>JACCHY010000007.1:6147500-11507138 GCA_018907195.1 Dolichoris vasculosae
AAGAACTTCGACTTTTGACCTTTTAGAGGTAATTTTTTTCCGCAGTTCGTAAGCGTCTGCACTTTTTGCGCAAACACTGCTATTTTGTATCGCTCTACCCGAGGGTCTTTCGCTCCCTTTCCTCCATTCATTCAGTGAGACTCATCTGTTTTCAATAGCTTCGAAGTTCACCTACAACATTTCGTTCGTGTTTAAATCTTTATTTATATAGAAATTGCTATTACTTTAATTTATACGTTAATTTTTAAAAAGTTGTACAACGGAAAATTATCGTTATAAATTTTTTTAAACGAGCGATCATAAATAAATAAATAAAAGAGAAAAATTTATCTCGCGCATTTTATCGACGATAAGTAAAAATTTACTCGATAGTAAAATGCTCGTACAATATTGGAAGGAGTATATATTTAAATTTTAGCTTTTTTTAAAATAAAAATTAAGCATGTTTTACAGATGTATTACGAATACATTGCACATTCGTTTATTCGCTTGACCTTAGATTAATCGTTAATTCCAAAGTTATAAAATGAGAAAATAGACAGAGAATTTACACGTTCGAATAAACCTATTTACTGATACAATCGTAAATATTTTGATAATTTATAAAAATGAGAGGAATATAAAATCTTTGAATATAAGTCTTTAAATATTTTATGTTTCCGATTTCAAATACCAAAATAAATCATCGAATGTTATTATTGTTAATAAAAGTTTAAAATACGAAGAAAAAAAATCATATATTATTATTTTATCAAAAGCTATATTGACTAATGCGAGATAAATTTAAGTTGTTAGAATTTTTACGCACTTCTATCCTTAGTAAGTATATAGTTAGGTCGCGCTTAGATTAGTCTAGCATACAATCAAAATGAGCATCCGACTCTCTCTCTCTCTCTCTCGCTCTCTCTTTAGTTCTCCCCTGCCTTTCCGCTCCGTGTTATATAGCTTATTTAGTGTCGGAAACGAGCAAACGAGTAATACAGCGAGAGTGGATTTAGAAAAGCTTTAGCTGGCGAATATATCCTAGCGATCGTGTGAGAGAGATAGACGGATAGAACGAGGGAGAAAGAGCGAGAGAAACCGTCCTTTGGGCTTCTGGGACTAAAAATAGTGCCACCCCATGCGGTGCAGAGATAAGCTAAAGTTAAACGCCGACGACAACGACAACGACGACGACGACGACGACGACGACGACGACGACGACGACGATGAAGACGACGACGACGACAACGACGACGACGATGAAGACGACGACGACGACGACGACGAAGTTACCTATACGACAGACAGAAAAGTGCATTTGACGATTTTCGATAATTTTCGCTTCAATATTTAATTTCGTACGGAAGAAGCGACGGGAAAGTTGCTTTGGTAGATAAAAGACTAATTTTTTTTTATTCGTCATAAAAGGAATTCCTCTTAACGTGGTAATAGAAATTTGTCTTGTCATGAAAGGAATATCCTATTTATGTATGCGGCAACTGCGTTCTAGATGATCTAGATTGATATGCACGAGACGGACAGTGAAAAGTTAACTTACAGCAAATGAGTTCGTTTTACCCTGAAAAAATGTATTGATTCAACTTTACTAATCTCTTTACTGAATAATAAATTTTTCGTCGTTCCGAAAGTATATAATCTTTTCTAAATATGAGTAACGTTTTCAATTAAATTCCTAAGCTCATTATTTATAAATGCTTTCAAGATGTAAATTAAATATTTAAAAGAGATGTTATACGTAAATTAAATGCATATCGAATGATACTGCACTAAACAAATTATAACGTCGATGCCAACAAGGGGCTTAGCTCGTCGTTATAAAATAGGATTATGGTTTATTATAAAACTTTGAGCGCAAAAAGTGTAATATTTTGTATAAATAAATTCTGAAACTATATTTTGCCAAAAATTTTAAATAAATCGCGAATTGATTTATCAATTCATCAATTATTTGTTTAAATTTATATCGAATTAAAAATTGAAAAATTCATTACTCAAAATAAACACGTAATTTAATATTTTATTAAAATTCTATCATCGCTTGATTCTAATTCTCAAAATTAGAATTTTATGCTTTTTAGGTAGTAAAAATTGTCAAAATAAATTAATTAGGGAAACCCTCTCTATAAATTAGTATGAAATACTTTCTTTTACGTATTTCGTGCGATAATAAATCGATAAAAAAAAACGTAAAAACGTCGCTTAATCGAAATGCAAGGCTGAAAAAATTATCTTGAAGAAAGTATTGGAAGAATTACGTTGATACAGTCGAATATTTAAAATAATGCTAAAATAAAATAATTGATTTTAAATGTAATGTGATTAATTGTTTCATGCTTGGTTAGAAATTATGGGCTTTGATCGGTAATGAAGTACTTTTAAAGAGTATAATTATATTTGATGGCTTGTTGCAGGTGAAAGATGGAGACTCGCTGCCGCCGATCATCTGCCACCGCTGCGTCTACAAGTTGGACGTTTTACACAACTTTCGGGAGGTCTCCCGGAAGTCAGACGTCATACTCAAACAGTACCTGGACTATGCCAAACAATTGTCCTCCCAGGATGAACTGGTGCGTATAGACGTCTCTTTCTCGCCTTTTTTTTTTCTTCGCTTTCTTTCTTTCCAAGCTTCCATCCTTCCTTTCTTTGCATGAATTATAAAGATGTTGAAGCTTTTGTGAGATTGATCGAGGACTTTGCTTTATTTCTTTCATCGTTGTTATTCTTTTTTCTTTTTTCTTGTTTCCATTTTTTACTTTTTTTCCCTCTTTTTTTATTTTTTCTTAACATATTTGTTGTTGTTAATATTTTATGTAAAAAAAACAATAATAATAATCGTTGTATCGGTATATAGAGACTCAATGCAATATATTATTATAAATTACAATTTGATCGATAGGTTAATAAAGAAAAGCGTAATATTATTTCTTATGCATTGATTTTATCAAAACCAATTTAATATTATTATCGCGTATTAATCACGATTTACCGAAAATACGTTTACTATTTAACTTTCCCAAAAATGGTCGTATGCATTCCGTGTGTTGTTCGTTTCATTCGTATTTCTTACTGTATCTATTACATCTTGATATATGATTTAATCTCGATTATAATATTGATTAAAGTATAGTTGCTCTATCAAACAATTATATAACATTTTTTATTGTTTACTTTCTTTGCATCATTTTACTGCATACATTTTTAAAAGTTTTTTTCAATAGTATTAGTCTCTTAAGCAAGAAATATTTTTCTTTAACTTTTTTATTCGAATAACACAGATTTTGACAATCGTTAACAAAATAGTAATCGAAAGTTTTTAATATAATTATTCCTCTTCATTTTTTATTTACCCGTATACTCGTGCATTTACGTCTATTTAATGATTCAGTAATCTTATAGGAAATTTTCAGTAGATATTATTATAATTTTTGTAATTCATATTTATTAAGTACGATACAATCTACGATGGTTTTTCTTTATTTGCCTCTATCCTGTTTTGTTTTTACTTTTTGAATGAGTTTCTTTTCATTATTTCTTAATTGTTTATCATTAAACATCTCTTTTTTGCATACTAGAATATTAATGATAATATTGCTTTTTTTTTAAATCTGATATTGCATCAAAAAAATTAAATTGAATTAGATTATGGCGCGTTACCTCGTTTAAAATCAATCATATATCTCGAATGATATTAATAATGTATTTGTTACTCATACCTAACCGTAACGAATACTGCGATATGTTTACTAATAATTATCCGTGTACTTTTATACTCCTACTAAAACAAAAACTGAATAATTAATTTTATTCTCGTAGGAATATCTGTGAATATTTTTTATATTATATTGCAAAGTTTTGCTTTCTTCTTATAACTGCCAGATTGAACAACTGACAGCTTATCGATTTATAATATCAAACTATAAACTACACCATTTCAGTCTGTATTTTTCCCTTTTTCCAAAAGCATTTATTAAATAAATGCTGCAATTCATAAGTGGTACATTAAATTTAATAATGTGTAGATGTACAGGTGCGTATGTATAATAGTTTCCTATTTTCACTTTTATCGTTGCACTTGAAAAATAAAATCGATGTATAATACAAGATTTTTAATATTTAATCATCAAAATTTATGCTATAATTTATGCTAGTTTTAATATCATTACGATATTAGATCGTATAATTACGTTAATAGTAAGATTACACATTGCGAAATAATTAGAAGACGATGCAAATACCATCGTGAATTATTGTTGAATAATTTAAAAAATTCAAGATGTATCGTAAACTTTAAAGTTGTGTAGCAAAATGAACAGGAATTTTTTATTATTTTATAAACAATATTAATCGTATATAAAACAAGGAAATGATTAGTTTTTATCTTAACAATAACTACTATGCTAAAACATAAGGAAGATTAATTTTAAACGATCGTTGCGAGAATAACATTTATTAATTAGAAATTGAAGTTTAAAAATTTATTCGATAAATTTTAGTATTTTAAAAATATTATTGCATTTCTAATGAAAACAAACATTTAAAACAGTATCTTTTTAGAACAAAGCGATCATAAATAAAACTATGTATTATGCTATGTCTCAGAAATAATAATGATACATTTCAATGGGTAATTTGCATTCTATCTACTTTAAAAATCATAGATAAATTATTTAATTAAATAAGTAATAGTTTCTAGAGAGACTATATATAATAATTATCTAACTTTTACTCGCTTTACCCAAAGATACAAGGAATTCTTAAAATCGAATATTATGTAACTTTTACCAATTTAGTTTATTACCAATTACCAAATTAGTTTCTAATTGAATATTCAAAAATATATATTATAATATGTAACGTAAAAATCGAACCGTGAAATTTTAACTAATATCGATATAAAAATGAGTTTTATATATATATATATATATCTACTAAATTCAACTAAATAATTTTTAACTAGTTTAACGTTATTATTAAAATAAATAAGCATTCGTAATATTTAATTAATTATAGTCCAACATACTATCATTATATTAATATTGAAATATATTAAAATTATAAATAATATGTAGGTCAGCTGTAGGATAGAATAACGTCGTAGAGTTGTATAAACGAAAAGTTTCAAATAAAACCTTAAAAACTCAGAAATTCATTGCAACGTAAAATAACATTTCGCATCAAGTATTGAATAGCTGAGACATTCATTCATACGACTCACCATACTCTACTAGCACTGATAATTGGAACGAATTCCCTTCTCTTAGTGTTTCAATTAATTTCATTTTTTTTCTTTTAGTCAGTAGTAGAATCTTACTTCTTTGTAGCGTTACATCTTTCGCTTACGATTATCAGTGTATCTTTCGAAGAAAATATAGAATAAAATAATACAAATAACTTTTAAGTGAATAGAAAAAACCGTAAATAACGATCAAATTCAGTATCGGTACAATGTATATTGGGAAGATCCAAAGTAAACGTGTAAGTCTCGATGCGAAGATTACGTACATTAAGTATGCCTAGGTATAATTTAGCTTCTAATACAATATTCTTCGACTATGGTTTTAGAGATACATACGGACAATTTTAAGTATTTTAATAATTTTACAATTTGCTAAACCATATACGGTCATTATTTAATGATACGATACAAAGGAATATAAATTTATAATTTTATAATTTTCCATGGAGAAATCATAAAAGTAAATTAATTAAACGATTCGATTAAATTATATGATTTTTATTCAAAATTAATTATCCGAGGGAAGAGGAAGTTTATATATATATATATATATATATATATATATATATAATCTTTACGGTATCGCATCGTAGAATATTTATTAATAATAGTTGCAAAATAAACGTTACCACGCTAATTGATCATATTTCCAAGAGTTGTATTTTATATTATCAATAGAGACATTAAATTTAAGTACACTTGGAATCGTTAATATATTCAGAAAAAATACAGTAGCGCAAAATGTAAAGTCGTTGGAATCAAAATTAACTATTCTAATTAACGCATTGAAATACATTAAAAGTCGAGTGGGACTCGAAAGTGGCAATATTTTCACTAGAGAAAACAAGAATAACAAAACCGCGTCAGCCGACAACGTCACGAATGCGTTACGTGTAATTGCGATACACGGCACTTGCGATTACATAGAATACAAAAAGAGCGATGCTGCTCTTATCAAGTTCGCATAACAAATTGGCTTATGATCTCACTGCGGTGTCGCCAAGCCATTGCGTGCATCCATTAAATCAAAGTCCGCCGCGTCCGCCGCCAACGCGATAAGATAGTCATCGAAGGCTTATTATCCGCCAAAGGGAGCGAAAAAGTCCTTGCGCAGCTTATTACATAATCGTTCGCGTTCCTTTTAAAGTTCGCGCTCGCGTACGCGTATACACGAGTTCGCTCGCCGTATAAAATACTTATTATATCTTTCTCCAAAAAAAAAGAAAAAAAAATATGTGTACACGAGTGGAAGCTTCGTTGCGCACTGTTATTTCATATTAATGAACAGTTACCGACGCAACGAGCGAAAATTCTATGTAGCGTTCCCTTAATTGTAGCGACTAAAAGTAAACACTCGTTACGAAAATAAATTAGAAAAATTGCCGCTTCGATGATATAATTATTCGCCGTATTAATCTTTGTGCGCGAGTATTCGATCATCCATAATATTCATTCATTGTGAAACGAGAAGTAAATAGGTGATGTACTGGAATATTGCATGTTTATGGTTTAAATCCTTCATCGATACACGCGTAGAACGGAAATGCAATCATCCATTATTATAAAAATACGAAGTAGGCGTAAAGAAGAGCCGAGAGTGAAGTAATCGTTATTTACATTACAGATACGAAACTATTCGCGTATTCGAAAAACTCGTCGAACGTTTTTATCTGTAAAACGCGGTTCGCGCAACGTTACATCGTTCGATAAATAAATAATTAAAAATATCTCGTTTCTCGGAAAACTTGAAAAAAAAATGCTATCGTACTCATTTTCGCCGTAAAAATACGCGGTTAAAATGATCGAAGGTACGCGATTGGCGACGCGCGACGCATCGGACCGACAATGGTTCCATTCGATGGGAAATAAATTTTTTTTATATTATTAGAGAGTTATCGAAATGTGTTACAATATAGAAAGCTAGATCGGTATAGATAGATAAAATAGACTATATTTCGATATTAAGGTACTTGGAATCGCGTAACCGAGTAGATAATTTCTTTGGTTGTTGGATCCGATCATCGATATCGCCTCCGACGGAACGAATGGTAGATCGATATTCACGAGCCACGCATCGGTGATGCAATACCGTAAAACCGGTGAATTTTCGACGATCCTCGTTCGCGGTCGGACTCGGCAAGGTCAAAGAGGGATCGCGCGAGGAAGGAGGGGGGGGCGGTGGCGGCGGTGGTGTGGCGGTGGTGTGGCGGCGGTGGTGTGGCGGCGGTGGTGTGGCGGCGGTGGTGTGGCGGCAGCGTGAGAGAGGAAGAGAGGAAGAGAGGAAGAGGGGAGCAAGGAACCTTCGACCGTATCGCGGGACCTCTCGAAAACCCTTTTCGAAATCGGTCTCGAAAACCGATCTCGAAAATCGAAACAACGGCCGTCCGAAACTCGCATTTTCCGATAGGTAAGCGATCGGTACGCGATCGGTACGCGATCGGTACGCGATCGGTACGCGATCGGTACGCGATTGGTTCCCGGGCGCTCTCGCACGCGAACAACCAGCCTCGGCTGCGAAAAAGAAGTAGGAGCTCTAATGACCACGCGGAGGAAAGAAGAAAAAAAAAAAAATTCCGCGCACACATCGAGGAGCCGCCGCGTAACGCAAGTGCGCGCGGGGCCGGCCTTATCGGCATCGCAATCGAGTCTCTCTCTCTCTCTCTCTCTCTCTCTCTTGGTGCGCGCGCGCGACCGCGCGACCGCCTGCACATGCTGCACATTCCCGGTTGCATCATTACTCGGAAGAGAGTTGACTTGGCTGCGGGCGCGTAAGTGTATGTGTGTCAGCGCATTAACTCGATTTCCCGCGAGTTGGTGCTGTTCGCTGTTAATCGGCGCCTCGGCTATGTAATGTTATTCCGCTGGCACTACCGTCGGTCGAACGCGCTCTGGCGCAAGGCTTCCCCATTTTCTCTCTCTCCCTCTTTTTTCCTTTTTTCGTTCTCGGACGCCCGCTGACGCTACTTTGCAGCGATGATGCGGCGAGAGATCGTATGGGCGGAGCGCGCGAGGCAGGAAGTCGGGTTGGCTGGGTGAGCCCGATTATGTAGGCTGTGGCCAGTGCGGGCGAGATTCGTGGACGAGGCGCCCGGATCGATGGAAAATTCTCCTAGACTCGATTTTTCTCCTTGCGTTTAATCAGCTCGGACGTTACGTTTATTAGAGTCTCGTCGAGCGATATTTTTAGCCGTGGCCGAGCTTCGACGTCCTCCTAGCTTACTTTTCGCTTTCATCGCGATTTTGGAGTAAAAGCGAGAACGACTCGGTGAACGATAATCCGTTTTAAAACGTAATTTCGTTTTAATTTAGAGATCGCTCTTACTGTCTCCTCGATCGTGGACAATTTTTAACGAAAAGAACGAGTTTCGCTCGACAATCGGACCTTTCCTATCCAACGCAACGTTGCATTATCCACTATCGAAAAGAAATTCTATTTCCAATTTCTTTTATTTTTTATTTTTTATTCGTTCTGGTGATGCCTCGAACGATAAATACGCCGTAAATCTTTAACGCGTCGCGCAAATATCCGCGTAATAAATACTCTACGGAGAATTTTTGATGCGCGAACTCGATAGTAACGAAATAAATCGCGTAAAAAGAAAAAAAAAGTTAAAAAACATAAAAGAAGGCTGACCCGAATGCTTTAATCTTCATCGTATTTTACGCGTTCAAAAATATCGACTTAAATATTAACCTGTATAACGCTGAAACGTATTCCAGTATCGCGAACTATTCAAACCGTGTAATTTTATGAAACTATTTAGCGATATATTTGCTTACTTACCGACCGGAGTAAAAGGACTTACGTAAACAAATTAAAATTAATGTAACGTTACCAAATATTCCAGAGTAATTTATTTAGCGTTGGTACTATCGGGAGACAGCTTTAAAGTTAAGTTTGAGGATATCGCGAGAACCGAGGCACTGATTTCTCTTTTTGTTTCAGGAGAAGTCTCTCAGCAGCGTCAAGTCGGGCAGCGAGCTTAGCTCGTTGCAGTCCTTCATCCAGCTGAACAAGACCCTCTTCAACGACGAGCCAAACTCCCCGGCAAGCATCAATCAGAACCTCCTGCCCCAGACGCGTACCCATCATCTGGAGCATCACCATAGCCCGCATCAACAACCGGTTCATCAAAGCCATTCTCAGCGAGTAATCCCGGATGACCAAAACACAACGGGAACGGCGCTCGAGGATGACACGTGCTCGAATAGCTCGGATCCCGACAGGCTCGAGATCGAGGACAGGGACGAGGACGTCGATGACACCGACGATGGGGAGGAGAACGGCTACGATATGAGCCTCGGATCCAAGAGGCCCAAACTCGAGAACAACGGCAATAGTCGGGAGGGTGGAGGGTTGAAACGCGAGGGTAGCAGTAGTCCCCCGAACGCGATCAGTCCCATAAACAGGATGGACACCCCCGAGAGTAACTGTTCGGATACCCAGGTCGACCAGGAGACGACGAAACTGTGGCAAGCTCTCGCTAGGTGAGCTTTTTTTCCCTTTCCTATAACCGCGTTTATCCAAATAATTTAAGCTTGGTTTATCTTCGCGATCGATCGACTCGATTGACTCCGCTTGATTCCGTTACGTCGTAAAAAATAAAAGAATAAGGTAATTTCGCGGTTGTTGCAAACATAGGTTATTCAACAAATTCAAATATAAATTTAACGAATTGCGCTCGTAGTCGGAAACGCGTTTCGATGAATCCTGAGTTTACGTTCGCTTATTCTTTATCTGTATAATAAATATAGTAAATATAATAAATATAATAAATATAATAAATATAATCGAGACACCTTCCGGAATATTAAATTTACCAACGAACGTTTAACGGTTCGATCCAATGTTTCAATAAAAAGCTCGTTCGACTCGATAAAATATTAAAGCGCGACTCCGAGTTGATTGCTTATCGTAAAAAAATTTGTACAGACGCGAGCAATTGTTAAAGGCGCCGTTACTCTTTTTGAATAGTAAAACTGTTTTCTCCGATAGTTTCTCGTTTATTTCCGAAAAGGTAATACAAACACTTTTTGGTTTTTCCTTTCAAAAACTATTTGCGATTTCTATCGGAAATCTTATCTTGATCATTGGTGTTCGAACTATTAACAAGATATATGGTTTATCCCTGATAAAAACGGGTCTTACTAATGATACTAGTTAAAGTTTATGTGAACCCATTAAGGTTATTTTCCATACCATTATCGATTTTACACTTTATTAGCTTCTTTCTGGTGTCATAATAACGATATTACGACTAGGTTTTAAAATTATTTATCTTAAGGTTTCGTTGGAGCAATTTGTTAAGCTTAATCATAACGCAACTTTATAAAGCAATTAAATATTGTAAGAAGCTTACTCTTTAATTCGATCAAAATTTTTGTTTTTTCCATTAAAACTTAAGTTATAAAACTACAAGGAGAAAAAGTCGAGAAATCAAAGTTGTTTTCTCAGGAAAACGAAATACAAATTCTATTACCCGTTAAACAGTTTCAATAACGATTCGTTATTATTTTAAACCAACCTGTTTGAAATGTATCTTACGCGTAGTTCTCGAATATTAAAAATATCTAAAAATTAACGAACATTTTACGCTCGAGATAAGCGGTAAATGACAAAACCAGATTGGATTTCCTCCGACAAACTAAGATCATTGAAAACTACTTTCATTACTACGCGTTGTTAATAAAATCTAATATAAAATTCTCATAATAATTTATTCCGAAAGCAATTTTGAACGATATTACGCAACGTAATAAAGTTGCGCGCGAGCTTTTCGCATACGCGCACGTAGGCGCAATCTCGGAGGTCGAATTCCGCGCATCGGCTTTGCGATAATAATACCGAGGGAAGCACCCGAGGAAGCACCCGAGGAAGCACCCGAGGAAGCACCCGACCAACCCTCTTACATCCCCCTAAAGAGCCAAGGCCTCTCCGTTGACTAACGCGTTTGTTAACGTTGTCTCGCAGCAACCGTAACCTGGAGATCACGCGGACGAACGGCGATAAGCCCAACAACGGCTTCAGCGGCGAGGCGACGAACCTGCTCCGGTCGCTCATCAACAACCGGCAGATCGGGATAACGGCGGTGGAGGCGGCCGTTGCTGCGGCTGCAGCGGCTACGGTCGGCCCGGACGGCAGACCCTCGCCGCAGATCCGATTTTACAGGGACACCCAGGGTGCGCCGACCGACTGCTCCGTCCTCGGCAACCGCACCAACGTCGCCACGCGCATCGATGCCAAGGTAAACTCTTACAAAACTCTTACACCGCTTCGGGGCTTTTCGGACAGGGGGACGGACGGGCACTTATTTAAGGGATTCGGGGATTCGAGGCTTGGAATCGCTTCCAATCGCTTCCAATCGCTTCCAATCGCTTCGAGTCGCTTCCTATCTGTGGCTTTTAAATCGTTGCTTTATGGCAAACACTAAAATTTACCGGTCGTTCGTTATTTGGTAAGCTCGCGTGAGTCCGATTAAAATCTCGCCGACTCGCTCGAGTTTAGATAAATACGATACCGCTTGGTTAATTAAATGTTCAAACTTTTTTTTACGTTATCGCAATCGTAATATCTTTATCTGTTCTATTCCTTACATTAACCATACATTTTTTATTTATTCGTACGGTACAAGTTTTTACGGATTAACGTTGTATCATACGTTTATTAAAATTTCATTTTTCGAATCGTTTCGATAAATGTAATATCATATTTTTCGTGTCCCGAACATCGTATATTCGATCCTTAATTGACTCGTTATAAAGCAAATACGTTATAACGAAAAATGGTAAATGGACGACGATTGATTTGAAAAAAAAAATAATTTTTTTAGTTCACGATTTAGTTTAGATAAATTTTCGAGACTTGGAGTTTTTATCGTTACGTTGATCGATTTTTGTTAAATATATAAAATAAATTTTACGATGATACGTTCGAGTTATTTTTCAAGTCCCAAGAGTAAGTAAATCTTTTATTTCTCCTGCAACGTTTATATAACTTTCTTTCAACTATTTAAAAAAGTTGCAAAAAGATATATGTTATAAAGAAACGTCGAATAAAACCTTTACTCGATCTTTTTTTTTTATTTTAAACATTTTTTAAATAAAAAAAATATTTTAGAATTTTACTAACAGATACGTCACGATATCCTAATCAGTTTATACGTAAAAGACAACTTTCAAATTCTTTTACTTTTTTATGTCACCATTAAACTACTATGTGACAAAATTTGTTTACGAATAGACGTTTTATCTTCGTTATTCGAATAAACCAACAAAGGTTAACTACAACTTTGAATCGTTATTTAATTCTTTAATATTACGAAATTACTTTGATAAAATATCCATCTCGAGTCCATTCGATAAACTATTATCGATCTTGGAGTTCTTCACTTCGAAAGAAATTAGTTGCGTGCGCAATATTTAATCCGGCATACTTTTATTTAGCATTGAAAAGTTATTTCGCGATCAATGGTAATATTATTATTGTTTGTATTAAATATACAATTAATAGAGAACGGAGGTTAAATTTAAAATTCAAATATTTCACTGGAATGTTCTTTACTAACAACGGGCAAATAGAAATTATGTAAATTCTACGGTTGAGCGAACGACACTTTATTGTCGTCGAAATTTGCTAGTCAGGTTGAAGTTTCAATGGTGAAAAATCGTCATCCTTGAGATAGACCTAAGAAAGTACAAATACCGGAGAAGAACTAGGAAGGAAACTGAAAGCGGGAGAAAAATAATAGATCTCTCGGCGTTTAGCAAGAATTCAGGAAAAGTAAAAAGGGGTGAGAAATGAGAAATGTCGCCTCAGGTGTCTCTCCATCCTCGTGATCCTTTCTGAAAAGCGTACCCCCCGTAAATAACGGATTTCGAAAGCATTGTCTTGACGCCATTCCCGTCCTCTCTTTTCGGCCTTTCATCCGATTTTAGCTTGCTACTTAGTCCTTATCTAGCCAGTGATAATTTCGACCTCTCGCAAGGCTTTTCTCTTAACACCGGTGCGACAAGTCCCTCGGCGCTCGTTATAAGCGGCTCTCCTCTCCTCTCCTCTCCTCTCCTGCACCTGCGCGAGAATTTTACGAGTTTGTTTATCGAAAATTCGGAGGATACTCTCGACGCGGACTTTCGCTTTTTCCCCTCGATGCTTCGTTACCGACATTTTCGCTCGCTACGCCTCGCTGGGCTCTTGCATCGAGTCGGACGAGGAACGGCCCAACGATCCAACGATCCAACGACCCAACGACCCAACGATCCAACGATCGAACCCGCGTAACGATTAATTAGAATTCGTAATTTTGGCAACGATGCGTTCTAGCGTCTCTCTTCTTTCCCACCGAATGCGTCGTTGCTTCGACGGACAGATCCGACGGACAGATCCGACGGACAGATCCAAGAGACGAGGAAGATGCTCAGGTTCGCATTTTCACATCAGGTTGCACAATTTTCACACCTTGGATCGATCGGTAGATCAGATTTTGGCGTAAATAAACGAAAGCTCGCGATGGACTCCTCAGTTGTTATTCGTTCCATCAGGGTAGATAAAGCGGTGCCGAGTTTGCGCTTAATTTAAAATAATTCACCGAATCGGCATGGAAATTACAGCGTCGGATCCTCTCGCGGCGGCGAGGACGAGAAGAAAAGAAATACGTTTGCATCTCTCGGAATGCCGAGGCTCGACCGTCGAGGAGCGGAGCAGAGAAGAGGAAAAAAATCAAAGGGCAATCGATTTTCTGTGAACTGCCATAAAAGCAATTTTACAACTCGTATCTCGCAGGAACATTATCGCGTCGCCACAATCGAGAAGACGCACGTCCCGGGCATAGAAGCTTTCCCTCCATGGAGGAAGCCGAGGCACAAAGCGAAGAAAATCACGCCGCGCCTTCCCCCGCATTCGGTGGACATAAGTGCGTCCAATGAATGAGAGACGTCGGTCCACTGCCTCGACGTGAGAAAAAAAGAAAGGAAATTTTTCCTCCGACTGTCTCTCTTCCTTTCTCCCTCCCTCCCTCCCTCCCTTCCTCCCTTCCCTCTATTCCTCTATCCTCTATCCTCTATCCTCTATCCTCTATCCTCTATCCCACTCTCCCTTTCGCAGCACGAACAATTGTGCAGTCGTGAAAACGCGCGAGAGATAAAAATGGCCACTTCTCCGTATAAGCCCCCGAAAAGAGGGTACCGAAGAAAAGTTCGAAAATCAAAGGGCAGCTACTGCTGGCACCGACTCGGGGAACGTTTCGACTGTACCATTACAAAAGGAACTAGAGGTGGAATCCTTTGAAAATTTCAGACTTATCTCCGAACATCTGTTAACAGCCGCAGCCGACGTTTCTTCTTCCTCCTCTTACTTTTTTGCCTCTCCGTCTGTTTGTCTTTTTCTTCGGGGAATTTTTTTTCTCGCTTTTACGGCTGTCTCCCTTTTGTTCCTGTTATACTTTTATTCCGCTTTTTTCATTCTAATTTTAGAAGAATCCAATACATTTTTTCTCCGTTTGAAATATCGACTCTACCAAATTAGATAAGAGATTTCTTTTATTTTTACAAATGTACCGTCCCTCTCTCCTTCTCTCTCTCTCTTGCTCTCTCTCTCTTGCTCTCTCTCGCTCTCTCTTGCTCTCTCTTGCTCTCTCTTTCTCGCTCTCTCTTTTATTATTTATTCGCGAGAAGCGCGCGCAAGCGCGTTAAAGATTTTTCAGTGACGAAGGCTACCGATGACGAAACGTTGTATCACGAATCGATTTCGTTATTTTTAAAAGGAGACGTATCTCTTATCTCGGGAACGAATAAAAATAAAAATCGGTGAAAAATAAGGCTGAATCGTAAAAGGAAAAGCGTCGTTGATTGGAAGGTGAAGGAGGAGCGAAGCTGAGAGGCTTCGAAAATATACGCGTTTAAATATTCGTCCGAAATTTTTGGGTAAGAACGTAGAGTTTCAGCTTAGATAAAAGATATTCGGTCCATCGAGCAGAGCACCATTGTATTATTTTCTTTTTGTGACGATTCCTGTAAAAGCGACTCCCAGCTCGAAGGTCGTTTCATAAGCTTCGTAACGAATGCCGCGCATCCGGCAGCCCGTTTCGCGAGTCGAACGTGGCGAGGGAAAAAGAAAAATGATGGCAAAAGGAAAAACGTGAAATAATCAATCTCCCGTACGATTAAAGTCGGTCGATAAACCGGCAGCGCCGCATCCCCCGAGCCGCCTAACCTCGGCCTTTACCGAGCGCTCGACATTCGCCGTTACAACATTCGACACGTAAAATTGCTCCTTTTTCGTTCCGTTTCGCTCCTTCTCGCTCGCTCCCATTCACAAGTCTCCTTTCTTTGGCTCCTTGCGAGCTGCGAGCGGCGAGCGGCGAGCGAAGGATAAGAAGCGGCGGCGGCGGCGGTGGTGGTGGCGGCGACGGTGGCAACAGCAACAGCAACAGCAACAGCAACAGCAGCAGCAGCAGCAGCAACAGCAGAAGCAACAGCAGAAGCAACAGCAGCAGCATAAGCAGAAGCAACAACACGAACAGCTACGGCGGCAACATCACCAGCAGCGGTAACGCGAAGGAGAAGGAAGGAAGGCCGAGGTAGACGGAGGTAGGCTGAGGTAGGCAGAGGTAGTCATCCGCGCGCGTCTTTTCGGCTCTCCTGTCTCCTTCGGCCCTCGGTTTTGTCCAAGGCCCGCGCAGCAGTGTTGGGCTATCACAAAGGACTTTTTCGGCTCTCTCCCCGTACCCCTCCCCTCGAGCTCACGCTCCCTCCTCTATCTATTATCTGCGCAGGCAAGCGGTGGGCAGGCAGGCAGGCAGCCAGGCAGGCAGCCAGGCAGGCAGCAGGCAAGCCGGCGAGCAGCCGGGGGCCCGGACGGCTGCCTCTTTTACCTGCAAGGGCAGGTGGGACCGGCCTCGATACCCACGGAGGGATGTGTTCCTTCTCTCTCTTTCGTCTCTTTTCGCCGTTCCCCTCCGTATCAGTGGATTCGTACCGCGCTGGTTTACGGGTCCCTCACACCGTTGCTCGCCGGAAAAGCCGAGATAGCGTGTTCTCGATGGAAAACTCGGCTGGTCTCGGTCGTCCCCCGTCGTCCCCGAGCCTCCGCTTTCCAACGCGAAAAAATCTCCGAGCCGCGGGCGAGCCTTCGATAGTTTCGATATTCGCCTTATCCGACGAGCGCGTTTTGTAATCCGGCGAGCGGAGGATTCGCGCGCGCTTATCCCACGAGGGTAGATAAATCGTAAATCGCTCGGTTTCGATGAAAACTGAATAAGGAATTCTCGCTCCGCGGAAAAAGGCTCGTACTTATCGCGGGTCGTACCGCTCAAACTCCGAAACCTCTCACGTTTATCATATAACGCCGGTAATTTTTACCGTTACTTCGAGGAAGGAATAAAAACCTTCGACGAGCGTGCCCCAGAAATTTATTCAAAACAAAACAATGGTACGAATACTCGCGCGGACGGTCCTTCTTTATTAAAGAATCTTATCGATTTTGAGTTGCGATCGCCGAGACGAGAATCGAGCGAGATCCGTTCGCTCGGAAAGAATTTAGGAGAATGATTTAAGAGAACGATTCAAGAGAACGATTTGGAAGAACGTTTTAGGAGAACAACTTAGGAAAACGAACCGGAGAATTTCGCTCGGAGCGGGAAAAGATTTTCCAAATCCGTTTCGGCGGAGAGCGTTCGGGCAGATTCCAATTTTCTCGGAGTTGGTGGAAATAGTCGTTTGGCTCGGCTTCGAGAGAAGTACGAAACTGGTCGAGCGCGGGGAACGGAGTCGAACGAGAAATTCGATGAAATCATCGATCGAGACTCGATCTTGGCACTCGTAACACGCTAACTTACAAATTTTAATCTACTTTCGAGGAATCGGTAGCTTTCGAACGGAGAACGATTATTGGGCCGTCGTCGTGCAATCTTTCAATCCTCTTTGCGCTGCTCGCTCGAAAAATTCAACGTTCCGATGAAGCGGTAAGAATCGCCGCTACGGCTCGGGTAATTCCCGCGGAGAGAGAGAGAGAGAGAGAGAGAGAGAGAGAGAGAGAGAGAGAGAGGGAGAGAAAGAGAGAGAAAAAAAGGCTGAAATTTTCATTACCGGGCGTCCGCGCGGACGTTGTAGACCGCAAAACGGTAAAAATCGAGAGCCGTGGTTGCGCGTACGCTTCCAAGATAGGTACTTCCGTATCGCGGCGTCGTATCTCAGAGAGCGGAGAAATATGACTTATGAGTAGCGCAGCCTCGGATCGTATATCTCGGGTGTCGATGACAATATCGATGAAGTCAACTAGTCGTCCGTCCTCCGTCCCTACTTCCCTTGCGAGCCGCGCGCGACGAGTACCGCAAAAAAGGGAAGAAGGGCATAGCGAGAGATCGAGAGAGAGAGAGAGAGCGAGAAGTGCCAGCGGCTTGACAAAAACTACGGCACCGATGTGGAAAGCCCCTAATGCGTGCTCGACGTCTTCGCCTATCTCCCTCTCGCTCTCCCTTCCCGTCAGCGATGGGAGCCTCGGGCTCACCTGACCTGCCTGGTTTTCTGCCTTACCTCTCTCTCTCGCTCGCTCTTATCGTCCCTCTCTTTGTCGCTCTCTCGCTCTCGGCTTTCATTGGTCCCGCTTATCTTCGTCCTTATTCGGACGCTTGCGTTGCTCGACTCGCCTCGCTCCGTCCTTCTTCCCATTATCTGTCTCTTCCTCTCTCCGTCTCTCGCTCGCTCCCTTTCTCGCATTCTATCTATCCGTCTCCTTCTGTCTCTCACTCGTTCTCGTACACACACTCTCTCCGTCTCTCTCTCTCTCTCTCTCTCTCTCCCCGTGTTCCTCTCTGGCCGCCTGCCCGCCCGTGCGCTTTTTACGCGCGCTTTGTCGATTAGCTAACTCTCCTCGTCTCTTCCCGATCTCTCCCATCTTCTCTCGCATTGAATTTCTTTCTCTCGCTCTCGCTCCTTCTTTTTTCGTATTCTTGCTTTTGCTCGAGTTTTGATCGTCTATTATCGCTGCTCGTCCAGGCTACACCGGGGAAATCTCAATCGAGCGCGACTCTTTCGTCCGACGCTCGCCAACGGGTTTTTTCCTTTCTTTCTTTCTTTCTTTCTTTCTTTTTTTCTTTCTTTCTTTCCTTCTCTCTTTTTTTTTTTTATTCCTCGCTTATTTATCTTTTAGTTTGCTTTTGGGAATCGAGACTAGGATACTACCGAGAGAGAGAAAAGGAAAGAGAGGGGAGAAAGTGGGACACAGGAATTTTTGTTTTATCGCGGTTGATCTTTTATTTACGCGCGTTTAGTGCGGCGAAGGATTATAAAAGGTATTCCGTACGCTGATAAGAGGAGTGTACGGGTAAATATTGATACGTGTATTACTTTTGTAAATATGCTACTACAAGTTAACGCTGTAGATAGTCGTGTATGCGATCGGCTGCCTTTCTTCGTTGTTATCGCACGAAAGTACACACGACTTTTGTATCGCAAAATATTTGCTTTTCAAATACTTCCTCGTACGTGTGAAATTAGTTTATTTAGATTCCTGTATTTTTATCGGGAAGAGGATTTTTTCGACCTTGCCGAATCGAATTTTGGCGCGATCGATGCCGCAAACTTATTTTCGAACGTTATCTCCTCGATGAAACTTGGGTAATAATTTAACGTTTCGAGGAATAAATTTTAAACGGAAATAATCTTTCCAATTTTCAACGAGCACGGAATTTTGGTAGAAAATAGGTTTCTCGTTTCGCATTATCGCGGAATTTCAGCCGAATCGTCTCAAAATTTTGCTCCGAATGAATTCGAGCGATTCGATGTTTAAATTACACAAATTGAATGGAACGCGAATCGATGGTTTCTTTGACGCAATTACAATAAGAATGTCTGTTATTTTAACGGGCGTGGAAAAAATGATCCGAAAATTAACGCAGTTTGTCCGTTAATTTAAACGACAAAAACCGTTAGGAACTTACACGAGTGCTTACGAGAACGTATCAATTATCGTATTTCTTTCGATTCCATTTGCGATACAGAAACGATGCCTTTCGACATTGTAACGTTTAATTTTTTGATACGCGTTAGAGTAAAAACTCGACTACTCGATCGCCCTTTCTTTCTTTATCGCTTACTAATAAAATTATTACACGGGTCGGTTTATGCTTTGCTTTCTCTCCCTCTCTCCCCCTCCCCTTACCTACACTCGTGCACGTACACAGGATTGCATCCGTGCGATTCCCACGAGCGAACGCGGTGAAATATTTCGTTTAAAAATCGAAAATTCGCCGCGAGTCGTCGTTTTCGTTTTCGTTTTCGTTTTCGTTTTCGTTTTCGTTTTCGTTTTCGTTTTCATTTTCGTTTTTCTTTCTCGTGTCTTTTGGTTTCTTTTAATTTTTCTTTCTTTCTTTCTTTCTTTCTTTCTTTATTTCTTTATTTCTTTCCTTTTTTCGTTGCACGCGTTACGAAATTGACGAGCGCGTATCAGCGAGTCGAGCGTATTCGCGTCGGTCTAAGCTCACCTAGCCGAGCCAATAAGAAAGAAAACGAGAAAGAAAAAGACTCGCGCGAGCAAATTATTTTTATCAGCTCCGTCTGCTGAGAAAAAAATTTGGCACACGCGGAGGATGTATTAAACAGCCTCGAGCACAAAAGCCCGAATCTACCTTCTTCGTTCCATTCCAAATCTCTTTCTCTATCCTCTTATCTCTCCCCTCGCTCCTTCGCAGCCTCTTGCCCCCTCCCCTCCTCTATTATAGGTCCGCCTCTGGCCGCTCGATTTCGTCTACCTGCGACTCCTCGACGCGTTGTTCCTCGGGGAAGGACCGGAGCCGGCCCTCGATGCGCGCGCACAACGGCCGTATCGAAATTCACTTTGTCCTCTCACCGCGGGTGGCGCAGCCGCTGTTTTCACCGTCGCTCACGACTTTTCCCGACCTCTCTCTCGCACTCGTTCGCTGCCCGTCTCTTGCTCGCTCTCTTCCTCGCTCTCTTCCTCGCTCTCTTCCTCGCTCTCTTCCTCCTCCCCCCCCCCCCGCGTCCATCCATCCATCTCGTTTTCTCTTCCGCAGCCGTAGAGATCGGCCGATGCTTGGCCGGTCGCCACCACGAGCCCGAGACAATGAATGTTTACACCCAGGCGCGGATCGTCTACCTGCAAAATTGCACCTCGAGGGGCAACGCGCCGGCATCGAGCGTCGAGGGAAGTTCGTCGTCACCTGTTGCTTGCGCCCCCGCTTCCATCGCCCTTAACCGCACTTCCGATGCTCCCAACTACTCGCGCCGTTCGCTTTTTTGCGCTCGAGTGATTCCCTGGGACTCGTAAAAATGCATCCGCCGCTCGAATTTGCGTGTTTTACCGGCCGAAAGCGCATCGCGTTCTCCTCGTGGCGACTTACGTCGGCATCTCGATCGCTTAAAGTAATAGCGACTTCGGGGTAGTTATTAAAGAACTTGATAATGATTACCAACCCTAGCTAATTAAACGTCGTTACGGTTGTTTGCACCGAGCCAAAACTTCTGGAATCGCTTCTGCTCCGCTAAAGTTTAACAGTATTTCTCGAACAAACTTCGTAAGTCGTACGATCCTTTAATTTCGTTTAATTTCTTATTCTCATTCCTCTATTATTAGAGAAAACTCGGGTTTTTTAAATTTGAAAGTTAAATGATCGCGATACAAGAGTTACGTATAATTTTTTGTAACGATAATTAAAATTTTCGTGCGTTACCGGTTTCGACTATACAATTTGTGTTAAACGCGAACGTAAGCACGAAAAGGAATTCTCGTAAAGATATATGTGATGTATGCGGCAACCTCGGGAGTACGAGAAGTATACTAAAGATTATACTCTGACAGTACGATAAAAATCAAAGTGACTCATGATAATGATTCACGAGGAATCACAGTCACTTTTATCGTGTTTTCTTGAAATTTCACGGTGTAAAAATACCGTTACTACAATATTTTGGGCCAAATAAATGCGTCGATAAAATTATTAATCAACGCGATCGATTTATGATCGACTTCTTTGATTCTTCCAATTTGAAGTGATATACACACCTAAAAAGAGTATCTTCGTTTCAAAATATTTTCAACTTTTGCGGTTATCATATTTCGTTAAATTTCGAGTCGTGCTTTTTCTAATTATTTTTTATAAATAGTTTCTCGTCTATTCAACACCTTCACAAACGAAACCGTACGGGACTCGATGCGAATTTGTAATTCTAGAATGATAACGTATTCGGAATATTTAATATTAGAAAATAATACGACGATACTTTTTAAAGATAGTCGTTTTAAAATATTTTTCAAATGTTGTTTTAAAATTAAATTGCGTTCGAAGTCGATTTTTTGTGAAATTTAGAATTGTATTTTAATTTATTATCAACGTTTTTCGTTTAATCCAAATTTCAAGTAACGATAAAATCTTTCGATTTCAATTTGCTGATCCATGAATATATTTATAATAAAATAATAAAGTGTTATTTCCATATTCTAGAACCTAACAGAACTAATATTTAGAATTATGAATTCGTAAATCCCTATTATCGAACGAGTAAAGACAATCTTTATTTTAAATAAGATCTTTGGCTATATTTTGACGAAAAGTTAAGAAATATTGTATTGCATTTTCTTAATATCTATAATTTTTTCCAGTATATTGAGAACCAGTAAATTTTTAACTTATAAAATTTACGAAATAACAGCCATTTTCAGGGGATATTTTACATTTGATTACATGCGAAATTAAAGCTTACTCGAAATAAATTTTTTTAACCTTTCGACAATATACAATAATTTTTTAAAGACGTATCTTATCGAACTGTTCAAAAAATGCTTAAAATTCAAATGGAATCTTTATTTAATATACGTAATTTTTTGATTTATATAGAAAATAGAATATAAAAATTTAATTTAAATGTTTTACACGATTAAAAATAGTTCGTGTATTTTGAAAATCATATATTCTATGTTTCAATAGTATATTACTTTAGCCAAATTAAAAAAAATATTGTATTTTTAATAATTTATACTGATTATTATTATTATTATTATATACGAAAATATGTTTAAATAATTAATATTTTTAAATATGATAAAATTGAAAGATTTCATCACAGATTTTACGAAAAATTACGATGTTTGTTAAACAAGTACAAGATTTATTTATCTCTTTCATCATAAGGATTGATCGATGTATTCAGGAAACTTGATGTATTGGAAAGTTGGATAGCCTGAGAAAATGAAATAAAATTTTTTACCATAATTAATTAATTTAAGGTAATTTAATTTAAATTTAAATAGTATCAATATTTAAATCAGTGTAATATTCTAAAAATTATCTTATCACGCGTTAAAGTAAATAATTTCCGATCGATCTTTCATTTCCTGTTTTCCAAGTTAATTTTTGTAGATGGATTTTTGTTGGAAAAGGGAGTGGAATATTTTATAAAACTCATTAATCTAATCATTTGAATCTTTTATTGAAAAATGTTTAAACGAAACAAAAAATTTAATAAATTATCGTCGTGTATATTAATATATACAAATGCAATACCGATAAGGTAAAGTGTATACCATATTTCTTATTTCCGTCGGATTCTCGAACTAATTACAAAAATAAAAGAAATTAATTATACATATATTAATATTCATGATGAATTTGTTAACATGAACGTCCATATTTTTATCTGGAAAAAATGGTCGAGAAAAAGAGGAAGAATCTTAAGTGTATTTTGTTGAAGCGAGCGGCATTTTTCTCGGACAGCTCCTGCCAATTATTCTTCGGTCATTGTTTGTTTTCTCGGTAGCTTTTGCGACGTGTAGCCGCTTCCTTTTTTCCTTTCCGCTTTGTGCTTGCACAAGATAAGAAAGGAAACCTGTCGCCGTTTGCGCCCGTAAATGTTATTTGGTCCGGGTCTACGATACTACGTACAATCGTGTTCTCTGTTTGATTTTCGAATTCAAGGGCTACTACACTTGGAACCTTTCCGTTTAACACGAAAAAACCTGCGGTGCAATGCAAACATTAAACGACTTTGCTAACGGGCTCTGCTTTTCAAATTTTACTTTATTTTATTTTATATTGTGTGTTATTCAGTTTTAAAAGTTAATTCGACCCTGTGATTTATTGTTATTTTTTATCTTTTTATTGTTTGACCTTTTTCAAGATAAATACTAAAATTTGTTTCCCTGTAATTAATTACGTTAAATATTTATTTATCTTTCTAATATTGTAGTATATTTAAGTTAATGCGTATTTACAAATCCAACGATCGTTTATTTTTTGTGGGCAAGAATCAATATTTATATAAAATTATAATCCTTGGGTACATCGAATTATTAGAAATTTGTATATTTATTTACAAAAAGTGTTCCCTTCAAAAATTCGATTAATATTATAGAATTTTATTTACACGTCAACGTAAATAAAATTTTTAATACAAATTATACCCACGTTATATTAGATATACAAGTACGTAAAAAAAAATACGTAATGCTCGATGAACCGATCATCATTATCTTCGCTGTTCTAAATTAAAATATTTTACTTTCAAAACTTTTACATCGAATTTATTAAAATTATACAGTGTCCATAATTTCTATCTCTAAATAATCTCTATCTATCCGCTAATTGAAAACCCGTTTACGAAAGATTGCGTAATTTTTAAACGAAATCGTATATCGATCATATTTATAATATTTTTTTAAAAGTGTAAAATTCTCGAACGGAAGATAACCTATATATTAAAAGTAACAATGCTTCGCTAATATCGTCTACGTGTATAAGACTATTAACAATGGGCGACCTTTATCGCGTTAAGACTACGAGCTATATGTTTAACGTTATATGATTATCTACATTTGTGTAAATGTACTTAATCTGCGAGCAAAAGAGTCAGCTGTATAATTTATTGGATTTGCTTGGGTAAATCTTACTTAAGCTAATAAACTTTGTTACCGTCGAATACGTTTTACTTGATAATCACGGAACTTACGTAATATGCTTTATGCCCATCCAGAAAGTTTCCAACCTACTTCGATATATATTTGTACCTGGGTGCGCTATTGTAGATAACGCGTATTCTTCCATTAGGCAAAACCTTGGTCAATAGTTCTGGTAATCGGTGCAGTTTTATAGGCGTTAAGTTGACAATGGTGCGCAGTTGTGTAAGTGTCTAAAATTGTCATCCTTGCATTTATAATTTATATACAATGACCCAACGCGTCAGAGAAACGGTTTTGAATAAAATCTTGTCATTCGTGCTCGAAGCGATTAGTACGTTTTGTTATACCTGTGGGAACAAATTCACGAATGGAATTTAAATAACCGAAAAGTATTTAACGAACGTACAAAAATGGATGTACCTCGGTGAAAAATTTTCAAATTTTCTCCTTTCCACAGCATTACACTATCCATACATTACAATAGCAAAAATCGAAATGTAGAACGTACTAAAATCGCGATGGACGGAAAGTAGCGTAAATCTACTACATTAAAATCTCGTTTAAAAATTCGATTTCGATGAATTGATAAGATTTAACCAGAGATGTGTTTTACACGCATAATAGTATATTACACAAATAATCTTTCAACGTAAAAGGAAGGATTACAGCCTCGATGAAAAAAATAAAGCTATAAAATAAGCTTTAGCTACAGGTTGAATTACGTACAAAAGTATTTCCCGAATAAAAAATCCCGTCACCCGATTAACCGAGAAACTGTAATTTCAGAATACATCAATGGACAGTAATCCATCGAGTCCTGCGAGCGGAGGCGGGAGTGGCGTAGGCGGTGGAGGTGGCAGCAACAGAAAAGAGACGAAGGGTAGGCGGAAGCAAAGCTACCCGAGCAAAGCGCCGACGAGTCCCGTTGATTATCAGCGGCAGGAGTCGTTGGAGGAACAAGCCCAGGACTTCACTGCCTGGTCCAACAAAATCAAACGAAAGGTCAATATTATATGTTTCACGTTCGTAATTCATTAATTCGTAATTTAATTCAATTCGTTCCAACTCACGGGGAAAGCCCCTATTTTCACGATAATTTTCAACCGGGTCGAAAAAGATACAAATTTCTCGTTTATAAGAGATCGATCGCAAATTTTTGGTCTTTAAAGAGTATTTATCCGTTACACCTACGAACATAAATTTATGGATGGGACATTTTATTAACGATGATAAATTGAATTCAATCCTGAAAGCGTTCGAAGTTTAAAAATATGTAAGCGTTGTAATTTTAAATCGGGGATTTTTTCAAAACTTTCGAAAAGAATAAAGTAACGATAAAAAATCTTGAAGCTTTAAGCTTAAAAATTTTAAAATTTTCACGCGGTTACCGACCGATTTTTTTTTTTGTCGATTAATTTAGATCGAGCTTAAAGTGTCAATTTTTTAAATTAATATATTACAGTGTAATTCGATAAAAAATATTGGATAGTTTTTAGACATAAAACGAATACTACTTGTTATATGCTGTACGGGATCAAACAACCTTTTCGAAAAAAGGTGCAATGAAACTCAAACGGACTCGATAAATTGTCCATCTTTTACGTATCAGTCGTACGAATGTGGCAATCGAATGAACTTACCTAATTGCAATCACGAGAAAGTTCTAAGGAGTCTAGAAATAAAACTCGAACTCCGATCCAAACCTGGAGCTCAAGTATTTGGATTCATCCGGGTTTTTGACCTTTTTTAGATTTCTTAGTCTTATCGAAGCCGTTTAAATTTATTCAATTATTTTATGAAAAAATACGCGCGAATAAGATAAACGTTTAATTCGTTTAAACAGCGTCGTGTTAATTCTCAAAAGTATTAATTTAGCGTATCAAGTGGTGTTTGCATATTTAGTTGGATGGATATTTTAAACTCTTTAACGAAGATAATTTTTGATTTAAACCTTACCGCATCGTTCGAGCAAAGTAAGCGAATAAATTATTTGATTTTAATATAATATAATAGTTTTTTAATGTTTAAATTCGTATCGTTTTATACGAAACGTAATAAAACGTACGTTTGCGTTAAATATAATTAGTCGGCTAATTTTTTAAAAATCCAATTGGCGTGAATTCTAACGTCTATTTTAATTTATTCACGGTATTTTAAAATACTTTTTGATTGTTTTTCACTATCGGTAAATACATCATCTATAAACAAGTTTATAAAATCTATAAAACATCTATAAAAGAGTTTAGTTTTAAACAAGTTACGAATTTCGGTTGTTAAAGTTGATTTTACGTCAAATCGTAAAAACGTTTAAGAATATAGTATTCCGTACTATAGTTAACGAATGTTACTAAATATTTTCCGACATTCCGAAACGCGTAAAGTTAAAGCGTTAAGGTTTTAAGTCAATTTTAAAGCACGAGGAAATTTGCAAATTACATTTAATTACGTTACTTTGTAAAATTTAAAATTATGGTTATATTTCCTCGATTTATCAAGTGTAAGCTCAAAGTACACAATAAGCGGTTATTTAAAATTGTTGATGCACCAACGTAGGAATTAAAACGTCGGTTTACGATTAACTCGAAAGCATTATAGACGACGAAGTGATTATTGGACAACTTACAATCAACGCGATATTGCCTTTAAAAAGTAAAATTGCGTTGGCTAAATTCGGAAACTGCGGAGCTTGAAAGCTAATAATTACGCGCGTTTAAATTTAGTAAAGATACGATTAGAAACGGCGCGGCGATACCCGAGTCGGGAATACCCGATTAAGAAGCAACTCTAACGTAGAAATATTCCCCGTAGAATTAGAATATTTCTGGATCGCAGAAGGAATAAAAAAAAGTGTAAGCGTATCGACGATTGCGTTTCATCTCGCGAATCGGTCCGCGAATTTGGGAAAGGGTCGGACTCGCTCTCGTCGCTAGCGTCAAAAGCCGGGTTTCGGGTGGTCGGCGTTAAAATCGGTAAAATCAGTAAAATCAGCAGAATCAGCAACATCAGCTAAATCAGCTAAATCAGCTAAATCAGCTAAATCGAGGATTTGACGAGCGAAAGGTCGAGCGAACGCACCATAAAACCGTTTCCCAGCGATCGTAGGTAGACGGTGGACTCCGAGCGGGGTAGAGCTTCCTCGTATTTCAAAAGGGATTTGCAGCCGGCTTGCCTCAAGGCCTCTCGTATCTTTCGTGTATTATGTATACAAAGGTTCGCACACACTTATTCACTGTTATATTTAATATCGTACGCTGAAATATTACCGTAACTCTAAACGCGTTAAAAACTTGGTGCATGTATAACTGGAGGAAGTGCGGCGAGCGCTAAAGTGTAAACGGATAATAGAAATCGGGGGGAATGTGTTTGGGTGCAATTAGAGCATTTAGTATTATCTTTCTATCTGTCTCTCCCTCCCGCAATAATCCACGGATTTGTAGAAAAAGTTCTTCTTAGGTGTTTAATACCGTGTTAAAATTTTAAAATTTTTCGGCAAAATCTGCGGGATAAAACGAATCCGAAAAGATCTCGTGCAAATAAATACGAGGTATTAGCGATTCGTTAGCAACGTCAACTCTTTTTACTAACGGTCAATTACAAATGACGCTTTAACCGCTATCCACTTTACGAATCGAACGTCATTTTTCTTTAAACTTGCTCCTTGATAATCGATAGATTTTTCTTACAACTTGACCGCGTACGTTCAATTTAGACATTCTTACTAGATAATTCTTACTTCTGTATTTCGTTGATGCTAAATTTTATTTTAAATTTGAAAACGTTAAATAAGGTATTTAAATACTTAAATAGTTTTTTATTTTTTGTTTTTTGTTTTTTGTTTTAAATAAAAACATTGACTTATTTTCTCAATTTGTCCACCGTAAAAACAATTTTTTCCTATCCAATCGTTAAACTTATCGTTCGCGTATCGTTACAGCTCTTGCCGTCGAGTTAAAATATATATAACCTTTCTTTTTCCTATTAAAAAAATGGTAACTCGGAGATCTTTTGTTCTCTTGAAAGGAAAAAGCAGATTATTCAAAACTGTAGGGCTGTAAAAGCTTTATCCTCCCGATACCGGTAAGAAAGGCTGTACTGAAATTAAGTTTCCTTTCGTTCTTTCTTTACACATCCGTGCACTGCGTTTTACCTGATTCTATGTATGTTCCAAGGTTGAAAATAGAGCTCTTTGGATTCGATCGAATATTCGAAGCGAACGAGTATTCGCCGAGATAAATATTATTTCTCATTGTACTTTATTTTTATATAAATTACGAGCGATGCAGTCGTAACTGTCGGGGAAAAAACAGAGGAGTCAGGCCGAGAAAACGCGAGTTTTTTGGCAATCGAAGGCGGAAACGCGCAAGGTGAAACTTTGTCATCGGAAAAAATCGAATAATGGTAGCCTTAGGTCTTTTAGCGTAGGTTTTTACCGTCGTTGATATTATTGCCTGGCAATAACGCATGCGTAAAAAACCCAGTGAAAGTGTCAAGTTTGAAAAGCGTATCGCGAGTTTGACTTTCGATACAACGAAGATTGTACGTTGAAAGACACATAATCGCGAGTATCTAATAATATAGAATTTATAGAACGCAATAAAAATTAGAAAATGCCGTGAAACGATTAGAGTGTATCGCGTAGTTGTTGGACGCGTTTATTTTTGGCATCCGCGCATTATCGTCCGGGGGACGTCCCAATTTTCAATTATGCCTCGCGAATTCGTAATTTACGTTTATTAGCTCGGCTGGGTTCGTCTGGGTTCGTCTGGGTTCGACTGGGTTCGGCTGGGTTCGGCTGGGTTCGGTTCGGTTGGGTTCGGCTCCGCTCGGATCGGCTTCACTACTCGATTCCACTCGACTCGGCTCCACTCGGCTCGACTCGGCTCGGCCAAAGAGCTTCGATCTCGAATCGACGGCTCGACCGGATAATTTTCGGCCCGCTGATAATTCGGCGCACCTCCGATGAATCGGATGAGTTACGATGGGTAACGTTATCGTTAATTTTCAGCTGCAAGATGAGCAGAGGCAACCGGTGGATCAGCAGGGCGTCGTCGCGGGTAACGGCGGCAACAGCGTCACCAAGAAGGTGGACATGTCCTGCACGAACTGCGGCACGATGACGACGACGATCTGGAGGCGGAACATGAAGGGCGAGATGGTCTGCAATGCCTGCGGACTGTACTACAAACTGCACGGGGTGAATCGACCGATGACGATGCGCCGGGACACGATACACACGCGTCGGCGCAGGCCCAAGGGCGAAAAACCCACCAGGCACCGAAGTACGATAAACATTTTTTTGCTCCTTAGCTCCTCTGCTCCTTAGCTCCTCTGCTCCTTTGCTCCTCTGCTCCTCTGCTCCTCTGCTCCTTTGCTCTTTTGATCTTTTGCTCCTTTGCTCTTTCGTTCATCTTTTTCTTTTGTCGTTTATTCACGCTCCCTTGTAAACGTCTCCTTTGCTTTTGGATGGACCTTTGTCACGAATCGAGTAATTAAACTAGAGACATTATTTAACCGGTCCTTTTATTCCGCTAGAGAAAATCCTTCGGAGTGCATAAACCGAGAAGCTCCCTGTGGAACGACGGTTATAATTGTTTTTACGACTGACCCAACTTTTAGAGAATTCTGCTTTATTATTACCTCTGTTTATTGTCGTTGTTTTTTTTTTTTTTTCTTACCCGAGGTTCTTTTTTATCTTAATATATTCTTGAATAAACCAAAACGAATTATCCATATACAATATTCGTACGAATTCGTATTCTTAAATTTAAAATGAAAAGGATGGATTTGTAATCGTTTATTTTTAAATCGAAGCTCCGATTTACGAAACCTTTTTTTAATATAGAAAATAAAAGTATTTTCCGAATGCAAAAGATATTTGTTTTATGGAAAAAATTTATAGCTTTTTCAATTATGTATTCGCATACTTTTATGATAGTAATGCAGGAACTTATATTCTTATATACGAAACGTCGCGTATAATTCGCGATAAGAAATTCTTATAGTTTTGATATAGTGCATTGATTTTTAAAAGGTATCAATAATTAATAATTTGTATAGAGTATACACGTACTTAATAAATTGTACATTTCCATTTTTTTTATGGATTAACAGCTTTTCTTTTCTTGCGTTATAAATGTTTCTTTTGTTTACGAGAGGTCTTTAAAATATTTGTAAAGCAAAAATATCTTATCGAATACAATTTCGGATACAATTTTTGAAAAAAAAAAAACAAAAAAGTTGTCGCACACACAAATGTTGATTTACAGCTCGAATCTATAAAACCTGTTTCAAGTGTACGAGCTTGTATCGTACTCTTATCGAAAATACGATCGTAACTCTAGAAAAATATTTTACGTTATCGACTTTGCGTTAAAATTGCGTTTTAAGATCGATAACGAAGGTTGCATCTCCCGAAATAAAAATTCTTTTACCTCGAACGTGTACCAATCTACACCAATTGGTATAGACCGTACGACTGTACGGTTGGTATACGTTGGTATAGATTTTCGTTTCGTAATAAGATAACGGCGTATCCGTCTCAGTATATCACGCGTTTCCTCCCAGTGACTGGATTTATTCGATCAGTCCATATCGCAAGTTACTCCCCCTACGACTCGTAAGGTATCGTCCGCACACGCGTAGATTTCGTTGTACGGTTCGAAGAAAGTAAACCAAGTCGCAGGTAACGACCGACTCTAAAGCAGCGAACGACCGACCAAATATCTCTCGAAAACATCGACACCCACTCAGCGAAGGTCGCGAACCGCTTCGACTTCGCTTCGAACCTCGCCTTAACATTTTTAATCCGATCCAGTCGCGACGAGAATTTTCGATGCCCGCGCTCCTTGATTACACCCGAGAGGTAGAAAAAGTAGGAGAAAAGAAAAGTACGCGATGATTCGATTGGGTGTCGCTTTTATACGCGAACGAGAATATTCTTTTTTCCGAAAGCAACGAAGGATCGCTATCGACTAGTAGTAGTAATAGACGATCAGGGTAACAGTTTCGTGCGGGGCGCGACTATCGTCGATCGTTTTGTCGTTTTCTCGTTTTGTCGTTTTGTCCGGTACAATGGCTCCGACGTCTCTAACTACGGATCGATTCGAGTTGCGCAACGATCGGTCGATCGCGTTACGAACGTAAGGTAATTTCCCCCTGTTGAAAAATCCCGAGCACGAATAAAGGAGTCTCGTGCGGAGAATGAAATCACAAAAGAAACTCGGATTTCTCCGTGTCCCTCCTCGATTTAACAGACCTCGACTCCTATCTTATATATCCTTTTGACCGACTTTGATCGCCCGAAGGTAACAATCCCTTGATTTCTGCCCTCAGAAAAAAGCGACGGCGGTTCGCTCTCGGGGCAACAGCAACAGCAGCATCAGCATCAGCAGCAGCAGCAGCAGCAGCAACGCCCGGAGCCGATGGACCCGGAGAGCGCGGATATGCTCGCGGCTCTTCGTCGGCAGATCCAACCGCACCTGATGATGGCCGCCCTTACGACGCCTCCGCAACCGAGCCGCGGTGTGCCGCAGGTGCGGGCCGGTCCCCTCGCCGGAGCGCCCATCAACTTCAGCATTCCCCTCAGCACCTTCATGATGCACGTGAGTCCTTTCCCGACAACTTCCGTTAGCGCATTCGCAACGGGTCGATCGCGATCCGACTTTTATAACGATGTGCCTCCTTCTTACGATCCATTACGCTGCTTTTTTTTTTTTCTTTTTTTCTTTTTTTCTTACCCGAGGAGTTACAGACGAACAACTTTTTAACTGTTACGCGTTTTATCGCGGCGAGTCCACCACCGGTCGATCCATCGAATTCGGTTCGATATTTGCCGATAAAATTAGCCGCGCTCGCTTTTTACGAGGCTTTATTCGCTCGATAAGAGTCAAAGAGTCATTACCGAGTTTATTTCGATGTTTATTGTCCCCGTTAGCCTGGAATTAAAATTATCGCGAATCCGAATAAACGACGCGACGATTCTATTTTATTATCGAGATAAAATTAAAACGGGACGAAACGGATATCGTGAGTTATCGCACAAGGTAATCGGTTAGTTATTATGCCCGACACACCTGAAAACGCGTCGAAGCAACGCGGTAATTAAAAACACGAGTAACACCCGGTGGTTCTCCGGAGGTTCTCCGGTGGTTCTCCGGTGGTTCTCCGGTGGTTCTCCGGTGGTTCTCCGGTGGTTCTCCGGATCGATAATTGATAATTCTTTAACATTTCACGGGACGACACGTCGGGAACCCAAGGAGATAATCGAAAACGGACGCGTTGTTGCGATGAGTCGAAGTAAACTCGATACTTTGCTGCGTTTATAGCTATCTAATCAAACTTTTATTAATAATGTCTTTAAACTTCGAAAAGTCGAGGAATAAAATTGGGTTGTTTCATCCGTAACTTTTGCTCGCGTTATCTTTATCGCACGCGTAAAAATATCGTTTTAACGCATTCGATAATTTAACGCAATCAACTGTTAATAAAATACCCGAAACGTAAGTTCGTAAATTTTTTCTTCGTCAAAATTTTATTTCGCAAAAATGTGTTCCTCTGTTAGCGAGAGACTCCAATAATATCGAAAACGCATTCGATTCGGATTCGGGTGAAAAAAGAAAAAAAAGGAAAAAAATGTGAACGATTCGCGTTTCCGCTTGATACGATGCGACATTACTCCCCGAGAAAACGAGAGCTAACGAAAACGAAGAGAACATTGATATTCTAACGCTTACCTCGCTTATCTCTATTTATCGTCCGCAGCACGTAAAAACGGAGGACGAGCGCCAGGACGAGGCCGACGATATGGACGACGAGGGCGACGAGGAGAACATCTCGGACGTGCCCCTGAACCTCGTCGCCACTTCTCTCGCCGAGGAGGCCCACTGACGCGTCTCTCGCGGGATTCGCGCGAAAGAAAATAAAGACTCCCCGAGGATCGCGACGGCCATGACAGATAAGAACGCAGTTCGCGACGCGTCGCTGGAGATGCATATCTATATTTTTTATACGAAGACTACGGACTACGGACGGGTGTACACCTCGCGAGGTGACGTCCGCGAGGTGACGACCGCGAGGTGACGACCGCGAGGTGACGACCGCGAGGAAGCATCGAGCGACACTTACGTACGTACGACGTGAAGCGAGGGAGAAGGCATTGATCACAAAGGAATTCTATTGATATTATAAAGTCGCAGTATTAATAGTAAAGAGATGAAAAATGTGAGCGGAGGGTCGAACGATATAAGCGAAAGGAAAGCAAAGCGATTACTCAAATTGTACATAGGAATAAAACGTATACGAGGAAGAGGAGAAGAGGAGAAGAGGAACGACGAAGGTTATTTTTATACAAAATTTTCTATACGCTCGCGAGAGGATTTTCTTCTTTACGAAGAATTGGGAGGGAGGGGAGGACTGGAAAGCTGTGTATATAAAATTATAAGGCAGGAGCGAGCAATTACGTGTGTGTTTTTATTTCGAAGAGGATCTTGAATGACAATGGAGCGTTCGTGGGGTAATCGATTATTTTTTATTAATGTTAAGCGCTCTCTAACTGTCTCTTTGAAACCTTGTTCTCTAAGCTTCGATTATTTTGTTGCGCGTCTCGACGAATACCGATTCAAACGATATTTTTTTTTTTTTTTGGGGCATTTTAATATACGTACGCAGCGGTAAAAGACGCGTTTGCTTCGGCACTCGCGTATCCGCTTTGCTTTGTATAAAGTGGAAAAGTGTACAAAAAAAAAGTGCATTACCTTCGAAAACAAGCTTTTATCGAATATGAATTTCACCGTAAGATGTAAGATATCGAAGGTTTTTAACAATTTAGAATAGAAAAATTATCGTTACGAAAAATTAGCTTACGCGTTAATTTAATTTTATACGGATAAAATGAGTTTTAATTTCATAAGAGAAGATTGTTGCGACATACGATTAAGAAAACTACCGATTTTCTATTGAATTCTTTGAACAAATTTTACTAGCGGATAATCGGTAACATCGACAAAATTACAAGAGTTAAACTTATAATTTATAAGTGATACGAACGCTGTCTTTTCTGTCGACCGACAGCGAGACTGATCATTCATTCATCAATAACGAAGAAAATTCGTTAATGGGACTTTTTTTTGTAATCTTAACGTATGTTTCTTCACAGCTCTTTCATTGTCTTTCATTAATAATTTTTCGTTTTTTATCATTTTTCCTTTCCAATGAAAGTAAGAACAAAAAAATGATAACCCAATGCTCTCTGACTTAAACGTAATACTTACCGCGGTAAAACTATGTAAAGTATTAAAAAACGCTTCTATTTCGTGGTTCATTTTGTTTTTTTTTCTTTTTATATTTTATTTTAGAGTGAAAAATCTGAACACCAAAAGAGACGAAATTGCGTACAATGACAATTTGTACATATATTATAGTAAACAGCGGAAAAAGCAATTTTTAGTTATATTTAGTTTTTTAATGATTTGTGAAAAATGTACGTGATTAATATTTTTAATTCTTTGTGATTATAGGAAAATGAGAAATGTATTCTGCAGCTTGTCGATTATATATAGATTAAATCGAAATTCACGATAAAAAATAACTTGCTTTTATTATAGAATATGTACAAAATAATAAAATTGTACGTTTTTTTTTCTTTGTGTAAGTAACGGAAGAAAAAAGAGAAAGAATTTTATAGATAGCTTTTAACGAGTATTATCTTACTAAACGTAAGCAAGTTTTCATAACGTCTCAACTTTTTTTCGCTTTTCAAGCTTAAAATAATTTAAAGAAAAAAGGCATTAGGGATTTTGAAAAGTAACACTTTATGTATATGATAAATTTAAATATAAATAAACCGATCGTCAAACGACGCGAAGCATATAAGAGAAACGAAAAAAGAGAAGTCGGAGCTCGTAAGACTTGTGTACTTAAGATTGAAAGAGAAAGAGGTCAATCTAAGTTTGTTCTTGTTCCCGCGTTATAATACATTTTCGTAGGGACATAAAATTGACAATACCCCATAAAACTCCCTTGCGACAGAAAGTAGAAAAAAAACTCCCTAGTGTCTGTTGTATATTTGCAAAATGGTTCAAAGCACCATGAACAATTTTTTTCATTTTCAAATTGTCGAATGAAATCAATTATTATACTGTACGAATTGAAAAATACATACGAGTCTTAATCTTTTAGAAATCAATTTGAATTTTAAGAAAGATTACAAGTATATATACCGAAATTCAGAAGTTGTTCACGGTATTTCGCTTATGTAAAGATGCTTTGGAGCTTTTGTAAGGGGATCGATGCATAACTTTAAACGTTATTTTTGAACTTGCAAAACATCTGCATCAGTATTAAATTACATGACATCCGAATCAAAATAGGAACTTTATTAACTGGATCTGATTTTAGAATTTAAAACTGTGTACATACAAACTCATAAATTCGCGACAGAATTTTTGAATTGTATAGGAATGGGTATTTTTACGAGGTAAAATACGTAAAGAAAATTTGTATTACATCCTTTATTTTTATACTATTTTTAAATAAGTGATTCAAATACTTTATTATTTTAAATTGTATAAAATATTTAGAAGAAAAAAAAAAGTTGATCTTAAAAACGTGTAAAAATCGATAATAAATTTTTAAAATGTTTCAAAAATGCATAATAATAGTTGGTTAGCAGGATTCCCTTGAATAGTTACACATTGTCTCACCTCACTGCTGCTGCTTGCTCTCATTTTACTTTATTAAATAATTTCAAAAAGTTTAAAAGTGATAAAAAATTTAAACACTGTCGAAGCAAAAATAAACATATTTTTCATCTCAGCGACTTTATACGGTTGCGAATTTGCCTCAAACTTTTGACCTTAGTCAGAACGGGTATTATAGAAAAGGAAAACACCTTAAATAGCGCATAATAAATACACACAATGGCCAGTGCATCGATGCAAGATGCGCCCTGTATTACATAAACCTAATGTACTTTGCCAAAAATAGTTTTTAGTACTTTGTAACATAGAGCATTATTTAGTTAAGGGCATCAAAGTTATATCTCTCTGTCTCTCTGTCTCTGTCTGTCTCTCTCTCTCTCTCTCTCTCTCTCTCTCTCTCTTGTGTTGACTCCACACTTTTCTCATTCTTTTCCTCTTTTTTTTGTGTGTAGTGAGAACGTTTAACCTCTTTTCCCTGACTATATTTCCATGCTTCAGCAGTGCGTAATCGAATGTACTGAAAAATTATAGTTCGCTGAACCTTCTTTCGATTTTTGTGTTTTAAACTCATTGGATCTAATACGTATAGATGAAATACTCCAAATAGATCTTAATCTCGAACCGGATAAAATATGTTTTATGGCTTTACTTAATTAAACGTTTTCAGTTCTACGTTATTTTACGGAAAGTGTACATTAAAAAAATATTTTTTTTACAAAAGCATCGGAAAAATTTGCTAAAAATTTGCTAAAAATTTGCCTAAAAGTAAACGAAAAAAAGCTTTCTTCGTTATCGAATGACAAACGACGTGATTTCATGTGCCTAAATACGGATGGAGATTAAAAGGATGAAAAAGCTTCGTACTTATTATAGACGTTTCGTTGCTGTGATAACGCTTCGATGATACAATCGAAAAATTTGTCTCGGTATAATTTGAAAGATATTTGAAAGATGGGCCGTATACATCGTATATATTTCGTTGTGTAAACAAATTGCAAGTAGAAAGTAGCTTTACGCGAACGTCCATTTTGTAGAATTGCAGCGATCGCGTGTATATCAATTTAAATCGCGACCGGACACGTTTTCAAGTTTGGCGCATTTATTTCTACTTCTCAGCGCTGCGCTTAAAATTATAATTTTGAACGCGACAAAAGTTCACTCAACTGGTGTTACGTGAAAGCGAACTATATTTTACGTATTTTATGATTTTGTTACGAGATTACGTATCGCGAAAGATATTTTCTCAGGCAACGTTGGCTCGATAAAATTTTATACCAAGATAGTTTTTTTCGATGGTTGCATGCACGATGCAACCGATTATAAACATATTAATAGTTAAATTCTTAATGCCGTTAAAACTTTTTTTTTCCGTCTTAGTCGAGATAAACATGTCGGTTTCAATGAGTTATTACAAAAATGATGAAAGTTTAGGTAAAATGAGAGACTGTGCGAGTAGCAGCAAATGGAGTCTAGTTATAGTCGTTATCGGATGAGCCTTATAAGCGTTTACACTTACATATATATGCGATAGTTACGTATTATTATAGAATAAATACACTCACAAAGTACGAGTTTGCCTGTTGCAAATGCTGCACTTATAAAATAGTTAATAATTAACGAGGCATTTTACTTTTTGTTTTACTTTTTTATCGTATTACGTATTTACCCGAGCCAAGCATCAAAGCATAATTGTGAGATTCCTCGTATTTAAGGTTGATTAAAAGAAAAAAATCTCAAATTTTGGGACGATCGTCGACGATTCGGTTGAAATGATTTTTGAGATGCAAATTGATTTTTGAGTCGAATCGCTCGGGCGTTTCATAGATATTGAGTTGGCAGCTTGACCGGAACATAGGCGAGTTAACTTTCGAAAACAATAATGAGATTAGTGACTTTTATCAAAGCAATAATATTTTGTGCCACCATGACCCAGTCGAATTTCTCTTATTTATTTAATTTATTTCTCAAAGCGACGTCATTATTTTTGTCTCTGAAATTGAATCGATGCGCGAATTCATCATTTTTTATTTTATTTTTTAAATTAAATTCCACTTATTTTAACCGATTTACCATTCTACTCATTTTTATTTGATAAACCGTTATATAATTTATACGAAAAAAAGTGTCAGTGATTTCCGTTTGATAATGAAAAATAATGATTCAGTAATTTATATAAGGGGAAGTTTTCAACACTTGCACAGATCCACGTAATTAATGTTAAGCCGATTTGTAAATTTTAAATAGAGGATAAATTATTTATTTATTAAGCGTTCGAAAACGTAATAAGAATAATTTTTATTGAAAAATTACTCGTATCTCTTCATCGCACGATTATTAACATATCACTTTCTTTATGTACATTATTAATCATTATTATTTCATTCGGTCAACAACTTAAAATACTCATAATTTACATGGTTAATTAAGAATTAATTTATAAACTATGTAATAAATCTACGTTGAAAAGGCTACGTTGAAAAGGCTACGTTGAAAAGGCTACGTTGAAAAGGCTACGTTGAAAAGGCTACGTTGAAAAAGCTACGTTGAAAAGGCTACGTTGAAAAAGTAGATCGATAGACAGCAAGTTTTTGATTTGAAAAGAGTTTGGTAATAATTGCGCTCGTGATACTCGTACGCGAAACGAAGGCTATTTTAAGGGCTACATTTCGTCGAAGGCATTGGATATAAAGGCATTTTTATATTCTCGTTCGTTGTTCACCCTCTTCATTGTCACCATTTTCGATTTTCTTTTCTTCTCCCATTATTCGCGAAATGCGAGTAAAACGAATGTAAAAGAAGTTTCTGAAATATCACGATACGCGAAAGCCCAAGGATCTTCAATATATATGTATGTATATATATATTTTTTTACTTCGGGCTTTGGCGTGTTCACTTATACATATGTACACGCATAACCCGAACGATCGATAAACTCATTAGTTTTTGAAGCTCTCTAACTAATGCTGAGAATATTTTTATAACCACTACGATTTAACTCATCGAGTATTGCTATTTTGTTATTGAATATATGTGTATAAATATTGTATATGTAGATTGAATTTAGGCGAGGCGAATATAATATGGCATAAATATAATAATCCGGTTGAGATGTTAGCGAATGGTAAAGAGTGTTTTGGACGAATGGAAAATAAGTGCGATGTGGCAGTTTTTTCTCCAAATTTATAAATAGTTTACTGCGGCATTTAATTTTCATTATTTCGATCGGCGAAACTAAGATTCTCCAAACGTTAACGTTTTTTTTTTGTTTTTTTTTTTCTTTCTTCGTTCTCTCGTTTTTGGTTTTAGGTTTTTGATTTTTGGTTTTTGGTTTTTTTTTTTCTTTTCTTTCAATTCCGACACTTTTCTCGATTTACTTTGCGAAACGTACTCAAATTAAGTATTAAAATCTGTGTTGCTGTGTTTATACAACGATTCGATTGTATAGTTTATCGAAACGATGCTTAGCTTCGATACTTTTTCGTTTAAGGAAACATTTAATTTCATCTCTGATTAAATTAACGATTATTGCAACGCTCGCGTCGACGAATAATCCGTTATTCGATGAAACAAAAATTAAAATGCCGCAGCAAATTTCGTACAAAAATATTTGCTAACACAGCTAATTTTTTCTCGCCACGGCTAATGAAAAATTATGAAAAATTGTCCACCTGGCTTATTTTGTCTTTCATATTTAAATTTAAAAATACGCTGCGTTGGATGATTTTTTTATTTTCGATCGCGAGGATAAAATTTGTTTTTGTTTTGTTTCGCGAAGGTGAAACTAAATATTAAGTTATTAAGTTCGCCACAGGAACACGAAGAAGAGCGAAGTCGAGGCTTTCTTTTTAATTTTAACGAGTAGATTTCGTTTTTTTACTCATCGTCAGTATTCCAGATTCATGGTTTTAGCGGATTTTTTAAGCTATGTTTTTTTTTAGTTTTTACCATATATTCTTTTCCATAGATTCTTTTAAATCAATGCTACTTAACAAAGACATGCTCTACTTAATTACGTTAAATAATTACGTTATAATGTTTCTTTCGTACTCTTTGGCTACTCAAAATAACGAGCGATATTATAGTTTTTCGGAACCTTCGATGTAAAATCAAATAAAGTGAAAAGAAAAGGAATAAACTTGCACCGTTTCCGTCCCGAACGAAAAGCCTTGAGAAAGAAAAACTAGAAATGGTTACGAGACACGATTTAAAAAAAAAGGAAAAAAAAAAGGCACCGATAATTTGCTGGAATCGTTGAACAATATATTTTTGTATGTTTACGAAAATTATTTATATGTAAACGTAAAAAAATTTACGATTAATTTGGTAAATAAAGAATTTTTCAAAATTTTAATTTACTTTATACACGATAAAGTTTTTTTAAAGTTCTGTCCGTTGAGAAATGAAATATCGGCACAATCGAATACACATATTCGCAATTTTCTCGAACATTCTTGAGTCGATTACAGGAATTTTAATATTTATCGTAAAATTAAAATAAATATGATCATAGTCTGAATTACGATACAACTCGAGTATTATTTTAGTATATCAGGGTGCAGAGTTTAATTACGAAGAGTCGTTTGCTCGTTCTCTCGTGCTAAACGTAATATTAAAATTTGGAGCAACAGGCAGCTATTAAGTTTATGTATTAAGAATTCGAAAAAAAAAAAAATTCGGAACTACTGTGTCGGCATATTAAGTATTACGAGAAATAGAAAAATGTCGGAAACTAAGCGAACCCGGTGCGAGTGTATCCGTGGTAAATTGTAAAATGATATTTTCGAATGTAAATAAAAAATTAAACGTTCTGATAAGAAAGAGTTACATTTATAAACTTTATAACTGACAAACTACGAATCGAAATTTTCAATAATATTACTAAAATGATTTTTCTATTTTTTTTTATTATTTTTTTTTTTAGAAGAAAATCAAAATATAAAAGTTCATATTTTAACGTAAATATTTCCACCGGGAGGAAAAGATTAAACATAAAATTAAGCGCATTTTTTTTGTATTTTCTTCCCGAAAAACTGCGAAAGATACACGACGACGAAGAAAAATATTAAAATCAGCATATTATTATCGTATAAGTGCGTTTATACGTTAGATTTTTTCTTTCTCGTGAGCTTGGTCCAGCAGCTGTTGAGATTATTCAAGGTTGTGTGTATCATTATAAGTATTTTGTGAAAACATTGTTGAATAGTGTAGTATGTTTGCGAACGAATGCGACGCACGAGAATTTTCCCTTCGAAGCATATTTAACGTGGCTTTTCTCGTTTTTACAATTTCCGCCCCAATCGTAATTGTCGTACGTTTATATTTTATTATTTAACGAGCTATAAGTATTTTGCCTTTTTCAATTTCGATGTTTCTTATTGCGGCCGAGTCTTCGACATATTTCAGTTTAGAACGTAAATTAATTATATACGTAAAAATTATTGTAATTGTTAAATATTAAAGTCGGACTCGATCACGAGTTTGAAACGTTTAGCTTTTAGTATTCAAAATTGGTTGGATTTTTATTTCATTATTCCCTTACGCGAATTATTCTCTTTAAACTTATCTATCGTACTTTTCATCTCGCGAAAATATATAAATTATAATTTCATCGAGTATTCCTCGCTATTTCCTTTCGAAGACATTAGAATTTGATACATATATTTATATATATGTACGTTGAATCTAACGATCTTTCCTACGAAATATCGAGTATACCATTAAAATTGGAAAAAAATCAAGAAGAAAAATTGAACTCGAAATTAAACTCGAAATTAAACTTACGTATAGGCTGCCATATGCGTACATCGAAATCCGGAAACAGCAAGAAATAACAGTGCCTTTCTTAACGCGAAAAATATAAATATATAAATAACGGAGCTGCAAGACGACGATAAAAAGAAAGAAATCTAGGGAAATTCTCGGCTTGCTTATTTTTAAGTGCCAGGACAAAACACCTCAATCATTAACGATAATAAAGTATATAAAAAAGGTCAGTCCTGAAACTATTTTTTTTTTCATGCGTCATTTTTTTCTTAAGTTCGTCGTAACGTTGATGTAAACGAAATATGTACTAACCGATACCGAGCAAAGAGAAAAATACGTTTTCTTTTTCATAGCGCACGGATGAAAAAGCAAAAAAAAGAGAAAGAGAACGGAAAAGAGAAATATTAATTTTTTTTTAAACCTACAACTCGCGCCAGTTTTTAGCCAACTTTTCTCTATATATTTTTATCGTATTTTATATTTCGCGTGAGCACACGCGTAGGCACGCACGCACGCACGCACGCACCACGCACGCACGCACTCACGCACGCACGCGCGGACGGACACCCACACCGATAGCCACGCGTTGAGCGTGTACGCGACGCGACGCACGACACACACACACTCGACACACTCGACACACTCGACACACATACAACGAACCGCCTGCACACACGTAGTCTACTCGTACACGCGTAACGTATCATCGATATTTTGTACTTTACGAACAACCCCTTGAGGATAATAATACATACATACATACATACATACATACATACACACACGCAGACGCAGGTTTACTTAATTTATGATTTTACCTTAATTTATGTATTGCACGTGTTTTTAATTATTTTATTATTATTATTATTATTATTATTATTAATTATTTTTTAAATTATGTAGAGCGATAAGCGCACGATTTTTTATTGTAGCGCCAAAGTCCTCGGTTTTTTCTGTTTCTGACTCGCCGTCTATTTTATCTCGCTCTCTCCCAGTACACAAAAACCGAGGCATAACTTAATTTATGTATAAAACGCCAATTGTAAGAATCTCTCATGTATTATATATATATATATATATATATATATGTGCATATATATATATATTTTTTTGTGTCCGCGTGTCGAGCGCAGATTGCGTTTTTCTATCTCTCTATTATCACCGTTTCTAACCTTTTGTTTTTAAATAAATAGAAAAATGATGTAATTTTTTCAAAAAAAAAAAACAAAAAAAAAACAAAAAATCTCTGGCTCTCTTTTGTATTATTTTGAGCGTACGAAAGATGCATTTTCGTAGAGTCAAAAAATTTTGATCCGGTATACTTTCTCGATGCGACTATCTTAATCAACGTCCAACTTTATTATTCGTTCGGTACATCGTCGTCCAATCTTATGCATTTTTTGGATAAAAATTTTTGTGTTTTTTTTTTGTATAATTTTTTCTAGTTTAATGTACAAATTAAGTGGCTGTCGATACGCAAAAAATTATAATCGCATAATTTTGTAGCTTCGATGAAAAAAACTTTGTTTCGGTCGCAGAGCGTAAAACCAGATTTCAGGCAAAAACGAAAATTCCGAACGATAATCGAAATCGAGAAAAGGATCGTTCGTTGATCGGGACATTCGCATCGCGCGGCTCTTTTCATCGGTACCGTCAAAACGCGCGTTTTCCTTTTTCCGAGCGCTGTATTTATTCGAGTGTACACTTTGTATGTGATCGGTTGGCGAATTTTATATAAGCGTATATATATATATATGTGTATATATACATACTCGAATTATATTTTTTGTGCGAGAAACGAAATCTGTTGAAGCTATGGACATTTGCTGGACATTTACGAACGAATGTCGAACGTCTGAGAATTCTTCATTTTTTAAATAAAGAAGTGTTACAAAGGCCAACGTAGTTCGTACTTTATTCGTCGCTCGCATCAACCCATCAACCCATCAACCCATCATCCCAATTTACCCAAGATCGTCGAATCCTATCCAACGAAGGTAAACAAACCCGAGTCCAACATGGATTGGACTGTCGATGGGTCTCACCGCGAATCGAGGAAGAAACTCGTAACGAAAAGCAACGGAAGCTCCATCGCGATGGAAAAACTTGAACTCCGGATGCGAGTGTACCATCGGAGACGCGGATGAGAATCGAGCGAACGAAGCTTCGGTTTGGAGCAGTTTTCGGAGTCTCCGGCTCGAACCGGTTGATTAACAGCAGCTCGAACGTATTTTAACGTTCGCGATACCCATAATTGGGTATCGCGTATATATACACACACGCACACGATATAGTTGGCACCCGTGTCGAGTCCGCGAACGTTGCTCCCATCTGCCCCTCGTCGAGGAAAGCACCGAGATCGAAGAATCGAGCCGGAAGACAAGACAACAACTCGACAACTCGCCCGATCGAATTTGGCGCCGAAGCACGGACGGACGAATCTCGACTACCGTAGTAGACTACCGTAGTAGACTACGACTACGTCGGCACGCGGTCGACTTCCTCTTCCGCGTCGCGCGCAAGTCGACGCCTCCTCCTCCTCCTCCTCCTTCTCCTCGACCTCCTCCTTCTCCACGGCGGCCTCGTCCGCTTCATCCGCCTCGTCCGCCTCGTCCGCTTCGTCCGCTTCGTCCGCCTCGTCCGCCTCGTCCGCCTCGTCCGCCTCGTCCACCTCGTCCACCTCATCCGCTTCGACCGCCTCGACCGCCTCGACCGCCTCGACCGCCTCGTCCTCCTTCCCCGGTCGGCAGCATCATCTTCCAGCCGGTCGAGCTTTGGGTTTGCGCTGCGGCGTGCGGCTCGAGCGTTGCACGGCCACCATTTTGTATTCGCCATTTTATTCCCCTCGGTAACGGGGCGAGGACACATTGCTTCTTTCGCGCGTCCTTGTCTTAGGGTTATCCGATCGAGCACGAGGACGCGAGTTTGGGAAGCTTCGAGACTCTCTTATGTTGCGCTGATCGAGAGGAAGAAAAGAAATACGAGGTGAGTGGGTTCCTTGTACTTTGGGGTTTAAATCGCGTTTGTTTAGCGAACGTTGCCACGGCCTGGTCGCAGCGTTTTCACGAGTCAGCATCTACGCGTCCCAAGGGACCGCGTCCAAGGGATGGAGGGTTCGAGTCTTCGAGGTTTTCGGATTTCGCGCGAGTCGAGCCGGTAATTACCCTTTTTCCATGTGTTTTATTTTTCGTTAACTTTTCGTTAATCTTCCTCTTTCGATTTCGACGTTCGATTCGATCGATGATATCACTTTTGTACTCGGTTGGCGTTTCGACCGTGGGATCTAAACGTAAGGCGCTCGAGGTCGTTCGTTTCGCGAGGGGGTAAATCGGAGTATTCGTGGATCCAGGCTTCGGGTTCTCGTTCGGAGAGCTAATTTTGTATACTTTCAGAAAGAATTAACCGACGAAGGTAAGCGGATCTTGCAAAATGAGCTACGGCAGACCACCACCCCGTATCGATGGGATGGTTTCCCTCAAGGTTGACAATCTGACTTACCGGACTACTCCCGAAGACCTGAGACGAGTATTCGAACGCTGCGGAGAAGTTGGAGACATTTATATACCAAGAGACAGATTCACGAGAGAGAGCCGTGGCTTTGCGTTCGTCAGGTACAGTATTTCAAGAATTATAGTACCGAGCGAACCGTCGACGAGAGTTACCTCGGAGAGAAGTACACCGCCGACTCTTTCCCAAGGAAATTACTTTAAGACCCGTCGACCTTTTAGGAAACTTATTTTTTTAGTCACTATAAAGATAGATTACTTTATTATCTTGCTTCGATTGGAACAAGCTGTTCTTTCGTATCGGATACTAAAGAAAACAAAAACGTTATCCACCGTAAATTGTAAAACGAGCTACGACTTTGTAAATGTCCTTGGATTATTTCCAATCTAAATTTACGGATAATCCTGAACCCTGTAAGTACGAATTAAGATACCAGATTTTGGAGCTTCGCGAACTTCTCCTTAAGATATGTACGATCGACGGTGGACGCGTTCTTCGAACGTTAGTTTTACGATGCAAATTTAATCGTTCCAGATTTTACGATAAACGCGACGCAGAGGATGCACTCGACGCTATGGATGGTAGATTGTTGGACGGCAGGGAGTTACGCGTTCAGATGGCACGTTACGGAAGACCGACGTCACCTCATCGCAGTCGTGGAAGCAGACGTTGGAGAAGGTAAGAATTTTCCAAGGTTCCGATCGAAAAGTCAAACGGAAGCTCGAAGTAAGTCGCGATCCATAGGTTCTAGAGTTTTTGAAAGTATTCCGGAACCGGAGGATCCGCTTACTTCGATCGACGGTTTAACGGGACGCGCGATTCTTTATGAAAGCGACATCCTTGGATCGAACTCGCCGTCGAAAGCATTTAAATTCGTGGAGCGTCCCTCGAGGATCGCCTTATAGGTTAAGTTGTAACGGTAACGTTAACGTCACCATCACCTTCCAACCGACTAAAAAATTCCATTAGTTCCCGCAGCCGCAGCCGGGACCGCAGGCGGTCGAGGTCCAGGTCGCGTTCTCGGTCGCGCTCTCGTAGCCGCGATCGAGACCGCAGGCGTAGCTACAGCCGCAGCCGTTCCCGTTGCCGCTCTGACAGCAAGAGCTCTAGGGGAAAGTCACGCAGTCGCAGCAAGTCTACTGACAGACAGAAGGACGTGCGCTCCAAGTCAAGGTGAGCGCTTTTGTCCTCCAGATGTGCTTCTCTCTTTTTGTTATTGTTTTTCTTTTTTTCTTTTTTTCTTTTTTTTTTTTCGATTCTTACCTTTACGTATGTTTTACGATCACGACCGTGAGAAATTTAGTCCGTTCGCTTTTTATGGATCTACGAGTATTTACGAGTATTTACGAGTATTTACGAGCGTGTCACATTTGTGGTTTATTCGAGGTGGCAATTTTACGATGATACGCGCTCGAACTTGGGCCAACCTTTCAAGTTCTCGAGCATTGATAAAAATACCTACGACGAAAAAGATTCTTAACCTTGCTCTCCGGAATTTAGCCGAGATTCCGTTCGGAGTCGTTTACGAATTTACGAATAAATTTGTCCTACGAGATTGGTAAATTCTCGGTTTATAGAAATCTTTGAACGCGTTACATTTGGATTCTAAAATGTTTTTGTTGAACGTATAAATCGGACAAAATGGAAGCGAAGCATCCGATCGAGAAATGGAAATTTCCGATGTGTTATAAAATAATATTTCGATTATAAAAAAATTTCGATGAGCTCGTCGCTATTTTGCTAAGATTTATAGATGTGCGATAAAGCGATAATATTTTATTTTTACAGGGATTGAAACTAAAGCCAAATTTTCCTCTTGTAAATGGCAATTCATGTTCGAGAGGCATTGCGCTACCATCTCAAGAGCCAACTATACTGACTTGAATTATAAAAAAGGTATTCTATTTCTATCCTGTCATTCAATGTCTTGTTTCAATCTTCTTAGTTTCGTTTTACTTTTACGACGTTACTTAAGGCGCGCGCGTTTCATAATTTCAGTCCTTATCTTTTTAGTGAGTAAAATAATTATGTATTAAAGAAAAACTATTTCTTTATTATGTATCCGTCGTGGGTACATAAGTAGATGTAAAGTGTTGCTGACACTATTAACATTTCTTAATATGCAAATGTGCAGAGTTTTAGACCTTTTATGTCTTCTACTCTTGAAATAATGTATGTAAATTTATAAAATTATAAAATTGTCGATTGAAAAATAAGAAATTAGGCGACTTATCTGATTGCGCGATAAAAGATTTTGTCTTAGACTTCGGAAAGATTTATTCTCTAATTTTTTCTGCTTATTTAATATAAATGTTCTATTTTCAAAATTAATCTTTCATCGAGACATTTCTATTTACGAAGAATTATAATAACTGTTTATTTATTGATTTTTTTGACATTGAAAGATTAAGAACAAATAGATATTAGTACACTAATGGTTTTATCGATCAGCTTAAATCACATTATACGATAAAATTTATCGATCCTACGTAAGCAATTTTCAATTAAAAATAAATGTAAAATCTAGAATCTTTTAAATTCGATAGACTAACTTTTCTTCGTAATATTCTAAACGTTCAAAAACTCCATTCGATGCTTAGCGTTCTTAGGTGTAAGTTCTGCGTTATTTTGTAACTTAAAACACGTAACCTACACACACATAAACAGACTTATTTATGTAAGTTTGCCATTCATTTGTAATAAAGTATAATGAGATACAGAAAAAGTAAATACAAATTTTTAATTTATTAATTATTAATATACAAGAAAAAACTTCTAATTATTCAATAATGTAAGTTATTAAAACATTTTTATTCTTAGCTTGTAAACTGTCTTTTCTAAAATGTTTTGCAAAATGGCATTATTTATACACAGTAATTAAATTTTAGTCGAACGAAAAGTATTTAAAGGAGACAGAGTTGTTCCAACAAAGGCAATTGAAAATAATTGGCGACATTGTTCATATAAAATTGTTAGTAATTTAAAAACAGATTTCATATTGGATTGGCACCGCTCTTATTGGAAAAACCACAAAATTTACTTTCGTAATTGAGCAAACCAATGATGTAAATTGACTCCGTCTCTTAAAATACGAAGAGAAAAAAGATAGTAAAGTAACGATAATATTGTGCATGTTTTATGCATTTTACATGCAATACATACATACTTATATCTATATATATATATATATACATTTGTATGGTTGTGAATGTGTGTAATGATAAATGTACGTACGTACGTATATTATATATACATACACATACATACACGTGTCATATGTTTATTTAAACACATGCATATGTCCATATAATTTTTTTAATATGTTTTATAAATGATTACACTGGATACCGTTATTACTTTTTTTATTATACATTTGTAACTTGGATATTCGACGATGTTTTAATTTTTAGTCTCCGGCCTAAAAATTATTTTTTGCCCGTAAGCAAAGTTAAATACGTATTAAAGTTTTCGATCAATCTTTTTTAACGTTTTAAATAATCAGAATAATACCGCGATAATACTAACGTAGTACCGTGACGTATACTATATCGGTAAATTATTTCACTAGTTACTTAGAATACTTTTACCGTACGTTTCCAACAAAATAACAGATACGTATAAGTTTATCATAGATGCAATCGTGTCAAATTTATTTGCTTTAATCGTTCATTCGTACGCGATATAATTTTCAAGAATTATCAACGCGATTCTTTTAAATTATGTAAATTTTAATTCGAATAATAAATAAATATCTTTGGTTATTCGATACAACACGATAGATTTATTATATCGGTACGCGTTATTTACGATTACATTTTTACATTCGCGTCTGTGATTTGATTTATACGTATAATTTCGTGCATCGATATCTTCGCGATTATTCGATTGGTTCCGGTTTTTTCTCCAGAAGTTTACATAAATTATTTCAGCTTCATTTTTCTCGTTTAGATAATCCGACGTATTTAAACCGTTGGAACGTTTCTCATTTAACGTGGCAATTAAATTTGTATAACTTAACAAGAATTTCTTATCTCGTTTAGAACAGTCGTGGTTAAAATTATTTTTATTCGCTATAAGTTATCGTGTATCCTAATCGTATACCAAGATACGGAAAGAATCGCTCGTTTTTTAATAATTTATTTTTGCTTTAAAAACTACGATGCTTAACCGACGAATAGACGAATAAAAAAACTGCGTTGATTTTGCGTTTCGTAAGAATTCGACGCAACGAAAATTTATATCTCTAATTCTCTCCTAGATTGTGTTATTTCAAACTATCGAATATTTCATTACAGTAAGTAATTTAATATCGTACAATCGAGATGTACAAAGAAATAGAATGTAATAAAATTCATCCAAAGACGTTTCTTGAATTTTTCTTTTGGTAATCGATTGTCTATATTTACATTAAACGATAAGCGAAACGTTATCTCTATTTCACAATTTGAATAAGCCTAGATAAGAATACGCATCTAAGTAGATAGCGAAAAGTTCGATTTATAGTATACGTTAGATCGGTATAAAAATTTGAACGTATAGATCTTTGCTCGCGGTAACTTGGATACAAAATAATTTTTTACGTAATCGAAATAACTTTGTCCAGTGAAATCAGTCATGTATCATTTCTTTGAAAATGCAACATCCATAATCCACTATCCATTATCCATAATTCCAATAACAATAATATGAAAGGGATTCCGCGTACCACCTTCGATCCCCGACTCGATCGGCATTACTCTTTTCGAAATCGCGAGAGCGACGATACGAGCCGACCGAAGCGAAGACGAATCACCGAACGATGGTTGGATCGGTGGTGGTGATGGTCGTGTTTGCTTGGGATTCGGTCGAGCGTCAGCTAAGATCCCCCGAGGAAGAAAAGAGCGGATCGAGTCTGGGATCGAAGGTGGACGGTACGCGAGGAGACCCTTGAAAATAGCCAAAAACCTATATGTACATGTATATACACGGGCGCTAGAACGTGTAAAAGTTGTGAGAGCAACTAACCTAAGTTCTGTATTTCTGTGGTGCCACAGGCGGCTGTAAGGCGGAGAGTGGCGCGCGCCGAGAGAAAGAGTAAGCCGTAAGCAGGCCGTAAGCAGGCCGTAAGCAGGCCGTGAGCCGTGAGCCGTGGGGAGAGAGAGGCGATTGGTTGCGGTCGTTGCTGTCGTGTAGCAGAGCGAGAGAGAGGCACTTTGCAGTAGGCCGAGAAATTCGAGAGCGAGCGAGAGAGAGAACGAGAGAGAACGAGAGAGAACGAGAGAGATCGAGAGAGATCGAGAGAGATCGAGAGAGATCGAGAGAGAACGCGAAAAAGTATTAAACGAGCTAGGAGAGAAAGAGAGAGAAAAAGAGAGATTGAGAGAGAGTGAGAGAGCGGTTGATAAAGGTTACGTAGGAATCGCGAGTTCGGCGAGCGAGAGAAACCGGGAGTGCGGGGGAGAAAGGGAGAAAGGGAGTCTCGTCTCAGTGCGGGGGGTCGCCGCTTTCCTGACGCCGAACTTACCGAGAGCTATCGAGAGAAAGAGAGAAAGAGAGGAATAGATTCTCCTGCTGATCCCGCCTTGCAGTCCACGTTGCCGGGACTCCTCTTGAAAGCAGCTCCGGCGCTCTGGCACGTATATTATTAACAAACAAAATTCAAAGCAAAATATGGCTTCGGTAGGGGAGAAGGTGCGCGTGTCTCCCACTGGTGTAGTCGCTGCTCCACGTGTTCCTTTTCTTTACTTCCACTCGTCCGCGAGAACCTCGATTTCGCTCAACGCCGATAAAATCAACCGCGAACTTTCCCTCGGCTGTCCCATGGATTCCTACACTTTCAAACCTTTCAACCGAACCATACCGAACCATACCGAACCAACGACGACGGTTCCTTCAATCTTTCCTCGAGTCTGGCTAACTTTGCTCTTTTCCGAGTTTCCAAGCGGCTAAAACACCGCCGATACTTCCAACTGTACGCGACAACTTCGCTTCTTCTAATTTTACAAAATTGGTTAACCTTACGGATCGTACGCGCGTCCTTCATACGTAGCTTTAAAAATAAAACTCAACGGGCAACGAACTTTCCACCGTCTTACGCTCCAGACTAAATTATGTCTTACAACGATCGCCGCATTCCTTTTTCCTAATTAAAAGGTTTCGCTCGAAAACCATTTAAAACCATTTCCGTTTAAGTTCGCATCTGTAATAAATTTGGTAGAAACTACACCAGTGTGATTCACCAGAAAAAAATTGCCGCTTGAATTCTCACGGGTATTACGTTGATCGATTCGCTTCTCCGAACGAGAAATAAATTCGATACAACGATTAATAACCGTGAAATCAAGTTTCCGTGTTGGATAAATCTTAAATGGATTATCGGAGAAACACTAATTTTCTCGCGAGCTCTAATCCATGTAGATTTTTCTTCACAAAGAAAATGTAACAATAGATGCAAGTGTTTTTTTTATTATTTTATACATATAAATCTTAACCATACTAAATTTATCGATATTTTTAATTAAAATCTTTAATAATTATAGATTCATTTTGGTTCTTAATTAAATATTTGTTCTTCGAAATTAATTTAAAACATTTGCCTACTACTAGTCTTTACGATGTATAGATTATTCTTTATGGACAGATAATTTACAGATAATTTACAGATAATTATTTTGCAACTTTAAAAATGAACTAAATTTCTTCGTTCGTTCGTTCAGATTACTTATCGGTGCTTTATCGTCGTACGAAAGAAGTTTGACTTTTTTTAAACGTTATTTTTTACACGAAAGGAGCTATTTTTCACAATTTTTTTCCTCCATCGATACCGCTATAAATGTATTTATGGATTAATCGAGCACGGATAATTTTCATTATTTGAGTAAATATGTTTTTACGATATTTTACGAGTACGGTAATCATTGTTAAAGCGATAATTTTATTATTAAATGAAGTTTCTAGTCTCCTTTCTCAAATAGCGATACGCGATTTGTACAAAATTCTATTTTTAAGCGGATGATCGAAGTTACGAGATGAGCTCTCGTCGCGCAAAAGTTCAGAAATATCGTGAAAATAAATTTAAACGTTTTTTCCAACGGTGAATTGTTCGGAGAACTAAACTGTGTTACGTTCTAAATTTCTTAGAAACAAATTCATTTACTTCGCGTCTATTTTTAATAAATTTTTCGCACTCTTACACGTCCTTTCGTACACGGAGAAGAATATTTCAAGGTATACCTTAAAAAAAAGTTTCATATTTTATCCAAGCTTTATAGTTCTTTATTTTACATTTTGTACAATTTATCGATTTAAATGCATATCTCGTCTCGATGCTGCAACTCTCGCAGAATTTATCCGTCGATACCGTCGTTGAAACAAAATCAGCGGAGCTTCTCTCGCGCTTATTAAAATATTTTTACATTTTTCGTACTTGATTTTTGCCCTTCCGTATTTTCTCCGTATTTTCATCTCGTTATCGACTACTGCGATTAGTAACCTGGTTCAAATATTTTCGTTAAAGTGCGTTAAAGTGTTCAAAACCGTCCCTTTTCATTTTTTGTCTTTGACTCATTTTTCGAGATCATTTTTTTAAAAATTTCATTGTAGAATTGTTTTATAATTATTTTTTTGTCGAAAAAAAATATTTTCACCAGGAATTATACCGTGTTCGCTTATTGTGTTACATTTTCTTCGCATCAACGTGGACGTATCGACAACCGACGTAGTCGACTGTTTTTTTTTTATATGTATTATCGCAGTCCTGGGTTTTTACTGCTTGGTATATTTTGAGATAATATTATTTTTGCTCATGTATTTCCTATTTCAGGTTATCTCTGTGACTGGTAAGACAAGTAAGTGCACCTATGTATTCTAATGCAAAAAGGAAAAGTGAGAATGAAAAAAAAGAGAGGGAGAGAAAGAATGTGAGATTGGAAAATCATCAAAGAAAATTAATTTTTTATATTCTATAAAAAAATTTTTTTTTTATATACTTTATTACAAGTTTTTCAATATAATAATCTGATTTTTATAGCATTAAGTATACTCGTAAAATATGGAATCATTGAAAAAAATAAAATATAAAGAACAAAAGAACGTTATCTACATTTATTGCATATTTAATAAGAATATAACTTTAAAAACAATTAAAATTATGGTAAATTGAAATATGGCACTAAAAATGTTTGTACTAAAATCGCACGCATAAAAAGTTGTAAATATTAATGATTTAAAGCAAATAACTTTCATTTTCTGTATTCGAGAACACATGATCCAGCAAACTCGTCCCATAGACGCGAAATCGTTAAAACTCACCGAACCTTTGTTTTCCACATTTTTACCACTTCATTTTTTAATTAATCAATTATTCGATATTTTTCTTCGATACGAAGAGTTTGCCGAAAGTATTTTATGATCAAAGACGTTGAGTGACTTGAGTTTTCTTTCTACAAGATCTTTCATTATTTATACAATTATTTATCGACATTACTTTACCGCGATTAAAATATGTACTTATTTGTACACATGAATTTTAAATTATTGTTGTTGTCCTTATTATTTATTATTATCATTCTCGTTATTAATATTATTAATATTATTATTATTATTATTATTATTATTATTAAATCGCAATCGTTGGTATCGATCGAAAAACGTCGAAAAACTTAAATTTACTTGGAAGTTGACGAATATAATGCATCTATAAATTGGTCGCGAATATAAATACAAATCAATTTTAACAAACTTTTTCACAGCGCACTAGAAGACAGAAATTAAAGTTTGAAGAAATTTTTTTTATAAAATCATACTCTATCAAATTAACTTGTTTTGCAAATAAGTTTTACATTTTAATTATATTGTCTTATATCAAAATAAAATATTAAAAACCACGGGAAAATAGAATTTCTCTTAATTTTATACGATTGTTTTTACTTATGGTTACATAGTTTGTGCATTGAAACGCGCAGCGTGAAACATTTGAATTAAAAATTAAAAATTATTTTAGTTTCAGTTGTGAAAAAATACCCTGTGAAACTTACTTAAAGTAGATGTATATTTAACACACAATTATTTTTATTAAACCATATCTAAAATTCATATGTACGTTACTATCGTACAATAATTCCTTTAGCATTACTTCGTTTATAAAAGTAATTTATTTTGAATCTCGTACTATAATTCGAACGATAAATTTAGAGTTAATTTAACTTTTTTTACGTAAAGAAATACAAGTGATCGATTACGACTTGTAAATGAATATTTAAATTCAGTATATACAATGTACGCTAATTTTTATGCTTTGGTTTTTTGTTAGTTTTTTTCTTTTCATTTAAGAATTACGCAATAAACTCAAGTCAACCAACTTTTGTCCGCGCAATTTTTAACAGCCTTTTTATTATTGAAAAAATGTATGGTAATCTTTACTATTTGTTCTACTATGTATAGGTATATATTTACAAAGACACGAAGGAAAATGAGGAAGATACAAAGATATCGATTAAAATCGTGTAGGTAACGGTGGAAGAACAAAAAAACTCACCCGTAAATTGTACTATGATTAATATAAACAACAGCCTAAGTCCAAAGATGGAAATATTTAAAAAAAATTTTCAACGCACGAACGACCGCTTCGACTCGCCAACGATTAAAAATATCAAATATAGCGTTGTACGTATACGTAACGAGATAAATTTAAAATACTATCTATTTCTCGAGTACGAAGCACAATTCCGTTAAAAAGAAAAAATTGTACCGGTACGTTAAAAACTTCGGACTCTTGGAACGAATTTATTAAAATTGTTTTCACGGTGGCGACGCGACAAGTTAATTAAGAAGACTACGCATAAAATTCTTTTGTAAACCCCTTCCGTAAAATTATTATGCCGCCAGTTAGTTAAAATTGTTAGTTAAAATCCTTAATTTATTTGTTAAAATCAGCTCGTCCTTTTCAATAATTTCGACTATATCGATAATCCTGCTTGAACCGAGGCTGCTTTAGATCGCGCATCGAAAAAAGTGCACCGAGCTCAAATATATACGCTATTCTTCGCAGTCCGAAGTAAATAAATGCTTACTTGGTGCTATCGAAGAATAACCTTGAGCTCGACGCATCCTTGCATCGACGCACTTACGTATCGCAACGGTCCGCGAAACCCGAGATCAAAGTACAAAGCGAACACGAGCTCGAAAGATAAAACGACGGGACGCGTGTAAATGTCGATAATATTAACGATAATAATAGTAGTAACGATAAAAATAAAAACGGCGACGACGACGACGTTGACTTCGGTGTCCGTCGTCCGAACGGAGCCGCGTATCCTTAGCTGCGTTTCTTGTCGGGCATGTCGCCGACGACGACGACGGAGCTGTAGGATGTGGAGGGCCAGACTAGTCGTCCTATCACATAGAGGCCGAGCACGAGGAAGTGCCCGGCGAAGAAGATGCTCCTGTAGAAGGTCAGCGTCTCGGTGAGCTCGAGCAGCTGGAACGACAGTCCCAGATACGACATACACGTGATCCTGGTGAACCACAGGAGGCAGTGCAGAGCCACCTTTACCTGAGGGGTGGACATAATTCTTGGTTTTTTCCTTTTTTTTTTTGGTGCTCTTATTCGTTCAAATTTATCTTACGTTAGTTATTTTGTACCTTTTCCTTACGTTAAGAAACTACTAAAAATTTGTTCGATTGTTTATTTTTGTTGAGCGTTGAGCGTTGAAAACTTTTCTGTTTCGTTTTATTTTTAGGACAAGTTTTATCGAAGGAACAATATAGTATAATTTTATTATTATGCTAACAAAAGGTATAATATTTATGTTTCAATTGTCGTATGATTTTATTGCTGAAAGTTATTATTTTTTAAGTCAATTTTGACATTTTATTGGTAGTTGTTTATTAAAATTCTTTTTTTTTTGATCCATATTATAATTATATTGTTTTTGTAATAAATGCTCAAATTATTTTTAAAAATGTTGTTGTTATTTACGTATTACCTAGTCTTTACAAAATTATAATAAATGTCGTATTCGATTACGAATAAGTTCGTGAACTAATGGAATCTTTATTCGACTTTTATTTATTCCGCGAGTCGATACAAAGTAAAAGTAGTCATAAATACATATAACTTCATTTTTATGTATTCAATTTAAAAAGAGGTTACTTCTTTCGAATATTTTAAATTCCGTGTGAATTGTTTTCATTATTTGTCTATTTATATATGCAGATCGTGATTTACAATTTCAAAGTTTTTAAATATGAAATATAAAAGATACAAGTACTCGCGATACGTATACCAATAATTTTTTCGAAAAGAATACGAATGAATTTTGACAAAAATATAAGAATTTACACATTTACACAAAGATTATATAATTTGTAATTAAATTTCCAAGATAAATGAAATAAAAACAATAATTTGTCGCGTATATACTAATTAAGTTTTTTTGCGTGTAAATAAAATAGTCGATAAAGGTTCGTTAAAAATTCAAACTATAATAAATAATTAAAGTATATGTATTAATTTTATATTAATACAAATATAAAATTAGTTACAATATCAATCGTCGATTTAAGCAATATCTTAAAACTTTTATTTCCATTCCTTATATTCGATATAAAAAAATGGAGTAAAAACTTTCCGTTTACGCGTATTTTTATTTATACTCGAATTTTCTTAATCGCGAGTTAAAGATTTAATTACTTTTATTTAACAAATACATTATTCGCGATATTAAAACTTTTTGGTCGAACGAACGAAGCGCTCGAATCAATTCCTGGTTCTCGTAAAGTTTACGAAGAAAAAAACTCACCGGATGTCCCCTGGGGTATCTCCTGTACACCATCGCGTAAATGTCTTCCATGGGTAGAAAGAAGGTGATCTGGCAGATGCAGAGGTAATACCCGGGCGCGTAGCCGTGCCAGAGGGCCGAGAGGGTGAGGGTAGCAGCGGTCCTCAGGCCCCGATGAGGGAACCTTTTGTACACGCAAACGGCCATCCAGTATTGGACGCAGGTGTTCCACTTCTTCATGGCGTCGCGCACCAGGATACACTTCTCCACCTCCCACACGTTCATGTTGTGCACCGTCTCGAAGTCGAGTTCGTAGCTCTTGATCGAGCGGGCGTCGTTCGATCTGCGAGAGAAGAGGACGAAAGTTTACGCGCCGCTTTTCCGAAAATAATTATATATCGCCAAACTCGCGCGAGACAAATTTCTTTGAAAATTTAAACACTTTTCGTAATTTTTCGCTTACCCACCATCTTGCGTTTGTGAAATTAGGAAACTCGAGAGCGCGATAACGAAGGTAGGTATCGAGTACGAGAGGAAATAATTTATTTAGGAAAAAATTATAGATTTTATCGAGCGTTCGCAAAGGAACGATTTACGATTCTTTATCTTTACATAGATTTTGTAATAAGATCTTGTAGATATTTACCACTTTGCGTCTTTGCTTCGTATTCGGAAAAAAGGCAAATACCGCTCGTTCAATTCGTAAAACGTAAAATTAAAGCAAAGACGAGAAGTCGGAAAAAAAAGATGTACTCACAGCGCAATCGTGGTTTTGTAATCCTTTGGCCCCAGACCGGATACCGGATCACATTTGGTCGGATATGCGCCTAATCCCGCCATTTGGCAAACGCACTCGGACATCATCATACCTATGTACATTCTCATGCGGAAGGTGACGAACGTTGGGTAGATGTACCATAATCTGTAGAGGAACGATCTATCCGCGAATTCATCCGTCAGCGCGTACTGAAAAAATAACAGCAACGATATCGTTTGCTTTACTCGATTCCATCGGAAGCGCTACGCATCGACCGCACCGCGGAAATTTGACCAGTGGGTCGATGTTGTAACGGTTACAACGGTTACAACGGTTACACGGTTACAACGATTACATTTACATTACATCGTCGCGATCGTTGCTCGTTCTTTCGATATTAACATTACAAATATACGAGTACTAGTATACGAGCTACGCGATTTACGTGATTAGCTTTAGATACCTTGGCGGGGAAAAAGAAGTTAGATAAGAGGAAGCAAACGGTGAAACCACTAATTTGAATGAGTTTTTTGCGCGTCAGCGCCCAGTGGTCGGCTTTAGCTGCGAATGGTCGATGCAGCGAGTCCCAGTACGTTCGGTATCGATAATAAGGTCCTGAAAAAAGAGTCACCAACTTAATTACGTCCTTTTTCACTCGCGCTCGCAATTTTGCCTATGCACTATGTATAGTTATTTACACAAACTACACCAGAAGGAACATTTTCGAGCTATGTTTAACGAGGAATGTACAGACTGAACTACAAATTTTTTATATACACACATTACACATAGTTTTACCGGTTCTACCTTCGAAAAGGGAAGACTTTCGGATTTTTCCAGTTAGATTTTTCATATTAAAAAATTGTTTTTCATTGACGAGCGACTCGTGATCGCTGTAAAATTTATCCAAAATTTATCCAACCAATATTTTTAATATGAAAAATGATCTTTCGACTTCGCGAACGTTGGCAAACATTTTTTTAAGGGTTGTACGTGAAATAAATTCGTTTGAAATAAAATAATAATAAAACAGGCTTGGCGAGTGGTCTCGAAAGAAATTTTAAATTTGCCAAATTCGTGTTTACCGATAAAGTAGGTTGCATGCGAATGTTTACATTGATTCGGTTTATTTTTGTGAAACAGAGGAGATATTGATTTCACCCTTGTTCGAAGAAAGCTGAGTTGACTCGTGCAAAAACATAGGGTTTCCGTGTATAACTCCGACGCGGACGAAATAAAAAAATGTGGTTGATGTCTCGTATCGAAACAACTGCTCTTGCGTAAATCGCGTGTAACGAATTGTTTAAAATTGCTTCGCAAACATTGTTTAAGAATTACGATTCTCCTTTCGCAACGTACAATAAACCGACGTATACGTACACACATTTTTTTTATAAAGCGTGATACGATTAATAAAACTATCGATGTCCGTCTATTTCATATTCTACGTCCAACGTAATTTTTATTCGGATCTTTCGATCGTTTCGAAGCGTATCTTTGAAATTTTATCACAATCGAACCCAACGTTACTTTAAATTTCAAAAACTTGTAAAATCTGTGTTGTATAAATTTGTTTGAACGACGCGGCGTCAAACGATACAATTAAAAAAACTGTACACAGGAAAAATAATATATCGTATTTTACGCTATTCGATAGAAAATTGAATAAAAATCGGATCACGATGGGCATTTTTGTTCTCTTTGTAAATTTTAACTCGGCTATTAAATTATAATTTTGTGCCGTTTGTAAATTTTATCGCTTAAATAGCCGATATAAAAAATTAAAAACTTTCCGTTTCACGCGAAGAAAAAATACGAACGTAATGCGTTGAATACGCGATACGTTTTATGCAAAATACATATAATCAAGATCGGTATAAAAAATTTATTTATAGTTTATAATTTTAATAAAAAAAGTAGACTGTCGTTCATATTCGAAGTTTTCGGCATAGGAAAATTAATTTTTGTAATTTTGGTAAAGGCGAGAAACACACTCGAATAAACAATGATTTTCTAATTAGACGATCGTTCTTTATCTAATTAGATAATTTAATTTCGTAGGAAGAAACGTCGACGCGTTGTTTCAAATGAAAAACGCGGTGTAAATGAAATATAAAAGCATAAAAACGGGTATTAAGCCTATCGATGTTCGATCCTGTGTATATATGTCCTCCTATCTATATATGTCCTATCTCTATATATCTCTAATCTAGTCTCTATCCGTATTTACTTATTTATTTATTTAAAAAGAAAAAAAATTTGGCAAAGTAACTCGACTCGAAAAAGATACCGACCGCTCAGGTCCGAATCTCTTGATCCAGCATTCTCGATGCGAAACGAGGTGTTAATCCGTAAAACAAGTAAGAATCGAAGAATCGCGCGTCGAGCGAATCCCTAAAAAGTCGGAAATTAAAAAATGATCGCAAATCGAAGATTAATAGAGGCGTCGTCGGGGCGTCGGAAATGAAATTCGGAGCCTCGGGCACTGACCGGTGAGGACGCCGATGTAGCTGAAGGCGTAGTGGAAGACGTCGAGGAGGCCGAGCCTCCCCAGGGCCGCGGATCTCGCGCCCTGCGGGTCGTCCTGGGGCGCCGTAGCCGCGGCGTTGACCTCGAAGGCGAGGCCGGCAAGCTTCAAGGTCAGCATCATCTGGACGAGATTCGCATGTCCGGGCGGCGTTGGCAGGCCGAACCACTCCGACAGTCGGAAGATGAAGAGGAGGTAAAAGAACGAGAAGAAGAAGCTGACTAGGTGGCAGATCCTGGAAGAGACGAGGGCGTTTGCTTTCTCGGTCGCTTTCGCGTCCGTTTAACCTTTAAGTATACGCGAACGGCGGTAACCCCTTTATCGTCATCCCTTACGTTGTACAAGTCCTTTTAACTCGCGGGTTGTTGACTCGAACCTTCCGAGTTACCCATCCACTTTTCTTTTTCTTTATCGACTCGTTTTCACGGGACTTGAACCCGAAATCGCCGGACGAGTAACCAAACTCCTTCGTATTCGTATTTCGGTCGATCCCAGCGAATTCTATCCATCCGAGCGAACGCGTTCATCGTATTCGGAAATTTTAGTAAACTTTAAATAAATTAGATAACTCTTTTTTACGCGTATGAATAATTTCCGGCGTCTAAAATACGTATCTTCGAATTTAAGTTAAAAACTAAAAAGTGACGGGAAACGTGTTATTTTGATTTCGTTCGAGCGTCGATGCCAACTTTCGTCGCTCGACCGTGTCATAATAAAACTCAAAAACGAACAAATAAATAAATACGTATATACTTCTTAAATATCAATATTTTTAGATATTATATTTTTGTAACGCTTATTTGAAATTTGATAAAATGTAGAGCCGAAGAAGCAGTTTTTAACTTTGGAATCGTTTTTTCGTACGATAAAAGTTGGCGTTACGCTTAACGTTGATATTTTGTACAATAGTGGTAAATCCCATACATATCGATCGATCTATGCTATTATTCGATACGACGTAAACTTTTTTTCGACAAAAATTAAGGGATACGATTATTACGATTATAGGAAAGATATCCATGCTAGTGATTTAAGGTTCTTTTACATATAATTTATATCAAACACAAATTATCGTGAAATAATGGGTGAGAAATCCAAGATTTTTTTTTTCGAATAATCGTTAAAAAAACCAGAGATTTTACCACCGTTTTGTTGCAATTTGTTCTAACTAACACAGATGATATTAACATTTTAATTGAAAAATTAAACAGCACATTAAAAAAACTACCACAGTTAAATACTTAAAAAAACGTTCGATGCTTTTTCTTATTTGAATAATTAATACTCGATACGATAAACGCTACGACCGAAAACAAAGTTGAAGTTTGCATCGTTGAAACAACGATGGACAATGTTTTTGAATTTTAAATATTTAAAAACGAACCGCGTATTTGCATAAAATTATACCGATTTGAAAATGTTTCTGCTGGTCGGAAAGGAAAAAACTTAAACAAAGACGAGTCTTGTAAATTCGATCGAAAAGGTAATAAAAAATTATATTTTCGATCGAGGGACAGCATCAAGAGAGATCTTTTCAACGGACGAAATTATTTTCAAGCGAGTATTGAAAATTCCGGTAACGTCGAAACGTTCTTCCCTCGATTCGATCGATCAGCCCATCACTCGTACCTTAAATTAAAAAGTACATTCCATTCGATCGTATTCGAGCGTTGCAAACTCCAAATTCGCGGTTGCAGTGTTTATCTTTCGATTAACCGAAATGAAATGAAATTAGCGAATGCTTCCCTTCGAATCGCGAACGAAGAGGAAAGAAGAGGAACGAAGGGGAACGAAGAGGAACGAAGGGAAACGAAAGGGAACGAAAGGGAACGAAAGGGAACGAAAAAAAGTGGTAAACGCGGACTGACTTGGGCGAGAGCCTCGTGATGACTAGAGCGTTGATAAGCGTGCAGAAGAGGGGATGCAGCACGTGGGTATTGGAAACTAGGAAGACGAGGAAGAGGCCCAGGGCGGTTCCGACCCATTGGCGTAGCTGCGGTGATCCGATTTCCCGGTAGATCTTCCCGAAGCTGATGCACATCAGCAACAGGCCTACGTAGATCAGGTCGTCCAGCAGCATCTCGACTGCTGGTCCAAGCCCTTACTCCTCTGCGTTGTCCAACGGGGGATGCAGATTCCTGACAATGAAAACTACGATATACGATTGCTGTAACAACCAAGTTAACGTTAACGTCGTCTTTATCAAACCAACAGCGACCATTATTTTCGTTTCGTTTTGGCTTCTTTCCTCCCTCCATTCCTCCCTCCATTCCTCCCTTCTTCCAACACAGCTTAGCGATTTTATTAGATGCGTTTCGTTTGCTCACCGGACGTTTCGCCATTGGCTTTCTTAAAAGTGTCGCGTTAATCGCGATTCCGGAAACTTCGACGTTCGGTTGGTTGTCCATTTTTTTATTCGGCATTCGACATTAAAAAATCGGTGTATCCATTTCAATTATTTGAACTTTAGAGCAAACGTTCGAAGCTTTTTCCCATAAGCGATCGAACTTTAAAATGAAACGAACGGTGGAACAAAGTAAAAGCATAAACATTTATAAAATATTTATCGTAAAGTTATGATAACGATTAAATATTTGTACACTTCGGGGAATAACAATGTCAAAATATTTCCCTTTCGATGCAGGCTTTCAAAATATTAAGATACTTGCCTGCAACTTTTTACGATAATGAAAAATCGATAAGTTTTTATTATGCAAAGGACGATATTACTTTAGTTTTCCAAGCTTAACAAATATTCCTTAAAACTGTTTAAAGGCCTAGGAATAATTTCTGGCACTGCGATACAAAAAATATATATCCTTATACATTCTTAAATATATTTAAAAGAAATATATGTACATGTGTGTAAATACATATGCACACTTGTATTATAATCGCGTACAAGAGAAAAACAATCTTTTGGGTTGTTTGTTTTTAATCGTACCGTTGTAATACATATAGTTGACTTTTCACGATTATTTTAAGAGTATATTTAAGTATTTCGGTAATTTTAAATACCGGTGACCTTGTCTAAATATAAGAATTACAAAACCATTTGAAACAACAGCACCAGACCAATAAGACATTACGTATTTCTGTATTTTGATGGCATTTTTCGTTATTACTAATGGCGATAATTTCATTATTGTTAACGACATTTTTAATTATTCGCGTCGTTCATAAATTTTAATGTTCGATTTGATGTAAGTAAAAAAAGATTTTTTAATTAGCGACTCGAATAAAATATTTATTATCTATGAAACTTATTGGTCAACCCATTAATTAACGTACAAAATGGTCATAGTAATTAAGCAAAACAAAATAATGTTTTATTTATTATTTGAGAAAAATCTAATAATATAAGATTGATATTAATTAGAGAATAAAATTTTTTTTTAATATCGATAGAATAAAAGAACGTTTACTTATTTATGTAATTACTTACTGTTTAAATATAATTTTCTTAAGTATTGATAAGACGATATCGGGGTTGGAAAAAAAAAGAAAACAAACTTTTTTGATTTAAATATTGTTTTTATTTAAATCAGGATTTTTATAATTGTATAAATTTATAAAATAAAAATAGAAAATATATGTGTAAATAAATTAATTATACGAAATGAAATAAATCATAAATAATCGAATAAAAAAATTTATGCGGTGATCGAAATCTTTGATTAAACGATGTTTTTTAAATCGTGCCAACTTATATAATGGATTTATGAATATCATCACGATAATTTGAATAAAAAAATTGTTTGTACTTAATAAATATTATATTTAATAATACATCAGTTTTTTTATAAAAAGATTATGGAATAAAAATAAATATTCAACGTTTATTTTTAAATATCGAAGCTCAATACTTTCTATAATTAAAAAAATACATAAATATAACATAAACTAATATTGATGTAGTATATTAAAATAATTATTTTTAAGTTCACAGAATTGTCGTTTTAACAGTGACGTTTTTGCATGAGTTTAGAAATCTTAAAATTAAAATGTAGTACATACTATGAGTATATAATTACGTATAGTAAATGGATAACGAGTGCATATTACAGAGGCTGTAGTAAATTTTTTATATAAGACACATTTATATATTAATTTTGCTCGAATGTTTGGATAAAAAAAGAAGATTTAAAAAAAATAATAAATACTCATATTTTTTTGTAAGCGTGACAAAATAATTTGTTCGCTATACTATTTTAACATTTAATTACTTACTAATAATACAAGCAATCAACAGTTATGAAAATATTTTTAAATTTTAACATTGTTGACGATAAATGTTTATATTTAAACAAGATAAAGAATCGATTAAATTTTATTAGACGTCGATACGGTTTAAAGAAGTTTAACGATAAGCATTTATATTAAAATACTTTGACTCTTTGGCGCGTCTTCGCTTTACATATGAAATAAATTTTGAAAGCACAAAAGTTAAAAATAATAAACTATGGAAGGATTAATTTCAATCGATATCATCAACTTAATCATCGTTATTATAATAGTTCAAAATTGAATTTAAAACATTAATACCGGCGTTCGTTAATAGCTTATTAATCAATAAGAGTCTTTCGATATTAACTCTTTCGATACTAATCAACTTAATAGAACAGCTACCGTGGTTATGACATCGCAACTCACATTAATTAAATAGTTAAAGCGTAATGGAAACAGTCGATATTTCCTTTACACCTAATCTAAAAGCAGACGTATCCTTACGATAAAACCAAATTAATTTAATTTTTCTCTTCCATCGATAAACAACGGTCTTCGTCTCAAGTTTAGTTATTCCTTGGAAGAAATTAAACTTAAAACAGTATAATAAGGTTCAAATATTCATAATAAAATTCTAATAACGCGGTCGTAGACATTTTATACAATGAAATAAAATAAGAAAGGATTCGTATCGGATAAGAAAATAAGATGAGTATAGGATTCCGTTCCAAGTAAGGTCCGGTAAGTACGATTGCTTCACGAACAAGATCATGTTTCAATATTACTTTATATTAATTTATATTCCATGTTTTATCTCGACGATAAAAGTTGAATTCTTATGTATCTTACGAGTTAGAATCCTCGAGCACTGGTTTTTGTATCAAGAAAAAAACCAAGTCCAAATCAAGCGAATAATCATCTTATATAAAAGAAAATTGAAAACTCGTCGCAAGTCATTGTTGTTTTGTTTTTTGTTTTCAACAAAGTACATTCCAAATATCACAAACCTCAACCGTAGAATAATAGCAAAAACGTAATATCACAAGCAGAATATTCAGCGAACGTAAAAAAACTGCACAAAACAACTATCAAATATATTTATCCACTCGGTATTCCTCGAGGACCGTCGAAAAAATCTTAGCTGAGATAACAAAGGTAGCAAAGAACCACTCGGTCGACGAACCATCACAGAAAATTAGGCACGAATCCATCGAGCTCGAAAGCACGTCGTTCGAAATAAGCTGGTCGAAAAGAAGGTCGAAAAGAAGCTCGAAAACTTTCCTCCCCCGTACCCAGGAAAGCAAAATAAAAATTGCAAAAACCTTGCCGCTCGTCGAGCGCCTTTTCGCATCGACGTCTCCTCCTCAGCCAGTCGCGGTACCCTGGCGACTCAACCCCAGCGAGCCAAGGTTATCCTCGCAGTGTCGCCTCGACTCCCGTCTCGAATCCCACCTCGAATCCCACCTCGAATCCCACCTCGAATCCCACCTCGAATCCCACCTCGAATCCCGCCTCGAGTCACCCTAGGAAGAGGAGGTACACCAGCCGACGAAGAGACGCCGAGATACTCGCGATCCCATCCGCACGGTTCGATTTCGCAGTGCGACTGACGGCGAGGAGACGAGGCGAGAGCGAGGCGAGAGCGAGGCGAGAGCGAGACTCAAAATCCCCGACTCAGTATAGCTTAATGCTCTATAGTGCGCAGCTCTCGGAGCTCTCCATGAGCGAGAGGGAGAGAGACGGAAGATTCCGCATCGGCGCGATCGACGACCGACGACCGACGACCGACGACCGCTGCGGTAGTTTTGTCCGTCGGCTGTGTTGTGTTTTCCCTCGTTGCCAATTAGCGCGAGGAAAATCCGCCGAGATCGAAACGGTCGTCGTCGTTTTCCATCCTCACCTTCCATCCTCACCTTCCATCCTCACCTTCCATCTTTCATCTCCCGAACGCGCGGATAACGAAATTGACTTCCGCGTTTCACTTCCGCGTATGGATTTGCGAGGAGCCGGACGAAAATATCGAACCAAAATATCGCGTGATATTTTACCATTAACTGAAACCAGAATCCGATACGGAAGCCTCTCGGCTCTTTCGTTGATCGAACGCGACTCGTAATTCCCTAATCGAACCCGGCGATCTTTTTATTCCGCGCGCATTCGAACTCCAACGTATATTTTCATCCACCTTTTTCGCTTTCGACGACGTTTACCGCGATTCGAACGTGGTATCGTTCGATGGAAGTTTACCTTCGGTCGTATCGGTCTTCGGGAAATTTAACTTACCCGCGATTGTGTATAAATTGTCTAAATTGTCTAAATTGTCTAAATTGAGGGTGCTCGAACCTTATTGCCCCGTTATTGTACATTATTCGTAAAAGTGTGGGATAAAAAATTTTTGTTCGCGCGCGATCGACCGTAATTCTTTGTGGACGAAGCGACGAACCTTATTCCGCGTTCGAGGCGAACTCGTTTAAATTTGTAATCTCGTATGAAAATATTGGAAAGTTCTCGTTTCCATCGATCGTCGAGTGCTTTTATAAATTCGTTATACGTAATGGTACCGTTCGATAGATTACACGTAAACGTGGACGGTGCGAAAATAATTACGCGTTTAATCTACTCGAAACTGAATATAGATGTCGGAGGCGGTGCCGTGTATTTCTTTTTAAAAATACTTTATACTTTTAAAAAAACAGCGTAGGTCGAATCGTAGGGTCTTTCGAGCGTCCTAAATTTGCGAAGATGGAACGACCCGTAGTTTATTCAACGATTGGATAAGCCTATGTGGAAGCAGCTTCGAGCGCGACGAATCCGCGACTCTTGGACTGTCCGAATATTATTTTCTCCCGCTTTAGAGGAAGGCCGAGGTTGCGATTTGTGTCCTCGTAGAAGCGAATTCGCGGTCGAGTGCGGGTGGATTGAAAATGGATCGAAAGCTCTCGTCCAAGTTCTGCTCGAGTTTTCGCAGCGTCCCAAATACGTTGGCCGGTCGATCCGTACATTTTGAATCTTGCTTATTTCCGTGCTTTCCTCTCGCTTCCTCTCGCTTCCTCTCGCTTCCTCGCGGGGATGCGGAAACAGCTGTGACCGCAATTTTCCATCGGTGTTTCTCCGTTGCACGCGTTTGACGTTCGATGCAATTTCTTGCGTTCGTCCGGTACTTGATGGTTTTTTTACCGCGCATGCGTACACCTGTGTCCGCGCATTCGACTTTATTTTCGAGAGAATATTTGAGAGAATATTTGAGAGAATATTTGAGAAAATCGCGACTTGTCGCCTCGGTTATATCAATGATGCGTATACTATAAATAAATGTATTCAAGGTTATTCTATGCAGTTACGAATAGTTTACGAGAATTTAGGATTTTGTATTGGCTCTAGATATTTTCTTTTTTAACGCAACCGTCGCGAATCGTTCGAGAAAAAAATCGAGTTGGTTTTCGGCTGGGTTTTCGAAACCTATTGCATCGATCGAAAAAAAAAACTATTGATGGATTTTCGAAACGAAAATTCATTAAAATGTGTGCATAATTCGTTTACGAATAATCTACGTTTATTAAATGTTTGGATTACATTACACGGAAAAATATTTTAAAGTTCGAGTCAATAAAAACACACTGCTTTATATATATACTATTGTTACTATTGAATGAATTTGATTAAATATATCTACAGTTATTTTAAGTAAAGATTTATTGTCGTACACTAAATTAAAATATTTTATGAACTAAATCCATTTTTATTATGATAAATGTTTTGATCAAATATCTTTTAACGATTATACGTGATTTATCTTAAACAATATGTTTAAAATGTGAATATTCTGAAATTTAATAAGACTAATGTAAGTTATTTTTTCTGAATTTAAAAATTATCTATTGGAAAAATAAATCAACAAATTTTTCTAAATACAATTATAATAAATTAATTTTAATTTTATGAACCAAATTGAGTTTATTTCTCCGATTATAAAATATTTTTAAGAGTACAATGGTAAATTTAAATTTTGTTCAAAAATATTAATATAAAAAATGAACAAAATACAAAATTTGTGGTAATAAAATAAATTGTTATAATTTAGATTATTCGTGTCTGAGTTTCGAATATATTCGTATACATTTCGTTAGGAATACAATACTACAAATTCACAAAATAGATTATTTTTTAATTTTTTATGACTTGCTTTAGGTATAAAATGACTCCTATTATATAATTTTTTTAAACAAAATCTGATTATTTATAAAATTATAATTTTATACTATTATAATAACTATATTTATTCCTAACTTGTGTTTAAAATAATAATACAAAATAAAATTTGGATAATTAGAAAAATGTGTACTTTTTTAATTCTTTTGTTTATTACGTTGAAATATTGAATAGGTTAATATAATTTAATTAAACAGTAAAAATAAAACAGTTTTTTATAATAAATATTTTATTTATCACTGTATTATATTAAAAGGCTTACTTACTGAATACATTGTTTTAAAGTAAATCTTTAATTTTGAGAAAATGAAGTATTTTTAGTACATTAAATATAGATATTATTAAGAATTGTTTAAGAATACAATTTCTCATTGACTCGAGCTTATTCCACAAATATTAATATTTTTAATCTACATTGATGGAGTTAATAATTTATTTATCGATACATATTTATTTATTTATTCGAACAAATTTTTTAATATTTCAAGAAACATATAAATTAAAATTCATCAAACACAATTAAATTATACTTTATATATGTAACATCAATTCTATAAAATTTAAAATATTATACATCGACATGTTTTATCATTAATTTGTTATAAAATATAAACAAGATTTAATATGTAAAATTATTATAATTTTCTAAGCTAGTGAAATTTAAGTATAATGTATAAGATTTTTATTTCAGAAAATAATGTTGGAATTTATAAACTTCGTTATTAAAAAATTCTTTAAAATAAGTTTAGATGAAGTGTATTACAAATTATTTTGTTTATAATTAGTAAATAATTAAATTTAAAAGATAATAAAGAAAGATAAAAATAGTTTCGAAATTTATAATGAAATGTTTTTTTTGATAGTTTAAAATGCATTTTCTTTTTTCAGACGATGTATTAAAGAAATTTTCTTTTTGATAATACATTATTATTTTTTCCGTATCATTTATTTTCTTATTCAATTTACAGATATATTTACTTTCGATATCAAATACTTTTCTCAATTTTATATCATTAATATATTTAATATTATTAATTATTAATTGACTAGTGATATTCAGGCTATTTTTATTATTGTAATTTTATACATATTATACCTGTGAATATTTTCAATATATTTAGTATGAATTGACATAGTTTGATGCATTTATAATATCTTTAACATAAAATGTACGAATACATTCAAAAGTTAAATAATTAGAAAAAGGAGTTTTAGTAAAAAACAATCAACAAAAACTTTTATGTACATAAAATTTACTGTTGTAAATCGATCGTTTGTTTACTTGATTAGTCACATAATACCATTTGATTCGTATAATTTTGTCATGCTTTATTGTAATTGCAAATATTGGTTTAGAGTTAAGATAAGTTAGTACAGATGAAACACTTGCCATAAATTTTTGAAAAATAAGGTGAATATAATTAATATGTTAATAAACCATAAGTAAAATGAAACGCAAATTATTTCAAATTATTCAAAAAATGTTTAATATAATAAAAGCATTCGTTTATAAATTCTAAAAATATAAAAAGATTTTATTTATATAAGAGCATAGCGAAACATTTTAAAGAACGTTCATAAATACTATAAAATATAGTATATTCATTTCTATCAAAACATATATACGATTTATATAAAATTAAACAAAATTAACATAATTTTTCCTCAAGTGTAGTTTTACAATTATCAAGAAATCTACACATATATATATTTAAATTCATAATAAAATATTAAATGAATGTTGATAATTCTTAAAAGGGAATAGCAGTTTTTGTAATAAAAAATTTTCTTACGTTTCTCTCTCAAATTATATAGAATTAATTTCACAATGTATAAAATGAAAAAGAATGAAATTTGATTCCTATACAAATATGTTGAGTTTAATATGGTTGATCAGCTTTTTAAAAAAATAGTTACTTGCATCTTATATTTAACGTTTTTTCTAAATATAATAAAAAGAAAGCTAAGGACTCGTCAATAAGGGCTTTTGGTTTTTGAAAATGATAAACACGTTTCATAATTTTTTTCACTTTCAACATTTTTTTTATTAGAAATCACGTATTAAAAGAAATTTCTCAAATCGCGGCTTCCTTACGTTCACTCGTAGAGCTATTCATTTAATATTTGACATGTCGATATCTGACACTTAGCGACGATTTCTAGTATTACGATGGAAGTTTTAATGATTCGCACCGAAATTTGTTTGCTAATTTTTGTGATTTTATAGCATGAAAGACTTTTTAACCGTCTTATTATATTTTTTCTTCGATACGAAAATACTACTTTAATATTTAATTATACAAAAGAAATGTATAAACACGCATAACATTCTCGTTACCATGCTTTGGAAATTATAAAATATACACTGATTATTTTGTATTTTTCATTTCGAAAACTTCGGTATAAAGAGTAGCTACAAAGTAAGGATAAACCTCGACTAGAAACTTCCATTGAAAACGATAACAGTTCTTAATTATTCTTCGTCATTTTTTAACTAAAGATCGTCTGAGAATGAGGATTATATTAAATTGTTAAAACTAAATAAATATAAAATGCACATAAGACTCATTTATTATGCATCGATTAAATCTAAAAAAGTCATCGACGTTCTTTTGGATAACTTCTTCTAACAAATAATAATTTATTTAATTTTAACAAAACGATTTTGTATTATTGTAATTATTTAAATTAAAATAAAAAATTTTCGTTAAGTTCGTTCCTTCTTCGATAAAAAATTGACGAAAAATAATTTCTCGAATCATTCACAATGAAAATCCTCGATCCAGGTTACAGGGTATTTTCTTTGAAGGTTCGAGACACAAAAGTACAATCAGTGGGATCTTTTTTCCAAACAGTAATTTTTGCTCCAGTCTAGACTCTTTTGCCCAAGGCTTTCTGCGCGAGCTCCTTCTGCTTTTGCGAAGCCATTTCCTTGGCTTTTTTTTCATCTTCTCTTTTTTTGGCAGCTTCTTCTCTTTGCTGCTTAATTATTGCAAGTCTTGCTAAATCTGCTCTAGCTTGGTCTGTTTTACCTGCGGCATGCATCTTTTGGTAGTTAATTCTTGCCTTTTGTTTCTCCAACTGTTCCCTGTAAATATAATATTTCGATATGCAGTTTATTTTATTTTATATTTATTATAAACAAATTATTATTCACGAAGGAATTTATTTGGGATTAAAACACTATTATTTAAAAATAAATCCATTTCGTTTCAATTTGATTAATATCGCTTGTCTAAATGAAAAATTTATAAGTATCTTCTAATCTTTTTTTAGATTTTTGTTAAACTTCATGTTACAAAATTTACTTAAACAATTTATATGAAACTTAAAGTATGCGAAAACAAATTCTATGCGTTGCAAGTTATAAATTAATTTATGTTTGTACGAAACGTTAATCTTCAATATTTTTTTCTCAAAAACACTTAAAATTTTTTGAAAACTGGATAATTTTAACAATTTGTCATACTTTCTATCGTTTAATAGTAAAATTATAATAAATAATAAAATTATTTCGTTATTCGTAAGGAATTTTTAAAAACTTAGTTTTTGAATAATTGTGAAACTAATAAAAAAAATAAAACAATAATAATCTACCTAAAAATGTTTGGAATTATGAAAATATTTTGAATTTTCTTTTAAATATTTTTTAATATATTTTTAAGGTACCAAAGAGAAAATAATATAAATAATGTAAGATATTTTTAAAGTATCGTAATGATTTTAATCGTAGCGATGACGTTTTCCAAATATATGTATCGATCCAAATATATATATACGATGAAAAATTAAATTTTGTTACCTTTCTCGTCGAGATAGTTCAGGCTTCGAAGAATTAGCAAGCGCTTCATTTAATTGAGAGAGTTTCTTGGCTTTTTTTTGTTCCCTATTTGGATTTTCAACTTGAATTAAATTTTCTACACCTTTTGCTTTACCCTATAAAAATATAAGCAAATAATTTAACATCGGCTACGGTTAAAGTTGAAGTAGACTTTGAAATTAGTTACATCAACGATATATAAATATTCGACAATAAACAATTACATTAAAAATTTTGTCATATTTTAGTTTATTCGATTTACCTCGGTATCGGACTCCGATTCTTCGTCTTCATCCTCGCTAGATGTATCTTCTACTTTATTTTGCTAAAAATGAAATACGAGATTAGAATTATCATTTCGAATCCGAAAGAAGCTAAAGCAAGATTAATGAAATTATGATGCAATCGACTAAAATATTGGACAAGAATATTAGTTTACGCTTACTCTTAATTTTCGTTTCGCCTCCTCTTGACGTCGCTGTTCTTCCAATTCTTCAGGATTCGTGAAGTGTCGGTTACGTCCCTTGTGATTAACAAATTTACCTACGGTCAACAATATTTAAATAAGTTTAAAAAATATTTTAAATAAAAACTATGGAGAATCGACGATTAAAATATCGCCAATATCATTTAATTTTATTTCACAACGTACGAAAATACCAAAGTAAAAACGAACGTCGTTATAGAAAAACATAAGTTATCTCGTTTTAAATGCATCTCCTAACCAACAATCCAAAACTAACATGGAGGCTACGTTATTTACACTACAAATAATGTAAACGTTTTTTATTCCCCGAGTAAAGAGAGAATATCGTCTTTTAAAAATTATAACAAACGTTTTTCGATACAGAAAATTAGAAAATACCGTAAGATGACGCAATTCGAAAAGACCGAGAATAAGTCGAGGCGGAGAAAAGATAAATAAAAACACGAATCCATTATGTTTAACAACAACGGCAATAATAGAAAAATATGAAAAAAGTACTATTTAAATAAATGTAAATCGACCGGATATCGCAACGAAACGCATCTTGGAAAAGTTGCGAGGCGAAAAACGGAACGAAAAACGAGGAAATAACGCAAAAAACCGAAGCCGATAAAGTAAAAAGTTAGCGTTATTCCGTACTTCGTAGTAAGGGAGTAGCAGAGTAAAATACAAGTTTCGTAGAGGTTAACGAGTGACATTGAGAAAGGAGACGTTGTTGTGAAAGAAAATAAATCGTAGACGATAATAAAAGGAAATAAATGTGGCGATCGGAAAGGTAGGAAATAAAAAATAAGATCGGAAAAAGCGAGAAACGGGTGAATAAATACAGGGGAGATTTAACGATTGGCGCCAAAACTGTGCGCATCCCGAAGGTTACGCGTAAGATCCCCGAGGAAGGTGAAAAAATAAATGTCAACCGCGTAAAGAGAATCGGTAAAAAGATCGAGACGCGGAGAATGGAGCGACGCAAAAGGCCTACGCGGACGTAGAAAGAGGAAGAGGAAGGTAGAGGAAGGCAGAGGAAGGCAGAGGAAGGTAGAGGAAGGTAGAGGAAGGCAGAGGAAGGCAGAGGAAGGTAGAAGAGGGTAGAAAAAGGTAGAAGAAGAGGAAGAAGCTTACCTCGCCCCATCTTTCTCCTTTATTTATGTATTTTCGGCTGGGAAAGGACGTCGACGACAAGAGATGAGCGGACGCTGGAGGAGTCGACTCTCGCGCACGAGCGTCTAACCTTCGATCGCAAGGACGAGACTGGAGACGGAGACGAGAATACTCAAAAGACGAAAAAAAATCAACGTCGCTCTCGCGCGTGTCTCGAGCACTTCCCAACCAGATTTCCGAGCGAGCAAAGGTAAACGCGTACGGCCGAATAACGCACGGGCCACATCGAGATTGTGTGTGTGCCGTAGTGTGTGCCGTAGTGTGTGGTGGGGTGTTATAGTGTGTGTGTTGCACGCTTGCGCAGTCCTCCTCGATACGGATATAACCCTGCGATCTTTTTTATTTGCGCGGAAACGTACGGAGATGCGCGAACGGGACCGGAAAAACGTCTATGCGCGCGCACAACCGACAATGTCCACCGCTTTTTTTGCGTTGCGCAAATTTTGAATTTAGATCTCGGCCGGCTGCGACTCCGGACTTTCCAATTATTGATTTGCTTATGATAAAGCGTCCGGTGGTTCGCGGGATGGGGTGGGGGACCCGGGCAATTACGTTTCCTCGACTTCCGCTTCGATTCTTTTTTTTTTATCCATCTTAACGTTATCTATCTTTCGATCGCTCCCGAGATCGGCATCTCTCCACGTGTCTCCACATCTCTCCACATCTCTCCACATCTCTCCACATCTCTCCACATCTCTTCTCCTCCTTACGTCCGCGAGTCCAATAGTTTCCTTCGATTTTTTTATCTCTCGTTAGTTTACGATTGCGCCTATCGTTAAGTTACGATTTGGGCGTTTTAATTAAAAATTTCGAATATATCGTTTTTAATACGTTTCGATATTATTAACGTTATAGCGGACATTTATTCCTAATACATCGCATTTCGTTGTTTCAATTTTATTAAAACTGTACATCGAGGATTTTTATCGAAACTTGTTAAATTATTATGGAACGATAGTTTCGTTGATTCGCAATATTCTTATTAAGCTTTTGCAAGATCGACTCGTTGTATACGAAACATTAGTATACAAAATATTATCTAAAAATATATTTATGTTCCGAATTTAAAAACAGCCAACGAAAAGTATCGAGATTATTAATTTGTACATTTGTACGTCGGAGCAAAGAACGATTTTTTGTTTGAAAGGTCCGTTGCTACGAAACGTTACAAGTTTATTCTATTCCGAACCCACGTAAACAAACGGACCGAACGAAACGTTATTACTTTTCAAACGATACATCATCGGAAACGAATTTGTATTATTTAGCGAATGACTCAGTGTTCGTTTTTTCTTAAATACTGCCTATAAGGCTGTGGACAAAAGCTCTGCCTCCTCTCGATCGAATCGGTGAATCGGTGAATCGGTGATCCGTCTCGATGCGTTCCGCGTTGCTTAGCCGCGAAGTGCTATAATTTTCTCGAGGACTAAATGCCTCCTCGACAAATCCGAACGATACGCAAGGGGCGATTTTATCGATCGATTAACTTTTGCTCGACTCGTTTAGTAACGATACGGTAATTACCTCGACCGTATCGCCTCGTTGCATCCCATTGATTTCGGATAAAACATCCTCAAAAAACTAAATTCGCTCTTCTCGAATTCAAACTATCGAAAACTATCCTTTCGGCTATAAATTAAAAATATCGTAGCGGTCGTTGTATTTTAGCGATAAATGATTTTTACTTTTTCCTTTACGATTAAACATGTACAAAGCAACTACGAGGTAGTTGCTGATACGTTGAACAACTTAACCTGGATTACGTTCGATATTTTGCACGTGCCTCGTCCTTTTTCAAGCGACGTCGAAATCCCTTATGCTTCACTGAGAAATCGTACTTGGGCTTTATTATACGATCGATGATCCAAAGAACCTAAGAACCTATTCTTCCTTTCGGTACCTATTCGCGTTTCTCGATAATATTTTGAATTCTTGGATAATCGGTTCTCCCGATTACCCGTCGCTCGAACTTCGGTCGTTCCGTAATGTTCCTCGTCGGAGCTTCGAGGATCGTTCGGTCGTATTTTTATAGTTATCCGTTGGTTAACTACGTGATCATCGACGTCGACACGTGCTTAACGTTTAATATTCGTGGAACGTTTTATCCAACGATACGCATCTTTGGTTGCTGATCAACGAATATCGGTAAGCTGAGATTGCAACTGTGCAAATATTATCTACGAGGAATTAACAGAAATCGTCGCAACGCTAATCAACAGTTTTCACGAATAGAAATTTTTCAAATTCGCGAGAACTTGCGATTGGTATTAGTTTTGGTGATCGCTCGTTCTAATGTAATATACCTGTTCTTAATTTTATTCGTCGCTATAAAAGCGTTAAATACTATATTTCGTACACCCTTTTATATAACTCTCATTGTGAAAAATCAATAATCTTTACTCGTTTCATCAAGGTTTCTTTATTGCGGTGTAGTCGATATATACAGTTATTTGATATTGCACCACGATTGAAATTGTTCGCTTAAATCCATTTTTTCTCTGTGTTATTTATTTATAAGTAAATCTTTTTCATTTATCGCAATAAAGTTTAAATAAATTTATAAATTTATAAATTATAATTTCAACAAAATTCGAAAGCTTTGGTCTTTTCGTCTTTTCGTTCGCTATCTTACGAAAGCTTTGGTTATCTTTGTAAGTTATAAATATCATTCGTATATAAAGTTTTAATTTATCGACAAAAAATCTGATGTAAAAGAATGAGTTACGATTATAAATTTTCCTCCGAGAAAGTTTACCTAATGTTGATTCCGTTCCAAAGTTGCAAATACTGCGCTGTTTCTTCTCGAGAATGTATTTATTTTATGATGATAAACCATAACCAGATTATTCGCAGTAGTGGAACTATCGCATAGTTTTATTAAGTACTTTCACAATCATTTTTATTGTACGTGCATGACAGCACATAATTCACTCGATAAGTACATATGATAAAACTGTATTATTGTAATTATTGCAAATAATCAATGTACAATTTAAATGATTGTTTCTTAATTATATAAAAAAATTATAAATAGGCAACGGTAAATTCCTGATGGAAATATTAATGGGAACATTTTTTTTTTAATTTTTTAATTAAAGTTCGAATTTATAATGTAAAGGAAATCACAGACATTTTTACGAAAAACTTTATTTAATATATTGATTGGATATTTTTAATCGTGTTCAACTAAATTGTATTAAACGTACGTAATAAAGAAATGGACTAAATAACGCGGTGAAATATTCAGAAAAGTATTAATATTCATAAAATAAATCTTCAAATAATTGTATTGTAATTTATCGTATAAAATTATTTTTATCTTAAGATAGTTTAAATATTTTCACAAAGAATATTAATTTAAAAATGCAACATTATGCGTTTTTATTTTTTTTATTTTGTTGACTCTTCTGCTCAAAATTCGCGCGTGTTCGTACTTGTTTAGTCCGTTCAGAAAGCCAATAATTTAAAAGCATTTTTGCATTTGAAGTCGTTGAATCCACGACTTCGTTTAATAGTTAAGGTTAGATACACGGAGAATGGATATTGGTTAGTGATTTATTTTGAGGTTAGCTACAAGACAATTGTTGTCTTTTCTTACGTATTTATTACTTCTGTTTTATTTGTTTCATAATTGAAGATATATTTTATAATATTTAAAATGCCGAAAGTTAGAAGAAGTAAAAAATCGCCACCCGATGGTTGGGAATTAATTGAACCAACTCTCGAAGAATTAGAACAAAAAATGCGAGAAGGTATAGATGTTATCTATAATTGATTAAAGCATATTTTAATTCCAATATTTTATTTATTTACTCATTTTTTAAAAAATTTTATTGTCTCTTAACTAAAAGTTTTAAGATTAAATAACAAATAAATGTTAAATACATTATTTAAATCATTACATTTATCGATTGCATATAATTTAAGTTTTATTAAACATTTCTGCGTGTAGCGTAACGATATGGGTTATTTTGTACTGTAACATGTTTTATTATATGCTTCTATTATTTACTTTGTAGCTGAAACAGAACCGCACGAAGGAAAACGAAAACAAGAGTCTTTATGGCCAATATTTAAAATTCATCATCAGAAAAGTAGATATATCTATGATTTATATTATCGTCGTAAAGCTATCAGTCGAGGTAAGATATTGCTTTTTCGATAATTAACATAAATTTATATTTTAAATTGTATAAATTTATTTAAAGAATATATATATTTCCGTATCCTCCAGAGTTGTACGAGTATTGTTTAAACGAAAATATTGCCGATAGAAATCTTATAGCAAAATGGAAAAAAGTAGGCTATGAAAATTTATGTTGCTTACGTTGCATACAGACTAGAGATACAAACTTTGGTACCAATTGTATCTGTCGTGTTCCAAAAGGAAAACTCGAGGAAGGACGTATCGTAGAGTGTATACATTGCGGATGTCGTGGTTGTTCCGGCTGAGTGTATTTAAAATTTATCATTAAGTTCTTACATATGATATAGACAGGACATTTGTTATGTCTATTATATAAACGTGAATACGAACCTTTTTAAATTGTTAGTACAAAAACTACGTAATAAGAATATTATAATGTTTTATACGTAATTTTTAATAAATTGTAAAATATTTGTTAAATGATGTGTAAAATAAGCTGCTTAAATTATAAAATCATGTGTTTTAAAATTGAAAAAATAGGTATTCGTATTTTTTGCTACGTTAATGAAATAATAATTTGTCGATATAGTTAATAGTTTTATAAAGTTAAAATATTCCGAAACATCAAAGTTAATACTTATTTATCGTATAAAAAACTTATCAAAGTGAAATAAAAATATAAAATGTATTTTATCTTACTGTATTTACGATACAAATATTAATACTGAAAATAAAATGTGTATAAAACATAATTTTAGAATAAACGATTTTGTAATCAAAATGAATCAAAATTGATAAAAATATTTTATAAAGTATTTCAGATATTGTGAAACATTAATAGTTTGCAGTTCTGTAAAACTTTTATTTCAATATATATCTTATTTTTTAAATATTATAAAAAAACTGTTTTTAAAGAAATAAATTTTTTTGTAAATCATTCTAAATCAATATAAAATTATTGATTGTTTATGGTCTCGAAAATTAATGATTCATTCGTATATATAATTATTATTGTAAATACATAGATATATATATATGTGAAATAACAAATCATTAATAAAATAAATATCGCATGTATTAACTTATTTAATTAAATTTTGGTAAAATAATTTCTTTTTCGATACAATACATAATAACATTGATTTTTTAACACCATTTGATAAAATATATAACTCATATACTATTTTATAGCGACTCCACCTAGAACAAATTTTCATTTCTTAAGTTTTATTTTTTATGGAAAATAAAGCAATTATCATAATAATTAATTTTTTATTATTTAAAAAATGTTTAATTACTTTTGTCTTATATACTTTTTATACGTTTTATACTTTATATTTTTTATACGTTCATAATTGAAATAAAAATAAAAAAGATAATAGTAGCAATTCGTGTACATTGAAAATACATTACTTTCCTTTTATCCGTAACAGATTTATGGGAAAACTCCAAAATACAAGCCAAAAAGTCAACATTGGCGATTAAAAGATCTACTAAAATAAATACTATCGCTGAAATTCAAGCCGTTTGATGTTAAAACGGTATTAAACACCGGCTAAATATCCATATATTTTTTAGTGCTTTTTTCATGTATTGTAATATTACTAAGTATTTTACCAGTAATTTACTATTTTTATTTCCCATTTAGGTTCTGTACGTGTTATTAATGTCAACTCGTGTATAAAAGTAATGTATGGACGTGTGTATGTATGTATGTATATATATAGATATGTGTATGCATGTGTATATATTCATGCATAGAATCATCGACTTCGAGCCATTAACTACGTTAAATGCGTATGTAAAAATAATATCGATGTAGATACTATCAAGTATTACTCACGAATATCATTAATGTCAATGACACTATAAGACTTATAATTTTTATTTACTATTATATAATTATTTAAACGTATAAAATTCCTGTGATTGTATTAATTATTTAAAATCATGAATTAAAAACGTATAAAAAAATACATTCATTTCTTATCATTTTATTCATTGATACAATTAATAATCAATTTTCTACAGATGATTGTAATATTTTATGTCATTTAAATTATTATAATTAAATTTTTTTAACAATTAATTAACAATTAAAATTTCAGAGATATTTATGTGCCTAAAAAACAAAAACTTATTTTGTTTATAAAAAATTTATCATCACAGTATTAAAATTAAATAATATAATATTAGATATTTGATACTTTGGAATATAATAAAATATAAAAGAAAAAAATAGTTATTTATAATTAAAATTATTTTATTCGTGTCTTTTTTAATGAATTACATAATGTTAAGATATCGGGTTATTTTTTTTTTTTATTTTGTTCGTATGTTCATCATTCTTATTTTGATACGTTTACAAATATGGCCAAATAATCTCCTTTTCCGGTTGATTTAGATATAATTTGTATGGAATGTAGAATATTTTACAACGAAGTGATTAAATTCATAAAAATCAGAATAAGGAATTAAATCTGTTGAAATATTGTACGGAATAAAATAAATAATAGTTTATATTTTATTATTAATTAAAATTATCGAAATAATACGACTGATTATTTTTAACGAACGACTAATGCTCCATTTTAATTTATTTGTAATTAACGAGGAAAGTTCAATTACTTTCATTATACTTATTAAAGTACGTTAAATCTATTTACACGTTATACATTACAATAACGTGCTAAGTATATACTAAAAATAAATTTCATAATTAAAATATTGTAAAGTAACGTAATTTGACAGGTATTACACGGTTTTGTATTATTCGTTGAATCGGACATTCATTGAAAAATACGAGGAAACGTAATATTTTTCATTTACAAAAAAATTTAAATACGAAAACTATATATTTTCATACACCTTGGTGTATACACGAATATGAAAATGAAATTTGATAATGGTTGGATCGGCAAAAATAAGTGCTTATATCGTTTTGTTTTATTTTCAAATGCAGGCAATTACATAGTTATTCTTGCCGGACTTACCTGGCAAACTTCATATAATATTCCATTGATTATGATCACCAACGCCCGTATGTAATGTATCATGTAACGTGTTTTCCTGGTAGCCTTGTTAATAAATTACGTAGCTCTACGAAGATATACTTGTACATCCCACGCGAAATTTAAATGAGATGGTTAGAGGCTAAACGCGTTCAAAGCTTCGAAGCTACACAAAAGTAATTTTTCTATAAATTTATATATTTATGAAACTTTTGATAAGATCTTACTATAAAGAATTTTTCATTCAGAAATTTCTATTTGTATAATCCGATCGATGCTAGAACGATTATTTGCCATTTTTTCTTTTTAAAATAAAGAGATTTGTGCGGAATAATTTATATATGTAATAAGTTAGATTGATTTTATTTATAAACTCAAGGTATAATTTACCATTTAAAATTGCGAAGAATTAAATTTTTTTATACATCAATCTAATTGTAAACTAATTTATTTGGTTTAATTTCTAGAAAGAGAAATCCAATATGCATAGGTTGAAATCATACTTTATTGTATAGAATGATTCATACTTACGTTACACACTAAATTATTCTTTACAATAAAATCTTGAATTTTAAATAAATTATGTATTTCTTTGAGCGTTGTTATCAAAATATTATCTAAATTAGATTCAAACAAATGTAAAAATATCGAAATCAATATTGAAAATTCATGCGATTTAATGCGAATGTTTTTATAGATCCGTACGAAATCTATACACGAATACGCTTAAACGCGATACGAGTTCATGGTTACGCCAAAGCCTAAAAGAAAAATAATAAGATGGCGAATATCGGCGAATCATCGAAAATGAAACATCGAAGAGGCAGTAAGGAAAAAACGATGCTATTAAAGGTATGGTAAGCGATGTAAATGTATGACCTCCTTATCGAACTCGTCTTGAAGTAACTTGAAATTTTAAGCTAAATTTTTTTTAAACTTTAACGCAATTGTAAAATTATTTTTTGAACTTTATTACCTGCACTTTTTTTATGGTACCATCGTTTAACATTGTAATTCAAATTTATTACGTAACGTTATATTAAAAAGTCCTTTTATATCGTCGAGACGCGTCGATAAACAATTTAAAGCAATTTTTTCTACTGCGAAGGCTTTATATAAATATTCAGAGTCACGTTGTTAAACGGCGTATAGTTAACGATAATTATCGTTCGGATATCGATAATTTCGATGTTTCTCCATTAAAAAATCTAGTTTCGATCGGGATATTTATTCGATAATAAATAAGTTATAAATATTTACATATTCATAAATTTATTATTTTTATTATCTCAACGTAAACGTATCTAATCTTCTCTATAGTAATTAATATAGTGATAATTAATTTTAAAAAAATGTATTGAAAAAACTACGCTGTTTAAAAAATATTTTTTCAATTAAAGGTCCAATAACCGATGCTTACGGAATTTTAAATAAACGATCGATGTACGTTTCTAATAACAACTATATCGTGTTTGCTTATAATATAAGTTTACTATGTATATAATCGAAATATAATTTAAACGTATACAACGCGTTCATTTATCGTAATAAATAAATTTGCATAAAGTCATAATTAATAATACATTTGTCGAGTACTGTTACGTATGCTTACGATATTAATTAAAAGAGACGATGTTTCGAAAGCTTTACCGACTATATCGGATCGGATGTTGCGAATCGTTATCTTAACGGTAAACGTTGTTTCTTTATCCTTGTTTCGATCCTCCGATACTAGACTCCGCCTGCGCGTAAAAAAAGTGTGCCTACTTTACCACTTTAATTTACTTTAATTTAGTACGATGTACCCATCCCTTTAAATCCGAGTAATCGGTTTATCGAGTTCTTACGCGTCTACCAACGTCAAGCGTTACGCAACTGATTTTTTGCATGAGATCACGAGCAAATACGGGTGACCTTGCGTACGAGGATCGACCGTAAAAGCAACTTGTTCCAACGGATCATCGAGAAACATTGGACTTTGCACAGCTTGGATTTTGCGCGAGGATAGAATCTTGGTTGAAACGACGATTTCGTTTCGTTCTCGACTTTTGGGACTTTAGCATCGCGCGTATCGCAACTTTCACCACCGATAAAATCAACGCTCCGTGAGATCGGCGATACCTAAGATAAAAATAACAGCTTAATCAACGGAAAGAAATAAAGCGGAACGGTAATTGATTATGCAATTTATGGAATCGAGGCGCAAGGAAGGTTCCAGGGTGCGTCGGTGCGTCGGTGCGTTGGTGCGTTGGTGCGTTGGTGCGTTGGTGCGTTGGTGCGTGGTTACACCGAGACGCGGAACAAGTCGACCGAGCGAAAGTAGTGTATGGCCATATATGGATTGAGTTCGCGACGCGACTCGATGAAGCTGCGCGTGACGACATACGTAACTCGAATAATTACCGGCCACCTCCTTTTTATCGTTATTTTAATCTTTCACCGCTTTGCACATTTAACTTTTTATTCTATAACATCGTTTGTCCTTATAACTTTGTTTTATGCTTCGAATTAGTTTAGCCTAGTTATTGGTTCGATAAAGCTTCTATGAATTTTTAACATTCGCGCGAACAAACAACAACAATTTTATGTGTCACGCGAATACTTACGTGGCTATTTTTTATATCAATTTCTTTACGTTACGTTTACGCCTTAAAATACTTTAAATTGGGATTTTGCGACAAATTTATGTGTAAAGTATAGATTAAATCCAAAAAGTTTTATATACAAATAATACGATGTATTCGTAAAGTATCGGTCATTGATAAAATAATCGTTATATCGTTCTAAATACAAATACATATTTTTGATAAGATTTTTAAATAATAAAAATAGTCGAGCGAAAAGTTTGAAATGTCTGTATAATATTTTACATATTTTGGAATTTCGATGGATATTTCAAAATACATTGTACTCGATTTTTTCTTTTTTCAAAATATTTATAAAATAAAAGTTCTTAATTCTTGAAAAAATCTTTGAAATTTTTATCGCTTTTATCGCGAAAGAAACAGCCGATGCTAATATATGTTATTTTAAGCTTCTAATCGAAGTAATGCAAATTTAGTATACGTTTGCTACCAAATTATCTCAACGGTTAAAAAAAATTGTATAAAAATAATTGAAATGTAACAAATAGCTGAAGATATTTTGTATTTAAATTTAAAAGTATTTTTTAACGTAACCAATAAGAGTTGGTTTAAAAATGGAATATTTGTTACGGTAATTTTAGAGAATCGTTTAATTAAAATTGTTTTGCTTGTCCGAGTATCTCTTATTTAAAGATTCGTCGTTACTCTAAAAGCAATACATAACCTACGTTGGACCGAATAATTTATTCGTTAGAGTTCTTGAAATACGTATGCTCTTTTTTTAATATTCCATGATTAATCGTTTAAAAAGATTTCTAATATTTTATTTTCAAATTTGTTGGATATATAATTATAAATATTTTTAAAATATTGCTTTAACTTTCTACATCTTATTCTTTTCGTTACCAATTAAACGTTTCACGCTGGAATTATTCTACGTATAATTATAAAATATAATTATTCGTAACGTTATTATTAGAATATTACATTTTCTATTTCTTAATAGTAAATATCTTTTATACGAAGCTAATATCGAATGGAAATAAAGAGAAGACGAATAAGTCTATTAACCCTGTTAAAAAAATCATACTACGTATCGTTAGATTTAATTATACAGTATCCGGATGCTATTTTCATACGTATCGTATCAAATATAATAGAATCAGAATTTCAAATCTTGAAGATGTTCGTAATTTTCGTTTATTGGTGCAAATAGTCGAACGATCGATAAATTTTTTTCACGTTATTTTTTTTATAAAGCATTGAAAATTGGTCTTTACATTTATAAATTACGAATATTTTTCTCTACAATGTGCGCAGGTTCGTACTTTGAAGATATTATATAAAAATCAAAGAGTATTCGAACGATCGCTAAATATTTAAACGATGTACAAATTTGTTTTTCAATTTAGAAAATTTATAGGGTTACGGATACGCATTTCGATGGAAAGTGTATCGTTTTCCATTCATCGATCAAAACATCGAAATACCGAACGAGATTTAGTGTTTGTTTCGAATAACTCAATATTTAGAAAATAATAAAATGATGGGTATTTAGGTATCGTCGAATACAAAATACAATCGAAACGATGAAAATAAACAGGAGTTGTATCGATTTAAAATTAAAACGAAACCAAATTATTAAAATTTATTTCTCAGCGAATCATTTAATATCTGAATATCCAAATAAGAACGACTCTTTCATAGATAAAAGCGTATAATTAAAATTCAAAGTTATTACGTAGCTCGATGAAAAACTCAAAGATTCTTATCTCCTCGTTATAAATTGCGGAGAGCGAACGAAGCGCGTTATTTTGATGCGAATCCGAATAAAGCGTCTATTTTCTACGAAGAGTGAGTTATAAAATTTACGATCGTTGGAGGTTTAAATAATTGAAAATCCATAAATAATCCATTCCACGGTCGATGAAAGAGTTTTATTAAAAATAACAGCCGCTTAAGAGAAGTTCCGAAAAGTTAACGACCGTTCGCGGAGAATGGATGAACCTAATGCCGTCGATAGCGAGAGCACAATGGATCCCACCGGCGATCGATCGATCGATCGTTTGGTTGGCGTTCCCTCGGCGGGGCTTGATTCAGAATCCAATTACCGAGTTGTACGCGTACGTGCCGAGGCGAAGTCCGCGTATCCTCTTTCCGCAGGGGCTGGGTGCGTCGGGCCCGAGAGACCCGCGAGAGTCGGAGAGCCACGAGAGCCACGAGAGCCGCGAGAGCCGCGAGAGCCACGAGAGCCGCGAGAGCCACGAGAGCCACGAGAGCCACGAGACCCACAAGATCCACGAGAGCCACGAGACCCACAAGATCCACGAGGCAGAACTAATTGACTCAGCGACGCGCGCACGAGCTCGAGGAACCGTTGCATCGTCTTCCCCGGTATATCGACCGAGGCCGTTGATCTCTCTCGCGGTCGCGTGTACCCGAGATTTCGCGAACTCGTCTCGGTGCGACAGCTGTCGTCACTTTCGGAGGATCGACCGTCCACGAGCTCCCGATGACCCCCAGCACCTTTTTCGGACGCGTTAGGCTTCTTCCGAGGAAAACTTTATCCTTCCGGTGCAAGGGTGACACGTTTTGCAAGAGTGAATTTTTCGGTATCGATGCGCTTCTTGCGATCGAGTTCGTAACGAGTTTACCCTGTAAAGATACTTTTATGGTTTTTTATTTTAAAATTAAAATTGTCACTTGCTTTTATTAAATTCCGTATCGTTCACTTTTGTTTTATCTCGCGCTACAAATTTTCGTGTTTCTTAATTTAGCTTTTAATTTAACGAACGGTAGGAGAAACGAGATCGACGTTGGAAATATAGAAACGCGTATCCATGCAATTTTCAATGTCGCGAATGCTACTTTCGCACAGCCATGGTAACTAATTCAAAAACTTTGATGCTATCGGTGATTCCTTGGAACTGCCGTTAAATCGCCTCGGAACGTTCGAGAAAGATTACTCGAAATGTACCGAGATCGGACTTTTGGTTTTCGACTTTGGCATTTGGATCGTCGAGTGGGATCGCGTAAAAGTAGATCGGTTCGGTCGCGAGCTACGAGTCGTTTTTGAAAAGAGATCGCCGCGGATTTACTTAATCGCGATTTCTTAAGTTACTTCTATCGTGGTTGATACGAAGTAAGACATCGTTTTGGATACATCGTTCGTCTCTCGTAAAAATATAACGCAAAAAATCTACGTTACCGGAGTCAGCGTAAAGAGCTAAATGTTTAGAAGAAAACACTGGCTTATCGAGTCGGGAGAAAGTTAAAGAGAATAATAAGGTTAAAGTTCGACAAAGATAATACAATAACCTACATAGTCTTAACCGAGCGTTCGGTATTCCACGTTCGCATTCCATTCGCTCGGAAGAATCGAAAAAAAATGTAAAAACTCCATCGGCTTCGGAGTAGAGAAACTTCCTCGTCTTAAAAATCAGCGATCGTCTCCCGGATTCGGGAATAACGAGAATCGCGTTCGCGTTTTCATCCCGAGCCGTTTAGAAAGCTGCGGTGCAACGTTCGTAGCGAAAATTACGAGCGACCGTCGCTGCCTCGAGCGGAGGGTTCGGCCTACCCGAAATACGATAATAGTTTCGGTGGTGTCGCTTTCTAAATTTGGTATATCGTTACGGGACGTCGAGCACCCGGGCAATGTCAACCGGCGAAGTCGCGTTTTCCGTTGGGCTCTGGAATTCGCGTCCTCTCTTTCTCTTATTTGTTAGCCGGCGACGACGAAGAGCTCCGGTAAAAACGCGCGACGCGTTGAAGATGAAGAAGAGGACAAAAAATATCGGCGTATATGTACGGTTCGTATACGTACGCGCGAATCGCGTTGCATTTTTATATTTTTACCGTGAAGCTTCGGTCGCGAACGATAGGCATTGTTTTTTTTTTTTCTTTACTTTTTTTACTTTTTCCTTTTTTCCTTCGAGCGATATTTATAAAGGCAACTGCCGCGGAAGAGTCGAACGAATCGCGAGACGATATTTTGCGACCGAGGAGCCGTGCACGGTATTTTTTAAAGGAATCGTACCGGATCGACGCGATTATTTTTATTGTCGGACGCATCCTTACGGTGCCATCGAGTCTCGGGTGATCCGGTGATCGCGGTTACGTTAAAAACAAAGGAACACCGGAGCAACATCGGAGGAAAACCGCAGCTCTTTACCCGCTACGGATGAGTTACCGGGATTCTATGGGAAAATAATTACTTCGTCGGGGAGTAGATAGAGAGAGAGATAGGTAGAGAGAGAGAGAGAGAGAGAGAGTAGATATTTTTACAGGTCCCTCGCTATTAATTTGACCCAATCTACGTCCCGATACGATGGATTTTCTTCTTTCGCGAGACCAACGCTTTAAAAGGACTGTTTTCCGTTCCTTCGTTCCTCCGTTCCTTCGTTCCTCGAATGGACCACCTACGGACATTTAGTATCGAGAGCATCGCTGTTAAAGGAATCGTTCTCCGAGCATATAAAATTATTTCGAGTAACGACGGGTTTTTCGAACCGCGCGACCACGAGAACCTCGAAATTACTTCCGTAAAACGTAAGCGTGCAAAAATAATTCAGCGCGAGAAATAATTTTTTCGAGAAGAATAATTTTGTTTACGCATTTAACGGAAATTAAGGTCCTTTCGACCGTTTCTCTCTTGCAATTTAAATTTATTTTCGAATTTTTGAATTTTTGAATAAAGGATCGAAGGACGATCGAATCCAATTATGCCGTAGATCGCATCGATCGATAATTCGGCTCTTTGTTCCCCCTAAAAAAGAGGATAAATATTTGCTGTAAAAATTGGTATTCTCGTATTTTCGATGCTGCAAGGATATTCGCGGATCGGAGCATTGGGCTGTAAAGCGTTTCGAATCGACTCGGAAAATGTCCGGCGGTGCTCGACGATTTCCGTTACGAGTCACACGAACGAGCGGAACGGAAAAAGCGTCGTTCACGGGCAAAGGCTCGGGTTTGGATAATTTTTTCGTAAAAGATTCGGCGAAGAAACGAAGAAAATCGGGAGGAGGTCGGACTGGAAAGGCGAAAGCTTAATCTAAGCCTAAATGATTCAGGGCTCGGAAGCGAGAACATCGGAGGCTGGGCCGCGTGGGAAACGGTCGCGGAGGTTCGTCTCGTTCCCTCTCGTTCCCTCTCGTTCCCTCTCGTAACCTCTGGAACCCTCTCGTTCCCGCGCGTTCCGCTCCTTCCAGCTAATTCGCTCTCTCTCTCTCTCTCCCTCTCGAACGATCTCAACGTCGCGACCGTTGCACGCGTTCGGTGCGCCTGCGCCGCCAGCCCGAGGCTATAAAGGATCCATACTCGACGCGGGCTCGCCTGAAAACGCCGGAATCGTTTGGAGGAGCAACATCGCCAGCTTCGCTTAAACGGGCCTTAACGTTAACCGGAGAGAGCAGAGAAAAGCCGTTACGCGCGTTTTCGTTGGAGTTGGCTGTACAGGGATTATCAGGAAGACATTCGCGCGTGTGCGAAGACTGCCGGGTGTGTCCAGCTTCTAGAGAGGAGAAGAGAGAGAGAGAGAGAGAGAGAGAGGGAGAGACAAAGACAGACGCGCGCACAGCATCGCTTCTTCCGAGCGTCCTTTTTGCCGTTACTGCAACCTAGCCCCAACGCTTTAACAAAATGGTGAGTTGGATTCGTTATTTGTGTTACCGCCGAGGTGAATTCCATGGATCTTACCGAGATTAACCGAAACTTCGGTCGGCTTTACTCTTGGTTCCTTTCCCCTCGTTCCTTTCCCCTCGTTCCTTTCCCCTCGTTCCTTTCCCCTCTCTTCCGATATTTTTCCGTTACGGATTAATATTTTGAGCCACCTCGAGGATGCGGCGAGGAATTTCAGTCCTCGTTTTTCACTCGCAATTTTTACCCGCTGTCTTTCGACTTTTTCCTATCTCCCAATCGATCGAGTCTCACCTTCAAACTTTTCGAAGGCGTTTCAACGTATTTTTTCATTTTCCGCGTGGGATTCGACGCGAGTAACGATTTTTTTTCCTCTCGTTTCCGGTCGTTTCCTCCTTAAGCGGATTTATCGTTCGTAACGTAGACGTTCGTCTTTTCGACCACTCCGCTGGAATTTTCAATTTTGGATCGCTTTAATTTTACAAATTCACCTTTGTACCTTCGAGCGATAACTCGGAACGTTCGACGGAAGATTTTAATTTGATTTACGAGATATATTTCTTGGCGTGCAGCCAAATGTAATTCGAATAATTTTTCGTTAACGCGATATTGTGTTCGACGCGACGAGACGTTCGAATTTTCGAAAGCAATTTAATATATTGTTTTGAAAGGTTCATCGTATTTACTTAATTGTTACTCGGAACGTTTCAAAAATATTTAGTTACAGAACTTACTCTCAAAACAACGAGTTTTTCGAACGTTTAACGGACGAGAGAATACAGAGTTTAATGTACGAGAACAATATTGATTTTGGGAGATTGGACACAATTTTACCGTGTATGATTTTTGCCAATTATAAAATTTTCTAATTATAAAATTAGAGATTCGATCGAAACTCCCACGTAATAATTTTTTTAATCATTTCCAGTATTATCCAAATATTTAAAATATCGTTCTTAATTTTTATCCTTTTTTATAATTTATTTATAAATAAATGTATTAGTTTTCTTTCTATATCTAATTTATAATATATATAAATTTTTAATAGTTTTTTAAAAATCTAGTAAACAATATGGACGAAATGTAAAATTTGTCTTTAATAAAAGATGTATCGATGCGAACGATAAAAAAAATTTTACACGTTCGGGATGAAACTCAACGTATTCACGGAGAAAGTCGAGAAAAATATAATTCGAGTTTGCAACGTTGAATGTGTAAATAATTATCGAGTATGGTGGGAGGATACTTGTGACCAAATTCGACGCGTTTTATACGATGTTCGAAATGTGACTATTTAAGGCAATAATTTTATCGACCCGGTATTTAAATTTTTTTTAACTTCTTTCAAACCACGGATTTATTTAGCAAAGTTCATACGAATCGTGTCAGCGATATTTTTAGTTAACGCAGTTTTTAAATATTTGATCGAGCGATTAATTTTTTTAATTTTATCGAAATTTAACACGAAGATAGAACACGCCTAAAAAGTTAATTTTAATTATCGATCGAGTATTTGTTCGAATAACATAAATTTTAGCATCGGAATAATTTCAAATAGCATTACCTAATAAGAGAAGTCACCGTAATCGTTCTCGTAATTAAAAATCTCGACGTGTTCCGAGGCGGACAACCGAGATCAATACACTTGTGGCGATGGTGGGATACGAGTTGTACCGGCGAGAAATAATTTACGTCATCCTATCCGAGCTCGTTTTTTATTTAGCGCAAACGTAAATTTACGTAAAGTGTAAGATTTAACGTTGATCGAATATATATATATATATATATATATCGAAATACTTCGGTAATTAGAAAAAGTTGAAAGAAATTTTTTGAAACATGGGACGTTCACCTCTTGAGGGATTTTCGTTAAAAAATGGAGTTCTTTAAACGTGGTCTCGACTACTCGTAAAATAATTAACGCAGTTTAGCGTTCGAGCTTTTTTCGAAAAATATATTGGAATAATTATATTAACAAAGCAATTTTTAATAGAGAGATAATTAAAGAAATTATTTTTTTAATTAAATATAAGACTTGGAACAAATCTATAATTATCGTTTAATCGATATTATTATTAGTGCTATTAATCATTATTTAATTTATTTTTTAAACGATCGTTAATGATTTATAGTTCTTGTAAAGTTCAACCTTGTAATCTTTTAATCAAAGACGAACAACGAGTATTCGTAAAAGCATTCGAAAAAGTTATCCGATCCAAGTTCGAATATCATCGAAAAAAGAATACGTATAAAAATTAAATGCTGTTTAACGGCTCTGAAATGAAACAGTTACGTGACGGTCAAATAATTTTTCGGATCGATGCGGAATCATTTTTATAAACGGGCTCGTAATCGTAAAGAGGGATTAAGGTAATCTGTAAAGCGCACGGAAAAGAAAATTAAAAATTCCCCGAACCGAAGACCTGGAAAGTTCCTTTAAATTACCCCTAGACGAAATTACCCTTTACGAGCTTACTTAAATTTTCTCTACTTATTTATTTCAGCGTGAATGTATTTCCGTGCACGTCGGGCAAGCGGGTGTCCAAATTGGAAATGCCTGCTGGGAGTTGTACTGCTTGGAACATGGCATCCAACCGGACGGTCAAATGCCCTCCGATAAAATGCTGGGCGGTGGCGACGACAGCTTCAATACCTTCTTCAGTGAAACCGGTGCCGGGAAACACGTTCCCAGGGCCGTTTTCGTCGATCTCGAGCCGACCGTAGTTGGTAAGGAAACGTTGCTGAAACGCTAATCTGCTCCCGAGAATAAAAAATACTGCCACTTTTTGAATCGAAAAATGGAAAATTTGGAATATTTGAAATAATTGAAATATTTGCGAGTTTTCAACGGTGTATTTTCAATCGTACTTTTCGCGACGGCAACGATAAATTCCGAATATGCGAACGCGTGCTAAAAATGTGTTTTAAAAGTTTTTTGTCGGCATGGTTTTTTGTCCCCGGCCGATGACCGATGACCGATGACTTATTTATTAAACATCGGAATTGTCATTGCAGACGAGGTTCGAACCGGCACCTACCGCCAACTTTTCCATCCCGAACAACTCATCACCGGCAAAGAAGATGCGGCCAACAACTACGCCCGCGGTCACTACACCATCGGCAAGGAGATCGTCGACTTGGTTCTGGACCGCATCCGTAAACTGGCGGACCAGTGCACCGGACTCCAGGGCTTCCTCATATTCCACTCGTTCGGCGGTGGCACCGGTTCCGGTTTCACTTCTCTTCTGATGGAGCGACTCTCGGTCGACTACGGCAAGAAGTCCAAGCTCGAGTTTGCCATCTATCCGGCGCCCCAAGTATCCACCGCCGTGGTCGAGCCCTACAACTCCATCCTCACCACCCACACCACCCTCGAGCACTCGGACTGCGCGTTTATGGTCGACAACGAAGCCATCTACGACATCTGCCGACGTAACCTCGACATCGAGAGGCCCACCTACACGAACCTCAACAGGTTGATCGGGCAGATCGTCTCTTCCATCACGGCTTCCCTTCGTTTCGACGGTGCCCTCAATGTCGACCTCACCGAGTTCCAGACGAATCTGGTTCCCTACCCCCGCATTCATTTCCCTCTGGTCACCTATGCCCCGGTCATTTCGGCCGAGAAGGCCTACCACGAGCAGCTTTCCGTAGCCGAGATCACGAACGCCTGCTTCGAACCCGCCAATCAGATGGTCAAGTGCGACCCGCGTCACGGCAAGTACATGGCTTGTTGCATGCTTTACCGTGGCGATGTCGTGCCTAAGGATGTCAACGCCGCCATCGCTACCATCAAGACCAAGCGTACCATTCAGTTCGTCGACTGGTGTCCTACCGGTTTCAAAGTGGGCATCAACTACCAGCCGCCTACCGTCGTTCCGGGTGGAGACTTGGCCAAGGTACGCATGCACACACACGCACACACACGCACACACACGCACACACGCACACGCAGCCTTTGCTCTTTCAATTTTTTTGTTCTCTGTAAAGCCGACGCGTCGTATTAAACCGATCGTTTCCCCTCTCTTTTAAAGGTGCAACGCGCCGTCTGCATGTTGTCGAACACAACGGCGATCGCCGAGGCTTGGGCTCGTCTCGATCACAAGTTCGATCTGATGTACGCGAAGCGTGCCTTCGTCCACTGGTACGTCGGCGAGGGTATGGAGGAAGGCGAGTTTTCCGAGGCCAGAGAAGATCTGGCTGCCCTCGAAAAAGATTACGAGGAGGTTGGCATGGACTCGATCGAGGGTGAAGGCGAAGGTGCCGAAGAGTATTAAATTCTCTTGCTTTTGCAAGTAGAAATGACTACAATAATCGCATGTTAGCGAAAATTAAGATTTTTTTTTAATAAAATTTTCAATACTGGATCACAATTATATACTATTACGAGGAAAGAAATGTATTAAACTTTTTTACTCTGTAATGTTGTGTTTGTCAATTTATTTCTCAATACCCTATCACCGTGTAATCGATGCAGTTTTAATCAATTTTTTATACCTACATATGTGTAACGCGTAAAAATATCTTACGTAAGTTTTTTTATTCGCCATCTTTACAAAATTACTATATACAAAAAATTTATTATCAATTTAATATCAATATTAAAATTTTAAAAAATGATGTATTTTTTATTAAGTAAGCTATTAAAAAAATAGATTCGATTTATCAGAATAAATGCATATATACATATATTTTTTTAAACGTAAAAAGTACACAAAATCATATTTATTGTAATAATTGCGTTTATGGTATTTTTCAATTTTAGAATTTTTCAATTACGCTCTATTGATTAAACTCATATTGCTTTCACAAATTTATTTCATTCGATATTGTTTTACTTATAATCTTTGATATAAATGTATAAATAACTATTCAACTATACATTCGCAGGTATATTCATATTTTCTACAAATAAAATCTAAAAATCAATAATCATTAAACGATAATTATCTAAATAAAATTAATAATTTGTGGTTATATATATTATATTTTATATTTTAAATGTATTTTAAGTACAGAAATAAAAACCATCATTAAAGAAGTAATTTAGAATTTTTTATAAGTAAAAAAAACTATTTAATTTATTTTGAAATAATAATATATCATAAATAGTATGTAATTTTGTATTTTATATGACATTTCAATTATTTATACATCACTGAAAATATAGTTTAAATGACCGATGATTCTAAGCTAATATGAGTGAGCCAAACTTAAGGTATTGCTTAATGATACATATTAAATTTTAATTTATTTTACTTTATATATATTAACCATCACACGATGCAAATGATCTTACTGCTTCCTTTATAACAAACTATATTCGGAATAGTTTTTAATCTACGTATTATATTTTAAAGAGATGAATTTAGATATATAACCAATACATTTTAAATATAAATAATATATCGTTAAATTTAAATATTCTTTCCAAGTTTTAAACAAAATCTTTATACTTTTATAATTATTAATTAGTTCGATTAATTTGAAAAACTGATGTTATATTTTACACTTAATATACGAAAGAAGGTAGATACTGAATATTAAGTGAAATGAATAAAGTTTCAAAGTCCATCGCTTATAAATATTTGGAAATTTTAAATACCTTAATATTTATTTCATCACTGAATTTTTAAATTCCAAAAACACTTATTTTGAAATTAGCAAAAAACAATGTATTACTAACTAATAAGGTTGTTAAAATTTTCATGTTTGACGAATGATTTTTCGACATTTCTTATATTGATCACATTTAATTGTCTTGCGTTGCAAATTGCCAGACTCGTTACACTTATGACAGTCATTGAATTACGGATGTATTATATTAGCACTTTTAAAGACGTGTTTGTTGTCGTTAATCAAACTATTATGCGAGTCACATATGTCTCTTTTGTTCGAAGATTTGTTGTCGTGAATAAAACATTTTTCAATTTTAAAACGAGTACGCAAAGATCTAAATTTGTTATTAATTATTACTTGTTGAGTGAAACATCCAATACGAAAATGAATTCTCTTACTCTTTGAAAAACCGATTGAAATTTTTTGGTCAGTCAAATATAAAATTCAAAGTTTAAATTCAAATTTTTAATTAATAAAAAAATTATATTGGTAGTTAATGCTTTTAATTATTCAAATTGTATTTTATTATAACTCTATTATATTTGAGTAATTACGAGTATATTTTATTAAAAAATAGTTTGTTATTGAGAAAGTATATATTGTAGAAACTGATAATATTTTTCATTTATTCTTTTTAAATATAACATTATTAAAAAACTTAATACGTTCTTGATAACGAGCTTTCAGTTTCATTGTAAGTAATGAATTTTTTCGTTAATAATATGACTTTATGTATTAATTAAATCGAATTGTAATATACTTATTATTTCGAATTGTTTAACTCATTGAAGTGAAAACAGATTCGATATAAATTATTTTTGTTATTAGCAAAATCGATAGAACAGACACTTCTAATTATTTTTATCTGTACATCCGGTTCATAGCGATTATTCATTATTAACATATTTAGTTTTTACATATACTATTAATATTTAATATTGATAATTCTATGTTTACAAAGTATTGTTAAAAATTGAAAAAATAAATGTAAATATGAAGGTAACGGGTATCGATTATAAATTGTATAAATATGTACAATTTTATAATTTGGTTATTATATTGGTAATTATATTTTTATAATAAAACGTTTTTTTTCATATTATATAGTGTATATAGAAATCAATATAAAAGTATAATATTTGAGTTTTAGAAAGGTTACATTAAAAATATTAAAAATAAATGAGTCGGTTTTTTTAATCTGTGTAAGAGTATGTATAAATTAATAAAAAATGTATATATCTATATTTGTGTATAAAAAGTATATATTTTAATAATTAATTATTCAAACATTTTATTTATTTTTTTTTACTTCAAATTATTAATTAGCTAAGAAAAAATAAAAGTTAGTAAACTTTATAACTTTTGTAATTGTATTTATAGATATATCGGTGATAAAAATATAATTATTCATTGCACACAAATTAATATCATATTATTTATAATATAATTAATAACAATATTTTTGTAATTGTATCGAAAATAAACATGATATCCTGTATTGAAAATTTGGATAGTTTTTAAATATTTGAAAAAGCATAATTTTCAGTTGTAATTAAAAACTTATTTACTAAAATATTTTTTTATGTCATTTTTTTTACAGAAAATGACGTAATTTTATGATAATGTATCTTATATTTGTAAATATAATAAACTCCCAAAGTTCTATTTATGTGTACGTCAATATAACTTGCACACAGAAGCGTATTTTGTTCATGACAGGAATATCAAATGATATAAATTTATTTGGTATATCGATTCATATTGGAAGGTCGCCATTGTTTTCGTAAGAGATAAATTTAATAAACTACCTTAATCATAAAATAATATTATAATGTAGGTGTTCTAATAAATATTTGAAGATTTATGCGAAAAAAATGCTCTTTTAGTAGAAAAAAAAATGTTTGACGATCCAGGAAATAGAAAATTTATCAAAAAAGTATCTTATATTATTTGCTTCGGTACGAAATATCAAATTGATTTTCATAATTTTAAATTAAACAAAACGATTAAAAAATACATTTATAAATAATATAAAAAAGTAGAATATTTTACCATTAAGTATAATATCAATTTTATTACTCGAGTGAAATCTATCGAAAGTTTTAATTATAGGAGTTAATATTTGTTCGTAGATAGAAAATTTTCATCGCGCAGTTACGAGCAAAAGTTGTCCTCTATTACTAAATTTAAATTTAAAATGCAGTATTTTTATTATAAAGGATGTCATCATTGTCATCGTATTTGATATTACACACATGATTTTCGATAATGGCATTTTAATTAGCGATACTTTGCGTCAGTAGTAACAACGTACGTTTCTTCTAGTACGTATCTTAATCTTAATTATAGATACTCGGTACGTATCTTCATTTCGTATCTTTCTTTCTATTACGTACATCTTATCTACATCTGGTGTATACACGCCGCACACACGATGAACATATGTAGCCAAATGTAGCAGTTATCGAAATCGAATGCGCCGTTCCAAGACGAACAAGTTTGACAACAAAAGATGTTTTGTACGCGTTTCGAAGCATCAATTTTTTAATTTCTTAAACACGAATTTTCTTTATAATTTAGTTTTCCAGCCCGTCCACATTCTAACTTTCAACGCAGTTAAATTTGAACCAAGGGAAATCGTATCGCCTATCATCGAAAGATTTATAGATTTATAGATTTATCGATAGCCTACATAGATTCATAGATTTTCACGATCGTCGTAAAGTCTAATTTATAAAATAATTGGTTAAATCGTATAAAAATGTTAAAGGATTCGGAAGTCGAAGCGCGGAGTCGTGGAATCGTTCGCCGCGCTATTAATTTATTCGTAACTTACGTATCGAAGGATAAATCGATTCGAATTTCTTTACCGTGGAAATGTATTTTACGGACGGTCGAGCGCGCGGTGAAAGTTTAGCTCGGTGAAAAAAGAAAAAAAAAAAAAAAGAGAAATGGTTTTCCCCGTAACGTCGTTCTCGTACCCGCGGACGAATTCGGAGGAATCGAGACGCGGAGGAGTTAGCGGAAAATACTGGCGGAAAGACGGAAGGTCCGCTGAAAATGAAAACTTTGATAGAAAGAAGAAAAAGAAGAATAGTATCGCGCGGTAAGATGGAATCTTCCATATAGTTGACCGTCTTGCGCCTTTCGCGTGTTGGTCCCTTTGTCGGCGCGGTTCTGTACCGTGTACGTACGGGAGGTCGGTAAGGTGACCGTCACCGAGCCTCTCTCCCACGCTCCGAGTCGTAAGCGTAACGCAGTTCTGCTGCTTCGTAGACACTGGATGTACTGGATATAATGTAAGACTCGCGGAGGCGCAGTGGATTAAATGCATGCGCGCGAATCCGCGGCCGCCCGCACCCAGCTTACGTCGCTTACGTCGCTCCGCGCCGCCGACGAGGACGTCCGAGTCGCGGGGTACCCTCGCGGTGAGAGCGACCGAGAGGGCGAATGAGAGACGGAGATAGGACTATATCCACACAGACATATCAAAGATGGCTCCTCTGCGAGGCAGGCAGTTCTCTCGCCACTTGACGCGAGGGTGACGAGCGAGAGAGAGAGAGAGAGCGAGAGAGCGAGAAGGAGAGCTGGAGGAGGACGGAAGAGGAGAGTGTCGAGAGGTTGCGGGGCTCCGAGGGACTGCGACGTCGTGGACCCGAGACGAAAGTGGAAAGCGCCGGTTGCGAGACGCGAGCGTTCGCTTCGACGTTTCGCTGGAGAGAGCGAGAGAGGGAGCGAGAGAGGGAGCGAGAGAGGGAGCGAGAGAGGGAGCGAAAGAGAAAGCGGAGACGCCAGGGAAAACAACTCTGCGCCGGCTAGGAAAGTTGGGCTCCAGGAGATGACAACGACGGGCGGACCAGTGGATCTTACACGAGGTATGCGATCGCGTTCTTCTTTGTGCCCGAGGTTCTTTCTCGCGTACGTGAGTCCGTCTCTACGTATGTGTGTGCGATTCGCGGTTGCTGGAGGAGGGAGGATGTTGTAATTGTGAACTCGACACCTGGGGTATCCTGAGAAGCTGTTGTTGTTCTTTTCCGTGAATCATAGTACGACCGATCCCTCGCCAAGTCCTCGGTCGAGGGATTGGCTTCTGTGCTCCGGAAATGGAGCATCGACTCGTTCTAATGTTTTGTTTCCTCGTTTTTTTTTTAACGATTCTGCATAACTATTGTTTGGATTGTTCAACACTTTACGGTTGCGTTTTATCGCGTTAGATTCAAGGTTCTCTTGCTTTACTTTAGGGCTTGTCCCTGTGGCAAAGAATTGGAAGAAACTTTACTTCCGAAGCGTTGACGTGCTTTTGGATAAGTTTTTTTTTCTATCCGAACAGTTGAAGAATTTTGGGGTGAGAACGATTACGTACAAATTACCGTGTTAAATGCATTGGCAATGTTATAAAAACTATTTTTAATAGTTTGCGTCCATATATCTTCCGATGCTTAACGAGGTATTAAATCAAAACTTTGTTTTTTCAAAATAACAACGAAACCGATCCGTGCAATATGGACTTTATATAAATATACGATGCTGACTACAATGTATTTTATTATACGTCGTAGCAATTTCTGTCGTTGACTTACTTTTAATATCGATTTTCTAATAGGCTTTTACCTTTAATATTTGCTTGTATTTTGTTAGAAAGGTTTGGAAGTTCCGCGATTGGAACGTCGATTCTCTTGCATTAGCGAAGACGAAGGTGAACGTCGAATAAACGTTTGTTAATTAACGATAGTTAAATTTCAGTGTATTCTTTTAAGCGATATCTTAGGATGATATAGTATTTTAATTTTAAGCTTTAAACGAAATGAAATATTAAATATTTCCACTAATCTTGAACGGATATTTATGTATTTGTTATTTAATTAAATTTTATCCACCGTTTAGCCAATATTTTAAAATTTCAATAGCGGACTTCGTAGAATAGATAAATTAATTTTAATAAAAACTTTTAAATTTATAACTTCTTCAAAAAATAATTAATTTTTCTACTCTGTAATAACAAATCTTATAACTTTGAATAATATTATTGATATAAAAAGTTTCATTCAATCTTTCAATAGTTGAATACAATAGGTCTTTTGTAACTTCGTTAAAAAAATAAAATTTCTTCTCCGTGTATACATTGATACGCTTTTTACTAGCTAATAACCGATACTTAAAGTTTTAAAAATGCTATAATTTTTTAAAATAAATTTATAATTTAGATGATACTCGGTGCTTAATTTCTTCTTTATCGTTTTCTTAAAGATTCGCTTTACATAATTATTATTTACGCAAACATCTATTTATATTTCAGATATTCAGTGCCATTCCAGAGAAACATTGTCGCTGTGCTAAAAAATACTACAACCGAATGTGATATAAATTCCAATAAATTTGTATTATTCAATGCCTCACAAAAATTTTTAATACGGAACTGAAGTATACTGGTTCATTCAACTGTGATGTCATTATTAAGTTCAGCTTTGAGATTCAAAGCCTCGTACGACAAAGGAGTTTCCTCGGTGCCTCTACAAGGATGTTACCAAATGAAGACAGTAACATTCTTAAGGGTAAACAAATACATTTTTTATATTGTACAATATAAGGTTTTATTTTTTGGTGTTTACGAATAGCTATTAAGATTGCCTAAATGTAAAACTCAATAACCGTATACGTAGTCGTTATATTTCTAAAATTTTATTCTTAGTTTTTAACTGAAAATGAAATTACATTTTTTTTATAATATTATTTTGAAGTTAACGAAGTACATATCTTTTAGTGATTGGTTAATTTGGAGTATAGTTAAATAAGAAGTAAAATTAAATAGTAAAAAAATGATGCAAAATTTTGTATATTTAAAACTAATTTTTTGTATTTTATTTATTATCAAAAGTAAAATTTGTAATATATTCTTATAAATAAAATATTACAACATTAAAATAATTTTGTATCTACCGTTAGCGAATATTAATTATTATTTTTAAATGTTATAAAAAGATATTATCGAGGGATATAGAAAATAGACACATATTTGTATTTTTAATTATTTTTATTTCGATTTTTAATTACAATTTTATTTGTTACTTATATTTTACAACGTAGTTTTTCTTTCATGATTCTAGAAATGTATGTGGTCAAATTTATCTTTATCAAGTTTTATTTCAACTAAATCATATCTACTTTATTAGCATTGTATATTATGTATATACATTCTACATAATTTTCGGTAATATATTTTATAAAATGAGTTATTTTCGTGATATAAAATTATTTTTAAATAGGCTTCTACGTACATATAATAAGTAAAATTTAACTACCCGTATAATTGAAATCCCTTGGTACATAAAAATCGAGGCTTAAAATTTTAATGTTCTATGCACCTATATAGAAAATAAAAACATTTTTATTTTATAGTGTATACTGATATCAATAACAAAAAAGGAAGTGCCGTTGGAAGTGTCGTTTAAAAATGCAACTAATCTTCGATAAACGATGAAAAATACATTTAAAAATTAAAGAATATTTTTGTATAAAATATCGTTTAAAAATATCTTATTAATTTTAATACATTTAAAGATTCTTTCATAAAATGATAAATCATTGGTGACATCAAATTGAATTACGTAGTAAACGATATTAATAGTATTAGATTCGTTAAACTTTGTTTACGTAAACAATGTATTTTTTTTAATATAATAAACGAAGTCGTGAATTTCGAAGTTAAATTTTTTCATTCTTTTTATTAAAACAATTCGTGTTTATACACGAATCTAGCAAATGAATTTAAATAAAAAGTTAAATGTAAATTCTATAAACTATTAAATAAATATCGATAAAAGTGAGATCGATCGATGATTTTAATATTCATAATATGAAACGTTTTTAAATAATGATTATTGCGTTGTTTAATTATCGTTTTACACATATTTTAAGCGTAAATACAAGACATAAAATAATCATGATATTTTATTAAAATATGAGTCACGCTAAAGTAATCGATGTTCGTATTTGAGACCGAACACTCTTTTCACGTAACATAGAAGCAAAATAAAAAAAACTTATTTCTTCTTCAGTTCTTGAGCAGTGCAGCGATGACCAAAGTCCAAGGAATTCAGGAACCTTTAACGAGGACCTAAGTATGATCAGTGGCTGCTAGACGGAATTAGCGCGTGTATCGTCGGTGTGGTGCTTTTTATAAAGCAATTAGTGGGTGAATACATTGGAGCGCAAAAGAACTGCGTGAGAGACAAATGGCGCGTAAGAGCGACAACGTGAAGAGTATTAATGTGGCGGTGGTTGGGTTGTCAGGTACAGAGAAGGACAAAGGTCAAGTTGGCGTTGGCAAGTCCTGTCTGTGCAATCGTTTTATGCGTTCGCTCAGCGATGATTACAGCGTCGACCACATCTCTGTATTATCGCAGGTACGTTTTTTTACAAATTTGCGTTTTATTATTTTTATCGTATAAATAATATCGACGATACAATCTTTACGGGAAATCTATTTTTATCCTCGCGCTGATCTGCTTACTCTTAAAGCTTGAAAAGCTCTCGAGTAACGCGTTAAATAGACAAACGTTAAATATCGATTTGCCTGTTTACTCTATGGATTATTACATAGATTACATTATTACATTTTACTGATTACACAGTCGGACTTCAGTGGTCGGGTGGTTAACAATGATCACTTTTTATACTGGGGTGAAGTGGTGAAGCCAACGGAGGATGGCTCGGCGGATTATCAGTTTCAAGTGATAGAGCATACGGAGTTCATCGATGATGCATCATTCCAGCCTTTTAAAGGTGGTAAAATGGAACCGTATGCCAAAAGATGCACCTCCACGAAAATTACCAGTGCCGAAAAACTTATGTACATCTGCAAAAATCAATTGGGTATCGAAAAGGAGTACGAACAGAAGGTTCGTTCGTTTTTATTTCTTTTTACCTCCTTCGTTTAAAAACGAGCCTTTTTTTTAAGAAATTCGTGAAAAATTATATTTTAATAATACTGTAATCGTAAATTTTTTAATAATCCCTTTGTGTGCGTGGAGGGGTTGCGAATAACTTTGAAACTAAATTATCCGTGTATAATATTTTCCACGAATTTCACGAGGATCGACATAATAAACGAAAGAAGATTTAAAAAATGTTAACGACCGCAAAAAATCATCGACAGGTTTTACCGGACGGCAAGTTGAACATAGACGGCTTTTTGTGCATTTTCGATGTGAGCGTCGTACCGAATCGTTCGATTGAAAAGCAGGTCGATATCGTTGCTAACATCCTCAATAATTTGATGAAGACGAAAAAGCCGATAGTGTTGGTGACGACTAAGAACGATGATGCCAATGATCAGTACGTGAAGGAGGCGGAGAAGCTACTCATGCGTAAAGAATACAAGGGTTCAATATTGATGGTCGAGACGTCTGCCCATGAAAATATCAACGTTGACTTGGCTTTCACGACCGTCGCTCAGCTCATTGATAAGACCAAATTGCGTAGCAAGGTAAAATACTTGTATTCGTAACATCGTTATGTTTTATCTAGTACTTTGATGATAATATATTGCGGTATTTTAAAGTAACATTACCATAAATTGAACGAGAGATAGCTTGGATGAAAAATAAAGAGCTTTTAAATTAAAAATAAGTTATTTCATAAAAAAATCTTTAAAATACACTTTTATTTTTTTTATAAATACTCCTGTAAACAGAAATTTTCATTTTATACAAAGGAGTGATTTTAATAGTTTAACCAAAGTTAAATTTATTTTAGAAAATAAAAAAATACTTTAAAGATTTGTATAAATACTTTATATTTCACAATATTAGAAATACGGAGCTGAGAAATAAGTTGATCATTTTTTTCGTGAAAGTATTATATCGATTAGTTTTAGTATAACGCTGTCAATATCGATCGACATTCATTTTTATTTTTCTAATAATCGATAACAACATTGATTTTTAAACAAATTTTACTCTTAAGAGTAAAGAAACTTTGGATGGAAAATATATATTGCATATTTATAATTAATTATATTTGTTTGAAAAATTAAAAAAAATACAAAAATAAAATATTTAAAAATTTTAATTACGAGTGATTTAGTTTCCTTATTTTAACATTCCGATTTAGGTAATATTTTTGAAAGTAAAATAGACAACAAAATAAGCAAAAATTACAATGACTTTTTATGTTACAAATTTAAAGTGCATTCGAGTCCTTAAATTCTGTGCGTTAGTTTATCTTAAATTTGTCGTTGATGTATATAAAACTAAATTGCTGTATCTTTTTCTACAGGTGATAGCATTTACGGAAGCCGCTCGCCAGCGAAAGGAACTTATGGATGCGTCGACGGAGTCCCTCCAAAGGCTCATACGAATGCACGTCCAGGATTATCGCGCGATTTGGTCACAAGCGTCGAAGAAACTCGCACAACACAGGGAGTTCACGATGTTCGTCGAACTTTTCGGTATCGATGCCACGCAACGACTTTTCCGTAGACACATTAAGAAGCTTAAGGACGAACAAGTGGCTAAGAAGATACAAGGCTACTTAGACATGCTTCCAGAAATACTGCACGAGATTTGTCCGGATATTTCCAGTCTGATCAACGAGTACGATTTATATTTTACTTTCTTGTTTGTTATTAAATTTCAAGGTTACAGTTTGTTTTTAAATTATGAGTGATTCCTTAAATTTGTACTTTTTAATTCGTGTGATACGTCGTTCTTCGAGTTTTTTCTTAATTTATCCAAAGAGAATAGTTACATTTGGAGCGAAGAAAAGTTCAACATATAATATATTAAAGGAAAACCAGTTATTTGAAAAAATGAAAATACTTGAAAGGAAAAAAGTTACGATGTATTACATGATTTTAAAAGACTCGATATTTACACGTATTTATTATTGCTTTTTATTATTTTATCAGAGAATGGTCCAGTGTGCAAATGTTTATAAAAGAGCATCCGGATTTCGATCGTTATTTTTATGAGTGTCCGGAGGACATACCTTGGATCGATTATGATTTCGGTGAGAACAACACCTCCAAAATACCGTACGACGTATTAGAGACGTCCGAAGCTGAAACTGTTTTCAAGAATCATGTAAATGCTTTGCAGCAGGAACAGCGGCGACTCGAGTGAGCAACTTTCTATGTCGTAATTATAGCTGTGACGTCCGATGCAAATATGTTTTTATATGTTTGCGTTGATGCATTTAGAATTTAGGACGAATCGTCTTAGTTTTACTAACAATTATTTGTTTAAGTTCAGATCAAATTTCCACACGATACAATTTTTTATCAATTGTTTTTTATTTAAATAAATATATGTTTAGGGTAATTAAAGAAACCATTGTTATATAATTTATATCAATATATTTTATTAATATAAACGCTTTATTTTTCCATATCGTCAAGTATTCGTATTAATTAACATGGAAATAAATATTTTTAATCGCAAGAAAATCTATGCATTATAATAAGAAAAATGTGTATAATTAGTAGACTCTCGGTATTAAGTGAAAAGTCTTTCAATTAGAATTTAAAAAAGGAAGAAAATTTTATCAAATCATTGGTTGACGATTATTTAATAATTAGAATTTAAAAATTATTGCGATATTGTTACGTTTGATTCATATTATACATTTATTTATTATTTATTTGACATATAACTAGAGATTAAAGCGAATGAATTGATTTGATGTTTATGAATATATGACAATACAAAATATTTTTTAAAATTTCGCTACGTTGATTATTAAATAATTTTTTAATTTATAACTCGAGTATTAGATATAATAGACATTTAATTTAGTGTTTAATAATTATTAGAAATGAATATTTTGATCTATAAATTTTATCGTGTGGTAAAGTTAATGTTAATGCCAGCGATCAAATACATGTGCAGCGTACTAATGCTTTTTGCTTTATTCTGGGTGGCGTCTTTCTTTTTGCAGACTTCCGAAAAGGTAATTACACGCTATTTTACCGCTATTAGTTAATTAGTTTTTATTGATTTTTTTATGCACTGAGGCTTTGTTGAGCTCGCATTGGGTGTAGAGTCAATTAGTTTTTACTTTTAAATTTAATTTCAAATTAAAAAAGACAAAGTATTCAAAAGCAATGGTTAACATATTATCATTAAATATTTTAGTGCTTTCGTTTCTTACACATAAAAAAATAAATAACTAAAAGGCTTAAGTTCTACAAGCTTTGAACAGAGCTTTCAAAATTTATTAAAAAATAATTGTACATTTCGATACAAACATAATTATTATATTGCATCTTTTTCATTATATATCATAATTAAATTAGTAATAATTATATTCATTTGAAAACATCAAATTTTTTTTATGGATAAAGATCAGTACTTTTTTCTCTCAAAGAAAATCATAAAATTTTTAAATTTGAGGTACTTGCGAGAAATAAAATTATATTTTCGATAATTATAAAGAATTTTTTAATTTAGAAAATTATTTAACGAAATATATGTATATTTTAATACATTTGTGACGTACATTTATTTTATCAAAAACTTTCATTCGTATCCATTTGAATTTATTTATCGTCAATTTAGATTATAAACTGTGATAATAGTTTAATTTTATTACAAAATTTAATATTTATTTTTTAAATTGTTTGTTCTTGTTAGAATTTATTAGTTTAATAATAATTAGCAAATTAATTTTAGTTACAGTTCGATATTTTATGAATTATTCTTGTATTTTCAAATAAAAATTGTTTTACTTTAAAATTATTTTAATCAAAATTATTTTTTTAATCGTAAAAAAGGACATAATTTTATTTTTAACCTTAAAATTAGGAAATGCAAATGATTTTATCGATACAATCGTTATATATATTTAATTTAATTTAGAAAAATGTACAACGTAGTTCTTTTTTCTTCGTATCGTTCAGAAATATATAATTTTGATATGTTTGATTTAATTTGAATAAAATAATATTTAACGATATAAGTTTATAGTAAGAAATAATATTAATATTTTGTTAATATTTTGTCTCTAAAAAAGATTATTTGGAAATTTTAAATTTAAAGGAACAAACAGAAATTAGTCCTTGAATAGAATAGTAGAAAAATAGCTGTTGGAAAACTTAGCTATCGGTATTTAGTAGTTAGCAAAGTGAAAAATAGTAGGCTAACAAGTAGAGCACAATATAAATATTTTTTACGTCTACCGTATCCTGTTATCAATAATTAATTGAAATAAAATTATTTTATTTTAACGGTCCGTAACGACCGATTCAATTTAAATGTCACCCATGTCCAGTGAAAAAAAACAGATAATCCAAAGTAATTCGGAAAGGAACCCGTAATGTACGAATTTGCATTTTGTAGGTGGAAGAAACAGTTTAAACAGTTGCTGGAAGAGACGGGATACGTTACCCCGGGAAAACAGCTTTCGGAAGTGCGGGTGCTTTTTATGGGTCGCGAGTGTTTCGAGGCATTGTCCCATCACGATTGCCAGGACATATACGACCAACACCAAAAGGAGATCATCGAAAAGGCCAAGCACAACTTTCAGGTTTGTCAACTGAAATTACAACGATGAGCCGAGCATTCGTAATACAAGTTCGCCCGAAGTACCATTAGATCTCGAATGGATCCTTTTCACCGGGGGTAGGAAGCGTATACTCGTTCCTGCATATTTCCAGTAGATTAATCCTCGCGTTATTAATACCTCGTTTGCTTTCAATGGCTCGGGCACTAGAGTCGAACGCGTCGAGGTACATACAGTATTACATCGCGTGGCTGCTCAATCGTCAAAGTCGTTTCGCGCGATATTCGGAGCCGCCACTTACGAGCCACTCGACGAATTCTATGCTAATTGCAGGGTTCGAGTTGTCGATGCAGTTTCGAATCCGGTCGGTGTAGACGTAAGTGCCCTTCGATTCGCGGGGAACGTTCATTGTTTTATATTGTACATCGCTTTAACAGCCATCTGTACTTTCGCGTATATAGCGTATGATTCACGCGGGCGTACATACACACACACACACACACACACACACACACATGCGCATTCGCGATAACAATGTCTATTGTACCGAGCGATTATTTTATAAGTACCGTCATTTTTTGCCTATTGTCATACGTTTAAATTTTGAGTTTTGAAAGCTTCCTTTATATACTGTAAAATATATCAAAATTTTTTATATTAACGAATGTTCTTAAATAATTTTTACACGGTATATTTTGAATAATAAATTATAGTAAATAGACTTGAATTTTGTACCGATCGAAGCTTTTCTTAAAATTGATTCCAATTTTAGTTTTTAGATTATTTATTTAAAAATTTGTTCACGATATACTTGATACAAATACACGAATGCATTTACCATTTTATTTTTCATTTTATCGCTCTTGTTGGTTGTTACATTCGTTAAAAGTTGAAAACTTTGGATTAAAATTTCCTTTTTAAGTTTATCGAAGTTACGCGTGTAATTCTTTTTTATGTAAATTTTTTAGTTTAAAGATATTTTTAAAAAGTTTAATTTATTTTTAGTATATATTGACATTATTAAACGATTTAAGAAGCTCGAAACGAATGGATAATTAAAGAAAGAAGTCAAAAGTTAGATTTAAAGATCTTGAAAGAACTTGGAGCATTAAAGTTATATATAGTAAAAGTTTAGTAATTAGTTTCAGAATTTGAAATTTCGGATTAAAATGAATAATGGAAAAGAGAATTAAAGTAATATAATGTATTTTTGATTTTACGTGATATAATTTTTTAAGGATCACCGAGACTTTTTTTCATAATTTTTATTTTCAGCGAATAATATTCATCTAAATTGTAATTCAACGTGTATTTAATTTAATATTTGGTTACGTTAAATAAAAATTGTTTAAAAAAATTTTTTATAAACGATTTAGTTTTATCGAAGGAGACAGATTTAATAATTCGTATAATAATTTATATTAATTTTTTGTCTATTATTAGGAATTGCTTTTGGAGCATGCAGATTTGTTTTATCATTACAAAAGTATAGCTCCTACGGGTACAATTACGCAAGATGATATCAAAGAAATAACCGATGCTTTGCTCGATGATTTTAGGTAAGTTTAGATCATCTTAGAGAATGGTTTTATATAGAAGTTCTTGTTAACGAAACCTTTTTATTTTTAGGTATAAGTCTTTAGATAGATTAGATCAAGACAGAAAATTAATGCTCTTTCAGCATTTAGGCTTCGTTCACTGTCCGATTAGAGAACATTGTCCAGCTTTTCCTAACTGTATGGATGCGTTAATCGAAAGAATTTTAGGAACAAAGGCTCACAGGTAATTATAAAAAATTATAACAGGTATTATAATACGTAATCGCTCATAGAGAAAAAGTGTAAAAAATGTTTTGTATTTTGTATTTTTACTACGACAGACCATCGTCGTGGAATCACAGTAGTCAGTGGCAGTTGACCTCGGAAAATAATCAGCTTAATTTGGTGATACTCGGCAATAGTGGGTTAAGCGAAGAGTTCGCTCGAGAAATCCGATCACAAACGGAGGACGATGAGGTGGAGATCGATTGCCAATTGTATACGCTTGGTTATCGCGTTATCGATGGAGATGTCGGACTGCCCCATAATTCTTTTACCACGTCCGATTTTATGCCTCATGGTAATTTAGAAACGGCCTTTTAATTTTATAATAATTAATTCGTCAAGAATAATTTTGCTTACTTTAAAATACAGAATACGTATTTTGTATTCGTTTGTAAAATCATTAATTATTTAGTTGTTTTAATAAAAATTAATTAACCTTTTCCATTTATTAGGTTCCTTTTGTATTTATTCAAACGAGGATACATTTGAATACGTTCGTTCCTCCTTGGAGAAAACGCTTCTATCGAATTTGGAACAAGAAGATCGGTTACCGTTTCAAGGTTTGCCGATCGTTATTATTTTCGTTCCAGACGGTCTTGTAGATGACCTGGAAGCTATGAGACTTCGCGAGGAGGGTCAAAATCTCGCTGACAGGTATGATTTATGTATACGATAATATTAGCTCGACTATGTACGTATATTAAATAATATTCGTACGATCCAAGAAAGATTTTCGTCTAATTAAATTTTATAATTTTGTTTCCAAATAAATAAATTATTGATCGAAAAATGATTATTTTTTTTCATTTTAGCTTACAGTGTCCATTTATCGATGTCGCGATAGAAGATTTAGAGCACGATAAGAGATTTCCTTGTACGTTGGTTAAGGATGCGCTACAACAACTTGTTCAAGCGATAAATCATCGGGCGGGATTTCTTAATATCTACCAAAGTGTTATCGAATGCTTAGAACCAGACATTAGGTATATATTATCCACGTTTATTATTCGTTTTATTTTAAACTAATAAAATTATCAAAAATTTTAAACTAAATTAAATATGCAAGTATTTTTTTCTTACAATTTCATATTTTATTTTTTAAAGAAAATTCATTTTATTGCTTTTAAGTAAATGATACATAGTTAAATCTTTCGAGCAAGCTTTACGAATAATTTTTTAATGTCCAGAAATATATTTATTTTTGTAGAGAGTCTGTAAAAAAATAATATCTTTCATTTACTTTTTAATACTTGTATCGTAGATTAAAGAATATCTTTAATAAATGTATACGTATACTTTCTTATCAATTGCCACGAGATTACTAATTAACGGATTAAAAATTAAATTTTTTCAGGATAATAATGTGTATGTTCTGCGGCGATCCGTATTCGGTGGAAAATGTTCTTGCGCCACTGTTAAGCCATCAGTGTTGTTTTCTCAGTAGTGAACGGTCGATCGTACTCGAAACGTTTCTCGGCGAGTCGAAACGTCGAGTCGAAGTAACAATCTCAAGCTTCCACGGGGCTAATGCCTTTAGGGATGAGCTTGTGCACGGCTTCATTCTTGTTTATTCGACTAAAAGGAAAGCTTCGTTGGCAACACTCAAGTACGCGCGAATTTTGTAAATGCCACACTTGTCATTTATTATGTAACCAATATCATTCGAGATTATTATTCTTTAATAGTTTATATTTAAGGTATCGATTTAAATAGTTTTTTTTACGTAAATGGTACTCTGTAGCATTTGAAAAATTGAGTCGCTTATCATTGGTCATTTACTATTAGATATTTGTCGATTTTTATCGATACGTGGAATTAAATATTAACGTGCGTTCCAAAAGTATGTATCGATATTCTGGAACTTTTTGTAAAGCTTAAATCAATACTCGATTTCTATAGTTATAAATATAAATGTATATCATAAGGTGTGCTGCTTTTTTAAAAAGTAAATTAAATTAAAATTAAATTTTTAAGTTTTCCATTTAATTTGAAACGCTTGTAGCGTTTAAAAGTAGTCTAAATACACTTTATTATTATTGTCGCTGTTCATTTGCTCAAATATATTATCTTTTAAGAAAATTGATGTAAGATACACTGTTATACATCTGTCGATAATTAAATTTATAAATGAACTGCTAATAATAATTTTTTAAAGATTGTAAATGCTATCAAAAGCACTTATAGTTGTATAAATGCAAAAACTAAATGACGATAAGTTTCAATAATATATCTGAATTGATTCGATTATTAAAAATTACGTATCAGAGTTTATCATTGTTGTTTAAAAAATGTATCAATTATTATTTCATTAGTCATAAGAAATTATATTGTCTCGATAAACTAATAAAGAATAATTTAATCTCGAATCGGGAAAATTCAGATTTTTAAAACGATTTATATTATTGTAGCGCATTTTCGCACAACATTCCAAATTTGCCAATTCAAATAATGGCGGTGACTGATACCGGCGGTGCTAACGCGTTCTTCAGTAATGATTTAAGTCATCATCTGATAACCGAGGGAAACGCCACGGCTGATAAATTACAAGCTCATTTCATGACGTTTTCCTCATCTTGTCAACAAAAAAGTGAGAATACTTTTAATTTATAGTTACGCTACTTTTAAATTAACAAGGTACTTAGTCATTATTATTTTGTAATTTATTCAGTAGCTATATAATTGCAGACTAAGGAACCTTTGTTAACAAATCTAATAATAAATAATTTTTCTTCCGCTAAAAAAACGTAGTTGACACGACCGTTTCGATGTGCGTACGAAGTATCGTTAATTCGATACTAATAAAAGATAATTAGATTTAATTTTATAACGTCGTCGATTCGAATAACTTATCGACCCTCGTTCCGTAAGGATAAACATCGGGTATTCCTTTAAGCAGTTTATAGGAGGCGCCAACTGGATCGATCTAAAATTCCGAAAGTTGCTCGACACTGCATCAATTCAATTGTACACCGTTTATTTTCAGCGGCCTTTTACACACCGTTTTTTAAGGAAGTGTGGGAGAAGAAGCCGGAGATCGAACAGGCGTTTAACATGGAGGAACCGGGTAATCTTAACGATAGCGGCGAAGGTACTTTGGAGTATTCGGCGTTGCATCCGATGCCTCCGCCTCGTCACGAGAGTTATCACTTGCAAACGCCGGACGATGGGTAAGTTAGTCGGGAAAAGTGTATTCGCGATCTTTTACTCGTTGCCTATTCTTACTCTTACTTTCTCTATCGATCTTTCTCTATGTAGTTCTCTCGTAGTGTAATCATTTGTGTCGAGTGTGACTCGGTGTTTTTTGTACTTGTCCATGGAACGCAGTGATTTTTTTAATTTGAAAAAATTTTTACCCACTAAAATTAACAGAATCAAGCATTATTTATTAAAATTTAAATAATTAATTTACGACCTTGGAAGGTTATATTTCGATATTCGATATAAAAATTTTTTTGTTAAAAAATCACGGATCCACTTTAACGTAGTCGATGTGTTGTTATTATTATTATTATTATTCGTCAATTCCTATCCCCTGTAAAATTTATCGTTCGAAATTTACCGCTTTTCTTAAATAATTATAAAATATTATTTCTCGATGTTCTTTCGGATATAATTTTAAACGATTTGAAAAAAAATTTTTTTATTTAAAAAAATTATTTGATATATGTACGCGACGTAACTTATTCAGAGAAAACTTTAGAATGTTGAAGAGTTTTTAAATTGTTAAACAACGATTTCTAAAATCTGTGCTTCGTAATATAAAAGATCGACGAGACGAATGGAAAAATGGTTTGGTAAATTTTGAAGCTTTGAAGCGAACTCTCAACGAATTATAATCGATTAAAGTTTTGCACGAATCAAAGCACGTTACGAACGTTTTGGCTGTCCTCCTTAATCTTATCCTCCTTGATAAAAAAAATAAAAAAAACATCCAAGTAGTAAGACGAACGTAGAAATCCATCGAGTTTCTCTTTCTTTCTCACTGTATTGTCTCTCATCTAACGTGAAGCAGTATGTCGGTAACTTTCAGGAGCGGCTCGGAGTCTTACGAGCAGCTGACACCAGACGGCGAATTAGGCGAGGGTGGGCTTAACGAGCACTTCGTCGACAATCGCGCGACGCCGAGCGACGACAGCGACATTTATAGCCAGGTGGACTACCATCGGGAGGACCGGGACAGGGACTTTGGGAGGAGCGGTGATATTACGAGCAAGCTGTCCGGTACGCGTGAATCGTGCGACATGATCATTCTCATGCCTCTGATTCTCACGTCTTTTATTTTCATCGCTAACTTTCGATATCTTCCGTATCTGCTTTTTTTTTTTTTTTTTTTTTTTACTATCGCTTCGCAGTCATGTTTTTGAGGCGTTACTCAAGAAATTGTATAAAACAAATCACGTGAACATAAATTCACGAGTTCTCGTATCATTTCTCACCGACGCTTTTACTAACAAAACATGTAACTTTTTCTTACGAGATCTTGCGTTATTAAGAATTTTACTTTTTATAAGATTTCTCGATCGATTACATTGATTTGAGACCGAACAAACATTGTTTTTTAAATAATGTTTCAAACAATGCCAACGTTCCTTTTCAAATCGGTGTAAATTAGAAATTTTAATACGAAATTGGTATTTATCGATATACTCTATCGATTTATTAATTTTTTTTATTTATCGTGAAACCGTAAGTACGCGAACCATCACTACAAATGCCGATAATTTTATATCGCGTCTTTCGCTTTTATAATTAATTCGAGTAACGTACGAATGTTCGGAAAAAGACTTTTGCCTTTATTGGGTGAAAATAAAAAACCTCGCATCGTCGGATGCGATATAAATTGTCGTGTCAAATTGTAATCAACTTATATTTCTTAAATATGATTTAATTTTCAAAATGATCGTTTTAATCATGTTTTTTTTTACTACCAAATTCTTTTTATTCAATAAAATATTTGTTTTTAATAATTTTACTTGTCGATTCGAGGAGCACACGAATATTCGATAACGTACAGTTCGTCGAAAATGATGCGAACGATGTGATCTAACTGTAAAATTCATCGATAGCGCACAATACATTTTTTCAGTAGAAACTAAATCACCAAAAAAAGGAAATCTTTGCTATAAAATACGACATTTCACCTGTCTTATGTCTAGAAAATACTTTTCTTTGTAATTAACACGTATATTTCGATAGTAAAAAAATTGGTTGACTTTTACGTAATTAAAAAACTTATTCACCGTGACGCGCTTAAAGCTACGATACCTCAATTCCGCAAAAGTGCAGGAATGTTTTCTCGACTGCGAAACAGGCAACTTGTCTTTCGATCACGATTCTTTTATCACGATGCACGATCGTATAACTCCAAGAGTATCGAGGACTATCGAAGCTATAACAGAAACTTATTATTTTCTCTCCATGCGAAAAGCAATGAAGCACTTTCGCACGGTTTCAGGCTGGGTCAAGGATACGTTCATGCACCAACAACAGGACGGAGTGAACAACAGTTACTCGCACCGGGCTTTCACCACCGGTCGTCGCCACATACCCCAAACCAAGTCCAGGCCCAAGGGTAACAGCCAGACGCTCAAACAGCCCGGGAAGATCAACCTCAAGGACTTTTCCAACGTGACCGACGTCATATCGCGGATGGCCATCGGCGAAAAGGACGAGCACGGCAAGATGATCGGACACGCGCCTCTGGCTACTCCGGAGATGGTGGATCTTGGCTCCGAGTACGCGCAGGTGAGTTTTAAGTTTCATTTGGTACTTTTACGAGCAACGTCAACGAAGAATTCAAGCGAATCGAAGAGGATTTCATTTATTTATTACTCGCCGAGCTTTTCAAGCAATTTTCGCATTTTCCCAACAATTTATCCTTTATCTCGGCCTTTCGGATATAAGTTTCTTCCATAAAGTTAATAAAGCGCGATTTACCCGTTTAATTCATCGTCATTTTTTCAGTGCTCGAACGTAAATTTTAGTCTACGATAGATGCGTTAATTATTAATTCTATCAACGAATATTTTATTCAACAAAGTACATCTCGAGTTTGAACGATAATTTAATTTAATTTCGTATTCGAGTTGTTGTCGATTTCAGTTAATAATTATTAACGACCGCAAATTAATAAATATTTATTTTCGTCAAAAGTATACTCGTAGATTAAGAAATTTTTAATTACAAATCTAAATTTAGATATAGCGTTCGTATTGGGATTATAGTTAATTTATTAAATAAACCACGCTAAATTAATATTAATAAAAAAAAATAAAATTAAGTTGTTTCAAGTTTTTTTTTCAAATTTGATTTACAATCCATCGGAATTCTTAGTAATTGTAAAGTCTACAAATTTTTTGCTTTTAAATTTAAATCACAATTCAACTATTTCAAAAATTACATAAATTTAATAAATTTTATGTATTGCAGGTGAAGGATGTTGTGCCAAATTTATATTCGCGTTACGATGGAGACTACGTTTACACTTTGGTGCACGATTCTATCGGGAACAATAAATCTAAGCTGCGTCACAGGAGGGAAAAGGGTCAACCTTGTAAGTGAAATTATTTTCGCGGTTGGGTTGTTTTATGGAAATATGCGTAAAGATTATTAATATTGTATATTCAAAACTCGATAAGAATATTGATTTAAAGTACGAGTGTAATATTAACTTTAAATAAGTTTTTATTGATAAATACTCGAAAAATTTCATTTTTTTCGAGTATTCGATTACAATTGTTAATAATATTTTAATATTTACCCGAAATACTTTGTTACAGATTAATTAAAAAAATAATTTTGCGAAAAATGTATGGTTATATTATAGATAAAGATACGTTTAAATATTTATTTAATTTTTTGTTAGATCGTTATACGATTTAAAGATTATGAAATAATATTTCCTACGAAAATTATCGCTTTTATCGATAATTATACAAAATTTTTTGGGAATTGTTTTTTAGAAACTCATTGTTGATAAGTTGTCTACGTACATTGTTGATAAGTTTTGCGTATATAAATTCCACTTGAAAAGACGATCACTCAGTTTCACCTTTATCGTTTGCTCTATAATTTTGAATAATTTCGTTATAAAAATTTTGCTCGTGCATTCGCGAGATCTTTGGATACCGAGCGCTAAAAAAACTTTTTGTTCGCCCAAAATGAAATATTTAGATTCGCCGTCGACGGCCTACAGCGACTCGGACTCGGAGTGGAGTTCCTTGGAACGGCAAAGGGTGGCGGAGGCTCTCAGTAAGGTCAACAATAAGAAGATGTCATCGCACAAACGGACGCGCAAGAAGCGCACAGCCATTCCAGTCGCGACACCAAAGGTACCCTCGTTGTCCGGAATGACCGGAGGTATCGGGGGTGGCCACAGCGACGGGATAATCGGCTTAAATTACAATATGAAGGACGACAAGAGTTGGCGCGTCGATCCCACCGACAGAGGTAACTTTTTTACCCTACCTGTATTTTAAAAACAACATCAAAGTTAGATAATTCGACTTAAATTATGAGTTGTTAGGTGAGTATATTTTATTATTATTCAAATATAGTTATTTATAGCAACTTTGATACGTGGTGTCGATCATTATCGAATTTCCCATGGTTATTTATTTAGTTTGTTCTTGTCGAGAATGAGTTTAGAAACAAAATTTAACGCGATTTAATTTAGTTTTAACGTTGAAATCGTTTAATAAAAGCTCACAAATTGAATCATCGAATTCAATAAATGTCTGATTTGCAGTGTCGAGCGAGACTCCCGATAGCTCGGAATCCAGCGACCAAGAGCATCCCTCGAGGTCTCGGACGAAGTCTCATACGAAGCATCCGGCGACCAGTCTTCGAAAGAAGTTTGGTAATTCGCTGCAGCAGCAACAACATATGGCAACGACTCTTCAACATCCTTTCAACCTGAAACATATGACGCAAGAAATGTTCAGTACGATGTCCGCGAAGCAGCGTATTATTCTCGGCGAGAACAACCTGGGAAATATGCCGGATGACGAGTCGAGCCTCGACGTCTCGTCGCCTCGCGAAATTAATTCACCGAGTTTCGGACTTTTGGCCAAAAACAAGGACGGCCAGGACAAGTTGACGCGTAAGCGCGACAAACAAAAAGCTAAGGAAGACGAGAAGATGGAGAAGCGCAGGCTCAAGGTACAATACTATTTTTAAGGTGCAGAAGTAAAAAGAAAGTTTTTTAAGTAAATAAGTAAGCGATCGAGCAATTGTACGATAATTTTGTTATTCGATCGAAAATTTAATTGCCGTTTAAACCAATCGCGTACAAAAATTTCTTCGGAATCATAACCAAAGTTAACAGCGTGGAAACGAGTTGGAATTAATAACGAATCACACGAATGTTTATCGCAGGAAGAGAAATTAAAGAGGCACGCAGAAAAGGAACGAGAACGCGAGAAGAAAAAGCAAGAAAAAACGAGGCAAACGAAAGGCGTGAATATGTCGATGCAGCCAATGCCGCAGACTCTGATCGAAGATTTTGCCCAGAGCGACACGAACCCGATACCACTTTTCCTCGAGAAATGCGTGCGGTTCATCGAGGACGAAGGTTTAGACTCCGAGGGTATATATAGGGTACCCGGGAATCGCGCTCACGTCGAACTTCTTTTCCAGAAATTTGAGGAAGGTGCGATATAAAAATTTGTACATTAAAATTTTGTGTATTCAAACTATTTTTTTATGGCTTCATTTCAGTAAGATTAGCGTAAAAATAAAAGACGCGCGTATAAAACATCTTTAAATTTTACGCTTGTGATATTTAGTCGATGAAACTGTCGCGTCGACTTTTTCTGTGCAAAATTAAAGCTTTAACCCTTTAGATTTATTACCTAATTTAAAAAAAACTGTCAATTTTCAGACGGCAACGTAGATATACATTCACTAGACATTCCTGTAAACGCTGTGGCAACGGCCTTAAAGGACTTCTTTTCCAAGAGATTGCCACCTCTTATAGACAAGGAGAGCATGAGTCAACTAGAGGATATATCGGGTGAGTTCTCGTCGATACTCGGCATGCCTTTTATTTCTTTTTATTATTTATATTTTGCTCTTTACAAGATTAATAATAACAGGCTGCGCTGCAATATGTATTATTTTTCTAATTAGCAAAACGTTATTTTGTACAAATTTGTTTTAGTGTATATATATATACACACACATATCTACATTATGTATTTATAGAGAGAAGACATATTTATTTATGTTTACAATTCTGTTTTGTACTTTTGAAATCTAAAGGTGCACGTGGTATCAGCAAACCGATGTCCGCGACATGCATGAATATGGAAGGTTGGTTTTTTCTTTAATTGTTTAATTTCGTTAAGTTAACGTTACTTAAGGCAGTTGATGTATAGCAAATAAATAAACGATTAAGAAATTACGACTACTTATTTGTAAAATTTGATTGTCTATATTGCATAAGCTTAGTAATTTTTCATATTTTTTATTAGCAGGTTCAGCGTGGCATGATCCGTGTAATTGTAATCAAAAGGAATGCTGTTTTTATTAAATTATTGTATAATGAATTATCTTATTATTTTTACCACCGAAGTCAAATATGAATGGTGTAAACGTATAGGAATAAGCTTTTGCTTTTTATTCAATTTTTATTTACTCGACTCGTAAGAATTTTCTACGAGTTCTACGTTAACTGCGCTGAACCTGTTCATTATACGATGCACATTATATGATCAAATTACTCGATGATTTCTGGAATAAACGAACCAACCAAATATTTTAAGATATTTCTACCCGATTGACTAAGTTTGGCACAGTTACATTTTCATCGTCACATTCTAACGTTCGATATTTTGTTAAAATACGTATAAATAAAACAAAAAAATGTAAAAAAAAAATGAATAAATCGGTAAAGTTTTGTTGGATAGAAGACGATTACAAGAAAGATTTAATAAAAATTCAATTTATTGGATAAAATTGTATTATGAAATAAATGTCTGTAATCTTTTAACGTAGTATAAGTATCCGCTGCCTTAACGAAAACGATTACCGAAGTAAAATTCGACGCTCGTTTGCTTTCGATGTGGTAATAATAGTTTACTTTTCTTGTTTGTTTCCTATTTTTCTCTGCGAATGCTGCGTTTTAGATCGAAGCGGTAGACTATTGGCTCTACGAATGATGCTGACCAAACTCAATTCCGTCAACTTCGATGTGCTTAAATTTATATTCCAACATTTCGTCAAGTGAGTATTGGAATAACTTTTCCCTCTAAAATAAATTCCTTCTATATCGAGTCGATTCAAATTTCATTTATTTACCTTCTTCAAAAAAGAGCCATTTGCCAAAAAATTTAAAGGAAGTTGTTTCAAGGAATTAATTAAATATTTATTTCGGTTGATTTACACTTTGAAGTTAAATATCGAGACTGGATATTATTTATATTTTCAAGAAGTTACAATTAAACGATTGAACGGATTTTTTAGTTATCAGCATTTGAAATATAAAATTATATCCTAATATTAATTTTCATATTAATAATAATAAATTTAATTAAATTCCAAATTAAATTGTGAAAGGATTCGAAATAATCGTATTTTTATGTTTATTTCGAATAAGCGACTGTATCGATATTAAAATGCCAATTTCGAAAAAATATGATTTAAAATTCGGTTTTATTACGCATTTGCGTGCATAATAAATTGTTGTATAGGATTTTTATTGTTTCAAATGTAGTTTATATCGTTAATAGTTGCTTTTACATCGATATTTGATAAATTTGATGTATAATTTAATTTTTTGTGATTTTAAAATCCGTAATCGATTGTATCGGAATTTTATATTAAATTAAAAATATTGATAATTTTACTAATTTTATCTTTAATAATATTAAGTATCTCTTGGATATTAATTTTTATTCGTTAAATTTTTTATTAATAACTCTTAATTAACGGTTTTTATCGATACATCGTAAACTTAAAAGAAATTCAATTTTTTGTGAAATAATTGAAAATTTAACTATCGTCGATCAGAGCAGAGAATTATAGAAAATTAAATTATGGAAATATTCGAAAAAAGAATTAGAATTCGAGAAGCATTTGATACTATTACATTAAAAAGCGGTTCTCCCGATCATTTTATAAAACAATATATACGTATTTATTTATTCGAATCCGTAGAGTTGCCGAAAATTGTAAACTGAACAGCATGGATAGCAAAAATCTGGCGATTTGTTGGTGGCCAACTCTTCTGCCGATTGAATTTAACGACCTCGGCAGGTTCGAGGCGATGAGGCCGTACCTCGAAGACGTCGTCCAGACAATGATCGACCAATATCCATTTCTATTTTGCGGCAAGGAGGCAATCGTTATGGTCTGAGCAAGATATAACAGTTTCAATTCAGGACATACCAACGAAAATAACTTTATCCCATAAATAAAGAGAAAAATATTATACCGATATTTACAGATATAAAAGAACACGCGCGTATTTACGTCAGTTTTTTATAAGCTGGTGCGTAATTCGTGCCCAATATTCCTTTCGATCTTCTTATCTCTTACGCGACACGATTAGCGTTTTCTCTTTCACGCTGGAGCCTAGCGATCACGAAAGAGGAACAATTTTTTAAGGCTAATGTTTAAATTATTAGAATGGCTCTAAGTGTAATCGTATGTACGAAGAAGCATTTCTTCTTTCTTCTTTTTCTCGATGTAAAACAAGGAGGAGGTGGTCGTGAATTTTTTAAGCATACGCTTCGCCATCATTTATCGAGAACGCGAAGAAAAATAAGTGCAGGTAAAGAGTTTTTAGGTAGTGTTTTAAATAATATAAATATATCTATGTATACATACATGTAAATGTATATATATATGTATGTATATTAAGTTTGACGAAACCGAAAATGAAAAATTCAAAGGTAATCTAGAAAAAATAAAAAAAATAAATCCATGTCGATGTTGCTTTATACCGATCAAGATATTGATGATAATGGTTTTTCAACGCGATTTCGCACAACTTATAAAAGGCGGTAAAAATGAAGAAGCTCGAGTGAATGTTTGAAAGCAAGAGAGAGAGAGAGAGAGAGAGAGAGAGTGAGAGAAAGTGAGAGAAAGAGAGATAGAGAGAAAGCGTGTGTGAAATAACGATGAAACGAAACAACGTTTATATTGTAATTTTTAAGTGGGAAATATCGCGCCATAATCATTCCAATGTGTGAGATAGAACAGAAGATTATTTAGTGCCATGCTCAGCGAGTGAGACAGACGGAAAGATAGGATCCTAATCGAGCATCGCTAATTTTTAAGAGGATTTAAAAGAGAGACGAACGACGTTGGAGGCAGGCTGATAATTTTATCGTTCCTCCTTAGTGGGATGATCGACGATAATATTTCGTCTACCTATCGTTTTCCGGTACTCACTACACCGGACACACTAATCGACAGATGTAGTCTCCGCAAGCTTCTTAAAAGGGTTGGAATAATTCTTACCGATAGCTTTTCAATTCGTGCCTCTTTTCGAAAAGACAAATAATATTATAGCCGCAAGGAAGAATTTCTGCCATTCGTTGTCTTACGTTTACCAAAGTCTATTGCTTCGAGCTTCCTGATTTCACAGAGTTTCGCTATCATGGTTTCCACGATAAAAGCTAGGTCGAGATCCTGGTACTCCGAATACCCGTATCGGCGATTACCCTTCGAGTACCCTTCGAGTACCCTTCGAGTACCCTTCGAGTACCCTTCGAGTACCCTTCGAGTATCCTTCGAGTACGGTATTTTTTTAAATTCCTTAAGATATATTCCGACGTAGGATCACGCGTCCCGGTCCGACCTCGATTCTTCGCTCGCGAAAGTTCATCGTTCCAAGTACTTCGAGCCGATCTCGTCCGTATCGAGAATCAACGAAGACAATTACCGACCGACGTTCGTTCGACCGAATCGGAGTCATCGAAGCACTCAGCGACGAGGTTACACTTTCGTTCGCGTATTCGAATCACGGATGTATAAATCCAGGGAGGTGAAATTTCTCAGGAGTAGTGTTCGCCTAGCCAAATTGTAATTCTTGGATAGACGGATTTGCTTAGCGATTTTCCGGAGTGATCTTAACTTTGAAATTTACGGGAACCAGTTGATTCGGTTGCATCAGTCGTTTGTTAGTCAAATTTGCTAACCCTTTACGTCCCTACCCCCCCGATTATTTATCCTTTTATAAAAAGCTGGATCGATCGATCTCCTTATCGCCATCATTCTATGCACGTATATCTCTCTCTCTTTCTCTCCTTCCTTCCGTGCAGCAGCTCGAGGATCGGTGCGCACGAGGCGAAGGAAGAAAAACTCTCGTTGGAGACGCGAGTTTGTGAATTCATCGAGGAGTTAAACCTAAGGAGTATTAGGAATATATCACTGTGTGTAAAATTAATGTAAAGATACCCATTTTTTTTCGTTTTTTCTTGGACACTTTGCCTTAATTTAGCTTTTTGACGAGACATCGAATCGATGAAATCAAACGATCGAGTCCGAATGAACCAAATAAATATTTAATACGGTTGTTCGAATATTTTTTTATATTGAACTTTTATTCTTTGAATAAAAATAACGATAAATGTTTTATATAACTAGATATTTGTTTAATATTTTGTGTTCCAACAATTCTGCTTCGCGGTACAAGAGAGCTAAACCATCCCGATATCGTTGGATGTACGCGTTAATTAAAATATTTTTAACGATTATTCTTTGCTTTATTCTTTGTAAAATATGTAGTTTGTTGATATATACATATATATAAATTTAAATATATACACTTTTTACACACAATCCCGAATCGAAGTACAGCCGAACGAGAAAATGAAAATATCGAAAAAAGTGTGTCTGTTTCATAGTGAAAGAGAATAAAAAAATTTTCGTAACGATTAAAAAAAGAAGCAAGAAATAAATGTAACTCAATAACTAACGATGATCTTCGCAAACGCGAGATTTTATACATTCGTACGTAACGTTTACATATTAATGTCGGAGTGCGGAGTAAGAAAAAAGAAGCAGAAAGTAAATAAAATAAATGTAATACGCGATATACAGAAGCCTAAGAGAATTTTGACTCCTACGCACACGCATTTTTTCATAGTAAATTTTTGTGTACACTAGAGAAAGAGATAGATATCATCTTTTTCTTATATACTGCGTGAGTTGTAATATTTTAAGGAGGATCCGAGAGAAAGAGTGAGAATACGAACTGATTTTTTTTGTTTTTATTATTATTATTATTATTATTATTATTATTATTATTATTATTTTTGTCTAATCTTTGTAGGCGAAAATTTTATTCTTTATGTTATTTTTTTTGTAATCTTAATTTAAAGCCTTAGTTAGCTAATTATTAATGATTTGTATAAACTAATTCGCGAATCACAATTGTGTCATAGTGTATTAAAAATCGTTTTTTTTTATAATTTATTTTAGTTTCTTAGTCTGAGTTTATAAATATATTATACATAAGAATTGTACAAATTATTGTTCACACAAATAAAATAATAAAACAGAGTCGCACCCGAATATTATTTTTTGTTGATTGTATTTTAAATACTATAGTTAAGTACATATTTTTTCGAATAGCATCGATTCTTAATAAATAAAAAAATTTAATCAATCATTATTAAATATTAAACTTTTTAGTGAATCTTAAAATACCGTTAAAAGTAATATAAATAAATTTTATCGCATACTCTAAGACATTCGTTTATAAAACATCGTTGAAAAATTAATTCGATCTTAATCATTTTGCAATGTACCTTTCCTCGTTTTTTCTTCGAACGAAGTTTGTCTAGATGAATTTTATCGGTTCTTGAAAATTAATACTTCTTCTAAGAATGCAATAGAACTAATATATTTTTTTATCAAAATATCAAATTCTGTGTCTATAATAAAGAAAAGTTTTATAGAAATATTAACTCGCTAAATCAATAACGTATAGTAGATTCGTTAAAATATTCAAACGACATCATCATTAATATCAATTATTTTAATAATAAAAATTATTCTACTTCTTTTTTATTTATCGGTAATCTGTGATTTCACTCGACTTCTCCGTAACGACGGAAGCGCTAATAAATACTTACCCCGCGAATGGAAACGTTAATAAAGCTCTATGCGAGCATTTTATACAGAAGCTGTTTGCGAAAGTGATTGTAATAAGCGACGCATTTTTTTGAACCATCATCGGTTGAATCGTTGTCGCTGGTGTCCCAATTATCGACCGCAAAAATATGTATTTGTACTTGTATCTCTATCGATGTCAAAGGTCAATTCGATAAAATTGATGCGTTAATGGTCGATAATTGAACCAATGGCTATTGAATTTTTTAAAAAATGCGAACCGTTGATTCAAACGTATCAATGTGGGCCTAAATGTTTGTAATACGGTGAAGGAGGCGTCTTTTTTTATTGAAAAGATGCTTTATAGGACTGCTTCGATGCGATTGTAATATTCAAAGAGTCGAAAGCCTTGAATGTTGCACTGATCTTTTGTAAGAAAATATACGAGATACTTCCTACAAGTGAATTCCTGGATATTTTACTTCGTATTTACAATGCTTTCAATTTTAACACGATGACCATTTCCAATCGAAACTTTTCTCAAGTGTGTTTACGGATACGTTTTTAGTCGTTAAAGGTGCCAAAACAATAATTTGATAAATATTTAAATTTTAATCGATCTTTTTTCTATCGCCATTATCACTTAAATTTAACCTATCGTTCGACAAATATAATTTTAAATCCATCATTTTTTAAAAACGCGCGCGAAACGTTCCAAGTTGAACAGGCGTTGATCAGGAATTCATTTTAAAGAAATACATCGTGTCACGATGATTTAGCTTTATTTTTATTTAATAAAGGCATAATCAACTTCCGATTATTTTAACATACGTTGACTTATCAAATTTCATAAGAAAAATAAATTTGTTTCGGAGCAATTTCGAAACGTTAAGGTCTGGTTGCATCGAGAACATGGATAAATAAAAAAGAAAAGCAAAGCATGGTTTTGTGTTGAATCGAAAAGTGAAACATAAACGAGAGAGCGAAAATGTAAATGGAGAGTACGCACAAACGGTTGCTAAATTCTTCGACGAAATAATGTTTAGACGACTAATTATTACAATGCATTAAAAGAAAACAGTAAAGAAACGCACTTTTCCGTCTTTGTATAAACAAGGGAAAGAAAAATGAAGAAGGTGAAGCTAAAAATGTGTTAGAAAATAGGCGGCGAGTGTAAGCGCGAGCGAGTCGGGAAATTTTCTTCGATAAATAGAAAGTTTTAGCAGAGAAAATAATAAGTGTATGATACGTAAAGACACGGATCGAATGTATCATTTAAGAAAAAATTGTACGAAAAAAGAAAATTATCAAAGACATTTTTTATTATCAATTCATTATTAATTATATTTATGGGCTCTTGCATCGTATATTATTTTTATCTTGCGTTGAAACTCGATTTATCGGTGTGATTTTGTAACGTAGTCGCTTGAATTAGTTTTACGAATTATTTGTGATTTTAATAATTAATAGATTTTTTTTAGACGTGTAGCATTGCGTACCTGTGATTTCTTTACGCAAGTACCCAATCGTAATGTTAAGCGAGGAAGCGAAAAAAAAAGATTTCTACTTATGAAAATTCAAGTAATCGAATCAATGTTACAATAATGTAATGTCGGCGAAATTTTCGTATTTAGCCTGTAAGTATTGTAAGAGACAAAGAGACAAATTAATCGGAAAAGTTGCGTAACGATATTCGTAAGGAACATCTTTTTTTAATAAGATTTTATAAAACATTCGTTCCGTTCGTAATAAAATTTTTCAATTTTTGACGCGCAACAACAAACGAACATCGTAAAATCCAAGTTCCAGGTCGCCTAAAATTGTCAATACTAAAATGAACATAAAAATAGAAAAATGCTTAATAATAGAAAATGCAGAAATTGTGACGGAATGTTTGCGAGAAAAGCGAAAATCAGTCAATTCGTATAAAAAGACGGAAGCACAACGCACAGAGTCGAAATAAAAAAATCTCCCACATTCCTCGCGCGACACTCGTTTCCGTTTAAAAAAAAAAAAAAAGGAAGACGACGAACTTTTATCGTAATTTAAATGAAGCAAAATAATAAAAAAAAAAAAGAAAAAAACAATGGCGCTTTTTCATGTGTATATATTGTTGCTTGCGTTCCGCCGCCCTTAATATGTATATCGCAGTTTTTTCATGAAGTAACGAAGAATTGAGAGAAAGAGATAAAAGTTAGTGGTGGAAGTCGATTATATATTGCGTTATTTGAGCGGTTCTGAGCAGGGAAACAAAGGCGTTGATGATTGGCCGTCGAGCAATCACGTTTGTGCATGTGTTCACGGGCGAAAGAAAATTGTTTGAATAGCAAAATGAACCGAACTTTGCAAACATCGGTTCATTTTTATTGTTTTTGCCAAATACTTGCAAAAAGTGTTTAACGCATCAATGGTATTTTGTGCGATTAATTTGGCGAATTTTTGTGAAATTCGTTCAAAACAAAAAAAAGGAAGCGTTTCTCCCTTATGAATTTTACAAATTCATTTTTTTTTTTTTTCAATTTGTGATCGGTAAATTCTTGAAACGATGTAATTACATACTATAGATATTTTGTTAGAACAACGTACTTATATAGCTTTTATTTATTTTTTCATTCTCTTAATACATTTTTCGTTCCAACAAAATAAATTTGCAAGCACTTATTTGTAATATCGAATCGTTAAAATATAAATCCAATTATTTATTTATATTTTAGTAATAGTAGTAATCTACAAATAATTTACCTTATAAGTTTCGAGAATATCGTAATATCGATAAGCTTTAAGAATATACGAGAAATTCGTTCAATGTTTAATCTTAAAATAAATTTTAAAAATTCGGCATTTAGATGGTATAGAATAAAAGCTCGCAAGAATTTTCAACTCGGTCGCTATTATACGATCTATGGATATTTATACTCCAAACATTAATATATAATATTCTAGTATAATTTTTCGAAAAATCAAATTTAAATAGGATACGTTGGGAGAAAAATAGTGCGAAGCGTTGTAAAAGACAAAGATTGCGAATGTTTGTATCTTTGTTTATTGGCGTGACGAAGTTTTTGATTTATAAACTTATCGTTCCTTTTTCTAGTATGCCACGATAAACTAAAAATATCAAACATTTTTTATCGATTTTGAAACGTAACGTCATAGTTCGACGGACCGAATATTAATAAATGTGGGAGAGGAAATAAAATACGCGATCGTTAATTGAAATGGCTAGGGATGAAAGTGAGAGAGAGCGATAAAGGGAGAGTATGAGTGAGAGAAATACAACACAAAAGTATCGGTGTCCAAGAAGTATTTAAAAATAAAAATCGTCTTTATGTACAATTTCAATTATTGTGTTTCTGTATTGATTTATTTAGTTAGCTCCTGATCGTTCCTAATTTTCATCTATCAATGATAAATCGTACTATAAATTAATACAAAATAATATTTTTAAACGAAACGTAATTATTTCGTCGTAAAATTAATCAAACTCTCGGTTATCGGATCTTTAAGTATTAAAAAATGATTGATTCGAGATTACCGCTATTGTAAATTGAATTTAACTTTGTTTATTAAATCGTATAATAAACCATAGCGTGAAAGGAAAAAACACACTTTTTTCTTTTCAACAACGCTTGATTTTATTTTATTTCTAATTTTGATTATATCGATAAGAAAGTGTATAAAATTAAATATTACAAGAAATACGGTACATAGTATCTACTTCTTATTATATAAGATGTTATACAATATAAATAGCAATAATACATTGTTGCCTACAATGGGTTCTTTCATCGCAGCGATCGAAGGGACGAATCACCTTGAGTCGTACACTCGGATTGAGAATCGATAAGTAAAAACGACCGTGAATTACGTAAACTTATTTCATTCGTGCATCAAAGTCGCGAGAATAGTCCAGTCGTTGTTTTCGTATCCTTTCATTCATAGCTACAATTTCTAACGCGTTTCCAACTTCGCTGTCGATTTCCGATTTCGTATAGAACGAGTATCGTATTCGTTATTTCCATTTCCGCGACCGACGATGGAACTCAAATTTGTTGGAAGAAGCGTCTCGTCGAGTAACCGGGAACAGAAGAACCGCGTACCCAAGTCGTAATATGTTCGAATAAAACTGTTTGTACCGTGTAAAACATTTATGAAAATTATCCGAATATCGAAAATGCACGAGAATTTCGAGTATAAAATATAAAATTTTATGTTTTGATATTACGGTCATTTGTAAAATAGATGAATATAAATTAATTAACCGATAGATGTCTTTTTATTTATCCTTGCAATATATTTTTTCCTCGATAAGAAATGTAAAGTGTTTTAAATTATTTTTTTACTCGTTGAGTGAAAACGCGTATGATAAAATTCTAGAAATTTTTTGAACTTTTTCGAGTACTTAAATCCATTATACGTTGGAAATTCTTATTTGCCCTATAACTTTATATCGAAAAATTTAAGTGGTATTTGTTTTGTTTATATTTGTAAAAAGTACACAATTTAAAACTTGTGTGTAAAATTATAAATTTTTTGTAAAGATTTATAAAATTTTAAAAAACTTCAGCAATTACGTTTAATTTATGTACATTTTTTAATTTTATTTATTTATAGTTATACCGAGTCCGTACGTAATATATTTTTATAATTATCAATACTGCGTTCGTCGGTAAGGAGAATCAACGATAAAATATTTCGAGAGAGAATAAGTTATATTCTACTTATCAAAGCAATTTTTAATCGAGTTTTGATAATTGGGCGTAAATAAAACAGCATTTTGATTCGTTTAATAGAAATTTGTATGAAATTTACGAAAAAGAAAATTTAATTATAAAATTTATGAATGTAGGATAAAAGTAATTTTTATATTTAAAGTATGATACGAGAATTGGATTTATATATACATATAAGTAAGACACGGAGTATTAAAAATGAACTGCTTTATCATATACATATACATATACATATATAAGAGCTTTTTATATTACCTCTCAAACTTTAAATCCGGTACTTAAAAGGTTACACTTTTTAAATGTTCAAAGTTTTATATTGTCGTTGCCAATAGTGTAGATTTTGTACATTTATCTTTTAGATCATTAAGCTATATTCCTGAATTATTCTACTATGTAAATTAAAAAACAGTAATATACACTTATGCGCGAAAGTAGCAACAAACTATTTGGTTTCAGGGAAAAAAAAACTTAAAATTCTGTCGAACGAACTAAGCGCCTTAAGGTAAAGGAAGTTTTTCCTGTTTCCTCGGAAAAAGTGTAAAAAAAGGATTTTCAAAGTTCACGAATCTAAATCGACTATGTTCCTTGTTCTGGCATCCAACTGTTTTTTTTTCTTTTATCGCTAGTATAATGTATGACGATGCAGTGGTCAGCGTTTGTACGGATGCGTGAATCTTTGAGCAGAGAAAGAGTTCGAGTATTACGGGTTTCTCTCGTTTTTCTCACTATTCCTTGAGTTTAATCCGGTCTTAACATAAATTTTATTTACAACTCAATGTTTTAGAGTCATTCAGAAATGGACTTTTTTTCTTTTCGTTTGGTAAACTTCAATTGTAAAATGTTGATGGTTACGTTTATCGATCAATATAATAAATTGTTGTTTAAAGTTCAGAATTTTAAATAATTTATAAAAGATGGAACTATTAATATCTACATAATATAATATAATTTAGAGCAAGAAAGAAATTGAATTTCTTATTTTTTTTCTTTTTTTTTTTCTAAATAAGTTTTATCGAAGTTAATTATTTACTAATAATGCATTTTCATGATATAATTATAAAACGATAAAATAAATTTATAATGAATTTTTATTTAAGATAGAATTTTTATTAAAGAATAAGATTTTTATATGCATAAGAAACTTTCAAATATATTTCAAGTTTTATTGTGCCTATACATTAAAACGAAGTATTTTATTTTGTATGAAAAATATACGAATTTTTATAAAATGTTATATTTCCATTACTTAGTAAAATGTAATGCTTTTTACTTTTAAATTATTCATATTTTTATGTAATATTTTATAATTATTTATTATTATTTTAAGTTATAATTATTACTTAACGTAGTTAAAATATACAAAATTTTGAAAAAAAGTTAAGAACTCGAAACATTGCATATTTTTATATTTTAAATTTAAATATTTTTTCATTTTAATCTTTGAATTTTTTATACTATAAATTATTCAGAATTTACTTTAATAATTGAATTATAAAAATGCAAGTCACTGATAAATTAGTTACAAATATTTTTATAAAATGAAATAAAATTAATAAATATATTATTTTTGTATTATTTTTTAAAAATATTTGTTCGTTAAGATGACGTTAGAATTTTAAATAAGATTTTTTTCTTAAAGGATTAGTTATTTATTTTGCGAACTTTAGCAATAAAACGAAAAAAATAAAATTGGAAAGAAAGATTACTTAGTTGGTAGTACAATTTTACTTTTGTTTTAAATTAAAGATGAGAAATACCGAAATTTAATTTTCTAAAAGAAATGATTTATGCGTAAAAATACTTATTATTTTCACAGAATATTTCTTTGTTAAAGATATAAGGTAATATTAATAAAGTATTAATCACAGTTTATTAACTTTATTGCATTATTTTAAAATCTTCTTTTCTGTCTTTTCTTTTCCAGATTCTAATTTTTATTAAGCTTCATAATTAGTTTTCATCTCTTGTTTATTCTTTGGTAATTAATTTTTTTTATTTAAAAATTACTCGAAAATCTTAAATTTTTAATTAATTAGTACTTTTTATTAATAATTTTTGTTCTCATAAGATTCAGTAAAAAAATACCACTCGATATTTCATAATTATTCAAGTATTTATATATATATTTTAGTTTCACCAAAGCTTTTATTATTACAATTAAAACATAATTGGTAGCGATTGTAATAAAATTCTTTCATATAATTAATTAGTTTAAGAATTTGAAGCTTATAATTTAGTACTTACAGTTTAATATCATATCGAACAAGTATTGCACATAATAAATATTTTAATCAAGTTCAAGTCATATATTTATCATTATATATATTATGTCAAAGTTTATTAAATATGAGAAATTGAATAACGTATACAGTCAAGTTCGTTACTGAATCGTATTAAAAAAAATAGATACCGCGTTAAAGTACGGTAATTTTTATTATTTTTGAAATTAAATATTTTTGTACATAAAAATTTAACTGAAAACTTTATAGTTTGAAAAGAATAAAATAAAAATAGTTTATTTTGGTGAATCGGCAAGAAATAATGCAGTCGAGTACTTTTGCGAATGTCTGTATATGTTTTGATTAAAAATATTATTCGTTACGAATTGTGCAGACGTAATGAAATTTTGCTATTGAGCGCAATCAACAATAACTCGTTTATTCGAATAATGAAACGAGACCTAAAAGATCATTTTTCGTTACTGGTATTAAATTGATAATTCTACTATTCAATATCCAATAGCAAGCAGCAAAAATTTTCTGAAAATCACATTTTTTAAGCTGTAAAATTTTTATCTATCCATCTTTATATATAAATCTTCCTCTTTTGGATTATCAGCTTTTCTTTTTGTTATAGCTGTATCTGGTCTAGATTTTTATCAAGCGAAGAAATAAAAAAACTTTAAATCTTCGTAGTTTTAAAATTAGTTCTGTCTTTAATACGAAATTTGACATAGTTTTAATAATTTATAAAAATATATAGAACGCAACGAAATATATTTTTAAATATCGTTTCTTATTTTCTATATTCTTTCGTAAGTTGGCTTATATTTTTTTATATCTCGATTATTTAAAAGTATAAATTTTAGGTGTAAAACAGTTTATTAACGGGAATTCGTAGAAGAATTTAAGAATCGTATTTGATAAAAAAGTTCAAGTTACGCGCGGTACAGTATTTACGAACCTAACGTTTAAATATATTAAAATTGAGAAAAAGTGAACGTATCTACTTTCGTTGAAATGGTTTTTTTAGTTTTTACGTATGTACATCAACGCTTTTCTTCGATGTTACTTTCTCCGCTGTTTAATATCCAATAAATAAACGAAATGTCCGGTACTACGAAATCCATTTCGCCGATTGGTAAAAGATTTTTCTAGATCAAGCGGATTCATAAATACATGACTTGAACTTGATTCCTCAAATTAACGAGTGTGAAAACTACATGGACGAAAATTATCCTTCCCTCGGGTACCCGCGAATCGCAACTCCATCAAAACTTACACCGAGCGCAATTTGACTCTCTATCAAAACTTCCTTCGGGTGACGGTTCCTGAAACTTCCGTCAGAGACAAAGAGGCGGTGCATACGGCGAGAAATTGTCGTTTCTCCTTGGTTTCGGGAGTCGCGAATTCGCGTTAGCCTTCGTTGCACCGGAAAGTTAAGCTTCCTAACGTTGGATTTAGGAGGTCGCGCTAGAGAGAGAGAGAGAGAGAGAGAGAGAGAGAGAGAGAGAGAGAGAGAATGCTTTGCTTTTCCAACTACAAATTGAAAACGCGATTCCCTCATTACTCGTTATTACTCGTATAAATAACAAGGTAGAGAGTAACAACTAAATTAAAATACAAGTATTTTTCAAATCCAACAGTTTTTCTAATGCTATTTTATCGACTAAAAAGCGTTCGAATAAATAAATATTTGTAATATAGTTTTTGCGCGCGTAGAGCTTAAACGCGTATTATTCGCAATATTTTTATAAATTCGTTGCGCGTACATTTTATACCCGTAGTTGTGTAATAATAACGAAAAATAAGGGGTTTAAGAAAACGTATTCCTACGAGTCGTTGCATTTTTTATCTTTTTTATTTTTTATCTTTTTTGCTTTCCTACCGTTAAGAACGAAACAATGAAGTAGATGGACGGTCCATTTAAATGAAGAAGCGAGATTTTTAGCCTCTAGTGACACATCGCTACAACGGCACGTGGATTTTATTCACAATTTCAATGGTACGACCTTATGTGGACCTTTTAAGGAAAACTCAGTTGGACTCGCGTGGCCCGGGGCAAAATTATACCCGATTTATAAAAATAAATTTAAAAACGTGTTAAAAGAGTATTGCCCAAGTATGTTTATCCTTTGGGAATACGTTATTAAATCATATATATTTTTTAAATAAAATCAACGATGCTCACGGTGTAAAATATTCCAATAATTAATCAAGATTCAATTTAACGGAATTTTGCGATAAATTTACAAAATTTAAAAAATAATACACATTTCGTAGAAAAAAATTCTATCGTTGATATTTTAAGTAATTAAAATCTATGTCGATAGTATTATATACATCTATGTACATCTATATACATACAGATTGAAAAATTAAACTTAAAAAATATATTCGTTTAATGCGCATGCAAAACGCGAGCTTCTACAAAGTTACTTTTTTTTTTACTGTTTTTATCATCGACGAATGTATAGTTAAATTCATACATACATTTTAATTAAAACGTTCTACTTTTCTTTTGTACTCTACGTATAGTATAGATTCTATAAGTTTCTATTATGTATCCAACGCGTTACGAGTCACGCATATCTACGTTTTGTGTAAGCTCGAAATTAATTATTTAATTATTAAAACCTTTGCGTATATAGATTTGACTTATTTTTAAATAAATAACTGCATATTTACATATATATATATATATATATACGCTAAACCCTTTAAAAATATCCTTATACGTTGTACAAGTTATTCGTTGCAATATACTTCAATAAATGATACAACATATTTTAAAGGATTTGTAAAGTATAACTGCTATCGAAGTATCCAAAACTATAAAATGCATAATAAAATTAATATTGAATATTGAAAACATTTTTTAGCTTTACAGTTTAGTTTTTGTAGTTTGAGATTTATCACAAAAAATATTATGTATTTTTTGTACTAACTATTGTTGAAATAATAGTTCAAGCTAATGATTGATTAAAGATTATGAATCTATTATATTATATATTACATATATACACGTTGTGCAGATAAATATTTTTGCTTCGATACATTATTTTTAAACTTATATTTTTTTAAAAGTTATTGGACATAAAAAAATTACTTATTTAAATAATATTTTTATTAACTGTAATTAAAGTCTGAATATATATATATGTTTTAATTAAAAAATTTGCTTAATTTATCGGCACGAGATAATTTAGTTACAATTATGTAACAAATAAACATTTATCTAGCCAGTTTCATTATTCAAATATTTATTAAAAAATTTTTTTCTATTTATCAAAAAAAAAATATTTGTGAGAAAATGGTAAAACCATACTGTAAACATTATTTATTTCTGATATGTTATAGTTTTATTTATAGATATTTATTTCATAAAAATATAACCTATTTTATATTATAACGATATAAATTTTAGAAATTTTTTCTAAGTGATTCATTATTATATTTTGTAAATAAAAAATAAATAAATGAAAATATTTATATATACAATATATATTCGACACTCGTAAATTATTTAATTATTTTATTTTTGAATTGTTATTCTTTATTTATCAATTTCTTTATAGATAATTCATTCTAAGAATAATAATTAATAAATATTAATAAGATTAATATTGATTTTTGTAAAAATAAAACTGCATTTAGTAATTAATTACGTGATAATCCGAATTATAAATAATTAATTATGTAATATTTAGTCTTTTTATCGAGTAGTAAAATTTGATCGCTAATGTTTATTTTTACATTTTAAGGTATTATTTTATTTTTCACTAATTCGATATAACTTTAGTTTTCATAATTATATGTATTAACTTGAATGTCAAATTAAATAAAAAAAATTTTTAACAATAGTTTAAAAAAAAACGTTGAAAACAAGTTTTACAAAATAATAGTTTATTTATAAATAATGAAGTTTTTTCCAGTTCAATAGCGAACGTTACTCATAAATTTTTGAAAAAATCTATATACTTTTATATTTTGTTGATAATTAAATTTTTTGAAAAGCATAGATTCCAAGTTATTATATCGTAAGTGTTGTAAATATTTGCTTGAAACTCAATATTTTATGAAACAGTTTTTGAATATGCAACAAATATTCAAAGTACAAAGTGCACTTATATTTATATAAAATTATTACGCATACGTATCGATACGATTTCTTAATGGTATTATACAAAAGCGAATATATATAATTATATACAGTTCGAAATATATTACAAAAGTGCTTTCGTTAAAATTTTATAAAAGTAATAATTAACAATTTGAAATACGATAAAATTTAAATTTGACTTTGAAAGAGACCAGAAGTACGACATATTAAAAAAATGATATCGATACGAGTCTTGAAAAATCATCGCGATATGAAATTTTTAATAAAACATTCACATTTCTATGTATCATATCGATTCAGTAGTAACATTCCTCCGATGTCAGACGCTTTATTATCCGAGCCACAGTTTTTGCAGCAGCCGGTGGTGTAACTCCCGTCTATTTCTCGGTCTCTCTTCCGTTTTCCATTTCTCCGACTGCGAGCCAAGACTTCGCTGCCTCTTTATCTTCGTCGTGTGCACGTTTAAGCTAGACTACGTCACGTGATACCTCGACTCGAACTACTGGATGTCGGGCAAGTCGCTGAGAGAACGAACCAAGTCTGTTGAGTCTGGGTGAGTTTTGCGGAAGTGACGGGAAGTCAATGTTCCGTTCGACTGGTGCTTTTTCATTGCCAGTGCAGCGTAAAACGATGAAAGTCGCGTATTTGTTGTTTAGTCAGAGGAGTTCTCGGAAATAGGCAAACTTAACTTACGAGTAAAGCAATTAGTCGTCTTTAGAATCGTATTCGTAGGAGCCAAGGAGTCGCTTTGAAGATTCGATCGATGAAAGCGTTTGATCCACGAGAGAAAACCCGAAAGTTAAGCACGTGTAATACTTGGTTAACCGTGTATTCTTGAATGCCAAACTCGAAGCTTTATTATTAAATTTTATCAACCGAGCGGTTTTCAAATGATAGAAAGGCATTAAAATTTGTTGGAGTTTTAATAAAATTTATAATCTATTTTTTGTTATATAATTAAATTCGTATTTAAATTTTTATATTATTTCTTGAATATTTTTGATATGTTTTGACTTTTTTAATCGATGAATGCGCGTAACGATCAAAGGATTTACGATGCGGAATTAAAACGAATCGTGTTCAATCGTGTAAAGCTTATAAGTAATATTTATTCATAGCAGATTCACTCGAAATCTTTTCTATTTTCGACAAGAAAGGAGTTTTTTGTGATAAATTACGAATAATGTTGTTTCGCTATGTCACGTAAGACGGCATCGTTATGATTCTCGTATAGAGTTGTCCAGTTCTCTAAAAAAAAAACTTTTCTTACGCGTACAGAGATAAAAAGAAAGTTAAGAAAGGAATGGTCTGGACGTGTTACCGTTCGGTGCTTTTGCATTCACTGGGTTTTTATTCGAATCTATAAATTAAACGATAAAAGAGAAGATGTTTGAAAAAACTTATTTAGTATTAAAAACATTGACAGACAATACGATAATATTTTCAATACTTAAAAAGAATAGTTTTTCAAGTTTTTTACGATTTCATAAATATTCTTGTATATCATTTTCGATTGTTCTTATTTCTTCTTTTGAAAAAAAAAATAATGTCTGAATTTTGAAAATTAATTGTGTTATATTCCGAAAGCCATTTCTTAAGAATTGCGTTTTAGTACCGTGAGTATAATAGAAACCATTTCGGGAAAATCGTACGTTAAATTCCTCACAACATAAATTTTCGGTAGATTACAATTTCACATTCTGGTTTTCCATTGTATCTTAAAATATTAGAAGCTGTACATAAGAATCGATCTTTTAGATAATAATTAACCGAAAATGTTATTCGTTAATTAATTTCTGCTAAACCATAAAATCGCTTAAAAAAGTAGTTTGTTTCAACGGTACGTCTACGTTTTATATCACCTAAAGCTAATTTATATCTTTGTACCGTAGAATGTAAGCTCTTGTTTCCACCAAAGCAAGGAAGTTCGAGTCATAATACTTTACTTTTCATCCAACGGAAGAAGCTTCGAGTCCTTGTCGAGTTCTACCTTTGCCAAAAAAGATCGAGAGATCGAGTAGTCTATCGACCTTTGATTCATTCTGTATCTATAAAATTACGAGAATTAAACAAAATTAATAAGAAAATTGAATAATTTTCAATATTATCCAAGTGAAAAGCGACAATGTATTTGAAAAGCATGAGATTAAATCGGCATAATTTTAACGTAATTTTGATACGAAATTTAAGTTATTTTCGCAGAACCGCTCATTCTCTGTCTAAAATTCGAGCTTCGCATTGACAACATTCATAGAATAACTTGAAAATGAAATTAGTTGGTTGGGTAAAAGAAAAGCTTATAGTTGTGTAGCGTTAAATCAAATTAGAATTCTCAGCATTAAAGCGGAACGAAAATACAATTCACAACGAATTTATAAATCTTATCGTTTCTTTTTCGTTTTTAAAGGAGAAATCCATTTTGAAAGAGTTTAAATAGCGAGGAAAGGAGAAAGTACTCGCGTTTTTCTCCTTTTCTCTTTTTTCGAGGCTCCATTCCGCTCTATAGTCTCTGTGTTCATTAGCACTGGTAAGTTTATATAGACTCGCGAGCGATGCAGGCCTAGTCGTGGCAAAAGAACAGAAGCGAAATGAAGGAAGGAAGTCAGGGAGCAAAAGAAAAGTTAGGAAAAGAAAGGTTACTAACCACTCGACAAAGCTGCTCTCTTTTCTCTTTCTCATTTTTCCTCCCTTCTCCTCCTTTCTCCTCCTTTTTCCTCTTTGACCATTTGCCTTTCTCACTTTCATTCCATTTCTCCGTTTTACGATCCGACAAAAAAATTTTTTTATCTCGTAATATCATTGTACTTTCTATAAAATTTTCGATTTCGCAACGACTATTAATAAAAGCTCAAGATAAAACAATCTGTTCTTTATCACTTATTATAGCGTAAAGCTTGCGTACTATTTCTGTTTGTAGTTACCGTTTTAAACACCGAACAAATTTATAACCCATCGCTTCACCACGGTTATATAACGATAATATATTGTATTTTTGTCCATAATTGCATCGTTAATTTATATAATCTTTTCTCTAAAATAATTTTCTTTTGATAATTACGTTGCCGCAAGAAATATATCGTTTATGTATAAAAATATTTGAAAAAGCAAATACAGCAGTTTATTTTATGAATGATTTGTTCCACACAATAAATGGGGGCATTTTATCGATCTCTTTAAACTTCTAGATACTCGGATATCAAAAATTTAAGCTGTACCGAATAAATCCGTTGAGTTTGTAAAATAGTTGTATTCATTATTGAAATTATTTTTTGAAAATTAACCAGTGTAATATCAAAAATTATTTACCAAAGTAATTTTTTAAAAATTACCGAATCTGTAGCAATATTACATCGATTCGTGATTTTTGGACAAATATTTTTGAATCTCCTATTTAAATGTATTTTACGCGATAAAAATGTAATTCATAATATTTATTCATTCCGTTGAATATAATGTTTTTAAATAATTTTATTTTGGGTAAAATTTAAAAATTATTTTGCAAGTTGTTAATTATATAAAAATATTTTGATTTTAAATTGTAACGATATTTCGTTTGTTTAAAATTAAAATATCGAATATGAAAAAAAACAATTTTAAATGCATACATACACATGTATCGAGACTGGAGACTGGATGAAACACTATGTATCAATATTCGTTTCTATTCGTAAATAATTTATTTACGCGATAATTTATGATATTCGGTGAAATATTTTGTCTACGTACATATATATGATTCAGAACTATAATTTCCAAATAGTTTAGTGGTTTGGTAAGTTACCACGCGTTAGCTCGATGGACTTACGTAAGCCGATCTCTCGTGAATTGAGTTTTACTTCGCTATATTATCACCTCTGTAGAATGGATTCAAAATGTATAATAAACATGTAGAATATTATGTACTTCTAAAATATGAAGGTAATTTATTATTATGTTGATATGCTGAAACAGCTAAGGAATTCATTAAATTTAATTTTGTAATATAAAAGGGATATAATTCCTTATCATGCCCTATATATTTTATTTAATGTATTCAAATACGAAAGTTCATTGGTATTCAAATACTTTATAATAAACTTTTTAGAGGTATCGTAATATACGATTGATTAGTTTTTATTTATAGGTTCAATATTATACGATGTTATATAATAATTATAAATAACATTTATAAGTCATAAAATAAATATATCGTTGTTTAATTAATGGATAAAGCGTCACGAAACATCAACGAAAAAAATATAGACGATAACTCGTTACATTTAGGTAAGAACGGTCGTAGCAAGTCATCCATAGATGCAATTTTATGTTGTAGCATATGAAATAATATTGAAATTAATTAATTTGAAATATCATATATTTCGAGGTATTGTTGACGAGTGATATTAATTTCTGAAGATACTATATTTCGTAGCACAGGCGAAGAACGCTAGATAAAAAATGTCATAATTATTTAAAAAATTATTATCGAGCGTCCGCGACGATTTTAAGAGGAAGAGTCGGTACTTGATAGTAGACCATAAACGTGCCTCGAAAATGACGCGTTCGGAGCTTCGCACTCTCGGCTCGGTTAGAAAATCGTAAAATCATGCATAACACGCAAATCGCGCGACCAAACTTCAAGTATAGCAACGGAAGCTTAAACGCGGGTCACCCAAGCAACGTCATGTTTTTATAGCTGACGGCTGCGTCTTGACCCAAAATGGATCCCGGACAATAAAATCGCGTATGAACGGGTTGAAAGTACTCGAAGAAGATCGGGTTCGAGAGGGCTGGAGATCTTTTTGATGCTGGCTTCGCTGCTTCTGTATATTTATCTGGAATATTGTGGACGCGAAGATGATTTTTCAATAACGTTTATCCCGAAAAAATTCGATCGATTTCAGGAGATTTTGTATTTTGAAGTATTGTCGCGATCAGCGAGTAACTAATAATATGTAACGATGTAACGAGGTAAAGTAAAGGTACCGGTACACTTAGTTTACAATTATTTGTTAACTTTTCGCGTAATTTTTTAATTCACTTAAATACTTGCTCACCGACAACTAATAATTGAATACAAGTTGATAATTACATTAAAAGGTTGCTTTGCGTATACAAAAGTAGTTGTTTCGATTCGAAAACAAAATGAATACGAGTTAAATTGGGTTTGAAAAGTTAACGATAAACTTCGTTTTTTATAGTGTACAATTTGCAGATGTATTATATAAGTCCATTAAAAATATTTTTCGGTAATTCTTAAATTATTCAATTTGATAAGACAATAAAATATGTGCCAGTCGTTCGGTTAAAACATTTGAAATAAATTCTATCTTCGTTTCTTTACGGATATATCATTCGTAAAAATAAATCAGAACATTATTTTGTATAAGTATTTGAATTTAATATCAAGTGATCAATTTTTATGAACAATTAATTTACTTTCGATAATGAACATTATTTTCTAAATAGAATTTATTCGCAAATTTGTAAATAATATTTTCTTTAATATTAACTTTATTATTAGTATTAATAATTTTCAAATGAAAAAATGTATTAATTTGTCATTGTACGATTTTATTTTGAATTTTATTTTAAAATAATAACCAATTAATTTATAAAAATATTCAAAAATAATCTAAATAAAAACTTGTTGTACAAATTTTTTAATGAAATTGAAAAAAAGAAGTTTCTCTAATCATTAGATAGGATAAAAATAAAATGTATAAAAATAATTTTATTCCAATAATTTTACAGAAAGAACTTTTACATATTTATCTTTAGATGTTCCATATATTTAGGTTAATTTACAAATCGATATTTTAAAAAAATTGTTCCATATTATAGAATATGCAAGTTTATTACACTACTTTAAAAAATTAAACTTAAATTTCAAATTCCAAATAATGCAAATAATAACGATGCAAGTAAGAAAATTAGAGTATACAAAATATTTGATAACCATCTATTCCTATATTTATACAGATATAACTACATAATTATTATAAAATGTTGTAAGTAATTCAATAGAAGTAGTTTTTTAGATTTCTTGGAATGACATTTTTATGGATATACGTTTATATCGGATCGAAAATTACGAGTGTATATGCATTATAGCATATATGCACGATTATATTTGAATTTTAAAATAATAGATTCAAATTTATGTTTTTAATAGCAGAAGATAAATTAAAACAATTTGTCAAAAAAAAAGAAATTATGTAAAAAACTCGATATCGATGCATCTACGAAATAAAAATTGTATATAGTATATTTAATATATTTAAAAAGATTTATGTTAATATGTATGTATTAATTAAAAGTTTTTTTCTAACGAATTTGATCAATAGTACAGAATATTTTGTGTAAAGATACAGTGAAATTTATTTGATTATTTTCAGAATACGTAAAATTTTCATATTGTAGTTTATAAAAATTTAATATCCTTGAAATGGCGACGGGAGTTTTGTTCAATAATGATAGTATGTTGGCTTATAATGCAAAGAATATTTACATACGTTTAAAGCGAAAACCAGTATCTGCTTATCGAGAAGTTTTAAAATATGCATTTTAATTTTCAAATTTGTATTTAGTAACACGAAACGCGTTAGATTAAATACAATTATAAATTAATTATTGTCCTTATTCTTAATTAACTACAAGAACGAATTATTAATTAATATAATGAGATACTTTTATTAAACTTGATTAAACTAATGGTAATGTATTCATTTTGATATTGAAATTAATTTTTTATGACTTTACACTGGTTCTTATTTTACGGGAGAAGAAAATCATACTTATACATAAATTCGATCGGTTATTTCCGATATGATCCTTAATCGAAAAGTAAAGCTAACGATAAATTACTGTTCCAACACTACTTAGTAACTATGAAATAAGTACAAGAATAACATGCCAATCTTTTTTCGTATCGTGTACGTATAGAAACTGTCAAGTTTTTCTTTCTTTTTTCTTATATTTTGTCACCCTGACTTCTTTAACATAGAAAATTGAAAGAATGTCTAGACAAATGTTTAAGATTTATAAATAATGACGATCTGAAAATTTGCTTATTTATAAAACTTGTAATTTTCTTGTATATTTAACATTTTTTTTATCAAACCTAAAATATCATACGTATAAAAAGTGTGTAAATAAACGTTAAAACAGGATTTAATCGTAATTATTATTGTTCATTTGATCGAACATTCGTATTATGCGAGTAACTTTTACAGTTAGTTTTAGCGTGTAAAAAATCGGTACAATTATTTATCTTTTTTTTATTTAAAAATTCCTTGTTACTTCGAACATTCGAATAAAATACGAAGAAAAAACATTATGTAAATTTCTATTACAAAAAGTATCATTAAATTCTACTCTTGTGTTTCAATAATACGTTGGAATTTGATACAATAATTTAGCTTTTAAAAAAAAATCATATTTCTTTTTATTAACTTCTTGAAATATATTTAAATTGTCAAATATTTGAATATTTTACTTTGTGAATGTAATATTAGCAAAAAATCAAACGAGTTCATAATATTTATTGTAAATAACAATTTATATTTTATGCAATTCAAAATATAACGCGAAAAAAGAATCGACGGTAAAAATCACGAACCAAATAGTAAAAGGCATTTTAAAATCATTTTGAGACGTTTTTCAAGTAAAAAAATCTTTGATTTATTACGTCTCAAAGATAACAAAAACTTTTACGAACGTTCTATTAATTCAAGTTTTCGCGGTATTTTCTTTTTTAAAATAAATGTATTTTTAATCGTAGCAATTTAATATATTTATGTCACTTGGAAGCTATATTTTTCGATTCTTTACAAAAAAAGCTTTTTTATATATTATAAATATTAGAAATTTTACAGCAATGCAAATTTATTTGTTCCATTTTCATTCGACATTCGACATTTTTACTTTAAATTCATGAAATTTCACCAAAGTTATCTTCGTAAATGCTTTTTAACGCTCCTATAATAGCAATTAGACCAAAATACCAGTAAATTTTATTCCAATCGCATTCGCGGAGGCTCCAATATATCGTTTTACAATTTGTACTATAGACAATTATTTCACGTACGAAGATAAGTAAATTTGTGTTCTACGCGAATGGAAGTATTTTATCGAGTACGCGAGACGATTCGTCGGTCGGTCGGTCGGTCGGTCGGTCGGTCGGTCGGTCGCTAAAAGGCCCATCCGTCAAAGGTAGGATATTTACGCGTTCGCTCGGAAAAATGGAAACACCGTGATCTTTAGCCAGAATAAGCAGCGCACTCGAGAAAAAAAAAGTAACTTCCGTTACTAAAAAATGTTCATAAAGTTAATTTGGAAACAAAGCAGCTGCTCGTTCGGTCCTGCGAAATTGTCTCGGGCTGACATCTCCTATATCCGAATAAAATACTTTGAGAAAAGAAGCGAAGCAACGAAGAGGGAGAGAGGCGCGACTACTTTTATCCGCGAGTTGCGCAAAGGTATCGGCGTCAGGTGGGGGAAACGGCGGTTCTGACGTCACCGGAGCGCCTAGTCGTTGCCTCGGCAACGCGCGGTGATCGAGAGGGAGGGGGAGGGCGCCGGAGGTAGCGCCGCCGCCGACGCCGACTCCGACGCCGATGCCGCCGACGACGCCGTCGACGCCGCCGCTGACGCCGCCGATGCCACCGACGCCGACGCGACCGACGTCGTTACTGCCTCGCGGCCGCTTCGTAAAAATCAATTTGAACCGCTATGGCATTCGACTCGCTCCTTTGGAATCACCGTGTGGTCGGGTAAGCACATGGCCAGGTAAGCGGGTCACGCGCCCGCCCCTCACCCTCGTCCACCGAGTCGCCCTCGCCGCGGTTACCCGTCGATCGCTGCAACTGGATCGACTCGGACCTTCCGCGAGTCGACAACGATTCGACAACGATTCGACCCCCCCAGCCCGCGAAAAACGAGTCCTCCTTTCAGCTAAATTCGAGAGAAATCTCCTTTCAAAGACGCGCAATCGTCCGTCAAAACGGGATCGGTTTCCCATTTGGCGAACGTTGAAGAGAAATTGGAGGGTAAAGTGGTATCGAGGTCTCGGACGGAGGCGTGTGTCTCGTCCACGGGACCCGGGGACGGACCGATGGACGAATAGTCCGGGAGCGGACGAGGGAAACGGAGGGACAAAGGGACGAGGGTTTCCTCCACCGTCGAAAAACTTTGCGACGACGAGGAAGAGGGAAAACGAAGCGTTTTATCACTGACGTATATACGTACGCGGGAAGAGGGAGCAAGAGCGAGGGAGAGAGCGAGGGAGAGAGCGAGGGAGAGAGCGAGGGAGAGAGCGAGGGAGACGGGAGCCGCGTATATTCCATCGCTGACGTACGAATGCAAGAAGCTTCGGGGCGAACGTTGGAGAAAGAGGAAGAGAGCGAGTCGAAGCGCCGACGCGGACCGACGCCGGCGACGGGGAGTAGGGGTTCGAGCGTCGAACTCGCAAGCTCTCCGTGTTTCGCGAGCCCTGTGAAAGCTCTGCTCCGGCGGTGCCAGCGGCAGTCGCGAGTAGCCAACTCATCGAGCGGGTCGACTCGCGGGTGCGTGCATGCGTCGCGTGCCTCGGAGAGCGTCCGCGAACACACACTCACACTCGGACATCGGACACGCGAGAACGCGACGAGCGAGTCGCGGCTCCCCCGACGGACGCGCACGTACACACCCACCCACCCACCCACCCACCCACGCTCCAACCAACCTCGCACCTTGGAGCGATTCCTCTCTCTCTCCCTCCCTCCCTCCCTCCCTCTCTCTTTCCCTCCGACCAGGTTGGAGCGGCTCGCGTGGATCGGTCGCACCTTTCCCGGTGGCGCGCGAGCCGAGAGGGAGAGGCGCTGGGTACGCGGCCAGGGAAGCACATGTTCGCCTCTGTGCTTCATTTTTCACCAGTGGCCGTCGAGCCGCCCGTTCGGTTCCCGAGGACTAGGCTGGACCAGGAGGATCAGCGAGGAGGATCAGCGAGGAGGATCACCGAGGAGGATCACCGAGGAGGATAAGTTAGGAGGATAAGTTAGGAGGATAAGCGGTCGATAGGAGAAAGGGAGGACAAGGAGCACCGCCGAAAGGAGCCGAGGAGGAAGATGCTCGCCGAGCGGTAGACGTGCACGTATCGATCGAGCCTCCCGTAAACTCCCGGCGAGAGTCGAACCTCCAGCATCGGAGGTATCGGCGGATATTCGCGATGCATCTCCGGCCAGGAGCGCCGGACTTTGCGACGAGGGCGCACCGAACGCGATCGGCCCCGACGCGAAATCTCAGCGACCGGAAGAAAGCCACGCTCGAGGTTCGACGCGGCCGGAGTTGAGCTTGGCTTCTCAAGCCTCGTCCTCGCGGTCCCGAGGACCTAGACCGACTCGGCCCTCGCCGCTTCGCCGCATCGCCGCATCGTCGCTTCGCCCGAGTCGATAACGACGAGACCCCCGACAAAGACGAGGCCAGCGCCGATAAGGCCGGTACGCGTTCGCGTGTGCCGATATCCCGCGGCAGTGCGATATCCCCAGGAGGGGGACTCGACCCGGGACGGGGATTCGGTATACGCTATGACGCTGGAGGGCGGTGCGCCGAGAGGATGCTGCAGGTTGCCGCGTGTGCGAACGAGAGTAAAAAGCTGTAAGTTGGACCTGGACCGGAGCCACTGAGACGGCGAGAGGAAGAGAGAGGAAGGGAGAGCAAGAGGGAGGAACAGAGAGAAAGAGAGAGGAACAGGGAGGAAGAGAGAAGATCGGGAAGGAATAGAGAGCAAGAGAGAGCAAGAGAGAGAGGAACGGAAAACAAGACAGAGCAAGAGAGGGAAAGAGGGAGATCGGGAGAACCGGGAGAACCGGGAGAACCGGGAGATACGTCGGGGACGGGACCGGGACCGATCGCTTCCCATCCCTCCCCGATACCCCAACCTCCAACCCAATCCCAACCCGACCCAGAGGACGACACCCCGCGACGATGCCGAATTATGAGAGTCGCGGGTAAGGGCCTCGCGGCTCACCGGTTTCGAAAAAGGCGATCGACCAGTGAGGTTCGCCAGTCGATCGCCTTTTCTCGGGACTTCCGGCGCCGCTCGGACTCTTGATCTAGGTCGGATAATGGGCTCGCACCGAGAGGACCCGATAGACCGTCGATAGGTCCAAGCGTACCCCGCGCGAATCGGTTCCCCGACTCGAGAGCAGCGATCGACCGCTCGACCGAGGCTCCTCGGCATCCCCGCGGACAACATGGCCTCGGTCGCGGCTTGGCTGCCCTTCGCCAGGGCGGCGGCGATCGGTTGGGTGCCCATAGCCACGCACCCGCTACCCCCGCCGCCCATACCCAAGAATCGGCGCAAGGCCGACGACGAGAAGCTCCTCATCAACGTCTCCGGACGACGCTTCGAGACCTGGCGCAACACCCTCGAGAAGTACCCGGACACCCTCCTCGGCTCCAACGAGCGCGAGTTCTTCTACGACGAGGAGTCCCGCGAGTACTTCTTCGACCGCGATCCCGACATTTTCCGCCACATCCTCAACTACTACCGCACCGGGAAGCTTCACTACCCGAAGCACGAGTGTCTCACGAGCTACGACGAGGAGCTCGCCTTCTTCGGCATCCTCCCCGACGTGATAGGCGACTGCTGCTACGAGGACTACAGGGACAGGAAGCGCGAGAACGCCGAGCGACTCATGGACGACAAGCTCAGCGAGAACGGCGACCAGAACCTCCAGCAGCTGACGGACATGCGTCAGAAGATGTGGCGAGCCTTCCAGAACCCCCACATCTCGACCGCGGCCCTCGTATTCTACTACGTGACCGGTTTCTTCATCGCGGTGAGCGTCCTCGCCAACGTCGTGGAGACGGTGCCCTGCGGCAACAGACCCGGACGAGCGGGAACCCTCTCCTGCGGGGAGCGGTACAAGATCGTCTTCTTCTGCCTGGACACCGCCTGCGTCATGATATTCACGGCGGAGTATCTTTTGCGACTGTTCGCGGCGCCGAGTCGCTGCAAGTTCGCCAGGTCGGTGATGTCCATCATCGACGTCGTGGCTATACTGCCGTACTACATCGGCCTCGGGATCACCGACAACGACGACGTGTCCGGGGCCTTCGTCACCCTCCGCGTCTTTCGCGTATTCAGGATCTTCAAGTTTTCGCGGCACTCGCAAGGACTCCGGATCCTCGGGTACACGCTCAAGTCGTGCGCCTCGGAGCTCGGCTTCCTCGTCTTCTCCTTGGCTATGGCCATCATAATATTCGCCACGGTGATGTTCTACGCCGAGAAGAACGTCGACGGCACCAATTTCACCTCGATTCCGGCCGCCTTCTGGTACACCATCGTAACCATGACGACTTTGGGGTGAGTCAACTTTTTATTTTTCTTTACGGCCTTCGACGTTTCTCTCCTAATCTTTTCCGAATGATAAATACCGAATGAATTTTCCTATTCCCCTTTTACGCTTCTCGTTGCAGCCTTTTCCTAATTTTCAAGAAAATTTACGATCCTTGTATCGAGACACCGACGAAACTTTCTTCTCTTTTTAATCTTGTAACCAAAATCTTGTACAACCAACTATTTTAAATCCATTAGTCGATTTTTTCAACGAACTTTCGCCTCTCGCGAACTGACGGTTCGTCGCGAGCCTACATTTTACTTTCGGACCGACGTTTTTCCAGACGGTTCTGCTACGATCGATGGATTTTTCGTGGATCCGAATCTTTCGACGAAATGGAATTGATACGCACGAGATCTTATTTAAACGTAATACTTTAAAGTAACATTTTTGAATAGAATTAAAAAATTCGAAATGTTACGGGATGATAAAATTTGTAAGCGGGAGTTTCGATCGCGATTCACCGAGTAGAAAATTATAATTTTAAATTAATTATTCTCGCTTAATTTTATGAAAGTTTGTTAATTAGTTGGGAGAATTATTTAATGGTACTTACCATCGTTTGTTAAACTTATAATTTGTTACGATATGTACAAGGTGAACGCATCGTAATCCATTCGCGGCTGAGATTCAATCCGTATCTCGATATCAACGAATAACTTTTAGTATATACATTTTTTGCGTTAATCATGGATAAACTTTAAATTAGAATAGTCGATATTTTGTAGCTTAATTAATTTTCCAGTTGCAAAGTGAAAATTTCAAAGTGATTGACGCGACTTTAATTGAAGCCGAGAGAAATGGTGTCGCTATTTTTCATCGGATCCATTTTACCACAATGCAAAAGTTCCACAAACTCAATTAATTCGGAGAGTCTTCATTTTTCTCGAGTCACAAATTTAGAAAAATTGATCCCGATATTTTCTCCATTAAAAGAACAATGAAGAGTTTCCAAGTAAATAAATTAATTGTTCCAAAATTTAAATTAGTAGTTCGTTAATTCAAAACCCAAAATAAATATAAGCGTCGGCCGAAGGGAAACCCAAGAATAATATTCTTGGTTCTCCCAAGTTATCCGAAACGTTTACGATTTCCTTCTTTTATTCATAAAAAATGTAAAATTTTGTAAAAACGTTGTCGAATAGTTATCGAATTTATATATTTTGTAAATAAATACATTTCTCATCGAAAATATACCGAGTGCATATAATATTTATTTAAATCTTGTATCGTAAGCTTTTTTTTTTATTTGACTTACTTTAATACAAATGGAGTTAATATTAATAATCGATGATGAGCTATTTTAAAGCTTTATATTTTCTCTAACCGAGAAATCGCTTTCGTAGACAATGAATGTACGAATAAACACTTTGAACGGACTTAATAGTTTTACCACGCAACGATTCGTAGACGATTCGAAAGCTTTCGTATTAAATATTTTATTTATTACTTTAAAAAAGTAGCGATGTATTTTTACAGGCTTTTATCGGTCTTATTAAACGGTAGAGAAAGTGGAATCATAATCGATAAAATCGACGATTAAATTAAGAAAGAAAATAAGGAAAATTGCAGAAATTCTTTTTATTATTTTATCGAACGGCTTATACGCGAGTTTGACTTTTATTTGTAAAATGCCGCGAACGAAACATTTTTAATTGAAAGAAAAATTGTACCTAAGGCTGATTAAGTGTATAGATAATTCAAAGCATTTTAGTTCGAGTTAGCGCTTCGTATTTTACTTTGCATTCGTTGCGTCTTTCTTTTTTTTTTTTTTTACCACAGTCGCGTACACGAAAGTACGGATACTTTCATGTATTTTAAATTTTGAACAAACTACTTACTTTCATCGTAAAGATTTTCCCTACTCTGAAAATTGTTTATAAAATCGACGGAAGTTTCCACCTTTATAAAAGTCGCTCGCCCAAACAACAGCCGCAAACTCTTTGGAAAATAGCAAAAGACTCCTTTGGAAACTCTTCCGTGGTCCAGTTATTTACCTAAGCGGATAAAAAAGCGCGAAAGAAGAGACGTGTACGAGATGACGTCAGTGACGCGATCCCAGGAAAGTCCACTCTCAAAGAGAGAAACGCACGAGTGAGGCGCGCGGAAACGGAAAACTCGGTCAAGTTCGTAGGTGGTAAAGCGAAAAGGGACGCGTAAGTTGGGTTCGCTCCCCAACGTGGCGACGGTCCCCCCAAAAATCCGAGTACGCGCACCTGAGAATCTCGAGCCTTTGAATTTTTGAGAGCATCGCCGTTAGCCACTCGCTTCTTATCTCTTAGCGATTTGTCCTTCTAGTACACCTGCAGCTATCGCTTCGAGCAGGTACTTTGGATCTTTTCGCTTGACTTTCCTTTACGCGAGAGTAACGTTTTTTTCCTTTCTCTTTTGTTTTCTCAAAGCTAAGGTAATCCCCGCGACGGATGCTGCGAGGTACGAGGGTTCGCGCACTTTTTTATACTTTAATATACGAGTTGGAATTTTTTAGTAAGAGGAGTCGACTTTTTTTAATATAAGTATTTAAATTCCTCTTTTGTAGGCAGTTTTATCGAACGAACGATATTTCGAGAGTTGACTATTACAAATATATATGTACATGTATTGGGTAATAACATTCGTAACTTTTTTCAAGTGCTAATGGATAATCAAATTATAATTCATTATTAGAGACAAGTTTACTTTAACAAAATGAAGAGATTCTTTTCAACTGATAAGTCAAATTTCAAGAGGATTGTATAATTTGTTTTATACAAGTTAAATTTAGAATTTGATGAAATCATCCGTAAAACAGTGGTTTTGTCGTTAATAATAAAAATGGAATTGTTTTTATTTAGAACATGATTTTGAAAAGATTATTTCGTGTACGTATATATTTTTTTTATTTTAATGATAATAGAACAATAGTGACAATTATATAATAATTAAAATTAAGCTTCTTTCTTAAATGTGAATAATAAAACATATTTTACATCGAAAATTATTTTTAATATTTTTAATATTTGAAACCATATTAATATTACAACCAACTTTACTAAAGATGTTACAGTTTGTTATATTAAAATTATATTTCATTGATTATCCAATGTCAATTATGATGTTCGAATTAAGTTTTATGGAATTTTTCAAAGTTTAATTAGCTGATGATTTAATTTCTTAAATTATCATTTTTATATTTTAAAATTAATATTTTATAAGAACTAAACGTTTAAATTAAGAAATTGATCGATATTCATTTATAAAAGAAAATGAAATCACTCTTATATCTACTTAAAATTTATTATTCGATCAAGTAAGATATTTTATATTCTTAATTTTCTTAAAAAAGTAATTCCGAAAGATTACTCACTTATAATTAATTAAATTCATATTTATTAATTTTTTATGATCTATAAGAAAGTCGAAATATTCTTTAAAAGATTCTTTTCTTACGTTATTTCAATCTGTAATTTTTTATTTCAGAATATGAATTAGTCGCAAGAAATATTATCTTCCTTTTGAATAAAGCTACTACAGTTTATTTTATGAAATTAATTGTGGTACATGAAATATATTAGGATAAAAATATATATGTAAGTCGGAAGTTAAATAAATCAATATTTTTATATTTTACATAATATAATGAATATTTATATGGTAATATGTTATATAAATAATAATAATTATTATAATTTTGAGATATGCTATTAATTATAAATTTTAATTATACATATTTATTTAAATGTGAAATCATAATGAAACAAAATTTAATCAATTTAAGTAGAATAAGACGATCGAATATTTATAATTAATGTTCTTTTTACATAATACTTTTTATTTATATATGTAGACATCAAATATTATCATTGGATAGATAATGATTATGTCTAACATTTGAAGTAAGTTATTTATATTATTATCTAAAATATTAGGGTTATAATTCAGTTAAGATATATTATTAAAAATTTATATTGAAATATCGTAAATTTAAATGTTTTAAAATACATTTTAATACATTTATTGTAATTTTTTTTACTTTGCAACAAGAAGCATGTTTTTATACTTATAACATTTTATTTGACTTATGCATTTCCGAGTTTCTAAAGCTTTAAGTCTTATTAGTAATAATTTAGAAATGTGTATAGTTTGAGACGATTAAAAACTTACAGTAAAGTAACATTTAGATTCTTGAACATTAAATAGAAATTTATTTGTACATTTAATAATAAATTATTTCAGTTAATTTTATTAAAATATATTAGTAGTATAGTAATAACAGTTATAATTGAGTATAAATTTTTATATTTTAGTAATATTAGTAAATTAATTATTAATATTTTATTACAATACTAATATTTTATTAAAAATCAGAAGTAAAAAGGTCGAGTAAAAAGTCACGAATAAACTTTTAAAAATAATTGATCATAAACAATTATAATTTCTCCATGATTGGTATATTGTTTACTATAATATAAGTCATTGAAAAAACTTATATTTTTATAATAATTTTATGAAAACTTTATTATCGTATATGATTCAATCGTATCTAAATTATTAAAGTTTTTTTCATTTAATCATGTAACTACATATTTTATTTTATATGGAATAAATAAAAAATATATTTTCATCGGTATATTTAATTTGAATCTTATATTCTTTTAGTATCGGTCGTTGTAATTAAAAATATATGTAATATTTTGTGTATTTTTATACGTAACTGATAACTGATTTATATATATATATATATATATAAGATTTTTCTATTATTTATAAAGTTTTATGTAAAAATATTTACATACTCAAAATAGAGTTTTTAAAGGAAAGAAGCATCAATTGTTTTTAATAATCAAGACTGCATAAAATAATCGTACACATTATTTTTAAAACAAAAAAAAGATTTTGTTCGATATTAAATAATACGATTGTAATAACACAAATATTATCGAAACTGAGAATAATTATGAAAGAAATATAATTAAGTAAAACTTGTCACGTTTACTGTCTTGTAAGGTTCGCACGTTTTGTTTCAACTTGACATTTCAACACAAAACATTTTGAAAGCTTATGATTAATTTTAGAATTTTCCCTAATAGAAGTTTAGTTTAGTCTGGAATAGATTATTTTCATTTCTGTTGTGTAAGTGTTTGAATAGATACAACAGTAGATAAATTTCTGATATAATTTATAACGTGCAATCTTTCATAACCGAATCATAAAATCTGAATTTTAACACGATTGTATTTTTTAGAGTAACTATTATTATTGTTAGCAGTTATATCACATCTATTCTATCATATCTATTATTAATTGGAATTTAATAAATAGAATAGAAATTTATAAAAAGAAGGGCGTTCACAAATATTCTTTAGTATAATATGTAACAATGTAAGTAGCATATGTAGTACAGTATAATAAACAAAGTAAACTATAAAACTTATTTTTTAAACCATAAATCTATCGTGTAAAGAAATTAAATTTTATTAATGAACTAGAAGTTGATAAATGATCAATGGAAGTTTTATGGTTTTGATAAATTAACAAAAAAAAAACAGGATTTAAGTAACTTTAACTTAGAAATTTGTAAGCTATTAACGGCGACTGATAACTGTATAAAGTTATTCGGTAAAGCATTTTATAAATTTATTTTGTAAAAAATTATATCGAGTTTTATTTTTTTTCGTTTTAAATTGTAAGATTATTCATAATTAATTAGTATTGATTATTTTTTATGCATAAAATAATTGTTTACCGATAAAAGTTCTACAGAATTATTTGTAGTACTTTTATAAGAAAATAAAATTAATCATTACTTATAAAAACTTTTTTGATATTTGAAACATTATTGTATTAAAATCGTGATATTTGTGGAGTAAGTATTTTTTACAGTGGATCAAATAATCCGAAAGATAAACATTCTTGCGATCTTTTTTCACATATGTACAGATTTTAAAATTGAAAGTTGTTTGTAAACGCACTTGTGCAACGAAACGACACGAAAGAGACGAGACCAAGAAGAAGGAAGAGACACGTAGAAGAGACCGAGGTAAAGAGAAAATAGTAACACTTAAAGCGAAAAAGGAAACTCGTGTTTAAGGCTGGAACGTTGTACGAAAAGTAACAAAATAGATTTCTAGTGGCTACGAATATGTTGAAAACATAATAAAAATCATACATTATTTATCAGCGGGTTTAATTTCAAAGCAATATCGAGTCGCGTTATCTTGCTTGGATACATTGCATAAAAATACATCGGAGAATAAAATATAATATTTTAAAGACTCAAAGTTAATAACCTTCGAAGAAATTATAAAATGCTTAACCTATATTAATTCCGATATTAGATCTTTTATCGATATTCAATTTTCCGATATTAAAATTCATTTTACAATTTTGTAATCATTGTCAGTATATGTAAAAATATATTTTATGAGAAATAAAGAAAGGCTCGGTAATAAAAATGTCAATTCATTGTAATATATTTTATTGAACTATAAATTTTATTCTTATTATTTCATAAAATATAAAATGACACGAGACGCGTACTATGATCAAATTATTTTAATAACATTAATAATCATAATCGCCGATAATCGCCAATTTATAAAATATTAATATAAAAACATTAATTTTAATGCTGAAAGCTTCAATATATAAATAGTAATTTAAGGGATATATACTTTCATTTTGACTATTTTTATGGAAAAAGTAGTAGGCGCATATATACGTGCACTCTTGAATGACCTGCTTGTAAAACGTAAGATAGAGATAGAGTGGTGAGGTAAGAGAATGAGAGAGAAAGAAAGAAATATGACTTGTTTGCAATCTTACTCTTCAAGTAATTGGCTTCGTGTAAACCACCGCAAGGCAGAAAGTCGCCGCGACCCTCCGTCTCTTGCGCTCGGGTGTATTTTTAACCATTTTGTCTTGTCTTTCTTTTTCTTCTCTCTCGCTGCATTTCCCGACTCGCGTCTTTCTGTTATTTCTCTTTTGCTCGCTTTCTCCGTTTCTGCTCTATTCTCCCTAGCTTTCTACCTCTTTCCCTCTTTCCCTCTCTCCTCTCTCACAAAATTGACAGATGCGTATGGTATTTTTTTAAAAGATTGAACCTTTTTACGTGGTTCGCTTTATTTAGAATCGGGAAGTTTTTTAAATCGCATCGCATTATAGTTTCACTATTTTTCACTCTCCATAATCATTAACGATCATTTCTATATTAATAACTTTTATATTGTACAGAGCTTGGAAATGTCTTTACACGTATACACATAATTTTTGTATTCATCAAATTGTTTTTTTTATCAATCATCATATTTATTCAATTCACACATATAAATAAATTTATCGATTAATATTATAAATTCTATACACATATAAAATTGTCGAATTCGATAATTAAAATTTGTTACAGATATTTATTTATATTTCAATGAAAATATTTAATAATTAGTTCAAGCGAACAACGCAAGGTTAGTTTTCTTTAATAATATACGATATTGAATAAAGATATTAATAAAAAATATTGCATGTCTGATATACGTTCATTAAAGTTTTTAAGCTATAAATAGCAACTCAAGGAAAAATAATGAAAAGATTAAGCTTATTTTTTAAGAATTAGCTAAGTATTTTTTATTATTTTCGAGTTCATTTCGTTAGTTCGAAAGAAATAGAGGATTACATTATCTTTATTATTCGCGTTAAAAAAATAAATTTTGTAAAGCGAGAGACGGCCAAATATTAATTGATGCATTAGTTGGTCTGTGGGTGGAGAAAGAAACATTTAGACCACCAGGGACGACGATAGCAATAACAGCAACAATAACGGTTCAACCAAACTGTTTATCTTCGAAAGCTATCTTTTTTCTTTTTTCAGCTTTTCTCTTTCTTACAAGTTTATCTTAGTCTTAAAATTTTGTTTACGCTTGAGTTGTTTCATGGAATGACATTTTATATTTTGCTTTATGTGCAAGAAATTGGAGCTTCCGAAGTAATGCCTTTTATTTTTTTAATGGGCTTCGATAGTTAAATTTAAGAATCTTTACAATTCTAACTTCCTAATGTATTTACGTTTACAATATCATTTAAATGTAAGATTAATATATTCTTTCGATGAATCAGATTAAGGTTTTCAATGTTATAATTCAATTTTGTTTTTTATTAAGTAACAAATTTTACCTACTTAGTGTAATTTAATAGTGTATTATCAAAGTGAATTAATTCATTATTTTTAGCTTGAATTTAGTTTTTATCTTTAATTTGTTAAAAGAAAATAATTCTTTTATATTTCAATTATGTGTAAAATTGTTATTTATTATAATAATTACACACATTATAATTGTTATCGTTTCATTTTCCATATTAATTTAATTATTTCATATTTGTTAAAAAGCATTTCTCTTTAATGCAAGGAACAAAGTCTTTTAATTTCATAAATTATTGAAATGAAATAATTTAGAGCGATTTAGGCGATTCATGTAAATATATGAAAGTTAAAATATAATAATTTATAAAATTAATATTTGTTAAATAAAAATTTCATTATTCATTTAATTATAGAAATTAATATAAATTACTCGATTAACTAAGATATCTTTAAAATAAAATATATGTAATAAAAAACTTTCAGTTGTGTTATTTAAGAAGAATTTGCGATCGCAAAATTGCAATTTTGACGACTTATTCCTTATTGCTATCACTCAAAATTGATTATTAAGATAATAATAAATTATTTAAATGTTCCTATAAATAAAATTACAGATGAAATATTTTATTTTCTATTTTTTGAATCGCATTAATTATTTTTATATTTTTTAATATCTTTCGTAAGATTAACTTGAAAATAAAATTAATAGTCGTACGTACATATATATATTTTAAAATCAAGTATATGCTTAAATAAAACTTATGCTTTTTATAAAGTACATAAATTATTTAAATTTTTATTTATTTTTAATAATATATTACATAAAAATTTATTCAATTATTATTTTAATAAACGTTTTCATATACAAAATAAATAAGCGAACAGATATTTTAATTGTAATATGTTAAGTTTGAATATACGAAAACGTAATTATAGTAAATTTATAATTTATTTTACGATTAATTTATTTTGCTTTTAAAATATACATCTTATCGATATCGATGAAAAATATATTCATAAATTTTTAAATAATATAATATTTAAAAAATTTCAGTTTCATCACAAATTTAATTAATTGTGAATATATTATATTTGTAGATAACGAGATCTAAAATATTTGATAAAATTAAAAAAAAATTTTACAGCTTATTCAATTATATTAACGCAAAATGTAGTCAAATCGAGAATTCGATAAAACAGTAATAATTTTACAATATATTAAATTAGTAAAACGAATTTTATTGGGATCGATATTAGTACTTTCAGAAGTTTTAAAGAAGATTTAAAATTTTTTTTCTGATATAATAAATTAGAAGTCTCTAAGAAATCGAAAATTAAGAGCTTAATATAAAGATAGATAGCTTCATAGGTAGATAGAGAAATATCGAGGATGAAATAAATGAATGGAGAAATTTAAAGAAGCAATGATAACTTATCCAAAAGTATAGATCTAAAGGAAATTAGGTTCTGCGTTTTTATACAACATATTTTTCTTTATTATAGTGTATAAAACTTTTAAAAGTTTAAAGATATATAATAAATTTCTTAATTTTATTCTATTTGTATATTTATAAAAAGGAGACCTGCAGAATTTACTTTTTTATTCAAAATATAGATTAAAATAACTAACTTTATTTTACTAAAGTGTTCATTATTAATAATTGTTTTTATTTAGTAACTTAATCTTATTAATGAAATGTTTAATAGAATTTCAAAAAGGGTGGAGAGTAGTTTAAAAATATTTAAAATTAAACGAAAAAGATATAAAGTGGAATTCGTTTTTAAAGAAAAAAAAAGAATAAAAATATCATCTTTAATATTTCCTTGGGACCTTTAAGAAAATGAATGTATAAATATTTACAACAAAACCGATGAATTTATTGATTATTATAATTTAATACGCTCTTCGATAATATTTTTACTTAATATATGTTAATAGGTAAAGATATGCCTCACATTGCAGAATAGTCTTTTCAGTCATTTAAGTTATTTACATTCTTTAAAAATCCCTTTGGTTTAATCGAAAATTTTCTATTCTATTTAAGTTTGTTTTTATTTTATGAAATGTATTTAAATTCTTATTTAAATAAGATGTTTAATACATTAAATATTTAACAAATTTTATCATAGATTTATTTGTAATTCAATCGTAATTTTAAACTAAATTCTACTTAATTATTTTAATAATTTCATGTAAATTAAAAAATATTCGCTTGTATAAATAATATTTCAATAGGGTTTATATATTCTACTATTTTTAAATTTAGTATAACATATTTTTAATATTTAGAAATTTGAAAGTACTATTCATTTTAGTCGACGATTTTATATTAATTTATGGTTTTTAATTTTAATATAAATTAGTATATCAATTTTGACTAATTTATGATTTTTATCATAATTAATCGTCGTTTTATCGATATCAATTCAATTATATCTATACATATTTTAATATTTATCGATATATTTTTGATCGAATCACAAGCTTTTTGAAATGTAAAAATAGCATATTATTTTATATAATTTTTGTTTTAACCATAACTTTTTAGCTATGAATTTTGAATGCTTTTTGAATATATTGTTTAGGAGACTAAATTTTCAAACTTCGAAAATATTCTCTGTATATTAGGTTAGTCTTATTAATAAAATTTTATATAGAATTTTGTAACAGTTAGAAGGGTAGTTTTATAACTCTATAATTATTGTAAATAGTTTTATAACCTTTTCAAAGATCGAAATAATAATAAAAGCTTTTTTCATTTTCCACTTTAATTGCTAAAAGATACATAATAATTATAAGTTTTTAATTTCTGAAGTAAAAATATTTTTCTATTCTGCATTAATTAAATTTTTTATTTATGAATTATCGAAGTTTCACCATTTTTTAAGTATCTACCTTTTTTTTTATAAAGTTTATCCGAGCAGATCTTGAAATTTATCGAAATTATTTTTTTACGCGTTAAGTAAAATTTTTATCACTAATAGATTTTTAAATTTTTGATCTAGTTTTGAAATTTGATCCAAGCTGGAAACTTTTCTCAATGAATTTTATAGAAGAACGAACGCGTCCAGCGAATGTCATACTTTTTATTTTTTTTAAATTCAACATTTAAATTTATTCTTTTATTTTCATATTTTCTTTTAAAAAATTTGATGTTTTGTTTTTTGTTGTATAAGTCTTTATCAAATTTCACTCTATGCACGTATCATTGACCAATATGTGCATAATTTTTTAATTTTTGTTTTATTCTTAAAACCATTTCACCATTTTTGTAATCTTTTGCACGTATATTTTTATCATTGGTTAAGCTATACAGATTTTTAAAGTAACTGAAAATTTGAACGCGATGCTCAATATTAACCGTCTTTATTTTATGTTTTCTCATATTAAATTTAGATATCGAGTTAATCAAAGTTCTATTATTTATTACTAATTAGATTTTAATATCAATTCTACTAAAAAGTTTTATAATCACAATTTATATTTTAACAGCACGTAACATCCTGAATATCGAATAACGTCTTTTATTAATATTAATTTATCTCCATAATATTATAATGATGGAAGAAATTATGATGCTGAGTCAGTTTTGAGTGTAATACTTATACTAAAAACTGTAATCACAAGGCACACGCACAGTTTACGATAATAATTATTAATGTTTTTTCATATCTATGAATATCTCATTATGCTATAGTATCCACTAAAGCTTAAATTATGCAAATGTTCGTAATAATGTAATGTATAATCTTATTACGATTATATGTTATAATTTTAATTATACCGTTATAGTTCACACTATGACAAACTATATTATCTCTGACACCTCAAAACGGTTATCCGTGCCATGTATTATTTCCATTACTTGAGTTTGATTCAGGTATTATGTATTGACGGTAAGTTGATTCGCTATCAGTTCGAACCATAACGTTAGATGTAGCAAAAACTGAACATTGCGTTGTTTAAAGATCGTTACAATACTCCGATAAGTTTGTAATATCTTACGATATTTTAGCGCTCAAAGTAAATTTTGGACAATAATTTAAAATCGTTAAACGATATATTTTTTTATCTTTTTTCTTAATTTCAATGAATTCAATTATTTATTCTATTTAGCTATTTTTATCATAAAATTATAAAAAAATTGATAGTTTCAATTACGTTATAACTCGAGATATTTTTTTAAAAGAGGAAATTTCCTGAAAATAAAAATCATTTTTCACATCTTGATTTTATTAGAATTATATTACCCTTATAGCGGGAAAAAAAATCTTTCGATTGAAATATAAAGATATTTACCAAAAATGGTGTAAATCTATGTCAACATCGTTTCCTTTTTTTATTCTCATATTTCTAGGACAAATATATTTGTACACACAGCGATATCGATTTAAAAAACTGTACAGGTATTTCCGTACTACCGAATGTTTTTAAAGCATCGCGATTAAATTAATATGATTGTTAACGATTCGTTAATGAATTTTTAACGAAGAGAATAGCAACTAGTCGCCGACCGAGAGACAAGGATAACATCGTAGCAAGATGGAACTCGTTAACTATTTCGTCGTAGAAACGGAGTCTGCGCAAACCGAGGATTTTGTAGAAATCGCGAAAATAAAAGGATTTTACGAGCGTAGGGAGGGAAATGAAAAAAATAAAGGGACGATAGAAGGAAGAATAAAAGTTTTTCCTCTTACCGACAGCTGACAATTGTTCCTGCGTTGTATTGTCAGAATTGGGCGTCGAATGCGGTTCGGGCACGGATTTCGCTCTAATAGAGAGACAGAAAGTCGAGCTTCAACGAGAAATTTGCTTACTTCTTTTCGAATGTCCGATCGATAGCTTAAAGCGCTTTCGAGTGAAATTTTTTGTTTTTAGACGAGGTAAGTTTCGCGATAGTTTAAAAGATTTTCTAGTGCTCTCTAAAAATAGGATTTAAAAGCGTTAGCTCAATCGAAAGAAATTACAAAGTTATAAAACTTATATTCGACTAAATTGATTCGATACTACAAGCCTGAAAAATCATTCCCTGGATAATTTCGAGGCGAACGGTATTTCTCAATTTTTTTAAAGGATTAAAATAGGACGTTCGATGTTTGCATAATAATCCATGAAAAAAGAGACCGTTGGAAAAGTGGATTTTCGGTTACACATGTTTATAAGGTTATAAATACGCGTACGCAGAAATTCTCGGTGCAGAAATGTATACGCATCTTTCGCCTCGATTTACGTAAACGCGAATAAAAAATATACTCGTTTTAATCGTTTACTCTTTTCTCTCCACTTTTCTATAAAAAGTATGAAGAAAAATACTTCTCGGAGATTTCTGCCGTGATTTTCTATACTTTACTATCCGAATGATTTTATTGCCGAGGAATGTAATCTTCGAGCGAGTAAACATAAAGGGTGTGTGTTTTATCTCTCGCACGAGTATAGACTTTTCAAATGTATTTCAGAAATTGCGTTTTGTTTTGATATACTATTATTTGTCTCTGTGAAAAGAAAGAGGTGCGTTTTAACGTCGCGTCTACAAAGGAATTTTATTTTAAACGATTGGAACGAAATAAGATCAAATTTAGGTTTATACGAACACTTCGATAACCTTTTACAAATGTTGCATTACAATTTTTACTTTTTTTCAAATCTGTTTTTACAGTAGCATATCGTTATTGCATATCCTCTTTATTCGGATAATTATCATTAAAAAATTTTATCATTAATAAAACACGGTATCAATTACAATTATTTTTCGTTATATATTTTTTAAATTTACCTCGGTATTTTTATAAATCTCGGAAAATACGTTAAAAATAGTTGTTGAATATTATCGATTCGATCAAACTTTTTTTATGATTTCGATCTAAAATAAAACCTTATCGGAATTTTTTTATATTTTCTATATATTTCCTAAAAAAATAACTGAAAGTTATTATTTATTATTCATTTCTTATCGTTATTTTCAATAAAAAACATATCGTAAGTTTTTTTTACGCATATATAACAAAATAAATAATTAATAATATTATAGAACGGAAAATTCTTCCAATATTTTCCAAAAATATTTTTGCAGATAAAGTATTTAAAAAAACTGTTTCTATTCTAACAAAGTTTTAAAATTTGTACTATTCTCTAAGACTATTTTATTAATAAATTGATGTTAACATTGATCCGAATATTCATGAAACGCGTGAACCAGATGAGAATATTTTGTATTATTCTGCAACGACGATTTATGCGGTAAAGTATCGCGAAGTCTTAAACGAGCTCTACAAATAACAAGATTCCAATAAGTATCCCGAAATTTTGTCTCCTTCCATATCTCCGAATCAAGGTGGATGGTTTCCCCTCCTTGTTCCGTCACCGACACGAATCGGTCATAAATACGTCGGTCCCGAGTAGAAGACACCGCGTTACGATGCCAAATAGCTCTTGGCATGACGTGCAACGAGTCTTTTGCGCGAAATGCCAAGAAACCGCCGACATCACATACGTTCCTACATAAATCTACTTCGTTTCGCTGGAATCGGATGCGTATCGAACGTAATTTAGTGCACGAGAAGTTACACCTCGAGTGCTTCGACGTCGAACGTCGAAAAAACTTTTTGAGAATCGGGAATTATCTAGAGGAACGTGACTTCGTATCTTGAATTTTTTTTTTTTATATATAAGTTATTCAGACACGATGAAAAGGGAAATATATAAAGTATCATTTATTGGACCGATCGGTTACTAAATAATTTATCTATCCCTGAAAAGAAAACGAGAGCTTCTTCAAAATTCAGGACATCCTTCTTTTTATTTTATTACCGATAAAAGAATCGATAATCTTTTTAAAATTTACATTATTATATCTCCAATGCGCGTGCGCTATTTACATTTTACTTTTTATACCAAAGATCCTTTATTTTACGATGATTTAAAAGTGGTTTCAGTGATAACAACCCTACTTCCAAATCTATGTCTTATTTATCGCGACAAAGTTAGTTTTAAAATTATTGCGGTATTTTAAAAAAACCAAATTAATTATCGTTAGAGTTACTCAGGCCGAATGAAAGATTAAAAATTGTCGCGTTAAAATAAATTTAAAGCAAATTGCTAGGAAAGTTTAATCTAGCTACGTAAAAGTATAAATTACGTAGATATTAATTTTGAATAAATTTCAATAATTTTTAAACGAAATTCGGCTCGATCGCAAGATCACTAATAGTAGATTCGAACAAGCGTTACAAATGTTACATTTAACGTTATTTATGCTCGGTGAAAAACTTTGTAACTCCACCTTTCGGCAGACCTTACCGAATTTTCTTTTTCGAGGCATCGCGTTGCAGCATCTTTAAATTTTTTAATACCAATTCATTACCCACGAACCACGGGTAACGGATACCTACGGAAATTCAAAAAATCTTTGGGATTTAAATCGTATCCGCGAAAATATGGTACAAATCGTTTTCATATTCACTCGTGTTATTGGGCGATTAGTAGAAATTTACGATCACGTGCAATACACGAACGTGGAAAATATATTTATTTGTTGTATTCTACCGTTCATTCCGATTAACATTTAATTTATATCAATAGTGGTTTTCCATGTTATTATTGGTGATTAATACAGATATTTAATGTAGATAATATTGATATTCAAGTATTTAGCATTTTTTAAAATTATTAATATATATATATATATAAATAGTTTTTTATTTTCATAAAAGATTATTGAGAGAAACATTCAAAATTTCAAATAAATTACTTAAATACATTCAAATTAATTTACGTATGCGGACTATTTTTTTTTACAAAATTTTTTAACGAGTCAACATAATTTATTGTAAACGTAAAAATAAAGCTAACTTTTAATATTATGATTTTTTAATGTTTAGATTGAAATTGCAGATTGTACAAGGATCAACTATTTTTATTTCATTTAAAATCGATCACTTTAATTCCAATTTAAATCATTTATGAAAAACTAATAATATTAATGTATTTATTTGGTGTTATAATCTGCATATTGATAGATAAGTTTCAAAATATTGAAATGGAATTTTATTTTTATTTGAAATTTTGATATTATTAAAATTCTATTTTTTAGTAAAGGTAGACATTAGTATTAAGGTGTCAATTAAAATTATTAATAAAAGTCGAAAGTAGAACTTGGAGTTAGATTTTTTGGAAAGGTTTATTCGTTATAAAAGTTCTAAAAGTTAGATTTTTGCAAAAGAAAATAAATATAACCAAACGTAATAAAATCGATTTGTTTTTTTAAATTCGTTTACATGTATAAGTATTTTGAATGTCGTATAAATCTATGCAATTTATATTTTGTAATCAATGTTTTATACGTACGTTTTCAAAGAAAACGAAAAAATGAGTAACGTTAAAACTTGCATACTCGTTTTTACCCACCGATATTTTTTAATACAAATATCTCGGTATTTGCTTTTATTAAAGTTTGTAATGTATATAGGTAATATTTTTATTCATTGTTAAAATTCTTACGTGATAATAAATTCAGAATATCGTTTTTTGTACATTTATTATTATGGGAAAAAAGAAGTGCTTCTATTTTTGTAAATATTCTTGAAGGTGATGTTAGTATTTAATAATAAAAAAATTTTTCATTTAACTTTAGAAAATTTTTATAAACTTTAATAAACGATCGTACTTTTATTTTATTCTCTATACAAAGAGAATTTTGCTTTAATTATGAACATTTAAAATATATAAACATAATTTTAACGAAGTATACTGAAATAGGTCAGTATGTGCTCGATGTACATATTATCACGATTTCGAACATTTCGCTACACTCGGAATGTTCGGGAACATTTTTGTACATCAATGAATATTGCATAGTTTTAAAATGGGTATTAACTTTTTGTACATAATTCTGTAATAATTTGTAACGTAAAAATTATATATATTCAAGTACCTTATTATACATGTAAGTATTTACAAAAATATGCAAACATGTGAATATTTTAATTTTTTAAGTCGTATATATATGATATTTATATACTATTATACATGCAAAGAATTATTAAGAAAAAATCGCGATGGATTTTAAGCCGAAAAATGACGATTCAAAGGTGACATTGGTCAGTTTATTTGAAGTTAAAAAAAGAAATCCGAGTGTAAAATTTACCTTCGTAACGAATAGAATTATTTACAAATGTATCAAAGTCTAAGTTCGAAAATAATCAAGTAGAAGAACGCAAAATAATAAGAACGTGTTTAATATCACCAAGTGGATTTACTCTAAACATTGCGACGGAAATTTATCGATCGCGTAAAAGCGATTACGAGTATCGAAAATTTGGCTTGTGCGAGTAATAATGAGAACAACGGCCTTAAAATAACGATTGTTACAGTACAAGAGGAGCAGGAAAGGAATCGGTCAGCGCATAAAGTTAAAGTACTCCGTATATATATGGCAAAAGTCCTACGTAGAATCATAAGCGCATTGTAAATTTACACGAGTACATTTACAACTTTGAAAGCTGTTAATTATAAACACGTTTATTATAAATGTGTGTATGCTCGTAAGGTCAATCGAAAAATGAAGTAAACGCTTGATTCGATAAGAGCAGTAAAAGTAGTAGGAAGACAATCGATAGAATTTAGAACGACTTATCATTGAAAATGTAATTAAGATAAGTGAAACTATAATTTTTAAGTCGTTCGTTTGCAATTTATCATTAATAAATTCAACCTTTTTTTTATTCGTGGATCTCAATTTTTTACCTCCGAAATGCGAACATAATTAAAAAAATAAAAGTTCGTAGCAAGGCTATAAATTTTTATTAGAAAGATATATTCTCCTTTCTTTTAAGTAGAGGCCAAATATAAACTATTTAGAGGCTTCTCCTCGAGTCGCAATGATTTAGGCTTAAGTAAATTCACCCGTTAAATTTTGTTTAATAACCTTAACAATATTATTTTAATGGGAGATAAGCTCTTACCTAAGTAATATGCAAACGTCTACCAAAGCAACTTTCCAAATAATTGTAATTTTCATATACTTGTGCAATTTAACGAAACAATTCGATTTTTTGATTCTTCCGATTATTTTGTCCGATGTACGAATTACGCGTAGGTAAATGTATAGAAAGCGATGACTTGGCGCGAATTATAGTTTTTTTCTACGTAGAAGCAAAGTTAGGGCAAGGAGAAAGATAGAGCTTTTATTCGCCGTTAACATTTAGCCTCGTTTCTGCAACTGAGCAACGAAATGACATTGGAAGTTTAACCGTACCCTGACATTACAGCAACGTAATATTTGATTCATATTTAATGACCGAGAGTACGAGTATGTAATATCGTCGAGCGATGGTCTTTTGTTGCACGTATACGTGTGGAATACATCCAACTTTTTGGGAACGACGTAAATATTAATGTGATATAATGGAGATAATATGGAGTACTAAAAATAATCACGGAAAGAAAGTGATTTTGTTAAGAACAACGTAATACTGCATTAAACGTATGCCTCAACGTATATACGCACACATGTGCATAGTTATTATACACGTATAAAAGGAAGTAGTTTCCGAGCTTTCGTATATCAATTATGGAAGTAACTCGTACGAATTTACGTTCGCGTATTACTTTACATTATTTTTGCTACAAATTTATATTTTAGTTCGTATAGAAAATTATCATTTTTTTATATTATAAATTAAATTTCAATCGAACTATTATCGAATCGGAATCCTTTAAATATAAAATATTAAGCTTACGTTGGAAACAGTAAATATAAGAGCTTAAGATATTCTCGTGAAAATTGAGTTTATCTTGTTTTTAATTTGGTAAGTGATACTAAATTATTTTTCAGATTTCTAAGATCGTTAGAATTTGCAAAATATAATTGGAACGAACAAATCTCTAATTTTATTCAATAAAAAGAATAAATATCAAATTGAATTATTGTACCGATAAAAGTACATATACTTTTTTGTGTTGTAAGTACTTATATTATGTTTTATCAATTGATTTTTGTACATGTTTGTATCATTGTTAATGAAACCAAGAACAGATTTTTAAATCATTATTTTAATTATTTATTATTACACCGTTAAAATTTGTTCTTTTTTAAATATATATTTTACGATTCTATTCAATTGGATGCAGTTTAGTACTTTTTATATAAAAATAATTTTGTTCGTTACGATTGCTATTACTGCTTATCGTTTTGTTTCAATTTGCAAATATATTGCCACTTTTAACAAAAACGATTACCGTTTCGTTGAAATGAATAGTTATTCAAGAATTTATTACGATTAAATTTTTTGCGGAATACATTAACTTTAACGGAGTAAATTGTTTAAAATATTGTTTAAAATATTATTTTCTTTTTTACGCAAACGATTAATTATATTCGTATCTCTTCGCGCGTTAAATAAATTCTCTTGGAGCGATAAAAGACTATTGTTTACTCGAGGAAAAATTATCGTTGGAAGAGCAAACTTTGCAAACGCAAAGTTATATCGCGAATCCGAACAGGTATTTTTAGAATCCTGTATTTCTTTTACATTGTATTTTTAAGATATGATTTAACTCGAAAGTATATATTTTTCATTTTCATACGTTTGATATAAAACTACGTTTCGAAAAGCTTTCATCGCGAATTTGCGAGTGGGCTTGTTACAGTTGTAATAAATATTTATTTCGGATCCACGAATACCTGAATGCTTGATATATATCAACGACGACACGTATACGCTTCCACACGCAAGCGTTTGTAGACACGTCACGTATTTTTTCCTACGTGTAGGAACATGTGTATAAACGAGCGAAATTTTGTATTCTTTTTGAACATTTTGTATTCTTTTTGAACAGTATACACTTAGGTATTGGAAATTGCTGTACGTATTCATAAAACAACATCGCTTTAGGTAGTTATATAATATTGATTACATTAAACACGCGTAACCTTGAATTCACACTAAATATCATCGTTAAGTTTGTTTCGTTCTAGTCGCACTATCTAGTAAGTTAGTTTAAGACTAATTAGTAAATTATCTATATACACAAGGACGATAACGAGTCTATATTTTGAGAAAATCAAGGGTTAAAGCGCAGTTCAACAAATTTAAGGAGTTGACTAAAACTTCAAAATGCAAAGTGTCGAAATTCACTATCTAAGAGTAGTTTTTTTACATTATCTGAATATTACTTTTGTTTCAGCTAAAATTGATTGTACAATGTAACTGTAGTTGTTCTTTTAAGAATGTTAATATCTATTACAAGAAATTATACTCGAGATTTATGTTTAATAAAATTACTTTTACTAAAGATATCTTAAAATTTTGTTTCATCTAAATGAAAAATGACGTTATTAGAGTAAGATTTTTATTATTGTTACGAGTAAAAAAATGATTTTTATACTAATAAATTATTCGTATAAAAAGTTTTGCAATTTTTCAGAGATTATTAATAATTACGCGAATAAAATTAAAACGCTATCCTCGTTGATTCAATTATATTTTAACTTAAATTTATAACGCGAAGATATTCGATTAAGTTACATCAATTTTCTTTTATTCAGAGTTGTGATAGATTTTTTTTAAATATTCGAAGCTTGTACATAATAAAAATTTATATCGTACCGAGAAATAGAAATGATTTTACACCTCTGAAATTACATCGTTACTTTGCTCATACATTGATTCCAGTATGAAAAGGAATTCTATTAATGCTTTGAAAATGGTCGGAAGCTTACGATAATGTTGCCTTAATTCTTTATAGCGCGAACTTAAGGTCTTATACAAAATGGTGTACTCCTCATTATTGTAAACATGAAAATTGTGAAATCAGCTATTCTCTATTGTCCAACCAAACAGTCGTTAAATAAACGATCTTGAACGGATAGTTGAATACTTAAATTATAATATCAAATAACATTGACTACATTCATTTTGAATTATCTAGAAAAAGTTTTATGTATTTAATATCAAGATAGTTTTATCCAAAGATTAAATTAGTACGTTAAGAATGATTATACGTAAAACGGATAATTAATTCGTAATAACCTAAAGGCATCGAATTAATAAGCATGAGATCATATTATTTTTATTTATTTTTTTTAAGAATAAAACTAATTTTAAATTAAGATTTAGACAATTTTTTATATCCTGAAACAATTTATATTTTCCTTGTATAATTGAAAATAATAGTAATCATTGACTTAAATTTGATCGTTATCGTTATAAATATAGTTTACATTATCCTGATGATTGATCCTATTATCAATAAAAAAGAATAATTATTATAAAATTTGATAATTATTTTTAAGCTTTTCTTTTAATAATATTCTTTATATCACACAATATTTGTACAATACATTCGTAGTCTACATTGTTTTTGATTTTCATGCTAGAATTAATTAAGATAATAGAAGATGTTCTTACATTGCGAACTATTGATATTTTCATAAGAAATTTAAGAATACTTAATAACGGAAGACTTTTTACCTCTTGGCAATCAAACAGTACAATAGTTCTAATGAAGTGTTATATATCTCTAAATATTGCCGAATAACTGCTGAAACTTCCCTATTCCTAGAATCTAAGTCGTACTGTTTAGTTCATCTATAGAGTATTTCCTATTCACTGATTCTTAATACTTCTCTTTTGGAGTCGAAGACGTCAAACTCTCGGTCACTGTAAGACAGTCCAGGCTTATCGGTATCTTGCCAAAAGACCACTGGAAGTTCAAATTATTGACCATTCCAAACTAATTCGGGACGTTAGATATCATTATTATCAACTCCTTTCTTCTTCGCAACATATATATATCAAACTGACTCTGTATAATAAATATTCATTTACTATTTTTAACTTCAAAAAAGATTTATGAATTGAGAAGAAGCTATTTTTTATGATTTTAAATTATACTAAACCCATTGTAATAAATAAACATTTATGAAATGTCACGTCGATATAATAGAAATTAAGGAGTTTTATGAAAAATAATGTTCTTTTTCATTCTATTGTATGTCTGACAAAAATAAAGTAACAGTTTTAGAAAATACAGAAAATGTGACTTTTGCTTTTTAATAAAGTACTTGTAGTAATCTCTATTATCAATAGAAAATTGCTAAGCCGTAGTTATTTTTTTCTTTCTACTTTCATTTTTCCTAGCCAAGATATTAACAAAAGGTAAATGCAGTTTTATTATCTACCATTAAGCTTTTCAAAGTCAAAGAGCGTTATTAACTTATTTTTCAAATTTAACCAACCGTAATTTCTACTTTTGATTTAATTTCATTCATTCTATTTCTTCGTATACTTTTATTTTTTGTAACAATTTTTCATTTATATAAAATATCTTTTAGCTATTGCTATTTTTACTTAAACTACTACGATTTTATCGAACCTTAAGACAAGATAACGAGTTTTACCGAAGATTTCCTTTCATTAACAATAGTATTATATGTTTTATCTTAACTTATCCGTACGAATTTAACTACAATTTAAAAACAAAGGTAGGTTCGATCTAAGAAAGTTTTCACGAAAACACTCTTTGGAACTTGAATAGCCTGTGCGTGGATTGAACTACGGTAAAAGGGACTTCTTTGATTTTAAAATCAGAATAGTTCGACGGGATCTTATCAAAAAGGAAGCAATTCAGTTAACATTTAGCACAAAGGTTTCCAGGAGTTCTATAAAAAGTTACTCGAAACATTTTACATTAGCAAGTAATTTCTGTTTTATACTTTAATATATCTCTTGTGTGTTTTTAAGTATATAAGCTAAAACAATAAATCTTTTTCTTTCGATAATATACAGAAATGTATTTTCTATATATATTTTCTATACTGTTATTTCGAGGTAGATGTTTTTAAATAAATATTCCATGTTCTTTTCAGTTGCATTATATTCTATATTTTATTGATAATCTAGTGTATTCGTAAATATGTCATCGATAAAAGCATGGTATTCATAATTAAAAAGTTTCGAATAATCACATTTTTTTAAAGGAAAATTGTATTTACTGTATTGTAAAAGTCTTCGATCAATGTAACTATATTTAAACTAGAGAGATAGATATATGAATACAGAGAAAGAGAAAATGATAGAGAAAAATATCAAGAATATAATGGACAAAAAAAAAAAAATACTTAAAATGAAAAAAAATTTAAACAATATTATTACATCAAATATTGAATATTTATATATATATATAAAATACAATTACTATATAATGTAATTCTTACGAATATATTAATTTGTAAACGAATACAATTGTAAAAATATAAGAAATTAGATTAGAACATAAATTAAAAAATTGTAAAAACAAATTTTTACTATAATTTTTACGAATTCTCTATTTTGCACGATTATCTGTATTTTCTACGTTAAAATGTTAAATTTACATTAAAATTGTATTTTATGTAAATTCTCGTGAATTTATAATTATTTATTATTTATATTCTTTTAAAAATACTATTGAATGCAACTGTTTATGAAATATTAATATCTACATAATTTATGCAATATGAATTATTTATATTATTAGTTAAATAATGAAACTTTGAAGTATTAAACTAATATAAATTTAAATTTGTATAGAATTAATCCATTAATTCTATTTTTATATTTCTTAATATTTCTTATATATATATTTTTAACAGTATTAAAATGTTTTAATTGGTTATCTTGTATTTGGTTCTATAATTGATATTTAAGTTTGGAATTTTTTAAATTATTGACTTTAGGATAATTATAGTTATATATTTCTTAATTTAAATTTATAAGAAGTTTAATATTAGTTTTATTTATCGATGGTGTAAAACAGTTAAAAGTCTAAAAATACATACCTAGTATTTAACTAACTGTAAAAGTTACTAATTTTAGCAATATAATTTCTTATTTATGTTCTATTTCCATTGTTTTATGTGTTCAACCGTAAAGATATTCTAAAGTAGCATTAGATAAAAAAAGAGCAGTTAGCTTTAGTTTATCTCAAATTGAACTCGGAACCTTCTGTTTCGCAACGGATAGTATTTAGTTTTAGTTACCGATGCCGAGACGTTTCTTTCTTTACGTCATTATTGTATCACAATCGTAGCGCAGAACTCGTTATTTGGACTTTGCCATACACAAGATGTATTACAGTTACATAATATATAAGAATGTATAATTATGAAATTATTTGAGTGTATAAAAATTTCTGCAGAGTTTTGTTCAACTAATTTTTATTTCCTTTTTTCCTGAATAAAGCGAAGGTGTTCCTCGAGCCAAACAATAAACTATACGTGACATATTTTCAGAGCTTAGACTCGGTAAAAACATTTTAGTTAACGAAGTGGTTTTGTTTTGTAAAATGTGTAGGTTGTTGTTACTTTCCTCTTTTCCTTGCTTTTTATCTACCGGTCTTTACTTTTTCTCATTTACTTCTCGGTGTACGATATGCTAAAACGGACTAATTTCACTTCACGTGTACTTAGACTGATTAAGAAACACGATCAACCGAGTATCTGGATCATTGGAAATTTACATGATTTTTTCATCGTAAATAAATAATTAACGGACTCTAAGAATTTCATGAAAGTTAGTCTAGATGGAATAAAAATACCGTTAAAACCTATTATGTGCATTTTTAATTTAGAGTAATTTTGTTGATGTAAATATTTACTTTACTGGATTAAATCTTGGCTTTTTTATGTTTGTTAAGAACTTGCAATATTAATAAAACACAGATATTAAATCATTATGTACATTAATCAATGTTCTTACAAGTATAAGCTTATTAAAAGTTTCCTAATGAAAGTACTGTCTTTTTTTATTTCATTAAAGTCAATTTATAGCGTAAATATAAACAATTTTATTTTAGTTTTCGAACAGTTTTATTTAATAATAAAATAAAAATTTATTAACACAAGATGAAAATATTTAAGAATTTACACCGGATTACTTTTTTATAATTTAAAATATTTATTTCATACAATTCGTAAATACACGTAGCTTTAATTATTTTTCTTAAGTTATTTAATCTATGTAGCAAAATGGTCAGATTACATTGCATAAAATAAGGAAATGTAAACTTACCTACTTTATTTCCTTAAACGATAATTGGCTTTTTTTAAATCGTATTAATTTTTTATTATTTTTTTTCAGAAGAACATAGTTAGTTATAATTTCCTTTGACTGTAAAATTTAAGTTTTTTCTTCTTGAGTAATTTCAATTGAATTTAGGATTTACATTTGAATTAATTTTTCTTATGAATTAATTTCTGTATCTATATTTACATTATTACACTTTTTTATTTTTGAGAATAATTTTATATTAAAATAAAGGTGCATAGAAATATAATTTATGTTAAGTTTACATCTTTTATTTATTTTCATTATATATAAATAAAATATAAATTTAAATATTTTATGTTTTATTAATAGCAAGAATTTATAATTAAGTAAATAAATATTTTAAAATTATCATTGACATTATTTTAATTATAACTTCTGAATCTTTGATTAGATTTTAATTAGTTATTTCATTTATTATTTCTTCGTAATATAATACAACTACAAAATATATTTGTTCGTTAAATTTAAATATGCCTAAAATTATTTGTCTATATTTTTCAAAAGTATTCTTCTATATTTTTATAAAATGACATACAAACTAAAACGTATAAGTAAATCTGTATTCAATACAACGTATTTAAATTTTTTTTTAATATCAGTTAAGTTTTACAAGAACAAATATTTAAAAATATTTTATGATTTATTATTAAGGTTTAGCAGAAGAATATGAAAAATGTATAAATTATTTATATAAACTCAAGTTATAAATAAAATAAAATCGAAAATATTAATAATTTGATATATTTAAAAACACGATAGTTTGAAATATAAAACAATCGTAAAAGAGAATTTCAATTCGACTTAGCATTCAGTCCATTAAAATTTACATTGATTTCATCGAATTTTATTTAACACGAAGCAGTTTATTTTTGATTCTTGATAAAGTAAATTTACTCAATACCGATATTAAATTCTGTTTAATAATCTAAAATGAAGCGATGACATGGCATTGTTCGGAAGATCGTATAGTCACAGTAACATTCGCTCCAGTTATTGAAAAGCCAATCTAATCGTCGCGACTAATTTTCCATTACAGTTCACGTATCTGGAAAACCGGTAACGACTCAATCATTTACATTATTTTGCGGCTTCATATTCATTTGAACGATAAAAGAAATTTATTTAGAATTTATTTGGGTTACTTCGAATTAGAGTAATTTTCGCCGAATATATACGAAATTTATCTCTCAAAAAGTGTTAACAGTTAAAATCTGTATCAATAAACCAATAAATATTTAATAGTTATGTATTCGTTAATACTATTTATCCTATTTATCGATAACAAGTCAATAAATATTATTTTTGTTTGCGTATCAGAACTTTTTTTAATGCAAATGTATTATAAGTAATTTATCAATTAAAAAAATACAAATGTTATTGACACGTAATTAATTTCGATATTTTATCGATATAATATTAGATTTTATTATAATAGTCTATAATGAAAATATATTAAAAATTATAATTTTAATTTAAGCTTGAAATTTTATTTATACAAATAGAATAAATAATATCGTGATAAAATTTTACGAGAAAGAATAAGTTAATAATTAAAAGAGATATTTGTAATTATATCAAATTTTTTTTATTTCATACATATTTCTTTTAAATTAGTAAGAATTTAAGTATTTGGAAATAGTTTTTTAAGCATTAAATCAATCTTTTAAATAAAGTGTATCCGCACCAAAGGATTAAGCACCAAAGTTATAACGGTAATTTTCTTTTTAGTCAACAAATAGTAAGAACGTATAAGATTTGATAAGCGGTTAAGAAGTATATTTAGGTATTTTCATTTAAATTGAATACGAAAAGTATAATTTCTCTCACTTCAACACATGTTTGGCATTATATTATTGGATTTTACGTAAGAGAATATTTCAAGTAAATAGTTTAAAAGAGATGCTAAAAAAAGTAGTTCAAATATAATGGAAGATTACATTTTAGATAATAATAATTTAATTATTAATAAAATTGAATCAAATAATTCGTTAACATTACTATTTTAAAAGTAATTAATTTTATTATTGTAGTATTTAACAAATTTGTAATTCGAACGAGAGTTATATGAAAATTTAATTACAATAGAGAATCGAAAATTCATTTATTATAACATATATATATATATATATTGGTTAAAATTTAATATCAATATTTGATATTTTATTATAAATATAAATTTAGCTATTAACTGTATAGGATAAATAATAAAATTGTTGATTAAAAAAGTATTGTTTTTTACTTTTATTAGAAATTAAGAATAAAATTCTTTACGATGAAAATAAACGTAATATTTTTTAACATATTCTACGACATTTGATCAGATTGTTCTTAATCTCGATTAGCAGTGGTTACTATTTACCCTAAATAAAAATATTCGCATAGTATTAAATTAATTATTCAGCATTAAAAATCTTAGGAAATATTAAAATTAAAAATGTTTATAATTATGACCGTCAGCCTCATGTACCGCATTTATCATAGGAGGTGTACTTACTAAAGCAATGCGACAAGTGCCATCGGTTTAAGGAAGGCCGGAAATTCTAGTCTCGAAAAGAGGATTTAGTTGGGTACTTCAACCGGCGATAAAGTGCCTCCCCCTTTTTTTAATTCTCCGCCCCTTCGTGCAACGGCGGTTGCTTACGATCTCAAGTCTGTGCAGAATCGGCGCGTTAAAAAATTTAGTTTAATTACTGCGGTATTTTATGACAGAAAGAAAATTTACCGTTTTAATAAAATTTGGCGGTGTTCCTTTTTTTTCCATCTCTCGCTCTCTCGCTCTCTCGCTCTCTCGCTCTCTCGGTTTACCTTACCCCCGTCTTGTTTTTGCATCTGCTACAAAAGAGGTCATCTTGCTCCCATCCATTTTTTAGATTGCTTTCATTTCAACGATATTTCGTATTTTTCCTCTCTTAATTTTCGGACTTTCTCTCTCTCTCGTTCTCGCTTATTATTTTGTACACGAAAACGTCGAGGCTCGCGCGGAATAACCGATCCGTAACATCGATCCACTCGATTACATCATATTTGATATGTGGGTGATTTCACGCTTGGTTTCCTCCTTACAACCGAAGCGCAGCGAATCGCATCGAAATTCATCCCGCGATCGGTGAATATCGCGCGGTTTTCACGAAAACGTCATCGACTTCCTCTTCCCGTTGAGGGAAATAAGCCGCGGTGGAACGAATCATAAAATTTTCAATACGTTTAATTTATTTTCGTAACGCAAGAATAATATCTTTTAGATATAAAAAAAAAAATGGAGACTCTTAACGCTACACTTTTACAGCGTCGAGCGACTTCTTCGATATCGAGGATGAGGGAAAAGAGAAAAATTATTCCAGCAACGATACGTAAATAAAGGTTGTCCATCGATATCGAACAAACGGCATCGGAACAAACAGAATATCAATGTTGCGGGAAACGCGACGTCGGAATTAATAAACGATAACGAGCTTAGCCACTTTGAATAATTTCTCGGTGTCCCGAATTCGCGAGTCGGGCTAAGGAATGATCTCGAGCAAACGCAGGAAAAGGGATCTGGAAAAGGGATCTGGAAAAGGGATCTGGAAAAGGGAAATCGGGTGGGGATCGCGTTAACGAGAACGCGGTTCGAATACCGCAGCATCCACGTCCGAGATACTCCCGTCTCTTCTCTCGACTAGGCAAATTTAGGCGCGTAAGTGCAGGTACGAGTGGATCCGCGTACAAAGGTAGTAAAATACCGTATAAAAATGAACCTAGGAAAGCGTAGGTAGAGTAAAGATAGTAAAGATATAAAAAGCACCTATAAAAACTCGTCCGTTTTTACATAAATATATTGCTTTTGTAACAATCGAAAACGTACGTTTTTAAACGCATCGGAAAAAATTGCACGCGAAAGTTCGTAAGCGTATCGGTAGGTACGCTTTAAAAATCGCTTTAAAAAAGTTTCAAAATCATCCGCGAACGACTAGAATTAATTTGGCTAATGTGACGTTCGGTATTATTTATAAATAAAGTATCGTATTTTTAATTATTGAAGAGAACAACGATGTTTCGTAAGAAAATTAACCTTGGAACCTTTAAAAACTGTATTTTTGAAAACTTTATTAACTATCAATTTTCAGAGTTTGAAATAATCCGTAACTTTATATGGAAAAGTAAGGTTTTATTATTCTATATCCTGTACAGCTGGAATCGTTTCGTAAAAGTTATAGTCAATGTAAAATACTGTACTGGAACCGAATCGACTTAGTTCGTTACGATCGATCGAAATTTTTTACAACGAGGGAACAAATATTTTCGAATAATGTGGAATAATGTGGAATAATTGGAATAATTTGGAATAATTTTATAAAAAGAGAATCGAGGCGTTTATCATCGAATCGCTTACGCTCGAGTAATTACGGATTTTCAAAGCGCGGGATTTCGTTGGAATTTGTAGCGGCGAAGGGCGAAAAGGCGCCGGAAAGGGAAAGAAGCCAGAACTCGATGTCTCAGCAGGTGAAATCGATGTAGTTCCTCGTCCGCGTAAATAATTCCACACGCTGACGCCAGTCTGTGATTTTCGCGCGAGTTATTCCAGGAGCGCGACTAGTGTCCTTAAATAGACGGAAATGGTTGGGTAGGTCGGGTAGGTCGGAGTCGGAGGGTGAGGGTTATATCGGTAATTTTCACGCTACCTAAACCGAGCAATGTATTAATACGCACTCGTGTGAATTTTGTGCCGCGTCTCTGTTCCCGTGCGGAGGTATTCAGCAGGTGTGACGTGACTGCGTTCGACGCACTGGGTTCCAAACTTTTCGCTGTCGCGTCGATGGAGACTTGTTTTCTAGTTTTATACCCTTTCCCTCCGTGGAAGCGGTTTTCGCGTTTTTATTTTTCCAACTTGGATGTCGCCGAGATTCTTTCCGCGTTGCGAACTGTTTCTTGATCCAAATTTAAGTGCGAGCGTAACCGAAAGTGTTTAAATCTTTTAGTGGGTTCGCGTATCAACGTTCCAGTCGATCGCATCAAGCGAGAGCAATTTTTTAGTTTAATCAGGGTAGTTTCATCGTTTGTAAAGTTACTCTTTACAACCCGAGACAAGCTCACTCGCTTCGAGTCACTTTTTTAATTTTCATACAGTTAAAAGGGACAAACTTTCTAAACTTTGGCATTGCGAGAGTAATTTTAACGAGTGCTTTATTTTATGAAACTTCGTACAGGGGATATTTATGTCGTCATAAATCATTGGTCGAAGTATCGTGAAACATTGTACAGGAAAAATAATGATTTATTTATCGATATAAAACACGACCTCGGGAGAGTAATAGATATTGTAGAGTAATAGATGTAAGACGCGGATAATTATTAGCGCTGTCTAATTTGGATTTTAAAATTGCGTCGAGTTAAACACTTTAACGTATAATTTAAATCGCGTGGGAAAACGTTTGAAACATAATTACAATAATTATTTTCAAATCGGAAGTCGCGTACGAAACTCGATAATTATTTTTCAAAGGAATTAAAATAATTTCGATATATTAAATTCGTTTTGATACGAGTATGCGACTACTTTGTTGTTTCGGTACTCGGTTGCAATAAATTTTTATGTTTATAAACGTATGTATATACAGACTAGTAATAGAAATTCTAATAAATTCACTTTTATTATATTTTCCTTTATTTTTCTTCAAAAGTTTTAAAAAATCTTCCATGAAAGTGCAAAGATTGCTCGCAAACATGGAACGTACACGCGTAAACAAGGAATCAATATTGAGCGAAACAAATATAACCTAAAAACTTGAGTATCGTTCTGCATAAATAAAAGTAAATAGAAGCACCGAATTAAAGAGTCGAACTCTCCAAGTAAAGTGATTTACGTTTCCCTTGGTTCACCTACTTTTCTCCTCGGTGTTGTTAATAGACTCGGACATTTCACGAGTTTCCCATTTTTTCGTTGGAAAGCAAAGTACGAAAGGGATGATACCAGTTTACGTTGTCCAGTCGCAGTTTGGCCTAACGCCAATAACCAGAGGTAATAGAAATGCTGCAGCGGGGTAAATACGATTGTTCGCCACTAGGGGTCGTGGCGTTTATTCGTTTATCCGCAGGCGGTCAGACTAATTTAATTACAGCCCTCCTTTATTTGCAATTTTGATTTAATCATTTACACCGAATTAAAAGAACTATGTTACTTGGAAAAAAAAACATTTTCAATTTAAAGTAGCGAGTACTTTACGATTTAAATATATATTAATTAATACCGAGTTACGCGATAAATATTCAATATGTATCCAATAAATATTTAACGCGAACGTTTACTTTTTAATAAAATGATTTATCGGGATAACTTTTAAGCATTCGAATGGTTTTAAAGTTTATTCGTTTCATTCGTAATATGTTTTCAGAATTTTTCAAATTCACCTAAGTAGACATTTAATATTATAATAGGCGTAATATTGATATTTCAGTTTGACGTTATTTTTTTTTGTCTAATAACGATGGCTTAAATTCGCAAATGAATATTCAATTTAAAATATGAATAGTAATTATAAAGGATTATAAATTTCTTCGATCTAATAGCGAGGGTATTTAAATTATTCAAGCATAAATTTCTACTTTAAATATTTGTGAGAAAACTATCTGTTAATCATCGTCTTTGGATTTAATACTGAAAAAATATTCCGTAGAATCACGATAAAGTTTGTTTTTTGTTTTAGAATTGTGCGTCATGAAAACTCCAGGCCGAAGAAAAAAGCCCAAGATTGTTCAATTGTATTTATTTGTTTTTCTTCGTCTCTCTCAAAATTTTTCTCAAAATTTATACGATCCACCGTCGATGTAAATATTTTACAAAAGTACAAGTTGATATATTTAAGAAAAGAAAAAAAGCGTTCCCTCGTCGAGGAAGATGGAGCATGAAAACGGGATCCGAATTAATGGAAATAACTTCAAAATCATGTTTTCCGATTAGTCAGAACCGCTAAATATATTTTTAGCAGTGGTATATCCGAGTTGTATGTTAATGTCGAACTGGTACATCCAACGATGATCAATCAACATTTTATGTTCTAATAATTCGTTGAAAAATTCTTTAAGACGGTAGAGTTTACCGAAAACTTCGATTAATTATAATTCACGAGTGGGTTAATCATATTCTTATTTGTACGCAGAGCTTATATCGAAGCATAGATTTATTATTCTATCGTGGGTGTCGTGTCTAAATAACGTCATCTTTTTTCCGATGGATCTTTTTCACCGTATAAATAGTTTCTTACCGGTAAAATTAAACAGTTTAGAGTTAAATTTTCATTTTTTCACAATAAACTCTATTTTTAGTAGCATCGATTTTCTTATCGCGATGCTTCTTATAATTTTTAATTTATCGGAACTTGTAATGTAGACGAGTTATACGAGTTCAAATACAACGTAAAAGCTAAATTAGAAATTATTATTCGCATCACCAAGATCTTAAGTTCGTAGATTTAAAAGTGCACCTGAAATATTTGTATTATTTTGACACGTAAGTTTACCGCGAATAAACGTTATTCGACTTGAAACGATCATCGAACGGTCGTATCGATAAGTTTTCAAATGCAAACGTACGATTGAGTAATACATCGTCACTCGGTACGCGTCAAGCTTAATATTTTTTTAATACGCAGAGATCGATAGTTTCATCGAACGCCTGTTGCTATTGACTACATCAATATTACCTTTTATCACCGCGGTTGTAAATCTAAAGGATACAAGTTACGTGTTCCGATAAACAAATTTTGGAAGCGTCGCCTGGGCATTTTCTCTTTTTAAACTCTTTTGAAACTCTTTTCAAACTCTTTCAAAATTCCCATCTTTATATTCATTTGCTTGTACGCAAGATGTCAAGGATTAGGTTAGCCATTTTGGCGTTAGTTAAATCGCCCTATGCCGGCACATCGAACCAGAAAATTTGCGAGATACGCGTTGATAATGAAGATGAAGCGGAACGATTTAAAACTATGGGGGAGCTGAAAAGAGTTCGGCTTAGTTAATTTGTGCAGTGACCTCGTTAGATCGATTCTTTTCGTCTTATGTATTTTTATTTTTAATTTGGTCCGGGCTCCTTTTCTTATTACGCGTTGATGTTTTTTAAGATCACCCTTTAAAAACACTTTTATATTTATTTTTATAGTTATTCGAGCCTGTTTTCTTAATTTTTTCTAACTATGCGACTTACGGAAATTTATTTTTCGGGTAATTCAAATCCATTAATCTGTCGGTGAATTTACTTCGCTCGAATAATATTTCGTCAAATATTTATTACGTGTTTCGTTAAATTATAGATTATATAGTTTAATTATATATTTTCATTTGTTAGTTTACTTTTTGACCTCGTATATTGATCTTTTATTTTCCAATCGAGTAACATTTTCGCTTTAATAGATAATTTAATTATTCTGACAATATTGGGTAAAGTATAAAGTTTCTCCATCTCATGATTATGTAATTTCCTAAAAGTTTTCTCGTCTAATTTTGACTTAAATACTTCTTTTCTTTTAGTACGCTGAGCGAGTTTCCTAAAATATTTTAATGTGTTTATACTTTACTTCTCAAGATCTATGTATAATTATTAATTTAAGTCCAAAACATTCGATATGTACAAAACAAACAATATATTTCTGAAATTTAAATAAAAATTGAATAAAAAATTTTGTTTAAATTTATCTATAAGAAGTTTTATCTTATTTTTAATAAAATCTATATATTTTATCAACGTTTAATTATTTTTCTAAAAAAAGGGTCGGGTAAAACTAACGGGTAAAGCCACAGTTGTCGGTAAATGCATCCGAATATCTTTAGTATAATTGAAGTACCTTATAAGAATTTGGGTATTTTTTAATATACTAATTTCAATATAATTTATTAACATTTATTCTTATTAAAATCTTAACATTTTCTTTAAATTTAAGTATTTTTTTCATCTTTTTAGTTCATTAAAAAAAAATATTTTAGTATATAAAAAATGACTTAAAAATTTCAATAATTAATATGAAAACAAATATAATTATAATCAATTGAAATAAAATTAATAAAATTTTATAAACTTTGTATTTAATGTTATTTAAAAAAATGTTGGCTAGAAGAAGCGTTGTTTTATTTAGTATTCCATATTAATGAATGAAATGTCTACCAAAGTAATGTTCTCTCTTTTTATTTAATAAATAAAAAGATAGTTCGTAATATTAATTCAGTACCATTTAAGCATTCACCTTTAAAACATTCACGGCTTTCACGGATATATAGTCTATCATGAGAAATATAATTAATTCTTACAAAAGTAAATTTTACTACGCAGTTAAAAAAAAAAAGTACAAATTATGAAAGGGTACTTAAATTATTTTATGTGAAGTCTTTCGTGTATATTTCAATAAAATATTTAAACAGAGAAACTTAAAATAACCTTCATTAATAGTATTTAAGATTATAAAAATAAAATATACCTAAGTTTGTGTACGAGTATAGATAAAACTTAAGTAAATTTTATTCGGTTCTTAAATTTTGAATATTTAAATAACTTTTTCTATTTGCGTTTACATTTGATTTTATTAAAATTTTATAAGTAAATATATATGTTTTATATATATTATATTTATATTTTTATTTATATTTCTATAAAGAGTTTTATCAATTTTGTATAAAATTTCTATTTTGGTATTTTTATATTGATTTGTAAAATATATGTATTTTATTTCATTATTTAATAATATAGCGAATTGGTTGAAATATTTTTACAATTTATAAATGATTTATAAAATATTTCTAGAATTTCCATCAATGACAAATTTTTATGTGTATATTTCTTTTATTTGTATAATTTATAGTTAAAGTTATTTTTATTGTACTATAAAATACAAATAAATGTGAATGAATAAAATAAAATTATGTTTCAAAATTTATATTTTATAAAAAATATATTTTATTAAAATAAAATGTTTTTGATTTTATAGTATTCTGTTGGTTATATTATTTTATGATATTATACATATAAAAACATTCGTTTCTTTTCCAAAAATTTAGCAAAAATTTTAACAGAAGTAATTATTCTATAATATTCATTTGTTATCATACACTTTTTGTTATTTGATTGTTTTTTAAAAAAATATCTTAATTCTGGTTCTATATCACTCAGAACTTATTTTGTTACTTTGATGTCATATAAATAAATAAAATAAGACTTTCATCTTTTTGTATCAGTTGGCATGGAAATTTATACATAAATATTTATACAATTTATGTTCAATAATAGTATAAATCATCTATCATTAGTAAACTCCTACTTTTTCATAATCAATGTTACTCATATTTTTGTTTGAATTAATATTATCTTAAATTCTATTTATTTATTTATTCTAAGATCAAAAATTTTAGTTATATTTATTTGTTTTATAATTATTCTAAATGCATTTACTCAAAAAGAATTACTGAGTTTTAATGTGCTTACGTTCATTTTCTTATATACTTATTTTATTTATGAATTTTGTTAAATAGTATCTTTTATGAAAGTATAAAAACAAAAAATACTTAATTCCAGAAAAAACTGTAAATTATATAGTATATTATATATATAAATTATATCTATTACATATATAAGCTGTAAATTATATATATATAAATCAGTTAAGATACAGTTTGAATGTTGCATTATTCTTTTTCTATAAGAAAATCTATTTTTTAATATATTTGAAATAATTTAAGAAATAATCATAGTAAACATGAATTTTATAATTATAAATATTTTATTTTTTGAAATGATTATATATTTAATAGAATACGTGACCGTATAATTTTAATTAAATCAAATAATAATTGAGTACTTCGGTGGATTTAATTCAAGACGATGTCATAATACTATTCTTCTAAGTAATTTTACGCGTGTAAAAGAAAGTATAAAACTATTTGATTAAAAAAATGTATAGAATTGGGAAACTAAAGTATCTCTAGAGGAGGAATTTAATTTGTTCATACTACTAACTTTGGAATAAATTAGTCTTTAATTTGATTCGGATTTCTATTTTGAATATACATAAGTATTTTATATAAAAAATTTTCTAATAAAGGTTTTTATCGATACTAATTAGTAATTAAAATGAAATTATTATGACAAAAATACAATTATTGATAGTGATTAAGTAAAAGTTCTTCTTTTTTAATACATTTGAAATTTTAGTAAGATCAAAATATTTCACAATTTTTAGTCAAATATTTTGAACTTTATTTTTAGTTGATTTGAATTATATTATAATTTAAAAATTTTCATAGAATAGAACGAATTAAATTTTTACGATTTTCGTTAATTGTTTGAAATAAAACATCTATATTTAATTTTTATGTCGAATTAAGTTTCTATATTTCATATATTTAAATTAAAAGCTTTTAATCTTGTGTTAAAAATTTTAGTTTAGAAGGTCATATAATGACGTGCGTCAAAGTTTTCAATACATCTTAGTTCATCTTTTAGAAAATATTGTTTTGAAACTAGAAAACGTTAAATTTTGGTACATATACATTATTCTGATTAACAGTGAAACTTATTTTCCAACTTTAAACATTTATTTAAAAATCAATACACAATCCGTATACGATTACATTAACCGATAGCTTAGCATTCAAAAAATCAATGTTTGTAGAGATTATTTAAAATTATTTTAGATTTTTAATTTAGGAGATACATTTTTATTTATCAAAATTACTGTTGGAAAATACTGCAAATATATAAAGCGCAAATTTTGATCAGATAAGCATAAAATATTTTATAAAACAGTAATAAATATTTTAAAGTCTTACGTTCATTGCGGTAATATATAATTAAAATTTATTGAAACAAATTTGATATTTTCATGACAAATGTTTAATACCAATTGACTAATACATATATTACAGAATTATAAAAAAATTATTTCATGAATAAATTACAAATCACTATATCTACTTGATATAAAAAATATAATATAATTTCAATTTATCGTCGTGTTTCATTTCATCCAAATTATACATTCATTTTATTTATAAAATATGCTTTTTATCTTTATAGAAAATAACAAATGAAAATGTTATTAAAAAAAAGATTCAGCAAAAAGATTGAGAGCTTCGAGTTAAAAGATTGTCTGTATAATTGACATGTAAAAGAAAAGTATGCACTGTAGGCTATGAATTAAAAATACTTCATTGCAATGGATAACGTGTTTTTTCATTTTTGGCTCGTTTAAATAATAAAATTATGTTTTATAAATTACGAAAACTTTGAAAAACATTTAAGTAAAAAGAATAGTTGCATTAAAAATAATTGCATAAAAAGTTATTTACATAAAAATTTCATCGATTAAGTAAGAAATATTTGTTATATAAATTATGATGTAATAAATTACAAAAATTAATTTTCTATGATTAATGTATTAGGTATAAAAATTTATTTATTGCTCAATTAATAATTTAATAAAATTATCAAATTTAAATATTTGAAAAAGAAATTTAGTAGAAATTCAAAGTAAATATAAACAAAGAATTATATAAATATTGAAGATGAAAATTCATAATTGAAACTACATTTTTTATAAAAAAGATAAATATTTAATATAATTAATAATTAGAGTTATATAAAAAACATAGCCTTTTATAATACCGAGGGTATTTTTTTTACCAATATAGTAATAGTATTAAGAATATAAAAAGCATAAAAATGTACGACATATGAGTAGAAGATTATGAACTATTAACTTCGTATTTCATATTAGTTTGAATTTTTGATTTATTATCAGCTTATTTTCAAAGGGATTGAGCAAATGTATCACGAATGAATGTATTCAAATAATCGCGTTAAGGGCTTGAAAAGCATTTAAAAAACTTTTTAAAGTTTATATTATTTATTCTTTTAATGTATTTTTTTATACAACATATTTAGCGAAGAGTAATTCTTTTATAGAGAACTCGAAGCAATTATTTCAATCGAATCGAATTTAGATTTACGGGGGTTAAAATATTGTCTGCTTTTGTTCTAACGTATTAATTCTCACATTGATAACATAAAAATTTATCGAATACTCTTACCTTTAAATTTTTGTATAACATGTTTTAAAGTTTTATATATTCTTAGTAGAACATTTGTTTTTTACAATCGTTTTATTTTTTATAAATAATAAATCACAAAATTTTGTAATATTTAAATTATATATTTATTTTTAAATAAAGTATATAGTTCTAAACGAAATTACGCAATAAGCGAATTCGAAAACTGTATCACTAAAATTAATAATAAAAGGGATTACAATTTAAATTCTATTGCAATAATTTACAGTTATAAATTGTTATTTTTATCATGAATCTATTAATACATTCAATTTTACAGTATAAAAATGTATAGTTTAAAAGAATATATTATACGAGAATATTGATGGATTCATATTTTCATATGTAATAATAGCGATGAACAATCTATTTAAAGAAATTGTTATATAGGAGTATTTAGTTTCAACGCTTTCAATCCTGCAATATTATTGATTTAAAAATTTGGAACATTCTTTAAATATTAAAATCGTCAAAGTTATTAAAAACATACGTGTTTAATTATAAATGTTTACATGTAAAGTTATTTACCTTATGTCATGTTATAACATTTTTACATTTCAACTATTAAAAAGATCTTATTTTCTCTTTGAAGTTTGTGAAAATAAATTTTAACGAGGTTGAAATCGTAAGAGAGGATTTTAGTGTATCGGACTTTGTTTTATCACATCAGCAGTATCTTTTTATTCTATTTAGGAATACATTTTTAAATCATTTTATTCACAAAAATATATATTCTAATCGTTTAACATTTTTATGTAATTATTTAATTAAATATTATCGTTTCAATAAAATTTTATCGTTTTAAAAAATAAAGACAATGTATAACGAATAATTTCAAATTACACAATTCGAAATTACGATTCAAATTCTACAATTTGAAATTATCTTCTTGGTAAATTAAATAAATTTTATATATTACGTGTTTTATATAATTCTTTTAAATTCACAAATCATGATTTTTATCGTTACGCTTACGAGTTTAGATACTTAGCTTAAATTTTTTTTTATAATTTGTTCCTAAAATATTTTATGGAATCATGTACATTTAATGCTGCAAAAGACAACATTATTTTTAAATATTTCGACAAATCCACTTGCTATCGGTTTTTCATTGCATTTATGTTCGATATTCTGTTAATTAATGGATAGAGCTCACGTAACCATACGAAGTTGGCGTGTGGGCAGTAAGTCTGAGAATAACAAGAATTTTTAAAATGAAAACTTGAATAAAAGCTAGATAAAAATAATATTAATTTTTTCTTGTGATACGCGGAAATCTTTACTAGTTACCGATTTTAGATTGGCAACCTTTTTGAAATTCATTCCAAAAGTCCGACGAAATAAGCTCTGAGTTGATTTTGCTTTCGAGCAGTGAAATGAAGTCTGATTGACTATTAACAACTTTTGACGTTATCACACATATATAAACGTATACATTTGTATACATCGTATTTCAATTGCTTCCGTGTATGTTTATCTTCTGCTTTCTACTCCGGTTTTAGTTTTTTTTGCTCGATCGTAAGTTATGGTTTGACTGGGAGCGGCTTTTAACATTTATAACTTTTTAAATGAACCAATATTAAGAATACAAACTTTACCAGATATATTATCTATTTTATACATGTTCTTATGTATTACTTTTATTAGTATCACTAATAACTTAATATTAAATATTTGTAGATTTTATCCGAGTAATATTAACAATTAAAAAATACACACAGTACTTAAAATATTTACAATAATTTCACATCGATATGCTCATTATATACATGTAATAAACCGATATAATTTTATTTGATAAATGTCGTATAATTTTTGGAAAATGCTTAAATGATATTTTTGTTTTTATATTTTACCCATAGATTGAAATATATTTTAAAAGATGTTTCGTTTTGTAAACGATTTCTTATTGATATAAAATATTTAAATAATAATATCCTCGTAATAAGAATAAAAAGTTGTACCAGATGTTAATACGAGCAAATTAAATTTCGATTTGAATAAGGTTGTAATAATATTGAAAATTTGGAGCAACGTGAAAACGATTTGTTATATTAAAAAAATTTCATTTCTTGTACTCGTAATGGAACATATAAAAAAAGATGAGTTTAATATATATGTATTTAAAGAATAAAACGATCATAAACTATAAAAATAAAACTGTAAAAAGGTTGTGATTGATGTATATATATATATATATATATATATATATATATAAATAAAGTAAACCATTAAAAAATGTATGGATATGAAAGTATTTTTTTTAATTTCTCTTCTGCTTTTTTTCTGCTCAAGTTATGAACTAAACACTTTAAAATATCTAAGCACTTCCTCGAATCTTTTTTATTTTATCTTTGTACTGCTAAACGAGTGATAATCGTTTCCCCCAATAGAAAGATTAAATTCTGAAATTGAAAAAGAAGTTTGATTGCCAGTGTTAAATTTATGCAAGTATTTCCTAAATATTTATCTTTATATAACTTCAAAGTTAACTATTAAATATCTGTTTTTGTAAAAATTAAAAAATATTTTTTCGAGTCTAATGATTTTATTTTTGCACCTAATGAAATTTATTTATCACAATTTAATGGAATATACTTATATATACATATATATATATATATATATATATATGTATACGCATATATGTTTAATCATAGTATTGGAATAAATTTTAATAGATAAAAGATGATAATCAATCGATGATTCGACTTTTAAGTTGAGATATTTGAATATTCATATACGTTATTTTTATAGTAATTTAATGTAATAATGTTTTTTTTATATTATTTTGTCATATTAAAATTGTTTGTTTTTTCTTTCAGGTAAGTTTCATTAACGCAATTATTTCTATATGATTCCGATTACGTAAGTTTTATTAAATTATTATGATTAATTATTTCATACCAAATTTACTAGTAATGGCGCTAAGTATCTTTATAATTTTTGTATATTAATATTGATTATTTTCTAGAAACATTTTTTTTTAAATAAATACATTTTAGTAAAAAATATTTTGATAGTTTAGTTTTATATTTTGATAAGTATTCAAATAGCATTAATTTGAATTTTGAACTTGTGCTCATTTGATATGACCTGTATTAGCTCCAATGGTATAATTATATAAATGATGAACTAAAACTAATGTAATTCAGATATAATTTTTCTTGAAACTAATAAATTAGCAATTCGAAGTTTTTATTAAGGCATCTAATGCTGAAATTAAAAAATCTATTGCAGTTATTTTATTTTATTTTATAATCCAAATTTTTGAAAATACAGCATTGAAAAAACTAAAAAAATGTATTTACCTTAATCGTGAATCGATAAGAATACAGAGCTAAAATAGAAATTAATTATTTACGGAAATCTAACGCACTCGATCCGTAAAAATAATCAAATGTAATCTAAAATACTCATTTTGTATTAAAAAATTCTGCGTTAGAATTTGAGTGAACAAGTATCCGCTGAAATTCTGTTATATTATCTAAATTTTTTTCTTCGTATATCTAAAAACGTTTTACTTTTGTTGAAAAGAAGTTTACGAATATAAAATAAATACCAGTGAATTTACCGTTTTCTTACGAACTTCTGTATACATTTAATACTGCTAAAAAGGTGTTGAAAGGATTAGATTTAGTTTTCTAGCAGCAGAGTAAAAACAGCTTTGATTTAGAAAATGGTATTCGGTAATCAAGATCATATAATAATTTATCTAAATATTAAATAACAATTCGTTTCATTTATTAATAATATTTTGATATTATTTATTTGTTAATTTAGATTTTAAATTTGAGAAATGTTAACGCACAGTAACAAAAACGGAGAAAATTAAGCGTACGAACGAAAATATTATGTCAGGTGGAATTGCAAAAATGTTCGATTAATATTTGAATGGAAGGTTTTATATAATATGCTCGTTTTACATATTCTTGGTCTATGTGGTGTCCATAAAAGTTTAATTCACTGATTATCAACTGAAAAGATACGATTATTCATCAACGAAAGATTTAGGAAAATATTCTTAGTGCCAATAGCCGTTGTTATGTTTCAATGTGGGGGAAATTTGAAATAAAATTAAATTTTCCAAAAATTAAATTGAAAATAATATACTTGAATTATCTGCAAGACAAATTGTAAGATAATAATCCAAAACGTAGATTTTTTCTGTCAGGTTAAATGACCGATTAGTTATTCTATATTTTTTGGTAAAGAAATACAGGAACCAGATAAAACTCGTATTATTTTTTAATTTTTTTTATAGGTTCAAGAAACTTACTTAAAATTTTACGTTTTAACAAATATTATCCTTATTAAAATATTTAATATAATTTTTTTCGTGAATGCATATAATTGGTAATAAGTTGATTTTAATTAAAAAATGAATTTTTCAAACTTTATTTAAATTCACGATTATATATTTTTGACGAATAATACATGATTTTATAAACTTAAATTAAAGTATAGATTTTTATGAATATTACTTATAGCGATAAATAAATTTTTTAAATTTGATTGCGTTTTCAATAAATAATTAGTAGTACTTAATAAATAATTAATTTTAAGAGTTCATTAATTTATCACATTATAAAAATATATATATTAATTAACATTAAGTTTTATAACAGCATTCGATAAAAAAATAGAATTTTGATCGATGTATTGAAATTAAAATTAGTTTTAATTTATAATTGAAATAAACACGAATTTATTTATAAATTATTTATTCATACTTTTATTTCAACGATAACATGAATTTTTTCGTATTAACCGTATACATTAAATCAGTAATACTTTATTTTATTTTATTTGTAAACCAAATAATAATTATATTACCCAGCAAACTTCAGTATTAAAACTTCAAATATTACATTTCAGATTTTTTATCTTATATATAAACAATGAAATATAATTTAAACTGTAAAATATGTTTATTTATGTATTTAAATATATTTACACCAAAAAAAATGAATCTATAATTTATTTTTATTTATAATAAAAACATAATTTAGTTTTCAAATTTCGAGTAAAGTATTGTACTTTAAAAATTTTTATTATTATAGCAAGAATTGAATCACATAAAACGCTTTAAATGAGTTGCTAAAGAAACAGATAAGCAGTTTACATAGATTTCTTATGCTTTTAAAGATGATGTTTTCATTGACTTTTTTTTAGAAAGAATCAAAACATATTTTTCGACAACATTTTCAAAGTCAAAAAGTTTCTCGACATGCTGGTATAATTTTATTGGTTTAAAGTTGATTTTACAAGTAGACTATGTCGGTCAAAGTACTTTATTTGTCTTCCAGAATCGATTCCTGCTATCATGTAGTCACAGACTTGACAAGCGAAGTTCAGTGTGGGATATTTTGGATATTTATAGATATATTTATCGGATATTTTGTTATAAATCTTCAAATTTAATATTGCAGGCATGAATTCAGAGGTAGTTTGGTAAAGAATATTTTGCTTTTCATACGATAATGATATGCCTCGTTATATTATACTCTTTACTTTAATAATGATTTGAAGTTAAAAATATGTGAATTTAAATAACATATTTTTAAAATGATTTATATATTTATTCGATCACACGTATATGGGATAAGAAATTTTGAACTGAAAATTATATTTGTTCCTTAATTGACACAAAATTATAAATACGAAGCGACCTGAATCGAAAAATTGAAATCGAAAAATTGAAGTCGCTGATACGTCAGAGAAAAGAATAAAGGCGTGTATTATTAATTTCTATTAGGTGTAAATAAACCAAAACGTTATCACCTATTCAACCGATATATTCAAATCAATATTTTTCAAAGTTTCAAATTTACAAAGTCTCTGTGCTAAATTACGTTGCGCGCAGTATCTGCAATTGAAAATCGTCGCCGTTTTATATGCAGTGCATAATTTTCATGGAGCAGACAATCGCTAGACCTTATGCAAATTAATATGAACGTCTACTTCGTTTTCCCTTTATCCATATATGTATGTGGCGCATTTTCACATTGCCCCGATTTTACCATTTCCTTCTCTCCAAATAATTTTCAAAGGGTTAGAGAAAAGTTTATTTTGGAACGTTTATTTTCCAGAGTTTTGCATGGGTCGAAACTTTAGAATTATAGAAGTTATAAAGTAAAATTTTCAATTATTACCTTATTGTACGTTTGTTATTATTAAATTTATGCGAATAATATATATCGAATAAAATAGGAACAACGGTAAAACAATATTATTTTATTTGTAAAATTTGTGCTAACGGAAAGAAATAAATTGTAAAATAGTATTTATAATTAATAAACTTGTCTTATAAACTAATTTGGACAGTCTGGTAATAATTTTGTTTCAAATATTCTTAAAATTATATTCTTTCGTTTTTGTAAATTCCTATAAAATTATACGATCGAATATTCACACTTTGCGCGACAAAACAATGTCTTTTTGAAATAGTTAATTTGCATCATTACAATTTTCTGGATACAGCCCAAAAGTCGCAGCTGTTTATATCATACCAAAGCCTTTTCTGCTTTTCTGTTCTTGAAAACATGGAATTTTCAAGTATGAAAAATTGTCAAAAACTTTCGCAGCTAAAGTTACATTGGTCTGATATTTCATACTTCCGGGTTTTCCTTAAATTCGCTCCCCGTTTTCTCCTTTTGATATTTTCATTTTGGTCCCTTTGCACTCGACAACTTTGTCCTGACAGTGATTTCGAACTTCTAGAATTCGAGATTCTAGAATTCGGACAAACTTTTGGTGCTCTCGTTTTATCGTCAATCTATTTCTTCGTCCTCCTTTTTTCTTCAATCTCTTGTAAAATATAATTTGAGTTAAGATTTTTCAGAATTGAATCATCTCGCATCGATAATTAATTTTACTTCTACAATTCTAATTTCTAATTTCTACAGTTCTCTTAAGGATCTAATCATTTATAATTTTTGTGTTTTGTGAGCGTAAGCTCCATGTCACGAGGTTTTATCAGGATTCGAGACGTATTTTCTGATATCTAAAATTGAAATCCGATGTCAGTTACTTGGTTTCGTAAGCTTTAAATTCTGAGGAATAGATATATGTAACTAGCAATAAAAAGATATATTTGTTAAAGCTTGGATTTTCTGTAATTTATTATTTAAAATGCATTGAAAATGTAAATTATTTTTATTTATAACGAGGTGATTATCGTAAATTATATCGAAATACAAATAATTTTCTGTACAATTTTGAGCATTTTCATATATTTCTAGATTTGCGAAAATAAAAATTATATTTGGATATAACACAATATTTTTATTCAATTCAAATTATTGTAATAGATTAAATAGTAAAAAAATATTTAGAAATACTAAAAAATGTTGTATTTCTCCTTTTTCACTATTTTTCACTAAATGCATACATAGAATTCTACTCAACAATTACGATCCGTCGACATTTCTATTTTTATTATTACCCGTACTTCGTAAGATGCAGCAAATTTTTTCATCGTTAAAAGTCTTTTTTCGAGTAATAATGAAATAAGAAATAAATAATATAAGCGTAAATAAATAAGTAAAATACGATGTCTCAAGACCTAGATAAACTGAAATACCAATATATGATTTGTATTGCATAATGTAGAATTTTTTGATGAATAATATTGTGATAAAGAAAATAAAAACGAATTTATACTTGTATGGTATTTTTCTTATCCGCGGAAAATAATTTGTATATGCATAGTTAAGGAACGAAATAATAATTTATAGTTACGCTAGTATGAAAAATGAAATAGGAAGTTACAAGACTTAATATATATTAATTAAGTAGAAGTCGCAATGACTAAATAAGATTATGGAAATAGTTTTGACGACAATTTTCAAAACTTTAACATTTGTGTAAATTTGCGTATACGAGTCTTTTTGTTGGTTATTAAATATTTTGTGTCATAGTATTATCAAAGTATTTTAAGCTGTGCATAAAAGCCTTAAATATTATATTTATTATAAAATATATCATTGCTTATATATAATCGGTAAGATTTTTGAGGATTTAGTTCTTCGTGTAGATTAATTATTATAATTGATGGAATTATTTTAGGTTGAATATTGCACGACAAACTAAAAGTAATTTTTTAATAGGTATATGTAGTTTAGTTTATTTCTTACGATTATAATACAATTAATTTTATAAATATTTTGTAAACAACTCAGATTAATAATATTTTTTTATAATAATAACAATATAATTTCTGATGATTAATCAATTCCTTTATAAAACATAATTTTTCAAATAAGTAATATAAGCGATAAAAAATTTTCTAGTTAAAAAGTGAAATATAACTTATACTCGTTTAGAAAACAGATTTATTATAATATTTAATTAATGAAAGTTAAGAAAAAAATTTTTTTTTATACCGCTCTTTCGGTATATCCAACAATATTCTTCTCATTATAGTTTCTTCTTTAACGATTCTGAATCTCATCCTTCCTAAAATTTTTTTATATACTTCCCTTCGTTCCATTCATAAGGTCATAAAATTTTCTACGAGTTCCAATGTCACACTAGGATGACCACCTCCGTATTTTGTTGACCGCTCATAAGTCATAAATTTCTCATACATATAATTGAAGTCTGCCTAGAAACATATAACTTTCATATGTATAAGGATTTTGAAAATTATATATTTTTTTAAAGAAATAAATGTATTTTATTACAGAATGATAAAAAATACTAAAATTTAAAATGTTTCCGCATTAAATTTTCTTATACAAATAGAAAACTAATTTTAAAACCATATAAAACATATTTTAACGTTCTTGTGATATTTTATATTCAAGATAGAATTCAAGTTTTTTGTACAAATATTATATACACACTATAAATGACTTTATTAATTAAATATTAAAAAATATTTATAATATTTCAAATATATTTTAGTTTTGTTATAGTATAGTTTACAAAATAATGGATATATTATATTACGAAAATAATAAAACATCTTTATATGGGATAAAATATGTATAAATATATTTTATGTACCATTATAGCGTAAAATTATCTACAAATAATTGAAAACAGTTTAGAAACAAATAAATTCATATAAATTATGAAATTCTAAAGTAGCATTAGAATGAAAAATCTATTCTTAAATTATAAATAGTTACTTTGTTGAGTATTAAAATATCGTTATAATATAATAAATTTTTAATTATTCTTTATCATATCAAATTTAATTGTATAGTATAGTAATATAGTATAGTTAATAGTAACTTGAATATAAAATATAAATAAATATTCTTTGAATTAGAGTAAACTCTGATACTAAAATTCAATAGTATTCTTAATAAATTCAAAGAACGAGAATAAATATGGAACAATAAAAACAAATATGTATTTAATCACAATATTTTATTGAGATATTTTCCAATCGTTAACAAAAACCTAATTAGAGAAATATCGGAGAATGGAATAATTCGTCTTGAAATAATCACTTAAAAAAATATAGAATTTTAGCATGTGGAAAATCGATTGTAGGAAATTTGTTGAAAGTCGTATGCGGTTTTGAAATATTAATCAAGTTAATTTGCGTGTCATTAATGTCATTTAGTAAAAATGCAGATAATGTTATAGAATCTTCAGTTTGATGCGATCTTTTATTTTCAGTATTATAATTTATCTATTACTGGGAGTACACATTTAGATAAAACTAAAATATTTGTAGTCGTTACGCCTTGATCCAACAATTATTCATTCGCTTGGAATATCGGTGTATGTATATATCCTATCTATATTAGTTTTAATACTCGTATTTGTCATTAGTCAAATTAAGGTCACTGAAAATAAAAAAAGTTCTTAATTAATAGCTTTTATGTGATATATATTTTTTTACGTACGTGCATATTCGTACGAGAGGAAATATGCGATACATCTGCTAATTTTCCGTCGACCCGGTGATTGATGAATGCGTAACGAGCGTTTCAGTCTTAAGAATTTCCCGTTGGTAGCGATGGAATTTTATATCTAACACTCGATGAAAGACTAAAAATTCCAATTCATAAGAAAGATATAAGTGAAAGATTACATTTTTTGCGGCAGTTCTTAATTAGAATTTAGCAGTCGTAAGATCCGTGATTCCTTTATAACGTATTTAATATTGGAAAATGTTGCAAATTGACGAATCCTCGAAAACATCATTTAGGCTTATCGTGTACTTTCAATTTTAAAAACTTATGTAAAAAGAACCACGGGAAAATTTAAGTTTAATTTCTATTAAAAATTTCGAGTCCAAACGTTAAACGAAGTCTTTTAAATCGTTTAAATTATCATATTGGCAAACTTTAGATATTTGTTCATTCGCGTTAAATAAAATATCATTTGTATCGAAAATATTTTAAAAATTTTACTTCGTTCGAATAGCGATGAGAGTTTATATAAGTTTTGATAAACCAAATGTTTAATATTAATAAAATTGTTCGACCTCGTTATTTTCAATGAAACTTATACAAGCTTTTGAAAAAATATTTTAAACAGTCCGTATAGAAATTAAATTCTTATAAAAACATTACCTTCTATAATAAACGAAGTATACCAACTATGTCGCATTTTTTAATATTATCAAATAAAAATGCATTTGGTAGTTCTTATAAAAAATTTTTACGATAATACACGAATAAACCGATATAAAATTTAATATGAAAATTTCCGTTATTATAGATATTACGATGCTGCAATTAGATGTAGTCGAGTATATCAACGAATATTATTTAACACATTTTATAGATAAAATGAGATAGAATAGAGACGAGTATTAAAAAATGATAAATGTCGTTTAATAAAGTCGAATAAAAGCGTTTTTGAATCGATTTTATCGACGTTCGTACTCGAAGCGTTCGTAAAAATGTTGAAACGAAAACAATTCGATAGGTAGGAATACTCTAAAAAATGTAACGAAAACAGTTTTCTAAACTGGAGTAAAGAAATCCTGTATATTGGAGGAATCAACCAGTCGCAAAAAATAATAAAACATAGGGGTAAGCGGCATCGAAGCGAATTCGTCGCGGAACAGCGATAGAAGCGAGCACAAGGGTACAACATTGTTCGTATCAGGTTGTCGCTCGATGGAGCGGCTAATTCGGTCTCGACGGTTCGACCATCCGAGCCAACCAACCACATTAGCAGTGTCGCCAACCGAAATACCAAGAGGGAAAATACTAAGCGCACTTCGAAGCTACCGGAATCGCGATCGAATAGCTCCGACGGGTCTAACGTGAATCGCGGCTCGATTCCACATTTGCACGCTCAAATTAGTATCTCGATAGCAAAATGTGCACAGCGTTAAAATTTGATGGACAGCCCCGATAGTCGACCCGATGGCGAATTAACGTCCTTACGGCTTGTTTAACGGGGCTTTCAACGCGAGCCTTCCATTTTCCGAACCATTATTATTTTACATTTATTTTATATTACTTTCGCGTCGTATAAGTTATAGCTTATCGCGATTCGCGTATCGTAGCGTCGGGAAGATTTTGGCGGTCCTCCATCGCCGGACCGCGTTACATCCGTAACATGTAACATCGTGGAGGGCATCTTTGGGTAGACACGAGGAATCGCCTCGTTTGTATCACCTCCTAAAGCTTATTCTCCCCTAAAGGGAAGAAATCGCAACCGCGGTTTTAATTAGCCAAGAATCGCGTTCGCGCCTCGATGTCCAACTCCAAGTACAGTACACCAAGTACAAACGCGACTTTCGCAGAGATTCTGGAAACTGTGCTCGTTCAAAATCTACGAACCGCACGCGGATTTTCCGTCGCCGGAGCGAATTTGAAATTCACGAGGGGGAATTTAAGTTACGAGCAGCTACGGTTTTCTCCCGAACGCTCGCGCGAACTGGATAAAGCTTTATCTTCCTTTCACCGGCAACCGTTTGGATGCGTGCACCATTAAATTGGTTTTTCCCGAGATTAGAGAGTAGTTCAAAGGCCCTCTATGCATTTTCGATGCAGCTTTCGAGCTTATTAATGCATATTTTTGTATATTATTTATGCATTTTGTTTTATCTTTATTTTAAATCCAAGATTTTTCTAAGCTTCTCCTACGAGCGGAATATTAATTAAGCTGTAAACTTCCGAATTTATATAATTTTTTGGATATCGGATCGTTCGCTTTTAAATTTAATATATTTCATTTTTATATTTCACTTGGTAACATTTTATATTTCGGAGTAATTTAATTTTACGTTAGCGCTTTTTAAAACGAAATTTGACCGAGACTACATAAAATTATTATAGAATAAATATTTTCCGTGAAACGATCGTAACGTTCGTTGTAAAATGTTATTTTAATGTATATTTATGCGATATCCAAAAGCAGCCAAATAATCTATGAGTAATACATTATTTTCTTTTCGATCGCTAGCGAACGAAATCGAGAACAATTTTGACTATTTATTTTGATTATATTTCATAAAATAAGTAGCATTTATTATCGAATCAGTCCCGATAACTTACGATATTTAATCTATAAAATCATAATCGGCCGTATAATTTAGTCTAGTTTTCGCTGTACTAAAGTTCAACATCGTGATTAGTTTCGGAATCTCAAAATTTTTGATAGAACGTAATTAATTTGAGAAAATTTATTTCCGAATAATAAAATATTTCCTTAAAAAATTTAATTATTTATAGTTTAATTTTCGTATGTAAATAAAGTCGAGGACATAAAATTGCTATTAGATAATAATATAAAAGAGGTACGTTAATTAATAAAATTTATGATTATTCGACGATCGATATAAATTTTAAACCATGCAGTTAAAGTTCATTCATCAAAATTGAAATATATGTATCGTTGCTGTATCTAACGAGTTTGGCGAAACGATGAAAAAAGAGAGATTATATCGGCTAATGGTTAAAAATTAATTTATCGCAATTATTAAATTTCTTTAAATTTTGTAATTATAAATTAAAACTTTAATCAGATTTTTTTTTCTTCCACCCGAATACGTAGCGTGTTATTAAAAATTTTGAGACGCGTAGAAAAATCTCTGCGTATATTCGTGTACACGAACCCAAAGGATATAAGAGAAGAAGCGCATATTTAAATAGAGAAATCAAAGATTACATTTCTATGGCTTTGTACAAAATTTATTAGTAAAATGACTCTTTTTTGGTGATAATTAGGCTAATTACCTAATTAATTACAAAATTTTATTAATGCAATTTCTAAGAAATATTTCACTTTTAATAGCAAAAATTCGTTCCTTCAAATACGGTTTTTTCTTTGATGTTTTTTTCTTAGCTTTCAGGATAAACTCGTAAGAGCTGAGATCCGATGAGTGAGATGGAACTGGTAATTCTGGATTATCTAAGGCATTTCAAAAGATCAGAGCAAATCCTTTGTCGACGTTTTCTCTATTTAGTTATAAAGATATTTTAGAACGATATTTAAAAAAATATTTTAAAAATCTAATGTTTACAAGTGCATCGGTTAGTGTTTTAATTTAATTTTCAAATATATACGTATCGTATTATTAATCCCTAGTTTTTAATCCCTATTCGTTGAATACAGAAAAAAAGCATATCGAAGATTCTAAACTCGTAATTCATATTTCTGCAACAGTTGATTAATTTGCATCAATTAATTTTATTTTTAAATAAATCTTAATTATTTTTAAATGCGCGGAAAGTATATTTTAAAAGTTACGATTCGTCATTTTGAACGATGACAACGATAACGAATACGAATGAAAAATGTCGATTTTTACCGAATTTCGTAAAATTATTCGTACGAATATTGGTACGTATATTACGATAAAAAATGATGAATCTTCACGTGAAATTAAAATCAATTGGTTGTTGCGCTCGGGTATTGTACATTTCCTTAAAATAATCTTACTTTGTCGAGGCGATAAAAGATCCAAGTTCCGTTCGTTATTGGGTAAACGACGCGTAAAGGTTGAAAGCTGTGCATTTACATCGATTTTCCCTTTCCATTTCATCGTCTAATTGTACAGTATCAATTTCGTTCCTTCTGCATTAGAATTTGCAGCATATCCGCGCAGATTTTCATCGCGTTGGCGCGTTTACACGCATACACGTACACAGACGCAGATGCATACAGGTTGAAAATCACTTTAGTCCAACCTTCCAACCTACGTACAACCACGAGGCTTTACATCATCCATTCGTGTACCCATCACTCGATGATCCGTAATGGCGGGGTACAAGGAGAGTCGAGCGTACACGGAGCTTTATTTATAGACCTATCCGTGTAAATGACCTTCAGATTTAGTTTGGCACCTGGGACATCCCGTGCATGAAGAATTGAACGTGCGTACGGTTAATTGTCCCAGTGGTACATTTATCCGTTGGCCGCTCCGTTTTCCACGCCATTGACGTTGTTCCGGAGCCGACGGACTATACGTTTATAAAGCCGTTTCAAGACTCGTCGGTATTCGCAAAATAATTTTACAATCGATGATACCTTTCCTCCTTTGTACGCGCGGTACGTAAAACATAGTGAAATATCGATAGAATTTAATTACGCGCTAAGGATCGGAGGGGCAGTATCCGAGTTTAGTCTCGGATAAGACTAAAACACGCTTTTATGAGAATTGGATTTCAGAGTTGAAAATGGTTCATAATGAGCAAATTAACGATATGCGATTTAACGTTACTACCGTTCGTGGTGATTTCATAGCGTTCGATTAACAAGCATCGAATCGTTTCTTTATCGAGTCTGTTCTTTATTTCAATCTCAAGAATAGAATATAGAATACAGAGACCGAATCAACTAAAATAAATGATGTTCGAGTGAATTTTCCCAAGGTTGTTTTTTCATAGAGGTCGAATGGGAGGGAAGATAACTTAACGAAAATTTCAATCGTTACTCATTTCTCATTTTTAATTGTTAATGTAAATGCAGCTTTTTATAAATTAGGCTAATTCAATCGTTTATTATTTTATAGGTATTTTTAAGTATCGACGTGTGATTGTTTTAGATAAAATTACTGGAATTGGTTTTTATTTTATATTTTATATCTTAATTTTTATTTAAAGTCTACCATCGTTAAATAGCATTGAATAAATTTGATATATAAAAACAACGAATATAAATGAAGCTTTATTTAAGGATAATAAAATAGAATGTAATAATCTTTTTACGTTTCTTTTATAATCCGCAACAAAGTAGAAGGTCTATGAAATTGCAACGGTATTATTAAAAAGAGTAATATATTATATTCTAATCTGGTATACGTAAGTACATATGTATAAAAAATATACATACATACATATAATGATGGAATTATATCATAGTGATAAAATTATTCGAGATGTGAAACAAAGCTATTATTATATTTTATAAATTGCTTTAATTAAATAAAATAAATTTATTATCAAAATAAGTTAGTTTACAGTTTCGTACGAAATTATGTATTACGTTAAATTATCGAATAGATTCCATTTGGTAATATTCGTTGAATTTAAATTTCCGTTATAAAGGATTATAATTAAAAATTAACGTAAAAGGTAAAAATATAAAAAAAAATTATGAAGAAAATGAAAAGAGAAGGAAAGAGAAGGAAAGAGAAGGAAAGAGAATAAACGTATTAATTTTAATAAAGTTAACCTACTCTTTAATTGCTCGCTGAAACGATGGTACTTTATATTCTTCGTTGCAGCCTCGTATTTTTTCCCCTAGATCGTAAAGGAGTATATCTAATTCGCTGGATCAAAAGTAAAATTAGCTAAGTAAAAAAGTAGAAATCGCGAGTTGCACTGGATGCGTAATCCAGAGGATAGGAGCAAGCGGACTATCCAAAATCCTTGATCAAAGACACGAGACCGCGTAATCGCCGAAATTGGTCGATTCGCGCGAACCAATGCTTATCGATGACGCAGTAGTGTGTCGCTTTTACCAGTTTTACCAGACGCGTGACAGGCGGCTATTTGTCTTTCGTGCTCGGGCCTCTCCGAAGGGCGCCCGTCTAATCCCTACGTACACGAAACTTGCACACTCCGGACTTTTTCAATGCCGACGCGTCTAAGGTATTTATAGCGATTCTACCGATAACGGGGCGAGAAACTAGAGTTTCGTGACAAGATTATCCTCGGCCGCGATCGTCGGATTTATCGCGCGACGACGATGATTATGGAAATATGTCCTAATTATTACCTACTGCCTACCAACTTGCCAAATTACCCGAGCCTCTGCCGCTTTTCATTTTTAGATCTCTATTGCCAAGGATTTCCAAGGATGTCGGCCCACTCTTCAAGGATTTTCCGCTTCGGGGAATCTTCGATTCGACCGAATCTTGGACAACTTTTTCATTTCCACTTATCGCCTCGTCAATTTACAAAATTATTATTTAACCGGTCATTAAAATTTCTCCATCGATTTATACTCATTTCTCGATATTCTTTTTAGATTCTTGCGCGCGATTGCTTCGAAGGATTCGAGATCGATTCCGTTTTGGATCATCGTGATTTTGATTCTTATCCTACGATTTACTCGAGGTTAAGCCGTAGAAACGCTATTCGAGTACTGAAAATGTAAAGTCCGATCGTAAGTTTTTAGGATCTTGCACGAGTTAAATTAGAATAGCGCTAAGTTTAAAAATTTTCAGTTTTTAACGGAGGATCCAATTTATAAATCATTTTTTTTATAATCGAATCTTACGTAATTATCAAATATATTTGCATCGGATAAGAACGTAAATAAATAAATCTTTTTATTGGATACTTAATTCGGCATATAATTTAAAGCATAAATAATTTCGATCAAATTTATATTTTACTCGTAGAATTTTAATAACGACATTGAAATTGACTTTCGATATTCCGAGTGTTAATTCTTGAAGATTCTATATTTTTCACGAATTCTTATCGCTATCGTCACTATTGTCATCTTCATCGTTATTATCAGATTATTTTTGTATTTAAAGTATATATTTCGTATTTAAAGCATTTAAAATATGAAGGTCGATATAAAAATACGTATTCGTATCGACGGCTTTCGTATTCGATCCTAGAATAAATAATGTCCATATTTCGTAAAAAAAGTTAAATAACATATTTGGGATGTTTTAAAAAAATGTATAACTTTATATATCTACGTACAGAAGTGGAAAGAAACAAGGAACAAGGGCCGTTTGTTTTCCGGGACAGAATCGCTTCTTTCTTTCTTATGTATACTTCGTTCCGCGTATGTGTGTAAATTACGAATGAATTCGCCCAGGGCAATGACGTAGTCACTATAAAATATAGAAAAGCTTTTGTAGGCTGGTCGGTTTTTGTCTATTTGCTTTGCCTTGACTGTTACTGGTTTTTATCTATTTAGTTGGTTCGAGGTAACGATACGAAATTTTTCCTTTTTATTTTCTTATTTTCTTCTTTTTCTTCTTCAAATCGATCCTCTGCCTCGAAATATCCAATTCTAACTTCTTTTATCGGATTCTTTATTAATGCCGCGCGAGTAGTTTTTTGAGAGAAGCTTTTGTCTGATACCTGTAGGGGTAACCGTAGCCTAAGAGCAGAGCGTTAACTTGGCTGAGTGCCCATAATTTAATACACGTATAATTTATGGAGAAGCTGCTCATAAAGAAAAGTAGAGCTGTCGAAGTTATTTGATAAATACCGATGATATCAAAATTAATATTTACAGATTATCGACTAAGATCGTAAGAAAGTTTTATTCTCAATTTTCAACTTTTATTATGGCATTGAAATTTCAGATTGGATTTATTTTATTCATAATAAATTAGTAGATCGGGTTATAAAAGCCTTAATTAAGAGGTCGATGCAAAAATTTTGCAGAATATTAGATTTCGTTGGAAATTAAATTTTTTCTATTTTAAGTCTTCTCCGCTCTTTAATAATATTTAACGTATTATTTTTACGATAAAAAGGATATTATGTTAAATTGTTTATACAATTTTATTAGATATCTATACAGTTTTATTTTAATCGAAGCAGTTGTAATTACAATTTTCCAAAGATAAATTGGTTAGTATTCTTTTCATAAAAAGGCAATTATTTATCGAATCTCCAAGTATAAATCAATTCAATCTTAAATTTTTCAGATAGTTATTTGCATATAAATTGCCAAATTATTTATTTCGTAGATAATATTTGGAAAACTGAAATACCGTTATCTTTAAAAATATCTTTAGTTATCAAGTTCATTCTCTGAAATGAAAGTATTTTATTATTATACGATATATTTAAATATTTGACCCGATAACTATTATTCTGTTATCCTATTACAGTGGTATAGAGTTTTTTGAATGTACGAGTGTTTAATATTGTTGATTTATGTACTTCCAAGTGTAACAAAGTTTCATTTCATTATCGACTTCGTTATATATTCTACAAGGTGATTGATTTATATTTTATGAAACTTATGTTTCTATAGACACATGTAAAGTACGTTAACAGTTTTATTAAAAATATGAAGTTTATAAGATTTATTGGTAAAATTTTTTTAAATTAAATTTTATTTTATAACTTGTCTTAATTTATTGTTTTAATTTATCAATTCACTTTTAGCAATAGTATTTAGAAATGTAGTTATTAATTTTGTTCATTTTAAGTATATGAATTTCGTTATAGTGTAATTAAAAAGGAATAACATAAATATTTCACGAATAACGAAAGTGAAATAGATAAAGAAAAGATCAATTCATCATCCTGAAATTATTTTCATTATATAATCTTCTAATAAAATGATAGTGTTGTTTTTAAACGTGATAATATTAAACTACTTTCGTGAAAAAAATACGATTAATTTTGGTTATTTGTCTAAAAATAAGGTGAAGCGAGTAATGTTAAAAGAACCCAAAAAGTATCAGGAAATGAATGGATAAGGATTACGTTAAGAAATTCATCTTTTTATATCTGAACATTTTTAGTCTGTAAGATATTTTAAGAATTATCTATCTCAAATTTTTTATTATATTTTGAAAGGGTGCAGGTATTTAAATATTTGTCAATTAATTTTTTAACAGATTAATTTTTTACGATTCATTTTAATTGTGTATTTTAAATAAATAATTTTAACTTGGATAAAATAAATTAAGGAATACTATTAAATTCTTGTTAACCAGTTTATCGAGCTCTAATAAATATTAATAATAAATGTATGAAAAATTTACATCTTTGGATCATTTAAGTTATTTTTATTTTGAAATTAGAGCTTCTTAATTTTTATAAAGTAGATATTTTACAACTGAAAAATATAGTTTGTCATAATTAATATTTTAAAAATTATATAACATTTTTTTTGACATATAAAAAATTTAATTTAAATTTAGTTAAATGAATTAATAAAATGTTCATCTTAATATATTATTTATCAAAAATAAGTGCAATTGAATGATATAAGTAATATCAATCTTTTAATCCGACGGAAGCCTACTTAAATTTATTATGTGTATAATAATATATTACTATATACGTACATACTTCTATATAAGTAGGATATAATATTTATTATGCGTTAATTTATTAACATTTATTAATAGTGAAATAAATTAATCTTTATTGGTTTGCAATTATATCACATATTTCATTGCTCATTATTAAATCTAATAATTAAATGTTCGTTGGTTCAATATTGTTATTCAAAATAAAAAGTATTACACTTTATATTGAAATTGATATACATAAATATTTTTTATAAAACATGAAATAATTATCATAATATCTTTGATAGTAAAAAGTTTTAAAAAATTATAGTACTTATTAAGTAAATGATACGTAAATCACAAATATTTTATTCCAAAGCTTCAAATTTATTTAATAAAAATTTATTTCTGTCAAGGATAAAGCAAACAATTCGATTAAATAAAAAAATTAGAAAACTTAATACATATACAGCAAATCATTATTACCACTTTATTCAAATAATAAAGAATTAATTTATAATAATTATTAAAAGTTTTTTATTCGTTTTTTATTTAGCAGTAAGTTTGAATTTTAAAAGTTTAAAAAAATGTTTTATATGCAATAGATCTCTTCGCAAGATTAAATTACATATCGTGATCATCTTTCTTTAGTAATCCCTAAGAAATTATCACAAGAAATTTAATCCTCGGCTGAAACTTATTATGATGACGTTATTATATTACTTATTTTTACTCCAAGACATTCGGTAAATGTTTTCTTCACTTTTAAATTGAAAATTTAAATATAAAAGAGCAACGGTATTATCTTTCCGTCTCTTAATCACTTAAAAAGCCTTTGCACAATTGCTCTGTATCTCAATGTAAAATGTGACTGGCTCTTTACTTTGCTTACTTCTATGCTTTATATGGAAAACTCGTATTTACTTTGACTTTCTGTATACATTTTATTGTACTTTAGTTCCGGTACCTGCGTCTTTTAGTCTACGATCGATACGCTTGGTCCGAGTATTCGTTCGTCTTTCTTTTTTCTTTCTTTTGAATTTTTAAACGAAATAAGCGTTCGTGTTTTTAAAAAAATATATACGTAAAAGAATAAATAAATAAATGATAGAAAGGAAATAAATGCGAGTGAGATAGAAAAATGGAAAAAGTGGACAAAGAATTTACACTTTCACGCTGTTCTCATAATGTAAATACATATTTAGTTTTTTATCCCAGTTCTATTCATTTTTATCCGATGCGAGTTAAAAATAAAAAAATTGTATATATAAATTTAAAGTTTACTCGCGTTAAAAAACTCATATGTAATATATATTTTTTTAAAAAGATCCTTGTAAAGCTTTTATTATACTTTTCTCTTAAATGAATTGCGCATAAAAAATATATTTTTTTCTAGTATTAACATAAAACATTATTAATGTATAATAAATTTTATAAAATAAATAAATAATAATAAATAATAAATATAAATAATAAATAAATAAACTGAATTTCTACAATTTTCAATTTCAATTCCAATGTTAATCATACTTTGAATATCAGTCGATAAAAATTTATTTACGCACTTTCTGCTATTCATATTTTTTAAAGCAATTCCAAAGATTCGAAGGCAATTGAAAATAAAGGGCTATTTTTATCAAAGATCGTAATTCCATTGACAATAGGCTGTGGTTTGAGATGCAATTTAATCGTGATCCTCTCGACGTTGCTCATCTGGATGACAAGTTCCTGTAAAGTAGAAAACTTCCAACTTTCTATACGCGGACCAATGGATAAAGAAATGATAAAAATGATTCGAAAACGAGAGCCGAACGAAAATGTAGCTACTCGAAATATGGAAAAACTAGCCATTTTGGTGTTACACGAGCAATCGATGCGTCTTTTCAATACCAAGGTTTGATTTACACACGTTTAACGCGCTTTTGAATTATTGATAATTTTTTTTTTAAAATGCCATTTGCAAGACTGTATACATAAAAAAATCTTTTTATCAAAACTTCCGAGAATTCTCGGAGAGTCTTGTACGCGTTATACACGTAGCACAAAAGTTCACGGAGTAACGTAGAACTTCATCTACGATATAGTTGACAAAGTCATCCGCTCCAGTCGACTATTCCTTTCGAGCGCGACTCTGAAAAATGTCTATGTATTTCGCTGGAACTAAAATATAGAACTAAAATATAGAACTAAAATATAAAAATAAAATAGAAAAATAAAATAGAAAAATAAAATACAGAATATTTAGCGTAAGTAAGTAATTTTTAAGCCTGATGAATGATTGCTTTTACATCCCATCGTATTATAATTACAATATATACATTACTTTTCATAGCTAATTTTTCATCAATTTTCACGAGGGAATTCTTTCCATGGTAAAAGATTAAGCGATAGAAAAAGATAGAGGAAGGAAAGGTCGAGGGAGGGTGAGATAAGTCGTAGATGATGAATCGACGTTGATTTTGACCCACTGAAGCGAGAGCTTATCTCTCCAGTAACCGCAGTAACCGACTCCTGTTCTCTCCTGTGTTCGCGAGTTTTACCGTCGTCATTTGCGTAGTTCCGACGGTGCATCGATTATGGATGTACAGGATTTTCCTCGTTTTAAATAGACGGATCGACGGAAGGAACTTTATTTTCACCCGCGACAAAGATAACGCTCAAAATAACCAGCGCCTTTTTTTCTTCTTTCTATTTTATACAATTTCGCTAATTTTCATAAAATACTCCAAGTTTTCGCGTATCGAATATTAGAATGTGGATTTTATGAAATATATTCCTATTTGCTTAACCTACATTTACGTATGCATTATAAAAATATAAATTTTCAAATTTTTTAAGTTTTTGCTTTCGAGTAAAATTAAGAAAATTATTTAAATAATTTCATGTTTTATCTTCGTTTTAATTTTAAAATTATAATTTTTACCGCAGCTAACGTAACAAAATACTTCGTATTTGTTATACTCTTTTCATTATTTTTTCTAAAAATTAATTTACTTTACAAATTTTATATCTTTCTAAAATTTATGCCAATATTTCGATGGAACAAAATGTTTTTTTTTATAAATATTACAGTACGTTGATTAAATCTTATGTACGACGCGTTAAAAATTTATCTACAATTTTCGAAGAAAATATTAGATCTTATTTATAAATTAATCGTTTCTTTTACATTTTTTAATATAATACTACAGTTGATTAAATCAGTCAACTTTATTTCACGCGTGAATCTATACATATTGATATCCGAGCCGTCCACGGTGAATTATGCACGTGAAACCATATACAAGTTATAATGGTTTACTTGATATTTATTAATTATACGTTATTATATACATGTAATTTTAATATTTCACGCACGATTCGTATATATTTTCAGTTTTTATCAACAACTATTTTTTAAACATTTTCATACCCATAAATAAGTAAGTAAGGTTTACTCGAATATTAATTAGCGGGGCTCTTCTATATAAATATTTATAAGTTATAAAGTATGTAACGATTCTTTGTATAAATAAAAACGAATGATAACGAGAATCACGATGAAGTATTAGACTATCTATAAAGATAACGTCGGTAAATTGCAGTTGAAAAATAGAGGTCAAGGTTAAAGCTTTCGAGATCAGCCTAGACAATTTATATGAAACTTTAATTAATTTTATTAATTCAAATTAAAACATTTTTTAATAATATAGTGTATAAAGTATACATTTCTACGACCTCTATTTATTTTAAATTTTAATTTCCTTTATAATCGTGTTTAAGCGCTAATATATTTCATGAATTTTTGCAAATTTATGAATTTTATTTCGTTGGTATAAAAATATTCTACCAAGATATAACAAATATAAATATTAAAGCAACGAGAAAATTTTTATTACTTTTCAATATCGAAAAATAGATTTCTTTCCGAGAGGAATAATACAAGTTGTTTTCCCATGAATGGATTTTACGCAAGAAGATAGAAACCGCAAGAGGAAATAACGTTCGACCAACGCATCGAGGCAGTTTTCGTTTTACGTAGCGAAAAGATCATATCGAATGGACAATTTTGTAAATTAATTAGCTTGAAAATGAAAAAAATACAAAGTATGGATTTAACGGACTCGATATTCCTCAAATTTACGTATCGAATTAATATTTGGGGTTGTTAAATTTCTTTTCTTCGAGTTTACGAGTTTTATCATACAGTTATTTTGCAACTCGATGAAATATAGTTTTCGTTCGTTTCGATAATTCGAGAGATTGAATTTCGATAAAAAGTTCGACGAGTAAATGAATTTTATTTACATATTATTCGACGCGCATTCGATTCTTTCAACATTTGCGCGTTGCGTTTCCAGACGCGGAATTCTAGTATACAACGGGTATAATTTCTTAATAGTATTAAAATTATTGCACTTTTAATTACGACAGCGTTATCCGCTTGTTAATCTTTATCGTCCATGTGAAAAAATAGGTCAGCGACGACTGGCCAATTAAACTTTGAGCGTCCGACAATAAAAGTAGAAAAACGAAACACCAGCGCATATCGTGCTTAATCATGTAAATAACCAGTGTAAAGGAAATAGCGTGAAAATTTCAATTTCCAACTCTTTGTACGAAAAACAAGGGAGGAATAAAAAAGGCGGACAAAAGCCGTCGCTCCTCGGCGTCGTAAGCATCTTAATAAAGAATAAACCAGCGAATAGTTTCCCTGGGAAGATACGCGAAACTCGAGTACTCCACGTCCGTAGAGGCGTTTTCGATTCGGGCGACCTTATAATATTCTCCTGGGCTTAAAATACTCGGGTGCGTGCGTGCGTGCGTGCGTGCGTGCGTGCGTCCGTGCGTGCGTCCGTGCGTGCGTGCTAACCCAGACACCCAGGCACTTTCGTACCCGCCACTCGTCGCCTCGTTATCTACGTCGGTGCGCGTAAGTACTTTCCACTCGATCGTGCGCGCGACGCTCGTCTTTCCAAACTCTCGCACGCACGCGCCTGATTAACAAGCGCGCACACGCACACGCACACGAGCCCTACGTACACACCGGAACGCGTAAATGTGCTCACCCCGTGAAACTGGCGACCGCTGCTCCCGCAAATTCGCATCCTTGGACACAAACGCATCTTCGTGTACGAACCAGCGGAAGCGTCGGTCTTATCGAGAATACGACGCAGAGGTGCGCACGGATAAGCGAGGGGTAATCTTGTACGGCTTTAAGTTCACGATCCGGAATTAGCTTCGAACCAAACGCATCGACAACCGTGTGCATTGCGTTCCTTTGGTGTCTCGCTTCCGTTTTCACGTTTCTTTCGAGTTTACGTCCGTTTTTTATCGAGTTCTGTAGTTTGTATCGTTGTTCGGGCAACTTTTTCCTTTCCAGCGGTACGCAGTCTACTAATTTTTTATGCCGGGAAATTGCGTGTATTTTTAACGAAGTCGATGGATCTGGCCGAAAGGGTGTAATAATGCTAAATCGTAAGAGGTTAAATAATTTTTTCGTTCGGAGATAAAGTTAATTTTTAAGGGGAAACCGTTTCCAGAGAGTAAGAAAGGTAGAAAAGTGTTAATATTTGATACTTTTCTTTTAGATAAAATCAAGAATTAATTAAATTTTACCAAGAGGCAGCGGAAAATTCAGTTAGGTATAACTAAGCTAATTATTTTATAGGGTTTTGTATTAAAATTAAAAAGAATTTTTCGAAGCTGAAGGTACGAGGTTGAAATGCTACTTTTGATAACGTCATTTCACCGAGATTTCGAGACAACGTTTATTTATTTAGCGAAGGTTATATTTTTATTTTTTAAATCGAAATAATGTATCCGTATTTATACTTTATCGAAGCATAATGAAAATCATTAAGAACAAAATTAAAACTTTTGTTGGACGTATTTTACGGACGTTGGACATATACTACCGAATTTCAAAATTAATCCAAGAATTCTAATCGATCCTTTTACCCGTGATTAAGCACTTATTATTAATTTCAAAGTTTTGGATTTAAATTGGAACGTATAATCGCTCCGATTTCTCCTCTTACTAATCTTTTATACGGATCACTGTATATTTGTAAAAACATTTTTGCATTGGAAACGATTCGATATTTCATCGAAGCCGCGTAATTATTATTGCGTAGTAATTTTTTCAGAATTATCCAAGCTCACCGATCTTCGTCGACTTGGCTTTTCTCTTTCCTTCGCATTCTTCGATGGCCTGTTTTGCTCGTTTGCTTTCGTTATACTCCGCTACTCATTTGTTAACGTCACTCCGGGATTCTCTCGATATCTCCTGCATTTCTATTTTTCGCTCGCTTGGATTTTCTTTACTGCCTATATCCGTTTACGTTCTAGTGTACTTTAAATTCTTGCAGGTGAAATAAGAAAATCTATGGAAAAAGCGAAGACCGTAACGAATCACAATTTGCCGTATTAATTTATTTTTAGAAGTACTTGTATAATTAGAACTAGTAATGAATCTATTTTATCATATTTATAAATAAATACGATATTGATTATAAAGTTTACGCGTTCTACTTTACATTAAAATTATATTTATGAAGATTTTATAGAATTACGATAATTTAATCTATAAATTTTTTATCGTTCTATAAAAATGAGAAAATAGAATAAATGTCTTTATTTTTTTTAAATAAAACTTAATAATATACAAAACGAAAACTAATTTGTTCGTTATAATTTAGCCGATAAGTTTGTCATTTTAGCAGCACGGGAACAATATAATTCACCATTTTATACCAAATACGTTTTAGTCGAATGGTCATAAACTACTTCTTTTAAATCCAATTTATTATATTCATTTTGGTCTACCCAAATGTCGTTACCCGTCTAATTCTTTTACTAAAAGTTATAATTTTTCTTTTATATCGTATTTAAAATATATTAATCGCTTATTTCAATCTGCGTAATTAATTGCATTCGATTAATTTTATTACATAACAAATATACAGTTACTCTAGTATAATTAATTTCGTCTATAGTTTCTTCGATACCTTTTTTCACGTACATTTAAAACTTTATTTTCAATTCCTATAAATTAATTTTTCTCTTATTTTATTAAATTTACTATTTTATAATCGTAAGAACCATGATATAAATATATATTGCTGATTATAATATTTTTTGTTTTACTTCATTAGAATTTAAATTATTTGTCATTATATCGAAAGTTTGATATTATTTTGTTTTGTATAATATTTTATTACTACCTTTTAGTTTCTTGGTTGACTTTAACATAATATATAGCGAAATGAACTTTTTTAAATTACTTATAGCTTTTAAATTTTACTTTGAATGAGAATTAAATTTATTCAATTATTATTTACATTATTTTGTTACTTTATTTGTTAAAAATTTTCAAATAATCAATTCTAAAATAATATTTTTTATGTACCTCGTAAGCAATTTTTCAAATAATACTTTATTTTTAATATTCAATTATAGTTTTCTAGTTTTTAGTTATTATTCTCTTCGTTTCTTATATGTTTATATTAAGATAATTATAGTTTTGATCTTACTGGTTCTGGTTTATTAACTTATTGCTTTTATTTATAGTTGTTTGTATTTTGAAATTCATACAAACTAGTGCGATATCTGAATTTAGTGTAGACTATTATTATTGTTCACTAGTTACACTGGTCTAATTTCCATTCTTATCTATTTGTAATCAACTTTTGATGGTATCTCTGATAGTTAAAAATCAAATTGTACCGTACACTTTGGAAGAATTTAATCCGGCTACAATATTTGTATACATTTTTTGAAAATAAAATTTTATCTCTATCAATGTATATTATATTATATAAAGTAATTAGATTATTTTTTATGTATCTTTTTGTTCGAATAATACATATTCAAAAACAAATATCAAAGACAACAAAGTTTATTACACTCGTATAAATTTCGTTACTGATATGCAAACTTTGTTACCCAATCGTAAGTTTAATAATAGTTGTATAGAAATTGTTCAATAAATACAATTAGAATTAATATCTTCACTTAAATCTCATTTCGCATATGACTTTTTTATTTTTATTTTGCTTTTTCATGAGCAAATAAATGCTTAAATAAGTTATTAATTTTATTAGTAACGAATACACAAATAATTTAATCTATTTGATTTTTTCTTAAATATTTATTTTCTGAAACGTTGATTAAGATGAAACCAATAACGTTTAAAGCATGTCGCGATCGGTATTTGAATAAGCAACCGAATACGCCTTCGATCTCTGCAAGCAGGGGAGATCTTTTATTTCACACGTTGTCGTCATTGGAAGGAGGGGTATTTATCATTGGTAGGAAAAAAGAACGAGAAAGAAAATACACGAAAAGAAATATACGAATTGCTGGCGGCGATCGGAGAGAATCGTTTCGATCGCTGTGGTTGCTGTGGAGATCGACCAACACTTGCAAAAGGATCATAGTAAATTGGAAGATTATAAAATAAAATCCATAACATGATTATACTCTTGGATTTAGCCATGCCAAACTACGAGATTGATAACAATGAATTTATCGGCATTATACATTGCGCAACAAGTCAGATCAACTCAAACACACTCGTACAAACGTTGAATTATTTATGCTGCGTCAGGTTAAACAATCTTTCCGCGATGTATCGAGATCCGTTACGTTATCAACTTGGCACTATGTATCCCTCAAGTTGACTATGGTATATAATTAACCGATGACCAATGCACACGCAGAAAGTACTCCGATTTCTCATCGAACGACCTTTATTTTTAGAGAAGCAAACACTCTCCACCTCTAAACATGATAAATACAGCATCGGTTAATGCTGTTCCGCTCTATCAATATTTTATCCCATTTCACACAAAACGTTGGTCGAAGTTTTCAATGAAATTATTATGGTCTTGGGACTGATGGAAACTTCAACGGACAACAGAAACACGTATTCGCACATTGCGGGTAGTGAATATCGAGATGAAAACACCGTCATCACTAATTTGAGCAGTATTCGAGACTAAACGATGAAAGAAAGGTAAATTAGCCTCGTCCACTCATCCAAATATCGATCGCGGCTGAAATTGCTTAATTTTGCTCATCGGACGAGGATCGGTGGTCGCATTGTCCCACGATCGGCGATCGTTACGCGATGCCTATTCCTTGATTTGCTTGCGTTTAACGCGATGATCGAAACGTGTCACATTTTTTATTTTAATTCAACGATTTATGAATTTTTAAAAAATAATCTTCTCTAAAAGCATATCGATATTTCATTGGACTTCGTTAATGTCTTTTTTTCTTTATTTTTGTTTTCCACGGTTTCCCGAACATCGAAACGGTGGACTGTTTTATCTCGGAAATATTTTACACGATAAGAATCTATGGTCATCCTTGTATTATCTATTCAAACGTCTAAAATATACCAACGCGTGTTTATCACAGCTATGCCCTAGTTCCAATTATCGGTTGGTATCCGCTTAGTTGTATTTTCGTAGCTACCTATTACATTTGGAGCCTGTACTTGTATTCACCGCCCGAAATTAACAAAGAACCGATGATAGGAAGTCACCCAGTATAAAATAAATTAATAATTTACCACGTTAAAATAATAAACATGAAATACCAGTTATATATATACTTAGATTAACTTTATAAATAAGAGATTTGTACCGTGAATTATTTAAATAAATTGTCCTATTTATTTATATATATATATATATATTACTAACAACATAATATTTAAATGACATTTTAATTCCTATTATTTATATGCGATTATGTAGAATAAGATAATTTGAGTATATTATTTGTTACGAAATTTTCGAATAATTTTATATTTAATATATTTTTGTTTTGTTTTGTTTCTAATACATATCGAGCAATAAAATAAAGACACAAATACGTGTATACATATACAGGATTTTTAATGAAAACTACAAAATTATGTCAATGTTTTCTTTAATCGTAATTAATACATATTCTATATATTATTATATCAAAATTATTTTGGCAAATATTCTTATCGATTAAATCTGTATATTTTTAATAACCGATGTAAATATATATGAATAGAATTAACTTTTACGTTGTTAGTTTATGATAGAAATATATATGAAGTTCTTACTTTATTTTAAAATTAACTTAATTTTCGCTTTGAATGAATTAATTTAAATAATTAATTCTGCTTTTTTCTTCCTAAGAATCTACAATTTAGTTTATAATTTTAATTAATACACGGTTTTAATACATAAACTATCGATAAAAGTATTTTATTTCTTAATGATATGTGAAATAAATAATATGTAGAAATTTATTAGGATTTTATTTATTAACCTAATTAAAAATATATAAAAACTTCATTAAAAATTAGTATAAAAAGATTAAATTTAATTATTAATTTTAATATAATTGAAATGAGCTCGATACATATCAAGATGTATATCCGAGAACCTATAATCTTGAATAGCTTAGTTTAATTTATAATTAAAATGCATAACTAATAAAAGGTAAATAATGAATATTTTATCAGAAATCATCCAATAAGTCGAAGAATTTACAAATAAATGGGAAAATTTCTTAAATTACATTTGAATTAGTTCGATTCATTGAATGTAGTAAAATAAAATTAACTTAAGTAATAGAATTTTTCTGTGATTTGCAATTTATCAAGAAATTGAATCGTTTTTAATTATAATCGTATTTATAACGACAGTTAAGGTTTCATTAATAATTTAAATATGTAGCTTTATTAACAGCCAATTACATACTATCCAGACATAAAAAATTAGCACTCGAATTAATGTATTTTTGCTAATATACTTACTATATCTAAGCAGTTAATAAAATCCTTTGAAATTCATATAACCATGAAAATTGATCGGTTATGTTTCGAAACGTTTACTCATCAATGTATACATACGTCATCGCATAATATCGATAAACACAAGCGTTAACAGCAGTCATTACACTCTAACGTCAAAAGTATGATGTATCACTGTTTCATATTTATAGCTAGCGAAGTTTTTATGTTAAATCTCGCGAGCATTTAACATCTGAAAAAAATATTGGAGCATATTTTTTTAATTCTTTCTCGTGATAAGAATCACGCTGTTGAATCAAATTCATTTTTAAGATATTATACAAGAGACTTATAGAATTTTATTACGAAAAATATATTTGTTGCGAAGGTTTAACGATTTTTAAGACTTTTTTTATATACTCTTATAAATGAGTAAAAGCAAATAACAGTTAAATGCTTATATGGTAATTTTTAAAAAACTAATTACGCACATTTTATAGAAAATGAAGTTTTTATTCGATTAATTTATGAGCATAATATTTGAACTGTAATAGTGACACATTAAAATAAATATTTATAACAATGTACTGTTTTTTGTCAAATGTGTTTTTTTAACAGAATAAAAAGAATCGTGTGATTCAAATGAACTTTTTTCCTTACTGTATACATTTATTCTAAATTTATCTCTTGGTTTTAGGTTAAAAAATTGAATTAAAAAAATTTCATTTTGTTTAAAAAAGTAATCACAGAGACGAAAACTTATTATTTTATTCAAATTTATAAGAAAGTTATTTTCAATTTCTAGTTTACTATGAATAAATAAATTTATTTAAAACACGTATCATTTTCTTATATTACAATCGAGATAGTTTCATATACGTTCATTCAAATCCCTAAACTATGATTTGAAAACTTTCAAATGTTTACAATAAAAAATTTTATAGCAAGAGTAAAAAATTATACAAATAAGTATTTTATTTTCAAAGTTTATGAACGAAAACTTTGCCGCTTGATTTAATTTGAGAAAGATAAACGCAGTAAATAATAAATTATTTTTAAGAGTTAACTGATTTTCTTCTAATTTACGAGTTAAAAATTTATTTGAATTAAAATTATATTCTCTATTTATTAATACAATGTCATAAAAATATTTCATACTTGCATCGACCTTTTATTTTTTACTTCGTCTAGTACTTCAATTCATAGTGTTCGAATTCTCAAGAATTATTACTTTATATTATATGTATTACATATTTGTTGATATTAATTTATTTTGATTTTGACCACAAGTCAACAGTAAAATTTCATTCATGTATTCGGTTAGTAAATAGATTTAGTAATACCTATTTATTTTACCTCCGAAAGAAAACTTCACCAAGTATAGCACTTGAAACGAAAGTTGAAAAGGCGCCTCCAATTTCAAGCAGCGGAATATAAATCCGACTCTTCATATTTTTTTTCTTTGATCCAAAGAATTTACTTTACCGACTTCAGTACTGGTTCCAGTTCATTTTGAGGTTAGGTTAGTGGTAACTGAGAACGCTATAAACGTTGGCTCATTTCCAGTCTACTTTCGCAAAATTATCTATATAGAAGAAAAAAAGGAACGTAATTGTCAACTATCGTGTGGCGCTTAGCTTTAAGTGTTTTCCAGACCTTCTTAATATCAATTACAGCCAATTTCCTATCTTGATTCTCCATATTTTTTTATATATGTGAAAATTGTTGATATTTTTTTTATTCATTTTTTCATTTTTTCTTTTTAATTCTTTAAGAAATAAATTCGTAAAAAATAGTTTTTTTTTAAATATTTTTTTTGTGTTAATTTTTTATGTATTTAAAATGAAGTAATTAAATTATATCAATATTTAAAGGATTATCATTCTGAAAAAAATTATTATAGATTAATACCATGATAAATTATTTTAATTATTATTCTTTTTCATATTGTTAATAATATATACCAATAACGATACACTAAATTATTCGATTAATGAATAAAAATTGATTATTTCGTTACTAAAGAAATATTCTAAATAAAAATAATTTTTAATATTTTAATGAGCAACCAAAAAAAATGAACTTATAAAACTGGTATTGTTATGAATTATGTATAGAAAATGTAAGAAAATTGAGGTAGAGAAACAAAGAAATAAAAATAAAGGAAGAAAGTAAAATATATTACTGCAACGATAAATTAGAACCGAAGTTTAATCGCCCAAAATAATATTTATAAGAAATTGGCGATTCAAAATTTTTCGAAACATATGTAGTTTTTGAAGTAATTCGTAATCGATTATTTTGTACGCTTCCAAATATTCTCAAAGGAAGTTTCATTATTGTGGGATAATGGTAATTTTATGTAAAAAGGACGAGAAATAGAATTCTGAAAAGATGTACACGTGGTTTTGTTAATATATGGTAATACATGGAAAAAAATTCATATAAAGCATAGCCTGAAAAAAGACATAATAATTGGAAAAGGATTCGCCACTGTAGAAATACGATTTTAATCTTGAAATTATGCTGCTACTGTGTAAATTTATCTATTTTTGGAAGCTTTATGTAACTGATTACTTTACGTTACTGAAATGAATTTTATTTTTTACAACAATAACTGTCATTCTGAATTAAATGAAATAATATTTCTTTCATTATAATCAAAATACTGAAGAAAGTTAAGTTAGAAAACTATGCTATAAATGTGATATTATATTGAGATTACTTATTATCAAAATAATATTACATTGCATTGCTAGTAAAATAAAATAATACATGTTTGTAAAAATAAGTAAATGATACTTTAGTACGTAGAAATATAATTCTTAATTTATAAAAAGAATAGGTTTATTTTAAGTTTGAAAAAATGAATGAATTATGCGTTTTTACTTGTAACAATTTAAATAAATACTTAAATACTCAAATAAAATTTGAATAAATTACAGAATATTAAAATAATATGTTTATATTTTATCGATAAATTGAAGTAAATTTATTCCAATTCACGTAACGTAAAATTCTATCTAATCTTTTATTAATAAGAGTTACGTTTTATCTCAGAGATATTATTGGAGATTAGTAATGTGAATTTAGTGCAACAGGTTGACAAGCGATTAAATGTTCATAGTTAGCTACTTAAGAAAATCGAAGATTTACGAAGTGGTTAAGTAAATATGTGTATACTTTGAAAGAATATATGATTCGATGATGAGATATGTGACATTTTATTTTTGTTTAACCAAAAGTATATATAAGTATATATTGAACGATAATTAGAAATAGAACGAAAAAGAATAACTTATCCACCTTTGAAATCAGCGGTAGAGTAAAATAAAGCAATAACTTATGGAATTAATTTGATTTTTGAATAACTTATTTGATTTATATTAAAGTATAAAATCGATGTTATTTTCAGTAGTATAACTCAAGCACTATTGTAGACATATTTATATACACAAGGATTGGTCTATTGGTAGATGAAGAATAAAATATCTAATTACAGATGGTATCAAATTTTATTACGCAGATGCCAAATAAAGTTTTCAGTAAAATATATTGTAACTTCAAATTATGTTTTTTAATTTCAATGTTCGAATTTATAACTTAATAATATTTACTTATAATATAACTTATTACTATTTGTCTTTGTAAAGTAACCAGAAGATAAATTTTAAATACAATCATGAATTATAAAATAAGTTATTTAAAATAAAATGGAAGTAACAAAATGAATAACGTATTAAATTATGCAATATTTATATCGATAATGTATTATTAAATTTAAAAATGATAAATATGTGTGTCGATAAATGAAAAAACCAGATAAACGAATTTGGAATATTTGATACTGAGTATAAATTTTTTTAATATGCGTTAAGATTAGAGTACGAGATCGTCTCAAAGTAGTTTTGAAACTAGTTAAACAAAATTCAATATTCTAAGTAAAATTCTTATATAACTCATTATACATATTTTAAAAGCTTGTTTTTCTTATATTATAATTGATATATTTTTTATATTCATTATAATTAATTTTTATCGTTCAATTCATTATTTATATTCTAAAATATTAGCAGTAGAGAAAAAAGTCTCAAATTCTTATTAAAATCAAATTTAAAGAGTGGATAAGATTTTAACGAGATGCGATACTTTCCGAGAAGCAAAGTGATAAATGCAAAATATAATTGTGTAATTTTCAAGTCGAGGACTCCTTTTTTCTATTATAAATATAAAAAGAATAATAAATCAGATTGTTGGAACTTTTTTATTACCTTATAACCGTATTAATGTTTAATTTAAGACTAATAATTTTTATTCGTTTTCAACCCAGTATATGCGATTGAAAGTTAAAAGAAATATGATTCATAAAATTATCAACAAAAGTTAAAAAATAGTATTTAAGTTATCGATAAATTACGCGTATAAATTATTATTTTAATTAAAAAACTAATCAATGTATCCTTTTACATAATAAAACAGAATAAACGTTAACTTTCTCTCAAATATTAAAAAAAAAATGGCTATTTTGAAATAAGAAAAGTAGAAGGAAAATTTGCTACTACCGCGTTGATAAAAGTAGGACACGTGGGTTTAATGTTACAAAGACGAGTAACTCGCGAAGGTAAAAAACAACAAAGCTGAAGAGAACATTGACGAAGTAATAAGCGTGATCTTCGTTTCAAACGCGAGTGAGAAAGAGTCGTTTAGTTCGTTTACGAGGCTTCTGCGCGTCTTTAACCATTATCCGCTTATGTAAACTTCTAGTGGAGTTGATGTTGTTCCGAATAACATTTCTACTATTCGCATTATAAACTCAAGTTACGAGATTTTCTTTCGTATCCGTATCGAGGAAAAATGTAAGATCCAAAGATCCAAGAGGATTTACACGTGTTTTATTTTTAACGAATTTATCTACTGGTAATACTAATGTTTTAGTTGACATAGTTTGTCCGAATATAAAAAGAGTGAAGAATCTTTGTATAATAATTTTATAATGATTATTTCGTTTCTTGTCAACCGAATTAAGGTTCAAAATAAAGATACAAAGTCAAAATAATCTATCGATTTAAAAATTTCAGTTTAACGTGTTATTTAATTTAAAAAAAAATTTATACCATTGTTAAAAACGCATTTAAAACTTTAATGAAAATATTTTTCAAAAATTTTATTTTATTAAAGTCGTAAATTTTCAGTATAGCGGATTTGATGTGAAATACTTTTTATATATATTTACTTGAATCCATTTTTATGTTTAAACATATATACGTACGATTATTACAGATTAGGCAGAAAAAGATGGAAATCTTACGATACTTAAAAAAACCTGCACTTTTTGATGTTACAAAAATATTTAGTATAATAAAATATTAGTAAAACTTGCAGTTTAAATACGCGTATGAACGATTCGCGTATCTTTTCAAAATTACAATATTTTCCTTCGTGCGTATAATTATGATATACGTATAAATAGTTGCGTTTTCATTTCATCTTGCGTCAAATTAGAAAATTTTGAATTATCATTTGAAGAACAATATATTATTTGTTTACCACAATCGCTGTTACAGTTGGAGAAACTTGTTTTTATCAAATCCTTTGCAACATTGAAATATACTAGTTTGAATGAAACATTTGCATTATAATGTTATGCTTTTGTAATTTTACTGAATAGTTTCTACTCGTTTATCTTCTACGAGAAGTAAACCAAACTTTCCATTTTTCTATTTTACAAAGAAAATTTACTTTGACTTAAGCTACCATGTAACGATTACAAGTTTTGTGACCTCGTTAGATATTTTATTAGGGCCTGGATCTTTTAACAAGTGAAAAAGTTTCCAACATCTCTGAGTTCTATGAGATTGTTTTGTAATTAACTACTTAAAGGTTTATTTAGTGACGTTGTCTCCATCATTCTACATAAATTTATGACTGTTAGCGAATTTTGTAATAGGCTTATGTAGCAATGGATAGACAAATTTATTTAGCTTAAATCACTTTTTAAATTCAAGTTTCAGTTAATTATATACACTATTCAACATAAACTACACTTTATTTATATATTGTACATAATATGTCTAAATACGGTATTTTATGCTTTCGGCAACATATTTTATCAATACTCCGAGTTTTGGTCTTTTCCCGTAAACTTTCCATTACTTTTATTAATCTACATTAAAACCGTATCTATTAGTTATCGTTATTTGTATTCATTTCCTTCGTTGCATCTTTTAAAAATTACAAAGCTATTAAAATAATTGAGGTATTAGATGTTAATAAATAATAAGCATAATACACGTTGATATATAAACTAAAATTATTGTTTATATTATCAAATATAATAAGCGCATCATATTTTATTTATATTATTATTTCGAATTAATAACAAATAAATAATTGTCCGTTCGCAAAGAAACAAGAACGCAAACTCATTTTTTTCCATTTTTCTCTGTCATTGCAGTTTACTTATGTGTCATTTTCTTCTGCTTCGTTCGAAAATGATTTAAATCTACAGCATTTTGGTTTGAAATGTTCTCTAAATAATGTAGCTATTGAAACTGATTTATCTTCACTCATGAGAGAAAGCTCGGCGCCTTTCTAAGTGCGTCAATAATTCACACAGAAGTTGAATTTGCCTCCTCGGTAATTCGAGGTCGAGTACGTTACAGAAAATGCTACCTTTTACAACCGAAGGAGAGATAAATTAGTTCGAGTTGAAATATATTCTCATCCAATAATATCAACTTATTATAAAATCATTTTATAGACACGTATATTTTTAAGCATTTATGTATTCAGGCATATATACGTTATCGATATCCAGATATTTTTAAATAGTCTTTTATACCTCTTTAGCAGTAATAATTTTAATTTTGAATAATTTTAACGGTATTCGTCCTTAATCAGTGCTATTTATATTATAAGATATAGTATGTTACTACTCAACTGCCCGCAAGTTCAATTTATTGCAAAGAATTAGGTGAATTCGAAAGCAACGTTAACGACGAGTTTTTAGTATAAGAATTTCATAAATATGTAAAAAAAACACATGTAAATCTGAAAAGATAAAGTGACCGAGTGTGAAGTTTAATCTTTAACAGTTGTAATTTCTTTTCACATTTATATATACGTCAAGCAAAAGTCGTACAAGTGCGGACTTAGCTGATTTCGCTTATCGTATAGTGTCGGTTTCCAATAACATTCATTTTGTATTTTTTGCATTTTTGCTCGTTTTACGCTTGCGTTGCACTTTTTAACGTAATTTTATAATCAAATATAACAGTTTTAGCTATAAATTATCGAACTTAGAAAGATACGTCAAATTAAATTTAAAATATCTATTTTCTAAAGATATTGCCTCATTGATATCGTAAAATACTGTAAAAGAAAAACTTAAAACTTTGCATTATCTCGTGAAATTTTTACTTAATAAGACAGTTGTAAAGTACAATAACATTTTTTACTACTATTTGAGATATTCCAACGATAAAAGTTGTAAAGGCCAAGTAAATATCTTTTTAAATTTATTCAAAAAGCAATATATATATATATTAAATTGAATTCTTTTGACCGATATTTATAGGATTCTGAATTTAAAAGTAAATTAAAAAAATTTATTCATTTCATTTATTCATTTATTTTGTCTTCGTTATAAATATTAAAAAATCTTGAGTAATAAGAAATTTAATTTTTGTACAAATAGTTTGAAATATCTATTTATCATGAATTATATTTTACTTGTATAAACTTTTGTGTACTCAAATATTTCAATATATCAAATTAAACTATTTTGATTTGATTTAAGCAATTGCTTTTTCTGTTTTTAAAGATTAGACAATTCTATATTTTCTCACATTACTTACGTATTAAATTTTTACTCGTTTATCTTTAAAACTTTCTAATTTGTATCTAAATAACGAATGATCTAAATATTTCATAATATATACGTGTATATATGTTTATTTCGAATCGATGCGATTATCTAGAATAAAATGAATATTGAAACTAAGAGAGGGAAATTTGCGATTTCGCAGTAGACCGAGTATATGTGCATTTATGTATAAGCGCGTATATATGTGCGCAAATTTCAAAAGCTACATAGAGTAAGTGAGATGCAGAAAGAGAGAGAGAAAGAGAGAGAGAGAGCGACAGGGAATTTGATCATAAAGATAGAAGGAGATAGAATCAATGATGTCCCGAGGGAGACGAAGAAAAATTGATTGTTGCGGTGTTACTCAATGTGCTGATCCGCTACTCGACAACAAGCGGATTTCTGATTCCTGTATAATTTTGGGTTATATTGTAATGTTCTATATAGAGTAGACTGTACACCATTTGTAATACATGGTATTATAAATTATTATAGAATAATATTATTATTATATTCATGAATAATTCTTAAGCTATTATTATTAATAATTAGAATAGTAATATTTGGAATAGTATTAATAATAACAATATTTATTTAGTATATTTAATTTAAATATGCGAATATATTTATATAAATTACATATTTAATTAGAGATCTTTTTATTTAATTGACTTGCTGAATTTTTTTTTACCGTATCCATTGCTTATTTTTTTATTACAAACAATTAAAAATTGCATTTTTTTATATTATAAATATATAATATGTATTTGCATCGTCTTAAACTTTATTGTATTCAAGTGTAATCAATAGAATAATATACCGGTAATAAATCTGTTGAAAATTATTCGCTAAAGTCTTAAAAATATTGGCCTTTGGTTAATAAATATATTGGAAAATAAATATAATAAATTTTAAAAAGTAATCCCATTCTGTTTGTTACATTATTTTCAAATTTAAACCTTTGAATTATTAGTTATTTACAACTATTAATATTTTGAAACACTAAACTTGTCATTTCAAAGAAATTCTTTAATACAACAATGTGCGTACGGAAGACACGTTATTATAAAAATTGCAAACAACGAGAATTCGTGCATCATATTTACTGTGACTAAGTATTTGTCTTGAAAAATGTTGGTATCTCAAAAGGCAGGTGTCTATCTGTTGAAAATGGTATTTGCCTCGCGTCGGTTTATTTATAACCACGAAATTCATTTTCGTCGTGTATCAGGTGCGAATTTTTTTCATATTCAATAATAATATATCGGTGAACTGTCTTTTATTTTTGATGGATTTACTTTCATTAAGCATAGAATTTACGCGAGGACAAGAAAAATATGTATTTTTGAGAATTCGTATTTTAATATCGCGAAATAAGAAAAGCTCGAAAGAAATATTTCTTTGATTTTCATTATTATAACTTATACGTATAAGGTGTTGCATTAGATTAGTTATAATTAGAAAGCAAACTTAAAAATGAACAATTTATTTGGACGCGAAACGATATAGTTTATTAGATTTAATAAATACAACGATTTAATAACTTGAATAAAGAATAGTTGAAAAAATATTTTAAGAAATAGTACCGAAACGCAGTAAAAAAGACTTTGTTCTATCTTTCGTTAGCGTAAGCATTAGAATATTCAAATATCTATTTTTATTATATTTTAATTTAAAAATATAAATGACCCATATTTTAAGTTTTAAACTTTTGTAGGACAAATTTATTAGAGAAAAAAAAGCTTTATATTATTCAGGATTTGATTTATAAACAGTATATCCACCGTATTATGTCATTCCTAACAATTTGAAATGTAACCTGCGGAAAATATCTATTGCGCAATAAGAGAAAATCACAGATATTTTAAAAACGAATGAAACATGTAGGTCTGAAGGATGCACATCAAGGCTCTCTTCTTGTTTTGCTTTTTTTATTTTCGCCTAGGTTAGCGAAAGAGCTGTGCGGTAACTTAACTGATGTTTGATGTCGTCGGCTGGGATTTAGTATTACGAGGCAGCGCTAAATTAGTTGGAGCCGTCAGTCGTCGATAAATGACGGCTCTTTAAAGATATTTTTTTTTTCTTTCCGACTTTCGTCGATCAAAGTCGTACTCAATTTTTTGTTTCCATTATTTTTAATTACTTTCGTCTCTCGCTCCTTTATTTCTTCATTTTCTCACTTTCTTATTCTTCTGCAATAATCTTGTCACGTACTTTTATATTCCGAGGCTAATTTTCGTTTGCTTGTTTAAGAAAGAATACCCATAAAAATATCTAAAAAATCTTATGCGATTGATACAAAGTAATGTTTAGGTCGTTGAAAATTTTTCGAAACGACGCGTCGCGATTAAAAATAAATTTTTATGTTACCGAGTAAAAACATTTTAATGGTATAGTATTTAATAGCGTATAATTTTTAACCCGATTTATGTAAAAATAAAATTTTATTTTAAAGAAACATGTTGAATCGTTAAAATACGCTTATAAAAATTTAGTGCGTTTTTGAAGTTACGTTTATTTTCGTCTTATATTTTGTATTTGAAATTGATTTATAAACATTTTTAATAAAGATAATACAAGTTGGAAAGTATAAAAACGGTATCGGCAAAGTATAATATAATTAAATTGTACATGGCTATGGTTTAAAAACTTGGCATTTTACTTTGGATACAGAGTGAAAAATGGAGATGTTTTCAATGTAAACCGATAGAAACCTTTCATTTTTTACCTTTCACATTTTATTAAACTGGTTAAACAAAATTAGCGACTATCCATTATTTAAAAAATGAAAAAACCTGGGAAAAAATGTTTTAATTTAACGAAAAAATAGCGAATACAAAGAAAATGATAAATTATATTTTTGCATTGGATAAAGGTTTTCGAATTCTGTTCTATCTTCGCCGATCGCCCAGGAAGGAAAAAATAAATGCGCAAAATGTCCCGTATGGAATCGCACGAGCCATCAACTCGTTCCTGTTAATATCGAGTGCGCATTAATATTGATCAGCGTAAATCAGTTCGCGTCGTTAATTCATCACACGGTATTTTTCGAGTGGGCGTTTCGCGAAATCTGATATTTTTTCGGAGATCGATGCCATCGGCTTGGAGACAAATCCACATCGACGTCACGGACCCGTAAATCAGGGGGTAGCTTTTTCTGCTCGGTTTCTCACGCCACTCCATCTTTCCCCTTCGTTTTAGCTCGTGCTCGCATTTTTCCGGCCTTGTTCCCGGTAGATCCTCGGTATTTTAACGAGGGACGCTACAAGGACGATTCGGCGTTTTTCAGAGTTACGGGGATGCCTCGAAAGATGGGCGGACTTTTCTACTCTGTTTTCGCTAATGGAAACTTTTTGTTTCGTTTGATAACTAAAAATGAGTTATTATTATGCGTTTATTAACTTACCAGACTTTCATATATTTTGTCCTATCCAAAACCATGAATTATCGTTATATTAAACAACGTAACCAAAGCTAACATTTTTTCTGCTTATAAACTAAGATTGTTTCGTACATCGAGTTAATAAAAACTTTATTTATTTCGTTGTTCGTTATCCTAGAATAGTTTTATCGAAGAAAAATTCATTCTAAGTTTCTTAAATTATTAATAATCAAAAGATAAGAAGTAAAGTAAGATCGTCGGAGAAATAAATTTTTTTTTCTGTATAGTGTAAATTCGTACTAGTTTGAATAGCGATAATCAACTCGAATGCGATGAAAATTCCTTTTAAATTTTCCGATGATATTTCTATTTTATTCCGGTAAAAAATATTTTCTATACAACGAATGTACAACTATATGTTTCTAAATTTATCAGAATGAAATTATAGTCCGATACGTGCGAGTTACTCTATATATTTCTAGTAGAATGTAGCAAAAATACTATCGCTGGAAATTCAAAGGAATTTTTATTCGAATCTAGTTGATTATTACGATTCAAACTGATACAAATTTACAGACTATATAAATATAAATATTTTTAAGCTTGTTTATTCGCGAAATATTATTTATATCAATTTTAAAATGCTTTTTGACAAATTTTTAGCTAACTTTAATTTTTTTAATTATTAGTTTTATATTTAGTTTAGTGTCATAATTTTTATACATGTATATTTCATACGTAAAATAAACGAAAAGTTAATCGTTTATTTTCGTTTTTGGAATAAAAAATTTGTTAAACGTTATTTATACTTTTATAATTTCTTTCATTATGTAATATTATCGTTAATTAAAATTATTTATTCGTGTTACAGGTGAGTTTTGTAAAAAAAATCCTGTTATTCGATACGTTCGAAAAGTTAAGTACAATCAAATCAATTTACAAAGTATAAAATGTAAGTACTTTCGAAATTTTTTTATTTATATTTAATTATATTTTGATCATTTAGAAATATTTTGAGCAGGAATTTCATTATTTCCGTATCGGATAAAAACTATAATCAATTAATAATGTAAACTCGCATTAAGTATATGATAAAATAAAAAACGATCGATGATATCGATCGTCTTTTATTCGCAACCGTATCATTGTATAAACAGAGGATAAATATTTAGCTAAATATTTCTTTGGCGTTGTTAATTCGTTCGAGACGCGTTCGTATCATTAAACGAAAAAGTCCAAATTAATCGTCCTTGCTCTTTCTCATTGGTGAACGCAAAGAAAATCAGACAATCAAATGTTGCGCGAGCAAGAAATTAAACACGAGGAGAAACGCGTACGTAACTTTATTTTCAGCGAGCGCTTACATTTCGCGGCCAATCTTTCAACCGAGCGAGAGAAACGCACCCGTAGATAAAGAACGAGAGAGCGAGGTAGAAAAAGAGAGGGAAAGAGAGGGAAAGAGAGGGAAAGAGACGGAAAGAGACAGAAAGACGGAGTAGGTGGTTCCGATCTTTTAATAGAAAATAGCGCTTGCGGCGTTAGACGTCTCTCTCCCTTTCTCTCCTTCTGCCTCGTAAGTTTACATTCGAACGGGAGCTTGCAAAGCACCGCGTATTTATTTGAACAGCGCTTGCACTTTTCTTTAGGGGGCAAAAGGCTGACCTTTGGCTCGTCGACGCGTGTTTTTGTTTACTCATCGCTCTTGGATCCTCGACGCTCGACGCCCGACGCTCGACGCCCGACGCTCGGCTCTCGACGCTCGACGAATCGGACTTGGTTCGTAGGCCTTTTCCGAAGGATGAACGCGTGCGAGACGATTTCACAGTTCGCGTCCGGACCTGAGCGTCGGTTACTTGGTCCGGTTGATTGGAATGCGTTTCAGCGGCGGTCTTCCAACGACGTACGTCGTTCGGTCGTTCGAGGAGTCGATAAGTTACCATAAAAGATACCGAACAAATTTTAACAAATTCACGCTTCGCTCGAACGCTATTTTTGTGTAATTCAAATGTAATTTTACCAAAATTATTAAAATCTAAGGTCAGTTTATGTACGGCATCGCTAAATCCTCTTGATTTATCTGTTGCTTTAAAATACTCCGTGCCTGTAAAATTTTATTATCGCTTCTTTGTTGCGCTATTTTTCGGTGGTTATTGATTTTTATAAATTTTAAATTTCACTCTTGCCAGCGTCAATTTATTGCATTTGATTTTTTAAGTACGTCTTCGTCGCGATAATTCACAACGCATAAATAAAATTAGTAAGTTTCTAATCGGATGATGTAAATTTCATCGGTCAGATGTGTTACGGTATACTCGAAAATTCTATAAATAAACAAGATATTCGCACAAATTATCTAGTCTAAGATTATTCATCGATAAACTTTATGAAAAACTAATCACTCGTAACGGATACATTATTCATACGTAGACGAATCATACGAAGCGGAGTATATACTTTTCACGCTAAATAATTCGACGACGCGTCACAAATTAAACGATCGCGTATCGATCGTTGGAGGAAACAAGAATACAAGGAAACTTTGTTAATCGTCGGATGTGCGTTATATCAGAAAAATTGCGTCGATGGAACGTCGTTGCACTTTTTCGGAGGTGGATCGGTTTTCACGGACCGACGGTAATTTTCGATTTTCGCGTACAAATAAATCCACGTTGGTACTGTTCTCGGTACTGTTCTCGGTACTGTTGTCGGTACTGTTGTCGGTACTGTTCTCGGTACTCGAGTAGATCGTCGCTCGTTCTTTCAACAGCTCCGTCCGAAAGGCAAATACACGCGAAATAAAGGCGAAAGACGAAGCGCACTCGGAACGACGCTAACCTCGATAACGTTTTCGAGCAAAGAGGTGCGAACCCCCGCCTCCCGGATACCAGCAGTCAATGGGCATTCCACCAGTGAGTTTGTTGCGGCAACTTCGCCGTCCTGCTAAAGATAGATCTCGCGATCATTTGGCGCTCGCGAGCGATACTCGACGCCGCTTCGGTATTTTTTCGCTCGACCGTCGGTTTCTTTTTTTTTTTTTTAATCTATCAGAGCGGAACCGTGGGAATGACGCTCTTGCGATTTCGGATAAATTACCTTTGGGGTTGCGAACGATCCATGATCGTTTCGTATATAATTAATGATCGATTTACGAGTCGTGACTTTCTTCGTCTTCTTTTCTAATTTATTACGAGGCACGATGAATTTTTTAGAGATCGAATGCTTAATTACGATTCTCGATTCGCATTAAAGAAATACCTACAACTCCAAGTTCACGTAAAGATATATCTCGAGGTACACTTAAATTAAACGCACTAAAATTAAAAATGCAAAATTTCAAAATTAATTCGTAACCATTTAGCCTAATTTATTTTAAATTAGTCGCTTCGTATTTTAAAAACTTCGTTAATCTACGTTATTATATTTTTGTCAAATTCGAAAATCTATTACTTATTTTTATCTTTGTAAGGTTTAATTAGAAACGTATAAAATAAGCCTCGGAGGTTTCTTAATTTTATAATAAAAATTAACCTTGTGTACCAATTAGAATAAAAAATGTACGTAAGACTTAAAATAATGTTAATAGGAGCGAATAAGAGAGTAAATAATTTTTAATTTATTTTAAAAATTAAAATCTTAATTAGTTAAAATATTGTGTATAATTAAAGGAAAAAAAGTAGAAATTAAATCTACGAATTATTTTACTATTGTTTCAATATTTTCGTAAAAGACTAATCCGTCGAACGAATTCGTACTCGTATTAAATAAAAAACAATAACGAGTTATTTAAAAAAATTTTAACGCAAGATAATTCCTCTGAATTTTCATCATTCGCAGGCATTCTTTGAATTTTTTATTCGAAAACGTTCGTATTGAAGTCAATAGAAGTCAGCTTTTATTATATGTTTTTGTGAAATGACCATGTAAATAACTAACCCTAAGATAGTTCGAGCGAAAACGTCTTTCAAAATTCTATGAAAATTAATAGCTTGGAGTTGGGATGTTATCCGGTTACGGTGACCTAAAATAAAAATGAATAGTTGGTTCCTTATATAATTTACACAGTATTTAAAAAAATAAGAGAATCGAAAAGTCCGAATTTTTACTCGAGAATACGATCGTTCCATTCGCAGCGAAATTTTTCTTAAAACGGTAAGCGTTTATTGTAACGAATCGCATTATATGTTTTCTATTATATGCAATTTTTTTCTATTTCTGTAAAAGCATAGACAGAGAAATATAATGGTTGGTAAACTACGTCTTTACGATGTCATTTGCGCTGAATTGTGCATTTCCTTAACTTTAGAACGAAACTTTATCGTCTGCAAATTATATCCATTAAGCGAACACAAAAAAAATAAAGAAGAGCTTTAGGTGGGAAGCGATGAAAATAAAATTTTTACGTTCATGTAAGTTTTACGATCAATAATACTATTATATTCGATTTTGATAAAGAAAGTTTAAATTGAAGTTATTATTTGGATAAAGAAGGCAAGCGAATGCCCGTAAGAATTTTTTCACTCTTTAATTCAGTTTCATCAATATTTAAGATCCGGTATAATTGCAGCTTACGAAAGCTCGGAAAAATTTATGACATTTATTTTTGTTAAGACTGCATTGGAAATTTATATGAAATTTTTTATTGTAACGTCTGAATTTGAAGTATTATAATTTTATAGAGTCTATCGATATTCGCTTATTCTCAGTCTCAGTTGGAATACTAAAAAAAACCGATGACTCGAAAGCGCATATAGATAAAGCCTCGTTCAACGTAACACGCATCTCCGAATTTCCCCCGAGATTATAATTCCCAAATTATTCCTTCGCTCGCCTATAAGCTTTCATCCTTCGTGATATTACGAAGGTTGGAAAGCGCATTCCGCGAGTTTAGAAAGGCACCGAAACTTGGATCTCGGAGGCCTCCTTATCGCGAGGCTCGTTCGATTATCGAAAATAAACGCGAATTCGCGACTCCGAGACTCCGAGGCTCCGATCACTCGTACCTGCATTTAATAATCGGGGAGTAGAGCGCGATAATAATTGAGTGTCGGTCGCTCCCGGGCCAAAACCGATGACGGAAGAAGAGTCTACTTATTGCGCGGTAAAGGAGGTCGAGGTTGAGAGAAGGAGCCATCGGCTTATTTGTGCCTCCTCTTTCTCTCTCTTGCTATCTCTTTCTTACGCTCGGCCGAGGGGATACACGATGGTCCAGACATCGTTACGGATGATAATTACGCGTATCGATTTCTCGAGGGCCTCTTTTTCATTTTTTCCTTACTTTGCAAATTACCGTCCGACGATACCCTCCAAGTGTAAGTCTCGGATTTACCGAGGGACTGTTATTTTGGTACGAAGCGTCAACTTTGTTTTGTCGAATGGCTTTACGGGCGATAATAAGATGAAGCGAAATACTTTACTAATTTATTTCATTTATTCCAGTGTCTTGATTTATTCTGGAATTCTAGCACTCGCGAATGTTTGTTGAATCTCGTTACGAATACCGATGTAAATTACACTTCGAATTATTTCGAGTGTGTCAAATTTATTATTATAACGTTAAATTTAGCGCATAATAATTATGTCTCGCGATTTCTAAAATAAGCGCAAATTAATATTTCAAAATTATATTTAAAGTTAGTTTTGCAATTGGATGAAGTCGGTTGACTATAGCTTATCGAAACATTTAGACCTTATGGGAAAATTATTAAAGCTGTTCTATGCTGTAGAGCGTAAACGAGACGTAGATAATAATGAACGTCGTTAATGCCATTTTTTTCTTAGAAGGAAAATGTACATTTTATTAAACGGTATATATATATATATGGTTTGTACGAGTGACTTTATACGATACTACGTATAAAATAAGCGTCGTTTAAAATTTAATTAAAAGTTTCAGATTGCATATTTTAATTACGGAAATTCGTATTTAAACTAAACTTCGATAATTTTTTATTTTACAAATATTTTTCAATAATTTTAACCAAGGTATCTACAATTATGGTTGAGATCATCCTAAATTTGAAGTATACGTTTATTCCCAAAGAAAATTATTTTCGATGAATGTAAATATTTTATATTTATTTTATCTCGAATTATAAAGTTTGTTAAAATCAAATTTTCCATTGGTATTTTTAATTCAATCTAAAATGTTACTTTACGATATTATTTCAAGATTATTTGAAAATTTTCGTGAATTCGTATTATTCGATTCGAAAGCACTTTTAATACGTACCACTTTATAGGATTCGGAGCCCTTACATCTTTTGATTTCTCGAGTGCTTTATCATTCGTGTTTTTCTAAATTTAAATTTACCAAGTAAACAATATTCTAAATAGAATAATATTTCATGGCTAACTTTAGATAATGTCCTTCTTACCGATAATGTTTTTCTTCGTTTCAAGGCAAAACCAACGCTATTTTCACTTATTGCTGCGATATCCTCTTGGGAATTTGTTTGTTAGTTGATTGCTGAATTCTTATTATATCTCTCATTGTAATGGAAATGTATATAACCTAGAAACTTTTTCGAAGCTCGACTATGTGACTTATGCATTGTAGCCTTTAATAATAATCAAATCGTAAATTATATTTAGTTTACATTTTATGATGTCAAAGTTTATACTTATATCGTCGATATTCCGTATTCGAAGGATTTATTTATTTTTGTGTCGATAATTCGTGTATAATGTAAGGAGGAAAAAACTTTGAGCATTCCTTAAATAAATATTATCCTTCTGTAAATATATTTTTCGTACATTTAAAAAAATTTTTTTAAAATATACGACTTTGAATAAAAGTATTAATAATATTAATATTGCCAATAGTCAATAGATTATTTTTAAGAAAAAACAGAATGACTGTTTTGAGGTATCGCGAAATCCAATAAAAAGGTTATTAATATTATATTATCTTTAAAGTGAATTTTTATTCATGCGAACAGTTTTAATCAAGATATTTTTAATCAAGTTTAAAATTAAAAAAATAGCATTCGTTATTTATATGGCTTTTTATATTTTATATTGCGTTTTATATACAAAGAGATTTACATTAAAAAATTATTTTAAAAATTAAATTTTAAACATAAATCATTGATATCATTAAAAAATTCTGTAGTACTTTATCTTCAAAATATATAACCTGTTCATGAATTTGATAACCCTAAATTACACAATACGACATTTTTTGAATAAAATTCTTAACGAAGTATTTTCAATTTTATGTCGTTCAATGAACAAACAAACTTGAACGTAAATTATCTTGGAAACTTATAACTTTCAGCTATCGGTTAAAATAAATTTGTTACATTTTAAAAATATTAAATGCATTTGAAATTTAATGGCGAACATTTTTCTAAAATTGTGACAGTCTATGTAATAATCTCATTTACCCAAAGCACGATTTTCAAGCGATAAGAAAGTGGGTTATAGTCTTTCCGAAAAATGGTGTTTCGTAATACCTTTTATTTAATTTTTGTATAATAAATTCGTCTTTTAGAAACCAGAAAAAATGAACGCGCAGAATGATTAGAGATAATTATAAAAGTATTTTAATCGTCTAAAATTGAAATTGAAATCTTGGGTAAAGGCATCGATAAATTCAGGAGGAAGTAATGTAAGTATACGAGTATGTACAAATAGCTCCTTACGTGCTTTTAAAAGTATGCCATAAAGTATGGTACAGAAGTAAAAAGAACGTATAAGGTTGCAGGTTGAAAAGCCGATCCGCGGAAAATGGAGAAAAGCTCTCAACGAGCCGAACAAGCGGAGACTGGAAAATGCAGTCCTGACCGATGGGGAAAGTTTTCCTGGATACATCCGTATTGTGTTCCAGCTCCACTTGCTTTTTCCTTCTATTACTCTTTATCTTCTATCTCTTTCATTTTTCGACGATTCTTTTTCGACGAGCTGCCATTCCTCATCTACTTCCATTACTGGACGAAATGTTTGTCGAAACGATTGCGCCACTTCTTCTCAAGAGGGGTTGACTCCTCTTTTTATTTCGCTTCCTTCTTCGCTCGGCTGTGACTCTTCAGAAATTTTGAAATTCATTCCGATAGGTGAATATATATCTCGGCTTACCGCTAATTTTATTCCTGTAATGAGTTGGATTTTATTTTATTCAATTTTTGCTGAATAACGTACAAGATAGATAATTTTTGTACGCGTCTCAACCGTTGTACCGTTATTTATAATATTATTATTAAACTATAAATCTTGTAAGATAATAAGAAAATTGATTAATATCTTTTCAAAGGAAGAATTTCCCTCGAATTTATAATCCGTTGTAGCATGCCATTTCTTATATATGTATACGAAACTGATATTCTAGTTTGAAAAACGTTCATATTTCATTGGATTTTTTGAAAGGTTAGTAATCGAACTTCTTAAAATATAAAGTGTTACATCTATTTTAAAAAGTGCGCTGAATTCTTAAAAAACTTTCGTACACGGTTCGGTATTTCGTTTCGGATACAATAATACATAATACGCAAGTATAGAAAAATTAGATTTTGATAAGCTTATTAGAAAGATCTCGATGTTCGTCTTGTCCTAAATAATATCTTTGGAATACAATATTAACTTTCGAACGTTAAGTACAAATGTTTAAAAAGTGAAATATCGTAAAGCGTAGGCAGTTAAAAAATGTTTCAATAAAAAAATGTACCGTTTTAAGCATCGGAAAAGTTGAGAAAAGTGCGGTTAAAAGTTACTGTACATTTATACATGGACCAATATACAGACACCGTCGGACCGAACCCGCACCGAAGCTACTCGTGTGCACATACTGCTTACGTTATCTCGTAACTTTGACAGTACTTTTTTAATGTTCTTGTACTTAAGAACTTATATTTCTTTTCTAAATATTGTAAAATTTTACGCTGTTGGCCATCTTGTAAGTTTTAAACATTTATTTTTTACCTTATTCTATAAAATTTCTTCCCTGTTATTCTTGAGTAATTCAAGATTTTTATTTACATATACTTTATATATCGGTAAAGTGAATTTCATTTCACGGTTTCGGGATACGAGTATTTTCCTTTTCAATTTTATCTTCGAAACCTAATTTTCGACAAAGAGTAGTATTCGATGCGTGCAATTATTTGTAACGAACGCTTTTGTACGATGACAAATTTTTATAAACGGATCGTGTGATTTTTCTATTTTTCAACGACGTATAAAAATTGTAGGTTGAATCGACATTGAAAATATAAAATTTTTTCTCTAATCGAAATACCGCTAAGTATCTTTTTGCGTACTCGTGGAGTAAAGAATTACGTTGAAAAATGTTGTGTTTTCTAAATTCTAAAAGTAACCAAATATATTCTTTTATATTATGATTCGTTCTATTACACCGAGAATTTTGGGTTGTAAGAATTTCACTCCGGGAATTCGTAACCAGCGACCTAGAAAATACACGTGAGCACAATTTTAAGCAACTCGAAGAGAAAGAAAAATAAATGACCGAAGGAATTACACGACTAGTGTAGCCTTACCCAAACTTTGCATTTCCTGTTTACATTTGCGGATTTCGTCCAATGTTGCATTTGACTCCGAGTTTGGAAATCCGCAATTCTACTAAGATGGCAGGAGGATACATGATTAACGTAGACGAGAGTTTGCACGTGTGGGCGGCTCTGTCACGGTTTTACGAGTGGAAAAGCCAAATAGCTGGAAATTTTCGTGCGTTACAACCACAAAATGAACGAGTAATCGGATTTGTCTAATCTAGGTCACATTTTCACTTTGTTCTGACATTTTTGACAAATTTACAATTAATACATACGAAATGGAATTTTAGCTTTATTCAATTATTTACATAGAATTTAATCAATTTAGAATTTTCTTTTATATACTTTATAATTCCTCGCTCCGTATTCAATTTAAACATCGTCGTTATTAACAAAATTTTAATCGTAAAAAAATTAATTCGTCGATGCAGCGTCATTTTATTTGGTTTTATTACCTTATTGGATTCAAATCTTACGAAGCTTTATCAGCAAAATTTTACTATTTTTTATTTAAATAATTATTTGAATTTGGGTAATTAATTACCGTTTGTCTAAAAAATCGAATTTAATTAATTTTTTCGTTGAAAAAATCGAACAAAGATTTTTTTATTAATATAGTTGAAAATTAGTTAATAACGAATAGCGTAGAATATAAAATAATATTACAGACAAATAACGATAATCGAATAATTTTTATTATTAAAATGTAAATTTAAAAAGTAATATTAGAAGTCTTCTATCCGCTGCCTAATTTTACAATGAAAAAAGTTTCGAAAGTGTTTTAATTTTGCCTTTAATTATACTACGTTTTCAGTAAAATAAATTTTGCTTTTATATACGTTGAACGTGACCGTTTTTGGATGTGGACTTGTTTTCGTACATTCGGTTAATTCTTTTGACGGCTTTTAAATCGACAGGAAAATTGTTAAAAAGACTATTTTAGTTACAATATAGTGGATTCGGTTACTTTGCAAGTAAAAACTCGCCGTGTGCACTCAAACCTTAACGCGCAGAAAAAATATTCGGGTGTCAAGAAAAGTGTACGTATAAGTTAAAACATACATTTGTTAAAATATTTTTTGAATTATGTAGAGAATAGTTTCATGAATTTATTTAGCGAAAGATGTAGAACATATATAAATATTATGACACGTAATAATTTTAGAGTATAAAAAATTGAAGGAAAACAAGAAGATGAAATAGTAAATTGGGGCAAAAGTTTGAGCATTATAACATAATTTATGTTGATCTCTCATTTACATTATTTTTCGCAAACAATAGACATGGCTCGATTTTCGTAATCTTTTAATAAGTTTTGCTACATGACTTGCTAACCGTTGATAGCATTTACGCGTTCCGATGCTTGTGGACTCAATTCAATTACATTCGAGGTTCGAATACACTTTTATATTTTTATTCTGGACGAATGGATATTGATTTAAACCTGAGCTGAATGAATAAGGGGATATTATATTATTTAAAATTGAAGAAGTTAATTCATAAACACGGTTAATATTTTCAAAGTATTTCTTTTGTCGTATGCGATCAATATATAAAGGCATATTTTCAAGAATACATATGCCTGTTTTATTTGGTATTTATTCGTAGAAGACTTTGTGCACTATCTATTCTTACAATTTTAATTAAATGTTAAATAATGCAGAACGAAGTAGTTTAATTAATTTATGCTGATTAATATTACTTATTTATAATGTAATATTAATATTAAATTTAATAAATATTCATCATTATTTGTGTATTATAATACGTTAAATTTATTTAAGAAAATCTGAAGAAATTAAATTTGTTTCCTTGTAAATTAATCTGAAACGAAGGACTAAACGTTATCTAGATTAAGGATTAGATATAAAAGTATGTAAAAGTATCAAAATTTATTCTGTCAAGCATTTTATTATAGTTATAATATTTAAATATATTCTAAATTAGTTTATTCGTAAAGTGAATCCTTTCATCTGAAAATTAATTTAAATTAATTCAATGATTTTACAATAAGTAAAGAAAAATTGAAAATAGATAAGTAAAAAAATTAAATAAAATTTATTTATATAATTAATTAAATATACTTTTCTTTTTAAAATATACTATATGTATATAGGAATCATTAAATTAATTTGAATAATTTTAAAATTATTTTATTATAAATAGTACAATATGTTTTAATGTTTTATTTAATAAAATTATATATATTTCATGCAAGTAAATTCAATGTTAAGAAAGTATAAAATTTGAATGAATTATTTTCTTACTTATTTATTATTTACATTCTGATAAAAAAATAAATGTCTTATTATTCGAAGAACACGACGAATACCATGATTCGAAAAAGATAAATAATATTCAAAACCTAGTTTGTAGAATTAACGTAAATCAATGAAAAATAAAGATAAATAAAATGGAATACCTTTTAAGTAAGCTAAAAGCAGAATCTCTTTCTTGAGAACAATTAGCATTTCTTTGTACCGTTAATATGTAGTTATTTTTTTAGCATAAATTCCCCGACCACGATTTTTTGGTTACCAAAGGGTGAACAATTCGTACAAAGAATGTTTATGGTAATTAAAAGTATGGCGCTTTAGAGTTTATAGCACGTGCACGATTCAGTTGGCATTCGCCAGAAGAAGGGTTTCAGGAAGATAGGAAACAACTCGGAGGCTGCTAACGATGAGTGACGCGATTACGTGGAATTTAGACTTTCGTCGACAAGTATTTCTCTTGGATATTTGGATAGCGAAACTTTCGCTTTATTCTCTTTTTACCTTAGGGGACTGTATTCTATAGCAGAGACATAATTAGAACTTTCGCGCATTTATTAAATAATATGCTCTCAATGATGTAAAAATTGGTTTCAATCAAATTGCGTATATTTTTAGAAAAATTAGCGAATGAATAAGAATTTGTTTTACGAAGTGCGAAAAGATATACCATAACTTAATACAGATAACGGCTGATAATTGCTTTAAGTAAGTATTTAAAATAAGAATTTTTTTTTATAGAATTAAAATTTTAAAGAATTTGCTTTACTATTTTTCTGTACCAAATGCAGAAAAATATTTAGTAAAAAAATTTCAAGAATCTATAAAGTTCTATACGTTTTAAAAAATTAAGCGATGAATATGACGACAAAATTTTAAATGAATACAGAAAAGAATAAATTAAGTTATCGGATGGATCACTTTCAAAACGTGATTTCCAGAATAGTGTACTGGAAATTATTGTGTGCCGATTTCATAGCTTTATATTTCAATGCATTTATAAAATTATTACGCTGTTAAATTTATTTGATGAAATTTAACAGATAGAAGCACTAATTCAAAATAAAAATTAATATATAAGATATTTTTAAATTTCAAATAATTTTTAAACGTAATTAATGCTAATAATTTTATCTTAGTCATTAAATAGAAAAATGAACAAATTAAAATTTTAAAAAGTCAAAAAGTACCAAATATATTCCAGGAAAAATATCGCTGATCTTACATTTTTTTCAATTCATTGTATTAAATAGATTTATAAATTTTAAACAAATTTAATCGTATTCTGAAATATTTAAATTCTCAAAACTACCATAAATTAAGGATTAGTAAATAATTCGTAAAATACTAATTAATAACGTGTACTTATAATGAAAGAAAATAAAAATAACGAGTCAAAATAATGATAAAATAAAAACATCTCATTGTAAACTACATTCTTATATTGTCTTTGATTTACTCGTTAGTTGAAATTCCAGTCGAAAACTAACGAATATATGCTTCAAATTTCATGTATGTACCAATTAGCACATATTTCAAAAGATGTCGTGGTTGAAGTACAATAATACACGGACTGGAACAATCGTGTAGATTTACTACATTAATTGATTTTTTTATCTATGACATGTTTTCCATTTTTTTCATTTCGAATTTTTCAATGTGCAAAAAGCATATATCCTTGAAAACTGGAGTTTGAAAATTGGAATTTCATTTTGTTTTTTATAATTTGAATGGATAAAAAAAATACAATCTTCGTTACTTTTGTTGCTCATAAATTTTAAATTTACGTTTGTTTTATTACATATTTCTGAAATTCTTTGCTTTAAGGATGTGTTTTATGTAATATTACCTTAAACACATTACACATGAATTCGTGATCCAATATCAATACATTATAGAAACTTCGATTACATTTATTTATAAATTTTTGTAGTTATAAATTAATAAATTAATTGATATAATTAAGAAAATTATCGTGTTTAATTAATTTAAGTTAAAACTAAGGAATAATACATTGCTCGATTAAATTTTCTTTTCTTTGAATGAAATAGTCATGTCGATTAAATCGATAGTACAAATAGTTTAATTTTCAAGCTTTTAGAAACTTAAGATTAGTTTTTTTTAACGAAAACTATACAAAATAAAACGCTAAGTATATAAAGTTAGAAAATTGTTTAAATCGTTAAAACTCTTAACTAAATAAATTTAAATGCAATCTAGGAAGTATAAAATTTTTTATTCAATATAAAAGCATAAAAATCACTGACCTAAAAATGAGATATTCACGAAGCCTAAGAAAAAATGAAAAAAATTTATGATGTGTAAAGTTCTACGAGCTCAATGATATCCTTAAATAACTGAGATATTAAAAACAGAGAAAATGTTGAATAAAGTAGTTATACATATCACTGAATCGTTCAGTTTTGGATTTTTTTTATTGCTGTTATATATTCTTGTTCCATCCTTAAGATTTTTATAGTGCATCAAAATATAAAAGAGAATTTAATAATTTGACACAATACAATATTTATTCGATTATTTTTCATCTATTTGCTTATTTATTCTCTATTATATATTTGCAATATATTTTTTAAAAAGATTATTACATTTTTATACGTGTATAATATTAGATTAATATTTATTTCATTGAAGTATTCGAACGATCATTTATTCGTAATTAAAATAATAATTACAGTAATACGATATAAAATTTTACCGAGAATAAAAATACATTAATTAAAAACATTTTTTTAACTTAAGTTTGCTACATTTTAACTCATTATTTTGTTATAAATTCTGTTTCCATTTGTTTTTAATTAAATCCTTTTTTAGTAAAGAAAAAGTATATTGTCTATCGTGCATTGACGAAAACACGTGTATTTTAATTATAATTATTAAAAATCAAGTAAATTATAGAAGAAAATAACATTTTATAATATTTTACATATCATACTCATATATAGAAATTTATTTTTATAAAATTTATACATTATTGATAATATTATTTACGAATATCGTATCTATCTATGAATTTCATGATTTAGCTCTACTTATAAATATAAATTACAACATTTTTATTTCTTTCAATTTCTATTAAAATCTTTTAAATTGTACCCAACGATTAAAATATTATTTACATTATTCATCAATTTTTTTTCTTTTTGATACTACTTACATAATTTTTAAACTCAATAAGTAACTATTTAATGAAACATTACGTGAAATTGTAATTCAAAAATTTAAACGGGTTCACGATAATGTCAGAGATAGTTTTAATATATTAGTACTCATTAAAAAATGAGGCTAGGTTATCTTTGATTTACATAGAAAAATTTCAAGTTGAAGTATATATTCATATCTATATATTAAGTTGAAAAAATAAATTAATATTTAAAAAGTTTTGGTTATACTTGAAAATTTTTAGTAATTTTTGTAATATAATTGTTTTTAATAGCTAATATTTTACAAAATTTGGTTTATCGTTAATAATAGCTTAGTATTAGTTGCTAGAAAGATTTTTCTTTGATTCATAATAAAAAATTAAATTAAGGATATTAATTTTTTAAATTACTTGAAAGTATTACCGATAAAATATTTTACCTGGAATTAGAAAACATGACATACATATAATTTACTATAATATTAAAAGTAGGGGTAATAAAACATTGTAAATTTTATAAAAAGTTTTATCAAATTTTCTCTTGTTCTATAGATTATAAAGTAAGAAATTTTCGACTAAAAAATTTATGTAAATTTATTTTGTAAATAATAACCGAATTAAAAATACTAATAAAAATCTTCGATTAAATATGTACGAAATATAAACCTGTAATAGATGTGAAAAGGATAATACACCGACTTACAACGAATGTCATAATTATTTTCTTCGCTTTTCTCATTAGTGAACTGATCTATGTTTTTCTTTAATTAACTTTACATTATATTTCAAACAATTACACCGATTCGATATATTTTTTCTGAAAATGTTTAAGTACGAAAGTAAGATTTTGATTTGCAGATGTACTTTACAGCTTAATTTTAAAACATATTATCGTATGAATAGATACTTGTTTAGCATCCGTAATTAAAACTAAATGTTAGTCTTAATTTGAAAACTTGTTAAAATAATGTTTGTAACAGAAGCTATTCGAGAGTTATACTCGATTAAAGTCAACTAAACGAATATATTATAAATTAAATCAGAAGAGGTTTATGTTACTCCCGACTACGATAAATATAGATCCGAGTTTAGAATTATCACCTGAAAAGATTTATGTTAAATAACACGATTTATCAAATCTTGATAATTACAATTTCTATGAAGTGTAACAAATGGTTATAAATATGACTTCGGACTAATATTGTAACTTGAAACCGCCATTGTCATGGACCATTTTGAAAACGAAATTACAAAACTTTCGCTTGAAATATTTGATGTTATTTCTTGACTCAAAAGAATACATATTTATAAAAAGTTCTCGTTACGCGTGAAACCGAAGATCAGAGTTCGCAAAGGGGAAAAAATAAAAAGTTCATCGCGCTCGATTATTCTTCGAGAAAGAAAATACACCCACTTTCGAGTTTCTGTCACCTCCGCTGTATTTCACTTCAGCCTCGCTGATTCGATACTTTCCCCTTCATCCATAATACGTGTCCGTCTTATCCCAGTCGCTCTTATTCTACTCTTATTCTACTCTTATTCTACTCTTATTCTACCGATCTTGTCACGAAAAATGTCACGCGTGATAGAAGAATAAAGAGTATAACGGGATGAAACGCGCGATTTTTTCGGTTCATGAGATATACGTTTTACGCGCTGCGTTTCATTTTTGATCTATTTCTAGCGATATTTTATCGGTTTCGATGAGCATCGGTTCCATGCTTTTTCAATAGATTAATGTTATTGGACTAAGTTATATCGGTTAACGGATCGAAAGCGAATTAAAGTTCGCTCTTACTATATTTCAATTCTTTAATGTAATTTATATTAATCGCGCGATATCTTTTATTTAATATATATGTTTTCGTTTATTTAAAAAATATGTATTCACGGACCTTCGTAAGTCTAAATTTATTCCACCCTTGTCAAGGTATACGATTATCGAATAAATTATTTTTATAAAAATTAATTTGTCAAGATTTTAATAATATTCGATTCTTAAAATAAAAAATTTGTTTCCTTTGAACAGCGATAGAAATTTATATGCTTTTTCTATATACTGCGAATTGATTATTTATCGATAACTATTATTTATTACTAATTAACAATATATGATACTAAATTTTATAATTTTATGGCAATTTTAACGTTAATATAATTTTGTATAATATTCTACTTGTAATAATTTGTAAATATTTGTGCATTTGTGAAACGATAATTACAAACTATGTTTATTCGAAAATTAGAATTAATTATAACCGAAGGATTAAGCAAAGATAATTACGTTCATGGATTTTTACATTTGATAATTTATATAAAAAATATCCTGCAATGTAAAATTTGATTTTATTCGTTTTACTATTTTTATTAATTATCTATCCTTACGTTTGAACGCTAAAATTTACGAATTAAACTCGCCATTTCAAAATTAGTAACCAATAACATTATTACTACAGATATCAGATTTTCTTCGTTAAAATCTATCAATCTGTTTACGTTTAATAATTATGTAAATCAAGTTCATCGAACCTTACGTTATTATTTCATTCGATTATCAATCAAATTAATTCATAATGTATGTATGGATGATTCTACGAAATAGACAATTTTATTTTCTGAAAATTATTTCAAATAAGTTTAGATATTTGAAATTGCGTTTTAGTGTTTACTAACACAGTTACAAAACGTAATAAATTTTAATCCTAAATTTCTTTTTCCTTTATTAAAGTTTGTAGATTAAATAGACCGATGAACTAGATTATTCATTTTTGACCTTAAAAAACGTAGTAAACGTTATCGATAAAATCTCCAACTGTTTCAAAACTGCATCATTCTAGACATTATCGAAACTCGCAACCAATTTCTCAGCTTGTATAAAGACGTTAAGAGCGAGACAAAGTTCGGTCGCCGGACTGTCGACGCTTATTTTCCAAATTTTCGTGTCGAATTTATAGTCTTTCTTCGGTACTAGTAAGTCGAGACTGACATAGAAACAGAAGAATAATGATGTTTTTCGCGTAATTATTCTTACCCATCTAAAAATTTCTAGCCCATCTAATTTCCTACTTTGGTTAGTTGGTCCACAAATATTCTCGCAACTTTTCAAGCAATAATAAAAATTTGTGTTTATATACAGAAACGTTCAATTTGGATAAGTTTGGAACGGTTCGGTTACGATCCAAAGCGTATCAATGAACAACAGCACTAGTCAATATTTGCTTTAGTCGATCTCGTCGTGTTCCTATTTCAATGTAGTCTAAACTTATGTTTGAAGACTAATAATTAGAATTTATAAAAGTTTAACCGAAAAAGCACATATTTTAAAATTTTTGTGAAAAATTATATTCCAAACTTTCTTTTTATTAATTTTAATTTACTCTTGTTTCAACGTTAACACCATTTTCCATACAAGTTAAAGTTTGCTAATATTAGTCAAATCAGCTTCATTATGTTCATTTTAACGAAGTAAATATCGTGGAAAGGAAAAGTCGATATTATCTTTGAAAATTAACTTTCAATTATAAATAAGATTAACGAATAAGATAATTGTCCTAAGAAATTATTTTTCTACAATATTTCCGGATACGTGATATATCTTTTCGTAATTTTTTATATTATTAATAAATAAATAGGAATTAAATTCTTAAATTAATAAATAAAATAGCGAGTAGTTGGAGCAATTTATAAAGACTGTGCAAGTTAATAGCCGAAGCTTAGTTTTTCGAATTGAATAAACGTAAGACCTTAAATATATTTTAATTTTTCACGAATTATTTTAACTTGTTCCAACTCGAGGAACTCAGAGAAACAGAGATTATTCGTGGTTACCGATATTTAACGAACAAGGAAAAAATTGAGATCATAGATAACGAAAATGGTAAACCAAGTAATTTGATTACGTTTGAAGCTTTAAAGTAACGAAAATCGATCGAAAGGAGAGAAAAAAAAGGCGATCTCGGATATAAAAATGAGCAAAGCAAGCGATACTCCGAGACTCCGGGTAAAAGGTGTAGTAAAAGGTATAGTAAAAGGTGTAGTAAAAGGTGTAGTAAAAGGTTCGGAAAAATTGTTGGAGCGAATCGATACCTTGCCAAACTCCACACGGTAAATTTAAATTATTTTGCCAAGTTTAACAAGCAGATTACCGGGATTACAGAGCTTACGCCCATAATCGTCGACATCGCCATCCTTCGGCGCGTCTCGACGAAAGCCTCCGGTAAAACCGGACGCCGCAAATGCGCGCGCAACACCGAGAACGTAATACGTATGGATATACGAAGATGGCCAACGTCCTCGTAAACGTGGCGCCGGTGCTAAAGTTTTAATCGTGCTTAGGAAATTACGCGCCCTCTTGGTGGAATCCATCCGAGCATTTCGGCAGAATCCAGGAACGGTGACCAGAGACGGAGCGTCGCTCCAATTTTGAGTCGACGTTTAACTCATTGTCGTGTATTATTCGAGACCGTTACTTTGGTACTTTGAATTTCTTGCATTTGTGAGCGGGTTCTTGGGCATTTCGAGTGATTGGCGAATCCGCATTACAGATCCTAACCTGCAACGATCTCAAATATATTACTAATTATTATGGATAAACAAATATGTTATCGGGTGGATTAGAAACGAAACGATAAATACGCGATGGATTGATAAACGATCCACAGCTCCTAATACATTTTTAGTATGTTTTCTTTTTAAATTTACGCTTCGTATCGATTGATAACACATTTTTTTATTTGCAAATAAATGGCTTCTTGTTCGAAATGAAAACAAAGGCTTTTATAACGTTTAAAATTAGATTTTATTATTCAAAGTCGTACATTATTCTATTTTGTTCGAGTGACTATTTGTTTTTTAAGATTTGAACTATTGTTATAAATCGGATGTATAACCGTTTTGGAAATGGAAAAAATTTTACTCTCCATAATAAAATCGAATTATTTACTTCGGAAATTACAATCTATACGTATGAATAAAACCTCTTACTTTGCATTTAAAAATCCACTATTTATGATTGTATAAAAACAATTTAAGAAACTATTTACATGCAAATTAAATTTATCGAATTGTAAATATTAATATTAGTTTTGTAATTTTCGATTTAAAATCTTTCGTTTGCTTTAAAATTCAGTAATCTCCGAAATTTTCTTCTTAAAAACATTGGAATTTTTGCAAATACCAACCTTTTGATTATAAAATAATGCCATATATTAAAATTAAATTCACGATACTTAAAAGCATTTTAATTTTTATATTGGAATAGTTCTATTCACTTAAAAAAATTTTATTCATACTTGATTTATTTCATAAACTAGACTTTCTTCTATTATTTTAAAGTAATATAGTCGGTGCAATTATTGATATTAATATTTTAAATGTAACGCTTGTAGTTTTTAAATCTCACTATTCTTTTAACCGAGATTAATTTGTTTCACATAAAAAATCAATATGCTTAGCCATTATAAATTACAGTTTTTAATCAATGGAGCATTATAAAGATTTTTATTGCTATTTTTATGTCAACTATTTATATTTAATTACTATCTAGATAATTTTTGTAGAAATAACTTTACTTTCGGTTTGCAAAAATTGTATTAAATACGAAATATTATTTTTCATATTTAAATTAGATTGAATTTATTGTTATCTAAGTTCTTTATTTATATATATTTTATTTTTTATAAATATCTAATTTATGATTTTGAAATATTTTATTTTTGATAAACTAAGATTTTCAAATATTTAATGTACCCTAAATATATAATTAATTAATACGGATTTTTCCTTTTTATTCTTGTGATTTTTTTTTGTTATATTTTACTTACTTTTCATTGATCACTTAAATTTATCGTGTATTATAAGAAAGTAGTTCAATAGAATTTCAAATGAACTCGTCTTTAGTAGAAACTTATGAGGTCGTGATTTCTTCATTGACTCTTTGGATTTCTTTGGTGAATACATATTTATGACTCATATTTCTTAAAGATTGTTTTAATCTATTTAATAATATTGGCCCTCATTCTATTTATATTTATATTTTTTGTTTTTATAGGAAATGTTGAATATGAAAAGAATATAAATTATATTGTGCGCATTAAAATTCAATAATAATTTTTCAATATTTTTCATAAGTCTATAAAGCTCAACTTTTGGACGATATCAGTTCAACTTATTAAGCATTTTTTTAATTTTAATTTATGTCACTAAGTATAATATTTTCAAATCTAAGAAGCGTCTTTATAAAATTATTTTATAAGTTAAGATTTTTTTCAGAATAATTATATACTTCATATTTAAGATACTCGTAGAAAAATTAGCATTTGAATTTACGATATTTAACAAAAAAATTTATATAAGTTTTAATAATATATATATATATATATAATATTTAAATTAAAAGAAGTAAATCACTCAAAAATGTAAATTAAAAGTAATCTCTTGGAAAAAAGATTGCTGTTTTAAAATTAAAAGTATTTAAATAGGACTTAAAGTAGTTTTAAATATATATGATATTTTTGATATGATCTGATTTTTCGGATATTTTGAATATAAGGTAGGATTTTTGTCACTTCAAAATTATTGTAATTCGATGGATGTATTTGAAAAATGTTCTAAATTGAATTAATTTGTAAATTAAAAACAGTTTTTTTTATAATGTTTTTAGAAATATAAGAATTTTTCAAATTTACATACATCAACTATGTTTATTTTATAATTAAAACTATAATTTTTTTATATTATACTAAATATCGACTTTATAGCATACTTTAATTGCTTTTATCAAATACATATTGAATAAATAATATTTATTAGTTCTTGTTAAAATACAAGAATCAATGTTACAAAATAAAATCATTTTATTTTGATTCATAAATTTATTATACTAATAATTTTTCAAATTAATATATTTAAAAATAGATATATTTCTATTGATATTAAACTACTAAAATCATTACTACCTTTCACAATATTTCCATTTTTTTTAATTTTACCGCTAAATTTAAAGATAAATGTATGTTGTTTTTGAATCATAATATGTTAAGGAAATGTTGAAAATATGAATTTTCTCGCTTAAATACCTTCAATTATCTCAATCACTCTCATTTCTCTTTCTATACAAATGAGTAATAAATGTTCAATGGTCCGATTAATTAGCATCGCTGGAAACACATCGCACCTATAGACTTGGGAAGGTATTTTACGACTATTTAATACGATCTGCCGGTTGAAACGTTATTTCTTGTTTGTCATTGCCACTGCTTGTTGAATTTTAATATGAAAGCTCTATACTAGATATGTAATGCAGTTACATTCTATTATAAAGTAGCGCTGAAATGGAAAAGGAACATCATCAACTATGAAACGAGAGATTTTCGTTTCTATTTAGAATTTCATAAATTAACATTTATATAGTATTTGGTAAATAATTAATAAACAAACATCACGAATACTTTTTATTTGATTAGTAATAAAATATTTATAATAGTTAAGTTGCTAAAAATCGTTACATTAGTAATATTAATGAAACGATGTTTTAAAATAGATTAAAAGTAAAACAAATTTCCTGTAATTTAGGAAATGGAATGAAAGCAAATATATTATAAATAAAATAGTTATATACTGCAATCCATTAGTACCGTTATAAATTAGATTTGTATACAATCAGATAGCAGATCTCATTACCTTTATTATCCAACAAATTATACATAATATTTTTAATTGACAGTATAAAATGATTTATTTTTCATAAAATATTTTTTGTATTAAAGCATTTCCTTTTTTTAGATAATAAATCTACTTTTATTCGGAAAATTCAATAAAATGCAATTCAATAAATACCGATTTTTTTATTTTATTTTCAAATAGCTTTGTTATTTTTGTTTTTCACTCGTTACATTCTATATTATATTTTATTATATATTATATTTTTCACAAAAACTTGATACGAATATAATTAATAATTCGTTCAAAACAGTTAATAATATGCTAAAATATTTATAAAATATAATTAAAATATTAAGTCAAAATTGATTGTACAAAAATTAATCTTCTCGCATAGTTTAGATATCACTGCTAATAATAAATGAATAATTATATCAAAATAAAAAAGAATCGAAATCAATATAGTAAAAGATTATTTACAGCTTCCTCATTTATAAAAAAAAGTTTCAAACCATGTAAAAAATTTATTTTAAAATTATAAATAATTATTTTGTTTGGAAATAAAATTCTTTCCATAAGTAATACGTATTCAATTATACAGCGAACTTATTAATAAAAATCGAATTTCAACCTATCGAAATATTTAAAATGCTTCGATTAAATGTACAACATTTCTTATATAATTATATTGGCATTATACTTACGATGCATCGTATAAACTAATTTAATTTCTAGTTCGGGTCTTAAAACCATTTATAATACAAAAGTAAAACTATCGAATAAATGCAAATTTATACGTTCGTTTATACGCGATTGCAAAAAATCCCGTGGTTAGAACGATAATTTATTTACCTAAAAAATGTTCAATCGCATTGGATGTATACTTTGAATCTGAAACTAGTTCTGGACTAAAAGTATCCCCCTTGTAAATTAGACATTTGAAAAACAGAATTTTGAAAAACAGCGGAAAAAAGAAATGTCGATTCGGAAGCTTTGGTTAAAGACGCGATCGAGTCATCCGTCACGGATACAGATACTCACCAGCGGTCCATTGCCTTTTCAATACCAAACTCCTCGCGCGCGAAAAAAGTGGCGTAAGCCCGGAAGGTCGGGTATTGGATAGAAGGACTCGGAGCTACCCCCAAGGAAAAAATAAACCCGGTCTCGTCCTCCAGGCCACCGAAGTAATTCTCGTTCGTTCCTGTTCGCAGATACGGAGACATGGTGCCTGAGACAATAGCCGGCAAAATAGTCGGTGGCGTCTGCTCACTCAGCGGAGTCCTCGTGATCGCTCTGCCCGTTCCCGTCATCGTCAGCAACTTCAGCCGAATTTATCACCAGAATCAGCGAGCCGACAAGAGGAAGGCGCAGAGGGTGAGTTGTTTGTACCTGTTGTTTATACCTCCACCTTTCACCTCGCTTCTTTTCCCGTTCTTCTTTAACGTCCGATTCCTAGGGGATTGGACTATTCCTTGTGCTGCGAATTTTCAAATACTCCGAGAACTCTGCTCGTAAGAGAACCTCTTGCTAAACTTCCTCTGCGTGTGTTCATCGTATCAACGGTTGGTTTATTAGGTTGGGAAAAAGATAACTGCGAAATTCTAACCTTTTTAAATTTGTAACAACGTATAAATAATAAAAAGTTGCTTTCGTATGTTATTTTTTTACTTTGCCTAATGATGATATTATTTTCAATTGTCGAAACTTATATGGATTTGATTATATACGAATGTTTACATTCAACGTTTTTTTCTTTATGTTACTTAAATCAAACTTTTACATATTTATTTCTAACTTGTAATTTTAATTTGATTTTCGTTAAAAGTTTCAGAAAATATATTCTCGTAGATATGAGAAAATATAATTTATAAATATATACTTTTAATTATAATATTTAATTAGTTATTAATTTTTTATGAAATATCGGTAAATGGAAAGTATCGAATATCAAAATGCATTTTTAAAATATCGAATCAATTTTTTATGAAAAATAAGATAAAGTAAATTTTTACAAATGTTTATATAACTTAAATGTTACGAAGAATATGAGTAATTAAACAAATAAATAATGGAAAGGTAAAAAATCATCTTATAAATAAATAAACCAATAAGTTTGAGAAATATTTCGTAATAAAAATTCAAAATAGTAAATAAATTGAATATTAAAGATATACTATTGTAATAACAAGAATTATTTGAACATATTCATGGTTAATACGTATAGTTATTAATTAAATAGGGATTCAATTTAATACTAGTAAAAATGTGAACTTAGTTCCAAAGACAAATAAGAAAATTATTAAGTGAAGAAATAACTTCGATAAGCTTTTTAATGTTTATATATACGTTATAGAAAAATATGACGTAATACTACTTTTAACAATCATAAAAAGGATGAGTTTTGAAGAACTACTTTTTGTTCTCAAAGAATAAAGAAATTTCAAGAATTTATAAACTCTAGATGAATTAATTTAGTATAGAAAAGAGGACTTAATATTCTTATTCTTAAAGTTGTTAATAATGTGTAAGGAATTCAGCTATTTTTAAAACGTATGCAGAATTCATTATAATTTAATTTGATAAACGGGATTAATCTATATTGTAAAAATTACAGAGGGATTTTATAATCTTCAAAGTGTTCTAAGATTTATATATATTGTTTTATTAACGAGTTACTAAATTTTTATAGCATATTATTAAAAATTATTAATAAAATTCTAACGCAGTTTAATAATAAAAGATTTACAGATGACATATGATTTGAACATAAGTGGAAATGTTAGAATGCGATGAATCAAAAGTGTAAAAATTTAGAAGAAGATAGAATTCGATAACAATGTACACAATGCACTAAATTATAATTTAATTACATCTGTTAAAGGAGGTAATTAACTAAAATGAAAATCACAATAAAGTATGGAATGAAATCCTTAAAAATTCACTATTAAACTAAAACAAAGAGACGTTTCTGATTTCAGAACATTCCTCTTAGTTATGAAATCTATTATTTTACTTATACAGAGTAAATGAAAAATCTTCTTTCAACTTTTTTAAATGAATAGTTGGAATATATAAATTATTTTGATCAAGAGGTAATTAAAGCAGGAAATTTTGATTATTTATTTTAATCGAAATCTGAAAAACGTAAATTATTTTTACAAGTATAAAATAAAGCACTCGTTATCGTTAATATCAGGATTTAATAACGAAGGTACTCGTAAAAAAATTACTAATAAAATTTTATAAAAAATAAAATAAAAATCAGATATACTTAAATATTTCAAAAAATTAATAGCCAGTAAAAGTAAAATTCAAAACACCGAGGTAGTGTTATATTAAAAAGCAAATTTATTAAATATAATTATAAATAATTTGGTATAAGTTTATTATATTATAATATGTAAAGATTATAACCTTTAATTTTTAACGAGAGTTATAAATTCTGAAAATTGACTCTTAAAAATATAAAGTAATACAATTTGTGATGTTTGAATATAAAAACTTTCAGTACCGTTTTAGGAGAAAAACCAGAAAATTAAAGACTTTCAGGTAGTCTAAGATGTAACTGCAAAATTAGATTTCAAAGAAAAAGTGTACGACTAACTGAAAAGGTTAAGCTCGTTTAATAGATTTAAGGCCAAATAGAGAACAGAGGCATTTTCCTATTGTTAAGGTAATATAGTTTTGAATTATTGTATTAAAGTCAATAATATATTTTATGTTTATGAAAATTATAGATTATAAAGTAATAAAAAATTATAATTTATGTAATTTTGAGTCAATCGAATAAAAATCGAGTCTTTTAATATATAACGAATTACTCTTGAAAGTTGATAAATTATTGCAATCGGTATAAAAATTATTTATTGTAAAATATTAATTTATAACTTACGATTTTAAATTACTTTTAAGCTTTACTTTAGGTTTATTAGTGATCAAAGTTACGCGTAAGAAAAAAATTATATAAAATCGTTATTATATGAAAATAAAACTAAAATTGCTTTGACCTTATTTCACTTATTAGTTTCCAATTCGCTTTTGCTCATAAAGTTTTTTTTATCGTGTTATATATATTTTTTGTATTTCTTTTGTACTATTTTTTATTATAAATAACGAACTTAATGAATAAATTTTGTTTTATACAATCGAGTTGGTTTCGTATATTAATTAAATCATTATTATATTAATTTATACGAAGAGTTAGTAAATAGTAGTAGAGTACAAATAATTAAATACAACGGTAATATAGTTTTTAAAGCAAACGGAATTATTTAAATAAAATTATAATTTAATTATAGATTTATGAAAACGTCAAAAGATGTAATATTCAATGCCGTGTATTTAAATTTAATATTAATATTTATCTTTCGTTTGTGTTTAAAATCAATTTAGTTTCTACAAATTCGTTATTAATATTATTATTAGAAGCGATTGTTCATTAAATTCATATTATAATTAATTATAAACATCGGAAGTAAATATTTATTGGATACTTATTTTTCCAGCGAGTTGTTAACTTTTTATTACTTTTATACAAAATAATAAATACCTGTAAGCTGTTTTCAAATAATTTTTCTGGAGGTTCTCTTACGCGATAAATTTATTTTATGCGTGTTTCATATTTTTCACATTCAAACTTTTTTACATTATTCGATGCACAGGAAGATAGGAAAAACTGAGAAAAAGAAAGTGGACCATAGGAGAATTAACTTGTCGAGTAAGGTATGTCGAGATACGAAAAAAACAGTGATAACTTGTCACAAGCTTATAAACGGATGGTATAAAAAGAGAGAAAGGATAATACGAATATGTAATTTGAAATCGAGGAATCGTGTACACGCGGTCGGAATAAAGTGGAAAAATAAAGGAGAAAAAGTACGACAACTTTGTAATCCTTGAGAGTAGAGAGAGTAGAAGAAAGAGCGCTAGAAGAGAGATAGAAATCAAAGCTTGTAGCTTGTCTCATTTTCTCATGGGACGAAGAGTTATTTGTCCAGTACTAAAAGCTGTATTAATACGGGGTTACGTAGTCGTTAAAATTTGCTTTTATTATGACACGCAGTCTACGAACAAAGTTTTGAATTATTACACCGAGTGACACCGGCTGTACGGACACTTTACGAAGGGTTTACACGGATAATTCTTTACAGCCTAAATTTTCCTACTTCCGTACAAGTTATCGTGCAAAATGAAGTGTAAAATATGTAGCCGCTCTTTCCAAACGTACCTGCAAAGTACATCGATCCAAGGGTTTCGTTGCTCCAACGATGATTTGATTGAAATAAAAATTGGTTTACAAACTATGGAAGATCATTGCTAAAGTTGGAGAAACGAGTCTGAGCCGTGAGTCTCGAACAAATATCAGATTAAAAACGTAGAAATCGCTGAGAAAAGTCTCGAGTATGTTACTAGCTGGTAAAAAACTCTCCCCCGGTAAACCCGAAACCGAAAGTGTCAACCTTAAGGCTCGTTTACCGATCTCTCGATCATCGATCCAAGAACGATCGCGAGAGTCGTCTCGATCGGAAATAAAGATTTTCACCTTCCGCTTCACTGGATACGGTACCAAGCAGACTCCGAGTACCCCGAGAGTTTTCCCTCGTGTACCTCCAATCGACGAGCCGACAACCTTTCAAACTTCTCTTTCTCGAGTTCGCAGCATTCGGTGTATGTAGAGAAGCGATCGAACGTCCGATTGAAATCGTGATATACTTTGCGACAACGGCGACGACGTCCAAGGAAATCCTGGATTATATCGGTAGCTCTTCTGTTACATCTAACTTTGCGAAGAGGGAAGTAGGGAAGGAGAACACTACGTTCGAGAATGTAAGAGAGATAGATAGAGAGAGAGACGGAGAGTCGTGCAATCGTGATTTACGAACCACTTCGTAAGTCCAATGAGTCGAGCCTGAAAACGCATGCGCGCGTCTCGACACACGGACAAACAAATTTCCTTCTTCTCTATCTGTAATTCCTTCTACCAACCTCGACTCTACTTACGTACTGTAAATTTACATTTGGTAGGACGTTAACCAAACCCGATTGAAATTCTCTCGCTATTCTCTATTTAGTAATCAAAATTGTTGTGTTTAATGAAGGATAAAAGAGAAATATTAACATTTTAGAGATATTAAGCGATGCAGAGGCAAAATAGCTGCCGTTGATTTAACCTAGTTTCAAATTATAACTTAAACAATGCCAGGAATTACGATATATTATTAATTGTAATATTTCAATTATCTCTTAAGCGAAAGTTATGATTTATTTCGTAAATTATTAATTCGCAATTACGTTGTCCCTGATTTAATCAACCGATAATTTTAATAATTCTATCGTAAATATAAATAGATGAATCTTTTAAAAATTAAAATTCACTTCCCTCGATGCCTTTTCTTATATTAGAGGAACGCGTACACATTCCGCCGTTATGGATTAAACATATGGAAATACCGATGGTTGGTTACCAGTGTATTAGTGCGTACTGACTTACGGTAACCAAGTTTACTCAACCTGCATATTTGTATCGATGATTCTCTAGAACTCGGACTGGATGACCGCGAATGATTTCAATTAGTACAAAGATATCTCGTTAATTATCTATTCAAGTAGCAACCCAAATATTTGTACCTACGTATCTAGCGATAAACGAGCAACGTAATTTATTGAAAAATCGAATAGAATTTTAAGAGAATTTTAAGGGAATTTTAAGGGAATTTTCAAGAAATAATAGTATCTTTTAAGGAATTTTAAGGAATTTTAAGGAATAACGAACACGTGTAAATAATAACTTATTACCAACATTTGGTATGCGCAATTTTTTTTAATTTTTAAGCTACCGAGAATCAAGTTTGTTACCTATATACATAGAAATACATAGAAATACATAGAATGCAATATAATTACTTATTACGTTATTTTATTAAACTATTTCAAACTAACTTAAGAAAGATTCATTGCTTATTTTATTACTTTTCTTTCTTTGTTTCGAGAATAAAAATAAATACCTTTTTACTTTTAAAGTGAGTTTATACGTCGAATCGTCTTTTGCAGTTGTATAAGTTGTCGAATCCGGTTCTGTTAATTCTTAGTTTTTTACGTCACACTCACTACTTGTCTTTTTGTCGTTTTTCTTTGTCATTTTTACTTTGTAAAAAATAATTGAATATAGTTTACGATTCGCGATTATTTGCGTTTTAACAAAGTTTTATATTTTCTATATACAATGAACGAGATAACGCTCTTAATAATTTTGTATTTTTATTTGTATTTTTATTTGTATTTTTATTTGTATTTTTATTTGTATTATCTCTCTCTCTCTTTCTCTTTTACTCTATTTTTCATTACGTGTACATTTTAATATATTTTTTATTTCTATGGATTTTCCTATCTCTATATTTTTCTTTGTCTCCTTAACTTTATAGTACGAGCACAGAAATTGATACTTTATGTTTAAAGGTTATAACTCACATTTTTCATTTCTGGCTAACATAATAATCTCGCTTGTTGTTTCCTTTATTTCTATGCAAGCACCAGCGGGTGTTTAAGGCGCTTTTATGCAAGTAACCATTCTTTATTGTAAATCAGAAGCGCAAGTTTTTATTTTACAATTTTTAACTTCATAGTAGAATGTCGAGTACAAGGCAAGTCGAGACGGAGTTTAATCTTCGTATTTTTTTCTTTGTACTACTCAGCATTTTATTTGATTGTTTAAAATTCCGTTTCATATTCCTTTTCATTTTCTCTCGCGCATTATTATTCCAACGATTTTATCTTTGTACATAAAAATATTCTGATTCACTTGTTTATATTTTTCTTCATTTGTATTTTTCATTAGATGAGCATTTTAATAATATTAGAATCTTTTAGAAAATTTTTTTCTAATTATTTCGACCAGTTTTAAAAACTTATTTTTACACTTATCTTACTTATCACTTATTATTATTATAAAGTTAAGCATTGAATTTTTTCAATTTTTATTTTTTTAGAAACAAAGTATTTAAGAAATTTTTATTTTATACTTGGAATTTATATTTATATAAAACATCCATAATCAATAGAATATTCTTATAAAATTTCAGATACATATCGAATGTAATTAATAAATGATATTAATTCTTTTATTTTTTTATCTCACCGAATATATATTTTTGTTATTTTATAACATACTTTTTAATAAGCAATGGATATAATATATTCGAAATTTTTTTAATGTACTGATATTTTAGATGACTTTTATATTAACAATTTTATATATATATCATTTTTCAGTTGATAACTTTAATTTTCAAATCTGATATTATTAAATTAAATCTTCGCAAAATATTTAATTATACATATTTAGATCGATAGAAAAGATATTCTAATTTTTTATATTGTAATTTTATGTTGCGCAAGAATTTTATAGAATGAAGAATACATCAATCGAATAAGCTATACAATTATATAAAAAATACTACGGTGATTTGAGAATAGTCGAGCAAATAAATAAATAGAAAACGATATAATAAATGGAATGTAAATAATAGAAAAACTTACAATCTCCTTTTTCTTCCACAGTTCACTTATACCGTTTTATAAATATAAAATTTTTATCAATAAAGCTCATGAGTTGTTTTATTTTTGAAAATATGCGGTATTGCACATAAACATTACGATATAAATAATTCAACACATGATTTTTCTTCGTCTATTATTGTAGAAAAATGAAAAAAAAAGCGGATGGTTCATATCGAATTTCCAATTATTTCCAATTACCAATATTATGTTTAAATCGAGTCGATATACATTTTGGTGTCCAACACGACGTTTTTTATCATTTTATATAGTCCGAAAGTTTCATGATCGTTGCGTAGGTATTGTATAAAAATTCAATCGAACAAATACGAATGGGTGAGAATTTTTATAATTTCAAAATGTAATATACTATGAGATTCATGTCGTAGTGTACGTGATTTGATTATTCCTATAAAAATGAATGTTGACGATTCGTACAAGTCTGGGATTTAAATGCTTTTTCATGGCTAAAAATATGTTACACGTATTTACAAAACGGTAGATGTAATTATTTCCTTTTATTCGTTAATTTAATTACTTTTCATTTGAGCACGCGTAAATATAAATATTGAGTAATAAACTTAAATTTTTTTAAAAATTAATATCGAAATGTTGAAAGTAAAAGAATACTGTAAGTATGAGTAAGTTAAAATAATTAAAAAGATTAAGCGAGTACTTTTTTTTTTAACTTTTCTTATTAAAAAAAGTGATAAGAGACTTTAATAAAGAACTTCATCATCAAATGAATTCGTATCAAAGATATATTATTTTACACTGTTCTGTACTTAAAAATAAAAATATATATTTCCCAAATATAAATATATCTATTAATACCAGTCTAACCGTAGTGAAAAATAGAAAAGAAAATTCAAAAATATTAAACTATTCGTATTGTGGAATGTTTACGATGCGATAAAATATAAAATAAGCAACGTAGATGAAATAATATTTCAATCAAAGATAAACGAATTCACTTTAAATTTAAAACAAAGGAAAATATTTCTTTTCGCGATTCTTCGATTCCTTCGATTTTAAATTTTTCGCAGCTTCCTATTTATCTAACCACAAAGAAATTCGGAAGCACGAAAGGACGATAATATTTGTTTATCTGAAAATTCAAAGGATACAGAAGCGCAGTCTTGCCATAATTTTGCAGCTTTATAGCATTAATTTGCAATCTCTAACTTATATTCGTTCGCTTGGAAGCGATAATTCAGCGACGCCGTTTATTTTCCGTTATCGAATCAAGCGATCTCCACTCCCTTAGATTTCTTCATTCAAATTAACGAGGACTGATAGTTTTATGCGGTGTTTGTTTATACAATGGTACTCGTAAACTCTTGCTCGTTTTGTCTCGGGTGTACGAGATTTCTTTTAAGGATTCATCGGGTTTGCGTTACGAAAGTGCGCCGATGTTCTTTTAATGACTCTAACGAATTTGGATTTTCTCCTCGATATTCTTTCGTGTGCAACTATTTTTAGTCCGAGCATTCGAAGTTTGGATATAGTATTATATAGATTATATTTATAGTCAACAAGGGGCTTTTTAAAAGATCAAAAGTTTTTATGGATTTAACGTTTAAGCTAATTTTTTTCTTTGAGGGAACGAAATATTGAAGTCTTCAATGTAATTATAGTGAATTGTAAGTACATAAGCTAGAATAAATTACCTCTAATTATTCGTGATTTTAAACCAGTTATTGGTAAATATTTCAATTGCTTAAGCTTATTTTCTAAATACGTCTTTAGTAGCTTTACTTTTACTCATAATTTAAATGAAACTTTTGAAATACGCAAGCTCGTATAAACACTACGTTTTTAATATTCGTTAACTTTTAAATTATAATATATATTAAATTAAATTGATAAGTATCGTATAAATAATAATTTTAGATTTATAATTTTATTTTTGAATCGTAAATTACAGTTATTCTAGAAATATATTTGAACCGAGGGTTTTTCTCTCGAAAGATAAGAAGATTTCGTATTTCGTACATTTTTATCAAATGTTCTAGTATTATAATACTCTTATCGGAAGTATAACGTATTAAATTTGCGTTAATAAATAAAATATGTACAATTTATAAGGTAAAAGGTATTAATAAATACGTTGAAATGTATTTAAATTTTTTCCCGTCGTAAAAATTGTTGATTTAATCAAATATTAATTCAATTTAATTTAAGAATAAAACCATTTCTTGCAAATAAACTTGTAAACTCGAAAATTTTTGAGTCAAACGTAACCTAAAACACAAACAAACAAACATTCGTCATTAAAATTTTTTCTTTGAGCAAGAAGTAACTCGTTAAAAGTGGCACTCGTGTCAATCTTCAGATGGTTTTTAAACCAACGACAGAAAATAAAAAAAAGATGAGGAAGAAAGACAAAATGAGGAAAAACCATTTTCTTTTTTACTTGAAGAAAGTCGATGCGACGGCGATTCGTCGCACGTTAAAGTGGATTATTATTATGTTCATGTCGTAAAAGGAGTAGAGTAGCATTCAAAAGTGGGTGGAACACTAAGAAACAAAAGAGCTCGAATGTGATTTATAAAGACTAGACCGCGTTTATTCCTAACAATTTCCACTCATTTTTACATTATGTGTGCGCTTGTGGATAAGATTTTTTTAAAGAAAGATATACTACTTCGAATGGGGATTCTAAATCGTAAGAAATGCACCTAAATAAAGATACGGATACAAGTTTTTTTTTTATTTTTCTTTACGATCAAGCACTAAATATTTATAAATAAAGATGAGCGGTAAAATAAGAGTGTAAAATTATAAATTCTACTTGATAAAGTGCTTTGTTAAATATTACGCCAAAGGGAATTCTAAGCCCGCGCTTAACTTTCTCGGTGTCGAGTTTACGTCTAACCTTCTTGACAATAATTTCTTTGTAGTATTGAAAGTTCAGAGAATAATAATGAAATAAACAATTTAACATACCCGTTCGATAATTTAAATATCTTATACGAGGTTTTATCTTTTTGTTTTTAGTGCAACGCGATAACGAGCAATTAGGATTTATTCTTGGTTATTTTTTATTCAATATGAGCAAAAAAGTTAATTGCTGTTAGTTTACTTTTTAAATTTTCTTAAAATTATATTCTACTTTTAGAGATTCAAAGAAAATTACGAATGAAAATAGTTGTCTCATTTTAAATATTCGATGAATTAATTAATGATTTTTATATAACGATTAATATTAAATTTATTATTATTTTGGTACATTTTTCATACATAAGTTGAAAATATTTAATTCTATTAAATACGATACAATGTACAAAAACTATACACGATATATATTAAGCAACGAATCAATAAATACGTAATTTATGTATAATAATTACGATAAAATACACATTACAGATACTAATTTATACGTGGTTTAATTAAAATAATTTCTTTTAAATAAAAATGTACACAACAAAATTTGTAATGTATCGTTCCATCTATTAAATTAATTTTATAATTAAAATATAAAACTTTGAAAATTGAAAATTATTTCAATTGCTTTGTTTCTTATATATAATAATAATAATAATAATAATATTGCAACGATAAAATAATGTAATAATTTCATTATTACCAGTGACAATCTCTAGTACAATATATAATATTTTAAGGTTTACTAAAGCAATTTAAACATGCATGGAATTTATACGCGCCAAGTTTATAAAATTATTGCTCGAATTCTCATTGAAAATACTATGAATAATGGAATAATAGTTTAAAAACTATAGTATATTATCTCTAAATATTAAAATAACGGAAGGTATTTTTGAAACTAATCTACAGCAAATGAATTTCTCTTAGGTGTTTTACACTGGCACAGTAGCCTATAAATAAAAAAGTAGTTTACATACAGTTGCAGATTACAATGTTGGAAGAAAAACACGTACATACATATAAAGGTATACAAGAATCGATTGGTTAGTGGTCCTCGGTTAAGAAGCTTCGAAGCTGTACCAAGTTATATACCCCTACGGTAGTTAAAAGCTCTCTCTTGTTCACTCGCGGTTTTGTCCCGGTCTCGCGCAAAACTTTAACCGCGTCACTTGACGCCGAGCCATAATCGCTTTATCGATTACCGAATGCCAATTTTCATTACTTACAATAGCGAAGAAAAGTCGCTTTTAGCTTTTATGCTTTTTTTCTCCTTCTCTTCTTTTTTCGTATAAAAGAAGATAAGTTCGTCGATGGAATTGAAGCGATACCGAACTTTTCGCAAAGGGTCCCTTTTCCGAAGACATTTCGGCCCACATTTACTTTCGGTATTGACTTTAGGAGATGTTACATTATAAACTGTCTAAACTATGAAGTGACGTAAACTGCCTATACATATTTACTTATAGTAAAGGTGATAGATAACATTGTGATTAACGTTATCGGTGTGCATACATTTCCAGTAATAGTTTATATTGGTGCAAAACGTTTTATATTATAATTACTAGTTGCAATTATCAGATTAAAAATTTAATTTTTTCAAATTTGATACGAAAAAAAAGATGTTTTTTGAATTTTTATGTCGTTTTATATTCTCTGGTCATGTCGCTACTTTAATGTTTATCGTTATAGACACACTGATGTAATTTTAAATACATGTATACTGATTGGTTTAAAACATTAGCTAATTCGAACAATATATATATATAATATTTCTTAATAAAATGGTATAAATTTATTTTTTAAGTAAAATATAGTTTTCGTGTAAATGTAAATAAATAATAATACTTTAACGAGCAAAAATAATTTTACTCTGCTTATTTACATTATAATATTGTAATAAATTGTGAAAGATAATATATACGAATTCGTAAATAAATGAATTTTTATTTCATAAGTTTAAATATTTAATTAATTTCATTTTCGTATTTGAGTGACGGATATCAATTTATTTTATAATTTACTATTATTTTGAAGTATTTAGCATAGTATTTCCGCTACTGTTTATAATTTATATTTAGATCGTATTTTGTTTTGTTTTTAAAACACAATGTGACAAAAGAAATCATTGCGTTATTTAATTATGTCGAGATATTCATTTTTTTATAATTCAACTGCGAATTATGAAGTTTTATTTATTAAATTATAACAGACAAAGAAGTTCGTTATACAGAATTCATTTGCAATTTTTGGTGTACAATTTTAAAACGCAAAAATATTTTCTACATTTATTAACTAAGACATTAATTAATTTGTTTTCAATATTATAATATCCATGATTGTAGTATTTCATAATACTGATACAATTATTATATTGAACTTTTATGAATAGTCCTTTTCAATAAGTTAGAAAAGTTAAGAATCTTCACGGATTATTCTAAGATTTTTTTTATTGAGAATGTAACTTTTATGAAAATTTTTATTTAAATTATATTTCAAATAAATTTTAACCAACAATTTTTCCGATATTCTAATTAAATATTTTTCTAAGTTTTTTATATATATTTGTATTCAACTTATGAATTTTTAATAACAATGGAAGGACTATCTTTTATTTTTTACTGTTCAAATATTTCATTATAATTTATTTAGTTTAAAAACACAAGCCTGTATACTTCTTAAAAAATCCACTTATAATAAATTGTATTAGCGAACGCAAACATTTAAAAAATTAACGACAAGTTTTCAGAAAATAATAAAAAAGTTTTCATACACATTTAATGGGTAGTATGCTCAAAAAAATAAAAACAAGAATTGATTTATAAAGTCATCGTATTTCCACGTTAAAAACTATGAAATATTCAAGTCTTTTTTACGTATTTGTATTTTATTATTTATATTAAAATACATTAATTTTATAAAATTACGATAAAACTTCTGAATTTTTATAATTGATGTATCTTTAAAATGTATTTATAAAATTCATTTATTAATGTTTAATTAAAAATAATGAATCTATAGCACCGATTAGCATTATTTATTCTATTTACTTAATATTTTGATTTATGAACTAATTTATAAATTATTTTCGATATAATAACATAAATAAATAAATTTAGAAACCATTTTTTACCATTATTTTAATATTATATACAATTCAATATTAGAAATATTCTAACCAAAATTTATTGTATTTATTTGACATTATTTAAACTTTAACTGTGTTTTTAAATATACAATCGAAATACTTTTATAAGCGAATAATATAATAATTAGTTTCGAAAAGTATAAGTTTTAAATAATAATAATAATAGTATTCTTAGAAGTTTTAAAGTTAAGAAGCCCTAAAATAATTTAAAAAATATGGTACTACTAATCTTTCAAATACTTTGAAAAACTCGTTTACTTTTCGTTTTTTACAACTTTGACCATTACAGTTCTGAATTTTTTTATATTTTTACTGTAACGGTTTCAAAAACGATTCTTAAAACATGTAACAGAATTCTATATTTTACAGATGAGGTTATTCTATTTCCGATCAAAATTTTTAGCTTATAAATTAGATTTGAATTTAAGTCCGCTTAGCATTATTAACATTAGCAACGTACCGTTTGTTTTGATAGTTTTTTTTTCTTCTAAAAAAGAAGTATATACATAAGCGGACGAAATTTAACCAAGTTCCTGAAGTAACAAATTTTACCTATTTTTAAAATTTTTGTTTCATCCATTGTTCTTGTTCGTTTTGTTTCTTATTTTTTAATAGGTAACAATTAAAACAGTTTTATAAACGAATATTCAACATTAATAATTTTTAATTGCACTTGTAACATTTATAAAGGACACATTATTTTTGTACCTAACGCGGAGTCTATTTTGGAAGAAAACTTGAGTATATATAAGGAAACTAAGGAAGTTTTAGATCATAAATTTTGTAAAAAATACCGATGAGTTTACATCATAATATTCTTCCTGCTTTATCTTATATCTTATTGAAGCGAAAATCATTTTTTGGGTTATCTTCGATTATCGAAGGACTATATTTTGATATCTCAAGAAATACTAGTTAAAATACGTTACCTCGTTATCGACCTTAATCTGCCCCACTGTTACACCGATACAAAACTTTTGCATTAGGACACTATTCGTTAAAAAAGATAAAAAGAATGGCAACATATTTTTTTTAAACAGATTCGAGTCCTTTACACAAAAGGTCACGAAGTTGGGCATTTTATCCTCGAGAGTCGAAGAAATGATTTTTTATAACGTACAAAGAACCTGCTTTAACTTAGCACTGCATCTTAAGTCGAGTTTGTTGTACAAATAATTCGAGTTGAGAATTTTGTAGCCTCGAATCGAGTGACCTAGGTACTCAAACTACCAAGTTACCATTATTCTTAATACGGGTTCTTGCGCGCCGCTATAGAGCATTCCATCCAAAGGTCTAAGAAATTTAATGTCCGGTCATAGCTCTTTCTTTTGTTACCTCTTTACTCTTACCGACACAATGAACGACAATTCTATTGTGGCTCGAGTAGTAAAGAGGGTAAAGGTCTGTCTCTACTTGCATGTCTCTGCTTCCTCTGCTTCCATGTCTCTGCTTCCATGTCTCTACCTCCATGTCTTTTTGATCTCAATCCATTCTCTCGGGACTCGGTCCGCCTCTTTTTCTTATTCCCGAGTGACCCAAAGATAGCAATGATTCGAGATATCCTTTTTTTTCTTTGTTATTCCAGACCTGTGATATCACTTACGTGGCTAAGACTCTTTTCTCACCATCGAACAAGAACCGCTAACCTACGCGAATTTACCGTCGTTCCGCTTGCGATCGATCATCATCTTTAACCTCGAAAGAATTCATAGCTTTGCCGATGTTGCAACTTTTCTCCACCTTAAAATAGTAGTAACGATGCTATAAACGGTTTTTATATTACAGTCTAACATCTCGCACACGAGAATCGCATCTCGGGCTACTTTACGCAGATGAATGATTGAAAGAACGTTGTTGAATCCTCGACTGTTGTACACACACACACACACACACACACATATATATATTTTATTATCTCTTTGTTTCATTGGCAACTTTGGATGTTTTGACCACCCCTGTACGTGTACAGCTTTCCGTACAGGAGGCAGACTAATTTCTCTGGAAAGTTGCCAGGTATCCCAGAGCGCCACTTACGATAACATCCTCGCTCTCCTCGCGACTATAGTCTATATTTTAGCTAAACGTACATGTAGCTTCAAATTTATAAGTAGGGGCTAGTATCTATGACAGGTAAGCTTTAACTCTGCTTTGTTCTTTTTTATAAAGTTATAAAGAGAAGTCACGTATTCAAAGTTAGCGTCGATGGCTTTACTTTTAGTCAATGGTTCGTAAAAATAAATGTTGTAATAAATTGTGGAGAATGCGCGTAAGTCATTCGTAAAAAATTTTGAACTATAATTTTTAATTTTTGCACGCGTAAAAAGTTTTCATTTTATGATTTTTTATTTTAAAACGATGGTCGCGAATACGCATATTTTATCGATATTGATTTTTTCGAATACTAGAAAAATCGTATTCGATAAATTAAAACTTTCTATTTTACTTAAACTTTTAAATTTTATACTTTATTTTGCGACTATAAGATATGACTTTTAAAGTACGTAAAACTAATATTATATTTATAACATAGAACTTGACGGATTTTATTTAAAATTTCTATATCGATGCGAGTAAACGAAAATAAGTAAAGTAAATACATTTTTATTTCTGAATTGTTTAGTATACAAAAATATATTCGTACATCTGTATCGATCCATTTTACACATTTACATATATAAATAACGAAGTTTTTATAATAATGAACTCCGATGTAATGATTTTAAAACATTAAAACACATCGAAACTTTAAATTTGAAGTTCACGTTTGACTTTTTCTTTCCTTTGAGAAAGTAAAATGCCTACGCAACGAACGAAAGTACGAAAAATCTTTCAATTTTCACTCTCAGCAACCGTATTTTTTCAACTTTGTAAAATATAAAATCCAACTCTTATCGTAAAGCATGTAAAATTCATATGCCTTTTCCTTATCCGTCAAAGCAAAGTTGCATAAACTGAACATTTTTTTTATAAGAACTATAAAAACTTTCCGAAAATCGAGAATCTACCTTCAATATTCTAATACGTTTCGGGTTTCATAACTTTGAAGATTGCAGAAGATCCATACTTCACAAATACATAGCGCTCTCTCTCTCTCTCTCTCTCTTCATTTCCGCGGAATGTTCAAAGTGCTAAATCTCTGTCGTAAATCCGCCCGACTTACTTTATACTGCTACCGCGTAACAGGTCCACCAGCCAATTGCAAACGCGTTCCGTATAAATGCACTTTCATCGGAATAGATATATTGAAACGTGACGTGTAAAATTTTGCATTACATTTTATTTTGTTGTCTCCTTTAATAGTATTTTTTTCACTAATATTGGGTTGATTCGTAAAAAGTTAATTCTCTCCCGGATTTATCATTTCGATTTAATTTCATTATCAATTAACGTGTAAATTATTATTGATTAGACCAATGGTTTTTAATCCAACGATGTTCGGTATACTTTAATTGATAATAATAACTTTTCAATGAAAATATTAAAATCAATATTCTATTTAACATACCGATGTTTATTATAATGATGTAAGTATTTGAAAATCGTCGTCAATATTGACTCGAAATATTTTCATTCGATTTCATATTTATTACTGAGAAGTTCTATTTTAATGTATAATTTTTTTAATATAAATGAAATATATTCTACAAAAGCATTTTGTTATTAAAAATGAATTTAATAAATATTATTATTATTTAATCGTAAATCTCTTTATGTAATAGATTTTAAAAAAAGAAATGTTTACAATTAAAAAGATATGTTAATTTTATCCGTATTCCTTAAGATGATATTAAAGACCTCTTTATTATATTTTATATAAAAGCTATTATTAATACGTAAGCGGAAATAAAAATGTAATTGTTTTTCGAAGGTAATAATTTTTATGAACTTATACCTTTTTAGATTATTTATCTATTCGAATCTGTTCATTCCAGTGGTGTATTCTGTCGTACATAAAGTTTATTTCAAAGTCGGACAGGAATACTCTAATTTACATTATTGCAATAAAACTCCATTTTAAATCTCAAAATTGATATTGAATGTATTTTTAAATATTTATGAAAGTATATATAATAATGCAATAATTTAGTTTCAATTTTTTTGTATAAATAATAATATAAAATTTTATTTTTAAATAAATAATCTGTATTCAATTGTTTCGATTAAAATAAAAGTTAGAAATGTATTACTTAAAGATAAAGTTATTTTTATTAGTTAACAACTATTTTAAACAATAATAATTAAAAAAATCATTGGTTCGAATAAACAAACATATATTTATTTGATTTAAACTTATCGATTGATATATTGTACTGATTTCATTTTTCATAAATTTTAAGATTTGATCAATGTTATTTTATAAATCATTATAAAAGACGAATTTATTATTTTGTATACATATATGTTTTATGTTGATTGTAAAAATTATATTTATAATGCGAAAAAAATTACCTCGTCATAGAAATATTAAGTATATTAGATTTTAATAAATGAGTTATTCAGATGTTATTAGTAAGTGAAAAAGTTTTGTGCAAAAAAGTAATTATTAAAATTGAATATGATTTGAAACTTTTCCAACAAGCTAAGCTTCATGGTATTTTATTTTACTTAAAGTAACTAAATTATATTTTCAATTAACACGGTATTTATTACTGACTTTTAAAGTGAAAATATTATAGTTCATTATACTTTCAGATATAATTAAATGTACATTTGTAATTAGTTTATTTATTTTAATAGATTAATTTGAATAATAAATAAATACTTTTGCTTTTCTTAAAGCTACCAGTAAAAAAAGTTAAAGCGGATGGTTTTATAATTAACGAAGTATTACTAAATATATCTAAATTATTATGTAATTCTACTCAAAAAAATGACTGATTGTCATAAGGTGAATTTCCTTTTTTATTCTTTTTATAAATGTTACTTTTAACAGGATGTTTAAATGTAATTTTCACCATATTCGTCGGAATAATCCAATGGAAAATTGTTTTTGATTTACCCAGTTTCTTCGTTCGATAGTTTGAGTATTGTACATTTTTATAATAAATCAAAGCTTTTGTTACGATATCGAAGTAAAGATTTAAAAGTACTAAAATGCTAAAGTAAGTAAAATTTTATCAGATTTTATCTATCAACAAGAACGTAATAGACACTATTCTGGTAAAATTTGAGTCAGCTAAATTTATGAGATCAAACGCAAAAAGCAACCAATTTGTTTGAACTAGCAGCGAATTATCGAGTACCAAACTTTCGAGTGTCGAAACTTGAGCGTAAAAAACGAAAGATGACAGTCGTTGTGCGTAATTGAGTGCCAACATTTGAGAGGGTGCTGAAAATCCTGATGAAAATTATTGGCATGTCGGGCAAAGTTATACAAAAATGTATTGCTTCGAGTGTGAAAATTTTCGGATGAATTTTATTCACGTCTTCGGCCGATGAAAAATTTTACATTTTTAAATTTAATGTTCAGATACGGCATATATGCATTATTTCACTTTTATCAGTTTATCTCTCTTAATTAAAAACTGAATTAATGTTCAGTTTTTAAGATTTTAGAAAAGTTAGTTTCCAATATTTCTGATTTTTATAATATCGATTAAATAAAAGATTCGAGTAAAATATTTTTAAAATAAATAATAAATAAAATCAATTTACTCTATGAATTTCAAAGTAAATAAATTATTCAAAAAAGCGAACTTATTATCTCTATGGTATAATAAAATAAATTGCCCGGAGCAATTTTCAATTACTTATTATTTTCTTTAAAAAGGTCTTTTATAATATAATATTAGATTACATCATACATCTTAAAGTTTTCAGAAACTTTTTTTTCAAAATTATCCGATTATTAATTAAAGGAATATCTTGTTATCCGAACAAATATTTTATAACTAGATATTCTAACGAATCGTTGGTGCGTCAGACGGCAAAAAATATTATTATAAATATTATATCCTTGTTTCGTTACATAAATTTTATACATCGACTAAAAGTAAAAATATTTATTTTTCTCAAATTTCAAAATTTACATTTAAATTAATTTTCTTTGATTTTTAAAGAGGTATCGTAAAATAAATAATTTAATTTAAAAGTATTACGTATACGTTTACTTTCGAAATTACTATAACGAAAACACGTAATTCTCGATGTATAAATTTGTACGTACAAAAATGAATCTACCATTATGAAAACGCCATTCTTTTATTCGCATAGAGCCTATAAATATCTTCGCTATTTGGCACACTTTATGAAAAATATTCCCTTTATAAACCTATTTTAATTTACATCCATATTCGACGAAGAATTTTCGAATTCGTAAAAGTCCTCGAAATAAATTCGCAATTTCAGCCAAATCTCACGAAACGCTTGAACCAAAAACTCATATCGCCCGAAACTCATAGAGGCAGAGTTTTTAAGCTCTGTACGAAGTCGCATTCACGACTTACGCTTTGTGCTCCGTTAACACCAAAGCAGACGAGAGACTAACCCACCAGAAGCCAGAAAGTCAACGATCCCGTCTCGCCAACGCGAGTCGAGAAATATTAACCAGCGCGTAAACGACTCTGTGTTTATTTGCAATCGGACTTACATCGCGTTTATTCATCCGCGATTTTCTACCATTCTTCTCGTTTGCTTTGGCTCCTCGCCAACGATGACAAACATTATACGATCGCTTCATTAACACGATCGCGTACCTTCCGTGAAGGTCGGCCGTCGAAGGTCTTTGCAATTTACCTCGAGAGTTAGGGAAACGTGTTTTCGAGTTTCTTCTCTGTTTTTCTTGCCGCTTGCCGCAATCCCGAATCTCCAATATCCAAATCATCTTTTATTACCTGTGTATTTATTTTCATGTTCTCGATTATGGACGATTCGTCGTTCTTCTACATTTTTATAGTTTATTCGGTCGATAAAAATGTGATTCGATATTTTTTATCGTCTACACGGACAATGTATTTTGTAAGGAACTCGAAGGAAATATCGAGCCGATCGACTCGAGAAATTCATAAGTTTTACAATATCTTTTAACGAAGGCAACGACAATTTTATTTTATTTATTTATTTTATTCGTCAATTTCTAAATATTTTAACGTCCATTTTAAATAGAGTATTTCGATATAAATCATCGATACTCCTCGAGATAAAAATATCACCAAAACATAAATATTTTCTTTGTATTATTTGTTGCGCGAGAATCGATTCGTACCAAAATATACAGCTGTATGTTATCGCAATAATGTTATCGAGGATACCAAGTAACGTAATTAACGTCAGCGATGAAAATACTTGAAATCAAAGCCACCGTCGACGATCGTAAATTAGTTTCAATGTTTCAAATTTTATACGAGTAAATTAATGCAATTGGCCACGAGATAGAAACTCGGTGCTCCTCGATTCGAGCATAATTTACTTAAGAATTAAGCTGGTCTTACTTAACATAATGAGACAGTTGCTGAAATCCCGGTGAGATTCGCTCGAGCCCGCGACTAAATTCTACGCGTAGAAGCTGCTGAAGCGATTAAACGAATTCCGCTTAACTTAAGGTAATTTTAATTGCGAATTTTTTACGTGCACTAGCTTCCCGCTCGAGAAATTACGAGGCATAAAAGAATAAACAACCTAAATTCGGGGCAAAAGAGGCAGGCGCAAAAGAGATCCGTACACATACACGAAGTTGGCGCTCGGAAACTCGAGAAAGAAAGATTTGAACCGGAGCTGAAAGACAAAAGGGGCAAGGGAGGAAAGGAGAAGAAGAAAGAAAATGACTCGAAAGGGGATACGCACGAGTTTGCAATTACCCTCCTCGTGTGCTTCTCTTGAAAAGCCAATTGTTTTCGGTGACTCGTCGACGTATGCATATATATGTATTTGCATTTTCCGTCGGCGTCCTCTACTTTAACGTTTGCATCGCTTCTCGCGCAACGAACCTTACCGAGTTATTTTTCCAGCTCTAAGCTACAAGTAATACCATACGTATAGACGTACGTATAATATCGCGATCGATGCTTTTCACTGTCCGTTCGCTCCGATGAAAAGGGAACGGATGACCCTGTACATAATAGTCGGACAGATGTTGGAGTTTGTTTGCAATCGCTTAGGGAATACACGCGATAAACGAACTATTTCGGGGGATCAAATATTTGTCTTTAGGGTATTATCATTGTGGTTAATTGAATATATATCCTCGGTATTCGAATCATTTATTTTTAATCAATTCCGAGAGTATACGTTATGTACGTGTATATTTTGAGCTTACACCTTAACGGAATACCAAAAGCGATCGCATTTATTATTAGACTCTCTTCGTCGAGTCGAAAAAAGCTTTCGATGTGATTTATTTATGAAAACTGAATCGTTTATAAATTTATGAATATTGAAATATGTATATTATCGAGCCATTGGTACTTGATTTATAATTTTGAGGAAAATGTTATAAATTGCGGAGTTTGTATGTTTCCGTACGAAAAACCTGCTGTTTATCAATCCTACCTTTCGTAGACTCAAATTTTATTTAATTTTTAAATTGCTTTTTAAAAATATCGCTAGATTTAATTTCAGAGGTATTATTTTCACTAGAATCCTTTAGAATTTTTAATTGTTTTATTAAGCGAAGTATCGAAGTATTTGAATACTGCACGAATATTTTAGCTTATCCGAATTATATAATTTATCATACAATAAATTTCAATATGTTATTTTTAATTATCTTTATATACCAACATTTTTTATCAATTTTAATATTTTAATATTAATTTTCAATAATTTACTCTTCAAATTGGATACCGATATATTCTAATATAAGTTTTTTTTTCAATTACGAATTTACATATTTTTTTTTATAATAATTTTTATCCGTTTATCAAAAAATCCAAAAATTTATTATCGCTATAATTTATACGGATTAATTATTCTTTTTAATATTAAAAAATAATGATTTTTTACAGCTTTATTTTAAAAAGTTATAAAAATGGATCGACAATATTAAATTATAAATATTTAATATAAATTCTGTATTAATATTATACATAAAAATACCGTAATATTAACAACCAAATTATATTTATATTACAAGTAAATGAACGCGATATTTTATTATATATGCAAAAGTGAAAGTCGGAAAAGTGATTACCTATAAATTTACGTATTTCATTCGCTGTTTTTAATTTTTTTCCCGTTTCAATTACATCGTCTCTATGCACAAAAATCAATAGAATATTCGATCGTTAAAGTTACACGTAATTTTTTTCTTTTTGATGATACGCGGATTCGTATCCTTTGTCTATCGGTCGCTGATCCTTCGGTCGAAAACTAAGCAGACTGATTGAAAAATATTAGAGCTCGCAAAGACAATGGCAGAAAATGAAAAAGAAGTAAAAGGTTTTTCTTCTTTGAAATAGGTTAAGTCTCGGACAAGATCTGCCGACGAGTTGTTTGATCAAAGCGAGAATAGCTTTGAGGTGCGGTGCATTTTCCACGGCTCTATAACGTCTTTCGACGGTTGTTCAATTAAACCTAAACGTTTTCTCCCTTGTTCTTACTCTCCCGATAATTCTTCGTCTGTGTCTCTTTCTTCCAAGTGAAAAATATTAAGTTCAAGATATGATATATTTACATTTTAATTAGGAATCGTCCAGATTGTTTCCGCGATCAATTTAACGAATACGGAAGCTTCATTTCATTCGTCAATTTTATTCTTTTAATTCTTTTCATGTTTTTAATTTTTTCATATCAAAATAATGTAACTAAATTATACTTGGAAATCAAAAATTCCTATCGATGAGTTAACTTCCGAACGGTTTCACCTTAGTTTTTTAATCGAACAATTTCATTTTAAGTGTCTCTGTTATTAAAGTTTTATTTACTAAATATCCATTCAATAATTAATGTAACAAAATAGTGTACAATCGCAAAGTAATTATTTCGTATTTACTTAAATATTTTTTCGTGCAAGTAGTTACACGGAAAACCATGACTTTGTTTTATACTTGACCGACCTAGTTTTTGCATTTTAAAATACAAGAAGGTCACGAAAACTTTTGTGGTATGGTCGATGTGACGTATTCAATTATATTAGAATTATATACCCATATATCTTTTTTCCGAATAATTAACAAAACATTCTATATGTACATCAATAAAATTTAATTCACGAAATTGACTATTCACCTATCATAGTTTATATTTCGAAATAAAAGATTTTGATATATAATATATTGTAATTTTGTTTTTGCACAATTTTATAATAAAATTAAAGTAATAGTTTTTAGTTAAAACTAGAATAATTAATCAATTCTAAGATTAATTTGCTTTCCTCCAAGTTTAATGGATTTTAATATACTTTATTTTCTATTTATAGTTTAATATGTTGAATAGATATATTATAAATTTAACGAACATCGTAACTTGTCATAAATTTTAATGAAGATAGCCTAAAATAATATTAAACTTATTTCAAAATATATCAAGTATCCTTCGTAAAATTTCACAAAAAATTAACTAATACTTTGCTTGATGATCCAGCATTAATTTATAATAATAACTAATAAAAATAAATAATAAAAAATATACAAAAAATCGTGAATTTTAATATAAATAGAGGTAAAATAATTAAATATTGAATCACTTAAGACACGAACGTATCCGATTAAAATACAGTTGTAATAATATTTAGATATTATATCAGGAAAATCTATGCAAATCAAACTGTCCACGAATTATCACGTTTTCATTAGCACATTTAATTGTCGCTCGAAACCCAGTGGGGTTTAGGTGTCGTGTCGCATTTTGGTGAAGCAAATCAAATCAATCTGTTTTTCTCTCATTCTTTCACACCATCCTTATCTTCAACCCCATCTTTCGTACTTTCCCTTTTTCTTCTATTCATCATTGGATTTCAGTCGGTACAACATCGAAGGAGTAATCGAAAAAAGCAGTTTGCCTGGAGCTTTCTAAACAAGTGGTCGTTGCGAGGTCGCTTTTCTAATCCACATCCACTGGGATTCAACCGTTTGCTCTTTTTTGACACCATCTTTTCATTCGACCTGACTAGTAGTTTCGAATTTCGAATATCGGTTCTCAACTCCAGCAAGGAATTAAGAAGATTAAAAATATTCCTTGTTGTTTGTTCTCTATCGTATATGTACACTGATCAGATTACTGGATACTTGTAATTATAACTTCGGTATTTATAAGAACTTTTTTTATCTTATTTTATCAATGAAATTTTGTACGCGATATAAACGTAATTTTTGCATAGTATGTTTCATAGTTAAACTCTATCTATAATAAAATTATCTCACGCGTAAAATCTGCACTGGATATTTCGCAGTATCGTGTTATTAAACTTCCTATAATAATTAAAATTGTCGTTACATCGAGGGTAAAAATATGGATATAACTTTGTCTTATTTGGCAAATATTAAAACATTCGTATAACTTTGGATTACTAAAATTTACTTAAAATTTTTTTTATAAAATAACATTTATTTTTATTGTGGTTAAAATAAAAGTTTTTTAAATTTTGGTTTTACGTGAAATCCCGTATATCATTCACTTAATTTTTATTCTATCCACGAATCCGGTCCATTTCAATATATTTCATTTTATTACTCTAATTATATTTTATGAAGTATAAAATTTTCGCATCTCATAGTTATGTAATTCATTTAGTTTTTTAACCGTATTTTATGACACAAGTATTTTTTTATACAAATTAATAGAAATAAAACAAGAACTAAAATATGTATGCGAAGTCTGTAAAAGATTGTAAATAATATGGAGATGACATTAGATTTCATTATGATGGATTAAACTGTCCATAACAAAAAATGAAGGTATGAGAAAATACCAACACTTTATTTTTAATATAGAAATAATTTTTAAAAATTTCGCCATGAAATTCCATGAAATTACATTTGAATTTAATGCAATTTTATTTTCGTACGAGATATATTAGACTAATTTATAATAAAATTTAAAATTAGTAAAATACGTGAGGATATTTTATGTACCATATTCTGTATATTTAAACACGTATTTTTGTTTCGAATAATAGTTTTACCACTACGTATTATTCTACGTATCCTAGATTTTATCACAGATTTATAACGCCTTGGCGAACAATTAAGATTATATGATTGGCTATCTCAGGATGTTATAAAATCTTAATATTTTATTATAATTAAAGTTAAATTCTTGAATGTCTATTAAGGTATCGTGAAACGGTCTAGAACGTTATGTACTCGTATAGTTTTGAAGGAGCACGACGTCAGATTCAGATGATTTATGCAAGACTACGTGTACGGCGCTTTTGATCGCTCTAAATCAATTCATAAATGGTTTCGACAGTTTCACTAATGATGCGATTTGAGTGTTGCTTTCCTTGTATCGGAAGCTAATGTTTTATCAACGAAATCAATGTTCAACAATGCTATGTAAATGTTTTCGGTACGGACACGTCATCATTTTTATTTATCGTTATTGAGTAGATTCGCAAGACCGACTATAATATTATTCGAAAAATTCAGTTTTTTCATACTTTTTATGGACATTGCATTTATAAAGTCTGGCATTTCGTTAAAAATCAGACAAAAATTTATATTTAACGATAAAGAACGAGAAAATATCGAGAAAATATCGAGAACTTGATTTTAATGAATACGAAAATCAAGTTTACGGAAATTAATTTAACCAACGTTAAACTTATTAATTATTATACCAATATCTATTTTATTCAATTATCGTGTTAGCAACTTCATTCGGGATTAGAAGTTATAGTTATCGAGTAGGAGTTTCATTGGTCGGTGATGAATATATAATTATCTCGTCAAAATATTGCACGAATATTTATTAGGATTTTATTGGACGCATTCATAAATTAACCTAATCATTATTGTATTAAGATAGATAAAATTCCGAATGGTCTTTTAGCAATAAAATTCAATAAAATAAATTCGTATTTAAAGATTAGTAGAATGAGTTGAATTAAATTATGCTTTATAATAATGTTATGATATAAAAACTATAACTAAAATAAAGTTTGTTATTATATTTTATATAATATGGATAAGAATATTATATTACTTATTAAATTTTGATATAATACCATATAAATCTCATATTTAAATAAGTATAATGAAAAAGCATAGTTAGATTAGAAATTAGAGATATAATTTAATTATCTGTCTGTCAAAGGATTCTAATTCGATAATATTACTTGCATTTTATGACATTAATATTGATAGTAATAATAGGTTCAATGTGTTAGTTACTTAGAAAGCCTACGGTTTATTTTAAGAAGCTATGGCATAGTGTTCACTCTGGAATTTGTATAATTAATTTGTATTTCAAATTCAATAATGCGATTATTTTAACAGCTATGGAAATTGAATTTATAAACCTCGAAATGAATTTGGTTAAAGTTCGATCTTTTGATGATTAAGATAATGTCTCTAGTGGTTATAATGTTTTCTATTCTTTTACTCATAAAATGAAATAAATATATTTATAACGCGTTTTGTTTTTTTTTAATACGAAATTAAAATTAAATTTATTTTTATGTTTTGTACATTATTAATATATTTAATTTTATTCAGATATATTTTGAATATTTATTTTTTTTTTACTTATTTGAATAGTTTATAATAAATTTAATTAAAATACTATTGTGATAAAAAATGTAATCGTCTAATCCATGACAAATAAAATATCAAAATTCAGTAATTAATTCGATTCCTTATATTTATTTCCCTAGTAGACATGAAAAATTTTCTTGTGGAAAACTCGTGTATATTAAAAAATATCAGCATTTTACTAAAAATTAATATAAATATAAAGTAACCTTTATACAAACATAGATTTTACGATGTTTATTCATTAAATCTCAGTAAATTTCGGATGCTTTGATACGGTATATAAAGTAACATATACATATAACGGTTAATTTGTGTAACAACTTCTGTAAATATTATTTCTTCAAGATTTATTGTAATTTAAAAAATTTAATTTGTGGCATTTAGAAATAATAATAATTACTGTAACATACTTTAGAAGTATAATTAGAAATTTACCATTGGTTTAACGTATACCATTAGTTATTAATACAGTATGATACAATAAATATTTATTGCATTCATTAAGAATTTGTCGTAAATAATTCTGATCGTTAAAAATATTATTATATATACCTAATATATATATAATCACGAGTATTAAATATATTCTATACTTTTTACAACACCTAAAAAAATGTTTAAAAGAAAAGCAAACCGATAAAGTAAACATTAATAGAGTAAATATGTATTAAAAAATAAACTTACGTACTTCAAGGAAATTTTTTTACGTAAACTTGAAAGATTTCAAAAACTTTATATCCAAGATTATTAACTCATGAAATAACTATGATACCAATATTGCGTTCATTAAAATTTTTCCGTTTCTTTAATGAATATGATATTTTCTCATTAAACTTCTGCAAATCTTCAGATATTTTAGTACTTGTACGCAAGTTTGATTACAATCTCATTATCAGTGTTTGATACTTTTAATATAAAAGTAGCAATATTCAAAGTTATTAAAATAACAAACAGAAAATTAGAGTGGTTAAACTTTTATCATCTTCAAGTATTATTTTCATGTTCCGTCTATACTTCCATTTCGTGTAAAGTAAACTTTTACACGCAGAATACCAACGGTAGCCAAGAGCCAAGTAGTCGATCGATGTCATCTCGGAAGCAATGAAACGACTCGCACGTGAATTCTTGGTGTTACTCTTGATGATTTCGATATGTTGAGCGATTTTATGAGTAACCAGAAAAAATTTTTAGTAAGTTTTTCTTATTATTAACCTTCGATTTCAAGAAGAACATTTTTTCGATAATTTATTTATTTGTTTATAATTTAATGTATTCTTACACACACACACACACACACATATATATATATATATATATATATATATACATTTATTTTATACCGATACAGTTCCGAATTTTTGTATTCGTTTGTATCGATTAATGTCAAATTGACCCTCGATATAATTGAAATCAATGTAAAATTAGGACAATTATCGTTGATGGCGATATCTGCATTCGTAATTTGAATTTTTTAGTACGTGTTTTATATAAAAAGGTTTTTAATTTTATGACGTTAAAAATAAATATGTTTGTAATTGAATGAATGAACAGACGTCACAATAATTTTCTATAATTATTTTGATATTTTTATTTATGAAGTATTAATAATATAATTTCGATTTCAAATTAATAAAAGTCGCGTTGAAAGTAATATAACGCATAATTTAATAAAAAATTATAAATACATCGAATCGATTTCTTCGTTAAAAACATCTAATGACACGAGATTTATATAAAAGATTAATATAATCTTTTATTGTGTAAACTTTCATTAAAAAGCTATTTGAAATATAAACGTTGTTTATGGTTTAGTTTAGGAAACGCTGCAAAAAAAATATATATTATGATTTAAAACATTTATTAAATAAGAATTTTAAAGTTACGAGATACTTTTATGATTCAGTTTGAAAGTAGTAAACAGTAACCATAAAAAACATATCATAAACGTATATTATGAAAAGAATATTTATTAATTTTATATCATTTTAAATCATAGTAATTTTATTTAAAAAAAATATCTTGTAATATTTTGAATTATTGAAAAATTAGGAATCACTAGAAAAAAGAATACCTTAAACGTTTCGTTTTATTTAGGATTTAGAATTATCGTTATCTATGTAGCCATAATATCGGCGATACATTTATAAATAATAAAAAATGAAAGGCGGCGTTCGATGATAGATGAAAAGAAAAACGTGGACTGCTACTCAAGTGCAAACAAAGCTAGAAAAATTCAATCGCGTGGAAAGATGATGGAAAATGCGTTCGTGAAATTTTCATTGAAATTTTCATTGAAATTTTCATTGAAATTTTCATTGCAATTTTCATTGAAATTCAAATAACGGAGAGTAGCGAAAGTTGCGCCATATGCAAATAGAACGTTGATGTCTCGAACTCGAAATCAAACCAAAGCGCGAACTGTTCCATCGAGCGCTAAATCGTTGATGTTAAATGTAGATTGCTGTCAATCGCCTCGCACGATTCGAGTAAACACGAATACACGCGTACGTATACATAGTAACGTATAACGCGTATTAACTCATACCCGCTCTTTTAAAAAGCTCCCAAGCTTTTATGAAAGCAAGCATCGTTGATCTTCTAAGTGTAAAATTTTCCATCGGGTAAAAAGGAAAGATAATTGAACGCATCTTTGAAATGTACGAAAATAAATCGATATCTTTTTCGTTACATTTTAGGCTGTAGTTGGATTATCGTACTAATGCAGATATCGGTATTATGTATCATCGATTATTTTATTTTTATTCGTCGAAAGCAGAAGACGAGGGTATAAAGAATCAAATAAATTTTATATCATAGTAAATAGAAATATACAAATTTGCAAGATCGAGAAACAAATCAGACTAAAATCGACGGTCTTTTTAAGATTCTAATATAGAAATTTGAGCGTTACTTTTTTCTTAAGTAGTTCCATTATAAGGAATCATTTGTATTACTCGTAATCATTGTATTTTAAAAGTAGTATAATTATATATACATATATCAAAAATAAAATACCTTTGAAACGATTTAACGTATTTATCTTCTCTGTATATTAGAAATTTGTATTCGTGAGTTATTTTGATTAAGAAAAAGCGCAGACAAAAATAATAGGAGAGAATGTCCGAGACACGGAGAGAGAGAGAGAGAGAGAGAGAGTGAGTGATAACGCGAGGCGAGGGATAGGGAGGGATAGGGAGGGACAGGAAGAGGCTGGGAGATAGTAATAATGAAAGCGAGACAAAGAGGGAGAACAATGATCCGGCGACTCTTGAACACTTGATGCAGATTCAGTGTCAATCTAGGTGTCTGTTCCACAATATTGGCCAATACAATTTCATTTAGGTATTGCGTGTCATATATTACCTTGTCTCTCTCTTCTCAATATTCTCTGTTAATCACTTCGTCTATTCATAACAGCCTATTTATATTAATACTCCGGAAAGCGAAAAAGTATTTGAAAATACCAAGTGTATGTTATTAAAATTTTGTTTTCGAAGGAAATTAAGATTGTGATAATATAATTTACCGGAGTTAAAGTAAATATCGTTAAATTTTCGATTAAATTCATAATTATTTTTATACAAAATTTCTACGTTCCACATTTTTGTGAATTGTTATCGAATATCTGCGATAAACGCCTATTAAACTTTCATTCGCTTGAAAAGAAGAAATTCAGAATTGAAAAGCTTTTCATCGGACAGTAATGGCTAATTATTTTTGAAAATTTATTCTTTACTTTATCTCGGTCGGTACAATTATACCCTTTTTTCCCAGTGCGTAGCAATTTGTCAATCTTATCGTAAAATTCGTTACTCGAAAAATTACGCTTTTTGTGCTAAGAGCGGTGCACGTTAAATTTTACATATACGAACTTTGTATATTGCATAGGATTTGAAAGCACGTGAAATATTCGTGCGTAAATTATGTCGTACACGTCACGCTGGCTTATAATTGATGACTGTGAATAATTTGTTGATAATCAAAATATATGCGACTTTTCTCTTTAAACAATGCATAATTTATTTTCCGAATGCATTAATTATTATTTTAGTATTTACTATTACGGTTGTATTTATTATTACAACACCGAATTTCTATCTTCTATATTCTATTTTTCTTTCCATTATTATTTATAATCTGCTTTTCTCTTCGTTTTTTTCCTACGTATTAAATAACATGTACAGTTGCCTTTTGTTTACTTTAAGAATATAGAATTTTATATTATTTGATGGGGTATATTATAATGTAATCGATATTTGTTCATACCTTGTGTTAAATTTTTAAACGATATACAATAAAATAAATTTATAACAACAATCTGGAAAATTATCAATGATTTAATATACTGTACTTAGTTATTTTTAAAATATATTTTGATTAAAACGTGATTTAAACGTAAAAAGTGGTTCAAATTATGTTATTTTACTTATAATTTTTCTATAAATGGTTGCTGCTATTTACCGTCATCTGTTTTGATATTTTATTTATAATAATATAATAATAATAATAACGATATTTTCTTAAAATAGGACACGTTTGACATATGGACTTAATGGTTTTGAAAATATAGATATTTCATGTAATTAGAAGAAATTCTTTTACAACTTATTTTATTTATCACAGAACTTTGAAAATACTTTCGTAAATATCAAAAGCAAAATTTTATAAAAATTAAAGGGAAAATATTTTCAAGCATAGACTAAAATATCAACAGCATATGCTTACATATGTAAATAGATATTAACAGATCAAACAAATAATATACTATTATATTTTTTATATTTCATATACGATAATGGTGATAATATTACGATATTTATATATTTATATTAATACAATTATGTTTAGATAAGTAACTAAATTTAGAAAGGAACGAAGAATATATCAGTTATTTTTACGTATAATTTTAAAACAGGTTGTTCGGTTTAATCGCGTATATTGAAGTGGCATAATATAAAAAAATATAATATTAAAGTTGAACAGATGTTAGTAAAATTTAATATTTGCGAAATGATAAATGAGTCATTGTAAAATTTTATTTGAATAATTTAATATTCATAAAAACGTATGAGTACAAAATAAGAAATATATCTGTCAACGAATAGTAATTTTTAATTAATATTAACATATAAATGAAAAGTAACTGTACTGGAGGTCTAATTTTAGTATCATTAGCTAGTTTTATTAAATTTAAAAAAGTTGATTCGAAGTCTCAGGTTTTAGTTAATTAAAATTTTTGCTGTGAATAAATTTTGACTTTTTATGAATAGAATTTTTTTTCATTTTATTTTCTTTGCAGTAAGTACATCTGTTAGTAGAGCAAACTTTCAAAGTAACAAAATTATGGAAGCTTTTCTATGTATCAGAGAAAAATAAATAAGTACGAGTATGCTTTAGAAATTGAAAGTTTAATTTTATATAAAAATTTTTTTTAATTTACGAAGTTGTAAAGCAATATTTGCTTTTTGAGACAAAGTAAATTTCATAGAAAACTTGAGTAAAACTTCGTTAAAAATTCATTATAAATTAGTAAATAATATATTAAGTTTCTTAAAATAAGACTCGTCAAATTTTATTAAAATTTATAAATGATACTTTCCAAATGCAATAACAATTTTTTAAATTAGGGATACGAATATGTACTTCGAATATAATTTAATTTATAATTTTAAAAGAGTTTTTTCGTTTAATAATTAAAAAAATTTAAATGCACGAAACACAGTCAAGTAAACAATCTTAACGAAACATATCAATTTTTATTACGATTTTCGTGAAACTGGTAAATACTAAATGTGAGTCTATAATGATAATTATCAAATAACTTATAATAATGATAATATCGTATATTTAGAATGAATTTCTCAATATTTAATTCATCGAATATGCAATAAAATTACTATATCGTTAAAATTACATTTTTATATTTTAATTTTATAATAGATAACTAATTTAGCTTACGCGATGAAATGGTGTCCGTGAATATACAAATATTTATAAAAATATGTAACATAAAATTATTCGGTATAATAATTATTTTAGTCTACAAGAATTTCAATTAAAAAAATTTGAATACATAAGTATTTAAATGTAAAAGTTGAGTAATTAAAAAGAAAATTTGTTTTTGGAATTACAGATATATATTTTTTATATTTGAAACTTTAATTCATGCAATAATAGCATGAAATTGTATAAGTTTTTATGAACTTTTACATTAGTATTTCCTTAAAGAACATGTTTCTTTGAAAAATAAAAGACATTCAAGTCTGAAAGTTTTTATTACGATACTCAAAATCAGGTAGAAAAAAAATAAAAAATTATCCAGATACGCTGTGAAAGATTGGTAAAATAAATATTTTATCAATAGTTATTACTGTCGTTCGTTATTACATTGAATTAAAAAAATTATCATTATTTTCTAACGCGATCAAACCTTGATTCGTCAATAAAAAACGATAGACTAATTTTTCGTACTTTCGATCGATCACGGAACGATATTCGGTTAACATTCAACGAATGTCACGATATCGCAACGTTATTTTACGCGTCTTGCATAAATGAAATTAATTCCGGCAATTGGATCGGACGTTCGTACACTGCTAATGCAATTGGAGTCGGTCACGAGCGAAAGGAACTACCCCAGAAATTGTCGGGCACGACTTCAAGGAGGAAAGTTCCCTTCCCTCGTAGGCCAACTTATTTCCAAATTAATCTCGACCACAGTTATGAGCTCGTTAGCGGAGGGTTTCAGACGATAGCCAACAATGTCGGTTGCAGCTGTTGCTCCGACGAGTTTGGATTTCCTCTGCAAGGATACAATCGTACCCGCGAGCGTTCAAATACGAAACAGCGGATGATTAATGCAAGGAAACGTTTATACAGGACGAATCGCGTCTCAAAATATATGGAACGATGATCTAAGGATGCATCCAAGACGTTTCAATTTTTATTAAGCGAATTCAGCGACGAGTTTACAGCGGAATTAACTTGACCGAAGGTGACGGACGTATTTTTGAGAGGTTGGATACCGGACGTACGATAGCTGTTGATATACGAAACTAAAGCTCCGACCGAATCACCTCGATAATTATTTAGATCCAGAAAATAGTCGTGTCTAACAACGGGAGAAACAAAGAGCGAATCGCGTTTCACCTAAATATTTTCGATCGTACGCAACTACTAGCGAACGTAGTATCAAATTCTCCTTGAAGATGTAAATTTGTTAAATTTATCGAAAGAATTTTGTACATTAATTATTCGTATACTTTATAATTATAATTTCAGACGGGTACTTAGCTCTTATACCGTAGATCCGTAGATTTAGTAAACGCTATTTTGTACTTATATCCTTGAGGGTGCAGGAAAAGCTCCGTAGGGAAGTATAAAACGTATCAAAGCTTTGTAGTTCGCTTTATTTCGAGCTTGATGCGCAACATCGTTGGCAGATTTTCGCTCCGAACTTGGATAAAGCGAGCGGTGGACGTTGAAAATTATAAACGCAGGCAGTGTAAGCGTCCAATCCAGAAGAACGTCTGAAACTGCGGACGAGTTTACCGCGTCCCTTTGCTCGAGTAAATCACAAAGTGCGGTTTAGTTGAAAAGTGTATTAGATTAGAATCGTCCGACGTCGGAATAAATACCCGCGTAGTTTATTCAAAGCTCGCGGAATTACAAACGCCAGGGTCGCGGATACGGGCGAAGTGATAAATCGAATTCGACGCTGTTATCGTATCGGAAGTAAAGTACACGGATAAATCGTAATATTACCTTCGACGTTGGTTTTCTTCACGATCGATCGCCTTGATTTTGATCGATGGACGGTCGCACTTGAATTTGGATGCAAGTTTGGAAACTTAGTACCGAGGAATTTGCGCGGGAAATTGTTCGAAAGGCGGGATAACGTTTCCCGCGAGAAAGTTGAAAGCGCGCTTATCGATCGAGAGTCGGAGAAGGAGCCGACGGGAAGGACGAGGTAAGGACGAGGTAAGGGCGCATGGGCGCATGGGCGCATCCTGACTTTGTCCCAGGCTTCGTTCTCCGAATGAATAATTCAGGAAGGTTTGCGCACGACGCGGTCGTATAAAACCGCAAGCTCGACGCGCTCCAGTTAAACGCCGATAAACTTTCGCACATCTCGGCTGCAATAAAAAGAGCTTCCTAGTGCCACCTGTGCGCAAATGCGCGAGTGCGCGAGCATATTTGTATTTTTTACGACTCCTCTCGTAAAATTACCGAGAAACTAATGTTTAAAATTACGCGTCGGATGTTAAGACGTTTCGGTACTTTTTACCGCTAATAAACTTAATTTTACCCTCGTCTACGGCAAATATCGCCGACCTTTATTGAAATCTTGTGCCGCTTCGACCAATTCCCCAGACGCTCCGATTTTCGCTCGTTTCGTACTTCGTGTCACGGTCCGTCCACCGGAACAACGTACCGCCTTTCCGAATCACCCTTGTTTTCTCGAAAATATCGCGGGAGAAAATTTTATGCTCCGTAAATGGAGGGAATCGTCATGGAATTGTAAACGAACGCTTTTCGATGTACATTCCATCGACCGATCGACTCGTTCGCGTCGATAACGCGGATCGTGACTTGTATACTTTTATCGATAACGAAGACATTTTTAACCTTGAACATAATAGTTGCGTATAATTTTGGTAATCGAATTTATCAATCGGTCGCGTATGAATACGCGTACGGTTATTTGCGCGGGTGACGGTACGACGGGCGATGCATAAATTAATCCATCGAAATAGTCGCGCGTTGTATCCGTGTGTAGAACTGTAGATACAAGTACTTGTAATTATCCAATAACTAAATGACCTATGATTATCATATGAATATGTTATATGATATTTTGTCGTATACTATAATATACGGGAAGTTAATCTTCTTAAGATAATAAATGGATTACATATAACTGCTAAAATCATGAATATGGTTCCGTACGAGCGTATAAAGCTCGTCCACGTATCATATTTCTACGTGGAGAGATAAATCTTTGATCGAGAAACGACTGGATGTGGTCGTGTATTGCCTTCTCGTCTGTGTAAGATCTTAGCATTCCTGAAAATTTTTGAAACTGTAAAATTTGCGATTTATGTAATTGTGGGAAAAGCTGACTATTTGTTCTTCGTTAAAATAAGTTAATGTTACGCGTGATTTCGATAAATTTTGATGTTTTACAGTTACAATACGTAAGAAAATTGTAGGCAATATTATTTTGTCGTTACATAGTTATACGTTAGCTTACCATATTTCGTATAATTAATCGTATGATATTTTGTATATAAGTTTCTAATAAATAATGAAAAATGTATATAAATGTTCGTTGGTGCAACGTTAAAATTCGATTTTAAGCGATAAAAAGAAGAAAAGAGGAAGAAACGTTTAAAATTTATGTTAGGAATTAATAATGATCGTAAAATCAGAAAACGATGATTTTTCACATTCGATAGATCGAAAGTCTGTGAAAATTGAAAATTCATACGATCGGAAGTAAAAATGTATTGGCTTGTCTTTAAATATTTGCTTTCGTGCACTATTAAACAAGATTTAAAAAGGTACGACTGAAACTTCAAACACATTGACTCGAAGATTTATGTAAGGTGAATCGTAAAAAGATAATGATCGAAACAGTATGCATATTATAGATTTGATAAATAATCGAACAAGGTAGAATTTTATCGAATGTAAAAAGAATTTTATTTTTTAAAATAACGTACATTTCTCTGTTTAAAACATTCACATTTTTAAATAATGGAAAAAACAAATTTTTCCAATGATAACTAATATTATTATCGTTCGTATACGTAGTTTATACACGTAGCGCTATTATTGTAAAATAGAATTTTTTTTAATTGATTAATTTTAACCCCCGGGTGTAACGATAGAAAAGAATAGTGCACCGAATCGTCTATAAAAAGGAGCTTTAAAAATTTTCCATAAAAAGCGCTAGAACCATATTTCGAAGATTTCAAGACGATAAATCAAGTTTAACGATACCAGTTTTTCGAAAATCTTTGGACGGGGTATCCTCTTAATTACCGTGTAAGCATTAACCGATTAAACCGACGCTCCATCGAATCTTATCCAGATTTCGCGAAGCGTTCATCCGCGCCTCCGGCTCTTCTTTTTACTCGACACTTACCTCCTCGGATCCCTTCCGACGCGTGACATCGCCTTTCGTAATTAATCACGCGGGCAGAGACTGAGCAAAGTGTACGTAGGACGTACGGAGAAAGCAATAGTCGTCTATTCAGTAAACTTGATTAATTACTCTCATTATCCGAGCTTTCTGTAGGAGTCTGCTCGGATGCGGCTACGAAGTTCACGCGCGATGCATAAACAAACTCGAGAGCGGAATTATACAACTCGATGATATTCGATTTTCCAACTTGAGCCAACTGCTGTATCCATTCTTTGAAATTCAGTGACTCGAACATTCGTTTTAAATATTTTCCTAGCTCTTCCCAATTTTATCTAATGCTGCTCATAAATTATAAACTTTCGGTTGAGGCTCGTTTTAAATTTATGACTCGATACGACGTAAATCATTTATTTCATAATGTAAGACATAATTCAACGCAATGAATTTTGAATATATTAAATAAAATATTCTTAAATTATGTAAATTATCGTTGTTTTCGTAATTTTATCGTCTTGTTATTTATTTCATTATTGTGTGCATATTAGCATACGTTATTGTATCAACGAAGTTTAAATCCAAACAAAGTAAATGGTCTTGTTATACGCGAAGATAAATATATGTCACATATGCATACTTGAATTTTAAACAGTTATAGAACGCTAAATATTTCTCTGAATAATGGCATTATTTGTTTCGAAAAGTTGTAACGAAAATGAAGCAGCGATGGTTCTTTTGAAAACAATGGAATTTCAGTATTTACGATTTTATGTAGTGAGTTTTTTTAGTTTTGAGCATTCGCATAAAAAAACAAAAATATGCTTTTATTATTATAGAAATTTTATCGATTTAATAGACAAACAATATTTTATTGAAAAATTGAATTTATACATTTACATTATTAATAAATATTCTAATATTATCAAAGTTTGTTTCAAGTATATACAAAATACTTAAAACAAATTTTTTTAGTATTTATACTATTGATTTCTACATTTTACGTAAATTTTCCATATATTTCTTATCTAGAGTTGTAAAAAGACTTAATTGTAAACAACAATTAGTCGTTCGTAAATAAAATACGACTAACCGATTTGAAAAGACTCGATGATTCTAATGCTTAAACTAATCATTCTTGGCTTAATAATATCTACTTTTAAAAATATTTTATTCGTATTTCTATAGGGTTTGGATTTTCATAACAAAGTTGTAACTCGTTACGAATATTCATGATCTTATAAATGGTAAAATCTGGCTTACGATATTACAGTTCTTTAATATACTTAGTTTCATAATTCTTTATATTTGAGCTTAACGGAATATTTGGCGGATTACAATTTCATAAAAAATTACGACAATTATATATTATATTATTAATTAGCAAATTATTACTTTCAATTTATAAATTAGATATTTTCAAAATAATTTGTAATTAAAACCAGAGTAAATAAAAAATTGTGTCAATTTTTATAAATTTTATCATTAACAGTATATTTTAACGTAATATATACAATTCTAGAATAATATAGTTTAAAATAGTTACAATTAAAAATAAGTAGCAAAAATAAGCAAAGCAACGAATAAGAACTTTGTTATTTTAGATTTTAACTTTCTTGTTAGAATCACTGTTTTTGTGTTTTTTCTTCTTTCATTTTCCAGAGCTTATATTTCACTTTTCTATTGTATGTTTTTTGGTCTTTGTGTGCACTTGACTTGGGTTAAAAGACCCTTTAGAAACGATTTCTGTTAGTGAAAATAATTTTTCATGTTTTCTTCAGATGCTAATTTTTGTGTAATGTTCATCGATAAATAGGTTTAAGATGCATTTAACATTTTGTTTCATATTTGTTTCGAAGGCATAGATTTAATTTAATCTGTCCATTTCAAAATACAATATTTTTTAATTTTTATAACAGTTTTTATATATTAATAATGATTATGAAATTCCAGAAAAAATATGCTTTTATCAACTTATAATAAGAATTTTTTAAATATATTAGATTAATAATATTTATACTTTGAGTGGTACAAATTTTAAAAATAATTCTATTGTAAAGAAAACGATAGTTAATTAAAACTTTTTTTAAAAACTGAGGATAAAAATAGAGAATATCAAATTTTTGGTTAGCTAAATGGAAAAAACGTGTTTTATTAGAAAATCCGTGTAAGTCATATTAATTCAATTTTATAATTCTTTTAGGACGTGTTTTAGGTTGTGACATTAAATAAATAAATTTACCATTAAATAATATAATTTTTATTAAATTATCAGCTATCGATTATTTTTTAAATAAATAACTACATATTCACTTATTAAAATTAAGACGTATTCATCGTTAAAAAAATAAAAGTAATGTATAAATTTATCAAAAATTTAAAAATAGTAGTTATTTTTTATTTAAAATTCAAATTTTATCAACATTTTTTCTGATAGTATAAAATACTAAAGTAGTACTAGAACATTACAATAAAAAATCCAGAACTAATGATACGATTCGATCGTTTTACACAGAACATTTTCAATATCAGAGTTACGTATGATAGAAATGATTGAATTGATGGGTAAATGAAGTACTAAATCCATTGCTGGATGGTAAAAACTCTGTTGGATGTGCGTTTGAAAACAAGAGCTGACTAAAACAGAAAATAATGCAGACAGGGAAAACCCAAATGCATTATAATATTGCAGAGTAAGTAGTGAGTAAATGGTTTGAATAGTGTAAGTGTGAACATTTTCAAATACTATACACGAATTTCAATTGGTTGATGGATAAACGTATATACTATACAAATAGAAAGGAATTTGCACATAGAAATATTTCACAGTTTTCTTTTATTTATGCAATTACTTATAGGCGTTTTATTCGAAAACTATTTTATGTTCAATTTCAATTTTTTAAATATTTGATTTAGAGTAAGTTTTTATGAATAAAAAGTAAGTTTCAATTTTGAGTCTCTGAATATTAATATTTATAGTAAGAATATTCAAAATTAATAATAGGTCAAAGAGAAGTACTCAATGAAAGAGAAAATTATAAAAATGTACATATGTATAACCAAAATAATATCATATTTCACTTGTAAGAGCAACTAATTAAAATAGTACGATAATTTATTCAATATAAATATTTTGTTTGTAACTGTAAAGTTACAATAAAATCAATTTTAAAATGATATGTGATTTAGTATATGGAGATATTAAAATTAAAATTATGAATTGCTATAAATTCTTTTTCTAAAGTATATCGTTCACTTATATTGGAATGTAATTATATTCATACATACATTTTAATAATGCTTAAAAATTATATTAAATTTTTTCAATAAATGAAGAATTAGGTTGAATTGCTTTGATCGATTGAAAAATCAATATTTTAATGAGGATATTGGAGAAGCCTTTCGTAGATGGAAATATCTACTGTGATTTTTTTTAGTGAATTATTTCAGAATAAATTTACCTGTATTTTGACAAGTGTAGGAAAATTATGTAAAATTTAAAATATTTTTTGTACGTATTATTGAAAAAGCAAACCTCGCTATAGTTGAAGTTAATTATAAGTTTATGATAATATATAAAATAATAATAGTAATAATATATATATATACATATATATGTATATGTATATATATACAGCTTATGATGATCCAAAATATTATGTTTATTTTGTTAAAAGTATAATATATCTTAATTAGTAATATGAACGCATAAATATCACACTTAAAACAGAAATCAATAAAAATAAAATTCTTCATTTACATATTTACGTCAATAGCTTAATTTTGATGGAAATTTATGTTATTTTTAATTTATTGAAATAATATGAATAGTGTTTAATTCTGTACGTTTAAAAATTTTTTTGTTAAAATTATATAAGTAATGAATGGTTCAAAATTTTAAATAAAAATAATTAATAGTAGTTCCTTGTAAATTTTAAATTGATTATTTTGTTAGCCAATTTTGTTATCATTCATATGAGATTTTCAATCATATTAAAATTATGATTTTCTTCTTACGTGTACTTTTCAAGAATTGAGAGTCGCGAATGTAAAATATTTATTAAAAGCTACTTAGAAATATATAAGTTTTAGTCTAGTTTTATGAATTTTTTTTTTTGATTAAAAATTGAAATTGAAATTGAAATTTATGTTTTTATTCAAATTATGTTTTAAAACTTTTCAACACTCGTTTATTATACATCAAAAATAAAGTATTTTTTCATTGAGAGAATTTTATAACGAATAGCTATTTCCGAAAATGCTAAAATTTTATGACTACAAAAATGTATTATACTCGTTCTGCAAAATAATTTCGATATATTATCAAAATGTAATTAAATTTTCATAAACATTTTTTATAGTAAATTTGACTTTTATATCTATTTTTGAATTTGAAAACGATCCCAATATTGTATACTGCTTTAAAAAGTTACTTATGCCAATAATTATGTACAAAGGCAATTCATATTTAAATTCAATTTCATATCGAACATTTGCATATTATACAATTTTTATACAATATTTAAATTAGAAAGTTTTATCGCTGTATTAAACTCTAATATTATGTTTGTAATTAAAGAAATATAAGTTTGCTTTAACTAACGAAATATTGTTAAGGCGATTGACCGGAAAACTGAGTATAGGATTAGTTTTGGATGAAGCATTCAAGTTGCAACCTTCAAAAACTAAAGCTGAAGTTTGAGTTTAAAATGCATTGTTTTTTGATATATTTCGAGAAGAATTGCGTAAATTGTAAATACTAACGCAGGAAATTCGTTGACTTTTTAAAAAAATTCAAAGTTAAAAAAAAGTTGATTCCCGTTTTCAAATTTTATTCGTATTTGTTTTAGTTTATTTATTAATAATTTAGTTTAAATATTACATAGTTGTTTTTTAATATAAAACTTATAAATACAAATCAATTAGATTATTATTTTAATTAACTTTAGATAATAGAAAAAATAGAAGTATTTAAAAAAAATTATAGATTTTAAATTTAAATTATAAGATATTTTATTTAGATTTATCCGTTAAATATAAAATTTAAAATGCTTACATGGATGAAATAATAATAAATAGTTGTCAATAGTTTTTAGTAATAATTTAGAAAATTAAAAACGTAATTAATTTATTTCCGGATTTATTACATGTTTTAGCATATAAAGCTTTACTATTTGGATTCAAAATGTTAAGCATAATAGCGAGATCATAGTATTACAGTGATTCAAGGAACTGAGTTACTTGGAATTATTCGTAGGGATTAGGAATTAGTAAAATAATTAAGACGATTATTAATTAGAGAAACGACTTTCTTCATTTTCCATATGCACGATATGCATATATATATATAGAGAGAGAGAGAGACAGTGAGAGAGAGAGAGAGAGGATTTACAGGAATAAAATACTTGGTGAATGGTGAATATGCTGGATCGTGATAACTTTTATGTTCCATATACTCGGTGTATTCGTCGTAATCCAATGGTCATTGTCTCTCCTTAGGAGACTGAGCAAGACGTATTTCGCCAACTATCGCCTCTAAATTTTCTTCACTGACTCATGGGTTTGATTTTATTCATAGATTTATGTTTTATTATACATGTCGTGTTGTAATTTTCATGCTTTATAACGACCTCGTCTTCTCACGATCGGTTATTTTACACGATATTCTCTTTTGGATTATTTTTTAAATATATTAATGCTGTATCTCAAACCTGTTATCTTTGATGAACTAAATGGCATAAATAAATGTGAGTAAAAGACGATTGCGATGAAGAAATTATGCCTATTCGTATAAAATCAACTAACGTATATTCTTAGAGAATTAAATACGCAATCTGAAATTTTTTCCATTACCTGTGTAAATGAACAGAATTTATATAGAATTTCAACATATATTTTTTCGATTTTAATAAAATTATTCTTTGTATATGCAGAAAAAATGACATATGCTAGCTAAAAAGGTAAAGATTTTACCAAGAGAAAAGAATAGACAAAGTTGTTTTGCTTTCATTTTCTATTCAATTTATACATTTTTGTATCATTTTTATACTTATATATACTTACGTAAATTTGAATTTAACGATAAGAATTTCATAAAATACTGCAGTACAAAAAATTATTCATAAAAAATATTAACTTTATAAATTGTCAATGACAATTATACCCCTTTATCTTTACATCAACAATTTCTAAATAAATTAACTGTTTAAAAAAGTCGAAGATTTATTACTATGCTATTGTTGACACTTTTTTAAGATAAGTATGCAAGTAGATTTTTTGATAATAAGCTACCTTAAAATAAATTATTTTATAAAAATATGATCATTTATTTTAAATAAGTAATTTAAAAAATGTAACATGTACCAAAATTTCATAGTGTTGAAAATAAAAATTCTAGATTACAAATATTGCATAATATTTTATCGTATTTCGTACTAATAATTATCATAATTATTAATGCTATTTTTCACAATTGTGAATTTTTATTTGTATTTATTTGAATCGATAAATATTATTTTTTACTTAATTACGATGAAGATCGATGTAAGCTCATCAAAATTTTTTTGTGGAATCTAAATACAACCAAATATATTCAAATTTATAGCGATGCTTAAAATTTAAAAACTCGTCACTATTAGAATCACTATTAGAATAGAATCACATTTACAATAATTCTCTTTTCAATAGTCAATTTAAAAAAAATTTTGCCTTTTCTCTATGATTTTTTTTATATTATTATTCTCTTTGCATTGTATATTATTTACGTTATTTCTTCTAATTTCATTTTACTTTAAAAAAAATCGTGTAATTGTTTGGCCGTGCAAAATCGTATTTTGTATGCAATATATAAAATTTAATTACAAAGCAAAATATAGAATTTTACTTTTATACCATACGAAATATTTCATAAATATGTAATTATTTTTAATAATTTATATATTTTTATAAATTAAAAAATATTTTCTTCTTTTATTCTCCAATTTCAGTATTCAATAACGATTCAATATCAAATATATTATAATGTTTGTGACGAAGTTTTTCATAATATTAATATTTAGCGTATGATTTATGTAAGTTATAAAAAAGAAAAATAATCATTAAATCTTATAAAAAATCTATATTGAAAATTTAATGCCTACCACTCTATAAATTAACGTTAAAATATTGCATTTTCTTTCTTGGTTAGATGACTAATAAACAGTGTGAAATAACAAAATCTACTGGCGCTAAACCAACACTTACTATCCGACGTATAATCATCTGTTTTCTTGTAAAATTAATTTACCAATTATTTTTCGAAAGAAATATCTTATTAAAATAATGTAATATAAATAAGCTTCGCTTTCCTTTTTGTAGTTAATTATACGAAGACGTGGTTGGATACATTAAGTAGAATTATTAATAGGTGTAAGGGTAGGATGAAAATCAATTTGATATTACTAACGTAATATATGAAATAACTACAACACGATAATAAAAAATTCTGGATGAATTTTTAAATCAGCGATGTTAAAAATAATGAAAATATAAGAAAATATAAGAAAATATAAGAAAATATCTCAATCGCAAAATTAATATCGAACAATAACATTTAATCCTTAAATCATACAAAAACCGATAACAATTTTATACATCTTTTAGTTACATTTTCTAGAAATTTTTAGTCGGGTGATTATTAAAATAATAAATTTTCAAATAAACTTTACCGAGAAAATTTATTTCTAGATTAATTATAATTTTTTAAAATAATATTGGTTAAACAATTATTTTAAGAACAACAACAACAATAATAATAATAATAATTCGAAAGGTTAAAATATAAAATGCATTTTTTTAAAAATTGAATCAACATTACGTACAAATTGTCGAACAAATGATATCGGTTAATTTATCAAGACTCTTTTGCAGCCGTTAAGAGTCAATAAATTTGCTTGTAATAAATTTGGTACTCACTTTATTATAGAATGAACCCTGAGGTTCCAAGTTTTCATTTCATTGTGTAATGGATGGTTTGAAAGGCACGCACTCATCGCATCGTTAATCAAGTGTAGTTCCATGCGAGTCGACTTTAAAAAAAGCAAAGATGTCCCAAAAAAAAGGAGAGGAAAGAATCATCAGAGAGAGATAAAATATGTCTCTTTGTCAATTTGATATATTAGATTTTTCCAATGTGCGTATACACGCGAAAATGATTTAGTAGCAGTTTATGATACTACAGTTTACGGTATTGCAAATTTAGAGAAATTTGATTTAAATTTATTCCGCGAGCTCGAATATTATATTTTTAATCCAATCATTTCGCATCAACTCGATAGAATATTTTCTTTAACTTATTCGTATCGAATATTATTAAAATATATCATTCGCATTACACTTTGGGTGCACCTAAATAGGAAATATTCGGTATTATATATTTTCTTTGGAAATTCCGTAAATATATAAGTAAAAAAGTGGGTCAACAAAAGATAGAAATAGCAATGACGTTTAAAATAGCGAATGCAGCTAATAATAATATAAGCGATAGTGAATAATTTAAAATTGCATAATTTAAAATTATTGTTACAAGAATTATACGGCGTTACTTACAGCTTTGTTTATAAATAAACTTTAAAAGCAGTTATAACATGTATCGGAAAGCTTTTTAATCATTTTTTGCTTCCTTGGCTTATGCGGCTCGTCGCCGATAGCATCGATAACCTCGACTCGAGTTCGTGCGTCATGTTCGCGTCGCAATAATATTGCATCATCGCGGCAATAACCACAAACGTTTTAATATCGTGGATTGTTTTAATTTTCATTATTATAAACTTTACCCTCCGTTCTTTTTCGACAAACTATCAATTTATTTTCAATCACGCGAGGCTTACCGAAAATTCTGACTATAAATGTTTCGTATAAGTAATTTTAAGTGCTTCTAAATAATTGATATCGACATTCATAATTTTGTTATTTCAAAGGTAAATAGAACTTTACCTAGAAATTAGTGATTCTTTACAATATTTCTTTTAGCTACTAATATTTTTTCAAAATTCTAAGTCTAAAATTTCTTTTTGCAACGTTCGAAATATTCAATTTTACAACGTTATGTTCTATACATTTCTCACAATTATTTATACTTTTCGTTATTTCAACAAAGACGAAAACTTTGATTACACTAATTCATTTAACTAAATAACTCGTAAATTGTATAAAAGATATTTAAGTACTTTAAATAATTATCATAAATTTACGTAATAACGTTGATTTAAGCATTAAATTTAATTGTGTATTTAAATACCTAAATTTTCGTAAATATTTATATTTGATATTTAGTTTTGAGAATTTTTTGCTCGGATATTTTAATGATACTTTATTATTTTTTAATTACTTCTATATAATTCGATTCCTCTACAAACGTTTCACATTTGTTACGAGTGGAATTTTTCTATATAGCAAATTTTCTTTACGAACGTATACTTAATAATATTTTCATTTTTTTTATAAAAAAATCTCTATTCTTAATTAAGGTGTTAATCTTTGAATTATAAATTCACTAATAATATACATTGTAAATAAGATAATTTAAAAATATTTTGAAGTACTTGATGAATAAAAATTATAATATGAATTCATTTTTTATTAAAATTTTTTATGCAATCTTTATTCGGACAATTTTATCTTTTACTTGAAACTTTTTGGAATTCATTTTTACTTATTTTTACCATGCATTAATAAAGTCTATTCAAATAAATTCTACTTCGATATAATATAAATGTGAAAAGCGAATAAAGCGAATAATTATAAAATAATCAGAAAATAAAAATTGGAGAGAAATAATCTTTCGAAGTAATAACATATATTGATTTATGAATTTTATAAGAAATGAATATAAAAATGTCTTCTTCGGAATTATGCGTTTTTTATGTATATTATTGTAAATAATTTTTAACGATATTTATGGTAAAAAGCTATATTAGAAAATAATGTATACGAACCTTTCGAAATCTTGGATGATTTAAAATCAATGGATATCAAATTTATATTCAATATAATTTGAAAATCTGTTATCCAATTCTTACCACGAGTAAAATAAGACCAAGCTTACGCAGCGAAATTTAAACGTAGAAATTCAGAACTTTTATACAAATCAAAGGAAAAAGTAGAGATAGAGGTTAAAAGTGAAAAGAGCGATACATACGTCTACATTTCTAAAATAAGAATTGATTATGGAAATACCGATGTAGATATTCATAATACCATCGTTGGAAAAATAAATTGTTAACTATATTTTTATATTATAATGAGATATATATTGAAAACAATTGTGCATTTTATTTTAGATATATATTGAATTGATACTTGAATGCTTTAGGCATTGAAAAATATAGTGAACGATTATAAACTAATTTTTGACTAATCAACTAAATTTTTTAATATTACTAATTTTATTATTACATGAATATATAGGCTTTGAAAATAATTGAATTTGATTTTTAATCTTTGATACAATTTTTTAAAACCAGTAATTATTCAAGTCATGAATTTATCGAAAATAAAAAATGAATCGTCTTTTTTAAAATAAAATTTCGTAATAGACAATAGAAATACCATTTCCATATTTGAATCAAAGGATTCGAAAATTCTTTTATGCAAAAAGTTTAAGAAGAATAAATATACATAGTAAAAAAGATATTATTTTACTAATATTTTAAAATATATTGGTTATGATGTGAAAATGAATTAAAATAAAAAAATCTATTAGCACGTACAGGTATTCTCGAAAAAAATAAATATAAAAGAATATTTTAAATTCATAATTTTATTATATTTTAAAAAAAAACGTACAAATTTTTTTTGAAACGAGAGGGTAATTTAATACGAAAATTTTTTTTCTATTTCATAAAACATTTTCATATTACATTTTGAATACGTTATAACATAGTATCGCATAAGTATTTCAAATTTTATTACTTTATAAGTTACAGATAGTGTAAATTAACGAATAGCATTAATTATATTGTATTGTAAAGTATCGTTGTAATAGCATTTAGATTTATGGTCATGAAATATATATATATATGTACTTTTTAGTGAAATTTCACGCAGTATTCGAATGCGATACGCGAATGAATTCGGTTATCATCGACTATTCATCGAATATATTTCCGTGAATTTCTAGACACATTCAAGGAAGGAATTAAGAATACGTTATCACAGCTTCTGCTATTCTGAATTTCGATAACATTCATCTAATATTAATATAAAATGAAAAAAAATCGAACGCAAACTGAAAATATTATAAGTGATAGGTTATATTAAAATATCTAAAGCGACGGAATAACAACTTCACCTTTAAAGTAATTTAATTTGAATTATCCTTTTTCAAATAATTACGAACGCGAATAGACACGTTTTATGAATTTGCGTTTAAGTACGCGGGTAAACGCATCGCGATAAATTGCAAAGTTTAGAGCGGAGCCTGAGCAATGGGGAAAAAGTGATTTTGAGGTAAGAAAGGAATGGAAAAGAAATGCAAAAGACCAGTTAGAAAAGTAGTTTGAATTTAAGTAAAGGTAACGAGCGTGCATTAATGATCGCGTAAAACGCGTCTATAATGTGGGCTCGGAACAAATTTTCGCCTGTATTAGATCGTTCATAAACAAGACCTCTTTTCGCTTAAATTTAACGAGTCGGCAAGTGCCCGTAATATAACACGAGGATCTTAACGACCCACACACGATGAACCTTCGTTTGAATAACTTGAAACGCCTTGTAGGAGTGCGATCGAGCTTACAAAAACACGCTCGACAAAAGTGAAATACGGCGGGTAGAATCATTCTAGATTCTCCGCTTTTATAATATATGAGCAAAGTCACGCACGTTCGATCGTTAAAATTTAACGAACTATCCGATAAAAATATTAAAACCTTTCTTTAAGTCGCGCACCTCCGAATCGCGCGAATCTCCGAATCTTTATATATAATACGCAACTCGATGGGTAATTTCACTTTTTCAAAGAGATTCAATGTTAAAGATGAAAGTGGATCAAGATGGAAAAAGTCGAATTTTAGATTATTAAAATTTTTACAAGATTTCTCGGCTATTATTAAACTAGATATTTTGGCAAAGAGTCAAGAGGATCCGTTTTATCTCTACGCTCTTTAATCGTAACATTTATCAGATTTTAATGGAATATCATCTTGTCATCGCTCTTATAAACAATAATTTCTCTATCGCAGATTTAATCAAAATTTATACGACGTAATATGATTCCATTTGTAAAACTTCCCAGCGTTTAAATTCGGTGGATAATGCACTCGTGTTCGTTAAAGGCTTCAAAGAGTAATTCCACTTCATAGATTTTGAATTTATTCCAATAAATTTTCTATCCTAGTTACCATTTCTCATTCCGAGTTACATGCAAGTATAAAACCCACTCCATTTAGAGTAGAAACTAAGTTTCGATAGTGCGAATATCTACTTCCGATATAACCGGTCGTCTCTTATCTTTCTTCAAGTAAACTTCCATTGAAATAGATTGGGTCTTTTGGTCTAAGAAGCGCAGTGTAAGAACCGACGGAAGCAAGCGCAAGAAATTAGAAGCGAAGTCGAACGAGACAACGATTCTCGGTTTTCTCGGTTTTCTCGGTTTTCTCGGTGTTGTCGGTGTTCCATTGTCCCATGAAAATCCACTCCAAGTCAGTACGATGGTACAAGCTGGTATGACACCGACATTCGCCAATTTGAATTCCCACGTATACGTGGGACGTCCGGAACGTTTGGTTATGCAGTTGCCCTTGGGGCTGGTTTCAACCTCTGGACTAGATAAGCTCGGAGCTGAACTACAACTTCTGCTTCGAGTTCGAAGCTAGTTCTCGCGGGAGTAGACAACTGTTCGGATAGTTCGCAGTTCGAAACGACCAGAATTCAAAGACTAATATTAACCTAAGTAAGGTATTTGTAAAACCGAAGTATAAAAATTACGATATTGTAAGTTAAGCCGTTGTCGATAATTACCCAACGCTAATTACTACTAAATTATTTAACTCGATAATTAAATTAATGTACATTATTTCATTTACTTACAAATTTTACGTTGTCGTTCATTTATCGTACGTGTATCGTATATTTTTAATTCTTTCACACTTAAATTACAGAAATTTAGTCTGAAGTTCTTAGTTTTTAATTTTCATCGTCTCTATATTTTACTACTGAAAGCTAAGAACCATCTTAATAATAAGCTTCTATATATTCGTAATTAAATTGCGGATAATATAAACAGATTTATTTGATTCTATTTTTTACGATTATACGCAAAATTAAGAGATTTCCTCCTATTTTTAAAAGGTCGTATATAAGGATACTCAATTCTAAATTTCATAGACGCACGTTTATATTCATATTTTATTTTTTTATGGAACTATAGAACTGAAAATACGTAAAAATAATCTTATATTTTATATTTTACTTTCACGAATGTATTATTAAAGATAATGTGGTTTCAGTGTCACGTGTTTATTATCTTTTATTATAAAAAATTATTGTTTCCAATTCAAACTATGGTATTTAACGATATCCTAAAACTCTAAATAAGTTAATTTAACATACTTATGAATATTTTTCTATCTATACAAGGTATCGAATATCTTTTTTATTCTGCACTCGATAAAATTATATTTTTTTAAACTTTTAAACTTTTGGAATTCGTATAGTCTTCTGTATTATTAAGTAATTTATAAAACTTCGGATAATTTAAATACTAAAAACACAGCCCTTCTAATTATCGCAATATATAAAAAATATATTTACTTTTTAATTAAAATCATTAAATTTTTTAAAAAAAGAATTATTTTACGTTTTTCTATGAGTCTTGCGCACAAAATAAGAGCTTTTGTTACTTTCTCGAACATTAACGACGTTGTTTATTGTGGTTTACTATGTAAGATTATTACAAGTAAACATAGTTTACCTTATTTAAATTTTATGAAAATTAATTTCTCAGTTTTTGAATATTATATAGTCTAGCAAATGATCTTATTCAAATTATTACATGCTTTTATGAAAAACATAGTTTTCAAGGTTTATTTAACATTACGCTGTATACGAAGAAATTAAGCTTCTTCAATATAAATTAATAAATGAATTATTTAGTTATTGGAAAATCAAATATATTTTGAATAAAATATTAAAATAAATACATGTATAAATGAAAATGAGTTATTAAATTTAAATTACAAAATTTTATTTAAGCAAATATAATGTTTAATGTTTACGTTAATTATTTTTTTGCATAATACTGTTTTTCCCAATTATATCCTTAAACTCAATTTAAATAAATAACTAGTCATACAAAACACGTACAATTAGAAACTACGATGCAAGAATTTCCAGTTTCATCTATAAAAAAGATAACAGATCTCAGAGTAGTAGTAGATACAAGAGTTTGGTCAGCCATTTCGTGAATTTTAACCTAAATAGTTGGTTAGTAGCTTAAAAGTTTTTTCTGAATTTAATTTAGAATTTTTTATGTGAAAGTTAAACAAATATTTATGAACTAAAATGCTGTAAATTTTAAAATACACTGGGATAAAATTTTATAATATTTAAATCAAAATTTAAAATATTCAAAGTTTGAATAATTTATATCATAGCAAGTTTGTAACTTTCATCATAATTCTATTATTACATTTATAATTTACGCATATTTCTTCGGTACTTATTTATATCCATAGCTTAACTATACGCTAATGTATTTATAATTTAATTTGGCTTTATTCGTACAATAATAATTTAGTCAAAGTTTTTCTGGCTTTAAGATTCATGAATACAAATACGTGCGAAATAAAAAGTTTAAAGAAGTGTCTGGGTTTTAAATAAAAACACCATATATTAAAATCGCATCTCCTTTACATTATTAATCTCTATCTACTAATTTCACGAGTAGCGATAAGCCGTGTAACGAAGAGTAATAAAATTTGCTTCTGCGAAAGATAAGCTGAAGAATTGAAAAGGTAGATTTGAAAAGATGCGATGGTCTCGCACAAGTTGGAGATGATCGATGCAACGGTTGTGGAAGGTACGAAAATATGAAAACACACCGATGCCTGTATACTATATAATAATGTAAAGATCGAAAGGGTAATAATATTCATAGAAGCGTATCGTAAAAGCGTTACTCGAATAACAAAGGACCTTCGGCGAGTGAGCGAAGACAACATAATCGGTTTTTTGTATCTGAAGATGTCACGTAAAGTCACGTAAAGTCACGTAAAGTCACGTAAAGTCACGTAAAAACGACAACAGCACTGGATCTCCTTTTTCACGATTTGCACCATTCTCATAAATTTACCCGCGATTATGACTCTCCCTCGTAAAGCTGCGGCCATGTGTGCGTGTATAAGCAAGAACTAGGCGTTTTCCTCGTAAAGGAGGAGGAAGTGTGCGGCCTCGCGAGAGATGCAATTCGGATGAATGAGCAAAAGGAGGGGCGCATCATCCCTTATTCTCTTTTACTCTTCTGCAGGCGCGTAAACTTCGTAAATGGCGAATCTCTCGACGCGTCGAGAGAGAGATTCCGAGGAAATTACGCGAAGCTTTAGTGCCTGTTTGGTCTTTTTGTCCTCTCTAGTCTATTTTTCTCTTATTTTATACTCTCTAAAGCTACTTCCTATTTCTCTTATAATAGACGTCTCTGATATTACCACATCAAAAGATATTTAGTTATTTAATTGAAAAAAAGATTCTTCGAATCGCATTTTAGTAAATACGTTTATACGAACATTAAAAAGTGTTTAATTATTTCTAAAATTTGTACCAACTTCAAATTCGTACATTTTCAACGTTACATCGCTTTACCTATTTTTAATCTAGTTTATGGTAGATTTCATATTTAAAAGGTGATATAACTTGGAATATAATTATAAATACTTTATAAAGCTGTCGTAATATCAAAAATAGAGTATTTTAAAGTTTATACGATAATAAAATACCTATCGAGTTGAGTTATTTTGAAAATAATCGATTTACGTATTTGAATTCTATTAGTATATAGTTTAGTATATAGTATATAATATATATTAATATATATTTTATTTAACTTATATTTACATAAATTAGTATGTGTATAGTAGATATTTTCGAAATTTTATTTCAAAGTTTTTTCGTTCGTTGTTGAACGAAACGTTATTTTTCTGTTTCTTTCAAGTCGCGTGAGCTGCTTATAAGTTATATAAAATTCTTGCGTATCTGACGTACCTTTAGAAATATGTAAAAAATAATAATTTAGCAGCTTACACGAATATTTTATCTAATCTATAAAAGATTACCCATGAAATAAACATATATATTCTATCGCTAAACGAGTGTTCGATAATATATAAGACTCCCGATTTCTCTTTAGATCGTTCTATCGTCGTCGGTTGGAAGTCTTACCAAAATGCAGGAGAATCAAATGACTTTGATATATATTCGAAGAGTCTTCGGTGTCATCTGACACGGTTAATTTATACTGGTATTAAACTCTGATTGATGAGGCAAAATTCTTCGCTGTTACGCGAGTGGAGTTGATTAAATACTACACTTATTATCCCGATGTCAACTCTTACTAATAAAGAGAGCCACGGTTACTGTGACATAAATCCTTGTTGGCAATGAGCTTGCGACGAAGATGAAGTAATTTGTTACTAATAAGGATTACTCGACATTGATTCGATTTAAATGCACTATTTATTTTTTAACTCGGTTAAGAAACAACTAAAATAACGAGGCATTAAAATAGTAGCGAAAAATAAAGAACGCGTATAATAAGTACGAGATACGAAAGATTAATAATTTTTGACGTAAACGTGTTTAAACATTATATATAACGTATATAATAAATTATGAAAGTTTCGAGCTATTTTAAAAATGTTTTAAAAATCAATTTAATATTTCAAATATATTCAATATTCTAATCTTTATAAATCTTCTCTTAATTTATGAAAAATTATTAATTTAAGAAACAGCATATAATTAGAACCAAAAATAAGAAGCTTTATCGTTTCTTAAGTTTCATAATTTGTGATTTTTCAAACTTATCGTTAATAAACTTATCATTTATAAATCATAGAAAAATTACAAAGAATATATATATATATATATATATTATTTATCTAAAAGATTTCTGGAACAAATATTGAACTTAACATAGTTAAAGATCGTTTGTTTCACGATACCAAATTCAAAGGTTAAATTTTGTCTAGAAGAGATAACAAATGTATTTTCATAAAATCTAGAGTACGCGTGATAGAAGGTACGGGGGAAGAATGGAGCGGTGAATGAAGCATCCGGAGAGAGAGAGAGAGAGATTGAGAAGCAATGACGCAAAACTGAGGATCCATTTGAGGGTTGGGTTGACTATCCCCCTCTTACCGGGAGAAGCTTATGTACCGATTGCAATTTCCAGTCCCTTACTCGGCCTGGTTTGCCTGTAACGAACCTAGAAGCCTTAATTGGCAGTGCGGAATTGTAGTACGACGCGCGGAAAAGCGAGAAAAATTCTCTCGGTCATTACGCTAAACCTGTGATGCCAAGCATTTCATCGACGCTGAATAGGAGAACTATGGAACGAATTTTTTTCAGCGCTGCAAAAAAAATATCGCTGCAACTCTTAGCTTTTACAGCTCTCCATGTTCGCGCATTTTTGGAGACTTAACGCTGTTATATTTCATTCTTTTATTTTCTTTTACTCTTTATTTCCATTCGTATTCGACGCTTTTTCCAATGTTAGCTTCGATACGAACGAATCATTGAGATCCATTTGCTTTTATACTTCAAATATCTTATGAATTTTCCAACTACATCGATGATACATTCGTTCCAATGAACAATGTTTTTCATATTCTACATCGAGTATAATACTTCGGAATAGTAATTAAGTAGAATTTAAAAATATTTCCCAGCATTTTTCTCAAAATTTAACTAAAAAAAAAAATAAAATAATTTTAGGAAAAATTTTTAACGTTACAATTTTTAACGTTGCAAACGTCCGTATCCAATTTTCTTTTCCACGACTACTTTACGTTTTTTACTTAGTCGATAATTTCCAAACGACGGATGCTTGTTATCCTAAATTAAAAAACCTCCGCGTTTTAAATATAATGATTTAAAAATTTAAAATTTTACGAAAGTACGGTTAGAAAAAACACAAAAGCGGAGTTACCGTAAATGAAACTCTTGTCCATCGAGTTAAACAACGCGATTCGATATAAAAAATGATTCGAATTTTCTTTGTCGTAGCGCTCGAATTACAGTTATTACAGCAATAACGATGGAGCATCGCATCAAAGCGCATAGTTTGAATCGGGTTATCGAGTACCATCGAGTACCAAATGGACGTCGCTTCGGTTCTTAAACGAGCTGCTAAAACTATCGCCGAACGGAATTCGTATAAAAATTGTTATCGAGTTGGACGCCTCGCAATATTCGCTTATCCGTAATGCGTATTCGCGTAGGCGAGTCTCCGTGGTTGCACCAAGAGTTCGGAGGCAATGCCGTTGGGTTTCGAAACCATTAAGTCGAGCGACGAACGCGTCAACCTCCGCTTCCAACTTCTCCCCGTACGCCTGTCGAGTATCGGCCAATGAATTTTGCGAACTGCCCGTTCCGGTGGGCTCGTCGCCTCGACCTCTCCGATTGGCTGAATTGACGCGACGATAATTACGCGCACGCGTCCAGCCTCCGAACAATCGAGCCGTTCCTTATGCTCCGCTCGGTTCCGAACGCGAGACTAATTACCGAGCGGACGACCGCGTTGATAAGGGACCGATGTCCGCGGTCGTGTGTATATTTGCTCGGTGGTCCAGACTCGCGGTCGTTGGCGATGCGATGGTATCAACCTTTTACCGAGCCTTTACCGAGCCTTTACCGAGCCTTTACCGAGCCTTTACCGACCGTTGCCGAAACTTAAGGATCGGGAACGACGATTCCGGCTACGTTCAAGGGTAACTTTCTTGTTGATCGATCGATCGAATTTCCTTTCGCGCGTACGTCGATGCTCGACAAACTACAGACGAATAATTGGTTCTTTATTTTCGTTCCTCCGTTCCGTGTTTTATCATCGGGAAATAAAATAGGAGAAGATCGAGGTACGATTATTACATTCTTCTCGCGACGAATGATACCTTTGAAATGATACCATCGATATACTTGAATGGCGAATAAGAATTCCCGATAAGAATAAAAATGTTTTCGCATTTGTTATACAAGAGAATATATGAAATTTTAGATAACTAAAATTCTAGCGCGTCTGCAGATTTCGGAGCAAAATAGGAAAAAAAATTCGAAACTTTTTTACTCGTATATTCCGCGGTCAAAATGTTTACCTTGCTCCTAAATATCGAGCGTTGGTCGCGCGACAATATTTATTTGTAATAAAAATCGATACGATTCGTTAACGAAGAAAACTGCGATAAAAATTCAATCGTATGCGCGAAGGTGGACAAAATCGCAGTATTGATTTCGGGAGCGTATACATACGTATATTTTCCTATTTTCCGTGTATATCCGAGTATTTAAATCAAAGATAAAATTCATATCGAACGAGACGTACCGTCGCAAAAACAAGTTGTCAGATTTTCAGTCCTGTACGTATTTGTCTCTTTTTTAGGTTTACGCGAGTTGTTACTTTTTTCACCGTCGTATAATCGACTTCCCTCGCCTCATTTGAATAGATTGATCATTTTTCATTTTAACACATTCGTGCGCAACTGGTTCTTGTATACAACTTTATATTGGGAATTACGGTGGGGAATCGCGAATGTACGTTTACCCCGAGTGAAATATAAGTTTTTACTTCCACGATTCCTAATTACTCCGTTTCGATGTTGGATCACATTTATTCCATAATATTAGATTAAATATTTTACGAAAATCTAATTTCGTAATTTTATTGTATAAGTTTAGTATAACATGAAAACAGTTAAAGTTACGAGTAAAACTTAACATCGAGTTTAATCGTAAAACCTTTGTACTCGGAGAGAAAACAATACTGTCGCGATGAATAATCGCAACGTGTAAATAACCAGTGTTCGAAGTGTATTTGCCGAATGTCCGTTCGCGCGTATTTAACTGATATTATTAGAAAACGTAGTTAATTTTAGCGACGTATGTAAGGGATGAAAGTATCAGCGTTGCATTTTCGTTATAAACATTGAACTAAAATACACTAAAACCCAGCTCCTATCGAATATATATTATAACTGTAATAATAACTGTCGATTGAAAAAAAATGCTCTGTCAACTTCTGGTTTACAACAACGAATTTAACTATTTAATATCGACTAAAATGCAACGACGTAAATTATTCGTTCCCAATTCGAAATCCGAACCCTTTTCCAAACGCGTTTGCAATGTTTCCAAAAACACGTACACATCCTCTGAACCAACTATCAGGAGGGTAATAACGGTAATAACGATAATAACGAGTCGATCGTTTTGTCACTTTCAGAAAGCGAGATTGGCTCGAATAAGGATCGCCAAGGCATCGAGCGGAGCTGCGTTCGTGAGTAAAAAGAAAGCCGCGGAGGCTCGACTGGCGGCGCAGGAAAGTGGCCTCGAAATGGACGAGAACTACAAGCAGGAGGACATCTTCGAGTTACAGCATCATCACTTGCTACGTTGTCTCGAGAAGACTACGGTAAGTAGCAAATGTCCCGCGGGTTATCCGTCTGCGCTTTTAAATTTCATTTTATAAATAATCATGTGAGTTGTACCTGTAAGGTACCCGATCCGTCATTTTAGGTCACTTCGCTTTTACGGAGATATTTGAACTTTAATATATTCTTTGTTTCGACGAACGAATATCATATATATTTTGTAGATACAAATTTCAATTTTTCTCTGTCAGCTTCAAGCTTGTAGTTATTTCTTACTTTTTACGTACCGCTATTGAAAAATAATCGGTGATGTTATAATCAAATAAATAAAACTGATTAGAAATTTGGTGTAAATTAAATATAATAGAAATTTTATGTAAGTACGAATAAAGAGGAAGTTACATTCCTTAAAAAAATAACCACAAAAATATCGCGTCGATGATACGTTGACGTATAATCGCGGTAATTCTTAATCGTACGATTGAAAAAATTTGAAGAAAAGAAAAAATAAATATTATATTTGAATTTCAAGTATTTTTTGAAGAAATAAATTGTAAAAATCGACGTTTTACGAGCCTTCTTAAAATTTTCTGAAAAGAATTTCAGGTGCATTTTTTCCCTATTTTTATACCGATATTTTATTCAACATATTTTTTAATAATTGAATTAGTTTTCATAAAAGCATTTGATAACTTATAATTTTTTATTTCCAAACAGAACTCTTTAAATACGTTTTAAAGTAATGCATTCCTATTTTTGTATTTTTATGATGCTCATAAAGCAAGTTATTATATTTTTTATAGTCCTCATTATAAATTCTAAAGTCAGATAAAGGCTTTTCGCATTTTAAAATTACTTATTTACTAGATTTCTATTCGCATAAATTTAGTTGTATTTAAGAATGAAAATACTTTATAATACAGTCGCCGCCGAAAACTTTATTTGAATTGTAAAAATGTTCCCTTATAAAATCAGTGCTTTTGAAATTTTTGAAATTTGTATATCAACCGTTTGATTATGAACTAAAAACTTTTCAACGGTATCATCTCCTATAATTGCAAGCTTTATCGTGTGTACTACAATATAAATTTCTAAATTACTCATTATTTTCTTTCGAAAGCATCGAGTAAAACACAATTTGAGATAAAATGTATGTAATTTTAACGCGATCGATCGTTGAAACTTTTTCAAAATCGATCGAGAGTCAAATTTCAATACTCGAATGTATATTTATTCTATAAGATTTTTATTTAAATGATATTTCATGTTTAATTTAATTTATTTCATGTTTTAATGTAAAACAGCTCATACTGAAATTTAAATATACCTAATATTTCTTTACTTGAAATAATTCAATTACTTACTATTTTTAAAAATAGAAATTTAAAATGATTTGAAACTTTGACATTTTTGTTGTGGAATTCAATATATTTCAAATTTTATGAATACTTTACTTTAAATTCTGTCATTAAATCTCTTTTATAAGCAAAAATTTATTACTCGCAAGTTTAAATATATTTTATTGGAAATGGCTCTTCCGATGATTCACGTGATAAAAGAAATTACTTCATTTTTTAACTCGAAATTAAAAAATTTTATTCTATACGTTTTGGTCACTTTTACTTAAACCATTAAGATATTACTTTAATACAACAAAATAGTTTTTTTATATTGACAACTAAAAATGTCTTTTTCATTACTTATACGTAAAAAAACTTTTCAATTTCATAAATTATGGATTAAATTTTTTTCCGTTACTAATGATGTATCTAATATAATCCGAGATAATAAATTCAAGAATTTTTTTTCGTTCGCAAGTATAAAAAAATATAATGGAAAAAGTCACATGTACGTAAATATTTATTTTATAATAAAAACGTCTATGAATATTTAGTATGCTCGAAATAAAACGTATGTTATAATTTATTTCCAGAAGTAAATAAAGAATAAAAATACATAGATTTATTTAAAAATAAAGAATATAAAATTTTGTTACATTTCATAATTATAAAAACATGTCTCTAATTCGTTACTTCTACACTTCTAAATTTTTATATTCTTCCACCGACTTGCATATTACAATTATTCCATTCTTTTTTCAATAATATATTATATTCCAGTGGAATTTTTCAAAAGTAATACGAAACAGATATTATTAAATGAAATAAAGAAAGTACATCTCCTGTATGGATATTCGAGATATCCCACATATTTATTTTTATGCTTCGTATGGTGAGATCATAGTTTGAATTTTCCGTTTTCCGTTATATTTAAAGTGAGATATTACCTTTTAATATCGATAGGCTTTTATTTATATTATAATACATTTTCGTTTTCATAAGGTCCTTTACAAATTTTTTAAAAGAAATCTAAAAACCAATTGTTTTATCATAAAATTTTATTTTTGGTTGTATAATTTATTTCATTATATTACAAATCTCTAAATCTCCATGGGATACGGTAGTTTTTATTTTAAACGTTATTTTTATAGAATGTTATTTCAACGTACACTTAAAATTAATCTACAGCAAGACACGTAAGCATCTTTTAATTGTTCCAAGAGATAAAGGTTGAAATAAAATGGATATAATTTATATAATATTAAATATTAAAAGTATAATATTTCTTACGAATATCATATTTTTTATATTCGTAGCGCAATACTATCGATAATATATTAGAAAATGTATAAGATTATAATTCATGTAAATTTAGAAAATCGAAAATTATATTTAAGCGCATTATCATAATATTGCCTTTATTAATCTTGTTTCTCAGGTCTAAATAACGAATACCATAATTCTCATTTTATATTCCGTATATCGAAGTTAGAGTTTATTAGCTAAGTTTCTTTTAAAAACTTTATTTCGTAAAAAATTATCGTTTATGTTTAATAATTTACCGATACGAGAATTGATTTTAGTTCGTATTAGTCTGAAAAGATTCACCAAGTTTTTTTCGCTAACTTACTTAATACCTTTAAAGGAAACACTTTTACAAAAGAAATTTTACTATTCTTAAAAGTAACAATAGTTTATTATATAAACTCGTGAAATATAACAATAGATTACAGTATATTAAGAAGAATAAGCAAAAGATTAATTTATTTCAAGTTTTTTTACGTACTCGGACAACGATATCTTTAATACCCTTCTCATATTTCGAAACTGAAAGAACGGGTTTTACCGATCCAATAAATATCCAATATGATTAATATGTCGTATAAAAGATTTTTTTCACAGTTTGAACGAGTCTCGAAACGATGCGTATTTTTGGTAAATATAAGTTCCAACGCATCGTTTAAAAATCGTAAAGCAATTTATATGTATATGAAATTAATAAAACTAAGAACTGGTTTTTAATTTAAAATCGGTTTCAATCCTTTGCACTTAAAGCGACGTATTACGTTTCCTAGGTTATACGATATCGCCGAAAACTAGAGTTTTCAGGCCGTGTATTCGTTTGTGAAAGAAGTGGACGCAAACCAAACGAAATCAATCCGCGTCGCTCGTGTTACAGAGTTTCCCGGCTAACTTTCCTAATCAAAGGCTTGAATTAGCTGTACAATTATGTTTGAGTGCGGCGAGGGGTCGGATGGGCCGAGGATAGGGAGGTGGAGGGGAGAGGGAGGGAGGAGGGGAGGAGGGAATAAGCGCGGAGTACGACGCTTTGCTCCAAATCCGAGGGATCGATATTCAATCCAGTAGAAGCCTACGCCCTTTCCGCGTTCTTCACTCGATATTCCATCTTGGCAGAAGCTTCATACACCGCATCCACTCTATTTCTGGATGATTTCTCGGCAACGCAAACATCGTAGAAACTACGTTTACACTCTTGGCTAAGTCGAGATCTGGACGATCGAGGCTACTAAGTCCAGTGTACACTCGACTCTGCGGATATCTTACCCGCGATGGCCTCGAACGTTCGCGCTTCGTTGCCTCCTGTTAATACTTCCGCGATGATCGCGAGGAAGTCGGAGATGCAGTCGACCCCCTTATCGAACGGAAAACCAACCCCGAGGTCGGCTTCTCTCCAAGATCGCGGAGTCGGAATCAAGCTTTTAAGACGAAGATGAGGAGCTTTTCAATGATGACGAGTTTCAAAACGAGGTTCGAAAAGTTTTACAAGTTTTAAAGGTGATCGCTCTTTTTCTCCTCTCGACATTTCCTTGTCATCGTCTTTGTCTTCTCTATCATTTTTTCAGCTTAATAAGAAAGATTTATCGGTTGATATGCGTAACCGATACTATTGGGAACAAATAACGAGTTTTCAGAAATCTCAACTAAACTAACGCTTCTGATCATCGTTTACCGAATGAATATACTTACAAATGTAATAAGTAAAAACAAAGTTATTCGATATTATAAATAATTTGGTTCTCTATTTTTGCTAATCTACGATAAATCTTCGAGCGTTGATGCGAGTTTAAATTACTCGGATGCGTTATATTTTTCGAAGCATTATTTGTTCCAGTTATTTTTCGAAGTAATTGCAACTTTAAATTTTATTTCCTAGTGAATTACACACTTGGTTAGAGTTATTAAACATTGGATTAGTGTAATATATTGGTTAATGCGTATATTAAGATAATTAATTTCTCTTATACGTAGTAAAAATTTAAAATTTAAAATAAATATCGTAAAATTTTAAATACTTTAATCTATGCGATAATATTAACTTGCGATCTAAAAAAATTATTCTTTTGATATCGAGGTGATATCGAAGGTTATCTTCGAGGTCAATTTATTTTAATATATTAGGTACAATTTTACTTGGAATCGTAAATAATTTCATAGAAAAGTTTGGTAACATAGAAAATTGTGGATAAATTAATTTTCATATTTGTGATATCCAAATTTTATCGTGAACTAATTTAATTAAATAATATTCATAAATTAAGAGAAAGAGTATTTCCCGTTTAGACGATGATTGAATTTATTCGAGTTAGTTGAAGTGCCGCTGCCATAAAATAGGATATTATATCGTTAGATATCCTTTGGAACCACTTCTCATTATTATCTCTAGATTTTACGAGATCGTTAGAAACTGCTGATCTTTCGTTTATCACCTGTAAAATCAGAATAAGGAAATTGCCATAATTTTGACGATCAAAATGATTCTAATTTAAGTACGTTTTCAACATGTCAAATTGTACGTTAAAATAGAACATTGAATATTCAGGATAGTATAGGACTCCGGCAAAGAATCGAGAATATGGAACGCGCGGAAAATTTTTAGCGTATCAACGAGAAGTGCTCTTAAATATATGCATACGAGTGTATTTTATAAGGATTTATTTATTGACTCCGATGGAACATTCAATATTTGAGGTACTTAAAATTCCTACGAAGAAGAAAAATATGAAAAAAAAAAAAAGGTAAAAAAGTTTGCATTATGTTCGCAAGAGCAGCTTCCAGATATTCGAGTCTTCGAGTACTTAATTTTGCCGCTGAAGTCGATGACCCGAAACTCTCGCTTTAAAGCCACTTACCTTAATAGAGTTGCATTCCATTAGCTTCGGCATACTTCAAGTTTCCGAAATTCTCTCGATGGATTTATTTTTGAGGGTGGTCGCTTCGAATTCGTTCATCGCGGTTTAATTAGAAAAAGTCTCGTACAACGGACCTTACCTCGCATTTGGTACTTACCTCTCCTCCACCGAAACTACGAGAGGAGACGAGGAGATCTTCGACTCGCAAAATTACCCAACAGCTTTCGTTCAGGCGAGTCCATTTATCACTCGGAGTGGGTTGGGGGTGTTATTCGAAAAAGGTTCGATCCTCCCGATCTTCCCGAACTTCCGATCGTTTTCGCCTCGATAGCGAAAACAACGAAACATCGAAAATACAAACGAGAACGCAAAGGAAAACGCAAAGGAAAACAAAAAGGAAAACGCAAACGAAAATACAAAGGAACGTAGAAACGGAAATAAAAAAGCAACGGTCTCGAGCGAAAGTATCGATTTCCATAGACAGCAGCGCAATTTTTTCGTCGCACCTTCTCAACCGCGTTCGTTTTAATTTCTCGTTCGTTGGCCGCTGTGAAACGCTGGAGGAAGCGCGGAAGGAGCGAGACTCATCTAAATAAGCGATCAGCGCTCGGAGCGAAGAGACCAGGGGAAGCTTTGAAGTTTTGTAGCGCGGAATCGAGGCGAGCCGTCCTTCGAAAGTAACGCAGTTGTCGAGCGGTGACGGAGGCTGTACGCGTCGGACGTCGAGTACGTGTGTGTGTGTACGCACGTATGAGCGCGCTTGTGAGTAGGTGAGGTTCCGGTTGGAGCGTACGCGTCTAAATTTAGATCCGGTCTCGTTGCTTCGAGCACCGCGGTTCGAGTGTTTGCACGAGTGTGTCTCTGCTGTGGATAGGTAAGCACGTATGTGTGCTCAAGCTATGCTGGAGCTTTGGGAAGACGCGTCGAGTGGTACCTTTGCATTTACCTGCGCATTGGCTTAGTGGTATTTGTTCGGACGCTTCGGAGGGTATATATCCGTTTCCCGATCCTTCTGCTCTTCCACCGCCTCACTCCTCGTAGTCGAAGAACCGCAAGTTTACGTACGTTGTAAATAATTTTTTCGTATTCTTCTCTCTCTCTTTTTCTCTCTCTTAGTAAGGAAATTCGCTCGCTTCTTTGAAAGGTGACACGTGCAAAGATGTAGGAGACGATCCACCGATCGCATCGAACGTTAGCCGTAAGTTATAGAATATTCAAGCGCGTGAACGTGTCATTGGTACATTCTTGTGTATTTATGTTCGCATCGCAAGCGACGAGAAACTTCCGTTCGTTGTTTCGTGAATGTACGGATACTAAGATTCCTCTTAGAAGGAGAATAATTTGCCGATTAGTTTCGAATAAATAATGGAAATAATACTTATATTATAATATAATATTAGTTAAAATGAATTAGAAACGAAGATATACATATATTTTGATTAACTATTATTTAAAAATTAACGCATTCGTATTTACGTTACGTATTCCAGTTTTTGAACATACTTTGTTGAGTAAACGCAACTTTGATCTTTTGTTTTTCTTTCATTTAGGAGTCTAAAATTCCCAAAATCAAACAACGATTCGGAAAGAAATAATTCAATGTTCGAGTAAACGATGGATACGATTCAATATCGAAGTTAGGATAATAATATATTCGATTATTTACGTACGTTGTTCAAAGTCTGCTTCTTCGAAAAGAGGAATCGGACGTCTAAAATTCGTTAAAAATTTTTCGATTCGATAACTTCAAAAGTATCGTTAGCGAATATTTAATTTCTTATTAATTTGAATCTAATAATAATTAAATTTCATGAAATTTTAATAGCATTTCATTCAATTTTGTACACAACATTTTCAATTTTCATAAAAATCTATATCGTTTAATATTTATTCAAGATAGTTACGCATTGATTTTTATATAAGAATGTATTTCAATATTGCCTATAATAATATGGTCAATAAAAAATGTTACCCGCAATTCTGCATCGAAATAATATTCGCGCACATTCGCGTACAATTTCCAGCATTCGGGTAAAATTGAAAGATGCAACGCTTTAAAAACACTGAAATTTTAGTTTAGTATTCAAAATAACATTCGATTTCATTCTTATTTTGATAAAGAACGAATCAACGTATATTTTAATATTATTTAAAAAGTATCGAATCCTTTATGACATATTAAATTCGAAACGTTCGATATCCTCGAGATTTCTACACCGAAGTAACGAGATACCACAAATATTAATAAAGCATAAATTATGCGTTTGAAACGATTACGTGTAACTTACAATTAATAAGATAGTCCTAGTTAAAAGTAGTAAAAAAAAAATTACTTATAAAATATATAAAATTTTAACGCGACTTTAATTTGCTCGAATAATGATATTTCAGGTAATCTCCGCGAATTCTAAAACGTGTAGTTCCATCATCGCTGTTGATATCTCAATATCTCTGCACTGGACACAGTCGTAAATTAAAGCATTTTTATTTCATTACAGCATTTTTATAGGCAACGCTGTCCTCCTCGGACTGTAAAATTTTATTGTTTCACTTCTTACTACACGTAGTTAATATAGTAAAGTTACAGCGCTGTTTTATATACTTCTATTAATCTGTTTTTATCGTATTAGTCAAGTTGTTTATGGATGCGTTGAAGATCGAGAATTATTTTTATTCTTTCGTTTTGCCGTAACTCGCGATAAATCGATACCCTACAGGTTTAAAATTATCTCGGACACTTTTACGTATTTATCACGCGACATATATGGATAAATATTTTCATAGACGCGAAAATATAAGTCGCCAAGTGGCACGGATCGAAAAATAACGGCAAACGTATTTCTTTCAAATATTTATCATTCGATAAAATCAACGGCAATTACACCGGATTAAACTTTTCCGGCGAGCAGTATTAAACGGTACGAGGAACGATAAATTAACACCCGATAGATGAATCTCTTTCGATCGGTGGGAAGAGCGCAAAGTTAAGGAATCGAGTCGATAAATGTACCAGCCGTAACCGACGCGTAACCGACGCGTAACCGAGTCCAGCGGTTACAGATATCCTTGATCGCTCGGATTACGATCGACTCGATATCAAAAAGCCATGCATCGATGGTCATGGATCGTTGGCGAGGAAAACCGAGGTAAAAGTAAGAAAGTAAGAACCCAAAATTTTAACGCGATCGCTCGTCTTGGAATTATCAAAGTCACCGAAATTAAATTTACACTCGAGCAGGTGCGTCCGATTCCCTTTGAAACGAGGCTTTTAAAATACATCCCGAGCGATCCCGAGCGATCCTCTCGTTAATTTTAAAGCGAGGGAACAAGTTGATTTAAAAGTTTGGCCAACGCGTCGACGGATGTGCTAAATTCCCAAAAATGCAGGCTCGCGTCTTGGAGCCGGTGAAAAATTAAGGCGCTCGGTATTAGGAATGCGAGGCCAAGGTGGAAGCGAAGGAAATAGAAGCCCGAGAAAGAGCGGAGGTCAAAAGTGGAGAGAGTCGCGATTATTCGGTGAGTCGTCCTGCGACGGACGTCGCCGCAGCCTCGGCCCCTTCCACGGGGGTAGTAAACGCAGCGTCGGATCCTTCGAGTGGGGGAGTTGCGCAGTCGAGGGTTAAGCGCGTACGCGGCATACATATCCAAGTATTCGTATGCGACGTTGACTTTGGATACTCCCGGCGTTCCGCGAGTCCTGCAAACGGTACGGATGCGAGCCGCTACATCTCTGCCTCGATCCCTGGACCGCGATTCGACTCGACCCTCTCCGTTTCTCTTTCAGGGAACGCATTTCGGGGAAGATGGAGGTTACCGGATGGAGGTTACCAAATGGAGGATGACTCTTCTTTGCTTTGACGCGTTTCTGTCTCGATTAGAGAGATCTTTCCTATTTACGCCGCGAGTGGATCTTTGCCAACGCGCGTTACAAATATTATATCCGATACGTGACGTCTTTAACGAATGCAGCGTATTTCGAACTTAGCGAAGACAGCGTTAAGATCTTGCGTCTTTCGATCGATACGCGCAAATTTTTTCTTGTAAATTATCGATACATTTACGATATTTCCGTATTTAATTCCGTATCGGGCAAAAGAAACACTACAAATTATTTTCCACAAAATAATTTGAATGTAAAACGCGTTCGATGCAAACGGTGAGTTTCAAGTTACTCGTTGAGTTGTCATTTTTATAAATGTATCCGAGATAAATCACGAAATACTTTGTAAAACATACTCGATGATCGATACTCGTATGATCTACGCGCGAAGGAAACCTTCGGAGGAAGAAAACAAATTTATAGTACCGTTTTGAATCGAGAAAAATAATTTAAACGAAATACGAATAATCTACTTTCGCTCCGGGGATACGTCGGAAAAAAGGAAAAAAATGACGTTGAATTTAATTAAATAACGGATAAGTCGACTCTTACCGATACGCGCGTACTCGAATGTATCCACGACGTATGCGATCATTGATTTTCAAATTCGTAATAACTAATTTTTTTACAAATAAATAAAAGGAACGCGATGTAATATATTTGTACCCTTTTTCAGTGGCGTATTCAACGAACTGTTTTCGACCATACGTCATTGTCTATTTTGAATCGTTCGTTCTTTTAAACAAGGAAAAGTTATCGTAGATAATTCAGATGGATGGAGAAACAAGGAAAAGTTATCGTAGATAATTCAGAGTGGATGGATTCCAAGTCGAGGTTCGAACCTTCGAAGGACGAAAGCGACAGATCGAAAAATTATCTTAGCTAAAATCGGAGGAAACATCTTTAATTTGTACACCGGACCGAGAAATGCTTGACGCGGATTCGAGGTTAAGAATAGCGCGTTCGTAAGAGTATAAAATTACCGATAAATCAAAGGAGCCTAACTTGTATATATATATATATATATATATATATAAGCTTTTGCTCGTCGTAAAAACCTTAAGTGGATACGCAGAGACGCAAAGCCTCGATCGAGCATTCGAGAGACGAAGATCGAGGGGTTCGTTCGCGAACTCGAGTCTCGTGGAGAGGAACTACACCCGCGTAGGTTCGCAGGACGACGCGCGAAGCTATCGGAGGATGGTAAAAGTGGGCGGCTTACTTTCATAATTAATTCGAGAGAGAATGGCAGGGCGGAAAAAGGCGGCGTTAGAGATTCTATTTTCAAGCTGCCGAGTGTCACACTTTATCCGTTTTTATTTCGATGTGTAGCATTTCCATTTTTATGCCCTGTACTTTGACGTCCTCTTTTCGTACGAAAGTTTTATCCGCTCGAGTCTATGCGATTTTCTCTTTATTTCGAGTAAATAAGCGTGATTCGTGAATCTATTTACATTTTGTTCCAATAATGACGTATTTAAGTACGCGATGAATAAATTTGAAAGAGGACTGAAAGAGGAAGAAGGTTTCCGACTTTATCCAATTTGTATCGATAAAAACGGAACTGGTTCATTGTATTTTGGGTTTGCGTTTCATGCGATATGGCTGAGCGTCATCCAATAATTCGATACGCCTGTTTTTGTATATTATCGGAGCGTTTGATACGGTATTCGTTCGCTTTGATAAAAATTTTGATAATTTAAAATACACCGTCTACGCGAGCACGTAATAACTTTGACTTCTGTAAAGGATAAAATGTTGCCCATTCATCGATAACCTATACAGTTCCAATAATATATACTTGAAACTCATCGATCGAAATCTATTTCGTAACTATTTTTTATCTTTACACGGTTACTTTTTTACTGCACTCGTTGAACGATCTCTGACATAATAAAACGTTAAGTTTAAAAACTCAAAATGCTACTACCGAATAAAATCGAATAAAATCCGTGTGGATATAAATTTTTTTTCGAATTCATAAAATTAATTTACTGTAACAATTATATATCGATGCGCGGATTATTATCGATACGACGTAAAGTTTATCGTCGATTGTACGCGATCGACATTATTACGTCATTAATATCGAGTCATTTTTCTTACGAAATTCTCGGTGTTTTTATTTATAAGCGAACTCAACGATGATTTATTTACATAGTTTTTACGAGAATTCGTAAGATATACGAATACAGTAAAACCAAACTCAGCAGCAGTTATTATTTATTATTCTTAAGAAAATTAGCAGTTAACCAACGATTGTATTTTGACGTGTCATTAACCCAGTTCATAGAATAAATTTCGATTAAATACATTATTTAAATCGTTGAATCGTCGTTCCATTATTTTTATAATTTATAATACAATTTCTTTTTGAAAAGTTTTATCGCTCCATAAATATTAGCATAGAACAAATATGAATTATCGAGGAATCGTAATTCGTTAAAATTTCCCACGGTAACTGTAAACTACGTAAACTCGATATACGAAAGAGGAAAAAATGTAAGGTTTCCATAATTTTCGGTTAATTTTGACGAAAGCGCAACGCACATCCCGTAGTTAAATAATTTCCTTATTTCCTTCCCGTCGATTTCAAGTTTGACAATATTTCCCGCGTTAGTTACACTGGTAGAAGTTCGTCCAGGCTCCCTTAAATTTTCATTTCCTAATGGAAATTGATATTCGATCCCCTCGATTTTTCCCTAGCGTTACGAATCATTATCCATTTACTCGTCGGCTCTTAATCTCCCAGCATCCTCGGTATTATCGAGTCCTCGTGAAAACTCGAGGAGGAAGGAAAATCAGCTGACGGTCGAGACGTAAAGGAACCGCGACTTCGGGAACCCTCACCGATATTACATCAGCATTTTTCGCCACCTCGTCATCTCACCGCTGCGAAATCCGGCGTATTCTCTCTGGTAACATCGATACTCGCTCGCTCTCCGTCGCTCTCCCTCGCTCTCCCTCGCTCTCCCTCCTCCGAGTACATACCCCGTTCACCCCCGTTCACCCCCGTTCACCCACATTCACCCGCGCTCGCCCGCCACCGAGACGCGGGTACGGTTTCGGAGTAGGAAGACGCGCCGACGCCTCTATCTGGGTTAAGTGTGTTGAAAGACGGCGAGGTAGGCTGGATAACAATGAGATCACCCAATTCCCGGCGGCGTCTCGACGACGACGAGCCACTAGGGATGTACGGCGCGCTGGTTGTTCCGTTCGCGAGCCACCCGACCGTACCTCGACAACCATACCTCTCAAAACCCTCGCGCGGATTTCATTTCCGAGCTCTTTTTTCGCAATTTATTCGTGTCTAAATGCGCTTTTCGGCAAAAATTTCGTTTTTACTAGCTGGAGGTTTCCTCCTTATTGCCGAGGACTCGCTCCACGTTTTTTCACCCTTTCTCACCTCCAACTTCCGAGCCCTAACGGAATGGAATCGTCGACGTTTAAGATAATATTAATCAATATACAGGAATATTCGTTAAATGTTTCGAAGCTTCTTTGAAACGAAAAAAATTCCAGTGCACGAATAAGTAATAACGTTTCTTCATTTACTTAAAACCGAGTTCGAATAAAATGGTTCGGTTCGTTACATCGAAGCGTCGATAGCAACGGACGCGTATCGAGTACGTAAAATTGGGGAAACTTAAACTTTGCGTATATTTGTAGTTTTAAAATTCCAAAGTCGAATAAATTAATTTAAACAAACGTTTTCTATATTTAAATAACTCATCTTTTTCACTATATCGATATTTAAAAATACCTACGTATTTACTAGGCGCTATTCAAATATATTAAACTCGCTGGAATTTATAGTGAACTCGTGTTTTATTATATATATATTGGAGCAAATATGGTGCGTATACGTAAATAGACATCCTTGAAGAACCTATTTATAAATCTATGCATTTATAGCGTATAATTTCACCCAACGACGTCGAGACTTTAAAATTATAATTACATCGTAAATTTCTGTTTGAAATAGAAATAGGATTGTCGAACGAACCTTTTATACATCTAATGAATTAAATTCGTTGATAGCGATGGTAATAAAATAGAATTGAAACCAATGTCTAGAAAGTATTCGAAGGTAACGAAACGAGGACATCGGAATGCTCAATTATTCGGTGCTTATCTTTGTTCTTTCGGTATCAATTGTTTTTTATATTATTTAGAAACAGCGGAGATATGGACAACTATATTAGCGCTAAATGTGATTCTCGAACTTAAAAATAGTTGCCCAAAACGTTGTTACCTCGAGTCTATAGCATTTACATTTTATCGATTTCGCGAAAAACAAAAATTCGAGTCGTGCTTTTAAGGATTGAAATCCATCGGTATTAATCGCGGAAAAATAAAGCTAAAATTGTTGTCCACGAAGTGACGATGCTTTCGTGAAAGATCAAAGGTACGTCGTAAAATAAAGGATATGTAACATCGGTCGAAGAATGTTACGACTGGATCGAAAAGTAGAACGAGAGCGTTGGGAAAAAAAGTAGTAGCATCGTCGATAACAAAGAGATCGGAATCACTGGAAGGCTTCCTCACTTTTGTCGATCCCACAACGTAACTTCTGGTCGGCTATCGGACGTTTTGTTTCAATTCTACGCGCGCTGAGAAGTTCGCAGGAATCGAGATACGTCCCTTGTCCTCGTCGCCGTCGTCGTCGTCGTCATCGTCGTCGTCGTCGTCGTCGTCCACTCGGTAATGCCTGATTTTTTGCTTTTCCGCGTCATTATCTTGGGAGTTTTAGCTTTGGTTTTAGATAGTCTCCGCGCATCTCATAAATTAGTGATCGGAAATACTTTGAAATTAAAAAATTTGCGCCTTCGTATACGATATTTCAGAATTATCTAACGAGACTCTTGGAATTTTCTTCTACTCTTTTTTCTCTACCGTAAATTTACGATATATGCGATACAACTTTATATAATATCGTTATATACGTGAAAATTATATTTGATCCCCGAAAAGTTTGGTACGATTAAATGTATCGTGTTTTAAAAAATAGATGGACGAAATAAATTTCTTTTATTTTCGGTAATACTATTGTATCTATATACGATATAATTTTTCTGAAAGTTAAGAACTTAAAAATTGTACACATGGGATTGCGGTAAAATGAAAAATATTATATTTATAATTAAATTGTTTCGAGGCTTTTATCGAATTTAAGGTTCCTTCTATATATTAGTTGCAATAGATATCTATAATTGATAATATAAAAAAAATATTTTCAATTGTTAAAAATTTATTTATGTGTATTATTATGTGAAAATAAAAAGTATATTTAATCTTGCTCAAAGTTAAAGTAACGTTAAGAATATAGTTAAGTTATGATATTGATATTTTTTGCAATTTATAAGATTTATGCTAATATTTAATATTTTGCTCATAATAATATTATAAAATATTGACAAAATTAACGATCGCTCAAAATTGAAAGTTTAAATTTTTTTATTTATAGAATTCATAAAATATTTTAGCGTAATAATAAAATGTGTATATTAAATATTTAATATTAAATAATTGAATTGATAATATTAAGTTTAATATATTATTATTCGTATTTCAAATAATATTATTGTACTCTTAAGAAAATTAATTTTTAATAATTCGTTTAAAATTTTTTTTTAATATAACTTGATAGAATGTACTACTCAATTTTTTTATCACTAATTCTTTGCAGTACCGAAAGCGTAATTATATCATTAATCTTTCCTGAAGCGTCTAATAATTCCTAGTTCTTGGTTTAGTTATAAAAACAGCCATATATTTTCATTCGATCTTAATTCCATACGATCATTTACTTTACAAAAATGCTGAAAGTAATTCTAATTTCCATAAAATTCACGTCCCAATGAACGAAAAACAGTTCGAAAATAAGTAGTATATACTGCGTTCGGTCGGGCATCTGTTGTCGAAATCTAATTTCTCAACGAAAGCAGAATAAAACAGGGCACACAAACTGAAACTATCTTTCCTAGTTCCTTTACCTTGCTTCTTTCATTTCTTTTATCTACTTTGGAAAATGAAAGTCGCACTGTGACGATATTAAATTTGAGATGGCGCAAGACTATATATTCGGTATTTACGTATATTCGGTACGTGTGTAAACTTTAGGCACGAAGCAATGCATACGTAAATAGAGAATAAGAAGTCTGGAGCCATTGTATTCGCATCTCATGATGGAAACTAAGAGAGGGAGATATGAAAATTAAATTGGTAACCTAAGTTTTATAGTCGATTAGTCTTTTAATATCAAATGCTAATAATATGCATATAAGAGAAAATACGTAATCAATATCTTTTAAAGTTTTATAATTTTTATTTTAAGAATATTATTAATTATTTATTATGAAGAAATGTTATATTAAAATTTAATTTCTTTAATTACTCTGTTATTCTATTAATTACTAGAGAACAAATATATCTTTTTCATAAATTCTATTTTAAAATTACCTCATTCAAATTAATATAATCTACGTTTTAAAACTTAATACTTCCACAGAATTTATAACGTAGTTATACATAGAATATTAAAATATAGTTTAATAAAGAATTAAATATATATTATTTTATACTGAATTTTAACAACAAATATTACTTTATGAAAATCCTACTCGTACTAAAACAAAGGAAATAGTATTGCCTTTACTATTTAATTTATTAAGAGATAAGTTTGTTACGTAACAGTACTTTTTTGTAAATTATTAAAATAAAAATTTATCGGAAAATAAAACCACCAAACTATGACATTGTAAAAGAAAAATTCTCTGAATATAAATTATGAGTATATTATCATGTTAAAGTATATAAAAGTAATATTTTTCGAATTGAGTTCATTTATCTATGATGTTCCATTAATTTCTAGAGCATATACCGGAGTAAATAATATGAAATGCTTGCATTAACTGAAAAATAAAAATTAAAGTTTTTTATTGAATTTATTTACTATTGTTTGTGAGGTTTGTAAGCTGATTATTTCTCCAGCATTGATGAAACTAGTTTTTTCTCATTGAGTTCAATACGAACTCTATCGAGAAAATTAATTCTAATACGAGGTAAATGTATTTAAGCAAACCCAAAGTACAGTTTTATAAAAAACTTTTATTTTTAAAAAATGTAAAACCTTTTTTTTTATCCCAGATCTTTGATACAATTTTTACAATTAAGTAAATTTTAGGCAAAAACGAAAAATAATAAACGTGTCTTTATTTCTATAAAATTAACGATTTAAATTATATAAATTATTCTTATAAATAAATTTAAAAATAGTTTTCAAGCTAAAAATAGTCTTTATAATATTTTTAATCAATCTTATTCGAGAGCTTTTATTTACATTTTGTACATATTTAAAAATGTAATTTCCATTTTATAAATATAAAAAGTTTGTAATATCTAATTTAATATTCTATTTATATTTCAATATCACTTTTTATTTCAATACAGACTTTCTTGCTTTTAAAAAATAATTTTTTAAAAGTAGTTGCATTATGCAAAATAAAATAATTATGATATTTCGTAGAACTGAATAAATTATCATAAACTTTAATTTTGAGAAGATTAAAATTATTTATTATCTACGTATATTTTTGGCAAAAGAAAGTTTTAAAAAATAATTTAAAAAACTGGGTGAAATATTTTTTGCAACTAGATTAAACGAAAAATATAGAATTACGATTACAGGAGAGATTTTTTTTATTGAAATAAATTATTTGATAAATTAAGTCGATAGTCTTGATGTATAATAAGCATATGTTAACTGTTTTATACATATATACGCGCATACAAAAATAAAGTCTTTCCAGAAGTAGGTAATGCTAATATAGTTTATACCTTTTCTTAACATAATATAAAAGAAGAAAATGTAAAATATAGTCGCGCCAATGAGAGGTTCGGGAAAAGATTTAAAAAGATGTCGGCATTGAGTGACGCCAGAGAAATTTTATCTTATACATTGCCGGCAAATCTGACTGACGTTTCTGGTAAATGTGGAGAATTATGTTAGCACTTTATCCCTTTTCTCTGGTGGTTTATCTGTAGCTTGATATTACATACATGAGATTCTTTTCCAGATATTCTTGGCAAGGTCTAAAAGAATGACAGTTTAGAAATAAACTTCAAATAAAAGTAATTTATACAAAGATATGTATAATTTTATTTTGTTGACCCTATGAAGCGTATAATCAATGTAAAAGTCGTAAAATTTTAGGTTAAAACTTTTTAAGATTTTTAAAGTTTCATATTACTATTTGAATGAATTTGTATGCAATAACCGACAATATTTCTTATAGTACGTTGTATTCAAAGGAGTAATGGAAGAAAATTCTTACAAACATTTTTATAGACTTTTTATTACTTCGCTACATTATACTTAATATTGTTAGAAAACCAAAATTTGTATTTCATTTAAAGATATAAATAACATCATTTTCTATTTATTATTTAAAAATGTAGATTCTTATTCATATTTTTATTTATTATGATTTAATATCTTGGATAAAACTCCATACATTTTTTTTTATAAAATCCATCGTTAAAAATTTGATTTGCTTCACATTAATTTAAAATTGCAATTTCAACATCTTCAATATTTGTATACTTTATTTAAAATAATACTTAATACCTTCATTTTTTACTTTCATAATATATCACGTACATGTCATTACGTTACGTTTTCTAAAAATTTAAAAATAGTTATAATTTAAAAGTGGACCATATATACGATGGGATGAATTAATATCGTTGTATTATTTTATTTTTGAGTAAAATGAATTCAATTTGAACAATGAATAATTAAGAAAAAAAATATCGTGTAATTTTTAATTTCGAAAATAATTTATAAAAAATATAGATTTTAAATAAAATACTGAAAATCTAAAAATTTCGTTTGAATTTATTTAATATTTAGACTGAAATCTAAACCACAGATTTCAAGTTTTTCTTTTTATCGTATATCTTAATATTTTTGTTTTCTATTTAAGCACAATATAATAAGAGAATCTTACCTTCGCTTTCTCTTACTTAATATTTCTGAATACGATATTCGTATAAGATAGTTCAGTTATATTTTGCTTCTTTTGTACATTTGCTAATAGAAATTGCTTTAAATTCTAACGAATTAAAATGTGTCTAACGATATACTTACCAGATCTAATTAGCTATCCTGTAAATAAATCTATTGATCAGCCGTTTATAAATATTGTGTCATTCAGCACTAAACGTATAAACGTATAAACTAAACGTATATACGTGGAATATGTCGGATACGAAAGATTAGAGTTGTGGTAAATTTGGTTAAAATTATATATTTATAATTTAAGCAAGATAAAGAAAATATATTTTTATAAATAAACCGATAAAATATTTGAGAAATGAATAGTATAATATCAAATAAATACGATAAGTTGGAATTTTTTCATTTAGAGTAGAAATTTTTTCCGATAAAAGACAACCACTCGATAAAGAAAAGTAATTAATTTTTGCAAGGAGTGAAGTATAATAATTTCTTTTATGGATTTTCAGTGAACGAAAGCAGCTAATTGCTCGGACAAACTATTCGGTAATAAATCCAGCTACTTATTCGAAGATGAATAAAAAAGTTCTCGGAGCGCGAGTATTAATATACAAGGGTAAAAATCGCCCTCGTAAAATTCGAATCCAATTACCGGACTGCGTTCGATTCACAGTTAGAAAGGGGCAGAAGAAAAGCAAAGGTTGGTCCTTCTTCTCTTTCGCCTCGTAAAACTCCGAGTACGCACTTCGCGTTTATTTCCTTTTTCATTCAACGAACGCTCGGTTTTGCGTTATTTACGAGATGTGCCAGTGGATTTGCGAACGTCAATTTGCGACTGTCCTCCGCGTTAAGAAATTCAGACGAGTTCTTTTGAGGCAAAAATTTATGCGAGACGTGCACTGATATTACTATTTATGGAGTACTTAGGATCCGATGGATCATTACCGGCAGTAGATTCTGCTCCAGCCTTTTGCTTCTACCCTTTCATATTTATATATACGTATACCTTTCGCATCGGTGGACTTTCCTTTTTATGCTTCGACCTTTTTACGGAAATTTTCCGATCTTCCGGTGTCGACGATACTAAAATATTTTATAGAATCCATTTCAGGCTGCTTTTTCCTTGTAAAAATAAATTTATCGATTAAGATGCCTTTATTAGAAGAATTATTCGATAAATAATATACTCGCTAAATTTTTCTGTCGTTAATATAAAAATGCACATTTTTCAAAAATTCAAGCATTTTTTATAAGCTGAGTTTTGTTTAAAACGTATTTTGTTACGTATACTTTTATTATACCGACATTACGTGCGTAATCAACTACGTATTTATAAAATTAGTTTGTACGTTACTATTTTCATTTTATAAATTTCAAATAAGAATTATTTTATTATCGTTAGGGATCTATTTTTCACTTACAACTCGGGAATTATTTAGATAATTAGAAAAATTTGGAATCGAATTATCGTTATTTTTAATCAGTTCGTTCTAATCCAAGTATTTATCATCAATTTTTCTAATATAATTTATTTGTTTTAGTTTAAATCGATAGGATATAAAAGAGTAGAGTAGTTTAGCGAAAAGTATAAAATCAATGATCTTTGCTCGACAGTATATGTATATATATATATATATATATATGTACTTTAGACAACTGCGATTCAGTGACTCAATTCCACAGTCTCATCGTTCAGCTGCTTTAGCCTAGTTAAGATTTAGACGGTTCCCAAATTGGCAAAATAGATTTTCGTTAATTGAAACGATCGTCGAAAATATCAAAGGACTTTATACGAATACTCGAAATTTTCGCTACGCGTACTACAATTATTTCATACATTCGATAACACTCTGGAAAACCTTTGTCGTATTTACGCGTATTGTATTTATACGGAACAGTTGAAATAAACGTAAATTATATCGATGTTGATGAGATATTTTATCGATAGAACGATCGCGGTAAAATCATTGCAATACCGATCCCTTGAATTATACACATTTAAATGGCCTATTTAAATATTCTGTTCATTATACATTTATAAAATGTAATTAAATCTTTTAGATTGGCGCAGTTCATATTTTTCAAAAATAAACTAAATCTCATTACTTATTAGGGTGGAAGGATTGGCTCGTAACATTCGGATGCTCTCGATAATATTTTACTTTTAATTAATTAACGAAATTTCTTCCTATATTAAAAAGAATAAATCTGTCTTTAACGAAAATATATTTTTCCTTTATATATCTCAAAGTAAGCATCTTATACAAGATCACTTTGAGAATTTAGAATCTCATCGATAAGTGTAACTATAACGTGACCGCAATCTTATATTTTATATTTTATCTAAAAAATTATAATAAGAATGTCCCAAATACCGTTATTTAAAAAACTATCTCTATTTTATCGAGCACGTATCTAAATATTAATTAACATTCGGTAAATTCACAATACATCCTAAGAGAAAATTCAAAATACATCCTAATTCTTGAAAGAATGAAGTATTAATTCCGCGTTCGAGTGTCATCGATATTTGCACCGTTCGAATAACTCGAACGACTTGTATTACGTTCAAGGTATATCAATTTGTCAACATCTTCGATTTTATTCCTTACATCCCTGTCGTGAAAGGGTCATTAAACGAGAGGACCAAAACGCCTCTTGACGCCTTTCACACGCACCAAAGCCTTAATACCCAATAATACTCCAGGTCAACGCGAGTTTCCCGAAATCGCTGCACCACTTCCGATTCGGATTCACGATACGCTTTCCGAACACGTTTCTGGGTTAACGATTCATCAGAAGCCATGGGCACGTACCATTATTGTCGTGTCCATCAATGCGCGAAATACAAAGTCGTGGAACACGCAATCCTGGCTATTCGAGCAAATTAGAGTTAACTCGGAAGCTGGAGATCCGCAGATTCGAGTATTTAATTCTTAATATTTTCAAATTTCGGATTGATTTCGCTCGAAATTTATAGTCATCGTTATATTCGTAATACCGATAGTAATACCGATCCAGGGTTCGATGCAACGAACTTTTTATTCCGGAATATATGGATTTTAATATTAGATAATTAATTACTATCGATGTAAAGAATTTTTTATACTTTACGAATTAGGTCATTTGAAAATAAAAAATATTCGATATATTGGAATAAATTGCAAATTTTTCCGAAAGATATCGTATGTATTTTGCATTGATTTTTCCAAGATTAATGTCTTCTAAAAAACTAGCAACTATAATTATGACCAGAATAATAATATGGAAGAATATCGCTTCTTATTATTTTTAATTAGCTGTCGATTAATTTTATCAAATTTAACATTTGCATAATTCAAAATAAAACTTTTTCAAATATTACTATATAAGTTTTTAGAATAAAAATTTTCAGCAAATATTTCATGTTCCACTTACTATTCGTTAAAATTATTACTTCAGAAATTTCCATTTTAAATTTTTTTATATGAGCGAATGGTAACGAAGTTTAATATTTAGCGTAAATTAACTAAATTTCACTTAAGATTTTTACATAAAACGCGTATTTTTTCATAATATATAATATTATAAAATATTAAGTTCTCGTTTCAATAATTTATATACATTTACAATGAAAATTTTACATACGTAAAAAATATGTCAAACTTAACGAAGTTGTTTTCGTTCTCGGAAGCTCAATTTTAATATTTTTTGTATTAATTTTTCATCGATCATTCGGCAATAACATTACAATATTTCTTTATTTTTTGCTGTAATCCATCTTAATTTAAGAAAAACAGTTTTTAAATTAATAACTTCTTTCTGATATCATAATGAGTCTTCGCAGGAAGTTTGAATTTAATTGGAAAATTTCCTCTGTGCGCAAATTATTTTCTGTCAAAGCCATGAACTTTAAAGAAGCACTTTATCGAAAGAATAATAAGCTCTTTAAAAGTCAACTTAATAAAATCATTTGAGAAATCTATTTCGACTACTTAAGTTTAATCAAGGAAATACAATTTTAATTTTATGGTTCTTATTGTTTCTTATATACGGAAGTATATACTTTGCGTGTATATTTATTGGAATATGGATGGTTTAGAAAAATAATAAATATTCGTAAGATTGAATTTTCTTGACTGTGGTTCGAATTTCATTTTACGTGAAATAAGATAGTAAATTAAATCAATGTTTTTTGAAACTAATAGGAACAGAATGATATAAATAATACACGAATGATTTTAAATATTCATCCAAATTGCCATAGATTTAATATAAATGAATCGCTGGAATGAAAATAGAAATTTTCTTATTTTTCATATCTTTTTATCAGGAATTACATTTTAAATATTTATTTAGATATTACTTTTATAAATTAACATACTCCGCATCTACTACTAACATTTAATAAACAAGAGTGTAATTTTAATATTCCTGTTAAATATTTGTTAAATAAAATTCTAGACGTTTATTATCATGCTTTAAATTTTTTTCAAAAATTATTGTAGGATTCGAGTAAAGTATTATAGAATAATAATTTTACAAAATAATTTTAAAAAATAAATTATTTACTTATTAATCATTAGATTTTGTTTTCACGAAATTTAGCTTATACACTTTTTTAGTAAAACATGTTTATATAGATTTTTATGTTTATTTTCTTTTATCTGTACATTTATTTAATATTTATCTTATTAACAATTATTTTTATGTATTATTTATATTAAAAACTCTTGCCATGGATATTATTATTATTCATGATGTAATACTTCTAATTATGAATTAAATAAATAAAACGTAACAATGGATATTGAATCCAAATAGTAGAAAAATATGATACAAAATAAAAATTTCAAAATAAGACGAGGTTTTGTTTTTTATATAACTGATATAATTGCTTTATTTTTAGAATAATATATACTATTTTGAAAATATATTTTTACAGATTGTATCAGAAAATATTGAAATCTATCAGTTGTATATCTATTTTGTTACGAGTATTAATTAATAATTAAAAATTTTTATACAAAATATTGATTCTAAAAATTTTATATATATCGAATTTTAATAAAAAATTACGTATAGCTTCGTTTCATCTAAGAATATATCGAGAAATAGAATATATTAACTATAAGTGTAATTTAATACGTGATATACAAACGAAATGATTAAATTTCGCAAAAATAATTTTATCGTTGCTGATTCATCGTGTAGTTAGCTTAATGTTTCAGTACGTAAATATAATAAAGAAGAATTACTCGTAATAGGATACATAAACTATAAAAGTAAAATGATCTGCAGTAGAATCGGAAAATTTAAATCGATATGTTGACTGAAAAATATAAATAGATAAATATATATCATACCTATGGAAACACGAAACGTGTTTAACAAGAAATTCAGTCCAAATAAAATAAAAGCGATGAAACGAGGTGGTAGATAAAAAGATAAAAATAAAGAAAGAAATAGAACTTGGGGATACTTGAAAAGGAGAAGCTGCCACGTGAAATAGAAGTTATTTTCGAAACCGTTTTTTTCAACTGTAGATTTCCGTCTTTATCTCCATTTGTTATTTCTCCTTTTCTATCGAAGTTAAACCCGCGGATGGATTTACGGAATTTACGGTGCTCAGATTTCAAGTACTACCGTTTATACGCAAGTCTGTATTGTCTTTCTTTTGTCCCTCTCACTTCTCCTCTCATCTCTCCCCTTACCACCGAACCCCTTACTTTCACACGTCTCTTTCTTCCTCGCAGTTCCGCCGCTTGTTTTTCGTATCCGTGCCTCCAAAGCGTCGCCGTACGCGCGGTTTATATTACAAAACGAGATCGAGTCCCTTTTCACTCGGTTACCCCCGCGTTTCGTTTCCCGGCTTCACCTTCGAGAGTACATTTTTATTCGGCGTCTCCCCCCTTTATAGCTCGTAGCCACTCGCTCCATGGACGGAAAATTTTACTTGACAAACGAGGAAGGAGAAAAGTACCGTGGAAATGTTGGAGGAGGTCGAGGCTACTCCACCGAGTCGCGATCGCGTTTTCAACGCAGGAAATAGTTAGAAAACGTAACGGGAATCTTTCTTTTCGAAGCGAACATCCGTTCGTGTACACCTAAGCTTGAAGGAGGCTCGATCTACAAATTTCAAGGGGATGTTATAACTTTGATTGGATAGGGTTGGCATGCCGAGAATGAATTCTTCGAGAATTATGAACTTTGCTGAAGAATCACTACTATTACAATGATTCAAGTTCTCAATTACGGTAATGGGAACGGTAAAGAAGTTTCATAATTATTGCGAATGATGAAGAACCAATAGCTAAAGAATTTCAAAAGTATTTTTTATATTATCTTTTAGCTTTCAAAGATATACCATTTTAAAAGTTTTGTCCTCCATGAATTTTACCGTTGCAACAATGACGTTGTCTTTCAATAGATTCAATAGAGATCAATTATTATTTCGTAAAAATTATTACCATTATTATATTTTACCGATATTTATTTATTTAAACGATATTAAATACGATAGGTCTAAAAGTAAAATGAGAAATCTGTTTATGATTTTAGACTAATACTGTATAATCTAGAAATCTATTTTCTTCAAAAATGTTTTCATTATTTATTACAGATATAAATTCTATATTTCAGTTCTACAAATATTTTATACCCTGTAATCGCTAAATTTATCTCTAGATATTTTATATGATATGATATGTATATGTATATATGGAACTGATAAAAATTGTTACGTAGAAAGTTCATATTCTTTGAACAAATCATGTAATTTTCTGATTCAAACATGAAACAAATTCCGAAATATATTATAAATACTGATTAATATTTATAATACCTTTAATTTATAAAGAAAATACAATGTATTTTGATAAATATTATCATTATATTACATCATGTTATATTATGCTATCAATTCTAAAAAAATATTTGTATAATTATTAAAAATCGAACGATATATTCGGAAGCCATATTTCCATTACGGAATAATTACAAAGCATTTTACGAAATTATAACTCACATGATTATTTCTTTAAAAATATTATATTATTCGTAAATTAAATTTTCTAAAGCGCTTAATATTCGAAAACTACTTAAAATATATTTTATTATTTTTATATTAATGATATGATAGTTTTAATCCTTTGAATTAATATTGTACTGATTAATATTCTACATTATTGAATTATTCTTCTTAAATATTTCTATTCGTTCTTATAAACATTAACGAGTAATCTTTATGTTTCAATGTCTTATAAAAACTTAAAAAATATACGTTTTCATAATTTTGAGATGATTAAATTTATCGAATAAATTTTTAAGATTAATAATTCATTTAACTTCAAATTATTAGAGTATATTTTTTCGAATTATCTAAATATTTTCTAAATTACATTTTTTGAAATTTGAGTGCATCATTTATAATAATCTTTCCAATAGTACCATAAATATACTATAAGTTATTTATTTATGTGTACCCGATACGTTAATGCAACTTTTTTATGCTTAAATAGTTTCGATGCTAATGATAAAAAACTACAATCACTAATAAAAATGTATTATGGAAATTTGCTCACTTCAAATAATAAGTTCTACTATAAATTATATACGTATCCGATTCGTTGGTTGCACTGGATTGACTTCTGTCATTTTATGAGTAAATATTTACTCGAAACCAACTGACTATTGACCTACATTTTGGTAAAATGTACATCAAACATTTAACCTAGTCTACCGATACATCCATTTTCGTAATATACTCAAATAAATTTTATATTTGAATCTGACACAATCTTATAATTTCGAAATAGAAATCTTATCGTATTCGAAGTATATAATTTATTTTGTTATTTTTTATATAATAAAGTAAGAAAACCATATATAATATATCGCAAAGAAGAATTCAATTCGTGCAGTCGATGATATTTGTGTTGGACAGTTGCATTATATTTTAATTATAACAAGGATGATTATTTTGAAAGCATAAATAAGAGTTTTCCCGTGCAATGGTCAATTCATGAAATTTAATTTAGAAAACTCTTTGTTCAATTTTTAAATTAGAATTTTAAATTACGCGAAATGAAATATAAATATCAGTTATTACATACGTAATCCACTAAAAATGCTATGTTTTTATACACTAAAAAATATTAATCAGGATGAATTTTCAATAGAAACACTTTATTAATTACCAAATTATAATTTTCCGATCGAGAAAATGAATTTTTATAAAAATTCTGTTCAAAATTGACAAAAAATTTAACCGTTGGTATCGCGTTTATGGAAAATGCAGCAAAAATAATTTTAAAAAGTTCCGACACAGCAGCTGTTATAAATAGTTTAACCGAAAGCAATTCATACGTTGAAAAATTTAATTATTCGTATCGATAAAAAAAACGAATACGGAATATATTTCATTTATTTCTAAATATCATTAAATTCCACGAATTACGAAGATTCGGCACGTCTTATCGATTCCACAGATTTTCCGTATAAAAATAATTTAATTATGTTACTCGCTCGGCCACTTTTTCATTCGCTTTCGTAAAAATATATGAAAATATTCTAATCGATCGTAATTAAAAAAAATCTTCTTCGTAAAATTTTTATGTCAAAGCAACATCATCCGAACGTGGCGGTCGTATAATCGGTCGGGAAAAAAGTACTCACCGAAAGGTTGGATGCATTTTTCAAAAAATGTAATATCGATAAAAAGAACGAGAAGCAAAGAAACTAAAAGCATCAAAGTAAATTTCGGTAAAATTTGCTGGAAAAAAGAGAAAAAAAAGGTAAATCGCTCGATTTACCGGAAAGAGTGGAAGGTCTGAAAAAAAAGAAAAAAAGTATTAAAACTATCTTGTCGCTCGGAAGACACTCGCATCAACTTGTGAAATAAGCGGATCGCGTGGATGTTCCAGGACCGCGAGTTCGTGGAGATGGAGGTGCCGTACAACGGGGCGCCCAAGAGGCCGGGATCGCCCTCCCCTCTGACGTCACCGGCCCACAGCACCGCCTCGAGGGGCGGCCTCCTGCAGTCCTGCTGCGGCCGCTGCTATCCGCAGCGCTATCAGGTACGCGGTCGGCGCATCCTCGCCTCGACGACCTCGATAAGCGAGGCCGGCGTTCAACCGGCGGCGGCGACGAGTCAGGCCCATCGGGCCCTTCTGCAGCCGGCTGCAGTCGCGGGGACCTCCAGCGGGGACGAGGACCCGGCGCAGGTGCCGAACGTCGCGTTCACCGTACCCGGGGAGAACGAGTCGCGTCGCGGTCAGGGACGTCAGGGTGGATCCTACAACGAGACGCGGGTCTGAACGAGGCTCGACTCGCGTTTCATCCCTTATCCCCCCGCGTTCGAACCTCGCCTCCCTCCGCCCTTCGCCCTCCTCCACCACCTCCTCCGCCTCCACCTCCTCCAACACCTCCTCCTCCACCTCCTCCTCCACCTCCTCCAACACCTCCTTCGTTTTCTAATCGAGGTCCGGGGCTTCCTGAAATGGGGGACGGCCCGACTCGAACGCCGGGACGTAACCGTTTTTCGTTGCGTCCCCCATCGCCGCTCGGACGCGTACGAATGCGTCGATCGCTTTCGACCCGATCGGCGAGCTTACCTATTTCAGACGAGTAATTGGAACCTGGGATTTCGATATGTTTATCTATATGTTATAAACGTTAGCTGTTGATCGAACAATTCAAAAATAGACTAGGCGATATTTTCTCGTTATCCGTTTACTAACGAAATATATTCGATCGTCGTTCGATTGCGTCGGAATACGACCGACCAATTGTAAATAATCGTTGATCGTATTCGGTATTCAACCTTTTCCTAAATGTTTAAAACTAATGATACTCGTTATACACGGATACGAGCTTACGTTGTAAAATCAAATTAATTTATCTTACGCGATCGATTATATTTTTGCATCTTATTCGAATCGAACCGCGAGAGGAATGCAAAATTCTAATGCCGTAATTAAACTTCAAAATTCCGGAATAGTTGAACTTTCGTTGCGACTTTGTAAAAATACGGGGATATCGTTCAAAATCGAAATTTAACGATAAGAAAGTAAAAGTAAAACGATAAAAGTGATATTTTAATTTTAATCAAATAATTAAATATTTATTGGCAACCCATCGTTTCGATGTCGCGGTAATAATCACCGATGAACAAGAGAAAAAAGATAAGTCGGTATGGCCTAAATTAAACGATCGAACACTTTTTTGCCGTGAATCAAAGTTCGAGTTAGTGCAATTATACAAACATATCGATATAAAATTAATTACACGTTTGGGAAAATTATTTTATGTAAAAACATCGAATTATTAAAACTGTGTATATATTTCATTTCTTTATAATTAAAATAAACTTCTAAATAAATATCATAATTCGGTATCGAATTCGATCGAACGAACGGAGAATCAAAGTATAATATCGAACGTTCGAGCATTAAAAAAAATTCTTTTTTATCGTAAAGATTTCTTCCTTGATACGTCATTCGATGCATTGCCAAAATATTATACGTATTTAAACCGTACTACGAATTATAAATTTTAAAACTGAAATCAAAATGAACGCAACTTGTAACGATCGTTAAAGAAAAATTCAAACGAAATACAAAGAATTCGAATCGTATATATTTACAAATAATGTAAAATAAAGTTCTCGAACTACGATCGAGTTAAATAAACTATTGAAACCGTGAAATTAATTAAAAGATAAACGAATAAGTTCGCGATTAATGATAAGCCGTAACAAAAATAAAATAAAGAATGATAAAATTAATCGGATTATTTAAAATGTATAAACGAGTATAAATTTTTTATTATATATTTGTTTTTTTATTTATTCGCTTATTTACTTGCGTTGTATTATACGTACATATCCAAATATGAAACGTCAGTCTTATTCCTTTTACTTCTTTTAAACTAGAAACACTCGCTCGAGGTATTCGATATACTTCGACGTCACGAATTAAAACGAGCGAATACGAAAAAGGATCAGAACGGAAAAACGCGCAAAGTTGTTTTTTTATCTTAATTAACGGATAATTAAAAAATCTCTTAATTAAATAAGGGATATAGAATAAAATGTTGAGAAGTTTAAACACCCGATTAAATTTTATCGTATTAAAATATAAAAGAATTTTAACTAAGGGCTTAGCACCTTACGACTGAACCGAATTTTAACTCACGCGCGTGGATGTCACATTATGCATACGCATGTGTATATACCGAAACAAGTATTTATAAATTCTATAAATAATGGAGATAACGCGAATGGATAAATAATGCGAATAGGAAAAATATAAAGGAAAAAAGGAATGATGATTATGAAATGGATGTTAGAGAATTGAGAGTCGTTAACGTGATTACGCGAGATCGAAAAATAAAACGCATCTAACCGTGACAGGTTTTAAATAGGTATCATCGTATTGTATAGGATAGGTCTTCTAGTTGTAGGTCTTCTAGTGGCTTACGACGAGTGACGCGTGTGTGGACACATAATGCCCGAATATTATTATTAACATTATTATTATTATTATTACCCGAAACGCGTGGATTTACAATTGCCATTATTAATTGTCACCATTATTGTTATTATTGTCATTGTAACGATACTCGTGTTCGCGACGACTAAATTCTAAATTGGTGTGTCGTAGCTGTTAGATGGGGATTATACGCTTCTCTTTCGTGTACCCGGATGAGACGGAATTTCCTTATTTCCAAATCTGAATCTTTAATATTCGTACTCTCAAAAGTATCTTTGAACGTTGGAACTATTTTTCAAGCTCGACTTTTTCCCCGAAAGAATACGAAAATACTTACGTTAAAATTTTATATAAAAAGCAGTTTTGATATTTTCACTCGACTGCGGATAACAATTTTTTTTCTAAACGATTTGATCGATGGCAAACCTTTCTAACGAATCGAAGCGCCTTTCTTAGCGAACGGTGTCATCTTCTTTATCTCATTCGCGATTAATAGTTTTATTTAATCAGTCGCTACGTACAAATAAACTCGTGACTTTATGCTTTTACGTTAAATTGTATTTCGTACAACGTTTAGATTAAACTTTACGACTTTTACTGTGATTCATGGTTGATATTTTTAAATCCAAATTTTATGATCTTGGAATCTTTTTATAAATACATTAAATTTATTAGCTTAAAGATAACGAATCAATTTCGCACTATTTACATATTAAGTGTAATGTAATGTATATTATAAATTGTTTTAAATGTATTCGTTTTTAAAATAAAAACTCGACACGGAAGAAATTTAATCAAAATTTTACCGGCAATATGTTTACTTGCTATTACTAATACTTTAAAAAGTTTGGATTCTATATTTTACAAATATTATGATTTAATTCATAGCGGAGAAATATACTTTCATTTTTAAATTAATTTTCAGAGATCCATGTGCATGTAAACGACTAAACGGAGTACTTTGTTACATGGTTTCTGGTTTCGGAGAAAAAAGAAAGCGATCGTTATTTTTCGCTTAATCGTCTTGAAAATTAAAATATGAAATTCAATGTACCGTGAAAAACATAAACTTAAAAATTAAAAATGTTAACTGTTAAATTTAAAACTGTTGGATAAAAATGAAATAAAATGACGGTTTTTGTGAAAAATAGGTTCATAAGTCAAAGTTATATTTTTAATTTTTATTAAACTAAATTCATGAATAAATAACGAAAGTTTGAAGATAAATAATGTATAATTAATTATCGAGTATTTTTACTTTATTGATACACACACATATAATAGTAAACACAATTTTAATAGTGAGACGATCAATTTAGACATAATTATCGTTAAAAATTGCATTCTAGAAATTATTTAAGTGCAGAATTTCATTTAAAAATTTATTGATTCGTGAAAAAAAAGGTAGAAAGAAGACAGACTAGACAAAAATTAGAAAATATTACAAAGTCAGAAGATATAGAGTTTTTTTCGCGTGGAAATTTGATTTTCACCAGAACCAATTTTGTCTATCTGTGAAAATTCGTTATTTCCGGATTTGCGGAAGTCAATCGTAAGCGGAACGATTCTAAATCTGAATGATGAAAATAGAAAGTACTTGCACCATCTGTAAAACGATTATTTCATGGTGTCATAAATACTGTGAGAGGGTTTAAATTTGAATACTCTTCTTACTAAAGATAGTACGAGCTTTAATGATTGATCTGTCATGAAATTTTCATCGAATTTTAACATAAGTATTAACGATTTCTTTTAGCCTTTTAACTCATTTTATAATATAAATCATATATTAATAATAAAATCTAGAACTTTATTTTCTTATATATTCTTCATTACTGACATATAAAATATTTTTTCGAATATATCATCATTTTTTATAAGTAATTGTTATATGATTTTATATTTATGTTTTGAAATATTGACTTTGAAAGAAAATTTTGTAAAAAAATATTAATTTTCATATATACAAGATTTATAGTCTATATATTTTCGATATTTACCGTTCATTATTTATTGTAATGTAAAGAAGATGTAAAACAACCTTCGTTTTCCGCGCTATAGAAATTACTAAATGTCAATGAGTTGAATCAATGCAAACAATATTTCAATTAGTCTAAATAAGTCTACTGTAATATCTTTTAGCAGGGTAACTGATTTATCAATGATAAATGTATTATAAATATATTAAATAATACGTAGGAAAAAAATGAATGTTTAATTAAACATATTTTTTTTGATAGATTTAAATTTCGCGTACATTATTTACTATACATTTAATAATAATAAATTATATTACAAAAATGTTTACTATGGTATCATAATGCAATATTCATAAATTTCATTTATACAAATTTTTATGATTATTAATAGTTACGATGTACTTATCGATGCAAAATTTATGTCATTACCAATACTATTATTACTATCGCGTTATATTTTAGAATAAAAATAGTTTTTTCACATATACGACAATCAAGTTACTACAATATTATGAACAATATTTGTCATTATATTAATCCACGTTCTAAATAATTTTTCATAGGTAATTTTGTATTAATTGAACCGTAATATCACGAGTATAAGTTAATTATATTTTTATACAACTATTTATTATTAAAATGAATTTGCAGATAATTCATTTAAGAAAGAAAATAATGATTTCAAGTATTATCGGTACATAACTACTCGTTTATTTAATTGTAAAATAAATTAAAAATATTTCAAGATCATAAAATACTAATAAAGGGATTAAACGATTTTTTCCGATAACCTTAAATTATTGTTACAGATAAGTATATACAAAATATTTATACGAAGGAAACGTCATAATTCACTTATACGAAAAGTGTATTTTAGCATCTTTTATTCGATTCTAGATGGACGAAAAGTTTGTAGTTAAATGTCAAGAGAGAATAAATTTATAGGAGAAGTACTTATAAAAAGTGAATCCCTACCTGCCCCTTGTCTTCCATTTTTAGATATTCGCACAAGTGTGTACATATACGTATATTTCTAATAGTAACTAGTAACAAGGAGTAATCAAAGAAAAATTTTAGCGGGAATAATCTTAACCGATAATCTCAGTCTCAACCCTTGTACATTTTCTCGACCACTGATTTTCATTTATCCATTACATTTTCAACTCTTCCATCTACCCTCTATCCTATGTACGTGCGTCTTTTAAACATCATGTATGTATGTATATGCATGACATTGTTCCGAAGTGTCGCGCTCGTTCGGCACCTGAGTTTTCGATCTGTCAATCAAATATTTAATATATTAAATATTATATACAAATACGAAGAAAAGTGCATCGGTTGTCTCGAAAGCGATTTCGATTTATCGTGGAATTCATGGATAAAACTTCTGGCGAGCAAAAGCTAAAAAGCAGTTGTGTGTATAAACAGAAATATATATTGTATATAATATATACAACATGTATAAAAATATGTATTGTATATAATGTATATAAATAACAAAATTACGGCTTTCGATGCACTTTTCGAGCACGCGAAATATTGTTCGTAGAGTTTTCGAGGTGTAAGAAAAATAATAATATAAAGTTCCCTCGAAAGCTCTTAGGGTAGATATTCATCATCGATACGAGTCGATGCACAACTTGTATCTATGAAAATTACAGATCTAATAATTAACGAAGAAACGAGGATGAAAAATTTACGTAACTAATGTCTCGGAGTTGTGCGTAGACTCGGAAAAAATATTAGAAGTAAATCGGAAAGGGTAATACGCAAAGTGATAAAAAGAAAACGGAGAGAAAAAGAAAAATAATTAAAAGTATAATCATAGTTCGTTCAGGGATAATGCGAGCGATAGTTTTGTAAATAGATACAGTCGGGGAAAAAATTGTGCAAGAAAGCAAAACAGAAATAAAAAAAGCAGAATACAGAAATTATAAACCTTCAAAAAGGTTACGGAGATTTTAGATTCTTAAGAGTAAACTTTATAGATTATAATTTTTACAATGAAAATAATAAATAAATAAAAGTGTTGAATCCTCACTTTCTCCATATACCTCGAAACTTAAGAGTGTTTGCGATTCTACGATACGATTCGAAAGAAAGGAATATAAATTAAAGGACGGAAGATTCTCGTTCAAAGCCAATCGATCTTTTGTTAATTAATACATTTTTATATTTCGGTAGGTTTAAAGCCAAATTTAAGAATTATTCAAATAAATTTCGTTACGGCGACTTCAAACTTTCACCTTCGGTCATTCGTTAAAATCGAATTTCGCTCGATGCTGTAATTCAATGCAGATATATTTCGATTAATAGAAAATTATATTTGACACGCAGATGACTCTTAAAGATCCAAACTTCTTTACGTTAACTCTTTAAACCATACATATCGATAATCGTGTTAGATTTTACAATCGAATCTTTTTGTAAATATAATGTGTTGAATTAAATATACTCCAATATATCCAAGTTGGATTAAAAAATCAAGAACAAAGGATGAATCTATCGAATCGGCAACTTTCAAAATTCTTATATCGAATAAAATAAAAAAATTAAACTTAGGCTCTTTGAATTTTTGCATTTCATCGCTTGTATATAATAAATAAAAGTAAAAAAATCTCTTAACACAACGCTCCAACTATAAAAAAAAAAGATAAAAAGATTTGCCTGTTTCAGTGCGTATATCAGCTCTATAACTTAATACCATTGTAAAAATACTTAAGAACATTCCAAGTGGATGACAAGAAACGTGTAAATGTAAAATTATTTCGTGCGGCCTACGAGATTCTAAAATAAAAATATATTTAAAAAAAAGTAAATATGTTAGGTTGTATATATGTGTATATACATATATATATCTATAAATATATGTGTATACTAATACGTAGGCAGAAAAAGCGAAATATTTGGTTGCGCATGTAAACGCACACAAGACGAAGGAGTTTTAGAGCTTAAAGAAAAAGATCGGAGTATCGATAAGAGGAAAAGGTATGCAATGAAACTTGTATAAATATGCAAGCGCGTCTCATTTTCTGTAATCGATGATAAGAATTATAAAGAGAACATCAAAGGAAACGGCTTTTTTAGATTTTTCAAAGTTACAGCTTGAAATTAAGAATCAATCGGAGGTTTTGCTTCTTTATAGGATGTATTTCAATCAACTCTTGTCTGGTAAATAATTATACACCTATGAAAATGATTCTTATTAAAGAATGAGATGTACTTTAAATGGTTATAGTAAAGATCCGATGAATTCTGGTTTTCTCAACGAACAAATAAGAAATATAAAATAACGTCAGTTGTTTTTTCATTTTACTAAAGATTGAGATAATTTTTAATATAATTCGTTAATATAAATTATTTTATTTAATTCGAATTCTATCATCCACGTGTACATTTATGATCGATCTGTAATTATTTATACTCGTTTCCATAAATTGGATATTTTATATCCAGACGAAATTGCGTAGATTTGTAAGTTGTAGAAATGAAAATAATATTTTTAACGTACATAATTATTTCATCCTATTTCAAGAGTTGAAAAAATAATAGAATCTTAATTTAATCGAGTTATTATGATCGATAATAACTCAAATTTTTAATAAATAATAATTAAATAGAAAAAACGGATTTATTCAATAAATTATTTGGGTAAAAGAGATAAGATAATATAAATGTACGTATCGTTGAAATCGCTGATGTTTTTATGCACTGTACAATTACTATTAATTACAAAAAATAAGACAATAATTTCTTTCGATTTCTCAAATTGTTTTACAACTCATTTTCGTACTTTATAAAATTTACGCTGCCAAGATATACTATTAAAATAACGTTCTCACCTTAAAAATTAACCCAATTCTTAAAAGTGTATTAAAAAGTTGAATGAAAGTTAAAAGTTAGGTGCGTAAAAAACGTTATTATATTTCTTATTTAGAAAGAAAACGAGAAAGTTCACAGGAATAAAAAATATGTCTAAGCGTCCATGTAAATAAGTACATTAAGGTAATGATTTCAGAAGGCTAAATAAAAAAAGCAGTCGACCGGTCATCCTTGCACAGTTATCGATCGTTTACGCGAATGACCGTGATTATTTCTCTTTTATAAATTTAGCACATTACGGAGAATTTACTTGCTTTTCGCGGTGCACAAAAGAGGCGAAAAAAATTTACGAGAGACATCAGTGAGATGAAAATCCTTGAATATATTTATAGTATATTTTTTAATATAATTAAAGTCATCTTTATTACCATTTTACTTTCGAAGCGATCGTTAAATCGATGTTCCGCGTTCAACGCCAACGAAAGCGACGTATAAGTAACGAAATATTTTTTATATCCTTAAATTTGATATCGAGTGAAACTTTGAATTTTATAACACGAAAAAATTCATTCGAAACGTACTCAAATTACCCGATTAATTACGTACGATTTCAATTCGGTACACAATGCGTCGAAGTTTCATCGATCCGATACAATTGAAGCTATCGTAACGCTTTTTAAAACTAACTTTACATCGAGTTTTCATCTTGATTTCAAATTACAGTTTCTTTATAAATAGAAGAACGAAAAACGAACCTCGGAAATGCGAGAAGTAGTCTCAAAGAGTAAACATTCGCACGCGTTCGTATACATTCGGCAAAATAAAGCTTCTCTTAAAAATTGTTGGTATCCTTCGCATATTTCATTTTATAAATTTGATCGATGACTAATTGCGAAAGGAATCGTGCAGACTTGGCAGAGGCTCGAAGAATTGCGTAAATCGGGTAATTAAAATTCTCGAGGAGCGAAGGAGAGGAAGAAAGGGAGAAGAGAGGGAGAAGAGAGGGAGAAGAAAGGAGAGATATCGTTAATAAAGGCATCGAATTAAACTCGTTCCTTTAATAATGAAGAGGCGGGGAAAGGGTGAGAGGGGGGTAGGGGAGGTGAGGGGGAACCTCGGTTTATTAACGGGTCGTTCGTACGCCGCGATATTGTTCAGCTGTTTTTTTTTTCGCTCCTCCTTTGTATACCTCGTCACCTCGGCATTGTCGTATCGCGGGAAATATTGCCCTACACGAACGGAGGAATATATATATATATATATATATCAGAGTACGAACGCGCGTCGCTGTACGACAATGCCAAGCAGATATAACGAGGACCTCCTTTCATTAAAGATCGAAACGAAACTAGGCGTTCGCAATTAAAGCACGTATTTCGGAGCGTTGCGTATCGGTTCGGCTGAAAACGAGCGAAGCTTCCGCGTAAAGTTACGTAAATACGGTGTACAATTGTTGTACGGTACAGTCGAGCTTTCGAAAATAATAAAAATTTACGTGCGCGAATTTAAGATAAGAAGCTAAGTAGAAACGACTGCGATAAAATTATCGGTTCGCGATCGCGAGATTTTCCACCCCGTCATTTTACCGACATTCAAAAATAGAATCGTAGCTTCTATAAACCGTCTTATTGTAATTAAAAGGTGTCTCTAGTCGGATTTTGTTGTAATGAAAATTTTGTTCGACGATAAATGGACTTTTTTACACGCTTTAACCACAAGTTTAATTATCTTGGACATTAAATGTGATAATATCTAAAAATAAACAACGCGTGAGAATAAAACTTTGGTAAACGTTCGCGAGAGATGCGTATGATTTTAGTTTATTTCGTGCACGAGAATTTTGCCGTAATGGTCGAGTAAACAATTTTATTGTCGACGATAATAATGATTCATTCGATCGTAATCGAAACAAAGATCTTTACATCTAATTATTATTATATTAAATAAATTTTTAAAACAACGAAAATAATCATCTCCGATGCAAGAAACTTTAAAGAAAAGATAAATTTACTTAAAATCGAGAGTATTTATTTAAATCGCTCTAAGCGTAAAAAAACGAAAAAACATAAATAATTGTCAAGTAACAAATGCGTTAAAGAAATTATCGTGTGTCGCGTACTTTGCAATTACCATAATTCGCGAAGAATCGAGTATAAATGTAGCATTTGTAAGTCACGTAGCGATTGAAAATCTCTCTTTCTCTCTGCTTTTCATTTTCTATTTTAATGGTACACGCTTACTTCCATTCTGCTAGCCGATCGCAAGCTGACTCAGATATAATACGAAGGTACGTTCTTTTATCTCTTCGGTGTTATCTTCGTTACTCGCGTGTCTTACCCTGCGAAAATCCTCATGGAGCAATAAGCGAAGGAAGATGAGTTCTCGGTCGAGATTTCCTCGTATATTTCGAGTTTTATCGTGTCGTTAAACATTATTATTACGATACTGGTAATTATTGTGTATTTAAAATTATAAGATACGACAAAATAGAACATTGAAAATTTAAAAAACTATCGAGCGAAACTTTTGGAAAACTAAAATTATCGTAAAAAAAGTTATCGATATTGGCACGCGTTTTTTAAAATTAAATCAAGAAATAAGTGTACTCGATGAAAATTTATTTTGTATCGGAGTTTGATTATCGGTGGTTGAAATAATTTATTCTTAAACCACGCGATACAAATTTAAAAAAAATTAATATTCGTTTTTTCTATATAATGATAAATACCTAAAATTATTTCGTGTACTATAATATTTGAATCGATGTCACAGAAAATTTGAATTTGATACATTTACAACTTCGTTCTTAAAATTTATTAATTTAGCTTTGCTCAAACAAAAAAGGTAACATAATTTTAGAGTAAAATTTGGGTTACATAGATTAAAAATAAATCATCGCGATTTAATTACCGCGATAATTATTATTTAAATACCGATGCATTAAAAATAATTTTCCGGTAGCAATTTAAATTGTAGTCGAGATTGTAATGAATTTTAATTAGTAAAAAATATGAAGCAAATTATATTTTAAATAAAAAACATTAGGATATCTAAATTTCGAAAAATTCAAAGCTTTTTATGACGATGGAATGGAAAGTAACGCGGGAAATTGACACTCTCGCGAACCACGACCATATTGTGTTTATAACTTGCTTTTATGGCGAATACGTTATTGCGACCAATAATGCTAAACACGATGATCCTATTTAACGTGAAATTTAACATTTCTAATATTATTAAGCGAACGCCTAGTGAACTTAAGGGAAGTAAGCAGGAAGCTTTGAATGAGTTCTTCGCTCGTATCACCTTTTTTCTTTTTTAACACGTAGTTGGGAATTGCTATTTCTATGAAGATGTGATGCAATTTTCGATTGCTGGGACGATCAGTTTATTCTTTTTTTGTCAGTTATGCTGATAGATAAGTCTGTAAAATCATCGGAGCAGTCGACTGGAAATTTTAATCAAGCTCAAATCGATTTGAACAACGAGTTTAACCTTAACAGCGGGAAATCGGCTTTGGAATACTGTGGAATTTCACTTTTTGTGTAATATATTATTAATTTTATCCAACTGAAAGTTGAGCTTTGTAATTTACAATACTAATTGAAATACGAAAAATCAGTTCGGCATTAAACTTGATTATATTTAAATGGATTAACGAATAATTTTTAAACATCGGTAAGTTTTTTATAAATCTAAATTCCTTCAACGTCATAAATATTGGCTAAAGAAGAAATTATAACTATAAAATAAAAATAAAAGATTCAATTTTAATATTTTGAGTTTCTACATTTATATCGTATAACATGTGCTAATTTAGTTTTTTTGGTATGGCGTAAAACTTGACATTAAAATTGAAGATTTTCTATACCTTAAATATTGAGATGAAATTATATTATTAAATATAATATAAATTAATCGCGTAATAATTTATGTAAGATTCCTCCAAGTCGCATTAATAAAAATAAATATAATTAAAAAAACTTTGTCTAATATTTCGTCATCGATGTAAGAAATAAAATTTTCAGATACACGATATTAAAAATTTATTACAAAGGATTAATATTTAGTACAAGTACCGAATCTCACTTACGTCTCTCTAATTGTATAATACAGAAACGTCTAACATATTCTCCTGTGCAACTAAAATATAAAATATATATAAAATTTTAAATATTTGTTCTTTATCTTCTTGAATTTTATTTTTAAAATATTCGATACATACGATATAAATTTTTTCTTTATAATTCCATGTAGTTTGAAATACGTCTCTCTCAAACTAAACTTTCCATTTACTTAAGACAATATTGTACATGGAACATTTTTATATTTTTAACTTTACTAGATATTTAAAATATTTTAAATATTAAGGTATAAGTGAATATTCACCGTGAAATTTAATTTAAAAATTATAAATATTACAAAAATGAAAATATTACAAAAGGTAAACAAAATGAGAAATTAGGTGCTAAAATGTAATATGACAAATATAATAAAACATAATTTTTTATTCCTTTATTTACAATACTAAAATATAAAATAATATTTAACGTACGTTAAATTTTAGGACGAAGAAAAATTTTAATTTTTTCCCCGTCGACTATTTCAATATATAAAACAACTAAAAAGAAAATATGGAAATTAAATGCCCTACCCATAATTAAAGGAATTCTCGTGTCGTGCACCATTTCATATTTATTCAAAATCATTATCGGCATTACTGACGCCAAAATAAATCTATAAAAATTATTTAGTGCGCGCATAAATATTTAAATAAAAAATAAATTCAGATATTATAAAGTTCGACTAATAAATAAAATACGGCATTTTTAGAGAAATATCTAACGCATAAGTGTAATAAAAGCATAATGGCGTAAATCTGCGATCACCTATATCACCTTTTTAGCCTCTATATGTATGCGTATGTGTATATATGTGTATACACGCGTAAGTATATATGTATATACACGTATGCATAGTAATATATATGTTCGCATGCAAAGCTGCGGTTTCCTTCTGAATCCTCCCTCCACCTTTTCGGCCTATGTGACCCTTTCATGCCAACATATATATATATATATATATATACGTGATGTGCGTTTTAGCCTTGCACGCCTAAGTTAATGTTCCGACATGTATACATATATATATATATATGTATATGTATATATATATGCATCTAAGGACGTGTACGTGTGTTAACGCGTGTATGGGCGAATGCGATGTGTTCATGAATGTAGGCATGCATACTTGTCAATACATTCAATGAGATGAAATAATTGGTTTATTTTATCGAGATGTAATAGCTTACAGATATTTTGGTGCCTAGTATAAGTGAATCGGTAAGTGAACGGGATAATTTATAGATTAATGACCACATAAAAGATTTTTATACTAATAATATTATTTATGATAGTTTTTTAAGTAGAAATAAGTTATTTTTATTTTAAAATATGTTTTACTACATTGAATTTGTTTTGTATATTTCTTTATCATATTTATTATTTTAGACATTTTATATTAAAATTTCCTCTTCTTATAATAATATTAAAAAATGAATTTAATCTATAGTGAGAATATTATTCTTTTTCTCTTAATATTTTACATTATTATAGGTAAATAAATTTATATTCAATTAATTGCTTAATACTTTTTACCACTTTACAATGAATAAACAACGGATTTAAATATATGAATAATTTATGATATAATGTTTTCATTAGGATCCACTTAATTAAATTATATAATATTTAATTGAATTTAAAAATAAATTCGCTGATTATATAGAATAATAAATTTTATTTTTAGGAAAATTAAAAAATATGTACCATTTATCCAGAAAATGTTAAATCAAATGAAAATAGTTAATAGATACTAAATTCTTAGTACACCTTATAATTACATGAATTATATAAATATTATATAAAATAATTCTGTAAGCTTTTATAGCTTTACATTTTAGTAAAATATTCATAAATTTTTTTTTATATGATACTTTTTGAACGAGCATAAATTATTTTATGAAAAATACGAACGTTCGTATAAAAATCTAATTATATTAATCGATTTCTGCAACGACATTATATATTCTCATACGTACACGTCCAAATTAGTCCCTCTAAAAATCCTTCGGAATTTAAAAAATTTCTTAATCGCTTAACGATAAAAATAATATTCTCTAGAATTTTAAGTAATAATGTACGATATTCAAAACTAATAATATAAAAGTAATAATGTCGATCGATTTCCAAAATAAGAAAATAAGACACGCTCAATCTTTTGGAGCATTCGATATTTTGATTTTGAATCGTTTAATCAAATTTAGGGCAAACTTAGTAGCATCGATAAAATTTGATTATATTTTATTTATAAAATGTATAATTTTTAACTCTAGAGTTACCATCGAATAAAATGAATAATGATAAGCAATAAAGCAAAATCGTAATAAAATTTCTTGCGGTAAATTTTTGTTAAAAATATAACGAAAAGACGACTCGTTTCGTATCGGAGTAAAATATTTTTCTTTGAAATTTATATGATGTCTTTAAAATAGAATTGTATTTCGTATACATAAAATATGTTGACTGAAAATGACCGAGTAGGACTAAAATTGAACGGAGAAGACCGAAGGATCCTCATCGAATTTTAATCGATTTTACATTTATAAACGGGCTCATTTTTCATAGGCGAAAGCTTCTTTATCGCGAAAATAAGTTGCCAAAGCAAAAAATGTTAAAGCAAGCGAGTATAATTGTATTCCCGAGATTGAAATTTCGCTACAAAGGAATACAAAGAAGACGCGAGCGAGTATATCTCCAAAAGATTGAGCGTGCGTCGAGGAACGAGCGTAAAAAGTAACGCAAAAGTTCAAAGTAGTTAACGAAAGTAAAAAAAAAGCACGAGCGATAAGAGAAATAACAGGAATTGCTTTTATGGAATTCAACGCGCACGCGCACACATACAGTTGGAGCCGCAGGAAGAGCGATTTGCTGGCGGCTCGTCGTCGCAGCCCGGGCATCCGCTCCAGATGAGAAGCCAGGCAAGAGAAAGACTAAAATCGAACCTTGAGTGTCCCCCAAAAGAAAATCACTGAAAACCTGTCACTCGGTATCTTTCCCTAGGCTCTATACCTCCTGGGTACCGAGCGCTGGGGGTCCGAAAGCTCTGGATCTCTCGCTTTGGATTATTTTAGGACGCGGCTTCCGAGGCTTCGTCTTCCTTTATTTGCTTCCTTCGCCTTTCGCCAACTGTACTTTTGCTAAAATGGAGACATCGGTGAGATACATCTGTCGCGTATCTATCGCGTATCTATCGCGTATCTATCGCGTATCGATACCTGAGGTACGATACGGTGGTTAAGAATCACGAGCGGAAACGTCGAAGAAAAATTTACAATTCGTAGTTACCGTGGTTTAAAAATTCTTTAACCAATTTTTTTTGGCGTACGTCCGTCGGATTATGCTACATTTATCTAATCTACGTATTTTCTAAATATTTCGAAGCATTGCTCGGTCGAGAGTATATTTAAATTAACGATATCGCGATACTTTTTTATTCGACGAGGAAGGATTTTTTTCATTTGCGACGAAAATTCTTACGATTAAAGAAATATTCTAGAGCCTTCGGACTAGTCGAGATTTGATAGAAAAATTTCTAATATACTTGATACGAAAATTTCTATCAATATTTCATACATCCTTTTCCAATACAAATAATAATTAAGTAAATGTAACTGTACATTGATGTAAATGTTAGGTATCTATTTTTCTCTATAATTATCGGTAACTTCGTCTTTACCTTGTACATACATTCAAACATGAAGTATCGATAATTTGTTGTCTTCCCATCCAGTAGAAGTTGACTATCTCTTTACTGGTTAATTCATAAGGACACTATGCTTCTAAATGAAATAAATGTATCTAAAATATTCGTAACACCTTGTTTGACGATAATTTGCTGATGAAATGGTGCTGTGTTTTTTACTTAACATCTCCGGAGTGAAATTTCTATTGCGAAAATAGTAACGAACTCTGCTTTTTTATTCGCGAGTTAAAATCTAATCGCGATGCGTAATAATCGTTGCGCTCGATAAACGAATCGACCAACGCGTACATTTAGAATTAAGAATCGAAAAAGAGTTTATTATGCGATGGAACCGAAAGTAAGTAGAGTTGATATATGTAATCGTGATTGCATTGCCTCGAGTATAGCTTAGGATCGCTTAGATATAAAGTATCGCGTTAATAATGGAAAAGCTCATATTTCGGTTTAGATGTTGGCTGCATCTACATTTATTTTCTACTTTAACTAAAATTATGTCGAGAGTTTTAAAATATAGTTATTTCGAATAGAAAAGCAAGCAACGTTCTTATTTGGGATAAGTGGAAAAAACTGTAAAAATAAACTCGTTACCGTAAATTTTAGATATTACAACGCGAATTGAAATCAAATAACGACGTAACGTTGCTTTGCGATTATTAAAAAAAAAAAAAAAAAATCAAATTTTACATCGTTTAAGAATTGCGTCGCATCAAATTAATACTATACATCTTCTCTTTTACTCTTTTATTTTCGATGATAAAAAATTAGGTTAGAACACTTTTAATCATAGATATACCTCGGGTACATTTAAAAACTTATATTGTGTAACTTGTAAAATAATTTTTCCGTGCCTTTCTTTTTTAGCTACTCTCAGGCACTATATTTCAACTAAAATTATATTACGTCAAAGTTAAAAAGTCGCGTAATAATTCATAATTTGCGCGTTTAAAATATTTGCTATTTTATTGCAAAATGCAGTTTCTTACATTCATTTTTTGCCGTTAATTGTACAATTTAAAATAAATTTTAGATTAGATTTTAAGCATTAAATTTATTACATAATATTTTTAGTTAATTCAAAATTATAAATGTTTTGTACATTTTACGCGATTAAAAATATTAACAATTAAAACGTACCATTTACTAGATATTTAATAGAGAATTTAGAACATAGATGAACATTCTAAGCGGTGAAAATATTGTATAGAAATAAGGAGATTGGAAAATACCGATACATAAGGTTCTAAATTATTAGCTTATTTACTTTTTTTCTTTTGGTTGAAACGTCGTAGGCTAAGACGTCGCGTAAACTAGAAGAAGATTTAGAGCTTGAAAAAGCACCTGTGGAATCGCGTAAGATCGCGTCGTTCGACAAATTTTTTTTACGTTTATTTTTGACGTTGATGCATCGATTTTTAGTCGATGCCGGTGACAACGTGTCGTGCCATTATTACAAAATAATTCTTCCGACGTTTATCATTTTTTCACAAGTTCCAGTATAGCTTATTTACCTACGCTGTTACAAAATAAATCAAGCCATAATAAATTTATACCGTGTACAATATTCTTTTTGTTTTTCATAGTTCGCACAAATTTTATAAATTATCTATAGATCGCGTGAATTTTAAACTTTATTGCAAAACACTTTAATAAAAATATCGTAGAAAATTGTATTAAGTTGCAATTTGTAAATTGAACAAGAGTTCAAGGGTTGAATTTGTATTTCATTTTAAACATTTTCAGTTACATTTTTTTTCGTGTTAAAATTCGATATGAAATAGCTTACGTCGATTATCGAGTTCTACATACATTTTCGCTAACAGTAATCCAAATAACTTCGAATAGAACTTCGAATACAACGAATTTTAGAAAACAATCTTCCACGTAATAATATGCCGAATGTAAGTAATACGAAATATGTCGTACATTCGAAACTAAAACTCGATTAGTTTATCGCGTTTTTTGTTCCTAAGATGGACGTAATAGACGATACCGCTTAGATGTACACGGATTCACAAACATACGTTCGCGAAGCTGATGTACACCAGTAAGTGAGACAATTGGAGCACGAAGTTCCGCCCGTTAAATTAGGAAATTGTCAATAAGGTAAAGCTTCGTTCGGACTGGTCAACCGCAAAGATAGAAAAACTATAGTTGCTACGAGAGAACGATAAAAGAGAACGATACAAAAATCAAACGACAATGACTGGAACTAAGCGTAAAATCGGCAAAATAAAAAATAGAAAATAGAAGGGGTAAAGGGAAGATTTTAGTAGTTGCACAATTTATTCAAAAAATCCTCGAATCAGCGGCGTGACACACGTTTTTACTATTTTTTCGGCCTAGCAAAATGGATTTTTTTTAAATTTTTATTCGGTCGAAACGACGATGATCGGAGGAACCCGTTTATAATTTGTCTACGATTCTTCGAACGAACCGAACATAGAAACAGTAGTACACGTATTAAAACGTAGATTAAAACATTGAAATCGACTAGAAAATAATTAAGGATTCATCGTACGCAAAATTCGGTCGAAGGAGGAATAGCTTTAAATAAAACATTAAATTACTTCAAAATGAAACAGTCACCAACGACGTGACCATTAGAAATATCACCGTAACAATAAAATTTAGAAAGTAATCGTTCAGTAGGTAATAAAAATAGTAGTGTACATACAAATAGTCGCACACACGTAGTTTATCATCGTGATAATATCATCTTTTATTTATTAGTATTGGATTAAAGTTAAAAACGATCAAAGGTAATCAACGGTTAGATCTATTAGTTTAGAGTTATTATAAAGTCGAACGCTTCGTAGAATAAATTTAATAATAGACCAGCAATATCTCTAGATCGCTTCGTCGCTACTAATTTCAAATTTCATTCTCAAATATAAGACCGTATCGGCTTACATTGGTGTCCCAAGTAATTAAATTACGCTCGAGTAGAATTCGAGTAAACTTTGAGTAAAATTCTAGTAAAATTCGTGGTCTGAAAAATTGTATCAAAAAATTGCACTTGTGAAATATTCGAATGGATGTAAGCAACGCGAGAGCGTAATTATGTTACGTTTACAGTATCCGCGAAGGATCCAATGTTCGCAAAGTTCGGTCTCTGCACGTACCTAATATCGTTAGATATAAACGTAAGCTTGGTACTCGGACGTGTCCTATGTACGTATACTGATAGAAAAAAGAAACGACCGCAGTTATCGTTCGGCGAACGATCAACGCTCCAAAAGTACGCGATGAAAATCTAACTTGGAATCGCTCCTAAGCGAATCGCTTGCCGCGAAATTTCTATGAGCGTATACGTACGTAAGAAGTGCGCGTTCGAGGATGTCGCGTCGCTTAGACAAGGTCCAGGCGAGTCCGGACGTAACGAGGGAACCAAGAGAGAAAGAAAAAAAAAAGAAAAAAAAAAAAAGGACGCGATAAAGTAGAAAGTAGAACGTAGGTCGAACATTGAACATTGCGCGCTCACCAACAGCAAACAATTGTGTAGAGCGTGTGCTTGTGGTTGTGGATTTTTCAGCAGGCGTACAGTCAGTACATCCCGGCGACGAGGGCCCAAGCCTCGACGGGCCAGCCTGGCGGGGGCCAGACGGGCACCGGCGTTGGCAACGACGACACCTACCTCGTCGAGGCCTCGTTCTGAGCGCGAGACGAGTCCGCAAATTCCGCAAGCGTGTGTTTGCCCCAAGTCCGTGCGCTTGTGTAGCTGTCTCTTCGCTCTGCACACATTTTTATTCCGCGGAAATAGCATACACGCACAGAGAGACAGATAACATAGAACGAGATATTTGGTGTAGAGCAGTTGAAATTAGAGATTGATGAGAGAGAGAGAGAGAGAGGGAGAGCGAATGAGAGCACGAGTATTCAGACATCACCGTTTCCCTGTTTGTGACTAACGATTCTTGCACGCGTACACGTAGTCGAAAGTTGAGAACGATTAGCGGGAGCCTCCGACGATAGCCGAAGACTCGGCGAGTAGATATCGAAGAACGACGGAGAAACGTGAAACCGGCGAAGCGCGCAACGTTCATTTTTTTTCTCTCTCGGAGGAAGAGAAGCGCAAAGCGCAAAGCGCAAATCGCAGTGTACGTTTTCGCGAGTTCCGAAGGAAGACGATAACAAAAGATTTAATCGAAAAACCAAACTAAGCAACGGCGAAAACGAGCGAACCAGGCAAACCGACAGTCAAAATCAATCAAAATTCTTCTATTTCCCTATTTCCGTGCCGACCGACGCTACGACCAATGGACTCATCGATCTGTATCAACGCCGCATTTGGGACGACGACGACGGCGACGGCGACGTTTACGATCCATCGAAATAACGACCATCGACTTCTTCGATCGCCATCGACGACGACGACCACTACCACGATCACGATCACGACCGCTACCACGACCACGACCATCGCGACCCTCATCATCCTGCCACGTGCCGTGCTGCCCTGCCCTGCACTTGGGATTCTCGAAAACGAACTTTCTTAACAAAAACAAATGAAAATAACCAAACCAAAAAAAAAACGATATATACGTAACGATACACGATTACGAAAAACTAAACGCGTCGTTGCGACGACGGAAACTTGGCCGGAAACACTAACCATGCGTCGATCTCGAACCAACGACTGCTGTTGAAATCATCGTTGAAATCATCGTTGAAATCATCGTTGAAATCATCGTATCATCGTTGCGACGAATACGCGCGACAACCTTTACGTGAAATTACCGCACGAACCTCGACACGAACCTCGACACGAACCTCGACACGAACCAAAAACTTTAAACTGTACGAACATTGATAATCTACGATTGATCACCGTCGAGAGTAGAGCTTGTCGTATCAGCTAACGGCCACGGAAAACAAGGATAGAGTGGTGCTCGTGTACAGCGATCGTATAGAAGTAAAAACAAAGGTAAAGAATATTTAGGGAACGAGAAACGCATACCGCATACACACAGAAAATTATTGCGAGCACGTCCATTGCTGTCAGCGAATGATCATTATGATATTGATTATATATCTCGATATATTGTGTACTGATATGAAGCGCGCACGCTTATATATTTACAAGGTTCGCGAACGCGTGGAAAATAGTTCTATGTAAAAAGAGAAATAAAAAGAAAACTAGCAACGATTGGACGATTTTTGATAGAACTATAAAGAGAGGGAGAGAGATTGAAAAACGAGATTGAGAGGGAGAGTGAGATGGGAGAGAGATGGGAGAGAGAGACAACGATACGAAGGAAGCGTCTCTCTTGCATCTTCATTGTACGAATTCTGCGAGTAAACGAGAATCATCCTAAAAAGTTGCTTCGCCTGGCTTCTTCCTCTACTTGTCATTGTGCGAACGTTACCTAACCCTCGGAAAAGAAGAAACGTGACAATAAGTGTGGATCTAGTTTATCTTTATATTCTTACATTTCTTAGGTGTCTCTTTACCTTTTTTTATACACTGTTTTTATGGCCTGCGCATCTATTTTTACCTTTTGCACACATGGCGATACCGTTATAGATTCTATACACGAATGCTTATTCGACGTTACTGCATCGCTTTTTAACATTTTCTTCGCACGCGTATGCATTCATTTTTAATTCCACCCCGTGAACTATCCCGTGAACGATCCCCTAAAGAATCCCCTAAACAATCGATCATTCTTGTACCCGCATTTTCACGTCGAGTCTCTCTCCCCTGTTCTTTTTTTTATACGAAGAAAATCTTTCTTCGACACGAGGCTGCATTTTACTTTCACAATATACATTATTGATAACGATACCCTCGATCCCAACCATCGTGGAATGATAATCGTGTATCGATGTTGTCGTATCACCAACTACAAAATGAATGCTAAATATTTTACAAACACGTTTTATAAAATATTATTTATATTTGTTACAGTAGTGTAGTGTAAAATTAGTTTTTATTTATTATACCGAATGTGTAATATTATCGATAAAATTGAAATAGTTTATAATTTTCAGTAGTTTTAATTCGTAAACACTTGTTTGCTGTCGTCTGTGTCCGTATCTAATCGCATAGATTCTAATTTCTTGTTAATAATTGTCGTACCTTTGTCTTCTCCTCTAATTATTACGATTTAATTATTATCGAACCCCTATAAACAGCGGTAGTATTTTTTGCTTATATTCGTTGTATCTTGCTTCGATATAAGATATAGCGAGACGATCGATGTTTGGCATGCGGCTTTAAAACGTAGTTGGCTTCGACTTACGTTTCCTACGTACTTACATGTATGCAATATGCATATGTATAGATACGTACGCCCGTAGGTACATACGTATCTATACATGCGTAGGAAACGTCTTTTCCATAGTTTTTCATTTCTTTATTCGCGCTCGCGAAGGTAAGCAGGTTTCCGGAGACGCGCGCAGGAATCGACGCAGTGGGAAATTCGAACCTATTTACAGAGATACGGAAAGATCGAAAGAAGATTTTGGTATCGGCTTTTTACACCGCGCATCTTTTTCCTTTTTCTCCCGTGTGCCGTCACTGGAAGATCCTGCTTCTTTCGCGAAGCATTAAAGACGATGTTCTTATATACTATTGAATTCTTTTTTTAGAGGGAGAGTACGAGAGAAAGTCCGAGAGAATGGATGAGGAAATGGATGAGAAAATGGATGAGAAAATGGATGAGAAAATGGATGAGAAAATGAGATGCGAATGATCGATGTGGTAGACGAGTAGAAAAAGCTTAAAATAGAGAAGAATGGTAAAGATAATTAATTTATCTACCGTCTCTGTTAAAAAGATAATTTTTTTGTACCGCGTTGTACGTTTCGTTGACCCGTACAAATTGTTGCTGCGGTTAACAGTTGCAACGCGATGTAATTAATCACGTTTTAAGTTAATTAATTATGTACATAAATAAGTAAATAAATAAATAAATAAATAAATAAATAAATATATGTAAAAGTTAAAGTGTAGACAATCAATGGATATTATCCAGAAAACGTTACGTACCTAATTTTAGCGAGCGAATACGATCGCTCGTTCGTCCTCGAAGGGCATAAATTAAAGAAAAATTTTTAACAGAGATGCAAAAGTGATCGTGAGAGTGAATCAGTGGTATAGATCAGCTAGGGGTGAAGAGTACGATAAGAACGCAGTGAGGAGGAAGAAGAAGGGTACTGAAACATGTCCGAAATGCCACTTGTTACAGGACTTAAAGAAGCGCGGTTCCCACACCTGCGACATGCAGGCCCTACGGCCACTTCCGGTTCCTACCACCACCACGTCTGCTATGAGTACTTCCGGTGGGCAGCCACCGCATACGGTTTCGGAGACTGCTTGAGTCGAAATCAGAGACCGATAAGTACTACTACCACCACCACCACCACCACCACCACCACCACCACCACCACCAACCACCACCACCACCACCACCACCATCACCACAACCACAACTATCACCAATCCGATATTGATTCACCTACTACTATCGATACTACCACCGTCCTCCTCTACTCGCTCGAACAATAATGAAAGTCAGACACAGTATCTGGTCTTGCTTATATGGTGAGCCCATTAAACTATCTTCAGCTTCTAAGATTTCTGGGCTGTCTTCGCGTCCTCGAACTTCGAGTACCGCGATCATTTTTCTTATCTGCAATAACTGGAATAAACGTCGATAGTCTGGGATCGAGTGCGATGCTAAAATAAAATAGGCTAAGTGCAACCGATCTTCAAACATTTTTGTTCCGCTTTGTTCGTCCTAACGTGCGTTACACGATTATACAAGATAAGTGCGTGATTTTTCTCCTTGCAATTATCCTCTAATATATTACGTTCTCTTTTTTACGAATGATCGACCTCGGGAGAAGATCCGAGTTTCTTCCACCAATATTTACCGGATAGTGCGGATATTTATTGGACTTTTCGTATCTCATGGCCGATCGGTAATGGTCATTCCGAGCGGTCGCAAAAGGTACCGTCGATAAAATAAATTTGGATAAGTAAGAAATATTTCGTGCTTGTAAAACGAATGTAAAGAACGTCGATCGATTCGTTCTCGAGCACCTTTCCAACTACGTATCACGATTTCACGCTTGATAATTATATCGAACGAGCGTTAACAAATTTATCGTAGATCTATCGATGTAATATTTCAAATCGAACGTTCATTGTACTTCCAGAGATCGCACCGTTTGAAACTTTATTGTTTCGAAAGATATAAATACACGATGGATAATAATACGGAAGCGATCTGTAATAACGAATCCACAACTATTCCTTAAGGAAGTAAATTGGATGCGAAGGCAGCTCTCATTTAGTTTTTAGTGTAAAGCGAAATACGCGAGTAAGAGAAAACACTGAAACGATCGAAGCCTCGAGAAAAAGAGCTTTAAGATGCGTTTAAGTGTGTGTAGAAGTAAAGATGGAGAGGGAGAAAGCGATATCTCGATCGTATCGAGACCGTCTCGAGGTCTTGGATCGGTTCGCGAGTGGGTAACCGAGGGATGAGGTCGAGCGGCGTATCGCCATGGACCATCCTTACGTATCCAGGTTCAACGGAGAAAGAGAATTGTAACGAACTCCGACGGCGAGCTAATGCCCAAATAAATTTTTACCCTCCGAGGGTATTCTAGGAATCCAACGATAGCCGAGAAAGAGATTGGGAAGACGCCGAGACTTTAACACTTCCGGTGCTCTGCTTTCTTAGCAATTTGCTTTTCGTTGATTTTCGTTGATTTTCGTTGATTTTCGTTGCTTTTCCATCTCGTACAATTACCTCCGCACTCTGATAAAACTCCACTCGGAAACGTTTTAATCGTAGAATTGAAAATTGGTCGTCGTTCCGAGGAGTGCGCCGTTTTTTCTTCGTCTTACTTTACGTCGCCTCGTTCCTTTGCTTTCTTTTTTCTTTCTACCCACTGTGGGTAACGTTGATTCAATGCTTACCCGCCGTTGCATCGCCTGTGCTCGGATATACGAACATTGTTGAGATCGATTCGATGGTGGAAGCAAAGAATAAAATCAGAGCGATCGTAAGCTGAACAACGTTTCATTTTTTCTATTAGATTCCGCCGATTCATTTTACTTTTCGTATTTTTATGTTATATACATTTTTTCGTTCGAGACGATGTTCTTCAAATTTTATCCTTGCATAATTATTCAAACTATCTTTGATAAATTATTCAGCAGCTAATTGCAATTTTAAAAAATATTTATTTATCTTCTTGTGTCTAATTTGTATTTTTACAGTGTACGATGTCAAATTTAGCTCTTTAAAATGTATTAAAAATACCAAAATATTTTACAAACTTCTTTTAAAATCAAGTTTATTAAACGAAAAATTTAGAAAAACGATTAAAAATATGGAAATCTAGAAAACTACGGGAATCGATATATCGAAACATTAAATTAAAAGTCTGCAATTTAGCAAAATATAAAGTAAAAAAAATCATAAATAGGAAAGAATACGGTTAAATATAAGTGACGGATATTGTATAACTCGTTCATAATAATGTTGTAGGAGAAGGTAAGCACTCGAACTCGAACGCGAGGAAACTCAGAAGGAAAAAATAGAGTTAAAATTTCCGTAGTGGTAAAAGTAAGGCATATCGAAAAAAACACTCGTCGCGGTCTAAAGTGGCGCTTTCTCGAATACACCAACGTCGTTTAATACCTTGAAATCAAGTCGAAAGCTCTTCGTTCCTCGAATACAAGCGAATTGTAATTGCAAATTCAACCAAAAAAATTCTCGATAATCTTCTTTATTTTACTCCCCTTTGCGAATGCCTTTGCAATGTTTCAAAAATTTACCGCGGCTCAAGATTTACCGAATAATTGGGGTTAGACGTAATCTTTTCGATCGCTCAAACGCTTAAAAAATTATTAACGGGCCTCGTTGTTGCTTAGATGTGGATTTAATCTGTATTGAATGGAACAAGTATTTCCGAATTCGGCAGCGTTTAAATTATTCGAATAAATAAAGACGGTGAAAAATATTCGCTGATTCGATTCCGCAGCCGATAATTAAAGATTGATACGCAACGACGTAAATTTCTCGTATACGTAAACTTTGAGTTATTTTATGTATTATTTAACAGATCATCGCGCTTCGTAAAACCTGAAAAATTTCCAAATTCGAAAAGGTTCACCCGATAAATCTTCGGTTCGTATCGGTTCGGTAACCTATCGCTTTCGTCCAGACTCTCGGGGACGTTTTGACCCCGTTGTTCATCGAGGCATAGAACGGAATAAAAAAACGTCTATGGCTTAAAGGCCCTTGAGATCTTAAGGCGACGTTTCTCTTTTTTTCTTTTATTCGTAGAAAAATCACTTTCTCAACCAAAAGAATATTTTTTACTTTGCTAACGATTAACGCTGAGCTCTTCTGACTCACCGACTCTCAACGTCGATGAAATTTTTCTTTTCGATTTTCCACGATGTTTTCTTCTCTTCCGAGGAGAAATAACGATCGTAGAATTAATAAATACAAAGGCTTTTCGTATTTTAATTATATTTCGTAACGATAATTCTTTTTATCCTATCGATTTGGATAGTTGAATTTCACCTGAGGATTCGACAAAAACTAGGAAAATACAATCTCTTTACTAATATCTCGTTTTGATAAATTACAGCTCATCGATACGAAAAAATTTTGAAAAATTTGCACCGATTAAAATCGCATAACCTTGCAAATTATAATATTTTATAAAAATAACGTTAAAAAATTATTTGCTTTTCGATAAAAAAATGAACCCAGTTCTTATTTTCAAGATTCATCGAGCGACTGTAAAATGCTTATTCTGCGATATTCTCTTATCGTACACCAAAAAATTTACATGGATAAATTTTGCTATTTATTTTCGACATGTTTCGCTGAAAAATGATGTATTTCGAATGCGTTTCTACGCGAAGTCGAATACGAAAATTCGAGATAACGCATCGAAAGGTCTTGGCTGTCAAACTTATCTTTTAACTGCGGATGCATCAAAGGAGGGATTCAGGGATTCGTTATCAACGCTGTTATATAGTAGAATGAAATTACGGTGAAAACGTAAAAGTTTCTTCGAAAGTTCAGAGGAAGGGAAGTAAGGAGACGGAAGAGAGAAAGCTCGTATTATAAAAGTTCATTTTCTTCTTCTTTGTATTTACAGCTGCGATGAGAGACACATCGAGCGAATCTGGGGTACCGAGTCCCAAGAATAGTTAAGGATACGGCCGGCGAGCGTCGCAAGTCCTCGTGGGTTGGATAAACGAACGAAGATGGGAAAAAATTATTTCGTTTAAAATTAAGCGAGGTTCGAGCAAATACTTGTCAATGATCGGAGATAAGTTGTAGTATATGATTAAATACGTTAAATTGTAAGAACGTTTTCGATATTAAGGAAATATATAAATAATTATACACTTCGCCTTGTAATATAACAAACACGGAAGAAAAGCGACGCTTTTCTTCTCGATCTTAAGTCTAGTCACATTTTTGGAATTATCGTGTTTTTCCTTTTCGTTAATTTTAAAAACCAATGATGAAATAACTATATCGATAGGTCTTAAGAAAATTAGAGTAAAGCTTTTCTTAGGTTGAATTACGAATAATAAAAGAGAATGGAAGAAATCGGTTTCAAAATAGTGGCCTTTCGCGGTTTCGCGAAATCGATCGCTGAATAGAAGACCGAATTTGGTACCGAACCAAAAGATGGAAGGCTAAAAGGTTTCGATTGGATGAACGATAACGATTCGACGAGAGGAACGAAACGATTTTAACGAAGAAAATCATACGATTCGAGTCGAGTCTATACTCGTTGTAAATTAGTTTGTATTATTTATGACGAGTCTCTTGATATAATGTTAATTTTGTGATAACGTAAAGGATAAGAGTTATAATTTAGTTTTTCAAGATTCGAGTGTATCGGAAATTATATTAAAAAACTACTATCTTAAAAAGCTACGAAACGAATCGGATAATTTAATTAATATCTTAATTAGATATTTAAATTTCGTTTAAAGTAACGGAAGCCGTTGAGTTTTTAAATAAAATACGTTAGGCTATAAACTTCGTTTTATATTCGTGAAAGATGCGAGTTTTTTTCGACACGATTGGTGCGTCTAACGAACTTAAAAGAACAATTCCGACGATTAAAAACCTGTAACTGTAAAGATAGCGATGAAAACCGGGAAAGAGGTCTACGGATAGAGTCCGAGGTGTACGGATAGAGAGGAATTCGAAGATAAAATGGAGGAAACGATGCAAAAGAGAAGAGAATGTACCTCTGTAAATTAAGTAAGAAGATGCCCTCGTTCTTTCAAACTACGCGCAAGCGCGAAGTTGTACTACCTAAGTGTGTCAAGTTGAGAAAGGGTCGTTATGTATGTGCACATTACGAGGTGCGCAACTTTGACACGCGTCCAACCGTTTTCTTTGTTTCTTTCGTTATTTTTTTATTACCTCTTCTCCATCCCAACCCGAGACCCGCCGATCCTACCGCTGAATTCGGACGTTGTCACGGATACTTTTCACGATTCGATCTTCACTCGAATTTCCCGACATTTAAAACTTTCCCGAACCGTTACACATTATTTCAATTTGCATATTGTAAACACGTTTTATCGATTCTTTCTACGATAATAATTTCTCGTGGCAAATTCCTTGCTAACCGATTCTTTTAAATTGTTTTTTAATCGAGATGAATACGACTTTTTTATCCTTCGTAATGTGCACGTACATTACATACTATACGTATAAATAGATATATATTGTGTATATTACTTGTGAGTAAAAAAGATGCATGGAACTAATAATATTGTAAATAGACGAGCTTAAGCCGTAAAGAAATACAAAAATGTCCAACTGTAGAAAGAACTTTGATAATCGATTTTGGTATCGATGGCGCATTGTTTCTTTATTGGAATAAAATACCGAAAACCGTGCGATTTTTATAAAATATAAGAAAATATATAAATATTCATTTTATTATATTATCGAATTTAGTAAGAAATTCTCAAACTTTCTTAATTGACTGATAATTGAGAGACAAAAACTGAAAATATCGATTCAAATTATTACCAACGATTTCTTATATTTAAAAGTCGAATCTAAATTCTCTTCGAATATAGTAAAATAATTATTCGAAGTTGGTGAAAATTTCATGTTTTTTTGGTTTTATTTTGATTAATTCGAAGTGAATTTATAAATTATACAAAACGTTACGATACCGTAAGTCTGAAAATTCGTTTCGAATCTAGTTCCGAACAAAAATATGAATAATAATTCAAAAAGACAAAAATTAATAATTAATGAGTGAAATAAATAATCGCCGGCAAACAAACTTAATTCCAATAAGATCGAAACAAAGGTATAGCGAGTAAAATCGAAATTCCTTGCGAGTTTGTATTATATATTATGCGCGCGAAGCATAGAAAATGCATGCAAAAGAAAATTCGTGAGAATTCGTAAATTCTTATTGTATAACGTGTGTATAGCTGCACTACTCGTAAACTGCGTAATAAACGAATAAAGTAAGTAAAAATTGAAAATATTAAAAGTAAAGAAAGAGAGATTATATATGTAATTTCTAAATAGTTGGAAATAAAAGAGGAGGGAATAATTATTTAGAGTGTCGTAAGTTTCAAGCGATCGCTTCGAAAAGTTTCATTGTTAAAAGGAAAAATGAATAAGAACTTCATTCTTCGATCCGATCATTCGTTTGCTCTCGGTTTAATCTTGTTTCTTTTATTTTTCTTTTCTGTGATGGCAAATTAATTTGAACTACTTGCCAGGATATTCACATACGAAATTCGAGATCGGGTTCGCTTTGTTCAACGATTATATCTTGCGACGAATGTTAATATCTACTTGTTTTGGTTAAAGGAAGCGATGGATTTAATATTATTTGAATATTTTAATCGATTTTGATATTTAAAACAACGGAGTTTGATAAGTACTTCTTAGCAAAAGATACCGATCGATTGTCTCGTGTCTTATCGAATAAATTAATGAATAAATAGTTAAAATAAATTATAAATAATTACTTAATCAAAGAACTCGCTTCCTCTTCCACATTCCTAAATAAATCGTAATGAAAAAAAAAAATTATTAAAGAAACAAAAAAGAATACTGCTCGTCGTCGATTTTTGAAGGGTAAAATTTAAAAAAAATTTATCTATTTTAATGTAATTTTATGCTCGATAAATCGACGATGTTTAATTAAATGTAAAATAAAAGTATAAGGGAGAAAAATGTGTGCGCGAATGTGAAGATTAATCTTTCCTTTATGCTAGACAATTAAATTATTGCATCGAGTAAAGGTTGTAAACATAGGAGAATGAATAAGAAACAAAGTGGCGACGGAAGAGTTAAGATCATAGTCAACGTTTAAATAAATGAGACTTTAATTAATAAATTCTATGGTCAAAATCATTGACTAAAAATTCAGAATAAGTAACGTAATACAAAAAAATATGTAAAATATGCATTAAAAAGAAATAAAATAAATCGTCAATGTCGTGATTGTAGTTCTGTACGTTCAAGCTTAACACGAAATAAAAATTCTACAAAAAAACAAAAAAATAAAACAAACGAATTTATCAAATTCAAGTTTAAACCGAAACAAAAACCAATCAGTAGAAGAGTTCGGATAATGTGAAATACAGTCTAATAGAAATTTCAACTGAAATATGAAAAGAGTCGTATCGATACGAGAAGGATTTAATAACTGAGTCTTTCAATATTACTACCTTAAACTGCCAATTTTTTCGAAACAATATTAAAATATACTTATACATGTGTGTATAAAAACAGAAAAAAGAAAAATACGAAAAAATGAACTTCTTTTTAGTAAATGGAGTCAAGACCTAATAGTTCTACGAAAGAAGACTGGATGTCTCGATATAATATTTTCCGTTTCAGAAAAATTCTATATACAAGACGATTATCTAATCTACGTATTCGGAAAGACTTACAGTAGTTTGACTCCAAATATAATCAGTCACACACGTATATTATAATTTATAATTAATTATTACTATGTGTAAAGAAACAATTTTATCGATCCGTTGCATGTGATTAACAAGTAATTAAAATTTATTTTAAATAACAATTGGTTTTATTGTATTTAAAGCTCAATTCACAAAACCGATCAAAATTTTGAGTAAAATATGTTTACGAAGAAATTTTACAAGAAATGTCTGAATTCATATATTTGATATTAACGATTATTAATTTAGTACATTCTTTACTTATAATATTGATTTTAAAATAAGCGTATGATAACGTAGCTATTTTATATGTATTAAATTTTAAATTATTATCTTTGTCTATTATTTTATCATTTGGTATTATTAAAAAGATTTTTCGATGAATAATTCCAGTTTTCAGAAAATTTAATATCGTTGATGAAATTGTTATTGAGCCTAATACAAAGTATCAAAAATATTTCTTAAATTTCATTGAGTGATTTCGAATTCTAAAATTCAAGATATATCCTGAATGACGAAATTAGATCACGAATAAAGCCTCGTACACAATTTGTCCGAATAACTCTTTCACTATTGAGGTCATGCGTATCGCTTTTTTTTTCATAAGAAAAAAGTACTGGAAAATAATACACTGAAAAAGAAAAGGGATTATGGTTATTTAAATATGTTCGAATACGGAATTGATATTTCTTTTACGATTCATTTATACACTTTTTTTATTATTACCTTATACATACATTGCCTATCGTATATTCTTGCATTCATATGTTTATGTATATGTGTATATATATATATTAATTCAACAAAACAAACTTATTGCATGAAGTTTTGACTTATATATATTATGTTTTGATAAATAAATGATTAAGAAGACGAAGTTTAAAATCAAGTTATGGCTTCTATAAACATTAATTTAACTTTACACAAATAATTATATTACTGCAAATAAATAATTGGATAGAATTATTATTTATAATTACTAATTAATTTTTTCAATAAAGTAGCTATTAAAAGATATTTGTATATAATTTATCGTGTATTTTTTTACATTATAATTCATATTAATCGAATTCATAAAAATAATTTAAACATTCGAGCAGTATTAAAAGTAGTACATTTAAGCTGAAATATACATATTTCATATCATATACGAACAGTTTTGTTGCATAACAAAGCGAATAAATCAAAGGATAATATTAAAAAAAAGATAAGGCATCGTATGTTATATATTTAAACCGAATTATCGATTAATTTAACGAATAGTAATTTACTCATTAAAGAAAAATGAACGAAGATTCAAATGTATAAATCGGAAAAAAGTTTATCTATCTCATAAAATGAAAATATTCATAATTATTCGCGATAATTATTATACAATACAACAAATACAAATAATTATAGTGTTTATAAATGTAAATATAAATTAAATTTCATAAAGAAAATCATTTTAAACGGAAATGAATTAAAATAACATAATAATTTATATATATACGAAGATATAAGAAACTTTATTTGGAAGATTGCAGAATAAATATTTCAAAATAAATATTTTTTTTTAAATTAATTCTACAAAATATTTTGCAGAGCATTAAATTTCTAAATATATACGTACGTTTGCAAACAAAAAACAAGATACATAGACAGACTCAAACACTCGATAAGCAGTTTTGGCAAATGAAAACGAGACTTTGAATCGCGAATCAAATGCAATTTCTATTTCCAATACCTACATCGATTTAGCGATCAGTTTAGTGAAGTTGAGCTGTCGTAAAATCTGTAAATAAATGAAATAAACGAGAATCTGGTAAAAACATTACATGTATGCACATAAGTAAATTAAGTTAATCATTTTCTTAAAAATTATTAATCTTTAGTATAATTACAAAAATATATTTATATTAATAATTATTTATTATAAAAAATCTAAAAAACGTAATTTCTTGTTTTACGATTGTATTTATAAAGTGTTCGGGAAAATCACTGACGGATTAAAGTAGAAAATAGAAGGATTTCGAGTAAATTAGCGAGAAAAAAGAAGTAGGATAGAAGAAATCGCCGGTTACAAAATGCGAAAAACTGATGAAGCACGATACGCAAATATAAAGATTCTAGCGGCAACTTTAAAATATTCTAAAAAAGTACGATGAGAGAATTATATATAAACAATAATTAAGAGAGAGAGAGAGAGAGAGAGAGAGAGAGAGAGGAACGATAGTACGAGTTGCATCGTAGCCTTAGAGCAAAAGAGAAAATAAAAATGCAATTAAAATTCTCTATAAAACTATCGTTTACCGATGAGTGAAAGCAAGAAAGAGACGAGGAATAAAAGTGTGCGAGAATGACGGTGTATAACTTCAAAATCAAGTGTTTAAGATAGCAAAGAATATCTTTTAATCTTTTAATCTATTCCACTTTTGTGTTGTGATCGCAATTTTCGCCTCGGTCGACCGCCGCTTCGTAGCTTTGGACCAATCAAAGAGAAAATTTATATTTTCGAAGAAACACAGAAAAAGTTAAGTTAAATACACAAGGTATAATGAAACTCACGCGTATGTGACGTACTATAATAAAAGCGATGCTCGCGCGAATTTCGACGGGCGACGGTGGCGAAAATTTCTTCCCCCTGATACCGGCGGAGAAATATAAATAAAAATTAACTATAAAGTATAAGGGATGACGATAAAACGATGAATACTAAAGAAAATCGCGTATCCGGTCGCCGAAGGCTTCGGTTCCAACATCGCGAGTCGAACGCTCGTCGCTTTGGTGACCATATCCAAAGAAGACGATAGTTCGAACCGACGCATCGTACTTTCTTTTTATTCCGTGCTCCCGATGTTACATGCTGCGGTATTACGATGTTCGGAAACGATCGATTCTTGAAATTTCTTCGCGAATCTTATCGGTGAGCTAAGCGATAACTGTGCAGCGATGATCGCGTATTTTCTTAGAACTTGAAAAGCTCTGAGGATTTCGTCTCGTGAAAGGGAAGCGGATACGTTGAGAAAAGAGATGTAATTAGTGCGTAGTGAACAGTTGACACTTAAAAGTAGTTCGAAATGTAGACGAGAGTGATTAAAAGGAAAAGAAAAAGAAAAATGTGCCACTTACGAATTGCTGCACCGGCTTTCGCTTTTTCAGGGGTGAGACGAATACGAGAGAAAGACGAACGTTTGCCCTCTGAAATTTCGAATTTCGATAAGACAGTGCGAATATGAGTAAACAAAGTAAACAAAAAATAAAGGAAGGGAGTCGAGAGCGAATTTCTTTTCACTACTTTGGACAATGTCGAATCCTAACGATACAAATTTAAGCTTGAAAATTATTAAAGTGTGGCGTTAAAACGGTGAGATGTAGCGAAATTATTTGCACGTCGGAAATGTTCGTAATTATTACGTTGCGAATGCAAATAACGAAAAGTAAAAATGATGCAAAAGCGAGCAAAAGCGAGAACGAGAGAAAGAGAGAGAGAGAGAGAGAGAGAGAGAGAAATAATAAGTCATTCGAGTCGATCGTGGATCGATCATTGCTAGGAACTCAGTGAGTCGCGTTTGAAAGGCAAAGCGTACGATTGTAAAACGAAATAATTTGGATTATCGACGAACTTAAAAGGCAAAAACAGAAACAAAAGTATATTTATTATTAACGCATATATGAACCGATGAGATGAATATATGAATGAAATATTGACAAAATAAAAAAATGTCTTTATTCATGAGTCCGTTCGTTTATTATTATCCCTTTCTATATTTCCCGAATCCAAACAATTTCCTCAACGTTTTCTTTACACTGTAAGAAAACAAAGAATCAGGTAAGGCTTTTTCTTTATTATCGACAATTTTTTTTTATCAGATTTCTATTCATTACTTATATTAATTATAAATTTTCTAAACTAATAAATTGTTTAAAAAATATTCTTGCAATAAATTTTACAATTTAATTTTAGTTTTACGTAAAATGATTTTTAAACGTACATAAAATATTTATAAAGCTTTTGATTATTGTAACATTTAAGTTATTAAATTTTTTTACAATTTAATTGCTTTTAGTTAAACTAAAAAGTTTAAAAAACAATTTTTTTAAAAATTAATTGAAAGAATAATTCAATTTATTATTAATCATATTGTACTTTATAATAAACATGTAAATATCGTTTAAATAGAATAATATATATATATATATATATATATATATATATATATTACTTATTTACCTTTTCTTTTTCTCTTTTGGAAATACAGAAAATTTAAAATTATAACTTGAAATCTACAGAATGGATAGTTAATGTAAGGATATCGTTTATTCTGAAGCATATGGGTTTCAGGACAAAAGGGGAAATATAGAATGAACCAAACATCGTAAATGTATCGATTTTATGCTTTACGTAAAGAAATATATCATTGAATAAGTGTTACTATTACGATGTTTATTTATGTATTAGATAACTTACTTTGAAATTCGTAATAATTTATCGTGTGATTTTTATTATTTGAAATAGAAATTATTTCAAATAGTGAAATATCGTTATCAATTATCATCCGTTATATATACATTATATTTAGTTATAAAATAAAAAATGTAATTAATATAAATAATTACATAAACTTACGTATTTAAAATATGAATTTCCTTACATTATAAATTCTATCGTAAATTTGTTTTATATAGAATCAAATAATATTTACACGTTGTATCGTAGATATTCAATTAAATAAATATTTGGTTAAAAAAAATATATATGTCCTAGAAATGTTTCGAATATTTGATCATTATTAAATTATATTTCAGTTCTATATAAAATAAATTCATTTCGATAATGTAAATATTATTAAATTTCATTTAACAGTATTAAATTTTTCAATGTGTCAAATATTAATAATCTGAATTTTCTAAACTACATTATATATATATTAAATATAAAAAAATTAAAGCTGTATATTTAATAATGAAACCATAAATTTTTACAAGTATATTTAATTTCATATATTTGTGACAATTTTCATTGTAATTTAAGTATAATTTATTTTTAGTAAGTAATATTAAATCTTACATTTAAAGATTAATAGTAATAATAGTACATATAGAAAGTAACTAACATACGTTATTGGCCCGCATAATGACAAACCTTAGTATTTATTTAATATAAAAACAACAATGACATATTTAATAGCCTTACAGTTTTATTTCTCATTAATCGCAACATTTTCATATTATGCTGCTTAATTTTCTTATTCGTATATATTACAAAGTTTTGTTAAATTTTATTTAAAAGTGACCCTTCTCAAATTAATTTTAGTTAGAATTTATACAAAAGAATTTTAATCTTTATAATGAAGTTCAATTAATTACCAACATATTTTGGTAAAACTATTACGTCGGTAATAGTAAATATCGAATTCACAACTAGTTCAGATTAAAGTATTGTTTTTGTAAAAAAAAAAATATTTTTTCCTAAAAAAATTTCTTATTAACTTCTTCAAATATCTAAATAAAATGCAAACTTATATTTCAAAAGTAATTTTTTTAAATATGTACACAAGAGTATTTATAATATTTAAAATTTACGATGCAGAATAAAAATTTTATTAATTTATGTGTAGTCACCTCTTTAAAAAGTAATAAACTTTGCAAACATTTGAAACGAAAAGATCGTAGATAACATAATTTTAGTAAAAAGCATCGATCTATTTTCTTTTATAAATTTATTTAAGTTTGATTAAGCATAATAAAAATAATTAGTTTTAAAATTTATAAATTTTTATAGAATATTTCTAGATTCTATAAATTATAATTTTTACACAAACATAAATAAATTCTGAAAGCTTTTTTATATTTTTCTTACATTTGACTTTCCATTCTTTAATCTGCTTGGATAAGAGAAAATTATTCAAATTACGTAAGCAAAACTAACGACTTTAAAATGCAGAATCATCGTTCGTTAACAGAAATTTTAACTATATAGTTTAATATATACCGACAGTATTTACACAATATTCATTAAAAAAGCTATAAATATCATTTTCAAGGAATAATTATGAAAAGTGTTTATAACCGAAACTAGCCAACAACAATTTTAAAATTGAATTTTTATTTTCATAAAATATAACTTTCTTAAAAAAAAGAATAAAACAGTAATTGTAATTTTATACGCGTTTAATATCGAAAGAAAAATTTCATAAAGAAAAAATATACGTAGAGTTACATTTTAAAAGTTATCGATACAGAGTAATTTTAAAAATTTTTGTTTTAAGATAAATTTTTTATTTCTATCAGCGGTAGAAAATTGTTGAAATTTCAAAATTCATTACACGATCGACGTCAAAGGATATTTTTCTTTATATCCAGCCGCTCTTTAATTCCATAAAGTGCAAAAATAACGTTGTACAAATTTTTATATAGTTTTATAATATGGTTAATCAAAATTAGTGTTCCTATCCTGTAATCAGTTTATACCATTATTAAAAATTATTATTAAATTCTATCCTTATAATCGCACTTTGGAGCCAAGTAAAATTCCACGAGAATAATATAAATTTTGTTCCTTTTAAACATTCGAGTGAACTTGGTTTACGGCTAGAGGCTCGAAAAGAACAAGTACACAATTATCGTAAGCGAGTTCTAAATAATATCGAATACAAAGCTTTTTAACTCCTTACAACAAATATACGTGGATGCTTAATCGTTCCACTCTCGATCTGAAATCTCAGTCTGAACACAGTTCAAGCATACAAAGACTTACGGAATCTAATATACATAGATTAGGTTTGTACACGATGTCGGGTCAACCGAATTTTCACCCCTCAAAGTTTATAAATACATGTGGTATCGGGCGAAGATAGATCGGAGGATCCTTGGTACCGCGTCCAAGGGACATAAAAAAAAAGGCGGACTCGACTCGAGTTCAGAGGAAGGTACTCCAGTAGACGACGTTCAGGATGAAGAAAGCGAAGGGGAAGAGGAAGCGCGAGATCTTGTCGATGTATATGGCCGTGGCTCGACCCTCGCAACACGTGTCGTACTGCACCGCAGGGGGTCGAACCGGACTCCTGCTCCTCTCGGACTCGGACCTCATCGGCGTCTGCCACCAACAGAGAAACTTTTATACTCTTCTGCGCTTCTACGTTTCTACTTCTCTATTCGGGATAGGGATTGAGTTACTTATTCATCGATTCCATCGTCGCGCCTTTAAATTTGCTTTTTTTAAAAGTAACGTGAAACGTAACGTCAAAAGAAACGTCAAAGCTAATGTCTAAAGTAATGTCAAAAGGAACGTCAAAAGTAACGTCAAAAGTAACGTCAAAAGTAACGTCAAAAGTAACGTCAAAAGTAACGTCTCCGGTCCGGGGATATTTTTTACAATCGGTTTTTTAGTACTTATCGTCGAATTATTGATTTCTAATTTATTTTAAGTCGTTTATAAATATACGATTATGCGCGAGTCCTTGGAATACATATAAAATTGATACATTTTAAAAGGAAATATATCGTTATCGTCGATAAATCCAAATCAATTTAAAGTTTTAATATTTTTTCACGAGTTTATCTTGGTCAGATTTGTACTTTTATTTAAATCTCGTATTTATTGTTTGAGAAAAATATATTTTTCCGATATACTCGATATACTTTTTAACTTCGCAAACGAGAGACAAAAATTTACAATTGTATCTTCTTTTCTTTATTTACATTCTTTATCCGGGCTAAGATTTTTGAAATCGACAGTATAAGTAAAACGCGATCGATTGCGTTTTATTTTAAATAAGTATCGCATAATTAGAACGATATTAATTCAAAATTATTTAAATATTTTAAAAACACTTTTACAACTAATCTAAATATTGAATCACGGTAAAAATAATTCAACTTTCATTTTATAATTATATGCGCCATTGATTGTATTTAAATTTAAAATCATGAGTATTAATTATGTATTCCAATATAATGTAATTATAAATATTCGTACTAACGTCTATTAACATTATAATATTACAAAGCAAAATTAGTATTCTTAGTACGGAAATATTAGCGACAAAGTAATCTTTCTTACTTCGAGATGCGTTAATTTATTTTTTACATGTTTCGCGTTGTTAAAAGAAGATTAATTCTGTCATATACTAAGTTATTTTTTCCATCTAATTTAATATTATTACTTTTGAAATGAAAAAAGCATTTGCATCATCGTAAATGTATAATCACTTTCCATTATCAACATCGCGTATAGTTCTTCTTTTAATTAATGTAATGTATTAATTAAAGGGAATGTTTTACAGTCGTATAAATATTTTCATTTATATTATTACTTATTCGTTACGTATATATATATATATTGATAGATGGAAATACCCGTACAGCCGGCAAAGGTATATTTTAATCATAAACCGAATCGCATCACGTCTAAAATTAATTATTCGCGTATTAAGCTATTCACAAAATTATATCTCAAGCGCGGAAAGGTTACCTGATTTAATGGAATGTCGACGTCAAAGGTCGAATACGCGATACAAACCTTGAACTCATCGATAGCCTCTCGAAGATCCTCGTCGGAGTATCCCTTCATAGCTTTCGTGGCGACCGGACCCATATAATTGTTCACAACGGCGAATTCCATGAGCGAGAGGAAGACGAAGACGCTGCACGACGACATCCATACATCGATTGCCTTCACGTACGAAACTGGTGGAAGGGATTGCTGCGATTGTGTGTTTTGTGTAGCTGCAATTACGCAAATTCAAAGCAACATCAACCTTATGGCTGATTTTTGAAAAAGAGGTTAAAACATTTTCATCTTATCGTATCGCGATACTATTCGTAAGCTAGTAACATATTTATTTATATGTGATTACACCGTTGTACTAAGTTTAAAAAAGCAAAGTTCGATGCGGTACGATCGAAAGAAATAATATCGCGTAGAGAAATTTATAAAACTATGATTAATATCCGTTTGAAGTTTGCGAGTGAAAAGTATTCACGGTTATTATGAAATATTATGTAGTGCAAGTAGTCTCTTAAATCATCGCAAGATTTTATTGATTTATGATTCTAGAGTAGTTCGCGTCAATCCTATAGAAAACAAAGTTTACTTTAAATTTACGAGCGTTTTCTTTCCACATTGGGAAAAAATTGAAGTCCGGAAAATCCATAAAATTAGAGAGAGTTCTCTAACGGAAAGGAAGTTTAAGTCGATATTTGTATGAATATCTGGGAAATACAGAAAGCGTAAACAATCTCCCGGTTGAATCGAATCTGGACGCGTCTCCGGCCTCAGAATTCTCCCGCGATTCTGTCGCCGCGATAAATTACTCTACGGCTTCCCTTAACATGTTCACTGCCTGGTAACTCGCTCACGCGATTTGTGTACACAGCGTCAGATTTATAAACCTCGGAAGGTTATTTCTTTTTCTTATTATTCTTATTTTTCTTCTAGCATTATCCTTTCGCTTGTTTTTTCCTTGTTCCTGCGCCTGAGATGGACAGTGAAATGTTTGCTAGGCGAGAGCCGTTATTAAATTCTATCCGAAAGCGGCGCAGGATTTCATTTAAGTGCGAATGCTTACGTTAATTCTTCGATTAATCATTTTTTTATTTTGTAAAATAACGACCCCGCGATGACACTGACAAATAGGCACATTTTTCTTTTGTTTTATCGGAAAAATTACCGAGCCTTAAAATTAAGGAGTCCGGCGTAAATAAATACAGTTTTAACGTTACGGCGTAAATCGTATAAATTTTTTTTACAATATTAATACGAGAAAGCAGTAAAATTATTCATAAATAATCGAATTAATTTATTACTAGATAAAGTTAATAAGATGAATTATTTTAGTATTTTACTATTTTATCGAGTGAATAAGATAAATAATCTGCTTTGTCATATAAATCAGATTAGAAAAGCTTAACATGTGTGAAAATAACTTACTTTTGTGTCCCATTTTTATCAATATTATAGTTCGTCTTTAATAGAATTATCAGCGTGTAGTATTATTTGAAGAAAATAATAGATCATTATCGTTAAAAATAAATAATAGATTCTTCATTCGGTAAATAATTAATTAAGAGATAAAAAAATCCTTCAACTTTTTATCTTCTTTAAAAATATAAAAGTGTCGACCCAGTGAAATTTATAATTTTTATCTCTGTACGCTCAAATTTGATAATTAATTTTTTCTTTCATGTTCGTCGAGTATTTATTAATCGTTCCATAATTTTTACGAATTTTCACCATTAATTTTGGAAATTTTTTTTATGTTTAGAAATTAAGAAGTTTTCCAAATATTCGTTGATTCGCGCGGATCGAAGCAAAATAATATAATCTCCAAAAAAATTTCATTCTCCAAAAGTCATTCTCTAATTTACTCTAGACTTATGTATTTGTTCTAAAAATGATAATTTTTGGGAAATGTAACGATATCGAAGATTTGCCGTTGAACTTAAGCGACAACTTTAATCGTGGTTTACACAGATTGCGAGATTAGATTTTTGCAGTGGTTACCTAAAGTAAGTAACGAAGTGACTCCGAGGGTGACTCTTGCGGGTATCGCCTCGGGTTTAATCCAGAAGGCGATCCAGGACATGACGACGATCAGCGCCGAGGGTATGTAGGTGTGAAAGAGATGGTAGCCGAGCCGACGACGCAAATTGAAGACGATCTGTATGCAAGTAAAGTTGCCGGTCGAGTATTCGATCGTACAGTCGGTCGTGTAGTTGTTGGCTATGTCGAGCTGCGGTAGTTCGATCTCCGGATTCACCACGAGAGGGTCGGTCACGTTCCAGATGAACACCAGATCCTGGGTTGTGTGCGACACTGGAATTCCGACCGACTTAATTCGCGTGCGAATTAATGCGCAAATTGTGGTTTTAGCTTACTTTCGAGTTGGGCTTTGGTCATTGGGATATTTTGCGTAATGCTCGAAGGATCGTCCAAACTTTTCCAAACAAAATTGGACGAAAGGTGTCGGTTACTACGAAACTTTTTCCAGTTAAATAATCGAATACCGGACAATTTTTTACCGTCTACTCGTACTCGATCCTTTATCGTTTGATTTATAACTACGATCGATTACAAACACTGGCGGAGATTGGAATTTTGTAAAATATTTTTCGTTGTACGATTCTATTGTTTCACTCCGTACGTTATAATTTAAAAAATACTTTTAAGTTATTTCAAACGGCGTTCGATAAAAACTGACTCAAGATAGGGCGGTTGATATTATTTTTATTTTCGAGAGTAATGAAAAAATCAAATCGGAATCTTCGTTGAAATATGAAAGATTTGGTAATTTTAAAGGCTTACGCGAAAGTTAAAAGATATATTTTTCGTAGCGAGATAAACGCAATCTTCTCGAAAGTTTATATTATTAAATTTGAATAATAATACGTTGATTAATTATTGAATTCGAAATAATAAAATTATGAATTCTAAAGATAAAAAGTCGTTACTTACAACTCTCGATCATCATTGAGCATATTTGAGTATCGTGAGGATACGATTCGAATTTCATAGCGCACGAAAGCACTAAAGTTAATCTAAACAAACGATTACAATTAATGTTATCTTGTTGGCTTATTTTATGGTTTTATTTCGAGAAAGGTTAAACAACATCGAAAATACTTAAGTACATTATTTTTATCAGAATAATCGATCCGAATACGGAAAGGAATTTAAATACGATAAATTTTGTATTTTTTGAAATTTTTTAAAATTTTAACGTTAAATTCATCCATATTATTTTATTTTTAAGAAAATTAAAGTTTAAAAATGATGTATTCGAAACAAGATACTTTTGAAATGATTCCTCAAACTTTTATTTTATATATAAATATCTTGTAAAGATTTGAAAAATTGTCTTGTAAATTAAAACTGTATATTTTTCAAAGAACGACGTTTCAAGAATTACGTAGAAAGCAATAAAAAAAACTCACTTAGACATGTAGAGTAACGTTTTATCGTGATAGAGCCAGAGATAGTGATTTGGTATCGACATTTCATGGAATGTGACTTTCTTCGCGTTCTTGAAGAAACAATCGGGTCTCCAAATGTTGTGCAGCCAATCAACGTCGAGAATCCGATACTCCTCCGACATATTTTCCGGCATTCGCAATCTCGAATCTCGCCAACTTTGCGCAAGGAATATGTCTGCTACGTAAGTCTATCGATAGTTAAAAATTCTTCTTTACGTATTTTAAAAGGTAAACAGTTGAAAATGTGCGCGGGAATGTAAAACCAAAATTTATTTCGATCGTAATATCGAAACTAATTCTACTTTTGGTCGTAGGTAATATTTTCGATACGCTGAACAATATTCAGTTTAGAATCGGTATAAAATATTTATTTATTTCATTTTGATAAGAGCATTTATCGAATTTAACGAATCGAAATACGAATATGCGTAAGAATTAAAAATTTATTACTAAATTAAGATTAAAATTCAAACTCTCGCGTATCGATCTAAAAACAAGTAATTTTCTCTAAGTGTATCGAATCTCGGTTTCCTCGAATGCTTCCAGCGAATCCGATAAAAAATTATCGATAAATTTTTCGTCGATTACCAAAAATAAAAAAATGTACTTCTCGATCGAAAGAAATTTATAAAATATCGATGTTTCACGCGCGATGTCCATCGTTTAAAATAATTCCATTGTTAATTTTGTTCCAAGTCGATAACTTTCGAAAGATGAGATTCGCAGGGGAATAACGTAATTTAAAAATAAATCAGCCAGCTGGTAAAGTAGCTTGAGTTAAGTAACCGATATAATAATCGGTTATAAAACTCGTACCATCGACTCTTCGTTGATGGAGTCGATGCTGAGGACAGTGACGTGAAAGTAAACGATGGTCGGTTGTCCCAAGTATTTAGGCGCCCTGTGCTTGTCATAATTTTTCGGGTTGATCGGCAGGATGTCCTTTAAGGAAAGCGATACTTCCTTCCTACCGTAGTCCTCGCTTTCCATTTCTCTGTAACATTTCATTTTGATACTCTCCTTTTTTCTTACTTTTTTCCTTAAATCTTTATCGGTTACGGAAACTACGGAGTAACTAAGCTTATTTTAGTAGTTCTCGGTTATAAATCGAACCGATTTACACAACGTGTACTATTTTTTACAGTGAATTAATTACCACTCACCTTCGTTATCAATTATGACTTTTTTCTTTGGGTAATACTATATTATGAGTCGTTAGCTTAATTACTGGTTCGCATCGAGAACATGAAATTGTGTTACGTAAGAAATTCAATTTGTACAAACGATAATTTTCTGAAACAAATCTTAATTAAATTTATAAAGATACCGATGGAGATTCGAATCCTTGTTAAAGGTTATTTTAACGATCATTTTGTTTAAAATATACTTCATTTAATATTAAAACTTTATCGATTATATCAAAGTATATAAAATCGAATATTAATTAAATTATCGAGCGAAAGAGAATTAGATTCACTTTTGTAATAACGTCGCTCGATAAAAAATTTTTTACGGGAAAGGACAGTAATAATAAGAGGAATATTTTATATTGGATGTTACAACTTTCTCGTTATTAAGATGTCATAGTAAGATGGACGAAATATCAAAAACATACAGATGTACGTTAATATTGTTTCTTCGTAAAGATATTTTTCTTTAATTTTGAAATGTAATTAGAACGAGTAGTTCTAGTAAATAAATTGTTGCCGATTGTTTATTTTCAATTAAAAATACGGTTATGAAATATTAAAAATGGTTTGATTTTAAGATTTTACAGTTTCAAAATACACTTTAATTATTTTAAGAAATTTATATAATATAAATATATTTTATTCCAATTTTAGATCGAAGTAAAACATTTACTGTGTAAACGAAGACAAAAATAAATAGACAAAAATGTTACCGTTTGGTAAATTTAAACAGATAATAAATGAATTTAATAAAAAAAGAATATTCTTTTCTATTCTTTGGAATGTAGTTCGTTTGCTTTGTCAACCGACGCCCGAGGAAATACGAGAGCCGCTTCGAAATCACAGGAAAAATGCTGAATTCACAAAATCGTACATAATATCCACTTGATACGAAGACGACATCGTCAAGGATAAGTACGATTTCTACTAAAATCTAGAAGACGCGAAGCTGATGTAGTGCACGTCGTATATTATTAGGTAATAAAATTGTCGAGTCCACCGGACGAGCACCGCAATTTTGAATCGAAGAGTACAAAGATACGAGAAATGTACCATATGGAATATGCTTTAAATCCACTTTACATTTTTTTGTATTTTTATATTTTTGTATTTTTTAAAAAATTTATGTAAAATCGCGCAGTTACAGAAATTAGAAAAAAATCCGTGATATTTTTCTATAACGGTTGACTTTTATTAATCGTACTTAAGAATTCTATTTCAAAAAATGTAAATTTGGAAATGAACTTACTATACTAGATTTTTATACGGATATTTATAATAATATTAAAACTTTTAAATTTTATACGAATAAAAATTATAACGAATTATGTTTAGGATTTTATTTTGAGAATTACCTTTCTAGTGAGTTGCATCATTGTTACTAATAAAGTTTCTTGACTATATAAATAATTTATAAGTTTCAGTTTTTACGTAACAAAATAATATTTCTATAAATTATGAAAAGATAGTATTCTACAGAGGTACAATTTTTCAAATGTAAATTTTTACTTTTTGAAACAGAATACATTTTAAAACAGTAATGTTGTAAAAAATATTTTACTTTACAGAACAGAACCTCCAAGATTCAGATTTTATGTGTATGTGCATAAAAAAAATCTTATTTTTATGGAATAAAGTATAATTGTAAGATCGAGTTTATATAATTTATTTTTATTACTTCTGAATATTTGATAAAGTTCGTGATGTAACTAAATACAAATTTATGTCTGTTTGAATTATCGAAATGTATATTTTTAACTATCTTTATTTATAGTTTATTTATACAAGATTACGTCCGAAGTTGAAATTTATTTATTAATTATTACAAGATATTTTTATACTTTCTATGAATAGAATATTATTTAATTTATGTAGTAAAGCAATAATTTAAAAATAAAATATTTATTAAAAATTATATCAATAATATACATATATTTAATATAATTAAATGTGTAATAGACTATAAAAATTATAATGAAATATTCGATCACTGTAATTTCTTTTTTTTATAGATATGGATGTTGATCGCTAACATTAGTTTCATTCAAAGAACATTAGAATTTACATTATTTATAATATTTAAACAAAACTCGAACGGATCGTTTTATATTTATTACAATATAAAATATCACTCTATGATGTTCGGAAGTCCAAGAAATGATAAGAGCTAATATTAAAGATAAATACAGAACCTTTTTCAATAATCGCGAGATCAATGCTTTATTCAAATTGTATAGATACACACGCAAACAGAATAATCCAACCAGAATAATTAATATACAACACCTTTCAATGATATGAAAAACATTGTATCGTAAAAAAAAACATGTCAAACTATCGATTTTATAAAATTTCCTATTTTCTAATGAAATACTACTTACTTACTTACTGAATTATTATGATGTATTATTCTAGGTCATATCTAATGCTGTAGATGTCACGCGTGGAATTACACTTTATGGATAAGAACATCGTATATTTGTATTTACCGCTACTATTATGTACATAAACTAATTATTACGATATTATGTTCTACGTATAAAATGCAATCCTACAGTTTAATGAAATAAAAAGTTTTTAAAATCGATGCGTGCGTTCCTTGTGTAATTATTTATGATCAATTATAGCATGACTATTTAATAGAAAAAATTACGCCTAATCATTGCTTTAATTTTAAATAAGCGGGTAAATTGTTGACCTAATTACATAAGTAGTATATAAATATTAATAATTTGTAAGTTGTTTGGTACTGTAAATAAATTTAGATGCGATAAATGAAATAATTACATTTTAATATATTTTAATCGCACCTTTAAAAAGTAAATAACGTACAATTCGTAAAATTATAATGTTGAAGCAAATTTTCAGTTTTATACATTAAGCAACAATTTATAAAATTAAAAAAAATCGATGTTTCGTTACAATCATTCGATCGTAAAAATCTAAGACGATACGCTTCGAAAAATTTTTATTCGAAACAGACCCCGATGAATCAGAAACCGATATTCCGAAGCATTTTAAACATAAATCCGATCATATTATTTCGATATAATTTATATCAAAGTAAAATTAATTTCCGCGCGAATATCCTTTAATTTTTCTCGATCGCAATAAAGTTATTAAAAATTGAATTCGACATTAAAAACTTGAATTCGAGTGTATAAAACGAAGGTATTTAATATTAAATACGCGTTCCATTAACATTTCGATAGCCATACTTTTATTCGCGAATGCTCGAAGAGAAACTGTTACGAGTGAAACTAAAAAATTGAAAGAAAAGCAATGAAAATCACAAGTACTTCCTATTATCCTTAAAAGTAAAAGCCAACGAGGACGAGTTTATGTACTCTATGCTTTCGTATAGAGCGAATATTAGCGATTCCGATGAAACAGCAATATCGAGAGGAGAAGCCATAAGAGGTCTTCGTGCTGTGCATACCCTAAAGTTCATCCGACAACGTTCTTTGCTCTCCCTGTACTTGCCGTTAAAGTACATTAATAATAGACCAGAGAAGTTTTCGCTCTGATTTCCCGCACTCCTCCCTGTACTTTACGAACTTTGATGTACTTTCTTTCATCAAAATCATTTACCGATCCGAGAATCTTTCGAATAATTATATTTTTTCTTTAGTTTCGTTCGATTTCTAAGCCTAAGAACGTCTACGAACGACTCGATAGTTCGAAAATAAATTTCCCCGAGCGAATTTGACTAGCGTTGATCGAATCTTTCGTAACGCGTATTTCGTATACCTTTCAAACAGATTGCATAATCTACTGTATTTTATTTCAGCCTTTTATTCCATAAAAATTACGTTTATCGCAGGTTTTTTTAATTTTAATTTTGTGATAAAATAAGACTTTCTTTGCAATTTAAAATCCTGGCTTAAACATGGATTTTTAAAATTTATCCGTGTACTTAAAGATCCACGAACGGAACGAAATGATCGAAACATATAATTTATATTTATTTCAAAAATGAACTTTTTCATCAAATTACTTAATACGTTGACTACTGTATATTTCGAAAGCATTTATCGATCGCTAAGATTATTATTTATACGTTAAATTATAAATTCTTTTACATATTTTGAAAAATTCATCACTGAGTATTTACACTTGAATTTTTTTTCAACTGTATATTGAATAAACTATAATCAACGTTTTAGCTATAATTTAGAGTATAATAATTTCTAATTAAAATTAAATGAAAACTCAAAACTGTGATTTCAAATATTAAAAAATCTGATTAATTATTATACATTATTTACATTATTGTTAACTAATAACAATAGTTAATTGATTTACGTAGATAGAAGATTAAATTAAATTAATTTTAAATGAGTAAGATAATTATTATTCTAAATATACCGAATAACTACTAAATTATTTACTATTAATATTTATTATAAATAGTATTTATAATAACAATAAGAGTAAAACCTCTTTACGAATATTTAAGTTAATATATATGTACAAAAATTACTAGTTTTACCTTTAATTAAAATTTATTGATGTTAGATTATTATATTAAAAATTAAAATACAGCTTAATACTAATATTAATCAAATAAGAAATATAATTATGATACATAAATGTAAATTGGTAAATTGTGAATATGAATTTTTATAGAGAAATAAGTACAAAGAAGTAAGCGTACATCTTAATTAAATTTTTATTATTAAAATTTCAAATTTTTAACTCGTCTTTTCATATGCATTTTTTTTACACGATGCGATAAGTTATTTAAAATAGAGTTCGTATTATATATTTGATTAAACATAAAAAATTAAACGTACGTGTACTTCCCTTAAAAAATTCGACCTCCGAAGAAAAAACCGTTACGCGTACTTCTTTCTTCTTTCCTTGTACGTACGTGAAAATTTAGAGGGAGAAATGCAAATAAAAGTAGGTAAAAATTAAACAAAATTTTTTTAAATCAACTTGGAATATCTTACAGATGAATTTCAAAATCTTATTTATCTTAGAAGAGTAAAATGGATCAAAATAAAGATGTTTGCACGAATAAATTTTTATACGCTTAATAACTGTTGATTATCAATCATAGAATATATAGAATTATTTTATGAATATCGATTAAACATTTCTTAGTTAATAAATGAATTTCGTAATGTAATTTATTACAAATTTTTAATAAAAAGTATGGTCAAGTTACTTGTTTGAATTGACGAATCTATAAAATGTGTTAATTTATTTTTAAAATTAACAAATCAAATTTTTGTAAATATTAGTTTTTTTATCGATACATCAAATTACAGTTATTTGTGCAAAATCGTAGGTCGACGTATATTTTTTTTATAAATATTTAATATCGAAACGTTTACTGTATAAATATTATTATAATAATGACTGTTTATATTCTATATAATAATAATTTTTCTGCAGTTTAAATCCTCGATAACAATAAAAACTCTCGATTTAGCTATTAATTTTAATATAAAATTTCAGAAATATCAGATTTAAAAATTTTAATATAAACTAAACTTGAATAATGTATTATTAAAATATTAAAAGTTAATTTTTAAAACATTGATTGTTAAACAATAAATAATAAGTATTTTATAGAATGGATTCATATATATTACTTATAGAAAAATATTGAGTTATTTTTTCGATGAGAACAAGATTATTATTTTGGTAGAAAGTATTTTAATGTTTATTCGATACTCTATAAAATGTATATCAGTCGTACTTAAATACAATATGTACAATAAAATTTGAATGTTTTCATGACCCGAATGAATACCCGAGAGTTAAAAGAAAAAAACAACGATCGATTTACGATTCGAGAGTATAAAAATTTTTTTTCGTGCAAAGAAAAAAGGATGGAAAAGATTATCGGAAAGATGCACGAAACATAGAAACGAAAAGACATTGGTGCAAAAATGGCACCTTTACCTTGCGATCTTCGGAAAAAATCGGTATCCGCGTTTTCTCGCCGAAAGTCGAATTGTACCTCTCGAGGTTAGGCTATTGACCTTAAAGTGCCAACCTTCGACCTCCGTTGAGAGGACGGCCTCGCATACTTTGTCACTAAGCACACGGACAGCAACCGACGAATCAACAAAAATGGCGAATGTTATGTAGTACTTATGTTATACGTCGAGCTATCCATGCAGTTTTTAATTTAAATGGGTTAACGAACCAATCGATAACATACAAGTAATTCACATCGCGAGTGATACAAGGAGTATACGATAGAATGTGTTCTACTATTACTCCGCAATTCATCGCTTTCAAAATGATTTTAAAGCTTTCAAACATCTGATTCTTGGGTTCCTCACCGGGACCGTTCATTTTTTTATTGTCTACGATACGTTATATTTTTTAACGGTTAATTAATCTCGATCAAAATAAACGTACAAAGATGAAATGCGCCAAGTATTTTTTTTCAGAAAAATCACGCCTTTAAATTCGTCGCGACAAAAACGTTGTAAAGAAAATAATTGTTATTTATAAAACATTTGTGTATTAAAGCGAGAATTATTTTAAATTCGTATAATAGGCTTAAAATAAATCTCAAATTCCCAAGTGCAAAACAGATACTTGAAGAAGATTAGAAGAATATAACTGGCTTATTTTAAATTATAATGCAACTATTATGTAGGTCTTTATTATTTAAATTTTACATTCGTATTCGCTAACCTTAATATATATATATATCGCAGAGTGCGTCGTATCAATTACGGTATCGTCGTCGAACGATTAGAATTTAAACGATTCAATCGACGAATACAACTGATTTTTGAAGTTACTTTTAAAGAAAATCCAAGATATCGTAAGAATTATTCGAAATATTTTGCAGCTTAAAGACGACTTTCGTAAAGACTATAGTACAAATTCGAATAGTATTCGATAAAGCGATAAAACCCGTTTGAAATAAAAACGTAATCGAAACGAAAAACCGAGAGCGGAAAAAGGTCGCAGGTAAATTTGCGTGTATACTCACGGATAGTGTAAGGCTGCCATATCAAAGAGGGTGTACAGGTAGCAGCATAGGATCGCCAGAGAATGCCTCCTCATACCTATAATATCATTTGGAATCAAAAGTGTGCGATCCGATATCAAAAGTCGTTCGAAACTTATGCTCCGCGGAAGCAATACGATTCTCCTTATTTTCAAATGTCCGAATACGACGTTTCAATGTTTTCGTTTACATTCATTATTCGATTAAAGAGCCAAGTTTTTAAGTCGCGAACGTTTCATTGCTTTAAAAAATATTTTATCTCATCGTTTCACGTTTCTTACGGTACACATACTCTTTTTGAAAATATAAAGGCGGTTTTATACGAGTACACTTTCAAAGCGTTTAAAATGATACGTATAAATATACGCGTATACGCATACATTCGATACGCGCAAAATTTAATATACGCAGTTTAAATATAATTTAAATTCATAAATAAAATAATATTTAAATTTTTAAAATATTAAAGTTTCTTAAAGCGAAGAGGCTAAATTTATTTGTTACGAAATGGTATTCGATTCAAGTTACGGTATGGAATAGCGATTAAAACATCGGCGCTCGGTAATTAAAAATAAACAATGATATCATTTCCATAAATATCGATATCAACGATATTTCGTAACGTATCAATGTAAACACATTTTGGTCCTATAAAAAGTCTCGATATATTCAATAACGAAACGCATCCTTCGATAACGTACTTTTACCTGTTTACCCAAAGAATAAATTGCAAAACGAATGTTTATATTTAAATAATTTTTGACGAAGCAGATTTTATATGAAACTTGAAACGCGATAATGGAATTATTATATTTACAAAATATACAGAGGTATATTTTAATGGATCGAGGTAAGAATAAAATGCGTCGATGAAATTTGTATAATAAAATTGGTTTTGGTGGAAAATTTGCTTAAGAATCGGAAACCTTGAATTATCGTACGATAAGGGATTACACTCGTCTCGTATATAAAAGTAACGTTATTTAAAGAATCCGTTTGGTTGGAACGGGTAAAAAATCGAGGCTGACTCGTGCTAGAGCTGTACTACTTAATCGGTAAGGCTTACACGTAAAGCAAATTAAAGCAACGTTTGCGCGAAGGCTCGAAACGAAGGCTCGAAACGAAGGCTCGAAACGAAGACTGAAAAGGAAAGGAAAGGTCTGGTTACCGATCAGCTGCACATTCTACTCGGATCGATGTTCTCGTCTCTCTCTCTCTCTCTCTCAATCTCTCGGCCAGGCTCAGAAGATCGTCATCGTTCCCATGTCGCTCGGGTAGAGGGCGGAGTAGAGAGCTCCGGAGTAGAGGCGGTGGCGGTGCAACGAGCGCAGCTTCCTCCAACCTCGTCGATCTCTCCCCTTGCGCTACTCGCGCCTCGTCGACCGCGCCTCCATGAGGGTACGGAGCGGTTCGCACACCACGGGATCGAGACTCGGACGGGAGTAAGTGCGTGCGCGTCGCGGGTCGTGCGCCTGGTTGGGCTGGCGAGGGAAGAGTCGGCTCGGGGTTTGGCTCCGCGAGTCGATCCAGTGTCCGGTGACTATAAGCCAATTTCCCTATCGACTAACTGATTAAGCCCTACTCTTTCATCGAGGGGCGGGGGAGTGAGAGAGAGAGAGAGAGAGAGAGAGAGAGAGAGAGAGAGAGAGAGACGAGGTGCCGGTAGCGGTGGCGGTGGTGGACGCAATTACGGACACCTGCAGAGCTCGCGACGGCCAACCCGACGGCCAACCCGACGGCCAACCCGACATCCAACGCGACGTCGGCAAAGAAAGTGGGAGTCGTCCCGTCCGACGGATTCGTTCGTACCCGCGTTCCCGCGCTGCTTCCAAACACCGGGGGGTATTTCTCTTTCGGAATTCGCGATGACGCACAGACCCGCGAAACTTTTTACAAGCGGTGCGAGACGGCCATTCTTCCCTCGATGGGGTCGTACTTTGCGCTAGGATGCGCTTTTCACGTACGTGTCTTTTTTTCGCGAACTCGGACGTCACGATTCCGTATCGATTCCGAATCTACGATACGCATCGGTTTATTCGGGTTTTACCTTACCGATGAATTCCGATTCAATTTTTCCCAAGGTTTACGAAGATGCGTTTTCTTTTTACATCAAATTTCACGCGAGAAAAGAAGATAAAAAGATCCTAATTTTATAAAGTCCGCGATATTTAATAATATCGGTCGATATTGTTTACTCGGATCGTTTCTCAACTATTTATCTTACGTACACATATATATAAATTATAAATTTTACACAGTAAAGTTATCGCTATTCACGCGTACTCGATTCGATTATCGACTACAAAGTTTCGTCTCCGGAGCAAAATTATTCGAATTTCGAACGAAATATTAGGTTTATCGATAAATTTAGCGAGAAGAGGGTTCGAAAGAAGCAAAGTTTCTCCGGTTACCGCGGGTGTCGAAGGCAGGTGTCGAAGGCAGGTGTCGAAGGCAGGTGTCGAAGGCAGGTGTCGAAGGCAGGTGTCGAAAGCGGGTGGTGACAGCGGGGGGTAAAAGCGGGGGGCGAAGGAAGAGCGAAGCTCCGAGGTAAGATACGAGGAAACGGGTGATCGCCGATACGCGAGGCCAAGGTCGAGCAACGCGAATTATAAAAATGCAGCGGTGGTAAACGAGGGGCTAAGGTCTGCCTTTTTAAATCCCCGGGCGCGTCCGAGTCGAGGATTGGAAGACGGCGGAGGGTAAGTTGGGTTAAGCCGACGTGGTCGCGAGGTCGCGTCAAACGCGATCCCCGGATCCAAGAAAGCCGGTCTTTCCTCCCTTTCCCTCCCCCGCGAGCCATTCTATAATTCTCGAATCGTCGCGGGCGTATCGTTCGAATACCGACGACTGCGTTTGCGTTTTCAGGAGCGGATCGACGGATCGTTTTTGTCGCGACGACTCGATTCAAGCACGGAATCTCCACCGTCTTTGTGCCTCGAATCGCATCGATCGCGTCGAGGGAAGATTAGTCAACCGATTAGTAAACCGATGCTCCGGACTCCGCGTTCGAACGATGCAAAAAGAAATTCAGGAGTCATCGTTCCAAACACTCCTTACGTACGTTCCATCCATTTTCTTCGGGATGACGAGAAAAATACTTTTTTTCGAAGTCTCGAGTCGCTTCCGAAAACTCTCGAAATTCCAACAAATTTTACAAAAAATTTACGAGCTTCGATTCGCTCGGATTTTTTTGCTGCTCGTAATCCGATAACGTAAAGATCGAGAGATCGAATAACAACTCAGTATTCGTATGTTTGTATGAAACTTAACGTTACGCTCGAATTTACGAAATAAGAAATCGACTTTGTTTCGTTAGGGTTTATCTTTGTGACGTACGTATCGTACATTAAGTCTAAAAAACGAGAGGAGAGGAGATTTTCGTGTTTTCGACACTGACGAATGATTTTCGCGCGATGAGGCGACAACGTAGAATCCGGAAATGAATGGTCTTTTTCTTTGAACAACTTCGAGCTTCCATTCTACTATAAATATTTATATAAACTAAATATGATCGATCGTCTCTGTAAATTCAATTTTTTGTTGTTCCGATGCAAATACGAAAGAAGGTTTTATACGATATTAAAAAGCTTAATGGAAATTTATTTTTCTGTGAGTAAACGAAGTAATTTTTGTTACAGTTATTTAAATTACTCCGATACTTCGGAACGTAGCGCGAACATTTATAAAATTCTCGCGCGGAAGAAAATTTCAATTATATTTACTTTAGATTTCCGTGAACCGTAAACAAATTATTGAAAAATATCTTTACGCTCGTCGCAACAAAATCGATCATACGTATTATATCGGTTTTATTTCTACGCGTTTCGTTCCATGTATCTTCGATGCGTCATCGAATGCGAAATCTCGATACAACTGGTAATTTAAATACGAAAAGACTATTCTGTCGCGACTCGATATTCGTCATTTTTTCCGATAATACGGAGAAATAAAATTTCTTTATCCCATCGGATCGTTCTTTTCGATGGAACAACGAGAAACAACTTTAAACAAATATGTTTTCTTTACGCGTTAAAAACTCGGAAATTTTAAACGACGTCACATTTTATTATTAATTATACGGTTTCCGAATCCGTTACGTCATCGATTTATCAGTTTCGCGCATTCAACGTCCGTCCCTCAAAATTTATAACAACGCTTCCACCTGAAAAAGTAAATTTCTCCTTTTATCTCGCATCCCTCGATATCGATACTGCGACAGTAACAAAGGCGACCGCCAGATGAAGAAGAAACGGAGGTAAGGATATTTCCGACTACTTGCGGAGTTTTTCATCGGATGTCACCACGAACCGAACAACTACGTAAAGTTTTTCTTTCGCCGGTCGACAACGAGGAGATCCGACGTAACGCCGGTAAATTCGAAGGGATCGCACTTACCAACGACCGGAGGTGATTCGAGTCGTTATCGGCGCGCGGCAACGAAACGCTACTCAAATCTCAGCCGTGATGGGTAAAGGGGTAACCCGAGGCTCGGGATACCCACGAGGGAGAATCGATCCACCGTCGTCGGTCTTAGCTTTCCCTCGAAATCGCCGAACTCCAGAGGCGCCTCCATTTCTTACCCCGTTCGTTCATTTTTAACGACGACGTTGCGGACGTATCGGGTGGATTTCTATTTTTAGCGCACGCGAGCTCCGCATTATATCTACAGGTAAGTCGCGGATGACGTTTTCATTTTTGAAACGTACCTCGAGTCGCGCTTTTTAGGAAAAAAGGAAGCGTTCTTCCTTTTACGTATTCGAAAACTGGAATAAATTATATTTCGTTCCGTAAAATTTGCAACGGCTGGAATCGAGCGTTAAAACTTTTCGAGTTCTTTTAGAATGGTAATCTTTTTTTAAAATACCGTCGTGATGCAAAATTTGTATACGTTTTCATCGACTCGAATACAATTATAATTTTCGTGAACGTTTGCTCGACTCGAATTAATTTCGTAAATTTTTGGCAAAGTAATTTTGCGGAGCGAACGGAACTGGAAAAATTGTACGACGAAGATCGAAATTACGAATCAGATCCAGAATACGTTTATCATTATTTTTTGTGCGAATTCTGTTGCGAATTCTGTTTGGAATCGAGGATATAAACGAAGAAATATCGTTAGGAGCGATAATTTCTCTTTTTATATCGCAGCACTGTTTCATTCGGGAGAAAATAAAAGACGTGTTTGGTAATCGTATAAACAATTTATTTCGTTTATCGTGTATTCGTTAATTCGTAAATGAATAAATAGGGTGTTTCGTGACTTTCGAGAATTATTTTTAGAATTAAAACTACGATAGAGGCTACTTAAAACAATTGGATCGATCGCTCGTTGGCTGATTCTCCGCGCTCGGAGAACTTTTATACGTTTGCGCGTTGCAACTTCATCCCGATTTTTCCTGTATTTTCTATAGTTTATCTTTATTTTTATGTATTATTTGTAACGAGTTTCACGCAGGAAGCATCGCAATTTTATAAGTTGCTCGAAACCTACGTAAAAACAAACGTCCGTTATCGTTAATTTTTTCTTCGAGGTTCCTTTTTATCCTTCGTAACATGGATCGAGTTTTTTATTCGATCATTTTTTCCTCGTGCAGAACCGATGGCGAGTCCAAAGATTCCTCGAACGTTAAAAAATTGTATCGGTTAGGAAACAAATTAAAATTCGTTATCGGTTGCGTTGTACATCGAAACAACGTTAAACATCTTTCGGGAATATCGAAATTTTGACGTTCGTAGATTTACCGTATCCAATAGTTTGAAAGGTGAAGGTATTCGGTTTCAAAATTACGATCCGCGAACGTCCCTCTATAATTTCTGTAATTTTTACGAGTTTGGAAAGCCGGAACGATACCACCGAACAATAAAAATACGCGTTTAACTATCAAATAAATTGATACTCGCGATTAAAAAATGAATGGAACGAAAACATTGTAATCTCGCTCGATCGCAAATTAAACGCAATTATCATTGGGGATTACGCGATTAAAAAACGTCTATTTTCAACGCGAGAATTTAATTCTTCGATCGTTATAAATTATGAAACATGGCTGGGCGATATCGGGAATTCGTTTCGATCCAGCTTAATGAATTTTTTCACGATACCCATCAAAGTTTTTATCGATGCGAGTAACATATTATTTATCCATCTTCCTTCGTAATAAATAAATTCAACGTTCTTCTCGTTTTTACGAGCCATCGACGTTTTTTTCGCTACCATCGAACGAAAAAAAGTCTGTCATCCGAACTCTCGGACAAATACGTAACCAGCGCGTCGAGAAATTGAGAATTCGACGCGAATTTTATAAGCCGTCACTCGTTCCTTTTTCCCTCATAATTCTATTCTACGCTCTATCCTTCGATCCTAGTCTCTCGTTATGTTTTAAGCGGCGACGTAATTTTATAAATGATAGCGTTGATGCGACGACGACTCGAAGCGATCGAATTGGAATAAAAATGTATACCTTTGTACTTAAATTTAAAGAGTTGGCGCACGATAGCGAAAAAAATAAATAAAATAAAAACAAAGGTGATTACGTGGCGGATTATCGAGCGAGGATTTGGAACGACGCCGAGACGATGCGGTGGCCGAAATAAGAAAGCAGAGGAAGAAACGAGGGACGCGAACTACAGGATATATACTCCAGACATGTTCGAAGAGGCAGGGATGAAGGACGGAACCAGCGAAAGAATAATTCCGAGTCGACTGGATCGATGTATTTTGTCGTTGATTTTGTCGTTGATTTTGTCGTTGATTTTGTCGTTGATTTTGTCGTTGATGGAGAAGATGACGAATTTACGCGAGTTCGTCCCGCTTTTCACGAGCGAGGATTTTATGCGTGCTCTCGTCTATATCTCCTTAGCTGTAACACAACGAGCCGAAGTTGGTCGGCTTTCTTTTACGTCAATATTCGTCGAGCGATCGTTCGTCGTTCGATCCTTCTAGCTCCGACTTCCACAGCTCTTTTCTTCCTTCGTTACCATTCGCAGCTTAAAATGAAACACGAGTTATAAATTCATTGATGATTGTATCTTTTTATTCATTATTTATTCGGTACATCAATATATCGACGAATCCATTTAGCGATACATCCATCGATCGATAGCGTTCTTCGATTTATCGTGTACGCGATGGCTGCGATTCCTCTTACTTTCGCTTCTTATCTACTTAGATATTATGGAACATGAATTTCGAACGTCCGATAGTAAATATTTCTATCACCGATACATTTTACGATTACTTATCGGTATCTAACGTAAAAAATACAAGAAACGACTTTTACGATTTCATTTAATTCCATCGAACGATGCTCCTCGAATACGTAAGAGTAGTAAGGACGAAGCGTACGTAAGTCGTGTAACTCGAACGCCGAGCGAGAGCGAAATTAAAATGGGTTTCCAACTCTTCTATTTTACAATTTCATATTCCATATTTCTATTTTATAGACAAGAACGGAGTCGACGAGGGACGGTACGACAACCAACGCACGTTTATCGAACGGAAGACGCGCGATCCTTCCAAGGATCGAGGAGTTCGTTCCTGGATGCGAGAATCGATCAACGCATCCGTACAGATGTATCAGTTTTTTAGTAACATCAATATATTAAATTATCGATAAATTGATTTATCAAATTAGCGTATTCGATAAATTAATACACGCGACGACTATTCATTGCGTCGTCGAGATGCAAACTGATCTATACGATGTCCGTAATTACAGTTGAATCGATCGGCGTACCGAACGCACTAAGCATACCCGTGACATTGATTCCGACGATACGAAACAAAATACTCATACATTTTTCGCCGAACTTCGCGAGAATGCGTTTTCATTTTTTCCTCTTTTAATAGATATGTACCGATCAACGTTTGCGTAAACTCTTTTTGATATCTAAATACAAATATTACAGCGTACGCAGTAAATTCTCTTGCGTAGAATAATTTTACAATTCGCGAAAACAATGGCTCCGTAATTTTCTTTATTCGATGTGAAATAATTTGTTTAAACATCGCTGTTTAACACCGATCGATCGGTGGCAGCATTTTCTATTCACGGAACTATGTATACGAAGGAGGAAGTATCAATCGAAAGAAAAGAAGAAATAAAATCTAACGCAATTAAGGAGATAAGCGACAGATTGAAAGCAGTCGGTAAGAGTTTGGTGAAGCGGAAAAACTAACAACTTTCGCCGACTTTTCTCACTCTAATTAAGTATACGAGATCCCGATCGCAGTGGTGATATTTTTGCACATTTTCCATCCGACAAAGTTCTCCCTCGCGATTTCGTTAGTCTCTTTTTTTGTTAGCGACTCGAGTTTACGAGTTTTCTTCCTTGTTTTCGCTTCTCCCCCAAACTTCATCATTTTTTCCTTACCTTTGTTTTTTTTTTTGGTGCGTGTGTATGTATAACTGTATGTACATATATATCGGTATGTGCATCTCTTTCTGTATGTGTGCATGCGTGCATGTGCGTATAGTTAAATTTACATTCGTTATCTTGGCCTCGCGAGGCCTGCGGATCGTAAACTTTATACAATATTGCTTTTCTGATAGCCGCGTCACATTCGACCATAGGATTGAACTGGGATAAGAATACGTTAGGTAGGAATATAAGTGACAGGCTCGTCGATCTTTCCAACCGTACGCAAAATTTCGGTTATTTTGTTCCAATAATAAACTTCTATTTTGTTCGCCTTGCCAAATTGTCCAATGTTCGTATTATTTTTCATATTCGAAATTCAAAATTTACAGAAATGCAAAATATAATTAATTACAAGTATGGAATAAAGCTTGCATTTATAAACAACGAAGTTTTTTAACCGCTATGATTACATGTCGCTCGAATACCGCTAAATATATTTTGGTTGTAAAAAACTAGGTTTTTGGTTAAATTATAATTATACGAAGTCGCATACAAGTTAATAATATATTCAAGTAAATCGAATGATTAGATACATTTCATACAATAGATTTTTGTTTTTTATAGATTTCTAACATTAGTGACAATTACTAGAAAATAGCTAATTATAAAAAAAATCGATTAGTTTTTTCTTGACTGATTTAAAATACATTTTTCTTGACGTAATTCCTCGTAGTAATAAAATTATAAAAATTAATTTTCTCCGATCAAAAAATAAACCGCCTTTGTTATTAATATGGTTTCTGCTTTCAATTAGTTTCTTAAGAATAGATTATTTTATATAATAATAGCAGATAATACTTAAATTTATATACGTAATTACACCAACATTTAAACGATATTGTAGATATCATAAAGCTTAATAACAATGGTCCATTTTATTTAATAAGTATTAATTTATGAAGACTTTCGCCAATTCTTTAACTTAATAATAATAATAATATATTCATCTTAATGATCTTTAAGATTATGTATAACAATGCGATTCTTCAAAATTATATATATTTACATAAAAGCATAATAGAGGTTAATCGTGTCTTTATTATTGCGATTGATAATAAAAAATGAATGCGTACAGAAAACGGAAGCTTTGAAACCTCCGAGATATAAAAATATTGTAGCGTATCCTTTGTCGGAGCGTTTACTAAAAATCTTGTTTTGACATAGTACTACGATATACTATTGATTCAAACTCAGTATTTTTACCAACATAAAATGAAAAATGTACGATATAAATGAAAAGAATTCTTTTCACATTTTTAGTCAAGCAAGAATCTCGTTTAAATTTAGCATTTTCTTTTTATTTGCGATATATCAAAATTTTATATCTATAAAACGTTGTTATGTTTTTTATTTCAATAAAAAAAAATGTGTTTATTTCACGAAACCAATGTTTATCGATATAAGACTATTTTCAAAAGTTGTACCTAAGCGTTTAAAATTGCTCGAGTTTTTACTTTAAAATATACACGAAATGTAAATAAGCATTATTTTGTAGAATCACACCGTTTAAAAAGGACTGCAAAAACCAGCCGGTAGTTTGCACCCTTATTAAGAGGCACACGTTTAAATTATCTTAATAGCCGAAATTTAAATACGTAATGTAAGCTAGATATTCATTATATTTGTTACCCGAATCAATTTACTTTAATCGTTAAGGTTTGTAAACTACTACCATATACGATACAGTAAAGTACTAAACCAGTCGATTATATATTAATTTCATTGCAAATACTATATCTTATTTAGAGTTAAATTTTTTGTTTTTAATTCATTCGTAAATCTATTATATCGACAAATTTTCATAGATAGATTCATAAAATTTGGTTTACTTTGTTTACGAAATTTTAATGTTTATTATTAATTCTCTTAATTCATTTCAACGAATAAAATAAAATTAAAATTTATATATTACGATTTTTAATATTTATTTAAAGTTTCCAAATGTAACATAATATCGTTTGAATCAATAATTACATATTTATAGTTCTAATATACAATGATACAGATAATTTTCTTTTTAGATCTTTTGATATTTTTTTTTTATTAGAACAGTTTAACGAGATAACATTATTAAAATATTCTTCTGTATTGTAAATATTATTGGATCAAAAGACGAGCCTGTGCCATTTTTTCTGAATCTTATTTAAAATCTTCTTATAAAGTTTGTTGCGAATAGAACTAAAAATTAAACTTCTCGAATAATAAATTCTTTTTAACGAACGCAAAATAAACATTCGATTACTTTGAATTTCGTTAAAATATTTAGGTAATAAGAACATATCGCAACTTCATAATTGAATCGAAAGATGACGATGAAGAAATAATGATCTTAATATCAATAATTCGAATATTCTGTTACTGGTTTTGGAAGCACTTGATTGGATTGAGTCAAAGACGGGAATTTGCAATTTATAACGAGAATATAATTAACATCATTAAAGATTTATTTTAATATTAGAAAGAAATTTTAATTAGTTAAGAATTTTTGAATTGAGAATAAAATGCGTCGGTTCGAAAATTAAACTATACATTGTATCGATAAATTTTGAACGTTAGTTAGTTACATCAATTTCATACTAGTTTATTAATTTGCGAAAATTAAATTTTTAGAGCAGCGGATGGATGAAAAATAAGCGAGATAACGTTCGAGGTATTCGAACGATTACAGATTTTTGAAAAGTTCGGAAGTATATTCGATTCAGAATTATCGCCAAACAATCCCCAAGCAAATGTGAACATTCATAAGTTTTGTCGTTTGTATATACTTATATAGAACAATTGCAAATCTAAAGTTAATGTTTGCGTATCTAACAACTTACCATAAAACGATACCGTATGATTAATGTACATCGAATTTCGTTTTCGTTACATAATAAATAAGCCTCTTCGCGTCTATCATCTCGACTCTAAAATGCCGTCGCCTATCCTCCGTACAAAATGTTCCCTCCCGCATACCTGCACACTTTGTCCGTACACGCGCGCATCTACATAAGCATACACTCGACTCACAGCTTGAACAAACGCCTAATAAATGGTCCGATGCTACGAAAGAGGGAGAGTGGGAGAGAGAGAGAGAGAGTAATAGAGAGAGATAGACGAGTACAACCGGAGCTTATTCGTTTTCTTCCGTTTCGTGCCTCAGCGACGAGCGGTTACGATGAATCGCGAGAGTCGAGATGAGATGCGCGCACAGCGGAACAATGAAGAAGGGACGACATCGCTCCGAAGAGAGAGAGAGAGAGAGAGACGAGATCGAGACGAAAACTCTCGACCGCTCTCTTTCTTTTTACGTCTACAGTTTTTTTACACTTTCACACCCTTGGGCGTCTCGCGAAATCTGTTTTGCAAATTTCATCCCGAGTATCATTCTCGTCGTTCCTTTGGTTCTTATTCTTATCATTATCGTTATCGTTATCGTTATTATTATTTTTTGCTATTATTAATTTCGCGTAGCTTATCCCAGATATTTGCGACGCCGCTCTCAGGTAAGCTCGCGTATATTTCTTTGTTTTTATTTCCTTGAAATCTCGGCATAAAAATGAAAACGCGGCCTCCTTTCTATTTATTTTTACTTTTATTCGAAAAGTGCCGCGGAAAATCATAAATGTAAAACAAATCTTGAGTTTCCTCCTCTGCCAAGATCCGAGGTGAGGCCGTGCGAGAGAAGAAGAGACAGAAATTGACAAACGATCTTTGCCGCTTCCGCGATTAAAAACCGATCAACGCAAAGGAAAGAACAAATAATTTAAGGGAAGAAGAGAGAAAATACGCGCTGCTGTCCTTTGAAGATCGCATCGGAGATTTCACAAAAGTTACCGCCGAACACCGATCAAGATATTTCTCGATCCATCGTTCCTGTCGGTAGCTGACTAAGTACCTTGGAATTGCGAAGGAGCGAAACGGTGCGAATGTGTTACAGTCGAATCTCAGTCACTGAAAACCGCGAATAACTTCCGTTTCTTCGTTCGAGAACTCGAAACCATTCATAGAAAGACCATATTCCACTCGCGATCATTTTTACAGCTGATGATTTTTCTATCATCGAAAGCTACGTAACGCGCAAATTAAAAATGATACGGTTTGATTCGTACGAAATCCGGTTATGTTTAATATTAAATTTTCGATCATTTATATGTTTCCTCTTTGTTTAATTTCAACGATAAAAAAATTTTACGAATTTGAAATATAAACGTTTCGTATTTTCGCGAAAGATCGATCTCGGACTGATTAGACTACTGAAAAAGTTTAACGCGATGGACATTCGTTGTTTGCTTTATTAGAATTATATGGTAAATTTTTTGCGACGAATCGTGCAACAAAATTGCATCAAAATAAAAGAAAACAAATTTTGATTTAATTAATATTCGACATTTATGACTCGCGACATTTTTTTCATAAAATTTATTTTAAATAATTTATAAATATCTTTTAAACCGTTTAAATCTTGTAAAGTGTTTTTATTTGTAATCGATAACGAACGAAACGATAAAAATAATAATTTTGTGGATAATTCGATAAATAATTAACTATTTTGGGTGATTTCCGGAATCAAATCTAAAGAATAACGGATATTTTCTAACTTTGAGTCTATTTCCGAATAAATATTTGTTATTTATCATCTTTATTGACTAGAAAAGGGTTAGCATGACAGCGATACAATAAATGAGATTAGACTGTATCGTTAACTTTAATTTACATACATCCATAACATACGTACACTCGACGTTCGACGTTCAAACCCTTCCAACGAAGAACGCTAAAGGAATCTAACGAGAAACGAAGAAATCTATCTAGGCTCGTCCTCGAAAAACCAAAACAACGTTAATACTGACAATATCCGATTGGCAACCTAACCCTTGCGTTCGAAAGCGCCAAGGAAATATAAAGCTTGCGAGAGAAATTTCGGGATGTAACAAATTGGAATAGAGAACTGATTTTAAAACGTAATCAACGCTAAGACACCCGAACCGTATCCATCCCCGAATCATCGGATCGCTCGCCAAGGGTCCACGAAAGCCGCAGTGTGACGTCCGTAGTCCGTCTAAAAACGAACGAACAAACTCGTTTCTCGGAACTCGGAGCCATGCCAATCTCGTGCGCGCCGACGCGAGGGGAGAGGACTTCTCAAGAAGTTCGCGTAAACTCTACGGAGGAGGTGAAAGCGAAGCGGTATCGCGAGGAGGCGAAGTTCGTGGACATATGAAATCGGAGAAAGATAAGACGACGCGAGTAATTCGGTATTATACGCATGGGATCCGATGGGACGACTTACGAGGAGGACTTCCACCGGTGACGAGATTAGAAGATAGATTACGGCCGTACCTAGTGGGCGACGTACGAGCTGGGACGCGAATGCGCGGGAAACATCACCGATGGACCGAACGGACGATCCATGTAAGACGTGGGACTGCCAGGTGACAGAAGTCGCGGGCCCAGGAAGACGTCGGGATGTCTGGCCACGAACTTGTACGCTGAAGGAAAAGAGGGGGACGCGAGCACATTTAAAGGAAGAGAAACTGTCGCGAGGATCTACGGAGACGACGGGACACGAAAGCGTGAGAGATATCGGAAAGGTCCAGAGTTTTAGTCGCGGAAAATAATAACCTCGATGTCACGGTGCTCCCGATCCTCGGGAGGGTAATACGACCCGGATCGGGTCGCGAGGCGACTCAACTAAAACGGGCCGAGATTATCGGGAATCGGGAAAAGGATCGAATTTACGGTTTGAAAGCGGTAGCGATAAAATTGAGACGGCACGGATACGGAAGGCTTAAACAGGCGAGTAAAGAGGAAGCGACCAGGATTCTGATTCCGCTCCTCCGCCAACCGGGAACTATGCGATGGGGCGTATCCAAGAGATCGAGACGCGATGCGAAACGGAAAGAAACAACGTGTATTTTTATGCCCAATACGGACAATATCCGATTGGCAACCTAACTCTTAACGCAACGCCTTAAAATAAATTTGTACCCTTCGGTATAATAGGCGATCATCATGGATCGTACGGTTAGGTACTCTAGCAAAATTCGCTTACATCGCGCACAGACTGCTTTGAACGCGGAACGGTAATTAGGCTGCCAACGTTAAACCTAAACCTAATCGTCGTTAACCGCGAGCGAGGAGGGAGATGTATGCGCATGCGCGTCACCTACTTAACCTAGAAGAATTCCTCGCTAAGGGATCGAATACGGCGCATCTACTCATCGTAACTTATGTACAAATAATCGCGCCGCTTGCCCTAAAAATCGTACATGTATGTATAATATGTATATGTATAATAAAGCTTAACATATATACAGACGTACGCGTACGCGAAGGTACGATGCTTAGGGTACTTGTACGCAGCGTACGCGCATCGGTGCTCGTGGTTTTTTACGCCGTTGCCGATGCCGATGCCGATGCCGTTGTCGTTCTACGGGAACGCGGAGAGTCGGTTGCAAGGTCACGAGCAGCTCGCGCCTCCGAGGACGAGGCTGAGGGCCGCGGCCAGACCCGCCAGAGGAAGTCCGCACCACGACCCGGAAGACAGGAGCTGCGCCGAGACTCCGCTCGCCCGGGGCAGCTTTATCTCGACCTCGGCCATTTTGAAGATCGAGAGCAGAGGGTGGGTCTGGACCTCCTGGTGTCGGTTGTTTATCTTCTCGCTCAGGTCTTGTAGCATCGAGGCGCACTCCTCCTGAGAATCAGTTTAAACTTTCGTTATTTTCGTTATTCCTTGCTTTCGTTATTAGCTACGTCGGTTTACACGAGATAAGTTTTACGGTATTTCTCTCTGCGAAATTTCGCATCGGTCGAGAGAAAGATGGCTACATTTTTTATGCGCTACCGGTTAGTGTTTTCGGAACGAAATCGAATGCTCGTTGCTCCGATCGCAGTCGATTCGTTTTATTCTCCATTTTTAATTATCCACGAATATTTTTCATACTTTTCGTTCCACGATACGAAAGTCGAGTAGTTCGCTGCAGTTATAAGTTGCTTCGTTAAAATTTTAACCGGAAGAGTCCATCCGTCAAACTTTAATCTTATTTCCATTTAAATTATTTTAAGTTTATTGATTAATACTTCGATATTTTGAACGTAAAACAAATGTTTAAATCGTAACGCTCTTATAATTTAATGTAAATATAAATATAAATTATAAAATTATCAAAGACGGTTCTATCGAATTTCTTCCGGTGTAATAAACATTTTTGATACGAGTTTCATATTTTAAACGTACGATCTTAAATAATTTTACGCAAAGCAACGATCCGAGATAAAGGGTTGACAAAATTTATAAAAATGTGGCCATTTTAATTATTACGATAAAAATCTTATTCATCGTTCGACTCGATTTAAAAATATATATATATATATATATATATATAATTCTATCGAATAGCGAGTTTCTTTTATAAGAAAAGAACGCGAAAGTATTTGTAAACGTACACATTATAATTACGATGCGCGAAGCGCGTGATTTATAACTTCATCTTAACCCATTAATTTATCGATATTAGTTTAAGCTCTAGTTTACCGAACGTGACCTTTTCGAAATTAAACCATCGATCCATCTTTAAAAAAAATGTAAATTTTCCAAAAAATGTTCACATCTGATCTTATCGTCTACCGTGAAACTTTGTATATTTTAAGTTAAACGGATACTCGTATTCGAATTTGTTGAATCGGTACTTTTAATAACAGTTACGATAATTTGGAAGGTTTACGTAAAATATTATAATTCAAAATTTTATTACCAACTTTTTAATAAGGGCTTTTACCGAAGCATTTTCAAAGGGTACGGCGAATAATTTATGCATGATGATCTTTTTTAGAAAAAAAAGCAAAAATGGAAAATCACACGAGTGAAAGATTACTAAGAAAAATTACGAACAAATTTCCTTTATCTAAAAAACGAAATCTTATTGCCACAAATAATCTTGGATGTCGCTTTCCATTATCCTCGAGGTAATAGGCTTTGCACGTCCGCCTTAATCCAAACAGTTGCTTCCGCATTAAATAAGCACCCGAGATAAACGCGGAAGGCTACCAGGAAATTGCAGGCGACGCTTCGTCATCTCGGTGAACCTTGACCTTGCGTTTCCGATTCGCCCGGATGGGAGTTCGCGACAAAAACTCATTATCGGAGGAGCGAAAAATTCGGGCTACATGCGTTTTACAACCGGAAATTAAAGATTCAACGATGTTCGCTACGAAGGGGAGAATAAAAGAATGGCGTTGATAATCAATGTCAAGAAAATGCTTCGCGATCGGAATTCAAACCTTTCGTTTTATTACCCTGTTTCCTTTTATTTTCATTTTCTACGAGTTTTTAAAAAATGTACGAATCGATTATCGCCCGTAAAAATTATTGCTTGCTATCGTTCGTTCGGATTATCTCGGATTGACTTTTCATAAATTTTTTAACGATATCAGAGGCTGTATTAATAATTTAGGCTTCGCTTGTGTCAATAAACTTTTATAAAGGATATTTTGAAGCTTATGTAATATCGAAAGCTATTTCAAATTGAATAAAATTAATTTACGATAAAAAAAGGAAGGATGATCACTTTCATAAAGAAAATGAAACCAAAATTTAATTCATTATTTTGAATAATATTTGTAAATTATTGATATTGCTTACTGCTTCTAAGCATCATTGAAGATCAAAGGATCAGTGTACACGTATTAACATTATAGAATTATGGTTTGTTCTTCGTATAAATTCATAACGAAGCCTTTGATCCCGGTATTTCATGTTTTACATTTGTGGTACTATTGCTTTAATGGTTTAGAATATTATATCGAGAGATATCGGTATTTATTAAAATTAAACGAAAAAAAATTATCGTTGCTTTATAGTCTTAAGTTATTCTTAGGAATTTTAAATTATATAAATTATTTTTACTTCCAAAGGAAATCAATTTTTCTGGAATAAAAATAAATTCTACGTTAATTTTATACAATTAGAAACAATATTAAATTTAAAAAGTTCGCGCGATAATAATAAATATTACTTTTAGAATCATGAATCGAAACTATTTTAAAAATTCTTTCGTATTGATTTTTTCTTATAAGCCACGCGAGAGTAAGTCGTAATGGATTTCTCACCAAATAAATACATATCGATTGGACATTCATCGGTACTAAATACGAATAGAAAACAATCAAATATATCAATTTAATTTATAATTTTCTTTTTTTTAAAGATACATTCGAGTGAATTCAAAAGTTTTTACTCGAAACTTATAATATATTATACGTAATTCTTCATCGATATTTAAAGTTTAATTTAAGAATAATATAAAAAAAAAATTTTCCTATTCATACGACGCAATAATACATTCGTTGTTAGTTCGAGATGTTTACTTATTATAAGTAAAAAAAAATAATTTTTTTTACAATTCTTGATGAAATAAACTCAATCAAACTCGCGGTATACAAAATTTCAATTTTATTCTGAATATTTTAAACAATATTATCTAACGATAAAATTTAAAATTATATAGATTTACAATATGTTTAACAAGCAATAAATAGCATATTTAATTATAGTTTATCCACCTGCAAGATTATAAAGGAATATCACGATAGAGAAACTTTATTTTGGTTTAATACGAAAGGTACACACATATATAATGAAAGAAAATATACGTCTACATAATTTAAACCGTAATTCGGAAATTAAATTTTGTAAAAGTATAGTTGCTTTTCACCGTCCTTTGATCAAAAATATATAACGCGATTAAAAAATAAATACGTGCTCCGTTCGCTCGACCTTCGTTCGCTACCCTTTACATTTTCCTCGATTAGCCGATTAATGTCTCTTAAAAATGCACGTATCTAAACACTCGTAACTCGGAGATATAATTAATAATCTCGAGTTTTTTGTTGGTGTATGAGCGGAAAGTTAAGCAAAAAGACAGCGACCCAAAGAGAAAAAACAAAATGGCAACAATGTAAAAACCGAACAAAAGGAAGAAGGAAACAGTTTCTGGTCCTTAATTTTGGAGCGCTGAATTATACGAGCGCCCGGCGCGTTGGAATTCCCGACTTGATAAATAACGCGCTTAATTTACAAAAGGTAGGGACGAGGAAAGGAGAGGCGAGGATTAATAACGGCGAGAAACGGTCCAGTTTCACGATTTGCCTGTATTACTTGGACTTCCTCGTAGAAACAAGAGAAGCGCAGCTGCGACGTCGTAGTCTCGAGACTTCCCCCCAATTTTACAATTTTCTTTTGGTATCCGTTGCAGTCGTATCGTTGTATCATCGAGTCACGATACGAGGATTAAACTAATTCTCGACCAATGATTCATTCCTAAAGCGAATTTTAGTTTTAAACAACCGAAGCGCTGAATTATTTCTCCTTCGTTCCCTTTGTAAATTACGGGGTGTTCGTATCGGTCGAGATAACGGACGTGGATTATTTTTAGGAATTATACGAATGACGCTCTTTGAAGAACATAATTTTTATATATTCTTATCATATTTTGAATAACGCTCGTTTTTATACAATTTTAACGCTGAGTTTGCGCAATTTTATTCGCTTTCCAACGGTACTAAAGTATTTTCTTCAAAAGCATACCATCGAAAACGCGGAGTAGTTTAAAAAACTATAAACAAATTTAAATTTTAAAAGTTAAAACACGTATAAATTTTTTGATTTATTTAATTATTTCGATGGAAAATATTTTAAATTTACGTATATTTTATAGTTCCCGTACCAAAATTCTATTGAAATTATAAGTATTTCAGCGCGTAACGAAAAATACAGACTTCGTAAATATATATAGCTTTAAACAAAATTCTTATGTCGAATAAAAACATATCGTTGTTTTGTGGTTCTTTAAATGTTTTTGGAAATTTTTGTACCAATTTACGTTTACGAAACAATATTCTTGATGTTCTATCGCAAATTTATAGATAAAATAAATACGACTATTTTTTAGAGTAAATTGTAAGTAGCCCAGGTTGAATCGAGACTGGCGAATTAATAACGATGGTATACTCTATATACCTGTTTTATGTTGCATAAACCTTGTATTAATTAGATCACAATACACTATGAAATGAAACATGCTATAAAATTGTCGAATGATAGTCCAATACGTAAGCTATAAAGGAAACATAAATTTAATAAACTTTGATGATAATATTTATCAAAAATTAGCCTTTATATTATGAATTAAATATTTATTAGAATTTAAATTAAGATTTTAAATATAAACGTCTTAATTCTTCATCGTTATCATTTAATTAACTTAGACGATTTTATCTTTTCGAAGTTTTCGTGTATTTATTTTTAACTGTTTAATCAGACGATTATTATTACGAATGGTAAATAATATTTTGTAGATTTATATCAAAGATTATAAATTTTCGACGAGGAAACGTGAAAGCATTTTGAGCTTCAAATTATCCAAATAATTTTAATAAAAATTTCGATCGGGACTTTTAATTCGCTTTAACAAAAATTGCAAACATCTCAAAATCTCAGGAAACGAATCTCGTCTTGATAACTCTTCTCACTCGGTAGAGGATGTACACGAATAGAAGTACGTTCTCGAAGTTTCAAGACAGGATCGATTTATGGAATCGGAGTCTTTTCATTTTTATTACGGTATATTTTTTAACTTTTCCGCAAATACCTTTCGGGTCTTTAATAATAGTTATTATTGACGCTGTCGCTAATATATATATATTATTATTTTTAGTTTACTTTTGTTATTAAATCAGTTAGTTTTCTCGATCCCGCGACAAGTACTTTTCTTCAAGGTAGAGCACCGAGTACTCGATCGAAAATTTTATGACAAATATTAAGTGTCATCGAAGAAGGAACTCAAATCTATCTCGAATCTCAATTTAAACTCTCGGAGAAATTCTGGAAGAGTTTTAGTTTTGTCCATCGAGAATTATTGATATCCGAGAGCCAATTATCGAATAAGACTGTACTTCAAAGAAAAACTATACTTTGAAATAACCGAGTAGAAATAACGGAGAAAATTGCAAGGCTAATTATCTCGATCGATTCCGTATCTTCGTTTTTCCCCGTAGTCGCATTTTTCGAGATATCGGAGGACGAGTGGAAAACGTTTACACAAAAATTTAATTTACGATTTTCTCCGATTATGATACGCGAAATTATCCTCCAATTACGATATTTATGGAGTTACGTAGCAGAATAAGCGAGGGATCGCTTAAAAATGATCGAATTATGAAAAAATAATTGCTCTACTGCTTCGAAGCCAGTGTGTAAACCCTATAAAAATAGGCGAGAATAAATCTTGCGACGAAGGTGCATTTTAATAAAGCTAACAGCTGATTCCAAAAAAACTACGCAGAGCTTTAACCTGTTGCTCGAGATTCTGAGAAAAGTAAACAATTTCTCAAATATTTGGACCAATGTGTCGAATACTTAGAGTACAACTTTGTGCATCTATTCCAGAATAAACTTCGTTTCAACGCTAAAGGGGAAACAGCAGAATCGTAAGCGGATTCTCGCTAGTGTACAGTAAGATTTTCCATAACTTTATTTTAGAAATATTCCCGAATCTTCAAATCCGTGTTCTACTTTAATTTAAATTCGATGCTGATCTTCCGCCCGAGCTTCCTTCAGCAAGGACTCGAAATCATTTAACTCTTCATCGCGATCCTCGAACCAAGGGTTTCAATCTCGACCGAGAACTCTTCGCTAAATCTTCACTTATGTAATTATCTTTGGCTCTTCTTCCTCTTCTCGCGAACCTCGTTGTTCCTATCGCAAAGATAACCATTTTACCAGACGAATGCACAAGTTTCAAGACTCTTGTCCTTCATCAGCGTCGATTATTTATAAGAGATAGCCAATCGTGCTTTAATTGTCTTGGCATTCGTATGGTTACGGATCGAAGGATCGAAGAGCAAAATAACGATATAGCATTTATCGAGGGTGACACGGTACATTTATTATATTCTTATCCAGTCGATGCTCAATGATCCGTACCGAACGGTGATTCAATCGGTAATCTTCGTTAATAGATACTTCTTTTAAATATTTATCTGTGATCGAGGAATGTATAATGTATAAAATATTGATTCGCCCGATAAAATTTCGTGTACGTAACTAAATTTATTTCTTCTTATCTTTAATTTATAATTAAAAAACGTCAAAAGAAGATTAGCGTACAAAATCCAGAGAATAAAATCGAAAAGCCAGAAGTACGATATTCGTTGCACGAAATACTTTTCTCGAGTATAAAAGTTAGCGTAAAATGTTATACCGTCGATATGATAAAGATAGCGTTCGTTCGAAAAAAAAAGTACAAGATAAAAGTTGAAAGAAATAACTATATACTTGAAACGAATATCAAGAAGTCGAGAAGGACGAACGAAAAGAATAATTGCATTTCATTATTAAACTTTAAATTTGTATTATTTTCAATTGGAGATGGTAACGTTATTTATTTTACGAGTTATAAAGTTTCATAGCTTTTCGTAAACGTTTACGTCTATTCCATTATCTCATCGAACGCGTAAAAATATATTTATGAAACGAAAAAAATTGAAGAAGAAAATCAAAGGAAGGAAAATAAAGCATGTAAATTATTATTATTATTATAGGAAAATGCCCTTAGATTCGATCGGAGAAAGATTTATAAAATTTTGCCCAAGAATCGCGCGGATCTTCGAATGGAAAGACTCCGAAAGGGAATTTTCGCCTCCAAAGCGTAACGGAAAAAAGCAACCCGGGAGAAAAAGGACGGAAAATTGCGGTCGGTGCATAAGCGGCAAAAGTCGCGCAAAAAAGGACACGCAACTTCTATACCGAGCGAAAAAAACCGAGCGAAAAAAACCGAGCGAAAAAACCGAGCGGTCACGCAATGCAAATGAGCCGTGCTTTTGCTTCCATGTAACTCGTACACGTACACGACCGTACCTTTTTCACTCTTAGTTTCCTGCTTTACTTCATTTTAATTGGATTTTTTTCCGTGCCTCGCTACGAAACGAAGGAGCAGCGATCGTTGAAGGAGCGCGAACGGAAAGAAGGAGAGAAAGAAACTTCCGTGATTGTTCGAGAGTCCTTAGGTGGATTAACGCGGAAGTTAGGGTTGTATACAGAGTTTCGTAAGATTGACTTTCGGAAATTGACTTTACGTACAATTTCGGAAGATTGATTAGATATTGATAGGCATCAGCTATCGTGATGCATTATTTTCCGTACTTTGTCTCGATTCGATAAGAAACTGCGTTGCTTCGATCGCGTCAGACTACGAGAAGACTAGAGATTACGAGAATCGATAACGCCAAAAATCAAAACTAGGGATAGAAAAATCGAGATGGAAACAACTTGAAAAACGAGTATAATAATGACTTGTCATCTTATACGGCGGTTACTTGTAATTCCAACAATTTCTTCTTTAAAGTTTTACTATTTGAAAGTTTCATCGTTGGGTGTTTTCACGTTCGAACTTTTTTTTTCCCAATTTAGAATTTTTTTATTGTTACTTTCTCGGGAAGGAATTTCTTTAACGATAGAAAAAACTTTTAGGGATGTGTTTAATAATACATTTTAATAGGTCTGAGTATCTATATAGAAAAAATTTAATTTTCGATAATGAATCGATTGCTTTTCGTCTCCTGCGTTTCGTATCGTTCCATTTTATACACGAGTTGAGATTATACGAATGTTGCGTTTATCAGGTTATGCTTTTTTCGTTAAAAAAATATTCTTATTTTAAAATATATGGTAATTTTTGTTAAATTTAATTTACGCGATCGTAAGTTTAAAAATAAATATCAGGATGTTACGCTTTTATTTAACAAGATTTAAAAGTATCGTTAGTTCTTTTTATGAAAAAAGTTATCAGCATACTATAGAATTATAAATAAAATGTATACAAGAAAAAATAAAATTCAAATCAGTATATTTTTCGTTAAAAATATTTTTATTTCTACGTTTAAAACGCGTTTTGAATAGTAATTACTTTTAGATTAGCCAAAGCTAAACAATGGACAAAAAATTGTATAGAAATTAAGAATCTTTTTCATTTATTCATCAGTTTTTTTGATGAAACAATATTTTTAATAATTTTGTGACGGAAGATTATGAATATTTTAAAATAATTTTTATAGATATCTCCATATACATTTACTCTCGCAAAAAATTTTTTTTCTTTGTAAGGATTATTTTGACTTTAAATATTTTTAATTATTGTTTTAATTTTTATCTTTGAAACTTCAAACTTGATATTTAAATTTTCAAAGAAAATTAATTTTTCATACAATTTTTGATAAAAATTTAAAAATTATTAGTCCCTGTAAATTTGATATGTCCGAATTTTAAAATTTTATAAAGGGATTAAATTTTCAAAGAAAAAAAAGCATTATTTTGAAATATGGAAAAAATATGAAAATAAAATATTATGTAGTTTTTCTAATAGAAATGAAAAAAATGGATTTTCTATCGGTAAATTTTGATTGAATTTTTATTCGATGTAATTTATTTTGTATAATAACTATTAATGAATAATATAAATTATGGTAAACATTCATTTTTTACGAAGAACTGTATAGAATAAACAAGAAACAATTTAAGTGAGATTAATTTTTAATTTAATATCAGAATATTTGTTTTGTGATAAATGATCTTCATCTATTTCACTATTAAACAAATTTTCTCTTTGCTATCTAAATTCTTAACCAGGTTTACTAAATTTTAATTAAATATTCGGAGACAGTTATACACCACAAATTACACATTTGAATGTTATAATGATTATTTCTGTTCGTAAAGGTTTCCACTACAGAAACATTTAAGATAGTATAAACTCGTATGGTTAATATTCTTGAGGTTCCTGAAACGTATAGAGTACAAGGAAACTCTGTTTCACGAAGCGATTATGAGTGTATTCACAGAAATAAGTTTGTTTTTGATTAGTTGTGTCCCTATAGTCGTTAACTAAGTACCAAAATCCTTTATATGTGTTTATCACACGTATGAAACAAAAGTTAACATTTAAGCGTTGGCACACATCTCACGAGATTCTAATACTGATAAATACATTTGCACTTACAGTGTGTCGCAATTTCTCTATCTTCATAACCGCGTAAAGTAATAAAATTTTTGCTACTGCAGTATCTAAAGTATGGAGCTTGAATTCATTAGAAAAACTAATTTGATGTAGAAATTGTACAAAGTGTGACATTGATAATTTACTTTAAGTACTCAAGTTGAATGCTTATCAAGTATTTAATTACATTGGTAGTTACGAATACAATTAGAATAAAAAATAGTATTTGAATCGATTTTATTTTAAAATGAAAAACCGAAATTTTAAAATAATATTTAAAAAGAAAAAAGTTAAGACGCAACGTTAAATAAAATTAGTTATTAAAACAATTATTAAATTCTTTTTCCCTAAAAATTAGAAATGTTTGGTTAAAATAGATAAAATGAAAAATATTCGTGTATAAATATTTACCAGTACATAAGAAACTATACAATTATTCAAAAATAATTTTAGTTAAACATTGCAATATTCTATTTCTATATTTCCTTTAAAAATAGTTTATTTTATAACATTCGGTTCAATAATCTTTATTATTCTATTATTCATCAACCAGAGCATTCAACTTCTTTAATTTTAAATTTTAATAATCATTATTAATTATTTTGCGAAAAACAAGAATATCTTTTATTTTTAAGATTTCTTGGAAATAAAAAATCTAACACCATTTTTACACGTATCTAAAATAATACTTAAATCATGATATATATTTTCAGATTTATTTGCATATTATTATTTATAAAATATAACAGAAAAAAACTGACATAAATATTTTCTTGTATTTTAAAAATAAACAACGATAATAACGATCATAGTTAAGTTTCTTTCGTTACAGTTACATAATGTATATTTTAATTCGTATTCCAAGTATAAAAATCTATAAAAAAATCTCATTTAAAAATGTGTTATACGTAAGGCTCACATTTATGGTTAACGCTCCAAATGTATTAAGTTCGATAAATAACTTATTTAAAATTAACTCGCGATGCCAGGGTGTAATTAAATTTTAACAAGGGCCGATTTAACACGCGTAAAAAAAATAAAAAAATCGCGCAACACATTTATCCATCCGTGCATGTACACTTATATCTACGCGACTACGTAGTATGAATATATAAGGAATAGAGAAAAAGGGTGAGAGTAAGAGACAGGAATGCATAATTGCGAAGGGTCGAGGCTAGTGGGTAATTGTTGACGTCGTAAGATGGGTCGTTTCCTCGCCAACTCCTCGCCAACTCCTCGACTGTCTCCGATCGATACCGGGTTCGTACCCGGGTTCGTACCCGGGTTCGTACACGTGTAACAGTGTGTACACCGAGTCAACCAAGTCATTCCAAAATCCTATTTTTACCTTCTGATTATTTGTACAAGCGATCATTTTATCATCCACGACATTCGTTCGATTGCTCAAATTTCTGGCGATTGTTAATTTCTGTTTATCGACTCGATCGATCGCTATCGAAATTTATTTACTTGTGGTATTAAACACGCGTATTTGAAAATTAATTTACGTAGTTTTTACCAAAAACAAGAAGTAAGAACAACTATTTTACGTTTTAAAGTTTCTAACGTAATCGAACCAACGAAGGAAAAATTAATTTCTTTGCGTAATTTATTAAATGCATTCCTTTTTTTAAAACCCACGTATTCGTTACGACGGATTAAAATTCTAGAACGATAACAAATAATTGATACAAGCTTTTATTAAACTTTTATTTCGCGAATAAAAAATTTATCGCTGATTAACATCGTTATTATTTTCAATAAGTTTTTGTAAATTCATTGAAAAAGTTATGGAAACAACGAAGGAAATGCGTGGATGAACATTCCAAAATTTACGTACGTTCAATTTGAGTAAGATTTTAAATAAAATAACCAAATTGACAGTAATTTATCGCTTTTATGGTCTTATTTAAATAAATTGCACGAAATTTGTCGGCATTTAGGCTTATTATCTGTAAATTGCCTGTTAAAATATTCAATTATGCCAATTAAATTGACGAAGCTCGTTTTTCGAGTTGACCTTTGTTTTCTTTAATTTGAACGCTAATTCCGTTTTAAAGTTTCGTTTAGCATTAAAAAAAATGAGTTTTGGAGTCGAAAGCGGAAAAAAAGAAACACGAGCGTCGAAAAGAAAGTCGTATCACGCGAACAAGTCGGAGTCGTGACTCATTTCGCCACCTTTTTCGACTTTCGCGAAATCAGTTTTTACTTCCTCTTTTTCATTGTAAAACTCGTACGTCCCTGGCGGTTTCGGGGGGTAAAATTCAGGGGCAAAAAGAGCAGTTGTAAAACGGGGGCGTGGAAAGACGATGCGAAAATTGAAACTTTTCGCGGACACGTAAGAAAGCTGAAAGCTGTCGATGTTTTCCGCGAATCCGTCGCGCGGAGGCCAACTGTACGGAAACTATTATTCGCAGCAGCCACGTTTTCCTTTTCTATTTTCCTTAGTTCGGTTCGCTTTTTTCATCGCCTGACGCTCGATTTCGTTTGCACTCTCGCGCCACTTTTACGAGGTTGTTTGCGCGAAATCACTCGAGGATTACTACGAGTCAAAACAAGTTTCCTCGTTGTCGGAATTTTTTTCGGTTTTCCAAGTTTCCCGGGAATGATCGTTGCTGCTCTCAGTGGTATGCTTAATACTTTTAGATTTTACTCCTCCAAGAAACTTGTTATTATTTCACGGATTCTGGTTTAAAATTTTCTTCTTCCGATCAAATACGGAGGTTTATCCAAAGTGTATTCCTACCAACCAATTTAAAAGCGTTATTATAATTCCGAACTTTTCAAAATAAGTAAAATATCTTTCGAATATCGTCACCGAAGAAGAGTTGTTACGGAGATTGTATTAAAATGGTATAAATAAATTAATATTCGCGTTCGCTCTCAACGTTTTTATCGAAGGTAACGTTATATTAAAATTATTAAATTATATCCATTCGAATGGTTTAAACTCGCAAGTTCGTAACTGAGTTACCAGCTCAATGGAATCGAACGTTACTTGGAATAATCGAGTCAAACGTTCGAGAGATGTACAATATCTTAGAGCAATGGACTCGAATCGATGATGTCAATCGTCGCCGTTTCAAAGGGAACGAAACGTGCGCGATACTTTGTATACAATTAAGGATAATCGAATGATACTCGTGCGAACTTGTACAACGTTGGATTATTATCGGGGGAAAATTGATATTGTCGAAGCGACGATGAGTCAAAAGTTATAGATTTGAAACGGAACGGACGATGATTTCGGCTGTCGTTAAAGTAAATTTAAAATTTCCGATACATTTTGCGAGAGATATAGAATCGACGTTGATAACGATTATGCTCGAAAAATCCATTGACGCAAGTTTAGTTTGGTAAAGCTGAAATTTTATTTGACAACGGAAACTTACGAGACGAGCTTAGAAAAGAGTAAAAAAGGCGCTTGATCGGTTACTTTTCCAAATGTAATCGAGCCTCGGATCGACGCAAAGTAAAAACGCGGTGGAGCCGCGGTCGAAATGAGGTGGTGCTCCGGTCCTAGGGACAGGGGAGACAAAACACACGCTTCCACTCGAATCGCGCGAATCGCGTATCGGCGAGTAAACATCGCGAGGAACCAAGGAGTACGAAGGTCCAAGTTGTTCAGCCCTCCGACTCTTCTCCGGTATCGAGCGGACGTCACTCAAAGACCGAGGGAAACCGAAGGGGAGATAAGTGGGCCGTCGGTTCATTAGGAGAATGACGCAGCTCGATATCGGAACAGTGGTTCAAGGAGCACTTATGCATTCGTGTCGTATGCCCCGAACGACCTCGTAGTTCGATCCAATCCTGTTTTTCTCCCCGTTTCTCCCCGTTTCTCCCCCGTTTCTCCCCCGTTTCCCCCGTTTCACCCCGTTTCTCCCCGGGTCTTTCCTAACCACCCATTCGCATCTTCTCGCGATTATATCTTTTTCATCACCTTCTCTTGCTTCCTTCCGTGTTAATGCTATATTTAGAGAGTAAGTTTGCTCTATTTCTTCGCGCGTTAGTGCAAATACTCGCGTACGAGTACGTTTCTGACTCCTTAGCGAGCTTTTATTAGGTTAAGATGACGAACGTTATGTCGCCTAAATTATAATCGATAAAAGAGTATTGGATAGGCTTACGGAATCCAAATGTTTCTGCTCCCTTCGTTAATTCACATTTCTTCTGATAATTATTTACCAAAACCGATAAATAGTAAAAGATAATGATGTTTTTTATCGGTATATTATTATTTCAAAAATATTTTTCATTTTTTTAAGAAAGAAACTTATTCTGAAAATCAATTTAATAAGTTAAAAAAATATATAGTTAATAAAATACAAGTTACTATTCATCTGTAGCAGTTTTACTACATGTAATATAATTTTGTATATGAATAGATTGTACTATAAAAAATAATGTAGGACGAGATACTTTATGTAAGTATTTGTAAAATAAGTGTATTTTTTAGCTTTAAAATTAATAAATAATTAATATTTCTAATTATTGATTTATCTTACGAAATAATATTTTTGTAAATTTTGCATGAGCTTTACATACGAATTTATAAAATATAATTTCATAAACTGGTTCATGTAGTATTGATTTATTATAATTCTTCCAAAATTTTATCTATCGAAAAATCGATATCGTACTAGATATGCTCGTACATAAAAATTCGGATATTAATTTTAAAAGTAATTATAATAATGAACATCAAAATGTGCTTGGCATCTCTTAAAACGATATATTTTGAAATAAATTAGAACTTATACTATGTGATATACCTATATATATAAATATGGTTGAAAAACGGATAAAATTTACACGTAAATTTGGTAAAAATAACATTTGCAAATTTATCGTACCAGATTGAATATGGATTCGACACCTACAGAATCGAGAATACAATATTATACCAGATATATAATTTTAAAAATATCGACCGTATAATTAAATATTTTAAGTCAAAAACATTTAATAATTAAATTCAAAAGATATTTTACAGATTTTTATGTTAATATTTCAAGGAATAAAATGCATTTATTACAATTTATAACGAATATTTTTTTCGTTGAGGTGTTAAAAAATAATTCAAAAAAAATCCTTGGAAACCTTTGTATAGTATATTTTTAAAGAAAAATTTATTTATTTCTTTTTAAAATCAAAAGAAATAGAAACCAAATACTAAACCGGGAATACTTAAAAGATTTTACAAGAAATAATGCCCATAGTTTATTGACGTTTAATGCTTTTGGGAATCCGCGTCAATGCTTATACCGTAAAAAATTTGTAATACTACGATACAAGAATATCCAAATCGAAGAAAAAGTTATTTACGAAACGAATACTTTTAATTTAAAATAAAAATATTTCACGTCATTTTAGATTCTTAGCACTTTATTCTAAAGTTTTTCTTCTAAATACATCGATAAAAACTTATAGTTGTTTTAAATATAGTTATTTCATTAACTATTAATTTTGTTCTTTAAATTTTTTTTATATCGATGAAATATTTTAATATAAATAATAGATTAAGCAAAAATGTTTATATTATATATCGATAAAATATTTATATTTGCTATAAATGAAAATATTAACCAATATTATGTATAGTTCTAGTAATATTTCAGTATAGTAGTTCCTTATAAATTATGAACGATTATCGTATACAAGCGTTTTTTCTCATAAATTTATTAATATCGGTACGTAAAAATATATTTACATAAAATATTAACAATTAAAATATATATATATATACTTTTTTATGCAGTTTATTTTTATATTTTATATTCAGTCGTTATTTGTGCTTTAATCGTTATTTAAGATATAAAGATAATAAATAGGTCGAAAAATTTATTTGAATTTGTAAGATAGATTCTTACATTTGCTTACGAATATTTTCCATCTCGTGAAGATTCCTACGTTCAAAGCTAGGTGATAAGTCAATGAAAAGATCTTCCGCTAGTTTCTCATAGGGTAAACTCTCGGTAATCACCGAAATAATCTTCCGCGTGTACGATTTTACACAAGATGAAAATCAGCAATTCCTATGCTGTCCATTTGCTTTCATCGCGTACAGTGAATTCCAATCTCCGTACCCTCCTTGGGAAATCTCCGCTCCCCTCTTCTCGAAATTTCCAAATCCGAAATATCCTCGCGGGCGCGTCCGGATCTTGTAAGCTCGTTAGGGAGCCGGGGATAATCTGTCCCCTGCGAGTCTCGAAATAGTCGTCGATCGATGTATGTATAGGTGGTGAGGGAGACCGACTACCGGTAGCCCAGTTTTGGTTCTATGAAAGGACTGGGTAGAGAGACACAGGAGGCGAATGCTGAACTCGTGGCACTGGCGAAACTGATAAGGGATACGAGGGGAGTTACTAACGAATGTCTCGCGCATGTCCTCTTGTCTATATGTTATATGCATATGGAAGAGATTTACTTGTTACCCATTTTTCTTTTTATTCAAGGTACGATACGCGCTGGACCGACGATGCTGTTCTAACTTTGTTTCGTATCTGCTCTTACGTTTCGACGAACTATCGGTTATCTCCTGCGTCGATTAACTTTAAAAATTAAATTCATCGCGAACGTAGTTACGTAAGTTACAGTTACATCGATAACCAGCGAATAAAGTTTATAGATTTTTGTACCGTTATGGCGTTGATTGAAAATATTTTATTTAGCGGTAGGGAAATTAGGTGATACTCCGTTTAAACGCTTGATTATCTAAATTTATAGAAGCAGCGTTAGAAGAAACTAATTATAGGCTAAATAACGAAAATAATAATAATATTCGGATTAATTGGTATTAACTTGATCAAGAGGGTAGTAAAAAGCTTAAGTTAAATAAGGTGAAATTAAAATGCCATTGTTTCGGTAAACAAATAAATAATTATTCGGTGAGTAAAAGAATCAATTACAAATGTACTACGTTTTAATTACAGTTAATCTCTGAAATAATAAGCTAAACTATAATAAATGATTAAATGAGATTAATACGCTAAAGAAATATTTCATTATCGAGTAATTATTAGAAGGTAATAAAAGCTTAATTAAACTTCCAGAAAAACGTTAAAAATTCAGATTATAATTGGAGCAGAAGTTTCGTTGGATGTAAAAACAAGATAATTTAAGATGAGATCACCGGAATGATAAGATAGAAGATAGAAATATTTCATAAAACTAGTACGAAAGTGTGGAAATAACGTAAGGGCGAATATTAAGAAAATTTTATGCGTTAATAATTACGCGGTTTTACCTTATCAAATATAAAAATAATTTATTTGGAAAATTTTTAAATAAAATTACTCGAAAATGTATCTGTGACGGTAAAAACTTATTAAAAATACGTTTGCAATAAAACTTGAAGATATAAATCGAGAATGCAAGATAAATTCAATTGCGGTATAAAAAAGATAAATTAGAATGAAAATTGTAGAAATAATTAAAAACTGGTAACTAAGATAAGAAGATGGTAAAATAAAAGAAACAGTAAACGAAATTTCGGTAAAAAACGTAAGTAGAATACCTTTAAAAGTAGTAAGATAGAAGTCAGAGGATTAATTCTTGGTACATATTACGTTAATATTCTATTTATTAAAATGTACACAATTAATTTACGCGCAAAACTTTCTACGAATCGAAGGAAAATATAACGAATTATATATACGAGGAAAATCATCGAATGATTTATGAAAATGAAATGTTCCGAAAAAATCCGAATGATAGTATTAATACTTCCATCAAAGATTAAAAATAGCAAAAAGTTAAAGTTAAAAAGTAAGAAAGAGAGGGAGAGAGAGTGCGAGAGGGAGGGAGGGGGAGGATGAGGGGGAGGATGAGGGGGCGAGGAGGAGGAGGAAGTTGGAAAGTCGTTAGGGGTCTCGTGAATCCGGTTAATCGCGTGAAACTTCGTGACTTTAAGTTTCTCGTGTGCTCCGTCTAGCGCCAGTCCTCCGGTGGAGCGCGTACCAGTAATTGCTCAACGAGATACCGATCTCAGGTCCGAGGACTTCGGGATCTACATTATGCTTCGGCGTTGCTCCAGCTGCACGTGTCCACTACACTGCCGGCGGTTTATCGTCTTTCGAGGTTAGCTTACACCCCGACAATTACTAACATTCCTTGCAAATGTACACGACGCTGTGGCTTGATTGATTCTATTCTAACCGATTGCTTTACCAGTTATATCGGATACATATTATTCATTAGAATGGTTCACTGCAGACCTGCGATTCATCTTCTCGCGCCAACTCTACACCAGCGATGTATCAAGAGAATCCGAGATCGTCGAATGGAGAACGATGCGATGATACGATGATACGATGATACGATGATACGATGATACGATGATACGATGCGCAAGTAAAATTCAATTAATCGTAAAATAGCCTTTCGCCTACGATCCAAGCTAACCTCCGATTCGCGTCCAACAATTTTACAATTACGTTATCCAAACCATTTTACCTTAGAATTTTACCTTTCGAACGTGGCGATTTAACCTTCAACTTTTAAATGCACCGAGTCAACGAAACGATGTATCTCTTTACAACGACTATTCCGAATGCATAAACTTTCTCGAGAAGTCGCACAGATTGCGATCATGGATTTTATTTCCAAGGATAAAAGAACTTAAGCTAAAAATCTCTAGGAACTTAGGTTAATATATTTTTCCCAACTGTAAAATGTTCTACCTGAATTTCAACTTTCCAGTTAACTTATAAAATCTAAGATAAATAAATAAAAATATATTTTTATAATTGTAACGTATCGATGTTGAGTATACGTATATAATAATATACATATATCGATGTTTAAAGAAATCATAAATTTTTCGTGAAATTCGTTTTCGATAATTGGATTTACATTCGCGTCGAGCATAGAGTGTCACGAAAACATAAAAATGTTTCCATTTCTTCCGTTACAAGTATTTAAAATCGGTAAAAATAACGTAAAAAATAACGTAAAAAATAAGGTAAAATCGCGAATTCTGGGTATGCAACTAATTTTTTGAAGATGTGAAATTGACACAAAACGATCTTAGAAAATTAAGCCGAAGAATAAAATATCGACACGGTAAGTGCGTTCATGTATTATTCTCGCAAGGTTTAAGGAAAAGCGTATCATCCCGTAATCCAGAGTACTTATTTAAAAGTTTCCAATTCTATAGAATTTAAAATTAATAAAAATAGAATATTCGATAAACGAGTTGATACATTTGCAAAATTTAACTATTTTTACTCAAACTATTCGGATATTTTCAAGGAATTATTAAATTTTATAAAATTATTATTATTCGATATTCGATAAACGCGATGCACCCGTTTAAAGGAGCCGAGAAAGAAAATAAAATTCAGTTATATGAAAAAATTTTGATGCTATGGATCGTTGGATTTTTAATTATTCATCGAAGAATTTTTAAATGCAGCGAAAATAACGCCTCGTTCGCCTTAGAATCGAAGGAAAAAATTGCAGCTGATTATATAACGTTTTTATTCGGATCACTGGAATCTTAGCATATTGTACACACGTATAAACTGCATCGTAGGCGAGCAATCGTTCTTCGTTCTCCATAATCGATAATACATGTTGTATAAGAATGAATAGCTAAGGGAAGCCTAAGCTAAGTTAGGATTAGGAAGGATCTAATTCTTCGGCTTTTATAACGAGCTTTTATAACAGAGAAATTGCAGATAAAAAATTTGAGTTTCGACGGTTCGCGAGGCAAGGAAAAAAACTTCTCGTAGAGATCAGCGAAAGCCTCGGAAGATGGCAGAACGTCAAATGCGAGCGGCAGGTGTTCCACATAGATAGGCGGACACTGGCACAAAGCCAACCAAGGTAACACGCGCACCTTCCATTCCGAGTATCGATCTTTCCTCTCTTTCTCTTTTTCTCGCTCGCTATCAGGCGCAACTCTTCTTTCAATTTTCATGCGCTCCCTCCGAGTCTGAGAGTCTCTTCCTTTTTACGTCTTGGTATTTTTGCAGTTCCCTTGTATCCGCTTCCCGCTATTGTTTTTTCCGTGCCATCCGCTTCGCTATCGGTAAGACTCTCGTTTGTTTCTTTGCTTTATCAAACATAGTTACGATTTGTTTATAGTATTTCATCCCTCTGTGTATTTGTCTTTCAATTTGCTCTCTCTCTACTTACGCTGCGATTTTGACCTTGTTTTCGATTTTGTTTCGGTTCGCATCCACTAACGTTGCTGCGTTTACAACGCGATGTACGTCAAAAATTACAATAATTATCGAGCATAAAGATATACGAATAAAATATATACAGATCTAATTATTAAAGCTCTTTAGAGTATTTGTGATCTTTTCTTAAATTTATTACGGTCAAATTGTTTCTATAATGAATTATTTAGTAACAACATTTAAGTTTTAAAAATCGATAAAAAATTTATATAAATTTCAAGGAGAATGTATCATAAAGTTATAAAATAAAGTTTATAAAATTAAATTTAAACTTTGATTATGTATAAATATAAGTTTATTAACAAAATTAATTGCGTAAAAATTTGTCGTGTACGTATTACCTTTTTCCTATGAATTTAGTGTATCAACGTTTGATTTAAAATTGTTATGCGAAAAGAAAGAAAATATACAGCTTATTATTCACGGGTAAATTGTTTATAAACAATAGAACGTGTTCTTGGTTTAAATTTCGTTGGATTAAATTGGATTGGATTATTACAGCTTCTTAGATAGTTACATATGTATAGTACAACAAAAACGTAAAAATTTTTTCGTAATTCCCATTTTAATTAAATTAATGCCAGATAACCGATAGTCTAGCAATTAACAAACTAAGATCTTGTGTCGCGAAGCCATCGAAACCTTAGAACTTATATGGAAAAGTTACGAGGGAACTTCGTCCCTTGTTATATAGACATTGTAAATAACCTTAGGTGAATGTAACAGCTTAGATAAGCATTGATTTTTTTCTAATCACTATTAAATAAATTAAATATTGACATCAATTTTATACGAAAACTTTGTTACGAGGCTTAAGCGTTTATTTATATATTTAAAATTGTATTTTAAAGGTAAATAAATTTTATTTGTTGCATATTTTTAATTAATAATACTTTGTTTCTTTCGACATATAATTCAAGGTAGTTACGATTTAGTATTATGAATTGAATACATTATTAGATACGAATATTTTTATTTTTAATTTAAACTTAAAATAATATATTTATTTAAGAAAATTTTAAATGTGAATTAATTTAATATGCAAATAAAAATCATATATTACACTCGATTCATTGAAAAGACATATAATTTTTGTTTTAAATTATGCGGATTACAAAATTGTTGTTGAATTGTAAAATGTGCTACTTCTTAACTTTATAAATTTTACATTCTTGAAATATTCAGTCGTATCTACATTTGATATCTTTTAAAATAATAAAATTTGTCAAGTATCAAAAATTATAAATAAATTATTACTTTAATCTTGATTTTAAATAATAAAAAATTTTAGGAATTAAAAATAAATCTTTTCATTCAACACAAGCAATTGTGAATAAATATCTGTAAAACCTTAAAATAATTATGTTTGAAAGACGTGATAATTTTATGTTCGCGTAAGCTCTTGTTTAAATTTGTATCTGAAACTTAGTTTTGTAATAGAAACTATTGTTTTACTTGAATAGTTCGTTACTTTATAGATTGAGTTTTCATACATATTCAAATATGTCAATACCGCGATGAAAAGCATATTTATATTTCTATACACTTTAATGAAGTTGATATCATTTTATATTTTAGATTATAAAAATATTTATTCTTAAACAGTAATAATATATAACCAGATTTTGAATTTATTATAAGTAACCGTAACGATGCTTTAAAAATAATTTCCAATATAACGTTAAATTGATAATTTCGATATTAATTGAGTCTTAAGTGTACACACATACAAAATAGTATCACCAAATACAAAACTTTTAAATATAAAATACGAGTCGAATAATATCATTTCTAAAAATATTCCTAATTTATTTTTTAATTAATAATCATCAAATTATATAATATTCAAAAATTGTATTTTTTTTATCAAAGAACCCGTTTCTTATCTAAGTACCAAAAGAAAGACAAAAGCAATAAATTTAAAAGAAGTAGTGTCACGTATTTAATTTTACTGTACTAAATTTTATATACATATGCAAAGTTTATTATGCATTTAGAAATAATAAGTTTAAAAAAGCTCTATAAAGAAATATTAAATAAGCTTACGAAAGAGACTAATGAAAATCAACTGCTGGAAAAATCCTAAAGCGTATTCTGGACATCACATTTGGTAACTTGCGGAGGAAACGTGATCGCAAAGATCGCGTCAATTCTTTTCCCAAAATCTACAAGATGTAACTTTTTCTCTATCTTTTTTTTTAAAAACACTTTGCTCTCGTTTCTTTTTCGATTTCTCGGTTATTCACTACTCTCGATTTATTTCGTTCGATCGATTTCAAATACTATTTATTACTCTCGCTTTTTATTTTTCTATATACATTTTCAACAGATTCTATTATTCACGTTTGTTTTTTCACTAATTCATTAAATATAGTTTTCTAAAGTTTTATTAAATATTTAATAAAATTTAATAAAATTCTATTAAAATTGGTTAAAATAAAGTAAAAAATACAAATAAATTTCTAAATTACATTCAATAAAATATGAATCATTGGATTTATTGTCAGTAATCAAAGAGTTTTAATTGAAAAAAATATTAAGAATATTACTTATCAAGCAAAAAATTTGAAAAAACTTTACGTATTCGTTTCTCTTGTAATTAAAGAATTCAAAATTTTGAATTTTTTAAATAGTTTTTCAGTAGCATTAATTTATTTAATAACAAACTATATTTAATTATTATTAAATATAATAATTTTCAAAAATATTACTCGAATACATGAAATAAATTCAATTAAAATTATGTCTATTTCAAGAGATGCCGATCAATTTTTCAAAATTGATATTTCGATAATTTAATTTAAAATTATCCGAAAAATAATTATTTTATGAATATATTTAAACGCATAAATTGAACGAATGAACTAAATAAAAGATAAATTTGATTTCGAAATAATAAAAGATGAATATATATTCAATTCATAATTTTTAATTCTATATATATATTAAATGTATAAACCCAGAAGACAATTTTCAATTAGAGCAACCATTTATTTTCTAAATACTCTATTGCTTAAACATTTATATTCTAGTCTCCAAAATTGAATGTCAAAGATAGTGTAAATTGTTTCCCAACATTCCGAGTAAAAGTAAAATGCAAATATGAATCCAAAATTGCGATAAGAAAGGAAAGTGGGCCGACGTATAATAAACCGAGTGATTACGCGTGAAGCGAGTTTGCCTTCGTTTTATATTAGTAAAGTTTTCCCCAACGTATGTCCAGCTGAGGCGGTGGGGGAAAGCGGGGAAAAGCGTATTTTCGCGTGCACTAACTTCGCGTTTTTCACCTACATAAATTTAACAGCGTGCCCTTGGGATTCAACTACGCTGCCGGTTCACCAATTCGAATGCTCCTGAATTCTCGCGAGAATCGCGGATTTATCGCACTTTAAATATTCTCCAGATCAGTCTGCCTCTTTCTACATTTTTTTCTTACTTTTTAAAGAGACCGAAGAACGAATAATCCTACTACGAATACCTAAAATACATCGATATCTAATGGCTGCCCGAATAAGTTTTTCCCTGCACAAGATAAGGAATGGCGAAGTGAATTATTTTTTTTTTATAATCGATATCAATTTAAAATTTTTATGCTCTTCTAATATTTAAAAGATTATATTATATATAATAAGCTGCAAATTTATTTATAACTATACGAATTTCATACATTTTACTATCTAGATTTTATTTTTGACGATGAAATATTTTTAAATATTTCCAATTTTTCTTATTGATTTCTGTAAAAATAAAAAATTTTATTTTATACATCTCAGGATTAATTTATTAATAATTAAACTATACAATTTTTTAAACTACTTTTCTGCTGGTAAAATTTTTATACTATATATATTTATTTATATTATTTTCAATATCGTGAGTTATTTTATCATATTCAAAATATAATATTGAAATCGAAAATATTCTAAGATACGAAATTTAATAGTTATTTCTCATGATTTTTTAAAAAATATTGTAGTAAAAATTCCATATCCATAGTTTAATTAGCGAAATTTAACTTTAAATAAATTTAAGCAGCAAAATTTCAATTTGATTGTTATTCTTTTCGATCGAAAAACTAATATCATATTCTTAAAAAAATTTTCAATGAATATGGGATTATATGAATATAAATGCTATTCTTATGAAACTACATTTATAAATGTATATTTTAAAGAGAGGGCAAAAATTTTTTAATTTAATTTTATTACAGATTATTTTCTTAATTCAAGGAATTTAAAATAATCAAATTCACAATTACATAATGCCTATATTATTTTCGTGATAAAAATAATATACAGGTTTAGGAATCTTTTATAATCTGTGAAAAGTTATATATTCTTCCTCGGATATACTTTACATTTATATTATATTAATTATTATATCAACAATAATTATTTAAATATATTCTCATAGTTAGTTTTCAAGAAGATATTACTTATAAAATTTTGAATAAATTAATTTGATAATAATAGCACCATATAAAAAATATATTAATGGACAATAAACAACTTATAAACAATTTTTGTCGATTCGTAGGAATCATTTTATCGATTTCCTACTTTTATTATCGAGTATTATTAAAAAAAGTTAAAATATTCTTTCGGTAACTATCGTAAACGAAAGTACGATAATAGTAGAAATTACAAATAGAAAACGTTTATAATGTTTAACTGTTCTCTTAAGACGGACATCGATTGCAGGAGCCTTTTGGGCAAGAGTAAAAGTAAGTACCGAATAGACAGGGAGTAATAACCTCTAAATCGATGTTCATCACGCGTTCAATGTCCCTGTTCCATTTCTCTCGAGGGTTTCGTTCCAATTATTTGTACCACTTATTTGTACCACTTATTTGTACCACTATCTATGTATCTTTTTAGATTGAAATCTCCTCGGAACGGAAATTGTGCACAAGAAGGATATTTTTCTTCTCAGCTATTCGAAATTTATTATTATTAGGTTGATTCGAGTGAACCAAAAACGGATCTACTGCCGCGTCCGAATAAAGTTCTTACTTGCGATACTATTTCATAGATCTGTTTCGGAGAACAAAGTAAACGAAAAACAACACGTAAACGTTTGAAATGCCAGTAACATACATTAACATACATTAAAGATTCGATAAAATTTCCATAAAATATTTGAACGTATATCACGGTTGAATTAATTATTTACATAATTCCAATCGATAAAACTGTATTTTATTTTATTTTACTCGGTAGTATATCCTACGAGTCCACTATTATAACAGTGCATTTAATCCGAAGACTGTAGTTTCGATTAAATAGAAACGATCTTTATTGTAAATAAGGATATAAAACTCGACGTATCAGCCTCCCTACTTCAACACCCACAAAATCCAGTACACTGATGATGTTGGCTAAATGATGATCCTGCAGAATGGAGAAGCGAAAAAGGAAAATAAAGAGAGCGAGAGAAATAGCGAGAGAAATAGCGAGAGAAATAGCGAGAGAAATAGCGAGATAAAACCGAGACGTGAAGTAGAGCTGCGGAAGATATGTGAACGAAGCCTATCGGAGATTAGAGAAGCTCGTTTCATCTATTGCCTCGTTTTTGGTCTGGCGTCTTTTTCGATCAGCCACTAGCCCAAAGAGACACGTCGTAGTAAAGGTTAGATTTCGGGCCAATCAAGTGGACTTACCGACCCTACGACTAACCGCGCACACCACTTATTTTAGGGGAATTCACTCGTATATCACGGCGGTTGCGTCTATGCGTCACGCGAGAAACTTTCAATGAGATTTTTTAATCTCGCGCGTGTTGTATACAGATATAACTTTAGTGGATGGTCGATGGTCCAAGATGCAATGAATAGTTTTCTGAATGGAAGGCACAAGGGAGTTGGTTTATAAGTAAAGATTTTTTTTATTCGAACGTGTTTTCGTTTCAACACCAAGACGTATCGAATACAATTTTTGTACGCCTCGATGAACATTTTTAGATACTATTTCACGAATACGACTTTTATTCGTAAATGATATTTTTAAATATTTGCACACGTGCGTTTTTTTTCAAAGCGATGAAGAAAGTACGATAAATTTTTCACTTTTATCCAAGCTTCTCGCGAACGAGTTTATAAACGATGCACGAAACATTCAAAACTATGTATAGAAGATCAGATATCGGAGATGCATAATTAAATAGCTGATAATAGATAATTACAATTGCGAGAGTCGTGTAATAATTAAATTTATCTTGAAAAGAAAAATAAACTTGGTAATGGATTATTTTAATAAGACATTCCAAAAGTAACACGAGTTTATATTTGAATTTCATGAATAAGATTATTTGACTGACATTATGGATAAATAATAATAAAAATGGAAATATCAAAACTGCCGTATATAATATCCATTGTCTTTCTAGAGTATAAACTTTTAAAGCAATCATAAGGGAGAATATAGCGATAGTCTTGATATTATAGGAATGTACGGAGTAACGTCTACGGAGGGAGAAATATAACATTTCCAATAAACGTAGATTTACAAACATATCTTTTAATAAGCAGAAAAAATATATCAGCGATCAAATACGATTTTTATATCTAATATACTTTTTAGAGTTTAAAGGGAATGAATATGCTCTTCGAAATATTTATTTTTAGTATTAGATAACTTAATCGTACGAATTATAATTATAATTATTTGCAGTTTTAATTATAGTAATTTTATGAAGACTAAAGTGAGAAATAATATAATATGAATGATAAAATTTAAAAGGAGTTTATATTCTCGATATATTATACATGATTAATGGCAAAGAAGAAAATCAGGCATGTATTTTTAAAGAATATAAGAAGCTAAATTAAATTTCAGATAAGTAAAATTAATAACGGTTCTTGAACACAAAGTGTTTTAAATGGTCAATAAAAAAGTTAAATCTAATAAGAATAAAGAATAATGCATTAAATCTAGGAAACTAGAGTTAAAAAATATATATTTTTTGATATAATAAATAGATGGATATTACAATATTATTAATTAAAATAACAATGACAACTACGTAAAAATATAAATTCAATTAGTTAATATTTTGTAACTAATTTAATAATTGAATAATTTGAAAATGTATGAAAGAGTAAATAGGGAAATCAAATAGATACTTTGATGATAAAAAATAACAATCTACACTATATAAAATGAAGAATTTCTATTTTAAATTCGGAGCAGACAAGAATGTATTAAAATAAAAATAAAATATTCAAACTTGTAGTATCTCAAAAGTGAATCTGTAATCAATCGTTAAGAATAAATCATTTTTTATAATGTTTAAAATATATTTTATGAAAAATTTTATCATAATTCATACAATTTTGCGTATACAATGTATTATAATTCATAAGTTCATCTTCGCTTCTCTAGATATAAGTCGTAAAACTGTCGTTGAATACTAAAAAGAATTTCAGAAATTTATTATTGTTATGAAAAAATGAAAATTATATAAATCATGATGGAAATTCGAACTTGTATCGATTATTTCTTCTATTATATAAATAATAATATCATTATAATTACTATTATTATCATTACATCAACTATACTACTTTAAATTTGATCCTATATTTATTATTCATTAGACTAGAAAACATACAGAATTATATGTTTTCTGTGTAATATTCGTAAAACCTGCGATAAAAGCATACAAACTATATGTTTTTTCATTTTAAACGCATCTGCTATTGGCATGTAAAAAAATAAATAAAATAAATATACTTAATAGTATGATATTATTGTTATATATTATTTTTCATACTACAAATATTAAAATAAAAACTGTTGAAATTTTATTTTTTATAGCAACAAAAGATGCATGTATAGATTAATATGAATTTCAAATCGATCCATTTTTAATTCAGAAAAGATCGATGTCAAAATTTTCCGACTTAAAATATTCATGAACAATATAAATTTTCATATCGCATTTTATATTAATTGAATAAAAGCTCGTTCGCGGATCAGTTGAACTTAACCGTTTGAATATATAATGTTTTATCAGTGACGCACGTTTTTGAATACATATTTTAAAATTTGAATTACAACAGTTGTATATCGTGACTGATTATTTAAAATACGATGATTCTTATATACAGTATTATAATATTTTGTACATTTTCATTGAATGTAAATTCTTTAATAAACTTACAAGTTCCTGGTAAAATGACTCCATTATTATCAACTTCATTGAATAGATTGCAGACGATAACTAATCGAAGGGAATAACGCGATCTTTTAAGTTTTTATAAAAATTGAAAAAAAATATAATCCATTTTTTAATACACACATACACATATATATAACTTATATGGAATTTAAAAAGAATAATACTTATTAAAAAATATATTAATTTAAATAATAATAAAAGCAGCTCGAAAGAATACGAGACAATTATTTACAAATAGAACGATTTACATAAAAATTAGTAAAAATGATATCGATACATTTTATAAGTTTCAGTTATTTTTATAATAACTGAAGTTACACGCAATGATTTTTAAAATACCTTTCTCATTATCGTAAATAAAATTATCGGTAAATCTAATAAATTAATTTTATAAGTAAAGCTATAAAACGAGTATAAAGAATTATTAATTTATAAATTGTTGAACACGAATAAAAATTTTGAAATTGATTAGTTTCTTTTTTCATTTTATCGAACCTTTTCACAGATTATAATATATAATCAATACATTCATCGTAATATTCCATAGATATTTCTATAAATTTTATTACCTAGTTAAAGTTTGATTTCATCCATCAAAATAAGCGATTAATTTAGAAACGGAGAATCTTCGAAATTAACGATAAAATCACCGTTAAATCGACACAATAAAAAAAATTATTCCGAATATCTTATTCGCTAAAATAACTTGAGGGTGATTAAAATTCGTTAAGAAATTATCCTTGAAACGATAAAGGAAAATCAAAGTACAAGGACAAATCAAAGATTTTGAGATTTAAACTCGCGTCCGGCGATATTGGCTATAGAACTCATAATTTAATTGGGAAGATGAGCTCGGCATTGTCATTTAAATTAAAAAAAAAAAAGCGAAAAACGGGTAGTCGCAGGAACCATTGGGTCGAGTGTCGCTTTATCGAGCGCACAATATATCGTTCGGCAAATCATCGGCTGTCTCGCAAATTGAAAACTTCCCTCGCGCGAATCGTTCCGCCGCAGTCGATCGGCTTTGTACGCGCGAACACCTCCACCCGGCTTCCTTTCCCATTCATATCACACGTATAAAAATCAATCTGGAAAGAGCTTTACAACTGGCTTTCGTGCTTCGCGATCGGGGAAACGGCGATTCGCACTTATCTAGTTGGACCGCGAGCGTCCAACAACTAGAGTATTCAGGATAATGCATCCTGGCTTTCCTTACAACTGCCAAGTGCGGGATTAAGACAAGATATCATTTCTTACGTCGAGTGCTTTTACTTTTTTTATTCTTTCCTGCGATTCATTAGTTAGATTCCGGTCAGACGCAAGATTTGCCTAAACATTTATACGTTTCGTTGGATGTAGTTTCGATCGCCGATTATACAAAGAATTATTAAATTATCGAATATAAAATTATCACCGCTGTAATTTAATTCATCGTCAATATCTTTACATTCGTTTGGGTAAAAATTTATATTAGTCGGCGTCAATAAAAGAGAATTTTGACTATGATATAAGAAACTCCTTATACTTTAAAATACGAGAGTTTTGGTAAGAAAATCATTTGTAAATGCAAATTTTTAATAAACTGTAATTAATAATAAACAGTAAATGTACTACCTAAATTACGAATGATACAGTACTACTAAGATTTTGATACGCATCATTCAAAATAATCGAATTGGTATATTCTTATTGTTGTAAACTAAGCGAAATAATTCAATTCCTTTGAAAAAATGAAAACAGAAATCAATTTTTCGACTACATAATTCAAGTATTTTACAAACTCTGTATCTTTACACTACATTCGTTTTACATTTATTTTAATTGTTTTATGTATTCCTTCCTTTTTTCGGCTTTCGCATAGCTTGTCGAAAATAAAAACAAAAACGTGCGCGTGCCAATTACAGGAAGTCTATGAATCGGAAAACCTAGGATTTCCGCAGATGAACGAATGGCAAATACGCGAGCAAAACAATAAAAAATATTAAATAAACGACGGAGATGGAACTTTCGATGCAACGTTCATGTAAAGATATTATAAATATATTGAAGTATTTTTAACTCTTTTCTCTAACTCAGCCTTTGACTCACTTCATCCACGCATATCATTTTATATCATTTTATCGCGTTATTATGAACCGTACGAAAAACCGATGAGTTATTATAATTTTTAAATAGTAGATTCGACTCGTGAGATTTTTTACCCCATATTTTTATATTTTCCTAAAATTACGCAATCGCGTAATATTTTTTTCTAGAATAATATTCGCATTTTTTATGAATAAGATTTTTATACGTGGTTTTTTCATTTTCTTTTTTGTAAGCTATAAATTGCGTTCTAATCAAATTTACCGTCAGAAGCTCGGAATCTTTACAAATTAATAATAAATAGATAATCTATATTATGATTTTATTTTTATTTAATTAACCTATGCACTTATCGATACTATTTGAAAAATTAAACATCAAAGACGTAACGCGTACGATTTTAATACAAATATTAAAATATAAAATTCATATTGGTAATGTTAACCGTATTGTAATATAAATTATTACTAGAAATCAAGAAATTATTTATCTGCATTAAGTTAAGATATATGTGTAGAAAATTGACTAAAATAACTACTAATAATTGTAAATAAGTGGATTAAAAGTATAAAAGTACTAGTAATGTAAAAATAAAATGATATCCTCGTATCTTAAAATGAAATACTACAGGTTGGATCGCGCAAAAACGAAAACATTAATCTACTTTTCTTTTTTTCTTATATCAAATTCAATTTTTTAATAAAATTATTGTGAATTAAATTTTTTTTATAAAAACTAAAAAATGATATAAATAAATAAGATATACATACATATATGAAAAAATTAAGTCTATCAGAATTTTATTCACTAATTTAATTAAATTTCACTTTCATTCGATGTTTAAAAACAGCTGAAAGTGAAATAAATTCTTAGTAAATTTAGTTAAATTTATTTTATCAAGATAATTATAATACATGTCTACAAATTGAGAAATTACTTTTTTATATTCACTTAGTACTGATTTAATCATTGGATAAATAATAAAAAAAGTATACCTGAAAATCATGTCCATTTTCAAAAAGCAAATTCATTAGTTTTCTTAATATACACTAACCTTGACGCGTAAAAGATGCTGCAGTGATTGCGTCTCTGTGGCATTCCCAGTTGACGTATTATCCGTCAATAGTCGAGCAACAGCAATCACATTTTCCTTTGTTATATTGTAGAGAAAAAGCGTGCATATTGTCTGAATTAACAAAAAATTTAATTTAATGCTGATGTAGTTAAAATGTTATCTCAAGATTTACATGATATTTAAGGGTTGTACGCGGAGTTTTTAATATAATATATAAACAAAACTTTCATGATAGTTCTCAAAAAGTTAGATTATAAAAAATAGAACGAGTAAAAATATAAAACTGAATTTTTGATCCTTATCTACATAAAGAACGAAAAGTATTTTATATTTTCAAATTTTCAGAAAATATTCTAATTTTAAGCTTTTCATTTTTAATTTTTTTTCTTAAAAATGCTGACAAACAATTTTCTTAGATACATAAATAGCATTACTGGTTACAAACTAATTTTTAAAAGATTTATATTTTCGTATTTAAAACTATTTTATTTATTTTCTTTGCCTATATAGAAATATTTCTTTATTTTTAAAAATTTTTAATATGCATACTAAATTTTGTAGACAATCTTTGAAAGTATTATTAAATCCTCTAGAAAAAATTAAATATTACAAGGGATTTTATAAATTCGTATTTATATAAAACAATAGAGAAGAAAATAAACATACATTATTTAATAAGTAAATTATGAAAGCCTTACATTCGCTGAATTTAAAATGGAATAATACCGTACCTGATTGTTAACTTCTTCCCGCATGAAGTTATCGAGGGAAGACACAGCATCAACCACTGTGAGATTATTATGAGGCTTGAGCAAATTTTCATCGGTTTCGCTGTATCCGAGAAACATGAAGACTCCATGTGGAATATTATACGCATCTGTTAAAACATCAATTCTTAGACCTTTTCAAATTTAATTATTTAATTGAATTTTAATTTAAACTGAAACGTAATTTTGTCGAAAACTTAATTTATAAAATTACTCAAAATAAATTAATTGAAACGATACTTATAACAAATCAAAAAATCGAATGTAACAAAGAAATTTCTAAATTAATAACGAATCGTATTTTTTTAAAAAGATATACAGGAAATTTTTTTATGTAATGAATCTATAAACGTTATTTTCATTTTCTTATATTTCAACATCTTTCTGTCCAAATTTCATTGCATAACTCCTTGGAATTTCGTACATATATTTCTGTTTAATTTAATTCTTACCAGAATATAGTAGCTTGTTAAAGAAGCTAAAATTTAGAATTGTTTTTTCAACGCAGCTTACGTAAATTACAAAAATTATTGTACAAAAAAAAGGCTTGAATCGTGCGAAATTATAACACATCAGGTATATATAATATTTAAACGATTAAATCAAATGTAAAACTAAGATGAGTAATGCAACGATCGATAAAAAAACATTCAACTTTCATTTTCTTTATCGCGATAATTTGTACGAGAAATATATTTGGTATTAATCGATAAATAAATTTAATTTTAAAAAATTATAGAAAACAGAAATTATCTATAACAAAAAATAATGTGTATCAAAGATTCATTTAATCGTTTTTATATACGATGATAAACCAAATTCATTGATATTCCACGTATTCATAAACGATATTCAAGTGTTATTTAAAGTATTCGTTCGATTCTAAAAATTAGTTTCACAATTATAAATTTATCTCTATAATAAACCATAATTCATATAATCAATTTTGTTACAAATCATTCTATGTATATTCGATTCCCCAATTAGTTAATAGAACGCGTAAAAGTATGGATCGATAAAACTCGGTAAAATTAACCAAATACGTTGCAATTAATTTTTTAACCAAAATATTGTATCGTTTAATTTGAATAAAAGATTGAAAATTCGCTATGTATCAAATTAAAATTATTCTAAAAGCGCGTTCGTTGGAGAAAATGAAAACATCGCATAAAAATTAAAAAGAATGAAAAAATTGAAAATGAAAAAGGGCGATAAATTGGACGATACGGTTCCAGTAAATACCGAAACGGTTAACCATTACCTATATTGTAAGCGTATATCGTTCGATACATCAGAAAGCTATCGATTAATCCTATCCAACTTTAACGTTCAATTAATGCAAAGTGGAATCGAAGCGAACCGCGAAAATCCAAAGAACCTCGAACCAGCCTTATATTTCTATATTTCATAAACGAAAGCGTAACAAAAGTTGGACTCTCGCGAGTTGTGCGTTCACCGGTAGGCGTGAAAACCCGCGGGAATAATAAATAGTAATTAGCCCCTCTCGCTTACCGGGGGAGGGCCGCATGCATATGAAGCGGCCGCTGTAGCAGAGGCAGCGACCCCGATAAGCCTGATAAGCCGGGGCCGCGTGATTGTAGAAGGCGAAGTCCGTTTTGCAGGGTGACGACTCCACGCAGATCGTGTTACAGGTGAGAATCTCCCCCTCGCCGCACTGACAGAGCTCCGAGCACTCCGGCTCGTCCTCTCGATAAAGCTGTTATCAAAAATGCAAAACTTTCACCCTGTGAACCGACGCTCCGCCTCGAACGAGATGTACCGTGTACGGATCCAATTTTTCGGGACGTTGCACGTTACCGTTAGGTTACCCGACCTCCGATCGAAGCGATGAAAAATTTGGAAAACGCGATCGAACTCACGGCTCACGGAGATAACTCGTAACCGTGTCGCATATTACGTGGACGTTCCGCGCGTGCGAGAACGGGGTTCGATGTCGGATTGGAGAGGCGAGAGGTCAACCCTCTCAACGGTTTCCGAGAGCGAAGCGTATTTATTTCTTCGGTAGGAAAGCGTAGGAAGGATCATCCGCGCTAAAAGACAAGATGTAACCGAGTAATCCGAGTGGGTTCGTATGCAAAAGCCAGTGTAGCGAACGTATAAAAAGACGGATCGGAGCCGATTTCCCCCGCGTTGACTTAGAAAAAAGAAGTCGTCTCGGGTAAAAATGCTGTCTCGTAGCCGTTTGTAGTTTCGCGAGAGGGTTAGGATGGGCGAGAGGGAGAGAGGGAGGGAGTGAGTGCGAGAAAGGAATCAGACACGCTCGGGCTCGTACTCACCCTCTTGCCTTTGCCTTCTCGGATGTACTGGTGCGACTGGCGGGGCCTTTGAACCACGCAGAAACCTGCAACAGCGAGTAAAAGGATGTCTGTGCGTTTGCGTGTGTGTTGGTGTGTGTTGGTGTGCACGCGCCCCTTTACGACTCCAAGAAAAATACGGTATTATCCGCAAGCTAGTTTTTCGACTTTCTCGACTTGTACCCTTCGAGCAGCTCGACGAGGCGTCGTTTCTATTTTCTTTTTCGCCACGCCTCGCATTTGCCTACCTTGCGCCTTTCGCTTTGTTCGCCAAAGTGGCTTTTCCGATTCTCGCTTCTCCCGGATTCGGCTTCTTCTCTTTGTTATGCCTTTTTATCGTTTCTACGTTTCCGCGGTTTACTTTTATTTTCTTTGTATTTTCTTGTTCCATCTCGACTTGGACACGCGATACTTTACCTCTTTTTTTTCGAACTTCTCGGTTATTACCCAATTCGAGAATAATTCGTAATCGGTACGAGAAGCTCCTCTTTTTTCATGCTTGAAATTTCTTTTATAGAAAAATCAATAGTTTTCTGCGCATTTTTTAATGAAAAACAATCGCTCGTTTTCGTAAAGGATTCGTATAGGATTCGTAATCGCATAATATTATCGACTATTTTATTCTTAAAATAAACTAATATAACTCGTTACTGATATATTCATTGAATATACTATTAACGTAACCGTGACTCTTTAAATAATAAATTTTACACGTTCTTACGGAGTATTATATGAAATTTAGGTGATACGAACTTTAAGTAAGTTTTTATAAAATATACAATTTTTATAGCCTAAAACTTTTAACACATATTTGTACCCTGCTAACGAACGTTCATCATATATTTATAAAACTTTTACGAACTGCTTTTGAAAATAATGAATATTTTATATTTCAAATAACATTATTTTGAAGTATTCCCATGTATTTTAGACAGACAATGATTCCGAGAAAACAAACCGTAAAATTCTTTTTAATTAAAACTCGCTCGTTTGGTTTATGAGATTTAAAATTTTTTTCTTGATATTTTTAAAGTTTCTATGAAAAATAATTAGAACAAATTCAAGAGTTTAAAGTAAAATAATCTCATAAGTAATGCAGAATTAATTTCTAATAATAATCTTACTGTAAAGTTTCTAATGCATAGAAAAATTCGATCCATAACGAGTGCATGTAAGGTATTAAAATTCTAATTTTGTTTAAGGCTTATGATTATATTTATTGAAATCGATAAAACCGCGGGAAACTTATTTGACAATAAAAATAAATTAAATATAATACTTTTATTATTTGGAATTTTATTGAGATGTAAACGTGTCATAATATACGTTGCGACATAAATGAATAAATTAATATTGTAAATAACAAATAAAATACTCATTTTAATTGAATTTTTATAATGTGACCCTGATATTTTGAAAATTCTATTTAATTTTTGATAATAAAACTTAAACATTACTATCGCCTAAAATATCGTACATTTTGGGTAAATATGTTGTTTCAAATTAAAATTTTTACACAAGTATTCAAGGATGAATAAACGAAAAAATTCTATTTGAAATTTTTCTTTTCCTTTTTTTTTCATTCAAAAAGAATAATTTTATTTTCAATGTTATTTAATAACTACAAAAAACAAAAAATAGCATAAATGAAAAAATTAAGATAAAACATATTTATTCTATTCATTAACGCAAATTTACAATTCTAATTTATTTTTATATATTTATAATTCTTAATAAATATAAAAAAAGAAATTATAAATAATAAACAAACATCTGTTAAGTAAAAAAACTAAAATTGAAACAGATATGTAAGTTTTTTTGTAAATCTCTGTGCTAACTTCTTTCTACGTTCGATATTAAATTTTATAAAATAATGTAATATACGATTTGGAGTAATTTTATATATAAATACTATAATTTCATAAACATATAAAATAATGATTGATATTTGTAATTTAAAAAATAAAAATTCATCGAATCACTTGGACTACTCATTAAATGTAATAGTAATTGATTTTGCATAAAACTTACATACGCGTCTTTATTTACAAATCAATATTAGTTATTAATTCATACAATGAATGAATTTACCGCTCTTCAAAGCTTTTCACGCGAAGGAATGAGTTTTTCTCTTTTTTAAAATACCACGCGACGCTTCTTCTTCTCTTTCCCGGTCTTTTATCCAGTGCAACAAAAGTGCAATCGGCACATCGCCAACAGTGCTAACGTCGATCGAGCGATCAAAGACTCGTTTCTCGACGCCTGTAAGCGACGTATCCACTATATCCACAATATCCACTGTATCCACTATATTCACTATATCCACTATATCCACTATATCCCTATTCCAGTATAAACTTAACAAAAGCTGTATTGTTTTCTTTTCTTTCTGTTTTTAAATGTAAAGTTGAGTATTACAGTTGAAAAAATGATGTGCTTGAATATTTGGTGAAAAAAAATTTGGACATTTTAATTTTTAAAATCTTATTTATTTCCGAATATTTGAAAATCAAAGATGTAAATTATTAAGTTTATTATAATTAACTATAACTTATATATATTTATATATTGCATGAAATACTTGAATATTTAACTCAAAATTATTTATTTATATTTTTGATTAGCTTTTTAGAATTTCAAAAAATTCAATAAAAATGAAAGTTTTAAATTTTACCTAGAAAACAAAATTTAAATTACAATTTAAACTTTAACATATAGGTTAAAATATTTTTTTTCAAAAATTATAAAGATAAAATTTATCCGAATGGCCATTTAATTTTAAAAATATAAAATCATCAGTTCATTAAATTAAAATTCATGTATTTACTTTGTTCATAGTTGTATTTTATTATTTATTTTTCTCTTGCATAAGTTTCAAGTTAATTAATTTTCTTTATACAATTTTTAATTCGAAGTTCTGATCTCGATATTCTCTTTTATTTCTTTGTGTATTTTTATATCAATATCAATATTGAATTTTCGAGAAAATTACAAAAACTCTGCCGTAATGTTAATTAACTAATGAAAAGAGAATATAATATCGATAGACGTACTTATTTTTTAAAACAAAAATTTAAAAATAGAAGATTTATTTTGTATTTAGATTTAAAATCCAACGAAGCGTTGAAAAATTATTCAATTAAATAATAAGAAAATTTAAAATAGATATTAACCTTTATAATATAACTAAAATATAATTATTATTGATATAAATAATAAGTATCATACAATACGAATCGAATGAATTAAATTTTTATCGATAAATTTTTATCGATGTGAATATGATTTTGCAAAATATTGATCAAATTTACGATAAAAATGTTCGTTGTTTAAAATTGGCATGATTCAAAATAAAATAAAAGGTAAATTAACTCAACGTACGAAATAAGCTACTCGAACAAATATAAAAACTATTTGAGTTTATTAATAAAAAGTAACTTTTTCACGAGTGATTCTACCCTGACGGAAGTCTTTCCATGAAATAGTAAAAATAGAGGTATCAGCTCTACAAGAATAACGAAGAGAAATAAGACGCTCGAAAGATAGAAAGAAGACTTCATAGTCGTTTTTCCGCAGCTCCAAAAGTTGAGCATCGAACAATCGACGATTGAACTCGTGCCAGGAAAATTGACAAGCCGCTGGAGAGAGAAAACACGAAGGAGTGGGCGAATCGAAGCGGACGAACGGGATTTTCAAGTCGGACAAGACAAGGTGGACGATTGCCTCGACTCCTTCGATTTTCCACTTGGCTCTCGAGTTCTTTGATCACTCGATGCTTCGCGGCCCGAGCGATTCGTGTTTTTCAGGAATAATAAGATCGGTACATAAACTAATTACTATTATCGGCTTTGTCGTCCTATTTATCGCGATGGTTTCTCGCACGGACTAAATATTCGATTTTAATCTTCCTGCAATTCTTAATCGTATAATTGATATAGGAAAATAATATGTGCTCAAAGTTATCGTCGATAATAGTAATATTTACACTTTTATATTGCTTCGAGGATAAAATTGTTTCTATGATTAATTTACTGAATTTTCTGTTATACTTCGAATAAGTGATTGGTACTTTGAATAAGTAAAAAATGTTTTTAATGAATGAATTAATAGTTGGATAATTCTCGTTATTAAAATTACTTATTAATTTTCGTATTCTAAAAAGTTTCCTTACAATTGTCACTTTTTCAATCGTATTTAAGAGTTGACTTCTGTAGAGAAGAATACGTTAACCGATTCATCCTATGGTGAATAATTAAAATGAATTAAAATCAATTAATTGATCATTAGAAAGAAATTTTAATTATCCGAATGCTCGATACATTTTTTAAGATTTCAACTCACGCTACTAACCTGAAAGAATTGGAAATTTTTAATAGTATTTTTATTATTACACTTTGTATAAGTGAAGTTTATAACATTATTAATTTACTATTTATATAGAATAAGCTTTAGATTTATATAAATCATCGATTTTAGATTTATTATATTTATTAAAGAAGTAACGATGAAAATATAATAAAATTTTAAAGACGTAAAGTGAACGAAAATATTATTTGTGATTATTTTACCCATATATATTAAAATTCTCGTGATCAAAATCTTATTTATTTATTGGAAGTTATATTTTTCTCATAAAAACCAAATATTAAATAGTATATGTTTAATTAATTAGTATTCTATATTCTATAACGTTATTTTCGAACGACCACTTTATATTATTTTCAAAATAAAAAATAGACGTTACAGACTTCGATCGAAGCTTAAGAAATCACTAAGTGAAAACAAATTTTAAAAAATTAATGAATCCAATAAAATAAAAATACTGTTAATGTGTACAGACTGTAATGACTATAATTGTTCGTATTGAAAAAATTACAATGAACACTTTAAATAATAATTCAGAAAATGTTTTGAAAAATATAAATGTATATAAATTATTTTATATAAAAAAATTACAAAGCTTTTATAATTTAATAATAATAATTTGAAATTGCTCTGTGATTTATCGAATAAAGGAAATATAATCTATTTTTTATGTTTATCTTATAAATATTGTAATAAATTATTAAAATATTAATGTGCTTATTATGTAGATACATATATTAAATTGTTATATAAAAACTTAAATTTTAGGAGAAATTTTCATTATTGTAATAAATTATGTACAATTTAATGACACGTTTTCCTCGATATGATTTTCTGTTTCTACTTTACATAATATTCGATTACTATAAAATAATTTATTGATCAATGTTAATTATAATCGCGTATGAAAAATTAAAATTCTTAAATTAATTTATAAAAAATTATTCGAAAGGTGAATATTTAAGATTAAAGGGATTAAAAATTATTTCGTTTTTATGTTTTTATGTGATGCTCCCAAGCGTTAATATAAATAATTAATCCTACAACGAATTTTAGTTATTCTCTTATAATATTATATTTGTAACAATATATAAATTAAAATATTGTATTGCTAAATGAACAAATTATTTGATTGAAAGTTTTAAAATTTACATGCAACTATATATTTAAAAAATGAAAAGTACACGAAAATTAAAACGATTAAAAAACCATTAAATCATTCTCACGGTAATTTTTATAAAAATGTAAAAAATGTATTCTTAAAGGAACAAGAATTACTACTTGTCTAATAATAAATAAATTTTATTCCTCGTATAATTTCAAAATTCAAATATCCTTCAAAGCATCATTTCAATTTTGTAATTTTTCTGAAATTTATCTCGAGTTGGCTATTATTTATTATTCTTCCACATACTAAGAAATCTAACGATTAAAATTCCAAGAAAAATTATATGTAACTTACGTAAGTTTCTATACACGATGTCTTATAGCATTCCACTACACATTCTTTAATCGAATATTTAAGTTTGGATAACGTGTAGTATCGATTATATATTTTAAAAATCTCAGAAGTATAAACTTACGAACAAAATATTATGATTTAGTAAATTATGTAACAACCGCTCGTTTTCTCGTACGCATAATGAAAAGTATGTATATTTCAAGGGTAACAATGAATAAACTAACGAATAAAACATATAGAAAATGTCTTAAACATCTATGACGAATCTTCTCGTTATTTTCTACACGAGACTATTTGGTGAAGTCGCCGTGTAAAGTAATCAAGTTTTAACGACGGGACGCGTATACGAAATTTGAAACGCATCTCGCGCGAAATCGTTTTTAAATCCTTCCCTAACCTTGGGTCGCGTGATTTTTCATTCCGTCTCATTAAGCGTAATTGAAGACACCTTCGGTATTTTCCGCTGCTCTTTACGATGTGAAAAGAAGGTTGAAAAGAAGGTTGAAAAGAAGGTTGAAAAGAAGGTTGAAAAATCTCCGAGTAAATTGTTTCTTACGCGGTGCTGGTGTGTTGATCGCAGTAGTAGTGGGTGTTGCGAGGGAAGTGGTTGGAGCCGCGGTGGCGAGCGAAGTGGTGCCGAGGTCTAGGCTCGTCGACATCAACGATCCCGTCGTCGACGCGGACAACGGCGCCTCCTCGAGCTCCGACTGCGACGTCTCCCTCAGCGACGCGTCCGGTATGAGGTTCTCCTCCAGTTGCCGCTCCTGCTGTTCCCCCTCGATGGGCACGACCTCCTCGACAAAGTCCATACTCGTCGCTGCAACGAGCGAAGCCCGAGGCGTAATCATCCCCGCCGACGGTTGACCCATCGGTACCAGCTGCGTTGGATTCGACGAGGATGCGATCGTCGTCCGACCGTGGCCGTGATGTTTGTTACGTCGCGAGTGGAAATCCTTCTGCGCCTCGACTGCAACAACGGATAATTTTCAACAAATTTTTCAATTTTTTGGCTTCTAAACGCAAGGGATTTTAACCTTTGAAGAGCGGATGCTTTTTTCAAAAGGTTTTTTCTTCCTCGGCCGCTGCGTGGATATTCCTGGTTGTAAGAGTAGAGGTTGAAAATATTCAAAATATTTCAAGAAATTTAACCGAGTTTTTTTTTATTTTGTAAATAATTATTATCGATTGAGAAGTTTTTATATTATTCGTTCTTTTTAATAATTCTAATTTTGATAATCTATGGATACAATTTCATTTTATACCGCAAATAAAATAGATTAAATTCTAAATCCAATAAATATTGTAGTTGCTATTAGATTTTTTTTATATTTTGAAAATTCGATAATTGGTAACGTTTCTTAAGTAAATTATTTTGGTTCGAAGCAATTTTAACACGTTATATTATCTATTATAATTTCGTCATTACAAGCTGTAAAAGTATAACCTAGTTTATTATTTTTTAAGAATAACGAGTTAAAAGTTAATATTTTTGAGACAGTTTAAACAGTTACAAGAAATGTTTACAGTTAAAAAGAATAGTATATTATTAGTGATAATTTCTTGATGTTGAAATGTTTAAAAACATAATTAATTACTTTTTTCATAATAAAATACGATCAAGTTATAGTCTAAATTTTTTATTATCGAATTATTTTGTATTTTTTCGACAATACGGAAAGTGTATTATATAGCATAGGAGATATATTGTATGTCACGGTAGTTCATATCATAAAACTTTAGGTATAGAAATCGTAACTCTTAGAAAGCAATATATTAAGAGACTTTATTTTATATTATAGAAGTTGACAGTCAAAAATTGTAGTACGGAAAGATGATAATTAATTGCCTGTTTAGGCTGATAAATTGAATTAGATCGTATTAAATATTATTTAATGAAAGCAAAAAATTCAAAGTTACAATTTTGATTTCCTAATTTAGATATAGTTTGGTCGTGTAGATTTTATATAAAAATCGAATATCGTGGGAAAGAAAAAGAGCATATAGTTTTTATGTCTTTTCCTTGCCGTGAAAAAAGTACATAACTTGTAGTTACAAAAATGGAACGTTATTTATAGCTACAGATTATAACAAACTTTTGTTATGAGTATTTTCTATGTCACCTCAAAATATAAAATGTCTCGTTTTGTCATATATATTGCATCATTTATGCGAATTTACTAACGCACGTATATGCGTATATACTTACGATTTTTAGCGTATCGAACAAAAAAACTAGTACATCTGCCAACAATCAAATATTCTAGAATAGAATTTAGGCAAATCCTTAGTTATAACGATACAGTGCTATTGCAAAAATGGAAATAAGGAAGATATACATGGAATGAATATAAATGTTATTATAATCTTCTACATATCCTTAAATTGTATTTTAAACTATCCATTTATTGCTCGAAACGAATAGAAGTTTTCAAGATTTTTTCTACTTACAACCGTAGACTCTCCTTTTTTAAAGTTAAATTAGAATACATTGAGACGAAACAAGAGAAAATACTTGTCTCTTAACAGCCATTAAAATCCATAATAAGCGTTTGAGATTCATCGAAAAGATACGGATGGATATAATTAAGATTTAATACGAATGGAAGCAAATTTCGTTGGATGCATAATACATAAAAGACATTTGAAATACGGATAAAAGTTTGTCCTTTAAGCGCAGAGAAAAATTCGAAGCAATTTTTTCCTTAAGCTCTCGCTTTTTTTATCCGAAAGCACCCGTAAAATAATTTCGATATCTTATCGATGCAAAAACATCTTTTTGATAAACTGCTGTAACATAAAAAATTGGAAGTTCTACAGCATGACATAAAGCTTTCTTGAATCGGTCGTTGAATCGGTCGTTATTTCTGCATTTGGATATCGCAGCATATTTAGGTTAACGATGGATCTAATGAAAGTTGTACGGGTAAAGATGCTTCCGTAAGCTCGATTCTTTTTCGTTTCCTCATTGTTGGCGTGGAGTACGATTCGGAGATGTCGCAACGCGATGACATTCCCTTTGAAGCCTCGTCTCTCCGCTCTCCGCAAGATCACTCGGCATTTTTATAGATTATGTGTTGGCCTGCCTCGTTTCCCCAGCTATTCTTCGGTATCTAAATGACTTATCGCGGTCGGTTGAACGTCGACGTCTCGCGAGTTCGAGCGTCACTGACGTGGAGTTTGCTTTAGGAGTTCGGCGATCGATAAGAGGTCCACCGGTTCTTCTTTCACTTCCACCACTTCCACCACTTCCGCCCTCTTCTCCTTCTTTCTTCTATAGAACCGGACGTAACCTCAACGCATCACTGTGTCTCTTTTCGCTATCTCTTTCAATCTGCGTTGCTTCTTCTTTTTCATTCACTCGCTGACAGCCTCTGTCTTTTCTTTTATTTTCCTACTCCGCCGGACTCGCGTACTTTCAACGTAGTTAAACCAACCGGCCGCGTTCTGAACTCGTTTCAACTTTCTAGTTGAAAAAAGCCGCTTTCTCTCTCTCTCTCTCTCTCTCTCTCGATTCATCTCCTTCTCTTTCTATACGGATGGAAGAGATTCGAACAAGAATTTTTCTAATTTCCCGGAAGAGCTTTCGAAGCCGCTTTGTGTGCAAACCTTTTTGAGATTACAGGGAGAAGTAAGAACGCTTAAAAAATAGTTTTACGTTTCGCCGTTAAATATACATATAAAAGACAAGTATTTATTTATCTTTTTTTAGTTTTAGGTAGGTCAGTTGTAGTGATTGATTGAAATCTTGCATTCGCTTTTTTTACTTCATACAATGATTTCATGAATAGTTTCGATAAGTTATCGTTGGTAATTTATGCTTTTAAGATCTGTAAGAATCAGCTCGCGAAATACTTTAACGTTATTTCTTAGGTAAATTAATCTAGAATTTTTTAATTAAGACCGATAGTCCGAATGAAATTGATAAATTTTTAATCATGTTTTTTCATTATAGATTTAATCATTTATAATGATAATATAAGTAAATTAGAAAAACAAATTTCATAATTTAAATATATTTCGAGTCTAAATTCTAATTTTAATTCTAAAATATGGTAGAATTTACGTTCAACGATTATTAATGTTTAATTCTTGTCATAAATATTGAAAAAATCTTTATTTATTCTTCGCACGTTAATAATTCTTTTACAGTATAAAATTCATTTATTTATAATTGGATCGATGGATGAATAAATTTATATATCAATTTTTTTAAAGAAAAAATTTCTAAGCATATCGTAGATATTATTATTGAAAGATAAGTCAAGAGGTTGGAAAGTTTGAATTAGGATAATTACGACCGTGTTTTATTATCTATTCGAGTGTTATGGTTACGATTCATAAATCGAATATAAAGCTTTATGCAAATAGTTGTAATTTTTCATATTTGCGTTCATTTATGTTATTTTATTCAAAACATAAAAGTTTTTTATAAAACCAATCCTATAGGTATATTTTTTATTAAAATAATACAATAAAAAAAATTTGTTCTCAAAATAATTTTATTCGTATCCATTTATAGTAATAATGAGTAATAATAATTCATTAACTTTTCAATTATTTACACAGAAATTACCTTTGTAAGTATATTTTGTTCAAAAATAACTTGTTAGGTAATAAAAAAACATATTATATCGTCTATATATATAACGCGTTATTTTAGAGTATTTATTAAAATTTAAAAAAATAATATTTCAATTGAAATAATATATGAAAATAAATAATTGATAACGTATTTCGTATCGACGTAATTGTAATATTATTTTTAATTCTGAACTAGTTCATCCGTTTAAAATAAGTTATTCCAGAAGTATATTAATAATATCTTGTTAATTATGCATTTGATTATCAGACATATATTAGAGTAATAAAGTAAAAATAGCATATGATTTAAAAAGTACGGTCGTAGAATGAATCGAATAAAAGTAGTAAAGCTCGAAATACCTAATTCAGTTATAACCGAGTACGATTCGGAGACTAGTATCAGTTTCAATGTATTTGAAATTCAGTTAAAGAAACAGTAAACTAAACATTTGCGAGAATCGTACCAATTACGTTGTAAACATTGCAAATTGACTCAAACCCATTACATAAATAAATCACATACGTATCTATATTGTAGCATATATCCTATTACAGCTAATTTCGAATAGAATACGATATTTATGTCTCGCGTCTTCTCGCAAATGTTTCAAAACTTATTGTCTCGATCGTTCTCGAAACGGAGAAAAAATAAAGCATTATAAGTTAAAGCGGTAGAGATCCAGAGTCTCGCGTAAGCTCGCGAGATTACGTGCAAGAGGAAAGAGGATAAAAGGTAAAAGGCAAAGGAAAGAAAGGGATAGTAAGATAGACAGATAAAGAAGCTGGGCGGTAAAGAGAGATACGGTAAGTTCGCCCGGTTGCGTTGCGCACCTGCACGCGACTTTACTGGCACTTCGCAGATACACTTCGATGTTTACCGCTTTACGAGCGTCCACGTTACGCTTCGATACACTCGAGTAAAGCGAGTCTGCTGCCCTTATATACTTTGCCGAGCGATCTACCAAACCAGTTCCGGAACGAAAATGGGAGAGAGAGAGAGAGAGAGAGAGAGAGAGAGAGAAATAACTAAACCAAGGGTGAAAAGGTGAAATATACATTTGCCGAACGAATTCTTTAAATTCATTCGAACGAACATTTGAATCTAATGTCTTTCGGTTGCTGAAATTGCCGCTACAAATACTTTTTGTTCAATGATTACTTAAGTAGACTTAGTCACGTTGATACAAAAATACCGTTATTTTCCGGAATAAAGAGTAAATTAAAAGTGAATTTCTTAATGCTTTTACTTTAACTTTATACGGGTATTTACTAAAAATATGGGTTACGAATAGATAAATATTAATCCTGAAACATGAAATCTCGCTTAAACTTGTAGCGAAAAGGAAAAATTTTCTGTAATTCCGAATTAATAGTTATTCACGGAATATCAAAGTTAAAAAAGCTTAATCCAGTTTTCAAATTATAATTCGATATCGTATCAAAATTCAATAAAATTTCTTGAGTTAACGTTTTACTTAAAATACAAGCATTTTTATATAGTACGTAAAAAGTTCAAAATCACTGAATGTATTGAAAAATGTTGCTTTTATACCTCGCTGATTTTTTTTCTATTAATTAAGTACTTGTAAATAAGTAGAAAGGAAACTCGTATCCGACTCTATTACCGCTTAATCAGGCTTTTGTCGGGCTTGTAACGCTAATTTAAATAGATCAGATTTAGTTGAAATCAAGGTATCTAAATACAGGTAAACCGATTACGTATCTACGGGGATCATGAATGGATAAACTAAATTCTAAATACCGCAAAAAGAGTAAAGAAGATTGAGTTTCTTTTAAAAAGTATGTTCGACAAAGTTCACCTAATTTGAAGAAACCTTCGCAAAGTAATACTAGTAAAAAATTCATATTGAATAGTATCGCCAGTATCACCGATTCACTCGTTACAATCTCGCGAATCGACGTTTTTACTTTAGAATATTATTTTCGATATACATAAATTAAAAGTTATCCGAAAAGTATTTGAGATCGCATTATCGAAATAGTTAAGATCAGTCTTTCGCGTAAAGTAAGGACTTTTTTAACGCAATTTTACCATTACGACCAACAAACTAACGCGATAAAACGAATAAATAATATATTAACGCCATGATAAAAATTTTACTCGAAAGTTTGGAAAAGATTAGTCGAAGTAAACGTTCTATTTGTTTCTTTGCAGTGAGATTCGAATCGTTAAAAATAATCGAAACAAGAAACTACGAAAAATAACGAAATAAGTAAAAATTAACGCTAATAAGACGAAGAAAGGGAATAATTATTAATAGAATTCGCGTAGTAAGAAAATTGAAGGTATTTCGGTATTGAAATGAATTCCAGGCATCACGAAAAGAAGGAGGAAAATGAAATTGAAAGGTAAGATACGTCGATGAGGCGAAGGAGGGGAGAAGTTGCAGTTATTTGAACAGAAATAAATATGATGAATCTCCGCGTACGCCGGTAAATTTTGTACTTCTTCCATCGATCGTCATCATAACTCACCGACGCACGGATTGACCCAGAGTAGTCGCTGCCAGCCGAGGCATTCGTAAAGCGGCGCCAAGTCCGTTCCTTTACAAGCGCAGTTGGAGCGCAGATCCGTGCCCAGAATCCCCAGCATGGCTATTCTGCAACCTTGAGGTGGACCCGCGCACTTCTTCGTCACGCTGTCGACGGCGCAGTTCTGCTCGTAATGCTCCAATTTCACCCTTCGAGCGACATTACATTATTTTAGAGAATTTTATTATCTATGGAATTTTATTATCTAAAATATGGATGGAATTATCATTGTACAATTATTCTACAATTTACGCGTTTATCGGAAAACGGGTTTTTCATTCGTTTGACTCAGCTTGAACGGATCGTCGTATCCGTTGATGACAAGACGTTTCTCTTAAGTTTGCCAAGTATCTTAACTCTGTTCCGGTGGGTATCCAAATTCGCGTGCGTTCACGTATCAACGTCTATCAATAGTGTCTACGTACGTATAATAATAATCTTGTATAGCATACAAAGTTATTCCATCTAAATAATTAATTATTCATGCGTAATCGAGGGTTATTCGAAAGTATTAAGAAGTATTATTATATTTATTTGTGGATAATTTTATCGTAATATGGAGTGGAAACAAATGCTGTTTTCGTAAATATTATTTTTATAAATAAAAATTTACCAGGAATTAAATTTAATGTAATTCAGATTTTTTAATCCGTATATGTTCCATATTTTATTATTTCATTTTATTCACGATAATTATAATTACTTTATAACGTTATTATATTTCACTTCATTGAGCAGTTATTCATTCATATTTATTCTGATTATTAAACATTAACGCCTGAAGTTTGTTACAAATATAAATAATTTTGAATCCGATGCATCCAACCGTGTATTAATGTTGAATTATTTAATTTTTCCGAATATACTGTGATTTTTTGTAAAAGATATAAAAAATCTAGGAAGTCTTCCATTAAACAAAAAATTGAGAACGAATAAATTAAAAAAAATAGAAAGAATTCGAAATCTGAATTACTCGAGTAATGCTAGTCTTTCGCGCGTGAGAAAAATTCATCCAGGCATATTTTTTACTTTTTTAGTCTCAATTTTTTTTGTATTAGCACATTCCACTTATCGTCTCAAGGAATCCGTTGTTGTTTCTTCGTATATTAAAAAATTTTACCTTTTTAGATAGAAAATCTACCTTTGCGAGCCACACATTTTTAAGACTTTCAAACTTCTTAATTGTTGTACATACATATATATATATATGTGTGTGTATATTAACCTATATTCGTTAAAAACATTCCGTATTTATTATACATCGTGAGTTTCAATGATAATCCGACATTGAATTCGTAGGTATTAATTCTGATTTACATCAATGGCAGATCATTAAAAATAAAAATATGTAATATTGAAGCTCTAATAATGGGAAGTGCTCAAAGTAAATAATCATTCAATGGAAAATTAATTCAATTACGTCATTGTACATACAAACAATGTATATTAAAATAGTAAGATAACTATAATTGTTATATTTTGCGAACGAATGGTACTGAAGCTTCTTTGAATTCATACTATTTTCAAGTATTCATTCCTAGTAATTGAATGGATATATTAAATTTTTGACATACTAATTAATTATCATAGTCGAAAGAATCCATTTTCATTCGAATGAGATCTTTCAATTTTTTTGTTTGAAACTACCCGTATCGTATCAAAGCTTTTTATGCCTAAGTTTATAATACATTGAATTCGTTATTTTCATTCAACGCATCATCAAAATTTGAAACACTTAAAGTTCTATGTATAACGAATCAGAAAATTCTTATCGAAAAATTTACGAATTACTTGTAAATTGAAAATATTTAAAGAATTATCAACTTATAATAATTAAAAATATTGATACGGATTTTTCTGAAAGTTTATGTAAATCTAAATAATTCATAACTTTTATTGTAAAATAAAAGATATTTGTCTAAATTTTATAAAACAAATAAAAATTGTAAAAGATTACGTAGAAAATGTATTTTACATTATGTTTTTCTACGAGTATAGTTTATTATAGATCGATGCATCTGTAAATAAATTATGAATGACCAAACGTATTTTTCCTATCTCACGATAAAAGTTATAAATAATCGTTTAAGCTGAGTCAAAAATAATTTACATATCTCGTTACATATTTTTTTACAATATATTTACCACTAAGTTAAAGTTACTTTATTAGATATTTACACTAATAGTTTTCATTTCAAGTTTTTGCCATATAAAGAATTCTATTAAAGATTAATTAAAAACTCAAAAATTTACCTGCATGCGGCATCTTCGCGGCAATTTTGGGCAAGAGTGTCACAGTTCGGTACCTCTGATCCAAGTGGAACACGTTGTGCACATACTGGATGCATTTTTTCTTGAGCTAACATACACTCATCTCGATTAGCCTCGGATTTTCTAAAGAGAAGTACATAGTGTTCAATTAGTGAAATGTTATTAATAAGTAATTGACTTTTTAAGTACTTTTAGTACATTGACTTATTCAGTAAATGCTAATGGTTAAAATATTCTCAACTTGCGTTATAAATAATTTAAAGCCTTAGTTTTTTAATATATTAAAGCATAACCTGCTGTAAAAATAGGCTGTAAATATTTTTATATGCAAACGTAAATATAACATGTTGTATTATGGTAATGATACAACTTTTCATAACTAAAGATTAAATAAGCATAGAACTATCACACGAGTGGCTTTTGTTCATTATTTAATAATAGTTTGGCGTGAAATTTAAATAAATCATTTATCATAAAAAAAATTAATGAATAAGATTAGCTGAGAAACATTTTAATTGTGTTCCTTGGTTTTAAAATCAAATTCTAGTATAATATTACAAGTAATAAAATACTAGCTGAAGTATAATTTCACTTTAGTTTTCTATTGTGTAGTGAATTGATTATTGCTTATTATTTTTTATGCAAATATTCTTTTTATAAATTATACATATAATTTCTGATTTCTTTAGATAAATAAAAACATACGAGAGTATAAGTTAAAATTACTTAAATGAATTTATACAATAAAAAAGAATAATTTTTTTTAGTATGTTTTCTTTTACATTTTTAGTCAAAAACATAACCTTTTTCATAATTTTTAGCGCTTTATTTCAATTAAAAAAGAATTTTTGCCGTAGGTTCATTATATTTTATGTTTTGTGAAACTTATTTTCGTAAAACAAAAAAGTTTTTTCAAATAAATCATTCAATTAAGAACTTTTTGCAAAATTTTAGTAATCGTTGAATATATAAGTGTAAGAATATATTTAAAATTTAAATTTGTGACAAAAAATAATAGTTGTGAATACAACAAAACGTGGATAGAATAATTTATAAACTAAGTTTAAAAATTAAAATTTATAGAGCATTTTGATTCGTGTAACTTATAAGTTATATATACTTTGAAATGAAATGAGAATTGAATTTTATTTTCATTTCCTACAATAAATTTTGCTAATATTTTTTAAGAAATACTTTGATTATTTGCATTATTTTATCGGATTGAAATGAAAAGATCTGACTATATTTATTTACATTAAAATAATAATTTAGACATAATTGAACTTATTATTTAATTATATTTATCAGTAAAAAAATGTTTAAATATCGATAATAATAGTACAAATTGTTTTCTTAATCGTAAGTAGCTATATATTAATATATTGTATACTTTAAATTATAAAAAATATCAAAAATTATATTTAAATCCATTTATATAAAATCAAAAGATTATTAGTAATAAGAAAAAACATCTTTGTTAAAACAGAATTTTCAATTACTTATATTTGGTTCATATATGATTCAGAAGACTTATTAAAATTCTTACACGCTGTGAAATGAAAATTAATATATTTGTGATTTTAAATTATATAAAATAATGTTAGAGTATAGTAGAAAAATTACAAATACTATAGTAACTCATACAATAAAACTAATAATTATTATTAAATTATTATCGTGTGCTAATTTAAATTCAGAAAACATGATTTGGAATGTAGAATATTAATTGAAAGACAAGATACAATTTATATACAACGGAAGTATTCAAATAAAAATTTTACAATTTTTCAAAACATTGTATTTCTATATTATTTTTATATATAATTTGATCTCTTATTTTTATTCTAATTATTCGAATACATTTATATAAAATTATGCAATTTCAATCAATAATTAAAATCCTTCGATTTAAAAAGTAAGAAACATATTTCAAAATTTTTTCTTCATTTTAAAATAATAATCATTTGTAAAGAATAGATACCATATAAATTATAAAATAATTGTATTTTAAAATTTAATATTAAACTTTAAACTTAATGAATTATTATATTATTACTTGTAATAAAGCTTTTCAATATTTTATGAACAGTGATAATGATATTTAGAAACTTTAATATTAAATATTATAAAAAACATTTATTTAAAAATAATAACTAATTCAAAATATTACATGGATTTTCATCTTATCTAAATAAAATATATTATTTTTAGTAACAATATCTGAATGCTTAACAATAATTAACTATGCATAAAATAAACGTTATTAAAACTGTAAATGGTTTATGAATTTTACATAATTCTTAAATTTTTATTTTGATGGTACTTTTATTACAGTTATGTGTAAAATATATGTAAAATAAATAATTGAAATTTTGTACGAAATTGGTTATGTGATTTTTTATACGCTGATGTTAAATATAAATATTAATGCATACGTCATATAAATTTATAAGAATTATTTATTCAATTATATTAACGTTCTAAAATTGTTAAGGTAAATTAATTTCAATGTAATAATAAATACTCTAATTACTTTCAACAAAGGTATATTTAAAAGAAATAAAAAAAAAATCTTTATATAAAATTTATCGAAGCTTAAAATCATTTTGTACGAGTGTTAAAAATAGCTTTCCTTAGAAATAAAAATTTAAATTATATTTATATAAATTATCTATAAATAAGTTTATTTTTCTCCAAAATAATAGAATTTAAATAAAGGAAAATTTAGCTACGTTTGATCGGATACTGATAAATTGTTGATGGATGAAAGAATTTCAGGCGGTGATAGTTTGATTGATTTTGATTAGATTCGATTAGTTTAAAAAATACAATAACGAAAACGGTGTTGTATATTACTTATATAAAATCGAGTAATTTAAATTCAAACGTATTATTCTTTTAAAAATCATTTACTACGCATAGATACGATTGATATTAAATTTATTTCGCGATATTTCTCAATTTTAAACAACGTGAAATGTAATTTAAAATTGAATAAGATCTAATGTATTTATTGTACCTTCCTTTATTAAATAATATAATTAAACAAATAAACTCTTTAGTGTATCCGATCGAGTAACGGGCGAACCAAAGCTTTTAACGAGGATGAAAAAAATGAAAGATAAAAAAGATCGAAGACAAACGACTTTTCCTTAATAGCCGTGCGAATAAGACAACGTTAAGGCAATGTTCATTTCTAGTTAAACGCCTCGCATGGGAATTCGTGAGGAAAAGGAATGACGCGTAAGATCGTGGGAATGCTTCGATTTGTCGCACGAGGGAATCTTACCAAATTTTCGAGCTTGGGCTTTCTCTGCACACGAGTGACTCCGCGTCATCCTACTTTACCTATTATAGCACTGTCGAATGGTAATGGGTTCAATTTTCTCTCGATATCTTACGAGTCCACGGAGTTTAAAATACATTTAAAATCATTGAACGGTAGGGTATAGAGTATCTACCGACATTTGTCGATACATTAAAGCTCTATTAATGCTACAAGTTCTTTTTTCAATTACAAAATAAGAAGCGTTTCAAAAGTTATTTTAATCTTATATAATAAGTAGATTTGCATAGTTTTCCGTTTCTTTAAATCACTATAAAACGTACATTGAAATGAGAAAATATTGACTTAAAATAATGTACGATTTTTCATAAGCTGTTACAATTATAATAATTAATAATAATATTATTATTCCAATGTAAAACTCACAGATAAAATAAATACGTAAGGCAACTATATTTAATAAATTAAAGTCTTATGGTGAACGTATCTTTCCTCTCGCGAATTGCAACTACATAGTTCGATTTTTATTAGGTTTAAATTATAAAAAAGTAGTTTCTTAACTATTTTTTCTGTACAGGATAAAATAAAAACGTAATCGATCGAAAAAATTTCAAAAAAAAGAATAAATTAATAAAGTTAATCGAAGAGTAATTTATAAGTATATTACGATAATATATTTTCAAAGATATCGAACGATATTATTTTAGAAATGAAATGCTGCGTTAGCATGACGAAATTACAACGCGATAATAAAATATCGTTAAATATTTTGATATCGGATACGTTAAAATCGAATAATAATCGAGTAATAATTCGAACGATTCGAAAAATGATGCCATTTTTTTTAGCAACTTAATTAATATAAAAAAAATTGTAAATCGAATGGCACTCGTAACATGGAGGTTCTCTCGGTAAAACGAGGTAAATTGATCGCAAATGAAATTCTGAATAAAAATGCCGGACGAATACCTTTTCATCTTATTATTATATTGTAAAGTACACCGGACACTCCAATTACGCGTCTACTTACCTGCATAAGCAGAAAGCTATCTCTATCGAATGTTTGTGGCTGGCCATCTTATAGAAGTACTGAAGTGCTGCCATACACTCGTTCCGGGCACAGTTTGAGTGGTCGCAGTGGCTCAGTACAGGTTGCAACAAGTCCTTACACTCGGGATCATTTCTGTGCACGGATTAACTCGTTTTTATTTATTTACACAAACGGGTCGATCGTTCATTTGAATAAATAGTTTTTATCGTACCACGCTCGGTTAAATTTTTGTCGCTCGTTATCGCTGCTTTTGTAAAAATTAATTGTTCTGGACGCTCTAATGGTATTTGTACGAATTGGATCAAAGACGCGGAGAGGAAGTAAAGTATAGTGACAACCGCTATTCTTTATCGCGATGGAATTTCTTTTCGGTTTAATTTTAAAATTATGGAAGAACAAAAAACTCTGATAAATAAAAATTCTGAATAACTTTAAATGTATATAAACGCGCGCGGTAATCATTTATCTTTTGACAATTTACATTGATATTCCACATTTCATTCTATCCCTCTAACAATTACTTAAACACTCGTACCAATTTCAATCGTAAAATCCATTCTTTATACTCGTTTTTTTATCATTGAACATTTCGTACTATAAAAGAAATGCGGTATACGACGAGTTAAAAGGATACAAAAAATAAAATTTAACGAACAACGGTAATGGAAAAAAAATAACCAAGCTTACTACGATAAAATCGATACAAGCTCGTGAGTAGGCGACCATTGAAAGGAGCACTTTAGACCAGTGGTGTATCCTCGGTACACAGGTATCCACGGAGAATGAGAAAAATACTCACTTGCAGGCGGAGTAAGCGTGATGACACGTACTGGTGAGGATCACCTTCGCCGACTGTTGGACAATTCCCTCGTTATCCGGTAGCGAAGAAGATCCGGTCGAACCTGCGGCAACCGGAAAAAAGAGGCTGATTTATAAATGATAACCAAGAGCTTCCATTTATTTTTCATGGATACTTCTTTATAGAAATAAAGGGCGAATCTATTTTCACAGCGTTTACAAAACAAATTGCCGTTTTATAAAACAAATTGCATTCTAATTATATTTTAGAAAAACTGTTTTTTCTAATTCAATATTGCCTAACGTTTTTATTTAAGATCTTCTACGATATAAATATTTCGGTATATTGATTTCTATTGTAATAGACGAATGGATTTGTAATTGTATCGATTCAAAAGAATTTTTACCTTCAAAGTATTTACCTGTGTTGTATTAATGGAAACGTTATCATTATTGAAATTTGAAATAATAATTAGATTATTGTATCGTAAATGTAAATTAAAATGTAAAGTATGATATATATTTCAAAATATATTTAAATTTTTCGAAGACAAATCACGTTGGAAAGTTTTTTTTTAATGTCAACAAACTAAAGTAGTAATACTTTAAAATTGATCAAGCATGGTTTAAAACGACGTTAACTAGATTCTTTATATTATCGTTAAATTCTTCGATTACATTCGATAATTATAAAGATCATATATATATATTTCCAAAGACAAATTAATCAATAAAATATTATAATATAACGATGATATATACATGAGTAAATGATGAGTTTTTTATATTATTGCAAAATCATGTACTGAATTTTTTCGTTCATCAAAATATCAGACTTCCGTGAATATGATACGTTTCTTTGAATGAAAGGTTTTCATTTTAATTTTAATAAATATTAAGAATTACTAAAATTTTAAATATTATCGATAATAGTTACACGTGAGAATTAATTTTCATTAATTTCGGAACATACGAGTTTTTTAGATAAAGTAGAATATTTCTTTAGTAAAAGAGTAAAATAAAGATGAGAAAATTTACAAGTCAAATCATGTTTTAAAATTAAAAAGAGATCAGAGATTCTCAATTCGCGCTTGTGCATCGTAAATTTAGTTTTCATGAAATTCCATTCAGTCAAATTTCGCATAATGTCGATTTAATCTCGTTAGTCAAGAGTTTGTTCAGCCATACAAAAATTTTTAAATTTTGTATAACGATTATATACGCATGAACAAGAAATTTAGAACCAAATAATTGATCTAACTTTGAAAAATAATCAAATATCGTTTAATAACAATTAAATTTTGATCGTAAAATTAGAACATTTCTTATATACAATAGCAAAATTCTTTGTTTATCTCGTACACATTAAAATTTTATCATTCGTTATATTGATATTTATAATATTCATTTTATTTTCTACTAATGCGGTAATAAAAATTTTGAAATTTTAATACATGCTTTGGTCACAGTTCATAATTGTTATACCAAGCTTTTAGCTAATATATGAAATTTAATTCATGCGTTCGAATTTCTGACTTCTCTATGCATATAATAACATTGTCATTTCGAGAAAATTTAATAATATGATATTGTGGAATAATTATTAACTTCGTGGACGTTTAAATTTACACGTATAAAAAAATTATCAAAAAAAAATTAATTTCTTGTATATAATATCTTTCAATATTAGATATCATATTCGATGAATGTAAATATATAAAAATATATATAAATCAATCGTGATTAAGATTACGACAAAAGTTTCTAATACACATTAAAAACTACTATATGCTATAAAAAATATTTATTTTCCGAAAATACTATATATAATAACTTTGAACGTTGTTCGGTAGAAACAGATGCATTTGGAAATAAAAAGTCATACTATAAGAAAAATGGATTTAAATTTTCAATACTAGATACGAGGTTATTAATTTATAACAAGGAAAACAAAAAGTGTCATTAAATCACATATTTAATTAATAATTATATCGTTTGCCATCGAATTTCTTTGTTCGTGTACGTATGCGTAGATTGTTATTAACTATTAACGCGTAAGTTTTGATTGGGAAAGGTCAAGTTGAAGTTAGTTTCTGGTAAAGTAAAATAAAAAATGAGATCGATTCCAGGAGTGAAATACGAGCTCTTTTCTTATGTTCTTGTCCATCTCTTTTTCTCTTTCGATTTTGCCGCAACTTCCCTTGATCATTTATATCCTCGGTTTCACCGATCCGTAAGTGTGTGTATACATGCACAGAGAGAGAAATAGGAGTAAAAACAAGAAGTAGAGAAGACCGATCGGTGAGTTAGGAGTGAAATCCGACGCATTTTATTAAGATAAATGAGCAGACATCCGCAACTTACCACTTTCTCCCTCACGCTTGCATTCTTCGGATCTATTAGTTTACACTCTTCTCTATTTCTCTCTCTCTCTCTCCCTCTCTCCCTCTCTCCCTCTCTCATTCTCAAATTCTATCTTTTTGGTTCTTTGATCTTCCTCTCGTCTTTTTTCTAATTTTCTCCTCTTTAGTCTTTGAGGAAATCTTTGACAGTGTTTATTTCTCTATCATTTTTATTCTATAATTGCTTATACAATCGATGTTCGGATGAGAAATAAGATTTTAGATTCTATTTCCACTGTTTCAAATAAAGTTATTTTTTACTTCAAGATTTATCGTAATAGAGATTTATTTTAGTAGCTATCTTGTATACTATCTATTTTTTGTAAACAATTTTTCTTTATTTTATTTAAAAAAATGGTAATTTATGAAACTCGTACGATTGAATACTGTCATAAATTATATGAATATTACATCAAACGTTAATATCATTCTTGTAATTTAATCGCTTATAGAGCAAAAATTTATTCATGATAAAATAATAAAATTTAAAAAATCGACATATTTTTGAATTCTAAATTGTTAAATAATTTTAATAAAAAAGTAAGTATAAATATATATTTGTAATATTATCGTTTGATTCCCTTGAACGTTCTTATGCCCTATGGAATTGCGAAAAGCTGATTCGCAAAATAAATGAATCCCTCTACTCTGAGCACCATCAAATTGAAATAACCGAAATAAATCTATTACATTTACAGGATTCCTATAAGTAAAAGGAGCGATCGTAGAAGAGAAAAAGGTAATTACAGAATTGATATTCATGAAGGTAACCACGCGTATAGTCCAGTTCTCTGATTCTCTTCTTTGATGTTGGTATCAATTTATCGTACGACAATTCGATGATGCAGATATACGTTTTTCTATTCGATTGGAAAATCTGTTTATATTTGGCTTAAGGTATTAACGGTTGAAAAAAAATATAACGTAATTGAGTTAAAGTTGAAAGTCAATTTCTTAAATAAGTTTAATGTAAAAGTATAAAGAGATATAGAGTTTTTCTTTTTCGAGTAGATACATTTACTTTACTATATAGAAATAAAACTTCAATAAAGAAGTATTTAATAATATAGTAATATATATATAGAATGAAATTCTTAATAATAGCGGATACAAAAAATTAAAAATTTCAAGTTATCGGTTCTAAAAGTAGTTCTAAAGAAAATTTATTATAATTTATGCAGATTTTCAATTTTTTCGCTATTAGAATAATCATAAAATAAATAGAATAATTTTATAACTTTCTGCTGGTTAATTAATATTTAATGGATTTCATTTGAAAAATTGAAACTCAAATATCGAATACATACTCGAAAAGTTTTCTAAAATAATTAATTTTATAAAATTTTGATTTAAGGTAAAATATTTATGTTAAAATAAAATTTATGTTTTTTGGATTATACAGAAATAAAAGTAAGTATTATAATAAACATATTATAAAGAATCAAAAGTTTTCTTTCGAATTCACGGATTTAATTTATAACAGAGAAATAAAAAATTATTAATATATCGATGTATTTGTATTTTAAGTAAAATTGTATAAACTTAAATTTGCTTGTTATTTAATATCTAATTAGTTAAGATAATAATATCTATAAATCATAAATACTAAATTTTAATATAAATTTTAGTATATACCGATGATCAATATTAAACCAATTTGGGAAATTTTATATTATTATTATAAAAGTAATTTAAATTTTAAATTAATATTAATTTATATTATAAAAGAAGTAACAAATAGCAATGGATTAAAATTAGAAGAAAGGATAAATTCAAATAAAGTATGAATCAGTGTTAACGAAGGAGTGTTATAAACAATTATAGATGTACATTTAAATAATCTGGTATTGTGCTTTATTCACTCTTTGTATAAGTCATTTTGAATATTGATGAAATTTTTGGAATAAACGATAAAGAGAAAGAGAGGGTTAGAAGAAGAGAATGATAAAAGGGAAAAGAAATCGAAAGAGAGAGAGAGAGAGAGACACAGGCAGATAGACAGATATAGAAAACATTCAAACATTCGAGCATAGCACAGGATTTTAAAATTCAATAGAGAACGCATACACATCCTGTACTTGTCGTATGCTCAATTTTCATTGTAAAAGTTCCGTTTTTTCGTTCGCTTTCATCTATTCTTTTTCCTTCCTTTTTTGCCTCTGTATCCTTACTTATGATTATTGTCCTTTTCTATGTCTCTCTTTTTCTACTGCATTAAATTTCCATTATTTTTCCTTGTTATGAATAATTTTTTATTATTAAACATTTGCTTGTTAATTTTTATTTATAGGTTGACGTTTACCACTTTTTGATTGTTTCTCTTCTTTCGAGCCAATTAATATTCATTGAATTCATCATTTCAGTGTAGTCAAACCTTTATCAATGCGTTGATTCAATATTGTGATTTGTTGCGGTATTTAAATTCTTTTTTTATATACAGTTATAATATACAGCTATTCGAATGTTCCATAAACTGAAAAGTTTTATTCGCCAACGAGTTTCGTGAAGTATTAGCATCTCGTAAATTAGCTTTGGATTATGCTTATACTTAACTTTGAAGTTAATTGTATTATAGTAAAATAGAGCTAATTTTTTATCGTAAACAATATTCGAAAAAGAATTCAGAATGTAAAATTTTGAATAAAAATCTAAAATGTACTTATTTCTTGTATCACATTTTTTATAATATAGGCTTCAATTTTTAAATATCTTCCGAATACTATTTTATAATAAATATAAACTTAAAAATTACTATCGATGCTCTTTTTAAAATAAGATATAAAAAAATTTTTTTTATAGCAAAGCATATAAAATTACAATGAGATTAACTTTAAAAGTCTTAGTTTCGAAAGAAAGCTTTTATAATAAAGTATTCAAGCGTAAATTGAAATTTTAGTAGCTACAATAAAATTAGCATAAAATTTTGTATACAGATATATATATTTTTTAATACTCGGCAGATCTTTCAAATGTAATTCTTCCAAATGAAATGTAATTAGAACTTTTGCGTATTCTTATTTCATACGTGTTTTCAATTTTTTATGAAAGAATGGAAAACAAATACCAGATAAAAAAATCCATTACTTTCGTATAAAATCATCCCTCTTTTATTTTATACAAATTTGTTTTACTCGGTGTCTCAGTTAAATCTATTTCAGACATAAAAATTGATACGAAGAAAGAAGTTCGGAATTTGATTCTGGGTATTCGAAGAGAATCTATCGAATTGAAATTATTATTCTTAAATGTTTGAAATTGAAAGTACGAAAATATCCTAAAAATTCGTTTGTCGTTGATCATAAAATGAAATTTTTCGTTTGAAAAATCTGCAGTCCAAAGTCAGACCTCAAATTGTGAAATTTCAATGAAAAAGGGTTTTCACAGCCGTCACCACTCGAGCATCGTATATTTTCTCTTTTCGTTCTTTCGTTCTTTCGTTCTCGAGAAGCTGTCGCTATAACAGAATTACAGATATTCGCGTATATTACGGAAGATGCTCGCCCGAGTCGGACTGATAACGAGCGACGATTTCATGCGAACGTAACCTTATATTCTTCTCTCTCCGTCGCACACAACCCTTTCCCCTCGAGGATAATGGAAATATTAGCTGTCCCCTCGTCACTCGTTTTTCATTTCGATTTGCCGGCGCAGTCTCTTCGGTCCCCTTGGTATCCTTAAAGCCCCCGCGATTACGTTAATTGCACCTACTTAGAGATGCGCTTCCTCGTTTGCTTTGGAAAAAGAAAGGAAGGGAGACGTCTAATGGCTTACAGAGAATTTTTTTAACTGAAATTAGTATGCTTGCCGACCTTAAGATATTTTTCGCTCTTATTTCTCTATTTTTTCTCATTTTTATTTTTTTATTCAAAAAAAACAACTAATTCAAAAAGATATTACGGATTACTTAATATCCTAACATTTTTAGTATTTTATTTATTCTCGAGTAAAATATACTTTCATATTTGGTAAGAAAAGCAATCGAACTCTGTACAAATATTTTACGAGAAATTAGATTATTATATTGATACAAATAATTATGTCTTAAAATTTATTTCGCATTTTTTTAATTTAAGATAAAAAATTAGCGATAACTATTTACATGTTGGAAATTTATTTTAATTCGATTAAATATCAATGTTGTATTTCAAACTTTAGAAATAAGAATTTTATATTTTCTTAGAGCTATATATTATTATTTGCATACTATACTTAACGATACCTTTTTTTAATAAATTTTTTTAATCACGTTTGTAGCAGTAAGAAATAATTCGATAGGACACATTATCAGGTATATGATAGTGCATGTCATATCATTTTAACAGCCGATACGCATTAGCTATAAGATCATTTAATATATTATAATACGTTACTCGCATAATATAACTTGCATTACATCTATATCAGCATTTAATATTGTATAGTAGATAATATTGCGCAGTGGTTAATGCAATACGTCAAATAACGTATCAAAATTAATAATATACTTACAATAGTAATGTAAACTGTTGCACAGTCTCATCTTGTAACGTGAACTTATAATCAATGTATTGCAGTTAGTACCGAAGCACAATAATCAACATAATATCGTAGCACATAATACATAATCAATGATTTTATAAAATGTATGTATTAATGTACATTAAATATAAAGTTGATTAAAATATTGAGAATCTATTGATACGTCATTTCTTATAACGTTACATTATAAATATAAAATTTAACCGTAAATTATAACAGCTATCGTAAAGATACCGAACATAATTTCATATATTGATAACAGATGTTAATATAGCAACATTACCATCGAATAGAATATTAAGACCATATAAGATTATACCATACGTATGTATCTAATTTCATAAAAAAATTTATTTATAAATACAGTTTTTAATGATTAATTTTATTTATTAAAAAATTGAAAATTTCAATTTATATTAAAAAATCATAAATTATATTCATATTCATTCAAGATTAGTAAATAATAATTGTTTATTCCCTTATTATTATTATTATACGGAAACAAACTAAAATTATGTTTTAAATGTTTTTTATGAATATTAATTATAATATTAAAATTGCGATTATTATCAAAAAGTTACAATAAACAGAGACTTTAAAAAATATATTGCTACGAATTTAAAAAAATAATATATTAACTCAATGAAAACGAAGTTCATTTTTACTTATCGAATTAAATAATCGAATCTACTATTGATTAATTCGAACAATATATTGACGACCAATTAAAGGCAATCCAATTACATTATATAAATGTTTGTATTTGCCCTTTACGTACTGTGTTCATTTTATAATATAATGCAAGTTATTTTACTCTAATATAGTAGTTACTCTTATATTTTAAATATGCTTTGTTGTACATTTAACGTTAATATCATAAAATAAGTAAGAACACGCAATTCGTGTATTTACGAGCTCAAAGCATACTTAAACGATATTTGATTGATATTATGGAATATATAATATGTGTCTTAAATATCTGTATTAGAATATACGAAAATTAATGCATTATCATTTAGTATAAATTACTCATAATAATATGGCATACAAAATGCTTAAAATTTTATTTTATCGATGACTCATTTTCGTTACTCTAAAAAATTATTTCATGAATATTAGATTTTATGAAATACGTTGAATAATATTAAACTAATTTAACATTTATTAAAAAATATATATTAAATATTTTATATTTAATCGCTGAATAAAATTGAAAGATAAATAAATAAATTAAAAAATAAATACTAATATATAAATAATAAACTTGCAATTACCATATAAATTTATGTTTAAACAGATGTACATAAATTAATTTGATATATAGAATACCAAAGAATCATTTGCTTATGAATAATTAATCGTTAGACTTAATTTAGAAAATAATAGAAAATACATTTATGTGATTTAAAATAATCTATTTAAATATTTAAAAAAGTAAATAATTGTACCATAATAAACATAGTACACGTCTGAAACATATTACCATAATGAAAACCTTTCTTTTTATTTAATTTTAGAGTTATATTTATTTTAAGATTCAACTTGTTTCGAACGATCTAACAAAACTCAAAGAATCTTACCTATTTGTTGAAAAATTATATTATGTTTTAAAAGCAAAAAATTATTTGTGAAAACTTTTTTTAAAAATCGAACGAATTGTAATTCGCTGTTGTCATTTTCTTTTCCCCGAGAAAGCAATGCGATTGCCAATGCAATCAAATCGAATGTATGAATTCAAGACTGAAGTGTATGCATTGGAAAGTGGCCCATCTAAACTTTCACTTTAGCTTTCAGACTTCAATGGCAGAAGTAAATGAATTGAAATTATCTGTACGAAGTAATTAGATCGTCAATAATACGATAATTTATTTATACATAAGTTTTTTTTAAGTTTTTTGGAGCAATACATTAAAGTTTTTCGAATATTTGGGTAAATTGGAAATATCTTTTTGTCAGATATCTATCCAATATAAAATGTTTAAATTTGTAAATTTTCCAAATAAATTCTTAAAATTCACAAATATGAATTAATAATAAGATAATCTACGATTTTCTTGCAACTTAAAGAATATTAGACAATCATTTTTAATCTGACATGCAGTATTAGAGAGTAACAATGATTAAATTCATCCACGTAGTATACCAGAGAAAATTAATATTCTTATAAAAGTTAGACTTGATACGCATTTTATTTAAGGAAATTTTAGCGAAAAATTTTATGCGGATACTCATAATGAAATATATATTTAAAGCGATATATTTTAATTTAAAATCAGAAAAGCGAGTAAATAATTAAATATATTATTCAAGTTATTTAATTAATTAAAATTATTTATATTGCGATATTATTTAAAATATTTCTTCGAATCTTTTTTCAAAACGATTACGATATAGTTATATTTGAGTGTTCGAAGGAACAAATTAATAAAATTGGTTCTTAAATTATATATATTTTACTTGGATTTCAGTTGATTAAAGAACGAGTAACAAAGTTTACCACGAATAACCATTTATTTAGGCTAATAAAAGATTAGAATTAAAGAAACTGTAATGCATTGTAATAAGCATCGAAATAGCAAACGATAATAAATGAATAATAAGACAAATGAAATAATTAAAAGTAATGAAAAGGTAACGGCTGGTAATAAAAGAATGATGCCAACGAGAACTACGAGGATCGAATGAGCGAAAAACGAGCGAACATCAGGAAAAATACGACTCGATTTCTATTTTTCTAAGTTTACCATCCGTACTTCAATACGGATAGTAAATTTATAGTACGTCTATACAAAACCTTATAAATATCTTTGTCGACGGAAAAATATGAAGCGGTATAATCTAAAAAAATCTTAAATAACGCCAATAATCGTAATTCATTTATCAAAAAGAAAATTATACTCCAAATGTTATAATTTGAATTTAATCGAAAATACAATGCAAAAATTTGTTCCAAAATTAACTTTAAAACTTAGAAAATACCGTAATTAAAGTACTAGCAAAATGTATAGGAATAATGCATTCAAAACTTTATTATACGCATAAAAATGAATATGATCGTAAAGTATTTAAATATTTATATCTCCTAAAGGCGAGATATTTAGAAAGACAAAGAAAGAAAAAAGTACGCGTGCACGTGAAATATATAGCGTGAGAGAAACTGGATATACGGTGTAGTTGTGGCAGAGTGCAAACTACACGTTGCCGAGTGCGAATTGATTACATCCGAATAGCGCGCGAGTAATTATCCTCGGTTATCCTTTAATCCCGCCGATTACCCGCTGATGCTTCAAGTGATTGATTTTCGAGTACGAAACTCTTCTCTGCGCTCCATTTTTATCTATATTTCATCGCAAAAGGGCATTAAAATTATAGACTTTCAATTATTTAACTCGAACCCGATGTCAATCAAAATTGATGCTATAAAATTACTCTTCTATTCGTTACTTTTTATATCTTGGAGTATAAAAGTAACCGACCATTCTTATTCGTCTTCTTTACCGAATTTATAATATCGGTACTGTCCTAAGTAAATAAAAATATTTTTTAAAAACGACGAAATATATTTAAGTTTAGTTTAAACGATACAAATATTTATTCGATCAAAATATATATTTAACTAATGTAATTTATCAATATTAAAAAATATACGTAAATACACACAAATATGTATTTAAATATTTATCGTTGAAAAGATTACGTATCATAATATTATACAATATAAAAAATTATATAATTATTAAATATTTTTTGGAGAAATATGGAAAAAAATATCGATGAAATTCGTAGCGAGTTATCCCGATTCGTTATAGGCTCATGAAACGAGGTCCGGGAACATCGGCAACCCTTGCAAGATCGGGCAAAACGTACTCGCTTCTCGGAGCTCGGAGATGCGAGGTGGAGAAAACACCTGGAGTTTCTTCTCACGGCGGAGCGCGATGCTAGTTATAAAAGAAACCGTAAGGGCGCGTGTAAAGTAAAAGCACAGGGATCGAACCTGATCGTAGGACTCGGACTCGGAAGTGGCCGCGCGAGTAATCCGGAGGAAGGAGCCGCGGGAGTTTGGCCAAAGGAAGAAGACAACGACTCGCTCCGATTGGTTACGAACACTTTACGGGGAGACGATCATGGCGAGACTTGATCCCGCGCGGATACGAAGATGTACGAGGTCCTTGATGAGCGCGTCTAACGATACAGATTTCACGGAGGCACCTCGAAAAGGAAGAAAAAACAGGTGAATACAGATAACCCGTTAGAACCCGTTGGAGGTCTAAGGGAGACGAAAGCGCGAAGAGATAAAAAGGCGAGAAACGGTGAAGCTCTGAAGCTCGGGGGACCGTTGGACAGTCGCTCGGCTAACACGGATAAAAGACTGGAGTAAAATTCAAAACGTTACTTTTATATTCCCAACAATTATATTTAGAAATAGAGAAGGTATTTAGATGTAAATCATTTTGTTTATTTGATTAAAGCGTTTCAATTTCAACGAACATTTTCCAAATTCTCCTAATATAATCAAAATATCTAAAAAATATCCATTCTATTAAATTAGCTTAGTATTTTTAAAAATTTAATTTTTTCGAGTTTTCCAAGTTTTACGCGTGTATTTCGAATGAAAATAAATTATTACTAGGGGAAATAATTTTATTATTCCAAGTAACTTTTTTATGAAAAGAAAATTATTTAGTTTAATTGTACAAAGTTAAAAAATATTTACGGTATAATTTAATATATATTCGCGAAAGATATTTAATTAATTATGTATAAGACCTTACTCAAAAATTGTTTTATAAATTTGGAGAAATTTTAATTTTTGGTATTATAAATCCATTTAATCTAGGAATTGCATAATATAAATAATATCAGCGCGATAACGTTATAAGTTGATTAAATTTTGAATTCAAGTTCAAATTTGAATTCAATTCCATCCAATTTTTGATTATAACGAATTTTACGAACGAAAACTTCTAACAGCCGTTATATTTTATACTTGTATAAGTTGGCATCGAATATGGTATAATAATATTTACAAGGTAGAATTCGAATGATTCAAACGAATATTTTCATTCGTAATTCTTAAGAAATATAAGAATTTCAAATTTCCTTGTTTTAATAAAATCTACGCAAGTTATTGGTTTTATAGAAAAATTAATATAATATAAAATCTTAGTTGTTCAATTAAAACAAAATATTTTTAAAATGAATGTATCTAAGTTACGTAATAAATTGAATAACGAAACGCAAGAATTTATTAGGTAAAATGATCCGTAAATTATGATTTTGAAGTCGTTTCACGCGTCGCGTAATATTTTGAAAATGAAAAGACGATCGTTCGATCAAGTTAATCCTAAGTTTTAAATAAAAACGAGAAAGTTTGGGTATCCTCACAATCAACTCGGGATAAATAACGGAATCGCGTTTAACCATCTCGTAATGTTATATTACGCGATAGAATAAATAAGCATCGTGTAAGGAGTATGAAAACAGCTTGGAACACTTTTCAAACAAGGTTGTTGAAATTCCATACGATTTCATCGCAGATTCTCATTTATTCCTTAGATATTTCAAACTGATGGGAGAGTATCGCTCTTATATACGAGCTCGTAGCAATATACTTGAATATATACGTATATAGGGCTATACTCGTTGTCGTCACATCCCTCGTCGAAATCGTCTACGTACGCTTTAGAGAGATTAATCGCGAGAGGACGAAAGTTTAATTTAATTTCGACTCGCGCTTGCGCGCGTCTCATTTACTGCGGACCGTCCGCGTTCCTCCTCCCCTCCTACCCCCTTCCGTTCCCCTTTCCGTTCCCCACCCGTCCCCGTTCCACCTCGTATCCGCATATTATTTCCCAGCATACCGAATTTCAAACTTTAATTCGCACATCCGAGCGAGTTCCTTCCTGCTTGCAAGCTACGAAGCAAACTTTGGCTACGATTTCTCTTGGTTGAGCGTTTTTCGTCCACGGCCGACTGTCGTAGCGTGTGATACACTCGAGTCCTACTTTTTTTCCACCTTTGAATAATTTTCAATTTTTAATGGACGCTGTTCGAGTTCAACCGTACGCTTCAAACTTAAAACCGATTTTAAATAACTTATTCGTACGTTCGCTAAAATAAATAAATTTCACATTTTTTTTTTTCATCTTTCTGTCACTCGTGAATCCTATTAATTTTTCATTCTATCCAATTAAACAAATTTTGATTTCCCGGATAAAAACACGTTTATAAATATTGCGCGAGTCTTATAAGTTATTCATAGCGCAACGTCCGTATATTAATTCTTTTACTTCTACGTTAATAAGAATATATAACGAACTTAAAACCTTAAACGATTTTGATATCGTCGTATCGTTAAAAAAGTTGAGATTTCTTAAATATTTTAGCACGAATCGATAATATTCGATCAACTGTACTATTTACGATCCTTCCTTCTCGCGGATCGAATTAGTCGTAAAATTAACGAGGTGTACAAGTTGTAGGTCGATTCGATAATTACAGGCGATACCGAGATCCTGAAATATAATAATGTTCGCGTAAGCGTAATCGAATAGCTTACCTTCGTGATCCTCGTGCGACTGATTCTTTTGCCTGCTGTGATGAACACGGTGGTGATGAATGTTCGGAATGGGAAGCTGTTTGAGCGCGTGGAGGTCTTGATGGTTGGTATCTATAAGTGGATTCTCCACTTGCGACTCTATTAGCTCGTGGGTCGTCGTATTGTCGGCGTTGGATATGACGTTCACTGAAACCACATAGCCACAAAGTTCAAGTAAACTGGTTTCGAATATTTTCGCGTCGGAACGTATAATTCGTACTTCAAATTTGATTGCACAGTGTTTACGAAAATACCTGTAATCGCAAGGAGCACTGTAATTTTCAAATTTAGGAAAATAATAAATGCGTTAAGATACATTCGATGCAGCGTTAAATTAGAACTTTAAAGAAATATAGGTTATCGGTTCGTATCGAGAAACGCACGAGAAACGCACGAGAAACGCACAAGCGTCGTATTTATTATTCGAGTACTTAAATATTTAAGGCTAATACCCGATCCCTTGCAGCCGAATTCGCGAGGTTCCATCAGGCAAATTGCAATCGATAGTATGACCGCAACCGACGCAATAGCCGTTCGAAACGAGTTCGGACTCACCGTTTCAACCTACATTTCATTATCAGTTCCGAAGCAAAACATTGGCCTCGGGCCAATGCAACGTGGATACGTGGATGTAATCCACGTCGACTCGTATCATAGGTATTTTTTATATCAAATTTTTCTTTTTTCGAAACTGACCTGTCCGTGAATCCTTTTACCTCGTAGTTATACCACTGCCGGTTCTCGGTAACGATACGATTAGATCAGAGATGCGATTATTCTTTGAAGTTACGTATGTCACGATCGCATATCTCGTATTATTTTCGAGAACAATGCCGTTTATTTACGATGATGCGCTTTAAATAATAACGTTTAATATCATTTTAAACGGGACCTATACATTTGACGCGGATAAAAATAAGAAGATTCCTTTTCAATTCGAATTATCGGCTACGAATTGTAATTCATTCGGATTCAACATCGTTTTTTCATTCTTCCTTATTTTTATTCGTATCTTACGTATAGGACCTTTGAATCAACGCGAGCGTAGATACGTATACAAATATTGGAAAAGACGATACACGTTTCGAAATTATCGTCCAATTTCGAAGCTAATTTTCTCGCTCGAAATATTGTTGTTTACGAAATTCGATACAAATACAGTTGAAAAGTAACGTTTTGACGTTTCGTCGATAAAAAAGAAAGAGAAAATTTCGCAAAGTTTAAACATTCGTATAAAATTGGACGCGGTGAAAATGAGCGAGAAGATGTTATAAATATTAATAAATATCTAGGCTCGTTGATTCGGCATTGAATATTCACTATTGGACGAAGCGCAGCATCGGAGCGTTATCGGATGGCCGGATGAGCGGTTGAAAACTTACGAACCTGAGTCGAGGAAGCCGTCGAAGGCTTCGCGCATGTCGAAGAGCCGATCGACGGGCAGCCGGGCGATCCTGAACTCGTTGAGCCCGTCGAAAGTCGGCCTCGGCGCGAATTTCCTGCGATCGACGTGGGTGCGTTCGTCTATGGTCGTGGGTGTGGATGATGCATGGGGTAGTGCGAGTGCAGGTGAATCAGGTAGTGCACCGGATGGTGGTGGTGATGATGGTGGTGGTGGTGGTGGTGGTGGTGGATTCCGATCGCGAACGTGCTGATTGTTACGGTGGTTGTGGTGGTGGTGGTGGTGGTGGCGGTGCTGGTGGCCGTCGTCGAAACCGTTGGCATGCTGGCTTTTGTGCTTGTGCTCGGTCTGGGTGGTGCCGATGGATACACGGTCATGCTCGGGAGGAGGATACCAGGAGGTTGCGGGGAGGATCGACGGGACCCGGGTGACGGAAGTGGAAGGCGGAAGGGTGGGATTGCGGATTCGCCGGGGGTCGGGCCCGAAGTGCAGCCATTGGGTCTCCCAACGATTGTTCTGGTAAACTCTGATCGCGGACGAGGAGTCCTGGAGGTCCGGGGGCACGGAATGTGGGTAGAGGAAGATCTTAGGCCTACCGGCTGTGTAATCGGGTGCCGATGCGCCATCCCCGTGCTGGAAATGGCGCGACCGCTCCTTCTCGAGGTTCGAGGCGAGATCGAGGTCGAGCTCGTAGTAGGCCGAGGAGAGGCGGGGCCCGGCGGTGCCGGGAAACAGAAAATAGGGATATATACTGGTAGGGGGCAACCAGATCTCTTGGAAGTTCGCGTCCTCGCGAGGTTCGAACGGGTAGAGGGCCGAGTCCGTGCCCGAGAGATCAACGGACCCGGACGAGGGCAGATACTCTGAAACACACAAGCAGAGACCCGCCCGTGATGGATCGTGATGCCGTGACCAAGAGCTGTTGTACTTTCTTTTTTCATGAGTGCTCTTTTCGTACAACGTGTTTCTTTCTCTCTCTCTCTCTCTCTCTCTCTCTCTCTTTCATCCGAGTTTTGGTCTGTTCGTATCGGGTACTGAATAGATTTTTTATGACGTTTGTGTGGATTTTTCAAACGATACGATAACGTTAACCCAAATTACCGCGCGTAAAGTAAAATCAAAATTAAAGAAATTAATTAATCTTGACTCGAAGCGCGAAACTTACATCGATTATACGAGGCGAGCGATTCGGTTCCGAAACGATCATATCCCAAGGTATAACGAAACTTGTAACGAAGTAGGTCGATCGAGAAAACGAGGTAAGGTGAACCAGACGATCGACCGGATGGATAACGAAGATATTCGTGGATAAAGAGATCAAGCGCAAAGAATAAGGCGCGGGAAACGAGAAGCCGTGTCGAGATCGAAGAGTCCGAGGGAGATGGAAACGAAGCCAGAGTATTCTATATATAAGTCATAAAGTAACTTTTCCAACTCGATGCGACAATTAAGGAAAAATAAGAGAAGATGAATCGAAAGAGAAAAAGTGGAACAAGTTGAGATGGAGGTGGAGATCCGATTCGAAAGTACCGTACCGGGGAGAGTAAAAAGAACAAGGCGAATTCCTTAAGAAGATTCGCTCCGAGGAGTCGTATATACGCACTTGAGCTAGACGAACTTGGTTCTCCGTGGACTCGTGAGCAGGAGTAGGTTGTAAGAAGAAATAAACGAGGAGAGAATACCGGGTGTGAGGGGAGAGAGACTCGCGCGTAGTTCGTGCGAATGGCGACAAACAGCGCGTCTTTTCCTCCCCCATCCCCACCACCACTCGTTCGCCCTTATTCCTCGACGTAAGAAGCTGCTGCGAAAAACACGCGTATACATAGACACGCGCGGGTCTGCATAAAGCAACAGCAGCAGTTGCTCTTCTGGTTCTGCTCGTCCGTGAATTTTGCATCTCGGCGCGGTTCGTTTAACCCACGACTTTTCTCACATCTCAACTGGTATGTGCACATTTCCTTGATTCGAAACCCGTTCAACCGTTAACACTCTCTTTGACTCTTTACTCTCTTCGCTATCCATATGCTTTTATCTCGATCGTTCCTTTTCTCTCTCTTACTTTCTCCCCTACTTTCCTTCTTTTATTCTCTCTGGCTTTCTGTCCCTCGAATAGTCTTCGCGAGAAACGTCGAGATTCGGGAAACCGTCTCGAGTGAACTCGAGTGATTTCACAAACAACGTAAGTATACGTTTGTTTCATTCGTAATTCGATAATCGAGGTTATAAAGACGATCGGCGCTACGGGAAATTTCGGACACACCGAAAACTGCTCTGATTGTGTTTATTCAACTTTTTATATGTAAATTAAATATTGAAAAATTTTCAAAAAATTTACTCGAGAGTTGTATAAATATTGAAATTTACTTATAAAGTATCGAAGAAAGCGGAAAATTTAACGCAATTTAAATTCACCTTTTTATCAACCTTCCTACATCCAAATTCGTCGGGTATTTTTCGTAAAGATTTACTATCGAAACTACGCGACTTTTACGCGTAAATATCGAAATTTACACCTTGAAACGATTCGAAATTACTTACATAGATGTATTTATTTACTTTAATTTTTCGCGATACATCCAACGAAAACGTTCAGTTTTATTTTTCAAATTTATGCTTGTCCGACCTTCAAAGTAATTCGATTATCAAATTCATCTCTGTAAACGAAAGATCAAAACCAACGTTTCTACCATTTTATAAAAAGTTGATTGCCCTATATTATATTATACGACAAACGGAATAAAAAAAAAATTTTCGATCGAAAAAAAAATTGTGCAGTGAATTGGGTTATTACGATAGATAAATTTTTTGTGTGGATATGTAACGAAGAATAAAAGAGAGATGGTCATTTCTTAAAAAAATCAAACGAGATACATAAAAACCAATAAAAAATTGTAAATTACCGTTATATATTGAAATTATAATACCAGAAAAATTAGATAGTACTGTGCATAAAAAACATTTAAAGCAGTTACAGATCGAGATACACGTAAACCAAATGTAACTACAACTACTGTTAAACTACTGTTAAACGTGCAATGCATCCAACTAATATCATGCGGTGCCAAATTTCAGTGTACCTTGCCCCTCTTGGTTTCGGTTCTAACCAAAATTCTTCTAGGAGAAACGAAAGAGGAAGGTAAGCTAGCGCAATCTCTTCCTCCCTCCGGTTCTCCGGATTTAGTCCTTTTACAAATGCTCTCGATCGATTAGCTTGTAGGCGCCTTAGTCGACGCGTCGATGAGTCAGCTTTTGTTTCGATGCAATTAAATCGCACTCCACATTAGCGCACAATACATTTTCAATGTTATTTTATCGAAAGCAACGATGGATCCGTGGTTGCGTATTTTATTTTCACCCGTACTTTACTTTCAAGTGATGCTGTCGATCGGTAAATTAGCGTGTAAATTTAAGAATGCGTGAAAGCAACGATACGGCGATGGTTTCCAACGTCAACGGATACATTGCAAATTTACAATGTGTATTGAAACATGTTTTTACTCGTATTAAATATATATATATATAAAGACTAGTAAGCAAGACATCAAGTATCGGTAATAATTAAGTTTTAAGGCAAGGTACATACAATTGGTGCAATATTGTGCAGAAGCGTGTGAACATCCTTAAGGGGGTTGACATTTAGTTGACATCTTCGTTCATCGGAATATTCTTCTTTGCTGTAATCGCTTTTTAACGCACGCTGATTCGTTGTAGATATTGTATATTCCTTTTTTTATCGCCGACGGAAAAGGAGTGACATTTTTAAAAGTAGTAAATATGTTTACACAATTTTTTAAGTGCGATCTTCGATAATTTACAAAATTTACAAAATTTACAAAAATACCTTTTTTCAGTGAAAATAATAAGTTTTACATAGATTACATAGATTAAAATTTTAATTATGTACAAGTAAAATAGAATATTTTTTTATCTACTCGTTTACTTCGTACATTTTTATAAAATTACTTTAAGTTTAAATGTAAAATATCGTTAAAACTTTCATTTGAATTAAATAATACGTTAATTTTTTTAATAAAGTAATTTATTCAAATTATTACAACATTTTTAGCTTAAATATTAGTTATTTCAAACTTCTGTAAATTATCATTATTATAGTACTTATAGATTAAAATTTCAAATTATGCTATTCATTTTTTTAATATAAAAAATTTGATATCTATAAATTTAAATAATATACTTTAGTGATACTTGGTTCGATTTTTATTGCTTTTTTCTATCATTTTTCACAATATAATATTACTTACAAAATTGTTTTTATTACGAATATCTCATTGTACGAACATAATTCTTTATGATCTAGCTTTTTACGTATCTTCGCTAATACTTTTAAAATTTCATATTTTTTCACATAAATTTTCGATATTATTTGAATTAAGTACATGGTCAACATTTGAAAATTGATGATGAAATTTTAAGATAAATATTGGTGTATTTTTCCAAAGTGAAGATTTTTTGATGTGGTACAGTTAAGTATATCAAGATTAGGTGACTAACTTTAATTACATTAAAGTTTATATAAAATATAATAGAATTTTTATACTATTCTATACTAATATTCGACATCTTTTTTTGAATGCGTTAAAGTTTGAAGAAAAACAAAAGCATTCAAATCGATATTAGTTTATTGTTTATAATTTATGATAAAAAATTATAAATAATTTTGAAAAAGTTTTAAAATAGAAATTTATCTTAAATTTTCCTTAAAATTTTACAGGAGTATTTATTATTAAAATAAAACAAACGTTATTTTTAGAATGATTAAAATTTAAAATGACGTTCTATCTACACATTTTAGAATAGTAAAAGTCAAAGTTGCACGAAATATCCGTAATAACCGTGACACAAAAGCGCTAATCTCACCGATTGCATATAAGATATACAGATAGTAATGCGCTCGATCATTGTCCGAGCATTTGTTTACCCTTCGGCAGCGTTGCGTAGGAAACAATGAAGAGGTACCCTAGAGATAAACCGAAAGTGGCATTCCTCGCGTTGAAGGAGCTTCGTCACTCGTGATTATTTTGCCGCTTTGGTTCCTTAGCGCACCCGAGGGACAATACTACACTAGATAATAAGAGCAATAAAGGACATAAGGACGCACTTGTTCGAGTGCTTCGCTCGATCATCCACCGACCTACGAGTGTTTAGAAGAAAAATGTAGTATAAGGTGAAGTGATTCATAGTTCAACGCAAGCGTTGCTTTGCGTCTTCTATAAATATTATCTGTTAAGGGGAACTGCTTCAACGCTCGATAGCGAATACACTTTTGTTACGAGGGATTTTTTCTACGATTTTGAATAAATTTTATTTTACACATTATTGCTAATTCAATTTAAACCTCCTCTTTGCACGAGTCATCGTCAAAATCAAAACTTTATAAAATAAATGTCGATTGTCTCCGCTTTTTCAATTACAAATATAATCGTAAATTTAATATATTAATTGTTTAAATATACACTATTGAAATATTATAATTCCATTTTCTGTACTTCGTTCTTTAAAAATCATGTAAAGTAAATTACGTAACTTACAAGATTAAATATTCAATCAACTTTGGTATATGTAATAAGTTTCGAAATGTTCAAAGATAAAATTCAATTTTGTCGGTACACTTTATAAAAATTTGTTTTTGTCGTCGTTTTAAATTCTCTTAATATTTTGTAAAATCAGTGTATATACGCAGTATTTCATTTTAATTAAAAAACATCCGTATCATAAAAAATTCCTTTTAAAGAAAAAGGCACTGGCGATCTTTAAAATTTAACGGTTTAAAAATAAAGATCTCGTAAAACGTTTGTATTTTATATTTGGTATTTGCGAAAGGTTTGTCAACGAATTGCTTTTTTCCAAATAAAATTTTGATTTTCAGAATTAATTATTAGTTCCCGAAATTTGCTTTAATCGTAAAAATATATTTAATTAGATTATTTTGACAACTTGATGAAATTTACGTTGAATTTATTTGTACATTTTTCAAATATTTATCAATTATTTATACAAATTATGAAATTATTCTTCGTTTTTATCGTTAGATTTTTTATTTTGATCGTAACAACCCATATTAAACTCAATTTTTGAAAAGAAAATTTTAGTTTCGAATCAAGTGAGTCTATAGATAAATTTTACTGAATCAATAAAGAACTCCGGAGTCCATGAACTTAAAGCAAAATATTACATTATGAAATAACGATTATTAGATATTTTTTTTAAAATCGATAATTTTTAATTTAATTTCTAGTTTCATAATTTCTCAAAAATAAGAAAGTTAGTAATCAAGAACGAGTACGAGATTTCTTTATAAATTTTAGAATAGGAACGATCTACTGTATTAAGTTATCGATACTCCAAGTTTGTTTTTTAATATTAATATAAAAAATATTTTTATCGTTTAAACTTAATTTGTTACTTTACGTGAAATATAAGTATTTTTTTATGTCACTAACAGTTACAGTCGATGTGCAACGATGAATTAAATTTTCGCTATTTTTTTAAAAATAGAAACGAATATACGAAAGTAATACATTTATTTTTATCGCTAGATCCGTTCATCTTTTGCTTTCAAACTTGATAAATGGAAATATCAATTTATATTTTACAAGTTTTTGAAAATCAGTTTTATTTGAAAATGTTTCCTCTAATCATATTTCTATTTTCACCAACAAAGCTATTCGTTCACCTAAGTTTTACGTTTCTTTGCATGTTTTGCAATGTTTTCTCAGCCTCTGAAAATGTCGTTTCGAAATTACTCTGTCGAAAAGAAACCTATTCGAGTCCCAAGTGAAAAAACGTTGGGAAACCTCGTAAGAATGCAGCGGACGCATAAATTTGTACCGTATCCACTGGTCTCTGCGATCGACGCCCTTTTTCCACCCTTTGTCCGAAGCGATCGGCAAAGGCACAAAGGAGGAGTCGGAAAGCGCGTTCGAAACTTGTCAGGCGATCAAAGGCAATCGACAGGCGGGAAAAATCGACGGCTCGTGTTATCGTCGCTCGACGTTGTGGTTTAAAGGGCTTTTGTACTAAATCTTTGGTACCTTGGCGGTCCGATTTTTATAGCGGGTTTTTGAGGTTCCGTCGAAGCTTGTTCGCGTAATTTGTCGGTATCGGGAGACTCGTAGTGCACGATTCGAAAGTCCGTCGAGGACTCGTAGGCAGTGCATGTGAATATAAAGAGGAAACGGTGGTAATGAAAGTAGAATTTAATTCTGAATTTCATTTAAATCGATCATCAGGAAATAGTAGAATCAAAATTTCCTAATTCAAACATTATAATTTTGAAGAGGAGAAATAATTTTTATTTATACCTTCCGTATTAATTTAAAAATGGATATCGTAACGAACGAGTCTTTGGAAAATGATATTTTTCGCAAAAAAGAAACTGGTTATCATGAATAGCTAAATAGTAATATAATTAATCATATTTAATCAGTAAAGTAAGTATTATATAAATCTTTAATGAATTTTAACCCGTAAAAAATATCAATTTGAAATAAACAACTTAACTTATTTATTTAGTTATATTTATCACTATTTATTATTTAAATTGTATAAGTATTAAGTTTTATTTTTGTAAATATTAATTTCTAAAAAATATCGTTAAGCTTTTTTGACATATATGTATATATATATATATATATTTCTTTGCCCGAAACAGAAGTTAAATAAATAATTACTAAATATAAGTTAGTTATAAAACTACTTTGAAAAGATTGTGTTTTTCGCTTAATTTCCCGAGTTAATCTAAAAATAATTGCCTAAGTTTTACAATAGATTTCAAAGCACGGTTACTATCTTTAAAAAAATATATCGCGAATTCGAGAAATATATTTTTCTTGCACTTTGCTTAAGGGAGTGAAAATGTTTGAGCGAGAATTTTCATTTCTATCGAAGTATTACAACCGAAGTGATTTTTCGATGAGATAAGGTACGTTAAAATTGAAATTTTAGAAAAAAGACGAACCACCGTTTCGAGTTTGGTGTCGAAGGTATTCTCCTTTCTCCGTTACAAAACAAAAAGAAGAACAAAGTAAAAACGAGCGAACGCAGAGTCACAGAATCGCGAAGCTAACGCTAATTATGCGATGACCCTTAATAATCGAGTGGCATCCCACATTCACACTTTGTTATCCGCGTCGCGCGGAAGCGATGATAAAGACATTAATTACGAGACTCGAGTAGGAGCGCGGAAGTCGAACGGGAGGCGAAAGAGGTCGAAACGAAAGAGCGAGATGAAGAAAGAAAAAAGTGAGATCTGAGAAGGAGAAATGAATTATTAGGTTGTCGTCGTGCAGCGACGCGCGAAACTCGCTCGCCTCTGCAATCGTACCGGTAATTAACGGACGACGCCGAAATTAAGGTCGACCCGATAAAGTCGTACGCGCATTATCTGCATCGAGATAAGCTCAACGCTAATTAAGGAAAGCGAGGTATTGAAATATACGTGGATTAATGTATGTGCTTTGTACGGATGCGATAGTCGAATTTATATTTGCAAAGTGTAACCGTATGCATAATCTGCTTTAAAAAGTCTCCGCTATTAATATTTTCGAATTTCCGATTGAGGTTCGAGTATCGTTTTTTGTTTCTCGATACTCAACGATACTTATGTATCGTAATTTGAACTTTAGACGCAAAGCAGTTTCATTTTTACGCATCTCAAAATGTTTTCACATAGATAGATAATAACGGAAGTTATAATACATCGTTCAAAAAAATATTTTTTCACAATTATTTTCACGCCGGAGAAGAAAGGATGTTTTGATAATGATTTTTATACGTTCGTAATAACGATATATTATATTATTATTCGTATCGATATTTTTCGTAATTAAAATTGTTAATACATTTTTTTAAACATCTGATTTATCATCTATATAAATATGTACCAAGAGCTCGATTCCATACTAAATGTACGTACAATCCTAGTTTAAAAAATTTAATTTTATAATCGCAGAAATAAATGTAAATAAAAGTTTATTAATCAGAAAAACTATTAATCAGAAGGAATAAAACATAACAATGCTCGTATCCTATAATTTTCGAAAATGCTTAAAAATCATTAATAAGTACTTTTTTCCATTTGTAGTTATGCCGTAAATTACTATACATTTTTAAACTATCTCAACGTTTACTTATAAATATATGTAAAAATAAAAAATATATTTTAATTATAATATTCTACGTTATATTAAAAAATATAAGCTAAAATTAAATTTAAATCAAAATAGTATTTAATCATATTTAATAATAACAAGCAAAAAACTTTATTTCCAAAAAAGATATTTCGTAATTTATTCTGCAAGTGAATTATTTTTTTATTATAAGTAAAAGTATTCGATAGATTTAGAAAAATAATTTTCAAAAGGTTCTTACGATAAATCATAAAAATATCTGTTTTGAAGAAGAAACACATTATATTAAATACAGGCTATCAAAAATTTGATATTTAAAATTCTCTATAGTAATGTTCATAAAAGAACTTTTCAAATGTTGGTTTAATTAAATAAAGTAGGTAAGTTTAAAATTACAGAAAAAATATAAAATAGTGTTATAAAATATGATGGTGTAAATATAATTTTATAAATATCGGTTTAATATGAGATATTCGCATTTATTTTGTAAGATATTTAAAAATATTAAATCTAAGGAAGTATAATAATGAATTTTATTCAACTAAACATTTTAAAACGGAAATTTCTATTTATGTCTTTTCAATAATTTATTTAGAGCTGTACAATTAATTTTAATTGACGTTTAATCATTTATAATAGTATAATCATTAAAAATATATACTTGTATGGAATTAATAACAAACAGAGTAATCGTTTAATACGTTGTATCAAACAATCTGTAAATTATAAAATATGTAATTTTAGAGTTTACATGACAAACCAGAATTAATTACCACATTAATAACTGAACTGTAAAACGATGTATTTATATTGCATAAATAAAAAATATTGTCCCAATAAAATTAAAATGATTTTGAACTTGGATTCACGGCGAATCCTTTTTTTATACATATATTTAATAATACTTTCCTGAAATATAAAAAAGGTGTCGATTAAACGATCAGGAATACACATAGTACAGTAAAATAAATCATTTTAACCAAATACATTTTACAGGTCCAGAAATTAAAGAACTTAATCATTACAAAAATTATAATAACGTTAACCGCAGTAATAATATACTTATACGCTTTTATTTACAATAACATTTATAGCAAAATAAGAAGTTTCAATATTTAATTTTCTTCAACAATATTATCATTACTATGCTTACGGATTATATTCAAGGATTCATCTTACCATTCCATAAAAAAAATATATGAAAACAATAAAGAAAATTAAATATACTGCTTTTTAATCAATTGTAATTATGATAAATATTACTGGTAAGCTTTTAAAATGCAAATAATATACTAAAAAGGCTTTGACGAAATAGAGATTCTACCAAAGTACATACGAAAACAAATCAAGACGCAAAAATGCCATGAATAAATAAACGCCACGCATGACGATCACTGCATATATACTGATATTTGTACACGACATTAAGAAACAAAGAGACAAAAGAGATCGCACTCACAATACGATAAAAGTTTTCATATAAACAAAATTCAGCATAGACCGACACTGAAATCGCACATGTGACACATTTTTGCAGCTGTTAATTTAGTATATTTAGTAGTTTAGTTGCTGTTGTTGCTGTTGTGGACGAATAAAAAAATGCCTTTCATTTTCATGTACTCACCGACGCAAGGGTTGTGATTCACCATGGAGAAAATCCTATCGCAGCGTTTCTTCGCGCCGTTGTCCGGACAAATGCACCCGAACATCGGCGAGAGTCGCAGCTGCGTCCAGGCCTCGTGACACGCGTCGCTGCACAACGTAAAAAACAGTATATTGTATTATTTTAATATTAAAATAATATTCAAATAATATTAAAATACAGGAGGTGCTTTCGTATAACTTATAATATCCGCGATATTGTGTAACCAGGAGCTTAAACTGCGAGGGATTTTATACGAGCCGTTGAGAGAATCGATGCAACGGTTTTCAAATTTTATTTATTTCCCTCGATTGCTCTTTTGCCTCAAAAATTTAGGCGCCGATCGATTCTTAGCTACGATTTGTATTCTACTTTGATACACCGTCAATCCGCGAAATTATCCTATACGTACGCTCTAAATTAATTTATATTTTTCACTCGATATTATTTTACGATTATCGTTCAATATCCGAAACGGGATCGAACATCGATATTTTTATTTCGATAAATTGCGAAGATTTGAAACTTATTGAATTTGCCAAAGCTACCGTATTCAAATGAGAGATGTTACCTTTTTTCACTTTTGAATGTCCTTCGTTACATATCGAATCGGGCCGATAAAAAAGAATAATAGGATTCGTCGACTATTTTCGAACTACTTGATTTTGCGCGATATTAAAAAATACATCTTATGTATAAGAATTGAATTTTCTTATTTATAAAAGGAGGAGAAACTGCGCTCGTTTAATTTATATCTCGAATCGTTTAAGCTTCTTTTTTTTAATGGAAAATATAAGATAATCGTTGTATTTTCAATTTTAATAAAAAAATTTTCATCTTGTTTAATTTAAACAAAATCTGTCAATTCAATTAGACTTTTGGAAGAAAAAAAACTTTTAATCAAAGTGAATTCGTGTAATTTTACTCTTTATTCGCTCATTTGTTGGATAGTTGTTAGAAAGTTCAACATGGAAATGGTTTCTCAGCATTATTAAACTATTTAATTTTAATCAAACGTCACAATTAGTAAATTAAAATTGTAGAAATTTAGTTATATGATTTGCATTCGTAACCATGATTTTTCATTAATAAGATAAAATTTTCAATTTTGCTGCAAACGGAGGAAATTGAAAGAGGAAGACGCGCGCATAGACTTAAATGCGAGTTAAAAGGGCAATTTTAAAAAAGAAATATTGAAAAAGTTTTCTGAGAATCAATTTTACAATCAAATCGGCGTTTCTACAGTTTTTTCTACTCTTTTTTTCTGGAAGGAAAATAAAACGGATTCGGGCCTTCCATTTGAAAACTAATTTCATACCGTGAACACACACTCTGAAAATAGTCATTAAGCAGTCCAAGAGGCGGGAAGATGTTCTGCAAGCGGTAAGAAAAAGCCGGAGAAATGTCTGTCGGAAGTTTTTACTCTAATTAGCTATTAAGCTTAACAACGTAATGGGCACGTGTTCCTTGTCTTCAGAAACAAGCGAATCTCGCTACATCTAATGCACTCGAGAAAGAGATGGATACACACAATTTCCCAGAGTATTTTCATAAAAACAGGAATTTCGGTAATCCGAAGGTCGCACTAAGTCAAGAGAAACTATCGCGACTCCGAAGCCTCTAAAACTAAATATGCTCAAATATCTTATCACGTATGCATAGAAGAAACAAAATCTACATTGGCGCTATTTATAATAATGACACCAGATGTTTCGTACAAACATTTTACTCTTATTTCTGCAAACAGAGCGATTATATCGAGCATATAATAAGCATATGGTAAGTTCTTGCATTCATTTTATAGGATCAAAGAATTACAGATCGAACGACACTTTATTCCCCAAGATTAATCATTATTGGTTCCTTTGCTTCTTTTCTTATTCTGTTCACAAATTTTATAATTACATAAAATTATCTACTTGCCTGCAATTTTAGTCTTAAAATAAATCATAGTAGCCGATATTTCTTTCAAGTATTCAAGTACAATCAACGCGTATCGTTACAAATTTTAAAACTTATAAACTAGAAGAAGAGAGGATGAACTAATTACCCATACTCTATTGTTTAAAGATATAGTAAAAATTTTCCATATTCTTGAAAATATTAAAGTATTTACATTAATATCAACTGGAAAAGAAAAATAAATAAAAAACTTACGATATACTATAAAAACTTTTTTTTAACAGCGTGAATTTTTATTCTATAGTAAAGATAGCTGGAGAAAAATCGATATTTTAAATGTCAGTTGGATACTTAAATAAAAAAAATTCGATAACTCAAATTTATAATTTCCATATCTAAAATAAATCAACCACTCAACCACTACTTACGATTATCTATCTTCTATATTTATTCTTTACAACAAATTTACGAAATATTGTATATACTATTTTAATGAATAAACGAAAGGAAAAGAAAAATTATAGTTCATATAAAAATAAAATAAAATAAAAAGAAGTTGTAATAATTAATATTTCATAATAATAAAAATGTTGTTCCACGTCATTGACTAATAAAGGAACATTTGCAAGTACTACCAAGAAACTCTGTTCCCAAGATTATCTTATGAGGCTCTTAAGGAACCCAGATTACTTCAATTGATTATACTAGAACCCTTTTAATCTCTCAGGAATTTCTAAATACCTTATATAGATTGTAGAGTTTATTTGCGAGTGAAGCAAACGATCATTTTGATTCTTAGTTTGTAGAAATCCACATCGCATACAAATTTATTCCCTTAATATTATATAGCAAATATAATGAATCTGATAAGGTGAAGTAAATTGTTTCGTAACCAGTTCTTTTTTAGAATTCCTTTATTTACGATATTTTATTATTATTTGCTAATGTCTTCTTTACTCAATCGAGGTTTGTATAAAATTTCTTAAATGCTAGAACAAGAGAAAAATTTTTCAACTGTGAAACAAGAAACTTCTTTCTTGTATGTTTTTACAATTGCACAAATACGTATTCATTTAAATGTAAATAAATTTGTATAATTATATTTAAATTAAAACTCATCAAACTTAAATTTTTGAATAGTAAACGTTTTATATTTTATAAAATTCCCATAAAATCCGAAAGTTTACGTCCCTTTAAATCAATAATTAAAATATGTAAATATTATCATAAATTTTAGTACAGTTAAATTTGCTCTTTTATTTACAATACATAGATACACGCGCATATAAATGAATGTATAAATATTTTAGTTCTATATATAAATTTTTAAGCTTTGCCAGTATTTTAATGCTTAAAAAATAATATCTTGTGTATCGTAAAACTTCCATATAATATTATTAACCGAAGAAACTTTAAGAGTTATAACATAAATCCCATTTATTTTTGAATATTATATTATAATAACGGCGCTCTGTAGATTCCTATTACTGGTTTATTCGTATGCTCGCGTTACGGATAGAAGTTATACGGCTTTCAGATATGATAAGTAGCTGTGAATATACGAATAATCATTCAGGGGCAGCTGATAGCGATCAAGTTGGGATGTGATATGCTTGCACTGAAAAACTTTATAAAATTTATGAGCTTATTGGTACTGTATGCTTTTAAAATATTTACTTTTCAAGAAAGGAAAAACGACATATTATAAAAATTATAAATTTTTATGATTCCGTATTAATTACAGAATTTTCTTTTTTCTTGTAACGAGAAGATTAAATCTAACTAAAAATGTTTTTTACATTACTAATAGTTACTTTTATAGTACGTGAATAACTATATATTTATAGTCTATATATTAATAGTATATTTTTTAATTATAACTTATCATAATTTTTTTTTAGATAAAATAGTGTGCAATCGATGAAAAATCAACGAGTAAATGCGTTCGATCCTTTTTCAGCTGCTTCTTTTTTTATCGTTGATATTTGAATTCATTGGGAATTAATTTAGATCAAGAAAAAAGGTAATTCTTTTATAATCTTATTGATCCTAAATCTTTCATGCTAATGGTAGAATAAATTAAAACTTAATAATCTCTAAAAGAAAAACACTTTTATTCTAGTAAGTTTACGACATGTACAGTAAAAATATCATGCCTTTTCAAATCATTTGTAACGGGCAACATTTCATTATTTATTGTACGTATACAGAACAAGAAATTTTATTTCAATATTTTTCTAATATGCATTGATATATTGGTAAATTTATCCTTGAAAGTATTTGTACGTTATTTTTATATTCAAAATACATTATGTAACATAAAATATAAAAATATGTGTTTTCTAAATTATTTATATATTTTATATAATTTTATTATTTAATAAACTAAAGGTACTAAATAAAGCTTTGATTTAGCTTTAATTAATTATAATATAATTGTAGGAAAATAAAATTAAGTAGAATTAATATATTATAGTTTGGACATGTATTTTCACGTGAATAATTGTATGTTTGGTTAACATAATAGAATAAATGAAGTTACTTTTAACTGATATAATCTAAATGTTATCCTTGTACATAATGGAATATTTTTATTTTTGAAATTGTACAAAAATTTTTAATGAAAACAGATATTTAATTAAAAATAAAAAAATGTAATCAGAATTAAGCAAAAAAAACAGTTAATGCATGTTTTTACATAGTTTATATTTAAATTACATCAAGTTACAGCTTAATTAAGCAAATTAATTGTAAAAGCACATGTTAACTAAAAAAGAAAAATGGAAAATGATTGTCACTTGCTCATTTTTTTCGTAAATAGACTAATATAACTCTGATTGTTTTAGAAAAAAATATAAAGCTCATAATTTGTTTGATAATATTAACTATTTATTCGTATAAATAAGAAATTATACTGCAATAAAATTTACAGAAAATAAATTTATATTTTTTAAGAATATATGATACAAATATATGAAAGAAAATATTATGAAGGATATATTTAGAATATTGTTCAATTATCAGATATACAAATTTATTATATTTATTCAACATAACAAAAAATAATTACACAGTACATTGATTAATATTTAATATATATTTAGATTTGAATTTTAAATAAGTTTTTTTTAACAAAATTTAAAATGTAAAATATTTAGAATTCTAGAAATACAAATAAAATTATATAATGTTATCAAATAAATCTAAAAAACAATATGAACTTAAGTTTTACAATACATTATTATTGAAAATACATTTATTATACATATTATTATTATATATTAAATAATGATAATAAATTTTAAATATTAATTTATTTTTTAATTAAATTTGCTGCATCCGTTTAACTAATTTTGAGATAATAGTGCCTGGAATTTATTTTGTAAATAATATCAAAATTAGATAAAAAGTTTTTTCATGTAAGCATAGATGAGATGATTTTACCACAGATTTTCTACGTTGAAAAGTTGAGTATTATAATAGTTATTCAATATTTTAACAAAAAATTTTAGAATAAATTATTAGTCAATCAACTAAGAGTAAAATATTGAATTTCACTGCATCGTTACATATGAAATTTATATTAATGTACTGTCTTTGAAGTTATAAACCAGTATTTCGATAATGAAAATATAATTTCAAAGCCTTTGATTAGATTTGAATTACTATATGTACTAAATATAGATTTATATATTATATCAAGAATACAAAAGTATACTTTAAAATTTAATATTGTCGTTTATTTTTTCTCATAATTTCAGGATAATTTTTCAAATACGTTATAGTATATTTTAGAATTGATATTTCATTAAAAACGTATTTGAATTATCCCAATGACAATATGTTTGAAAACGTTGATATTCCATTTTTAAGGTAAATCCGAACTTTAATTAATGATTAATATTATCACGTATGAGAACTTTGCGTATACATCATATCCGGAGTAACGACGTACAATTACGATAATCAAGAATATAAAGAAGAGAAACGGATAAACAGCAAAAACATTTGATGGAACAAAAGAATTTATAGCGCAACATCTGTCATAGATAAAGCCGAGTTGATAAGCTAGAGAAGGAAACCTTCATAAAAAACTACTCCTCGATCAGTCAAAAACGAACTACTCCTCGATTTTCCAAGGAAAAATAATACTCAACGACACAATCGAATAGATCATATATAACTTGGAAATTTATCGCGAGTTGCGTAGAGATGAAGAGTAGAGTTACCCATCCAAGTATTATAATCGCGAGACCAATATCTATCTCTTTTTTTCTCCCGTAATCCGAATGTGAATAAAATCCATTCACACTGTATGATTTTCGCTCTCTTTATTCATTCCTGATCTCTGTTTATGATACGAAGTAACTCTATTCTTGCATCGACGCGATAACCGGGCCAGGATATTTCTGTACGAGTAAAAGAAAACTGAATAAAAAAATTCAATTTGCGCATAGAAAAAATATGTTTTCCGTAATGCAATTTTAATGCGTATTATATATTTTTTATATTAATAATATTAATAAACGATATAATATAATAAAACATACTGTATATAATTTATAAGGTTCAATGTACTTAAAAGTAAAAAAGGAAAATAATAAATCGGATATAAAAAATTACTTTTCAAGATATTTAAAAAAAGGCTGTAAGGATAATCCTTAAAATTTCTAATCATTGTAATATCTACGTGGCTTTAAGTCAAATTTTGAAGTATCGGAGCTTTTTTATTTTCATATTACATTTTTATATTTGAAATATAAAATTTTAAATAATATTTTCTATATAAAGAAGCTTCTATATAAAAAATATTTAAAGAAGTTATAACTATGCATTAAAATTGTTTCTAAATTATTATATTACAAAATCTCAAACATGTTATAATAAATATCAATATCGTTCATTATTTTAAAAACAAGTTTTGTTTGAAAACGACTTTTTTATTATTTACGTGTAAATAATAATGCCAAAATAGAATAAAATGTCGATATTTTCTGACAACTTTTTAAATTATTATGCTAGATTAAAAGAATTTTATTTTAGTATGTAAATAATAATTTAAGATATACTTTAATAATTACATGTTCATGTTTTCAGTGAAAAATGAAACGTACATTCGTACATAAAATATTAAATTTATGAAAATCTCATTTTCTTTTGAAATATTATAATTATTGTAAGTCAGAAACTAAAATGTACTTTTTAAAGTTATAATATGTTCGTTTAAAAAATAAATAAATGTCTTAATAAGCTGAAAGTTTATAGTAATATAAAAAAAATTTTAATTTATTTTAAACTTTATACTCGTATTAACTTTATTTATATTTGTCAAATATATTTTATCACAATCATGATCTTTTTTATAAAATTACTTTTCCTCTACCTAAATTTTTTAAATATTTAATTTTTAAATATAATCTAAATTATAAGTAATGTGATACATTTAAAAAAATGTTGCTATTTAAACTTGTATTTTTATCTTCAATAATTCGTATGAGTTTGGTTATAAAAAATTTTGAACATTTTCACCATACATACATAATTTTTTTGTATCTTATAAGCAATATTTTCGTAATAATATAATTAAAAACATATTTATAAGTTATAATTTTCAGAAATTCATTTTTAACAGATTTAACATTCTGATATTATCTGGAATTGTTGTTATATATACATCAATAAATTTTTAATTTAATTATGAATTGAACTTGTTAACGTTAATATTTCCTTCCGGTATTTTGAATTAATTCTACAAAAAAAGAATTTAAGAATACATGTAAAATTTTTATTTGATTAATAATTTAAAATTTTAAATGACTTATTAGAATAAATAAAATGTAATTACATTAAATCAAATTATAACATTCAATAATAAGTGAATATTACCAATACTTAATATAAGAAATGAATCGGGTCATAGAACAGCTACATCAAAATCCAAGTTAAAAATTAATTCATTGTTTATCTTATTTATTAAATTACAGCAATATTTGAGGCAGATTTAATGAAAGCAGAAGCATTTAGTGACTTGTTTACAGTATCCAGATTTATATCCATTCACACCACAAATAATATGACAGCATGGTTGACAATCTTCTATATCTAAAAAGAAAATTAAATATAATAAATAACAATATTCTGTATACGTTTACATATATAAACAAACTTTATTAATTAAGAACATTACATATAATTTTATACTGAAAAATAAAGAAGATTCTTTGAAACGTATAAACTCTTATTTAAGAATCCTAATTCGGATTTTCGACTTGTGCGCAATGAATTATATATTATTATCTCACATATCTAGATAATAATTACTATGACTTCTGGTAAACTTTTGAGTAATAGCACAGAAAAAGATGAGCAGTGTCGTGAAACGCATAATCAAAAAGAGGCGTGAGTAACACAGTTTGCTGAAAATGAACCGCTTCTCAAAGTTCAACCAACTTCACGTACAATTAAATTAAAAACTGTGTGCTTTAACCGGAACTCGTCGTAGAACAGTTGTTGCATAAGTAGATTCAGTATTCGTCTGAATACATGATAACATGTACAAAATCGTACAAAATCGTACAAAATCGTACAAATTCGTACAAAATCATATAATAGAGTCAAATAGCGACATGTGTATTTCTATTGACATTTAACGTGATTCCGAACGATAGAATTGAGTTGGAGAAATTTCGAAAACCGAATTAATAAATGCATACACATATATATATATTATATACACACTAATTTATAAGTATTTACATCCGTACACATGTGTGCAAAATATCCAATATAATTTATCGGCTGTTTGTCTACTATCTAACAAACCATCGCAATATCTAACTAGTTTCCATTTTATATAAATATGTGATACAAATGGCAGATACGTTTATCTTTACAAGATTTTATATTCGTTAAATGACATTAAAAATATATAGGATAAAGGTTTTAATTTTTGACAAAATAATTCATTGCAGTTATATAATAGGTATGTTAAAATAAAAATCCTTTTTGAACAATTATTTCATTGCACTTATAATTTTTTTAATAAAGAATCGTGCCACAAACTTATTAATTTTTAGCTTACGTATATCGATAACATTATTAAAATTTATTATTTTATTTAATAGTAAAATACTTAACATTACTTAACAACTTATTGAAAAAAATTATATACTTGTTTTAGTTAAAAATAATTTTATGTATTGCAAATGATTTTAAATTACGAAAAATAGTAATTGAAGAAAAAGATAAAGAAAAGGCCGAATTTGTTCAAATTCTATAAATTTTTAAATTATACGATCCATTCGATCAATATTTTCCTATTTATTTATGTGCTAAATTTCAAACCGAATATACTAGATATAAATTTACTTACTTGAAATTTCAAATGCAGTAATTGTAATCAGAGACACGATTAATAAAAATATACATAAATATTCCATTATTAGCTTTTCAAAGGTTTGATAGATTCGATCATGAGCTTGACATATACTTCACTTTGAAACATGAGGATGTTAAATAATTTTTTATATACGCTACAAAATTTACACGGAACCAATAAGCTGTTATGCAATTAATAATATTTAATAGTCTTAAAATTTGCGATAGTTTTGTGAATATTATATACTGTAATAACAAAAAAAAACTTAGTAATTTTATACAAATTATTAATATATGAATATTTATATAGTATTTATTTAAATTTTGAATAAACTTCGTTGTAATCGTTATATTTAAAAAAATTTAAACAATAGAAAAAAATTGATTTTCAAATAACTTAGATGCAATGAAATATGTCGTATCATACAGTCAAAACATGTTTGTCATCGGTACTCAATTAAAAAGTATAAATAATTTATAAACTTTCTTTTTTTAATTTTTATAATAATAATATCTCAATTTTATATATTTTGCTTTTGACTATATATATATTCTTTAATTTGCTAGAAAAGCCTTTAAATATACAAATTTTTATATTATGATTATACAACACGTATTTATAAACATTAACTTGATAAGATAAAAATGTTTATATCTAATTATATTTTGCAATTTTGAAACAATAATACTTTAGTATAAGTATTTGTATTTAGAAATATAATATCGATTCAATATTTTAAATATTATAAAAAAATTTTACATTCATGAATTTGAACGATATAATGATTAAATAACTAGTGAATAAATACATGGCTAATGGAGTAAATGATCAATATATTAATGTGAATTAGAATAAAGGCTAACAAAATATTTCTTAAAGGGATTTTATTCTCAACTTAATTAACATATCACCATTTTATTTTTCAATAAATTTTCGAAGTATTACAAAGAAATTAACATTTTATTACGGTTATTATTATTTTTATATCAATTTAAACATTTTGATTACATGATAAAATAAAACTTTAAAAGGATTCTATTGTACATTATATCTAATGAAATTCAAGATATTTACTTTTGTATTACACGTTCTTCGTGTAAAGTATTTAGTTCTTTCGTCATTGATTGCTTATTATTAGAATAAAGTAAACTATATGAATAAATTAAACGACTTCAAAGATAAGCAATACGTGAATCATTATATTATTTTATTACTTTTTAAATTTATAATCTTATTTCAAAAAGTATTTTTAATAATTAAATAAACTTACATGAAAAAATATAATATTTATACGTTTTATATTTAATTATATTGTTTTTATATTTAACTTAATTCTAATAAATATACTAAAAATTGTTGAATATAATCATATGATTTTGATACTTAATACTATAATTCAATATACAAATTAAAAGTCTAAAAGGATTTCAATTCTTTTTACTTATTGTTTATAATGACATAAAGCAAAGATTACATAAAATAAATTTAGCTAACGACAAAAAATAATTTTTTTTAATACTAATAATTTAATTTTATATTAATCAACTAGTAATTGATTCATATGGGAATTTTATTTGAGTCATTACTCCAAGTTGGATATAGTTTCAAAAATAGTAATACAGAATCATTTATAATTTTTAGTAAATGAGGGACACATACTCCATATGTGTTGATAAATCTATTATATTTAATTACAATTTAGAAGAAGAAAAATGATTAGAAAACCAGAAATGTCACAAGAAACTCCCTTTATTTGAAGACAATGGATTATAAAATTATAGCTATGTATGTATTACACAAATATTTTCATAAAGATATTAATGGTTTATTAATTGCGTATAACAAATAAATTCAACTTAGAACTGAAGTAGAACTAAAAGAATAATATTGTCGGAAAATATTTTTTTTGAAATTTGAATAAAAAAGTAAAATACATACAGATTTTGTAAAGGTCTTCAAAACGAATTAAGTGATAATTTTATCTTACTAAGGTAAATTATGATATTTATTATAAAAACATAAAGATATATTTAGTATATAAAGGTTAAAACTTACCATCACTCAAAAAGAATATATTTATGTTAATAATTTTAAAGTAAAGCTTATTCTTAAAATTAAAAGTTAGAATCAAATCGAGTATCTTTATTAAATTAAAAGTTATTGAATTAACTTAATTTAAACGATATCATATAATATATAAATTATTTCTAAATCCATATTTTTTTAGAAAATAACTTGTCAATGTAGTACAAGACTTTGATTAAACATAAAGAATGGTATTCGAATACCAACGAGTAACGATACATTTTTACATAGAAATACTAAAACTATTATAAACCAAGATATTTATTCATAAAATTATTTAATTTCTAAAATTTTTAGATTTAAAGATATTTTTAAATATAGGTTAGAGTGTTTTATAGTATATTTATATATGTTTTATTTTGAAATTTTACAAATTCTTTTATATATAATGTACAGTTTTTATTTAAGCAGACGAAAAAAGTTTGATAAAATTAAACATACATTTTCTTGAATGCGCATTAATTTTGTTCATTTAACTACAAAAAAATCACAAAATCTTTTAAAATTAAAAATAATGTTATAAAAGTTATAAATAAAAATAATGAAGTTTATAATTTTATACGTATTTTACTTCTTACTATTTAAAATTATTTCGAATTTTTTTTGACATCCTAATTGCATGTACATTATCTTCTCTAACATTTCTGGATTTTCAAAAGACGTATCGCATGGATTCCTTTGTGCATTAGATAAACAAAGCTCGAACTTCAAGATATCTCAATGCTTTTAGTGCAGAGTATAATTACGCGAACGCTCCACATTAAGGTCTAAACGATTCAAATGCAGCAAAAATAGACGGAAATGGCGGTCTATGTGTAGCTTTTTAAATAATATAAACCGCTAATTACTTACTACATTTACCATATAAATATTTTACTGGGAAATGATTTTTGATAATTTTATTTAAATCTATATTATAAAACTTATTTCATGTGCATACATGTATTTATATGTTTTTTTTTTTCAAAAACGAAGTAAACTAGAAATTTGTAAAATTGGTAATCCTTTTAAATATACACATGTAAAGATTATTTTTACGATTCTAATAAAATATCTAAGGTTTCTTTAAATCGTTACAAAACAGATCTTCTAATTTTTCGTAAGATATTAATAGTCATTGCAATTTAAATGAAAAAACAAAAAAAGTTGAAATATCGATATTATTTATAAATTATTAAAATAGATAGTAGATTTCAAGTAAGTACAGTCGGAAGTAAACAGAAACATTTTAAAAAATTACCAGTGATGGGTTTTCACGTTAATGCATTTGCCCATTCAGCCTACATTACGATTCTTTTATGAAATGCGAGATGTTAGAAATCTATCCACTTCTGATTAATTCTGATATAAATTAATCTCACTATTTACAGAATTAAATTTCCTTTACGTGAGAAAGATTTCACGATGTGAAATGTGTAAAATAAAATTCATCATACCGGATAGTACACGTATAAAAGATGAGTTTCAGGAGGACTTTAGAGAGTGAAATTAGGCTGTATGAAGGGTGTGGTTTCCAAAAGGGAGTATTTTGAAAGGGACATAATCACTATCGATCGAGAGTATCATGTCTCTTCATATAGCATGCGGTCAGATACTTTTCGGATAGAGTTCGTATTTACGTGTCTGTATACGTGACGTAAAAGACTACATCATTATTTTGAATATATGAATGGTGAAAAAAATTAGAGATGGTAGATAATTGATGTAAAAATATTGTACGAGAAAAAAAAATTCTTTTCATCGATCAATCATTTGCGGTCAATTCTAAGCTCATGAAAAATATAAGTGGATGAATAATTTAAAAGAATTAACTTATTTTTACAATAAAAGAGCTTAGTGTATCGAAAATTTTATGTTTATTTCATTTTTACTTTTTCAGATTAATATCTCGAGTACAAAGTTACTATTTTTTGATGTAATTTTATATTTATATAACAATCTTTTATTTATTTTCAAATTTTTAATTATATCAAGATAAGATTTTCTATTTCAATATCTTATGAAACTTTTTTGTATTTTTTATATTACCTTGTATTATTTTTTGGTATAATTGCAAAGATTATAAAATTATAATTTATTAAAAAAACTGAAGTCTTACCATTCATAAAATTTATTATCGATCGACGTTTATTACAATAAAAGTATATTTAATAAGAATAGCAAAAACATCTATAAACATGTTTACAACGTCCACCTCTACGTCCACGACGTCGACATCTTATGTGACATTCTGGTTGGCAATCAATTTTACCGCCTAAGATAAATAATAACAAAGGTTAACTTATTTTTATTATTAATATTTGTATCGACTTGATTCATAGAATCTGGTTAAAATAAGATAAAATAAGTTAAATTAGACGTATTTTTAGTTCCCAATTATTCCGTGTAAAATGAAACATCGACAAAAAAATTTTCAGTATAAGTAAAAAAATAAATAAAAACGCAATTTCAAATTTAAATAAAATTTATTTTTATACATACAGATATTTTTGGAGTGATAATATAATTTACACGATCTTTATGTAATTTTTAATTGCAATGTAACGTATTTAGAAAAAATAATATACTCGATATTAATATTTATTTGATGTAAATTTACTTACATGTAACTGGAATTATAATATATGTAACAAGTAGCAAAAGAACGAATAAATATTTCATTATACTTCTATAAACGTTTTCCGTAACCTGTCGAGAAGTTCAACAATATTTCAGTTAGAAACATTCCGATATTTTATATATATATTACGTAGTTTGTGTGAAAATAATAAGCTTACACGGAAACAATAATATTTAATAGTCTTAAAATTCGCGATACTTTTCTAAATATTATATATTATAATAATAAAGTAAATCAGCATCATTAGAATGATCCAATAAATTCATTTGACTTAAATGGAAATTAATTTTAAGCAAAAATATAATTATGATTATATATTATTTACAATTTAATTTATTAAAACTTGATTACATTTAAGAAATTTTTCTACAATTTCAATTTGATTCATTAAGTTGCCAAAGTGGTTTCGATGCTTTAAATGTAAGTTTTACTTTAAAGATTGTTCTTATAATAGAAATCGGAAAATTTTTTTATTTAAAAAGTTTTTCAATAATATATATTATTATCATTCTCGTTTTACAACTATTCTTATGATATAATTAAAACCTATATATAGCTAATAATAAAATGATATTCATTATATATATTCAATCTGATTTTTTTATGTTAGAAATAAAAAATTACATTTATACACATTTCTATTAAATTCAAGTTCTCTGTAATAATTTATTACATAATTTTTCATTATTTTTAATTAAAGCTCTAAAAAAAAATACAAGACCAATGAACAACAATAACTGATTTTTCTTAAGAAATAAATGAAAACATAAATAATAAATATTTCTAGTTTGGTGATATCTATAGTTATACATACTGTATTCTTACGTGTAATAGTTTAGTCATGATCCTAGATAACTAACACTTTTATCTTCGTCTATGTAATAAATTATTTATATACGTGTGTTTGTCAGAGTGATTTTTAAAATTTAAACTCACTTAATATGTTAAAAATTAAGTTACGAAATATTGTATTCATGCCACGTACTCAAAATAATAGAATATATTTCTTAATTTTTTTTAACAAATTAATTAAATTTAAAAGTTATTTTAAACTTTTTTAAATGAAACGAAATTAACTTAAAATAATTATTTTGGACAGTTTTCTATTCTTTAAAGTTAAATCGGTATCATAAATAAGTTATTTTTATACCGCTACAATTTATTTAATCGAAAAGTAAAAATGTTGCAATATACTATTTTTAGCTTAAACTTATTTTTAAAAGTATTTACAATAAAAAATTGGCACACTGTAACAAGTAAATTTGAAGAAATTTAGTGTTATTGTATAAATGTGATTTAAGGTATTAATCCTTGTTTACCCCGGTTCAAATTTTTATTGAATAATTCTGTTCTGTCCTGTTAATACTAAGTATAGCACAGCATAGTAAAAATTCTATATCTAAAAAGAAAATAAAAAAAAAATTTATTACTAATATTTAAAGGTATTTACTTATTATACGATTGCATATATTTCCGGAGGACTTAAAAACTGATAATAACATCGGAAATAAAATTTTTTAAATATTACATATAATAACTTTTTAAAAATTTTTTTCAATGATACTTTTATATTCATTTATTTAGCAAGTAATTTTCATTTACGAACATTCATTTTTTATATAACTTTGGAACGTACTAATTATTCATAATTATAGCACGATAAAATATTCTTACGTAAGTATAGATTTTTTAATTATACTAAATATTTGCAAAACCAAAATTTTTATCCAATCTTAATTTAAATAATATAATTTTACGATAAATCAGAAATATTATCAAAAGAATGAGATCGTTCCTCGATATTCGAGAAACATATTTGCTTCGTATGAGTTCAAAATATCTATTAGATTCTTATTTGTGGTTAATAAAAAACGGAACACTTGAATTTATAACTGCACGTTAGACATATTGAATTCGAATTGATAATAATAGAAAAATTTTCAGATAAAAATATACGGATATTAAAATTAGATGGTATAAATGTAATTTAAATCGATTTCATTAAATTATTACTACTCCGCGTACAATGTTCAATATAAATATATAAAAATTGTAAATTTTAATTAGGTTACGTGAAAGTAGAAACGCATACGAGAAGGTTTAAATAGAAATTAAAAAATTTGAAGAATAAAAACATAAAGATTATACATGGAAAAAAAGGAAAAGAAACGAGCGAAAGAAATAAAGAACTATATTTTAGATGAAGTGCTGACTCTGGAAGAGTGTAGAAGGAGGTACTCGTAGATTGAAATAAAGAGAAAAAACGAAAGAAAAAGAACGAGGATAGAAAAAGACAAGTTGATAACACTAATAGTAGAAGAAAGAGAATTGGAGAAAAAAGGAGAAAAAAGGAGAAAAATAGGAGAAAAAAAAGAATAAAAAAAGAATAAAAAGATAAAGCTTTGAAATTGATCAATGAAATTAATTCTTTTTAATAGTAACTCTTGCTAAAGAAATAAAGAAAATAGTCGATTCATCAAAATAGATAGATTTTTCAATAATGGACAACGTAACAAGCCTCTACGCATACAACACAGTTTTATTCGAGAGCTCGGAAAGTTTTATAACATAATACACTTATCTAGAATCCGATTTATAAAAGAATAAGTTGGTAGAAAAAACTTAAAACACAAACGCTCGTCGATCTCGACGCGGATGCACAATTATTGCATTTCCTTTACGAGTACTAATGAACTTCCGTCGTCTCGATGACGTGAATCGCGCGAGAAAATCACTTGGGCCGGTTTGTGCACGCGACCAGTCGATGCAGTCGATGCAGTCTATGCAGTCGATGGTACACAAATGCGTGCAAATGTAGGTAAACATTCGCGCGTACGATTCACCGATGTTAGTGTGATTCCTCCTATTTACGTCTGCTTATTTACCGGTAGAGCTTTGCGAACGTCCTTGTATTTACACGATGAGAGGAGACGAGCTTTCCTTTTTTCATTACATCCTATTTAATACCTGAAGTCGATGAAGAGAGAAAACGCAACGAGATTATACGATTTTGGCTTCGGTATTATCGATACTCAATTATCATTCTAAAAGATAAAATTGCCGAATCAAATTTTTAATAAATGATAGCGTTTACAAAATTTTTATATTATATTAACAATTTAAATATATTTTCGTTTGGGAAAGGTGAAATAAAATAAAATCAAGGTACAAGCGATTAAATGAATATTACTTGCAAAATCTATTATAAAATTTTAAAGCGTGCTCCTTTCTTATATTAAAATTTTTATATATTTCTATATCGGATTTAAAAAGAGCGTAAGGATCATCGGTTCACTGATTTTGTTTCATGATTTTACGTTTTGAATGTAAAGTACTAAAATAAATAAATATACGACTAAAATATTTTACCCTTTCTCTACGTGTGAAATAATTCTTTTGATCATTTTTTCTCTGAATTTTAATAACGTAGTCAACATTTTTTAACGAATCAATTCTTGATATATGATTGAAAATATTTTTTCGTCATTCTTCTCCGAACCTATTCTAAATTTTATATTTACTTTCGTGTCTAAATTTCGTAGAATAATTGTATAGAATCTAAAATAATTAAAAAAATACTACCCATTTTTTTTAATAAAGTAATGTAATTAAATATAATAACCGAACCAAACGATCGCATTAATTGTCTTACTGTTTACCTCATAATTATACCGCATTATTGTATTTCTATAAAATACTTATAAGCCTATCTTCAACGTATCGATCTACTATTTTTTCAGTTATTCAGTCTTATATTGACATAATTCCTAATGTATACCACATTTGCAGCTTGAATAATTGATCAAGTTGATTAATTGTATTATTATATTACGAGAGTTTTTCCGCGTGAATATTATTTGTATATTTACGTGTGCCTAAATCGAATATATATAAAAATTATTTAAAATTTGAAAATAAAAAAATTTTAATTCATGACATATGTGAAATAAAAACTTAAAGTTTATACAATTTTATTGATAAACTTTCGAAATTCGATATTTTTTAATAAAATACTTTTTTTTAATGACTATATAATGTGAGGATCAATTTCATTTTACTCGATCACGTATTCTTACCGAATACTAAATATTCATATAATCATTCTCAAAATTTAGATCATAACGACACTCGATCTTTATTATATTTCTTGAATTAAAATATTCATAAATTATAAATTATAAATATATTTATATTGTGTATATGTGCATTCCATTGAGTATATTTTTCTATTATATTTTTTAAGTATACAAATCGTTAAATTACTTTGTTTTCTCTGCAATTTTATTTACTGACTATTAAACTACGTTTAATATATTTATACAATCAATTTTCTAAAGATAAGACAATGACATTTGCTGATAAAGAACATAAAATTTGTGATATAAAAAATACATAAATAAATATAATAAATTAATAAAACCTCTGTCGAAAAAAATTTGTAGAAATCATTCCTTTTCTTAGATGAGAAATGTAACAAAATCAAAATTTCTTTATTTTTGAAATATCTAAAGATTTATTTAAATGAAATTTGTTACAAATTCTAACAAATAGAATTGATTTACCGAATGGAATAAAATAAATTTTTTTGGCATAATATGTAATTAACTCTATGAATATTCCGTTGTATATTTAACATACTAAAATGCCAAGGAAACTATTATAAATGAATTTAATAATGAAATAAAATAAAATTATAATTATAAAATTGAACAAAACTCATTATTTATAATAATTTATAGAAAATAAATCGAGAAGTAATAAAATACAAACAATAGTTTTTTATTGATGTAGCAAAATAACGGTAAAATTTAACTCTTCGGATTAACTAGTTGCATTTATTGCAGAATTTCGATAGTATCGAATTTAAAACAAAATTCAAGTATTATCTCCTAATATTAATCCTAATGTCTCTTCGATAAGTATTTACAATTTTAATTTTTTTCTTATTCATTTAATTTGAGAAAATATAAAATTTTGATAGTCGTTGAATATAAAAGAATAATGTATGTATTTTATGAAGCTTTATTCAATTAGATGATATAAAAAACTAATTAGAGAATAAATTATTGAACTTTCCTAGAAGTTTTAACGGTTTTTTAAATATATGTATACTGTTACGATTATACATTTAAATAGAGAAAGAATAGAGCAACAAATTCCCATGTGCCCACCCTTTTGTAGTATAGCATAAAGGAAATTTGTTTTATTAATAAGATTTATCTAACTATTTGTTTCTCAGGGAGTTCTAGTTAGCTAACGAAATAAAAATTATAAAATATTCAATGCAAATTTATAGATGTTAAAAAAATTAGTTTTTTAATGTGTGCAAGGGGAAATTAATAAAAGCTACTGTTCTGAAAAATGTGCTCTTGGTATAAGATACATATATAAATAGACTACTCGAATTGTGTATAAAAATATATATCATTTATATAATAGATAATTGGTATTATAACAAAATTTATACTAACATAACATGAATTAATAAGAAAACTGTTATTACTCAGTTACTGTCTCTTTTATTTAAACCTTTCCTATGATTATTTAATTATAAGAAATGCACGTTTCTAAATCTTATTCAATTACTGTAAAACAGTTGTAAAACATTTCAAATATGGTTGACTAAATTTATAAATTGAAATAAAATTATATCAAAACAATAAACAATGTTTAAAATTATTTGTATAATTTTTATTATATTAATTTAACAAAGAATTAAGTATGTAATAGTATTATAATTAAGTACATGTTTTATTTCGTAAATGGTTCGTACTTAATTTGTATATTTAATCTAAAATTATAAAATAAAAAGATAAATAAAAAAGCAATATATAAGATTACGGATCAACGAAAGAATTAAAATGGATAATCAACGTGATATTACTCAACTTACTCTAAAATTTGTCCATACATTCAATAAAATACACGATAATTCTCTTTTTTGTATTTTTTCTATTTATTTCTGTTTTTCTTTCTTTTTTTTATGTATTTAGTTTCATACATAAGTTTATTATTTTTATGCTTTCTTTTACCGAATACTAATTTAATTATAATAAATACGTTAACTGATCTCAATTTTCTAAATAATATTCGATATAATATTTACACGTAAAAATTTAACATTTAACATGAAATATTTGAAATGATATCAATAACATTTTGTTATACTTTAATTTATAGCATTAATTTTGTCAAAATTTTCATAGCTACATTTTCATAGACTATTATATTTTTAAATTTTTTCTATTAAATATAGCAATAATAGCAACCATATAAAAAATCTGTAGTGGTAATCGAGATCTTTAATTAAGATAATATTGAAAATCTATGATATAAGAACTATTCTACTAGGTAAAGTTATAAAAAAAAAATTTTAAATATGATATAAATCAAACAAAATTAAATAGAAGTGTTTCGTTTGAAAATACGTTTATATAAAAATATGTATAGTATATTTAAAATATTTGGAAATATGACGTTGCAAATGAAGTTAAGATTAAAATAGGAAGTAAAATTCGTACGTGTAATCTAATATTTCAAATCAGATACGTCAAAAGATATAACGAGCAAAAATATATCGTTCTTAGAATAGAAAAATATGGTTAATCAAAATTCATAGCTTCTGCTCAAAATCATGCATATAATCGCATAATATTAGAAGTAAATATAAGTAATATTTCAGAAAAAAATTTTAATTTTTTGTAAAAAAAAAAGTGAAATTACTTGCGGTCTGATTCGGTTTTTCAAAAATTAAATGAAAAATAGATTTGAAGGAATAATAATGTAAACATATAAATTTTTATTCGCTCGTTTCTAATTTGAAAAAATCTTTTCGAAAAGATTTCATTATCAATACTTAAACTTCATTAGAAGATAGATTTCTTAAATTTATAAAGTATCGATAGCATTACTTAAAGGACATTTAATATAGTTAAAAAATTTTTTTTGACAATTTCAAATAACGAAAAATTGTGAGTGGAGGTCAACACGGAATTAAATGCTCTAAAGTAAACTGACTGTTAAAAAGAAGACATTAATTAAAGGAAGATGTTCTTTGCTGTCGTAACTTATATCTTTCTTAGACTGCTTTTATTTATTTCAGTCTCACTAAATCTAAACTTATATAAATTTGATGTATAAATTGCCTTTTTGTACGGTGACTTAAACAGGCTGATTTATAAGGAGTTGTGTGCAGCTGTGTGGATTTCCTTAAGATATTGGAGTAACTGAGTAACTATTAAGAAAAGTTTATACGGTATAAAACAAATAATTTAATAATGGGGTAAGCAATTTTTATATAATTAAAAGCATGTTCTCCTACAATATATTTTTAAACGCATTCAAATAATATATCTCATCTGCATTGTGTCGCACATAATTTATGTTGTGAAATGCACTTTTATGATAATTTCTAAAATATGCATAAGAAAAGATACTTTTCTAAATGCATCTACGCATTACCTTAAATCTCAAACTTATGGCGTAACTTCTTTTTCCTTGCTGTAAGTATAAAAATTGTATAAATATTTAAAATAATACGTTCTTATAAATAATTTTTAGTACAAACGCATTCTGAAAAATAATTTATTTTAATTTCTGTTTTCGCAAACAAGTTAAATGTTTCATATTTTTCTTCTTGTTACAAATATATTTCTATCAAAAGGACTAGACTCTCGAGAAATCGATTTTTTCGCACTCGTTCGAAAGGAAAAGTATTTCTAAATATAAGTCCGTCGAGTTTTTGTCGAAATCGTAAAAAGTGTTGATATTAGAGCTGAAAATACGAAGTAGCGCGTAAATTTTTTACTTCGTTAATATAAGAAAACGTTTTCGATGAAAATTTTTAATAAATAAATTAATGAATAAATTTAGTAAATAAATTTAGTATTAATATATTTATTTGTGTTTTAGATTATTCTGACAACGAATAACGTAAATACGATGTTTCAACTAGTTTTAACTTTAAAAGCAAATTTGCATCGTATTATTTTTTATTACGATATCTTAATCCTTAATAAGGACGATAACAGCGTAAAATAATAATTTTATTTTTTTAATACCAACGATCGTCCGTAACTATTTTGCCAATAGTTATTCGATTTTTACTCAAAAAGGTTCGATAGTTTACGTTCGTAAGAAAAAAGACAAACGATAAATCGAAAACATATAGATACAAAATTTTCATGGTAAACGTTTCTATTAAGTTCCACAACATTATCGAAGGAATATTCCATACAATGTATACGTATATTAATATCATATATTAACGTACTAAACCCAAAAACAAGTTTAAACAGCATAGCTTGAAAATTTGTGTATTCCGTGTAATCCAAGGTATAAGACAATGATTTATTTTTGAATAATGGGTTTGTAAATATAAATATATGTGCGTGTAAGTGTAAATTTTTTATCGTAACTTTTTAATTCATTATATATATATATATATATATAAACTGTATTTGTATTTATTCCAGTTTTATTAAAGCGAAATTTTAAAGATGAAATTTTTGAAACGAAGGTGAACACCAAATAAAAGACAAAATGCTCGGTTTGTACACAGAGTAAGCGATAACAACTCGCACACAAAATACGTCTATTTATTCTTACTAATTTCTCGGGCATTAACTTTGTTCGAGGGAACAAAGTTTGTAGTAAAACAGAACGCGTTGACGCACAATTCCAGTGAATATAAATCTTAGCAATTATTGAGCGTAAGAGCATACGTAATACGAGCGTCGGAAGTCACGCGCGAACGAGCATTTCCCCATTTCCCGGCAATGCATAAAACTTTTGGTTTGGCATCCATTGCGTGTCGAGGGCGAGCATAATTCTCCTTTTCGAACATCGCGCGTTAAAGAAGAAACGAGTCATTGACATACTTAGTCGCGTGACTCGCTACCTCCAAGAATTACTGTACAGGAATCGCGACTCACTGTCGGGAGAAAATTACACGAAGAGAAAATTCTTCGCGACGCGAACGCATATTAAGTTGGACCTCGTCGCAGTCGACCTCCGACCGCGAGGCTCTTTCCCTGTTGGTGATAAGGTACCCGAGCCCCGGATCAGCAGATACCGAATTAAATTAATGTATTGCGTAACGAAAAAGCTTTGTTTCTTGGTATTCTACGATTGTTGGTTAAGTGCGGAGATTCGGGAGCAGCTTTACATCGGTTATAAGAATCATCGTTTCAACGTTTATTTAATTTCAAATGGATCTGCTTTCGATGTTTTTAGTTTATCGGAGCAAGCTTTGTTTTACGTTTTTTTATCGATGTATTCGAGAAATGCAAAGCAAATTCATACTTTGAAAAAATGTTTCGGTGAAACGAACTCGATATCCAAATACGCGAACGTCATTATCGAATAAGATAACGAAAGCGTGATACAAAAGTGATTGCGCGTATGAATTTTGTGATCACGAGTAATTAGACTTCGTACCGGTGAAAAACGAAATAATGAAAATTCGCGAAAATGTCGATACGTACGAATAAGCGAAAAATCTCTTTAGTTGAGCGGTGATTAAAATAATTTGACTTACGATAGTTTTTATCGAATAATAAATAATTTCGACGTATTATAGTTTTCTTCAAATATTCATAATTTTAGCATAATATCTATATTCAATTTTAAATGCTAATTTAAAAATTATATTCTAGAGAAATTAAAATTTTTTGAATTATAACGTACGAAAAATTTATAATAAATTTTTTACGTATTCTTTACATTTATACGCGACCTACGGTAATATTTTTTTACACGGATATAAATATACGATACAGGGATCAAAGATACAATCGTAACGAGTCTTTTCGTTTAACTTTTCGTCGAAAGCCCGTTTCTCTTTAAAATTCTTTATCGTTGAATACCGTTTAATCTAATATATACGTTTAACAAAGTTACGATAAGTCGCAAAAATAGATTTCCGTTCGCTTCTTTAGGCTAGCTAAATTTTATTTTATAATTCGGTAGATGGGATAAATCATATTTACTTTCCAAAATGACGGAAAGTTTTTATAACCAGTTACATTCGGCATACACTTTTAGTATCAATAATTTTATTTTATATTTCGGAATACGAAATAGATGTACCCTATATCTAAACCTTGAAATGTAAAAAGTTTATAGCGGAATAAAACCACCGGGGTTATTATTATCCACCGGGGACTCGAGGTCGTCTTTCACTTTGAAGAACAAATATTAAATTATTTAATCTCGAACGAGCAGCCAAACTATTTTGTAATTAACTATTAGCCGCGGAACCGGGACAGAGTTTACCCAGGAGAAGCGAAAAATACCAGGGCGAATCGTTCGCCGGTGAGCGGAGCCATGAAAGCGAGCGTGTAAAAAGAGAGTATTACCGGGAACGCTATCATTCCGTGGATGGACGCTCGGAAGATTGATAATCGCGCTGAGAGCCGAGAACCGAGAACCGAGAACCGAGAACCGAACGCCGCTGGAGGTCTACGAACAATTCCATATATTTCCGCTCACTGCGTAGCCAAAGGGAGCAATGGTATTTTCAAGCAATGGATGGTCTTATTGAATTCCAAGATCAAAGTTCGCACGCGATTGGGCGACGGCTGATTTCCCGGTACCTTTGACGATGATGGACGCGCCGGTTGGTAATTACTGGTTAACGGCATCGATGCCTTCTTCGTGCTTTTTCCGCAGCTTTTGATTTATTCCCCGATCCCGAGTACGCGTTTCGCCAAATTTGCAACAAGTATAATTAGCGAGAGGCACGTTTCTACTTTTTGATAAATGTTCCGTTTGCCGAGATCGCGTGCCTCGATACTCGCGAACGGACATCGAATTAAAAATAGACATTCGGTGCTTCTTCGAGAATAAAATCGTATTTCGCAATTCCGTTCCAGCGATCGCTTCAACCGAAGAGCAAATTTATGCGCTCGTCTCCGACACTGCGATTCGTTTATTCTCTCCTCAAAAGTGTATGACCAGTCGCGTTGGTTAGTAGCCGGATACAAACGCAAATTTGCCAATTCGAACGCAATTACATAAAGCAAATAGCGAGGGGATCCAATGTAACGACCGACCGACACCGTAGCGTCACCGTAGCGTCACCTTTGCGTCACCGTAGCGGAAAACTTCATTCGAGAAAGACAATGTACGAGACGGTGCGCGAAACATTCTATGCTGCAGAAAAACCAACTCGTGGGAGCGATAAGCCGAGTCTCGAGTACCTCGACGAGGCAGACTAGAAGTAGTCTCGACTTCGGCATTGAGTGGAGCGAGTGGAGCGAGTGGAGCGAGTGGAGCGAGTGGAACGTGTGGAGTCAATGACGCCTCCACGCATCTATGCGTCAACGCGTTTTCTTTCTTCTTCCAATTTTTTTTTTCATTTTTCATGACCCCGACGTTCGTGAAAAAGTAGCTTCCGTTACTCCAGAGGCGCGTACACGGATGGAGGTATTGTTGACGCCTGATGAAACCTTACATTTTTTAACCGTGGTTCTACTCCTCTCTTTTCTTTCCGAACTCTCAAACCCCGATCTTTATTTTAAACGCAGCTTTGGGTTCGCGCCGATTCATCGTTGTTGGGTACCTTTCAAATTTCGCTTTGAGTTTGCGTATTTTTCCTTCCACTCGTGAATCTCGCGCGTGAATCATTAAAATCATGCGAGATCTGGAAAAACGGCGAGAAAAAAATGTAATTTATGTAAGGTATATCCGCCTCGTGTTCTCTTTTGTAAACGAAAAAACCTATTTCGTTAACGATTAAAATTTGTTCATCGAATGGAATGTCTTAATTTATTTTTTACTATCGCAATTCGCGTTCAAAATTTTCATTATTATTCATCATTTTTCGCGCTATTTATTTATTTATCCTGCTCGTATTATCTAAATAAAAATTTTTTCATTTTGCTAACGCAACGACAAATATACTTGAACATGATAAAAGAATCATCGACAAAATTTAATTTGTGTTTTAAATCGATCGTGAACCCAACCTCTGTACTCGCTCTCTCGCACACACAAACACACACACTTACTACCTTTCTCTGTCTCTCTTTCAATCGTAAAATGATAACAAACATTGAAATCGAAAACTCGCTCTCGAGAGCTAGATTTTATTTTACCTGAAAATTGAACAATAATTACAATTAGAAGAAACGTAGAGAAAGTACGAGTCTCTTGTAGCCTTTTCTCTCTTTCTCTCTTTCTCTCTTTCTCTCTTTCTCTCTTTCTCTCTTTCTCTCTTTGTCTATCTACCTATATTGGCTACTAGTTCCTTACCAAAAGTTGTGTTTCAGTGTAATTTGTCGGAACACCTGGTGCACTTCAAGTTCCACCTATCTCTTTCTCTTCCCCTATCTTCTCTTATTATAACCTCATTCGGAATTGTTCTCTATTTGTCTCCGTTGCCTCTCTAACTTATTCTTTTTTACTACGCATAGGGAGGAAAATGTATGGCAGCACAAATGGACAATTCTGTACGTGCTATAATAGTACAACCACTGCGATCGAATGAATTTCACGTGTTCTCTTGTATGTACCGTAATAAATATAAATACGTATGTACAATGTCGTATATTTTTTAAATTTAATCTGAAATTTAAAAAGACGATTTATTTTCGCAGTTGGATTATAAATATTGTAAAACTCTTGTGATAATTATATTTATAAAACACCTAAAAACTTGGAACGGTTACTACCAATCGAACGTACTGTTTCATTTCTAATAATTCTTTTAACTATAGAGGATTATTTTAACAAAATAATTTATAACCAATGTTATAAAAATCAGCTGTTCACTTAAATTTACCTTTGAACTTTGAATAATGCTAGTTTTCCAATAATAACCATTGGCCTTTACAATTTTATCTACGATAAGTATATTTTATTTATTATTGATAAATCTAATTCTTAGAAATTATTACGATATAAATCATTACTGCTACCAGTGTCAAAAAAAAAGTCACGATGATCAACAAGTTGTTTGAAAAATATTGGTATTTTATACGGTAAATAGGATTTTTAGAAACTCTATATAAAAGTAATAAAAATTGGTTCGGATTTTTATGTTCCATACTCGGATATTCGAAAATACTTTCAATTTGATTCAAATAATGTAAGATAATTTAATGTTTAAAAGGGGTAAGGTCAATAATTTTAATTTACTTCGTGAAAATTATTATCGTGTACATATAAAAAATATTAATGAGACACGAATAAGTAAAAATATTTTTGACGGTAACAATATAAAAATTATTCCTCGATCATTTATTTTAGACGAATAATTTCTTCGTATTTACCATAATATTATAATTAAATAACAAAAGCTTTTGAATAAAGAATTTCTTTAAACAAATACAAATACGAGGTTAGCAAAAAAAAATTTGATTTAAAACAACGTATGCATAATAATTTTAGTACAAGGAATAAATCAACGTAAATTTAAAAGATTTCGTTTTATTTTCCCGTGTTACTTTGATCGATTCAAAATTTCATAGTGGAAGCTCGAAAATTTTTGTAGCATTTGGATAAAAATATTAAAAAATATATCATTCGATCCAATAGTGGAGCTTTTCGAAAAGTATAAAACTATAATATGTATTTAATTCTATTTTATTTTTCAAATTACTTAGTAACTTTCCTAACGTCAGCCTCGAGTACACCAACGGTAGAGACTTTCACCAGCATCGTACAAGTCGATAGAATAAACAGTAACGGTCAATCATAAAAATGTTTACTCCAAGTTTTCCGTAAACATTACGGGCATTAAAGTTAACGGGAGTAAGTTATTCGAATAACTACGCGACCATTTAATTTTACCACCCCGTTGCGGTTGGTACGAATATAAATTGGCGTGAATCGAATCGCCGAAGCCGCAGTCACCGAAATCAGTTTTTTAACTGGGTGCATCGAGTCAAGGGCTCGAGTTGAACCTGGGAGTTGAAGGACTGGGTTCGAGGGTTCGGTTCGACGGCTCCTAGGACGAAAGCCAGGATCACTGCTTACGGGAAAGTCGCAAGTCCCGCTCCCGTAAATAAGTAGACGGATTCGCGCACGGCTCGGCATCGGGTAACCGAATTCGACCTGGCACGTATCATCCCTTGCACGGGGAAGGTCGTCCCGCGTTGGGGGCCGATGCCATGGGCGCCAAAGCGAGAAAGGCGCCGGCGCCCATCTCGACTCCCCGGTCTTATGAATTTTAATGGGGACGACGGCTACCCGATGGTGTAACCCCTTCTTCCCTCTCCTCGCCTCGCCTGGACCCTGGCTTTTCCTCTCTTTCTCTCGAGCTGTGTCAAGCAACTCTGGACCGTATTTCTGGCTCGTATCGTTTACGCGTACTCGACTCTTCTCCGCTCCGCTTCTGATCTTTTCGCACGGATCACCGCGTCGTAGTCGAATCTCAGCGGTTCCCGGTTTCTCATCCTGATTCATCGCGTTTTTTTTTTTCACAGGGTTCCGATTGGTGAAGGTCGCGATGTGTTTACAACGTCCTTAAATTCGTAGCGATAGGTCAGTGAGTTTTGAGTGGGAACGAGCGCATGAATTTCAGATTAAATCGATAGTTGAAGCTTCTTGAAATGTACTCTTCGGCCGAGAGTACTCGAATCGAGAGATTCCAAGTGTTGATAAATTTTGTCGCGAGATGAATTTCATTTTGTTTTTCGGTAACGAATACACTTAATTTTTCAATGGTCCGAGGCATCCGAATATCTTCTCGATTACGTTCGTACGATATTTATAAAATATATCGGAGCTTATATTTCAAAGATATTGGAACGATATTTTTATCGCGTTGGTAATACGTGTCGTCGATCGTCCACTCGATGCGCTTTACGAAACTCGTCTCGACGAACGAGAATATTAATCGCGAACGATATCACTCGTTAACTCGGATTCTTATCTTTTTCGACAAGAGGGTCGAAAAGTATCGTTGGCAAGTTCGGTTTTATTCGCACCACTTTTGCGAGGAAAATACAAGATAAGGATCGTAGCGTCGTTTTTTTCATCGACGTCTCGGGGCCAAAGCGAAAAAGAATCATAATCATCTAAGCTGCGGAGTTAGATGAAAATGTTTCACCGGCATGACTCTCGTAAATCTCGGGAAAAAGCCATCGTTAATCCTCCAACTCAGCCATGCATCCATCGCGTATCCAGGTTTCACGACACTCAAACTTGAAAATCCGCGTAATTGAAAGGAGCCTTTGGAATATCTCGAAAAAGCACGAGGGCCGATCTCAGCGACTCCGGAGCCAGAAAGAGACGAGGTGGGATCGGGCGTGGATGCATTCTCGGTGTGCCGAAGCGTTCGTTTGAATTTATCATGCTGAATTACGAAGGCTGATGCCGTTATACCGCTGCGGTACCACCAGCCGACGAGGGAGCGCGATTTTAGCACGCTGACTCCACGTTGGTGAAGTGCATTAGGGTCACGTGGGTGAGAGAGGGTGAGCGAGGGTGAGAGAGGGTGAGAGAGGGTGAGCGAGAAACTCAGGGGTGGAAGCGCCATCGCCGGGTGCACTCTCTCCCTCTCTCTCTCTCTCTCTCTCTCTGTCTCCTCTCCGTGCGCCCGCGCTCCTGCGTTTGTACGTGGAACGCTTTCAACCGCATTGCAGAATTATCCAGACAGGTACGCTCTCCTGCCCAAAGAGCATAAAACAAATGGTAGCCCTCGCGGCCCAACCCTTTACCCTCCAAATTTATGATACCTTCATAACCAAATTCAAAGGCACTTATTTCGTACTTTATTCCGTGATTGAGTGCTAACTCGTTTAAGTCTTCTCTAAGAACGGCCGAGCGTGAGAAACGGTTACGTAAAGGACAAATCGATGCGGGGGAAGGGTAGTTTTAACCCTCCATGGACCTTAAGGGATAAGGTCCACTGGATTAGGGTAACCATCCTTTCCGTTTTTATTCGTCAGCCGTTTCTTCTTTATTGCGATTTTCCGTGATTTATCGTATCGTGAAATAAATTATCGGTGGTAGTTCCGGCGAATGAAATATTCTATTGCGATCAAACGAATGGATAATTGTTTCATAAAACATCATATTCTATGATTTATTACGGTACTTACCGGAGTTAATACGCCAAAGTTAGTATATACCGAAGTAGCATATCTCGGTAACTCTTCAGAAAGCTGTTCTAATTTTATAACTCTTAAAACTTTAACTTCAATATTGTAAAACAGAATTCGGAATCTTCGCAAATTTCTCAAAGCAGTAATGAAAAGATTTTGTCAAAACTCGTTTAACGTCTGTAAAATGTCATTTATTTTGCATATTCTCGAAAATACTACGTACAAATTTCATTTTTTAATTTAATTAAAAATTAATGTATCGCGCGATGAATACTTACGTAAACTCTTAGTTAAACGTAAATTTATTCATATTTTTTAAATTCGTTCTTTAAATTCGTTATTTGATAATTTAATTAAATAAATCTATAAGTCAAATATAAAAAAATATTCCGTAAATGAAAAAAGATTTATCCAATTCGAATTTCGCGAGCTAAAGTTGATTATTGTAAATAATGTTGCACTCGAATAAACCAAATTTTAAAGAGATGTTTCAAATTTAAAAAATTGTAAAGTAAAAAGGTAAATGTTATAAAAGTTAGTCACAATATAACGAAGAAAGAAGAAACTGAAAAAACGAGAGAGAATTAATTAGTTCTTGGGTAGTCTACATATTTACGTATGTGTATGTATATACACATAATCGCGTGTGTATACTTTTTGAAAATAAGTCATAAAAATATAGATTTCTAAATTTATAAATTTATTTCATAACCATAACCGAATACTTTTTTCTACAAAATCTTTTTATTTTTTCACTGTATTCTCAAATAACTTTGCAACCTAAAAAACTTTCTCATCGTACTACGAAATGACTCGGATAATTTTTACCTGAAAATTTATTGCTCAGAATCATTACAAAAAATTATCTTTTTACATACGTAAAATATAAGCTTAGAGATTGAAAACGATCTAATAAGGGTGGCTGTTACATATTTGCGTAACCGATTATTTACTATCGTTCGATTTTAATAAAATAATTGCACGGATATATCGAATTATAACAATTTTAATAGAAATAAATATTTTCAAGTAAACGAAAATGAGAAATAGTATTGCTTTGAAAAGTTCATATATTGTAAATAAATATAATTTTGTACGTTACGTGAATAACAATGAAAAAAATTATACTCAATGACAATTAGTTTGTATGAACTTAACCTATTTGCCAAGAATTCTAAATTCGAAACATAAACATTACTATAATTAAACGATACCGAAAGCCGAGAAATCAGGCAGTAAGAAGGCAGACCTTAAAGAGCTAACAATGCAAGGAAAGCGATAAGCCATGTCGTTGTTGCTGCTTTACGTAAAGTAAGCACGTAACGCGCAAAATCAACAACGTTCATAACATCGCAAAATCTAGTCCTTGTTATAAATGCACTTAGATAAAATCTCGTTACGTTTAAAATATTTTTATTTATCGCGTGAACTCGTAAACTTCTTTTATTATAATTTGTACAACAAGTACATTTCGAGCAAACTATTTATCGCCTCATATTTTCGAGCATAAACTTTATTTTAGATAGAAAATGAAATACAAAGTTTGATTTTCAATATTCGAAAAGCAATTTTTACTCATTTCTTAATTAATAACATTTTATATTAAATTTTTTATATCAGGTTGCGTATCGGAATAATTCAAATCTAAGATTTTTCCGTGTTATCCAACTATTTAAAAAATTTTATATAAAAAATTTTTATTTACAAAATACGAGTGAAGATTTAGAAAATTAAGTTTACCTCGATATTCATGGATGATATTCATGAAGTAAAAGTTTTAAAACAAAAAATTTATGTTAATTGAATACGAAATAAAAAAAAATGTTATAAGCTAATCTTATATAGTACATGAACTTTATTCATTTTTTTAATTGAATTATTCGATTAATTAGAAGTGTCATTTTAAAAAATTGAATATAAATATTTGCATGTTGTACACATACAATTGCATATATGCGGACACAATAAATACGTATGTATATTATACACGTATAAAATGGTATATACGTCGATATCTCATTTTTTAAATAATAGACAAGAAAAAAATCTCAAGCAATATATGTACGAGTGATTAAAACATGTTATAGATAATCAATATTTCTTTCACTAAACTGCAAAATTTCATGTTATAAATAAGATAATATATAAAATTAAAAACAGAAGATAAGAACAAAAATGGATAAAATATAATTAACTACATAATATTATGCTTTTATTATGCCTTTATTATACTTCATTAATTATGCTAATTAATATATTTTTCATAGTTTTACTCATGAAAATAAGATATTTTAAAGATTTAATTTGATTAAAATAATATAAAAATAACTAAAATAATTTTATGCTCGTTGTAACGTATAAAATATTTTAATATAAATACATCAATATCTAATTAATTATGTTCAATATTATTTGAAAATTAAGACATATAAAAGTAAAAACTAATATCCGAAAGAAATACTAATTGTTAATTATCAATATAATAAATACATATATTATTCAAACTTAAAATTTTAAACGAAGCTTTTTAATCAACGTAGATGAAGTATTATCAAGGAAGTTGCCGATATTATCATTGTAAATTAATTTACATTGTTTAGCATTTTATGATCCAAATAAGAAATAACTATGAAAAGAAACTAAAACATGTTTTTGGTAATAAAATGAATACGATATAAAGAGAATATTATTAAAAATTACCAATATAATCGAAAATTTCTCTTTAAAATACAATTAAATTTCTAATTTTCCAAAAAACATAAATTTTCGTATTGGAATATAAAATAAAATACGGTACGCTTTGCTCGTTTACCGTTTAAAATATCGATAAAACACTTTGGCTAAGAAGGAGATAAATGATTTCCTTCGTAAAACAACAAAAACGTTCGATCGAGATGATTAAAAACATATCGTAAACATCTTCGAAAGGTATCACTTTAAACCTAATTTGAACCTAACACTCGAAACGTAAAATACATATTTCATTAGCTCGTGGAAAGACGAAAAAGCAATGGAAAGTTATTTTCTCATTTGTCTATTTATATTCTATTGTCGGTACCATTTGCCCGGGTTTGGTCCAATTCAGCCATTCGCATCGCCGAGCGTCAACCAACAATAAGTACACGAAGCATTACCAAACACAACCGGTGAACGTTAATACTGGCTCTGGGCTAGTATTAAGGGAAGGTAATTTGAGTGAAGCGTCGGCGGACTGTAGAGATGAGCGTAGCCGAAAACTGGAGGATCGATTGCCGGCGTCGATAGGTCGGCCTGGCCAGCGCCTGGCCAGCGCCTTACCAACGCCGGATCCTCTATCGAAATACCCCACAGTCGAGCAACGCTGTCGTCGCCGCCTAATGTGTCCGGAGCAGATAACTCGGACCGACTGGCTTTAACGCTGATGGGCCTTAAAGGCCCGATGGCCGCGTTCATCCTCGCTCGGGAGGTTACCGACGTCGGTTAGTGCTTCCCATCGAGTCGAGCCCTGCCGTTACTCTCCGCCGAGTGGACGGGAAATTTCCTCGCGATGAAAGGGATCGTCCGTTCGAGACGAGTGCGGGACTCTTTAGGATTTTTCGAGGCGTTCATTAATTGGTAATGGGGATTACCAACCCGCGGGATTACCTCTTGGGCGAGTCGATGGGTGAGTCGATGGTCGAGCAATGGCCAATTCTATCGGTCGATGCTTTACGTTCCATAAAATTTATACCGCTTGCGTGGATAAGCTAAAGATAACGATGTTGTACGTATCACCGAGGTAAAACAAATTCGGTTACGTTGGATGCGATAACGATCAAACGAAGATATTATATATATTTTTAACTTTATATTTTTCGGAAGTAAATTCGATCGTCGAACTCGCCGAACAAAATCAACCTGGACAATCGTATTTCGACTTAAATTCTTTTCTAACCCTACACTTTTGATAAAAAGTAAAATAATATTATGTATAAAATTGCAAAGATATAAAAAAACTATTATTTATCGAATAAAAAGACTTCTATCGTGTGCTCATTGACAATTTATATTTTATAGATCGGTAAATCTCGAATATTTACCATCGATCCATTTCACGTTTTAAACTTTTGAAATACCGAAGATTCGGAATAAAGAGTAAATTGATGGAGATGAAATACTTTATCAACGTAGAATTGGTAATAACGTTCTGAAAAGTATTGAAATTTTTAGTTTTAACTCCGTGTATTATCCTGTGATAGAATATTTAAATGAAATTCTGAGAGTTAAAAAAATTGAAATCGACGTTGAAATTATTTAAAATTCCTTTACATTCGATCAACGTTCTAAGACTCGTATATCTATTTATTAAGATTAGTAATCAAATTTTTTAAATCCTGAAATAAATTTCATCTTAAATTACGTACTTATTTGAGCATCCGTTTTTTATCTTGAAAAATATAAATTATTTATAATTGTATACTAAAAATTAATAGAAAGCCTTTTACTACATCTAATTAGTATGACTATATTTCGTTTTGAAAAAAACTACTATCAACTTAGTATATACATTATTTATATATACTTCTTAAACGATAAAATTTATTATTTTTTCCTGAATTAATAGAAAGCATTATAATTATAAATACACTCACGGTTATCATTCTTTTACTTAAAAAAATCTTCTTAAATTATATTATAATATTCGAAAAGATTATTTCTCAAATAATTATAAAATTTTTTCGTATTTAACTATTTTACGTTTAGATATATATATATATATATATATATATCTTTATATTTATATTTATATTTTTAATTTATTGCTAAATATATTCTATAAAAGATTATTAAAATCATTCGTTAGTATTTTATTTAAATAAATTTAGTAAATTAAGGATTGTCATAATCCTAGAAATTTAAGAAGTTTAAAAATTTTATAATAATTTTTATATCATTTTTATTAAAGTATTTTAAATAAATAATGTAAAAAAATATAAAATTTCCGTAATAAAAAATTGTTATAATTGAAATAATAAATTATTAGTAATAAATAGTATATTAAATGCTTAAAAATATTTTAATTTATTCAGATATGAGTATATATAAAATTATACTGTTCGTGTTATGTATTAAATTTAAACTTTTGTATCTTTTCAGTTACGTAAAAAAAATGATATTCATTATTCTATTGATTCTGTGAGATATTTTCTATTAAAATTAAATGTAACTCAGCAGTGATATTGGATAATTTATATACTCAGAATATAGAAGTTTTAATAATATACCTTTTTCTTTAAATTTTAGTCACTTTGATTAGCTATTTTTTAATATCTAAATGCTTAAATTCGTTTATTTAAAATAATTATTTTCTTCCGCATTGTATCTACAATGAAAAAAATTAAGTAAAACGTAAAAAAGATAAAAGGAAAAGTATTATTATTATATGTAGAATAATTTACAGATGATTTTATATCGTTCGATAACACTAGAAGAAAATATGCTCAAGATTATCTGTACATTAAAAGTTTTTCTGTATACATTATTTTTATTTAATATTTGTATTTATTTAAGTTTATGCCATATTTTTTTTCTAAATTTATAGTATTCTATCAGTGTAATCAAATTATTGGAATTCTATACTTTTTATCCAATAACAGTATAAATAGGACTATACTTTTACTACAAATGTACCCCAGTAGAATCGAGAATCATTCGTCCGACTATCTTTAGATGCTATTTTCGTTTCCTTATTACAATTTCAGAAAAATCTTTACATTTTTAACGAGGATATAAATATAGCATAGGTACCGTTTTTTAATTAAAAAAATATACGATATTAAATTATTTGTATTAAGTTACGTTTATAATATATAATTTATATCGTATATACCAATTTTAAATAATACAACTAAAACAGGTCGTATAAAATTATCTTTACACAATACATTACCTTTATCAAAGTCAACGAGTCGAATCCGTTTACTCGAAAAATTCCTTTCTTTGCATATTCATTCGCACAAAGAAAGAAGCTTTATATTTTCACAAGTACAATAACTGTATTGTTTTATAAGCTACGGTGAAATAAGAAAATAATAAAAAATAATCCGCGGATGTTGCGTTTAGGAATAAACTTGATACGAAAAGTGATGACTTTTTTAAATGCATATCGATCGCGCGAGATATAAATTTGCATATCAAAATTACTCCTTTCCACGAGAATTTTTTGAAAACCCTTTGCAAAATTTCAAGACAAGATCCGGCGATTCGATTAGGCCTCTAACCGAAGGCCTCGCGATGTTTTCCAATCCGAGCAGCGATATTTCAGGGGTTGAGGAAGCGGCACGAAGAAATGAAGACAGACCTGCGAGAGGGAGGGGGGAAGGTATGCACAGTTGCCGCGTAGCTTTTCATTTTGCAAACATCTGAATTTCATAAGGGTACTCGTGACGCCGCACCGAAGAGGCGTTGCACTCAGGCAACCAAGCCTCTAAGGAGATTTACATATATGCAGTATAATCGTATACGGAAGGATAGGCCTCGCTCGTAAGTGGGAAAAGGACGCGAACTGACTTGATGGATAGTTCCAGATAAGAATGATATCGAGAGGGAAGGGAGAGAATTATGAACGGAACGCTTTGCTATTTTTAAATATCTCAATTTTTTATTCGTACGTTCGGACTTAACAAACGTAATGTTTCTTTTAAAAGTGAGTGGATTTGCAAATATTTAACCAAATATTGTCTATTTCATAATAAGGAAAGGTTGAAATTATTTGCATAGGCTGTAGACGTTTTATTATTTATGCATTCGTTTTATCGCGTAAGAGTCGGTATTATTCTAAATTTATATGAGTCATGGTAAATAAGAAATGTCAAATATTCGATGTAACCTATACAAGAAATCTGTATTAAATAGCGTAGGAATAATCTCTCGGATTTGATTTTATGTAGCATGAATTTTTAATAATCATAATTCATCAAATTATTAATGCATTAAGAAAAAACACTTTTATTAAAGTTAAAAGTATCGATTTCGAAGTTTATTTTTATAAATAAAATCGAGTCGTTCTTCTCGATATATACTTCCCTTGCGTAATTGACGAAGGTACGCAAAACAGTACATTCTGATAGAATTATGCAGCGTACAAGTAAATATGTTCAAAATCAGATCCACGGGAACTTATCGCTCGACTGATTTTACTAGAGAATGTAATCGAGTAGAGTAAGAAATTACAGGTGACAGGATGAGATTTTGGAGCTTATTCAACTTCCTCTTTAACCAGTATTATTTGCCGAATTGAAATAGTCAACATCGTTCAAATTCTATTACGCGTTACTTTACTTTCCTCGAACTAATCGAGGTCGAGCGATCGTCAAATACCAATAATAGAAACAACTAGTTTTTGCAAATGGAGTGCCACAATTGCATTTGGATGTCTTTAATATTGGATTGTTACAACGTGAATAAGACAGTCGGTTAGCTGCGTGTACGTACATCGAAATAGAGATGTGTATATCGAGAGAGAGAGACGGAGGGAGGGAATAAGAGACGAAACGCTGAGCGCGCAGTTAAATTTCAATGTGCGTGTCTGCGTCGTGCACCAATGACGCCCATGGCTACAGCGGTACACGAATTTCACCAAATGCAATTACAACGTCGGGCCCACGTAGTTATAGTTATATATATATGCTCTCCTCCCTCGTGTGAGCCCTAGAGCGAGTCGATTTCCCTTTCGTTGTCTCGTACAGGCGGTTTATTATCGCGATTGCTCGCTTTCTCCCCATTTTTTATTTTTCATTTTATCTCTTTTATCTCTTTTATCTCTTTTATCTCTTGTATCTCTTGTATCTTCGCATCGAAGGTCGTCTTCGATCGCGTCTCTCCTTACTCGCGGATCGTATTTTATTGTAAGCCTTCGGTTTTAGAAATTTGTAAATATTCTTCGCTGTGATTTACCTTTTATACTTATTTGTACCTTTCAAATTTTCAACTCGATACGTTTATCGCTTTTAGAAATATTATTCGATTATCCACGAAAATGACGTTAAATTAATATAAACGAAATTTGAGTTATGTATTTATATATATACGATATGTATTTTTTAAATTAATTGAAAATTCATGGAAAAACGATTGTCGAATGAAAGAGGCGGGAAAACCACTGATAGTCGGTATTAATCAAAACTAAATATTCAAATTACAGAATTTAAAGTAACGCAAAATTTAAATAATAATGATATCCGAATCTTATTAAGATTTAAAAACAGTCGGATAGATTACGTAAAATCTACTTTGAAATTTTTAATAAACCGCTAGTGATATATCAAAATGTCAAAAATAAAATAAAGTTTAATTTTCCTATGTTTGTTATTGCACGTAAGATTTCGAAAAATCTTATAAGAATAGAATGATTACTTCGTCATTAAAAACTAAGGTAAATTGATAGAAAATCTAAAAAAATATGTAAATATATTTGATGGAAATAAGATTAAAAAGAATATTTATTAATTCGGAAGAACTATCTTTTTTTTACGACTCCAAGAATAGCTTTGAACTTACAAAAGCATTAAAAAATTGATGACCTTATAAAAATTGGAAAAATACAGTTGAAAAATAATTATTGTATTTAAATATCAAAAACAATGCAAACACATTTACAAGGAAATCCCGAACGTGTTCGATTATTCTATGGAAGCTTGTAGTTTCAGCTTATCTATTTTAACGATAGCTAATAATTTACTACATCATCGGTGTCTCCAGTTTCATATTAATTACTATTTGTCAAATACAATTGCATTCAGTGGATACGTAGACTATTATTTGTTACATAACTAACAAAATTTTCGAATCAATTTGATATAAAAAATTCTAATTAAAACTATTACATTATACATTTTATTAACTACAATAGCAATAATATTTTATTCATAAAACAAAATGAAGTAAACGATCGTATGACCTTTTTATGATATTTGTCATGAGAACTTAACGAGTATATTTAATTTATATAAAAATCAGTTTTCTCTGAAAAATTAAGCATAAATTTTAATGATGTAATCAATAGTACATCCAATCCTTTACTTTCAAAAAAAATTCTACAGATACAAGATCGCGTATATTATAAAAATAATATATAAAAATGCATATTGAAAAAATAAATAAAACTATATTGAAAACGGTATGTTAATTTAAAATAACGATATCAATACTCATTGTTAAATTATAAAATTAAATACGAACATTCGAATTTACTTATTCAATGAGTTGAAACAATTAGAAATTTCTTAAGATTCAATCATTTTGATAAATAAAGAATTTGACGTTTGTAAGTTATAATTGAATTAAGGCCATTGATTTGGAAATGTCCTTAACATAAATAATAACTAAAGTTTAAATTACGAAAATTAATTGAACGGGTACAAAGTTGCTAACTATTTACTTCATTTGTACGTAAATATCATTAAATTTCATTTCGTTAAAATACTTCAGAAAAAAAATTAACGGAAATTTAAGGCGCATCTTCTTACGTTGGATATCTAGAATAAAATTTGTAAATATATTTTCGAAAATTATAAAAATGAATTAAAATATTTTTTTAGATTGAATTTAGATGAATAATTCAAGATTAAATTATTAATAAATAAATTTCAAATTTATGATTATATGATCAAATGCACCGATAATCATACGTATCAATAATAATTTAGCGAAATTTTATTTTTAAAAATACAGAATAAAATTAATTTTAAAATTAAGCTTAGCTCGTTTAATATTATTTTCTTAATTTAGTAAAAAATTTAATTAATCTAAAATTATCGAAAAAAAATGTGAAACATAAAATTTTCAATGAAATGATATTTTTGGATATGTAACAATAAAATAATAATGAAACTGTTTAATTTAAGAAATCCCGTCGAGTAAAATAAAAATTCATATTCCAAGCAAAAGGTTCTTACATACAATTTTACAATGCTTCACAAGCGAATATATCAACGAAACCTTAAAAGGTAATTCATTGTAAAATGTATGAATTCTAAAATGCAGAATAGTGTTTGTTCCCTATTTTTTGCATTACGTATCTTACGTCTTCCTACAGCACCAGAATTTTATAAATTTTTTCTACGTTTCTACACTACGGCATTGTCACTCCTTACCTATAATTTTCCTAGTTCGTGCTCTCGCTTCGTAGTCTCGGGCCCGTGAATTCGGTTCTCAAGAAGAATACTTGTACTTCTCTGTACTTTTCATTTTAAATTCAACCGCGTTACGGCAAAATAACTTACTTTAAGAGACGCAGTAATGAAATTCCTATTTCGTCAAAGTGTTTTTTATACGTGGTATAAAGGCGATGAATCATTGTTATCGTTGATGATTATTGTTCTCGCGTAGGTGCGAGAAAACTTGGATTCGTGTGCATCGAATTCGTGGTTGATAAAATTGATTTGTTTCTCTTTTGAACGTCTCCCCGTCTCCCCCGTCTCCCCCGTCTCCCCGTCTCCCCCGTCTCCTCGTCTCCCCGGAGCTAAACTTTGCGATGAAAATCGAGGGTCCGAGAATAACGCGCGTCGACCTTTTCACCGTCAACGCACAAAGTGGCCCGTAAAATTTATTTCTGACGTCGGAACGGGCGCATCTCTCGTACATCTGCTTGGGAAAATGTTTTATCAATAAACGAGGTGGTATTTATGACGTTGTCGGTTATACTTGAGGGGTAGGATAGAGGCGTCAAAGCCACGTCGCACGCAGGAATGGCTCAATCTCCATTATCGAGGATCCATAAAAATTTCGGATTACGGCGCGAGGAGAAGTATTTCATTCCCCTTCTTCCGATGGTTCTCGTTACATTTTCGTCCCGTTCGCGACATATTTTCCATCGATTTATATTCATCTATTATTCGTAAAGGTATTCTCTCTCTTATCGTTTCGATCTAATCTAATCCTTCGATTGCGAACGTCGAGATCATCTAGATTATATACATCCTTCATCTTTCATCCAATAGTAACGGATAAAAGTTGAAAAAGCTTTTAGTTAGGCACGAAAGGCTTAAAATATTTAGGGCTTCCGTGACCATCTGATGAGCGACTGTACGACCAAATTCTTAAGTAGTCCATACCAGCCAACTTTTTCGCAATTAAAATTCAATGAAATGAAAATACGAAAATAAGTTAGAATATTAAAAAAATAAAATATCAACACTTTTTTGTCTTATAATTATAATCTATGTTGTACAAGTTTTAAAACAAAGTTTCTCGTTTCGAAGAATATTATAAGAAAAATTTCTTTCCTGAACTTTATTTCGATTAAATAAGCTTTTCTGGAATAAATTAAAAGTAATAATAATAAATATAAAGTAGTGTCGCATCGATAGTTTTGATTCTCGCGATAACGCTAATATTTACTTTCTAAAATATTTAATTTTCTTATAAAGCTATCGAGATCGAAACAGAATAGTTTTAATTAACGTAAGATAATAAAGAGAAACACGATTTTAAAATACGGCATCGAGAACTGTGTCGAAAATCCAGTCGGTAAATATATTATATTTAAGTTGTAAATTTTTTATGAGCACTTTCAAAGTTGATAAATAATGTATCAGGGATAAAATCAAATGAAAAGTATGTATAGAATTTTTGTACGTAAAACGAAATTATATGCATCATCCGAAAAATAATCCCCAACGAATATAAATCTATATTTCGCATTGACCGAGTCATACGAAATAATTTTATTTTATTCTTTAGAAAATAAAGTTTGTTATATTTTTAGTTCGACTATTACAGACAATTACGCAATGAATATAAAAAAGACAAATCAATTCGTATTCTACGGCAACTACAGCTATAAACGTTAATCTCTGGTATTTGGCGTTTCGACCATTCATTTCTCGGTTCCATTGGAGGCAATCTTCCAGTGCCATCAGGTTGATCCTATTTTTTTCGGTGTTGTGGTCGTCGTCATCACAGCCAATCTTATCGAGCCTCCAACGAAGATCTCGGTTCCGCTTTATCGTGTGGCCGGGTTCCGAAGGATAGGATTTTATATGTTTCAATATATACGTATATAGCGAAGCATATTGCGAAACTGCACTTGGTCCTTTTTATAGCTCTATCTATCCTTTTTTTCGCTTCAACCATTGTACGTACGTGAGGAGATTTATATGAAGTTGGCCGTAAAATAAAAATTTTAAATCGCTGAAACTTTGAAAAAATGAAGAATGTTATAACTGAAAGAGGTTATCAAATTTTTTAACCCATTGGTCCGAAGATTCTTCAACGTATCAGAATGAATGTGAAATTTTCATAATTTTCCAGGTTCCTCTATTTCCTTAATAATTCATTTTTTTTCTTCTGCAAATCATTATGCAACTCCATGAAAATTCACAATTGGATTCAACGTAAGACCGAAAGTAAGTCTATGCTTTACATTTACACTAGAAAAAGGATATTACTATGATATTCCGCAGTTTAAGTAGTTTAAGACTATAATCTTTACTTTGTTTCGACTTGAAACAATATTCTATTCAAAATTTTATACAATTAATTTTTAGAAACTTATAAAATTATAAGATAATTATAAGATATTGCCATAAAAATATATGTATAGTATTGGATAAAAAAATCCAAAAGTAGGCGATGATTTGTAAAATTAATTTACTCGAAGTATTTTTTAAACAGTTATTATCTTAAGTTATTACTTCAAATAATCAATTACAGTTCACAGTTTATCGAAATACATAAAAACTTGAAACAAAATTTTTTCCTTCTTACATAAAAAAAAATATGTTCTTTTTTTAAATTTACATTTTACTATTGGATCGATAACAGAATGAATTTACTAAATAATATACATTGTTTTATATAACTATAATTTCAAAATATAATACTCGTATTTAAAGAGCAATTTTTTTTATTAAAAAATAGTTTTGCTATAATAATATTTAGAAAAGCTTTAAAAGTATTTATCGTTAAAAAATTCTTATAACTTGCAAAATATTTATACTATAAATGAATAATAAAAATTGGTATAAACATAAAAAAACAACTTAAACTACAAAGTAAATATTTTAGATATTTGTTTGATACTGATACCTCCGATACCTCTGATTAAATTATCCGAAAGTTTTTGTTCGAATTTAAAATATATCCTCTAACTATATTCAGACACTAACAAAGCCTCGGTAATATTTATATAATTCGTGTTCAATGTTTCTATTCGATTACAAAAAATTTTATTATAAATCTGCGAACATAATAATTGTTTTGAGTAACCTCCATATTCATGTTTTTGTAATAATGAAGTCATAGTGATTATTAGCGTTGTCCGTCAATTTGTATTTTCAGAGAATATAGGAATACGCTCGCGATTTCTTTCAATTTATGATCGTAATTTGCTAAAAATACGTTGAATGGTAACATTGATTACAGATATTTTCAATCTGAAATGTGCGAAAAATCACGATAATAAATATTGAAACGAATTTAATTAATGATTGATCCATTTTATAACATTTTATCTAAAATATGTATTTTGTATGAACATACGGAAATATTTATGAATTTCTGGACTGTGTATAAAAATTAAGAATACTTTTTCAAAACAAATAATTAAATGAAAAATTTAATGCATGAAAAATATATTAATGTACTATTTTTGATTAAAAGCTATTATTTTTGATAATATTTATTCAAGAAATAAATAATAGAAAATACAAATTGTTTATCGAAATTTAACGTATTTATCGAAAGGTTAAAATTCGATTACATTATAAATTTATATTCAATACTTAATTTATATTTTAATATGTTCATAATAATTGTAAATTAATTTTGAAGTATAATTTAAACTGATTTCGATGCATACAACTATAATTGGAGAATTTAGAAATTTTGTTGTTCCGAGTATTATTTTTTCATTTCTAATTACTTAAAATGAATTATATTGATAAAGAACAAAGAAGCTATTTTTAAATACGGTATAATGAAAAATCCTTTGATTTTATACATCAAAATTGAAGATTAAAAGTAAAATGTATGTGTATTTATACGACACGATCGATGCCATTCTTCCGAAATTGTACTCTGATAAATCTTTTAATAATTATATTGTGCAAACTCTAAAGTAATATATCTTCCTCTATACATTATGTACATCTTCATCGCATCCATTGCACACTACTATTGCAGTCATTATAATTAATTAACGTGAACCAGTTTGTTTTGTACCATTATGCATTATAATACATAGTTTTACTGTATTGTCAGCTAATAACTGGATTAAAAAAAATTTAATCATAAAATTCTTATTAAGCCACGTACAAACTAATTTTCATAATCTTACCGTAATTTGAAATGTATTTCGTTAAAATTTATTCCCATTAAGTTCATAAGGATTTTACAATAAGCTTTGCGTTAATTTTTTTTGTATTTTTAAGTATTCTAGAGTAAATTTTTATAATTTATCGGTACATAAATTTTTAATACAATCAAACAACAAATAATCGCTTAACGTTCATCTTTGTTTCGTAACGTGAAAAGATTCATCGACAAACTTAATTTATTTTTAAATTTTTTAATTTACATTCGATGAATTATTCATTGGTTTATCTTATATTTCGATGTTCGGAGAAACATAATCGACGTACAATAATAAATCGATCGGCTTTTTTTTACTCAAATTAAAGTAGCAACGGTCATTGGCTTATATATTTTTTATTTACGGAAAAGGAAATATAGAATTGATTTATCTTGTTTAGGGTGCAAACCGTTCAAATATTTATTTATCGAGATGGGTGTAAAGAAAAAATGAATGAGTATTGTAGTCCATTGTCAACCCGCGGACATTAAAGAATGGCTTCCTGTGGTGTCCCGATGCATAGAAAATATACCAACAATTTTTCCGTACACTCTACGCATACGAGGCATTTCATGTACAATCCAACGGTCAAACATTAGAAATCGCTGGTACTTTATGAGTTCCAAACAAAACTGCAACACTCAAACGAATACTACTTACCGTTTCAAAACCGTTTTATCGCTACGCGAATCTATTTGAATATTTATTTACGCGAATAATACACGAATTATTCATTCTTAAAAAATAAAAAAGTATTCGAAATATATCTGAAATTAGATATCGAAATTATTACAACTAAATTCTTCAAGTATATTTTGAATATCTAGTCAATTATAGTACTTCAAAATAAAGAAAATGACACGACCTAATATTTTGTAAGCTATTCGTTAAATTAGCTAAAAATACTTGTATTAAATTGTGGATGTAAGTTTTGATGGAAAATGAATTAATAATTTCCTTTCGAAATACTATTATAAATTTAGAAAATTATTTTTTTTAATGTTACATTTATAATAATAAATAAAATAATAAATTCTTGACATCCGGATATTAAAATTTATTAAATTGATTTCACGTCATGTTTTGAATTACAGAAACTGATACATAAATCAATACTAAAGATAATTTCGTTGCTCGGAGATGTAAAAAATACTTTATTATTTAATCATTCGATAGGATTTATTTTTAAAACGAATAAATAATCATAAAAAATATTTTTTTTCTATTCGATATAACGAATAAATATCATACTTCGATGAAATTGTACCTGTATATAAAAATGTATTAATTTGAAAATTAATTAGGAAATTTTAGATATTCGTAACTTAGCAAGAACATTTCAGTTGTTGGATCATTTCCATGAATGATCTTACAGCGATATATTTTTCGCATGTATATGAACGATCTCGAGTAATAAACAAAAATACGAAAACGAATCCGAGTAAACACCGGAAAGGTATTAAGAGAATTATCGCAGTAACGAGAATATAAAACGAGTCGAACGGAAAGAATGAAAATACGTTTCGTTTATTATCGACGAGTGAAAAATTCGAGAGAAATGAGCGACGCAAAGAGAGACAAGAAGGGATTGAAACTCTGCTGCACGAGTATATTTCAAATATCTGGGATTTCGTACACCTGCACGGCAGCGATTACGTTTCAGTTATACGCATACGAAATACGAAAACCGGAACTCGGCGCAATCACGAAACGGTTCGTGTGCGTTATCAGTGACCGGTTTACCGCGTTAATCGCCAAAACGTGGATTTTTTCCAACGGGTGCCAAACGGATTTCACTCTACCGATGACTTTTTCTATTCCTCGAATTTTATCTTTCGCGATGCGCGAGGAAAATCGATGCATCTCTTTGCGATAATTACGACGAATCCGTGATACCTTCGCTAAATTATTCGATCGATCGATAATCAATATCCATTCGCGATGAATAATTTATCACGCTGTATTTTCAACCGTACTTTTCAAGCTTTAATTCGCAGGCAAATTTTAATCATTAGGAGAAAGAGCGTCGATTTTATACCCTAACAAATCTATACAACTATTTACTCAAATTTATTATATTTACCGCGGAAAGCAAAACGATAAATCTTCATTCAATATACGTGTAAATCTAGACTTTCGTTAAGAGAAAAAATGTGTTTTAGATTACGCGATAAATTAATAGAGTGCATTCACTTGGCGAAAAAGAAAAAATAGTTCATCGTATATTACGCTATAATTACGGACTAAAAATATTACTTTTTGCGTAATTAAATTATAAAATGAATAACAATCTTCGATACCTGAAATTCTTAATCAATTATCCAATACATTATTATTGGAAGAGTCAACGGTTTATCGAAAAATTATGATAAATAAGCAATTCAAATATAAAAGGCTTATAAAATATCGAAGGTATACAACTTTCGTTAATGAAACGTAAACATTTGATAATTTAATGGAGTCGGTGCGAATAAAATCGGATTTTTCACCGATCGGAAAATCACGTAGGTTCCCAAGAAATCGTAACCATGGTTGGCGCAACTTATCGCATTTGTTTCGAAACACGAGTTACGATTACCAGAAATGACATTGTTGCCCAGACTCATCAACACAGTGCCTTATGATTAAAACATACACTACCCTCATTCAACTTCACCAACTGACTAATTAATATACCAATAAAACGTAAAACATCCAGCGTTACACAACCGCGTAATCTTCAACCACATAGACTGTGAATTCCTGCGGGTTAGAGCTCGTATATCAAGATCACGACTACGAGCAGTCATTAACAAGTAAATAACCCTCTCAGGTACCCCCGAGCTCGTTCCCTCCCTCTACCCCTCGCATTATCCGTCCTCTATCTATCTTTCGCTCTCTCCTCTCCGCGTCCTTCCCTCTCTTTCTCATCGAATGAAATATGGAAAAGCAAGAGGAACTTACGTTCTGCGCGAAAATCGATGCGAAAATGAAACGCGTCCTGTGTTCGTTACGTATACATACGTATGAATAAATCCATTTTAAACTGATTAAATATAAATAAAATTTCATATTTACCATTAAAAATACTTAAAATTAAAATCTGTTAAAACTTATAAAAGAGGCATCGGTGCGGAATATTTTGATATTACAGAAATTTGAGATTTTCGCCTATTTTCGCTTCTTCTACGTTATATTTTTACCGCGTCGAGGTTTACGTAACGAAATTTTAATAAACGTAATTCGAGATTGGGAACGAGGTTTCTCCTATACAAATAAAATTATCTATGTATCCCGCATGGATAATAAGGTCGTGAAACTTTTGCGATAAATATCGGTAAATGTTTTTAAAATATATATATATATAATACGCGATATTGTAATTAATTCAAATATAAAATTATATTTTTAATGGCAATTTGTAAGCGTGGATTCGCGTTTCGGGAAATCGAAACGATTAAACACGGCAGTTCGAATTTTCAAAATTGCCGCATCGGAATCAACTACAGGTTAATTATTTACGTAAGCCTAAGCTTTTATATTTACACCGACGAAATTCACAGTCAAAGTATTAGCGAACAACGAACCGAGCGTTACAAGGGAAATCACGCGAATAACTTACGCTTCGCTGAATTCTCGATGCGTGTATACGAAACGCAAGTGTGACTACGAAACGCTACGAAACGCTACGAAACGCATATGTGCCGTTATGGATGATAAAACTAATTTTAAATTGTACAATTTCGGATCATTTCGCAGGACGACGAAGATGACGAGTAAGCGTTCGCTCCGATAAGCTTAAATTTGCTCGTGCGTTTCGCATTTGTAAACGCTGTTTATAAAGTTTACTTTCGCGCGTCGTTTTGATAAACGTTTCATTTTTCGAAACCTCTAAAAATTATCGACCCCCGATTCGCGTAGAAAGTTCGTTACGTACGGCGATTTTCGGTTGATTGCTCGTTCGCCGATATTTTAACGTTATCGATATTTCGATATTGGAAATTCATAAGTTGAATTAAAAATCTCAACGATAGAAATAAAAATACCAAGACGTTCGGTATCGCTCGTTTTTCGCTTCCAACTTTGTACGTACTACGATAAAGTTTACGTATCGGGAATTTTTTTTCATTCCGTTGAAAATTCCACGGAAAAAGAGCGGAAAAAGAGCGGAAGAAGGAAAATTTACGTAGGTAACGATAAGCGGAGCTGAAAGGTATCGAAAAAAAATAAAGTTTCGTTGAATCGATCGAAATTAGATACGGAATCGATCGGAGGAGTACCGGAATTAATTCGAAAGGGAATATCCATAAGTAGCCGTACGCGTGTCCATTCTTCCCTTTCTCAAGAAATATTTATACGCCTGGAGTGAATTCTCCGTAGCTCCGGGTTGTTGATCCTCCGCGTATCGAATGCATACACCCACTTATGCACATATGCAGGGAGTGACGTGAACTCGCTCGCGTACAATGGCTCGTCGATTGCTAAGGGCGCATGTGTGTGAGTTACGGTATTTCGGCTCGAAATTTACGAAGCCTCGCGTTACGGTCGCCATTCGAACGAGAATGCAGCTGCGGACGTGGAAGAATGCCGGAGAGCTCGTCGATCCTTCCGACGTGTCCTTACGTAACCTTTTCGCACAAAACATTCAACGTTCGCGACCTGCTCCACTTCCGTATTCGCACGCCCATCTATTTTAATCGACCTGTCGATAAGTTCCCCGACACCCTTTACATTGCTCACATATTTACTCGTCAACCAATAAAACGCGGGCTTGTTTGCATTGTACTTTGTTTCATTTTTCCTCGAAAAAATATCAACGGCTCCGGGGCTTAATTATATCCGACTATTAATAACCGTTCGACGCTTTTTGCATCCTCCTCTTGCCACTTCAAATTATTTTATTACGATACATTTTTTATCTGGAAGCTATTTAAACCGATATTTAAACCTACCTATCGATGTTACGTTTTTTTAAGAATTTAAGTTACGTACGTTGTCGTTCCACTTTTAATATATTTTTAAATTCTAAAACTTTTATTTATACACATTTCGTCTTTCCAAACGTCGCGCATTTGTTCCATTATTTCGTTCTTTTGAATCGCTCCGAGTAACTCCTGACTTATTATATTCCCGAATCACTATCGCTTACAAAATTTCTAAAAATCTCATCGAACGTACGCGTGCGTAACCCATACAATAAATTACTAAACGCGTTTAATCGAAAAAGCATAAGACACTTCGAAAGTATTCGATCGCTCATCCGTACATTACTTTTAGTACACGCTCGAATCATAAAGCCCATCGTTACGTGTAAGCCTTGTCGATAACTCCGAAATAATTAATATTTCGTCGGTAGTATTGTTCGAGGAACGTAGACTTATATTTTCGTCATCGGTCGTGAAACTTCGGAATATCGATCCGATACCCATTAAGAAAATCTAAGGACTCATCATGCGGAAAAAGGTAGGTTAAGTCAAGTCCACGATTCTTCGGAGCAGACTTTCCTCTCGTTTCTTCGAAGGTGTACACACACCGTACGAAATCGCGTACAACACCTGCCGGTTTTACTCTTTTACTCCTTCGCTTTCTTTCTCTTCCACGTTTCACTACCGCTTCTATTCACGATACGGGTTTTCTCTTTCCCTCGTCGTTACGTCGGTCGGTATTTCGTACTCTTAAACAACGCAAACGATGGCAACTAAACCAGCAAATTTATTTACAAAAGCTTCGGATCTTTAATGAGGATTCTTCCGTACTTGTAAAATCTCGGTTGTGCGTACATTGAAAATTTTTAGATGTAAATTATTTGAACTTGTGGAAAGTTTGGCTACAACGGGAAGCGAAGTACATTAAGCGGTATTTACTTGTAGGCTTCAGCAGATTTTACCTTAGAATCCTGCTAACTGTAATAAGATTTATTTACATATCATTTTATTGCGAGTGAATTTGGCTCGAATTTTAGCTATTTGAATTCGTATTATGAATCTAGTCGAGAGCGAACATTGCTTCAAAAATATCTGATTATTGTATTATATTATTTTAGTTCGCGAAACTTTTGTACAGGTTTTTCATCGATGTAATAACAAAATTTACGTTTATCGTTACATCTATCTTTATATAAAAAGAACTTGTAAATAATCCAATCCGGAAGAGATTATCCAAGATTCGTATCGAAAATTTAAATAAATGTTATTTACTAAATTAATATTAATTTCGTTTCGAGTACAAATAATTTTTATTTTATTATACAGCACTGTAAAGTTGTAACTATGAAATTAATTTGTAATATAAGGAAATTTTTGAAAGAGAGGCACACGCTTAAAATTCAAATGAATACCGTTTAAAGCATTAATTATTCGTTGATATTATTCAAATATTTTATTCTCGTTAAATATTAAACTATAATGTTCAATTCAATGAGTGTACGATTAAAATTTAAAGCCATGTTTTAATCGTCGACATGTTATTAAAATAAAATTTGAGTAAGCACAATTATTAAAAAAGTTAATAAAATTGTAAAAGTACTTTCAAATTCTAAATAGCATTGATTAAAATGGCAGTACTCGAAGCTGTTATTACATAGAAAATAATAATTCGATGCATAAGATCGATAACATTTTTTATTTTTAATCATTGGAAACTACCGTTGTTCAAAATTTATCCAAATAAACAGTCGAATGAGTAAAATAGTATCAATTTCGATGAATTCAAGGATAAAAAAAATATAATGAAAAGCAATTTACAAAGGGTAAGGATACCAAGGGAATTACTGTGAATATACGCGATTGAACGAAACAATCAACGTGAAGCTGAAACGATTTCCGGCTCGTGGAAAAAATGTTCAGACCGTACAGTTTCAGTCTTCGATTCTGGGCTCTTCGTCTTAAAGTTTCAGCAGGACACGCTTACATGTGCTTCCTTAGCCTTCACGGATACTTCCCTTCCACTTGTCCAAAGTCCTCGTTCGAAAGGATATTAGCAGGATTTCGAATTTCTCGATTTTGTGGCCGGATGCTCATCTTTGCGACTGGATTCGTCTTCCGATCAACTATCAGCGATCGTTATAAATTTTATTCAATTCTTTCTCGAAACTGGAGTAATATTATAATGTATTTTATAGTATATTAAGAATTAAAGGTCGAAGATCCAGGGAGGAAAACAATATTTGATATTCGTCGTGCATTATTTACAAATAATAATAATAATAGTTTAATACTTTACACGAAAAATTTAGACTAATTTTAATACGTTTTATTGTTACAAAGAATTACATTAATTCATTTTATTTTACTTGTTCATGGATAAATGAATATAAAAAGGAAATAAAATTAATTGTTTACATTTGAATATTTCTATTTTTATTTACTCGTATCTTATGTATGAGTAATATAATATCTGTTTGCGTATAATTTAAATGTACTCGATTTATTACAAGACTTTTCTAAAGAGTGTTTCAATCATAATTTCTACTACAAAACTGAAAGATATTTGGTTCCTTTATACCTTCACGGATGACCCTAGACTTTTTTCAACGAGTCTATAGGGAGGTTTTCCATCCTTTCTCTTCTACAGAATTCAGAGAAAAGCTCTCGGGAGTCCTCATGAGAATTTGCGCGAACATCTTTTTCTATTTTCTTTTATCAACGAAGAACCGACAAGATTCATAAAACCGATTGTATCTTACGACTTCTCTTTTTTTGATTGAGCAAAAAATCTCAAGTGACATTGAACTCGATATAAATACGAGTACTCGTACTTATTCTCGCTAAAGTACATTGTTTTTTTCAGAATTATACATGAATATTTCGAGTAATTCGTTTTTAAATTATTACAATAACAACAACATACAAAGTTTAATAATCTTATATTATAAAATTAAATCATAAAAGTACATCTTTGAAAAATCTTTTAAAACTGATTTTATCAATGTATTGAAACTTGATTAAATGTACTTTGATTTATCTATTTACTGAAAAAGAATTTCAAATTAAATTATTTAATAAATTATTGTATTAAATAAATTAGTTATCATCAATTATATACTAAAGTAACCGTTACTCATTTATATGAATAATTTATACATCTTAAATCAAAATACTATTTAACGTAAAAAATTCATTTAATGTATGTTATTTTTAGTATAATATATATGCATTGAAAATAGTTAAAACTTGATTTAACCTAAAATTTATCACAAAAATAAAGAATTTAATAACTTTTTATATATTTGCCGATGTACTCTTCTTTATTATTTTCAATAATATTTTTCAGTAATTATTATATCTATAAATCTATAAGCCCATAAAAATTCTATTTATATTTAATTGCTCCCAAGGCTAGAATATTATTAAACTACACTAGATAGAAGTGAAAGCTCAATGAAAAATAAATTATGATTAATATGCAAAATATTTTAATTACGTTTACATAATATAACGTTCAATGTTTTGGAAAATGATAATAATTAAAACTAAATGTTGACCGAGAAAGATTAATCGTTTTGAACGATCATTTCTAATCTAAAAATATTAATTATAATTTTAAATTTTATACCATAAAAATTCTACGATATATATACACACATACACACACACACATATATATGGCAATGTTTTTACAGTTTATAATTTAATAAATATTTAAGAAAAAATTATATTTAGTTTAGAATTATTATCATGAAATTAAAAAAAAAATACGTTTTATTCGTCAAAAATAACTGCTTAGTATTTTTTAATATACTTTTCATTTAGTGCATAATATAAGCACTTATCTCTTTAAGTAAATAAAAAGTTTTCTCAAGGATCTCTTAATTCTGGTTACCAAATTTGTGTAGTATTTCATTTTATATGATATTTTAAAATCTTATACAATACATTAAATCTTTAATAAGGCATTTATAACTAATTACGTTTAAAAATATTTTAAATGAACAAATTGATCTCTTTTTATGTAGTTCTTAACAAGTTTTATATTCTATACATTTTTTCAATTTAATAATAATAATAATGATAATAATAATAAGTCAAATAAAAATACCATAAATAAAACTAAACTTCTTCAGATCTACAAAACTTCGTGATTTAAAAGCTTTTCCTGAAATACTTTGTATAGAAGACGCCAAATATATAAAGATTTCCTTTTATGCTTTACCACGAAGTTACAACTGAATGCAATTATTTAAAATAAATCAATATTCCATTTTCAAAATACATATTCACATAAAATTCCTTAAAAAAATAAAACTCAAGATAAATTTTATCTATTGTAAAATAATAATCTTAAATGCATTAACAATACAAACATTAACAATTCGTTTTAAATAATAGCTGATAATTGAAATGGTGCAAATACTGACACAATATGATTTAATAAGTAAGATTTAAGAATGTATATATCTTCATTATACGTATTATATCGCCGTAATAAATTACTTAAAATTAAAAAATAGATGTGCAGAAACTCATTCATTTAAGGTTGAACCAATGTTAATTTATTGAAAATATAATCTAATAGAAAAATTAAAAAGAAAATCTTAAGTCTATAATTTATATTATCCTTATATATTTAATTTTAATTACAATCAAACGATACAAAATTCTTAAGATTTATAATTATTATGAAGTTTAAAAAATCTATGAGCACTCAAGTCAAATGTATCAATTTTAAATTGTATAATTTATAATATACATACTTTGTATCACAGGTTCAGTTTTTTAACAGAAATCTTAAGTAATACAATAAAATAAAAATATGTGCAATATTAATAATCTTAATATATTTAAAATTCTCTCATGCAAATATAATAACGCTAAAAGGTATCGATTTAAGACGAAAATAAATAAATCTTCCGTAGATTTAAAAATATTCTTGAAAACACATAACATTAAATAAGCATTTCTTAACCGATTAATTTTATTTATCAATTTAATATATCCAACAAAATAATATTTATTATCTAAAAAATTAAAATATCTTCGTTATTATTTATTAATTATCGAGTAATATTAATACTATGAGTCAGTATTCAATGTCTAAGAATGAATTATTTTGATTGACGAGCATTATTAATTTATAATAAACTACATTTTATTATATATTTTCTTAAATTAAGCCCATTTTATTCAGTTAATATTATTAGGAATGTAAAATAAAATGAAACATAATATTGGTTTCGATTAATATTCAATCAATTATGCTTCGAAAACATTTATTATGTCATATGATAACTTTTTTTGACAGACTGTTAATATAATTTAATTAACATTAAATTAACATTAACCTAATATTGGAATTCTATACTAATTGCAATAGAAATTAACTTTTGAATCAAGTCATTGCTCGTCAGTTATATTTTAGTATCTTTAGCAACTTGGTTGATTCTTCAACAAGGTAATATTTACTATCTAGAATAAATTATAGTTAATGTTACGTTCTAAATATGGTTTTTACGTACATACAGTTCATTTTTAACGAATCCATTATTTATAATAAGGTTCGTAATTAACTTTCATTATGTCTACTAGTCGTTCCAGATATTTAACAATATTCGAAGCTCCTTTAAATTAACAATGTGTTTTAAATTTAGTATGATGGAACAAATCAATTAGAAGAAAATAATTATGAATAATGAAATTTCTCAAGTATGAGTCTTTTTTAACCATTAATGTAAATACCATTACCGAAAGTTCATTGCTTTATTAAATACAGAAGCGTGTTTTTTGTTATATTTGAATTATATTCAAAACATCAGGATTTGCTCTCGCTCTCTCTCTCGCTCTCGCTCTCTCTCTCTCTCTCTCTCTCTCTCTCTCTCCCTCTCTCTACTCCCAGGCGCTGCCTTTCGCAGGTGTACGCAAACACACTGGGAAATTCCCTTCCTATGCACTGATCGATAGTTCCTTCCAGTCAATTTCGCGCCACGAGAAATCTGACAGTGTACGATGCGTCAGGCGCACGCAAGATTTGATTTATTCTCCGTCGCGTGCTTCCGATGATCCCCCGACTATCCGATAGCAAACTTAGTCCTTTCCTTGTCTCGGCAGCGGTTAATGCGTACGGATGAACCATATTTGCGGTCGAATAGCGATCCTGCGATAAATATAACCCTCCTCGTATCCGAAAGCGCGTACTTTAAATTATGGACGTTCGATTTTCACGGTCATCGCTAACATAGTACTTTTACTAACGTAACGCTACCTTCGTTATTTAAGCTCCTCTCCTTGCATTAAATCAAATACTTTTAGCGTTTAATGAATATGTAATTTATAGTTTTTGTACCAAGTAAATATATAGTGATTACTTTTTTTACGCGACTTTCAACGTTCCTTGGCTTTCCGTACAGTAATAATCCATTGTCTATTGTTTATAAACACTTCGAGGTCTTTGTCTATATATCGCGTAACGGTCTATTGTTTACTCTTTTATGAACACACTGTAGTTTCTAGTCATAAATTTTATAAAAATGTACGGATTATTTTTAAAAAATTGACTCTCTCGTCTACGATGATAACATTTTATCGTTAAAAATAAAAATAGAACAAAATATATTGAGTTAAAAACATTATTCTACTCCGTTCCGAGTAATTAAAAAAGCGAAGTACATTAAATTTTCATAGTTTGGAATGAAGAGCGTGATAACGTCTTTAAATTTTTAAGACAATTTAAAAAATTTATGAAAAGAATTATCACTTTTTTCGTATCGATCTTTGCGTTATCATTCGTTCATCGATGTTTAAAAAATAACGAATCGGACAGGTTACGGGTCGAACAGTTTTTAAATATTACACAAAAATGTATAGAACTAAGATACGAAGATGCGATGCTGAGAAGGTTTCATTGTTTTAAAAAAGGTCGCGTTAAAAAAATTAAAAAAATTCATTGATTCGAAGCTCTCTGGAAATGTAGCACTAAAAATTAGCGATCCAACCTCTCGAAATAAAAGCAACGAATACGGTAAATTAAACCCTTTCTCGCTCAGCCATTATTTCGATCAATTTCGTGAAAAGCATTTAACGAAAACTAATGAAAGCGCCGAGAAAAAAAGAAGGAAACAAACAAAAGACGGACTAAGGGACAAACGGATAGATGGATAGATATATGGATGGTTGGGGGAGGAGGAGGAGGAGGAAGAAGGAGCAAGGCGGATATAAAGAAAGTAAAAGGAGATTAAGAAACGCGAAGGGAACAAAGAGCCGACGGAGCGAGGAGCGATGAGAATCGAGAGATGGCCAAGTACGGACGGTTCCGGATGATCGCCTTAGAGCCCTTAATCCTGAAAACGGAGCAGCTGAACCGGCCGCAGCGTTCGCGGTAATTATGACTAATGCAGCCGTGCGTCTCGCCCTTCCCACCCCTCGCCCAACCTCGACCACCTCCTCGACCACCTCCTCGACCACCACCTCGACCACCTCCTCGACCTCCTCGCCCACCTCGCCCACCTCGCCCACCTCGCCTCCACCTCCTTTTCATTTTCGAGCAAAGTTCAATAGAAGCAAAAGCAGGATGCTCCTTTTCCTCCGCGTCATTACCGAATTCGAATCAACTTTTTCTACCACGGGGGACATACATACCAACGTTTTACAATCGCCGCGTAATAAGTTCGATCGCTCGATCAATTTAATATTTTAACCTGGAGCGATCGTATCGATGTAATTGCTAAGTAATTCATCTAAAATCTCGAGTCTTTATCCAAATATATTATGAGACTGCAGCTTTCGGAAATTCGGATGATGAAAGTAGGATGAAACTAATATATTTTAGAAGCTTGTTACTTTCTAACCTTAAAATACTAATGCTTTTGGTTGCTCCTGCTTAAACAGATGTGATTTTGGCAGTTTTTGTGTTAAAATTCTAAAAAGTGTCAGGATTGCGTGTCTTGTTGTCGCGCATGCGGTTGTATAGTTTTTGTAAAGATTTTTATTTTATTTATATAAATAAAAATTATTTTGTGTTGTAACTTTTGAAGTTAATCGCGGTGGTGCTGTTGTAATTTGGAGGACGAGACTTTCTTTAAAGTGTTGTTGGTGCTTGTGCAAACGCGTGGAAAAAAGTTTTGTGAAAAAATATTAATTTTTAACCGAGTTATAGCGGTTACAAATTTCTGCCACGTGTTCGTATACTCTTATATGGGAAATTTTGGACTGCAAACTTATGACTGTTAATGACTTTTAATGACGGTTAATGACGGTTAATGACGGTTAATCGCGTGATACACTGTGATTGGCCGAAGAATAACTTCGAATAACTTTGGCAGTTTTTGTCGGAGGCTTCCAAGAAGCGGAGCCATTGTTCGTACCGTAGACGCGCAGAAGCCTGTGAAGTTTTGTGAATGCGGTAGTTTTATTTTTACAAATAATTGACTTTTTGTGATTATAATCTTTGTTGTGATTGTGGAGGCGTGGCTTGATTTTAGAAGACGCGACTTGTTGCTAAATGTTTATAGTGAAGCAATAAACAAGTGTAGTGAGTTTTGTGTTAAAATATTTATTTTTAAGAAAGTTATAGCAGTTATAACTTTGCCACATGTTCCTATGCTTATACATAGGAACTTTTGGACTACAAAACTGGTAGATTAATCGTAAGGTTTAATAATCCAGAAAACTCAGACATTTTTCCCGCGGAATCGAGTTGCTGGATTTGTAGTGTAAGAAACTATTAATTATTTTTCGTGTTTTTATATTGTAATTTGATCCGTTTGTAGTCGGAAAAAAAAACTTATTAGTTTGAAAGTGTTTCTAACCGTTTTTCAGTGCTACTTTAAGCATTTTTCAGTGGTTTTAAGCGTTTTTTTTGTACATTTTCAAGCACTTTAAGCGAACCTTCACAAGTTTTGTCGATTAAGTCGCTATCATTGAAGTAGCATCGTATTATATTGCATCGCTACTTGTGTTATCTTAAGTGTTTTGCAAATATAGAAGATGGTGAAGGAGAAAAGGAAGAAAAGCAAGAAAAGAGGCAACAGAGGTTCAAAGGTTAACAGCAAAAACTATAGCGACATATCTAGTGTGTTGGACATGGAGGAAGAGGACCCAAAGAAGGAAGGTTCCGCGAAGGTAGCGAAGAGCACAGGAGGATCGGAAGTAATGATGGAAATGGAAGTCGCCGAACCAGTTGACCCCATTACTCATATGCAGGAGATTACCAGGAAGATCACAGAGTATATTTTTAAGGATTCTAATAAAATAAGTAAATCTCTGGCTTACTTCATCCTGGAAAAGTGTGCCGAGTACGAGGAGATAATCATAAGGCAGATATGTGCGCTTTCAAGAGCGAAAGGACGGCTTGAATGTTACGAAGAAGTAACGATCCCGAATTATGTACTGGTTGGCGCGTACGATAAGCAACGCGAGATCGCCTCGAATTCTCAAGGTAGACCGAATAACAGCAGCATGGCTGCTCGTAAGAGCAATGCAGTCATAGTAAGAAGCGCGAATGAAAGTATGCCTGTTGATGAGGTGAAAAAGAGAATGATCGAAAGTGCGGATGAATGGAGGAATGCGCGGAATGGTGGGGTCGTCATTGAGACACCGCGGGAGGAGGATAAAGATGCTTTGAGATCTTGCGAAGATCTCACGGGTCGCGGACTAAAGGTTGATGTGCTCAAAAAGACCGGACCGCGCGTTATCATCTACGACGTCCCGACGTCGGTTGGTGATTTATTCATCGAGAACCTCTCGGATGTCGTCGAAAAGAATGATTTCGACGCGGATGTCAGGAAGCGCGATAAAGCACAGGCGAATTTTATCGTGCAAGCAACGGATCAAATTCGAGATTTCATCATGAGGGAGGGACGAGTTTACATCCGGCACGCGGCGTACAATGTTAATGAATTAATGAATCGCGTGTTCCAAAACAAAAACATAATGAATGGCAGAATGAACGAGAAACGTGGAAAAGTGCTGAGCGAATGGGTCATTGCGAGAAATTTGATTGTCGCGAATGAATACTCTGAATGGTTTACTTTTTCTGGTTCTAGGGGACAGAGCGATATCGATGTTACCCTGTCCAGAGGATTGCAAGCTCTGAGACATACCTGGAGAGTTCACGAAAACGTTGGAGTGTCCGAACACAATGTCATACTGATCGACGTGTGGTCGGATTCTCCAGGGCTCGAATCTGATTACATAATCACGTGCGGAAAATGGAGTGCGAAAAACGTTGATTGGATGATGTATGAATCTAAACTTAGACAGAGAGCACTCGAATATGGACTCGAGTGTATTGAGAGACTGTCCTCCAAGGAGAAAGCGTCAATGATCACTAAATGGATATGGGATACGAATAATGAATGTATGAAGAGAATACAAGGCGATGGAAGAATAACAAGCATCGTCTGGTGGAACGAAAGCCTGAAATGGATGCAACTGAGAGTAAGAAGAATGAGAAAGAAATACCAAAGAACGCGTCGACGAGTGAAGAATGACGAAAATGACGAAGTTGAAGGAACGAGGAAGCATTATATAAATGAAATGAAAAAATATAAACGAATGATTGCCGATACAAAAATGGATGAATGGACGAAATTTGTAAGGAAATACGGAAACGAGGATCCTTGAGGAAGAGTTTATAGAATATGTAGAAACAAAGGGGGAAGCAAATCCCTTTCGGCCGTTAAAAAACAAGACGGAACTTATACTATTGGATGGAGGGAGACAGCTGCGACTATATTACAGGAATTCTTCCCTGAGGGTCCTGCTTTCCAATATACCAAGCGTTCGAATGATGAATGTGACTCGATGGATGCATATACACGAGTGCATACGAATGGAGTGAATTGGTTCAGGCTTGTAAAAGAAGCAGAACCAATAAAGCTCCGGGTTTGGATGGTATAACCAAAGCTATGATCTCTCACGCGATGATAGCCATTGGGGAATGGATGAAAAATATGTATGACGCGTGTCTGGCCGAGGGATGCTTTTCAGCACCTTGGAAGGAGGCACGCGTCATATTGCTGAATAAAGGTGTCAATGTAAATAGGAGTAATCCGAGATCGTACAGGCCTATTTGTTTGTTGAGCGGTCTCGGAAAAATCCTTGAGAGAATGATGTGTGCAAGAGTCCAGGAGAAAATGGAGGGCAAATGGAACGAGAAACAATATGGCTTCGTGAGTGGTCGGTCCACGGAAGATGCATGGCGTACGGCGGTTGATTGGATCAAGGAATCCCACTACAAATACGTCGAGAAGGATCATAGAAGAAATGAATGAATTATGTATGATTGTTATTGACAATTGGAGTGTGAATGCTGGTGTGTATGTTTCCAGAGAAAAGACGGTCGGTATGCTATTAAAAGGTAGAATGGATGTCGGTCACGGACTGGGTTACAAACTCAGACGTACTGACACCACGCACAGAACGAAAATGGTGAATGAGTGGAAGTGGTTGGGAATTCGTATGAGTGAGAGATTACGATTCACACCACATTTCGCTTATCTTAGGACTAAAATAGATACGTATGTTGGAAGTACGATGAGAGTTATGAGAAAGAAATGGGGGTTGAATGGAAAAACGACGTTTTTGTATAAATAACTCTACTTTTTTTATATATAATGAAAGAAATTAAATTTTGATATAATTGTCCGGAAAATAAAATAATGGATAAAAATAAATATAATTCATCAACCGAAATCTTATTTTTTTGGTTATTAATTAAAGGTTTGCATTAATAAAAAATTATAGAATAACAATTGTTCTCAACTTCGTAGTTCGTCCGTCCACTCGACCAAAAATACTGTGACGGGTTTATTTTTCTAACAAAAATCAGATTCCGTTCAATCACCTCAAAGTAGTGTACAATAGACTAAAATGTACTTTTATCCGATTGATGCGAAAAATGGTTGGAAAGGCTGTATTTTGTAAAAAATAAAAACTTTGGCGCACGAGAAAAAGAATACGACGCTGATCCTATAGACTGTATACCACGTGGTGAACTCCACAAATTGAGTTTACTGCGAAACAGAGAAAGAATTTTCGTGGCTTCTCGAGACTTACAAATATCCACACAGATTCACGTACTTAGCGAACACATGTACCTCCACTCGTAGAGATATGAAGATTTTTATTTTTAGCGGCAAGGAGCGAAGGGAAACGCAGCTTCGACTATGGTACCAAGTCGAAATTGCATTATGTAATATTCAGGATATCCAACCCCGGCTCGGAATTGTGTTTTCTTCTGGCACCTTAAAGCGCATTTTTCGCGAACCAGTTTCTGAGCACTAAGTCAAGACAGGCGCAGCTGATACATACGCAAACTCAACTTTGCAATGTTCTTCATTACAACTTCTGTTTATGACTTTTCATGATATTTCTCGCTTCTTTTTTTATTTTTTTCGCATAGAATTGAGACACCGTCAACCTTTTGTTCGTCTCTTACTATTGTTGTCGTTTTGCTACTGAAATATTACAGATAAAATTATACTATGAAATATTAAAAAATCTTAATTTACATTTGAAAATAGATTTTCATAGTAAGTAGAGTTGGAAGTTATAAAATTTCTAGAGAGGAAATTCCTTTTTTTCTATAAAACCATTTTTTTTACCGCGATACCAGAAGAATCCACTTTTCTAAAATAATAATTTAAAATCATGTCGATACTTAACTATTTTTAATTATTTTGGTAGATGAATGATCGTACTTAATCAAAATTTCATTCACGATAATAAAACTGATTTTTAAGAGGTTGTATATTTCTTGATTCTTCTGTTATTATTTATGCTTTCTTTATTGATTGTACGTTATTAGAAAAAACTGAAATTTAATTCTAGTTTTAAAAAGCCACCTAAAAGAGTAATTCCATTGAGTTTTGCGATGCAAAAATTTTGATACTTGTTGATTGTTTAATTTCAGGATGTTGATTATATAAAAATTATTTAATTACTACATTAATATAAATAATTTTAATACTTGATTAAATGTTAATATTTGGCAAAAATTAAAATACATTACTTACTGCTTATGAATTTCAGTAAATTTTCTTGTAAACTTACCTAAAACAAAAGAATATAAATTGCATTAGAATAAAATTAAATCAATGGCATATTTATTAATAGAAAAATAAACGAATACAAAATTTACGAATCCACGACAATTAAAGTCAAGTGCACAGAATTGGATTCGTGTGTCCCTAATTAAACAAATTATTAGTCTTAGTACATCATTTCATTTTATTTGTTATAGATTATTAAATTGTATGCGATATTTGAATATTCATTAGCAAGTAAAATTTTTTTTGATTATTGAATTAAAAATATTTGTTTGTACTTGTAAAAAATAAAGTTTTGTATTCAATCTAATACCAAAAGGTAACAGTATATCATTATTAATATTTATTGATTTTATAATTTAACAATTTTAATTTTTCAAACTTAATAATATTCAATTTATAACTTAGATATAATATTACACAGAATTAAAATATAAAATATATATCGAAAATAATAAAATAAAATAAAATATCAAATAATTTGCATTAAACTTAAATAATTACATGGAAGTTTTATGTATAAATGAAAATAGCTTATTTAAATGAATCGTAAAATAAAATTTACAATTATTTTAACTTATAAATTAAATAGAAAGCTAAAACAAATTTTCATAAATTTAATGCGATATTATATATAATAGATCAAATATTACATTACATCCGTAAGTCAAGAGAATATAAAAACTTACAATTGATAATGCAATTTATGTTACAATACATATTGAAAAACATTTACAGATACTTCATTATATTATATAAATATAATATAAAAAATTGATTGCACTCGCAAAATTTATCTCTTGATATTCTGTTTAAATCGTTGCCATATATACGTCCGTGTGTAACTTTGAAAAATTTGGCAAAGAAACCAAAAAATCGTTAAAATTCACTAAGTTATTTATTATTTGTGCGCAGAGAAAAAAATGTACTTATTAAAGATAAAAATTGCAAGTCAGCTGATGGTATCGAATGATATTCGTACGCTACAGTAGAACGAAATCGACGTTACAATTGCGAATACGAAAATTTTGGCGCTGAGCGTCAAGTGCATGCGGAAAATACAAAATGTGGTTCCAAACGAGCAGTGACGCGTGAACTTTTCCCTTCGCACCGACACCGAAATAGGTATTTTAATTGCGCGATCCGTCAGGAATCGTAACTTTGGAAGAACATGACATTAGTTACTCGAACATAAATGCATATACATACACAGATTTATTTATATAATAGCGATTTCACACGAGAGTTATGACGGAATATCATCGATCGAGTTCTGTTTGCCTAGTAAATTCAATGTTTCGCACGAAATTAATTACGTTAATTGTCAATGCATTTAGTTAATTGTGCTGTGAATTGATAACAAGCAAGTGCTTGTATATTGTAAAATAATACAAACATATTTTAATAGTTTCGAATAAAGATTCTTTTCTACAAATAAATTTGTACAATTGTTGCGTGTCCGTGTAAACCTCCTATTTTCCTATTTTCGACAACGTTAATTTATATATTTTTTAAATTAATCGCGTCGATTAATACATAGCGATAAGCTATGAATTTTGTACTTCTTTCAACTGTAAAAACAATGAATATAAAGAAAAGTTGGAAGAATTAAAAAAAATGTTTACAACATTTTTATTGCGAAAACGTTCTATGAAAAATATAAATGTCATAGATATTACTTAAAAATTTACATTTTACGTAGATAATTTAATAATTTCAATTAATATTAATAGAATATATTAATGTAATATTACGCAATATCGATGTAACGATCACTTATAAAATTTACTGCAAATTCGAGGTTTTTTTTACTACAAACGTGTGATATTTAAGTTTTCTTTTATACGGCTATGAAAAGACTACAAATTACAGTTTATGCCTTAAATTTAATAATATAACGCATAACAAGAAATGCGTTAAATAAATCAGTTACTTTAGCGGTTAATGGTAAATGTATTAAAGGAAAGATAGTAACAATAAAATGTAACAATGTTTATCGTAAACTCGAGGATTTCGTCAATGAATCCAAAGTATACGGTTTGCAAGACGCGTATGGTTGAGTGCGTTTGCACAGGTTACTATAAGTTACTATAAGTGCATAAGTAGTAGACACGCGTTAAGCTATTAACCGTTACAGAGCTAATAAACGGTATATTATAAATCAGTAGCTCCAACTCAAAAACTTGCATGGATATATCGAATGTTCGTTGCATAAACTTTTTGTCGAGCACCGAGTCACTTCGGTCGCTTTCCGGTCCACTAAATTTTAATAGCTCGTTAACCAAAGGACAGGGAGGAAGGAGTAGTTTGGCATGTGTCATACTTGTGTAAGTTAAAGTGTACGAGCATCGAAGTTTATACGAGATTAATACGTAAAGAGCGTATCCGAAGTACAACAGGTAAGATGGTATTTTCGTTTATCTTGATGTTCGTTTGTAAAATAAACTTAAGATAAAACAAACGGTTAATTTCGAACTGCGTATAATAATACATTCGGATTTACAAGTATAATACATCTATAACTTTAAATGCATCGGATCATTTTACGCGTTACGATGTTGAAGCGAATACAGATTGAAAACACGTTACATTCTTATGATTACTAATATATTTATCGAAAAATTTGAAATATTCGATTTCGCTTTCATTCGTAAAATCACGTCGCTAAGTAATTAAATGCGGAACAACTATTTATTTTTGAGCCATCGATAGTTTATCTTGTATGAAAGACCAAAATATATAAAATAATTGAATTAATAAACGATGCTTCAATCTTATTTTCGTTGATTAAATTAAAAACAAATGAAATAACGATTCATCATCGATGTCGAAACTTTATGTATCTAATAAATATAAACATTTGTAATCATTTGTTGGTGAAACCAATTCGATAAACTAATTTCTATATAAATGTAAATTTAAAATACATATCAAAAAATATTTTTCGAGTAGAATTAAAAAGAATGAATCGTTTAATTAAACACTAAAATCTTTTTTAACCAAAATGATTTTTTATAAATGTTTTACCTTGAAACGTTACCTTGAAATCTTAAGAATTTTATATTAAATCCATTACATTATAGTTTATAAAAATAAAGTGAAATTAGAAAATTTACAAAAGTAATAAACCAAATTTAGATAGTGAAAAATATGAAATTGTATCAAACAATTTAGTTAAAATATAATTAGACACCAACGTGTATTCAATAGTAATGGAAACTCGTAATATGCTTAATATCGACAATAGAATTAAACAACAGGTACTTTAATAAGTACGGTAAAATTATCCGATACTAATACTATTACGTTTAAATTTAGATTACTACCTAATTAAATTCCAACGAATGAAATTAGAAATTTATAAAAAATTTTTTAAAGAAAATATTTTTATTCTTTTTTTCTATAATTTCATAATATATCTTTCGATTTTTATTTTCCCAAGCTTCAGTTTTTATCGTGTATTTTCGCTAAAATTATACATTGTTCAGGTTCCTTGGGCGAAGACAATTATTCAAGCGATTCGAGCGTCTAAAAAAAAATAAAACGAATATTTCCTTCAGGTTGTTTGGCAAAGACAAGAATGTGGACTCTTGCTTCCGTATACATTTTAATCTTTTAGGAAATTAATGACAATTCAAAGGCTGTCGCTCGTCTCATCCAACCATCTCTTTTTCGCTAACTTTCCATCCTTGTTTACTCTATAGTTACCTTTGAGCGTTCACCGAAACTGAACGACGTAGACTCGAGTCACAAACGAACATTTACATCGTTGCTGCTCTCCTCACTTTTAATTCATTATATTGCCCTGAATTCTTCATTAGAATTCTCACAAATATTTAAATTTATGCATCTTATATCTTATATAATCTTCTGCCTTTTTAATTTAATATAATTTTTAAAAATTCATGATTTTTTTTGTATTGCGATAACAATGAACAGAATATTAACATATTTAAATGCTTTTATATATTTTTCATAAATATTTCAACAGACATCTATAGTCATAAAATAACCTTAAAAAATAAAAGTTACAAAATATCATGATACTTTAAGAATTTAATTTTTAACATCGAATCATACCGATAGTAAATTCGTGATTTAAGCAATTAACGAATTTCAGTAGTTTGGATCGATCAAATTAGTAATGTATTTAATTTATTTTCATTTGACGATTATTTAAATGTAGACTCGCATAGAATTGTTTCACTTTCACGTTAAATATGAAAAAAATTTTTAAAAATAGTTATCGGTAAAATTTTAGTTATCCAAAATCATAAAAAGAAACTTAAAACATTTTGTTCGAATTGAAATAAATATTGCTGTTAAAATTTAAATCTTTTCAAATATTTCGAACACATTTATACGAGAGCGTTTTAAAGAAAATTAAAATACTACTACGTAGATCAAATTATAATTTACATTCGTTTTATAAAATATCAAGTAGCTCCGCTAGAAATATCTTTGATAAATCGTTTCGAATCAACCAATATGATAATTTTCTAAAGTTTAATCATTTTTAAAAGGTAGATTCACCAATACCATCTATTTCTACGATTTTAAATTATATGCTAAAAATATCCGTTTCATTTGATGTAGGAGATATATTAATAAAGTTACTTTTATAATAATTTTTTATTCATGTAAATTTAAAATCCAATAAAAACTTAAAAGTATCTTTTCAGAATAGATATTTAAGGGGAATCTTCGAGAGCTATAAGTATAAATTTATTATAGAAAAGGACAAATGTAAACGATATTTCTTATTTACATGGAATACTGTGTATACAGTCCATTAAATCTAATAAATAAATCCATCCTGATAAAGACTTTTATACTCACTAGTCAAATCAATGCAAATTCTTATCAAGTTTTATGCAATCCATATAACCCTTTCAAAGGACGCAACTTTTCTCATAACTTTTACCCACAACGTATATTTCGGATCGTCATATAGCAGAAGCACCTTCTCCTCTTCTTCCCGGACGTCTGGATTTCCTACGGGAATTTGCAGAACAAACATAAGTGGAGAAAGGAAAAAGAGCAGAGGTTTGCGCGCAACTATCCGGAAATAAAGTTTTTCTTGCGACGTGTGCTACAAGGAAAATAAATCCATAGCCTACCCAGGGTTAGTTTTGAATCGTGCAAAATGTGTATATGTAAGTGACTTAAGAAATTGTTATTTATAAGAGTTTGAAATACTATCGAGATTCTAAAAAATAAAAATTTCTTCCTAACTTCTAATGGAAATTCTTTTTAAAGTACAGATATGAATAGATTTTAGAAGGAAAGGACGGAGAATCCGTTACTGTTCAATCATACGGAATCATACAGAAGCCTATTATAGACGGCATTTATCTGTGTGTAACGTCGAGTCTCGTGTATTCTCAAAAAACTGACAAAGCCAGAGTAGGGAAACATAAACAGTGCAAATCGGTCTAAAATAGTGATGAACGGGAACTTGACTACTCGCAGTACCGGCAGTCTCGAGGAGTCATAAAAAATAGATAAAATCGACGAAGCGCGCTTTCAAAGTTCAAGAAACTCAAACTTTCCCCTTTCGATTTATTCAGAACGTTCGACCTTACTTTCGTCTCGGTACTTCAACCTAGTATCAACGGCAGTACACGAGAGACGAGAATAAGGAATCAAAGCTATATTTCGAACGATGCCGAAGAATGGATAATTTGGAAATATTTAATTTTCGATAACACTGACATAATCGCTAAATAATTGTAATAAGATGATACAACGAAATGTTGGTTATTTAATCATTTCTTTCAGCAAAAGTAAAATGTAAAACTTCAAATATATTCAACATTTTATACAACTATATTTTAATAAAAATAATCAAATACTCTATCATTAAGTATAAAGTATGATATAGATATATAAAAATAAATTTTCACGTTTCAAAATAAAATATCTTCGTATAAAAAAATAAAAATAATAAATGTGTAAATTGTATGCAAGTTGGTGGTTTGTAAAAAAAGTTATTTATTACTTGAAAAAATATATTTATTATGTAAAATTAGCTTTTTAAGTAAATCTCTTGATTCTAGAAAATATACTTAAATAATAGATTTTAATAATTATTTATTATATTCGATTATTTTTTTAATCGGGATTGAAATTCAAGTTAAATATTGTATTTTATTTATTCTTAGAATTCGTAATCAACAACTAATGATAAACTAATACGAGTTTAAAACAACTTGACTTTAATTAACCACACGAAATGAAAGAGTATGTGTATACACATATATATCTTCAGATAAAAAGTATAAATTGTGATTCTAGTATAAACATTATATTTAAAGCTATACTCGCATTAAAGTTTATACTATTATTATTCTACTTGTATTTTATTACCGTCAGCTACTTTTGTTATAAAAGTTTATACATTATACGCAGTTTTAAAATCAAATAGATACCATTTGCGTAATTTCAAAGATGTAACGGCAAAAATTTTATTTTTCAAACATTTTTGTAATATATAAAATTTAATTAATAAGCATTTATTCATTAAACGTATTATTATTTTGTGTGGATCAAATCTTAATAATTAATATTATTATAAAATTGTAAATGTTGTAAATGTAGATTTATATATTTATTCAAATTAACGTAACGAGAACAATTTTTTATTTTTAATTCACGTAAAAGTATTTTAAAGAATATTTGCTAATTAAAAATAATGTAATATAACGTTCTTGTTTCCACGATATTATTATTATTGATAGGGTATCTCTGATTCATTGTAAATATGTATTTTTTCAAAGTAAATAAAGTAAGTTTACAAGAAAACAATAAATAAATTGTTAAATATTTAACAAAATAATCGAATTTATCGTACTTATTATTAAAAATTTCAAAATATTTGAAACATTTATTTTTACCCGATACCACCGGAAAATCTACTTAAAAGTTGTAGAACATGTCCTAAATACTCGAAGGGCAGGATATCAATACAGTATACTTCAAAGAAATGAGAATAGTTTCCTAATTCGACGAATGCCAAAACCAATCATCTTGACCGTCTTCCAACATCTGCAACTCTGAATTCCTCGTGGTTTCTTCCTGGTGGCTTCTTCCTCGTGGCTTCTACCAGGTAAATGCATTGGATACGCATCGATCGATCGAAGAGCCTCGATTTTTCGGAATCGCCGAAAAAGCGAAATCGAAGCTTACCAATTGTTCGCGAGTAACGTTACGTATAATAGTACATAATATTTCCTCATTTTTGACATTCAGAAAAGTGACGCACGCATCCGAAAGAGGGAGGAAGAAAAAAAGGAGAAAAAAAAGGGTCGCAGCGAGCGGAATAAAATTGTGAAACCCAAAAGCGAAGCTCAGTTTCTCTCGATAGGCAAAACGCGTTCCTCGTCTACATCAGATCGCATCCCACCCAGGTAAAAATGCCCGCGACGGACGCGATTCCGTTCGCATGCGGCTCGTCTTTTTCTATTCCACCCTTAAAAATGCATAGGGCATCGTTTGCATAATACATGAAAAGCGGTTCTTCACACGCGCGTCTGTACGCGATGTATAAAGTGACAAATTTCAGGGAGTGGAAAAAGGGAAAAAGGGAGAAGGAGAGGAAGATTCTTCGATATCGAGCAAATGTCTCGGTGGAAAAAGACTTTCCGAATTTGCCGTGTTTTCAAAACTCGGGTAGCGAGATCGAGAGTATCTCCAAAACATATATTTAGATAATAAGTTGAGTGCTTTATGCGTAATTTTGGTTACAAAGTACCAGCGAGAAAGTAGAAAGTTAGAAAGAGAATTACACGATTATCGGATTCCTTTTCCTATATTTGTTTTAGCGCAACAGCGTGTTTTACATTTTCAATCTTATTTCCAGATTGAATTTACAATCTAATAGTCGGTTTATTTTTATTATCGTAAAAAACCGAGATAGAAGTTTCTTATGCTTTCGCGTGAGTGATTTTCCACTATTTTTAAAAGGCGTTTTGGGCGTAAGAAAGTTTTATATCGGATACTAATATTGTCATTTTTCTTTAATAAAATGAATAATCTATATTTGCGAAACGTTGAAAAGATTTTTGTAGTTGCAATCATTATTTCGCAATGTCATTGATATTAAAAATTTTAAACTTGGCACATTTTTTATTAGAACTTTGTTAAAGCTGTATCAAAAATTTCCCGGTATATTAAGGAAGTCTTTGTATGTATTATATAAGCAGTTCAAACATTTACTATGTAAAATTTTATGCTAAAACCATTTTTTTATATTCTACGAGAATATCGTTTCGTTTTATTCTACTCGATTAGATGAATCTTAAAAAAAATTAAATACAATTTTTAATAAAAATTTTAAAAGCTTGTACGATGTAAGGAAATTTTAAGTTTAATTTAAAATAATGGCCTCGTAATCTGATTATAATTTGAAATGTAACTTTTTTTCCATATCGAACAAAATTATTTGCTTATTTTTTTATTTAGTAATAATTTTTTAGAAATCGAGAGATATCGTAATCGAATTAAAATATTTATATATATATATATATATATATATATATATATATACACACATATACATATTAATCTTTTATTATTATTCACGCGTATTGTATTCGAATAACAATATGAAATTTATATATTACATTCGAATCCAACGGGGCGTAAAATAAATTAATTTAACATTATTGTATTTTCAAGTATAATTTATTTTAGAAAAGTTTTGATTTAAATGTAATATACAGACTCGATATTAAATTCCTCTAGATATTTAATAATTTAAAATATATAAGAGATAGTTATTTTTTTCGTTCGTTAAAAAGTTTTATCTTTTCCGTACTTTGAACGATGAGTAATATTAAAAGTTTTTAAAAGTAAGATTGGTCGATTCAAAAATTTCAAATCTTCGGGAAATAAAACGAGTCCATTACGACAGATTTTTCATTAGAAAAATTACGATATCCAATATTAGTCTTTAGTTTCAACGGTAAGAAAACTCCACTCCAACAATTTCTACTTTCTTAAATTTAAAGTTACTAATGTAAACAAGTAAGATTAGTGGCGTACATGTAAAGCGCATTAAGTTGAATACGTATACAGATAGAAATACCGAAATACACCCGCGTACCTTCCGGAGCAAACATACCTATACATAAAGTTGAAATACAAAAGATTATCGCGCTCGGGGATACGTGCGAAGAGAACGGAACGAAACGAAGGTGACGACTAGCGTCGAGTGGGAAAGAGACGGAGGAGCGAGCAGAGGAAGAGTAAAAGAAGACAGAAGACGGACGAGTGGCTGTCGAAAGGAAAAAGAAAGCCTAGAGAGGAAGTATCCTCCCCCTCCCCTCGCTTCGTTCCCTGTCACCAGTCGTTTTGCATCTTGCGTGAACACGTCGCTGGAAAAGGAGAGGAAGCAAGAGAGTATTTTCTATCGCTTTCTGCCAACTGCACCACTTGCGTTTACTCGTTCGTGCGCGAACCTCTTTCCCTTTTCCCATCCCTCCCCCCACCCACCCTTCTACCCTCTCACCCGCGCCCTGTAACTATTTCTTTGTTCATGTTCCATTGCCTTCGACTCGATATATTTTTTTGCAAATATTGTTTTAGCGGTCTACCGACTTTTACCGTATAATACGTACCATTCGATTTATACTTTAACTTTATATTGTTTTATACTTCGTTCGAGACATTTTTTCATCCTGCTCTTTAAGTTTTGACGTACTATATTTACATTTCATTTACGCTTATGCAATCGTCGCTATTTCCATTACATTGATATACGAAGAATTACAAAAAATTCGTTAGTATGAAACGTAACGTATTTTCTTAAATATCTCATGTTATTTCTCGAAATTTAATTTTATAAGACATTTGCAAATTTTCTCGATACTCTTTATAACGCTCTTATAAATTTTTTATTGTGAAATCGAATCGACTGTACGTTATAACTTTTTTTTACACAAGTCTAAAAATATTTGAGATGTACTTTTGGGAATATTCAAGAATTTCAAGAATATAGTATTTATGGTTTTTAGTTTATTAATCCTTAGAAATATTCTGCAAGTCTATTAAAATTGTTAGTCTTTTGGCTACACTCGAATAACGAACAAAAGTCGTAAGTTGTTATAAGCGCAAAACTTTTTCTTCGCGTAATAATATTTTAAAAACTATACAATAAATGTTTCGTTTTTATACGATTTTAAATTGTAAATGTTTTCGCACTAGTTTCAATCATTGTATTATCTTATTCGTTATCTTACGAATGTTCAATCTTAATATTCCTAGAGGGAGAGAGCGAGAGAGAGAGAGACACCTGGAAAACAGAGTTAAACGATATAAAATTATTTACGTACTTGGGTTTAATTATAATTTAAAAATTTATAATGAAGTTTGAAACGAACGTTTCTTCGTTTCGATACCTTCGCAACGCTAAAAGTACATATTTTGATCATCAAGCATACCGAGAGCAGAGCTTACACGTCTCGTTAAACGAAACTCGCGTAAATAATATGAAGCTTTAGATTTGCCAAAACATATTTTTTGAAAAAACTCGTAACTATTTCTCATTCGTACGAATATCAGTCGGGCAGTCGGGGTCGAAAAAAGGGAAAAATGCAGAGCATCACAGTCGGACAAAATACTTGTTAAAGCTAAAATTATTATCAATGTCTCGGTTTTCCGGGACTAAAAATTCCATTGGCCTCGGTCCCCTCCCCGCTCTTTATTCACCGACGGACGGATGCACGTCGGTCATGTACGGATAAACAGAAACGCGGGCCGAGCGAAGCCCAAGCCTCGAAATTCGCTTTGTTAACAGACGTAACACAAATGTTTTCGCTCGCTCACCACGGCATTCCATTATTCCATTCCACGGCGACGACTCGGCACGACTCAACGCGACTCAACGCGACTCAACGCGACTCGGCATTTGTTTGAATTTTAAAGCGCGAAGCCGTGTATATACCTATTATTTTAGTCGGCTACAACTTTTTTCCTTACTTGTTGTTCCCGTTGTTTTATCGGTGCCGTTTACACAGAGTTTAATTACCGATCGAGCTTTTCGCGCGATTATTAAATCGAGAACGATCGTTATATTTTTAGACCCGTCGATGCCAACTCGTTTCTTCCCCCGACGTTTTACAATTACTCGCGATTACTATTCCATTTCGCTTGTAGCACTCGGTCGAAATAAGGCGACGCGTACTTGCATTTTATTCGACTGCCGGTACATTTATCGCCTTGTTAGCGTAAATTTTATATACCCGTATATTGAAATAACGTTGCTTTTTATGGCGTTCGTTGAAAACCCATCCGAATAAACGCATTCGAACAATTTAAGCGATAAATTGCAATAACGAAGACTATTGAATTTCAAAGGAACTCGAAAAATCCAAGTGATTTACGACAATGCTTCGCCACGTGTCGCGAAAGTGACTAAGAAAGTTATCTTGAAATTGAGTTGGTAAAGTTCGCTCCCGTGGAATGTATTTTCTATATAGAACCCCTTCGCTTAACCGTTCGGTTGGTGCACCACTACTTCACTAAAAGACACTCGTGGATACTAGACCATATCCGAAAATCCACCCATGATTTTACATCGTAAAATTTTTTAACTTTTCAGCGTCGATAACCAGAATTAGTTTATGCGATTCGAAGTATTCTTTTTTTGCAAATAAATATAATTGTTTACGAGATTCATTTTTCTAATAAATGTAAAACAACGCTCTTTTATCCGTATAAGACTCAACGTATAGATTGTACTCGTAAAAATTAAAAAAAAATCACCAATATTTAAGAACATTCCAATCTTTCAAAAATAATTCCAAAATTTGATTTAAAAGGTTAATAAATTACATTATTAAAACGTCATCGAAAAAAAATATTTCGTATTTATCGATTTATTTAAAATATTCAAATTTTTTTCGCGACATTCATCCGAAGGATCTTATTCTTTTATTAATGATATTCTTATAAAATTTATGTATTCAGTTATGTGCACTTTCTATGACGTGAATTGTCTAATTTTATTACTTTGACGTATGACTTATGATGTCATATCTGTATATTTTAGAACGGAAAATATACGATGCAGATAGCAGGTGACACTATTTTCGCACGGTACAAAAGATGTATATAAGTTGTTTTCATATTTTGAATATTTAACTTGTTCACTTCTATCCATTTTAAGATGATTTGCTACGATAATAATATGAAATAGTAGTACAGTAAATAAAGATGAAATCGCGAAAGAATATCCGTTGAAAGAATTACTCTATTTATTTAAATTTAGTTTGAATATATTACTAATTTCATACGTATTAACATTAAAAGTATAAGTAATACGTCGAGTTAATTTCAGATATAAAAAGATTTCGAAACGATGGTCGAAAACTAAGAAAAAAAGATGTAAACTAACGTTTAATTAATGTTACATACAGTTACGATTAAATATTTTACATAAAAGTAGTTTAAAATCAATTATATTGTAATAAAAAAGTATGTTTTTTTTGTAATAATCGTGAATCATTGTATAATAAGTATTTTATTTCAAATACTCAAATACCGAATACTATTTTTTGCCTAAATCTATATCTACGTATCGCAGAAACATAAGCTTGTTATAAAAGAATAACTGCCATAAGGGTTTAGATTTTTCAAAAACTAGTTTGCGTATAACATGAAAACGTAGTGCTGTAAATTTCCTAAAGTTACATTTATGGGCAGGACACCGGAAAGTTTGGATCAGTAACAGAAATGTCTTGTAAAAGCTATAATATCTGAGTCACGTAATATGTCTTTTGTCGCATTTCTTTAATAATACAAAAACTATTTTACCGTATCGTATCTTCTTCCGTTACCTATACGATATCATCTAAATATTTAAATTTTTTATACGAATAAAAATCCACCGGTACAAACTGGACCGAATAATACCTTTCATAGTTTACGCATTAGTTAAAATTTTAAATGCAAGGAACATTGATGTTTCGACGGAAAGACAATTATAGGAAGCAAACAATAACCTTTTATAATATTTTCAACAAAACTTATTCCACAAAAAATCAAAAGAAAAAATGTTTTTATCGGGAAAAATAAATTTAAAGCTAAAAACGCGATACCGAAAAATTCATAGACCAAAAGACGGCATTCGAAATTGTTCGAGCTTTTCGACTATTACTCGAATAAACGTTCGAAACCCTCGTTCAAAAAAATACGTTCAGGTGTAAAGCATAAACCAGGAAACATATGTAAAAAAATCAAAAGCTTATCTCCTCTGGAGACGAATGTTTGCCGGACTAATTAAAGGAAGACGTACATGTGTGAATGAGCCACAAGTGTCCGGTTAAAGGATTAGATGTAACCCATATTTCCGTTGATTTATGAGAAAAGAAGAGCAAATGAAAAGTTGCCGCTGTTCCAGTTCGCAATTTTCGTTTCGCGAGGATTATTTTTGAAAGAGCTCACGTGATTATTTGGTAAACAACCTTATAAATTACATAAGCTACTAATTACGTGGATGTAATCGGTCATTCTTGAATGCAGTGCTGTATAAATAAAATTTACTGGATATTAAAGAACTCAAATATTGTTAATTACCGGTGTAATGTGATTGAATGAATAAACTTTTTATAAATTTTATTTACAGCAATAGAACTTATTTTTTTATTATCTCAATACTTTAATGTAGGTAAAATGAAATTACAAATTGATATTATGTAAATTGATCTTATCTTCCTAAAGTCGTTGTAATACGCCTAAATGTATTTTCCTTTTAGTTTTATAATAAATTCTCATAAGTTACTTTTTGTTTTATAATTTGATGGATTTATCACTTTCACATTTTGAAATTCCATCATCCTTCTAAATAAAATATTTCTGAATACTTTAAATTGTTTTTTACTTATTCCGTAAGTAATTTTATATTAAATTCTTATGAAACTGTATACTATTATTGTATACTTTCAAAATGTAAAGTCGTTTAAAGTAACAGACTTTTGAATAATACGGTAAGAGTGTTAAAGTATGTAAATTTTAGATTTCCTTCTTCTTTTTCCTGCGAGTCTCTTTTATTTTCGATACATTAAGATTGTAACATAACAGTTAAAAATTCATAACTCGGTTAAAACGATACAAAATATTTAACAAATTACACCGATTATTTCAATCAACTTTAATACATCGAAAAATCAAAAAAATTTAATTTCATAATATTTAAGCTAAATAAAAACTTAAAAAATGCGATAAGCCTATAAAGACTTTTCCTTCTCGTATTACAATTTTTTTATTATTATTTTTTCACCACGATATATTATTCTATTTAGTTTGAAGCCAGTATCCAAGTATCAATTAAAAATTCTTTTGATAAATTAGAATACTTTTACACTTTAATAAAATATTAACGAGTAAAAAATTATGACACCGTGAATTTATAAAAACTCATTTTTAAAAATTCATAAATTTAAAGTAAATATTATGCACGTATTCATAATTCTTTCATAGTTCAAAAATTAAAGCGCAATTAAATTTTATGCTAGATAGCTCAGATATAATTGAATGGATAGTTATAAAAAATCATTATTCGATTATTTATATAAAAAATCTATTACGATCCATCACCATTACGTGGAATAAATGTAGTACGTTTAATTTCTCTTTGCTCGATAGAAATATCTTTTACAAATTTGATTACTTTATAAACGAAAGGAACTCCCAAGCATCTAAGAACTAAGCTTTTTCATTAAGAAGAACAATTGTAATAATAATTAAAATTCTGTAATGCAATGGAAATATCCTTTCATTTATTCTTATTTATAATTCTAACACGATTGACGCACAGACGCGTTGTTGAATTCGCTGCACTAGTTTGCGTGGGCACAATGTAAACACGCAGTTCCGAGAGTAACCGAAATTAAAGCTCGCGTCGTTCCATTTATCTAATGCGTGAAAGCGGTTGCATTCGTTCCTCCTCGTTTTGCGTCCCTTCGTTTTTATACTTTCCTGAAGTGATATCTTTTTTTCTTTGCGTCATTACGATTCTGCCTTATTACTAATTCCTTCGAACGTCGGTGTACGATTGAAAAATTTATACCAATAATACGATACTTGGATGTAAAAGTAAATATGGTCGAGGAAGATTTTTTTAAACTAATTTAAAACGTATTTTACAATACTTCGAAAATTTTAGCTCTGCGCATAAATGCGAGTTTAATGAATGAGAACATTTTGACGATTCACTTAAATTTGGAGCGAATATTGGTTAATATTTATTGACTAAACAAAAATTCTGTTTAAAACACAATGAATTAAATTATATTCGAGTCATAATATATAAGAATTATTATTTTCATCGTTACAATTTATAATTAAAAAAGACGACTGGTTTCTCCGAGAGATAAAGTTAATTGTCTTAACAGATTTATTTTTTTTATTAATTCGAATTACAATTATTACTGCTTTTAATACATCAATAAATTTATATAAACGATGCATTATATTAATTTTGTTATCGATTGTATTATATTATAATTAAATGAAAATATTAAGAACACCTTAAATTCACATTTGTAAACCAATTATATTTACAAAGGAATTTTTCAGTTTTTTTAAATATATAGACACTGGAAAAAAAGACGTCACTCTGGATATTAACAAAACATACCTTGGATTACAGTAAACATAATAATGCTGGTTGTAAAAATAGAAAATCGATACACTACTAGAGAATAGAAGTGGAAGAAAAGTAGTTTTATCTATTCTTTCAATCAATGCACAAACGAAAAAATAGTTCGGGTCCACATTCGGTTGCAATGTCTCATTATCTTTACGAAATCGTTTTGCATACGCTACTCAAATGGAATCGAACGGGAAGAGTAAAATTATTTAGAGATCGTTTTGTGTATTCCTAATTCATAAATAAAGCGAAAGAGGTATTTTATATTCATATTTTTGTAGCTTATGAAAATAGAATATATCATAAAATAAGAATGAATGTGAAAAAATAGGTTATTTGTATAAAAAATGTAGTAGCTTTTAGTTTCTTACTAATACGTTTTTCAATATTTTTATCAAGTACAATGAATATTTATATAAATATATTTATAGGAAAAGATTCGCGTATATTTCAGTCATATTTTCTGAATATTTTTTTACGAATTTTGATTTTAAAAAATTAGAACTGTACCTGTATTTTAACAAAAAGATTTTCAAGTATGAAAATTTTTAAATCCGAATCTTTTATACCTTAAATTATAATAATCGATCATTTATTTATTAAACGATACAATTCTATCAATGACCAAATATTGAAGTATATTCGATTAAGCTTTGTACGACAGATTTCAATGCAATACAAATTTTGTAATGCTTCAGTATGAAGATCTCGATGTACATTTCTACCTAATAAGCTCCAATTTCTAGAGTGTCCGATTATTCGGTAATATCTAGAAAATAAAATACGAAAATCTATATTTTTTCAAATATTCACAAAATGAAATAGCAAATATTTAGAATCGAGTAACCGATGATTGATTACATTTAATTAAAATGTTTCTGTATTTATACGAATAAAATAAATGAATATTCAGTTATATAGTTTTTAAATTACGTTATTAAAAATGTTTTCAATAAATACGAGTAATAAAAGCAAATTAAATTTGATCTTGGATAAAATATTAGTATAATTATAGAACATAAATGTTACGCTAAACAAGCGCGTGTCAAATAATAGTAAAAGACAGATCATCTATTCCGATATCAAAGATAAAGTTGACTTATGCGCACAGTGAGTGAAGTTAAATAAATAAACATGGAATCATGTCTAATCGGTCAAAAGAATACTCTGCGCATTGTTGGGAAAAGCGGAAGTGTAGGAAGCACTTATGTTTCACTGCACATTGACCCAATCAACTGGTAGATCAATTCGTTAGATGTACTTAATCGACTGCTCCTCTCAATTCGCGTATTCTCGTATTTCACGTTTTTACCAGATAAACCATAAAGATATAATTTATATTTTTCAGTTTTATTTTTTATTTTATATCCTTTATTCAATAATAATGAATTCTGAAATCGATATTTACAAATGTTATTTGCAATTTCAAAATTTTTAAAACAATAAACTTCGATCGTCTTTAAAAATAAATATTTTTTTAACGAATACATTATTTTCATAATTTTTCTTTCCCATTAAAATTAAATTTTTATATCGAAAGTTATGAAATAATAAATACATACAAAAACCTTATAATAAAATGATACAAGGCTACAAAAATAAACTGTTTCAATAATTATAATTATTCTAAAATTATTTATATCAATAAAGTTTGTATTTTTAACATTCGGTTAACAAAAGTTACGATACCGAAAATAAAATAATTTATAAATTTGATATTGGGAATTTAATTTATACGATTTTGATTTTTAATTATTTAAAAATCGGATTGAAAAACAGTAAAATACTAATAATTTGAGGATTAATAAACAGTATTGAAAATAACTTGACTAAAATATAATGACCAAAATAGAAATAAAAATAAATATTTTTGTTAAAATATATAATTAAAATATATTTATACTCGAAGGCAATTTGAATTAAATTTTTTTAAATTTCAATCGTACATTTATTATTTAAGATATTATATAATCTTTATTTATTTGAAATTTCTGTAAAATGGTTTTATAAAGATATTTAATAGAAGAATTATGTAATGTGCATAGAAACGTGTAGAGTATAGCATTGACTTCAAATAGAATATTAATATTGAAAAAAATGATATTCATTAATACCGCGTAACTTCCCACGAATCAAAATAATAAAAAATCATATCGAACGACAAGAAATTTCTGTTAAAAACAAAGGAAAAAATGGAACAATACTCGTACACGTATACCATGTGATTTACGACTTATCGAACATAAACCGTATATATTACTCGTTTCCCTACTAAATCTAATCGACATTTCAATAAATTATTTTTATTCAATTTATTAAACAATATTCCCATAAACGCAAAACAGAGATAGAATATTTTGAATGACCCTCCGTTAGCATTATTTCTTCGTCGTCTATTAGAAAGAGGCACGCGGTAATGGCAACCGCAAAGTAAATGAAGAGAACGTTAAGACAATGGTGGATGAAATTTACGAGACCACGCGAACGAAAATGAAAATGACCCGAGCGCATGCGAAATTTCGTCTCCTCTTGGCGAATCTTGGAAAAACTCCTCAATTTTTTTCGAACGTCGCGGAGAAACGAATTTAGAACGAATCAAAACGAACAGCGGATGTTTTCTGTTTTCTCGTTCGATACCCCGTTTTTAAAATAACTCCACTCTTTATAAATAAGTTATCCGCTACGGTAAAATACAAATTTAAAAGGAAGAAAAAATAGGTAAAGTTATTTCGCTAGGAGATAAGATTTGAAAAATGGCAATAAGGTAGAGAAACGAAGTAAATATCGACCATCCCATTAAAAGTATTAAGCTGCGGTCGACATCGGACGAAGCTTCAAAGTCTTCCGCATCTCCTCTTCTTTTTTCTCCTTTTTCTTTCAAAGACGTCCAGCGCCTTTTTATCATTCGATCGAAACTAACTCTATATTCTCGCGATCATTGCCAAATCACGTTCGTGTGTCGGAAAACACATTTGCGTTGATCAAAATTGAACATAATGCACCAAATCATAGACCACGATTTAAAAATATTATTTACTTCCTTGCAATCGATTACTTTAATTTCCAAATTTCCAAAGTTGCAAAATCAAAGGTAAATACACAATAGGGTAGAGATATAAAAAAGAGCTGATATAAGAACCGCGTCGATAGTCGTCCTCAGTTTTGGCTCGATCGACGTTTCCCGTTCCGTTTTCGAGTCTCGTCTTGGAAGGTTGCAACTTCGATATCAACAAAACGCATCCATAACCGATGCCCTTGCGATATCGCGATAACGAGTAGACGAGTAAACGAGTACCTAGAATAAACTTGAAATGTATCGATATTCGAGCAAACTATAGCCTCGATCAACCGAAAAGCGTTACCCTCGGCGCCAACGCGTTCTATAGACGGTCTCGCCTTGAGAAAGTAAGAGGGTCGATGGGAAGGAGGCCAAGGGGATAAAAGGGGCACAAGGGGCACAAGGGGCACAAGGGGACACAAGGGGACACAAGGAGACACAGTGGCACACCGGCACACTCGGAAAAGAGCCCAAGAGGGAAAAAATGGCGAGAGGCGGCTCCTCGTAACGTCGGCCGAGCTTACGCGTGTTCCAACGTCCGTTACATTACAAGTCAGTTGGACTCGGATCCGCCTTCTTTGAATCTTTACCGAATGCCTGAAAGTCTGGGTCTGAGTTTGGGTGGCCACCGGCCACTGCATTGCAGTACCAACTCTCCTGCCCTGTACATTTCCGGTGTGTTTCTCTCGTTCCCTCTCGCCTTCTTTCTTTCTGCCTACCTACTTTTTTCTCCCTTTTTTTTTTATTCCCATGTGGGAAAAATATCGAATGGAGCTTGCGAAACTTACAGGAACAGCCGTCTTTTGAACTTTGTAGTTTCTACTGCGAATCATGGCCAACTTTGCATCGGTGCTTTCGCGAGGGTCAATATTTTTTTAATATCGCCAACGATAGATTTTTTAATTGCCAAGAGGAAAACATCTCGCGATTAACTTTACGCGAAAAACTTCTTGTTTCGGATACTTTTCTATAAACTAGATTTAAAGTGTAACGTTACATATTATATATGATACGTCGAACGTTGTTATAAAGTTTGTTAATTTTTTATAGTTCTAGGAAATAACGAGCGAAGCTGATACCTTAAACCCGATAAAATCTAGAATCTAATGCAACAAATTATTAACATCGATGTATTATAAAATAGACAGATTTATTTATTTTTCACTAAATGTAATCTTCTACAGCTTTAATTGAAAAAAGTTTATTTAATCAATTGAATTGTAGGCGATAACTTAGATTCAAGATTTTCGAAATATTAAATTGTTATTCCGTTACTTCGTGTAATTATATAAATATATTTAGTACTGCGGATTTCACGCTTAAATCGAATAACTCACCGTTGATACAACATGAAATTCGAAACTATTTGTACAAAATTCAAAAGATACGGCTCAGAGATTCTAGTCTCATCTATTTAATATTTCTTGTAAAACGATAAAATGCCAAATTTCATTTTATTTTATTTACTGTATTTTTTAACGATTGCTGCATTCGTTTCGCTGTTGTTACATTTGGTAACGTTATAGAAGATTATAAACGAGTCTTGTCTAATTTAATACGTACATTTATATATTATAAATCTTAATGTATAAAATAAGTTTTATCGTACACAAAGTACGTAAGTTTTTTCGAAGCACAAATAAATCAGTTGTGGAAATAAATATCCTACGTACTATCAATGTTCAAAAGTGAATTACATTCAAACATTTATTAATTACGAAATCGATATAAAATTTTCAATTTTAACATTTATTCTCGATGAAAGTTTTATTTAAACGCAAAATACTATTTGACGTTTTACATTGTAACTTACGGTTTCGTTAAAAGTTTCGAATGCAATATCATTTTCAGCGACGGTATTCTCGATTTTTCGATCACAAACGAGTTTAAAATTCTACAAAGAAATCAAAGATATCAAATAAATCGAATAGATCATAAACATCGTTTAAAATTCAGATAATTGTTATATCATCGTGTACCTGAAAAATAAATCATTGTACAATTATTCGCGTAACATGACCCTTTCAATTTCGATCAAGGCCCTCTCGCCGGAACAATAACCTCGATATGACTTTCGCATTGGAAACGTACGATTAATAAATTACGAGATGCACGTCGACGAGTTTCGTGTAAAAGTCGAACGCTTAGCCTCGCGGTTGACTATTGATTCGAGCTTCTGTAACGAAAAGCGAGAATATTGTGGAATCTACGATGGAGTGGCTCTTCTATGGTATTTTGGCCTTCGATCGATCGAATAATTAGTTTTGTTAAAGTATCGTAGAAATCCTGGTTTTCATTAAGCAAAGATTTTTGTGGTCTTTCATTTGCTTAGACCTGCGGTACCTATTTTTCTTTTAACTTACGTAAATTTAGTTGTAAAATTGATTACCTCGAGAAATACTTTCTTTAGGTGATGATTGAAGTTGCGTTTAATTACTTTCAAACGTATTTTTAAAGAATATCCACATTTTTTCCACTTCAAATACTTATTAACTTAAAACTTAATTATATTTTTTCACAAATTTTTTTAAAAATATTTGTAAACGATAGAAATAAAAATAGGGTAACAAATGAAAGCTTTTAAAAAATTTTCGACACTACAAAATTGAAAAACTTATCATTTTCTATATAAATGATTACTTGCGGATATAGATTTTATTACATATATATTTTTATAGTTTACTACAATAACTATTATAAATATTATAAACAATTTAAATGTAATAAATAATAAAACAAATTGAATGTACAAAGACCAATTGTCCATTTTTTGTCTTTCATTTTGATTAATAATACACACAAAGAATATTCACATTTTTTTTATTCGAAATATGATAAAAAGATAAATTTAATTAATGCAGAAATATTTTTCTTACAAAATATAACATTTTTTAAATTGTATCTAAAATTGAAAGATTAAAATTTTGCTATATTTTGAACCATTTGTAAAAACACGATATAAATAATAAATATTAATAAACGTAACAAACATGATTCGATACTATTATTAAACTACAATATAAATTAAATGTAATTTGATTTACTAAAATTAATCTACACGAATAAATCGATTTCTCTAAAAATAATTTATTAATAAATATAAAAGCTATTAATAATATAACAAAATGTAACTATCTTAAAATAACAAAGTTTAAAGATTCAAGTTCTGGTTCAAAATTAAAGTCGTACTAGGAACACGTACACCTGTACACCTATATATATGATAATTATCATCGATCATCGGATAATTTAATAGAAAACTTTTGAAACAGAACCAATATTATCGTTTATATATTTTTTAAATATTTAATATTAATACAGATATATCGAGAATACAATTTTGTATGTAAAGAAATATTTTGAAAATTTTGTACTCGATATGATTTTTATTAATGCAATTTCTATTAATCCGTTCGAACGAGCTAAAATATCTTCAAGTTTTAGCTCATTTTCATATAAATAACTTGTTTGTTTAAAATAAACCTTCGGAATAAAATATATCATGAAATATTAAAATTTGAAAATGCGTGTAAAGTTATATGTATTCTGAGAAAATAAACATTTAAAGCTCTAAAATTAGTTCGCTATCTTACTATATATTCAAATCTTATAGTAAGGCATTACATTTTCCCAACTACAAAATTGTATTAACTTTCCAAAGGGAGAAAGGGAGAAAGGGAGAAAGGGAGAAAGGGAGAGTAATCGATTATATCAAAGCTACAACTTGATATAAAAAATCGTAGTTGTTATAACATTTCGTACGAGTTAAGTTTTAGCTTCGTCTGCTCGAATAAATAAGATAAAGAAAGATAGATGAAGGGGTACTTGTACGTATAAAAAGCGAGCAAACCGCTGCAGATAAGGGGAATAATAGACAAGCTGACAGCGAAATGTTAGGTTGAATAAGTAACTGCGCGAGGAACGAAAGCTCCGGGCTAAGTTTAGGTATCTCACGTCGCTCGGGTGACGCACAGGATAAACAGAATCGAAGGGAAAGGGAAGAAAACCCTAACTTGCTTTCGGCTATATACGCGTATGGATTCCTCGCTGCTTTTGCAATCCAAATCCGTTTACGGTAATTCGAGTACGCCCAAATCGACCTTTAAGGTCGTAAACCGGACGGAATTGCAATTGTCAGTTATTCCAGCTTCTATTTTAGAGAGACGGCGATCGTCCGTCGTCTATGCATCGCTGAATCCGCTCCAAGGTTTCCGAGACAAACAGGGAGACAATAACATTTTTTTCATTCTGTACTCCTTACACGGCAACTCTTCCTATTCTTTCGTCATTTCGTCGATGACAATTTTTTCCGTTTCTTCTCGCTACCTCGATTTCTTCCGTACTTTTCTCCGGGATATTTTTGGCATCTCCCTTTCTCGTACGTATGCCAAAATTCTCGATGTCTTCGAGCCGTTTGCAAATTTATTTATTTCCAAAACGTTCTTTCGTGAACTTGAATCTCAAAAACCCAAAACAACGGCGTCGCTGAGAACTTTTTGGGAAGTCATCCATCGACGACACCCAAATATATATTCGGTTGGTAGGAGCGAATAAAAATAAACGGAAGCTGTATAAAACAAATATATTTATTTATATTCGAAAACTAAATATTTTTAAGAAACGTATCGCTATCGTAAACGATCGATAATAATTTATACAAACAAATTCGGCAATTTAATTTTAGTATTTTAAAAATTGAATTTTTCGAGCGAATAAAAAAAACTTAAAGCTGAATATCGATTTCTATCGTGTACAATTTTTTTTACAAAATTAATAACACCTATTTAAAAAATACTCGAACGAATATCCAATAAAACGTAAATTGCGAACTAAATATTTAGTACGAAATGAATTTTATTTTTCCATAAATTTCGTGTTAGATTCATAATTTTCGGTTAATATCTACAATCTTCCAAAAAACGAAGGCAGTTCAAGTTATTCGAGTTATTAAAAAGTAAACGCGTTGCGTTAAATATATTCCATGAATTAATTACATGTTTATACGTTACGATAATTAATTAAACGCGTAACTTTCGAATTTCGTATTCTTACGAAATATTCCAACTTTGTAACTTTCGCACTTTCAAAAATGACTTTCGGAAATATTTTAATAATTGAAACAAACAGCTTAAAATTAAAAGACGATCAAACGAAAACTTGTCCAAGGACCGATATTTTTTAATGATATTTCTACTCGACGCCTCGTTTTAATCGTAATTATTTTAATCGCATTAGCCCCGGAATGCAAAGTAATCGTTTAGAAGGGTAACAAATTAATTGTATTTATCTTAGAAAACAACGAGCCATTTGGAGTCGCGCGTATAAAATACTCAAAACTGTACACGAGAATGCGAGTTCTAATCTTATTAAAGGTAACGATACATCGAGAAGTATCTCGCGTAGGTTTGGCGAAAAACGGTATTAGTCGAAGGAAGGTTACCACTCGGGTCGGAATCATGAATTATCGAGCCTGGAAAATGATTTCCCCTCTGGCCAAAGTCCTCCGCTCGCGAGGCGTATTCTCGTAGAAAATGCGTCACGTGTATTGGACACCGAGACCGAAAAAGAAACAGGGAGACTCGCGGACGATCGGTAAAGTCGGTCGTTTCCGAAAACCGATTCCGGTGGGCAAAAGAAGTCGGTCGCACGATGCCCGAGGCGCGTCGTATCGAGGGCGTTAAGTGGTTAATAATAAGGACAATCCAAGGGCTCCTCGTCTCTCCTAAGGAATTCCGGCGGAATTGCGCTTCTCATCCTACGAGCCTTTAAATCATCTTCGCCCCATTGTGCGCACCGACGCCCGTGTAAGCGACGCCCGGAGGTCGCGGGTGGCCCGTTATTAAACGTCCTTCCGCGTATATTATCGTTAAACGGAATATACCGGGGAGTCGGGTACGCGCACTCTGGTAAACAGGGCGTCGGTCGAGGGGTTGGTGAGGCGGGGGGAGGCGGGGGGGGAGGGAAGCGGAGAAGAGCGGAGAAGAGCGGAGGCGGCGTTTCTTACGACGCGCATCTTTCCGGGGACGGTCCACAGCAATTTCACGTTGGAGATTTACTGGCTGGGCGAGTGTTCCTCGACGTTTCCCGTGGTATTCGCGCGCCATCGCTTACGGGCTTTGTCCTTTTTGGAAGTCTGGCGCCTGCTCCTTTTTTTTCCCACCGGCTGGCTTGACTTATGGATCGGACGGAAGCTCCGCGGCGTTGTCAATTTTTACCGGTCTCATCTTCGTTCACGCGGAATCTCTCGCGTGGGAAAGATAAAGGGAAAGAGATTTTACGTTGAGCGCGGCAATGTACCCAATCGAGGGATGCAGGGATTTCCGCTTTTCCGCGTACCGTCGTTCATCGATTCGTTATTGAGATGCGAATCGACGGACGCGTCTATCCAACTTTTGTTTCTTCGCGATACGTTCGGGTATACGAACGCGTACGTTGTAAGTTTCGAAACGAAGGAAATTAATCTCGATCGAATTTTGCGATAGCGCGATTAAAATTAGAAAAAATAGGAAAGAATTTCTTTAAAAACGAATCCATTTTTTATACGCGAGGAAAACGTCTATCCGTCTTCTACGTTTTATGAGCCACTATATTATATCGTGTCAAAGGGAGAATTTACGCTGTTTAAAGTATTACCTTTCATCGAATACTTGATACTTAAAATATAGAGTTTACACAAAGGAAAGGGATTACATTCGATAAGAGGACGTTTTAAAATTAAATTACCATCCGCTCGAGTGCAACGATTTAATTCTCATACATATTCTATTTCTCTCGTTAATATTATATCGGATAAATTGAACGAAAGTGTATTCGAACTTAGGGTCGAAGGAAAATCTCGGAACGCGTCGGAATCACTCATAACTCGAAGAAAAAAATGTAATTGTTATCGGTTGATCGTTAAAATTAACTTTGACGTTCGAATATTTTTATCGGAGCAAAAGTGCACTTTTCCAAAGTATCGTTAGGAGTTTGTAGCTGAATTTTAAACGCAACGATATCAAAGTTCGATCCAGCTGCAACGAAAAAGGCACCGTTCGTCGATACCTCGTGCAGGATAATATAATGCAGCTCTGATTTCACTTTGAAAAAAAGTGAAAAAAAAGTGCTATTTACAAAGGGCAGAGCTTGCAAAAGCAGTTTGTCGCTGTATAAAAGTTCGCTCGCCTCGAGAACGTTTTCCGAGGCGTGTAATCTCGACATCCAGAGAGGAGCAGGAAAAGATTCGGGCTAAGCGATCATTTACAGCAGGGGACTTGGATTTTAAGATGGCCAACCGGGGACATCGAATTAATTCGATTCCAGAGCGCAAAACGAGTCTCATGCCAGCACTTGTATCTTCCGCTGCACGTTCACGGCTGTCGTCGGCGGCGTAATTGCGTGTTTATCCGAGCGGCTTAATTGCGTATGTGTTTGTGCTTGTCCGGTCCAGGTACCGTTAAATTCGCCTCCTCTTGAAACATCCTCGACTAAAAGAGACCGAGGTGCACTCCAGGTTCCATTATTCAATGTGTACACGCATTGCTTCAGGCTTCGACTGTACATTTACTTACCGACCTCAACGCTTATTATCTTCTCAGCTAAATCTGTTTGTGTTTTTTCTTGATTATTCCTTATTGCAGTTCCTCCTCGTAAATGAACCCTGACTACATACTACTACATACTACTACATACTACATATATTTTACATTACATTGCACGCATATTTTTATTAAATATTCGAAATTTGTATCGCGCTGTAACGAAACATTAAATTCTTGATATCGTTCAAATAACTTCCGTATCATTTTTATTATAAAATTAATTAAAAAAATTTATATGGATAAAATTTATATCGAAAAATAAAATGAAAAAATTTCTCTAGTTGAAATATATAATAATAATATTAGCCTCGGTCAACATTTTTTATACGAATGTGTCAATCCTGTTATTTTGATTGATAATTATCCATTTATTCCAGCTACTTTGCGATGTATCGATAATAATAATGCAACGTTTTCTACACCAGAGTTAGCTTTGATACGTACGCGGATACTATTTTTTCTTTTCGCAAATATACATGGGAATATGTAAATATCGGCTTACCTACGGGCACATAACCAAGTATAACGATACAACGTATTATCTTCTTATACCGTAGAGTATTGCTCGTTGATCTTTGATTTTAAAAGAGAAAGCGTAAATTATTCATGACCAATTTCTTTTAGATTATTATAATACCTATTTAAATTATACCCGTATTTTTCTTGTGTATTTAGATTTTATCCTGTATTTTTTATTTCGACTATTTATATCACTACGTATAATAATGGAAGAAGATATAAAAAAATACATGTTCAATATTTTTAATTATATAACGATCGAGGCAATATCAAATTTAAACTATCGTAATTTAGTTTACTAAGTTTTTATTATAATATTTATAGTTACTGTGTTTCATAAAATATATATTAAACACATATCTTATTGAATAAAAATTTAAATACTTGAAATAATTATATAAAATATTATATGTTTTAAATATTTAAATTAATTACTTTTTCTACGTTCATAGTTTCAAAGTCTCGAATACTCGCTAATCGTTACTACATCATACTTGATATTTTTAACTGTTCGAGAAGCAACGCAGATAGTAAAAATTGCTCTTATAAAATAATGGCTATGAACATTAAATATGTATGGATTATTTTCCGTATAATAATTTTAAAAAATTAGTCGGTAATTTATTTCAAAATATTTGAAATGATTAAGTAGTAGATCGTATCAATAATCACGCAATTTCCTCTTACCTCGAAAAATTACGCCGAATGTAAGCCACTAAAGCTTATTCATTGGGTAACTACTCGAGTGCTTAACTCGGACAAAAGAAATTCTTTGAATGAGATTTGAGAACATATTTTTACACAAGAGTGAACTTTTCGTATACGACCGCTATGATACAGTGAAATATTTAAAAGAATAAAAAATTTTTTTAATTTTCAATTTATAAAAATATAATCGATATCAAAATTAGTATTATATTTATGAAGACGTTGCTTAACTTTGAAACTATAATATTTTATCTGCAAAATTCCAACGTTAAAAATTTCGACGTACACATACAATAAAAAATTTTCATTATATTATCAAATTAAAAATAAATTATAATATTAGAAATTGAAAATTAACTGTATTTTTTAATAAGCAAATAATATTGTATCGTATAATTTAAGAAAACCTAAATTATTATTTGAGATTTATATCGTTATAATTGTATCATTATTTATATTTATACACGTTATTCGTTTGTATAATCTTATTTACTTTTAGCTGAAAGTACGAAAACAAAAATAGCTTACTACAGAATAAACATAATTATTGTTCTTGGTAGAAATTTATTCTATATATAAACATAAAATCAAATTTAAATGTAGGAAATTTAGTTTTAAAATTCCATCAACCAAAAATATTTCAATGAAAAAGTAAAAGGGAAGACAAGAAAAAGTAAAAAGTAACCGAAGAGATTTTTGGTCGCGTGGTTTCCTATGAGTCCCAGATATAAAAATTTTAAGGATAGCTCTAAAGAAAAAGCTTCAGCCGCGGTAAAGTCGTAGGAAACAATTCGAGACGCGAAATCCTCGCAAGCTCGCCAATTTTCCGGGACGTGCTTACTTTTTCGACTAAGAAAATCTGCTCCTTTTGCCGGATATCTTTAAGAAAGCGCGAAATTCTTGCGATCCGGTTTTCGCGTGCAAATCCACATAGTTATCTTCAACTTTCGCATTGCGCTTTTAGAAAGTGAAGAATACAGCACTAGTAAATTCTGTTTAGCTTTTCGTTATAGATGAATACGAAGATCTCCAATATATTTAGAAATATCGGATTTTTATACGTTCCACTATTTTCTTAAGAAAATTATAATTTTATAGGTATTTGTAACTAGAAGAGCAGTTTTCGATAGATTTATTTATGAATTAATTTATTTGAAAATTAGTTGGTTCTATTTTTGAAATTCTTAATAACAATTCAAGATATCGATACAATCGCGGAAATATTATCACTTATGTTTTATATTTAAAATTTTTCAAACAAAAGATAATGTTTTTTTACAATTATAAAGTGTAAGAGAAAAGCATAAATTATGTATATCTAATTAAATTTTTAATTTATTAAGAAAATTGATGGAATTATTTTTAAGCAATATTATAATAATTTTTATTTATTTGCAAATATAATTAAAGTCCCATATACATTAAGCATTTTGCATATGTATCCAAAATTTTTATAACGAACACTTATAAGAAAATGAAGGTGTGAAAATAAATGTAATTAACGGGCAAGTCTATATATCTATTTAGAATTTCACATCGTAAAATAAATAATAAAATATATAAATCAAAAATTTATTTCAATATTATTTCTTAATAAAACATGATTTTGTACTAAATAATAAATACTTGTTAAATTATCAAAAAATACGTCATTTAGAAATAAAGTTTACTTTTGTCCGTCTCTCTGGTTTCGCTATTTGCTTTGTTTGTTGTCCCGTAAAATTCTACAAAATAATAATAAGTATAAAGAAACGTCAACGACTTTCTGCTTACCAAATTCGTTCGACTGTGCCAACTGATTATTTCATACTTGCGATATCTGGTCTGCCTTTTTTCTTTATTGTGTATTGTTTACATTTTTGCTCTTTGTTTCATAAATTCGTTGACCGGGAAAATATTGTGCTCATCCCACAAAAACAATTCGGAAGCAAAGAGTGAAAATCTTGACGCGAGCTTAATGTCTATGCACAAAAAATGATTTTTGACGAGCAAAAATGGGCTCGCTGGTACTTTTTGAAAAACTCGCAGCGAAAACATATTTCAGGCAAGCTACAATTTCTAAATAAAATTCATTCGTCTATTTTTAATTTTTTAAATTGATCTTATCCGTCTTTGAATTATTTATAACTTTATATTTTTCAAATGTTAATCATTTCGATAAGAATAAAATCAGTGAAGAAATTAGATTTAAAATCCTTTGAAATAATGTCTATCAAGGAGATGGTATTTAACGTAAAATTTGATAAATACAAAATGTAAACGTATATTTTGTGTCATCGCTACATATCAGGGTATACAAACGCAAACAAATATTTCTAGGTAGAGTAAAGCAACCTTGACCTTCATTTCGGTGGGAAAATTTCTCGAGGACTGCTTTCAGAGATATTCAACCGGTTGATAGAGACAAAGCAGGATTAAATACCTTCTTGGCAGCTCTTACGTGACTCGAAAATTTTATGGATCATTCTTCAATTTTTCGCTTATTTTAAATGTTGATGGAGGAGAAAATATTTTTAGAATCCACCTAAATATTTCCATTTTCATCGATTGATCAGTGGATTTCATCTTCAATCATGATAACATGATTCAATCCTACATTAATCAACAATTATTCAATCCTTTGATATATAAATATAAATCATTGATTAATAATATTTATATTTAACTTAAATTCATTTGTTATCTTTATTGGTAAAATTTCAAGTATTATTACAAAACAATATCTATATTTTAATATTTTTATTAAGCCAGTTATTTACAAAATTAATTAAAAATATGAAATATTTAAAAAAATTCATCGGTAGTTTTAAATTTATTATTAAATGAATATTTAAATGAATTTAAAATATCCTGTCTAAATTTTACTAATACTTTAATTCGATAATTTCATAAATTTATTAAAACGCGAATTGAAACATAAAACTATCAATTCAATACACTTGAATAACGTAATATTAAAATTTGATTCATATTAAATTTAATTATTTCCTTTAATATATATGTAAAAATAAAAGAATACCTTAAAAAAATATAGGTTATGATGCGATCAAAAATACTCAACCCTTTTAATTATAAAGTTAATACTTTATTCAAAATAATTTATACAAGTAGATGTATATTTCAAAATTTAATATCCATCATGGCATGAATGAACTATAAATACGAAATAATATTAAAAAATGCATAGGAGATTTTATTTTATATTTTATAAAAAGCATATCGCTTAAATTGATGATTACATTTTAAATTAATTAGTTCAAAAATTTATAAAACCATTCAATAACTAATTTTAAAACAAATATAAGGTTATTTAAATAAATAAATAGTGTATAATAAAATTGGTTTATACCAATTTATAAACATATATACAAAATATTAAGAAAAATAAAGCCATGAATTCATTAACGTTATTTTATGTAATAAAATAAGAAATCAAATCATTGAATCTATATTTAATTTATAATAAATTTGCGATACAATTTACGTTTAAAACAATGTAAAATTATTCATGTAATATCGATAAATTTATACTTTACTTAATTTTTCTCCGATTATAAAATAATCAAAAGGATTTAACGTCAAAAATATATTTAAACTATATATTTAATAATTTCGAAATTTAAATATTTGATCTAAAACACTTTTCAGTAGTTACTTAAAATATTATTTGATATTCTATTCAGTTTCAAAGTTAAAATCAATTTTACAATATAATATTTAAGAACAACTGCGATATGTCACAATACTCTGAACTTACTTACAAAAGTTTAAAGTTAAATTAAATTTTGAACATTATATATTTCATTTATAAAGATTCAAACTTTCAGTTACAATAATGTTAAAGCTCTTATACGTAAAATAGTATTTAACGTGAGCTAATTACAAATAATATTAAAAAAAAATTCTTATGAATTTTTTAATAAAAATTTTATTAATGTTATTATTGTTCATAAATTAGTAGTTTGAGTGTTATATTTTCAGTAATGTTTTTTTTTTCAGAATGATTTTATATACCACAGTTCAAATACCAAATCAATAAATTATTCGATCTTAGTACTGTTGACGAAGTAGATATATGAAATAAAAAAAGTATCCTAATAAAATTATAGATTCTAGTTAAATGCTAAATTTTGCATTAATTATTTGACTCTTGGAAGAAAAATGTATTATTTTATTATTTTAATTATTAAACTTGAATAAATATTAAATAACATTTCCAATAACTTTGTTCATATATTTTTTCAGTTTTTTAAACTCTAATGTATGCGTATATTTATATAATAAATTCTATAAAATTACTTACATTTGCTAACGAAACTAAATGTTTTTATTTCAATGTTTTACAAATTTTTTTTTTCAATCTAATGAGTAAAATCATTCAAGAACGAGGAAAAATAAAAAAATGGAAGAAAGAAAGTAAATCAAATGGAAATAACGGTGAAAAAGGAGAAAAAGAGATTCGAATAATGAGAAGAGAAAAAAGACAATGGGTATCGGATTAAGCAAAGAAGCGTCGAGCGAAAAGGGAATTGAGTGGGTGGAGGTGAAAGCTTCAGATTATAAGGCATAATTAGATCAATTAATTATGAACGCAAGCTCTTCTCGTTCCTTTACAACACTTTTGGCAAATAGGAGCATGAAAAACATTAGTTTAGATTTTCAGCCGATAATATTTAGCGATAGTTCCAATAATATATAAATATTTCAAATGTATATTAAAGTATTATTAATATAAAATTTAAGGTGACGTAGTATTTTACTTAAAACACTATAAACATTAAAATTTAAAGGCTATCCACTTCAGTTTAAATAAGTATTTAATATACCTTCAAAGTTCAGTAAATTTGTGAGCATTTTCAAACATAAATTATTCGATTTAAGCTGATATTGGCATATACACGATATTTCGATATAAAATCCATAGAGAAAATAATTTTTTATGTATCTCGTAAAATATTTTAAATGAAGTGCGAAAAATTCATAAATAACTTTTATATAACAACGGTTAAATAAAAGTATGTTATATAATTGGAAACTAATTGTATTAATTAAAAATAATATTGAATTTATAACAACCTATACAATATATAAATTTAAACTTATATTTTATTTTTAAATTTTAATATAATACATTTCTTTAAAAATTCTAGTCATCTTACCTCATTATAGAATATTTCTAATAGAACAATCTTAGTTGATATTCAAAGTAAATTTATAAGATATCTACGTAAATACCTGATTTGCATGTTTCTTTATAATATTCTTATTATATTTTCTTTAAATTATAAATAGTGTACGTTAACGAATTAAATAAAATACTTTTTCTAGGCAAATTATAAAAATTCCGTATATTAGACTTTTTCGAGCAATCAAAAATACTTATTAAATTTTATCTGCTTTAGTTTATTGAAAACAAAAATGAGTTGACTGTTATCCATTATTTTGTAATATAAAATGCATGAACAGGCAAAAAATCAATATTCATGAAATCAAATAAAATATTCACCTTTAATTAAAAATTTATTTCAAGTGTTTCTTATTTTCGTTAATTTATAATCCTCTTACATATCTAATTTGATTACTAATAACGAATAAGTAATGATTCGATAAATATACAAGTGGTACGTATAACACTTTCGATATATTTGGAGATAAGCGACCACGACAAGGAAAAATAAAAATAAAACAGGGATTGTTAAAAATCCTCTTCAATTATGAAAAAAAGACTAAAGTTTCATAGCAATCTGAGGAACGATGCAGCGATTAAGGAGCAAGGAAAACAAGTAGACTGATGACAATCGCGTACAAACGGTAACTCATCAACTCAAGTTGGATGAAATTCGAAACGATGGGCACCGGAGAATCGTATGCGGCTTTCCCAAATTACGTAATATTGTAGCTTTACTCGACCTATTTTTCGAAATATAAATCGAGGTATAAATGTAAAACCGTAAAATGAAATTTTACAATGAAAATAATATTCGTTCTAGAAAGATAATTTCACTCGCGTCGTTTCGTTTGTTTAGGAAAAATGAAATAAGTTTCGTAACTCGTCGATTCGCTACGAAGAGTCAATAGAATATCAACTTGTAAAGCTTAATCAATTTATATTTCATGTAAATAGGAGTAAAAGGAACGTCAAGAGCAACATATTCATCCGAGAAAATCTACTCTTTCCCAGGTTTATTAAATGCGTCAATCCTTTGTAGGACATCTTTGTAAGAAACGATGCTCGTTAGTTCAATCGCTATCGTTCATTTTGCGAAAGGTATTGGTTTTCAATGGATTTATTATTTGGTACAAATGGATAAAAACTAAATGTAATTTGACATTTCTATGACTGGAGTAAATATTCTCTTTAAAAATGCGTACAATTTAATCTACAACGCATGAAAAAGCAATATAAAGTTTTTTTTCATTTTTACAATGTAAACATTAGAATACGCGATAAAATTTTATTTTTTAATCATGGTTAAATTTTATAGAAAAGTTTTATACCGATGCAAATTATGCTTTTGCAATATGAATAAAGAAATTTAAGTATCGCGAAATATAAATTCGTAACGATTAAATTAATTTTTTCCAGAAACAAGAAAATGACGAATACAAAATTAGACAAAATTTAAATAATCGAATATAATTACTTCGAGATTTCTCCATCAACGATCAGTCATGCATTATTTAAGAAAAATTATAATTTTAAAGACTTTCTCGATCGATTATATCGTACGATTATTATTTAATTTGATACCGCTGTTAAACAATAATGGATGATCGATAGTCCAATAATGGGAAAATTGATATAAATTAGTAATAAATAGTGAAGACTCGTACGATACGACCGGTAGTAAATTTTCAGGTATATTCCGAATAAAAGAAAAATATTTCCATACCTAATCGATCGTTTTTCACGGATCGGTCTTACTGAAAACTTTACTCTTTTATTACATAATCGAACTACGCGATGAAATTCAATTTTAGCCGATTATTCGTAATTAATATAAATTGAAACGCAGTGCGAATAATTCCGAATCAATCAAGGCGGTAGCATAAAACATGTAAAAACCAGACATTCGATGAATTTAATTTAATTTTTTATAGTCGAGCACTAAACCGACGGTTAAATAAAAATAAAAATAAGATGACTTCCAATTACAATCGTCACGCGTGTAAATTACTCGAGCGTCTTGATAGAAACTAGCAGCGATCGATATTATTTTTCAGTTCTCGGGGACTAACGGGTACAAACGAGCGGCAACTCTCACTCCTCTAATAGTAACTACTGCATTCCGAGTTGAGTAACAGCCCGAACAAGGGCGATAAGTTCTCGTAAAAGCTGAAGTCGAGACGAATGTCGCGCTGCAATGCGCAGAGAGAAAACGAAACAACCGCAAAGGCCAAGTGAAAGGTGGAGGAAAGCGCGTAGAGGAAAACGCGAAGAGGAAACGCGAAGAGGAAACGCGAAGAGGAAAACGCGATCGTCTCTCAACCCGCAGTCGAAATATTCAAAAGAGTAACCTCACCCCCTCACCGATATGTACCTATACGTGTATCGCGCGGATCAAAGAACGAGTCCTCCAAGGAAATGCGAAAATTACGAAAACGGAGCTTTGGACTTTTGTCGCACCTTCGCTGAATACGTAATCGTCCGGCGGAATGTTTCCGAGGCCTCGATATTTCCTTTATGAATTTCTTTCCAAAAGGAAATAGGGACAAAGAAACAAAGCGAAATCGGGGCCGCTGTCGGAGACAGGACGGAAAATGGGTTATCGAGCCATCGAGCCACGAAGGCATACGTTTCGCTTGTTTTCCACTGCCGGTGCAAAAATATTTTCCTACGCGCTTACTATTTATCCGATGCCAGTGTTTAATCTACAACTTTTTAATTCTTCCACTTGACTTTATTATTTTCTATCGTAACGCATCGGAAATAAACCGAAGAGTGAATGTTCTAAGTGATACATAAAATGGGTTTAATTTGATACGGTTATCATATTTGGTAAATACTATTCGAATACGTTGTATATTCGGAAGCGGTATCTTACCATTTGAATATCTAAGGGATGTTCTATATTATTTATGCTTAACCGTAATTAATGATAAGGAATTAATCTAGAAATTTTTATTTTAATGAAAATTGAATTTTTAAAGATTAAAATATTGAAATAATCAACAGTTTTATCTACGAATTTATACAGGTTAATGCAATTAAAATATCGTTAAGGTTCTCTGTAATGAGCATGAATTCCTCGTACGAATCCCAGAAAGAAGACAAATGTAAATAAATAATTTAAATTTATTACCACGTGTAATAAGTTTAGACCATTCGTTTCAATTATTATTAAATAATGAAATTATTAAAGTGAAAATAATTCTTGTAATTACGTATATAGTTCAAGCATAATAAATAAACGTCAAATGTATAAACTCTGCATAATTTTATAGACTTTAATTAAACGTAAGATACTATGGCCTGAATATCTTTATTTAAATTTATTTCTGTCTATAATCAGAGTTTATACGAATTAAATATATTAAATATATTTCATAATTAATATATTTAAGATGCCTTTAAATATTTTTACAAATATTAATTATAATTAATAATTTTGCGAAGATAAATATAATTTTGTATTTTTTACTCGTTCGAATTTTTATTATATTTCATAACGATATTAATTTCGAATATTCATCTCGAGTTTTAATAGCATTAAAATCATTCGTTTGAAACATGTTTATTTAAAATATGATAAAATTATATTAAAGTAATTATAATTTGAAAAAATAAGAAATAGGCAGTTTATAAAAAATTAATCGAGGAAAAAGTGCAAGAAAAATTTCTGTTACAAAATATCAACCTACTACCGAATGCATAATCGATTCTATATTTGGTATCAACAAAGCTTTCGACTTCTATCCAATAATATAATTTTAAGTTCGAAGCAAATCTGATTATCGCCGCGAACAGCGAAATGGATGAAAAAGGGACGATGAAACGGAGCGGATATTTGAGCATAAGAATTATGAAAAAATGAATAAATAATAGGCATCGATAAGACACGAGTAGCGAGAAAGAGAGACGGAAAACGAGTATACGCGATCGGAAAGTGAATCTATTCTCGTGGGTCATTAATGTTCACCGAAGCTAACGAAGTTGAAGAAGTAGCAAGTATCAGAAAGAGAGAAATTCCAAGGGCTCGACGCTGCAGTTTCATCCCCCACTATGACATCCCCCACCGACTGTACGTATAACGAAAGAGGGGTGACTGAAATACCCGCATTATACGTATAAAGGGAAATAAATGGGGATTATTCGAGCTGCTACGATATTTCTACACGCTATACTCCCCCCTTCCCCTTAACCCACCGCTACCCCCACTACACCCACCGCACGCTCTCCCTCTTTCTCTTTCGCTCACTCCCTGCGACACTCTATAAGAGTCTTTTCTCAGAAAAACGAGTACTGGTATTTTGGTTGATGTTTTATTGTTTTAAACAGTACCGCGCGAGCAAAATATTTTTTTCTCCGTTTATGAGTAAATACGGAAATATGCACATATGTTTTATGATCGGTAAGTTCGATATTTATGTGGATTATAAGTATCGAATTTTTTAATTTTGGATTTAACTTGGACGATTCGTTGAAACCTTTGTACAACGATAATCGGATATCAAGATTGTATTAAATATTTAATGTATCGAGTTATCCAACTATATAAAATTATTTTTTTAATATTACAATTTAAAAATTGTATTTTACTATAAATTTGTATCATCGCTATCGAATCAATCTAACGCTAACTTTATTATTTTATATTTTGGTAAAATTATTTATAAACATTGTACGATTACTTCTATATTTATTGAAATTATATTTTAAATTTTATTTTATTTTACTTTTGATGATGTACAAAATGAAAATACTTTCTATTTTTTGAAAAATTTATAAAATTATTCTTAATAAATTTAAATAATTATTTATTCTTTTTAAACGCATTAAAGTCAAGAAAGATGTATTTTTAAACTTTGATTTCTCTTACGTTAAGAGAAACACTCTGCAAATAAAGTCGTTGATGGATTCGGTTGGTATACAAATCAATTAAAGCTTTTGAAACTAGCTCCTAAAACTAATTATACCAAGTGATAGAATAGTAAATATTCGCGTTAGAATAGTTTTATGAGTAATTAATTAATTTGATTAATAAATATTTAAGATAGGTTTACAATAAATTTCCTTCTAGAATACAAATTTTTGGTATTATCTTACAGAAACATCCAAATAATACAATAAGAATATGCTTTGGTTTGAGAAACAAATTTTTGGCTTTCATTTAATGTAATAATCTTAAATACATAAAGTATAGTCTATAAAATTGTACTCGTGTTAGGAAATAAGAACATTTACAGAATTTATGGTTTCCATTTAAAAATTTACACACGAATAAGTGTACAATAAAATAGTGTGCACGGAAAACTACTAATGGTATATTTTATATTCGCACTGAAAATATACGCAGGTTATCGAATAAAAAATATTTATATAAGATAAATAAACCACTGTTTATAACGCGGGTAATAAATACTTTTACATTTGTAATATTAAACATTGAATTGTAATCTACAAATAAATCAGAATTAAAAACCGTCACCGGTAGCAATAAATCTGATAAAGAAAAAATAAATTGACTTTCCGATTCGAATCTCGCCTCGGAATTAAACACATCCGCAAAATAACGTAATAATATTTAAATTTAAATATATTTAAGTTTATCTCGTTAAATATATATCCTCGTTAAATGGTAAAGCTATCGTCGACGCATGAAAAATTCAACCACTTCGTTACACTACTACCTTCATCAATATGCCATCAATATTCATTCCCTTTATTCAAACAACTTCATTGTAATTCTAGAAACATGCTTGTTTTATTAACTATCCTCTTATTATACTAAATTTTACATAAATTGGCGGCTTAAATTAATTAACGATGATAAGTTTATTGTGTTTTCTTTTTAACGAGTACCGGATTAAGACGGCAATTATATTAGAAAGTTTGGGCGAAGGTCCGTCAAGCTCGTAATTTCGAAGGAATGCAATTATCCGGCAAAAATCGATAATAATATAATAAAATAATAAAATAGGCTGAAAAAGAAAAGATTGGCGGAAAAAACGTAGCCGACGGTCGAAAGTGTCTCTTGAAATTTTTCCAACGTCATAATTTACCGTCCTTAAATCAAGTGGTTGCCGTCGCGCCACGAGGCATTATCATAAAGTTCTCGCAAAACTTTCACGTCCGAAAACTTTATCGCAGCTCTCACGCCTGGCGCCTCGCGCACAGAAACAGTTCATTATCATTGAGTGGCTGCGATAAAGTGCGCGCGAGCTTCGGCACGTATCGTACGAATATCGAAATCCCCCCCTCCCCCCGCGATAGATCATGCGTACGGTCCACGTACAAAAAATACAAAGATATACCGTAGCAGCGAGTGTCCCGGTAGAGGAAGTGGTGGAGGAAGTGGTGGAGGAAGTGGTGGAGGAAGCGGTGGAGGAAGAGGTGGAGGAAGAGGTGGAGGAAGTGCTCGAGCAAGTGCTGGAGAAAGAAAGAAGGAAATGGAACGCAGGGGGAGAGGAAAGAAAAGCACGGCGTATCGCGAGAACGTCGAAACAGGCGACCCGCGTTATAAAATACTGAATTTTCCTAGGGGGAAAGAGGAAAAGAGAAAGGGGAGTTCGGATTTTTACTTAACGAAAATCTTTATTTCATCGACGTCTTTTTCTTTTGCAATGAATGGAGCTTTTATGAATACAAAAAAGCAGGGCTTTGATTTTTTGTCGTTGGTATTCTTTGGGAAAGTATTTTTGCTTGGGCGTATCGAAAGGAAAATACTAATGTCGTGCAATTTGTTCAAAGTTATGGGTTCGAGTATAAGAATTGAGAAATATGTGTCGTATGCGTATATACTATACTTAAATACCCGTTTTCGTTTACGAAAAAGAAACTTGAAAAAAGGATATTTTTATTTATACATTTATACGTGGATAGTTTCGATTAAAATGTCCTTCTAAAATATGGTTCTATAAAAAGTAATTAAATTATTGCGTCTTCGCGTTAACTTCGCACGGTTACTTTCAAAATAATTATAAAATCTAATTGATAGATTAAAGCATCATTTATTAAAGGATAGATCAATCGCTATTCGTGTTAGCCATCGTGTTTTCTATAATTAACATTTTCTTTTATTTTCGTTAAAGTTTAATTAGATATTGACATATTGGAACAATTTCATTTTACGGTTAATTTTTTACTAAAACTGTAATTCAATTTACTTTACTATTAAATCGATTACACGTGTCGTTGATCAATGTATATTTTTCTGAAAACGAGTTGTGTGAATTACATCGGGATAAATGTTTTTCTATAATGAGAACTTAAAATTTCATTATATAACGTTATCATATATTTACTGCATTATTTTTCATTTTTAATAAGACAACTACATTGATATATCAGATTTATCTAATGGATAAAAATTCATAAGAATACGAATGGGTCGGAAGATATTTGACATTATTTATATATTTGCTATTCTCATTATAATTTATTCTCGCTAATTTATTATCGTATCTTCCTGGAAACTTTTCGTTAAAAACATAATTTCGCGTAAAAACTATGTTGAATAATATGTTAAAATAAAAAAAATTATAATTCGTTCATATTTTCGATAAAACTAATTTATACTTGTTATTATGCAATAAAAAATTCCAACATTATCGACATTAAAATAAACTTATCGATTCAAATTCCATTTTTCGTGAATTTTGAATGCCAATTTTATGAGAAGACTGTAAACCCATCGAAAAAAAATTTAAAAAATCACAAGAGGTACGTCCAACTGTTCTATAAAAGAGTTACTCTATTAATATTTTACGAATACTTCTTCTCTCTAATTTTTGTATTTGCACCTTACTTTCTTTCGACTCTGAATTATTTAATTAGCAAAGGACTGACATAATAAGCGAATGTCGTAACGCAGATTCGTAGAACTGAATTACGATTCAACGGCTGAAGAGAACGAGTTGCTCTTCTTTTTTTAGTTTTTTTTTCCATGTTCCATGTTGGTAACTTTTCTAGTTTCATTTCATGTAACTTGTTTTATGCACTTCGTAAAAGCAATATGAGAGGATATAAAAATTTAATTTTAAATTAGCGTCGCTGGCTTTGTTTTAAAGGCTAAAGATAAAAAATATACGCCAAATGGAAAATTCTCTATCGATTCGAAATAAAGCTCGTCAAAATAAAAAATAGTAGATTCTATTAAAATCGAAACTTATCATAACGTAAGTAATTATATTTGGGTAATCAACTTTCGAAAATATATCTTAAAGTAAAAAATAAACTTAATTACAATACTTACGTTTCTAATCGATAAATCAAATATGCACCAGAAATTTTCTTTACTTTCCAAGTTTATGTATTTTAAAAATGAATCTATGAAATTGCTACTAATACAACGAAGTACCTAATTACGTATATTTAAATTTAAACTGATGTAAATTTCAAAAGTATTTAAGTGAAAAATATAGAAACATTATTTACGACTTGGTTAAACGGTGATATTTACATTTTCTAATTTAGCGATATACGTAAACAAAACATGAAAATTTTCTTTTCTTATCTTTCAATGTATAGATTCTAGTTCTTTTTTTGTAAAATTCTCGTTAATCAAGATTAGATTATTTATAAAAATTTACACGTCAATCACAAAATGAGGGACCTTATTCAATTACTAAAAAAAGTTCGTCGGTACGTGCAAGACTTAACTTAAGGCCAATGAATTCTAGAGTTTTTTATTGCATGTTTTACTCGTTGAAACTGAATAATTTTAAATTTCGTATATTTGTTAAAACACTACTCGCAATTAAACTTTTCTTATGGAAAGAGTTCGTTTTAAAATTATTATTTATTACTAAAAAATCAACTAAACCGATCGATATTCTTTATTTAAAATTGTTAGAATAAATGTGTAAAAGAATAATTCCCAAGCAATACGTTTGTAGTTTTAGAATATTTATAAGCATTATAAAAGAGGTAATTAATTTTAATGCGTGATATAGAATTTATTGTATTAAAAATGGTATATATACAATGATTAAGTATAACAGATTCATTTAGCTGGAAAATATACGTTTGAAGATTTATTCTCTTTATATTTGATGCATGGAAAAATAAAATAAATCCTTCGTGTTATTTAGTTGTATTTATTTTAAATTGATTGATAGTAAAATTGGTGCCGCTAATAAAAGTCGTTAGAAAGCAATTAAGTAAATTTCTATATTCAGAATTAAATATAAGTTCCGAGAGAACTATTCATTTTCATTATAAAAATTTCATTTGATCTGTTTATAAACAAAAATTATATACATTATAAAAATGCGAAATTAATAAAGTAAAGCTAAATAATCATTCATTCTATTATCCGTCATAATTATGACGTATAGCCGAACTAAATATCCTTAAAAAATTTTTTCTAAATATTTAAAATTAATCATTTTTATATATATATTAATACAGGAAATTATCCAGCTGTAAAATGGTGCAATTATTTCGAGACATACTTTCCATTTTTATCTAATTATTAAAAATGAACGATACAGAGTTAATTTTTATATCGTTATTGCCTTTAATTAAATAGTTATTAAGTTTTATATGAAAATTACAGTTACTTCGTTATAACCGTAAAATTCTGTAAAAAATGTATGCAACTTTTTACGTTAATAACTTTTTATATTTTATTTATCAAAGCTTCGTTGCATAATTTGATTTAATAATTTATAAAAGTTTTTAATTTTGTTATAAATATCGAAGTGCCATTTTTATTTTTTCCGTAGCTCGAAAAAGTCTACAAGAAACTGACAAATCAAATTATATTTAATACATACCTTTCAAAAAATTTGTAGGTAAAAAAATTCTATAAAGTGTTATAAGAATTTTTTTCCCCGAGAAAAATTTCATAAGTTAAGAAATGGTCGAATCTAAATGTTTTGTTATTTTTTAGACGACAAGAAATGGACTTCCTATGAAAAATAGTTTGGTACGGTAAAAATGAATAACGTATAAGAATCACGGCACGACCCTAGAAAAACCAATAAGACGTCGCAGTCAAAACGAAATATCCATCCAACGAATGTCCTTATCCGTATTTCATGAACTACGATCGATGATCTTTCGGGTGACCTTTCATAATTAAATACAACTATTTTTTTAATAAACGGATTCGGTAAATGTACCAAGGAGAAGAAAATTGTAATCCGACTTTCAGCATTGAAAATTATTATGTTTTTGAGTAACATTCCAACCACACGTTGTTCTTATAGCTTGAAAGAAGAAACTTAAAGTTACGAAACTCAATTTTTTATCCTCGCGTTCGCGTCATCGTATTATGTATTAAAATAAAAAATAAAATGTGGGTAACATAAACTCGCATAATTAAGAATAAAATATTCAATGTAAAATATTTACCAAGTGACTATACAACTCATTTCTCGATACAACTCACCGTAATCAAAGATACACGATTAAGAAGATGAATGAAAAGTTTTATCGATGACGTTATCAGCGCACTAATGACGCAGGCTATAAATTTCTAAAAAGACCATACAGAGATTAATTCGTCTACCTTTGAGATTTCGTTACGCGCATTTGTATACCTCACAATACCGATACTACGGAGTCTGCATTAAGAGACTAAAGATAATTGATATTAATGGAGCTTCCATTAGAAGGTCGAGTACATTGACCGAGAAGGTCGCGACCGTTCCACTTACGCTCGTGTTTCCACCGGGGATCTTCGTAACATCCCCTGAGCTTACGATAAGACTACAGAGAAATTTGGATTTCCTTGCAACATCAACTTCATCTTAAAACGCTTGTTTCGAGGCTATGAATATAGATACATCGAATATACGACTGTCCAGGCTTCGAAGATCGAGTAGCTCCAGAGTACTTACATCGAACTACTTCTAATTTAGTCTAAGTTATAAAAATGAATGCGAAAACGTGCCTTGATTATCCGTGAACCAATAACCTATATAAAAGTTATTATTACACCTAATATCACCGGTGGCTCTTAAACTTCATTACGATGTCTCTTAATAAGCAATATTTCGTACACGTGTTTTAAAACGAAGTACTTTGAAACAACCAACTCTTCTTAGCTGATACGTATTCGTAAATAAAAAAGGTTATTTATATTTAACCATTTACTTTAAATAATAAATCTCTAAAATTACGGATATATAATTTATAGCGAAAAAATTACTATCATAAATATTTGTACGACGTGAAAGAGAGCACGAGCTTTTTTTTATGGAAGTAATAGAATATTTTGTAACGGAGATCGTTTTTAATTAAAAAATAACCGTTTGAATTCGGAAGGAATTGAAAAATAGGGGAAATTAACGGCGATATCGAATCTCGTCGCGTCGATTACGCTAATTAGAGCCAGGATCAAGGACATCTTACACCGCTGTATTTGAAAAAGTGGTGCGGGTGATAGTGAACTCGGCTAAACAAAGCAACGGTCATAAATCACGGAGGACATTTTCCTTTATCGCTTTATGCAGATTTTTAGGAGTAAGGCGTATGTAAGCGGCCCAAAAACGTTCCGGAGAACGGCGAAATTCACCGCCGTACTCGAGCGAAAAAAAAAAAAAAAGATAAAATCGCACGCAAACTGAAACCCGTACATATACTTCGCAACAACGTTTTCCGCAACGAACGAAATTTTGCCTAAATCGTAAACTCGTGCAGGAAAGGATTGTCGCCGTGTAGTAAAGCCAAAGGAGCCTCTCCTTCGGCCACTTATCTTTTTGCGACATTCTTGAAAGATTTGAAAGTGATAAAGCACTTCTGGGATATTTGCTTTTTAAGAGCTTATTTATGGAAACATTGCATCACCTTCGTTGAACTAGAGCTACGTCAATGTTGCTAGGCACTGAATTTTAATACCAGCTAAAAATTGCGTGCACTTTGTATAAAAGTAACGTGTAAATTTTTTGAAAATTCTTTTCGAAATTGCATGGATGTGGAACAAGTTGTGAGAAAAATAATAACAATCATAATAACAATCATAATAACAATCATAATAATAATGATAATAATAATGATAATAATAATAAGAAGCAAAATATCATTTCCGATTGATTTTTAACGCAATCGGTACTTAAAAAATATATCTAAATCGCACATTGTTACGAATCTTTTGAATTTGAACGTTCGGTTACTTTCCTATACAAGCTCTAAAGATAGCGCATATACCAATATTCATGAATTACCTTTTTGATAAGCATAAATTGTGCCTTACATTTTCTATTTTACGGTAATCCACGGAGCGATTTCTTATCGAGTTGTCAACGTTCCTAGTAATGTACATTATCTCGAATACTCGAGCGGTTGGTTAACCGTTGTACGAGAAAAGTCCATTAAAATTATAAATTTGGACTCGATATTTCGACACGAAAAAATAATTTACTAGGTTCGCGATAAAGCAAAGAAAACGATATTACGTACGAGTAGAATAGTAATTACCAGCGCAAACGTTGATATCGACGGGAAACAACGAACTCTTCGTCTCGGAAACGTCGCGATATAGCAAATACGACAACGGAGTGATATTTACGATAGATGGATTCTCGGATCAAACATAGTTCCCATCAAAACAATTACGCGAAGGTATCCGGGGCTCGTGAGATAGGGGAACCGAGAAAGTCACGGCATCCCTCGTCGAATCGGTCGAGCAGCGATGAACGACAACGACACTCGAAACGCGATTCCCCGACACGCGCGGATGAAACGAAGAACGAAGAACGAAGAACGAAGAACGCACCCTCCAATTCTCCAATTCCCCCCCCACGGACCACCGACTCGATCTAAGGCTTCGATACATTTCCACGATACGAGAAAGACATACCGAACTACCGCGAGAGGATAAAGGAAGGCGAGAAAAGTCGGAGGCGTCGAGAGACGCGCGAAGGTAACGGGAAATGACAAAGTGCCGCTCAGCTGTGGAGTACGTACGCGAAATTGCCGCGTGAATTTTCGTCGTCGAGTCGCTCCACCGCCGCCTTGTTTCCAAACAAGGCCTTTCTTTTCCGGACGCGAGTAATTTCTCTAAAGGCACGTACCGTATATATGGTTTCGGTGAACTTTTCCGAGAAGACGTAAACGACAAATTTTTTCTTACGACGCACTAAACTAAAACGGGAGTTGTATTTACCGCTCCTATTCTATAATCTATATAAATATCCAGTTACCGTTACGAGTTTATCGTTCATTTTTATAAAACAGTCGCTATTGTACAAAAATTCCATTGATTCGATTCTGGTGGAGATCAAAACTGTCCTGTATATTCGCTGGACTCCACCGAATATTTAACCGAGTATTTTGTATTACTAAGTTTTTATAAGAATTTATTATTCATGAATAATTTCGAAAATGCGTTCCGTACAATACATTTTCAATGTCGATTCTTTAAAATATAAACTACGTTGATTAATATCGTTAAAATCATTACAATTTGCATTTTTAAACGTCTATTATTAAAAAGTACTCGATGATTTTAACTATCGTAAAAGCATTTGTCCGCGCTAATTTTCACGAGATACAAAAGAAAAACAATTGGCTATTATCGAAGTAACTATTTAAAAACTACAAATACATTAATATAATTAATAATTAAAATAATTGATTAAATAATTATTGTATAAACTTTGTTTGTAACGCGAAATATTAAAAATAAGTATAATGTAACAAATTATAGAATAGAAATATCGTTTCATATTATTTTATGTACAACGAAAATGTGTACAACGATTGAAACTCTTAAGGTACATAAATCATCTTCGATCTACATTGAATTAAAATAAATATTCTTATTATTCTTGTCAGAAAACATTTTTGCTCTTGAGAAAAGTAACCAAGCGCTACACCGACTAAAACTAAAAAGACTCCATGTTTCGCGTGTACCTTAGTCTGTGCTTTTTTCTAACATTTTTTCTCTTTATTCTTCCGACGATGCAAAGAACTTGCATGTGCACAGTCTACGAGCTGCCGACATGCGACGATCCTTTCTTCGTTCTATTTCTTCTTTGTACCCCGACGCTTCTCTTTTCAAAGACCTCCTTAATCGCTCCTACACCCTATTTTGGTATCAATGTACGTTTGCAGTTCACACATCCGAATTTTACGAGTGCGAACGAACACGATAATAATAGCAAATTATCCTCCGATCGTAAATATGTAATTCGGGTTTAACTCGTACAATAATACTCATTTTAATAAACTGTTACATTTTCATTATTTAGAACTTGCTTTTTACAACGAGAGAGACTTACTGTCCTTTTAATTTTTATAATGCAATAAAATTATGCGTAAATTAATTGTTATTAAGTTTATGAAATATTATAGAGAGAATTAAATTCGTTACAATGTAACGTATTCGATAATTTATGCAACGTTTATTATTTAGTTTACGTTTCGGTCCAAGCAATATTATAATTCATTTATAAGACTGTACATCCAAATAATATAAATAGTATTAGTTTTAATACCTAAATTACGATATGAAATATAAAAGCGCGAATACCTGTAAAATATTAATTTCATTATCGCAAACTTAAACTCGTATTATGTTAATTTATTACTTCAAAACTGTACCGTAATGGACAAACGGACAAAAAAATTATAATCAATAATTATATAACCGTTACCCTTAACCTGGAAATTTTGAAAATATATAATTAGTATCTAAAAAACTATGGACGGTAACTTTTGTTAATGGCATAAGATTCCTTATTCCGGATAGTAAAAATAAAGGAAAGTCGTAGAAAGGAATAAAATGGAAGCTTACAGGCATTTGTGTATAGAAAAACGTAGACGCCAGCAAAGACGTCTGTCTCGGTTCGGGGGTCTAGATCTGTGCTATCGGGAGTTCGTTAATCACCGATCCATTGTACGGCTTAATCTCCAGGCATACGTAGAATTGATCGTGCCGGCGACCTTAAACCCTTGCGACAATTAACGCGAATTCTCGAGTCGATGCAGTTTTGACCCGGGGGTGAATTGTTGGAGCTGCGAATTCGAACGCCCGGCTTTCTTTTTCTAGAATTTCCAGAAATTAGCGGATCGCGGCTGCGAAAGGGAACCTGGGTGAAAGAGGGTCGAAAGCCAAACCGGATGCCGCAATGCGGGGACGGCCGTCGACTGCCTCCACCCTCGCGTCCTCCCCCAAACCCCCGACGACGTGGTGTATAATACCGCGACGCCCGACTCAACGATTCTCTTGGCCGAACTCACCGATGGCTGATACTTTGCATTGCGGCCTTCTTTTCTTCCTTGCGATTCCCTTCCTAATTACCGCCATGATAATTTAGCTAATGAGCCTATGTTCGTCGCGCCGTTATCACGGAATCGTTTCTGCCGAATAAATATCGTTAAAGAAGACGCATCTGCATCAACCTTAAATAAAATTAACGAAAAACTACTCGAAGCAATTTTTATATTTTAAAACTTGTACTTTTGTACGTGAAAATATTTCATTTAAATTATAATTACTCGAATATCTGTCTAATATTAAAACATTGAATATTTCAAAGAAACGGTAAAACAAAAACCAATAATCGATATTTCTCGATGTAACGCTAAATAATAAACGATTGTAAATTAATAAACTTTATCTTATACGTATAAATTTTATATGTTTCGAACAGATTGTATTATTAATAAAATATTTCGAGCAATTCAATTTATATAGTTTTTATTTATCAACTTTCATTTCATGTGCGATACTTTGAAAATAACGACTTTCTAATATTATAGAATTAAAATATAAAATATTAAATTAAGTAACTAAATTTTCTTTTATCTCCAATGATTATACTTCATTTTGTAATTTCAATTTCGCGCAAAAATTGAGTTAAATAAATACTTTTTGCTTAAATAATTCCCGGATAGTCATTTTATAGAAAACGAAAATTTAAGACTAGATTGATGAATGCAAATAAATTTATATAATGTATACGTTATAGCGTAAATAATTACAAATACGAATATTCCGTCATTTTCGCGTTTCTTCTTCTAAAATATTTAGTTTTAATTAATTATTATATGTATATATATTATACGTTAAGAAATTAATAATATACGAATAATATATAAAGGTTTATCGATTGTACGGACGATATTTTTATCTAAATAATTCTTGAATTTGTTGCGGCATTAATCATATTTTTAGTAATTATATTGAAACTAGTTATATAAACCGAATATTTTTTATTCGTATTGTTGTAAAATTTTTACTATAGATGGAAAAAGGCTAATTCTTTGTAACTTGTACGATTTGTTTATTCAAGCAATAATTTATATTATATTTTATCAAGAAACATTTTAAACGAAATCAAAGAATTAAATCGTAAAATTTCTTTGAGAAAACTCGTTATTACATAAATTCTTAACTACGAAAATCGGGAAGATTTATTCGCAATCGTATATATACTGTATCGATATTAAAAATTAATAGATTCTTAGAAAAAATTAATGAATGAAAATAAAAATTTGAAAATATTAAAAACACGCTCCAAAGGGTTTTTTCATTCATTTGAAATCGTAAGAAAAATCAAAGCACAATTTTAATTAAAGTTTTAAAAGGGTATTCTTGACATTCTCGTAAATAGTGTTGAGAATAAAACAAGAGATATGAATGAAATATCAATTTTTAATAAAATACAGAACGTAAAACTTTCGTATAATTTTTTTTGAATTCTCAATCCAATAATCAATCTAAAAAAATGAATTCTAATAAACAACAATGACAATAAAAAAATTTCTGAAAAGTTAATTACTATTTTTCGAATACGCTATAATAGCAGTTCTTTCAGTGCGTCCTGTAGTTAAATATAAAATAACTTTGACAGATTTACCTGTTAGGAAAACTAGAAGTCATTAGTCTCGTAAATAAATTTTTTCAACGCATAAATGTAAAATGCTGCTTACAAAAAAAATTACAAATCAAACGCTTTACTATTTGGTACTATCATTTAACATCGAAATTAAATACTACCACTAATTAGATGTCGAAGCTATTTATCCATAGTTCTGTTTAAGTTTAGCAAATAAATATACTTTATATAATCAGTGGATTTGACTGAACTGATTTATAAAAAGATTATTTGTAATTTCAGCATAAATAACAACAAGTACGTTAAAGCTTAATCGATTGTAATACTGGCACATAAAATGGTGTAGACTTACCGATTTTCCATTCTACATTTGCCATCCCTCGTCTTACAGTTCGTCTTGAAATCATCGTAGAGCTTGACACAAGGTTTGCCCCGCTGACAAACACTCAGGGCCTGATTGCACGTTGGAAGAGCTTCGATGGAATACGGATCTTTTTCTGGAAATGATACGAGAATAAAAATGTTGGTGCGGAATTACTTTATGTAGGTCATTGAATAAAATACAATTCATATTGCGGCTTCTGCAATGCGTCGGAGAATATTAATATAGCTTTCTCTCGTTTTAAACAAATAATTTAACCATACGTAAATCTACGTTTTTATATATATATAAAAATACATAATTATCAACGATATATATCGTAAATTACAAAAAATGTTTTATACGCCATTCGATCGATAAAATTTCATGACAATTTGGTTGGTTTATCACATTTTTTCATTGACACTATAAAAACAAAGTATTTTTTCAAGGTAGCATATAATCTATCCTTTTTATACAAATTTTATTTTCAAAAAAGACAGTGATTTAACAATAAATACCATTAGTTTCAGTTTTTATAGATTTTTTTTATTTAAAAGGCTAGATAATCGTTTTTACTGAAAAAGTATTTTTTTAAAGACTTCATTGTAATACAACTATAATTAGTAAAAATACAATATTTTACATATTAAGTTATATTCTAAAAAAATATAGATATTTATATTTACAAATTAATTTACAATTAATTCTTATTAAAAAATAATGCATTTTCTTACTTCTTATATTACGTAGAATAAATAAACTAAGATATTTTAGTAGAATAATATTCCTTAAATGTACACCTCAATTTGAGAATAAAAAAAACAAGGAAAAATTAAAGATTGTTGATTTTGGTTAAAAATAAACTTTTAACCATATAATTAAGAAAAATGATCGAGTAATAATTATTATAGAAATACGGTAATATTTAAATTTCATGAAATAGTTAAATACGGTTTATGTAAACTCTAGTTTTTTCATGTCAATTTTTTTCACTTTTTAAATACGTTTTTCGTACCAGATCAAGAAAAACGTTTGAAGAAAGTGACATTCAATAATGATATTAAAGCTTTTTTTCATTTTAAACTTAAATAATTAATATGTAACGAATCTAATAGATTTCGGTAAATATTTACATGTTTTTATTATTTCTATAACATTATTCTATCATTTTATCAATCCTTTTCTAGATTTCATTATATTTTATATATTCTTACAAATGTAATTCAGTATTCAATAAAAATTACTTTATTATTATTATTATTGATGATGTATCAAGCAAGTTGATGTTGCTGCAAAGGATTAAATGTATCATAATATTTATGTAAATCATAAAATAATTTATTTACTTTTTAATTGACGTTTGAAATCGAAAATAAAAAATATCAAAATGTAAATTTGCTTTCAGGGTTTAAATAATACTTTTTCCATTTGTAAACTTTCATAAAATAAATAACTTCTATAAATGCTTAATTTGTAAAAAATCAATTTTATAATAATGTGTGAAGTATACATTTAATACAATCGCATACAATATGAATAAGTATAAAAATATCAATTAAAATTTTATTATCGATCATTTTATTTCTTAAAAATTTGTATCAAACACGTGATACTATATAACCAAGCAGAAAAATTCACGTGTAGCTTTATATTTTAAATTCTCATATTAATTCCGTTGATAATTTCGACAAAAACTTAATGCATTTATATTTGAACAAGATTTTCTAAAATATGCATATAAATCAATTCATTCCTTAAGTTAAAAAAAAACTATTATTGAAAAATGAAATTATGAAAATTTAATAAATATATAACGAAGCTATATTGGTTATGAAAATCTTGGGATAATATTGGAAACATTCACTAATTAAATAAATAATAAAAGTTTCTATAATTTATTAAATTTGTATAAAATATCTTTGAAATTTTAAATTCAGATGAATTCAAATGGAATATTGCACTTTCTAAAAAAAGTTTCATTCGACTAAAATGCAAGCATAATTAAGTACTCCGGTACGAACCTTCTGAAAATAAATCTACGATTTCTGCGATTTAAATTAACAACATTATAATGCCAATTAAAAAATAAAGTCAATATACATTATTCTTACTAACGAAATTGATATACTGTGTTAATACTGAGAATATAAAATCTAAATGTAAAATTCGCAATTATCAAAATGAACAAAAGTATTCATAAAGACAAACTTTTAATTATTTAAAATTATTACTATAATTTTTAAAATGAATATATATTCCAAAATGTATTCGATATCATATTAGTTATTGAAAAAATTTATTGTCAGTTTAATTTAATTTTTAACGGTATAAAATTTTGCTGCTTTTTCAATTTTTAAATTTATATCACCGATTTAAATCAAAAGTTTTTAATAATGTAAAAATAATATATTTTTCATTTTTAACGAATACACGTTATTTTAATTAAATACAATATATTTCGAAACTAATATATTTATTGACTTTAAATAATAATTTTGAATAATTAATAGATACGTATTTATTAAAAATCAGTCGTTTTTAAAAGAGTACTAAAATAAATATTTGTTTTAAACCAATGCACTTTTTATATTTTGATTTTTAATCGACGTTTAGAAAATTAATAAATTAAAGGTATTCAAGGGATCGTAAAATGACTACAAATAAAATACAATAAATAATTGTATAAAAGACAATAAAGCATTTCACTTAGTCGAAATTAAATAACGTTACATGCGTATATACACATAAAAATATTACGCGATATAATAAATTATTTTATAAAAATATACTTTTATTTATTTAAATTAAAATTAAACTAAAATTAAATTAAAATTAAATTAAATCAATCGTAACTACAGTTGGACAAAAATTATTTGAGAAGATTCGCCTTCGTATTCATTCAACCAAGCATAAATCATTAATTATTCGTGAAAAAGAATTCGTGTTGAAGTAAAGGAAAAAGTATGCATACCGATAAAGAAGAGAAAATGTGACCGAAAGATACTCGCATATTTAAATTTCGGCACTTTAGCCAGAACCTTCAATTTTTCTAAATTAAAATAACCTCGTCCCGGCAAATTAACGAAAGATTTTTTATCTCGTTTAGTTTTCTCAAAAAACAAAAGGTATTCTAAAACTACAATAACCACGATTTGTACGAACTGGCAAGTTTCTTACGCGATGTTGACAAATCCCGACTTCGCAGCCTCCGTATATGTTACAGTTCAGGCGCCTCGTCCGCACCCAACATATAACACAGATAAGACCGACCAAACGACGAAACAAGACAACCCCACAAGGGAATACCGACCACGACTTTGCTTAGGAAATAGAATCCACGAAAAGGAAAACGTCGTGTCGAACTTAACGTCACCACGTCTTCCACGCCGTTGATGAAAAAGACAAATATATACGCGGTCGTACAGAGATCGCGATCGAAGCTGTTTAAATTCTGGTGATCGGACGAGGATCGGTGACTGCGTTATGCTTCGATCGATCGGTGGTAGATCGATTCGACAAACGCCTGATTCCTGTGTTTTTCTTGATTATAGCAAGAGAAAGCGGAGTTTAATATTATTTAACGCGATACCTTGACACGAGTCTGTGTATTATGATTATGTGATTCAATTCGTTGCAATCTTTACACCTTTATCGATCGACATACGTACGTATTTATTACGTGAAATAGAAAATAAAATACTATTTTCTTAAAAAACTTTAATATTTAAGGCGTATAAATTATGAGTATAAAGCTTAAAAACTTGTTAAATTTTCATTTTCGATAATTTATTTACGAAAATATGTTTTTTTAATTTTATGAAATCGATATTTGTAACAAAATAATGCCAAAGTATTTTTTGTTTCCTTAATCGATGTCTTTTATAAGTTTCTTTTTTGCACAGTGGATGAAATATAGATTATGAATGTAGCAAAACTTTCTATAAGAATTTACAAAGGATTAAAAGTTTTGGTAAATGTACTTTAAATATTAAAAGAATGAAAATATGAAAATAAAATATCCCTTAATATACCTTAAAAATATTTAAATGTTCTATGAAACTTCATATAAACGAAATATATTATACAAGATAATTAAAATTATAATTTTTTTAATAAAATAAAATGTGAATAGTCATATTTATGAATTCCCACAATATTTGGACCAAAACCCTAAATTCGATTAAACTTGATTCAGTTTTCTACATTGAATTGAATTACATATTTACTAAAGTTTATTACAAAAACTTTACGATACAATGAAATATTTTACCATCTAAATTTAAATTATAAAAAATATTGATGAAATATTAATATGTATAAGGTATTAAAATTTTCGGATTTAATAATATTATTTTATTAGTATAACCAATCTTATAAATTTAATATATATTTATTCGTTATTTGCAACAGTGAATTCTATGGAAAAATTATAATTATGAATTTTTTATATAATATTTATATTAATTAATAAACATATTTAATATCTTAAAAATAAATACAACAAACATTTTTATTATATAATAAATTATTTACCAATAAGATAAATAAAATAATAGATCTAAATCTTCGACTAAAAATTTGTAACACACAATAATGAGGATTATTATAACTTTTAATTTATATTTTTAAATAATTCAATCGTATTGAAATAACTGAAATTTTTACCAATCATTTTTTCCAAGCATCGCAAGTTTCTATATAAAGTAGAATAAAATCAACATTATATATTATAAAAGCAATATATCCCGAATTATATTTCATTTTTTATTTTATTATTTTTTGAATGAACGATTATCAGTTGTTGAAAGATTATTGTTTTTCAATACAATAAATAAAGGTCAATATATCTATTATATAATTACGTTTATAATAATAACAAAATTTTGCATATTAACATACTATCGAATTTACTGCTTTCATGACAATTTACTGTTTCTCAAATTCGTGAATTTCTTTATTTATATTAAATTTATTCTAAAAAAAATAATATATACAGTTTGAAATTTTTTTTTCTGTGTATACTTTCGGACCACTATACGTAATTGTATTATTTCGATACCAATGAAAAAATATGTTTAAGTCGCTATGTATTAAGATACTGTAATCTAACTCTAGTTTAATACTACGTACATATATATACATAGGTAAGTCGATATTTAAATTCACGAAGATAAATTTTATACATATTATTTTTTCAACTATTTATTCGTAAAACTTCTAATTATTATAAAAAGTTGCGACGATTGTAATTTAATTTTGAAAAATATATTTATGTTAACGAAAAACCATTTGTACCGATTAATGGTATTTTTCTATCGCGCATATTAAATTTATAAAATACTAGTTTTAAAATATCTTTTTACAATGTCGAATAAATAAATTATTAGATATATACATTATTATTTGAATAAAAGACAAGATTTGTATCGACAAACTCTTTTATTTTACGTTGATATAGAAATGCTGTAACTTATATAATGACTGAGCAGATTTCATTAAACATTATCTTCTTACAAGAGTTTATCGTATACATCAACGCCATTCTTTATTTACTTATTTATATTTTATATAATTTCGTAACTACAAATTAAATTTTTATACTTTTATTATTACAAAATTCTAGAGAATTTTGAAACGAAATATGTATTATTTCACCCAATTATACATACATTTATTCGCGTCTAAATACTCCTGTCACTTAAAACACCAATGAAAATGTCTTTGGAGGTCTTGATTAATTTAAACGTTTAGAATATCCTCTCTTACAGAATTCAATGAAGTCAAAAATAGTCGCAATGTATTAATTATCAAAACTATATTAATATTTAAAAGTTTAATACATCTTTACTTCTTTATTCGTATTATTATGTATTTAGTAATTTCATTAAAGTAAATATACGTTTTCAAATAACACTAAAGCATATGGAAATATTAAACGAGCGAGAGCATTTTTTAAAGGCGTAACAGAATGTAATACAGTTTCAAATAGAACGCAAAACATCGTTAAACGCTCATTGAAATAAATAAACATACTTGTGGTTCCATCGTTATCATTAATTAAGTAATCCGGTCTTTTTAAGTCTTTTATTCTTAGTTCAAGTGTTCTCTAATGCAAATTCGTGAAACTGAATCGGGAAGAAATGGAAAGAGATTCGGAGGAAAAGAGCAGAAAGAGCGGAAAGAGAGGAAAGAGAGGAAAGAGAGGAAAGAGAGGAAAGAGAGGAAAGAGAGGAAAGAGCAAAGCGTTAATTTCGATGCATCTGTGTAGAAAGGATATAAATCGCTCCGGTACAATTACCGAATACATTCGGCTGATCGAAATTTTATTGGCTGAATTGAACAAGGCTTAGGAAATACTCGGCGCTCCCGGAAATATTCAGGGAGAAGGTGCCGAGAAGATGCAATAAAAAACCTCTCCATCGGTGCACACGAACGCCATTTCTCTTGTACGGCAGCAAAAGGCATAGCAGTCGAATGTACGATTTATCGGAGGCACGAGCAATGAGCTTCCCTCCAAATAAGATACTAAGAGGAAAGTACCTGTTCAAATAAAACTCTTCCTTTTCAAACGGAAGTATCTTTTTTTAGTATAATTAGTACCCTTAAGCGAATAGACCGTTCCGCTTTAAATAAAACGCAACTGATTATTAAAATTTCGAAAAAGATTCGATTTACAGCTTTAACGGAATTATTTTTAAATGAAAATAATTGAAAAAAACCTGTGCTGATGTATTTATATGTTTATATGATGCTCTTTGTAATAGCAAGCGATGCGTTCTTTAATTCGCCTACTGTAAGAATGAAAACGCTTTAATCGATACCGATAGTTTTATAGTTGGAAGAAAAGATGTATTTCGAAAAAATGTAAAAAATATTCGCATCAAATTCTTACATATACTATTTTTAATTTATCTCGTACATTTAGTTTACACTTGTTAAACATTATACAGTATACATTTGACACAATATATTTTTTATATTTATATAATTTTCAAAAAATAAAGTGATATCAATTTACATCTATTTTTAACTTTCTATTATTTATCATTTTTTTATATTGTACAATATTTTTATTTGACTCTTGAATTTATATTCGAGTTTTTATGAAAGTGAGCTACAAAATAATAAGTTTGTGAAATACTAGTGAAATATATTTCAATCTTTGGAATATTATTCGCAGCTTGTTATTAATTTTTTCGAGTAAAATAAAAAACATTTAAATATTTTATTTTATTTTACGTACCTAAAAAGAGTCTATAAAGTTCTTAAAATCGTTTCAAATCCAAAAGCGATATAATACAAAGAAATTTATTGGATTAAAAAAGGTTAAATTGTAAAGCAATAAATAATTACACTATTCTGAAAATATAAAGAAGTATGCGAATACTATTATTCAACAAAAGACTAATAAGATGTTTGTTTTAAGTAAAATTGAAACTAATTTTTGTTTGTTGAATCTTATTAATTTTTTTAATATAAATAGTTACATTCAAAAATTAAAAATACATTTAAAAAAATATGAAAATCAAGAATCACTTGTTATTTAAATTAAGAAAGATTTCTCATTTTACCCGACTCTTTTTCTTTTTTTCTCTTTTATGATTGATTCATTAATAGTATCCAAACGCAAAAAATTATTTGAAAAATATTATTACGTTAGAATAACTGATATTTTCAATTTGTACCGCGAGCAAAATTTCTTTCCGTAAAGTTACTTGTGATTGCGTTAGAATCGATAGGATTATTACAAGGAAAGGATTTAAAAAATCCGCATAAATATTTTCAATTCTTTCAAAATAGATAAAAATTAATTATACGGAATCAGTTAAGTAATTTATATTGTGTATTAAACTTAACAAAAATATGTTTATCTATTTAAAAATAATTAATTAAATTTTTGTATTCGTGTATAAATATTTCGTAGAATGATATTTGTAATATTTATAAAATGCTCTTAATTATATTGTGAATTTCATATATTTATTATAATATTATTATTAGATTTGCCCTAATAAAATTCTATTAAAAATTATAACTTGTATAATTTTTAATTCTGTGAATAAAAATGTTTTACGTTTAACTTGGCTTCTTCGAAAATAAAATTATTATATAATATAGTTATTTTTACGTTTAACAAACTATTCACACTCGGAATATGTTAAAAGCTAGGAAATTAAGCACGTGTAGTATTTGAAAAGTGAGAATTACATTAAGCAATTTAAATTTTTCGGTGTAAGATAGTATGGAACAGATGGAACTTCTTATTTCAAGAAAATTTTAGATAATTTATATTTATTACTTTTAATTTTTGTTAATTAGACATAAAGTGAATCGGCATACATTATGAAATATATTTAGCTCTTATTAATTATAACGTATTATTAAAAATACGAATGAGATTTATGATATGTACACGAAATATAAAAACTGTATAATATTCACGATTTGAATTCTCTTACTATTTTAGTATTTATTTTGTACAGACAGTTATCGTACCGATTGCACGATCGAATATTGTTGCACATTAATATTTTCAGATAATTAAATTCACGGAATGAAAAAGCAATTTCCCATTCTTTTCGGTACCTATCAATTTTCTATCATATATCCCGCATATAACATACCGATGTACGTTGACTTATCGAAAGAAACATTGTAATTCTGAACGATAAAATCAGGGCTTGGAAATCAATGACGAAGAATGCGCACGAGTCAAGGCTTCTTTGGTCTACATGTCGTGTATGCGACGTAGCCTCGAGGGTCGACTTCTCCTACCTAAAGTACAACGCTACAGAAATAAGAAGACAAAAAAAGATATGTGGAGAAAGAAGGAAAAAGTAAAGCGAAGGAAACGGAGAGAGGCAGAAGACAGAAAGGAGAACGAACAAGAATTATCCGTGAATCGTTCAGCGCTCAAAAGACTCAACGGCTACGTTGAGCGAACCCTCGGGAAAATGAACAATGGAGAGAAAGAAGAGGCTTTAGACTTGCATAAGGAGAGCTGGTGAAAAAGAGAACTGCGGAATAAGAGAGAGATACCCGGAGAAGCCTATCAAAGATACTGCATGTCTTTTGTTTCCAAGTTTTACCTTCGGAGTTTAGTCAAATACTAAATTCAGAAGACACGTGAGCTATTCTTTTTCCCTTCTCTCCGTTTCTTGCTTCTTTGTATTTCCGTGTAATTTTTAATGCTTTCAACTTGCTTCAAAATGCTATAAAAAACTGCTTGCCGTGCGATACTCGCATTACGAATAACAACTTACGTTTAAATGTAATGGTAGATCTTTTGAAAATTAGAATGTTTCGATGAAATTTTTATACTAATATACGGTCGATTAATTCTCTATAAATTATACATTCTCTTCCAAATTAAAATATATGTACTTGTTTCATGGCAATAAACTATTAAATGTATTTATAAAAGATGTTCTTTACTGTAAATTATCCGTCGGTCGGTTCTCGCAAACAAATACCTTACAATTACAACAACATATTATATACAATTATAAAACTATGATAGTATAGAATTTTACATACCAAGCAAATAAATAAATAAATAAATTGTTTTTTCTTTGTTAACGTCTTTTATGAGAATTAAAATATTAAAATATTGCATCTATAAATTAAGTAAACTAACTTTTATGAATTACAATTTTCCTTTACTTTCGTCGCAAAATATAAATCTATGTAAAAGCACGCGAAAAAATTATTTTTTAAATTTTTATCGTAACACTTTTTCATCCGCTACTGTTTGGAATTCATTATTTATCAATGCTTTGGAAAAATTAGTTCAAATAAAAATTAAATGCGTTATTTTTAAGTTTGTATTTGTTTAATAATTATAAATAATTTATAATCTCTACTAAATACATGTAACAATTCATAAAAACTTAACAGTATATTATAAATAAATTCTGTAATCGTTGATTCGAACAAAAAATTTTCTATATTTCTAAGTAAATGTGATACAATGATATGTAATATTAAAAATGATTAATAAAGCAGTATAATTATACGATTCGGAACAAATATTAATCGAGAAAACTTTAAATCTACGTTACTATTAGTTATATTTCCAATTTATTCGGTACATCGTTAATTAAGAATATAATTACTTAGAAAATAAATTCCAGAATTTAATTTTTCGAATTTATTTTCTTAATTTGCAGAGCTTCCGAAGATACATAAACAAAATTTATTTGCAATATTCATTAATTATAAAAATGCTCTACTAATTGTAGGAAGCGAATATAAAAAAGAAAAAACACATTCAATCGTTATTTACGCTTAATAGCAGATAAAAAAGCAAAGCCAATTTTTATTGTATCTCGTGGCTCTTCGTTAAATTTAATCATTTATTTCATTTCGCGCATTGGCATCTCACAGATTTCAATGTCAATGAAAACGTATAATTTATTTTTTTTACCGCGGTGAATTTCTTGTACACAAAGGTCTCAAAGTAAACTCGTTCGAAACGGAAATCTCTCCTCGTTCGAAGCTACATAAATACTAGGGAAATGTTCGCAGTGGCTCCCAATCTACTTCGCAGTAATTGCACAGTGAAACTGTTCCGAAAGCGCGGGTGTCGACATTTTCATGGTCGAGTCCTCCAAGCTCTTAATCTGCTTTTCAATAAACAGTGTATCATTGATACGCGTATAATCGTCTCTCTAGAGCGCACCGTTAAACCGATCATTCGGCATAAATTAATTCAATTCACTCGTACTCTCCGAACGTTTTCTAATTCTTGATTAACCCGCTTTTTCTACCAGATTATCGTTATACCTTCTCGCGTTTAAGATAATTAAATAGAAATTAATGTTCGCGAGTTACTTCCTTTATTATAATTAAGTATCGTTATAATATCGATGTTTATTTTTAAAAAGAAACATTTTTCCCTCGTTGCATCCTTTCGTTATTTTAACGGGTTTTGAGTAAAATTTTCGTGTATTTGCATTAGTTAGACTCGTTTCTAATTATTCGTATTCGTAACTTCGACAATGATTAATTTTCGACACTGATTTTATTGTATTTAAAGTCGCTCGATGAGTTGCAATTGTATATCCACGTTTTATTGAATTTTCAAGCCATCGCTACAATATTCACAATTGTAAAAAACGAGTAGATCTCGATCGATAAATTCTTGCGTTATTTAAAAATACATAAATTAATATCCGAGCTTGGCGGCACAAATTTATACTTCGGACGGACTTTCTAACCAAATATCAATTATAAAGCGCTTACGATCCACGAATGATATTACAGTTTTCGCGCGAAAGAAAAAATGTAAAAAAAGTAAGGAAGAACGTAAACAAATATAAACTAAAATTGAGGATCTCTAAAAGATGAGTTTTGCACGTAATAGATTAAATAATATATAGCCATCCTTGTCTTATATTCACCGCCTCGTGACTGATTCGAAATAATCGGATTTTGCGCCCTCGGAAAAGTTTAGCGGATGGAGTTTTCATTATATACGTCGGGAGTGCTATACAACACTACAACAGTGGACGAGCGCGAACGCAATTAAACCCTGGATTAAAAATGCTTGAATTGCGCAACTTATTTAGTTCTATCCTAGCATCTCATCTCGGTGCCGACGTTCCGTCCTCGAGTTGTCTTTCTCCTCTTCCTCGAATCTAGTCCCCAAGCTTTCCTTCCACTCTATATATTTATGCATATTTCATTCGTCCTTTTTTCCTCTCGCCGCTTTTAAGCGCTTCTTAATATTACTTTTAATCGAGTGTAATATCGCGCAGAACTTATTACCAAGACTTATAATTCAGCCGATACGATGGAAAATGTATCGCGAAAAGATGCAATCCTTGAATACTCTAAATATTTATTATCTACTCGATGATTATTTTAAGAGGTAGAAAAGTTTTAGACAGGGTCACTTATATATTAAGCCATTTATTCCTTTTCTTAAACAGAGCGAACTTTCAGATTTTGAATATTTATCGTTGAATTTTATACTTTAATCTAGAAATAATGGATTTAAAATACGCGCGATAAATCGAACGTAAGAAAAATGAATACTGTTTTTATATTATTATTATTATTATTATTATTATTGTTACATTCATTTATAAATACTCGAAAGATACGTTACTTCTCGCCCGAGTTTTTTGTATAATTTCATATTGGATTATATTTGTAGAATTGAAAACGATCGATAAGCCGAAGACCGAGATTATACGTTCCAAAATACAATAATACTAAATAACGAAAGACCGATCTGTTTTCTTTTAAGTAAGCTAAGGAACGCTCCATTTCATCGATAATAAAACAATTGGATCGTATCGATTTATAGCTCAATCGACTCTACTAAATAGTCGAGAAAGCCGACGTACATGGAAATAGAGAAGTACGGTATCTTTCTCTCGGGATATACCGAAGCGGCAACCTCGCGACTCCGTTCAATGTACGTCGTATCGGCGCAGTTGACACGTGCCGAATTATCTCGATGCTCGAAGGGAGGGTTAAGACATCTAAATTCGGAGAATATTAACAATGCGCTGAATCTTGGAAACCGACGCTGTAACTGCGATACCTTCGAGCGAGATAAGCTTTAGTGCCTCGCGATCTTATTTTTATAAATCATTGCGATCGGCTCAACGGAGATAAAATATCGCGATCGCTCCTAACGAACGTTCTTTACTTTTTAATGGTGATAGCGACGATTGATCTGTATTTGAACTTGGTATGGAGAGGGGGTGGGAAGAGGAGAAGAGAGAAAGAGGGAGCGCGAAAAATGGATCGACGATGAGCGATCGATCGATCCTTATCCGATGAATGTTTGCGGAGGAAAACCGCGTACCCAATCCCGAGGATGAGGGTACTCGACCCCCCCCCCCTCCGAGAATCGAGAGTATTAACGAGCATCGGTGGAAACGTTACGCAAGTTATTGTTGTTAGTTACGAATAAAGAGTCTTCTGCGTTCGACAATTTTCATAAAAGCAAGCTCCTGTCATAGTCTTACGTAATTATTGTCATTGTACCCATTTGATACATTGTTATCTCGCGATTTAAATGTTCAAAATGACGATGTATAATTATTTGTCGAAATAATTGATATTATCTAATTTTATATATTTCAATGGTATTTATTCTCACGGTTAATCGTCATTCCATTGTGCAGCGTTATTTATAATAAAGTATAATATAGGATTAAGTTCGATAGAACGGGACTCGTAGTTTATTATTAAATATAATTTCATTGATTTGAAAAGTACGATTGGGTTGCTCGAACGTAAAAAACAGACTCCGATTTCCCGATTCGATGCTCTCGCGTCTTTTTCAACGCGAAAAAGTCTTTGCGGTTCTGCCGTCTTTTCTTTTTTTAGATGATCCAAGGAAACTAATCGATGCACTAAATCGCGTCGTATATGGATGGCTCCCTTATTCGTACGATATTTACCGCTTCGGTCCTGATAATAAATCTGCTCGAATGCTCTTTCTTGAATTCTCGAATTCGCTCATATTTCGGTACTTACGATATTTAAAATAAATTTTATCGAAGATATGTTTTGTAGATAAAACGATATTTTACAAAACGTTAGACCGATAAAATATATTGAGATATTTCATTAACAAAATTATCATATTCTTCAGATTTTACTTTTGCGATGATTGACGCAAGTTATAAAAAATTCGGATATACTGTGAACGTAATTTTGATTAATATAATACCGTTTCTATGAAAATTAATTTCTCCGTACTTGGATGAATTATAAAAAATTTATCGATACATTCTCATGAATAATATATTATCTAGACATCTATAAATGCATTATACTATTATAAAATGATAGCAGCTTAAAAAAATAATACATTGTTGAAAAAATGAATGTTAGAAAATAAAGTTCGTATCGTGAATGCGGAAAAAAATCAAATCTATAAATCTAATTAATATTAAATATATGTGGATAAAAATTTATTTAAATAATTTCGGATGCTATAAATTATATTGTTTGATATCTAATGCATTTTTATATAATTTTAATAACCTAATTATAAAATTACTTTTGGTTAAATATAATTTCTATATTATTATTTTTTATTATTTCTTTTTTGTAACATGTAATATCCAGATATATTCTATACTAGGGTTCGGTACAATTTTGATAAGCCATAAGTATATTAGGCTTAAATATTGAAAATTATTGTATCCAATTGAAACTGTAGAAAATTCAACGTTATATATAGGTTGGTAAAATTTTTTATGCAAAATGAAGGAAAGAGAGCAATAATTCAAGAGTCACTCGTTTAAAAAAGTGACGTAGCCGTTAATTAACTCTCTCATCAAGTGGAGAACATTAAAACGTTCGGTGAGTCACGAGGAAGGGATAAAAGAGAGAGACGGTCGGACTTTTATAGCGAGGCAACGGTGGACGAAATTATGACCAGAACGCGATGAAAAATTTGCTACATTTTGTGATGAAAAAATTTGGTTGAATAGGCTTGGAAGTGAATTATTAATTAATTGGAGTATCCTTTCCGTCGGAATAAAATTCTTGATACTTTGATGTAACGAATTATGAAATCGGTCGAAGAATATATATCTTGAGTAAAATTGTATATTTCTTAAGCTCTTTTTAATATCTTCGCGTTTTAATATCAAGCGATATAACATATTAAGCATAGAGTATTGTAAATGCTTTCGTTTTTTATTTGGATCAAAATATTTTTAACCTAAAAATAATAAAAATAAAACCATTCTTACGATTACTGGTCGTTTCTTGTGAAACGAACTGTAACAATAATTAAATAAACGAAATATAATTTTTCTCGTAAACTTATTTTCATATTGGAACTAAAACTAATTTTCTCTATCGCGAAAAATAATGTGCAAAGGTATCGGTACAAAAAACATAAAATGCAGTAAAGCAATATCAATGAATAATAGCATATCTGTGATATTAATTATACTTTTGAATTTCCAGATTAAATCTTAACTGCTGCTTTTAAACTGTCTATCATGTTTTAACCGTGAATCATAAACACCATCAGATTACTCAATTTAATAAAAAGCTATTAAATTCAATATAGTGTTCTTTTAAAAACAATAGCTGATAATAAGTAATTAGTTATTTATCGACTACGCGTTAGAATTTAATTTACGTACATTTTTCATAAATTTTATTAAGAAATTTTTTTGCATCGTCGCATCGTCGTAAAAATATACCGATTTCATGATACGAGCTTGTAGTTGACTTTGAAAAATAATTAAATTATTTTTAAAGCGATTGCAACGAAAGGTCGATTTAATTTGCGTAAACGTGTAAATTAGGCGGAAAAATGACTCCGGTATTCAAGTATACGAAACAATTTCGTTGCAGATTTTTCCAACAATTTATTTACGTATTTACCAAGTTTGGAATAACTCGGAAAGGTAAAAAGAAAAAATGATTACTTATTCACGACACGAAAGGCTGGATTTCAAATTTCAACTAACTCGATCACACGTGAGATTTTACTCGTGGCTACGATCGAGGACTTACCTTTCTTCATAACGTAGATGCAGGGGTGGTCGAAGAGAAAATCACGGAAGCTGTTGCACTCGGGATCAACGTGCGGTTCCCTGCAGAGGCAAGTCGGCTTGAAGAATTCGAATGCCTGCAGACTCTTTAAAGCGGCCTGGCACTTTGTCATCGTCACCGTCGAGCACGCAACTGCAATCAGAAGATTTCCGATGTCAGAGTCTCGCTCGGTTGAGCATAATCTTTGGAAAAAGAACATTCGGATGCATTGCAACGGAGGGACTTTCGGAAACATTCCGAAAAAAAGTGCTCTTTCCTTTACAAATTCATGACTTTTAACCTTCCGAATTATTCTAGGATTATACTTGTCGATGATCCGTGTTTATTTATTTTTATATATTTTATTGTAAATGGAATCGAACCAGTCCGTGTCTTTTTATACGGTGTCTTTTTACATTTTTATAAAACATTTTAATTACGATTACTAGCCAGGAGTACAATATTGATATTGAAAAAGATAAAAAGAAAATAATTGCTCAATTTTCATAATAGTATTTTTATTGACTTGTTAAAAATGTACGTTTGCACATTTCTTCAATTTTTAATTTATCGGTGTAGCTTTTTCTTTCAAATTTTATGATCCATGCATTTTTTAAATATTGATTAATATTTTGCTATTATTTTTACTATCGCATTATAAATTTTGTCGCGTTGACCTGACTTTTCAAAATTGAAATTTCAATATTAGATTCGTGGGCTAAGCGAATGACCTTGTAAACTCTCAAATAAATTGCCGAGTAAAATAAATAAAATCGTACCTTTCAAAAAATTAACAACCAACCGCCAAATCAAATTTAAATATTTATTCGATGTTAAATTCTATTTATTTTACATTATTTTATTTTAAATTGTACATATTTCATTGAAAAAAATATTATATGCTATAAAATTTAACGAATAAAATGATTTTAGCTGAAATTATTGGATGAAACTTTACGAAATTATAATTTTCACATAAAATCGGATTTAATTTATCTGGAAATTTTTCTTCAACGAAACTCACGAATATATAATTATAACTGTAACAGGAATAAAATAGTTTGGAACCTGCATTATTTCAATTTTGTATAAATTAGAATTATATAAAAATGAATAATAAAATATAAACGTGATTATTTCATGCTAAGTTAACGATTTTTAGACAATATATTTTATGGATAATATGAAGCGACGATATCATTTAATTTTTGGTCTTTAATTTGAAGACAAGAAAATTTTTACATATTTTGTTAATTTACTAAATAACACTTTCAAGAAATTTATACTTTTAATGTCGTTAACAGAATTATAATTTTATTATAAACTACTATGTATTGCAGTAAGTTTCAACTCTTTTTCGCCTACAGTTTTAGATAAGAAAGTTTTCTCTAATTTAATTAAGAATCAATTGAACGTAACATGCGATTTACGTAAGAAATTTCTTCTCGACATATACCAAAGAGAAAATTTCCAAGTAAAAGTCAAAACTAAAAAACCTAACGCGTTTGTTATTTTTACAGTCATCCTTGTTATAAATTTGAAAATATTTTATTGCATTATATTCCAGACTCGTTGAAACTGTATATTTTCTTCTCTTAGATGTGTCCAATGTAAAAAGTAAATGTATCTTACGTGAAAATATATAATTTGAAATTACAATTATATATACAAAATTTCCTCTTAAATTTTGATAAAATAATGGATTTATATTTGATAAATTCAAGATATTCGTTATGAATATAATTCGTAATAATCATTAAATTTAATTAGTGAATTAATCACCAAAGGTATTGAACAACGATAAATAGTGTCGAGTATAAAACTAATTTATAATTATATTACATTTCAATTATCTGCTTTATAATTCATATTTTTATTAAAACGAAAGATTTTTTAAATTATTATTATGAGTTTTAACGCGTGTGAAAATATTTATAACCGTATTATTAGATTCTTAAATATTAAAATCTCATATGTAAATTGAAATATAGCATGAATAATTTATTTTCAATTCTTTGCTGGTTTTTGAATATTTTTGGAACTACGATTCGATGGACCAATAAAAGAAATTTTTGATATCTCTAAAAAAATATTTATGCAATTATATATTGATTAAAAAATATGTATCATATATAGTTTCGAGTGCATAAAAAAAAACACTATAGGTTTTAATTTTTTGATTAAATCAACGTTAAGCAGTTCATCCGAGAGCAGTAATATTAAATTGATAGATAAAATAAGAGCAAAAATGATTTTTTTAGAGAATACATGAATAGATGCGCGAATATTTCGCAAGTACTGTTCTGTCTTTATCTTCTACGTAATATGTCTCGAGTTCCAATGCAAAAGGGAACAGCAGCCGGATATAACTTTCACGTCACAAAATGGGAACCGCTGTGCTCTATCTTAAATTAAACATTAACTTCCACTCGTGCAGGCAGAATTTTACTTTTTACTTTGTACACTTCCTCGGCAATTTTCAATCGCTCTCTACTTACTTTCCCTCTCCCCTTTCCTGAGATATTTTACTTCCATCCTTCCATCCTTCCTCTTTCTCATTTAATCCACTACTTTTTTATTCTGTTATCTTATTTCTTTTTGTCTCACTTTGTCGCACTTCTTTTCATTGCTTTCTTCGTTTATCTCTATAAATTGTATTTCAAATGTTTTATTCTTTTTGTAATCCAACTCTTGCGCATTTACCGATTTTCATCCTCTCAATTACTTGACTTTAATTATTGTTTAACTGTTTTATATCAATTTTACTAATTTTATGTTCCTATTTTTTCTTTCTTTAATATACTTATATGGTTTATTTTTTAGTTCATTCGTACATGATTTACCGAATCGTTATAAAGTCATACATTGTTAAGAAAATTATTAAAAAAAGTTTATCTATACTTTAAATGTACAATATAGTCTTGGAGATAATATCTTTTCATAATTTTCTTGTTTCAACCAAAAATATTGTAGATCATTATTAAATAAAATTATATGATATATATATATATATATTAGAATTTTAGTGGATTTGTAATTTTTATAATAATTTATAAACTTAAGAAAAGCATGGAAGTTTGAATTTTATAAATATTCTGATAAACTTGTATCTATTAAAAAAAATCTTTATTAAAATTAGTACATTAATTTTTAGTCTGGTAGAGTCAAACGTATTGTTCATCGTATTTATCGAGTTTTCTTTTATTCTATAACCTTTGTAATTTTATTATTATAAGACATTATTATCTTATATATAACTTTTCTTACTATACAAATAATTTTGTAACATGCAAATTCTCCTGATTTTTATTAAGTAAGAAACGAAATTATAAAACGTAAAGTTAGAAGCAATATTGTTCTCTATAAAATTATAAAATCAGCTATAATTATTTGTAAACACGATTTGCGCAGTTGCGGCAATTTTTGATATTACAAAACTTTGAATTCTTGAACAATTTGCTTAAGCTTTCTATTAAGTTTTCGTAATAACAACGTTCAAATTATATCCATGATAAAAAGCTATTGACAGAACCAAAGGAAGAAAGAAAATATGTAATTGTTTTTGTTATTTGCTTGAGCAAAAAGAAACAAAATACGAATTCTGGAAAAGCAGGATCAAAGGAATTGCAAAATTTACCCTTTTTAATAATACACGGATTGAAATGGAAACAGTGAACTAAATATTTTACCTATTATAATTAAATAAATGCACATTCAAAAATGGTTCAATTTATTTTCAATTTAATTGTCGTTGAAATTCAATGAAAGAATAGTATTGGAATAAATGAATTCTATATTCATCTTTATGATCATTTTCAAAGAAAAAAAGAACAATTAATTAAAATTATTATATCATAGGAAAAATATGGAAATGTGAAATTCAATTTTTATGGCTATTATTTAGTTTATCTTAAATAAATTTTAATCTAAAACAATATTATAATAATTACAGAGATTATAAAAAAATTACAGAGATATTATCGTTCTTTTAATTTCTATATTTTATGTATCAATAAAAGTTAAAAGTAGAAAGCTAATACATATACTATCCTAAATTAATCTTTTAAGTATTAAATAGTCACACAATTTCATAAGATTTGTTGCTTTACCGTCTTATAAATGAGTAAGAATATTTTAGTTGAACTTTGTAAGCCTTAGTCTAATGTTTTTATGAGATTCTTTTATCTTTCATTTTGAACTTTAATTTGAATCTCTAATTTTTATGAGAATGTAAATTTAAACATTTTCAAAAAAATGTTAAGACTTCCTTTAAGAAAATAAAACCGAAAATAGGAGTCATTAAAACAGAGGATATAAAATATTATCATATGATAGTGACAATTATGATAAAACTTATTTATATTTTTATTTTAAATAAATAATATTTTAAAATAAATTAAAATTTATTGTTTCTGCTATAAAATCATATCGATAAATTCTATGTAAAATACTACTATGGAATTATATAATAGATTTTCACTTTTATTTAAAACAATTTTATGATAAACAAAATATAAATGATTCAAATATGCTTGAATATATTTTCGTGTACGACTAAACTAACAAAGATATAAAAAATTTTTCTACTGAGATTCCGTCAGGAATATCACCAATAATTTTGAGCATAAAAAGTTAGTAGCGAAAATAATTGCCGATGGCTACATCACTAGTTACTTTTTTGATACGCATATTAAGCTACGCATTAATCTTAATGGATTGATATATCAAATTTTAGTAGACTGAAATTTTCTGAGAAACCAATATTGAGTAAATATGAAAAATGGTATATTCGTATCTAAAAGTTAAAATATATCGTATAAATAGTATAAATTCGATTTTTGATTATCGAAAATATTTACAATAATTATTGATAGAAACAATTTTTATATTGCAAAATAAATATTAGAATGAAACCGATTAAAATCAGAATGACAACCTCGTATTAACTTTTCTACGTACTAGTATGAAAGTACACTCTCAAAATAATTCGCTTACTTAGCTATTTTTGTTTTTTAGTTGTATGAAAACTAAACATTAATATTATAAAGATATTATTTAGAAGAAATAAAAGAATTGAGCTGCAACAAACATTTCCGTAATGCAGCCAAACCAAAGCTCAAATGTATAAGCACGTATGTACTTATATGCGGTTCGAGTTGTCTGAAACTTCTGTCCTCTCTGTTATTGACAGTTAGACCAGAGATTCCACATTGCGTACGTAAACTTCGCACTTACGAGTTTAGAGAGTGTGGCGAAAGAGACAGAAGGAGAGTGAGAGTTGGAGATGCTGTATGTTTTAGTTTGTTGTACGTGTGGCACTTAAAGGAGAATTCGATTGTAGTTGACTAGAATTTTGGTTCATAAACAATTATACAATGCGAGTCCACACACACAAACACACACACACGCGTATTTATTATAAATTTTTCAAACTTTAAATTCAAAATTATTTTGTTATATTTAGATGCTCAATAAACTCAGGTTAAGTATATTTTAACTTTTTATCTTTTATAATTTTTTAACTGTAATAAATATTTAAAAAATTTAATAGTCAAAATTATAAAAAATAATCACACTTAAGTATTATTAATTGTTATAGTATTATAATAAAATCATGCGATCTCCAATTTTAAAATTGTATTTCTAACGTAAAAATAAAGTGATATATGTTTTATTTACAATCAATTAACAAATTAGATTATATACTGATAAAGTTATTCGTTAAATTTCTATAATCCGTCAAATATGTTCGTGATACATATAATAACTCTTATATATGCCTATTGATTAAGTAACTTATGCTATGATATTAATCTCTTAAATTTCTTTAAAACATCAATTTTTTGATATTTCAAAGAGTTTTTAATGCTTGACATTAAGTTTCAATTCTTGAATATGAATTTTCATCTAAAAGTTGAATATAATAAAGATTTTAAAATAATATAATTTAAATAGTAAATACTAAAATAGCAAGTATATAACTTACATTTTTTTAAATAATTATTTTTAAAATAATCTAATTTTTTAAAATTGAATCGAATTCAATATTTTTAAATAGAATTGCTTTTAAAGATGAAATACAGGAATTAGTATATTTGAAATTTAATAAACTTGATAAATTATGATAAAAATGATTGACTTGATTTGTTCTATTTCTTTAGATTAATTGTTATTTAACAAATTATATATAAATGTATAATTTTTAAAATTTAATCAAAATTCAGTATCTAAATTCCTAAGACTTTACTCAATTATCCATTAAATACGATATTCACCAATTAGTATAGCATCTAATCGACGTTTAGCAAATATATAAGATATCAATAATAATTCTATCCGTCTAGAATATTTTGAACAAACTAAGAAAAATTGGATCAATAATGAACGAAGTAACATTTACATATATATTTAAGTATAGATTCTAATTATTTATTATTTATGTATCATTGAATATAAATATATAATATGTTAGATAAACGTCATACAGAAATTTATAAAATATTTTAATTATATAAAAATATTATATAAAATTTTATAATTCATAGATTCTCTTTGTCCTCCAAATTTAACTTTCGGATATCTATATTAAATTATAAGGGTAAAATAGTTCATCAATTAACTTAATATAATAAAAATTTTTGGTTCAATTTATCGAGAGATGTATATATCAATCTACTAAATAAATAATCCGAGAAATAAATTTAATACATTTAAAAATATATTAAGACAGTATGAGAAAAGAACAAAAATTTTAAAGTACACTTTGAACGATTTTTAATGAAATAAAATAAGCAGCAAAAGAAAATAATTTTAAACCGTAGTATTTCTCGAACACTTGTTACATCGTTATAATTCTGACTTGGTTTATAAATAGATAGTTGTGACCTAATTTCCTTTGGAAAATAATTTCAAATTAATATGAAATGATTTATTAACGCTTCTTAAACTGTTTCAATATATTTGACTAAAATTTTATAATATTATCTCAATACTTGTGCAAAGACAACTTATAAAAATGACTTTATTTATACTACTGTATTCGAGTATATATATATATATATATATTTAAATGAGATACACACACATTCATATACTACAAATTTTATCAGAAATATAAAGATCTGACAATATCAGCGTACAGTATTCTTACACTTAAAAACTTTTAGCGAAATAAGTAAGACAAATACCTGTTTCTAAATCTCCTGTTTAAAGTTGAAAGAACTAAACACATGGAAATAGGAAAGAAAGTCTAAAATACTACAAGTTTTGTAACATAAATTTACATATACTATATACTATATAAACTTATACGATAATTTTGCGATAATAATTAATTTAATATGCAGACACAAATATTGTGAATACTAAAAGTTACGAAAGTAATATGTTTCGAAGAAAATAAATAAATTTAAAATCAAATGAAATCAGCATTTTATTATTTTAAATTCATGCGTAATTTAAATTTCTACAACTGTTAATTATTAAAAAAATTACAATAATTAGGATTAATCGTTGTATAAAATGTACTGAATTCATTTTTAAGATGTAACATAAAATATGTTAGGTCATAAAGTGTACGTACTATTTAAGAATTACCAAAAGAGAAAATAGTAAAACAGCAGTTTTACTTAAATTTATTTAAATTCCAGAAAGCTGCGGTTAAGAGTAATAGCTATAAGTAGATTAGTGAGTCGTTGCATACATAATAGATTTTCAAATCTTATTCTCAAGTAAAAAAAATGTAGCAGGAAAGAAAAAGTTTATTCATATCGAAAGATATGACATCGATTGGGTAAAATCCTCGAACTTTTGTTAAAATACTTCACGTACACAATAAATTAATTTTTATTCTTAAACCCAAAGTATAATTTCTTTTCATATATACACTAAAGATAAATTATTTAAAATTTATTTTAACGTAAATTTATTTTAATTTTGAAACTAGAATAAAATTTATTTAATCAATAAGACTAAAAAGTTAGAAATATAATTTAAAATTAAATTTTCCCTTTCTCGAAACTTGAATACGTTTAAATTCCAGATTCAACTGAATTGACTTATTAATTTAAAGTAGATCATTTCAAGCAAACTTCGTATTTAATAAAATCATTCGATGCAATATGTTCTAAATTATTAAAGACTGCATAACACTTTTATTCCCAATTTTAAATTCAAATATTTAATTTCTTTACATAATTGTAACAATCTAAAGATTCCTTACAATAAAAACTAGTCTCAAAGTTACGTATTAATTATTCTTCGAGTGCAGAAACAGCGATATAAAATCAATATAGCTCGAAGTAAATGGAATTAATTACATCGATGTTATTAATAGCACGAATCGTATGAATTCGATAAAAAAATTCCGATATGATATAACGTCATCCTCGTATTCGATACAAATACTGAAAATAATAATCATAGTCCTGATGGAGTCGAATCGCTGCAAAATAAACTTCTCGAAAATTCGCAGCCGAAAAACTCACATCGGAGTCACGAAAGCGTAAACGTTCGATGTTCCGCTTCTCGTCTCCGTTCAACGAACCGCAACAACTCCCGCGAAACAATCCCGAACAAAAAGAAACACGGATCTTACGAACCCTTGGGCATCTTCTTCGCGAACATTGTATTTCCGAAGATCGCGAACTCTCACCGACACCTTCGGGAGCATCTTATCCGTTTTATCTTGCACTCGAGTGCACCAATTCACTGACTCACGAGCCAACTCACCAACTCACAAGCGTGCTTATTAATATCGACTGAGCCGAGCACACACTCGACCGGGAAAACAGAGGAACCACTCGAGTTCGACGCGATCCAAGACCGAATACTTGATCTTTTCGCTACGGTTCGCCGAGATATTTCCGACTTCGTGGCGGATACGTTGATGCATCGACGATACGGTTAAAGGTAATTGCGTTTTCGAGTAATACAAATGTTTCAATGAGGTATCCGAGATTGGCTCCTACAAAGGAAAACTAATCGAACATCGGTTGATCTATTTTACCTCGTTGTGCAAATTTTTACACGCTTACGTTTGTATATTTTAATATTTTTCAATTTCTACCTTTTATTATTTTGAAAAGAAACGAAATAATTACGCTATAAAATTTATTTATTCTACAACGTTAGACTCTAATTAATTCGGTTTTCCGATATGGATCTTTAAAATGTATAAATTACCGTATTCAAAGTCGAATAGTTATTTTAATATCGTTTTGTGCGAAACAAAAAGCGAAAAAATATACGTTACGTTAGCATTTACCAAGATCGAAAGTACCTCGATTACTTTCGAATCGATACGAGTACGGAATAATAATAAAAAGAAATTTTAAATATTTAAATATTCTCTTCTCAATCTATACTCGGCATTATCCAACCGCTTTAGCAAATCTACCCCCAAAGCTTACTTATTTAATTAAAACAACGTTATCGGAAAAAAGTATACGTAGTCTATGCTAATTAAATAGACGAAAGGCCAGATTACATTGGAGACACTTGTTGCGGTCGAAACGAAAGGAACCATCATCGCCGTACGCATTACCGGTACGAACCTTAATTTTCCACCGGTGCGATCGCAACGATAGTGACCTGTCGTTAGTGTTGTCCCTCGAGGACAGTCGTCTCTCCCCGCGTAGACGTCTGCACATGGCATCCAGAACCCGAAAACCCGAAGAACCCGAGAGTTCGGTGCTCGGCAGTCGCGACCACGTCAAGGCTGCCAGTGGTACGACCGAGGATACGGTCCGACTATCGCCGACAGCTGCGACGCCCAGACCCGCGTATCTACGTATATACATCTCTCTAAAATAATCGGGTAGAAGTCGTTTCCGTTTCGCTCGGTGCGCGTATTCTTTTCCTCGTACTTTTTTTCTATTCGCTTACAAGGTTGACCCCTGGATTTCCAATTACCCAGCGTTAAAGGATACGTTCATTCGAATTAGCGAGGTAACATTTTTTCCTCGTTGTTCGGCGAATGTACGATACCGCGAACCAACTTGTTAATTGAGTGGCTCGGAGAATCAAAGAATTTAAGTACGCGATTGCTTGAACGTCGATTGTACGTCGTTTCATTTCTACCGATGTACTCAATCTGCTCGTTTGTATTTATAGCGGTGTAAGAACGCGATGGCGATTCGAGTTATTTCGTAACATAAATATGGAATAATACTGTTATGGATATTCTTTCGGCACGTAACGTATGTTATGAATGATTTTGAGGAGGATTATTTTTTACGAATACGGCCGTTTATATTTTAGATGAATCAGCGTATCGATTCGAAAGGAGGTCCGCTGATAAAGATTATTTTGTACGAATGAAACGTGCAAGCTGCTAAGAGGTAAATTGTTAATGAATAAATAAGTAAACAAATCGATGTTCGTAATAAAGCACCGAACTTTCAGAAAAATGAGAAAACGAATAAAGTAAAATTTATTTATTAAATGCATTCTTAACTTTTGAATAAATAGATACGTGATCGAATAAATTCAAAATCTTTAATTCGAATACGAGTAATAATAATGTCTTCAAACTTTTGATACATCCAACTACTTTTTAAATACAAATATTTTATTTTGCTCTTGAATAAAATTTATTTTTAAATCTTAACTTATAATAATAAATTTATGAATAAAAGTTAAGAACTATTTTAAAATTCATTAAATGTTATTGATATTAATATAATGAAGTACATACGTACAAATTTCTAAACTATAAATTTTAATGTTTATATTCTTGAAATGTACATTTTAAAAAGGTATTATATACAAATTCTAAAATTGAATTTAGTATTTATTTTTGAGTGTTTCTTATAATTTCTACATTATAAAAAATCAAAGGATTAAATAAATTACGTTTGCATAGTTTTATATTTTAATCTTTAAAAATCATCTTGAAATTTCAACGAATTTTTTATCGAATTTTTTAACGAAATCTGACTGTGCGTAGGTAATTATCTTTACCAAATGAAGATGAACCAAGACCGTCGCAAAACTTTATAAACTCATCGATTACATTTTCATGATGAAAATAGTTAGACTCAAAGTTTACCGACAAATAAATTATCGATATTAAAAAAATAGTTATTTTAGAAATAATAAAAACTTTAAATCGACATATAAATTATTTTTGAAACGAGAATGATATTCTTAACTTATAAAGACTACAACGAAGTCTTCAACTCCTTATTTAAAAAATCTGTAGTATTATCTATCGTAGATAGTTACTAAACTTTTCATGAAATACTCTTCATCCTTTTCTGTACATCAACCGTGAAGACTAAAGTACGAAGTGAAACTCCCGAACTATCTGGATATTCCAATATCGATGGACTTACTCATAGAGATCAAATTTTCTAGGACTTTGCTGCGATTGGATATACCGTAACGAGTAATGAATAATCCGTTTTAGGTAACATTCTGCGGTACGATAATCAGGTGCTCACAAATTTCACATCATCACCGCTTAAATCTGTGCTCCGAGATCCCGTTTCTTTATCACCGTTAAAAATAACTGTCCTATCATATTATCCTAAGATCCGACCGCATCTACGTCACGGTTGTGACTCTCTCGCAGTTTCTTCATTCGGTTTCATTTTATAAACATACTTTATACGCGTTCGTTAATTATATTAATTTATTACCACTTAAGTAAAATAGACGCAAACAATTTATGTCTTATTTAATTCCGTAAATACTTTTTAAAATCTTGACGGTAGAATACATAGAATTTATTTAGATAAACATCGAAATAAATTAAAAATTGTAAAATAATCTATGAGTTTTAACCTTACACAAGTTGATTAATATTTCATATTGATTTTGTAAGAACGTAAAAATTACGCTAAATCATCCGTTCGCATAATTTTTCTCTTTCTTTATATTTGCGTGATTGATAAAAATTTTTTTTCTCATATTCTAATAATAAGAATTACTTCATATTATTTACTTTTCAATTTGATAAATTCATTTTTTAAATCAATTAATAAATTATCTTATGATTATCTTTTCATTTATTCGTACTAAATTTAAATTTTAGGTTACAAAAATAAGCGATATTATTACTTACGACTTCTACATTGATGACTATATAGAAAATTAGATGTATACATAAATCTAAGAAAAGTAGAATTATAATCTTAAAAAAATCATATCTCCGAAAGTATTTCGCTGGAAAATGCATACATTTACCGTAATTGAATTCAGTTTGTTTATCCTTTCTTCAATATTAATTTAACATTAAATTTATTCAAATTTTTTCAATCAACGACACATGAAAATTAAAATTTTTAATTAAATACGATTAAAAGTTCCTTTTTAAAAGTTAATATTCGAGTCAAGAGTTGAAAATTCGGTAAAAAGTATCACGTACCTTTTTTTTCTACCGTACAAATGAAGATTAACACAAGAAACAATTAACTGCAAAAAGTGAACGAAACGTTTAAGACTATTAGCACTCTTGTAAGAGTAGGGAAAAACTTTTGAAGTTACAATAAACGGATCGAATCGCAAAAAGTGTCGAGGCAACTTACATCGATACCTCATCGAAACCGACCATCGAACGACTCATCGAACGGCTCATCAAACAGCTCATCGCGTCGCTGATCCTTTTTTGCGCGTGTGAAAAAGTAATCGACGAAAGGTCCTGACAGCCGAAGAACAAATGGAACCGACGACTGATGGAGTCGCACCTTCGATTCGCCGTGGATTGATTACGTTCGCGACACAAGTTGGAAGTCAGAAAGGCGCTAGTTAATTATCAGGACGGATACAAGCTTTCAACGAACGTCGCTAATCACAGGCGAGACGGAGTTTTTCGATAGTACACTTCCCAAAAACGATGCTAAATTAAGTTTTTTTTTGTTTTCGATGAACAGCGGACTCCGATCCTTAAGATTATCGTTTTCAGAGAAATTGAAGTCGTTTGCAAATGTAGTTGATACAATCGCATCATAGTGTATATGAAAACTTTATTAAATACAAGCCATTGTTTTTTCTACTTTAATTTAGATATCCTTTAAACTCGGTTTGATAACACTATCGAAATAATTACGAATTACAGGTTTAATTTTGCATTAGATAAAATTGTATGCATTATTTAAAAATAGATTTATTAAAACCTACTCTCGTGAATTATATTTAATATTTAATAGAGAATAAATTTTTTAATTTAAATTTTTTTAAATAATTCAAAATTATCACTCTACAATACAAAAAAATTTTGTATATCTCTAATGAAACGAATTGAAACGACAAAATGATCTAAAAATCAATTTTTTAAATTTACTTTATAATTTTTATGTATTTATTTATTTATTTGATTAATTTTATTTTGCGAAAAAATGTTAATTTATATTGATACCGTTAATATTTTCTAAAGCAATAATGTAAGTAAGAATACTCTAGTATTTTCATAGTATCAGTATTCACAGCAAGATTCAACCGAATCCATAAATTGTTTATACGCAAAAACAATATGGAATATTCTTCCTTTTGACTAAAAAGTTATGTTTATTTTTTATAATAATACTGAATGTAAATGGAATCCTTTGAATCGTAATGGTGTGATATGTACTGTAAGCTTAAACCGATGTTATATAGTACAAATTAAAAATCTTATCGAATTCCTCTTCTCTAATAAATTTTTCTTTCATTACCGCTAACGAATATCATTATGTTTTTGAAAGATTAGTTGAAATATCTTGTTTTTTTAATACTTCAGAAATTTTATTTTAAATACATGTAATACTCCTTAAAATTTCTTATAGACTAAATAATATTAAAATGTTTAAATTAAAAAATCGTTGAGTCGATTTAAAAATATTGCAGAAATTTTCATACTTAATAATTTTTATAAGATATTTCAACAGTTTTCCATGAAATTTTACAACAGATATTTTTTCCTAAGTTACTTTCACACTTACCCAAGCGATTAAGTTTATGATAATAGTTATGGTGAACCGCTTTTAGGTTAATAAAATATACCAGAATTTGGCATTTAATTAGGCTGTTTTAACAATACCTATATCAATTATTATTAAATATGAATAAGTATTAATTTTACTTTATTTTACAACAAGAAAATTAATTTCTTGTTATTCTTCAAATTTAATTCATAACGAATTTTCGTATGTAAAATTTCTTATAAGCAGTGTTAAAATTTTATCTGTACTATGAAAAATTATGAACAGTATAAACTTAAATTATTATTCATAAATTACACTCGTATTCTTGAATTTCATAATAAATCTTATAATTTATTTTATAACAAAAATAAGTAAAATAAGTTCCGTTCCCATATAGAATATTTATTTTATAAAAAATTTGCTTCTTATATTTACCTAACTAAAATATTAAAATTATTTTCAATACTTCGTATAATATTATATACAATATATACCGAAAGGAAGAAAGTGTTTTATTATAACTTATATATATGATAATATTGAATACTAATGCAACTAGATAGTTTTAAACTATGGCACTGAATAATAAATTTCGTATGAATAAACGTTATTTAAGTAATAATTTATATCTTTTAGAGAATAATTTTCTTACAAACTAAATAAACATGTATGTGAATTTTATTTTTAATCAATTTGATAGCAAACAAAATGTGATCAAACTCTCATTTTCGTGCTTTTGGCATACTAAATAAGTTCTTTTGCATCAAAGTAATCGACTTAAATATGACATGATAATTTATACTCAGTTTAAATAGAATATGTTAAAATAAAATAGGTATACGAAAATCTACCCGATTTAACGTGTTCTAAACGAAAAATATATGAAAATATCATTAACAAAACTTTCATACATCTTTCAAATACACGTAAATGATAACGCAACTACATTACGTTAAAATAATTTAAAGATCTAGTAAAATCTTAATATTTTTATTATATGCGGATAAAACCATTGGAACGAGTAAACGGTTAATCATAATTATATTTTCTTTATAAATATCTCTAAAACAAACAAGGTTAAAAAGATACGAGTGAAAAAGAGGCCGCGAGTAAAGAGTATTGTCCAAGATACCCGAAAAATTAAAAATATACTTACCGATCGGTAAACTAATCGAGTGTGTAATCATGCATTTTTGGCTGATTCGTCCGTTAGAGAATATAATGCATCGATTCGGTTTATCGTCGTACGGATTGTTAACCGATGATTGGGAACCGCACGCCTCGAGGGTTATTATGTGTTTTTGTCAACCATCGCGGAGCCTTGGTAAATACCCTCTCGTCTTTTTCTATCCCTCTTCCTCTCAATCGCTAACGTATTTGCCTATATGTGCCTATCAATCCACTTCGGTTTCTAAATATTCAATTCTTTTTAATTTTCTACTTAAAATTCTGAATTTTGGTCATAGAATGTAAGATTCAAACATGAAACTCGTTTATTAATATAATGACGCAATGTTTATAACATTTTTTGATTGAATTAATTTTACTGATAGAAGCAATTATAAAACTGACGTTGGATTAGCTCAATTTTTCTATTTACGTTTTTTTAAATATATAAATTTGAAAATTAAGTATGATAAACAAAATATACTGTAGAAAAAGTTACAAACAACTATTTTAATTATTAACTATATTTTAATAAAATAAATTACACAAAAAATTATACCAAAAATTCCAAATAATCCAAATTTCCATACACTCTCATCGTTTTATAAATTTAATCTCGATAAGAAGAATTTTCTATATTTGGCTTTTGCGCAAATTATATACATAAATAATTTATAAATATATATAAACTATAGATTTTCAAATTCATAGATGCGAGTCATATATCTAATTCAAAATATTTTTAAATTGAATTCAAAGGAATACCGATTTCATATTATCGTTTTATACAACTTTCTTATATTTATACCGCAACAAATAATAAAATAACCAACGAATAGTTATTTCTATTTGAAAATATAAATATTTTTTATACAAAAAATTTTAAATCGATATATTTCATTGTAAAAATACAATATATTAAAAAATAACTCACCGAAAATATAAAATTTTGTAAATTTTTACGAAATATATATAAGCGAATAACATAAAAAATACATATTTATGTAAGAAATATTTACAATTTACAATAGTTTTTTAAAAATGAATAATTTTGTATCTACAATGTGCGTTATTATTTTTATAAAATTGAAGTAAAGATATTAAAAAAAAGTAATGCATTGTAACGTTTATATTTCTTTAGAATTATATTTTTACGAATAATTTAAAAAGCAATAACAAATTTCATTCGTTAATTTCATCAACAGCATTTTTCTAATTTTTAAAATATTAATTTTCGCATACGTATTCATAAAAATATATTTCCTGATATAATTCAAATATATGTAGGAATTCCATTATTCGGGGAATAAAAGAGTAAAAGTAGTTTGAAAAACATTAACAATTTATCGAAGAATCACATACATTCCAACCTCGTACACAACTGCTCTCGTTTCCTTTTCTAAAGCCACTATTCCCCCTCTTGCTCTTCTCTATTGAGCCTTTCCATTTCAACAAACATCCCTCGATTTTCCTCTTTCACACCCACACTCTCTCACTCATACTCGCTGGCTCTTTTATTGCAGCCACATGCAACCCACATGTATTGAATTTTATTAAAAATTCCAAATCTACTTTCAACGCTCAACCATATACTACTAATTTACAACAGTCAAATATATTCTCTTTATTTTTTCAAATTTCTCAAAACTCTTTTGACCTGTTAACGACTGTCCGTAAATATAAAAACTATCAATATGTTAATGATTGGAACTTGCATATCTAAAGTATTAATTAACCATTTAAAAATAATTGCAAAATTCGTATAGTAAAATCAGAAAATAACAAGAAATTAATAAATTGTATCATTTTCCTTGTATTAACGTATATTCAAATTTAATGACCAATTTACGTTAAAATAATTTATCCATATTTGATTAGATGCATAATAATTCCTAATGTAAAGAAACGTATTTTAGAATTTTCATATTTAATAATAATGGTAATAAGTACATACGATATAAAAAAAATTTTTCTCGTTGATTAAATACAATTTTATTACAATATATAAATTATTATAAATATACCAATAATTATAATGTACGAATATAACAGGTAAAATATTCAAGTATCAGGTTAATAATGATTTAAAAAATATATATATTGACGTAACAATCTTGATTTATATTCAGCGATCAAGAAATTAAAATAATGTCAAATATTTACTCGAGAATCGATCTATTTTTTTCGGATTACAAATAATAATAATTGATAACGTCTTAAAGAATGAACGTCTCATAAAAAATTATATTTCAATTCGTATAGAATGAAAATATATTTAATTTAATGTAATTTTTATTCTCCGTTAAAATGCCACTCCGATGTTTTGTTTGAAAGTATAATTATTAGTTTTAAGCCAACATCGCAAGTTGGAACTAAAAGCATTAAGAATTCTTTGTAATCTAACTATCTAAGTAAATTCCAAAACACTCTATTGTACATTACATTAAAGACCAAGAGAATCAAAACAACGGAAACTTTTCCATGTGTTTGTTAACAAAACAACGTCGCGACATCTTGAGGGTGGAATTCTTGAAATTCTAGCAAAATAGTAATAGAAACATTTGAAATAAATTCTCGAAAGCACATACCGAGAAAAATGATTACGTTTATCTACCCTAGTGAATAATTATCGTTGATCCATTTCCTCCATCCGAACTATAGAATTATAATTTAAATAAAAGCGACGGTTTCGATAAAAAAAAACAGCGTAAGATATTTAGTATATATAATCGGATGTTTATCGAGAACTCGAAAGATTAAAAAATCTGCCACCGGTGGATGAAGCCGTGCCTCCTTGCGGATCCTTTAAAGGACTCTCGAATTTTCACGGCGGCAAACTATAAAGGTAAACTCGGCACTCGCGAGATTCTCGGTTATGGGCTCGCGCCAAGAGAAATATTTGTCTTCCGTTAAATCTCTGGACGCCGAGGCACTCGCCGAATTTGCAGAAAGATCATTAGATTTCTTAGCGGGATGAAGATTCAGCGGCTGCGCTGCTGTGTAAATATAATTTGTTAGTGCAGCAAAAAGTTGTTTTAGTCGACGAAGTGCGTTGCTCGTTTCGGCAGAGACAGAAACTTAACCATCTGCGACGGACCGAAATAATCTAATCTCGAAATCTTGAGGGAAACTTCCCGTTATTTTCCTTTCTATAAACTATGTAACCTCTCAATTGTGCGAAATAATATTCTTCAAATCCGATAATTCGACATTTTGCAAATTTCGTTGGTTACACATGGAACTAGTTTATTGCGAAGGGCAAACATTACGATGGAATCTCTGGGAAACCGAAAGTTGGCGTTATGAAAGGAAAGTTGTCAACGGTAGTAAAATTGTTGCTCGAACGCTTGCAACTCTCGTAACATGGAAAAAGTTTACCGTCAAAGTAAGTAAATTCTATAAAGTAGAGAAGAAGTCGCGTAAAGAAAATATTTAATTTCATATTCTAATATATTAATATATAGTTTTATGGACGCGATAGTACAAAAAAATAGATTTATAGCCGACTTTGTTTTTTAAAGATTCGGACGCCGTTACAGATTTCGAAGCAGCTGCAACTTACAAAAAAATAGAAAAAATGATAATGTCGACACATATTTATAAGGAAATAATATTTTTATTCAGAAATAAAAATACTAGCAGTATTAAAAAGTTTATTTACAGAAGTACGTATAACTTGTAGGTTAAATGTATAATTCAAAAAATTGTAAGTTACGTCTAAGTCATAAATAACAAAAAGTTAAAAGTTCGTATCTATTAATTATACACAAAGTATATATCAGGATTATGTACTTTGTTTAATTTCCAAAAAAATAAAATATATATTTTATTTTATCCATTTATAACATACGTATAATTAAAAAATTAAGAAATTAATTACTTAATTTTATTATCGTAATAGCAAATCCATTACAACATTTGCTTATCTATTTTGAAAATAATATTACCCGGGCGGAAAAGTTTTTTCAAAATATCGATCTCGTAACAACACCGCGTGATTGGACGACACAAGCGAACGGTTCGAATAAAAAAAGATACAAATTAGGTATTATTGTGGTAGTATTGTATTATTATTGGTCGGCGATGTTGAAAATTAACGATAGGATTTTGGAAAACCATCGGAAAGAATTTCGAATCGAAATTACTGGCACTTTCGTTTACACGACTCTGATCAGTTCGGTCTGCCTTGATACGAAAAGTTCGCTTTCGGTGGCTGCGCCTCCGCAAATGCATCGAAATGCCAACGCCGTCCGCGTTTCTCGATCCCTGCGGGCCTCTTCCGACCGAGAGGAAGAAAGGCCGAAGTTTGTATTTTCATCGCAGAACTGCGCCGCCCGTAAGAATATATTTAACGGGGAGACGAAGCAAATTATCCGAGTCATTTTCGAACGAGCCGTTAGTTGCAACTCGAGTCCTTGCAACGACTCGCTTTCGCCGAAACGAGCGATCGAGAGTGGAGATCGGATCACCCGGGTTTTTTTATCGGCTAATACTCGTTCTTATATCGTTGTATCGTAACTCGAGTGCGCTCGTGACATTCGCGAATATTTGAATGTCGGAGAAGAATTTTGAATCTGTAGCTTTTCATTTAGGACGAGAACAAATTCGATTGCCGTTAGCGACGATACGAGCCGAAGAAATATTTGCCCAGATCGGTGAGTTCAAAGATCCGCTCGTTCGATCGCGAATCATATAAATTCGAAATCTTCAGCCATATTTAAAGTAACTATTTTTCAATGTAGCTTGTGCGGTACACTTTGAATCTTTGGAAGAAACGAGTAATCGTTTACAAAATTCGTAGTAAAATTAAAAAAAAATTTTTCAGGGTTACCAGATTTTTATTTTTACAACAAATAATAGGAATCGACGATTTTCAATGACCGTGGAAAAATAACGCGAGTTGGTCATTCCATAAATTAAATGGCTATATAAAGTTAGTTTTATGTTACGAAAGCTGGTAAATTTTGAAAAGAACTTTCCTCGCTGACCGGGAAAAAAATGACGCATAAATTAGAAGGTAAGAAAAGAATACTCAAAGTTTTTAAAGGAGATCTTGTTCGAAAGCCAGAAAATTTGGTAAATACTTGGCTCTCGACGTTTAGCGGGAGGATAAAAGCAAGGAGAAAAAATCACGTATCCTCAAAATAAAAGTGTTTCGCGAAGCTGATTTAAAGCCAATAAAGCGCCTTAATAAACAACGTAAAAACACGCTCTTAAAGTGACAAGGCGAAATAATAAAGAAGAAGGAGGGAGGAAGGAGGGAGCGAAGGAGGGAGCGAAGGGGTCGCAACCCTTGGCACGACCCTCTCTCTCCTATCTTTTTATTATTACACTCCTCCTCGTTGTCTCTGTTGTCTGGTACATCAAGTGCAGCGCCAGGGATAAATGGAACCCGCGCGGGAAACGCTCCACTCGAACGGGCGTCGCTCTCAGCTTTGACTCTCGCGTGGAGGCTGGGAGCCGCTACCCTTTGAGGTAGGGTTACACCCCTCGCGGCCCGTTTCTCCGTTTCCTTACTATTTTTAACGGTCTTTCTCCTTTCCGTGCTTTTGTGTTTTTTTTTTCTTCTTTTTTCTCGATCGAGGATTTTCAAACGTCGTTTTCCGCGGCGAACTCTTTGGTCCAACGCGAACTCCGTTCCTACTCGTACGCGTTTCGCTTGTGCCGACGAGTCCAAGTATGCCGACTCGCTCTCCGAAACGCTGGCAATGTATCGAGAGACGCCCGGAAAATAGGATTTTAAAACGGAAACTGCCTTCCCGCCACTTCCGCGCGACAAATTTACAATTTATACGTCAATTCTTACGAAATGCATCCATTTTTTACACCGTTATAGAAATACATCTTTTGAAGTTGAATTTTCTCATTCCACCTTTCGTCTTTCTTACTTAATTTTTTATCGAGCTCGCATAATTTAGATCCATGTTTCATTTATGAACATACCGCAATGCGTCCAGCGTAGAAACAATCGCGAGCGATGCTCGGTTGTACCAAAGATCCTAAATTCATCCCAATTTAGAGTATTCGCTAGTTTAAACCGATAGCGGTTACCGGTAACGTATAACGCTGTATCATTTTTCGAGCGAAGCTTTTTGTCGGACCGTATAATTTAGCCGAAAATAATAATGCGATCGCTGACGGGTTTCGCCGAAATAATACCTCGCTTAGACACGCGCTGCTACTTGTCGGTTACGAGCAAAAAGGTAACGAAATAAATACCTCGTAAAATTCGATGAATTTTAATTCAATTTGATATCCTTTTACGATACAACTTCTTATCAAAAATAATCCGAAGATTAGACAAGAAATAAATGAAGATACGATACTAGGCTAAAAAAAGAAATCTATCTTACCGTAACCTTCTTGTGCACAAGAAGCTGAACAAAGTGCGATCGATGCCGAGCTTTCGTCTGATAAAAACTTCTACGGTATTTTTAGTACTCCTTATCTTCTGTATGCATGGAATATACCGAATAAAAAGCATCGATAACACAAACGTTACGCAAAATTATAAACAAAACATTTGGTCGAATTTACGATAAAAATATATACTCTCAGGGATATATATATATATATATATATATATATATATGTATGTGCACGTGTTCGTACGTCTGCACACACATATACTTTCAGTAACAAAATGTATGTAATCAAAACAAACAACTCGGTTAAATTACAAATGTACCTTATGTGACACATAATATAATAAAAAGTTAAGTTAACGTAATAAAACTTTTTTCTAGAAATTCTGGTATAATCAAAAGGTACGAAAAATCCTCGTTTAAGATATTACTAAAAATAATACTTACTATAAAATAGTATAGTCTACATAATTCTAAAATAATTTATAAAAATAAATATATATTATATTAAAGAAAATCGTTGCAGATCTGTCAAAAAAGATTTTGCAAATACTGGACGTTATATTTCCGTAATATAAACGAATATGATATTCTTTTCTTTAATTACAGTATTTTTAATATAATTTGGTTTGCTTAATATGTAACTCTGAGAGTATATATCCCAATTTGTACGATCCAACGTTTGCATTTATAAATAATTCCTATTTCCCTCATTAATGTCTTTTAATTATTGGCATTATCCTTGTATAAATTGAAATAATATTTAATAATTCCATTTTATAAAATTTGTATCGGTTTTAATGTATCGAACTATCGGCTTGATAAAGAAAACCTTTTGTGCCGTACACGGAATAAACAAATTTTAAAAAAAACTTGACGTAGCCAAAATTAAAAATTCAACAACGCGTATGAATCGTCTATAATTATCAAAAAGATAATGAAATTTTCGTGTTTCTTTTTTTCATTTAAAAATTCGAAATGCAACGTTCCAGAATATCCGTGAAATTTGTTCGGATGGTACTAATAACAGACGGACTAATGGATACGAAGGTTCATGACAGGACATCGGATTCGAAAGTGCTGCGGAAATGGTCCGGTTAATTTCGCGCTTTAATTTTTCATGGACTTTCGGATACGAAGGCAAACTGCATATTCGAAAAAGGACCGCGACTCAACGTTGAAAACAAAGTTTCGTTACTTATATAGTATTCGCATAATTTTCCAACGAAAGTAAAAGTACTTTTTTTGTTAGAGAACAAGTTGTTCTTATTTTTCGTAAATTGATTTTACGATACGCGTTTATAAATATAATAGTCAGGATATCATTAGTATTATAATTCTGACATTCGCGCGACTTTGAAGGAATTATTATTATTTTTATATCACGAACGAATCCGTCTAAAGTTAATTATATATCGGAAAATGTTCTACATGTGTAAGGGTAATAATAATTTGATAAAATTCCACGATTAATTTCTCAATTTATTCGAAATATGACTTACGTACGATAAAATTCGTTGCCACAAAGATAATTTTGAAAAATCCTAATATTAAATTTTCTTTCAAAAGTGATCGAACATTGTAATATTCCATTAGTAATAATTGTAATTTCACAAAGTACGAGTATCGGTCGATGCTTCGGCCGTATCGCTTTATCTCGCGAATACCACGCGTCCATAAATTAATGACTATTCCAAATAGTTGGCTCTTATCTAATATCGGAAAGCTCGGAATCGAAATAATAAAAAGAAAGAATTAATCCACTTATCCGAGTATACTGTAACAAGCATCCGAGCGAAGACAGATATTTTGCCGTCAATCTTCAGGCATTTGCAGGGGCTCGGTTCTTTCTCACTCGTATATGCTCCCATTACAGCTTAAATTATGTAAAAGTCGAGCGGCTGGAACGAGATAATTTTGCACGCAAGACGGGCTCGAGTGAAGCCTGGCGACGAGTAAAATGCACGAGAGGTGCAACGCAACTCCGGGATAAATAAACGTACGTTCGCGTATGTACGCGCGCAGTTATCTTTTATTTATCGGGGAGGCGCGAGGCAAACGCGTCCGTCCTCTCAAAGTGCCACCTGAGACTTTTAATAAGAGTCGCGGAACGGGGACGCGACGTTATTACATCGGGTTATGCTTGCATGTCTCTTTTTTTCTTTTTCTCTTCGTTTCTCCCTCTCTTTTCCGATGCCACGCTTCCGCGATCTGTATGACGTAGTCGGGTTTGTGTATACGAAGTTGATACGCGCGCGTCACATTCTAAGCAAGACGGAAATAGTTATGTTCGGGTGATGGAAGTCTACGAAACACGGATACTTTTTCGCGGGTGAGGATTCGATGTCAAGACGACGGAATGGAGCTCTAGAAAAGTAACTTCGACGACGGTGCGCTTGTCTTACGAAATTTTTTATGGACTGAAAGGCAAATTATTAATTTAACGAACATAAATATACATTGGTTCACTTTTTCAAATTTTTTTTGGACATTTCGGGTCATTTGGATCGAGGATTTGAGTTACGTTGCAACTTTAAATAATATTTGAGTGCGTTATCTTGTTCGATTTACATCGTGTTTCGTAGATGTAAAAATATAATATCCATCGATAACATTTATTTTTTTATTGTTATCAACAACGTTCATCTTACGATCCTAACAACAATCTAATAATAGATTGTTTAATCATTGTGCAAAGATATTTTTCAAAAATTTTTATGTTACATTATTCGCCTTTGTGCTGTACGTAAAATTAGTTTTTTGAGACTTTTTTTTATATCGAATCAACACGGACGTACATTTTTAATAATTTTGTGAAAATAATGCATTTGGTTAATTGTTGATACACTATATTTCTGTAATGTAAATTATTTATAAGAATACGACTCAAATTGGTATTTTACTACAAAACTGATTGCACGAAGTTAAAATGTAATTAAAATTCCAATAGAACCGTAAAACACTGTAATTTATTTTGGTAAAATTTAGATTTTCGGAGTAGTACAAGCTTTTGACAATACATAAATACACAAAATAAAAATCTATTTTAATTCACAAAATAATTATGCAGATCAAAATCCATCGGTTTAAAAGATTTTTATCTTTTCAAGTTTTGTATCCGTTTATATTTCATAGATGTAATTCAAGAAAATATATTTATAATAAATTACATTAAGAAAGTCAAATATTAATTTAGAAAAATTTTAATAAATTCATTTAATATACTACAGCTTCTTCAAATATTTGATTCGTAATCTCTCTTATTTATTCAACATTAGTATAAAAATGATTTTCGTATTATTCGCAAGATAAATAAAAAGTACAATTATCGATAAGATTACACATTATATTCGAATACAGTAATTTATAACGAACGTACTGAACGTAATAATAGCAAAATACGATACTATTTAAATGTTTTACTTCGAAAGCAAATAATTATACTTTGTGTACATTTTGATGCTGAATTAAAAAAAAATTCATAAAATTAATTTGCAAATATTTTTAAAATCGCTATGTCTAAAATTTCATGGAATCCTGTATCGTTGAAAAAAAAATTATATTAACAAAAACTGTAAATATAAATTCATATAGCTAAATTATCGTCACGGATACAAAAAAAATTGGATATAAAATAAAATGGAACATAAGGGATTGGATAGAAAATTGACGAAATAGAAATTGAACTAATCGTTGGATTTGGACGAACAATGAAAATACTAATTCTGGCGTGCCTCGATCGTAGAACCATCGCTTGCCGCCGAGTCGAACGGAAATGCCCTTCGACGGGGAGGGAAGAAAAAGAAAAAAAAAAGGGAAGCACGATTAAAGAACGAAATAGCATTTTCCCGGGAATAAAACTCAGAGAGCGGGAATAAACGGGCAATTCATCGGTGATAAAGTCCCTTTTACGCCTCGCGCGACTCTTCGAGGCGGGCGTAAACCGAGGGATGGAGGAGGTATGGAGGAGGTATGGAGGAGGGATGGAGGAGGGATGGAGGAGAGATGGAGGAAACCGTCTGGCCACCGCCGCGCCGTCACACAAAGACCAACTGTCAAGTGCAGAGGAGGACACGAGCGAGCGAAAAAGACGAGGGGGTGGAGGAACCCGAATAGGCGCATAGTCGGTTTGCGGATGTTCGCTTAGATAAACCTCACGGAAATGCTCTTCTACTTCGACGGTCCTCTCGGCGAGACGCGGTCGCTCCTGGGATTCGGATAGTTACTCATCGCACTCCGTTAACTCGTATCGCAGTTCCTACTTATCCATCAGTTTTCCAAGCCATTCCGTAGCCATTCCGTAGCCATTCCGCAGCCATTCCGTAAACGTAATAATAACTTCGATCCAAGGCATCGCGTTGGTAAACTTACTCAAATTGCTTACCGTTGCTGCTTCGGTCGTCGATCCTAACTTTTCACGCGTTTATTTATACATTTTTTCAAGGCGTCTTCATTTTATCCGTCTATGATATATAATTCGCGAGTGGAATCGACGAAAACGGACGTATCTACCTATTTAAAAAAACATTGGTAACGATATCATCGAGCCTCGGCGAATTTTCGAACGTGGAACTATTTTGTTCGAAATTTCGCGAATTGTACGCCAAGGATCGAAAAAAACAATTTCCATATCGATAAATGTTTCATTCGCTAAGTTTGGATAGTTACCCGATACGGAGAAGAATATAAAAATAATAAAAATTTATAACGAACGAAGTAAAAATAATCCGTGTATTTGAGGATACCAACGATGAAACTGCGCTCCATTTATAATACACGATTCATATATGAAAAACGAACTTGTTTTCTTTTATTAATTATGAATATTCAACGTTCGATTCTTGAACAATGAGCGTTAAACGACACGTTATAAAAATGTAGCCTCGGCCCATTATTCTTCTCTCGACGGTAGATTTTCCTATTTTTAACGGAACACCGTTGATTCGAAAAAGCCGAACCGATCGAGCTCGAGCGTAACGCACTCGAAATACACACGACGATACCATCGGTGAAGGCGAATCACGAATCACGAATGACGAATCACGAATGATTCCGCGTGCGGCCGATCCGTCGGGTGCCCCAGAAAGGACGGTGGATGGTTATTAAATTCCGAATACCGAACATTCATCAAGTTTCGGCCCCCGAATTTTCAAATCCTGTATTAACGCGACGCGAGAATCGGAGTTTTATTCGATTTCTTTGTAAAGAGGTAGCCAACTTTCGCACGCGCGGGTCAATTCCCGGAAATCCCATCTGATCCACGATGATAATGCCCTCCGTAAACTCGACTAATTTTGAATTTACGTGCTTTATGGAAATTTTGTTGGATTACTCCGCAAGTTCAAAAAGAGCCGTTAAATTCGAGCTCGAGTACGTGCATCTCTTTGCGACTGCGAAACTCGTATTACGAATGCCTCGAAAAAGCGTCAGATTTAAATTAGAACAAAACTACGATATAAAACATTTTCTACTTTATTTTGTAATAATTTATTTTGTAAACGCGAGATGCTTGGACGAGTCGATGGTCGATGGATCGATAAACCGATGTAAATACACTCGGAGTCATATATATTCGATGTGTCATTTACTTCCGCAGAACCGTAACTTTGCGTAATTAATTAATGTTCAACAAGTTTCGATTGCAAAAAAACTAATAATTCGTATACAGCGTTAACCTAATTAAAATTCATCGGAACTTGTCTAATCATTACGCGTGATTAAACGTTAATTGTTTAATAACGCATATTTAGAAGACGATAAAATCCCAAAATGTTGAATAAAATAAAATTATCCTGAATAAACGGTATCGCTGATTTTAATACAAAGGTGTGTGCGATACGTGTACACCATATTAATATACGTTAATATCAATATATATATATATATATATATATGTGTACATATGGTAATTTTCTTCAAAGAAAATACATACGTATATGCGGGGAATATTATTACGTTAAATTTATTTGATGTAACTAAAAGTTATATATATATAGTAAAAGATTATATATGTTTACAAATATTTTTAATGAAATAATAGTTTGTGTGGAATTTTATTGATTTATACGTGTATAAATATACATTTTACGATAGAAATATAAAAAAAGATTAATTACAAAATATATTAAAAAAACAATTTTATAATAACTGTAAAAAAAATTGGAAGCAGAAATATTTATAAACTAGAAATATAATATTATATTTTGAAAGTAATTTCAATCGATATCGGACACATCTAAAATCTAGTTCAATGGGAATTGGCATTATTTTATGGAAAACCGCACATGTTAAATCTATTGTAGCTGTAGAAATCGGAGAATTGTAACTCGATTGTTTGTCAGAATTCTCATTGAAACTGTAAAATTAAAAACACAAAAACGACAAACTACGGTTACGATTGCAGTAATCTCGACTAACAACTTTTGTCCGTATACTTTTGAAATTCCAGCGCGATTTTTATGAGCCAGGAATCAATCGATCAAATGACACGAGTACGTATGTATACTATGAGTCAAGAGCGATCGAACCCCTGTAATTTTGTGAAGCTCTTACAACTACTCGTAACTTGAACAATGATATGACATTTGCTAAGTAAAAAAGTATTACGATAAGAACAGATTGAAAGAATTGTAAAACTGAAGTGTTGTAAAAAAATTAAATTACAAAGATAATTAATTGTCTTAACTAATAATTCTCAAGACATTCTTATAATAATTAATTACAATTGCTTCTATTCAAATTTGTGACTCGAGTTCTGTAAAAATTAAATTTCATCGACTGATTTATCATTAAAAAATTCAACAAATTTTTTTTATTGTAAAAAGGTACTACAAATTAAAAATTTGATTCGAAAGAAATATTTAAAAAATTCAAAAAATATCGATTTTCGTTTACAATTTTAATAAAAATAACGAATAGAAGAAAATTAAAATTTATATCGAAAATTATTATTGCGATAGTAATAAAATTATCGGGGGTTAACAAAATTATGTAAATAAACTACATTATTATAAAAGTGTATCATTATCGCTATGATTATCCTAATAAAACGTGTTTATCGCTGAATATTTACGATATGTATTTTTCGACAAAATTTACTTTGCTTCACATTAGCCAATTAACTGATTTATTGAAATTAACGAGCAGTCGAGCATTCAAAGCTATACGAGAGGTATGAACGAGATAAAAAGAACTCAGTGAAAAGATAAATCAGATCACTGGTTACATTCTTGATTATCGTTTCATTTACAGATCAGATTCAAGTACATAATCACCTGTATTTCCAAGGATTTCGTATTGTTTGATGCTCTCGATAAAAAATTCTAATTAAAATTTCGTATGTTTGGATTAGCTTTATATTTTAAATATAAAAGAGATTTCAAAAAATTATATTTAATTAGAATAAGAAAATTATATTTTAATTTATGCTGTATTTAGTTAACATAAAAAATATACTCAAATCCCATTTTAAATATAATAAACGTTTATCACATTCAATTCTTAAAATGCAATTATTTTTTTGAATCGGATACATTTTTGATGTGATTAATTTTCTGTATTTCACTTTATTTCTGCAGATATTTTTCAAATTATGAAAAATATAAATATCTCTATAAAGTTTTGTCGGGTGTAAAATTTCTTTTATTATACGTATAAATATTTTTCATTCTTAGACAGATAAATCAACTTTCTATATGATACGGACGATTGAATCGTTATTAAATTTACAGCGTAGAGAATATTTTTAAAAACTGAGCGTTAGTAAATCCAAAATTATCTATATGCTTTCGAGAGCTTTCAATGCACTCTCAAGATTATTAAAATTGAAACACCGATTTAAATATTTTGATTTCTATATCTCAATATCATATGTGTACTTAAAATCTAGTTTTATTCCCAATTTTGTTTTTAATACACTAAAGCAGATTTTGCACGAATTATATAACGCAAAATTATAATCCAAATTTTCGCCGTTTAAAGTTTAATAGTTTTTGAAATGTCAGAAACAAACACCGAAAATATTTCGCTTAGAACTTACAAAATGGCTAATAAACATAATTCTAGGAAAGACGAAATAAGTTTAAAGTTCGTTAACAACATTATTTACATTACAAACATAAAATAAGTATCGTATCCAGTCTGGCTGACATTTGATAGAATCTAAGAGGACAAGAGGATCGAAATAAATATATAAAAAAGAATATATAAAAATGCCATGAATTCGTCAAGCTTATGAGTCCCATGGGATCCGGGAGAAATTTCAAGCAATTCTTTTCGCGCTGGAAAATAACATAAGATTTTTGGTATAACGGATAACGAGAAAGTCGGCTAGTTTAGCAGACCACTACAGCTGAATTTCCCGTAGGATTTTCCGGGAAAATATTGACAACGCTGCGTTTGAAGACCAGACTCTTTCTTCCTCGTCGAGATGAGACACAACCTTCCCTTTTGTAGAACAGAGAAGAGAAACCTTATAAAATATCAACCTCTCGAGATATTGAACTTTGGGGATGTTTCGCGGAATGTTTGTTACGTATAATCGTAGCTAAAATTTTATTATAATCGTTATTATAATCGTTATTATAATCGTTATAATATCGTATTATTATTTCAATAAACAGTTTTTATTAATAAGTTATAATAAAATTTTTATATACGATAAGTTCACAATTTTTATCTAATGGTCAAATATCAACGAATACTTCAACGCCAACATAATTAATGCTTACAATTACTAATTCTAAAACCAAAATTTATCCTAATTCCAAGTTACGAATTAAATCCTCATACTTGCTGTTCTAACAGCTATAATTGTAAGTCTGACTATAATTGTGGTCACCAAAACTGTAATATTCGTTCCCGTGTATCAGTTAAATCAGTCGAACAGTTTGTACTTACCAAGTTCTGGTCCACAAACTCGAGGGATGATCTCGAGAATAGCACTGCAGGATGGATGCTCGAAGCACAGCTTCCTTGCGTACAGGCAATTCAAAATTGCTACAGTTTTGCCCGATCCTGAAAATGAGAAATACAAATGGTTATTCGCTTACATTTTTTTCGAGAAATCTGTTAAAGTTAAATCCGTTCGAAGCGTTGTAAAATAACTGATAACCATGTCATGTGTTTCCAAAGAGTCTCCATAAAAGCTTATCGATTTGATAAATGTAAAATATACTTTTAAAATATGATATGGAATTTTCTTGGCACTTGAGTAATTTTAATAACGGTAGCATTGCATTCGCGTATTTCAATACTTTCATACTTTACATAGTCGGAAAAGTTTTATATTTTAAAAAATTTAACCGAATTAAACTTAAAATATTTTAGATAATTACTTTTCTACGAAAATTAAAATAGAAAATTAGTCGTGTACTATACGTTGCAATTCCTATGCTTGTAATGGATTACAATTAAAATGATAATATTAGCAGATTAATACGTAAAACTATATCATAATTAATTTATATGTACTTTTTAATGTAAACTTTGATATATTTAAAAGCTTTTAAAATAAATATTTCTTTAAGTACGTATGTAACAAGGCATCTGAAATTCATTATATATTATAAAATTAAATTATGATTTAAATTATACTTTAATTAAGCTGTAGAATATTTTATTTTCCTTAATAATAAAATGATAAAAAAGTTCAACAATAAATTGAAAATATCGATGTTTCAAAGAAGTTAAATAAAATGTATACGAAACATTTATACGATATATTTATAAAACTTAAAATCATAAATTTACAGAAATTAATTCCGAGTACAATAATATTTCGATCAAAATTATATTCATGATATTGATTACGTAGAATTAGTTCGCCGTAAGCAATAAAAATTTGTTCGAATTTGTCGTAACGCAAGTCTAAGTAACTTCGGTACAATGACTTTGTTCAAATAAATCAATTTCAATAATTATGAAATATCCGAATATATATATATATATATGTACATATATGTATATACATATGTATATATAGACACAGGTGTAATATAAGTTTCATATTGGTTCGGATAGTACATATAAAAGCAATGCGAAATGGTATTGCAATTCAATTTGGAATCATGACATAACTCAATTAATCAACGTCAACCGCGGTGTATATTTTTATCGTAGATTTGTTTTGATGGCAACGCAGTTTATCGAATAACCGTTTCATAGTGTATTGAAAAAATTACTATACCGCAAGAAAAATGTTTCGCGGATTTAAATATGTATTCATTTAAAAATTGACAGATAAATAATTATACAGCGAAGTGAATATTGGAAAATAAATAAAAAGAATTGTCTTTAAGTTTTAACGATTTTCGTTTCTAGTTAAATTGAACGTAACGCAAAAGAACGATATATAATCAACTACAATAAATCTCCACCTTTACGTCGAAAATTGCATACCAACGAAAAATATCTTTCGGAAAACTGCGGTTTATTTTACGAGTACGTTTACTTTCCGTATAACTACTTTGCAGAAGAAACGAAGACCGTATTATCATAATTAGAATATAAACTCGTACTTATTATATAATTAAATAATTAAACCTGATGTTAATACATCGGTAAACTACTTAATTTTCGACATTTACAAACATTAAAAAATCTTTCTACCCCAACGGAATATTATATTCCAATTAAGCGGTTATAAAATATCTAACCAAGAAACGATGTAATCTCCGTTAAATTCATTACGTTTTACGAAAGTCGGAGTGTATATATATCCCATAACGAGGAAACGGGCAGTGCAGGTGAGAGATAAAGTAAAGCCTCGCATCGTAAAAGGGGAAAAATAAAAGAAAACAATCCCGGAAAAAAGGAAAACCGAGCATCGAACGAATATGGTGGAAAGGAACCGATTACACACTTCTTGGACGTGGCGAACGAGCGCTGGTCAACTCCTCGAAGGGCATAATTGTCTAGCCGTTGCAAGCAACACGTGCAACAAACAACCGCGTGCACACGTACAAACGATGATTGGATTGTCAATGAGGAGCTTAAATCTGGATGGTTGTATTAATGGAGGCTGGGGTGCCGATAAGCGCCCGAGCGATCAATCGAGGCTCTGGAAAGTCTCCTGAAAAGTCCCATGGAAAGTCCCCTCGATAGGCCCCTCGACAGGTCCCTCGACAAACCCCTCGACAAACCCCTCGATCCAAGAATCTCGCGATCGCTTTATGCCCGGCTCTTGCGATTACATAATTGATTATCGGCTGCTCTTTTATCGGTCTTACCACAAGTCCGTCCTCGTAAAAACTAACAAGTGCCAAGGGGATTTTCGAGCGATCGACGCTGAGCGAAGCTGCGACCCTTCATAAGTGTAAATATCCGTATAATTGCGCGTATGCGAGCGCAGTTTTGAGATGCGAGAAGGCGAGCGGGAGGGAAAACCGCTGACTTTCCACATTCTGCCATATTTTTTTCCTTCTAAAACTATCCGAACCTCGACCATATTCGTTGAACCGTCGAGTTATCTCTTTCGTGTTGCTCTTTACTTTTGCTATTTATTTTGTTTCCATCGTTTTATTTATTCTTTCCGTCTATCTTTGCTTTCAATATTTTACTTTTTATCATCTAAACTGAACCGTTGAAGAACCTTTAATAAAAATTTTATTTGATTTTATAAATAAAAATAAAAGTTATTTTTATGAAATTACTTTTTACAACCTAACAATATTTTTTTCTTTGCGATAGGATCGTACTTTCTAATTACGTATAAACTTAGTTTAATTTGTCGCGTCTGTTAACTGTAACTTTAAATGTGCTTACATTTTTAACCAAAAAAAGTTTCTCTCTTTCTCTCTCTGTTTATCTTTGTCTCTCTTTCTCTCTGTCTCTTCCTCTTTTATTTTTCTCTCTTGTCTTCAGCTTTTACGCTTGCACGTTACTTTTTTCCTTGGTAGTTTAATCGACGCGAAACCCTCGGTCGATTGGCCTTTAAACAACTCAACCAGAAGATTCTTTTTCAAAGTACCCTGATTTAAATCACTACACTCTCTGAATTAGAATCATTAAACCAAGAAACGTCTTTTTTCTCTTTATTTCGTATTCTAACCGTTATTTATATAATTACACCACCGCATATTTTTCGAGTGTTTGATAGATCCTTAAGGTAGATCTTACGGTTTACAAATATTTTCCATGATAATATCTACCGCTGTATATTAAATTTAAGATTACGCGTGCAAAAGTAATCAAAAGTTAAAATATATCGTAAACACTGTAAATCTGAAATTATAAATTTTGAAAGTACGTTACTTTTTTGAATTGCGGATTTAATATGAAATTGTTTTATTTAACTTATACGAAAGAATATTATTGATTTTGCTATATCGAACTTTTAGATAAGTATTAATTGTGCTTTAATATATAGACATAGCGATGAAACGAACGTTACAATTATACAATATTTAGAATTAAGTTTTACCAATCGCTTATTTGTTTTATTATATTTTATTTATTTATGTATTCGAAGATAGAAGATTAATAATTATTATCTACGCCATGAATTAGATACTCTTAGGGTTTATTGATTTTAATTGTTTTTAAACTTAAAAGCTATTTTATATTTTAACTTGTTTTTATCGCAAATCGATATTTCGGCGTGATACACTGAAACTTTAGTTGATTGTAAATAATATTTTTCGAGCATAAATAAAATTTAACACGATATACTGAATTTTTTAATATGAAAAAACAATTCCTTCCCGAGATAAAACTTGTAGCGTTTTCAAAAGCTAATTAATGTTTACTATAGAAAATTGATTGTTTTTTCAACGGCTAAATCTAAAGTTTTTTAATTAAAAATTAATGCCAATTTAAACGATATAATTATTAGTTTAAACTTAATTTTTGAAAAACTTTACTATTTATATGTTTATATGCGTTGATTTTGTCAATGTCGTGTCACAGACATATTTTTTCCATATTTCTGTGTCATTAACTTTTAAGCAGAGCCGCGGTTATGGAACAACCTTTAATGTACATAATACTATAACGTCCTGTCATAAAATCGAACAATACTAAAACGCAGTTTCGGGTTTCCTGCAAAATATCGTTTTAATGAGTAAATCAATTTTGATCTAACAGAATCCATTCTCTTTGAAAATTATATGATATTCGATTATCGATACTATATTTTAAAAATATTTATAAATTCTCGTTTTCAATTACTTTCTGATTTTAATATTCGGTCCGATACTAATAGGCGTATATACGATAGAGAGTGGAATAAGCTTAATAATATAAACTTAATTTAACGTTGAAAAAAGATCTATTTATTTAAAATTTTCTCCACCTTGATCGAACTTTCGGAAAACCACGTTTATCATCCAGAAACAGCAAAGTGTATATAATTAAATGTTCTCGTAAACTGTGGTACTTAAGAATGAAATCAGTCGAATACGAAGAAAGATAAACGGTAATTAATTTACAGTGAAGCGATATAAGTTGGTGCTATTTCAGGTGAAAAAAAAGAATGCGAAAGTATGAGGTAATCAACATTGAAAGCGGCCGGAAAGTAAAACAACGTGGGACATGAGCAGTTTGAATATTCGATTGCTCGGTATGGATTGACAGTAATATTTGCATACACTCTACGAGTGACTATCGATTTTCACTTTTCTACTTGTACTAAAGTGATAAGGCTGTTTGTATGCCGATCATAAAATATTCTCGATTACTTTCATCTTCTCATTTTTATGACTTTTATATATAAATTGTGCGTTGGAAAGAATTTTATATATATTATGTTCTGTAAAAAACAATTAATCCATACTTATTATACATAAAGTCATTTGCATCTATAAAAACCATAAATACGCTATATAAATCATTATTCATATAGCCCGATTAAAATTTTCTTTTAATATTTTAATCAATTAAAATTTAATTATTACACAATAATATCGAGTAAAGTGTTATCGTTAAAAATAAATTTGCAAAAATCTTAAATTAAAAATAATACGTAAACGGTATTTTTTTAATTGATTCTATTTTGTTATTATATTAGTTACAAAATTCATTATTATATCAATTGTAGTATATGTACATTACTTTTTATTATATACCTACGACGTAAGCCTTATTTTTTCCACGAAACGATATATTTTAAACAAACAGTTTATTCAAGAGAAAACATACAAAGCTAAATCTAGAATAAATTTTTGAATTATTCACAAGGATATCGAATTTAGTTTTTCAATTAATCCCTCATTTTCATGTACATGCATTAATAATAAAAATTTGCTTTTTTATCAAATATTGTTTTAATAATTATAATCGGCTACGTTTTATTTTAAAATTTAAAAAAGTAATTATTATAAATGTTATCTAATTCCCTTTTAGAAATACCTTTTAGAAAAATCATTTTATCAGTTTGATTTATTTTAGATTTTAGACAAATTATATTATATCTTCCTTGAAGCTATATCGTTACAAATTTTGTATTTTATAATTAAGAATAGGAAAAGAAAGAACGTAATTTCTATATCGTATAAACCAAAAATGAAAACCTTTAATTATAAATAAGTTAGCGTTACGTTATTAAAATAAATCAAAGTTTCAAATAGACGAAAATCTTGCAAGAAGTAGCATCGGAGTCATCCAATCTCCGAAGAGTGCAACAAATATTTTCCAGATAAGAGTAGCAGGCAGCCAAAGCCAAGCACCGAAAGCACCGAAGGCACCGAAGGCACCGATTCTCATCAGCGAATCCTCGCCCAAACGAAAATGACTCGAGCTTGCTAATTCCCGTAGAAAAATCGGACGCTTTCCATCCCCGGTGAATCCGCCACCGAAAATACGTCTCTCCGAACTCCTTTCAACTCACGTTGTAGGCGAAAATTTAATTAACATCGTCATGAACACAAGAGCGCGATCGCGTTTCTCGTAAAATAATCAACGCTCGGGAAAGCGAATGCATCCACTTTAATCCTATGACGTCGCGACGCTCGCACCGGTTCAAAGTTCAAAGCCGGAAAGAAAACGTCCGATCGTATAGAGTTTCATCCGCGAAGCGCGAGATGAATTTTGGCGACGGTAAACTGATTACGCGCCGTTCCCGCTTGACCTACCTAATCATCGCGAGGGTAAGTAGAGCGTGAGCACGATCCTAAGACTTTTATTCAAATCCAGTCTCAATTACCGGAGTAATTAATCATTCCCGGTTATTACAACTGAAAGACTTGGCTTTCAAATTTATTCAAATGGATACGTCGTATAGTTATGGTTTTGCAAGTTAATACGTAGTTAAGCTAATCTTTTACGCCTTCTCATCTGTTACATCGCTTTTAATACATCGGTGTATCCAAATTAATTCGTTTCTATTAAGGTATCGTAAGATTCATCTTGCCGTGTCAAATATATCAAAATCTATGTACGATTCTTCGTTAATAATTCTTAGAACTATCCAGACAAAATGTCCCAACTAAAGAATTTTTTGCAATATTCTTGTTTCGAATATAGGATATTCAATTTAACGATTATATTATCAAATTTCGTAAAAAGAAAACACATACAATATTGGTATCGATAAAATAAATTTTGTTTCCGACATAATTTGATTCTCGGTGATGTTTCTCGATATTATTATAAGCGAAAAGAACGAAAGAAACTTTAAAATAATAATACGATGTATATTTCGAGGATAGCGGTGACGATATAAGAAACGTATGTTTTGAAGAATATATCGAATATAATACTATAAACGATTGAGATAAAAATTAAAATATGAAAACAGTTCGTTTTTAATTATAGAAAATTAGTTTTTAGAAAAAGATTATCGTTGCTATAAACGAATAACAAACAACTAATTTATAGAAATAAATGAAATAAAATGAAGCAAACAAATTTAAAAACAACTCTTACGTACATTACAGGTGAGATAATGAAATGATCGTTGATTTCCAGATAAATTACGGTTATTTATTAATCAAGTGGTGTACCGACATCGATGAGTAAAGAAAAAAGTTGGAAAAAGGAAAAAAGCGACGTCGAGTAAAAGTGAGTAAGAAAAATGTAGGGGTAAAATCGAGGGGTAAAATCGAGGGGTAAAATCGAGGGGTAAAATCGAGGGGAAAAATTGAGGGTAAGAGCGAGGTCACATGTCAGGATCGATCTATCGGTAGGTGTACTTAGGTATTCGTTACTGCACTCTCGACTCCACTCGCACTTTCTCCCTTTGCTTATTTTTCTTTCGCCCCTCACTCTTTTCATTTCCATTTATTTTTGCAAAGTTTTTCTTCCCCCTCCTTTTATCTCGGTACCTCTGCATCCTTAGCTAATATCTCTTTGAAATTATGGTACCTGGAATAGTACTTGGAGAAATTTTCATTTATCGAAAATTGCAAAGTATTCCTTATTCGCGTAAAAAAGGACTCGGAAAAATACTTTTATTACCATTTTCCAAATTATATTGGCTCAAAAGACACATAATGATGATAATAATAGATCATTATCGACATTGTCTCTATTTTTTGCGAATATTCTAGAATTGAATTATGCAACGAATAAATAAAGAAGAGAAATTTAAATTACATCGCTTCGTTTTAAAGTTGATTTAAATAAATAAATGAAAACAATTATTTTGTCCTACAGTTTTATCGTAACTAACCAAAAACGTGGCCTTCGAACACGATTACGTTATATTACCGAATATCCTTACAAATGGATAAAATTGCGGGGACGTACGAATCCGATGATAAAAAAACATAAGATCAAGAGAACTATAAAAACGTATTTTAGATCAGGAGATCTTTCATTGAATATATTAACTAATATTTGTACTAGAAACTTGAGAAATATTCAAACTACTTTATAAAAACGTAAATTTACACAAAATATGCATTTCAATGTGGAATATCATTATTTTTATTCGTTTTATTCATTTTTTTAGCGTTATTTTTTTCAAATTTCATGAATACTTTGTTAGAGAATATTTGTATAACGATATCACTGCGTAAAATGAAGGGAACGTAAGTCACGTTGTCGACGAGCAACGGATAAAAATACGTTTAATTAATTTAAAAAGATTTAATTAAAACGGCAAATTTCACAAAATATTTTAGCATGGGTACCGCAGTTTAAAATTTGACGGTTCGCGATGAAGGATTCGCGATAAGTTAGAAAGGACTTATCTCCTTCTTGGGTCACAAAATAATTAAAAATTATTTACTAGGGGCGTCGAGGAATAAAAGGAATAAAAGGAATAAAAGGAATAAAAGGAATAAAATGAAAAATGTTTTAATGCTTTGGCGTCGTCGGCGGTATTTAAATTAATTCGAACGCTCTTCTGGAATCCAAGGCTCGATCGATAGTCGCGAGTCGATAGCGCGAGTTTTTCGAAAATAGAACACGAAACTTTATTCGAGGCATCGTTTCTCGTAAGCTCGACTATAAACGCTGGTATCGGTAATGATACTTTCCTTTACATAATCCGGTACGATCAAACTGCGTGCTCATAATTAAATCGCGTTCGCGCAATCGGTGAATCATAATAATTTGTTTTTTCTCGTTTACGGTCTCTCTCTATCCATTTCTCCCTTGTTCCTCCCCCGTTCCTCCACCGTTTCTCCACCGTTTCTCTCACTCTCTCTCTCTCTCTCTCTTTCTCTAGCCAGCGCAGTCCATTATCGCATCAAAGTGCCTCTTTCGCGCTCGTTGCTGGATTATCGTTTACATTTTCGCTTCAATGAGCGGCTCGCGTGTGCGTTAAACGCGCGGAAATCGACTCGCAATGTCGACGTTGCGCCGAGTTTTAAGCCTACGGGCGAAATTTATCGACTGTTTTCGTTTACGCCCCTCTCTTGTACGCTTTCTTCGTTTCTTCCTTTTTTCCACTTCTCGCTTTTTTTCGCTTCGCCTCGTGTCGCGCGGCGCTTCACCGTTGAAATAATAGCTCCCTCCTTTCCTCCTTTCCTCCTTACCTCCTTTCCTCCTTTCCTCCTTTCCTCCTTACCTCCTTACCTCCTTACCTCCTTACTTCCCCTCCAACGCGAATTTAATGACGGTTTCGATAAAGCGGAGAATTTATGCGTTTTACTTAATCGTTTTTGAGTGTCCACTTTATAGAAAATTAGATTTTACTTTACTTTCGGAGATTGGATCGCGATAAGGACTCGCATAAAATACTTTCGCAATAATGGGTATCTCTTATTCTTATACGATAACCTTTCCTTCCCGGAACTGCAACACAAAGTATGAGCAATAAAGTCTCACGCGAATCCCAAACTTAAGCCATCAAAGCTCGAATCGCTAATTCTTTAAGAATCCGAGTTCGGGAGAATCAGCGATCTTTTTAATTTTAACTAAATTTTCTCCGTAACAAAGGCAGTTAAAATAAAATTGTCGTTGGATCTCTACAATCTACAATTTTACCGATACGTCAGCTTCGGTGTCGCTCGAGCGATCGTTTGTCTCTCGAAAGTGCACGAACGCGTTCGAAAAAAAAACTCTGGATCGGACCGATGATCGGCTTAAAATCACCGAAGGATCCCAGAAAGTGGCGCGACGAAAGCAAAGCTACGAACATTCCGAATTCGCAATTAAAGAAAATCGGTAAAGTCTTCACGCTTGCTCTCGAAATTTTCGGAATCCACGGGAAAGGGACGGAAAAGCGGAAGCTCCGAGCGACAGCAGAGACGCACCGACGAAAGGAACTGGAAAAGCCGATCTTATGACGGGAGTCGCTTGTTCCGATCGTCGAGACGGAGGGGCTCGGAAAATAGGGACGCGAGGAACGTTGCGGAATATGGGACGAAAGATCCGTGGAGAAGGAAGACACGCCGATACGAAGAAGTTCGGTAATTGCGTTTCTCGCTTACAAACTTCGATGAAGATACGCCGGAGCGAAATAAAGGAGAGAGAAAAGGGAAGAGCTCGGAGAGGGCAAAGAGATAGAAACAGGAAAGGAGAGCGGTGCAAAGAGTCTCGCGGTAATGCGATTCCACGTGGCAAAAGAGCGTTCTTAAGAGGAAATCCAATAGGACGGACGAATCATCCGAAAGTGCCGGACTTGTCGTTTTCCTTCGTCTTTGTTCCGTACTTTTTCCCCCTTTGTTCTTTTTCCTTCTCCCCGACTCCTCCTCTTTTCCGCTCTTTCCCGTTTTCCATCCTTGTTGATTTTACTCATTTATTGATTATAAGATCTACTTCCTGTTCTCTTTTTACAACTCTTGGAACCTCTCACTTCGGTCCAAACTTTTAAAAAAGTAATCCGTGAATTTTTAATTGTTTCTTCTCTCGCTGCCGTATATTTGCAATCTCCGCTGAAAACTAAATCGTTAATTCGAAATGATTTTCAATACCGCGTATTCTTTAAAATTATGAGTTTTACCGTACTTGAAAAATGTATTTTGAAAAATGATCTTTAAGATTTTCTTTTTAACTCGATAAAAGTTTCAGTTTGTAAATAACGCGTTATAATTTTTTATGGTTGATACATATCATATAATTGAATATGATAAATTATTAGATATTTCTCTAATCGGTTAGAAAACAGATTGTAAGTAAACTCGATAGTAGTTTCTAGAAACTAGAAATCGTAAAAAATACTTCGTAGAGTTAGATATTATCGTAACAATAACGGGTATCGAGCAAATTGACGAAAATCTCTTATCATCGATAATTTTGATCTTAATTTTGATTTCGAACGTTAAATTAAAAATTAGAAAAATATCGCGTAATTTTCTGAAAATTTTACACGGAGTATCGATCCGTCGTTAAAGTGTGGTAAATTCTATACCGTAAATAAAACGAGAATACGCAATTTTGAATACGTAAGAATAATTTATACGCTATAACTATAACCGATCTATCAAAAATCTACCAAACAAATCTATAGTATGCGACAAATTTGAAAATTTAATATGCTAGTAATTTGCTGGATGATATAATAGGTTTTAAAGAAAATTCGATAATTTTCAGATTATTAGTTGCACGAAGGCAATAAAAGTTTCATCGATCGAATTTAATACGAGTATACGTTAATCGAAGCTTAGAAAGTTTTCAACAGCTTCAGGCGGTATTAGATTCTTCGACCTTGGCACCATAGTTTCGGTTTTGCAAAAAAATAAACAGCAACATAGAAAAAAATTACATCGAATTTGGTTAAATAATACTTGACGCGTGAATCACATCGTAGCGTGCAATAATGCAGAGAAGAGTTTCAAATATTCAAAGGAAAGAATTCCTGAAAAAGTAAGTTTCAGGAAAATCAAGTAGTTTAAAAAGAGAAAATGTAATTATGAAAAAAGGGATAAGTTTCGACAGCTCTGCATCTATTGGTATTTATTAACAATGTCAACCAAGCCAATAACCGGCTTCGTTCCTGAATTGGAACGATTCTATCTTCTACTTTTTTTCCTTCTATTTTCAACTCTCGTTCCGATTCAGGAACAGAATCTAGAGAGAGGGAGAACTTAAAGGAAAAGAGAGCACCGAGGGTGAGCCAATAAAAACAAGGAAAACTTTCTTCTTTCGATGTTGGTTGAGTTTTCCTTTCTCTATCTCTCTTCGCTTCTGTCCTGCCTCTCTCTTTCACCCTCGTTCCATTTTCCTTTTGTTACTGTGAACCTATCGAATCTTGCCTGTGACTCCGGTATTTCTTCGACGTCTCTTTTATCATCGATCTTTTATTTAATTTTTGCTTTCTTTTTGCAATCGGAATTTTCAGCCATTTGGTCTCTCGACACACATATGAAAAAAATCGAATACAAAGCGGAAGAAAAAGGCCACTCAAATACTAATCTGGTTTCTATTACGAAATACGCAAACTATTAAGATTCGCGTGTACGATCTTTCATCGCGGAGGTTTACATCGCGGGGTTTACGCGTTTTACACACTTTGGATAGCTGTAAATATATCTTTTCGAAGAGGTCTCTAAAAATTTCTGAAACCTTTGAAATTCAATAGGACAGAGTTTTATATGCCCAATTAGAGTCATTTGAATAATGCCATTTTTAGAAAAGCATTATTAAATTTCTCTTTTCATGTCTCATCTCCATAAACCATCTCATCGAGTTTCTTTCACTTCGCAACCTTTAGACTTCTTATCTCAAAATATTCTTCCTTTTCACTATTTTACATACCTTTGATTCTTTCCCGTTCTCGGCTCACTTTCATGTTCTTTATCTCACTGTCTTTATCAACCCCATTAACGATGAACTTGCATTCCTTTCTTCTAACTCCTTTTCTTTTCAGCTCGATGTAGCTTTATTTATCCCTATTATATCATAACCAAATTAAAATGATAACCAACGATAGTCGAGGTCCACGCACGAAAGTATACGTAATTATCTTCAGTTGATACTCGGGGTACAATACACTAATAATTTAGCTCCAAGAAAAGTTTACGAACTGGTCGTATTACCTACATCGTGCATAGAACGTATAGGTATACTTACGAGTATAACGGTCATCGAATCCGAACTTTTCGGCTAAACTTTAACTTTGGATAATCAACTATGCGATGATCCAGTAAAGCGGATCCAGACTTTATTTTCAGTTTTTTTCCCTTCCTTTTCGCCTTTCCTCCTTTTCCACTAGTTTCTTCTTTTGCGTTTTAATTTGCAATCATATTATAGAAAAGTTATTCGTTACGATAATTTCTTATGTAATAAAAACTTTTATAAAACTGCCGATCGATCCACCGAAATTGAGGAACTTTCGCGCGGTGATTTTCTTAATCAATTTTCTATAAATCTCGAACGGTGGTACTTTCGTATAATCGTGCGCATCCGTTTGTAATTCATCTCGACGGTCAACATCGCATACGAACAATACGACTCCGAAGAAAAATAGAAATATTTTGTTGCGTAAAAAAAACGGATGTGTAAAAGGAATAAACTTTTATAACTACGCGAGGAACAACAAAGAACACCAAAGTCGGAGAAACGTAAAACGGGCTTGAGTTTTCTGTGCAACGGTGACTCCTTTACCTCACCGACGCAATCTTCCCGAAAGGATCATCCTTGAAAATAAACTTCTTTTTCACACTCGGGCGGAACACGTAGGAGCAAGGTAATCAATTCTCGCACGTCTTTTATAATCGGCAACGCCAATTAATCAACTGGCAAGCATCTTAACCCCTTAAACGAACGATCGGAGCCCGACGAATCCCGAGCGTAGAAACAAAACAAACGGGAAGCTCGACAAAACTCCGGAGTTTTAACGAGCGAAGAAACGAGATCGCCGTCCGGTCCGATCCAACGGAACGCGGCCCTGACCCCCTTTTTCGGAAAATACGCGAAAAGCTCGGCGCCGTGTTCGAGAGACCGAATCCGCTCGGAGCGCACCAACCGCGGAAAATTCGCCTCGCCTCGCCGAGAGCGAGGGACCGTGTCGGGACGGCAGGAGGGCAGGAGGAAGCGAGAGGGACGGTTTCGAGACTCGAAACGCGTTGCGTGTAAATCCGGAGGAGAGTTCCCAGGTGTCGACGCGCAACAGCGATTTTCAATTATCGGTTCGGAGCGAGGGGGATGATGAGGGGAAGGGGTTCAGCCCGTCCACATCCCGGAGGATCACGAGGATGTTATCCGTCATCCACTGGAGTTTTCGATGCGTCCATGTCCGAGCGCGGACGCGTGGCTGTCTTTGTTCTCGGAGCGCGTTCGTCGTAATTTGCCGACTCGCTCTTGGAGCGAACCTCGCGGTTATCGCGGAGGTATGATAAGCGAGTGCGCCTAGGCGAATAAGCGATGTAATAAAGATCCGACGCGACACATTTGTTCGTGTTCGCAGCCGGAGTCCATTACGGGATGGCCGTAGTCCAGCGCGTCCAGCGACGTCCACCGACGTCCACCGACGACCAACGGCGGACGTCAATGACATCGACGGCAAAGAGGATACGGACGCGACAGAACTGCTGCTGCGTTGTTAATGAGTCATTGGCGAACGGCGCTGGGTAATTTCTCAGGTCCGATATTTCGAAATACTTACACGTTCTTTTAATTGGTAAGTAAATCGTTGTGGAATGTACAACGTACCGAGTTTATAGTTACGGTTAATAAAATATGTAAATAAAATTATAAAGACATGTCTGTTATTACTCGGGGATATATATGCTAAGAATTTATATATATTTATTTATTTATTTATTTATTTATTTAGTTATTTATCGGTAACACAAATTAATTCGAATAAATTTAATGGTACGTACACGTGTAGAATTTATATTACTCTACAACATTATTGTATTTTTATTAAGTTAAATATTATATTCCTTTATTATTGTTCTTTTATTATCGTTATATTATCGAGATACCGTTAAATGTAAATTTCTACCGTTTTGTAAATATTATTTCGATATTTAACAAATTGCAATAAATGATAAAATAAAATTTTTTTATAAATGACGTAACGAATGTAGATATTAATAATTGCACACATTTGCGTTTGATAAAATTGTTAATTTTTATTAATAAAAATGGATTTTTTTAAATGTACGATAAGAAATCGGTTAAAAAATTAAAAATAATTATTTTAATATATTTTACAATTTAATTATTCCCCGTTATACACAGAACTTGGATAAACCGGATACATCATCAATTATTAATCATTTTATATTAAATTTTTGAAATTAAGATCTTTTATGACGCTAATAAATGTTGTTACAAATAATTTCTATCATTGAATGTTGATTGAAATTATCAAAATATAACATCTGATAATCACCGCTTGCAGTTTCCTATAAATGACAACTTTTTAAGCTATCGGTTTAAAATCCTATTGTGAAAGAGTACAAGCGATAACAAATCAAAGGTATTAGATTAAAATTCGCAGCGATACCGTATTTATTCAACTGAATGAGATAAGTAGATTAAGTTACTAAAATTACCTATGAAATTTGAAAATAACATTATCCAAACAAATATTTACAAATTTTGAATCCCGTGAGGTGAGATTTCAATAGAGCATATATATGATGAATGCTTTCGAAATAAAATAATTGTTAAATATCAAACAAATATCGCAATAATATTGATAACTACTTCGACGCGATTATTAATTATGAATAACACAATTATTTCACATTTCTAGTTTTATTCTTTTAATACCTTTGGTATTAAGTGTTTTTGAATCATTTATTAATTTAATTATTATTATTTTTCGAAATTCTAAAGTTCATCGATGTATCTTTTAAAAAATACTTTTCTCTCGGTTATATTTCTTGAGATTATTTTTCCATTTAACATCATTTTAATATTTTCGTATTTCCCTATTAAAACTCTACACGTTGTGATCTTATTTCTCATTATAAATGTATAACTAAAGGTATAACCTAACTTTATCTTTAAAATTGAATTACATTCCAATATACAGTAAACTATAAAGTTTATCTTCCTCATAATTATATATTTTTGTACATTCTTAGCTTTTTATACAATTCTATTTCACATTTCTTTTTATATATTGTATTATTAATTTTTTTAATTCGTATCTTCATATTTTAATACGAACGTATTTTTAATAACTATGTAATACTAAGAATGATTACATTATCTTGAATGTATAATTATTTAAACATAAAATAAATTATTGATCTTAATTTTTCAATTTTATTTCAAAATATAATTATTATGAACGTTGACGAAATTTCTCGAATCAAATTTATATTTAGTTTTGTGTATTATTTATCTACTCGTAATTACTTTATTCAGAAATTATCTTTGTCTAACATTTAAAAGGTCTTATTATAATTGTATAATAACGTTATGATACCACTCTGATTAAATATTTATATTTTATTCATGATGGAACTTACATCTTTTACGCCTTTCATACAAGTTTAAATTTCTAATACAGTTTTGCCATTACCTCTGACTAAATCTTGATAATCAGTGTTACATTCAATTTTCATTGTACTGTTATAAATATAATATTTAAAATAAAAATATTTTAATATAAATAATTGACATAATATGTTTTATGTATTATTACCTAAGATTATAATCAAAATGGCTAGTTTTGACTTAAGTCAACTATAATATTCTGTCATGAATGTTCATTAATAATACTCACCTATAATAGTGAATAATTAATTATATAGATTCACATGAAGATAAAATACACGAATTTCTTATGTATAAATATTCTAAAAATGATCGATGTATAAAAATGAATAATTGTTCTTGTCCATAAAAATTTAACTTGTATAAATAATGAATTAGATTAATATTTTAAATATTTAAAATTATATTATGTAATATTTAAGAAAACAACTTATGATAGATTTTTATTACAAATTGTTTGCTATTAAAAATAACAATTTTATTTCAAAGTTTATAATTTTTATTTCCAAATTCATATTTAGATGTAAATTGTTTCTGATATTTTATAATATATTTATGTATAATACATGAAAAATAAATATAATTCAAACTACTTTATATATTCACTATATATAAATATATATCTTGGTTTTATAAACAAATGGTGATGAGAAAATTAAAAAACATTAAAAATTACTGCTTCATTTCATTTTATAATAATTAAAAATACATATTTTAGGCTATAATTTGAAATCTAAGACATTTTTTAAAAACTGTCTTATATAAATTTAATACAAATAGCTTTCAAACTGAACAAAATATTTTCGAATTTATTAGAGTGTTATTTAATTTATATAATTTAGATGCTATTTAAATTAAATATTTTTATAGAAACACTACCATATATTAATTATAAATATAACAAACTATGTATTTAACGAAAGATTTATTCATCTATATTTTTTACCATATTAACAATTATCTGTATTCATTAAAGTAAGTAATGAATTTATAAGGTAATCAATTGCTATATTGTACATATTTACCTTAAATAGATTATAGATGATTATTTTAAATACAAACATTTTTCGAATGTTTGAATAATACTTACAAATATGATTTGATTTTTTTCTTTATAGATAAATATAATAAAAAAAAATGATTAGAAAGTATAAATATTCATTTTTATATGCAGAATATTTATAAATGTATACCTAATTTTACCGATTTAAATTTATAATTGATATTTAGAGTAAAAGTCAATTAAAAATCTAAATTTAACAACATTAAAATTTAGAAAAATATACACTTGTAAAGATAAAATTTACTTTTAATATACACGTGTTTTATGTATAATAAAACAATATTGATAAAAACTACAAAAATATCGTATTTATTTACAAAAGGATTGTATTTTTATGACTTGTTTTCACTTTAACATTTTTCTCACTTGTGTTTTTGAAATCAGTTAAAAATATATTTAATTTAATAATTGATCAAAAATATATTTCTGAATCATTTTATACATTGTACGTATAAAAAATCTGAAACTAAGAATATTTTAATTATTATGTTATTAAAATATATTTACAACATTTAGGAATATTTGTTTTTTATAAAATTAATTTTCGATTTTTATCCTCAATATAATATACTAGTATAGACATATCACCATCGAGTAAGGTTAAATAATTTTAATTTTTAAATTATTTTTTCATTTATTAAATTACATATTTCTTAACATATATTATTGATAGAATATCACCGATATCTTAATTTATAGCAAAAAAAAAATGAGTTAGCGGTTTGAATAAATAAATTATCTACATAAAAGTCGATTAACATTTTTAGAAATTGTATTTTTCATTCTTACCGTAAAAAAATTTTATTATAAATGAAATTTATTTGTGATTGTTTCCGTTAAGAAATACGTTTATTCATTGAATTATAAAAGCGAACGTACGTTTAATATGTAAAATAATTCGCGATTAAAATGTGCTTATCATTATCACTATTATTGTTTCGAACATTAATATATTCGACTAATATATTTTTAATTATTTAAAAGGCTCAAATATTATATTTTAGTTTTTCTAGATTCCTTTCGCGCAACCAAGGTAACTATCATTTTATCTATCCTGGTAACGTTGAAATTTATCATCTTATAAAAATTAATGGAATAAAATGATAGAGTACTTATGCTTATCACATTAATAATAACGGTTAAAATTTAATTTTAGATTTTATTTATGTACTACTTTGCAAAGTTGATTGCTTGTTTAATGGGACATTCAAAGATTACAAGATACATTCGCGAGTATCGATTATTCCGAGGTTTACTCTATTACATTGTAGCACTTTTAATGAGTCCTGCATGATCTTATGTAATTTTTTAACGTTTACTTAAATAAATTAGCTCGTAATAATAGTCATGTGGCCGACTGAAACTGGGTCATCTATTTTATCGCCACGAAAATATATTAAAAGAGAATATCCACGGCATCATTTTCTCTATTTTATTCGAGTTAAAAAGAACTTTCGTAACGTATATATTTCAATGAATCGTACGTTTATGTAAAATAAAGTATTTAATACCTCATCCAAAATTAAATTGGGTATAATCGTGTACGCCTTTAAGCAACTATTAGGATATTATTCGGTACATTATATTATTTTACGAAGGTTTTATAAATCATTTTCACGTTTTTCCATCGAAGAAAGAAATGAACGTAAATTCTAGGTTTTATACTTTTTTTACATTTTATACGCAAATTTCGCGGATATAGATTCGTATCGTTTCTTTGTAGGTTACGCGAACAACAAAATATTATTTATTTCTCCGTAAAGTCTATATTTAAGCTTACGATATTTCTTACTTAATACCGAGAAAACAACCCTAAAAAAATAATGAAAATACGAAGGACCCAAAGCAATCGCTAATTTTATTATCACGTGCTTCTCATGGAAAATAAATCAAGGCGAGCTACAACGTAACGAGAGGAAAGAATCGCGTCTACTTTATTAACCATCCGAAAGTCAACAAGAGTACGCGACACACCTTCGAAATATCTCCGACACGGGAAAATATATCGGCTCGTATTTTTCATTTCCCTAATATCGGGTATCGCATACCCAGAAAGTAGGGAGGACGTGATTCAGCGAAACGTGTGAATTATTCCACCCTCTTCTTTATTTGGAAAGTGAGAAATTAGAAGCCAGGAGAGGTCACCGTCCAATCGTGGAGATATCAGATCTCGATACGTCGACGGTGAATCGGAAATGCGCTCTCCTTTCTTTCTCCCGTCTCTCTCTCGTCTCTCTCGCGTCTCTCTCGCGTCTCTCTCGCGTCTCTCTCGCGTCTCTCAACCCTCTCGCTCCTAACCCCTTTTTCGGGAGGTTGCCAAGCTCGCGCAGGACCGCGCATTAACATCGTGCCATTTTTCAAGTCTCTTCCGGCTCTCGCCCGACCTTCCACTCGACTTGCGATGCGATGATGATAATGATGATGATGATGACGCTGTTGGTGGCATCTCCTCGCCTTTTTCCATGGAGCTACTTTGGCTCTTTTCTTTTGTGCCTCGGTCGCGCATCAGAGCGTCGAGTCTTTCGATGCAAACGACGACAAAAGAGAACTGATATTCGTTCCGCGATTACGGTACTTACGATTGATTTCGAACAAGAAAAATTAGACGCTCCTATGATTTTCAAACTTACGTGGATTGATTCCTTTCCTTTCAAATTGTTTTTATAAAGGATATTTGTAGTTGCGATCGAGCTAGAAAAACGTAGTGTGCAAAAGACAATTTTAAGTTTATTTTTTCCTTACGATCATCGTCGATCAATTTAACAACGATCAATTATTTATACATTATTACATTTTTTAATTATACGGTTAAAAATATTAAACATTTAATTCCAACGAAAACATAATAAACATCTCTGTAACTTTCTATATTTTCTACTTTAAATTATTCTGTTCGGGAGGAAGATGCTTTAAAGAAATAAAAAATAGACCGGTGGATTTTAACCAACTGAAAATTCATTTTATTTAAGAGCTGGATAAAAACGCGATAAATTAATTTAAATACGCGATTTTATATATTTAACCACGAAATTCCGTATTTAAAAAAATACGTTACACACACACACACAAAAGTAGTTCTTTGTATCGTATATTGATTTTCATCGCTGTATAAAATCATCGTTGCATCAATTAAATCTACGATAAAAAATAGAAAGTACCGGAGCTCGTTAAATGTAAACACGGTAAATGTAATTGGTGGAAAACAAAGGCACTTAAATATTGAACACAGGGTATAACTATATTCTCGAATACCAAAAATTATGTTACGTACTGTGTAGAGGTTAGTTTCATGCGTGGAACAAAAACATACTCTTCCACCCTTGATCGTGATTGCATTTCGAAACCGACATTAAATAAACGCGCACGCATCGAACAAAATCGATATTTTTAGTTGGAACATTTAGAATAGTTTTAGTCATTCGTACGGTTCTTTATACTCGAATTATAAAAATTATCCAATTTAATCGTTTAAATTCAGCGATTTAGTTTAATTTTTTATGAAAATGATATTGAACCGATTCCGCAAGATAAACAATTATTATTTTTAACGTTTCTATTTTTTGTAAGTGAATCGAATTTTAAAACATTTTTGACAACTATTTGTTTTTAATCTATGAATAATTATGTATATAAAAATTCTTTGAAATATAAAGATATTTTACGCATAAATTACTTAAATTTTTTAAATGCTATTTTTATAACGGAAATTTTTTATACAAAAACTTGTATTCTTTTGATTGTATTCGATAAAAATTATATAAAGATGGCGTAAATTTAATATCGGACATCGTATTCTTTAGAGTATAAAAAGGATAAACAATAAATTCATAATTGCATCGCGTATTTACTATTTACAATGTTTCATCCATAGTGGAAGTTGAACCATAAATAATTTCACGTAAACATCCAAGATTAAACTTAACTTAAAAAAAAAATAAGAGCAAGGATATTATTTATCCAAAACGTTAAAGAGGACCAGTGACGATGTTTCCTTCGTGTACCGAAGCCAAGCGACAACCGATGCTTTAGAATTCGACTCGAGGCATCGATGGATCGGAATAACAATGCCCAATCGGGAAAGGAAATTCCGGGGAAGAAAAGAACAACGTTATTTACCGGCATCCAATACAGTCTAAAGTCGTCCCGTCGATTCGACGATTACACCGAAAATAATTTCGTAAGACTGTACGCAGTTCGCGTCGCCGACGAGGATATCACGTGCGTGTGGTTCGAGTGCGGGTCGAGTATGGCTCGAGTATGGCTCGAGTGCGGGCAGTCTCCTTATCACCCCCCGACCTACACCCCACCTACACCCCACCTACACCCCACCTCGATCCGGCCCTTGATTATTATTATTATTGGTAGATTTTTCCTCCCTCCGACGGCGGTTTTATTGCCCTTTTTTGCACGCGCGGAGCCTTTCGTGCCTTCGGCAGCCAATCGCGAGGACGAGATAAGAATCGGATGGCGGGGAGAGACGAGAAGGACTTTAATTGCGACTCGCTGGGCGCGGATCGATTTGTCGCGTCGTGTACACGTAACTTTTTCTCCCGACGCCCAGCGCGACTTAACTTTTTCGCGAATTTTCCTCCTTTCCGTGCGTTCCGACTCCTCCGACTCCTTCGACTCCTCCGTCCTTGATATCCAGTGAAAAAGTATCGGATGCGTTCGAATTTTTCGTATTCAACGAACGCGTGAAAGTAAGTTTGTATATTTTTCATTCGTTTTTTTCTACCTTTGTCAATCGTTTCCTTTAACCTACCTAAATATATGTCATCTATATTACTTTCGTGCTTTGGATGTTTTTCACGATCGAATCACCTAATAATATTTTTAATATATTGCGTATCATAAGTTACGATGACATTTTCTACGATCAGCGACATTTTAGATTTACATCCTTTATTACTGTTGATATTTTAATAAGCGTATAAACCGTTACATCGACATTTCGTATTTTAATATCCTCCGAGCGTTCGTAAGTTTGAAAAAAGTAGAAAACTTTAAAGAACGAATCGTTAAAAAATTTCCGGTCGCTACTCTGAGATCTAATTATTTAAACGCCGATATTTCTATCGCGGTAATAAATTAAACGTAAAAAATTATTTTTTAACGAAAACTATTTATTCAAAAATTGAAAGTATTAATTATTTATTCCAAATGATAATATGAAATATTATTATATACGGAGTACGAAAAAAAATTCTTGTTACTTTTTTTGTGTCGTTAAATGTACAAAATCAAAGAATTAACCAGGAATTATTTAATTTTTAAATGAATTAATTTAAATAAATATAAAATTTGCGTCTCGCTATATAAAAAGCCGCGTTAAAAATGTTGAACCGTGTTCAAACCTGATTGCTTATAGAGAAACGAATCTCTCATTTATTCGGAATAAATAACTTAAGTATTTGAGGCGGGAGACCATAGCATCCATATATTTTTCATATTACCGTTAAAAACTTGTCGCAATTCAGTAAAGCAGACTTGCTCGACATTTTCTAAGAACTTCCGGTCCCTTTGGGGCCCCATTCTAAAGTTTTTTCGAGTCTTCTCGTGGAATCGATTCTCGCTCGTGACTCTTTTCACTTTTAGACGCCAAAGCCCAGGACTTGGAGGCGGTCTTGTGCGCTCGAAACTTGCTTATGCAAAATCCTTCCTAGTTTTCTGAATTTGACGTTCGCCTTTCATTTTCGCGTAAGCGAATGTAAAATACGACAAATTGTTTATTCAATGTAAGATTCTTTATTTACATACCTCATGCAATTTCAAATATATAAGCAATATTGTACAACATTTATTATATAGTTTTATAGGAGAGAAACTTTTCCGCGTAAAAATACTGCGTTTTAATACTTTATAATTTAAATGGAAATACTTAGTTTTCAAAAGATTATTGTACCCGTGCAAACAAATATTGACTTTGATAAACGTCGACTATAATATTCGTATAATATTTGAAAATTAATTTATAAAGGAAACCACGAAGAGAAATATTTTAATTTTTATTTACATTTTTCGAATAGATAATGTTTTTATTAAAAAGTGGTTAGATTGTTTAAAAATCCATACTTGTATATATAAAGCATTCCATTATATCGAACGAGAAAACAATTTTTTTAACCATTTTTTTTAACCATTTTTTTTAACTAAATTTTTTTTACCTTGTGTATATTTGATATAACGATTAAAATGAAAAAAGATATCGAATTTGAACGTACCTTTTAAACATCAATTTTTAAGCTAAATTCGAAAGCTATTTGTCGGATCGGAAAATTTTCCTTCGTAGCTATACAATTAAATATTTATTTTCAAATAAGAAGTTTGAAAGATTTCCTTCCTACTTAACCTCGAGCTTGAGCCATCAAGATTCTTTCGCCCGCAAAGATATCCAATAATCTACTTTCGCTTGGATGCTTTCCTCCATCGAGAACTCAAAAAAGTTGACACGCGGTCGATCATCGAGATACAAACGAGCTTTCCGACCGAAGATCCATCAAAAGGAAGAAACTCTCCAGAAGGGCGATTCGCCGCAGCTTCCGGCAACTTCATCCCTGGTCCGACCGGAGAGTCTCGGTGACTCGCCGCGTAGTTGATGAGGCGGTCATCCGAGGTGCAGGTTACAATAGTTGTCTTGACCCGCGTTTAAGTCTGACCGAGTAAACCCCTCGTAAATATAGCGTAGGTGCTACGGCGACGACCGCAAGGGAGGTGCAACAGCCAAAGCCAGAACAGCTTAGGATTTCCCATCCAATTTCGCTAACGAGATTCACCCAAATGCGCGACTTATACGCACTGCTATATTGCGAACGGAATTCAACGCAGAAGCGCGGATAAGGAAGGACGAGGGGATGGAAACGAGTCGTTCGCGGTGTCTTTGTATTGGCGCACCTTTACGAGCTTACCTCGGAGCTTGAGCTTTTAATGAGCGACGCCTACCTACGAGTGGTACGAGTGGTACAAGTGGCTTCTGCCGAGACTCGAGTCGAAAGGATAATCGACGAAATGCGCGACGCAGATTTGCTCCTTCGAGTCTGGATTATTGTTGCATTTGGGAAATGCGAGATCTTGGAAAAGAATCTTGGAGACGCTGTGGTACGAGAGATGTAAATTTTTGGAATGTAATGGAAGAGATGTAAACTTCGGAATACGTTGCTTCTTTTTCTTTTATTATTTCAAGGTCCAATGAATAATGTATCGCAATTTATATAAATACATGGTTCTATTACAGATTTACCGCTATTTTCCGATTAATTTGATAAAGAATTTACGTCTCTTTTGTGTCTTTAAAATTTTACGATTACGAAGCCATTGAAATTCTTCTAATATGGAAATATTTTCCGAGGAATTATTTATATTAAAAAACATTGTACGTAAATTGTATAAATTCTGAAATATCGATACGAGATCCTTACATGGAATACATACGTGTATCCAGTTATTAAATAATATTTATAATTACAGTTTAGAATCTTCGCGTCGTGATTTAGAGTAAAAGACGGGAATACGAAAATGTTTGGTAGAAAATGAAACAAAAATATTCGTATAAGTTAGCAAGAATATTATCTAAAATAGGAAACTCCAAAAATGAAATCTGATAGCATTATTGAATATTATCTAATTTTATGATTGACGCAATATTGCATGATCCCATTCATTAAGTTATGAAAGCCCTTTATCCTTTGCTTACGGAAGTTTGATATTTGCGGTTCTGTTTAAACACTTTAACGAGTGATGTGATTAACGCTTTCATTAAGGAAGTTGGAAATAGACATTTAGAACTTATAATCCAGCTTTGAATCAAGTAAATTTTCAACAATTAATTTCATACTTTTACTACAAATACATTTTTGAACGTACTTAGGAAGCTAATTCATATTATTCGTATACAATTAAAAGTCAATTTTCTATTCGATCCGAAGCATGATAACTAGCTTTTAGGTAAATATTTAGCGGGATATTTAGTATATCCGAGAGTAGATTTATCCGTCTACTTTAAATTGTTATTGTCGAATAAATAAGTTGGTTAAAAATGAACCTACTATACAAAATTTGATTATATCTAATTTCCGAAAAGTTAACTTTCCTCTTCTGCCTAAGTATCATAATTTAATATCGGAAAATTGGCGATATCGTCGGGCGGAAAAGAAGATAGAGGGTCTAACCGTTTTCAATGGAAAACAGAATTGGTAAATCACCCAAACTAATGAACAAAGCGTTCGCTCGTTTCTTCGTTCTCTTTCTAGCCTATCATTTGCCACGCATTTGTTCGCCTACTTTCATCTTGCTTTTTTCTTTCATCCGGATGCAACGGAAGATGAGAAAGTTAAAAAAAGAACGAGATGGTACACAGGCTTCGAGAAAAAAAAGAAAGAGAATGATGGGGTGGAGATTGACGTTAAAAGAAAAAATTGGTAAGAGAAGAAAGAGCGCAGAGAAAACGGGAAAAAATTAAGAGATTTCTTTTGCTGTGGCAGCAAATGCAAAGGTAAAAGAAAGAGGGCGAAAAAAAAAAGCCACGGAAAGAAAGACGATTAAAAGAAAACGCGTTATGCTCCTCGGTCGAGAAAAAAAAACGATCTCGTGAATGAAGTATGAAATAATTCCTTGCGGTTAAAGCATCTTTGAATGCCCTCTGCGGAGAAAAGAAAAAGGAGCGTTTTTCTCTTAAGAGAATCGAGTCGGTGAAAGCGCGAGGGAACTTCTTTATAATTTGGAAAATATTATTAATGAATCATTAGTGCAAAACACTTAGGTTGATGCTTTGATAGCGCGGTCCTAATTCTAATAAATAAATTAGATCAACATTTTACGTTTTAATATTTTATCGCACGCGTGCAACGATTTTGATTCTTATCAGCTATGAAACATGAAATCCTATTACCCAATTCATTAAGTCATTGGAATTAAAAAATTTAACCATCCATCGTATATCCATTTCATTTTTCCTAATTATATCTTACAATTATTTGTCTTGTTTTTCTCACTTAAGGAAATATAAATTTGAATTTACTTAATAAATCTTTGGTATTAACTTATACACGATGCACCTGTATCTCATTATGTGTGATATTCTCCATTCACGCTATGTCGTATTACGAGTTCAATTAAAACTTTCATGATTTAGAGTAATCTTGTACATTTAAATTAATATATTCGCACGAGGATACTTTGATACTTTGATGCTATGCTTTACTTATTAAAATTACTTACTTCTATTTAGTATAATACTAATTAAATACTTTTCAATATACACGGACCATCGATGTTGCTTATCTTATTTTTATAAAAAATATTTGTAGCTTGATTGGTCGAAAGTTTGCTCTCCTTGTAAGTACATTTTTCTACTAATTAAGGAAGAAGAAGAAAAAAGTGAAACAAGTCGATGAATAATGGAATGCAGATATCTTGGACTAATTGGACGATACGAACCACTGAAAATTTATACGGTGATGTAAGATTCAATTAATGATACGGATGATAAGTTGTCTTCGAGAAATAACTAAGTAATATTTTACTTCATTTGTTTCATTCGAATCCTCGTTACTTTACCTTATAATAATCATGAAACTATAACTAGAGTTTATTTGAAAAATTCTTTGAATCATTTTTTTAATAAGTTCTATCTTCCGACTTATTGGTATTATTGTCCTTATTTCATAGATAAACCACTTCAAATAACACCTTTGAAAATAATTACTCGAGCTAATACTTTGGTGAGTACACAACGACTGGAAGATAATAATTATAAGGAAATTTTAAGATACAAGTTAAACTTTTGAACAATTTTCTATGTATAATTGTCACATTATTCGATGTAAGTTAATTAATACAATAATGGTATAAACTCAAAATGATAAAATTATAAATATTAAATTTTATTAAACCTATAAAATGAAAAACAAAGCTAAAGTAAAATTATTCGAATCGCCGCAAGAAGATAAATTACAAACTAATAAAATTGTCTACTGTTATCCGAACCTCTTCATCTTAGTCAACAAATAGAATCAAAAAAATATTCAACGGGTACGAATCATTAAAACATTTTATTTTTGTAAAATCTTCAACGTCAACAAAACTAAAAGTATAACTCTTAACTCTTTACATCAAATATTTTATATTGTTTTATTATGTCTTTGAAATTTATTTTTCTGTCGTTTCGACTTGATTTTTCCGTACGCGAACTTCGGTTTAATATTCAAGTATTCAAATTAAGAAATAAATTACAAAAATTTTATTACCTCGAATAAGAATATAACGCAACATATTTTTTTTAATCTCCATTTGTGTAAATTCAAAATCGATTTTTAGAAAAAATAATAACATTTGAAATATTAGTAATTCGTATCGAGTGATTAAAATGAAAATGAATTTAATTGCGACGAGATTCGTACCAGATTTATCATACGAAACGAGCCATGACTCTTCGTTGATGACTGACGTTTCCTATTAGATAATTTGTTAGGATTAAATAGAAATATAAAGAATATCAAACAATTTGAAAATTATTGTTAAATAATCATTTTATCAGTTATATCATCTTAATTATCAAAAGTTAACTTAATACTGTAGTTTTCACTCGGATAAATAAAAGAAAAATTTCTTTGATACTCATAACGTAAGAAAAAAACTAACCTCATCGAATAAATATACTCGATTACATCAAAAGACAGTAGAACAACATTGAATATCATAACTGATAACAACTCGCTCAACCGTGTGTTGCATAGGATTAACTTCGCAAGGATCGGATAGTACACGGATAAATAAGAGAATAAAAGAAAACTACAGAGTAATTCTGATTAACAGTGTTGCTTTCGAAAGACATAAGATAAGCGGAAAAGTAGTCCCTCGGTCAATCAATCTTGGTGGAAACATGTGTGATCGCGTGTGTGGTGGGGTGTGTGGTGGGGTGTGTGGTGGGGTGTGTGGTGGGGTGTGTGGTGGGGTGTGTGGTGGCGCGTGTGTACATACACGCTTTTATACGGTACAGTTACATCTTCTCTTCTCGGCTTTCTCCGTGACGTACTACTCCAGATCACTACAAATCGGATCTCCGCAAAAAGAGATGATCTCTCCACTCCTCTTCCTCCCATTCCCATTCCTCAAATCCACAGCTATAAAGCAGGTAGGAAAAGGATTTTACGCGCGAAATCCTACCGAAAGGTATGGCATGGGATTTGTATGCCTGCGGTTCGCCTTCGACATTTATCGAGGATCTCCCCCTGACTCGGTGTCTCCCTCCCTTCTCTTTAGGGATGGGCGCAAGGAAAAAATACGTCTCTGGACGTAATGCTCTTTTGAATGACCAGGACGTTTTAGAGTTAGAAGCGGACCAAGACCGATCGGGGAACTCTTCTACGTTCGAAGGGTCGTACCTAGAGTCGCTCGAAGTAGAAAAGAATTGCCACGTGAGCTTGATGTAGTCGGATGCTTTTTAACGACGGCAATATTCCCCGACGAACTGCTCCGATTTATTAGCTCAACCTTATTCTAATCTGATTAGCTTTTATGTAACTTATTCAAAGACTCATCCTCGTCCGAAGAAATAAGTAGCATCTGTTTAAACGCGAATTAACTCGAGTGGCTGGTTCAACTTTAAATTGCTTTTTGGATATCGATCTCTTGGCAAAATGTAAGAGAATTAAAGAAGAAGAAAAGATATGTTGAATCGCCGTAACTAATCATTTGTTTTGCTTTATTTATGACATTCTCGTTGAAACGTTGACGATTATAGAGCGGATAAAAATTTATCTTATAACTAATTTACCGAACAGCTTTACCTTTTCATTTTAATATCGAGTATTGGAAATATATAAAAAGATAATAAAGGTAAGATATTCAAAAATTGTTAAATCAAGACATTTTTCAAATTAAAACTTTCAAAAGAAGAAAAACAAAATTAACTTTCGTGTATTTTCTATTTCAAACTAATAATTTGAATTTCCGTTCGTATAAACATTATTTATACTTTCAATTTCTCGAACTAAAATTTTCATGTAAAAAATTTGTAAACTTTTCGTATTAGTTTTCTTAATTACGATTTTTAATTCGACTCAAACTATAAGGGATCAAATTATTTCTATGGAAAAAATTTATCAATTTATTAAAATCGAACTTACCTATTATATTAATTCGTCTTGAGAAAAATTAACTTTAATTTTAATTATTCCGTGATCGTATCGTATTTTGAAATAATTAAAAAAAAATAGGGAGAAATTGGTAGATAAAATAAGATAAGATCGGGAACGAAGAAAAAATTCTGAAACATTGAATAAACCTCTCAAAGAAAGTAAGAACAAAGATAAATGCTTATTGTTTAAAAGATAGTTCATAACTATAATATACGAATTGTAAATCACGAAGCTGGATTTTATAAAAATAATTTCTAAGAATAAATCGTAATTCGCAAAACAGAAAAATAAAAAGACGTTAGAAAGCAAACCGCATTAAGAGAGAGAAAATATCTGTGACGCTTTTGAATAATGGAATATGAGGTCATGTTATTATCCCCTTCGATAAAATCAACCAAAAGTTAGCTGGAAAGTACTAATATTCTCTTTACCTTTCGTGATATAATCTGGAAAATGCACACTCGCAAAGTATCTAGAAAACTTGGAATTTGATACACTACACAGTCGATTCTAGATTAAATAATTATATTACGCGACAAATATTTGAAATTTATTTTATTATACGAGATTTACAAATTTGGAATAAACACTGCGAAAATCGTATCCATTTATAAATTATAAAGCGATGAACGTGTAAAAATGGAATGACGAGTAAGGTTTTTCAAAAATAAATATTGTTGAATAAAAGGGAACAGAGTTTTATTTATGTAAGGTATAAAATTTCACATTTATATTTTTTAATAATTTTCTTTTAAGACACACGGAATAAAAGTTTCTGCTCACACGATATTTATCGATCTTACTTTAACACGTTAAATATTTTGCACTTATGTTTTTAAATTATTTAAAAATAAATATATTTTAATCTAGTTTTTCTTATAAATTGTAAAAATTACTCAGCGGTGTTTCTTCTGTTAAGGGAATACTGGATTTAATAATTTAAACTCCAAGTTCTTTATATAAATAGAATTTCGAGAATTTTCAAAGTTTATCTAAACCACTTAAAACGGAAGACACCGTCTACACACATTTCTGTGTACACACACGTAAGTGTATTGTACGTGTTTTGTACGTGTATTGGACGTGTATTGGACGTGTATTCCCTTCCCTCTCTTTGTTTTTCTTTTTCCTTTTTACTCGCGTAATCTTCCAAGTAGTTGCTCGTTAAAAGTGATCGCACACGTGCCAAGCCATCAGAGTTGGCCTCGTAGCCTTTTATGCGTCCGGGAAAGAAAGTAGGCACTGACAGGAACCAAAAACAACGGAATAAAATATTATTGTTATTATTTTGTTTCTAGTATATACGTTTATGATCCATAGTTGAAAATAGGAATAAATACGTGGCACTGATAAGCCAAATTTTTAAAATGAGATTAAAGCAACGATGAAGGGCTTTGCTCGTATATCCGATCATTGAGACGAGTATCGTCCTTCGCATGGATAATCTAATTCCGACGTAATAAGCACTGATATCACGTATACGAGTATATGACTGTAATTACGAATGAACGAAATTAATTTGCAAGAAAAATTATAATCTTCCCGATGGTACAAATTTTATACTTTCTATGGTTCGGATTAATATTAACGAGTCAAAATTTATAAAAATTAAAATATACGTTAATTGTTAATTTTTTATTACAAATTTTATGTTTTTCTTTTCTCGATATTATAAACTGTTTTCGGTACAACATTTATAAAACCAATTCTTGACTCGTAATTCTCTAGAATGAGCGATACAGCAAAAAAAGTGAAAACTTGACTTTCGTGCTTATAAAAACTAATTCCGCGCTTATAATATCAACTTTTAAATATATATATATACATTTAAAAATAGAGGATGTATAATAGAGTTTGCAAAGTTTTTGCGTGACAATTGAAAGACATGGAATTCCCCTACAAGAATAAGGAAAAATGGTAGGAAATATAAAGAGAGAGAAAAGAATGAAAGAAAGAAATAAGTAAGTCACTTCAATCTATTAGAAGATTATCAAAGTAGTGGAAAAACCTATTTTTCACATTCAGTCCTATACTCGTAAAAGAACGAACATTTACTTGAAATCAAATGCGGTATATCTGAATCAAATGCCGTGACTTAATTATTGAATTATGACTCTTGAAACACATTATGCAATTAATTCTTAATTTTTTCTGAGAAAACAAACACAGAATATTTTTCGTGACGTCTTAATCCATTTACAAAGAAAATTTATTGTTATTGCAAAGCATTTACCGCAAATATAAGCAAATTATAAAAGATGGATTTTAATAATAAATCTTGATCAAATTGTGATATCCCGTAACGATATCTAATGAATAAGATTTGTGAAAACCAAAAGTTTTTAACGCAGGAAATTACGAATATATCGATAATAATTTGTTTCCGTTTCGGTATAAGTTCATACAGTTTTAAAACGTATTTACTAATATATCGCAAATATAGAGATAAAGGATCAAAGCATTATTCATTGTACTCAAATTGTGGAATGTTCATAAATATTTCTAACAGAATATAAAATTTTATACAAAATAATCACTTCTTTTAATAATTAATAAAAGTATCTAGAATTTGTAAAATATTATTAACGTAAATTTTTAACAAAATTTATCGATTTTAATCCCATTGAAATTTTCTTCGTAAACGTCTAAAAAATACGGAAATTATGAGAAAAATAACAATTGAATTAAAAATATATTTAGACTTTATTGTCGTACATAAATTTAAAAGAAAATTGGGTGAATATTGATTTAATAATATTATAAGAATACTTACGAAAATTTAATAGTAAAATAAGACACGCGCGTTAAGTCAATAATGTATTTTCCTAAAGCTCGAAAGAATAATTCGATCAAATAAATTATAATTTTATTCGAATAAAATTTGTTCTTGCCAAATAACTCATCGTTAGAGATAAATTCTTATCTAGATTTTCTAAAAATAAAGAAATACCCTCGCATCCACCAATTATGAAAGAAAAGAGCAGCGAATTTTTTTGAAAGGAAAAAACCGAGCGTCTCCTTTACACGAGCCAGAATTCAGAAACATGTACCATCCCTCGATTTTTCATCTTCTTAATTTCACCTGTGCTACTCCTACCCAAGTAGATCGGTCTCAAAAGTCTTCGTTTTCTTTTACTCGTAACACAGAGGCCACGACTGAAAAGACCAGTTCACCTTTTCCACCCAACCATTCCACGCGATTCGACTCGTTCGAACTTTATATATATATATGTACGTGCACGCGTGTATATGTGCAACGAAGTAACTGGCCAGAACAGATAAAAAAAAAAAACCTCGCTGTGCAAATTCTTTGAAAATCGCCTTTTCTCTCGAATGATCTTTTACAATTTGGACCTGACTTGGACTCTTATCGAATCACGTCTATAAAAAAACAAATTTAAATATAAATAAAATGAATCGATTGGTTTTTAATAGTTTACGACGAGGGTACCTTTTCACAAAATAAGATTCGCGATACGCGTTTACGCTAAAAAAAAGTTCCTTAAATCGCCATGTTTTATTTGTCTTTGATTAAAGTGAAAAAATAATATACCGTATATCCGTACCGAAATCGATACGGATTATCGGGTGTGAACAAGTTTTTTATGCTTTCAGCGGAATGCAATAAAATAAGTTCCAGGAATAGTTTATAAACAATTTATTCACTTCGAAACGTATTTTTTAAGTTCATTTGCCGATCCTATACTACGTACCGTACATTTTCGCTATCGTGCTTTCAGAATAATAACGTTCATGAGAATTCTTAAATTAAAACTACGATACAACGCGATATAAAATAAATTGTAACATTTTTCCTTTGGTAGCCCTGAAAATTGAATCGAAATAATTTGATATATAAAAGATATTTTTAAAATTTGACATCGTCCTCGCGACTGTAACAGTATCAGTGACTCTCGCGCGATATCTTTACGTAATACGTAACGATCGTTCCGCTTATAAAAACTATATAAATTTGAGAAAACTAATTCAATCGTAGATCGATCCGATATGCGAGTTCTCGAATAAACGGATTTTTAAGCTTTATTAAAAAATTGAATTTTGAAAGGCGAAGCCACGTACTAGGAATAAAATAAAAGCGTATGGAAACTTCCCGACAGTCTGAAACCATCGACATTTTTATAAAAGAAAACGTATCTCGAAGGTTATTCCCGTAAAAAAATGTAACGCAACGTTACTCGAAAATTTCGGTAGAGGCGGTCCTTAGGTATCCCTATGATACGGACGAGAATGTCAAAGCCAATGAAAGACGCATACTTCCTCGAGGATAAACGAAGCACGGGAGGAAAATGTGCAAAGAGCACGGCGCGAATCCAAGGGAAAACCTTGGAAAATGAACACAAAAGAAATAGATTGGCACTCTCGCGTGTGGACGAGAACACGCACACGTGCACGAAGAAGTACGGTGGATCGGAAAATCGCAAATAAGAGAAAACAGGCTCGAGAGGAGCTCGAGCGTATAAAAGCAAGGAAGCGAAGCAAAGCGGAGGCAACGGAGGCAACGGAATAAAAGATAAGAAAAAGAGGCGCACGCACGTCGAGGTAAAAGAAAGGCCGGGCTCGACTGCTCGGGTGGCAGTTATGGATGAAATCCGTGTATCGCGGATTCGAGGTGGATTCGAGGCGGATTCGAGGCGGATTCGAGGCGGATTCGAGCCGCGTTCGAGCCGCGTTCGAGCCGCGTTCGAGGCGCATCTTCGAGGGCTCGAAATTTTCGAAGCAACTCGAAAATCGTTGCCTTCGCGACGCGGCCGAAGCGGTTCGAAGGCAGCCATGGCCGTAGTTCGGGTTGCTCGATCGATTCCCCGCGCTCACCTACTCTCAGGTGTCCTTATATGCATATAACGAGGGTGTACGTGTGTCTGCGAGGGGGGGACGAGATGGCGATTTTTGGCCCTGCCTTCCTGCCGCATTCGGCGGCCATTATAATGCGGAACGACGACGTCGAGCGACCCGATTTTATACATGTTCGTGCGCGCTCTTTTCTCCCGTGTAAATAACCGTCGCGACGTTGATTTGTCGATTATTGCTACGCAAGCTCCGTGAACGGCTCGCTTTTTCCTTTTTGCATAATGCGCGGTTACCGTCGGGAATGGAAACATCGAGGGTTCCTGGAGGAGACGCCCGAGGTGCGACTAATATTTAGCTCAGCTTCCCTCGGTCTCGACACGATGGAAACAACGCGTTTCCACGTCCGATTCGAGGGAATACCGCGAGTGTAATTTCTTTCTTCAAATTTAATTAAAAATATGTAAATTTAAGTAGCTGGTTATACTTTCCTCGGGTCATCGAGATCGCGGCAGAGAAATCGAACGAGGATCAAATTCTCGAGAGTCCGTCGACTAAATTATAATATGATTTATTCATGGTTTTTCTATCTGTAAACGAACATTTTTACCGATCGTTAGTTCCTTCGTTCGTTCCTTCGTTCGTTCCTTCGTTCGAAAATATTTTTTTAAAAGCGTTCCTTCTTCTTCGAAACAAATGTAAGCCGTATGGGCGTACGCGGATAAAACTAAGAATACAATGGAGACTAAACGATTTATTATCGTATTCTTTGTTTTTATTAATAAATTATTAGCAAACGATTTGCTTAGAAATTATCGATAAGAATTATAACAGCTCGTAAAGCAAAACGATTAACAAAAATTTATCGTATCTACGGCGATTTTTATCTCTCCAACGTACGACGATTCATAATTTATTACTACAATAGTGTACGAAAAATAGATAGAAGTTTCGGATTATTCATTTAACTGACTCGAATTTATCAAAAAAATACAAAGAATTAGCCGATATCGAATATAGCTCGTACAGCATACGAAGAGGTCAATAAAGGATCAACGATCGCTTTGAAACTAACGAAAAGTTCTTTATCGTAAAGTACAAAATTCTTTTCTTCTCTACTCGTAGAGAAAGTTAACTACTACTGCATTACATTTAACTTTTTCACCTTCTGCGCATTGCTCCAATTTCAAAGCGAGCATTTTACTGAAATCGGGAAAAACATCTCGTGAATAGTGGCCAACATAATGACGCTACTTAGTTTCGTTAAATAAAAAATTGGTATAATCGTTAAATACGAAAATCTTACCTTCGGATAAATTTAAAGATCTCTAGAATTATTAGCTGACTTTTTGTCTATTAAAAATATTTGATAAATAACTTATTTTCCAACCCCCAAATTCGTGGTCTTCGTCCCTTTACAACTTTAAACTCGCCAAACTTTAATTTTCCCTAGATGATGCACGGCTCAAGTTAAATTTGTGCTTCGTCACTTCTAATTCGATCAAATTAGATGAAGAGATTGGCATTGACTCCCTCGAGCGTTCGAAAGGGTCATCGAATACGAAAGATTATAAAGTACTTAAAAATAATATATTCTCTATGGATAGACGGAATCGAAAATTTTTCTTTCGTAATTACCGAGAAGGTGTACTTTTAATATCGAAAAACGCAATCTACATCTAATCTGAAAAATAATTCTAGGCATCCGATTCGGAAGTACATGGTTAATGGGTAAAAAGATACCGAGATACGCATCGGTGGATTCTTGTTATTTACTTTTCATATTTTATTAACAAAAAATATACACGTTTGCACGTATACATAGTCGAGTAAAAAGAAACAATTTTAAAATTATTTTTTCGATGCGCGTGAAAAATGCATGGTGTTAATTTATCGATCAAAAGGAAAAATTATCAGTGGAAAAATATATACATATATAGTATAACTAAACTAGGTGTAAATAAAAATAATATTTAAATTATCAATAAGTAAAATGAAACCAAATATTTCCCGACTATTTTATATTCTTGTATTTTATATTCGTAATGTTCAGTCTTCGCGTACGAACTGATTTTTATGGATATCCACTTTAAAATAATTACTGCAAACTATGTTTTGCTAAATTACAGGTATTAATTTTTTTACTACTTTTTCTTTTTTATGCAATTAATTTAGGTCTTGGGATTTCATTTAAAAAATTTAACTATGAGAATAATCAATTAATATAGATAAAATTTTATACGTAACGTATCCGTATAAAATTACTCGATAATTGAAGTAATAAAATTATATAAATATGTATAATTGAAATTAATGTAATCAATTATTATTCGTGCAGTTTAAAAAATTAATTTAATCCATAACGTAGAATTAATTTAAATATCCTTTATAAAAAGAATTAAAATTTACAACGAACTGTATATACATGTATATATTCGCAAAAATAAATATGACAAATGACGATAAAATAATTTTTTGAAATATCATATTATACGAACCTTGAATAACAATATATTGCTCAAACTCCTAAAAAATAAAATTTAAATAGGGATTTTTTAATTACAAAACTTATCGAAGAATAAATATTTTATTATCTTTGATCTATTCGCGTACGTATAAAATTCCGATATATATATATATATATATATATATATTCATAAAACATCTTTTTTCAATTAATGACATTCCAGTGTTACACATTTATGTTTATTTTTCACATTATCGCGAGTATATGAAATTTACGATGAATTTACAAACGGATAATAATGTAAATATAAACTACTTAAATAATGCATATTTTAACGTTGATAAGAGATTTTATATTTTCGTGAATATATAATTTTAAAAATATATTTTATTTTGATACGTTACTTTTGAAAATCTTGCAATTTATCTAAACTACCTCCTTTATTATTGCAAATGTTATAAATATTTATTCAACATAAAAGATTACGATAGAGAAAACCGTACGTTTAAAAATTTAAAAAAAGTGCGCGAAAGTAATTCATATCGTATCGCGTATGAACAAAATAACATTCTCCATTTCTTAAACAGTATCCCATAATTTGAAAACATTAAGTGTTTCCACGAGGGACATAGAGTTAAACGATGAAATTGAACACGAGGTATAATGAGTGAGCGAGCGAGCGAGCGAGCGGGCGTTGGAGCGGGAGGGATCGGGGGTGGGGTGGGGTGAGGTGGGGTGTGTAGGGGTGGCGGGGGTGGAAGAGGGGGGTTGGAAAGAGAAGTATCGTAATAGAACGATCGGCGGTACAACGAGAAACGTCACCTAATTACGGGGAATAACTCGCACGCGATTGCATCCCACGAACGCAAGGGGTTGCAACCCCTTCGCAGTCGCGTGCAGACGCGTGCGCACGCACACAGAGTGGTACACCCGCGCACGCACACCCACACACCCGCACAACCAGCCGTAATATAGATTCGACACGATTGCACCGGCGGCGCGAAACCGGAGGGACGCATCATCCCCGTGCATCCGACGAATGTAAGCGTGGACGTGGAGACGTGGAGACGCGGGGACGCGGAGACGCGGGGATTGGAGTCGCGGAGGAGTCGCGGAGGAGTCGCGGGGACCGACAACCGACAACCGGGAACCGGGAACCGGGAAGGGCAGAGAAAAATTTTAACATCTGCGTTCTTGCATTTTACGAGGTAGTTCCTGAGCTAGAGCTTTTTTTTACGAGCTTGCGAGCTTCAAACTCTGCCCCCGATCCACTTCTCGCTCTTTTGCCTTCTTCTGGCTTGTACGTGTCCCTGTAACTACCGTTATCTCCGTGTGTTGCTGTATTTTCGCCATGTCTATCTTTTATGTGCCTTCATTTCTGTCTTTACGCTCCTTTGTAAGTGATTTCGGTAACAATTAACAGCGATGAATTCCGTACACTCGAGTGGGGCTACTTTACCGTTAAGTGGTCACTTTATGTTTCCGCGATAAAAAATATTGTCCGAAGCATTTTCTAGGAATTCCTATTTTTTCCTTTCACGATCGCTTTTATAGCTCGCGAACGGGGTAATTCTGGATAGGATGCAATTAATCTACTCCAACAAAATTTAACCGATGTACTAATCTTTGAAACGAATTAGTTTAAAATCGAGTGGTACAATGACGATTTCCAATTGAAACGAATGGATCAAAGTTTTCGTTTCAATCTGTAAGCGAAATCACTCCAGGCACTTTTTACTGTGTTACCTTATGCTCGAAATTTTCGTCGACAACCGACTTTATTACTTTTACAATTGCATCAAAATTTACATCGATCGTTTAATAAACGTTAATTTTTTTATACTTGAGAATTTTTCTAATGTAGTATCCGTTCATTTTTTTAAATATTGTAGATTGTTCTAAACTAAATTCTATTCATTGATGATCGAGTGCTTCGAAAAATAATATATTATTTATAATATATGTTTTGCGAAAAATTTTAATTTTAATTTAATTGAATAATAATGTGGAAATTAATTTTTTTTAAATTATAACGACTGTGTTTATATATTTGTATGCTTCTAACATAAAAAATTTCACATTTTATAATGTACAAATTAGCCTCGAGTCTTCTGTATTTTATTTACTTGGACTAATTGATTAATATTATAATTCTCTATAAATATTTATATTATAAAATTTGTACATTTTTAAAAATTTTCCTTTTTAAAAAGTTATGAAGAGCTGTTTAACTATGTATTCTTATTAAATGTAAATACTGTTAAAGCGAGTACAATGAATATTGTAAATGAAAGAATAACATATGAAAATTTACGTATAAGTATCATCTTTTTACATCATCGTATTAAAAGAAAATTCGTTTTGTATTACAAGATATGCATTTTAAACCATGTCTTTTGCAGTTCTGTGAGATACTATTATTTAATAAATAAAAAACTAAGAAGTTTTATTTTCACTCTGAATTATACAATATTATTTGAATAAAATTTTTTATTACGGTACTAAAGCTACCTTTTAATATAAAATATAATTCATCTATTAGTTTAACAATTAGAGTTTGGTCTATTATTCGGTATTATAAAGTATTTCAACTGATTTCATAAAATAAAATACATGTTTTATTCTTTTTGTATTATTTGAGTGAACAATTATTCAAAAATTCTTTATTAATACAACTTTTTATAATTTTAACAATGTTGGAATTAAATTACGAATGTTATGTCTCGATTCTTACAAAATAAAGAAACTATTCTTAAATTTATAAGCAAAATAATTGAAAATACTTTTATATTTATTTTATTATTATTCAGTCAATTATAGATATTTCTGATTTATCGTACATCATCTATCTAAAATCATTAATTAATTAATTTATTAAAAAATCGTATATACAATCATTATAAATAAATTCTATGTATCTTAGCTATAATTTCAATTTTCATAATTTCTAAGTACAAAAATAATATAATTCCGATTTTATTGACAATGAATAAATTATTTTTTTAATAAATTAAAATCCTTATAAAATTAAACACATATATTAATTTGAATTTAAAAAGTTATATTAACCTTATAAAATAATTGATTGATTTGAGCCTATGAAAATTGTTTCATTCAAATAAATTATTTGATTTTGTGTTTTTCTTTTATATCAATTGATTTATTTCTAAGTATCTGTATGTCATTGTATCGATATAATGTAATATCAAATAAATAATTCTCTTTTTACACCTCGTATCATAAATGTGAAAAATTAACAACAGTAGTATCATAAAACTGCCTTTTATACATTACTAAAAAAAAGTTTATCTTATTTTAAATCAAATAAAGATAATGAAGTGAATGAAAATTTTATTCGAATAATTATATAAGTAATATAGTCATAATAATGCTAATGAACTATTAAAGAATTCATTGAATACTCCAATATATAATTATTTTACAATAATCTTATGCATCATTTGAATTCACGTTATTAAATAAAAACACATGCATATTAAATTACTTAATATAAAATAAAGAAATACTCTAACAAATTTTAAACTACAATATATATAATTAATTGAAATAACCTCAAGTAATGCTTAATTTTAAATTTCTTCCATTTCAAATCTACAGCAATAAAAATTGATTATATTATAATATACAAAACCTTATTTGAATTAAAAAATTTTTATCATATTTTCTGACAATTTAAAAATTATTTATAAATGTCTTCATGGATCGCTTACTTTAAATAATTACTTAAATTTTAATGAAACAATAAGATTTCGAGAAAAAGTATTTATCGTTATAACTGTTCCAATTAAATTCTTTTATTAATTATTAAAAGGAATAATTACTCACTATATTATAAATGTATAATTTATCAATTCAGTGAAATTTTAAAAAATGGAAAGTTCTATTTCTTGTTTTCTGAAAATTATAATATTAAATAAAATTTGTATATTCTTTTAAAAATATTAACTCAGCAATTTATAAATAATATACAATTTTTTATATTAATAATATAAGCTATTATTCCAGTATTCAATTTATCATTTTTCTTAATTTATAAAATAATGCTATATTGAAATCTAATATTATATTATTTTTTCCCTTATTTTATATATACTTTTTACAATAAAAAACTTTATAAATCTTATTAACAAAGTAACCTAGTTCATTAATTTAAAATGCAATATTACCGAATAATTATGTTACATATTTGTATCAGATAAAATACACATACTATATTATATTTCAATCTTTCTTACTTGTGTAATAAAAATATTATAAATTAAATTTAAGATAAACCTCTACAATTTATTTACTTTATAAATAAAATTAAACTAATGAAAGCTCTGAAATAATTAGCTCTTTACAAATTATATTGTAAATAAAGTAATATAATATTAAATTAATATCATTAATTTATGTTATGCAATTAAAAAAATAATGTATATGCATATGCATTATTATAAAGATATTTACATTTTTAATAACTAACTTTTCTTATGAATTAATTTTGGAAAATTAGTTCTAGTCTAATTTTCCAAATATTATTTATAAATTACAGGCGAAGGTAATGTCGATCATAAAACGAATGAATATTTATAAATATAAACAGTAATACTAAAAATTAAAATAGAGTCAAAACAGAAAATTAAATTTTATTTTTATATTTATTCAACGATTAAAAATAATATTTTTCAGATAATAAAAATAAAATGATATAATTTTTTTATTCATAATATATGATTATTCAGTATTCGATATAAGTAAAATAAAAAATTGTTTTCCATTAATTTGATACATTTTTTAAAAAGTTTTAAAAATATTTTTTGGATTTACTGTCTATTTTAATAAACATATATTGACATACGTTACAATATATTCCATTTTGAAATTATTCAAAAACGTGTCAATGTTGCTACTATTTGAAAATAAAGCAATTTTTAACACATAATATTTCACTTTATTAATGATTAAAAATTTTTTTTAATTACCTAAGCGATACTCATAAAATTAGGCTTAAATGTTAAATAATAAAAGTTATTGCAGTGATAAAATTTTATTCTTGAAAACGTATTCAATGTTATTCATAATTATGATTTATTTACTGCTGTAACTATTGTATATAAAAAATAATATTTATGGGCATAAAATACAATATAAAATTAAATATTTCAAAATTCAAAATATATCGAGTATACCGATGAAATGAATTTATAAAATATTGGATTAAATATCGTAATAGAAGAAAACTTCTATCGGTAAAAGAAAGTAATTTTTTAAAAGAGCGTTAATTTTTATAGTAGCCATTCATTACAAGACCTAAAACTCGTTACTGAGTTGATAGAGTAAGTTCAGTTGTAAGATACTGACCAAACCAAAGTTCAGATTAACTTTCAAACAAATGTGATCATTATTTTTTACGTAGTGGCGATTTAGAATTTTCAACGATTAAGTACAAATGAAAATATCGATTATATTTAGAAATTTAAAATACAAATTGTAAAAATTATGGAAAATAAATTAATAATTATCCGAATACTGATAACTGAGGAAATTTCGAAATAAATCATATTAACATTTTTATACTTATAATAAAGTTATTTATGTTTTAATTTCATGTTTTTCTCAAAATTACCAGATACGAATATACATATTAGTAGTTTTAAATTTGCATACTATTGCATTATGTAATCACGTGACGAATAAATTTATTACAAATTTAATTTTTTTTAATTATATAATGAATAAAATCATTTCTTTTGATAAAGATAAAATTAGGTCAAGCCTATTTCATTTATTCAAATATTAATAAAGTACCCAGTTTTCCCATTCGATATTTCGTTAAAGGTTTTTATGTTATTTTACGCATGCCAAACTGAAAATTTAGAGCTTTAATATAATCATAAATGTAAAAAACGTAATTCATATAACGAGTACTAATTAGTAATAATATATTTTTATACTTGTCACTTTCTAACTTTTTCATAATAATCATTTATGTTTGTACTATTTGTAGTAATTACTGCAAGTAATTAAGTTTACTACAGAAATTTTGATGATGCAATTTACAAATGGATTCAGTTTAAAAAATAGTATTTTAATTTGAACTTATGATATGCTTGCAACTGTTAATTTTTAATAATTGATGCGACTGAAAATGATTAAATTTCTTTCACATTATAAGCCAATATTAGAAATACGAGTGAAATAAGATCTTAGAAATCATTCGAATTTCTTATTGTTCGATGCAAGATGCTATACAAATTTTACAAAGACTAAAGATATCTAATACAATAAAAAGAAAAAACAACTTTTAGATTTCAAAACTTTAAAGTGACATATAAATCTGTGCATAAACGTAAAAGTAACACACATATCTGTACGAATACCTCAAAATCCAATGATAGAATTGACTGCGCAATAACGCCAAATAAAAAAATATTACAGAAGTTATCGACTACTTCATAATTTGTTTCGAGCAAAGCATTGCGTCTTGCGATCTGTACCATCGACACTAATCGAGAATATAATATATCTCAACAGTGAGAAGCAATGATACAAAAAATAAAGATTTCTTCTAATTTTTCAAATTCGAAACGAAATGCTTCCGGAGAAAATCAATTTTCTCGTAATTCAATCATATTTAAAAATATATCGACGGAGAAATTAAAAAAAACATTGAATATGATATTTAGTGTTGCATTTAGGTTCGTAGAATACCAGACTCGATAATAGAAAAAACACGATAGTAATAAACACAAATGTTTCATGAAAAAACATTGAAAAGTTTATGAAATATTAAATAAAGTAAAGATATATGTCAATGAAAAAAGATAGAATAACACATAGAACAACACATGGAAAAATGAACGCAAAAAACGATATAACCACTTTCGAAAGAATAGTATTAATAACATTTACAATACGAATAAAAATTGAAACGCGATGCAACTGGATACAAGTAAATGATTTGAAAAATAAATAATTTGCGTTATTTTCAGAAATACAATATTTAACGAGAAAACAAATATCTTTTATCGATATCGATGTATTAAATTTATACAACTATACAAGTGCCAAAATGTTTAAAAAGTAATACAATAGTCGATTAATAAATCGTAATTCATAAAAATAAAAAAAATTCAAACGTAAAATTTAGCTTGATAATTTAGTTATTTTAGAGTTTGGAGGGAAATAACACGGTATTATTTATAAAATTAACCCGGATACAATAACATGGTTTGTTTGGATGAAAGCCTCGCTACACATAAATTATAAAGGCAGAGGCATCGACACGCGAACCGAAAACGATACCGAAAACAATACCCCAAAAAGTAGAAAGTGTAAGAGTCTGGACGAGTTCGGCCCTTTTCTCCGGCTCTTTTCAAAGGTCCGAAATCGCTCGACTCATTTTACCGCTACCCCCGAGTCGAGTGACTCAGGAGGGAAGGTTCGCGTCCTCCTCTCGACTCTCCTGGCTTTACTTTCCGTTAAAGATTCGCTCACGACGCCCAATTACGCTTCTCAGCTACTCTCTCTTTTTCTTCCCGATTTCCTTTATTGTTAAACATCGCGGGCATTCGATCGAAGCGGCTTCAGGCTCGAGATGAAGTCGCGTCACACGCAGGATAATCGGACGATAGTTTAATTTGAAATAATTTCCCCTCTCCTTTCTCCTCTCCTGTCGCTCCTATTCTTTTGCTTTTTTTACTTACGTATTTGTTACGGGTATATCGAATGCTCTATATCGAATTTTTCGCGGTTTATGGGGGGCACTTGCCGTTCCGCGTCGTATATCTCGCCGGGATTGCGCTTTTATGGAGAGTATGTAGTAATTTTACGTTTGAGCATTAAAATGAAGAACTGGGAAAGTCGACGGCTCGGGGGTGGACCAGGGAGGAGGTGATTTTAGGAGTCGCTCGTAATACACGAGCAAAAACTCTTCGTAAACTTCTCAAATTAAAAATACAGACCGAAAGAAAAGTGTAGAGGCGGTAATTCTCCGTTGACACATTTATTTTAACGCGTTGAAAGATTAATGCACCTTGAAAATCGATATGCTCGAAGCGATGTTAATTAATAAATTTAAGCGTTTCTTTCCAATGTTTTAAAATATGGATGCGCGTAATTATTTCAAAACGTATTTAAATGTATCGGTTTAATATCGTATCGATCGTAATTTGAAACGACTTTTTAAATGGTTATTATTTTTTAAAACACCTTATCAAAAATCCAGTATAAATTACGGATGTAGAATTTTTGATAAACGGACTTTCGAATACGTATCCGAAAATTATTATCGTCGTATCGAATTTAATAGAAAAGTTGGCGGTAATAATATTTTACACCGTTAAGCGCTGATTTTCCGTTCGGTAATCGTATTACCCATCGACCAGTCGACGATTATTTCCAAAGCTTCATTCGTATTCGCTACGCGCGTATTTACCGATCTCTTGCCCGTATCGTATATCAGCTTACAATCCGATCGGAAGTGTTAACTTTGCTCTTTCCAATATTAACCGATAGTACATTTTTAAACTCGCGCGATTGATCTACGAGCAGCCGATCTAAAATATGTATCCAATTTCAAAATGAATAGCACTCTGGAAATATGATCGCTCACGTACTCGAACGACGCCGAAACAATACAAATTATCGTAGAGACGTTGCAGACTCGCGTAACGTTCGCAGGTAGACATTCGCGACATCGGTTTCGGTTCGGGTGTGGAGGAGTCAGAAGCGGAGAACCGGCAAATCGAAACGGGCTTCGTTTTTCTTTTTTCGATCTTCAACAGTCCGGCGTTTCGCGCGAAATTCCGCGCACGTCTCGGACGTTACGGAGGCAAAATCGAAATATTAACATCCGCGGAACGAATCCTACTCGCCTTCCCTACTTTCGCCTCCGACCGTCCCTGTAATTTAGCGCAGACTCTTCTTTCTTCCCGACCTTCCCGATCTTCCCAACCTCCCCCCAGCCTCCGCCGATACATGGTCGATTATTTAACAGAGTGCTCGCACGTTCTCTCCCAGCCGGGAAAATCAAAGACGCGGATGCATTCGATGGCAGCCTTAAATTCGTGCGTTACACGGGCGAATACGAAGTCCGCCGGAAATATAAGAATTGCGAAAAGGCGTATGCAGTCGTATATTTCGAGTTGCTCTGCTTATTTTGCGTAATTGGTTATACTTTGATTCGAACGAAGAATTTCATATTTGATACTTTAAACGAATAAAATTATATGATATTATAAAACTCTGGAATATTTGTCCATCGAACGTTGATATTGCAATTATGAAATTTAATTGAATATTGTACACGAGGGAGCTTAAAGAAATAATACGAGTTTTTATTAATTACAGAATAATAATGAAAATTATTTTTTAATCGAATCACCTTTGTATAAAATAAAATAAAAATACGTAAATACAAAGTCTGTGCTTGTGTTCATCGAGTGCAGAATTATGCGGAAGATTTATGATGAGTTTAACTCTACTTTGGCTTTTTCCGTAATAGCTCACACGAGAGAAAATAACGAGAAAAACAATTATTTTTATATACTGTTAAATGAGATAATATTGAGTTTAATTACTGTATCAACTTTTAAATCGTGTAAACCTAATTAGTTACGTAATGTAATAATGTTATAATAAAAAATATCCTTCTAAATTAGTGAATGAAAGCAGGTAAATTTATATCTACAAACTTCTTTACTTCGACCAATCGGTAAAATAGCTCTTGATTTTATTTTACGTGAAACTATTTTTTTGGTTATTAATTATTATACCAAAAAAAAAATCATAAAATTACGCTGAAACAAATTGCACGAAAAAATATTGAGATTATAGGTCGAATAGTTCGAATAGTGACTGATATCGTTAGTTTTGAAACAGAATACCATTACTTTTTTTAATGATATATAAGTATAATATAAGTTACGATAACATAATAGTTTAGAAATAATTAAATCGAACGATATAGGTAACGTTAACGTAGCTTACTCGTGTCATTAATTCAATATCTAACGATGAAAGTTAAAGCTTTATTACGTATTATACATTGATATTTATAACATCGTATTTACGCGAATGAAAGTTGTTGCGGTTATTAAGAAGATTTATATTATTTAAAAACAACATTCGCGAATTATTTACGATCCAAGATTTATGTAAGATTTAGAGAAAAATTATAAAAATCAATATTAAAAATCTGAAACAATTTTTGTTTTATATATTAAATATTAGAGTATTACATTAAAACTAAATACAAAACTTTAATAATAATTTATTATTTCTAATTTCCTACCGAATAACGCACGAACCACATTCGAAAAAGAAGTATCATGGAATAAAAGCTCGAGCGAGGCGAACCTTAATTACATAATCAATTTAACAAGATTTACATTTTATACAAATTAATCTCGGGTATATTAAGACCCGAATCCAGAAAACTATTTTTATCGACAATCTAAATGGCTTTATTTCACAGATTTATAAATATTTTTCGTGCATGTTTTTACATATTTCAATTGTCTGATATGAAAAACGAGAGCCATAGTTCAAAATTGCCAATACTACGTCGTTTAAGTATAAATTATTTGCATGCCCATTTAAAGCCCACTCGAAAATAAAACATCGTACCGCATATTTCTTTTTCAAATGCATTTGCAACCCTCTAACTACCTTGATTCCACCGCGAATAATTTAATAGAAATACCACGAGCCGCAAGATCACGTCTCTCTTCCTCGTCCTTGCGAGTCGATCGAGTCTCTCTCGTACACCGTCAGCGTAAAAATCCACGAGATGGGCACGTCCGAGCTACGAGCATCGTAAAGGGGTTGAGACGGAGTTCCGAGGGGGTGGAACACCGCGAAACGCATACAGGGGTAAGCGGTGATCAGGGGCCTACGTCGGAGGGATGGATTTATCTCGCCGAGAGTTTTTCGGACTCGGCGTTATCGATAGGAGAGGAGCCGAGAATAACGGTAAGGACGACGGTTACGGCCACGTCGGAAACTCATTATCGCCTCCGCGGCCGCTTCGTAATCCAACAGATTTAAGGGTAATTACGGCTGCTTCATTAGCGAAGGCGAAGGGCGTTCGCGAAGGCTCGCTCGTTAATTACCCGCACCACATTCGTATTCGACGCGTAACGGAACGTATTATACGCAGCTGCAGTTTTACGACTACGATGCCTCTGGGCAGTCTCTGGGCAGTCTCTGGGCAGCCTCTGGGCAGTACTCGGATTCTATTAACCTACTAATCGTTGTTTGCGTTAGGTAAAGTTTTACGACGCGCGATTACAACGCTTCGATATCATCAAGTTTACATGGAATTACGGGTGAAAGACGTCGTCTATTTTAAACGAAGGCTCCATTTTTACTTTTCAATTTTAAGCCCAACAGGGTTATAAAAATTTACGACGATATTATTTCAATATTAGTTCAATTTCATTGTTTACGTTCGTTGAAAAAACTTTCATAACTAGACATTATTAAATTAAATAAAAATTTTTAGTTTTGGCGAACATTAGGCATGAATGCGAGTAATTATGATATAAATTATAAACTAACCGTACAATTTGTTGGGTTGATTGGTCGATTTTAGTTTAAAATTGAGTATCCGACTGTAAGAAAATTTTATTACGTGGAAAGTTTGCTTTTAATATCTTATATTAAGCTGTTCCGGTTAATTCCAAACACCTTTCGACGTTATTTTTAAACGGATTATTACAGTTTTTTCTTCATAAGTTATAAGCGTTGAAAACATATAAAAATTGATATTACGAAAAGAACATAAATCATAAGATAAATTATAGTTTAAAAAATATATAAACTATTTTAATATCGAACAAACTTTCCTATCTACGTACAAAATTTATGAATATCGATATTTTTACCTCAATTTTAACCACCGTAATTTTATAAAGAATCATTTTTATTACAATAGTACAAAAGTGCATTCGTCTAATTTATCGAAATTAAATTAACGTAAATTATATTTTATCCTATCGGTATCATAAGTAATATTCACAGGGTTACGTATTTAATTCGTTGAACAAAATAATTTATACGGCTTATCGAGTCCTAGAAACGAAATTTAAGTAATAAATTATTACCGTTTGTAAAAAGAATATAATTTATCGAGAAATTTTCGACACGATTACGGATAAAATGGGATAAATTCGAACCGATGATGGGATAATTACTTCTTACGAATACTTGTTCTCTAAGCCCGATCAAACGTTGCAGCATTTGTTTGCCTTGGGATCCATAAGCATGGAAACAACGTATCCGCGAGCACTGAAAAAAGAAAACTGAGAAAAGCCTTGTGGGAACGTTTGAGATTTTGGTTCGGGTTCCGTACACGAAGTGTACTTCCATATCCGAGGGCGGCAGCTTCTTTATGCTCGGGAGTGCAATTTCCCTAGCGGATTATTAGGTAATCGAGGCAACGCCAATTTTCTGGATGCTCGACCAAGCGCCGCGGCACAATATATTAGGAGAAGAAGAAGGTGGGAAGGTGGGAAGGTGGGAAGGTGGGAAGGTAGGAGAAGAAGAGGCGAGGCGCAGATATACCCGATAATTATTCAAAAGTTTATCCACTCAGGGACTCGAGCGAGAGGAATTCGAAGGCGAGAGTGAGAAGGAAGGAGGAAGGAGAGTCGATTCCTTGTTTCTCCCTCCGCCGAAGATGGATACACTCGCGAACGTGTGTAGAGGCGTGTACGCACCCTCCCGCACCCTCCCGCACCCTCCCGCACCCTCCCGCACCCGCCCACACACACACAAACCTGACCCGCGCTTGGCGTTAATTTCTCACCCACCAAAAACACACCGCCAGCGATTTTTCAACCTTTGTCGGATGCAACCCCACCTCGAAAAATATCATTTCTTCTCTCTCACCCTAAGTCCTTAGGCTTTCCTTCTTTACTTCTTTCCCACCAAAAAACTACTAATTCTCTAGCTCTCTCTTTTTCCCGTTCGGTTCGCGTTCGCAAAGTTTTTCACATTTTTCCGCTACCGTCGTATTTGGCTACACGTCGATCGAAGAGTCGCTAAGATAAACTTTGAAGGATGCATTATCTCGCGCAAGTTTGAGATTTTACAAAATTACATTTTTTCATTTTCGTTTTTAATTCAATTTCCATCCTTTCGATTTAAGGAGAAATATGATGTGAAATTTGTCAAACTTCGAATACGTGTTATTGTCAATTTTTCTTAACATTTACAAAGGTAAATCAATAATTTCGTGCACTTCCTGAAACATTAAAAATACATAAATTTATAAGTTGAGTGTGCGACTATTCCAAAATCGTAACGAACGATACTTTCACTATCTAATCAAATACTATGCATCAATTACAAGGAAAACTGAAAAAAAACATCCGCTGGAAATTGAATTTATTATTAATACAAATATTAATATTTAATTAAATATAAAATAGATTATAACATTCACATTTTTAAATTCGGTTAATTGATATTCATTGTAATGATTATAAGTACATTGTATATTGCAAATAAAGTATTTATAAACTTCTAAAAATCGATAGCTTATCTAAAATTAACTGGGTATTTTCTTTTTTTAAATAAAAGAATTTGTATTTATTTAATTTCTGGTTATTGCTTTAAATTTCCTATTTACTTTATACAGATCATATCAGAATTTTCCGTTTTTTCGATCGTAGTACTCGAGTATTTTATCGATACTAGTTTAATATTTAATTGCATAACGTAATTATAATTTTGAATTAATTCCTTTTTTTGCTATTTTAAAAATTAATTTACCGAAAACTTGAAAAATTTGAAAAAACACGTTTATAAAGTGAAATATATTTTAGTAGTTCAAAGAAACTGTTTACTCTATAACTTTTGAATACTCTTTTACTTACATTAGGGCTTTCAATGCTTAACCTAATTTAGTGCAAAAAATATTGAAACTGTACTACATTTAAAAACTGAAATTTTAAAGTAATATTTTTAGAATTCGTACACACGTTAAAAAATAAAAAGCAAGCATATACTAAATATTCAAATTTTTTTAATATTACCAGTGAATTCGTACAAAAGAAGTTTCTAAATTTATCACTGAAAAAATATCTACATTAAATCTCCTATAAATTATTAAAAATCTAAACAAAATTTCAAAGATATATATATAATATAAAATTTACAATATTTATATACTCGTCGATAAAATTGAATAAAGATATCCTACATTCATATTATAATAAAATAACGTCGATCTTTTACGATACTTGCTTATATACTATTTTTCTTAAGTGTTTATATTTCTATTTTTCGATCGTCATCGTAGCTAAGCAAACTTATTTATCATTTTTGTACCGAACTAACATTGCTACTTTTTTTATTCCAAGTTATATACAAATTACATAATCCGCTCGTAATATTTCGCATAATTTTAGTACCTTTAAAATATTCGGTAAATATAGAAATGTATATTTTATGAATATTGTTTATTTGTCATTTCAACTTTCTTTGCTTTTATTAATTAACATGTTTTTAATAATTTAAATAATAATTTAAACAATAATTTAAACAATTAAATTAAATTTTTTTTATTGTTTTTCAAATCGAAGCATAGAAACTGTAATCGTTGAAAAAATTATAATTTAAAAATTTTTAAAGAAATTTTAAAATGTTTTCAACAAGATATAAATTTTTTAAATATAATACTTTCTCAATTTAAATTTTAATTGTTTTATTTTATCGATAAATTTTATATAGGTATTTTAATATGTAAGTTAAACCTGTCAATAGTTGCATGTATTTTTTTTCACACAATCATAGTTTACATTCTTCTCTTACTTTTTTACTAAATTCCATTTATTAAAAAATAACAATTTACCGAATTTTGATTTTTTACTACATCGACACTTGACTTTTTTTTATTTTCTTCTTGTATCCAGTAAAACAATTAAAAAATCCTTTAAAGTCATGATTTTTATTTACTTAACTTATTTGAAAAATACGTGAAAAATTAATTATAAAAACATTAATATATCAAAACATTTACGCGACAACAAAATAAAAACGTAAGGAGGTCGTTTCTCTTACTCTAAACTGATAGAAATAAATTCTGATATTTCATTTCTAAAGTACGACAATATTATGTCAAAAATGCAAAAACAAGTCTGAATAGAATGAAAGCGAACCTTTTATGAAGACATTGTTGGAGTTAACTCGATGAGGTCTCACAATGAAATAAGAAATGAGAAAGCAACTCTTGCCGTTGAAACCGAAAAGTCGATCGTATAAATCGCCCAGTTTGGCACGAGATCTACGAGGAAATTGAACGTCACGACTTTGAGAACGTTCGTGGATAGAAGAGTCACGAAAGAACAGAATAAGGAAAAGAAGAAACAAGCTTAAAAAAAAGTAAAGAGTGCGTTAGAGTGTACGAAGGTGGAGGGAGGTGGAAAAAATTTTACAAAGGATGACGATATAGACAGTTTGGGCCTAATGAAATTGTGGAAAAATTAAACTAAATGATAAACACTAGATGTCTCGAGCGTCGCAGCTCATTTCTTCCGTCCTTTTTGCTTGTATTTGAAACGTTGCACCGCCGTGGAAGCTGCAAGGAACAGGGACAAAATACCAAGGAGGAGGCAACATCGGTGTAGCCGGTTCGAGTAATTAGTTATTAACGGGCGAATTAGAAGTTCGGTCGATGGGACGTTCTAATAGGATATTAAAGAACGGATTGGCACTCGAGAGGGTAACCAGGTCGTTGGAAATTACAAAATCAGCAGGCAAGATGTCGACTTCATACCTGTCTGTACCTATCCGTCTTTCTTCTTCTGTCGAATAAGAGAGGGAGTCGATAATATGCAAAAGCTACGGGAAAATTCCCGTGGAATCGATATCGTGCATTGATGTGCCTAAAGCTCGTAGATTTATCGATTTATCCTGTATCATTTTAGCTCGGTGTATCGTACGACAACCGTCGGTATCTGCGTACGATATCGTCTAGGCGTGTGTATCGAAGAACCGCGCGAGAATAATTTTTCATACCGATTTTCTGAGAAAGCTGAGAAAGTTTCCGCGATGTTGGAAGTTTCCTCCGATGGCGAAAAACGCCGAAGTGAATTACACCGATAATATTTGACGAAAGAGCATATTTTTCCCTATAGTTCAATACGAACATTGTTTATGGTTAAACGATATTTTTCATCGATAAAAAACGCACAACTTGAATTAATTTCGTTACGATTCGTACGCGATATGCGTTATATAGGTTTTTGTAAATATTTACCTCTAAAGTTCTTCTTTCTTCAATAACTTTGTTAAAATATTAAAATTATGATTCTTTTAAATTACGAAATTCAAAATTTGATCAAAGATTAGAAAGATATCGAACTTTTAACGAAAATATCCTTCCAATGTTTACCTATGTTTAGTAAAACATAATAAAACAAGACTTAAATGTATTATTTTATATTTATCGGTTTAAATAATAAATCCATGTCAAATAGAAATTCCGTTGCCAAGAAATTATTAAAGTAAGTTTTACCGATCAACTTGAAGAAAAATATTGGTTCACTCACCTGAAACAAAAATAAAGAAACATCCATTATTCACCAAGACTGTAAAAATGTGTATTATGAGAAAAATATAAAATGCAGGCAATTTCCATAAAAAAGATGCTATTATTACAATATCAGTCGACTGCTACAAAATTTGACATTTGATTTAATATGCAAGTATCGATAATGGAAATATATACATATATATGCTTTTTATTTTAATATCTTCAGTTTCGACAAATTATTTTATTTACATACTTTTTATTATACCTTTTTTTTAAAGTATCTATAAAATATTCGAATTTCTCATTCTTACATAGTATAATAATTAAAAATAACACTGAATATCGAATAAATTGAAACTTAAAACATCGAAAATAATTGTTTATTACCGTTAAAAAATAATTACTTAAAATTTTATTTTATATTCCATCGAAAACTGAAATAAAAATTTAATCGTTAAATAGATATAAGTATTTTCAATTAAAGTCGCATCTTGATGTTAAATCAATATCTCTGGTCAATAAACGTAGATATTCTATATATTTTTACTATTCATAATCTGAATAATAACAATATCTCGAAATAATTTAAAATATAAAGTAAGGATTCAAATTAAGTTTATATCGTGTATTTATTTTTCATAATAAATTTAAGTTTTATTATTACCATTGCGATTTTTCATAATACAAATTTTATAATTTAAATTGATTTTATTATTTTTCGGTTAACGCGAAAGAAAATATATAAATAAAATCTTACTAATTTTCAAAATTGTTCATCTTCAAATTTCATAAGTTTTAAACGCGATTTATAGAAAAACAAATTTTTTAGCATTCTAATCAACATGCTAAATTATGCTTAACATAAAAACAAGTATCATATGATCCAACGGAATAGTAATTTACTCTCAACATTATATTACTGTATTAAAAAGAGTTTTGTATAAAACTTGTATTCGTCAAAAAAAAATATATGAAAAAAGCAATCTCCATCTTGATGTCAACAATCGAGTTTAAATTACGAAGGCTTACAATCCGTTTATAAATTTGGAAAATAAATAAAATATAATTTAAATCGCTAATAAGTGCAATCGAATAAAATATGACCAACTTAAATAAGTCAAACTGATAAATGAAAATGGAAAACGTAAGCAATTCTTATGATTTATTCGGGAATAAAACTAACTGCAACAAACCAAAAAGGAAAATATTCACTGGCACTCCATTGAGTATCCCTCAACCGTATTTCATTCGACCAATGGCTAACAATTTCCAGTGTACGCAGTCGACCAATGATGCATAATACCCCCAGGAACCGAGTATGCATTTGAAATCCCACGTGCATAACCTATAAACCTATAAACCTCGAAAATAATCGAGTCTCCTTCCACGCGAGAGAAAAAGTGAAGCGTGAAAATTAGTTGACGATTTGTCGAAGGAAGCGGTTGTGTATACACTAGAAGCGATGAGGTAGGATAAGAAAATGGAGGCACTCGCAACGGTAATTATCATCTGTGAAGGCGCTAGAGACAGTGAGAGGGAGAGAGGGAGAGAGGGAGAGAGGGAGAGAGAGAGACAGAGGGAAAGTGTAATCAGCCGTACATATCTAAGCTTCCGGCGAAAACAGTAGTCGCGACACCCAGCAAACCTGGAAACTAGGCTAATGAGTAATTTTGCGAAATTTGCATTTCAAAGTCCTCGCACCCTTTTCATGCTTCATTCCTGTGTCGGGGCGCGTAATGTGTTGGGTACGCGTGCGTAAACAGTTTCCCTTTCGTTACATCATCCCTCTTCAGTCGCTCGATTTTCCCCTTTCCTTTGTTTACTTTGACAGTTGAGAAAGTCCGCGCGAGTAGGAGCAAACGTGCTTTGTAAATCCGATGGAGTAAAGAATCACTCGCTCGTGTCAATGGTGATTCTGGTTAAATTCAATTAATGTCGATTCCAAGCAAAATATATAAAATACTCCGTTCCCTGGTATCATCCTGGTATCACCGAAGCTGGACGCTTGGCTTGCTTGCATTTTATTTCGAGACATTGTTTATCGGGTACTTACATTTAGTCGCTGGATTGCTCGTAAACCCGTCGAATAAGTTTACGCGTGCGTGTAAATTCTTCAGACCCGCGTTCTTCCGAATAATTATAAATTATAATGAAATGAAGCTTCGAGTAACGCTGGTCTCGAAAATTCATGAATTTTACGATCGAAAATGAGAATGGGACGAAGCTAAAGAAAATTATTACAATCTTTGATGATTCGTGTAATAAGGCAATAATGCCAACATTTACACTAATTTCACTCTAACGTAACCTTTTAACAACTTTTCTATTCTATAGCGAAAAATTATATTTATTTCCTATAAGTTATAGAAGTAGGTTATATTTATTTAATATACTTAAACTTGATGTTAGTTAAAATTTTTATAAAACAACTACCGAATATTAAACGTATAATAGAATGACTATAAATATATTATTGTCACTGTATCATTTATTATGTAAGGATTAAAATTTGATTTTTCATTTGGTGTAATTAAGTTAGTAGCGATTTGAAACTTATCAAAGATAAAACTATATTTGGAAATATAGTGGTGATAATTTATTGAACCGTCAATTATTACAGACGTTATCGCAATGAAATGCCTAAATAGTATTAAATAACAATTATGTTTATCAATACTTGTTAAACAAATGATTTTAATCGACATATGAACGGAAATAAAATTAATAGAATATCCGATTATTGAGGATTACGATTAAAGCTACATCAAACTGCATTATTATATTTTCACTTTATTTCAATCGTAATTCACAGGAATCAAGTAATCTATTATAATTAATTTTAATCATTATTATATTATAATTATAGATACTCCTAAAAAGTGTCGATGACAATACTAATAATGAAAGATTTCGTTATATTTATTTTTAACGTTAATAAAGTTTATCGACATTTATGACTTCCTAAAAAAAAGATATTTTAAATATTTTAATATTCTTAAAAACATTCCTTTTTAAGACGATAAATTTGTACCAAACGAACGATTTTATCGTAAATATAAAAAAAAACGACTCTCGCACGATTTAAATATTTCGTATAAAAGAATTAATTGATAAATACTGTACGATCATTATTAATATTAAATACATTATACATATCGTACATATTTATAATAAGCATTTGTTTTCATAGTTACTACTGAATTCAATTTGAAGAAAAATGTTTAGCAGTACTCGATCCAATTAATATATAATATATTTTATTCGTAATTTATGAAAATGAACGCTATTATTTGAGACGACATAAAAATTTGATAATAGCGATTGATAACAACGAGTCTCGTTAAGAAATATTGTATTTGTTATGAAAGTAATTGGAATAGAATCTTAAGGTATAAAATTAAAACAAGTAATGAAATTACATCGATAATAACGAACTAAAATAATTTCGTTTCCGCCATATCCATTCCAGAAACATATTTTAGTGTCTGGAACGATGGGAATTCTCGCGAGCATGCAACAACTTACATCAAATATTTATCTCTCGCTCTTTCTGGCTCTCTCTCCGTCTGTTTGTCTCCCTTTCCCTCTGACAACTGATGTACTTCGATCGATAAATCACCGTCAAGCTAATTTCCTTTATAAAGCTCCAACTAACATAGATACTTCGAGGCAATCTGTGAAGTTACACCTTCATCTAATTTATACGTAACAGTGGCATCTCTTGTGGTCTTCACCCGCAAGGAACACGAAATACGAAGCATCTATATATTTTATCTATACGTACACGTTATTTTATAGTTGAGAATTTCCTCGTTGTAACGTCTTTACAAGAAAAATTGGTTGCACTATTTTATCGAATAATCACCGCGAATACTTTTTCGTACCTGATATTCGAAAATTTAAATGTTTATTTCGATGAAACATTAATTATTAACTTCTTATCGCTTCTAAAATTCTACTGTATTAGAATCGTCTAGTTTTTATCGTAGAAAATTCTCTTCGAAACCGAATCATCAACATTTACTTGATTCGCTATCGAATAGTCAATCAACGAATTGCGAATTGCGAATTGCAATTTCGTCTAAAAGTCTGCTTCGATATTTCAAAGATTAAAATTGTTAAATTTCGCGTAAACGACTGTACGTAAATAAATCCCATAATGAACTCTCTGACTACATGAAACACTTTTGGCCTGAAAACAGTTTAAATCCGTTATATTAAGGCTATATTAATGTTCAGCGAAATTACTTCTTATTCGGTTCACCCGTAAACTATTATCTCGCTTGCCATTCGGAGTTTCGTAAGCATCATTGGTCGTTAACCGCTGCACGCGTATATAAAAAAAAAGCACGATCAAGTTATTCGGAAACCAAATCGCATCGTCGACGATGAGCGTTTGCCTCGACCGAGTTGTTCTTGCAATAGACTTCGAATCCTGGGGAACTTTATGATTCCTGTGTATTTCTCGCCATGTTTCTTTGTCCCCAGTGGCTCGATTCAATAGTTTCGGTATCATTGAATTTTCGAATCTTGCTTTCATTAGTTCGAGTCTGATTGAAAATCGAATATACCAAAGTTTGGATGTATTTTCATCTCAACTTACATTCATCTTTCTTGCTAAACTGCTTTATTGTACTTGTAGCAACTGCTGTAAAGTATTACGAACTTGAAAGTTTACAATGATTAAACATTATAACTCAATCTGCTTTTACTTTGACTGTAACTTTAAATGAGAATTCGACCAATTTTATATTAAAACATTGACGAAAATTATCATTACAATGTATCAAAAATAAAGTTTTAAAATAAAATTACAGCAATATTAATTATATATAAATTTCTCGATTCAAATATATAAATTTTTTAATTTAATGTAACTTACTTTAAGAAAATGTTTCGAGATGAATAATAATAAAATAACTATAGTTGAATAATTTTATCTTGCGAGAATTCTTGTTTTGTAGTTGTACAAGTTTAGTAATCGTATAAACAAGTTGTTAAGGCAAGTATTTGTCAAAAGTATAAAGTAATCTTATCAAACTTATAATCGTTTATAAGTATATTTTATAACGAAAAATTATATTGTTCGAATAAGATAATTTTCTTGTAATTTTTCTTTCTCGCATTTTCTTATATTTTGTTTAAAACTCGATAAAAAATTAATTTACAACTCGTTAAATTTGCATAAAACAAATTTATGCGAATCAATTACTTTATTCATTTACTTACGTTCAAATTTTATCTTCTAACTAAATATAATTGCATACCGTAATTGTTCGATTAAAAAGAAATTATTCCAGCAACAACAATTCGTCGATATTATCATTGAGACTCTGATCCATAATTCTCGAGCCGATTAAAAAATTAAAAATCTATTCGATTGAATTTAATAAACTCGGAAAATATGTATTAGATATATATTTTGTAAACACGTTAAAAATGTTAAAAATGTTTGTTTCGATATTTCAATGATTCCTCGTTTCTTGCATTTCGCGTTAACGTTATCGAATAAAATCTAATCTCATCATCGACTTCCGTTTATTTTATTATCATAGATTAAAGAGTATTTGGGTTGTATATAAAAGAGTCCGAGGCATTAGAGCATTTATTACAAAGAACACGTTGAGTGGATATAAGCCGAGCGCGCATCGAGGAAACTAACAGAAAATATATCGTTGAATTACAGAGATAATATCCTCTTGAGAAAGTCATTTCACGCGATAACAGGATGGAACGATGTCCGGTCGGCGGGGAGGTTCTTGGGCGGTTTATTGGACGGTTTATTGGGCGGCGGTGGTGATGCCAACGCCGACACCGACGCCGACACCGACGCCGACACCGACGCCGACACCGACGCCGACACCGACGCCGACACCGACGCCGATGTCGAAGTCAACGTCGACCTCGCGTGACGACCTCCGCACTTCAACTCCCGAACGCGTCGACCGCGAAAATAAAGTTGCAGCGTTGCTCGGCTCTTTTCTAACGAGTCGCGCGGCTTTCCCAAACTTGTTTCGCGTGTTCTCCAACGGAATCGGGGCGATTACGTCGCGGTTCGTTTTATGCTTCTGTTCGATCCATTAACTCGCCACAGGAACATCGATACTCGGTCTCCCGCCTTCCGAGCCTGACCCGCACTTTCGCCTATCCATACGTCATTCTTAACGAGGGAGGGTAATCATCCGACTTTACGATGTGTTTTACCCAACTTTATATTATTTTCCGTTCGATGTCCTAACGGATTCGCGGTCCTAACCAGACGATACTTTCGAACAAGACAAATAAATGGCTTATTTTATCTTTTACAAATGCAGAATACTTTTACAAATGTAGATAACGAATGAGATACTTTCTATACGTTCCTTCGGTAATTATCGATGGATCGCGAAAGCCAACCAACTTTTAAACGAACCACGTACTAAATTAAGTAACGATCCTTCCGTGAACGAACGATATTACGTTTCCTTTTCGAATACAAACATTGTTCGAATAATTACGATCGCGTATCTTCAGCAATGATAATATTTTGTAATTTCAGCGTAATAAAATTATTGTCTTAAAGTCTTTTTTGGTTACATTCGCGACACTTGTGAGGTGATATTTATATATTAATTTACAAGTTATTGCGAGTATCTTGAGAATCTTCTTCTAAAGCTCTATTTATTTTAAAGTATAAGATACGAGAAATCGCTGGCGTAAAAAATTGTCTATAAATTTGAACCAGGAATATTTTTAACTTTAATTCTCTATTATAATCCGAAGGAAGTTGAACTTTTGAAAACTAAATCTTAAGACGTTTACTTAATCCATAAGACACTTATATTAGGTATGCGTGGATACGCGGAGCGAATTTGAGATAGAAACGAAAGATCGTTGGACCTCTAAAAATTCCCGCTCGCTCTGTAAAACTCCCCGTCACCGGAAAAGTAGCGTTAAGATCGAAATGAAAGGTCCTCCGGACGTCGACTCAATCGTCGTTCAAGCACTCGGAACACGTCGTCTTTCGAGAGGCCATTAATACTCATCTCCGTTTGTTTTCTTAGCCACTCTCGCGAACAGCCAAAACAGAAAGTTGGGAGCGAAAATTGCAAAGTTCGATAATCGCGGCTTCGTCTTTATCAGGGGAGGAGTTCATATTAGTTTTACGAAAACTTTTTTCTCAACCGCCCAGGGGAATCGAGCTTTCGACGCTCGTCTTAAGACCGTCTGTTCCCTCCTTCGTTTGGATAATATTTATATATACGACGTAAACAGGATCAAAATGAGATTTGGTTAGGAATCCGTTTTGAGTCGTTTGGACATTGATTATAATATAAGTTTCTCGAGGCTTTGATTTTGTTTCTCCGAATCGTGAGTATTATCGTTATACGACGTTAGATTTAAAGTTGTTTACACTTGGACGGAATATTTATAATCCGTTGCAAACTCTTAATACGATAGAAGTTGAATTATTGCAACGAAATAATTTATATATCCACCGATGATGTTTAAATAAATGCAAAATAAACGCGATAAGGAAAAGCGTTTCTCTCTCTACGTTGTCGAAATCCGCTTCGTAAATTATTATCCTTGTAATTAAAGTATCCGTCACAAAAATATATTTTCCAATGCAAACGATACTCTCGTTTCTCTAACTAATATATATTCCGATTTATCGTGTGCGCGGTTATGAATCAGGTCGGTGATTACGTTACCGTTATTCGAACTTAACAGAATGCGTAGAAATTTTCATAATTAATTACGATTTTTAATCGGTTTAAACGCGCTGAATAAATAATCGCATGGTTTTAAAGAAACGCCTTTAGGTTACTGTATCGTGTGTATAATTAAGATGTTTGGAATAACATTGTTTTTAAACGTTTTTATTAATTACAACGCTTAGAAATTGCACCGTAATAACGCGAGCAAGTAACATACATACACGAATAAACAATACACAAATATACGAGTGTAATATATCATCCTTTAAGCTTATTTATTTAAAAAAAAACGTATTGTAATCGGTGATAATGAATTAAAAGTAACGGATTTACTACGTATTAAAATAAATTTAATCTCCGAATCTAATTTATTCAATTTGCAAGGTAAAAGGAAATTGGCCGCATCGTTTCCTCAAAATTGCAATGATTTTCGACAAACTGAACTAAATATCCGGCCTCGGAATCGCTAATACTTATTCATAAGTGTCCCGCGGAAAAGGAAGCTCTGATCGATACGCGCCTCGCGTGAGTCGCGACTCCGTGGGAACGTCTTACGAGCCACGTGAAGCTCCCGAAGCTTGTAATTCTTCGCGTGCGGCATCTGCCACGTTTCGACGGCATCAACCCGACCGTTTCTCCATCCGGGGTGAGGAGAGCGGGGGGAACGAGCGAGACTAGCGAGACTAGGAATACGATAATTGAGAAGAAGTGGATCGGGGACAAAACGAGAGAGGATTTCGCTATGAATTTCAAGCCGGTTGTTTAACAACGTCTCAGGAAATTAACCGATCTGCATACGAGTAATCCAATGTTCTCCTTGTAGAATCGATGTTTTTTGGGGGAGGGATGTCTAACTTTGATGATTCCTTTCTACGCTCTTTAAACTTTCTTTACATATCTTTTTAAAGAGCTTACTTTTTCTATGAGCTCAATTTAAAATACAAATGGTTTACCCGAGTCTAAAATTAGTCACGTTATCCTTTCATTTTAATTGAATTTTACAATCTATTTTAGGGTACACGTTTTTATTTAAGTTACACTAATCTAAAATATATTCGACATCTTAGCTTAAATGTAATGGATAGTTATTTTTTTCTAGGCGAGTCTTAATTTTCTTAATTAATATATTCGCAACATTAGTTGTCTGGTTTTTTTAATCACCGTCGCTTTAAATTTAAGCTATGACGATACAACTCTGGATTCCATGGCGTTAAGAATGATGAAAATGCTATTCTTTTATTTCAAGCCTTTTTTTTAGGTTAAATGAAGATTTTCCGGGATTAAGGTTCTAATGATTGTACAAAATGAAAAACAGAAGCTGCGAAAGGAAAATAATTGAAAAAAGGTCTGTTTTACTAAATAATTAGTTACGATGTACCTTAAGATCTTGAAACATGGGTACAAAGGATTCAATGATCTTTTTTTCGATCTTTAGCTAAGCTTTACACAATTATATATTTTAACTTATTTTTATACCAACATAAATTTTGAATTTGAATCACTCGATCCTATAGTTTCGAATTATACGGAAAATACGAAAGAATTCATTTTTTTATATCAATATAATTTTTCACACTGAAATATAGTAAAGAATTAAATATATATCGATATATTTTAAAATTTATTGTTTTTTTTTAAATAATATATCGAAATATTTTTTTAATGACATTTTTGAAATGTTTACCTATGCACTAACCGAACTAAAAATTTGACACATATTTATTCGAGTTGGAAAGATTAGAATCAAATTACTGAAAAATCGAAAGAATTTTATAAGTTAAGCGAATACATTAAATTTTTCTAATAAATTCGAGAGAATTGAAATTTTCACTTTGATCCAACAATTTTTGTATTGCAACATAATTGCATAAGAACCAAATAACGGCGCAAAATATTCGAGTCTCGTTCTTGCAGATCCAGCCATGAAAAAAAAATCGGATAATATCGATTAAGTGATATTTATTTCCCTCCCCTCCCTGGACAGTATACCCGAGAAAAACCTAACGATCGCTAATAGAAGTACGCGAATATAGCAAAAATCGCGTTTGCAAACTCTCTTGATTTGAAAAATCGATGCGCAAACGAAGCGTATCGTGGAACTCATTACGCACGCCTCGCTCGACTAACTATTTCGAACGTACGCTCGCGGCTTTCAATCATATACCATTAATCGAATTTTAAGTTTGCATAGCTGCCATCCATTTTTCTTCTCTCCGCTATAGCTAAGCTTGTAATTTGGTTTGCGCCTTACACTTTTTGGTTTCGCATCGGCAGAGATGAAATAACGACCTTCGAAAAGTGACTATCGAGGATGTAAGATTCGAGACGATCGCTAGGATGTTAATTATGTCATTACGGGAATAAATGGAGTTTTACGTTAAACATGAAACGTCGGGGTTATGCGGTTGATGACAGTTACAAGGCAGAGTGGTTTTGAAATGATATACTTAATGTTTATGAGATCGTTAGGGCAATTAGACTTGGAGGAAGCTGAATGCAACTTGAAATAATGCAATTATAACTCAATTAGCGGCAGAATTTACTTGTGCTTAATATTCAATTTTAAAACAGATTTTGCTCGATCGTAAAAGAACTAGATCAAAAAAGAAAAGAACGTATAAGTTTGTATCTAGAAGCGGAACGTTTTATCAATTTTAAGCTATAAAATCTTATGTTGATAAGGTATTATAAATAATAATCTTTTAAGATCACATTAATAAACTAATAAATGGAAAATTTATCCTATAATATCAAAAAATATTTTTTTATAATCAACTAGAGTTTTCGTATCGCAAAAAGCGAAGAAAATATAATCTGGCATTTTTTAAATTAATAAGGCAATATTTTTTCATGAATAATTTTTTTAACTTTTATTACATGTAACTGGTTTCAATTATTTTAAAAAATTTGCACAATAATTTGTTCAAAAATTAAGAAGTTTTCGTTGAGCGGTCATAAGATAATATCCATAATACATATTTGTAGATCCGTAATGTATCTAGTTAAACTTTTATCTGATCGAATTTAATACAAATCTATTTACGTAAACATTTATTTTACATACCGACCCATTATTTACGTTAAATTATAATATTCAGCATTTATGTAACAATTTTTTATTAAATAAAACTAATGTTAAACATTAATTTAAATGCGAAGCTTTAATATTTTAAAATTTAATAATCTTAAGTAGTACAGAAAAAAAAACATGTAATTATACGAATATTAACATGGAATTACATATGGTTCATGAAACTGGAATACGTACTACTTGTACGAAATAACTTTTATTCGTTACTTATGATCTGCTTAGTAAGTTACATAAAAGTATATAGACATATATGTAGGAAAATTATGGATTACTATAATTTTACTAAAAATTCGAATAATGAGAAATTAAGAAATATATAGGATAATGATAATTTTTTAATTAATCGAGGTAAATTATTCATCAAATTCGAGTAAATTATATTTAACATTTTTTTAAATTATACTAAACGATAATGTACACGAATTACTAAGAATTATAAATTACTATCATATTTATAATCTAAAAAATAATTTTTCGCGTAGAAAGAATTCTAGAAAATCTGTTCCATTTTATAAAAAGTTCGTGTAAGCGTATTTGTAATTCTGTAACTTCTTTTGAAAGAAAACTTTCGATGCTACAGAAATAGTTCTCAAGATAATATCGCAAAAATATGTTATAAAGTTCAGATATGAATATGAACTATTTCTGCAAAACATTTGCGCGTGTGTGTTCATACGCTTCGATATTTCTAAAAAAAATATTCCAAAAATTTATTAGTTTCACTGATGCACTTTTGTTGTATAGAATCTTTTAATTTTACAACGTTCATTTTACTTTTTGTATTTGATTATATTTCAAACTATAAATTTATGCACTTGAATACCATTGATAATTTGCTATGATTCTTTTATTCTTTTTTCGAACCAAAAAAATTTTTTAGAATAGTGACTAGCTTTTAGAGAATTTGTTTTTAACATCAAAATCTGAAATAAAAAAAAATTTTAACTTTAATTCAATTTCAAATAAAAATTTATATTCATACATTCGGTTCAATAGCGAAGAAAAGGTTTAACGGTATTTTTAAAAATTTTTCTCATGGTTACTCTCAATTATCTAATATTCCGATACAGTTTCCGACTTATTCTTATTTCGTTAACCTCAAAAATTTATATTTTTAATTTATAAATCCTTAATTTCAAAGTTTCTATAATCAATAACCGATTATTTTATTATATTAATTATTTGATAATACAATTTGCAAAGAAAAAAAGAGAAGGATTTTATAAATATTTCTTTTAATAACTAATAATTTTTATAACATTTAACATTAGTCTAAATTTACAAATTTTAAATTCTTAGTTTTATATATTTCATATTATATGTAATATTTTTCGAAACCATAACTTTCGAAACTTTGAAACTACTCGGGCTGAACAATAAGTTAAATCAATGATTTAGTATACAAACATATAATATTATTTGGGATGAATGTATAAATTATGTTTACAAACGATTAAACCTCCGTTGTAAATTTTACGTATATTTCTTATTGTTAATGTTTCACGAATAATCCCAATACATGTAAAATATACTCTAAAACATTAATTTTGTATATTGAAAAAATTTATGCTAATTAGATTTAAAAAATATTATAAAATTATTCAAATATTTACAGCGATGCCTTGTATACTAAATATACACTAAATACGCCGTATTTGATTTTATAAAATATTTATAGATTATTTTTTACATTATTATAAGTTTCGTTTTCATAAAAGCAAAGGAATCTTCTCGTTAATTATTTGTATAATTAATGCGCAAACAATGAAATTTTCTCTTACGATATCGATTATTTCGACAAAATTTTAATCAAACTCTAATAAAAGATTACGTAACTAATAATTATACTTAGGTTTTAAAGAAAAATTATTGATATATCGATATTCTATTTGCCGATAGCCAACCGCCCTTTTTCCGGAACATCGTACGAACCAAAATACGTCCTGCATCCTATTACAACGAATAAGGTATCCAGTTCCATAAAAAAAAAAGACGCGGCGGGAAAAAATCTCTTACGCGCTCGCGATCCTCGAAATCCCATTCCAAATCCTCGCAAAAGCAACGGAGAAAAGATTCGCGGTCCATTACGTCGTTTCCCATTCGCTTCATTAGCGGTTGATGCCCCGAAGACACGTCAACGTCATTCTCGGCGGTACAGGCGACGATCGGAAAACATTTGCCACCGGCGCTCGGCTAATGGCGTCGCGAGAGGAATAAAAATCGAATGTAAACAACGATGCCATTCTCCGAGAGCTCGCACTTGTGGAACAACGGGAACTTGTAAATACGATAAAAGAGATACTGGCCTATACACGTACCATACTTTGTACCATACTTTGTATCCCTTACGTGTTTTCTTTCCCTTCCCCTATCATTCCTCCCTTAATAGATCACCGAAGCGAGAGTGGAATATCGATGGCATCGAACGAGACTGCGATAAGTAAGTTCGAGGATCCGAATTCCAAAATAAACAGCTTCTCGCTTAACCATTTATATACGTCCCTCTTAGGGTTACAAAACGATATGTTTGTTCTTGCCGTAGACGAAGCCGACGCTCAATGTCGGTAATTTGAGAACTGTTTTATATTTAACATTGAATTATTGTATGACATATCCGAACGAGGCAGTGATAAAAATCTATCGAGTAACGTATACTTTTCCGCGGTCGAATCGTACCGTCTATCCAAATTATTTCAGTTTACGTCAACGCGCGAGGAAGGATAAGAATTCAAGATAGATTTTCGTATAAATATGCCGAAGAGACATTTTGAAAATTTAGTACGAAAAAATGAAAAATATAATTGATTCGAAACGGAAATATTTCCTTACCCGTCGACATACGTTCTTCGCTCGTTACCCGAATCGTAAAAGAAACAAAATACGACGGAAATTTTTTAAAGTTGGATCGAGCTCGAGTTCTTTTATTAAATATTCTGATGAAAAATTTCGGACGAAACAGCAGGGTCCGAACATTCTAAAAATTGAGCGCAGGTGTTTCGATTCCTTTGGTTTAAGCATCTTTGGTTTAAGTAAGGTTGTCTATTCAAAGACGTTATATCACGTACAATCATATACGATTATACGATTGAGGTTGGGTGAATTTCGGCGTGAAAGTTCAGCTATATAAGAAGCTGTAAGTAATAGGAACGAGCTTATACGACGATTTCCCTTTTCTTTACGAGTGCAGACTCCGCCTCTCCAAAGTTTTTCAACCTTACATTTTTTACGAGAAAGAGGAGGGCGGCAATGATTTTTTCTACCTTGATTCATAAATTGTTTTATACTCTCGTAGTATGAAAGTTTACGTAAGAGAACGCCTTTTTCTTGCCTTCGAACATAAAGAATTTATCTCGTGGCTCTTCGTAGCCACAAGTACTTTTGTATGATTGGATCATTTTTATCGAAAAAAAATTTCCTTCGAACGTGTCACTCGTTGCTGTACATTTACTTTCGAGGAATCAATTATTTTACATATCTCGTCAAGTATCTTTAAACATTGACTTTATATCGAGTCGATATAAAGTGTAGACTCGATATCGTTAAAATCAATATTAGATTTTGACACGTTGTAAAGCTGATAATTCAATTTTCCCACTAACCCTTACGCGCTTAATGAGTCCTTAAACGTAGTCACTCGTATTTAAGAGGTTAGTTTACTAAAAGCCACGAAACCGCAAACTACAAGACCGTGTCAAGTTTTCCTATATCGCTCGATATCCGCCTAAAGACAGATATAACGTGTAGCTAAAATTGTTCGATAGCGCATTCACTCTCTACGTATGACTGTTCTTTGGTGAGTATCGATCGTTTGATACTGTACAGTTTAGTACCGTATTCCTAATGTTTCTTATTAATTAATAATTATATGCATTGTTTCGGATACTTATCCAAGCTTCGAGCAAATAAATCATAATTTAAGGAAAACTAAATGTAATATACTACATTTTTATTTTTCTTTACTACGATTGCATTTTCGACTTTGCTTTAAATTTAGTATCTTTCTATATTATAGTTTTACAAGTATATTATATAAAATACAAGTGACCTTTTTCTAAGAACGTTAGATTTTAACATAAAAGGTATGTTTATCCCATGAATCCGACATTCGTTATTTCTTAAGAATATTATACAGACACTCGCGATATAAAATATTATTATTTTTAAAAATGATGTTTTTATTTTATTTCGCATAAAAATATTAGTTTTATTAAAAATTTGAATGTCGCTTAAGATAGTAATTTTTTAGATACCTGAAAAATGTAAGCTCTTCTTTTAAAATTTAGAAAAATTGTCTCGCGTAAAATTATTTTAAAAAATCGTTTATCGCCTATATTTTTATATAAACAAAATTATTGTATTATAAAATTTAAGTTTAAATGATATTTTCAATAATTGAATTATATATAGTTTATATAAAAACTCATCGACGAAATAAACAAAATAATACTCAAATAGCAGACAAAATAAATAACCATATCAAATTTTAAAAAAGTGAAATAAAATAGATTCTATCGATTGCAATGATATTTTTCTATTTTCTACGTGTCAGAAAGCTTTAGCCAATATTTCATAAGTAAAATTACGCTTGAGTGGAAAAGTATTATTAAATGTTATTTTTTGTGCCATTTAGAAATATCTTAGAAAAAAAAATGGAAATATTGTTAAATATTTTATCGATTATTTATGAATTACAAAAATCTATAACGTTAGCTATTTACTAAAAAATTTAAAGTTTATAAAAATATTTGAATAATAAGAATGGTACATTACTGATAGAAAACTACAAAATATAACCATTTTATGCTATAAACTTTAATATAAGTTTTTAGATATATATATATAAAGGATTTTATTAAATTATTCAAATGCTATAATATTTTGATGATTTAGTATAAAATGGACAAAAGAATCATAAATCAAACGTAAAAAAAATATTCTATAGCAGATAACTATGATGCATATATATTCTATTTTTTAAAATAAATTTCTTATCAATATATTTACCTTTAGGCAATGTACTTCGAAATATTATATAATAAATATTTTGTTATTTTTAAACTTATTTTTATTCGATGTACCGAGATAGATTAAAATTGTTTTATTAAACCTCCAAATATCATTCAGTTTGATATAAAAAATAATGATGATTGAATCATGAAATATTAAAAAAGTACAACGTAGTTTGAACGAAGGAAAAGAGAAAACTAAAAAACATCATACTATGAAAATATATTCTTGTTATCTCAATAAACTTTTATGCGCTCAATGTACTATTTATAAGTATAAATATCAATGTAATTGAAATACTCGAATAATTTTTACTATTTATAATTAATATATAAATATTCCCATTTAAATTTTGAGGCAATATTTTGCCAATATTGCTCGAGATTATAAAATTAAAAATGCCTTATGCTGTCTACCGAAAGTTATTAACGAAACCTAAAATAATTTATTTCTACATTTTCTCTTTTGATCATATTTTGATTCTGTAATAGTAAATGCTATAAGAGATTTAATTCAATATTTAATAATATTTACTTAAATATATTCTTAAATAATGTTTTTATAATATATACAATTATTAATTTCTAATAATGTTTTAATATTTATAATTTAAGGAACGAATACATGAATTAATATATTATATTTATATAATGGATGGTTAAATATTGATTCCGAAGTTTCATAAGAGGAATACATTTAATTTTGTAATGGAGGATTGAATTACAATATTATATGTTTATGCTAATTTAAAAGAATAAAATATTTTCCAATGCAAACCGAGCGAAATTTGCAATGCATAATTAAAATTATTCATTTGTATAGTTAATCGAAAACAAAATTAAATTTTAATGGTATATTTTTAAGGAAACGAATAAATATAAAAATTGTAGATCGACAAATGTAATTTTTAATCTCGAATAAAATTATTTAACTTACGCGTGTAAAATAAAAATATTCCCAACGGTCGCAAAAAATATCCTATTTTGCAAAGCTTTTGCAGTGATTGATTTCAAAGTTATTGTAAACGAAAAAAAGCAGAGTCACGCTTCCATAATAAAGAGCAAAGGAAAAAGTCGAAACGTTCGTCCGGGAATTAGAAACTAAATTAATTTGCGGAAAACGAAGCGTCAGTGGTGAGTAAACATTAGAAACGTCGAAAGCTCGTGAATCGCGAAGAGAAGGGCCCGAGTAATTGAAAAACGAAGGACTAGACTAGGAAAGAGGAGGAAAGAGGAGCAAAAGCGAAAAAGCGAACGGAAAGTCCGGAAGTCCTTTTTCCCCTCGAAGCGAGGACTTCAAGGGGAAGCAGCGGAGAGACGCGGGAAATTTAAAATTTAAACGCGGCCGCGAAACGAGTCGTCTTTTCCCCGACGCGGATCGCCGCTAGGATCGTAGCTGGAATTTTGATTTACGGAGAGCGCGAGCGATCCTTCGGAAAAGGAGAAGAGAGAGAGAGAGAGAGAGTCAAAGAACCAAAGAATAACCGGAGCCCGCGGCTACGCTCAACCCGCTACAGTTTAAACGAAAAGAAGGCGCAGGCGATGGTTACGAGATCAATAATTGCACGGTTAATTTCGTCGTAAAGACCGAGCCGAGATTGAATATTTGATACAGCTATACGAGCCGAGGATTTCAATTATCTATGAAGCGCCTGGATTAAAAAATACCTTTATGGGTTAGGAAAGGGCTGTTTTAGAAAACATCCATTCCGGTTATTAGATCCGTCGGCTTTATTAAATAATCAACTCTGATAAGCTTTGATAGTAACGGTGAGTTGGCAGATATTTTTTTTTAAATGCGCTCGTAGCGACTGCCGATGAAATGCCTTTCCTTTGAGCTGCTTATTATTTATTCGAGCTTGCGGAATCTTTAATCAAAGAATTTCAATATCAATTTCTAAATCTTCGTTTCCTTTCCGGCTCGATGCTTCCGGGATGCATTTTCGCATGTATTTTTTAAAGTGGCACTGAGTGCCGTTCGTTCGAAGCCGACTCGTCCGAAAAAAATTTATTACAGGGAGAAATGTACGTTACACGGACGTTGATCATCCAAAATACGCGCGAGATATTTTCTCCGCGATAACTTTTCTTATCAAAAATTTCCCAGCCCGAGAATCGAATGAAGTAACGGCGATGATCGTTTATAAAAATTACTCCTTACCGAATTAATTTCGTCGTAACCGGCTAAAGCTTAAATTAAATTCATTGAACGTATTTGAGTTAATCTATTTTATCGAGCATCGATAATTGGTTGAGCAAACTATAATAATGAAAACTAGATAATGTTTAATGAGGTAGGTATAATACAAATTCGTATTATCAATAAAATGCAAACCCAAGATTCTAACTTTCGTTGCGCTAAGGAAAATCTTGTTTGATTTATTGGCTGTTATTGGAAATTCTTAATAATTATGGAAGATTATTTACCGCATTCTTTCTCTTAGGTAGCGAGAAATTTGAGTTATTTGGCTTGGAAAATTTTACAGCTATTTAAATGGATATAGCTATAAATAAAGTACCTCTAGATTAAATTCATTGAATACATTCCGTTATGAAAATAGTTCCTAAATATTAATAAGAGCGATAAAAAAAAGGAAAATTGAAATTTTTTTCAATGATCGCTGTAAAGAAGACTTAATATAAAACGATCGATAAAACGTTATAAAATCAGAAATTAATCCTCGAGGAAAGATAAACGAAGGTTTGCGTTCCTTTTAAAACTAGAATTAATTAATTCGTTATTTAAATCATTACTCGAGAGAAACGTACAACTTTCGAAAACGGAGAACGGAAAGATTCCACGCGATACCGTAAAGTCGTCGACCTCCGAATCTCAAAGTGGTAAGAACCGACGTAAAAAGAGAGTAAAAGTATGTAAGAAAAGCGTCAAATGGAAGGAACGGAAGGAACGGAAGGAACGGAAGGAATAGTGAAAAATTCATAATCCCAGTCGAAAGCAACGAAGTAAAGTTCGGAATAGCAGATTAATAGCCGGCGTGAGCTTACCCCTAAATTCCGCGAAAGCGTTCGCGCATCGAGCTCCAAAATCCCTTGATTTTCATAAATAAATGAACGGCGAGCGCCTACACGCGAACTTGGACGATAAGAAGAGAAGGATGATAGGGGAACAAGAGAGAAAGTGGAGCGTGCAGTCCAGGAGCTTCTTGAAAACGTAATTAGAAGTAGCGAATTAATGGGCCAGTGTCTGGAAACATACTTGGATAATTAAGCCGCTGATAATTTCAGGAGGAAAGACGAAGCGGCTCTTCCTTTGTGTCGCGAGCAGCTGCCGCCGAAATCGCGTGTTGCTGGCGCGACGGGTTTTCCCATCGCGTCAAACTTCTTGGCACAACGGAAACTTTGAAGTCGGCTTAGCCGCCGGGAGGCTTCCCCGATCGAGGGGAGATGGACCGGTGGACCAGGGGACCGGGAAACAGGGGACCGAGAAACAGGGTAGAACAGTGAGACAGGGAACGTCGCTGCTTTCTTTCCGGATTTTCTTTTATTAGCTCCTTTATATCTCGAGAATAAGCTGCGCTTCGGGATCCTCCGAGTATCGATGTTTGCGCTCGAGTACGTGGCGATATCCCGCGATTTTTAGTTTTTCGATTCTCTCGACTCGGGCAATAAAAATGCTACGGGGATGAACGAAGAAGCTCTGTTTCAAGCTCTACCATTATGCTAATTACGATGTATGCGTAATAAAATATTTATCGTATCGTTATTGATACCAGGATACGAACATTTTTACAGGTGTATTAATTATTTTTTAATCTTTCCGGCTCGTTTGTGTAGAAGTTAATCTGACATTTATTTAAACTAAGAGAAAACAAATATTTTAAATGTCGATAAATAAATAACTCGACTCAAAAGTCGCGAATAGTATAAAATATTTATCTTGTTCGTAGCCTCGTTTATCGACAAATTTTAATATTTTAATCGTTGTTCAAAGCTGGACGTATTCGTAACTTTCAAGAAGGATGTTTTTTACAACCACACGTTCAAATATTAAGTTTGGTAACTTTTGAAAACTATTTTTAAAAAACGTACGTATTCGTAAAATCGTTACTAATTAAAATACATCGGTAAACTTTGCGATTTTCATTTACTTTTCAAAACTGCTTATTATAATATAGATAATAAAAACTTTGAATAACATAAAACTAATTCAATAATCTATGCATTTTATTTAAAAGTTAAGAAAATAATAATAAAATTTTATATTTATCGATTCGATAATAACGATGTTCGCGACCTCCACACTGATTAAAATAAATTCGTATTAATATCCTAATGTTCGGTAAAAATAAGTAAACGATATAAAGCAAAAAATTTGTACCGTGAAAGAAATTAGATTCGTAAAAACATTTAAATGATTTTAACATTTCGATTGTAACGATAAAGTACAAAAGTGCACAAAAAGAATAAAGATTAGTTTCGTTCGCTAAAATATGATGTTGTTAACTGTTATCTGAATTACTTATTTTCGGAATCGAGCAATAACCTGAAGAGTAATAAAAACCGACGTCGATAATATCAACGCTATGCTTATGGAAGTTTAGACTGCGAAGAAAGCAACAATCGAAACGAGTCAAGCTGGGGTTAAAAAAATGGAAGGACTTCGATATATGTATACGGAACCTCGCAGCGGTGGAATGAAAGAGATTTCGCCCGAGATTCGTGGACGTGAAGGAAGCCATTAATCATCATTTGCCGAAGCGTTTTGAAAGATTGGATCGCAACGGACCGACGTTAATCGCGGGATGGAAAAAAATTAAATTATTCCTCGCTTTCGATTCTTTGTCGCTTCTAGTCTTTATTAAGTACACCGTGAAATTAAGAATGATAAAAAAGTTACTCTAGACATGATATCAACTGTAGTAATACCTTAAGTATATTTATTATATAACAATAGCAATGTACAAGATACATATTCAAGAACTTGTCCGAAAACAACATTTAAACTGTCAAAGCTTCTTTTTTTCGCTTGGACGATTTTAATTCAAAGAGTCATAATAATATTATTATTATATTATTGTCATTATTAAAAAAGTATTATTAAATAGTCGGATAGTCTATTATAAAATTATCTAAATAAATATTATAAAAATACTTTTATCGAATAAATAAAAATTCTTAATAAATAATTCAATTAGAAAAAATTTTACTTGAACAGAAAAAATATTTTGCGACGGTGTAATATTTTCTTTACCTCCTTTATTAATTCTACTATTTTTTCAATACCTCTACCAAATAATAAAATTGAATTTTTAAGAAATACTTGAAAATAAAATTCTTTCAAAAACTATCGATAAAGTTATAGATTAACTAATTTTTTCAATATTATTTTGTACATTGACTATTGTTAAATTAGTATCGAATAATAGTCGTAAAATATATTATGAAATATTGTTTATCATTATAAAGAAAATTAGCAAATTAAAAACTTTGAATAATTATTATTCGATAAAAAAGAATTTTACTCTTATAAATGTAATTTTACGTAATAGTTGAAATAATCCATTTTTATTAGATTCATGTTTGAATTGGTAAAAAGCAACGAATATTTTAAGAAGTATTACAAATATAAACAAAAGATTAAATATAGTATACATGTAATTAAAAACTAAAGTAATTTTAAATTTTGGAAAGAAAAACTGTACATTCAATTTTATTCCTTACCCTTTAAAAAATAAATATTAATAACTTTTAAATTATTTTTTATAATTCAATAAATGAAAATACTATTTTAGTATTATAGTATTTTCAAATTAAAACTTTATTGAACCCAATCAACGGAATATCAATTATTTACATTATTATTTATATTGGAAATAGATAACAAATAAATTACTGTATACTATATTAAAAACACTTTTATATCTATAATTTTAATATTTGAGTTTCATTTAAAATAAATAAATATCATGCGGTAATAGAAATTTTAATTAACTATTATAATAATAATAATAAATATTCTAAGTATTTAATATGTTTAAGATACTTATTTTAAATAGTATATATACTTTATAGCAAATATTTATTTTTAAAGAAATGAATTTTGGTCGCGAATAATCGTTTCATAATATTATTGTAAATTCAAGAATTTTTGAATTATTAAACAGTATATTTAATAGGTTTAAATATATATCAACAATTTATACAAAAAGATATACATGTGGATTTTCAGCTTTTATAATTTAAAAAGATTATTAAATTTAAAAAATGTTTTATATCATAGAAATTTGGAATTATTAAGTATCGAGCAATTCATTACTAAATTATACGAGCGTAAAATTTTGTGAAAAATTGATGTAAGTATTGCAGGATATTGTATATATATATTTATATAAAATTGCTGGCATAAAAATTTGTTATCCGATATAATTTTATTCGTACGTTACCCGACATCTGTCGCTCATATTTTTTCTCGACTTTATTTTTCATACATATCCCTTGGAAGAAAAAGTCACAGTATAATTTCTCATAAAATTCTCGTTCTTTTATCATTATGTCATCAATTGCCCTCAAAAAATGCAAAAGAGTATAAAATGTATTCAATGGATGAATTCAATCGCAAAATTGGTTGATTTTATCAGTACCGTTTACCTCCATTCTTGTTCCAAGGGATGGCACAATATCGATATAAATGTATTAATATTTAGAAATTTATATTAAAAATTTTATATCGCCGAGCATTAACTATAAATAGTTAGAAATTCTATTCTCGATGTGCCGAGTTATAACATTTTTAACGTCCAATACTGTTTAGTATCCATAAAAATAGTCGGTACCTATATATAAACAAATATATCCATGTACTCGTAAGCTCTTAATAAAAAATATATAGAGGAAATCAAAACGTAATAATCGTAAGATCATAAGCGCAAGCGTCTGGAAAATGAAAAGGACTGGAGGGAACAGTTTAACGAAACGACGTCCCTTTAAATTTCGCCCTGTAAAAGTAAGCGTCAAGCCGCAGAACCACCGAACCACCACCAAGTTGCTTTCTTCCATCGTCTCTCTTTCACTCGTTTTGTCTCCCGAACCTTTTCTCTCTTCTCCTCTAAACGCACGAAGAAGAAACCGTAAACTATTCCTGCGGGAAAGTTGATATTTCCTTGTTTCTCTCTCGAAGGAAACGAAGGAGCTTGCTTTTATTTCTAGGTTAGGGATGTCAGGGACTTTCGTGGCTTACCTCATTACTCGACATCGCATCCGCGTAACTCGTAAACTAAATAAAGAAGTCCAACTTAGCTTTTTTTTATATCCCTGCCAAGTTATAGCCTCCCGTGAAAATAGTCTCGCGCTTCGATAATCGGGCTCGCGAAAATTCCCGACAAGAGAGTTGGGAACCGTCTCCGTGTTTCCCGGAATATTCGTATCGGCTTCTCTTTTCGATCGCTCGTTCCTTATTATTATTTACGTCTACAACGGTCTTGAAGTCTCGAAAACGTCGGAATGCAAGGCCACGACGCGAAAACGAGCGCATAATCGAACGGAGACGCGATTTTCAAGGGACTCTCGACTGAGTGTCATATCGGAGTTTTGAATGTGCTATTCGTTTCTTTGGAACAAGAGGGACACCCACTCGGAGAATAATACTCTCGAGGGTATTTCTGTACATTAGAATATAGGAGTGGATGTCATTTTTAAAAATTAATCTATCACCGAGAGGTGAAAGTGAGAAATAAAGAAATTCGTTACGAAAGGAAGAATAATTGCTTTTGCTGTAATCGCTGTAACGAATTTTTTATCCGTACTACAAAAAATGGATTTATAAAATTAACACAATCGCCGTATTAACTAAAAAAACTACTTTCGTGGATATTTTTGCTTATTATTTATTATCGTCTAGGAAATTAAAAAATAGGAAAACTTTTGATCTCGTATCGAAGGAACGTTTGCATTTAATAAGGTAAAATTTAGAACTGATAATATTTATATAATATATAGTATACTTTTCATATTTTCTACTTTTGTTGGATATATTTCGAATATTGCTTTTCTAACCATTTCTAATCTTTATATAAAATCGTATAAAATATTGTAATACAATTTTAAAACATAAACGGGAAGAATAAAATGACTCGTACATTTTTCCTGTTACAAAAAATATTTTATTACCCTGAGTACTCTATACAAATAATAAATTTGAAAAATTATTTTCTTTGTCTAAAAGTTATGTACGTGAACATTTAAAAAAGAATTTATGTACGGTAAATATAAAAAAGTATTAACATTCTTTAATAAATTCAAGTTTTTCTAATTATAATATCTAAAATATCAATCACTTATAAATTTTTATAATTAATTTAAAAAATACATTAACGTTTAAATTAATATTACCTTTATTTTACAATTTCCAACCAATAAAGCAGTGGTCGAACAGCAAAAGTAATACAATTCTCAGTTTTCAATGAATTACTAATTATCGGTAAATATTATTAATCGTCATTTTTTCAAACATTATGTACTGAATTATCGAATTAAATCAAATTAGAAATTTTTTTTGTAATTGATGATAATTAAGAAAATTAAAGAAATTAAATTTCTTTCTTTTCAATGTTGTACAAATTCTATTAAAGTTGAAAATATGTAATCCAAAGCTTCTCTTAATTTCATCTGATATTTCTTTATTATTCGGTAAAAGCTTTTATTATCAACATAAATAAAAAATTGGACTTAATGGATATTTTTATGTTATCACTTCTTTAATCGTACAATAATTAACTTATCTTTATTTTCTAAAAATATGGCTCTCAATTTTATAACTATAATTTTTATCGTACAATGACAATCCATTATAAAATTATATACCAAGTTCTGGCATTTCGACCGCGGAAAATTCTTTAAGATTAACAAGAAATAAAATATAGGAACCAACAAAAGAATTATTTTCGATAAATATTTACAACAAAATACGATTTCAATTAATCCTTAATGTTTAAAACATGTCGAGAAAAAATATTCCGGATATTTTGGATAAAACGGAAATTACGATTCTCGTGAAATTGAAATTAACAGACCTTTAATTAAATCTTTAAATATCTTTTTCGCTCGTGAAATTAAAGCTGGGGGAAATATTTATGTAATATTTAGAATAACGAATTCTCAGATACCATTTGTGTATGTAAACTATCGAAACTCCTAAATTGGAGTACCGTTGGATGAATTTAAAAACAAGTTCACAATAATTCACGATTGTCATGGACTCGCTTGTCCCAGCGAAATAAAGTAGCGCGATATTTACGTAGAACGAAACCTCGGCAGTGGTTAGTTCAACTCGTAGAGCAGTAGATAAAACCGGCAGCAAACACGTCCGCATTTTTTATTATTTAATACGGCACATAAATTTTCGAAAAGCGTGAATTTGCATTTGCATTTGCATTTACTTCCTCGGATTACAAGCGACAATTCGAGAAATCTTCCAAGATCTTTTTCCCTTTTCCAACTCAGTCACTGACCGAATTACGATTCGGCTGATCCGAGTCGATTATTTGCGAAATTTCTTGGTAATCGGCGATAAAATCAAGGCATTCGATAGGCGAGGAAAGAATATATAAAGAACGATAAATCGCAATCCTCTTTTCAAATATTACGCGCTTCGTTGTGGAGGAATAAAAAAAGTAGGAAAAAAGTAGGAAAAAAGGGTTGAGAAACGTCAGGGTAAATATTCCCTTGGGGTTGCAAAAGCCAGTAACGTCCATAATTTAAGCTTCCGAACGGAAAGTCCTGTATAATTCAGGATTCGGTGGGACGATACGCGGTGGTCTTCTACAGGAGCACGCGCTTGTAAAAATTTCAAGGCTGTGGTCTTGTTCGCGGCTTTCGAACCTCCCACCTTTGACCTCCTCCTCGCGGTGGGCAAATATTCTACGAATACTCCGGTTATACTATTTTCGTTGTACGCGTAATTTTGGCAAACTTGTTAGTTTTCTTCGATGCTTTTTTTAATTATATGCGACTGGACTGCAATTTTAACATTGTTCGCAAATATTTTTTATCTAAATACCTCGTTTTAGACGGAATGCGAAAGCCAGTGCGAATACGTTACGGATTGGAAGGTATGTAATAAGATCTATGATACTCGGAAAATAATACAGCGAACTTTATATATGTTGCGTGTTGTTAGTCTCGGATGTATAAGAAAAAAAGATATACAAGATATACGTATACGTATTGTAAAAATATTTCGAATTACTTCCGGTCGTTTAATTCGTTTTGAATTAAATATACATAGTATCAAAATAAATGGTATTTTTTTTAGATTCAGATCTATGGTAAATATTCGAGAATTAATCGTAGATTATATGGAAATATTTTTTAAGAATTTTCTTACAATACTTCAATAGTAATATAGTAAGATAAATCTTTGTAATAAAAATTAAATCCTAAATTTACTTTAACGATAATATATTGAATTTTAACGAATTCGTAAAATATACCTCTAGTAATAATAATTTTGTAAAATTTTTAAAAATACCTATTACAATTTTTTTAATTTAAAAGATGCTTGGAAGTCATTTACTTACCCAAAAATTTTTTTAATTTAGAAATCTATGTTTATTTTTCGATAGTTTATCCTTTTTTTTTAATTGCGAAGAAAATTATAATATTTTGGATAAAATTCTAAAGCTAAATTTTTCTCGAATAGTAATGTACTTAGAATTTAAATCTTAGTTTGTTAAAACGGATTAAAAAATGAAAAAATATAAAAAAAACTATTTATATCTTTCACATTAAAATGTTAATTTCAACTGAAAAAATTTATTTTCAACAAAATCTTTAAAGCAAACTTTTATAAAAGTTATAAGTACTTTTGCAAGTTAATGATAGAATCAGATTTGTCTATTATTATGTATAAGAACAATATTTCGTAAAAAAAATTTCTTCTTAATGTCTAATTTGAGATTATTCGTAGCAAAATAAAAATAATAATTCATTTTATTATACAATATATCAATACTGAATAAAACATATTAGAATTTCGGAAACAAAGTGAAACAACTATCGGTTGAATTTATGAAACAGGTTTAAGTAGAAAATTAATGGTAAAATAGAAAAAGTAATCTTACTTTTCCCAGTTTCTTTAAAGGAAGAGTAAATTATTAATTAAAACGTTTAAAATAATAAATTAAATAATTATAAAGATAAGATCACTACTTTGTACTCGTTACTAAATCTTAATTTACATTTTTTAACGTTATTGATCCCTTGAGCAAAATGTTTTATAAAATATTTATTCGTTCGTATGTTAAAAACAAAGTTTAACAAACTGTTAAATATTTAAAATAAAACCCCCTTAACAAAATACTTGAATGATATATTTTTGATTTATTTATTACTTGAATTATCAACTATGTTTATTAAATTAATAAGAATATGTCGCATTAACAACTAACATAAATTAAACATAGCAAATAATGTATCAGAATGACTATAAAACCGCAACGGATTAAACTAATATGACACGATAATTTTATTTTTCTATTATTTTATTTCATTTCAAAAAGTATTATTAGCTTCATTTATCAAAATAAATTTAGACCCATATAAAGAAAGTCAATAATATTTAATAAAAACTTTTATAATATTATAAATTGTATAAAATAGAAACATAGAATTATAATTACTGATAAAATAAATATACAACAAAAAATTAACTTAATAATTGTAATCTAATAAGGTTCTATAAATTTAATATAATATAAAATTAAATCTTTCTGTACAATAATAAATTATTAATAATATAATATATTAAAGAAAATATATCTATTATATCATAATTAAATAATTGTCTTAGTTATTAGCATTTAATATAGAAGATAATATCAAAAAATAAAAATATCATAAATGAATTCATATTAATACTGATAATTATTTATTAGAAAAAACAAAGAAATAAAATTATATTATCTGAAAATAATGTACTTGTAATTTAAAAAAGCGTTGAAATAAAATAGGACAACAAAAGATGATAGTGCAGGAAATTCATAATCATAAGATAAAGGAACTCTATACTTCATCCAATACGGCAAGGATAATTAAATCGCGTATTTAAAGTGAAAATTAAAAGAACAGCATAAAGAGTTTTAATAGGTAAATCTTTAGTTAGATAAAGAGGAAAGATGAAAGATAATATCAAATAAGATTTCAAAGAAGTTGGATGAGTATAAATATGTTAGGTAAAATTAGCACTGAATACAATAAAGTGGTATTTTGTTTTAAGAAAATTATAAACTATCAAATTATATAAATAAATTAATATAAATATAATCGTACATTTATTTTCTTCGCTTACAAATACATTAGTGAATTAAATTTAATAATTTTATTTCATTCAAAAAATTAAAGCAATCAATATTTTAGTAAAATTGTTTATCTCGAAAAAATATAATAAACAAATATACAAGCCTAATTTATATAAGCATTTTTATGAATTTTACAAATTATCAATATTATTAAAAATTGTCTCATTAAACATCTAAAATTATGTCAGATTTTAAAAAAATGTATATTTTACGCCATTAAAAAATACATTCATTTTTATTCTAAATTTTTGTATCGGATTAAAGACATAATCTTACTACTGAAAAATCCCTTTAAGATTACTTTCGCCACTATAAAAATCCATTTATCATTCTCTGTACAGTAGATGTACATTTCATGGTTATAATACAATATAAATTACCACTAGATTTTAAAATAAAAGATAATCTATCGGAGATGATTCAGAATGAAAATCTCGTTTAAGTGTATTATTTATATTGCGATTTTTTTTCATTTTGACAAACATGTATATTTTATCATAACACGGTATTTTAGTATAAATGAGTAAATAGAATGTATTAATTATTCGTTAAAATCACACGATATTTCAAAATAAATATTATTGGTACTTTCTAGAAGCAATTTAACTTGCACTTTTTTACTATTTTCATAACAATAAAAATAAGTATTATCCCATTAAAATGTAACGAATACAGATTATACGTTTTATAAAATTCGTAACTACTTAAATAAAGAAAATCGAGGAAAGTTTTTGAAAATATTCCAATTAAAATAAATAACATACTGTGAATACGTTGTAAAAAATAACGAATTATACAATAAAAAATACACAAGTGTGTTTGACAAAAATAAAACGAAAATAGCAACAAAAGCCGTATAAAATCGTAAGTCCTACTTTACTTTTGCTTTGAATTTTATCGTACAATTTCATCCGTATGCTGCTGCTATAGACAATATACAAAATTCAATTTTAATATGTATAAAATAAGCTAAGATTACAACATTAATATTATATAAACTACAATTTTTATCGAAATTAATATTGATTAACTGTTTTTAAATCAAAATATTTTCCAACATAAAAACCTCGCAACGGAATATAAAGTAAAAACAGAACGAATATTTTTGTTCATTAAAATAAAAACAAACGGTTAAATTAGGTTATTTTAAACAATATCTCTTAATGCAAGATACTTTAATAAAGAGAGCTAATAAATGAAGAAGGAAAGCTTAGCTTATAGTTAAGTAGTACGATCAACACCACAAACTCGGTTAATGAATCTTGATCTTAGAATCTTTAGAATTCTTAATGAATCTTCTTCACAAATATTGAAAAGCGGCAAAGTTTGTACAAAATAAATGAAACTAAAACGAATTTATATTATTGAAAAACCGGAGACTTTCACGATGAAATATGAGGAATTTAGCTTCAATCTCCTTAATGGTCAAATTTCGCAAGAAACTAAATATTTTCAATGAACCGTACGCGATGCGATTCGCCATACGCTTAAAAATTATTTGCGTAGAAAAATAATCGTACGTCCGATAAAAAATAACGAAGCAATCAATTATTATAATTATAAGAATACATATTTATAATTCATTCATTATATTATTCATTTGACACGAATCAACTTTTATTTACGCATGGATCCAACTATAATCGTAACACATAAGTTGATACGCTAATTATTTATCAAATTATTAAAATTTGAGCATTCTATAAAAGAAAAATATTGCTTATCGTAATCGTCGAAACACGAAGCACCGAATACAATTTTGAATTTCATATTTCACTATTAGTACTACTTTTATTTTATTGTTCAGAAGTTTAGTAGATAAAACCATTTTCGCGTTATTATTGTTACCGTTCGCAGCAGATGGGGACGCAAGTTTTTGACGTGCCAATTGCTTTTCTTCGCGGCAAGTTTTATTCAATCCTATTGTAAACATGACAAAAGAAAAGAGATGCAAAACTTGTGTAAACATTTAAACAATTATAATCCGAAAAAGAGAAAACGCACCGATCAAAAAATGTCGAATCAACAAAATTAAATTATGATATGCTTTTTAAATAACGCGATATGTTTTTTAAATAATTATAATAAATGAACCGCTATCGACAAATCGACGAGATAACTAAAATTTGACGCTTAAGCGAGCTTCTCGATATCACCGAAAAAATATCGAAGTACAATCCGATTTCAATGGAAAGTAAAAAAAATCGTGGAAATCAATTTCATTTGTAAAAAGTTTGCACGTCACTTTAATGGGTAAAGTAACTGGCACATTTACCGTATACATCCAAGGAAGATTATCCTTCAGAAACAGACTACTTTTAGATTTGAAATCTTACGGCGAGCTATATTTTGTTCGAACCATAAAATATAACATTTGTGAAGTATGGCGAGTGATAAATGGTTTTTCACAGCGGAGAAACTAATCTTCGAGCGGTTCCCATTAGTAAACCCGTGTTTCTCGACGCGTCAAATAAATATAGCAATTATCAGGCTGCTCCGTTAGGTTATTCAAGGTCGCGCCTTAAATCCTCCGAGCGAAAACACCGTCTCTAGTTCGACTCCGTGAAAAACGCCGACTGCACGAGAATTCGTAGGAAAGGATCGGACGCGTTCGACCGACGGAACAAACTAGAATCCGTCTCGGCCCTTAAAAGCGTTTGTTCTTCCTAGACTTCGAGTGCGTACCCACTCGATGCTTTCGAATGGCTCTCGAGTGGACGAGGAGGCGATACGCGAGTTCGTAAGGACGCGCTTATCCAGGTTCTCGATGTAGAACGATCCGTTGTCCGCCGTCGAGTCGCTACACTACAACTCATCCAGTCTGGGGAATGGCTTCGACGACTCCACCGACTCCACCTACTCCACATTGCACATCGGCTATTTACATTAACCAAGTCGTCGACACAATATTCTGACTCGAGTATCAAAAGTTAACATTTTAAGATACATTCCTCGATTGTGGATTTTGTACCGAATCTAGGATTACAAGTTCCAGCGAGATCGCATGTTTCTAGTTTTCCATGCCTCGATTCTAAGCAAATTTCTAAACGACGCTGTAAACTAGGAAATATGTGAAATAATGGTGTAAAATAATCGTTGAAACGTGTTAATTTATTGTGCAAGATACGTAGATTTATCCTTGTAGAAACGATGAATCACGTTATCTATCGGTGTGAAAAAGTAGATTCGAGTCAAAGTGCTTTTTTTGTCTAATTGTTATATCGGTATCGTGTGATTTATATTATAGTTTGCGAGAATATAGTTATTTATATGACTTTGCACCGATATTGTTATATTGTACGTTCCTAGAATATAATGGTGCAACCTTCGTACATATATAGATTTAGGAAAGAATCTATAATAAATGTGTATAACTTTTCTCGAGTATCAATATTCCTGACAATTTTCTCTTCGACAACACTTTTCGAGAGATTTTCGACTAAGGGTGAAAATAGATCTCCCGAAGCGAACAAAAGGACCAGTTCCTTGTAATTTCTCGAGTGCTTTTTAATGCACGGCTGGCGATTCTCTCAACGACCTCTTACGGTATTTTCTAGCTACTATCCCATCGACAACGATAACAAAGATTCGTCGAGCGTCAATTATAAATTTATCGCCAGTATTTTCCGCTGCGCGAAAAATTCGTCCAAGCGGCAGAGAAACAACGAACGATCGTCGCGTTATCGACCCGAAGCCGCGTAATCAAACGAACTCGTGGAAATAATCCAGTCGGAAGTGCAACGGAAATCCTCGGGAACCCTCGCGATGATCCACCGATCGAAGGCTCGATCTGGGGCATCGTTAAAGTTTAGATCGCGACGCCTCCCGAACCCGAAAAAGCAACCACCGGAATCGCGAGTACATCGCATGTACGTTTCCGCACGTCTCGCATCGGAAAGTCCGCGAGCGTAAAAGTACTCCAACTGATGCAGCGAGTACGTAATAAAGCACGACGGCAGCCTCGGGTGATTTGGTATGCACCGAACGGGGTGAAAGGTCGAGCGGAGGCGACTCGCGACGCTGAGCCCTCGAATCAGTCACGCGAGGCGGCGGAGGAGGCGGAGGAGGCGGAGGAGGCACGGATGAGACGTGCCCCCGTAGCCGAGGAGAGGAGAGGAGGAGGAAGGAACCCGACTTAACCGGAACCGACGACGTCAAACAGACTCGGGAGCAACGTCGGACTTTGCCCCCGCGGGTCCTCGCGATCCTTGGGAATTCGGCGTACGAGATGCGCTACGAATTTGGATCGGTCCGATACGAGGATCTCGTCCGCTTCTCCTCGTCGTCCCGAACGAAATTTCGCCGCGCGAGCTTCCGGAAACTTCTCGAGGAACTCGTGCACGAACGCTCGTTCGCGTCCGCTGGAATTCTGTCGAGGTTGGGCGAGGCTACGAGTATTTTTGTTGGAAATACGCGACGATCGCGGCAACCGCGCGAGTCGTTTGAAACTGGTTCGAACGAGGCGATCGTTTAAGCGGATAAACGTCGACGAGTATTCGACGAGTATTCGACGAGTATTCGACGAGTATTCGACGGGGAAATATCCCGGTGCGAACAAACTTCTCGTAACAACCTCGATGTCCGCTCGATGAAAAAATATCGATGCCTCGAATATTTTTAAAAAGTCGCTCGTCGATCGTATTCTTCTCGAAAGGAACAACGGATTAATTGGAGACTTTAACTTTTACGCCAAGAGCAAGTTCGGAGTTCTTTGGGAGAAATTATATATTTTTGAAATTATTATTTAAATTTTTATCAATTTATTAATTATTATTTATTTTTGAACGTATTCCTTAACAAAGTAATTAAAAAATTAATCGAATAGTATATTAGAATTCTCGTTTTATCGTTGAAAATTTGAAGATCGGGTTAAAAAACAATTTTTTGAAATATCGCGACCTATTCGAACTTATTGGACGATAAAATTTGAATTGAATTATAATCCAGAAAAAAAACGCTCGCGTTCGCGCCAAATTCGTCGATCGTTTTTTAATCAACGAACGGAGTAAACGGTCGCGATAAACCGAAAAATAGTTCGCAAAATCGAACGAGGCGTACGAATCGCTATCCCGAATTATATTCCCCTCGTTATCGCCCGGAATCATCGGCAACGAAAACATCCCGATTGCCGCGGAGCATCAATTTGTGCGCGTAGCCGTCGACGTTTCGACGTTTATAATTTACGTACGCGCACGAGTGGAAGGAGGGACGAACGAACGTCGCGATCGATTAACCGAAAGTAGACGCGACTCGATGTAATTGCAACAACGAAGCATCGCCTCTTCGCGGGTCAAAGGGACGGAGGTTTCCGGCGAGGAGACAATATTTCGCCTCGAAAACTTCACCGGAAGAAGCGAGAGGCACGAAAAAACCAATTTTCCAGCGATTACCCGGGAAGCCAAGGTTCGACAAGGTCCAACGAAATCGGTCGATGCGAATTTCGCGAATATCCCAATATCGGACCCTTTCCCCTCCCGCAAAGACACCAAGAATTCGAATGAGGAGAGGAGGAGAGGAGGAGAGGACGAAACGCAGGTTTGAGAAGGATCTCTCGAAATCTCCTGGTTACCCACCATTAATCCCGAGGCGAATGACTGGAGACACGGAATTGCCGGTTGCTCTTTTGGCCTCTTGGCCTCTTCGCCTCTTCGCCTCGTCTCGCGACCTCACCGTTTCCTCTTTGTCTCCCGCTGCACTTCGTCACGCGTTCTGCACTTTTTAGCTGCACTGTACGTGTGCGTGCGGATACTCGAGAGGTCCGTGTGCGAGGTTGTTGGAGGTTGTCGGAGGTTATCGGAGGTTGTCGCGTGCTTCCTACTCGGCTCCTCGTTCCGTTCGACGAGATCTGCATCGAACGGTGAGCTAATACTTCCTAATTTCGATGCACGGCTGATCATTGACTCGAGCGAATCTTCGCTTATAAATATCATCCTATTCGTGGGTCGAATATCTTCGGCTCCGTTAAGTTCGATAATGTAATTGTTTCGTCGGTGCTTCTGTGCTCCTTCGTATTCGTGCTTCGTTAGAAATTAAGAATTCCAGCGGTATTTATATTTTTCGCCGCTGTTTCTTCCATTTTCGTGTTCCAACGACGATAAATATTTATTCCGGGTGCTTTCAATTATAAATTAGGCCACGATGCGATGAATCCGCTTTTCCAAATATTCGTAAATTCTATCGTGCGTTATCTAATACTAGATAACAAGTACCCTTGCGAAATATTATATTACGCGAAAAGTTTATTCGAGCTTGCTATTATTCGTCCTCAAACGATTGGTTTCACGCGATCGGAACGAAGTACACGTTGATAATCGTAATCAAAGATTCTCTGGAATGACTTAATGTTTGTTTAGGACACTCCGAGATAAAAATGTATCTGTTGTACGAAGTGCGAAGTTGTGTCTAAGCGACGTAGAACTTGGATATTTGCTCGTTTTAGCTCAAATATTATTCATGTGTAATTACTGTACACGAGTATGAATTATCGTAATAGTAGATATTTGAAACAAGAATTTAGTGGCAACGATACGACATCCATCGTCGGTTTACTACTTAATTACTAACGTTGAAATTGAAATCAATCGGATATTTATCCATTCGTATTTGTATTAAATTTTTTAATCAAATTTATCCAAGTTGAGAGTAATTAATTCAAATACGCGTTAAAATAATATTAAAAAATTGAAATATACTTTAATCGTTTAATACTTATTTTACGGTTTTAAAGATACTTGATACTTTTTAAAAGTTTATAGCCTACACTCGAAATGTTATAAATTTTATAAATATTTAGTTCGTATTCGTAATTTCTTTCTATTTGTAAGGAAAAACGTTCAATTTATTTTTAACTACCTTTTGAACTTTTGAAATGTTTAAAAACATTCGTAGTACGAATTCTATCCGTTTAAGTAATTTTTTCGTATATTTTGTAAGATCGGATTCAAATTTTAAAATATTTTTCGAGTTTACTTTAATCGAAGTTTTGTACGTATTAAAAGGTAATATTTCTATATTGTCGGTGCTTGTAATTTTGTACAAAAATTGAATATCATTTTTTTTTTAATCCAAAGCAATTACAAGATATTATTAAGTGCATAGCTTTTATATAAATTGAATATAGTTGTTATATAAATTTATTATAGTAAAATTGAGTATATAAATTTCTTGTTATAACTGTTGATACATTTATCGACATAATAAATTGATTGTGATAAGTGATTATTAATGTAACTTTTAATATTTATTTAGAAATATTCTTTCTAAAATGTATTAAATGTATTTATTATAAACAAATAATAATTTTATTATTATCTTTTTACAAGATACTCCAATAACTTTCTACATCAAAGTTTTTTCTTAATTAAAAAAAAGTTTATTTGATAATATCGTTTAATGGTTAATAATAATTATTTAAAAAACTAAAATACTCTAAGAGTAAATACGCTAAACTTTAATTACTTTTATATTTTATCTCGATTAAAAATTTTCTTGCAAAATTAACTTCTAGGCTTAATATTTGTTTATTTCTTATTTTACATAACTAAATCTATGTATCTGAAATCTTTTAAGAATTGTTTATCTTCGCGAAAACAAGAACAAATTAAATTAATTCAAAGTTATTCTTTTATCTCGCATTTCTCTAAAAGTTCCAAAATATGAATAATCTATCTTCGTTAAAATATGTAAAATAAGGTAGCACATCTTATTTTCTCGATACTCGTAGTGAATTTTATTTAAAAAATCAAACTTAACTTTTCTACAATAAAGAATAGATAACTTTCGTTTCTCGCGTTGTAACGAGAGAGGATAATAATTTATAAAAATTAACCTTGGTGGAATTAAGTCACCACTTGGAACGATAATTCTAAAGGGAAAAAAAGGAAAAAACAAATATAGATCATGAAAATATAGTACGGAGATAAAAGTGCGTATAAAGAGCGGCGAAAGGTGTTTGAATAAAAGTAGGGAAAGTGTCAAGAGATAAAGAAAAATATGAAATAATACTTAGCGCGTGCAATGTTCAGATGAGATAAATAAAAGGAAGATAAATAAAAGGGAAGGAAGAGAAAGTGAAGTAAAGGTGCTAGTGAAGAGAAAAAAATATGATTAAATGAAAGATCTAGAGACGTTTAATTAAAAGAAAGATATAATTCAATTAGATTGCGTTCAAAAAGTCTTGAAAAGACTTGAATAGAAATACTTTTACAAACTGTATAAACGCACTTATTGTGTCCGAGTTAAATTTTTTAATCTCTGCTGCTTGTCCAGGCTTTTTATTAAACTGTATAGCAAATATCATATATAACCTTCTAACTTGACGAAATTAGTTGCTCTAGACGACAATACATCGTATTATATACATTTGGAAAATCGATTCTGGATTTATAGAAGGATAAAAAATATTGTATATAAACCAAATTTCTTTAATCAAAATTAATCATCGAATATAATTGACTGTTTAAATCCCTGAATGATTTGTTTTTCAATATTTATAATTAAAATGATTCGATATTTTCGATCAATTTCGTAGCTTAAAACATTGCCTAACTTCAAATTATATTTTTTATTTAAATTAATATAAAAGAATACTTAATTATTCTAAATTACTTGATGAAATATTATTCATTATTATCTGGTCATTAAAAATATGAATGGCTATAATCTGTACAAAAGAAGTTGAACATAAATAAAAATCCGGAAAAAAACGATTTCTTTAAAAAAGTATATAAAGTATATAATATAAACGTATAACATTATTGTATAAAAAAAAGGTTGCAATATTAAAAGGTTCGAACTTCTATTAAATTAGTCCATTGATATCCGACGGACGACCATATAAAATAATCACCTAACTGTATCGAATAATTAAGGAATTATGCAAAAACGATTGCAATCCCTATTTACGATCGATTTTCTCACTTGCTTTTTCCTCGCGTAGTTCGGATTGAACTCGGTAAAATATAGTCGGTAGTACATTAGCTTGCAATTTCAAGAGGTATAATGTATGTAATAAAAATCTAAGAAACATACACCACAAGTATTGTTATCCGATACTGTCATCCGGGAAATCTCGACAGTATCTTTGAATCGACGTCAATTCTGGAACCATTAAATTCCTCTCCGAATGCGTACAACTATTTCAGTTTTCCTTTTTTGCGATTACTAGCCATCGTAGCAAATTGCCGCACAAAAGAGTATTTACACGTGTATGCACGCGAATGCGTACGTCAGCTTGGGCACACACACACACACACACACACACACACGCGCGTGCATTGACTGAGAGAGAGAGAGAGAGAGTGGCTCGAGGAAAAGAACCATTCTACGTTTCTACTGTCGAACGCAGAAACGCCAACTTTTGATTGGGGAGTTACGTTATCTTACTCCTTCTTTTCATTTCCCTTGTGTACATTTTTCGCTTTTCACTTATTCAGAAAACGTTATTTTAAGATATTAAGGGATTTAATTATATTTTAATCCTTATATAATCGTCTTTTCACTAATAAATTTCATTGAAATATGTAGACAAGTGTTTATATTATTCCGTATATTTCAAGAATTATAAGTACTTATGAAATTTTTAATTAATTTCAAAATTTCATTTCTATTTAAATTAATCAGATATATCTATAAAATATTTGATTTTTAATTGTAAATTATTTTGTAGCTTATTCTTCGTATGGTATATAATTTTTAAATATTTTGCTCCATTTTAGCAAAATTTATATCCATTATATTTAAAATTATTTTGTAATTTGCTAAACGATATTTATAATTTTTCATTCGAACGATTTCATGGTAATATTAAATATAACATTAAATTACTATTGCCTTATTGTTTTAACCTGTCATTTAACAAATAATTAAATTATACCAAATTAAATATTCTAAAAGTGACGATGAACAGCAATAATTAACAGTTCGTCGATATTCACAAAAGTTCTTCTTTCATATTTGCTTATAAAACGAATAAATATAGATCTATAAAATTAATCTGATTTATTTCTGAGTCTATGAGATGAAATTACACGATTAGAATCCTAATATATTTTTTTAATACAGAACGTGAACAATGCATGTAATATACGAGGTAAGGAATATATTTCAAACTACAAAGTATAACTAATGCTTGTAGAATTCTGAACTTTAAATTCGTTCTTTTCGGAAACTTAAAAATCAGCTTATACTGCTACTTTTGTGACTATACAATATTACTTGAAACTAACTTTATGGGTGTATGTAAATAAAAAATATTAGAGTTCTTTTGAATGAGTTGAATTTAAAAAAAAAACCTCATTTGCTTAAAAAGATGAAATCTTAAACACAATATTCAACATTTTACTATCGTTTTCTTTATTTCAAGTACTCCTTATTACGTATACCTTATTCTCCGAGTTACGATTGCTTCCTACTAAGTAGCGATATTTATAGCGCTATATACAATTCATGTTTTTGTTACCAGACAATACTTTATAGAATCTCATAAAACAATTACAATATAATTTCAAGATGTATTCAAAGTTAAATAGACACTTGAGCTTTAAAACATCTTTTTATTACATAATATTGAAACGACTCCGTGGTTTTCTTATCTTACAATAATGAATTTATAAGTAATTTGTAAGTTGCGTAACAATTTTGATAAAATAAAAACAATCGAACTTTCAAAGAAATTATTTAGAAAACATAAATTAAAATTTAATTTATAATTCAAACTCCTAATGTCGGTAATAATTGCGATAATTTATTGTATGCGATATATATCGTTCGCTTTTGTTGCACATTTACGTCAACAATTATTCACAAATAAAATCAACGCTAATCTTACGTAAGTAGTTAATTTCGTTCTTCGCTATTCATAGCTCCACAAATAGTAATTAAAGTGTTCATAATTTAATTAAATATATTATTATTATTACACAATTATAAATTTATACTACATTTGCGAAGAAATTACAAATTATATACATTATTTTGCGGATTACTTGTGAATATTGAACAAAGAAATGAAGTTTGCTTAAAATATTGTTAATTACAGTATTTACTTAAAACTATGTACCAACTAAAATATAAATGACCATGTAATTGAAATTTCGAAATTTGTTTTATTAATAAAAGTCTTTGAATTTGATACTAACCACAAGTATTCAAATTTTAATATAAATTCCTTTAATAGTTTTTAAATTTATATTTTAAATTGATCACATTGACTAATAAATGATATAATAATTATTAAATTATTAAATATTTATACATTTTTATTTATGATAATTACATATAAATATTTTAGCTAATAATATTTTTTTATGTAATATTTATAATGAAAAAATATTGAACTCCGTTCCATTAAAATGAGCGTGTAAAAATATTTTGATGCATTTTTATGCATTTTAAACGATTAAACTATATTTCTATATATTCTGAAGCATCATAAATATAATTTACAGGTGTTGAAATAAAATTATAATAAATCAATAAATTGAAATACGACTTTTGACAGATTTAGTAATTTCATAATTATCTGAAATTTTAATACAAATTAATTCGTATTAATAAAAGCATCCTTTTCAATTCAATTATAAAATATTAAGCTTTGAATGTTAAATATTAAACAACATACAATTGATTTACCAGTTAAAACGTGGGATTATTTATCAATTTCTTTATGTAATTTGTTCTTGTAAATATTTTTAATTTTAAATATTTCTGTTATTGGATGTTCATATTATATTGTAAAGGTAATTTAAATTATTATTGATGCTATCAATAGAATTGTGGTTTAAAATACAATTACATAATGAAGAATAGAAACCACTTTAAGATCTAATTGATGCTACTAATTAAGATAGTTCTTAGGCTAATGAAGTCAGTATAGTAAGCTTAATGTTATCGATCACGTAAACAAAAATGTTCAAGTTCATAATAATTTAAAACAGATGGCAAACTTATATTTATAACATGAAATATTTACCTTAAAAATCTGGGACTGAACATTGTATTATGTTATAATAAATTATAATTTTAATACACGGTCAATAAATTCGATCATTTGTTCAATATATTCCTATTTGTTTAATATAATCGAATCTCGTGGTTTTAATTATTCATATCATTGTAAATTACAATTAATTTAGTACTAATAAGTGATTTTGAAAGTTAACTTCAGAGTTTAAAATATTAATATACAAATACGTAATTGAATTACTAAATTTCTATAGGCGTTTCATCGAAAAATATATGAAATAAGAAGAAGTTTTTACGCAAATTATTTTAAATTAATTACCGATGATCGATACATATATTGTTATATAAAATATATTTTAAAAACTATATTCGATAGTCTTTTGAATCAAATATTACTTTTTAAGGTTTTATTAATTTTGTTATTTTAATTGCTTTTTGGAATACGTTTTTAATAATAAATTTAATGTTTTATCGATTACCGAGAAAGGATAATCGAGTTCGGGTAAATAACATAACGATTTACCATAAAAATAAAAAATATACTTGAATTCGCCATTTGTGATTAAGATAATTAAAAAAAATAACGAAACGTATACAAATTGATTTAGCAATAATCTAAGAAATAATCCGATCGAATAAATTTCCTTTACGGGATTTAACGGATGGCGAGTCCGACGGTAAAAATGAATTCGCGTTCCATTGAAAATAATCGGACAATCCTTCTTCCTCTCGCGGTGTACAAAGCGAAAGAATATCAGCGTGCAAACAAAAATTGCCTAAATGAGAAAAATGGAAACTAATGGGAAAAGCAGGTTACATACAGATTACGCTGTCTTTTACACACACCGATGGAGCCAAAGCCGAGCATAGGATATCGCGTGTGTGCAGTCAGTCGATAATCGGAGAATGGGTTGAGTATCGAGGTATTTATTATACAGACTGGAAGGTGCGAAGGGAGAGTGTGAAGTGTGAACAGTGAACACCACCGGCACAAAGAGTACGCGTGTCTTTAGGACCTGGGCTCCTGGGCTCCTGGGCTCTTTCCGTCTTTCTCTCTCACTCTTTGGATGACGAGGAGACTTTGCGACCAAGAATGTTAATTAATGCCGTAATTAATTTTGTGGCGCCGACCATATTAATCCTCTATCACTTACCAATCTTCCCTCTCTTTCCTTCCCTCTCCTTCCAATCTATCTATATATTCGCGTCTATCTTTCTCCTGTGCGCGAACTAACGTGTACACATACAATTTACTTGATAGGAGCTCGAACGAGACTCTTGTGGCCTTTGTTAATTTTACTAAAGTTCCAACTCTACTTTTAAATTATGAACTCCATTGAAAAAAGGCTCGTACAAGAAATTAGAAGTATCGAGTGCTTGCCGGAAATATTTTTTTATAACAGCCAGATTTAATACGAACGAATTTATTATCGCGTCCGTTAATAAACCGAAAGAAATCGTGAAATAATGATTAAAACAAAATTCTGCTCTAAGAATTTAACGACTTAAATCGAATTTTTGTTTGTTAAGTTCACCAAATTCAAACATTATTAACGTTATTTACTTAAGTCTTCAACTTTAGAACGTGAACAACTAAGTAACACAGCTTTTTCCACTAATTCCGATTAAATTACACTTAAGCTCACCTTAAAAACGGAAACTCTGACTTCAATTTTTTTTTTAATCTACTAACCTACGCTTTAACGCAGCAGTAAATTGGGGCAAACATTACAAAAAACACTTGAAAATTAGTACTTTAATTTAAAAAATAACTACCTGCTTGCTTTGCTCTAATAAAGTTTAATCAGTGTTAAATCGGCTTGAATTCATGAAAAATTTATTGTACTTCGGTTAAAAAGAAAAACTCGATACATTTATGTCATATTTTTTTAACTGAAAATACTGCGGCAATTACAATAACAACATATTTTTCGATATGATTCGATCTCGATAGATTTAAAATAAAATATAATAATAATAAAGAAATTATTCACAGCGTAAAATCTTTCAATTTAATGAAAATAAAAATTAATGTTTTCGATACTATTCTCAAATAAACGAATGAGTAATATTAAAACAGAAAACTGTTAACCGTAACTTATTATCTTTGCAGAAATAATACGCATCGTCGTTCATTATCCAAAATTTATAATTGATAAACGTAATAAAAGTAAAACAGATCGACGATTACATATATTTTCTATACATTATCACACCTTAATTCTTTGTGTTATTTCTACTTTAAATCGTAAATTAAAAATATGTTAAGTAATCATTAAAATAGTATTTTTTTATCATAAATATTAATCTTAACTACAAAATGATAAATATTATTTTTTATGAAACTATATTGATACGAGTAACGATATATGATTATAAAAATAATTCATACAGCGAATATAAAAGAAATATTCAATAAGTAAAGCTTAACTTCCGCTGCCATCAATGCTAAATTAATTTACTCGATATTATTATTTTAAGAAATCACTTCAGGTTTAACTTTTACTCGAACGTAAATATTTTATTCCTTAATTTAGTTTATTTATGAGTAGTAGCAGCTTAAAATTATATTAAAAATGTTACCATAAATACTTTAGATATCTAAAATTAGTATTTTAAGATTTTCATTATTTAGTCTATAACGTGTGAACGAACGTTACTCAAGATTTTAGATAAAAAGAATATTATGGAAATTATTATTTGTAAGAACATAAAAATAAATAGTGTACATTTTAATTCTTTCTTTTGTTTCTTTTTAATCTAAAAACTTAATTATAAAGACTTTTTTACCAAAATTTTGACACTTTTATTTAAATTTTTGTTTAAAAATAAAAAAAAACTCGAATATATTTTAAGAAAATTTTAATTTATATTTTTTCTTTCGTTTCATAATATATTGCAATATATTTTCCAAAAATAATGTTTAAAAATTTCATATTATCGTACATAAAATAATTATGAAAAAACAAATAGTTTATCCCTTGTTTAATTTTGTCGAAATCGCACCTAAAACAACTTTATTTTTTAATTATTTGATTGCTTATCCCCATTTTTCCATTCATTTAATCATTTATTCGCTTCTTCGTGCATTTATTTAATTTTTGATGCATTCGGTCGGTTATCGCCAATCATTCGAATTATTATAATCATATAAGCTTTTAATAAAAAACGTAAAAGCATCAAAAGAAAAAAAATTTCATAGAATTTATTACCGATTAAAAATTTAACTATATTTAATTTATTATAATTTTTCGGAATAATATTTAATTATTTTTTTCACTTAATTTGTCTATCTCACTCGGTATTATCATTACCGCTCTAAATAGAAATTACTCAAATTATTCCAGCTGACATAATGTACCACTGCACCTATAACCACTAACCACATGGTCTAATGGCACGATCGTTATTATTACCAATTCTTTTTCCATAATTGATATTTGCAAACGAGTTCGTCTTTATTTTATTTCCTACGACATATTTATTTACACGTATTTATACGCGGTTAATTATTCAATGCATTTATTTGGTTATTTTATTATTATAAAGTATTTATATTTTTTAATTTCAGATCTATCGGATGGAACCGTATCGCAGAACTAGAAACTAATACAATTAATATATATATATATATATATATATATATATATATTACACTTTATTAATATTTATCGTGTAATTATAAATTAAAAATTTTTACATCGGCGTTGATTATAACGATAAACCGTTAATTCGCATGATTTGTACTTATTTAAAAATATAAATTTACGAACACTTAAATTTCGATCTCGTTCGAAAATTAAAAATAATACTTTCCATACATTTATTTTTTAATTAAATATTTTTATCGAATGATAAATGGATAAGATATAATTTTATCGTCCTTAAACGTATATAGAAAAACATCGTTCGTCCGAAAAAATATTTTCATGATTCTAGATTTGTAAGGTAACCATTAAATCCTGTGTTTTATGTAAGAATATGAAATTTATCGCGATAACTTTCGATGAGTGATGATTAAAATGATCGATTAAAAACTGCTGCATTTAATAAGCTTAAGACGCACGAGTGTCCGTACAACGCGGAAAGTGCGCAAACCGTCGGATTTGGTTACCGTTTCTATGGCGTTATCCTCTTTATTTGAACCGAAAGATCGTCTTGAAATGTCCCGGTAAACAACATTCGGTCATGGAGGAGTCCGGCTCTGTCGAAGTCGGCTGCCGAAACTATAACCGTTGGTTCGCGTGATCGAAGTCACTCGCCGAAACTATGGTTCTGAAGCCGATTTAATGTTGCCCCTTTCTTCTAATCGAAATTCTCCGTGGGTTGTCGATGCGGTGACTCGAGTCAATATCGACGCGCCGCTTTTGTGTCCACCGGTGAAATACTCAACGCGTTGTTTGCGATTGGAAAATTTGTTTGGTCGTTTTTTTTTTTTTTTTGCGGTAAGTGTCAAGACAGTTTAGGCTTAATCTAATATTTGCGCGTCTATCGCGCCTAACGCTGCGGAAAAATTAGAAAATAATCCGAGATTAATTTAATTTTGTCGGACTTACACTTTCGTATATTTAAAAAGTTTCGCTGTAAAAAGTTTTCGACACATTTATAGCATAAAAGACACTATGACTCTGGTGAATTTAAAATTATAATAGAAAACTTTTAACAAACTTAACACGTTCGAACAAAATACGAATTTATTCGCGTCAACTTAACTAGCAAAATTTCCAAGGCACAATTTGCTTATAAGATGATTTACAGTGTTTCTATCGGTACACCGGAAATTTGTCAAATGACTAAAATACGAAACTAAAAAATCCAGAAATGGTTGGATAACAAAATATAAATTTGAAAAATCGTTTTTCTCACGTTCGATATCGACAAACGTGTCAGGTCGAAGAAGTTTTTCAACTATTAGAAATATTGTGTAAAGAAATATAGCGAGTATATCGATAAGGGTTATATATTCCTTGGTCAAATTCTGTAATATTATGTGCCGAATTTAAAGAACGATGCGACATTTTTCTACATCTTTGATACGAATAATAATAGAAAGAACGAGAAAGATTAATATAATACATAAATCCGACATTATTTTCTTATATTCGATACATCAAAAATAAACTTATTTCACACATTTAGATAAATATATCGTTAACTATATTACCGCGTTAAATATATTTAGTTATTTTAATTACGTATTTGATACTATCCATGTATTAAAGTTTTATACAGGTATTAATATTTTGTGCTTAACTAATATTCATCTCTTACTAAACCGAACGTAATCGATAAATTTAGATTCAATGTGTAGTTATTATTAATACTTACGATAAACCAATGAGATAAAAATAACCCGTGAAATATATTTGAAATATTAAAAACTTTTTCAACCTATATTTCCATCAAATTCAATAATATAAATAACAAAATTTCCTTTCGAAAAATAAATATTTCATTAATTTTCTAAATATAAAAACTATAAATAATAAATTAAATAAAAAAATTCTTGTTCGATAAATTTAAAAATTTAAATATTAATTTTTCGTATTACTTTATCAACTTTTTAAATTTCATTTTTTTATTTAATAAAACAATCGTATACGATACAAATATTACATACTACTTTGAATATGTTAAACTACAAGATAACGTTTTGTTTACCAATGAACTAACAATATAAGAAATTTCTTGATCCATCTTTGCAAAATGTTAAGTTACTTCCGAACAAATCTATTATGGATTTTAGTGAAAGCTTCTATGCCTGAATCCGATTAATTAAGAATTGCATTGCTCGTATAAGGATTTAAGAGAAAAAATTTTCCAAGCTTTTAATACAAGTTAAAAAATAATGAGAATCTTTTTTAAGCGTTGCAAAAAACTTCGAGAGGTAAAAAATACACAGCATTTAATTATATCGTGTCCCCGGCATAAAGAATCCAGTGAAGTTAATTAATTCCTACCCTTATTATGTAAGAATAATTAGACATAAAAGTAAAGTGGCAAGTTAGAATTGTGTTTTAGTAAGAATAAAGACTCGTAAATGTATCAAAGTAAATCCGAACGCGTCGAGTACTTTCAGTCGATGAGTATAATATCAACCGTGAAAAATCGAGGAGGATCCGTTAAAGGTAATCCGCGTGAAAAATTTACACTTGAAAAAAATTTACAGCTGATGCTGCGAGAAGAACGAGAATAAAAAAGTTTTGGGAATAATTCTAGACAAACAAAGTAGAGGAATTTTCATTACGGTTAAATACTTTTTACGCGAAATTTTTTACGGAGTTATTTAAATTAAAAAAGAAAGCTCGCCAACAAAGTTTGAGTCGCATCAACATTTATCGAATTCACGGTGTAAAAATGAAAAAAGGAAAACGAAAAAAGAAAAATAACTCTTTCTTTCAAAATTTCATAAATCATAAAGTTTTGCGAGCCGCGTTCTCACCCGGAAAAACGATCCCTTTTTAATGAACAATGAATACGTTGGTGATGAATGAAGAGCATCGGCGAAAGAGAATCGGTGAAAAATAAAATCCAATCCCGAAGTAGACGTATATATACTCGTTTCCGAAAAATCACGGCGCCCATTAATTGGCCGAATAACTTTCCCCGTGAATCGCGCGTTCGGAGGAAAACACCAAAATACCAAACCCCCAAGTTTTCCGAACTCATCCATCACTCATTATCCAGCAAATATTTGGACTCGCGTACGCGGTGAGAATCCAACGTCTCGTCTCGGTCATCCGCTCGCTCATTGGCAAAACAAGACCGAACGTCCGATACGTCGTTCGAACGAGTTATAATAAAGTAAGGAACTTCCGGGGAGTGGATTACTCGAGGCTCGAGGCTCGAGGCTCGAGACAGACGTCTCGATGATGGAAGTTTCGAGACGTCGCCGATACACAAAACGATAAATCAAGGCTCTAGAATTGGGAGAATCTTCCCGTCTCTTCCGCAAAGTATTTCCTGGCGGAATTCTGCCGATACCCTCGTACGACCGCGTCTGCGACAACCTTTGAAAATCCTGGAAGAACAGAGGCCAAAGGCAAACTGCACACGCTTGGTTGATTCGAAACGACCGCGCGAACAAGAAAGTGCATTCAGACTTTTCTCTCTCTCCCTCCCTCTCTCCCTCCCTCTCTCCCTCTCACCCTCTCCCCCGTGTACTCGCTACGCGTGTGTCTCGCTCCCTTTGACATAAAGCGCACTACCAAAGCACAAGATGTACGCCAAGTTTTAATTGCTTTCGATCGACTCTTTCCATCTCTGGAGCTCCGTCTCTCTCTCTCTCTCTCTCTCTCTCTCTCTCTCTCTCTCTCTCTATCGTGTTAGCACAGTCTTTGCAACGTGTAACCTGTTCCCAAGAAAGTTTTCGCGACTCCGAATAAACGGAATACCTTTCCTTCGTTTTCTCCTCGTTACTCGTTCCCAAAAAATTTAAGCCCCTGAGCAAAGTATCCGTACGTTCAAGTGCGTGTAAACACGCGTGGATCAAAGTTACCTTTATGATTCTCGATACGATTTTTACATCCTTTTTCAACTTTTTTCAGTTTTACCCTTTTCCACAAAAGTTTTCCAAACTAAACACGACCAACTACGTAAAATCGAAAACAACGAATTATCTATGCAAAAGTTATAAAACAATCTAATAGAATTAAAAATGTTTCTTAAATTTACAGTAAAAATACTAAAATCTACTAAAATCGGTTTAACATTTATTACAAAATATGATTAATTTTCTAACTCGTAAATTTTATTTTTCGCTATAATTTATATACTCTTTTGTTTTATCAGCTTCGTTAATTCTAGACTAAGTATTCTGGTATTATAAAACATCGACTTACAACGACCAGCGATGAAAAATTTATTACGCTTATTAACATATTAGTTATTAGAATTACGATAATCACTCTGAATATTTTTAAAATAATGTAAAACATAAGAATACCGTAATTATTGTAACCATAGCCTTACTTTTCTGAAAAATATTATCTAACCCATATTAATTGTTAAAAAATGTAATTTCTAAACTTTATGATGTTAATAATCAAAATATATTATTCGAAATGTATTCGACTACAATTTTTGTACATCTAAATTTCGATCGATGATGACGATGATGTGCATCGTTAGTAGACTGTAATATTTTTATATATTATTTTTATATACGCAGGTTAAAATATTAGTTTACATCGAAGCACAATTTTAAAATCGTATCTTAGAAAAATATGAAAAAACAAAAAAAAATGTTCTTTTTTACATAAAATATAATTTTAAATAAATTTTATAATTTATATTAATAATTCATGTTTGCTTGTAATTTAATATTAAAATTTTTATGGTTAGTAATTTTTAGAACATTAGTCTTTTTATAATATATTTGGCATAATTTAAAGATAATGTAAATAACTTCAAAATATTTATATAGTTTACAAAAATTATAAAATATAATATCTTTTTATGAGTTGCAATTTATTTAATTTTTTTTTTCTAAAGAAAGAAAATTTTTTAAAAAATTTACAAAGAAAATTATTTAATGTTACATTAAACTTGATTATTCTTGTTAGATTACGTTTTAATAATCATTAATATAAATAAATTGAAGAATAATGATACATAATAATAAAATACTTACGAATGGAATAAAAAGTAATGATATTCATATAATGATTTCTAAAATTATTTTATTATAATTAATGAAAAAAATTTAAAATTTCGGTAAAATCCACAAATGATTAAAATTCGTTAAATTATTTATTTTGTATCATTTTTTCCTATTTTATTTATCAAAACACGAATAAAATTATAAATTTGAAGAATATAAAAAATGAAGTTAGTTTAATCGTAAATATTACAAACATAACAATGAAAGTATACAATTATTTAACGTTAAATACAATAATCATTAAAAAAAATCAATGGAAATAATATAATTTATTTCTAACTATTACTTTAAACAATAATCGTTTAAATTATAATAAATTTATTTTATATGGCTTTCTTGTACAATGAATTAATGAATATAATACCATATTTCGTCAAGCGTGTCAATAAAATTGTATTCCCTTTCACACACATTCGTCACTTTTACTATGTTCAAAAATTTTAATAAAATATATAAAATGAATAATATAGTTTTATAATTTACGCATTCGTATTAAAAATCAAAAGGACCTTATTTCATTCAAAATTAATAAATTACGTAACATGATAAATCAAAAGTATAATAAATTTGTCTAAATGATACAAAATATCTATAATTTCATGCACAGGTAACTACTTTATTGTATAGAAACGATTGGATTCAAATATCTCGAGCACAATAAATTAAAATTTACCTACGAGCACCAAAGAAAATAGATAAATTAATATTACCATATCTAAATTGTAGTTACAGTATATTAGGAATAAATAATAATTTATCAGAAGAGATTAAGATTCCCAATGAATTAAAGAAAGTGACGAGATACGATCTCTTATTAAATTCAGTTGTAGAAGACATTACTACACTTATAAAGAAAAATTAAAAAGAAGTTTCTTAAAATACTCTAATTTAACTTCCAGAATATTGAGACAATCTAGATTTCACATGCGACAGTAATGCAATTGGAATCGATAATTTAGACATTTTATTAAAAGCTGGAAAAGAAAGAGGGTTACAGAAAGCAAAAACTATGTACGTATAATCAATCATCGGTTAAAATTGGATCATAGTACCATTTTAAAATCTTTGATAAATATTACAAAGGATACGCAAATTTAAGCTTTTTAATACAAAAATAATAACAAAAGTATAATAAAATAAAATTATAATCAAAGTCTACGACAATTCCTTATTTTTTTATAATTTTTCACTCTACCTACGAATACTAAAATCCTACCATTATTATACAATTTGAAAATTATACCTTCGTAAAACAATAATAATAGGTTTATCCGCGTACAAAGAAGAGATATAGTCGCATAAAATACTAACTAAGGATATTTAGGATGTCCGAAACAAAGTACTTAGAAATATATTTGGAACGGAGTAGAATGAACGAAGAGGGCAATGTAAGAAATTACGTAATCATGAGGTAGAACTTTACACTTTACTCAATATTATACGGGTAATTAAATCATATAGATTAAAATAGTCTTTATATATAGGTATAATGCGAAACAAAGTAGCGGTATATAACGTTTTAGCAGGGAAAGTGGAAAATAAAAGACCTTTACATAGATTTAGATGAAAATGGAAAGACAATGTTATAATGAACTTGAATACGGTAGAGTACGACCAAGAACTTGGATGATTTTGGGCTAAAATAAAAACGTACGATCCTCTCGTATCGACGTTACGTCCAACTTTCGACTTTCAAAAACAATTAAATAGTAATACGGTAGAAATTCACAAGGTCCTTATTCCTAAAATTTGCAAAACTTAATAACGACTATCGTAAAAAATGTAATACCGCGTGTACAAAAATATACAATTTATGCACTGCACCGTAATCGTAAAATTATATTCCAAGTTTTATTACGGAGGAATACGGGAAAAAAAGAAGTTCCGGAAAAAAACTGATTCGACCGAGTCGCGAGGTCCAGAATCGAGACCCTTTACGACGAGTCTCCCGTTTAAAGCAAAGGAGACCTTACATCCTCCGTACGCGGGTACCGAGTATATCCTACAACACGGCACCGGGTCATAGTCCAAAATTACAGGTTGTATAAATGAAAGAAAGACGTATAGCCGAAGAGCACGGGAGTAAAGCCAAAAGTCGATAAAATTTCCCATCGGAGCTCGAGAGTGCCGCTGTAACGGAGAGTCGGAGGAGTCGGAGGAGTCGGAGGAATCGCAGGAGTCAGCCGCCGGTGGAGACGAGAGCCCGAGCCAAAAATTTGCAGCGCCGCGGGCAAAAATATTTTCCTCCTCAAAGGCGACGAGCGGAAAGTGTACGTGCGCAATGCGCGGGTGGCTTTGCAGATGGCCCGTCGATAAATAAAGCGGGTGCCGTTGCCGCCGCCACCACCACCGCCGCCACCGCCACCGCCGCCATCGGAGGGTGAAACCAAGGTTGCGAGGTAGCGAGGTAGCGAGGTTGCGAGGTTAGGGCGCCACCGGCACCCGGGACGCGTTATACGTGGTCTTTGGCAGATCGCCGAGGCCCGATAAAATAATCGCTTACGACGTGCGGCACGAAGTTCGTCCCACCCCCGACTCAACCCGTCGCTTCGGCACGATTTTCTCGAGGATGCTCCTCGCGTCGCTCTTCCCCGTCGCGGACCCCCTTCCGAACACGCGTTTCACCCCGGAGAAACCGAACAGCGCCCTCGAGACGAGAGATCGATGGCTCGCCCGCCTAGGAGGCACAAGACACCGAACAAAACTCGAGTGCCCCGGAGCCTCGAGTGACATTTATGACTCGGTACTCGGTGTTTTCATTTATCAACGATGCCGAGCTTTCGCTTTTTCTCTCGAGCTTGGTATTTCTATTCTCTTTGGTATTTCTCGACTCGACGTCGGTACGCATCGTTTTATTTCCTCGTTGGACGAATCGAGACCGACTCTCCTTCCTTCTCGCTCTTTCGAAACGAGAGGAGAATCAAACGGAGGCATTAATTTTGTACGTCGTCGGTGCGTCGTTGATAAGATCGTTAACCGGGAAAAAGTACGCGCGCTGCATCTTTCCAACGATAAACGTTACTTTCGTTCGCGTTGCTAACGCTCCTTTTATATAGTTGTACGGAGCATCTCGTTGTTTTTTTCTTTTCTCTTGTTTCCTTTTTGTTACCTCGCTAAAATTCAAAATGAGGTATTCGCGAAGGAAATATCGATCGTTAAAATTATTAGGGTGTGTACAAAAATATTATCCGCTACGAACGACGTCTACCAAATACATTAAAATCCACTTTTATCCGTTTAATTTTTCGCCGATACGTCCTTACACCTTTGGCCGAAATAAGGTGCGCGATATCGAGCGAGCGTCGATAAACGATCCTAATAAAAAAACGCAGTTCGGCAGAGCATCGCGTTTACGCAAAGCCTATAAATCATGGTCGTATACGCGACCGTGATCCGATCTCGCGCATAGTTTCCGAGCAAATATTTCAGCGTCCCCGAAAGTACCGGGGGGGGAAGAAGATCTCTCGCCTCTCGTTTCTCGTCTCTCGTCTCTCGTCTCTCGTCTCTCGCCTCTTCTCGCTCGCCTCTCGCCTCTCGGCCAGGTTTTTCCGATCCAAGTGCCGCGTGAAAATCGCCCTTCGAAATACCAGCAACCTCGCCGCCTCGTAAAATCGGGACCACCGCCAAGCTTCGCGGACGTAATCGCACAATGGATTCGACACTCGCGTGCGTAGCCTCGGGACCGAGCGTCGATGCCGGTGATAGAGCAGCGCTTCCGGGGTGAGGCGGGAGGGCGGGAGGGCGGGAGGGCGAGACGTCGGATGTGTCACGCACGCGATGACGTTGATACGCTCGAGGATGCGATCGTGGCCCACGAGTTCGCCTGTCGGGTATTAAACCCTTTCCCGGGGATGAGAGGAGTCGAGCCCCTTAGGCCTCGTCGAGTCGAGCTCTCTTACCTTCGGATAGGGAATTAAGATGCTGGAGCTTTTACGGTTTCTGACCTCCTTCCTTCCGAGTTTTACAGCGTTCGGATGAAAAGGGTGATTCCTAAGGAGGGGAACGTATCCATACCTCTAAATTGGATTTATTTTCTAACGCTTTTCGTCGCAAATCGTACTTGATTCGATGGGATAACCTTTCCTTTATATCGCTGTGTATAAAATAACTAATAAACTCGGGACTACTTTTACTTTCGATTTATTATTATTTTCCAAATTATCCTATAATAAATATTGAGTATACGCCCTTATAACCCGTTGTAATTTACTATTAATTTTGATAATATCGATAACCTCGAATAAATGTATAATAATAATATTGCCTTTCTTTATATTTATCCGTACATTTTTCGCGTGCATTTGTATTAGAACCGAATAAGAATTCAATTATCCCTCTTTAAATACGTTCGATATTTTTAAACTAATTTTACAATTTAGAAAATCAGGTCATTTATATTATGAAAAACCTAAAATTTACGATTCGTGTTTGATATTTAAATTGCATATCGTACGTTTCGAAAGGGAAGATTTTTCTTACAGAATTATTTGATAAACAAAATTATATATATAACTCTTGATTTAATCGTATCAAACATCAAAATAATGTTTTAAAGATTGGTTAAAAATTTTATTAATAGACTATCGACAATCAATTAACCGCAAACTATTTTTTAAAAGCTACAAATTAATATTTGAAAATACTTTATAAATACATGAAATATTTGGAACATATTTTTTTTTAATATGGATCATTTATCAAACGAGGAGACTGGATATAAATTAAAAAATTTACGTTTAAAAAATCTTATAAAAATAATTACGCATCGAAGAAAGACAATCGAATCAACTTGATTTAAATCTAGAATCTTATCTTCGATAACTTTGAAGCGGTTAAGATTATCCTCGCAAATATAATTCCATTTAAAAATTCACACCCCGATTTAAAATACTCGTTTCGATTTTCCCGACAATTCTAGAAAATACACGAATATAAAAGCCTTCAACGCACCAATAATTTGGCTGCTCGAGCCGAAAGCACCCGATAATCCGTTTCAACAGGAATCGAGCGGTAATAAATTTAACTTGTCGCCTTCTCCGCTTTGCAACCGAGTAAACGTCCCCTCGTAGTCCGACGCTACGAGAATTTGTTACAGGTTCGAAGCGAGTGTCTACTTTTACCTCGAGCGAAACAAATAAAAGCTAATAAGGAGAATCTCGCGATTCGCGCTTCTAACTGGCCGAGAGTGCATTTGTATCGAATGGCCAGGGCCAAGTTGTTTTAGAGGTCACTCGGGCGCGGTCACATCGGGACCGGTCGGATTTTACGGGGGCATCTCGCTCCAGGAGGCGGGAAATACACGCGCCCAAACTCGTGAAACGGCAGTTGTTTGGGCAGTTTCACGACTGCGCGTCTGTGTGGGTGCGGCTGCAGCCCGGAGACGCGAGGGAGAGTTTTTTTACAGGCAGCGGTAAAGCGGTAAAGCAGGCCGCTCGTTTACTTGGACGATAAAAAGTGTGACGCAACTGTCTTAATTCCCGCGGTTTCCCGCTTCGACCGCCGCCCTCCACCCCACTCCCTCTCCACCCTAAAACCCTCTACCCCCCCCCCCCCCCCTCGCCACCACCCGACGAGCTCGATGCGCTTTTCTTTACGATGCCCCGGCGGTGAGCGACTTTTCCTCGGCTTCCCGGAGCTGCGACGAGCTTTTCCCTTTTCGGCTGGACCCAAGATGTACGCCTTTCACCGGTAATGGAAAACCGTTGGCTAAATTTAACTATGGAAGAGAGATTTTTCCACCGTCGATGTTAAAAAATTAACCATTAAAATCAAAAACGAGGAAATTTTCGAATCAACGGAAACTAAGTTTGGGCTCCGCGACCTCGAAAAATTCTCGTGGGCGCGACAAATTTATCGGAAAGAACGAATTATGCGAAAGATTAAAAGAAAGAAGTTGGCATTCGACCAGGCGATCTCGAGGATTTTTATACGTATCTTATCCTTTATTCTTATTCTTCTTATTCTTCTTATTCTTTAAATTATATCGCTTGCTAGCTTTACTCGTAGAACGCGGCTCTTCTAAAGTTCGCACACGTGCGTAAATATACGCGTCGACTAAAGAGTAAATGTTCGGGAGCATAATAAATATAATAAACTTAGCTGTTTCAGTGTACTTTTCAATTTTGCTTTGCCTCCGGACTTACAGACACCGTTTGGTAATGGCAACTTAATTTTGTTAAACAAATATAACGATCCGAGGCGTTTTTACTAAGCTTTTCCTTCTCCGTCTCTCCTTTTCTTTTCATCTTCCGATTCCTCCTTATTTATACATTCATCGATCATTTTGCCTTTATCTTGCCGTACTCTCGAGCTGCTTTACCCCACTCGCAAGCTGGTAAATGTTTTTCAATTAATTCTCGAGATACAAGGAACGTAGAGGAAAGCTATAATGATAAACGAAAAGTGGAGACAAGTGCAAGGGTGGAAGAGACTTTTCCATCGCGAAACTCGTATCTAATTACGCGCCACTTTTGTTCGGTAAAAGGGCGATTTTCCAATTTGCGTAGCACAATTTTCGGTGATTCTTCTCTTTTCTGCTCTTCTTTTCAAATTCTCCTTTTCTTCTCTTGAAACAGTTATTCTCTTTTTAACTTAACTTTGGATGTAGTTTCTGTCATATTTACTTTGACATTTTAATTAGAAAGTAAAGATGTACAATTAAGGGAGAAAAGGTTCCGCTTCTTATATATCGGCTTTGTACATTTAGGAATATTGAATTGCACTCGGGTACAATAAAAAATGTAGGAGATTTCTAAAGTACCATTTTCTTTTTTAATATATTTGAAATTAAATACAAAATATAAAATAAATCGGTTGACCCTTTGTTCCGATAAATATGAATACTGTATATAAATAAATCAAATATATCTTTAGGAAAAGATCAAGGACCGTTTTATATTACATTAGAACAATTTGAATTTAGACAATTTTATACAAATTTCTCAAAAAATTACTAACCCTCGATCCGATAATTGTAACAATTTTAGCAACTTATAACATTTTATCGCGATAAATTATTTTATATAAAATAAAAATATTACGTTCAAAGTTCTTTTTTACAGTTACGATTAAATATTCGATACATTTTATAATTGTATCAGAATGTATTAACCTTTCAAGTAATTTTAAAAATATTTTTGAACTTAAACGATGTTACTTCGATTTTACGATTGATAACATTTAAAGTATTTACTATTGCATTCGTCTCAACTTAAAATAAATTTATTTCGTTCCCTAAAAAACTCCAAAAGCCTGCAAAGTAATTTTAAAGAACTATAAAAATAGGAAATATTTTTAATCGGTCTCTCGATCGAAATCCGATGGACAACCCATTTTAAAAATTAAGGATGCCCAACGATCGCAAGGAAGGAAATTCATAATCCTCCCACGTTTTTCATGCAGGTCGGGAATAACCATGAAAGCGAATTGTATTTTTCAATTGCAAGAGTTTCCTCAACGTCGCATACACACACACACACACACACACACACGTGCGTCGCTTAATGACGGCAAGGCAGAAAGGACGAGTGGCCATTATGCGAGCAGTCGCTACTTTGTACCATCCGCGTTAATCCAATTACCAAGCTGTGCGAAAGCGCGCAAAATCCTTATCAGCGCACGTCTGTTACAGTATCCGATACCAGGTTGCGAAAAAAATGGAAAAAAGATAGGCTAAAAGTTGAAAAGAAAAGAATAAATGCAACGACGGAAGAATAAATAAACGTGAGAGTCGAATAGTCGAGTGGTCTTTTTGCGCGGGTATACATCGACCGGAGATACGCGAAGTAGAGAAATCCCGAAAAAATTGTAGGTAACCGCGGTCGGATTAGTCGAGCTCGAATGGTTTGTTAACCCTCTAAGATCCAACGGGAAGTGCTCTCGTACGACGACCGGAAAAACAAGATAGCGTCTCTCTCTCTCTCTCTGTATCTTGATAAAATTTCATGCATGCGAATACTAGTTTAGCGTCCTGCCACTCAATTAGTTGGCTCTCGTTCACCAAAGCACTCGCGAAAAATGTTACTCGCACTCGACGTTAACAAAAATTTCCCCTTATTTTTTCGAGTGATATCCTTGAATTTTGAATGATTTAAAATTTCCCTTCCATTGATACGATAAAAAACCAATATAAGTATTTATTGATACCACGTTAACGTCGTCTCCTTCGTTTAAATTGAATCAAGCTCTTTGTGTAACTATCCATCGCTCGTTTATCGTTCCTCCTCGATATTTTTAAGTAGTTGAGTTAGAACTTATCGAACCTGTAAACTATTTTCACTCTTGAAACTTTGAATTCGCGATTCTAAAAGCGAATGGAAATGTAAATGTTTATAAGATATCTCGCGCTTTAAAGGAGAATTCTGAAAAGCTGTTATCGTTGAAAGGAAACAACTTCTTAAGATATTAGGATTATTAAGGATATAATTGTAAAACTAATTATCTCTAGATATATTTTATAATACCAATATTGAATTTCTTACTTATATATTAACTTTTGAAATTTAAGATTAAATGTTCTCGAACGGAAATAATTCAGCGTGTTTTAAAATATTAAATAGTGGAATTTAATATGAAATACCGATATTAAAAATATATATTACATTATCAACATTTTCAATTGTGGAACTTTATAATAAAAATCGTTTCATTTATTAAAATATTCTTTTGAATACGAAACCATATAGATTCACACGAATATTTCCAACGCAACAATAACGTAATTTGAAAAAGTCATGTCTTGATTTCATGAAAATATTTTGCAGAAACACGATATAAATTGTCCTGAAAACAAAAACAAGTATAAAAAGAAAAAACGAGGGACGCAAGAAATGAAACAAGTAGCATCGTAATTACATTCACACTTATAAATGAAATACAACGTAAGTCTGTGAATCATTGTTACGAATGAGAAAATGTAATAATATTTTAACGAAATATAAAAAAGTACGTTCAAAGTACGTTTTTAAAATTAATAGCGTTTTAGTAGATATATTATATACGCGATATAAATGTTTGAATACTCGTTTATATTTATTTGTCTAATAATACATAATTTTTGTATTCACGAAACGAATTTAATATTTTTTGAAGCATAAAGCGAGATAATAGTTGGACATTATTCATTTATTTTTGACCCATTTAGAGTCGAGTAGCACGACAATCTATATTGTGTATTCTAACCTGACTTTTTTCTTTCAACGCGCTTAAAAAATATTTTTATTAGAAATTTTAAAATAATATATTATTAACACGATATTATTTCTAAAAGTTTTAAATAATTCTAGAACTTTTTCTTTGTCTCGTCTATTCTATTATAATTTTATTTGGCTATTATTTTTATACGCGCTAGAAAGGACAATAATTTAAACGTTGTAAAAGTACTCGAAAGAATCGTTAATTTTTCAAAACTCTATTCCATACATTCGTACGCGCATATAGATATAAGCTTACATTATCGAGATAATAATTCGTCCATACTAAGTTCGCCTATCGCGATGGATAAATTATATCGTAAAATTTAATTCTCCTCTGGAATTTTGACGAGCATGTCTAACTCGAGAGTAAAGTCATCGAACGTTCCATTAACGTTAATTGACAAAACAAGCTAATTTAAATAATATCGACACGCGACAGATTCGCTTATCTATTCTAAAAGAGCGACGTTTATTCTTCCCAGCCAGCAAATCGACTAAACCTTACTTACGATAGTTTAATTCGAAAGCAACGGTCTTAAAATCGCTATCGATTACGAAAAAATTTACCAGAAGTTGCGTCGAGATCCTCTCGGTAATTCAAAGCGCGGTAAAATACGAAATCGTCGTCGGCAGTCGAGCGGAAAGGGATTCCCGAACTAACCGCAGAATGAAATCGAATTCCTCGCGAGGACTAAAGAGACGAGGGTGAATAGCTGATATGGAGAATGAATCCTTCGGGTCGATATCAGTGGCTCGTCCTTATCCTGCGCGATTTGTTCTCCTCGGCCACCTGTTGCTCGGCTCCGCGGGTGGAGAGAGAGTGAGAGAGAGAGAGTTACGAGTGGACTCGAACCCCATTTTATCGCGAGATGCGTCGAGGCCTTCGTTACGCGACTCCCCCATTTTCCCTAGCTCCAAGTGCGCGCTCGAGTCCTCGACGGATGTTCAAATTCAAATTTGCCGGGTGCGATTGCTCCGCAAACTTCGCCGCTACGCGCCAACTTTCCACGTACCTTTCCAGCGAATGGAGATATGTAGATTATCGCGACACGTATGCGGTTTATGTCTCTCTTTTTACGCGAAATTCGGGAAAATTCGGGGAAATTCGGGAAAATTCGGGGAACTTGCCGTGATTCTCGGATCAGCGCTGGAAACGACTCTGCGACAGTTCCCGTCATTCACTTAACCACAGTCTACAATTTTTCAACTTATTACCTTATGATATATTTTCTTGGATATTTCTTCTTCGAATATTCTTCTTGATTAACGTTTTCAAACTCTCGTATATGGTAATAGCGTATTTATATGTATGGGTAAACCTGATTTATACAAAGTAATTCGATATTTACCGGAATCGTTTTAAAAGAAATAAAAATTCATACTTTTACAAATTCTATCGTAAACTCTTACTGGTTAACGTTTAAATCGATCACACGAGCAAATACGAAGAGAATTTCTTTCTCTAACTCCGAAAATTCTCAAATTATTCTAATTCTTCTTTATAAAACGCATCGGTCGACTTGTCTGAAAAATCATAAGAGAACATCAAGAACACGAACCAAAAATTTATTTAAAAAATAATATTTTATTGTCGTAGGGAATAATTAAATTTTAAATAAAAACAATGGTTCGTATATTGGGAAACGGTGAATTAAAAAAATATAATATTTCGGTAATGGATCGTAAATAATTTTTAACTTAAAAAAATTGATAAATAAATCGTGAAAACTGAAAGACTGCGAAATAATTTATGTAAAATTTTCGACAAAAAATAACGATAAGATGAAAAAAATTGTAAACCTGTATTTTCGCTCTGTAATTACTAAGAACAAATTTTTATAATACGTTTTAATAAGTTGTTACGTTGTTACGAACTAGCAATGATAATCGAAAATTTATAATGAATTAATAGAAGAAATCGCGAAGAATTTATAAAAAGATGAATGGAAAAAAATTTACATTAACGAGAATTAAATTTTCCGATGTTTTTTGTACTCGAATAACGATAATTTAACTGTTTGGAATTTGCCTTATTTTTATATTTTTACACTAAATACAACAAAATAAAATTTGGTAATGCTACAAAACATTATTATCAACTATAACTTTGTAACCTATTTTCAAGTTTACACAAAGCTCTAAAATTTTGCATAAAAATGTTTACTAAATTTAAAATTTAGTTACAATCGGGAGAGTCTACTATAAATCATAGGATTCACGAGTAAAATAAGCATTTTTATTTATACAATAATTTTATACAAAAAATTTATTTAGTCACTCATCCAATTTTTTTAATTGCCTTAGAATGAATGTAAGTTACGTAAAGTAAAATAAATAAATTATGCTTTATTATCCATTCAAAAGAATAAAAACTTTACGCAAAACAATACGTGAAATTAAAATAAAAAAGCAAGATTTATGTAAAATTCTTTCTAAAAATCGTATATTATTTGATCTGTAAAATTAGTCGCGATCAGGATTGGATTAAAAAAATTATATAGATTTTGTAGAAAAGACATCTTTTACATTAAAAATAGCATAATTATTGAAATTGAAAATCGATAGTTTGCAAAGGATAATTCACTTTCGTTACAGTAAACATCCCGGGAAAGATATTGATTTTTCTCAACTCAGCATATCGGTCAACAGCTCACTCCGGATAAACATCGGTGGAAAAAAGAGTTTAAAAACTTCCGATATAATTTCTCGTTTCAACCGCGCACTGGTCTCGGCCATCAGCGGCTGGGAATAGAAAACTCATCTTAAAGGATTCCGAGCTCTCGAGATGAAAGCGCACAATAGCAGCGTAAGTAGAGAAGAGCCGAGTCGAATGCAATTTTAATCTCTAGCAATTATAACGAGTTTCAGCCGAAATAATTACCGATCTCGAAAGGAAAATATCCCCGACGGTGGAGAGACGAAATAAAAGTTATCGAGGACCGCCTTTAACAAGATCCGAAATCTTCCTGTACCCGTTTTCCTTTTTTCTCGTCTCGTTGCTTTTTCCGACTCTCGTACTTTGCTTATGAAAATAAGCGAAGACTGCGAAAAAAAGGGGTCAGGTGGCTGTGTCAACGTTTTTAATGGACCATCCTCTCGTGGCTCGGCGCACACCGTCGGCAATTAACGCTGATAAGCAGACACAACTGTCTCTGATTTCTTCTCTTCTTTTTTTCTCTTTACCTTCTCTATATCTTCTCTTTACTTTCTCTTTACTTTCTCTTTACTTTCTCTTCCCCGCGTTTCCATCTCTTTAAACTATAGCGATGTTTATCAATGATTATTGTATTGCCAACTTTGTACGGTAGAATTAAAGATGGATCGCAATTGATAACAAATATTATTTTTATTATTCGACGTACTTGTCGAATATTTTCCATTTATCCGAATGCGTGTATTATAAATTGAACGTTATACTTAAGTATGTGTATCTTTTTTACAACGGTTTTGTGCAAAAACATGCACAGCGTAAAATTCCGTAATCCGTTTGTTTTTTTTTATGAGAGCACTTTAAACTCGTAAAGAGCTTCGATTAAAAATCTCTATTCTCTATTTGATACTTTTTATTATTTATTTTGAAAAGATCTAAAAAAAATTTTTAATTTTTCCCTATTAATTTTTGTAACTAACTAAATTAACGTAAATTTACCGTCGAAATTTTACAGTGATATTGCAAAAAATACCGTTTAAGGTAATTATTTACATTCGAATGGTACTACAAACATTCTTAGTTTTTTATTTAATATTTATATTTTATATTATACTTATACGTACTATTATTTAATTTTTTTATTATAAATTATAAATGTAATCGGTAAAACATTGCGATGTTTACGGTATTTATATTAAATCTTCAATTTGTAATTTTTATTATAAATTCAAATACAAGAAAAGTATTATTGAAAATATTTTCATTATTATTTCAAGAATCAATTCATAATCTTAAAAACATCGTTTCAAGATTTAAATTATCTCTATTTTTATGTTATAGTATTAGAATCAGCCAAATATAAAATTTCGTAAAATTATACTTACATTATTTTACACCAAATTATACGACACGTATCGAAGATGAAATTAATTTACACTCACCTGTAAAAAAAATATATTTTAATATTGATAATACTTTAAGTTATATGATATTTAATATTTAAACTACATATATATATACACGTGCAATATATCGACAGAACTTATACAGATAATTTTTTCGTATAGTTTAAATTATAAATAGATAATGCCGGTATTATATTAATGATAATAAATATTAATTTATACCAATGAAATACAAAATCAGAAACGAAATTATTTAATATTTGCATAATTTTAACAATATTAATAAATATTCATTTAAGACCACATTTCCATTTACATTTCGGAATTCTATTTTCACGCAGATATATTTAATGTATTTAATGTAGTTTAATCGTAATCGCAACATTTATTCTTGAACAAAATAAAAGATTTTATAACATTTTAATCGTAAAGCGGCTTACGATTTATTTTTTATTCCTTTCGTTTTAATAAAAAAAAATAAAATCTATCTTCCATAGAAACGAAATTGTCAAAAATTATCCGGTAAATTGGTTAATTTGTCAAGTTGCATCAATAGAGTTAGATCGCAATCCATTAATACGCGTTGGAAGCTAATTTAAAAAATCAATCTATGAAGAGCTGAAACGAAAACGTTGAAAAAACTATTTCTATTATCGTGGATTATTCTCGACCCCGTAAGATTCGAATAAGGATCGGTGAGACTCGTCGCATATTTCGGTAATAAAATATTCTATAGTTTGGATAATTTAAACGTTATCGTCGCGTTAATTCAAATTGAGATAATTATTAATATAATACCGAAATCCAATTATTAAACAGAATATATGAAAATACTCGACTATGAGTATTGGCAAAATTTGAAAATAGACTTTACACGATTTTCCGAACCTTCTTTCGATCCTTCTTCATCGACAAATGTATTTCAATGCTGTATTTGTAAAAATTTTAGGCAAACGTTTCAGATTCCGAAGAGCTACGATTTAAGCAAAGATGATGATACACGGAAATCCATTGTGTAAATTGCAGTAAGTCTTTCACGTTTATATTTTATTTGATACGTCCGTACTCGATGATCGATAAAATTTTGTGATAATGATTAGAACAAACGAAATATAAATCAAGAATTAATTTCAGCTTCGGACGCTAATTGAAAACTGATTATGTTTTTGGTAAATTAAAGTAATAAATTAAAAAACTATCGATTAAATATTACCATCCGTGTGTCTTTATATGCAGCAATGTACAAACACAGAGTATACCGTTACCTTTCCGACTAAAAAAATCTCATCGCTACAACTTTTTCTCGAAGCAAGTTTACCCAGCGAAAAGATTAATCGTTCGTAAAAATACAAATTCTTGCTAAATATTGGCGTAAGATTAAACATTCTTCGCGTGTACAGCCGAGCGTTGGAGGCCATATCGAAACTCTAATTCACAAGCTCATATTCAGGGGTTGGCAGTCCTCGGTGGCCGGTGATTAACGAGGATAATATCGAAAGTTCGCTGAAATTTTCGTGGCCACGGTACAACATTCCCCCGACGTAGCCAACGCCGAAATTCCGCGTTTAATTTCGCTTTGAGCCAACTCCGAATTCGGCGATTCGCCCTGAGCCGAGGAAAGAAGGAAAACCCGTGACAAGCGCGAATTCCCTTCGTTAATGGCCGGGGCTACTTGCTTTTCCAGGGGAAGGTCCGCGTCGAGGAACCGTAACTCGAACCGAGTTGTCGCCGAATCGGATTGGCTGAGCTAAGCGGTCCTCCGATCGAGAGAATTACTTAAGCCTTTCGCAGGGACTGAAAACTTCCTTCTTCCATTCGGATTCCTCTGATGGTGCAATGCCGTGTATAAAATGTTTTCTAAAAGTGGATAGAGCGTTTTATTGTGTACGGATAAGAAAAATAACTATATATTCGATTTAAACACCAACTGTAAAAGTTATCGATGACGAAAGATAATAAAGGTCAACATTTTTTATTCTATAACGCCAGTATAAAATTTTTAATTTTAAATTCAAAACATAGCTTTAAACGTCTGTACTTTTCACGATACAATTACGAATGATAACAATGATATAAAATAAATACGCTTTGAAAACGTTAAATTTTATTGCTCGTACGTACACGCAAACGTACGTATATAAGTAATCTTAAATATATAGGCGAAGCTGTTTAAGGATTAAAAGACATTAAGAAAATTCGATAATGACGGAATGAAAATTATCCATTTCGTATGTGAAGCGTTTACAACTTCATTTTTCAAACGAAGGAAATGACACGTAGTACACGCGATGAAACGTAAGGTCACACTGTAAGAAAAAATGAATCGAGCGACCTTTAATACCGATAAAGTTCACGATAAATGTATTACTGCATTTTAAATTCAGGTTAATAAGGCTACTGTCGATTTCTCCTGTTTAATTGGACTTTTATCCTGGCAATTATATTTATACGTTCTAAAATATTCATGTTTATAACTAGTACTTAGATCATTATAAAAAAATATTCAAAACTTAATTTTAATTCTCAATATAGAATATAAATTACAGTTAAAAATTAATTCTACTTAAATGCTATCGGTAAACTGTAATAAATATTTCGATTAATTATCTATTAATACGCAATAAAAAAATTTATTGATAATAACTTTTTTTAATAAACATCAGTTTGGTAATAAACTCAAACATAAAGAAATAAGAAACTAATGCATTGTTATTTCTTGACTAAAATATACTTCAAATTTATCATAAATTCTCTAAAAACTTTAATATTAATTTTTTTTTAAAAATCCTATTTTTCAGCTTTATTCAAATTCATTGTTAATCTTTCAATATTGTCTATCTAATTATTTGAAATGAAAATTATTTAAACCTCGTTTATCAGAAAATAGATTAATTTGTATGATGAGAAGCTTCGTATTAAATTTCAGTACCAACTTTGATATTGAACCCGAAATAAACTCTAATACGTTGACACTGAGTATATAATTCTAAGTTTCAATTATACTCAAGATTTTTGTATGACGAACTTAAATTTAAATATAATCTCCTACATAGCTAATATCAATTAAATTTAATAATAACTTCTAATTTTATTAAATATTGGGTTTACGTTTAATTGTTAGTAGTAGTTTAACGAACAAGATTCTCCATGTATATGAAAATAAATAAATTGAATATAAAGTATTTTAATATAAAAAATACATAAAAAATTTATATTTAAAATCAATACTTCTTGTAATAAATCTAAAACTTAAGCCTTAATAATTTAATTAATAGTACGAAGATAAAAAAATATGAATAAATAGGCTTGAAAAGATATTTACATTTATTCATAAATTAATTTACATAATATTTAAAATTTAGGAAATATTTATTGTAGATATTATGTGCGATAAGTATTAGCGATACAATATTTATGAATTAAAAAAATCTTGGTATACATTCTAAATATCAATAATACCGAATCGAGAATAATAGTCTACTTTTAACGTGTACATAAAAAATATTTACCTCTTGAGGTTACTCTACTTTATTCAAATTTATATGTGTATATATATGTATCTTTGTATATATGATCAATACATTACGTCTTGTTACGTTCAGGAAAAGTATTTTTTGTTAATCTTCATTTTCCATAATATTTTGTATTTAAACCATACGCTTTATGTGAAGTAAGTTGTCGCTTCTTAATTAATAATACATTTAAGGTTAATAAATTATTAGAATATGAATTATTATATGAATTAGTAGTTGTATTAGTATAACAAAAAAAGTTATATTGATGAAAAATAAATTTTATAATCTCAATTATTTAAATTCGTATAAGGCAATTGACAAAGTAAATAACGATGATAATAAATTTATGATGAATAACCTCCAAACCTTTGTTAATAATTTTTTAAACCAATGCTAATAATATTTAAAGTGATAAAGTTACATTATAATTGATATTTTAATAATAAGTGAAAACTGTATAATTTGATACTAATAATTATTTTGAAAAACAAATTCATAATACAAAAATGCGATTTTAATGCTTTTTTAATCAGATAATTATTTTTGAGTTTTTAAAATGAAATTCGCTTTTTAAATTTTTTAATCATAAACATCACTGATAAGACTAAAATTAATTTGAAAAATTGATTATATTCATCACTTGTAATCCGATAATCTAATTATCTTCATATGCTGACAATTGACAATAAAACTTCGCATTAAAATATCAATAGCTTTTTTAAAAATAAACTAAAATTAGCTAATCCTTAAATAATTATCAAAATTATCTATAAATTTCAAGATAATTTATTAAATTATAATATTTATGTAGTTATTTATTTATAAATTAAATTTTAGTAAATTATATAATATATTTTATTTAAATATTAAAAATTTAAGGCTTTATTTGAATAATAATTTTTAAATTTAATATTCTTTTATTAGAATAGATTAAAATAGAATGCACAAAAATTAAACTCGTATAAAAAATATATTATTAATGCATACAAATATACCTAATCTAAAAATATATTCCAAATGCTAAAGAATATATGTATGCGTAATCGATCAAAGCTTGTGTAAATGAAGCTTGAAAAATTCGACATTTACTCATTTACGTCAAGATTATATTATCGATATTATAAAATTTTACTTTTTTGTTTTTGGAGAAAAGTTTGTTTTAATTTTTATAGTTTTGTATAATAATCGATAAAAAAATGTAATAATTACATCATACTTGCGTATAATTTACTTTGGTTTTATTCATTTAGACTTATCAATTTTGTCAGACAAAAAATTGAAAAATTTAAGCAGTGGTTAAAAAAGTAATTTTGCATCACGCTATGAAATTCTGAGCTATTATATCCTATTTCATTAATATGTAATTCAGTCAATGTGTTCTTAAAAATTTTATAAGTTCTTGGATAGCGTTAAGTTATTATATGCTTTTATGATAATTATCTTCAAAATTAATCAAACTATTAATAGCATAAATGCAATTTTGACGATAAAGCAATTAAATTTTTTAAAAATAAAATTACAATTCGTCTCTATATATATATATTTGAATCTGGAATAAGATATAATTTTTTAATATCATTTAGAAAATTGAAAAATAGATTTTCAAATATTTTAACATTGGCTTTACAAGAATCAATTTTTTACAAAATTATTTCCAAAGCTTTTCCGATCTTCGTATTTTCGTATTTTTTTAAAAATCCAGAAGTTCAAAATAAATTTCCAAAAGTTTTGCATATTCTTAATGTTACAAGGCAATCCGCAAAGAATTTCACTTTAATATTGAAAATTTAGACATTAGTGGTATTACAGAGTCGAAGTTTTGGAGATAATTTTTTTAAATTCTTTTCGAATCGTTTAATTCCATAAGAAGTGGGATTTTAAATCAGGTATCGCGCGATTAAAACGAAATATCAATCGCTTAGAATCGATCGTAAGGAATTGATTTTTGTACAAACGAAGCTCACGATTTTAAATTCACCGATACTTTGGATATTTCTTGCGAGCCGATCAAAGTAACTCCGATGCAACAATTAGTCACGTATCGATAATAATTGCTTTTACGTATCATAAATAATCGTAACACGTCCGCATATCCGAAATTATTTCACACCAACGGAGATTTATATAAATCTCCGATAATGAATTTTTTCCCAGATCAACGATCATCGACTCGGAGCTACCAACATACCAACATGCAAAACACGGAAGCTACGCCCAAGTCCATTATTTTTTCGCCCACTACTCCATCCCCGTCCGGTGCAATGGATACCATGCAATGGATGCAATGGAGCGATCGCGTTTTCGATCGCGTTTTCGATCGCGTTTTCGGTTCTTCGGTCGAGCGTTAAAGCTTCTCCCGGCAGACTGAATTCTTGCGTGAAACCATCGAATCGGAAATGGAAAAAATACGTCGATTCCCAAAGTACACGAGCGTAAAGCCTGGCAAAACTCTCGCTATCGAAGCCAGGCTGCACGCGGGGACGATAAATCGTTACCTCGTCGCTGATCGGTCCAGCGATCAGCTCTTCGAAGGTCGTTATTACGAGCGTCGAGCGTCCGGGACTCGGGAAACGCGACTTTCGGAATGCGCAAGAGCAGCGAAAGTAAGCGAGTGTTCTTCCAACGGAGGCTGGGATCGATGGACCGACGTCGCAGCCTCAACTCGGTTGATTTTTCAACGCTATCGATTTCTCGTTCGTTCGTTTCCGTCGCGCCTCGACGCGGAGATCGAGCTTTCGATCGCAAATCCAAAGTGCGCGCGATGACTCGTCAAAATCGCGTGGAAGCGTCGAACTCTCGGCCTTTTTTTCAGTTGTTTAAGTGCCGGCGCTTCTCCTCGTTCGTAATTACCGGGGAGATCAACCTGGGTTTAACGGATGAGCTCATTTTTGGATTGATTGCGCGATTTAGGATTTTTCTTTCGGGTCTCGATCCAAGCGTCGAAATTGTGGCGCAATTGCCGTTTAACGGTGAATAATGGAGGGCTTATTTTGAAAAATTGAATATTGCCGATTGAATACTGTTTAGGCGATTGCAACTGCACTTTTGTATCGTGTACATTCGGTTTTACTTCGAAATTTTAAAAGAAACCTCGATGCCTTAATTTCGCGCGTCTTTCGATCCTTGCTTTTAAAGGAAACCTGTTATCGAGTTTTTGTTTGGTTTACAATTTATTTTATAGCGTGCATTCTAGGATCGTACGTGTCTATTATTTTGTATAATAACATTAATATAATTAATGTAAAGTATTTCGTAAACATCGTGAAAATTATGCTGTAAATTATTTTTAAAAGATATACGCATAGCAATTATAGCTTACATTATAATTTATAATTTATAATTTTGAAATATGTTTAAATTTCGATGATAATTTTGACTAATGGTATAAAATTATCGCGAGGAATGATTATACATTGTAAATAAATTATTCAGGATAGATTTTGTCTTCGTCGAAAATAATTTAAAAAAGAATAAATTAAGAAAACCGAAAATGGCTCTTGAAAAATTTCTGTATCTTTATTCTATATCGTGTTTGACTGTACGATACTTTAATCAAAATTAAGTATCTTACAAAATAGTAAAACGTTACGAATTTATCCACGGATACTATAAATATAAAATTTTAGATAACTCGTAAAAAATGTCATAATAATAATATTTTCATAAATTTTAAACGTCTAACATGTTGTTACTTTGATATGCAACTGAGATAAATTATTTATAAAGGAGATCTAGGAAGAGGAACTCAGTTTTTTAAAGTCGTACTCGACTATCGTTATTTAATTGCTTGGTCTTATTTCTGAACCTAAGCTTTGCCTTTCGATATAAAGTAAAGACAAATGTATTTCCCTCGCGATAGTCTCCTTTTGTATCTCGTCTTCGTCTATCTTGTTCCGTATTATTCCCTGAAATTTTTCCTTGGACCGTTACTATAAAACCTACTACTCGACTACTCGGTCTCTTTTTTTTATCCACCCGAAATGTTTCCTCTCGCTTCAGGTTTAAACGCATCTTCTTAATCAGCGCTCCGATCTCTGCCCTGTTCATCGAGCTCTCATCCGTTTGGTTTTTTGTTTTCTCTTTAAAAGACGTTCTTTTATATTTTTACATGACATTAATCATTCTAAGCTCTTGCGATTTTTCTCGGAGGTTTTTTGAAGAAGCGTTCGTCACTTTTTATAAAGTGGCATTTTTTATCGAAGCGCCAAGGTAAACCCTTTCGTATCTTCATCGCTTTTTTTATTCTTTTATAGGATAATTCTTTTAAAAAGAGCGTAAGACGAAAAAATTTTTAAAATAAATTCTTCCTCTTTTTATTCACGGAAAGATTTCGGTATTTTTAAAACTTCGATACCACGGATACTATTTAGATAAATTAAAAAATATTTTATTGCCTAAAGCTGTAAATGAAAGCAGCTTTATCATTATTTTTCTCAATTTTTTGCGAATCACTTATTCCAGGCCCAAATTTTTAATGTTTTTCCACATTTTTAACATATCACATTAGTTTTTTTGTAATTTCAAAACGTTTAAATTAATTCATCGATCGTTTTCTTTTCAAATTTATAGCAAATATATTTACCGTTGCATCAAATGTATCCGAATTCTTGCATTTTTTAATTTATACGTATCGAGTTCATTAAAAAATATACGTGTGCAATTTAAAAACTATAAATTTAAAGTTTTATTCTTTAAAAAATTGAATATTTTGAGTCACTTGGATCGACTTTTCTAAAAACATTACGCACTGGATTAAAAAAATATTTATCAAAACGTATTCAAAATATTTAACGAGTTTTAACAATGATATGCAGAGTATTTTTATATGCGCAAGTACCTATTACATAATCTCCGAAACGGTTGTTGTACTTTTGTAAACATTCCCGTTTCTGAACAGCTTAAGTTAATATAACATCATTGTTGTTCACAAGAGTGTACTTATTCATATTTATATCCGTCATTGGAAAATATTCTATTTCACGGATACGTTCCTTTAATAACGTCACGTCGGATACTCTCGATGTAAATTCCATGCAAAGCCGAGGATTTCTCTGGATCGTTAGGTTGCCGCATTGAATTTTGAAAAATGAACCCTAATAATTATTATTCCACTATGCCGGACGAATAAATTGTAAATTACGAAAGCTCGGTATCAAAAATATTTGCTTCGACGCGTTTACAATCTAGAAAATATGGACGAACCGAAACTTTTACTTTTTTTATCAAATTAAAGCCACTGTTGTAAAGTTCTTTCTTCCGCGGACGAAGGCGAAGCTTATAAATTTTTTCTCGAATTTAGTAACCGGTGAAGAGCGAACAAACGTACGACAATCAACAGCGGTTGAAGGTAAATGAATCGGTTGAGTTCGATCTCTGGAGCTGTCGTTGGTGGATTGGCTGTTTTGGCCGTTGATTCCTTCGGCGGAAAAGAAGTCGAGCACTTGACGCACGGATCAGAATCTGCCTCTTATTTAAAGCGAAATAAACGTCATAAGCGCAGGAACGACGATAAATCCCGCGGGACAACGCCAGAGGTTAGATAACGCGAAGGTGCGGATGTGGCTCGAGGGGGGTGGAAAGGGGCACGAAGGAAGGCGGATAAGACCTGAAAAATTGGAACCATCCACTTGGAAGTAAATGAGGGAGGGGGAACCCGCGAAAGGCGAAAAACGTCTCTATTACAGAAGCGAGTACCGAAGTGGTCGTAGTTCCCACCCTTACGAATAACTCGGCGAATTTACCTTCGCGATTCGCTCGGTGGATTTTCGATGGTGAAAAGCAACGATTACTGGTGAAGTTCTATTTCGAGGAACATCTACTGCGAGACTGTCCAAAGCCAAACGAAACTCGAGTGGCATTGCGTTTTATGATTTTTCTTATCATCCACAGCTTTTGGTTGCGAAGAGATGAAAGTTAATATTTTGTGGCAACGCTTCCGTTTGCTTTATTCGCTTGGCAAAATTGTTTTTGGATACTTTGGAAGAATCTTGAGAGGAAAGAACGGGATGAAAAATAACGATACGCTATGGTGATAACGGAAGAGATGACTATATTGGAAGTTTCGCAAATAAGTTATACATTAAAGCTGTAAAACATTCTTGGATACTTTTACATGCGCTTGCAGGGATATTAATTATCTACGTAATGTACACCGATCGAAAATTTAAAGTACAACAAAGACGATATTATTTATTTTTGGTTGACGTTCGCTTTAAATTTAAACAATCGTGTATATATGTATTTATTTATCATTTAGATATAAGAAGAAATTTATTAATTTAAATTAAGCTGCTGTTAATTATTTGAAATAAGAAAAAAAATCCGATTAATACATAATCGAGTAGTTCGTATCGTTATTAAATAAAACAAAATTGTAAGGTTTAATTTTTATTCGTACTTTATCATTAGTTTAACTGCATAAATTTCACGTATAAATGCGAAAAAGAACTTTCACAATTTACAGAAAAAATGCTTTGCATCACCGAATCCCGGAGTCGCATAAATTGTTTCTGCCTATTTGTACTTTTCATCCGCATAAGTATAAAAAAAAATGTTCCTATAACTCGAAAAAGCCATCAAAAATATCTAGAACCTTGGCAATTCGTTAAACGAATAACTCCGGTGAAGTTCTTTCCCGAAGTTTCATTTTACCCTTGAAACCCCGTTCGCAGCCAAACAAAAAACTACTCTCCAAAAAATATGTTGGAACACTTCTCGAGAACAATTATTTTTCGAAAAAAGAAAGGTGCCCAAAAAGACCAGACTCGTTTTATAAGTTATACTCGCCAAGTTTCATCGAGAACCTATTTTAGTTGACGTGAAACATCCCATGCGTGGCTCGTGGAAATAAATCTAAATTACGAATCTTCGTCTTTCGCGATCTTGAGTTGGAAGAAGCCTTACAAGATCAGCCGACCGTTTTAAGCCGGGGATCGAAATCGTGGATCGATACTCGTGTCTTTGCTATCGCGAATCAATCATCTTCGTGTAAGAAATTTTACTCTACTTACGTTGGGAATTACATTTAATTCTATCTTAAATCTTAGATTTTCATTGATCGATCGGTCGTTTACGAGTCCACTGGTTTGCTAACATTAAAATATCCAAATTTGTTTTTAGAAGCTTTCAAACAAAATAAAAAACATTTTTAAATTATTTCCATTCTAAAATTCTTCCGTATTTGTATTTTACGACAATACTTTATTTTAGTTTAGTACGTGTAGTTCATTTTATAATACTTTGATGCAACTTGTATCAACTTTGAACTTCCTGTATTAAAAATGAAAATTATTCTACCTCGATTATTTATCGTTTTGTAACTTTTGCTTTCATATGCTAACAAAGTTATACAATTGTATTAAGTTAGGAAGAAATTCAGGTATTCATATAATTTATACGTTAATTGAATACGTTGAAGACACCATATAAAATATAACAATTTATCTTCGTAAAAAGGAAGTTAAAATCAACCAGATTAAAAGTACTAGTTTTATTTCAAAATAAAGCTTATTTCTTATATAATTCACTCGATGAACTCTGTCAAATTAGTATCGTGATATTTCATTAGTGAGATTTCATCTTATTTTGTCATAATTTATCAATTTGTTGTCAGTCTTGAAGTGAAAATTCGATAAATTAAAGAATAACAAATACCGTATAAATTTATATAATAATAACGTACGATAAAATAGATACATATAAATTGTATTCGTTATTTGTTGAATCATTATGAAATATTTTGATTTAATTTTTGCCAGAATATATATTTTATAACTCTTAAAGAAATATTAATTCTTAATTGGATACGTTAATTATAAATGATTTGTTTACATCCAAAGACTCGTAACTTCTTCTTTTTATTAAAAATGAATTTTTATGACTAAAACTTATAGATAATATACAATAACCAACCTCGAATTAACAAAATAACTGTTCGCGTATAAAACAATTCTTTTAGAAAAATTTCGAGATCGAATGTTTAGACGCGATACGCCTTATTTATAAACTTCTTGCAAAGTATTTATTTAAAAAACGAAACGGTATATTCAATATCAGTCTAAGTATTTTAAAATAGAATTTTCGCTTTATTGGAAAACTGTCTCTATTAAAATTGATATTTCAATATAATCTCTGCTTTCACTTTGAAATAAAGTTAAATTACTAAATATATTCAAGTTTAACATTAACATCGATAAATGTAACATTAACCATAAAATTCATTCTAAATATTATATCATTTTTGAATTTGAATTTTATTCTGGATAAATGAAATGGGGCGCTAAAAAATTTTCGATTGATATTTTATACCGATACAGAATATTCTACGAAGCTTGGCAAGATTCTATAACGTTCGAAAACGTTTCGGGCTCTTAAAAGAACATTCTGAAAAGTTCTAAAAAGTTCTAAAACTTTTCAGATCGTTACAGAAATTTCAAAAACATGCTTAAGAGTTTAGAAAGTAAAATTAAACGATAAGTATCTTTATAAAATATATTAATATTTATAATGATTTTACTCCGGTTATTTTTCTCTCCGCTTGATTGCCGTTCATTGTTTCGCGAAGATTCTCGCGAGTGAAAAGCCAAAAATAACGTTAAGAACCTAATTTCTAAGACTAGTCGTTACGGTAAAATTGTTCGGAAAGAAATTGCAGAAAGCAACCGAACCAGTCCAAAATGTAACGTAACGAATAAACCAGCGTCGAAAATATTAAACTCTTTGATAACTCGAAAAATAAGGTTCTCTATTTAGCGAATCGTTCTCATTTGACATGTCGTAGTCGCATAGTCGGTAAAGTGTAACGATCTACTAACGCGATAAAATTCAAATTCGAATCGCGTCGAATCGCGTCGAATCGCGTCGAATCGCGTCGAATCGCGTCGAATCGAACGCCTCGTTCCTCGTCGCCTTAAACTAGATAAAGCCCAAGACACACGGCGATGATAACGCGCACGAAATAACGGCATTTTGTTGCGACGAAATAGCAATTACAAGCTGAGTCGGATAAGGAGTTGGTTTCCGTAGACAAGTCGATTTATTCCGGACATCTTCGGTCCGTCCGTCTCTCGATCGCTCCTCGTAAGAAAAATCGGAGCGAAGGTATTCGGTATCCCTAGCGGTACACAAGGACGATGACGATCGATCGAAGGTAAAAAGATTCCAAGTCGAGTCTCGTCCGATGCAAACGCGGATAAAGGAAGGAGTGAAAGCATCGCGTAAAAAGATAGAGGGAGGGAGAGAGAGAGAGAAAAGGACCCTAAATCCCTCGATCGCAATCTGTCGCATCTTGACGACAATCGCGTATAGCTCCGAGTATTCACGTACGAGATGAGCGAAGGTGTTACGCCTCGCATACGGAAAGATCTATCATTTCTGTCTTTTTCCCTTAACTCACTCGCTCGCTTTCCCAATCTACTTTCTAACTGTCTATACATCTACTTTTTTTATTTTTGTATTTGTTATACATTGCACACATTTTATGATTTCGTATATTGTATATTGTTTCATTATCGGAATGACTTACGTATTACGTTGTTGTATTAGTTGTCCAATATTCACGCGTACTGCGGTACTCATTTGTAGAATGAATTACATTTAATAAGATTACAGCACAAAGTGCAAATGAATAATCCAACGTTATCCGATTTCTCCCCTTGGTATGCCCTACGATATTTTCAACATAATTAAATTATTTATTCATGGTACGAGCTGTAACATATGTCTGAGAGTTTATAATAAAAAATTCTAAAATATGTTTATTGTAATTTAATCGAATTATATAATTAAAATATAACGTAAAAACTGAATAAGCTTGTATTAAAAGGTAAAATTATCAGAACGTTACGTTTAATAAATGAATTATGAGTCAAAATCGATATGTCGTATTAATATTTTTACTTTTTGCTGCTATGATTAAATATCGACTAACGTTACTATCGTAAAGTTTATTTCGATTATTTTTTATTCTGATAACGAATTTTTTCTATTATTAATTGAACGTTTGTATCTTATTTATAATCAAAATATGTATATATTTATTTATTTATTTATTTATTTATTTATTTATTTATTTATTTATTTATTTATCTATTTATCAATATTTTCTTATTTGAAAATACTTGTCGTTAATGTTAACTTGTAACGAATAAAACAAAATAATATTATAATAAACTTTCTTCCAAATACATTTATAATTTACTATTTTTTAAAGACATATTTGTAAAAAATTAAACGAATGCCTATCGATTTTATCTACCTCTCATTTTTTAAATAAACAAATTACCAAAAGAAACGTAATTTTAATTCAGAGTTCATTCAAGAACAGTCAGTAAGAAAACGATAAAACGTGGTTAACTTCGAGATTGTAGGTATTCTGCTCGATCTTGATTAGTTGGCTCTTGTTTCTTTAAACAACGTTAGCATCACGATGAAAATAAAATTTCTACAATCTTCAAAAATATACCAAATAAAATTGTATTACGTTTGGATAAGTACTGAGAAAATTCATACGAATATTTAGTTAATTTCATTAATAAGTGGCTAATTATTTATAAGCTTGTACGTGTTCATTTGTTGATTTGAAATGTGATAATAAATTATACGTAAGGTACGCTTTAATCGATACGAAATGAAATAATTTTTTCTATTTTATAATTGTAACGAAAATAAATTTAAATTATTTAACGAGTGATTAATTTCGTAGTCTTTTAAAAATAATTTATTACAATTGTTATATATTTCCACGTATCGAACTATAATATATATTCCATTTTACCGTGTCTTGAATTATTCTAGGATTACATATTAATTTTACCAAGCTTTAGTCACAGTTCATTATAACAGATTGTACCTGTTTTATCTACAACTACGATATACTATGCCCTAATTTATTTTGAGAAAATTATATTAAAGTACAAAATTATTTATTAGTAATATTAATTACTTTACTAAATTAATATTTATAATATTATTAATTAATTCGAATTTAATATTACAATTTTGAATAACTCCATTAGTATTTACATAAACTTCATACTATTTTATATATTTGTGATGAAGCGCATAAATGTGATAGGAATGTCGGATTTGCACATTTTATAATATTTTGTAGAAAGAAAATAAGAAAATCGGCAACATTTTGAAAATATCCATAAAACAGGATATCAAGTCATGTAAATGAACTTCGTTTATGTTTTACTTTTTTCAGTGGATTTCACATAATATACTTTACTTTATACGATATTCCTTCGTGTACTATATTATGAATTCATTTTATGTTATTTGAATATTTACGTTTAAAATAAATAATATTAAACTATTCATTAATCATAAAAATTCTTTTTTTCCATTGACTCCCAACTCGTATACTTTACTAAAAAATGGTTATATTGTTTCGAGGGGATGTTTTACCCAAGATAAGAGTTTACAAAATTGATTTCATCCTCTGTATTCGTAAGAATCTTTTTTACTAATACTTGGACTTTTTTAATTGATTTTGAAAATATTAGCGAACAGCTTCTTATAAAGTATGTGAAAAATTAACTGTGTAATTTATTCAGATAATAAGGTAAATCCTAAAACAAAAAAATAATCTAAAACATTTCAATCGTGTATCAAAATGTCAAACTTTAATTATGGAAAATATTTTTTTCATATTCAATTTACACAATGTTACTTCACTCATTTACATAAGCTATTCAAGAAAAGGTAACTACTTATTATTCATAGTCTTAAAACCGTGCTTTTTATGTCTTTATTAACTTTTAAATTAAAGGCAGATTCTAAATCTAGTTTAAGAATAGCTACATCGATTGATTTTTAAAATTATTTCTCAAAAATTTATACTGAAATTCTTAAGAGCAATTTCTTAAACGAAAAACTAGTCATTAAACCTTAAAAATTTCGTTTATTATGTTTTTAAAAAATTGATAGTTCAATAATAACCGATGAAGCCATGTAGAAATATTTTTCAATTATCGGTATCATTTATATCGACTTCGCGATATTATCTATAGATTATGTATTACTTATAAATTATTATTATAAATATTATAATTTGAAGCATACAATGATTCGATACGTATACAATCAATAATTATAGTTTACAAAGATACACGCGTTGTTTCAAATTTCCATTTACAAAATATTTTATTGAAATATAAAACGCATTACATTATTCTATTTCAATACAGATTTATGCAATCGTTATTGCATTTTTAAATTTTATTTATTTAGCAAATATTTTAAAGATAATTAATTACCGCAACACCTAAATTATTTATATATATATATATATATATATATATAATCACCAAAAAAATTAATTTAAAATTTTTAAAACGTCAATCGATAAGATTATTAATGTATCGTAAAATTACCTTCACCATTTCAAAAAATATTTTATTAATAAAAAAACATTTATCACTCTAATAAAATAACCAAGTTTTTTACTGGTTTCTTCAAATTTACATTTTCATTTATTTATTCAATTACGTTACATTTTCAAAATCTCATCAACGATATATACGTTTTTTTATAATAGTTTTTAAACGAACGATAAACTTTAAAAAATGTTCGATCGTCGCAAAAAATTTGAATAATACTTAAAAAACTTTATATCGAAATAATCCCGAACGAAGAATAAATTACAACACAATTTTTGTCAATTTTTAAACAAATCAATATTGTTCTGCAAAATTTAGGCAGAATCGATATCGTTAAAGTTACTTTCCGTAAATGGATTCGAATTTTATGAGTTTTACAACCTTTCGAAACTAGCGAACGACCCCAAGACTATTCGCTATTCTTGTTAAACAAAGTACAACCACCCGATATTTTAAAGTATCACTGTTAAGAAATCTACGGTCGAAACGCGAACGGTCGTATTCGAAGGAAAAAATAAATCTATTTTGTACCACCGAAAGAAAAACAATAATCCGCCTTCTCAACGATCCTCAGAAACAAGGAAACAACGAAACAACGGAACAATAAAACAACGAATCATCGAAACAGCGAAACAACGAAACAACGAAACAATAAAACAACGGAACAATAAAAGAACGAATCGTCGAAACAGCGAAACAACGAAACATCGAAACAACAACACACCGCGAGAGAATACTTCATTTGCGCCGAGTTATTTCTCCGGAAAGCCGCGCATTTGCATAAATAAATTTTGCTAAATGTCTCTCGCTCGCGCTCGAGGATCGCGGAACCCTGGCCACGTTCCGAGGATGTCTAGGAGGCGAAGAAAGCGCCATTAGCGGAGGAAGAATCAACAGCCACGTCTTGGCGAGCGGAACTCGTTGAACCAGTGGCTTATAATTCCTCGTCGGCGGTAAAACTAGCGAATAACGGCATTGAAAGTTGGTGGTGATGGTTGTCCTCGGTAGATGGCGCCCTCGACTAAACCGCGAAACACAAGCGCTAAACTCCTCGTCGCGTTAGTTAAGCGCGGCTCACGGCTTCGAAAGACCGCGCAACATTCCATTCCCGGTCGGTACTTTCCGAACCAAGGAATGAAAGCGTCCTATGAAATATGCAAGTCCCCCCTATTCCACCTCTGGCTAATTAGGCTCGTCGGTAAGCCACTGCGTAGAGAGAAGCTGCGAGTCTCTCTCACCCCCATCTCACCCCCATCTCACCCCATCTCACCCCATCTCAGTCGTCGTAAGCTCGATATATATACTCGGTTTCCTCGCGCTTTCGGTTTCATTCTCTCTCTCTATCTTTCTTTTACAGAGGCATTTTATACACCGCCTTTTCCTTGTTGGCTTCCTCGACGTTTTCCGTCCGTGTTTATTTAAAGAATCTCTTTCTACGCCCAACTCATCGAGGCGTTAAACGAGTGAGCTTTTCCGACTCTCCCTCGAGGGCGGAAAACTAGGAGAGAGCTTAGCTTAACGAACAATCAGTACTGCGAGAACGACGAATCGTTAAACAGTGTAGTTGAAGTGCATTCGATTGGATTTCCCTGGAATCGCTTAACGTTCGATCGTTTACTTTTTTTCTTCGTATTTCGGAAATGGTTTCTATTTTTGGTTTCGCTTCGAGGCTTAACGTAGCTTTTTTTAAGCCCGCGTATTATGAATAAGAGAAGACGGGAAAACGGTCGAGTTTACTTTCATATCGCTTAACGTAAGATAAAAATTTTAGAAGAATAAAAAACCATTTTGTAGATAATAATTTATTATACGCGTAAGATTCACGACTTGATTCTCGATTCGTCGTTGCTCGCTTCGGATGTCGAACAAAATTACTAAAAATTATAACTGGCGGTAAATTAATTGATTAACTTTCAACGCGAACGATTGGATAAAAATTAACTCAAACGATTAAAATAAAATTGATTAGGTAAAAATGCTACCGACGAAACAAACTCTCGAATAACGATCGATACGTAATTATCGATACGTAATATTCGCATCGCAGGATTCGATCGAATAGAGCATTTGTCTCGTAAGAGCGTAAATTTTTCTTGATAAACGGTAATTATCGCACCGATAGCAATTCACGATATTAAAAATAAAAAGAGTTAAATTTTGAAATAAAATTTTTAGTTTAATATTAAAAATCGATAGACGATAATACAATGAATTCGCTTATGCAATTAAATCCGTAATACTTATATATGATATTCGGGAATAAATATAAGCCCTTCGAAACAGCTTGCAATAATGGTCAAAGTTTAAATTATTTGTCCAATATTACTCGCTATCGATAAATAAAAAAGTTCATAAAAATATTTTAACGCGACGTTTGAAACGAGTATTGGCGGTTGTGTCTCTCCAAGTCTCTCCAACTCTCCAATATCGTATTCAAATTAACGAAAACAACGAACAAAAAGAGTCCATAAAAAAATAAAAACAATCGCTTACAAAGTCTTTAACCGTTGATGGATGAATCGCCTTCCTAAAAATAAATACTTTCGAATTTCCGAAAGCCGCGTTAGCTCGAAAAAATAATTCCGGTTACGTCGCGGCAACGGCCAAGAAAACAATAGCCAAGAGCGACGAAACCAAGTCGAATCGATTCCAAGAAAAATCAAATCGGACGTCGTTCGGACCAAGAGACGAGAATCGAGTGACCTCGATGCCGGGCTCGAGGCAGTTAACGGAAAGTAAATCATCGACGAGAACTCGGCTTTAATTTCCCTCCGGGTGTTTGCACCGCGCGTTTCTCCATTTCCACCCGCGGGATTTTTCGACGAGTCTTTACTTTGGCCGACTTCGCCGTGGAAAGCCGATCCCGTTAATTAGTAGTCCAGGGACGACTCGACGCGGGTTTTTTCGTTTCGCTTTGCTTTTCCCGTATTTTCCCCTCCGCTCGCGGGGAAAGGATATTCGGATATTTCGGAGGATATCTCGCGGAGGAGTCGAGATCGAACTCGAGCTTTTAATATTTTATATTTTATACCGACGGTTCGACTCGGGCGAAGGAAAACCGTGAATCGAAACAAATTGTTCGCGGTGACGATTTACGAGCCCTAATACCCGAAAATACTCCGAATAATACTTTACCAAACGTTCGCTGAATTTCATCGGGGACTTCGCGCAACTTTTTGCCAAAGTTCTCCCCCGACTGGACCATAAAAATTCTATCGATCTCGGTGACGCGAAATCGCGATTCGCGCCGAAATTCTCGTTTCGTCGTCGGAACTTCGTAACTTGTATCGAGTAATCGGAGAACGACGGATTTTCGGGAGGAGAAAACGCGAGAAACCGAACGAATCGAGGCGTCGGAACGAACTTTGCAGAAAAATTAAAACGAAATCGTATTTTAAATAATTCGTGCGTGAATACTTTTGAAGTTACGTCTTCTTACCGATTGTTACGATCCGTCGCCGATGCAATCGACAACCTACGATTCGAGAAAAAAAAAACGTTAAGCGTGCGAAATTTGTTTCCTCGAACGAAAAATTTTCATTTTCCAATATTTAGTTTTTAAAAGCAAGAATTTAAAATATCAATTTGTGCTTGGAAGGGCAGCGTTGAATAAAAATAAAAAAAATAAAAAGAAAGAAAGGTAACGATTTCGAGAAAGTTGGAAAGTTGGGTATTTTTGGGAAATGTAGTTGGAATAAAGCGAGTACAAGTTCACGATAACCGTATCGTACGGACTCAGGAAGCAAAAGATTCCACCGGGGTTTCAAAAATTCATCCCAATGAATCTAATACCGAAAACGTCGATGCACGACTCTACGATTCCACAAAACTCCCACTCCAACGTTTACCCTCTGCCCTTACATTTACAAGTTCGCGCACGAACTCGCGTCTCGCCAAGAAAAAAAAAAAAAAAAAAAAAACGGCGATCGACCGACCCAAGACATCGAGTAAAATATTCCGGAAAGGGCAAAAAGGACGAGAGCGACGGTTGGTGGCAACGGTTTTCAAAAAATACATTCACCGTTGGTCGTGAGCGCGACTTTTCTAACGGTTAAAGCTAACGAATTCGCGGAAAGGATCGCGAGAAAATTAAAGACGTCCATCTCCGCGTTTCTTCCCGGGAATGGAATCGATCGGCCCAAACTCGAGTTCTGCGATCTTTCGACGTTTCCGCGTTTACGGGAATATCCGGCCGATCGAATACGAATGATAAGCAGGAAGTCGTTGGCGATCTCGGACTTCGAGGTGATGGATATCTCTCTATTGCTTCCGGTTCGTAAACGGTTAAGCGGTTCGATTCGTACTCGTTGTAACGTAATCGAAACGGGCTAAATTACGATCGCCCCTTATTTGTATTTGTTCCACGTTGAATTCGATCTCTATTGTCGAATACTCTTTTACTAATTTAGCGGAACTACTGGGAAAATCCGCGAACGCTTTTACGCGTCTTCGACGCGCGGCGAAACTTACGTAAACGAACGATCGAATATTTTTTATTTTATCAACGATAATTATCTCCAATCGTTTCGCAAAATATCTGGTAATTCTCCGTTTAACGATTTAAAAAATTTAAGGCCTAATAAGATTTTATAGTCTTACAAACTTGGATTTGGTAAACGATTAGAAATAATAACGTGAAATAATATAAAATAATACGAATAGCGATAACGATTATTTAAAACGATGTTGGTACATTGGTACATTGAAATAATATTTCCCAGCTCGCTGAAAGTGGGCTTTAAATAAAAATTATCGAGTAAATACGAATAAAAAGTTGCGTTCGAAATTCGCGTTCGTTCGAAAACAATTGTTCTAAAAGTAGTTGGGTAATTAAAAGCGGAATGATATTATAAAATATTAAAATCGATAAATTATTAAAGAGAAGCGATAAATTTTTATCGGTCGATAACAATAAAAGTTAAATATCGATTTGAAATCAATTTGGTATTATTTAAGGTTTTCGAATGCGACCATTATAATAAACTTTTCATTAAAATCGACGCGAAATTAGATAATAATTGGTAATAATACAATTTACGCGTAAATTAAATGTATAAAATAACTCGTTGATTTGGTACCGATGCTTTAAACGTCGTACTTGTTATTTCCACAGAATAAAAAAATGCTAAAAACACACGACTCGTCGACGCTATAACTATCGAAGGAAATTTAAAATTTGTACTCACGTTACCCTCGACGCAGCGAACCTCAGTTTTTGCCACGCACCTTGCGAACACGAAAACTCCACTGAGAACAATTTAGCGGTTTCCTATTCGATCCCCGTAAATGAAATAAATAATGCCTAAATAACGACCGCAGCGCCCTCAAACCTCGTACTCCTCTTTTTACTCCTCCTCGATTACTCAAGGTCCCGAACACGAGCTCGAAATCCCTTACCCCCCTGCCAAAATACGAAAGACCTCATCGTCCCATCGTCACGTTTACTTCCGCCTTTCCTTTTCAATTTCAATCGGGTCTGGGATAAACGAGGTACCTCCACACGCAAGAGTGACATCTTCCATTTGAACTTCGGTACCGGACTCCTCCCGATCTAGAAATTCGATCCGTTCATATATTCGATATCGACGAATTACCCGAGACATCGTAACTATTCCACTCATTTCGTATCGTACGTGAATTTATATCGTTTACTACCTAAAATCGATTCCCCTTCTCGTTTAACTCCGCGTGCCTCCCCCGAAAAATTCGGGGATTTTTCCTCATCCGATCGAGATCTGCGTTCTTGGTTACACCGAGGAGCTTGTTATTTACGAAGACTCGCGAAACCGATATCAAACCGATTTAGAATCGACGCTTAGCTTAAGAATACACGAGTATTTTTAGTTTGCGCAATTTAAATAAAAACTTCTTCGAAACCGATCGAAGAGTAATCGGTTGGAAGAAATTTGGCGAGGAAGGTGGACGTGTACGGGTTAACGATGGTCGAAATATAAATTGAAAGGAGATAGATGCGCCGATGAGCGGAACGCGGAAAATTTAATGAAATTCGATAAAAGCGCAAGTTTCAGTTTGTATTGCATAAATCTGTAATTTCTATGTAAATAAAAAGTTGCTCCTTGACGGAAATTGAACGCAAGTTCGAGTAAAATATTTACTCCGACGTACGCGTAAATACTTCGGGTGCGATATAAGTTGAATAAAAAAATACCGATGTTTTATACTGTGTTACCGATGTTTTATACGGGATCGATCAAACTTTGTTTTTTACGGCGTAGCCCAGAGTAGCCGAGAAGGTAATTACACGGTCTTTGTTCGTTAGGGGGTTGGGCGGAAAAGAAACGAAAAAAGAAAGCGAAAACTTTTGCTCGAACAAACAATGAAACGGACGTAATGTAGGAGAAACTATTAATCGTCGATGTGTACGAAAGCTCGCGATGGTCAATCGCAAACGCGAAAGCGCAACGCAAGCACGCATAATTCAGTTTTTCGATTTCTACGTCTGCCGACTTTATAATTTAATGATGCAATTATTGGGTCGCGAGCCATAAAATTGCGAGAAATTTTTAATTCGCTAGACCTCCGCGATAAACTTCCCTTGGAAATTTTCCGAAGCGAATGTCGCGTTGAGAACGTCGACGAATTTCTACCGGTCTGGTTCCGTTCTTCCTCGTTTTCGTCTCGCTCATCGTTAATATATAGATTTGCTTCCCTCCTTCTTTCCTAACCAACTTCTCTTCGGAATTAACGAATCTTTCGCTAACGTGGCAATAAAAGTTCGCGTGAATTATAAAGGCAACTTAATCCGTTGATAAAATAAACGTAAAAATCAAAACCAAAATTGTACATTGACATAATGCTGTATTGTATCGATACGAAATTTCTACGACACATCAAAACGCTATTCCTTGAATAAATAAGCTTTTTATATTAAAATGTATCCGTTGTTGTGCAAAAATGACGGCTATAGTTTTTTATTTGAATACGTGATATTTATGTAGTGAAAAATAAGGATAAGCGATTTTTTGACTAAAAAAATTGTTTATTCATCGTTTAAAATTATCTAGATAATTTCTTTTTAACGATTTTTACAAAAATCCCTATAAAAATAAATAATTTAAAATTAGGCCTTATACAAATATTTATTCGAGCATTCAATATTTTTGTTTCTAAAAATATAAATTTTTCACCACATAATAATTACGTTGCGATACGTATATTTTCAAGTAGAGTAGAAAATATGCGTAAAGAAGTTCAAATTACGATTAAGAAGACGTTCGTGATTCTTTTATTTTTATATTTAACTGAACACGCATTTACGTTATTTCACGTTTTATAAAATTCAATTATTTCATAAATATACGAACGATATGTTTAATTTGCTAATTATCATAAAAAAAATATCAAATTATTTTTAAAGTTAATATCCCTCGATTATTTAGTAAATTTTAATCCAAAAACTTCAAATATTTTATAGTTATAGCTTTTTGCGACCTTGAAAATATTACTAAAGATGATTTATACGTTTTCGCAAAAAGCAAAATGTAAATCATAAATTCTAATTTTTGAATATTTAAATAAATATTTTGGGCAATGAAAATTTATCGATATTTGACCGCTTTTTATCGAGAATAAAACACGAACTTCCAAAATAAAAAGAAATCGCTTACTTTTGATAATATTTAAACAAAAAGGTAAAGTAATATTTTTTTATAACGAAATCAAAATTCTTTAAAACTAAAATGTATCGTATAGAAAAATTGTTAATAAAAAAAATATTAAAGAAGTAAAAGTATATCTACTTCCTTACTTTTATTTGATTTAAAATTTGAATAAGCTCATTTATAGTCGAAAAATCTATATTTGTCATCATTATTGTAAAGAATTTTTTACTTCCATTCGGTTATTATTTAAAAATATATACATCCGCATGAATTCTTTCTATCGCACTTAACATTAAACGATAACTGCCGTAAATATATACAATTTGAATACAAACGCGTATTTCTTTTCACTGTTTCGAGTAGAACAAAGAAGTTTTCTGGCTACATTCGCCGTACAGAAAAAGTTCGTGTTATTGTACTTGTACGAGTGAAGGTACAGCGAAATATCAAAAACCTAGTGAATTAAGCTGCTCCTGATTATACTTTAAATCCCGGCAACGCGACACGAAGTACGAAAAAAAAAAAAGCTTAACCACTCACGCGCAATCGAACTTTACTCACTGAAACTCCAAGCGGAGAGAAAAGAGAGAGGGACAAAGAGAAAAGCCGGATCGTGACAATAACCAATCCAACTGCAACCCTCGACGCGTTTTCAACGCTTAGTGGAAAAAAAGTCGAAAAAAGAGCGAACAAATTGCAAAACAGAATAAACACGCAGCCTTTAGGCAAATAACGAATTAAAAAGGCTTTTGCGCTCGCGTTTGTGAATCGCTTCCTCGTGACGACATCGACGTCGTCATCGTGTCTTCATTGTGTCTTCATCGTGTCGTCATCGTCGCGGTCGTCCTCCTCATCCTCGTCGTCGTCGCGTTCAAATAGGTTTAATGAAACATCTGGAGCAGCAAAGGATTTTACGACGTAGAGAAATTGCAAACGATGTTAATCGCTTATTTATTTGCTTCGCTGATTATTCTAAAAATATTGCGAAAGAATTTTGTTTGTTTGGTTGGTCTTTTGTTTGCTTTTATTTAACGAATTTACCTTTATTTCGATCGTTTGTATCTCTGGAATTTGTTTATATTTAAATATAATTTTTTTGGTTTTTCCGTTTGTTTTTTAGCTTTTAAAATTTCATTATTCCTAGACACTTTTATCGCGTTTATAAAATTTATATAAAATAGAAATAATGTTCAAAATTATAAAAAGGAAAGGATTCGAAACATCGGTTTTCAATAAATTTGTTAAAATTATCATCAAAGTAAGTAATAAATTAATTCGGGGATTCGCGAAGAGGAATTCGATACGAAAATGCTAAAGAATATTTAGAATTATTAATAATGCTGTAAAATTATAATAGATAACAAAATATATACAAAATTTATCATATTTACATATATTATCAAATGCAGATTTTTCATTCTTTGACTAAAACTGATCGAAATACGGTACGATCGTATTTGTATTTAATTTTACTGTAAATAATTTAATCGTAATAATGGATTAAAGCTTTAAACTCCGAAGCCAAATATATTTATTATTGTATATAATATAATTTGTGAATTATTTAATTGTAGGTATCCATAGTAGTAAAAATATTCTATAATACCAATATAATAGCATGATAAATATTTAAAAATAGATATATCCGAATTAAAATATATTTAACCATTGCATGGTTGGTATGTCATGTCAATAATAATAACTCGCGAATAAAAATAATAAAATAGATTTTAAACACTTTTAAAACATAAAAACAATGTGTCAGGTTACGATCAGAAAATTTAAATACATCTATATAATAGCTACTCGTTAATATTTTAATTCTTTTTATCGAAGCCGGAAGATTTCATCTATTTTTTAAATTTGTTTTTTAACATTAAGGATTTCCATTATAATTAAAAATGTAAGGTTTAATACTTTTGTATTAAGAATACATTATCGTTATATTTTCATTCTTCTCCCTCGGCATCATTTTATCTTTCTCTCTCTCTCTCTTACTTTCTTTATTTCTCTATTCTGCCAGCTTTATATGTTTTACTTTCCACCACGAAAAGATTAAATCTGCGACCTCGGGGACTTTTTTACGATAAGGAGAGAAACGTTCCTTCGGAGGTTTCGTGTCGAATAATCAGACACGGGATTATGTATATATACATATATATGTATATAAAATTTTAGGTACAACCTATACATCGTATAAAAATATTAGGTTGAAAATTAAAAAGCGATGTAGCTCTAGAAGGATGTAAAGAAACGTTATAACCTCTTGATCTGATGTATCACGAACTTTTTGCAAAGTATTATCTTGATCTTTGAAAATTACAATTTAAATTCTTGTAAAACACGAGTCTTACACATGTACATTTTTTATCGCATTAACCGTCAGAGTATCAGATAACTTACAAAAATTGCCTTTTGATTGAAAATAATTTGAAAACTGTTTTCATAAAAATTCCTCTTCGAATAATAGAAACAATAGTACAGAGCGACAAAATCAATATCTATAAACAAATACTTTTTATTTCGAAAAGAAATACTTTTAAATAACAAAAATGACTTTGGGAACTTCTCGAGTGAAATTTTATCATTTATACCTACGAGGATCGGCTTTTGTTCTTCTCGCTTTCAAAGAATATCCACTCAACCGAAACGCGACAGACCGTTTTAAAAATAAAAATCTAAATATTAATCGTATATTATAATTTTTTCGTGTGGATGTCGGTTGCGATCGCGCCTTTGAAATCTATTAATAGAGGGTAAAAATGATGTAACGATACTCGGTATTTCATTTTCTTTCCAATTTTCAAGAGAGATTTTTTGAAAGTAAACGTATTATTATAAATGATTTGATCAATTTTCCATTTCATTATATAATAATATCCATAAATTTATCATAAGCTGCGTATTTTTGTTAGCGAAAACTTTATTTTCTTCCGCGAGTTATGAAACGAAAACAGTTTTTCTCAATTTTCTCATTTTGACAAAGATTGTAGTTACACAAGATTTTCCTTAGCATGGTAAAATTACTGAAAAGTTTTATACATCTTCCGTTGTATATTTTTAATTTTTTCTCTACCGAACATTTGGCAACGTTTTCTCGTATCCCCACTGTGGTTACAAGAAAATTTTCTGGACTGATGCGCGTCGTAATGTAAATTCGCGAAGGAACCTAAGGTAAATTTCGTTCTTGTTACTTCTCGGAATTGTTTTCGCGCATTTATGCAAAGTTCGATAGAAGTTTAAAAGTTAGAAGAAATAGTGACATAAATTTATTTTCAATTCTTAATTTTCTTTTGATACTTTGGATTTATACTTGAAACGTGAGAAAAAAGTACAACAACTTTTATTCTTTTTATTTTAATTGCGATCGTAACGAACGTTTACAGACTTGCTTTTCAACATTTAAGAGATTACGAAAATTCTTGTTAGCGTTAATAAATTATTTTAGAAGTTGATACAAATTTTCTTTATTTTATTAAATTATCATATTATCGTGTGCTTTGCAATTTTTATAATAGATATGTATATATATATATATATATATATATATATATATATATGACGTGACGAATTCATATATTTAAACTACTATTCCCGAACACATTTGAAAAAATAAACGTACGTAGATCTAAAAATTTGTAAATTCATAAGATAATTCGTGAGTCGATACAAATCAATTCTTATCGTTAACGCATTAATATGACTTTAATCGAAGTGAAAAAGAAGATTTTATTACACAAAGTGTCGAAAATAAAAATATCGCGTAAAACTTTATAATTACGTATATTTCTAAACCATAATTTATAAATTATGTTAAATAATCACAAGTATACTTCGTAATTGCTATTCCATCTTTAATTTTATCCACGAAAGACAAATATTTACTCGAGATATGAATTATCATTTTAATTAGGGATTCACCCATACGTTAAATAATCATCATAATACGAAGATCAAATATAATATTTTATGCGGTGCGAAATGGAGTTGGTAAGTTAAGGGGAAGACTGTGGAAAAAAGGACCAAGGCTTTATAAAATCTCATTTTATTCCAAACGAGAAAAATGGTAGAAAGAGAAAAATGGTATCAAACGATATTTCTACGCGACCCTAACGAACAAATGATTAATAAATAAACATATTTTAAAATATCCGTAAAACCGCGTTAAAATCTACTTCGTATATTCGTATATAACCCGAGGAATAATAATTGTATTTTTTTCCAACTAAGTTTGAATCTTTTTTTATCTTTGAAAAGTTTTCTTCTTGAAAATAATAAAAATTAAAACTCGATTTCTGCTTATGAATAAAAACATGTCCGTAGTTCAATTTTTTAACTGGCTCGCTTTCGATTTTTAAGTTAGTTAACTACGAGTACATATTTGAAAGCTTGGTTGGAAGTTGGAAACAATTTTACTTTGATTTCGGATAAGCGGAAAAAACTACGAGCTTTAGCGAATATTATTAAAGAAAACACGATGCTTGATATTTAATCCGAAGGAAAGCTCACGCGGGCGTAATAAAAATATGCGATTCGATCGCGAAACGATAAGAGCGAGGAAAAGCATATTTCGAAAGTTCTAGGCGCGCGAACATCGTATCATTAACGACTCACGCATTTCTCTACGCGATTTTAATATCAAATGTATTTTCATAGATGCCGTAATAAGGGGAAAGTTAGTGTCCGGGTCCCCTTAAGTACCGTCGTCGGAGTTCGTATAATGCACGAGTCAACGTTAAATAACGTTAAAACGCGCGCGATAAGTTTTCCGAGGGGAAGTAAATCTCATGCACGACACAACTTCCCCCGCCTTTTTATGCCCAACCCCTTTAACCTTTCCGCGCACGCACACGCGTGTACTTAGTTAACCCTTGGCTAACCTTTTGCTAACCCTTTGCTAACCCTTTGCTAACCTTTGCTAACCCTCGGTTCATTCGGTAGCTTCGGTAACAATTTTACCGAATGGACTTTAGGAAGTGGAAATACGTCGACTTCGAGGGAAGATTCAACCTGGAGGAATTCGCACGGACAAACTCAAATTGCGCTTTTGCTTTCGCGGAGAAAGCTTCCAACCAATTTACGCACTGCAAATGTATCGCGCAATTTCGTCAAAATCGAGCCAAGTGTTTTCAACGCCCGAATCGCGCGATAGAAAAATTTTCAACTTACGGTATCGTACGCGAAGGAACTCGAGGTAAAAGTAACCGAATATTTCGTTTACGACGTAAAACGCTAAAATTTTATCCAAATATGCTCATAATAGGATTCATAATAGGAAAATGCTTATTTTCTTTTACATATTTATGAACGAAGCACATTCGTTTAAATTTTATATAAAAGGATTAATTTTCCACGATTTTTTAATCGATTCGTACCAAAACTGTCGATTATATTGACTAAAGTTAAGTATAAACGAATTTAATAAAATAACAAACTGACTTCGTTCGGTTTAATCCACAAACACGAATTTTATTCAAAAATCGGAGTAAAGATTATTCGAATCTAAATATATTTGGGTCAAATTTTTTTCCAAATATGACAACCTTTAAATGACAATGTAAGTATACGATTACAAATAGTTTCTAAAAAAATAAAAATGAAATTTTTATTAATATTTACAAATATTGACTCGAACGTACTAATATTAAAAATATTTTCTAATATTTACTCGCATTTCCAAATATTTACTCTCCGACATCTTTTACGTTTTACTTGGCAAAGCCTACTATGTAAATGTAACGAATTTTTCCTGGATCCTCTACACGGGTAAAAATTAGTCTTACAAAGCAAACGATTACATAACAATTACAAATTCTAGATTTTAAAAAGTGAAAATATTCCAAGATTTTTATTGGTATTAAAATATACGCGGTAAAAAATATATAAAATAATAAATTAAAGAAACGGCAATAATTACTTGCGGGTGATAAGCTCACGGTACAACCGTAAATACAATATACTTTATTCGAAAGGAAACTGTAAATTATTTTACCATTGCGATCAGCGATACTCTTGTGTTCTTTGAACCAAGTTTTCGAGTATACGTCTGCGTAATCTCGATATAATTTCATCCGTATAAGATATTTTCTCGTAGAAGCTCTTAGAGAAAATTAATTTGAACGCGGTTCGGATCGAGTCGACGACACAATTGCTGCCAGGCAAGTTGTCTATTTCGCGTATCGCATGACAGGCGATGGCTTTCCGCTGGAATCACATACGCAAATCCTGCCCTCGAAACGCAGCCACTAAAACTGTGATATCATCTCGGGATGACCCGCGCAAGTATTTCCTCGGTCGTTTTATCAAAGTTCAAATACATTCTCCGGCAAGTCCGAAATTTCTCCGCTCCTATTTTGCATATTGTGTTTTGTGGTTTGTTTTCGTTCTTATTTTGCACACGCATCGCGTTTCATCCCTGTTCATCCACGAATATTTGAAAGGATGCATCAAAGAATATCCAACGCATCGAAAAGTCGTTTAACTTTTCGTTTAATTTAGTTTGGCTGAACGATTGCCTACGAAACTACGTATTTGTTTCTAATTTTGTTAATTCCTGCGTAGGTCGTAGAATTCTTGAATCGAGCAGCAAACGAGGAATCGATTTGGTCTATCGCACCTAAAAGTAACGCGTCGGGTCGATCGTCCAGTTACTTCGTTATCCAAAGCTGCAATTATGTTGAAATAAAAAATAGCTAGTCTTTGCGTAGTAGTTTCATTTAGCGCTTTTCTCCGACCAAAAATGCCACGTAATTTGTGCACAGTCTCAGCGAAACTTTCCCCGTACTTGTAATGAGTTTTAACGATCGTTACGCGCTCCTCCGTCGTATTCCACTCTATATAAACGAACCGCCATGTGTTTACTACAATATGTGAGTTGGTATGGCGCTGCTAATCCAGTGGAAGAAAAATGGCGCGCAATTTCAATTGTACATTTATTATATTTTCTAGCGTGAGTATGCTATGAAATATTCATTGTTTATTATTGTCAGATTTTATTTTATCGAGGGAATTAAAAGGAAGCGATAAAATTACCAAAACTGTTTCAAACTTTTTACGGATGTGATTAATTTTAAGAATTAATTTGCTTGCTTACATTATTACTCGCGTGATATTATTTTCGTTGCGAAATTATGAAACTATGGCTCATCTTGTTATTCTTCAAAATTTTATTTTATTATTTTTAGTTAATTTGGTATAAAAATAATATCGATTTATACCTTGAAAAGAGAATCTCAATTTCAAGACTAATTTCACTTTAAACTATCGTTAAATTTAAACTTGTATTTTATAAGGATAATAACTCGACGCAGTTACAGAACAAATGTATTTAACAATAATATAGATTTTCTTAGCCTCGAACTTTAATAATTACTTTTTAAATACGGCAAAACAAAATCTTTTTTCTAACGAAGAGAATTTACAGCTTATAAAAATAGGCCATTGAATTTCGAAAAATTGAAAATTTAGCTGTTATTAACTTTTTTATTACAAGTTAATCATCCGAATTATTATGATCGAAAAATACGATTTTAAATAAACAAACGCGTCGAAAAATTCGTTCTTTCTCTTAACAACTTCAACGTATATTTTTCATTAAAAAATTGTACTAATTGATCTAACATCTACTTTACTCTTATCTTTACGTATAATATTCCTAAATGAACCAATATTTAATCTTAGCTTTACCGTATACGAAAAAACAATTCTTTACTCATCCGAAAATTCGTTCTATTTAAACTCTTTAGCGACGAATTTGTAAAGGTTTTTAAACAAACGTCGTTTCGTTCTCCCGATCTCAGCCACTTTTATTTTTCTCTCGCGTGTGTTCTCGATGAGTCGTCTTCTAACCAAAGTGAAAACCCGTCTGGACAAACTTGTGATCAGGGCACCGGAAAAGTAGCCGTCGACATCGACCGAAGACAAACGCATCGAATAAAAAATTGTATTCTCGTTATATTCATTGATTCGTTATTTGCATGTTTACCAACCGCGGATTACTATTTTGTCAATTTTGAAATATGCTTTCTCTAAAGCTATTTATACAACAGGATTTACTTTTTTTAGTCAACTGAGATAGTTTTGTAAATATTTCGGGTAGCTTATCGATGACTGACAATTTTTGTTTAATGTCTACATTCTAAACTTTATTTATAGTTTATATTAAGATAGTTTGATTTATATTAATCAATATTTAATACATAGAAAATTTTACTTTTAGTTTTTTTTATTTTATAGTACAATTTATAGGCGATTCTCAAATTATTCTAAATTTTAATCAATTGTACACTTTTATAGGATAAATATTCGTATCATAGCTCTTTATATCGTCGCATTAAAAATACATTTTAATACATTATTATAAATTTATGCGTTGTTTTAATTATATAAAAATACAACTATATTTTTATATTTGTTCGTTTAAAATTTAACTATTATTCAATGTGTGATGGATCGACGTCTAAAAATATATAAATTTAAACAATCTTTTTTTAGTAATTACTTTTTAATTACTTTTTTCAAGTTTTTATCGAATCATTTATTAATGTTGTATCCGTATTATCATTAAAACTGTTTGCAAAAAGCAAATAAAAATACTTGAATGTAAAAACAATTAAATTACAGCAAAGTAAGAAACCAAATAGACAAAGCAGGTACCTATAAACAAAGAGACATTGAAGGATTTGGTGAGTCTTTCAAAGCACTAATTCTACTTTATGTTGCAACGGTACCCTTTACTAATAATATATAATACTTTAAGTCTCCGTACGTCACAAATTCTATACAATAAATGTGAAGAAGCTGTAGGAAAGTCTTTAAGATGTAAATTCAATTGCTAAATTCGCAATTTTTAAACTTACAGTTAAACTGTTAAAATTCATGAATAGATGATTAAATAAAAACAAGAATAGTAATGGAAAAATATTATACGTGTGAAATTTTTTAATTGTTAATTTAACTTTTGAAGATTTTCGATTCGATATGAAAATGTTTGAAAAGAAAAATATATTATTTCTTTTTAATTTCCACTTAACAAAATTATTCGAGTTGAAATATGTAAAAAAAATGCAAGTAAAACGTGTTGTTACCAAATTTGATAAATTATAAAATCGCAGAAATTTAATTTTAACTGTTACAATAAGAAATAATTTAATTTTTTTTATTTATAATTTAAATGTAACGATAAATATTTTATTATTTAATTAGAGACTGATCCTGGCTTATAAGCTAATAAATTTTCTAATTTTAAACGTTAAAAACGCATATTATGATTTATTAATTAATTTAACTATCGAAAAAAATTTAATTATCTAATATTTCTTATTCGATGTTTTAATCAATTTTTATTGAATAAAATAATTATAACTTTATAACCGATAGTATAAAAGATTCTTTATTCGATTAATTTCGAAAATTTTCAGCGCAAATATTTGTCAGGAATACGATATCATTATATATGATATGTAAAACTAGTTACGTATCAATTAAAAAAAATATAAATTTATATAAATTCATAGAAGATGAAATACAGACACTTCATCAAATTAATTAGTGAATCAATTTTAGTAAAAAATTTAAGTTTTCATCGAATATCGTTTCGTTAAAGTAAATTAATTCTTTATTTATTTATTATAAAAATAATAATAATAATGATAATACTGAAAATAATAACATAGGTAATAATTTTATAAAATGATTACGATAGGTTTTCTTTCAATTTTTGATCCTTCATCTTCCTAAGTACTTTTGAATTCTCGAAAATATTTATTCAATTGTATAGATCCGAATCAGAAAATACTTATATAACTTTAATTATTTCATCGTAAATACTATCCAACTATCCAAAAGCTCGAAATCAAGAAACAATCGAAAGAACGATCAGTTTAATACGACGAAACAAATTTTAGCGCAGCATAGCCAAATATTCTGATTCTTATAGATTTTAAGATGAAAATTATGTTTCTATCAAACAACTATCAAATAATTTATGTATTTAAAATCCTCGTACTCGCGATACATTATATTTTCGATTCATCAAATCACTCGCAAACAATTTTTCAATCTCGGATAAAACAATTAATAAAAAAAATATATCTAAAGAAATATTTAGTTTTCTTTTAAAATAAATGTAAAACAATATAAAATATAAATTTGTCAAAATATGGTTAAAATAAAAGCTTCCCGTTCGAAACAAGAAAAATTGTAATTCGATCTTTTCAGTATTTTAAAATAAATGTTTAAGTTACGTACAATTGCGAAGGATAAGTCTTTTTTTCAATCACGCGTAAATAGTGAAAAATATTCGATATTCGAATAGCCAAACTATCGAAATTAGTTGGTTCAAACGAAATTACGCTTTATCCTTCCGGTCATCATCGCTGCAACGCGCATTTAGAAACAATGGATTTAACTGCGCGTTGAATCAACGAGAATCGATACTCGACCGGATTAATTTTTATTGGCTCGAGTAAATACAAACTTGCATCGTCGACAAATTTATAGAACTAATTATCTTTTTCACGAGAATAAGCGTTAATTACTCGTTGTCGCAACGAAACAATGTTTCCTTATCGAATATGCTCTTGCGAAATCTTTAACGAGATTTTAATGAATACTTAACGCTTTTGTCGTCGCATACGCGATAACTCGACGCAACTGCGATTCGTACTTAGCAAATTGATGGAACGATCGAGCGAATCATTTTGCTGTGCGTTGTACAACCAAACGCGGAGAGTCGTAGATAATCGAAAACCGTCGAAACCAAAAACGTCTTTAGACATCATACGTAATTTAGACACCAAGACGGATAATCGCTTCGGACTTTTGCGCTTAATCCAATATAACACAATGTAATAGCTGCGAGTCAATAATAACGTTACGATAACGCGGCCTTACCTAATTTCCGTCGACTTTTACATAAGTGCGTATCGGTATTATTATCGGTAGAGCTACCTTAGAGCAAAGTTTTCTGTTTGAACACCGGAGCACAAAAGCCCTCCTCCGACGCAATATCGTGCCCAAAGTGCAAAACAACCGCTCCATCGAAAATGTTCCTCTTTACTCAGCCCGACGCTCCAAAGACGAGGTTATCCCCACCGAAGCACCTCCAAAAATCTATTTATCTCATCCACTCGATTTTCCGCACCGCCACTCGTTTCGCTGCATCGCGGTTCAAAAGTTCATTTTATTTCGGATTAGCGTAACGTCGCGTCGTTCGCTTCGCGAATCCTAAGATGCAACCTCCAATGTTTCGAGAGCTCGATAAACGACGCGGAGATTCGGTCCAACGAAATTTTTACGAAAGAGCTCGTGTCTTTCGTTTCAGATCGTTGTTGCGGTATTCGTTCTTTGACCAACAAAAAGTAAAAAAAGTATCAAAATTTCGTAACAACCGAACGATTTCCAACCGTAACCACGCGTCGATAGAAATTATAAAACGTCAAACTCTTATAATTATAAGGTATTTTTCAAAGGGTCATTTTTCATCTTTCATCTCCCTCTCCCATCTCGCTCCTCTTCCCTCTCTCTCGCTCGATGAAAACCGGATTGTTCTACCGAATTTCACGGAACGATTCGCCAGGCAAGAGTGAAAAATATCCGAAAATCGATCCTCGTCTATTTTCGAACCACCTACGACTACTACAGCGTCCCATTCGATATGTACGCGTGTATTTTGGAAGCCGTGCATAAGCGTACCTATAAGAGAACGGCAAACGTTAGGTACGCGAAAGAGAGAAAGAGACGCTGAGCTGAGGGAGGAAGCGCGATTATCGGAGATTAAATTTAGAGCGCTTCCGATAATGTGTGTTGGCTGCGATTAAAATCGATATCGCTGGCGACGTCGACGCCCGAAGCCGATGCCCGAAGTCGATGCCCGAAGCCGATGCTTCTTTCATTATGCCGAATGGCTCGAGCGCCTAAGAGACCTCCGCTTTTGTCCGTATTTATCGCGAGGTGTTCGTTGCAAGCCCGTTGCACCAGGTATTGGGAGGATCGGGAGAATTGGGCGCGAACGGTCAAGACTCGAGTTGCGAGGGATCGACTGGAAAATCGTTGCGTTCACGGATTTTTTCTCGAACTCGGCCATTGATTTTTCTTGCTCTTTCGGAGGAGCCGATTGAACACCTGTACGCAATCGCGAGGCGCTCGAGCCATTCGTGAAAAGAGAAACGTTTGGAAAACCGATGTTTCCTTGAAAACGGCAATTCACGAAGATGGTGAAATTCTTCGATCCTTTTGCGATTGCGACGAGACATTTTTCTTCTTCTCTCGATATTCTACGTTTTACGAATGAAGTCGATACGTAATGGATTACCGACGTGAAGTTTTATACGCTCATTTACTTGGATTTCGTTAGTATTAACTTTTAATTATAAATCTTATAAGACCGATAATTCTAACGATTTCGTTGTTCGTTGCGTATCTTTGGACAAATTTCTAATAAAATATGATGAACGAATCCTTGCTCAAATTAATAAGAAATAATTAAGTTTATAAATATAGATTTATACTTGTCCTTATCGTTTATTTAAATTTAACTGAAATTAGAAACTAAATTTAACTCTCTAAAGTAATTAAACTTAAAGAAGTTCACCAAAATTTTAATTATATTAAAAATACTGAATAGTTCTATTCGTTGTTTCTATTCTTCCAAAATAATTTTCTCGAGATTCATGGACTCGAATCTTGAAATTTCAAAATAATGAAATATTTTAATTAAGAAAACTCTATAATTGTTTATATTACTTTATTTCGTAAAAAATTTATTTATTGTCCAAACTGAATTGTATAAACTCAAATTCAATTATCGTATAATAAACAATTATTTTCCGAACGAATATCGATTAATCTTCCGTTTTCGAAACATAATATTTTACAATATATATTTTTCCTCGGAACTTGTCGATTATACATTCGTATACCGAATATTCTTTCGAACTAACGACAATTTGCTAATTTATATTTCAATCGAACTATTGGTTTAAGCGTTGGATAGGATGTAAACGTTATAAGTACACACATTTCAATGTGTATGCGTAAACTCTTACGATAAGATATATTTCGTTTTATCATAAATTATAATGGTTGAAAATCACGCCTATTATTCATAATTTATTTATACTTCGAAAAAAATACTTTATCGATAATATCTTTTGATATTATACAACTATAAATTGCATTATATGTTAAGAAATATATACGTAAAAGTATTTTAGTACACTAAAACTAAATAAGGATTTATATTCATAATATTCAAGATATTATAATTGTATCGACAATTTTATTACTTTCCATACAAATTTCATTAAAAACATAATAATTCGATATAAATTTACGATATAAATAAAAAAATCTAGCGTATCTATTTATTACTTTTTCAAAATATTATATTCTCTTTGCGGGTACGAATAGTTTTTGAATAAAACCCTTATAAACTCAAGTTAAGGGTAGACAAAATTAATTAATCATAACGTTTAAAATATTTAAATTAATTTTAAAAATATACTTTTTTAAGAATATTTGTACTTAGTTTAATCTTGGTATTTACGTACCACGTATTTAACAACTAACGCTGTCACTCATAATTAGAGAATTATTAATTATATATGCATTTACTAATGCAAGGGTAAGTTGATAAGTTAATCGACGGAGAAAATTGCGTGGCTTGGAACACTTCTTACGATCGTCCCTTTGAAACTCATTCGTGAAATAAAAATTCATTAAAAAAATTAAAAGTAACGATGTATCGTTAAAAAGTAAGCTAAAAAACTATAAAAAATAGTATCGACCGCGAATACCAAAAGTACAAGTCAAAGGTAATAAAAATTCGATACTACGTAATCGTTTCCGTGATTAAATTAGTTAAAAATACATTCGCATAATAATCGTAAACGCAAATGCATTCACTGAAAAAATTAGGACGAACCAAAATTGCCAATTACATTAGCTTCGGTATTTCGAGTCGTTTTTTTATCGTTAACCAAAAAAAAAGTCGCATTCGCGTATCCGACGTCTCGCGTATTTACGCTTTCGCAGTGACGGATAAAACGAGGAAATTTCCAAAGCAGAATTACCCACATTTCAAAACAAATACGAAAAGTTAACCGCACAATAATATTTTAACAGGAAATGATATATGTCCCTGCAACTCCGAAACAGGTTGGTCGTAGGCTAAACGCCTATGGACTCATGGACTCGGTAACCCACGAGAGTCGGTTGTTTCAGCTCGAAAGTTAGAAACTTCCCAGGACGAGGAGAGAGTCCTTTAGCATCGAGTTTATCATTTTCGAGCGCTCCATTATTTACAACGAGATTTTTCATTTCGCGTGCGCGGGAGCTTCGGAATAATTCACTTCGGTTCCTCGCGTTTCGAGGGTGACGCTTTACCCCTAGTCCAAAATCGTATTCGTCGCGCCGAACAACGATCGAAAAAATTTCGTTAGCCTAAATTTATTTTAATCCGTTTTAAATCGACATCTCACGCTTTTCCTCGGCTGTTCGGACCGTACATCAAACTTCGCCTTTTCCGATAGATTTCCGATGTTCGCGAGATGAAATCGCGAATAAAGTAAAAAGGCTTTGTCCGTGTAATGGATAAGGTCGTTTTATCTTTCGACGAAGCTCGAAATTCCTCTTAAAATCGATGAAAAGCAAATTGTAAATCAGCGCTGAAACGTCTTTTTCTCCGACTGCTCTCCTCCCTCGATCGAAACATTCCCGAGAGTAACCGCGACTTTCCTGTTCGTTTTCTGCGTTCGCACCGGCATCCAAACAACCGCCGCGGATCCAAAGTTACGAACCTCCGCTCGGGAAAATAACGATAAAAATCCAGCGAGTGGAAGCGCAATTTGTCACCTAGAATCGCGCGCGTCGTATCGGAGTCCGAAAGGTCCAACGCTCGGGAGGAGGGAGAAAAGAGAAGCGGAGCTTTAACAGCCGACCGAAGGGCAACTCTCGGAATTTGTCCCGAAGCAGCTTCTCGTTAGGCGAAGGCTACTCGACGTACGTGCGGGGCCACCTACGACGAGAAGTAGGTCGCGTGGAAATAAAGTTGCCCCCTTGGCCTTTTTTCTCTCTCTCGAGCTGTAAGCGAACCCGAGGAAGAGGGACTCGGAGCGACTCGAGCGTTCGAAACGAGGGGGAGAGAAAGAGAGCGGATCTCCGATCGGGGATTTTACGACTTTTATTCGCCGAATAACTTCCCGCTTTTGGCTCGCGAGGCCGACTACTAAAAAATTTACGACTTTATAATTGGAGCCGCTGTTTTCCGGTGTACGCGGTGTACGTGCCTCGCACTTTTTTTTCTACCGGAAGAAGCTTTGTTCAAATATTTAGACGTTCGCGAGCGGAGCTCTTCGAGCGCGCCAAGAAAATCCGACCTTGAGCGACGAAAATAAAATTCCCCATCGTAATTTTTACCCGCGAAAATAGCCGTCGCAGATTTTTCGTGCAACACCGACACTCGAGATAGGCGACATCCTTCGATCGTTCCACATAGGGGAGAAAACTGTTTCGATTCGTGGAGAGAACTCCTATCCAAATCCTGACGGTCGGTTTTATTCTTGGACCGCGAAACATGGATACGTGAATAGGGTAGAAACTTTCACCGACCGATCGAGCCAATCAGCAACGCACGATTTTCGTCAACGTCGTCGAATTACGATCGCGAGACGATAGTTTGATAACGCGATCGAGATACGAACCCGACCGATCGCGACTGTTGCGATTCGATGTAAGAACGGATTCGACACCGAAGAGTTCCCAAAGATCCTCGGAATCAGAGAATTCGATGGAAAAACAGCGAAAACATCCGATCGTCCGCTTCACCGAGGAGACGGCGGACGACCGGAGGAGATGAACGGGGCGATTCCGACTCACCGCTTTTGCCGGTAGGCGTGGGCATCGTCGGCATCCTGCTGGTCGGCTCGGGGATCGGGTAAACGGGGTCACAGCACTCGCGCTCGGGGAACTCGCTGGCGCGGCCGGTCGCCCAGAGGGCGAGCAGCGGCAACAGGAGTCGAAGCGACATCCTCGGTGTTAACCACCCCCGGACACTTGGGGGCCGCGGGGGCCCCGCTGACTCATCGCGGGTTACGCCATCGGCTTCGACCGTTCGCGGAGGAACCCAAGCCGGGGGAGGAGAGGAGGCGATGCGCACGTGCTCGGGAACCTCCTTTCCCTCGACCCCCTGGAACGAGCTCGAGCTCTCGCGGACGCCGCGCAACCGAGGAACGTCGCCGTCGACGGCGGACTGCCGCTGCCGAGCGCTACGTTTCACCTTTCGCACTCGCAACCCCCGCCCCGACCGTTCCACCTTTCCGAGAGACGCGCGCGCGTCGAGGGGCGAACGCCGCCCCCTACCAACTGCCCTCGAAACTCTCCCCAACGCTACTCCTCGCTACTCCTCGCAACTCCTCGCCACCGACCTTCCTGACCTCCTTCGCTACCCACTACTATGCCCCCTCGCGCTACTACGTCCCCTCGACCGACCGCCGATGCACCATTTTTCCAGTCCCCGACGAGTCGTCAAAATTAACCCCGAGCCTCCTCCGAGCCTCCCCCGAGGAACCTCGAATCACGCGACTTGGACGCCGCTTCTCCAAATCCAACACGCGATACCGCGACCATCGCTCCGAGATACCTTTCCTTTCCTCCGACGGATCTTACTTCCGATACTCCGCTTTCCTTCGCTTCTACAATCGACGCGAGTCCTTCCATCGGAAAATTCCAACTCCCTCACGGATAGATACAAAATTTATACAAAGTTTACTTTTATCAGAGTCGCCTCGTTATCGCCTCGTTATCGCCTCGTTATCGCCTCGTTATCGCGTCCTAATCGTATTACCGAAAATATAATGCATAAATAAATTGTAGGGCGGTTCGCCGATAAGACTAGAAATTTAATTTACTCTTTGAGTATTTGATAGAACGCCAAAGGTATAATAAGAAATTTATTTCGACAATTTATATTACCCTAAAAATATTCCCGTTATCTCTTTCGTAAATATTTTAATATTGTTTCTCCTCGAAAGCTATTATTTCGTATCGAGCTAACGAAAAGCAAACGAAAAGCAAACGAAAAGCAAACGAAAAGAAAACGATGTAATTATCTAACGAGTTTGTTTATTTACCATTATATCGCGGTACAAGAATAAACTCGATCGAAGGAAGAAGCGTTTTCCGCAAAGGGTAACTCAACCTTTCGGAGCACCGAAGAAAATAAGGCGATCGTCTAAATACTCGGTCGCGCGACGATCGAGGTTCCTCGATGCGAAAGCGAATACGACTCGGCTGTAAGTCGAATCGTTCCTCGATCCGATTTCGAAACCACCGAGATAACGAAAGCGCTTACGTCGATTCGCGTCGATTCGCGTCGATTCGCGTCGATTCGCTTCGATGCGCAAACGAACGCCGCGATCGAGTCTAATTATTTTGAGAAGCGAAACGCATGAATTTATCGTTTGTATATGTGCGAGCTTTCTACAAAATAACGTTACGAATCGCTCCCTTCGAAATTCAGGACCCTGAAAAGGAGTTCGCGCGTAAGAAAGGTTTAACGATGTTACGGAGCTCTTTGAGAAAAAAAAAGACTGTTTCATCCGCGTGAAATCAACGAAATCGTAAAGAGGAAATACGTTGGGTGTTTGGAAAGGACCGAAAAATGGAAGCTAGAGTTCGCGAAACGATTCGATTCGCGTTTCTTTGCCTCTTTCTTTTTGCCTCTTTTAGCCTCTTTTCTCCACGGAAGTCGTACGCGCGTTTCCTTCTTTGTTTCCCTTCTCTCTCCGATCCACGCGTCTTTTTCTTCCGCTCCTCGAATCCTTTCTCGTCGTGTTTCTCTTTTTATCCATCTACGTATTTACCTCTGCCGTACGCGCGATTATATACAAAAAAGTGAAATAGGTTTTTTATATCGTTCTCCAAACTATAAAGTTCGGATATATAACAAACTACAAACTTCGAACGAGGCTGAATTTATTTCGCTGGAAATTTCTAGTTCTCGCTTATCAAACGGCTCTTCGCTTTTATTCCATGTTATTTATCGAGGAACCGATGTCTTACTTTAAGAGAATATTTAATAAAACACAACGACGCAACGCGGAGATCGTAATTTTTAGTGCCGGCAGTTCCAAACACAGAGTTCGTTCCTATGGACAAAGAAGCGATAAGTTTGTAGGTCCAAAGTGAGAAATCGGCGCGATGCCGAATCGGTCGCAGCTTCCAGCTCCAGGACTTTATCTCCGACGAGGCCAAATAACCCTCGAGTCGGGTTATGAAAAAGGTGGCGAGGTTTATCTCTTCGAGACTCGCCAGCTTTGAATCTCCGATAAAATTGCCGCACTCTCGGATCTCGGATGGACCATTCGTCGGACGTCGCTTTGGGCAGTCGAGAGCGTACCTGGATAAATTCGGTTCCTCGCGAACGTTTCCGTTGGTTTTACGCGCTTGACTCTCGCTTTTTTCTTCGATGGTGTTACGATCGATGTCCTCGACGGAGACATCCGTCGCTTTATACAGCATCCAATTAAAAGGCGCGAGATCTCTTTCTCGCTATTCAACGATTCGCATTAACACGGCTTAAACGAGCTTCCTCTTGCATTCTCGAATAATTCCTTATTTATCTTGGCTCGTTCTTTATAATTATTCATAATCGCTCTTCCCTGATTTTAAGATCCCGCTTTTATTATTCCGCTCGACAAATTATCTCTCCCTCTTTTTTCTCCGGCTAATATCCGTCCCATCGTTAATCCGACTCACCTTCCCTTCAACCTTATTAAATACAGCCATATTCGAGTAGACGGTGTATTTACCGAAAAGTAATGAACAGCTCTTATCTTTAAGATCGCGCTCTCGCTCAAACTGAATTACGAAATCTAATTTAATTACATACCTGTGGTATTAATGTATTCAACTTTTGTTCGTATACTATTTTCGAAGAATTTTTATAGCGTTGGTTATGAATCCTTCCTGTAAGCGTTAAAGTCTCTTAATTCGCGCTGAAACGTGTAAAAGAATTTTACAAATTAAAAAATTTGATTTAATTATAAAATACTTTTTCCGTTACTTTTCGGACTGGAACCGCGTTTCGGAACCATTACAATCCGATAACTCTAAATTTTATACTCGGGTTGTGCATTTTTCTAATTACGAACTCACTATTCAGGAAAATTATTCAACGTATTAAAAGCTTTTATAAAGTAATATCGGTTAAAAAATGTACCGATTCCGTCGATACGAAAGTTCCCGTTTCGTACGCCTGTGATAAATATGCATGATTTTTACTTTAACGCCGTTGAACTTAATGTATATTCAACGATTATCCAACCTGTATTACGACTCGGAACGATCGTATTTATTAATTTCAATAAAAGGATATTAAGTAGAAATTGTAAAACAGATTAAAAAGCTAAATGTCACCGTTATAGCTGATTTCTTCCTGGAATTTGCACTTATCATCAATATCGTCTAAAGTTTATGTAGCGCGGTATAAAAAAAGAAAATGAGATTGGTTGCGATCGCGAGATAAAAAAAACTGTTGGAAGAAACTTTAATCCTTTTCAATATCGATTATCCATATCTACTACATACCTAATGATATACCTAATGAGCATACTCGAACCTCGATACCGAGCGAACATCATATTTATTCTTATAAATAAACGCCTCTTACAATCTTATATAATTAATAATTCAATTTTATTGAAAATTTTTTGATCGCACCTTCGACCCAAAATACAAAAGTTACCTTATCTTAATATTTAATTTTTAAATCGTATTCGCGTGCTTAAACAATTATATTATAAAATGTATGTAATTATAATTTTTCTCGCTTAAAAATTAAGAGCGATTATTTTTCGAAACTTTTTACATTTATTTTAAACAACCGTATCGATTCAAACCAATATTTTATCTTAGTGGAACATCAGCGATTTTTAACTTACGTTTCCTAATTTGTCACTTCTCTTACGTTACAAGTTCGAATCATCGCTTTATAAAATCGCAATTTAAAACAAAAGCACGCCATTCCAGATATTTTATTATAACAAACTTTTTCTTTTGAAATAAGCTATAGTTGTCATCAGCATTACATATTTCACGTTTATTATTTTATTTTACGTATCTCACATTGTTAACGTGTATCGCATACGCCCAAATTTTCATTATTTTTAAATATTTGTCTTGAAATTTTCAGGTTAGCAAGATTTCGTGAACTGCATAGTATCGATTATATCTAAAAATGTACTTTGAGTTACGGTTTTTATTTTTAAAATCATATTTTATATAATCGTAAAATTAACGCACATTAATCTAAACCGTTTTCATATTTTTAAGTTGAACAACCTTTTTAAATTTTTCGATACTCGTTCGATTTCAACAATTTAAAATACACATATTTCAGCATACGACAACGAAATACAATTAATATTCTTAAATTTATATCGATATGAAGAGTATATATTTTAAATAACCGACCCAACTGTATCTCTTTCAAATTTCAAGTAATCTATGATACGGTTACGTGTCTTGAAAAATATAAAAATTTATTGTTGACTAAACATATGCACGTTATAAAATTATTGCAAAAGTAAATTATAATTATAAATTAAAGATAAGGTTGGATCGTACTTTCCAAAGAATTTTATTTTTTTGATTCGATTTTGAGGACGCGTATCAAATAAAATAAATATCCAGAGTTTCGTTAAAATTATATTTTCCTATTTGAATCTACCACAATTTTTATACATTCGCTAATACTTTAATTCGATTATAAATGAATTAAAAAAAAATTGCGACAGATTCAAAGTTCTAAAAGCACCAAAGAGATAATAAATCGTTCGTAACTTCTATTTTACTATGCGTATCGTATCGAGAAAAGTTACTTTTAAGATAGAATAACTGTATAAATTCAGGTACGAAAATATTTGTGTTCCGGTATATTTAATTATGCGCTCGTAAGAAGCGAACGAAATTTTGTATTTTATTTTTAGTTTACACCTATAATTAAAACTCACTTTTGCGAAATCGTTACGATTTTTATTCTTTTTACTCGAAGGAGAAATATGACTTTTCCGTCAATAAAGAAGGATGTCTTTTTTGTCCCGTTTTTGATGAGCAAATAAGGATTTGGACGAAAATGACAAAATGAAATAGAATCTCGCACCGAAATAGAAATATCGCAGCTATACTTTGGGCTGGTCTCGATCCACCGATACCCTCGACTCGAGTTTCGCTCATAAAATTGCCCCACAATAAAATCATTCGCTCGACGCGCAGCATTGATTTCCTCGTCGCTGCTCCGAGAAGATGTCGCGCGATCGAGTCGAGGTCGCGTAATCGGCGACACCTCCACCCGAGTTCTCGGAGCGGGGCCAAACCTAATATTTCCGGGGAGGTCGAGGGTAGTTCGCGCACCGGTTGAAAAAGTCCGGCTCTCTCGGTCGATGCTCGCAGACGGCGGCCCAAGCAATCAAGGGAAGAAAACTTATTTGGCTTTTTATCGGTGGTTTTACTTTCGGGGAGTTGGGGAGTCTGGGAGTCGGGGAGTCGGGGAGACAGAGAACGCAGGAGAGGCAAAATGAGGCAAAATGAGGCAAAATGAGGCAAAATGAGGCAAAATTAAAACTAGATTCTTCCTTAAACGAAACGGGATTCGCTTCGATCCAATGTCGCATCAACGATAAAAACCAACGGAAAAACGAGGAGCGATCAAAGTTTTATCGGACGATGAATAACAACATGACGTTCGAGGATCTCGATTCGCGTACTTCCTTCATAAATGACAGCTACGGCTAAATGTCTACGGTCTAACGTCGAATATTAAATAAGATTATCGAAAACATTATTCTATTCTATGTATGCAAGGTGGATACACGTATACGCGATATAATGGAAAGGTAAGTATACGTCGGTTCGATGGATCCGTATCTCAATTTCACCGTAGATTGACGATCGGACGGACGGACGGACAGCCGATGCGAGTAGATGCTTAAACGGACAGAAACGCGAAGAATAATATATCGATCGGTAAATAAATAGAACAACATTTTTGATCTCGATGTACCGCTGCAAAGTGGAGTTTTTCGAGCGATGGGACGTCGAGCGTTTAACGCGAGAATAGCATTGGAGCTATCTTTGGAAATTGATACGACTTTTATTTTACTTTGATTTTTAAATAACGATCTTCGATGCGTTTCTACGAAAAGTTCGAAAAGTTCGAAAATTACGAATAACGGTTAAAGAAGGATAAATAATAGACGGATAAATGGATAGATAGACGGATAGATAGACGGATAGATAGACGGATAGATAGACGGCTAAGGAAAGGAGAAGGTACGAATTCAAGAGTCGGATATAAAAAAAAAATGGAGCACGGGATAAACAAAATTACAATCGAGTGAAATAAATAGGACGCGCGAGTTTTAAGTTATTTTTCTCCACGTCACGTTCGATACACGAGTGTCGCTCAATTATCGTTAACGGTCAACCGATGTTTTTCCTATTTCTTTCAAACTTTCCGCTTTTCTCTTTTCTCCTCTCTTTTAATTTCTCCCGACACGCGAAATGGAAGATCCTAACTCCGAGTGGATGTAATGCCTCGCCTTTGAAGCGCGCGGATTTTGATAAAGTTAGTCGAACAACTACGTTATAACTTTGCTGTATTACGTGACTATTTGCGCTTGCGCATAAACTTTTAACCTGGTAAATCTGATCTCGAGTGCGGGTAATCAAAAATTAAATTGCCGTGAAACCATACGGGAGGAGAAAAATTCGTTTTACCTTACCTTAACCTTCGGGAATATTTCTTTTCGACCGCTTGAAATGACGTCAATGACGACCTTTAACCTTTTATTAGTCGTACACCGTTCGCGCAACCGTATGTAAATTTAATCGGTAAAACTAAAGGAGAATCTTGATCGGATTCGAGATTATTTATTTCGTTGTTTAAAATTATTACGCATGATAATAATATGGTAATTATCACGAACGTTCCATGCTTGTTATTTCTGGCGCGAAGAAAAAATTTTTTCTTAATTACCCTTTAACCTTACCGACGATCGCTCGTAATTTTTTAATTTTTAACAATTTTTTGCAGTGCTCGCTCGAAAATATAATTGCAGCTTATTAAACTTTAATTAACTTTCAAGAATTTGCCACTGTAACAATGTTACTACTTTGAACGAGGAATTATCCAGCTCGAACCAAATTTTAATAACTGGTATTTTAATTCTGTGATCATTACGACTGGAACTGTTTTGCTTCTACTTAAAATATGCATTTATATTTAAGCTATATTTTTCTAAATCGACGTACGAGTGGAAAAGATCTTAGTCGAGAAGATTTTAAATATCTACCTCATTATTTCGATTAGCCTATAAAACGAATGTTAACTAACTTCTTCGATCGACGGAAAAAAAGAGAATTTTCTCGATCTTTCGTTCTAATTATTTAGTTCCTAAGAAATTTGGAGTAAACATCGTGACTTTTTTTTGCGTATAAATACGGAAGAGAAAAGCGTCACGTCTTTATAAAACCAATTTTAATCAGGCTTCTGGACCAGTGTTCCGGTACCTAAGACTTTATCCCAGCCCCATTAGAGCGTTCGTATACCCTAGATCTTAAGATATATACGTACGCTATAAAGAAAATAAAAGAGGATGGAACGAGCTTAATTTAAGATTTATTTTAGGCGGAAGCCTTTATCGATCTCCGCGTCACTCCCGACTAGAGTGATGTGACGTTAGAGCGAAGCAACGGGAGAACGAGCAAAATAAATATCTCGCGGCTTATTATCAATTTTTACCTTTCACCGATTGCGTGTCACCGATTCTGCGTCCGATAATCCAAGACGAGTTAAAAGGACGAACCGCGGGTCCCATAGTTTCATCGGAATCCTCTCTCCCTTCTTCCCTACCCTCGACGCGATACATCCTGCTTGTTATTATGCAGTGCGCAATTCGGTAATAAAGGTAGGACTTTCGCGTACCCTTAAAAAGTTACGATCATCGGCTTAAAGGATTTTAACAATGCACGGAACGCTTGAGAGAGAGAGAGAAAGAGAGAGAGAGAACGGCGCGACGATTATAACTCATCCGTGGGAATAGTTGGCGTAAAATTAATTTCCTGGACAAATTCGGGCAGGTTGGGCCACAAACCTCGGATCCGAAATTCCGAATTCGGTTTCTCCAACCGTCGAAATTCAAGAGGCGAGTGAAACGGTGCACATACGTACGGCCGTACGACCGTACGACCACCCCTACGTCTGGATCAGACCCTAAGCTCTTTTCCCGGTTTTCGCTGCTCCGTTCGTCCGCTCGATCCCTCTTTTCTAATTGCAACACGCCTCGAGTTAGAATTTCAATTTTGAAATTTGCATCTCTTCCTAAATCAACGACTGTCGTGCGTCGCCCGCGATTCGCCCCCCCCCCCCGAGTCCTCTATATCCGATTCGTTATTTGTATTTGTATCTGCTTTGTATCATCTTTGTATCTGCTTTTATCTGCTCGCAAATGATTCGATACAACTTCTCGGCGGCGGCGGCGGCGGCGGCGGCGGCTGATAGAACTCGGGTATGTTCTACTCGCGCGTATCGTCGATAAATTACCTCGGATCAATCTTTATCGCGTACATTTTTAACAGTCGAATTACTTGTAATTTGAATCAAACGGTTCAAATGCTCGCGTATCGATCGTTTAAAATCGATCGTTTTTTCGATGTCACGTCTTTTATGCAATTCCACGCGACACTCGATACTTGCTTCGCGTACATATGAATTATCGAAATTACGAATCGTTCGATATCCTTATTTTGATTAAACGTATGCTTTATCTCGAATAAACGTTACATCGAGGTAATCCTTAAAATTATATTTTTATTCGACGCGTTTCGTATTGTTGAATTTTACGGTAATCGATATTTTTCTTCGTATTAAATTTTACGCGAATAACTTTTATAAAAGTCGAAACGTCGATTCGTTCGGAATTAAATAACAATTTTCTTTTACGATAAAATGAACGTTTGTTGTCGTTTTCCATTTTCAATATTATTCATGAATGTATAAAATCAAATGCGAACGAGCCTTATAATACCAAAATGTACCTTTTTTTCAGCTGCTTGAAATAAGTTTTAGATGGTACTTGACACGATCGAACCTCCGATCCAAACCATCGTGTAACGTATGTTATAACTACGTGATATATCGCAAATACATCCGCTCCACTTTCAATTAAAGTTCACGTTATAAATATGATATACGATATTTTTTATTTCGTGACCTGATCCGTGATCGCAAAATTGATAATATATTACATTATTGATGAAAGAGCGGCATAATATCCGCGTATACAATATATAAGTATTATTTGTACATTTTTATTGTATTTTCAAATATTTGAATTATGCAATTAAAAAATTATTGTTTCTAATTCGTACATTTTTTAATTTCATGAATTTTATTCAATCGCACCATAATTAAAAACAGCTAAACTTGTGTTATATAAGCTACTTTTTTTACTGAAAAATATCGAATATGCGTGATTATACTTTTTATGCAAACGAATATTTCAAATTTCTACGCCAAGTTATTTTTATCAAACCAATTCAAAATTCATTAGTATTATAACTAATAATAGTCTATAATTTTTAATTTATTTATTTATAAGTTTTTATTTATTTAATGTATTCTCGTACGGGATATATTAATCGATTTATTTTCATACGGATGTAAAATTGCCAAACTTTAGTTTATCTTCGAAAATAAATTAATTATTTATCGACGTTAAGACTATATAAATAAATTTTTATAAATAAACGTAATTTGAATTTCTAATTTCTTAATCAAATAATACTATTTAAAAATAAATTTAAATATCTTATGAATATTAAAATTTGGTAAAAAAGATTTTTTTCGGAAATTATATTTTTTTGCGATAAAATTTAATCGCATAAGTATATTTAGTACTAAAATATTTGTTTTAGTTTTATTTTTAAATAAATAAAATATAGTACTATTTATTATAAAATATATGCTTATAATTGTAAATAACAAAGATAAAAAATTATTATAAATTTTTCCACTTACCTTTTTCACCCTTAAAAGTTAAAGTTCGAAAGTACTCCAAATTTTTCAATGAGTTACTAAATATGAAATTTATAATAACTAAAGTAAAATTGTCGATCATCATTTTAAGTTTTGTCACGGTAACTTTATTAAAAGCAACGGTGCATCTCTAATACGAAAATACTAATGGTAACTCTAAATTTTATAATTAGTTATGTTTTTTAAACTTCTGTACCAACTATTATCAATATATTAACATAAAAATATTTTTTAAAATAACTGCTTACGATTAAGTATTGGATTCCTATGATGGTAAAAGTTCAATTTTTTAACGAATTATAACATCAAATTCATTTAGAATTAAGAATACAAAAATCAAATTGATCTCATTTTTTCGATAAAAACTATAACTTTACATCGAAACTAAAAAGTCAAAAAAATTATCGTTTCGAATAAAAATTAAAATTTTTCAAACGACTTTGAGAATAAAAAATCGTTAAAAAAACAATTATATTATCTCTTAATTATGCAAAATATAAAAAATGTTTATTGGTTAAAAAATAATGAATATATATCTAATTAATAAAAATCTAAATAAATTTTTAATAATTTTCATGTAAATTGTAGATACTTTTAAACGATAACTTTGATAAGATTGTCTATTCGTGATGTACGTAAAATTATTTGAAAGTCTGCAATGATTATGACGAATAATTAAATAAGGCTTTAACGATTCATAAATTTATCGTGTTTCGATAGAGCAGGAAACTAACAACAAAGTAATAAAGTAATATCCGATTTAATTACTAAGAAAAAATAGTAAAATTCAAATGGATAAATTTTAATGCTCGACTATTATTATACGCGATACAATCATGAATAGAACGATAAATTTTGAAGACAAAAAAAACTATGTTTTAGAAAACCGTTAAAAAAAAATTTTAATAATAAAAAATAAAAGAAAAATTAGTATTGAAAAATACTAAAGAAGCATCGAAATTATACAATATCGAATAAAAATTAATTCATCTCGATACAACTGAATTTAAAACTAATTAATACTTAAAATAATAGAAGCTTGATTTATTAATTCGTGAAAAATATTAAGCAAATATATTTTGAATTTTCCGCAATATTTTTAAATAGAAAAATAAAATTATCGGTCAATCTAATTTTAAAGTGGAAGTATACTTTAGCAAATTTGGCTCAGAGATAATATTTTATTAATCTTGGTACAATTACAAAGATATTTCTCAATTATTATAAAATTATAAAAATAAGTATACACCGTATCGAAACTTGTCTTTATATAGATTCGATTTTTATCGATCGATCGTTCAAAGATACTCTTGTTCTTCGGTTTATCTATTATAGATAAACCGTGAGCAAATATTTATTACCGTAATAAAATCCAATTTAAACGTGGACGAAAAAGGAAAATATATAATGAAAAAATATAATACACGAAATAAAACTAATTACTTTGAAGAAATTGTACGATCGCATAAATGTACATCTTGAAAATTAGAGCATGGAATTTTTATAGGTTGGAAAAAGTGGGTAACGATTTCTGATAAATAAATAAACTCTCTTTCGGCATTTATAAATAAAACATATTAATCATATGCAAATATAAATGGTTTTACAGAGTGTCACTACCAAATAAACGATATAATAAGAGAATAAAAAAGCAAAGGCAGACAAAGTCGGATGAGCTCCGCTTTACTCTGCGATTGCGAATGTTCTCTCTCTCTCTCTCTCTCTTTATCTCTCAGTATCTCTCATTATCTCTCTCTCTCTCTCTCTCTCTCTCGCTTCTCTCACGCACGTAACTTTCTCTCCGTCATCTTATCAAAAATTAAAAGAACGCTATCCGGGAATTCGTTTTTGATTTCTCCTTTCGCACGCATACATCGACCGAACGTCCGCTTCCATAAACGCGCTTCTCGCTATGTGTGTGTGGCGGGTGTAGGTGTGGGTGTTCTCGGGGCAGTTCTCGTACCTTCCGCGTCTCACCCCGAGTTTACGTCTATCCACCGCTTTATCTCCATTGGAATACTCGCGACGTCGTCCACGCGATGTAAACGAAGGGTGAACGAAAGGAAAAAATTTAAAGGAGCGCCGAATCGATCGGTGAGCGAAGACCACCGGGATCTAAATCTGTAAACCTGCCCGGGAGGTTTGAGTTGAGACCTTCCGGTCGGCGCGAACAACGAACAGCCTCCCGACCTCCGACCCTCGAGGAGTCGCACATTTAGATAGATCGAAGACGTTTAAAAAAGTCTGTCGGATATTGTCGGACGAGACCTTCGCTGCTCCGCGAATACGTATTATTTAATTTACGAACCCTTCCTCGAACGAAAGGGAACGATTATAATTTCATCTTTTTTCACGGCAAGTTCGCGCGTCCGTCGATATTTCCATTTAACAAGGAAATTTTGCATCCTCGTCTTCGTCGTCGCTCCGACGCTCGATGATTAATTCCCTTCTTTTTCTCCGCGTTATCGCACCGTTTACATAGCCACTTTCGTTCCTCACCTCCAAGATTCGAGTGTCACTGTCGTTAATTTTTTCATCGATATTATGCTTTATCTATAATTATAATAATTATACGTAGTCGTTCGGAGTCTTTTTGCGTCTCGTGTCTCGTGGCTGGTCGTCGATCGATTTTCGCTTGAGCGTCTTCAACCGTAGATCTCTCTCTCTCTCTCTCTCTCTCTTTCGCTTCTAGCTTTTCGCTTCTAGCTTTCTTCGCATAACTTCCGCTAAGACGGACAACCAAGGACATAACTACGTTAATTTCGAATTCAGGTACGTTAAAAGAAAGATCGGATTGTTTCGTAAACGCGCAACGTTATCGTAATTCTTACTCTTTCGTTCGAAGAAGTAAAAAAAAATTGGAATTATTCGTTATTCCTTCCCCCACGTAAAAACTCGTTCGCCTTTTTCGGCGACTCGCGAAATCGCGCCTCGTTTATTTCTTATTCTTCCCCCTCTATCTTATCAAATTTTTTTTCTCTTCTTCGTACGTATATCAATATGCTTCTCCCTACTCGATCGTTCATTTTATTCTTTAATTATCTTTTTTTTTTATTTTTCGCTTCGACTCGCCTTCCCCGTCTTCTCTCTCATATATGATTTTTTCGTACTTACGGCGATAATAATTATATATACTTTACATGCAAAAACAAAAGTTGTATCACAGTGGGACATCATACATTTGTTAATATTTTAATATTATTATTTGTTTTATTTATTTTGCGATAACTTTTCTTTCTCTCGGGCGTATTTGCGCTGTTCCTTTCGCTCGCTGACAAATTTCCCCTCGAACGACGTTCCGAAGAAAACGCGCTCGCGAAAAATATTTCCACCCCTGTTTTGTAGTTCGCGGATCTTGTCTTGTGTTTCCTCCTCCTCCTCCTCCTCCTCCTCCTCCTCCTCCTCCTACTCTCTCTCGACGCTGCAAAAAAAAACCAACGCACGGCTAAAGGAACAATCGGATCGAGAGTCGTCGGGTGGAATATATTTTTTGCGAGCCCGAGGCGCCGCGCGACGAAAAGTTTCCTCCGATGTTGTCTCTCTTCGTTAGTGCGAATGGATGCGGCGATGGACCGCTTAACTTAACCAAGTTTTATTCCTTATCGTTACTTATTATTTTTTTATTACTTATATAACACTTATCATTAGCGTCACCGTTATTACAGTTATAATTATCATTGCTACCGGTATCATGCATCGATCAAGATTCGTGAAAAGCCGAAGAGATTTTTGCGAGTCGGTCTCGCCGCGAGCACCTCGAAACGATCCACCCGTTTGCAAATTTTTCTGTTCTCGGTCCCGAGCGCGAATCCCTTATCGTCGACTCGTCGACTCGTCAACTCCCCCCCTTATCATTAGGCACGAATCAGCGGAGAAGATTTCGGCGTACTTCGTTCCGTCGCGGTCGTTCCATCGTTTTCCCCTCCTGGACGAGAGAACGACGAACGAACGGAAAAAGAAAAAGAAAAAAAAAAAGAGGCCGAAAACAAAAAATGGATCATTGCTCTCTCGCTCTCTCTCTCTCTCTCTCTCTCTCTCTCCCTGTCGGTCGATCGGTCGAACCACGCGTCCGAGGAAAACCGTACGAAAAACTCCGCGGAGTTTATGCATCGTTGAGCCTCGATCGACTCCGATTCAACGACGCGGATAAGACGAGAAACGTCTTATCGATTGGATTGAATTTCGTTTTGGAGATGAAAGGACAAAAACGTTGCGTGCGAGTGTCCCGAAATGGTTGGTGTACGATAAAAGTTCGAACGGATCTACGACAGCTGGAAGATAAAAGTAAACGATGATATCAAGTATTTCCGATATGTTGCTCCGCGTGATTTAATATTATCCAACGACGGCCTTCCTAACTTTTACGCGGTATCTAATGCTTATTGTAAAATGCTGATCAACGCGGTATAAAAATTATAAGCGAATCGTCGAATTTATCGAGAACGACACGTCGATTATACTTTGCAGCGAGTTAAAATAATAAAACGAATAAGTTTTACAACGATGCGAACTGTGACTCTTCGTATTATTTATAGGGTGAAAAAGGTACCTTAAAAAGGTATAAGAAGACTAAAATAATAACTTACATTTACGCTCGAGGGAATCGTAAAGTCTCTGAATCTTTTTAAGAATTACCAATAATTATTATCTAGTTTTCTTAATGAGTTAAGGTCTAGTTTCTAATCGGATAAATTCATATAGATAAGATAAAATGAAATTCATAATGATAAAATAGGATGAAAATTTTTAATTCGATAAGAACATTTTAATGTATAAATATAATTTTTAAATATAATCTACTTCGATAGATGGAAATTAAATTATAAATTTCTAAACTAGCAATAATATCGAGGATTCGCGCTTTCATTCTTCGTCTCTCTCTCTCTCTCTCTCTCTCTCTCTCTCTATGCAACAAGGACCGCGTCAAATTTTGCTCCGTTCTGGTTTAAAAGAGTGGTTCAGCCGCTTTTCTATATTTTCTCGGGCACACACATGCATATTTATAGTGGTTAACATCTTCACTGCGAGGGATCACATCGATGTAATTATATTGTTTTGTTCGTTCGTAATCTCTTTCCTTCACCCGATATTCCGGGAGGACGTATTTCACCTTTCGGATTTCCGTCGACCCGCGCGCGATCTAAACTCGTACGTAAGTAAAAGCTCTCCTGACATTTTCGCTCGATACTCGCGATCTCCGTCGACTCGGATCAACCGACGATTGCGTACACCAATTTACGAACACCAATTTACGAACACCAATTTTCATCGGGGTACGAATCGTAACGGCGAAGCGGCTGTGGTTCTAGAATCCGTGAAATGAAACAGAAAAAGCACAACGAGTCGTTGTCCTCTCTCTCTCTCTCTCTCTCTCTCTCTCTCTCTCTCTCGTTTTGATCCATTTGCAATAGCCGGAAGCGAGTAGCCGTTGGAAAGTATGGTGTGAAACGTGGATAGCCGGACTACTCGCTCGTTCCTCGCCGGTTAATCGATCGTCTCCTCCTTTTAAAAATTGGTCCATCGCGACCGAGTGGGGGGACCTTCCGTCGAGGTTAGACACGTTCGTGTCGGGACGTCCAAGATTTTGGTTCGCGTCCGTGGATCCGAGTCTACCCGACCGATTCCGTCGGTTGCGTTGGTTGCGTTGACCCGTACACTCGGGGAAGGTTGCGCATCGGTGAAAACTCGTCCCGCGCTTCCGCGAAAGGTAACGAAGAAAAGTGAAAACGCTGTCGGGATAGAGTAAGAAAAAACTGTGAGTATATTCGATTATTTTTGTGGGTAATCTCGACGTAACTGCTCCGACGTATAGAAACGACCTTAAGCTAATCCCCTTGTTCGATAAATCGAGTCGAATCAAGTTGGGATTACCTACATCGACGCGATACTACAGAATCCAGTAAAAATCCAGAGGGTCTGCAGTGAATTTCGTTTACGTAAGCTCTTTACAGGTCCACATTGGTCAAATTTGTCAATTTCTAAGGGACGACTCTTCGCGTTTATTTGGAGTTACCGTATCTATTTTGCAACTATCTCGAGGATGACGGACGAAAGACGCGAAACCGTCGACGACGATCACCGCTCGCCGAACGTAGGAGACCCGGACCCGTCCATTTCCTCGCGCAACCGCGACACCGTCGACGAGAACTTGGAGCGAATCGGCGGTTGCGGGTTGTAAATATTTGTCAACTCTCGTCTCTCTCTCTCTCTCGCTCTTCTCCCTTATCTCCCTTTGAATTCCAACGAACGCGATCGAACGCGCGGACACGATTCGCTCGTCGCTCCAAGACCGAATTTCGTCCCGATGTCGTTCCATATTTTACCTCCGATACCTGGATCACCGATACCTCGATCACCGATACCTCGATCACCGATACCTTGCGGAATCCTCTCGTTGCTGTTCTCGCGATCGGTTCGGCTCGGCCTCAAGCTTCGCAACGATATCGCGATCTAAACTCGTACAAAATTCGTTCACGTACACGGTACGTATTTTTTTAATCGCCGTTTCCTTTTCCATGTTTTCTTTCCTTTCTGGATCCTCCTCGAACGACTAGCATCGATTCGATCTCCGAGGTCGCGAGGCGATTCTCGTCGAGCGCGTAATCGTACGTTGATCGTATCGTCGTCTCGTCCCTATAAGTTTACTTTATATGCGATTGTATTTAATGGTATGAATGTAATATGAATGAAGTTATGGAGATAATGGTATTACGTTTTAATGTTGATTGATAGATATTAATAAACACGAGTGTATTATTATAGATATATTTAAAGCAATTTTTTATAACATGTCTATGATATCACTAATCTATTTTTACCAAATGACAAATACGTAAGCTAATTTTTCGACTGTGATATTTACTATAAGCTCTGAATGTTTTATGTACTTTTTTTTCTGTATGTAATACGAAATAAATAAATATCTATCTATATATTTTTCTTTCTCACATGCACAGACACACTCGAACGCGCGATCTTCGTTTCTTATCTCTCTTCCTTGTACAAAAGCTAAGGCAATATTTTTATATTTTGTCCCTTCTTCGATTACGTCATTGTATTCCTACTTTTATTCTCTCTCGCTCTGCCTCTTATCTCTCTCTTGCTCGCTCTCGTTATCTCGTTCGCTCTTAAATCGCACAAAAATATAATTTTAAGCACGCATCGTTGGTCGACTTAATTTTACAACACCATAATTATTAATCGATGGTTCTTTCGAAATTTGCGTTACAAAAGTTAAAATTTTTCAAAAAAGATCAACGAAATACTTAATACTTTGTTGAATATCGTTCGAGAGATACGTTTTACAATTCTTAATTAAATATCGTTTCGTTATTTGCTTCAGCTTAATTTATATTCATCGAATACATTATTTATTTATTTATTTATTTATTTATTTAATTTGGTTACGACGCAAATAGTTTTTCGTTTAAAAAAAAATGCGACAACGTAAATTAATAATATCTTTATCGATCAAAAATTCATCGAATCGTACAAAAATAATCGAGCTTTATCGAGACGTCATCGATGAAATACAATAATCGTTTTGTTAAAATTGCTAACGAAATATGAAATAAAAAGACTCGGTTAAAAAGCAAATTTTTTTTATTACGTGTTTCGTACATGATAACTTTGTTTCATAGGGAATTTATTTTATCTTTTAAAAAGGCGAATCGAATCGGATCGGATGAATCGTAGCGAAGATTAAAAATCTTGAAACGGTGACGTCATAATACAATATCTTAACGCATTACCTACGAATTGCACTGATAAAATTTAGGAAAGCAAAGTATCGACCGAATCATCGATGGGAAAAAGAGAAAAACGAAACAAAATATAATCGTCCTCGCAAGTGTCGTTAAATCGACCAGCGAAGCGGCGCTCGGTAGAAACGAAAGGAACGGGAACGGCGATAAAAAAAAAACGGAAAATTCGGCTTTCCCCGCATTCGTCCTTCCTTCGTCCTTCCTTCGTCCTTCCTTCGTCCACCCACACGACTCGTGCGTACTTCGCTCTCGGTTCGCTCTCGGTTCGCTCTCGGTTCGCTCTCGGTCTCTTATCACTTTTCAATAGACTCGCGCTCGCCGGCAAAGAAAATACATCGTCCGCATCTTCCGGAAACACTCGTTCGCGCGACGTCGGCCTTGGCCCGCCTCTAAAATCACTAATTTAGTAACTTATATTTTAATTACATGTATTGTACAGTTACGATTAAATTGTGGGTGAATATTCCGGGACGGCGCGCCCGAGATCGCATAGATCGCATCGATCGTTGATAAATAAAGTTCGAATTAGTTTTCGTGAGATTTGCAACGAGGAGATCGACGTCGATCGATGGTGGTTGTTAATTTGGAGCGGTTCGCCGTCGAGCTCGAGTCCAAGATAATTCGATCGCCTCGTTATTTCAGAGGCGCGCCATCACCGAGAACAATTTTCTTTCCTTCGTCGACCGAACGAAAAGACGAAAAAAAAAAAAAAGAAAAAAAAAGTTAAAAATGAAAGAACGTAAAGGAAGGAGCGCGCGTTGCTCGGCGAGAGTCTCGGAACTAAAATATCTTCATTTATATATAATAAAATTTTCCTCCATATATATTTATATGCATCTATATATTTGTATGCGTCGACGGACACGCACGCGTACGTTTGCGCGCACACCCGCGCACACGTTATAAATAATGATTAAGGTTATTTCAAAAGTAAGTAAAAATATATAGATGTTTGTATATATAATATTTTTTTGCTTCCTCTCACTTATTTCGCGATCGATCGCTTCGCTCTTTTTTTGTTTTCTCCTTGTTTTCTCCTTGTTTTCTCCTTGTTTTCTCCTTGTTTTCTCCTCTCGAATCCGCCCCTCCCTCCTCCTTTCGACTGATTCTCTCCGCTTCTCTCCGCTTCTCTGCTTTCCTTCGTCTACACACACGTACTTGATCTCTCTTTTATATACATATGTGTGGGGTGCGCGTGGGTGAGTATGTGTATGTGTAAAGCGTTACCGAGCGTATGCACGTGTATACGTTCTCGCACGTCCGCGTAGTCTCCCCGATCGACTTTCCATAATCGATGATCGATAGATAGCGTCGAGGCAGACTCGGAGCCATTCTCGGGAGGTGCCGGTGAGTTGTTGCCGGTGAGTTGGCGAGGGTGAATCGTTATCCTCGATGCGGAACGAGTCGCGAGATTCGCCCCAAAGCCAAAAATCGCCCGAGTCCATTCGAGCGCTTCTACTTTTTTATTATTCAATTGATTTGTTCGCTTTGGATCGAGAGAAGACGGCGACCATTTCTCACGTTTCGCCTCTTAATCCGCGACTTTATATTTTCTCCATACTTTAGAACATTGAGATCAACATTACATTGCTCGAGGGACAAAGAAATTCGCTTCCCTCTCTCTTTCTCTCTATATATTTTAAGGTTCGCGAGTAATCCGATGGATTTTCTCACGGAATAAAAAAAAATATATATATATATGTATATATAAATACGAAACTTAAATCCGATGCATCGCGATTGGAATTCGCTTATTCGTTTCGTTAATTTCTTTTTTCCGTTCTACATTTCTTAGCAAACCCGAAGAAAAAAGCAAAACATTCATCCGCGGCTCATCCGCTCTTAAAAAAAATACTATCTCTCACTCGCGAAAAACGTATCGATCCTGTACAACTCGTTTTTCCACCATCCATACCAGGTGTGTATTTTTCCCCGTTTCACGATCGTTTATTTTCAATTTTCGCGCGATTTTCCTCGCTCCGAACTTCCCGAAGCGCCGCGTTTCCTTATCTTGGTTTTCCTGCTCGATCCGTTTCTCTCCGATACGAAGGTGTAAATCCACCCTTCTAGGATAAAACTCCTATCGGGGATAACGTAACGAAATGGCCCGAGTGTCGAGTCTTCGATCTTTCGATCTTTCGATCTTTCGATCTTTCGATCTTCGAAACTTATTATACTCGATACCGATGTACACGGAAATTAAGCGACGACGAAAAACCAAAAATGAGCAACGTCGAAGGGCAGAAAAATTCTCTACGTCGGACACAAATCTCTTTATCGGATGATGAATTATTCGACATTTAAGAATTTACAAGGATTTTCGTAACGCATTATTTTCAATCGTATCGAAAAATTCTTGTCTTGTCCGATAAAATCTAATCGTGTATTCCTTCACCAAAAAAAGCAACAGTTCAACAGTTAAGCATCTCGAAGAATTATTGTCATTTTATTACCTATGTAGTCACCAAACTCGTGGGTTTTTTTTTTTATTTTTTTTCTTTTGTTTTTGTTGGATCGTTAGATTTTCGATTTTATACGTACCGAGCCAAGTTTTACGTTTGAATTTTAAGTTTGCAAAAACGTTGAAGCAGATCACGGAAGTGTATCGTTAGTATAAAAATGACGACGGACAGGTAACGTATAATTTGTCTGGAAAATTGATGAATATATTAACGAGGATCGCGACGTAAATGTTGCGACTACGTAAACGTTGCGATCACGTCGGATCAAAGTATGCTACGAAGAATTTGTAATTTAAGGATAAAAAAAACTGGTTTCAACGTTGACAAAAATAACAAATAAAGGTAAATTTATCCAAATAAAAAGCTTTATTTCGACAAGTAACAAAGCGAAAGCAAATAAACGTCGGAACGAAGATAGTGAAAATGTAAATGTAAATAATATTATTTATAAAAAAAATTACGTTTAGTAGTATTTGCTAGTTTGGATGTATCGCTTAGTATTACTAATTTACGAAATAGCATACTAAAACAGAGTATACTAAAACAGAGACTATGCGAGAGAATACTTGTAAAGAAAATTAAGGAAAATACGTCGCTAAAAATGTACGTGATGATACTGAAGCAGCGACTAGTACAAGCATGAGACAGAGTATTTCGACATCGTTAAGTAATTACAAGCCTACGTAACGTGAAGTAGTACGACGGACATTTTTGTTATTTTTTACACCTTCTTCACCTACTCTTACTGCTTCAGTTTCCTTTGTGTCGTTAATCGTCATGTTAAGAAATTTTCTGCCCTCGTCACCCGACGGGCTATCTTCGTTCTACCACGGATCCGTGTATACATATATAATATATATACATTACGCTTGCGCGGACGCGACTCGATTTCACGGACAACGGACCGCAAATTATTCGCTCTCGATGAAATCGAGTTCGCGATCGCGCATCGTAACGATTGGACAGAATTTCGGCAAAAAGAAAAACGCATATATAAGTTTCGTGTACAAAAATCATATATGCAAAGAATGGTTTTATCGTTATGTCATTCGTGAGATTACTGGGTAGAGAGAAACACACATATAGGCGCGTATAATTATATATATCAATGTACATATATGACAACGGTGAATTCGCGTTACCGCTTTCGTCGATCGCGTCCATCCTCGCGTCCATCCTCGCGTCCATCCGTCCCGACGCGGGACTTTTTCGGACGTTTCAGGACGTTTTACGAACCGACGGTCGCATCCGCGAACTACTCTCTCGAACTTATCGACCGCTCCATAAGCGCGAAATTTCAGGCGCGGAACCGTCGAGCGAAAACGGAAGACCGCGACGAACGACCATCTCTCTCTCCTCTCCTCTCCTCTCCTCTCGCTCCCACCCCCAACACCTTATACTCCGATCTTTGCCCGCGATGATCTGGTACATTTATAAAAATAATCGTACGAGTTTTAATGAAAATATATTACTCTTTTTTACACACCGTTACTCATTTATATTTGTTCCTAAAATGACTAATCATGTGTAAAAAATTTACATTTTTATAGTATTCGAACCAGAGGTATCGATAATGTAAAAAAATTGTGCAACGGAATCAAAATTATTATTAATATAATAATAATAAGAATAATAATAGCGATAATTATAATAATGATAATGATATTAATAATAATAGTAATAATAATCGTAAGAGTAATAGTAATAATAATAATATACTAATAATCGTAATGATAATAATGATAATAATGATAATGATAATAATGAGCATAACGAGCGTAACGATTACGATGATAACTATGTCGGGGATGATCGTGATTTTGATGACGGTGATCGTTACATTAATAATTATAGTAATAAAAGTATTATTAACGATAAGAATAATATTAATTTTTTACACACAAAACCAGAACACCGGGGACTAAAATATAAAAATCGACGAGATTTCGATCGGCGTTTTCGGGTTTGCGCTTCGACTTTGACATTCGCGTTAAACCTTCCTCGTATCGAATAAAGCTCGTACGAAATTATTCCTCGATTTCTATGCGTTCTATTCTCGTTTCGATTTCCGTGCGCGAAACGCGAACTCAAAAATAAATCAAATTCAAGCCGACTTTCCGTTATAATCTCAATCTTTTGCACGTATTTCGGATGGTGATTCGCGTCGGTAAGCGACTTTTGTTGTCATATTTGTTTTTCTTTTTTTTTTCTGAGAATTATTTTAGATACACACGATACGAACAATCGGGTGAAAAGTAGGATATTACAGCTGTCGTATCGAACTACGATTTCGCACTCTCGAATCTCTCCGTCTCCCTTCCACATAGGAAAAAACAAACGGGCACTTTGTTTCCTCTCTACGAATTTTACGTGATAACCTACGATATACATGTGCATATTCATATAAATGTACGTATGCGTATAACGTGCGTAAACGTGTCCCCGTATATACACGTATACGTATACACAAATAAGTGTAAATATGTATAAATATGTATAAATATACGCGTACGTCGTCGTTTGTTTATGCACCTATAGATATATACGCACACGTACAGATATACATATGTTAGGAGCTCAGGGTGGCCTTGAAGCGAGAAAAGAAACAACGTGGTCTTCCCACTGGCCACAGCTGGCCGGGATTATCCTTTAGCCACTTATAATACTTTTCTCAAACGCCGTGTATAATCAATCGATAAACGAATACATCCTCCTCCTCCTCCTCCTCCTCCTCCTCCTCCTCCTCCTCCTCCTCCTCCTCCTCCTCTCCTATATTTTTGCCTTTTTTTTCCTTATAATATTTTCTCTTCGCTTTCTTCCTTCGCTCGTGGAGGAACCGCGGAGATCTCGCTCGATATAACCGAGGACAGACCCGCTACTCGCCCGGCCGAACGTCATTTCGCCCGTGTCTCCCTCTTTTCCTCCATCCGCCCTCTGATCACAATATTTTGTTTCATCATTACACCCCCTTCGTGGTTCTTTAATCATCTTTTACATAACTTCTTAAATGCATAAAACTTTGCGTTCCCCCTTCTTAATAAACGAACGAACGATCCATCCGTTATTCTTTGCGCACGTATTCCGTTCTTCGTTGCGCATCGGATATTCGTAAATCACAGATAATTATTTCTAAAAAAAATTCTCCTCCTCCGCATATCTCTAAGATAATCTTCTTCTTACCCTGGCACGGAAGCACTTACATTCTACGTATAAAAAATTCACCTCTCTTCATTCTTTCGTGACTTTCTCCCTTTCTCTCGCTCGCCTTATCTCCGTTTCTCCTTACAGTAGTACTCTCTTCTCCTTAACCGACTTTCTCGCACACAAACGCGCACGCATACGTACTCGTTCTCTCTCTCGCTCTCTCTCGCTCTCTCACGCTATCTGTCTCTCTCTCTCTCTCTCTCTTCCACACACACGCACACACACTCATTATTTCGACTTCCTCCGTCGTCCGGGAAATAATAATATATATTTCGTTGTATTTCGCGGAAGAAGTCCCAATTGATTTCGTTTCGTCTCTTTGTGTATTTATGCTTGAATTGCGCGAGAACGAATCGTCGACGCAACAAAAAGGGATAAGCGATGAGAACGAAAAAATCAATCCGCGACGACGAGAGAGTCTTTGTTTCCACTGCATCGTTATTTTTCTTTCCTCTCTCGTTCTCTTTCTCGTTCTCTTTCTCGTTCTCTCACTCGTTCTCTCTCTCTTTCTCTCTCTCACACTCTCGTTCTCTCAATCGTCGCACTCGTGTACCGTCTCACGGTATTTCCACGCGCGTACCCGACGCGCAATTCTCATATTTATCTATGAACTCGGTTTTCTCCCATTTACTCGTCTCGCCTATAAGCGTTAATATCACCTCGACAACGTCGCGTCTTCGCGTTCTTTAACTAACGTCGACGAACGTAAATCTGAACGGAAAATGTACATTACGCGAATACATATACGTATTATATATTCGTAAAGAAGAAAACGACGACTCGTGCGTCGCGTTTGCGACGCCTCCGGGAACTCTCGCTTCTTCTCTCGCTTTAACTCTCGCTTTATGTCTCGCTTCCTCTCTCGCCTCCTCTCTCGCCTCCTCTCTCACCTCCTCTCTCGCCTTCTCTCTCGCTCGAGTTCGAACGGACGGATATCGACGGACCAAAGTCCCTCGGTCGGCGACTCTTTCTCGCTCCGCAACGTTCTCGATTCAACGGAATCGAAACTCGCGCTTAGCGAACGCATCGATTCGACCCTTTATTTATCTCCGCACCCGAGTCAACGTCCATCGTTCGAATTGTTGTTCCATCGCGCGATCTTTTTACGGACGCCTCGCAAACGAGAAAAGGGCAAAATCGCTTTTGCCTCGAAAACATCGTCGGGTAACGTTGGACGAACAAAGGATCGACTCGTTCTTGTCTTTTATAATTCTCGAAGCGTTGCGAGACGAAAGAGAAGCCGCCGCGAATCCGCCGTCGACCGAAGAAGCGCCGGAGGTTCCCTCCTTAAAAATGAGATCGGCGACCGAGCGACTCGGCCCCGAATCGAGTCCGACCTTATCCCGACCTTGGACCGACCTTGATCCGACCTTGGCCCGACCTTGGCCCGACCTGACCCAGCGGGTACTCGTACCTGGCCTGGGCTCGCTCTCGCGCATAACTTATAGGTATCGGAGCTCGCGGTTAACAAAAGCGCTTGCTGGATGCTGGATCGCGAGTGCGGCGCGGCTGATCAAGGGCTGGGATACGCAACAACAACGCTGATCGGTATCCCCGACGACCGGGGATGCGTCTACGATGCGTCTACGATGCGCCTACGTCTGCTGGGCGGAGGTGGCGGTGAAGAGTTGCTGGGCCGCGTGGAAATGGTGCTGCTGGAGAAAATGGGCCGAGGCGACGCTCGACTGCTGGAGCTGGAGCTGACGTTGAGCCTGGAGCTTGGCGAACGAGTGGCTGGGTGCGAAGGCCGGGTAGGCGAGCGTCGTCGTCAGACACTCGTTGTGTTCCTCGAGGGAGTTCTGGGCGTAATGGAGCACCAGGTGGCACAGCGACTCGTGGATGTTGTAGGGCTCGGCGAATCCGAACCCGCGTTCCGTTGCGTAGATTATGCAGTGGTTCACCGTACCGTTACACCTGCGACCAACCAAACACCGACGTTAGACCTAAGTACATCGAGTACTCCACGTTCCTCACGGGAACGACACCGATCTTTTATTTTCATCTTTTATCCAAGGCTCTTGGAGAAAATCTTCTCCGCGGCTCGTTCGTTAAATTTTTTACGACTCGCGAAGCCGAGAATTACGCGAATGGTTCTTAAAAGATTTTAAACGCGAGAAGATCATCCTTTACTAGATCACCCGAGACTTTAAGGACGTTTTTACGAGTGTCTCGAATTTCAATGCTCTGCTTTGTAACCGTCGACTACTTTTCGATCGAGTTAGAATTTCACGGAGCGATGATAATCGTTTATAAAATATTAAAAAATTTTATTACGATGATCCGAGGGTAATGAAAAAGACGTTCTGTACAGTCGGTTAGAACCGGCGATTATAAATTTACAATCCTAGTTATCGGTGGATCGTCGATCTCGCATCAAAAATATCGCGGCAACGTTATTTTGAAACTAGAGCGAGTAAATGATTTCGTAATCTTTTGTAACGCTTTGTATCGTTTTAAATATATGCAGCGAGCAAAGGAAATAAAAATAAACGGGCACCGATAAAACTATAACGCGTTCGAGACTTGTAACTTTATTATTATCCATCGAGACTTATCGACAACCCTACATTTTATAGAGCAACATCGTAATAATTTCGTAATCGAGCCGTCTAATAAGTGCGAACGTTGAGAAAACGGATTCGACTCGGGTTGAAACTTTCGCGTAGTTAAGAATACTTGAAAACTGCGATCGACCGAGAGCCTTGATTTTATCAACAAAATCAGAAATATGTAAAACGTTTTGCCGTTGAAATCTCGCATAAAATATAAAATCAAACGAGGAATGTACATTGTAAGGATTCAGGGAGCGTGGATGCGACGTGGACATCGGGTACATCGGGTACATCGGGTACAAAGGACAGGTTACACTCACATGATGGACAATGCGTATTGCCCGATCCTCGACCTTCTGATCAAGAAAGTGCCGTCCGGCCGTGACGCGAGAATCCTGTCGGCGTCGGACCTCGAGCCCTCGAGATACAACCACGTCTTCTCGTCGCTGTGTACCTCGAGGTCGAGCTCCTGCAGCTCGATATTCACGTCGCGGTTCTGACTCGCTATGAGACTCTGCGACAGTTGATAGATTTTTGCTTGATTCATGCCATTTTTCTTCAGCCACCTGCGACATACATTTATCTTGTTAATTTTCGCTCTCTTTTTCTTACTTACGTATTCGTAAATTATTTATTTTTCGAGCTCGCCGGGGTTGCCGAAATGGTTCTTCGCTCCTGTATTCTCAAAAATAATACTCTGCGTGTGAAAATACGAAACGACATGGAATTATTTATATGTGAATACTTTTTAAACGTAAATAAGAAATTTCAAAATTCATTTTTCGACCAGGTGATATCCGTCTTTGGATGTACTCGTTCCTATAATTAACTTTAAATGTAGATAATTATTTAATTATTTGAAATACAAAGTAATCGTTAAACGTTTCGCTTTTAAATTGATTCGCGATCGCTTTATTTGAAACTTTAGACGCGTGAAATCCTCGTACGATTAAAAATATAAAAAAGTATTTAAAATAACTTTTAAAACGATCGCGATTCGATACATTGTCGCGAGTTTTATAAAAAGAAAAAACATCGGAGCATTTATTATTTACAAGGTTACGTTCGGTAGTTGATTTATAATATTCATTAACGAAAAATAAAGAGAAAAAAAAACGAGGTATTTCGTTTGTAAGATAGAATATGTCGCAAAGAATCTTATTACCGCATAAAAATTATACTAATATTATTGTTGAAATAAAAATAATTTAAAAACAATAAAAAGATATTTCGAGAAATAATAATATCAACGATAAGAAGAATACGATATCTGACTGCTATCTTAAATTTATGAATCAATACTGTTCTACAGTAAACACGTAGTACTTATCGTCGCTTGGTATAAGTATTTTGTTTCTCGGGTTATAAACGAAAATCGTAAGATAAAACCCGAGTACCGTAAATTAATTTAAACGAGACGCGAGATTAAATTAAAATTTCTTACGCTATGTGTTTCTCCTTTGTGCGAACGAGCTGGAAGATCTCCACCTTCAGCTTATTCATGTCTCTCTCGAGGCTCCTGTTTTGCGCGATCTGCTGTTTCAGACTATCGTCCACCTGATCCTTACTCTCTTCCAACGATTTCAATCGGCGTTTCAGCAACTCCGCATTGTCCGACAAACTGAAACGAGTCGTGGATCGTTATCGCAACGTCAAATATTTGTTCGCTCGCGAGAGCAAAACCTCCTTCGGTTTTGGAATAAAATATAATTTGCTTGAAGAACGATCGATCGAGTTCGCAACGTATCCAACGAAACCAAGTTCGAGTTAAACGGGACGGAAAATATTTGTTTTCCTATTGTTTCCCCAGTTTCGTTTCTCTAGCTTAAATCGAAAGCTTGAAAATACGTCGGGAGAAACTCGAACGGGGTATCTTCCGAATTTATTAACAAACTCGAATCGAGATTTCTGGTTATACGTTACAGTTGAAAAAAAAGAAAAAATGGATGCGTTAAGGTTTGCTTTTAAGGTCGAATAATAGTGAGCAACGCGCGAATACCTATAAAATTGTTGTAAAAAAAGAAGAAAGGAAAGGAGGGAAGGAGGGAAGGAGGGAAGAAACAGCCAAGCCGAGTCGAATCGTAGTCGAAAAAAAGTCTCGGACACGCGACGCGCGACACGCGTCCCAACACGGGTCCCAACACGGGTCCCAACACGGGTCCCAACACGAGTCCCAACACGAGTCCCAACACGCGAGAAAAAAACTCGAATCCACGGAAATTCCTCGCCCGACTCACTTTGCAATTTCGTGCGGCTGCGCCTCCTTCTGGAATTTCTCTTGGAGCTTCATTTGGTCCTCGAACATCTTGATCGCCTCGGAAAAAGCCTCGAGGGCTTGCCGCTTCAATTGCACCTCGTACGTCGTGCGACTGTAGATGTCCGAACACTCCTGGTACTGCTTCATCGTGTCCGTCACCTCGTTGTCCAACTCGATGTATTTCTGAATCACCTTGGCCATATCGGTGGTGCTCGCGATCTCGTCGTCCTGAGGAATGCAAGCGTAAAAACGTTAAGAATTTGCCGAGAGCGGACCAGCGAAAAATAATAATAATAATAATAACAACAACAACAACAAACGGCTTTAAAAAAAATTTACCAACCCGAGCGAAGCTTCCTGGAAACCGCTCGCTGGTTCGTCGATCGTCCAACGCGCGCGCGAACACATTTCTCGCTAATTTTCGAGAAGCGTTCGCTCGACGATAAGATAAAAAAAAAAAGTAAAGAAACGGCCTTCGCGTTCTTATCTCACCTGCTGGAAGCGCGACACGGGATACAGCAACTTGATATCCAAGGTCGCGTTGTACTGGGCGAGCGAGCAATTCCGGTAATGATCGACGAGGTCGATGACGGAGTTGAAGTTGTAGGGCTCGGAGAAGCCGTATTTGCCGTTCCTGTGGCAGATCTTGATGAGCTTGTTGGCGCCGCCCTTGCGCAACGTGAGAGTGTACTCGCCGCCCTTGGAGGAGGCGTTGCGGACGAGGAAAGTGCCGTCGGGGGTGTCGATCATCTTCTCGTTCACCTCGTCCCGGGTGATGTCGCCCCAGTACCACTCGGCCTCCTGGAGATTGCGCGGCCTCAGCGACTGCGCCTGTTCCTTGCTGCTGGACCAACGACGCGGTTTTCTCGGTTAGTCTCGTTCGCTCGCTCGTCTCTCGCGATCGCGGAGAGGAGAAACGAACCTTCCTCTCGTTCGCGACCAAGAGGAACCGCCTCGGAACCGAGTCTCGCGATCCGACGCCGAAACGGACTTTCGTCCGCTCGATCTTATCGATCTTCGCTTATGGAAATGCATTTCGCGGTTAGACGTTCGGCTAAAGGTTCCTTCCGAGTAAAAACCGCCCGTTCGAACTCGTAAGCATTTTAACGTCCTTTAAGGTTACGGATAAGATTTAATTATATAGAAATATACGGGACGAACGTAACTCGCGGAAACGAGTCGCGCGAAACGTAAATGAAACGTAAATCAAACGTAAATCAAACGTAAATTAAACGTAAATTAAACGTAAATGAAACTTAAACGAAACGTAAATAAATCGTAAAGGCGGTTCGGAATTAGAAGCCCGCGTTTTAGAGATCACGTGATCGATTTATATTTACCGACTTTTACAGAGCGAGATTTTAATTTAACGTAAATTAGAATATGTTTTTAGGAATCGAGACTCGCGGATACGAGACTCGAGCGTCGAAACGCCGATCGATGTTTCTCCGAGCGGAGGTAAGAAACCGTGTTTCGAACGAATAATTGTAAATTTCGAGCAGCGACCGGCAACGACCGGCAACGACCGGCAACGACGTTAACGACGCTCAACGAGATTTCGATCGTTCGCGAGACTCCGTAACTCTCCGTAACTCTTCGTAGCTCTCCGTAACTCTACGTAACTCTACGTAACTCTACGTAACTCTACGTAACTCTACGGAACTCTACGTAATTTTACGTAGCTTACGTATTCTCGGTCTCGAACGCGCATCCATATTTTTCAACCGAGTCGAAATTCCTATGCTCGCCGTTGATCGTCTCTGAAATGACTTTCCTTTCCTCCCGAATAATTAGCCATTTGTACGTTGACGCGATAAAAACCCTCGGGGCTAACGACCCCCCTCCCCACGTCGGAGCCCATTCCCGAAGCGCGATACGCGGCTAATGGATCTCCGGACGCGTGAAAAAGGCGAAAGAAACGGGGAAGAAACGGGGAAGAAACGCGGAAGAAAGAGAGAGAATAGGCATCAATCACCTCTGGCATTCCATGATCTGTCGTTCGCGGTTGACCTCCTCCTCGAGGCTGGCGAAAGCCGGGTCGATGACGGGAAACTGCGGCCTCGAGACCTTCCGGGGTGGCAACAGCGGGGCGCTCGCGAACTCCGGCAGCCGCTCGCCCCAGTCGCAGTGCAGCAGTAGCAGCTCCATTATCCGAATGTGCGCCTCGATGTTGTGCACGACTTGACTGCAATCGACAAAGAGGGCAGGGGTAAAGGGAACGGGGAGAGAGAGAGAAGAGGTGCTTTCAGTACGGCTGTCGTATTCGCTCGCAGCTTCGTAACGCTCCTAAGAGCTTGTTTACGCTTTCGTGCGAGTATCGAGTGTATCTAATTAGTTTCTAAGAGACGCGATATTTTGATCCGGCTCGTAACGCGCTTGTGTACGAATCGGACCTTTTCTTTGCTTTCTTTCTTTTATTTCATTTCTTTTATTTCTTTTCCTTCTTTTCTTTCTTTTCTTTATTCTCCGTTCCGTTCCGTCTCTTTACGTCGCTTTCATCGAGTCGTCGCCAAGAGGAAAGTTTGCTTTCCTTCGCGGAGACGTCGCCTAGCGTCGGGCGTTGGCGTCGGGGATTTCGACACGCTCGGCTCGCGTTCGAATTATCGTCGCTCCGAACGAAAAGAGTAACAGACGCGATTCGCGATAAGCATCGCTTCCGCACCCTTCCAAGCGCCGATCGGAAAATAATTGTACCAACGTTGTAACGTTGTAATTAGTCCGTGCAACCAAATTTCAAACTATTTTCGTACGAACAAATGTTTTTCCCAACAAAATGAAAAGTCATCTAAATAAAGGGTCGAGGGTCGAACGCGCTTTTAATTTCTTTTTTTAATTTTTTTTTATAAAATACCCAAGTCTCTCGTTCCGTTAAAAGTATCTTCCGAGAGCGTCGAAAATAATTCGAATTCGATTCAACGAAAAACTCTCGACTTTATTACCGTTCCAATTACCAAACTCGGAAACGATCTTTCGTTACGCTAAAATGTATTCGATATCCGCGATAGAGAATCGTAGACGCTGTCGTCCGCACCGATCGAACGCGCAAAGTACTTAAAGCCACCTAAAATCCGAACGCGTCGTTTCCATGTAACGTGATAATAAATAATACAAGGCCTATACAAAGTATCGCGCGAACGCAACAACGACAGCTTTAGAGCCGTTGGAATAATCACCGATAGAATTTCTAATAATATTTCCAACAACGAAGAAACGATTTCGAAAGCGTTAACGATACGCGCGCTCTCAACTTTGTACAATATTTAATTAGACTACAGAGGGCCATTGTGTTTTCCTTATAAACAAACTGACGCAATTTAAAACTGCAGCCGTTCATCGACGTCTCCGCGTGCCCTCGAATCGCGATTACCCGGAGGAAGTAAAGAGGCGTAAACGACAGAACGCGGCGGAACTTTTACGGATTCTTTTTTATTTCCAATTGTACACTCACATGATATGCTCCCAGGGCGGCCTCAGGAAGAGGTGGCAGAGGACCTGGACGAGGACCGTCGGTGGTTCCGTGTAGCCTCGCGCGTGTTGCAGTCGGCATATCCTGCAGAAGTGGGCCATGAGGTGACGCAAAGTGCTGTTGTGATGTTGGGGCAGCTCGGCGACCATCTGCGCGAGCCTCTTGGCGCACTGCTCGTCCCCGGTGCCTGTGAAAGTCGTCCGGGTTAGTACTTGGAGCCGGTACTCTGAGCCGGTACTCTGAGCCGGTACTCTGAGCCGGTACTCTGAGCCGGTACTCTGAGCCGGTACTCGGAACCGATGGCTCGACAACTTTCCGACAAGTTTCCAAGGGTTTTCTCTCTTTCGTCGTTGGTTGGGCTCGCGAGAATGTTTTAAGTGTGAAAAAATGAAGGGAAGGGGGAATTATCAGACGACAACGACGTCGTTGAATTGCTTTCCGCGACCAACGCACCGATCGTTCGCTTTACGAACTTAACGTGCCAAGCGATAGATACTCACTGGATGCCTCCAAAAATCTGTCGTACCACTGAACTGGAATCACAGGATCGGGTAATTCCCTCAGGAATTTTTTTAGCACGCTGGCTATACATTGCGGAGTGTAAAGATTTAGATCGATGCTTCGGACATCTGTAAAAAAAAACAACGGTAAACGCTTGTAAACCGAAATACCAAACTATAAAATTCAAACGTTTTGTGTCGAATCGCGCGTTTCCAATGAAATATTAATAGCGTATTGAAAAGCTCGTTTATTCGAATACTGCGTTACGATACATTTTAAATAAAAAAGGGATTCTCGTTCGAACGCGTATATTTATACATTTATACAAATATTCGATCGATGTTCCAACGCTTTTTCGTATACCAGCGTTCGAATAAACGTACTATGACCGTAATTCAACATCGAGATTTAAATGGAAAAGGTAATCTTGTTTTAAACGAAAAAAAAACAACATTTTCACACTTTATTAAAGCTTGGTACACAATTTAAATAACATTTATTTCAACTATTTATTTACTTGTTTTTACTATTTACGAGTCGAAACGTATAAATTAAATTGAATTGAGAAATAATAAATTTATGTAACAAGAATATCATTTTAATTGGTTATCGTTCGTTTCGTACTTTGGTTCGGTGGAGGTTTTAAACGAGTTATTTTGAAAAATTAATAAAAGAAAGAATTTATCACCGAGTTCGTATTTACGAGAATAAAAATTTCATGGAAATGTTTGTAAAGAAAATTAATAAGACTATAAAAATGAATTTCTAGTTATTATTTGTCTTAAAATCTATGAATCTCGAATGAAATTAATTTCCGAGTTCAAAGTATTGCGTTACGTCTCGAGCTGCCGGTATTTATCAACAAAATATTTTATTACGAGCACCAATAACGAGACGTATAATATTAGTTTATCTTAGAATGTACAATTATCGTAATTGTTTAAATGAATTGTAATAAAATTGAAGCGATAAGCGCGATATCAAAGTTCTAAATTAAATAAAATTCGAAAACTAATTGCGTAAGCAGATTAAAGAAAATAATTTTGAAAATTCAAATTATCTCGGTTTATGGGTTCGCGTTTTGAATACGCGACCGTTCGGTTCGTAAGTTCCAGGTAGATGAAAGTACGTAGATGAAAATCGGTGCATGCGAAATTAATTTCCCCTCACCGATTCATCCAATTTAACGTACTTTCCGTAACCAGGTATAAAAGTTGGAATTGATTTAGCGGTCGGTCTCTAAATTTTCAAGCTCGCGAACGCCAATCGAGTCGCCGATTATTCAAATTAGATAACGGAGGTAAGGCAGTGCCAGCGAAGGAGTTGGAGCCTCCCGCCGACACAATTTAACAATTTAACAATTTGAACAGCGTCGCGATTACTCTGAAAGTAGGCTTTTGTAAAATTCGATAAGCATCGCTTCCTCACCTTCGTTGAGCTCCTGCCTGAGCTCGAGCGTCTGTTCGTTGGGGGGACTGCTGTGGTAGACCTTGTAGAGGTCAAGGGTGGCATCGGTCGCCGCCCTCTCCTCCAAGGCGTGGGTGCACCTCTCCACCAGCAGCGGAGCACTGCGAGACGTCGCGTCGAACTGCGAGCAGAGCGCCAACCCGAAAACTGTCGATTCCAAGTGTTAGAATTTGTGGAATGTCCCTTGGAGGTGGAAACTCCTACCGATCCGACTTTATCGAGGTCGACGGAGCTGCGAACCTCTCGGAGGTCGTCGCGGGGTCGTCGAGGGGTCGTCGAGGGGTCGTCGAGGGGTTTTTGGCCCTTCGATCAATTATTCCCAACACGAGGAGAATAGTCGCGGCATTTTCACGATCGTAAAGGACGACGTTCGAACTTGGGATTACTTAAAGGACAGCCTTGAGAAAATTGTAGTTTGGATGGCTCCGAGTAATTTAGCAAACCAATGCTTCATGTTTCGAATTATTTTTATATTGTTTTTCTAATTACAAAGTGAAATCGTAATCTAAATATTTTATGATGTTTTAGAGAGAAAAAAAACAGCCAATTTAAATAACTCTAGAGCTTTACTTTGAAATTTATTCATTTGGTACAAATATAAAAATGCAGTTTACTTCGCATATTGTAAAATATAGAGAAAATGTGTTTTTTATTTATATTTTAAAAAGTATATTTATCACTAATTTCGATAAATAAATTTCTGGAGTAAAAATATCGGAAGAGGTCATTGCATTTCTTTGTATTTAGTGAGAAAAGTACGCGATACGACGTTAGTATAAAAAAAAAAAAAGAAAAACGAAAGAAAGAATGAAAGAAAAAAAGATTAAGACTCGTACTTTACTTATCTATAAATTGATGACTGGGGAGCATTTATTTTCAAGATCGTAAATTTCACCAAAATAAAGTCTCGGAATTTCACGTATGATACCATAAAATAAATCTTTTTTCACGATGTAAAAAATGAATAAATTACGAATATAACGTTTTACAATTTCTATTCATCGTTAGCGTTTACGAAAAGTCGACGGGAATCTAATTCGTACCAATCAAATTTCAATTTAGGATCTTCCCCATTAAAAGAACCATCACCGTTGCGAAATTAACCATTACGGCTATTTTTATAAATGTCCACCGCGACGAAACGATCGATGAAATTATACCGAGGATAATCGGGTGAGGATCGGGTAAAGATTCGGTGAGGATCCGGTAAGGGTCTGGTAAGAACGTTGTCAGAAGGTTGCAAGAAGGTTGCAAGAAGGTTGCAAGAAGGTTGCAAGGATCTCGTAGACACTACTCCAGAAACAATTCACCTCGGTCAAAACGCAACGAATAATTTTACAGTTAAAAAGTACATGGTTACATCGTCGAGCGCAGCACCGCTGCGAATAGTCGTACCGGCAATTTGCGTAAGCCCCGGTAAAAGGCGTGGAACGCCAAAAGAAAAGAATCAATTTCAAATCAACTCACCGGAAGTGAATCTGTTGACGCGTGAGTCCGAAGGGGAACATGGCATCTGCAGACCTGTCGCCGAGCAAGTTCTGTGAGCGACCAGACCGCAATCTGCAATGGAGATAAAAACAAAAAACAAAATAAAAACGTTAAAGCACAGTTAGTTAAAATCGCATGACGCTCGCGAGGTAAACTCCGCAATTATTTATGTTTTACATGATACATGCATCCGAGCGCTAAGCTCGGCGGTTATTTTTCCTCTCTTTTCCTCTCTTTTCCTCTCTTTTCGTCTCGACTATTTCTTACGATTAGACCAAATATATTAAACATTTCCTTTTCTATATCGGTGCGCATAGGCACCGCTTATTTTAAAACTAAAAGAACTTTTTTATTCCGCACGCGACTCGCGAGTTACCTCCGAACTAATTCCAATTTACCGGAGTTCGTGCATTTTTATCGTAGTTAAATTTTTATCGCGACTCTCCTACTTTCTAATTTATTATTTTTAAAACACCGCTTTGATGTGTACGATATTATTTTTAAATATTCGATGAAAACCGTTTAAGTCGTAAATAACAATTATAAAAGGATAATTTTACGGAAAATGTATTTACGATGAAAACGAGAACTGGCAAATTAAAATCGATCCGGTAATTACTTCTGAATCACGTCCAGAATGAGTAAAAATGAAATATAGTAGGTCTAGGAAGTCGTTGGATAAATTCCATTTTTCTAGTTTTTCTAAGATTTTCCAACATTCTGTTTTCAACGTTCGCTATTTATATATAAAAAAATGAAAAGAAAAAAAAGGAAAAAAAGAAAAAAAAAGCTTCTTAACGCGTATCGGTATTTCGGTGTAACTCTGTTCTTAATTAAAAAAAATTAGGAGAAAATACGCGATTAAAATTGAACGTCTTATTTTTCGAGAGTCGCGCGAAGAATCGATACGTTATAAAATATATTCGTCGGTGTTATTTTATCGAAATATTAAAAATACGATTTTTATAGATGAATTCGACGATTTGAAAATATTTCGATTTTTTAAATAAGAAACAATTTTATGGTTTGATACGAAAATATTCATCGATAATTTTCGCGTTAACAAAATTATACACGAATTCAATTACACTTCCAAATCGCGTTAGCAAAATTGATTTCTTCTGTATTCAAAATTTTATTTTTAAAAAATCTTTTCCTCGCGATTTCAGTGCTATAGAACTAAAAATAAATTCGATAAAAATTCCACTAAACCCGGTCGTCGACAGACAGAAGGAACAGAAGATATTAAAATTAAAAATAGAAAAAAAGAATTAAAAAGGCAAACGTATATAAGAAGAAAAAGCAAAATGTAAAAGGACTTCCTAAAAATAGTATATTAACTTACGTTACGTTTCAACAACACAAAAATTTCTATTTTATTAGCATTTAAAGTTAACAATGAACTATTTTAGTGCGTTTTTATGTTTTTCGAAATATACGAAGACAATTTTTTATCCCCCGCTGAATATAAAATACAATTCTTAAGTAATAACAAGGTAAAAAACATAAAAAAGTAATAAAGGAAATTTTAATTTATTCGATGAAAAGCTGCTGTCGATCACTACGTATTTTGCTTTTTTATCGTATCAAACATCGTGCCAACGTCTCGGGCACTCGAATAAATTTCATTTTAAGATATTTCTTAATAAATCTCCTTCGAGTCCTTACATTATACTTTAAAGACGAATTCGAATAATTTAAGAATCTAAAATAGACAATGGAACGTAAATGCGCAAAGAATAAAAGAATAAAAGACTAAAAGAATAAAAGAAAACCTCCTTTATTTCTTTCTCGGTGCGAAACGACAAGTTTTTAACCGAATTATGAATTTCGCTTAATAAATGACGAAGGAAATTGACGGCTTAATATATATAAGCTTGTTATTTGCGATATAAAAAATGGAAATTAATTTATAAAATATATGAATCAACAGAGGCAAAGAAACGCAAATCGATTTACATATAATAGAAGACATTTTGAAGCGAGCGACGACAATTTCCATCGATTTCCATCGATTTTCATCAGTTTTCATCAGTTTTCATCAGTTTTCATTAGTAGGTTTCGAACCGAGGACTCGAATCTCATCGGTGGCTACCGTTTCTACCTTCTATTCACAAATTATCGATCGTAAAGGGTCTCCAAGTTTGAACGAAGGTCGTTGGAACGCGGATCCAGACGCGAGAGAAATTCGCTGGAATCTCACCGAGCGCCGATTTTACGCGATGCATCAGAAAGATGGAAACGCACATTCACCGCCGAGTATAAACTACTACTACTACTACTACTACTACTACTACTACTACTACTACTACTAATAACGATTCGTCGCGATCCTTGAACCGATAAACCGCCATCGGGCGAGAGGTTAATCGACGACGGAGGCGAGAGCGAACGAATCAACCAGCCGAGAAAAATATGTCCGACGCGACGACGTGCCGCTCGTAATTTCGCAAGCGCGTCGCGTAAACAAGGAAAGAAAGCGTGGGTGCGAAGTTGGGATCGTTACAAACGTGGGAAATGTAGGCGAGTGCCCTTCGTAGTCTAGCGGTCGCTGCAGGTGCTCCACTCGCAAATATCCAGAGAGATATTTGCGTAATCGGGGGAAAAAAAACCGCCTTTTCACGGAATTAAAATTTTTCAAATTGCGAGCGATAATTATTTGCGCTTGTGGGATAGTTGGATGCTTGCGAGAGCGTTACATCCAAGTTTAGTCGTATCTGGATTTTTCCAGGCGTTGGAGAAACTCGTGGAAATCGGTTCTAATCGCGCGATAATCGATTAAAAATAAAGATTCGTCGAGAAAATCGGTGAGAGTCGAGTCGAGTAGAGTCGAGTAGAGTCAAGTCGAGCCGAGATTAATGAATATTTTGAAAAATAAAACTCTGCCACTTTAGTTCGGTACCGGTACTTTTCTCGCGAATTTTCATCCTGCCCGACACGTAATTTGTTTAACCGCGCGATTCAACTACGCACTACTCCAACTTGTACCTGTAACGTTTATAAATTTAAAAAGTCCAAATCGACTATTTTGCCTTTCCCACCGGACAAATTACGTTACGCATCTATATTTTCGAGAGGCGCGATTTCCTCTCGAGCGACGACGCGTCTGATTTTCATCCCCGTTTTCATCCCCGTTTTCATCCCCGTTTTCATCCGTTTTCGCCTCGTGCGCCATTTTTCCATTTTCTCCGTCTTGATCGATCTGGAAATTGCGAGTTACCGGCTGTCGCGCCGATTGTCGATTAGGAAGTTCGATGCATGTGTGCGTGTACACGTATATTTACTTCCGATTTGAACCGGGAAACGTTGTATCGAGCGATGAAATTTCGAGGTGTTACAAATTGGGTTTCGTCGAATAAATTTCTACTCGGAGCGGAGGATTCGAAAATAATTATTTCTCGCGTAAAATTGTATCAACCGCGTTTTATTAATATTCCCGAAGAAATTTTAATTTATCGTTTTCTCTTAAGATTATTTTACCGTGTAATTTAAATTTTTCACGAAAAACTAGACTATAAACCAAAAAATACGTTTTAGAAATTTCCTTTTTCAACCTAATCCATAAATTGCGATTTCTATATTATTTTTTTATCGTTTATTTTTAAATAATAATCTCGTTTTGCATATTTACGTAAGTGTCGGATAGTGAAAATGTATTAAATTAAAAGAATGGAGGTATACGTAAAGCGTATCGGGGATTTTTTCTTAATTAACCACCGTTGAAAAAGCAAAATGCGATATCTCAAAAGGTATGTATTAAGGTAAACGTGCGTTAAAATATAACCAACATCGTAAATCATACGAATATTTTGCAACGTTGGTTTTCGAATAACTTTTAATACGCGTGTAAAATTCTTTGTAAAAAATTGAATTTCTTAAAAACTCGAACGCTATTATTTTTCCATTAAGATAAGAGACGATGTATTTTACCGAAAAGAATCGATGCAAAGAGGAGCCTGAAATTGTGAAAATTAGCGAGTAATACGATACGTAAAAAGATCCTCGAACATCAATTTGTGTAATAACTTTATTAAAAACGGACCGTTAAAAAATTCCGGATGCGGTTTGTTTTATCGGGATCGATCGTCGATCGTCGATCATCGATCATCGATCATCGAATCTTGGATACGTATCGAGGAGAGAAAACCCAAAACCCAGTGCTTTTGTATTCGCGCGTTGAAACTTGGACTCTTTGCAACCAAGTCGAATAGAATAGTTGCGAATGGTCTATTTGCCTATTGACTACCTTACCCTGTCCATCCCGTCCATCCCCTTAAAGAGAAAGAGCTTAGAAGCAAGTAAAAGGTGGGTGAAAGGTGGGTAAAAAGAAAATAAAGAAACGTCCGGGTTGTCTCACCTTGGCATAGGAAGCCCTGATGAAGCAGGCCCCTGAGGTACTTATGGCACTTGTCGCACTTCTCCAGGACGCTGAAGCTGTGCGGCACGAGGTTGTGCTGCTGTTGGGCCGGGGTAGGCGACAACGAGCTCACGCCGCTCTGCTGGTCCGACTGGGGCGGCGTCTCGGAGCCGGGAAGCGTCGGCGGCGACGAGGACGGCTGGCACAGTTCCTCGATGCACACGAGTATGTTCTTCTGATGGAACTCATCCTTTATGCCCATGTTCTGAAAGCAATCGACGAGTCAACTTGGTTCGATTCGATTCCATTCGATTCCATTCGATTCCATTCGACTCGCCCGCGTCGGGGAATTAGGTGCAAACGTTTCCTTTCCGAGGAACGCATTCGCCACTTATTTCGAAACCGATTAAATTATTTTCGTAGAAAGTTTATCTTCGTTATTAATCGAAGAAATCGATGTAAACGATACACGATGCTTCTTTAAATTACGATAGCGTATTATTATTTACAATAATTATTAATGATTCGGTAGAGAAATTTTGATACGAGAGAATAACTTTCGGAAATGACAAAATTAATTTTAATTCGTAGTTCGATAGCGATTAACCAAAGCCATTTATATAATTGATAGTTTCTCGGATATGATATTTATTAATAAATCTTTTGTAATTAAATATTCCATTCAATTTAATATTGATTTTATCTTCTTACTTCTTTTGAAATTGATTAAAAAATAAGCGGAATACGGAATACTTATCGCAACTTATTAAGATTTTTGTTTTGGTACGCACGGAACCGTCGAAAAATATGTTTTTCGAGTCTTAGACACATATTTTATATTGAGTATCCGATCGCTTTAAAACCGAATAAACCGACGCTCGTATATTCCTTGTATATTCGTTGTATATTCGTTGTATATTCGTTGTATATTCGTTGTATATTCGTTGTATATTCGTTGTATATTCGTTGTATATTCGTTATATATTATATATATATATTCTATCGAACTTACACATTGCGATAATTTTACTTCTTCGCGTCACGTTACGATCGCGATTATAAATTAAATCGTTTCAAAAAATTATGCGTGATTTCGTTAAATATGTAACGTATAAATAAAAAAAAGCAATCGCCGATATCGGATAAATAATTTAAGAGAAACCATGAGTAATTAAGATTTTAATTTCTCTGTTTAAATAACGATTTAAATTAAATTTCGAAACATTGCCATAAATTTTAAATCCGTTACATTTTATCTAGTTTCCGTACCAGTAACTAAAAATTACGTTAACTTGCATAAGATGTGGTCGGTGCACCGTATAATTATCGGCGATCCGATTGTCATCGGTGCGCTAATTCTAACCATAAAGATAATATCTAAAAAAAAAAGTTACTAATACAAAAGAAACTGGAACGTACATAGTTGACTTTATCGGTGATAATATTTCGTTGGTATACGACTAAGTTTTCGTAACAATATTATACGCCTCGAAAGGAAAAATATATTTTTGAAATGAAATGGCAAGTTTTTGTTCGATAACGCGGCAGTAAATATATACTTATACGCGAATAATATAAAATAAGGTGCATACGTTTAACCATCGATTACAATATTTTTTCGATGCGTAATCGTCGATTAATCAACTACATGACTCGAATTGGAACCGTTAACTTAACAACGAACTCGTAATGAAAACTATCGATTTGCTCAGTTTACGTAAGTTAACTACAACTTCATTCGTTGCGCTTACTTCCCCCCTTTCGTGTATCTTTTTTTGTCTATTTAGAACAACGAAGCGAGCGAGGGAAAAATAAAGTGCAAAGGAAAACAACGAGTAGGGGAGGAAAAAGCGAGGAAAAAGCGAGGAAAAAGCGAGGAAAAAGCGAGGAAAAGTACGATCCCGTGATATATTACACGGAAAAATAATGACACGGGGTTATTTGCCATTTATTTATCTCTATGTTTTTAATTACGTCATTGCGATTCCATCCCTCACGAAAATAATTAGTTGACCTCTGCGTCCGTCCTCGGAACGGATGAACGTCGAATCGAATTTTCTCCGATAAAATTTCCATTAGTATCTAATTACTCTATCCTCCAAGCACATTTCCGACGGAACGTAATATTTTTAATTTCAATGACAACGCCACACCCATGCACGAGTAGATGCAAATAGATCTCGTCGATTACTCGAATCAATAATGAAACGCGACTCGCGATTTTTAAGACAAATTAGAGAAAATAATAACGAGTCCGTGGTCGAGAAAATCTGTTCAAAATTCAATTTATTTCTCGATCTTCGTAAAATCCGTTGTAAATATTCTCGCTTACATTTTTTTTCTATATAAAAAATTCAATGAATAAATAACGTATAGTTTATAATTTTCTTTTTATAATTTTTTGCTCAATTATTTTAGAACGTACTTATCGTAATAATTAAATATTTAGCGAGTATATACTCTTTGAAAAATGTTCGCCAGTATTTCACAAATTCTATTAAATTTGTAGTTACCGTATTTGGAGATTAATTATTAAAGGAGAGATAATATATCGTAGCGCTTAAATAATCGGACCTAATTTTTAAATGCGATTAAATTACGTATACGATGGTTAAATTAACTTTTAATGCTATCGAATGCTTGGAGTTTAAAATTTTGAATTATCAATTATTTTGCATTCAAACTCGATATCGTTAGTAAAATACAAATGAAAATTGGTAAACACGAGAAGGTTGCTCCAAAAATTATGAATCATGACTCGACGTTAGCTATCGTCGGAATTACTATCGGGATCGTTATGTTGTCAAGTATATCTGCGAAAGCAGCAATTGTGACGTATACGTAAATCACAAATTGTAGTAGCGACAGATTTTGATTAATACCCGAGTAATAATGTTGTACGAGACCATAAGACATTTTTTGGAATAAATTCAAACTTTTCCCGACAACGGTATTTATTTCCCTTTTTTTACATTCATTTATAGAGTTTCGAGTCTCATTATCTTAATTTTTAAAAGACAGATTTGTAACATTTGTATTAGCTTCCTTGATACATTAATCAATGGAATCCTTGGAACGTGCAATGCGAAAGAAAAAGTTTTGTATTTTCCCGTGAACTGTATTCAGAATTTTAAATTCGTTTTATCAATGTCGTAAAATATAAAAGAAATGTAAATACCGCGTGAAATTACGTAATATGTAATATTTTGCACAATATACAGGAGAGAGTAAAAAATTTGATAATGTCGTATTTTCTTATAAATAGAATCTCCGCGTGCTTTAAATAATAAATTACAACATCGTTTATTATAGTATTTATCAAAATAAACCCACGCGTATCGATAAACTTAGTGGAAAATTATTATAAAATATCAAAAAGGCTACGGTAATTCAAATTACGAATCCAACGTTTAGTCCAAAATATAAAAAAACACAAATATTTTTACCATCAAAAAACTATTACTATACGATTACGAATCACATGGTATCAATGTTATACTATCTATAAATTTAATTATTATATTGTAACACTTAGGCAAATTTTTATTTTAAAGAATATACTTAGATTTCTATAAATTGTATATCGGAAACAGGAAAATTGATGCATCGGAAAAAATATAAAAAATGTCCATTTAATTTTAAGTGGAAAAAGAAATTAATAACGTTCGAAGCTTTGGTTATTTATCTTATATTTTCATGCACTTTCCTTCAAGATATTCTCATTAGAACGAAATAAATGAATTTATAATATTTTTATAAATAAAAAGTACGTTAACCGAATCGATTTTCGTATCGTCAATTATTTACAAATTGTATTTCTCAAGTTCTTCAAGGTTATAACGAATAAAATTAATTTAATATAAATTAATCATAGATTATAAAATATTTAAAATTATTCTATTGAATATAATTTCTCATATTCGTATAAATAAACTAAGATTATAAAAATACTCTTCGACTTAACTTTCTCCGAATAAATTTTCTGCATGAATATTTTCATCGATCTCGGATAAACTGTATTTTATCACATACAAAGGAGTTTTATTTATATTTTAATTGAAAGTAAATATAAACATACATTTTATCTTTTATTAAAATGGGCACCGATGCTAATGAATCGAAAAGAGAAAATGCCGATAAAAGATAAATAAATTGAAAAAATATGCTTCAATTATAAGAAACCACCAAATCTCCGTAGAAATATTTATTAAGAATATTGAAAATGCACGATGAACCACGAATACGTTATCAATCTATTACTATTTTAAGCGAGTATAAAAATAGTTTAAAATTCATGTTTTCAAATAATCAAATTTATCATCGTTAATTGTACAACTTTTCTATATATATATATATTTTTTCTTTTTTCAATATATATATATATATATACTCTTATCTATATTCGAATAACAATACTATAAAAATATGTATAATTATATTTATAGAATTCTTTTATAAAAAGTTATCATTTTCACAACTGTTAGCCATATGTAAGACGCAACTTCTTTTCATTACGAGTTGTCGATTAAAATGCCACGTAGAAAAATGTCGAGCGAATCAAAGCCTCTATCATCGAGCATTAAGAATATTATTCCACCATAAATAAATATAAACACGCTACATAAATATTCGTTACTTAATAAAATCTGAAATTCCGAATTTAATCACTTTTACGCACGTGTAGCAAACCCCGACAGAATAAGCGTTACAATCGTAATCAGGGTTTTGTCATGTAACATAATCATGGCCTTGTCAGACAAAACGTGTTCGTGATCAGACTATTATTTCGAATCTACTTTATTTTTTTACTCGGGCGTAGCTACAAAGGCGAGTAAAACGAGCACAAAATTTTCCGCAAAACTTTTGTTAATTCTCGGAGAAAAAAGTTCGCATCTCGGTCAACCCAAAGTTTCACTTTCGCTGGACCTACTCGATTTCGATACAACGTCCTAATCACCGATCGAGTGAAAACAGATAACCTTGTAAGCACCTAACACGAGTATTCTTATCAATTTCGTCATTGAGTTAACCGTCGCTGTTTACTCGGATCTTGCTCCGTTCAAACTTCCTGTACGAAACGCCATAACTTTTTCTCTCTTTATCTTCGACCATAAGACATTCGCAGTTGTAATTGCATCACATTAACCGTATCTACGAGCGGATTAATTAACGCGACGTATAACCGCTTTATCGGTACAAAGAACTTTAATTAATAATTACGTTATATTCAAATAAGATTATTAAAATCGAGCGTTGACTGTCTTTGAAGCTCGGCTCGGTGAGATTCTGATATTCTATCGAAAATTAGTTTTCTTTGCGAATATTACGAAATATTTTTCGAGGGGAAACGTTTATTCAATTTATAATTAATAAAATTTTGAATGTGCCGTACTTGTAATATGTTTGCAAATTTCACGGAATTGGTAATTTTGTTGCATAACTTTGTAGCTTCTAAGAATTACATACTCAAGGCACACCAAGGTACTTAAGATAAGTCCTAAAATATAACTCACATTTTTATCCGATTCATTGGAAAGATACAATTTGTTAAATTGAATCGAGTAAAATTATGGTTTTATACGATTTTACTGTTAAACTGCGTACCAAAGTTTTTCACAATCTGATTTATAAAATGAATTTTTTACCGATTATGTTAATGGGCTACTATACATTTTTGCAAAAAAAAAATATTATAAACTTCGAAGCGTGTTTTAAGTATGCGCGATTATTTTGTCGATGATTTAACAAAAGCTTCGTTATTCGCAGCTTGCTCAAGAAAAATGTGCTCACTGTCTTTGTCAAATTATCTCATTGATATTTAGAATGAAAAAGTAAAAAAAAAGTTAACGTCTTTTATAATTTTTAATGTTAACATTAAAAGCGTAAATATTTTATACCTGAGTCATACTCGATTCTTCAAACGTGTTGCACGTGTTTTAGCAGACGAAAAAAAAATGTAATTGTCAAAGTATATTTTGCGTTGTATTTTCGTTAGGGACTAGCAAAACTGTAAGTGTATTGCATCATTTTTCTACTCAAAAATATTCGAACCTTCGATGACAATATAATAACTCTTAAGATAATAAATTATAAAAGTTTATTTTATTTTACTTCGCGAATCGAACGTTTGAATAAAATATCGCTGTAATAAATTTTCGAAACGCGAGAAAAGAATTAGCCGTTTTTTGAAATTTTAATTTTAAAATGTCGTACCTTTATCTCAAATTATTGCCAACGCGCTAAAAATAAAATTAATCGAAATAAGTATTTATTTGAAAACTATTAAATATTTACCCAAGTTAAAACAATATTTACCTTGTTTAATCAAAGGTATTGAATTTTACGACGAGTACTTCCTTTTCAGTACCGAATTTAATTTCAAAGCGTTAAAACAGTAGCCGAAACGAAAAGAAGAATATAAAGTTTTTCAATTAAAATAAAAATGAGTTTGCGATCGAAACGCGAGTCAACGATCGCGGCATTTATGCAAAAAAATTTCGCTCGTATTTGAATAATAATTAAAAATTAAAAAAGAGCAGAGTTCGATCGAAGCCTCGGCGAGAAAAGTATTAATAAAATTTGTATATCCGAAATAAAACGCTCCGCTGGCCGAAGAAATACGGAAACGAAGAAGCGCTTTGGAGAAACTACAATAATGAGAATCGTGTCACGTGCGTGCGAGGCTTCCTCGTGTCAAGAAAGAAGAGAGAGAGAGATAAAGAAGAGAAATAGCAAGGAGGAAGAGGAGGAAGAGGAGGAAGAGGAGGAAGAGGAGGAAAACATAAAAAGATATCAGCCGCAAGACTCACCATCAGCTTCTCGCGGTCCAAGTGAAGTAGATCGCTGCCCTTGATATCCTTCGACTTGAAAACGTCGGCATAGCGGTAGAGATTTAACGCCGCCATCCACTCGACGACGTTCAACGACGTCCACTCACTGACAGGCTGCAACAGAGCGAAAACATTTTTGTTTAACGAAAAGTACTCCTTTTCCTTTTACGCTCGGGGCAAAACTCATTCGATCCGAAAAAAATCCTTGTTTCGATATCGGTGAACACGGAGGCGAGAGGCGAAGGCGAGAGGCGAAGGCGAGAGGCGAAGGCGAGAGGCGAAGGCGAGAGACGGAGGCATCGATTCGCGACTAGCGAATAATTCAAAACAATTACGGAACCTGAGCGGTGAAACGTAAATCGAGGATACCTCCCTCGAGATGCGTCGAGAGGACGATCCCACCAATAATAATTAAATTCCGCGACGAAACACGAGCCAAAATAACGATAAATTTGCATAATTACCGCGAATGGAGGAAAGAGAAAAAAAAGAGAAAAGAAAAAGGCGGGTTCGAAAGCTCCAGAGGATCTCCGAGTCTCTATCGGCAATCTCGGTGTTTCCTCGATCACCTCGATCACCGGCGATGCACCTCCACCAATTTCTACGATTGCGTCACCAAGCCGCGATCGCACCTAGTCGTACCTTACGTAAACCGCGGCGGTCGTTATTACTTTAAGCCCCCATAGGATCGAGCGCCCGACGCAGACCGACGCCGACCGACGCCGACCGTCGCTGTCCGACGTCGTTCGGAGCTGCTCGAGACGATGAATGGATCATCGTCCATTCCACCACCACCGACTGTAATTAAATAAATATCTCGATTTACGTAAAACCGAAATCCAGCTTAGGCTCGGACGCAGTTTTTGTCCGCAAATTGTGCATTACCGCGATATGGATTAGTGTTTTACATCGATCCAACCGTTTATTTTTCGTTATATAAAGTTTTATCGATACACGATTGGTCAAAATTGGCGTTTAACGTCTTCGTAATCGGAGTACGGTTTTTTCGCTCGTACATCCGCAGCCATTAAAATGTAGAAGAAATAAAGGATTTTATCTTTATTGTTTTGAAAATAATGTTCGGTATCTTTTTAAATATTATTTTATCTTTAACGTTATTTTACAATGAAACCAATTATACGAGTAAGCGAAAAATCCGATTCTTTTTCAATAACGAAGGTCGAGGAGACTTCGAAGGAGGTTTTCGAGAATATTAAAAGAATCCAACGGACGATATCGAGAAAACGGGATTTTATACCTGTGGTACGGACGGTACCTGCAAAATGCGAATCCCTGCTGATTACGGAACGACGCGGAAGGCCGAAAGATGCAGTTCGACTTTCTATCTTATCTATATTTTATAATGCATCCACCCCAATCTTATCGCTGATATATATTAATAACCATTATCTTGCTTTCTCTGATAATCTTCTCTCCTTATCGATCGCTTTTTTACATTAATTTAAGAATTTTATTAATTTGCTAATCTTTGAAAATCGATACTCGGATCGATAAAATTATCGATACGCGCGCGCCATCGAAAAGAATCTTGATTGTTGCATTTTTATAATCGTTTAGTATTTTACCGATTGCAAGAAGGTAATTTTAACGACCTTGATATTAATATATTTTATAAATATTTCAAATTAATGAAGTACCGTAAACTTTAATTTCAATTTATCGATATTACTCTTTTATAACTTGGTTTCGAGAACATAGAAATTTAAAGTATAAAAATCCATCCGCATTATTAAATTTTAACGTTAATAAATGTTAACATCTACGGTATTTATAAATTGATTAACGAGTCTTAATATCTGAAATTTATTTTTAATCGTTTCAAAAGTATTACGCTTTTGATTCTATATTTAGAACAATATATATTAAGATAATTTCCTTTTTGGGAACGGATTAACGATCGGTAGAATTCGTTCAAATTATTTATGTAATGCGAAAAGTGGAAAAGTTCTTATGTAATTGCCCGAAATCTTCCGCAAGATGATATAAAAGAAATTGAACGCGTGATACTTTTTAGTGGTCGAGATTATACTTTTTACGTTAACGTTATAAGAAAACTCTTTATGAGATATGCACAAAGTTACAATGTTAATGTGCGCAATCCTGGTAAAATAATTATCTTGCGATCCACGAAATTTCTGATAAGTTCTTGGATCCCTAATAAAATTTCTTTTTATTTTTAACGGTGTCGTGTTCAGGATACTGCGATTTCCGCTGCAAACGAAATAAAATGTCTCGAGTCTCTTATCGGACACAGCACATTTCGTTCCTTCTTTTAAGTTTTGTAAATTGTAAATTGCATCGATAAAAGTTTTGTTCATCGTTCCTTTCTTTTCTTTTGCATTAGCATGACGGACCTTAAAATCGAAATGACGAAAATTTTATGCGCGTTAAACGAGTCTTTAAAAAAAAAAAAACTTGAAACGAAATTACTAACTTACATCCGAAACAATTTCTTCTTTCGATACTTTTGTATATTTTTAAGGTTAAACGAATCGTCGCGATCGATCGTAATGGGTTTGATTTTTGTTTCGTTACTTAAGATCAGCGATCAACGTTTAATATCACGTTTAAGTAGACATTGTCGAGATGTTCGAACAACCGGTAGAAATTTAAATAATAAACTACGAGTTTGCGAATAAATTGAATCGAAAAAGTTTATCAAAATTATCAACGTAAACATTTGATGAAATTTCTTACGAAACGATTTAGTGAAATTTCTATAAGTCTTCGGTCGTCTATTAACGGCATTCAGAAATATCGAATTCGCTTATCGAAAGATTATCGATTATAATTGCAGAACGACGTATCCACGACCAAGAATTCACGAATATAGCATTAAACTTCATTTTATTTATTTCCTCGATAAACGCGAGGCAAAAACTTTAATTGTCCGATACGTGTACAATAATTGTAAGGGTAACTACCGCGTGTATCGTCATTGACCTGCTTTTCAAATTCTTTTTTTTTTTTCATAAATCATATGGTCGTTTCTTTGTTATCGTAATTCGAATCGCGAGCGTAAATCAACGCGTATTTTTCTATATTATTTGTATACGAATTAAACGCCCGAGTATCGAGCGAATCGAGTGTTATTGAACTTTGTTAAAAAATTATGCACGGCAAAATAAAATTTTTACAGCAAAAGAGAGAAATACATTTAATTTCGATAAAACGAATCGTTAGATCGTTAAGCGCTAGAATCGCATCTCGATGTTTACGATCGGTCGAAATTTTCGCTTACGAAATTGTATTTTTTGCGTATTCGTAATTCGATACTTATTCTCTCGATACATTTCAAATCTTTTGACCTCTCGAAGCGGACGTTGAATTTTCATCGGGAATTCAATTTCGAGTTTTGGTTTGCATAATTAAAAAAAAGATTACGTTCGAGGCTGATTCTCTTTTGTTCGAAATAAGACGAGCGAAGGTGGAATAAAAAACTTACGAAAGCCGGTTCGCAAACATCGAGAAAATACCGAAAATCCCGAACAGAACTCGAAATTTAATCAAGTTGGGTCGACGCAATACGGAAACAATGAATAACGCATAATGGACCAGAGCCAGTGGCAGGGGCAGGGGAAGGAGCAGGAGAAGGAGCAGGAGAAGGAGCAGGAGGAGCAGGGGATGGGGCAGGGGATGGGGCAGGGGATGGGGCAGGGGAAGGGGCAGGAGCACGACCAGAACATGGACCAGGACCAGGAAAGCGGTAACCCGCGTACGACGCATTGGTTTAGCGGTCGCGCGACAACTCGTTCCTCCCCAGTGGGAGGGTATCCGAATTTCGGTTAAGCTTTTTCGTTTGATTTTCCACGATACGATATACAAAAGAATTTAATCTCGGCGTCAATCATCCGTTTACGATCCGCGGCGTATATTAAAACGGGAAGTTTAATATTTTCGGCTACTGCAATTCCCGATTCACCGGAAGTTCAAAGGGGCTAATAATAAAAGCAACAAAGAAACGTCGGTTGGAAGCGCTTCAACGAAATCTAATTAAAAAGAGGGAAATTTCTTTAAAAGCTGCATCGCTCAACCTCCCGTGAAAAATATCGTTCGCGGGTGGGAAGCAAACGTAATCCCCGGCGCTTCGAGGTATCACCGATAAACTGTTTCCAAGAGCGACGCATCGGTGATGTTTGGTCCGAGCCAGATTCGAGCCAGATTCGAGCCAGATTCGAACCAGATTCGAAAGCTGTAATCGTCTCAATTATTTTAACGCATAATTATTTTAAAAGTTTGTAAATAACGAAGTTTTCTAACCTAAACGGTTTTTAACCGTTGATAACCGTTGTTCGTTCGATACCGAATTCGAAACGCGTGGTTGGATAACTCGACCGGGAGACGGCGATGATCCTAAGCAGCGGAGAGTCGCCCGAAATCAGAGGTGCCTTATCTTTGGACGCTGTACGGATTATTAACGCTATTTTTGAACGTCGCGCGGAATTACACGGTTGAGTCGTGGCCCCCGGGACCGATTTCCGATCGTCCGCGCACCGATGGAGAATAATCTCGAAATCCTCGCGAAGGTTCGAGCATTGCGCAAAAACGGGTTCCCGATCGAAGTTGCGCCCGACAAATTGCGAGTCCGAATGCAAATTAAAGATGCTCGAACCCGTTTAAAGACAAATTAGTTTGAGAATAATTTTACGGTACAGACTTTGTATCGAGCTGCGGTTAAATCCCGGTTCGCTCGACGACTTTGTAACTTTGCCTTTTCTTCTCGACTTTATAACCGCTAATTAAACCTTAAAGTATGTTTCTTTTTCTTTATAAATTGAAACGTTCTTTGCGCGTCTATCGTGTTTCGCAGCTGTTTTATAAGACATTAAGAGCGAGACAGTTACACGATAAGACTACGACTTCTAAATTATGTACATTTATTTCTTACGTAATACGACGATCGTTTTACAAAAACGAAAAATTTTCATCTTCTTTTTTTCCCGCTCGCTTCCCAAGATTCGCGATCCAATGATTTTAATCGCGGGATAATGTATCCAAGGAAAGATTGAAAAAATAAAAACTTTATATTCTTCGATGGAAAACTGTGGTTTGCGTTTGTGTTGCGTAAGTCAACGCAAGATTCGGAACGAAACGGAAAATCCGCGGAAACGGTAATCGAATTGTTACGTAGGTTGTTAAAATTCGATTTAACCGATGGAAAAATTTTAATTCCGACTAGACAAATCCAAGATTTTCAATAATTTTTAAAACATAACTTGGAACTTCGTTACTCGAATTTGATTCGCAAAAGTTCCTCCTAATTCACTGACATCGGATAAGAAACTTAATATCGTTAATTTTACATTAATGTTGATCGTACAAATTTTACTACTCGTTTATCATAAATCATACTCGCTTTCGAATACATTTACCATAATTAGCAACGATTCTAATACGAAATTTTTGTAAGAATAAAATAAAACTATATCGGAAAAAAACGTTAAGATTGAAAATTGTTTGTACCGAGTGAATCGGTTTAATTATGGCATCTATTGGAAACTGTAACGACCCGACAATTTATTTCCGTCTATTTAAACGGAAGAAAAAATTATTTTAATCGAAGAATTACTATGAAAATGAAATTTGATAAAACCGTGATACCATAAATTAGATTCAAAATATTTTAAGCCTTCTCTTACTTACATTCGAAGCTTTCTAACTGTAAAAATAAGCCGTGAAATAAATCGTGTTTTACTCTACTGTTTTAAGTTCTTAAATCTTTCAGGGGTAGTCGAAAGAATACTTTCAATCTCTTTTCTTTCATTTTTACAATGTTCTGTTTAAAGTTTAATAAAAATACACATGAATTAGTATTTTTTACCGAAAAATACTCGGTCTCCCTATTTTTAGCAATTGTGAATCAATGTTGGTTTAATGTTATCTACAAATAAATAAAGTTATGGAAATGGGGCTTTTTGAATATATTCAGTTTCTGTGAAATGACCTGAGACAGAAATCTATAAATCTTACTAAGTATTCTCAACATTTCTTTGTATAATATACGATTTTCACGAAATTTATTAGTGGCTCAATAAATTCAAAATGGCGGATTGCGAATATAATACATCTTTATAAAAACTAAAAATAATAATTTTAGTATCGCGATCACACATTTCATTTTTCGTAAATGGGACAAGCGAATCAGTATTATTTCTTATTATATCATACGTATTTTATTAATATATTAGGAACATAAAATTGTTGATACATGTACAAATCATCGGCGCCAAAGTTTCAGGTTTCTCTATTCTATAATAATTCAAGATTATTTTACTTCCTCTTTTTTCGGTGCTTCTGGATTTTTCAAATACCATCCAAATTAAAGTAAACGTTTGTATGTAAAAAAAAGAAATTCTTTTACATTGCACAAATATAATTATAAAAACTTGAAAATCATAAAAATAAACGTATATAATTAATAAATTAAAATAATAAAACCTAAGAATTTTCTCGCTCTTGTTAGAATAAAATATGCTAACCTAAATTTATATACCATCGTCGAAAAAACAGAAAATGCTATATTCTTAGAGTCTCTTAAAATTAACGCTCGTGTACTTTGCTTTAGTTAAACTCATCAATTACATGTCAACGTTTAAAAAATTAAGAATATAAAATTCGCAACATAAACTAAATCAATTCAATTCAGATATAAACACGATTTATCTTAATTTTCAATTACCTTTACACGAATAAAAACTAACAAGTTGATAATAACGTGTTCTTATGTTACTAAGAACTTGATATACTTTGAATAGTGAATTGTACACAAGAACAGCATTTAATTGTATTCAATTCACTATACTGTTCGTCAAAATACGCCTACCTATTTATGAAATTTATGATAAATCATTATTAAATATTATAAAGTATCTCTTTGCAACTCATACAGAATTACAACTTCATTGTTAAATTTCAATAGAGTAATATTATCATTTTAAATCTTTTCTAACACATAAGTGTATAGAATTAAGAAACATAAATGTAAGAATATTTTTAACACCGACTATTCGCTTATTTATATTTATGATGTACAGACACTTTATTCCTCTAATGCTTTAGTAGAAAAATAAAATATATGTTATTGCAAAACACCTCACGTTTGAGAAAAAAAGGTTTCTTATTATGAATAAGAAACGGAATTGATGAAAAAAGTATTTATTGTTAACTAGAACAAGAAATCGATTACAAACTAAGCACGTAGGGAATTTTTTGTCACGTTTTTGTAACGAGCTTTTCTTACACATACTAGTAACTGAACTTATTCTCATCGATAAAAATTCTAACTTTTCCAATCATGTATTTTAATTGCAGCTTTGTAAAGTATACAAATACCAAAATATATTTCAAATAAACAAAGATATATATACATTTAGAAGATTTAATTTTTTGTCTCAAGATGAATGTACGTAACATAATTTTTAAAACTTACAATATTTTATGTATCGAATAGTAATTAGATAAACTCAAAAGTTTTAGGTCATTATTTTAAAAAATTTACATCGATTTCAGATCAATTTAATACTAAATATTAATTAATTGAATTATCGTAAATTTTTTGAGAATTTCATTTACTATTATTAAACTTTCCTCTCTATGTCCAAAGTCGTACACGTATATAAGTTACAGTGATACGATTGTATATTGACCTTAAAGGTTTATTTTTTTATTTGTTTATTTTTCGCGTGGAAGAATAACTTAAATATTTAAATAAATTTTTAACTAAATATAATTTTGATTTATAATTGAAAACAAGATAGAAGAGCAATTCCGTATAATGTTTACCGCTAATGATGATGTTTAAGAGCTTTATTTTTAGAATTTAGTAAAAGAAAAAAATATTGATTCAAAATACATATTAAATATAAACGGATTTTAGAAAGTCTTGTAATTCTTCTTCCATTTATTAAGTATTATTTGCCAAAAGTTAATTTATCTCTCGATAACAATTAAAGGCTACTTTTGAGAAAAATAAATATGATTAATGAAATCCTATGAATTTCTAAAATATATAAAGAATAGATTTATAAGTATAAAAAAAATTAATAACGTGGGTGAAACATGCAGAAAAAATTTCCAAGAGGTAAAATTCTTCATAAAACATTATATTTTCAATTATAAGTTTCTGCACGCATTAAAATCTCATAGAAAGATGTAGATTTTTTATCATCAATGATTTCTCTGCTAAAGTGTAATGTGTTAATATAGTAATAACTATTACACGGATATGATTCTCGTAAAAAAATCATTTGAGATTGTAACTCTCTTTAAAGAGAGGCTCTTCAACACTGAAATCGCGATGATAAAAGATTTTACATATACGACGCTATCGTAAAATGAACGCTTTTAAAAAATATTTTTGAATTATAAAAGCATTTGTCTGTCCGCTAAATTACAACAAAGGTTTTGCATTTTTTAAATAATAACTTATTCGAGCACTTCGGTTAAATAGAAACAGAAATAATTTACGATTCGAAGAACAATTTTAATTATTCAGACTGAACTACATAAAAAATAAAAGAAAACGCTAATTAATTTATTAACGTTTAACGTTGTAATACGAGTATCGATCACATTGGTTAGTCCAAATGAATTCGAATCGGGGATATTTTATATGCATTCTTTTTCGACGTTTGAAAGAAAAAATGTACCGACGAATTTTGATAAACTATATACTATAATTACTTACTTATAATTACTTTTCAAATAGAATTAAATTATTTTTTAATTTGGTAAATCAATTTTATTTATATTCTTATTTGTTCGAGAATCGTTGTTGTATCGTACATAATGATTTTTCGGAATTAGATTCGGTATATTAATTTCGAAGAACAGGGGTCAAACCAACATAGACGAGAATTATTTTATGCTTTTAAAAGCGATTACCATACAACGATGATGCATATTCAACAATAATTACATCTATTAACCATTTTCACAATACTAAATAATTTATGAATAATTAAATTTATAAATCATTTATTTAATATTCATGTGCGAAATAGGTTTAAATTTTACGAGTAAAGAGGAAAATGATTAGAGGTATTAGTTACATTTTACTAAAACCATAAACATATACACGTTCGTGAAATTTCAAACGAATTTATATATCCGATCATTTTTTGAATAGCGTACCATGAATATTTATGAAATTGGTATAAAAATAAAAGAAACGCAAATACTGACCTAATATTCAAAGTATTAACAATCGTGTATTTAATAGATAATGCGCAAAAAGAAAAAAAAAAATTTGTGTGTAGAAAAAAAACGATCAAAACGCGCATACGGTCTCTAAGTGAAAAAATGCAAGAAGAAACGCACTGTATATAATCAGCGAAAAATTCCTTGTCTGGCAGAAACGAATCGGGAATTCACGAGATGTTAGTGTGAAACGCTACAAAAAATACTTGAGTCGTAACGACAATGAAAGAAAAAAAAATAAAAAAAAAGATGACGGCCCCACGAGACAAGAAACTAGTAAAAAGCAACAAAAAGAAAAAGAAGACTCGTCCGAAGACGGGGCGATAAAGAGAAGACGGAGAGAAAGCGATGGAGAGGGGGAGAGAGAGAGAGAGAGAGCGAGAGAAGGAGCGAGAGGCGGTGAGAGGGAGAGAGTGGAAGAAGAAGGAGAGAGAGAGCGAGAGAGAGACGCGTTTCGACCTTCGTCGCACGTGACGTTTCGCCATTCCCGAGTCGCCTTTTTAACTCTCTATCTTTCTCCTTCTCTCTCTTTCACTCGAGCAACACCCACATAGTCTTGGAGAACAGGCGTCAATGACGTCCCACAGAGCAGATTCGATGACATTTCTAAAACTTACATTTTTGTAATAACCACTACGAATTTCATACGAGATTATAGATCCGAATAATATTTATTTTATAGATTAATAAATCTGAATTCGTTTTTTTTTCCTTAAAATTATCGACCAGACTTTCTTTTTTCTTTATTAGGTATTTTTCATTTTTATTTCGGACGCTTCCAAATTTATTATTTATTTCCAATCATGAGAGTGCTATTAAAATTATTGACTTTTTTAATTCGATAACTTTTAAATTTTAACTCATTGTGATATTCAAAATTACATTTTTCAAATATAAAACGACATTCAATATTTTTTTTTTTTTTTTTTTTTTTTAGTACAGAAATATAAAGTTTGCCCGTGACCTACATATAATTTGATAAAAGTAAAAAACTAAAATGCAAGTTTAAATTTATAATTAGATGCAATTTGGAATAAAATAAACGAAATTTAATTTCCTAACAAAAAAATTTGACCTTGGACATTGTACAAAAAACGGAAAATAAAAAAAACGTTGATACCTTTTTATCTTTTTAAAAATCTCGAAAAACCAATTTTGGAAGAAAATATAAGTTATTTACTTCGCGGAATGGAATAATAAATAGTTTGTCCAATGAACAAGTTACTTATTATAACTAAAAATGCATTTACTTATAGAAATAAGTCTAAATGGTTTTTCTAGCAGCCTTAATTATATCAAGATTGTAAGATAATAACATACGCACAACCTACACTTTGCAACTTGTATCGTTATATTTTTCATGCACATATAATCATGATATTAACTTATAGCCTTACACTCGTAACAATTCTTAAAAAAAAATGATTGAATTTCCAATAAATATATTTTTTCTTCTCGAATCGTATAGTTTTTTGTAAATATATATCGCGTACGTGCTCTAACTTTCTTTTTTTATCGCTGAAATAAATTCAAATAGCTTGAAATACAACGGTAATAGTAATTCCCGATTAAACGATCGCGACACGAGCCTTAATTTTTTTTTTCTTCGAATATTTTCCACGGCTTTTCGTTGCACTTTCGTTGTCGCGAAAAAAAATTTATTTAAATCAAACGAACGCGTTACGAATAATTTTTAACTCCGCTCGATCCAAGATTAAATCTTTTTACACAATTTAAGCTTATGAAATAACGTTTAATCCTTCGATCGAAGCAGTTTTTGTTGTTAAAAGAATAAATGAATACTAAATAATTATTATCAGAAATTTTTACGATACACTTAAATCGAATGTCGGAATCGCTATTCATTATTTCAAGTGACAAGAATCGAAGAGCAGTCATTCAAAAGTATATTCAATTTAAAAGTAGCTGCTATTACCTGTCCTTGACCCATTGAATTTTTCACTATTTATTTGAGAAGTAGATTTTAAATTAACGCACGCGAATTATCTTTACTGTATCGTAAAAAGTAAAGAAAATTTACACAAATTAAAACTGTCTCTTATTTTTCCATCAAATTTCATTAGTTCGCTAAACATCGAGTTTATTTCCGCATTTGGAAACTCGTCGGTGTGTAATCATTTTTTATATAAAAAACAGAGAATCAAATTTTTAAAATTAATTTCAAATTAATTTTCCGCTGATGATAAAAAAGTATAAATTCAAGATGCAATTTATGTCAAAATACGCGTTTCGTTGAATATAGTAATAGTCCGTATAGGAAAAAGATTTCACATCGTAATCGTAAATTGTATCAACATGAGTATATCTTGCAACGATTCATTTCTCAATCGGATTATTTTCGATAGTCGCAGAGGTATTAAAAATTAAATACTAATTTGAATTCATCTATAGATATTTTTGATTAACGCTTTTCGCGCTTACGTTACTTTTATCCTAAGTCAATATTTTCAATTCGAATAATCGCAAGAGTATATGAATTTTTTAATTCCGTGACTAAATTTCCTAACGGGTATAAGCAACTTTTTATTTACGTGTAGTTAGCGCGCATCAAAAATAAATAAATAGCATCTAATTATGTTTGAATATACTTTTATCGGAGAAGCTTATGGATCGTTATTTTTTTTAATATGCAACGCTTTATCCGTATTGTTAGTGTAGTATACGAAAATTTTATTGAATGATGAATATCTATTCAAGTTTGAAGTTTTGTAATCGTATATGATCATGATGTAGCATATGACTATTTTTAGACCCATCGCTCTGAGGTCTCGAATAAATTCTCGATACAAAGATATCGCCGATATTTTTAAGAGGCAGATCGAACCCAAAGCTCAAACGATATATTATCGTTGTTCATCTTTTTTTTGATGGATTAAAAATTTAATACTTAATAAGGGATCATTTAATTACATCATAATTGCTCGAATAAATTTATATAGTGACGAGTTCAAATAAAAGTGAATAGGCGAGTGAAGTGAAAACTTCACTTCGACTTGAAAAAAAGATTTTAAAAATTATAACTTCAACAGGTTTTTAATTAAACATTATTTCCTGAATGTTCTTCAATTTATTAACGGCAAGATCAAAAGACGAATGAAATAGAGATATTTAAAAGTCGATCGATATTACTTGACCTATAGTTGCAATGGAATCAACGGATACATTTTGAAGATAAAATTTTAAGTGTAATAAAATCTCGGCTTAAAATTTAATAATTTCAAATGGGCATCTACAAACTAAAAACGGGTAATAATATTTTTGTACTTTTTTATAATTTACCGAAACTATGGACTTTATTCTATGGATGTAATTAATTTTTCTATAATATATAAACTGTATTATATTATTATGAAATAAAAATTATAATTAACCGTTATTTTTAGATACCTTTAATTTTTCGTGAATATTATTTCAATGTTAAAAGTTTTATCGCATACGTTAAAATAAATTATTTGAGTAAAAAATTATAATTAATACAAAGCAAAATTCGATAAATGCATATTTGCTACATTAAATTACATTTTATAAACATTAATTATAATTTAAAAAAAAAACGATAAATGTTGATTTTGTTATTTTAAATTATGATATAATTGAAATCGATATTCATAATTAAAAAAGTTCAAAAGTTTAAAAACGGATAAGTCGTGGAATATACAAAATTTAAATGTTTTTATATTATTTTACTTATTATGTTTATAATAAATAATAATAAATCCTACTTTAAATTAAAAAAACAATTTGTATATTTCTTATATATAAAGTTTTTTCTAAGAAAACTTGTTTTTTTTTATTTTTTAATGACACTAACGGAAAAACAAGTGCAAACATACTGGAAAAATTAATTAAAAATCTAATTGTAAAATGAATGAATAAAATATTTATTTTAAATTTCTACAAAATACGTACAAGTTTTTCGTTTCATAATATTACTAAAATATAAAATAAATGATAAAAAAAAAGTACGAAAACGTTCAACCTTTTATCTTTATTTAAATTTTGCTTCGATGCTTTAGCTGATTTAAAATGAGTCTCATCAGTTTTATCAACTAACCTATCAAAAACGTGTATTTTCAATGGCGAACTAATTCTCATTTTTTATGTAGATGGCACTAGCAAAAACTTATATAACATTGAATTGACTCTATATTTATACCATAATATACATTACTCTTGAATCTCAACTGATTCTCTTGCTTGATAGTGTGAATTTTATTGTATAAGTAAAACTGCCTTGTATTTTCTATTTTATTTTTGTTATTTTTGCATAAGAAAAAAACATTGATTATGAACTCTTTGCATGTTATATTTTAAACTTGCAAACTCACTAAGAGATCTGTATATCTTTTTCATATGATTTAATCTTCTTTTATTGGATAAATTGCTTTGTGTAATATTTATTTTTTACGCTGTAAGAGTATATAACAGTAGCTATTATATCTAGATAAGTGGATCGAAGAGAAAAATTTAGTATAAAGACGAATTGATAGCGAAAACCGTTTCATAGATATATACGAACTGATATTATGTTAACTCTCTAAAGTTTTAGAGTGTGATTTTGCTATAATTGCAGGAGTGAATAATAGAGTAACCCGATTCGATTAAGAAAATTATATAAGCTCTAATCGAATTCAATCTTTGTAGAGTCTATTTAATAAAATATCAGTTATTTCTAACTTCTCGCGCATACATTTTTGTAGTTTCATTGTAAAGATTTTTTTTTAATATTTAGCTAAAGATATTCAGTTTTCATCAGATTTCATCTATAAAATATCAAAGCCAAGTACATTACGTAAAAAACTTCCAACCCTCGCAAAATCAAATTAAAATCCAACATTATTTTCAATTACGAAAACTATCTCGATGCTTGTACAATATTTATTCTAATTAAATGAACATGACTAAATCATATTTAAATAATACTTATACATAAGTGCAAAGGTAAGTTACTTTGAAGCAATTGTTTTCAAATAGTTAAAATTTACATTTAATAAAAATTTCATTTTCTCGAATTTATTTTTATTAGTTGATAAAAGAAGACCTTTTAAACTAACTTTCGATTTCAATTCCCATTTCAATAAAAGCAAACCTTTTAAATACTTTTTTTATTTAATTAAAAGAAAAAAATTGATTTTCAATACTCGCAAACGTTAAAGTACTTAAAAAAAATTGATTTATGCAACTTTTTAATAAATATAAAAGACTGTCGGTGATTGAAAAACTTTCGGTTATATATTACTCTGAATTGATTTCTGACTCGCTATGATCATTCATAAAATAGAAAGATAAAAAAATAACATCGATAGAAAATATATTTGCTTATAGAATGTATAAAATAAAAAATATATTACGTTACATATTAAAATGTAATTAGGTTTAATTATTCAATATGTTTTGTTTTTTTCCTTCAAACGAGTTTTTTAATCGATATCATAGTTTTAATAAAAACGATTTAATTAAAATCATAAAATTTAATTAAATAAACGACGGCTACGATTTAACGCCTCTTTTTAAATCCATTGAATATTTACTTTAACTTATATTACTATTAAACTACTGGTAAAACTTCAAAATCGAGTACTCGCATAATTGATTGTTACTTTATTGATAATTTATACGAGCTCAGCGTTGAATTTGGTTGTTTCATCCGGTCCTAAGAAACATTAAGAATGAGGAATCAGGCAAATGATAATTATGCATGTCAACTCTCGAACACGAAGAATGCAAATATTTTTATTCTCTAATTCTATTAAAGTTAAAAGTCAGTTTTATAGTAAACGTGTAACATTCGGTAAAACATTGAATTTATACTAATTAATGATTTTTTAACTCTATAACTAACTTCCTCTAATCACAAAATTAGTAGTATTCGCTGGTAAAAATTCACGACTCGCAATCGATGAAATTTAGTGAACTTTTGTTTAAAAAAATTAAAATAGTTAATAACGATTCGCTACTGATAAAATAATATTAAATAAAAACAAAACGGCTACTGCAATATTTTCACACTTTAATTAATCTTTATAATATAATAATCAGTACCGCATAGTAAACCAGTATATTATTTATTTTATTATCTGAATATTTCTATTTTTAAACTCCTTGTTTTCATATACAAATGATTTAAACGAATCCTTGCGAAGCTTGAAAAAAATATAAATACGCTTTCAAAAATATTCATTTTAGTATTCGATAAACGAATTCGATTAACCGTTACTAATAGATTAGATCGTTCGAGTATTACAAATTTTATTGTAAGATTTTCATACTTATAGCGAGTCAAAATTTAGATACTTTTTAATCTATAAATACTTAATCAAATTTGTTAATTACAGATTAAATAAAAACGTATAAAACATTATTATATCGTTAAATAATGGTTTGATTTATTACAAATAAATATTCCAGAAGTTAATCCATAATAACACGAATGAAAAATTCAGTTTTAACCAAACAAATTAATTTCGATACCGTGTATCGCTTTAAAGTACTAGTTTATTGAATAAAATTGAACAAATTAAATTTTAATGCTATTTAATTATTAAGGTTAGTAATTATAAACGATCGAGCTTCAATAAAACATGTAGGAAAAATAATACAGAATATATTCGAATATAGATTTCACATAAATACTAATATCTTTTAATTACGATGCATTGCTTAGTTTTTTATCCGCGAATAAGCTCGTTGTTAAAAATAGAATTTTTACGAGGTATCCCCTCTCCTCTCTCTTACTTTCAAAACGTCACAATTACCGAAAATCGATTAAAATAATAAAATTTATTAAGATGCATTTTCACAGCAACGCGTGAGCATTAAAATATCCATTACGAGAGCAGCAACGAGTGCAGTTTTTCAAATTTGATTTTCAAATTAAGTAAAGGCTTTTTTTCTATGACTAATAATTATTCGAATAATTATATCGTCGATACGTTTAAACGTACGTCAGCAACGACGTACAGCACAAAGCTCGTACACATACGTAAAGTAACTAAAAAATTACTCGGTAGCTGGCACAGCTTTAAATTTTAAAAACGTCAACGAGAACAGATATAATCGTAATACCGCAAATTATTAATAAATTATATTGGTAAATCGCACATTTCTCGGTAAGGATGTTCGTTTGGCGGGTTATTCAAAATTTTACCAAAGGTGAAAACGCAAATTACGCCCGAGATATTTTCCTAACGAGAAGTTAACATTTGTTCGATCGAGCCGAGTTGTCGAACGATCGAAATTTTTATAATACGTTACGAATCGAAAATAGTAATCGCAGGGGAACATTCGTTAAAAATTACAAGAGGAAATTCGATAACGCGAAAGGTAACCAAACATCGCGAAAATTAAAAAAAAATCTTTAAACGTGCTTCGGAACATCGGATCGATACAATCGTTAAATAAAACATAAAAAGCTGAATATTTCGCTCGTTGCTTACGAGTCTAAGGTAAATCCGTTAAACGTGGAAAGTAAGCGAAAAAAACGGACGCAACGCTGAATTCGCCGATGCCGCGAAGGGATACATCGACTTTTATTTTTGTCCGTTGAATTAATTAATCGATGCATGTATTCGCGTTCGAGGTATCGATCGACGAATACGAAACGGCCGAGCGAAAAATTAAAAACCGCAAATGACAAACGAGCGTTTCGGTATCGAAGTTTCCCGACGCGATGCATTTAAAATGCACGTACGTACATAATATATACGAACGCGCGCAGCGATCGTCATCGTCTAAATTCACACAGACCGCACGAATCGACGCGCCAACGATTCGACTTGTGTAACAAATTTGCACACACGGATGCGTTCGCGAGCTCGCACACCCGTCCACGCACGCGTCCACACACGCGTCCACGCACGCTTCCACACACGCTTCCACACACGCTTCCACACACCAACGCGACGATCGCGCCTTCTCGAACACGCACACGCGGACGCGCCGACTCACGCACGACACACGCGGCACACCAGCGCACCGGACACACACCGCACACCAATGTTAACGAGAGAGATTAGATATACCGCGCGTAGGGAAACGTGTACGCACGATTCGATAATACCGACGAGAAGAATGAACGCGTACGGGAAAAGAAGGAAAAGGACCGAAGACATTGCGGCGCGAAGCTGGGAAAAAATTCTAATCTCGTTCGTGGAAAAAGAAAATGAAATCGCGGCGGGGTTTGGAACGCGGATTAAAGAAGTTTCCTCGTGTAGCTGCGATTTTTTCGGAGCTTGCCAAGAGCGAATCGATCGCCGACGAACTTTCAATTATCCGCGTTGACGCTCGAAATAATATATACGCGCGCGGGGAATATTTCCGATGAGTGATTTTACACGTAATTATCTAGAAACGGAAGAAATCATCGAGCGCCGATTCCGATCGTTTCAAATATTTTCCCGATGACGTTCCAACTAATTGCGAACGTTTATCCGCGGAGTGCGCGACCCTCGGAGACACGTCCGTCGCTCATCGCAAGAAATAGAAACTCGCGCGTTCACGGTTTGCATTTCCGCGAGAGTGATGAGCGATTCGGTGCGCGAAAAGGCAAAAATAAAAAGGCGAACGTCGAGATCTGGATGCGCGTCGCATGGAGTACCGTTTGAACTCGGAGACTCTCGAGAGTCGATAAAGAGCGGAGCGAGAGAGGAGCGAGAGAGGAGCGAGAGAGGAGCGAGAGGAGCGAGAGAGGAGCGAGAGAGGAGCGAAACCGGATCGTTGGAACGAAATTAACCTAATTATCGTCGCGAGCCACCAATGTATTTTGACACAATCGCGAATATCGTTATCGCTAGATACGAAAAATAATAAAGTTATGAAAGAAGCGCTGTACTTGGAGCGACGCGTGGAGGGGATATTTATTATACGCGGAGAGAAAGAGTCGCTGCGAAGCCGATCGGAAAAGAGAAGGAGAAAACCTAGAGGAGAAAAGGAAAATAAATCGAGCCGAAGGAGCGCGTCAGAGGTCAATTTTCTGAATATTGATAGGGGGCATTATTATCGCCGAGTCGCTCGTGGCTTCGGACGCAGGAAAAAACTTTTTTCGAGGCGCAGAAGAAGATTTCTTTATTTTCCCCCCTTCCCGCCCTCTTTTTATTATTTCATTTTTTTTCTTACCGAGACCGAGAGATTATTTTAATTGGCTGCCGCGCGACCGTACACAGACGTAACCCCACGATTTCATAACGCCGATCGTTGTATTGTAATTTGGTAGCGATAAGCCGTTAAAGAGAGTAGATGCCGTTCCGCGCGTCGATAAACGTTATTACGATGACTTTTACGAATTTCCTACGAGCTCGAAAATTATAGCGCATGCTTGACCTATCCGTATATCGTTTTCGAATATTTTATTATTATTTACGTAATTATCGCCAACGGTTCGCAAACGATTCGCAAACGGTTCTTAATAATTTCGATACAAGCTCGATCGCGATTATTGCCAACTTTGCGCGCATTGTTTTAAATTCGCTGCCCGGGAGTGTCAAAATGGAGCCAACTTTAAAAGTAAAGGGTTTTCCGTTCCTTCGCCTTCGGCGGCTCGATATGTATCGATCGTAACCGAGTGTCGCGATAAATGGCGAATTCGATAAACGCCTAACCAACTTGTTCGCGCGAACGACTCGAAAGCGTCGGCGATGAGATGCCGACGTATGGACGACGGTTGCCATGGAAAATATACGCGATCGTACTCGAGCTAACGGGACTTCCAACGGCTTTCCGCAAATTTGGTATGATTCTATTGGAAACGACATTTCTCTCCCTCTCTCTCCCTCTCTCTCCCTCTCTCTCTCTTTTTTTACATATCCGAATAACGCGGATTCAAGAAACCAAGCGCCGCGTGATCAACGATAGAATTTCGATTGTTTTGAAATAAAACTTACGTAAATATAATGCCTTTGTCGAATCGCGCGTTTCCTTTCCGATCGATGGTATCGGTTCGATGGGAAAAATCGTAGAAAAACCGTAGAAAAACCGTTTGGCTCGAGAAAACCGAATGCCGGAGAGCCAACGAAGAACGCGGAAAAAAAATTAATGGATGACGCGTCAAAAAAATTAGTTATAAACGATTATGTCATAACGCGCATAGATCCCGACCCGTTCGCCTTTTCCCGCTTCTTCGGATTCCGAACGCTTTCCAAAAATACGTGTATAAATCCCAAAAAAAAAAAGGAAGAAAATTAATCGCTCGTGGCCCGTTTTCCTCGTACCGTCGCGTTGATCCAAAGGCTGCGAAAGTAGCCACGACTCGAGCGTAACCCGCGACGCGTGGCTGAGTCGAACCAAAAATCACGATAAGTTCCGGCTCGTTGCCTCGACTTGCCTCGACTTGCCTCGACTCGCCTCCACTCGCCTCCACTCGTCTCCACTCGCCTCGACTCGCCTCGACTTGCCTCGAGCGCCAGCCAACGAAACGATGGGCTATCGACGATCGTTTCGCTTCCCTTCCTAGTTTCCGACGACGCGACGCGACGCGACCCGCGACAGATATCCGCGACAGCGACTCGTCCGTCGGAGAGTGCGACTCCTGGCCCTCGGCCAGCCAGGGTGATTCGTCCGAAAGATAATCCGTAAAGAGCCGCCCGAACAACCGCCCGAACAACCGCCCGAACAACCGCCCGATAACACGGCGCATACCTGCGCACCCGAAGACGACGGGACGACGGGACGACGGGATGAGGCGTTTTTATGCGTCAGGTTGACGGCCTTCCCCTCGCGCAACCGGCGATTTTTCGTGTGTGCGCGCGCGCTTACGCGCTCCGAAGGTCGAGTCATTTTTAGAGAATCCCGAGAGCCCCGCGTGCCTTGTCGTCGTCGTCATCCTCTCGTAGTTCCTCTCTCTCTCTCTCTCTCGGTTCTTTTATACACCTTTTTTAAGGCGCTGCAACTTAAAAGAGCGTTGCGAAATTATTTTTTTTATGCAGCTCCACGCTGAAAGCTCCGAGTGTTATTTTATTTATGTATTTAATGCCCGGATGAGTGAAATGCGCGAGAGAAGGAAGGGAGAAAAAACGAGAAGAAGAAACAAACGCGAGGCGTATTTTATAGATTATGTCAAAAGAATTTATTACCGTGCATTGCTCGGCTTAATTTTTATTATTTTCGCTCGCTTGGAAAGTAAATAAAATTAAGAGACTCCTGTAATATCTGCGTGCGAGAGAGAGAGAGAGCGAGGGAGGGAGGGGGAAGGAGGTAGAGGAGGAGGAGGAGGAGGAGGAGGAGGAGGAGGAGAAGGTGGAGAAAAAAACGAGCAACGGAGGTTTCCTGATAAATAGAATTCGATAGTCTTGGTTAGTCACTCCTCTAACCAATTCAAATTGGCTGCCGGTTTCAGCCGGTTGTTAACGCGACCCAATCGGGCAAAACATCTGCGACTTCGCTGATTAAAATCACTCGGTTTTTAAAGCTTTATGTACATTGTAAAATTACGTCGAAAGCGATTCTCGCGTGGAAGGGAAAATGTGCTAACGATTACTGGAAAGTCGAGCGATCGTTAACGGCGTATTCTTCAACGCTCGGATAAATGTATCGGGTCGCTAATTACGCGGTTCGCTCGTTGCCATACACGAATGTAAAATCGGATACGGGTCGCCGACGATGGTATCGATCTCCCGAGATACGTCGACCCGGGTACGCGTTAAAAGTCGATGTAAAATTACCTCGCGCGCAATGCCCAAGATTACCGGGTTGGTAATCACGATGATAAACTCGAGAACCGCGCGACTTTGAAACCGCACCGAAACTGCCATCCGGTTTAATTAAGTCGCTCTCGCCGGGGGTAGACTCGGTTGTTATTAATTTTACACGCGTCACCATTGGTGCGGTACCGAGGTAAAAATTTCTTTCGCGATCACGGGTAAAAGCTACTCGAGTTCGATTATCGGCGGCGGCCTCGAACCTCCGAACATCTTATTTGACACGATTTGACGCGGTGAAACTCCTCTCGTCCATAAACACGTTGATTTATAATTACGTTAAATTTATACAGGCTAAATTGTAACGGCGAAATTTCCTAGTTACCAATTTTTTATCGAAATAATAGCCGATCCGTGTACGAGATTGGGAAACTCGGATTCTCCAATGAATTTATTATTATAATTATAATAATTTTCGTAGTTTCTCGAGCTGCGCTAAAGCGTATAATTTACGGCTATACTTTTGATTATTTTTCCGGGTGAGATACGTTGAATGAGAAGCTCGAGTTAGCTGTACAGGTTCGGCTGTGAAACTACGATGGAAAAGTAAGATAATTAGTCGTCGATGTATCGTTTGAATATCGCTTCTGCCTCGTTTGAATCCTCCGAGTATCGATAGTAATCGATAAAGGTCACGGAGCGTAAAAAAAGGTCGTCGATGAATTATAATATACGGCTAATCTGCGCCTTTGAATATCGAATCTACATAATTTTTGAGGCTAGTAAGCAAAAACTCTAATAATTAAGTAACGAAAATTCATGCGCGCCTTTGGATTTGGAATTCAAGGATTGAAAAATCGTCGTTCGTTTCTTTCCTAATTACGTGGGAGTATTCAAGATCGTCTGGCCGTGCATATAAAACAATTTATTTTCATATAGTATGGATTGATCAATCTTTCGATTCTATATCTTTAATGTCTTTCTCGACTCTATTTAGAATTCTCGTTTTGAGCAGTAAAATACAATTATTAAACCGAATATATAATAATATATAATCAAATTATCGCTCATCGTTATTCATTTAACTTTTCATTACTTTTCTAACGATTTAATCATTTTTATATTTTTTACGTATTGAAATTTGTTTGAAACTTTGTTAAACGAAACGATAATAATCTGACACAAAAAATTACTTTTATAATATAAATAAATAGTACGGTAAATATGCGCATATTAATTAAATAATAACGTAATTAAGTACTTCGAAGGCGGAATAAATCGTTCTAAATTCATAAAACAGAAATTTTTTAAACGTTGATCGTACCCGGTACAAATTTTAGGCTTTGGTAAATCGGTAAATTGTTGTTGAGTAAAGGAAAAAAATTGCGCTTTTCGAATGTAAAAAGATAATAAAATATTCTGATTAAGTTATCGATTGAACTACCATTGAAAACATTGAAAATATAAATATGTAACTCAAAATTAGTGACATTTCTGTGTGTGTCAAAATATTTTGACAGTTGTAAAGCTAAAAGAAAATATTTTGCTTTTAAAATATATGAATTTGTCAAAAATTGATTCAAAATTTTTTTAACGAATATTAAATAGCTTGAATAATGATATTAAACAAAACGATGAATTACCAATATATTAAAAGGAAATATTACTTTTAAACATAAAAAAGATACGAGAATATTTGAATAAATTAGACTAACATTACCAAGAGAAAAAGTAGCGTATCAGGAAAGTGAGAAAATAAATAATGCAGAAAATAATTAATAAATTATTTATATAACGTATTATAATAATATTAAACTTCTTTGAAGCGGTAATTTCAATAACGTACCAATTAACAAAATAATATTAAAATGCATTATCGACAATAGAATTCAAAATATTATTAATTAAATTCTTTGAAATGTAAAATTTTTTTAACGTAATAATATATTAATTATAGAATAGAGTATTAAAGAAATATCTAAGAAATATTAATGTTTTGTTGTATTAAAATTTAATTTTAAATTAAATACATCAAATAAATAAAATAATAAATCAAGAAAAAATATTGTTAAGCACCTGAATAGTAATTTATCTCAAATGCATAATTTTAAAAACGATTTACGGTGATTCTCTGTGTCATGGCCAGTTTATGCGTCATCGAAATTAATAAACAGCAGAAAATACATTATAGATTGTAATTAAAATCTGTTTTAAAAAGGGTTAAAACTCAATTATGAACGTATTTATTTAACTTTTAAGGATATTTATCTGAAAAATTAAAACTACTTTTTAATAATTATTTAATGGAGATTGAAATTACAATAAAGTTCATCGATTATATCAATTAAATGACTTTTATTTAAATTTTTCGTTATTCATAATTATTTTATAATATTAACGTCACTTTTAAGAATAAAATAATCATTTTACACGAATTGAAACATAAACGGAATTAAGCTCAAAAATAAAAATGTATTTTACATTTAAAATAATGTAAACACGAAATTGATAGATAGACATCCTATAGGTATTTTTCGAAGTTAAACAAACAGAAAGATGTGAAAAAAAGTTAAAAAGAGAAGCGAAAAGAATGAGAATTGAATGACACGTTGACACTTCTACAAAAATAATCTAAAAATATCATAATTTTTTTATTCAAATACCCACAAGAGTATTTTACCGGAATATAACAATAACGTTTAATTTAATCAGATTAAAGCTCTAATGTATTCCAAGTATTAGCGAGTCGATAAAGGTTATATTTAATTTTATAAAAATAATTGTATCTAGATTATATCTAATAACAAACGATAATTATAATAAAAATAAAAATTATAAGAAAAGAGAAAAACGATAAAATTAATGTAAAGTCCAACTACTCTTTTAAATAAAAAAAAAAATGGCACAAGAAAAAATATATTTTTATAAGTATCGCAACTTTTATCCGTAAGCGTTAATAAAAAATCCATTCGACGACTTTCTCGTAACAATTTTCTTGTTCGCATCGTGAATTATGGAATGACATAATATAAATATTGCATCCCAATTACACCCTGAATTTATTACTCTTGAATTTTGAAAAACAATCATTGCGAGCGGTGCAATCGTTATTCAAAATTTTCGATTATAAATCACTTTAAATTTCAATTATTTTCAATTTAAGAGCCGAATTTTGCGTACGAGCTGTAATTCAGAGTTCTCGAAAAAATTTTCACGGATATAATTCCGATAAAAGGCAACGACGGTGAAAGTATAAAACATTCGGCGTAACCTTAAAACGGAACATAAAGAACCAAAGAATTATTTCCATAAATTTGATGAGCAGCCATTGTGGCTTCTCTTACGACAATTGGAATAAAAAAAAAGACGAGTAAGATCGACTAGCGACGATCTCTTGAAGTTCACGATGTACTTGTTCTCTCTCTCTCTCTCGCTCGCTCGTTCGCTCGCTCGCTCTCTCCCTCTCTCTCCCCCCCTCTCTCTCTCTCTCTCTCTCTCGTCGTCGACTCGACTCGACCTCGCTCATTGTTAATAATTGCACACGGCGCACGAACCGACTGCAAGACTCTCCGACAGGATGATTGATATAATTAACGATCGTCTCTTTTTCCCCTCTCCTTTTTCTCCTTACATTAATCACTTTACCGATGGAAAAAGTTCACGGAAAATTATCTTAAAATCAGTTTTAGCTTCACCAATTATATTAAAAACAGCCTTTAATTGCTCAAAAATCTAAATAATGAATTAAAATAACTATCGGTTATTATCGACGGTTACTAAAAAATTATGTTAGTTTTATAAATCAATAACTTGTCATTACCTTGTAAGAAACTCGTTTAAAGTCTTTTATTAAAAACTGAAGTTTGATAAAGAAGTAAAAGTCACTGTAAACGTTCGCCTACCATTTCAATCGTCCAATTACTCAATAGAATTATCTATTTTATTTAGTAAACATAATACGAGTCGAGCTTTCACAGGCTTACGAAAATTTTTAAGTTGTTTATATATATATATATATATATATATATATATATATACATATATACTTTTCACCGTACAAGATACACGGGAAAATATTATCCTACAAAATTTTATCTTTTTCCCGGTAACGCGACAACTTTTCTTTCTTTAAATATTCAATGCTTAAAAGATATATTTCGTTAATTCCAACTTTGGCCAAAAAGTAATCTAAGTTAATACTCAAACTCGAGTGTATAATTTCTCCGATCGATATTTCCTTCTTGTACTTTTAATTAAATTGCAAAATACTTAATTATTTTTGAAAACCACAGTGATAAATAAACAAGCAAAAAATGTCTTACATTTACGAATGAAATTAATTTAAAAATTTTTATACAAGTTCCCTAAGCTTAAGTCTGTCGGTTGTCGGTTTAAGCGACGCGATGCGAATAGTAGAGAAACAAGTCGGAGTAAACGTTCGCGAGTTATTCTATTTTAAAAATCGCGGAATCAATTTTAAAAAATTAAATACGATTTTACCTAAAATAATTTAATGGGTTGTTCCGATGCGTACGATATTAAATAAAAATACTTGTTTACCTCAGCTGACAAATTAATTAACGACGATTAGCTAACAAACGGTAAAAACGTTTGCTCGAATTGAGAAATACTCGGTAACGACTGTACAAAAATGGATATAAAATTAAATTACTCGCATTAAAGTATGCTTAACAAACGATATAAATTACGTACAATAGTTCATTTGTAATAATCAGAAACATCCATAAAAGTAATTACAACGATATTAAAACCATTCTATCCCGGTATAATCTTACCGGTCGCTAATTTTTTGCCGCGTTCACCTCGTAATCGCGAGCTAGAGAGACTAGCCGAGCAAAACATAGCTCGCGAAACTGGTTAAGAATCGGAATGAAAATTGGACTCGGCGCAGCGAAGGAAAAAAATGGTTGGTTAGAATTCGAGTAACGCGATCGTAACCTTGATAGAAAGGTAACAACAAATTGGGCAGGACGAATCGCGTGGATGACAAAGCCTTGGATCGAGAATGCGAGTCGCAGGGTTGCCGGGAGGGTCGAGGAATCGCGGTTGAATGGTGGTTGAGCGGTGGTTGAGCGGTGGTTGAGCGGTGGTTGAGCGGTGGTCGAGCGGTGGTCGAACGGTGGTTGAGCGGTGGTCGAATCGCGGTCGAGTCGCGGTCGAGTCGCGGTCCGATCGCGGTCGACTCGCGGTCGAGCTCCGCGTGGTCATCCGTAATTTTGCGAATCGATATTCGTTGCGTTGTTGTATTCCATCGCTCGGCACTTGGACGCGAGCGCAGTCGTCAACGGCCGCCCCGAGGTAGAGCGATCGGTACATTTACGACGTATACGTGAAATACAACAGGGTACCCATGGCAAGCAAGACTCGTAAAACTACGAAACGGTATACCTAGATCCGAGCGCGGACTCCGAGTACATCGGGTTACCACACCTAAGCTCGTAAAATTACGGAACACCGTATGTGGACCCCGTCGTAGGCAACCTTACCAACCTTACCAACCTTAACAGCGAATACACTGAATTCTGATTCATAAACGCGATACGGAGTCGATAACTGGATAACTGGATAACTGGATACACGGTTCCAGGTTCCATTTATCCAGCGAAAATAACATCGGATACATTATTCAGGAAATCAGATACATAATTTCGTGGATTTAGACTTTGACGTTGTTTTTCTTTCCACATCATCCATCGCGCGGATGATTTAAAAGCAACGGATAGTAATCAAATTAAAATTAGTTAACTTCTAACAGTTTTATTGGCAAAAATAATGTCCTTTTTCACGAGCTCTCCTCCGACCAGAATATTGAGTAGCGTTAACCAGTATACTAACTACGAACCGGGTAAAGACTCATCAAGATCGTTACCGTGATACTCTTTCGATCAACGCTATATATACTTATTCGAATCGAGGTAGTTTTTCCTATAATAATACGTAATTGCTGCTGGATTAATTGTTTTTACAATCCCGTAAACCATTCGTTCCTGGCATCGCTAAATTATTTTCCTCCTCGCGCGAATTATTATTTATGCCTTTAAAAATGTATAATTTATAAATTCATACCTGTATTTTATGTAATTGCACGGATAAGTTCGCGTTAAAAACGCCGGTTGATAAATTTTTAAACCGTGTCACTGAAAAAAGTGCCGTTGATGAAACTACAAAATTCTGATCTAGAGTCGATAAAAATATTCGATCAACCGCTTCCCAGTGTATAAAAAAGTATATAAAGTCGAAAGATGTAACAGTAAAAAAATTTTACGTCTAAAATACTTATACCTCTATTCGTATAAAATAAGACTGCGTAAGTACGGGTATAAATATATTTTTCAATTTCATTAAATAAACTATATGCACGAGTAACCGTTAAGCAAAGTTTTAATGCGTGTGCAACGTATATATATCGCGTCTTACTACTTACGCTATAATATTAAATAAATGTAATCGAATATCCCCTTCTCCGTCTGTCGCTCGCGTTCGCCTATACATTAGGTAGTCCGATAATTACATAAATATATTCTTCCTATAAGCAACTTCAACTTTACATAATCTTTGTCATTTATACGAAACCATCGGAATTTAAAGCAACGTATATTATACTTACGCATTTCTTTTATCTACAAAAAAATGTGTTTTTATTTAATCGCAAACTTTTTTTCTCTTATATCTACTTTATAACTGAAAGTATTGCATTTTACATTTGATATACGTTATTATCTCGAATGATATGTAATAATTTTTTTTTCAACTTATTATTAATAGTCGTTCATTGATATTAATTGTTAAGAATGATAAAAGCCGAATACCGCGTGTAACACAATAAACTGCCAAGTTAAGGAACGTCCGTAATCCTTTTCTAGGCAATAATTTTTTTTTTCTTGCGAGCTTCGCCGCCAATTAAGAAGATTTCGTTAAATTTCGGTAAATTTCGGTAAATTTCGGTAAATTTCGGTAAATTTCGGTAAATTTGGTAACGTCGATGCGAGTTATCCGCTTACTCTAAATATGCTTATCGCTAATACGATTCGTTTACATTTTTTTAAACAAAATAAAAAATGACGACTTTGTAACCTCCTTCGATACTTAATATTTCTTCTTACGGTAATTTCACGGTTGATGCTCGCGAAGAAATCAAAGTCCCATCGGAGAACTAAACGGAAGGAAAAAAACGAAGATCCTCGGTTGCGACGATATAAATACATTTTAGTCCGCGCAGCTTTAAAGGTTTTTTTTTTAAAGGTTAAAGCATCGATTCTTTCGATATACGGTTAAACCGCTTCTTCGGGGACTTATCATTGATTAACGATAAAGTGACTAACGATGATATTTAGCATTTGACATAATGGAGTCATTGCAAATTAATTTTCTCCCCGTACTTTCATTTCCGCGTCTCGATATTTTTCTCGAAATTTACGTAAATTTTAATAAATTGCGTTATTACTCGTAAATAATTTTACTTTAACGATCGACGATTTATACGCAAATATTCGTGAAACATTGTATCAACGTTATTACCCTACATTAATTAAAAAATCAAAAGCTCAACAGATGCTATTTATTAAAATAAAGTGCTCAATTTTTTAATTTTATCAATATTAACATTAGTTATCGCTACTCGATTCATATAAATTTTCTTAATGAAGCATTGACTGGTAAACGAGAAGATTAATATTTGAAAAATTCAATTTTCTTCCCAGCTAAAATTAGTTTTCACGTATTCGATACACTACATATCTCTTTAATTTTCCCTGTTCGCTTATTATAAGTTTTATTTATTTCCATCTCGATAAAATATCATAATCGATATAATATTAGCGTAATCGCATTATATAAAATAAAGTAATCGAGTTACTAAATCAAATTCCTTAATTAAAATAAGCCCGGTTGTTAATAATATCTTAAAAATAAGGAAACCAAGTTAACTTTGAACCTTACGTAAAACGCATTATGGTTCTATCGCAATTACAATTTCTGAGGTTTAATGGATAGTGCATTTCAATTTATAATACACGTTTCCACGCATACTCTTTAACTATCGCAAAAAATAAGTTTAATAAACGTAATATGATTTGCTGTTGCGAATAAGTTAATTTATATTTTTCTACTTCGTTGCCATTTATTACTATTCGATAATTACGCGATTCCGAAATTTTTTGTTTCAATATCCATTACCTGACGGATTGCGAAATTTATTCCAAGTCCAAGTCGATCGGCCGAATCTTGGAAATTAATCGACAACTTGTAATTAATAAAAAAATAAGAGTCCACTTGTCGTTTCGATCTATTTTAATCAATTAACGTGAGCACCGGTACTTAAATAATGCGCTATATTACTTGGACCGGTATCAGCCCAAGTAAAATTCGGAGTTTATTATTTTATAAAAAACGAAAGAAAGCGAACGACGCGTCAAAATCGGATCCGTTTATTACAAGGATTCGATACATTTTTACGCTTACGAATTCAACGAGTGTCGCTTTTCGAGCGTTAATTCCAATTTAAACTAGTTTGCGGGGAAAAAAGTTTGGCATCTTTGTAAAAATTGTAAAACGAGTTGTTAAAATTAGTTACATTATGGCGAGAACGATAGAACTAGAGAGAGAGAGAGAGAGAGAGAGAGAGAAATAGTAGTAAAGGGTGGTCATTAAACGTATCCATTAATTAAATTTTTAATAAAAACCCAAGTTTAAAAACGATTTAATAATTAGCTTCGAAAGCCCATAATTCATACGATATTTGGAAATTTTATACGGTTCGTTAAACATATTATATTAATATATTAATTTTCACCGAACCAGCGGATAATTAAAAAGTACTCGTAAAATATTAGAAGAGAATAATTTGTTTACTCTTCGAAGAATTGGTTTATGTAACTAACGAGCTTCGAGAAATGATTGATCGACCATTTATTTGACACTTACTTTTGTTTTACATTTACCAAATTGTTAATTTTTTTTTAATAAGATACAAAAACGTATCAACTTACAATCGTGACATTTAACAACAGTTTTGTTTTGTTTATATTACAAAGTGCAGAACATCGGGATACAAAATGTAAATAATTTTGTGGAAACATTGAAAAATAATCCGCTCAGCGATAATTTTCAATTCCGTCGTCGGTCGTCCGACGAGTCGAAGTTAATAAATTTACAAAATGGATCGTTCGCGGAATCATCGACGATCGCGGAGCTAGAAAGAAAGAAAAGGAGTGGAAAAAATGTATTGGTCCGCGACCGAAACCATAAAACAGGGATGGAAAAGGTCGGAAATCTCGTCGGAGGAACGAAGCGATCGGAAAAGCGGACAAAAGCGGGCAAAAGCGACGGATGGAGCAAAGAACGCGAAACTAACCTAAAAATTCCGGAGCTCGCGAATCTCTCGGCTGTTCCCGGTCGTCGAGGGAGAGAGAGGGAGAGAGAGAGAGAGAGAGAGAGAGAGAAGAAAAGGAAAAATTGGAACGGTGCTCGAGTTCCGTCTCGATCGCCTCGCGCGAGTATTAAAATAAATTTGGAAGCGAAAGGAGAGAAAGAAAAATGAGAAAGAAAAACGAGACTCACCTTTTCCGTGTCGTAGACTTGGCCCGGTTGCGCGTGTCCCTTGGTGCTCCATTGGCAAGGACGCTGGCCGGCCCACTCGGAGCAGACGTTGTGGAAGCAAGCGTGACACTCTGCGGGACAAACAGAACCACACATACAGCAACACCGTTCACCGCTCGAGGACGGATCGGCCGTCTTGCCTCGGTGGCAATCGCGCTGCGACGCGTCAACTACATCCTCGACCTCGTCGTCGTCGTCACCGTCAACGTCAACATCGTCATCCTCCTCCTCCTCCTCCTCCTCCTCCTCCTCCTCATCAACATCAACATCAACATCATCATCGACATCATCATCCTCCTCCTCATCGTCATCCTCGTGCTCCGCGACGACTACGTCGACGTCGCCACGGCTGTCGCCGCCGTCGCCGCCGCCGTCGCCGCCGCCGTCGTTACCGCGATCGCTAGCCTCGAGCCTAACCACTTTCGCGTTTACTTCCTCCTCGGACGAGTGAACTTCCGGCGCGCCGAAACCCTTCTCGTTATTATTATTATTATTGTTGTTCTTGCTCCCCTCGTCGCTGTCGATGTTATTGTTGTTCTTGCTGCTCTTGTCGTTGTTGTTGTTGTTATTGTTGTTGTTGTTGTGATAATTGTGGTAATTGTTGGCTCCACTTGCGCCTCCCCCGCGACCCCCGATACCCCCGATACCCCCGACACCCCCGACACCTCTACCACCCCTACCGCCCCGGCCGCGAGCGTCGTTATTGTTCTTGTTGGTGCTGTTGTTGTTTATGGCGTAGGGTCGGTCGTTACCGTTGACGAGCAGCGAGGTCTTCTCCTCGTCGTCGAGGTCGCACCAGCAGAGCAGCCGATGGAAGGAGGCGAGCCTCGCGCAACTCCTGGCTGCGCTCCTCCTCCCGTTCCTCTGGCTCTCCTCCTGCTGTTCCTGAGCCAAGGTCGTAGCGACGTGGCCGTTGCCGGCGGGCGTCTGCTGCTGCTGCTGCTGCTGCTGCGGCTGCTGTAGCGGCTGCTGTTGCCAGCCGGCGCAAGGCAGCGTCAGCTGTTTCTTCGGGAGGACGCCGGCGCAGAAGAGACCGCCGCCGGGTCGCCTCGGCTGCTGCTGCTGCTGCTGGCCGTTGTTGCCACTCGGCGCCGAAGCCGCTCCGGACGGTCCCAAGTGCACTATAGACACTGGGCATGGCTTGGCGGTGCCGTTGCTCCTCGGTTGTTGAGGCTGTTGCGGTTGTTGCGGTTGCTGGAGAGCGGATGGCTCGGGTGCGCTGCTCGCGCCCTTGCGTAGCATGTAATTCTCCGAGTCGACGGCTAAAAGTCGCGACATTGCCGGCGACTTTGCCGGCGCGTACTTGGCCTCATCGCTCTTACTCTCGCAATGCTGCTGCAGCTGCGGCTGTTGCTGCTGCTGCTGCTGCTGCTGCTGCTGCTGTTGCTGCTGGTGGTGCTGGTGGTGCTGTTGGTGTTGGTGTTGGTGTTGGTGTTGGTGTTGGTGTTGGTGCTGGTGCTGGTGCTCCTGTTTCGCCTGGACGAGGAGCTCGTCGCTGCAACCCGGGGCGTTACCACACTGCTGTTGCTGCTGCTGCTGCTGCTGTTGCTGACAGCGGCTCTGAGCGGGCGAGGGTTGGTGCTGGTAACGGAGACTCGGGGCAACGACGGGCATCTGCTGGACCTGGGCTACGGACGCGGAGCTGGTGCGCTTCATCACTGTTGTCGCTGGGCGTCGAGCGAACCGCCGGCGATGCCCTGCGCATCGAAGGCGCGGACTCGGCCGCACCGGCGGGCCCTACTTAACTCCTCGAACACTGATCCGTCCTCCACCTTAGGTCTTGGACTCGCGGAAGAGACACTCCGGCGAGTCTTGGGCGTCCCTCGACGAACCGCCGGAGCGTTCCATTATGGATCGTCCAAAGTCGAGGATCGTCGGTTATGATCGCGCGGATCGATGATTCTTTAACGGTCCGTGAACGGTCGACCCGGGCACACGTGTGCGCTCCGATGCACGCGGGAGACGAGGAGATTTGCCGAGCGCCGCGGAAAGCCAAAAACCAGTAGCCGCTCGTTCGTTCGCTCGTCTCTTTTTCCCCCGGGTTTCTTCCTCCTCCTCCACCGCCACGGCCGCCGTCGCTTCTCCCTCTTCCACTCGTCACCGCCGCCACCGCCGCCACCACCGCCGCCGTCGCCGCTGCTGCTGCTGCTGCTGCTGCTGCTGCTGGTCTCTCACCCCTCCTCCTCCTCCTCCTCCTCCACCTCCACCTCCTCGTCCACCACCTCCGCCAACTCCTCGCGCGCGTATCGCGAACGTGAAATCTCAAAGTGTCTTTCTCTCCGCTCCCTTGTTTCTCATCCTCGCTTCGTTGGCGCACGCACACGCGGCTACACGCTCGGTGACCCGCGGCGCGAGTCCGCCGCCTCCACAGTCGTTTCAGCCGTTTCAGCCGTTTCAGCCGCCGTCGCTATCCGGCTGGCTCAAGGTCACCGCTAATCGCCCCTCCGCCTCCGCTCCCCTTCACACCCCGCGGAGCTGGGGAATCGATCGCGACGACGTCCTCGTCCTTGTCCTCGTCCTCGTCACCGCCGTCGCAGCCGATGCCGAGGATCGTTCTCGGAGCTCTTCCTCCGACCGTCTAATAATCGAATTCGCCCGATCCGTGCGATCCGTGCGCTCGATTCTCCCTCGCTCTCGCTCCCGCTCTCGTTCTCGTTCTCGTTCTCGCTCTCGCTCGCTCGTTCGCTCGCTCGCTCTTTCGCTCGCTCGCTGCGCGTTACCGACGGCACTCCTCTACCTCCTCTTCCTGCCGCCGTCCACCAGCGCCTCTCATCGTCACCCTCCCGCTGGGATGCGCGCGCGCGCGCGCGCGTTCGCCTATGCGCTTGTGCGTGCGCGTGTGCGTGTGCGTGTGCGTTGCCGTGTGCGTTTGCCGCGTGCGTGCGCCGCTGGCCGTCGGTAAGAAAGGGACCCCGGCGCAGAGGTAGACGTCGACCAGTCGCGACCACCGCGCGCTCCTCTCGACCCCCGGGGGCAGTTCGTCCCGTCCGCTCGACGACGAGGCTAAGTCATCATCCTCGGGAAGAGAGCGGCGGTCCTTGGACGACGCGCTCGCGAAAACGGCGGTCCCCGGTCTTACTTTCGTCTCTCCGCGGCTCGATTCCTCGTCCCCTCGGAGAAGACGCGACTGCCGATCGGCGGTTCCGTTTTCTCCGGCGAACGCACCGTGGTTTTCGTCTTCGGCTCGCCAAACGCGCGATCGTCGCGTTTCTCCTGCTGCTGCTGTTGCTGCTGTTGCTGCTGTTGCTGTTGCTGTTGCTGTTGCTGTTGCTGTTGCTGTTGCTGCTGCTGCTGCTGCTGCTCCTCCTCCTCCTCTTCCTCTTCTTCCTCCACCACCACCTCCTCCACCACCTCTTCGATCGCCTCCGCCTCCTCGCCCGTCTCTCGGTCCGTCACCGGCTCGCGCTCGTCCTTCCCTCCGACGCCGGTGTTCCCGATTCCGCCTAGCGTCGAAAAGAGAGGCCCTCGCGAAAAACCTCCTTTTTCCTTCCCGTCTCACTCGCGCACTGCACCACTCTCTCGTTCTCGCTATCTCTCTCTCTCGCTCTCTCTCGCTGTCTCGGGCGCTCTCCGCTCAGCGGCCGCGCGATCGGTCGTGTGCCAGGCGAGGAACTGCCGAGCCGCTCTCCGCTCGTTCCGTGCAGCCTTCGCGTATGTGAATTTTCGAAGCGAGAGAGCGAAAGAACTAGAGAGCGAGAGAGAAAGCGAGAAAGAGAGAGACGGCCGATCTTCGTACGTAGGACCGCGCACGCGCGCGAGGATCCGTCGTCGGCGCACAAAGAAGAGAGAACCACGAGAGCACGCACACAAGCGTACGTGTTACGAGCCGGTCGGTGGGGAACCTCCACAAGTACCGAAGGCACGGGAGACGTACGCGCCTCTCTTGCCTCTCTTTCTCCCGATACGCGTGCGCTCCTCTCTCTCTCTCTCTCTCTCTCTCGCTCGACTCGCGCCTGTGTGCGTGCCAAAACGCGCTATAAACGAACGAACCGAGAGGGACGATCCGACTCGATCCGACTCGATCCGACTCGTTCCTTCTCTCTCGATCGCGCTCGTGTAATGCCGCCATCCCTCCTCCGCCGCGGCTACCAACACCACCACCGGCACCACCACCACCACCACCACCACCACCACCACCGCCGCCGCTACCACCACTACTACCGCCACCGAGCCGTGCGCGTACGACCGACCGACAAAGACGACGTCGGTGTGCCACCTTTTTACACCGCTACTAGCTCGCGAAAGTTCCTCTCTCTCTCTCTCTCTCTCCCGCTCGCTCTACAGCGGCCTAACTGCTATCGGTTCTCTCCCTTCCTCCGACTCCCTAACGTTCGACCGCTTTTCCCCCTCAGCTGTTCGGCGGCGCGGCTTTTCACCGGTGGCGATGCTTTCCACGTCGAGCGGTGCCCGAAAATCGAAAACTCTCCTTTGTTCCTGGACGAGATCGGGGACCCATAGCTTCCCCCCTCGTTCCTCTAGCCCAGGACGCGACCATCAACGTCAAATCCGTGATCGCCGAGGACCCGGACGCCCTCGCTTCCCTCATCGCCTCGAACGCGATCAGCCGGGACGAAGACGCAGGCGACGGCGACGGCGACGGCGACGGCGGTGACGGAGACGGCGACGGAGACGGAGATGGAGACGGAGACGGAGACGGAGACGGAGACGGAGACGGTGACGGTGACGGTGACGGTGACGGCGACCACCTCCACCACCACCACCACCACCAGCACCTCCACCGCCACCGCCGCCGTCGCCGCCGTCGCCGCCGTCGCCGTACACGTGCGCTCACCCACACAGGCGCTCACAGCTGACCGGCCGGTTTCTCCTCTCTTGGAGTTTCGGTCAATAGCCACACCGGCGTTCCTCTCTCCGAGCCGGTTCCCTCCCTTCCTCGGCCTCTCGGTTAGATGGATCGAGAGATAGTCGCCGCTACACCAGTAGTCCCGACAATGTAAGAAAAATAGAGAGAGAGAGGGAGGAAGAGGGAGGAAGAGGGAGGAAGAGGGAGGAAGAGAGAGGAAGAGAGAGCTCGGCAATTTACGGGCGGCCTCGTGCGCGCGAGCGGAGCTCCTCTCGAAGCCAGGGCCGTAGTCGAGCGAGGGGCGCCTCCGGGGAGCCTCAGCTGGTCGTTATCCGAGTGCGGGGGCGGGACGGCTCCAGCGAGAGACGTGACCTTTCGCCCTCGGGAGCGCGGTTGCCGGCTTCGATCGCGACCGGAGCCTTTGGAGTGGCGCGCGCGTCCACTCCGGACGAGGGAGCGGGGGATACGTCACGCGCCAGACCCAACCTCCCTGATCCGCTCTCGTCGTCCGATAAAGGAGGTTGGCTCAGCTGAACGTCGCCAACGTCGCCAATGTCGTCCGAGTGCCCGAGCCTCTACCTCGAGCCCCGACATCCTCTTCCCTCGACTCGGCTCTTCCCCCGTCGCTCGACGAGGAAGCGACTAGGAAGCGACTAGGAAGCGACTAGGAAGCCCGTCCGAATCACCGCCGACGGAACCGGGCTTTTCCAGCCGACGTCGCCATTTCTAAATCCTGGCCAATATTTCTAAATGTTTCTAAATATTTTTCGATAAGGACCGCTTCCCCCTCTGCCCCTCTCTCTCGCGTTCTCTCTCGCTCTCTCTCTCTCTCGCTCTCTCTCTCGCTCTCTCTCGCTCTCTCTCTCCTCACCCAACTCACTCTCGCATTCAAATTCAACGCCTCGCTTTTTTACGCTCCGGACGCTCGAGACTCGATTCGCTGCCTTCGCTGCCTCGAAACAACGGTTGTGTATCCGAGTTTAACATTTTTGCTAAATAAACAAGCCTTGTTTATCGACTCGTTGGAGGTTAAAATTTGCCCCGTCGTCGGTATCCTCTGCGATCGAGGCACCCAACGACGTTCCAATAAAAATGGGTAAAAATCCTCGCCGCAAAAATGTTCCGCTCGCGTTCGAATAAAATTAATGCCGTTTCCGATTAATTTTCCTCCTAATTTCCCCCCCTCGTTCCGCAAATTTCGCTCGCTCGCGTAAATAACGACTTTTACGGAACGAACGTTTTCGATGGGAAATACGAAAACTATTCTCGAACCGACGACCGTTTCCCGAAAATCCTCAATTTTGAGAAGGACGGGAAAGTACGCGAAATCGAGCCGACGATACAATTTTCCAACTAAAACTAAGAAATCGCGTCGATGTAAGACAACGAATTTCGAACGCGCTCGTTATTTTAATACAACTTTAATTATATTTTCTATAAATAACGCGAATACACAACAACGGCTTCCGAAAAGTTCGAGAATATTTTTATGATTTATAAAATGGTTTTCTCGATGTCGGACGAAATATAATTAAAATTGATACAACGGTTAAAGAAACAATAAAAATATTATTTTCAATAAAATTTCTAAAGTAAAAGGTAACTTTCTCTTTTTATATCGAAATCAATTTTTTTTACAATGATACCCGAGGAACGTTCGAAAAATCTACCGTCGAATATTCGATTCAACTTTCTTACGTTACATATTTTTCTATTATTCTCGATCGCTTGGACATTATTTGTTTCCTATCTTATTTCCAATCTTAAACTATATTCCGATGATACACCTTGAAAACATCGGCGATCGTCGAACGTTATTATCAAAATTATTCTTCCTATTTTTATTTTCGAATGGCTTCATTTTCTTATAATTCATTCCAAACTTAATCGTACAATTACTTCGACCCTAGTTTCGATACTATTTATATCGAATTTCCATTATGCCGTATTTTACCGTGTAATACCATTACATAGAGTTTTTTCGTTTCTCTTGGATCATGGGAAACGCGTTCGTAGCCTCGATCGCCTCGATCGCCTCGATCGCCTCGAAAAAATAGTATTTTGCGGTTTTTTTAATCGAACGCTCGATAAAATATCGTCACCGCTAACCAAATTAATCCGCCTTATCGAGGTTCGGCTAAAACTACGATTTAAATATTAACGTCTAAATGGATTAATTTTAATATCGCGCTCGTTGCGATACATCGACGCGAGAATGCGTCGATCGAGGTTCGCGTTACCGGAAACATAATTATTAATCGAAAATAAATACGAACGATATTTCCCATATACATATATATATATATATATATATATATATATACGTATTTCCCTCGATACCGTCCGCGAAGCGTTTCAAAATTTCAAAACGATACGATCGATGGATACCGAAACGTTATTTGGTTCGATGCGTATCCTCGCAATTAATTATGCAGCAGTTCAATTATAAATATTGTAAAATCACTCGATTAAAAATCTAATTCGTTAAAAGGTATTATAATCGCGCGAACGAAATTATTTCACCCGAGCGTAGAGTTTACTCTCCGTCGACGATGATTTATTTCCCTAACGATAATTTCATTTTCTAGTAAGTGAAAGGAAAAAGAGAATTTTAATTCTCGAATCATTATCTTTTGCGCGATGCACGCGAAATGCCAATTCGAGGATACGCGCGTATTTGTTTTCTCTTTCCGATTAAAAAGTAAAACGGAATAATCGCAACGTTATAAATTACATTACCTAGATACACCGTGAAAATAAAATCGTTACTCACGCGATACGCATCGTAATTTATGCGAATGCTAATTACAAAGCGTTACTTATGAAAAATGTACTTTTTCGCGTTTAACGCAAAAAGTGCGCTAAGCTCACCGGATAAAAATTATCGCGCGAGTTACGATGCGGGAACTAGAAACGAAATGCAGGCCAATCGCGCGTAATAAATTTTTGAAAACGTTCGCGTGTCGCTCCTTCGAAAATACCGAGAAATAAAATGATTTCTGGTTCGGTTCGGAGAGAAGAAACGAGATGCGTGTTCCCCCGGACGCGGACAAAAATATTAAAACGCTAGGTTTATTAATATTTTTGACTGGCTCGATGTGGTTTCCTCTGTAAATGCCTTCCGTAAATTGACGGTCACATTCGCATATTCGCATACCCGCTTGCCAATACTCGTTCTCTCTCCCGTCTCTCTCCCGTCTCTCTCGTTCCCTCTCGTTCCCTCTCGGTCTTTCGCGTTTCCACCCCTCCGACGCCCTCGTGGCTCCTCCCCCGCCCCCCTCGACCCCCCCGTCCGCCACCGCCTCCCCCACACCCTCCACACCCTCCACCAGCCGACTATACCTCTTTCGGGTCTAGGTACAGTGCGCCGACATCGTCATCGTCCTCTTCCGTTCTCCGCGCGACGATCGAGCGACCTCGTCAAATCCACGGAGCGCTCGAACCGACCAAGACAATACGGAGTGGAATTTCCACTCCGTATCGGACGGAGAGTCTGCAGAATTACAATTTCCCGTTACCAAGGGGAGATTCCGCGCCGTAACCCCGCGACTCTCCCCGGAAATCGTGGAAATTCACCGAGAGTCGAGAGAACCGAGCCAAAACGGACTCGACCCATCCTTTCTCCACTCATAATTCCTAACCGTTCCTGATTATTGATGATTGTTCATCATTATTCATCCTTATTCCTGATTATTCGTCTTTATTCCTGATAACGATCCAAATCATTCCTGATAATTCATAATTATTCCTTATTATTACAATTTATTTCTAATTATTTCTAATTATTTCTAATTATTTCTAATTATTCATAATTATAACTAATAATTCCATGCAAAAATTAAACGCGATTTTAATTCGTGTGACCTTGAAAAGCAATTTTGTCGTTTTGAGGAACGTAGGTGGAAAGGTAAATTTATTTCTCTCCGTCGTCGCCTACAACGAAACGCTCCGCGCTTAATGCTCCAATATTAATTTTTATAAATAAACTTTATTACATACATGTGTCGGTACATTTGCATATGCATACGTATACATATAAATACACACGTGCATACGCTCGCGTGCATATCCACACACACACACACACACACGCACGCATATATTTCCCAACGACCCAAAATTGTCGTACCAGTAATTTGAAATAACGTTGGTATCGAACAAAATATAAAAATTCGCTTTTTTATTAATATTCATTTTCTTCGCTTATATTTATAGAAATTATATTACTTCATCGAGGAAAATAGATAATCGATAAGTTAAAAGCGACCCAGCGAAAAATTCTTATACAAATATATATTATACTGCCGCGTTAGGACAATACGCGTCTAAATTCTTCTATCTCGAATCATTTCCGAGAAATGGAATTGATTCGATGAAAGTGCATGTCTTATATCGTGCTTTGTTTATAATAAGATAAAGCAACAAACTTCAATTAAAGTGAATACAGAGGTTAAGATAGAATGTACACGAAATCCTACTTTCGATGAAATGTCAATAAGTTGTTTCAAATTGAAAGAAAAAAAGATATTATATTATACGTATGTACAGTACGATTGAAAATCTTTATTATTTATTATTTATTCTTTTCGGAATCATTCTAATAAAAAATATGTATAAATAGTAATAATAATAGTAATAATAATAATAATAATAATAATAATAATAATAATAATAATATTTTAATTTCAGTGTATTTCTGTTTGAATATTGAAATTCTCGGGGGTTTTCAACTTTTTAATAATTTAACGAACTTTTATGGAATAAAAATAGAAATTCACGTGACAAATTGAAGCCAATTTTTCACGTGTGTACATTACGTATGTACATTACAGCATACTGTTTCGAACAAGTACACAATTCATTTAAATCCGAATGATACACTATGATATAATCATAGGTCATTATCTATAAATAAAGAAAACTCGTTTCGAAAATTATTAGACTTAAACACGGAAATTTATGAAATATATTAAAACGCATCGCATCTAAAATCTAAAACAAAATTCTAATTTCTTAAATGCATTATACAATCATCTTTGAGTATCTCGGCAAATTTTACCAAACAAGGATATATACTTTCATCTTAATTCTAGAAAAATATGTTTTGAGAAAAGCGTTTTTTATATTTTAATCGCACATGCGATCGAATATATGTTATTTACCACAAACAACGGTAATTTCATAAATATTTTGAATTTCAACATCTGCCGGTTCTCAATACATTCTTAAAATTACAGAGATTAAGAAAATCATTAAAACAAATTTTCGACTTTTGACCAAAGTTTTCCTTGAAACAATATTTATATATTCAAAAACGTTAAATTTCTTGTAAGAATATTAAATATTGGAGGAAATCTTCAAAATTATTTATCCAATGAAATATCCGACGAACGATTTACAACTATTTAAAAAATTTGAATTTTCCGAGTTATTTTATTATTCGTAGACAAAAATATTTAATAACTTTTTTCATTCCGTGCATTATCCACAATTCTTACGTAAACTACGAACAGCACTGTTTTCGATAAATTCAATTTCCGATTATATTTGTTTTTACACGCGAAACAGGATTGGCGTAAACGTTAAACAAAAATGTGCTATAAAATATACATTGTTGTTGGAAAAGATTTATTTTAAAATTTCGAAAAGTTTTAAGCGATTACAATTATATTTGAATTGTAGGAACATTTTTAAACGGATATACTTCATAAGTTTATGCAAATTTCTAAAACTACGTACATAAAACTACCACAATCTTACATTTACAAAGTTCCTTTTGTATTTTCTAATTGATGTTAATAATATGCTGTACATTTTCTTTATTCTCCGATGTTCTAAAATGACCTGCAGCGATCTTCACTCTCGTGTATTTCGGGACAAAAAATAAATTTGATTAAATTCGCCATTGTATTTTGCTCGTTCATAAAATATAAGTAGATCTCATTATGGACATACATGAGAAACATTAAACTTAATCAGAAACTTTGTAACAAAGAAGAGAGCACTGAAATTTAAATGTGCGGCTTTACTCGTTATTCAACGCGACTTTGTTTTATAATTATCATCGGTAACAACCGGAAATATTATACTTTTTTTTTCCTTATTGGAAACTAAAAATCTTGTTCTGTAATTTTTTGTGAAAAACTTTTTTTTTATACAATTATCGAATATTTCTGATTAGATTTTCTTTTTTTTCCCTTATTATTATTTTTTTTGTTTTTTTCAATTTCTTTCTAACGAACCTAAAAAGAAGACGTTTAATTGTATTTCTTTAGTCGAGATTAAAGATCTACACCAAAATGACTTTACTCTATAATTCAGAGGGTACGATTTTTATATTTAACTTTTACATTTAATAATAGTAAGATCGGTGCATAATAATGTTGCCTAACGACAAAGAGATTTCATTGCAATTTCACCATAACTTAAGTAACGAAACGCTGAAGGAAGTTAAATTTAACGCGCGTATAACCTTAAATTTTGTTTTACTTTATTCGAGCTTGAAAATTTATACATGCCACTGGATATTTGTCCAATAGAATATACCGCAATAATTTGTATAAACCGAATATTTTTATTTGCGATAAATCCCAAAGTTTAATCAGCGAAAATGTTTTTCATTTATTAATTTACACTTTTAATATTTATAAAAAAAAAGAAAAAAAAAAAAACTTCCTTTTCCAATCGACGAACGGATGTTACCCATTGGAGCCAATAATCCCTAAATTTAACCAAAACACGAACGATTACCGTTTTCTCACTCAAGCAGATACGAAATCGTCGGAATAACTTCCACGCTCACTCGATTCTCGCGTTTTCCGCACATTTGTTTTGAATTTCGAATATTAATAAAAGTCATAGGTCTCTTTGTGCATATCCAACCAACGATTTGAAAAGCTGCAAAATACAGTAATGCTAAATTCGATGAGAATTTTCTTAAAATAGAATTCTTATCGATATTGGGAATAATTTGAGAAGAGAATTTCAATCAATAGCGGTAATATTGGCTTCGTAATCCCGTTAACACGATTTGTAGGTAATACCGAGTTGTTGCCTCTCGTTAAAAGAGATTTAAATTTATTTGAAATAGATGCACATGCGACGTCGAACTACGCGACTTCTACGCGAATCGAGTCTTATTAATTATTAAATAAAATTAATCGCTGTTTTATAAAGCTATAATTATCTGTAAAATTATAAAGTTGTAGGTGCGCAGCTTTGTTTACGCTATTTACAATATCGGAATTTTGTTCGAGATTAATAAATTTGTAGGATCGAGAACCGAGAAAACGAAATTTACGAGAATTAGAAATAGAAATGTTTTTTCGAAAAATTCATTACCGCAATTAATTAATCAAAGTATATCATCGTTAAAACCGAGTATAATAATTATGAGTGGCGTTTTGCAAAGTCCTTGGAGCAAAAAGTAAGTCGTTAATGTTAAAATATTTTTACTTTGAAAATTTTATAAATAAACTTACACGGAAAAAACATTGTAGTTGACCTTATACTGAAATTGTAGCTGCAGTTACCGCAATTTGTCCTTACTGCTATTTGTGACTTACAAAGTCACAGCAGCTGCTCTCACAGCTAAAATTGATAATTTTACAGTTCCTATTTAAAAATCACGTTTATGAACTGTGATTATTTTTTTTTCTTGAATAAACAAATAGATTTATATTGATTTTATAAGGATATAAATTTCTAGGTATGCTATCCGTTGAATAGGCAAACGTCGTTTGTTTAAATTTCATATCATTTTTCAATTATAATTCTACTAAATAATAAAAAAACTAATTATCTTATTGCGGTTATCAGAGATAGAGTATTTTTTATTTGGGTATAGAAAACCAAGAAAATATAAGAACGCGCGCACAAAAGTCGTTGAATGTAGTTACAGAGTAATGAAAATTTTATTTATTTATTTATAAAAAAAATTTTATAACATATATATTCTAGTTAAAACATCCGTGCGATATTTGCAGTAAAACTAACTTTCACGTTCATTTTTAAATCTAAATTACGAATATTGCTTCAACCGATAGAATCAAATTATTCGTAACTTTCTCATATTTTCCGCTTACGATAAATTCAATGTGATAGTTGACCCTTTAAAAGTTAACCGTTAATAGGCTACATATTTTAATATTTATAATCATACGAGAGCAGTTAAGTGCAGTTGGTATATAACGACGACTATATGTGAAATATTATGAAAAGAGTTTTCAGTATTTCAATATTATTTCTCAAGTTGTAGAACATTGCGGCTTTATTTTATTATTCTTTAACTTTTATTCGCATTTTATAATATAAAAGGACGCGAAATTATTTTTTTTAAGTAATTTATAAGCAATTTAACGCAATTATAAAATATTTATCCAGGTACGAAAAAATAATGAATTATCAACATAAATCTTGTTATTCGTAAAAGGTTTTTAGTTACAGTCGAGCATTAATTTTGCAAAATGTTTGTTACAATAAAGAGCCCAAAGTTTTGAATCCGAATATAATATTGTATGTCGTACAAAAACAGCATTACTTAAACATTATGGAGATATTTGTTCACGGTGTAAACGAAATGTGTACATCTTAAACAATCGCGATACGAATGTACATAATATTATACTGTTTATTAAATCTCTAGCTATAAGAACATTTATCAGAATAACTTTATACAGAGGTACGGTTTTTCGTATACGGGTTTAAAGAACAAATGAATTGTTGAACTAGATCGCGTAATTGTCTTGCACTTTGTCCTTTATGTAGAGTGAATCATAAGTCATATTTATAGATGTACTTCCACTCAAAAGTATACGAAGAAGCATGGATTACAGTTTATCACGAGTGTAAAATATAAGAGCGTAAGAGACTATATTTGATGTATGCTTTCATTATCTTTGTACATATCACTGCACAGTTAAAAACTTTAACAGACGTTTTCTTGTCAACTGTTAACAGATAAATTGTCCGCCATTTCAACAAATGCTTGTTTGTTAAATAGGAAACATAACCTCAAAGGAAAAACCTATTAACAGATAAAATTGACAAACAACAATTTTCAAAATTCAAACGAATTACCATATGACAACGGGTTTTATTAAAAATATGCATGAAAATATTAGTCACATTATACGGAGAAGAAGTTATATTTACATTTATTTTAGTAAATAAAATTTACGAAGTTAGTTTCCGTATTTATTAAACTTCTACATTGTTGCTCACTAATAGCTATGATATCATGATATTTTAGTAAATCTTGCCAGCTTTAATACATTAAAATAAAGTTGGGAAATAAAATACACATTCGATTATTTCTAGGAAGCAATAAACGTAACTTGCGGAGGTATAACGAGCAAAAGTAAATTTTACCGATGAGACAAGGAGTATTTACCTAGATTTAAATAAATCTACCTAAAAATTTTTGCCTGTGCTTAATACAGTCGTCGTACTTGCTTCTTTCATTTTCGTAGATGGTTTTTAAAGATGACTTTCTTATCTCGCTTTAAAGAACTATTAAAAATTTTAATAAATGGCGGTTACGGAAACAGAAGCGATCGGTGGTCAGTTTGTCTTAAATAAGGATTTAAATAAGGTTTGCCAATTATAAGAATTCATAATTTGAATTTATAATTGCGAATAAAATGCAAAAAATAAAAATTCAAAAGATATAAATTTTTTATTTAGAATACCAGAGAATCGATAAAACAGGGATTAAATTTGTTAAATAACCGTCAATTACACGACATATTTATTTCAAAGATAATTCAAAATATCTGTGCTACATTTATCTACATTTTATTATAATGCACGAGTTTTATAAATACAAACTATTTATCGTTAAGTTAAAATTTATAGCTTCGAAACCTTTATAATATTGTTTTCTTAATCTGCACTTTTAATGCTAATAAGTAAATTAGGATCATTCTTCAGTAATATTTACACCAGTGCTTAATTAAAATTTATATAACTGCACTTATTTAATCAGTCAGTTAAGCTTTAAGTAAATTTTACTTAAGCATTTAAGTAAATTTTACTTAACCACCGATAAATTTGACTGACAGGATTCATCTCGTATCATTATAAATATATTAATTAACTTTATAGTAAATTGTAAAAAATATCCCTTAGAAATAGAATAAGGGAATTGAGCAGGTTTTGATTAAGGATGTTAATTTTTAAAGCATAAAAAGGGTTTTAATGATTGTAACAATAATGATTGTAAGAAATAAACTCTAAAATATGTAACATTATATGAGTTTTAAACAAGAAAAAGCTCTTTCAAAAATAAAAATTCTGCAATTTTATTTAAAACTGAATCACCGATATACGAAATTTTAATGAAAATAAATATTAAAAAATTTTCTTGTAACAAAAATTTTTATGATATAGGATCTACGCACTCGTTAAAAGCTTTAAATGTTATTATAAAAAAATACAAACTTACAAATCTTTTGTATAAATTTTTAAAAAAAATTTTATTTTCCTGATTATGCAGTCCTCGATTATTATAAAAGAACTTTTTATATTAAATGTGACTGAATTATCATTAAAAATTAAGTAAAGTATAACTAATATCAACTGAAATACAAAGAAAGTTACATAAAATGTAATAAATATCAATTAATTATTGTGTATAATTGAGTATAATTGTGCGATGTATTATATTCAAATAGATAAAAGTTTGTCACGTTATTTATACTTATAACTGAAATTCTTGAAATAATAAGCATCTATACAAGAAAAATCTTAAACGTATACATTTTTTATCGAACGAATTAAAGTTTTATATATGAAGTTATTTACTTTAAAAACTTAGACATTTCTCATTAAAAATTAGTAAACAAATCTTAAGAACACGTTCGGGGATATTTAAAAAAGGAACGGACAGTTTTAACACGAAAAAATTAATTGACAGGAAGATTTAATCGAGCGATCTAAAAAGTAAACGTAAAATTTTTCTATTACTTTTTTTATCGGAACTCGGAAATTTACTTCCAAAGTCTGTTTTTTGAAATTCAACTCGTTAAAATGCATCTAAGATAAAAACAACATACGTATATCAATTGCAAAAAGAAATTTCGAACAACCTACGCCCTTAGATATGGTTGAGAAAAAAGAGATCGAACTTTCTTTCATGGGATCAAATATATTTCGAGAGAAAAATAACGATAAAAGCAAGAATCGAGAGAAAGGGCTCGATGCTTCCAGATTATAAGAAAAAACAAAAATATTTGGAACCACTGTCGAACGACGGTGAAAAGTTTATGTAGGAAAAAGATTTAACTATGTCTACGTTTATTCCCATATAATACGTATATCTGTGTATGGTAATCGTGACTGTGGCGGCAAGAGAAACGCCTCGAGTTTCACGATATCTTTTCCGTTTCTTTTTTTCGCCTGCGATTTCTTCTTGCCTCCCGTTGAGACTTACTCTTACGACTATTATATACGCGAGACTATTCGTAAAATATAACGTCATTCTCTTACTTTTTCTCGACCGGTAATTTCTCTTTTATCAATTTGAAATGTCCAAGTCTCACTTTCTTATTGGGATGAACCATTTTGTAATTGGATCGCGAACATTCGCGTCGTACTTGACTCGATAACTCGTGGACGCGCGATCAAACGTTATCCAAAAAGATTCTTCCTCCGAGTCGAAGTTTTTTTACGCGAGTCCTACGAATTTATCGACTGTGTACAGAAACGTTTTATATAATATCGGTAGTTATTAATCGTTTGGACGGTTCGTATAACGAAGCAAGAATTATGCGCGTAATTACTTCATAATAATTAAATTCTGAAGATAATCGTGATGTAATATAAATAATAATGATGCTTAATAGAAAACTATGTAAATTATTACGAAGGTTCGCTTCGTAGATAAAAATCAAAGCGCGTAATTCATTGTGTAAAGCGAAGCAGTAAAAATAATTTTCTTGCTAATTTATTCAATAATATCGTTAATTTCTTCAACGGCTGGATTCATTATTCATCGAATGCACGCATCGAAATTCAGCGTTTTGCAACGAGACTAATGCGAATGATTAAAAAGGATCGTAAACGTATCGCAATTTTTTCGCGTTTTTCGCGTTTTTCGATCGAAAAGTAGACTCGTCGAATTTTCCCCGACCTTTGTCTAGGCGTTGCAACTTTGAGCGTCTCCGATACAAAACGATTAAAAAAATTTTCAAGTCGTCCGAACGATCAAGGAATCAAAGGTGAAGCGTTTATTTTTGGAAAGAAATATTTTAGGGTTGTTTACCGGTCGGAGGATCGGAGGATCGGAGGGTCGAATCACGTACTCCATAAATGCACTCGAGACTATTACCGCGATCGAACAGTACTTTTTAAATTGCAATTATATTTTTCGAACGGACTGGATGCGATCGTAAAAGCTAGTCGCTCGTATCGGTGATCGTTACGAATCTGAATACACGGAGAAAATACGAGTCCGCTGAATGTTCAAGACAGTTATTTCGTAATAATGTAAAAATAGGAAGTATAATACGTCTGTTAAAAATTTGCGATGCACGTATAACTGTACCGTGTACTTCGTATTTTATTTTTAGCGCCATTTTTTGTTCCCGAGTTAATAATACCAGTCTCATGCTATTCCAAGTAATATAAACAGCGAAAGAAAAATGAAAAAATCCCGAAGCTCCCGCATATTCCGGCTCGTCGTGCAGGAACCACGTTAAAGCTCATATAAGATGATTTCTATGCGGTTGTACGTCCGACAAATTGCTTTACGCGCGTAATTTGCACCTGCATTTCCACTCTTATTTTTCAACATTGTTTCTTCCTGCTTATTGGATTAACCACCGTCTCCCCCACCCTTGGGCCGCGTCGAGTTTCGTTCGCGGTCGTTTTTAATACTTATCAGAATTCATACCTTGGCCGAGTCGAAATAGAGCTTTAATACATGCCTTTCCCAATTTTCGAAGAAACTCGAAATTTCGCAAGTCCCGTAGCGAGTGCGAGATATAATATACTTACGCATGGAATAAGAAATTGCTTTACAAGCTAATTTCGAGTTCGTGATTTTTCGCTCGTAATCGATGCCACCGTCGTCACGAGCCAAATAAAAAATAAAAAATCCACAATGCCTCGTCATTCTTTCTCGCGTATTCGTTTGATTGGACCCTTCCCTTTTCTCCCGATGCCTCTGTATTTTGTTTATTTTTCCTTTCTTTTTTTTTTCGGCCTTTTTTCTTTCTTTTGTAAGGTAAAGAGTAAATCGGATAAGGTAAAGCCGCGAGAGGAAAAGAGACGCTCGCTCGCGCTGAGTCCAGAGGAACAAAAAGTAATAGAGAAAGAAAAAATGCAAGAGAGCGAAAACAGAGATATGCGCGTGTACATCGCTTATATACAGGGACGCTGATACAGAGAAATACAGGGCAAGAGGGAGAGAGAGGGAGAGAGAGGGAGAGAGAGAGGGAGAGAAAGAGAGAAGAGGGCAAAGCTGATAAAATTGACGGGAGATCGCCGAGGCTGATTATTGCCACGGTTGCTCGCTCCTCCATGCGTGTATATACGGCACACATGCAATCCACTTCTTTTCTCTCACTCTTTCTTTCTTTTTTGCTTTCTCTCTCTCTCTCTCCTCTCCTCTCTCTCTCTCTCTATCTCGGAGCTGAAGTTATAACCATCGACGCGGTGCGATGTCGTTCTACTCAGAAATTTTACACGCAAAAAACAAATGGTCTTCTATAAATTGCATCCCGGAGTGAGATTTTAAACTAAATAGAAAGAGAAGAAGAAATTGGAGATCGAAAATCCATCATCTTTTCGAACGCTGTAACGTAAATTTTTTATTTAAATGTTCTTTTTAATTTCTAAAGTTTTAGAGCGAGATTTCCACTTTGTGCGTGCGAGAAAATAAATTATATTGGGTCTTAAACTACGCTCGCTGGGTGATGAATCCCAATCTAAGTAGAGCGAAACAAGATTGAATTATCATAAGTTGATTGTAAGTGTATATAATCGTATACATAGTTGCCCGTTAAAACCCGTATGCACTAATATCTTTTACAGTAACGTGACCAATAACACCGATAAGTTTGTTTTTCATGTACAATAAATTATGTTAACAATTTTTAGCTGAGTCAACATTTTTACTTTAGCAGATACACGATAAAACTGTAAAGTTTAGTTACTTTCACTTCTGATAGAGTAAATTTCTACTTTAAAAAGTTTAGAACGAAGAAAGGTTGCTTTTGAAGTTTAGGCTACGATGATCGAAGCGAATAAACTTGCTTAATTTTCTCTTTTCTGGAAAACTTGTGCACGAAGAAAGATATCGTAAACTGGCAAGAATATCGGTAACCGTTCCAAACTTTTAAAGATTTACATACATTTTCGACGGGGAATCGATTTATTTTATTAAAAATTATTAAATTGAGTCCGCGACGCGCGATAAAAAATATTATTTACAAAGATGAAACCTTTATCAAATTTTCGAGCTCGTAACAACCAAAATTTTTAATTCGTAGCAGAGTAGTAAAATTATTTAAAAATTTTTATTTCGTTTGTAAAAATTATAACTTTGTATAATTTTTCTTACGTTTTTCGAAGGATGACGTTTAAGAATCGATGTTTCTTTCGAACTGCCATAACTTACCTAGTTTTTCCAAATTTGATAAAATACATATCCGAATTTTATAAATTCAACGACTCTTTGGATTTAAATTATTCATGGATTAAATTTTTGTCGAAAAGTTAAAAAAATACGACCTCGATCCGAATCGAATTCGATGAAAATTCCGAGATTTTTTTTTTTTATAAACTAATACCATTTAATTTTTGACAAACTAATACCTTTTTCGTAATTTAAAATTTATTTACTCATCGCTTCGAACAAATATTCCAAGAACGGCTTCCTTTCAACGTTGAAAATATATAAAATAACGCGGAACCGATGAAATTGGAATAATGCATAATTCTATTCGTAAACGGTCGACGCTTCGTTCGAAAAATATGAAAAAATATATTCTCGTGAATTTGTAGCTCTCGCTCGTATAAAAGTACAGCTCCTTGGAAAAATTAGGAATGCTCGCTCGGGTATGGCGATACTCCAAACTCCCGGTGAACGTATATTATCCGATTATCCGAGGTAAAAAACTTACGTAAAGGCTAGAAACGAACGATACCGACGTTAGCGGTAGTCTCGTTTCGAAACGAGCGCAGCAGCGTCGGTCGAGCGATCCATTCGCGGCTTTTCGAAGCTAATTAAATTATTTTTCGAGCTACCTCGTTTCGTCGTTATCGTTATTATTTTCGTTACAAGCGCGCTTAATTACCTCGCGGCGTGAAATTCGACGCGCCTTGTATCGCGTTCGTGAATCAATTTTTAAAGGACGCTCTTCCTCGCATCGAACGAGATCCGTGAGGCAGAAGGTAATACGTTCGCGATCGGAGAAACTGCGACACCGTTTTCGTCGTTGAGGGAGTTGCCGTACGAGAGAGAGAGAGAGAGAGAGAAACGCGATCTTGGTTCGACTCGAATTATTCATCGGGCGCTCCATTTTTTTCTCCCCTCGGTGCCCGGCTCCTAAAACTCCCGACGAAATCTGTGCAGATCGAGAGATCGGGAGATGATCGCTCGCGTTCTCGTTGGCGATTCTCGTCACCCGAGCGAAACCTTACGCTCGCTGCGACGTATAATAACGACCGACGCCCGAAACTTCTTTCGCGGTTCGCGTTTAACGGATCGCAACCTCGATCGAGATGCCAGCGACGAGAGAAGAGAGCAGCTACGAGGTTAGACCAGTCGGAGCTGCCGGCGGAGCTTAAAATTGACGAACGAGTATCAACTCCGGTAGTTGGACATTAATTGGAGGAGTCTTGGAGGAGAGTCTTGGAGGAGAGTCTTGGAGGAGAGTCTTGAAGAGAAGCTGAAGGTTCCGCAATTTACGATGCGCTCTTAGCAACGTGGCTAATAAGTTTGAAACCACCGGTGGACAAACCAACGAGGGAATCTCTTTTTAAATTCGAGTTTTTCGAGCCTCGACTCGCTCCGATCCTCCATATGTTAATGGCGGAGCTAAAAGTGCGAACGCCAAAACGGCGCACGAAACCAAGTTCGATGGCTATAACTTGAGGGAAAAATAACTTCGAGTCGCGTATTATCGACGATCTTCTGGATATTGAAGAATACTAAGATAATTTGGACATTCGAGTTTTGTCGATCGAGAGAAATTAAAGCCTCGAGGTTTCAAAGAAATACCCTGGTATACAAAAGGATGGGGAACCGTTTGCCGAGTATCACCGAGCGGGGAACAACGATAAATTCTTACGCTGTAAAATATGTTTAATTGGTTCGAGCTTCGTTACGTTTTTGGCCTTTTCAAAATCGCGTTCAAAATACATTTTTTTCCGGAGGAAACAAAAAATCCTCTTCGTTCGCTCGTTTCGTATTTGATCTAATTAGCGCTGTAGATCGCTTAAATTATCCAATAACGTCTCGCGATAAGAGTACAAATATTTCATAATTTGCGAATCGATAGTTTGATAGATTTTTAAAAACGCTCGTAACGACGATTAATATATTTCGACGTTTTCGAATACGAGAAAATAACTTTTCGATATATTTTATCGATAAAGCTAAACGATTCTATGCGAGTTTAATAAAAAAAAAAGGAACAAAAAGCGTTCGATTTAAGTTTATGTTATCGGAGATAATACTACTAAGAAAATGAGCTCGATTTTATGTTAATCTTGTAGTTGGTAGTTTAACGATAAAATACAGATTTCTACATATTGTAAATTTAAAAATGTGTAAATATTTACGTTTGATTAACGGGAACAAAAACTCCGATAAAAGTTCAATTTTATCAAATAAAGTATATGCTCGTAACGTATTCTCTGAAAAATAATCTCAGGTAATGGTAGAAAAAACTAAACCAGTGATTATCTACTATACGTAGAAAGAAATAATATCTATGTTTATTTTTGATGTATTAAATGCATATATAATCTTTTTTGTGTTTAGCGAATTTTACGAAAATGAACAAATTTCACTATATTTTTATCGTCTTTACATTTTTTTTCATCATTTTTCTAAAACTCGTGTAACATGAAAAAATAAGAAATTCACTTCTTTTTTTCTTGTCAATCTACTTTTGTACAAACACGATTATCCATATTCAACGATGTATACGTTTCTACATCGATGTACTTAAAACCAAATACAAATATCGTTTGATATTCTTCAAGGATCAAATATATTTAATATATAAAACCCTTCTTACATTAGTTACGGTGATTTTATTCGAAGAGTTCCGGTGTAACGAAAAATATCAATACCGGTGATTGAAATAATGATCGTTATTTTATCATAAACTACATTAAAACAACATAACGAGTCTTTTTAGATTCTCAGTCAATTTTGCATAAAAAAAATTTATCCATATATATTGATTTTTCATAAATTATATTTTCTCAAAATTTGTACACCAGAAATGTAAAAGATCGAGGTATTTTAATCACTTGTCGTTCAACTTTTTCTTTACTAACTAATACAAGTGTACGCAAGGATGCCAATATTAAATGTAATTACGAAGGAACCACTAATTTAAAACCGCAAATACCGAAATAAGATTGCACTTGTGATCTCAATGTTGTTTTCGAAAAACTGTATGCAAATAAAGAATCAAACAAAAATTCAATAAATATACTTTGTAATTTTACCAAAGTCGATTAAAGACTGATATACGTAAATTTTACATTAAATTAATATCATTGATAAACAGTTAGTAGATAAAATCGATAATTTGTGATTTAAGTTGATTAAAGTCTTGAAAATAAATTATTCGTAATCAGTTTTTAATTTTCTAAAAATTTACGAGCTGCTTGGTGAATTATTAAATTATAAAAAGTCATGCTCTATAAATAACCGAGATAATATCTAATCGAGTGTCTCGATTAACGCAAAAAAAGTGCATCTTCTAAACCAAAAAAAATTCTTGTCATCGATTCACAGTTATCGATAACAACCAATAATAATGAATATTCTAAATATTTAATGAATGATAATAATATCTAACAACTGTTGTATCATGCGAAGTAATTTTTATTATTGTAATGTTAAATTTCCTGATAAACGTACGAATGAAATCTATTTTGTAAGGCGGAAGTACATCCACTGACAAACGTAACGTTGAATAGCGTAGAATACGAACAGCAAATAACTGTTTGGTACGAGAGAATTAATATACAAATAATTCAATTAGCTGCAGATTGGATGAAAAATACAAAATTTATGCGCGCAATTTTATAACCAAAATTTCACGGAAAAGATAAACTTCATTTTATATATATATACATATATATATTATTGTTATTACTTTTTTATAACAATAATAATTATTATTATTAGTAAATGGTTGGATGAAATCTTCTCGGCATATTTTAAAACGCTTCGACCATGAAGAAACTACACGTTGTTCTCGGACGACAAGCTTACGAAAGATAATGAAACGATCAAATTAATTTACTCGAAAGTGAAATTCGATCGTAATTATACAAGTAGTCTCCTTCGAAGAGATCAAGTTTTCCACCCCACCCGATATTTAATAAACATGTCTATTATGAGCAGTTATTGCAAAGTGTCAAGGACGTGGGATTTTGATGAAAACTCCAGAATACGCCTTTATACGCGAAATAATGAAACCCGTGTTTACTGATTGTCCGAACGAGTCCTAGTTTCCCAAATAACGGCTAATTTATAACGCACGTAATTTAAGCGAGTAGATATTTCGAAGTAAAAAGATGGTATCATAACTAGTAATGCCACAAAAACTAAATACTCTTGGGAAAAGTTTTTCCATTAGAATGTAAAAGTAATAAATAAAAACTTTTCTTGGCGCGGGAAAATAAGCTGATATCTCAATTCAATCCACAATTATGTGCAACTGAATTTAATGGTACAATACTACCGAAAGTTAATACATCGAATACAGTCATAGTTTTAAAAAAATGTTTAATAAAATGTAAAAAAGGCAACCAACCGAGATATTAACTTATTTGCTTTATAAATTAAAGTTTATATTTTGTCTCGAAGCGAAAAGTTTTTTACAACGGTTAATTTTTATGATACTGGTATTTATATCACCATTAGTTTTATCTAAATTGCATCGGGTCAATATATTGGAATTATCCGCGTCGTAAATTATCTATTATTTCGAAAACTAAGATCAATCGAGAGTAGCTGTGAAACTTTGATATTATTTATAAGAACATCTCTCGAGATTTCATCAAAATCCAAGATTCGATTCCTTGACACTTAGTTTTACCTTGTCAGTTCGTACGTCGGTATAATAAATAATGAGGAGTGATTAGTAGTTGCTTAGCAACACAAGTCAGAAAATAATTATATTAGCTTGGAAAATGCTTTAATCAGATCAGGCACATGACGCTATTACATATCAATCACTTCGGACAACATCGGTACAGTATAATTATATTTAAATTTCATATATTCCACGTACAAGTAAGTTAAATTTGATCATTTAATAACGAAAGATTGAAATTTTAAGATGTCGCGCACTTTTATGTCTTTTTATATTTACCGCATAAATTTATTAAAAGCTATGAAATAAAAAGTGTATCTACCTCGAAGACATTAAAACGTAACCATTAAAAACTTCATCGATATTACTATTTTTCATTTATATTCAATCTTCAACCATCGAAAAATATATTATGGAAAAAGGTTAAACATTAAAATAATGAGGGGCTTGCAACTATTAATTCGAGTATCAAAATTTTAAATCTATACCGTAATTGAGTTCGTGTAGTTTTTAATACAAATTTTATCCTATAAGGGCGTAATAGATTCTATATTGCAACGAATAACGGTTTACATAATTTTCTAAAATGTCTCGTTGCACGAAAAATCGCTAATTCGCAATGATATAAAATAAATTAATACGAATTATATGCTAAATAATGGAAAATTTATATAATTATATAAATCTACGTAAAAGCTTTTACTGCATTGTATACAATTGCAATTGGTACGAACGCTTAAATGTAGAAACTCGGCGTATAAAGTTGGTAAAAGAAAAAAAGAAAAAAAAGAAAAAAAAGAAAAAAAAGAAAAAAAAGAAAAAGAACAAAAAAAAATTTAGCGCAAAGAAACAAAAACATTACAGTGTCTTTGAAGTTGGAGATAATTGCATGACGCGCTTAGGCAATTTAAATTTTACAACTGACAGTATTAAGCATTAAGCACAATTTTATGCGTAATGTACTTAAATAAATAACATGAAAGTAATAAATCAAAGAGCTATTTTATTTTTTAAGTGCATGTTAGGCATTCGGAATACACTAGATGCTTTGATGAGCAAGGTATGAAAATAAAACCTTTTCGATTACGAACGGTTAGTACCGTAGTCAAATATTACGTCAACCATTAAAATAGTAAATATTTAGAATGATTTGAAGACGAAAAATGAAGGTACGTTTATAAATGTTACTTATAAATGTTTTCTTAGCATCGACTACATCGAATTATTTGTATATCGAAGAAATTTGTATATTTTTGCACTTTCAATATTTTTAGTTTTTACGTTTTTCCCATTTTTTACGTTTACGTCACGCATAACAGTTACGTTTACGTCTTTCTTCTCTTTCGAATAATGGTTGTCGCTTTTTCAGTATCAATCAATGTTTATCATCAGTTTTTATCTATATTTTCATTTCAACTAACCGTAAAACAATTTCTTACACTACATTTACTTTATAAATTTTTAACGAGATAAGTTATTTTTACCTAAAATACACGTAAGACTTCTGTAGTTTTTTATTTTCGCTTTACGACTAACGTCGAGCGCGCTTTAATAATTTTTTAAACAGTTTTTTTCGAATTGTTAGTCAACTAGGAACGATCGAGTTTTCATTTATTTCAATACTCGTTTATCCGATTCTTCTATTTTTCTCTACCATCGATTTTAGATCGATTTTAGATGTTAGATAATTATAAAATAATATTTGAGCGATTACTTTACCGTCCTCCTTGAATCTTTGGTCCAACAGACTTCGCGGATCGTGTCAAGTTCTATTACAACATCGTTGATGTTTGTCGGTTAAATAATCTTGTACCGCTTCTGCGCCTTTCAAAAATTACCTATCGATAAATTTATAAAGGTAGCGAGGGAAAAAAACGTAAGACTGTTTAACTGACAAATACCAACAAAGTTAAAATATCTCTCCAGACTGCATACGATTAAAAATCTGAAGAGGGCGGTGAACTAACCACTCAAACATTATAACGTTATTAAGTAACATCTCCGAAATTTTTGATTCATCAAAGCAGTCGTAAAAAAACAATAACCTATAAATTTTCTTTTATGTACCACATCGTAAAGTTGCTACAAAGAATTAATGTTATATTTGACATGTTTATGTTTTATATTATATTTAGTATCCATCAAGAAGTGTATAAATAAAATGTAGGAAATAAAATAACGAAAGAATTTTTAGTTCTGCTCGCAAATTTAAATGTAAACAATTTTAAATTGCAACGAAACGTTAAACCTAAAGAAAGAACGTTAAACGGTTAGATAACACATCGAAGGATAGATATTACAACTTTTATTTTGATGGGTTGAAACCGTAAAGTAACTTTTGTAGTTCAAAAAAAATAAATTTTGCGCTGCGGCTATTTAAGAACTTAATACCCATTGCGAATCATTCGGTGGATTGGTTATAAAGTTACTTAGTTTATCATCTATCTAAATTGACGTTGAAACTTCCTTTCATTATTTTATTTTAGAGCATTATTTAACAACGAAATTCCTGTTTGATACGTCCGGATAAAATTACATTCGAATAAACATCGAAAAGTATTCGATTCCTATTATTTATTTTATATTTCTTAATGTTTTTTCCGCGTATACCTTGATTTCGTCGATTTTATAAAAAAAAAAAAAAAAAAAAAAAAAAAAATTTTGTCATCTTAAATTCCTCGATAAAAATTATGTGAGGTTACAAAATAGAAATGTCTTAAATCACATCGGGTTATAATTATATCGTAATTTAATTTAACGTAACCCCTCAAATCGACGCGATAAAAATTCAAGATTTTTATATTTATTCGTCTCCCGTGTTTCGAACATCTAAATTTTCATCCGCTCGTAGCAACGATTCCTGCACCATCGAAAACTAAGAAATTTATCATTGGTAAATCGTTACCAATCCGCCGAATGCATAAAAAATGTAATGCGTCAATTTTGTCACGAGTCGTATATCTTGAAAAATTCTTTCTCGCGTGAGAGTTACGAAAAATTCTCGTAACTCTCACCCCGTTCGTATTTATTATTCCAGGGGCTTAAAGAAAACGATTATCGATGAATGACGATGGGAGTAAAAAATATTTATCTTCGAAAGAGGTATTTACCTCTTTTCATTATTTCTAATTTTGAAATGTACACCGTTTCACGGGCAATCGCATTACAACGTTTATCTTAATATTACAATTTATTTGCAAACTCTATTTATAAGAATATCAGTCCCCTTCGATACGTAGCTTCATTTTCCTAGTAAATATACGATCTCGTATCTATATTAATTTATTAATTGCCCAGACAATTTCTCAAAGTGCGTCTGTGGAAGTACCTCGAGTAGAAATTGGCTCCCGCAGGCTTCTTCCTTCTTCGGACCTGAAACGTAGTCTCTTCTTAATGGGTTAACCTTTAAGGCACCTGAACATTAATGTAATAAGGTAAACTTCCAGAACTGATCTCCGAGTAGTTGAAATAAATGATTCTTAGGCACAAACGATGTACTGCTTCAATTTTTTATCATTTTCATCCCATTTAGCTTATTTCCTCTTAAATTAACTCCGCGTTCTTCGAAAGGATTTGAATATAATTACCTAAACACTTTTTAATCTGGAGAAACGCCGTTTTTAGCTTAGATAATTACGTTATTAAATATAAATGCGGTAAGACAATTGTCTTTCGAAATCGGAGCAACGTTTAATTTTTGTCCAAGACGCTAACACCGATCGTTATTGCTTGTCATATTACTCCAAAACCCAGTGGACAATCTACCGGGAAACGCGAATAACAGCCGATACAAAATTACGTTACACGCGAAAATCTTTTATATCGTCGTTAATTTTATTTATCTTCGATCTGTATTTACTGCCGTTAAACGAGGTTAAAAGGTTTCCTTTATAAATTTCATTTTCCAGATATTCTAATTATCCACGGTCAAACGATGCATTCGTTTCCCGCGAATATAAAATTGTAACTTTAAAAAATAGACGATACCTTTTTTTATGAATCTACGGTAGAATTTAAAAAAATTAAAAAATAGGATAAACAAATTTCAGAGACGCGGATGAGAATATCGGAATGGTATTTCTAGGACCGAGAATTGCAAAGCGTACGATGCTGAACCGGTACGATATTTTTCTCCGCTTACATTTAATCAATAATTCGATTGTATTGTGCAAATCATCCTCCATTTATCTCAATCTGCTTCTTTCATCTCTACTCTTGTTCTCTATCTCGAAATATTCATTATTTGCAATAATGAATTTTCGATTGAAGTATATTTCGAAATTACAAGTCTCCCTTTCAATTGTTATTTTTCCGAAACGTTTCTATTACCGATATATTCTACGTAGTTTGAGAACGTAGTGATTTATCGATTATTTATTAAGCGTAAATGGTACGAATAAATTAATTCCGATCCATTTAAAAGAAAGTTTTTAATAAATTTCTGTTAAAAATAAGAAATACCGAATATCAATTATGGTAGCGGTTTATATTATAAACTTGTATATTATAAGTAAAACGTCTTAAAAAATGTGTAAAGTATCGTGTTTGAGGTAAAAGATATTTTATCATCGAAATGTCGTTGCGATAAATTAGTTTAAAATAATGTAAGCGTATAATTTCTAATACTTAGTTTAGAAAGTTTAGCCTTTCAAAAAAAGTCAACGAATCAAAGCAAAATATATTCGTGGAATTAAAAGTGAAGCATAACGTGTAACTTTGTAAACGACGTTGTATATATTAACGAGTGATTTTTCAAACTGCAAACTTAAGTAATTAAGATATTTATAATTCTTTTCTAAGTTTAGCTTTGATATAATTTTCAAATAATAGCGATCGCAAAATTCGCAGGATATATATAATATATAATCGGATGAATTATCAACCGATTAAAAGGCTAAATAAATTAAAATATATTCTTAGAATATTTTGCCAATTATAATTTATTTATGCTAATTTAAAATTAAAATTTGTTGTACGTGATTCGCATATATTTTGTACGTGCATTGTTTCCCAGGCTAAGCATCATTCCATGAAATTAACCATCCCATTAAATATAATAAACGTAATAATTTGTCTATTAACGTATACAGAAATCCGTTTGAAAAGAAACTTTTCCAGATTACAACACGATGCACTTTTCAATGATCGGGAACGTAACGTTACGACACGATTTCGCATGTACACTTTTATATATATACTTTTATACCGAAATACCTTTATGCTAATTTCTTATTGAAACTCTTCGTTGACAAGATCTCGGATATTATTCAATGTTCGCCACGATCGTAAAAACATACAAATAAAAATTTATTTCGTTAATTATATAAAAGTTAACTATAAAGATGTTGTTCCTCGAATCCAGTTTCGTTACGGCGTTAACTCAAAAAGAAAATTTTTAATCGCATATCATTTTCGTTAAGATAGAAAATAATACTGTAAAAATGGCTGTAAGCGTGAAGTGACTTTAAGCAAATTACACGTTTCCGTGCAAAAACATGTTGTTTCTCCCCATAAGAAGCTTTCACTCTACAGATTATCTTATCAGCGAATCATCTCTTTCGCTCTCTCTCTCTCTCTCTCACTCTATTCTATTTAAACTCTATCTTTTTCTTTGATTTTTTATTTTATATTAAGATAATACATTTTTAAAAATAATTAATTATCGTTAATTTTTTTATGAATCAACGTCGATAATAAACACGATTAAAATTTTATTGTGTGTCATCGTAAAAAAACTATGTAGACTACTTTTATCTTTTCCAATGCTAACTTTTTACCGTAAACAAAAAGTAGTTTTATACATTTTAACGTACTTAATTTCCATACAAAATTATTAGAACGTAAAAGAATGAATTTATCGTAATCATAATTAAACGTTTTTAATTACATTTTAATTTAGCGTATGCTGAAATCTACTTAATATTCAAATACTACTATAAAAACTAAAGGTTTTTTCGATTCAAAACTCGAATGAATTATTTATTAATATATTAAAATATATATTGCACAGAATCCTTTAGTTTATTTGTTTTTACATTTTCTTAATACTTTTTTTAATTGGAGTATTTGTACACGAATTTTACGGTTACATTTCATTTACTTAATGTTTTTCTATTTTTTTTCGTACAAGTAATATGCTCTTTAAGTTTTCAAATTATTTTTTAAAACGAATAAAATATAAATGTCTTTTGAACTAAAATTTTAATACCGAACTTTATATTCGTGCTGAAACGAGATATATTTTTTCAAGCGTAATACGAGAACGTACGTAAAGGAAAATTCAATAACTAATTCCTAAAAATATATTTGTTAATATCGATATAGAAATTCAACGAACAAAGAGCATCAAATTCATAAAATGGTTCGTTACGTTCTTTTCAGAAAATTAAGGATTACATAAAATTCATCTATTTTTTTTTTTATCAGAAAGTAATTTTAGGCTTTCGACCTTCCTAAACATTCGAATCGAATCGACGATAAAAATCAAGCAAAAATATTATTTTAAATAATTTTTAAGATAAAAGAAAGAAAAAATCTCAGTGGAATAAATCGAATATTCAATTTTTCTAAATAAATTTTTTTCCAACGTAATAACGAAAAAAGTACGATATTATTTCATAAAAGATCGATCGTGCCGAATTTTTTATGCATTTCAATGGCACTTATTTGAGTAAATATAGAAAGAAAAAACGAACAAAAGCCGCGAGCGAATCGAGCCCTTTAAACGAAACTCTGCTCATTCCGGTAAAAACATGTATTTAATTACTTTTAAATCTATATTCGGAATTTTGCGGAATTTTGCGGAATTTTGCGGAATTATTATAAAAGTGCATCGGGGAACGAAACAGCTCGAGATAATAATTGTATTCGCTTCACGCGATGGATATCTCCCGATATTTTACCAATTCCGGAGTACCGGTAAATCGTGGGGATAAATTTCTATTCGATACAGAGTTCGCAACGAAATTTATATCGTAGCTCGGACGCGGGAAGAATTGGGCAGGATTGGCACCGATGCGTTCGAATCCTCTCGACGAAGCAAATCAAAGATACGCCGTGCCCAATCGTAAATAAGTCAGTTGTAGGGGAAGTGGGTGGAGTCGCAGCTTTATTAGACTTTGTCCAGCCAAAGCGAAGCCATAAAGTAAATTTTTCTCCGTTCCGCGGGCTTTTTTTTCGCAATGATAAAAACATTTATCGCGTCCTCGAGAGATAACGTCGTAATAAAAAGCGCGATCGTCGGCTCTTGGGCAAGCGATGGTTACACGGGGAGAATAAATCCACGAGCCCTTTGGACCTTTATCTTGGACCGACATCGACGCGAGTTTGAAAATTTGCGAGGAGCTCGGGAACAAAGTGAAAATCGATTGCGCAGTGCGAAGGGAAGTCGGATCTCGGAGATCTCGTGCCGCGGGAAAAGCGAAACTCGCACGAATTACCGGAGACATCGCGATATTGGCTCCCCTCGCGGAGTAATCATCGGCACACGCGCGTCGCCCGCTATAGAGTTACATTCCGGGAAGGGAATGGCCTCGCGGGGAAAACGGCTATAATCGAAAGTGACGAGCATAAAATCCGCTCGCGGGGAGCGCGGCGAGGGGTTGGTGGCGAGAGGGATGGATCGGTGGCGAGGGGTGCAAGGAGGGGGTGGGGGGTGCAAGGAGGGGGGGGGGCGACGACGACGACACGACACGCGCACGCGCACGCGCACTCGCACGTGCCTCGGTGGGTCCGTGCGTCCGATCCACGGTGCGACCTACGAAAGTGAAACGCGCGCTTCCTGCGAGGGAAAGGGGAAAGGGTGTCGCGAGGAAAAAGCGAGACGGAGGATGCGCCCGAGCGAGGTTGGGAGGGTGAAGGAAAAGTCGATGCGGAAATGGGACAAGTAAATCCGGGGGACTGCGAACGGCGCCTTCGAAAGGAGAGAAGACACGACGGGATTGGGTCGCAACGTTGGTCGCTAGGAAAACGAGATTGCAGGGGCGACGAATGTCGACTCTTCTCTCGTCATTTTTCTTCCGCGTTACGAATTTCTCGCGCGCGGAGTTTCCTTGCACCTAAAATTATTTGGAACGTACGAGGAGATCGCTCGCGTCGGAGCTTGTCGTTTCTTCTTTCGGAAGCTGAACCCAATTTTGCAAATTTCTTACAACAATACCCAACTTTTCTAAACGGATAATTTATAATTGAGCGATCGTTGCAAGGTTCGATAAACAAAGGGAAGATTTTGCAAATAAATCCTCTCGTTGGAGATCGAAGTTAAGTAATTTTTACGTCCTCCGAGAGAAAGAAAGAAGCACTATCAGTTTTGAGCAAACTTCGATCTCCGAAACATCTTCACTCGGAACTTGTGTTCGGGTACCTTGTCGTAGCCCGGAGTCGGTAAACACCGTCCTCGGGCGGACGAGGAGTCTCGAGCGTTCAATTTTGCAGCTCGAGGATGTATAGATGCGAGCAAGATGAATAACCGAGGGCTCTATAAACGAGACCGCCCACTGAATGCAGGATGAATGATTTCGATCGTGAGACTGGAACGAACAGAAAATATGGGAACGCCCTATGAACCGGGTTTCCTCGGGGTACGAATGTGCGGGCTTCCCTACGAACGGGTTGAAGCCTCGGATGTCTCGATAGTACGTACTCGAGCCTTACCTAGGTTACTATGTTATCGGTCCGGAAGAACCAATGGATCCTTCTGCTTTCTATCTCCTTTGCTCGGGTCGGCTACGACCGTCCACCGTTAACGGAGTTCTTTTAACTCGGAACCCGGCCGGACGTTTCACCCGGTTTAACCCCAAAATTTTATCCGGTAGTTTTTTATATCTCCGCGGTTCGCAAATTAAAAATCGAACCCAGAGATGTAATTCGAGACCTTTGACAAATATTTTCCCTCGGTGAAGCAACGACGGAATCGATACCGCTGGATAAAATTACTCCGGTTTGGTACTGGTTCGACCTGAATTAGAATCGTTAAAATTACTCGATGGTGATTCGTTGCGTATTACGATGCGATTTGGTTGCGCTTGGCCAAGGTGACCGATCCATTCTTAGCTACGTCCGTGCGAGAAACGGAGTAGAGTATTGTTGTTTCTCTCTCTCTCTCTCTCTCTCTCTCTCTCTCTCTCGTTACGAACGCTCCTCGCTAACCGTAACCCAAATTCGATCTCTCGAATCCGCGATAATTTAATTTATTTCGTCCACGTAGATCGTCGAAATCTTCGCGAGGATCGATACTCTTATCGATTCGATTATTTCACTAGCGCAATTTAATACAGGGTTTCGCGAAGAGAAAATGTAACCGACTTGGCTACTCCTCCGAGATAATCTAAGACGCGGTACTCGAACATTAGAATCAAATATTTCATCAACGATATTTTAATGGATATCGGGGATACGTTCGATCGTAACTTACCGTAGATTTGGATCGGATAAGCGTTATGTTCGCGCAGAGTGGCCGCGACAGTAATCGACTGGATACTTTATACGCTTGAAAAAAGCTACTCGCGATATCAAAGAAGTACGCTATCATTAGTCGGAAGGCCTTGAGGAGTTATTCGCAGGGTGAAGTTTTCTCCTCCTGCCGCGGACTCTAATAATAAATGAATTCTTAGAACTTTTGTTTGCATTGAACAACGTTCAGCCCATTAGAAATACTATTATTTGTTTTAAGTGCTTGGAAACTTTTATTCAAAGCGATATAAAATATTACGAGCGTATTCCGATACGCATCTACCGAGTTTAATACAACCTGAAATAAAATGTAATAAACTGTAATAAACGCGTTGACGAAAAAAAGAGAAAAATAAAAGTGAAATCGGACTCGCGATCGAAAAGGATGATAAACGAACTCGGAGTAATACGCGCAACGAAATATCTCGAAAATTAAAAAAGAACGAGCTGGAAAATACCAAATACGTGGCTCACCAGCCAAATCGTATATCACCGTCTGGGCGCTTTTCCTCTAAAATTCGAGGCTGATACGTTCGGTGTCGGTCGGTATCGGTCGGTATCGGTCGGTATCGGTCGGAGGACGCGGAGCGGAATCTTTCGCATCGAGTAGACCCGGAAGGCGCGAGACGTGCACCGATCGGAATCACCGAGGCACCGCGAACAACGACCGCACCGGAATCGGGGTCCTTTTTGATATAACTAACCCAACTCCTCCGTTGAACCTTGAAAGCGGACGCGATAAAAACCGCGACAAGAATCAAAAGCTGTTTTACGGGTAGAGAACAACCGTCGACGGAGCGATTCGCTCCTCTTCGAAATAAATCGAATAATACTCGATCGGAGGAGACGTGCCCCGAGATTATGTAAAAATGATGAAAATGACGATAAAGGTAAAGTGGGATACCCTAACGTTGAATTAAGAGTCGAAGGCGACGCAAAGTAATTTTAAATATTAAAGCGGAAGCGAGCGATCGACGCGTAGACGTACCCCAGATATACCCCAGATATACCCCAGATATACCCCGCCTACACCCCGCTTACACCCCGCTTACACCCCGCTTACACCCCGTAACCCGCGAAACGAGGCGGAGGGTTGAAATGTCCGGATAATTCAGTTATGCATTCGGTTCGTTATATAAATAAATCACGATACCACCCTGCAAAACTTATAACTATTATGTAAAGAACTGGCTTTACATAATGGTAAATACAGGTAGGAGGAAAGAATTAAATAATTGCAAATTATTTAATACGTTCTATAAGCCGTTCGCGTATTCGAATAGCTTAGCAAAACTAAAGCTAACCGTAATACAATCGTAACGAGGCGCTCCAACATCCGCTCGAAGATGGACGCGTGTCCAAGGATGCTCCGATATCCGTACAAATACAGCCTCGTTCGCGTTTTCGATGCTATTTATCAGGAACGCGATCGACCGCGACGATCGAACGCGAAAATGTATCGAATTTAAAGATATGTTGCCAATCATTTTTATAACGAAAAGAGCTCAAGGAGAGAAACGAAATTTCGTTGCAAGTTCCGAAACACTCGAGATATTCGAGATACTCGTCGATGCGGAGATTTTAATTATCGATCGCGGATACTAAATTCTGCATAAATCCGCGCAGGGAAATTTCGCGATAGCCGAGGGAAATCTCGGTTCGTGCCTCGAGTCTCGCATCGTGTCTCGCATCGAGTCTCGCATCGAGGAACGAACGTCGTTCCCTCGTGGGTGAAACGATCCTCGGTACGGAGACTCGCACCGGCCGTTAATATACCGCAAGTCCTTCTTTTATGGAATGGACTTTCCAGCCGTGCGTACGCAGATTCTCGGGACGTAACGAGATTAGCCGCGTATCGGAGGACTCGACGAGTCTTACACCGTTATCACGTAATAATAATAATCTCTAAAACACCTAACTTTTTTCAACTTTTTCTACCTTTTCCTATAATGTATTAAATTCAGAGTACGCGTATAAAATTTAATGCACCGAGACAAGTCCACGCCTCCGAGCGAAGAGAGAGGCGCTTCTCTTTTTCAGCTCTCAGCAGCAGGACTTTTCACACCTCGCTACTACTCCCCGTCAAGCCAACGAGATCGACTTTTTTTTTTTTAGGTTTTCGTTCGTAACTCGGAACCTCGGCACTCTTAATCTGTTACGACTGGTGTAAACAGCTTTCTAACTATGTACGCGATAATATGTACGGCTCACCGATCGAACTCAACGTATGCAAAATTTAAACGCTCGCGTGTGAATTTCATTTTTGTAAATGCGTTTCATCGTAGTGCACGAGTTACGCTCGAATTGCAAAATTGCTTAATTTTTAAATTGTATTCCGTGAGCTTATAGCATTTTTAACCTCGTCGTATATTTATTGAATCGTTTACGCGTTAGTCTTCGGAGTCGTGCGATCGCGACGCTTATTTTCCCGTTTCAACCCTCGAAACTTTCGAAACCCAATATTTGTTGCGACCCGCTGGTTCGCAACGATAATGATCGATTATCGAGCAATTATAAATGAAATAACTTTGTTTGGAGGACCAACGATTGGAACGGATGAATCGGAAAGTATGGAAAATTTTAAAGAACGTCTTCGTAAACCACATTTTCAACGACGTTTCGTAAATGTAAGAAATGCGCAGTCGTTAAAAATTTGTAATCGCTAACCGATTCAAATAAATCATTCCCGGATTAAGTAAAATAATTAAAATAAAATTTTTAATTATATAGGATTGTAATTAATGAATATCGCGCGGAAAGTTTATTTTATACTCGAATAACTCTTGAAATATTTCGATACAGCGTTTAAAAAAAAAACCAATAAATCTAAAATGTAAAACAATAAATCCGTTGTAAAATTGAAAATAAAAATTTATCATTTTTAATAAATAAATTACCGCGATACAAAATGAAAATTCTACGATAAAACTTCAAAATATATTTCTATTTCATTTCCTGTAAGTAAAAAAAAATTTCGCACAGCGGAGCGAAATCGGTCGAACCCTTATCGTTACGTAAAAATCTACAGGTACGTGCACATCTACGCTTACGCGAATAAATCATACAACGGATACGTACAACGGATTTAATCATATTTTTTCCAGTGGTAGATTTTGATTTTTATAATCTCAAAGTATCGTAAGATAATTTACATTTTCATTCCTAACAAAGTTTCGTCCACTAAAAAGTAAGTTAACATGGACTTTTCCACGATTGGTTTTATAATTTACGAAACGAAAACTATTCGCAGCCATAATATTTAATTAAAAGAAAACAAAGTTTTTAAAAATATATTTTAAGAAAACGCTTGCAATTTGCGATACCGCTACTGTTTTTACAGACATTAAGTAAACACTGTATAACGTTTGAGGTTACAATCAGCGAAACTAAATATAGTTAAATATAGTTTATTTTAAACTCGATGTTTATAATACGTTAAAATTGAGACGATTATGCTTAGTTCGTTATTTAATGTTGTAATATAAAATTAAAAATATAATTCTAGCAGGATTTAACGTCGGACGATATAAAAAATATCTTCAACATTTTTCAGAAGTTTGCAGTGAAATTACGTATGCGTCTTCGAAATAAGAATTTGTATCGGATAAAAAAAATGGTGCACAACGAATTCCGCTCTACCGATACTCGACTGGCAACGTTTTAAAAAGGAGATTGCTTTAAAAATTTATAAAAAAGAAAAAAGAAAAAGAAAACAAGAAACAAAACAAAAAAAATTCAAAGTTACATTTAAAGATTCGTGTAATTGAAATTCTGACTTTTCATATAATTAAATTCTGATTCATATAATCAAAAATTCTGCAACTTGGAATACTTGAAACTGCACCCGTAAAAGATAACAAAGTGTTGGAGAGAAGGAGGTAGACAAGCAGACAAGGAGACAGGCACTGAAAGAGAGAGGTGGAAGAGGAGGAAGAGGAGGAAGAGGAGGAAGAGGTGGAGAGAAGAGAGAAGAGAGAAGAGAGACGGACAGACGCAGAGTCGAAAAGTGAGCCCGGGGACAGCCGGCGGCTGATCGACTCTATACTCGCGCATGCGCTTCCCTCCTCCTCTCGCTCGGTCTTCGTTTCTCTTCTTCTCCCTCTCTCTCTCTCTCTCTCTCTCTCTCGCTCGCTCGCTCTCTATCCCTCTATCTATTTCTTGTTTTAAGAGGATCACATTCAAGGTCGCAAGGCTGTTCGATCCTGAAAGCGCGCCCCGTGCACCGAAGCCCTGGTAATTTTTGCCTCGCTTTGGTTCTCGTTCGCAGTCCCCTCCCCCTCGCCCTGCATACACACTCATCTATTCCTATCCATCCATCCATCCATCCATCCATCTAGCCATCCATCTAGCCATCCATCTAGCCATCCATCTAGCCCTCCATCTAGCCCTCCATCTATATATCTACCTTTCTTCTTCTCTTCCCAATACACGAATGAACTTGCATACGAAATAAAAGGGTTTTCTGCGCCTCTTAAACGGAATCACGTCAATATCAACTTCGAGCGCAGCCCTGTATTTTATTTTTTTTTATTGTTTTTTTATTTTGTGAGTATTTTTTTATAGGGGCGATTCGCATAAATTGGTGTACGAGATAAAACGGTGCTCTCGTACTTTTTACATTTTTCGTTCCGTCTTGAATAAGCAGAACCAATTTCGATATCTATATTCGTGTAGTTATCAATGTAATATAATAATGTAATAATGTAATAATGTAATAATGTAATAATATAATAATATAATAATTTAATAATATAATAATATAATAATATAACGTAACGAACTTCGCTAAATTTAACGGAAGCTTCACCCGATCAAAAGTTATGTTTTCTAATTTTCTTCGATTTAATCGGTCGAATTAAAATGTTTGCGAGGTATTTTTTAATATCTTTGACATCGCGCGTAAACTTCATCGTGAAATATGGGCTTTTATTGCATAACGCGATAATGTCGTATAAAATTAACCGACATCTTTGCATTTGACAGAAAATACATTTATTTTACGATATGATAATACACGTTGGTGGACTTCGAATTACTCAATTAAAAAAGTTTTTATTTTCTAACGCTTCGACGACGTGACTGCCGTCATCTTCAGAAGTCTTCATTTAAGTCAATTATAATACATAATGTACATCATCGCGGTTACTCTTCGCTAGATCCGTCACGAGGAAATTCAATAAAAGTGTTCCTCTTTTCTTTTTTCATCCGTTCCGAGAATAAAATTATAATACATATCTAAAAAAAGAAGAAAGAAGAAAGAAAAAAAAATAATAAGAAACTAACGAAAAGGGGACCGAATACAACGATAAGGAAAATATATTTACATGTGAATTATTTCAAAGTAGAATAACGGCCGGCAAAAAATATTCTAGTAAAAATTAGTATCGCGATAAAATATCAATTACGGTGAACCGGATATTTTTAGAATATTTTCAATGGATTTTTAAATTACCGCGTTTATTAATTTATTAGAAGTCACGGTAAATGCGAACGGATTGCTTATTAATTATCGCGAGCCGACGCGAAATTTACTTAAAAAGGTAATAAAAATATGCCGGATGTGTGAATTTTGACCGTAAAGTCATTGCAAATTCGACCCTGAAGTTACTTTGAAGTCGAGTCAAAAAACTTTCGAAACAATCGATAAGAAAATATTCGCGCCGTTACGTACGCGAAGAGCAATAATAATATTACGGTATTAAAACTTTCGTTTTGAAACAGAATTTTTATATTTATTGTGAAATTGCGCGTACGATAATCGATGATATTTTGATTCGATGGTTAACTTTATTTCTTACGCGCGTATCGATAGTTAAATCATAAATATTTTTATAAGTTCCAAGTTTTTTCTAAGTGCCTTTGCGGGTTAAACATTTTAAATTATACTTGTAATTGCGAACTAATCCTCAACGATAAAATAGCAACATTAATAATAATAATAATAATAATAATGATAATAATAGCAGAGATTTATTATAGAAGAAAATCTAGACGGATGCTAATTAATATTAGACGTTGTTCGCGAATAATCTTATGTAAAGGAATACAAATAAAATATTACAGAAAGATATAATTGTTTTAAAAGAAGCATAGAATTTAAATCTGATATACATATTCATTTTTTAAATAACTTTAGCTTTCGCATAGGCTTTGCGAATCAAGTACGAAGATAATAGATATATAAATAAGTATATGTATATTCATAGAGTTATTTTAAATTCATATCTTCGTTACAGAGGTTTCATTAATGAAACATTTTCTTAAACAACGCGTACTACAATACAAACTATGTGTTTCTACGCGGAGCTATAAATAAATTTTTTTTCAATATTAATTCAGTCGCAGGTTACACGTACGAAGTCGTACGCGTTGTATTATGCGCTTATTCATCACCTAATTTACCAAACGAACAAGCCAATTTTCCATCGAACGGAATCACGAAGAATTTCCCACTGCGGTCGATAATTAAAAATGTATCTACCATAAGCGCGTTCCTCGGCTTAGCTATAATATATATATATATTTATATATATATATACGTGAAATTTCTTGGGTCGAACGAAAGTACGAGTATCGCTGTCCAATAGCGGATAAACCGTATCGCGTGGCGGAGTAAAATTTTCCGCACGACCGGTAATGTCTCTCGAAATAACGCAACGTCCTACATTTATAATTCGCGCGGCAACTTTTATCCTAAATTTAAACAGGAAATTTTCTCCGAGCGAATTTTTTCCTTCGGCCTATTCGGCCTATATTCGCGCTCGGATTCGGTCCCGAGGACAAGGAAGACGCGATGCGACGACGATCGAAAGAAGCGTAATGGAAAATCACCTTAAGTAGAATCAAAAGATTACTCGAGTCGTGTAGTTTCTATCGCACAATTCTATCGTTCGTGCGCGGAAATTCATCGCGTAAAAAGATTAAGCGCGCACGGCCAAGTTTGATATAATTGGAGAGGAAAACCATATTTCAGATTGAACATCATACTTTTACCGATCTCGCTTACTCTCGAGAGGTCTACAGGCAATTCAAATTAAGAATTAACGGAGATATTGCGTATCACGTATTATAATTAACTTGATTTAACGCTGCTCTCGAGTCTCCGTCGCGCCGTCAAAGGGTTAAGAAAACAAAAACTACTTTAATCGATCCATCCGCGCTTGGACAACTTGTACGCAAACATTACAAGGAATTACATAGGTAATGAAAAAGGAAGCGAGTAATACTCGGCTGTAATCTTACCAATCATTATTAATGCCGCGAGAGTATTCGGTTATTAATTCGTGATTAACGAGGAGGAAGGACGGGATCCTGATCCTCGGATAAAGGCGGGAGGAGGGAAGTGGGAGAGAAGAGAAACTCCGGGCAGAAAGGCGCACGGGAGCGATAAAATAAAGAGGAAAAGGCAGAAAAGTTGGTGAAGAGCCTAAGAGGAAAGGAGAGGAGAGGAGAGAAGGAGAGGAGAGAAGGAGAGGAGAGAAGGAGAGGAGAGAAAGGGAGAATGCACCTACGTACTAGCAGCTAAGTAAAGTAGCTGCTGGGCTCGAATCGAGTCCCGTTCGGCCGCCCGCCGGTACTCGGCCGTTTCCGGCATCTGTATCTAGGTGGCATGGATTTACTGCTACCGAGAGAAAGAAGACAGAATTGGTGAATAATAAAGATGGATGGCAAACGCGAGGAAAAAACTCGAGACGAAAAAGACAACCAACTTTTTCCGCACTTTGATTTTTAGAGCATGTAGTTTCGTTTCCTCAAAGAATTTGCCACGCGATCTCGAGCGAGAAGTTTTTCGGATCGAACGTTGAAAGAAGTCGTTAAGAGCCGGGGCCGGGGCCGGGGATCACGGAAACCCTCTCTTCGGTTTCGCGAGCCTGCCTTCGATAAAACGGAACTCGCTGCCTCTCGACGACGCGAGCGAAAGTAAGGCGACCGAGAGAAAATTTTCGAAATCGTTTGCTCGTTCGTCGCTGCGTTATCTACTTTTCCGACCTTCGTTGCCCGGAAAATTATCGAAATTGCCCCGCGAGACTGGCGCTCGAGTGTCATCGGGACCATGGAAAAACGCTCCTCCGGCGTTTCGAGCCGATCGATTATTCGATCCGCAAATTAATCGGGAAACAAATTTTTTTTCAACCCGCGTATACGTATAAATAAACGATGCGTCTTGCTGGAGCCTGAGTCTTACTACTTGCACGCACATTAACATACCACGCGTATTATGTCCGGTTAAATTGGTGTAGATACGAAAAGAAAGAAAAAAAATATATAAATTTATACGTATAATAATAAAGGAGGGATTAATTTGCATAAAAAATGAGTCGTCGGTATTAACACCGTATAACGTACAAACGCGAAATATCTTCCATATTTTAATCGCGAATAATTACCGTAGAAGTCCAGACTCCTGTTGTAAAGATGATAAAGAACGATCTTGATTTAGAACATTCGAATATATGTATAGGTAATTTTTAGAATTTTTAAATCGATATTTTAGTGAAATTTCTCCCGAATCCGATAGCGAGATAGAGAGAACGTAAAAAATAATACCTTGGCTCGATTAGGTAGTTTTCGAGAGAGGTAAAAAAAAGTCGCTCGGTTAATACGAAATGAATCATCTTACATAAGAGTAGAATATCGGAGAGGTTGGATATTGCTCGAAGCGCAGTGGGAATTTTATACCCACGAAACCTTGAAATAAATAAAAATCATCGCTTAATAGTTATCGAGTCGGTGGAGATTCGTCTCGAAGTTTTACACGGAAATCAACCGCACGCAACTTTATCCAACGTCGATAAGACAATTTTATCAGCGAATTAAATAGTTGAGAAAGGCTTCGAGTTATTTTAGAAACAGTAAGTCGTGCATAAGTTAGGAAGTTCGAGCGATAATTTAAAAAACTTTTAAAAATACTGGAATAATTTGACGTTTATAGTTGACGTCGTTGCGTCGATTTCGATTTCGATTTCGATTTCGATTTCGATTTCGATTTCGAATTTATTTTCTACCGAGTTTAGGTACAGCGAACTAAACGTAACTAAAATGGCCCACTCTCGCTCACTGTTTGACGTAAAAAATGGTCAAAGGCGTTTATCGGATCAAATCGAACGCTAAAGGAGCGAGGAATCACGATTTTCGCGATTACGCGTGATCCAAGGTCCGGCGCTGATTCAATGTTAAAGGAGCGAGGAATCACGGTTTTCGCGATTATGCGCGATCCAAGGTCCGTCGCTCGAGGCTGCCGACGAAGGAAATTCGCGTATCTGGTAGATCCAGGCGAGGTATTCCGAGTCCAGGTGCGGTATCCGTCCACACAGGGTCGACGAGATGCAGCCAAGACTCTTTTCGCGTCGAGTCCGCGTCCACCGTTTACATTATTAGCTCGAGGTTTACGTGTACCGAATCGGCGATGACGAGGTTCAGGTAGGGTCTAGGTGCGGCTTCGTACCGCGGTCAACGTCTACGTGTGTAGGGTCGCCGATGACGAGACTCTGACAGAGCGCTACGTTTTTCCCGAATGTACGGATCCAGTCGCGGACGTCTCGTACGTGTACGGAGTCGACAACGACGCGATCGAACTCTGCTCGAGTCTCCCCGGGTTGGTGGCTTGGCTAACGCGGAACGCGGGTCTTATCTCGAGGTCTTGTAACGAGCGCTCGAACCAGGCCGAAAACCTTGGGAACCGCGGAACCACAGAACCACGGAACCGCAACTCGGACCTTATCACCAGCGATCTTCCATCCGCGAACTCAGCGATGTTGCATCCGATTTGATAAAGCGTTATCGAACGTAGTTTCCCGTACTTGGAATCTTGAAATTTAACATCCGAGATTTTTAAAAGTTGTCCTCGCTCTATGTAACCACCACTATCCCGATCTTTCTCTTTCCTTTTCGAATCCTATTTTTGAAAAAGATACGGCGCTGGATTTTAGCTACAAAAAATACAAATAAAAGCTACCTTAATTAAACTGAACAAGATATATAATACTTTGCGTTAAAAATATTACCTACATCAATCTAATGTAAGTGCTACAAAGTTACCCATCCGCCCGATGAATTTTTAAAAATATTTTCTCTCGAGTTAATATGTAGTTCTGCTACCTTGACTAATAGCGGGTGGAGTGAGGAAACGAAACACGAGAAAGAGAAAAATATCAAGATCCACCCAATGGCGTAGTTGGGACCGTGGCTAACTGAAAATTAGGAAGTTGCCAGGTCAAAAATGGCCTGGGAACGTCCAAATTTTTTCTCCTCTCGATTTTCGCTACGTAAGATTTTGTTAAGATGTCTCCACAAATAAATTTTCGTAGGAGTCTCCAATTAGAGAGGTAAAAGCAACTAAGTATATCGATAATATGCGTATATCAAAGAACGCCGATAACGTTAAAATCTTTTTTGAACCGAGTAGTTTTTTCGTTCGTTTGCTATGCTTTTCAAAATATTAATCGCGAATTCTGATCAATCTACCCGTTCAACCTTTTTCTTCCTAGAATCGAATACTTTTTTAACGTTGCACCTGCGCCATCGTTCTAGTACAAATATTTTTATTGTTCGAGCGAATTTTGATCGATATCGTCGATAAGAATACAAATTTAACAAACGATATTTACGATATTTGCCAACACGGTTAAATATACAAAGTAAGCGTATTTTTACAAGTGCTTTATAAATGAGTAACTTTCAAAAAAACTATGCGAAATCGAAAAAAATGAATCGCGAACGATCTCAGACTTTAACGAGTCGTATACATTATTTTTTGTAAAATTAAACCGTAACGAGATTCGTTCTTATATTATTCGTTAAAAACGTAATTTCGATCGCATAAATTAAAATATTTTTAAAATTTTAACATTCGTCAACGCGCTATTTACTTAACTCGGATCTTTTCATATTTATGTTTAAAAAATGTGACGTTTTCTTTACAATTTTCGAGAGCTAAAATAGAGAAATATAATATATATATGTGTGTATATGTATATATATATATACAACGCAACCGTAAAGAGGACTTTATAAATATTTAAAAGGTCACCAACAGAATGTTTTAAAATGTAGCACAGTTATATTTACTTTGATGACTTTTGTAAAATCAACGTTACCATTATTTCCGTGAACGAATAAAAAAAAAATATTTAACAAAAGTTTGAATTTCGCGTCTCCGCGATACGCGATTTTCTACACGCGTATTTCGTCACGCGTACAAATTCTCTCTTGTACAATTCGTCGTTAAGAAACGTCGGGTGGGAAACTTTGCGATTTTTACTTCGCTCGGCCACGATTTAAAAATCTATCACGGCTAACAAAAAATCCCTACAAGTCGTCGTTGGAAGAACGATGCCGGATCTCGTATCCGACGATCGAGGCGAAAACTAATTCAAAATCGGAGCGAAATACCATCGAGGTAAAAGCAGTTACGAACTACATCGACGCTAAAGGAACGAAAAATTTCGAACACAGTCGCGTCGAGCGTCGCTGGTCGATATCTTGGCTGAGCCGAGTACCGATTCCCAAACGACGAGATTTCATAGTAAAATAAGAGACGCGAACGGTAGTTTATCTTTATTTGCGAGAGAGACTTTGAAAAAATGAAAACGGGTGGATAAACGGAGATCGCCGAGCTGAAATTCATTAAAATTCGCTGGAATTGGATCGTGGATCCGAAGCCGAGTCCCGCGAGACGAGCCAACGAATTTAGAGTTTAGAGAGCGAACGGTCCTTCCGTTATAAGAGCTGACACAGCAGAGATCCACCGCGCGATCGATCGTTAGATCTCCCCCCCCTCTCATACCCCTCTCCTCCCCCCCCCTCTCCTCCCCCTCTCCACCCATCTCCTCCCCGTTTTCTCCATTACGAGCGCGTAAATGCAGAATCGTGACGCTGCGCTACTCGCTCAATGCACAAGGACAAACCTAGACTAAACAAGCGGTCGGTCTCTCGGTCGGTCTCTCGGTCGGTCTCTCGGTCGGTCTCCCGGTCCGTCTCTCGCTCCGTCTCTCGCTCCGTCTCTCGCTCAGTCTCTAGCTCCGTCTCTCGCTCGCGAACCAGCGAACGATTGCGAAACACCGAGATCGACTCGGAGCTCGGCTCGCGAGATTTTTGCACCGCTTTTTCAGTTCTCGAGCGCGCGTCGGAGGTAAGCGATTAGATAAATCGGCGGTGGTGGTGGAGGTGGCGGTGGTGGTGGCGGCGGAGGTGGCGGCGGAGGTGGCGGCGGCCGGGCGGAGGAGAAAAATGGCCGATCCCGAGGCTTCCCGAGTTGCCGAGGGTCAAGGCTCGTGCAATTAACGATTTCTCGGGCGAGATTACGCGGAGCGTTCGCTTCAGCTTGTCGATCGTTTTTTTCGTTTCTTTTCCGCTCGCTTATTTTTTCTCTCTTCAATTTTTTCCTCCTCCTCCTCCTCCTCTCTATCTCTCCTTCTTCGCCTTCTCGAAGCATCCAAATAAATAGGACGATTCCGCGACCGTCGGTTCGCGATGTAAATTCTTTCGAGCGAGACGACGTCCAACTCCGTCTCGGCGAATTCGAAGGGATGTTCGCTTCGCTCGGGTGAACTTTGCGTTAAATAAACGTTCGCGTTCCGTAAATGGCGAATTCGATACGATCGAGATCTACTCCGTTCCGAGGGAAATTTCTTTCCGAAACTCCGGGAATCGGGACCGATGAGTCTCGTTGCGCGAACGACTCTCGATTTGTTGGAAAAAATTAAGATCGTAAATTTGCGCACGTGCTTCGAATCTAAACGAAATATAAAAAAAAAACGAGTATCCGTTTTTTACGTATTATAAATTCAAACCAGTTTAGCTAATCTTTTATTTCGAAGCAGTTAATATTTACTGCTAATTGAAGTTACTCTATTTTCACTGCCATTAACCTAGGAACGAGTCTATATCGAGCGATTACAGTATATTTAATTGAAAAGATTCGTAAACATTCGTTTAAACGTTCTCGCGGGCCTGAAATATAATCCTACCGGATTTTCCTGCGAGCCGATCGAGAGAAAACTCGAGCTTTCGCGTAAAAAATATTTTCTCCTCGAGTCGCGTAGTCGCGGGTTTCGGCAATCGACGACGTCGAGCGGAAAAAACGTAGAACTCGGTAAGTACGAGATCGATAGACTGGAATCGGTGTTAATTCTCTTACATAATTAAATGAAATTGCACTTTGTTTCGATAAGAATGAGTACGATGGAACTAAGAATAAAAAATTGTAGGTGGTAACCAAATCTTATTTAAATATGTAATTACGCATTGTATTACGAACATCGCGAATCTCGCTTACCGCAATTCTACACAATTTCAATGGTGGAATATCCATTTTTTGCTCCATCGGAGTGAAACCTCAAATATCTTCCGATGCTTTTCGCTTTTCAAATAAAATAAAATATGAATAAATAATTACGTTAAATCGAGAAACGTATATCATTAACGATCTTTCAATCCCGTCTACAGTTTATAAAAAAAAAAAAAAATCGCCTCTATTTCTATATTATAAGCGGACGCGGAGCTCGAAATAATTTTTTCCTTCTAGCGATCGGTTTCGAAACGAGTTGATACTCTTAAAAAATAATAATAAACAATAAGTATAAAAATGAAGCGTTAGATAGCGAAGTTTATACATAATATAAATATTTATTCTCGAACGTATGGATTCAGCACGACTCGATTCGACGTTCGCACAGGGATCGAGAAAAAGAAAAAATCTTTTGCTATATTCGCGCGTCGAGTGTTTCGCATTTTCGTGCGCTTTTTTTCCGAGTTCCTTGCCGAAAACTCTGGACGCGCGAGGCTTTCCCTCGATCCTCGGAATCAATTAAGTACCGTAGATCGGCGACCGATCGATCGCGAAAAACGATAACGTCCACATGTACGTGTATGTTGGTGTATGCACGCGTATGTACGCGTATGTACGCGTATGCAGGTTCGAAGAAGGCAAAGCGAGGAACTCCAGCTGCGGGGATTTAGAAAAAAGACTCGTACACTGAAATATCGCGCGTCCACGAACTTTCGATACACAGCGGAGAGCGGAGGCAACTCGTTGGAGCTTTTCGTAATATATCGACTACGGCAGCGATAATGACGCGCTTGACCTTGATTTTTTTCCTCCTCTTTTTTTTTATATCGCTCACAGGCGCACATAATGTCATCGATCTTTTCCACTTCCTCGCTACTGGTTTTCTGGTGCGGCTTCTCGCTGACGAATCTAACGTCTTTTACATAACCTCAACTATTCTCTCGCCTCGCGCGAACAACTTAAAATTAGCGATTCGCGCGCCAGTGCATAAATCCGAGGTCTCCGTCTTTGAATTATTTAATTATTCCAATGAGTGCATTACCATTTATATGATTTATACAAACTTGGCTTTTGCAGCCTTAAAACGGCGGAGCGAGCGAGAGAAGAAAGACGGAGAGAAGAAGCGAGCGGCGAGGGAGAGGGAGAACCGTGGAGGGACGGGTCGGGGGGAGGAGGAGGAGGAGGAGGAGGAGGAGAGAGAGGCGAGAGAGGAGCGAGAGAGGAGCGAGAGAGGAACGAGAGAGAGAGAGAGAGAGAGGAATGATGAATTACGTTGCATCATGCGATTCTAACCTCGAGGCTGTCTTTAAGGCGGGCTCACAATCAGCGGTAATCATATATTCTCGGAGCGCGATGGCTCGAGAGAAACTCAACCGGCCGCTTTTTTCCTTCTATTCCTCGTCATTTCGTCTTCCTACGCGTGCGCAACCCAACCTTAACACCATCGGATGAACCTCGAAAAGCCTAACGAACATAAAAACCAAATGGCAACCTGAAATTTTCGTTCCCGAGTCGGGATCGCTCCTATTTTTACCGACGTTCAACTTTACCGACCGTATTATGAACGATTTATTCTCGTGTAAAGACTAAACAAATTCATAGCACCCCGTACAATTTTAAACGAATTTTAAAATAACTCGAAAACGCTTTAGATAGAGAGCTATTGAAACTAGTAAAAGGATGTTTCCAAAGTTAACATCGTAAAAACGCGATGTAGATAACGAGGAATGAGTACCCGTGCATCCGAAAACCAGTCCTCCAATGGGGAGGTGATTCTACCAAATGACGTCAGACTCCGTTTGTGTGCGTGCGTATATTGCACCATATATACACAGTATATACAGTTATTTTTATAGTCGTTTGACCCGATGTTTAAATCTAACAAAAATATGGCGGATGTCATAAAACCGAGACCATTGCTGATTAGTCCGAGAAAATAGGAAAAAATATCTAGAACCGAATAGAAAAAAAGTTAAAGAGAAGTTAAAGACAAGTTAAAGAGAAGTTAAAGAGGCAAGAAACTTCAATTTGCATCGCTCGCAAACCTGCTGATTCTGCCTAGTCTTCTAGTCTTGAGTCTTGAGGTTTACGAGGCATCTTATGCCGATTATAAAATCACCTTTACAATCAAACCCAACGATCTATATATACATCTACAATATATAGTAATGAGACACAGTTACAACAATTACGATAACTATCTATAACTGTACATTTATACAAGTAGCGATTATTCGCGAAAATTATTATATTAGACTTTATTATTCTTTTGGTAAGGTACGATCTTACATTATCCAACTTTGCGATATTGCGATGCAATACCGATCGAATTCGGATCCTTTAAAAACGAAAACGTTTCGAATCAACGTTTTAGTAATAATATCGTAAGTCGACATCTTTATTTGTATGCTTTTAATGAAAAGTTATAGATGGCTTTGGGCAAATAATAAATTGCTCTTTAAATTAGATACACTGTGCGATGTTTACGTACGTACATTCTGCACAAGCGATGATTATTCGAAGCAAAAATATTCGTCAACGGACACATTTTAAATTATAAAGATTATTCTCCGAGCTCAATTTTTATTTATATTTTCAAAATTTGTAATTTGCGATGTTAAAAATCGTTTAATTCGATGTACGCGTGACGTTAAATAAAAAAATTGCATCATTTTTCGTTGTTTTCGTCGCGAGTTGCGTATAAAGAATAGCGTTACAAAAAAAAAAAATTACAATGTATATTAAACGAAATCGAACGAATTCAAACGTTGATAAATATTAAAGAAAAAAGATTCCGATCGAACTTTACACACTGTTGTAAGAAACAAATTTTATTGTAAATAATTTTTACAAATTGTTTCGCGTTTAAAAATTCCGAACTAAAATAAAAACGAATAACGCGAATAATTTATACCGCGTAAACGGTAATATTAAACTAATATTCGGTACATTTTATACGAGAAGAAATTAATGTTTGGATACATCAAAGATAAAAATCATAAAATGTTGGCTTTGGTTTGAAAATAAATTTTGATTTGCGATCGTTCGATTTTCATCCAATGATTTTGTTCGAAAATATACACAATACTAGATAGATAAACTAAGTGTTTTTAATTCGAGAGACCCTCGCATTTAGCTCCTGTATTTGTTCATCTGCCATAAAATTTAAAATTAGCATTGCCAAAAATCTTAAATCAATCGTCTTTACTAATATTCTTATTGAGTATGTGCAGATTGCACGGAACCGTAAAATTTTATTAGTTCGTAACTTCAAATTTATATATTTCGGTAAAAACAAATCGCGCGATATCAAACCAAAATTTATTTAAAGATTAAAAATGGCAATATCTTACCGCGAGACTTTCCGCAAAGAAATAATTTTATAAATATGACCAAAAATCGTCGATTATAGCTAATTTTATAGCATTTATTTTAAACGATGAGTAAATTTTAGCGAAAAATTTGTTTTCGGCGTTAATAAAATCTATAAGAATATTCAACGAATGACATCCATTTGATATCTGTCAACGTTTATAAACCTTCGTACCTTTTTATTACGACCGAGAAATTCGATACGACGTTAAAACACGATTCATTTACTCGAGCGTAATTTTTCAAAATTAAGCAAAGAAAATAAAGCGAAACTTTTTTTACCCCGCACTTACTCGATTACATATTACGTAGCTGAAAAGCAACCCTGCGAAGATTCGCGAGAACAGTGACAAATTTTACCGGTGGTAAAACAAGTTGTAAGAGCGGATAAAAAAAAGTTGGGACCAACGTCGCCCAGTTTTCCGCACAATTTTTTTTTTTATCGCGATACGAGTCTAGCGCAATTTTTTAACCTAATTATTATTAAAGTATTAATAATCTAGGCGAAGCGGATGCGATATATAAGAAAAAAAGAGTGATTTAAGTCAGCGACTCTGAATTCAGCTTTAAAAAAAAGACAAACGAAAAAAGATGAAGAGAAAGAGAGAAAGAGGGAAAATGTATGATCACAGAGAAGAGGAACTCAGACGCGTGACAAGAATGCAATTAGGTGCTTTTCGGGTTCCGGCGTCAAGTGGAGTGGTTACCGCGTTTGCGCCTCTATATTTATCTTGCTTTCTGTCTATCCTCCTCTTTATCTCTAGTCCGAGTGTCCATTAACAAGCAGAAAAGAGAGGGCGAGAGAGGGCGAGAGAGGACGAGAGAGAGAGAGAGAGCGGACCGTTACCCAGAAAGGAGGCGAAAAGACGTGATCGAGGAAGGTTTATGATCGTCCTCCTCCTTGCATGTCGTGAACAACGATATAGATATAATATATGCGCTTGGCTTCGGTTCCCGTTCCCGGTTCTGCCCTATCGATGAGCGATGATTTTCCTGCGCCAGTTTCCTAACTGGTTTGGTAAACAAGTCGCTACGAAACCGCAGGAGGAAAAGAAAACATCTCGGAGGAGAGCAAGGGAGAAAGGAAAATCTTGCGCCGGACTCGGACGTCGAGCGAATATCGTAAAAAATTTTATTTAGATGCGCCGCGGTTCGCCTTTTGGTTCCGATGTTTTCCTATCCTACGGATCCGTGGAATAGAAAAGAAAATTGGCGCCTAACTTTGACCGTTGATTCGTTGATTCGTTCGAGCGAACGAATAATAATAATAAATAAAATGCGAAAAGTCCGCCGTATCATTCCAACTAAATAATCGTTCATTTTTATGGTTAAGATAAGCGATCGTTGCGACTATTAAACTCCGTAATGATCTATTCTTTTTTTTGCCAACGCTTTTCTGCGATATTTAGCGAAAATGTTTCAATTTTATCGTTAACATTTTTTTGCCCAATTATAGGTAAAATTGTTGGTTACAAATTTTTGTTCGCGTTTTTTCTCTTCGGAACTTTACTTCTGAATTTTAAAAAAGTTACTTTTATCAAATTATATTTTATCGAAACTTTCGACAAATATTATGTAGAATATTCTAATAAAAGTCACTTTTTATATCGGTATATTTTTACACGTACACTATAATGGAAAGACGCTTTAATTTTAAAAGTATTCATATTTATACAACTTTATAACGTTAAATTTTTATTTTAAAATATACGCAATTTAAATGTTATTCAAAGTAATAATTTTTCCTCGCGATGGACGTAATTTTTAAAAACGTTAAAATTTGCAAGCGTTATATTACGCGTAACGTATCGTAACGAATCTTTAAACAATTTTAAAAAAATCACATTTTCCACGATAATTTATAATCTAATATTTATTATTTTAAACATGACATTGGTATATCTAATAATACCGTAAAAACGAGGTATAAAATTTACTTAAATTATCCAAGTTAAAAGTTAACTTCTTACATAATTTGAAATATGATATAAAGTAAGAAATTCGAGCTTAAGAAAATCAAAAAAGTATTCGTTACAAGGCTTATTACTTCGACTTTGGATTTACATAAATTTTATTTTGCTCCTCACAAAAGAAAATAATTTTATCGTACAAAAGAAAAATTCAAAGTAGGGCGTGATGGACACAAATCATGAGGCATGGAAAGAAAGTACGGCATCGACGATCCTGTTAGTTCACCTAAACTTAAATTGTATACGTTTTATAAATCAAAGAGTTTGAAAGCCTAGGCCATGTATTTTGCTAACATATTATCATATTTTATATTTATATTTACGATTCAAGTAGTAATTTGTGGTTGTCTGTCGTAGTATTTGATAACAGCAACATTGTTTTGCAAGGGAAAATAAGTCCATTGCATTATTTTAAACATAAAATAAAATAAAAATAAACTGCTTTTGCATCGAACGTTTAACCATTACGGATTTTGCGGCTTAAACTGTACATAAAAATGACCTAACAAACTTACCTTGCCTCGAAAAACAATATTACTTTTATCAAATATTACGCCGGATGATCACAAATTTGCTCTTGAATTGTAAATAATATAAGCATATACATACGATTTTCTTAAAATTTAATTCAATGTTTACATGTATCGATTTTTGAATTTACGTTTCCCCAGAATATATATATATATATATATACATTGGCTACTGTAGAGATGCGATAAAGTACGTTTTGTTACAACAGCGATAGTACAAAACAATTTATCAAGTTAAATAAACCAGAAAATCGAAAGAAACAGGTAATAGAACATTTTGAGGTATAGACGTCTTCTACAAGGTATTACTGCTAGTCGAGTCGTAAAATTCCTGCATTTAATATTAAATATTACAAGTTTATTTTAGAAAATTGTGAAAAATTTTTTTCAGGAAATACTATATCCGTTTTATAAAGATATTAATAACGTTTTCATATATACTGTACGAGATAATACAATAATCAACAATTAATTGCAACGATACTATTCCTTACATTGTAAGCTGTGAAAAATGTAACCGGGTGAATCGAAACACGGATGAATTACGTACATACGAGATATGTATCTCAAGGGTGAAAATATATACATTTATAGTTCTTAGAGTCTTTCGACTCGTGAAAGCCAATTAATGAAATTTAGAAGCGAATGCGAATAAAAGTGGAATCATCAAAGCTACTATTAACGATCTACGGATATCAACGTTGACGTAAAAGTTGATTCGCGTATAGATGATTGATCTTATGCGATCCCTGATTTGTGACTCCGGTGCTCGTAAATACCAAAAAAGCTAATAATAACTGTTTTCAATTGAAAAAGTTACGAAAGGATGTTACGCACAAAAATGAAGAAATATAACTTTGATATTTTTCAATATTCGCGATGAGAAAATAATGCAAACACTCCTATATAATTTCAAAAGAATGAATTTAAAACGTACGTTCGATATCTGATTCCTTTCGATATTATTTGGACCTAAATTCGTTCGATATAAATAAATCTACGTATTTGGTTGATTATATTTTGGGCTCCATAAATTTCAAATTTACTTTTTTCACTTCAAGTTGATGATTTTATATTCCGCACCTAAAATCAAAACTAGCCATCTAATAGCTTTCTTAATACCCGACAACTTTTGTATTTAAAATTTTTTTCTAAAACCCATTCTGTCCATGATATTTTGAGGTCTCGGTCTTTTTTCTACACCGTGTATAAGCCGTTCATCTTCACGCGCACGCAAGTTATAATTATCCATCAACCGCTGGATAATATTCTGCATTAAATGCGGTAGCTGTAAAATTTCCAGTCGAATATTAACGAAAACGACAATGTAAAATATATTGAAAGTAAAAAAGTCGTCTGACAAAGCTTTAGGAAAAAAAACTAGGAATAAGAGGAGAAAAAACGAACGAACGAGAGAGAGAGAGAGAGAGAAAGGGAGAAAAAGGGAGTGAGAGAGAGAGTGAGTGAGTGAGAGAGAGCGAAGAGGGAGAAGGCAAGCGAGGGTGGAAGGGAAGGAGAGAGGTAAAGAAGCGAAAAGAGAGAAAGCAACTTGAAAGAGACGAAGAACATCGGAAAGAAGAAGACGAAAAATAAAAGCAAGATGACGACGTATACGAGGAAGAAAGGATCTAAGCAAAACGTACTCGGCTCTCTTTTTCTCTCTAGCTCTCTCTCGCTCTCTCTCGCTCTCTCTCGCTCTCTCTCTTTCACCCTTTCTTTCGCTCGCAGCTATCAGCTTTGTCGATCTGTTCCCGAATATAAAATTGCCGATTTTACGACACACACCTGTACGTAGATACGGCGGGGATAAATATATACAACGCTGATTGATTGATTGATAACGAAGTTATTAATACGAAGGTCAAACATTGACCGAACGGCAATTAGACGTGCAATTATTTATTATTAACTTAGAAGCTAATGTAATGAGCACCAGTAATGGCAATATAGTCGGTAATATATTAATAGAAATACCTATTACAGATAAAGTAAATTTAACAATTAAGTGTAGAACTAGATTACGTACTAAGTATATAATCAACGAGAAACTTGATAGCGTCTGCAACTATGGAGCCATTCATAAAGTTAAGATCGTATGAATGAAATTGCATGCAAATTTAATAAATATTCATGTACAGCTATTTTAAAAGCCATAAATATTTTCTTTTAATAGAAATCGAGTCGGTGTTGAGTCCCCAAAACTGTACAGCCCAAATGAAAATAGTATTTCGATAAATATTGATGCTAACACGAGCGAACGGAAAAAAAGAAGAATGTAATTTATTAAATTGACGTATATTATCTTCGATCACGGGAAGCAATTTCTACAAATAGGTTGGTTGAAAAGTTGCTAGAATTTGATGTCGAGACACTATGAAAATACTTTCATCGATTAGAAGGTGCGAAGCATTGCTACGACTCATTTACCTCTACGGACATGCAGCATTCCCAGGCTTTGTAACAAAAATGAATTGATTAATCGTATTATGAAACGAACGTAACCCGATATTAGAAAGGTGTAATGCGTTCGAAACTATGTAAATGTTATTAAAATACACAATAATTCTTTTACTTATAAGTTGATCTTTGATAAGCCCGTAAAAAGATCGCGACTGTTGGAGCGATGATAAACAAAAAAATAACAGAAAAACAAAAAAAACAAAAAAAAAACAATAATAACGTATCACGGATATTCAGTTTTCAACTAATGCAAGATGTACGCGAGCTTCGATTCTGTAAAATAATCCTTAATATATCCAGATTGTACACATTTAGTTTTATTTGTACATTCGGTTTTAATGATGTTTACGTTTATCTTTAATTATACTATGTACACGAGTGTTTATAGGAGCTCGATTGATCACTCGAGCATTAATTTCATAAATAGAAGTCCGTACAGACGCGCATAGACATTCTTCTGTAATTACTTTTTTTTGTGACCGTATCGAACAATCTTTTACAACCTCTGATTCTATTAATAATGATTAATAAGTGTGAACAAAAACAGCTACCTACGATAATGAATACACTATAAAACTCGTAAAAGGTTACATTCGATTCGCGGTTTCGTTATAATGTACTTTGCTTGGTAATAATAAAATTAAAACAAGGATAAGAACAAAGAGACGATTGAATTTATTTATAATGGAACAAATTAAAGAATTTTATTTTAATTAGCGACCTTTGAAAATAGACGAGAATAGTCGCACGATATTAGTTTTTATCGCGAAGTACGTTCGAATAAGATTCGAATATTATCAGAATTTGGACAGCGTACAAGAATTTTTGATAAAGTATATTACTGACAACTCGAATAATAAATGAGAAGGAGAAGGACGCAGAGAGAAGCAGCGAAAGTATAATTTTAATTCATAGTATCTTAGGTCCTAAGATGTACAAATCACATTTGTAACCCGCATGCGCAACCCAATCTTAAAATTAGCCCAAAATCCACCATCTCCATCGCTTTACTCCATCGCTTTACTCCATCGCTTTTCTCCATCGCTTTTCTCCATCGCTTTTCTCCATCGCTTCTCTCCATCGCGTCTTTTTCCTTTTGACTTCACCTTGCATTTGTTTTTTACGCATTGTTAGGTCACTGGAGTTTGCATCTCTTTGCCTCTTTGTTCTTTGTCCGTCCTCCCTTTGGCCACCCCTACAAATTTGAATTACGTTACGTAGCGAGTTTTTTTTTTTTTTTTTTCGTTTTCCCCCCTTAATGGAGGTTGTCTTTCTATTTGGGGTGACGCGTTTCCGACCGTTCCTTTGGCGATTCCTAGCGAAGAGACACCGGACGATCGTCCATCCAACTATATTAGATAATTTTTTTGTGCTTTCGTTCGAGTGGTTTTATTTCTACGGGCTTAGTTAGACGTACGTATGCACGAAAATAACTTCAATTCGTGGATTCATTCCAGAAATAGGCCATTCATACCGGCATATACATTCGACTCGAATAACTTTTAATAATTCGGGATATCGATCGGCAATTTAGAACCGAGTCGATCCTTCCTTTTATCCGGAGTCCTTGAGATCGTAGGAAACTTTGAATGACTTCCCGGAAGAATATCGAACGTACGGCAATTTTATGTAAAAATGTAGCTACAACAATTTCCTAAATCTAAAGAAATAAAAAATTATGTAGCTCGATAAAAAATTATTACTCTGATTTAATTAAATAAAACCGAAGTAAAATTAAAACGAAGTAGTTAAAAGTAATTTGGTTTTTAATTAAAGCAATAAAGTTATATTAAAATTTAAAAATAAAAAGAAGCTGCTTTTCTTTGCAAATTTTATTCTTGTAATGTAATACTATTTTGAATAAAACAATAATATGTAAAAACTTTTGTTTTCATTTTCGACCTTAAGTAATATTTTCATTTAATAAAGTAACCAACAGTTTTTAACGTAAAAAGGTTTTTACTCGTATCAAAATTAAATTTCGCCTTTTAACTTATAAAAAAACGGAATTTTACGTTTCGAGATTTCAAAAGATTAAAACAACTAACGTCGATTCCTCTATTTTTCGACGATAAAATTGCGATAGAAACAGTTATTATAATAACCCATAAGAAATTTCCTCGACAATTTAAAATACAATATTCTTCGTTATCTAACACAATTTAAAACACTTTCGCTTTTCCTACTCTTTTATCTGTTATTATTTTCTCTATTCCCCATAATTTAAAATGTCGATTGTTCGGAAATACGAGTTACGGTGGAAGTCTCCCGATTTTTCACGGTGAAAACATTTTCGATTCTATTTTTCCGACAATGTTAATATTATACTTTCTACTCGGACTGCTTTAAGTAAAATATACGATAACGTTCCGATCGACCACAAATATTTCGATTATTTTTTTAATTCCATCGTAGTTATCGGCGTGTATCGATGATGCGACCTCGAGGATTCGACGACAGGATAAATATTTCAGATTTCGTATCCATCCCACACGGGAAATTATGTTTCGGAAAATATATCGCCTCGCTGTAAGGTTTAGTATAGCAAAAATCAAACGATGACGGACACATCTGCACACGGATTGGCCAGAACTAACCAGTTCGGAGGAAATATACGAGTCGTTTCGCGAATCCAGGAAGACACGAGAAAGAAAATGAAGAAGATCGGAGACCGAAACCTCCGAGCGCATCATCGCTCAAGATAATGATCCACCAAGTTGGCAATTTACCCACTACGACGACATTACGCAATTTTACTTCTAGTTTGAATCGAGTGCAACAGTGAAAATATATTTACATACCAAAATATAAAGGAGTTGAAACGAAACGTTGCTTTTCTCAAATTTTTTCGTAAGCTTTACATTGTATCGAAAATTCTAAGCATTGTTCTTTTTTAGTTTATTGACAAGTACTCGTACATATTCAACAAAAAATACATACTTTAATGACATTATAATATTGATAATAGGCGATAGGGGGGAGGTTTCTACCCCGAATCTCGGCAGAAAAATCACAGCGGGTGGTCCGTAATAAGGTGTTACCGATCGTGTAACTGATAAGAGGACCCTCATAAATCACACCTGAGAACACTTGACCACCTGTTTAATACTCGAGGGTAGAAAAACTCTAATTTTGATTGGAAAAAATAATAATTTTCGAGGACCCGAGACTGTACCAAATTTCAGTACCAAATTTCACTACCAAATTTCAGTACCAAATTTCAGTACCAAATTTCACTACCAAATTTCAATACCAAATTTCAATACCAAATTTCAATACCAAATTTCAATACCAAATTTCTTATTCGTTACTAATTAATCAGCCAATCACTGCATCAAAATAATCGTTTCGCGGTTTTTAATCGCGTCTCATCTCGATAAACCCATTCGATACGTTTATTTCCAACGAGCTGAATTTGCCATTATTATAAATATGTGGTCAATTAGCGGTAAATAATTAGGTGTCGTTGATTATTTAATCGATAAGCCCACCCATAGCTATCCGTAACTTCCCATCTCCCGTTCTCTCTCTCTCTCTCTCTCTCTCTCTCTCGCTCCCGCGCGTAAGCTTACAGAAAATGCTCACTCCATCACAGCGAGTTCCGATGTAAGTACGAGACGAAGTTTTCTCCCACTCCTTTCCGACTCTCGCACTCGTTCTCACGTACAAGGATACGGTAAATGATCCGTCTCGCTCGCTCTCCTCCACTCGGATAAGGAAAAATACGAACTTTTTCACCGACGATCTTCGCTAACGTCGTTTAATCGCTCCTCCGTCTCGTAACTACGAGTTCATTTTCATCGTTCATTTTCATCGTTCATTTTCATCGTTCATTTTCATCGTTCATCCGAATCGACTTATATTTTTCGACGGTCCTCGACAAAGACTCGAGTCGTACTCTAACGTATGCCTACATCAAAGTGCCTTTCAGTGTTACCGTTCACAGCGAGGCTATTCAAATTTTTCTTCTCTATTTATTTCACTATTTGGAAGTGTGTTTCTCTCTCGTATGAATACAGCTACTTATAGTTGTGTACACGTGTAAGCTATAGTCGATCTAGTCTTATTACAAGAAAGTTAAATAGATGTAAGGTCTACTTTATCTAAGCCCACAAATTGCAGTAACGAAGATGGTCTTTAGCAAATTAGAATACCGATGTTTATTGGTCGATCTTGATCAATTACGATGAAGCTATATTTATAATCATTGTAACGTTTGGAATATAAATTTTTAAGTTGTATAAAGATTTAGATGCATCGTTACACGGATGTCTTACATAGATACCATCTTATTTAAAACCATTTGTCTTACCGCAATTTGATTAACCACAAAATACAACTCGTATGCTATTTTGAACTAGTTCACCGTTATGTTCCAGTTTTTTTCTCTCGTTATTATATACAGAGGCATCTAGATTCTCTCGTTCCAACTCGAAAGGCTAGAAATGAAAAAATTTGCTTTTGGTTTAAAAACTTAAAACTAGAAACAAAAACTGTACTTCAACTTTAAAATAAAATAATTAAAGCAGCTTTTATAACGATGATACCTAAAGATAGTTTTCGAAAAGTAAATTCTTCTTCGTTAACGATTGCGTATAAAGCTGTAAAAATTGTAGGTATCCAACGAAACTTGAAAATCGGTCTTATACCGAAAAGTCGATAGTTTTTTACGTCAACTGATATCGTTGTTTGCTCGTTTAAGCGCATTGGATGCCATAGCCGATGGTTTTGCTATTTTTGTTCGTATGGTCGATGAAACAAAATTTACTGTGCATCGATTGGAGGAGAGTCAAAAATATAATGAAACAGCGTAAGCTATTACCGTTGGAAAAGGATCTTATTAAAATCGTAAAAAATCGCTTAGGGCTTTTTTAAACGATACAGTAGTGTCAAATTATCAAATAAAAAGCAGGAAAAAAATTTAATTGTTTTTATTTATTTTAATTTACTACCTGAAAAGTATTAAACGATATCGATTTACCGATATATTCATAAATCTTGAAAATACCGCAGTTTAGAGGAGTTTCTATGCCAACGCTTTACCAATTAATGGTCCGCATTATCGTGAATCAGCTACCGTAAATTTTGATGATGCGAGAGATCCTGAAACTCGTTGGGCTTTCGAATCAAAAAGAAGCTGATAAAGTTGTACATTTCGATAGTACCGATAATCTTGGATCTTCTCTAGACTCGATAAAATCTTTTAAAATCAGTCAAATTCTGAATAATTTTATAAAATATCAAAATTATCAAAGTTATTATTACCGTCAATTATGTCTAGAGTTCTTATGCGAAAGGCTTAATTATCGAACTATAATTGTATAATTACGCGATACTGTATCAACTACTTAATTATTTATTTATCGCTCGTGTATAAAACACTTATGTTAAGTCTTTCGGTCACTTTATCGGAATGTAAAACGACTTATTTTCCTATGATAGATATTTCACCGATACTAATTAAGTTTGAGGTTCGGTAGAAATTTTAATTTTAATTTTTGTACCAAATCCTTACTTAGAGAATGATAAGTTTTAGGCGATTAAAGAGGTAATCGGTCAATGTACGGATATTTAAAATACAGATTATAATAATTATATTATAGATAAATACGTAAAATTCCTATTTGAACAGAAAGGTATTTAGTTTTTGTTAAATCCTAATTATGTTTTTATAACTTCATTTATTGCAATCGTGATTTTGATTTTGGACTCTAGATTCATCAACGCACGGTATTCACGAATTTTTTTTAAAAAATATGTTATTTTTCTAATTTACTTCCGTCTATTTTTAAAATTAATGGATTAAAATTCGTATTTAATTTAACTTTTGCATTTCGTATAAACGAACTTAGAGTTAATACCATTGATGAGTTTATTTAGATATAAGGTCATTGAATCATCATCACGCGTAATTTGTCTTTCAATAAGTCTCAATTCTATAAATGGTCTAAAATTACGCATAGTAGATCAAAAAGGTAACTTGGTTAACTAAAGTGGAGAAGTTACAAAAGTTAAATTGCGTATTAAAAAATCATCGTAAAATGAATGTAATTTAGATTTTTCGAAGGTATATTAGTAACCAATAACATTCTAAAATATCGATAGATAAGTCGGTCAAATAATTCAATCTGTAACGAAAAATATTACATTGTAGGAATTTAAAAAAAATAATTTCCCAACGAAACATTCGATTCCTACAAAGTCTAGACTCGAAGATAAATTTCAATGTAAAATAAGCATTTTATTTATTGCAATTTTCAAAGAAGAAAAAAACCTACTATGCGTTTAGTCATTTGTCGCCTTCATCAAGCTTATTCATCGTCATCCTATAAAAACAGTAACGAGATGCACGTATCTATTCCAAATCAAGAACTATCGATTGTATCATCAATTAGTTCATTGTATATTTTTGGAAAATTTTCAAAATTGAATAAAGATTCATCGATATTCCATCTGAAATATCGATAACTTAAGATACACAATAAATGCTTACGAGATCGATAAATATAAGAAAGTAGCTTCGACTAGTCTCGCTTAAGGTTAGGATTCATTCGATTCGATTCAAAGTCAATCGATTGAAAATGTTGGATGGTTCGATCTCGGGGAGACAAAACAAATCAGTAATATCGAAAGGAACTTCAACGTAGGCATACGTTAGAGTACGACTCGAGTCTTTGTCGAGGACCGTCGAAAAATATAAGTCGATTCGGATGAACGATGAAAATGAACGATGAAAATGAACGATGAAAATGAACGATGAAAATGAACTCGTAGTTACGAGACGGAGGAGCGATTAAACGACGTTAGCGAAGATCGTCGGTGAAAAAGTTCGTATTTTTCCTTATCCGAGTGGAGGAGAGCGAGCGAGACGGATCATTTACCGTATCCTTGTACGTGAGAACGAGTGCGAGAGTCGGAAAGGAGTGGGAGAAAACTTCGTCTCGTACTTACATCGGAACTCGCTGTGATGGAGTGAGCATTTTCTGTAAGCTTACGCGCGGGAGCGAGAGAGAGAGAGAGAGAGAGAGAGAGAACGGGAGATGGGAAGTTACGGATAGCTATGGGTGGGCTTATCGATTAAATAATCAACGACACCTAATTATTTACCGCTAATTGACCACATATTTATAATAATGGCAAATTCAGCTCGTTGGAAATAAACGTATCGAATGGGTTTATCGAGATGAGACGCGATTAAAAACCGCGAAACGATTATTTTGATGCAGTGATTGGCTGATTAATTAGTAACGAATAAGAAATTTGGTATTGAAATTTGGTATTGAAATTTGGTATTGAAATTTGGTATTGAAATTTGGTATTGAAATTTGGTATTGAAATTTGGTAGTGAAATTTGGTATTGAAATTTGGTACTGAAATTTGGTAGTGAAATTTGGTACTGAAATTTGGTACAGTCTCGGGTCCTCGAAAATTATTATTTTTTCCAATCAAAATTAGAGTTTTTCTACCCTCGAGTATTAAACAGGTGGTCAAGTGTTCTCAGGTGTGATTTATGAGGGTCACCTTATCAGTTACACGATCGGTAACACCTTATTACGGACCACCCGCTGTGATTTTTCTGCCGAGATTCGGGGTAGAAACCTCCCCCATATCGCCTACTATCGATCCATGGGCACTGGTATAATAGAAAACATTAAATACGAACGACTATAAATATTGGATACACAATATGCAACGATACTATGACGCGTATGGAATTACTTAAACGCTTCAGGATATAAATTTTATATCAAAATTATGCTTGTAATTTTCTCTATCTCTCGCATTATAAATAGAAGCAGTTTTATAAAGGAGTTAAAAAAATGACGATAATGCTAGGATCGTTGAATGCAATAAACACCTTGAGCAAACAACGAGTCGTTTGAATATTAACCGAGAAATTCCCTTTAATCCAAAGTATACGCAAAGCTACGTAATATTAATTAGAATCCGCTCGAAACCGGTCGTACCTCCGCTGTTTCCTCGACTTCTCGGGATAATCTTTAATAATGGATCTCTGACAAAGAAGACGAAACAGCTCGCGAACTCTGCAACGTCAGGTTGTTTTAATTCGAGCTCCGGTATTACCGAAATTCGGGTACTGGTGTTACCCATGGGTTCGTTATATGTTACGCAATACATCGGTGATACATCGGTGATACATCGGTGATACATCGGTGATACATCGGTGATACATCGGTAATACATCGGTAACGCATCGGTAACACATCGGCAACACATCGGTAATACCCTATTATACCGATAATTTAAAGCTCCCGAATCCCCGGTATCCTCGTTCTATATTCCGATGCTGATTGATCTACGCGTCATACACACTCCGAGCCTTCGTCCGAAGTTCGATTTTAGAGTCATATAGTCTAGCGAGCGAATTCAACGGACACGACTCGCCCATTAATCACGCGTAATCAAATTTATGCGACTTGCCGTGCTTGGGCTATTCTTCAACTTCACGTTTTATAATTCTCGAGCGTAGTTCGCGCTGGGAAAAAGAAAATAAACGGGACATGTGGCGAGGCCGAGAAAAAAGAGGAAGTGGATGACTTCGCCAAAATGAAGTCAAAGAGGTTGCAGCATTCCGACGAACACAAAGACGACCAATAAATATAAAATGAAACTCGAGGAATCGCCGCATGAGATGTCGCTATAAGTAAAGGGTCAGAAATAGTTAAATAAGAAGATAGGAAAATTAAGATAAACTTGTTCTTTGAATGCACGAAATTAGATCGGTATTCGCACTCCGAACTCGCATTTTTACGCTCTTTATATTCATTTCCAAAACGTTATAACCATTTTTTTTTTATTTCTATTTTTTTTTTATTTGTATTTTTTTTTTCGGTCGAGCGTTTCGAGAGCGAGGAAAACTTTTAAAATTAAAAATAGCGGAGCTTCGTCGAGGTCTAGGTCTAGTTTCTTTTTCCGCTGCTCGGTTTAATAAGTCGGGTTCTGCTATTTCTTTAACTCGCTAAAGTCGAAAAAGTAAAATAATAACTTTTCTTTTTTTTGGTACGAGCTTGCGATATTGTCGGAAATAATACGAAATTACGTTGGGTAGGTTCGAGCGCTCGATAACTTGTGCATACGTCTTCCGTTGCGACGCTGACATTCATAAAAAGTAAATTAAAGGTACAGTTTCGTTAAATTGGATAAAAATTCAATTTTTTAGAATTTCTTTCCCCGAAAAAAATAAAAATAAAATAATTTTAAACGAGTATTTTTATATTTTATAACGTATCTCGTCCTTAAACTTTTTTAAATTTAACCTTGAGTATCCAACAGCACAATTTCTCGGTAAAAGCGAGGCTGAAAGGTTTTTATTATAATTAAGCGAAATAAAATTATTACGAGAACATCTATATCTTTATCGTTGAAAAATAACGTACGTGTACGCGAAAGTTACGCGCGTTCTCTCGCAAGGTTAACGCGAAAAAATTTTATTCGATAAATAATAGCGTTATTTAATTATTGCAAAAAAAAAAACCTTACGCGGTAAAAAAATCGGATATTCCGAATAAAATGCGAAATTACCTCGAAGCGCCAACGCGACCTTACGTTCGTAAAATTACCAAGTATTTTTTACAGCGTTGCAGTACGCGAGAGCGTTTCGGAATTACAAGGTGCGTTCAAAAACCGTCGAAGATGATTTCATTTTCTTACGCAATTCTTCGCGATAACGTTAAACTCTGGCCAACTCTCGCGTCTCTCTCGCGTCTCTCTCGCGTCTCTCTCGCGACTCGCGCGGACTCTCGACCAATTCGGAGGACTGCGAGCGATCGATAAATTACGTTTGGAAAATCCAAGGGGCGAGAACAAAATTAACAAAGCGGACAACGAAGCGATACAACGATAACGATGATGATGATGATGATAATAACAATAGGGAGGAGAGGAGCGACGTTAGGGTCGATAGGAAAGACGGAAAACGAAACGACGAGAACGGCGAGCTTTTTCACTGCGGCGAGGAAAAACCAAAGGCGCGGCTTCACCTATGATATATCGAGCGACGAGGCGACGAGGCGTCGAGAACCAAGGGAACACTCGCGGCGTCGGCTCACGAGTTCTTGGGTTAATTTTAGTTTAATCGACCGAGCCGATATCTAGTGCCGCCGCTCTTACGTGTATATCCTCGCGTGTACCCGCGCACGCACACTGGTTCGACTGCGTGTCGCTCGCCACCCGCGCGCCTCCCCCCCGCGCCTCCCCCCGCGCCACCACCGCACCGCTCCCCAACCCGCTCCCCAACTCTTACCCGGGACGCGTCGATTCGGGAGTCGCGAGGACTCCCAACCGGAGACGAACCCTCCCTCTTCCCTTCTCGCGCATACTTTGCGCAAACCGATCCTCGTCGTTGTAAATCACTCCGGCAGCGTAAAGCGCGTTTAAAGGCCTCGGTTCGAGGCGCAACCGACTCGGAAGTACGCCGGCTAATTGGTACGCGGAAAAAACTCCTCGCCGACGCTTCCAAACTTATTCACCGTAAAGCGACGCGCCGGAAGCTCCTCCACCCGGGAACGAAGAACTCGCTCGCTTCCGATGCTTGCCGCTCTTCTTCGGAGTCTCTCCCCCGTCTCCCGCGGTGGAGGCTGGCCATACAGACGCCGAAAAACTCGGCGCCGCTCATCGAGGATCGGCCGATCGAGTAAAAACGCGACTACTGAGTCGGCCTTTGTTCTCGCATCCGAGCGTTCGGGGCCAGCTCTAAATTTCCACGCGCTTTATCGGCTCCAAAGGTACTTTCCGGAACGTCCCGTTTACTAAAACACGTCGCTTTTCCAAATTCGGAGATAAGAGTGAAATCCGTCCGGTGACTTTTTGACGTTTTCACCCCGTTCTTGCCGATCTTGCCGATCTTGCCTATCTTACCCAAACTGTCCACCGCATTCGAGAGCTTAGAATTTTCCCGCTCTACCTTAAGACCATGTTTATCGAGCGTATTATTCAACGATTTTTCAACGATTTTCCCGTAAAATTACAAACGACCGCGACTCATTTAATCTTTTACAAGATTTCAAAATTTATCGCCAACGACGCGGAAAAGACGTTGCGGTTGAAAACTCGCTTTTCGTTTATTTTCTATTGTTTCAATTTCCCGAAATCGCGTATCGCGATCTCGGCCGTATCGGGAAACGTATTTCGTGCGGATTCGTCGCGCGATAAACTCCGATGTATAAAAATAATTTTTATTTTCTCGTTGCGACTCGGATATCTTTGTTAACGTCGCGACCTTTCAACGTCCGCACTCCATCTTAAACCAAGATTCTTCTCAATTTTCCTTTTAACCGTCCGCTTCCGAATTTCGTTTCGTTATTTCGGACTAATTTGCTAAGACCGCGTATTTGGAAAATTCCTTAAGTAATCCTTTTTACGTACGAAATAATTTGAATATCTTTCGTATCCGCGATATTCGAATTCAGTCAAGGTCAAATATTCAATGCGGTTGCGAACGATGTAGTATATATGCACGTAAATGTACATAAGGGAAGAATATACACGAGGATGTTCGCGAACCTTTTGAAAATGCTATTTCGAGCGAGCGTATAAAATTAAAAACCCTTAAATATGCATGCAAACGAAACATTTGCGTAACGACTTTTGAAGTCTTCAATTAGTGTTTAATATTTATTTAATTTTTATACCGTATAATCGTAAACTTTTCGATAAAGAAAAAAATTGTTTACCTTAATTATCGATAATAATTACGAGTTATAATTCTATTGAAAATTATATTTCGGTATAGTACGTAAACTGTGTAAAAGTTTAAACAAACGACTAATTTAACGAATCGCTCGAAATAAAATGATAATTTTTTCAATTTCATGAAAGGTTTTTCGTATCGTTTCCAAGGAATATTAAATTTTTATAAACGAATGACTTATTTGGACCGCATTCGAAAATTCATATAATATTAATACGAAATACTTTAATATACTTTGCAGTCGCAACGACGGTCCAAGAGTAGTAAAAATTTTCGAAAAGTTATTTCGATATAAATAACTTTTTCGAGTCGTATCGTTGGACAATGTATTACGTTGAAACACGCGTAATCAAAATATACAAAATTACCGAATACATAAAAACACTCGTTCGTAGTTTTTTAAATTAAATTTCCAAAGTTTGGATTCGTCGTTGACGGGGTAACGTTTCGACTCGATGCTGCTTTTAACGTTCGATACGGATCCGAAACGTTTCACGGCATAACTTTAAAAAAGTTAACTAATACAATTACAATTGTATTATAATACTTAAATTATTCTTTAATACCAACTATAAAACGAAGAAGCGAAATAGAAAGCAATGAATAATATAATCGATAAAAAAACGTACATATTCGATTAAGCGAATCGACTATTTTTTTAACCCGATTCGATAGAACTATTCGGCGAATTAAATATACATGTACATACATTACCGTAGAAGAATACCCGGAGCGCATTTCTTTTAACAATGTTTAAAATGCATTCGGCTATTTTGGAGAGAGAGAGAGAGAGAGAGAGAGAGAGAGAGAGAGAGAGAGAGATTCTCATGTATTTTTAATGATACAAAGAGCATAAAAATCGAATTCCTATCGACCATCGGTACGAGTTGGTCGAGGAATATTTTCGCTCGGTACCGTTACGCACCGATTCGTAATCCTCGTTACATTTTTTCCGCGAGCGACTTCCGACCCGATACCCGATCTCCGATGTTTTCGTTTTCTTCGCAGGGAATAGCGCAACGATACAAGGAAATAAGCAAGTTGGGTAACTCGTGTCAACCAATTAGTAAACTCCGGACCGAGCGAACGCGACGTCGCCGCCCATTAGTTAAATTGTTTTGGACCGTGAAAACTTTTACCGAGACGGTATCTCCGCGTACGAGAAACAATTAATCAATAGTTCCATTAAAAGTTGCTATCAGCGAGTAATTTAATTTACCTAATACCGCTTGGTAATCATCCTAATACTCCCGAGAAAATAACGACTCCCGTCTCGCGAAGCATACATCCAAGCATTTATCACGACCAAGTTAAAAAGGAAAAATCGCATTTCAAGAAACCATTAACAATTACTCGAGTCGTTCGGTGATAAATCCGCGATTAATTCCAGGATTCCGTTAACATCGGCCAAAGTGAATTCCCTGTCCGTCAACGAACGCGCCAGTTTCTCCGTTTCTCCGTTTCTCCGTTCTCGTTTCTCTCGTTCGAGGTTCGCTCCCGCGACATAAGGCAAGTAAGGCAAGTAAGGCACGCGAGATTAAAGCGCGAATCGCATTAGAGCGCAAACGACTTTCCGACTACCGCCGTCGCTAAAAAATTTATTAAGGAGACGAAAGCATCGCTTATTTTTACATCGGCAGCTTCCACCACCGCGATATTTCATTTCGAGTATAATTTACAAAACAATAAAGAAGGCGCTGTAAACCGTGAAGACCCCCTTCGGTTCCCCTTCTTCGCCTCCCCTCCCATACCTTGGCCAAAGCGCCAACTTGCTTAACGTCAAATTACCCACTCGTTTATAAATCTTTTATAAATTGCCATCAGCGAGAGAGAGAGCGAGAGGAGATTCGTTGCCGCGTAACCAGTTTCCATTCATAAATTATATCGCGGATCCGCAAAAATGCAGGAAAACGTTGGCAGTGCCGGCATTTTTGAAACAGAGACGAACGTGCGTTGAAGTCGACTCGGCGAGCCAAGAGAGGCAATAGAGACTAGAGAGCGAATCGAGCGAATCGAGAAGATCGAGAGGATCGAGCGGATCGAGCGGATCGTGCGAAGCAGGTACCGGAACAAAAAACGCCTATTGTTTTTGCAACCCGTTTCTCGCGCCGAGGAGTTTTCCGGCGGTAAAGTCCACAAATAACTTTCCGAGAAGCTGCGCCTCGCGAGCGCGATGCGATATTCCACTTTCACTCGGAAATGCTGAAAATGAGCATATCCTATGGCCGACGAGTATTTTGCGAGCTCTTACCGAACGCGGGTTCGTTTCCTCCACCGAGTCGGGACAGAATCCGAACGCTCTTTGACTTCTTTTCGAGAGGAGCGTGGAAGATTCGGCCGCTCCGTGGATTTCACGCCGATGCGAGCGCGGAAAACCGGAGCTAACGAGGCCTCGCCTTTCTCCGAAACTCACGATTCGCCCCCTCGACGATAAATTCTACAGCTGTCGATGCGCCTCCCGCGAACCTCCGGGACGATTCCCTCGATCGTCCGCGGGCGAACGAGAACTTTCCGCACTTCTCCGCGGGACGACGTTAAAAATATATTTCGCGTCGAGAATACTTTCGCGGAGCGAATTTCGAAGGAATAATTTTGAGAAAAGGAGCGACCGGAGGCCCGAGTCGAGTTTGCCTCGACTATCGTGCGCTGGATCGAAAACCGAACACCTAATCGAGCTTTCGCGGACGCTGCTTCCAATCGTCCTTTCATGTTATAATACACCGCGTGTTTTTACCGTTACCTTACGTTTCTGATATTGATTTTTTCCCTCTATTGTATCCACGTCAACGAATATGCAAGACATTGTATATAAGATACCATCGTTCGGAATTAAAATAAATACAGGCGATTAACTCGGAAAATATAATACGAATTACCAACCTATTTTCAATGTTGAGCTTTTTTAATTGGATATTTCTTTCGTTCGATTACAACTCCGTACCTTCGATATTCAATTATTATTTATTATTATTTATTATTATTTATTATTGTCTGCAAATATTTTGCTGAATTAAAATTAAACTAATGTGATGAATGTACGAATATAAACTTGTATAAATGATTGCGGGAATCGGGTAGAAAATATGACAATTTTTTATTAACGCGCTACTCGAGTTCGTAAAATACTATAAAAATTTATGACTAGAATACTATTAAATATCGATAAAACATTGAATAATCATAATTTTAGAAATTATATTAAACTTCGTGTAAATTATCGATTAATTTTTAGGCATTTTAGCGTTATTATTAGTTATAAAATTCATTCTACGTTATATTAAAATTTTAGCTTAAGTTTTTTTATCACGGTTCTATTTTAAAAAATAGTTATATTTTGTATGGTTTTTTTATTCGGTTACGAACATCTTGATAAACTTTCTTCTTTAATAAAAATATTATATATTTCTATTGTACGGCGAATTGCATAGATATTAGAAACGAATGTATTTATTGGTTGGATCAATTTTTAAATTCAAAATAAATATTATGTACGATACGAAATTCGAATCGAAGACCATATCCGCAAAGAAAATGTAATATTGTTACATCTACGAAGATGTAATAGAAAAAAATTGTATAAAAATATATGCAAAATATCGAAATTTATATTTTATAAAAACAATGAATTTAATACAACGATACGAAATTATTAAAAATGATTTATATTTTACAGTTTAATCTCCAAATACGATAAGATATTTCTTTGATGATTAGGTAATGATTAACGATCGGTACAAATGGAGTAAAAATCCTAAAAGTCGTGTATAGAATAAATCACAGAGAAAAGTTCTTAATCCATTAATAATTATTTACAAAAATTAACGAATAAAAAATGTTTGCCCAAAAAAACGGAAGATACAGTTTTATGGATCAATTCTTAAAATATTCGATTACACTCGGAATGTTAAGAAAGTTTGCATTTCGAATAAAAAGCGTGTATAAATTTGTAAGAAACTTGCATGGCTTGTGTTGTGTGTGTGCGTGCGTGCGTGCGTGCGTGCGCGTGTGCGTGTGTGTGCGTTTGCGCGGATACGTAATGTAGCATCTCCCCGAAAAAGACACAATTGCTTCGTACACTAATTTATCGTATTTATTTACTTTTAACTCTGTTTACTCGGACGGTACACGTGACTCGAGGTAAGATGCATAAAATATTTATCGAAATTAGCAATTTACCGATCTACGACGTCTGTTTACCCTATACGTAGAAATTTCTCAATAATAATGCATTCGATCGTTCGGTAATACATCGTCAAATATTATATTTCAATAATTAATACTATCGGAGTCCGTCCTGGGCAAACAAGGCATTATTAGTAGGACAATATTTTGAAATACGTAAGAGCCGTTCTTTTTCTCTCGACGTAAAAAGGAGGTTAACTTTGATGTATTCATTGGGTATATAAATTATGTTGTGTCAACATTCCGCTTCTGTTTCATACTTAAGGATCGCTATAAAATTTGGTTCGAAATTTCTAGTTCTCTCGCGTTCGTTCGAATTAAAAAAAAAAAAAAAAAAAAAGAAAGTCGCGAAGGAAGGAAAGCAATTTCGGTAAAAATGATCGCTTCTGATTTATTTCGTCGGAGCAAAGATACGCGGATAAAAGATAATCGTACGCGGTTCGATACGTACGAGCATTTCGATACTTTGTAAATACTGCAAACTATCTGCTACTAAATCGAATAACTGTATGTTCTTGTCCAATCATTAAGTATCGGTAGATGTACACCATCCTTTATCTCAGTTTCGTTCGCTACCTCTGCCTACGTATTCAACTTTTCTCATCTGCCCCGCCTACCCACGTATCCCTTTTACGCCCCGGAATCATTTCGAGATCGAGGATTGCCATTTAACATCGAATCGGACTTGGAATTAATTAAAATTAAGATCATTCGGAAGTCAAGGTTCGTTAAAAACATAAATAACTTTGCAACGGCAAGGATCGAAGAAAAAGTTGAAGCGATTACGCGAAAATTCCGAGCCCTAAAGAATTCGTGTATTTTTAAATCGTGCGGATGGTTATCGATAAATATTACGAACGCGGACGAAAAATTCGACGAACGCGCGTAAAGCGATCGAACGGACAAAATAATATTTAATTGAATCAAACTTAATTAATTTAATAATATTTAATAATAGATTCGAATTATATCGGCGAACGACGGCCTATTCGAATTCAAACTAATTATCGATGTAGCGTGCCTCGATCGGGTATTTAACGAATAACTATTTATCAGAGAGAGAGAGAGAGAGAGAGAGAGAGAGAGTAGCCTATTGTCGATAGTTGGTTCGCTCGCGCCGATAAATCATTAATAAAACTTCACCGTATTGCATTTATCACGGAAACCGGGACGTCGAGCTATTAATTTAATTTCGAAATCCCTGTAAATTATACGATAAAAGAACTTTTTTTTTCGTTGAATACGTAGGCGTTGTTCTCGAAGTTACGCAGCGGGTAATAACGTATAAACGCAATAACGCGTTACGTTTCAAAGTTACAAATTAACGAAATATTTGTAACGGCTGCGACTCGTTCGACACCCGACGAATCGGAAAAGTAGTAATATCTTTCTCTTGCAAAATTTTTGAGCCTCTCGCGGACGCGAAAGAGAACAGAGTCGGTCGCGTTGGACGTGGAAGCGAGAGAGGAACGAGAGAGGGAGCGAGAGAGGGAGCGAGAGAGGGAGCGAGAGAGGGAGCGAGAGAGGAGCGAGAGGGGAAAGAGGCGCGACCGCGAGTCCGAGTCGTTCAATGACAATGAGAATTACGGTAATTGGGGAGAAACTACCACCAAGTCCGTGTCTCCGTGCACACCCACCGACGTACACAGTCGCGCACCCGAGAGGATAATAATCGCGAGAGGTACTATCGCGAGTGCTATTCCGATGGGACAGGTTCCTCTACGTGTAATCTAATGTCGATTATACGGCCGTCCGCGCTCGATAGACGAGTTCCCGGTAGAGTGCAATAAGCCTAAAGAGAGCCTAACAGACGAGACTTTATGACTTCGGCTAGAATTTACGATTCGAAAAAAGAGAATGGGAAGGAGAACGGGTTAATGGAGCACCGATTAAAGAAAGAAGAAGAGGGTTTTAGCGAGTCTTTACGTCCCGCAAAACTCTTCGGAGCCGAGTCAAAGCGCCGCGAGTCTTGTCCTTTGACGATCCGGCGGATCCAAAAGACCATTTACGTTGCTTACCTACAATGTAAAAAATACGAATAAAAGATAGGAATAAAAGATACGAATAAAGGATACGGATAAAAGATAGGGATAAAAGATAGGGATAAAAGATAGGGATAAAAGATACGGATAAAAGATACGGATAAAAAATACGCGGACGTCGTTTCTCGAGCTTGCGCACTTTTCCGCACTTTTCCGCACTTTTCCGCACTTTTCCGCACTTTTTCGCAACCGAGAAAGAATCGCGATCCATCACCGTTCGCTTTTTTTCAACACAAAAAAACTTTTCTCCAATCTAGCGACCACGCGTTATAAATTCCTTTTACGTATCGAATATAAAGTAAATACTCGAGTCGCCAACATCGGCAAAATGCTTATCAACGCTTTGATACTCGAAAGCTCGTTAATTCGAAACGCATCCACCGGTATTTTAGCAGAAAACGTAAAGCAGAAATTGCTCGACAGGAACCGATTAGTACTTAACTTCCACGAGATTCTAGACTCGAGGAAACTTACGCTGATCCGATGTAACTTTCCGACTCTAGACGCACACGGTATGGATTTAAATCGCGAATGCATAACCGTCGGAACGGTTGACGCGTAAACGGTTAACCGATTCAGAGCCGAGTACATCCAACTTCTCCGTTCGCGAAACTTCCAGATTATAAATTTCTTTTATCCTTTTTCTTCCGCGTCCTCGTCGACGTTCTCGCCTCTTCGATAATAGAAAAAGATCGTAATTCAATGTGAGCTCGTCGCGGCCGCGTTAATCCGGTAATACAACCATTTAAACGCGCGAGAGGAACTTTCAGCTTTTAAGTGTGTCGCAGCGTAGTTATAAGAGCTTATAAGCGCGGGGCCATTAACGCGACTCGTACCCACCGGTACATCCGAATTCGTAGCATCGAGTAACTTTATTATTTAGCGAGTGTCACTTACGGTGAACGCGTACGCGAACCTCGCGAATACCGTCTAACGACGTCTTTGGAAACTTTCAAGGTTTCGCGTTGACGCGTAGGAGAACCGACGAAGACGAGCTTCGTATAAATTCATTTCGGGTTTCGGGTGCGCTTAAATTTAACTTTTTAGTAAAATTACCGCTGTTCTCGCGGATCCCTGATAACCTCGCGCGACGAACCGTTTGGGTTCGTTCGTCGTCGCCGCTTTTAGATATCGTTAATAAAACGCGCTTATCGTGTTTTCCGATGCGTTTGTTAAAATTTCCGAAGATTGGATTATCGATCGCTCTTGAATTATTACATCTCGCATCTCGATTCCGCTCGAGGATGCAAAATTATTCCGCATTTTTTAAATGTCGCTCGTTGACGCTTACACTTTTGTACCGTTCTTTCTCGCTTTCTAGATAAATACTTGAAAATTATTATCGTTGAACGTAAAAGTTACGTCGAGTGGAAGACGAACAAACGTAAAAGTATTTCTTTGCGTTGAAAAAAATGAGCTAGGATTATCGAAGAGAACGAAAATGAATTCTAGAAGGAAGTTAGTTTAATTTTTTTCGGATGCAAATTTGCCAACAGAGCTGAACTCTATTTAAGAATATACACGGATACGAATTGCAGTCGCGTCCTTAAACTTGACGGTCCATCACCTTTTGGCTCAGCCGTTACATCTCTCGCATTCCGTGTCTCATCTTCCTTCTTCGTAATCTCCTTGTAAACTTGGACTGGCAAAACGAAGGAAAAAACGTCGGTTCGATTCGATTCGATTCGATTCCATTCGATTCCATTCGATTCAACTCGATTCGATCCGAGTTGATTCGAGTTGATTCGAGTTGATTCGAGTTGATTCGAGTTGATTCGAGGGGGTTCTACACGAGTCTCTGAATTTCGAGCGAGTCGTAGCCTTTGGCCTCGATCGACCGAATTAAATCTAGCGACCTCGGCTCCTTCCCTCCTGCAATCAGCGAATCCATGTGCGCGAACGCAGGCACACGCAGGCACACGCAGGCACACGCAGGCACACGCACGCTCACGCACGCACGCTCACGCACACGCGTTCCTACCCTCGCACGGACGCGAGAGAGAAAGAGCGAGAGCTGCATGACCAACGGCTGATATTCGCTCATCTTCGGGCCTATAGTTTCTGCCTCCTCCTTTCCCTCTCTTTCCCTCTCTTTCCTCTCTCCCTCGCGCTCTCGAGCAAACATACACGAGAAGAATATAAATTATCGATGCACCTACTTCATTTTTTTGCTCGCTCGGTCGCTCATTGCGCGTATATTATATGTCCTCGGCAATGGTTTTCGATCTCGGCGTATCCTGACTCGCAACTTAAGCAACTCGGACTTTTTATCCTTTACTTTTTTCATTACTTTAAATTTTTAAAAATTTCCAAAGCGTTTCTCCGTCCTTTTAACAATCTTTTAACAATTCTTCGCTCACGTTTCTTCGGCCGTTCTAAATTCGCTGCGAAAGCCGATGTAACGAACGTTTCGCGAATTAAAATTAAGAATTGTGTGTTAGTGCCGTAATTATACCTTCATTTTATTCGCGCGATAAAATTATTTTTTCGGAACGTTGTTCTATTTGGATTCGGGCGTACGCGTTTCGTTTGAAATACGGTTCTTTCCAAGGGACAAATAAACGAAGAAGTAGCGATATAAATTTATTTTCTAATGAAATTTTTAGAACGGTCGCGAGAGAATCGAACGATTAGTTCCAAACGCGATAACTTAAAATTAAATTCGTCGTTTTTACAAGGCTTTCCGATGAAATTTTTTTACTCGGAATAATCAAAACCCTAAAAAGCATCGGAACGTATAAAAAAGTCGGGGAGAATAATATACTATTACGGTACAATTTTTTACGTCGTAAATAATTTTGATACCTTATAAGTACTTTCATCCGATTCGTTTTAGATGGATACGAAGCGGCTGTTATTGAAACGAATGAAGAAAAAAGCGTGCATTGTTCGATATAATTAAGATGTACCATTTTTTGTACCAAAATTCGATCGTCTATCATAACCGGATGTAGAGTTAAAAATAACGCGTTGCATCGGACTCCGAAGAAACATCTGGCTTAATGTACCAAAAACCTATTCGGTATTATTTTTGACATTATTTGACAAATCTTCCAGAGATTTAATCAAAAAGTGCAAATAAAGCTCGAGACGTACATTTTATCGATGACAGCGTAGCAAGATTTATGTAACGCAATAAAATCCCTGATAGAAATATTGATGGATTTCCGACTAATCCTTATTGAGTTTATTTAAATCACACCAATTACCGGCTCAGTCTTGTGACTCGAAATCCTCCGCGTTCGGGGACACTCGGGGATACTCGGGGACACTCGGGGACACTCGGGGATACTCGAGGATAGTCGTTGAAACGAAACCGGATAGAAAGCGGTTAATTTTTTCCATCGTTTAATCCGATTTTAGGCGCAGTGGATAACCGATATCGATGTTCGGCTCTAATGTACCGCCAAGACTTCCGCTCACGCGTGAAATATCGTCGTACGCGATGAGAGTTTCGCGAGTCGGTCCTCTTCCTTCGAGGTTTCCTCCGCTGGATACGTTTTTCTTCTCGGCACGTACTCGCGAAACCGAACTTACGTACGCGGAGATCGCGAGCAGACGATCGAGGGAACGATGGAACCAACGATCGAACGATCGCCGAAATACGCGATCCGTACTTCCAACCGGACGCCGTGACATCCGAGTTCGCTTCTCGATCGCGCGGTTCCGAGTTTCGTCGCGAATCCAGAGCCAGTCGTTCGACTCACGCCCGATTTTCGCCCAGCGGCTAATTTATTTTCGAACGAGGAGCGCGGATGGAAGCAACGATGGAAGCAACGATGGAAGCACCGAATTGACCGCTCGGACTTATTAGTATGCAGCAACGTAAACGCGAGGCTGAAAAACATTTCTGACGCTGTCATAATATAGAAAATATACCGAGATGATAAATCTCTTGTACTGCATAAATTTTAATATGCTTAGAAGCTTTACTTTAAGCTTCCGATCGAGTCTCTAGCGTGTCTAGTTGCTGAGATACCGGTAAATTTATAGTCTTAGAATAAGCTTTCGTGCACTTTAAATCAAGTTTTTCTCGAAAACCTAACACGATAAGACCATTTCTACGGTCAGATTTGAATTTAGCGTACTCAAACTAAGCTAAAGAAATATATATCATAGTAGGTACGAAAGGATTATGTTTCTGCCTTGTCTGCAAGTTTGTAAAATTATTACTCGCGTTGATGCGGTTAAGGGCAGAAAAACCTATATTTTCCATGGACAATTTGAAAAACTGCGGAAACGATTGCGAAAAAGCTCGAAGATGAAAAAGCATGGAAAGTGGAGAAAAAAAAGAATTAAATCGCGTTCGCGTCGCGTTTCCCTCGGAAATTTTGTCGTATCCTTTCGAAAAGTTTGCGAGGTACATGGAAGGATGTCGGTACACGTTCGTACAATGATGCGCGAGATTAAAATTTTACGTAGTTGACTTCGTAACTACGTCGATATTTATTTCAGTGCTGGACGTAATAAAACGCGATAAAAATACTTTCTCGAGAAATAAAAAGCACTTTTCAATTTTTCGTCTTCTCGTGACGCGCCGTGAAAAGTAAAGTTTATGTAAAAATATACCGGAAAAGTTTTCTTATTGCTTAACGTTTAACCAACTTTAAAAACTAGACACACGGACAGACTTGGACTCGGCTACGTGATACCAGTTTCGGTGTTACCGGATTCAATTGAATCACTGTCTTAACGTATCATTCGGATTGGCTCCGATCATTATTTTCAATTGTCGTTACATTAAACTTCAATTTTATTCGGTCACCACTTGTGAGTTATCGCTTCTGGTTAATTTTTTTTTAATGTCTCATTCGAGTCTTAATTATTAATTTAATAGTTAAATATAAATCAATTAATTTATTACGCTGTCAAAAAATTAATTAACTCACCCTTTTATGTATTTAAGCTCAAACGGTAGATATTTATCGTCTTTTTTAAACGAAAAAAGTAATTTAAAATAGATAGAGTAAAATTTAATTCGAACAAAATAACTAAACATTATTTTATTAGAGTATTTATTCTTTTACGCGGTTTCTTTTTCATTCCTCCACCGGGAATATCGTATTTATTTTACTTTTACGTTTTCGAACGATCGATAAGACGTACTATGGATATAATAGATTCTAGTACAATATATCACTTTATAACGTTTTTTAATTTCATAAAAGGACGCAAAAGCGCATTATATTTTTGATGTTACTTTTCAAATCGAGCATAAAAATGCAAAATGTTAAGTAAATATAAGAGACTGTGTGGGTTTTTGGGGGAGGAGGGGATAAATCGATGGTTAGCGCATTACAGCGATAAATACATCGTCGTTGAAACGATGTTTATAGCAGAGTTAGCGTAAAAAGTAGAAACGGCTTAAACTACAAAAGGTTACGGAGGGCAACATTCGCTTTGGTCTCCGCTTAATTTTTGTTGCAGAAGCCATATTTCTTTCTTGGCGTACAGCCTGAATCATTATCCGATTACAACTCGAGCTCGCTAAATGTTTTCTCCGGCGGTCGAGGATCGAAAATTCGCGCTAACGTGAATTAGAAGAGTCCGCGCGAGCGCTTCGATCGAAAAATGCGATAACTGGTTAAACGTCATAAATAACTTGAAACGGTGATAAACGAATTCGCGTCGTGTATTCGTGTTTCCGAATACAGGCGTAGCTTTGTAACGGGACGCGGGACTCGGGACTCGGGATCGAAGTGTGAATTCGATAATGCGCGCGTCCGACAACCAACTATTAAGACCGAAAGACCGAAAGACCGAAAGACCGAAAGACCCAAGACGAAATATTAACAAAATTCAAACGGACGTGAATTAAACGCTTTCGAAGGACGCGTCGTATCTCACCCCCGTCGCAACGATAAATCTCCGAGTTAATCTGTATCTGTAACACCGCACAGCCCTTCTTTACTCGCTCTTAATCGAAATAGGATCCGATTTCAATCTCCCGTATCGATTTAATCAAACTTTCGATCTTCTAGTAAGACGAGCGCCATATCGCACAAAAGGATGTCGGAGGTGCCAGCGTTACTCCAACTTTCCTCCGTAATAGCCTCTCCCGATGCCCCACGCCACTCGGGATCCTCGGGATCATTCCAACTTCCGAATAATATATATTGATTTTCTTAGTGTATTAGCATACTTCTACGCGATTCTACGCGATTCTACGCGATTCTACGCGTACGCATTTCACAAATTACTTTTCTTGCTTCTTAAAGGGGAAGTCACGTCGGTATTTCTAAAGAAGTGATTTCCTTCGCGAGCTGCTTCGAGATTTCGCATCTTTTCAGCGTCCGTTGCGAGCGTTTAGTTAACGTTCAAAGTTGATTCCTTCGTTTTCGGCTCATTGTTCACTTATGTATTTCATTAGCGAGAACATTTTTTTTTCTTTCTTTTTTTTTTTTATATAAAAGTAAAAGTTCGTCTATATTTGTATCTCCTTTATAAGCTCCATTTTATAAGCTCCATTTTATAAGCTCCATTTTATAAGCTCCATTTTATAAGCTCTTTTATCGATACTTTTTTCGAATTTTCTCGAAAGCTTAGTCATTGGCCCAAAATAACAATTAATATTTTAAGAATTCGGTACGCAACCAACATATCTATTATTATATATAGAAACCCAAAAAAATGTCTCCATTCGTACCACCTAAACTCGTCATATATTTAGCTAAATTTTTTCCACGTAATATTGGAAACTACGAAGAATTACGAAGAATTACGAAAGGTTATTATGGAAATTAGGAGCATCGACGTTTTATCTCGAACGCGTAGAAAAATTTAAAAAATTCATTGTCCTTTCAGAATTATGATTTCGCAAAAATTATAATATCAACGTTGGTGAAATTTTGACGGGGCCTTCTTTAATTTAATCGGAATTACATTGGCTATAAGCCTCGTATCTTATCGAAGGAAGAGGATGTATAAGTCGTTGGCGAAGCTGCGAGGGTTAGTTTGTTGCTTTTATAACGAGAGCTTTAAACGAAGCCTAGAATGTTTAATGTTCGCGATACTAAATGAAATATTAAGTACAAATAAAAATAGAAATAAGAATTCATAGTTTTACGGCGGTCATTAAAGCCTAATCTTTCAACGGGAACATTAATAAAAAGTCTCGACAAGTGATTATTTCAATATCGCGAAATGAATGTACCATTTTTATTCAATCTATAATTGTGATACGATATTAATTTACGACTTTATTTTTCTCGTTTTCTAATTCGGTTAAAGTAAAGAAAAATCCGCGTTTGTTATTTATTTCACAAAAGAATCACGAGAAACTTATAATTAGCTATTACAGTACGCAAAAAGCGAAAATGCTCGATACGTTTCAGTTAATATTGTAAATTCAGACGTAATCAAACTCTGGTCGTATTTATAATTAACCCTATTTATATATTAAAAACTTTATTATGCTCGGTAAATTTAAATTAAATTTTTGATCTAATTGTAAGCGAACCAGTAATTTTCTAAAGAAATCATAATTTTTGTTTCCAAACTTTGAAAGGATCGCTTTCAATTTCATGCTTAATCTTTTAAGTAACGTAGAAATTTCTTTTAAAACAAACTTTAAAACTGATATAAATAGTACGTATTATGATAAATTACGAAGAGAAAATTAAAATGATATAAATTTATAGCATCACCCGAAGTTGTTTTATCATCTTTAGAAACGAACAGTTCGTACCTTAGATGCGAAAACAAAATTTTGAAGTTAAGATAAAGATTAATTAACAGTGCGCATACATTTTTCAAGCTGTAAAAATTTCTGCGATAGAAAAAACTAGTGTCATTTTAGTGTAATAATGATAACGGAAGAAACATCTTTATATAAAATCTACATATTATTTAACGAATAAATTAATACATTCTAAATATTCTAACATCCGTGTGGAATTTCAATTTAAATTTTTACTCTGATAATAATCGAATCAACAGCTTTTTTTAGAAACCGTATCAGTTCTATCTTCAAACTTGGGGAGGATGAAATTCAATTTCACTCTTACTCTCTCCAAAGAAGATTTGTAGAAGTGAAAACTTTTCGTGATACAAAAAGCACAAATTTTCCGAAATAATTTTATACCGACATATATATCTTCTATAATAAATAATAAATTAAAAATTAAAATTACATAGATTTATAAAGTTTGTATAATTCCTCGCATCTACGTTAAAAGTATTTCGTAAAGTTTCATCTTTTTGTTTCGTAAAAACTTACCAAAATCTTCTCTCAAGAGAGTAAAAGTGAAATTAAATTTTATCCTCTCTAAGCTTGAAGACAGAAAGTGATATGACTTCTTGAGAGAATTGTTGGTTCGCTTACCATTAGAGTTAAAATTTATAACCGTATTTCTTAAAATAGATACTTTTCCGAGACCCTAATTTTAAACGCATAATTTTCACAATGTGTAGTCTTATTATATCGGAGAAAAAAATACAGCAGTATTTAACCGTACATAAAGCTGTAAGAAATTTAAGATAAATAACAAATGATTATTATTATTTTCAAATTTAACGAATAGAAACTTAATTTTTATAACATAATTTTCTTAACTTAAACTAGTTTTACCGAATACATTAACTTTTATTTCTTTTTTATTTTTATAAATAATCACTTAATAATTAAGTGGCAATGGTACGAAATTAATAAAATAATGATATTTTCGGGACGAACGGACCAAACGACTTTAACTAATGGTATTTTTCTATAAAATTAATGATACAAGTTTCACTTATAGTATATTGTATACAAAAAATATGAATAATTATAGCTCAATGGAACACAATGATGTACTAAAAAAGCGGAATCAATTTTAAACAATGATAGAAGATAGATAACGATCTATTTATTTCTATCAGGGTTAATTATCCAACTAACTGCCTACTTGCTAATAAAATTTTCTATACTTCATAAATATCGAAAACATTTTATCCACTCTTATTCCGTGAATACAAATAACCTATTTCTATTTTGCAATTCCAGATTCAATAGGCGTAATTTTTTCTTACATCATGTACTTAAAATATACGCGAATAAAATTATTATCTTTATACTTGCATCTTACAATTCTCTCGATCCAATCTCGAAACTTTATTTAAGAAAAAGTAAGCGCTAAATCTTAATTTTGAATTTTTTATATTTCTAAAAGTTGTATTACGTTCAAAATAAAGCCGGGGTTATAAAAAAATTAATTAATTTATGTGCAACGAACGAACGAACGTAGAAACTAGTAACTAATTCTAACAAAGTAAACGTCAACTTCTAACTTTCTATAGTATAACAAGTGCAAATATATTCAATAGTACTTAGTTTACAAATCTAAAGTATAATTATTGTCGTCTTTCACCTTAATTTACGTACGGTAATTACTAAGATGTATACGCCAGATATAAAAATATCCTTTTCTCGGTAAATAGTAATAACTCGAGTGATTTCACTTTACTTTTCCTTTTCACGTCTTCTCTTTAATTTTTGTTTTATTGTACACGGATGCAATAAAAGACGGCTCGAATCGATAATTTCCTACGTTTAATGGGGTCAACCGATCGTACGTGCGTTTTTAAATTTCACACGGACACGTCGGTAACTTGATAAATGTACGAATATACGTTTAATCCCGAACAAACCAAATCCCAATGTCTACGAAGGTTCGCGTCGATCAACATTTTATACGTAAAGCATGGGTTTAATCGATCCAGTTAACGTTATATTTAAAAATTTACGAAAAGATACTTTGCATTTTTTTCGAGTATAATAGATAAGCGTACGATAAATACGATACGATAAATCGATGGTCTCGAAACTGAATTTACAAATTTATACGCGTATCTAAAAAAAATAATTCTCGCTCGGGAATAATTTGGACGGCGATCAATTATTTTAATGGAATATATTTATTTAATACTCGGCGAAAAATATTAATAACGTAGTATTGAAAAATTGACTTTTTTAAGATAGCCCCTACAATGTAGACATTTTTCTAAAGCACGAGAGTCGAATAAGAGGAAAATAAACAAAATTTATAAAACGATAAAGAAGGAACGCTTATACGTAGTTATAATAGGCGATTGCCGAGCCGATCAACCAAATGTATTCCTATACTCGGTACGTATTTATTTAAGCAGATATAGATATAGTTATACCGTCGGCGTTATCTCGAGAATTTTGATCAGGCTTTTATGCGCTTTCTATTCGAATCGGAGAGGAAATTTATTAAATTATTAAGATTAATTAAGATCCATTTTCTTCGTATAAAACGTAGGTATTATATCTTCGGAGCGCGTCGATTCGCCACTTTAACGAGATATTCTAAAAATAATAAAAACAATTATCGGCTCGGAGCGCTGGCCAAAGTAAAACGAAGCTGCTTTGTATATCGAGAAGAAGATCCTTTGCCCGGTTTCGAGAGGAGGACTCGGAGAGAAGGATTTCGAGAGAAGGATTTCGAGAGGAGGATTTCGAGAGATTCTCGGCTGCGAGCTCGAAAGAGAACGAATAGACGACGGAGATCAGTTGTCACGCTCCTTCTCTTCTGCATCCGAGGTTCAAAAATCGTCCAACTTTTTGTACAATGTAAATTTGCATAGAAATTTAGAAGCCCGAAAACTATGGGCCGAGCGAAAATTATATCTTCGCATATCGAAAGTTAAAAAGTCTACGATGGTCATCGCCGTTATATATATTTGGATGCAAAACGAAGTAGTGCAACAAGAAATAAAAAAGGAAGAAGATAAGAGGCGAACGGTGAATATACAGGCGGTGCGTAGGCATATATATAAAAGCTGTTAACAAGAAAGTTAAACGAGGTAGCCACTCGCCAATAAAAATGATAATAAGAACAAACCGCATCGCAGGCAAAGAAAAAAAATTTTGTGCGTGGCGTATAAAGATGGAACTCGCGGTAGCTGAACACGCGAAAGAAGAGAAAAAAGGAAAAAATGAAAAAATGAAAAAATGAAAAAATGAAAAAAGGAAAAAAGGAAAAAAGGGCGAAAGAAAGGGAGAAGGACCGGATTAGAAGAGGAGGAAAGAGAAACGGAGAATGGGACAAACCGAGAGATTAATGAGGATCGCCAGGAAAATAAGTGGCCACTGAACGAAAAAAGAACATCCCAATCTCACCCCATTTCTACCCAACTCGAAGCTCGTAATTTTTGCGTCTGGATGCGCTGATACCGATAAACGCGAGAGAAAGCGAAATGCAAGAGTGAAATATCGAGAAGGCGAACGATGGAAAAGAAAGGAGAAAAGAAGTCTCCAACGAAAACTGAAAACTCGGGCGCGAAAGAAAAGTTTAATAGACGTTCGTCTATTCGTAGTCTCCGCGCTTATCATCATCCGAGCCGTAAGAAAAAATTAACGCAACGCTCGGATTTGAATATTCGCGCTTTTCGATTAATGGTACGTAATGGTGAGTAACGGTACGTGCAATAGGTTCCGTGAATACTTAAAGATAACTGCACTTTTAAGCGTTGAGCTGCGGCTTTAAAACGCGAGCTTATCTATGCGCGTTGGGAACTGAGACGTATAAGGACGGCAAACCCAGTCGAGTCCAGAAAATTACAAGAAATTTGTATAGACTCATAAATTAATAGCTTCCAAAGTAAACAATTTCTTAGTTTTAGCGCATACGGCTCCAAACAATACGTATATAACATTATTTACATTTTTTTATTTCGCTTGAGTTACTATCCTTTTGCCAACCAACATCTTTTGTTTTCTCTTTCTTTTATTTCGCAAGTCTATTATCTGCACAGAACCATGTTAACGTTATGTTAATTAAAGATATTGTATGTATATCAGCATTGTTTACTGTACCGAAAGTAGTTTTATTAGAATCGTATGATTCGTAAGAGATTTCGCGAGCTTATCTTCCACAAAATAATTGTGATCCGGATTCGGTGAAACCCAGTTTCGGTTCTTACGGCGCCAAAAGAAATACCGTTCTAAATTTTAATGTAAATACGCGCGGAGTTTATTTTCGAGTAACAAAAATTTCTATTAAATCGTTGATATCGATGAAAAGTCGACGAGTGCCTTTACAGCAACTGTTTCACTCAGAGGTACTTAAAGAAATCAAATAACGAAAATTTGCATAATAGAACCGAGAAATCGGTAGACTTTTGTGAAAGGAAAAGAGAGAATAAATAAAAGCGACGAAGAAGATGAAGAAGACTCGGATTCCTTCAATCATTTGTCATTGAACAAAAAAGCAGACGCCATTACGAAATTAGAGAATAGCGAAAAAGTCGAAAGAACAAAACAAATAAAGTAAAAAAAATTTTTCTATTATAAATTTGAAATTACTCGCTTTGATTTCGAATTTATTTCCTTAGCGTATAATAAAGAACGTACTTATGAATATAAATGAGCATTTAAACATTTTGAATTTAATAATTATAATACAATTCTAATACCAACGGATACGCGATGAAAATTTTCGATGAAAATAAAAGGATCGACAAAGATCGTAAAAATTGTTATTTAAAAGTACGAATCAATTTTTGGAAAAATGCAACGAATGAAGTAACTTAAAAATTTAATCAGTGAATCTTCTCGTACCGTTCTTAAAAACTTGCTCAAATTTGAGAATTTTAAATTAAAAAGTTACCGCTTTAGGAATTTCTACGACCCTTTCGTATTCAATTAACTACATTGCAAGGAGAAAATTAATGCGTGAAAAATTATAATATTTCATAGTAAGAGGAGGACAGTCTGTCTTCTTAAGAAAACTACTATATATTTTAATAAAGCATTGAATATTTAGTCAAAATTATTACACTATTACGTACATTTTACTTTCCACGATAAATAACGCCAAATTATTATAAATACGAATGTGTCACCCAATTTTTACGAAACATAATTCTTGCTACATTTTCTCTTAAAAATGATAGATTCTAGACAATTTCGTCTAATTATTCAAATATTTGTTTTAATTTTTTTTTCTTCGCAAATACATCGCGTGAGATACGTACGAGTACAAGTGCAATTATACAAAAATATATCTCCCGATACAATAACAATTATTATCCAATGCTTGCATTTTTATGAAATTATATCGTGTAATAAAGATAATTCGGACATTATATTTCATTGTTTATATTTGGAATTCAAACGATGAAACGCATACAGAATAGAATTTTTCAAATACCTTTACACTCGATATTTTTGTGTATATTTTCGTGTTTATGCAATTGAATTTAAGCCGTGAAAAAATTCTATGTGGATACTTTAAACTGACAATTTAATGAATTTTTGAATAATAAGCAACAACGGTAAAACCATAATATTATCCCTTTTTAAAACAACGTAAACTTCGACATTCTTTAAAAGAATAACATTTTTTTATATTATTAATCAAAAAACTTAGCCTAATTTTTTAAATACGATTATATTGTAAAATTGTTATGTAAAACAACATGACGTCATAACGTTATCTTTATAAATAATTTAGAGTAGATCATTGACCTAATACCGAGAAATTAATTCGAAAATTTTATTTTTGAGGACTTTAATGCGTTAGCTTTCGTCAGAACTTTATTATATTTGATTCATTTGAATAATAAATACATTTCTGTCCAATAAAATTCAATAAAAAACCGAACGTATATTTTACAAGTTACGATGTCCCTAAACAAGTTAATTTTAATATCGAATATTTAATCGAATATTTTACAAAATTATTAAACGAATTTTTGAATTTAAAAATCGGCATTATAATACGAAATACGACAAAATTAACGACATTAAAAGCTACTGCACTGCTTTAAAGCATCAAATTAAAAATATGTTTTTTAAAATTTTTCCAAAATTACGTGGAAAGAGTATAAAAATATATCGTTCGCGTTTTTTCAATTTTCATTTGGTTACTTTATAAATTATAATACTTTTTATAAAGCGATAACCTATCTAAAAAATTAAATTACATATTGTAGCAAATAAATTATTGATATCGCAAAAATAAGCATCCAATATTACATTGTGAGAATAATAATAAACGTAAAAAAGATAAGCACTTTATATCGAGCAATTATCAAGGGTTTTCAACGACAAGCTTAAAAGGCCATGGATATTTGATAAAACGAGTAGAAACGAACGGAACAGCTTCGGTCGAAAGGAAAGCCAAGAATGATATCGATAGATGATTAAGATGACAGATCCGATAGCGCTATTGCTTTTTTTACGCATAGACATTGACAACGAAGATAACATTTTAGTAGTTTTTTTTTTTTTTGTTTTTTTGCAAGACCGATCGTTATCGTATAATATTTGGCGAAAAAAAGTAGTCCACGACGTTCGACGAATATTCTTTACAAAGCTATCGTGTAAGTTTTAATAACCAAAATGCTAAAAATATAATTCCGAAAAAAGTTTTTATTATCCGAATTTGACCTTTACATCGTAAAATTTTAATTCGAACGTCAAAATTAGCACCTTCTATTACCGAGTGACGTTGAGAAAAAAATAATCCAAGACGAGACGCAGTAAGCAAGACTCAATCAATCATAATCGTCGGATCTTAAGTATTATTAAAGAAAAAAAAAAAAGGAGAGAAAAAAAGGAAGAAGGAGTAACGAAAGAAGAGGGAGAGGAGAAACACCCACACATGGTTCGAAGCGCCAACGCGATGATATTCATTCCGGGTATAAACGAAGTGACACGTGCGCATACGCGAACGGAATTCACGCACACGGTTACACGGTTACACGGTTACAGGGTTACACGGTTACACGGTTACACGGTTACACTCACGAAACACACGAAACACACGAAACACACGAAACACACGAATCGCTCGTTGTAGATGGAAATTCGTCTCCCGTACGACCTTTTGAATCCTACGGAGTCAATTTCTAACCGTCGTTAGAGGCATCGTTCTTACGTACGGGTCGGTTAATTATCGAGCTTCTAGCCGGCTGTTGTTAATGGGTACGGTCCAGAATTCAACTGAAACGAGTAGGAATTTTTTTATAGTTACTTACGATTTCTTTCGCCGCTCAAGGATTTCGCCGAGTAGTTGATTACCGGCTAGTATTGTTTTTATGGTGAGCATGTCATTACCGTAGACTATTTTTTTTTTAATGATTTTTTCAAATGATTTATTTCGTGTATCTTTTTCTTCTTCTCCCGTAACCCGTAACGTAATTATTACTTTTCAATCATCCATTTTTCTTCCGTATCATCCGACCGGAATCCCGAAACGCGTTTCGTTCCAATGGCTTTCGCGATTGATTTTAATGTTGCCATGGTAGTGTCGATCGATGAGATAAATACAATTGTAATGTACAAAGGTCATCGATTATCGGAGGATACGAAAAACGAACGCGGGGATGGAACGCGAGGAAGATCGGCGCTATCGACCTAAAAGTAATATTAATGGCGTATAATTAATGACGCTCGTAACCTAAGCGGTCGTACATTAATGCATTTATCGAAAATAGCGTCAAGTTTATATTTACAAATATTCGATTATTGAAATTTTGCGATTCATAAATTTTATGCTAATGTCGTTCAACCGTGATACCTCGAGCAAGGAGCAAAAATAGAGGGAATTTTAGATCTAACGAAACGGATAATGCAGCTGCCGATAGTTTCTAAAACGTTATAAAACAATACAGTTACGTATATTTTAACGAGTAAGTACATTTTTTACATTATTTCGTTTTTAAAAATGCAAACGGGGATTCCGCTAGAGGTTCGCGAATAAAATCGAGAATCGGTGTGATTCGCGGCTGATTTGCTCGTCTAAAATCCAAATGGGAAACGTTGTTGATGTTGCTGTTGTTGTTGTTGTTGCTGTCGTTGTTCATTCGATATTACGTTGAATATCCGAATATCGCGATAAGAAATTAACGAACCAACCAGCTTCGCACGAAAAGAAAAAAAAAAGGATGAAAAAATTATGGTACGTAGAAAAGTTTTCCATTCCGAGTATTTGGTAAAAAATGCTTGAACTTTTTTCTAATCCACTTAAAAGCACATCGACGAGAGAATTTACAAAACCATATGGTTACGGGAGAGCGACTCGAGAGACTCGAGAGACTCGAGAGACTTATTTTTAAGTTGTCGCCAACCCGTTATTTTAAAATATGGAAAAGCCGTTTTCGTGGTAAATTTCAGAATGGAAAAGTAAATCGTGCTTTAAAACTCAGGGTGGTTTTTCGTTGGTTCGCTATTCCACGTCCCCGCGGTAAACTCTTTACTTCCTCCTAGACTTATTCGACTGGGGTCGCTGTTATCCGCGAGTCGTTCGGATCTCTTTAACGACGCGAAACTCGCTTGGTTGCTCGTCTTGGTTGCTCGTCTTCGTTGCTCGTCTTCGTTGCTCGCCTTCTTCACTCGCCATCTTACTCCTCTCGGTTACACTCGTCTTCGTCCGACGTATTTCGCATCGGCGGATATTTTGCACTACTGCCCGGTTTAGGTATTCGGTGGATCCATAATTTTAACGATACCATCGAATCCTTCGTTAGAAATTCTACAGCCTACGAGATACAACGATTTCTGTTATTTTTATGTCGTTGCGTAAGTGTTTCGGGTTAGGCGCCACACCGTAAAGTTGAAACGCTCGTTTGCATTTTGTGTGTGGCCGCCAAAACAACTTTCGAGAAAATCTTTTTTGACAAATCTCGATATATAATTTAAATTTACAAAGAAGGTATCCCAGGTATAAACCACTAATTTCATTCGTTTTCAAATATGTTGTAACGGGCTGAAAACCAAACGTTTCGTGTTCTTTTTTCCAACCACGGGAAAAAGGTTTAAAAGGGTAATGTTATAAAAGCACCCTCGACGGATGAAGGTGTCAAATTATTATTCCGTACGTTGAGATGCGACATATTTACAACTAAAAGAAAAAAATTCCTTTATAATCGATGAATATAATATGAAAATGAACCTTCCTCGTTAGTGTTTAGAATTTAGATTTAGAAAACATTTCTTTGCGTCTATTTTAATTATAACTACGGAGTTGAAATGATTAGTGGCGTACGGTTCTTCGTGCTCCGCATATAATTCTATACGATCTTCGGCACTTAATTTGTTCTTCCAAAACGTGCATCCTTGGCACTAACTTCCTTTTACTACAAGGTCTATAATTTTGTCTCTATAATGCGCTACCACCATTGTTACGTTGTAAGGCAGGATAAACTCGTTCCTCTTCGATCGGTTACCATCGGACAGTTTCGTATCCGTTTCAAACTTTCCATTTGCGATATATTTTGATTTTTATTTATTTCTCTTTATTTCTCTTTATTTTTCTTTATTTTCGTTTATTTCTCTTTATTTTCGTTTATTTAAAAAAGTCTTCTAGCCGTTAACGTTGAAACTCTTGTCGCGGCGCTGCGAATATTTCGCGCGATAAAATCTTGCGCATTTTTGGTAAGACCTTGCTCGATGGGCACGAGGTCGCGAAATAAATTTATTCTTTCTCTTCCGTCCGAGAGTCTCGCGACGAGCATCGCACTTATATTAATTATCGAATTTGCATTGTTCGTAAAAGGCCTGAATTTATCGCCCGACCACCATAAAAACGAGCCACGAATTTTTAAAACTCAGTCGGACCTTGTAGTTTTCGGTCGAAATGTAGATTGGATCAACCAATCTTAAATTAATAAGTATTTCCGTTAACTGCATCCTCTCGCGAAAAATTCATACACGGGACGCTCAACTTTCGGTAAAATACATTTTGAAAAACTTCACCTTCGGTTCCTTTCGTTATAGTTCAAAAATATCCAAAATACTATATCGCAGCGTTTCGATTTGTGTATAAATCGAAATTCGAAACACGACTGACCTTTCGTAGCTAAGTTAAGCCATCGTCGATCGCGACAATTTTGCGACGAATCCCACCGAGTTTCTAAATCTGTACCGTATTGTATACAATTCTTGTCTTTAGCAGCGCGTTCCAAGTACGTATACAAACAAACGATCGTCCTCGAATCCTTTGCGAAACATCTGTATCCTGGATTACTATAATCCCATCCGGGTGGAGTTTCGGACACGCGCCAATGTACCTGTGCGCGAGAAATGATCTCCGCGGATCGTGGGACTTGGAATTTTGGCCCAACGCCTCGGGAGCGTATTTTTCTCGCGGAATGTTATCGATCCGAGGGGAAACAATCCAACTCTTTGTCCCGCTGCATAAAATTCTATCATCCGTATCGAGTGATGCGCATAAGGCCTCCATTGTAAACGCTATGAATGTCTTTTATTGAAAAGAAAAGTCGGGATACAATTTACGAGTATAAATTCATGAAATTATAAATTAAAGTTAAAAAATTATAAAAATTATAAAAATTATAAAAATTATTTATCGTTTCATTGTTTCGATTATATTATGGAAGGTTTTTCAAGGTGCATCTAAATTTTTATATTCGGAATATATTTTAAAGGAATATTTAAAGAACGTTTCCACACTTTTTTTTCGTAAGCTTAAAAACTGTTTCGCGTACGCGATACTTGGGAATAAATAATCGATCTCTCGCGAAAATACTTTATTACCGACGTTTTAAAAAACATATAATATAAAATGGTAGATGTTAAATTTTATCGTTCCGTTCTTCGGATACGCATCGAATAAAAATTAGTATTACCGATTATCGTTCCGAAACGTACGATAAAATAATTTTGAATAATTTTTAAATTAAAAGAATTCTCGAATTTTATTTATTCGGTGTACACCTTGACTACTTTTGATGCGCGCGACAATAAAACAACGTTCAACGTATATATAATGAAATCGTTCGTGAAAGTAAATTTGTTTGCGCGGGAATTAATATTTGAAAATTTGTAATAGTCGATGAGGTAAAAACGAATGCAATTACGTAAAAACTCGATTAAATATTTAAAGTCGATCGTAAATTGCATTTTGTAATTTGCATTTTATAATTTGCATTCTATAATTTTCTTTCTATAATTTTCTTTCTCTTGTATTTCAATATTTCTAATTAATAAAAAAACAATATTAAAACAATTGATGGTAAACTTGATTGGTAAACTTTTGTATCCCTTGAAAATTTTCCTTCAAATCCGACTTGGATGCAATATTTTAATACTTTTTCCATCCGCTTCCGACTTTCTTCGATTTTCTCGTACCGCCGCGGTTGGCTCTGGCAATATGGTCTCGATCTTTCTTTCGGGTACGTTATTTTGTAGTATTTCGCTAGTCGTAGCGACCGATGTTAACTCGCGCGAAGTCTATTATAAATAATATTTATCCTGCACCTTTCATCGAAGGCGCGCGCAGCGATTCAAGGGAAAATTTAAAAACGTTTTTAATATTCGATACGCGTATCGACGCCAGTTGTCAAACGTACTTATTAAACTTTTATTGCCGTCGTAAGTATTTTACGAAAATAATGCAACGGAACGTCGGATTTAATACGTCGCTGGTTTATTCTTGTAAGACCGACCATCGACGACAAGCTCGAAGCTCGAAGCTCGAAGTTTTTTAACACTCCTACTTGTATTCGATATTCGAGACGTTTCTACAAAGATTTTTGACGTTTTCTATTACTTGGTTTACCTCCGTTCGGTGCACGATACCTTTGCGATCGACGGTATATTTATTTTTATACACTCGGCGTTGCATTCGATATCGTACACCGTTTTTCCTTTTCCTCAATTTTTTGAAATTGACGAGAACGCGACGAGAACGCGACGAGAACGCGACGAGAACGCGACGAGAACGCGACGAGACAAAAAGAAGAGTTAACCATGCGGAAAATTAAGTATTTTATCCATTATATTAATATCCATGTCGACGCTTCCAGCGATGACTCCGACCAACGAAACGAGTATTTTTACCCAAAATCCATCTTCGGATATAAATACGCCGGGCAAAGGTTTTCTACTCTCCCCGGTAGACCTTTTTTTCGTGAAAAACGCACGATCGAAGATAACTTTCGTAACATTGGAAATACTAAGTAGCTTGGTGGCAGGATGCAGGACTCGGACCATTTAAAATGCTCGTTAGAAAACAGGATGTATATATAACGCAGCGACTAACGGAGCGACTAACGCAGCGACTAACGTAGCGACTAATAATCCAACGAGGTAAAGAATTTTGTTGGACGCACGAAAAGATTATCCGGTCGGTCGGTCGGTCGGTCGGTACGAATTTAAAAGCGGTTGCACCGAATACGCGATCAAAGTCCGTCCAACTCGCGAACTCCACTGCGGACTCGTACTTGGACTCATCGCCTCGATTTCCAGCTCAAACTGACCGGATACGATCCTTGATACTCGAGCCAATCCCTTGCACTAATTTTCATATCGCCGAGCGTTCGTTTCGTTACAGTGTCTTTGAAGACCAAACGAAAACTAACGCCGGTCACGTTTGCCTAGGCTTCCGAGGCAAAGTAGTTTCTATTTCGTAATCGGGTTCGCGTATGTACCCGTGCACGTATACCTCGGGTGGAATAGGTGTATAAGTAAGGCCGATGACGCGTTCGTCTTACTCTAACGCTTTGTCCCCTGGCCAAGTCACTGAATTCTGAACGCGTCGAGACGGACGGCCTCGACGGCCTCGACGGCTGCTACCTGTGTTCGAACTCTGGTTCGGCTACCTGTCCCTAACCTACGTACCGTTACCAACTTTCTTCCAAAATCTTTCGCCGCTCGTTCTCATTGCTTGGGAAAATGTGCAATGGACAATTTTTAGATTTAGAATTAGGAGTTCCCTTTCCAGTCAAATTCAAAGGGTTCCCTAAACGACAGCCTCGGATTCGAGCGCTTTATTTATATTTCGCTGTATTTTACAGACGTTTCTATTATATGCTTGTACGGAAGCTTTCGATAGACGTTTAGTCCTTTAGTCTTTTATTGTCTCGATTCGAATAATGCATACGTTATATATCTTTATTCTCGAATGTCGGAGAAACATCGCGATTTGCATTATCCGTTTCTACGTTGATAAGCGAACGGTATATTGTTGCGATATACTTTTTACGAAAAATGATTCTCACAAAATTTGGCTACGCGCGTTTTTTGTCACGGTTCGTCGGCTTATTTTCGGAAAGATAACCGACACCAAATTTTTTTTTGGTTAGTCGGTCGTGAGTTTCCTGATATTTCAAAATACACCCAAGCCTAAGACTTTTGATTTAACGATTCGTATCCATCGATATTATCGATTAATTTTAAACGATCGACATCGTTCAAGTTAGGCATTCCACGTATTTCGCGCAAGTTTACGTCCGTACTAAAAGCAGACGCAAAAATATAATTTCTCGAGTTGTGCTTGAACTTAAGAATCGCCGATCTTCTTCCAGAGTTTCGCAACGATGTAAAAAGTTCGATGTTCGGCTTCTCGAATGATTTGAAACCTCCGGATGATTTCTTTTCGATTATAGATTTTTGTTAAGTTCGCGTTCGCAAAATTTTATAAACGATTATCCGAGAGTGTGCAACGAAGATAACGATACGATGCAATTTATAATGCTACGTAAACTCAACGCTGTTAAAGCGTAAAATGAAGAATATCGTTCCGTAATGATACCGAGACATAAATTATTTCGTACTTATTGGTTCTTCAAACATACTCGATGTTTAGAACCGAAGTAAAGTCTATCCTTTTTTTGTTTGCCAAAACAATGATTAAGATATGCAATACATTCATCGCTGCAGCCCATAAAAGATTTTATGTAAAAATTTAGTTAACGTTTACCTTACGACGACCTTAGTATTTTGTCCTCGACAAAGTGTAAACTTATAAGAATGAAACCAATGTTCAAACAAATTACATCATACTTTGTTCCTACGTTTTCCAATAGAAACGTCGAGCGCAAATGATTTAAAATAACATTTTGTAATACCAAGAATATTTTTTTTAATATCCGATAATTAAGAAACTGGTCTTATTAGACATCGATACTCGAGGCGACCGAATATTATTTGGCAAAAGTTTAGAATTTTTATTCGTTCAACTATATTTAACGATTTCGAAAGACTTTTTTAATTAAATAAATTTTTAACTCTAATAATATTTATTCTCTGTAATAATAATTCTTATAATAATAATAGAGATACGATGCAATTTATTTATAAACTTTCTTTGTGAAAAACTGAAACTGCGCATATTTAATCAAAATTCTCCATCGGATTATATACGTTTAATTCTTAATCGCGCAATTTGTAACAAAGTAAATACAACCGACTACATTACAAAAAAAATGCAACATTTTAATTATAATAGCTAAATCTCTTGGAGAAAAATCCAATAAATGTTTGTAAGAAGCAGGAAGGGACGAGACAAAGGAAAGAAGGAAAATGTCTGGTCGAAAAAGGGACAAAGAAACGGAAAACGCCCTACAGCGTCTGTCGACGAACGATAGCACCGCCGATCGAATTTTCCACGCGCTCGTACACGAATTTTCTTTGTCTACATTTTTCCTGTAGGTCATTCGTTGCTGCGAGATATTTATACGCGAAAAGAGTAGGAACTTAACAGAAAATGTTTCTAACTTTTTCACGATAAAATGGGAGACACATTTTTAAATAGCCCAATTTTTTTTATGCAACTAATAATAAACGAACAATAGCAAATAAATGAACGAATAAATGAACGAATAAATGAACGAATAAATGAACGAATAAATGAACGAATAAAATTATCTATTGTGTATTCGCGGAAAGAACATCGATCAAAGAAAATTACATCTTTGAATGTAAACAATATTTTTTTTTTCATTATTGAAAAATAAAAAAATATTTAAACTACTTGTGTTTCAAAAAATAATGCTTGTAACGTTAATCGTTAAATAACGTATAAAATTAATCATTTTTAAATAATATTTTAATATTTTAATTTAAAAAATTGGTAATTACTACCCAACCGAAACATCGTTATTTATTAGAAAAACTTTACACAAAATATTTGTTTATACTGTAAAAAATTTACCGCTGATCGAATAAAATGGTGAAATTATCTAAAATTCTATCTTTGTTGAAACTGATTTAAAAAAAAAATTCACACATACTGTAAGATAGTAAATTATTATCTTTTATGTTAAAAAAAATTTACTCGCTAAAATAGGTAATCTAGATATAAGCAATATTTTTTAATTTAGTCTTTTATTTCAACTAAATCGTAATTACGGTATTATTATAATCGATATTTAACGTAGTATTTTTAATTACGAAAGATACAATTTCATCTTATAAAAATGGTAAAAATAAAAGTTAAAATTAATATATAAACAACTAAATTGTTTTAAAATTCACAACTATTTATAGTAGAGTCTATTAAAATTAAACGTTGATCTCATCAAATTATAATAAATATCGTAGATAAGTTATGATATTGAATTTCAAGAATTTAAATATTTGTATACAAAACCATTGTAATGAAAATATACAAAGTAGATTCAAATACATTTTGTATTAAAATAGATAATTTACTTTAAATCGGTATATTTTTATCTTGTTTCGTTACAGAGAAAATTAAATTGTATATTATTTAAAAATTAAAATTAAAATATATTAAGAATTTATATAAAAACATTTTGTTTATGTAATATTTTATTTAAAACATTTATAATCAAATTTGAAAGCTTGTAACTACTAAATAACGATTTTATTCTAAAAATTATTACAAGTTCTTTTAAACATTTCAAAACGTTCATAGTAGTTTTAATTACCGATAGATTGTTAAAAAAAAATTATTTTTCAAACGGGAATATTCTAATAAAAACAAATGTATAGGTTGAAATTGATAAAAAATATAAGAAGAAATAAAACGACAATTAAAACTAACATTGTAAATATTCGTAACAAATTTGTTAATCAATGTTTTTAATTGTAAACATAAAGTAAAAACCAAAAAGTTACAGAATTTACATTGCAAAGCAAACAAATATCAATTTTATAAAAAAATAAAAATGGAACTCGCAAATTAAATATTTCATTTACGAAAAAATCAACGATTCTTTTATTCGTATTCGTAATAACAAACATAACACGTACGTTTCAAACGAAACGTCATTTCAATTAAAAATCTATGAAAAGTGTAAAATTGAACTAACACACGAATATAAATTCCATCATTAAACTTACATTCAGACTATACATTGTGCATACAAAATTATTTATATTCGTATCTACATCGATTTTTATAAATATTGAGACAATCTATAGAAAAGAATTATATAATATATCAAATAATTTTTGTTTTATTTCAATAAAAAATTAATTTACTCTTTTTTTACACTGAATGATTTAATAGATAACTAAATTAATTTATAAATAAAATAAAAAGAAGAAATCAAATATAAATATAGTTTAAATCTAACGATAAACAAAATTTGTGTTTGATTTATAGAATCATTATATTTTAGTTTAAACAACTAAATTCAAGAATGCAAAGATTAGTTATTGGACAAAACCGCTGATAGAAATAAATATAATAACCTAAAAATATTAAACTAATGCTGTACATTTAATCTTGTACACATTTACTATATGCATATATTTATCACGTTTCGCTAAGCTTTATTTAAAAATGGTTGTTAGAAAATTTTCGAAATTTGTTTAATACCGAAAAGGTGAAATCAGAATCGAAAATATACTATCAACGTTTGACCGCGTTATATTGCTCGAATCGCTAGATTTTTCCATATTTTATTAATTTTCACGTTGAACAATAGTTCGGATATTATTTACATTCGTCAATTAATACAAAATCTTTTTATGTACGGTAGAAATTCTACTACTCCGCATCATTTTTCAATTAAATTTATTGATTTGGCACAACTATTTTACTATTTTTATCATTTCATGCGAATTTATTTTCTTTATTTATTTTCATTTACGAGCTTACAAATGAAATTTCTACGTATAGATTAATATAGAGTATTTATACTCGTATATAATTCTTTTTAAGCTATCGGTAATTTCTCTAAATTAAATATATGTTTTACGCATACAAAAGTAAACTAGATGAAACGGATTAACAACACTTGGTCGGATAAAGTATATTTTCTAATTTTAACGTGCATAAGATCTATAAAAAAACGTAAAAGATTGAATTCCAGGAAATTAATGTTTTATTCTTTGCATAAATCAATTCTATAGAATAATTATAATGTCAACAGTTTTAAAATAAAATTACATTCTCGGCTTTTGTATTTTTGAGTAATTTTTTTAAAAATCGTATAAAAAAGTAAAAATATCAACGAATTAAATGGTGCGATGCGTAAGGTATCACAATTAGAAAAGATACTTTAAAATATCATTTCACATCATTTTACCTCATTTACACTTACATTTTAGAAAAATGAATTGCTACATTGCAATACTTAATTAAGATGCGACGTTCATAAAATATTCTTCAAAGGATTCGAGTAAGCAAAATTGTCGGTTACACATTTGCTTCTTTTAAATACCATTACAACGCGGTTTTTGAAAATGGCTTTAGATTTTAGTGGTAAGATGTAAGCGAGAGTTCGAAGCTACGTATCGATGCTTTATAAATAAAACGCATCGCTTCGATAAATAAATTTAGGAAATAATTTTAACACGCGTACAATTAAATCAATTAAATACATAAATATTATTCGTGTCTCTCGGAGGAGACGTTTCTAATCCATCGTTCGTTAATTTAATAAAAAATAATTTGAAATATTTATTCGCTAATGATTTCGTGAATTTTGAAAAGCAATTAACACGAATTAACGAGTGATAATTAAATTTGGAGACAACGTTGTCGCAAGTATTTTGAAAACTACTTAACTCGAGCGCACTTACAATTCGAGGCATAGAATTTTAAATCCGAATCTCGGAATGTCTTAAATTAAAATGCGTCGTTGGTTAATTTAAAAATAATATATCGAAAGGGAATAAAACATAAAATGTAGGAATTTTTAATAAACTTTTACAAAGTATCGCGATACTTAATTCGTTTCGGTGTACTTTAATAGAATTCAGTGAAAGGGTAGAGAATGCGTTCGTGTGTGTGTGTGTGTGTGTGTGTGTGTGTGCGCGCGCGCGCGCGTCTCTTGCGCGCGCTTATTTATATGTGTGTATGCATGTGACATACGGTATAGCAGCTGCTCCCAACCAAAACACACGCAATTTCATAAATAATGTCAAAAGTATCGTTTAGGAGACAAGAAAATTTGTTGTATTCTCCTGTATCGAGTCAATGTACAGTGAAAACAGTGAAAAGGTTACACTTTATTCAAGAAAATATGACAGAAATGAAGCTCGAGTAAAAATACCATTTGGAAGGATCGTTGGGTTCGCTCGAAAGCAGGAACAAAGAATTAAAGAAAAATAGTTAAGATAGCCGATGTCATTCAAGATCCTCTGCAGCTCGCTTAACGACATTACGTAAAATCGCTTCGATCGAACGCGCGCGAGGAGGAGAGCGAGGAGAGCGAGGAGAGCGAGGTGGAGAGCGAGGAGAGCGAGGTGGAGAGCGCTGTGGAGAGCGCTGTGGAGAGCGCGGTGGAGAGCGACATAGAGAGAGAGAGAGAGCGAGAGAGAGAGGTGAGAGTGCATACACGTACACTCGTTTAACCTATTCGCATGAGAGGTTATGAAACAGAGGAGGGGACGTTCGCTCGTTCTTTGCCTCGCAGATATTTCGGAGCGTGTCCGAACACAACCATAGGCGCCTGTGTACTGAGCGAACAAAGGAAAAATCGACCCACGGTTCTACGTGTGTCTCTTTCTTTTTTTTCTGGGGCCAGCCGCGACCGAGAAAATCGATGGAGTAGGCTTTACTTTTTCTCTCTCGTACGCGCATTTGTTCGCTCTCTCACTCTCTCTAACTCTCTCTCCTTCCATATATATATATATATATATATATATATAATATATATTTTATATATATGTATAATATGCGTACTCATGCTCGTGTAAATCCATGTATCCCTATTCTGCGTTTCCCTTGTTTCTGCCTGATCCTTTATTCGGATATACATAAACTTTTTTTCGGAGATCTATTTTATCGATGCTCACGCTGCAAATTTTTATCGTCGATGCCACTGGCTACATTTTAATAAAAAAATCCCTGCGTTTTGAGCAATTTTCACGAGAACCGTTCACCTAAATTTATTAAATATTAATACGAAAATGAAACGGCACCTTCTTTCCTTAAAAATATATCATCTTTGGAGTTAAAAAAAATTCCATTGTCCTTGGTCCCCGATTTGAAAATATTTATGCATTTTTTAGACGTAAAGTCGATATAAATGTATCTCCGAATTCGCAAAGCCTACGAAATTTTTTATTTCATCGCGAGATATTCTAGTCGTGGCTTATAATCCTGATTTTTTACGCCAAGACTCGATATTTTTTAATATATCCTCTTCTACCTCGGAGGACTTTTAACTTCTTTTCTAAATATTGCCGTGAACATAAATTAAATGCGCCAAGTATTAATGGAAAATTTACAAGATCGATCGAATATATTCGAAAAGTTGTGGAAAGATGCGACAAAGCGAAACTCGAATTAGTCGAATCCTAACGATACATCGATCTTTAAAATTTGGAGAGAAAAAATTGCTTCTATCGTTAAGTTTCGGCTAAGTTTGGTCGTTACTTGGGCGTAACGAATAACCCATGATAAATTTTAGTTTTTGATACTTCCCACATACTTTGGAATAAAAATTTACTCCATCGAGTTAATTTTATCCGTTGAAATGGCGAAGAAGGAGCCAATAATATGTAGAACGCGACTCGTAATGAAAATTCAGATTTATCGTTTTTACCATCTCCTCGTTCGCGCGATACCGTTTATATATTATTAATTATAATTTATTTCAATGAAAAATTCGTGTAATAATTTTACGTTTTTTGGCTCACCTTGAACGTACAAAATTTCATTTCATAGTTATCAACGTAATATGCAAATATATAAAAGCTGTCTTTTTTATAAATATCTCTTACAATCGTATTACAAGATATATAGAACATAAATAACTATTATGCGAAAAATATTTTTAGCTTTAAAATTATATTAAATATTATCGGTAATGTGGACATAATTTATATTAATAATAAAAATGAAAATAAATTTTATTATACTATTGTGTTTACTCGATGCAATTTATATTCTATTTTTCTTCTTTTTTAAAATAATCATTTTTACAACGATACACATATTTTACCAAATCAATTATTTATTACGTTACAAGATTTTTTTCTTAAAATTAATTTGTTTTTTTTTAAATAAATATTAGATTATAAAAATTAGATATTGCTTTTTCACGATGACCTAAATTTACACAAAAAATAATTCTCGAGTTTCGCAAACATTTTTAACCGTTTAGTTTTGCATCGAATACATTATTTACTCGTTATAAACGAATTAATGGGTAATTTAAAACATTTCGATCTAAACAACGATTAGAAAAACTTTCATCCGCACATTTGAAATAAAATTATAATTTATATTTTTTACTTTGTTTCGACAAAACTTCGTTTTACTTCGTATCGAGAATATTCTTCCTTATTATCAAAATATACTAGATATTTTTTTATAGACGATATTCGATCTTCCGAACGATTAAGTTTCGAACTTTTAAAATTTTATTAAAAAAGAAAACACGAAGCTTAGTATTCGTGTATACATTACCGAGTTTCTGATTCGATTAATTATTATTTATGTTAATAATAATAATAGTAATAGTTATTCAAAAAAAAAAAAATATATCAATTTACCAAAACCTTTTGTAAAATTCCAATAATTATTCCGCTTTTCGTAATTAAAAGAAATTTTTTATAGACCTTTGATAAACGATGACAATTTAAAAAAAATTTTCCGGCCTTTATTCACGTCATACTTTGAACTATAAATTTTCGAAACCATCAAAAATCCACATAAAATCCATTTTGCTCTTTTATCTTAGATTAAGTATTTTCAATTTTTAAATCCTTATCGTAAACGCAGATTTTCCAATCTTAAAATGCTCGACCAAGCGTTTTTAAATAAATACGAAAAAAAATTAGAAACGCACACGCGGAAAAAAAGTAATCGTTCTTCGGGATAAAACCATTATTCAGAAATAAAGCGTAAGATATTTTTAACAAAAGCGGACGTTGCCCCGTGAAAGTCCGAAATTACAGTTTTTAATGCAATGCAAACAAATGGTTGTAGTACATCGTGCTAAAAAAATTACGCAATACCGCACGTTGAAGACAAAATATATATACGTTATTAACGAGATATTTATCTATTCGCTGCACCGTTAATTTTCTAAAGTAAATATGCATTTTTTTAACGATGCAACACTCGTTTCTCTAAGCTATTAAAACTATCGTTAATTTCTACGAGAAGTTCGAACCGAATATTTAAAGAATATTTTAAAGAAGCATCGGGACCTTGAAATAAAATCACACGTGTATCGTACAATAATTAATATCGCGTCGCATTTGCATAAAAAATGCATCGACCTCACGTCGTCGACGCATCTCAAAACGCGTTTTGCTTTTTCTAGATTTTTTAAATAGGTCTGGAACCTTCTCGGCGGTGTATCGTCGCGAATTCGAACGCGTCGAGGAGACGCGTCGAAAAACCAATAAAATCGTCGGTATTTCATAATTGCAACGAGCGATGTAAAAAAAAAACCAAACGAAAAAACACCGAAAAAAAAGTAAACTTTTCGAACAACGTTTTCGATCGCCGATCTTCGTTTCCCCTCCTTCGTTTCCGATGGCGTATATCCTCGTCGCGGCTAGGATGGAAAATGGGAAAATGGGAAAATGGAAAAACGAAATTCGAATTTCGAAAGGTCGAGTTTGACCCTGGCCGCGTCGTTTCGACCTTAAAAACTTTAACCCCACCGCCAACCTTCCGTGCATCCTCCGCTCGATCCAATTGGATTTATAAAAAGCGACTCGATCGTTCCGCAAATCCGGAAATTGGCGACGAGTCGAGCAAGTTTAAATGCCTAGTCGAGACAAGCGAGATTTCGCCAAGGGACGATTTCGGTTTCCGACCGACCGCGTGGTACTTTACTTGGACCGAGTAGTAGGGACCGAGTAGTAGGGACCGAATAGTAGGGACCGAATAGTAGGGACCGAATAGTAGGGACCGAATAGTAGGGACCGAATAGTAGGGACCGAGTAGTACCTCTACTACTCCGTCAAGTTTCGGAGCCGAAAGAAGTACCCCCGTCGAAAAGTTCGCGAAACTAGTTTTCGACCACTTTCGCGTATTTGTTTTTCGGTTTTGGTCGGAAGGGTACGTCGATGGACCGAAACTCGTTTCGGAAAAGATTTGGATTCCTACGCTCGGGAAAAATTGTCTCGATTTCGGTTTCGGGTAACAACAACGAACAACGAACAACGGCACCGATTCCAGACTCTTCGCGTTAACGTTAATCCATACAATTAGATAAATTGGACTCGGTTGTATTTGCCGAATATTAGGATAGGGGAGATCGATTCGAGTAAATATTTGCTCGGAAAGAAAGCATCGACGGAGCGAAACCGAGGAGAGAAAAAACGAAAGCTCTTTTATATCGAGAGCGGAGAGCGCCAACTTTAAAGGCTTAGGCCCGTACGGGGCGAAAGTACGGGGCGAAATTGGTATTCGCGCGGCACCCCTATAAAATATTTCGGTTTATCGGGTCGTGCGATAAAGGCCACTCGAAAGCAAATATAAACACTGGACCGGTAAACGAATCTCGTTTGTAAATTATGCAATCATTCGCGAGTTTACGCACAAATTCTTAACGCCGTACTTTCATCTTTATTCGAGGCACTAACATCGATAAAGTAACCGAGCATCCACTTTAATCACCCTATCGCTCCCTTTGCTCTCTCGCTCTCTCGCTCTCTCGCTCTCTCGCTCTATCTCTACTTTAATTTCGTCGTATAACTCGTAAAAGGCAGCGAGCGAGTAACCCAAGAGTCGCCGATCGCGATGCATCGTAACCGGTGGTAACCCGGTGCTGGTTGGAACGAGGGTGGCACGTCGGGCATCTTAGGATGACCGTCCGTCGACGGGGAGGACGAGGAGGGGTGACGGGGGGGTGACTAGGGAGGACGACGGGAAACGAGGGAAAGCGAGGAAAAGGGAGGAAAAGGGAGGAAAGGGGGGGGGGAAGGCCGGACGTCGCTCGGGAAACTCGCTCGGGAAACTCGCGGGGCAAGGGCACGCGAGGCGCGAATATTCGTCCGGACGCCCGTGGCGAAATCGAGCGAGCAGCTGCCGGGGCGCGAGGCCCCCGGGGTTCATCGGCCGTCCCTGGATCATACGATGGTTGAGCCAGCTCGAGGGGAAGGAAGGAGGGGCGGAGGCACATCGACGAGAAACAGCTGAGCGGGCGGGAGCGAGAGAGGGGAAGAGGCGGAGTGGAGGCAGAGAGAGAGGCAGAGAGAGAGGCAGAGAGAGAGGCAGAGAGAGAGGCAGAGAGAGGCAAAAAAAGATGACACATACACACGGAAACCCGTTCTCCCCCCTCTCGGCGGCCTTTTTACTCACCGCTCCGCCACTTTAAGAGCCGTGAGCGCGAGAGAAAAAAGGACGAAAACGAGCGCGAGAGCTCTAACGCGACCGACCGAGAGAGAGCGAGAGGGAGAGCGAGAGGGAGAGCGAGAGAGGCAGCGAGTTTGGAAAAAAAGGAAGAAAAAAAGCAGCGGTCGAACTGGAACGACGAGGCTCGGTGAAGGGGGACTCTTCGGAACCAAGCTCTTTCTCTCTCGCTCTCTCGCTCTCGGCGAACATCATCGATCTCTCTTTCTCTCGTTCCCTCGGTTGGTCGAGCGCGTGTTACTATGCTACGGTGGCGGCGCGAAGCGTCCGGCCGGCGAAGCTCCCAGCGGTTCGATCACGTCGTCGGTCTCCCTCGCACTCTCCCGTTACCCCGTACCTCCCTCTCGCTCGCTCTCTGTACTACTTAGCAGTCTCCCTGACTACTACGCATCCCCACCCCGACTCTGTGCTCCGCGGTCGCCCCCCACCCCGCCTCGTTACTCGGTTTTTCTCTCGCGAACCTAACCCCACCAAACCCCACCACCGAGCCGCACACCCACACGCGAGGAGCGCGACGGGGAAACGGAGAGAATAATGCACGGATAGTGTGCCGTTTCCCCCCCCCGCGCCCCGCCATCCTTTGCCGTCCTTCCCCCGACACCCTGACACTGCCGCCCTACCGCCCTCGCTTCTACCCCCCCTCGCCCTCCCACCTCACCTCACCTCACCTCACCTCACCGCACCTCACCGCACCGCCACTCGCTCGAAAAGAACTGCTGGATTCGTCGTTGCACGTATCGCGAATGGCCGAAAAATTGAGGTTAGGTGCCGTTTTTGAACATTTTTCCTTGTCTCGGCATCGCGAATCCATTACTTATGGCTCTTTCGCGCCCAAAACCAATCTCCGGTAAAAACGCGAATTTTCGATTTTCGACATCTCCGTGACGAAACGAGAGTGTGGCCCGAGACCGTTGAGAAAGGCTTCATTTTCGTCCGAGTGCGTTACTCGATATCGCGATCGACGTCGATCTTTTCCAGCTTTTGCCTTTTGCCTTTCGCCTCTCGCCTTTCGCCTTTCCCCTTTCGCCTTTCCCCTTTTCGCCTTTCCCCTTTCGCCTTTCGCCTTTCGCCTTTCGCCCGGCTCCGATCAATTATCGCCGAGCGCTCCAATTTTAAAACGAATTTTAACCTAATTTGTCCATTTGTCGCGATCAACCGTGATCGTCCTTTTCTTACGCGCGATTTACACGCGTTTTACAACGACACCGATCCAACGCTTCGCGCCCGTGATAAAAAAAAAAAACCCGAGTCTTTTACTTCGAGTTAGTTCCCCGTCTCCTCCGCTCCTTTCCGAATCTCTGATCTTCCGTCCCGCGACCGACGACTCCTTATCCTCGACCCGCTCAAAAGTATATCGAGAATCTTTTTTCCGATTCGACTTTCCGAAATAGCGCGTACTTTCAAAACTGTCCATAGTTTTGCACCGGTATACGACCAATTTTCGACTCCATTGGAATTTCGTCGATAATTTCGCGCTGCGTTTGTACGCGGCAACGATTATCCAACGAACGATGTTCGCGAACCGAACCGAACCCAACCGAACCAAACCGAACCGAACCGAACCGAACCAACGACGATAATTTCAAAGATGGTTTACGATTATATTTTAACGCGATCGAGTATCTCTTTCCGATTTCCCTTTATCCCGATCAATTTGTAACGACATTTTTTATTCGGAACTTATTTCCGCGAAGAGCAACTAAAATGCATTCGCGGATTTTTAAATCCTTTTTTTTTTATTTCTTCGATTTGTCAACAGAGTTCGTTTTATAATCTGTTAATTATAATTGCATTTTTTTATAACCGCGTAACAATTTGCAACGATTTACGAACAAAAAAATAGTTACCGTAAGAAAATAATAGACGCGAATGAAATAAGCAATAAAAATAATTAACGCAAATTATTTATCTTACTTCGTAACTTTTAACGTTTTAACTACTTTTGAGGCTTTATTTTAATGATCGAATAATAATTATTATTGCGTTTCGAATATACTCTAAACCTTTTAACGATAAAAGTATTAAAATTTATAAAATGCCGATAAGCTTGAACTATATTTTTAAAATATTACTTGAAAATAATAATTTATTTTAACATTCTCGTAGTTTAAAATTTTAATGTTTTTATTCTTTCGAGCGGATATTTTACTCGCATCCGTACTTATATTTATCGAGTATTTAGCGCATTTAAATTAATATTATTTAATTTAATAACGATGAATATCCGGAGTCTGTTTTTCTCCAAAATACGCAAGAATGTATTACAATCTTTGTAAGTAATCGTTCAAAATTTATATCAACTTTGCGTCGTTTATTCTTATTCGAGTGAAATAAATCCTAATTAAATTTATTTAAAATTCGACGGACAATTCTTTCAACGTATAAAAAGGTTTTTTACTCGATTGTAATTATCTTTTATTGTAAATTTTCCATCGCATCGGTCGCTTAAGAATTTGCAATTGTTTTCAATCAAACTAATTTTAAATATATTTCTAAATTCGATTAAATTTATTAATTTCCTTCCACAATTTTTTAATAAAATTTTACGATATTAATGCTATAAATTTTTATCTTAATATTTTTATATGAATTATTTATCGATATAAGAGAATAAAATTGTGAACAAAACTAATATAATGTGTTGTATTGTGTTTTTTATGGTTGATTTTTACATAGATACGAGTAATTCAATAAATAAGTGTCAACGTAAATAATTGTTCATTGACATCGCAAATATCCATCGCCTATCAACTAGAAAATAAAAAAACTTAATTTCATGTTTCATTATAAAATAATAGATTATTATTTTTGAAATATCGATTTGAGGTGAAATCGACAAAATTTTATCGCCTTTGGTACAGAAATTTTAATAGTGCCAGAAAGAATTTATCATGTCATAAAATAGAAATAGACGGAAGAATTAAAATTTCATTTTTATTTTTTCGAAATTCTCAGAATTGAAGTTTTGCAAATAAACCCCCTGGAAAAAATACATATATACGTGTATATATGTGCGTTTGCCGTGAACGAATGTGTCAACCACTATATTTCAAAAACACCTTACCAGATTTTAATCTATCACACTTCATTTTTCCGTTCAATTTTTTGTTAACGATTAATTAATTTTTCTCGAGATTTATTTATTTTTTTCGATTTTCACGATAAAAGTTAAAAAAGCATCGTTATTTTTATTATCGGTCATATTATTAACAAAATATTCGGATATTTACGATTCGCCTTTCCGAAGAAAAAAATAAAAAAATCTCAATTTTTCTATCGGAACGAATGTAAATATTAGCGAATAATTAGCTTTGTGAATTATTACGTTAATATAAGAAATAAGAGTTAAAAAATACAGTTACGATATTCGCTACGATATTTTAGAGGAGACGAGGTTCGTTCATTCCACTCTAAAAACGGTGGTTTAAGAAAGAGTGAATTATCTAAATTATCGCTCTAGTCGACCAAGATTTTGACTTTACGCCTTAAAATTTGAATATAAAATATATCGTGTACGAATAATAATTTTAAGAACTATAAGCTTAATTTAAGATTGGAGTACAAAATTATGATATCATTACATTTTGCTTCGTATGTAATTATTCTCATAATTTATGTATAAATATATTTTATTTTCAAAATTGAATCACGTAGGAGAGTAAAATCGTGAAATAATAATTCTTATATTAAACTTGTAAATAAATTTCATATTCAAAACAAAATTAGAACCGAGTAATTCAAAAAAATATTATCCATGAGAAATACAATTTTAAAATAACTTTAAATAAGCAGAGAAGTTATTTTCTTATTAGTTTTCTTAAAGATAATTTATGAAGTAATGGACAAGACTTTAATAAGTATATTTATGCGTATTTTCCCGACTTATACGAGTAGAACTAGAATATAAGAAATAGTTACCGTATAAAAATATAGTCTATATATGTACAAGACGACTACGAGGAGAACGAACAGAGTATTCGAGAGCACAAAATTAAACACACCTTTTTCGAATCTTTTCGAATCTTTTCGAATCTACGAGCATAGATTTCTCAAATTAATTAAGATCGATTTTTTTTTTTAATGCGACGACTTCCGCATAATAAAATTAATTTTATATTAATTTATATACTTCAGGTACCACAGTGGCAATTCGTATGGCAATTCGTATGGCAATTCGTATGGCAATTCGTATGGCAATTCGTATCACTGATACGCGATAGGGTAAATGTACCGATTACTGTCGGCTCGAGAGTTACTCTCGCGGTACGGATTACTGTCGAGTGGTATTATATCACTTAAAAAAGCGTTTAAAAATTACGAAACGAAAATTTGATATGTTCATTTAAATTCAAAATATATTTACTTATTTATTATCTCAGATTATTATGAACGTATTACAAAATTTTAATATTACTAAATTTTATTTTAAAACGACGTTATTTTATGTAGAAATGCAAAAAAGAGTCACGAAGTGTAACTTACGATATTAATTTGGCGTTGTAATTTCGAATAAAGAAGTTAATTATCTTCGTATTTGTATTCTCTTATTTGGTTAGACGTATTCGATGGAGCAACGATAAACTACGGTAAAGCATAGATTCTCATTCGACTCGGAGGAAAATGACTTTTCACTTTTTCAGATTTAGAGAAGAGAGTTTCTTACCTATGGGTCAAATACCTATGAGTCGATAAAACTCTGTAAGGTGTTTTCAGACGTTCAACGACGAGATCAGTAGTTTGCGTTTAATCCTCGTGGGTCTCGGTTACAAAAGTATAAGCAATCTTATCGATATTTTCAGAATTTTTACTAAAAGTTGACCTTTGTAGAAAAATATTCCGAAAAATACAACGAGCGGAAAAAAAGGAGAGCGTCAATTTCAAACGAACCGAGTGCAAAAGTCGCGTTTTTAATTATATTACGCTATCGATTATTTCAAACTAAAAATTAAAAATAAAGGAAAATTTTTATTTTAGTATTTTTTTTTCTCCGATAATAAATCGATCGCATCTTTATTTCGATTTAAATGAACGAAAATTGCAGATATTTACTATAAATTCCGTTCTAGTGACCGTAAATCAGCAAATGACACTAATTAATTTAACTATTTCCATATTTGTTCAAATTAAATTACACGGACTTTCGAAGCTCGACCAAATATCAGAGTAAAATACAATACCGAATAATAGCGTGTATTAGCAATTAAGAATTAATTAATTTTCAATAAAAATTAACCAACGATGATTTAATAATATTTTATAAATGTCATTTTAAAAGATATTCCGAAAATGTCGGTGAGGTAATCATAATGTTATAACTGTGAACTAAAGGTAATAACAATTACCGTGACTACTTTTATCATTCGATATAGCAAAATATCCATAATTTCATCAAAATTCTTGACCTAGAAAAAGGCATTTTTGTAATATTAAAACTATATTTCAGTATATATTAAAACAATATTTTATTAGAAATCGTTGCTCATTAAAATCTTAAAAAATGATAAAAAATCTTAATAGCTCAATAGTCGAAGAAACGAAGTTACGTGTAAGTCTATCTCGACACATTTAAATGTAATTATTTTCATCGCACGTATTGTTGATTTCATAATCGTTGCGAATGTGCATACGACAAAAATTATCAGAAAAATAATTGCAAATTTTTAATATAAAATTTTATATATATATATATGAAAAATGCGTTGATTACGATCGATAAAAATATCCTAAACTCCGTCGAATGTATAAATGATTCCGATGTGTTTGATTAAGAAATTATTTCATATCTATAAAATTTGTTTTATACATTAGAACGAAAAATTATATGTAAATTATATTAAAAAATTATTTTGACAGTTGAAAATGTACTATCTTTTATTTAATTGAGATTCCCGTTCACTCTACCTTTCATTATTAGTAGTTTTTAATCTACACGAGTAATTCTATTTTGATACTCTCAACTATAATGACAACAAACGAGTGAACATATACAGTGAAAATTCTAATGCATTGGCATATGTGGCGCAAGACCTATTGAAAATTTAAGTTTTAAAAAGATTAGATAATGCTCTTGATATTTTTAATGTACGAACAACAGACACACACACACACACACACACACATAAGCTCAATTCAAATAAAAATTTAAATATTAATTTTCCGTTAATTGTGAATTATTCTATACATGGTATTAAAAATACCAATATCATTATTTAATATTTTAAAAACAGAATATGTAATAGTTTATCGCGTCATAAAAGTTTATGCATGAATAATTATACGGCCACGATTTAGATTTGAAAATGTAATTAAAAAATATAATAAAATTTACGAATAAAACTGACAAAAACTGTAACCTCGAGGAACACAAATTTGGGTTGTTTTCTTATATTCCGTATGAATTCCAGGGTATGTTTCATCTGGATCTGACTTGTAAGAGAATTAAATACATAATCCAAGGATAGGTTTATAACTTTACGATAAAACATCTTACAACGGTTTCGTTATAAAATCTAACGTAAAAAAAATTTCTAACTTACAATATACTAAAGTCAAAAGTTTCATTTAATTATAAGTTATGCTCGAATAAATATAATACTTATATTAATAATACCAAGATTACAGTTAATTTGAATGATAAATTTTCTATGAATTTAGATAAAATATTTTCGATTAAATAAAACTTATAATTTATTCACGGATTTTTATTATTAATACGCATCGTAGCGTATAAGATTCAAAATTTACAAATATTTTATTCTCGCGCAGTTTTCAAGATATAGATTACTTTATTATAATTAAATTATTATACGCGAGAAGTTATGACGTACATAAAAACGAATTCTCTAATTCAAAATCTTTGTAACATAGGGATGCTTTATTCGAGCAATACAAAATGGTGAATTATTTACGCATCCGTTGAATCTAAATCAATCAACGAAATATAAATAATAATAAAGTATTAAAAAATTTGTATCTAAATTTTAAAGTTTCAATTGGACTTGGACATAATTTATGTAAAGCTACGTTGGTGAGTTTAAGCGATTCAAATTCGGTATTTACGAAAAAAATACCTTTAAAAATCGATTAAAATATTTTTGTTCATTATAATTTATATAATTTGTTTAGTCACTCAATTAGCAGAACAGCTCATAAAATTAACAGTATTAAAAAATCTTTGCGTAAAAAAAATAAGCGCAAAGAATATATTAATAATATAAAATGTATCTCCAGAATTTATTACAACAATGTACAATATTAATGGTTCACTACCGAGAAATAATTAGTTTTCATGATATATATACACACTTAAATACAATTAGAATTGGAATTATTTAATTTCAAGAATTTTTAAATCATCATAATAAACAATAATGGAACTTTAATTTACACGTACTTTCTGGATACGATCATAGATGCATCTAAATAATAATTAAACATTAAAAATACAAAAAAATGTTCATCCACGTGAAATTAATTATTAAATTCAATTTAGAAATTACGTACTAATCGTGAAAAATTAGATAAAAATACGATACTTCCATAAAACTTTAATAAAAAAAAACTTTTTCTCAACAATGCATTGAATATAAATGCAAATAAGTAGTTAATTTATAAGAATAACGTTGCATAATTTAAAAAGATTTTGCAATTTTATCTTGGCACATTACAATGCACCTTTCAAGATGCAACAATTCGATACGTACTTATAGTGTGAATGGCATTTTCATTTGCCAATTTTAAAACTTCTGTTTCGCAATTGCCATTAATATTATTTATGATTTTCTCATTTAGTAATGAAAAATAAGTAATTACAAGAGTGTATAAGTAACTCGAGTCTTTTTCAACTCGCGACTTTTCTTTCTGCAATTAAACTGTTAACATCCCCCTCGAAAATAGAATTAATCGTTTCCAAGGAACCGACCAACAAATAATAAAACAAAACTAATTAGCGTTTATTAATAAAAATATAAAATAACCGTTAAAACGACAAAAAACAAATTGAATAGTAAAATAAGTTGATTTATGCTCGATCGAATACACCGATTCGTTTTTGGTATAAATAGTAACTTTTGAAAAATCGATTAAGAAATTATTTAGATCTTTCGGCTGTCCATCCATCGAAATTGACAAAATTATATACGGGTAGGATAGGGGACGAGGATAAAGCCAAGAAGTTAATTTACGTTCGGAGAAAAACGGAAAAAACGGAAAAAACGGAATTTGTTTGTAGTTTAAAGGAATTTAAAGGAATTTAAAGGAATTTAAAGGAATCGATCGATGTAGGTCGATACATGGAATCGTCGGGTGAAATTTTATATCGAAAATTTGTTCAAGGTTCCCGACGAGAAAGTTGTCGCGTTGAAAAGTTGGAATAAATATTACGGAAGCGCACGGAAGTGCCTCGACGATGTGCAGCAAAGGGAAAAGGAGAGAAAAAGGAGAGAAAAAGAATAGTCTCCTCACCCTTTCTCGAATCCCTCGCGAAGGTGAAAAATCACTGCTCGACGTTCGCGATAGATCCACATTCTCTATAAATAAATTCGTGCATTTTCAAAGAGCTCGAGCTCGCGCACATTTGTTCAACCCTGAGGGCTTTCGTAATCGCGCCTCTAAAAATACCCTGTACACGTTCAATGGAGGCGATAAAGAAGCTGCGATCGGTATGTGACGAATCGACGAATCGACGAATCGACGAATCGTAGGCTATTTAATGGGATACGTAAGGGATGCGCGGTGCTTGTTCCAGACTCGACTCCATCCGTTTTTCGGCCTTCTTTCTCCAAACCCGATTGCATTTTTATTTCCTTTTATATTTAATAGACGCAACGAAGAAGGCGTTCTTAAATATTCAACGCGTTATGTAAGCCGGAGCGAAAACAAGTTCATCCACGTTATTTGATTGACGGTTCGAAAACGTTTAAGGGTTCAAGCGTGAAAATAGTTCTTTCTTGTCTTTCTCTGTCTTTCTCTGTCTTTCTTCGCTAACGATGCCTTCCTGCATTTTTCATTTTAAGCTTTTTTTATTTATCTTCAATTTTCAATGGCACGACCATCTTATTTTTAATTACACGCACGCGGACACTGTATATTTTAATTTAATTTTCTTCTCCTCCTAAGAACACAACCGATGACTTTGCGTCGAAAAAGTCTTTCGAGACGTTACGGAAACGAGAAAATTGCTCCGAATAAATAAATTATAAAATTATAAAATTGGTACCGCTTGTATCGGTAATGCAAATTTTAAACGGAATTTATTCTAATAATGTAAAATGTTAAAAAAATATCGTATTTATTTAAGAAATATATTTCAACTATAAGCATTTATCAGAGTTATAATTATTTTTTTTTATTGTTAAATTATCACGATGTGCGATTATTATGTCACTTTTTTGTCGCCGATTAAAAAAAAAATAAAAAGAAGTTACTTTTCTTCGTCTTTATTTACTTACGTAAGACTAAACTTGCAACAATATTCAATCTAAAAATGGCACTGAAATGTAAGATAAAATATTCTCGAGTATAGTTTTAAAAATCATCTTCGAGATATACAAGCATATTCTAAAACTTTCGATATTATATATCGTTGAAAGAATAAATTATAAAATTGTTAAATATTACATATTTTTTTAAAGCGTGTAATAAAAAATATGCACATTTAAAAAAAAAATCCAATTTTACGTCTCGATGAGTTATCGTTATTTTAACTAATAACATTTATCAAACGGATAGCTAAAATATTAATTTTGTTTGAAATATTAGACGCGGTGATAAATATAGTACAACATCGAATACTTCAACTTTGTAATGTTTTATAACAAGGATTGATTTTCAGATAACGCTACCTGAAGTTTTGAGATTGTGATCAAACATCGATACGACATTTTCAATTTCGGTTTTATGAATTATTTTACAATAAATCTTATCTTATTATTTTGTGCATAATTCAATCGTTATAATTTTGAAGGTTCATCAGGTACGACGTAAAAAATAAATGTGCTTTGGTTGAATATCTTTTTAATATGATTTCTCGAACATCGGTTTAAGATGAACAGGATTATTTGTACATTGACTGATGAATACAAAGTAAAACTTTCACAACAACGCGAAAGAAATATTTGAGAGTCAACTTCGAACTCGAGGAAAAAAGTGGACCGTGCAAATGAACTCATCTTTGGTGTGAGTAAATACGAATACTAAGAAATGATATATATTCATTGTTAACAAATATTAAGATTCATCGTATATAATTTTGATTTCAACGTCGTATACGTCAAAAGTAGAAGGTACCGATATTTTATCAAAAAATCTAATTACTTTCCACATTATACTTTACAACTGTAATTTCAACAACTTTTCGAGATCCGTTGAGTACGATATTTGAATAATTTCAAAAATTACAATCACTCGAGCAAAAAAATTCTCGTTTGGTCGAATGTTAAATTAAAATTTCAAACGCCCTTTTATCGAAACATGTTTTTCTACTTTGAGCCGCGGAGTGTAAACCGTTTTTACCGAACCATTTTATTTACTTTTAAATACATTTTTAAAATATACTCTTACGAATATTTTAATACTTTTGAAGAAAAATTTTACATTTTTCATTCTTTTTATACTTTAATAAACAAAAGTTTTTATTCCTACGAACGGGATAAAAATAACGAGTATTTTATGAAAAAAAAAATTTAATTCAAAAGTTTTATCAATTTTTTATTTTTAATACATAATTTACGCGTACATTTTATTCAAAATTATTATTGGCAGTTTTACGGAATAGATTTTGAAATTTTCCGTGACTGGAGTTTTCTTTTATTACTTATTCTAGATAGTACAATAATCGTAGCATTCCGATCATTTTTAGAATTTTATAATTTTTTTTTTTTTTTCAAACAAAACCATTATCGAATTAAATGTTTTACTATTTCGACCGATACATTTTACAATAATTCGATATTTTAAAGGTGATAATAAACACAAAGTTAACGAGTTTTAACGTTTATTGGTTAAAAAACATTAAATTCTATCATTTTTGTATTTTTGTATTTCTCGCGAGAAAAATAGTAACCTAAAATTAGAATTGCGTACACCTTTCGTTAAACTTGGTCGAACTTCGTTAATAAGCAAAAAAATCTCAAGTTATCCTTTTTAATTTAATATACGAATAGTGATTGGAATATTCAATTAGAAGACAAGAATACAATACTTATGGAAGGTTTTGTCAAGAATTTTATTCGCATCACGCGACAACAATTTAATCACTCGTAGTAAGAGTATCGAGCGAAAGGAATACCGACATGATCGCGTTCTTACCGAATTTTCACATTAACCGAATTCTCCTCGTTTTTTGTCACTTTTTTTTACGACGCCGCAGAACTGGGATTTCGCGTAAGTTCAGCTCGCGGTAATTTCCGTAAGATCGTGCACCGCAGTCCTTTTCGGAAAGGATATTCCAGGTCGATGCTTAGGAATTTTTCATCGGTTGCAACTCGACCTTAATTTTCTTCGGACTGTCAGAAGGAGGAGGAGTAGGAGGAGGAGTAGGAGGAGGAGTAGGAGGAGGCGGTTTTATTTAAAGTAACGAGGCTGGACTCGACGACGCATCGATCGCGTTAGATCCGAAAGTTCGGCCAGCGATTTTCATCTATCGTTTTCACGGTGAGCAGTTACAAATTATTCGTTAGCATCTAAATTTGGGTCCCTTGTACCCGAGTCTTTCGGTAGTTTGTATCGGTTGGGAGGATCGATCGACTTTTGAAAGTGTGTCCGCCACGCGTTGGAGTAAACCGTAGGAGGCAAGAGGCAGGAGGCAGGAGGCAGGAGGCATGAGACAGGAGGCATTAACCACTTGGTCGCGGGAACGGTTCAAGCTTCGGTTCAGCCTTGCCTTAAAATCCATGGCGTATCGTTACTATGCCGCGAGTCCATTACCCGTAATCAGAGATCACGTTGTAAATTTATCCTATTTATACTCCAATGGAACGCAAGTTTCTTCGTGTTTGGTTGAGCCGCGGGTGATTTCATCCACTCTGTTAATAAGCAGAGGTACACCTTATCCTAGAAACGAAGCTCGACTTCTCGATTCGTAGATGTACCATAACGTATCGTCTAGCGTTCGATTAAATCCGACATATTAGTGGGATAACTACAAATGGAACCTATAAATGCAAAATATTTGTTATTCGCTGTGAATCCGATCGTAAAAATGAAAATTCATCCCGATTATCGCTAATGGTGGATAAAATCAGTGGTTATTTGGTTAAAGTTGCGCCAGGCGGTAACGGAACTCGTTCGAGGCATAAAATTATTTGTTCGCATTATCAATAATAAGTGCTTTCCGCACGCTCGTAGAGCGGTTTCAAAAACACGCTCTAACGCTGGATTCGAGCGAGTCGTATCTTTTTCGACCTACTCTTTCGCGCAACAATCGATATTTTTACAGCGTTTTTAGAAGTTGTAAAATGTAAAAAGTGCGCTCGTTCACCCAAGACCGCCACCGTTATCCTAGCAAGGATCACGTAGGGGTCGCCAATTTTAGTGGCAAGGGATTAGCGACGAGAATATTGCATTATTTGGAGGCTTGAACGAGCGCTTCCTTTAAACCGAGCGACGATTTACTCGTTCGAGCAAACTGTGAAAACTGTGCAAACTGTGCAAACTGTGCAAACTGTGCAAACTCCGAGCGGATGAAAACCCGACACGGAGACTCGAAATAAGACAGGGAAATCAGTAGTTGCGCGCTGATTGTCACATCTGCGTATTTTAAATTGCTTTATTGATCAGTTCACCTAAGCTCGGCCGTTAGCAGCTCCAGGGATTAGCTTACCGATCCTTTTACGAGGTTACCTCTCTTTTTCTCTTTTACTTCGAGACTTTACTTCGAGACTTTACTTGGAGACTTTACTTGGAGACTTTACTTCGAGAGACGTGGATGCCGCACAATTCGTTTAATGTTTACGGATGTACGTTACTTTCATGGCTCGGATCGTGAAAATGACACGTATCTTCAAAATCGCCGTAAATCCAAAATATTAACGATAAGAAGAGCTCGTTTCGTCTCTATAAGAAAATAAATAACGTTAAAGAATATTTCCTGCTTTCTAAGATTTTTCTTAAAATTCAGCGAAATTGCACAAATTCGAGAAAAAAAAAAATTTTTTATCTTCGTTAATTAAAATTTTCGATATTTTCGATATTTTTGCTTTATTATTTTCTCGGCGGTTACTGCAACTTACCCAAATGAAATATTAACATGTATTTATGTCAAAGAGATATCTAAAGAATTATCATATTATCCATTTAGAACGAACGCGTACGCATTCATTATATTTAAATTCATGTGTCTGCTTATTTAAAGAAGAATTGTGTGGGTAAAGAAAGCGTATAAAGTATTATTATAGAAATATGTTTTGGCTTCTTAAGAATAAAAATAAACCGATTAAAATTTGAATCTGTACGCAAGGGCACATATTTGTGTACGTGTTTTGTTTACGATACAATTGTAAAGTGTAAAAAGATTAAAATCTTATAAACGACTAGATTGACTTTAATTTTCTCTCTTTTTGAATTATTTATTTTATTTATTTTCGTTTTATGGCACAAAATTAATGTAATCGTTTAACCAACGCATTTTTTATTTAACGATCATTTCTCGAGATAACAAAATTTCTTAATTTGTCGATAGCTTGGATAAAAGTGTCTCGTTCGATCTAACTTCCTACGTAAGAGCTTTAAATATAAAATTTTTATTCGCGGAGGGTATCAAAGACTTTCTTTGCTTAATTATTCTCGATTTAATCATCGAACCGATATCGAATATCAAGGCAATATTAAAAATTACGTTTGATCGAAGAAAATAAATATAAATAAAAATTTACGAGATGGGCCGACTGGTCGACTCTTCGTTCGTATAGAGTAAATGGAAAGATTGTTGTGGTAATGTTAGAACATTACTCGGTAAGTTGTCGCCTATGGAGTCGGTGGTATCGTTACAAACAAGGTAATAATCGACCCGCTTAAGTTGAGACAATGGATTACGACTGACTGAAATTACCGCGAGAAGACGACGAAAAGCAATTTCATTAAAATGATAACCATTAATCGTCGATGACGATCGCTTTTGGAAAGCACAAATAATTTTATGCAATCCGTCGACAAATATTCAATTTCCTTGTTTTACAAACTAGTTAAAATTATCAGCTGTCTATTTATCGGTTGTTAACATTTATAATTATTTTACTAATTTTGATCGATAATATTTTAGTCCAGTTACAATTTCGAGGGGATGAACCAATCGAGGAAATGTACGATATATTTCCTAGATTGACGAGTGTGTTATTAAATTATCCATCGAATGTTAAAATTGTCGAGTCACAATGTGAGTAACGCGATAAAAGTTATAAAATAATTTTTTCATCTTTTAAAGCTTTTTGTATCGAAAAATTTTTATTCGATCTATCGGATAACGGAAAAAATTATAAATAAAAAATTTTAATTAATTTATGAACGTGTAATCGAATATAAAGTAGGATTTATCGAACAATTTTTTTTTATATATAAATTTTGCTATTATAACTAATTTTCGCCTATTGTATAATAACTAGTAAAAAAAATTGGGGTATACAAAAATAACGGTATACATTTTCGTCGATCGTTTGGAACAATTCGATACTATAAAAAAATGAAGCCAATCAAAGATCAAGTTAATTTGATCCTAAATTATTTATCTCGATAATTTCATTTTTATTCGAGTAATTTTTTTAAAACTTTGTAAAATTTCTTAAACCGTATCGAATGAGATTAAAAAATGTAAAAATATTTACTAAGTTACCATCGTCAGAAAAAATATTCAATACAAATAAATAATTATTTAAATCGTAAATATTTACTTAAATTACGACCATTTTAATTAATTTAATCAAATATTATTTTATTTATGAAATATTTAAAGTGTAATCAATCCTTAAAATATGAAATATAATTACATAACTATGACGTAGTATTTTTTTCACGTTGAACGATATTTCTCGAATCGGAATACAGATATATTATTGGCAATAGACAAATGCTAATACTTTTAAAATAAGTTCAAAGATAAATTTGATTAAATATAGTAATAAATTAACAAAATTTATCTTTATTAAAATGATAACATTTTTTTTTTCAAATGGTCGACAAATACCGTTAAACTAGTAATAAATTTACAATCGTATTTTATAAAAAAAAATTAACGATATAAAGTATTATAATATTATGACAAAATCTAAACACTGAATAATACGAAGACGTAACGTGTGTAATTTAAAATAATCATTTTTCTATATTATAAATAGCAAACGATAAAGTTTCCTTCCATTTATTTTTCAAGATTTTTTGCTGAAATAATATTGAATTTTATGTAACGCGATATTGAGAATTGTAATTAATGGAAAAGTTAAAATTTAATTACTAATTAAAAGAAGTAAAAAATGATTACATAAATTAAAAAAAAGTTAACACTACTGGTTACTTTTATTTAAATTATCTTATTAAAATATTTATGTACCTAAAGAAAATGATAAACATTTTCGAAAACCGAAATTTATGAATTATGATTTTGAGTTTTAAAACATAATTGTTTAGTTTAATGTTCTTCGTTTTTAACAAAGTTTGTTTATTTAGTTTAATAAACATTACCCATGTATCTCATAATTTGAGAAACATCATGTTATACACGAGGGTTACCGCATCATTAGTTATATGACTACATTTCACGTTAGTAGTTTAAAGTTTATTTTCAAAGTAATTAATACTGCAGTTTCTAACTTTATACACAACAAACATAATGTTATTTTAAGACTTTACATTCGGATTAAGGATTCTAAAATATATTTATAAATTTTGTAACTGTACGGTTTCAAGAAATGTCAAATTGGTATCGCGTAGGTAGATAAGGGTCAATTAAGTAAATATTTACTCGCTACTATTTCAATACTATGTTTCTTTACACGGAGTACAAAGTTTTCATCGTATCTCAAGCATAAATTATGAGTACAAAAAGACAAACAAGTTGCTAAAAGACGCATATTTGTATACTTTGTTTCTCTACGATTACAACACGAGATATACCTACGTAATCATTCCCTTTCCATCGATTACAATAGATTAAAAATTACAAGATTTCGTATATTATTCGTAAATCTTACGCTGTATCTTCTTACAAATTACGATTCTCGATTCGCAAAAATCTTTTTTAACTTATCACGGTAAAACATTCGCATTTTTTTCGTTCCTTAATCACCAAATAAACATTTTTTTATCGGTAGCGGCGGTTCCTTAAGATTTACGATTCAATCAATTTCTCGATTCATCAATATAAAAGTTTCCAACTTTTCTTTTCTACGTATCGCAATGTGTTCTTAACATTAAATTCGTTATTATTTAATCTATTTAAATATTTCGAATCGAAAATTTTTGGATGATGATGACGTTGACGCTTTTCGACGGATAAATACGTACGTGTATGTAAACGATAAGATCATTCGCGAAGGAAAATATTTATGTTTAAATTCAATAGAATATTTTAGACATCGTACGGCTAAAATAAAACTCAAGAGAAAAAGAGAGAAGAGAAGTAGGGCATTTTTTTTATAGATATACATTTTATTTTTTTTTATATAAATTAAGCTTTTAATCAATTGTTAAATTGATTTGTAAAACATTAATTTATACATCGAATCGTGCATCGAAACTTCTCAATTTTTAAGGTATTCTTGGTTTTGTTAAAAATTAAAAAAAATTCATCAAGAAATTAACGAAAAAGAATTTATGATCGTTTCCTCTCTTTTTCTCTTGTGCAGTATTTAAATTATAAAATAAAATGTTTCTTACCTTTACACTTAACTCCCACTTTACCCGTTCCCCAGATATAATCTTCGCCTAAAAATAATTTTTTCATTATCATCTTTATAATTCTGAATATTTATTTTTTTCTTCCTCTCTATAAATATACTTACAGTAAACACACAATATAGGACTAACAAAATATACGTTCTCAAGTACGTGATTTCTAGAGGCAGATTGTTCGGAGTTTGCTGACTGAACTACATAAGCTGAAAAATAGAATATAAAAATTTGAATATTTAAAGATTATTTTTTAAATTATTATTCAACACGGTTATTAGATAAAAAAGTGGCCTTTATAATCAGTTGAATATAAGAATTTTATATTTAAATTTTATAGAAAAAACGAATTTGGTTACTGCGTAGCAAAGAACGAATAACGGTATCTGTTTCTTCGATACATCGATACATCGATACAATTAATTTTATACATTTAATTTTATACATTTAATTTTATACTTTTTTACTTACAGAAAGGTCCATTGTCAAGAGTTACATACGACGATTCGTCTTCTTTATGGGAGTCACGATACGATAATGGATTTCCTTTCAGCATTAGGACTCCCTCTGATGTACCTCTGATATTAAAACAATTCTCGGTTAGTACTATTTTTAAAGAAATCTTGTATACGTACGATAGAAAACTAACCAGGTACAAAGACGTCTCTTAATTATCTTTTCTCTTTTTTTCTTTCTCATAAAAAAGGCCGACGAGTCAGCTATATTTTTATGTACAGGTGAATTCTTAAAAAATTATTCGAGTTATCTTTTTTGTACAAAAAGCTTATAGGCCTTCCTTTATCTTAACATTATTGCGGATGCATCAACTTTCATCTCCGTATCTCTATAATTATCCGTTTGGCAAGTATGTCTTACGAGGATTAAGTCGGCGGTATTTTTGTTTCATTGGATACTTAGGCTAAATTAACAAGCCTGTTTTTATCGATTGCAAAATTTTATAAATCCTTATGTACAGAGTATATCGACGAAGCTGAAAATAAAAGTTTATCGGTTAACGTGTAATTCTGTATTACATAATTTTTAATCTACACTCGCAGATACGACGAGGCATCCTAATACAAATTTTTAACGATCTTTTAACCAATAAACGACATTCCAAAGTAACAAATTTATAAACCAAAAGTATACTCGTTCCACGATTTCATGATTTAAAAAAAGAACGTTCCAAAGGTTCTCGTAACACCGTTACAGCAAATTCAACGCTGGAAAGTTATTAATTTTTAATAAAATCAATTATAAGCTATCGACGAGTCGAACCGTTACTTTGGAATCGCTTAAAAGGACGAAAGCTTCTCTAACTTATTAGAATCTAGAAAAATATAGAACATAAATAAGTAAATACCGTACCAATAACAAATTTGTAAAATAGGTCGTTATCCGTTAAGATTTGTACATCGTCCACCAAAAGTTCTCGTACAAAAGACAGCTTATTATTTAGACGTTGGTAGTATAAAATGAGAAACTCAACGGCGAATCATCCCTTATAAAAATTACGCTCCACCATATGTACATTGCCTGGAAAATTTTAAATCCAAGTCCATCCATACTCTGTTCATCACCGTCTCACCGACGTTCTCTGAACTTTTTCGATGATCATCTCATCAGCTACCTTCCGTTTCATGCATAAAATTCACGACATCCGACCCCAACGACGCTCGCTGCAATAAAAAATTCAAATCGCGTCGTTTAGCAAAGTGGAGAGGTTCGAGGAGAGGTTCGAGGAGAGGTTCGAGGAGAGGCTCGAGGAGAGATTCGAGGGGAGGTCGAGAAACGAAATCGAAAAGGCGATTCAGACTCGGAATTTAACGATAAATACGCCGTTTCGTATTTCCATGTTTTGACAGAAAAACGCGTAAAAGCAAAACAAAACTGGGAACAGACGGAAAAAAAAGGGGAAGATACGAAGATACGAACGAAGCGTTCGATATTTCGTTTCGGAGAAAGTCAAAAGAGAAAAGGTAGAAAATAATTTGTCTCGAAGAGGGAAAGGTTATAAAAGTTTGGATGCGTAAAAATAAAGGCCGCGGATTCGAAGGAAGAAAGAAGGTTACGAGGGCAGAGAGGGAGAAAAACAAGAGCTAACCTCTCATTTTCCTGGAGCTCGGGCTTTTCATCTTTCCTTTTCGTAGTTCTCGGAGAAAGAAAAGCTACAGCCGCGTATATATGTATACGAGCTTCCACCTCGGAGAGCCTCGAAGACGCGCGATTATCTTCCTCTCTCGGGTTTTCCCTCCTTAAGCGCGCACCACTTTATTATCCACTTTCCGTCCCGCGACTCTTGGGGCGACTCTTGGGGCGACCCAAAATATCGTCCTCGGTTACTCGGTTACTCGGCTGCTCGGCTGCTCGGCTGCTCGGCTGCTCGGCTGCTCGGCTGCTCGGCTGCTCGGAAGCTCGGCTGCTCGGATGCTCGGATGCTCGGATGCTGTTCGTTCTCCTAACGCCTCGAGCGTCCCGTTCTTTCTCGCGCAGAGTCAAAGGCGAACTCGCGAGAAGCTCGGGAGAAAATGACTTTCTCCGCTTTTCCGCTGGAAGTCGCGAATACGCACCGACTCGATTGGCACCCGCGCGATCGTAGACGGGAAGGAAGGAGGGCAGGAGGAAAAGTCCTGGGCGCCGGCGACTCGACCGAGACCCGAAAGACACCCGAAAGAGACGAGACGAGTAGATAAGAGTCGCGAGTCGCCAGGAACTGTCGATCCAGGAACCGTTGTCGTTCTCTCGCGCCTCTACACCAGCACTACTCGACGCATCTCCTCGTCTTGTTCGCCCTTCGCCCGTACGGAGTATCTTACTCTCGCGGAAAATGAGAGATGTACGGGCGAACAGGGACCAAGAATTACAATGCAGCGCTTGCCGTGGCCAATGGCGAAAATCACCGAGCGATATCGGTACGCCAACCGTTGGAACGTTATCCGAGTCTGCGATTTTTTCGCGAGAGACACTGGCGACTCTGCGTGGCGGTCTCCGGTAATTTTTGGCAGATCCGTTGTCGGATCCGTTGTCAGATCCGTTGTCAGATCCGCCTCGGATGAAGCCAGGAAAACTAATATGGCGGGAGCGGTGGTAAAACTGGCCGCGCATGCGCCCCTCCCTAACCTCCCGCCTCGCTTTTCTTTTTCCTTTTTTCTTTTATCTTTTATCTTTTTTCTTTTTTCTTTTTTCCTTCCGCTCGCTCGCTTACTCGCTCGCTCGCTACTACTCGACTATTGTTGCACGGATCCGCGCTACTCGGAATCTATAATTATCCTTGTGTACCGAGTAATGGTGCACGGTTGCAGCAATGGCTCTCCATGGGTTGTAATGGGTGCCGAGTAAATTGCTAAAGTATAATTCCAGTTATCGATGTTTACCCGCTAAGAGGCGAAAACAGCTCCGACCAAAAGATCCCGACCAAACTCCAGATTTTTTTTATATTTTACGAAAATTCAAAAATACGCGTAGCTCGGTAAACACGGGAATTACGGATGTTAACGTTTTTTTTCCTCTTGCTTTTTTATAATTTATACGCGCTTGCTTTACTCGATAAATGCTTTTAAAAGCGTACCTTTATTTCTGATATCGCGCCAACTTTTTCCTTTTTCCCTTATCGTTTTGTCATTTTTTACACTTTTACATTGCGCGATTACCGTGAGCGACGTAAACGTGTCTTTTTCGTAAATGCGTCTTTTTCTTTTCAATTCGAGGATTCGTGCTTTTATTTTTTACGCGATGGTCGAGCGTTTGGAAACGAGGGTACGATTACTCGTCTCTATCGTATTATTTTAATCGTACCAACGAATTGGGAAATTGTCTATGGTTTCTAATTGTCTTGGCGATCTCGAGTAAAGTTCCGTAAAGACTTTTTAGACCGTAACTTCTCGAGCTTGTAAAGCGGTGATTAAAATTATTGTCGCTAGCGATTTTCTAACGAGAAGAAACTCTTTTCAAAACGGGTTTGATCGTTTAAATTTATAAACGAACGGGTTAAATATATTTTGGTGTAAATTGGACGCGTTCGTTCGCTGAATAAATATGCGGTAACTTTGTTTTATCTTTATTAAACCGATGCAAACGGTACGTAGTTTATAGAAATCGATCGATCGTACCAAAACGACGAGATGTAAGCTTAATTCGAATAACGCTGAAATCGTTTTATTTTAAATTCAAATGTTGTTTTATCGCTGATGAATTAAACTATAAAGTACACAAACCCGTTGAATATAATATTTACCGTACATACTGATTTACGTTTACTTACGTACAATATACATATTTACCGTTTATCTAATCCGTTGAATATTATATTGTAATCGAATTAAGATAGTCGGCGATAAACTAAATAAATACAAATGTATTAAAAAAAACAGATATCTCTAACGATATTTGATTAGGTTTTTTAAAATATTAAACAGCTACCTTTGGGAAAACTGTGATATTTTTATGAATATTTTTATGAATATTTTTATTGGTATTTTAATGAAAAATAGTGCTCTTTATTCGATTAGGTATTTGAAGTAGGTTTAGAGCTTAGAAGAGATCGATGACAACAATGAGTAATATATTAATCGAACTCATCGTTCAAAATATTTGACAAGTGACAAGACATGCGCAGAAAGTTTTTACTACATCTGTCGCCATATTGGTTTCCCAATTTCACTCGAGTAATGTTGATTGTACGCATTCGATACGGAAGTGTCCAAACCTGTTTATATACTGTCGTTCACGCCGTCATATCTATGCCTAAGTTTAGTGCGAATATTATAAAACTAGAACTGGCCGCGAGTCGATCTTTTTTAGCGTAGCCTCGAACTTACTTTCTATAGTCGCTTTTATTTCATTCTCTATCTCTGGCTTTCTTTTTATATATGTTCTTCGCTCGCTTTGTTTTATCTGATTTACAGTTTATCTGCCAAGTGAACTTCAAATAGAAGCAAACGCAACATCCGATTCAAGTTAAAATAATACTGGCACTGTGATCATGAACATTTGCAAAGTCTTTTGAGTATACGCGAAGAATCGAGTAACTATATTAAGGAATCGAAGCGAAAGAAATTAGAAGTCGTCGAATGAATAGTTTTGGTTTCGCGAAAAGAAATAATGAAAATATCGATAATTAAATCTCTCTATAGAAACATGAGTTACCAACATTTTATGTCGAATTTTATATTAATTTTGTTGAACGAGTATTACTTTTAAATATAAAACATCTAACTACGAGTTTAATAATTAATAATAACGAAAATTTGAAAATATTTTAAGTTATTTGGAAAAATAAATAATTGCGTAATTTTCAAATTTATATTTTTCATTATGTGGTTTTTAACGATTTTTGGCGATTCGCCGTTGTTAAAATTTAAGCGATTAAAAGATTAAAATGAAAATACGAATATAAAAAAACTGTCGAGTAGTCTTAATTTTTTAATTATCGATTCGAATAAAATTCGATTTCATTTACGTATACAACAGAATTATACGTTAAAATCATTATCCCTTACGTAATTTTTCTCCTCGTTCCCACACTGATTTTATCATTATTTAAAATTGCACTTTGATAGTACTATCTCGTGTATTATGATCGAAAAATGTAATTAGTGCTTCGTGTCAATTAATCCTATATCATAGCTTTTATACATAATTACATATACGAAGTTTTACGTCAACTGTATCACGGCAAATTTACATAAGCATTATTCATTGATTTTAATGAAATTGATCGGCATCTATTTAACTAAATTATACACGATATTTTTTTATACGCGTTTAAATTATTTAATAATTTTTAATTCCAAATTTTTTGTACGGTAACATCTTTTTTTACCGTATAATTTTTTATAAGCTTGATTTATTTACGTTTATCCGTCCTTAACATTTTACAATTTAAAACTTATTCACAAAAAACGTAATGTAAAAAGCGTATTTTATATTATTAAACTTGATAATAGAATATTTTATTCTCAATTTGTTAAAAATTAAAAAATTGTTTTACATATAATTTTTCAAAATGTCTATTAAATCTAGGTTATTTGCCGTGGGTTCTTAAAAAGCTTTCTACAATTTATAAAAGTTATCGCTTATCATTGTTTGTATTTATTTTAGATTACATTCGAAGATTTTAAATTTCATTAAATTCGCTAAATAATATATCTGAAAGGAATGCATTATACGTGCATAAAATACGCGTTGAGTACAAATTAGTCAATATGAAAAATGGAAAATATATACTTAGATATTTATAATTAAACGCACGTAATATATTCTATCTCACATTCCAATAGACAAATGTATGCATTGTTCGATAAGAACATAGTAAAACTGTTGTATCAAATATTAAACTCGATAGAATTATCTCTCGTGCCATATTGCATAATTGGCATAATTTATATTTATATAGATATTCTAGATAATGCTTCGATATTTATTAAAAAAGAATCAACCTGTTACTCAATTTCACGACGTAATATATTGAATCGTATTATAAATAGCATTAACAAATAAAAGCTTTTACAAGAATAATTTTTAATACGAAGCTTCGCTAGAATTATAAGTCTTATTATTTCATAACAATTTTTAATAGAAATAAAAAAATTATAATCTTTGAAAAACAGGTGTACGTCACAACAACGTACATCGATAAGTTTATATTAATTATATAATTATAATACAAAGTAAAGGAATAATTTTATTTCGTATTTTTCAAAGGTAGAAATTTAAAAGTAATAAACCATAAGCTACTTAGATTTTTTAAAACTCTTTCATCTTATAATTTATCCGCCTAAAAACTTGTTAATACATTTTTAAAACAAACTTCTTATCTACTATCGCAAAATTAAATTTATTTTAATAATGTAATAACGGTGTATTATTTTATATTTAACAATATACTTACCGAAATTTTTAATTTAATTCTAATCGATTTAAATAATTGGTTGACTCGTTGTTATTTGTAATCTAATAATTCAAAGAACGTAATTTTTTAATTTTTCTAATGGAAGCAAAATAAGAAATAAAGTAAAAGATTGTTTTTTAAATTATACGATAAAAATAAAATATTGTACATAAAAGCCAACAAGAAATATAAGTTACGAAATAGGTTATTTGAAAATAATTAAATTTAAACCATAATTTTATTAATGTCTATTTGTAGTTTTCTTATAAACAAATATCTAAGAATGTAAGCTATTTATGCACTTGAAAGTTATCTTAGAGCTTTATTCCATTAAAAAAAAAGTATAATAAGATATTACTAATCTACATTAGTATAAATAAAATTGTACCGCGTATAGTTTTTAAATATTAGTTTGAAATATATACTTTTCGTACCACTGTACACCGAATTTTATATTTTTGAAAATAAATGTTTTATGGTTTAAAATTATGAACTTAGCGTAAATGCACGTGAAATACTTTTTATTTATAGAAAGTCTCTTGCATATTCTTTTACAGTTTAGAATTACTAAACTTGTTGAACACGATAGTTACCTATTCCATAAAAAAATCTAAACTACCTAACATGTTTTTAAATTCTTGCAATATATGAAAGTAATTGCAAATTTATATTTCAATATTAAAAATTTGCATTGATTTTAAATCAGATACGTTACTTATATTACACAGTACGTCACTATAATTGTGGAGATAATTTAATTGCATAAAATTAAATAATTATCGGTATTTTACGAACGAAAAACATTTACAAATTTTTATTTATAGCTTTTAGCTAATCACACCAATAGATCAAGGGTTATGATTAGTAATGCATTTAATACGTTACATAATTCTGCAGCGAAAGTTTACAGGGTAAATCAATAGATGCTTTACCGACAAAGTAATTGGTCGATCGATACTGAATTATTATTACAAGTGAAAAGTACACAGAGTTTAGTCATAACTTATAACTTGCATTTCCATTATTATTTACGAATGATCTATTAATACTCCAATTTACTATTTCTAGGTCACGAATGATTTATTTTATACTTACTAATACTGTTTTTTCAATAAAATCTTTTATTATTTAAGGTTAAATAAAATTATGTGTTTAAACTTAAATATTCAAATTGTACGGTAGTACTTTTTATTTACAATTTTATTTCTCAATTTCTAAAATATATTTTTTCTTAAGATTAAAATTGTTCTAGAAATATCGTCAAATTTTATCATTGTACTTTATTAAAAAAAAATTGTAAATTTTTGGTTAATTTACTATATCATAAAACGTTAAGAAATTGATTAAATACAGTAAACGTTTGTTATTAAATAAAAAATTTTCATTTTAAATTATTTTATAGGATACAGAATATTTTTTTTTTATTGAAAGAGAAATTATATAATTTTAAAACTGATTTAATTCGTTACATAGTTCTTTCTAATTTAAAAATATTTACTTTTTAAAAATTCATATCAGTTTTATTTATTAATAAAGATTTCACTTCATTTCAGAATCATTTCACTTTTAATAGTTAAAAAATTAACGATTCTATTAAGAGATTTCATTTAGATTGTTTAAAACTAATATCTTACCCAATTTTATAACATTTATATTTTTCGAATAATAAAATTGAATTAAAGCTGAACGTTTTTTTCTAATTTATCACATTAATTATATAATTTTTAAATTTGATAAGGAGTAGATGAAAGTTATAATATAACTAGTTTTATATCGTTAGATTTTATACTTTAAATTATACCCAGTAGCTGTAATATGGGAAACTTATGCAAGTTATATTGATATCACGTGTGATACAGGTTTTTATATACACATACAGCACATATAATAAATATAATAACATTATATATAATGAATTTTTTAAATACATCGAGTTAATACAATGTAGATTAATTGTAAAAACTGTATAATTACCATGACATTAAAAAAATTAGATTATATTAACTTATTGCTTTTCAAGCAAAAACTAATTGTAAATTATTAAAAAGTTATTTCATTTATGAAAATTTGTAATTTAAATTTTTAATATGGAATGTTTTAAATTGTTAGAAATTATATAAATACATTAAAATTGTGATTCATATTTATTTTTCTTGATTTTTATCATTCAAATTTAAACAAATATTATTTGAAAACGTAAAAAAAATTTTATTGACAGAAGGAAAAATATGGAACAAATTTTTTTATAAAATTTTATTCATAAATTCCAGATGGAAAGTTTAAAAATGTAAATTAATATAATTTGATTTTACCTTTTCCATTCAAAATTTTAACGTCATTGAATTCCGAATCAAAGACAATTTTATTGTATATTTAAAGTTTTAGCGTACTTATAATTAATAGTTACATAATTCTAATTGAAAAATATACGAAAAATTGAAAAATCCTTACTTATTAAACTTATTAAAATAACGTGAAAATTATTTTTAAGCCATTGAAAAACAAGAACAAGCTCAATAGTTTATAATTTATAGTTTATAGTTTTATTTAAAACAAATACAAAATCTTTAGTTATACAACTATAAACAGAACTACAAATATAAATTCTACATTTCATAAGCAAAAATAACGTTGAACAACAAATTACTAATTAATAAAATTTTTTTTTTCTAGTCCGTAACATTTTCCGTTCTTCTTTAATGTGAGTATTAAATCGATAATGTACAATCTCCAGAATTAAAATTATACAAGCTGCTATAATTCCAATCCCCAAAATCAACAAAATAGGTATGACTTCCATAAAGTTTATCACGATTGCATCCGTTTTAGGTATTGGGTTGTATGGGTAAAAGTATTTGTTTCTCAACCGATGCATTATCCCATAATCTCTAATAAGAATAATACTGAAAACAATTAAAAAATATCAAGATGTAGGTTTCCATTTATTTTATCATAATAATTATAAAACTTCGTTATAGTTATTTCGTTTCGTTAAGAGTAGTTTTAAATTCGATAAGGATAATTTTTAAATTTGATATAAACTGTTAGAAAAATATATGGACCATTTTTTTAACAATAGTTCATAAATATTATAAAATTATTGATATAAATTATTGCGTAATAAATAAAGTAATAGTATTTATCTATATTAAAATATTTTTAATAATATTTTTAATAATTCAATAAAAATTTGTTTAAGGCAATTTCAAAAATGCTTATATAAATACAAGTAAACATATAACCTATATATATATATATATATATATATTAATTAAAGTAATTTAAAAAATAAGGTAAATTAAATTATTTTTATAGATATCAATAATAGGACAAATATGTACATGTATTATTTCAAATTTGCTATTTTCATTCTAAATAAAAAAACAAATGATTTTATTTTTATCGTAAAACATATTTAAGATATTTTTTATAATTAATAATACTTAATTATTATTAAAAATGCAGAATTAAATTTATCTTAAATTTTAAAGTCTACGTTAGAACAAAAAAACTGTAAATTTATTTAATTGATCGTTTCATCGATAAAATGTATATAAAATAATTATTAGTAATAATTTTTGACCATTAAATACATTTTTTTACATTTTTTAATATATAAGTACTATCGTAATATTTTGTACCCTATTATAAAATAAGACGAATTAACCAAAGTTTTTTTTTCCTCACAAAGTACAATACCTAAGAGAATTATGTAAAAAAGTTACGGTTAATAATTTTTCCTAAAATATGCTCAGGATAAAATTCTTAAAAGTGTATCATTATAAAAGAAATAATGAAACGCGCATTTCGCTTTTAAAGAGTATACTTGTACGAGTTTCATTTTACGAATAGAAGCGGACTTAAAAGAACATAAACCACTTGCAAACTAAAGAAAGTCTTTAATTAACGAAACGTTGACATTTATCGTTAGTTTCAAAGCTTTTCATGTTATTTTTTAAAGCTTCTCTCCTCGAACCGTTAGTTTCACCATTTAACGAATAAAACAGTTCGTCATCGTTCGGATAATGCGAATCATAAGTAGTGAAAGTTTACTTTACAAATCATTTGAATATCTAATAAATGCTTTCCAGCTTATTTTTCACGCTTTAACATTCTGATATTCTTTTATGGAGTTTTCAATGCTCTTATTCATTAATAACAAAAAAAAAAACACCTTAACTTCGATTCATAAATCGAGTTATTGTTTTTTTCTTTTTCTCGAAGCGTAATGAATTCATCGTACGTACTAATAATTTATCAATCTTGTGTACTGGCTGAACTTCACCAAACCCAGAGACACTTGAGTTATTCGCGAAATACTTAACTCTCCGACAGTACACGAGATGTTTTCGTGCACAACGTTGTATTCGATTTCGTTCGCGTAAAATGCCACATGTCCATTGCAGACCTACGCAAGTTTAAAAAATTGCGAACCATTTAGTTTCTCGTTCGCACACAAATGAGTTGCGATCTTACGATCGTCGTTGCATTTGAGTTCGACAAGTTTCAAATTATAGAAACAATAAACTTTATTTTACTCACCTGATCGAATGCCTGTATTGCATTGAAGGGCAATTTCGAAAATTCTTTTAATCGAGGTCGAAGCGGCAACAATAAATCATCATCCGTCATCTATTTATGATGAAGTTTGATTTATTATTAGCCATGGCTATTTTAATTAAATTATTCAACCGATAAGTTCGAGGTACTTTATTTTAAATGCATCGAGTTGATAACTTAAAATTCAATTTTTAAAATATCAAGTTTTCATGTCGATTAGCCAAGTTTACTATGCGAAAACATTTTTTAGATTTAATCGGTAAATTTTACGAATACATAAATAATTTTATATTTTCCATTTATAATTATAGAACGTGTAAATCTTTGCTTTAAATTTAAATAAAAAGAGATAGATTAAAAGTGCTGCACTTCCATGTTTGATCATTTTAATGCAATGCAATTTCTTTGCATGTTTTATTTATTCGTTAAAATTAATTTGAATTTAATAAATATAATTCTATTTTGTGATATATTTTGCGAATGTTATTTTCAAAATGTTTTATAACTGTTAATAGTTTAAAAATTCTATAATAATTTATACTATAATTTGTCATACGCTACTTACGTTATTTTAATTGTATAAGTAATAGTTTGAAAATAATAAACAAATATTATAAACAAACAAATTCTCACAATATCAGCAGCTTGTTGAGTATCTTGGAGACTAATAATTTCGTAAGATTCATCTTTTATAAAATCGATAAAAGATTTAAATGGTAAATCGGCTGTTAAATTTGTAAAATAACTGGTTATTGAAGCAGAGTAGATAATATTTAATATTAAAGACAAAAGCATTATTGTAACGTATAGTACTTGTGTTGATTTATAAGATGGATTATCTGTTTAAAATAAAATATATTATTTATATTAAATTTATTATTTGCAAATTTTATAATTAAAAAATATTAAATTAAGAGTTTATGTAATATCTGAAATAATATATATTATCGATAACCAATTTGATGTAATGAAAATTTTTCTGAACAATTTTGTTTTAAATGTTACAGGAACTTTAATTTGAATCAATTAAATAAGTAGTATAATATTCAAAGATGATCCATTAATCAATCATTAGAAATGTATATTTATTCATTAATCATTAATTATAGACATATCCTTATGCTTTTATGAGATTTTAACTAATTCAGTCATATATATATACATATTTGAACAGAATTTGAATACCAAATGATGTTTTTTTAAGTTACGTTTTATAAGTTTACATAAACTTATACTATTAAAAATATTCCTTATATATTATATATTAATTACATAATTTTCTTATTCGCTTTCAATGAGTTTTTTTATCTTGAAATATTCTATATTAACTCTTAAGTATGAAATTACTCTTATTATGAATATTTCAACACATTTTCTATGCTTTATAAAGTAATGTATATCATAAATTTATAATTATTTAATCGTTCTCATTGTACTTTTGAATTTTAATGAATAAATTCAATTTTAATTTTTTAATATGAAAAGTTTTTAAAAAATTGAATCTTTACGTTAAATTTTCTTTTACTTTTAATTTTTTTTACAAAATACACTTACAAGGAGCACAAGCATATTTATCATAAAAATTTTTAAAGCCAAATATATTTCCTGTATTATAAAACGTGGATTTAAAACAAATACGTTATAAGTATTATATTCTTTAAAGAAGTACTTCAGAGACTCGAAACACTTTTATCATTCTATCAAAATTCTTATAAAGAAACAGGGAAATATACAAAGATATTTTTGACGTTTTGTATTAATACTACGTAAATTGAAAGAGAAGGGATCTACTGAATAAATTGAACGTACTTCGTTTCTTTTCGCATCATAAAATAACGCATCAATCATCGGAAAAAGAAACAGTTTATAAAAAGGTAAAAATTTCAAGAAAAAAATATTCACAAAATAGGCGAAATTCTAATATTTTTTCTAATATATAATTTTAATTAAAAATATTTTTTTTGTATTCGTATAACGTAAATTACATAAATTATTGCTTTATAAAAAGAAAGTTACACAGTTATAACACTAGTGATGCATTCAATAATCATATCGTGTGCTTATTTTTTCGTATACTACTTTATCGATGGTTTTTGCCTATACTTGGTAACGAAATTATTAGCAGTTTAGCAGTTACAAATTAACATTGATAACACATTTATTATTTGCGGAAACAGAGAAATTTTTAATTTTCTTTCAATTTACTTTAAGACGACATTTTTTTCCTGAATACACACATACACACATATATATATAAATGCTTGGGTATAGCATTCGTTGATTACTTATGTTAATTTAAAGTTTTTTAACGTATACAACCAATGTTATTTAATCTTGTACTTAATTTATCAAAATAATAAAAATGTATTTTATAAGAGCAAATAAAATTGCTATTATATAAAAATATATAATTTTTAGAGTTTTTAAGGAATCGTTAAAAAATAATATACGACTAAATTATAAATATATCTATAAGCATAAATAATTACATAAATTTTCAAAGTAATACGTTACGTCTATTTGGTCAGAAAAATATATTTTTCATCACATCAAATTAAAGTTCTTGGATATTAATAAAATTACTTTAAAAAAAATTTGTTAACAACTTTTATTTTATCTTACAGTCGTACTTAAATTATTATTAATTATTCAAGTACGGATTAAAAATAAATTACCTAGAAAACCTTCTTGACAAAAAATACACCAGACGTACATGAAAACGTTAATAAATGTACTCATATTATTAATTGATTCACGTTTTGTCAGCATTAATAATACCGTTGATAAAATTATTGTTAATCCTATTGCAATCCATCCATTTTTGTTAAAAACCTGTAATATAGGCATATTTATAAATGTAATTTTATGCATTGAGATAAAACTTAGCAAAATTCCGATTAACTTTCGGATAAACTTATTTTTAAAAATTAATATTTTATAAATAATAATGATAATTAAGAATATTTTTCAAATTAATTTCATGTAATTTATTAAGCTGAATACAGAAATTTAATTGAAATAATTAAATAATAATTTTTATGATTCTGCATAGCATATTTTCAGGTCTACATGGCAAATCATAATTTACTAAAAGACAGCCTTCACGAAATTTACGGGACTATTTTTATACCTAATATATATCCATTACTTTATTACTACATTATATTATTCTTATTTCATCGAGTGCATAAATTAAATTATCGATCAAATATATTTTTACTCTAAATAAATATATTCAGTGTTTGATAACGAATTCTAATATTAGTTGTTAGCCTAAAATATTTTTTAGTTCGGTTCGATAAAAAAAAGTTTTTTAATCTTTTTTCATATCTTTTATAAACTTAAAATTTTTGTTCTCAATTTACGTATATTTTATAATTATAAAGAAATGAATTATTTATAATATATAATTTTTAATTATATATACATTTTTATGAACGTATTTATATTCACTTAAATCTTAGCGGTATTTTACCACTAAATAGAAAATTGTTTAAATATTTGTAAATTGAAGTATTAAATTTTAAATTGAACTTAAAATTTAAAAAATTCTAATTATAACATCGATAATTTAGATGCAATAATAAGTAATAATGAGAGAACTAAAAAAATAATTATTTTCAAAGTATTATTGTAGGTAATAAATTTAAAAAGTTTTGTATATAATGTTTTTTTTTATTTTATATAATTGTGAATTATAAAATCAATTCAATAATTAATATATATATAAATAAATAAAATAAAATTCTTAATCAAACGATTGTTTCGTTTAAGCGTTAATTAAAGCTCTAAAATGAGTGATTTAATCTTACTTTAAAATACGAATCCCATTGGATGTTAAACTTGTTCGACAGTTTCAGATAAAACTTATTTTTGAGAATGTTTATAGGCAGCGAAAAGTCTATAACTTGCATTCTACTTTGGGATACGGTGAGAAACGTCGCCGTCATGTCAACCTCTTTATACACCAAAGAACTCATAACTCCTGTCCATTTATTAATCGTGGTATTAAAAATACCCTTGCTGTTACGACTTTTTGTAACTTTGGTAGTGAAATTGCCAATACTTTCAAGTACCTTCATGAATTCCGAATAAAAATTCTCTAGATTATTTATAGTCATATTTATCGAACTGTTCATCTGTTGGAAAGTAAGAATGAAATACAAAATTTTTTTATTCGATGTACCATTTCCTAATCTAGCCAAACAAAACAATAAAATTATTCCTAAATCGAGGCATGAATTTTAATTAGGAACTAATTAATAACCTAAATGAACGTTACGAAATTTCGATCAGGCGTTAATACTAAATTTTAATTTATCGATTCAAAGCTAAATATAAAATAATAAAGTCTTAATAGATTTAGTTATATATCATAATAATTTATTGCAATTTACTTTTCATCGATCGTATCGAACGTAAATACATTAAAAAAAATTCGAATCCATTGGTAAAACGAAATCGCGTACGTCAATTTATCGATGAAATAATTTTGAGAATACATTTTATAATTAAAAAATGTACGATCAACGATCACCGATAATATACGATCGTTAAATAAATTTAAATTATATAAAAGTACCGTCTGATCGCGTTATCGGATAAATAATTCTACGTTTTCTAATACTAAATTTTCCACGATGCTCTCCAAGTTTTCTCATAGCGCTGCGACAAATAATAAATAAAATAGAGGCAAAAAAAATTGTTTAAATTTTTAATCGGTCGATCGTTCGATACACTCGCAAGTAAAATTTATCAAAGTCAAGAACCAGTCGCACGACGTACCTGAACTAACGTCAACGTCAACCTCTTCAAGTTAATTTTTTCCAGGCTCAGTTCCGCGGCCTTACTTATAATCAGATTCCTGTCGGACGTCCAGGTTCCAAATTCCGTAACCTCGGTGACATTTTGAAAGATGGCATTGTACTTCATGATTTTGGAGCTATTTTCACACTTGACGATCATCACCGAGCTCAGCTCTAGATTAAAGGGATTACCTTGGGGCTTCTCGAAATCGATGCTCAACCCCTTCCTCGAGAACAACAGCCACGTGCTCAACCTGATCCGCCAATCCTTACAGATACGTTGGAACTTTCCGAGACTCCGCTCGTCATCGGCCAAGATCGCGAAAAGTACGTCGGTCTCGTACAACCCATCGACGATATCTTCGACGCTGATCTTCAATCGCTCCAAATCCCTGAAGCTTATCGCGTGGGATTTAATCCCTTTTCGCGAGAACTTCCGTATTTCCGCCGCTAATTTCATTTGAGCGTGAAGGTCTAGGTGAAGATAGGATGGTAAAGAGAGTTCAGAGCGGGTAAACGGAGCGGGTAAACGGAGCCGGTAAATGGAGCCGGTAAACGGAGCCGGTAAACGGAGCCGGTAAACGGAGCCGGTAAACGAAGAGGGATCGATAGATCCAAGTTTGTATCCGGTGTAACGCACCGATCTCTATTAGTTATGCACCGTTTTACAAGGGAGGATCGCGACGTTCGCGACGTTTTTCGTTTTTCTAAATTGAAAGGATAATTCATTATCCGGATCTTCGCAATTTTCTCGAGAGAGACGGATTAAACGGAGTCGGTGGTAGAGAGTACGCAAGATCGCTCGGAGCAGTCGCGCCGGTAAATTAGTTCCGAGAGATCGTGAGTAATACTGATTTATTACCAGGTGTATCGCCTCTGAGATATATACCTAGTTTAATATCGAAAATTCTGAAGACAGATTTACCGCGTACCTCGTTTCATTTTTCGGTATTAAACGAGTTACTTTGAATTTGCATAAATTATTGTATTTGATATTTCTCAATGTCGTTGATACGTTGATACGTTGATACGTTGATACGAGCACCGAGTGTTGAAATCGTTCGAGTTATTCCGTTCGCGGGTGAACGGCTGAGTTTTCGACATTTTCCAAGTAGTTTTACTTTTCACCGTTTAACGTCCTTCCAACCAAATCCAAATTTTATTAAAGTTGCGTATATTGAAAGTTAGCGTAAAAATGATTACGGAATTGAAATTACATCGAATTGTAATAAGAAAAATGTACCGAAAGTTTTATCTAAAATTTTTAAGTATTCGAGGATTGATTTTATCGGTAACATTTTCGTATTTAAAAATGTGTAATTATCGAATGAATTTTAAACCTTTGTATCGGTAAAGCGCGTACGAGTACTTTTTTGAAAAAATGAAAGCGTTGGGCGTTTAAATACGTTAAAATGAGCGATCGAGCGATAAAATTAAACGAGTGTACCGATATTGTATTTTTGGTTTACCTCTCAGATGTATGTATTCGCTAACGAAGACTATACTAGATAATTGATAAACTTTCCAAATGTTAGTGGCAAGAGCGTTTGCTTCGTCCAAATCGTTTCTGTAACTTTTGATTATCCGAAAATTGACGATCGATAGAAGAAAAATAACTGCGAATTTATATTCCATTTTTAATCGAAATTCTAAAACTAAAGGATCGATGTAACATCCATTTTAAAAAATTCGTTGTTGTTCTACGTTTAGTTTTACTTATAACTGTGCCAAGTGAAACTGTTTTAACAGAAATACTTGATATTTAACGAATTAAATAACTCTAAAGAAACTTAAAAGTTTGATCATTTTATCGATAAGATAATTGCTACATCGATACTATGCTATTATTATAATAAAATGTGCATAATATTATAATATTTACAATGTGGTAATTCACTACTTTTAAGAACTTTACATTTTAAAGGTCGGTCAATATAATATCTTGTATTTCTCGCAACAGTTTCAAAATAATTTATAAGCTTGTTACTGAATTATATTTTTATCTTATTACGAACTTACTTTATCACTATGAAATATAATAAAACGTAAAAATCAATTCACATCGTAGCACACGATACATTAATTATATTTTATTACTTTCTTTTTTTATTGATTAATGATGAATTTTCTTATTTTTATATAACTCTTATTTAAAATATATAATATCGATCGAATCAATTAAAACTGAAAGTAATTTTTTCATCGTTATTATTATTATAATACACGATAAAATATTGTATAATTTTTTGTTTTAGTAATGGAAATTAAAATAAATATTGATTTTTTAAATACTATCATTTTATAGATTTTTCAATACGCTACTTTTATATTTCTTAAACTTTTTTACATTATCGGAAAATTTTTAACTCGAAATATTATTAAACTTATTGAATTATTCATAGAATTAAAATTTTAAGATTTAAATGCGAAAATAAAATAAGTTTCGCCAACGAAATCCTACACGAATTTTGAATATGAACAGTAGCAAAAATATATTTTTAAGTAATCTAAATTTTAGTTACACGTTCATATTCGATTATTACATATGATATAAAAAATATATTAATTTAAAAACAAACTATACTATTTTACATCTTTTAATATATCAAGAACTTTAAATATTCTTCATAAAAACATTATTTTAAACCTTTTATTTTACAGTTTTTATCTCGTATCGTTCAAAATGTTTTATTAGTTTATATCGATATTCTGTAACTTCGATAAATGATGTTTTTTAACGCGTGTATACAAAAGCATCTTGTACATACAACTTATACAAATGTAAATATGATTGGAACAAAAATATGAACACTGGTATAAACTGTTATAGAAAGTTTTGAAAAAACTGAAGAGAAGCTAAATAGTGAAATTTTCGATACATAAAGACTAATAGTGCAATTAAAGGTAAGGCATATCTCTAAGCATCTATTATTGTTACGGGAACTCTAAAAGAAGTTCCGACAAGAGCAGAAATTAGTTATCAGCGGAGCAACGAATCGGTGCAGTTTTTAGTGATTGTAATTAATAAAAATCATCGTGTCTAATACAAAATTTGATTAGGCCCGATAATTATATTATCTAGATCGGTTTGAAAATTATTTTAAAAGTGTGATTATATATTGTTATCAATGCTTAACTTGAAAATGAATCGTTGCAAAAATTTCTCGAACCTGAAATGAAAAAGTAGTTTATATTAGTATAATCTTCGGTGCAAATAGTATAGGAACGATTCTTTATATTATTTTTAAAAACTGAAATAATGACAGCAGACCCGATCTAAGCATTTCTACAAAATATTTTCTAGGATTTTGAAATTACAGAGATGAGAAAATTGCGCGCTCGAAAAGATCACCGATAAATTATATACAATTATTTTTTTAAATTATTTTATTTTCTTTCTCTATAAGATTTTGTAGAGAAATTGACCGCTTTTTTAAGCATTGAAGGAAGTACGTAAAAAATACAAATAAAAATATCTAAAATGACAATATTAAAAGTTTTATTTGCTTTTAATTAAAATGTGGATTCTATTTAGCTTGAACAATATAAAGTGAGTAATCAAAAATATAATAATATAAAATATAAAATAACGATTATTATTTACGGTAAAAAATTATTTAATAATTGATTTTTAATATATTTAAAAAAATATGCGTATACGGATAAATTCACTTTTATGTTTTTTAATCGAGGTAATTATGTTTATCGTATAAACACAATCGTAAATTATAGTTTGAAAAAAATTAGACAATGATTTTTATTAATCTTCGGTGGGTAGTTAAAATTTAGCAAGAAATCACAGCACTTGGACGAATAATGAATTTGGTCATTAGTCCTTACAATGAACGTGATAAGAAAATCAAAAGATAATTTAATATTTCTTTGGTTTAAGCCACGTAAGAACGAGTCTTCCTTTTGCATAAACATATTTAATTCCAAAAAATAAAAACAATGAAATTGATGCTTTTTAATTCATTTTCCATTTACTTAATTTACTTCTGACAATAAATTAAAATGTAACGCGAGTAAAGAAGCGTGAATATAAAATGATGAAAAATATAAAAATTTGAACGGAGGGAGTAAAATATTTAATAATTAAACAATGTTTTGTATAATAAATAAACGTTCGCATAATGAATTTACCTTGGTAATTCGCAATTTACGAAGTAACAAAAGCGCAGGAAGAATAATTTGAAAGCGATTATTTTCATTGTCACGCGTCGAATCTCTTTCTTTTTGTTCTCGAGAAGAGTCATGAAACTTTTCGCGCTTCGTGAATCTTGTATGTTCATCCGTACCCTGGATCGTCTTTAAAAGTTCTTCGTGCGCGAAGTACCCGCTGTTCGGTACCCGGGAGATGAGGTCGTTAACGTCCTCGAGTCACTGCCAACTCTCGAGCCGCTTACTCTTAAGCTGCAATACGATATTACGTTTCCGGGTACGAAGGTATTCATTATAGTAACAATTTAAACGTTCTCTTTCTTACGAATACCCTGCTTTGATTTTCTTTGATTTTGCTTTGATTTTGCTTTGATTTTGCTTTGATTTTGCTTTGATTTTGCTTTCTTTACTCTACTTTTTTTACAAACGAAAATTTATTTTATATATTTAAAATCTTGCGTTTTGTAAAAAATATCGTTTACTTACGCGAAAATCGATTACGAGCCGATCAAACGGTTCTCCGAAAACTAATCCTTTTTAGTTCGATATCGAAAATAGAACTTTCGGGCATTTTTAAGAAAAAGCGGTTACACGTCTCGAAAAATGTACAGAAAATGTATACTGCAACGTTAAATAAACATCGATTTTGTTCAGTTGAATAAATTTGAACGATGATGCGAATGACTAGATTAAATCTCTTTCGAATTATGCAACGTCATTTTGAAACTAATAACGGTATATTTTTTTTTATATCACAAAAGTGTATCGGATCGCGATACACATCCACACCTACGTATAGTCGTAGGAAAAAAACTCGAACGTATATCGCGAGAATATCGCGAGAGTTTCGAAATTATTTGCGTGTAAAGCATCACCGAGTAATTTTTATTTTTCGGCAAAACGAACGTTACCTTAACGAACCAGCCAAATTATTATCCAAATTATTATCCAAATTATTATCCAAATTATTATCGTCGGGCGAGGAAAAGGAAAGGGTTCCTTTGACATCGGAGCAAGAAAAAAGGAATAAAATTATAGAATCGTAAAGGAACGTCGGATATAGAATATCGTGGAATAATTTAAAATTTTAAAAGCGCCCTCTGGAGTCTCCTGTCGTCTCTCGACAGTTGATCCCCACACGTATTGCGTATGTGTGCGTTTGTTGTATCAACACGCATTTTGCACGGTTTAAAATACACACGTTAGACTTTTCGCCTCGTGCTGTTAAAAGGCACGAATATATTTTCAGTTTTTTCGATCGATTCGTCGCTCCCCGCTTCGAAATAATATCGAGAAAGAAATTAAATAGGTAAATGGTAAATCGGTGAAAGTTTGCACGGCTGGAAAGAGACGGAAACGAATGTACCAAAAAGTATTTTGTTTCTCGAGAAAGTTAGGTTAGGTTAGTGGCGTACGTCGGGTGCGTTCTTTGTGTCCAATGTTTCGTTATAAATCAATGTTGAATCAACAGTGTTTACGAGCAGAAAAGTTTGCCTTGTTTTTATAACGTTGTTCCAACGATACGTTTTGATGAAAGTTACGATCGACGACCATCGATAAAGAATAAAAAGAATTATGTATTTTTAAGTAAAAATAATTCGATAATTTCGTTTTCGTTTCAACACTATTGACTGGTATTGTATCGATAATTTAGTTAGTATGCCATATGTTGATCCTCCAAAATGGCACTGGATATGCGTCAGAACCAACGTCTCACCCAGGAAGCCATGAGACATTACTTGTCCGAGTGTAAACGTACGCAAGGAAAAGCTGATATGGTCGTTGTTATTTTTCATGCGAAAGTAGCTCAAAAATCTTATGGAACGGAGAAAAGATTTTTTTGTCCACCGCCTTGCGTTTATTTAAGGTGAAAAATTTTATTGCTTATTTATAATTTCAATGATCGTTCGGTCGATTGCAAACTTAATAATAATTACTTTTTAAAAGAACTATATTCGACAAATTTTATTTTTATCTTTATCGAATATAAGTAAATTTTTCTTAAATTTAAAAAATTAAATATATTAATTCGAAGAATGTTAACAATTTAATTACGATAACGTTTAAGACAAATAGTTTATTAATTAATAAAATGTCACCACCGAATATTCTAATAGTATCGTAACTTTGTCGACTAGTTGATTCAAACGTATCCTTAATAATTGTAATTTGTACGATAATTTTATCGCAGAGGCAACGCCTGGTCTATGAGGCAGGAACAGATGCGCAGGGACGGCGAATCGGAGCAGTCCTCGCAGCTTTGCGCCTTTATAGGTATCATCGGTAACTCGGACCAAGATGTACAGCAGCTCGATCTAAACAACGAAGAACAGTACTGCGCAGCTAAAACTTTATTTATATCCGATTCCGATAAAAGGAAGCACTTTATGCTTTCCATAAAAATGTTTCACGGTAATGGTCACGACATTGGCGTTTTTCTGAGCAACCGCATCAAAGTTATATCTAAGCCCTCGAAAAAAAAGCAATCGCTGAAAAATACGGAGTTGTGTATAGCCAGTGGAACGACCATAGCACTCTTCAATCGTTTACGCTCGCAAACCGTTAGTACGCGATATTTACACGTGGACAACGATCACTTTCATGCGAGTTCTACACAGTGGAGTACTTTTACTATTTATCTACTGGATGACGAAGAAAGCGAAACCGAAGACTTTGAACCTCAAGATGGTTACATACACTATAACAATACGGTTAAACTCGTATGTAAAGATACAGGAATGGCTCTACCTCGATTGATAATACGCAAGGTTCAAATTAATTTATTTATCTAATTTTATAGATTTTATAAATTCACGAGTTCTAATTTACGAGTGAAACATGATTTAGTATTTAAGGTGTTATTTTTTAGTTTACCTTCTCGAGTCATCCATTCTTAAATTATTCGGATCTTGGACAAACTCTTTAACTCTTTAAGTAACTAACTATCGCATCGCTTTTAATATTTATGTCATTTAAGTAAATATATACAAATATAAGCGTTATTTTACAAAAAGATTTACCAGAATTTAAATATATAATACGTAACTTTTAAAGACTTCTATTTTCGATGCAACGGTAACTTTATTTTCGAATCTTTTTTCTTCGTTCCGTTGTGTCGAGATTCATATATTATTTTTACAAAATTTCACTTAGAACTGAGTCAATTATTTAAAAGTCTTTCGGTATTTTCAAGATATTATTTTATACTTTCATAATTATATGTACCAAGAATGAATACAACCATGATTTTGCGCAATGTCCAAATTTAATTTTTAGTTCCACAAGGATTTTTCATTTTCCTAATATTCTTCGATGTTGGTTTACGATGTTGGTCGACATCCTTTAATATAGTAATAGCCGTAATCAAATGTTAGTGGATCCTGTACACTTTTATTTCACAATCGCGTTCTTTATAAAATATATATCGATATTGATTTATTTCGGAATTCTATTCGATCGACTGTTTTGGTTTTTAAAAATTTACACTTTTCTCTTATTCGGATTGATTCGATCCTTCGGAATGTATCCGGTGCGATAGCAGATTTGTGATGCAAAGGTATCTTTTGCTCGAAGTTTCGAATTGTACTAACCAATTTGAAGCTTTGTCGAAATACGCGTCCAAGAGAAGAGTGTTTATTATTTAAGATAAAATGTTTTAAATTTATAAAATTTATAAAATGCTATTAAAACTAGGCCAACTCCGCCTACAAATAAATTAAGCAAGGACATTGGAATAGCTATAATTGAACGTATCATAATTGATAATTACGATTCCAGGTGGACAAATCAATGGCGAGTTTGGAAGCCGATGATCCCGTATCACAGCTTCACAAATGCGCTCTCTTCTTAAAGGACACGGACCACATGTATTTATGCCTGTCGCAAGAGAAAATTGTCCCCTTCAACGCGACGCCTTCGCCCAAGGAGGCTAATAAAGATATGATCAACGATGGAGCTTGTTGGACGATCATCAGCACCGAGAGAGCCGAGTATACTTTCTACGAAGGCATGGGACCGGTACACGCGCCGGTGACTCCGGTACCAACGGTCCAGTATCTCAATCCTATGGGAAGCGTGGATGTTGCTATGCTAGAATTGAAGGGTGACAATTTCGCGCCGAACCTTCAGGTTAGTTTGCCTTCGATTCGGTTGCTTTCATTTTAAAGTAGCCAATCGTGCAATGATACAATAATTACGTTTAAACGTAGAAATTAATACGTCTCCTTTCGTTGGAAAATATCTTTATATAGATATCGTCGTACAGATATCGTCGTACAGATATCGTCGTACAGATATCGTTATATAGATGAGATTTGACCTTAAGAGAATCGTAGTATTTACGAACGTGGTTTATCTATTCTTTAGGCAAATCGAAACTATGTAAGTTTCTACGCGGTAAAATGTAAAAATATAAAGCACGACGGGTCTTGAAAAATGAAATTGAAAGAATAAATGAAGAAGAAAGAAAATTGTAACGATGTTCAGGTTTGGTTCGGGGACATGGAGGCCGAAACGTGGTACAGAACAGAGCAGAGTATGGTTTGCGTGGTCCCGGACATAAGCGAATTTCAAGGCAATTGGTCGTGGATCGACCGAGGCACGGAGGTTCCCGTCTCACTGGTGCGGAACGACGGCATCATCTACGCCACGGGCCTGACCTTCAACTACAACCTCGAGTTGGGCCTGAGAAAACGCGCGGCTCTTCAGGTTACGGCCTCGGCCACCTCCGCTACTCCCGACACCACCTGGATTCGTCACCAGCAACAGGCGCAGTTTTCCTTGTGATCGAGATCCCATCTTTTATCGTCTCACCGTTCTTGGTATTCTTGATTATAACGTTCGAACGTCCGAACGTTTATGTATACTCGTATGCTTGATTAAGCCTCGAAAAACCTGCTTAAAAGTAAACTCTAAGAGATTTCACAAAAACGTATTTGAGCCAATCGTGTTCTTTAAATAACCAACGATGATTATTTATTTGAACTCTGAATGTCATCGCGATGACATGTATACCAAATGTAAAATAATTGTAAAATTCCAGGGTATTCGCGAATTCGGTGGACTGTATTCCGACATAGGAATACGCGAGTTATTTTTATAAGATTTTCGTGATTATCGCTGGTGAGATTAGAAAGTTAAATATTATGTGCAGCGAGGTGATATTTGGTTATTAAAGTTATCCTCGAGGATTATCTATTGCACATTCCCCTTAAGATTCCCCTTAAGATTCCCTATAAGATTCCCTTTAAGAATCACTAGAATTAGGTTTAATAGATTTCGTACGAGACGACAAGCAACGACGAAATTCAAATCGAGAGTTACTCTTCACTCGAGGAATTTATACGTCGATAATTTCCTCTATGTTACCGAAAAGTTCTCGTAGGTTTAATTAGTCGAAGAGATCGGACTTTTCTTTTTGCCTCCGTTTCCTTCTTTGACTATCGAGAGGATTAATTCATTGGTTTGATGCGCTTGGTTCAGCGATATGTTTACCAACACTGATCTACGTGTACGTAATTCAATACACAGCTTATTAAATTCTCTATCAAAAAATCAAAAGTTTACATAGTAGTCAAATTAAAAAAATATAATTTATAATTATAAAAAGTTATGTAAAAAGTTGACGAGAAATGATAAATGATAAGCCTCTTTTTTTAAGTGCCTTTATTAATTATAATTAAATGATAAATGATAAATGTTAAGTAAATATTTTATTACATTTAATTTACAATCCTCGAATGCGACTTATGCCTTTGTAAAAATTTGAATTTGAATATTTCAATTTGAACTATTCTCAAATTTACTTTTCAGATTAATATAATGCTTACTATTTCGATATTTTAATCGTGTATTTATGATATTTTTCTTTTCGTAACAATTATTTAATCGATAAACAAGATATTTTTTTAATATCTTAAAAACAAACTCACAATAATATATATATATATATATATAAGAATAAGTGTAATAATTTATTCGGTAATTTTAAATAATTTTGAAACTAAAATTTTATCTATTTTCATATTTTAATGTTAAAAATCTATTTAAAGATGTCAATTAAAGAAAAAGAAAATAAAACAGAATTTAGAAAATCTAGCTTTTAAAAATATCGCCTGAAACTATTAGATTATTAATATTGAAAGCGAATAATTTTTCTAATTGATTTATCTAATTTCTAAAAAATAATCGTTGAACTTATACATTTTGATTTTAGATATTGGAATTTTATATTATATTTAAATTAAACAATCGATTAATAACCGAGTATAAAAATAATCATGCTTCAGCAACGGTGCATAATTATCAAATTGCTATTTTTATTTCGGAATAAGGATCTTCTAAATAACTATTTATAAGTCATTATATTAATTTTATAATTAAAAAAATATAGATCGAAATAAAAAGTTTACAAAATCCTGTTAATACAAAAAAACTAAATCAAATACCGAATGATTAATAGTAAAATAGCCCTCCAAAATTTGTATATATTAATAATTAAAGATAAAGTTCTTAAAATAATTCTGACTATTAATTTTTAAATTGTTTAAATTTTTAGCTAATAAAGTAAAGAACGATGAAAACTAATTTCGTACTTTTGATAAAAATAAACAATTATATTTTTCTTTCATTTTGCCATTCTTTTCGTGATTTTGTTGATACCTTTTTGGTTGTTCCTCTTTTCTATATATATTATTTATAGAAATCTTTTATGCGACCTTTTACAATCAAAAATACTTTTAATGCAAACATTTAAGCATTCACAGATTATATTCGTTATATTCTTACTCGATTAAAATATTAAAATGAGAAGTATAAAAGCATACAGTAATTTATAAACCTATTAGAATTTTACACTAACTGTAGAAGTTACAAGACAGAGAAAATAATAAAACATTTATCGCTATCGAATACTTACAGCTTGAGTAATATAAAGTATAAAGTGAAAAACGTAGGTTGTATTTAAGGAGTGCATATTAGTATCAACTTTTTCATGATTCTTATCTTTTAATTGCATAATAACATAAAGTTACACACAAATTCTATTTTTAATAAGAAATTTTGAATATAAAAATTTTCTATTCAAATTTTAAGAGAATGACATTTTTATAATATTCTTTGCATATGAATTAATGTGAATAAATGTATATAAAATTAAATTTTTACAAAAAATTATAAAAAAAATTTTATTAAAAGAAATAAAAATTGTAGATATTATATTAACTTTTTTATCTATTTTTGTTTTACACAATATGCTTGAAAATTTTACACATTAGAGCATTTTCGTATTATAAAATTTTATCATGATAAAAATTTAATCGTATAATTATATATATTTAACTCTTCAAAACAAATCTACGATTTTTATATATAAGTAATTAATTTTCTTCGTCAGAAGAATAACAATAATTATTACGAAATTTTTAAGTGCCAAATAAAATAAAAACATATCTATAAGATAATTTAAATGTTTAATTAGAACATATATATTTTTATAAATATTTTGTTTAAAGTAAATAATAAATGTTCGATGCTTTATTATAATTTTTATAATTATGTGAATTTTAAAATTTCTAAATTTTTAATAAATTATTAATATAAAATTATAGTATTTCGATAGATTATTATAAAAATTAAACACTTAAATCGTATATACTTATGTATTTTTTTTTCATACTTAAATATTAAAGTTAAGCTCGGAGTAAATTTGCATCCCTATTCTGCAAAACATACATTAATCAAAGGAAAGAAATTACGATCTCAACACATATTAGTTTAGTAGAAGTAATGTGATATTTTATCTTTAGTTTTAATTTCAAATTTTATATCTATTTTATTCTTTTATAAAATTATTTTGATATGATGCCTTTTTAATAATAAATATTATACCTAATTTTAATTTTTTGTATTTAAATGTATTTTATTTTTCTTATATTTATTTAATCAAATACAAAAAAAGAAAATTAAGCAACAAAAATTAACAAAGCATATTTTAATATGATTATATATTAACGTGTATTCTTAAAGTATACATTTTATTAACGTTTTTTTCTTTTTATTCATTAGAATATTTGTTTTTTTATTTGAAAATTTCATCTACACATCTTGTATTTATTTTAACCTGAAAAGTTTCGCCTGTCTCTGTTTATTTAAAATACTGCTATCACTAGCGATAATTGTATTACTCAGGATTTTAATAAACTGTGTATAATGTTTATAAAATATAATTTCGTACAAAACATTAAAAAAATATATTACTTTGTGATTTGGTGTAAAACTATCATAAGTATTTTGTGTGATAATAAATACAATACTAAGATGTAGTATCTTGAATTTACAAAATTGATAGTGACTATTTTTATAAAATCGGTTGATTTGATTTGCGTAAGAAAATTGACTAATAATAAGTATAGATTAATAATTAATTATAAAACATTTAAAACCCAGTTTTTTCTATTGTATACTAATTTACATAATTGTTAAAAATGCCAAAATAAAATAAGCCAAGTGTTACTGTAAAGTAAGAAAATCTGTATCTTAAGAATTTGTAAAAAGTTTATATCGTTAGAAATTATTATGTATAATTATGTATTAAATTACCGGTACATTAATAATGTTTATAACCATTAAATATTCATCTATCGTGAATTCATGAAAGATGAAAACTGACTTATGTATAAATATATACATATAAATCAGTGTAAATATGGTAAAAGATATTTTTGAAATGTAACTTTTTGATCAATAAAAATTATTTTATAAAAAATATTATAAAAATAATAATTTTCATATTTACTCCTATAATTCCTTAAAGTTTGTAAGTATATCATCGTTTGTAATTAATGAAATAAAAATTTTAGTACGCTTCGATTAATCATGCAAGATGAAAGATATTTTTTATGCGATATTATAAATTTACCATAATAAATATATGTTGAAATTAGATTATTTAACACAAGTAATTTTTATTCATAAAAATAGATTACGAAATATTTTTCGTAAGTATATAACATTAAAAGACAATTGTGATCTGAAATTATTTTTATTAAATTAGTAAATTTATATATATAAGCAAATATCAGCTAATAAAATTATTGAATCCAATTATTAAAATTTGTCGTTAATAATAAATAATTGAAGACTAATTTAAGTTAATAAATATATATCATTGAAAAATAAAAATTCTTGAATATATTTTTGTTTTTTAAATTACAGAATATTACACTAAATTTTATTAATACTGCATTAAAATTTAAACTTGTAAAATTTATATTAATTTCTTTGACATAAAAGCTTGAAAAAATATAACGGAACGTGAAAAATATTAAATTTACAAAATACATATTTTTACCAACCAATTTTAGCATTATTTTTAAAATTATTTTTACATTATGTTGTAGTTTTATCGATCGTCTGAACACCTATGATTTACGTACTAGTTTAATCGATCGTTTTAGTATGTACGATATTAATAGTTCGGAAGATTTAAAATTTAAGTTGCATGTATACTTGCAGTATGCAGTTGTACAACTCGAGTGTAAATATAATGAAAAATTTCGTATAAAATAAAATCATAGTAAGCAACAAAAATTAGAAATACTTATAGTTTTTAATTAGTTTTTAAATTTACAAATTTAGCATATAAATAATATATATATTAAATCTTTCTTCTAAAATCTTAGCGGACCTTGGAAACAAAATCTCGATTAATATGTTTATTTTTCTGTCGATTAACAGCAATAGTAGACAATTAAAGCGTATTTTATTTATATAAAATTAATATAAAAGTGTTTTATTCATCGTTGAATCTATATCTAATTAAAATAAAAAAGACAAAATTAATTTATTTTATAGTGCTTTATTTTTTTAAATTATGAAACATATTTTAATACACAAATATAATTAAATTAAAAAAAGAACCAGAAAAATAATTTGGTCAAAGACGACTCGAAGACTTAAAATTAAAGTTTTATCAAAGTACTTTTAATTTTTAATTTTCACCTGCAATAATAATAAGTTACATACATGAAAATTCACTTGTTATAAAATAATTAGACTAACAACAACAAATGAAAACAATTATGTAATGATATACAGAGGTAAGAATTTTCGTGCGTTAAAATATTTAATAAAACAATTAAAAACTGTAAAATCAAGATTTTTCTCAATTATACTAAGTCTCTGAAAATACTAAGTCTCGCTTCTAAAATATAATTCAAATTAGATACGCGATCACAGTTACTGGATACGGTATTTCTAAATACTCGCAGCTCGATTATCTATATTGTCCTATTCCTAACATCGAACATCGTCGACCGATAACAGACCAACACCTTACGACAGCAAGTGAATATTATTACATTCGAGGAGAGACGGTTGTAAAATAAAATCCTAATAGTCGGACTTTGGGCGTTTCGACAACCAAGCCTTGATTTTCGGCTCCCCGAACACAAGTCCGACGAGTTTCTTCAGGTTGTCCGCCCCTTCGAGGATATCGTAACCAGTCTTGAAGTTCAACATGTCCAGGAGTCCGGCGAAGAATAAATCGACCCAGGTGAGTTTTCCCCCCACGAAATGGCCGCCGTTCTTCCGCACCTGTTCGTCCAGTCTCTTCACGAACATCGGCACACCTTCGCGAATCGCCTGGACCTTCCGGACCTTCGCCTCGGGGTTGGTTTCGCGGTAAGCGCCGTTGATAACTGCAAGGGTCGGAAATCGAGATCGTACGAATTAGAGAGCGAACTTATCGATTTTGCAGTTTGCCCTTTTTATTTTGAATAATGCTTTATTATAAATAATATCGTAATCTGGAAATAAATTTATAAATAGATTTTTTAATATGATTTTGCTGACATTGATAAATAAATGTAACGATCGTATCGCAATTTAAGAATCACGCGAGGTTTAAATTTTACGATTGTCACTGATTTCGTTTTAAATATTAAATAATAAATTTTGTGTGATTTATACGCAAAAAATATACGTCCGCTATAAATCTATGATATACATCTTGAGTGATTTGTCGAGTATAATGCAAACTTGGCGTAAAATAATACGGAAAGGTAGAAAAATTAAGTTTTTAAAATTTATACTTTAAAGGTAAAGTTATGTCGTAAAAATCATTTAATTTATGTTCCAACCGTTGAAAATAAAAATTTATAAAAAAAGATGATTTTCAAAAGCAATGTCTGATTTAACTTTAATTTGTTGATTGTTGAATCAAAAGCTCTTATAATATAAAAAGATTATTGCGTTATTCTAAATTTCTAATTGTTATTTGAAATAAATTAATAAAGTAAAGGATTCCCTCGTATTTTATTCATAATTAAATAATTCAGATCGATAAATCTTTTTCGATCGAGCTTTAAATTTAAGAGCAACTGCGCGAAAAATAAAAAAAATAATTTACGTTGAAATCCAAAAAAATACGATAAATCCTGTGATCTTTTATTCAAAGGATTTTCAATTCCGCCTTAACTCTACCCATTGCCATTAATAACGACAAATGGAACAATAAATATAACGAAATAATATTTATAGATAAAAAATACTATGGATAAAAAAAGATAGTATGTTAAGAAATTGGAGTAGCGGATCCCATTGTTCTCAGGGGATAAAGTCGGGGTAAGATTAACGAGGAGGAGGATCGGGAAGACTCCGAGACTCGCGCCTACGGAAGCTTGATTAACTCCACGGAGGTACCTAAATATTTGAGAAGTCGAGTTTGCCACTGCCAAATTTGCGATTCTCACGACTGCGATATCTCAGCGGATCTTTTAACGGTCCTCTCCTCCTCTCCTCCTCTCCTCTCCTCCTCTCCTCGACTACGCCGCGATGGAAAATCTTTGGCCGAAAGCCAGACAACGAATTGATGGTCGTCGGCCAACAACGACAACTTCTTGCCAACTTCTTGCCAACTTCTCGACAACTTCTCGACAACTTCTCGACAACATCTTCTACACCTTCTTTCCGTCTTCCTTTTTTCGCGTTGCGTCGCGTCGCGATTCCACTCCGAGACTCGTCCGAAAATCCTTCCGATAATTACCACAGTTATCTATTTCCATTTGTTTTCGATCTGAAAAATTCGTTGCTTTCTTTTTTCTCTTTTTGTACGCATCCTTGACTCTTTGATTACCATTGTAAAGAAATAACGAGCAAAAAATTCAGAAATTAATTAAATAATCGAGAGTTTGTAGTTCCGTAATTTAATTTGAATTTTGAGAAAGTGAAATAACGATTAAAGTTACTCGAGATTTCAAGGGATCGTTTCATTTTAAATAGAGTAACTTTCGTTTTTAATAATTAGTTCTAATATATTAATTTATGTATGAAAATCGCATTTTTTTATAAAACTTACTTTTTCGTATAATCACTCAATTTTTAAGTAATTGAAACTTTGTAAACAGCGATCGAGTTAATAACTTGGTTGAATTAATAAACTAACTTTTTTCATTTTGTTCTTAATTTAAAGGATCGATGAAACGATAATCGTGATAAGTCGACTTAGTACGTATAAGCTTTATATTCTTCGTTAAGATATTTTTCAGATTTTAATATACAATTGTAAAGCTTCGAATCTTTTTTATATTTTTTGAGTATACGTCGTTTCGCGAATGCAATAAAAAAAATTAAGAATATAATTGAATATTTATCGAAAGTGTATTTAATACCATTACGAAAAGTATTATTAATTAATTTATTATCAATTTAATTTTTAAAATGCATATGAAATTTTTATGTTTTAAATCGAATAATTCTTTAATATTGAATACATAAATATAGTTGATTTATGATTCTCAGACTCGTTATAATAAACTCATCGTTAATTTAAACGTCTTCACCGATTATGAATTAATTTTATAAAATTATACGAAATAATTGAAAATATTAAGTGTGAAATACTAATTAAAATCAATAATAATTTAATTATGATTGATTAAAATATTTAATAATAATTTATCAAAGGCACACGTTATTAATGAAATTAATATTATTATCGTATCGTCGAAAAGATAATAAGTTAAGTGCAATGTAAATTTATAGCATTATATAAACTTACGGGAACATAAATCACGAATAGTGTCGACGGTGGCATCGATTTCAAGATCTTCCCAATCGTTTTTTCCAGTAAGACTGAATTTCTTAGCTAAATAACGACAAATTGCAGTCGACTGATTAATTTTTTTGCCGTCCACTTCTAGTATTGGAATTTGGCCGAACGGAGTAGCTAAAACAATGGCTCGTTACTTTTGTGCAAAAATTTAAGTTCGTATGCGTAGCGAAACGTACAAGGCTTGAATTTTATCCATTCTTCCTCGTTTAAACGTACGTCGATGAAGTCGACTCCAGCGTAACTGAAAAGAAATCTGATTGGCTCGGCGAGACCTTTGTTAGAAAAGTAAGTTAATCTGTACAAAGGCATTTCTCTGAAAAAATTAATATTAAAGTAATCGAGACATTAGCGAGGTTTTCTTATTAAATTTTGTCTAACTAATATTTATATCGTTTCTATTTTAAATTAATCTAATCAAGATCGTTAATAACGAGATTTTTAATTCGTATAACTTTTAAATCACCTCATCAATCTGGAAATTTCTTATAATAAGAAAAGTTTTCGGTCGGATTAAACAAGATTTATCAAAGGACTTGGCAGTAATACAGCAGAATAATACAATGACTATACCTTCGTTCGAATGGATCAGCAAGGAATATACAATACTTTTAATTTTAATAAAAAAAATGATAAAATTTCGCTCCATAAATCTTAATTAAAAAATAATGTAAGAATATCCAAGTTCATAAATTCTTTAACATCTTTTTTAACATCTTTTTTAACATCTTTTTTAACATCGTTTTAATAAAGCTGCGTACGAGACAAACTTTTGAATTTTTTTTTATTAATTTCTTTTTAAAATCGTTCCCTCTTATATAAATAATTCGCGTTCGTTGAGTCATTACCGGTTATTCGTAGGTTTATGTAACTATCGCGAACAAGATTATCTTTGAAGATGATATTTATCGAAAAGAAGTTTATCGATCGCATCCATTCGAACGAAAGTCGAAATAAAATTAATAAATCGAAACACTCGTCTTCCTTTTAACGTAAAATATTTCCAAATTAGTAACGTTAATTTCAAAATATTGTATTGCTTCCTTTTACGATTAAAAAATTACATTTTTTCAACTAACTCCGACGATGATATTACAGACAAATAGTAAAAGAAAGGTACAATAAAGAAATAAATTCATAAATCTTCGATTAATTTTTTTAAAAATTAAATAAGATAGGATATTACTTGTGATTAATTTCAAGGATGCAATGATCCAACGAAGTAGAATTTTCTCGCTATTTATAGCGTGTCTTATTCATATGCAAAAAGAAACATAAGACAATTTCATAAAAAAGTAACCACCGTTTTATTATTTGAAGTCGCAAGACATAACAAAGAAGCAACAAGACAATATTATAAAATACGCAAGAATAAAAGACCGCGGTCTTTGGTTCTCTCGGTGCAGGTTCACCGTTCATCGTTCACCATTCACCGATATTTTTTAGCGATAGCTTTTTAAAAAATGTTGAAGCGATAAGCTAAATAAAATATCGTAGCACTTACGGAAACAACGCAAACAACCACTTAACAGAGCTTCTCCTCTTCGCAGGATTTACGCGATGTCGGACAAAAGTTGTTCACGGTATAAGCGTTGCTACAAATGGCAAATTCTCTTTGCCGCGGGATGAAACAGATATTCTCGAGTGCATCAACTCCACGCTTTCTGCACTTTGATATCGCGTTGCGTTTCCAACCGGTTATCGATGTGTGCTTAGCGCAAGGAAATAGTTACATCTACGGATGAACATATCTTTTTGAATATCGCGACGATTCCTTTTACCAAAAACGCTCGTTTTTCCTCAATTAATCCTTGTTCCATTTAATATCATTTTTAGGAAGCTCTCTTTTTTCTTTCTTCTTTTTTCCCTTTTCTATTTACGTGCCGTACCTTTTTCCGTACCTTTTTCCGTACCTTTTTCCGTACCTTTTTCCGTACCTTTTTCCGTACCTTTTTCTCTCCGGGTGCAAACGCGAAGAATACTCGATGAAATCGAGACTAGATAAAGAACCCAACCGAAAAAAAACCATTAGCAGTCGTAGAAAAACCATTACAAATATTAACGGAGCGTAAAGCCTCCGAGTAATTAACGGAAGTAAAAAGTGATCTTTTATCGCGAATCGCAAGATGGAATTAAAACCAAGACTGAAAAAGAGTCGATAAGTATCGATAAGTACAAATAGATAAAATTCATCGTTCCACAAAATGGAAAATTTAGAATACCCAAGGCGGTGGAATAAATATTATAAAAGGATACAAATTCTGTAATTGTTGTAAATCCAAAGTTGATAAAAACTTGTTCGATATTTAACGATATGGTGTTGCTATCGAATCCTAATAATTAAACTGGAAGAAATGAATTAAGATTAGAATAAAGCAGAATCGTGTATACGGTAATTAACTTTGATCTGTGTCCACGTTTAATTATATAAATACTGTAATTCTTATTATCGAAGTTGTTGAAATTATGCGTCCTCGAACTCTTTTTTGTATTACAATAATAAAATCGTACCTTCTCTCGAAATTATACGCTGTTGATACGCGATCGATTATTTTGTAGGTATTCCTATGGTTTTTTGTTCGAATTAAATCGCAAAACGAGATTCTACACACTAATTATTAAATATCGCTAATTACATATATATAATATATAAAGAATTACGAAGGTGTGTATTGTTATGTATATTAAAAATGTTTCGTCGATATTTAAAAACAATCGAATACTTGATTTTTCTTTATTATTATTACTGGTTCGTACAAACTCGACCAACAGATTCATTTTCCATATTTGTAATGCGCGCGAATATCTCGATTCGTGAAAGAACGAAAGATGTTCTTCGGAAGTAACTAAGTTTAGCCTACGATCGAGAACCCAAAGATAAAACTACTGTTATGTTAAATTCGTGCGTTTAAGGTTAATGTTTTGAACGGATACTTTTTTAAATGGCTTGGTTGTTAAGATTTGAAACTTTTTTTCGAAATATTATCGTTTACACGGAGTTTAAAAGATGCGCGGGTCATAGTAAATGGAGTAATATTAAACACACGAAGATTGCGATGGATTTAAAAAAAAATTACACGGCGCAAGAAATAATAAAAAAATTAACCTTCGCTGCATTCGGTATTTTTATTAATATTATTGTTAAAAAAATATTTTTATATTATTTCTGTCACATTTATACATTAGCTGCACGAATAAATATTTAGAAGATAAATAATTTTATGCGATGTATTAAATTATTTTGTGTTGTTTCGTTCAATTATAGACAAAAAAACTACCGATCCCAATAAAAATCCAGCGATAGCAAAAATAATTGTAGAAGGGACAAAAAGATCAGTACCTATGACGACGATTACGAATGCCCTTAAGAAAATACAAATTAAATTGGATAATATTAAACCTATTGTCTTGACGAGTAGAGGACCATCGGAGGTTATCCTTATATTACAAATGATTAATAATGAAAGAAATTTAATAACTATTAACAGTATACTTAAAGAGGCAGGGTAGTAAATCATTTATATAATAAAAAATATATCTTTTAACTATTTACGGAGACAAAAGTTTCTATTTCATATACGTAATATTCTAGATAGTTATCCTATTACTCGAGACAAATATTTTTAATTTCGACGCTTTGATAAAAATATTAGGTGAAACTTTAAATGTTTTTTCAAATTATATTGTATTTTTAATATTATTTAATTTTCAGATATTCGATCTGCAGTTTACCGAGTAAAGGATTGATCAAAGAAACAGGATTTATCTTAACGGAAGCCAACGATTTTAACGAAGATAAAATTATCGAAGATGCTATTCTAGTCGGCGCAGAAAATGTAGAAATAATTCAAGAAGACGATGGAGACTTTTTTCAGGTTATAATATAAACTGTTTTATGCGTGCGAATAAAAACCGATGTCGTTAGACCTCTCAAACAAATATTTTGTTCTAGTTTACGTGTTCGCCGGACGATATACCAAAGATACAGACTCAATTGGAAAAGTTAAATTATGAAATTTTCGAAACTAAAATCAAATATATTCCACAAATGCTCGTTTCTTTAACCGATGAAGACTTAAAAATTCACAATGATATTTGTGATAAACTGAATAAGGTAAACACAATCGTTGAAATAAGTAGCAATATCGCATAAAATAAGCAATTAAAAAAAGTGTTCGTTCTAAAAGATTTTTAAGTTTTTTGTGTATATAAATAAAAAAATTGTATATATTACTATGAATCATGAAATTCAATATTTATACTTAATATAATGCGTTACACTTGTAATATATGAGTTTTATAAATAATGTATTATATTATAAAAAGAAAAATCTTTCAAATACACGAATATTTGAAAATTGAGGTTAAAATTAACAAATTTCTTATCCTGTAAATAAAATTACGTTTTATAATAAACTTTTAATCTAATCATTTTAATCATTTTCATGCTCCTTATCTTCGATTAAATAATAAAACACTATATTTTTAAAAAATGAGATGCATTTGAAGGTAAATAATCCGAAGCAATGCACAGCAAAATTATATTTAGCAATGGTTTTCAACGCACGCTCAATATATACTTGTAGATAATTTTATAAACTGCGATAACTTTAATAAAAAAATCTAATCCCTCCCGATTCGTCTACGGATTCGCGGTTTATTAAAGTTTTCAAGGGATTAAAAAAAAGTGCATTAACGGATTTACCATGACTAAATTCGATATCGAATTCATCATGGCTCTTGAAACGCGCGCGATATAAACATGTGTGACGTAAGGTGCGGTTAAAATCAACAAACTTAAAGATCAATTTCACGTGTTTAATGGGTATTCGATATAATTATAGCGTCGCGAGCTTCAAGTTAACGCTGCAAAACATTTTCATGAAACTACGTTAGTTTTTATTTCTTCTCTCGATCGTCAGTTGTATTGTTTTCTTTTAATATCTGTTTATGAAAATTGTTAAGTATTTAACTAATATTTAAGTGCGTATTGTTTAATAAAATGAAATAGATTTTAATAATAATAAATTACGGGTGAATGATTTATTGAAAGAAAATCAAAGTATCAATAAGATCGGAAATGAACGATTATAGGTAAGAATTTATTTTTACCGAGATTTTAATTTATTTTTTAATTCGTACATATATTAATTTAAAATTATCGTTTCTATTTTTTTGATTTTTTAAAGATATTCTATATTATCGTTACTCTTATCCTTGTTGTCATTGTTATTTTTTGCTGCTGTTGTTGTTTCTATTATTATTTCAGTGAGAATGAAATACACCATAAAAGACTTACTTCGGAAATCTCTACACAAACAAACAATAAGGTTAAAATAACCGAAGATAATAATTCAAATTACGATAATTCTGAACTATTAGTTACGAGAGGTAAGAATAGTAATATTTACGAAACTGTTTCCAAGGAAAATATTTTTAAATGTTTATTTTAAATGTTTAATCAAATCAATTGAAGATTAAAAAGAAATACGCGTAATTCGATCTCTTGGATCCGTTCGTAATTTATGAAAACTTTATTTTATCAGTTTTCACGGTAATAAATGAAACGGTAAAACAGTATTTTTATTTAGTTTTATATAAATTTGCAGTTTGTTCGGTTCGGTATTTAAAAAAAATGAATTGTTTATTCGATAATGGTATATTTGAATTAATTTATCGTGCGCGATCGCTTAAAAAATAAATTTTCATTCGTAATACAATAATACAATAAGTAAAAGTGTTAAAATGTGTTGTTAAAATGTGTTGTTAAAATTTCAAGCAAAATTTGAAAAAGCAAAGGGAATTTTACAACGTAAAAATATGTTGATCGTTGCAGAGTTAAAACAAATAAAATTAGACGATAAAATTAAAAAATCCGACGATGAAGAAAACGTCGACCCCGATCAAAAATGTCCAATTTGTTTAGGAGCCTGGACCGATTCGGGTAGCCATCGGTTATGCGCTTTACGTTGTGGACATATGTTTGGTTACAAATGCATTAAAAGATGGCTAAATTCCGACAACAAATTGTCTAGCCGCTGTCCACAATGCAAATCAAGAGCATCGATTAGACACATTCGTTTCTTGTACACGAATAGATTGTCCAGTAGAAACTACTTCAAACTAAGGAGAATAAAAAGAGAGTTAAAGGAATCTTGTTACAGGAGGTTGCAAATTAAGAAAGCCCTGATGAAACAGAAACAAAAGACGATTAAGTATAAAAAAATGTATAAAGCTAGTATGTTAGCTGTAACACCGGACTCGGAATTTTGTTTTCCAAGCTGGATCGTAAATCTTACCAAATGTTTACTCACGATGAATATGTGCTTCATTAAATTACAAAAGAATTATACCAACTTCAACGTTTGATTTACGTTTCATTTACGTTTCATTTTCGTTTCATGTACGTTTGTGTCTACGAAAATTTATAAAAATCAAATAAAACTTAATGCTATAGCGTCAAAATTAGATACTTTTCATTTTTATCGTTAAATTACATTCGTATTTTATGATTTTTCGTATACTTTTTTACATTGATGCAATTCAAAATTTTTAAATTGCCGCGTAAGAAAGCGCCTAATTATCTCGTACCTACTATAAATTTTTAAACTTTTATATCGATCTTTAAATAAATTTAAACAGGCGTAAGGTAAGCGTAATTAAATTTTATCGATACTTCAAAATATGAGTAAAAGTGGAGCAAAATGTACACGTAGAAATTTTTGATCGATTGCAAACAATATTTAAAAGACTGCATTTCAAAATGGTTACATCTAACGGAGAAGTTTATATATTTCACCTGCGATCGATTAAAAATGATTTATTATTTATTATCTAAACTAACGTTAATTTAATATTATATTTCCAACTAAATATAATTTTAAAAAAATATACACAACTTATCTTATTTATTATGTATCGATTTAATAAATCGAGCGATGCTGAAATATTACTTTTAAAAAAGTACTCGATGAGTTTTTAATTAAATAAATACAAATTATTAATGTGTTTTAACGATAATTTATTAATATTTAAATTAAGATTTTTCGTTGGCTACGATAGAACTTTAATATTTTTAATTTCTGCGTAATTTAAAAATTTTGATAAATCGTTAAAATAAGGATACGCAAAGTATAAAATAATAATTGATATATTTTTATTAAAATACTTATCCATATTTTTATTAACATATATTACATATACATAACACTTAAATTTCAGATGAAATAACTATGATAATGAATATGTATTATACTAAATCTAAATTATTGTCTACATTTTCTTCACATTTTGTTGAAAATGTAATGAGAAACATTTCGACACAATCTGTGCGAATAAAAATTAATTCAATAATAATTACTATAACATTAATTGAATTAACCATTTCTAACAATTCAATTATTAAATTAATTTAAGTTTCCTTTACATACAAAGTAATCTCAAAATAAACATTTTACAATTGCTGTAGGAAATCCTAAAAATGAAATAAATTTAATAAATTAGTCAATTATGGTTTAAATATCATATCCATATCCTTTTATCTCATTGATATTAGAACCATTAAAAAATAAAATGGGATTCTTTAAAAATAACGACTTCACGATTTGTTTAGATTTTTTTAATTTTTGCAAATATTGATATTTATTATGTTTCGTTTCAGTATCTATATCCGAAGGAATTTTATTGTTGTCTTCTAATTCTATATTTTGAGGATCTTCGTTTAAAAATTCTTGTAAACTAACTTTATCGTCGCTTAAAGGTGTTTTTGTACTTTTCTCTTGATTTACTTCTTCTTGATCGTTGCAAACATTTACTTTTTCAAGATTGTCAATTTCAGCATTTGGTTCCGTAACCTCTACAGATTCAATTGTTGCTTGTTTATTTTTTTTTTTTATTACTGTATTCGATTCTTCAGAAATATCAACATTTTCTATTTGATTTTCTGATAAATCGATCGTTTCACTTTTATCGCTCATAACAGAAACTTCTGTTACACTTTTCTTTCTCTTCTTTTTCTTATGCTTTTTTTTAAAAAAACTGTCATTTGCTAATTCTTGATTACTTTCATTTACGTTTATACATAAATAATTGTCCGTAATATTTACGTTTTTATCATCTTCTTTTACCGTTTCTTTCGGAACTATCGAAGTTTGATGAAATATTTCTTCTTCTGGAATTTCCTCGATAGTTTCTAAAAAAGATATTTTTCGTTCTTTTTTCCTTTTACATTTTTTACTTTTTCTTTCATTGAGCTCGTTATCAATCTCTTCTTTATTCATTATGTCTATGTCCAATCCTTCATTGATAAATGATGCAGATTCTACCAACTCATCGAACTGTTTAATTTTTTCATTTACCACTTCATATTTATCCAATTTTTTTTTCTTTTTTTTCTTGTTAACGATATCAAGACTGTATTCTACCTGATCATTAAAAGTAACTCGTTTTTTACTTAAATTTTCATCCGACAAATCAAGCGCAATGTTTTCCATTCCACACGTAGTCCTTGGCACTTCGAAAAGTGAAGCTCCGTGAACTTCATTTGTCGGATAATTTAAATCATAACTAGGAATGTCGAAAGAATTAGTAAAACTTTCAGTGCTTTTACGTTTTCTGGTTGTCATTGGTGTTAAATTTTCTGATATTTCTAAATTTAAAGCAGGATTTGTAATTCCAGTTGATACAATTTTGTCTTTCTTACGTCTTTTAGGTTTTATCGGAGTTGGCTTTTTTAAAACTTGTGAATTAGATACAGAAGATTCGTTTATACCCGATGAGGTTCCTCTTTCCTTTTCTCCTTTCTTCGGAGACAATTTATCCGAGATATTCGGGACTAAATCAATGCTAAAATGTCGATGCATACTCGATAAATCTTCAACTTCTGCGTCTTTTGTATTTTTTTTTGATAACGAAGTATCTAATGACTTTAAATCTAATCCAAGATTTTCATACGCATTGGATAAAACTTCGTTCTTATATTTTTTAATTTTTTTCGGTTTTGGACTATCTAAGACTTCTAAATTTAGTCCCAGATTATCATATCCATTCGATAGTATTTTATTGTCAGTTTGTTCGATTATTTTTGGTATTACCTCTTCTTGATATCCCATTTTCAAGCTATTATCTTTATTTATATCCGATAACAATTCTTTTTTATTTCTTTTAGATTTTTTTGAAACCAACTTATTTAAAAATTTAAAATCTAATCCAACTTCATTCGTATTATTTTGCTTAACTTTTTTCGATACTGGACTGTCCAAAACTTTTACATCTAATCCAAGATTCTCGTATGCACTGGGTATAATTTCATTCTTATTTTGCTTAACTTTTTTCGATACTGGACTGTCCAAAACCTTTAAATCTAATCCAAGATTCTCGTATGCACTGGGTATAACTTCATTCTTATTTTGCTTAACTTTTTTCGATATTGAACCATCTACAACTTTTAAATCTAATGCAAGATTATCGGATTCATTTGATAATATTTCGTTATTTTGTTTAGTTATTTTTGTCGTCCATTCTTCCAAACATTCCATTTCTAAGTCATGATTTTCATTTCCATCCGATGATGGTTTATTTTTATTTCTTTTAGATTTTTTTGGAACCGACTTATTTGAAAATTCCAAATCTAATCCAAGATTATCGTATGCACCAGGTAAAACTTCATTTTTATTTTTAACTTTTTTTGCTTTTGGACTGTCTACAGTTTCTAAATTTAATCCAAAACTATCACTATCGTTTGATATTTCGTCATTCTGTTTATTTTTTTTTGGTATCAATTCGTTTAAAAATTCTGTACTTGAAGTATGATTTTCATTTCCATACGATTGTTTATTTTTATTTCTTTTAGATTTTCTTAGAATCGATCTATTTGAAAATTCTAAATCTAATCCAAGATTATCGTATCCGTTTGATAATGACTTTTCTTCGCTCTGTTTAACCTTTTTCGGTGATAAATTTTCTAAAAATTCTACATCCATGGTATTATTTTCGTATCCATTCGATAATGATTCACTTTTAATTTTTTTAGATGTTTTTGGTGTTATTCGATTTGAAATTTCCAAACACGCCGTTCCTTCACTTTTATTTAACAACAAACTTTCAGTCGTATCCTTCAATTTTTTCCCATCTTTTGATATTTTCAAATTATCAGGAGATTCTAAATCCAAACATTTATTTTCGTAGCTAAATTCACTTTTTCGTTTTTTCGATTTAGCTTTATTTGATTCTTCTTCATTTTCATAACTAAGTTCATATTTTCGTTTTTTAGGTGTTAATAGATTAGAACACTTTAAATTAAAACTTTCAATTTTTGTTGATGTTTTTGGTATCGGAGAATTATTATCTAATATATTTAAATCTAAACATGGATTATCAAAAACATAATTTAAATTGCTATGTTTTTTACTTTTAGAAAAACCTAAACCCATATATCTTTCATTTTCACAATCTGAATTTTCATTAACCGGAGTAGTAGTTTCGTTATCGATGTAAAATTTACTTTTACCTTTCGCCGAACCAAAGCCAGCATATTTTTCCGTTTCACTTTCAAAACCATCGTCTTGACTAGGGAATTTTTTTTCATAGGTATTCGGTAATTTATTTTTAAAGTAATCATTCATATTGCCACCTTTAATCGTTACGATTCCAGCGGTAGTATCTTTTGCACCGATAGGATCTAAAGTTTCCTGCTTAATTTCTGAATTATCTTCTTTCTCTTCTTCCTTCGTATATTTGTCATTTAAATCCCTTTTACCGAATATATTAGCTAAATCTTTTGTACTATACTTGTTTACATCCTTTCCACGAATAAATTTCTTGTAACTTTAATTAAAAAATTTTCATTAGTAAGTTAAAAGTTTTACATAGTAATAGCGCATAGGCAAATATTTTAAAATTATTATCGATACCGAGGAATCGATAGAAACACTTACTGAACTCTTTTTTGACTTTGTTTGGATCTTTCTTCCAAGGATTTGCCGCTCGATACTTTATCATTGTCTTCCACGACCGAAGAGCCATCGAAAGACTCCGATCTCAAATTTTTTAAAAAACTATCGAATCCAATTTGAGTTTCGTTCCATTTATGATCGTCGTCATTTTTATATCCGACCCCTAAAAAATATATAGATATTTATCGAGTCTCGACGTCGAATTTCGACTTAGGAATAAATTGGAGACAAAGTTGCTTAAATTCGATAAAATAGTAAAACACTGGATAATCATAAAATTACTTTGCAATATTTTTTACTCACCAACTTGATCGTTCTTAACTTTAACTTTGATATGCTCCACCGTTCCTTGTTCTCGAGCTCCGAGTCCTTTCCCGTTGCTCCAACCCATTTTTTCCAACATTTTTTGACCATATTTGTTGGAATCTGAAAATTTGTCGAATCGGTTACGGTGTCTCGATACAAAGTTACGATGAAATAAAGAAACGCGTTTATCAAAAACAATTCTTAGTCGTTATTGAAATACGCTTACAAACGAGACACGAGAATTTCACCGATTCAAAGTAATTTGACGTTTACAGCTATGCTACTTAAATTAGAAGAATCGCAGCGAATCGACGAACCGGTATTTTGGCGGTAATCAACGAATAATAAAATAAAGAACCGAAAAAAAGGGACGCGAAAGGTAAAGTCGCTGGAAAGTTTGTTAAAGGAAAGGATAAAAAAGAAAAACGTGGTAAATAAAAGCCTGCAAACGATTAGAAAATATAGTTACTCCTAACCTTCGCTCCAATCTTTGCCTCTTGGATTCAACGTCCATTTCTGCCTGCGTCTCGGACCCGCGAGCATCGACATTTTCCTTCTTCCAAAGAATTTCAAACTCGTCGCCCTTCACCCTCGACTCTCCGTAAACGCGTGAAACGACTTTTCTTCCAACCGTCGATGTCGATTCCGTCTACACCACCTGGCATTATTTTCCTTTCTCTCCACGCGAGAAAAACCGAAAGCCCAAGAGACCAAGAGACCAAGAGACACACACGCGGCCTCGACCAGCTGCCGATCTCACACACGCGCACCCGACGCACCCACACACCCGAGTTTGTCGCACGTACGAACTCGGAACTACGATCGTCAACATTGAGCTCATTGGTCCAAGACGTTGCGAACGTTACGAATTTGAACGAGGAGACGAGACGAGAGTTCGTTTTTTTTTATTTTTATGTTTCAAAGAACATCGGCTTTCTTTGGGAAATGATAAGAGATGATAAGAGATGATAAGAGATGATAACAATTTATCGTTACACCTTCTTTTCTAATTCGAGCGAGTTCAAATTCTCTCGAATTGGATCTCGCCAATTTCGTTTTTTGCGACTGCTTTCGATGATGATTCGTTCGCTTTTTAAATAAGAAATTTTTTTGCGAGTAGATATCGATGCTATCGCGTCGAATATGAAATTAAAACATTTTTATTGCAATGTAATAATTCATTCGGAATATTACGTTCGAAATATCGAATTTTACTCAAAGCCGTTCTTTGCAAAATTACATTAATTTCTACGTAAATCTTCGAAATATTATATTTTTCCTTAGGCTATTATTTAAAATAATAAATTAACGGCAACGAATATTACGTTCGATGTTTACCATTAACTTTTTAAACTATTTTATAAACGAAGCTGTACTTAATAACGATAATTATGAAAATTATATTTACGGAAAAGTTGCATCTGCGATCGTACATTGTTTATATCCGATGTAATATATCGTATGTTTATTCCCCATGGATAATTAAAACCGCGATATATACTTGGACGATTTCGAACGACGATTAGTCGCGTATACGATTCGTGCGTACTATTTTGAATCGAGCTACGTTCGACCGTTTTATGTACGGATACGTTAACTGGAAACGAAGTCGCGTTTGTCGAGAGAAACTACGCGTAAATAACGATTATGATTCTTTAATTCGTTGCGGCGGAATTTAGCTTTTTGACGCTGAAAAAAGTCGCAAGTGCTTCGAGACGAAAATAAAATGGATCGAACAAATGGACGTTCAAAGTGAGCAAAGAAAAATAACGAGTTACGCTTCGTTACGATTATCAAAAAGAAAACGTTAAAAAGTTTCAAACTCGAAGGAATGGAAGACGTTGTATATGCATCGGTAAAAATTGTATTTCGAGGTAATCAATGAATGTTTGAGACGATCGTTGCGGAGCATCGAATTCGATTACTCTCGTAAACAGTATACGTTATTATAGCTCGATAAAAAATATATTAACGGTATGATTATAAATATAAATCTAGATCGTAGATCGTAGATCGAGTAAAATTGGTGGTTTTTTAATAAAAAGTTCATAAAACGTTGACGTTTGCAATTTCAGTCGGATAAAATTTTCTATTATCGTTATTCGTTTGTTTCGTTCACATTTTGTTTGCTTAATTTTAATATTTGATCCGTTCGAAAGAAAACGATATTTTTATTGTTGGAGAAATTAGATGCTTGATACATGTAAAAATCTACCGTTGGATTATTATTGTCGACGATTAACAGTTTCTTAGTTTTTATTACCAAAAAAATTATTAACGTCGTTACAATTTTTCTAAACGTTTATTTATTAAGAAATTGTATTTATTTTTTGGCTTATACGTATGATCTTGGAAGAATAATTTCCCCCTTAATTTCACTTTGCCGCTGTTTACTATCGCGCATCGAATCGCGACCTTGGCGATACGTAACTAAACACCTTTAATTCTGTTTATGGCTGTATTGAAAAATTACACGCGTATTAAGGTAACCCCTTTTCGTAACTAGTTACCCAGACAAGGTAATTAAATGCTGCCCATCCAAAGGATAAAAGTGAAAATTATTAGCGATCTTGCGAACTTTCATCCGTTTCGCGCTTTTTACCCGTTTGAATGTACGATGATAGTACATAAATTGAAATTGAAACTGAAATTTTTTATTCGAGTATAATTTCAATTTAAGTACTTGAGGTCGGAAGCTTCTTAAATATAATATATATATATATAATTAAAATAAAATTATCAAACTATTTACTTACAAAATGTCCAAAGTTTTTTTACATTAATTAAAGATTTAATCGATCAATTTATGATTATTTAATGCATAAAAAATATTAATGATTTCTTTGGTATAGATATTTTCATGCATTAAAACTAAGTCAATTATTATATTTATTATTTTTGTTCGTATTAATAGTAATTGTATAAATGCAAATATTTTTTACGATTAATTTATTTTTAATGGAATTTCTTAAATAGAATTTAGAAAGAGGTTGAATTATGAACTAATATTAAAATGTGAAAATATAGTCTTTTTTAAAATTAGTAAAGAAAATATACAAATATTTATAAATACGATTAAAAAATAATTTTATTTCTATTGATTTAAGATAATACAAGTTTCAATATATTTGATTTAAGCGAGAATTTAAGACATATAATTAGTAATATTTATTTTAAAGTATTATAACGTTTGCTCTAAAATCTGTTAAAATAATTAGCAAGCATACTTTATTAAATAATTTTGTAAAAAAAAATATGCGGCGTTAAATTATGGCAAAAAGATAACGATAAAACAAATCTTTTTGAATAATTTGATATATTTTGTAATAATGCATTAGAAATATAAATAATACTTAATTTTAAACCTTTTGTATATCGGTAGTAAGATTGAATCATATTTTTATTTTATATGTACAAAGTTACGATGAAACAATAAGAAACAATAAATTTTAATAAATTCATAAATAAATATCATATTTTTTTTTCAAATATTTATATATTTAAATTTATATTTATCTACAGTATAAAAAACTATATATATTTTTTTCTTATAATATTACATAACATATTTCTTACAATTTATTTACATTATATATATATTTATAAAAATCATTATTGCATCAATATGATAATAATAGTAATTATTATTACAAATTAAATAAAAAAATTTTATAATTATATCTATGAACTCGCTTCCACTGTATTTTGTTTCAAACTCTTTACGTAATCTAAAATTGATTTTAAATTTTCCAGTTCATTATTTAACCGTTTTACTCGATTATTTAAGACTTTTCGTTTTCTTTTTGACTTTTGAATATACTTGTGTACAATGTGCCAACCAATATCCGAAGTAAAATGTTCCCTTTGCAAATCTCTTATATTACGAGGATTGGATAAGTGTTTTGTATTCGTAAGAGTTTCATCCAAGTTTCTAAAAGATAAACTTATATTTAATATTAAATACGTTTATTATAATTTGATAATCAGGATATCTTATTAATATTTAATTTAGATTTTAACCTTAACAGTGTTTTACTTTCATAATCATCGTTAGAATCGAAATCATCCGAAACCTCATCTTTTTCATAATCTGATAAAGTAAGCGAATCTTCATTGTCGACCGTTTCATTATTTATTCCTTTACTATCACTGAAATTTGAATTCGAAGTGGATGGTTGAAGATTCTCATCTCTGTAAAATAAATTATTTAGATGTAATAATATATTTATAAATAAACGATAATAAGTACATTTTTATTTATAACGTATACAAAATTTTCTTACTCCACGATATAGATTACGTTAGGATCATCGATCATATTATTTTCAATGCAAGTATATGAAATAATATTCGAAGTATCGTTTGTGACATTTTCCAAAATTTGCTCCGAATAATCACTGAAAGTAATTTCTTATTAAATTATCGTTATTAAATTTTAAAAAAACAGTAAGGAGAAAATTTTTTTAAGCAAAAATTTTTTTTAGCTTTTAGTATCAAAGTTATATTTCAAAAAATTTAAAGAAGACTTACTTGTTATATAATAATTCGTTAGATGGAATAGCTGTAGGCACTAACGTTCGTTTCACGGTTTCTCCAATTAATTTAAAACAATAATCTTTATCCTTGAAATGTCTACTACAAACCGAACTATTTTTATTAACTTCTTGACCAATATTAATAATCCATTTTGCTTTCATTTCTTCTTTCTTGGGAATGCTATAAATATACTTTTATTATATGTTTATTTTTTACGATCAATATTTTTTTTAAAAGGATCGTTGAGTTCGTAACGTTAAAATAAAAATATTACAACAAGAAGAAATAAACAATACATAAAAACTGAAAAAGCTACGTGAAAATTACCCCATTTAAGAAATGTATTTTTTTAAGATTGCCGATAAACTCTTGAAATCTTGTTTATTGTTCATAATTAAAACAATTATACTATTTTAAAGATTACAGACTTATTTACAATATTAAAAATATTAAGTGCCTAAAATTGAGATAACTTTTAAGTATAAAGAAAAAAATTTACAACATTAAAAAACGAGCTATTTAAAATTATATAATAAAAAATATAATTAAAACAAGATGAATATATTATAATACAAATAAAATAGCAAAATACGATATTTTTAATAAAAACATGTAAATACTTTGGATTTTGTATTAAAACAAAATAAAAAATATTATATTAAACTGAATTTATCAAAGTTACTCGATGGAACAGTCCATGCAATATATTTCAGTTCGAATAACTTAGATATAAACTATAAATATTTTGTTATAAATTTATTGCAAAAGATTGGTATTAAATGATATATCAATAATGAAAAAACTTCACTTTACTATAATCAAATGTTTTAAAATATCTACGAGTTAAAATTTGTAGGACATAACCATAAACATCGAACACCCATAACAAAATATTTTGACATTATTTACCCATAAAATGAAACATTGGGAATCATTCCTTGTTCAGTCTTACATATACAACAATATCTAACCATTTTGAAAAATATACATATATTGCTATTATTTTTAACGATGAAATATTTCAACTTGAAAAGATTCGAACTTTAATCACGTGCATATATTCAATAAAAACTGTAATATAAATACGGACGAATTGATATCACGATTGGATAATTAAGTGGTTGCAGATTCCTTCGATTCTGCGCAACTTGGATTTTACGTTGATTCGCTTTTGTTGCTCTTGCGTATTTCGCGTTTAAAATTTACGCGCTGTAAGTGTAATGGTGTTTCACCTTTGTAATGCATTGTTTTCATAGAGATTTAAAAATGACGTTGTTCCCTTATTTCTTCCATAACTCCATAGTCTGCTAAGATTTAAAGTTCGCTCTTTAATGTATCCTTTTCTACATGAAGGATACCTATGCAATCATCGACCTATAACTAAAAAACTCAGTTATAGTAAAATAAATAACTTCATTATCATAAAACATCGGTTACGATAGGATTATGAATTGTGCTTTGGAATAAGTCGTTAATTAAATGTATTTTATTAACTAAGCATATGTACTTCAATGTGCTTATTATATAATATAAATGATTTTAAATAAAAAATTTAATATTAAAAAATTATAAAAAAAATTGTAGTTATATATATTTAATGATTTTGTACAGATAAATTATTTTTAAATGTTCAGAAAAATCTATGAAATCTAATATATGGAAGATAATTCAAATGCTATTAGCTTTCAAATATTAAAAATTTATTAAAACTTCACGAAAAAAATATAAAGCATCGTTAAGTTGTTTTTATATAAATAAAACAATTTTATTTATTGAATCGGTTCGTTCTTGTATTCTAATAATATACAACTATTAAAATTGTATTTTCCAATTTTTCATTGTGGTTTGCGGTTTATAACAGAAAAACGATAAATATTCTTTTGAAATATTTTTAATATTGCTTTGAACTTTTATTTTAAATTCTAGCGATATTTTTACAAATGTAATAATTCATAAAACAAAAAACGATTGCTGATATATCTCTAAATAAATAATTTATCATCGATTTCATTTATTTTTATTTTTCGTAATTATAGTATTATAATTTTAATTCTCGTGTAATTTCAAACTAAATATATACTTTTATGGAAAAGTTGAAATATTAACCTTTTTTATTATATTTAAAATGTTACATTTTTTAAAAAATGTATCGAGTAACATTTAAAGATGACATTCTTTAAAGATTGAGCTAAAACTCAATCTAGTTAAAGAGAAAAAAATCTGTAAACACTTTTATATTCGACTTGTACATATCTTTAATAGAAAAATTCTTGTTATTTACAAAAACTAATTTTTGTCTGTTTATATTATTCAAGAATTGTTTAAATTAAAAAAACTGTAAAAGCTAAATTTCATCATTGTCTATTAAATGAGAATAATGTATTTAAAAATTTTTTTCTCGCAACTCGCAATAATTACAGATGATATAAATTTCTACACGATAGTCTTGTAAAAAAAATGTATAGAATTCATATAATTATAACGATGCCATAAATAATATATTTTTATATTAAAATCTTTGTAATTATTCTCTTATTAATTGGATTTATTGTTCATTTTCTTAAAAAATCTTCCTGTTTTTCAAACGAAGTAATATTTTACATTCGTTATAATTTGGTATACATAAATATTTATATCAATCGAAAAAAACAGATAAAGAATTTATTCTCCATAAATAGTAACGATTAAATATTAACTTAAAAATCGAAGAAAAATTCACTTCGATTAAATTATGCATAAAAGAAAAAATCGATAAATTTAACAAAATTTATTATTTTATTAAAGCAATAAAAATGGTTTCCTTTCAGTGTAAAACCATTACAAATTTATATATACATGTACACCTATAACAGTCAAAATGAATGAATTGCATGTATAAACGTTTTAACATAAATTGATAAATATAAAAATAAATGCATTTGTACCCTAGCCTGTAGGGGAAGTCCTTCTATACTCTTTTATACATTTCATTTTCTAATAGTTTCATTCTAGTATTTTAATGTTTCAGCGTGTTTCTAAAAGAAATATAATTTTTTATTTTATTTCACGATAAATATTGAAATAAAATTTACGAAAAGTATACTTACTTCGTTTTATAACCAAACATACTTAATAAACTTTGTTGACCTCGAATAGTTGCTTTTTTTTTCGTATTGCTTTTAACGCTTCGTCGATTGAAACGATTATCCTATTTTTGAACAATAAAAAAAACTATTTTATTAACTATAATTTGGTTTTAGGATATCAAATTATTAGCAAATAAGCTAAAAGGTGATTTCAAATTAGATATTTAATAAACTATACGATAATTTTAAATATGCTTATTTATACCTATAAATTAAACTTTAAACAAATTAAAAGCTTAAATTCAAGATTAAAAACAAAAATTATTTATTTAAAAAAAAATTTAATACCTGCGATTGAATATTGTTCGAGATACTTTTAGACGAAGTATCAACATTTTTCAGTCTTGTAGCTTCTATTGGATTTTCGTGATTAAACAAACTCGATTTACACTCTGAGAAAGTTTGCGAAGTAATTGAAAAATCCATTTCGTCATCACTTAATGTACAGTCATTGTTTTCTTCTCTGCTTAATTTGTCGTTTAATTCTACTTCTGCACTATTTTGTGCTGAATTTGTATCTACAGTGTGAAGCGGTTGTTTTTCAGTTAGTGAATCATCGCAACTCATTGCAGAAGTATTAGCATCTTTTTCATAGCTAGATTCTTTAAATCCACTATCTTTATTAACATCATTATGTACTTCTGGAAACTAAAAGAATAAACGTACCGGTAGATTAGAAATTGTATTCATTAAATAATCAAACAAAACAACGATAAATAATACGACGACTACCATAAAGCACGGATTATTAAAAAAAATGAAACAAACCATTTCATCTTCGCTGATTTCAGTTTCCGGTATGATTTTTTGAAAGGACAAATTCATATTCTCTTTGCAGTCTTCTCGAATAACATTGCTAATCTTGGACTCGGTAACATCCATTGACTCTTCTTTACCATCAGTCTTCGAACGAAAAGCCGACTCGGTTGAAAAAAACTTGCTTTGAGGGATGACTGTATCATCTATCACAGTTACTTTTAGTCGACCCTTTATCGGAAGTCGCCTTCTTACCCTGTGCAACAAACTTGGCGAGGTTTCATCCGCGTCGCTTGTTTTTCTAAATGGATTCGATCTCCTTATAAATATAGGTGAGCTTTTTTCTTCGATCGGTGAGCAAAGCTCGGGCATTATTTTTTTCGAAGATGATTCTTTTAATTCTCCCGATTCTTCGCTCGGTTTTTTTTCTTCTCCGTACGTTTCTATCATTTCATCAACTGCTGCTTCGGCTGCCTCGGCTTCTAAAAGATAAAAAAAAATACTAGCTAAGTTCGCGTAATAAATTTAAATCGTACAAATATAATTATATACCGCGATCAAACGGTCAAACTTTATTCGAGACTATTTTTTTAAATATTGTAATTACATTTTATTCTATTTAGCTGCCCAAAATTTATCGTTCACAATATATTTATTAATAGTTTTTGATAAGCATCGTGAATTTATACCTTCTTTTAATATATTATTATAGCATTATCGTGTTTGTTTAAAGAAAGCGCTTATCCCGGCGATAAAGATATTAGTAATTTTAAAAGAATTTAAAGCATAACAGAAACAAGAATAGAAATTTTCTTAAAATAATCGTTCGAGATAGGAAAAATTTTCGTTATGATTACAGAATGAGTAACGGATAGACGAGACTGATTTGAAACGAATGCGTAGAAATTCAAAGTATAGCTATTTTCTACCTTATAACTAAATACATTTTAAATAATTATATACGAATCACACGTGTACAATTTTGATATAATTATTTCTAAAATAAAAAAAGTACTGTACAACTCGAGTAATTCATTTTATTTTATATCAAAATGTATCAAAAAATGTCAACCTTGTATCTTATATTGTTGTAAAAAATTATTATATTGTAAATTCAATTAAATTTTATTCAAATAATATCATTTGCATATTTGACAAGAAATAAAATTAGATTACAACAATTGTAAAGTATTTTGATTTATTACTGTATTTTGGACGCGGAATAGATCATTCGATATTAAAAATAAAGATGAAATAAAACAATTAGATTTAAAAGGAACTTTTAAATTTTTAGAGGAACTTTGATGCATCGAACTCATCGGTAATAGAACTGTAAAATTATTTAATTCGTAAAATCGTTATAACCAAACAATTGGAAAAAAATTCTATCCGCGTTCTTTTGTTTCGTACGAGATTATAGTAAAGTTGAAAAAAAATTATATTAAAAACATTGGCGTTAACAGGAGTAACGGTGTTATAAAAATGACATAAAATATTTTCTACATTCTTGCGAGTACCCGAAAAAGTTTTAACCGTTACAATTGCATATTTGGTGTCATTAGGTCATAGCTAAGGTCTCAGCTAAGGTCTCAGCTAAGGTCTCAGCTAAGGTCTCGAGTTGGTATTAATGACATATCGCACAATATACAATATATCGTAAAATATTCCCCGAGCCAAAGAAAACTAGCCTATGTACGTGTTTCTATACCGATTCGGAGAAGTGTAACTAAGCGGTAAGAGAAAGGCTAAGTGCAAACAAGGAGTGGAACGAACCCATATTATAAACCGTTATCGCCGGTAATCACTGGCTACCAGATGTACAAGCTTTATAGCTTCGCGTACATCGAATACCTCGATGCGAACACGCTCGACAAACAAAAGATTATTTTTAATCCAAATTAAAAAAACAACGATTTACAACGATTTACAGTGCGCTTCTCAATTCTTCTCAATTCTTCTCAATTCTTCTCAACTCTTCTCAACTCTTCTCAACTCTTCTCAACTCTTCTCAACTCTTCTCAACCGTTCATCCAAATTATTCGAGATTAACGATAAATTGACAATTCCAATCGAACCCTCGATTCCAATTAATTTTTCAACGAATTTTTCAACGAATTTTTCAACGAATTTTTCTACGAATTTTTCAACGAATTTTTCTACGAATTTTTCATTGAATTTTTAAATCGTTATCGATGATTCGTAAAATCTAATCGACGGTTAAACATTTTTTCACGGGTTTAGCTACATTTTTACGAATTTCGTTGAAATTTCGTACCAACTTCGTTTCATTTTCGGTATATTCCATTACCAAAGATCGAAACGTTGATACACACGGAGACAAGAATAATTATCCGTCGTAGCATAAACAGCGATCGAGTTTTGAGATAAAACGCTAAATTTATCGCGTTTCGTGCGTTTCGTACCTCTCGAATGAAAACGTCGACGCTTTCGAATTTTGGTGATCGAATACCGAGTAATAGTTACGCTAACCATTTGAATCCAAAGTGAAACGAAACGACAAAAATTAATACCATAAACAATCGGTTACTTAAAGCGATTAAAAAAAAATCTGAATGTATCGAACCAAGAACGCGATAAAGATAAAAAAAGAAAATAAAATGTTGCGTTTCATTTGGTACGAGATACGTATAAAATTATATTAAATTCGAATAATCACAGCGCGATGCATTTCGATGATTAAAATTAAATTTATAATTAAAATTTGTGTATTCCGCGACGAACCGAGTTTCCAGTATTGCGGTAAACGAAAGCTCCAACTCAAGTATTTCGCAACGTGCGAGTAAAATCTTAATTTATTTCTTTTTATAAAGATATCAGCGACGCGGAAGATACGGATAAAAAAAATTTCTCTTCGAGCAACGAGGAGAACGAAAGAGTAATTTTATCTGGAAACTGCGGTCCATCGAAGGCACATCGGGTAATCGAGACGACGAACCAACGAAGAACCCGCGACGAACCCGCGACGAACCCGCGACGAACCCGCGACGGAGGCGAAAATTCCACAGGGAAAGTTCCACGTGGACTCGACCGCGGTTCAACCGAAATCGCAGGGCTTTCCTTTTCCACTTTACGAGCTCGGATCCGGGAAGCTCCTTATCCCGGTAGTGATCGCGGCTAGAGTTGAATTTAGCGCTCGCGAGGTCGTGAAAGAGAAAGGCTCGGGAGTCAAATCAAGGAGAAGATAATCGTCGCGGTCTTTTCTCTCGAGCGAATCGCGATACCCTCCGACTCGAAAATACGACTCGAAAATACGACTCGAAAATACGACTCGAAAATACGACTCGAAAATACGACGCGAAAATACGACGCGAAAATACAACACAAAAATAAAAGGCTATTCGAACCAAGAGTACAGTTCACCTTTCGCGTAAGGTGAAGTACTTTTATAACGCCGAAGCTGCCCCCTGAGGGTTGCGTTGAAAAACTTAGTCGTCTTATTTTCTAACGAACGAACGACTCGACGACGCAATATGGCGACGTTCGATACAAAGTGCGTACGGAGTATTCGATGAGGAAAATCCTTGGAACTCGTTTTTACGTGGAATTCGAGATCGCGAGTCTCTTCGAAAATTGCTTTGTTCGAAAATTCTTTTAGAGGTGTTAGATTAGAGGTGTTAGATTAGAATAATATAATAGAATCGGACGGGGGAAGAAGAGTCGATGCGTTTTGATTGAGTTTTACGCGTGACGCAATTAGCGGAGGTTATGATTTGCTGTCGTTCTTGTGGACGAAATATAACGTCCGGTACGATAAGGTGTACCAAGTGTGGAACACCCTATCATTTGTCCTGTTCGCACAGGTATCAAATTTCTGCCGAAGGGATCTTCGACGTCTGTTGCCAATCCAACGTTTCCGCTCCCTATAACAAAACCTTTCATATGCGCACAAGGAACAAGAGACGCTTGCAAGAAAACGCCAACAACGTAAACAACTGTAAGGATGACAGTGTCGCGTTGATCAACGAACAAAACAGTGATACGATACACGGAAAGGTTGTAAAAATTGAAAAAGACATGGGTGTTTGCGACAAATTGATCACGGACAGTGATAGTAACGACTGTTGTCAGGTATATACGATCGTTAAGATTTTTTTAATAATTTTATCGCTCTTTCTTCGTACGAATACATTTATTTTTCCGAATATTCATTTTTTCTCTGATTTACCGCGAACTAAGAAATTGGTCGAGCAAGCTCATTTTGTGTAATCAAGCTGAAATCGCTGAGTTTGTTCGTTACTTTTATTTTATTTCAATTATTATAATCAAGAATTTCTATTACATCGTTGTTCGCGCGGGGCGAAAGTATATATTTTTTCTACGATTGTAATTATAAGGAAATATATTATAAGTAATATAATACTTGTAATTATAAGGAAATAAATTAAAATACGAATTAAAATATTGATAAAATTATTAAATTGATTCTAAACCAATGTCAAAATATATCGGCAACTATTATAATATGAATATTAACGATAATTTATGTTTTATAGATTATTCACGAAGTTTATCGTGGAAATGATAATGATACTTCGAACGAATGCAATAACGATAATCCTGTAGAAATTTTGCTTGACTCTGTAAATAATAAACTTGAAAACGAATCGGAACTTATAAATATAAACAATGAAGCGAACAATAAAATTACTTTAGAAACGGTCTGGCAGGGTATTTCGTCTTTGCAGTCTTCTATTTCGAATATTTCTAATTCACTAGAAACGGTATCCGTTAAATTGAATACTTTCGATCCACGTATAAAAGACTTAGAAACGAACTTTAGCACGATTAAAACTAAAACGACGAATTTTGACAATGTCCAAAACGACGTGAGAGGCTTGAAAGAGGAAATTGAACGTCTTACGAACGAATTAGAGCAAGTAAGAAACAGCCCCAAAGAGAAAGCCGTAGATTTCTCTGAAATTTTTTCAGAGATGAGAGAAAGGGAAACAAAGTCTAAAAATCTTATAATCTACAACGTGGCTGAAGATAATTTAAGAATTTCACAAGACTACTCCACTCTAGAGGATATTAATAAATTTAACGCCCTGATGACTGCGAGAGACAATTCACGGGCTCGTGAAATTCTCGAAAATATTCCTAATATTGATTTGGACGACTTGCAAACGAAACGCATAGGTCGAGTGAATTCTAACGCTTGTCGGCCTCTTCGAGTTATATTACAGAGCAGAGAGGAAGTTATGTTGGTTATAAGAAACAAAGGACTAATCTCTCAACAGTACAACGTTAAGACGGATCTCACTAAATTACAACAAAAGAAAATAAAGGATCTCCGAGAAGAACTACATAAAGCAAATCTTGATAGCGACAATCCACAAATGACTATTAAATTTATTAACGGAGAACCAAAAATTATACCGATTAGGAGAAATTTTATGAAACACGAATAACCAAGCATTTCAAATTGATTTATCAATTTATCGAAAGAGATATAAACGCACTGATTTCACAGATTATACGAACGATCTTCGGTTCGTATTTGCTTAAATGAATAGTAGGAATTCTTGGAAGTTGAAAACAAATTCAAAGTGTACAAAATTGGATTTCTAAACTCATTAGTTTATACATACGATAAGAAAAATCTCACCGTTTTCAAACTGAAACCGAAATATATATATACATATATATAAATAATCAAACTAAAAAACATTATTTAATTTCTTACATAAAAAATAAAAAATAAAAATATAATACGTATCAACTATAATTACGTTATATTAAAAGCAAAAGTCAAGTTGATGAATATGATCGATGCATAGACTGTAATTCACTCATTCGCATACTTTCTTTTAATTAATTGGATTGAAAAGATATGTTATAATTTTTTTTGTATTTGATGATTCGATAAAAATATGAATGAGATTAATAATTAAATATTAAAGTATAATAATTTAACCTTAAGCTAACGAATTATAAGTAAATTTTTTGTTTAATATTTTTCTATGTATACATTTACAGTATTTCCTTTCAATATCATATACACATGTTGATAATATAAAAAGTTTAGTTTTAAGTTTTCTTTACTTTATAAATCAATGTCATTTCACTAATCCTTTTAAAGTATATATGTTTCTTTATTCACAGGCAGTTTGTACTTGTTTACTTAGATTATTAATTATAAATTTGAGTTAGAAAATAATAACTTATAATAAGGATTTATATAAATACAATTATCTATGTGTGAAGTTTCAAATAAACTAATTGTATAGTTTTGGTTCTAAATTTTGAATTCAGATTTATAATTATTAATTAAAAACTTCTAAAACATGAAAATTTACGGTAAGATTATTTAAACATGTACATAAGATAATAAAATTGTAATAATTTAGTTCTGAAAAAATATATAAGTTATTATAATTCGTTTTGTAATAAGTTTTACAAAACGAAGATTTTATATGTTTATTCTTTTTAATTGTTTCATAGATTTTAAAAATTAATACATTAATAAACAGAATCGTGAAATTTTATTCAATTTTAAACTGTTAATAAAATAATATTTTTTGTGTATTTTTAAGGTAGTTAACGTATAAATTGATTCTTATATTCTTACATATATATAATATACAATGTTTTTTAACTAACAATTAATTAATTATATTAAATATATTAATCATATACAAAAAATAGGCTTTAAATCGAGTAATATTTTTGTTTTTCATATTTAATTACTTTATTTATTGTAAAACAATTGTGTTTTGGAAATGATTTTAATATTTATAAGTAAAATTGAAACCTCTTTAACAAAAAAATTAACGAATAAATGAATTGAAAAAATAAAAAAAATATTTTCTAAATTTTACTCTATACAAGTTTTTTTTAATTAAATAACTTTTTTTATGTAAATGATGAGTTGCAGTCAAAAATATAAAATAAAAAAAACGGAATGCAACCAAATATATGTAACCTAATATTTATTTTTCGCGTAGTATATGAAAGCTATTTTATTACTTGTATATGTTTTTATGAAAAAAATTACTTTACGTAAATAATTAAATAAATTTATTTTAAATATGTCTTTACTGACGAAAAACAATTGAAAAACCACAATTAGTTTAAATAGATATAAAATAATTTTTTATTCCTATATTTTAAAAAATAAATTATTAATCTGCTGTATACTCGTTATTTTTATATTTACACCCAAAAAATCCTTTTTGAATTTAAATTTATCATTAAAATTCTGTATTTTAAAAATAATCATAAATTGTTACTTTATGTAATCTTCAACGGATTTTCCTTATTAATTTAAAATTCTTAAGTCATAAATTAAAAATATGTTTTGCAATTTATGTCCAATGATTCTAAGTTAATATTCTTGAAATATTAAATATACCGAATCATTAATTTATTAAAAAAACTAATTTTACTCGAGCTATAAAATAAGCATTTTAATTTAAATTCAACACGTTAATAAAAATAAGAAAAATAAAATTTACCTTCGTAAGTTCGTTTTCTCGGTGTAATCTGTTTCTTCAAAGATTCTGTCTTTAGTACAATCGTTTGACCACGAGTACACGACATCAACACTGGCAAATTATTTTCTTTCTTCGGAGTCACGATCGATTTTTTTTCTTTTATTTCCTTTATCTTGAAATTTTCAGACCAAATGCTCGTATGCTTCGATACGACGATTTTACTCCAGGCATTTTTACGCGCGGAGCGAACCTTGACCAAAAAATCAAAACGAATATTTAATATTTATTATTATTAAAACACAATCGTATTTATTTATTTATTTATTTTTCGACTCGACGCGTTTCGTTTTAAACGTACGTTATATCGAATACTCGCATCACGTTTTATTACATTATAATTTTGTTGTATATACAATAATGTAATATGTGGTGAATATACGTCGATCCATTAAAATAAACATCATTATATTTATCCACCGATTAAGAATTTTGTTTAAAGTATTATTTAAAGCATTATATTATATTTAGCTTTTATATTTATAACCACCGATGTCCGTCTTCCATAATTTTACAAAATGTATTTCTATAGTTTTTTTTACATCGATCGATAGAAAGTAAGAAACCATCGTAAATCGTAATCGTTGAAAATTGTAATTCTTTATATAAATATTTTGTAATAAAAATGTTATGAAACCATTTTTTATAAATACAATAAATATAATAAATATACATTGAAAATAATTTATTATCGACAACTTTTTCCAATTGTTATGAAAATCCTTGAAAAAAACTGTTGACCCAAGATCAGAGATAAAAAAAATGGTACTTATGGTTCGAACAGTCAATTAGCTTGATTATAAAAGCACTTGTAAATGTGTATAAAAATATAATGGGATTCGCGCGCGTCCGAACGGATGGAGCGATGTAAAGAAGATGTAAAGAAGATGTAAAGAACGTAGGAGAAGTTGGAGAATACGACGAGTACAACTATTCTGACGCGTACTCACGAGGTCAGGATCGAAGTCGTGCATCTTCTTCCAGGTGAAGGGGTCGCAGTTGCCGAGGGCGAGCTGCCAGGCAAGTTGCGCCTCCACCTCGGTACCGGCGTGGATAAGTTGCTCCTCGGTCACCTCCGAGGTCGGCGGACTCAGTCGCACCTGCTTCCGCTGCAACGGACAGTAGACGAGCTGGTGTTTGAACGTGACCAGGGCGCGCATAAATCCGTCTCTGTACTCGTCCGTCACCGCGAGAGACTTCATGTTCAGGGTGAACGACATCCGCAGTAGAGCCTGAGAACGACCTTTTGTTCATTGCTTCCATTTTATTACAATCGCGAGTTACAGGTTTTGCGTTGCTGGAGGATCGAGAGCTCGTTTCGACGTTTTAGACGTTTTAGACGTTTTAGACAAGCGAACGTCGACAATTTTAACGCTACCAAGTTCAAACATCTAATCCAAGTCAGGATTAGAACTTCAAAAAATCGTTCGAATTCAAAAATATTTTGTTTTTTAATTTCGTTTTCGTTTCTTTCATTATTAAGCTTCTCGAGATAAGCTTCTAGAAACAAAAACGTCGAAACGAATTATCGTTTTATATACACATTTTTCCAAAATTATCTCCGCTTCGAAGCTTCGATTAAAAAATTCGATTATAAAAATTTTTGATTATTTTCGGCATATTATTTCGTAGCGGCCTTTGAAAAAGTTATGCAATTTATTATTTTCGTCGCAAGACTTATTTTAATTTAAAAACTACTTCGATTTACGCAAGATATTTAAATATGATTATTTCCGTAAGAGATCGGTCATTCCATAGTTTTTAATAAATATTTTGAAACTTATATTATAACTTACGTTGTAAATATCGTCGTCCCTATTTTTAACGATAAATTTGCACGCTTTTCCCAATCCAATTCCAGGGAGCGAAGCTAAATAATCACAGCCAGAAAGTATACACATATATCGAAATTTGTCTATGTGAAAGTTCGATTGATTTAATCCCATTGCTATATGTAATCGATCTTGTTCCACCAAGACTCCGTGTCCATACAAATCCATTTTAAACATAATCTAAAAATTATCGCGATGAATTCATTATTGATACTATATTTTAAATACGGTTAAAATAAAGTCGAATAGAAAAATAGACGTATTTTCTTATTTTCATGTGAATAACGAAATAGATCGTAATCTAATTATATTTGAATTCTTAATTCTTTTATAACACGCGATACTACGTTAGAAAAATTTTAGCATCGAATGTTTTTAATTCGGATAAAATATTTTCGAAATATTATCACAGTTTCATTTCTTGCATAATAATTATTACATCGAGATTGCATAATTTAGTGATTTATTTAACCATGAATGAAATTTATGTCGGCGATGATATAAACAAATTTAAACTGAATTTTGAATTTAAACTTATTCAACTTGTCTCCTAATTATTTTTATACTTTTAATATTTTTAAAAATCTTTGATAAATAAAAATTTAAGTCGACACCTTTTTACAACCAAACAGAGTGAGATCGCTGTCTTCCGTAACAATAACATCGGCAATTCCAGAAATACTGAGGTAAGCAAGTTGGGCATCTGCTTCGTAAGGTGCTACGATACAATCAACATTGCGTGCTTGACATTCTTTGATTACTTCCAATGCCATTGCATGATTAACATCTAAAGAACGCTTCAAAAGATTTTTTCCTTCGTAGGTTTTACCCATTTTAACTAATTCGGCTGCTCTTTTGCGATTGGCTTCTCTCGATCTGAAGCGTTAACAACGTTGATTTCACATTAGCTTATAGTTCATAATATTTAATTTGCTTATAAAGTTATAAAAATGTACAGAAACAACGACGTTAAGAAGTATAGAACTTTGAAGCGTTACTCTTAAATAAATAGTTAAATATTAAAATTATTATATATTATCCGATATATTTATTAAGATATTAGATGTATATTATTCGTCGATAAACTTAATTAATAAAAAGTAACGTACTGTCTTCTTTTAGATTCTGTTTCCGCTTTAGCAGGAAGATGTCTTCCATCGAAGACTAGAATCGGCTTTATATTATGACCGAGTAACATATTTACAAATTTCATACAATACTTCACATATCTAAAATAAATACGAATTCATTTAGAATAAATTTTATAAATAATACAAATGATTTATATTATTATAAAATTAGTACAATTAAATTTGAAATCAAATACATTTGGAAAGCAAAATTTATGTCAGCGTGTTACCGATACTAATGATATAATATTCTAAACGTACACATCCGTCGGCTGACCCATAATTATTTTATCTGCGCAAGAGAAAGCTCCTTTGTGCAACCAACAATAAGTGTCGATGGCTACGGTTCCACCAGAAAACTCTGAAATGTTTGTTCTTTTTGATGATTTCTCCAAAAATGGAATAAGGCCTGTAATACCCATCTAAAAGAAATTATAAAAAAACAAGCTGTAAAATACCGAATAAAGTTATAACGAATACATTGTTTAATCGCGTACTTTAATCAATGAATTTGATGAATTAATAAATTAACGTTTAGAGTTTAAGAGAATGGATTTATAATTCAAAATATAAATAAGAATGTTTACGAAACAATAATAAAAGACGATCTTCTTTTCATTCTTACCTTTAAAATTTAAAACAGACAAATATGTAATAACCTCAAAACAAAACAAAACTAAACAATACAAATTACAACAATGATAAAAAATCATAAATCGAAGCAAACGAAACAACCGTAAATTAAAATGAGAAGTAAACTATTTAACTCTTTCCAACATTTTACTCCGTAAAAATCGGAGCACTTGCATCCACAGCCGAACACTTTTGCAATGAAGAAAAACGCGCGAATTCCAGGCCATGGAAGCTTATGGAAGTTGGTAGTCGAATAATTTACTTGATCCTAAAAGAAAGAATGCAAAAAACATTCTTCGTTAATAGTTTTTGTAAATATAATAGTTAACTATTACTATTCATAAGAACTTTATTTCGATAAATGATAACAAATTTATAACAGTATCGATTAATATTCATTTCGTTAATTTTTTTAAAAGAAGCAGTGAAATTTGCATAAACGGGTTAACTAGGGACTTTCTTTTTCGTACGTAATTTTCTCTGATAAAAATATTTAATTAAGTTAATTACTATCTAAAAAAATCAAATTCATTATTTCATTAATACTATGAATTTTATTTTATTTTAAATAAGTAAAATATAAATGATCGGTTGATCTTGTAACGAGAAATATAGCGAATGTAATATATTTTATTTTACAAAATTAAATGTATAGTATGAAAATTTGCAAATACATCGCAAAAATCAATATACGCATTCGTAATATAATAATTTATTTATTCAATTTATTTCTAAATATTTCTATTTTACAAAGTATTTTGATTGATCATCGATGTAAATACTATTATTATTAGTAAAAATCACTTCTGTAGTTTATTTATTTATTTACGTTCATTGGTAATTTTATTGCATTTTTCGATCGTCTAAAATTGTTCTAAACAAAGAATCTCGATACGAATATATTATATTAAGACTACTTTATTTTATCTACGGTAATTGTAATTATGTAGATAAAAATAAATAATTTTCTATTAAATAATTAAAAAGTTTCTAACGCGTCGAACCGAATATTTTATTTATGAAAATATTTCCAAAAAGATATGTAAAAATATTTTAAAAAAGTAGATATTCCATAGCACATAAATAAACAAAGCGTATACATTTTATTAATGAACATAAATTATACGACGTTCGGGCAACGTTGGAAATTCAAATTGAAAATCGATGGCGTGCCGGAGTTTCCATTTCCACGTGTTCAACATAGTTAAAAGGAAAGTGATCAGACCACAGTGATATGATTGTGTTTTGTTTACGTACTGTGGAATTAAATCGAGAAGGTTTTTGTTAAAAAATGTCAAATAATATTAAAGTAGCGATAAAGGTGCGACCTTTATTAAAAAAAGAGAAGGAGGAAAATCTGCAAGTTCAATGGAACGTACGAAATGATGTTGTTACGAGAACTACTGTACAAAATTTGAAAAGAAAACGTTCCGAAGCTGAAACATTTTACTTTGGTTAGTTTAGTCACTATTTCTGACTTCAATATTTTTGTATCTTTTTTATTTTGGAAATGTTATTTTCTTAAATAAAACTTTGTTCTTTTAAATCATGGATTTTAATACTTTATAAATATGAGATCAATATCCAGATAATTAGCATCGAGTTTATTGAACTTAAGTTTATTAAATCGAGTCAAGTTAATATTGTATTGTATTTTTGAAATATTACGAATCGATTTATGAAATAAACGAATCTGAGCACAAAATTTATATATTTAAATATCAATTTTGTTTGTATTTCCATGTAACAAAATATTAATTAACCCTAAATTTAATTCCGTTCGATTCACACTCCGTGAACTTTGTTTTTCACAGATCACATCTTCGATGCAGAAAACACTAACTGTGATATTTTTGAAAGAATTATAAAAAGAATTGTTAATAATGCAGTATACGGTTACAACGGTACGGTTATAGCCTACGGCCAGAGCAACTCTGGAAAAACTCATACAATGTTAGGAATGCCTAACGATCAAGGAATTATTCCACAAACAGTGAAATACATGTTTGATTTTGCTGAAAAATTGCAGGATCGACTTTTAACTTTTAAAGTATCTTATTTTGAAATATATAACGAAACGGTAAACGACTTAATAAATATTAATAATACTAATCTCAAACTCAGACAGAGTATAAATAATCTTGTACAAGTTGTCGGTTGTACGGAAGAACTGGTAACTAATACCGAAAGTATTTTAAACATTTTAAAAAAAAGTGAACAAAATCGTAGAATACACGGAAGTTCATTGAGCGATCGAAATGACAAAAGCCACACTATATTAAGGTAATTTATTTTTTATTACGATTAAGTTTAAGATAAATATTATTTAAAATATAATTTTTAATACGAATTTTAATTTTTTAGGATAAATATTGAAAATAAAGATAGAAAAAGTAGTTGTCACTTGCACAATCGATTTTCTCAATTAAATTTAGTAGATCTTGCTGGTCATAAGAGTATTAGTAATTACCAATCGAAAGATAATTTCCACATAAATATGTCGCTGTCTATGCTCAGCATTATTATTATGCAATTAAATAGATTTTCCGATACTGAAAAACATATAAATTTTAGGGAAAGTAAACTAACGCAGTGTTTGCTTACTTCCTTTGGAGGAAACGCTCAAACTGCTTTTATTTGTACAGTTTCTCCAGTAGCGATAGAGGAAACGCAAACTACGTTATGGTTTGCGTTTAGAGCAGCAAACGTGAGAAACAAGCCTAAATTAAACATAATACTATTATATAAGCTTGAACTAGTAACAAAAATATGTAGTTTTCATCGCTTTTTGAAAGTAAAAATGAAAAAACTACTCGATAAACTTATTCAAATACAAGAAGAAAATAAATTGGCTTCTCAAAATAACCCATCGAACTGCCGCATATCACGAGTAGTGAGTTTTTAACATTTAATTAAATATAATTTTAGTTAATAATTATAATATATAATTATATTATACTGTACGTATCTTGTATGATTTTTTTAATTTAATTTTATTATTTTAGGTTGATTACTATTTTGTACAAAAATATTTTAACGAAAAAACTTAGCGCTTTAATAGATTAGTTTAAAAATTCGAATTTATCATTTATATTTTTGTAAATAAACTAAAAGAAACCGATATTTTTATTTAAATATTCTTATATAAAGATCTTTTATCAAAATTTAATTTTCCATCGATTAAAATAAATTTATGAAAATTATTCGATTAATTAACAAATTGTAATATAATATAAAGAAACGCACGCTACATAACAAAATGTACAACAAAAATAAATATTTGAAAACGGTAAATTTTAAAATACATAATTTTTTCTTATTTAAACCTAATTTATATATATACTCGCTCGTACGTTTAAAAATTTATATTCATAGAGATATTATAGTATATTATAGTACATCGTAGTATAACAAATAATTATCGATTCTACGATTAATTTTGAAAATATCCAGCATCGATAATAAAATAAAATACCGATACTTTTCAATCGATTAATTAATTATAAATGTTTTTTATTTCAGATGAAAATAATTAAAAACAACAGAAGCAAGTTTTCTCTAGATTTAATCGTGCCTGTAATAAACGAAGACGATGTATTTTCTGCCTTGCAACAGTTTAAACAAGATCTCGAAAAACTTCACGATAAACTTGCCTTTCTGGCTGATTTTATCACCACTAACGAAAATATATTCAGTTTATTACAAAGTATAGAGAATGATTTCGATCATCTCGAACCAAAAGCGGTATTACTCGAAACATTTATCAATATTTTAATCAAGGACTGAGAAATATAGATTTAAGGAATTTTACGTTCCTATTGAAATAGCAATGGACGAAATTTGTTTAATTTTTATAAATTGTGAAAATAATAGCTTTTAAGTTTTTGTAAAGTTAGTTGTAGTGCCATACGCATATACTTTTTAACGAATGTAGATAAAATAAAATTTATTTGAGTTTTCTTAATCCCTTTTATTCATACGTACACAAGTATAATAATACCCAAATACATGGTTTATACACGAACGATCGATTAATCTATAACAAATCGCAGATTGAATAACTATTGCTTAAAATACCGGGAAAATTAATTACGTAATCGGAAGTTTGGAACGATACCGTTCACATATATACGTTACTCGGTAATAGATCGGTCGAATAAAAGATAGTACAACGCCGTTAAAACGCAGCAATTATAAAATATTTGGAGTGTGTAATACGTTAAAAACAAAAGCAATAGAAGAAGAAGGTTCGAAAGTTCGCCCAGTTCCCGCAGTTCCCGCTATAAACTGGCAACGTCGCCAATGTTTTTTAGCTTTTCTCCCCTGTACTCCCACGCCGATCCGCGGTGAGATGACGTTTACCACCTTTTATAATTTCTGACACGACACGCACCGTAAAACACGACTGAAGCCTTATCATTTTTGCCATTTATTTTTGGACAAAGGCTTCATTCAGCGCGCATCTCACGTCGCGTTGAACGAGGTTCAACGAGGTTCAACGAGGTTCAACGAGGTTCAACGAGGTTCTACGAGATTCTACGAGGAAAAAAAGCCGTCGTTAGCGAAATCGAAATTTTTACATTCTTTATCGCTGAGGTGTTAAGGCGGTTAACCAAGAGAGGGAGGGGAGGAGAGATTTTTCGCTCGGTCTTGTAGCTGCGCCTTGTTTCGCCGACCACAAAAAAAAGGAGTTTTCGATTTTCAGACCCGCTGCAGACATTCAGCGAAAGCTTAGCGTTTTAGCACCACGACACCGGACCAACCACGTAAGGAACAATTTTTCTTTTTTTTTTAATAATTCCTGTCAAATCTATCTGTACTTACGATTATCGATCGTCTTTAATTTATTTTAATAAGTTTTTTCTTTTTTTGTAGAAGCAAAACATTTTTTTAACTTGCACGGTGGGTACTCTATTTTTAGGTTATGTTATTGAGCAGGTGTAGCGGTTTCAGATAAATCAAGTGCTTTTTCTACGAGTAGTAACGAACTCGAGTGTAAGTTCGTTCTTTTAAAACTTTGTACGATGTAGTTTTTTCTTCTGTTTTTAATTCATTTGAAAATGTATTTGAAAAGTCCTTTTAAACACGCACAATGTGAACCGCACACTGTCAAGCTGTTGTATTACAGCCTAAAGCAATAGCGAAGCACCGCTTGTTATTTGTAGTGGAATTAAAGTGTCCTGAGAAACGAGCATCTAGCTAGCAACTTGTTTTATTCTTCGAGTTGGGTGCGTTCGATACGATAGCGTTTTAAAGTTTTGAAGCAGCGTATAAAAATTTAAACGAGCCAACGAACGTTGATTCTTTTAAACCTTTATCCTTTGATATTTGCGGCGATCGAATAACTACTTTTGTAAATGGCTCGTTGTAACGGAATCAACTTACCTACCGTTTTCAATTTTTTAATCTTAAAATCGATGCAACTTACATTTGTAAATTTGTATATTAACCATATGTTTGTAGTCTTAAATACGTTTGTAAAAACTAACGATGTAACGAATTTTTTTAAGACCCAAAATATCGTAATTTTTTTTAATATATGTATTTACGATTCAAATTTAGATCTTAAATTCTACGATTCTTAATATTTTTATATTTATAAGTTATAGGTACGTTATTCTAGGCTTAAATAATATCATTTTACGACGTTTATTCGCTAAAAGAAATTTGTTTAAATACACAAATTTATTTATAGTATCGTTACATTTGATTTATACGATTTTGAAAACACGTTTAGGAATTATGCTAATATTACTCAAAACTAATAAATTGAAATCCGAAATAGTTGGGTATCGACCATTAAAATATTTTACCATCGTTGGAAAGCAAACATAGATTTTAGAAAAATTTGTAAGGTCTAAATATTTATTCTCTTATATACGAATATATTATACGAACGCAAGATAATTAAGAATAAAGTAAAATCGAAGGTATTAAAATCGAAAATGAATTGCTTTTTAATTTCAGAATAAAAGAATAGTAACACGATGGGTTTGACAATCAGCGGAATGCTGACCCGTCTCTTCGGGAAGAAGCAAGTACGCATTCTGATGGTAGGCCTGGACGCCGCTGGTAAAACTACAATATTGTACAAGCTAAAACTCGGCGAGATCGTGACGACCATACCCACGATCGGGTTCAACGTGGAAACCGTCGAGTACAAGAACATCTGCTTCACAGTCTGGGACGTGGGTGGTCAAGATAAGATCAGGCCACTGTGGAGGCACTACTTCCAGAACACCCAGGGATTGATCTTCGTCGTGGACAGTAACGACCGTGAACGCATAGCCGAGGCCGAACGCGAGCTCGCGAATATGTTGAAGGAGGATGAACTGAGGGATGCGGTGCTCCTGGTGTTCGCCAACAAGCAGGACTTGCCCAACGCCATGTCAGCCGCCGAACTCACGGATAAGCTTGGGTTGAACTCTTTGAGAGGACGTCACTGGTACATACAAAGTGCCTGCGCCACCCAAGGACATGGATTGTACGAGGGCCTCGACTGGTTGAGCAACGAATTGGCTAAGAAGTGATGAGACGTCGGCTTGCTCTCGGTCTGTTTATGTGTGTGTAATTTTGAAGATTCCCTCGTAAATATGGACACTTTTTTAATAATAAAAAGTGCGTCATGAATTTCGAGTTCTTTCATAAGAGGACTTTTATACGGGAAAAATCATTTAGAAAGCGAACTTTTTAAATTTATTAACACATTTTAATAAACCGCATTTGTACCGAGACACGTTTATTAGATTTTTTATCACTTTAAACGATTTAAATTTATAAAACTTTTACTTTAGTACGCAGGTATATTTCGGTACAATGGTTCAATTATGCAGTAATACATATCTGAAAAACGAATTGGAGTATAATTGTAAAGAATTTAACAATTTATTTCGGTAATTCTAAAATTCATTAAATACATTCTTTTACGAAGTAACGTTCCTAAATTGGCTTCTGTATTTATAGAGTAAGACATTCCTTAATTTAAGTTTCTTTTTTATAGCAAATATTTTTACATTTATTATTAACTTAAAATGTGTGCTTAGTTAATAAAGGATATTGCAGTTTTAATCTAAGAGAAATAAAACGATCTAATTGTTAAATCAATTTTAAAACCTTTTATCCGCTACTAATTGTATTATATTTCGCAGATATGTATTAATGCTAAATTAATCAAAGTGAACTTTAAAATAATGTAATAATAAGAAATAAAAAATGGTTAATACTATTATTTATTTGTTTAACGGCAACTATAGACAAAAATTGTTTAAGAAACGTAAACAAAAAACGACGAAATTTCAAATTTTCAAATTAAAAGTAATATTTCAAATTTTTGACAGCTTTGCAAAACTTTTGAAAAAATAAAATTGTAACAAGTGTTGAATCATTTCTGAATGATTTTTAATGTATATTTCCCTTTGATATAACAATGAATCTTGACATAATTATTGTCTATAGAAAAGCAAAAGATGTCGATGTTGAAGCATTTTTGTATCGTGGATGTGGGTTATAAAAACGAAAACGAAAATCTCGTTAACGTGAAGGTGTGTGTTTATTCTTCTTTTTTTTTTAGCCTTGTTAGCCTTGTAAGCCTTGTAAGCCTTGTAAGCCTTCTTTGTTTCAATGGGGAGAATCTAAATGCACGCATATGCGTTTTCTTATCTGGACAGACGATGAACGGAGGCTTTTTACTCCTATAAAATTCACATATTGTTTTTTTTATAAGGATAGTTGTTTGTACATTAAGAAAAACTTAGCTTGTAAGCCAAATGTATCGATATAAGAAAATGGACAAATATTCTTGTCAAACTATCTTCTTACGCATCTAGCTTTGAAATGAATAAATGAATTTATAAATTCTTATTTACTTTTTTTATTAATTATAGTTAACAAAAATATTTGAGATAATTTATATTTTTCAAAATTTATGAATATGAATTTAATTCATTTCTTGCATTTTGTTTATTTTATGAAGTGTTATTCGTTTCGTTGCACATCTTGTCATAATTATATAAAAAACGAATCGAATCGAAAATTTTAATTTGAAAAATTTTGTATTATTTATAACGAAATTTTTTTAATTTGAATAAAATTTTGTGAAACTTATGAATTTTTATTTTTATATTTTTTTACCAAGTGTTCCTAGAATTCAATTTTATTTACAGTGAGAAATAAATGAAATTTAACAACTTTTTATGAATATTTTTTTATTAAATTATGATATATAAGCAAAAACTATGTACTTTGCAGCTAAAGTAAAATTTGATTAAAAAGTATATAAAAGGAAATTATAAATTAAAAATTTTATATTTATTATAGAAAGATGTACGACTAAAATTTATTTCACGTATTTTAAGAACTTATCGTATTCCAAAAACTTAAAATAAGAAATTAAAAAATTAAAAAATTAAATTTTAAAATACACACTCGTTATTTCGTTTAAAAAATATTTATTTTTACAATGTGTTCATCGATATTCTTCGTAATTAAATGGATACCATATAATATATTACATATATATTTCGTATGTCATAATATAACATATGTTAATATATATGAAATGTAACTTATCAAATACCACATATACATAAATATGCGATATAATTTTAAATACATACGGAATATATAATTTAATAAGTGTTCAAATCTTCATTGTAAAAAATAAGTCATAAAAACACAAGGAAAATTAAAAAGCTTTCCTAATCTTTCAATAATACTTTTATAATGCTGTTTAAAAATTTTATAAATTAAAAATTATATTATTATTATTGATAATTATAACTGAAATAAATATGAATCAGGTAAAAATAAATTAAAAATGTTATATATTTTTTATTTCTTATATTTTTTAAACAAGTACGATAAAATTTATGTATACATTAAATAATAAGTATACGATCATTATTTTTTCATTTCATGAAGCAATATTATAACTATATTTACACAAACTAGATTTTTTATGATAAATTTGGAAACATGATAATAATAATTATATATATAGACATACAACCTAGATAGAAAATTATAAATAAAAATTCGTATTTCAAATATTTGGCTTATTAAAAATAGTATGGATTACATTGATTTTTTTACAAACACATATTTCTTTTACTTACAATTTGTAAATAATTATTTTAAAATTTATTCTTTTATAATAAATGCGAATGTTTTCTTAGAAAGAATATTATAACAGTATAATTTATATAATATACAGATATATGCTTTCAAAAAATTATATTTCATCTATAAAATTTTCTATTAAACATTGATTCACATATATGAGATAATACATAAAAATGATAATATAACGAATTTTGAAACGTTAAAAATTTTAATGTAATAATTTACATTTTCTCTGCGTTGTTATTTTATCGCGTTTTTTTGAAAACCGACAATAGTCTTGTTTTTTATTATATTATGAATAACCTCTAAAGAACCGAGTCTTATTTATTAAACTTTTTATTCGATCATCTTTGCACGCATTTTTCTATTGTACAAAACGACACAAACGTATGTACATATTTAGATAATGTAAGATATCATATATTTTTTATTCGCAATTGCTTACACAGTACACAGAAAAATAATTTACTTAAATCCAAAATATTGACTGATTTTATTGAATCGATTAATTAATCTTAAAAAGTAAAAAATTGTTTTTAAAATTTAAATTATGATCGATTAAATCTTGTTTTTAAACAATACAATAAATTTCAAATTTACGTACGAAAATAAAATTTTCCTTTTTTTTTCTAGTTTACCATTTAATGGAGGATTTTTTTTACATTCTAATAAAATAAGATGACAAATTATTGATCGGATCTTATGTACTTTACTTTTCTGTTCGATACTATCATTCACTAATCTGTAACTACCCACAAAACATATATTATTCATACATACACTTTTAGAAGGAAATCAACATCGATATTTCACATATTTTCTTATTTGTTTTTATATCTTATTATTTACACAATTATTTAGATATTTATGTAATTTTTCGTAACGATTACAACATGGGGTTTTACAGAAAATCAAATTTTATCTATGAAATTTATGTATAATAATTGACATTTATTTTTATAAACGATACGTAAGAGTTGCATTTAGTGGAAGTAAATTGATAAAATTCATTTAATGACTTTTTTCTCGTTATTTCGATGTTTCACTCTTTTACTTACAACTTAAAAATATTTTTTTCAATTTTAGTAAAATTAATTTCAAAGTAGGACTTTTTTTTAATATATGTATATATATATAATATATTTTTTTTTCTAATAAAAAAACTAAGAAATTACAACTAACTTACAATTAAATTAATTATCAAATACAGTAATAAAAATTTGATTTACGATATTAAGCTTTGAAATTACAAAAAGACTTAAACTATCGCTTCGGAAACTAATTTTTGCAAACATCAAGATGATCATAAAATCATCGAAAAATTTTTATTATGTAAGAAATGTGTAAAATTTTGTAGGATCGTTAAAAATAATAATAAAATTGTTTTAATATTTAGGAATATTATAAAAGTATCGATATTTCTGTTAATTACAAGTTTTTGATTAAAATGAAATTCCATGTCCATTAAATCATCATAAAAAAACCTTACTTTAAAACCTATTATAAAAATGTTATTTACTTTATGGTATTTCACATGCATTTTATATACATATTATGCGTAAGTTCCAAGATTGACCATCAACTTATCTAACTGCAAAATAAGCGAATCCTCGTTAACGAAGTTCCTTAACGTCATTTTAAGAAAGCAAAATTAAAACCAGGCGATTTCTCACGATATAAAAAAAAACTTACCCAAGTATATCGCGTTAAATGGGATACTTCGGTTACGAGTAAAATTTTAAATGCAGAATAAGCAATTATAATTTTTCACAACGGGTACAAGAAACATTTATACGCAAATGTAGAACATTGCATCAAGGGTAGTGGAGGCAAGAACACGATTTTTGTTTTTTTGGTATCTAATGTTATAACGCAGGTAATTATTCTAGTAATTGTTCTAGTAGTTATTCTAGTAGACATTACTCTAATTTCTTTAGTACGGCAATTTAGCTAAAACTAGTAACTGGACAGAGTATTTTGGTGTTGAATTTTTTCTCTCATTTATATACATAATTCTTTTTCATTGCGTTTACGTTTAACATTACGTTTATTTAGTCCAAGCATATACGAGCCAGAGATTTAACCACTGATTAATTAACCATTAATCGCAGCTTATTCTTTAGTGACGTATCTATTATTTTTATTCGTTCAAAAAATATAAATTTTTTTCCAAGTGACATTTTCATCGGGAGAAGTTAAATATTTGCAACTTTGTCACGCAACGCTCGAACTGACGGACATATACATTTTAAAATCTGCCGTGTACAGATAAAATAAGTAATAAAACATGTACACATTGATATATTCCCTTTCTAAAGATATTTATCCTTACATACAACTATTATGCAATTTTCAGTTGCAAGCTTATAATTTATTTGAGGAAAAAATTATTAAAAACGGAAAAAAGAGAAAAAAGGTTACACTCTTACGTTCTATTTTAGTTTCGTATTTTTAATTTAATAAACTGTAACATCTAATATTATTTATTAATAAACGAGATATTTCACGTGATTCGTATCGATTTAATCGATTAAAAATATGTAATGCTTGATGAAAAATGATCGGAACGTATTTTTGGTAACTCAAAATACGATATAATATCAGAAAATTCTCTTTTTTTTTTAAAAATATTTTGATATTACTCGATAATTTTATGATTATGCGTGTCAAAAATATTTTTTCTAATCAAATCAATACGTTTATAAATTATAATTTTTTATAAAGATAATTATTAATACAATAAAAAATATCAAAACGGATTAATTATTTATAGAATTGTAAAACAAAATTAAAAAATTGTTACTGGTTAATACTATTATATTTTTTTAAGTTAAAAGTGTCATTTTTTAAATTCTTTTTTCATATTAACGATTTTTCTACAATTAAAAGAATATAATTTCTTATTTAACTATTGTATTTTTCAAAACGAATCAAATTAATGATGAATATTTAAGAAAGTTTCCTTAGTTTTCATATATATTATAATAAGATAAATTTGTCCTTGAATGTATAATTTTGTTATTTAAATTAAAAATATTAAATTATTAAATAGTTTTATTATTAAAATCATCAATGAAATAATAATAAAATTAATTTGTACGAAAACAGATTTTTAATTTACTAAATAAATCAATGGCGAACTAAATGATTAGGTTTATAATTTAATGAATAATTAAATAATTTAAATGGTTATACTTTTTATAAGAAAAAAATTTAATTATGTACACAATACAAAAATCTTATTCGCTTGATCGAAAAACAAAAATTAACCATTAATTACGAAGATGACTCGAAAAGTTTTACCGTATTCGTGTATCAATTTAGAAAAGTTAAATCTACGATGTAAAAAATTATTAACGATTTTCAATACTTACTATTCAAGTTATGGCCTGATTTTATGCATAAACAACTATTAAAATTAAATTTACCGCGTGTACATTATTACACAAATATAAACTAAGATTTCAATTTTATTCGTATGATTTTTATTTAAAACAGTGTATAAACTACGTTTGAGTGCACGTTACAAACCAACAGGAACAAAACCATTGGTAAAATAGTATTCTGGCATCCATATAATATATGTTTCGTATAAGATTAAAGAAGACCCTCGGAAATAGCAGAATAACGGTTTTCAATATAAAATGAAACGAAACTCTCAATGTTGTGTTGATGCCCTGCAGAAGAAAAAAAACATAAGAAATTTGTTTAAGCAGTTATTGTTTCGTCGATTCGATTAAAAATAATTATATACAAAGATAAATTTATTTAAATGTGTCGATGAACAAATATAGAACATTTTGTTATTGGGAAATTCTTTTTTTTGAATAATTATCGGGTAAAAATTGTTAAGAATCGAAGAATCGAAATTTATCGAGTTCTACAATTTTCAAATTTTACATTAACTCTTTTGTTTGTTTTAAGTATTATGTATTAACTTTTTCATATCTTTATACATTTTTACATTTTAGGACTTCACGTATAAAGAATAGCGAGAATCGTAAATTATATATAACTCGAGAATATCATATTTAAACCTATTTTAAAAATCGTAAAAATTTTATTGCATAAATATTTCTGTTTATAAAAGAATCAGGTATGGACGATAAAATGAAGCTGTTTTCTAAATCTTAGTATTATCTTTTCACTTGTTCGTTATATTTATTGAATTTATTCTATTTAAAATATTATTACGACTATTATTTGAAATACCATTAAAATTTATGTGTAAAAAAAAATTATAAAAAAGTTGTATTGAATATATAACCTGTAATTTAGTAAACTTATTCGCATATTTATTAAACATTTATCAAAATCAGTGGATATAATTTTTTTTTAATACAGATTTATTACGAAAAAAAAACGTGAAAAATTCGAGGACATCAAAGACTTAAGAATTTGATTAATCCAGTCAAAAAATACATAAACGATAAAACTATCTCTTAATCATTTAACTCGGGTAAAGTTCTGACTAAATATAAATATATATCGTAACGATCTTTGATCGGACCGAGATCAGTCGGTTATAATCTGAGTACCAATGGCAACCTAACATATATATACGTGTGTGTGTGTGTTTATGCGTGTGCGTGTGTTGCATATAGGATATTCACCGAGCGATCTCAACTTTAAAAATAGATTGAAAAACCAACGATAGTTCAATTCAACAATATAAAATACGGTTTGAAAATAGAACCACATTCGATCTGTTGTCGGTATGATTCATAGCAAAGCCAATGTCCTGTTTTAAACTGTTTACACAAGGTACAATAGACTTTATACCTACGAGATGGTACATTGTCAAAATAGAACGTAAAATTTGATTTGCGGAGATCAAGAGCTACTCGTAAAAAACGTAATCGAATAAAATGAAAGCTCCATGCCAATTCGTCAATATTCCAAACAGAACGCGATGAAAGATAAAATTTCGAGTTCATAAAAAACAAATATAAACAATCAACAATTTAAATATACCTTCATTTAATGTAAAGGATAGAAAAATATTTTAGAACTTTAAAATCGAATATATTACGTTACGGGAAGTGAGAAAATATTTCCAAAGATACACTCAAGATTATTTATAAGACAATTTTTATACAAGGTTTGAAAGCAATTACAATTCTTTTTAGGCACAAGTTCAAAATAAATGAGTCGCGATTTTTTCCTTTCGCAAAAAAAATCACAAGGTAAAAAAAATTGTTCTTAACGTATTTGACGAGCGATATTTTTTCCGTTTAAATGTATAATGTAATATTTTAAACAATATTACGTAACACATACGATGATTATCACAACTGTAGCCTCGGAATATCTCGTTTTAACCTTCCTTTTATTACGGGTCTTTAACTTTGGATCATTATCTAGCGATAGACCGAAAGAATGTATAATAATGTGGTAGACCGCAATAATCAATGAAGCTCGGTAACTCTTTCTTTGCAAACGAGAAATTGACCCTGAGCTCGGCGAATCCGTCGACGAATAACGAGAGCTGGAACAATCAAATCAAGTCGTCAAGAAAAATGATTTAGCTGTCGCTGTAAACGATTTCCTGTATTATTATCTATTAAACTGGATATAATAAAATCTCGATTATGGAGTTTGTAGCGAGCTACTAAACAAATTTCGCTTGATCCTTGCTTTTATGTTTTTAGATTTTTTTATCGCTCGGATAAGAATAGATAAGAATAACGATCGTAATCAATAAAAATTATTCATATATCCAAATATCAAATTTGGATAATTACGGATAATTTTGAGCTAATTTTTTTCAAAACTCGGACAGAGTTCCTAGAAAATTTATCAATCCGTAAAGTAGGAAAATATTGATTATTTTGTTCGATCGTGAAATTTTTATTTATCTCGTGTATTTCATTTATTGACAAATCGTAATAAAATATTCGTAAGGTTTTTTATATAAGCGTTTCAACATTTTCAAAGCACATTTGGGTCGTCTAAAAAGTTATAATTAAATAACAAAAATTCTCTTTATTATTTTGAATTTTTAAAATTATCGAGATTTAACCAGAGATTTAACGATGAAACTTACGTCGATATTTGTATCAACTTTAAATTCTGCCTTACTATTCATACGACAATTTAAAATTATAATTGTATTCGGAACGGCTTTACATAATATTTTGCACCTCGTTGTAAGATGTACGCGTAAACTATTAAAATCCATGTAACAGCCAAGGATTTTCGGTTTATGTTTAAAAATTTGCGGTATCTTACTTAATATACGGTATAAGTTCTATTCGTGGTTATTGTACGTTTAATATAAAAAAAATCGCTTCTCGATTAATGTTTAGAGCTAAATTGATAAATTCTCGGTGAAAATATCGGAAAATGGTTTGTTCGTTCGTACGATCCCTTTAGTTTTACTCAGCATCCTGTACTTGGGTTTACTATATTTTAATTTAATACTGGGACCTTTTTTACACTCGCAGTTTTGCTCCTCTAAAAATACAGATATAGACAAAGATGCTTCCGCGTCTTCGAGTTCAAGGCGTAAAGTTTGCGAGAAATTGGGTTGCCTGCATTCGTCAACTTATTTCATTAACCGCTGGCACAATTTCTCCTTAAAACATAACTTTTACCCATTATACTAAGAATTAGCATTTGTGTACATCGTTACATATTACTGGATTTTTAGATAAGATTAAATTTTACGTACAGATAAATTGTTGATATCAACCGATCGATATATACTTAAAATTTGGACGAGTATCCGACACTGAGATTTATATTGGTCTCCAGACTAACGATCATAATTCGAGTAATTCGAGCTATCACAACTATCGCTTAGAAAATGGGAACGTCTACTTCTAACACGATACGAATAAATTTATAAAACAATAATCTTGATAACTGCTTCCTTATATAGAAAGTTTTTGGAAGCGTTTTGATCAATGTTATTGCTAGATTATACTTTTCTTTCATTCGGAGATATCTTTTTAGAGCAATTGAATTTAGTAAGTAATTGATTATCTTTGCAAAATATAGTCGCTGGTTAAATAAAAATAGTACAATGCGTCACAAGTAAAAAACAAATTTCATACGTTTATGCAAATACAATAGTGTAGCTTGGACAGAATATAAAATAATGCTCGACGCGCGACAAAAACAAAGAAACTTATTGAAATTGATACAGCAAAAAAGGGAGATGAGAGAGAGAGAGAGAGAGAGAGAGAGAGAGAGAGAGAGAGAAAGAGAGACCGAGCGAGGAGAATGAAAAAGAAACGTATTTAAATGTGTTAATATTTTGTGTTTTTATACTTAAAAATATACCTTGTTTTAGAAAATATGATGTGAAAATAATGAAAAATAAAAATCATTTCTATTTTTATGTTAAACTATTCTTAAATATTTAATAATAGTTTCATATTTTATGATTAATATTTAAGAGTACGTCGCTTCGTACCTTAATAAATATTTTAATTTTACTTAAAACGTAAAATGCTTAATAGTATTATTAGTATTGATATAAACATAGATATTAAACATTTTTATTTTATTATTGTACTAAAATTATGCAAAAAAAAAAAACAAATAAAGAAAAGATAATAATGCAAACATTACTCGATGTCAAATGTATTTAATAAGAAATAGTTGAAATTATTTTACATTGTGATTTTTAATTTTATTTTAATTTAATATTAATAACGATATCTTTTCGTAATTGTCCAAGTTATACAAAGAATGAAGGTTGTACTCATAATCTGTTCGTTTTTAATTCGTTTTTTCGATAAATTATAATTTCATCTTTTTCTACGTTCATGAATAAACTTTATTATTCTTTAACTTAATTATAGATTCGTTTTAGCATACCATCGATAGTACAATCGACTTTCCAGTAAAAATAAAATCACAATACGTATTACGCAAATAAAAAATAGTGAAACGTATGAATTTTGATTTAAAAGGTTGTAAACTTTTTTAACTTCGACGCATATGATTAAATTAAAGAGCAAACCAAACTCTTGTCGATTTTATTTATTTGTATTTACTATCGGAAACCAATCGAAAAATCGATAATAATTTTCGCCGATTAAATTTTAAATTAAATAATATTAAGTATGTAATATGTAAGTCTATAAAGATAAACAAAATTAATCGTTGAAAGTAATTTTTACAGATTTGACATTCAAAATGAATTTCGCTATTACGTTAGATTTTTAATACGGACGAATTATGGTTATAATTAAAAATATTGTACAACATTCTGCACCTTTGATATAAATTCTCATTTTATAATGATAATTTGTATTCTGAATTTATACAAGCTTACGTATTCGTAATATCAATACAAAAACTATTATTTGAATTAAACTTATTTCTTTGTTTTTTACTATTCTATACTTTAAAATATCGATCTCGTTTGTTCTTATGACAATAAAAATATTATATAAAAAACCAAACTGATTCGAACCAATTTTATACGATATTATAAAAAATTAAAAGTATCGGTAACTATAGGGGATAATAAAATTATTGTCCTTAAGTAAAAAATGTAATTAAATTCGTATACCGAGATAAATTTCATTTCGTTAAATGTAAATGGTTTCAGTTATCGTGTATAAAAATATACCAATTTAATTAAATTTTGCCCAACTTTATTTACCACTCAATTGTGTTCTATTTACACTAAATTTATGTAACATATACGCTACAAATTTAAAAGTAGATTTTCTCGAAGATTGATTTAGTATACTCGCATAAAATCAAAAGAATACAACATTAAAATCGACTCCATACAAAGTTAAAATAGATTATAAATGAAATAGATATATATTTTCGAACGAGTGAATTTTTTTTTTTTTAAATGACGCATATTTAACAATTTACATTCGAATTAATTTGTTTTTTATAAGCATATTTTTAACTACTTTACAATTTGAAAGTCTAACGTCTGTATCAATTACGAATGTAGGATGCAGTCAAACAAAGAATAACGAAAAATAATTTTTCATACAAATGGAAAAATATAATTCCTGCAATTGGTTAGATCTCTGCGTTTAAAAAATATAATTATTTGGCATCGCTGTTCAACAAATTAGGGTAAATCTTTATATTATTATGTACATTACTAAATTGAAAATAATGTTTATGCATAATAATTCTCATGCATACTAAATTCAAATTGTAATTTTAATTCAATTTGAAACGCGTGCGTACATATATTTCAAGCGCACATACGCGTACCTTGCGACTGGCACACTTATTATTTATACACGTGCTGAAATGCAGACAGACGAATGAATAATTTATTTCATTTCGATTAATCGTTTCAAGATAACGTTTCCAAGTCCCTTTACACCGTTATTTCAATACGCTCTAATATATAACCTTAAAATGTATTTTGACATTTATAAAAAAAATGATATCGATCTTTACGAACATTGTTGTTAAGATTCCCTTTATTCGAAAATTTCATTCTACCGAATTAATATATAATAAGTTTGCGAGAGTTGATGAAATTGTGTAACAAGGTAATGCCTGTATTAATTTCGCACATTGGATATATAGAAAAAGATATCTCGATACATCGATACATCGATCTCATGTTAAATTTGATACACGATTACATGCATTCTAAAAGCTTTATCCACGTTTACCGATAACTCGTGGATTTTCGCCTCGACGCGCCTTTGCATTAAAATGCGTCACCACCTATCCTCCGATTATTATCTCCGTGCGCATATCCATCACGACTTGCACATCACGACTCGCACATCACGACTCGCACATCACGACTTGCACATCACGACTTCCATCACGACTTCCATCACGACTTCCATCACGAATTCCATTTCCATTTCCATTTCCATCGTAAAGCGTAACGAAAGCCTCGTTACGCGCCGATCAAAGACGAGACAACAAACGAGAAAAGGAAAAAAGGGTAAACCACAGAAAAAAAGGTAAGGTCCACGCAAACATACCTCCGCAGTGGCCTGCGGCACGCGAGAAGTAAGAGTGGATGAAACGTCGGAACGTCGGGACGTCGGGACGTCGGGACGTCGGGACGTCGGGACGCGAGGACGAGGTTACTTTCTCGACCAGGCGCCGGTGCTCGCGAGGCTGCTCTTGCCCAGTGCCGGGAACTCGTTTTCGAGGCTGTGACTAGAGGCGTGAGACTGGATGTCCGTGTCGAGCAGAATTTGGCCGCAGTTGGCGCATTCGGTGAGGCCCATCACGGGCCCGATGTCCGAGCTCGCGTCGCGCATGTGGACGTCGTAGAGCTCGCGTTGTTTCTCGATGTCCGGGAGCAAGGCCAGCAGCTCCGGGAAAAGGTGCCTGAACTCCTCCGCCCCGATCACGGTTCGACATTCGCTGGTTGTGCATTTATTATACATTCGTTAATGTCCTTTCGCGATTACTTTGTTTTTTCCTGTTTGTTTTTATCGAACCAACCGATCGACGACCGATCGACGACCGACCGACGACCGACCGACGACCGACCGACGACCGACCGACGACCGACCGACGACCGACCGACGACCAACCGACGACAAACCGATCCATTTTAGTCGGCAATTTTTTAACATTTATTACACGTTTCGAGCGATCGAATATCGTTGAACGATAAAACGTTGAACGACTTAAATCGTCTTAAATATCGGAACTGTATCGGACGAGCGAAAATTATTGCCAATTCCCGCAGTACCGAGATTAAATTATATTCGGGTAACCGCGTTTCTCTGGCAATACTTGGTTACTTGAAAATCAACGGAAGAAAAAAAATGAATTATCCGATTAATTTTATCATCGTTACGAATTAACCCTTTTTCAACAGCGTCGTCGGTTCGGTTCGGTTCGATTCGGCTCCCTTCGGCTTCTCTTACGTCAAACTTACTCGTAGTATATCGCGGCATTGCAGTCTCCGGAACGGAACAACCGACTGAGATGGCGAAAAGTCTTAAAGTATTCGCTGTCCTCGGGTCCGAAGCAATCGTTGAACTTGGCGATAAGGTTCTGGTTGCGCCGCTGGAAATTGTCCGGCGGCTGATAAGCGTAGCAGCGCTGTTGAAGTTGGTCCGTTTCGTCAGGTACAATAGTGTAGCTCTCGCCGGAGCTGTTGGTGAACGTGAGTCCGTTTAGTCCGAGGAAACCCGGAGACGTCGACGCCGTCGTCATCGCCGTCCTCGAGGCTTCGAATCCCGGGGGTGGACTCGCCAGACCCGGAGGTCGGCTATTCGTGCTCCCCAGCAACGGGAAATCCTCGGCTCTGCTCGCGTTATTAGCAGTTTTATCCTCGGAGCTGAAAGTGGAAGGACGGTTACGTAAACCTTCCGATTTTTTAAGGTCGTTACGCGTTCTTCAAATATAGTTTATTTTAAGACCAAGAAACGTTTATCGAATCTAATTTGTTTTTTTAAATTAAATTCGTTCGAATGCTTCGACAAGGATCGAATAAACTATCCGTTGCATGGAACCAAAACGGAAGATCGATCGTATTCGAACGTATCGTCCATATTATCGCGTCCTACGTCCTACGATCACAGAAATTATATTATATATAATACGTTGACTATTATCAAATTATCAACGATGATAAAACTTGCTGTACTTTACGGATGTCAGGAACGAACGCATTTACAAAAAACACTTTATCCTCGGCTTTTTCGATTTTTTCGATTTAACGAAGCCGCGTTACCTTAAATTATTATTCTTGGCGTTGAGATTCTCGATCTTGAGCTCGGAGCGTTTGCGTTGAACGGAGACTGTTCCCGGAGTAGCGGTGCTCGGGTGTTCCGGGTCTTCGTCGCCGGTGGTTTTGGACCTGTTCCTCGCGTTCTGCTCCGACTTCCTGGCACCGTCCGTCGTCGCGGAGCCGTTTTGTCCGGCCACGTTCAACGTTTGCTGTTTCATCTTTTTCTTCTTGGCTTTACCTTTGGTCGCGTCCGCCGTTAACGACGAGGAGTCGCTCGTATCCGTCGATTGAACCTGCGATGATTATTCGTTCGTCAAGGTGAACCGTTGCTCGACCAATTTTGTTTTTGTTTTTTCTCTTACGTCGAAATTGGTTTCGTCGTTAATCATTGCAGGTTATTGGAAATTTATCGGAATTGTAACCTACTCTAGGTCAATAGGCACTATTCTATAGGCACTATCGGTGCAACCGATTAAACGACCGTAAACTTTCGTAGAGTTGCTAACGATCATTAAGGTTTTAGTACGCGAATCGTCGATTTTATTGCCAAGACGAGTATTCAACTTAAACGGATATATTTATTTCCACGATCGCCGATAAAAATTTGCGTTGCGTGAAAATTCGCTTCAAAAAGTGAAGTTTCGAACGACACATTCCGCACCATTTTACGCTTAACGAAATTAATTTAATCTTGATTCGAGCGAATTACCTCTATATCACTGGAATTGATATTAAAATAATTTCAAAAGTTATCCGACTCGATCGAATTTTTTTTAATAAACCGTTTAAAGGGGAAAAAAATACTTTGCGATTTACGCGTTGATCGTATATTTGGTGAACTCGCGCAACGAATATACGACGTATGAAAATAAAAGCTAATTATTCTATTCTTTATAAATTTGATACAACGTTACGAACATCGTTATTAAATTAAAACGTTTCGGTAAATTACAGTTTTTCACCGATTCGAATTTTCTTTCGAGTTTAAACCGCGTTACGGATCGACTCAACGAAACTCAAATATTACAATTTTGGTAAGTAACGATTACAAGACTGTAAAAGTAGACTCGTTGCAACGAGAAAAAAATTTCGTGTATCGCGCGAAGCATAAAAGTAACGGACGGTCGAACAACTTAACCGCGAAACGTACTTAATTCCAAATGTACTGTACGGAGTAAACACCGACAATTGAAAGTCGCAATTTACGTAAAATGACAAACAGGAACAGGCGATAAAATAAAACGGATCAACCAAATATTTCTTAAACAAATTTTAATTCGTTAATTACGAGCCTCCGGTAATAAATCACTCGTACATCGAATCGTAAAAATTTAATAAATTCGAACCGAAATGTATCAAAACTATAATCTAAATCTAATATATATATAAATTACCGAAACATATGGTCCGTCTTTGAACGATATCGTAAATTATACTTTTAATGCGTTCGTTGCGTGAAATAAAGTAATCGGAAGGAATCGTACCGGTGTTTTTCGATCTTACGCGTCGCCGAACTACGAGTCGATAAATTCGACCGATCAATGGTGGAATCAAAGTTCCAGCAAAAATCTCCGAGTACGCGTGTATTTCCATTGATCCATCGCGCATTGCAAAATTATAATACGAAGTATTTTAAGTATTTTAAGTAATTTCGATCTCCCTGGCAAACGAGCGAAAAAGTTTCACGAAAAAGTTTCACGAAAAAGTTTCACGGACCCCGGGGAAGCGTAAAAAATAAAAAAAAGGGTAAATTCAAATTCGGACGAATCTCGAAGCTGTCGCGTTTGCTTACCTGGAGCCAAGAGGATGGCGCTCGAACGCTCGTCCGTCCGGAAGTCTTGCTCGGCTTGGAGAGGCTGGGGAAGTCCTCGCCGGATCGCAGGGGCGGGGGCGAAGGGTCGAGGGGCGGGGGCGCGACCTTCTTCCCCCGGGCGGTCGCCGGGATCGACTTGACGCAGGTGATCTTGGTCCAGGACTGGCTCGAGGACCCGGCCGGTGGATCTCTGCGTTGGGATCCGAGCGCCGGGAAGTCAGAGTTTCGCGACTGGCCCGAGTTGATCCGGAGGTTCGGGCCGCCGCTCAGACGCGTCGTCACCGTCCCGTTCGGCCTGTTCAACGATTTTTCTCTTTTTTCTTTTTTTTCTCTTTTTTCTCTTTTTTCTCTTTTTTCTCTTTTTTCTCTTTTTTCTTTCTCACAGTGAACGATCGACGCTAACTTCTCGGACGAGGCGCGTCATCCGCTCGTACGGGAAACTTGGTTACTCGAGCGAAACGGCGATTATTCTTATCGTCGGTGTCGCGCCAAGATTTTCGGTCCCGCGCTCAGATTATTTCGCTCGATCGTTTGGTAGCGACGAGGCACGAAAACTGAATAACGGGTACTATGCTTTCCAAAAGAAAAGTAAACAAAGAAGAAAACAAGAAAACGATCAAAGAATGGAGAAAAAGATGGAAAGCGCGTTCACTTTTTTTTCTCTTTTCACTCGTAATGCATCGATTTCGGTTGGATTTCGGTTGGATTTCGGTTGGATTTCGGTTGGATTTCGGTTGGATTTCGGCTGGATTTCGGTTGGATTTCGGTTGCATTTCGGTTGGATTTCAGTTCCATTTCCTTCGGTTGCGAAGCGCGGGAATAAAGTAGTAAAAGAGAAAGAGTTACGCACCTGTGATTAACGTGAATGGAGAGGTTGGGAGCGTTGCCCGGCCGCCGTCCGGGGACCGTCCTGTTGGTCTTGTTCGTGCTGGAGACGCTGACGTTGAGAGTCTTGGGAAGCGCGGGTGGCGTAGCCGCGGACTCCGGGCCGAGGGCCGGGAAGTTCTCGTCGTAGTTGCCCTTGCGGAGAGTCCCGCATATGGTGAAGTTACCGCGACCCTTGTGTTGTCCGGGGCTCGGGGCCAGACTGGGGGAGGCCGAGGCGTTACCCAGTCGCGGGAATTCCTGGGTGCTCTGCACGTCGACCAAAGGCTGGCGATTGAACGTCGACTCCTCGACCGGGGGCGTAGGCTCCGGTTGCGGTGGAGGTCCGCGACCATCTCCGTAGTGGCCCCGCGTTGCACCTGGTGGTTGTTTCAACATCGTTTACGTCGAGTGTTAAGAGTTAGATGGGAATCGGGAGGCAAACATCAGCGCGACACGGCCTCCAAGTCCTCAACGTTTCCGATGGATGGAAGCTTACCCTTGAAAAATTTTGCGTTTTCTTTCACGCTGAATTTTGCGATCGCGACGGATGGAAAAACAATTTTACGAGCAACTAAGAGTATTCGCAACGTTCACCGACGTAGCCGCGATTAGAAAAAAAAGGTACGCGAGAAGGGCGGTTATATTGGAATAAACACCGGTAATTATAAATTTACGTCGATCGCGAATCTCGATCGTAGGCTTGGATCGTAGGCTCGATCGAAGGGAAACCGGTGGTAGCATAGAAGTAGCATAGAAGTAGCACCTGGTGGTCCTCTCCTGTTCCTCGGATCTCCCCTGGGTGCGAGGGTGAACTCGAGCTCGAGGGTCCGGGCTTGTTTGGCCGCGGCCTTGCCGAGGTGTTTCCCGTGCACTGTGGCCTTGTGCACCCGGAGGTCGATGTCCGTGCGGAAGACGCTGGTGAACTGCTCGTTGACGCAGTCGCCCTCCTCGCAGAGGTGGTGCTCGGCCTGGAAGTGCTTGCGCAGGTAGTCGTACGAGTTGTAGTAATGGTGGAGACCGTCCGCGTCGCAGTAGTGACAGAAGAGGTGGTCGCGACGGAGATGCCGGTAGAGCTCGTCGATGTCCATGTAACGCTGCTCGCAGAACTTGCACAGAGGGTGACCCCTGTGACTCTTGTCGTCCAAGTCGCCCTTGAGTTCGTGGTGCAACAGCTCCTCGCTCGTGTAACAGCGGCGCTCTCGGGAGAAGATCTACGCACCCGAGAAAATCCGAGATTACGTAGCTTTTGTTTTTCTCGAGAGATGAACTTTCGCTTTATTCCAATGAAACCGAAATCTTGTATTTAAAAGAGCTGATTTCGAATTTGTGAATTATTATAAAGAATATTATGTTCGTCGTTAGGTTTAAAATTAAAATTCGTAACATTGGTTTTCATACGCTCTTCAAAATTTCCAAACCTACATTTTGTACGTATTTTGAATATATATATATATATATATATATACATTGTACATTACTAATTATGTTTAGTTATTGATAGAAAATCACGTATTGGAAGTCTTATCGAACGTAATAATTTAGACTGCGATAAATATTGCGTAAATTTATTTTTTCGACGAATGCAAAATAATTTAAATATTTTTAAACTGTAAAAATTTTAAAAGTATCAAGGTATTAAATTTACGCGTTTCGTTTAAAATCCATATATTTTATACGTGAATAATCTTAACTTGGTAATGCATATTAGATGCAAAGTATCAAATCTTCGTTATTACTTTAATTATTTTTAAAGAAACTAACACCGGTTAATTTCTTAAATAATTGTTGACGTTGCAAAGAATCTATTTTTGCAAGTTTTTTTAATATTGAAAATTCATTGGAATATTTTTTGTATTTGACATTATGATAATTTGAAAATAATCTTAGATTTAACGGATAGGTTTATTTACATTTAATAATAAGCTATTTATATAATAAATAATAAAAATGTGAACAGGATTTAAAAAAATTATTATAAGTATTTAATGTCAATAATTAATGGTATTTCATAAATACGAAAAAATGTTTAAAAAATGTTTTTCCTGTATACGTTAATTTTTACACGACATTTATCGCAGATTCGTATGCCGATATTTTTTAAAAATTTTTATTTATAAAATGATAATTTATATTAATATTGTTGTTTTTAACTTAAATTGATGTTTAAAACATTTAATAAAAAAGAAAGTTTTCTTTTATTATCTTAATGAATAATTATAGCTCATCATCGTTGATAATTATAAATTTTGATCTTTACAAGATAAAAATAGATGAAATTTAACGATTACGATTTAATGGTTAAGAATTACTATTTACTTCTTAATAATAAATGATTATAATCGAGAAGAATCTTTGACTATTAGCTACTTAGTAATTAATTAAAAATTTGATATGCATTGATTCGAGTAATTGATAATGGAAAGTTTGAAATAAACTCAAATAGGACAAGCGTAACTTTGATATATGATTAGTATTTTTAATCTAAAGAGAAAAAATAGCTGTTTTTTAAATAATTTCATTAAACTACAATCGATTGGATGATAAGAATGAAAAATAAATATTTTCAGATTCATTATTTTAGCAAAATATATAAAAACATACTTCTTTCTGTATATAAGATTATAATAATCTATGATTCAACTAATCTTACTATGTAACCGATAGAATATAAACATTTATACTAGGAAAATTTTAAAATCCAACTTGTTTAATAATATTTGGTAAAAAATATTTCTGTTTTACAACGTTAAATATTTTTTAATTATATTTAATTGTGACTTTTTATGTAACCCAAGTTATATAGTTACATAAATATAAATATATCAACAAGATTTTTTATCTTAATTTACGAGAAAAAGAAACGTTCTTTTATCTCAAGATTTTCTTTATGCCACATTGCTTGTTGCAAATCTTACAAGGTCATATTTTTTTTTAGATATCTATTTGTATTTCAAAGTTTTTTACCGTCATTGCGATTAGTATTATACATATACATACATATATGTATATATATATAGTATTTTTAATATGTACAAAATAGTTTTGCCAACTTTTTATATGTATGTGATACATTTTATATTTATTGCTTTTGAAAACTGATGTTTATAATTTTTATATACTTAATATACAATTGTCAATTTTTAATATCAATAGTCCTCAAACCTTTAAGCAAAGTTCTTTAAAATTTATATATTTAAATTATATGCGACAAATATACTAAATTTTAAAAAAATTCAACTTTGGTAATTTATTGCAAAATTATTCAGAAGTTAATTAAAAAAACGGGAATAAATATATTATCCAAAAATACTATATACAATACTATTGAATAAATTTTGTTTTACCACAACTCATTTGTTTATAAATTTTGTATGCCATAACCGAAAATTTTTCACGCTTTTTTATTATTATATAAGGAGCTGATAAACGTCAACATTAAAAAATAAACTTTGAATAAATAATTGTAAAAGTAAAAATTTATGCGTATACTTTTAAAAATATATCTATGGACTTATGCATAATTTGTATTGGTAATATAATATTTGTTATTTCTTAATCACATTTCTTTATCACATTTCTTTGTATAACTGTGTTTAAACATATATTTTAAATATATATTAAACATCGTACGGTTTTATAGATTTCTTAAATAACTGGAATCAATTTTAATATTTCAAGTAAATGTTATTTTCTTTTCAATTTAATTAAACAGAATTAAAAATTATCGATAAAGTAAACGTAAAAAATAATTTTTAATATATTTTAATTTAATTTAACTATTTGACGTTTGATATAAAAAAAGAATAAAAAAATACTGTAATTTGTTTATTATGACTAGTATCGATAAATGTTTAATAATTACTCTCAAATTAACGATGCAGAGTTCGCAGTAACGTAAGTTGTGTTTCCTTTTCATGTGATCCTTAAGATAATCGAACGAACTAAAGATCTGATTGTTCTCGCAAACATTGCAAACGTGCTTCAACAACTTGTTAAACTCCTCTTGAATTTCACGATTGGAAAAGTAAATGTTATATTCCATATCCAGCAAGTCTCCTTTCCTCAATAAACGAAAAGGCTTGATCTCCTTCGTAAACACAACCTTCGGTAGATCTTGCCTACATATGGGACACTCGTTTTGTTGACATAATACTCGCATGCGAGTACTGCACTCGTAGCACACCGGATGCTCGCACATGCCAATGCTGTAGTACTCCACATTTTTGTAGCAGACGATACAAGTATTGTTGGAATTGTTGGAATTATTGGTACTGTCGTTGGATACTGACATTTTCGTTAATTTTCACTTATCGATATTTGCGAACGCTCAACGGTACCTAAGGAACAAAATTAAAAATTAAGAACATAATCGTTACATTGGTCGTACGATAAAAAAATACAAATACAATAATCCTTTGATTTAAAAATATCGTTTAGAAATCGTAACCATGCTTACAATTAAAAAAAATTAGTATTTCTCGATAAAAAATGAAATAAATACAGGTTGAAAGGTTAACAAGTTTTTTTTAAATTAGATCGTTTCTCGGATCGGTTTTGCATAAAAATTAAACGTTAGAGTTATAACGATTAAAAAAGAATAGTCTTGAATCGTTACTTTTGAAAATTATAGCTTTTTCAATTTAAAAATTTTATTTTTAGTAATACAGCGTACATCAACATACTTACATAAGAATAACAAAGTTAAGCTCACTTTGAATTAAATAAAATCGTGAAATAATAAATGAACGTAACGCTTGAAAACTACAAAATAATTTTATTCGCGATATACCTTTTGGTCTCGCTTTTTTTATCCACCAGATGTTCCTGTATACCTTAGTGTAGAAAATAGCCTTTAAAACCAGTACTTGATATTCAATCTTTAACAACTAGAAAACACCGAGCAAAAATAGATGAATTTTCAGGAATCTAAAAACAGAAGAATAGAATAATGTAAAATTAGAAAAAACAAATGCATTAGATAAAGACACGCGCGATAAAAATTATATACGTAAGGCGAGAAAGTATACATAGCTGGCGTAGGTGAAGAAAGATAGAGAGATAGGGAGAGTGAGAGGGTAAGAGAGAGAGAGAGAGAGAGGAGAGAGGAGAGAGGAGAGAGGAGAGAGGAGAGAGGAGAGAGGAGAGAGGAGAGAGGAAAGAGAAGAGAGAGAGAGAGTAACAAAAAAGAAAAGAGGTTACCGATTCTATGGAATTGCTCTCGAAGCGAACATTCCCAACGAATTTTTACAAAGCCACTCGCAGATTCCACCTAAATTGTAAAAGCCGTGCGAGAAATTTGTTCTCTCTTAAGGTTATACGAGGCGCTCGCGCTCTCCGGAACACCGGGACCTTGACAGTACACAGCGACGAAAGGAAAAACGAGAGCGCGAACGTGCCCCGATGGAAATTGAAAAGAATTTTCCTTGGAATTGGATACCGAGGGAGCAGTCGCCGGATCTCGCGTCGGTAACGCAGAACTCGCTATTTCCGAGAAAAACGCCTCGGACCGGACAGCTTTTATCGCATTCGGTCGGGTCAGCGGATGAAGACGCATACGAAGCCGCATACGAAGACGCATACGAAGACGCATACGAAGACGCAAATGAAATCGAAATCGCAAAATAAAGGATAGAAAATAAACAAATACATTGCTTATAGACTCGATGTTCCTGTTCGATCTGTTCGATGTTCCTGGCGCATCGCTAAATACGCTTTTGATAAAATTTAATCTCGTTATATCGTAAAATAGAAGGTCGATAAATAACACTAGAATGTATTAAAAAAAAAAAAAAATCTATGTACATAGATTCCTACGTCTCGATATCCTCAATGCCGATGCCGCCGCTCCGTAACCTGTTGCAGAAGGTAAGAGGAAACAAGTAAGCCTGAAAAGGGCAATTTATTATTCGGTGGGTCGGGGAAACGAGTATAGTCGAGGAGAGTCCTGAAAATCGCATCACCGAGCACGTGGGCAAGCGAGTCGCACAGCCGGTGAGCGGATAGTAACGTTGGGCAAAGTTAGGCGAACGAACGTCGAGGTCCCCCGAACCGCTTAACCTAAAAATCGAGAGAAGGCCGAGAGAAGGCCGAGAGAAGGCCGAGAGAAGGCTGGGAGTAGGCCGGTCACCAGGGTCACCAGGGTCACCAGGGTCACCAGCGTCACCAGGAGGTAACCACAGGAGGTAACCAGAATCCGGTACACACGTACTTGGGATGGGCGAGTCGGTGTGGGTGGGTCGCGTCGCGCGACGTCGATGAGACGCGAGCGCCATTCGGCGGGGCTCCGAACTAATCGAACCTCGGGCTCCCACACCACGTTGGCGACGCATCTTGGAAATCGGCGGCGTCGGCGTCAACCTAAAATTTCCAAACCAAATACGTCACGACGCCATCTTTTGTAATCTAGTCGAGTGCGTGTACGTGTATGCGCGCGTGTTCGCTGGCTGATTGGCTCATCCGCAAAAAAAAAAGGGACGTCGTCGACGAGTTTTCGCTCCTGTCGTCTCCAAGTGCAAAGGCTCGAAGGCTGTAATCGCGGCGGGCCTCTTTCCCCGTTTCCTCCGCACCGTTTTCCCGCGGAAAAGTCGATTCGGATAAAGGAAGCGGCGGCTCGAGCCGAGTCGGAAGCTTCTCGAGGGAGACCCTTGCACTTTGTCTCTGCTCTTTACGCTCGGACGCACACACTTTTCGCTAGGCTGTGCGTATATCATGCAACGAGGCTTCCCAAGACAAATTGAAAAACGTAATCGCCGATGAGCATTTCGAGCCCGATGTGTAGCGTGAGTCTCATTCATTTACGGCTGTTCATTCTTTCCCGTTTATTCTTCTCTGCGTTTAATCGCGAGTCGTTAAAAAAAGTATTAGGCGTGCCTGAAAAATGGTCGACCGATTTTGGAGTCTATTTCTAGTTTACGCATTTTCCCTGCACAGTGTGATTTGCTCGAGGATAGTGGTTTTTTACGTAGTGGTTGTTGTGCGTTCGGTAGTCGTTCGCTAGTACTTTTTTACAAACGTGATTTTGTGTACTTCGGGCGCTTCGGTATTTCGGTATTATGTACATCGGTAACGAAACGCGTTACGTTCTTGCATTATATTGTTTATATTGTTACTTATCGAGTATCACATTTACGATAATTAAATAATTAAATCATCCGAGCGAGAATTTTATTTACTCTATCACGGAACTAAGTAAAACGAGTGCAACTTTTTTTTTTTAATCCGCTCTTGCGCGTGTTTTCCTTATAATTTTTCTCGTTTGCAAAAAAAAATTCTCTACGATCGATCGAAAATCCTTCTTTGCCGAATTTCAATTTAACGTTGCTTTTATTATCCATTCGGGATGTACTTGTGCACGTATAAAATTTACGGGATTTCTGGAAACATAAGTACGAGGAAATTTAATTTAAAAACTTGTATTTAGTTCTTGAGTTCTAAGATTTGGGAAACCGATGTATTAAAATAAATATAGAGATTTGTTGGTTAGAAAATAAATTTTTTAACGACTTTTTAATATTTCATCTAAATATTCTCGCATAAATTTACCCTTGTAAGTCGATTATTTATTTTCAAATCTTGTATTAAATTATAAAGTTTGTTAAAAGTTGTAAAAATACCTTTAAGAGTAGAAGCTTTTTTTTCTTGTATATTATTTCTTAATATTTATATTTTATTTCTCAATAAAAAAAATTTTATTCTTATATTGATAAATGTATTTATTTCAGTTCCCTATTATAAATATTTTATCGATCTTTTATTCTTTGCAATGATTTTGTAGAATATTTAGATATTATTCTTGACGATTCCCTTAATTAATTATATTTTATGACTCGAACGTTGTATCGGTTTGTAACGTTCTTGTTTACAAAAATCTAATTTATGTATCTATTAAACAACTATCAACATTGATTAAAGCCAAAAGCTTCTATATATGTATATATATATATAAGTCATTAAAATATATAAAATATTTATATTTATAACTCGTTGCCTATCTAAATTATACCACGTATAAATTAGAGCTTAAATTTAACCTATAAGATTTGTCTATAGTCCATGCCATATTTCATCAGTTTGATGGTGAGTATGTAAAAGATTAAGTCAAATATAATCATATTGAAATTAATCGTTGGATACGAGATATATAATATTTATATATTATTCGATATAATTTCTAAATTTTTAAACATAATTGTAGTAATTTATAAGATTAAAATATTTTTTTTATACCACATCTAAATTTTTTAATATAGATTTATATTTTTTTAATTTATATAACTTTACAAATATTTATAAAACATGTATTTCAGATCTAATGCACTGGTTAAAATTATTGCTAATTTAAACGCTTAAAATTTGTCATTTTCCTACGATATTTCAATATGCTTGTATTTATTTTACACGATTTTGAAGTTTGTATCGATAGAGTATAACAAATGTTTTACCAAATATTTAAAGTACATTATTTTACGCATTTTAATTAAGTAAATATTCTTATCGAGTCGAACTCAGGGTAATTTAAAGTTAAAGTATTAGTTTATCTATCGATACAAGGTTAAAACTTATATTAGCAAAGTAGATTAAACACTTTAGATTTATAGAAAATATTTTGAAGTAGTTAACTACTGTAGTATGGCAATGGTTAATTATAATTTTCACATGCTTTTCTGATGAAAATGGTTTTTACGATTAGAATTTTTCGAACGGTTACATTATTTACAATTTTTACAAAATTACAAATATATATGTTTTTATTGTGAATTTAGTATTAAATATGTATATTTTGATATACTCGAGCCACTTGTTTTATTTAATATTTGTTTTATGCAAAAAGTATGAAATAAAATTATTTTTAATTAAAAAATGTTATACAATTATCGCTATATTTTTAAAATTGCGATAATAATTTTTTATCTATTATTCTTCTCTTAAACTTTCAGAAAAGCATTTTGGGCCAGATATGTCAGTACATTATAAGTTTAAGTCCACATTGGACTTTGATACAGTTTCATTCGATGGGCTACATATTTCTGTAGCTGATTTAAAGAAAGCCATTTTTCATCAAAAACGTATTGGCAAGAATACAGACTTCGATTTGCAGATTACAAATGCTCAAACAAAAGAAGGTAGGACTCGAATATAAAAATTTTATAAATTAGAAGGTATATAGTAAAATCTTGTTCAGGGTTCAGCGATAAAACGATAAAATATTCGAGGCAAGTTTTTGCTAAACATCTTTTTTCTTTCCTTTTTTTTTCCAGATTATACAGACGACAATGCTTTAATCGCTAAGAATACTAGTTTAATCATCGCTAGAGTACCATTGACAGTTCAACAAAAACGCACTTGGGATCGAACCGAAGCACCAGCATTCAGTAATTCAAAAGATGAGAGTAATCTTGGGAGATCTGTTGATCTCACCAGATTAGATGGATCGGAGGAGGACAAGATCCGTGCTATGATGACACAATCGACGCAAGATTATGATCCTTCGAAGTGAGTTTATTTTTTAAAAAATAAACCATATTATTAAATGTTACTCTTTTTAAGAAAACTCGTTTAAAATGCAGTAGATAATAAGATGATTAATTAAAAAACAAAAATATTTATTTACGTTCTTTTCAGTTATATGAAAATTCGTGGTTCCAATCAAACTGGTGAAGTGCCTCCAAATTATCGCTGTTATAAGTGTCACCAACCTGGACATTGGATTAAAAATTGTCCACTCGGTATAAATCAAGAACCTATCGAAATTAAAAAAAGTACTGGTATTCCTAGAAGTTTTATGGTCCCTGTCGAGGGACCATCGGTTCCTGGTGCAATGATGACCCCTGGTGGAACCTATGCTGTACCTGCTATCGATCAGTGAGTAATCGAAACCCAGATAAGACGATTCTCTTTTATCGGTGAATTTAATTTTAAGAACGCTGAATAATAATGAAATAACCCCACAATCGCGTTAATATCAAATTTTATTTGTCGTAACGATTATCTGTATGTTTTAGTCAAGCGTATAAAGAAGGAAAGAAGGAGAAACCTCCTTTTGCTCAAGATCCTGAACCCATCGTTGAAAAACCGGAAATACCCGAAGATTTACTTTGCAATATTTGCAAAGACCTTTTAACCGATGCTGTTATGATTCCATGTTGCGGAAATTCATTTTGTGATGAATGTAAGTATTATAAAATTAAATCTTTTACAATTTTGTCTGATTTTATTCTTTTAATCGATATTTATCTTATTTAATTTAATTAACATTAAACGTTTAAAATTAAATTAATAAAAATTATTTTCGTACGAATATTTATAATAAATGTAAATGTGTATCAATATTGAAATTACGCATAGATAATTCGTCATATTTTTTGAAGATTTTGAATATTTTGTTAATACATCGATGATAGAAGGAACGTAAATATTAATCCTTCTACAATGGTAAAAATAAAAAATATAATTTTTAAGGGCAATTTTTTTGATTTTTGTAAATATAATTTCGTATCGTAACGTATACATCTAAAATCATATATTTGAAACGCTAAATATGTAAAAATAAGTATTACATTATTATTATTATTATTATTCGCGTAATTTAATTTGAAATTTTCGGTGATCGCTTTACAAAAGATAAATCGAAAGGAATCTTGGACCACGGGAAAACTCCTTGAACTATCGGTTGCCTTTGTTTTCCAGGTATCCGTACATTCCTACTCGAGTCGGAGGAACACGAGTGTCCGGACTGCAACGAGAAGGACGTCTCGCCCGAATCGCTCATTCCCAATCGCTATCTGCGCAACGCCGTCCTCAATTTCAAAAACGAGACGGGTTACGCGAAACGTCCGACCTTCAAACCCCCGACGAGCCAAAAGCTCGCACCGACCCTCGTCCTAAGCAGCGAGCCCTCGATATCGGAGAAGCTCACGGCCTCGCCGACGATGTCCGCGGTAACCCCTGCGCAGTCGGGGCCCATAGCCGTGGCCGCTCGCAACTCTAGTCAGGGCGTGTCGAGCGCCGAGGTCGAGGTCAAGGAGGCGGACAAACCCATTGGCAAAGCCTCGCCTTCTTACGAGAAAGCCACGTTGACAACCGGTTGGTTCTTCTTGCTTTCTTTCTTCCTTCCTTCCTTTCTTCCTTCCTTCCTTCCTTCCTTCCTTCCTTCCTTCCTTCCTTCCTTCCTTCCTCCGCGCGACGAGAGATATCTCTTCGTTTTTTATCGGAAGCCGGCATCCGTTCCACCGTTTTACGAGTTCACTGCGATACTCTTGGTCTTGACGACACAACTTTGCTGAATTTAAATTAATCGTTTTTGTCACTGCCGATGCGGATGATATTATTTTTATAGACGACTTATTAAACGCATCGATACCGTTTCACGCGTATTTCACGCGTATAATTTTATGGTGGGCTGTTGCAATTTTTTTTCGTCTACTTAGCCATAGAAATATTAATAAATTATCTGTAATTACGTTGAAAGAACTTTTATGGAAAACGAGATGGCGAAAGTTCGATGAACGATATTATACCGATATTCGCGCAAAGGACTCCTACGCAAAATAATAATTATAAGCTTGAAAATAATTTTTTATCTAATAAGTCTTGACCCAATAAAATTATTACAACGATAACATCATGCTTAAACTGTTTTCGTCTAATGTACTTTTTATAGCTTTATCAGAGTCCATTATGGAGTCGGACGTTCACAGCGATATCGTAACGAAGTTGATGACCGACGATGAGACGGAGGTACCACCGCCTCCTGGCACGGAACCGCCTCTACTATCCAAACGCTTGTCCGACCAATCTTGGAGAGACCGGGACTCCGGAAGCGAGATCAGAGAGGACGATTACTCCAGAGATAGATATTCGAGGGAAAGACAGAGAAGCTTTAGCAGGGATAATCATCGAGAGAGGTGAGCATTTTCTTATCGGGTTCTACGTCGACAAATATTTTCTTACGTGTCATACGTACGTGCGTAAGATAACGATGCCAATTCCAACGAGGTTGTAATTTCTTAATTTCTTAATTTCTTGAACGTTATCAAAATCGTCGATTTAACGAAACGTCCCTTCGATACCGTTTCAATGATTTTTCGAATAAGATTGGAGAATAAATTACAGTATTAAACGATACGCTCGGTATTATTCACAGATTAGTAGAATTATTGTAATTGTAATTTATAATTTCCAAACTTGAACTTTTAAGAGAACGGTAAACTTTTTTTAAACGAACGAAGTACACGAACGAGGTTGTACTTTTTTGAATCGTAAACTTTTTTGAATCGTAATTTTAATAATCGTAGTTTAATCATCGTATCCAAACAAGAAGAAATAAAAAATGAAGGGTTGATAAGTTTAAAAAATTCTTATTCCACAGTTTTATTTTACAAAAGCGGTACAACGTCGTTTCCGTTCACAGAAATACATCGTATCACAATCGGATCGAAAACAATATAAGACCACCGAGTCGTCGAAGATCGCTGTCGCCGAGAAACTCTCAACACTCGGAGTACCCGATGCATCAAGGTCAGGGTCACAATAAAAACTATCAAGGACACATGAGCGGCGATAGTCGGTATCACCCACCGCCCATGCACTACGATCCCAACCTAAGAAGGTCGACGGAGGACAGAGCTGGTACTCCCACCGTAAGTCCACCTCACCTTCATCCGACCGCGACCTTCGGCCTCGTCCTCTCGCGAGTCGTTGTTTCCCGACCGCTACTACGAATGCCTCCGCACGCGTTCCAGGTCGACGAGCCTCATCTCCACGCACCCGGCCACGGACAACCGGCTCTCCTGCCGTACCCGCCGGGCGAGGACCGGGTACCGCCCTCAGGGTACTCGGGGCAAGCGCCTCCCCAGCCGCCGCCGCCTCCGAGCGGCCACAACCCGCCGCTCCTACCCGATCCGTACATGGCGCCCCCCAGGATGCCCATGTACCCGCCCCATCAGCAGGCACCCGCGAGCCACGGCTACGGGCCTCCGCCCCCGCCTCCACCTCAACGCTACGACAGCAGACCCCCGTACCAGCAGCAACCGGGTTACAGACCCGCGCAACCCCCGAGGACGTACAGCGGAGGTCCTCCACGGCCGATGCGGGGAATGCACAGCAGTGAGTCGCCCAGTCTCCTCCGGCCTCCGACGCCTTCCCCCCGCCTTTCCACCGCCTTCCACCGCCTTCCCACCGCCTTCCCACCGCCTCCTTCCGCTTCCGATTCCTCAGCTTATTATTCCGCCGCTTTCGCCTTTGCCTCGCGCCTACGCGGCTCGAAAGCGCGTTTTTTTTTTTCTTTTTTTTGTGGATTTGTAGTACTTGTGCTTGGAGTCAGTCGTCGAGTTTGGATATTACCTTTTCCTTCCGTCTTCGTTCAAAACTATTCAAATTTTATACTCCGTGGTTCGATTCCGAATCTTGCACCGATTCTTTCCAATCAAGCTTTGTTACGGAACTAATGCATATAATAATAAATTATAATGATACACCTATGTTAAGATTTTAATTTGAAAGTGTATTCGCGAGGATAACAATATAAAAATAAAAATCACCTGCTCGTGAATATCGAAACGAGTAACCGATGATAGTACAATTGTTTTGTTTATTTCTTGTTTATAAAAAAATTATTCGGTTTCAAAATAAAGCAATTTGATAATACGTAATGTAATCGATCGGTAAATTATATATAACGAGGAGTGTTATGTCAACAAATCTCTTAGAATAATTAAGATTTGCTTTCTATGTTTTAATAACATTGTGATTTTTAATAAACTTTGGTATTATTTACCAAACTAAGATAATTTTCATTACAAAGAAAAATCCATCAAAGATTGTGGTTTTTCCTTACTTAATTATTTATAGAAACGATCGTTGAAAACTATATTATTTAGAAATGGAAATTAACTTAATCGATATAAAAAATTAATTATTAAACTATTAATGATTTATATAATAATCATAATAATTAATTTTCAAGGGTGAAAATTAATATTCGTCTACTAATATTTAAATTTTGCATGATTTTTTCTTGATATTTAATGCCTAAAGATATTATGGAACTATTAAATTATCTTTAATACGAATAATTTGTTTATTTGCTTCTGTATTTTATTATTGTAAGACAATACAAATTTATTAATTGTAAAACTATATATTCTGTATATATTGATAAATTTCATTTATGATAATTTTTTTTTAACAATCTTTAAATCCATATCCAATTAAAATTATGATCAATTTCAGCCAAACTCTTTACGTAACTTGAATAATAATTTTTTGTTTTTTAAAATAATGGATATACAAAATAAAAAAACGAACGAAAATTGAGTTTATACTCGATGTTCAACACACGAATCTTGAAAATATATGTAAATAGTGAATTAATAATTTTGATGTGTGTACGCATGATAACATACATTTTTGTTATAATATAAACTTTTCTAAAAGAGTCATGTCTAGTCAAAATATTAAAAAAATTAACTAATTATATAATTTTAATAAATAATTATAATAATAAATATTGTTAACAACTATTCTACTGTTTATATATTTATTCGTTCGGATATAATAATTTTCGAATCGAGAAAAAATGCTAAAAAATAAATTACTAATTATTTTTATGAATGTTAAAATTACAAAAAGACTAGACCGAGTAAAGGCTATTCAAAATTTTATTATATGAAACAAAATATTTTTAAAAGTCGTTGAAATAACAATTTTTTCATTTTAATTTAAAAATGAACTAAAAGTTATACAAAAGTATTTATTTTTCTGCTAATCAAAAATGTATTCATCGTAAACATAATTTTTTAATATCGGATCTTTAATGTTTAAAAAAATAAGTATATTTCATTCTCTCGGTTCTTTTAAATATTTTGGTTATTCATTTTGTTGTGCGTTAAAAATATCTATGATATATTTAAAATTTTATGTAAAATATTTAAACTAATATTTGAAAATTAAGTTTTAATCAAAGCATATGGCTAGATATGAACCTTTTAAAAAAATATGTATCTGTGTTCTAATTCTTAATTCTACACTTAGAAAATCAAGATGATCGATAAATAATAGTAGTTTTTAAAAAATCAGAAAATATCGATATCTATAAATATTTATAAATTTAATAAATTATGCAATCAAGAAATTATTTTTCTTATTGTGATACAAGAAATCTGAAATTACAGATAAATTTTCTCAGTGTAGAATTTGGTGCATATAATTTATTAAAATGATTACCAAGGAAAATCTTTATATTTTTGACTTCTAATAAATTTTATGGTGTAAATTAAGGATAAAGCTTATTGAATAATAATAATTCCTTTCTATAACATTGATTTCAGTTTATTTTATGAAAAATCTTTTTATTAAAGTTACTATTGTTGATAAATAATATATTTTGTTAAAGTATATTTGTTACATTTTCCGAACAATAAATTATTAAAAAATAAGTTCCAGCGTTTGCATTTTTGTTTAGAAATAACTCAAATTTAAAAATTTATAATTTTTGATGTTAAAATAATAAACATTTTTGTAATTCCTTTTTCACTTATGCAAGATCGTTTAAGTAGAATATAAATTTTATAAAAGTAATTATACCGATAATTTTGATCCTTGGTAGCCATACGTTTAAAAAGGTGAACCGAAAAGTGAAAAAATAAATTCAGGAATTACTTAAATTTACGTAACGAAAAATAAAAATAATTTTTAAATTCAAGGAAAAATTAAAGTACAAATTATTAGATTTGATTAATTTTTAACAAAGAATTTGGAAATTAATTTTATTATTTTATGAAAATTATTGATTTAAGTAGTAAATTGCAATTGGGATTGCAATTGGGATTGCAATTTAATTGACTTGTCGGTTGACCTATTTTTTGTTATTGTGTTGTGAAGTGTTAACTGTACAGTTTGAGTAAAAATTAAATAAACATTTTTTTTGCTTTTTATTTGCAAATATGAAACTGTAGCCTTTATGTTCCATTAGACTATGAAAATTAGTATAAATCGTTTAAAGATATTAAATTTTAAATATTAACGAGTGTTTTTTTTTCCTTTTTTTATACATGATGTACAGGGTACAGGTCACAGATTCGAAGCAAATGGGACTTACAAGGTTTTTATTTTTATAAAATTATCTATTTTTGTAATTTAAATTTAAAAATGTTTTTAAAACTATGTTTTTTACCACACACAAGGTTTATTCTTTTCTATCGATAAAGAAGAAAGTAATTTTGTTTATTTACTCGATTTTCGGCGTTCGATTAAATTCGATTATAATCCAAAAGATTGAAAATTAAAACCAAAAATAAGAAATACATATTTTAATCTGCCCTTGTGTGTTAATGCAGAAAAATCCTTTACAAATAAACTTGGAATGATAAAAAAAGTCGTATTAATTATTTCCGTATCGAGTACTCGAAATGTATATTTAATACAAATTCGATGTTTTGAAAGTTGATAAAACCTCAAAGTCCTGAAACGATATAAATAAAACTGCACCCAAAGAGAATCACGATAAAAAGTCCTTTGACAAAAGTTAATCCTTCAATTTTCGAATTAATCTAAATCAATTGTTCAATTTTCGAAATATCGAAAAATTATTTTTTACTCTAGCTGTACAGCTTAAAATGTGCTGCTGATTTAAAAAATTTGAACATATATTTTTACTTGCTTTGGATTTCAATGGTATCTAAAAAAATATTAAGCAATTACTAACTTTATTTACGTATATTTTAACATTTAACTAAATATGTAACTATTTAAACTTGTTTATTGTACATAAAATCAATGTTTATTAACATCTATATTTAATAAACATTTATTAGTCGTAGAGCACACTAAATTTTGTCCTATATATATATATATATATATAATAAACATATATATATATGTATATATATATACGTATGTATGAGTGTACGTATGTATATATATATATATATAAATATATATATAAATTAATCACTCGTTCGTTATAAATATATTTGTAAACCCATGATAATAATTCTCACTTATAAATAAGTTTGTAAAATAAAAAGCAATCGCAATGTTAAAAAACGTAGTTGTTAAAAGTAATTTTATATTTCATTAAATATTATGTTTTAAGAAAAAACTTTCTGCAATTTAAAAACAATAAAATTTTAAAAATAATTTTTAAATAATACTTCAGTTGTTAACTGTGAGCTGAGTTATCAAGCCACACTTATTAACATTTGCTTTTTATTTGCAGTGGGATATAGAGGTATGCAACCACCGCCTCCAGGAATGGGTCGAAGTTTGCATAACGGTACTCCTGGGTAAGTCAAATCTAACTTTTAAACAGATGCGTTTCGCGATATTACTCTGTTTTTTCAAATTATTTAAAATTATTTAAAATTATTTATTTTGTGTTTTGTTGCATCGCTTCGGAAATAAATTGTTTGAAACAAAGGTATACGTACACGCAATCCATTTCTCTCTCGGTCTTTGTATATATATATATATTTTTTATACATACATCTACAGATATGTTCATAAACGTATGCACGAAAAAGTTTTAAAAATACGTTTAACATAAATTTATTATTCTTTTAAAAAATATTACCGACACTACACGTAATATTTGAAAGCAATTAAAATTATTTTTGTATAATATATTATTACCTGTGCGTGAAGTAAAAAAGCACGTACTTCACGAAAAATGAATCGTAAATCGTTTACTTTGTAGGGTAAAATCTTAAGTATCGTAAATGTGTAATCTAAAAGGGAATAGCTATAGTTTAAAGTTTTAATCCTTATTTCAATTAAATAAAACAATCTTAATTTTTATAATATAAGCGATATCAGATTTTTAACGATGAATCAATTATACATTTTTATAAATTAAAGTTTATTTAAGAAATTAAGATCATTACTTATTGATATATTAGGTATTACTATACCAATATTTTTCCAGTTAAGATAAATAGTTTTTTAACAAAATTAAGTACTACGAATCAAAAGCTTAATAATTTCGTAAAACAGTTCCGTTTGTTTTAAATGTATTATCAATTTGATAAAAAAATTTCATTGCTGAGTTTTCTTATTTATATCAATGTATTTCCTATAATTTTTTATAAATAATTATATTTTTAAAACCATTTTTAAAAACAAAAAAAAGTATGTTTACGTCTAAAAAATATTGTTTTTATGTTTTTGAAAGATTTTTATTATAATAAAAAAGTGCAATAAATTGGATAAAATAATAAAAAAAATTTCTATTTAAAATTACCGATAAAAATAATAAAAAATGTGAATTATTTATTGTATGTGTATTTTTTTATTATTACAATTATCGATTCGATATTAATTTTAAATTACGTTAGTTTTCATATTATGTCTTATAATGTTTTTAAAAAAATTAAATCGAATTTGAATAATTTTGATACATCTTTTATTTTTTTTATTATTATTACTATAAATTTTAGCCAAAAACGAGTCGACCAATACATGAATCGATCCGAAGAGGATAAGCATTTTTTATTTTAAGAGCAGTACTTACTAGTATCAAATATTTAAATCTGCATCATGAAGCATTATTATATATATTTATAATTACTTATTTTTTAACCAGTAAGAAATTCATATTTTATAAAAATTACATCAATAATTAGACCGAAAGTGCGATGTGTGAATATAGGTTATATTCATAGGCTAGACTGTCAATATTATATTATAATCGCCAAGGAATTATCGTTTTTTTTTCAACGAATAATTAAAAGTTTTAGAAAATAATAATAAAAAATGTTGAAAAGAATTCTTATTAAAAATTTTTTAATAATATTAGAAAAAGGTATGATTTTTTTGTTAAAGATTTTTAATAGTTAAATTCGAAATAATTCTTAACCTTTAAGTTAATTTTAACTTACAATTAATTTTTCTACATTTTAGCATTAATTTAATATAAAAAAATAAATAATTTATATAAAATCATTTAAAATTTTTCTTGTATTTAATAAGTGTAGTCTGTATAATAAATACTATATATACATATATATATATGTGTATATATATACATTTTAATTTAATACTTTATTTATTATTATATTTATATAGTAATTTTGAATATAGATGTCAAAATAAATTTTCCAAAAGAAGCGTTGCTTATAATTTATATACAACCGTTATGCATTAAGATATAAATTAAAAATTATACTTGTGACCTTATTTTTTTGTAATATTATTATAAAAAGTAATTGTTAAAACATGAATTTAAAATTGTTTAAGTGCAATAGTAATAATAATAATAACAAAGAATTAAAATTAATAAACCAATAAAAATTTAATTCTGGTCTATAAGATAGTAATAATGAATATTTTATTCTTGTTTTATCAATGTGTTTACTCTTTACGTAAACTACAAAAGTGTAACGCACAATATATTAACTGAAATTTAAAACTCGCGAATTAAATTTACAAATAAATCAAATAATTAAATGGCTTAAACTTTTGATTAATAATACAGCAAATTAACTTTACCTTTAACATTTTTCACAAAAATAAATTTTTCAATTAAAAACAATCGAGAAAATGTACGAAAATTAAGTTATGTAATTTTGTAATGAAAGACTACTTACAGTAAGTTATTTATAATTGTCATTCGTGAAAGTATTTTATAATCATGTAACGTAAAATTATACGTCTCGTAACTATACTTTATAAAATATGCATTATTTAAATATAACCTCAATTTCGCGATCAAACATAAACTGCATTCGGTAAAAAATGTATTTAATTCAAAATAGATATTTTTATAACAGTTTATAAAATTATTTTAAACATTACATAAAATTTATCGATGTAGCATTACTAAATTATTTTTTGAAATTCAAATAATTTATTTATTTATTATAAAAACATTAATTTGAATAAAATATTCAAATTTATTTCATTTTATTTTAATGTAAAAAATGCGTAATCGATAGAATCTTTTCTTACACATTAATTTGAATATAATTTAGAATTGGCTAAAATAGACACGAAAATCGTTTCATTTTTATTTTACTTTATCTTAAACGTATATTATATTTTTTAAGTTTGATGCACGCAAAAATTCTCTCTTTTCTCTTCCTCCCACTCCTACTGATTAATTTTGATTTATCTGCACAGATGTACGCACCTACGTATACAATGACAGAGAGAGAGAGAGAGAGTCAAACAGATATATAATACTAAAGTTTCCCGTTTCGCTTTACTTTTAAGAAACTTGGAATAAAAAAGCTGTTGAAATTTATGTATTTTTTTCACGTCGCATATTTTTTCCTTCGAACGATAAATTGTAAAATATTCTTTACACATCGAAGGAACGAATACGCGAGTACACGAGTAATTAATTTAAAAACAATTGGCTGTTTCGCTAAACAACGCATAAGTCTTTAATTTAAGATTAACGAAGGATAAAATTATGGTAAGGAGAGGAAGTTGCGCTCGTAATTAAAGAGGCTTTCGGTAATCAAATACGCGATTCTTGGCGTTCGTATCACGACGATGGTGACGCAACATTCGCATCGATTCGCGCGCTACGAGGTAGCAAAACTAAACCGTTTAAGTCCGTCGATCGCCCACCCTCCGAGCTCAATTTCCTCTCCGAGGCACCGACTAACAACGACGAATCCGTAGCCGAATTCGTAGCCGAATTCGTAGCTGAATTCGTAGCTGAATTCGTTGCCAGGACTAATAGCAAAACTCTGTTTTATCAACGCAGCGTGATCGACGACCCGCTCGAGGCGTTCCAGAGGATGTTGCGGGAAAAGGACGAGCGCGACCGACGCATGGGGAAACATCGCAGACGCACGAGGTCGCGTTCCAGGTCGCGAAGTTACTCGCGATCGCGTTCCCGGTCCTTCGGGAGACGAGGATCGCCCTCGAGGCCGAGCAGATCGCGATCCCCGCCATCGAAGAGACGGGCGTCGAGGTCGCCTCTACCCTCGCACAGGGCAAGGAGTCGCACGCCGAAGAAGCGTCGCTCGAGGAGCGGGAGCTTCTCCATCAGCAGGTGAGAGACGATCCTCGAGCTTTCACCGAGACCTTACCCTCGAGGCTCTCGATTCGCGGTTCGATTCGCGGTTCGATTCGCGGTTCGATTCGCGGCTGAATTTCCGATCGGCTCGGATAAGAATTGGATAAGAATTTCGACGCCGTTGTTATACGAGTTGGAATCGTCGCGTTTCGCGGTGAAAACGTTATTTCGTTCGTTATTCGTTTCGAGTCGTGCGACGCGCGTATTTATTCTAGCGGTCGATTTCATCGCGATACGCAATGTACGTTGTAAAATCGACGAGTCGAAATCGTGACGGTGGTAATGGTCGGAAACACGCGACATTCCATTCGATAAAACGTACGCGAATAGCGATCAATGAACGTTACGAAATAAATTATGTATTCTTTCGAAATCAGGCTACTGTAATCGTAATTTTTTCGATCGGCTTAAATCTCGGAAATTCTCCTCGATGATACTTTGGTTTATAATTCATTTTAAATTGGTTTTAAATTGGTTTTAAATTGATTTTAAGACGGAAAAGAGGAACGTTCGAATCGCGTTTTTAAAATCGGTGATATAAAATATAATGTCTCGTAGGAATAAATAATAGCGATCGCACGAGTAAATAAGCAACGAAAAAAAATTTCCCCTTTTGTAATTTTTAGATCTCGATCGTACTCTCGCAGCCAGTCACCGAGAGGATCTCTTCCGCGAGAAAGAGATCGCGATCGAAAAGGCAAGCGACCTCGAGATGCGCCGGCTCCTTACAGATCGCCTCCTCGATCACCTCCAAGGTACGTTGCAAAAAAGTTTGTATCGCTGGAAGTAGCTCACCTTGTCTGCGAGTCTCGATGCGGCTGATCGAAGAATCGAAAGACAAAAACGGCGTTTACCGACACGCGCGTAAAAAATGTCAGACTCGTGGTGGCAGAAAAACGCGTTCGGATCATCAGCGCAGGGCGAATACGAAAGGAAAGGAAGGAAAGGAAATTTGATTGTTCGATCGTATCCCCGGCAACGGGAACGAGCGCGGGGAAAGAAAGAAAGAAAAAAAAAAATAAAGCCAAGCTTCGCCGTCGGTAAACGCCGTGGACGCGGTGTTTGAAGCCGCAGTCGCGTCTAATTGACGTTCAGTTTCAGGTATCACAAGGAGCGCGATCGCGAAAGGGAGAGGCCGCGTTCTCGCGAGCCCTACGGGAGTTACTACGGCGACACCGCCGCCCCGGTTCCCGTCGCCGGCCACGATTATCAGCCCCGGGGCGAGAGGCCCCCGCGGTACGCGACCCGGGGCCCACCGGCCCCGGTGTCCCAGCAACAGGCGCCCGCGGCTCAGCCGCCGTCGTCTTCTTCGTCGTCGTCTTCGTCGTCGCTGCTGCCTCCACCGCCGCCCGGGCTTTTAGTCGCGGCCGCGGGCCCGCAAGTGCCGGCCTCCCAGCAGCCGCTGGCCACGGGCGGCGCGCAGTCACAGATACCGGGACATCATCTGCCCCCACTGGACAGGAAAGACTATTATGATTCCTATAACAGGTATTTTCGCCACAATAGTACTTTCATATGCGCCGTCACTTTAAGGCCCCCGTGCGCAGCCTAGTGCGGCCCCGATCACCGATCTTATCACGTGCATTATTATTACTATTATTGCTAATGCTATTATTATTATTATCATCATCAATCTACACTCGACGTACGCGCTCGCGTGCGTGCCTTCCTCCATGCACACGCCGACACCCACACCCACACCCGACTATTCGCACGATCGCTCGTACGATCGCTCGCACGATCGCTCGCACGATCACTCACACAATCAACACACGCTCGGATGGAGTTCGACCGGTGCGCTGGAACGAGGATCGTAGAAGAGGTGCTCGAAGAACCAAAACGAACTCTGATTCTTTACGACTTTGATATTTTTGTCTTCTTTTCTTCTATCTTGTTCTTCTTATCGTTGTTTTATTTGTGTTCCTGTGTTTTAAAGTTTTCCGATACGATTATCGAAACTTATCGAAATCATATCGGGCTTGTATTTTCCTCGTAGGAAACTCAACTATATTGATATCGAGTTCCACTGGATCGCGTTTAACGAAATAAAGATTTGGGACTCGTCGAATCTTCGATCGATCTTCTTGTTTTAATGGAATTAAAAGTGAGATATTATATTGTTTGTTATTAGTCGGTTAAAAATAAATAGAGCCGAATGAAAATCCAGTCGAAGCAAAGTATATGTTTTGTACAATGGCTACGATCCGATCAATTTTTCGATCTTTATCGAGCTTTAAAGTATCTTCGATATTAAAAATTTTTAATATATTATAAATATATATCGATAATTTTAATTATTTAATTCGTTAGTTCTAATTAATTATAAAAAAAATTTATAAAAAGTGGTTGTTATAATAAATATAAGAAATAAAATAAATAAATAATAACCAGTTTATTTACGTACGTATTAAATTAGGTTACCACGAGAGAAAAATATATAGATATCTTATTAAATGTTATTCTTGTCGTTTAACTTTAGGGTGTGCGTAAGGTTAGGTTTAATTTTGACGAGAACGTTATCAATTTTTATAAGAAACGTTGTTTTAAGTAACCATCGAAAATATTATTTACCCATGTCATTGATATATTTCCGTACTTTATGGGTCGTTTTCGGTCTACAAAATTTAAATGTAGGTCGAATAATTTATAATGAGACGTAACGAGATATTCGCGTTCGATGTATGAAAATAACTACTGTTTGGTATACAAGAAAACCATAAAAAATTGCATACCAGGATGACAATTAAAAACTAATTTATCCGCTATTAGACGAAGTCGTACGGAATTCGTTTTTATCGGAACGTACTTTTAAAAATGTTAAAGTCACGATTACGATCTTAATAGAGGCTAAATGTAGTTGCTTTACGAGTCCTCGATTCATTTATGCGTCGCGTTCTCCGTTTACCTATACACAAACAAACTCGTACATGCTCTTACCAAGTTAAAAACAAGGTGCCGTCTGGGAAATAGGTATAAAAATTCCATCGGCAGGAATGACATTTAATTTTAGTTTACATTTGTAAGGTCTATTCGTAAAAGTAAGTATCGTATATAAATGATGTTGGAAAGGTTTACGAGCGAGACCAGCGATTCATTCGTTGTGTCACGATTATTCGACGATTATTCGACGATTATTCGACGATTATTCGTTCTGGCGAATTACGAACTGCACTCGCATCCTATTTCGTTAAAGTCGCAAGTTCCCGTACGCGATGTTTCCGATCCGAATTTTTATGCAAGATATCGCCTTAGAAGTTTCAACGAACACCAATGGATCCAAGTGATTTATCTCGGTAGGAGTAAGCGAATCTAACGTCTTGCATCGATTCGTATCTTCGCGGGTAAATCGATCGTTAATTTTTTCTTCGCTTATTCTAGTTCGATCAAAATTTCTACTTTTGGACTCGGTTGAAACGAGAAACGGTACGAATGGTGATATTCATTTGGTTGGAATGCCTTAATGAAAATACCAAGCGACACTCGTATGAAAGAACGATACAACTGTTTTCAAACACTTTATCGAATGAAAAGTTTGAATCAATAAATTTAGTATACTAAACTTGTGACTTTTCTTTCAGTTTATATCACTGGGCGTGGAACGGAAATAAAACGGCTAAAATTAGACAGGAGTTCCAATTTGTAAATAAGGCGGATGAATTTATAGACAAAATTTTAATGCTATAGTTGATTGATATATACATATGCTTTTTATACAGAATATAGATTAGAAACAAGAAGATGACCGACCGAACGTAGCATTTCTGTTTCGATACTACGAAAATATAAGGTTTATATTGCCATGTTATATTTTATGGGATTACAATTAATAATAAAAATACTCGAAAAGTATTTTAAACGATGCCTTAATTTTATATAAATAATAGGTTTGTGAATTTATGTATGTACATTATTTTGTATAAATTTATACGATTTTTATGTAGTATTTTTCCAGGAAATAGAATATTTTAGAAAACTTTCTAAAATTTATTTTCGAAAATATTATATGAAAATAATGATATAAAATTATTGAATCTGATAACGATAATATGTAATATTATAATTAAATAGCGGAAAAAATATTTTATCCGGACTAAATTTATGAGAAATGTATGATTTCAATTTCGTTTCGGTAATTAAACGTAACTAAATTAAGTTTAAATTCCGTATGCAAAATATTAAAGTTTACAAAAACTGATAATATCTTGTTCCTCGTTGCAACGAATATTTTTGAAGAGTAAGATTTAAAGTGTAATATTAGTTATATCGAATAGCGACGATAAATTTTAAGATCTCAAAGATTAGTTATTTTATTTTAATAAATTTTTTTATATAAATTTATATATAAAAATATAATTTAAAATAACTTGTATTTTGGAATAGATGTCTTTTTATTTGTATTTAATCTTTCTTATTTGAAATATTTGAAAGTATTGATTATTTAAACGTTTGTTCTTCAAGGTTCATCTACGATCCGTTCCGAGCACCATAAAGTCTACCTTTGTCTTTTAAAGTTTAAACTATCAATGACAGAAATACACATTGAAATAACTCGTTAAAAGTGATATTACCTGCGCCAAATACTTACATATACATATTATTTAGTGTTAAGTTACTGATATCACGTGTACAAGTGCCGATAAGAAAAAGAAATTGGCAACGATGAACTTGTATGACTTTCTCGAAATGTTTACATTTTATTGTTACGCACTCTTCAGCAGTGAAACGTTTATCGAGAATTTATAACAATTTATTGAAGACAATGGATGCGTACCTCATACACACGAACGCAAACACACCCACACCCGACACGTAATCATACTATATATATATATATATATCTGTGATACTTTTAATGGCGTAAAAATCGACTACAAGCTCATTGGGAGAATTTCTCTAAATGTTAATATTTTGCGATTAATTTGGATTCGGGTTTCTTTTTTCTATTAGAATGGTGAGAATACGATTTTATTTATTACTTGGTAATCAAAATAATTATATCGATAAAAACATCACTTCAAAAATTATGAATCGTAATTGAGAAGAATCGACACAATTTTACAAAGTTTATTTTAATAACTGTTTGTTATAATAATAAGCTTCTATTATTTATGCACAATGTTTTGCTACGAGAATATACGAAATAAAAATTTACGATATTCTGTAGTAATTAAAAAACAAATCAAAGAACGATAAAGTTCTTATGATACGTTATTAATTTTAATTTTGATATTTATGAATGTAATCGCTCTCTCGTATAAGCTAAATTTATTGATCATGAAAAATCTAGTTAAAAATATGAAATTCATGGTTTAAACGATTTATTACAGAAATTCCTGGGATCCAATTTATTGTAAAAATATATCGCAAGATTTTTAGAGAAGTTCTGTCGGCTCAATGTCGAAAAAGATACTTCCATTGTAGTAATATCACAACGATAAGACTAAACTGTTCCTTCTAATGTACTAATGCGTGTATGAAAAAAAGAAGAAAAAATGATACAAGAAACCTTAGCTTTAATGTAATACTCGGTAGTTTTAACAAATTTTTTTCCTACTAATCGGCGAATACAACAATCTCCGTCTCTTAAGAAAGGGACGATTTATTATGTTTTACATTAAAATATACACATACAAACAAAAACTTTTTTTATACTCGAGTACAGGAGATAACAAGAAAGAACGGAGATAAATTATCCAGAAGTTTGTGAGATTGAAATAAATCGTCATGTACCTTAATATAAGTTTCTGGTACCTTTAAAGGTGCGCAAATGCATATATAAGTATATGCATACATACATACATACATACATACATACATATATATATATCTTCCGTTTGTAAGTTTCACCATGATATTTGTTCATTGTATTCAATATCATCGAAAGAAAAATGGATGATAATAAGGAAAAAATTTTACCAATAACGATTACGTTGGTGTGTCTTTTTTGAATGTGAATTTATTCAGTGTAAGACAGATGTATATATTTTTTTTTTGTTTATGAACAATCATTATACGAGCACGGTTTCGATTACTGTTTGTGCTTTAACAATGATTTTTTTATACATATATTTTTTATATTGGACATAGTCCAAAACCCAACGATGATTTTTACAATTACAGCAACGTGTCGAAGGCGTTCCTTTTTAAAGTTCATCAATTTTTATATAAGATATTTTTTAATATTACTAAATCCAAAATACTTCCTATGGTGAAATATTAGTAAAAATATAAACTGTCCTTAAATATAGAATATATTTATTTATTCTATAGTTTCAATTGGTTCATCTGATAATGAAGATCTAACCAAAGGTAAGCAAAAAAAATTGCCTGTTTTAATTTATTGACAGATAGAGAATTGATTGATCATTGATAAGATGGAATTTATTTTTACATTTTTACATTTTTACATTTTTACATTTTTACATTTTTGTCATTTGTATATTAGTAGAAAATTAATTTTTTTTCTGTCGATAGTATTTCTTTGTAAATTTTCATAGTATTAAACGAAACCTAATTTTATTTAAATATACTAATCAAATTCTTTCCGATTCCTAATTATCTGGATTTCATGAAAAATTTTCAAAATGAAATACCAAACAAATTAAAAGAATTTTTATTAATATTTTTATGTGGATGGAATTAAATATTTCCATATTGTATCATATGCTGTACTAAAAATTGATTTATTAATTCGTAGATAAATTGTATAAGATTCGCTACTTGGTTTTCTAGATCAAATTCGAATTATTATATCATCTATCAGTTTCATCGAATAATTTTAAGGAAAAAATGTAAAAAGAAATATGAGAAACAAAATAAGAAAAAGCTTTTTTAAAGAGGCTAAAAGTACATTTTTAGATTTTATAAAACTTGAATCATTCCCCAAAATCAATTTTCACTATTATATTACAATACAGAACTTTATTGAATAGTTATTAACTTTTATACGATGATAAAATGTTTATACTATCAATTTGCTTGCTTTATAAGTAAGAAATTTTATGGGCATGTACAACTAGAGTTTATTGAATTGTGTAGTAAAATAAAATACCTTATATTGCTTTTTAAACCATCATTTATTTTCAATAATTTTTGATACGACAGCATCGATATTTTCTATATTAGTCTTATTTTATCAAAAGAAAACCTTTTTTCGTATTGTAATTTTATTATTGTGAAAAGGTGATTTTAAGAATAAGCTTGCGATAATTTTTTTCTATATTTATAATTTTATATTTTTAATGGATATAATGTTATTAAATGTATTAGATTTAGTTGACAGTGTTTTTAAATACATCATATTTATTTACTAATATTATGTTTACAATGAAATTGGATAAATATTAGAATTGACATTTTACTAACAATTTTGACATTAATTCGCAATACTAAAAAATATGTAATGGTATTTTTATCAAATTTCTAATAATCTTTATTTATATTTTTAACTAAAAAATATATATATATTGTATACGCTTTTAAAATTCGAATGAAATATTTAAAAAAAATTTAACCGTATTTCATTTTTAATACATTTTGTAAATTATTTTTTATTTTTAATCAATTTAAATGAGTTTAAAAATTATATATAAAAAATGTTTTAAATTTGTTTAACGTAAATGATTTTTTAATTATTTAATTTAAGGAATAAAATTAAAATAATATAAAATTTCGTTTAACTTCGATATCAATTTTAAATATATTTATTAGTTTTTAAACAGATTTCGATGTAATGTAATATATTATTGTAAATTAAAAATACTATCTTAAATATGATTTCAATTCTTTTAATTTTGTAACGAATAAATTGTAACGAGTATCATAATGTATAAGTTTTGCTTGGTCTATCAGTTTTTGTTTTTTCACCTTTAATCTATTTTTTCAATATATAAACGTAGAAATATTAATACAACTTTGTTTTTAGTGAAATCCATTTTTATTCGCCAATTTTAAGTTATATTTTAAATTGAATTTTATTGAGCTGATTTTTCGCTTCATTATGATAATGCAAACAAAATTTAAATTTTTAATCGTTACGAATGAACATTTATATAGTTTCTTTTAAATAAAGAGAACCAAATATTTAATAAAGCTGCAATAATTTCTAATATTATGAAGGTTATTAGATTATTTTATATTAATATTATGAAATACTATAAAAAGCTTTATTTTATGTATTAAAAATAATTATTTTTTATTTTTAATTATTATATAATTTGTGTAATATTAGTCTGAATATAGATCCAATTTTATTGAACTAAATAATAATTTATATATTATATTTTAAAAAACTGCTAAATAAATTTCAAATATTTAATAAAATATCGATTACAAATAAAATTTTTATAAATATAGCACTGGTGCAATATTTTAGACTATCGGAATATCAAGTTTCTCTACGTTCAAGTTTTATCCTTACAATTCTAGAAACGGTGTATTTTGAAGAAATTAAAATATTTAATATTTGTTGTGTTAGATTTAAGTAGAAATAAATGTTTTATGATATTATTAATGCTTCGAAGCTTTAATAATCAACGATTCGTGTATTTCTGCAATCCCAAATAATTCGAATTTCTACGGTGGCTTAGATGAAATCGTTTACTGCGAATCGAACGTTGAATTAAAAATAAATTTACAACGAAATTTGCAAAAATGGAACGCGACGAGCGTAGAATTATTTTTAAAAAAAATTGAAAAAAGTAAACTACCGTAATAACAATTGAATTTGATTCCATTCGAGCAGATCAAAAACTGTTTTTTTAAAGATTATTCTTAATATTAAATCGAACGTATATCGTAAATTTTCTCATCGTCCAAGGCAGTAGCAGTTCAATAAAGTGGCTGTAACGTCCAAGATGTCGACAACGAAACACGGTGTAATAACAATAAGGTAAAGTGACCTTAAAGTTAATACAATTTTCAGAATTATATATATATATATATATATATATATATATATATATATATATATAACGGAATGGCGCTGTAAACTTGGCATTAGACTTTCGTTGCTTCCACATTTCATTACTGAGATTTGCGTGTTACTTTATAAATGTTTGAAGTTCTTCCGGTAAAAGCACCTTTTAAAATCAAATGTCTAGGTATTTTTTCATGTGGTAAAAACGTTGATTTTATAAAATATTTAAAATAAATCATTTACTAAAAAATTTACTAAATGGAGCACAAATTTATCGACGCAATTTATGTAGTTATACAAATTATCGCAATAGAGACAATTTTACACGTATTATCAATTGAATTCAGACCAGATAAATTTTATTTCTTTTTGAACGTGTTTTATAATAAAATAAGTGCAGGCTTTAACAAGTTGAATAACCTTTCGTAAATTATTTTTCAAGAGATATACGAGCATTTGGTCTACCGGCGATTTAGGCTAAATATTTTATTGCTTCGTCACGTTTCAGTCGCATATTTATGTGCTTACTTTTATAATTACCGCTGGTAATAGTTTGTCATAATTCTTACTGTATTTCGCTAACGTTATTTTTAAAGTGTGTCTTTAAATTCAAGGTTATTTATGAATTCAATAATACTAAGTACGTTCGGAAATTGTTCGATATATTTAAAGTATAATAATATAACGAAAAAAATATATATAAATTTTGATACAGTTATTTACAAACGTCGAAATATAAAACTATTTTTTTCATTACGTTTCTACGAGTACCAAAGAAAAAGTAAAAGGGTAGAGATTTATATTTATATATAATATGGCTAATGTAGTTCTCGGTTGATCAAAGAAGAGACAATTTATATACAAAGCAAATTATTTTACAGCGCATTATTTAATTTACTATTGAATAGTTAATTCTCAAACTACACTTATATACCAGTTTACCAACAAATATTACGTATATGTCAATTTTTTAAATTGAAGACACAATGTCGTTTATTTCTCGACGATTTCCAAAAAATAGAACCAAACTTTAATAAAGTATAAAAAGATGTCGAATAGAATAGAAATTTTTTAAAATATGGGTCGTTATCAATTGTCCTTTCACTTTTATCGAGGCGATCCGTTAAAGCTTTTTTCTTTTTCGAACGAATTAACGAATCAATCGGCGTTTCAAGTTAGTCGGTTTCTTTTTACACTTTAAGATAAAAAAATACGAGAGAGTTCTTTGACATTAATTGATCTCCCATCCATTTGTAGGTTGCAATTAACATCCAATTCCCCTGTAACAAAACGCAGATACTTTTTATGGAAGTATCTTTAGCTTTTGTGTTACTTCGTATATAGCGATGTTATAAAAGCACAATTTGAAAATAAGTAAAAGATAATAAACACGTTCTTTTAAACTTTCCGTATTACTTTGCTGGAGATAAAATGAATCGATAGGAGAGGACCGAGCGAAAGAATAATAAAGATCTGGCAAATAAAATATGAAGTCACGAAAAAAATTGTTTATAAATGTTTTCTTTAATTACCGTAATGTCCTTTTCTAAATAGCCGTTTAAGATTATATCATGAATATATTTAAATCATTAAAATTATTAAAAAAAACTATTAAAAAAGAATTCATTAAAAAATCTTAAAAATTGAATCGAACTATTAAAACAGAATAATACATACTTAATTTGCAAAAAAATCTTTCATGCGGTATATAATTTTTATATTTTTTTTTGTCCGATTAAAATATTTTATTTTTTCGTCATGGCTTAATTATATTAAATCCTTCAAAAATGCTCGATATTAAAAATTTTCGTTGAAGAATTCGCGATGAGAAATTAATTTTTATGCAAATATATTTCAATTTCATTTTTCTAATTATATGTTTCATAAAATTTATTATAACCATAAATATTTATTTCTTATTTTAGTGGTGTAAGCACAGAGATTTTTATGAATGACGTATTATGAAATTATTAAACTGTATGTAACTAATTTTCTATAAATAATATTTCAAGGTTCTGTTCGAGTATCAAATTTATTATGAAATATTACCAAATAGATTAATTTAACCTGTATTATTTTAAACGTACCATTGACATAATTAAGTATCATTTAAAAAAATGATATCAATTTTCTTATAAAATGAATAAATATAACGTTTAAATTCTTTAATTTTTCGAATTTCGAGTTACGAAATTACTGGAATAAATTGATAGGTGAATGGTTCAAGAACACGTATCTGAAATGCTTGAAATTGTTGGTTCAGAATTCCAATCATACATAAATGTGTAATAATAAATTCCATTCTTGCAATGTATCTCTAAAATTGAAAATACGTAGAGTACCGTAGTGTACGTGACGTCCATACATACATAGACGAGAATTACTTTATAGATCTATAAGAGTCCTTTCATAAGAATGGCTCTAAAATGTTTTGCTGCTTTCCGTATCTAATGAAAGAATCAGTACTTAAATTATAATAAATTATCCACGATGTACTAGATTATTGACTTTTTAAAAGAATCAACTTTAATTTATACTATTTTAAACGTAGATTTTTTTTTGGTACGTGATTTATTAATTTTAGCTTTTATAACTAAATCTTTTAAAGAACCTATAAAATATCGAATCGGCAGTTAAGAAATTACGTGACTAATGGCAAAAGTTGATATTATAAAATAATAGCATTTTGATTTCATTAAATGTATGTTAACAATAATTAATTATGTCACAATGAATCGTATTTTAGATTACCAAATCGTATCGAGAGTACCAAATATAAAGCAACTCAACTTATATGCTTCGACCTAAAAATAGTATCTTCAAGTCTTAAATAAAGGTACTTAAATAAAGATAGGCTAATTATATTATCATAACTGTGAAGACAAATAAAACAATTTATATAATTATAATTGCAAGTCTAACAAACTCGTCGTATAAAAATGCATATTCGATTCGACAATGAAATTTTAAAATAAAGTAAAATTTTAAAAGTTAAATTTTAGAAAAAATAATATTGATACTAATAAAAATATAACAGTAGTTTAATATAAACTAGACAAATTGATGATGTACAACATTAAACGACTTCGGTTTTAAATTTTTTTACCAATATTCTTTACTTATTACATTATAAATAATATAAAATGATTTGATATAAATATATATATATATTCAGATACACTTAAAAATTTACAAAAATAATCAATATTTTTCACATTTTTACCCCGAATGTCGTCTTTGATTCAATAAATTCATTTTAATTATTGTAATATGAAGAATAAAAGTTGATGTCATTGATTTTTGTTAGCCCCTAAATAATTATTAATATCTTTGATTTACTTGCTAAAAATTAATAATCTCATAGTTAATATTTAATATTTTAAAGAATAATATATACATATAAGTTTTTATCATATAAAACGTGATATTTCTTTCAATTCACATATTTATTTATAAAAATAGCTTACCTAATATGATTGATTACATTCAATAAGATTCAACAAGATTCAACAAATTTAAAGTATGAAAAGAAAATTAGTTTATATACCTAATTATATTTATTTTCTTGCGGTTATTTTTGATAAATATATCATTCGTTTTAATATTGTAAAAACCATAACGAATAATTTGATTATTGTAAAAAAATTGAATTAAATTATATAGATATATATAATGATTTGAATGTTATACATTAATTTTTTTATGTATCTACAATTATGGTATTGTAAAAAATATTATGATAGAAAAATCCTTTGAAATTTTTGAAAAATAGTCAAAATATCAGCACCAAATAAATAATTCACGTTTAATGTTTGATGGATCTAATGTATCTAATGTAATGCAATGGTTTATTTGCATTTTTAATTTCTATACGATCCCGTAATATTCATTTAATAGGCAATTTTATCAAATTTTGGTATGTTAGCACAATCGATCGAACGAATTGTGTCAAAATTGATGGATATTGCAGTTTTGGGTACAAAAAGAGAAAAAGTACACACGAGAAGAAACAGGTTCAACGAGTGCAGAAAGTGGTTCAACGTTACAACCTGTTTTATCATCAAAAAAATAAGGAATAATTGCTGCTGAATGAACGAGAGTTTTATAGTGGATAAGTAATAAAAATTATAAACAAATGTGTAGAGTATGTGAATTGCGGGATAAAAACATTTATGTATATATTATATATCTACTCTAAGATTTTCTATGATTACAAAATTAAGATCTCCATTAATTAATATTGTGAATAGAATATTTTGCCAAGTATATTTTGTGAAAAATGATTATTGTCTGGAGAAATTACGTTATTTCTTTAAATAAATTTAAAAAAAATTTGATCTATGAATGTACGAATTATAATACCAATTTTTAACGAGAAACGTAATAAGTTATTGTATTTTTAATGTAATTAGAGTATATAAATTAATATTAAAATCTATTTCAAAATTTTATATTTTTAATTCGTCAAGTTATATTAATTATTGTCACACTCAATGTGTGATAATGTTGTATTTGGATTCATGTAAAAAATACATTTCTCAACCTCTAAATTAAACAAAACGTTTATTTTTGTTATTAAATATCTTATATCATATAGTATTATAATAGAAAGTCGTGGAAAGCCAAAAATTCATTATTACGGAAATTGTTTTTAATTTCTGTTCTGAAAAAAAATTGTCTTAATGATCTAAAAATCTTACATCTTTTAGTTAAAATCTATTAACGTAAACATGTATATAAATACAAGGTAACAAATACTATTTGAGATATCAGAGCATCCATTTTATCTTATTATGAAATATGTTAAGTTTTTTTAATATTAGGAAGCGAATATAATTTCATTTCTAAGAACTTTAATCAATAAAAGAATTTTAATCGATATTTTTCATTAAACATGTTTTTCTATCGAATGAAAATTACGTGAAATACGAAGACGAAAAATATATTTTTAAGGTTATTGTATATTGATAAAATGGAATGATAAGCATTCGGATCTGATAATTTGTAATTGACTCCATATTTTCGCATATCAAAAACACAAATGAAAGATTAATTTAAACAATCCATAACAAAAGTAATTCTATGATCTTATTTAGTCTAACACAAATATTTCTAAATCTTTTTAAAACATATTTGTAATGTTTTTTCAATGTCTTCGTAAATTGTTATCTACATCTCAATAGTATATTATATATATATATATATAAATTTTTCGCTTAAAAATTAAAAATTTTATTTTTTCTTCTATTAATCAAACAACATTTATATATTATATACATATATATTTATTAATACTTTCAATAGCTTAAAAAAAAAAATGAAAAAAATTTTTTAAAAAATATTGTGAAACTTAAATAAACATTTTAACATTAATTTATTAAATTTGAAATATTGTTCTGTTCTAACACTGCAAGTATATTTAATATTTAATAAATTTATTCAAAAAGTTATCAATTTATATTTATTTTATTTTTCAGTTTTAAATTACTATCCAAAACTAAATAGAATAAATTCAAATACTTAATATTTGCATAAAATAAAATGCTAGTTTTTTATTTATAACTATTATTAATTCTATCTTCGTTAGTTTTTAATTGAAATGTTTATATTTAAATAACGATATAGCCTTAATTTATATTAAAATTTTACTTATAAAAAGATTATAAAGAAATGATTAATATTAAACTTAATTGTTTAGGAATTAAAAATAATCATAGTATCTTCAATGTTTTATTAAATCCTATTTTTTTAAATATATTATTTTAACAAGAAGAATTATTTTATCCATAAATTTTATTTAGAAAGAATTTATTTCTTAAACACTGATTTTCATAAATACAATAATGTAATAAAACTATTATCATTATTGTTTCTGTTCACATAAAATATATATAGGAAATTTTTAAACTATTCTATATGCAAAAATATAAAGTATAACAACTTTATTTTCATAAATCAAATATCTTTTAACATGTTATTACGACTATGAATATTGATAATATATATTCCATTTTAATTATCTTTATATATATATCTTCAGTAAATGAAATTTACAGTATATTTTTTTATGTAAGTAAATTCAGATCGCTGTATTAAAAAAAAATTTTGTATAATGTATTATAAAATAATGTCTATATTTAAGATTAAATTCAATAAATGTAAAAGTTTTATATCAAATAGCTGTTTATATAATTAGAATTCTTTAGAACAAATAAAATTTTATCGTAACCGAGAACTTGATTTAATTACTGTAAGTGTTGCTAAATTTTAACATAATATATCATAATAATAATAAAATATAATCTATGATTTTTTGTTTTTTATATATTCTTTATTCCATCGATTTGTGTTCATTTTTTTCATCGGTATTTACACAAGAAAATTTTGTGTTTTGCAAATTTACTTTTATATTATATTTAAAAAATTTAAAAAATTTTCAAATATGTAATTTAAAATCGTTAAATAAATAAAAAAACTTTTCAAAAACATACAAAACAAGTATAAAGATATTAAAATGATATTTAATATCAATACGTTATAAATTTAAGAATTACTTTAATTTTAAATAAAATATTATTTTAATTCTTTGAGAAATTTACATTAAGAAATTTTTAATTAGTTAAATAAAACAAAAAATAAATTAAATTTTATTATTCTATTCGTATAATAAAGTTAATCAAGAATCTGTATATTTCATTAGATAGAAAATTTTTTTATATAAGCAACCGTTAAATAAAAATTTAATTCTAATATTTATTTAATAGATACTTTTCATTCCTAAAAAAATGAAAAATATATTATCAGATTACTCGATATAAAACTATATTTAATAAATCAAAAATTTGTTTCTAAATCTTATAATCCTTTACATTTTTATCGACAAAATTCGAATTATAATTACTTAACAATTTGGTGTCATAATAAAAGAATTTTTATTCATATAAATGTAACATTAAATGTACTAAGTATATTAGAAATTTTATTACTAAGAAAATGATGAATCGGTGTAAAGATTTTTTTTATAATATAATAATTATAATTAACTCGACATTAAAAATTTCAAGTTTCATCTGTACAAACCAATTACAATTGGTAATTATAATTTCTCTTGTGATTTAACTTTATTCGTTATTTGCTAAAGGATGGTATAATATAACAATGAATTAAGAAAGAATGTAAGAACATTATTAAATTATTGTAAAAATAATTGTCGTTAAACGACAATATAATGTCTAAAATATTTAAAATACGTTATATTAATCATAGGTATAATTACGAGTACTTGTAAATCTAAATATTGTTTAAAAAATAAACACCGAGTCAATTTTTAGCCACGTATGTTCCTTTTATATTCATAAATTATTTCTAAAATTACTAGTTATTTGGTTATATCTGACCTGCTTTTATGATTACAATTCCGGTACTTATCTCTATTTAATAGTTTACGATCATTCTTTTATACAATTACCGAAGTACAAAAGAATATTCATTTTCTTCAATTGCTTGTTTTACATTACTTATGTATTGTAACATTAAAACCATGTAATTGGTAATGATTATTATTGATATAATTACCCTATAATATTTAGGTTTCAAAGTTGCAAAGGTTACAAAGGTGCAGTTAATATTATTTAAGTAGTATTATAATTGAAATTGAAGAAAATAGTTAACTATCCAATTTATATTTCATTGAATTTCATAATTCTTTTGATGTAACAATCACGACGCAAAAAAAATAGAAATCCATTTAATATCAAGACTACCAATTACTTAAAACATGAAATAATATAAAATTATGTTCCGGATACATTCAAGAAATATTTATATTCAATATACAATATATATATATATATATATATATAAGGTATAGTTAACATTTAAACATCAAATTTTGAAAAGTTAAGTTTTTAAATAATAATTATAATCTTTACAAATATAATTCTAATATCGAATTCGAAATTATTAACTCGGTAAAATCTATATTTTTAATACCATTTCTAAGTATATAGTAATATTTGTTATTAAAATTAAAAAATCCACAGCAAATTTTATAATCTCGTTAATTATATTAAAATGCTATGAAAAATATTTTAATACTATTTTATAAGTGTAAATAGTTGAATAAAATAAAATTCCGCCTATAAATCTACTTAATATAGACATTTTTAATATTTTTCTTTTATCAAGATTTATATCACTTACTCGTGAAAAATTAAATTTGTATTTCTAATTTTTTGAAGTACAAAATAATTGTACATCTGTAACAAGTTTTTAAATTATTATCACGTATATTTTACTTATTTAAATTAATTCACATTTTAGTTACAAGTTGAAATAGTTACAATATTTGTATACGTAATGTTTAAATTGTCCTTCATACTTACTACGACGAATATTCAGGCAAAATGAAAACTTAAAAAACCTTAAATTAATTCGAGGTTGTTCCGTTTAACTTCATATTATATAATTTTAGGTATTGATAATTTTCATTATTTGATATGGAAGTGCAAAATTATTCATTCTTTTTTTTCTTTGAACATGCTAGAATAACTTTTCTATTAATCTATATTAATCCTGATTTAATTTTGAATACCAATACCAATACTAAAATTATAATTATATTATACGTAATGAATAAAATCACTGCGTCAAAATAATATAAATGCGTTTTAGTATTATATATTTATAAAAGAAGCGCACTGTATTATGTATTTTTTAATCGTTGATTAAATTTGAAATCAATATACGTTATAAGCTTAATTGTATAAACATACTGTGTTAATTTGTTACAATGTCATGTAACAAATACATAAATTAAGAAACAATCATGGTGATGTTGAAATGTAGAAGATAAAAATATAATAACGAAAATTTGTAATATTATGAATGTTACGGACTTTTGATACAACTATTGTAATTTAATAAACAAATATTTCTAATATTCTCATTTTATCAAGAAAAGTCTTGCGTTTGTAATTTAAGCATGTCGGCTTGATGTTTTTTATGGTATTTATCTGGAAAAGAAGTTTACTTTTTCAAAAGTGACTATTAATACTCTTTAGAATTATATGTCGCTTATTAATGTAAGTTGCTAAAAATATGCTTTGATTTTATTTTATAGTACCGTTTTTACTGTTTTCGACTTTGTTCTGCAATGTATTGATGACTATCCTATGTTGAGATTTAAAAATATACGTTTCTCAAACAAAGTTTTGTCAAAATTTTTGATGAAGCATCCAAAACCTTACGCTTTAAAAATCCAGAGTTATAATATTATCACAGTTTATCATCGGTTTACTTCTGGACATATAATATTTATGATTCGTTGTTATTTTACCGATTCTTTAAAATTATATGTCTCTCCGGATACGAAGATTTCTTTCTCTTGTACGTACGAAAAGTGTATTCAAATTTCAGCATTTTTTTAAAATTAATACAGCGAAAAGAAGTATTAATACTTTATCGATAATTTAATATTTGTAATCACAAATTTTATCATTGATTACAATAATAATATTCAATAATATGATTATTTATAAATTAATTTTATAGTTATTAGATTATTAAAACGAGTATTTTCGTTACTTTTAATTACATATAAAAGTTACAATTCGTATTCGTATCGAGATGTAAACTATTTTTAAGAACAGATATTTAATACAAACGTTAGATAGTTAAAATTATATTTTTATTTATCGATTTAGTGAAATTTTGTAATATCATAAATGAACCGCGATAAACCAGTGATGATAAAATTTATATTACAATATTATAGTATAAATTATTTTTTCGATAAACGTTTCTTTCGAGTGTCCTCGAAGGTAAGCCAATAGTTTTTAAAGTTTATCGTATTAATTAGCGTGGTACAATCTTAGTATCGTACAGAAGACTATATTCTCGAATACATGAAAAAATTGGATATACTTTAAAACTTCTTAATTTATCGTGTTACCAATGTGTTCTGTGATAATATTAAAGGCGTATTTTGTATTTTTAATAAATAATCAACCGCATAAAATATTATTAAAATTTCATTTCAGCGAGGAACACAAAACAATATCTTATCCATATTAATAGATACAACGAAAGACATCTTTACACTCTTCCATTCACGAGTCTTGGTCGAGTAAAACGTCGAGTCCAGTAAAACGTACATTAATCGTTTACTCCCCCCCAATCCGTGATATTCCAGGAAGAAGTCATCGAAGAAAAATATAACCCCACGACGATAATTTATTTTTTTCGTTAAAAGATTTATGTTTTGTTAACAATAAACAAATTTTAATGTTTTACATCGGTTGCAATATTCGTACTCGTACTAATTCGTATCCAAGTACTCGCGATTATTACTCGCGATGATTTGGTTTCTAAAACAACTTATTTATGTTCGATTGCGATAATTAACCCAATTCCTTGGTTACGTAATTAATTTAAAGGTAGTCCTTCGCAATAATCGTAATCTTTTACTTGTGTTTCGGATGAAATAACGAACTCGTTTCCAATGATAATTCAAAAATTTTTATTACAGCTAAGAGTTACTTCAAAATATCGATAAAGGCGAGAGCAAGAACATCAATCCAGTTCATTCAACGATAATTCAATTATTTTATGAATTATTATAACATTCGATATCACGTTTCACGTATCACAAATTATAATTACGATAATTTTTGTACGACATTTATTTCTCGTTTGTACCAGTAACCACGTAATTGTAAAATCGTGAAGCTTGAATTATAAATAAGTAAATACGAATAGATGCGCGTTGATATCTAAAGGTCAGTTTGTTACTTTTGGTGAGACGTTGCATCCAATCACAGCAACGCACCAAATACATACATATTCAACGATTCAGTGTCTACTCTCGTAAACGACAGCTCCAACATTTCGTGGAGGCATCGCGCGACGAACCACGAAGAACGAAAACCAGAAGAAAAGAAAGTCGCGGAGGTCGTTGTTGTTGTGTTTCCTCGAGGAAAAGCAGATCTGCGTCGAATCGTTTAGGGCCGGCATCGATGGACGAAGATCCGAGGAGGAACCGAGGTCGATCCGAGGTCGATCCGAGGTCGATCCTCGCCTGTCCTCCACGTCCTTCCCTCCCCCGGAGCTGCGAGCGCAAATTCGAAGCGAGATACCGAGCAAAAACAAATAAACCAAAGTCAAAAAAATACAATGCAAAAACACGAAAGCTGATCTCCGCTCGGCTAAGAGAGCCCTGGCGACCCAACCTAACCCCAGCCGTTGCTTATCTGTCGACAGGTATCCGGGAGCACCGCCTCAGCAAGCCCCGCGTTTTAGCAAGAGGTTCGACGACGTCGCGCCTCCTGGCACCGAGGGATACTACGACGTGCCTCCACCGGGCGTCGATCACCTCGAAAGGCCCGGACTCTCCAAAGATCACATGGCCTCCAAAGATAAGGAGGGAGACAGGTATAACTCCGAGTATATATGTCCGAGTATTCCCTTCGCTCTTCCTCTTTATCCTTCTTCTCTTTTTTTTCTCCCCTCGATTTGTCACGCGGCTTTTAACTGCCCCCGACGAATTAACGCTCGATGCGAACTCTCGGTGTATTTCGATCTTGACTTTGTAAGAGGCTGATCCACGACCGCTGTACCCGCTGTACCCGCTGTACCCGCTGTACCCGCTAGACCCGCTATCTCGTGTTATCATCGTACTTTGCGATACTTTTACGTTGTTGCAGGTAAGCTTTCGACCGTTTTTCGACCGTTTTTCGACCCATTTTCACCCGATACTTTTCCTTCTCCGATTGGAATTAGGTTTTTTCGATTAATTTATTTCCCTGGAACACGACGAAAGAGAACTTTCGTAAATTAACTTTCATCCGTTCCTGTTCTCCTTCCTTTTTTATCGTCTTTGCCGTTACCGCCCTTCTGTCCAAATCTTTCTAAATACCTCGAAATTCGATGTACGTTCGTTCTTAACAAACTCGACGAGTCTTGTTCCACGGAAAACAGTCGGTACTGAATTTTAGGGGTAAACCCTTCCTATCCTTGTATTGCATCGATAATATAAGATCACGGTTTAACATCTTTTTGACAGTTGCGTTAATTTCGATGAACTATAAAAGTGGCTGTAGCATTGCGTAATCGAAGATTGCTTATCGTATCAACGAAACCTGCACATAGGAATACATAATACGAGAAATTATAAAATAGCGTCAAGATAATATTTACTATTCCAACTTCTTTATTTTTCTTTTAATACTTTTTCAAATGGCCAAAGTACTAGACTAAGAGGATAAAGATTTGCATCGAATGTTACCAAAGTATTCTAAAATCTGAATCTAACCATTTTAACGGTCGATGGATTATTTATAAAATTTCTTTTAACTTTAAAATTAGAAAATTAATTTTTAAAATCCTCGTAAATAATATTTGATTGTTGTTATCGTAAGATACAAAGTTAAAGCGTTCCAAAAAATACCATCGCATACATTTGATATTCATCCGTATTAAAAATGTTTTTAATTCTTCGTCGAGTTCATTTATATTAATATCGATTTTCGGTAAAGTAATTTTTGTTTTTCATTTGACTTTCATTTTTTTATATAAAATACGTTTATAAATTATCATTTATGCGGACTACTTTGAAAAAAAAATTTAAAAGCTACATCAAATTAAGAAAATTATTTTAAATTCTAATATTAGAATAATATTCGTATATGTATTAAGTACTAAATTGGTTTGAGCTACTTTTATTCTTCGCTTTGAAAGCGGTACAGAAGTAGAATTATGTAATGCATTAAATCCATAAAGGGAACGAGCCTATTAATGAAATATTTAAAAAAAAAAGAAGATTCGATACGAAAGATCAAAGCAAACTTTTATTACTTGTTTTTCACAAAGTTTTGTGTTTCAGAATCATTCGTAAATTTTTTCCCTCCGTCGATACTTAAAAACGATATTTTTAGCGATTACAAACTTGAATAATGTAATTAGTTTAATGGCATTATTTATTTCGTTTACGCGTACATATTTGTCTGCATTAAGAATCGAAAATAGTTATAATATTCGCATTTCTTAAAATTTAACTTTGGATTCTCTGGAATCGATCGATTACAAATAAAATGGAACGAAATATTAATAAGTTCACCTAATAATATTGATATTCTATAATTTCACGATACTTTTAGTAAAACGTTAAATTAGATGTAAAAAGTTGATTTTTCACTCTTGATAACCTAAGTTGAACGTATCGTTCGCGAATTCTTAGGTATTATTTATTTTCGTTATAATTAAGCTAATAAATTATATCATTTATAAGAAACAACGTGTAAGGTAAGTTAAAAGGGTCGAGTGATAATTTACGATACGCACGATATCATTTAATTTTATTTACAAATTTTATTCACCAATTTTACTCGAAATACAAAAACGCGGTCCCTTTGAAAGTTAGAATTCGTCGGTAACCGAAGATTTTAAGCTTTTACGGCAAAGAGACGAGAAAACAACATCGCATCTAATATTTATACTTCGTCAAATAAATAATCGTCCGAATAATTCGAATACTTTAATTTGAAACACGGCAGCTTTACAATAAAGATCACGGCCTACTTTTCTCGATTCGCACGTCCACGTTTACGTTTGAGCATCGGTGCAAACTCGCGAAACGGTTACGCTTTTAATTTAAAATTACATCGATACAGTCCCTTGATCCGATCTCCGATGCGTTAACGAGTTCGTTCGCTGCGAAATAAACTACGTTCGGGTTTAAAAACATGGAACGAACATAGAACGATAATCAACGCGTTTCGATGTTTATCGAGCCTCGCGTTTCTACGACGGAAGTGCATAAAGAATATGATAGAGTCGGTGGGCGCATGCGCATCCACGAGATCGTTCGGTTCAACCGTCGAGGCGGAGTTTCGTCGGCGAATTCAAAAGAAACGACGAGAGGAAAAAAAGAAAAAGAGAGAAAAAGGGAAACGGGCGTCGAAACTCTGGGATCTTTGCGATTCGACAATTCAATTTTCCTCGGTCCTTTCGACCATAATAAGTAAGACGGACGAAGGGCATTCGGTATTACGATCCCCATCCTTCCCCATCCTTCCCCATCCTTCCCCATCCTTCCCCATCCTTCCCCTGGCACCGTGTAATCGCGCTCCTACGCGTCTCGGTCCTCGCATTTAAGGATTTAATGGAGCACTCGTATATTTGGAACTAGAATGCGAGAGAGGACGGATAGGGAGCGCCGGAGCGAGCGCGAATCGATCGACGAGAGGCGAGACCGAGAGGCGAGACCGAGAGGACAGACGGGAGGAGTTGGACCAAGAGCCACTCGCCTTTGTCTTTGTCGCGCAAACCCACACCGCGATTCCCGTCGTCTTCGACTCGAACCTCGGCTTTCTTCCTTCCCTCTTCCTCGATGTTTACTCCACCGTTCGAGTCTGCGGATCGCGGATGTTGTCTTCCATCTTCCACGAGGACGCGAGTTCTTTGCGGATGCCTCGAGAGCGTCGAGGATGTAGATTAGGTGCGCGCCGTACATTTTTTTACCGTAGAGCGCTGAGAGATCCAAGCCCCGATCCAAGCCCCGATCCAAGCCCCGATCCAAGCCCCGATCGATCGGTTGTCGTTTGCGCCAACACTAAGCAATAAAACTTCGCACCTCCGCGGTTGCCGATCCTTCCACTTACCTTCGCCTTTCCCTGTCTATACGGAGAACAAATGGACGTTGGTTGCCTCAAACTCCTTTATTTGCATCCAAATGCACTTTGATCCAATTACGCTCTTAAAACTCATCGATGCTTCCGAACGCTTGCGTATTTTTTTCTCGAGGGTTTGCAAAATTTTAGCCGTTGCTTCTTCGCCTACGATGACGTTACGATATTAAAAATAAAAAGGTAATCGATGGTTTTACGCGGTACGATACGATTTTATTTTATTTACCGACCAACGAATAAGAGAATCGCGGCATAAATTATTTTTACTCCTAAAATAGGGAAACGATGACCCATTCGATAACAAAAAACAAATGTAACAATAGCAATCTAATACAAAGCGATATCCAAATTTTTGATTTATTTATTCGATCATTGCATTATTTTGTTTAAAATCTTTTCCTTTGTTAACGCATACGCGATCCGGACCAATAATTTCCTCGTACGCTCGATAATTACGGTCGTTCGTTCGCGCAAACGGGATTTATTCGATGAATATCGTACTCGAAAAGATAACTAAAAATTATTAAAGCGATGATTTTATTCGTGTATTTTAACATTTTGTACATTCGATACGATCACGGATATCTATCTCGAGTTGGAAATAGATCTTGGAAGAAATCTCCGTGCGTTTATACGTGCACCTAAAAACTTTGGATATTCATCGAAATATCGAAGATCTTTCCTATAACGAACGACGCTTTTCTTATTTATCGTTGAACAGCTTAAGACTATTCTTGTAGTCGATCAACGATCGAAATCGTAACAGCCTCCGTTTCCCGTGCACAGGTACAAGGATGACAGAGATAGACACAGAAACGACGACAAACTACGAAACAGAAACGATCGAGACAGACGCGATCGTGATTACGATTACGAAAAGGACGGCGGTGGTCATCGACACGATCGTTACGATCGTCACTCGGTCGACCGGAAGCGGAGCAAGAGAAGCGCCAGTCCATATTCCTCGAAATACCGCGGTGAAATAAAAGACGCGACTCCCGAACGTCCACGCAAGAAGGAGAAGGACTACGAGGAGAAGTCGGACGATCGCAAAAAGGAGAAGAAGATCAAAGAGAAGAAGAAGAAGAAGGACAACGAAGAGAAGGAAAAGAAAAAGAAAAAGAAAAAGGAAAAGAAAGCCCTGATCCAAAAGGAAGCTGCAGCCGCTGTCGCAGCCGCTGCCGCAGCGGCGGTCGTCAGCTCCACCACGTTGCCGATCATCAAAGTCAAGGAGGAACCCCAATCCAGCGACGAGGCCCCGTCCTCCGAGATTCCCCTCAAGTCCCTCAAGAGTCAGACTTGCCTCATGCAACTCGCGGACGTCGTGGTCAAGTCCGAGCCGACCGACGACGTCCAAACTGCTCAAGAACGACGAGAAGAAACTCAATTCCGTGGAGATGTCGATGAACCCCGAGCCCCCGGAGACGGTGATCGCCGAGGCCTCCTCGAAGACGGGTCCGGACGCCGAGCCTGACAGTCAGGTCTCCGATTCCAAACCCGAGATCAAGATAACCGAGAGTCTTTACGCGGGTCTGGTCGACGACACCGAGATCACCACGACCTCGGTGGTGCCCCCGAATGCGACGAAGGCCGACGGGAGCAGGGAGGACGGGGAACTCGACGACGAGAAGGCCGAGGCCATCCCCGTGAGCACCTCCCCCAAGAAGGAGGAGTTCCTCGCTCCCCTCCCCGAGCTCTCCAAGTGGGAGAGGGACGAGAACGCGGAGAAACTGGACGACGGCTCCGAGACCACCGGCAAGGAGTCGCCCGATCTCGAGGACTCCAAGTGCGCCAAGGTCGTCACCACCGAGGTGCTCAAACGAGCCGAGAACGCCATTTTCCAGAAGGCTATCAACGCCATAAGGCCCATCGAGATCAAGAAGATCAGCGAGAGCAGGAAGGTGCTCTACCAAAACCCGGAGCCGAAGGTAACTTCACCCGTACGCGAACTAATATTTTAAACTAATATTTCAAACTAATATTTAACTCGAACGACAAGTTTCTCGACCCAAAGAAAAGTTTTCTCGAACGCGCGTCGCTTTTATAAAATCCGCAGGTTCTAGAACCGGAAATGGAGAGGGAGACGCGCAAGAGCGTGAACGTGACGCTGAACGTCGGGAAGAACGAGCGGAACGTGGAGATCTCGTCGGAACCCCTGAAGAAGACGAAAGTCGAGAGGCCAAAGTTCAAGGGCGTGCAGCTTTCGCCCACGAGGCTGTCGGTAAAGGAACGCCTGGGGGAGAAGATCGAGGACGAGGCGAAACTCGGGAGTATCAAGTGCGTGGTGGATCAGCGACGGGAGTCGAACAAGGGTGAGACGACGCCCAGGAGCCGATCCCCCAGGGTTACCAACAAAGACAGACGGGTCTCGGTCTCGCTCGAGACGAGGATCGACAACGTCCCCCTCATGCCGAACCCCGAGAGGAAGGTCTTCGTCGAGGACCGGAAGAGGGAGAGACTCGAGAGGCCGAGACTCGAGGCCAGACCAACCGAGGTAAACGTTTAGCCGACGATTCCTACTATTTCATTCATAATGCACGTCTTTTGACATTGGTAACGGTTTTTCTGTCTTTGTAGACTAATTGGGTGCGTTTGATTTTAGAGGTAAGTAGTACTACTCTAAGTGGCGAGTGGTAAGTCGCTCGGAAAGCGCAAGAAAGCGCAAGAAAGCGCAACTAACTATAGATAACCTCATACGAACGCTTACCATTGATATACCCGTTCTCTCTGGGTACATGGAAGCAGCTGGTCGAGGTGGAGCAGCGATTGGATCGTTTCCATTGATAATTTGGTTATGATATTTTTAGAGCGATGTGTTTTTAGAACAGCTTGTCCTTAAATTATATTTATTAAGCATAAGTACGTTGCGATTTTTATTTTATTTATCGCGCCCAGTGTATTTTTATATATTTATATATTTATATATTTATATATTTATATATTTATATTTATAAAAAATACCGCGATGTTTGGTCCAATCAAAGTTTTTCGTTTTTAAGGCTATTTTTTTTTATTTATTTAATAGTTGCATTTATACTTTTCAAATGAAAAATTAAATACGAGGCATAATGGAATAATTTATATCGAATGTTTAGTGACCCTAATTTCGTTGTCGGCTTAGATTCAATATACCAATACAACAAGTAAAATTTTAAAAATGGTTAACGTTATTTTATTTATAAAAATGCTGGTCGATGTTAGCAAATTAAAATTCTTCCCGACGTTATCTATAAGTAATAACATTTGACTTTTGAGTAATTCTCGTTCAAGAAAAAGATCGATAATTATTTTAAACGGTGACGTTTAAAATTTAAAAAATAATATTATTCCGAAAACGGTAATATTTTATTACAAAATATAGGTTTAAAAGCTTGATTCCGATGGTCCATCGAGTTGATATTTAAAGTATAAAAAAAAATAAAAAATAAAAAAATTAAAAAATAAAAAAATTAAAAAATATTTACCGGTAATTATAAAAATTATTTTCAAAATTTTTTAAAATATTCTACAGATTAGTATTAATTAATATTAAGGATTTTTTATTATTAGTGACGAATCAAACGCACCCAATACTATCAAGTCATAAATGAGCAATAATAAACTAATAAAATTTGGCTTTTTTAATATTTATGTGAGTAATGCGGACTTTTATTATAACAAACTGTAATTAAAACGGACTAATAGTTGGTTTCAAATTATATCATCGCAATATGTTATTACTTAAAATCCAATATATGTGTATATATATATATGCATATACGTATATTGCATGTTTTAACGTACACATTAAAAAAATCGTTACATCGATATACGACGAGATAAACGAAATTCTAAATAACGAGACAGGTTAATCTTACAAGGTACAACATAATATATTCGGTAACTTTTACATCTTATGCGTGAACAACGATGTCGAATAATCTCGGGATGAGCGTAGAAATAATACCGGTAAACAAAAAAAAAAAGATATAAATTACGAGATTCTTACATTCGGTTGAATAGATGTGAAAATAGAATTTTTAAAACGAAAACCAAAGTATTCAATTTCTGTACGTGAATTACGATCAAGATGTTTGGAAACAAAATACAACGCTACATTCGGAAATCGATGCATCGTTTACGTAAAAAATACTCGAATTAAGTGTCGTTTCGAGTAGTCAACCAAATATACGTCACGTACGATACCAAAATCGAACTGTACTCGAATTCGGTCGGAAGGATCGAAATAAAATCGACGTCAAGTTTTTTGTTTTCGTAAACGATTGGATAATGATTTTAGCGACACGATAAAATAATATCGACTTATTTTTTTACTTTCGACCGATAATCAATCCGTCGCTAGTCTTTTTTTTTTTCACGACGCGTAACCGTTACGTGTTTACATATTTTCAAGCGTAAGCCCAACTTTGATACGATAGCTCGTTTAATTTTTCATCGTTAAAGTAAAAGAAAATGTAATTATTAAAAGTAGCAGTGCATTGAAAATTTGAGTTTTGGTGTCGAGCCGTTTCGCCCTCGGAAACGATAATAAAAAAAATGTAAAAGAGCGACTTATGTTTTTTGACGAACGTGTGCTCCGTTGACCATAGGAACCGATGCGAATGCACGAAAGGACGGATTTACGCAAAGTGGATAGGATAACGAGGACCCCGCCACCTCCAGCCCTGGTCGCGTACAAGTTGCGCAAGGAGGAGGAGGACGAGAAGGACGAGCGCAAGAAGGATAAGAAGTCGAGAGACGACAAGAAACGGAAGAAGGAACATCGGAGCCGAAGTAAGTCGCGCGAGCGAAAGAAACGCAAGGACAAAAAGCATAAGAAGGAGCGAGACAAGGGCTCGGACAGACGTCAGAAGCGGAGCAAGGAGAAGGAGTTGCCGCAGGACAAGTCAGGCGACGAGGACAAGGAAACCGGGGATGTGCCGGTGAGCCTCGAGGCTTGGAAGAAGCAGCGCAGGAACCCGAGGCTCGTCTCCGACCGCAAGAGGAGCGTCCTCGACGAGGCCAGCTTCGAGCCCGATTACTCGGCGACGGATTCCGAGTCGGAGGATGACGACAGGTCGACCCTCATCGCCACCAAACGAGCCAAGGTCGACGACAGTTCCATCGGTGTCGACTCCGAGATCAAGTCCTCCAAGAAGAGGCCCAAGGTGATTTAAATTTCAAGAAACCTCTAAATTTCGTCCGATTCTTCGAATTCGAGTTGGACCGTTTATTAGCTTCTCTATTAAATTATATAAATTATATAAATTATATATTGGAACGATCGATTTTTACCCATTTTTTACCCATTTTTTACCCATTTTTTACCCATTTTTTACCCATTATTTTACCCATATTTTACCCATTCTTTACCCTAGCTTCTAACTGTACTAACGCTTGCGCTTACCTCGCTTAAAACACGCGTTAAAATTTAAAATTTACAGCGACGTTTCCGATAACGATCGTTTTGTTTTCACATTTTTTACAACGATGAACGTCAATTGTCACGCTAACCAAAGGTACGTTTAATATTTCAGCCTAGTAGCTCGGAGGACGAGGACTCAACTAGCTCGGAGAGCTCGTCGACCGACTCGGACAGCTCGGTCGAGTCTCATAGAAAGAAAAAGAAGAAGCATAAGAAGCGCAAGAAGCGCAAGGCGAGCAGAAGAGACAGCAGTTCGGATTCGGACGCGTACACCGACTCTTCGGATTCGAGCTCCGAGGAAGAGAAGCATCGCAAGAAGAAGAAGTCCAAGAGCAAAAGTAAACAATCCAAGAAGAAGAAAAAGTCGAAGCATAAATGACGTTATTAAAAGAGACGCGAACACGAAAAGACAAAGTGATCCCCATTTAAGGATGAAAAATTAAGACAAACGAGTGATGAAAAACACGATGATAATCGCGAGTTTTTACTTTAATCGTGAGCGACATTCGAACGCTTTTTGGAAGGTGGAGCTTAAATAGTAACGAGCGAGATTCTCTTAATTTGTATAATACGTTTAGTAACTGATTTCAGTCTCAAGAAGGGAGGAAAGTGATTTATGCATTAGGACGAATATCGACGTAAATGTTGAATAGTTCTGACATAATTTGATGCCGAATGTGTATACAAGAGATGTGTATACGCATATACAAACTACGGACATAATGATAAATAGTTGAAAATATTTAAAAAGAAAAAAAAAAGCTCTTTGTATACATGCATTATAGTGTACGGGAAAAATAGTCATAAAATAAAGCCAACTTCTTGATAAATACTAGATTACACTTATTTATTACACCATTCGATGACATTGAAAAATTTTTAATTCGAGTCGATCGCTGAACGATCATTTTATTTTTGTTGTTTTTTTTTTTAATTTTAAGACTTCGATCACATATTTTAAGATCACTATCGTCTAACTACGCACTTCTTATTTCTTTCAAAGTTTCGATGATACAAAAAAGTAGAGGCACATCTTTCGTCTTTTCCGTTTCCACAGTTCCCAAATCTTTATTAATGAAGGTTCGATCCAAAGGCAGCTTCGATAATTCACATTCTACATTGTAAAAATGATATTTAATAAATTAAATATTCAAAGTACGAACGAGCGTTGATCATTTATTATATAGTTGTACAAAAAATTTACCTGAAACGAGTACAGTCGACGTGTATTTATATCCCATCCAATCCAGATATTCTCTTATGAGTTCGTTGATGATTAGCACTTCGTTCGGAGCCCTGAGGCACTTGGATCTACTGGATTTGTGAGAACCTTCTAAAAGTTTCATCACTTTTGTTCTCATCGCAGCTTTCATTTGACTGAGCTCTCCCTCGGCCTCCAAAGAAGATCTTACAGCTAAATATTTTTATTCGGTAAATAAATACTTTCGAGTTGAAAAAAAGTTGAAATTGCGATTCGATCATTTTCAATATTGCATAACTTGCGTTTGTTATTTGAACTGATAACTATTTCAATCTTTGGTAGAAAAGGTACAATCCCTTAATTTACAGTACATAATTTTTGTTGAAGTTTATTAATTTCTGAATAATATTAGTAGATTGACAAAAATTGTAGATACAATATATTAGGAAAGTTTTTATTTATTCCTAATAATTGCTTACCTTCTATCAAATCTTTTCCTGTAGCCATAATTTAAAAACTTTTGGTTAATTTAAAAAATACGTCAGTTATCGCAATGTTTTGGAGTAACCGCCGGTATAGCAACAGACAGCCAAAACTAACATAACCTAATCTGACCGAGTACGGGAATATCGGTTAATTTTGAAATTCAAATTATATTTTGTACGTTACACGTACCGTAATTAATTAAACTTGAAAAAAATCAAATAATACACTTTATACAAAAGCTCTTTTATACAACATTTTTTTATGTTTAAACTTTGTCCAAGTTGATACATGAATGTATCGGTCAACGATTAATCGAATGAAAATTCCATGAAATGATTCAATTTATTTACACCTATTTAACGTTATATAAATATTTTCGATATCAAGTTAAACATTGTAATATTAAATAAGGAATATAAAAATAAAAATATATCGTTACTAATATTTTTTTTTAAATTGTATAAATTATATTTTTTATCGATTATTCGAGTATATATAAAGAAATACTTCTAAGAAAATTTAAAGAAAAGCTTCTAAGAAATTTTGAATATTATTAAAATGCAATGAAATTTGTTAAAAATGAAATTTTTTTTTTAATATAATAAATTATAAAATTAAATATTAATGTATAAAATAAAAATATTAAAAAGTTTATTAATTTATTTTACGGTAAAATAATCGCTTCGAGTTAAGTAAACAAGATAAATTCATTTAAAATTTATAGGCTATTCCAAAAAACTCTAGGTAATTAAAAAACAAGGTATTATCTTGTTTATATAAATATATTTGTTCAAAATTTTAAAAATACAAAATATAAATGGATTCGATCAAGGAACGGAATATGTTACAAATTTGATATGTAAATTTTTTATCGATATATTTCGTGGTTCAAACAACAAAAATTAATAAAAGAGTTTCTTAGAAATAATCTTCAAGGTAGTTCCAAAATACATTACAAGTAATTATTAAGACATAAGATATAAATGACCAAAGAGAAAAATTATTTAGCGTTCTATAAATTCACGTTACAAGGAAAATCAAAATAACATTAAACGCATACGATAAAAAACACGACACGTTGCAAACACGTAATCGTGTAACTTTATTCGGTAAATTTAAATCACGATGTGCGGAAAAAGGAGTTTTCTTTAAAGTTTTTCCGAAATTAAGAATCCAGAGAAAATTAAAGATTTGTCAAACGAAGAAAATCAGAACAATGCATTTTCGAAAATTTGAATTTAAAAAATATAAAAAAATGACAACTCCCGAATCTTTGTATCTCCTATAATCAATGTCTTAAAATCAAACATAATTTAAAATTGCGATTGCTTTTTTCTCTTTTTCCTCATCGATAGTATCGAAAAAATCCCCTCTGTAATTTAGAAAATAATTATCTTTGGGAAAAAAGGAAGTTTAACCACATTCCGATAAAAAAAAATACAAAAAATAAATTTTCGATGGTTGGTAAAGATAAGAGACTTTTTCAATTTTACGCTTTTCAAGCTTAAATGCCCGAAAGAGAACCCTTGCGAAACGTATCCCCAGTCATTGATCGCTGTTCCGAAAACTTACTTATCTACTTGCCCGCGATCGCGACAACGAAATACTCCTTTCGAGGAGCAACGGACTCCAGTTTCCTTTCAAGCTCGAACAATGAGCCATGCGTTCGGAATCGGTCGCCTTTCTGCTCAAGTTCTATCGAAGATCGAAGGATCGCAGATTATCAGAAGATTACGCCGATTATGCCGATTATGCCGATTATGCCGAACTCAATACTCCCGCGACTCGTCCAACTCCTCCAAATCTATCGCGCGGATCATTGTTCGGCGATTTTCGATTTTTATCGTTATTTTTAACGTAGGTGCAAATTATCAAACTCTTCTAAGATGTTTCGGTCTTTCTCCGATTCCTTCAAATCCGATTTTATATTGCAACGCGAGCCTCGAAATCGATCCTTTTTCGCTTGTGAAACACTCACTTATAACGAAGATACGTTGAAGTGGCGTAGATTTTCCATTCGATCGAGACAATATTCGGAACATTTTTCAAATACTTTAATTTCTTACATTTTTGAAGATGTCTGTACTCCGACTCCTACAATAGACGAGAGAAAAAACGCAGGAAAAGAAAGAAAGGAAAAAAGAGACGATCGTATTCGATCGTTTTCGATCGTTTTCGATCGTTTTAGATCGTTTTCGATCGTTTGAAATAACTAGTTACCGCCTCGAACTTTATTTTCTTTAGAGCTTTAGCATTACGGATTTTAGTATTTACATAAAATTGAAAGACAAGATAAAAAGACGACGGGCCGATCGTCGGTTCGGCCTGAGCTCAAATGCAAATATCATATATACGGCGAAGCAGTGCCTAAAACCCGAGAGGATGCGAGAACCACTGGAACCGTGAAATTAAAAAAACGTACCATTGGTTGGAAATACGCTGACGGCGTTCGGTACTACGACCAAAAGGACAACTGACAGAAGGAACTTCGTATCGCTTGATTAAACTTGGAAGCAAACTCAGCGAGGCGATTATATCCGCGCGATTAACGGACTTCCTTGTTTTTGTTTCACCGATCGAAAATAAACTTCTGCCGCAGATTTTCCACGGTTATATCTGTTTTCCTTCTTTTCCTTCTTTTCCTTCTTTTCCTTCTTTTCCTTGTTTAGAGACCTCGAACCAATATTGGAAAAGTCATTATTTTTATCCAAGTTGTCGGTGAAACATCTTTCTTGCATAAACTATTGTAGTGCACGTAAAAATCGATGGTAAACTAACTAAATTTTTACAAGATTTTAAAGTGCCTTTTCAACCGACGCTAAACATGGATCTTAGATTTAATTAACATATATAAATTATGCTTTTAATAACCCTTATATAACCCCTTATTATACATGTATTTTAACTGTAAAAACATTTGAATTTTTCAATCGAATGATAAATTTAACATTTATTTATACATCTAAAATAAAAGTTCAAGATTTAACGAAACGTATGCAATTTATGCAATTAAATTAAATTATTTACTTTATTGTATATTTGTATTTTATTTATAGTTTCTGTAAATTATAAAAAGCACCGAATTTAATCGAATTAAATTTTCAAATTCATTTTCTCCGTCTACTAAAAAATTTCGAGTATTAAAATTGTATCATTTTATATTATCTTAAATTTCTTAAATAAAGCTTTATTAATTTGAATAACTTTTTCGCAACCTTTTTCGTTCGATGTAAATAGTTATCACGATCGATCAACAATTTATAGTTTTAAATGAACACAATACTTAGTTTACTAAATAATATATTAGAGCTGAAATCAACGTTTTTGAATCTCGTGAATTTTTATCAATAATTTATAATTACTTATTTCAAAATTTGCTTTAAAAAAAAATAAATTGTGTCGAAGAATCAAATTTTATTTTTAAACGATGCTTCTTAAGAAATTAATTATACGAATAATATACAATGAATAAAAATACGCAAATAAACTTTTTAAATACTTTTTGTATCGTATATATTATTTACATTACTACTAATTTATTTAATAATAATATTTTAGACTATTCGATTTAGTCTCTCGATTAATAAAATTATATACACTTTAAAAATATTGCCACTTAACATTTAAAAAATTGCTTCACGATTCTTTTACATGGTTCTTTCAATGGTAAGTAAATATTTTTGATTTATGTATTAACGATAACGAATCCGATGAAGGAATACAGTCTGGTATTGGAAATAAAAAAAAAAGTTAAACGACGATGATTCAACATTTAAATTTTATTGTATCCGAGTAAATAATTATAAAGAAAATTCATTTAAACTTAATCGAGTGTTCAACATCGACAAAGCCTTGCATATTTTCCGAAGTATAAAACAAATCCACGAGTATATTTCAGCACGCGTACAAACTTAAGCAAGTACACACGTTTAGTTATAAAATCTCGAAAGATTTTTACAACGCAAAACAGTTTGATTAAATTAAAAAAATTTTGAATTAACTCGAAAATCATATTATATTCCGAAGCTCGTTGGTAAGAAACCAAAGAATCTCGTATACCGTTAAATATTAGCTATTTAGTATTCGCTAGAAAAAACTATAAAAAATTGACGACATCGCCATATCGTGTAACATTTAAACTAATTTTCAAGCGAACGATAACAACGATGGACGTAGAGCGAAAATTGAGTAAAAAATATATTTATTTCGTACAATAGAATTACGTCGGCTAAATATTAGCATGTGTCGCCAGGAAAATGTACGCATCGAAAGTCGTCACGGATAATAAGGAAACAGTCGTGTATCGGCTCCGGAATATCTTATAAGCTGCGCCTCGTTATTTCGTCTTCGAAACTTTGAATAATTTCCTTGAAAATCGGAAATTTGGATATCCTCGGTCCCTCTGGATACACTTTTGTCAATTTTCTCGCGTATCGAACGCTCCAAACCGAGAATCCTCATCGACAACCTGCAATATCGCAGGTGAGACTCGTGAAAAAATTAAAAACGATCCCACCGTCCCTCGTTCTCCTGTATCTCAAAGACCGAACTCGCGATACTCGCCTGGCCGTGTGGTAGATGTCTCGGTTGGTCGATCGCTTGGGTCCCTCCTCCTCGTGTTTGCCAGTGATGCGCATCTGTATCCTCTTGAGCCTCTGTCTACTTGCCCAGGCGCGTTCGAAAAAGAAGATCCCGACCGCACCGACGGCCCCGGCGAACAGTATTATGAACGCCCCGTAGACGTCCATGAATCGCGCCTGATTGTACTTGAGGACACCCTCGCAGTTCAGCAGCGGAGGTTTTATCTGCAGGGTGAGCTTGCGCAGGATTCCGTACTGCCACATGCGTAGGATGCTGAGAGGCAACCAACGTTCTTTACTACGAGTTCTTTATTACGAGTAACGGAGAAGACCCGGTCCGATTCGGATTTAACGAAATTTAAGGATGGAACGCGGCTGTTCGTTTCTTTATTTCATCTTTTACCGACTCTGATATTCGATTGTAACGAGCGGTGCGATCGAGTATCCCCCTCGACTATTGACTATTACTCTATCGAACCCTCGCTGCTATCGAATTTTTATTGCTATCGAAAAATTTTATTAGTGTGGAAACTCCTTCGAGGAAATATATTTCATATTTTATGATCGATATCCCGCCTTCGAAAGTAGATAAAGGTCCTTATTTCGGAATAAAAGGCATTTTTCACGCGCGTTCCGATCGATTCTACTCGTGCGATGTAAATTTTTTTATAGATACGAACGAATCAAAAGTGTCTTCGAAGATACTTTGCGTAATCTTATTTTTTAAGCGCGTATTTTTTAATACGCGTACAAAAGTGATCGAAATTAAATAAAAGTTGGTAAATAAAAGTGAATCCGATATTTCGTAATGTAATTTAATATTCCGAAGTAATATTTATCCAGGTTTTACGTGTTTTGAAAAAAAGAAACACCGAATAATTTAAAAGAAAATTCTCGAATCGCGTCGCTCGATAAAAGTCGAATGCATTCGTGACGTAATAAAATACTATTTAAAACGATACTCCACTCGAGTAATTTCTCCATTGGATGCTCATTTTCTCTGGTGCGCATACCTGATGTTAATAATTTTTTTGTAAGGACTGTCGGTGGAGATCGGCAGTGCCATGATACCCGGAGTTTTCGTCCGAAGTTCGCTGATCTCGCACCTTTTGAACATCAACGCATTGCGTAAAATGCGTTTGGCGACAGTTTCGGTCACGAAAAAAGCGTAATTGCCCCTAATCGCTTTCTCGAGTCCCGTTTGCTCGGGCACCTTATTCTGATCACTTTCCAACGTTTTTACGTAAAAATTACGCAGTTCCTCCTTCATCTAAAAATTATATGCAATTTTTAACACGGCGTGAAATTTGAAATGGATTTTGAAACGGACAATTTCATCGATCGAATAGCGTTTAATAAAAAATTGCTCGCGAGTTCGATGTTGCGAAATTTTGAAAACGTATCGCGTTCTATAAATCACAAATATCAATTTTAATTTAATTTAATTTGTCTATTGTAACATTTTACAAATTACATAAATACAAATTAAGTTTTTTTTAATAACCTCGCTTTAAAAGGAAATCTATGTATTAGTATACACAAAAAATTCATCGATATTTTCATAATATAAAAGATTGGCTTAAAATGCCTTTCGTGCACCGTAAATTATTTAATATTTGAAAAATTTTAAATTAATCTAAGTAATTTTTCATCGTTCCTTTTAAAAATGCAATAATCAATGGTTTTTTGTAATGATAGTTTTTAATAATAGAATTAAGTTATAGTTGTATTATAATTTTAAACGATTAGCCTCGACTACGGAAAATAATAGAACAATTTACTTATGACCTAAAGATTCGTTTTATGTAAAGAAAACTAACAGAAATATAAATATCGTCGTTTTTGCTGCAGCCAAAAATGTAATCGTAATCGAAGAAATCGGATACGTTACTGATGGCAATAGTTTTCACTGATAGAATCGACGTTATGGAGCCGGAATACGAATTGTAAGTTATCAACGAGAATATAAGGCTCCCGAGAAGTACAGTTTTTCCGGCCCGCGTTCTCGGAGTCCAAGGCGAACCTGAAAATTGAGTAATTATACATTGGTAATTTAATTCGATTTCGATAAAAGTAATATTATTTATATGTTCTTTTCGTAATCATCGTTTGAATACAAAGTAATTCTAATTTTAAAGCAGTCGTTTATTCTAATTATTTTAATTATCGTACGAAAGGCTTCGATAATAAATATAAAATAATAACTACAGTGCACCGGATGTTGTAATGGAATCGTTACCTTGCATACACATTATGCTAATACACCAAAGCGTCGCTTCTCCGAGACCAAAATGTTCTCTGTCTTCCTTCCAGTGAATGAAGAGCGTCACATAATTAATAATCTCCATCACACCTATGATTAACACCAAAGTCGCCAGAACGCACAATAACATTTTCTTACTGAACGGCTGCAAAAAAATATTGATGGATGTCTCCGGAGGTTTGAAAAATATGCTTCTTCTATAAGGTTGAAAAAGTCGATGTTATATTTTTAAGTCAGTGTTATGTATTTAATTGCAGTGGAATCGAATTGGAATGAATTCGAGGCTTAGAATCAAGAGTACGAAAATAAAAGAACTACAAAAAAAGAAAGGGTAGAATTAAATTAATATCGATAGAAACAATATTGATAGTTTAGAATAAATAAACAAATAAATAAATAGTCTTCGTTAAGAAATACTTTCTCGAAACTGAAAAATACGACGATACCAAGATCGTAATCGATTGCAACATCAATATCGAATTAATCGCTATAAAAAATTGCTTTAAAATTTGCACTCACGAATAATGAACGATCGGATAACTGAAAGACAATCTTTCGGAACGCTCGAGATCGACGTCGAAGTAAGCTGCACCCAAATCGATATTTCCATTTACAATACTGTTCACCAGTTCGCTGTGCTTCGAGGATTGGGGTGTCGCGAAGCTCGTGATATTTGCGCTGAAAGACGGACGATTTTTACTAAGTACCCGAAACGACGGATACCGGAAAATATTTTGCATCGATCAAAAATGAAAGTGTAGGTATTATTTTATCTTCGTTGTAGCTTTTAAAAAGTACGCGACGTCGATTGGTTGGAAATTAAAGTGCTTTTAACTTTCAAGTTTAAGAACGCTTAAAAGGATTGTCCTTAAAAATATTATTTGTAAATAAGAGTTAATATCGATCGTTGAGTACTTACTAAATAAGATCAACTATTTACAAAAATGAATAAGTTTTCGGTGAAAAGGAAAAATTTCATCTTTTAACCATTTAATTATTTATTTAATTTAAAATTAAAGACCAAAGTATCCATTGATTGTAATTAAAATTGATTTTAATTAAAATTCTATCGTGAAATTACCGTTTGATTATAAAAAAGATTTCTAAATCGTAAAATCGTAAAATTCAATTTTCCTTCTCTATAATAATGGAATCTTTTTATTTTATAAAATTTATGATTACCTGACGTTGAGGCACTTCACGAAAACATTTATCAACTCCATCAATGATTCAACGCTGCTCACGTGATCGATCGGACGGGGGTTGGATTTATCGTCGGATTCGTAATATCGGGTTGTATTTCGTAGGCCGAAGTTCATGATGTGAAGCCTGAAGTAACGAAGAGAATCAATTTTTTCAATTTTTTCACGTTCCAAACAAGTTTCATCGTACTTTCGTACGAAAGTTTACCGGTGCGGACAAAAGAAAAAAAAGTATGCGATTACATCGGTATAAATTCTAAACTTCCGCGAAGAACACGTTACGTATTCAAAAACTCGTTTAGACGCGGAACTTACTTAAGATCGGTCCTCAATTTATTTACGATCCTTTCTTTTCTAATAGATCGGCGACTCGGTGTCCACATATTCCAACTCTCCAACTCGAGGCTTTCGTTATTTTCCGTGCGAATCTTGTAAATTGTCGCGACGTAAAAAACGGATATAGTTTTAGAAGTATTGTTGAACTCCTGGACGAAAGTCGTTTCCGGCGGGTAAATACTTTGGCTTCTACGTAGTCTTTCATAGTTGTAGACTTGACCGTAGTCTCGCAAATGCTCGCAAGTACTGCATTTTTGGGCCATCGGTTAGAAGAGAATTAAGTTTATAAAATTATATAAATATTAAAAAATATATGATAAATTCTAAATGTTTTGGAATTTGTTTTCGTATTATGCTAAAAAATTATTTTGTTAACATAGTTTTTAAACGTAATCAAAAGGCTTTTTATTAAAAATATATTTTATTTAACGATACTTTTTAAAATGTTTAGCGAAAGTATAACGACCCGCGCATGATCCAAAAGTAGATAAAATAATATAAGATTAAAATAAATTTACCTGTTTGGGAATTGATTCAACACGTTCCGAATCACATCAGCGGATAAAAAAGACATAGCCACCGAAAAGTCAGTGTCGACTCCTATAGGCCAATCTTTTACCGCATTAAACATTTGCGTATTGTTCCATTTTGTGCTAATTATTAGCCACGATACGTAAGTGCCAAGAATAACTGGTCTAATGGTTTTGTTGCGAGGCTTTAGCTAAATAAGGGTCAGATTTATAAATCTTTTTTCGTAAAATTTAACATTGAAAAAATCCATGAGCATAATCATACAATTAATGAGAATAAATACAATCCAACGATAAAACTAAATTTAAAGCTTTAAACTATATTAACATTATTTACAAAAACTAACGATATAAAAAAATATATTTTATATTAAATAATACGTAAAAAGGTTTTTAAAAAACATATTTTTTAGTCTTAAACTTTCTTCGTTATAATAATCTTCCGTTAGACTAAGTACAACCGATATTATAAACTATTAATGAAATTTTAAATAGGTTTTAATCTTATCCACGAAATGACTTTTAAATTAATTTGTTCAATCGTTAATTTTCCTATTGTATAAGAAACCAAAAATTTTTGATTAAATCGTTTAAATATTAATAACTTATTATTGACGAATCACATTGTATCGTAAATAAATAAATACATGTTTGTATACGTATATGAAAGAATTTATCGTAGAAAAATTTTCAAAATATCGATCCATTCAAAATTTATTCGTTCGTAAAATTGTTATCGACGAAAACGTATTTTTACTCGTTGGGTGATCACTCGTAAATAATTTTTAACTTGACTAAAAATTTACCTTATGAAACAAGTTAGAGCCAGAATCCAAATCGATATCATCGACGATAAGAACTACGCCTAATCGAGTAAACCCAATTCTAAATATTTTTAGGAAATCTGAAAACTCGGTCAGTGATTTGATGGACGAGTGAATTCCATGGTCAAAAAAACAATCCATGAGCGGCTTCGCATACGTGCGGCTGCAGTCTATGAATATTACCAATAAAAGTATCGAATAATCGCCTTTCCTTCATTTTCAATAACTTACTAGCTTTCAACTTATCGAAAGCGCGCAAAATCTACTTTAGCGAATTTATAAGATACGTAAGATCGAAGAGTACCGTTGTGGCCAATACAGTCAAAGAAGACGACTTGTTTCCAATTTTGCTCCACTGCGTAATCAATAATCATCTGTAAGGTGAGGATCGTCGGTGGCATCGACGACATTCCGAATTTGCTGGATTGCGCTCCAGTGAGAAAGAAAAGAATAATGGATACGATATTGGAGAGCATCGTTATTTTTAATAGAGCCTGCGTTTTTCTATAGACGGGATTTCTTCGATAAGAATGATAAAGAATGCGAAACATTTTTATTAAATATTAATAAGCGAAAAATACTACGTTCGAGCAAACTTTTCTCGATTCGAGATCTTTCTACAATGGTTAATACCAATAACCGATATTATTAGTTTATTTAGAAATTTATTTTTTTTATATCGCGGTCTTCTTTAAATCTTTTTTGTGATATGTATTTTACTTACAAAATTTCCGTTCATATCATATATATTTTCATAGTTTCTTTCTCGTTAAAATTATTTAAAGGTATCCATTGATTCAAAAATAAAAAGAATCGCTTCGAGGAATTTTACGATTAAACTATAAAAAATGTGTTATATATTAAACTATAAAATCCACTTTAATGTTAAAATACATTAAATCCCAAATATGTAACATTAACTTTATGAATAAAGAAACCGAACGCTTAAAAAACGTAATTTTTCAATTTCTTTAACATAATTTTCAACTAACTTTACTGTTATTGTATATTTGGGCAATACTTAAAATAATTCACAAATATAACTATTAAAAAATATAAATCAGAATTATAAATTCCGTTGAATTTATAATGTTCAAATATATAATAATAAATACTCTTACCTTTATTATGGCGTAAACATCAAATATCGTAGTTTCAAAATATAAAAAAATTAGCATAGACTTAGATAAAATTTTAACATGGATTTTTGGTATTATAAAATTTAATGCAGAGAAAATTATTAATAACACTGGAAACTTACACGAAATGAAAACTTATAACATATTTTCCTTTACTTCACTTTTACTTTTATACTTACGTATTAACTTTCTCTTCGATCAAATAACTCATAAAGGAAATCATAAAGATTTTTGTTTCTTTTGTGATCGTAGTAATAAAAACGAAATATCAAAGAAAGAATGAAAAATAAAAAGAAGAGAAAACTGTCGAGCTTATCATCACAAGATTCTGAATTAGCGTGTCGACGGCTCGCTATAGAAGTTAAGAAGGAAGAAAAATGAAAATTACACTCTTCACCCTCGAAACGTCAATATGGTCGCAGCGTATATGAAAAAATGCCCTCGGTAAAAAGGAAACGTCGAAAAAGATCCAATACGTAGATGAATTATTTATTTGGAAGTCAATCTTCAGCCGTTGAAAGTGGAAGTCGATGAGTTTGCGAGCAATAACTGAAAATTAAATATTAAAAGCTAAACACGTTTATATTGCACTTTTGTATATACACTTAAAAGCATACAACCGTTAACGAATGTATCGCATTGATTTTTAAAAATTCCTATGTACTCGTAATAAAATATAAGTCAACGATTTACTTTACGTTACTATAACTTTTTTAACGTTATTTTGAGTAATGAGTTTATTAAAGGAAATCATATCGCGTACAAAAATATTAGTTTAGCAAACAAATATATGATTATTATTACTATTATTATTATCGTCTACGTAGATAAATTATTTTTTAAATAATTTTTCTCTTTGTATCGATTATAATTTATAATACAAAATTAAAGTATTAAAATCTCAAACGAATACTTTCTAAAATATTTTTAGTAAAACTTAAAATCTGGAATTTTATTCGGTCTATATGTTAACAATATATTTAAAGTTTAAAAAATATAATAAAATCAATATCCTTGAACAAAAATTTTTTAAAATTATGTTAAAAATTACAAATAAATTATGTTATGCGTAATCATTTAATTTTACAATATTAAAATATAATAATCAAAGTTTCTATAAAACTTATTCGTTATTATAAATATAATAAATATTTTTAAAATTAAAAATGTATATCAATATTTCGAAATATTCATCGCAATGGAATATTCGTTTCAAGCTTTGCATTTTATGCATTTTTAAAATAAAAATATGTATTAATTTACGGTTATACAACGGTGGAAAACATCGGCGTACCTTTAATAAAAGTTTCGTTATTTTTCAATATAGTAATATAAATAGTAATGAAAATAAAATTTTTGAAATATAATTCTTAAAAATATTTTATTTTAATAAACGGGAAAAATTCAATATAAAAATGATGCGAAGGGATAGTCGAAAGTATTCTTAAAGCGATAAAAATATAAACTTACAATTTAAATATTTGAACAAGACGGTGAATCATATAATAATTCCATTCGAATAACATCATCGGTTCGATATTATTTAAAAAATTTGAAACTTGAAGCAAAAAATTTCTTTCGGAATTTCCGAGCGGGAACATATCGTTAAAGAAATTCCATCCAATACAATAACTATAAAACTCGTATTTTTGAAGTTGTCAGAAACGTCGGAAAAACAAACAAAATTACAAAGAATGAGGAAAACCCGCGTTAGAACCCCAAGCTTTAGAAGCGATTCAACTTCTTTTGTTCGTGTCGTAGTGACATCGCGCTGAACTCCAGCTTTTAACGAAATTTTTTAAAGGACCGATCCAAGCAAACGTAAACACCGACTCGTTCGCAGGATTCCATCGAAGAGTGCGTTTTAAAAATGCGCCCAAGGTTCAAAATCGATTCGTAGAAAATAAGATACGAGTCTGAAAAGATATTTTAACGCACTCGTGAAAGGGCGCGAGTCGCCGAAACGAAGAGTGCAATTCTAACCCCAAAAGTTTTTAACCGATCGGCATTAACGCTGTCCTCCCAGACAAGAGTTAAAAGGCGCGAGGCGCAGTCAAACTTTCGGCGCAGTCAAATGAGTCGGCCGGAGAAGCAACGAAGACTCGCATCGCGATGTTTACAGTCCTCCAAGGACAAGCAACGTCCCCGTCCCAAGTACTACCTCGACAGTCTACCACCGGAAGTCCTCGAGATGGTCTTGCGCTTCCTACCCTACCAAGACATCGCCGGTTGCGTCCGATTGGTCTCCAAGTGAGCGAAATCCGCGCTATCCTGGTCCTTCCTCCCGACTCCTCCAGACTCCTCCCGACTCCTCCCGTTCCGTTTCACGTACCGATCGTCGGCAATTCGTGGCTTATTCGAAGCTTATTCGTGACTTATTCGTGGCTTCTCGGATCGCTTTATCACTCTTAACGCGTTCATTCGTCTCTATTAAATTTAGATCTGTATTCGAGAGTGACATCACCTACCAACTATTTCGATTTGGTAATACGTTGCCTTAAACTTTCACTCTGATTTTTAAATTTTGCCGTAAGCTGACAAAGCGACGCTTTGCGGTGAGGATCTAAGGAAAGTTTTAACGTTGCCTTAGAAATGTGAACGGGCAAAATGTTTAATATCGATAATAATGTACTTTGAGTTTATTCGTTGAAAGCTTGACGTTATAATAAAATGTACGAAACATTTACCGAAGAATTTAACAACTTTTACGATTTCGTTCAAACTGTTTTTTTCCTATATATTTTCGACGGTAAAATTATTAACGATTCGGGCACCGAATGAATTCAAACATTCGTTACAAAAATTATGAATGCGATAATAGTTTGAACATTTTTCGGATTCTAACGATCTTTTTCGTTCGTCTCGATACACTTGGTAATGTTTAATTAAACGTTCTCATCGATTACCCCGATATTTTTACCATTTAGTTACATTTTTCTTAAAATAGTCGGTGATTTATCGGTAAAATTTCGGTGACGGTAGTTATTATTGTTACGAATGCTGCAATTCTTTTGGTCCTTTTCGACTCGTTTCACGCTTTTACGAATAGTTAATTTATCTCTGGTGCGTTATTGTTCGCTCGTGCATAAAGAACAACGATAAGGAGAAACAAAAAATCAACTAAATTTCTTTCGAAATAAAAACATTTCAAACATATTTTTCTTTGTATTTAACGAATACGATATATAACAAGTTACCATGGAAGTTTTTTATACATTGTTGTATCGTTTATTTTAAACGTTATCGTTCAAATGTTTACAATGTTAATATTCTTGAATATTTTTATTCGCCGATGATTCATATTTCATAGATGTTCTTTTAGAAATAATTGCCCGATTAAACCAAAATCTTGTTTAACAGTTGAACGAACGCTTTTGTCGATTATGTTAATTATTCTGCTTATAAAAAAAATGATACAAATATCAACTTGCATTAATTGAAATATCAAAAGTCATTATCGCTGTATATATTAAATTATTATCGAGTAAATGGAAGAAACGTAAAGTTGGATGATAATTTTCGGTTATTTCGACACAAAATTAAAATATTAGCACATAAGAAATCTCGTCATCGTTGTATTTTTAGAAATTAGCTCCAACGATTCAATTCCAAATTCAATTCTCAAAGCCATTTTATCTTTTTACAATGCTATTTAAGTAAAAAAAAAAAAATTAAATAATTTACGTTTGCGCACTGGTGTGACTCCGTCAAAGGAATAAAAAAAAAAGGATAAAATTTTTTAACCGATCGACGATCATTTCGATCGTAGAAAAAAGGTCGAGAAAAAGATAAAGATAACCGATCGATTTTTGAAAATTTTTTATCGCCGGTTGCGTTAAATCCGGTGATAGGATTAAATACGCGAATAGCTTAAAAAACCTAAAATCTTCCCGCGACGCTCCTGACGCACGAATCTGTGACGGTGCAGGAGATGTTCCTCGGTGGCGACGACGATCCTGAACAGCGCGTTCCTCTCGGCGGGTGGACGACTCCGGAACACGATGCATCGCCTGGAGTCCCCGGGTGGACCTGCGGAAAGCGACCTGGAGGCGATTACTCGGGCCCGGGCCCGAAATTCCCTCGAACTAGTCAAGGCCCAGTACGAGTTACTTCGGGCGGTCGTCTGGCGTTACACCCATCCCCCGAGGCGCCAAAAGTTCACGCGACTCTGCTTCTACGGGGGTCAGATCCTCGACGACCTAGACAACATCCTCAGGACGGCGAGGCTACGACCCGAGGCTCTCCTCGACAAGGACGGACTCTCCCACTGCATCACCACTTTCGGGGTCATGTGCAAGCGCTTTATGAACTACTTCGAGAAGGTTTCCGAGCGCAAGATCAACAGGTGCGATTAACTTCGTTTCCTAGTTACCTTCCTTAGTTACTCGCGAGTTCACGCGACCGCGCTTTTCCGGCCGGAGGTCTAGCCTTAAGGAAAACCTAACGCGAGCGTTAGTTTTCTTCTCTTCCGTTTTCTTTTAAGCGAAACCAAGAGAATTAAATACTTGACGACTTTGCCGATACCGAACATTTCATTGCTTCAAAGGTTCCACTTTCATGTCGTCTGTTTGAAGCTATTATTATTTTTTCTCAGCCTGTGTGTTTAAAAATATGTGTTTAACGAACGAATGGGATTTAACGCGACATTTGTCGATCGATTTATTAATGTAAAGTTACTTCGAATAACGTTCCGAAATATAAGAAATCGCGGAAGATTGTTCGAGGAGAAATAAATCGATTAATTTTTAAATGAACGTAGAGTACGTGCCTAGACTTGCATCGTTAAAATAATTAAATAATCAAATTAGGAGTATTAAATTGGATAAGCTTTGAGATGTAACAAATAAAATAAATATCATTTGGGAACTCGATAAAACGAGCAACGAGTTAACGTTACATTTTTAAACGGACGGCTGTATTAATAAAAGCGATGAACTTTTGTAGAAACTAATAATAAGGATACCCGAATATATTTTTTTTTAATTTTTCTTTTAACGTCAAATAATACCTACCGAATTATAAATAAATGGCACTCGAGAACAAACAAAATAAAGAAACCGCCTCGTCCAAAATTTACAATATCTCAATAATGAAATTTACGACTGCGATCGACCTTTTTTTTTTCCGTTGCGAACGAGTCAAGTTAAGAAAGTTATCTTAAAAATTCTCTTGTCCTCGGAACGCGGTCGGTTAATTCGGAGGCCTGAATTCGTAAAACTCGTACCGACATGAGTGACGCTCGCAGCAGGAACTCGTGCGTATCGGGTTGCAAACCGGTGGACGTGCTGGACTGCCTCCTGGACGGGCGCGAGATGATCCACTTCCGGATGACGTCGCGCGGCGGTCGAACCAATACGGTAAACATGAGGCTGCGCTACGTTATGGAGCGGTCCTGGTTCACCTGTCTGAGCGTCCCTGGCTCCGACGACGAGGACGACTCCTGGCGCGACAGTCAACGGTTCATGTACCTGAGGCTCCGTAGACTCGTAGGCAGCGTCAACGAGCATCGCCTCGAGCGACTCCACTACGAGCGGGAGTTGCTCCTGCAAACGACGGACGTACTTCCGGCGCCCAAACCACCGCCGTGCTCCACCTACTCAGGTTGACATTTTCGTTCCTCGTCCATCGAGAGAGCGAGAGAGAGCGAGAGTGAGCGAGAGTGAGAGTGAAAGAGAGCGCAAGCCTTTCAAGATCGATCCATTCCATTACGACTTTATGAACGCTCGACTCAAAATATCAGATACAATCTCATCTTCGTGATTTCGACGCGGCTCTTCAAACGACTCAAAAGTCACATTTTTCATTCGTCAAATTATTTTAATCTCTTATTTAGTCTTTCATTGTTGTAATTTAGATCAAAATTATCCATCTTGAAAGGCTTAGCGACGCGTACGAGTATCCGTTTTATCAACCCTCTCAATTTAGTATAAACTAACAAAAAAAAAGCTTAAGAATATCTAATTTAAATAAAATAATGTTTTTTTTCAAATTCTTTATTTATACAACAAATCTGACTCCAAATGGATACTTAATATTTTACATTATATATTTGATACAAAATACCATATCTAAAATGCTATAAAATGCCGACGGTACTTTCTTCAACTTGATCCGCTAAAATTTCACGCTATTTTCCTCGTATCGCTATAAACTACTAATCGAATGATAAACAATTTCTTTGCAGTTGGCAAAGCCACTTTTAAAATTCGCGATACGAATTAAATAAATAATTGGTAAACCGTTGTCTTTTATTTGACTTGAAAACGAAACACATACCTCGAACTATCTAATGAAACCTGTTTTCAAAATAGGATATGGCGAATACGGCGGTCAATTTTTTTACTACGGCAATATGAACGAATACGCGTACGACAGCAAAGTAATAGACGCGTGGAGGAGAAACTCGATACGCGATAGAATGCGCAAAAAGATACCAGGAGAAAAACCTTGCTACGATCTCGTCATTAACGTCGAGTTAAGATGCTCTCCGGAACTTGCACCGCTAGCCGTCAGGTGCGTATAAAAGAAATATTTTTAACCGTCGAATTACAATTTCACACACTGAATACACACCTATGCTCGTTTATTCGTCGCTTATTCGCCCTTCATTTTATACGTTTAATACGTCAAAATTTCATTCTCGATGCGAAGCTTAAGCCATCGATAAACGATCGACGATTGTGATAAATATGGATAATACTACCAAAAAAAAAATTGAAATTTAGTGGAGTAGTAGACGTGGAAGAATCCGTTGAGATCATTTTTTGATGTTTTTGATGTATACCGACCTTATATATGTAAACGTATATGATATAAAGGAAACGAACGAAACCTGCCAAATATTTAAGTCGTAGGAACGAAAATGCAGACTTAGCCACGAATCTTATAAAGTCACGATTTTTTATTCAGCGGTAACGCGTTAACTAAAAACTTGACTCTTTCCCCCCAAAACAGGTCGATGCTAAAGTGCGACGACTTCGAAAACAAGGCATTCGCGAATAAAAATCGACCGGAATTGTACCTGAGACTCACCATTACTTGCGCTGCTTCCAGGTGTAACAAACTGCCTGGTAATTTCGTCTGGGAACTTCGCACTCCTCGATACTATAGATCCGATTGATAACGAACGATATTTGTTAGATTATATTTTTTTAACCAAGTTTATACGTCGACGATTTATTTTTCTATTTTGTAATTCTACCAAACGCGACCTTTGGTAGATCGTTTTATTATACGCTTATTAACGTTTATATTTATTTATAATTTTTTTAAGATGATATCCTATACATAAAACAAAAAATAAATTGTTTCCCGTTTTACCAAATTTAATTTGTAAGATATATTTAATAAGTAAAGAAATAAGTAAGTGACTGATAAATATTTTTTATATGAACCATTAAACAAGGCAAATGTAAAAACTTTATTCTATTATTTTATTCGTTAAAATGGAAAATGTTTTCTTCGAGTAACGAAAACACTACTCGAAAACACTACTCGAAAACACTACTCGAAAACACTACTCGAAAACACTATTCGAAAACACGTGCGCACTTTTCATCGAGGAAGGCTGTACGGATATACGAAACAAGGATCACCGCGTTTCCCGGATGGTAATGTACTCAAGAATAAGAATCTCGATATCGCCATCTTGAATTTACGGGGCATTTACGGGGCATTTACGGGGCATTTACAAAAGGTAAAGTAAGGAAGATGTCCATCTCAGCGCTCGCGCGAAAGGGTTCTTTAGTTCTGAGCTACGTTGACCTCCGAAATAGGAAAGTCGGACAGTTCCACTTCCTCCTTGAACTGCAACCCTGTTCTATTTAATTTCTTTGCACGATCCTCTATTATTCCGTAAGCGAAATGGTTGAGGAAGACGCCGCGGGGTAGTGCGATTCCTTGGAAACGATATAAATTTTCAACTTGGTCGGGCTTTATTTTATTTACAGCGGTAACGGTTGCCTTGCCGATTATGCTGGTATTACCGACCATCGGACCCTTGCTGATGTCGATATGTTCACCGATACGATAGAGCGTCACGTTGCCATCCTGAGAGTTTGCGATTTCGGGTATCTGCTTACACTTGAATGGATTGCCCATGAACATATCGAGAGCGATCTCTTCTTTCACCCGCAGTCTTTCCACGGGCAAAGCACTTGTGGCGATCTTCACGAACTGAGCTGATAACGCGCGCATTTCGGCGTCCGTTGGCTTCCAGTCCGGTACATCTATTACCGCGTCGCATACGAAGCTGCCAGACCTCAAATTTGGCCACGTAAAACTGTAATTTTTCAGAATTTTTTGATATTAATGCTCCTCGAACTTCCAAGCGAACCAAACAACCAACCAACCAACCAACTATTATAATTCATTGTAAGCTTAATTATATCGATGTTAAACGCGAGCTTTCATTTTCACGGTTTAAACAGATATTCTTTAATTTTAATTCATTCGATTTAATTACACCGGCGATTTTGTACCGTTGCCAGTTTTTAATGAAATATTTATAAGGATGTACAAGTTTAAAGCTTCGAACAATAACGGGATTTAAACCATTTATCTTATTTTATGTAAATTTTTTATTCTATCTTTTGTATTTTATCTTAATGTAGGAATTATAACGATCAAAAAGTAAAATAGTTTACTAAAATATATTAATTATCAGAATATTGAGTTACGAATAAAAACATTCAAATTCATCTAATGTAATAATTTGTTAATTATATTCGCATATTAGTAATATGTATTAATTCGCATAAAAACTTCACGTATTAATAATATTATATAATATTATGTCTAATTTATCGAAGATCTAGTAAGAAAAAAATATAAATTTCAATTATTAACTAGTGCTTATAGTAGATATTTTTAATGGTTTGTTTTGTTGATATTTGTTATTCGTTGCACTTTATTTACGACGAGTTTCCAACTTATTCTATAAACATCCAATGTATAAATATTTCCAAATTTATAAAAATTCTTAATTACGGTAAATGAAATGACCCGATTCTTACTACTTGTACAAAATTAATAGAATTTGAAATCTTAAACGAATGCTTATAAAAATGTACTATTTTATTCGTTTAAGATAGAAGGAAAAATCATTACCTGTGCAATAATATTGGAATATTATCTTTGAACGATTGATCGATCATAGAACCTAAAATAAGGGAGCCGGTACGCCAAAATGCCATGTTTAGAGCATTTGATAAACTTGGCATTTGCATCGAGAGTACCTTTACCGTACAATCTTCCTCTAACGGTTTATGCATATCCCAAGGTACGTCGTTAACTAATGCTAATGCTCCTGTCTTATTTACAAATTCCGATATATGTAAAGTGCAATCGTTCGGCGTAGATAAATTTTTATTCATTTTCAATTCTACTTCTTTACCCTCTTCTTGCAAAAGGAATTTTACCGAAATTTTTTCAACTCTCCCAACATTGGCCTTTTGTTTTTCTAATTCGGTATTAAATATTAAGTTTTTTCTTCCCCTACATTCTTCTTTATAATTTACACTGGAATATTTTAACTGATTCTGAGCATTGATGCGCAACACGGCACAGCATGATTTTCTTACTCTAAAATATTACAAATGCATTCATAATATTACAACTATTTAAAAACGATTATAAATTATTATTTACTAAGTTATGCAATAGAAATGTGTATCCTTACCCTGGAATCATTGTAAAATCTGATACTTATTTGAGGTTATATTTACCAATTTATAAAATAAACTGATTAGAATGGAACGAAATATAATATAATATTTTCATATTTACAAAAATAAAACATTTCTTATAAAAATGATGAGTATTTATGAAAGGATGATACACAAAATTAGAAATTACAAGGTATACGATAAAAAGTTCTAAGTAATATACGAACCCTATGAGGAAATATCGTGTATATTTTTACCGTCGATCATGTAGTTTTCTGTACAATTTAGTCTATAATTTCATAAACATTAAAATTTTAAATTATATTTGAAAACAAAGATTAGCGATATTCAAAAATTGAATAAAAGTATAATCGAAATTTATTTTCCATATTTTTTAAATAATAGAAGAATTCCAAAGTAAGTAATTATTATTATTATTATTATTATTATTATTATTATTATTATTATTATTATTATTGTAACAACTTCGACTTAAGTTATATCGGTGACGGTATAAACGGAAAACTATATTGTTAACAATGAGAAATATTCGACAAGTTAATAAAATAAACTAAGTTTTTTAAATATAATGATTCATTCCATTAATTTATGTTATTTATAACGAAGAGAAAATTTTTAAATTTGATGAAAAAGTACGATATAAATCTTCTCCGTGGTTCACATTTACGCGGAAATTAACGACAAAATTAAAACCGAAACCATAAAATGTTAAATAATTTCAGATACAGATATACGTTCTTTTCAATTTATTGAATCATTTAAATAGTAATATATAATATTTTGATAATACAAAAAATTTTTAACTATACATGGATAAATAAATCATAATGATATTCTTTATACAGACTAATATATTACATTAATATAATAAATATTATATTACAAAATAGTTTTTTTTAAATTCAACTAAATATGTATATTAACATACATAGTATATACATAATGGATATTAAATTAATCGTTCGGTATTATATTTAACATTATTCGATACGAAGTTAACAATAATATCAGTATAAAACCAAAAATCTAAAAAAATATTTCCAAAAATATTATCATTAATCTAATAATAAAGAAGCGATACAAATTTTGGTTTCCGACTGCATAAAATAAAAACTTGTTTAATATTCATTTTTGTGCAATGGAAAAAGCATGAATAAAATCAAACATGAAATGAAAAACTTTTTTAATTTCTATCGACACTAATAATAAAATTGACTAATCGAACTTATACAAATAAAATAAAATGAAAAGAAAAGAAAATTAAAAATTAAGTATTTGAAAAAAAGATATGTATTAAATAACGTTATTTAAATTATTTTAGGTTAAATACGATAGAATCACGGTGTATATATATATATATATATATAATATTTAAAGAATGAAAGGAGTATTCGCGAAACGCAGAAAAAATTTATGAAATCGATGAAATACCAATTTAAATACAATAATGTGAATGATTCGATATTAAAATATTAAAATATTAAAATAATAATAATTTAAAAAAATGTTTAAAGAAAAATTTTTGTTGAAAATGTACGTTAAATGTACGTCAAAAGACCATCTAATAATACCGCACGAAAAGTAAAATAAAAGAAAATCCGTTCTTAATCAAAAGTTATGCAATTAAAACCCTTTCACGAATTCTCATTATTTAATCTCACGCGATGAATATGATACAATTATACACGTATCCAACCTCGTAATTACGTAAGTCCAAAAAGTCCACAAAATAATAATAGCACTGTATATAATATGAAGTAATTACCTACCGAATTAATTTAATTACAGTGATCGCACGAAAAATTACATCGTGTCACCGACGCCGCGATTCCGTGCGCGAATCAAACTCCATTCACGTTACACGCGAGAGGAAGAGCGTTCATTAGTCTAAGCCCCGTCCCCGTTCCACCGCTGCCCTTCATCGCACCCAACTCACCCACGGGAACTCATCCTCGACGCATCCTCGGTGCATCCTCGGTGCATCCTCGGCGCATCATCGGCGCATCAGGACTCGAGGTGCGCCCCGTTTCAAAAAGCGCGCCGCCGACGTCGCGAAACGCCCCTGACGCGAATCACGAGCCGAGGGTAGAGAACGAGGCGACAAGAAGGAGGAGAAAAACACGCGAAAGAACCGCCCTCGACGTTTCCCGCGGGATAGGAGGTAACGGCCGATTATATCCTCCGGTGCCCTGCGGGATTTCACGGGCTCGATCGTCCGGATCCCCCCCGATGACGATTTTCCCTTTGGTCTCACGGCGGTACCTTTTCATACCGACACGCTTCCGTGCGATTTACGCCGACTCACCCGCGATTACCCGCCGCTTTTCCCCGTTGGCCTCGTCCATTTTCCCGCGCGCGACCTTCTTTGTGCTCCTCGTGGAACCTTACAAAGGTCTCGTTCTTCTCGGGGAAGGCGCGACCCGGTGGTGACTCGATGGTAACCCGGTGCTACTCCCATACTCCCATACTCCCATACTCCCACTGGCACCGTCGGCACCGTCGGCACCGTCGGCACCGACGACCTTTACCAAACCCCACGGGGAATCTTCCTACGTGAATGCCCCGAGCGTCGAGCTCGAGACCTTCTTTTCGACGAATCGACGATAAATACTTTTATAATGGCCGGCTCGCGTTTCGAGTCAAGGATTTTACGAGAGGCGCATCCACTTTGAATTTTTGGTTCCGGATATTATAATCCGTATCCGTGCTTGGATCTTTAGGTGCGCCGCTCGAACTTTGCAGAACGAAAGAATGGAAATTTAGTCCGTCTTTGCGTCTGTAGGAACGGACGAAACTTTCGCGTGGAGGCTTTTTCATCCATCCGCGTTCCGACATCTACATATTCATAGATATGCGGGATTTACAAGTCAATAACGTAACGCGTTCGGATACTATATTTATTCGAAAATTACAATGCAATATCGCGCTATGAAAACGCTCGTTAAATTTCAAGCGAATTTAAAAAGTAGGTGCGTTTCCATATATAAAAGAACGAGTTCTTTCGTGCCAAGTTGATGTTTGTTCCGCGTCTCGTAATTTTAAAATAAATAAATATTCGGAACTAAGCATCCGGCATTTATCTCACCGATGCAAATTCGCCGCTTGGAAATTTGTTTATTCTGCCGTCGGCCCCGAGGTATCCGTCGAGGTATCCGTCGAGGTTTCCGTCGAGGTCTCCGTCGAGGTCTCCGTCGAGGTTTCTTCCCAGTCGCGCCTTTGCAACGCAACGCGGAATAAATAATTTTGCGATATCCGTTAATCTTTTAATCTTGTAAATATTGCAAATGTTGCAAATGTTGCAAATGTTGCAAATGTTGCAAATGTTGTAATAAGCGACCTTGGGCTCCGCAATAACGCATCGTCTCGTAAACTCTTAAATACAAGCATCGGATCGAGCCGCGCGGACGATCGTTGAAAGTACTATTATAATCCATCGATCGTTACATAATTAAAATCTGGCTTCGGAACCCTCGCTGCGTTCGTTGGAAGCAACGCGATTTCTTTAAGTAAAGGTAAGTAAAGGTAAGTAAAGGTAAGTAAAGGTTGCGACCGTGATAATAACGAAGCGCCGGCTAATTAGAGGCTGCTCGGATTCGGATTTTCGCGCAGACACGCACATCGACTCGCCTCTATCGTATCTCAAGGTCGGTCGCAACATTTTCTTTCAACGCGGCACCTAACTTTTTTTCTTTTTTTTTTTTTATCCTTTCGATACGCGTTAACTTATACACTGATAAACGACGTTGGAACCTACTTAAACGCGCGTTCGACGCATGGACTGAACGGTGGCTGGAGGGGACTTTAATATTTAAGAGTTTCAATCTGCTCTGGTAATCGGCTGCGGTACTTTGTCGTTTGTATCTCGGAGGGTAACCTCCGAGCTATCTTTCAACGTCGGACCCTCGATCCTCCCGATTCCATTTGGTTTTGATTTAAAACTTCTCCGAGCACGATTTTACGAATCTGCTTTATTTTTCGGTGTTCCCGTGTGTACGAGTGGTAAATAATGGGCGTTTTAACGTAAAGCAGAAAACGATGACTCTCGGACTGAAAATGTAATGAAAATCGAGTTTGAAAAAGCAATAAAGCAATGATACGGAGTCTCGTCCGTTCCATGAATCGAAATTTCGGTCCCCTGATATTTAAACGATCGTTGGATTTCGATGAACGTGAATTGCTCACGATGATACGATCTAAAAAATACACGAGGGAAATCGAAAAATAAACCTTCCCTGCGTCTTTGCGTCTTTGCATCTTTGCGTCTTTACATCCTCGTTTTTACATCCTCGTGCATCACGGTCGCGGTTAATTTAGGCGAGTCCGGAGATTAAATATTATTATAAACGGATCCCCGAAGCGATAGAGGCGATCGCGCGACGTGATTTCATCCTCGGGAGAAGTGTCAAAGAAACACGCGGTAAAATACTTTACGAGGCGACTTGCGATTTCGTTATTATAGAAGAAAATGCATCGTTCGAGAGCGAAAAGGAATCGGTGACTTGCGCCTCGCGATACCTCCGAGCCCAAAGAAACAGCGGCTTTTCAGAGATCTTCATGGATGCATCCTACCGTAACTTCAATAACGGCCGATGCATTCAGGCAGCTTTTTTCCCCTCTTGGATGAACCCCTTGGACGATCGTAATTGCTTTTTTGAAGAAGCATCTTCGAAATTATCCTCGAGAGCAAAAACGGGGGAAGCAGCTAAGAAAGCGGATCGAGCCACGTTTTATTCGTGTAACTTCGGAAGGACGGCGATCGTCGCGCTTGTCCGATGCTTTTTGTTCGACGATAGACGTTACCTTTCCTCCTACCTCCCCTCCTACCTTCCCTCCTACCTTCCCTCCTACCTTCCCCCCTAACTTCCCCCCTACCATCCAACTATTCCTTTCTTCTTCATATTTCGTTTCTGCAAAAATTTTTATTTTAGATATAAGACCGTTCGGCTTTCGATTCGTTTATTTCATCCGTACAGTAAAAACATCTGTCTTTTCGAACGTAAAAATACTCCGCGTTTTAACTTTTATCGCCTAAGATTTCGATACAAATATCAATTCCATCATTTTTATCGCTGGTTTCTTTCTCCTTTGTATAAAAATTATTGCCGATTCATCGGTTCGCGCACTTATCCTAAGAATGCGTTCAAAGTAGGAACGAAGATACGACGAATATTCCCGTGTTATTTCGCATTCAAGGTTTTTACTCGTAACTTTTTTACCTTATTATTTAGTAAAGAAAATGTGGTATTGCGATTTTGCAACACGAGAAGATTATCTTGTCTGCGCATATAATAGGAGGTGCAAAAACGTCTGTGTTCAACATAAGTGTACATTCCGATATAAGCCTCTAATGAAGCTGTATTATAATTGATTTAGAACAATCTTGTCTTGATCGTGAAAATAATTGCTTATGAATAATATCGATGTACAAAATTGGTTATTTCCAACGTTTAAAAATCAGAGGCGCGATTATATCGAATCTTACTCGAATCTTACATAAAAATTTAATTTACTAAAAACCCGACTCTCGTTCCAATATGTACAATAAATAATATATAATTGATTATTTTTTAGATTAAAAGAAATTATATTTTAAACCGTTAATTTTTTATTTCGAAGCGAACTTGTATGAAAATATACCTACCTATGATATTTTATAATTTTTTTTACGCGTAAATAACCAATACTTCGAAAGATTTCGATAAATTTGTATTACCAAAAAAAATTTATTAAAAATATAATTATTTTCTTACAAAAGAAATGGTTGTAAAACCATTTCGCAAAATTTATGAAACAACCAGTTGTATTTTTATACGGGCTGATTTTGGATTTATAATTCCGAGGTCAAACGCTTTGCTTATGATTTCTTTTTTGTATTCTTGATACAAAATTAACGTATATTTTTACATTTGTAAAACCGAATTAAAAATACTTTTCGTTAAAAATTATTTTTAAACCCGGCAGGTAAAATTACATTCTTAATTTAAAAAATCTTAAGCCTTGATCCAATGGAAGCCATCGATATAAGATTTTTTCGACATCGAAGTCAAATTAGTTTTACGCGCAAATAACAAATTTTTATCTTCGCACTCGTGAAATTGAATAACAATATTTAGTATTTTTAATCGTTTCAAAATATTTTCCAAATATTTAAATTTAATACGGTATTTCCATCCGTCGTTAAAAATATAACATAATAAACCGTTTGCGAATTTATGCACGTAAAATTATCGGCGAGTTTACCTTTAGCGAGCAAAACTTGGGAAATTTGCGTAAGTAATTTCACTTTTAAAGATTTTCGGTATCGCATCGTGTGAAATACATATTAAGTCATTGTACTCGCAACTCGTATCATGATTCATTTAAGACTAATCGAACGAGCAAACAATGCAATTATGCATGTACGCAAACTAACATTAATCGCGTATTTAGCGTACAATCGTAGGTTATCTCAGGCACTAATAAGATTGCAGTTAAGGTACTTTAACCAATTCATTAAAAAATAATTTACAATATAAGTCGAGAGAAGAAGTAATAAAAGTGACATTTAAAAGTTATTTAAACGAGTTTCAAGTGTATTTATAGGTTATTTACGTCATAGATTGAAGAATTTACTGTTACGCGCGGCTCAATACTTTGAATAGTTTATCGTAATTCCATAGTTACGAGGTAAAATGGCAATTCTTAAATTACGTCTTTTTCTCGCCGCGGAAGCTAAGGAAAGAGGCGTACCGACATCAGCCATAAATAAATACGTAAAAAAAATGAAAAGCATCTCGGAACGTATTTCCTCGACCGCATCGCGCAATTTTAGCGTCAATGTCACGAGCGGACGATCCGAATGCAGCGAAAGATATCGAGATAAAAGGAAAAAAATGAAAGGATGATAAACGCGCGAAACGACGTTGACAAATTGAACAAAGCAGGAATAAAAACAGCTTTGGAAGAAGAATCGCGTCGCGAGTCGCATCAAAGCTTCCATTCGTACAAACTCGATTATTCGGATGAGGGAGAAGCGGTGCATTCGTCAAGGGCGCGAAATTCAAATTAAAGCACGCGGCGAGTCGAGTACCATTCGGTCGGAACGAAAGGAGGAACAAAACTCGAGGCGTGAGCGTGTCTATCGAACGCCATCGTTCTTCGTTTCTGTCTCGCTTTCACCCGCTTTCACCCGCTTTCTCTCCCTTTCTCACCCTCTCTCATCCCTTTCTCATCCCTTTCTCATCCCTTTCTCACCCTTTCTCATCCCTCTCTCGCTAGCTTTCTCACTTCGCGGGGGTCGTGTCTGTACGCGCACGCGAGAACACAAGGTTACAATAAAAGCGGGGAAATAAAATTGACGTTTGAAAGCGCCGATTTTAGAAAGTTTTTCCATCGGCTGGATCCGATTTTCCCTAAGGAACCGTCCGAGTTAAATTTAAACTCGCAACGCACGCTCCGGATTTTCCACTTTGTTATCCGGGATCGTTTATTTATTAACGACGTCTTTATACGTGTGGGTGTGTCGGAGAAAGCATTAACGGACAGCTCGAAAGCGCTTCTCTTTCTCCACAGTTTTCTATCTTGTTTCATCTTTTTTGAAACCGTTTTTCCCTGCCTCCCTCGTTTAAGGTTTTCTCCCTTTCTCCGAGCCTCGCCCCCCGTCCGATTCGTCCGATTCGTCCGATTACCGATCATCTTAAGTATTTCGGTCTCGTCCAAAGGGAAACGAAGAGCACGCGTTCATTATCGATTGATTAATTGGATCCTCGAATCCGCTGGAGCGAGTCCAGTGTTACCGGATCCTCGAAGCCGTATACGCGTCCACCGTAGCTCCAACTTTTCTGGCCGGTGATAAAATCCACGTTTCCAACGAGCCGACGTCATCTTTAAGAATATATATAGTAAAGAACGCTAATTTTTATTCGGTAGCACATGCATCTCCGGCAAGGTCGGGAGACGCTCCTTTTTTCTTTTTCTTCGTTCCTTCCTTTCTCCCTTTCTTTAAAATTTCGGTCATATCTTCATTTTGAAGAAGACGTATGGTGCTTTTAAGTTTTTGTGACGTCAGAACGGTGCGCCGGCGTCCTTTGAAGAAGCCAACGGAGCGACGCCGCATAAAGAAGCTTCGGGAGAGGCCGTAACTTTGGCGAATCCGGCACGTTTCGAGGAGTTTCGAGGAGTTTCATGGAGTTTCATGGAGTTTCATGGAGTTTCGGAAAGATCGAGGAGCGCACCGGAGAGAAAATTTCGCGCTCCTCCCTCGACCTGGATCGGAGCACAGCCGCGCACCCGGCTTTCCGAGGCCCGTCGGTCGGTAACCAACGCTCATGAACAGCCGACTCCGATCATGGGAAAATCGTCGCGCGGAAGAAAAAAAACGGGAGCGAGCGATCGAGCGTATCCCGCGAGCGGAGGTTAAGCGACTCGCGAGCGCGCGAGATCAAAGGCGTCTCGACCGCGCCGCGACGATCAAAGGGAGCCGCGCGGGAAGGGGAGGGGCAGCTGCCCGCGGGCTTTCCTTTTAATCTCGCCAAGCTTCGCCGAGGCGCCCGACTCGCCCGACTCGCCTTTATTTACACGGAGGAGCCGTCTAATACCCGCGAGACGTCCGAACCGTTTTCCGCGTCGCGACGCCCAAACTACGACGATCGCTTTTCGCTCGCGCGTCGATGCGCTTTCGTAGCTTTCGCTTGCGTAGCTTTCGCTCGCGTAGCTTTCGCTCGCGTAGCTTTCGCTCGCGTAGCCGATCCATTTCCAAGCCTCCTTTTTTTTTCTTCTTCATCTTCTTTCTTTTTTATACCGCTCTCCCGGATTTTCCGACTCCGTTCCTCGCGCGGGAACCCGACGTAATCGCTCCAAGAGATTAAAATAAAATAAGAACTTTCAAAAGGGTGCGTCGACGTTCGACGAATTTCAACCTAAAAAAACTTGTTTTTTACGAGATTCTTCAATTACGTAATGCTCGAAAAAATACACGGAATATTATTTACGCGCGCCGCTCCGAGACCGCGCGCGTCTTAAAATATATACGCGTAACGCGATTACTTAACCGAATACGAAAGTGAAATATAATCCAAGGACGATGGAGAACAAACGTATCGCCGACGATCCGGCAGATCCGGCAGATCCGGCAGATCCGGCAGATCCGGGCGATCCGAGCTATCCGAGCTATCCAGATATTTCGACGCATTCATCGCTCCATTAATATCGGCGAGAATCGGCTATGCGTAAGAGTCCCTCGATAACGACGTAATTCGCGTCGGCGAGGCGGTAATCTTCCCTAGACGAGCGATAATTGAAACTAGCGTCGCTCTCCCTAACCGAACGTTACAGAAGCTTTAATTAAGGTCGCCCGGGGAAGACACAAACGAGCCGACGAATGATCAAAAATAACGGCGACGGGGGGAACCTCGACGATCGTTCTCCCCGAGCTATCGGGGAAGCTCCGAACGTGCGTCCGACGCGAATGATTCCTCCGGGCGAAACGATGACCCCGGGCGTCGTATTCGAACGGAGGCTTATCTCGCTTCCCCCGTACAGGGAGCTTCCGATAACCCGGAGCCGTTTAATCTCGTTTACAATGCGTCTTATGACACTCGGATTTCTACCCCCGCCTATTTACCCCTGACTATTTACCCCCGCCTATTTTCTTTTCCCGGGCTCGAGCTCATTAATGCGCGATCAAACGCTCGCCACCCGCTCGAAAACGGGATTCAATAACGGGATTGTCCCCTCGATGAGATTTAAGCGGCTTATTATTTAAGCATCGTTCGAGTATACGCGTCCGTCGTCGATAGATAAAGCCGCCGCTGTTGGGGCGAGGAGTGAGGAGTGCGGAGCGAGGGACGAGGGACGAGGGACGAGGAAAGGACGGAGCGACGATCGAGCGTTTGATTTCGAGCGCGATTCGAAAGGTCGGTCGGACGAGTCGCGAGACGAACGACTCCAGAGACGAGACCTTTTCGAATAAAGAGGATCGCTCGGACAGGTGATACTTAACGAGCGGCGACCGTAACGAAGGTTGGAGACTTCGAAAAGAAATATACGAGCGAGCGCATAATGGACGAATTACGGCGAAAGTAAAGCCGCGGAGTTATAAATTAGAGAAGCGTTTAAAGCGAGACGCGGGATTAATGTTTCTCTCGAAGCATCGGGGGTTGTACGGCCGCGACTCGTAATTGGAAAGTCGAGGGTTGGGAAGAAGGGGGAGAGTTTGGCGGAGGGGGGCGGAGGGGGACGGAGGGCGCCAACACCGGGGGCGCTTCCGGACGGCATTGATCTTGGAGCGGCGAAGGCTTATCGGAGCGCTTATCTCCTAACCTAATTCGCTGGGTTAGCGCTCGGCTCGACGTCGAATTCGCGTCGCGTACGAGGGGAGTTGGTCGCTCCCGCCGTCGGAGGTCGCTCGGACGCCGCCGCCTCAGCCACCCGCCTCCCACCGCCTCCCACCGCCTCCCACCGCCCACTCTCACTCCTCTCGGAGAGCGAAAAAAACCAGTCCGTGGGTAGGCAGCGGTGCCGCGCGCGACCGAGCCCGGAGAGCGAGACGCTTGTCGAGGGAGGCTAAGCGCGTAAGGTTGGAGGTCGGGGCGAGGGTGGCTCCGAGGGCCGCAGCGAAGTCGCGGGTGCGCCGACACATGCGCGAGGGCCAGTGACCCGTTGATGAGGAGCGCGGGGGTCCCAAGGCCCCGCAGCCGCGGCGGCGGGCCTCGCGCCAGGAGGAAGCGGACGCGTCCCTAAAGGACCGAGTGCACCAGGAGGCGAGGCGGGGCCGGTTCCCGAGGACGAGGAACCGTCGACGAGGGTGAGTATCCGTCGCGACGCGCGTCTATCGAGCGACCCCCGCCCGAGGGGGTGGGGACGACGGGCGTTCATAACCTCGATGGCCCTTCGGAGCGGCGTCGGTGGCGGCGGCAGTGGCGGAGGTGGCGGAGGTGGCGGAGGTGGCGGAGGTGGCGGAGGTGGCGGAGGTGGCGGAGGTGGCGGAGGTGGCGGAGGCGGCAAAGGTGGCTTACCCTCCGTCGACCGGATACGACAACCCCACCAAGCGCGTATCAGACGCGTTCCGAGGGGCTTCGTTTCGACGTAACGGGTAGTCGGTCGGCAGGTTCGGGAGCTCGGGGGTTTTTTCGACGTTGGCGTTGATAATTATCTCGGTGCGACGGTGTTTGGCCGACGATCGGCGATAAACTAATCGAGAGGGCCGCTGTAAATTAAAGTCCGAGTCGACGGGTGAGCGAGACCAAATTAGGGACGCGCGGACGATCGTCGGCAGTTTTTAGCGAACCTCGGGCGATATTTCGTCGCGAGACGGCGTTAATTACGGGGGGAGTAGGTAAGGTCGAACGCGAACGTCGAACGCGAACGTCGAACGCGAACGTCGGTTCGATAACGCGCGCTTCGAGAGAGAGAGAGAGTCGAGGGAGAGAGTCGAGGGAGAGAGTCGAGGGAGAGAGATTCGTCTCCCGCGACCGCGACTGGCTCTTGAACTTGAAAGCGACGAGTCCGGGGTAGCGACGTCGAGGGTCGGAGGAAATAGCGAATCGGAGTATCCGCGGGAGTTCCGACCACGCGCGCAACGAAACCACCGTCGTCGCGTTTGCACACGACATCTATAATCGAACGTAATAACTATATCGATTCGTACCCCGCGGACGCTTTTTCTCCGGGGTGTGAGTCTTGGCTCGGCGTACTCGTTGCGCCGGGAGCGAGCGTAAACAAACGAGAGAGACTTTTCTTTGCGGGAAGAGGCGCGAACGCCGAGGAACGATTCTATCGCCGTTTTAATTTATCGCGATGCCGAGAGGAAAGAGGAGAGAGGAAGAAAAGGAACGAATTCAAAAGGCATCGCGTCGGTGTTTTCCACGGGCATTCGTGCGATTCGAGGCTTCTAGCGTACGCGTCTCGAGGCTGTTTGTATTTTTTTTCTCCCTTTTTCTCCCTTTTTCTCTCTGTTTCTCTCTGTTTCTCTCTTTCTCCCCGTCCCGTCGTCGTTCTCTTTCCGCGTTGGTCCGACGTATCTTTTTCCGTCCTCGTTGCACCGTTCTCTCTCTCTCTCTCTCTCTCGCCTCGTCCGGCCGCCAACATTTTGTTCCTTCGTTCCTTTCCTTTCGGCTCGCATCACTCGACTCGGTACGAGCGCATCGAAATCAAACAATCCGCTCGCTCGCTGTCCTCTCTCGTTCCTTTAACGGACGATCGAAAGACGCCGTCGAGGGAAAAAAAGAAAGTAGATTTTTCAACGCGATCGGAAAAATAAACAACGACCGCCTGCGTCGCGACGAATTATCGTCCCGTGAATTTAACGACGCGGGAAAAAACGAGGCCACTCGAAGGAGGAACTTTGACTGTCGGGCTTTTCTCTTTTTTGCCTGCCTTTTCTCCTAGTCATTGTGCTCGCGTAATCAATAAAATGCCGCGGCGTTAGAAAGGAGGTTAGAAAACCGAGGGCTGATGGTTTCGCGCGTCTACCTTGAAATATTCCCCGCGACTTCCAATCTTCGCGTACGACGTACGAAACGAAAATCGCTACTCTCCGCTCGAATCTTTCATTCGCAAATTTAATTACGAGGTTACAAATCTCGAATATCGGAGATCGCGTCCTCTCCAGCTTCCCAACGTCGTCACCGAAAAAAGCCCTTGAAGCCCGAACCGCGGGAAACTCTCGAAAAAATATTCCACGGTCGTCGAATAGCTCTCGTTCGATACTCGGGAAACTGCCGAAACCCTCGATTCGGGTGTACGTGTTTCGGTGAAAGCGGATCCACCGGTGGGCGGCGAAGCGAGGAAGACGGATCTTGATGCTCCCGGCGTAGGAGATCGATCGGGCGGACACGACTCGTTTAACGAGAGCTCCGAGGCGACCGTGAGACATCGCGATAGAGAAAAGAGGTTTTTCCAGGCGGAGCGAGAGAGAAATAGTCGGACGCGTCGACGGTGGAGTAGGTGGAGGTGGAGGTGGAGGTGGAGGTGGAGGTGGAGGTGGAGGAGGAGCGACAGCGCTGGAAGACGGCGAGAGGTAAAGGAACGCGAGCCGGATAAAAACTAAGCGAAACACGTCGAGGAGGACGAGGAGGACGAGGAGGTCGAGGAGCCGGGGGTAAAGGGAGGCGCGGCGGCCTTTGAAGTAGACACGCTTCGCGACTCCTTCACGCCAATAAACTAACGGTTACGTTAAGGTCTCTTTAAGCCTTAATAGCGTTGCATCCATCCCCTCCCGGGGCGCGACCCCAGCATCCATCCGTTGCGGCGGAGTCTTTGTGGCATCGAGCTCGCGGAAAAGTCTCTACGCGGGTGGACCGCGAGGTTTTCGCGCGACGGGAAAATTCCGGATAAGCCCGGGACGCGTCGAGTCCTTTTTTGCGGCGGTGCGAGCCTTTTGAACGACGGTGCAACCGAGAGAGGATAAGAAGAGGAAAAAAGGAAGATCCGCTCGAACGGCGACGAGGAGTAAGTGTAACGGCGGACGGCCCTCGGGGGAATTAGCAGCTGAAAGATAAACTTTACTGGTCTACGGCCTCAGACGTAAACATGTTTGAAGTTTACACCGCCGCCGCGGCGCAAAAACATTTTATTTTCCTTTCGTTCTTTCTCCAAGATTACACAGCCGCGTTTTTGTCCGCTCTCGACGCGGATCGCCAGGCACGAGTGCGCGTCGTTAAAGTTCGCAAAAAGAAAATTGTATTACCGTTAATGCACCTTTTTCGAAACCACGGGCGTATCGACGCGCGCGGGGCAGATGAAAACTTCGAGAGAAAACCGTGTCTGGAACGCGTCGATACACTCGTATTCTCGACCTTCTTTCGCGGTACAAATATGGTCCAGGAATCGTTGGAATCGTTGGAATCGTTGGAATCGTTGGAATCGTTGGAAGAAGAAGAAGAAGAAGAAGAAGAGAAGAAGAAGAAGAAGAAGAATCCGAGAAGCGCCAAAAAAATCGCTCGATTTTGAAACGCGCTTCCGGTCGTCGACGATGCGTCGATAAGAACGATATTGGTGACCGTTTGCTCGTGAATTTGAAACCCGCCCGGTAATACGGATCAAACCCGCCTTGGCTTCCGTAACGCGAAACGAGTCGTTTCGATAGCGCCCGAGGCTACGAGTTCCTCGGCTCGATTCCCGTTCGATCGATAAATCGAACGACGTTTCCTTTTTTTTATCTTCGATCTTTGGGACGTCTCGATGTAATTAGAATACATTCCGGGATTATTAGCCGCGTAAATTAAAAGTTACGCTAAGCCGTCGAGAAACGATTCTTTTTTTTCCTACATTTTTTTTAAAAAATGAGACAACGCTTCCGACTTGGTGTAATTACGTAGTTTAATTTTAAACAAAAATTTACCCTACTCGACAACATTTACAACTCCGTGCGTTCGAGTAAAAAGTTACTGTAATTTAAAAGACTTCATTCTATACGAATTATGAATTTTAACTGCTTTCAAAGCATGAGTCTACTACTCTACGGGTTTCGTAAGAAAACTTCCTCCGAGAGTTTTTTATACGATTACGACTTTATTAAAAACATAAAAACTGACGCGCGCGATTAATTTATAGTTAATGATACGATGGAAATCGCGATAAATAACTAATAGTTCTTTCGCGAACAGGATGATGAATGAAAGAAGCTATCGAGGAGAAAAGCAAAAATACGCGGAAACTTATGATTTCAAAATAGGCACTGGAGAAATTCTAAGTTTCTCGGGATACTTTGTATAAAATATTTGCTTTCGTAGATCACCTTGTTAGATTATCTTTAGAGAAACGACGTTCGAACGAACCGATACACTTATCGCCGATAATCTAAAAATTAGGCTTTAATAAACGGATACATCGACCGACGCGGAAACGTTAATATCAAGGATCGACTCTACAAATGGAAAATGTTGAAAATTGTTTGAACGTAAATATTCAAAAATATTTATCGAACATCGAAAGTATAAATATCGGTGAGCGGAATCAAAAATAATATCGACGCTTGGAGAAAGGAGAGAAAAATAAGCGTAAAAAATCAAATTCGAACGAATAAAATAGTATATTGCGAGTAAGGATGAATCCAACGTTAAAAAAGAGAATAGACTTTTTCGTTGAATAAATTTGACGATACGATAATTTGCGCATTATCGATGTCTCGTTCGTATTTTTTCGATCGACTTATAAAATCAACTACCGCGCAAAATGTTTACGGAGCTCGAAACTGTAACTGCGCACAAGCGCATAGGAACGAACGACTCGTTTCCTTTTGTAAAGAATTTTTATGGTTGCGACAGTAAACGATCGAGGCAGGCGTTTACGTTTTGAATAAATGCAATTAATTAAAATTATAATAATTAACGCAACTAAAGCGCGGCAGAGTGCGCGAGAAAAAATGAGGAATGCATTTTGAAACTACTTTATCGCTGTAGAAAATCAACCCAATTGTTAGCTATTCAGAGAGATCAAAAAGAAAGCAAGACTAGTCCGCTTAAGCAAAAGGGCACGTAAGTAGAAAGTTTGCCAGAGAGAGAGAGAGAGAGAGAGAGAGAGAGAGAGAGAGAGAAGCGAGCAAAGAGAAAAAACACGCAAAGAGCGTACAAGAAAAACGAGCGCAGGGAGTTTAAAGGCTCGAGAGCGAGAGGGAGCGAGAGAGGGAGCGAGAGAGGAAAGAGGGGCAGGAGCAGAAACGTACATAAGTGAATCGACGAGGAACCGAGGAGCAAAGACGCGCGCTTTAGCACAAGTAAGAGCAAAGGGGAGTCAGAGAAATCTCTCGAGCGCGTCGGAAGGCTTTGATATCACAATGAAAGGATGATGCGAAAGTGGAGTCGAGAGAGACGCGCGATGTTTCCCTCTCTGTGTCACCCCGGGAGCACGTGGTATCAAACGGCGCATCCCCCGGAGCGGCTCTCTATTATTGGTCTACTTGGCGCGTTCTCCTGTTCTCGTGTTCTCGCGTTCTCGTGTTCCGGCCGAGTCCAGGATAAACGGCACCCCGACTCCGATACGCGCGCTTTGTAATAATCGCGCCGGTGATCGTCGCTAATTGAAGGACGGCTTTTGTTGCAGGGGATTCCTCGCGGGGACTGCAAGCGATACCGACGTAATTATACCGCGTTGAGCGTTGCGAGTCGAGCCATGCGAGTCGAGCGTTGCGAGTCGAGTCTTGCGAGTGCCTCGATGACGCGTTCGGAACCCTCCGCTTCCCTCCGCTTATCGGCTTATCGATCCGAGAATTCTCGATCGCGCTGTCCCGCGCCTCGACGACTCGACCATTCGTTCTCCTTTCGTTCTCCTTTCGTTCCCCTTTCGGTCTCCTTTCGTTCTCCTCCGAGTCGCCTCCTCGATGCCTTCCTTTCCGCTTTTTCAACCTTTTTTTTCTTCGCTTTATCGTTTTACCGTTGCGCCGCTGCCGCTCGTAAATCAACACGCTTCGTTCGTACTCGCTTGTTTGTTTGATCAATTTTAAGGGTAAGAACGCCCGTGTAATAAAGCGACAATATGGAAATCTAATTTTGGGTCTCCGTAGTTACCGGAACGGCATTCGAACGAAAAGTACCGGAACAAACGCTTAATTAAACGATCGTTTGAATTTGCCGCCGAATGAACGAGGGCGCTTTTCTTATAAGAGAAAATACTCGTTCCGTACTTATAACGTCGTTTCAAACGAAACAAACGAACTCGCTAATCGCTAATATTAGCCGTTGCGGTTCGGTCACCGCATCGATGCGAAATTTTCCACGCCGATCGTCCGTTATGGCTACGGTATAACGTATCTCCCTAACGTAATCATAGACGGTTCCGAGTACTCGTAACGAGCCTACGTGACCCAAATTAAGCAAGGAAAATCAACGTCGCGTCGTCGCGATCGAGTCTCTGTGTTCTTTGCGCATGTCCGTCCGTCCATTCGTCCGTCCGTCCGTCCGTCCGTCCGTCCGTCCGAGCAACTCCGAGTATACCCAAAGCGGCGATATTCGTCGTTGAGCTTTGAATCATCCGAGTCGTAAAAACGCGCGACGTACGGAACAGGATCGTTATTTTTTTAATTTAATCGACGTCGCTTGTAAGTATATGGAGCGGTGTTTGGGTGGCTTTCTCAAAGACGTTTAACTTTGAAAATTGATGCAATCGTTTAAAAATATTTCGAGACAATTTATAACGAAGGAACGAGCCGAGTACTTTTGTTTCGACCGCTCGCTTTTTTTCAATAATTAAATAATGTTTATTCAAAGATAACTTTGCAAGATATTAACTTATAAATAACGTTCGTTTATTCGAAAAATATTTTAATTTAGATATTCCTTCGTTATTACACTTGCGCGAAATCAAACCGCTGCATTTCGAAAGTAATTCAATAATTAACTTATAAAGCTTAATTATCGCTAACCGTTCGCACGAAAGTATCGTCTCGATCAGCCTATCGAGAAATATACTTAACGTATATAATTTCTCAATTTCTCTCGCGGCGTGTACGCGTGTAGTATTTCAACTCGTAAAAAAAAGAAGACAACATATTTTGTAATTGTACGAATTAAACAATGTATATTATAAGTAAACGTTATCTAAGTTATCTAAAACGTATTACGTCACGGTGCAGTCGATAGCTTTTGCATTTAATTATGAAAAAAATGACCATAAATAAAACGATAGTATTTCATCGAGCGATAGTAACGATGATGTCAGAAATTTTATACAGCATATTTTAAGAGCGAAACCGATAGCTTGCGGAATTCTTTTTCAACGTAATAAATAACGATGATAATAAAAATACAAATTTTTTTTTGTTTGTAACGAATATGAAATATTTCTCAATTTGTACGTAGAACGAGCGGCGCGTATTTACGATTTGATTTAAAATAGTTTTTATATTTTCGTTAATTGTGAAAGTATTAAATTTAAAGAGATTGAAATAGCTTCTCTTTGAAAACATCTCGCAGCCGCAAAAACGGAATTTAAAAATGTTGAAAATGGATTAATTTTCAAAGCGAGAAATTTGCGTGGAACGAGTGCTTATCTCGAGCATGACTGACAAATTCACAAGGCGAACAAAAGAGAAAAATGGACGCGAACGGAGGCGGTGGTGGCGGTGGAGGCGGCGGAGGCGGCGGAGGCGGCGGAGGCGACGGAGGCGGCGGCTATTAGTCGAAAAACTCTTTAAATTTTATTTTTATCGTTGCTTCAGTCGACATAATTGCCTATGAAATAACAGCTTCTCGCCGATTAATAACTGTCGGCGCACAAAGCGAGTAGTCGAAGCGCGGGGACGGTAACCTTGGGGGCGCGGAGCCGTCGGTCATCGTATAATCCACTTAAAGAGCCGCCGTGTCCACCTGTCACTCGTAAAAGCTTGTCTTATCGGGCGAACCGAGGACCGACGGCGGGGATATTACGCAAAGGTCGGCCGTGAGGGCAGAGTGAAAAACTCGGCGGTCCGTCTATTTTTAAAAAGCAGCGCGAGACGGGAACTTTCCGAGTCGTCCGCGCGAGAGTCGTCGTCGTCGTCCCGGTCGGGAGGAGAAGCTGCGAGGCTAAATTAAGACGGTCCCGCACCTACGTGCACCTCTCCAGATGCGCGCACTCGTCAGTGCCCCGGTGCTCCCGGTGCCTCGTCTCCTCGTCTCCTCGTCTCCTCGTCTCCTCGTCTCCTCGTCTCCTCGTCTCCTCGTCGCCTCGACGCCTCGTTGCTTCGTTGCCTCGTCGCCTCTCCCAGCGGCAGCTGCTCATTGTCTCGGGAAGCCGGTGCTCCTGCTCCTCCACCGCTGCCGCCACCACCCGCTTTGATTCTTGTCTATCCATATTGCGCGCCTTTCCCTTTGCGATTGCCGCTCTTTGTCGCGCGACGGATGCATCGGCCCCTTTAAACCGAACCCACCGCGCGGATCCCAAGTACTCGGTCTCTAAGTGCCTGGAAACCGTTGAGTGCACTTTATGAACGGATTCGCTGCGTTGCCCTTTGCCTATAACTCCCGCTCTCGCTCTTGAATTCCGCCGTTCCGTTTATCTACCTCCTTTATGCTTTTTTCCCTAGACTCCTTTGACGATTAGAGCTTACGGGGATCCCAGGAATTCCTCGCGCACTCGATTTGCCTCTGTCCCTCGATGTCATATTCGAGGCGTTTCTCCGCTCGCTACCCAGACCCGATTATTTGGACAGCCTCCAACTTTTCTCTTTCCCTTGCTCGACCCGGTCGACTCGAGGCTTGGAAGCTTGGACAGTTTTTCGATCCGCCGTTTTTCACCCGGATCGACGGTTATTCGGTTACTCGCGCTCGTTCGATCGATATCGTTTTTCAGGGTAGGCGAAACGAGTTTCGAGGGCGACTCCGATTTCGTGCTCGCATCCTTTCAAATTTCAGCGGGTCCTCGAGCTTTTTCTCGAGAAGAGCTCCGGAAGCTCCGTCTCGTCGCCTTCGTTAATAATATTTTTAATTCGCGTACCGATGCAACTTATTTACCTGCATTTTGGTGCAAGGGCCAAGATCTCTTTGCTTTTTTACGAGAGCGAAGCAACTCTAAAGGTCGCAGGGAAAAGAGAGGAAAACGAAGATGAGGAAAAGGACGAGTACGCGTCGATGTCCGCGGGACGAGCGCAACCTAATCAAATATTTACCGCTCATTACCATAAATAACGGTTGTACTCTAAATTGGAATGTGACGTTTATGTTAAAGTTTAAAGGATACCGCGACTCCCTTGGGCGAGCGCTTAAAAAAGTTCGTTGAACTAATGTGGATCACCGCTTCACCGCTTCACCGCTTCACCGCTTCACCGCTGCGATGTGAATCGGACTCGTTGCGAGGGTAATAAAGAGCCTCCGGGAATCCGGACGGTTTCCACCTGGACGGGAGAAAGACGCGAGTGCGAGCGAGTCGATCGATCGTCGGCTATCGTCTCGGACGACGAGCACATCCACGAGAGCAAAAAACGACCCGCGAACCGCTTAATGTCCCGCCTTAGAAACCTTAATTAAAGGCAGTTTCAGTGAGTTTGGTTAATTGGCAGACATACTTGAAATATGAAGAAGCAAGTATCCACGCTCGGATTAAATTTCTCTCGGTCTTTGGGCGAAATGGTGAAACTGCACGCGGACGACTTCGAATTAGCTCCGGACTTTCCAATATTTTTTTGTTGATGCATCCGCGGAATATTTTACGATAAAATTTTACTTTCTCGAAGCGATGCCGTACAACTGCGGTCTACAATTGCCGGAGTACATTTTTTATTTATCGATCCAAAAGTTATTATTGTGAAAATTTATTAAGATGGTCCATTAAATAAATACAATACGAGCAAATAAAAACATTCGTGGATCCAACCATAAATATCGATTATCTTCGGTAACCAAATTTAGATTAACTAAAAATTCGAGCATTTTCTTTATTTACGTTATAAGTGTGCGATAAATTAAAATTTGAGTTTAATATTTAAACTAATTAAGGTCAATTTTACTTTAATACGGTAGAATTATTCTTATTAACTTGTTACTATCAAACATATAATTAAGTTAAGTGCGAACGATATAATTTTATAAAGAAAAAACATTTAAAATTTAATGTACATCTGTATTATTATACGAAAGTTATAAAACAAAAAAATATAAAGAAAGTATTAAAATTATGTAAATATGTGTTATTATAAGGTAATGGTAATTTAAAGTTTTTTTTTGCGAAAAAAGAGAAAGACAGAAATAATTAAGTAAAAATTTCAAAATAAAACACGTAGCTCTAGAGTATCTCGATGAAACGATAATTTAAGAGTTTGCGTCTAGTTTTATTTCATTATACGATAACATTATACAAACGCAACTTCGTAATATATGCGGAAATAAAAAATTAGTTATGCGATAAAAAACTGAATTAAAACCCGCAGTTCCACTTTTAATATAAAATATATTATTATCTTTTAAAAACAAAGCAAACACGATGAAAAATTAGTTTTTTGAAACCTTAAGTCATTATGCAAGAATATCATAAGCTTGATGAAATTGTTTATTTCAGTCAGCGGTGTTCGATCTTAATCTGCATCGGGAATGAATCGAGAGCATAATCGTTTCGAAATCGATACAACTAACGAGATCTAAATAGTATTTGTTCGCTCGATGATCGAATAAACTTTGCTCGATAAAGTATAATGTATTGTTGCGTAATTTACGCAATTGTCTACCTGACACAATTATAAAATTATTCAATTAGTAACACGTAGTGTTTAAGTCGAGTACTTAAGACAAGTTTATTGAAATCCGTCTAAAGGAACACTCGGTTATACACTGATAACAATGTTGATCTTGATTTTCGAATTGGATTATTACATAATATATAAATTCAGCGAAACAATTTTAAAACAATCATTGATTCGATCTATTTCATAGACGGTATACTTTTACAAGCGATTAGAAGCTCTATTTGCTATAGTATACAAAGTTTGCATAAAATTACTCGGCGTCACTTATCATCCAAATAACGGCAGAACCGCACGATCTCGATAATTGTTAATCGTCTTGAAATTTAAATACAGCTACTCGACAAAAAAGAAATGTGAAAATCACGCGCTTATCAATGTTTTATCCAATCGATTTTTTTTTAATACTATCTCGTACAGCTGTTCAACGCTTTTATATATATATATTTCCTGGCTATAAGAAACAATAGGAAAATAACGACCTTTAAATCCATAATTGGTGTAGAAACCCTTTAATCTCATCTTTGCGCGTTATACAATTATTGCTAATTTACCGACTGTATTATATTTGATTGAAAAGTACTCCAAATAGGATAGAAAACCTACGTTTTCTATTTGTTCCGTTTGTTTGGATTTCGTAGGAATAATACCCTCGTGCGAGGTTTAAAAGAGTTTCGTAACGAATAATTATCCTTCGCTTATCGGGTATTCCGTTGACTCGGTAAGGTATCGTTTTCAAATAAGCAGTCTGTAACGAAGCTATAGCTATTAGGAATTAGCTCGCAACTTTGGTAGTAAGCAGTGCGTCTTTGAAATTACAATAAGCCGTAATATCGCGTAAAATCATTTATCCCGCGGATTTACGTGCGAGCGGTATAAAAACACGGGCCCGGAGAAACTCGTAACGTTAATGAATTGCCGCCATTGGTCGTCACTTGAGTCTTTTGACTCAGACTCGCAGAAAGGATTTACTTAATACGAACCTTTTGAAGTCCGTCGTCACACTTGCTCCTTTACAAATTGTCATCAAGAAAGGGTAGACTTCCTCGAGTTGTCGACAAGCGTGTGCTGCTTTGAAAAAGCAAGAAAAGCAAGATGTCTCGCGTACGTCTGCATAGACAAAGGGAATACGCGATACATCGTAAAGCGCATTTACAAGAATTCATATAATTACTCCTCGTTATTTCATCGCTGACTTTAATACATCTTAATACATTAATAATATCAATTAATTTCGCGTCGACTGTACGCGACGCGATACCGAACCTAATTGATATTACTCTCGAAATTAGGGACAAAGTATCCTGAAAGTCCTTTGACGTAATATTTTTTACCTGTTTCGATAAGTAAGATCAAACGGTCGCTTCTCTCTCGTTCCGTTAGTTTTCTCTCTTCGAAAACGCTAGGGAAAAAAATCATGTATAAACATCTCGAATCTCGATACGATCCGGATGGACAAAGATAATCGAATAAAAGAATAAAAGTCCTCGAGGACGTTTATAGAATAAGAAAAGTTATCAAATCTGTTTATTTTTTGTGTCCCAACCTGCTTTTTAATACCGCTTTAGCAGCCAAGCTCTTCCGAGGACCGCGTAACAAAGGAGATGTCCCAGTGGATAAAATTATGCGCGAGGCGAAAGATAAAGCGCGCACGCGTACACACGGATAATCAAATAAAGTAAAACAAACGTTGAAGTTTCATAGGCAACGTTCCATAGGCACCGCCGATACATCTTCGCATTTTGCGGTGTTTTTCTTACTCGGTGTAAGGGTGGCGGCTCCGCATGGGGTGTTGCTAAGAAACTTAGGGCCCCTAAGACTCCATCGATACGGGTTTAAGATCATATCGGATTCACCACGGACATCTTTGGAAAAGCAGAAAGTATCAAATTTCATCATTTATCACCGGCACGCATAAAGAGGGAAGGAGGCCTAAGTCAATTGACCCTTTTTTTTCAACGTTTTTCCAAAATGAACGCTTCTAAAATTCCTTAACGCGATGTCACCGCGACGCGGCTTCAAAGGGCGCCGCGACCATCCGAGGAACGACGGAAAAAACTTAAAAGCATTCCATTTTTTTCAATCTGGCAAATATCAGGGAAATTTTCCATACCCGCGAATAGAGCTCGTCTATTTACGGATGTTAAACGATCACTTTTTTTTTTTATTCGCCCTTTCGGTTACTATTTTGCAACGTCGGTTGGAAAAAAAGTCGGTTGGAGTCGCGTTATCGTTTGTTTATCATAAATTGTTTATCATACGAACTTCGTCGATCACCGAATCTTCCAAAATTATCGCTTTCGTTGATTCAAGCGACGACGCTCGACAAGTTTTCGTTCCACCGATTCGTAAAAGTTCGTTCGCGATTCGAATTCTACCGTTTAAAAACAAAGAGATAACGCAACGAGATGAAAATACGAGTATGCGAGCGAAATCGTAGAAAACGATCTTTTAAAATAGTCGTTGCACGGTTCTCGTTTCTCCAGCATCGACCGAATAAAAATCCGAACGATAAACTAATTAAAAATATTACACCTCGATATTATTCGAGGCGTAACCAAGCGACAAATAGAAAATTCTAAACGTGCATCGATGAATCGTAAAAGGTGTGTCCGGTATTGAATCATTTTAACGAATAATCCGTTCGATCGCTTACAAGCTGCGGAACGTGTTTTGGGATCGAATTCAATACACCGGATTCCGCAGGTCAGCGATAACAAGGTTTAAAAGTGGCTCGTAGTTTTAAACGTCAGGATGTTGTATCTCGTCGTACTCGGCGCTTACATCGTAAAGCTACGCGAGGGTCTACCTGAATCTCCTCGTTCGCGAACCCGCATCCGCCGATGCTTCGATTTACTTCATCTCCTTGCCGTTCTTCCGCTTCCTTTTTTTATTGCTTCTTTTCTTTTATTTTTTCATATTTTCCTCGGTACCAGCGACCGATCGCTCTTTTACGACGTACCGTAAACACGCGTAGCTCTAAAATGCAATTTCTCGGATCCTCCGACCGACCGAACAGCTTCCGTCGATATCCGGATCACCGACGCTCGACTCGCCTTCGGTCCACGAGGATCTTTCCTCCCTTATCGAAAACACGAGAGAGAGAGAGAGAGAGAGAGAGAGAGAGAGAGAGGGATTCTCGATACTATCCGTCGTCGGAACGACGTTGCGATACGTGATTTATGGACCCGTTCGATATCGCGGTCACTGCCAAAAAACATTGACGCTAACGCATAAGCAAACACGCGTACGGAGATAAACGAAGGAGGTTAAACAGAGCGAGGGGTGGAGGGGAGCAACGGAATGTAATCGAAGAGAGCGAGTCAACGAGAACTTAGCCGAGGTCGACCTTGGTATGCGCGCACCGCCAGAAGCGAGAGGAAAAGAGAAAAGGAAGAAACTCGGAGAGCGAGAGAGAGCGAGAGAGCGAGAGAGAGAGAGAGAGAGCGAGTAGGTAGAATTCCTGCTTTTCGTTTTTATTTTCTCGGGAGGAAAGGAGGGAGGAAAGGAGGGAGGAAAGGAGGGAGGGAATCACGGCAGCGGCGGTGTCGGCATCTGCGCAAAACGCAAGTTCCTTTTCTCCCTCGCGGGCCCGCTTGCATTTATATCGGTACGCTCGTCGGTAGGAGCCGGGGGGAGCAGGAAGACAGGCCCGTACATTACCCTCGGAAAGAGCGCCGCTGCTCGCTCGCTGAATCCAGAATGGGACGAGGGACGAATCGTGTACGCCCGAGGCGACGCCGCGCTCCTTCTCGAGTCCGCTTTTAATGATCCTCGGGCTTCGGGCTCGGACTCGGGGATGTCGTCGTTGCGGAGCTCGTTCGCCTATTCCCCGGGACCGTCGGTGTCGGTCGCCCGATTCTCGCGCGCTTCCACGGGAATGCCGATGATAAGTGAAAATCGATGTTTTTCTTTTTTAAATCGGAGCGCCTCGCTGCTTCCTAGGATCGTCGCCGAGGTCGAATCGCCGGGTCGAATCTCCGGGTTGAATCGCCGGGTTGAATCGCCGAGTTGAATCGCCGAGTTGAATCGACGGGTTAAATCGCCGGGTCAAATTGCCGGGTCAAATTTCCGAGCATCACCGGGATTAGTTTCGACGGATGGATTTTGCCCTACCTCGCCCACTTTCCTCCAAATTCCACCGCGTCACCTCCACCGAGTCGTCGGCGGGTCCACGATGACCGGTGCGCTTCTTATCCGCGCCTCATCTTCGAGCTCGAGGCTCGAACGAGCGGCAGGTATCGACGCGCGGTTCCCAAAATTCGGAGCAGCTTGCACGCGCGCGAGTACAAATACCGAATACCGTCGGGATTAAATATCGGTCGAGACAAAAGAGCGAGAGACGAAGGAGGAGTAAATAATATGGTCGCGTTCGAGTTCGAGGAGTTGGACGGTGTCGCGCTGTGTTTAACTTGGACGGAGCATCGAACGAATCCCGAGGTCGAATGTTTGTTCGCACCAGAGACGAACGAGGCGGAACGACGTTGACATCGAATCGCTGGAATGCTTATTATTTCGAATTCCAAGAGTGCAAACGTAAACGGGAATCGCCGAAAAAGGCGCCGCCCCGACACGTCGAAAGGAAAATCGAGAGAAAAGGTTGACCGCGTCGCTTCGCCTCTTCCCGTTACTCCGAGCGAAAATTTATTTGCAAATCCGAGTGGAAGGACTCGCGCGATAAATCTCGGGGATCGATCGCGACGCTCTTGCATGATTTAGCGGAACGCGTGGAGGAAGATACGCCGCGGGCTTTGAAATAAATAAAAGGCGCGGCGGAGGAAAACTCGCACGAAAGAGCGAATCGAATGAAAGGAGGCGCGCGTCGGCATAAAAGGGAGGCGGAGGATTTCGGCAGCCATGGGATTTCGCTTTTACCCCCTCTGAAACATTTATCGGAGAAAAGGCCGAATATCCGACCGACTCGCGGATGCGCGTCTCTCTCGCTCTCTTTTTCGTTCTCTCGCATCTTTCATTCCTCGTCCTTTATTCCCTCTTTTTTTACTCCCGCTCGAGCGTACGCTACAAAGATTAAAGTGCCACTTGCTGCTGCTGCTGCTGCTGCTCCTTCGCTCTTCCGATCGATCCTTTTTTGCATCGCATAATCAATTACGCTGCTGTTCAATAATGCACTATAGCCGCGTCTTTCGAGCGTCGCTTATAATACTCGGTGAAAAGCCGCTTCGCGTCGGACTTTTTTTCGTTTACTTATCGTTCCGCAAACTCGCCGGATCATCGACCGATGCCCGATAATTTTTTTTCCTTTTTTTTTTCAACCGGTAGTATAACCGGGATCGCGGGTAATATTTTTCATCCCCGTTTCGCCGTTCGATTTTCTCGAAGAAAAGTGGGAATACCATTCTCCGAGCAAATCAAACTCGATCGCCCGAAATTTCTTCGTGGAGTATCGCTCGGCGAAATCCGCGTTCTCTTGGAGAATTTAGGACGAACCGTAAAGAAAAATAAAAAAAAAAGGTAGAGTAACGAGCCGTAAAGAAGAGCGATTCGCGAACACCTTCGTAAACGGGTTCTCGCGCTGTTTAATTAAGCGATACGACAAATTGAATGCGTTCGTTACAAAAATATTCGCTGGAAACTACCAGACGTAAAAAAAGCGAGTTTAATATCCGCGAAGGCTCGAAGAACGTTGCGAGGGAAATTTCGCGATGAAACGTCGGAATACCTTTAAAGGTAATAAAATGGTCGTATTCGTAATTATTCTCGTTTAATTAATAGCTCCGCGTTAATATCGGAGGCCTCGTAGTTTGCGAATACTCGCGCGTAGTTACGACACGTTTTTGCACTCGCGGCGCGATACGTTAATCATATGATATAACTATCGTAATAAACGTCACCGCGAGCGCATCGGAGCTCACCTCACCGAGAACGGCGTATTTCCAAAATAGCTGTAAAGCTCTTAACGAAGTTTCCCCGTTCTTCGTAGTCGCCGCGCAACGTAAACAATAATTTTACGCTGTCCGTAGTTTGAATGACGACGGCGCGCGCCCTCCTCGAAAGAAATACATACGCAATTAAAACGCGAGGGAAAAGAAAATAAGGAACGTTCGTGGCCGCGCGCAGACGTAGAAAGAGAGCTAGAAAAAACCAAGGTCGATCCTGAAAAGGAACGGAGAAAAGGAAGAGAAGCCGAGCGAGCGAACCAACGAGCGAACCAACGAGCGAACCAACGAGCGAACCAACGAGCGAACCAACGAACCCGGAGAGCCGACGTTTTATTTATTTATTTATTTATTTCGTGCTTTGTCGAGAACGAGTTTTACAAGGAGAAAGGACGAGGAGAAAAAGGACTAGAAAACGAAACAACGACGATAATCGCGCAAACTAGAACGAACCTCGCGATCTATATTTGACACGGTGTGACTCTCCGTCACACTTTTTATCAACCGGCTCGCGTTCCTCGGCCGCGGTCCACCTTCGATAACGATGCTATCGTCCCGCGAACGAGAGGACGCCCAACGCCTCGACTCTCGCGCCTTCGCTCGGAGCTCATTCTTCTCGAGCACGCTTTTTTCCCTTTTTCCCCCACGAGCCTCGAGCGGGACTTTCCAACGAGTTATCTAACCCAACGGATAATTTTACAGCGATTCGCGAGCTGGAAAAAACCGTTGTATAAGTTGCAAGCCGAAAACTTTTTACCCGACGACTCCTTCCTCCCGGTTCCTTCCTCGTACTTTCATTTGCACGAAAACAATACGACCGAGCGACGTTCGGCGTATCGATCTCACCGTTCTCGGACTTACCCAATCGCGTACCTTTCGCGATATTATCATTCGCGAAGGATAACTTTCGCCGCGGACTCGAGAAATTAACACCGAGTACGTTTTTTTTTCTATCGTCCGTTCTCGTTTGATTTCCAATCGTTGCTTTTAATTCAAACGAAAGCGGGTAACGTTGCTTTCGTTTCAAAGAAAAAATAACCAACTTCCATTCCGAGTACGCGAATATAACGCAATGCGCGAGATAATTGCGCGAAGAATCGTTGAATTAAAAAATAAGTAACGATCCTTATTGTGCATAGAATCTTGTACCGGTAACGGTTGGAGCCGTTTGCACACGCACACTTTGTTTCAACCGCAGAGAAAAGAAAGTAAAAATGTTTGAAAACGTAGTTATTCGAAAAGGACAATACCCGCTTTAAACCAAAGCTCGTGATTCATCTCTCCGTAGTTCTCGCAAAGCCGTGACTCACCGGCCGCCAAAGGAGAGCTCGATCCCTCGATCTCTGGATCCCTCGATCGCGTGCTCCCGGTAAAGATCTTCGATACATCCATCGCGACGTCGCGGCTCGTCGTGGCTCATCGTTGGCTCGCGATCGATACGTCGGCTTCGCGCAGCCGCGGCTTGCGACTCTTCAACGCGCTGGTTCATTAAAAGAGAAGAAAAACAACAATGAGCACGTTAATTCTGAGGCTCTCGGCGAGTGCTCGAGGGTGGGGTGGAACATCAAACGGAAGTCTGGAGGCTGGGATTCGCGTGTACGAGTGCGCGGCGGTGGCGGTGGAAGAGGCGGAGGAGGCGGAGGAGGCGGAGGAGGCGGAGGAGGCGGAGGAGGCGGAGGAGGCGGAAGAGGCGGCGGTGCAAAGCGAGTAGCGAGGAGTCAACGCTGGAGATGTTTTACCGCGTAACGGGGAAAAAGGGAGGCTTTCCAAGACGAGTCGAATTCCTCGGAGCGTGATCACGAACGAGTCTAGACTCCCGGGCGCGCGAAACGATCGTCTTGAGCGGTTCGCTTCCCTTGAAAACGCCGAACGACTCGCCGGAGGCTGGAACAGGACCAAACCACCGATCCACGCGCACCGCCTAAGAAAAACTCGGGCCACTCGAGAGCTAAACTTCTCGGACGTCGGAATTTCGCGTAGCGGGCGGAATCCCTTTGTGCCCGCTTGCCACGTCATTACCAATTTGTGGAAACTAAATTCTTACGGTTGCTAACCCTACTTTCGTGGATCAGGTACAAAGCGGGGCCACCGGGTATCGTTTTCCGAGACCGCCGGCAGATTTATTGGGATCCCGGGGTGCAATGATGACGGTGAGTAGTCACGAAGGAGTCTGGAAAGAGTCTGGAAAGAGTCGTCCTGGGAGAAACGAGGCTGCTTGCGTTTCGCGCGTCCCGGAAGCGTGGATGGAACGTTAACGCGTAATAGCTTACCGCTTTATTACTTTGGAACGGAGATCGCTGGCTCCGGGAGAAACAAAGCGCCGGAGCGAACGCGAAAAGGGCACAAAGCTCCCGGACAAATAGTCTGCGCGCCAAATAGATCCGGCGGGGGCCGTGGATAACGCACAAAGAAACGGGGGAGGTCGAAGACGGAAGGAGACCGGAAAAAAAGGAATGAAAAGTAATATACTCGCGACGAGAGCGCGTACTCGTGCGCGGGTGGTGCGGGGGATGGTGCGGGTGATGGTGCGGGTGATGGTGCGGGTGATGGAGCGGGAGGCGGTCCGGGGGTGGAACACGGGTGAAGCGCGGGTGAAGCGCGTCTGTGTCTTCGTTTTCAAAGGTACCGCTTCGCTCGCACGCGTTTTACCCGCTCTCGTGCGCGACCTTTGTCCTTTGATCCACCGCGCCCCCTCGGAGCTATTTTTTTTTTTTACCCTCCAAGCTCTTTAAGCTGATCGAACACCCAGGGGATTGGATTAATCGGGGCGATGTCGCGGAAGCGGAAGCCGAGGGCGGAAGCTCGTCTTTAAAGGTGCTTCGTCGATGAAAATAAAGGAACCGGCGAACGCCTCCAAGGTAAAATGTATTATCCCCGCGAACGCTTATGCAGATTTTATGCACGGGGATTTAAGTAGGAAAAGGGAAGGGAAAGAGGTACGCGATCGACTTGCGCTTGTGTACGGATTTTCTTATTTTAAGAGGCGGTGTCTGCGTTCGCTGCCTTCGCTCTCCTATCGTAACGGCGATATTTAATGGCTTCGATTACGGCAGGTTTCTAGCTTCCATTTACCGACTGATAGTAGGAAATGGTCTCCGCGATCGCTATTAAAGTCCGGCCGAGCTCGTCGTCCTTGTATAATTGAATATTCCCTATTTATACGATGGGCAATTAGCGTAATTAAAAATTCGAGCCATTCGTTGCATTGAGATATTAAAAAAGAGCGCCGGGTTCGAAAGAGATTTTGTTTTTTTCTTTTTTACTTGGATCTTGAATTATCGCGAAATGAAAAAGTACGATATTAACCTGAAAAGTGTTTTTTTTGCTTTTTTATTATCGAGTATTTTTAGTAAATAAAACGAATGGAAGAGGTAAGGTCTTTGCTAGAGAGGAACGAGGATATTAATGTTCTCGCTGCGTCGATTACTTTTGAACGCGTGGTTAAAAATTTGAAGAAACCGCGATAAACGTAGACGACATTCTCGAAAGCCGGAAATTAAACTATCCGTTACAAAATTAATTATTCCAAATGTATCGTTAAAACTTTTGCTACTAGCGTATATTGACCACTCGTACATTAATTAGGAATCGTATAATTATTCTGTAAAATTCTTACGGGAACTGAAATAGCTTTCTATATATATATATATATATATAATATACATATGGAAAATCGCGACGCGCGTAATTAAACTCATAATTTGCACGATGCGTTTCAAAAAACAACTGATATTTTAATTTTTTAAAGTTTAATTATAAACATAACGTGTTCCTTGCTGCGGGAGACACAAATATTAATTTAGCGCGTTAAAGAATATGTTTTTTCATTAAATTAAGCACAATTTTTTTCTTTCGAAAATAAGTGTTTTTAAATTAATTTTGAAAAGCTCGAATAGTTATCGTTACAATTTTTAAATTCAACCGACGATAGTTACATTATCATAAATATTAATACTTAAATAAATTGCGGTTTTAGTGGTAAATCGAAAAAAAGTTTATATCGATAATTAAAACTTCATCGTATCGAAACGAATCGAAAATTTTCTTCAACATTCGTTAAAGGCTGACGAGCCTATTTTATTATATACGCATACACGTATTAAAATCGTTTCGCCTTTACGATATACATTTTCATTATGATAATAGTTTAACGATAATTAAGATCGATAATTATTCGTGGACGATCGTCAACGTTAATTAAAAAAAATTGTACTCGAAAAAAATTACACCCGCCCGAGTAACAGCAAACAACGCGAAAAGGACGAGTAGGAATAAACGCGTGATTAAAATATAAAGATTCCAAAGCATTCGATTTAAAGTCTTTGAGTAAATAATTATTTATACCACTGGGATTTTTAAAGAGCTTCGTCTATCGAGCAACGATAATAAAAGCGTATATAAATTAACTCTTTAAAAAATTAACGGATAATTGTTAAACGTTGATTGAATTTGAGCGCATAATTGAAATAAATGATTCATTTACGTTCGGTTAATGCGGTTCGAATTAAAAGACTTTTCTTTTTTAATTTAAATTTTTTATCGATATCCCACTCTAAACGATGATTTATTTATTACGATTAAACATTATCGAAACGAACGATTCGAACACAATTATCCCGATGTTATCTGGATGTCCGAAAAATGTTGCTTTATAAAAATTAAGACGCTCCAAACGAATAAAACAAGGTTCGCTGCGATCGAATAAATTTCTCCTTCGTCTTCGTCAGCGCAGATTTCGCGAACCGCGTTCCTCGGTCGCGAAACTCCTCGGACTTCTCGCATTCTCGTACGCTTATCGAAAAATAATTAACGCGTAAAAGGAAGGAAGGCACGAAAAGTGCGCGCAACGGTCGGGTGTACAAATTAAATCATAAAACGAGAAACCCGAGGGTTACCCGAGTAACGAGCGCCGCGAGTTTGAAGTCAACGTTACCGGCGAGCAACGAAAAATAATTTTCTCGTGTAAATATCCGGCGGCATTTTCTCGGAGAGTCTGAGGAACGTTCCGAGCGAGACGGTGAAGTGCCTCGAGGGGTGGGTTTGGATTTACAAAAATTATTTCCGCGCCAACTTTCAAAGTCGCTTCCAGAGTCGCTTCCAGAGTCGCTTCCAGAGTCGCTTCCAGAGTCGCTTCCAAAGTCGCAGTCCTCCGTCGTCGTCGTCGTCGTTGTCGTCGTCGTCTCCCGCTCAACTCGCTCGTATCGTTATCGTCCGCGCGGACCGACACCGACCGCGTCCTCGGCTTTTTGCCCGCGGTAAAAAACTCGGTCGCACCCTCCGGCGCCGATTAATCGCACCAGGCGTCGTCGAGCGCCTCCTTTGATAGCCGCCGGAGAAGGCGAAGTCACGCTTGGCCGGTCCCGATTACCGCGGCGGCAGCTGTCGCGCGCTGGTATTGATAACCCCGGAGCCAGAGAGAGCGAGAGAGAGAGAGAGAGAGAGAGAGAGAGCGAGAGAGAGACAATCGGCTGCCGCGCACGCACGCGCGCAATCACGCTCGGCTCTCCGTCGGTCTCTCCTTTATCCCTTCACCCCTCTCGCTACGACTCTCGTCACCGTTTGCGAAAGGTGGCTTGACCCAAGAGCTCGGAAGAGAGGGAGCAGCAACCCCCGGTGTAAATACGCGTGAAGTGAATCAGAAAGGCGGCAAAGATGAAAGGAAAGTGCAGTTCCCCACCCTTCGAGCCTCTGTCTATCCGACCACCTTGACACTGTCGTCGCTCCCATTGGCCCTATTGTTCTCCCTGTTCCAGCACTTCACTCCTCTCTTTCTCTCTCTCCCTTTTTCTTTCCCTTTCTCTTTCCCTTTCTCTTTCCCTTTCTCTTTCCCTTTCTCTTTCTCTTCGACTCACTTTTTTCTCGCCGACACGCGGAACGAAACCCCGAGAGCTCCGGGCAGAGTGGCCCGATCCGTCCCGCGACTCTTCGCAATTTGTCGCCGATTAACGCCCGGCCACTGCGCACGTTCCGGCTCGTGACGCAACCGCCGGCGAGATCCAACGGATCGCGAGGACGAGGTGGGAGAGGAGGATGACGAGGGAGACGAGGGAGACGTAGGAGACGTCCTGCGGGAGGAGCAGCATTGTTCCAGCCGAGAACCGTAGGGTCCCCCTTGAAACGTCCCGCTTTCGCGACGCTCATCGGAGCTTTCCGAGGGGAAAAGGGAGAAGGACCGTGGCATTTGTCACTCGAGCTTCTGGGGCCCGATGCGGAACCGAATGCACTCGTCGAGGGCCAAGAGTCGTCGACGCTCGGAGGGCGTTTATTCCGAGTGAAATACTGCTTTGCGCTCCCGAGTTTGCGATTATGACGATGAGACGTTTTAAGTAGGGGCGGCTCTCGAGCGCTCCACGTTGAAAGCGCATTTCCCCCGATGCAGCGAGACGAATGTCGGCCTCGTTCTCTTCTCCGCGTATCCTCGACTCTTGTGAGTTTTTAACGCGAACCTCGGGGAACAATAATGGAACAATAATGGAACAACAATAATGCCATTGGCAACAGCTGACCGCGTCCTCGTTTCGCCGCTTATATAAGCTCGTAAGAGCGGAGGTGGTGGCGACGGCGGCGACGGCGGCGACGGCGGCAACGGCGGCGTTGCGCGATGTGAATTTAATGTGGCGCATCGAACTTCGGTAAATGTTTGCGATTATTTCCTTGTAAAAAAACGCGCCTGTTTTTTTATCGTTGATAATTTACGGGCCTTTCGATTCGCCGGGAAGCGCGTATTTATTTTATTTGTGGTTATTACCGTAACTGCGAGCTAACCTTTGGCGGCACACGCATCATCTAGTATTATATAAATCAGTTAAGTTCTAGGTACGAGACAATAATTACCGTAGCGTGCAAAGAACGTTGCGAGTAAATAATAATTTACCAAATAATATTTTCCAAACGCTCCTCGTTTTTTACTCCGTCGTCTTAAATCGTTATTACTTTTCTTTTGGTATATTTTGTTATTTTTTTTTTTTCGCATGCCTCGGGATATATCAAATTGAGATTATTTTTTATTTACCGTTTCAAAGTTCATTCGAAAATTAAACGACAAAACTCGATTATAGCTTACGTACTAATTGCGTGCATACTTATTTTGTGTAAAATTACTGTTTACTTCAATTTCTTTTTAATAATGAAAATAATACTAACTCCGTGGTTAAAATATCCTTTTAAACATCGAATTGGCGTAATTATAGACGAGATATTTGAATATTCCAGTATTTTAAGACCGAATATTTTTTAAATTATATTTCTTCTTTATTCGCCCCGAAATATTATGAGGTAAAAATTAGAGTTTGTAACTTGTTGGGTTCGATCTAGACGCGATAAAAAACGTATCTTACAATATTACTAGTGGTTGTTAATTTATGTTCGAGATTATTATTGATAATATATTAGAATCGCGTTTTAAAAAACCCAGGATAATAATTACTACGCTTAACTCGCAAAATACGTCGGCAAAATTTAATCGTTTTTATACTGCGAGAATTTATTAAAAATCGATGCATCGGTACAACGATTATTTCGTAAAATAAAAATAAATAATATTTTGGTTTTATTTTTATTTCTATGTTAATAATTTGAGCCAGCTGTTGTGTACGCAAATAAAACGTGCAAATAAAACGTGCAAATAAAACGTGCAAATTTCTATCGGAAATTATTTTCTGTATCAAATTTTTTGATACAATTACTATTATTATGATATAGTCTGTGATAGGGTATACCAAAAAATGATTTATATTAGTTAAAGCGTTCGAATAACTTTTTACATCGTTCCATAAAAATAACGAGAAATCACTTCTTTCTTATTCGACAAAGGTTTCTATTTTTATTAAAATGGTGAGTCTCCGATTACATTTTTCTAATTCATAATTTGTTTGAAAAAATTTAATGAAAGCATAATTTATATAAATTATTAAAAGAGACGAAAAATTATTACATTATCGATTGATATTACATATTGATTGTTTAATTAAATATATGTCATTATTATTTATTATATATCAATGAAAATTTATAATGGATACTGAAAATAGTTTTAATGAAAGGATTATGCTTATCCCTTATTAAATATGATATTAAAATTCCATTATAAATTAAAATTCTCGATACAATATGAAATCGGAAGATTTACATTTGACTGGAAAGCTGAGACTAATCATTGACACTCTATTAAACTTAATTTCTATCCAAATAGTATTAAATATTAAGGCTACGTCAGTTATTTTACGGATTATTTTTTTAATAAAAAAAATACGTGCTTCAGTTCCTAAACCTTTTTTCTTTCTTTTATATAGAACTGGTATAGATAGAATTCGCCAAGAATAAAGATTTCAATATAGTCAAAAGAAATCGATGCGATATCACAAATACTATGGTTATAATTTTTTTTTTTTTGATACTCAGACGTATGTAAATTTAAAGAAAAAAGTTAATCGCATACATATAAAATATTCTTATTGTTTATAGAAGCAAAATAAGTTTTTATAAACTTATATAGACGAGATTGAAATTTATATCGATTTTTGTAAAATCATATAATTTAATTCTTTTTTCCCGTCAGCACTTACGATATTTCAATTTTAGAAAATTATCAAATTATATACGTAAGACGATGAAAGGATTTAATAAAACGAAATTTATATCGTACAAGTAATATTTTTCATTTAATGATCTATAAACCGTATATTAGCAATGTATACAGTGTTGTACGAATATAAATGCAATATGTAATCATCGATACGCTTTAAAAAATTCTTATGGTCGATAAGAATTATATTTTAAAGAAATAAAAACTTTTATAATATTTAAATACCTGGTAAATTTATATATTGTTGCATATTTGATCGAATTTTAGAATTTACAAGTTTTTGATAAATACAAAAAAAAAACAAATATATCGAATAAGCATAAAAATTGTTTCAAATTTATAATTATCACGATAGAAATATCATTATGTAAAAAGAAAAGTTTCTTATTTCTCTAAATTATTCTTGAATTTCAAAAGTTTTTACTGCCATAGTTTACGAAGGTGTTTTTACAATCACTTATAGTTTTAAGTATTCCAATAGTAAAACAGCGTAAAAGTATATAGATACTTTCGACAATACTAATACGTCTTCCGGATGTACTTGGATGATAATCGCATAGAATTTCTTAGCGTGTACTTAATTTTCCTCAAAATAAGCTTTCCTTACGAAATCGATTGATTTATTTTTAATATCCTCCCGTCCACTTTAACGACCCATAAAATTGAACAAAGAAACTACACCTTGAGATCAGAATTCTTTTTTAAATAAAGAAATCGGTTACATCTACATCATGGAACTAAGGTTAAAAAGGCCGACGAAAACCGGTGATTCCGATATAAATCCGAGAAGTTTTCAGCGTGGATTATTCAAAAATTCATAGAGATAAAAACAACGTTAATCTTGTATTACGCGTTATTTATTTTCTGTATTGCGCTGGAACAAGACCGACAACGGCCTCTTTTAATTATTGCGCTACAAACGAAACGAACGAGTTTATAAGTCTTCGGTAAGAGTCGATCGATTTTAATCGGCAATTATAGAACCTGAATCATACATTCATTATCCGCACGATTTTCATTTAGCGATGGTTTCCGACTGGGAACGGCTTCGGCGCGTACCCAATAAAATCACAATTAAAAGCCGCGCGTCCGAGCGAACGCCGAAAAGGGCAATAATAACCGTCGATTTCGAAAAGCCTCCGAAAAGAGAAATTCCGAGGCTGGCCGCGGAATGGCCGGCTTTCGAATCGGCTCTTGTTGGCTCACGATTGATTTCGAAAAGGAAGATAGAAGAAGGAAGATAAGCGATCCGCGGGAGTCCGTCGACGTTGCACCGAGGTTCATTCATATTAATAAACCGCGGCGCGTCTTCGAGGACCGCGACTCTGGTTTTCGGCGCCTTATTCGGGCCCCATTATCTCGAGTCGCGGCGACGTTTGAAGTGCGGCTGAGCCTTATCGCTTTATCCCGACTCACCTGCTATCGCTCGCATCCGGGCCCCCGCCGACCGTTCATTTCCCCTCGCGGCTTTCCGACGGGCGGCGGAATTTCCCCCCGCCGATGCATTTAATTACGGCGCACCGCCCTCGAAAAACTGGTTTTGCCCCGCGGAATATATATGATACACCGCGAGGCCGGGATAGTATACTGCCGACGTATAATACCGGGGCTTATCAAGATCTCGCAATGGCACGGCAGCCAAGCCGCGCGGAAACCATCAAAGAGTCCTTTGAAGTTTACTCGGTGTCCTCGGCTCTCCTTCTCTCTCTCTCTCTCTCTCTCTCTCGCTCTCTCTCTCTCACTCTACCGGTCTCTCCGCCCCACCTACTTCTTCCTCCTTCTCCACCTCCTCCTCCTCCTCATCCTCCTCCTCCTCCTCCTCCTCGGCGTTTTTTCTGATTCCGCTTCTACCGCTTCTTCTTCCAACACACTAATTTACACTTTCGAAAAATGTTCGCTGTGTGCCTTTGCGACCATCTTTAATCTCTCTCTTTCGCTCTCTCGAGTCTTTTCTTCGATTTCAATACGCGCGACAAATAATCCTGTGCTCGGATTTTCAAACCGAAGGCAACTAAATTTCCTTTCTCCCTCCTTTCTCCCTCCTTTCTCCCTCCCTTCTCCCTCCTTCCTTCCCCTCCTGCCCCGCGGCGGCGTCCCAGATATCGCGCGGACGCTCGAGGAAAATTGCCTCGGGGGCCGCGGAACTAACGACGTTTCCCTCCGCCTCTCCCCCGGGAATGTTGCAACCTTGCCATTATAACGCATTTTCAACAACTCGACTGCACGCTTTCAGCGCGGTTTGCTTTATTCTCGGTGGAATACGCCGAAAAAATGACGATGACGAAAGGACGAAAGTCCGTCGCTCGACGCTCTCGAAATATGGAAAACCTTGGGAAAATATCAGGGAAACTCTTACTTCTCGGTGGCGCACGTTTATTTTGAAATTATCCGAGTCTCGATCGCGCCAATTAAGCTCCTCGACGCGTCTCCGGAACCTTCCTAAGACGCTTCGGTAACTGGGCCTCGGTTCTTCTCTCGCGACGTTTAATATTTATGCGATCGGGCTTGTCGTACTCCCGTGATAAATTTGCGTTTACTCGGTTTCTCCGAAAAATGGGACGTGCGAGTAGATGCGAGTCGATGCGAGTCGATGCGAGTCGATGCGAGTGATAAGCCGTGACCGTCGAAAGTTCCGCGACGCCAAGTTTTCCCGCGTCGTTCGATTCGTCGGGCCGTTTCTTCGCGAGAAAATATCGAGTCGAGACTTCACCGAGTTATTTATCACTGAATATCTCACTTTCGAAAGAAATATATTTCCAATAAACGAGAAATAATGCGCCGTGTCTCCGAGAAATTATACGCGAGACATTTGAATAATCCGTTTTGGTCGGTCAAAATTTATATATTCCAGTAGCGACTTTTAAAGTTCATAACTTAGACATCAAAAGAATAAAAAGGCGTTTTGATATATATTATCAAATGTAAAATATTCGTTTTATTGTAAAAAGTGTAAACGACACCTTAATTTATGTTTTTAACGTAAATACGTGGAAATATCGTATAATTTTGGATAAAAAGATTTTTTATAAAAAATATTGGATACTCCATCGCTATAAAAAAAAATTAATACGCGTACAATGACAAAAATCGATATCGTTAAATTTCTTAAGGTCTTTAGAAAATTCATCTCTGCATAGGATAAAAAATAAAAAAATAACGTATCTATATTTTATCTAACTTCTCTACCATCTAATGGATTCTTGCACGATTATATACGTTGAAAACAACTTAATGCCAAGATATTTTACCTTCAACGTTAAAAATAACGATAACATCGATCGATTTCTTGAAATTATAAACTGAAACCTTTTATTTTATCGTCGTGTAATCAACTAATACCAACTGGCGTAACGGAGATTTTATTAATTAGTAAAAATTTTACGACGTTAACATCTTATTTTTTACTTTCGTTACTTTAATGTAAATAGTTTTTTCACTGCTCCATGACGATTAAGACGTTAACTTCATTTTTTAAATATTTGTAATTGAATTATTTTTAAACAAATTTAGATCGTTCGACGTCTACGATATCGTAATAAAGCGTACGTTTTAATTATCGAGCGGAGAATATTCCATTGCGCGTAAAATGAAAATGTCATTCGTGGTAAAATTTTGAGCTCTGATGAAATTCGAACGAAGATGCTAATTATTCTCCGATTGAAAATATTTGTAAGAAATATTCTTGTTCCGTATATTTTTAACGCGCTTTATCAAATTCTTGATTGTACGGAATTGGAATTATACGTAAATACGGATGGAAATTTTCTATTTCCGAGTTGACGGCGTTCTTCAATGTAGTAATTTTTTATACGAACCGATGACATATTCAATAACATAACAGGGGATAGCGAATGACTCCCAGACAAAACATAATATCGTTTGCAACGCTGCAAACGTCGTATCGTATCATTTGTTGTCAAACCGGAAGTTTTAAAGTTGAATAGTTTAAACTAATAGTAGGAATACGTCGATACCGATATTGAAAACGAGTTAACGTTGCGTAACCAATACGAGTGGACGTTCGAATAGTTCGTATTAACTTCGAGAAGACGATCCTCCTGTAATTAAATCATTTGTATACTTACATTTAATAATTTGCAGAGTAACGCATATCGAATTTAAGACAAATTGGTCGGTTAGTCTGTTATTAACAGTCGTTAAAATCGATCGGTCTTGAACGTACGAATGAAAATGGAGTAAAACAAGTTCCGCGTGTTGATTAAACAAGAACTTTCTAAGAGGCAAAACACACATCGAAAACTACCATGCTTGATAAATATTATGAGGAGTTAATGCTTTTGATTAGAATGATTTATAAGTGGTTAGACAATTTTTGATGTGGCCAAACGAGTGCGAACGACATTAAACGTCGCTGACACTCCGTTAAGATAATCATTTTAGAAATTATCCAAAAATGCACGATACGATAATAAACGATAGCAACTTAAACACGAAAAATAACCTAAACTGCGCGTTTCGAATCGATGCTTGCGTGCGTGAGTGCGTGCGTGAGTGCGTGCGTGCGTGCGTGCGTGCGTGCGTGCGTGCGTGCGTGCGTGCGTTGCTTTTATACGAATACTCGGAAATCGAAAAAATTATTTTTAAACGAATACCGCGTTTACCGATAATCGATTGTCGAAAATCCGAAATCGCGTACCTTCGTAAGTATAGTTTTAAGTCGTTTCATCGAACTCTTACTCGGTTCGATAACAGCTTAATGAAATGAATGAGAATGCACAAATAACAAATAAAAAACGAATAAAGAATCGAAAGAAATCGCTTATGATTATTTAATCGCGAATTAAAGCTAATTTACATTTCCCAAGAGTTAGATAAAACGTACGAATACAAGCTCGAAACTCGTTGCGTCGATGTATCCAAGTACCGATGGTTCGTTACGAGCGAATCATGGAGCGAATCATCGAGCGAATCATTAAATTTCGCTCGAACGTTTGGTTAAATTATAAAAAAAAAAAAAAAATTAAATTTTTAGTCGATCGCTCGAAGGTTACAAAGTTCGAAAAAAATGAAAAAATGACCGAGGAAACAACGAACAACGTATCGAAGTTTAAGTAGCTATTTTTATTGGAAAGTTTGGCAGCCGGCGAACGAGAAACCACAAAGCGTTACTCTCGTCGTCAAACTCGAGAACGCGTACACTTCGGCTATACAATACGTGTTTCCAAGGTCGCGAAGCTGTAACGCCGAAACCGCGGTGAAGGGCGACGCACGAAGTACCAAATTTTCAATCTCGAATACGTCGGTGGAGTCGCAAAGTACGCCCGAGTCGAACCTTCGAAATCCTAAATCCGTGAATTCAAATCCAACGCTCGGCCGCTCTCGTATTTACACAACTTGTAAGGATTGTAAATCTACATCGCTCGGTGATTCCTTTAAAAATATAAGATTTCCGAAGGGGAAGGACGGAAAGGGACTGTAAAAATATAGACACACTTGCGACGGACGCTGAAATGGCACACCATCCCTCGGTATACACAAGGAGAAACCTTAGCGAGAAATAAAAGAATGCACGGGACGTTCGAGATAAAAAAAACTTTTCTGCACGTTTGACACAGATGAGAGAGGGAGAGGAGAGGGAGATGAGAGGGTGATGAGAGGGAGAGGTGAGGGAGAGGTGAGGAAGAGGCGAGGGAGAGGCGAGGGAGAGGCGAGGGAGAGGCGAGGGTGAGGAGAGGGTGAGGAGAGGGAGAAGGGAGGGAGAATGTCCGGTGAGATAGCTTACGTTTCGGAGCAGGATCAAAGTAAAAACTCAGCGTTCAACTAGAGTTACTAAACTTCGGTCTCAAGGTTAAATAATCACCCACTCGATTCTTTTTTTTTCAAAAAATAAAAGAAAAAAAAGAAAAAAAAAGAAAAGATCGTTTTATATCCCGCGACAAAGCCCTTTTTAAGTCATATCAAAGACAAGTATTTATCATGCGTTTTATCCGTAAAAAGAAGTAATTCGATATCGTAGGAACTATACATTTTTCACCGCGTACACCGCGATAAACGTTATTTATAAATCGAATACACGATAATAATTTGAATTTGTATCGAGTAAGCTCTATTCTATTAAAAAAAAAAAAAAAAAAAAAAAAAAAAAATCCGTACGTGTATTTCACGAGTACCGTATGCCTCGCGTACACGTATATAATTCCAAAGGAGTCTCATGGGAAAATTCGGATTCATTTTTCACGTCGCTTTTACGCTCGAAGATCAAAGCCACGTCCGTAGTTCGTTCATTAATCGAATTAGACACGAAGAACAGAAATGAGAGAAACAAACAATAGAATCATTAATAAAATTCATCTTTATTCATCGCGTGTCCCAATCTCCGTATCTCGAGGACGGCGCATCCTGGTTTCTCCGTTCGATATCGTTAATCGGCTGCATCGAGGTTGCACGGAACAATAATACCGAACGGATTCGTTGGGATTCGTTGGGATTCGTTGGGATACGTTGGATAAGCGAGGGCAGAACGCAAACTATTCCTACGATTGGAGCGTTCCCATTCGCTCATCGATCTTGTCTCCCCGTCCAAAGTCCCGCAGCCGTCAATCGAGTCTTGGGACTTGGACGTCTCTCGTAGGAAGAAGCCTCGTCGGTATCGTCGGCGGTATCGTCGGCGGTATCGTCGGCGGTATCGTCGGCGGTATCGGCTTCCGTTACGCGTACTCTCCGTACTCTCGGTCTTGCGTGAACTCCTCTGGACAAAGGCCGCGGCTCGACATCCCGGGGTCCGGGTGCGCACCTCCGTCTCCGTCGTCCCCGGGGTCCCGTTAACGAACGACGCCATTAGTTCGGCTCGCTCTCGCATTAACATATAATTTTACGCGGGCGAAATTATAGGCGACTTAGCGCGCCGCCGCTGTTTATTATACGGGGCCGGGCGAGCATTAAATCGCGTGATGCGATGCCGGAGTCGTTGCGTGTTGCCGGCGCACGCACGGATATAATGCGCGGCGCTCTCTCCGCCGGTGTACGTGTGCGTGCGCGGCACCGTGTGTGCGTGTGAGTGCGTGTGTGCGCGCGCGCGATCGCGTGCGGCGGCGAGATCAAAGGGAAGTTGCGCGCGGCTCTATACCCCCGCACCCCCCCTCGCCCCCCACCCCACCCACCCCACCCCGCCCCACCACTCCATACCCTCGCGCCCCTCGGACGTTACGGTTTTTTTTTACTCGCTCCTCGCTCGTCGCGCTACCTCTCGCTCTCGCTCGCTCTCGCTCGCTCTAATTTCTCGGTTTCTTTCTCACGCGCTCGCTACGCTCTCCCTCCCGGGTTCTCCTTGTTTTTTGCGACGTCCTGCGTGCGTACGTACGACGTACGTACCAAAGTACCAAGGAACGTTCGGTTGCGGCTGCGGCTACGTCTCCGTCTCCGTCTCCGTCTCTCGATCGACGTTTTTCCCGCGCGTCTTTCCCGCCTACTCGTGCTACTTTCCTCTCCTTTTCTCTTCCGCTCTCCCCTCGGTTTTTTTCGCTCATCTGCCGAACCTCCGTCGTTCCGTCCACGTCTCACTCGTCTCGCTCGTCTCGCTCGTCTCGCTCGTCTCTTTAATTGCTCCTCTCTCTCGGTCGCTGTCAGCCGTAGTCTCTTCCCCCTTCCTCGCACCGTTGTTCCCTCTGCTCGCGTTGTTATTATTACACTTATTGTCTTCCCTTCTCCCGTGTCCCCCCTTCCCCTCCTACTCGAGCGCAGCACGAGAGAAAGTCACAGACGTATGCGTGCCTCCTCTGATCTCTCTCTTTTTCCGTGCGCATGTGTGCGCGGCTTCGAACGACTCAATACGCAGAGGCGCAAGGCAACTTTTGCCGCTCGAGCTCGGACAATAGCCCCCGGAGAGCGCGCGCGGCTTCCCTTTGATGTGCCGCCGCCGCCGCTGCCGCCGCTGCCGCCGTCACCGCCGTTACCGCCGTGAGCCACGACGACAACGACGGTCGACTCGAAGAGAGGGAGAGAGAGAGAGAGAGAGAGAGAAAGGACAACGGCACGTTCACGCCGTTGCGCCAACATCCGGAATATTCGCCAGAGCTAATTATTAACGGATTATCCGCCGGTAGCTGCCGTACTCCACGTCCGTGTGAAATCGTTACTCTCTGTCTTTCTTTTGCTTTTATTCTCGCAGATGGCGCGCACTTTTCTTCTTCTTCTTCTTCTTCTTCTATTTCTTCTACTACTTCTTCTTCTTCGGTCGAAGGGAGCTTTCGCTCTTGCCTTCGCTTATTTTTCATCGCGATCGCCGTAGGGTCGGAAACGGCGGCGCTCGATGTCTTGCCGAACCCACGCTCGAATTAAGCCAAGATTTCATTGGGGTTGTCGCTGATAATTGCGGCGCTCGTAACGCAACTACACCGCGCGGTGGATCCGACCCTAACTTGGAACCGAGCGAAAGTTGGTTTACCGCGTTGTGCCGTCAACCGATCGAATTTAATACCGAGAGAGAGAGATGGGTAGATTTTTTCGCCGACATCCGGCGCCCGAAACATATGGAAGCGGGACCTCGCGTTGCGTAATATTTTCACGGGCCTCTTCCTCCGAGCCGCGGCGAAGGTCTTTTCCCGTCTAAGCTTACGCGTCTCTTCTTTGAAATTAACGTAACTACATCGGTCCCACTAACCTTGCGTTACAAAGTGAAAAAACAGCACTCGAGTTTACGATAAGAGCGACGCCGCCGCGTCATTATAGTTTTCCACTTTTCCTCGTTCAATCAGCGGTGTTTTAATAGCGGGCGAACCTCGCATCAAAGAAAATTATAATTTACCTAACAGTTTTTCTACCTTACCGCGCAGTTTAATGCCTCGTAACGCTAATGCAGATTTTAAACTAATTTAATATTAAACGAAAACTAGTCGATCGCTCTTGTTTTAATGCGCGCCTACGAGGCGACCATTATTTTACTCGCGTGTACGATAGCGAACGCGTCCATTAAATTGAATAAAAATCGATAAAAATCGATAAAAATTACCGATCGCCCATCGAACGGAATTTAGTTGAGCTGGCGCTTCACTGCCTCGGAAGATAGAGCTAAACGTGCGATTTAAGAAAAGCTCCATCGTTTCAAGCTTCCTATCTTCGTTTCACCTTCCAAGTACGCAAATATCTAACTTTGATTTTTCGTTTGTTGCAGGTGAGTAGTCGTAATTATCCACCGATTGAATCTACTTTGGCACGTAAGTTACCTTATTATCGTTAGTAATAAATTTATATAAATTCGTACGAAAAGGTTTGAGGTGACTCGAACGATACGACGGTTAATTGTACGCTTCGCTCGTTCGTTACGAGCTCGAATAATAGATCATTCGTAACTTCAAATCTAATCTCTGAAAAGGGCGTGAATACAAAATAAGTTAAATCGAAGTTCGAAGTTTTTGATCCTTTGAAAAATGAACATCGAAAGAAACTACAAATAAATATTCAAAGGTAATATCCGCTGTATTTTTTTCCCGGCGTAAAAATCATAATTGATTTGGACAATATATAACTTAACCTTTCGTGATTAATTTATGCGAAGTTAACCTCGGCAAAGTATTTTATAAGAAGTAGAAAAAAAAATTCATTAGGAAACGAACGAATATCTCATTTACATACTTCCTTTCCTGTCGTATTTATCTACTATAATTAATTCAATGAAATGAAAATAGTTTTGAAATTCTCCTAACGAACGATATTGCAATCTCGAGAATAAGGAGTTGGCGTTGGTCGATAAAAACACCTATTAATTTAACCTATTAATTTAACCTATTAATTTAACCTATTAATTTATAAATTTTAAGATAGCGGAAGAGTCGCGATACTAAAAATGTTGTGATTTAGTCACCTCGAGAGTCGCGGGTAAAAAAAAAAAAGACGCGCAAGTTACAACCGCTCGTTATTGTGTGTTGAATCTAATTGAATTTTCCAGTTTGCTTTTCCGACTTACTCGCGACGCGTAACTCACGGCGAGAACGGCGAGAACGGCGAGAACGGCGAGAAAATGGTAGTCGTTAGAGAATTCTGAAATAATTCGTGTAGCTTCATCACGCTAAAATAAACACGTATCCTTTTTTTCTTTTATTTTTTTCTTTATTTTCATTCGCATGTTTTTTTCGCAGTCAACGGATTCCGGAGTCAGAGTCCACTTTACTCAACGGAATTTAATTTGAAAACACTCGCAGTGACAGAGCTTTTCTCGTACTCCCGTACCGCTTAGTCATTATTTTCTTCAACCGAAGCGAAGAATGGTGTACTCTCAACGTTATCTTTTGTCTAATTAATGCCGCTATTAATCATTCGCCGCTTCCTCTCCAAGGCGCTCCAAGGCGCTCCAAAGCGCGCGCCTTACTTATCGTAAGCTTCCCGTGCGCAGGGGCGAATTAACGATAAGCGTTATTTAATCTCGCTTACGTTTACTCGTAGAGAGTTTACCGCTTTGCATATAATTACAGGCCTTTGTAAGCCGAGCTTTACCCGCTCGGAGAAAAGCTGTCCGCGGCCGAGTCGGTCTCTTCCGTTATTTTTCGGCGTTTTTCAAGAGGTTCCTTGCGCCGATTTCAAGGGGAAATGCTTCACCTGGAGCGCCCCGGGGACACCAGGTGCGCGGGATCCGCTGCCGAATCGACTGTCTCCAGCAGAGCACGTATTTTTTTTTGTTTCGAATCCAATCGCTGCTCTCCTTTTAAGTGCCGGCGCGACGCGACACTGCGCGCGACATAGACGTCGACTTCCTCTCCCCCCCCTTCCACTCCCCCCTTCCTCTCCCCCTTCCTCTCCCCTTCCTCACCTTCATATCCACCTCGCCCCCTCTTCGTCGTTAAATTAACGTTCGCCCATCCGTCATCGGCGTTTCCTCGTGATTTCCTCCTGCCTTTGTACTCTGCCGCTGGAAAATCGCTGAAAATCCGTTTGCCCTCGTCCGTGGTAAACTTGCGTATCGTTCCTCTCGTTCCTCTCGTTCCTCTCGTTCCTCTCGCAGAGAACGGGAAGTCGATCGGGCGGCTATTAATCAGGGGCTCATCCGCCGAATTCCCGGAATGTCGGTGCCTTTTTTTTCTCATAACTGCGGCTCTCGGCGACGAATCGCGAGCGACCGATAAGTAAAGTAAAAGGCTCGGATCACGGATGAAAAGGAGCGCTCGGTGATTCGCTCGGTGATTCGCTCGGTGATTTTAACGAGTCGCGAATTGGAAAACGAACGAGCGCAGTTGTTTCGAAATCAACTCCGGAATTGTTTTCACGGGACGCGAGCCAATTGCCTCGTCGTTATCCGAAAAAAGAAATGGAAAGGAGCGAGTCATTGTTTTTGACGCGAAGCTCGATAGCAAGAGAAAAGCAAGAGTTGTCGGTCGCAGAATTCGATTTTACGAATTATCCGCCGACGAGGTTTGGCATTTAGTCAAGAATCGAGGATTCGCGTTCAAACGACGGTATAAGAACGTTTTATGAAGAATTACGTGAATCGAATTATGGAAATTTATTCTCGTAGAAATCCAAAGGGTACGGTTACGAAGAATCTGATAAAATATCAACGGGTCTATCGAGTCGAACGCGGTCGGTTGATTTCTGAAATTTATACGGAATATTTATCTACTCGATTCCATCGACGATAATCGATCCGTCGTTCGCGTTTCAAAAACGATTGCTTTACGTACGCTCGAAAATTGCGAACAATTTTACGCGTAACTTCTCCATGAAAATCGCCTCGATGTTGTTCCATGTATCCGTAAGAGCCTTTATTTAAAACATATATACGCGCGCAATACTCGTACTATAATTTTATCTCGAAATTACTATGGTTACGTTTTGGTAACACCATAAATTACCAGCAATTTCTCAATCGCTTTAAACTTTAGTTGATAATTCCTCGATTCGGAGACTCGATGGAACTCTGATTATTTACATAAATTATAAATCAATGAATAAGAATATAATCTGGATAAAAATCTTTATCGCGCGTCAATTATTTTTCATTACACGAATATTCGACGCGTTATTTGCGCGCTTTTACGTTTCAATCGCTTCGTTTTATTTTGAAAAATAAACATTTATTCGAAAATATATCGTGGAAGGAGGAGGAGGAGGAGAAGGAGGAGGAGGAGGAGTAGGAGGAGGAGTAGGAGGAGGAGGTAATAAAAATTATTGAGCTGGTATCGGATACGCGCGAGCGCAAACAAATTACGCCAAGTAACTCCGGCGATAACATCGGTGGGGTATTAGAAAAATATACGAAATTAAAGTCGAAGGTACAACGTCCGACGACGAATTTATCGATGCGATAAAAATTGCCGTTTATTTACAAATCCACTCGCGAACATTTCCCAGAGCGAGGCTTCAACGAGCGAGGCTCCGATAAGGAAAGTAGGAATCGAGTCGCGATCGGGAAGAGAAACGAACGGCCGTCGCGATCGATCGGACGAAAGCGGGAATAATCCTGGAGTAATCGGAAAGGTACGAGCAGCCGAGGTGAAAGCGTCGAATCCCGTTCGGCGGGGATTATCGGTCGAGGCTCGTTAACGATTAAAATCCGTTGAAAATCGCTCGGCGGGATGACCGAGCCCGTGAAAAATGAGTCGGAGTAAAAAGCGAAAGTCACGCATCGATCGATCGTCCTTTTCTCGTAGCTCCTCGTTGCTCCTCGTTGCTCCTCGTTGCTCGACGGAGCGCGCTGAGGGACACCCGGAAATCCGGCACGTGGTGTCGGGGGCGACATCCCCTCGAGCCCGGCGAGGGTCGGAGGGCCTCCGAAAAGCTCCGCTTTCCACCTGTGGCGAGGCGCGGCTCCGGGGACAAAGACGGTCACGTGCGAGCGGGCGTTTTAAAAGTCCCGTGGGGAAGAAGAAAAGTTTGGGCACGTTCGCCGGCAGCGGTGGGCTCCGTGGGAGGACACCGAGGATAATGCGAGCGAGGGGAACGGAGGCGCGCGTCCGCAACGTGGATTCGACCGAAGGAAGAAGAAGGACGAGCGAGCGTCGGAGGAGTCGGAGGAGTCGGTGGAGTTGGAGTAGCCGGAGTAGCCGGAGTAGCCGGAGGAACCAAAGGAGTTGGAGGAGTCGGAGGAGTCGGAGGATGAGGTGGAACCGGAGAGGAGTCGGGGGAGAAAGGGAAACGACAGCTGGTTCTCCGCGCGCTTATGGTCACTGGCTGTTCCTCCGGACTGAGTCGCGACGCGATCACAGAGTAGGGCGTTTACGAGCCGCGCGAAGACTCTCTCGCTCTCTCTCGCACGGGCCCGAGGCAGCCTTTCTTCCTCCACCTCCTCCTCCTCCTCCTCTTCATCACCATCTTTTCTTCTTCTTCTCCTCCTCGTCCTCCTCCTCATCCTCCTCCTCATCCTCATCCTCCTCCTCTCGTACCTCTTCTTCTGCTAGTACTGCTGCCGCCGCTGCCGCTGCCGCTGCTGTTGTTACCGCTGCTGATGCTGCTGCTGATGCTGCTGTTGCCGCTGCCGTTGCCGCTGGCTTCGCCTTCCTCCGCTTCCTCCCCTCCGGCTCTCGGTTCGCGCCTCTTCGGGGAATCGTAAATCGCGCGGAGCACGGAGGGTCGCCTTTGAACGCGCCGCCGCTCCGGCTGGTGCCCCCCTTCGTCTCCCCCGGACGGCGCTCCCCGACGCGGCCGACGCTCCCCACTGCGCGAGCCTCGTTTTTCGGGAAAAGCTGATCGGCGGTGACGCGAGCGCCACGAGAGACCGAGGCCCGTTGTTGCGGAGCTCTCCTCCTCAGTCGGGCCGAAGTCCTCGGGTGCATCGGTGCGCCGCGCCGCCGATCCTAAGCCCCGGACGACTCCGTTTTGTTGTCCGTTTCTTATTTTTCTTTTCTCCTTCTCGTCTCGTTCCTCGCGGCCGCGATCGTTGTTCGCCGCGTTGTTGTTCCTGCTTCTCCCGTCTTGGTGTTTTAAGTGCGACGAAGATCGTTATTACGAGATTAAGAAAATAAATTCAAGAAGATCACGAGTGGGCCAGAGTGCCGTTGTTTTCGAGTTGCGTTTTTTACCCTGCTCGACACGTCGGGATTTTCACGCCCCTGGAGCCGCTCGGAGCTGGAGGTGGAGCGTTCGCTGTGCAGCCGGAGGAGGAAAAAGTGAGGTTAGGAGCGCACGCCAAACATGTTTCCCATGAACGGGGGACGGCCGATTGCTTTGATCCGACTCACTCGGCCCGCCAGGCCTGCCTCGGTGCTCCACTAATGGTTTTATATCTCGAATATGCGACCGCTCGGCTATCATGGATCCAGAGAAGGAAAAGAGGTACCGATACGATCGCAATTTTTTATCCGTTCTATTCTCGCGCTCCGACTTTTCGCGTCCGGACGAGTTTCGCCGGGGCAACGTTCGATCCTCCAAGGGGACTCCAAGGGGACTCGAAGGGGACTCGAAGGGGACTCGAAGGGGACTCGAACAAGACCCGATCTTTCAAATTCTGCCTCCTACGGTGGAATTCGTCCAACGCCGAACTTTCCCGAATCCGCTTTTATCCGTCGTTTGGACGATCGCTCGTTCGTTCGCTCGAGTCCGGCAACGGTCAACGTTGATCGAGGACGTCGTTCGTTCTCCGACGTATTTGGATCCCCCGACTCGATGCGAAATTCCCGGGCGCTCGACTCGAAAGCAAAGTTACGAGACACGGAAATGATAATAATGTTGCATAGAGTTTGAAGTACGCGTTATCGATATTCCAATGTGTTTCTTAAGTTTGCGTCGAGTCCCGTCGAATCCCGTAGAATCCCGTCGAACCTCCGATGACAACCACCAACCGTACCAATCAAACCGAAAACACCGAGCACGAGAGGAGAAATACTCGAGCGCAAAACGGCATAATATCCTCGTTTTATCGTACGGAATTGGTAAATTCCGGAGAAGTGCTCGTTAAAGATCCGGTGCTCGATTGAAATCGCACTCGAATCGGGAGGTTGGGAATTAATTTATAAAATGAAATTCACGCCTCGCGCGGAAATTCAAATCCAGCCGCGCTCGTTAACGCATTTTCCCCTCCTGATTCGGTTCTTCCTCGATAATCCGCACTCCCCGTTCGTCGTCATTAATTTCCTTCCGATGCAGCGCACCTCTCCTTTTATTTCGCTTTATCTCGCCTTGTTTCTCCTTGTTTCTCCTTGTTTCTCCTTGTTTCGCCTTGTTTCGCCTTGTTTCTCCTTCTTTCGCCTCGTTTCGCCTCGTTTCGCCTCGTTTCTCCTCGTTTCTCCTCGTTTCTCCTTGTTTCGCCTTATTTCGGCTTATTTCGCTTTATTTTTCTTTACTTCGTTTTATTTCCTTTTATCGAATGGGCGCGAGCCCGACGTCAGACGCGCGGGGTCCGCTTCGCGATTAATGAGAGTCTGTCGGCGACCGATTTGCTCGAGGAATTCATTAGTCGGCGAAAATTAATAAGCCGAAGGGTCCGCGGGATACTCGGCAAGACGATACACCGGGGTCTCGCCTTCTTTCTATTCTTCCCGCACCACCGGCCGCTTTCTCCTCGCTCCGCGCGTCCTTTCTTTTCTCTCTCTTCTTCTCTCTCCTTCTCTCTCGCTTTATCGTCTCGGGTCCGTTCTCGCGTTCGACGGTGTCCGTTTTTTTCGAAACGATCGTTAAACGCGAGCCGACGCGTACCGCGTGCGTGAGTTCCCTTTTATTTTTTTAGGTTAGGCCTCCGAGTGCGCGACGCGTTTTCTGCAAAAAACGGATTATGTCACGGTTTTTGCTCGCGGACTGCCCGTGATTTATCGGTATCGGAGGACTCCGGTCTACTTTGAGTTTTTTCCTTCGAACGAGGTGAAACTACGGCGACGAATCGACCGGTACCCGCCGATCGTCGTGCCGAGATGCTACGTAACGTTCGCTTCTAAGTTAATAAATCTCTCCGGTCGGTTTCGCTCGTTCGTAAATTTGTCGTAAATTCCGGAGAGCCTTCGTAAAATACGGTTCGATATTAACTCTGGATCGCGGCCGCGAGTTCGTTCCTTCGGTTTAGCCGCAAAATATACGTATCGCCGATGAATCGCGTCCACCGATTTAATTTTCCCGGCTTCGCGAGGAAAACGCACCGATCGCTTTCGTAACTCCTAACGCGAATCCTCGCCGTTTCTCTCTCGGAACCGATCCTTAAAAAATGACAATGCACACTGGTAACCTTTCGTAGGTTACCAAACGACGTCTCCGCTTTACCGTTACAGATAGTAATCGTTAACTCTCGTACCTTTCTCGGCGCTCCTTTACGTAACCGCGGCAGCGGCAGAGAAGCGAACGGAGGGAGAGAGAGAGAGAGAGAGAGAGAGAGGAACGCGTTCGCCAAGAAAGGACAAGGCGATATTTAAAAGCGCGAGGGCCCCGCCAACGTTCGCTCCGGCCCTGACTCTTGTCGCCCGGGGGGGTGGAGGAGCGAAGGGGGAACTCGGGCGCGCGGCTCCCTTAGAAGTTTTCTTTGAAAGATTCGCTCTCCCGACGAGCCGTGCGCGCGTTGTACGTAGTTACGTACGTACGTACGCGCGCATAAGTCAGTGCTTGGCTGCCGGACACGATAACGGCCGCCGTTAAACGCCTTTGAAGTCGCGCTTCCATCGCCCTCCCATCGCCCTCCCATCGCCCTCCCCCGGAGAGATTCGTCTAGCGCGATCGCCGTAGATCCAGACGACGTCGCGATCTCCTCCGTCCGGGACTCCACGCGAAAATTATCCCGGACCGAGCGCTCGTTATTTCCCCGGGAATTATCCAACCCGGCGAGCATAATGGCGAAGAACGAAAAAAATGGTCCCGGGGAAATAACTCGTTCGATTCGCGGAAGTCCCCTTAGAATCACACAATAAAAGAGCCGATGCTCCTTTCTCACCGCGGGTCTCTTGGAACGGCTCTTTCACATCCGCTTCTCAACCTAAACTAATAGAGCCTCGGCTCCCCTACGCAGGCTTTATCGTTCGGGGCCTTCGATGAATAAATTTTATAGGAATTTCGATGCGTGCCCCGAACCCGAGTTTCGTTCGTTAGTTACGTGGAAGGACTTTTACAATGTCGCTCGAGTCCACCTTTTTCCTTCGAGGATTTCGTCTCTCGGTCGTTTCTTCGCGTAGCTCGATCGCGAAGAAACGCCAATTTCGTAGCCATTGTTTTTCGTTGTAACGCGGGCGTTTTTCGCTTTCCTTCGCTGCTCCTTAATCGCGGTTCCTTTTCGCACATAAATAAAATAATCTTATCTCGCCCGCGTTTAAACTTCGTATTTATAAATTGTATTTATCGTTTGCGTAATTTTTTCCCGCAAAATTCTTATCTGTCGCTCGCGCGCACGCGTACACCGAGCGCGCGTTTATAAATAGACTCGCGTTCGTTGGTTCGTTCCGTCCGTGTTTTGTTTAACGACTACTGATTTTATTGGAAAAGAACGTTGACGCGAATCACGAGCGAGCGAAGGAGCGAGCGAAGGAGCGAGCGAACGAGCGAGAGAACGAGCGAGAGAACGAGCGAGAGAACGAGCGAGAGAACCAACGAACGAACGAACGAACGCGTAAAGCGCGGCCTCGAAGATTCCGCTTTCCGTTGTCGCCGCTCGAAATCGGTCCGTACCCTTTCCAACGTTCGTTCGCCTCGGGTACTCGGGTATATATAATAGTCGTTTTAGCTCGTCAAAGGAGTGCCAAAGGTGCTGCCGCCGCCACTCGACGGTATCCGCAAAGATCGCGGGACGCGCCTTTGACAGTCTCGTATCCGACGACGATCTCGTTCTCCTTGGAACCCGTCGACCGTTCCTCGCTGATAAGCCGCCGTTTCGGTTTGGTACGGCTACGAATTTCGTCCTCCCGATCCGATCGCTGCCATCTCGGCGAACCATGGCGACTCGTTTTTAAACGCAACCGACTTCCGGTTCCGAGATCCGTCGGATTATTATTACCCGAGCCATCCGAGGCCTTTTACGTGTTCTGTAGAGCTGGTGAAACTGATGGAGCCGGTGGAGACGGTGGAGCCGGTGGGGCCCGTGGAACCTAGGCAACCGGGAATCGCGTCGCGAAAAGTCGAGTCCTTGGATCCGGCACAGGATTTTTCCCCGCGGCTATCGCGATCGCGCCAATTCCGAGACTCGCGTTTTTATTTTCCGGGCGGCCGACGGGGATAAAGACGGCGGCTTATCTCGCGGTCGGCATCGCGTCCCCTGACCTCGAGCGAGATCGGAGATTCACCCTCGCACGGGTGGCCGGGGCTTTTCATCCCCCTCTTCTCTCTCTCCTCTATCACTCTCTCTCTCTCTCTCTCTCTCTCACTCGAGCCTCGCTCTCGAGGCTCGCTCTTTCGTCCGTGCGGCGGAAAATCCGCGACACGGATGACCGATGCAGAATAAGCGTATCGCTGACTCGGTTGTCGAACGCAGATCCAAACAAGATCAAAAGAAGTTCAACTGCGTATCCACTGCGCGTGATTTTTATTTATTCTCCTATCGTCGAGTTTCTTTCGGAGCCGCCGCTCTTATCTTTGACTTTGTATTTTAGGTCGTCGTAATTTTGGAATTAATATCCGAGGGCGGGCGTAATCCAAGTTGCTTATCATCGATTAAGCTCCAATTACAGGAGGACGAGGAGGAGGCGGAGGCGGAGGCGAAGGCGGAGGTGAAAGAGGAAAAAAAACGGAAGGGATATCGCATGCGAGCGAGAAAATAAATATCGCGGGGGACGACTCGAGCCCGAGTGGCAAAACACACGTGCGAGTGTGTAAGTCCACTCGAAGATGAGATTAGCGACCGATGCCCCTTTCATCTCGTACCTTACAGTTTTAATCTAATTTTAAATAAAAACGATCGCTCGAGTGGAAAATCGACTTTTAATTATACGCGCAAAGTCTAACGATTGTACGCTGTAACGTTTAGCCGTTTCAAAGTCGTTAGCATCTTTTTGGCCATTAATAACGGCTAATATTCAATTCGAATCTCTCGTGTAACGGATAATTATTTTTGACGAATAACCTCTAAGCTTACAACCGTATTATTTCTCGATTTTACCATGCGATCGCTGGATTTATTGTGGTTCTTATCAAAATATAAGCGTTAAATAGGGACTGAATGCATACATAGTAACAAACTCAATTTTTTTCTCCCCCACTTAATCTTTATCGTGTCAGTGTAACTAATATAAGTCCGTACATAAACGTAGTCTAAATCAATACTGTTATCGCTTTAAAAAACGATAAAAAAGTACGTATAATGTTGTTAAGGCTTTTTTTATCGAACGTTAGAATACGGACGAAACGTGTTTCTTTTACCCGATAAACTTAAAAGAACCAATTGAAGAAAATGGAATTGTCCGAATCATATTAGCATATTACGTATCTATTTTGAATCGCGTCCAAACGTTGGAAACAATCCAACTTTGTAGTTACAGTTTATTCGAAATCAACTCTGTATTTCGTTCGTAAATAGCTCCGAAATTAGACTAGGTTCGAGCACTAGGACATAAAAGCAGCGTAGCTTACGTCGGCCGCTGGCCCCCGAGACCATTTCACTTTCGCTCGATCGGAATCGGAAATTCTTCCGCAAACTGACTTAAGGACGAGTCGACGGAGGGTCGCCGCCGACTCGACGGGCCGGAGATAAGGAACCGAACGAGATTCAACGAACCTTTTCGGGATCCGTAAAACGGATTCCCCGCGATGTACCTCCTCCTCCTGCCCCCCTCCCCGACTTCCGGCTGCGAATCCCGAGGGGAGTGGAGTTCATCGTCACCGAGCGCATCGCCGACGCTGATCACGTTTCGTACTTGGCGCCTCACCGATGGACTTTTCACGACTCTATTTCAAGAGCCCGTCGGCGTTACGACGGGCGTCAAACCACCTTCACCTTGACACCCAAATCGGCGCGTAGAGTCGCTTCCGACGCGAATCGATCCTTTCCTCGGCCTCTCCTCGGCCTCTCCTCCGCGCTCCGAAAAACGTGCGGTTCATTCGTTATCGGTTCGCCCGCCGGACTCTCAACGGTATTATCGCGAACGAACGCTATTAACGTTTCGAACGAACCGTTCGAATTCCGTCCACGTCCCGATGCTTATCGTTTCCGATCTCTTTGATCGATCGAGGCGGCGCGGGCTTTGCTCAATTTTGCGCGATGATAGATACGAGCCAATTTTGCTCCGATATTTTATTTACATTTCATCCGTCTCGAGTCATCTCGAGCCCTTCCAATTCAAATTCTATTTACGAAAATCAATTAAACGATGTTTCACGGATATTTTAGTTTCTTTTCACGATTACTTTACTCGCCAGCTTCGGTACGCGATTACGCGCGTCGTTTATTATAATAAAATTATGCGTCAAAATAAGTTACGACCGCGGCAAATTATCGATAATTTTTAATCCCCTACCTTCGCTAAAAAAAAAGGATAATCGTAATAGCATTTTTAAATTATCTTTTCGAGTAGCATTAATATTGCGTTCTTTTTTTCGTTCCTCTAATGATACAACATTCGTTATAAGAATAACTCGCGAGGTATACGATATGGATAATTTATTACTTTTGGACTCCTTTATATTTATTTGAAAATTAAGCATTCGTCCGATCGTTATTTAACGGTATTTTTAATAAATGCGGAACGTTCGTTCGCGACAATTTACGAACGATTCGTCTCGAAACGTAGTTTCCTGCGTTTACGATCGTCGGAAAACGAATTATTCGTAAAAAGATTAAACGTATCCAGAAATAACGTCCCGCGTACAAACGCGAAAATAAGGAGTTTACATCTCGAATTAAACATCGAGAATTAAAAAACTCGCTCGAACGTTCGGACTCGGAAGTACGAATGTCGAGTGGTCGGTGGGCAACAATAGAGATACGCAAGGAAAAAATAACAAAAAGGACGCCGAAGTGCGAGTTTTTCTTTCTTAAGCCCGAATCGTGAATTGTCGCACATTGTGAGGCTAAAACCGAGACGAGTCGAGAGAGAGAAAGAACAGCTAAAGAAAAAGCAATTTTTTTACGATGGGTTTTCGTTGCGTTTCAACGACGCAAACTTTAAACACACAGAAAATCAGCAGCGTCCCGATCCTCGACGCTAAACATTGTATCGGGTATACAAAAATGAAATATGTATACAACTTTTCGGGACAAATCCACTGATTTACGACATCCCATTTGCCGGCCCTCCAAAGATTAAAGGGAATCCCTCTTATACTAAATGAAATTTCAACGGCGTCAAAGCTACGCGTACCGCGCGTGCATACTTAACCTATTTACGATGTTTACGGGGTTAAGATCAAGGGATTGCTCTGCTTTTTAAAGCATACAAAGTTTATCCCGCGCAGGGGGGTGAGAGGTTATGGTGATACGGCTTTTGAAGATTCCAAGGCTTTTCATCGAAGCTATTCCACATGGCCAGTTCGTACGAAACGGGTACGGCGATCCTTTCGAGTGTGTATCAGCCGCGCGTTCCTTACGTCGACTCGTCTCGTCTCGTCTCGTCTCGTCTCGTCTCTTCTCGTCTCGTCTCGTCTCGTCGTCTTCTCGTCGTCTTCTCTCTCTCTCTCTCTCTCGCTCTCTCTCGCTCCTTCCTTCCCCCCTCGCGCGCGCACACACTCGCCCTCGCTCCCCCCTCCCGACTCCGACGGAGCGCCGGCTGGAAAAACGACCGACGTCCTGCCGTTGTTGAAAAAAGCGCGTTATCTCGGCGGTGGGCCCGCGGACGACACAATGGGACCCCGATGCCCCGAGCCCCTCCACCGACCACACACGCGCACGTCTAACCTCGACCGCTAAGAAATCCCGTCCTCGGATACGAGGAAGGGCCCGCGATTCCCACGTACGACAATGCGCGTGATCCTCGGGCGCTATTCTCGGCCCGTTGCGTAAAGAGCCGCGATAAAACGTGTCGGGATCCCGGCTCCTGTTACGCCGAATCTCGCCCGAATATCCAGCCGCGGTCCCGACCGACACGAACGAGAAGAGAAAGGGAGGGGGTCGAGAATAAAAGCAAGAAAAGTTACTCGAGTATAAGAAGCGAGGGAAGAAGCGAGGGAAGAAGCGAGGGAAGAAGCGAAGGAAGAAGCGAAGGAAGAAGCGATGGAAGAGGCGAAGGAAGAGGCGAGGGAAGAGGCGAGGGAAGAAGCGAGGGAAGAAGCGAAAGAAGTAGGAGGAGGAGGAGGAGGAGGTGAGGAGGTGAGAGGGAGGTGGAAAGAGGGTCCGATGCGTACGGCGAGTAGGACGGGAAGGGCGAGCAGGTATGCGTCACTCTCTCTCTCTCTCTCTCTCTCTCTCTCTTCCTCTCGCCCGCTTTTGCTTTCGTGGTCCTTCCCGGAAATTCGACCTTCACCTTGCAACCGCGCCTATAAAAGCGCGCGCGCAAGGTAATTTATCCACGCGAATGCGCCGCGCGCGGCATCGTTGTCTCCCCCTCAGCCCTTTTTTAAAGGTCGCGGCAAAACTCGCGTGGATCCTGAAATTTCCATTAGGGACGCCCAGCCGCTTTGACGTCACTGCGGGCGTGAAATTTCAGCTGCGCCGGGGAGAAAGTCTCGAGCGATTAATAAATCGACGCTGAATGAGACGGGAAATTATGACTCGATTTTTCTAAACTAGTTAGTGATGCCGTTTTCTTTGACTCGACGCTTCTGAAATATTCCCTTATGAATTACTCCGATACGGGTAATAATTTAACCAATATTCCTTCCATGTTTTATGTTTATTAAAACTTATGGAGCGTTCCAGTTGAAATCGAGTAAACTATTCGTAGGTTCGCTTTTCGATTCAAACTAGCCTTCCGTGTTATTTTTGATTCGTTGCGTATGCTCGAATAATCGAGTTAATCTTATTATTCGTATAGAAAATACGTTCCAAGAGCAAAGTTGAGAAGCTAAATTAATAGCAATAAACGTCTACATCGGAATCCATGCTTTAAGTACCGACGTTTTTTTTCGACCAATCGCAAATCCATAGAATTATTACTCGATGACGTTGTAATTCCTAATCCAACGAACTTTTCGTTATTCGTGAGTCTATTCGTTGCTCTAGAAAAACCAAGAATTTTTCTTCGCTGTCCGTTGAAGAAATTTGACCGATGGTTGTATAAAATCGATGTAAAAATGGGAGCAACAAAGCGAAAAGCGCTTTCCTGTAAAATCGGCTCAAATAAGTATGTGTATATACATATATATATATATATATAAGACTCTCGAATTTCGGGCAAAGATTTGGCCCCGAAAATTATATATACTCAAATAAAGATATTTCATCGTGTGTCAATTAAAGCGACTCGATGTGCGCGTATAAATGTATTTTCTTCTTTAATTAAACCTCTAAATAAAACCTAAAGGATTCCCGAAGAAAGAGTGAGAGTAAAAGATGGAGAGAGAGAAAGAAGGAAGGAAAGAAAGAAAGAAAGAAAAAGAAATAGGTAATGCGGGTCGGCGCGGATCATTAATGTTTTTTGAGCGCGCGCGCCGCCCTTAAGTAACGCAGTCACGTTTCGTGCTTTTCTCATTTTTATTTCCGATGCGACGGGCCTTTTATTCATGCGTCTTTGCGGGTCTCGAATAAAAATGAAAAAAAAAAAATAAATAAAAACGAAATACACAAAAATACTAAGAGGCCCAAAAGAAAGGAAGGGAGAATCGAGCGGAGAAGAAAAATCAAAATGTTGGCCGGTGCGTGTGCCTTTCTTAATATTGATTTTTTAATATCGGTAGATTGTGAATATGGTAGATTGTGAAGTTGACGCGGCGAATCGAATTTTTTTTTTGTATTTGTAGATCGTTACAAATTATCGTGAAATTATTACAACATTTGCGTTTAAGCGGATTTTTCAAAGTTGTTCGTACATTTTATTCGTCTTCCGTCTCGTTCGGACTCGGGCGAGTTGCGTTTCGCCCGTGAGAGATAATTGCGCGGGAGACGGTTAGAAAAAAATTACGCGAACGACCCGCGATAAAGGTACACAGGTACGTACGGACGTTGATCGAAGCAAGCGTAATTTCTAGTTTCGCTATTTTGCATCTAGATCATCGATACCATCGTACACCAAAAATAGCCAGCTTGCTCGAAATCTAGCAGTTATATTTAACGACAACGATAATTTGAGGAAGGGTCGTAACGAAAGTATAATTTTTATAGGTATACCAACACCGACATCGGACAGCGCTCGTTTGTAAATATAAAATGTGCGTAGATCTTAGAAGATTAGGCGCGCGCTTACCAGAGTATACGGACGAGGAAGAGAGGAAAAAAAAAAGTCGAAAATGTCTTTTTTCTCTTTGAATTATCGACCGTTAATGCTTATTTTCTCCTCACAATTATCTTGTAGTCCCGTCCCAGATATTATCGGTTAGTTCTGTTTTCCAAGTTTCACGCATCTCTCGACTCTGACTCGGAGGCGCCAGTCCCAAAGACACGGAGGCTTAATCCGAACATCATCATTTTTCAAAGCGATGATAAATGTAGGGAAAGAGAGTCAACTTTTAAATACGACGACAATTATTGGAATGAGAAATTAGCGTAATAACTATGACACATCGAAACCTCTAAATTTCCGGCGACTAGACGAATGCGGTCTCCGTCGCGTAGTGGACGAGGGAACGTTAATTTTGTCGAGCGGAGTTTCTCGGAAAAGAAAAACGGAATAAGAAAGAGGGAAGAAAAACAGTGGAAAATAAAATACTTTGTACTAAAAACGATCGTTTCCGTTTTCTCGCTTTTGTACCCTTTTGCAGCCGAAGCTCCGAGACTCGCGCGGTTGGCCACGAAACGAAAAAGAGCCGCTGCGCCGATAATTTGGAAGAGGACGGCAAGTAATAAGCGCGTTACGAAGTAAGAGCGCCCGCTTAAACAAGTACTTTAGACACTTTCGCGGCTCGGAGACGGCAAACAAAAACACGGGCGGCTCAGTCTCGGCGTGAATCGTGAGGAGCGGCCATTTTGTGCGCGCGATCACAAGAATTCGGGATTTCCCGCCCGGCGGAAGAAGAAAAAGAAGACGAAGAAAGAGACGAAGAAGGAGTCCTTACACGTTTCATCGATTATCGCCGGGCGCGTTAAGCCTCCCCCCCCAGCCGATGACTGGACTGATAACGAAGGCTCCTCTCTATCTCTCTCTCCTCAGCCTAAAAGGGCGCTCGCGCAAACTTCACGGACACCCGTTACATGCGCGAGGGAAGGCCGCGCTTCTCTCTCTCTCTCTCTCTCTCTCTCTCTCTCTCTCTCTGCGAGCGAGGCGTTCCGAAAACCTGTAATTACGGACCCGGCGCACATCAAGCGGCGCCGCCAGCCGCTCATGCCTATCCTCGTCTCTCTCTCTCTCGTTCTTTCTCTCCCTCTATGTTTTTCTCTAACTTCCCTCTCCAATCCTGTTCATCCGTCCTCTTCTTTGGCTCGCTCACTCGCTCGCTTTCCTCTGTTCTCTGCCGACCCATCCTGCGCGCACGCACACGGACGCGCCTTACCTGTTGGCCGTGTGTATGGCCTTTTTGGAGTCGAGACTCGTCGGGAGAGCGGCGCAACGGATTTCTTTTCGAGCCCGAGCGCAACACCAACACCAACGACGTAACGGCGAGTGAACCTGCAAAGAGAGAGAGAGAGAGAGAGAGACGAGAAATGCGGCGGTGCGCTTCTTCTTCGTGGCTTTCCTTCTTTCCTTCTCTCCTCCACTTATTCCTTCCTCTTTCCCTTGGAACGCGATGCAGTTGCGCTCTTTCACTCTTCGTTCCGTCCGAGAATACAAAGATTAGCTGTGGAACTCTGTCTCTCTCTCTCTCTCTCTCTCTCGGGCTTACGTCGATTATCGAACGAGCCCCGGGAAGAAAGAGAGACGGATGGGGTCCTACATCGACTTTTGGCTCCGGGCTTCCTGATACACGTTTCTCCGGAGAGACGGATACCCGGGGAATTTTTAAATGCCTAAGAATGTCTTGGGTGGCGAAGGAAAAACGCGCCGCCCGAATATTATGAGCAATCATCCCCGATGATCACCCCTGGCATTGTCCTTCGGTCTTTGTGCATCGCAGCTTTTATGCCGCGTTATTCGGAAGGTCGCAAGGTCAACTCCGTGGTGAGGTTGCCTCGGTTTTTCGTTAACGATCCACGACTCGAGGTTGCGCTTGCATTCCTCGCTTCTTCTTCCTCTCGCTCTCCGCGAACCATCGGTGAATTTAATTTTCCTCGGCGCGCTGATGTTACTCGCGTCTTAAATCATCGGCTGCGACTTTTAGCCTTTACTTCCAACGATTTTACGATTACCGAAAGCCGACCGCGCTGTTTGCCTTGCCGCCCTCCACGCCAACTACAACCGTGACTTTTTTCTTTCAATAAAGCCGACATCGCGCAATTTTAAATCGTAAAAAATACTTTATAACGTAATTTTAATCCGATACGAGACTCGTTCCATTTTTTGGCGCGCCGAGTACGTTCGATACTTTTTTTTTTTTTTTTTATAGCCGAGATGAAAATCTATTGGAAACAAAGCGCGTTCGTGTTTTTCGAAATTCAAGATCCGGTAAAGAGGTAAAATCCGGTAAAAAAAAAAAACCGAAGCGTGGTTTAAAATTCTTTTCATTAGCAGCGACTAGTCGGGAGCGAGATGAAAATATCGGGATCGCAAAGTTGATGGGTCGTAATCGCGAACGTTTCGCGAACGCGCGTTAAAAAGAGAAAAAAAATATTTCGAAATATTTGCATTGGTTAAAGTTTGAAAGGCCTCGACGACGACGACGACGACGACCAGTCGAGCGATCGTCTTTATCTCGTTTTCGTTTATTCCTGTTTTTTTTTTCGTCTTTTCGTCTTTTCGTCTTTTCGTTCGACCGTTTTTTCGTTGGAGTTTTTCGCGGACACGCGCGTCGCTTAAGCCGCGGGGGGAAACTTGTACAATGCGATAAACGTAGTTTTTCACCTCGGGGAAACAAAGCGGGAAACGGCGGCGGACCGGTAGTCGCTCGCACCGCGGGACAAAAGAAACACGGTCTCTTTTCGAGGGCGAAAATCCCCGCGCGTTACCTTTAACTCCCTGGGAGTTTACATAAAAGCCGCGTTGCCCCCCGTCGTGGAGGCGCGCATCAATCGGGACGCTGAAAGGAGAGGGAAGAGGAGACGGAGCCAAGGCCGAGCGCGTCGCGGAAAATCGCCGAAAAGCGTCGTGGCCCTGGGTGCGAGGTACGGGGAGGGGGACGGGGTCGGGGTCGGGGACGGGGACGCGGGTAAGTAGGAGCGAGCCGAGAGTAAACGGACGCCCAAACGCTCGTCGGAACGCTCGTCCGAACTCTCGTCGTCCGCGGTCGCTCTATAAAAACTTCCACGGTTTCTCGCTCTCGGGGCCCGTCCTCCTCTCTCCGTCCTTTCTTTCTTTTTTATCCTCGTCGCTCCGCAGCGTCGTCGTGGCGCGGCGTCGCAGGGGGAAGGAGAGGAGCGACGATCGTCTCTGTCTCTCGAGTTGATAGTCGGGCAACGGGCGGTCGGCCTTTAAGAAGACCCGACGAGTCTCCACTTTTCTCCATCCTTTCTTTTTCTTCTCCGTCTCCCCGTGCTCTTATTTCTTGCCCCGCGCCTCCGGCTTCTCTCTCCTACTCTCTTTCTCTCGCTCGCCCGTTCACTCTCCTCCCTTTTGATTTGTCGGCTTTTTTGCCCCCTTCCCCCTTCCCGTCGCCTCGCCGTTCCTCGCCGCGGCCCTCCGTTCATTCATTATCTCCCGAGCGATTCGGGATTCCTCTTCCTGCGCGACGCCCGGACGATTGTCGCTCGACCCTCTCGCCTCGAGCGGAATCCGTTCCCGACGAGGCGGACGCAGGTGTCGAATCGGGGGATTCTTGTTTTCGTGAAAGCGTCGCTAATGCAAAATCAAGGATTCGGCTTTTGGTTTTTAAGCTTTTAAAGATTATCGCCTTCTCGGCCTCTCGCTGATTGAGTAATGCTCGGGCGATCCCAACGGCGATTGCGAAGCTGTTAAAAACTCTGGCTACGCGTTAATGTCTCTCTGGGCAATTAACGCAAACTCGTCTCCGCGAGCTTATAGCTTTTCAAAGAGGCGATCCTCGTTCTCGAGGGGTGAGCGGTTACGCTACGATACAAAGACAGTTGTGTAATTTTCGGCTTTTCTTTTGGCGTATTGGAGAACTCGCGTTGGTGGTTTTACCCGACGATCGACGATCGACGATCGACGATCTCGAACGAGAGTCGAACGCGCGAACGATGATAATCGTTGAAACGAATCAACGGTCTTGTAAATTTCGCGCGATAAAACCACGCAACGGCTTATCTTTCAAAATTGTTGCGTCTTCGTTTTAAAAAATTTAACCTTAAGAACGGTTGAATTTTTGAATACCGTGACGTATAAAAGATTCGAATACTCGAATGCAAAATAAATAAAGGAGCGCGTTCGTTTCGTTTCGCGATCCGTGGGTGCCGATATATTTCGTAAAAAATAACCAGAAGCGAGGAGACGGAATCATCGAAACTCGTCGAGCATTTTTCACCGGGCTTTCGCGTTATTTTTTGGCAACTTTGCTGCACGCGTCGAGGATAGCTTTCGTCGGAGAATCGTCCGAGACTCACCATTGGAATCTCATCGCTGTAAATAAGCGAAAACTGATTTTAATAAAGAATACGTAACGACGCGCGCGAACGCGAATAAAAAATTACTGGTTGCAATCGACGTCGTTTCCTTCGATTCAAGTCGCGTTCTCCTTTGCGACTTTGTTTCTTACACGATATTAACAGAGTCGAACGAGGTAAAAAACGAAACTTCCACTTTTTTGCACGGAGCCGGCAAAATTTTTAAGTAAACCAATAAAACGAGGCATTCTTCCATTAAATTGCGGATTCTCGTGTCCAACTCGCGCGGCCAAATTGAAAAGAATAAATTTTGGAAGGATAAGCCCACGAGGGAAGATAAGACGAAAAAGTTGCCGTCCGACTCGAACGTTCGGTCGCTGCCGTTGCCGTTGCCGCGACTACCGGTGAAAAACTTACGGCGCTCGTACGTAGCGTAGATTTCAGAGCTCGCGGAGGATGAAAGCAGCGGCGCGGGATGAAGTTTATACAGGGTCGAAAAACCGGCGCCATTAATGCAATGCACAGCCCTTCTCTCCCTCTCGCCCCCTCTCGCCCTCTCTCGCACTCTCTCGCACTGGCATCTCGAAAAACGCATTTACACAGTCGACTCTCTTTGAGAGCGTGTGGCCGAAATCGTCCAATTAAAGAGAAAAAGTCATTAAAATATTACCGTCAAAGGGCAAAGACCGAGTGTGTATCCGCGAGGCAGTGAGATAGAGAGAGAGAGAGAGAGTGCGAGTGTGTCTCTGTGTGTGTGAGTGCGCGAGCGAGCGAGAAAGAAAGAGGAGGGAGGAATTAATTGATTAGTTTATTTGCATCCGGTGTATTAACGTGAAATTAAAGGTTACGAAAAGAATTAAAAAATTGTAATTATAAAAGCATATCATAATATGGTAAGAAGTAATTAAAACGATCGATACCGTTACTCGTTAATAATAAATTCCAACTTTGTAATACATTAAATATACGAAAGAGTGTAAATACGCGAGAACGATCTATAAGGTCAACAAATTGATAATTACGATGTAAGATGAGTAAAGCAACAGAGAGAGAGAGAGAGAGAGAGAGAGAGAGAGAGAGAGAGAACGGTTCGACGTTGGCACGAGTAAAAAAAAAGAATAAACCCGAAAGGACGTACGAAAATCTCGGGAAAAGTATCGTTTACGTTTCTCGAACGGAACGCGGTTATTTTTATTTTCCCCCTTTCCACTCGTTGTATTTCGCAGCCCGAGAGCTACCGGTTATCGCCTAGTTGCAAAATAACGCATAATTTAAAAGTTGGCCGCGCGATGCGAAACACGATTGGCTCGCGAGCGTCGGTTACGCGGTCCAAGAGTCGCTCGAAAAAATGTCATTTCGAAACGACGCCCGAGGGATAAAATGTCGAGGAAAAGAAAACTGTCCTCGAGGAAGCGTTTTGGAATCAATTGTAATCGATTATGTATGGGTGTAAAACGACCGTCTCAAATTATACAATTATGTGGTCGTTAAACAAATTTTGTTTACACATCGCTTTGTTCTCGATCCGTTTTTATTTTAATGACAACCGTTGCAAGTCAGTTACACGCGGTATTTTTACAGCTTGCACTTAAAATCCTTTTCTCGGATTAATGAGTTTTTAAATTGTTTACAATTTGTCACGTACAAAGATAATTGTGATACGTTACTTCTTGTCCGTTAATCGTACGAGCGGCACCTTTCGATGATTAAAAAACAGCGCCAACCGCAATTTATCAATATCGGGTTTGAATCGGTCACCGTCGCGTTTCGAGCGGTAAGAACGACGCTGCGACCGTTTTCCGTCGAATACGACAAAAACGACAAAAAACGACAAAATACGATAAAAAAACGACAAAAAACGAACGAATAAAGAGGGTAGGGGAGAAAAACAGCGACCGTCGTAAAAACTTATTCGCTACAATACCATAAATGCATATTTAGATAGAGGAAGACGGAAGTTACGCCGCGCGACGTCGAGGACGGCGTCGGCGGCGGCAACAGCGACGGCGGCGAACCGCAAAAAGGAAGAGAGAAACGGGCGAAGGAGAGAAAGAGCGACGCAGCGAGAAAAGAGAAAAGAGAGAAGAAGCGAAACGGTGGAAGAGAGACAGAGAGAAGCGCGATGGAGAAGCCGCTGCCCTGAAAAACTAGTAGCCCCATGTAAGAATGCCGCTCGACAGCTCTGCTACGCTGCAAGAATACAGTTCGCGTTCTCTCTTGGAGAGAAAGGGGAAGGAGAGAGAGAGAGAGAGAGAGAGAGAGAGAGAGAGAGAGAGAGGGACTTGGATTTTTCTGTTTCTCTTTCTTTCATCCCGAGCCGACAGACTTGGACTCAGAATGTACAGGAGAAAGAGAAAGAGAAGAAGAAGAGAGAGAGAGAGAGAGAGAGAGAGAGAGAGAGAGAGAGAGAGAGCGAGAAAGCGAGAAAGACGGGAGAGAGCGACTTCCTTTATGTCCCTTATATTCTTGTATACGCTAAGCTACGCGTTTGTAAAAACGATCTCGTTAGAACATTTACGAATTTATTTCTTACATTGGCTTACTTTATCGCAAATTTTTGTTTCTAAACCTAACAAATACATCTTTTTGCGTCGGTCTACTCCTTTATCCAGTCGCTTCGGATCGACGTTCCAGTCGCGCCGTATTCCCCATCGTTTTTCGGATCACGGATTATCGACTTTGCACGACTTTTCGCGCCGTTTCGAGATATTCCACCGCGATTGGTTTTTCCGAGCTATAAACAATTCACCGCTCGGAGGAGAATAACGCGAATTCCGTTTTCCGTTCCGGTTGCGAACTCGCGAACGAGTCCGTTAACGAGTCCGTTAACGAGGACAAGATATCGGCACCGATTGATTCCAACGTCCCAACGTACCCTCGTTACCGACGAGCGACAGTCGCCTCTTCTCCCGAGAGACCACCGGAAAATCGGCGTCCAGGCGGCTCGACTAACCGGGTGGAAAAAAGATAACGATAAAATCAATAACGTCGGCGACGCTCTGTTTGATCGATCCCCTAGGGTCGGTCGGTAAGAGGTTGGCTTTCGACCGTCGGTGCGGCGTCGTTATCTCGGGTCGTCGGGTGATCGTCGGGTGATCGTCGGGTGATCGTCGGGTGAGCATCCGTCGAGAGGAGGCTACGCGAGCTCCTGGAGGAAAGGGATCAACCCGCGTCGTAGTCGTCGCCGTCGCCGTCGCCGTCGCCGTCGCCGTCGCCGTCCTCGCCGAGCTTCAGAGCTTTCGACGAGCGATGGCGTTTCCGTTTCGTGCGCCGTGCGTTATCGACTGGAACTAAGCCACGATTCAACGATAATGGACCGATAGCGGATCAGGGATCGTTGGTCGTTCTCGAAATCCATTTCGCGAGCCTCTCGGGAATCGTCGAGCGTTCGTTCGCTGGATGCCAACGACGTTTATGCTTTCGATCGTTATTTCGATTATCTTATTCGGGGACTCGTCGTTATTTTCGATAGTCGATAAAAAAGTTAATCCGAGTCTCAAAGTTCCGTATTTGCCCGAATTACGTTGAAGCAAGGTCAAAATTTAAATCGCGGCACCTTCCAAAAATCCCCCGAAATTCGAAATTACACCGGTGGTGGATGAAGTGGATGAAGTTCGCGTACGCGTATACTCGAGTATTATAAAAATACAACGATAAATAAAAATATAAGCGATCGGAAAGGAAATTCGGTTTCACTCGCGGGTTTTGTGGAGGAGAGAAGTCGAAAGATCGCGAAGGAAGAATAAAAGTAATAACCGCGTAAGGAAATACGAGTCTCGCGAATTCGAGGAGTGCACCGAGTCGATACACCGAGTGTGGATTTTTCAATGAAAATTCCCCGGGAATTCCTGGCGGCACTCGAAGCGCGGCATACGTGGAACGGCCGAAAGGACGCGGGATTTAATATTTCGCGCGGATTTTCGCTTCACCTCCCCCGCATCTCGCGCGGCACATTCCCGCGGTATGCACGAGAGAGCGAGAAATATTTTCGGCCGAGGCATTCCTCCTTGATACGCCGCCGACGCCGCCGCCGACGCCGCCGACGCCGCCGACGCCGCCGACACCGTCGATGCCGTCGTCGCCGCCTCTTTCGTCTTATTTTTCTCGTGGGCGTCTCGACTCCGACGCGTATCCCTGGGTGGAGGATTTTTCGAGTCCGCGCGTTTTCTCAATATCTTTTTAAGGCGTTTTTATTCCCTACCCACACGCGTACGTTCGTTCTCTCTCTCTCTCTCTCTCTCTCGCTTACTCTCCCTCTCCCACCTCTCTCTCTCTATCTCGAGAGATGCTACGATACCCACTCGGGTAGAAGAAACCATTCGAATAAAATCTGGTTTCCATGACGGGGGATTCTTTTTTGCATTTTACGAGGATTTCTGTTATTTTATGCGTTTATATCGCGAAAAGCATTGGCATCTTGTTTTTTTTCTCTCTTCCCGTTTTCTCCTTTGCTCGCGTCTACCCTCCTACTCCCTTTTCTTCCTCCTCTGGGCGTGCTTTTAAAAAAGTGCACGTTTAGATAATTTATAAACGAGGCGTGCCGACGTCGAGAGGCCGACTAATTACTCCTTTCGATCGCTAATAGCGAAATGAAAAGCATTATCGATAACGGAGATGCGCTAAACGTACGGAAAAACTCGAGTCTTCGATTCGTAAAAAATTCATAACCTCAACCCTCCCAGTCGCGTAATAAATTAAGGAATCCAGGCGAAAAAATAAATACCCCGAGGTAATAATATTTATCGGGAGAAAGCTTTTTTAAAACGGGCATCGGCGTTTTTTAAACATTTTACATCGATCGCGCAAATTTCGTGTCACTGTTGGTCTCCTCGTTAAAACGTGGTAAAAACAACTCCCTTTCTTAGACACTTGCAAAAAAAATGAAGAGGGAAAAAAAGGAAAAGAAAGCAGCGAGTGAGAGAGAAAGAGGAAGGAGGAACGCGACGACGCTCTTATGCGCGCCATCTACGCAGCATCCCTTTTATTTTTGCCTCTTACTTTTTTTCATCTCTTCTTTAGCTTCACCTTCTTCTTGGTCTTGGTTTTGGTCTTGGTTTTGGTCTTGGTTTTGGTCTTGGTTTTGGTCTTGGTTTGGTCTTGGTCTTGGTCTTCGTCTTCATCTTTCTTCGTGTTGATCTTCTCCTCCTCTTTCTTCTTTTTCTTCTCTATCTTCTCGTTGTTCTCGCTCCTCTCGCTCCTCTCGCTCCTCTCGCACCACTCCATCCTCTCCCTCCTCTCCCTCCTCTCCCTCCTCTCGTTGCTCTCGTTGCTCTCGTTGCTCTTCCTCTTTCCGTTTTATCGGTTCCTCTATTTCTCCGTTCCTCTAATTCGTATTTATTATTCGCAAAATCGTCGTCGGTTTCGCGGCGTTTCCGCGCCCCTTTTCCCGCTTCTCCCCCGGCCTCCCCCGGCCTCCCTCGGCCCCCGTTTTCCCCTCTTCCCAATTTTTTTTTCAATCTAAAAATATGCACCTTACACCTAACTCCTTGTTATTCATTCTCTGGCTTTCTCGTTTTCCATCTCGCTCGATCGCGGCTAACTTCAAAGTTTCGATCTCGCGCGCGCCTCGTACGCTTCGGTTTCCTTTCTTTCCCGTTGCCCCTTTTTTTATTTTCATCCTTTTTAAGTTCTTGCTTTATCCCTTTTTTGTTTTCCCCGACCGTGCACTCGAAAAATTATGTTGCCGAGAAGCCGATATCTTCGACACCGAGAATCGTGAGTTTTTACGCATATTCCATTCTTGTTTTCGTTCTTGTCTTCCATCTCTCTCTTCCCCGCGCACGTGAGTTTACTGACTTTATATTTGAGGTTAACTTCGCGGTTAACACCGTTTCGCGTTATTTATCGTTGCTTTTTTATTTTCATACTGTTGTTCCTTTTTCAACATTTTTTTAACGAGGTACGTTATTCTCTATTGTTTTATTACCGTTTGCGTTAAACAAGGATCAAAGGGAAATCGACTTAACAAAATTTGGTATAACGTTGTTAAATTGTTATTGGTCATGGTGTTCGAGCACTCGAGAAAAGTTTACCGAATTTACAGTTAGAATCTATGAAAGACCCCTCAAATTACAATTATAATGCATCTGTGATTCTCCATGCAGCTTATCGATCCACTTTCTGCGTTATGAAAACACGACTAGCTCTTTTATTCTCTTTCCAAGAGAACCGATCGATAACCAAATGTCGAGATAGGAGTTATAACGTTCCCATTGTTATATTCTGTAAAAGGATTTAAATTATTTTGATTGGTTTTGCACCTTTGAACCGTTGGTACACGAATGCATATTAGTTTTGGCTTTTATTTCCCGTATACTTGATATTTTTCATTTTTTGCTACCGTATCTCGTTGGATCGATTAGAAACTAAAAGAATACGCTCGAATATTACTTTTACAGGTAGTTGATTTTATTTAAATGCTTAAGGACTCTGGTAAATGCAAGGTACCGTTAGTATTTACGGTTATTCCACCAGCCAACCGGTGTAGAAGTCTTTGGTGGCTCGATTCGAGAGCGGTGGAAGTCCTGGGTATATCGACCCCTCCTCCGAACGCTTCCACCCCAATCTACGAACGTGCGAGTAAATCCGGCATCAGTCCTGGTCAGGATGCAGCCACGGTTCGTTCAGTTTGGTTTTGGTCGCCTGGCTGTTGCTATCGCATCTAACAAAGCGAATCATATTTGTACGGACTATTAAATTCTTGTTAGTTTGGTAATAATAGATTGTATTTGGAAAGAGGCTGTTTAAAAAGAAAAAAAAGAATAAGGAATTCTGCCCTACGGGGCTGTGCATCAAAATGGTACGTACGTTAATGGTTCTAGAACCTCCAACTCAGGTATGAATGCGCTCAACCGAGACGATTCATTATGACAGCTTTTCATACTTGGTTCTTTTTTTATCTCTCTTTACGTTGCTGTTTTTCTTATATGATCTTTTTTTCTTTTCATATTTATTCAGATGCGCTCGGATTAAATTTCAAAACACCGGAGCAAGAACCTGTTTTTCTCCTTAATTTGCACTGTTATCGTTATCCATAGAAATAGAATAGGATTAGAATGTAAAATTTTATCGTTCGACGCTTAAGTTAGGTTCTTTTATTTTTGATAAATTATTCCTACCGCTAAACTTTAAATTATTAACAAGGATATTATAATTTTTAAATGTAAATACATTTTCTTTCGCTTATTTGTTTAAGCAATCGAAGATTATTCTGCAAATGTGCAATTAGTTTTTTTTATTCGTCGTGCGTATACAAACGAATATTGATATTATCGTTAGCACGAGCTACGATAAATTTCTTCGATTTATCTAGTATTTATTTTTGAGGTTACTCGTCGTCGAGGCATATTTCATCGAGGAATCATCTAAACTAAAACTCAAGTATCTATTACAAAATCATATTTCTATAGGTCGACCTCGACAATGGGGATCATTTAAAAGGAACAAAAGAATTTTTCTAGACTGGGATAATATTTTTGATTTATTCTTTTCGTAGCTTGTCAGAAAATAATAATAGAAATCCGTCGATAGGCTCCTACATCATTTCACTCGGAAGTTTATCGAGGGTTTATTTTCTGGAATGGAAGGCACGTCGCTCTTCAGTTTTGCCTCCGATCAATATCCGAGACTACAAAAGGTTGCTGCGCAGTGCAATGCCTCTAGACTAGAAGTTTTCGGTCAGGGGTAAGAAGCCTGTAAGCCTTGGATGCGCAGCCCTGGGTGGGTTACCCCACTCTTTCTCCTTCGGGATCCCAGCCAGAAAAATGCTCTCTCCAACTTGTATAATTGGCACGCAGCTACGGGGAAGAACTCAGAGCTCCATCGATCCATCGCCCAGAGTTTTCTTTGTCGTAACGCTCGAGGGAAGCCATCGTAGCACTAGTACACGAAACAATGATACGAAATTACAATCGTATGCGATAATTGATTTTTGTTATTAAGATATTTAACGCTACTTTGTTATCGACGAAGAACAATTAATTTTTCTAGCACTTGTAATTAATCCATACTGCCTTACGCAACATTTATAACACCATTATCTTGATTCAACGCCGAACAAAGGATATAAAAGTCTTGGTACCAAGTTGGATCAAACGACAGGATAAAATAATAAATTTACTCGTTACAAATATATATTACATATATTATTTTACGGATCTTACTAAAATATCTTACTAAAATATCTTACCAAAAAATCTTACCAAAAAGGATAAAAAGTGGTTTGGTTCTCGAAGAAATATAATTGTGACAAATGAAAATTTTATAGATTAACCGAAAGCACGTCAACTCTTGAATTATCAGAATGTAAATAAATAAAACCAGAGAGTTTACGCCATTGTTGTTTGTGTTGCAGGTTCAGACTAGCCATGTCCAGTAAGTGGCGTCGCGTATCGAAATTCAGCATAGACAGGAAAGTAGTACGCGCTAGTCGCGAGAGATAGAATGAGTGGACCTCGACCATCCGAATTACGCTGCTTCAACGAGAATTCTCCCAGGCCCCCTGTTCCTGGTAAGCGATCCCCGTGTTCCTGGTATACGGTCCAGAAGAGAAAGATTCGAATCCATCAGATTCGTTGACGGGATTTGACCCGTCAACGTCCGTCGCGGTTCTTTTAACGAGATGGAATTATTTGTGAAACTAGGTGAGGAAAGGGGTGGCTACGTAGGCAGGTGTCAGTCATCGAGTCCGGATCCCCAGCCCCGGCGCTCGACTTGCGATGCCACTTGCGCGCCTTTGGGCTTCGAGCCGGAGGGTCGCTGCGACCGAGCCGTCATGGAGGAGAGGACCGATTCAACCTCGCGGCTGGCATGCCTGCAATGGACGAGGAGCCTCCACGCCCTGCTGGAGGACCCGAAGGGCCTCGAGCTCTTCGAGCACTACCTCCAGCAGGAGGGGCACACGTACGCGCTCTCCTTCTGGTTCGCCTGCGAGGGCCTCAAGGAGGAGCGCGACCCCAACAAGCTCACCGCCATCATCAAGGTTCTCATTAGAAGGTGCGTCCAATCGTCTCGTCCGCAAAATTTAAAACTTTTTTTTCAATTTACCTGATCGAACCAACGAAGCTCGTCTAACTATCGAGGTATCCGAACTTTGACGACAGTTCGGAAGCTCTGCTGCTGGATTATTTCGAGATCCCGATTACGATAAAACGAAATCGTACGTTTACGTTACGCGTTTATGGAATTATTACGACTTCGGGGCTCGTGGATTCTAACGATCCATGGTAAACGAGTAATCCGAGTCGACTCTTGGAAATGTTTACGGAAGGTATATAACGGTAAAGGTTCTAAAAAAGATAGCATTATTCGTGTAACGCGTAAAGTAAACAAGCTTATCGCGGTTCATCCGAGCCAGCCGAGAAATTTGAAAATCCCTCGATAAACGAGGCGCATCTCGAGGGTAAGCGCCTGATAAGAGAAAAAAAGCTCGGAGCGCGCTTCTTGTTGCCCCCCGTTGCCCGAGTCCGATGACACGAGCTTGGACTAAAGACATATCCTTGCTCGCGGTTGTCCAGGTTCTTCCAAAGACCACAGCTAGCGCTCCCCGAGGACGTGCGCAAGGAGATGAGCCGTCGGGTGCGCGAGGGCCTCGCCGACAAACGCATGTTCGACCTGGCTCAGCGCGAGGTCGAGCGCCTCATCGAGGAGACGACCTACCCGAACTTCCTGCGCTCGGACGTTTACCTGCAATACGTGCGCTACTGCCAGTGCGCGGAGGTCAGCGGGTGCCGGAGGCGCGGCGCCCGCGACGACGGCTGCGACGACCCCGGCGTCGACGACAACGAGTGCACGAGCTCGCCGGAGGAACCCTCGCTGTCGTGTGCCTCGAGTCTGCTGCCCACGCTGCACGAAGACAGTGAGTATCCCATCCTTATCCCATCCTTATCCCATCCTTATCCCATCCTTATCGCATCATATCGCATCCACGAATCAGACTCGTTGTTTATCTCGTCGTTCCATCTCCGTGTTTTATCTCGGCTATTTTACCGATCGAATCGTTGCGTATTTATCGCGTTCGCGATATCGACCGAGAGGAATTTGTCGCGCGTATCCTTCAACGCTTATCGGTGTTATTTTTTTTTTTCGATGTTGCTCCATACGATTTCAAATTTTAATTCGACTCTTTTCGCTTTTAATTTCGGTATCGATAATTTTAATTTCACTCTTGCATCGGGGTTTCGGTAAATACTTGGATTACCACAAATTTACAAAGACTACGCGCGAAATTGTACGCCGTTTAATTATTGTAATTACGAACTTGTACTTTCTCGTCGAACGTTGAATCTTTATTTTTCTTTTTCAAGCACCCGATCAAGGATACCCTCGTTTCGCAAATTATTCTCTCGGGTCGAACCTCATCCGCGTCGAATTACGCTCCTTAAGTCGGAGGGAATTTTTTCGATTCGAACGTTCTTCCCTTCCAAGCTCCGCGGCGTTTAACGCACTTAGTAATACCTACGTTTTTTCACGCTCGAAGGCGAGTTTACGTCGCATCAGCAGCATCAGCAGAATCAGCAGAATCAGCAGAATCAGCAGAATCAGCAGCAGCAGCAGCAGCAGCAGCAGCTACATCATCATCACGCGCACACGCAACAGCATCATCATCCGACGAACGAGTTTAATAAGGGGGAGATGAGACTGACCAAAGACATCCTCATGGCCACGCAGCAGCTCAGGGCCTTAGACGTTAGACCCAAGCCGGAGGCCTTCGCTGGGTAAGTTTCGTCTCTTTCGAGAGGAGACGCGTTTTTACCGTGGTTACGAGTGCAAGCAAGGTCTACCGATCCTTTTGTGTCCATTTAATAACGTTTTTTCGATGTTGTACACGTGTATATTATATTTTATCGTTTCTCCAATATATTTTATCGTTGCTCGCAGAGAAAATCGGGAAAGTGGTCGCCAGCGATTCGTCAACGTTTTATTTGTTTTATTTGTTTTATTTTTACGATCGGTAAGGCGGAACGCGACTCGATTCATCTCCAAAACTCAGCAAAGGCTCGCTTTCCCGATGTCTCTGAAATAAACGGAATAAAAAAAGGGGAAAAGAGAAAAAAAAAGAAGAAAAAGACACGGTAAAAGAAAAAAGCCCCCCTAACTCCAGGATGCACTCTCACCCACTCGCTCACCTTTTAATATTCGTTTTTCACATATTTTAATTTGTCGACATTTCATTTTGTTTGTTTTATTTTACGTCGTTTATACGTTGTCACCACCACCACCTCCCCCTTGTGCCTCGCTTGCGTGTGAATGAGAATAGCCTTTACCTGCAACCCGGAGCTAGTCCTTACCACGCGTCGGTGCCGAGACCGCGCGCACAATACTCCTCGTACAATCCGGTCTCCAGGCAGGACTCGGAGCTCCAGAGCTTGAGCAGCGACGCTCGCACCGAGTCCGACAATCTCTCCCTCACCGACGCGTCTCTGTAAGTTTTATTTTTCCTTTTCATTTACTCTTTTGCTATTTTTATTGTTTAATATTTTAATTGTTTACTTGTTAATTTGTTTACTTGTTTATTTATTTATTTATTTTTTATATTTTTTCTCTCTCAAGTTACCTTCATTTTTGTTCATTTTACATTATTTATTTACGTTTTGAGAGTCGTTGAGCGATGTCTCGTTTTATTTGCATTATCTCGGACTCGGAGAATATCGCGAGGTACTCACTCGCGGTTGACGGCGTTGGATCGGAGAAGAGTCGAACGTTACGTTATTTTTAGAACGTTGTTATATTGCAACGTTGTTTCGAGTACGTTTTTTACGTGCCTCGAACTCGTATTTACGAAAAGCATTTTTTTTAATAGCGCGATAGTTGTAAAAACGAGTTGGCTCGAAATCGGTAAAACAATTACGATGCAAATCGAAAGTCCAATTAGAGCTTTGGTAAAATGCCTCTATTCGTTCAATTACGAATTGTGCTTTGCGATGATTGCCAACGTAACCATCGAAATTACCCGCGCGTTCGTAGTTACCGCGCCGAATGCCGTATTCTTCCTTCGAGAGCAAATGCAGATAAAACGAAATTTTTATCGTAATTATATAACCATAAGGCCGATTTCGCATATTTCGAATCGTTTTACCTCAAAATCTATAATTTTCGAAGAGATCGGAAATTTTCTCGATCGATAAGTTTTGCCACTGCGATCGCCAAGTTTGTAACGACGCGCGCGTTTAAAACCGGCCAAAAAACCGGCCAAAAAACCGGCCAAAAAACCGGCAGATCTTAGTTTATGTCCTGTACTCGTAAAATCTGGATAAAACGTTACCAATTTAACTTGCGAAACTTTAAGCCTAAGGTTTCACTTTTGTAAATTGAATTAAAAAATTTCTCGGGTACCCAAGCGTGGGTAATTTTCAAATTTTTTAACGATTATAATTCATTGGCAAAACGAAGGAAAAAAAATCGAGTTTCGTATTTATAATCAAATATAAATTGAGTCTTCGAAACGTCGATCGTCGTTTGTTCCGCGCGCGACGTTAATTTTTTTTAATTTGTTTTTATTTTGATATCCGTGAAAAATAACAAATATTCGTCGAGTTTAAAGAACGTTGGGAAGAAAAAAAGTAGTTATTTTATCGATTCGCATTCTAAGAGCGTACTTGGCTCGTCGCGGATTATTAGCATACAATAGAAGACTCGGATCGAGAGTCAATAGAAATAACAAAGTATGAGCGTCGTTAACCCGACTCCCGATCGCGGGGACTTCCGCGCCCGTGAGAACAATCTCCACCCCACCGAGATTGAAAATTGAAAATTGAAAATTGAAAATTGAAAATTGAAAATTGAAAATTACAAATGAATCGAATATGCGAGATCCCGAGAAAACAGACGTTAAGCTGAGGTTCGACGTACGAATTTTCTAATCGATGACGCGATTCGACAATGTAAACAAACTAAAATATAAAAAACAATCGAAAAACAGCGACGGAGCGTCGATGACCAAGCGCAACACGCGGAAGCAGTACATAAGGCAGTGCCAGGCGATGAAGAAGTCGGCGATGATCAATTGCGATCCCGTCGGCCACGAGGGCATCATACCCCGGACCCAGCGGGTGTCCCGCGAGCAGACCCAGCCGATGAAGCCGGAGTCGTTCGCCCGCCAACTCATCGAGAAGCTCGAGCGCGTCAAGCGCGACCGGGAAAACGAGGAGAAGCTCGAACGGAAGCTCAAGGAGGTCGACATGTCCACCAGCCAAAGGTACGATTCGCGATGCTTCCTTTCCCCAAGGTTCTTCCCCCAAGGTCCTTCTCCCCAACGTCCCTAGAGTACCCGAGCAGCATCCTCCGATAACCCCAACCGGTCGATTAGCTTCTTACGGGGTTTTAACGCTGATCGCGAATTATCCGATTCGTCCCGATTCGTCCCGATTCGTCCCGATTCGTCCCGATTCGTCGATCGTGACCGGACCCTCCGATATTATCGCACTTATTTATCGCACCCTTGGGTCTATTTTACGACTCTTGTGAAAACTGGACGAATCCCGTTGCACAATCGTACGTCAAATTCGCGTATAAATACATATTTCGGCGTTAAAAAAATATAAAAAAAAGTCGTTCGAAGAAGCACATTCGTAGGAATAAAACAAAAATGTCAAGTTTAATAATACTTTTATTACCGAGAAGATTAACGCGGGGTTTCGAGAAGCAACCAAAGAGCTATAATAGAGCGGATTAAACACGTCCAAGGACTTTAAATACATAAAAGAGCCCAAGTAAAAATAGCCTCTTTCACCAATTATTTTCAAGAGAAGTACTTTGGTACATTCTGCGATAAACAGCAGTTCGCGGAAACGTTAGACACGCCTAATCGTAAGTCAAAGGCTCCGCACCCGACCCGATAAACTCCCTCCGGTCCCTCGGTCACGTATTTTCGGGGCGCGTCGCGTCGTTATCCCTCGAAGCCTTGTATCCGGAAAAACCCGCATCTCGCATCTCGCATTAATCTTTAGCTTTCGTTCCTCCTCTCGTCCCAAAAGCGACGGCCTGTGTGACTCCTCGAACGTGCCATGCGCGGGTGCGCCGGCGATCGCGTCGTCGTCGTGGCCCGCGCTCCCCGGAGTCGGTTGCGGCCAGCAGTCGCGCAGCCTCGCCGAGGCGCTCCGCGAGAAGCTGCAGCTCGAGGAGGACAGCGACCAGGCCATCCTCGACCAGCACGTCTCGCGGGTCTGGTCGGACCTCACGCCCTCGCGCTCGCCCAAGCTCGCCTCGCCCCGGCCCCGTTCGCCGGACAAGTGCCGTCGCCAGCAGCTCCAGCTTCACCAGCAGCAACACCAGCAACAGCTGCAGCAGCAGCAGCAGCAACAACAACAGCAGCCGCATCAGCATCAGTTGCAACAGCAGCAGCAACAGCAGCCGCAGCAGCAGCATCACCAGCACCAACACCACCAAACGCATCAGCAACAGTTGCTTCATCATCATCATCAACAGCAGCAGCAGCAGCAGCAGCAGCAGCAGCAGCAGCAGCATCAGACACAGCAGCAGCAACAGCTGCAACAACTCGAGCAGCATCAGCAACAGCAGTTGCAACACCAACAACAACAACAGCCGCAGCAACTGCAGCACCAACAGCAGCTCCACGAGCATCAGCAACAGTTGCACCACCATCATCAGCAGCAGCAGCAACTGCAGCAACAGCAACAGGTGCAACAGGTGCATCAGCAGCAGGTGCAACAGCAGCAGCAGCAGCAGCAGCAACAGATGGCGAGCGGTGGACCGGCGAGCGCGTGTCACCAGTACCCGACCAGACCTTCCTCCCACCGGAGCCAACGCAAGGAAAAAGACGTCTTCTCGACCTTCTCCGGGGACAGCGGCAACGTCCACGACTTTCCGGAGGCTGGCGAACTGCACGGAGCTGGAAGCATGAGTTCCCTAGGCTCGCACCTACCCAAGAGCAAATCCGTCCCGTCCGATTACGCTGATTCGCTCCGCAAGCAGGACCTTTACCTCCAAGGTGCGTATCCGGAAGAGAGAGAAGTCGTTCTCTCTTTGTTCTCTCTTTGTTCTCTCTTTGTTCTCTCTTAGTTCTCTCTTTCGAATTTCGCCTCGCGAAACTTGAAACGCAACGTTCGAGGTCGAAGTAACGAAACTTGAAAGGTGACGCGTCCGCGAGTGCGTATGTTTTTTTCTAACATCCGTTTTCGCAAGCAGGTCAAGAGCAGAGATACCGAAGGCTGGACGCGACGCGGTCCTCGGCGACGAAGAAGTCGATGACCGAGCTCACGGATAGCGGCGTCTCCGTGGTGAGCGACGTGCCGCCCGCGGCGGTCAAGGACAGTCGCCTTCTGAACTGGCTGAAGGAGTCGGACGGGAGCGGCGGAGGCGGTGTCGGGAGCGGCAGTAGTGGTGGCGGCGGTGGCAAGGCCGAGACCAACCTCAACGCCAAACTCAACCGCAAGAAGTTCAGCAACCTGCCCCAGCAGCCGTTCGTCGGCGATCCCGGGATGCCGCTGCTTCCTCAACCGCACACCGTAAGTGTCGAGAGCGCGATACGGTAGCCGTCGGGGGACGAGGAGGGGGACGAGGAGGGGGACGAGGAGGGGGACGAGGAGGGGGACGAGGAAAGGGGAGAGGAGAGGGAAGAGGAAGTACCGGCAGTGAGTAACCGAGTGTGTACCCTTTGTCCAGGCGACGCAGCTCGAGGAGGCCAAGAGGAGATTGGAGTACGAGCAGAATCGCAACAGGCTCCGATATCCGGGCGGCAGCGGCGGTGGCGGCGCCAAACAGCTGCAGCAGGACTACGAGCTGATGCCGCCGATGCAGTCGTGCATGCAGTCGAACCAGTCGACGCTCAGGAGGACGAAGCAGGACACCGCCGTCGACTTCACCACGGTTGTCTTCAGCTTCTGCGACGAGAAGGTGCCCTACAGAACCAAGATACCCGGCTACAACGTCACCCTCAAGCAGTTCAAGGACGTCTTGCCTAAGAAGGGCAGCTACAGGTGAGACATAATACGATGCTGCGAGTCGAGTCATCAGCCTCGGGAGTCCAAACTCGTCGCGTCCTTGCAATTATAATTGGTTCTACCTCGTCGAGTCCAACGGTGGATGTTTTTATTTTTAACGCGGTTCTCGACAATTTCTTTCGTTTCGCTCTTTTGTTTCGCTCTTTTTTTTTCGCTCCTTCGTTTCGCTCTTTCGTTTCGCGGTTGTCGAAGCGATCGATATAAATCGAGGTTTCGTTTCCACTCGTCCAAGGGTGGATAACAACGACTCTCCTCGAACGACTCTCCTCGAACGACTCAGACTCGTTACGATGTAAGCGGATCGATAAACGCCTCTTACTCTTTCCAGGTACTTCTTCAAGACCGAGTGCGAAGACTTGGACATGAAAGTAATTCAAGAGGAGATAACCGACGATGCCGAGGTTTTGCCGCTGTGGGAGGGCAAAGTCATGGCCCAGGTCAAGGCGCTCGAGTAGATCTCCTCGATCGAAGTATTCGCATCTTCCTCAACCGTATCGATTCGCGGTCTCCGCCTCTTCTTCCGCTTATTCCGCTTCTTCCGATTCTTCGCTTCCACGATTCTTCGGGGAAATTTTGAGTGGACAAAATCGACGAAATCGACGAAATGGACGCGAGCGAAGTAACGCAACGAAAGCCGAGGACTCGTCGCGAGTTCTATAATGCTTATTACGATATGAGAAAGCGGTCTAAAATGGAAAAGATAAAGAAGAAAGAAAGAAAGAAAGAAAGAAAGAAAGAAAGAAAGAAAGAAACGATGAACGTTTTGTTTATTATTATTTTTTTAATTATTTTTTAAACGTATTCTGTGCGAGAAGAACGAATGCGACTCGAGCGTGAGAAAGCCAAGTTCCTGGTGAAAATACTTTTGTACCGCGGGAATTTTGTAAAATTTTATATGGAGGTCTCGCGAGGATCGGAAACTGGAAGGACGTATGCAGCGAGTTGTACATAAAATATTGTATGTATTAATTTTTAAATTCGACGGTAAAGAGATAAAGAGATAAAGAGATTTTACATTAATAGAAGTAATAGAGTTGAAATTCCTTTCTTGTCGTGGTCCTTCACATTTTTTTTTTTGTTTTTTTTTTTGTTTTTTTTCTCGTAATCTTAACATTGATTTCTTTAATGTTTTATTATTGTAAAGGAATTTATTTAACGATACAAAGTATTTATTTGTGAAATAAAATATCAAAAGTATTTTTTTCATGATTCGACAAAAGTATTTCTATCGGGAAGTTGCGCGGATTCGCTTGAAAATGTGTACATATATAACGAACGAAAAGAATAACTGAATCCGAGACCAAGCCGTGAAAGCGAGGGAAAAATCGGATCTTGAAAAGAAGACTAGACTCTTCTTTCGACCGTTATTTTTCTTCCTCCCTTCGAAAGACTCGATAGGTACGGTTCGTCTCTTCTTTATAACTATTATTATTAATATTATTGTCTCCGACCGACTGTACAAAGAGCTTGCGTAGTTAATCGCCTTATCGAGGTCTGCCATGGACCCTAGATTTTACATAGGGAAAAAATTATTATACGAACAAGAAAAAAAAAGGTTAGTCGATAAGGTTATAGATATTATGTATATTATATATACATACGTTATCTAAGTTATATATAATATGTATAATATATTATATATATATACACACGTTGGTGTTCTCGTTTCACGGGTACGAGTTGGAGAGAAACAAAAAAAAAAAAAAGACATCGAGGTACCCGCGAAGCGAGAAGCCGAGGAAAAAATAAAGGAAGAGTCAGCACATCGAAAATGGCCGGCACATCGTCACTGTGTCGCGTTTCAGTCGTCGAACCGTAATTTAACAATGTAACATACAAACCGTACACATTTTAAAAACGAAAAACGAACAAAACATAACATTGATAAAAAGGAAGAACGCAATAGATTTTTTAAAGTATGACTTTCGTATTCTTTTTCTCCGAGGTTTAGCTGAAAGTTCGCGGATTATTCTTTCAGATTTTATTTTTTTTAACGCGAATAAAGTACCCTTTATCAAAAATACAATGTGAATTCAATACGATGAATATTTCAATTTTTTTTTTAAGCCTTTCAAGCTGTTTTAAAAGTATTATTTCTGAATAAAAAGTAAGTAAGTTCGAACAATTTTAAGTTACAATAGTTTCTTTTAATGTTTTGATCGACGCGTTGCTCGGATATTTATTTTAATGCCAGTGATAACTTATTAAACGTTATTTTAACAAAATTATCCGAATCGTGAGTAAACGAGTCCGATAAAATCACGTTTTCTAGCGGATCGTTTACTTACGAACGAAACGTCGGTTCTTTTGTATTCGGTAAAAGTCTATAAAAAAAATTTGAAGTATTATCTCGAATAGTGAGAATCCGATAAAGTTAAAAAAGAAAAGTATTAAGAAAAATTACAAGAGTCATATTTTAATAGAAGAGAATTATTCGCATCGAAGAATTGAATTGAATTATAGATGGAAAAAATGTAAGAAAGTTTTAGCTTTTTTTTTTTTTAAGAAAAACTTCCAAGCATACGAAAAAAAAATCATTGATCTCTTCGTGCGAACTTTTCTTATTCGGGTGCGGAAAACGAATTGTGCCTTTTTAGTGCAGTAAGCCGTCAAACGTAAGCCTAAGCTGCGGCTGTGCGTTTTCTTTGTTCTTTGATTCAACTACGAAGACATAAGTTTCTGCTGGCTTTGCTCGCAGCGGAGCGGACGACCATTGTAAATTTGGTACGACCAATTGTAAAATTATCTTGATTTTTTTTTGTTTCTTTTTTTTATTTTTACTCTTTTTGTAAATGGGAAAAATTTCGTAACGATTTTTGTACCTAGTATTATTTAGTTAAAGAAAAGGAAACAAAGCGCCTAATTATTATTTAAAAGAGACTTTTTAAGTAAAATATACGATGTATAAAAGATTTTTTATCGATACGATGAATGACTTTTATTCGGGTGCGAGTGAGTTTACGTCCTTTTACGTCCTACGTGTATTTTTTCTCGTTACTTTTTAAAATGAAGTTTAAATTCTATAGTCTCGGTCTCCGCTGTACAAAATATCGCAATACTCGATTGTCCAAGAGTTTGATGAAATCGTCAAACTGTTGCGTAGCCAATAACGTTTCGTTCTTTTTCTTTATTTAACGACTTTTCTTTTTTTTTCATAATTGTACGATAACAATGCAATTGATCGTTATTAATATTGTGATTCGATGGCTTGGAGTCGCGTATTATTCGTAGATTCGTGCAATACCTGTCGAACGCTGTCGACTCGACAATGGGAGCAAAGCTGCGTGAATAAATTGAAAGGACAAAATTGATACAAATTTAAGAATAAGACGAAAATAAATTTGACTGCGTTCCTTCTCGCGATCGCTTCTATCGATTATTTTGCTCCTGTCTGCTATCGATCGAGAGCAGAGCATCGCATAGATATTGCGGAAATTGGACTCGTGGCTACGCGGACTACCAAGGCAACGTCTTTCGATATCACCAATGATAAATTGTTCCTGTACCTAATTGATTTATAATGATTATTATTATTGTATATCGAGAGCATTGAGGATAATAATAATAATACGATTTTCACTGGAATTACGTGTACAGTGTATAAAACAACCTTATTCTATCCTAAATTTTCAACCGAGGGAATTTAAATAATTAATTACCAAATTTTCAGATTGTATAAATGTAAAAAAATTAGTTTAACCGATTATCGAATGTGTAAAACTAAAAATTTATTCGGTGAGTCAGCAACACGATATATATATATATATTATAGTGAACGCGAATTCGCTCAGCTGTGTTTTGTTTTACAAATGAGATTTTATAGATAGCCGTAAAAAATGAAAAAATATGGAAATACAAATTTAGATCTTTTAGGAGTGACTAAGAATTATGTTTCGAAGACTAAGGTTCGAAGACTCCTTGCACTTATGAATTGACTTAAAAGTACTAAAGTTCGCGAGTCTATAGAATTTTTCGATTTAATGCATTATTTTAAGATATTTTGTATAATTAGCGAGTTTGTATGCACGCGACACGTTAAATTTAATGATAACAAATTAATTTAGAAATTTTAATGATTAAATTATAAAGAAATATTTATTAAAAATTAAAAAAGTTTAATTATTTTTTAATTTACAAATATATTATGTTTTACGTGTAAATCTCAGATGTTGAGTTAAAATTTATGTGAATATTAAAAAGCTAAATAAGCTAATTTTACATATAATTGTTTTATTTTAAACGACTTTTTATACAAATTTAATTTTCAAACTATAAGAATCATAATATAAAACGAAAACTTGATAATTCAAATATATTTTATACATAATCGTCGAGTTTAAAAAATTTGAAACAAAACAAATTTTCATATATTTCAGTTTTTACAGTTTAAATTTATCGAATCAAATTTCTGAAATCTAATATTCGTTAACATAACTCGTGTGATAAGTTCACTATGTATAATTTATTCTTATTGATTAATAATCAGTTGTTTACGTTTGTTCTCTATGTTTTTCAAAAACAAATTTTAGTTCACTTTTGTAATCAAATAACTTATCATGATTTAGAATTAAAAAATTAAGTTTCTTGCATTTGAAATATCAAAATGAAACAAAATTCTTGAAATAATTTTTGAAGAAAATTTGTTACATTTAAAAAAAGAATGAAATTTTAATATTGTTCTGTATCTTAATAATTTGTAAATTAATTAAAAATCGTTACAAACTGGGCTGAATTAAAAATGAGATAATTCTTTTATAAAATATAAACCTCTATTATTAATAACGTCCAGCTTGTTTAGTTAATCGTTATTTAACTAAACTCCAGGTTAATTTAATATAATTTATGTCTAAAAGAAAATATAACGAAGTCGATAATACCGTCGTTTACTTTATCGATTAAACACAACGACATTTTTAAGAAAAAAAGTATTATTAATTGCCGAGAGATGGCGCAATCGTTTGAGCGCTAAGTATCATATGTAACGTATTTGATTACTTGTAAATAAACAACAAATTTATTAAAAAAAAAAAGAAAAAGAAAAACAGCATCCAATTTATTTATGAACTTAATATCTTCCATTTTATAATTCAAAAAGTAGTTTACTTAGAATATGAATAATAAGAATTATTTGAGATATATTTTTATTTACGAAATTATTTATTCGATTGGATAATTTAATAAAACAATTTATTACGAAAATATTTTAATATACGGAATAAATAAATTTTAAAAAACATTTTTTACTATGGTTTATTTAATTTAGCTCATTGTTATCAACAGATTAATCAGTGCACAGAAAATATCTTTAAACAGTTTTATTTAATGCGTAACAAATGGAATAAAAACAGCGGAAAATATCATAATATAAACATAGAAAATATTCAAATTCTTCGTAAAAATTCACCGATTCAAAAATATTTACAATTCAAAGTGGTAAAGATAAAAATTTGTATCTATTTTTCAGATTATCAAAATACAGGTTTTCCAGCGAATCAGTTATATATCTTGGGTTAATTACTGATGATCTAATGATAATTGAAAGGAAACACTTTTTTAGGTTTTACATTGTAATGATTTGTTTATAATGTTGTGCCTACAACTAAAGTAAATTGTATTTTAATTTACAATGGTTAATGTCAATTATAAAAGTATCACATAAAAATAATGGTTCGAAAATTATGTTTTAAATAGCTTAATATTACATAATCTCAGTTTCTATACAAGATTCAAATACGATTATTTATTTATTTTAATTAGTTAAAAATTTATCGTAATTGAGTTACAAGAATTGTAACAATAAAATAGGTTTATCAAATATTTTAATAATATTAGTAAAAGGCAGAAGGTCATTCATAATTATAAATATCTGGAATAAAAGTTTAATTATTAAAAAATACATGAAATATTTATTTTTAAGCATGTGAGTTAGATTATATAATATGTACGGATAAACTTGGAAAATCTAGATATCAGAAGCAATTTACTGAGTGCACAACTTATCTGAAAATCTCTAGTACTTCTTACGTAGAATTTCTTATTTATATTTTGTTTGGTAAAAATTATATTTCTTTCAACATTACGTAAATTTTTATTATCTTTAATTAAAAATTTGATTTTTTTATATTTATTAGGAGTACAAAAAAGGTAGAAAACTACAATTAATTATTTATAATTTACGGTAACTTTGCGAGCATATTCTTATAATTACAATAAATTTTAATATTATATTAAAATGATATCATGGGCAATTAGATTTTGAAACATTAGAGTATTTAAAACAAACACTTCAATAATGCTCAGCAATCATAAGATTAGTTTTAAAATATGCGACAGCTTTGAAAAACTATTGATTATATTTTTTATCGTGAATCAATTGATATATTTTCTTTTATGTACAAACAACAATTTCTGTATCGGTAGAAATAAGGTTTTTAGATTTGAAATAATATATACTTATAAATAATATAAAAGTATATATTTTTAAGTTATAGGAACAAACTGGTTAGAATTTCAATTAGTTTAAATTATAAAATTTTCAACACAATTAAAATTTTGTATTCTATTATAATAAATTAGCATGAATCTTTTGTTTTTAAATTTGGTTTATTAATTTTTAATCTTTTCAATTATAGAACTTGTTTAGAAAATTTTTCTATTCGCAAAATAGTATTTATAACTAATATTATTAATTATAAATAAAGTACTCGCTATAATTTTCCAAGGAAAAAATATTGAATTGCATCTTCGTTATTTTTCTGGAATATTGTTATATATTTTAAAAACAACGATTGTAATATATTGATAAATAATACTGATCGTCGATTCGTGATTCTTATTACATATATTTTTTAAATATAAATATTAGTATAATGAATTGAAAAAAGTATTCTTAGCTAACGTTTAAATACGTATTGTTCAGAAGTTAGATGCTATAAATTAATCATGAAATAATTTTCAATTCGTTGTAAAAATTTATTAGTAAATATAATATATGGTACGATTCAATTTGATAGGTATTTTATCGAATATATGTTTTTGATATCTTTTTTAGTTTTTGTCAATTTACGAGGGTGTTAACGCGAAGAATCGGAACACATCATCGTATTTTACGCCACGTTATACGTTTTATTATACGTTTTAAAAAAAATTACACGGTTAAAAATTTTAACGATACATTATATTTACCATTAGGTAAATAATTAATAACGTATGCTTATCGACTATTATTCTTGGTACTTACCTTCGAAACCAACGTCTTTCAATTATTAAGAATTTAACACGATTTTTCCTTATAAATAATAAAGGATAATTTAAAATAAATGTATTCAACAATAGCCATAATTTTTTATAGGCTGTACCACTAAAGTAGGTAACTTTTTTAAAAAGATAGATGCAGTTCATTTGCTTTAATATATATTTCAAAGCTATTAAGGCTTTACAACTCGAATTTAAGATATTATTTACGAACGCGAAGGAATAATTTTACAATGATATCGGAAGAAAATTCATTTATATTTACAATTATCTTTACGCGCGGATAAAGATAAATACTTTATCGTTAAAAAATATCAATTTTTAAAAATTATTTATTAGCTGGGATGGATGTAAAACTAAATTGTATAAGATCGAACGGATAGTTATTACTCACGTTAAAAGTATTTAAAGAATTAAATTTTTCGAATAACGGTAAACGTAATCATTTGGTTACGTATTCGTAATTTACATAAATACTTGTAAATATTTAAATAACGTCCGATGAGAAAATAAATAGTTGGTTAATGTAAATCTGTAACAAAATTTTTCTCATAATAAATCCAGTTGGTGTTATCGTGAGCTCATACTCTATAAATGAAACATAAGGCCCAATCGTACCTTTTGTGCACACGGTTAATCGATTTCATAGCTTCTTTATATGGCCATCAGCACGTGCTTCAAAGTAAATTTAATTTTATAATCTAAGGTACATAAACGTGATATCTTACAATCGCGACTGTTATTCTTAATAGCACTTGATAAAAATTTGAAAAATTTTATAACTGTTTACTTTTAATTAGAATATTATTACAACTGACATTTGTCCCATTGTCACGTGCTATTTTTCAACGATGGAATGTTAGAATGAATTAAAGCGTTGGTCTAACATTGTAACTAAGTGCTTATAAAAGCCGCCAAAGCTTCGCGTGAAATTTATGTTGATCGTAGTTCATATCTGTTAGCGAAATCTAATAATGTGAGAATAAATTTATTAACGTTACACATTGTTGCAGTTACCGCGACATCAACCGAGAAAAAAATGCTTATCCGTTGGGCATAATTAATTAAAATAAAACAATAAATGCTCCTAAGAATTATATAAACGTATTTTTGTAACATATTGTATATCGAGCTATCGATACTTTCTTAAATAAACGTTTCAACCACCGGAATCTATTATAAATTATTTTCATTATCGAGTCAATTTACTACAAATTCTATTTCTGTAATTGGAGTAAACTGTCGTTAGTCTTATCCAATGCAAGAGTCATATTTTGAAAATATATAACTTAATAACGTATTTACGACCGAACTTCTCGAAAAAATAAAACAAGACGAACATTTGTAAACGGGATACGTTAAAACATTATTGGATAAAACAATTTTTTTAAACGAAAACACCGGAAATAAATTCCTTCGTAAAATAATTAATTATAACTAAATTATATACGTGTCGTTACCATCGAGATTTTCGGTTAATCGATCTATTTTTTCCTTGGAAGAATCGTAACTTTTTCGTTTAACGTAACTCCGCGGATTAACGAACGGCAGATTAAATTATTCGAGATGTTTTATATTTGATACGATAGGATCGATCGCCAAATAAAATCGAAAAATCGAAAAATGTTGCGCCGCCATTTCTATAAAAATTATCCGGATACGAAGGTTGGGAAAAATGATTAAAAGACAGGATAATTTTTGTCTCACGGGTGAAACGAGGAATCGAGACACCGATTGTACGTTGAGTAAAATTATGCTACCCGAAGCTCGTATTATTATTATCGGCAAGGCTCGAATTCCAAAAGCTTCGCGTTCGAGCGAAAATCTAAATGGAAGGAACAAGAGGAGAAACGCTAAATTATTCGAGTGCGTTTACGTAGACCAAAGCAATCGCCCGTATCTCCGCCTCTTCCTCGAGCCGACCGCAACGACCCGCAGGTGTTATCTTTCACCTAGTGAACTATAAAGCTCGGACTCCTCGGACTCCTCGGACGCGGGTGCGTTTACGTTTTCTCGAGCGGTGCGCTTATCTCCGGACTCGGTGATGAAAAACGTGGATCGGCGTTATCGGCTTTCTGGATCGCGCCTCGAGATATAAATTACGAGACGTGAGCTTTCCGTGGAAAATAACGCTTGAAATCGGGAAGAGGAATCGTAGGAGGAATTGAATTACATCGATTCTTCTCCTCTTTATTTTATTTTACACCTTTACACCGTTGATCGTTCGATCGAGCAAAAATTCCATATTTCGGATCGCGCTCTTTTCGATCGTGAGAAATTGCTGATTTTTTTTTATTCGTGCATTTGGCGATGCGATGCGAACCGTCCAAGTTGAAAATAATTAATACAAATTATTACTATCGTTACGACCTATCTATTAATTTGGTTAAATAAAAGTTAAATCCCGCGATTATGAAGTTGCAAAAATTAGAGGAATAAATTGGTTATCGATGAGAAAATTATTCGTTTCGTTATAACTGAAATTTATTAATTAATACGGAATAAATCGATAACTTAAGTTATTTAACGGAATATATTAATAAAGTTCGATTCAAAATAATTTTTACCATACAAACAGTAAAATATGTAGATTTTATAAATATTCGAGCTCTAACATAATATTGTTATAAAACGAATAAAGTAATTTTATAGCGGATATGAAAATACTACGCTATTTCATTAAAATATGAATAAATTATTTATTTTAATTTTTTATGTATGATGTACGTCGTGAATTTATATTTGTATAATAATTTTATGTTTATTTTTATTTACGTAATGATTACAGATTTTTAAATGAAAGTATATACTTACGCTATACAGATATAATTTTTTAAACGATAATTATAAGAAACGAGTAAGATTATATATTTATTTTTAGTATTTAATTTTTATAAAAATTAATCGATTTATATCCACGCTATTTTCGTATGGATTATTTGTTTTAGACAAATATTAATTATTAAATTCATATTTCGCATAATTTAAAAAATATGGACGAGTATGATATTTTAGAGTCGATACTTTAGACGGTGTCACCATTATATTTAGATACTAAATATTTGATTTATGAATCTTATATTTAGTTTCCGCTGTGTAATATCGCAGAAGCAAAATTATAATTATTTGCAAAGCTAACGTAAGTATATCGTAGCTAAACTAAAACTTCTGATAATTATAAAACTTTTGATCCATTGTAATAATGTTTTAACTTTATAAGATACGGTATATATGATACGTAATATATATATATATATATGTGTGTGTGTGTGAGTCTAATTTGAATATATTGTCTTCATGAAACTTGTTGAAGATGTTTATCTAGGGTACGTTGATTAACACAATGTATAAATTTCCCCAAAGAAGACGTTACAACTCTAAGTATAGCGTATATTTTATAATTTCACACATAGTTACTAAGATAATGAATATAATAGAAAATGAGACCTTACAAATAATTCACTTAACACCTTTGGTACTACATTCATGTGACTAATTTGAAAAATAATATGATATATTCTAATTATCGAGTTCTTTACACAGAATCCAGTTTTCGAGTAGTTACTACGATTTCTCATTTTAAAGCCAATAAATTTTAAAAGGTTGAATATCGAAATAATTGTAATGATTATGCAAAGATGTAATTTTTATGAAATTATGAAATTATAATGAAGGAATTAATTGAAGAAATTAGCGAAGTGAAAATACTTATTTATATTCGAATCATTGAAAATGAAAAATATCGAATAATATGTTTATACGTTCGTTAAATACACCATGAAAATTACAACCTGCAACGTATAATTTAAAAAAATAATAAATTGATTATTTTTACAATTAAGAAAATCTTTCGATTACATTAGAAAGAATTGTAGATACACACACATACACGCGCGTTTGTATATATATGACATAGCAGAATTAAACAATTGTCGTTTGCATTTTTTATTTAATTTTTTAATATCAGGTTAAGAGGACATTAATTGGTATTTTGTTCGAGTTGGGGGTTGTAGTGCAGAATTTTAAATTGAGTAATTCAAGTATTAACGTAAGTAGATAATTTATATTTACTATGATATATGAAAGAATTATATTTTGAAAAATGCAATCACAATAAATTCATTCGCTAATTATACAAGTTATAAATTATCAAAAGCTAAAATGTATGATCTTAGAAATGAAAGAATTAGATGATCTAAAGTCACTGATTATATCAAAAATTGATTACCTGAAAGATACAATCACGTCAGGAAACGTACGATCATAGTTCTAATATAATGAAAAGTTAAATTTTATAAAATTTTAATAATAATTTATATTTGTCATATTTTTATTGTGATACGAACTTTATAATAATATCAAGAAAAAATTGGAACTTTTATACTTTAGAGTAAAATGGAACGACGAAATTGAGTAATATAGAAAATTACATAATTATCAACTAAAATCAGATTTTACTTATTTTAATATTATCAGGGTAATTTAATCAAATGGAAAAAATGGTTTAGGTATCCGTTTAGAACGGAAAATAAAAAAATCAGGATATTCATAATAAAACTGAACGTAAATAATTTTTACTTAAATTAAAATAAAGGTTAAAAGAAACTCATTTTAATTTTCTTAAGGAGAAGTGGAGTATTTTTAAGGATTTTAGACAAATTCTATGGAAATAAACGTTGGATTAAATTTTCATATTCTTGAAACGATAAACTTTTGAGTTCTTAAATTTAGCCAATAATAACAATAATACCGCATAATATGTTTGATACTGCCAATATCATATTTTTCTTAGTATGTTCGATAATTTATAATATAATTTTAAATTGAGTCAGTTACAAATACTTTTATGCTTTATTTTATGCTCGTCACATACATATTTTATGCTTTGTTTTATTTATAAATAAGACTATATTTATATACAATTAATTTATCTTTAGAAAATCAACAACTCTTATACGTGAACATAATAATATAAATGTGCATATCAAGTAATATAAATATAGATTTATGCAATATAAATATTGTAATTTATATATATATATATTTTTGTACTTTAAATTTTATAATGAAAATAATAAAATGTCAATTAGATAAAAAACAAATTAGCTTCTTTAACTTTTATCTTATTTAAAAAAAAAGTTTCAGTACTGTTTTTGTAACTTTTATCAATATTTTATATTTAATAAAACTTGTCAAAACTAAAAAACTTATAAATTAATGTATTATATAATTAAGATAAAAATATATTGTTCTTAATTGATATGAAATTTTAATTAATATATAAGATTTCTGAAATATGAAAGCTTATAAATATTTATGTGATATTTTTATAAAAATTTAATTTGATATTCAAATAAAAATAGTACGATCGCGAACTATATAAAAGTAACACGATATTATAATTAACTATATTATTTTATGACAATTTTTAGTTTTAGAAACTTTCCAGTGCTTTAACTATTTCGAGGTTATTAATAGAAAACATAATTTTATATAATTACATATGATTTATTTAATTTTAGTTTTAATTAAAATACGTAATCATTTCACTACCTTGTTTCGTATTTAATATTTGTTTAAATGAATTTCGTTAAAAATTATAACTAATATGCTTTTCTATGTATAAATATCTATAATAACTTATATTAGTTACGCAATATTAATAGTATTTTTTATAGCAATTTGATAAATACATAAAAATAATTTTAGAATAAAATAATATATATTTTCATTAAATTAGAATTTACTAATTGTATAAGTTATTGAAATATAAGATACACATTTTTTAAATATCTTCAAATTATATAATTATTGTAAAAATAAGGTTATCAAAAAATATTTAAATACAGGAAAATAATTTGTGTAATTAATATGGTCGGTAATTATTTTTCGTTGTTTGAGTTTCATTCAACATTATTGTCAAATTAATCGAATTAGGATAAAATACAACTTTTTACTTAGTATTTTTAAATTATAGTAATAATATATATTTAATAGCGAAAATATAAAGTTTTCTTCATCCATCGATGAATTTTCATTTGTTTAAATTTAAAAATTAAAAAATTAATTTTTTTGCGTTAGGTAGTAAATTTATAGAGATTCGAATAAATTGCTATTATTTTTCAAAAATGTTTAGTTACGAAATATATTTGATAAATAAATTTAAGTAAGGACATTAAAATTATTTTATCATCGTAAAAACGATATTTTGTTGAACAGCTTTTTTTTTATTTTATAGCATTAATTAGTCAATAGATTTTCTTAATAAAAAAAAATTGATTTAAAGTATAGGGTACATATTATTTAAAAAGTAAATTGTTTTACTTAGAAAACAAATTATTTCTTCTTTACGATCGCTTATAACGATGAGACTACTTTTTATTAATTTTTTGAGTCGATAAATACACGACACAGGCGGTTTATAAGTAATTTTTAGATTAAGTTATAAGTAATAAATTTCATTTTAAATACCAATGAAACTTAAATAATTATAATTAATTATCGTTAAGGTAATTGCGGTAAAAACCAACTTTTTGGATATAATAAATATTTTTTTAATATATCGGTAAATATTGTTTAAAAATAATTTAAATTAAGAGATAAAAAATACGAATAAAAATATACAAAAGTAAATAATTTGTAATTTTTAATCACGTTATGTTCCGTACGATATTATCTAATTATATATTCTAATCTATATAGTGTGGGTATGCGCGTGTATCACACGTACAGCAAAGTTTCGAATAAAATAAAAATAATAATAAACAAATTGAAAAGGTACTAGAAAGTGGTTTACCAATGTTTAACAACTACGCGAACTCGTTACAAAAATAACGAAGACATCAAATTTTCTATTAAATACTTTTCAAATTATTCGTACTCTAAAATCTTTTATATAATTTTTATAATTGAACGTAACAGATATTTTTAGATCGAAACGATATATTTTATATAATTATACGTATACTCGTACATACGCACAAGTTACAATATACGCGTATAAGAGTATCCGCACAAAAGCAAAGATATCGCCACGCAAACTGTATAAAAAATATACGAACGCAACGAGGATATCCGCGTTTTACATAAAATACCGGTAAATTTCGGAGAAAATTCTCGAAATTTTACTCGGTAGGAGTAAAATTGATACGAGTTATCTTCCTAAGCCGAACTTACTATGCCCGAGTTCTCGGGCATTCGTATTTTTCCAGGAAAAAAAGGCAGAGCGCAACACGCGATACGCGTACGAAAATTGATCGGAGGAAAAAAATAACGATAGGTACGAAAGACGATCCGATCGATAATCGACGTATTCTCGATCAATTATTTTTCCCATTCGAGACGAAACGCAAAAATTAAAAATTCGAATCGCATTTTAAGGCGCGTTACGTTTAGAGAATACCGTATAAACGCAGTACTAAAATATAATATAATAATATACAGTAACAAAATGTCTTCAACGAATTTTTTCGTCGCCGCCGTCGCGGTTCGAACGTATTTAAAAAGTAATTTATACATCCGCTCGAAAACAAGTTTTTTCACCGCGATTACTTTAACGGAGATTACTTTAACCGTACGTACAAGCGGGACACGTACTTTCGGAAACAATATCGTTGGCGCGAATTCCTCCCCTCCGAGGAAACGACGGTATCCGAGCCTCCGAGCCTCCGAGCCTCCGAGCCTCCGAGCCACCCCCGAGAAAACTCCCGAGAAGATGTCCCGCGGTTTTTTACGGTCCGATGATGCTCGCGAGAGGAAAACCGATAACGCGATGCGCGAACGAAGCCGCCCACACGCACGCGCGCACGCGCGCGCGCACGCACGCACGCACGCACGCACGCACGCACCGACGTGGTCAGCCTGGTTTTCCAACGAACCCGATACGCGGACGCGGACGCGGACGCAGACGCAGACGCTCGAGAACCGATAGAGAAGAGACAGACGCTCGCTCCGAATCGAGGAAACCGTTGAGCCTCGAGAGAGTTCATCGGTATCGCGGTCGCGCTAACGTGCTAATTTACGAAGCGAGCGTCCTCGTGACTAATTAATTACGAGCGGATAAAGGAAAGTATAGGAACGACGAGGCGCGTGATTCTCGAGGTCCGTCTCTCTCTCGCTCTCTCCGTTGGGCGTCAGTCCGCGCGGTCAGATTTCCTCTTCTGCGATTCGTGGTTCTCGTAACGGGAAAGGGACGCGTGGAATTTACGTTATCGTTCGAGGAGCGATTCGAGGTTCGAGACCTTTTGTCCGAAATATGTTATTCGGCTTTCCTAACGAAGGGGCCCGACGAGTTCAACCGATTCGAGTTTGCCGCGCGATATTCCAGTCTTTATCGCGTATTATGTCATACGTTCGGGCAAACTTAATTATCAGCTTCGCGAATCGATTACAAATTTAATTAAACGCGCTTTTCGAGTCCGAGTAAATCCGCGACGCAACGATAATTTCGCGGCGTCTTGGCGCGTTTCCTCGGGGTGAGATCGCCGATGCGAACGAGCTTTGAAATAGTCGAGAGGAACTCGTCGTTCGATGGTCAGTGATAACGACGACGATCCGACGATGCGACGATGCGACGCAATTATTTAGCGATGGTAGTAAAAACCTGCATCGATTCGAACTTCTAACTACCGAAACTACCGATTCTTTCCTCTTTTCCATTTTCGTATTTATTTTCCGAGATTTTCGTCTTTGAAACGCTCGAATTTAACATTCGTATTTTTATTTTTAATTTCAGCGTCTCGCTTTCGATTAGACGCTCGATTTCGTTCCGGAATTTCGTCGAAATGCGAATACGTTAAACCGAATCGAATTAAAAATACCATCCATTTTAAAATATCCCTACGTACTTTTTTTCGAACGTAAAATTATCGATCAACGTTTCGTTGCTTTCCTGTTCGATTATTTTTAAGAATATTCGTACGAACGACGATTTTGGAATAGTTTAAATTTTCAGTCTTGTACCAGTTTCCGCGTAGACAAACGTATCGGTATTTTCTCAAAGTGTACGTAATATTTGCTTTATTTAAATTTACGCGTAGCAGCGGTAACCGAAATTGAAAATTAGCGCTTTATTCGAGTCTCCGCGAATCGGAATTTCGCGCGGTTCGAATACTTGCCCTAGAATCGCAATATAAATTTTGCGCAAGGATTTAATTTTCTTCGTACTATTTCCCAGCATCGAAGCGCTTGGAAATCCGCGAAGGAACGCGGCGATCGCGAATAGAAGAAGAAAGCCACCGATTTCGTATTTGCTCGGTTGAAAAATATCCGTCCGAGTATCCTCGATCGAGACTGTGATCGAGTCAGAATCTCGGGCGAGACTCGAGATTTTTCCATACCTCTGTAGGGTGCGGACGAGTCTCGAGACCTCCGCGATGAAAAAGCAAAGGATCTCGGGAGATAAGCGCGACTCTCGACTCTCGTGGAAAGTACAAGCCGGGCCCGGATTTGTTTACTACGGGTGTGCGGGCGCGCGAAAACAAAGACGGCAACGGCAACGACGGCGACGTCCGAGTGGAGGAGGTGGCGACGGTGGATGTGGTGGAGGTGGTGGAGGTGGTGGAGGAGGTTGGGGAGGTGGTGGAGGAGGTTGGGGAGGTGGAGGAGGAGGAGGAGGAGGAGGAGGCGACCGGCCGAGTCATGCGACCGCGGCAAGGAGCGAAACGAGTCCCGTGACCGCGAGTAATAAGTCGACGACGACTCGTGATCTCGTTCTCCTCCTTCGTCCGGCGGCTCTTTTTCCGGACGCGGCCGGCGCTCTTTAATTGGCCGACGCGCGTGACACCGAGGCCCGCGGGCGATCCGAGCGGACCTTCGTCTTCGTCTCCCCCACTCACCTCCCCCCCCCCACGAGTCGTCAAACCTGTTTTTTCTCTTGGGGAGAGCGCGTGACTGACCCGTCGACGTCGACGTCGTCTTCGTCGCTTCGTCGCTTCGTCGCTTCGTCGCTTCGTCGTCTTCGTCTTCGTCGTCTTCGTCGCCGTCGTCGCCGTCGTCTCTTTGTTTATCTACGCGCCCGTTCGTGTCTCTCTCCCTCTCTCTCTCCCTCTCTCTCTCCCTCTCTCGTGAGAAACGGTTTATCATGTGATACCGATGCTCGAGGTGCTTACGAAGTGAGTCAAAGCACTTTTCCGCTCTCTCTCTCTCTCGCCCGTGGCATTGGGTCCGAGGATCCACGCATGCGCTTTTCGGCTTTTCCGAGAAGAGCCGCTTACCTTTTTTTTGGCTTTATTCGCGTGCAATCCCGCGATAACCGTTCCACTCCCGACAATTACGAGCGATCGGAATTATATATTTTCCGGCCGCGCTGCTTTCGAGATGCGAAAAATGCTCGAGCTTCGTATCGTAGGCGAGTCCGAGTCGCGATTGCCCGGGAAATGTGTAACGAATGAATTATAGAGTTCGGAAAAGGAAATCGACTCGTCCTTTTTTTTCTTCTTCCACTTACGTCCATCATCGGTAATTTATCGTTAACTATATCGCGCGGTTGATCTACCAACGATCCGATCTTACCCAGATGCTGAATCAAAATGATTATATTTCACGGTTCGGATTCTTGTATCGTGGCGATTATTACCAAGGCATTTTTGCTATTTTTTATCTGGTGTTATTCATGGTCTCGTTGTTCGTTATTTGCAACGATACGACAATGATTCATTTTCCAAATCACACGCATATTTTCTCTCGCGATACACGTTTTGTCCGCCACGAGATCAAAAACGATTTCCTTGCGTTCGTACGCGCGTTATATTTTGGTTTTGATTTCTTTAATTTTCAAATACGAATTCGAGTGATTCACGATTTTTCTCCATCGTTCGTTAAAACTTTTTCAAAGTTTCGCGTTGGTAAAAATGCGTGAAATGGAATTTAAGAAACGGGGCGGATGGATGATAACGAAGTAACTCCGATTGGAGTAAAGCCCGACGACGAAATAACGAGTATTTTCTCTAATTTTCTAAAATTACTCAACGTAATCGCATTGTCAAATAATTAAGAAAGAGCGTCGTTTATAGATTAACCAAGACTCGAAACTCGTATATTAAATCCGTAGTTAATAAATGCGATACTCGAAACTAATTAATACACTAGGATTGACTAATTTCACTCTGAAAATGATTTTAATATTTAAAACGAAGTTTTATGATTTCGTAGGAAGAAAGAGGTTAGCAAATGTTGCTCGACTAAACGAATGGTCAATTATTACTAATATATTTTTCTCCTTCGGTTTTCTCATTCTATTTTGGACAAAACCGAACGTCGGATCTTGGCAAATCTAGCACAAACACACTTTATAAATGGAGTGAAACTTACACTCTAAAATGTTAAGCGTATCAATACCGATTAAAATAATAAAATCGTTTTGGTTTAACAACGAGTATCGGGCAAGTAAAGTATTATATTTTAAACAATTTTAATAAATATCGACGTCTTGGTAATGATATACGCAAGTATCGCAATTTTTCACTTTGAATATTATTTTATTATTTTAATTGTTATCGTTAATATATACTGTTTTATACTTTCGTTCGTTATGTTATCCATAAACACGCACAGAACGTTTTTTGAACCGAAAAGCAACTCGAGGAATTTTGTTTTATAACGGGTTATTAAACAAGTATAAACTATACATACGCGTGTTCATTATTTAACTTATAAACGTATATAACGCTTTTTTTTCTTTTTGCGAAACAGAGGTAAAGGGAATTCTGTCGAATGGCGGATAAATTTTAGCGCGCAACGCGCCAAGATTTACAGCGTCACTAATAATATTTCTCGAAATGAAACTTGTTTACAATTTAAGCGATAATTTTTATCATAAATTATACGGTGATTCTTATATTTCTTCGTACGTACATTTTTAATTTATGAAATTGAAAAATAAGTTATACCGATACAAATCGACGAATAGACTATAACGACTAATACTATAATTATTTTCGTATATTTAATACTCTTTTACATTTTACATACGTTCGAATGGTTGTTATTTACATAAGCTATTACAAATTAGTCGTTTAAGTCCAAATACAAAATGTCCGCACTTAAAAAAATAACCTAAAAATAATTTTTACGGTATCGATAGAATTTTATGTTATGCTAAAAATTTTTATGTTATGTTAATCGTCGCTCTATTTTCGCAAGTTATTATATTTTTATTCGAATTATAATTTAATAATATTTTATTCGATTCGAACAATATATTTTTTATGATGTAACAATTCGTACGAGTACTCAGCGAAGAAAAAAAATTATAAAACGTTTATCGCCTCGAGAAGTGCGCTCTTGAATTTTCTAATATACGCGAGAAATTGCTGAAAAATATCTAAGAAATTATAGTTTCGTAGTTGGACGATTATGTACAGAATTTATTAAACTTCAATTTTGAAAACGCTGTACTTAATTTCGAAGCGTGAATATAAACTTGCGACTTAATTTACATTATCTAAGAAAAAGTATAATCAGCCGTAATTAAATTTTATACTATTTTGCTTAATAAATAATTATTGATTTAGGAAATAAGAAAACTGTTATTTTTTTAAAAAAATTATCCTCAATAAAAATAATTGTAAAATGTAATAATTTTATTTGATTATGATCTTGATAAGTCGATTTCAATATTGATATACTTTGTTAAATATCTGCGTTGTAGAACAAACATTAGTAAAATGGCGTAGAAAAGTTGAAACGTTTTCAATGTCGTGTACTATAGTATATGAAAATTAATGTTTGTATTATTACAATGTATGCATAAATGATTTACAACGTTCGTTTAGAAATTTACGAAGAATCTCATATTCAGCGTCTAAAACTGGAGATCGAGTTCAGCGCGTGAGTAACGTCCGTTTAAAACAGGAACCTGTTTTCCAAAGCACGTGATGCTTTTTTCTTAATTTTTCGTTGCTCTTTTATAGTTCATAAAGAGAACTGTTAATTCGAAATTCCTTTCGTACTTTGGAGAATCGGAGATGCGTCAATTCATTTAAATTCATGAATCAGTTTATTGTTAATTTATTGAAATAAATGAACGTAAGCTATTATTTTATTATCATATTCGAAATGATTAATATCTAAGGAAATTGTCAAAGCTTTGGCAATATTTTTAAATTTCTCGAGTTTTTATTTATTTTCTCTGGTAAGTTTCAAATTATTGTATTTCGTTTAAAATAAATTTTTACCGTAGCATAATATAAAAGCAACGGCAAAAATTCGAATAATAATTTTTTGGTACAAGTATTAACATTAATTTTCTGCAACAAGTATTTTATCTAAAATTGGATTAAAATTGACTTGAATTTATGTAAATTTGATAAGAAAATCGTTTCTAATACATTTTCAGCTGAAATTTACAAACTTGTATATTTTATCTAGTAGGTTGATTACTACTTTATACTTTTTGCACGTACATTTTTAGAGTATCGATGAAAGTATCGATAAATAAATGACATTTCCGTTTTTAAATCATGTTCCATTATTGATTAAATGATCGATCTTGGAATATTATTATTATTTGGAATTAATCAATACGTTAACGTTAATTCTAAAGCAAATCGATATAATTGTAAAAATATTATATAATTTATTGAGATATCTATTGAAAATTTCTATATACTATATATATTCAATATATAATATTTTTAGATATTTAAGCAATAATATTTTAAGTAATTCATTTTAAAAAATGAACGATGAACGAATTAAACCAAGAAATATTTTCTTGATGTTCGAGTGCAAGGATAGTAAAACTATGGTTTCAAATAATTAGAGTCATATAACAAAAAAAATTTTATAATAAAAATTACGTTTTTTGAGAATTAGATACAAAAAATATTTTCAATATCGCAACATATATTTGCAGGTACAATTCGTATACAACTAAAACTTATTTTAAATTTAATAAAAGACATTTGTCAAATACGAATAAATGTGGTATGTGACTGTAAAGTTAAAAATAAATTATTTTAATGTTACAGTGATTATGATAAATAGATTAAATTTTATCTTTCGACCATCATTTTCTAAAACTATTATGAATAATGACTTTTTAAAGTACTTTTATATTTTCGATAGATTTTTTTTTATAAAATTCTGTTTTTATTAAGATGTAATCGATAGATATTAAATTTTAATACTATTTTAAAAGTTAATAGTATTTTATTATAGTATTCATTATATTACATTATTTTTATAACATATTATTATAATTAATAATAATTTTAAGGTAAAAAATTTATGTGTAAAAGTTCAAGATTCTTAATTTAGAAATGTTACAAGTTTCATAATATAAAACTTATAAACTTATAGCTGTAGTTAATACGAAGTTGAAAACAATTTTTCAACTACTCAAATGTGATATTAGAGAATAAGTAAAATGAAAATCAAGGTTCTAAACCATGAAATCGATCTAATCAATATCAAAGTATTAAATTACAAATTCATATATATACATGATAATTAGATACGAGTTCAAATATACTTGTAAATGTAAATATATAATTATAAATAACGATAATTATTATAATAAGATCGAAACATTTATTTTTGTGTTATTGATCGCAAAAGAACTTTCCGACAAACTTCTACTAATCGAAGAAAATATCGTCCATACAAAAATAATTTGCGTAATGATTTATTTAAGTTAAAAACGTGATTATTTACTCGGAGAGGAACAATTTAGATATATCGCAATGTACTTCTCCAAGGAATTACAAACAGTGTTAAACTTGTTAATTTACCTTGAAATCTTAATACCAAAGCTGTTTTCGGTAGAAGTATCAATTAATTATCACAAGATAACCAAAATTTATTCTTCTAAATTTAAAACAACTTTTTTCCATAAACGTTTCGTGAATGTTAAATGCGACGAAATGCGAGGAAATGTGACGACATGAGACGAAATGCAATTACAAATTCGACAACGATATTTAGAAAAATACGAAAGAGTTATTCGCTATTCCGCGAGAATATAAAAAAGTCATTATCATAAAATGAGCAGATTCATCGGTGCATAACCTTCCGGTGTTTGTAAAACCCGGTGATTTCGCATTATCAATTAACGCGAGATATTCGTGTCCGCGTACTCACCGGAATCTACGTGGTCAAGGTTAACAATCCTATTTTAATCGATCCCGTCTCGGGTGATCATCGAAATTTCCGTCGGCATTTTCACGCGGTGGAGGTCAGGACTCGTATTTCGCTTCGGTACCGCTTTGGATATTTGGATAATTCCGATGTTCGCAAAGCGAATTTTCAAAGGTGTTTTTACTTCGCGTTGATTTAACGCATATTTTTAATTTACTTGAATTTCCTTTTTCCGTTAAGCGTGAGAGTTTCAAATTATCGACTCGGTGTAAACTATCTTGTTTAGGATGAACAATAAGCTTTTTTAAAATAATATTTTACTCGACGACCGCGTTGCAACTTTTATTTCTTTTTAAACGAGACGCGTACTCCAGCCGCAAAACCTAATGCCTCTAACGTTCCTTTACCTTTCGTCATTTCAGTCGGTGTATTATAAACATTTAAAAAACATTTAAATCACGACTAGAAATGTTTATAACTTTTAGCTTTTATCTTCTATACGTGAACATTTGTAAAACTTATTCTCGTATTTTCAAATATATTCTCGTTTTCATTCGTAAATATCGGACAAATATCGCGACAGATATCGAGACAAATATCGAGACAAATATCGAGACAAATATCGAGACAAATATCGAGACAAATATCGCGATACCTATTCGATTTTATAAATAAATAAATTTTGTTACATACGTTCGATACGTCTAATTATTCCACGATAAAAAAATTGAATGCTCCTTGAATAGAGACATTCTCTCGATTCTGCGGTATAAATACCCAATTTTCTAAGAAGACGGCGAATCGATAAAGTCTAATCACGCGCATTCGACGCTTTAAAATTCCTCTTGCAACGACCAGACACTCGCATATTTTCCTTATTTACTCTAAACTATAGTTTTGCGCATTTCTCCCGAGCGACCCAAGTATACACTGTACGCAGAAAGTTATATTATACTCGATCTGGACGTTGAATTTATTTAAATCGGTGGAGTTAAATTCGCGATAAAAAATCGATTTTTAATTAAATATCGCTGCAACAACAAAGTCGTCGACGACGGATTCGATGGATTCGACGGATTCGACGGATTCGTAGAATATCGTATTTTGAGGCATTCCGCGATGTTGCCGACGCGCGTTTCGTATTATTTTAATATTTGGCGAAAAGATGCATTGGACAATGCGTCCAATGCATCCAATGCGTCCAATGCTCAAACGACGAATCGAGTATCCATTCGAGCGTCGAGCCGTTTCAAAGGTATTATTTTAAAACATTGTCAATAACATATCTCTTTTGCAAACGGAGCAAAAACGTGGCGTTAAAAAAGGTTTCGGGTTTACCTGCTAAAAGGAATTTTCGGCGTTTATTTATAGTCGCCGATGCTACTCGCGTGCTTTTTATCAGGAAATCGGAGGAACCGGCAGCGATGACGAGATTCGGAGGATTGTATTCGCACGATAACGCACATCCGAATAAGCAACGTATAAAAAGATGTGAAATGAGTTGATACGGTCGGGAAACGTTTTCGTTTGCAACTAATGAAATTGTAATAAAATTGCGTCTTGATTACGGATTTATTAAAATATAACAAACTGGACGTTACGAGCGATACGCCAAGGCAAGGAAATCGTTACCAGCGATCGACGATCGATTATTTATTTAAAGGCGTGTAACGAAAAAGAAAACATCCGTTGTACGTTATCGTTTAACATCAACTGTTAAGTCAACTTACGTGAAACTTGGGTATTTGGTTAATGCAAGCATACGAGACTTCGCGCACGAAAATGTAACCCACGCACGCACACGCACACACGCGCGAGGTTCACCTACACGAGGTGTATACGTGCCTAAGCGGCTTCGTCAATTATGACCCTTTATTCTTATTTAACATTATTATTATACAAATTTGGATCGACCGAAACTCTGTTAATTATTATTAAACGTCGTTAATTGTAAAAGTAATTCTTTTTTTTACATTTCCGTTTCTCGATATACAAAAACAACGAAAACAACGAAAACACGAAAATAAGTTTTATTCGTCTGGGTTCGATCTTAGTTTCTTAAAGCAAAGATTTTTAATTTACATAACGATTCACTCGTTCGATTCCTTCTTTCTTTCTTCTTCCTCAGTTGTCTCCGAAATTTCCGCCCACCTTTTCTTCGAATTTATTCCTCTTTCTCCTTCCATCTTTCTACTCTTTGTCCCCGGTTATTTTATCTTTCTCTATCTTTTTGGTATAACTTATTCGATTCTATTCCTTTTCTTTACCTATTTAAATCCTATCTTTTAGCCATCCATTGTTATAAATTCATTTAATATTCCATTGTACCTTTACGAATTCACCTTCTCGCTTCGTTTATTCTGCATTTTTCTTTACGTATTTTCTTATCTTATTTCTTCGATATTAAATTATTATCTAAAGAAATTCACGAATTGAAACGTATCGAGTGCGTCGAGAATATTATTCTATGCGTATAAATTAATTTAAATAATTTTAAAAGATCGAGAAGAATTTGCGAGAATTTGAATATCGTTGTTTAAGTCGATAAATTAAACGCGTGCAATGTAAAATGACGAGTAATTACGTAAGAAGAATTATCGGAACCGTAGGATTAAACGAGTGGAAAAAAAAAGAACGATACGACGGTAAGGGAAACGAATGGAGAAGAAATTATTAAATTAATTGGAGTATCGTTGAAATAAATAAATACGATGACAACTGAAAAATAAAGAATTTAGAATACTAACGAACCATCGGTACGATATATCGTACGATACAGGCGGTAAATAAAATAATCCGAAATGTAGAAGCGATTTTAAAAAAAGTAATGGACGAAGAAAATGGCTTAAAGTTGATGAAAAAAAAATTTGAAATTTCCGACAAACAGATACGAATCTGCGTAAAAGGAGATTAAAAAGGTAAATAATAGAACAAATTTATATCGGTGGTTCGAGAATCGGTGGGAATAGAATAGGAATAAGAAAAAGAGACTATACCGAAGAACGAGTTCGAATAAGAAGTAGCGGAGAAAAGAGAAGAAATCGAGTATCACCGTACGTGAAAAAAATAAAGAATCGAAAGATATACAAAAGGAAACAGAAGTCAACGACAAAAATTGTTACGTGAAAAAGAATCACATAACTAAAGTAAAAAGACGCGAAGAAAATTTTAAACTAAGTAGCAACGAACAAATAGATATTTTAATATCGATGTTGTAAACCGAAGGAGACAAGGTAAAAAAAAAAAGTGGAAGATCGAACGATCGAGTAAGAAGTAACGATAAGCAACGGAGCGTAAATGAAGAGCGAAGCTTGAAAGGGATAAAACCGAAAGTGGAGAAAAATAAAATTGGCAAAAAGCGAGGCAGCGAGAGAATACACGAGATAAAAGAGAGATTAGAAGACCGAAAGAGTAACGAGTAAAAGTCGAAGGTAAAAAAGAGCTATCAAGATGGACTCGATAGTTGGGACCAAAATCAAAAGAAATACAAAGCAGAATAGAGGAACAAATAAAACAATTTATGGATAAGTACGAGGAGGGAGAAAAATCACGAGATAATAGATCGAGATTAAGCTAAAAATAAGCGTAAAATTATCGAAAAATGGAGAAAAAGGAGAAAAATGGAGATAAGAAAATACGGTAAAAACAGGATATCGGTGTAGAGATTGCAAAGATGAAACATTGGTCGTTAGCTTTTTTCAAGCGCCGAGAAAATTGTAAGGATACATCGCGGTTAAAAAAAAAAAAAATATAAAAATATGCCACGGCTCGCGGATCGTGATTTCAACATTTGAAAGATAATAGGAACGGGGGAAGGTAAATTATTCGTACCGAGGAATAAAATGGAATAAAACGATGGAGTTCCGATGCGAGAAGCCGAAGGGAAATCGAAGCGTATTTTCATCCGTGTTTTCCTCTTATTTCCTATCCGACAGTCCATTTTTATCCAGTTTTATCCGCTCGAGAAGTGAAAGTTGAGACGAGCTATATACGAACGCTATATACATATACATATAAATATATACATATATATATATATGTATATATGAAAAGTATATATGAAAAGTATATATGAAAAGTATTTTTATTTATCCTTGGGTTGTACAAAGTATACTTTGCGTTAACAGTAAGAGTAACGCGGCTCGTTTAAGCGAAACACTCCGGGCTTATTTTATTATTTGTATCTGCTATCGAGCAGATACGTATCGGTAATTAACGTGGCGCGTAGACCGAAGGAGAAAGCAGTCGTATAAGGAGTCGCGCGGCGTTCGCCAATGACGTCGGTTAAATTTTCTAGCTCGCGCACATCCGCCGGGAAATCCCCGAGTTGCGCGTTTGCCCACTTACGCACCCACACGCGCACCCGATACGAGAGGAGCGAGGAGTCGGTGATGGAGGCAAACGAATGCACCGTGATCCCAGCCACGATCCCAGCCACGATCCCTTGGACGATCCCTTCGATGATCCATTCCAACGACGCCGACTCGACGACTCGACGACTCGACGACTCGACGACTAAGAATGTCGTTGGCGTTGCTCATCGAGTCTTTATTATTTTATCTTCCGCGGAGCCTTAATTTGCGTGCCTCTGCAATCCGGAAAATTTCTTTAAATATCTCTCGGTTCTCGGTCTTGCAGCTTTAATGCTCCGAGTCGCCGAGATTTATTACACGCGTCTTTTATCTTTTCTCGCTTTGCCGGACGAATGTAACACGAATGCGAAATACCGATACTCTCGAGCCAAGTACGAAGGACTCGAGATTGTTTTTTTTTTTTTCCTTCGAGTTTTCCGAGGAAGTTGTGACAAGGGTCGATATCAATATTTGCGAACGATCGTATCTCCGAATAACAAAATTACAACTAATGGAAATTTAAATCCAGGTTTTATTAAACAAGATTTAGTCGATAAAAAAAAAATTAACTAATCGGATTTCGAATTGACATTGTGAAAACTTATCCGTACCGAACGTTCGTTTTTCTTTATTGCTCCAATAACAAACAACTCTTTCTCGAATAAATTTTTTTTCTAAATATTTCTCGTTGCCTACGGAAATTCGTACGGAAGTATCGCGCGTACTTTTTTCGCTATTTCTAAATTTTATTCAATTTTATTATTATATCGTAGGTTGTATGCATGCATTTTTCGTATATTATTAAAAGTCAAAGCAAAATTTAATACTCGAAACGCTCGACCGTTTAAAATTGCCTTAATTAACTTAGCTTTACAATGATACGAATCATTAATTAAAAATTCAAATTTAAGCTATTATTTAAAATAATAGTTTTTGAAACGGCTACGTCGATCCTCGATAAATTAATTATTTTTCTACGAAGTTAAATAATTAATATCTTATTTTGCAAAGTTCGGCCGAAACAATAACGTTTAAATAATATAATTATGTACGATACGATTTCCGATCGGACTTTCCAAGCCTCGGATCGTAACTTGGCGTACGTGTAATTGTTTTAAAAAATCATTTTAAAAACAATAATAAAAATATTAATACAATGTATCGGCTCATCGAAATTAATTAAAAATTATGTTATATGAGCTAAAGAGTTATGTAAGCAAAACAAATTTGTTAAGTTTATTCTCTTACCAGAATCAAGTGTTTTATTATTCATTGGGGGTTTTTAGGTTCTAAGAGATTATTTCACGAGTACGATATGTTAATTAAATTTTTAAGCTATGAAACATCTCGAAAGTTTTCGAATGCAACAATTATTTACGGTTATTTACTTTCGATTAATTTATTTTGTTCTCGTAACGCTAACGATATTAACGCATTATCGATAAATTGTAGAATTTTGCCCATCGTCGATTTTACCATCGTTTCTTGATTTATCGAGAGAAATAAATTTTGTAAAATTACTTGGGTGTTTTTTACAACTTTTATTTATTTACCGTTTAAAAATATTCACTTTCATTTCACGCGCACGCGATAATATCGATTTTTTACATTTATTTGCATTTTAATTTTAATTTCATATTTTCGTACGTTATTTATTATCGAGATAAACAAACGTTAAATAGTTTATTTAAACGGTCGATCGATTCGCAGATCTCAAATTTGAAGAAAAAATTAATTATTAAATTGTTATTAAAATGTTATTTTCTACGCTTACGCTTCCAACGTTTTTAAATTATAGTTTAACATCGTAAAATCGTAAAAGATCTTACACATATACAGACGTCAGTTTTTTCAACGTTATCAAACATTTTTTTGAAAAATATCATAATAGAACAGCTTGTAATTTATGTAAACACGACGTAAAAGAAATATAAAATTTTTTTTCCCACTTTAACGACTAAACTTTCTTGGTCAAAGTCAAACGTACTTTGCCGCAACAAATTTTTTTTCTGCATCGGAACGTGTTTACTCGGTTTTTTTTTTTTTGCTTTAATCGCGACATAAGAATTACATTTTTAAGGGAAAATCGTCGGGTACCGAGGAATTTTTCTTTCGAGTTTTTTCAAATAAAAAATACGATTCACCGTCGCTTCGTCGCGATACTTAAAATTCGAAGCGATCGACTTTCGATACCACAAATTCGAAATTATTAATTTTCGAAGTAAAGGAGTTGGAACGAAACGTTACTATACATAAGAGTTGCCGAGTTTAAAATATATTTTCTCTTTTCGATACGCGTACACGTTACAAAGTTACTTCCACGCTCGAGTAAAATGATCAAATTTAGCGATAAAAAGAAAACGACATTTTTATACGCGGTAGACATAAATAAAGCAACTTAGACATTAATTATGAATATGTACGTACTTAGGTTGCACAGGAACTTACTTATTCGTTTCTTTATTAGTTTACGTCACATAAGAAATGATGAAATATAAACAGCGGTAATCGACGAAAGTAAATAAAATAGTGGAGCGAGTTGATTTTAAATAATTTTCGTACATCTTTCTTACGGTTAACGATACAATTATTTTTTACGAGCGAGCATCGTTATCGAAATAACGACTACGAACCTTCGAGTATACCGTACAACGTACGTACGCATCCAGGCAAGCAAATACACGGACAAATAAATAAAATTAGCGGATAATATTGGGTGGCAGCGACGCTCCTCCAATATCGGCAAGCCGAGTGAAAAATCGCGGTTTTCCATCGCGTTCCATCGCGTTCCATCGCGTCCAGCTGAAAAGCATCAACGCGCGCGTCGTAATCGCTGATAAACGAGAATAATAATTTATATTTAATTCAAAGCCGATGATAGGAGCGAGAGCGCGAGACGAGAGGCGTCGCAGATTTTCGTCGATGCACGTTCGCAGTTCGCATACCGAAGCTCGTCCACGAATTCGGTGTTTACGATTCCGCAGGCGGATCGATACTACACCCGATACCGCGCTCGCCGGCCGATAAACGGGAGAGAGAGACGTTCCCTGGTCGGTTGCGAGAGGGGAGAGAGCCGGAGAGAGAACGAGAGAACAAGGAAGGAGGTGGGAGAGAAGGAAATCGGCAGCGCTCGACTCGTGCTCCGAGCATTTATACGGCAACGTCGGTCGGACGCGTGTATTATTCTGTTATCGGAGTGCGCCGTATCACCTCGTCCTCTCCGGCCCGGGAAACGAGTTCGAACGCGACTCTCTTTGGTTCTGTCTCGGGGGTGCGCGAACGAGAATGAGGAGACGGGAACGCAGCCGATAAAAGGACCGCCGACGACAACCCGCCACAAGGAGGACAGGTTGCAGGTGCTGCTCTGGTGCTGCTCTGGTGCTGCTCTGGTGTTGGTGCTCCTCTCGCTGCTGGTCCTGATCGTGCCGCTGGTGCTACTCGTGCTGCTCTCGTCCCCGTCGCTGCCAGGTTTGACGATAACGGTTCTACCGGCGGATCATTTCGTTCCAAGGACTTTCACGAGTCGCGAGCGACCGGCGTTCGATCCCGTGTCGATCCCGAGTCGATCCCCAGGCCCTTAGATCCTTTCCTTCATTTTTATCCTCGTCTTTTTTTCGTTCCAACGGCATTCGAATCCCGTTCGCGTCAAGCCGATGTCGAGGAGTTAAGGAGAGTTTGCGCGTGTGGTTTCAGGACGAAGATGCGATCGCGCATCGCTACCAATTGTCAAATATATTTGTCGGAACGTGTCGAGGAGTTGCAGAGAAGTGCCGATGATCGAGATCACGATTATGCAAACGGCAAAATTTTTAATTACTTGGAAAATGATGCAAGTTGTTTCTTCTCGACGCGAGTAACGCCAATAAATACTAAAATACTAGAAATATTTCGTTAAATGCCAGAACTTTACGAATCGCGTTGTTCGTAAGCCGGAAAAATTATTCAGTCAAATTTATTTGCCGTTTTAATAACTTCGCCTCGATAACATCGTTTCATTTGTTTTAATTCTCGATAAAAGTTGGTATTTTCAATGATAAAACGAGGAAATCGTTTGCAATCCGACTACCGATGTAGGCATGGAATTTTTATTTTAACGACTTTGGTTAGGTCGATTCTTCTATGAAAATTAAGAAAACTTTGAATATACTCGGTAAATTATTTTTCTTTGGTAACGTGGAATTTAAAACTCCGGAAAATTATCGTAGCTTTGTAAAAAAAGTTCACCAGTATTTTGGTAAATGTAACTTTACAATGTTTTGTAAATTTTTTTTTAAGTTTTTGTAAATTACGTTTTCTTCTTCGCTTTAAAAGTCCTGTATTGTCGATTCGTACTTTTTAAACGACGAACGCGTGAAATTAATTTAAATTTCTTGAATCACACCTTCGGGATTCGTAACTTTCATCCGATAAGATTTAGATGTATTAAAACATTAATTGGTTCGGATTACGAACTGATGTTTTTATATCTCGTTTGCGAATCTATGTTTCATTGCTTGTTTTAATAGCAGATTTATTTTGAGACAATTATTTATCGTTGCAGCTGAATCGTATATTCGCCATAGTTTATCGATATAATAATTAATAATTAATTTTCAAAATTAAACACACAAATTTTTCATAGATTTTTAATCGAATGAATAATATAACTTTTCGTATACGATATATAAATTCGAATCGTAAAATCTGTACACATTTTTTAACAATAAAGTAATTAATATTTTGCGTTGGTACGAAATGAATCCGTTACGTATATAAGTACTTACAGTTATACGCTAACAATTTTGATACAATTAATAAAACATTAACAATAAGTTTTATCTTTTTAAAAAAACACGCGTTACTAATATAATAATCATAGTAAATGATAGGATTTTTTTTTACGAGGTTTTTTATTATACATTGATTTATATTACTTGTAAAATAGTTTTTTCGATGTCAACCATGATTAAACGAACATAAAATAGAATTAAATTTATGTCACTAAATAGAAAAAAAATAGACGCCGAACGTTGTAATAAATTGAATAGTTTGTGATAAAAATTTTTTTCGAATGAGTAACTTGATTTTTTATGTAATTTTATTTTTTTTCGAAGAGACAATAATAGCGCTAAATATATTATGTACTTGCTACATGTATCTTGATTTTTAATCGATTCCGATAGTTTTCTTTCTCAACGGATACTTTACGTATTTTCTTAGAATAAGATATCTATTTATAAAATAGAGACATTTAACTATTTTTACTACTAAAATACTTTTGTTTCTATATTTATTTTTCAACTTATCGGTTGTATGTAATTACTCGCTAAATAGAACGAGACCTTCTTTATTATTTAACGTGTCATGAACGAATAGAGAGATATAACCCTTATATACATTTTTATCGTTAATTAACGAGTGAAATTAAGGAAAATGCTTTTTTTATTTATACGTGTTAATGAATTTTATGATAAGAAGTTAATTATGATTTTTCTGGTAGTTAAATGACGGATTTCGTCAAAAGAAACAGATATCCAATATAACTGAATATAACCCAATCTTAGAGTATAAATCCTTTTTTAAAATTTAGTTTAATTTCATTTTTAATCCCAAAGTATTTTATAATATTGATTCATTAAAATATATTTAAATTTACGAATTTAAAATAAATTTTCTTGTCTTTTGGTAATAATTATTTCTATATTTAATGTATATGTAGCAAAATACGACAAAATAGCATTTTAACGAGATAATAAAATATCGAGGTAATAACATTAGTATATAAAATTTAAATATTTGTTTTTTTACTAAATAAATGTAAATTCTGATAAGTATAACATTTTTTATGTAAATTCTCGATTAATGTAATTTATAATTATTTATTTTACTATAAATTATTAAATTTTTATTTGTAAATTAAATATATATATATATCTGTGAACTTTGAATTGATAAAATATTTATTTTAATGCAATTTCTTAAGTGGATTATACAATAAATCAAAATAGTTGATATTAACTTAAGTTCTGTACAGTTTATAGAGAATTATATTTAAAAATAATACAATAAATATTTTCCCATTTGAAATATTATGTTTTATAAAAAATATTTACAGTTGCGATGAAATAATTAAGGTTGATATATCTTCTCTCAAAAAAATTCTTTTAAAAGTAGAAATTGTAGAATAATCAAATATTTATGTTAATTAAGTATTGTACTATGATATATTATATCTTGCTATACATATATATCAGGCATTGTGTTTTTTTTTTAAATTATGAATGTCAAAATTGTACGTGCAAATAATATTGAATAGAATATTTCATGGTCTACGTATATTTTATCAAGAAACGTATTAAAGTATAAATCGAACGAAAAGCAAGGAATTTTTACCTCATTCATGCATTGCATTTCATGAACGTAAAATTATTTGATAATACCGAAATTACACACATAAATATTAATAGATGAATAAAGTATTTGTAAAATAAGTTTTTCATAGTTAAATCAATTAGTTCAGCTGATAATAATCTAAAGTTGGTTAAATAGATTGCGCAAGTGCATAAAATAGCGTAAAATAACACGAGTTAATATTTCTTGTTTCCGAGAGTTTCAATTTCTTCTCTAAATTTTTACATTGTAATAAGGCATAATATCTCATCTCAAATATTATCCATCCGTATAAGATAAAAAAGTTTTAATTTCCTAAAGATAGTATCGAGTACTTTTTTAAAATACAAGTGTAAACTAATAATGTAATAATTGTAGCAATTTTGTAAAATGGGTTATTTTTTAAACCTACAAATGCAATCTGGGACAAAAAAATAAAATAAATGAACGAATGCACGAAGATATAATTTTTCATTTAATAACTTTAATTTAATATTAAATAATTTTTTAATAAAATGAATTTAGTTTTTGGACAATTTTTTTTGGCTAAATGTAAGAATGAGTTGCGTAAAAAGTTATCATTTCCTGTGACCGCGTAATCGCACAGACTTATGTATTATTAAAATTGCTGACAAAATAAAAAAAATAAGCGATTACTTTTGTCAACATTCAACAGAGTTTTCATAATTAGCCTATGAACTTATGAAGTAATATTTTATCTATTATTAGAGATCTTATTTGTTCTTTTATTCTATGAAAAAGGAAATATTCCTGATTACGTAAAATTTAAATATTTATGTCTAATAAAGAAAAGCATTAAATTATCTTTCTATTAATGATAACGATAGAAGTAAATGCTATTTACGTATTATTTTATTGAATTTATCGATTTATAACCAAAGGTTGTTGAAAGACTACAGAAGGAGTATAATAATGTATAAAGAGATTATGGAATACAGAATTAATGGCGATTTGTTTTATTTTTATGTGAAACTGTCCATTACTATACAATGCGCGGAAAGTAAAAACTGCGGTCGTACAAGAAATGCGAGGCAAAACTGCATTATTCGTTCAGGAATTTACGTAATATAGGAATTGCATAGACGTTTGCAACATTTACAAACGATTAGATGCAAACTTCTTATTCCAACGTTTCTGCCTTATATATTTCGTACGAAATTATGGGTAATAATTGAAACGAAATGTAATCAAAAGAAAGGTCGATAATAATTTCAAAAAGTTTTAAAATCGATTATCGCTAGGCTTTTAATCATCGAATCGTCGACTCGGTCGACGATTTTTCAAAATTACAAAAACATTATTCGTTCTCGTGTAAATAAAATTAACGTATTTATTGAAATACTCGAATGAATTCTAAACGAGTCTAACGATACGAATCACGTGCGCAAAACAGCTAATATCAATCTAAAAACTATCCTGAATTATTTACTTAAAAATTAAGATTATAATCAAACCTAATTACCCTCTTTATCATCTAGATCAAATAGTTGAATACTATTATTTTAGGAAAGTCAAAGGTAGGCTTGAATTTCATTCCATCGAAAGTTAAGTTAATTCGCAATCGAGTTTTTTTTATCGCGCAACGGTAAAGTACCTGCAAAAATGCGAACATTGTTTTATCGGAAAATCGCTAAAATCGCTAAAATCGATCGAGTCGAAGTAAATCATCCAGAAACGTCCCTTCGATAACCTCGGAGGTTTTTTCCACGGCGACCGCGCGAAGCAAAAACGACATGCCTTTGGTCCAACTCGTGTGTGCACACCGCGAAGGAATACAAAAGACATCCGAGTGAGATTCGATAACGCGGACGGGAATTCGCGGTATTCCGCGTACGGAAAAAAGGAAAACAGCCGCGATAAAGTTGACTCGCCTCTGCGATCGCGGAGCCTTTGTACGTGTCCCCCGTTATCGAAGACGAGGATCGGGTGCCGGTCTCGCATTCCCCTGCGATACTCCACGAGATAACGCGGATATTTTTAGCCGTTTTTCTCGCTCCGCTTTTGGAAAATCCGTGTTCGCGACTTTTGTCGAGCCTCCGATAGACTCCGATAGACTCCGACGTCGGTCATCGCGCTTTCGCGATTCTTTCTTCTGTCGGAGCTTCGACGATTCGCGTCTGCGTTTCTCTCCAAGAAATTCGAACCATCCTTATCGCATCGATAAAGAGACAAGTTGGATTAAATTATTCCTGCCAACGTTTCCAACCGCGGATCCATTTTGTTTCGTTACTCAATATCGTCACGCGAAAGCGTTCGATCTTTAATTTTTGCACGAGTCCGCGATACCGAGAGAATTAAGTTTGCGCTTTTGAATTTCGATCGAGAAAGGCAGTCATTCGTTGAATAATTAAATGTAATTTTAGTGCATCGGCGTTACGTTCCCGCTCGAACGTAAGAATACGCTTCGAGCGTAAGAAATTTTACGCGCTGACCCAAAGCGACGAATCGCGCGAATCGATCGAATCGATCGAATCGATCGAATCCGAGATGCGAATCACGATCGAGAAATATAAAAGAAAGTCAACTTTTGCGAACGGCGAACCTTCGATCTTTATTTTTATCGACAATTTCTCGACAATTTCTCGACAATTTCTCGACAATTTCTCAACAATTTCTCGACGATTTTTGCTCGTCCTATCAACAATCGTCAAAATTCAGGAACTCGTTACCTGGCATATTTTAATTTAAACGCACGTCTCCTCCACTTACGCCGATGCTTCTTATCGGCGAATTAGAAATCTCTCGACGTCAAATTTGCATCGAGCGAGAGCTCGAAGGTCAGCTTAGGATCCGTACGACAACCGCGGACTTTCCCGCCGTGCATAAACGACCGCAACTCACGGAATTGTTATTCCTCTCGTTCGGCTTCTAATCTGTAGCGGTTTCAAACACGTTCGCTAGTATTTTTTATCATAACATAGTATAAATAATTTCAGATTAACTTACTCGTACGGTAGTGAAATATTATCTTCGGCGAAAGTCGATGGGAATTTTGGTAAAGGGAGTTACGATGGTATTAATTTGCATGGTTTGGTGCCTATTTCATTCGATACGAGAAAATAAGAATTAAAAGCGAAGTTTCGTTTGATTGGTCTTAAGATAAAACGAAGCTTTGGTCAAAGCTCGCTTCCAACCATCTGCAAACTTTTTTTTTTAATTTACGTAAGAAATACATTTTTGAACTCGAATAACATTTTCATAATATTTAAAATGCGATTAATAATTATGCAACGACAATCTCATTACATACAATATACGGAGATATATTCGAAACGTCTCTTCTTACGCGTTATCGATCCAATAATTACGTTAAATTAAATTTTGAACGAATACCTTTTTTTTTTATAAAAAAAAGCGGTTACTTCATCGAGGATTGTTAAATTTTTAATTTTTATAAAATTTTTATACACACGATTCAGTCGACGATACGTTACGTTAAAATTTTCTTTCTCCGATAAGACATTTTTCACGACACAATTATAAAGATAAAATATCGGAGCGATCAAAAACAGGAAACATTTATATCGTATATTAAACGCATCGGGTTATTTTTTTACGCACGCAACTATGGATTTATAAATTTTTGAAGCAAATATGGAGATTCGAATAAAATTTTAAAACAATAATTACGCAAAGGATTCATTTACGCGTTGATACGTATCGGAACGAACGCGTGAATTTAGTCGATACCCTTGAATCGTACATAGATTAAAAAAAGAAACTTGGATGATTACATCGAAATTATTATAAAAATATCTCGATATCATCGCACCTTGTAACTTTGATTCGGTACGTTAAAACGCGAACGTTAAACGTCGTTTCAACCTTCGCGAACGTCTCCGATGTCGATATAACAGATTTTATTCGGACGTAACGGTACCTTCGGAATAAAGGTTATCCTCGGTTTCTTTGCTGAAACGGAATTGTGACATGGACGCGAGTACCAATACCAAGATCAGGCAGTTATCATTTCTCGCCGGTCGACTTAGCCGTTCACCGCAATGCGCACCCAAAGAAACGACCTCCGCGCATTCGGAAATAGACGAAGCGTGAAAGAGGAAAAAAAAAGAAGAAAACTCAGTCCTCGATCGGAGGCATCTCGAGTAAAAATGGGTCGGTGGAAAAGTCGGGAAAACGCGAAAGCGGGTCTGACCAAAGCGCGCGCCTTACTACTCGCCGCGCCGTCCCGACGCCTCTCCTCGACTCTCCTCCCCCCCTCGCCCCTCGCCCCTCGCCCCGCCGCCACGCTCCCGGGGAAATTGGTACAAGTGGCCGGGATTGACTCGCGTCACGCGGCCATCGATTGTTTTATTGATCGGCGCCGGGGGCACGAGCGACTCCCGTTGCGCAAGCCGACACGCACCTCCTCCTCCTCCTCCTCCTCCACCTCCACCTCACCCGCCTCCTCCTTCGCCACCTCCTCCACATCACCCCCCATCCTCCTCCGCCACCCTCCGCCCACCCTCCTTGGGTCGCGCTCGTCTCTCGCTCGCTCTCGCGCGAGTGTGTTGCGCAACCGGCGGTGCTCTTCTCTCTCCGTCTCCGAGAGTTGGTCGTCCCTTCGCCCGACGTCTCGGAGACGGGGAGACCGTTAACGAACGAGAGCATCACCTCGGGAAAGGGAAACGCATTTCTTATCCGAGTCGAGTACTGTTTCAGATTTTTCGCGCTTCGATCAGAATTCGACTCTTCGCTCCTCTCGAAACGTCACGAGTGACGTTCAAAGTTTCTTTTAGCATTAAAAGTTTTAATAACATTAAGAATTTTCAATGGCCGATCGACATTTTCCTTTGCATCCTATTTACGTTTTCAGAGCCATTGCGTAATTCCTCGCATATTCGAGATATCGCGGTTGGAAAATGCGAACGGTTACTTCCCGCGATTATTTAAGGTAAACGGAATTTTTTAAGATGACGGATACTTTACTTTTATACGATACAAATTTGATCCTGAAAACGGGTTTCTTGTTCCTAGTCTTTGTTGGTGTAACAAGATAATAATTCGGTTAAACGCCACGATTCGTTCGAGAACGCCGATTTAAAATTAGCTAAAGAGTCGAACTGTATCGGATTTTTTAAGCCTGTATTTTACGATACCTTTGTTATAAGTTAATTATCGTTATTATTATAAAAATATTTATTTTATATCTGATATCTTAATATGTGCTTGGAATCGGTACTTATAAAAGATACCAAACTTGTCGGTGTCGTTGTCTCGCTTTTTAAATCGAAGAAATATTTATCGAAACGGATGTTTCAATCGTGATAGAATCAAACGGATTATTTATTTTCCAAACGTTTCGTAAATCAATATCGAGATTACCGCAAGCGAGAAAACAAGATCGACGATTAGAAACGTAATAAAAAAACTCGAGTAAAACGAAAACCATTTTTGCAACCGGAGTTGTTTGGTTCGCGGTTCGTTCGGCGATTCTGATTCTCCGCTCGAAACGCAAATTTCTAATAGCAAAAGTCCTTTTCGTCTCTCGTCGGTTTCCAAAATTCCCGGGGTGAAAACGGGCGCGACATCCGGCGCCGACGGGGGTTGCGAAACCACCCTGGCGACGACTTACGTGATCGGCCTCCTCCCACGTAAGCCACGTGCGCGTCTCGGCGCCCGGATACTGACACACTTTCCTCGGGCCTCGCGAGTCCGTCGAGTTTTGTAAGAGTGGATCGATCTCGATACTCGACGAGGAACTCGACGAGGAACTCGACGAGGAACCCGACGAGGAACCCGACGACGAACTCAACGAGGAACTCAACGAGGAACTCAACGAGGAACGACCCGGTGAACTTTCGTACGCAGGTGTTCCGACGAGATATAAGCGTCGGTATCGTCCGAATATCGGAGATTCTATCTTCAAACTGGAGAATGATTGTATCAACTGTTTTAATGATTTTATATCCGGGGAACTCGAGTATTGCAAATAATCTCTGCATCTTACCGTTAGAATATATCGCATACATTTACTCGATGATATTTTCCCGATTATTTTACATTGATTCTTTTGAATAAATCTTCTCGATGTTTGAGATGTTCGTTGAGTTTTTTACATATCAAATACGTAATTAACAAAAACTATAATTTTATGTATTTCATTCGAGTCGACTAATAATTATTTCCTTTAATGCAGTTTTTTAAAATCAAATGATCGATCGGGACTCGTGCGATTATTTAATTATATAATTTGAATTATTTAAACTTCCATTAGATCTTAACTTCCATCTTAAACGAAAAATTCATAAATGTCATACACGAATTTTATTATATCTGTTTTTACTATGGTTAAGTTTTTAAAACTCTAATTAACAGAAATAATCATTTTGATATACAATCTTGATATAAAATATGAAACAAATTGATCAACGAATATTTTTAAGTTGTTTGCACGATTGGTACATACGAGTGTACTAAATTCATTAACACAAATTAAGTATGTTTGTTATAAATTTAATTTAACTTTGTAACATGTTAGCATTATTAACGATAAAAAAAAGATACGATTGGAATTTGAATTTTCTCGTTAAATGTAAATAGAACGATAGTTTATAAATATGAGCCGTATTTGAAATTATTCTAAAAAGAAGTAATTCCAATATTTTTCGTTGCTCGATATTTTATAATCGTCGTGCGGAAAATACATAAATTATTTAGAAATATGTTTGTACTTTTACAACGATATGCATGCACACGTGAATCCTATAATTTAAGGAATTATATATCTTTTTCGTAATCGTGTAAAAATATTTGTCCAAGATATTTGTTCTCGAATTATAAGCTTTTGTCGCAATCAAGCACGTATTGCATATATTCTGCTTCAATGACAGTTGTTATAACAAGAACGAAAATATGTTGAATCTATAACTATTTACGAAATAGAAATGACGAGATAAAACTTATTTCCATCGATCAAACTATTCGATTCTTAATTGTAATTATTCTTCCGTGTTTCTTTGCATAATTCGATATCGCGTATCGTCGAAATAATTTTAAAAGTAGAATTTTATCAAATAATATCACTTTGATGTAACAAAGTAACGCTTAAGAAATTTAATGGGATATTTGAGATAACTTTTATCTACTTTTTCGACGTTCTTAATAAAATTTTGAGAACAACTAAATAAATTTATTAATCAAACAATTTAAAAACTGCCATAGAATTTAATGTAAACGAAGACTGAATTGAAAGATAGATGTGGAATATAGGGATTACATATTTTATTAAAATTAAAGAACATTGATGACTGTTGAAAGTTATATGAATGATTATCCTTTTGTCAAGAATAACTTTAAATTATCGTAAGTTAAACAATTAGAATATATTTTTACGTGAATAAATAATGGAAAATTTTCGCTAATATTTACCCAATAAAATAATCAAAACAAGCGATTTAAGATAACACGAGAGTAAGTCATAATCCAAATTAAATCTTAATAGGATTTTTTTTGAGATGAAGCAATTAAATATTTACCGTCGACTGTAAAACATATTATTTTTCAGTATGTAGATTTAAAGTTGTTGTTAATTTCTTTCGTGTAACTATATTCGGTTGGATTCAACAATGTTGTACTCGTATTCATAATTTCAAAATAGCCTACGAAATACTTTTACGAATTACTTGGAATTGTAAGATCTTTTAAAATATTTAAATGTCAAAATATACAAATTATCTCTAAACGTTATTTTTCAAATATTTAGACAACATTTATCGATTAAAAATAATTTTTAGATAAAATATTATGCACTGCAATCGTTGCTTCATGTTGGTAAAATATAAAAATCTATATTGAATAATTTTCAATTAATTAATTTAAACGACAATCAAAACATATAAAAATTAAAAAATAGTACGGCACAATTTGATTTAATATTTTTCTCGTCGACGTATATTTTTCAAGTAATTTATTTCATAATACGAAATAAATTTAATAAATTAAAAAAATAATTTCTATGAAATCTGTAATTAATAAAATTTTTCTATTATTATACACTTTTTTTAAAAAATAATATATGGGTAAATTTTTTATAAAAATTAAAAGAATATTTATTGTTATAAGAAATATTTTTCAATCCAATTTCCATAATTTTTATCGTAATAATTAAAAGGACTTAAACTTTTTTTATAATAATATAATATTTTTAATAATCCAAGAAATAATACGCTTATTAATAATTATTTATTATAATTGAAATACTTTAAATATAACTAACTAATGCTCGATCGAAAATTAAATAATTTTTATTATCTATTAAAATATTAGTATTATGAGAAACATGAAATTTATAATGCTTAAATTTATTAATAGTGTATTAATTAAATTAACTAAATTATAATCAATTAAATTATAATTTTACTAAAGGTTGAATAAGATAAATTTTCATATCAAAATATAATCAAAGTATTGAATTAAATACTATATAATCGTCTACAAAGATAATTATTTATATTTTATCAATTTTATGTAAAGTTTGAACAGGTCAAAGAAATATGATTTGAGCTTTTAATGAAATCGAAACAATAAAATTAATCTTTTTTTGAATAATCATTAATTATGTTTTAACAGATGAGGAATAAATATGAGAAAATAACCGCATTTTTTCAAGTATATTTCAAAATATTGTGAATAAGTTTGTGCGTTTCGCACGAATGCGTATATAAATATGTATACGCATACGATTAGAGATTTACAAATAATATTTCACTTTTCGAAAATAAACTTAGTCAATTTTTATACAATAATGTTTTAAATGACTAATATAAGATTTACATGTGTAGGATTTATGAAACTAAAAACGAATAATTACGCATTTTTTAATGAACATTGCATAAACTTTAATAATCATATAAAAAACATTTAGATAACGTAATACTTTTGAATTACATGAACGTACAGATAATGCACTTAAAATAAATCACATAATTATATTTCATTTTGTTGCTATATATATTTTAATACGTTAATGTAATTTCGTGTTCTATATATTTAATGAATCTTATTAAATCCATTAGTATATTAATACTTGTATTTTCTATCTTTATTCATCGGTACACAATTAGTTTAAATAGAGGCATAATTCAATTTCCGCAATCAAATTATAAATCAATTTATAATCGTTAATTTTCCGAAAAATCATAATACATTATTACTTATTGTACACGTTACAAACGTTATAAATAATTTGATCAAAAATACTATTCTAAAAGTTTGATGTTTGAATTCAATCATCCACACTATAATATTTTCGATAGGTTTTTTTAGAATTTTTTAACGCTGGAAAAAACACCGATATTTTTCATATTTTATCCTTTTTACATTTATCTATTCGCTGAGGTGAAAGAGTACATATATTTTTTGTAGACACGTGCCAAAAATTTACTCGACATATTTGTTTAAGATATTTGTTCTCGAATTACATGCTTTGTTTGAAATCAGTCATTTGTCATACATACCTGTTTTTTTTTTGGTGACAATTATTATTATATAAGCATAGAGACATGTCGAATTCATAATTATTCATAAAATTATAACGAGTGCATCATTTGACTGCAAACAAAGAGATAATATTTCCATTCATTTGTGCATCGTTCGATGATTATTTAACTTCTTTACTTTTTCTTTGCATTATTTGATATCGTATAGTCTTCAAAGGCGTTCGACTTCACACGTATGTAACTAATTAAATAATGTGACTATGTCAAGATCGAAAAATATTTTGTAAAACGTAAGTGTTTGATGAAGTTTAATAGAAAATTTGTTATCGTAAATCTAGTAAATCTACTTTTACAATGTCCTAATTATTATAAAGATTATTATTCATTATCAGCGAAAATTTAGTAAATGAATCAAATATAAAACAGTTTAAGTAAATAATTAATTGTTGACAAAGAAGACAACGTGACTTCAATATTTATATTCCTATATAACCGAGAGCATATTTTTCTTTCAACTATTAAATCGTTTTTAATCTACATCCACAAAATATTAAGTAACAGTCAAAATATTAAAAATTGAAAAGAACCCTAGAATAACTATAACGTTGTTAATTTGAAGAATGATATAAAAGGATGAATGGATATTAATGGCTATGGAATTGAAATATATTTACATTTCAAGAAAAGACCATGGGTGTACTCAAAATGCTGCTAGAAAGGACGAAAAAAGCTTGAAAGTGATAAATGGGACTTATAATAGATAAATTGTAAGCACAGAATCTACAATTTACAGCTTTGTAAAAATATAAAGCAGAATAAAAAATCGAATAAAAAAATTGTTTGTTTATTTGCACAATAAATTATTGGTTTATTATTAATTTGTATAATATAAGCGATGAAAATAATGTTCTTTGTTATACATTAAAATAGCAGACATAGTTTTTGAAATTTTTCCTATCGTTAAAGCAGTTAAGTGTTACATAATAATAACGAGTTGAAAAATTAGATACAATAATCGTATTAATAAGGCTACTATTAAATATATATACATGCTAATTATTTTATTGTATTGCCCTCGTTATGATTTTTTTAACGTATTGGTTTAGAAGTTTAGATAATTCCGAAATTGCTGAACAAGAATATTACGTTTATTTATAATAACGTAACGTTACCGATTATTTATTTTTATAAAAGCAAAGAAAAAGAAATTATTTTTAAAATAAAAGAGGTAAATTAATCAATCGTAATTTTATGGTTTGAATTTCATTTCGTTTTCAAATAAGTCACCGTTCAATTGTTATATATTTAAATATTTTTACTTTTCATAAAGATATCTTTGACATTTTAAAGATGAGCCTCAATATAGAATTAACGGATGTCTTTATTTTTAATAAATAATAACTTTTTTAAACTGGCGCTTTATAAATGTATGCATTTTTATATCAATAATAAAAATATATATAAATATTTTCACACGAGAGTTTTACGATATTAAAACGCAATAATTTTTACTATTTTTTTATCAAGAGGAATAATCTAGTTTAAAACGATGAGATCCGGTAAAATTATAAATAAAATGGAATAAATTATACAAAAAGCGAATTTAATATAAAAAACTAATTTATTACATAGAAATATAATATATAACTCATTGACCCGAACGGATCGAGCAACTTTATAATTTTGTATACTCGATAATTTGAAGGATTCGATTTAAAATTTAATACCCCGTTTTTTCACACGTATTAATATTTCGTTTTTAAAAATCTACTTTTCGGATGCATTTTTTATTTCTGTGAATTTTTGAATAATATTCAAATTATATCGCGTATATCTGTTTTTCGTCCAAGTATTGCATAATTAACTGCGAAGCCTCGGTCAAAAAAAAAACTTATTTAAATTTGAAAAACATAAGGAAATTAGTCAACCGAATGCATCTTATCTTATACTTTTACATCTCTTTAAAAAATGAACATAATTTTTCTTCTTCTCTACTCTGAACGGGTATCGCTTTATAAACCTTCAAAAACTTCAAATTTACCGAGAAGCGTTCGCAAATACGAATTTTTCGAGAGAAATACAAACGATAGAATTTATAATTTCTCGAAAAATTTGTAGTATCGAAAGCGTTCGATTCATAATGCAAATAAATCTATAAGAACTACGAAGGAATAAAAAGTAGCAGCGATACATTGTTTTCGGTTCAACGAGTATTTCATCGATAATCGACTTATTGAAAAAGTGACTGTTATTAGGAAAGAATCGGAGCTATTTTCGCGGGTTTATCGATAGATTAACTTAAACCATCTAAAATTATTAAGCGATTTTCCATATTACCGCACAAAATGTCTCAACCGTAATGCAAATAAACTCTCGATTCATTCATTTATCGTGACACCAAACATCGAAATTAAGCAATTCGTTTTGGAGAAAAGAAATATACACATTCGAATATGCAATATTTATATTCGACGTACGGACAAAAGCAAAGTAAATTTTAAACATTATTTACGCGCGGCAAAATCATACGTCGGAGTCGAGAGAAAGTAAGTCTTTTGAATATCAAAGTAAATTGCTTCGATTCGAATAATTTACTGCTAACGAATTAAACGCGTTCGATGCAGCGGATTCGTTTCTTGCACACTTTTCGATAGGCGAGAAAAATCGAAGGAAAGCGGACCAAGAGCTCGGAAAGGCGATCCTTTTCCTCGGTCGGACAAAAGTCGGACAAAAGTCGGACAAAAGTCGGACAAAAGTGCGAGACCCGCGTCTACGAAGTCGACGGAACGAAGAGCGTGAGGGAGGTTCGGAGGTACGTCCGGACTCCAGCTCGAGTCGAGGAGGCTGCAGTTGCAGCCAACGGACGTCGGTCGAAGGTTCTCGAAAAAGAACGCGGAGCCAGTCATCGGTCCTCCCCCGAAACCTCGTAACAAGGACGATGACATCACGGCCGAGGCCTCGCGTGCGAAGACCGGCGAAACGAAAAGTCCGACGCGCCTCGCATGACCGCCAAAGAGTCACGAGACCCGCGGAGATTAAAAGCCGTCCACGCGCGCACGCGCGCACCGAATCCAGCGATCCCCCCGGGAGCACGTGCTCCTGTTTATCATCCTCGATCCTCCTCGCCTCGATCTCTCCTCGCTCGGTTCTTCTGTGGTCTTCGCCTCGTCCTCCTCCTCCTCCTCCTACTCGGCCTTCGAGAACGTTCCAGTAATCCCCGTCGCCGTGGACGGACGCACCTTTCGGCGGATGCCGTTATTCCGAGCGAGTCGGTTGATCGACGAGATGCAACCCGAGAGCCTCGGATCCGCGGGAGCAATTTGGCGATGAGAATTTACTTTTATATTTATGTACGATCCGATCGCTCCTTCGTTCCTCCCTTTTTATTTTTGTTTTCCTTCTTCTTCTTCTTCTTCTTCTTCTTCTTCATTTACGCGGAGACGCTTTGACGAATTCACCGCGACGACTTGCTTCCTTTGTATCTCCATTTTTAAGCGAACGAAGGTTATTTATTTGCGCGACCGCAATGAAAATAATAATTAATTCAACGAAATTTTAGTTATTCTCAACTTTGCTAATCACTTTTAATAAATGCATGCGAGAGTAATTGTCTTCGATGATTCAGCTCTAAATAAAGTAAGGAGCAAATGAATCATTTATTATTTAGCGCTTTTACACTTTATTTTAAAACGAATACACCAATTACCAATTTAATAAATTTGCTGTAAGAATAAAGTCTTGCGCTCAATAATATTTAATTAATTACATCGATCGGCGGATTATCGAATTCGTTGAAATTCACCGATGAACTTCTTTGTTTAAACGCGAAAAATATAACGAACTTAATTTTTTTAATTTTTACGTACGAGTCGTTAGCGAATGGTTTTTTTATCAATTACGTAGTAAATTACTAATTTTAAATAAGTCTTAATTTATTTGAAAATTGGCAATCGTTCCATATCGCGAGGTTTCGAAACGAATCTCGATTCGAAATGATTTTACGCTGAAAAAAGCGTTTGCTAAATTTTAAACGTCGGTTTTCTCGGAGATAAAGATAGAAATCAAATCTCGTGGATCGTTCGTTTCCATTAACCTAAAAATACGTACAATTTTCGAAATTTCGATCGATTGATTGCACGAATTTAAAAATTCGTTCGGAATAGTATCGGGAAATAAAGTTTGGATGCATCGCGATCTTTTATTACATATTGTTTTTCCCATAAATCACAATTCAAAGCGAATAAAAACTGATCTCACGTTGTATAATCTTTAATCATTGCTCGCGAACAATATCGATAAAGTTTCCACAAACGAATCGATGCGAGTACGTAGAATACGAACAAACCATTTACGCGTGGAAAAAATTCGGCGCTCGATATTTAAATAAATCCGTCTTCCATTTTTCACGGCCAGTTTAAAATATTGCAGTCGATCGAGCGGATAAAACTGCAAAAAGAAAGATGTGCTTTTAATCTAGTTCTAAACGAGATGTGAATGTCTTGTATATCGCCGCTACTCGGTATTGTTATGAATTCTTTGGTGAGTCGTCGGTAGTTAAGGAATTTCTTCCTCATACTGTTCGTGTCTTAATTACGTTGTAGTTTCTTCTAAGTGACTTGACTAGCGATAACACGTTTCTCATTGTTCTAACGGGATCGTTTTTCTCGTTCGCTCGTGCTCCGCTGTTTTTCGAGTCGAATGCTACTTTTTTTCCTTTATGATTTCGATATCGCATTGTGTCTTCATCTCAAAATGTATCGTAAAACTTGAAGCTGAGCAAATGCTATCGTCAAACACATACGATTTTTCATGAAAAATAAATTACGATAAGGAGATCTTATCAGCGTTCAAAACACGACAAAAGAATTTCATTCTTCAACAACGATTAAACTCGTTGAGTGAAATGATGATGTATTTTTATTTGCCTTGAATTTAACTTTATTATCGAGTGTTAATCTTGTTAGATCTCGTAAAAGTTTGAGAGACAAAAGTAATAGTTTTTAGATTACAATCGAATGCGTGACTGATTTGCCTTGTGTATTGTGCACGTGACTGTATCTTTTACGAAACTGCGCATTCGTAGATTTTCTATTACGAATCTTATTGGTCGAATTAAGAATGGCACTGGAATCAGTGTTCGGAGATGGACTATAAATATGAAAGTAAATTTTATAGAAAACGTTGATATTGGTAGAATATTGGTAGAATATTGGTAGAATATTGGTAGAATATTGGTAGAATTTTATCAATTTTATAAAAAAATATTTATCCGGTAAAGTAATTCGTTACGCAATCAGTATTATGTTATAATATTTATAAAGAAAAAAGTCGATTCGTGTACATTTGAAAAAACATTTTGATATATAATATATAATGTAAAGAATAGAATATCTAACGTTTTAAAAATTTATAATATTCTTTCAAATGTATGGTTATATCACTGATACAAATATTATATCTCACGTTTTTACGTTTTCAATCAATTTTTTTATAGGTAATGTAGCCTTCCTACAATATATCTTTTGGTTTATCAAAGATTTAGTCAAGGCTGTACAAAAAAAATTAATAAGCTGAACGATATACTTTTGCGATCTTTGTTAAGCGATACAAAAATGGCAAAGGCTGATTATATTATAGTAAAATAAATATGTATAATTGATTCATTTACAATTATCTATGTGTGTTATAAAAAATTGATGTTTACCAAAGTCATCGTTTTATAATGAGCTGAAATATTAAATTTTATAATTAAAGTTTAATTGAAACTAACGTAAATAAAAAAAAGTAAATATTCAAGAATTCTTTACTTTTGTAGTTCTGTTTATCTTAAGTAAACGCGAATTAAACTATTCTTCAAATATAAATTGTTTTTTATCAAACATGAAAGTATTCGATAAATCGTATCGGTATTATATTTGTGCCATTTTTTTAAGTAAACAAAAATTTGAAAACATTATTATGTATATACTAAATTATATGTTTACAAGAAGTATTCCAAAATATTTTAAAGGAATTACACGGTAGAGGAATTAAAAACAAAAATACAGGAGTTTCACATTTATGTGTAATACAAAAACATAAAAGGAATACGGAACACTTTACGTTATAATTTATTCACATTATTAAATAAAATATTGAGCAACGATATAAAAACGTAATATATCTATATGTCTCTCTCTCTCTCTCTCTCTCTCTCTATATATATATATATATATATATATGATCATAATATCGAGTCATTTATTATTGCAAAAAATTATTAAAATAGTTTTTGTAATCGATAAATGACAACTAAACTTAATTTTAACAAATACGGCATTTTAAGATTAGAAAAATTTATTTCGGTGTACTACTGTAAATGCATCGATTCCTATCAGCAAGAAAAAGAATGTTCGGTATATCATACTTATATTATCTTGTATAAGCAGCTATATTAACTTATCTTATAATTTATATTAACTTATCGCATAATTTTATTAAAACAGATGTATACAAGTAAATATTTATATAATTCATATTACACGTTAACGTAAAGAATATAAAATAAATAAATGTTTTTTATCGGAACGATAAATTTTACTAGAATAATAATATAAAATTAATGTCATTTTTTAGATTGATGCCGAATGCCGAGAGTACAATAAATATATATAAAAAATATGTCAGTTTTAATATTACTCATTCATACTTCTTAAATGGATCGAATAAAATTTGATAAGACGAGCGGCTCATCTAAAGTGCATTGCCCTATAATAGAACGATTAAGATACATAAACACGCTGATGACAGTAAAAGTAAACACTATAGCCGAAATTGTGGAGTGGAATAATAATTACGTTTATTTCTAATACGCTTAAAAAGTAACGCAACTGTTGGCATTGTATATTTACGGAACATCGTTAATTCATTTTGTAACCGATCCATTTCGAGTATTAAAAATTTCTTTTGTTTTAATTTTTGTTTTTTTTCTTGTTTATCGATGAGAAAATAAGTTGGAAACTGCTCTTTTCATTTTACATCAAATATTTCGATTCATTTTAGGAATACAAATATTTGTCAACAATATTATAATGTACTCTTATGATCATAGTTTAAAAAAGGAGTCACGTCTATAATTTTACAAAAAGTTTATTAAGAATTCAACTATTCGTACGTTTTTTACAGAAACTGTCATAAAATAAAAAAGAAATATAAAATTTAGTAGCGCAGAAAGTATCAACTCTATTATTAAAAATTTACCGATGCGCAAATAAAAATTTATAAACATCAAAGGTTTTGCGAGTAGAAATTAATAAGAGTTTATTATTGGTATAAAAAAAAGAATCATAAACCTAATTAATTAGCTCGATAAAAAGTGAATTCCATTTTAAAACTCATTTCGCTATTTTTTTCGATTTCTTTACGAGCGAACTTACAAATTGAAAAGCTTAGGACCGAAAGATTATTTTTTATAATAAAAAATACGAACAAAATCTGAATTTTTATTATCGCGACAAGTTTTTCAATTAAAAATAAATTAAAATAATTTACCGAACGAAAAAATATGATTTAAATAATGTTGTGGTAATTATATGTAACTGGGTATGCGTAGAATGTAGTTAACTACGCGTTTAGAGAGAATTTTAATTAACTCGTTTCTAATTTTTATCGATTATTAATTCGTTTGAATTATACATCCACGCGTGCTCTAAACAATCAATTAGAGTTTATTGATTTTAGCACAAATCTTTACATCGTATAAGAGAATTCGGTTGAAAAACTGCTCTGATTAAAAAAGTCGGAAATAACGCGAATAATGTTACCGTTTATAAAATGTCACGACACTCGAGCGAATCCAAATAGTTTGAAAATCCTGTCGAACGAAGGAACGTCAAACGGTTGGATGCGTTCAAGAAGATACTTCGACCCGTTTGAAGTTCGGTGCAACCTCGCAAAGGCTTTAAAAAAACTCACTCGGGTCGAGGAATTTTGAAACTTCCAACCCGGTCGGTAAAGCAGATCGGTCTACCCGATCCTCGCGGTTTTTCATTCTCAATTTTTCACACTCGCTTAACTTTTCTCGCTTGCAGAATGAAGAAGAAGAACGGTATGAGCGAGGAGATCAACGGCAAGAGCCTCGAGGGCGGTTACGTTAACCACGCGCTCAGCGAATCCGGACTGGACCTCGCCCACACGGAGACACCCCACGGCAACATCTACTCCAGGAGTCAGCGCGACGTCCTCGGCTCCTCCGACTTCGTCTGTGAGTTTTCTTTTCTTCGTCATCCGAGAATTAATTTTTTTTTTTTAATCTTCTCTCGGACCTATTTCTCAGATATTTTTCTCAATTATTTGTTAAAATATCGACAAAGTGTGTTCCTCGATCGCTTAGCCAAACTTCATCGATACGGGAATTATTTTGGCGAGACTCGGAAAAGTTACGAGTTGGTAATCGAAATGTCGATCCAAAATATTATCCGCTAGACGTTGGGTTTTGCGCTCGATGTTCTGCAAAATAACGAAAAAACGTTGATTACCGTAACGAAATAAACACGATTCTTTTTGCATGCTCCGAGGATATCAGAAAAGTAAGTTTACACGTCGTTCGAAATTTTTTGGATGAGTAATTCGTTGCGTTCGCGAAAGCGAGATGATGACGAGCGAACGAATTAAAAGGCGTTTCACTTTAATTAAGTTCGCGTGGTCTTCGACATCCTTGGAAAAACGCTTTCGTTCGAAAATATGTCACTATTTACGATACGGATGGAAGTTAATAGTTAATTTTCGTTTAATTTTTCTTTAAAAAATATTATCACTTTATCGTTTCAGGACACAAATAAATAATTAAAATTAAATTAAAAATTAAACAACGAAAAAATTTCTGATGAAACTATTAAGTGTTATTGTTACGTCTCGTTCATTAATGTTCTAGATATTGATCCATTAATACTTATCTGCGTGGCTATAAGCTCTAAACTGTCGTATTTATTATTCAAAAATACAATGAAGAAACTAATTGATCGGTGATTACTATCGTAAATATATTCAAGTATAATGCGTTATACGAGAAGGTAATAAAAAAAAATCATGATGAACGTAGAAAATGAAGCAAATAGAACCGAGTTAACATTTGGAGGAGACCAGCTTAAATTCAAAGAAAAAAATTTATTTGAATAGATATTTTTAATTGTAACGATCATTGATAAAAACCGGTGGGGAATTAATAATCGAACCTAATGGAAGTATTTCTTATCGATATTTTTCCGAATATGCTACGACTAAAAATAATATTAATTCGAATAATAATCGTTAACTAATTTTTAACATCTTACGATTCTTTTTTCGCTGATACGTCGTTTTTCTAATATTTACTTACAAAATAATCGAATAATACAATAATTATGTTCAAATTCAAAATATTTGTACACTCGTGTAAACATGTATGTTGAAAATACAATGCTCGAATGGTTATAAATGTTATTATCGGTGAATAGATTTAAAGATTCGATAATCAAGTTTCGAACGTTAAAACTCGTCTTAGTCGTATCAACGTTCTCGATTATTATTTATATTTTTGAATAATTTAAAAATAACATCCATTTTAAAATAACGTATCTTTCTTCTTTTTAATTTATTGTTTCAAAACTTCAACACTCTGAAATATTTAACGATAATTTAAAAATTAAATTTCGAGTATTCGTTAAATTTAATTCGTTCTTGGGGTGAATTTAGTTTGATTAATCTTGTTAAAGGCAGTTTACAGGCGTTGAAAAATACACGCGTATCATTGATCTTGGTAAATAATTATTTATTCGCAAGCTAAGATTTCGATTATACTTAATAAATTTTTATCTTTGACGCGAAAGTTAAAAAAATTTTTTGAAATTGAAAGTTTATTAAAAATAATAAATGGTTCGATCAAAGATTAAAAATCTTTGGTATAATTAACGGAGATCGATTTTTAATTACAATATTAATGTGTAAGTAACTCAAGAAACGGCGTTTATAAGATCGACTTAAGAAATATAGGTTAAAAAGAATAGTTTTATTGTATTATTATTACAAAAAATATGAATACAAATGTAATGGAAAAACATAGTATAATAAAGTTTTTTTCGTTACACAGAAAAATTCATGAAATTATATATATTCTATCGGTACAATGGTAAGATAATTGTTCATTATTCGGTAAATAATTTTTATTATTTCAGTTCCACATATTATATCACCTTAAGCAGCGATAAGTTGGTAAATTACGCAAACCGAGTATATAATTTAACGGTCATCGGTATCGGATAAAAATGAATATTATACGAGTCATAAAGATCGTACGCATAAAAGTTATATGATGTTATACGTAAACGAGTCTCGTGCAACGACTCAAATAAAATAAGTAAATAAATAAAACATATCTCAAAAAAAATAAGAAAATCTAATCGAAGCTCGTCGCGTCGTTCGCTACTACATTTATCGATTGTGGTATCACCATTACTTAACGTGTATCAATGTTTCATCGATATTATTAAAGTTATTGTTTCAATGCAAGTGCAAAAGTAGGAGAAGTCGATAATGCGAACGTAGGAAAAATATTGTTTGAAAAATTAATAGACTGAAAAGCGATACATTCGTTGTACAAAAAGAAGAAACATTCAACAAGAACTACTTCCTGTATTCCACTATAAATCGACTCACGATCGCAACGAAACGCTCGAAAAAAGCCGAACGACGACGAGAAAAAAAGAAGAACAAACGAAATCGAAAAGAATTCGAACGCATTTTTCCAAGTGCTAAAACAATCGCATCAATTTAAATTTAGATGAAAATCATAGACGTAAGAAAAAGCGTCACTCGGGACTTGGACGCAAGGCGCGATCGTAATTTTTTGTCTTTTAGTTGCTCGTCGCGGATCCACGATCGATCCTCTGAATCGACCCTCTGAATCGACCCTCCGAATCGACCCTCCGAATCGACCCTCCGAATCGATTCGCGCACCGGTAACGTCTTCCTCCCGTGACCGAACCGCGGACTCGACTCGACCGGATACGCGGAAAATTCATCCGACGCTACCAAAGTTTTCGTTATCTTCACCGCTATCGAATCCGATCGCGGAACGTCTGCGTTAGTTTTCTTTAATATTTTTAACGATGCTGTTTACATTTCTCGGAACGATCGTCAGTTCTTTTTTTTATCGCTCATTGTTTTCGCTTGTCTGGAAAATCAATTATATTTTGTTTACGAGCTCGAGGAAAGGATCGAACAATTTACGGTTTGTGTATTTTGCTATGCACTCGCGATCGTTGAATTTATATTTTGCGCGTGACGTATCAATTATCGTAAGCTGATCGTTGTCCAGCAAACGAGTGACCGACTCAAGAGTTCTTTTTTATCGATCTTTCAAATGGTCTTTAAAATGGAACGTAAATAATCGATCCTTCGTACATTGTGATGCCTGTACGATAAATAACGATAAATAACGATAAATAACGATAAATAATTTATATAAATAATGCCCGAGGCGTAAAAGGCTGATATTTCGTCGATCGAAACGCGCGAGAAAAAGTAACACTGTACGATAAAGTACAATAAAACTACTTTATTAAAGTAACTTCCTGTTTCCAAGTATACGATCTTATTCCCAGTCGATTGGTCACACGCGTCGAAAAAAACACCTCGAGAATGCTTCCGAACAAAGTATTTTCAAACGTTCCAATAACGCACGTCCTTAGATTTATTCGCAGGTCGATAGAACAATAGGCCCGAGTCTCAAAGGTACACTTTAATTGCCTTAGTGGTGGAGGATCCGGACGCTGGAGACGAGGAGAGGAAACAACGCGAGGGTCCGCTGAGTTCGTGCGGTCATCGAGTCTCCAGGCGGCTGAGGAACGTCTGCACCCTCAAGACCCTGTACAAGAGGCTGCCAATCCTCACCTGGATACCCCGGTACAATGGTCAGGACGCCCTTGGGGACCTCGTCGCCGGAGTCACCGTCGGCCTCACCGTCATTCCCCAGTCGTTGGCTTACTCGAACGTGGCGGGATTACCGCCGGAGGTGCGTCTCTTCTCCGGGGAGTCGAAGCGAATTCCAATTTTCCACGTTTTTTTTTCTTTTACTATCCCGGAAATGGACAGGCGATCCTCCAGCGATCCTCCAGCGATCCTCGATAACGCTCCAATTAATAATAAATACATTTTAATTTTCCATTGAATAAAACGAGGAGAGCCGAGTTTATCCAATGATTTTGAGCTTGAAATTCTTGCGGAGGATTCGTTGTACGGATTTATCGATTTTTTTTTATCATCGTGATTGTAAGAATGAGTCGATAAAGTTGGTATTCGAGCGTGACGCGATACGTTATATCGGAATATAACGCGAAATTCTATTCATCGATCTTATGTAGTCGTGCGCTTAATTATAATCATTTATAAGTTTAAACAAAACTCGAGAGACGGTGAGCCTCGATGTAGCCATGTTTAAGAAAGTTTGACACACTTTTAAACGTATATTCCCTCGTACAAATGGATAAATAAAATAAGCATAATGCTTAATGTGTGTCTTAAATAGATATGTCTTGTATTTCTATTTTACGATAGGCTTTTTCATGGAAAATAATCTCTATTTAATATTTGTAGCAGCTTAGTTCTACGTTTAGAAATGTAACCTAATTTTTTGCATAATTTGATACTTTCACGTTGGTTTGCTTTTCGTATTGTCGTCGATTCTTTATCCGAGCATACAATTTTATTTTAATCAAGGAATTCGATATTCGATCGAAATAGCAAAATAGATTTTAAATCCATCGAAACGAACTTTATACGAATGCGCGATAAATTCTATTCGATTTACAAAAATTATTAAAAAATTATCGAATCGTTCCGTTCGAATATTAAAAGTGAAGCGAATCAGTTTTTCATAAAAATTAAAAGTATTTTACAGGCGTAAATTAATACGGTTTTTTATTACAAATTTAAACGCGTTTATTTTTTTAATAATAATCATATAATTAAGAATATTTATCGATATTTACTTTAATCCGTAAATTAAATTTTTATCGTACGAATAATTTTTTCATCAAAATTTGGTAAAATTTAAACGATTTTTATTAAATTTATAATGCTTTTAAAAATTTTTACTTTTGTATATCGCTTGTTTTCTTATCAAAGAGAAGTGTTAAATTTGAAAGTTCGTTCCCAGAGTTATACGTGTTATTTATAATATTTAATTACAGTGCAATAATTTTTTAATTTAAAAGTAAAGTCTAAAAGTGTCGAAGGTCAATAGTTAGTAATGTTTTTTTAAAAATATACAGAGATTTGTGTATCTACAGAATAATGTACAAATACTAATATGTTTTTAACGATTTTTAAAGTAATTACAAAACACGTAAATTTTATATATATATCAATATAAGCATTTTCGTGTAAGATCTATCTTTCTTGAAAATCTTTGAATATCGTTACAAGTTTCACAGTTATGTCTTTTATCGCAAAGAAAAGAAACTTACCGCTCTTCATCGGTTTTATATAAAAGAAATTAGGAATAAGCTAAATAAATATTTGAAACGGTTCATCGATCGAAAATATGAAAAAATACAGTTCAACAATTCAAAAAATAGAAGCGGTTTTTACAAAAGCGATATCAATTAAAATATTACCGGCACGCTTAAAAATGATTTTACATGTAACATTGTTTTATACAATATTTCTCGAGCGATAAATCTCCGCATATTTGCGTAACATCCTCGTAACAATTTGATCCGCGATTAATCTTTTAACGTCGGATCGCGCGTCTCGAATACTCGTACTCATAATTTATAACGATCGATAAGGCTAAAAAAATATAAAAATCAACCTTTGTTTTAAATTTTGAAAACTGATAAATGAAAATATAACGCATTCCGTTGTTTACAGTACGGACTTTACGGCAGTTTCCTAGGCTGCTTTTTCTATATATTCTTCGGCTCGTGTAAGGACGTGCCGTTCGGACCCACTGCCATTATTTCCCTTCTCACTTATCAGACAGTCGGACAACTACAGGAACCACACAAGCACGCGATTCTCCTCTGCTTTCTGTCCGGCGTTATTGAATTACTCATGGGAATATTTGGGCTCGGTAAGTCGTTACACCTAACTTTCGATGTGTAAGTATGTTGCTTCCGTTTTCGTCGACACCGGCGAATCACACCGACGAATCTCACCGACGAATCACACCGACGAATCACACCGACGAATCACACCGACGAATCACACCGACGTCTTTTACGTCACAACAAAACTTATTTCCCATATTCCTTACATTTCGATACAATTAACATTTATTTTTATCGATATTGGCTTCTCGTTCCTTGGATTCAAGCCAATTCGGATGTACACTTAAACAAAGTAATTTTAAATCGCGATTTTCTTTATTGAAAATTTAAATATAAGATATTGCATCGAACGCGTGTAAAATAACACGATCGAAAATTTCACGCTTCTTACGCGATATAAGAAAGTTCGATGTTCGTTAAATTTTCTATATAATCGTTTAATTTAACCGGAGATATTAAGTAATTAAGTTACGCGTGAAACGTAACGAATACAATTATTATCGTAGGAGAAAGTATCGTCGTTCGGAATGTGATACGTAATAACTTATTTTGTTTTTATAATACGGTCGTACGTCCTTTAATTTTAATCGTTTAAATATTCGTTGAAATTTCGAAAAAATGAAGCAAACGATTCATCGATGCGATATATTATTGTAAAAGCGTAAATGCGCCGAGTAAGCAATTATCGAAAGCATTGTAATATTATCGTGCGCAGATATGAAAGGCGATGGTTGTATCCGCCTATTTTTAACTCCTTGATCAACACCTTTCATCGATTCGATCGAGTCTAACGTGAAACGTATCGCTTTTAGGTTTCCTGATTGACTTCGTATCTGGTCCGGTGAGCTCCGGATTTACGTCAGCTGTAGCCTTAATCATCGTTACATCTCAAATTAAGGACATCCTGGGAATTCCAGCCAAGGGATCGACTTTCCTTCAAATGTGGCGAAGTATCGGTGAACACGTGCACAGCACCTCCGTATACGACGCGGCTCTTGGAGTATCTTGCATAGGTCTTCTTTTGTTGCTTCGAGTGGGTTTAAATATTTTATTCGTTTATTCTATTGTCGATTCGCGCGAGCAACCGATTTTGAATAAATTTTTACTTATCCGATTATAAATATCCTGTGTTGTCGGAACGCGCTTCGCGTTTATAAAATAGAGCTTTATAATTAACATGTTTATAAAATAAAGTCCAACGATCATCTTCGCGTTTGTTACTATAGAAAACTATTTAAAAATTTTTTATTTAACTTAATTTTACGTTTGAAAAGTAACGATTATGTTTTTTTATACACGGGTGGAATTATTTATTTTTTCTAGATGCTGGCTTCTGTGGCTATCGGATCGGAGGAACAACAACGACACAGTACAAAGCATAAAATATTGAATAAATTTTTTTGGCTTACCGGTACATCGAGAAACGCCTTACTCGTTATTATTTGCGGCATAATAGCTTACAATTTTCCGAGTGGCAAATCTCCCTTCCATCTCATAGGTAAATCAGGCGTTGCAATTTATCAACTTTTAAACTTTGTCTTTTAAACTTTCTTTCCATTAAATAAAAACACGATTACAAATTAATTTTTAGGCTTCATTCCGAGTGGAATGCCATCGGTGCAATTTCCCCCGTTTGGATTTGTGAAAGATAACGTTACAGTGTCTTTCGTTCAAATGTGTACGAATTTGGGAAGCGGTATTTTGGTGTTACCTCTTATTTCTCTCATGGAAGATATCGCCATTTGCAAGGCATTCGGTAAGCGTAAAAAATAGTTTTCTTTATAAGTTATTTGAATTATTTATTACTTATCGTTTGTTAAAAATATAATAATATTTGGTTCCAAGTTTCAAAAATTTCTGTAAAATTTTTGTAAATATCTCGTTTTAATTAAATTATAATTTACGTGCCGTGAGTATCGAACGATTTACTTATACAAATTGAATTTAAGAACTTTCGTATATTCGAGGAGTGACCGAATCATAAATTTCAAAGAGTGAATCATAAATCTGTTTCGATCGATCAAACGATAAATAAGTAAAGAGCGGAAATTGAGAAACGATATTTTTACAGCCAATGGGAAATCAGTGGACGCTACTCAAGAATTGATCGCGATTGGAGTCTCCAACATTGGCAATTCGTTCGTTCAAGCTTTTCCCGGGACCGGAGCTCTTAGCAGAAGCGCCGTGAGTAATGCGTCTGGAGTCCGAACCCCGATGGGAGGAATATATACCGGTGAGTATCGACAACCCGATCGCGGTTTATAAATTTACGCTTTCGGGAAATTGCGAGTGGAAATTTACAACGTGCGATGCGTTTGGTTTTTAGGCTGTTTGGTCGTGTTGGCTTTGTTCTTCTTGACGCCGTACTTTTATTTCATACCGAAAGCAACTTTAGCTGCCATAATTATCGCTGCTGTTATTTTTATGGTCGAGGTAAAGGTTGTTAAACCAATGTGGAGAACGAAGAGTGAGTCGTCATTTTTAATCATTTTTAATCATTATTTTTATAGGATAATAGCGTAGATCTAATTTTTTAAACGGCCATATTATTTGTTTATAGAGTCAGATTTAATACCTGGAGTAGGAACGTTTATCGCTTGTCTCGTGCTACAATTGGAAGTTGGAATCGCCTGCGGAGTTGGTCTAAACGTCATGTTTATATTGTATCATGCCGCCAGGCCTAAAATATCCGTTGAAAAACTGAAGGTAAGAAAACTTGTGGTATCGTTTAACGTCTGATAACGTTTAACGATGATACGATGTACATTTATTTTACAAAAACTTGGTTAAAACGTTACGAAAATAATTTGTTCGATTAAAAAAACGATCGTATCTCGTGCTTTTCTTTGGTTCATCGATCGCTCCCTTAAGAAATTATTCGTGTTTCGAATAAGTTATCGAATCGATGAAATCGATGGAAAAGCAAGTGCGAGAACGGAAACGTGACTTTTAACGCTTTTAACCGTTGATTTCGAACGCGTGCTTTTTTAAAAGTCGTGTACGACGTGCCGTGATAATAAACGAAGCCGTTATTCGTTATTCGAACAGAGCTGTCGAGGCGTGAATTATTTGATGCTGACTCCGGATCGCTGCCTCATCTTCCCCTCGGTGGACTACGTGCGGAACCTGGTGACCAAGTACAGTCGACGGAACGGCAGCGAGTCGACGCCCGTCGTCATCGACTGCACCCACATCTACGGGGCGGACTTCACCGCTGCCAAGGTGATCGAGTCCCTGACCAAGGACTTCGCCGCTCGGGGTCAGCCGCTCTTCTTCTACAACCTCAAGCCCTCGGTGTACGCCGTGTTCGAGGGAGTCGCTCCCAAGGACTTCGTCGTTTACTACACCCAGGAGGTCCTAGACGACCTCCTCAAGGAGAGGGCGAGCTACGCCAAGCAGACCTTGCAGAACGTGATCGTACCCTAGCTTAGGTTCCGGGGGTTTCAAACTCGGAGCCCGGTTTCGACGAAGGGGATTTAGGGAGTCCCGGTGGTGCGTGTACTTCCAGATTTACGAACTTTGCTCGTCACCCGTCTATGGATATTATAATCTGTCTATGGAAAATCTACGTGGATGCGTTCGTTGCGTGGGGATTCTCGTTTGTACTTTCATCCTTGGACGAGTCCTGTAAAATCCCGTCCCTTTGGACCCACGGAGACAACCGCTCGAGACGAGGGATAATTTTATAATTCGTTCGGGCGTTGTAAGAATTTTGCAAGCATTTTTCGTAGATTTTTCGTAAAGATTTCAGCCAAGATTTCAGCCAAGATTTCACCCAAGATTTCACCCAAGATTTCAAGATGAATCGGAACGCCAATTCTTATGAATCGTTCACACCGAATAATATCGGTGTTTAAATGTCTTTTACATAAGGATTTATAGTTCTTTTTTCATAGGATTCTACATCGTATCTAGAGATTCCTTGAATTTGAATCTGCTATTCGTTGGAGAAGATGAGAAAAGATTTTGAGTATCGTCTCGCGTTATCGCCTCCATCTTATCACAGCTTCAATTCTATACTCCGATCGTAGTTTTTCTCTTTTCCTCGATGAGGATTATTTTATTATTGTATTGTAAAGTTATGCGTCGCGCATCATTTATTTTACGTAAATTATTATGTATTTTTAATACGAATATAAATTATGCCCCAGTATATATACATATATTATGTATAATTTCTATGTATTATAAATTTATCGATTTTTCACTTAAAGTTGTAATATCGTATACATTATAATATTGATTTTAGTTTGTACGAATTTTAAGAATCTGAAGCGATGAAAAGAAGCTCAGCGCCTTGATTGTAACCAGATAAGGTATTCGAAAAAAATTGCTAATATTTTGTTACGACGGTTCTCGATTGGATCAAGATTTGAAATACGGTAAAATAAAAAATAATTAAAAGCGACGCTGATAAAATTTGAAAACGTTAAATTTTCGGAAGCTCGGCTGCTAATGTATATACAAGAAGCATTACGTAGTTCTTAGAATTATCGTAGATTTTTAAGATATTCTGTGATAATTTTTTAAAAAGAGGAAGGCCTGTAAGAATGTGGCGTGAGTGATGCTTGAGAAAAAGAGATTATTTACATAAAATATGTATCGCGTGTACATAAAGCAGTATTCAAAGTCTACAGTATTGTAGGAGTCGAGAGAGTATATATGTATTTCTCGAAAAAATTAGAATGAGTGCACATTGTTATCTATATTAAAAATTAGAGTAGCATATTTTTAAATAATTAAAAAAGCAATACGGATATTTTTATCGCTTGGGTAAAATGTTAAAATTTTACAAATCGATATCCGGATAAAAATGTTCTCTCCTTTAGTTATAATTAAATGGCTTATTATGTAAACGAAGACAGGACATAAAATTTAGCTGGTAAATTTTAGCTAATGATTTTTCTAATTTACATTTCAAGGTGTAAGGTTTTATGATAGATAAATTTATTAAACGAGCGCAAAACTGTTTATTATACGTTTTTAAATTATCGCGTTAAAGCCTATTACGATTTTACTTACATTATAAATAGTAATTAATCATTTAACTGTATCGAAACGATAGTAATTGTTTCCTTAAGGCCTAAATAGCTTTAGTAAAGGTTTTTACCAAAATTCGATTGATACTTGATTACATTGATATTCGAACCACGATTCAAAGGATACTTTTAAATATCGAAGATACGCTGCAAAGATAATTTTAACGTTTACGTTAAAACCGTCACACCGAAGTTAGATTTTTAAGTTATTTGGAATTGTGCAAATCGATACTGTATCGCCGTTCCTATTATTTTATTGTTTCGATTTAAAGTATGAATGTACAATGTGGTATACGGTGGACCCGAAATCAAGGTGCAACAATTATTCATTGTTGATTAGAGTAATTCGATAGTTGTATAATGATTATATATTTATAAATATGATCTATTTCTTGTTTAACACATTTGGCTTTGTTTACTTTAATTATTCAACAAATTTACCTACCCGTAATTCACACCTTATTTTAATCCGTGTCATCTTAATCGAGCAAATATATTTCGATCCAAAAACGTTATTTCTTAGAATTTGCGATGATTGTATTCGATCGCACTTTACTTTCTATTATTAAATAATGTTATTATCGATCGTATTTTCGATATCATTTATTAATTTTTTTTAATTATATTTTGATCGTAGCTTGCTAAAAGTAAGTTAATAAATTATTTAAACTAACGTTACGAAGATTTATTTCAACGAAACCTTTAATATGTTGATAAATAATAAATTACGGACAAAAATAATCGTCTTTCGTTAAATTTACAAAGTTTCAGTTGCGCACATGGCCAATTATCTATTTTAGTTTGTACGAGTTATCCGGGTTTTTTGCTTCCCGTAACAACTGATTAGCGATCATTACTTTTGTATCCGTTTAAATAGTTTGATTGGTAAATAAGTTGCGTGACCTTTCGCCACTCGTTTTCGGTAATGAAAATAGCTTGGACTTGTATACGACGACCGATGTACCATAAATGAATGCTTTAATGTAAATTCCGTTGCGCGGTAACGAGAGGTTACAAAAATTGGTACACGTTGATCACTTTTGCTTTACGACTCCGACTAAGATATTTATCTTTGAGTAACCTGTTCACGGTAATGGAAAGAATCACTTCCGTTTCTTTTATCGCTGCGATAATTGACCTTGATTTTCGTCGCTAATTGGTAAAATTGGTAATCCGTAAGACTAATCGGGTAGAATTTTTTACAGGATAACACCGACTATGTAATAATATCGTAAAAATACGATAATGCAATATTCGGATGGTTGACTCTGTAAGTATGAAATATTTTATATAATTACTATTTTGAATCAATGGCGATACGCGTTATCGATAAAAGCAAATGCGATCGAAAATTGTCTTGATTATAGATCGGAGATACCGGATTATTTTTTAATATAAAAAATGAAAATTATTTCGCCAATATTTTTTATGTATTATGCATCTAATTTTAGCATCCGTAACTGTAATCGATAATTATTTTCTCTTTTAAATCGTTTCGAAAGGTTACATTTTCATAAATATCCTTTGATTAAGTAAACTAAAAAAAATTCTACCGGTAATCGATAAAATATAAATAGCAAACCAGTTTCGTATCTTTCGGTATACTCTATTTTCCTTTCATATTTTTGAATAATATTTCATAATCAGGAGTTACGCATCTTACGATCTTCGATACAAATATTACCTATCCATAATTAAATCTTATCCACATCATCGAAGCGAAGTACTAAGTCTTTGATAATGTTTTTGATTTTTATGTTTGCTTTCCCACTAATCATCGAATAGAAGATTTAACTATCGTAATTGATTCTTTTCTTTATAAGAGCGACATTCGAAACCTCCTTTCTCAACAACTCTTAATGTAATGTAATATTGTAGCCTTCAATCTATTGCCCTAGTTAATATTAGAAATTACTTCCGGCTCTAATTACATCGCTGCACGAATATAAATTCTAGTATGAAAGACCTACTTACAGATTTTATGGGGGAAGTCTTTTACATTTATATATTTTACATTCGTACACATATTTCTTCGATAATCGGTAATTTCTGCGATACCGTTTCTCAGGTCTTTTGACTTCTAATCTGGTTTTTCGCCACGTTGGAATTTAAATATTTTTTTAACGAATATAATGCTTATATTATGCTAATTTGATTAAAATTCTCAATCGTACATATCTATTACTTTTCTAGATAATTTAGATAGGTAGATTCAAAAATTCACGGTCCGATTTTCCATGACTAACCAGTATAATTTTTCTCGCGTGGCTTTTTCGGATATTACTTAAAATTTTTTTTATTTTAACGATTCAAATAGTTAATTCATTGGTCAATATTCCTACGCTTTCAATTTTGTTAACGATTCGAACTCTCGAAATAGTCTGTCTGCAATTCGTATCGATATATCGATGTAGAACTTACCACGATCCTCCAATCTTACATTTTTTCTATTTTTACTTACGGATTCCAAGTATTCGATCGATATTATTTTTTAATATCTTCTCAGCGTTATTTTTGTAATATTTTTCGTGAGAAAACCTTCTTTTTATTTTGTTAATTTTTTAAATAAACTCTATTCGATTTCTTTTGTCATCGTTTTAAATTTCTTTTATCATCGTAATCATTATCAAATATTATTTAAGGTTGTATTCAATTTAATATTCCAATTTAGTACATTTGTCTTAAATTAAATTAAACATGCGTTACTATAAATACAACCTTAATCGCTACGATTATTGAATAATATCTGAAATTTTATTCTAATTACAATTTAAATTCATTTACATAATAATCCGCACTTTTAAAACATGTTAACAATACCATTATATTATCAATATTTTTCAGAACCATTATTGCTCGGTTAAAGAAAAGTTATTGAATAAATGCTTAAGGTATTTATAGAAATTGTTTTTTATTATTTCCTCCTTGTATAATTTAGCCAATTACTTTACAAATACGTATTTAATAATTGGCTTTCTACAGTAATAAACTAAATAAATTTAAGTACTGTTCAGATTTAATTATATCATACTTGGGATATAAAATAGACTAATATAAGTAAATAATAACATATACGTTGAGAGATTTTTACATTAGTACTATTATTATGGCGCTGTAATATATGGAAATATTTTTCTACATCCAGATTGACGATAAGTGCGTTACAATTTTTATTGGGCGCTAAGCTCCGGTGCAGTTTAGACGTTTTAAATTACGAGTTAATGATTAAGTAAATTTTACAAATTTGTTCACTTCTAATTTACGTTAATATTTTTATAATTTTTTCGAATTAACGATTCTTAATCTCGCCAAAACGAAATGTAAAACATTATTTTGGAAGTATCACGTGACCTCGTCGTATTTTGATATGCAAGTATAGTCTTATTTTAATATCCTCTTACGCTTTTCATTATTCGTATATTTACGCATTCTTTAAATATATGCAACTATAGTACGTACTACGTTTTTCTAACAAAGAACAACGATTAAATTATCGAGTATCGAAAACAGCGTAACGTTAGCGAAAACAAAATTTTAAAATAATCTTGAAAAAAATAATAAATATAATTTATGAAACAAAATGTCACTTTTAATCCCAGTATCTATTAAATTGACCGAGAGAACCTCGATTTTTTCTTGATATATGCATATATATATATATATATATATATAAATAATACCGATCGAAGCAGTAAAGGTGCTTCGTACTTTCTACGATATGTCAGACTGAATTTTCATCCAATAAAACACTTGGAAGGATCGATTACCATATACAGGCACCGAAATACTTTATTCGCTAGTACTTTTAAAAATATTGAAACGCGTTGTTCCTTGAAAAATTGACTTTATTTTTCTTTGAATTGTGTATCCGAGTCACAAACTAAACAAAAATTTTTGGTTTAATTATCGAATAAGAAAATCTTCCTTCGAATAAAACGTTTTTCTAACGAGAACTTTTCTTAGAAACCACAACGATCGATTATATATAAAAGTTAAAAAATTAGATTCTAGTTAAAGCAACGGAAAGAGGTATGATCTATAGATCGAATATCGGATAAAGTGGAAATCGGATAAAGAGTGATTCGTTGTACGTGTTTTATAACCAACCGAAGTCTATACCCGTTAGTTGGTAAAAACGTCGATTGAACGGTCGATAGAAGTCTCTAAGGCGTCGGATGGCAGCAGGATCAATGAACGGGTGATTTCGGCCCTTGTTCTTACCTGTTATCAATGATAATGTCAATTAAATTTTCTAAAATTATCGTTTGCAAATAGAATCGGGATACGAATTTAAATTTCTTTTCTTTCTTTCTCACAATGTGATTTAACTATGAAATCATTTCTACGATAAAGAATACATTTTGGTTTTATACCTTTTACTTCTGTAAAAATATTTTATTATCTTGTAAAATTTTCTACGATACGTAACGAATATTTTTTCAATATTCAACGCGACATTTATAAATTACCAAGGTAAAAATGATTTTAATCAACGCTCGCGTAATAAATCCTAAATTTAGACGCATTGAAATTCGTATCTTTTTTCTCCGAAGATACCGATAAAGTTACCCGTACCAAGGCAATGCGGTGTGGCGCTTTCCTCCGACTTGAGAAGACACGGAAAACCTTTCGTAGCGTTGAAGTAAAAATGTTTTTCAGAAATCAGTCTTTTCAGTCCAAGAAAATCCTGAACTCTTGTAATTTCGACGGCCGGATCGGCGATGAGTCGCTCCCCGGACACGAAGAGCAGTTGAGACAGCGGAAAGTAGTTGAGCCAACGTTCGAGGTGTTTTGCGTAAACGCCGATCCTTAAAGGTGCCCATGTGGTATCCACAACCTAATCTCCACGTGGAAACGTAACATTTTTACAATTAAAAGTGTATATCGCACGTTTGAATCGTACGTTATTTGGGTAACGCGATATCTAAAATCCTTTGCGATTTATCGATTCGAATCGAATTAAGGTACGAAATAAGGTACGTTTCGAAAAAAAAACAAATAATATTTCATATTATATTCGCTCTTGGAAAAAACCAAATAGCATAGGTAGAAAAAACCTGGAATAGTATAGACTTTGACGTAATTCAAGATTTAAGTATGAGCGCGTTAAAAGTAAAGGAAAAAGGGAAGTTAAAACCAAGATTCAAATTTCAAGATTTCAATATCATTAGACTCAAAAATCAAAAGACTAAAAAAAATAAAGACCTGAGATCCATTGAGGAAAGCCATTTCCTCGAATTTCGGCATCCTTGTTCTCTTGCTCTTAACCTGAGTGTAGTCGGAGATCGCTCTGATGACGGGATCTCTTACCACGACTATAAGTTTCGTTCCCGGATCCATGTGCTGAACTCGTCTGGGTGCTTCCGAGGTGACAAAGTACGATGGTGTTTTCTCCATCGTGATCTGACCCTCCAGAGTCGCCGGCATTTTATGTCTTTTTTTATTACAAGGTGCAAACTCGTTAAAAATAAAATTCATGTTTTATAAAAGGAAATAAAAGTACTGGAAATTTCGATACAACGATCTTCGAGCTCGTTATAATTTCAAATACAATCTTTCTCTACTTTGCTCTACTTTGCTTTACCTGTACCAATGGAATCCTTTCGCGTAGTGGTGATCGAAAAAATGAACTTCCGAACCCGCGGCTCGAATATCCGGATGAAGTCGCATGAATTCGAGAAGAGCCCGAGTGCCACCTTTTTTCACGCCAATGATCAGTGCACTTGGAAGTTGTCTGTTCGCGATCAAACCCTGTTGACGCAGAACTTTGTACTTTAGCGGTGCGTCCGCAGAATCCTGTAGAATCAAAGTTGATTGCGTGTTTGTATTCGCTAATTGGATTCCAACAATTTAGGAACAAATTCTAACAAACTTTTTGCTTTTCTAAAGAAGATCCGATAACAAATTTTCCACGTTGGTTGGACAAAACGGATCGAGAATTGTTTCGTGGTTACGGAGAAATTATCTTTTGAAAAATCCTTTGTTTAAAGATGAGGTTCGAGTTCGCGAACGAGTTACTATCGATTATTTAGTTTTAGTACAAAAGCTACGATATCCCGTGGCCGTTGAAGAGAATCGAAAAAATGATGAAGCATCCCGCGAATGTGAAACGTAACGATATCTTACTTTAATCGAGTCGTTATTCGTCCAAAGAGGCACCAATTGAACCTTTGTAATCTTCTTCTCTATAGTCAAGGCATCGTCCAGCGGTATTTCCTTGACTTGAACATCCTCGGTCGATCGATGAAGCGGGTCAGGATGTCCAGGTGAGAACTTGATCTTACGTAAGACGATGCGATGCGACAATCCTCCGAAAATGCACGAATTCTCAAAGATGACGAACATCAAGGCGCAGAAGAAACACGTGCCAATCGCGACTTTTTTCTTCCAGGAAGATTTTTGCAACTCCATTTTATTGCTATACGGTTTCGTAACGTGAACGATGATAGTTTCCGTCTTTTCATTGTCCAGCTCGGAAGAGTCTCTTTTTATAATTGTTGGAAGCTTGCGTTTTTTATTCGGTACAATTCAGAAAATTATTGCAATTCTTACAAACTATACAGTGTAAGTTATTTTACATGCAATAGAGGATAATATTAAATTTTATAGAGTTATTTGAAAGATTTTTTTGTAAACTTGCGTATAAAAGTGTGTAAACGTATTTTACACGCAATAGAGGATAATGTTAAATTTTATAGAGTTATTCGAATGATTTATTATAAACTTGCATATAAAAATGTGTAAACGTATTTATGCGTGATCATTTTACACATTTATAAGCTAAACATTCATGCAAAGTATATTTTAATTCAATATTTAATAGCTTAGTCATTGTTTGAAATTGATTTTTTTTAATATTTATATATACACTTACGGATTACGCTGACTAAACAAATTTATATTTTAAACGTTAAAATAGTCATCATTTGTGAATTAATTATATAAATAAAATTAATATATTTATAAAAATATTAAAATATAAATGCAAAATATTTTTAATACTATTTTTTAAAATTATACGTTGATTACGTTGTTTTATTAATTTATTTTATCATTATTACGGATATTTAAAATTGATTTAAAATTGATGGTCTCGGTAATATAAAAGAGTTACATGGTACAAAGCAAAAGCCAACGTTAACGAGGTGCACGAAGTAGTTACAATTGAAATGGAAGTACGTGAAACATGAAATAACGTAATTTCGTTCCGTATTTATTTTGTTTAAAGTATTAAAAGAGTACCAAGTACTTTTATGTTATCTCGAGGAATCGTTATTTTATCAATTTTTATATTTCGTATTATTCTAGAAAACGAATTGTAAAATAATTAAACGATAAAAAAAGTATTTTTGCGAACTGTTTTAAATATGATATTCTCGGTATATAAAATAAAGAAATTTGTTTTTATGTATATAAATCAGGATGTTAACATTGAAATCGACTTTGAAATTTTCTGTTTCTTTTAGTCATTTAAAGACGCGTAGATTCTTTGAATAGTTTTTGTAAATATGTAATTAGGAACGATATGTTGTATTTCGATATCGATAATCAATCTATAAAAATATTTTATTTGTTATATATTTTATATAAAAAATATTTATATATTTTTTATAAAAAACATGTTATAAATTACCGAATAAAATAGAATATTTAATGTATTATTTTCTTAAAATATGTAATTATAAATTAGTCAATTTGGTTTTATAATCATTAGATTTGAATAATTACGTTAGTAATCTGTTTTACAATTATCGAAGAACACGAATTAAATTTTATTCGGTACTTCGGTTGAGAATATTCGAGAAGATTTAATTGTACTTACAATTCTGAATACCGAAAGAATTTAAATAATTTTTCAAGTATAATTCGTTAATTAGTTATAAATTATATATCGATAGATAAATTTTTTAAATCTTAATTTAAAACGAAAAAAAAATTTAATTTTTAATAAAAGTTTATATATTTTAATTTTCGGAGATTACTATAGTATTCAAGATAAATTAGTAAAATTAACTTGAATATTATAAATTTTACTCTTCGTAGATATGGTATTACATAAAATCTACAGTAGTACCGAATTTATAATCACAAAATTACGAGAATACAGTAATAAATTACAACAATTTACACGACAGGGCAGATCGATAGAATTCGAGGGAGATGAAAATATTAAAATTTTTATAAATTATCAATAGTATATTCGTGATATATATGTGTTAGTTACGTATAATAATATATATATATATATATATATATATATATATGTGTGTAAATCTCCTTCTATCGAGGATTACGTAATTGATAACGGAATAGAAGGCAAAGTTTTAAATAATCTTTCTATTTTTGAAAATAATGTATAAAAACATGCAATAACGTATCGTTTAAGAGCAAATGAAGAATATTATAGGATCGTTTTAACGTAAAAACGATAAAAGCCCAGTCAAATATGCATCGGTTAAAAGGTAAATCTAAACAAAATAGAAAGAGCGAAAAGAGAAGCGGTTCGCTAAGAAGCGTGAAAACAACGTTAATTGACATTCAAACAACCGAGGAAACTATGCGGGTACGGATACGTCTAGCACCTTACATACCAATGCCAAGCCACGTTGTTCCGGCAGCTCGGAGCAAAGCAAAGTACACACTCGGCTTTCTCAACACAAATAAACATTGATACAAGCCTCCCGAATGGATCCGAGGTACTCGAAACGTGCCAACGCGAACACAAGGAACTACGGCTCTTCACCGTAGTACCAGGACTCGTGCAGGATTCGGTAACTAACCTGACTCCAGGCTCCGACGCGGTCGACGTCTCCCGTGGCTCTCCTCCTCCGTGGCTCGACCCGGGCTCTCTCTCGGCACGCGGACACGATGCTCCCAAGGATCGATAACAACGGAGGCCGGGAGTCAAGGCGCGCGCACTCGACCAATCCCCTCCCGAAATCCTTGCCGAGAACTCTTCTCAGGATTATCGACATGGCCCGGTCGGTAATCCAGCTCCGAGCTCGACTCGACCGCGGGTTGCCCGAGGGAGACTCGGGAGACTCGAGAGATTCGGGAGATTCGGGAGATTCGGGAGATTCGGGAGATTCGGGAGATTCGGAAGACTCGAGAGACTCGCGAAAACTCGCGACTCCTTTACTCGTTTTCGATGCCACGAGCCAACAAGGGAATTTTACCTTTTCTACAGGGATTATGAATGGATCGAGAAAATCGTAACAAAGACACAAACTTTCGTCCATCTTTCAAATTATTTTGTATTCTTAGCAGTGCTTAAAATTACAACCATATTTTCTTACATTACAGCGACTCGAAAAAATCGCGCGATAGTAAATAACGATAATTTCTTTCGAATTCTCGATGATCGGAGAGAAAATGTACAAAGTCAAATTTATTCGTGATAAGCGCTTCGATCGCAATCGATGACATTCGCTTCGGGCGTTTTTTTTTTTCATCACCCGTTTTCTCGATTGGTCGCGCTCTCAAATTACGAGCTGACTCTTCTCTGGTTATCCAAAAATCAAGAGTAAACATTTTTTACGCGCGGTGGGTAAAAAGCAATCGATCGTTTCTTCCTCTTACTTAATCCCGTAATCAATTAAATCCCGTTATCAAGATAAATCGATAACTCGAGTAACTTCTATTCTTATACAAGTTAAATCCGATCTCGGGCTCCAACCCTTTTTACCGACACGTTAATTTTTACAATTAATTTGAACGCGTGTCGATACCGTTGCTAACGTACGATTACTCTAAAAACTTTTCGAGTGCAAAGTACCTTCCTATATTATAAAATCTTACGTTATAAATAGTAAAACTTTTGGTATAACTTGAAAATTGTGTTACGTATTTAGAGTCCAAATTTTTCTTTTTTTTATAACTAAACAAATAAATTTGGAAAATTGAAGCGTCGATAAATAATCTTACCCGACAAGTTTTCTACGTTTACCGAGTTATTAATTTAAAGTAATCACTACGTTTTTATTACTAATGTTTGCAATAATTAATATTTTATTTTATTCTCTACGAAATATACCTTTACGATGATCCAATGAGACTCGTTTCGAATAATTTAAAAATTATTTCTAAGGTAATATCGATAACGCATCGAGCGCACGTGTACATAAAGGAATGCCACCGATAACGGAGAACAAAGAATTACAAAAATTATGGTACATTGATCGGATATAAACACGCGGAGCTTGACCGATACGAAGTGCAAAATTTGTAGATATCTCTCGAAGAACCGATCGACCGAGTCCGTTGACTCGAGACGCTAAAGATTCGTGTAGGTAAGAGATAAGTTTTATCCTAGTCCAACGAGAAAAGCCATTACGGTCTAATAACGTGTCTAATTTATTACGAGTCGCTTTTTCGATAGAGATGACGATATTCGTCGATCGACTCGTCGGTCGATCGAAGGATGAACGAGGAACAGAATAAATAAAAAGAATAATAATAAAAGAAATAAAATAGATGAAGTGAATTGTCGATTCGATGTATTAAAAGAGCGATACGTAAATAATAGAAACGATTATCGCTTACTAGTAACAAAATTATTCGCAACGCTCGATTTATTATTCGTACAAAAAAAATAAAATAGACCGTGATATCCTTACAATTATGTAATATAAAAAATCACGCGAAATAACGAAATAATTGCAATTAAAAAAGAAATAATTTCGAATATTTAACGATTACTTTTCATACGCGAATACAAAAAGTTGTTTTCTACGAATAAATGATTTATAAATAAATATAAATGTACAATTTACGAATCAATTAATATTTTTTATCTAAAATCGTAATGTAACAATCGCAAATGTACTAAAAATTGTTACTATTACGAAACCCGTGGACGTAATATCGAAGTCGTATTTTGTGTCGTTCGTTTGAGTATCGTATCAACAAAATAAGTCAAAGTAGTCGTAAATCTTATAAACATATTTTCTATGATTCGTCTCAAATCACAGGTAAACAATTTATAACTTTCGTAAATCTTTGAAATTATTTAACAGTAAATATAGAATTTAACGTAATCGGCTAATATAAATGTCATTTAAAAATAATTTTAAAAGTTCTAATTTTAATAATTAGAGACACAAAAAGCTTACGATATGCATTTTGTGCACTCTTGATTACTTTATCTTTGATTCGTACTTAAGTCTATCTAGGCGTTATCGATTAGCCGTGACACTTTTGACCTTCTCGAATTTTAATTTTCAATCGAAAAATGACTACATTAAGTATATATTGTATTTTTCCCATATTTACTTCAACGTTTAATCGCGACATTATTATTTCTAGAAAATTTTTTTTTATTTAATTTTCATTAATATTATTTATAAGGGAAGAAAGAAAAGTTTTATCTTATTATCGAGAGAATATAAATAGCATTTATCATTTCGTAATAATAATTAAGGTACTTTTATAAATTCATAAAATATTGCGCGATTCGATTAATTTTTTTTATACGTTTTATAATTTTCTAATAGTTTTTTTATTACGATAATCAAACCGAAACGAATATCCTTAACAATCGTGAGATTATTCGAGAAAATACTTTCGCTCAACGCAGTACCAAAATTATCAAAATACGCAGATACAGTGAGAAAACGTTCAACGGTTAAAAGAGAAAATTAACATAGTCGTGTCGTACAAATTAATTTTGAGTATTGTAGAGTGTCTCTGACAAGGTTTAAAAAATACGAATAAAATCAACGAAATTTACGTCGATCTCGCTTACGAGCGGTAAATTAGACATCGTACCGAGAAGGAGGTGATCTCGGTGTTACGCAGTCGGCAAATATTCCCTAAGGTTGGTAATCGTTCGTACATAAGCGCAAGTTTGATGTGCACCGCAAAACAGTATTTACATCGTACAGTGCGTTATAATGCCGACCTTTCGTATTTCCAAACGGTAATCGCATCGCGTACGAAAGTCTAAACTGACCAAAAGTACCAAAAGGTAAGAAGTTTTTACTAAAGGAAACGTTCGGTGCTTATTCCACGTTGAAAGATAGTATTTCTCGTTGGCGTTAAATACAATTATGCCCAGGATCGAGCGGAAGTAGATTCACCTCGTACGTTTAGAAAGAGCTACCGAACGCTTCTCTTACATCGAACGAAACGAAAGAAGATTAACGAAGGGGGCATTGAATAATCTACCGTCTTTATCTCAATGTAGCAAATGGAGACTCGGTTTTCTCTCCGAACGTTATCGGCGGATCGCTTGATCTACGCTGGATCGTCGCTGGACCGTCGCTCGATCGTCGCTCGATCGTCGCTCCAACTCCTCGCCCTTAGATGTACTTCCAGAAGAGGATCCAGTAGGTGACGTTGAGGCAGGCGAAGAGCATCGGAAAGAGGAAGCGCGAAACCCGATCGATGTTGAGTGCTCGGACTTTCGCGCGTTGAGTTTTGGTCGGTCCGGATGGCGGAGGTGCGTTGGTCGACTTCTGCGAGCGTCCCGAAAGCAGCATTGCGTTTTCCTGCGTGTGGGAACGATCGCTAATTCACCGTCGAATAGATCAACCCCTCTGTCCACCAAGTTGCTAAGCGAGAGTGCCGTTCATTTTTTTCTTTTTTACCAAACGAGTATTTCTTCTTTAACAGCTTTGAAGCGTAAAGAGTAGCGTTGCTTTTTAAATCGAGCATCGGCTTTTTTATTCTTTTTAAAAGCAATTTACGATTCGATAAACTCGAATTCGATAGTATCGAACGCTGAATTAGTTTTCTGAACAATTATGTAATATTGGATGGATTCGTTTACATTTTTTAATAACAAACATCGAGAATTTAATGGAGTTGATTTTATTACCGATACAACTTACTTAATAAAAGTAATAAAAAAAGTAAGTAATCGACGTGAAACAACGTCAATTTTTAAATTTAGTCGATATTAAATTTTGTGTTTGCATTATAGTAAATATACGATGATTATTTATACAATGTTTTTTTAAATATAATTCGCGAGGTTAATAAATTAATTGGGAGCTGTTTTTAATAAGATCCAATATTAAATAAGAATTCAAAAATATCGGCGTTTCGATTTTAAAATTTTATGCGTGTGCCAAATTTTATAAATAAATATCAATTACAGCTTCGATGCTTTATTAGAAATAGAATATTTTTTCAATAATGTATAATTAGAACTATAAAAAATAATGTTCGCGTAATTAAAATAATTATATCTGCATTATTCGATAAAGGATACTATTACATCTACACACGAGACGCATCGTTGATCAAAAGCTAAAAGTTATTTTCAATCGTTCCATTTGAATGTTCTTTCATCTTGTATAATTTCCTTAATTTGCATCGAATCGCGAGCTCGTTAAAATCCCAACGACTTTGCCTTGGAACTCTCGCTCCGCAACCCGGAGGATCATCGGGGAGGACGAGGACGAGGAGTTTTCCCATCCCTGCGTTACCTTGCTGGCGATGTCGAAGATCTTGTCGAGTTTGGTCGTGTCCGGTCCAGCGCTTGGCGCGGGTGCGGGAGGCGGGGGTGGATTCTTGGGGGGCATCACCTCCCTCGACTCGCCGATCACGAGGACGATGTTCACCAGGCAGTACTCCATCAGCGCCATGAACACGAACACCGTACACACGGACATGAAGGCGTCGACGGCCTTGAGGTACGAGACCGGTGGAAGCGACGCCTGACTCTTCGCGTGTTGCGTAGACAACGTCAGCAGCGACGTCACCCCCAGAGTTACACGCGCCGGTGCCGCTTCCGGTTTTATCCAGAACGACACCCACTGTTGGATCAACCAGGATGCAACGTTCTTTATCCTCTTTATCCTCTTTTATCCTCTTTATCCTCTTTATCGTATAAATTCAAAACAACTTTCTAAAATTCATTTCTTTTTTCTGAGATTTTTCAGGATAATAGTTCAGCATAATTCGAGTTATAATTTCTCGTTTTTTATTAATTTCGAAGAGACATGTTTAGTAACTCGATGTATTACAAAATTATTAATACTTTTCGCGTAACATGTAAACGTGGTTTCTAATTTTTTTTATCAAATATTAATATTCTAACTTAAAGTTTAAATATATGTTATTATAAAACTTACCGACATTATTACAATCAGACAAGTTGGTACGTAGGTATGAAATAGGTAATAACCTAAACGTCGTTTAAGGACGAATATAACTTCGAGGCAGGTAAAGTTACCTAATAACAAGAATCAATATTAATATCAAACGATCGCAAATAAATAATAATATTTGGATATTTAATTATTGATGCTATCGTTCGAACTTTATATTTATTTTTATAATTTATAGATTTTCGTCAATCAATAACATTTAATATGCGAATGAAAAATACTTCCTCCAAAAGATATATTTTCTATAAAAATTGCGTTATCGATAAATTAATTTTAAAAAATTACCGTAAATAATACGTTAATAAAAATTATTAACAATAAAATACATAAAGTGGATTAAATATTTAATAAATTTATTAAAAATTTTTTATGTTATCGATAAGTATAAAACGATGCTTATTATGAAAGATTGTAGTCGGTAAATGATTCTATTCGTATTTGGATGATCTTTTAAAAAGTTCAGAATAATTGCGTTTTCGGAGACAAAACGATGCGTTTGCAGAACAATGAACACCGCTAATGAAAACGGTAAAATTTTTTTCAATAAAATCTGTTTTTCTGTAAACGTATGTTACGTTTTATGATTATAATTACATTATAGAAGTGATTTTTTATAATCGTAATTGATTTTTACGCTCTTTCGTTTATATGTAATAATTATAAATCGACAAAGCAATGTATCGAACTTTAGAAAAATCGTGATCTAAATTATCCACTTGGTACAAACGGAATATTTTCCGCAGGCGAGAAAATAACTTACTCCGAAAAAGAAGTAATTATCTTTTAAAATCTTGTACCTCGAGAGGTACTTTAACGTATATTTATTTGAATTTTTCGCGATATATCAAGAAGTCAGCGTTTCACCCATTTTATATTCACTCTTTATCTTTTCCGCGGCGCGATGTACAGGTTCATAAAAAATTGTCATGTGTTCGTTAACCGCTCGTTACTCAAACGACTCATTACCGAACTTTTGAATACGATCCATCCTTTGAATCGCGAAAGTGAAAAAGATTCGTTTCTGTCGATGGGATCGAATCTACGGTGCAGATTCGTACTATGTTCACTTGCGCCGCAACGACGATCCCTAAGAAAAGCACCGCTTTCGATAATAACGTAAAAGTAATGGTACATAAAAATAAGTAGTAGATAAAACAGCTTTAAGAATATACTCGCGAACGGAAAATCGACATCGGTCGGATTTCGACCGAAATGCGTACCGGTGGAGTAGACCTGCGTGCAGTCAGCCGTGTAATTCTTGACGAGCTGCAACTGGGGCAACTCGATGTTCTCGTCGACGACGAGCGGGACGTCCGGATCCCACTGGAAGATCATCTCGTCCGTTGTGTGCGACACTGTTGACCGAGTTTCGCTCGGTTACAATATCGCGTAGAGCATAAGGGGAAGCATAAGGGGAAGCATAAGGGGAAGCATAAGGGGAAGCATAAAGGGAAAAGTGGAAAAGCGTCGTTCGGATCGATCGTGGGTCTCCGATCGTTTATAACCGACCGCTTCACCTTTTGGACTGGATGCTTGGGAAACTTTCATCCGTGCTATTATACATTTTTCATGTGCCATGAATTAGGGAATCGTGACTTTTTAATTTTTGCGAAAGCTCGGGAATCTTCGATATCTCCTAAACGCGTATCGATAGTTCCAATGTTCAATTTACGACCCAAATAACATAAAATATAGTATCTTTTTAAATTTTTTAAATTTCAATTTTTCAAAGATAATTAATGTGGCAAAAGTAAACGATAAAGCAAACGTTAATTCGTAAAATTCTTTATTCGACTACAAATCTCGAGCAACTGTTTTCCATGTCGTGTGCTTTCGTTGTAAATATGAATAATATTTAAGATATAATTAATTAATTAATGAATAATAATTAAGATATAAAAGATAATTGATAATGAATTATCCATATTATTTGAATAATAATTAATTCTCGTAGAAATATCACTCGAATATAGCGTACATTTTAATTAAAATTTTACGTTTTATGTATTATGATCGTATGTATGCGTTGTTACGAGTTACTTTGAGATACAGTTCAAAGGCATCTATCCAGTCATTCTCTAGCCTAGAATTAATTTTTCTTATAATTAAATTGAAAAAAACACGTTAGAATTATACTCAAAGTTCACTGTTAATTATCGTGAACACGGTAAATAGATAAAGAAAGATTTTTGTTTGTAAGATAAACTTCTAATATTACATTTTTTATTTATATTTGAAAAATTAATTTGATATTTGTTGTGATTAACTTTTCTATCGATATATTAATCATGCGAGGATATAAGCATAAATTAACTATTTGTTAATTCATAAATTGACGTGATTTTTTTTCTTATATTTTTTTATTATTATAATTATTTTTCAGGAATTTAAAAATTTTCATGCAATGTAAAAAATGATACATGCGTTACATTTTACTATAAACATAAATTTTCAAAAGAGTTAATAAAAATTTAAAGTATAGTAATTATTATTAAATATTAAATAAACGTAAACTAAGATTTATACGATAAAATCATAATGGCGAATGATATTAAACGAAATATATATCAATTTTATGTAATATTAAATATATTTGAAAATGTATTCTTACGATATAATTTACAAGGATTTTAAAGCATATTTTTAATTTTATCGACAAATTCGTGATTATTAATTTTATACTTCTATAATTTTATATTTGTAGAATATTATAAAAAATATTTAAAAATATATACTTCCTTATAATATCACTCGTATATATTTTTAATGATCAAATATAAAAAAATATATAACTAATTAAAGGTTTAAATATATGTAGATAAAAGGATTATCAAAAACTTATTTTAATACTTAATTTATCACAATTGTGGTTTATTTGAAAATAAATGTTTAACTTACGACTTTCCATCTGTAATTTACATTCTTGCGTGTCATGAGGATATATAAGAAAATTCATTGCACACGATAATTTTAAGGTTAATCTGAAATTAAATAACTTTTTATTCTTTTTACAAATAATAATACGATTCGATTAATGGAAAATAAAGAAGAAGATAATAACGCGATTTAAATGAGCGAGAAATATTTTCAAAATAGAATAAAAGACTAAACGGAATGTATATCATGTGTACATAAAACTATACAGTAAATATATTCGCAGAATTTATAAACGATTTTATTAAAATTATTTAACGAAAATATCAATAATTTATCATCAATTTGATTTTTAAATCGATTTTAAAATTTCTTTTTTCATAATAAATGAATCAAACATTGAGTAACAACGAATAACAAATATTCTCCATATACGTATTAAAGATATATATATATATGTATGTATATATGTATATATACATATTAACGTACTTAACCATGTACAAAATGGTTTTGTCCTTGTACAACCATAAATAGTGGTTGGGTATCGTCATCGTTTGAAAAGTCACCGACTTGGCATTCTTGAAAAACGAATCTGGCCTCCACATATTTTTCAGCCAGTCTACTTCTAATAATCTTAAAAATAAAATAAAACATGTTCTATATAATAACCATAAACTAACGGTTAGCTATTTTTGATTATTATGGATCGTATCATAAGTATAAGCCATGCATATAATGTATTGAAAAATAAACTTATTTGATAACTGTTGCAGTAAAAATGTAGTTTATTGAAATGATTCGATAAATTTTAAAAATGAAGTAATGGATATTCGAAAGATAAAATGAATTTATTTTTCAAAGCATATTTAACGATGAGTGACTGTGCTTCGAGTAATATTGGTTTTCAGTGCACATATTTCATTAAAAATGAAACTTAATCTCTAAAATTACTGTTATGTGACTGAAGAAATACCTATATTCGGACGTCATGTTCTCCGGAAGTCGTAGCCTATTATCTTTCCACGTTTGTGCAAAGAAAATATCGGCAGCATATGTCTAAAGTAATTTTAGTAAAAATTTATTAAGATGTCTTCAAATCGATGTATTTATCCATAATTTAAATATCATTTAGTGCTATATAGTATTTAATGCAGTTACTAAATTACGTTCATATATATTTGTTCTTACGATAAGACATTAAGTTTATTATCAGCTCATAATCAAATGCTTTCTGATCAAATGCAATCTGATAAATAATATTTTATTCTATTCGATCAATTAAATTTATATTAGTTATTATTTTTTTACAAAATATTATAGATATATATATTTCGAATTTAAATATCAATATAGTTTTTAGTATGTACAATGTTTTAGTATTTCTACTATTAGTTATTGTTTCTATGAAATATTTGTCAATTAAAATCAAAGATATTGATATCTAATTTGTAATTGGTAATGCTCAATTTATAAAAATATATCTTGACCTTGATAAAAAATACTCGAAAGTAGTTTTGAAAGTTTTAAAGCGAACGTTGTTCCTTTAAATATTAAATCAATAATTATTTTTTTAAAGATATTAACAAGTTGTCTGTTAAAATTAATATCAAAATGTTTGAAACATTGATAAAAATAATTATTTTTTATATATAGAAGGCACTAATTCAAGTAATAAATTACATTGTTTTTTAATAAAGATGCTTATTGAAAATAAAGGATTTATTAAAAAAAATATATCTAAAATATTTATTTTCACGCACAAATATATTTGCGTGTTCTTTATTTCAATGTTCTTCGTTTAATGTACGCGTTTTTAATTTTACGACATTTTACAACATTCAGTGCTGTTATAATAAGTTTCTTATTTTCTTTAAATATTATTTTAATAAGCAAAATTATTTCTTTGTAAAAATAATCCAAGCTACCAAAGAAGCTAAAAATAATTATTCAAAAGGATTCAACAAATTAAAAACAAATTAAAAAATTAGTTTTTTTAAATCAGAGTCTCGTTATTATGAATAATGTAATATATCTATAATTATAAAATAGCAAACGAGGCTAACCAACCATTGAGTTTTCATCAATAGAATCGAGACCCATGACGGTTACGTGGAAGTAAACAACCGTTGCTTGTCCATCTTTTTTCGGGGGTCTCATTTTATCGTACAATTTCGGATCTTCGGGTAGCAAGTCATAAAATTCCAAACTTTTTCTGCAAATAATTAACAGTTCTTATAATAAACTTTCGCGCAATATTTTATAATATTTTATAATATTACGCGTAAATTACTTTTTTCAATTGTTAGGCTTTAGTCAAATTCGTTTTACGAAGATCAATTCGTAATTCAATAAAAAAAAATTCATGACGACTTTTCATCGTATTAATTATTCAATTGCACGTCCATTCGATGAATTTAATTTAGCATTTTAATTTATAATAAAACAATACAACGTATATTTTCATACATAATGCGCTTACGAATCTTATGTTAAAGCTCAAAAAATATCAAACTCAAAAAGTAGTCAAAAATATTAATTACATACGTATCGCTTATTAATCTATATTATTTTATAACGTAGATGAAAATTAGACACTTCGAAAAAATAGTAATTAATAGATTATCTCGTCGTTGATATTATATTTGATGTGTTTTTACTTATAATAAAAATAATTGTTAATAATATGAATTTTTACATAAATTTTAATAGCGTTGAATAAAGTTTTTAAATTAGATATTTTTAAAAAACTTTTCATGAATTATAATTAGTTAAAATATATTTATGCAGATCCTTACGGAGGAAAGTTAATATACGAATGAGAATAACTTTTATTATATTTCTTTCATTTTTATAATTTTCTAATATTAAGTTTTAGTGATTGATCATTTATCGATATTTTTAAAACAATACTTACAATTATGTTTAATAAAAGTTCGAGCTTTACGTTAATTTAAAGTTTCTTTTACAAATGAATTTGTAACTTAGGATATTTTTCGAAATAAAAAGATGAACTAGTAAGAGTATAAGAGAAAATTACTTTGAATGAAAGCAAACTGATTTAAAGAAGGAGGAAATTTAGTTGATGTCTCGGTAAAGACTAATATGAAATGTAACATAAAATGCGATATTAGAAATAACGTATTTAAAATTGACATCATGTAGAAGAATTGGAACGAATCACTTGACTTTGCCGAAGTTATTAACGCATTCAAATATTCTTTCAAGTTCGTTTGGAGCAAGGTTGAAAATCTGCAAGGTGATCGTATTTACGTGAGGATAAGGATTAATCTTGACCTATTTCTCCTTATTTCGCCAAAAATCACACGTGCTATTTACAATGATGTCTGTCTCTTCAACTGGACTTTCTTTACAAAAACGTTACTGTTCATTACTCATTACCACGCAGTACTACTAAGTTCGAGCGTCATATAATCTACCGATATTAATAATATGATTTGGTTGCGTACATTTTTTACGGTCGTACGTAATTTTCAAAAATTCATTTTATCTGTAAGATGAATTTGTTAAAATAATTAATTTAAAAATCATAAATTTATTTTGACAGTATTGATATCAATATTTATGATTCTCTACGAATTTTATTAAAATGTGTAAATTAGAAAAACGAGAGCGAAGATGATAATTTAAGATTTCACGTAATTTAATTCTTAAAATAAAATTTTATTTTAACTTCTGAAAGTGTATTAAAAACAGATTTACATCTACATTATAAATAATCGATAAAATAATTGAATTACCTTTACAAAAATAAACTTTTTTACTTTTCGATAGAAAAAAAGAAGCGTTTCATTAAATTGAAACATTTATTTTTATAATTCTTTTATAGATCCGTTAATTTTTCCGTTAAATAAATTCTCCTTTCGCTTAAAAAGATTACATTCTTTAACTTTCGTGAAAGAATATTGAGAATTAGCTTTTCAATCACTAGCGAACGTCAATCTTTATAATTATATATTTACATAAATTATTAGAGTATATACAAAAAAATAAATATTTGATCCTAGTAACGACTCTTTTACTGGTTTTAGATTATTGCTGTATCCTAAAGACTGTGGAAAAAATTTGATGTTTTGTAAGCTCTATAGTGAAAATAAATTTTATATTTATTTTAAATTCCATTTGAAAAAAATTGTTAATGTGCCGACAGAAATTTTTTATTTATTATTATTTATTTTTTTATTATATTGTTTTTGTCAGTTATTCGTTTTAACAAACTAATTTCGTTGATAAGGATTTAAAATCTTTATTTCTTATCGCTATAATTTAAATAAATTTGCAATAACTATTGTTATTTTTTAACATCGTTTCTTCTTTGCATCTTTAACATTAAAAAATGTAACGGTTCTTGTATATTTTTCAAAATTTTGAAATTAATTTTTATTCACAATCAAATAAATACGCACTATTATTTGTTTTTTCTTTCACTATATTTTTATTGACGCGCGTTTTATTTCTTACGTAAAAATTTACTTCAAAGGTTTATATAATGATTTTAAGTTTAAGTAAAATTGTTACAATACTAGACGAAAATTTTATAATCACATTTGGTGCATTTACATTTTGGGAAATTATAATGACACTGATGTAATTTTACAATTTTCACTTTTTAAAATGGATTATTATTATATATAATAGTACTAAGATATAATGTTTTACGATCATATATAATATATCTAAAATATTATTTATAATAAATTGATAATTAAAGAACAATAGTTAATTTGCTTAGATTTTATTTTTAAGTTGCGTAGTATTAGATATAAGTACATATATAAGCAGAAATTCTGGTCAAAAACAAAGAATTAATTTCTTCTATTATATAACGATGAAACATTATTAAAAATATTAAAAAAGAAAATATATCAAATGTTTTTGTAATTGAGAATTTAATTTTTTTTTACAGTTATAAAAATGTATTAAACTATTAAATTATTCAGTTTTATTCAAATTGGTCAATCAAAGAATATCATTTACTTTAGAACACGATTATGGTCTAAACTCTTGAAATAACGCGTTTATTTATAAATCGATGTATTTTATAATATTTTACAAGTTATTTTTATAATTTTATAATTTGAAACGATCGAGAGAAAATTTATTTTTGCAAGTACAGAAAGGGTCGCAAAGAAGAAAATTAGCGATAAATTAGACGATACGCATCAGCAATCCATTAATTTTAAATACTTGAAAAAGTTTTAGGAACCTCGAGGTAATGTATTAAATTTGTTAAGTAAACACGCACAGTTAAATAACCGTTTCCCTCGATACTTTTGAATCGAATGAATATCCTTTGAAAGAGGATCGCCGATCTCGAAGAAGAAGAAGAAGAAGAAGAATTTCGTCGATTACTCTCGAGCACGTAAGCCGTCGAGTGCACAAGACCTACGAAATTCCGTTCGGTCGTCCGGAATTCCGTGCTTCGAACGACGCCGAGGTCCCCGAGGACGTCCCCGAGGACGTCCCCGAGGACGTCCGCGAGGGTGGAAAGGGTGGGGTCGCGTGTGCTTACTGCGCCTCGGCGATCCCGATGATCGGCAGGACCAGCACCAGCAGCAGCACCAGAAGCAGCAGCAGCGGTGAAGACAACGGCGGCGACAACGGCGGCGACAACGGCGGCGACAATGGCGGTGACAGCGGCATCGGTATCAGCGGGCGATCGGTTGCATCGCGGCGGCTTGTCTCCCCCATGTTCGGCGCCCTCAGCGCATCTTCCGCGAGCGCCGGACTCAGTGGAGGACGAAGTCGGGGGCTGGCGAGGCGCGAGGCCCGTGCGACGACGACCACGACTGCGTCCCGAGAATTCTGCATGGCCTGGTGGAAGAGGGAGGACCGACGGATTTCCCTCCCTCTACCAGGGTGGGGGTTGATCCGGAGGGTGGGGGCTCCGCTGACTAGGGATCCGAGAGACCGGGGGCGAGCGCTGTTTTAAGGGCGACCCTCGGACTCCGAGACCTCCGGGTCGGTCCACGCGCGTGCGGAGAACCGACTGGAGAACGTTTCTGGAGCTTTCGCTCGTAGACCGGTGGAAGGTTTAGACCGGGAAACTTTCGGATATCGTACTTTTTAATTTTACAAATTACAAGCCGTACTTTCTTTTCGAATTATACTCCGATATTTTATTCGAGGCTTTCGAGCGCTCGAATTAAAGCAGCTTCGCTTTCGCGTTCCTACTTTTACCCGTTAGACAAATGCGAAAACGGTATTTCGAATCGTACATTATAAATACATTATAAAATTATCAAATTTAAAAATGGCGTCGCATAAGTTCGTTGATCGCTCGCGAGTTCCATTTTCTACTTTGATCCGTTCGCCGAACGACGAAACGTATAAAATCGATGAATTCCGAGAGGACGTTTCGACGATTGGACGCGTTTAAGAAACTCGCGAACCGATTAAAATCTTACGAACCGGTTACACGAGGGTCAAAAAGGTTGGCGAAAAGGTTGGCAAAAAGGTTGTCGTCTCGAAGCTCGAAAATACGCGGACGCCTCTTTTGTTTCGCTTATCCGGAAGAAACTTACGGGATCGAAGCGCCCCCGAGTTTTTCCTCCGGGCGAAAATCGGCCGACTCTCTGGCATCAGTTCGATCGGAAAAGTGCAAACGACAGACGGAAAAGTGCAGCCACTCGAGCGTATCGCTGGAGGTGGTAATCCCTCGTGGACCTCCAACAGCCGACCGCTGAAAAATCTCGAAATCTTCCCGACGCCGCTGCCCTCGACCCTCTCATCCGAGTTTACTCGAATGCGGCAAATTCTTCCCACCCTTCGTTCTTTTGTTTCGCGCCCCTTCGACGCTCGTTTCCTCCTTCGCGTCTTCCGGCATTGTCCGGGCATCCCCTCGATCCTCCTTTTTACACGCTCGCACGTACGCGGATCCCACGAGTCTCGCGTCCATCGCTCGCTAAGTACCTTCGAGCCACGCGCGACGCATTACGCGATCCCCGGGACTCTGGAGCCGAGGGATGCTGGGCTCGTTCTTCGTTTTTATCCTTTGCAAATTACCCAATTACGATCGGCCGACGCAGCAGCTTGGCATCCGTCCCTGCGAATATTTGCGACCGGGAGATCCGACGATGCTCCACTTTGACGAAAAAGGTTACTCACGATCTTACGATGTAAGCAATATTTAAGCGTTCGACGGTCGTTTCCATCTCGTCCCGTACTTTTTTCCGCTGGTGAGAATCATTTTCGAATCGATAAGCGACGATTTTCAGCTTTGCTCGTTTAAATAAACAATACACGCTTTAGCCTGGATAATTAACGATTCGGTTTAATCTTTTTATTTATCTCCTCGTAACTTTCCTGTTTTCGCTCGATCCCTCGAAACTTAGTCGAGGTAAATGCGTTTTTTTCTACCATCGGACTTTATTTTCACGGAGTAACAATTGAGTTACGTATACGAGAATGTAACCGTTTTGATTTTTAAACCACGTAACGCTACACAACTAAAACCTATCGATACTTTTCAAAATTTTAACGTATAACCATATAATTTATATTTTCAATATATTTAATCCGAAATTCCCGATGTTTTCTTGTAAATAATTTACCTTGAAACTACCTTGGGTAAATTAAAATTCCGAATTTCCCTACTTTGATCATTTTATTAATAAGGTCCGTTTCGATCTCTCGTACAAAATAATAAGCAATGCCTTGATTTGTGAATTTGTTCTTCGCGTAACGAGCGATGAATACTCGTTTAAAAATAAAAAGATCGATAATATTTTGAATCAAAGAAGAAAGGCGGTTAGTCCACTCGAAGCTTTTTAAAATGCCTCTTCTTACGCGAAAATAAGTCTTTAGAGTTTCAATTTTCACAGCATCGTCGAAATTCAATAATTCGATTGATTTTCCTCGCATCTCGAGTTCGCGACTAATTACCCGAGTCTCAACATTCGCGAGTAAGGACGAACCCAAAGAAGGTGAAACGTTGATAAAAGCGTCTACGGACGCAACTCGAATCTCGTAACGGTGGAAGGAAACGAGGCGCAACTCGAGGTATCGATCATCGGGTCGCGGTTCTTTTTCGCCTTCTTCTCGTACTTCTTCTCGTTCTTCTTCTCGTTCTTCCGCTCGTTCTTCTTCCTGTTCTTCTTCCTCTTTCACTGCCTCTTCCTCTTCTTCGTCGTCGTTGTCGTCGTCGACGTCGTCGTCGTTGTCTTCTTCTCGCGCCTCCGCATCCGCACTCAGGGGGTGGAGCAGCGACGGACGGGGGTGGAAATTTTGCCGCGAATAGAAAGTCGCGCCCTGCGCCCGCGCGTTCGAGTGGCCACTCTCGAGATCTCGGCCGGGGGTGGAGGTACTCAGGGTGCGACCCAGCCCGGACGAGAATGTGTACCGATGAGTCGTGTATAAGTTGAGTAGATGCGACGAGAAGCGATAAGGGGTGGAATAATATGCTCGGGGGAAGTCGTTTAATCTCGATCCCTCGCGACCGGATGCATCTTGTTCCATGACGACGACGACGTTGATCGCGACGCTTGATTTTCTCGACCGATACGTCGATCGTTAAGGGCAGTTGGTTTGCCAAGGAAAGACGATCGCGGTTACGGATGGAAATAAATTTGGATGCATTTCGGTTTTTCCATGCGATCTCGCGGTACAACCGGATAAAAATATATTTTCACGCTCTTCGAAAGGGACTCGGATCTAATAGGAAAAACTATGATACGTCGTTTTTAAACGCGTTGGAACCCCGACGTAGTTCAAAGGTTAAAAACGAATTTTTGCGTTTCGAGTGATTCAAGAGCCATTGTCGTTGGAGTTCATCGACCTATCTTCGCGCGTGTGTTGGTATTTTTATATTTACCGAAAATAATACACGAATCGCGAATATCGCTTCGAATAACGGTTAAGTTTCCGATACGATACTACGGAAGCTCTAAATTAAATAAGTTTTTGTCGTATTCTTTTGATGTTACTTTTTATTTTTACGCGAACTTAAATAATCGATGGGACTTGGAATGAAAAATACTTTGGTACTTACTCCACGAATTTATTTATCAAATGAAATTCTATATAATTAGAGTTTATTCGAACGAATACTTTTTACTTTATTTCTACCTATGGTAACGTTTTCAAATAATATAGAATTTGTTTAATCAAAGGAGAATTCGGTTACGTAAAAAACTGTCGTGTCGTAATTTCTAAATTTTTGTATCAAAAAAATACATTCGCGATATACGAAATTGAAGAGAACTTTGTTCGAAATTTGTTCGAAGCTCGTCTAATCTTTAATCTTTCGTTATTATATATTATAAAGACTAACATTTGACTTTTGTGACTATAAATTTATTAATATTTATTAATAAATTAATTACTTATATTAAATTAATATATTAATTACGAGTCGTACGAAATAAATGCAACGTTTGCGATCGTTGGAAGCGCGACAACGGAATTTCAATATTTTGTAAAAGAACAACGCAATGAAATCGATGTTCTCCAATTAGTTTCGGTGCGAACGAAGATCGATGGAGCGATCGATGGAGCGATCGATGGAGCGATCGATGGAGAACCGACGAGAGAACGTTGATCGAAAAAAGAAATAGAAAAGTCCTGGGCCTTATTCCCAGGTGTCCTCCGTGTCCTCCGTGTCCTCCGTGTCCTCCGTGTCCCTCGTTCCGATTTACGCGGACTCGCGAATCGTTACCTCCGTACATCTTTGGCAAAAATCGCGCGGATTCGGTTCGTCGCAATTAGATCCGTAGACAGAAGAGCATTTAGCACGCCCCGATGGAGTTGTAGCACTTCGTCCCGGATTCGTCGCGCGGCGGCCGCAATTACGATCCACCCGGGAGGTCGGAGGGTGAGGCGGAGGATCGTTAATCGAGGGTTCGAGTGTCGGTACTCGAGAGTCATCGTTTCGTAGATTCCCGCGGTCGTCGACACCGCGGATTTTCCCCCCTGGAGTTGATCAGCGCACGCGCGGATCTTCATCGGGGACAGCAAAAGAAGCTTTTGCGTCGCTCTTTTCTTTGTAACGTGATTTACAAACTCGTTGATTCGGAGCGTCGGTGATTGGGAAAACCTTTGGAGGTTCGCGCGAGACGTGGAAGACTAATTTGGGTACCTTCGGCGTAACCTCGCGAAATTTGTTGGAATATTGGTGTTTTCGTTTTTACCTGTACTTTTAAAACCATTTCTTTTCCGATGAGAAAACGGATGTTATTTTAGATTTTGAATATTTATTAATGGCTATAAAGTTTAATGTATACGTGTACCTGAAATTATAAATGTTTAAACTTAAAACTTACTTGATCAATTTTTGTAGTATTGGCATAATAATTGTATTATTACTGTAAAAACTTGTATTTGAAGTCTTTTATGAGTTCATTTTCACGTATTGATATAATATGTCTGCAATAGATGTATGATAAATTATCCATAAAAATATATTTTTATTCTTTTGATGATATTTTTTCTCTTCCAAATATTCATATTTATAATATTTTGTTAAAATGTAATTTTATATTCTAATTTTAATTTAGTCTTGATCCATGAAAAATTTTTTTGCGATTTAATTATCCCAATTAAAAATTCTATATCAAATTTTATTTTTAGTTATATTTAAAACTTTGTTACGTAATTGATTTCACTCGCTCGACGATATTTGCTTCGGTTATATATCCTATAAAAACTTATGTAAGAAATATGAAATTATTTTTTACATATTTTACAAACCTCAATATTTTAGATCTAGTATTTCTTATTTAAGAAAATTATCGTTTAAAAAATTTAATAAATACGTGTGTTTTACGGAATATTTATTATGGTATAACTCAAACAAATTTTTTTACATAAAATTAAGTTGTATATATAGATAATATTACGATATTAAATATTATAATATAATTTTTTATTTTTTGTACCGTATTTTTTTTATAAACTTATAGATATAACGTAACGCTGTAAAAAAATATTTAAATAACTATAAAATTGTTTTGGAAAATTCGTGATTTTTCTGTAAAAAAGGAATTCTGAATCTAATGATTTAAAAATTTTTTACTTAAATTTGTTTTTAAATTTTTTCGTTGCTTGACTTTTTTTACGGAATTAGACATAAAAATGTCTGTAAAATCAAGAATATTGAATTCGACAATATTTTAATATTAAATACTGTAATAGAAATTTGATTTTCCATTTAAATTTTTAACGTATGATAGAGATATTTAAATATATATATATTAATATATAATAATAATAATTTTTAGTATAGCGGTCATAATTAGTCATATATTGTTTATATATATTTCGAGTGATTGTCGATTATATTTATTAAAATGGAATTCTGAAAGTGCCGTAAGCTTGTATTGTTCAAGTGCTTCCTCTCTCGAGGATTTCTCCTTGCCATAGAAATACTCAAATACCTCTTAAACTTTTTCTCTGTGTAGAAATACGAAGTGCTCCAATAAAAGATTATAAGAAAACCACTAATGATCTAAGATGTTAACTAATTTTTAATTCCTAATTGCTTATTTAAAACATATAATTTATTTACCATTATTTATTTTTTACATATTTGATATAGTCTTATACTTTTGAATTATTTTTTGTATTAAAAATAAATACGTTTATAAACAAATATATGCAAATCATTTCTGTGATTTCTATACGTAATCTAGATCTAAACTTACGGAAGAATTGATTTTACGAAATTATTTGGATCAAATTTAATATTCCATATTTTATTTTTGATTATATTTAACTAATCGTATATACTTACGATATACGTTACAAATTTTATTTTCTATTTCAATTAAATTTCATTTAATTTAAGAAAACGTAAAATAATGTAATTTGCGATTAAAAATATCACGAATTATTAAACTTTACATTTATAAGAATTTATTTTATTTACGATAAATACAGTATTATTTTGATACGTATTTGAATAAATATGTATTCGAGACTTTAAAAGTTCATGCTTAGAAACTTTCATGTATTTTAAAACTTTATTAACAGTCCTTGATTCGATCCAAATTATTTCTCGTGTTAAAAAATAAAAAACGTTATCGACGGTATCTTGGAACTTCGGCTAGTTTACTTTGATTCCAATAAGTTAAATATTTATATTTCATCAAATTAATTAATTTATCGTACGTAAAGTACCACTCAAAGATTGAAAAGTTTTAAAAGATTCGAGTAAATCAAGAAAATAGGGAAGAAAAAATTTGGAAACACGTATTACGAATACCATTCAAGAAATTCGTACTCTCGTCTAATCACGTATGAAACAAGTCGAAACTGCTGAAAACTTTGACAACCGATATTACAAGTATCAAATATTTCACGGATCCCCGAAAACTCGACTTCAAAACGAAAACTCGCGGATAATCGAGACTCGACGAGTCGGCCTACAACGACCAACACATCCAGGAAAATTCGTTCGCTCCATTTCACACTCGACGAGTTCCCATTCGAACGAAGATCGACCGGTAACCGATCCAACTTACGTAACTGATAAAACCTCCGAGTCTCTCTTTCCGCGTTTCGGTTCGATCGAGACGAGCCGCCACGAGTGATTTCAACGCGAAGTAAATCCTGGCGCCAAACCAACAATACGAGGCGATTTCGATACTCGACGATACGACGTTAATTGTATCGATTTCGATACTCGACCTCGACGATCGTACTTTTCGTCTTCTTCGAAGGACGGACTTGCGCCATAATTATCCCTTGCCGTGATCGCGAAAGTCCTTTTATCGGGAGATATTCGTGTCCTGAGGTTCTCGCTCGAAGATTGCATCGGAAATTTCCGAGCTCGTTTTTTCGGTCTGTTCGATGCAGTTCACAAAATTCGTCTTTTCAGGTATGAGAAGCGGATGCATCGATATTAAAAACAAATTATATCTTACAATCGGTAGATTTAATTTAAAAAATTAAGTTTGTGGTTGCTAATGTATCGATAATGATGTGAAAAGCAGTTACCATTCCTTAAACAGTTATTACGGGTAATCGAGACTAGATATTTGTAAAGTTGAAGAAAAATTCTGTACGGTGCGTAAACTATTTCGCGTAAGGAGATAAATACGTATTCGATCGATTAAATTACATTTAAAATAATGATTCGATGCGTTACCGATGTATCGTTGATTGATAAGTAATGCGTATCGTACGATTCCGCGGATGCGTTATGTAACGAAATTATTCACTCGCATAGATATAATATTTTGAGATGCTTTACGGTATAAATATTATTGTTTTTAATAATAATGTTTTACGAACGTTTAACGATTGGTTTAGCGATAGTTCGATTAATCTGGAAACTTATTCTGCAACATAAAATTATAAGTAATACATCGAGTTAAGAAACTAGGCTTAAATAAGTTTAAACGCGTTGATCCATTAAAATTAATTCCAAATGTAGCGATCCTTCGATGAATCGTTGCACAGAATACATTATTAGTCCGAAAATTTCTAGTTTATTTCGTAATCGCTGAAACTCCTAAAGATTGTCGCGAGTCCGAAAAAAGACGAGAAGTCCGCCTTCGGTCAAAGGGAGAGGCGGACATCGAAATCAATACGCTGCAGCTTCGGTTGACGTTAGTCTCGCTTCCGTACCGTCGGTGAAACAAAAAATATAACTAAAGAAAGAGGAAACGACGTCGCAGCTAAAGTAGGTCAGCCGGTGAAGAGATCGCGAGGCGATGGCGCGGAACAAGAAACGAAGGATTCCACTGGCCCCGAGCGAATCCGCTTGGCGTGTAATCAAGGCCCGTTCGCGGACGTCGGACGTCGGATGTCGAGGACCGACGAAAACAAAAGAAAGAGGAACGAGGCGAGTCCTCACCTCCGAGGACTCGAGGCGCCGCGAGACTTTCGTGACGAGCATTTCGCCGTGAGGGAAACTCACGATTTCTTCAATTCTTTCAAAAAGAGAAGTTCTTCTTTTTGCTCCGACGATGCTTTTATTCTTAGCGATTCTTAACTATAATTCCGAGAAATTATAGTAGCGGCGATTCCACCAACACTGACAATTATTTTAATAATATTCGTACGCTTTGGTATAAATACGATTTGAAAAATGGTATTCGTGATATGGTGACTTTGTTTTTTAACGAAAATTAAATTCGTCTATTTCACGAATTTCCAGCCAAGGGCCACGAGTTTACTTGTATTTTTATGTTTAGCGTTATTCCGCTTAAATAATATAGTACGATACTCGAACAAAAACCTACGATCGAATGAATCTGATTTTTTCGTTAAAAATAATTTCAACGAGATATTCAAAAGTTGTTTTTAGAGATATATCGTTTAACGGAGTGTGAAAAGGTTTCGTTTTAAATTGGAGTCATCCGCAATTTCAAACGGGATTTGAAATTTTATCTGTATCGCAACTATGATTCCCTTTAAATAAAATTGTTTTCCCTCGAGAATAATTCTGTTCCAAATACCTTCTTCTTAATATCTTAATAAGAATATTATTCTTGGATCGTACGAATCAAAATGTATAGTTTACAGAATTTCACATTCGCAAAACTTTGCACCGTCGTTAGAATAATTATAAATATTTTCTTAAAATAATAAATTGTTGGTAATATTCACTTTTTCGGAAAAATGAGAAATTTCAGATTCATGAAAATTATTTTATCGTATATTGATATTTTCGACAAAACGATGCATTCATGTTTTAGATAAAATTATTATACAAAAATTTAATTTTTACGTACATTAAAACATAATTTTTATTTCTTCTTTTAGTTTAATGTTTATCGAAATAATTGCGTAAATCACATATAAATACGCAATTCTTTGTATATAAAAATTCTTTCGATACGAAATATATAGAAAACTTTATTGTGTTTTTAAGTAGACAAGATCACCGTTTAGTCAAACGTTGTTATACTGTTTATTCGAATTTTTTTTTGTAAATTCCATTGATTATATCTTTTTGAATTTCTTTGTCATTATATATAGATATACTACAGATCCACAGTTTTCTACGTTTATAAGACAGTTATCGATCGAACACGAGTAAAGATTGAAGTTTAGGATCGTTGCAAGGGAAAAATTCGTTCGAAGTGCAGCAAAAGTAATATTCGCGGTGCATAGCAACGCTTTGGTTATCGTTTCGTTTGCGGCTACGTTTTAAAATGTCGTTTCCAAATTAGGTGCAATTACACACACTCGATTGTAGCATTAAGCGGGTATCCGCATCGAATAAAGTGTTTGCGTCAACGGATCAATGACGTCATCGGCGTACACGTTCGAGTAATCAGATAAAACAGGTACTCCAGATTTCAGTCTTTCGATTCGCTCCCAGTTCTCTTCTTTTGTACGAAATCTCGTTTTTATTCTCGTCGCAGGCTTCGATGCTGCTCTGCCAATAAACACGGTTAAAAGAGCGTACGACCCGCTTCTCGGAGAATCGACGAGCGAATTTCTGGTAAAATTTAACGGATGATTCCGCACTCGAGAGCTTTTCTTTTCGCCGACGAACCTTTTTCAACTTTTAATCATTCGTAAACGAACATCGCGTTTATTAATTCCTTTACAACCGAAATCTTATCTTTTCAAAGCATAATTTAAAAATAGCGAATGTGAAATTTCCTAATTATAGATATTAACCATCGAGTAAGAATCGCGTCACGAGTATCAAAGATTTCCATTCGTAACGAAACTTTTTTTTAATTACAATTTATTAATTAAAATTACTCGTACGCGTATTGTACGCGTATTGTACGCGTATTGTACACGTGTAATGAAAAACGACTTGTGCAACGACTCAATTTTACCGGTACACCGAATCGATAACATATTTAATATCGCGCGAAAAATTGTCGCTTCGGGTGTGAAGAATCTTCCTCGCGAATCGCGTAATATTACAATAATACACCGAGCCTCGATTTCTCAGCTTCGACTTTGGGACACAATATTTGGTTCGTCGATATCTGGAACTTCTTATATTTTCCCGAAGCATCGCCTCGCGTGCCTTACCGATTCTCGCCCCTCCATCGTCGCGATATCGCTCGCGATTTCCCCTCGCGAACAGACAATGGAATTCATCGATCCCCGGTTGCTGTGCCTACATCAGCAAGAGCGCCAAGTCACTCGAGCGCGTCGGAGTGAAGCGGTCCTCCCCTTCCCTGCGGAATTAAATTGGCCGCAGACTTTCGCATGCGTCAGCTCCCGATGACGAGGATCGAGTGTCGGAGCTTCTTCCGACGGATTTCCGACTCCGATTCACGATTCCAACAATCACCGAGCGATTTCTCTTTGCATTCGCTTTTGCGTTTTACGGGCGATGAGGCTAAACGCGTCGACGCTTAACCAAATCAGCGTACAAATAACAGTGTAAAAAAAATTTTTAGAAAAATGACGAGCTAATACGTTTAATACCGAAAATTATTTGGTATAGTTTATTCGACCGGTCGTCCGTCGATTGAAAATTCTGGAGATCGACGAAATTGATCGACTCGCGAAATTTTTCAAACGATCAGCCGACCGTATTTCGATGCCTAGAGTCGACAAAATTTTTGCCTTCCGAGCATTTTTCTAGGACTAAATCTATTTTATATCCGTGGAATACGATATTTCTCTATCGGTATTAAATATTCATTTTTAATTCGGTAATAAAAGTAATTATAAAAAAAAGAAGAGTTGAGTTAAAGTAGGACGCGTGAAGATTTTTTAGGTATTTTATGCACTTGTAAAATAAAATAACGATCGATAAAAACAACGATTAAAAAATCTTTCTTTGCGAACGCATCGATACGTAAATTTTAACGTATAACTTCGATCGCACCAACTTTTTTTGTTTTCGAAATAAAATGAAAGAAACCATAAGACAAGCGAATTTTAAATCGAGCATTTATTAAAATATTGATTCGTTTTAAACGAGTACGGATTATCGAATCCGAGATAAAAGAAAAATTTTATTTTTCTATAAATTTTAAAAATAAAAAACTTTCTAAATATTTAATACTTTGAATATAACCACAAACAATCATAAAATGCGATATAATATTTTTTAGCAACTACATTTTTATGAATTAAAATAAGAATTATTATATTAACGAACTGATATATAATCTATAAACGATAAATTAAACTTTTGAATAAAGATTATTTTAAATAATCCCAAAGAAAGGATCGCGTTTAAGATTAAAATCCAATATAGTAAGTTTTGAAACTTGACAGTAATTACGTCAATGTTGCTAACAAGCGCCATTGTACCGGAAAAACATAATTATATTCCATTTTATCTTTCGCTCGATCGATCTAATTCAATAAATATTTTTTATCTTTTTCGAGATTTTTACGATGATTGCGATAAATATTTTTAATTATAATTTTAATTACTAAAAAGATATAATATTTTTGTATTTTTGTATAGATCGCATATCTATATTAAGATTGATTCGCGTAACATAATTTAATTCTCGTACGTATCGTTCGAACGAAAATATACGAAATTAATTTTTTAAAATCGGATGCTCGGATATAAAAAGATTACTAGGCAAAATTATTAAAATACAATATGTCGATAAACGGATGATCGAATTATGTAAAACATTTCAAAAAACTTATTACAACAAAAAAGAATAAATAACTTTCAATATATAAAACGGAGCGATAAAAAATATAATTTTTAGAATCTTTATCGTAATTTACCAATACAATCGCTCCGAGCGTTCCATAACCAACTCGAAGATTCGATACGATAGTTCATTTACGATATTCGATGATTAGGATCCAAAATTATAAAAATGTGACTTGCTTCCGTACAAAACAATTAAATGATAATTAAATCGTAAGTAGTATAGTATCCGATAATACCGATTATATCATGTAACGATTACCGATCTAGTGGTATAAGCGAATAATAACGAACTTATTCAAAAAGCTATACCCGCAAGAAAACGAGCGACGATCGAAAAACCAAAAGCACTTAGGCTACGTAAAAACGCTACGACCTTCCATAACATTTACTTTAGAGCGGTACTTTAAAAGAACGACGTTAACCGATTATTCCATCCCTGCAACATCGGTAATCGGGGCAGTCTTGATTCGATCGCATCGTTCGCCGAACTCGGCACGATATTTTCAAAACAACCGGAAAAAGAAGGAAGCACGATCGTTGGTCCGATCCCGGAGCTTCGAGCATCGAGCTTGATTCGTAAATCGTACGGGAAAAGAGAGAAAAACCAACTTCCTCGGTCGAGAGAGAGAGAGAGAGAGAGGAAAGTTCGCGCGGTTGAAAGACGTCCAATGGGGGCGCGAAACTCGGAGGTTTCGAGGCTGTCAGGAGAGACGATGCACGATAAGCACGATCGTTCTTCTTTCCTCGTGACCTGACGCACACATCCCACCCACCCACCCACCAACGGAGAGGCCTTTTCCTTTGCCTCTCTCTCGACTCGCTCTCGTTTCTGCCGCTGGGCGCAGCGCCGACTATTTTTGGACGGCGCGCCGACGATTGCCGACGCGGCCATTTCGCTTCTCCTTCCTCAGAGTTGCCGAGGAGAAGCTTCCCGCCACCCGAGAAAGCTCGATCGAACTTGTTATTCTCGTGGCGCGCGATTTTTGACCTCCGCGTTCTTCCTTCGATTCCTTTCCTTCGAATAAAATCCGAGCCGAAGCTTCGAGACGTCGCCTTCGACGAATATCTTCTGCTTTTTCTTTTTTCGTTTCGAGTTGTCGGAGATTGTTTTTACGAAAGCACTTTTCGGAGGAGGAATTATTTCATTGGTCCGATAAGATAATTACTACAAATTCTGTCGTAATTACTTCAACTTTCGAGACATGCTTGTAAAAACTCGTGATTTTATTATTTATTAAATTATAATATTACTTAACGAAAAACGAGTTCTTACCTGCTAATGAAATTACTTGAGATTCATTGCATCGGTCGTGATCGAAACTTCAAACCCGCAGAAAAGCGGCGATGTAAAATATAATTACGGATTAACGTTATATAGTTTACTCGGCGATCGAGATACTAATACTTTTGTAATTAAAATTCAGGAAATGAACGTCTTTTCAAAGTATAAGTACAAATTATATAATAAGTACGTTTCTAAATATATAAAAAAAAATTGTTCACGCAGGATCGAAATCGTTTCGATAGCGCTAATAAGTGGGAGAAACGTACGCAATTGGTTCCACGTACTTAAAAATTTGCTTCGTTGCAATACATTTTTCTCGGATTAAATTAAATTTCTTACGTACCTCTGATCGAGTCTCGACGTTCGCTAATAATACCTAAAGATATTACGTATTTATTCGTTAAAAAACAATAGACCGACAAGTTTACACCCGAGCACAGCTTTAAACTTTGAGTGTACTTATACGTACGATTGGAGTAAAGCGGTGTAAAACGGCAATTATAAATAATATTACGTAAAAACGGATATTTTTTGTTATCTCAAGTTATAGTTTCATAGTTTACGAAACGATACATATAAAAAATATCAACGATATTCCACGCGTATTGATTTCTTATTAATTTTCATCTTAAATTTGTCGATGTAATGTCGATTATAAGAAATAAAATTTTACGAGCGCATAATTAATTCTTACCAAAAATCGATCGATAAAAACTACTCGATATTTAAATCTGATTTAACCGGTTCGATTCATATACAAGCTACGAAACGCCTGAAATAATAACCGAGTAATTTCTACATCTAGAATAATATCTATATCCGATCTACATCGAACCTCGCCCGACCCAAGTATCGAAGCAAAGGTGCGAATACACCCAAGTTTTAAGCTTTGTATTCACGCGAATATAAATCACGTACGATGTGTAGAGCAACCCCAAGTACCGTCGTGTGTACTTACCTCGTAAAGTAATAGTAATTAACCTATATACTCACAAGACGTAGATCGAGACTTTTTTTTTCGTTCTCGGTCTACAACGTCACAAGATGCATCGTTAAAACCTTCTTTTGGACTCGAAGGCAATTCGTTCACTCAAAGCGTGTAAAGTTACTTAAGTCGGTTACTCCTTGTGCATTAATTACATTAATTTTAGGAATTAAGAAAGACATTGGATAGTTTATAATTATTAATTTTCGAAAGCTTTGCGCAGTACCGAATACCGAGGTACGATTCTATTTCATCGTAAGACATTTTTTTACGTTTTGTAACGATGCAACGCAACGCGACTCGATTATAAGTAACGAAAGAAAATTTTTTCACGATGCAACGTTGAATATTTTTTAAAGAAAGGTATCCTTTATTGTAAATTATTTGCTGGTAGTTCGGCAGGTAAGTAATTTAACGACGCGACGCGGAGATTCCTTATTATGGTTAATCCAAAAGATGGCGCTGTGTATTTATTCGGCTAAATTAATTTCTCATAAATTAAAAATTGTTAATCAGTTTGAAAATCGAAAGAAGTTAACGATTTTTCTTTAATTCCGTATACTTTTCCATAAGAACGAAACTTTCTTATGAAATTTCGAAATTTTATAAATGTATATTTTTTAATTATGAATAAAATTTTACGAATGTTATGAATTACAAATTAGCTATAATTTTCAAAATCGAAACAAATTTTATAAAATATACGACATCGTCGAAAAGATTTAATTACTTAAAAGTGTTCATAAAGTACGTAAAAGTGAATCATTTTCCCACCAAAGGAAAAATTGATTTTTGCGCGCATACGTTTATATTTCCTTATAATATATACATACGCGTATTTATGAAATATTTACCTTCCGTAGGTTTCGGTACACGCGAGATTCGATGGTAACGAATCCGTAAATATTTCCGCATAATATTTATCAAAGAATAATATTTTTCACCCTTTGATTTATCTGGAATTCCTTTTCGATAAAACAGAAAACTGCTCGATCGAATATAAGATTAACGATTTAACAATACGGTAGAGAAAAATGTAGTACTTACCTTGAAACGACGATATTCGATGTCTCGTTGAATTCAATGATCGTAATAATCGTAAAAAATTGTCGAAAAAATTGTCGAAAAAATAGTGAGAAAGGAGACGGGTAGGAAGTTGTGAGAAGGCAGGGGTGGAATATCGAACGAGAAAAACACAATATTTATGTAGGATAGATGACATTTATTTCATTATCTTGTAACTATTGATTTATGCTACTGACGCTATACTCGTACAGATTACCTACAATTATGTCAATAATTATGCATGAATTCAAAGATGCGTGAATTGCGCGGGTTTTCTTGTACCGAGCCTATTTTCCGAGTTCCGCAATGATTGTATACGTAACGATGAGAAAAAAAAGCGATCGCGCGCGTTTCCGAGACTTTCGGTATCGAAAAGCCTCGGATGTTGGAGCCAGTCGTTGAGTATCGATCGGCGATTGCGACGCGAGTCTTAAAATCACAAGTGCACACGCGCGACATGTAAATTGCGGACGAATAGGTCAGACTCGTCAGACTCGATACAAACGTACATTTTGTACACCATTTCGTAAAACCTATACAAGCCAGCGGCATAGAATCGGAACGGAGATGTTGGACCAGAATCGTCGACGCGTCGACGCGTCAACGCGTCAACGAGTCAACGAGTCAACGAGTCGACGAGTCGACGAGTCAACGTTGAAACGTTGGCGAATCGCTCGAACGATCGCGTCCAGATTACACAAGTTCTGAGGAGTTTCCGTTACCGAGGGAACGCAATTAACAATTATTAAATCCGTCGATTCATCATCGACGGATGCTGGTTCCTCCTTTCGTTCGCAATCCCGACTCCGACTCGCCTTCGTCGATCGCTCAACCCGACTATATTTTTTTCGCTGTCTTCGCTTTCCCTGGTTAATCGGGGCTCCGTTTCACGCTGCTGTGAAACTCAGTTGACTCAAAATCAGTTGAAATTGCACGCGGTCGCTCTTAAAATTTTAAATTTTACAATATCCGCTCGTTTTCTCCGCGCTCCCCGTTCCATTGATTTTCGATAACGTTCGAGAGAGCGCTGATTTTGGCGATTTTTACTAGGTCCCTTTTGTACCGATACCATTCGATCGATAAAGCAGATTCCGATTATACATATTTTATAAAATCTTAAAACCTTGAACAAACCTTGAACAAATCGTGAACAACGATCGAACGAAACGCAGAGAAAATTAAACCTGGTGTACGTGTTGTAGTTGCCGTTGTACTAGCCGTTGTATTAGCCGTTGTATTAGCCGTTGTATTAGCCGTTGCAGTCGAAACTCGCGACGGCGAAGAAACTCGCGTTTCGTACCGCAAAGAAACGTGTAAAACGCGTATTATTATTATCGACTGAGTGATGCACAATGTTCCTCTTCCCACGGAAGATTTCTTCGCACCTTACTTTTTTCTTTTTGGTATAAATATTTATAATGTTCTAGATTTTCATAATATTGTAGAAAAGTTATACATTTATTTGCAAAAGTTACTTTATTAAACGTTTTAAAGCGATAAATTTTCCTCGGTTATTAAAATATCGAGGAAATCGAAGCGACGAATTGATGTTACAAAAATTTCACGTTTCATGCATCACTTAGTCTATACATATGTATATATATATATAACTTATTTTTTTTTTTTGTATATATATATATAAACAACACGTGTTTGCGTATATTAAAACCGATTCACGAATTCTCACAATTCTCACGATACTCACGATACTCACGATTCTCACGATTCTCACGATTCTCACGATTCTCACGATTCTCTCACGATTCTCACAATTCTCACAATTCTTGCTCTTAGTAGCGTCATCCTTAATCGCGGTAAATCCTAAATCCTTGTCTTAACCTTATCAACTAATATAATTAAAATTATTATCGGTATCATCGTTATTATATTTTTTCCGCGTTTGGTACGAAGGAACATGAGACGGGGATCCCCGAAGACGATCTCGATCGTCTCGATCGATCTCATCTCCGTGGAATTTCGTCACTGCACCGCCATCTGGACCTTTATTACTCTTTTTTTCTTTCATTTTTATGCTTTTTGTAAAAAACAAAAATTTATTTTACGCGGAGCGAGTAGCGAATCCCGTCTTTACGTCTTTACGTCGTCTCTTTGTGGCTGCATCAGGGGACTTTCATCGTCGCGACGCTTCGTTTTAATACCTCTTGATTCGTCTTAATGCCCCGAAAAAATATCGAGGCTGGGCAAAAAGTAACGGGGAGAAAAATTACGTCCGATAAAAGTGATTGCAATTTCGAATTGCACTCTTTATGCGTTAAGACGTTTTAATACCTTTGTTGGCGTTATCGCGAGGCCGGGAGGCCGAAAGGCTGTGAGGTTGGGATGCTGGGAGGTTGGAAGAGGCTGGGAGGCCTCGATTTTCCTCGATTTTCCTCGATTTTCCACGATCTTCCTCGATTTTCCACGATTTTCATCCCATCCGCGTCGAGATCTATTCGATACACCGATTCGCGCGCAACGCATCTTTAGCCTTAGTCGTAGTCTGTTACGAAAGGAATATTATTTTTTCTTCTTTTACTTTAAATTGAGATCATAAATACGTAACGCGCTAATAATTAAATTTAAAATATTAATAATATATACGACTTTTATCGGATGTAACTCGCGGTAGGCGTTACTTTTTGCCGAGCCGCGCCCAAAGTTGAAACTCGCGTTGTGCTCCGATTCTCCACTTGAGTATACAATCAAACTACGCATAAATGATAAAAGTAAATAAATATATATATAGATCGCTTCTCGGGGTTGATGCGACGAACATAAGCGCTAATTAAAAATTACTATTATAATACGCGAGTGGTTGATCACGTTTAAGATGTGAAGTATCCACGAGGTTCGGTCGCAGGCGCTCAGGTTATAGCAATTTTTAAAATTCGCGCGCTTTCGCGTTTCCCCGCCTGGAATCATTGAATCACTCTACAAAACTTAATACTCTGACAATAGCGTTATTGATTTTGATTGACTATCATACAGGGGAAGGAGAAAAATGTAGGACGCGGAATGTGCCTCCCGTCAAAAATTCCCAGGTGGCCTCTCTCTTAGGAAAATAAAATCCAAGGAATATTATCAAGTATAATAAAATCTTACAACGAAGAGCGAAAAATTGCACATTTCTGTAACGTTATTATTAGTAGTATCGTTATTAATATTTATATTTACTTCTCTTACTAAATATTTTTATTTTTATTATTCTTATTAATCTTATTATTCTTATTATTCTTATTATTCTTATTATTCTTCATACTCTTCCTCCTCCTTCATCTTATTATTATTATTATTAATATTATAATTATATTATTCATATTATCGTAATCGTAATCGTTATTCATTATTCATTATTCATTATTCATAATTCATTATTCATTACTCGTTACTCGTTACTCGTTATTCATTATTCATTATTTATCGATAAAGGACGACTCGTCTCCGCGAAATCACCGCGAGTCCCGGTAAATTGTTCCTTGCGACGTAAACTCCGCGCCGTCGCGTAACTTTAACAAAGTGGTTATCGTTATATAAAAAATTAGGACGTTATCTTGTTTCGACTACTAATTTTACGGCGGGTCTCCTTGCCGATCGAATCGGATCGAATGGGATCGAATGGGTCGACGGCACCGAATCACGCTAGGAATGAACGTCTTCACCGAGTCGCGCGCGAATACGCCAAAAAAAAGCAACGAGTCTCCGTTACTTTGTTTTAAATATAAACATTTTTCAACTTTCACGTTTTAAATCATCCATTTCTAACCGAAAACCCCTGTTTCTCTCTCTCTCACTCTAGCTTACTCTCTCCCTCTCTATCTACCCTTTTTTTCGTCTCTCTTTCGTCTCTCTTTCGTCTCTAACGAAATAACGCGTTCTCAAAAAAAGAACGGTGTAAGAGTTTGCCAAAAATAAACTTTGAAAATTTTGATATATATATAAATATAAATATATATATATATATAAGGAAAAATAATATACACAACATAAATCTATCTGCATAAATATAAATGTAATAAAAGGAAACATAATAGTATTTTTCCACCAAAGGGAAATAGTTATTTAGTTGTTTCTGGAAATTTTCAACGGGATCGTCTCGCTCTGGGACGTAACACGCCTTATATATTACCAGTGGTACCGCAAGTTTCGCATTTTAAATATCGCTTATACCATTATCAAAATTGTCTAACGCGGTATTTTGTTCACTGGCCAATCTCCTTTTCGCGCATTATCGAATCGATTTGCCTCTTTTCCTAACCGACTTGCAACTTCCTGCAACTTCTTTTTACAAGACGTCTTAAAACTCTGTTCGGCTTATAATCCATTATAATCCATTATAATCCATTTACGAAACGAATATTTCCCGATCATCGGAATTATATCCTCTTTATTCCATTAAATGTCGTATTTCTTACTTTTTTTTTCCCTTTAGATAACGATGGATATTTATTTAATTATTTAAACGTCTTCCGGTTTTACCCATACACGCTTCCAAAATTTATATTCGTTCGTCGATCGATCTACGCGACACAGCTTAAAAAATTAAGAAAAAAATCGATTGGATAAACCGACGCATACTTTTCCCGTTGTTCGTTAATTTAGTCAACGTTTAAAAAATCTTTTTTATACATCTAAATTCTTTACTTTTAAAATTTAAACTATTTTTACAATTGCGTGATAAAAGACGGGAAAAGACGGGAAAAGACGGGAATTGGAACGAATATAAACCTCGCGTATATATTTTGTCGGTAAAACCAAAATATCGTATAGTAATAAAATCCGATTACTTTTACTTGCGAATCAATTACATTTACAAATTTGATGTAGGTGTGAAAATATTCGATTTCGTATTCGAATTTTACTTTCATCACATTTAGAGAATGGTTTACCGATATACAATCGCATGAAGATAATCACATATACATTCATTGAACGGCTCTGGACCTAAAAATATCACTATTTCGATTATAAAACGTAGACTCCGCTTAATAATTATGATGAGGGAAGCCACTAGAGATGGCGCATCGGTCGCATCGGGCACACAACCCATCAAATTTTATTTATAATCTTATTTATCGCGTTGTAACCGACGACACACACACATATTTTTTTATATATATATATATATATATTTATTTTTAGACAAATATTTATATAATTTTGTAGGTTATGCGAAAAGAGACGACACCGGCGCCACCTGACGCGAACTTGGGCAGTAATTTTCAAGCGGAGTCGAATTCCATAAATGATTATTTATGTACCATTTAAGTCAATAGTTCATATATTTTCATATATTTTCATATATTTTCATATATTTTCATATATTTTCTTTATAGTTCGATCTTTAAAAAAAAGTACCGAGCACGATGTACGTCCTAATTGAAAAGTTGAAAAGTTTGAAAAAGTAAAGATCGACGGCCTTATAAAATTTGTTGTTGTTGTTGTTGTTGTTGTTGTTGTTTATCTTATTTTTAATGCAATCTTGCCGAAAAGCGAGAAAAAAACAGCAATAACGATTGAGTTTCCCTGCCAGTATTCTTGGCGTTAGTGATCGCGGTAAGAAGGCCGAGGGAGTAACTCGCATTTGTGCTTGTTGCGTGATTTTTTCCTCGTTGCAACTGATCGACTCGAAAGGATTCGGCAAATGAACCGGCGAATGAACCGGCGAGTGAACCGGCGAGTGAACCGGCAAGATGAATAAAATGCTCATTTTCGGATAGTTTGCCTTATTTTCCACCTGCTCCGTTGCTCGGCGGTCGGATATGCTCGGCGCTCGGTTGCTCGGCGCTCGGTTGCTCGACGCTCCGTTGCTCGACGCTCTCAGATTCTCGGATGCTCGGATGCTCAGACTCTCAGCCACTCTCTCTTCCACTCTCTCTCTCTCTCACCCACTCTCTCTTCCACTCTCTCTCTCTCTCTTTTCCACTCTCTCACTTCCACTCTCTCTCTCTCTCTTCCATATATTTCTTTTTTCTTTTAATCTTTGATCAAATCGCTAACCTCACTGCGAGAATGTGAAATTTGGTCTTTCTCCGAGGTCTCTCCGACGGCTGGCCGTCGCGCGAATTATTGCATGTAAAAATCAGGGTGATCTGAGTCCTTCTCAAACCTCTTGGCCTCCTCCTGCATGCTCTCCTTGATCTTGAGTATGGCTGCCGACTCGTTCTGATCCTGCGAACCAACCAACACCAGGCCGGTTACAACAGCCGCCTTTCAGGCACCTTTCGGCCGAACCCCGTCGCTCAACTTTTTTTTATATTTTCTTTTTCTTTTCTTTCTTTTCTTTTTTTTCTCTTTTTTTTTTCGTTTTTTTCGTTTTTTTCGTTTTTTTTTCGTTTTTTTTCTTTTTTTTCTTTCTTATTTTTGCCAACGGGGTTCACGCGCCTTTTTTCTCTGTATTTCTCTGTTATTTTTATTAATGAAATGTTCGCAGCGTTTCACCAAGATACGATCACTTTGTTCCTTGACATGCTAACTTTTTTCTTTCCTCTTTTCTTTAGGACATTTATCGTTAATTTACGCACTAATTTACCGATCGAGCTGAAATACATTTTACCGAACACCGAACTTGTAAAAACCAATCTTTCGTTTATACTTTTTTACGAGGAGTTTGAGTTCCGAGTTAAACGACGCTTCGATTTACCGACGGTTCGCGTTAATAAATATGTATTAAACGATGACACGAATCAAGAATAAAATAGAATATACGAGATTACATCGGTTTATTTCAACCATTTCAACCTGCGATGTAATCTCGTGTTTATTTTTCCATTTTTAACCGGTCGATGATTCTAATATTTACGTGGGAATCTCTTAAGATGGTTGATGCATTTAGATATTGTAGAAAATTAAATAATTTTATAGGCATGTATTTTAAATTAGCGGTAAAATTGTGTAAACGTAAAGATAAAACTTATAGCAAATTATATCGAGACGTTTATTTGTAGAAAAAAATATTGGTATACAATTTTTATGAATAAAGTGTATATCAATGTCCACGTAGATTTCTTATTTTCTCGATAAAAGTTTACACCGAACGAATATAAGTATAATAAAAATATGTTTTTGCTAATTAAAAATTGATTTATCGTCGAGTATTAAAAGTTCAATAAAATAGAAAACAACGTTTTTAGGAAACAAAATAATTTTCTATCACTGGTAATTGAATTTAAATTTAATTTAAACGTAGGGTGTAAATAAGATATAAAACATACGTGTATTTCACAACGACTTGGTTCACACGCGTCAAATAAATCGTAGCGTCAATTTAAATTTTGAAAATGGCGTAGACACAAAAATATTCTAGATTGTAAAATAACATTCGACTAAAGCATAAAAACTTATTTCAACTCTTAACCTCTAAGTTCAACGTGAATTTAAAATTGCACAAACGGTCTTTTTATTTGAATAAATTTAATCTTTTAATGTAGCTCTCGTTCGGTAAAGTAGTTTCGCATTTTCTTGACAATATAAAAAACATAAGTTTCGATCTTGGATCAAATGCTGGTCTATATTGGTGTTGGAAGAGGAACTCGATAATCCATAATCTAATGATTCCTAATGCTACTTTGTAAAGCGTGAAATAAAAAAAGCTACTATTCACTAAAAATAAATACACGTTCCAAAATAATAAATTTACATTGTGTGAGTCTGGAATTACCAACTGAGCAATAACCTACATCAATGATTAATTAAAATTTACGATCGTTGACTTTATTTTAGTTTTCACTATTCTTACCTGTGCCGTGATGACTTATCTCTATTTATAATAATTTTTTGATATATCGGTATAATTAATGATACGATTAATGGTATGATTAATTGTATAATGTAATGCATCGATATCCAGTAAAAAAAAATGCACGCGTAAAATTTATGAAAAAACTCGTAAACGTTGCTCAGTCAGTAAACATTCCTCCAAACAACTATTAAGGTTATATTTACAGTAATGAAAATTATTATTCCCTCGAAAAAAATAACAGAGTCGCATTTCTTATTATCGTAAATTTAAAAAATTAAAGAAAAAAAAATGAAAAAAAAAAGAAAAAAAAACCAATGTAAATAATATTGAACGACTGCTTTTTTCTACACACTAAATGAAAATACATTATTAAATTATTCAAGATTAGGCATTCAAACGTAAACTCAAATTACTATATCTATAAACGAAAAAAATAAGGATAATATACAGATATACGTAATATACGTAAATAAGACTCTCCGAAAAAGAATGAAAACTCTGTTCCTTTTTATTATTTATTATCGCGAATTGTCGGCTCGGTGACGCTTGTGACTCGAATCCCGTTCCAACACCGATTTAATAATACACCCACGCGCATATACATATATGTGCATGCATATACGATGCATATATGTAGATGGCGGCGGCTGTGCTTTGGCGGGGCTCGAAAGGAGACGCAAAACACGCGTGCGACTTTTGTGTGGATGAAGAAAGAACAAGGATTAATCGGGATGTGAAAAAAATGACAATATTTCTGAATCAGGGTGCTCTGACCCACAACACATGGACGTCGAAATGAACTTTGTAGTTAAAATGTTTGAAAAAACAAATTTTGTAAAAAAATTGTAGAAAAATAGAAAAATTCTTTGCAACCTCTTTCGCTCTCTCTCTTTCGTCTGCCCCCCCGCGCACCCCCGCGCACCCCCGCGCACCCCCGCGCACACACATACACTCACCTCGCGATTGTTAAAAGTTAACATGTTTAAGCAAAAAAATTATTAATCGTTATTATTGAATGGAAAAAAAACAAAATTTCATGTATGATCGACAAGATTTCTCACTTCGCAAACAGTCCGCAATATTTTTTATATTTTTATACTTTACTATTATTATGATTATCGTTTCAACGTTTCATAATTATCATAATTTTTTTTCATTATTATCGTTATTATTATATTTCGTAATTACTTTTGACTTTTGATTTTTGACTTTTGATTTTTGTCTCACGCATCCATGTGCTACAGGTCAGTACAGGCCAGTACTATATACAGCTACCAGAACCTTTTACTCGTCGAATTTAATGCTTTTGAAAATGTATTACTTTCACGTTTTCACGTTTAAGCTTTCATTTGTCGCACAGACAGCTTTTGTATTTCTAACGTTATATCACCGTATTTTCGTATTTTCGTATTTTCGTCTTTTCGTCTTTTCGTCTTTTCGTGTCGATAAAAACGTATCGATAAAAACGTGTCGATAAAAACACTGCAATCGAATAATCGAATAACGTAAGGATGAATTTTATAATTTTATAATAATTTATTTTATATCGTTCGTCGATCCTAAATCACTTTCGGCTATTTTTTTTTTTTTTTTTTTTTTTTTTTTTAAACGAATAAACGAAAAGGCATTTAATCGCTGCAATAACAACCGAGACAGTAATCGTGAACTTCGAATCAATTATCTGTCAGCGAAAACCTCTGAATTTTTTTTTTTTTTTTTTTACTCGATCGGAGATATCAACAATGATATACGTAAGAACGAAAGCAACGTTTGACTTTGAATCGAGAAGTTAACCGTTTCGAATAATTCGAGGAAACAAATTACATCGTTCACGATCAAATTCAGTTCGAGCTACTTGTATCGATCACGGGCACATCTTCGTCGTGCAAAAATACTGTATTCGAAAAAAGAGAGAAAAAAAAAAGACACACAAGAAAAAAGTTGGCTCGGTCGCGCGGTAAGTGAATTTGGTCGCGTTCGGTACGAATTGCGAGTTACGAATTGCGAGTTACGAATTGCGAGTTACGAATTGCGAGTTACGAATTGCGAGTTACGAATTTTCAAAGTTGTACGGTCGGTCGTGGAGAAAAATACGCAAGAAAAACGAAATACGCTGGTTGTCTGTGCACGCGAAAATGTAAACGCAAGATTTGCAAAACTGTGCACTTTGGATAGAAAAAAAGTAAAAAAGTAAGAAAAAAAAAGAAAAAAAAAAAGTAAAAAATTAATGACAAAAAAGAGACAAATAAATAATGGGAAAAAAAACCGATAGAGACCGGCAGATAGTCTTGTATAAATAGTCCGGTAGCCAGCACCCTACGGGTTTCGGTTTCGGTTTCGGTTTCGGTTCTTGATAAATAAAAAGAAAAACGCAATAGTCTCAGTGTAACAGGATTACATTTATTGTCTCGATCTCTCCCTTGGCATAGGCATATATTTGTTATCATATTTTTTGTTTACGAGGCATATAGTATATTTTACAACGTGGGAGTACTCAAGTAAAATCAGTTATGTTTAAGAGAAAAAATAATGAAGCAACGATGAAGGTACCAAGGCGCGTATCTTCATACTATGCGATCAACGATTAAATCATTATAAATCATTATTTAATATCTCATTTTGCTTAAGAAAAAAAAAAAAAAAGACGTTCATCCGGACGAGTAGCGACGAAAAATTATATACTGATATTCTGATATTTCTGATATTTCTGATATTTCTGATATTTCTAATATTAGAACATGGCAAGAGATTGACTGGCAAGACATTTGTTTTTTGTTTTTCTCGGTTTTTTTTTTCATTCGTTTGTTTGTTTGTTTGTTTGTTTGTTTCTTCTTCAAAGCTTTCGTTACGGAACAGGTTATATCCGTCACTTTTCGACAACAAAGCACGAACCTTGGAACCTAAGAGTACCTTCGGTATCGAGTACACGATGCCGACGCGTTTAAATTACTAAATTCACTTTTTTTTCGTTTTTGCTTTTTCTCTTTTTTAAGGTTATGTTCGCGCACCAGCGGCAAGCTAAGCACACCCATTTCCGTATATATAATAATCGTATCGTATCGTAAAATAAAAATAAAAATAAAGATATGAGAAAAGTACACTCTCGTAAACCGACACACACTGAACGAAACTGCTTCGAGCCTTATAAGTTTATTATAAGTGAATTATTATAAGCATTTATACAAGTAAGAGCACCATAAAATATTCGGGTTATAATGTTCACGACGAGAAGAAAAAGCGTGTCGATGGCGTGCCGCTGACGCGATCGTACGAATCATCGTAGGGACGTTTGTTTTCCTTCCTTCTTTTGTTCTTTTATTATTCTTTTATTATTCTTTTATTATTCTTTTATTCCTTTATTCCTTTATTCTTTTATTTTGTCTATTTTTCGCGGTTTACAAGTTCATATATCGATCGTTGATTAGTCGTTCTCGTCATCATCATCGTCATCATCATCATAATCATCGTCTCATCGTAATCAACATCATCGCCGTCGTCATCGACGTCGTCATCACCGTCAACATTATTCATCGTCATAATCATCCTCATCCTCATCCTCGTAATCGTAATCGTCATCCTCATCCTCATAATCATCCTCATAATCATCCTCATAATCATAATCATCCTCATCCTCATCCTCATCCTCATCATCAGGCTATTCTCAAAGGTTAAAAGTAACTAATAGCAGCATAGCATAGTCCAGTACTGACCTATAACCACCTGCGGACGGATGGACTTCTTCGCTTAATATACATATTTTCGTTTTCGTTTTTAAATTGAGAAATCCTTCTTTGAAACTTATTTCCTTTCCTCTTTGCATTTGCTTACACTCACTCTCAAATTTTGTTTAGGTTCAGTACTCATACTGCCTATGTCCTTATATCCATATAAAAAATAGTAACGTTTCTATATACATCAATTTTCATTTTATATGTATAGAGCATTCACCTAACACTTTGTTTTCAAAAGTGAATTAAACAAAAAAAAACAGAAAAAAAAAGAAAAAAAAAGAAAAATAATTATCGAGCGGCAAATCGCGTTACGCAGCTGTTTAACACTGGTATTCAAAAAACCTTGTCGAAAGTAATAAATATTATAATAAACAGTTAATTACTTATCTAGAATTAATGCTAATACTTTAATATTATGTAAAAACTCGTCTAAAAAGTAATCGTAAATTCGTTAAAAAAAAAATTTAATTTCTCGTTAAGTACTTTCGTTAAATAATTATACTTATACAAAAGAATCTTACATTTAATTAAAATAAAAATTTATATCGTAATGTAAAAGTCTATTAATTTAGTGTATAAATACAAAATTATGCTGAATCCTTGCGCGTGTAATTTTCACCAAATGGAAAGAATTTAAATCGTTACGATTCGAGAAATAAAAGTACAGGATTAAGCGTAACCCTTTATTATTATTATTATTATTATTATTATTATCATTATCATTATCATTAGGTACTCGATTATCATCGAAGGACGCATCGTTGCCTAAAATCGCATAAAAATTATAAATAAAAAAATTATCCTTATCCAAGTATCCGCGATCGAGCACACTATAAATTATAAATAAATTTCAAGCTCTGATTTTAGCGAATAATTTAATAAATCGTTACGCGAATCGGTTTCTGAAAAGAAAAAGTAAAAAAGCTGTGACGGCGGTTTGCCTTTCGATTTTTACTCTTACGCGCGAATTTATCTGAGCAAGTGTAGGGACTGTACTTAGATATGATGCTAATTTAATTTTTTTCCTTCCAGAGGAGACTAAGCTTTCCATTTGGCAAGAATCGCGACAATGTTTTGACTGGTACGTTAAATTGAAAAAGATGTAATTTTTTTTAATTCGTAAATTACGTCTTTGTAAAGTAAAAGCTACAAACGTTTTCTTCTTCAAAGAAAGAAAGATATAATTACAAAGTATGCGTGAAAAAAAGATGATAAAAAAAGGAAAAAAAAAGAAAAAAAGAGAAATAAAAAAAGAAAAAAAAAGAGATATATATAAAAGAACTACAGTTTCTCGTTTGAAGAGGGAAAGAAGATATCGTTACAAAACGTGTATTAAAAAAAATAAAATAAACAATAAAAATCGATATAAGAATTATGCGTCCTAATCACAGTAGACTGGACAGTCACGAGTAACAGCCTTTTTCGTTCACCAGGCACCTTAGCTTATCTTCTAAGTCTTCTCAAATAAATATATAGATAAAGCCTACGTTACGACGACAAACTAAGAGCGATTTGAACTAATGACGATAAAATAAAAAATTAAGATGAAATTTAAATATATGACTTTTCACTATTATAAATAAAATGATATTAAAGTAACGTTTAAATAAATTCGTAAAACTTCGTTATTTAATGACCCTTGAAATTATCGAAAACTGTACGATTATCGAACGACTGCTGATCGTTCGAAAACAAATATGAAAATATAAATTCAGCGAATCTTAATTTACATCGTTCGGGTAATTATTTTTAAACTAACCAAAGGGTCAATATTATATAATAAGATAAAGAGTAAAATACAAAAAATATAAATAAAAGTAAAACGTCCAAGCCTAGTTTGCAACATCGTGAGTATTAGTAAAGCATAATACATAGTGTCGTATGGCGATATTGGCAAATTAAGTAATTTTAATCGATAAAAAATTCTGCGTAGTAAAAAAGACTTAACCTAACCTAACCTTAAGGCGGGTAGGTGCAACTGACAACAAATGCAATAATAAGTAATATGAGATGTCTTTCATTCGTTCATCAAAAAACGCGACAACAATCTTTAAAAAAAAAAAAAGAACGGCTCTCACTCGTCTGTTTGCTTGTGTTATATTTTGTGCATAATTCATTTGTAATTCAGAGGGGGATTAATTGGACTTGGACCATTTTCTCTTAGTTTCGCTAAATCCCTCACTCTCTCTTTCTCTTTTTCTCACTGTTCCTGCAATTTTTCATTTTCTACAGACGTGTTCCTCCGCAAGTTGCGTCCTGGTTGCGATTCGTTTAAAAAAACTGTCGACAATAGAGAACATGCAATTTATGCGATTAAAAACTCTCTTACGTACAAGCTCAAAGCTGCGATAAGTTTGTTCATTAATTTTATTAAGAATAAAATTTAAATTGTACAACGCGTTATTTATTTATGTCCCATAAGCTGAAAAATACTATGTTTGCAAAGATCTTGTAAGAGAATGCAATGAAACCCAACTTTATCGACGAGCGTTTATCACATTTCACCGAATATTTTTCGAATATTTTTCGAATATTTTTCGAATATTTTTCGAATATTTTTCATCGAATTCTAATTTTTCGAATAGTCACAACTACGAAAGCCAATAAAATATTTAGAGTTAGGTAAAGAAAACGCTATCGATCGTATCTCGTAAATTTAAACGCGAACGTGGATCGAACACGGATCGGATATAACGCAAACAAAAATTCACCGAATCCGATCGACGAAAATGAAATACCAATTATTTTGCGCGATAGTTTCGTGAAATAGCGATTAAAAACTAATCAAATTTCCAAAGGTATACCGAAACGATCTTCGTAAAGTTAGTTACATAACATATTTCGGTAAAATAAAAAATTACTCATCTTATTACTCGACGCATAATTTTATTCGAAAAATAATAGAATAAATTAATTTATAATAAATAATGGTAAATCCGAGACGAAAACTATTGCATTGCAAAGTCAATAACGATGGATTCATTTGCGCTCTCAAAAGATTTAAAGTAAGTTCTAAAATATTTAATTATTACTTTAATTTCAGACTGCGTAAATAAGCATACCTTTTAAGTTATATGAGTAATGAGCAAAATGTGATTCAAGAGCTTGACCTTTAATAAAATTAAGCATCGAATCAAAGAAAATCTAGATTTTTTGACTACGTAAAAAGATCAGGTTAAACAATTGTAAAAGAAATTTTGTTTCCTTCTTATCATTGAAAGTTGATGTAAGCTTATGAGACTTTAGCTTACGGCTCAAAAGATTTGAAATGGAATGATTGAATAAAAAATTTAACTGAATCTCAAGTCAACTCGGTAATTTTCAAATAGGAACTTTCTTTGACTCGGAGGCATTCGATGCAAAGGACGAATGCGAGAGCAATAAGTTATTGATGCGCACAGCAAAGTTAAAAAATGTAAACTTTTAAAAAAGAAAGGAAAAAGGAAAAATGCATACAAAAGAAGGATTGAAGTTTCCGAAGCACAGCTTCTGTAGCATGGCCCCAGCGAATAAAATTCCCAAGAACCTCGTAAAAGTGTATACCAAAAGAGGGCAATGGACGCGCGTAACGTGCAAAATAAAGTCTATGGTATAATCAGAGGACAGAGCGGTTATTAATCGAGCTGAGGAGTAATGAGCAGAGGCAAAGATCTACTAAAATAGGGGGATAGAAACGATAATAAATAAAGTATAAGGTAAAACTATATAATGACGGCGATAGCTATGAGAGTGTAATAATAATAAAAAAAAACCACGATCACGTTATCCGTCTCTACATAAATCCGCTGATACTCACATTCTCGCCGGGTCCACCGAAGCCACCTAGATTATAGTCACCCATGCCGCTGCCGCTATCCTCCCGCGGTGTACCCGGGCCTCCGTTCGCCGGCGAGTTCTTCATGCCGTCGAGGCCGTCGCCGTTCAGTACCGGGCCCATGGTGTTGGGTCCCATCGGCCCCATCGGACCGCCCTCGGGCCCACCGCTCATCGGGAAGTCCTGAAACCATTCGTCGACTCTTTGTCTCTGCTCGTTTCTATCGGCGCGAGTTTCTCTAGCGATCCCCCTCCTCCCCCACTCGCCCCTCCGCCTCTCCTCCGCCTCTCCTCTCCCACTCGCCCCTCCGCCTCTCCTCCCCCGCTCGCCCCCGCCCGTCACCGAACGACCGCCACCGAGCCAAAACCTCGTTTCTCGCTCGGCTTTTAATCAACGCGACCAACAGAGTCTACTTTACTTGGTTACCGGAGGGTTCGCGCAAACTTTTCTACGTTTCGTCGTTTACATCCGTTGGGGTTCGCACCGCAACATTTCTGGACGGTCGTTGGACGGTCGTTGGACGGTCGTTATCGAATTCCAACGGCGCACCGTCGTCGAAACCTTATTGTACATAGAATGAAGGATCGTCGAGTCTTACGCCGGGCATATTTCCTCCAGGTACTGGCTTCATCATCGTGTACATGTTCTCGCCGCCGCTGTTACTGCTGTCCTGAGGACTGGGCATTATCGGCGTGCCGGGTCCTGGAGGTCCGCTCGAGCCCGGCGGTCCACCGTAATTACCCGGGGAGGACGACGAATAGTTCATTGGCTACAACATCCAAGCATAAAACATTTCAGACTCGTTTCAGACTCGTTTCAGCCTCGTTTCAAAGCTTACATTTCTTTATAATTTAATTTATTTATAAACGAACGCTCCGAGTAATCTCGGACTCGAACGAACCAGTCGAGTCGCGACTCGCGATCTGTACAGTACAATTATTTATATTTATATAAAGGCGGACGTAGTTACCGTGGAGGTGTTGGGCTGCCACTGCGGCCTGCCCCCGGGTCCTGCCATACTCATGGGCGGCATACCGGCTCCACCCGGACCACCGGGGGCGAGGTTGCTGTTGGGGGGTGGACCCCTCAGACCAGGTCCGTAGGTTCCTGGACCCATCGGCGGCATTCCGCCCGGTCCGGCCCTCGGGTGGTTCATTCGGGGATTCATCGGATTCATACCGGGCGAGCCTAAAGAAATAGAAGAAGCTTCGTTACTCGAGTCTCCTTGCGACGCTTCCATCCGAGAACAACTAGTGCGAGCTACTACGCTCACTAAACTAAACGGATTTTTGTTTTGTTTTTTTTTTTTTTTTTGTTCATCGCTTTTATTAGTCTGCACCCGGAGTTTTATTTTTGCGGTTAATGTTTGTTTTTGGACTAAAAACACTAATGCGCTTGGCCGGGGAGCAGAGTAAAATCGTTCGTAATTAAACAATTAAAATCATTAAAATCGCTTTTAAGTAATGCTTTCGATTCGATTATTTTACGACTTTGCGACGAGGAGGCCGTTGACACCCGATGGAAAATAAATATTTACGCGTTGGCGAGTCGAGATGTTGTATTTAATAAATCAAAGCGTGTCAGATTCTAATTGTTTCATTCGTAATCGAGCGATTATCGAACGAAATTCATTTTTAAAATCCGATCGACATACTTTTCCTCCGTGAAACTTTTAGCGTGAACGATAAATGTCTTTGTGAATTATTTCTTCAACTTTCGATACGCTTATCGATACGCTTATCGATCGTAAACCGATTACGGTCAGCGATGCACGATCAACTATAACTTTCCATACAAGTTACTCGAGTCGATAGATTTTACTCTGCTCGGATTATAGGCGAAGCAAAGCAGTTCGTTTCAGCCATGCCAGTGCAGCGGTGATCTCAACGCAGAGAAATAAATATGGTGCAAGGCAGGTGCAGTATAATTCTAATATACTATATGTATATATAAATGAGATATAGTTAAGCTGATCGATAGATAGATTTTTTTTTTTTTTTTTTTTAATAGTAAAATGAAGTGAAAACAAAAGTTTTAAATACCAGTTTTTAATATTTGCATGTTGAAAAATCCATTCAACGAACCAAGACTACTACTTGACCGAAAGCTATGTTTCATTTATAAAAGCTTTGTTTTTATTTGTGCATGATGATAAAGTTTAATATTGGAGTGGATGCGTTTTTGCGTTAATGCTGATCTAGTTTTGTTTTTTAAACTGTGCACGTGAACTCGAGACTTTCGTTGAAACGATTTAATAATAAATTTGTTGGCCCATGCTTTTGTAAAGTTCTTATAAACTATAGAAAAAAAAAAAAATGCACTTTGTCGTGTGATGTGTACAGAGGATCTGTTATTCCGATTGTCCAGTAGAAATTTTGTCGACAATGATATACTTTGAACAAAAATTAATAAATTGTTTGCGAACGAACTACTGTTTCTTTTTTTCTATTTTTTTTGTTTTTAGCTCTAGTACCATCGTCGTATACATCAATTCTTCATATACACTTACAACAATTTTGCAAAGAGCAAATTCAAGTTGTATCAATGTATACGGACGAAAAAAATTCTTTGACGAAGAATAATTTGTTTCTAAACTGTATCAGTTTACAATATGTCTGTTTCATGCTCTAAATGAAAACGTATCTTAATGAAAGACTGATATTTTTTGATGATTGTGCGACGAAGCCAGTGCGTTTGCTTGCAAAAAGAATGATGTGATAAAAATAAAATTAAAAAAAAAAAATAAATAAAAAAAATGATAGAAAAGGATTGAAAACACTTAAATAAATGAATAACAAAGAAGTGTATCGGTAAGGCGGCAAAAAAAAGAAGGAAAAGATTATTAGTAATCGAGTAAAAGAGAAACTAAGAGATATTAAAAAAGCCTGTTCTCTAAGTCATGTCAATGTGATTCAATTTGCTGGGTTGCTTCCTACCTTGCCACCCTACAAATTCTCCAGCTTCGCCTGAGGAACACAAGAGCACACATTAGTAACGGCAGGTAGGTAAGGTCGGATCAATCAATGGCGAATAACAAAAAGCCTAGTTATTTATGCAGTGGCACAAAGAATTCTTTCTTAACTTGTTTTTATGTTTACTTTGTTTTCCGTGCAAAAATACTTTCTTTTTTTTTTATACAATAATAGTGAAGAATTTTGAATCTTTACTGCATAGATACAATTATTTATTTACTTATTTACTTATATATGTATGTATATAACGGCATTAAATAAATGGCGTGATGTGAAAAGTGTATATTTAATTTGTAGAGTACTAAATATAATAATAATAATAATAATAATAATAATAATAATAACAAACAACAATAATAATAACAAAAACATAATTTTCTGATAGCACAGATTAAAAAATATATATATATAAAATATTAAATGTGGTTATACTTTGGTCGATAAAGTGATTCTTTTCAAATTACTCGAATAGTACGTTGAACAAACAGTGAATAATTTATTCTTCTATATATTGACTCATGTAAAAGTGAAAAGAACTTTTGATAACCAATCGGTACTTCGAGTTGTTTAACGAGTATCGATCGACTTTAAGAGAAGAAAAACAAAATTTAAAAGTACCACTGTTTCATATTTGCCACTAGACAGTTCAAAAACCAGTCCACTCCACATCACAGCAATCCAATCCAAATTTAATATTACTTCCTCAATTAATATTGCTGTGTGGTTTTTGATACGCATGCGTCTATAATATGCCATTCTCCTTTTTGCAACGCTTCTCAATGCCAAGAAAAACTTTGATCAACAACTACCATGTCCAATGACTCACCTTGTCTTGTTGGATCCATGCTGTTAGGCATCATCGGCTGGCCTGGCGGCTAAAATTAAAAATATTCGGTAATTAAAGGTCGGAGAAACAAAGAAACTTTTAAATAAAAAAAAAATTGAGTTTGAGTTTGTCGCTTGGTATAACAAAGCTTACAATAACAAACTTTGGTAAATAAACGTGTTTGCAAAAACACTTTGTAAAAAGTTACATTTTAATAATTTGAACTCGCTTCGGGTAAAACTTTTCATTATTCGAATAATTTGAATCGTAATTTAAAAAAAAAAAACCACTTACTCCATTGAAGTCGTTTCCCATCTGTGGCATACGAACGTTTGGCCGAGGTCCTGCAGGATATCTGGGACCCATGAACTGTAACAATAACCGATAAAGTTAGTTCGCTCGTCGAAAGAAACAATTTAATTAAAGCCTTATGGAAGAGCTGATTTACTATTTATCATCCACCAAATAAGTAAAAGGCCAAACAAGCATCGATCAAATTGCAATTTCCAACTAAGAATCCGGTATTACAAGTGAATTTAAATTTAGAACTTTTACAACTATTTAGTTTTATATTAGAAACACAATTTCTACGTAGAAACTATAATATTAGTATTTAATTACGAATAATTATAAGTTTTACAACGATAATTATTTCACCTGATATTTTCCATTGACAAAATGATTTTTAAAACTTGTACCGATTATTTAAATATCGTGCATAAATTTAACGATAATAGGAATTTTAATATTTTAGATTTTAAAAATTATAAAAATTATAAAAATTATAACCAAATTTCATTAAAGCGATTATAATAAATTTAAGATATTTTTTAACGATTAAAATTTTTTAAAAAGTATTCCGGGTTACTTATGAATGAAAAATTATTATATTATTGTAGAAAAGCAAGCGATGTAAATCATTTGATTCATAATTATAAAAAAGATCAGCATTTTTGGAAAGACCATCTTGTTTAAATATTTCTTATAGTAAAAAAGTATCGAATACAGAGTTTAAAGTAAAATTAAATAGAATTAGAGTTGAAATTGTTAATTTTTTTTGTAACAAAAAGTGGGATACCATTACTACAATTTAATACAATTTAACTCGATAAAATACATTATTAATAATTATTTTAATAATTCTTTGACAAAAAGGTTTTTACATATTACGTTACAAACATAAGACATGTCACCAGGGATTCAGACAAGATGGCTAATTTCCTATAACCAAGACAGAACAAAATATCAGCATAAAATCAAAGAGCAAGTATCACAGTCAATGTTGAAAAATGAAGAGAACCCAGTTTGACCAAAGATACCGAATAAACGATAAATTACAATGTAAACCATAAGAAAAAGCTAGACTCATGATAGTGTCAGAAAAATAACAAAGGCATTTGGTTTAACGAATGCTAAATATAAACAGTTCGCATTACATAAGGAACGTATGAATTTCAATGCATTGAATATACATAAAATTTCGTTATGTAAAATTGATAGTTTTTAATATTATTTTCTATACCACAAAACGTTTTTAACTATATTATATATACAATTATTTTAAGTAAATACTTTATAACAGCAAATTGTTTTCTTTAAGATGTATTTTTAGTCTGACTAATTATTCGATACAAACAACGTTTTCAAGCTGAAAGTAGTTTCGTTGTTTACTTAAAATAATTTCGTTGTTCAAATTTATTCGTACATCTTATTTATACGATACAGTTTGTAATAATTATCTTCAAAAGGAAACGTTAATTTAGTTGTTATTCTATCCGTTTGCGAATATATAAGAACTGTAAAATTTACTTCGTATTTTTCATGCATTTCATCTCTTTGTGCACGAAAATACTCAAATAAAATATTTTTATCAAGTATATTAATGAAATTAAAGAGCAACTGTAAATGTTCGAATAAACTAAAAAAAAGGCCTGGAAAAAAGCATTAATATAGTATTAGTTCACAATACAAATCTAACATAGATTGGTTTATTATTTCTGACAAAATTATTCGTCCACATCCAATACAATACTACCGGTAGGCAAAAAAAAAACAAAAAGAAAAGAAAAGGAAAAAGAAAGAAAGAGAGAAACAAATAATATATATACAGAGCTATAAGATAGAAAGAGAAAGAAACCAATTTAAAGATAGAAAAAGAAAGATATAAATTGCACACACAACGAAAGTACATGATCACGATTAATGAGAGTGTATAGGCTTTTTGGATTTTCCGAATGAAGGCTTACCTGAGTGGACATCATCTGCGAGTGTGGGGGCGGGGGTGGCTGGGGGTGCTGGGGAGATGGCTGTGATGAGGGGTGTGTGGGCGGAGATGGTCGCATTGTCGAGTTGTTCTGCAACAAGCAACGCAAAATGCCGGACATGTAGGCAACACTGCGATCCACAGGCAATAAAAAACAGCTAAAGATAACTAATGTAGAGAAAGGACGAGACTCACGGAGCCGCGACGGGGATGGCGCGAGCCGAGGTACGATCCAAGGGTAGCGTGACCTTTTATCAACGGCCTTGTCATTTTTTTATTTTTCATTTTAAGTCAGTTATCGGCTCAAAGTCATCCGCTCGACCGACAACATTTTTTTTTTGTCTAAATCTATTGGTCTAAATCTATTGGGCTAAATCTATTGGTCACGATACCCTCGAAATATACCCTCGAAATACGATCGATTATACGACGCGTAAAAGCTTCTGGATCCTGCGATGTGCTCTTCACCGATACTATTGTGTATTTAAATGAAAACGCACATCGTGGAGGGAAAATCATCGTTGGATGCTTCGTTTCCAAAGTAATATCGTTGGAAAACAATATTTACCATTTCTACGATCATCGATCGTGTTACTGTTCATCCAACCAATCATTTTACTCCACGTTCAAAAATAATAAAGATAATTCATTTTTTTTATACCGAGTTTCGAATATTATTGCTAAGTATCTTTGTGCTAACGTTTCATCCATTTTATACGTTTTCAGGATGAAATTTTGGGAACTACGGTATACCTTAAATTCGAAATAATTATTGCTCGGTTATTCGCAAGAATGTTAATGAAATTTATGACAACGTATACACACTTTTATCAACTGTCACAACTTTTGTAAAATATAAATTTTACAAAAATACTCAGGGAAAACTTTTGAATTTTATATTTAAGATTTCTTAGAAAATATATTCATAGCTTTTACCCGGTATAATCTTAAATGTCTTAATTACCGAGTAAGATGAACGTATTTAGAAAAATGCGGATACCATTTATCGATAAATTTTCATCTTTTTATAATCGATTTACAACGTATTCATCTTACTTTGCAATTTAAACAAATTAAATACGAAATCGAAAAGCAATATCGTATATCTACACAAAATCTGGTAGAAATCGAAAGTTTCTAACAACTTTGTTACTCGCTTGCAAAGTTTTAACGATACATTTAAAATCTACATTGATCACAGCGAGTAAAAACTGTGTACCGATGAATAAATAAAAATTATAATATGCTTATAAAATGGCAAATTAATATTCATATCGGAATTAAATAAAAAATTTTGTAACAATTGATTTCTATCAGACTTAGATTCCTAAATATCCATCGTCGTTCTTTAGATTTTATTTCTCACAAATAAGTGGTCGACCAGTTCTTGCTAATTTTCAAGCGAACTTTCATCACCTAGATTAAAACATCTGTACTTAAAATAGTAAAAGAAAATTTGTGATGTTAAAAATTATATTTTCTAGTAAATCGCAAGTTCCGTAGACCACTTCTGTTACTAATATACAGTCTAGGCAAGCTTCATCGAAAATATTTCACTGTTGAATCTCGTTTAGGCTGACGCTTTTTTTACATCAATCTTGTCGATTGAAAATTGAGCTTAAGTATCGAAATTTTAAATATTTACCCATAGAGTAAAATTCTTAAAAAGTTGAGCACACGAATAAAAGTAATCGCGTAAAATATTAACAAAAGCGCTCGTTAAATTAACAAGCAAGTGTCCATCGATTTTCTAAAAGTCGTTTATACACACAATTTTCGTTCGATTGACAATCATCCGTCAAAACAAAAGAGAAAATACATTTTTAATCGTGTATAACTTTTAAAACTTGTACAATATCGTGTCGATAGTACTTTGTGATAGACAACGATCTTTTCGAAAAAGTAAAACGTCAATCTCGAGGATTCAACTCATCGTTTGATACACTTGTGCTGTACCGTTTACTCTAACACTATTTCTAACATCCAAACGTCATGATTCCACCGAAGGATTTGCTGGCCCATGACATTAAAACATAATACACGAATGCACATAGACGTGTTAGGTAAACAGTTAAAGATATTATGAGTATACATAAATACAGATTAGACAAGCAGTGGAGATATTTAAAAAGTTTTTACAAGAATTTTGGTTTAACAGCATTTTTAATTTACAGTTATTATTTAAAAAATTTTTCACGCTGTGTTGAGAAAAAAAATGAATTGTACAAACATCTGGAAATTCTTTTTATGTTTGTTTGATATTCAAAGAAAAAAAAAGATGATATCAATAAAAAAAAAGAAATAAGAGCGAAGTTGAAATTTTCGTTTATATGACAAAACGTGACAAAAATTCGTATAAATGCTCGCTAAACAATCATTCCTCGGGAAACATTAAATATTTTTATCTTTAATTAAGAATTTTGGAGTAGACACGAAATATACAGTCACATTTATTGTTTCAGAAGCAAAAGCGAACCCGTTATATATTTGCGATAAAATTATAAGCCAGAATTATATAAAATTTTATGAATAGTAACATGAAAACAGTTCGTACTTAATATATACAAATATCGATTTTATATTTTTATCGTATATTGTTAATTTTACTATATTTTCCTTTACAATTTTGCTTGATTTTATTTTTTATAACCTGAATAACGCGTAGTATATTTGTTTCACCGACTGTCTTCAATAAAATCGAACAATCGATAAATCTGATTATTTTTCATCACATTTTTAATTTATGTTAAATTCTTTCTAGTTTTAATTTATCTACGTATATTGTTATATATTTATAAATATTTCATAATCATAATTAAAACCTTAAATATTTCAGTTTATATTATTCGTTTATATATATTCGTCAATTAATTGTTGTAATTTTAAATACTGTAAACGATGATATATAAAATTGAGTAATAGATTATAAACGAAAAAAATTCTTCAATAATCATTGATATAGTCTATATATTTATCGAAAACGAAAAAAAACACGTGTGTATCGATTTCAAAAATATTGAATATGTGAACTGAGCATGTTTAAAAAAAAAATATCTACATATATAAATTTAGTACATATCACGAAACTCTCAGAATATGTATTTGTAGTACACATGTTCGGGGTGTATTATTGATTGAAAAAGTGAATCGATTTCGTGGCTTAGTATATCTAATATCCAATTCATTTGAAATTGAAGTAGATTCAAACCTTCTTTTAATATTAAAAACTCCAAGATAAAATTAATAATTTTACGATCGAGTTTTTATTACATTATTATTTTATAATTACCGGCATATTTTTATATATACCAATATTAAAATTTCTTTAATTACATTATGGTTTAAGTACATTATCGTAACGCATTGCAGCGTTTCAAACATTCCGACCATCTTATTAGATAAATTTTTTGCATCAAGACCTAAGATCCGTTAAACGATTTTAAAGACCGATGAAAAGTTATTATTAAGAAAATCTATCGCTAAGCCCAAAAATCTGCGCTTCACTTATTCAAACGTGTACATTTCTATGACAATAATAACAATTTAACCAAGAAATACAATGATTATAAACGCATGAGAAATGTTATGTCGTTGTTCAGGGGAAGGGGCGTGATAGATATTACATTTACATATATATATATATATAATATTCGATGTATATTAAAGAGTGGATGATAAGACGCCAGTGAAATATTGGCGCGACATATCGAGACTTACGGTGAAGAATCCAGGTGGCATCGGACCGCCGGGCATACCATCATTCGGGGGCATCTGTCCAAGCGGCGAAGGCGCTGGTCCAGCGTTCTGCGAATCAAACGTGTGTATTGTAGATTAACTCTTTCCGTTTTGTGCTTATACGGAGACGCGTAAGACTCCCCGAATCAACGATGGATGCGTACGATTCCTTACGATCCTCGTGAACGTTCATTCGGGTGTCTTAAACAACGACGGCTTTATCTTTATTATTTATCTTTACAGCGACGGATTTGTTTTATCCGTTTTGTGAAATAACTAATACGTTACAGTGAGACAAACGCGTCGCGCGTTATTATAGGTATTATGATTTCTGCGGACGGACGCGCTTCCGTTCAACGGAGCATTTATCAATAATGTCGCAACGAGTCTTTCGAAAAATAAGCATCTTTCGTTTCTACAATAATTCTATGTATTAATTATTATATTGTTGTATTGTCGACTTACGTGCGCAATTCCGTTAACTCCATATCCACTGTTTACGAATCCCTGCAAAAATAAAATGCATTAAAAATGATCCAAATCGATCCAATTCCGAAAGAATTTAATTTCCATTTTATTCGGTATTAAAATCATATCGATAATCACATAATTATGCGTAATCTATAAATTGTGAATAACGATCTAAAAATTAAGATTCGAAACTCGAGCGTTTATTATTTAATCTCAATGATATACGGTAATAAAAGCAAGATCGATTGATAAATACTCACGTAATCGTGGAAAGCTTTGGCTTCGCTACTGTGTTCGCAAGAATCTCGACGTTCTGGTGCCGCACAGTACAGGTCCCAAAAAACGCTTTAAATGTTGGAAATAAATATTAGTTGTTTGTTTTGTAATTTTAGTCATTAAACGAAGAATAAATTTTTGTTCGATACTTACCACCACCAAGAATGAAGAAATCCTGGAGGTTCACCGAGAGTTATGTTTTTCTCCCATCGAATCTTTTGCAATGGAAAAAAAAAACGTTTATTTAAATAATTTATTGATAAAATCGCTAATTAGAATAATAAGTTAAACATTAATCTACCTCCGAAAGAAACGTTTGTGCTGCTTTCTGTGCACCAATGTGTAACAGGTATTCATATACATATAAAGCTAATCTGAAAAAGAAAGATAAATCGATTGTTAATACTGACGAATACATTCGATTTATTATAATACCAGTATATTACGTTAGACTATAAGTATCAATATAAGTTATGTATAATTTTCACATTAATTTTTTACGCATTGATAAAAACATCATTCATCGATGCGATACTTAATTAGATCTTTATAAATTCCTGATTTTTACTCGCATAATTTTACATCTAAAAATTGTTTTTTAATTAGATACACGACACCTTATTGATCTTTCCGAGGATTTTTACGAATCCTTATTCTATAGTCGAGTAAGATGCAACGAAAAATATTGATTTATTACAATCGTACGTGCAGTTTTACTATTCAATTTTTCGAACGTTATTCAATCGTAAGATTCGGTTAACTATAGGACGACCTATAGATTAACGCGAGTTATATAAAGTATGCGTGAAAATACGCGGAAAAAAATACACGATAAATTATTGCGTTGAAGTAATAGTTTGATACAATTTGATAAAAAATACATTTTTCATTTCTCGTCGATTCCAAATTCGTTTGCGCGATTTTTTAAAAGCCTTTTTCCTAGAATAATAAGCATCGGAGGAAAAGGCATTTTACGCTAGTCGAACTCGCGATAACGCTCCAAGAAAAGAACAGATGCGAAACTTTCGGTGCAACTTAATAAAGATGACCAAAATTGTTACAGAATTTCGACATTAAAATAAATAATAGCATCTTTAAATCGATACTTTATTCTTTCGAGTTATTTTATTTTACCGATAAATATAATTTAACGACCCGAACGACTCGAGGGTAACAAACTTTCCATCCAAAGTTGCACATTTTGCCAGAACGCAACAAGAATAAAACGGTATGCAAAATGAAAATACGTTGGACAAATTAAAATTAACACGACTAAATTTCACTATTTTATACCGCGTTCTAAATTTAAAACAATCGTATTTTGTTACTTTCTAAATAATTTGGATTCAAAATTTGAATGCGAGACGGGAAAAATTTTTTAAACGTATTTCGAACGATGAAACTTTATTATTTCATCGCGTTATGTAAAAAAGTTGGTTCGCACGGTGTTTACGTAGACCGCTGAACGTGGAAAGAGAATTTTATTAAATTAAAATCGAGAAATTATAATAAAGAAAAGTGGCTTAATACATTCGATGGAAGCATTTCATTATTCGAAGCTTCTTCGACCGCAAACGAATAAGCTATGCTTTCCGCAACGACATAATAACGAAGTGTGAACGAAACTAATCTCGTTGGCAATTTCTCTGGCATCGGGAGCATCGCCGAGGCTCGAATCGAGCGCGGAACGAGCAGCTAGATAAAAAAAATGGTACAACAAAAAGAAGAGGAAGAAAGAACGCACGGAACGAGATAAAAAGCGTTTGTCATGAGCTGTTTAAAATCGCATCGCAGGAGAAAATTCAATCGGCTGTTGGTGCGCGTACCAACAACGCGTACATCGACGTACATCGACGTACATCGACGTACATCGACGTACATCGACGTACATCCACGTACATCCAGTATACACGCGAAAGATAGAAACAGCAAAACAACCAGGAAGGTGGCGCGATAGTCGGTGAAGGGGGACAACAGGGCCGTCGTCGTGGATTTTTTCCGCTCATCTCTCTCTTTTTCGTTCCGTCTCGCTCGCTCACCCACTCTCTCTCTCGTTCCCTCTACCTTCCTCGTCATCGTCATCGCGCGGAGAAAGGCAGAGGTAGCGGTGGCCGAGAGGAAATAAGACGGAGATACGCAACGCGGGCTTAGCGAAGGAGAGAGAGACGGGAGAAAGCGTCGATAGAGTCCCGGATCTCTTCAGGGGTGCTCAAATCGCGCGCTACGTGGGATGGCCGAGCGTTTGAAAACGGGACGAGATATTTCGCGATGGGCACGAGATACTCGGGGTTCTCCTCGGGAGTTTCCTTTTACGCGGGACACAATTGCACAACGTGCAACCGAGAATCGCGGGTGAGGAAGGTTGAGGAACGTTAACGTACGAACGTAACATCCCGGGATCTCGCTTCGAAGAGAACGACCGGTTGTATTTCAGGATCCATCGTGAATTATGGCCGAAGAAAGTTTGTCGTTGCTCGGTGCCTGTCACTTATGTAATTTCGCTGCGAAAACCATATACGCTCGCACAGGTTCGAGCAACGGAGCAACCGAGCGATCGAGCAACCGAGCGATCGAGCAACCGAGCGATCGAGCAACGCACGAGCGAAGCAAGAGGAGCTTCCGAGCGTTTGAAATAACTTAACGTATGATAAATCTGGCCTCTGGCTTCGGCGCTATGTAAATGCTTCGTTACCAGCTTACATTGTTTTTACGGGTTGGTGAATTCGACAAATTTACCGGTCGGCACGCGTCGCTCGCTAGAGTGAAATTTACCATCGAGAAATCGCGATATTCGAAAGCTACGTCAAACTCGACGCGTCGATTTCGCGTCGATTTCGCGTCGATTTCGCGTCGATTTCGCGTCGATTTCGCGTCCATTTCGCCTCCATTTCGCCTCCACTTCGCCTCCACTTCGCCTCCACTTCGCCTCCACTTCGCCTCCATCTCTCGATCGCGCAATTTTTACACTCTTCTTCTTTTTCGAGACTTGGAGATAGTTTTAGAAATTGCTCGGGTACACCTACGACTCCGCGAATCGAAATTTATACTTTACACTTTCGTTATTACAACGCTTCGTTCGTTTCCAATGAGAAATCTCGCGCGATCGTATTCGACCGAATAAAAAATTATACGATCGTAAATTCGAGCATAGGCGTATATCGTAAACTCGTATACATCGAAAGTAAAAATTAGGTTGTTCGAATAATTTGAAATTCGATATCGATGTAAATTTGAGCGATTTCGCGCTCTTCCCGAGTTCCCGAGTATTAAAATACAACGGCGACGAAACGAAGCTGCGTAACGTCGAATCCGTGTTTAAAAGATGTTCCGCGTGCGTTAACGTATCGGTCTATTTTGAGTGACCAGAACCGATTTGTTCGCGCTACGAAGAACGAGTACCTCGCTTTACGAAGGTAACGACGATAAACGATTAGGATCATCGTCTTCGCGTCGAGTCCAGGTACGATTACCTTCGGTGCGAATTTAAAGACGGCAACAACGTTTTTCGCTCTCGCTTCCGCGCATAAAATAAATAAGCATATAAGCAGAATGCAAGAACGAAAGACTCGATATCGACGCCATGTTGATTTTCTTTGCTTCACTTTACTCATATTCTTCTCCCACGAGTACCAGACCTGTCTACATTATCGTGGATCAAAAGCGATGTCGAGCGGTACGAGTTCTCCGCTTCTCGGACCGACGTATCGTCCGAGAAAATAGAGCAACGAACGAGAATGTTTTTAAACTTTGCTCGCTCGACGATGATATTTTAAATCGTTAAAATAAAATAATTTCGTGCTCGAACGTACGCGTATCCAAATACAAATACCAAACTTAATGCTTTTCGCGAAGATAAACAATCGGTGGAGTAAACGGTGATACAATAAGCACGCGTTCCGTTAAGATAAGCTCGGGCCTACGATTTACGTCGTTATCGAGTTTGAGTCGTATACGAGATTTGCGATCGATACGCGAAGATGTTTAATGTTAAGTTACCGATCCCGAGGATTTCGAAGGACCGACTCGGAGCGCTTCTCCGTGGACGGCAGTAATACAAGAATACAAGAGCAGAACTCGGTCGAAGCCAACGCTTGACGTACTCTACACACGTCGGTGATAACGAAGCAGAAACTAGAAGCAACCGGAACAAAAAGCTCGCGGGTTGCGCTTAAACGCGTATCGACGATTTTAAAAGATACCGCGGACCGAGATGCCGTCGATAATAAACGCGTTTATAACAATGGCGTACGATCGTATATTAAAAAAAAAAAAAAAAAAAAAAAAAAATAAATACGGAATAACCCAAGCTTCTCGCGGAGGTTAAAACACGATCCGCGTCGGCATCCGCTGGATAATGCGGACAAGTTATTCATGGTCGCTTTGACGAGCCGTTCGAGAACCGTGATCGCAGTTTTCCGCGAGAATACGGGTATGGATTTCACGATCCAAGTGGAAATTCATGTCACGATGCTACAGTCCAAGGTAATGGCGATACTTTAATGCGCGTATAAAGTGCAACAGGAACTCCAGAGACAGCACAGGGAGTACACGACTAGTTCTGCATGGTTGTAAAACCACCACGCCACTGTTACAAGAATGCCGCGATACTCGTGGATGACGGAAATCGCGTCACGCTGTTATAAGTATCTAGAAAAATTATCTCCGAGCTGCGAGACTGCGAGACTGCGAGACTGCGAGACGAACGGACGAAGCAACCGAGCAACCGAGCAACCGAGCAACGAAGCTACCAAGCAACGAAGCTACGAAGAAACAACAAAAAATTACCGTCGTAAAGTTGATGCCGTTGAGCGTTGAATATAAGAGCAGCAATGTCGAGTAGCGATTGTCCGAAGGATATACGAGAGAGAGAGAGAGAGAGAGAGAGAGAGAGAGAGAGAGAGAGAGAAACAGAGACGTTAACTGCAAACAGAACCAGATTTTGATCGATAGCAGGGCAAGCGTGAAACTGGTCATACTCTTGAATACAAAAAGAAAAATATGGTTTTTCGAACGATCTATCATTGTATGTCACGCATGGCACTGACGGCACGACACCTGCTGGTAAATAATTTGTTTTTGAAAAAAGTAGATGCAACGACCAATATTCCACTTGGATGTCATTTTTCTTGCGAAGATCTCAAGCTCGAGTTGAGACGGATTATGAAATATACGGTGAAATTGCGAGTATCCGAAGAGGTTTTCGCTCCAACCTCGAGTCTCCAACGTTCAAATAAATTATAATAACCAGTAGATTTTTCTCGTAACCAATTTTTAAACAGTCCATGGGAATGCATTAAAAGCTCGCGAATGAAATCTATTTTAAAACTAATTTATAGTTACAGTTTCATAAATAATCATCGATAAAGAAAAAATAAATCTTCGGTCGATCGAAAAAAAAAAAACAGAACCATTAAAACGTTAACGAAGACTCTTAATCTTCAACTTCAACTCGGAATATCAAGGTAGTAAAAATTTTTTTTGGTTCGATTTCTCGACGTTATAACAACTATTGTGACAGCTAAACGACCGCTTCTCGCTAATAATAAATATGCAAATGTACAAAATGAATTTTACGATATTTTAATTGTTGAGAAATTCAAATGGGTACAAGGGAGTATCGCGAACGCGGATAATAATATAATTAAAAAATTTGTTCTTTCTCTGTTCTTTCTCAGTTCTCTCTCTGTGCTCTCTCCGTTCTCTCCCCGTTCTCTCCCCGTTCTCTCCCCGTTCTCTCCCCGTTCTCTCCCGTTTTAATATCGCCGTTTCGCATTAATTAAATTTAAAGTTGCTTCGGTTATCACCGACGTTTAAGTTTGATCAAAGTTGAGATTAACTTTGGCGGCGAATCCCTACTTTGGCGAAGACGAGCGTTGAAACGTCGCGAGTTACGTGGGTAAATCGCGTGATTTAGCAACTCGAAGAAAAATATTCAGCTCGTCGTCGTATTAGAATCGTCGAAGCCAATAGTGAGTCGAGAAGCCGTGCGAGCAAATTTAAAAACTCTTTTTCAGTGCACGGATTTTGCAAAGGAAAACCGTTGCAGCAGCCGCAGGCGAGAAAGCGTTTTATATCCGAGTGCATGTGTACGTGTGTACATGCGCGAGCCTCTCTCTCTTTCTCTCTCTCTCTTCTCTCTCTCTCTTTCTCTCTCTCTTTCTCTCGAAGAGAACTAGGCAGGAGAGTGTGGCACACTTCGATCGACAAAATTAATGGGAGCGCGTCGAAAATCCCGCTCTGGAGCTGCCATTCACCGTGGGACTTCGCGCATGCTTGTCTTATACGCTCGGCGGTTTTTTCCTTTGTTTACATCATGTTTCCTCTTTTGCACTTACTTCTTTATTTTTTTGCATTTTCCCGCCAAACCTGTTACGTCGAAATTTGTCCAATCTCGACCCAACGATAATCCATTTCTCCTTTTGTTATTATTATTATCGTTATCGTAACCACTACCACTACCACTACCACTACCACTACCACTACCACTACCACTGCCACTACCACTGCCACTACCACTACCGTTATCATTGTTATTATTGTTATCATCGTCATCATCATCATCATTATTGTCGTACTATCGCGATTCCGTTGGAAGTGACGGATGCATACTTTCATCCTCGAATCGTTAGTTTACTTGAATTTATTAGTTCGATTTAAAACCGAACGAACTGTACAGTTTGTTGTTCGTGAGTAAAGCTTTGAGTCAAAAGGTTAAGATCGATGATTTTGTGCGATACCGAATTATCGGCATTTTTTTATTATCGTATATTCTTGCTAGCAATTTTTCAACTATTCGATAGTGGAAATTCATAATTTCAACAGGTTTTAGATTTTGCGATCAATTTTTTATCTATTTCGATTTGATAAATATGTTAATGTACGTATATAAACATCGATCCCATTCCTTAATGTTTATTTTATTGATTTAAATAAAATCTCGTGATATTTATTATCCATTATTTGTATTAAACCTTTTAAATTCTGGTTATACAAGCATTTTAACTATTTTTACCTTTTAAAAATATTTATTTCTGTATATAAATGACGTCAAATAATAAAAAACGCCCGTCCTACAGCGAAAAAATTTATAATAAGCGTTGATAATTTCGATATCTACTCTCCAAGTTCATTTTATTTTTGACAAATTAATAACCTTACCGACGATTCTTTTAATATATTTAAAAAGATAAACAGAAAATATCGAATTCAAGGTTTTTCGAAAGCGTATTTTCCTTTTGTAAATATATCCAGCGCAAATAAATAAATATAATGCAATGCCAACGTTGCTATATTTTAACGGACGATGTGCAATTTAAAAATTTCAAGTTAGGATTTTTGTAAATTGTAAAATTTATCCCGCGTACGTGATTATAAATGGGTTCAAGATTTAGAATAAAATTATTTAATATGAATTTCGAGGATAGCAATTTACAAAGAATAAATAGATTGTCAGGGTCACCGAACAAATCTTTGTTTGCCTTTATTCGAAAGAACTTTATTTAACGTTGACTTAAAAATTTTATATATTCGATACGCGACTGATAACTTATTTTTTTTATCGTTGATTTATAATTTCGAAAATTTATAAGAATTTGCACTAAAATAGATTCGGCATCGAAAATAACTTTTGAATTTTGTATTTATCTTAGAATTGAATATTTTCTAACTCCGAGTAGATTTAATACGTCTCGTATACTAGAAAACCATTTGATATAAATATTAAATCGAATATGAACAAATATTTAAATTTTTCGTATTATATTCGTTGGTTAGTGTCTCGAGCTCGAACAAATCAACATTATTCAACGATACGATGAAAAAAAAAAATAATTTATATTTTGCTAGACTCGAATATAAGATCGAACACAAATGGAAAAAAAAAGGAAAAAATTTCGGTAATCGGAATATCGTATTTCTATTCCGAATAATATATTAATATAGTTTTGTTTAAATTAAAATTTTAATTTTTGTAAAAGGACTATTCTAATACCATTTTCTTTCCAAAAGTAGAAACCTAGTGAGCATAATAATTTTTCACGCGAATATTTCCATTAATTTAGATATTTTTACAATAATATTATAGATAAGAGAAACGATTTATCCGATTAAATTTAAATGTTCACATGTTCTTCGAATGACTGTTTATTGCATGACTTGTAACGAAGTTGGCGGAGGTTGAGTACCGATAAAACAGAGTTTTGCTTTATTCTATTATACAATTGTACTTTTTAATTTTTTTACTACCCAGTAAAATGTTTTCAAAGTTTTATAAATAATTTATCTATATCGATGAATATCGTTGAACAGTCAACATTTAAGAAAAATTCACGCTATTTGATATCTCTATTACAAATTTACAATTTTTCCGCTTCCTCTTTTTTCTAAGATTATAAACTTTGGTTGAAGGAAATTCTCAAATTACCGAACGACTCTTAACGGACAAACAGTATAATTGGAAATATAATCGTATTCGGTATCTCCTTACCATTACAACAATCGCATATTTTTTAATCTCAACGAAACGTTAAAAACGACAAATTTTTATATTTCCGAGTTAGTTAGTCGGCCATTTTGTAAATATTAAATTAAAAAACGTTGCAAATTTCGTATACGAAAACCGCGCTTATAAATAAAAAATATGCTTTTAACGCTTTACTTTAAATGATTTATTTATCAGAAATCGATACGAGCGTCGAGGTATTACTTCGTGGTGCAGTTTTCACCACGATATTTCGTAGTAAATTTTTTTATATGGGTCATAAAGAAAAGTATTACGTTAAATTATACTTTGTTCATATTAATTAATACTTTCAAAAGCTGCCTGAATTCTCGGGTTCGTAAGAAGAGGGACGCCTTAAATAAAGAGCGATACGTAAATTTATATTTAGTACAGACTTTGCGTTGGAAATAAAAATTACAAAATATCACGATATTAAACGAGATAAACGTTGATAATAGCGAACGATTAATTTTCCAGCGTACCGAATAAAAAATCCACGAGTATGCATCCAAGTTTATCATTTATTAACAACTTTATTCGACTTTCCTTTATTTTCCTTTATTTTTTTCCATTATTTTCCGAAGCTTAAAATTCAACGTTTCTCGAAGCAGCGTACATAAGTTAATTCCACCGGAATATTTTTCGAGACGGCAACGATCAAACGTATCGCGATATTAAATTTGGTCGTATTTAGCGAAACTCGTAAATTGGTAACGCGAAAAATTAGTAACCTCGCGTGTAATTTGGGCGATCGCGGGGGAAAAGTTTGGGTGCAACGTCGTTGAAAAACCAGACGGGAGTAATACTCGCGCGAAATATCGCCTACGATTCGAATGTCAACAAAGCCGCATCGGGCCACGCATATTTGGGAGGTCGACACGCGAGCCGAGTCGTAGGGAAAATGCGATGGTGAAACGCGATGGGAAAATGCGATGAGAAAATGCGATGAGAAAATGCGATGAGAAAATGCGATGAGAAAATGCGATGGGGAAAGGTATCGAGAAAAGGCATTGGAAAATCTCGGTGGAAAACCCCTTTCGAAAAAACGAGGATACATCGCGTTTCGCCTATCGCGAATAAAACATCCGAGCGCGACTCGAGCGAGTGGAACGCGTAAAAAACCGTTGCGATAACATCGTTCGCTCGAAGCGAGTCTACACCGAGCGCCAAGATATTATTCCCTGTGGAAACCGAGTGGACAGGAATCGCGGAAGGTGTTGGCGAGGATCGTGGATCGAGGATCGAGGATCGCGCGGCAACGGGAAAACCGGCGAGAGGTCGTCGCGCGCTGGACCGAGGAGTCGGGCGACGACGTCCACAGGGAGGAGGATCGAGATACAAAGAAAGAAAGAAAGATAGACAGACACAGACAGACAGACAGACAGACAGACAGACAGACAGACAGAAAAGAAAGAGAAAAACGAATAATGGAAAAAGAAGAATGGATTGACGTACTTCTCTCTGGCTTGGTTGTCCGAGGGCACCGACGAGCCCTTTCCCTTGGAGTACATGCTTGGGCCTACAACTCCGTGGATACGGTGGCGTTCCTCGTCCCCGGCGTAAACACGCCGCTCCCACTACTCGAGCTCGCAAGGACGCCAGCGGACGAGCGCGACTCGTCGACGACGGCGACGATGATGACGACGCTGGCTCCTCTCTCGCTCGCTCGTTCGCTCGCACTCTCTCTCTCTCTCTCTCTCGGCTCGCAGAGGCGCGCGTCGTTCCACCTCTCCCCGTACGATCTCCTCGATCGGACTCCCTCGGTCTCCCTCGGTCTCCCTCGGTCTCCCTCGGTCTCTCTCTCCCTCTCACTCCCGCTCGCTCCCTCGCTCCCTCGCTCGGTCGGTGGCTCCTTCCAAGAGCTAACCTACAAAGTCCGGGCAGCGTCGCGCACCTGGAGGACGTCCGCGTCCTCAGCCCGTGGGCGCCGGCAGCGGTGCTACGAGTGCTCGTCTCGGCGCCGTCGGTCGCGTCATCGTTCCGCTCTCGGAACGCGAACCGCGCGACGCACGTCCGTGTGGTGCAGCGGCGGTGGGAGGCGTCGCGCTCCTTAACCTCGAAAGGGCGGAGGAGTGCGGACTCGGGGACGCGATTCCCACCGGGTACACGGGCACACGCACTTATGTCACGCGCGCACACACTGAGAGGGACACGCGCACGCAGGCGCGTCGGTGTAACGCACGCGAGCCTGGCTTGGTTGTCTCTCGCTCGCGCGAGAACCGACTATACGATATGCCGAGGCGATCGGTGCTGCGCTCCTCGAGAGCTTCAGCGTCTTTCTCTTTCTCTCTCTCGCTCTCTCTCTCTCTCGGTGCGTTGTATGCGTGACAGCCGATGCGCGTCGACGCTTCTCCGTTCTTCTACCCGAAGCGCGCGCGCGCTTAGGTACGTCTGCCCGTGTGTGGGAACACGGGCGAGTTTGCGCGTGCGTGCGTGCGTGCGTGCGTGCGTGTGTGTGTGCGCGCGTGGACGCGCGCGCGGCCCTGAGCCCGACGACTTCTCTCCTTTTCCCTCCCTCTCCGATCAACCCGGTATTTTTTCGTCGCGGTCGTCGTCGTCGTCGTCGTCGTCGTCGCGGTCGTCGTCGTCGTGGTCGTCGTTCTCGTCGGCTTCCCCGTCCACCTCGTCTCGGATGAGGCGCCCGACTCACCTCCGCGGGGGCGGGGGCCTTTATCTCCGCTTTATCTCCGCTTTATCTCCGGTTTATCTCCGGTTTATCTCGGTTTATCTCGGTTTATCTCCGCTTTTCCGCGGTGGTATTGCCCGAGTGGACGCGCGTGCGCCGCCTTACGCTCCCGCGTACGAAATAATTCGCATCCATTTGTCGATGGCTCGCCTCCGCGCGCATTTATCGTTGCTCCGACGCGCCAGCGATCAGCCAGCAATGGCCGAGTGTCGCCGCCCTTGCGCGCGCGTTTCTCCCATCTCCTCTCCGTCGATACGTAATACCGCGTGCGCATGTATTTTCGTACGTAGGTATACGCGTGGCCGGAGCAGCAAGAGAGAGAAGGAACGAGGCAAGGGCGGCGACATTCGATTCCACCCGACCTCTCTCTCTCGCTCTCTCTCTCGCTCTCTCTCTCGCTCTCTCTCTCTCGCTCGGGAGTAACTCGTCTTTTAAATTACTTTTAAATTATCCTTCTCTCTCCGTCGCGCTCCCATTCTCTCTTTCTCTCGCTCGGTCTCCCTCGGTCTCCCTCGCTCTCTCGCTCTCTCGCTCTCTCTCCCGCTCTCTCCCGCTCGCTCTCTCTCTCTCTCTCTCTCTCGCTCTCGGACTCGGCTCGACGTTCCCTTTACTTCCTTGAGAACAGTAGTCGGTGTACCGGAGTGCTCCAGTCGTTGCTCGTTATATTTCTCGGCGGTGGCGCGGCTGTCTCTCTTTCTCTCGCGGGAGAAACGAAGGTGAGCTACACGACTCTGGGATCGTTCCTTTAGTTTTGTCGCTCTCGTGGGCGCACGCGCGCGTTGTCTCCCTCTCCCCCTTTCCCGGTCTCTGCCTCATGCGCTCGCTCCGTCTCCCTCTCTCGGTCTCCTTCTCTGTCTCCTTCTCTGTCTCCTTCTCTGTCTCCGTCTCTGTCTCCGTCTCTGTCTCCGTCTCTGTCTCTCTCTGCCTCTCTCTGCCTCTCTCTGCCTCTCTCTCTCTCCGTCTCTCTCTCTCAGTCTCTCTCGATCGTTCCTTTTTTTTTTGTTTCCGTGCGCGCGAGGCGAGCGGTCGGCCACTGGCTGCATTCTGCCCGTCCGCGTTCGGGAAAATTAAGCGAGAATCGGCGAGGGAAAGAGACCGAGCTTCCGATCGAAGAGGGAAAAGTAATCGTTGAACAATGGGGTTCGCGACGGGGGTGGCGTAGGGGATCGGGGAACGACGGAGATGAAACGGTAAAGGGAGCGAGAACTAATTTTAAGCCCCGTCCGCATCGTTGCCCTATATTCAACGAACGCGATAGCGACTCGCGAGATAAGCCGTTTCGTTCGCGAGCCTCGAGCTCGAGTCGATTAATTTTTTCGCCAACGAACGCGAACGAGCGAATAAAAGATGGACGCGACGACGCAGCGAGTTTTGCTCGATTTTTCGACTCGGTCGAAATCCGCGCCTCGCTCCCGATACCGCCGAGTTTCTTCCATCGATATTTTTCTCTTTACCGTTGGATCCCTCTCTCGGTTCTCTCGGTTCTCTCGGTTCTATCGGGTCTCTCGGGTCTCTCGGATCTCTCGGGTCTCTCGGGTCTCTCGGGTCTCTCGGGCCTCTCGGGCCTCTCGAGTTCCCCTCGTACCTTCGCCTCGAACCTTCGCCTCGAACCTTCGCCTCGTACCTTCGACTCGTACCTTCGACTCGTACCTTCGACTCGTAAACCCGTCCTCCGACTTCCTTCCCGATGTTCCTTCGAGTACGAATTTTCCACGTTCGTCCGCGGCTCGTCTATTTTTAAGCCTCTCTTTATCCGCACCGCGATCGAAGTTTAGCCGACGGCGACGATCCCGTCGCACCCGAGTCCTTTCCTATTCTTTTTTCCCGTCTCTCTTCCTCGTTTCCCGATTCCTTCGTTACACGCTCTTTATCTTTTCGCTGGACGTTTACGGTACTACTCGCTTCCTCGTGGTCCGTTCGTACCAACGCGGAGTACTAAAAATAAAAAACCCCGAAACCCGTTGAGCCACCGGACTAAAATTTCTATCGCTCTTCGATTTAAACGGGTTATAAATAACGAAGCATCGTTGGGTCGCGATAAGAAAAACGCGAAACGAGTCGGATCTTATTGGTTTTTCTTCCAAGTACGCGAATTACCGTTGATCGTCGGATGGAAAATGTTTTCCAATGATCTCCGTTCGCCGAGTCGAGTCTCTTTTAAAGAATTTTAAGAGAAATTTGTTTACGGTTCTTCATTCCGAATATGCGGTGCGCAAACTTTTTTTTTTAACGAATCCAGGCGATACCCGACGTCGGAGTCGCGGAACGATTCGGACATTTTCTTCGGCGAACTTTGCGAAAATAACGAAAAACATCCGGCGAACGAAAAGATTGTAATTACTTCGACTTTAAGACCGATGACCTGAAAGTTATTATCTATTTTTTATCGATCGTACGCGAAGCGTATTATTATTTAAACCAATGTTTTTTGCGCGAACTACTACTTCTTTTTACTAAAATAAGAATGACAAAATGACTAAACTTCGTTGCGTTTGAAATAATGTCATATCGCTGGAAAAAAATTTCTCATTTTTCCTGTTGTTTTAAAAATGAATGTTTTCTCGAAACTTGCGAAAATATTTCGAATTATTAATTAAGCGCCATCGATTTTTGTAAACAAAGTTATATTAAAATATACCATTCGAACATTTGCATATTATCGTATATTTATTTAACGATTTCCATTTTTTGTTATCAAAGCAAAGACTCGTATCTCGTTGTAACTTGTAGTAAAAAAATTCTCGTTAGATTGAAATAATTTGAAAAATTATCGTGAAATATTAATCTATTTTATTTTCGGACTTCCTTCGCAAAAAAGCAAATATTTGTTTAAAAATCTAAATTCAAATTTTAGTTATTGCGCTAATAAATTTAATTTATCTAAATTTAATATTCCAACAATATTCAATGTTTATAAAAGCGCTTTCGTACTCATCGGAAACCGAACAAACATCGATTCACTTCAAATTTAAAAATGATATCGAAACGAAAAAGTGGCATCGATTAAAAACATTCTTATTGATATTGAAGAATTGTACGTTTATTTTTAGATACAAGTTTTATTATGAATTAGGTGTAATATTGGTCTTTTTAGCCGTACAAATATTCACGACAAGAAAACGATATATTTGGTCGAAATAATGTTTTTCAACACGTTATAACTCTTAAAAAGCTTTAAAAATCATTACAATAAAAACATTGGTTTGTTGAAAATATAAAATTAACTTGTTTGAAATGATCAAAAACAATGAATAATAACTACTTTGTTTATAACTATTCAGTAGTTACAATGGTAATTACTAAATTCTACGAATATATATTCACAAGTGGAAAAATAATATTTTTAAGAAATGTACGAATAAAAATGAAACGAATAGAAAATAAATTCTTATAATTAACACCTGTATTTCCATTCGACAATATTTTCAAACTTCTCGGTAAAAACATATTAAAAACATATTGGAAATACTCTCGTACATATTTTCTTATAAAATCAATCGAGGTTCGCAGTATCTGCTGTACCGATAGAGAGCGAGATGTTAAGAGAAAAAAAAGACTGCGATAACATAAATTGATTTTTTGAAAATCTTTTAGTTAACTAGAGTATGAATGAAACGTCGAACTTAGCGATATTATTCTGTAAATTATTCTGTAAATTATTCTGTAAATTATTCTGCAAATTATTCTGCAAATTATTCTGCAAATTTATTTAGCAAGCTGATAATCAGGAATGAATTATAATAATAACAATTTATATTATCAAGATAAAACAATCAGAAATTCGCATTGACGTAAATAATTTGAATACGTGATTATTTACAGAAAAATGTCGTATACGAATATATATACTTATTCCTAATAATTTTCCTATGCCATTGTATATCTTCGTATTCGAATAATAAAATAAACTTGATAAGCTCGAAAGGTTTAAATCCGAGCTGCTACGTTATAAAATAAAACAATGGTCGGTATAAATTTGGCTTTGTCTTTTGAAAAAAGTGCTCGTGAACGTATTAAAAGCGAAAATATTTTAATTCAATGTTTAAACAGTGAAAGCATTTATGATTCGATAGGAAGCGGTTCTAAAAGAAGGAATTGTTTGAATTTTTAAAGGTTTTGATTTTTGTCACTTCTCTGGGATTCGAGAATACCCTTAAGGTGTCTACAATACTGACTTTTACTGCACGATCTGTTGTACCGACAGGAAATCAATTTACAGATTGATTTAAATATTTATTTAGACTTTTATAACATTATAAATTTCAAGCGAATGATTTAACGTTTTGAAATATAGGAATAACTATATTTTTCTTGAAATTTAAAAAAACCGTAATGTATCTTTGACGCAAGCACTTTGTAATCTAATTGCGTTAAATCGCAACGTAAAATTAGATTGAAGAATGTCTGGATAACTATAATACAGTATATTGTAATTTGAGTTAATTGCATTTATTTAATTTAATAGCGATCTTCCATTTTATAATCGAGGAAGAAAAAGTTAAAGATTTATTTTTAAATAATAAAAAAAAAAATGTGCATTAAATTTCTAAGAGAATCAAATTAAAATGAAAAATGACTTTGTTCGTACGTTTTAAAAAGCTAATCGTAAAGGTAATATAATCAAATACAGGAGATTGAAATTATATTTTAACACAATTATACGCGTTGAGCATCTTCATTAAAATCCATTAAATAAATTAGACTTTTACGCAGGATCGGTCATTTTCCTGATAATATTTCAAGGGCTGTAACATCGACGATTACGGGTCGCCAATTTCAACGAGCGATATTAAAATTTGCTATCTCGAGCAAGTACAAATTAGCAGGCAGCGGCAACTCGGAGCAATTAGACTAAGCGAGCTTTGCTCTCAACGCTAAACACGATTTCGAAACAATTTGTCAAACGTAACGCATAAAATGCGCGACCTTAACAATTTCCATCTTCGGCTCGACACGTGCAGAGCAGGTACAACATTTTTCCGTTTCCCAATGCAATCCTGTTTCAAAATGACGCGGATGACGCGGATGACGCGGAACACAAGACACTCCATCGGTCTAATAATAGATAATTGCATCGCGTTACATCACAATGCGATATTTATATCCCGGTAATGCATCGGCAGTTGGGAACTCTCCGAGGAACTCTCCGAGGAACTCTTCGAAGAACTCCCGGAACTCCTCGTTCGCCGTCGCGGGAATCGCGCGATTCCGTTCGATCCGAGGATCCCGCGGACGTCCCCTCCGGGATTTACCGATCCAACGGCTCGCGATTGAAATTCCATCCGTTCGGTGGACGTTTATCGCACGGCGCGCGCGCAATAAAAAAAAAAGGGCGAAATACCGCGGCGCGATTCACGTAACAAGTGGCGCCTCGTTTCCACCGACGGACACGTGGCGAATGTCCACATAGACGTAGACGGCAACCACGTACTTTTTTTTTATTGTCCTCGGTTTTTCTTCCGCGTGCGACTCTGACTCGCTCGGTTCGGCGAGAGAGAGAGAGAGACGAGAGAGACGAGAGAGACGAGAGAGACGAGAAAATCATCGATGGAAATTTCGTCCGACGAGTTTACACCCATGTTACAATTTGTCGAAATTCGATTCGCCGCTTTTCCCAAGTTCGGATCTTCGTTATCGCTGTTAATACGGCGAATCGAGGTCTACTGGCCGATAATCGTTACGTTCTCGTTACTCCCGATCGATCATCGTGGCTTTTACCCGGTGATAATTAAATCGCGACCTTCCCGTAACCAAGCGTGTAATCCCGGAGCCGCTGGAGCCGCTGGAGCCGCTCGATTCGTCGTTTTTTACACGCGGACCGTTAAACTCCGGTGCGTATCGCGTTTCACGATTTCTCGGCGCCTCTTCCGGTTTACTTAGTTTAAAAAAAAATACCTAAGCCACGGATATCGAACGCGTAGAAATTTTCAGTCGTTACGCTCGAGTTCCGCTCCGATTCGGTTGCATATTTATTAAAAAGTTGCTCGAATCGCGGTTAAGCGTCTCGTTAAAGGCGCTCGAGTGACGCGAAAACAATTCGTATCGGATAAACGGAGAGAAAAGGAAAGAGGAGCAAAAACCGAACCAACGCTTAAACACGGTTTAATCATTTTTCGGTGTCGGACGGAGTCGCGATTATCAAGGTCGCGTTCGCAACGTTCGCAACGTTAGGTTCCCGAGCGATCGGAGGCGCGACGATTAGGTAACGAAAAAATTCTATCGGAGATGAAAGGGGAAAGGAGAGAATCGGGATCGTTTCTCCGATTTACGGTTCGACGTGTCCCGAAGGCGACGTCTCTGACGCCTCCGGGTGCCCGAGCGGATTCGAGGAGGAAGGATAACGGGGAAGCGGGAGTCGAGGTTGCCCGGGTCACGGAGACTCGTAAAGAAACTCGAAGCTCGTGCGCCCATCGTTAACTTTGGCTCTCTCTTTCGATACTTCTAGCCGAGCGATATTTAGCGAGGAAACGGACCGAGGACCGGAGCGAACGGGAAGAGGGAAAAAACGAAGGAAAAAGGAGGAAAAAGGAGGAAAAAAGGACGTGGAAAAAAAGCGTAGGATGGTCGGGTGGAGGCGACGGTGGAGGCGACGGTGGAGCGGGTACGGGAGGAGTGGAGGGCGAGGCGGGGGGGATGCGAGGAGGCGAGGAGGCGAGGAGGCGTGGGAGGGGAGGAGGAGCGTCGGATGCATTCGCGGAGGTTCCTGTGCTCTCGCCGCCACTGGGAAACCTAACCTCGACTCACCGCCGTGGGGGAGATAAAGACCGCGCGGTGGGGGAAGGAGTATCGATGGAAGGTACGTCGGCGCAGCCGTCGCCTTTCCCCCACCGCATCGCCAAATTTCTCCTCGCGCGTCGGTGTGCGTCCGACATTAATAACGAGGCACGTCGGTGTTCGCGACGGGGTTTTCGTCGAAGCAGGTGGATGACCTTTCTTGAGGCTACTTCTCTCCGCGAATTTTAAGAATAGATAATGGATCGTGAGAGTCGAGAGAGCGGAGAGAGCGGAGAGACTCTCTCTTCGACTTTGGCGCGTTTCCGACTGATTTACGATCGATTTAACGGGAAAAACGTACCGATAATCTTATCGCGATGCGATAGTCGCGAGTCGCGACACAATGCGCTCCGGTGCCACGGGATTAAAATATATCGGCTCGAGGCGCCGATGAGTTTATTACGTTGGGTCGGCGCTTCGGGCGGCGACATGATTACAATGGCAGCGCGTTGATTTATAGCAGGGGAAACGACGAGGCTCCGTTGTACGGAGTCGGGGTTGCCGTCGTCGCCGTCGTCCCCGTCGTCGGCTCCTCGACTCCGCGCCGTCCTCGACGAGTCCGGTTCGGTCTACGCGCGTACCTAGGAACGTCGGAGCGAGCCGAACTCGCCCGAACCCGAACACCCGAGGTTCGGCGTCGGGCTGTCGGGGAAATTTTTCCCCGGGGAGTGGGGGCCCCGCGGTAGGTAGGACTGCCGTTCTCGCGACTGTGCCGCTTCCCCTTTTCAATTTTATCTCACCGAATCGACGTGTATCGCTCTGCACCCGTGCAATGCTACCTACGAAACCAAAGGGAAAGTCTTCTCGAACGCGATGTACGCTTCTTTCTTCTGTGGGAGAGAGCGAGACGTAGCCAACGTAGCCAACGTAGCCAACGTAGCCAACGTAGCCAACGTAGCCAACGTAGCCAACGTAGCCAACGTAGCCAACGTAGCCAACGTAGCCAACGTAACCAACGTAGCGAACGTAGCGAACGTAGCGAGACGTCTAGGGGCGGGACGGAGCGAGAGCGAGAGAAACGGAGAGAGACCGAACGAGACCGAGAGAGTCCGAGAGAGACCGAACCACGCGTACAACGTTGCAATTAGAACGATCTATTTCGCGCAACTGCGGAGAAACTGCATTTTCCCGTTTTCCGGAGGCTTTTTCCTCCATTTTCCAGTTCGTTTACCAGTTTTTCTTCGTTTCGAGTTACCCGCCACCCGCTACTACCTCTTCTGCACCGGGTCCACGTTTTTCGACGGCGCCTTTCCACGAGCGAGATCTTTTTCTAGGTTAACTCGAGGCTACGAATCTGCTCCGCATTTCGCCGTTTATGCGTCGGAAAATAGATTTACCGGTGCATCGCGTATATTTAGAAATATTTGGAGATAATTGATCGAGCTCGCCGATCGGAGATATTTGGTCGAAGCTGTAGGTGCGTACGATTGTTTAATAATAAACGATTCGGAAGTATAATAATAATAATAATAATAATAATAATAATAATAATAATAATAATAATAATAATAATAATAATAATATCGCGTTGGAGATACTCGCGTACATTTTACGACTACTCGTTTAACTCGTAATCAAATTCGACGAAATACGAGCGATGTTTATCCATTCGTACTTCGGTGCTTACGATTTTTAATATTTTACATTCGAGCGACGTTACGCGCACTCCTACCTTCGATCGAAAATTATCCGTAACGATTTTTATGAACGTCCAAACGTTTAAACTCGATGTTCCAACATTTTTCGAACGTTGCAGAATATTTTACGAATGGATCCAACCGAACGAATCGATTTTTCACGACGAATTCACACGCGTGTATAATCTAACGTTAGAAACTTATTTTTAAGATCATTTAAAATATCGAAACGATCTCGAAATTTTAAATTCGGTGTTCCGAGTATTCCTCTCGAGAACGCGACGGACGAACTTTATAGAATATTTGTGAAAACTTTTGAAAGTTGTAACAAAGAATTCTCTCCGCGATCGCTGATTTCAAGATTAGATTTTTTTACGAATATTTAATCGCGCCCGAACGCTGATACGAAAAATAATATTTGCAATTCTTATCGCGATTAACCTTTGCGCGTATATCGTTTTCAATTTACGATGAACTGGTAGACGAGTAAAATTTAACGAAATTAATAACGACGCGTACAAAAATCAATATGTTCCGGCCCGCGGTGAACGCATACGAATTTCCAGACCTGAATTTTCCATTTTGCTTTCGCACGCATTTTCCTCGTTGTTCGTTGTTATTTTTTCCTTCGTTTCTAATTCATCAAAGATATTGAAACGTCGCCGTTCCTCTAAGGTCGTTCGCAAACGAGCGAAACTTCGGCTTTTCCAACGAAGCTAAAAGCAGTTCCTTACGAAAGACAATGACTTAACAATGAGACGAATATTTTCTAAAATTATACAATATCCGTACGATAAGAATAACGAAGTAGCGATTCGTCCGTTCAAATAATAGCACTCGCGACGTCGTTGCTCGATCGGTAAAGGCGTTGTCGTCCAAAAATAAATAATCGTCCAAGACGTGTTCGGGTCGACTCTCGGAGGAAAGTCTTCTTCGGCGAAGTCACCCTCGATGTTTATGTAATAGCGAGAGGCGGAAGCGGAAGTGACCCGAAGAACATGGACGGACCCGGGACGATGACTTGGGAGGAGTTCGTCGACGATGCCCAGGAACTCGTGACATCCTCGGACCTTCTGTCGGACCACTGGCGGTTTCTCGGGGACAAGGTGCGCCCGACAACTCCGACAACTCGACCTCGCTTACACCTACATATGTCACGGCCTCCGATCGATCGACATTCGGCAACAATGAGTCGCGTTTAATTAAACCTTGTAGACGCCCCTCGGGATCAATGGCTCGAGCCGCGCCAATTTTACCGCTGCTTTTTTCCTCCTCCTCGTTTCAAGCGCGATGCTCCTTTCCTTTTTACCAAAATTACCGAGATACGGGACTTTGTCCTTTCGGCCTTGCTTTTTTCGGCTCGCGTTATCTTCGCTGTCCCGCGGAGTCGATGCCGATAGCTGAAACGAAACCGATACTGATACCGATACCCAAACCGAAAGGCAAACCGAAAGGCAAACCGAAAGACAAATCGAAAGACAAATCGAAAGACAAATCGAAAGGCAAATCGAAAGGCAAATCGAAAGCCAAACCGAAAGCCAAACCGAAAGCCAAACCGAAAGTCAAACCGAAAGCCAAACCGATACCCAAACCGAAACCCAAACCGAAACCCAAACCGAAACCCAAACCGAAATCCAAACCCAAACCGAAACCGAAACCGAAACCGTAACCGATCGATCGATCGAAGCTGCGCGCGATTCTTCGACGCCCGTCTATTTTCTTTGTTTTCCTTTCGGTAGGAAACGCCTGGTCAAGCGTATTTGACGCGTCGAGAGAAGACGTTTGTCCCTATCGATTATCCGATGGATGACTCATATCCGGAAAGCAGAGACAAAGTTGATTTCGAGGCGGATGAAGAATCGAGCAAAAAGTTTGATATATGCGAGGATCCGTTCGAGGCTTCCAGTGCCAAGGAAAGGCCATTGATCCTGGAGCATCATATTTTGTGGTCGATGAGTTATGCCGTACCGATCATTTATTTTAATGGATGGAAATCCGGTGAGTTCGGTAAAAATTATTATATCTTCGGCGATGAGTAGTGAAATATTTTACGCGAGGATATAGGATATTTACGCTAGGCCAGACGATTTTATCGTAGCGTTAAACATTTTAAATTTCGAATATTCCCTCTAAAATGTAGAGATCGAATCGGGATAAGACCCAAGTTATCCGTATTACAGCTTCACAGCATCACGGCGTCCTGCATTATCCGTTTGGTTCCAATTTTGAATTACAGAGCGCGCCAGTGTACCAGCGTTGCCGCTCCTAACATTTACCACGGATGATAAAGTAGAAAAATGTTTTCCAACTATGTTTTATCCAATATTTAAATTAATTTATTACAACGGACTGTATCGAAGAAATACGAGTACTTTTCAATGATCTTTCGAATATACATATTTCGTTTATGTATCATATTGTAACGGTAACGAAAAATATGGCGGATAAAGAATTGACTCGGTAAATGCGTAATTTTTAACATAAATATATATATGTGAAGATGGAATGGTAATTTTTAATTTAAGAAAAAATCTATAGTTTCCGTATAATAATTAGAGTATAAATTAAAGTAATCGTTTTTAGATATTTTTAGATAAACGAGTACAATGCAATAAACACGCATTAATTTTGTCTTCGTAAAAAAAATATATAGATTGATGCGAGTGCTAAAAATTCGTATTCGGGAAAAGATGTATCTTAGCGAAGCTTTCGGAGGATTTTCTGAAATGTCACAATGTCGAAATCGACGTCTGATCGCTACTAGACCTTAATCTGAAACGGGTATAGAAGCATCGCAACGACGATTGTTTCCTCGATGGCAGGAACATATCTAAGCTGCTCGAAATATTCAAGAGTTAAGATTCTTTCAAAATTTGATAAAACTGTATTTTAAAGTATATTTTAAATTTTCTTCGGCAAACATATATTTTGTAATTTAAAGACGTGAGATTCAGTATATGATATATATATATTTTTTTAATTAAAATTTTGTCGTTCCAAATGATGTTAGTTTTAATTTAATCGAATACTCATTTTTCGTTATTTTCGATTGTAATTTAAATATTTATTTTACGATAAAAATTATTACGAAGTAGAATATAATATTGATATATAAAAAAGTATTCGTTCTACTATTATGTATCCAATTTATATTTAAAATTTTTATGTAGATAGTTTACTTTTTACGATAATAATTCGATTTAAAAAAATAAATGTATTTTATATGCACATTATTGCTTAGATATTATTGAAAAAATATAAATTCTAAACAAAGTAGTTAGTTTATTTTATGCAATCTGTCGCTCGCTATACTGTAAAGCTAGAATTATAAAGTTATGAGTTAGATATGTAATTTTTTTTTCATTAACTTCGTAATCAACAAATTCATTGTGGATTTGTATAAGATATTCGTAAAAAATTCATTTTAAGCCTAAAAATTACCACTTTAAAATAGAAATATGTTATATTATTTACGTAATGGAATTATTACCTTCTTCATTATTAGAATAAATATTATTATTGAAAATAAATATTTTAATTTTAGAAATATTTATTAAAAATTTAAACAACGTTTAAAAAGTTAACACATTAAAACCAAATATATAACGTAAAATAATTATAAATAATTACTATATTTTTGTATATATGATTTTAAATAATTATTTATATGTGACAATTTTTTTTAATTCATAAATAGTGTTATTTATATAATTTTATTTTCTAAACTTAAATAGATGTAATTTAATTTAAAAATAAAATAGAAAACAGAATAAAATTGATATTTTTAGTTTCAAAATTTTTATTATCGATAAAATATCTCAATATATTTTTGAAAATATTTTCATAAAAAGTACATAAAATATAACAGAGGTTTTAAATTAATATGCTAAGTTTTTAGTCCACGAGATGTTATAAAAATATGTCTAGTAAACAAATAATTAATATAATAGAATAGAAAATATTTGAATATTAAATTTACCAAAGTTTTTTAAACTAAATTATTCATATATTTTTCGAATATTTATTCAAATATTTATCATAATATAAAAAAAATATTGAATAAAATATCCTACATTCGTTTACTTTAAATTTATTAAATTTTTTTTGAATTTGTTTAATAATAATTATGTGTTTATTGAAAGATTATAGTTATAAGAGTATAAAAAACAGTTTTTTTTAAGGCAATGAAAATAAAATAAGTAGTTTAATACAAAAAATATAGTAATTTGCAAAATTATGTTCTGGCTTTAATTTTAAAATTATAATATTAATTATGTAGAAAAGTTGTTGAAGTTAAGTTTTAAATATTCATATTATGATCCATATTATATATTATTAATTATAGAGCTATTAATTATATAATTTTAATGTAATGTGCAAAGATTCATAAATTACTTTAACAAGATTGTAAAATCGTAAATTAAACATGTTTATATTAAAAAAAATGTATTTTTAAAATATTTGTAATTACTTGAATATTATTATTATTAACAGCTTCTAGTGCAAACTACTTCTTCCGTTATTAATCATATTATATACAATGATACTTATCTTGATAAGAAAAACTACCGATAGTATAATTAAATTAATTAAAAAAAAATGCATTTTATAAATTAAAGTTCCTGTATTTTTACTTAATTTTTTATACTTTTGAAAATATATTTATAGAGTATAATATTTTATCTTTTCGAAAGATTGTATTTATACAAAAAATTTTTTTAAGCGGATTAATTTTTAATCATTTTTTTTCAATTTCATGCTTCCTTTATTCAATAATTAAACGAAGCTGTTGAGATAGATTAAAGTATATAAATGTAGTTGACGCTTGAATATACGTGTTAAGAAATTTTGCTTCATGAATCAATTATGAATCAATTAAGAATTGATTGTGAAAAACAATTTCAGTCAGGCAATTTAATTTCTGTATAAATATAACGTTTTATTTGCTATTATTTTGATTTATTAGCATCAAAATGTATATTTATTGCGTACGAGGAGATAATGATAAGTTTGAAGTTTCGGTTGGTAATCAAATTAGAAGTTTATTAAAATAAGAAGAATTATTATTCGAATCCTATTAAGTTGAGAATATTTTAAATTTATAAGTTGTGAAATGTGACAAGTATCAATTTTGTTGTAATGTGTTTTTGTTTAAATCAAAAATAACTAATGAAAAATTAAAATTACCGTAAAGTGGAATTAGTTTATGGTATAGAACATTTATAGCAATGATCTATCAATTCGATAAGATTAGTAATTTAATATACAATTTAATAGCAAACGAGCAGAGAATTCTTCATTATTCAAATTTTTACGTAAATATCGAAACGTGTATTGATTATTACCGTGTAACCCTATTTAGCATACATTGAGTAAAATTAACGAAATAGCAGTTTTTTTTATAAAAATTGTTAATTAAATAGAAGCAATTATTTCATTCCAAACTATTTTTAGTATAATTTTTGGGTTTTAATGTTTTTAAAATCACGAATCCAAGATTGTTTTTTTTTAAAAAATGTTTACCATTGTAAATAATTGATTTAATAGAAAATGAATTTAATACAAGATTACATTATATTCGACTGATTTATAATTTTGGATAAGATTTGAAACAACGGACTCGTGTGTAGATTTAAATATATTTATTTAGAATTATTTTACAAAAAAATCTCATTTTATACGTATCTCATAATTTGAAAATCATTAAAACCTTTAATGTTTGCCTTGATTGAAGATTATTTACTCGCAACATGAACAGTTCCCAATCAACGATGAGAAGATTGTTGAACCGATTAATTCGATCGTTTGTACATCGATGAAAGAACAGTGTCTTAATCCGAACCGTAACTCTTTTATGCGTCAGACTATCCCGGGGTGAATCCAGTGAGCGTCGAGGTCGCACAGAGGCTCGCGAGGCTCGTGACCAACGACAAACTTGCTTATGCCGAATTGTCACAGGCTATACATCCGCTACTGGGCAAACCCTACCTGCACCTGCATCCCTGTGGCTCCAGATATTTGCTCCAGAGTATGAGTAAGAGGTGGGTAAACAGACTTTCTTATTTGATCGGCAGGATTTGATCATTGGTTCAATTATCTCGAACCGAGTGTTTGCTCGATTGGTATGGATTGAGTCTGGCATGTTTGTTCTTATAGATTTTAAGTAAAAGTTGCTAACGTATCCTTCCGAATTATTTACAGCATTAATTATGCTTCGTTATTTTATTTTACTTAGTCAAATGTGGATACTAAATAATAGTACACGCGATATAAATACGAAATATAATTAGTTTTTTGCCGGACGATTTTTTTAATTAAAGTTTATTTTTATGATCTTTGTTTTTAAACTTATTCATTATATAATGTACTTGATTAAAAAATTTTAAACATCGGTGGGAATTTTGTAAAGAACAGCCATTAACGGTAAGAGGATAAAACTACAAATAAGACTAATACTTTTATACTTCGTGTTCGCGAAGGATTCATTTTTCACAAAATTTTTTAAATAACAGTTTTAACTTGAAATTATTTTTCTTGTCGCTTTACTTTAGATATTATCTAAAGTAAAAATTATTTAATTTTTTTGGAACTTATATTCTATTTAATTTATGTATCTCTATACCTAGTTTTGAAAGTTAAGAAAGACGTAACTTTTTTCTATTTTTTTTACGCAAATTAACGAGCTTTCTTTCTCAACTACTACTTTATTTCAAAGTGCATATATTTGCTATGTCGTTTTGTCCGAGTAATGTATTAAATAACTAGACGACTATCGAAATAAATGATAGGAGAGAAAAATAGTAACTTTGTAGAAAAGTGATTTTATTAAAAAAATGCGTAGCGAGCGAAATAACTTCAACTTGTACTATTTAAATAATTGAAAAGACTTATTATATCCATATTATATGAATTTTTTATTAAATGAATTAAAAAAATTTTTTTTTACAATATAGTAAAGGTTTAATGTTAAAGTACAATTTATTATTATTTGAATTTTTTGGTTTGCTTTTGATTAAAACGAGTTATGAAATATTTTTTTTTATTCTTACTGGAGTTTTTATATTTAAAGGATAAATACAAAATTTTTGTTTTTCAGTGCAGTCTTTAAAATATTTTCTTTATCGATCGAGTATATTTTTACTAATATTATACTTAACATTTCATTTCAATTAACTTTTACATTGAAATCTTTGTTATAAAAATTACATATTTAATTCTTTAAGTAGAGAATATTTTATTGTAATTAAAATTTCGAGTACTATCTTTATTATAATTTAATAAAAGTATTACAAATTAAATAGATTATCATTTAAGTACGTAATATAAACTCTGTATATTCTTATACTTTCGTTAACTTTAATCGAATGTAGTTAAAGCGAGAATGCAATATTATCGTGATTGCGAATAAGCGAAACTGAATATATACGTAATATTTAATATATAATACAAACTTACTATAAATTTGTTAACATCGCTAATTAAATTCGATGCGCCGATTAATGATTCGATTATTAGTATCTTTATTTAATGTATCATTTAAAAATCTCCGGATAAAAAAAATGTTGTACGTTCAAATGAAATTTATTAATCCATAAAAAATTATACATTATCGCTTTCATTATTTATATAATTATTATATAATTCTACTTATATCGTGAAATTAATTCTTTAATAGTTTGATCATAATATCGATAAAATTAATAGTTTTAATTTAAAGAAGTAAATAAAGTTATAGCCGCAAAGACAAAAATATATCCGAAAGGTAAATAAATATTACGAAGATGAACTGAAATTGGAATATCGGAGATAAAAACTAAAAAAAAAATAGATTTTCTTAATCTAAAATGCTACACTCGTGCGTGAATACATACGTAAATATCGGATCTTAGAAAATATCTTATACAAACGCAGAAATTCTCCGCATCCGAATCGAGCGAGCCTCGAATCTCGAGTGTCACGGTTTACAAAACCGAAGGTGATCCTCCAAGGGGTGTTCGGTTGTTGGGTTGTTGGGTTGTTGGGTTGTTGGGTTGTTCCCGTGTTCAGCTCACGTCTTTTCGTCGTTTCAGCAACAACAAACTCGTGAGTTGGCTAAGCGCCGTGGCACCTGCGGCTTTAAATCTTCGCCTAAACCCCAACTACTTCCGGCTAACGACTCCCAGCGAAAACAGCAGCGTAAGAATAACGACGGAGGGTGACGACGGAGCTGGCAAAGGTTGATTCGAGGGATGTTCCTGTTTTATCGGTCGCGTGTCAAGGAGATTCTTATTGGCTTTGGATACGAGGCAGGCAAATGTTTTACGAGCTGGATATTACGAGTTGTCGATCGATTCGGGGATGGATTCACAAATGGAAGAAACGCAAGGTAGACCTTCGTTTTCGATTAATTCGACTCGCGAGATGAACGCGAGATTATAAGGTGTAAAGAGGACTGTGATATCAAGAACAAGAATAAATATTGCGAATCCATTCTGGAAAATTTTATTTCGGATGCGAAAATATTATTCGATTTTTACAGTGATCGTATGTTTATAAATCTTAGTTTCGTATATTTTTTTATTTTTTACTTTGTAATATAACACAGTCAACGAAATATTAAAACTAAATTTTCTTTCCTATGTTTTTTGTATTTTATGAATTTTTTTTACAATCTTGGAGACTGAATTATGCATAGAATTTTATTATATCCCAAGAGTATCGCATTGCCGAATAAGTTTCTTTTATTCTTTTTGATTTTTAAATTTATTTAAATTGAAATATTGATTTTCCGTTTTTCTTATGCAAATTCTTATGCAGTTTCGATTAATTAACTGAATTAATTACAATTTTAGAAGTTTAACGTTTACTTAAATTACTCCTTAGTTTATTATTTTACTTCTATATAACTTTTTAAACAAATGGATTACTCGTGAAAATATAAATGCTAACGTTCTTTAAATATAGGAAGCACTTTTTCGATAAATCAGGAGTACTAAAATATTATCCATGTAATAAAAATACCTTTATCGTTAAAATGAACTATTAAAGGAGTAATTGTACACAACATATATGGTATTTTGGCAGAGCTCGTGTAATCTCCGAGCTATATTACGCATTAAGAATCAGTTCAGTTCACACGTATGTACATAATCAACTAGAGTGCTTTAGCCGTTTGACCTTAGTAGTACCTGCAACGAATGTATCTTCCTATCATAAATGAACTTAAATAAACCAATATTCGTCTCCTATGATTGGAGTTCTATATTAAAATTAATTCGCTATTTCATTTACGTATTTGACAGATAGAATTAAAAATTATAATATAGAGAAATCGACAACTTTTAAAGTCGTTATGTATCATATTGTAATATTGTATATAATAAAATATAGTAATATCGCAATTAATTTCGCATTTTTTAGTTATTGCTCCACTGACTTTAGAACCATCACTATATGATTACGTGTATTATTCAATTTTTTTAAAATAAGAAAATTTCAAATATTATATATTAATTTACAAATTTCAATACGACAATATACGAGTTTATCATATAAACATAAGTTTAAATTTTATAATAAACATGAATATTAATATCAAGAATATTTTATATCGATCGATTTTATAATGACCATTTTTACTCTCCATGAAGAATAAAAAATTGAATTAAACTCAAGTGTTTTAAGTTAATCTCTTTCGACGTAGAAAATAAATACAAATTAATATAAAAAGTATATAAATATTGTAATCTGTAAAATTTACCTTTTTAAATAAATCTGTATAAATTGAACTAAATAAATTTGTATTTTTTCATTAAATTTATGAGTAAATAAAATTCGAAAAAAATTCCGAAGATTACGAATGTGTTAATATTATTCGATACTCTTTAAATATAAAATAATGTAAAAATATATATTAAATATAAAAATTAAATATAAAAATTTAAAATACAATTTACTATTATCTAAATACATTAAAATTTGTCACCTGATAAGTATAAAATTATTATTTATTTAAATCTTATGTTTTATAATGATATTTTTAATAATTTTAATTATAATTAAATACTGGTACATACTGATGTAAAATTATATTTATATCATATGAAATTTTTTAAAAAAATTTTTGTAACCTTTTATATTACGTTGTATAGTATAATCCATAAAATATAATATAAAATGTATTTTAATAATTATTTTTTTTATTCTTCTTTTCTACCGATAATGTCATCTTTATGATAAAAATTGAAAAATTGAAAAATGGAAAAATTGTCTAATTTTTTTTAATACTTTTTAAATTTTATTATTAATGATTACGTATCTAATATTAAAAAACAATTAAAATATCAAACAAATATTGAGTTTTTATTTTATACAACAAATATATGAATGTGAAATATAGCCAGAATTTACTTTATCGAATAATATTTCTTCAATGTACGAGTCAATAGAATTTAACTCAAAATGATTTCACCTACGTAATTTTTTTAATCCGTATTAAATAGTGATAAATTTTTGATAATAACTTCCATTATTATTTCGAATATTCCTACCAATTCAATTCGCGGTTTAATATTATTTAATGTTATCTTTGACATAATTTTTATTACATTTATGTGGAATTGTCTGATATAATTTGATAGTTTAATTATACAATTTAAAAGAAGTGAATAAATTTTAAATTAAAAGTAATGTAGTCAAGGATATTACTTACTATTAAATTAAACGAAACATTCGTTTAAAAGAAAAGTTAGTTAAAATTTAACTTAATTAATTTTTTCAGAGGAATTTAATCTTTTTAACATTACTTCAATTTCGACTTAATTTTGAAATGATTTTACAGCAATGAGTACTACCACGATAATTTGATTAAAAATATAATTTGACGAAGTAATAAGCGAAGAGGGTAAGTGACAAGAAAAAATGTCAAACCGCGTTCGTCATTGTACACTGTAAATGACAGCTGCCTGGAAATCTCGGAAAAAGCAAAAATAATTGAATCACACCAGTTCTACAATCTATAAATAGTAATGAAGAATACCATCTGTAAGTTGGAAAAAAGTAGAAAATTAAAGATATGAATGAGAATATTATATTTGTAGGCGTTCTTAATTTTTTCTTCACTTTTATATTATTTTTATTTTACTAGTATTATTTTAATTATTTTAAAATTATTTTAAAATTTATCTAATATGGTTTTAAAGTTATATATCCATAATTTATATTCAAATAATTAATATTATTTATATTAAAATTATTTTAATGTAGATAGGTCATAAATTATTGTTTGATTTAATTATTTACCAATGATACTTTACATCACAATAAAATCTAATCGTAACAGAAAAAATTTCAAAGAAAGAAAAAATTTAATGTTAAAAAAATAAAATATGCTTGATACATCAATAATGAAATTATTTTTAAATAAATAAATAAAATTTGCATATTTATATTTATACATTACATTTATTTAATCCGCGGATATACATTCATAATTGAAATTTTATTTCTCTTGAAATAAATGCTTATGAATAATATTTTTCAGTTTCATAACAATTTAATTGTATCTCAAAGAAGAAAAATTAAATATCTGATTCTTATCGTTATCTGATAATCAGAAAAACCATAATGGTTTATCTTTTATGTTCGTCCACCATCAAAAAAAAGAATATACGTGGCATACTTTTGAGCTTTTCACTGTTAGGGACAGAAACTACTTTTTGCGTATTTAGTATTTCTGCGTTTCCTCGCAATTTGTCTTGTGCTTTTTATTTTCTTTAACAAAAACTTCAAAATAGAAGTATTTTAGAAAATGAAAAAACTTGCACTTTCGTTAGGCTGGACATAAAAACTAACTGACACTTTTACTTCTTTAAGAGAATACCTTGAAAATGCTTTAAGGATAGATCAACATTTTCCTTTTTCATTATATTTTTTATTTTTGAAGTATTATGATATATATTTTTCTTATTTTCTTTTTATCTTCTTTTTATATTAAATAATATTTCTGATAGAATTCTAAAAAAGAATATTAATAAATTAAGACATTTAACTTTTATATTTATAAACTTCTTAGTTTTTTTTGTCAGTTCATTTCAAAAAATTATTACCAACTTATTGAAAATAAAAATACAAAAGATACCCGTTTGAAATTTTTCCAGAAGTTTTTTAAAATTATTTTTATTCAACCATTCATTACATATGATCAAAGTTTTAAATCATTATTTTGGAAAATTTTAAATAAGCGAGATAATATTTTGTTCAAATGACTATACGATTACCGAATAAAAAGATAAAACTACTTTATTTAAATTCAAAATTATAGAAACTCGAAATAAAATATACAATTCTCATATTTACACATTTATTAAAAAATAGAAAAATGAATGATTTTACCATTTTTTAAAATTTTATTTTTTGCAAATAACATTACAATTTAAATAATATCATATAACTTTTAAAAGATAATTAAAAGTATATATGAGAAATATTTTGAATATTACATGTTATTATTTTTCTAACGTTCGACAATTATCTACACTTTTTTTATGCGAGACTTTGAATATTAATATCTATTAAATTTCTTTGATGATTGATAAAAGTATTGTAACTGTGCAAAATGGCGCCTTCAACATCTTCATGGATATTTATACTATACTATTTAAAATCAGCGATGAAGATATTTCATAAACATATTTATCCATGTCTTATGTACATCTATAATTAAACAATATCGAATTTACATTTGATGGACCAATTTAATGCAAATTTTTATCTAAGAGTTTTATATCGAACGACTATTGATAATTATTATTAGTTTATATTTAGCTTTAAAGCTTAAGGGCAACTTAACAATTAAAGAAACTCAAAAAACCTATTTTTTTTAACGAAATAGATATTGTTATTGGTTTAGAAATTAGTCTAAATAAGTAAAATTTATTAACTAACAAATAATATTGAAAAAAAAATAATATGAACCTTTTTAATTTTATAAGTAGAAAAATATCAATTTTTATATTATAAATAATTTTGGTATTTTAAAGAATGTTAATTATATTTCAGAAGAACAAATACTACGACATTAATATTATAAATATTTATTTATTTGATTTTCCGCAATTATTAAAATCTTTCATGTTTTGTATTTAAACGTAGATAATTTCGAATTTCCTTCTTAAGAAATTATAACTAGAATTTTTCTAGTAAATCATCATTTGCTTATACAGTTTTAATCTATACGAAAATATTTATTTCTTATAGAGATATTTTGTAGAAACTAATGTTTTTATTCTACCGATGTTTTTATAATCAATGTACATTTATAAATATAGTCATTATACGTTTAATTATTTGTTGGATTCATTCCAAAAATAATCATGTTTTGAATATTTCATAAAAGTAGTACCATTGTTCTTTGGTTTACTTTGGAGTACTTCTTTGGTTTTATTTTATTCAAAAAAGTTTTCTATTGTGTAATTTTCAAAAGAAAATAATGAATAACCCTTGGTTTTATATACTTACACATTTTTTTACATAAGTTTCTTTATTCAAAGTAAAAGTATTCACGCTCCTTTTCTCTAGAAATATTTTTGTTGATACGCTGTAACGAGAGTTGTAAAGAAACTTTTTTCAAACATTCGCTTACATATGCATGTATATTTTATATTGTGTTAAATTTACGACTTAAAAAATAACGGGTATTTTTATTAACGAATTAGTAAAGAAATATTTTAACCGTAATAACTGTAATATGTAACACCGAAATACGTTTTATACTTGAAAAATAAAAATGATATATTTACGCTCGACGTACTTGGAGTGTTTTTCCTCGATATTGTTTACTTCCACGATTTCCTCAAACTTGATCCGCATTTTTCGAGGTCACTTGTCTCGCAGTAGTGCAAAACTAGCAGAAAGCAGCGGGTAAAAATGTCCAGTGGATAAAAAAAGAAAAGTTATCTTTCGGTTTTCTTTGAACGGTATCAAAAACGTCCCTCCACTTTTACACGGGTGAACATCGACGTACTCTTGTGGCGACGACTGCGATCCTCGTTTAACTTCGGACGATCATTGGCATTTCATTCGCAAGGACTTTTAAACGCAATCGTTCTGGTAAGTTCACTTTTTTCATTAGATATTAAATTTTATCGTTTGTTCGTTTGAAAACTGGATGCTTATTAAACATATTCAAAACAATTATAAAGCTGGAATAAACAAAATAAAATATAAAGCGATGGACATAAAATCATACTATAATGGATAATAAATATCTCGCCTTTTATAACGAGCCCAGCTCAAAATGTATAATCGCAAAAAAAAGAGTTTAATATCAATTTTTTATGTACTTTCATTACGTTGACGCGTACGAGTAAATCGCTATAATACTGCGATATTGTAACGTTATTGTCAAAATTTATTCGAATGAAGAATTTCAAGTATTTAAGTATTTATGCAGGATAAGTTCAAATTGAAAAATCAATTTGATTAATTGTAAAAATTTGCTTATGTATAAGATTTTATATTTATTTACGTATGTTATTATCGCATGAATATTATTCGATACGAATGCAATTTTTTTTATTTTATAGGTAGTTATTTATTCGATCAACCATTAGTATTTTTACATGCAACATGTTTAATACACGCGTTCACTTACGTTCACTCGGAATACTTTAACGCGTTGTAATTGTATTCAATTTTAGAAAATAAAAGATATTTTAAAAAACTTTAAAAACCTCGGTATTATTTAAAAAACTTTGTAATATTGTCAAATACGTTGTGCGAAGATAAGACGTTGGTTTTTAAAAACTTGATTGCTTAATAACCGAAGATTAATTCTACGTTCAAATATTTACGTGTACGACTTTCGAAAATAAAATATCTCAACATTTAAAAATATAAATGATACAAATTGTCTTTGTCAGATTACAAAATAATCTATCAATGTATAAATCATAATTCTTGGAAGAAGTTTACCCAATCAAATTTGTTACATAATTTTATTTTTTGATTTTATTTACTCTGTAATGATAAATGTTTTATTAAGTTGCGTATCATTCATATCAAAATTGTAAAAAATCGAACGTAATAAATATTAAGCGTTTAATAAAAAAATTCCTAATAATTATTATAATATATTGAAAAATATGATTAAGATCAGTCAGTTTGATTAAAATTAAGGTATTTTCAAATACTTAAAATTTCCGATAGGTTTAATTTTTTTAAATATAAGAAATAGTTCAAATAATAATACATACATAACTGTACAAAGTTTAAAAAAAATAAAGAAAAAGTATATAATATAAATTAAAATAATCATTTATCGTAACAAGTTTTCTTTTAAACGTATATTAAATTTGCTTTATATCATGATTAAAATTTTCTTGGCTTCTTTTTCGTTTGAACATAGCCATAATCTGTATTTTGTAAAAAGTCGCATTTAAACTTATTTTAGATTTAATATCAATAATTTGCTATTATTATGTAGTTAATACATACAATATTATTAGTTTATTGTTCCGATCGAAATTGTGTCCACTGTTAATATCAAATTATGATCTTATACCTTTAAAACTTTTTAAAACCACATTGTTCATTACAGAAATATATGAAAAAGTTCCTTTGAAGAATCAAAGATTAGTGTTCGACTTACTTTGTAACCGTAACGTTTCATAATAAGCAAGATTACATTTATATTTTTTTATGAAAAAGAACAGAATAATTAATACAGTAATTTTTATGCTTAGAACTAATTTCAAGAAATCCTATACATCTAGAAGTTTGTAGTTTAAAAATGCCTACTTTTATATCGGAATATCGAAAAATACGGAAGTGCACTCGATGGTCTATTCTATATATATGGAGAAGTTGTCGGTACAGGAACTCGCGAAAAGTCGAGGCGATAATAAAAGAAGCCGCACATTTGTACCCAAGAACGAAAAAAAGTGGATGAAAGCGAGATTTTTTTTTCTCCATTTGTGTATAGTGTACGTCGAGTAACTTTCCAAGCTAACTCACGTTTCGAGTAGGTCTCATTTTGCTCAAAGGAAGAAAGTCCGACAGGCGCAATTATTAATGCAGTTGCGTAAGAGTTTGTACGGATGTTGGTGCATCCGAACTTTTATGTTGTTATATACGAGTACTTTTAACTTGTAAATTAATAGAAGTACATTGAAAGTCATGGCGATCTAGTTTACCGACTGGTGGTCAATACACACTTTTAATTAAAAAGTACCGTAATTTGTCTAAAACTTAAGTATAGCTACTCGTCTTAAAATTATTATAAAAGACCGATTTGATTTAAAATATTAATATGTTTTGAGTCAATGTACGAGATTATTCATTTTGTTTTCGAACGATTTGAAAAGACGTCATTTTTAAATTTAGTAGTTATTTCATATGTTCGCAATCCTTTATTGTACTAATCGTACGGAATAGATAATTGGATTTTAGTTTATTACAAATATTTTTTTTGGTTAAATTAGTCGATAATTAAAATATTATTTTACAATAGTATAACAATGTATCGTTAAAATATTTTCAGTTCATAATATAATTATTTTAATATTAAAGCACCAAGAAACATTACTGATTTCCTGTAAAAAAAATAAACGCTAAATGTTCTAACGCTAATTTATTTTTATGACATTGTTAAATAATGCTCCATAAAATCATATATTATCAAAAAATAATTATCAATTATATTCCGAGTATTTTTTAAAGAATTTTACTGGACCAATTTATCATCGTACTCTTTGTTTCATCGTATTCGATAAACTAATGATAAAAATATTGAAGTTGAGATATATTTATGGTACGTGGGTATTTTTTCTTCATTTATAAATATTCTATTGTTCGGAGTGCTGAAATAGAATAAGGTGAAAACTTTAAAGAGAAAAGAATTTAGAGAAGCGAAGTTCGCGTGGAATTGAAAAATGAATGTCTGTACAGCAGAAAATGAGAGAAATAACGAAAAGACAATGGCGAGGTTAGTATTTCAATCGAGATGTGCGATACAAGAGAAAAAAACTTTGTCAGCCCGAGGCTACATGTTACATCTTTTTTATCTTCTTTCTCTTCTTTTATTATTTCTATGCCGATGCCTGACTCATTAAATTTACCAACCTGCGATACATTTTTTATCTAGTTGCAGAAGTTAAAGTAACTATATGCTGTATAAATTTCCCAATGTTGGTGCAGCTCGGGACTTAAATTTTTAGTTTACTCCTTCCAAATATATTAAATAATTGCCCGCAATATCAAATCGTATCTATTATATTTAATATGGTTTGCATCTTCAATAAAAGCTTGCCTTATATTTGTTACTGTATTTATTAATTTATTTTAAGTATTTTTAAAATAGAAAGAAAAGTTACTTAACTGTAATATTTGAAAAGTTGAAAGTAAAATAAGTTTTAATTTGATTTTAACGGATTGCATAAATAAATTTAAATTAGTGAAAATGAGAAATAATAAAGAAATGTAAGTTTACCTATAGTTTATTTTTTATAGAAGTAATATAATTTTTTGATGTACTTTTTGTCGTTAGAAAATTATTAATACGTAATTTATAATATTAATTATAATAGGATTGAATGAATTATTCATTTCATTTAATTAAAATTAAAAAAAATTTAAGTCAATAACGTGTATATGATAAATCAGAAAAAGATATGATTTGTGTGATACTGCAAGTACGATTTAAATATATTATATGCATTAAACGTAGATTTAATTGAAGAAATTTAAGTTTTTTATATTTGAAATCGATATTATATCAGTTTTATAATGAAACTAAAAAAGAATGAATATTATACTGTATAATTGAAAATTGTATAATATATGACTATAAAATTTTATTCGTATTCATTTTATTCGCCTTCAACTGGTCTTTGATTTACTCCTTCAATGTCTTCTGAACTGAATAAATTCGATTGTACTTGGTGTAAATCACAGAATAGTTGAAATTTCTCACAAAGAATATAGAATTTAATTCAAGATATATTTTATTGAGCCTAAGTGAAATGGAATTGAACTTAAGGTTTATTTTGTAATATGATTATAATATATATAAAATTTCTATTTTGTTAATTGCATTTATTTAATTTTTTTATAAATTCAGAAATATCTATGAAATTACTATTGTTTTAAACATTCTACACTTAGGAAATTAAAATACTTTAACAATTATATTTAATATTCTATAACAAATTAAAATAAATTTTATTGTTATGTCTGTACCGTTTTAACAAATAAAAAATTAAAATATTTTTTTTAAATCGAAATATTCATTTTGTATTATCAAAAAGTTATTGTTTTTAATATTCAAATTCATATTTATTTGACATATAAATTTTTTATTATAGATGTTTAATATTTTAGTAGAACTAAAAAATTTTATAATAAACTAAATTTTAAATCCTTTTTATTAAAAATCATTTATGTACACACGTACATATTTATTTATAAAAAAACCAAGATACAATGTTCTAACGTATCATTGACAAATATATTCAACTATATTATTTTCTTATTATTAATTAGAATAAATTTTTATATCAGTTAATAAAAATAAATTATATTTAAAAATAATATTTCAAATTATAGTAGTTAATAAATATTATTAAAATGGCATTATATCTATTGTAAGCTTTTAAAGAAAAACGAGATTAAAATCAAATACAAATTTATCAAATCTTTAATTATTGCCTTACGAATCGATGTTATTTGACCCGATTAAAAGAATTATATCTAATACGATGATAAATAACAAAATTTATGTAAAAAAAAATAGCAACTACAATTTAGAATTAAACAAATAAATTTATTAGATTATTAGTTTTCAAAAATTATTTATTTTATTAATCTAATAATTTTTCAAATATTTTAACGTAATATTCTATATTATACGCAATAACGTTAATTTACTTCTATTAATTTAATTTTCAAATTACTTTTTCTAATTTAATTAAATTTTCAATTAATTAATCGAACTGATTTTGAAAATGTTCGTTCGATAATGAAAACCATCAGAATCTTCTTTAATAAAATGAAACGATTCTTCGGTTGAAATTGTTTCGAGTAGTCTTTAAACGACATTTAAAGAGAGGATTTCGAAATCGCCACTTTAACGAACCGCCAAAAATACCTTAAATGAAAAAAACAACCGTTTCGTTCGTTCGATGGACCGAAAAGATCAAATATAAAAACTTGAAAATGGAACTAGGGTTTTTCGTAGGAGGAACAAAAGTACGCGCAAAGTAAAGAACGAAAAGAGTTTAATTATGGAACAGGTCCAACATTGAAAAAAGCAATTGGAATATTTCTTTTTAGCTCTGAAATGAAAGTTTGAAGAATCGCATCCTAGATCCGGCGTTCTTTTAGCAATAGGATTGAAAAAAAGCCTCTTCGGAAGCGGACGCGAAAAAAAATATCTTCCATTCCATGATATATCGATCAGGTTCAATGAACTCGACACAATGAATGAAACGCTACCAAAACCAGATAAAAAGCGTATTTCTTTAAGGCGATTAATTAGTAATTCCTCGGAAAGCGTTGAGCAAGGGAAGAGTCGGGGAGCGGTTGGGAAAAGAGTCGGGAAAGGGTCGGGAAAGGCTCGGGAAAGGCTCGGGAAAGGCTCGGGAACGGCGTTGGCGCAAACGATCGGCGAGTCCTCGAGCCTCTCGCAAGCGCTAATATTTTCGCAGGAGCTTTCGGTAAAAGAAGGGAAAGGAAAGCGAGAAAAAAGCAGAAGACCGAAAGAGAATCCCTCGGCCCCATCGGGAAACGTAGCCGTTGCCATAACAGCGGAAACCGGCGAGCTCCCGTGCACCAGGACGCGAAGGGTCGGAAGGGGGTGCGCGAGGGGTTTGGAGGTTGGAGGGCGAGAGGAGCTTACCGGGGAAAGGGAAAAGGCGCTTAGGAACGAAGCTGGTGGTGGAGGTTCACGTACACGGCTCACGGCTAGTCGGAAGTGCGCGATGGTTGCCATGGAGATGCGCCGGTGCCGCTGTCGCTGTCGTTGTCGCTGTCGTTGCCGCTGTCGTTGCCGCTGCCGCTTGTTGCGCGCAGGGGTGCGGGGAGGACGACCCCGAGGAAGTCGCGGGCCTTCGTCTAGGCGAAAAGGGCGAGAAGGGCCTTCGGGAATCCGGAGGATCCGGGACTGCGCTTGTCCGGTCGATTATTATTCGTACGGTGGCTCGTTAGGATGCCTCGGCGAATTTACCTTTTGAGCGCTCGTTATTTTTCCTCCGTCCTACTTTGCACCTGGACTGTTTTTTTCTCTCTCGCGATTTCATTGAATTCGTGGGGAACGTTTTTTTCTCCGAGGGGATGCGTAAACGTGTACTTGCTAACGAATGTTCGCTCTTCTTTCGACGCGTTTTATCTTCCGACTCTTCTCCTTTAACTTTTCACAAAATTTAATTTTTATTTCGCGTGCAACATTTTATTACGCGTACACGTTTTAATTCGAATATATGAAAATGTAAATATAAAGTTGGGTAAAACTGATTACACAAGTGGTCGATTATGGAAAAGGAATGTTAATTAAACTTTTCGAGAAGTTTACGTAATACAAAATAAGATTATTATTTTTGCGATCGAACCTATATATATAAGTATTTATATGATACCCGTTAATCGATATATAGAAAATACATCGGAACATCGATAAATCAGAGTGAAAGTAATAAGCTATGTGATTTAAGTCTTTTTTGATATTAGAATTTATTATTTGTATAGCTATTGGATCGTTATGATATCGCGTATAAATTTATGTACTAAAAATTTCCAAAATCAAAAGAAGGTGATCGGCTGTGTTCTTCTGTAATTTGAAATATAATTATTAAACGCGTATTACTTAATGTTTTTACTCATTTATGATAACTAACGATACCTGTACTAATAATTACTGTACGTATTTTTTTGTGTATGTTAAGATTAGTTTTGAAAGAAATAATCTTTACGAGATTTAAAAAAAAATCAATTTTTATTTCTATAATACTTTTATCTTATTAGAACCTGTATCTTAAATTACAAGGATTAGATTTTATACGAACGTATCAAAAAACCGTTTCAAAAGCGAAAAAAAAAATAATACGATAAATATTATATTAAGCCTATTGTCGATCGATCATACTAAAAGAGTTTCAAGATTTATTTTTTAATCGAATAAGATTCTAAACACATTTATAATCTCGTAAATTTTAGTATAACCTATAAAAATAAGAAGCTTTATTCTAAATACATTATGTACGAAATAAATAAAGCAGGTTATCTTGAGAATTTTTAAGAACTTACAAATACAAATATTGAATTAGGATAAATACATCGATCACTGCTTTTGGACCTTATACAATGTATATAATTCGATTAGGGAAAAATTATTTTAAAAAATGTTCGTAATCGTTTTATATAGTTAATTTATTAAAAAATTTTATACCTTTATTAAAATTCTACAAATTTTGTGAATTTTTTGAACCGATTTTTATTAAATTATATAACTGTAAATATTTTATTTACAAAATTTCCGTATTCACTAACGTTATTTGAAATTTAAATAATTCTTTTAAAATTCAATCGGTAATAAAGATTTTTGTGATCGAAATTAGTCATTTTTTTATAAAAAATAATTTTATTATTCAATTCTTAATTTAATCTATAAGTAATTAAAATCTTTATTATTTTTCCTACCAAATCTATAAAAATAAAACTATGAAATAGTTTCTATTATATTTTAATAATTCAAAAATAAATGAATTCTATTGTTAAAATAAGTATTAAATGTATCAACACTTTAAGAAGTGCAAGTTTTATAATTTATATAATTTGAATGCGTTATAGGTTAAATAAAATTTTATAATTAATATTGCAAAAATTACGCATAAATAAATATTTTGAATATTATTTATTATTTTAAATTTGTTTATAAATTAAAAAAAATATCATTCGTAATTAATAGTGTTTTATTTTTAAATGAATTTATTTAGATTTTAAAAGTATTTTAGTTTATTTGTTGATACGTTTTGTACGATGATATTCGTTAAATATTTTCAAATTTTTGTTAAATCAAAAATGTATAATTTATCACGAATAAAAAATTTCATTCGGACATTTATTCAATTAAAAGAATTTTTGACAACATTTTCCATTGCTTCGATCTATATTTAAAAAAATAATTGTTTAAATTTTCAAAATTAAAATAATTTTGCGCGAGAAAGTTGATACCGTGGGTATAATATGGTTAAATATAATTGAACTTATTTAATGTAATAATTTAATATTCAAAATGATTTTTTAATATACTCGAGTTAAATTTATGATTTTTTTAAAAAATAATTTACAAAATTTTTAATATTTAGAAAAAAATATAAGTCTCGTTTAATATATTAAATTTAAAAAAGATTAAATTCTTACCAATAAAAGATTATGGGAATATTACTTTTATCTTAATTAATATTACAAATGAGCCGTAGTTCGATATTTGGCGTAAGATCGTTAGTACACACCGACATTACGTCATTAATTTAAAAATGAGAAAAATTTAATTTGTACTTTCGCACGTATAAAAACTATAATTTTAATACTTTTTCACACTTTGTTTTTAAGTAAACAATTTTATAAAAGACCGAAATTAAATAATATTCCCAAAAGAACGAATACGTAACGAATAAATCTCAAACATTAATATCGAGGATATCGGAATTAATAAATATTAATATTATTGAAAAGCTCGATTCCCTCGAGAATGCAATATCGAACAAAATAATATTATCGAAAATTATTACTCTCGTACGAACTTTTAAACGTTATTTCGATTTTTTAAAGACGCAACTCATACCCTCGAATATCTCGCAAATAAAAAGGTTCAACGTAACCGAAATCGACTCGACCCCGAACAGCCATAAGCCGATAAACCCGTTACCTTCAAAAGAAGAATAAACGCGCGTTTCTCCACCAAAGGCAGAGTCGCGTCCTCGGAAAAAGCGGTCCTGCGAACCGAGAAGACAAAGTACGAGAGAGTGAGAGAGAGCGAGAGAGAGGGAAGGAGAGAGAGAGAATCCGCGACTCCCGATCATTATTTCAAGCCCCTCGCACGTCCCTTTTTCTTTTTCCACGGGGGAATCCGACGACGCCGTTACGTCTAGTACCGGCAACTGCGTCTCTTTTCCGGGAGCGTCTTATTCGTATCTCGTGAGCTCGCGTGTCCGACTTTTGGTCCCGGCTACATGGATTCGTAGGATTCGGAGGTTATGTGTTACGCGTGCCACCCGATAATAGCGATCTTCCCTTTGTGACGTTATCGAGTGACTCCATCAGTGGCGATTGTGCGTTTCGAACCCAACGTTTGCGAGGTTAATTTTTCAAGAACTTTTTTGTTCGCTCAACGTTCCTTCGACTACGGCTCGTGTCTTTCATGCCTTGGTGAATCTTTGTGTTTATAAATAAATCGCGTCTTTTGATAAATTGTGCTCGATGATCGTTCGAGGGTCGCTTCTCCTGCGTTTTGAATTTTGGAACAAGTGCGAGTATCTTTCCGGTGTTGCGAACAAAAACAATGTGATCGAAATGTTAACCGTAAACTAACCGACGAACGAAACGTTTCACCGTCATTTTTTATTAACTTACCGCTTTTTGATTAACAACCTTGTTGACGATTTATAAGCGCGATTAAGTTACAAAGTATAATGTGCGAAAAATTCTTATATTTCGTTTCATTTACTTTGTACAAAAATTAATTATATCTATTTTAATAATTAATTATATTCTCAACGCGTTTTATAATGAACTTATCGTTTGGAAATACGATACGACGTTGGTAAAATATTGTAGTTTAAACTAACAAGAGCAATAATAGAAAATTTAATAACCGGATCTGTAACAAAGGAATTTACGAGCAAGGTAAATCAACCACATTTATTGCGTAACGAATCGAAGAGTTTTAATTTTAATCAAAATATTAGTTTTTTATAATGCACGTTAATTATAATAGAAATTCAAAAAGTACGTTAAGTTTTCTATACAAGATTTTTTATTATTCGCTATCGGGATTCTTTCATTAAAATAAATTATAAATAATTCTATGGACTTACGTATTATTTAAATCTTTTTATCCGCCAAACCAAAGTATTTTAGATACGAAGTTTTTTTGCTCGTTTCAAATAATACTTTGAAGTTATCTTCTTCGCACAGTAAAAATTCAAAGTTTATTTACAATTTTCTTTGGAAAAAATCTTCGTGTCAAAATAAAACGAGTATTTTCTCGCGACAAGTATCGAGACAAGTCACGTAGTTTCGCTTTTACAAAAAGAAATTAAAAATTTACGGTACAATTTAGAAGAGTTTATAACGCAACGCGATCTTCATTTAATTTTTATAATATTATAATTATTTTTTTTTATAAACGTAGCGACAAAATAAAATACTTTATCCAAATAATAAGAAAGTTTACAATAATAATTATCATATTAAAGTAATATTTACCACGTAGTAATAATTATGATATTTTTCTTACGATATAACTGCTTTTACAGGAATAAATTACAAATTTACAGATAATATTTTGATTTTTAACGATAAAAATCATCTTACCAAGAAAGTAGTACATATATTAGTAGCAATAATCTCACTTACACATATTTAAACGGCTTTTACACCGAAAAGGTAAAAGAGGTATAATCGATCGCAAATCTAGTTCCAATCGGAGAGGAAAAAGAGTAATGCGAAGTTTAGCGACGAGAAAAAGGGCGTAAAGAAAGAGACGGAGAAGACGTTAAGCACAGAGTCTGTAATTGACCGTCGTTAATCCATTCTTAATAAACGTCCAGCTTTTGTCTCCTTAGCTTCGCTCTTCCTTCAAAATCCTCATGGCTCGATCGACCTCGAGCGCGCGTTTCTTGCCCGGATATTACGAGACGAGGAAGAAAAAAAAATTCGTAATCGTTGCACCTTCCGAGCTTTTCCAGACTCCCGGCTTTTCCCGCTCTCGGAAAACTCCCGAGGCTCCGAACACGCGGGGACAAACTCACGTACGGCCTTTTTCTTCGGGCTGTGCTTATATTTTACAAGGCCGGAAATTAACAGTTGTAATTTCGTACCGCAGTCGAGCTTTTGTCATCGAGTTACTCTCTCTCTCTCTCTCTTTCTCTATTTCTTCTTGACTTTGTTACCCTGCCCTTGGTTCTTCGCTCTTCGCGAATTCGCGATTTAATCGGTATGTCGAAGTAAGATTTTTTATGCAGGAAGATATTTTTACGTTGATTTAAAAGTGATTTAAATGATAACTTGGGTTAAATAAAGTTACACAGCAGATCACACATACATATATATATATATATATATATATATATAAGAAAGATGAATAGGATGGTAGAGAAAATTTTAGAGCGAGTAAAAATGGAGTAGTGTGCGATATACTCGTGGTCAATAGAATACATACGCTCGTTTCCTCTTTGCACATTTGTCAATCCACATTACGCGAACGCGATAACAACGGTAATATCTTGATACAATGCAAATAGATACTTGACACAGTTGTTTGACCTGTACGATAATATCTATACTTGTATACGCGATAAACGTTGGCTAATATTATTGCGAAGGGCGTTGATTTTTCGTTTTTATAGAATTACCTTATCGAAACAATAAAGTAAAAAAATATTGTTGGTTTCGCCCGAAACAAAATATAAGCGAATCGTGCTTCGAACCAAATACGTTCGTTCGCGCAAAAATATTTAAACGAGCTTAAATTATATTTAGGTTCGTTAAAGTTCCAAGGAATTACATTTTCTTTCGTTCTTTTGGACATTTATCCAAAGAAATTTTTACATTTTCAAATTTAATATCCGCTAATCTTATATTTAAAGTCCGATCTCAAAAATGTAATTTTCAACAAAAATTAAAGCAGTTCGAAAGTGACATTTATCGGAAATTCATCGCGTACTTTAAAGCACGGCTGAAAAAAACGAAGAAGAAAACGAATTTGGTAAGTATCCTCGAAGCACTCGATAGAAATATTTGTTCGTTGGCTCAGGGAACAATGATTTCTATATATCCGGTTCTACCCGGTTCTACCCGGTTCTACCCGGTTTTACTCGGTTCTACCCGATTCAATATTGGCAAATTAACGACCGAATACTGGTTTCGAAACTGCAAATGTACATAAAATCGATAGTCAATTTACAATACAAACAGATATTTAATTTTATGTTTGGATGCTCCACGAGCGGAACTTTATTCGCAACGCGATCTTTTGGATGATGCATCGGTTGAAAATAACGAAACGGAGAGAGTCGTAAATCTCGTTTGGAATAGAACAATCGAATCGAGCCGTCGGAGGAGTTGGAAACCCGTTGGAGTTGCTTTTCGCGAGGACTTAGCGGGAATATGTTGACTCGATCGATGACCGGAGCACCGAAGAACTCGGAAGAGGAGTGAGCGTCTTGGACGGGAGTTCTTAGTTCGGGAGTTGGGGGGCTATCGATCTGTTCCGCTGGTGGAACAACGTCTTCTCCTCGACGGTGTTCACCCCACCGGGTGCCTCATCGCCGGGATTGGGGGAGGGTCCGCGTCTCTCGCGCGCCACCATCGCGCCACAAGTGTTCGTGGCGTGTTGGCGCGAGGTCGGCCCTTACCCGCGCGTCGCCTCCTCGCGACTTCTCGCGACTCCTCGCGACTCCTCGCCGACGGTCCAACGGGGGCGTCTTTCTCCTGGTCTTCGCTCTTACCCGCTCTCGGCGCTCGCTCTGGTCCCGCCAGTAAGAGATTGGATACGCGCGGAGGAGAGTCGTTGGGACGACGAGAGCTGTTGGCTTGCCGAGTGTAACGACACCTTATCGTTCGCACCGCTCGAGTGTAAGATTGACACACGGTACGGCTTTACTCATTATTACTTCGTATAATCATTTTATTACGAGCGGCGGTGCGTAGATCTTTTTTCCCTCGGGACTCGATCTTGAGCCTTCGAAGGAATCTAGAGCTGTTTTAAAGAGGAGCTACGGAGTTTTTTCTCCTTTTTTTTCCCATGTTTCTTCTTCTTCTATTTTATTTTCCTTCCTCGCGGTAACGACGCGTCGCGTTTCATCTTTCGTGTTTCACGAATCTCGGCATTCGCGAAAGTCTTTTCATGGAGTGATGTGTGTTGACAATTATTTTTACGATATTGGTAATTGCATAATAATGGGTAATTAGTAATAGTATTGTTTTAAACGATGGCCGTAAGTATTACTAGTCTACTTTTTTCATCCTAAAATATAAGATAATCTAATACAATGCGTTATCAATGATTGTAGCTGTGTTATCAAATTTTATGGCCAATGATAATGCAGGAAAAATGATAGTTTTTATCATACATTTTTCATAATGTAAACCGCTTGATAACTTTTTCACGTTTTACTCGATATTTTAAGAAAATTAATCGCTCGAACGTTAAATATTGAAACGAGCGATAATACTTATAATTTATGCCAATCCGATTTTTATAAATTTAGTCTGGAAAATAAAACTGACGTCATTAAAAATGGTTAAAATGTGAAGAATATTTTTAGCTTAGTTCTCGTTGGTGTTTTTACGGACTTTTAAATTAACTCATTATGATAAACGTTTAAATAAAAATAAAAGGTTTTGATAAAACCAAAGAATAATATTTTCTTAAAGTCGATAAAAAGATTTATTTTTCATATAAATTTCTATCCTTTTATTTGTAAAATTTATCGAGCTACTTTTTTAACATTGGCTGATTTTAGTAAATATAGACTACTATACTTTTTTTATAATACTTTTTTATTCAACTATACTATTTGCTATATTAATATACCATTATATATTTTATTATTTTCCTTTCATACGAAACTAACGATATATTGATTATCGTACGAAAATATCAACACTTGATTTTTTTATATGTAATTTTAATAGTTGAGTATATATTTAACGCATTTCACTTTTAATTGTTTTATTCGAAGTTTTTTAAATAAAATCCTTAATTATTCATGGAGGATTTTATAGACTTCTTTTCGATACAATAATTTCAATATTTGTTGTAAAGAAATATTAAGTAGTTCATTTATAAAGAAATGTATTAACTCGTATGATAGTTTCATAAAACCATTATAAGATTATATAAAAAAAATTCTCTATCTATTAAAACATAAATTATATATTATTTTCAAACATCGTTAAATTAGAAAAATAGTTATTATGTATTTTTTCCACTTTTTACATAATTAAAATTTATTCAATATTAACATAAGAATAAATTCCAAACCACGTACAAGAGTTGAAACAATTTTGATGTAAATCATGAGTGAAATCAAATAAAATCATGAAAATCTGTCGGTCTAAGTCAAACTTCAAAGCGTAGTATAATAAAGTTCTCTGGGCAATTTCGTAGCACGTATGTAAATTAACTTGAATTGAGAAAAACATCGAGGAGATTCGAGTTTACGCGAATTAAAGAAACACGCGTACGAGCGCTTTTTATGCAGATGTGAGAATTTTTTATTTCATGGATTTTACAGAGTTAGTGGGTAGGAATATAATACATGAGTTGTAAAAATGTGAGTTACGATTTTATACAATGGATGCATTTTTCGTGCGATGCAGTAAAGATTTGCAACACATTTGTTGATCTTGCGAATTTTGAGTTTTGCACGTTAGGCTTAAAATGAAAAATGATACAAAAATATTTATGATAAAAGCACGAAAATACGAAAATCTCGACTGTGACTGTATTGTGAAGAATTTAATTTATTCATCCGATTGCTTTGTTAGTTGACAATTACAGATTTACTGGATGGTTTTTTCCCCGATATTATTGTTAAGTTATTCATAAGATTTTAATTGTTTATTATCGTGCAATTCTTCTTATTCATTACTTTTAAAAGAATAAATCAGGTATTATTTTAACGAAAATATGACAAAATATTAATTTTCATCGACAAACTGTACTAAATAAATAATATAAATTCGTAATCGCATACTTTTACTAATAAAATGTTGATGTTGTTTTAAAATATATTAAAATTTTCAATTCAAATGAAATAATCATTCGTTTAAATATTTGAATAAGATTTCAAAATTACAAACAATATATTTTTAATCTTTACGAAAGTCTATTTAGCAATTAATTATTTCAAATTCTTAGTAAAATTTAATCTATAACTAATTTAAATTTTTTACGACGTTTACAATATTGCAAGTTAATATATCAAAGAAAAACATAGATAAACTTCATAAAGTAACATATAATTACAATTCTTTTAAAAGGTTTCTTTAACATGTTATTTTTTAATACTTTTGTGTATAATTAATTTATTCAACTATTAGTTCTCGTATTACTAATTCATAGATAATTTTATTCTATTGGATAAATTATAATTTATAATATAAAAATCTAAATATTTAAATATTGCAATAATAATTTTTTTTTAGGAAATACGATCGACGGATAATTTCACATTACTTATTTTAAATTTTTATGGATTTATTAAATAATTAAATGTAAATATACAAAACGATACGTCAATTTCTCATTATAATAAGATATTGACGTAGTAAATCATCACATTATAAATTAGCATATTTTTATGTCAATATTACGAAAGTAAGGAACGTAAATAAAGCAACTGAAAAAATGAAGGTAGAAAATACGCATTAGAAGTTGCGATTGATTATAAATACAATCACATATTCATTCGGTGTAATTTTTAACTAAAATTATAGCTAATTTACAATTAAAATAGAAATTTAATGATTTATGGCATCATCTTTAATAAATACCAGAATGTTATAGACTCTCATTCACTGAATAGACGGTTCTAATTACCAAGTGTTTTTAACGATAAAGTCACAGTCGCTCAATGAATACCCAAGCGAAAATAAATCGGCTTTCGCGTGTCTTACTTCCTCGACGTGAAACCACGGTAAGACACGTACCGCGAATATCTAGAAGGATCAAAAGGCGTGACAAAAGAGGATTTCCAACGGTACGAACATCCTTTGACGAAAATAGCATAGAATTTCCCCACGGCATACGATGACGTTTCGCTTCTCTCCAACTTCCTATGCGCGCGCTCGAGTCTTCCTCCTCCTCGTCCACCTCCACCTCCTTCTCCACCTCCTCCCCCACCTCCTCTTGTAGCTGAGCGAGTGAGATGGAGGGCAATAAGTTCTTTATTATCGGATTAAGCGTACATTTACATCAGCAAACCCGCGATGCTCCGTACGATGATATAATCGTGACTTCCGCTTGTTTGACATTCAGCGCGGAGAGCTGAAACGTGCGTACGTCACGTGGTTTGGAAGACGAACCGATGCCTCCCTCCTTTGCGCTCGTCCATCGATTCCGTCTTTTACTCCAAAGGAATCGACGGGGAAAAGGAAAGGAGGGATCGAAACGCGCGCGGAAATTAACTCGTCTCTCAGCGATGAAAAATGACGCGAGTTTTTCCGACGCGCTCGAGCTGGAATTACGGATTCGAGTCGATGAGGCGATTCCGCACGTTTCGGAAGGTCGGTACGTTAATGCCGTATCAAGGAAAATTAAGCGCGTCCTTCGCGAAAGTTCCCAGAGACGACGAGCGCCGAGTCGCATTGCCCGTACTTTTTCGGGAGGAGGGACTTTGGGATACTTTGTAACGTTGTTGATGCGACCATACGATCTCGATGATAAATAAATAAATACGAGGAGAGCTGTCGGTTAATTTTGGATAGCTTTCGATCGAAATCACGTCCAACGATGTAGGTTTATTCGATTCGCGTCACGTGAATTACTTGATTGTTACTTGGAAACACGTGTAATTAAATGATACATTTTCTAAGCAACTTATCCATTTTTCATAAATTTCGATTAGAATTTGAATTTTCAGTGATCGCAATAATATTTTATGTAACTGATTTTGATGAAAGATTTCGTTTTATAAAGTCTCATTAATAATTAAATTACTGTTATAAAGCATAGTAGGATTTAAAATTCGTTGGTCAGAAGTATATAATATATAAACATTTTAGGAACAATATCGTATAAATAAGTAATTATTTTTATAGCTTCAACGACGAGTAATTTTATGTAGATTTTTCTATAATATTATGTGAAATAAAATATTGAAATATATATGTATTATTTTATAGTGTTGAAATAGCATACTCGTATAATATAATATAAGTGTGTAATATAATAATAATGATTTTCATTACTTAATTTAAAATAACATTTTTAATATATTACTTCAAAATATCGCCGACAATTAGATCTTTATTTACACTATATATTTTCAACATGTTTGTGCAACTTTAATTATTTAATTAAATATATTATTGTAATTTCAAATTCTTAATAAATAAAATTAAATCAAACTTTATCTGTCCTTAAGCTTTATTGGATCAATTATTGCTACTTTGAAGTAACGGAAGTTTATGTAGAACGATTTTTGTTCCAGGAAAGATTCATTTTAAAGTATTATTAATAATTATAATTTGATAAACTATTAATAATATTAATTAATTAAATTATTAATAGTTATAAACAAACGTAAAACTGACAAATTACGCTAGTAAAAAAATATGAAAACATTTGATAACGAAAACTTTTAAAATAAATTACCACAAAAGAACTTATGTAAAATCGAAAACTGTACGATCTGCGAGAATAGATCGAAACGAATAAAATATATTTATCTTGATATTAAATTAAAATTTAAAATCTTTTTTCAAATATTTTTATGTTAAATATTAAAACTAAGGTTATTTACTATCGATATGTAATTATTTGAATAAACAATATCCTATATAATATTTCAACGAAAGCATTTTTAACGTATTATTCGTCGTTAACTTATATTTATGTCGGAAACCATTTTAAACGAGACGTTGAAGAAACTTCTTTTAGAATTAAACTCTTTTAAATTTAATTTTAATTACCCTTTAAATAAATTTGTAATACAATGATTTTATCTAAATCAAGAAATAATGAAAAAAATTTTTTCTCTCGAAAAGATGATTTTTCGGTGAAAATACTAATTAATATAGTGTTATTTTAAAGAATTTCTTCCCAAGGATTTATATTTAAAAAAATGTTATTTATTTCTCTCAATGAAAAACTATCGATTTTGTTAACGTCGTATCCGACACGATTCAATGATTTTCCATTCTTGTAAAACGCACTAAAATTTTTAATAAATATTTACGTATATATATGTATATGCATTCGCTAATAAATAAAACATAAATAAAGTATTTATTTATGTACGTATGGATGCACGTATGGATGCACGTATGCATGCACACCTCTGTAAGGACTATAAATTCTATACGGATAGTATTTTTTTCCAATCCGTAATAAACGTTCGACTGGATGACGAATGTTCGATAAATAATTTACTGGAAAAATCGCAAAATATCTAATTTACAGAACGGGAAGTTTTGGAAAAGCTGACATTGAGCGACATTAAAATAAATGAAATTCGCAATTATGAGTTTAATCTTAGGAACGTAACGCGTTCATCAACGATTACGATAATAGCATAGGTTCCCCAAAATTGTATGTCATCGTTCGCTGTACGCATAATCGGCACGTTTGTAGGCTTCTTTCGTACTTCATCCGCATTATCGAGAAATCAGTGATATCACGGCTGCAACTATTCGGAATACTGCCATTCGGAAAACAGCCCCGAGTTTCCCATAAAATCGAAGATAAGCTATGAATGAATCTAGCTATGAAGTCAAGGGTGCGACCGATCCCGGTCTGGTTTTCCGAGTGTAGGTAGAGGCCCGCACCCACCTCCGCACCCACCTCCGCACCCACGTCCGCACCCACGCACGCACACGAACGCACACGAACGCATAGATGGACTCGCGCGCGACCGGATATAACGACTCCATTGCAGCTGTTAGTCGCGCGAGTGTACGAATGCTGACGCAGCTTGTATACGGTTATTTACGCGATTGTCCGTATTACGATGCTTAGCTCTTGTCTGTCTGTCTCGTCAGTGGCTCGTCAGCGGCTCGTCAGCGGCTCGTCAGCGGCTCGTCAGCGGCTCGTCAGCGGATCGTCAGCGGATCGTTAGCCCCGGTTAAATCCTATCGTTAAAAAACGGTGGAAGGTGGCTTCGGATTCATCGAGATACGCGCGATGTATCCAGTTGTTCCACATCTGCTATTTCAACCATTAACCGTGATCACAATCTAGGTGGTGTCTAGTTTTGCTCGACTTTTTTTATTCCGAGCGTGAATATTCCGAAACATTTTTGGCTTTCGATCGCGTTTTCGTATACAGGCATTCGTTAGTAGTTTCGGTTTGTTGTATACGCAGTTGGTCGCTCGCGTAGAACAATAACGATATTTCACAATCGAACCTTCCTTTATGTATATTCAGCTCGTTCGTTCTCCTCCGAGTATTACAACGTTGTGAAATTCAAAAAGCTGAACGGAATAATCATATTTTCACACGTTTTCATTCGTCGACGCTAATGGAATTTACGTCGAATTACAGTTCGCGTTTCTTTTAAAATCGTTACGCGCTTCATATTTATAATTCTATTACTACGATAATTCTTTACTAGGCACGATGAAATTTAAATTTATAGTTTCAAAATGTTTGGAATATAAATTTCTGTTTGCTTTTCTTTTTACGCGAGACCAAGTATAATATACAAAATACAAAGACGTACACGTTCTTTTCAACTCGGAATCTCGAAGCTTTCGTTACGAAACGAAAATTTTGCAAGATATCGATGTTTTTTTTATTTTTTACCCATAATTTTACGACGTTCAACGATAAATTACGGAGTAAATATTTATATTTTGCAACAATTTTTCTCGTCCGTAGCCGAGTAACGACCTTTTTTCAATTTCCGCGATCGTATTTTTATTTATCTTTATAACTTCCGCGAGTAAAAGGCAATTATATCCCATTATTCGTTCGAATGTAAAGGTTGCAGCTTAAAAATGTGATTGGATTAGCGCTCGATTTAAAGCAGTGGAGTTGCACGCATAAAAATGTATCTTGCGCGTAAAGTGAATTTCCTCCATTAAAATTACATCTCGCGTAAAAAGTTCCACGCAAGGTAAACTTCATCGAATCCGCATCCCCTCGAATGACAATCGACGCGCATACGACAATCCGTAACGTATTCGTCGATCGATTCCCTCCCGATCGTCCGCAGCGGAGTTTGCAAACGTTGAATCACGGAATCGCAATGTTTCGCGGCGTAACCCAATTCCCGAGGCTCTCTTTTTCCATTTTCCAGACTCCCCGCGAACAAAGGGAGGGCGCACGAGAGAGCGAGAGAGCGAGAGAGAGTTGTTGCAATCTCGAGAAATGTCAAGCGCGGCACGTTTTTGGAGGTTCGTGTCCATGTGTGTCCGTGTGTGTCCGTGTGTGTCCGTGTGTGTCCGCGTACGTCCGAGCGTGTCCGTGTCGAAACACAGCCCAGAACCCGATGTATTCCGGTTATATCGGCGTTTTCAAAGTCGTAGAACAAAGAGAGAAACTCCGAGCGCGTGCGGGAGACTCTTTTTTACTAAGTATCTCCGTAAAAAGCTTTTCAACTCCACTCGGTACCGCCGACAAAAGGAAAAGCGACCGACCCATTTACTCGCTGTTAATTTGCGTCTGAGCTTTGGAGCTCATCGTCCATTTGTTTTTCGGCAGGCTCGGAATTTCGGCCTCCGCGATTTGGGTCTCCTTGAATCGATCGAAGCTCTCGCTATATAATAATAGTAAAGGTAATATTCGAAGCTCGTTCACCCGTTCATCGGCGAGTTCTCCGCGACCCGAAAACTAATGGACGGATTTCGGTGAACCGTCGAATCGGAAAGGCAGTCGGAATTTTATAAGCGGATCTCTTCCCGCTTCTCTTTGTGCTCTCGCCCAAGCTAAACTCGTCGGCACAGTCCATTTCAACGGCACTGGCACAGCCATTGTGTTAACTCTCTCGCGCGATCACGCCCTCGATGAAATGGACGTTTTAACAGCAGCGGTAGAAAGCGTTTTTGATAAAAATGCTCGGGGTTGGCCTTTCCAAGTTTCGTTTGCCCTACCTAACGCTACATTTATATTCGTAGAGAGCTAACGATGAATGCGTCCTATTTTATATTATTCTAAAGATTCCTTTCTAAACATTTTTATTCGCTATTTTACATTTTTAATTCTACTTTTACAATAAATATTTTATAAAAACGTATTTTCAACCTTGTTTTTAACGATCATTTTATTTTGATATATCTGTTGTCGACAAATTTAATTATTTCGTGCGAATTTATTGGTTTGTTGTTTGGTTTTGCATTGAAAGCATTCGTTGTTGTATCGAATTTGACAACTGTAATAATCTATTGAATATGTTGATATTTTCTAACAATGAATACTAATTTATACTTACGCGAGAATTCGATTCATTTAACTAATCGAAAAGTTATTAATTTTAAATCCGTAGATAGAATTTTGCTTTTTATCGTAGCGTTTTCTAAAAATCCGCGGTCCCGTGCAGTTTATTAAATATTACGTGCATATAATTACAAGTTTTTACCGACCGATGCGTAAAACATTTTTTTATATAAAAGCATATTTAGTGGAAAAAATTGATAATCTCTTTATATAGTCGCTTATATTCGGAATATTTTTTTATGTAAAGAAGTAGGATTTATTAGAGTCGATAAGCTTTATGAGGACATTTTACTTTAAGTTATGAAGTGAAAACTTTTTCGTCGATGTTCTCGATTCAAAATACTCTGAGCACAGATTTTGATCGAATTGGAAATAGAAGAGTTCATGTATATTTATTTTCAGTAAAATTTTATTTAAGCGGATAGAATCAGCTGATTTTTATTATATTTTTTAACATAAATATTTTTATTTCGAAGAATAATTGTATATTAAAAATTCTTATGAAACTTTTAGTTCAAAAGATAATTAATTTTTTGTACCCATCATAATTATTGTGTAAATGTTTTATTTATATCTTAAAGTACTAAATTTATATCATAAAATATAATAAAATACAACGGTTGCACATTAAAATATTATCGTAAATAATTTTTTAACTTATTTTAAACGCTACAAAATAAAATATATTTTCCATTAACAAATTGAATATATTATATTTAATATATTAAAAAAATTTTTTTAAAAAAGATATTCTTGAAATTTACAATTTAAAATAAACTCTGCGAGTCAATTAGAATTTTAAATTAAATTCTATTTAACGAGTGGTGTATACTCGATTTAGCAATATAAAAGATCATATATCAATATTTCTTCATTTAGAATACAAAAATATGTGTGAAATTCTAGTAATAAAAGTGATGACCAAATAAATTTTCACACTATAGACGAATTTTGTAAATATGTGCCGATAGAAAATTTCAGAGATTCTTCCTCAAGATAAATATCTCACATATTTCAGAAACTATTCATGAAATACATCAAAGTATAAGGTAGATGAAATTTATACAACATCGGAAATTTGTTCTTAGAGAATAAAAAAAAGTTAAAGCTTAAAGTTAAGGCTCAAATTCGTGTTTTCACTGTTGCTCCAATATTTCATTGAGTTTATTTTCAGTCGGTCACAGTTGAATAGCCATTTGTTTTATATCATGGCAATTCGATCGTCGCATTAGTTGTATTGAATTACAAATTAGGTTGGCTGTTAGAGTAATTGCGCTCCTGGGGTATTACTTACTCTGGCACAAAGTGAAAATGCACCAACTCGAATAATTGACTCTTCATAGGCAAAAGTACTTCCGGAACGCGGGGAATTCAAAGTCCAACGGCAACTGTTGTCTTTTGAACGAGCGGAAATTAATTTTTAGTGACTCCTGCGTCTTAGATGTTATATTTTGGCACCACGAGAGTTGTCGCAAAAATTTATTTATAGATTATGTAAAAGCATCATTAATATTACTACTCGTTTTCATAAAAATAATGTAACTGTATTACAATTTAGAAGTATAAAGTAGAATATACGTATTTTACTAATCAATAAGATTTTTACAATACTAAAACGAAGATGTAATTATCGTTAAAATCGAAATACGATCAAGATCATAATAATACATAATAATCATTTTTGCTTTTATACAATATAAATTTTCCTTCAAAGATCGATAACGCGATTCAATAATCTCGCAATTTTCATTAGAACGATACAGATTTATCAGTACTGAAATAAGAAAATTCAACGTTAGAGTTTTTATTTAATTGCATTGGGTAATTCTTTAATGGATTTACTCACCGTAGAAAATTAAGGATCGAAGAGAATTAAATTAACGTTCGGAGTTGGATAAGGTAAAAGCACAAACGAAAATCAAATATCAATTTCACTAAAATCCTTTTATAATTTACAAATTTGTGTAATGAAATAATCCATTCGACCTCCTAATTTGTTCCTAGCAATTTTATAATTAGATAAGTCGATTCGACGGTAGACTATATATAAAGATATCGCTTCAATTTGCCAACATTTAAAGAAGATTAAAACGTGTCTTGTAAACAAGATATCAATCCACCGCGAACGAAACAAGAAACAATCCTTCTTCTGCCATTTGGCGTTCCCATTGCAATTTGCCGTTAGCGAACTCGATTAAATTGCTCGACTACGAAACCGAGCTACGCATCGAAAATCTCTCGCGGGCGTTTCAACGTCCCTAGAGAGCAGAAATCTCCTCCGAGTGAAATCATCCTCTACCCATACACGCGAACACGGATAGCAGGGAAAGCCGTGATTTCGAGTGCGCGCGAGTCTATTGATTTTCCCGCGAGCGGCAGCGGCAGCTGAGAGAGCGAGAGAGAGCGAGAGAGAGTGAGAGAGAGAGAGCAGACTTCTTATCAGACCGCGCAATCATCTTATCACCCAGAGTAGAGTCTGTCACCCTCTCTTTCCCTCGCGGATGAATTTCAATATCTCGGTGAACTTGGATGCTGGATGCTGGATGCTGCCGATATCTTCCACTGCTCATTTTAGCGCTCTTCAGCCTTCGGGAGCCGTTGAATGCCATCGTTGCATTCCCGAGAGTTTTTTACTTCTCGGGTGGCTCGGTAAAACGGTGCCACCTCCACCGTTACCACTTCGTGACCCAGATTTTTCCAAAAGCCTTTTAAATGATCCACCCGAACGCGTTGCCGCTCGATTCTGAAAGAATGGACGCAGATGTCTAATGACCATTGTGATTCGTTTCCTCAAACAATGACGACCAAGCGCTCCTTTTTCTTTCACTCGAATTTTTATTTCTTTCCGCTTTTATCGCTCTTCTTTATAAAACGAGTCTCGTCCGCGGATGAACCTTTAGAAATTATTATCGTCTTGTTCACGCGTCGAAGTAATCGCTTTATCTCATAGAAGTTGCTCTCGGTAAGAATTAATACCGCTTCGGAATATTAGATCATTTTCCGATCCAATGAATGCGTATTTCAAGTTCTGTTTTACGTTATAAATATTATAATCCTTTTTATTCACCCAACGATCCGTAATTTTATAAATAATTTATGCATGTCTTACCTCGCAATCGTTACGCGACGGCTTTATAAGAATAGTACTTTAAAAGTTACTAAGAATATTTTCTGTACGCTCGAAAATATTCGCAGATTTTTACCTATTCGTAATTTTGTTTTCACGCGACAAATCATCAAAAATGTACGAAGTAAAAAAGTTAGAATTTGCACTTTGTTTCGTAAAAATAATTAAACCGTTTATGTAAAATATTGTTTCGAAATCATTGGTACGTAGCGGTTGTAAAATTTTTTTTGTCCTTTATCCCTTTCATTTATTATGTAACGGGTCAGTGACGGTGCAAGTATATACTTTAAGGGTATATTATAAATATATAAGGGTATTATAAACATCGATAAAATTTAAATAAAACGAGAAAGATTATTTTAATTTCATTTTACGTTATTTTATTGCGCAGTATTATCGATATATAAAATAACGTCATGGAATAAGAATCGCGGCAGAAATAAATTACGATTACACATTTAGATCGCTTTATTTACGCGTAGAGTAAGATTTATTCATAAAGGTTAGCCAGATCCGCTGATTCCGAGCGACGGAATTTATTATGAAGATTTGCATGCCTACGACCCGCGATTGAAGCAGTAACGATTAAATATTGAAAAATGCTTTGTTTCAATTTATTTGATTTATCGTTGGTCCAGGAGCGACGGGAGTTTTCGAAAGCAGGAAACGCATCTACCGAAAACGTTCCGACTCGTTGGAACTGTACTCTACTCGACGGGTAGCCTCTTTACTCCTTTTACTCCTTTTACTCCTTTTACTCCTTTTACTCTTTTAGATCTCTTGCAATCCTCTGACTTTGACTTTTTAATGTTCAAGGCCGCAGGAGGCAACCGGGAAGCGAAGGAGATCGGCGAGGCAGTGACAGGAAGCAGCGGGAAATAAATCGCGCTCGGACCGAAGAAAAAGCCAGGAAGTCCGTGAAAATCGGTGGAGCATCGAGCGGTAAGCTCGCCGGAAGTGCGGAAAGACCGAAGAGCTAAAGAACCGAAGAATCTAAAGTGAAGACAGTGCATCGGAGGGATCCGAATCCGCGTGGATCCTCTCGTTCGCCAATAAAAAGACTCCTAAGCCTTGAGCCTCCCCCCAGGTCCCCCACCTCCGTCGGTCTCTCTCTCGCGGGCGTTTTATACGCGATGATAGGCCCGCGAGGCAGGAAGGGATATCAGTAGGGGGAGATCCGCCGGCGGCGCGGTGGTATCGCTCATAGCTAATCGTACCACCCAAGGTGGCACAGATTGCGAGATCCCAACCGCGGCGGCGACGGGCGCATCCTCCGGACAGCCGACCCTCCCGCATTAGGGTGCGCCGCACGGGCCACTTCCGGTACGCACACGTGAGACCAGCGGCACCCCGGTAATAACAAAGCGAGCCGCGCGTCCTTGTTCGGAACTTGGTCGTCTGCTACAGCTTCCGAGGAAGGCGAGGAGAGAAACGGTGGAAACGGTGGAAACGGTGGATAGGAACGAGGAGGAGAGAAAGAGAGAAGAGAGAGAGAGAGAGGAGCGACCGAACGAGGACACCAGGATCATGGAAGTGGCCACTGAACTGTAAGTAACAGATAAAGTTTCTTCTTTGTCGCGGCGGTGTTTGGATGTTAATCGCGCGGAAGAGATGATTCCGAGGCACGAGCCGTGCGATTATTTCATGCTTAAGTGAGAGACGCTTCATAACAATGACGCATCAGCCTAATTTCCCTTTTCTTTTTTCTTAAACTTATCTCGTCTTGTGCTATATTTTACAGCTCCTTTTTCCTTCTATTATCGATGCACTTTATGAAACGTTAAGGTATTTGCGAATTAATCTTGGGCATTTCGTTAAAGTTTAAACGTACGTTCCAACACATTTTTATTCGTCTCTCTTATCGAGTATTTTACCGATATTAATGTTTTATTATTCGTGATCCTATCAAATAGGTTAATTAAATTATATGGATTAAATTATATTCGATCGATCTACCGTCTATATTTAATATATGCGAAACGACAGTCGTCCTCTGCGTTTCAAATTTTATACGCTCGATTGAATTTTAATTAAATAAAATACATAATTAATAACGATATTTATTTTAATTTATAATCGAATAACCTACACGTATTGCGATTACCTTAATTTTGAATAATTTAAAAATTTAGAACATCGATAAGTAATTCGAGTACTTTAAATAAAAATTGAGCGGTAATTTTAACGATAAGCGAATATAGTCCAAGTTACTTAGTATTCATTCTCGTGGAACCTTGACCATAACTAATACCGCAAAATTTCATTTAATAAATACGTAAGATACGAGGGCACGTGAGATTACGTCTTATTTTTTCATCTCTGTGCGTATGACTGTACCTTCGTTACATAATTTCCTTATACTTGTAACTTGTAACCGCGTAAAATAGCCTTAACAAATTTATAGATGTAACAAAAGAAGGCTTAGAAATTTGAAAGCTACTTTTGGAATTCTTCGCTCGAAAGATAATTTCAGTGTAAATTTCACCGTAAGCATTAATTTTATTAGCGGTCGGTAGAATTAGATAAATTAAAAACTTTTTTAAACCAAGTTTATATCAAAAAATCTTTACGCGTACAGAATCGTTAGAATTGTATTTTTTAAGATTTTTAATTAAGAATTCATGTACCGGTAAGATCTTGAAAAAACTTTAAATATCGGTTAACTAATATTTTTTTTTATTTTTATTAATATTACTTTTGAAAAATATTTTAATACAAATTCACTTTGTCCAATCCATCGGTTGGAAATGATTTTTTTATTTATTATTACAATTTTAAAAAAACATCATACTTTTCCGAATAATCATAATTTATGTATCGAGTTATTTTTATTGTAATTTTTGAGTTTACGATACAAGTTTGATATAAAATGTAAAAATTATTTTGTTAAATTTTAATCGAATCGAAATAACTTCAATAAGATATATGAAATGATATATACGGAAGAAAAATTATAATTTAAGACTCGTTGCAATCTTAAGAGATAAGAAATATTCTGGTATTTTAAACAGCTTTCATTTATATTTAATGCGAGATACGTGTTATTTAGCTTACACAATATGTTCAAATAAGCTTACACCATCATTTGTAAATATTTAGCTAGTTTACTCGATACTGTAAAAGTAGCGATACGTATAAGAGTTACTACATTTTTTAAGACGTGTAAAATATATTATTTTAAAATAACTTACCTTTTTCACTCGTCATTCAATGATATAGATTCTTTTTGGATGTATTAAATCTTGTTTGCGTTAGACCATTTGGAAATACCGTAAAATTTGTATATTTTAGAACGTTATTTGCATATAATACTAAATTTAATCACATTTATACTAGACAAGATGTAACAAAGTATAACCTAAAATGACTATAATTATTAAAAGTACCAACGTTTTAATAATTAATTAATACATAAATAAAAAAATTAAAATTGGTGTTTTTTAAAAAAAATATATAACGGTATACGTAAAATATTTAAAAATTCTTTACAGTTGTAAAGGAAATACTATTTATTGCATAAATAGTAACCTTAACGAACATTAAATATTTCATACATAAAATGTATTTCTGTGCATTATAGACTTTGTATTTTATAATCGCAAATTCTTCCTCCTGTATAAGATTACATTATCATATCGTTTATAGAAGTAAGTTTAAAATTGGATAAAACCATCTCGAATTTGCAGTTTTCTAGTAAACTTTTAAATATGGTTCGCGATAACCAACTCCTGTATATATCGGATCAAAATTTTAACCTAAATACAGGAAAAGTCACAGAAAGTTGGAAGGTCTTGCCGTATTAACGTATTGAGATAAATTCCTATTATACGTCTGTTTCAAAGCTGAATTCGTAACAATTGAATCAACGTTCACCGAAAGGAGGTTGATTTATACTTAATAAATAGGTCGTTAAATCATGGAAAGCAAAAAGAAAAGTTTATATTTTACGCAAGTTTAATAAACGCAAAGTTTCCATCGGTTGAACGAATTGGTAACTTTTCTTATTGCCGCAATATTGCCGAATGGAAAACAGAAAATCGCTCGCAAATTTCCATGAAAGCTCGATAAATATTTTTAAGCGATCGCGTGACTCTATAAATCGCGATTCTCCCGATCTCTATAAATCTCGTTGACGCTACGAATTCCCACGTAGACACTCGTCGCGAGTTACTTTAGCACAGCTTTTCTTCCGTTTTCTTCCGTGCCGTCTTTTATTCGCGTGCCGACGAATAAGTCGCGTATAAGGAAAAGTCGAGTTCGAGTCCCGCCCTTTCCTCGTTGGGACGCGCATCCCTTATTCATGGGCAGGAGTTGTCGGAGATTTCTCGGCAGGTTAGCCAAACCGATGGTTTTCCGCGGGAAAATGGGTTGATTTAACCCCTGGTTTCCTCTGAAAGCTCCTCCGGTCCTCTCTTCGGAAAAACGCGGAAGGCCGATGAAACTGGGATTGTCGGCCGGATTCCAGAACGCGGCGGGTGTGAAAGGGGGAGGCCGAACCACGGAGGGGAATAATAAACAAAAGCGACGGCGGAAGAGTCGAAGACAGAGGAAAAAAGACGAATGGGGTGCGCGTAATTTTTAAAATTCCCGCGTTCGATTCACCGCTTACTTCGTTATGTTCGCGCCGGATGATGAGTCCACGGGGTAAAAAGAGGCGGCGTAAAAGTTCCTTACGTTGCCAATTATCTGCACCAAAAGATGCGAGCTATAATTTTGGTCGAGTGTGCGACGTCGTTTGATCGCGTGATTACGAGATTTTCATTAATGTTCCACCGTAATATTTCCGTGATTTATTAAGAGTGGACCATGACTCGAGTTGATATTCAAAGTACGTTTGTGCGTTTGGAATATTTTTTATCGAAGTAGTACGTTTGGATTATAATTCTTGATCGATTTCAAATATTACTTAGTTCGCATTTAAATAAATCTTTCTACTTTACGTGATAGAAGTAGAGTAACCGTAAGTATATTAAAAATACGCTAAATAAATATTTTAATTCTACCGTTCAAAATTTTGATTTATTATTCGATAACTTTTTATTTAAATTTGCATAAGATTGTTTTTCTAATAAAGTTTGTTCGAATATAGTAATAGTACGAATGCGATGGCATCGATTTAAAATTATTATTATTTACTTTTAATTATTATTCTTTCGATATTTTCATCTTTAAAAACATATTTCAAGATAAGTATCGAATCGAAAAATTCTTTTAGACTTTTCGCTTTTTTGAATATTAAAATAAACAAATTTATGTTTAGATCGCTTTTTATATATTAACAATATGTATACAATTTGAAATATTAACTTAATAGTAAGTTTTCATAAATATACGAAGAAAATAATAAATTTCTATTTATATATTTATATGTGTATACATCGATAATTATTTACGTACAATGATTATAGTCGAGTATTTAGATAAAAAAATTCTAAAATACTTAAAGAATCATTGCAAATGAATTAATTGCTTTATGGAATGTTTAACCGAAATCTTATAATCACGTCTAACGCTATGATGTAGTTAAAAATTTTTGGGTCTACCACTACTGCGTAAATGAAAACAACCTCTGCGTTACGATTCTTACGAAGCCGTGAAATTTTCAATTTATTCGGAAGCTTTTTAACTTTTTAACTCGGTTGACGTTGAATAAAAAAAATTCCTTTGGTCACGAGTTGATCAACTCGACTATCTTTAATTAAGAGTGAAAAAGCAACTTCGTCGTCGCAAAAAGCAATTCATTTTCCTTCAGGGATAATCGCGAGAATTATTTTCTACATCTGTCTCCTAGGGCAAAGAGTGACAAATGGAAAATAAGTCACGTGCTCGTATACGACAATATATATAACAGAATGATTGGCCATGGCTGCGTAATGTAGAAGGCTTTTGTCGGAAATGAAATTTTGTCACGTATCCCGCTTTTCTTCTCGCTTGTTTCATCTTGCTTCGATCTCCGTACACCCGTTGCACCCGTTGCACCCGTTGCACCCGTTGCACCCGTTGCACTTCGTCTACCCGAACAAGCTTTTCGCATTTCCTCTATAGGTTCGTACGCGTTCCGCTGACTTTCCTCGAGTTGGAAATAAAGCACTCGCAGTCGATCCTTTAGAAATCAGCTTGTAAGCGGTAACAAATATTTCGTTCTAAGAAATCCAAACGACGAACCTTTATTCGCATCACTTGTAAAACGCTGAACGTCACGATGTGTGCATTTGGGTTATCGAAACTGGTTCTAAAACAGACTTTAGCAATTTGAAATCTGTTTATGAAGTTTGACAGGAATTATAGATTGTTCCAGAAACGTATTTATATAGATGCCTACCTATACGGAGAGAATGTTGTAGTAAAATTGGGTGAGACATTGAAAATTGCCTTGATCATAAAGGTATGACATCACGACATTTATTGCCAGTGATAAAGAAACTTTACTATGCTGAATGGTGAAAAGTTAAGGAACAGCTGAGTTGAGCAAATACTCGACTGCCTAAGTTGTAGGTTAAGTTCTGTAATAAACATGTTGTACATAAAATCGTTTGTGCGTAAAAATTTAGTTTGTCAAAATCTGGCTTGTAAGTCTGGTTGTAATCAGTTTACGAAGAATTTTATCCAGATTTTACTATAAAAATATTCCTTACCGAAACTTTATAATTTTGTGAAAAATGCCGAAAACATTTTTATTCGATACGTACATATTTCTTTATTTAAAATTATGTAAATATCTATAAAAAGTCACGTGTAACGGAGTATTTATAAACGAAAAAATGAAATAAATTTTATATGGAAAAAAATTAATATCTTAGTAAATATTTGACAAGAATTTATTATATATTTTGACCTATATTCTGATAAACTTCGATGTTTCGTTACTTTATCTAAGTATATGTAACGTTTATTATGAATTTATGAATGTGCATTTGATACTAAAATACAATTAGTATTCGTTAATTAATATTGAAAATTCGTACAATCGGTATTTTTGTCTAAATCTATTTACGAATGTACGCAATTTGAAATTTATAGATTTATTCAAATTTGTATACCATTTTAAAATTTTATTAAAAAATGATCGAATTATATATAAATTTAATATCGAAGAATATATATAAATGTAATTAATGGAATATCGATGTATTTTCTTGCGTAAAATAAATCTCGGTTCAACATTCTTTATAAGGTACATTAAAATCATATTAGATTATTTTATCCAAGTTAAACTATCCGAATATCGCGTGTCCATTTTCTTAAAATTTTATATATTCGTAGAACATTGAAAGATAATCGATACTTATTTTCTTTACTTTCAAGGTGTTCTACTTTTACGACAATTATTAACAAAAAAGTAGATTATTTAATTAGTGCCAATCATGCATCTTTTTAATTAAAAAAAAAAGAAATTTCCGTTAAAAAAATGTTCTTAAAATTTATTTATATAGAATGATAATATTTCTCTTTGTTGATATAATATTAAATAACACATAACTAAGATCGTTTCTTTTAAAATAATAGTACTTTTATCTTATTTATTCATGACGCGTACAAGATCATATAATTTATGTATTACTTAAAGCTTAGATAGAATAGTACGAATAAATTACAAAGGAGGAACTAAAGTGTTGAACAATAAATACGTTCGATAAATCATAATTTCGAATTGAATTTTCGTAATTCGTAAAAAATATGATATTTGTACTTTGAAGACGACAATTAAAACAAAGGATAGAATATTATTTTCTAATCTTAAAAGAATATTGTAGATAATGAAAAAGAAACATTTAATAATGTCGATACATGTTCTTGTCAGAGAAAAGAACAATAAGAAAAACGATATGAATATCGTTGCTTACGTTCCATTATTATGTTCCATTATTATGTTCCATTATTACGTTACATTATTCTTTAGCATACTTAATTTAAATTTCAAAATACGCACCGACACCTGCGTAGTATACACATACCACGTAATCGTTCTCACTCGCAAGGACAAAAGTCTTCTGGTGGACACGCCTCGAGTAATTGTTGCATCGAATCGAGGCAACAGGTGTATAAATAAACAGCAACGGCGCGTGCCAAGATGATGTCTGGCCACTTGCACGAGATTTGAAGGTAGCTAATAAAGCGGTCTTGAACACGCGAACCAATTGCGCTTTTACACGAGCCTCGGTCCTACCCAAATTTTATTTCTTTCCTTTCCGACTGAGAAGTGGCCGCATAAGCGAGTCACGCGACCAGCGATACAACTTGTTCAAAAAGAGGCATGACTCGATGAGATTATTCTCATCGAAAATTATTCAATTGCTTAATTGCTTACAAGCACGAACATTGTTTAGTTCAAACTAATTATGTTAAATGTAAAACTTTTTTCTCTCGATGATTAGATGAACGATCGATTAGATGATGAAAACCCAAGTCATTTTTTATTAAGTGGGATTTCAAGTACATTTTTTTTTACGGAAAAAAATACTTCCGCAGTTTTTAATTAATAATCATATTTTTTGTATATTTAAGAAATATTTGATCATTCTACTAATTTACCACATAACTTTTTAATCGTGTCATCTCTTAAAAAATTATAATATATCGAAGAGTTCTTTTAACCATCCATTAACGATATATTTTAATTACAGCGTTTATATATAAGCTAAACAAAAGAAGAACAATAATCTTACTTTAGAACTTATTACTTATCAAAGTTTATTCTTCCAATATCAAAGACATTAGCCCAGTATTCCAATTACCCCAAGTAATTACATTTAATGATTCTTCTTTTAATGAAAATGAAACTGTAATTTCGTAAACTATAATTAGTATACAAATATTTATATTATCTTATGAATGTTTTCTTTATAACTTTCCTAAAATACGTAATGTGAATTAAGTGTACTAAAAAAATATCAGAATTTAAGTAAATTATTATATAATAATAAAAAAACTTCTTTGTGATTACTAAAAACAATCAGATTCTAAAAAAATCTATTACAATCATTTGCGTGAAGTAAACGACTATAGAAATGAAAAGAAGTTCAAGAATACGTTCGATCAAGGCTACATGTGAACATCAAAGTTGCGTCATCTGACTTTTATACCATCTATTAAACCACTCGCGTTTTCATTGGAAAATTTTTTTCTTCGTTAAAAGAAAAAAAGAAAAAAATAAACAAAGATATATGATATTAATATTTTTAAATAGTATGGTGAAGATCTGCGTAAAGAATTGGATATAATCGATTTTGTAATTCATAGTTGTTCGATCATCGAGATTTAGATTTTATGTTTAAGATTTTGAGCTTATATACTTCTTTTAATTCCTTTAATTAATATATAGTTGTTTTTTAAAATATTTTTAATAAAAAGAGAATAATTAAATATCACAAATATATTGTATGAATTTTTTTGATAACCCGTCTTCAAAATTTAACTAAGAAGACAAATAACTTTTTTTATTAAATTGTATCAAAGTGGTTAAAGAAAAAATAAGTAAATTATCTAATAATTTATAAAGATAAAATCTAATTCAATATAAATTTTTATAAAATTATAGAAAGCGAAAACTTTGATAAGAACAATTTTTTCCGTGTACTTTATTTTCTAAGATTCCATAATTTTTACGTGATATATTTATAGAATATTAATAGTATTTAAAGATTATGTCTAGTGATTTCCGAATAGAAATTTAATGTTGTATTTCTTTTATTGTACTAATAATTTGTGTAGGTCAAAATTTAGTTACGAAATTTAAAAAAGAAACCTAAAAATTAAATATTAATATTTAATAATTTTAGTTAAATACTAATTTATTTATATTTTTTCATAAAAAAGAAATATTCATTTTAGTTAAAAATATTATTTCATTTAAATGTGATATAATAAATAAAAAAATAAATGAAACTGTATAAAGATAGATAGATTTTTTATAAAAGGCATTATTAGTTTTTGTCTTTTTTTAATCAGAAACTCAACGAGAAATGAGTTTATTCATAAGCATATTTCATAAATATAACGAATAATAAATCTAGTCTGTGCACGCATAGAAAAGAATAAACGCATATTTTCTTTTACATTTTTTTATTTTCTATTTTTTATTTTAGTTTCGGTAAGGCCTTTCATTACCTATTGTCTGTATTATCGTGTGCTTTTTCTCCCTTTTCGACTTTTTGTTTCGTTTTGTTTCTTTATTCCTATATTGGCGAGGGTAAGACAAAAATATAGGAACAAATCAGCGATATATATATTCAAAAGACTATTGTTTTAGAATTTTACGTTTAATTTATTTATAGTTTAATTATTTTTTCTTTGTTAGGTAATTCTTTTGTTGGTCATTTTAATTTATAAGATGTATTTTAATTCACAAAAGCATTTAAATTCAATTTATTTAAACGATAATTATTATCTTATTTAATAATACATTTATGATATTATAATGTTTTAAATATAAAAATTATTTAAAAATATTATTTCTTTATATTATTATTAAAAATAATTTTTTTGCGACATGTAATATTCATAGGGAATCGTATCTTCGCATTGTACGAAAGCTTTTTATTTTTTATTAAATACGTATATTAATCATAATTATTTTTGAAAATATTTTTCAACCCAGTTTCTACATTAGCAAAATAAGATAATTCAATACAACAACTTTGAATGAAAAAAGCAAATCATATTTGCAGCCTTGAGCTCGAGTAGTAAAAGTCAACTCGCGTTAGACAAACATAAAAGAATCCTGTAAAATATAAAAATATACAAAAAAGGGATTATAAAGAGCTCTGACTCGATTTTGACGGCACCTTTTCAAACGAAAAATGTAACGTGAGGCGATGAATATATTTATCATAGCCTTCTTATCGTGATCCGTACTGAAAAAACAAAAAGGCTTTTAAGTTTTACTTTTTGATACTTTCATGTTTACATCCAAGTTGTATTAATATTTTTTTATACTATATTTTTTTTTAAAGTAGGTAAAATTTTTTAAAAATATCTTAATATTACATAAGTAGGAATTTAATTTTCTTAGAAGTGTGACCTAAATAGATATGAAAAGGTAAAAATTAAAAAAAATATTATTATTCATAAGAATAAATTTATAAAGTATTTTCTATTAAAGTAAGTTGGAAGTTAGATGATAAAAGTATGAAAGTTAAAAGTAGATTTTAATATTAAAAATGGGAGAAAGAGAAAAAAAGAGTAATACAATTCTTTTACTGTTTCACGATAAGGGCATTTTAGAGACGAGTTGCAAAAATAATGTTTTTTAATTTTATGAAAACTTAACATTATTTTTAAAAAAAATTTTTTTAAAAAAACCAAGCATGTTATGAAATATTTACAGAAAAAATATTATTTCTATGAATAAATTGAGTACTTTCTATTAAACGGATAAAATTATAGTGACGTACTAAACTTATATTATTTAAAAACTTATATTATTTACATTTGTAATCACATTAATATCTGTTAAATTTCAAATTATTTAAAACTTGTAGCGATGATAATATTATGATTTAATTTAGAGTTAAATATTATCTTATTAACAATGAGTATTTTACATTCTGTTTATAAATTTTTCTACCGAGTATACAAATATTATACCATTATTGTTTAGTTTAATATCACATAGGAATTAATACAAATAATCATTTATGTATGTAAAATTTAATATATTATTTTATATTATTAAATAATAGAATGAGTATTTCAATGAATAATATTTTTATGGATTTAATACGATTTTTATGAAAAAAAACTGATATTATTTTGAAAGATATATATAACGATAAATAACCTTAATGTTGTTATACGTTACAAAAATGATAAAAAATATTGTTTATTAGTACATTGTAAAAGTAAATATTGAAAATTGTTTCTAATTGATAAATATGTAGCAATGTGATATTATCTAGTTATTGTACCGAATAATTTTACAAGTTTTTTAATAAATGAATTTTATACCATTCATTTTTTAACTATATTGTATTTTCCTACGACAAATGGGAATATTTATTGATATTGACCATGTCGCTCATATTTTAATCAAACGATTAATTTCATTATATAAAATGTCGATTTGCATTGTTGTACGGAGTATAATATACTTTTGTAGCACTATTAGATGAAGGACGTAAATACGTTTCAAATTGAAACTCCTGACCTACTTTTAAAATAACAGTTTAGAATAACATCACCAAAGTAAATAATTACAGATTTTGATTTTATATAAATTAAATTTCTCAAAGCAGTTGTTTAATATTTTTGTAACATGTCCGTGAATTAGATTTATTTTAAATTGTTTTTATTGCTAAAAAAAAGTCGGATATTTTTCCATGTTCTGTAAGTACTTTTTATGTAATCGTATTGTTTCATTTTTTCAACGTATTCAAAAAATGTAATTGTAAGATGATTACAGCAATGCAAATATCTAAATTAACAAAATGCAATTCATTTAATTTTAAATAGATAAAAACAAAAAAGTAATTGATTATTCAGTACTATATTTGTGATATTCATCTTATAGTATAATTAGTTTCAAATACATCGATTAAAATAAAAAAATTTTCATAAATTATTTCGAATAATTAAGTATTCGATTGATTTACTTATCCTAATTACTTTTAATTAAATGTATTACCTTGGAATATTCCTCTTTTGTAACCTTATGTTAATAAACAACGATAACTCAATATTCTTAGCTTGTGATTAACATACGTAAATTTTACAAGTCCAGAAGTTTGGCAAAGCAATTCACATAATAATACTCAGGACATAACATGAACTTTTGTCATACTCTCAGAGCTTTCGAAACTCGGCCATTCGCTGTAGTGTACCGGTGAACTCGACACAGAATCGAACTTTGAAACAAATTCAGTACTTCGATAGCCTATCCAACATTTCATGGTGCATCGGAAAAGTATTTCCTAATTTAGGATGCGGTGACAGAGCACCAAAACTTTGCGTATTTGTGATTCTATTCCTCGATTTAACCGCGTGTAAACATATCACATATGTATTTATAATTTATCTATTATAGCAACGATTATCGCAATTTTCCTCTACGGTGAGAAAAACTGTTAAAGTTGATGTTTGGGAACACCAATTTTCCTGTCACGTACGACTTTCTCATTTTTACAATAAATAGCGTTATTTTTGTTTAAATATTTTTAAATTATGACCGATACTTTAAAATGGTATTACGTAGTTTTCGAAATAGCGTTTTCTCATATCACTGTGCGTTTACTAACAGAATTTATCATTTATTTATAACATATATTTGTATAATATATGCATTTATTTTATAATGGTAAGATAAGCTCTTTTTTATAACTCGAATGGATGGTATCAATGATTATAAATGAATAAAATTATAATGCATTATAGCATTACAATATTAACAATTATATCTTTATCAACTAGCAAAGATATTTTGTTGAATGTTCCAGATAAATTATATTTTATCAAATATATTCAAATATCCATTTCATTTTATAACTTTAATTTGAATGTTTTTAAATTTATAAACTAAAAAAAGTCTAAATTGATTAAAATATTTGAATTTGAACATTTGGTGTAATAAAAGTAAATCATTTATATTGATTTTAGCCAGTACTTTCAGAAAGTATAAAATATGTTTATAAGATTGCTTCTTGTGTTTATCGACGCTTAAATAATCGCTTATCGTTTCTGATCTCTTTCGTCACTTGTCAATGGTTTATGTATTTATAATATTCATTGTGCTTACAATACCTATAAAAATGAAAGTTGTTGATTGTTTCACAACTGAAATTATAATTTCAACAATATTATAATTAAACAAATATAGTACACTTTTAAATTAAAGTCTAGAATACAGATTTGTATGCGTAATTTGAGCAATGACTTAATTTTTTCAAAGTTATCATTATATTAATGTAGAGATCGTAATCCCCAACTTAACATATTTTAAAATTTTAGTCATTCTATATATATATATATATATATATATATATATATATATACTTTAAAAATTAGATTCAAAATCAAATGTTGTGTAATTATAATATACGAGTTGCTACCGATTAAATTATTTTTAATCTTTCAAGATTATTATCTATGAATATTCTTGGAATAAAATCTTATGCTAATATTTATAAAATATCAATGGAAGGTTGATTTTTTTACATTTCTATTAACAAATAACAATCAGCTTTATATTTATATATACTTTTTCTATCTAATTAATTATACAATCGGTTTAATACGATGGTATAGAAATAAAACAATATCCGAAATTATTCAGGCATTTACCTTTTCCTATCGCACGAACATATTTATTGCAAAATAATCGTTGAAAGACAAAATAATTTTACAGTTTTCAAAAATTGTACTTACGAAAACCAAGTCACGTTTTTTAATATCGAATATTTTAGCGTAGTCGTTACTTGTTTCTACTTTTCCGCGGTACAGATATTCTTTTAAAAAAATGCAAACAAAGAAAAAAAAGACCCCAAGGAACGTATAAAACTCGAGCGGAGCTGAGGACGAAGCGAGTTACAACCGTGTCCGGAAGTCTCGCAGCGTTGATTTGGATTTGCAGCAAAGGACAAAGATACCTCAAAGACAAACATCCAAAAACTCAGCTTCCCTTCAAGATCCAAGCCAGCACCTAATTAAAGATCGTTCCGAGTGCGTCCGGACGGTCGACCGTCCCTCGTTGTGTTTTCTCATCCCGCGGTAATATAGACGCGCGTAAGAGGGGGACGCGCGTATCGCCGTCGGCCTGGGGCTCATCTCTCTCTTGTGCAATGTGCGAGTGTTATCGGCTGATTGTACACCTCCGATTATCGCGTCTCTTTCGGCCCGAGCCGAGTTGAATAAACTCGCTTTGGTCACTAGACTCACGTCTGGTGACGCGCGACCTTACGTCGTCCGTCAATTTGCACCCGACGCTGTTCGGTTAAACGAGATTTACACGTGGATAGTCTTGTTCCTGATCTTGTTCGTGATGTTCCGTTTACCATTCGAGGAAAGTAAAGCTCGAAAGCGGGTACCGATATGCTTCGACGATATCGCTGCATCAACTGTATTGCTTGATAGATAACGAATGTCTTTCGCGACTCGAGTCTACAGTGAAGATCGTACGAGATTCGTTCGTTCCATTAAAAATGTAAATGCAGGAGAAAGAAAAGCCAGAGTTCTCTTTGAACCAGCAACACCGAGGAAATAGATTTGTCGTCGGTTCTCGCGTGCGGATGATTACGCGACGGGAGCGAACGACGAGGCTGCAGTTAAAGTAGTTCTCTCTTCTCTTTCCAAACCTCGTTTATTACTAATAAACTGAAACCTTCGTTCGAGACAATGCGTATCTTCTTAGAAGCGTTCGTTCGTTACACCGGAAGAATTTTCGGCGATAATTTAACTCCATCAATTTTGTTTTAATTTCGGTACACTTCTCGGGATACCCGAATGTAATTCATTGAAACTATTGTAACATCGAGAATAAAGCGTATCTCTGAAGTAACTTGATTTCGTATTCTATTCGTTAGCCTTGAGAACGTCTTTAATTAGGGTAAAGTATGAGAAGGTGCACCTACGAGTGGAAGACACAAAGGGACGAGAAAAACTCGCTGCCCTGCGGGTTTAATAATTACAGCGTGGTCCAAAAATAAACTACATAATTGGATACGATAAAAAGCCCACGTATATTTGTAAAATTATTTACTGTAAGCAGTCTTTGTTGATACGATAGAATATATAATTAAACTGTCCCTGCTCGTCAATGATTTTCATTATCTGCCGTCTTCGTGACTCTTCGTGCAGACATTATCATGTTTTGTTACACCGAACGAATTATTTACTTGCTCTTCCAATGTTAACGACCCGTAAGACCTACGCGAACAAAAATAGGTTTTACTTTAAAGGAGCGAACAAACACGCGTTATATTTGGATTGGCTTCAATTGTACATTTTCTATATAACTATTCTTTACTGGAATAAAGTTGTTATCGTCTAAAATGAACTCAAATTGCATTCTACAATATGCAATTATTTAACTATAGCGGTAGGATAGAGGTATTTTCATTTATTATTTTTTTGTACGCTTAGTTCCATCGATGAGTTTTGTTAAACAGTTTACGCGATTATGCAAGCAATCGAAGGAAAAATATCGCTTGAAAATTTATGCCACGGATTAAAATTATTTGGAGAATCGTTGTTCCGTTTAAATAAATTCTTCTTCAAGATACGTATAAAATTTAAATATGTGCCGAAAAGGTTAAAAATCCATCAATCGGAAAATTGTAATTAAAAAACTACTTGCATCGGAAGCAAATATTTACTTTCGTAACCGAAAGCTCGCGAGTATCGTAAATATAATATTTACGTAATAAATATTTACTGGTTCTAAAAATAGAGTTCTACATATTTTTCGATCATATTCATAAATTTACATTAGGAATAAATGTAGAATGGAGAATAAACGTTGGTCCAGCTCGTAAAAAAATTCCAGCACGGTTAAAGCGCGAGTTGTAAGCGACGTTAACGAGGAAAAAGGTTCGGGCGAAGAAAAAAGATAAATAAACCGAATTCGAGTTTTCTTAACCTTTGCCTCGTTAACGCGAGAACAGCCACGCGAACACAAAAGCTCCGTATACCTCGGTCCGGAAATAAAGAATATCTCTTTCACCCACGCCAATATTTCCATCAAAATACCAGCGTTCGTTAATTGACGTTCCTCCCTCAGTTTTGCTCCGATGTGCCTTGCTACGTGCGTCGGGCCGAGAGCGAAACGTTAACATTCTCGGTTGCGACTATGATGCGAATACGAGTCTGTGATGTAATTGCCAAGTTCGCAAACAGTCTTTCCCCTTATAAATATTAATGGAAACGCTTGAAAATCTAAGTAGAGCACGCTCGCGCGAGTTACGAAGAGCGAGGGAAAACTTGCTTCGAGAAGTTGAAAAGCCGACCGCGACGCCGAATATATTAAAACTCTATCGTGTTATCTTACAATGTCGTTAAGATGAAAAATAGAGTCGTGGAAGCGAATCGATCGTTTCAACATTTTTAACTTTTATTTTTCATTCGATATATTTCCGATACAAATTCGATACGACTGTCAAATTCTTTTATTCCAATGGTATTAATGTTGTATTTTTAATAACGAGATTTAACAACGAGATTCAACAACGAGATTCAACAACAAGATTTAATAACGAGAACATGACTAGATTTTTTTAAATTAAGATTGATTTATCGATTTACATCTTAATTTGAAAAATTACGGTTCAAAAGAATATTTTAGAATTACTCGACATTTTTATAACGAAGTTATTATTTATGCGAGCGATAAATTCTTGGTACACGATATATTTTACGGAAGGAAAACGGCTCGTTTTAAACTAATTAATAATAACGTAATTCTCGGGATCTCAAATTTTGATTCGGCAAGAATAGATGAAAAAATTCATCGTAAATAATTGATGCTTCGATGCTTGATCTTAAAAGCCAAAGTAAAGCATAATAAAGATTCTAAGAAGTTTAAGAAATAATGAACAGATACGTAGCAAATAATTAATATCCAAGAGTAGCCTGAAATTTAACAAAGATTTCAATTTTATACGAATAACGTCATCGGCGATAGATCGATGAACGAAAACTTTGATAAGCCTATAGCATATATAATGTTTAACCATAAAACCTTGGGAAAATAGACGCGTACCAAAAGGTCGTACCAAAAGGTCGTACCAAAAGATCGTACCAAAAGACGCTTCCAAGTTTTGAAAGCCTTTTGATTTTTGACTTACGCATCTTGTGCTTGTACGTCGCACACGTGCCGTTCACTTTCTCTTCGGTCACATAAAATTCTGTCCTGTGCGCGTGTCGTCACGTCCTGTTAGCATTTACGATAGCGACGAGAGTACGTGAGAATGCATATGTGCCCTGCATAAGCGAATGGAGGTGGAGAAGCAGGAGGAGAAGCAGGAGGAGAAGCAGGAGGAGAAGCAGGAGGAGGATAATGTAGAGCATTACATCAGGAGTAATCCAGTCGATAGCCGGGAGTTGTTGGTATGACTGCGATTTCTTTTACTTTGTATTATCCGACGCGTGCTTTGACCTGTCCTGCAACTTCTTATACTTTTTTTCCGTTATAATGCTTTCATTCGTATCCGAGTGTATAACTTTTTTTTTATCCCCTTTTATTATACGTGGTAATATCGTATAAAAATATTGCGAACTTTAACCAAAATTTATTATTTTTTTCTCCTTTCAGTAACGTTGCGAGTCAGTTATACGATAAATATTCATTATACTATAATTAAAAATTAATATACGATAAAGTATATTTGTTTTGAGAGATGAATATCTCGAATGGAGCGTATTGAAATTTTCAAGGATAAATTCATGTATCTTTTGATTATTATTATATGTATTATTCGGATAGAAGGTCTAAGTTACACAACGCTTATAGATATTATTACTTTGAATTATTTGAAATAGTCTTTTGTAAAGAAATCGATTCAACTGTACAATATCGTATCGGTTTTTCTGCGCAGCCGATAACAACACAGTCGTAAACTTCGTAAATTGACGTTAATTTAATTTAGTTTGATCGTATATTTATTTTTTTAAAATAGGAGAAGAGCTTCGAAAGTAAGGAAATAATCTCAGTTGATACACCGATTGTACGAAACAAGTTTAAAATACTTGAGATTTAAAAATTGCGGCAAATAACATCGTTTTTTCAATTTAATTTTTCTTAATTTAATTAAAATCTTTTATAAATAAATAAAGCCTTTTATATAAATCTATTATATTTCTTTACAAATATATAAATCTATTCTTTTCTCATAATTCTTCGATTTTATTCAAATTATTTTATTCAAATACTCGGGAGATATCGCGAGTAAAATAAATAAATTTTTAAAATATATACACGAACATGAATTATGACAATGATAGCGGTATTATTTCCCGACATAGATACGGAAGAAATATCTCGCTTACCCACATCAACGTAATCCTTAAATGTCTTAAACACGAATGGGATATAAATACAGATGCGAGTGATTCTTCTTCAGTGATTCGTTTTAAGAGCAACGGTCAGATTTTCCTGCCCTTGGTTAAGATTGTTGAACATTCGTGATCCTCTTTGGGAGCAGATAACTTGTTTCGGCCGAGAAGCGCTTCCGATCCTCGGCTGAAAGTATATTTGTGTCAATGGTCCTTGACGGCTTTCGTATCCACTTATTTGTACCGTCGGAGATGTTTTCATCGAAAGGCGCAAGACCGACAGCTTTTCGAATATTCCAGAAACTGGAAAAGCTTAAAGGCAAAACATATTACAAATACCACTACATTTGTAGTGGTATGCTTTTACCTCTAGCTGAAAACTATCGGTTTATTAAAAAGAAAATAGATTATACGCTTTAACATCCATCTGACTTTGATATCGAAAGTCGGGAGTTTTATAAACTTCGTAATGTTTATTATTAAGACGAAAGCTAACATCGAGTTTTTTAAAAAAAGTTTAGCGTCAAATATTTTACCTATTTTACCTACGTATATGCTTTACGTTTAGATAAAATAAATATTGTTACATTTTTACTATATAACGTACGATTCATTTATCGAATGAAAATAATGTATAATTAAACATTAATAGAATAAATAATTAAAGGGTAAAATTTAGTTATAAAAAATTTAATTATGTTTTGTCGAATCATAAAAATTTCTCATAGATAAGTGTAAAATTTCAAAAATTTTTTTAATATTTTTCATAATCTTATTCAAGAGTTTAGGTATAAAAAAAATTTTTTTAAATATTTTTAATAAAATTTAAAAGTAAATATGTTAATAGCTTTTATTATTAATATTTGTAAATTTATTATATTTACGAATGTATGATTAAAAAAAATTTTTTCCGATATAAAATTTTGCATTTAAAAATAGAATTAGAAATAAATTCGTGTAGAAAATAAAATAAGTTTTTCTTTTAATTGCATCAAAAAATTATTGAAACAAGAAAATATAATTATTATTATAATAATTAAAGTAATAATAATAAAAAATATAAGAAATAAGGTAACTGTAAAAATAATTATATAATATAATTGAAATGTAAGATTCTCTGTTTAATCAATTTAATAAACAAATATTTAATAATGATTTGATATAATTTTTAATATATCCCAACCATAAAAAGTATAAATAAAATAAAAAGAAAAATAAAGTAAGCTTTTATTTAAGAATGGGAAGTTTATACTCTATCCACATGAACAACTGAATAATAAAGAGATAAAAGAATTTTATGATTTGTTCAATATTGTGAAAGTTATAAATTTAATTATATGAAAATAGTTTCTCCTGTAATTAAATAGTATATTTAATTTCAATTTAAAAATAAAAAAGTATAGGTAAATAAAATTAAAAAGATTGTATCAGATTGTAATATTAGAATGGATTTGAAGGGAGTTTATATCGTATTAAAAAGTATTTTGAATTAACGAATAGGATTATGAAATTGATAAGGTTAAAAACTTTTAAATTACTAACACTAATCAAATCATACTGTCGCACAGTTTGTCATGATACATACCTAAATTATGATTTATTGGTTTCATACATATGTAGTTATTAACAGACCTAACATTTATAAATAACTACTAGAATATTTTTCATACAAATTATAACTAGAAAATTTCTTCTTTCTTTTAAGAAATGTAATAATTTTTTATAAGCAATATTTGTTTGAAAATTAATAATTTTAAATAATGATTCTTATCAAAAATATTAAAAATTATCAAGATAAAATATACTATTAACTAATCAGTTTTTGCTCCAAGATAAGAATATGGGTTGTTATTAACTGTTATTATTAAATTATTATATTCCGTCAATTTACTGTCGAATAAAATACATTTAAAAAATGTGCTGTATTCGTATGTAAAAAATAACATAATAATTGAGCTGTATTCTAAAATCGTTAAATTTATCAATTCTATATAAAGATATTCATACAATCATAGAATACTTAATCGTTGTTATTGGCCTTATTAGGTAAAGATTAAATTAATAAATAATAAATTCTATAGCAGATGTACATGTTTCATTCAGAAAAGAAGATTAAATATATATTTCATTATTTATGGTATTTAATTATATATATTAAAATTAATTTTACGCATATATAATTCTTTACAATATCAAAAACTTTTGAATAACTCAAACTCGTAGATATATAAAAAGATATATAATTTATTATCAATCTATCAAAATTATTTATTCGTTAAATACTTACATACAAATATAATAAAGCATTGTCATAAAAAATTATATATGTGTATATAATGTAATATTATTCTTAAAATTAATGATTTTTTGCATGCAATATGCGTAAAATATTTATTTTTATTTTCAGGCTCGTATTACTTATTAGTCAAATTTATAGTGTAAAAATATTACTCACCTTTCAACGCTGTACTTTGAAAACAGTTTAGTCATATTTATAAATATAATCTGTATAATAAAGAAGCATTCATTTCTAAATTTATTCTTTTTAAAACCGTCATAAAAAATATTTATAAAATTTGTTTACCGTGCTTCATTAATTCATATATGTAAATTTAAGTGCAATACGTGTTAAAATATGTACTTTAAAAACTCTCCGTTATTATTAACAATTCAAAGACATTATAAGAACGAATTTTCATTTTTTAAATAATTTTTTACAATTTAAAATGTGATATATTTTAAATATTTTAATTTAAGATATAAAAATTGTCGTTTTAATAAATAAATTTTGGTAGGAATGACAATTTATTTATGACATAATATAAATTAATGAATAGACTTAAAAAATAGACAATATACAGATATTATATTGTCGAGACAACTTAAATTTTATAGAAAGCAATATAAATATTCATAATTTTGAAGTTTTATTAAATATTCGCAGATATAAAATCCAGGATTTTGAACACCATAGATTTAATATAAACTCGAAAATAGGTTTTCCAGTTACCGACAATTACATTATTACAATCCACTACTATAAAATTCTGAGAATAATTGGTAAAAAATGTTCGGATCGATGAGCGGAAAGTATTTGGGTTGAAACGAAGGAACAAATCCCACGTATAAAGCGACGACAACAACAGCGAGGTATTCGCTCGTGGAGGCGTCAACGTTCCTTATCATCTCCTCGCCACAAACGACTCAGGCGCAAAGAAATCTTTCCACACGAGCACCATTTGCATCATCCTCGGATCGACGCGTGAGCAAAACCTTCTTACACGCGAACGAAAATGTCCCGAAAAAAAAACATCGCGTCGGTCGCGCGTGCGTTGAATATTTAGGCCAAGCGTTGACTCTTCCTCCTTTCTCCGCCCCCCTTTCTCCAGAACGTGTGGCTGCATTGTCGAGCAATTCATCTATGCGCAATCGTGTATGCCCGCATACATCGCACGTACGCTTTGTACGCCGTGAGAGGCGAGAGGAGAGCGGGAGATGAAAATTGTCGTCGCGGGATGAAACCGAGGAAGCAATATATAACCGAGCAATATATAAACAATATGGAATTTGTAACTCAAATTCCATCGCTAATTATACGAAGCTTTACTTTTGGTATGTTCGATGGCAACCTTACGAATCCTCTCGATCAATTATGCCGGATCAATTATGCCGGATTGCAATTAGTTGCATCGGCTATTTTACAATTTTTGTGACAAAACTCTTTTGTAATTTCGACGAAGATCTTCGGCACGAAACGATCGTCGAAGAATCGTTGAGTATTCATGGAATATACCTTCTTCATTTATCACAGGCTTTATTTTAATGAATTCATCGGTAACTTCTATTGAAATCGAATTGAAATATTGTTGCGCGTAAATAAGTTCAAATTTATTTTTAAATTGAAATCGCACGATTATTGCTAATGTAGCTAAAGCGTAGCTACAAATTTCAATCCTGGCATTATCGCGATGATCTTTTGAAAAACCTATATCGATACGTCCATCCTTTTTTTGTACACGAAAGATTATATTACACTCGATTCAAGGTCGATCGAACTTCACCGCCGCGTATCGACTTACGCCTTTTTTAGATTCGCGTGAAATTTTACCGAATATCGATACATTTTGTACATGAAACTAAACACTTCATCTCCAACAGCTCTTAGGGTTCGAGTTATGATAGCGTATATTTGGAGCGATTATGTACGCGGTAAGAAAGTTTAAAATTTCAAAGTCGCTGTTACCTAAAACTTTTTCCATCCGCTAATTTAGTTGCAGGAATCTCGCCTAGTTTCGTTGTGATGTATAAAAATGATTTTAATGTAAAGAGCAATATTTTATTCCGAATGTAAATTATTTTCTTATATAAAAATATGAAAAAATTACAAGCTAAAGTCTTGATTCGCATTTCATCGTTTTTAACGCATATTCGTATTAAAGATGGTTCTTTGATATATAAACTGCAAAGGAAAGTTTAAAAGCTAATTACTTCAAATTTATTATTATTAAATATATTTAAAACTACGAACCTTCGAAATGAACTCTCACAGAATATTTTTCATACGATAAATTAGTTTCTTTGGTAGTTTAAAATTTTATTTTCAAAGTTTGATTGGTAAAGTTATTATCATACTTAACTATTAAAATCATTTTATTATGACTTTATAAAATTTCTACGAATGCGAATGATGAGCTTTAATAAATATTTGAGATTTTGGGTTTCGTTTAGGAACCGACGATTGCACGTCATCAAAAAGTCGACGCTTTAAAACAAACTTACATTTCGAATCATCCTTGAAAGATTTCAATTGAGAGAAATGCATCGTAAAAAATAACAAGAACATATATTTTACGACTTTATTAAATTTATCGGAAGATCTTTACTGTACATTAATCTTTTATAACTAAATATTTTATTCATTGTATTTCCTTTTCTAATATGTATGTTTTAGCTCTATTTAATAAACTTATTATTTATTCGAATCATATTATTATTGATATTTAATCATTTTTATACATTTTCATTTTATATTGAAAGAAATAAAATATAAATTTACTAAATATTGTTCAATTTGCAATAAAAACATTCTAGTAAAAGTTTCGTACAGAAAAGATATGAAAAATTTATTATTTTATTATCACTTCAATTTTATAGTTTTATTTAACTTTTTCTGACACTACAGCTGCATATAAAACTACAAAATATCGTTCGATAAACTATGCAAACTTACTTCTTGAGTACTAAAGCGTTAAACATACTCGAAAATATTAGATTAAATTTAGATATAAATATTTTTAAAAATTCGTTTTATAAGATAATATTTTTTTTAATAAATATTTGTATTTAATATTATTATCATAAGTCTAATTGATCAACTATAAGTTTTTTATCTTTATAAATGTAGTGCATTAATCAATTATTAATTAGTGATAAGTATTCAAGTTTTATAAATATTTTAACGAATAAATAATAATTTTAAAAATTTATTTTAATGAGTTATAAATGAATTTTGATGGATATTTATTGAATTGATCGATGCGTGTTATTTTATTATTTTTTTCAAATTATACTCAATATCAAATATTGTATTTACATATCAATGCAATTCGCATATTTTAGTTTTATCGTACACCACTAACTTTCGCATTTTTTTCATGCATTTTATTACATAATATTTTTTTTTATATAAATAATTAATAATTGTGTTTGATAAATAATTTTATTCTTTAAAACTTTAACGAAAATAAGTTATTATTTTAAAATATTTATTAACAATACTTAGAAAAATATTTAATGTTTCATATTATTCAACAACGAATTTCTATTCTTATACAACAAACTGTAATTACATTCTTAATTAAAATCTAATAAATCGTTAATACATAAATTATTTTCGACATTGTCAGTTATTATCTTTTCTAATTTCTTCAATCTTAAAATAGAGATCACTATGGTGATGATTATGATGATAATACTAGTAATAATAAAATATAATGGAAAATGATTTTCAGTGCAAACAATTAATTTAATAGTTTGTCATTTTAAAAAACATAAAAAAGAACCATTTAAATATATATTCTCAATAAATTTACTTTATATAATCATAAAAAATTAAAGTAAATTAAATATTTGATAAATTTTATTTCAAATTTACTTTTAAAATGAAATATATACAATAAAATTAAAATAAATAAAGTTGAAAATAAGAATATTAAGAGTACAATTATATTTGAATACTTCATTATCAATGAATATTTAAATGGATATCGAATCAGAGTATTTAAAGTATAAAATATAGTTTAAAAGTACTAGTAATATTTTATTTCTTGATTCGATCTAAAATTCATTCCACAATTTCAGAGTTTCATTTTTATTTGTATGTCTTATTGCGTTCATTAGATCATTTTCTAAAAATTGATAGTGACATCGTATAAAATTTACGAGTTCACTCAACACCCACGAAACATTATTTCCATAATAAAGGCGAAAATAAATCTTGAAAAATTTATAATAATTAATTGCAGAAATCGAATGAAAAGTACAACTCGGATAGTTTCGCGGGTCTCGTCTCTTAAATTAAAGCGATGAGCGATAAATTTAATTATCCCTCTAGTGATAGGTCACATGACCTTTTCAACATGTCACACGCAGTCTATGTCATTGTAAGGAACAAGTGACATGACAACCCCTAAGATCTGCACTACGTACATTACATCGAGGGTGTTGTTAGGGCTCCGAGCATCGGAGACGTCGACAGCAGACGAGTTCGAGGATCATTTATTGGATAAACTAGTGCAGCTACAATTTGTTATTTCATTCAGTTTTGACGTTTTCACGATGATTTTTTAATCTAATGGCTCTTTTAATACTTTCAATTTTGTTTTTTGCACCTTTGACAATTTATTATCAAGTGTAAACTTAAAACTTCAATTTAATTATAGTGACAGGATTTGTATTCTTTATTTTACTACTGTCTTTTACTAAATATTAAATAATGGGATATAATTATAGTAGTTTATATATTATTCTAACATTATTCTAATGCTGCTCTTATTTTATATCAACTAAAATATATTTATAATGATTATAGGTATCTATTCGTTTTGATACCCGGATTTTTTTTTATTTAAGTTTATTATAAAAATCAAATTTTAAAATATCGATACAATTGCGTAATTTAGACGTAGTTTTATTTGTTTTAATATAAAATATTACTTGAAATACGATCATATATAAATATAAGCTGTTGTCTGTTTTTAGACGAATATCGATCGAAAACAAAATAATTTGTTTTTACCGTTTACGATTGTAGAAGACATTAATGTTTTCGGTTTAATAAAAACCTAAATATATATTTAGAAAAATATTAATATGAACTATTTGTTTGAAAATCTATTTTATTTAAAAATTTATTTAATAAAATACTACAATCATTCTAACGATGTACTCATGAATGTAATTTTAAATTAACGTAATGATTACGCTTAACAATTAAGAATTTCCTGTTGTCTATTAAACAGTCCGAATGAGTAAACTACTAAAACGCTTGTATTAATCTTTGTACTTTTTATCTCGTTAAAAGTAAATAAGTTCACAAAGTATATATCTTTATTTTCATTTATGAAATTGAATACATTCAAATTCTTAATTTAACCTTTCAAATTATAAATATTCATTTTTGATGATCTTAATATACGTATTGTTTCGGTAATCAAAAATGATAGTGGCAATATTCAATAGTTGCTTAAATATTCGTTATATGCTATTTGTGGAATATACGAATAATAACTACCGGCCTTAAAAGCCAAGCAATAAATTATAATTTGATAATTATTCACGTATCGCTTGCTCATTGAATTTATAATTAAATTCTGGAATAATTGACATAATGATCTAAAAGAAGTAAACAATACTTTAATTGACGTTAGACTATATAACGAGTAGGAAAACTATGAATATTACGTAATGTACGTATACCTATGTTTAATAAAATTATAGGCGATACTTGTTTATGATGATTTAATAAAGCTCATGTATCTGAAACCACTTTCAAATTTTACTCATTTTTTATAAATATTTAATAAAACTTACCGTATTACCGAATATTATTGGCCAACCAAACATTATTTAATATTAATCACTTTTATCTTACAATCGAAGAAATTTTAGACATAATGTTTTTTCTATTTTACGAATAACAAACGTAAAGTATTTAACTTTTATATTCAACCACATAAATAATACATAGTTACATGTACATATTGGCTAAAATATCATCCTTAAAATAGTAAGTTATTCATATACATGATATTAGATTCGGTTGAATAACTGAATTCTCTTCAAATACATTTATGAATTTGTATAAAATTTATAAAAGTTGTAATTACGTTACAAAATATAAATAATTATTAACATTGAAATAATAATTAATATGAAAATAATTTTAGCAGAACATTGAAAAACGTTGTTTATATTAGTTTAAACTATATTCATTTAAGAAAATCAGAATGAATTATGCTTTTAAACAATATGAAAGCTGGATCGAAAAAGATTTTTACCAACATTTATTTATTTAATATCCATATAAACATTTTCGTGCTATTTATTTACAAAAAATAAAATATATACAAAAAGAGAAAATAAACGGTTTAAAGTAGTTTTAACTTCAAATATTTATCGAAGTTTATTTTTCAAATATTTAAAAACATTAATCGATACGCAACAAAGTATCTTAAATTATCCCCGCAGTCTATAACAGTACTATAAAGCTACAGTCACAATTTTTCGTAAAGTTGAATCGTCTAAGACAAAAGGTAGTCGATTATTGTATTAGATACGAATAGATTGAATTACGTATAACGCATCTGAAAATCGGGATAAAGCCCCGAAAGTCCCGGAGGCCCCGGATGGAACACTGTTGAACCTCCTCTGCTCGTATCCACAGATCGCCGCTCTCCGGGATGGACGGGGAGGCGAAGGTCGAGCGAACCTCGTACTACCCGCAGGAACCGGAGCGACTGGGGCGGACGACGCTCGGGAAGATCGCCGTGTTCTTCAGGCACAATGCCCTGACGATGATGACGGTGTCGGGTGTGGTGTTCGGCATCGTCCTCGGCCTCGTCCTCAAGAGCTCGAGGCGCGGAAGTTGGACGCAGCGCGAGATCATGTACATCAACTACGTGGGCGAGCTCTTCCTGAGGATGCTCAAGAGTCTCATACTACCCCTCATCATGGCCAGTCTCATCTCGGCTATCGGATCTCTCGACTTCTCGCTCAGCAGGAAGATCGGAGGCAGGGCCATCGTCTACTATATGCTCACCACCATCAGCGCCGTTATTCTCGGTACGTCTCACCTTTCTTTCCTTCTGATCTTTCAAGCTTTGCTTGAATCATCCGGATTTGCTTGGGTTAGGTATTCTATATTTCATGTTTCCGTTCTCAGTTATATATTTTACTTTTGCTTTAGCTTAACGCTTCGGTTTCTTTTGTTGACTTATATTTTCGATTGATATTTTAAACTCAATACTGATTTATAAGAGTATAAATATTATATAAGTTTAAAGTAAATTCACTTAAAGTAAAATCAATTTATTTAAAGTAAAATTATACACGAAATTGTAGCACTTCTTATATTTTTCGCAATGGTTAAAAATAAACTTTATATCGACTGATTAAAAAAAACTATTTATAAAAAATGAAAAGGATCGTTCCTTTCTTTTAATAGAAATGATTTTCTCTTTAACGTGATTATGGATTTAAAAAATGACCTTTTTTACTACTATTACAAATATTATTCCAAATTTAACTAATTCAACTATATTATACGAATTTGTAAATAATAGTTCATGAGTTTTTTGATAATAATTTTTTTAATGCAGATTTTTAGTAATAACAGAAGTTTATAAAGTCAAAGAATATTATTGAATTCAAAAGTCAATTTCGAGTTGAATTGAAAAGAGTTAATTAACGTATTCTCTACGTTCAAATTTTGATATCTTTTGTTTAATTTGTCGACTAGGAAATTCAGAGAGTTCATCGAGTCTCATAATTTTAATGCTTACTCTAGAAATTTCGATGAATTGAAATGTTACTACTTTGATATTTACTCTAATCAGAGTGAAATGAGTATCAGTCTTCGATCTAGGATTAAATATTCACTCTGGAAGAACAATGTTTTACTTTCGAGAATTCCGAGATTGTAGCCGATAAATTTATATAATAAATAAATTCTTACAATTTGAATAAGTTAAATCGAGTAAAATATAATATTGATAATCATTAATTTAAATAATAAATTTATATATGTAATTAATGATTATTAAAGTAATAAATGCATGATATTGAATTTTAATTGAAAATGTAATTAATTATTTTATTTTTACTTTAATAAAATAAATTCGCTTACTAAAAGAATATGTTTAAATTACTGTATTAAGTTTCGAAAATGGATAATTAATTGTCATAATAAAACATGTTTTTAAAAAAAATTTCTGTTCAAAAATTAAATTACTTAAATGAATACAAAATGTTATATATATATATATATATATATACATTTATATTTATATATTTAGCGTATGTTAACATTTACCGAAATTCGTTATCATAACACGCATAGAAATTGAATTTATATTTACTCTTTATTCGAATGTATAATCTGTTTATTTCAAATAAAAAATTACAAGTAATTATATTTGACACTTAGGTATAAGTATTGTAAAAGAATTTAATGTATAATGTTATATCACATTCTCGTATAACTAGTTTTTAAAAGTTTGCTTTAGATTACTGATTAAAAGTTATTAAAATTTAAAATTTGTAACTTTAAATTGAAATTATTAAAGTTTTAATGAATGTTTTGAAAAGCCGACTAAAATTCACGTTAAAATAAGATTAGTTAACATTATTATGTTGTTAAAATATTTAAATGTTTTTATTACACTTAAAACTGTATCAAAATCTTTAAAATTATTTAAATTATCGTCATTGAATACAATTACTCGATAATATTTTTCAAACGATTAAAATAAATTTCATTCTTCTGAAAATTAGGAATAATTTTGGTGGTCTCCATCCAACCTGGAACGAAACAAAATCGCGAGCAAACAAACGATCGAGCACCAAGAAATGTCACCACTGTCGATACTCTTATGGATTTAATAAGGAACATGTTTCCGCCGAATCTCGTCGAAGCTTGCATTTCTCAGCATCAGACAAAGATCGAAATGGGCATAAACAGTACTTTTGGTAAGACTCGTTCCTCTGGCTTGAATTTTTATTACCGTTGTATCGTGTCTCTTGTTTACTTTCCGTGGCTGAACTTTTCAAGCAAAGAAGAAATACCACAAAAAAACTTTTGTACGAACGAATTTTCGCATCGAAAGATTTTTTGTGCTGTACTTTATTAATACAATAATTTAAATAGTTTTATGAATGTTAAATTTAAATATTATTGGAATAACGTTGTTAAATATAATTTTCAAAAGGATATCGAATACGATATTTCGTTACTCCTGTTCAGTAAAATGAATTAAAATTAGGTAAAGTATTTCTTATTTCAAAATACGAAATTTCATCTGTAAATTGAACAGAAAACAGAGAACTTGAGAAACGTAATTTAAATTTATTTTCAAGCATAATTCTTATCAAAGCTCGTTCATATTTTGAAACTGCAGACGATAAATACACCTGGAAAATTATTCCATCAACCGAATCTGGTACCAACATTCTTGGTCTCGTCGTATTTTCTACGGTGCTTGGAATAACTTTAGGAAAAATGGGAGATACTGGTAAGCCCCTCCTAAGTTTCTTCGAGACTCTGTCCACTGCCATGATGATTATCACTAACTGGGTCGTTTGGTAAGTATCCGGTATCGTTAATATGCGCGGATAAATTATACGCTGTTTCGTATTTATATCGTTACACACACACGCGTCGATACACTTTAACGTATCGAGTATCGGCGTAAGATTCTAAAAGTTCAGTGCTTTTTCGTAGACTAGCCTCAGAATGGATAATAATTACTAGTCCATCGAATCAACTCGTCAATTCGATCTTTAATTTTTTAAAGATTTCTTTTCTCGCGATAAAAGAGAATGAAAGAGCTGGAGAAAAATGCTTGATAAGAAATTCCTTATAATTCTAAAAAGAGCTCTCACTTTTTATATTTATACTTTATACATTTATACTTTGAATTAGAAGCGAAAAGGCGTGAAAAAGTTTTTGCTGAACCGGTTAATCGATCTCTAGGCTGTCACCGGTGGGTGTCCTGTTCCTGGTCGCCTCGAAGATCGTGGAGATGGAGTCGTTGCGCGACGTGATTCAACAGCTGGGTATGTACTTCCTGACGGTGATGTTGGGATTGTGCATTCACGGCTTCATCATACTCCCGTGCATCTACTTCCTCTTCACCAGGAAGAACCCCTTCGTCTACGTGTCTAACATGGCCCAGGCGATGGCCACCGCGTTCGGCACTTCCTCGAGCTCGGCTACTCTCCCCGTAGCCATCGCTTGTCTCGAGGAGCGTAACGGCATCGACTCCCGGGTCACCCGGTTCGTCATGCCCATCGGTGCGACCATCAATATGGACGGCACCGCGCTCTACGAGGCAGTGGCTGCAATTTTCATCGCACAGGTCCGACATTACTCGCTCAGCTTCGGTCAATTGGCTGCCATAAGGTAAATCGTTGAATGACATTTTTTTATTTTTATACCTTTCTCGTTGCTCTGGGTCTCGATGTATTTGCGTCATTTTATTTTAATAGCGATACCCCGTAGGAAATTATTCATCCCTCGTATAAGATAAAATCCCTCGTTATCGATTACTAATATTACGGAAAAACTAAACTACTTTCAAGAAATACGTTCTTCTTGTGAATATTCATATATCACACGCTGTACGATTTATAGTTTTTTTACGAATAAGTAAACTTTATATTTTTGGTTTTATAACAAAGGATCGATAGAATTGGGTAGATAATGATAAAAATGTAGTTATTTAAAATAAATAAAAGCGTAGTAATTTTTATATTTACATTTATCGATTTAAAGGTTTGTAACGTATTATTTTAATCGTTATCGATGGTTTCGATCATTAGTTTTAAATAAATATGAAAATATATTTTCATATACATTTCTAAAATATTAGATAATTCGTGATATAATAATATTTAGTACATATGTAGGTGTATTGTATTTTGTTTTCATTATAAATTTCTCACACTAAAAAAACGGTTACAAATATAATAAAATAAAAGTTTATATTTTCGCGTGAACAATGAAATCTAAAAATATTAATTTATATATGTTACTACTCGGTAACATTTTTACCAATCACCCAACAAATTGATAACAATAGAGTCTTTTGATGCAATAAGGGGGTATAATGAAATGTGATTGGTCCTTGGATTGAATTTTTATACGTATATAATACACGAGTTAATTAGATTTTATTATATCCCCTTGACTAGATTGAAAGGCTAGATTACAACAAAAGTTAGTTAAAATAACATAGATATATAACTAAAAGTAAGATAGTATACTAAATATATTATATACTACATATTTTATATAGTCATATCACATATTATTATTAAACGCTGTACATCGCAATTTGTATCAATCTTACGAATGTATTATTCATTAACTTTTTCCATTACACTTATTTCATTCGTTCATAAACTGAGTCACGTACATCGAGATAAAGTAAAATTTAAAATATCTTTCGCGTCAGAGTTTATATAATAGTTAATTATGTTTCAGTATTACAGCAACGGCGGCGAGTATCGGAGCTGCCGGTATACCTCAGGCAGGTTTGGTTACAATGGTTATGGTATTGGATACCGTAGGGCTTCCATCCGGCGACATTTCTTTGATACTCGCGATCGACTGGCTATTGTAAGTAAACCTACAAAATGTGACGCGCGCGATTTTTTTTTATCGTTTTCGAACGTACGCGATTGGTTAATAACTACGCGACAGGTTGAATTTTAAAAAAGACCGGTTCCGAAATCAACGATTCCGTTAAACGTGGATTCGTTTTATTAAATTTCGAAGCTTCGTTAGATCACGGGAACGAAATTATGTACAACGCTCGAATCGATCGCTCGACGTGATTAGGATTATTTAACGAGGATTAGATTCGCATACGGCAGATTATATAAATAGCATCGTTATCGAGTAATTATCGATAACGTTGGATATATTGTCGCGTTTGTAACTAAGATACCAATAGGCAATACGTATTTATAAAAAAGTTAATTTTAATATTTCTATCAGCTTGTCGAATATTTAAAAGTTTCAATAATCGTTGAAAACTTATTTCAACGTTTTCGTTAGCGCGAAGAGCGATCGATGAAATTAAAACTAAGAAGGATGATTTAGTAGAATGAAAGACTCGAAGGATATTGTTATAATTGGATAGATTGGTTATTGTTATAAAATTTCAGGGACCGGTGCAGAACAACCGTAAACGTGATCGGAGATTCGCTGGGCGCGGGAATCGTGAATCACCTGAGCAGAAACGAATTGGCGGCACTGCCTCATCACACCAGCCAGAACCAAAACGGAGGCGGAGGTGGCGGAGGTGGTGGCGGAGGTGGTGGCGGGGACAACCACACCTCGTCGATTTGAGACGACGTTCCCGCGGAGCTGTAATCGGATGCGACCAGTGGAAGACATCCGAGTTCGCGGCTCCGCGTCGGCTGAGATATCGTCCCGGTGGAGGAATTCGTAACACGGGATTTTGGCCTACCAGCCGCTATCGTAGCGCGTCTGAGGTTTAAATTTAGGGAATTACGAGAGAGAGAGAGAGAGAGAGAGTGGGAGAGAATGTGTCGGGCGTAGGTATATTACAAGGACGCGTAGAGCAGGTGTCCTTTTCTCCCCTTCCGTCTAGTTCAACCTTCTTTCTTTTTTTTCGCGTAGATGAAATACGGAAGAGGCTGTGCGTTATGTCGTACCGCGAAACACGTAGCAAAATATTTATATATATATATACATACGATATACTCCAAAAAATCTTCATTTCGGTGCGTTCGGTCGTTCCATCGATTCATGCCCCGCTTTTTCGTCTTTGGAACGTATCATAAATTTAAATTTGTCGACGGATAACAGTGTAGAAGTATACAGATCGAGTAACTATGTTGTACAATGTTCTAGTCGTACGAACGATGCCTAACGTAGAACGTAGTTATCTCGTTTACGTTTAATTTGTCGCTTTGATAATCCATGTGATGGATTATGGTCTTACGGTCTATCTTGAACCGCTCAACGATTCCAACGACTTACATCTCTGTTTTACGTTGACGCGACGCGACGCTACCGTTTTTTTCGATTGGGAATTGATTCGTTGGCGCTGACAATAGATATTTTATTTACGATCGCGAATAATCGAAAGGTAGGATGCGATATTTTTATTGGTCGTAACGTCGAAACTCTTAAACTCTTGGAAGAAAAATTAATTTTTCGCTTCTATCCTTCTCAAAGTTTATCCTTCTTTATTCGACAATAAAACGGATAAGTGATATTTTGTAAGTCGAAACGCAAAGAGAAATTTGTTTTAACGAAAAAAAAATATCTGCTCGTATCAAAAATTTCTTTACCGTTTTCGTTGGTTGCGAAATCTTAGATTTGTCGCGTAAACGTTGTCGCGTCTTTTTACGGAACGCGGAGGTAAGAAAAATAGATAAAGTTTCTTTTTGTGCAAAAAATGAATTAAAACGTTCAAACTTTTAAACTACCGCCTGAGTGTTCTAGGCTGCATATTAGGAGTTATATATTATCCATTAAGCCACGCGATTATAAAATGTATCTTATCACGTAGAAGTAACACAACGCGTAACACGTAAAAGCAAATTTATAAATCACGAGATAAAAGGTAAACGAAACAGAGATAAGTCGAGGTGAAGAGTGAGAAAACCTTTGCGCGAGTTTAACGTTAATATCGAAGCGAAGAAACGATTTGCACACACATATATTACGTGCATCGTATCTGTACCGCGTGTAATAAACGTGGTATGTGTGTATATTATACATATATACATATGCATATACAGGCATAGATTAGCAAATTATACAAGTGATTTATTACGATAATAAATATTTACTCGTTATTATTAGTTCGTGTAACAACTGTAAAAGTTAATTAGTAGGCGATCGCATTTTTGTATAAATATTTTACCATTAAAGAATATTAAAGAAAAATAGATCTTCATCGTGATAATTCGAGAGGCACGAGTCGAGACAAAAATATGTGTTGCTATGAAGTATCGTAAAAGGAAATAAAGTAAAACATAGTTTTTCTCTGGTTTCGTATAGAACGTATAGAACGTATAAAACGAATCTCGTATAAATCGACATTTTGTAACATTGGAAAGCTTCGTACCGCTTAGGTGTTTACGTTAAGTTTACATCCAGATGTACTAGTCTTAAAGTATTCACATCCGACGCATGCAACCGAATACTTTTCGACTACTTATTTATAAAGTTTACGATAATGCTGGATCATTCGCGGAACAATGATGTTACGATTTAGCTGATGTAGAACAAATACTAGAAAGATTATAAAAGTATACGTAGCGAACTACAGTTAACGAATACACTGTATTAAAATTAAGTTGAAGTTCGCGGCTTTCGAGTCCGTTTTAAAATTTAACGATTAATGCTAAATTAAAAAAAAAAAAAATAAAAAATAGCGACAGAAAGCTTGAAAAAATGTCACGAGAGTTACTCGTTGTTGTGATCGAATCGAAGAGATCGTTTAATTTTTTAATTAATCAAGAGTGTCGATCACTCCTAAAAAGTTGGTAACGCTCTTCGTTGATGAATCGTGTCAGAGCGTCCGGGACGCAAAAAGATAATCTGACTTACCGACTACGGATCATAATTACTACGTTTTACCCGGAAATGAAAAAAATGTTCAAAGCTGAACTATATTCTTTATGTAAATGCTGTTTTAAATATAATATTTACATAAGACAGTATTCGTATCTATAAAGCTAAGATAGCTCTACGTAATATTTAACTATTAAAATTATATAGAGTACATTTTTTTATTGCCAGCCGAGCGCGCGAAGACAAATAAAAAGAATTTGAGAACGTTGAAGGGAAAAAGGAAAAATCCACGCGATTCGCCGAAGGCGAGACGTTTCGTTGTACATCAGCCTCGGTAAGTAACCTCGGTCAATTTGAATTTTGACAATAGAAAGCTGAACTGAGCACAATCAAACCTGAAAGTACGATCGATGATTTTGTCGGGCAAAGTATCGACATAGATGGCATAATTCGTAACAAAGTTAAACACTGCGCATGTAAATATATTGAGTATATTGAGTATATTGAGTATATTGAGAAACGATCGAGAGTAGATATGTACATGTAAAACAATGGTATAAAACACAAATATTCCTAAGGCGATGTGAAGTACTAAAAACTCGTTGCCTGGTTCAAGTATACGAATGTATTTTTTTTTTATTTACAACATTTTTCTTTTAATTTTTTACCCTTGCATACCCGACGTCAAGTTTTTTAAAGCCCTTTAACTTTTTTCTATTTTATTAAAAATATTTAAAATATTATAAATTTTAATCGAAACGTAAAATAATCTCGTATTTTTCTTGAAAATCGAACTATTTTCGTTCGGAGTGAATAACGATTTTATCGAAATTGTTAACGTCGAATTCAAATTGTTTTCTATTATTTTTTTAATTGAAAAAAAACGATATTTTCAATACGATAACGCATTTATTAAAATGCCACGAAATTTTGTTGCTCGATTAAAAACTATCTTCGAAAACTTAGTAGAAAGAGTATTTAATCTTTTAATCGCTGTTCGACTCGTCAAACTTTAGCCTATAGTAATGCCATAGAATTTTAACTGTATAAAAGAGAACAATTATAGCTAAATGAGCATCGATTGAACGTTAAAAATAATAATAATGACAACCTACGTAAATAATGAGAAAATAAGTTATAAAGAAACTTTGATCGAGAAACTTTGAAATTTTTTTTCTTAAATTCAGCACCAAAATTCTTAAACTCGAAGAAAAAATGTTATAAAACTTATAAAAGTTGAACGTACAGATAATTTGCTACGTCAACTTATATAAGCTACCGATTTGTTTACGTTCGTGGTCATTTTCTAACGAATCGACTATGCAAAACTTTTTTACTAGATATTTAGAAAAAGAAAAGTAGTTGTAATGCTTAGTCTTTGTTTAACACTGCCGCGAAAAGAGAGTGACAGAATAATACATTTAAAGAAATACAAACGGTGATGTTTAGAGGTCAACTTAGTTGTTAGTTATCGATTGAGGTAAATTCATAAAAGTATACAAGAATCTAAGGGTTTTTAAATAGCAATTTTATTATTTCAAAATAAATATTAGAACAAATGAGCTTCGAATAATATTATTATACGATAATTTGCAAGAACAATTTCGTGGAATATATATATGGATGGAATATAGCTCAGTCGGTAATAAATAACTTTAAATATTGAATTATCAAGCGCCCTAATTAATCTAAATAATAGAAACTATTATGAATAAAAAGAAAAATAAATCTAAATATATGTGTGTATATATTTATACATACATATATACATATATACATATATATATATATATAAATAATTAATTCACATTATCAGATTTTCATATCATAATATCATATTGAAAGTTCGTAAGTATGAAAAAACAGTAACGTATCGACAAATCGTTTGAAATCCGACGAGTAATTTTATCAAAAAATCTAATCGCTATAAAATATATTGCAATAAGTTTTAAAATTGAAAAAAAAACATTTTTTAATCAAAAGTAAAAAACAGTTGGGAATTAAAAGAATCGTTAAAAATCTTAGGTGGAAATAAATGATAATGTTGAACAAAGCTCGACATCTGTGATTATAAAATAAACATATAGTTGTCGACTAAAAGTAAAGTTATTCTACGATCGACTTTCATTATACTTTTCGTATAAGTTTATTCTTCATTTGCAGAATCTAAAAAGTGTGATGAACGAAGAATTAAAAAAGAAAAAAAAAACATTTATCTGGAAAATATACGTAAAACGGTGCCGTCAAGTAAGGGAAAAACAATTTGTATATCGTAGATTATAATTTAATGCTCAAACATGGCTCATTCGAATTAAGTTCGTCGTCTCATTTGATCACCAAATGAATTGATTCAAATTTGAATATTATAATAAATTTAGGTGTTGATGTTAAAGTAATGGTACTATGTAATAGATAAGTATAAGGTACTAGAAATTCGACTATGCAACGTTTAATTGCATGAAAAAAAAAACTCAAGACAATACTAGATAATCAGAAGAAACCTGCGATCTTAAATGAAAGTAAACACCGATAGTATACGCTGTCGGAACAATAATGTATTCCTAAAAACAATTTAAAGAACCGCTGCGATGCATTTTAAAGTATATAGCGCTTGTTCGATTTCAATCCCGGGATATTGACGCGAAGAAAAAATTCGCTTTAGAAGTGAAAAGATTCGTTCGAATCTTTTCTTTTGCATTTTTTAACGTCCTACGTTTTACCGACAATAAACAATGAAGTAATCAAAGTACAAAGATTTTGCGTTAACGGTTTTAGCGAATGCAGAGACTGTACAAAGTACAAGACAGGAAATTCATTCGATTTCTCGTTGACTTACTTAAAGAACAAAGTAAAAAAGCAATATGTTCAAATCACGGCATATCAAAGAAAACATACGAACAAAACGAGAAAGAAAGTATACAGTTTCATTAAGTTAGAGACTCGTATTTTTTGAAATACCGAATTTATTTAGAATTACGAGACTTCGACCAAAAACAAATGATATAAATTGTATTTTGAATCCCTTTATTAGATGTGTATACACTAAAAGCATTCGAATCAAGTCACTTAAACAAATAATAAACAAATAATAGAAAAAATAATGAAGTTGTAGTTTTTTAAGGAAAGTTTTGTTAACAATGTATAAAAATACTTTTGAATTATAATTTTATAAAGTAATTTTCGCCCACTATTAAGTATATTTGTCAACTAAATAAAGTTGAACATACAAAAAATATGTATACAAAAGTTGTAGATTAAATACACGCGAGGATAAAAAATAAATCGACTCGTTCAAGCATAATAATTGTATAGCGTCTATGAGCCAAATTTAATGTATGTATGTATGTATTTACTATCGTTGTAACTCGCCAAAAATAAAGATCTTGTTTAAACAAATACTACCTCATTTATTAATTAATTTTTTTCTCTTATATCGTATACATTGTAATTTTTTTATACGTATATGTGAGCAACGTTTCTTTAAAATTATCATACTTTATTTGCTCGGATAAGTGAACATCTAGAGTCAGAAAAACACATTTTTCCATAGATTCCGTGTATTATTCTTAACACATTTCCTTATGTTGTAAACTTTTGTTTTAAGTAACATTTATCGTGTTCTAGATTTCATTTCAGATTTTATACATGTATGTGTTAATAAGTTTTTATCGTACTGGAATATGTCATTGATATTTGAAAAATTTTAGACATTTTCACTCCTTGATTTCTTATTCTTACCGTACATATGATTTTATGATTTATAATAATTAACATAAAAAACAAAACTACATTCCCTATTCGAATTTAAAGTCATATCGATGTAAATAATATACTATGTATTTTACTACAAAAAATTTAACACGTTTTAAAATATTAGATATAATTTAATAATTATCTTAATCATTATGCCGTTACATATACGTATACATATATATATATATATATATATATACACCTTTAGAATAATAATGAGATGTTTAATAATTTAATATGAGTTTATAATAGTAATGTATTGATTAAAGATAATACATATAAAAATCTAATTATTAAACATATGAACTCGTATTTTGAAAAATAAAAAGATACTTTTTAATAAAGCATAAACTTTTATTGTTATGCTTTAAGAAAATTTAAATATATAACTAATTTTTTATTTTAATATAGAGAAAAACGAATTTGAAAGAATGTAAAAGAGGGCATTTAATTTTTTCAAATTAAACGATATTCGGACGGTAAAAATAATTTTGTTTGAATATTCAAGTATTCGATATTTTAACTATAACTTACTGAAAATTTTTTGGTCTACATATTTATATAAATAATACTGCATAGCAAATTGAATACAATTTTTCATATTTCACGGTTTAAATATACGAATAATATTGATTAAGATACACACACTAATAACTTTTTATGCACGAATTGCCTCAAATATACATTTTACTTATTCAATAATTTTTATATAATGTTGATTGTTATATTTTTTGTAATTAATAAAATTTGCTTTTAACTTTTAATGAATTTATCACTTGGTTGTATCGTATATTGACACTTGTTACCGTGAAGAATATTAACAATGTGAAAACGTGATTATAAAAACCTAACGACTACGATAAAGTATTATTATTCGAAAGATTAAATACTTGTTAATTTAGTTTATTTTATTTTATTTTTACTTGTAAAGATGTGAAAGAAATTTATAATTTGGGATAAATTAATTTTAACTTATGGTAAATGTTATTCCTCGATGAGAAAATTATAAAATATATAATAATTTCTTGAATAAAAAAGAAAATTAAAATTCGATATAATTAATGTTTCATTGTAATTTTACTTCACGTTATGTTAATATTGTGCTATAAAATTTTAATTTATAAATATAATTAATGAAATAAATATAAATACGTATTTCTAAAACATGTTTTAGACAATGCTCATTAATTTTAAAAAAAGTATTTACATGGTCTAATTGAATTTCTATGTATTATAATTATTAAAATTTACTTAATTTTCTCGGAATTCTATAAATTCCGAAATTATGAATTAAATATTAGTAAAGTATGAAAATTTATATAAAATCTTAATAAAGAGAATATAGCATCAATAATAAATGTTTGCAGAAAGATATAAGAAGTTGTAATCGTAAAACATCAATCGGAAAAATTGAATTCAATATATATCATAAAAAGACGTCTCGATTTTATCGACAATTTTAATATGAAAGTCATCAAATTCAACACTTTAAAACGTACCTAAACTTCATTTTTCATTTGATATTATAGTCATAATTTTAGAAAAACTTTCATTGCGATTTTTAATTAAAAATGTAGCAAAATTCATATAAATATAACATTTGTTAAACTTTAGATTTTTTCAAACAATTCAAATTTAATTCGTTATTTCTACTTATAATTTATATAACTGGTATATAAAATATCTTCATATAATTCACTTGATAAATCAATTTAATGGCTGATTTAAATATCATTTATAACTATATTTATTAAGCATGAAATAAAAATAAAAAGAATATAGATTCAATTATGTGATAATTAGATACTAATTATATAAATTTCCGACATTTATTATGTCATAATAGTAAAATATTTTAATTATGCACTAATAATTATTAATGCTAATTATCTATATTCAAGTATTTTGTTTATAAAATTTTTCAAAATATAATTAAATAAAATCAATGCAAGAACAAAATTAAAAAAATATTAATTTTAATACTAAATTAATTTTTATGAATTTAAAAATAATTTTAACAATGATGATATTTTTATATTTCGGTACTCAACTGCGCGTGTAATCAATATATAGGTTATTCTTATTAAAACAAAATCAGAGATAATTTTTTTTTTCCTTGAAAAGAAATTATTCTATTTTTGTTTGTGCAGATATTCAAGTACTTAACACCTTAAGATTAGGCATTAAAAAGTAATACTTTTCCTTAGCACTATCTATATCGTGGAATAATGAAACTCGCGATATTGTAAATTTTGCACGTAGTAGATGATACACATTAGATATGTCAAGTATGTATGATTTTGTAAAAGATACACATATACACAGTATAAGATGATTATTGTATCGAAATATTGTTCTGTAATCTACATTTTAAACTCTAATACTACCTTCATCTGTAATTTATAAAAATTACTTTTATTAACTTATTTAAAAATAAAATGAATATAAAATAAATGGCATTTTTTAACGAATCGTAATAGAAATTTAGATAAATTGAATAAAAAACACGTATTCGTTACTATTGATAAATTAAATCTAACTAGTAAATTTTTATTTACATATATAATTATTTCGATTAATTCTCAATTCAATTAAAATATTTTAAAACTAAATATAATTTTAAATACTAAATATCATTTTAAAAATTTAAATATGGTAATAAAAAATGCAATATCAATCAAACTTAATTGTATCGTACTAATGATTTAATTTCTATGAATTATATGAAAATTAAAATTTTTTTAATTTGTTGTACTTCAAAAAATGAAAATATATACATATATATTTTGATAAAAAAACTTCTTAATCTATATATTTACTAATTTAATCGATAACGATCAAACATTTTATCAGTTCAAATGTAGTTGAAGCTTTCAAAGATAGGATATAATAGATTCATACAATCGAAAAATTAAGTATAATTTTGTGAAATGAATTTATTGACTACAAGTTTACTCATCATAGTTTTTTACGGGATCTATTTATATTTAAAAAAGATCCAAAATTATTTTAAATATTTGGGAGTTCCATATATACCATCTCTGCCCATTTTTGGGAATTTGGCACCTGTAATTTTTCGTCGGAAGCATTTTAACGATGTTCTCAACGATATTTACAATTACTATCCAAATGCCAAATACGTAGGTATTTTCAACTTTATAAAACCTATTATAATCCTACGGGACCCGGAGCTTATAAAAAATATCACGATTAAGGTATTATTTTTAAAGTTTATGATAATAAAGTTTATTTATATTTTCAAATGTAATTTTTAATTTATTTTTAATTTATTTTTAATTTATTGTTATATATCATGATACATTCATTTAACAGCAGTAAAAAAACAGCAATAATATTATATTACAATCAAATGTATTTTATCATTTTAGAATTCACATTGATACATTATACATACTATATTAATATTGTATATATATATATACTAAAATATGATATATACATATATATATAATAACTAAAATTTTTAATTATAGTAAAGCAATTATTTACTATACATGTTTATTTACTTACGTTTAAAAAATGATGTATAAATAAAAAGTAAAAATTGCTTAATTTTTTTAATTTCTTAATGTTTAAATTATATTTTATTTGATAAGACATTAAATTATATATGAATTTATACGCAAAGTAACGATATTATTATTAATATTTAAATAATTGTACAAAATACGGTAATAGAATCGTTAAACTGATATTGGTCTTAGTTTTTTGAAAATCTAATCAAATTTTATTGAATTCATAACATATATTTAATTTTTAATTTTACTTATTTTTATAAAAAATTATTCGTTAATAATGATCGGTTATTATTTAATTTTATACAAAAAAATGTTATTCGAACGTACACATTTTTACTTTATCAAAAATACAATGCTTATGTAATTATGAAAGTCTCAGTAGTAATGTGTAATTAAATTTATACATTATTTTATGGACTGATATTAATCAACAGTTTATATGGAATTAACATTAATTTTGTTATCAATTTAAAATATTCATAGATATTAATAGAATATTCAGACTTATGTATATTAATACAATTAAGACTTATTCCGAAAGCACAAACCCAAATGTAAATATATTGTGATATAAAATTATCATTGATTGAACAAAAAAGAGAATTAATTATAAATAAATATTAAAAAATTGTAATTTTTTTTATAATAAATAATTAAACAAAAAATTTCTAATTCAAGGACTTCGAATATTTTCCAAGCCATCGAGTATACAACAACCAAACAACCGATCAACTTGTCTCGTTAAATTTATTTAACTTATCCGGGAATAAATGGCGAGAAACCCGAGCCCTTCTTTCTCCCGCTTTCACCGTCAGCAAAATGAAGAATATGTACAATTTTACTGTACCTTGCATCGAAAACTTGACCAATTACATAATCGAGAATAGCAAGAATTCAAACAATATTTTTAATTCGAAGGAGCTATTTACGATGTACGCAAATGACGTCATAGCGACGTGTATTTTTGGTATTACCGTCAATACCTTCAAAGATCCAGAGAATAAGTTCTATAAATTAGGCCAAGAAGCCACTGATTTTAACGGCCTAAAGTTTTGCAAATACATAATTTGTACGTCTTTTCCGAAAATAAAAAAGATGTTGAGACTGCGGATGATATCCGATCGAGTGACCAAGTTCTTCACCGAGACCGTGAGAACGACGGTGGCTAAGAGAGATGAGATGGGCATCGAGAGACCGGATATGCTACAGTTGATGATGAAAGCGAGAGGTAAGACCAATGCTGGACTCAAATATATAATTTAATTCATAAGAATAAGAAGTTAAGAACTATATTCGTACATTTCAGTCATCGACTAAAGCACTTTTCAGATTTTCCTTATACTCGCGCAAACATCTGCTATCTGATAACAAGTTTAAATTCCTTTACTCTAAGCTTTTATTTTATTGTATTTTATTTTATTTATATTCCCTATTTCTATCGACTTATTTATTTCTGTATATTTCCAATAAATTTTTATTTGCGATATTTTATCAAAATTTATACGAATCGTACGCTTACTTTTTCAATACAATTTTTTTCAATATTTGTCTTCAAATTCAATTTATTTTCTGTATTTCTTTTATATTTGTTCTACTTTAAAATTTATAAAACTGAGTTTTTAAAATTTCTTTTATCGGAGTATGAATTTATTCATTTTTTATGAAATCATAAAATATCACAATATCGAAAACTGATTATAATTATTAACGTTCCGCTGAACTTTCGTTCAAATTTTTAATAATATCGATCGAACTAAAGTTTTATCGATAGCATTTTATTCTGAATTTAAAAAAAAATCATCTCATTTCATTTTTATTTAATTTCGTAATGTTCTTAATTAATGATAATTATATAAAAGTAATTTAAATATGATATTTTATCGAAGATCTATGATTTAATGCTAAAAGGATTCAAACGTTTACGTAAGTTATAAGTGCTTGGGAAATCAATTTTTATAAATACTTTTGTATTCTTCCCAGAGTTTATAATAAAAACGAAGGTTTTACTATAAATTTGCATCAGCGTATAAAAACTCTAAAAAAATAATTAAAAGTTAAAGTAGAACTTTACAATTTGAAATTATAAACGTAGATAAAAAATAATGACATTCGTAATACCCATTTATGCAACTATTACATGTATCTCAGAATTACATCAACTCTTATGCATCCGTAAATACTAATGTTAGTCTTTTCAAACCTTTCATTAGGAAATGATACGAATCACCATAAGATAGAGACAATGTTTATGACGGCTAATGCTTTTGCATTTTTCTTTGCCGGCTTTGAAACTATTTCCAGTCAAATGTGTACCATAGCTCAGGAACTCACTATCAATCCCAGTATTCAAACTAGAGTACAAAATGAAATAGACGCAGTTGTTCAGAAGACGGACGGCAAACCGACGTATGATAATATTCTAGCGATGCCTTATTTCGATGCTGTTATTAATGAAGCAATTCGTAAGCACAACGTATCCAATACATTGGAAAGAGTCTGCTGTAAACCTTACGAGTTACCACCAGCGTTGCCAAACGCCAAACCCTTTGTCGTTCCGGTTGGGATGAGCATCTGGATCCCGATGTCGGGGATCCATAACGACGAAAAGTACTACGAGAACCCTCGAAAGTTCGACCCTGAACGTTACTTAGATAAAAAGGTCACTACCAATCAACCGGAGAATCTGGGATTCGGTATCGGTCCCAGGAGTTGTATCGGTAAACGGTTTGCTAAAATGGAAATAAAAGTCCTTTTCTTCTACCTTCTATCAAAATTTACATTCAAAATTAATCATAAGACATGTTTAAATTTTGAATATGACACTAATTACAAAAGTGTTGTACCAAAGGGAGGCTATTGGCTTACCTTCGAACCTAGGAATTGTTCATAACATGAATAATAAAATGTATAATTTATGATAATATAATATAGTATTTTGTATTTAAATCATGGAAATATTGTAATATAGCATTTTTTCAGTATTTGCTTTCATTTATATACTATTTTGAATCATCGATTATTGTTTAATTTAATTATTAAGCGTTAGAAGGTAGATAAAACTGAACTATATGAAATAGTTAAGATATATAACTCTTATATTGATGTGTTCGCTAAATTCTCAATTAATTGATATTAATATATTTATCGAAATATTAATTATATATATATTTGAGGTTTGTAATATATTTCTTATAAATTTTGTCTCATTTTTCTGATTAAATGCTACTTACAAAATTTTTTATACGTTATAATGTAATAATACAAATTTAAGTAACATATTTTCTTTTAATTTATGTAAGATTTTAAAGAATCCAATTATTGTTTTGTAATTTCATTTTATTTTTATTTCTTTTTAAAATCTTTTTAGTAACTTAGTTGTTATTTTTATATTGCTACATTATCTAAGGTTTAATTAAATTTTAATTATTTAAAAAAATTTTTTTTTTTATATTTTAATACTTGATCTACTAGTTATTTATTTCATCGTTTGACAAACAAATCTATTATAAATTTGTTTGCATTTACAATGATTGATTAAAAAAACTCGTTAACATAAAATAGTTAGAATTTAGAATAAACTTGTACTAAGAATATTAATATTAATTATAATTATATAATTATAAAAACAAATATAAGATATTTAAACGATATTATAATAATTTTTTATAAATAATTACCGCATGAAATGACGTTAAAATAAATAAGTTAACAATAGGAATAAATTTTTTATTTAAATATGATAAATACCAAAAATATAACAAAACTGTATTCCAGATAATATTAAAATATTCGTTAACAAAACTTCACATTTATAATCATAATATTATAACTTTATATATATATATATATATATATATTAATTACATACTAATTTTATATTTCACCTAAAATAAATATAAAAATTTTTAATAAAATAATGCATTATTAAAAAATTGATTAAAAGGTATAAATTTTTTATGTTTGTTTATAATATTTATATTAAATTTACATAGAATTCGCATAATTTTTCGAAGGTATAAATTTTTTTATGTAGATATCCGATTAATAAATAATTTTAATCATAACATTAAATTAGAATTTTATTGATTTTTCTTAACAATCGAATGAAAACGTAGTATTCTTATAACGTATCGTATATAACTAAATATACACTTGCTTAAATCATTGAGAACAATTATTCGTTATAAATCAGTTTATGAATTGATTACCGATGTATACTTTATGTTTTAAATTAAATTTATGCATGATAAAAAATAAAAGTATAAACAAACTCTTACCAAGTAACTTAATAAATCGTTAATACAGCATAAAATAGAACAGCAACGAGTATAAGATTAATTTGAATTCAATTTTTGAAAAATCTGATATACTACTACGATATTTTTTAGAGAAATATTTAAATTTGATTATATCTATGACAAGTTAATCGAAGAAATACTTTTAAGTCACAGCTTATTTGTAAAATTATCCCTGACACATATAATTATCACCTAGAAAAAAATAAATTAGAATTTTCAATTTACTAAACTAATTATATTCGTTTTCATAAAAAGTCAATTTTTTAGAATTTGTTGATTTAAATTCAATATAAATTATGTATCTAATTCTTGTTGTGATTTTCTTTTTTTATTACAATGTTCAACTGACACCCACTCAAAGATAATAAAAAACATGAATTTAAATTAAAGTTCGAATATTACTCTAATGTTTTATTATTTATAATTACTAAAGTAAATATGGATATATAAATTGGAAAAAAGTTTAAAGTTGTAAAGTCTATTATAAAATACAGTTCGATGAAAAGTATAAGATAAATAAACAGTAGAATCTTATAATATAAAAATTTCGTCGACAGTAACCTAAATCTGTTTTATTTCTATTAAAATAAAGTTTATATTCGATAATATAAACAAACGCGTGAGTCGAAAACTCGATGGATCGCGTTGAAAAATCAAAGGTCCAAAATACGCCGACGATACCAACACCTTATTCGTCAAGTGTACGAGTGATGTTATAAATATGTTTATCTTGGGAATAGCGATCGATTGATTAAAGATTCAAATTGTAAATTTTATGTACTGGACAAACAAATCATTTTACATTTTATCGTATCGAATAAAATATTTCCATTCCCGATATTTTCATAGCACAGGTTTTTTAGGTTTAAAATATGTCCGATGATTTTTGGCATTTATTTGCGATCATCTAGAAATCCATCACAATCGGTAGAAAAAAACATTACCAAGCAGAATATACTTCTAATTTTAACTAAATTTTGTTTTAAATTATTTTAAATAAATAAATAAAATTTCTTTAAACGAATAAATAAAAATGTTTTTTAAATTTCCAAAACTTATTTGCTAAAATATATATATCGAAAAATTGAAAATTAATAAAATCATACGTAAACTAAAAATTAAGTAAGAAATATCAGTTATAAAAAGATGGATTCCATATTTAGCTCTCGATCTACTTGCAAATTATACGAATACTCCGATAGATTCCAACGCTAAAGTTAACTCAACGAAAACGATTGGTCAAGCGAAAAACTTGAGCTTTGGTATTGGTCCCACGAGCTGCATTGGTAATCGGTTTACTAACGTAGAAATAAGTCATTTTCTTTTATCTTCTGTCAAAGTAAAGGTTGTGGACCTCGTTTGAACCAAAGGATCGACATTGATAACAACGTAAAACAAACTTTATCGATGTTTAAAAAGTTTTGTTGTATTTATAATTGCATTTAAAAAGTATTTAAGACAAAAACGTTGAAATTGACTAATTACATATTGAATTAATACACATTGCATTTTTTTTGTTATGGTTAATTCTTTGATTCGTTAATAACAAATTTTTATAAAAAAGTAATAAATAAATATCCGTACAACAAATATAGATTTTAACTTAATAAGATATCTTGTGTTATCTTTGATAACAAATAAGATACCGATATTTATACTTTTGAAATACGTATTTCCAATGGAATCGCGACAAAAACTATGGTTATGATCAACCATCATTCAAATTCGCAAGGACTCGCGTCCTTCTTAAAGTTCCGACTAACCGTTCGCGCAATTTCAGCTCATTTTCCATAGCCTCGATCTTTAGATTTAAGTAGGTTTTCTTATTTTTTAAATATATTAGAAATAAGTTTACTTCTGCGCAAATAGAATGAAATAGTAATAATGTAAATTTTGTATAAGAATCATATCGCTATTATTATTAATTAATATTGTTCATCGCGTAGAAAGTTTTATTAGATCGCGAGTTTTCTCGAAAAGAATAAATTTGCGATTTAATTTTACTCCACGCGTAATAATTATTTCGTGTTTGGGTCGAACGATCCCACCTTGTAATGAAATAAAAGAACTCAGGTTCGATAAATTGTCGTTGCATAATTTTAATGTTGCAAATAAAAGAATTAACTTGAATAAACTTATATCAATTTCCGTTTGTTTCGCTCTTTAATTTTCATAATTATTGAATAATGGTTAAAACATGTCTAAGTATATATTAGTAAAAAAAATTTTGATATATCAATGTCACGTAGACACGAATGACACGTGAAATCCTGTCATTTTTTGCCAATCACTGTATGACTTCTTCCTGCAATTTTAACGAAGACTTGTATTTTTAATAACATAATCAAGTATGGAACAAATTAACAGAATCTCACTAATTTTTTCTAATTGAATTCATTTTCATTTGTGATTGATGGCGGTACTATAAATTATTATTAAAACATACGTTATATATAGAACAAAATGTAAATTTATTGTTTTAATAAGCTTTGAACGTACAATGAACACAGTTTGAGAAAAGATTTATAAATGAAGATAAGATAAGTTATTTCTACAAATAACGTACAAATACATTTATCCGTGTCAGTTTTTAGAAGTTCGATATGATAAATCTACTCGTGTCACTTTTGTTTATAGTTATCTTTTACCAACTATATGTCTATTTACGAAAAATCAACGGTTACTTCAAAGATTTGGGAATACCTTATATACCTTCTGTACCCTTTTTGGGTAATATGAAAGCGGTATTTTTTTTTCGTAAGCACTTCAATGAAGCGTTAAAGGATTTATACAATTATCATCCAAATGCCAAATATGTTGGAATTTATAATACTGTTCAACCAGTTATCATGATACGTGATCTAGAAATTATAAAAAATATTACGATCAAGGTAAGTTTTAGGGAACTTCTTACGATCTTAAAATCTATGGCTTGATTTGGATTTCTTGATTTCTGCTGCCATTTTGATGAAACTTTTTATCGATACGTAGCATATTTAACATTAAAATTTATTCTATTTAAATATTATTTACATTGTTTATTAATAATTATACATCAAAATTAAACGATCATAAAACTATTTAATAGTAAATTCATTATAACTCAAATGTTAAATATTAAAATTAAAATTAAAAAAAAATTTATTACGCTTCTATCGACAAATTTTTGTTTTACATCTACTCTATTGTCATAATTTCCAAAATAAAAAAAAATATAAGATATATGTACGTTTAACCTGTGCTGCGTGTAGACTTTAAACTCAACTTTCTAGAATAAAATTTTAATATTAAATAAAATTACGAAGCTGAGATTAAAATTTCTCCATAAAAATTTGAATTTCTTTCCAAAATTTGATTCGCTTCAATTTTTTATCGATTAAAATATCGCGAATATTTTATGTTTTGAGCAATCGTAACACTCGCGTAAATAATATCAATTTTTATTTAAAGCATTTTAATCATTTTATGGATCATCAAAAACTTGTGGGAAAAGATGCAGATCCGCTTTTCAACAAAAATATTTTATCCCTGAACGGAGAAGCTTGGCGCGAGGCTCGAAACATCCTAAGTCCGGCCTTCACTTGCAGCAAGATGAAAATTCTTTTCGACTACATGATTCCTTGCGTCGAGAACTTGTTCGATTATATCGAAGAGAGTATCAAGAACTCGAGCAATTTTTTAGATGTGAAGGATTTATTTACGAAATTGACCAGCGATGTCATAGCGACGTGTGCCTTTGGAATAGAAACGAATACGTTTAAGGATCCGGAGAATCAATTTTACGTATATTCTCGGCACGCAACTAAATTCGATGGAGTTATGTCGTTAAAATTATTGGCAGCCAGAGCTATACCCAAATTAACGAGATTATTGCGAGTATCGATAGTCTCCGATAAAATGAGGCGTTTTCTTACGAAGATCGTGTCTTCGATAGTTGCCACGAGAGATGAAAAGGGCATCGTGAAACCGGATGTAATTCAACTAATGATGAATGCACGAGGTACACTAGATACATTAGATACAAGTTTATTTTTTCTTAACGATAAAAAACGCGAAAAATTGATAATTCGTATCATTTTGAACCGCAGTTTCTGTTTCGATGTAGCTAATTTTCCAATAATTTATTGCCCCGCCAGGAAAGGATAATAAGTATTCCACGTTCGATACGAATGAAATGGCTGGACATCTGTTCGCGTTTTTATTCGCTGGCCTCGACTCAACCTCCACTCAAATGTGTATCCTCGCCTACGAACTCGCCATCAACGAAGACATCCAGAGCAAACTTCGGGACGAAATAGACACTGTACTCCGAAGGACGGATGGCGATCCAAAATACGAGGATGTCCAAGACTTGGCTTACCTGGAAGCCGTCTTTCAAGAGTCCATGCGCAAACATTCGCAATTTAATATACTCGAAAGAATCTGCACCAAGCCTTACGAGTTACCACCAGCGTTGCCAAACGCCAAACCCTTTGTCGTTCCGGTTAGGATGAGCATCTGGATCCCGATGTCGGGGATCCATAACGACGAAAAGTACTACGAGAACCCTCGAAAGTTCGACCCTGAACGTTACTTAGATAAAAAGGTCACTACCAATCAACCGGAGAATCTGGGATTCGGTATCGGTCCCAGGAGTTGTATCGGTAATCGGTTTGCTATACTCGAAACGAAGACACTGTTTTTTTATTTGCTGTCGAAATTTGCGCTGAAGCTAAAGAATAACAGCAACGTAAATTTTGAATACAGTAAAAAAAATATTACAATCGTACCGATTGGTGGTTACAAATTGATTATCGAACCACGAAAATGATGTTAACGAAAGGAAGAAACGTAAGTACTTAAAATACTGTAACATTTTAGGTCTATTATTATAAATGAATATTATGTACATTATTTAAGTATATTTTATACGTATATTAACATTTATTTCTTAAAATTTTATTATCGTAAGGTTTTCCTTATTTTATTAAATTGAAATCAATAATCTAATTAAGACATCGTAATCGTTTCTTTAATTTATCTTTTCTCATTTAAAACGCATAAATTAATAATTTTATTAATTATTACTTATATTAATATTAATCATAAATAAATTTCTTTATACATTTTTAAATAATAATAATTATTATAATATAGTATAATAATTAAATATTAAAAATAAAAAACAATATTATTTTATTTTTATTTACAACATTTTACTACTAATATTATCCAACATTGAATTAAATATGATTAAAAAATAACTTATTTATGTCGTTTTTGTGATTTTATTAAATTAATATACCGCATAAAATAATTTATTGAAAAATTAAATGATATTAATTCCGTATATTCATAAATGATATTTAAAATGATAAAAAAATATTTTAAAAGTCTAAAGATTTTTTACGTCTAATAAGCAATACAGGACTTACACACTTCCTTATTCATTAAAACAAACTATGTAATTATAAATTTTGCATAAATTTTTGATATTCTTACGTATATTTTGAGAATTACAATTTTTGTGTATCATCGTATCTAAGTAAAAAATATCTCAAATATTACATAATCGGAGTTAGATATTTGCATAATTCTAAATTTATTAATGCCAATAATTTGAAATAAAATATTTCTGTTTACGCATCGCCGATGAATTTAAAATTTCAATGGTCAATACCTAAGTAGTCGTACCATTTACTTTATAAAGAGATATTTTAAATAATCATGAATTATGTAATAGTATTTCTTTTAAATGTCTTTATTTGTATTTCAAATTTTTTTAAATACATTCATGTATTTTTTATTTTATATAACGTGAATAATATTTTATGATAATGGTTTTAGAAATCCGACAGTACAAACGGTCCAATACAATTGCTTTTTAATTTTTTTTTATATAGAACTGTGATATAATAAATAACACTTCTAATGAAATGAGATTAAATATTACGAATTTTGATAAGCTAAATTTCTTCTCTTTATTTCTTTACAATAGTAATCAAAGAGTCAAGGATGCGTACAAAAAGAGAAAAAAGAAAGCAACGAATTTTTCAGATCGAAAACAAATGGAAATAGATAACTGTGGTAATTATCGGAAGGATTTTCGGACGAGTCTCGGAGTGGAATCGCGACGCGACGCAACGCGAAAAAAGGAAGACGGAAAGAAGGTGTAGAAGATGTTGTCGAGAAGTTGTCGAGAAGTTGGCAAGAAGTTGGCAAGAAATTGTCGTTGTTGGCCGACGACCATCAATTCGTTGTCTGGCTTCCGGCCAAAGATTTTCCATCGCGGCGTAGTCGAGGAGAGGAGGAGAGGAGGAGAGGAGGAGAGGACCGTTAAAAGATCCGCTGAGATATCGCAGTCGTGAGAATCGCAAATTTGGCAGTGGCAAACTCGACTTCTCAAATATTTAGGTACCTCCGTGGAGTTAATCAAGCTTCCGTAGGCGCGAGTCTCGGAGTCTTCCCGATCCTCCTCCTCGTTAATCTTACCCCGACTTTATCCCCTGAGAACAATGGGATCCGCTACTCCAATTTCTTAACATACTATCTTTTTTTATCCATAGTGTTTAGATAATTTAATAATATTTATTAAATTCAAGTTAATTTACGTTATGCCTAAGTTCCTGAATAACAAGAAAAACAATAAATATAAAAACTTAAAGAAAACAAAAGGAACTAAATTTATTTTTTACTTTGATACGTATTATATTTTTCAACATCGAATGATTAATCAACGTAACTTTTTATTTATTTATAGGATCATTAAAATATTGAATTTTAACTCGATAAATCAATTAGATGATCGTTAAATGATTTCTACGATAAATAATGTTTCAAACTTAATGCAATTTATTTTTATTCAATAAGAAATACAATATGTAATCATCAAGTGTCTGTTTATTTGTAAAATTTACAAGATGAGACACAGCGAAAAATATATATGGTCTCGGTTACAATAATCTTAAATCTTACATCGTAGCATTAATTAATTATTTCAGCGTTTAACGCTGACATAATAAATATTCTTCGTTTAATCAGTAATTCAAATAGAAATCACTAAATAAATACTTTTCAGCTTATATAAAATGCTATCTCTTGTAAAATCTTATAAAACATCATAAGGAATATAAAAAATGTACTTGTATCATTTTTTATATTTAAAAAAGAATAACACAAAACAACTATTGACGAATACGTTTAATCATCTTTATAGAAGATATTAATATACAATAGATGTTTGGATATTATCTTTGTAATTTAAGCTTTCAAAGCGCTTACGTATCATCTAAAAAAACGTCGGTGTATTTTTCAAGAGTAACGCGTTACAGCAGTGAAATTTTTAAGTATTTCTTCCATGTTATCTATACGCAGTCGGTAAATTATATATTGTAAACGTCAAATTTTAACATTCTGTTAAAATAAAAAATTGGAATTATGTTAGAAAATAAAAAAATGGTTAAATTTGGTCAGTTTTTATAAAATTAAGCTAAACAGTTTTTAGAGTAGTTAATTATAAAAATTTGATGTATATAGAGTACTTTTAAAATTAAAAGTCACGTTCGCATGGAAGAATCACGGTAATATCTCAATGCAGTTAAAATAAACGAGCCATTGAAATTAAGAAAAACTATGTATAAAACTCTACGATGTCAACATTTTATATGCAAGAATACATTTATATATAATAATAAATAAGATTCGTAGAAATTATCTTTTGTACCTCGGTAATTCATAAATTACTAGGTTCGATCGCAAGCTTACTCATACAACTTAATAAAATCGTAAATTAAAAAGTAGTGCACATGAGAAAACAAATTAAAGATAACTACGCGTTAACTGTTTATTTAATAACTAGTGTTATTAGTGTAGTCATGACTTTTATATTTATAAGATTACTCGTAAAAAGACTACTTTCAGCTTATACCATATTTGGAATCACAATGTTTTTAGCTTCTGCATTTTCTCGAGGTATGGAAGAATATTTTCTGTTATACTGTTTTTAACTCGTTTTTCATGGATTATAATTCTCTCTATGATGAAGCGTGTTATCAGTCTTCGTTGAATCAATGTAACATTTTGTGCTTGGAAGTTACAAAAAAGCAAATTTTTTTGAAAATTTGCTTAAGAGACGAATTTGATTTTCATTATCTTTTCACGCGTTTAAAATTTATTGGTCTCACTTTCCTAGGCTTCGAGTTGACGAAGTTGATCTTGTATTTTGCTATATAGCAACTGCAACAAAAATATGAATTGATTTTACTTTAGGTGTAAGAATTATACTTGATTTAATCGCATTGTATTGAAATATTGAGCAATTTATTTTGAAAAGAAAATTTCATAAATCAGTAATTATATAAAATATGTTAATTTTATTTTTTTATTCTTACAACACTTAAAATTCATTTAATAATTTTATATTTTTAAAATGTCTTTATTTATCTTACATAAAAATCAATATAAACAGTGTAATTCTGTTTGTCAAGTAAAATTTACCTGTTTTGTTTGTAAATCTGGTATTAATAAGACTTTTATGGTATCATTACTACTAAATAATCCTCCAAGTTTTCTTTTCTTATAAGTATCTTTAATACAAATTTGAACCCCTTTGTCAACCATTACAGGTGGTGGATCAATTTCTTGCCAAGTATGCGACCAATCAACCTTGAAATTTTTATACACACATATATATTTTTCCAATAGAAAATTATCGAAGTATATTTTTAAGCTAAGTTTTAAATATAAATAGTTACCTTCCACCCTCCAAATAGATCGCACCTCTCTAGATATGCAATTCTCTTATCGGTAAGCAATAATACATCTTTGTTTATATGCAAGTGAAAATAATAAATATCAGTGTTTGCGTACTTTCCTTTTTCAAGTTCCTGAAAAAAAATTATTTATTTATATAGGTAAAGTATTAATATGAACACAATTATTCTATCTTGTCCTTAAATTCAAACAATAAGTAAAAAAATGCTATCGAGAAAAAAATTAAAAATTTTAAATTGATAATTTATAATTTATAATTTTTATACTTACAGTGAGAATCTTATTACCCTCGGCATCGTCGCGAATATAAGGTCGTACTAAGCTATCGGGTTGTAAAAATCTTGGAGGTCGAACTCTTTTAGCTTCTATAATTAAATCTGTAGCCCTAAATATAAAAATAAAAAATTTTAATATTGTAATTCTGATTATTCTAAATTATTCCACGCTTCATAATTTATTTACCTTCGCACTGCTCCAAGAGATCCACTCGTAAAGTCGACAATACCAGCAGTTGGTCTTGTGACAAGTCCAACTACTCCTTTACCAAAACCTTTAAAGAAACCTTCAACACCTTCTTGTTTAGCACCGCTATAAGGTTTTAAAACCACTCCCGAAAGGCCATCGACTACACCCTATTATAAACAAGTTTATTAATTTTATACGTTAAATAATTTTGTATACCGAAAGATAAATGGTCATTTTTAGTAATTTTTTACCATAACTAAACCTTTTCCGCTTCTCGCCAGTCCTTCCTGTAGATTTGATGGTTGTTTGTTGAGTTGTTCTTGGCGCTTGCGTTGGTAATCTTTATCAAAAGTTAGGGCAGCAATACCTTTGCCTATGATTACAAAAAATAAATATTTTAGTATAAACGTTTATATTTTTAAATATAAAAATCTTAAGAAAATTTTTTTGTAACGATATTAAAATGATTCGATAATAAAGTTTTAAATTTCAAAAATTTAATAATCTCTGTATTAGGAAAACTGTAATTTAGAAAAAAATTGAATATTTAATCGATGGTTTAATTAATTATGTTAAAAAATGATTTATCGTAATATACAATTAATTACCCATAGCTCCGGTAATTTTTGAAACAGCACCAGCCATTCCACCAACCGTATGACCAAACATACTTCGCACTCCTAATAAAAGTCCTTCGGCAAATTCACCAGGACCTTGAATAAAGCCCTGGAAAGGTTCATAGAAAAGATCTTCTACGCCCTTCATGGCACCGACTACGAGACCGTAAGGATTTCCAATGACATCGAGACCGAGGACTAAAACGTAGACTTGCTTAATAGCTTGACTAAAGTAATGACTCGTAGCTTCAGAGATTAGTTGTTTGTGCGTCATAAATACATATTCTCTTTCAAAATATGCTAATCTGCACAAAAAATTCATAACATTTTATTAACTTATGTATTTTATGATTCGTTAGATCATTTTTTGTTGCTTAAAAACCAAAAAATAATCATACTTAAAAACAATATCATTTATGTCCGTTATTGTAACACCGATGCTTTGAAGTAAAACGTTCAGTACTTGTGGAACTGCGGAAGGTCCACCGCCACTACCAGTCATCGAAAAGCTTATGTGAATCTGAAATCAAAGGCTATTATTTATCGAACCATCAACTTTAGAAAATACCGATAATATTAAGCAACGATTGATATTTAGCAAACCTTTAGTGGTGAGAAATGTAGTAAGTCAAAAAAGTTCTTTTGTTCAGCAACGGTTATTAAATTTACATGATGTAAAAGTGGTTCGTTGACCAATTTCATATCGATTTTAAACAAATGACTCTGTAAACACATTAAATTTTATATCAGGTACAAGATTAAATTTAAGAATGTATAAATAAATATTAAATTCTTTCCTATAAACAAAAACGTTTTTAGATATACAACTAATTTTTAATATTTAAGAGATAAAAATTAATAATAAATTCCTTTTATTAATAGAAATAAAAATCTAAAAAATAATAACTTATATTTGAGATATGATTATCTTTGAGATATTTCTTGTTGATAACGGTCAAAATTAAATTTTAAATTGTAAAATTTTTATTGTAATAAATTTTACCTCTTGAGCTTCGTTTGCTTCATCCGTTTCGAAAAGTAGCATTAAAGCATTCATAAAAGCTAAATCTACTTTCACGTGGAATTCTTGAATGAGAACTTTAAAGTATCGGAACTGTTGTACGTTGCTGTGTTCCAACAAACGTTTTACCATACTTAACTCAGCAAACGGTTTTATCCCTGTAAATGAAATACCTTTTAATTTTTCCAAGCAAATTTTATACATTGCTTCAATATTTCAATATTATTTCTTATCCCGAAGACGATCGATCGATAACAAAGAGAAGATTAAATTACCTGAACTTTGCGACAGGCTTTTAGGTGGATGAACAGGTGCCAAGATAACTGGGAAAACACAATCCGAAAGTTGATTGTCAATTTGTAACCTATTAATTTTTGCATGTAGTTGTACTTGATGCGCCGACGTCCGATACTGTACCCAAAGACCAGTTTGGAAAGTTCTACGTAGGTGACGTCGGTTAGGTTTTAGCATTTCCATGTTTAAATAGTCAATCTGGTATTTTTAAATTAATTATAGTTTAACATTTACACGCTTATCAATAAAATTTATTATTATATTAAAAATTTATTTGTAATTATTTATACCTCTAATTTAGGTTCCAACATAATACGATGATGCGTTTCTTTATCTACTTGAACCTCTCTTATATATTTTTGATATCCTTCTTCGATTAGACAAATATCTCGGTTATTCAGCGCTCGCCATCTACTAGTCACGAATTTTCGATTTTCCCAAATTATTCCAGAGCTGAGACAAAAAATTATAAATATCTTTAAAAATAAAAAAGTTTCGATCGAACGCAAATAACTAAAGATATTAAATATCAAAAAACTGCAATTTACGTTCATTCAACCGTGATTATAATATATTATCTATAAAAAAAAAAAAAAAATAGACGAAGAAAAAAGTCAGTTTTACAAACGAATCTTTGTAATAAATACATTTTCTACCGAAACATTATAAACTAGTTAATCATTCCAAATGTATTTTAAACTTAAAATTTTATATACGATTAGTTTGTCATCAAATTACTTTCGCTATTACTTATTTTTAAAGTTGCAAAGTTCCTAGTAAACAAAACTAAACTAAACAATTATGTGATTAAACTTAATTATTTTGACGCACCTTGCGATACACATATATAGAAGTTCAGATCTATGAACGTTGTTCGCCAGTGATAATCCAACTCCATGAATACTCATATTTATATCTTTGTCGATAATTTCAAGTTCACCAGCCAATTGGCAATCCTGAGCAATTTTCATATTTGTCGTAAAAAGTAGTACTCGCTGAATACCATCTAGGAAGGAGACGTAATAAGCCTCCTGATTAAAATCAGGTACAGTGAAAGCTCCCGTAGTATCCTATATTATAAAATAATTTCAATTATTCCCCTTTACAAAAAATATCGTATCGCGGTGAATCGAATAATCGATTAAACATTTAACTTGGAATATCGATAAAAAAACTTATCTTACCTTGCGAAGCGTATCCGAAACATCTTTCTTATTTCCAGCCTCCCACATAATATTTCTTGGTCCCGCAGGATTTTCCCACGTATAAAACATACGATTGTACGATTGAAGCGTTCTGTAATGTACAATAAAAATATACAGATACGATAATAATTACTTTATAAACATATATTTATTTAAACAAAATGAAAAATCTACCTGATGTTTATCGATCCGTTCTCCCAGAGGTTAATAGGATACGGTGTATGATTTATTATCAATGCCAGAGCATTTCCATAAGTATAAGGTGAGAAAGATATGTAGATTCCACCTTCGTTAATTTGTACATCTACGTTTATTCCACCGTACTATCATAAAAAGTATTTTATTTTCGCTTTATTTTGATATAGAACTTTTGATATAGCGTAAAAATAGATGGCCAAGATGCTACAAAACGAATCGACAAAACTAACCTTGTTATCGAGTTTCAAAAGCGTACTGTGAACATTCGTGTACACGAATGCCGGAGTTTTTTCGGGGCACCCGAAAACTTTCGCCTTCAAAGTTTTCACCTCCATTTCCGAATTAGGCCAGAACGAAGCGCATTCGCCAGGTTGAACCTTAAATTCGTATAAAAATACAAACATTTAAATCGAGTTTACAATTTGAAAATAGGAGAAAAAATTGGGCAAACCTGAATGATCGGATCGGCCGGTCGCTCGGCTTCCTGACACTCGATAATAAAATCGGCATTGTTTACCAGAACGTAATAGGGTGTAAAAGTTATCTGCTTCGTCAACGAGTTGTACGTCAGTTGATTGTGTACTCCGATCTAAAAACGATATTTTTCGTTGTAAAATTGTAAACGATTGCACATCGAGATGAAAGTAGTTTGTCACGCATAAATCGAAACGAGTGTCGAACGAAATATAATTTATATAAGCAACGCCTCGATCGATATCGACAGTACCTGATACATTTTTCTATTGTAGCTGCAGGAAACGACGCCTTTGCTTCCAGCCACATCGATGGAAAATTTATCGGACCATTCGCCATCCTCGATTCGAACCATAGCTTTTTTCTTGCCGAAGAAAACCTTGGATTTGAACGAGAATAAAATCGGCCCTTTGAAAGTTTCCGGGTGGTAAAGTACGTTCAGGTGATCCTCCGAGGTCTGAAATTGCGGGAGGGACGTTGAAAATGTTGACGATTTTTAATTTACGACTCAATTACGCGTATATGTATTTTATTATTTTTATGTAATTGGCCAAGCTATGATACTTCCACGCGTTTCCAGTGAATTTTGTGATCGTGATGATAACGAGACCACCTAAACGATCTACACCATTTTGACTAATTATTAGTAAAGATTGTTAGATTGTTATATTTCATGAAACGAATACAGTGTATCTCATTAGGTTTTATAGACTGCACATTTATTTTAGATGCGTACCATTTTAAAAATAGTAAAGATTATACGTGTACATATATATATATATATATATATATTTAATATTATGGATGATGGTTGAGAAAAGGTCGATGCGTAAAAAAGAAAATTTTTACGATAAACCTTTCCGTAAAAAAATTTAGTATTCAATATTTTTAAGAGACATGTAAATTATTTCCTTTATCAAAACGTTTTTCATCGAATTTTGTAATTAGTTAATACATAAATGATTAATTAACCACTAATGAATTTATAAAAACAAATATTAATGTATTTTATGTTCTTTGGGAAAAAAAAAAAAAAAAAAAAACTAAAAATGAAACCCGTATTAGCTTACGCGTTAAATATTTTTATAATATATAAAGACGATTATTAACATAATAATGTGTAAACCTAACATAAATTTGCATTGATTTTAACATAAATAATGCATCATGCAAGACTGAAATAACGTATGAATGTGTGCATCATGCAAAACAAAGATTTATTTTGACGAAAGGAAACATGTTTCGATACGAAAAAAAAAATTAAGAACGTGTATAATATCGATAAAATATTTCCTTATGATAATAATAACATAGTTACCGTGACATGATTTAGTCTTTCATTGTATACTTCTAAATGATAATTATTATATCATAAAAACATACTTTCAACACAAAATGTTTTCTATGAGAATGATTAGGGAAACATTAATCGAGGACATGGAAAAATGTTTGAAAAAAATTGTGTCAAAGTCACCGAGGGCACCTTCTTCTTTCCAAGTCGTCTGCGCCGTTGGCCGGAATTGATACACAAAAGATTATTCTGAAAGATATCTCGTTTACGTATTGTGTGTTTTCATTACATAATTCATTTTTTTTTTTAAATAGATGCATTTTATAAAATACAATATATAAGGTAGCAAATTTTTATTTTCCAAGCAAAAAAATAAGCTAAAAAGCTTGTATTTAAAAGGCGCATCGATAAATAAATATAAATAAATCTATAGGTTATTTATATCAAAATATTGCTCAGCATCTTTAATTACTCGAATCGTAATATTAGTCGTTTGTGTTATTTAACAAAATTAAGTAAAAAAAGTGCATGCAATTTGTGTGATTGGCTGTTTAATGATTAAAGATTAAAATGTTACTTATTAAAAAAAAGAAAATGCATATTTAACGCAATGGTGCGAATTTTTTAAATCTCTGTCATAAAAAAATAACAATAAATTTATGATATTGTAAAAATTTAATAAAAAAGAAAAAATGAGTTATATAAAAAATTGAAAACGATTAATACTTTAAAAAATTAAAAATTATTAAAAATTTAAACTATATATTGTACTTACAAAACTAATTAATTGAAGAGACATGAATTTATGACCCATAGAAATATAAAAATACGGTTTTTAATATACAAAATTTTTACGAGTGTCTGAATCATCGTTATTATAAATAATTTATATAAAATTAAAAAGTAATTAAAGATACTTAATTTTGCAAATTGAAATATAAAAATGAATTGCATAATTAAAAGTATATTGCTTTGTAAACGGAACCTAAATACACAAAAATTAATATTTATACATAAATGCAAATTTGTATAAAAAATGGTTCACATCTGTAAATGTATTTATTTATAACAAAAATATATAAAGTATATATTATACTTCAATAATTTCCTAAGATTTATCAATCTTATAATTAAAGATCCAGTTTTAAATCATAAAAACATATGGGTTTACGATTAAAAAATATTTCAATATTCAAATAGTTAAATATCAATTACCTACTTCAAGTAAATGTTTTTTATCTAATAAAATCTTATTCCATTACAATTTTTAAGAAATATATCATATATTTGAGTTCTTTTAAATATGACACAAAATTTGTAAAATCATAGATTTTGGTAATATAGAAATTATTATATCTGAATTTTTCATAAACTAAAATGTGTTTAATTTTACAATTTTCACCCATCGTTTGAAAATAAAATTAATTTAACTCTTATTTGGAAATTATTAAAATTAATATATTAATTTTATTATTAAATAACATAAAATATTAATATTTTATAAGTTATAAATAAGCTTCTTAAAATAAAAAAAATCTATTGGTATTTACCTAATATTTTTATCTTAAAATAATGGCGAAACTTTTACATTCCTTTGAGTGCATATATAAAATAAATAATGTATATTTATTTCAAATGATCATTAACCCTTTAAATCTTAACATTTTTTAAAAGAATACATTTTTTCGAAATATTTGAAGTTTAAAAAATTTTTTCGACGCTTAGGTATACTTGATTCAAAATTCTAATTCAATTTTTCATACAATATTCGATAGAATATAAATTGTTTAAGTGTACAAAGTTTAATAAAATAAAACATGTAAATTCTCCTTACAATTTAATTATTATAGTGTTTGGTTCCATGAATTTTTTAAATGCATCAAAATGAATAAAGAATACTATTAGAGTATTTTAAGACAATCATATGAAAGTATTTGAGAAAATAGTTGGATCTACGAAAAAATTCAAAAAATTACACTATTACAATAAAATTAGCTTTCCCATAAAAATGACACCATAATAATAATGCATGCTAAAAATTTTTCTTTATAAATAAAACAAATGAACAAAAAAATATTAATGCTTTGCAACTACTGAAAGCATAAGCACAAATGTACCATATAATGCATATCACAATATTTTAAAACTAGATTTTCATTTATGAAAATAACATTAAAGGTACATAGAATAGTGTTTTCTTGAATAAATAGCGTCATATTTTATGAAATATATAAATATATATATCTATATATATATATATATATATATATATATATATATACATAAATTACACATTTTTATTAATCTATGTACACGTTTTAATATAAACATATTTGGAAAATTGGATATTTTTCTTTTTTTTTATACATCAAATAACTATTACATTTTATTTTATGTAAAATTATAAACTTATCGATAAAAACTAGTTTAATCACGTATCAAAAATAATAATTGTATAAAGTTCTAGTAGTATATTATAATATTCTAATGCGAAGTAAATAAAATATCTCCAAATAAAGTAAAATAAACTATTTTTATTACTCTGTTTTTATTGATAAGTATATTTAAAATAATAGTTGTGTTCTTTTTAAAAAACGAAGAAATTTAAGAATCAAAGGGTTAACATATGATTGAAAAAAAATGTTTAAATCAATAAGAAATATTATACATCAACCAATATTATTATTCTAACAACTAATAAGATTAAAATTATCTTACATCAATGTTACGTATAAAATTTTATAATTGTATTTTTTATACGCGTACCCTAAAGTAATGGAAACTCATACCGAAATAAGATATAATTTTCTATACCAATTAATTAACTTATTTAAAATGATTAAATTTATATTTCTTACTATTATTAAGTTACTCTTAATAAACGAACGACGATCGAACGTAAGATTAATTACTAAGTAGAAAGTTTGATCCGTTGATGTATAACTTTTCTTACATTTAAATAAAGCTAAAACTGTCATGAATTTAAAAAAATATAAATTCTATTAGAAGCACACATAAAATTATCAGTATAACTTTATATTAAGGCAGTTTAGTGTTCTCTCTACCTTGACTGGGCTCGAATGTTCTTTGCCACCTTTACTTGATTTCTGTAAAATAATTGAAAGTCGTGTAAATGTATTAGGACGATGATCAATAAACAAATGTACCGAGGTTGAGAAAAAAATCAATGGTTAAACATGAATTATGTATTAAATAAGCTGCTCGATTTTTCTAAAAGACGAATTTCAAAGTGTAAATTCAAAGTGAAATTTATAACCAAATTGAATGTTTAGTACACTTTAATTCATTATTAAAAATTTTCTGATTTTTGAAACAGTAATACATTAAAGTAAACAAATACTTTAAATTTTACGTCTTGATTTAATTAGTTTAATCATATTATTTTATGCGATAGTAATAAATTTTAATTAATTAATCAAATAAAAAATGTAAATTAAAAGAATATCGATCGAACAAAAACCAGAATATTAATTTCAAATCACATGATAATTTCAGACTAAAGATTTGTTACATCAAGCTTTTGGAGAAATTAAATTTTTGTTAGAGGGGTAAAGAGCAAAGTTCATTCGTGTGAAATGTGCGTGTCGAGAAAAATTTCATCGGGAAAAGTGAAATAAGTTGTATATTAGATTTAAAAAATTAATCAATCCCTTATACCTGTAATTTCTCGTATCTTATCGGCACTCGAATTTCTTTAACTTATTCGAACAATATTATTATCAGACCTAGTTTTAAAATTAATCTACTAAAAATTTGTTCGAAAAACTGTATCGCAAAAGTAATAATAAAAAGTAATAATGATAAATAATAATATATCCAATATAAATAAATATCGATAAAATTACCCAAAATATAAACAAACGCACAAAAGCTTTCCTCTTAAACTTACTCTGTAGGACAACATAAGGCCGGTCTTATTCAACATCCAAAATGGACAATAGAGAGCCATGATGATCGAGCCGTGCTTGTAGGACGTATGTATCCCGAGATCCATGATGACTTTCTGCGCACTGTCGAAGGACTCGAAGGACCAAACCGAAAATTCGGGTGTGTTCCTCGAAATGTCGATTCTGCACGACCAATCTTTTTCGAGGTATTGCGGAAGCTGTAATTTTAATACGTTCGTTTTAATTTTATTTCACCTTCGCAAAAAAATCGAGTTCGCATCCTAAGATTCATTGTCCAAACATTTTTACATCGGAACTTCGTTCGTAAAAATTAGTGAAAAATAAACTTTTGGAACAAGTTTTATTTGAAAATAAAAATTATCTTAAATTAAAAGTCTGAATCGAATTATACATTTTCTAGTTTCATTTCATCAAACCTCTAATAAAATATAAACCATTTAATCGTAAATACCTAACGAATAATATAAAAAACATTCGGGTCATTGAAATTGTAGCGTACGTAGCATAAAAGTACAAATGTCGCTTACGATAATTCGACGGTTTATCGAAATTAATTTAAATATTATTAAATATTCATGTACCGAAGACTAAGTTCCGATCCTATTATACTAAGTCGATCGAAGCGAAAAAAGCTTAAAAATCGTGATGTTTTAATGAATTTCTGATAAGTTAATCGAAACCTCGAATAAAGATACGGCAAACCTTGATAACAATGTTGGACTCTTCGGGATCGATGCTGGGTATCTGAAAAGTTGTGCTGGCCTCGATGAGTTTTTCCACGGAGCTTCCCGGCATACAGACGATGATGTTGATCGGCAGGAAGTTCTTCAAGTAGACGGAGGGATAGAGATGGACGTTGTATATTGTACTGGCCATCGTGTGGCGTAAGGTATTCTCGAAATAAACTTGCTCGATCTCGCCTACCGCCTGCAACAATACAATTGCTCGGATCCAGTTGTCAGGGCCGATTTTGTTTTGGATGCTCGCGATGGCTACTACTTGTCGTGGGAAGAAGATATCGATTACCGTAGATACGAATCCGTCAATTAACGTTTATACAAAAAGGAGTTTCTACCGATAGCCAGATTCTATAATGGCTTGTCTTTCTGTCTTTCTCCACTAAAATTACAATCCTCCTTCGTCCTTATTATTATATATATATATGAATGAACATTATTTTCTTGTTTAAATCTATTTTTCTCGATATTAAATTTCTCAAATGGCAATAAAGTTTTTATACGAAATAAATTTATAGTCTAATTTTATCGTAATTTTCAATATATTAAAAAATATATTGACTAAAATTTTCGAGCTTATATCGAAATTAGGTAAGTACGTTTCTTTCAGAAATTATATACGATTACTTTATATAATATATTTATAGAATTTTATAAATTATTAAATGTATTTTTATATCTTGCTATCTATTTTAGAAAATAACGATAAACGCGCTACGCGCAGAAACTTTTATTCGAATTCGAAAAATTTAACGTATATTTTAGTGAAATTAGAATCAAAAAGAAATCAAATAATTACTAATTTGATGTAATGATTCTTTTTAGTAATCTATGTTGGTAATTCACTTACATATTATATGAAATAAAATATAATAAAATTCTGTTTATTTTTCACCATCTATCGAAAATCCTAAAAAATTATGTGTCGCACATTTTTTAATGATTTCCGTATCTTCTTCCCTCAAATTAAATAAACATACAAAGCTTGTATAAAGAAAAGAATAATTTCAATTCCTACTAATTATAGTTGTACTTTAGTCACAAGCTTAGCTACATAATACATTTAAAGTACACATATTATCATAGCATCACAATTTTCTAAGACTAATTCTAATTAAAATAAATATACATTTATCGATTAAAAATGTATTTTCTCAACTGTTTAAAATAAATAAATAAAAATATATTTTTAAAAGCATAATTTACGAATATATAGTAAACAATCTCTCTTATAATATATTAAATTTTTAATATATTCTCGAAGTATTATATAATATATATTATTGTAATCGTGATAATGATAATGATAATGATAATAATAATTATTATAAAATATATAAATCATAAAACTGTAAAATTCAAAATATCAATTTAAGGAAATTTCTTGATAAATGATTACTTTTTCACACTTACTCCTCAAAATTATGTTAATAAAAATTAGCTCTTTTATAAGCTAACTATTGATACACTTTATATAGTATTAATATAAATATATACTATACCACTAATATAACGAAAAATTACGAACAAATGTGTGAAAACAATATTCATATTAAAATTAATCTTAAAAATGAAGATATCATTGTTACATTAAATATTATAAGTATATAAAAGTATATAATTTCTATATAAAATTTTACTATGAAAAAAACTTAACTACATCTTTTTTCTTTTCAGTTTAATTTAAAATTCTTGCAAATGGAAGAAAAATTAATTTTTGTATTACTGCAAATGATACATTAAAATGAAGCTACAATAACAACGAAAGGATTTATATAAATGCATAATGTAATATAATTTAATTTTAAAAATAATATGTAAGAAAATTATAATTTCATTAAAATTAATAAAATATTTCATACCGACTGAATCTATCTTAGTATTTTTTCTATCGTGAAAATCGTAAAATCTAAAACTTGTAAAAAATACATGGTTTATAATTTGTTTTAAAGAAAAAAACAATTTTAAATATTTTAAATAAATATTCTAAAAATGGAGAGAAAGTTTTATCAAAAATTTTAAAAATATATGAAATTATAAGTTAAGCGTTCGCGTTATGAACACATTTTCATTGATTGTATGCTAAAAGCTTTTAAAACAAATTATTAATGTTAAACACTATCATTAGCTTATTATTATTAGTCCAGTAAATTAATAAATTATTTTAAATACATAAAATAAATTATTTTATACTTCTAAAATTTTCAATTGGTAGTCAAAAAGGGTTTACGATCATCAAAAAATGTATACAATTAAAGTAGCATTATAATTTTTTAACAAAAATGTGCTTTCTTATATACTTTTTACTAACATCGTTAAAAAACTATATATATTTTTCAATTTTTATTGTCATATATATATTTATCAAATAAAATTAGAATATATTAATATTTGCAATACTTAAAATGCTTTAAATATTGCGTGAGTTTCTACGCTTTAAAAGTACTTTTATTATATTAATATCATAAATATTTTTTATTGCACATATATTTTTTTAAGGATTTTTAAAATTTGTTTATATTATAAAAGTTGAATTAGTATATCATTAATCACGAAAAAATATTGTTGCACTGTAAAATTAAAAAATGTCGGAACATTTTATTGGGTTGATAAAAATAGCATTCAACTTCAAATCGAACGACTGAAAAATAACGGTAACTTGTCAAAACAAAGTTTAATTCGTATTGTAAATATTTAAATAAAATATCGCTTCTGTAATAACGTAATAATCACACGTAAAAGAAAAACACGTGCAAACTATCTAAAAAAAAGATTAAGAAAATTATTATTTTCTTCGCATGCTGTATGTGCACACTTCTATTGTAAGGAGTGTAATTGTGTTGGTGTGCGTGTAAATACGGCTGTGTCATATTCGAGTACCTGAATGGGCGATCCTGACAGTCTCTCAAGGACCGTTTCGGTGTCTTTTTCCCGGAGGCAACGTTGCTTGAAAATGTTTGGTAATAAATCGTAGATGTCGTTATTAAAGAAGATACTAACGACCACGAGCACCGCGTATAACGTCTAGAATTAGAAAAGAGAGAAAGAAAAAGAGAAGGAAACATTAAGGAAAAGGTAAGAAATTAAGTAAATGTAAGAGAGAAAATGAAAGAAAGAGAATTAGAGAGAAAGAAATGCTCATGCACGACCAACAAATCAACGGTTCGATGAAACTATTTAGTTGTACATGAGGATATTAAGAATGGTACGATTATAGCAATAATTCATGAATAATGAATATAAACTATAATGATACCCAAATAATTAATTATATCGAAATAACAATTCGAATGGTGACGAACTGTCGATGACACGAGCTCAAATAAATGAATTAATTTTAATTATTTGTTTGAAGGGACATAGAAATGTGTACACGAATATAATACTTTAATCGGTACTTTATTTTTCATGAGCAAATGAGATAACATCGTAAAAAGTAGTCCGTTTGAATAAATGTGAATTCAGAATTTGTGTGTATAAATTTTTTAGATTTTTATTACTTTACTTATTACGTATTAAGAATCTTAATTTTCATATAATCCATATGATGTCAGATAACCCAATTGAAAAAATAAAAATTCTAGACTATTTCTAAAATATATTTTATTCTTGTATGTAATGTATATAAAATTAAAAACTGATTTAAACCATTGATTAAAAATATCGGTGTGTATAATTTTATTTTTTTGCATTTTATTTTCGATCAAATAAATAAAAATTTAAATGTTTTTAATAAATTAAACATTTTAAACGATATTTAATTTTTATTATCGAAACGAATGAAAATTTTATTTCTAAATTTAAGTGTTTATTTTGATAAAAATTCTTTCCGATAAAAATACATAAAAATAAATCATTTTTAATTCAGAAAAATTTTATTTTGTTTTGTGAGAATTAATTTAACAACTAGTTAAAAATTATTCTGATCAATTAGTAAACTTCTATGAGAAACGACAACTATTCAATTTGGTAAATTATTAACCAAATGTTGAAAGTCGTAATATGAATAATTAGATGATTATTATCAATGATATATTAGAAAAGTATCAAACCTTTCTATGGAGTTTTCTGATTCCTGATATTTTGTTGTTAGTTTCGAATTTTTATTTCAAAACATCGATCTGCATAATTTTTAGCTATATAAATAAAAAACTCCCACATTGAAGAAAAATTTTGCCAAATCTTACCGATTGCTTCTTCGTAATACTATGATATTAACGATATTAAATTACTTAATAATACTTTTATTTAACATCCGAAAGTTTCAATTTATGTCTAATTTAAAAATTATCAATTATTTCTATTTTCTTATTGTTATTGAATATACAGTATTTAATAAAATTTAAAAAATCTAATATAAAATACGCATTTATGTAAATTTAATAAATACTTATAGTCACTTGTTCGCTTCAATGGCAAAAATTTTATCGATAAATGCTTTGTTAACTGTATGTTAACTTGTGTTCAGTTAAAATTTTGATGATTATATGTTTTGGATGTGTTAATATATAATACATTCGTAATAATTAAGACATGCATTTCAAAAATAAATGTACTCCAATTTTTAATACTTTCCCAGCTAATGAAGTGCATATTTTAAATATAAAACTGATTTATTTATTATTATTATTATTATTATTTATTAAGGTACCATTTTATAATCAATATATTATAATATATTTTAATCGTAAAATAATATCTAGGATTCTTACCTGAATGTAGAATGGGTCGATAGTTTCCATTTTGGAGCGACTTTCGCATTTGAGAACTTTCGTCATTGAAACGGTTTTTTGAAGATCCTTCCAAACAAACGGATCGACAGATACCATATGTCTAAAAATATGTTTTCAATCGTTATAATTTTTAATTATCATAATACTACGTATTAATAAAAATTTATAATTATGTCCTATAAATGTTTGAAACTTTGAATTCATAAATGTTATAGTATGTTTTTAAAATCTAACCCATCGATACTGAAGAAGAGCCAGTATATATTAGATGTGGTATAAACAGCATCCAATGGTAAATTCAATTTTTCATCAGGAAGAACAGTTCCAACTTTTTCGATTTCGTTCCCACGTTTGGTCATATAGTAAACGGAAACTGGTTCACAGAAGTGGTTGTGTACCTAAATAAAATTATGTACGAATTTTTTATCGTAAATAGTTAAATTAACGTAAATAACAATAACGAGTTAATTTACTTGTAATACGCTTCTGAACGTAACAATCGTACTACCATCTTCAACGATGACATCGGAAATTATACCCCATTCTTCGGATCCTTCTTTGCGATACTTCAAAGAAAAAAACCGCTTATCTGCTCTAAGTATTGGAATTTCCAAGGTGCCGTCGATACCTTGGAACTTTTTTAAAAACGTTTAAATAAGTTTCGTGAGAAAATAATTTTGTTAAGAACCAACAAAAAATTAAATATTACCGAAATAACGAATTTGTTTGAACCTCGATCTTTCACTGTATCAGCTTTTAATTGCTCTAAAATATTAATTTCAACTTTTACTTTAGTTGCTAATTTTACCGATGCGCCTGATTTCAAGATCACCTCGGCATACGATGAACTATTATTTTGGACAGAGTTTTCGTTTTCCGCAACCTACAAAAATTCAAGATAAAATCCAAATTTTGATTCACTAAAAATGTTATGTATATTATAATATAAATAAAAATAATAATATTTGGTTATGTAATTATTAAATATTTATTATTGATCGAAAGGCTGATATATTTAATGCTCGTGTCACTTGTAAAATAATAAGCAAATAAATTTTATTAAATAAGTTGAAGAAATATTATTTTCACTAATTTTATGATTATAATATAAATTGAAATCATAAATGAAATTCTTAAAATATTAATATCCAATCGTGTGTGAATTCAAAATATTATTTAAATTTAAATACATTAGTTCAATTTCTCAATTAATTGAATACATTTTTAGCTATATAATAAAATTAATTCTAAAGATTATAAAAAATGAGTAAACGAAAAATTGTTTTATAAAGTTTTGAATTCATTTGATTAATATAACAAAAATCATGATAGTTAAAAAATAAATAATTTACAAATTACCTTAAAATGACTATTTTCTAAATCTAAGGTCATAGTTAACCCAGTTTCATTTTTTAATATATAAGGTGCAAGATTTTTCGTAGAAGTTTTGTTTCTAGCTTCCATAGCATTTGAAAAGGCATTTCCAAGATGCTTTAAAACATCTAAACATGTTTTAGTAATTGTGACTTCCAAATTTTCCTATAAACATATATCAAATTAAATTTTTTTATGTACTACATTTTTATTATAAATTATATTAATTCTTACATATGACAGGATATCGATAGACATTTTCGATTTTTGATGTAAAATTTTTTGTTGAATCATTTCTTCCGTATCCATATCGGATGTAGAGCTTAAAACAGGCGACGCAGGATTCGATGAAATATCGTTGAATTGAATCTTGTAACAAATATTGATACGTATTATATAATATTATTATGTATAAAAAAATAAAATAATATTTAATTTAAACGTATTTTTTTCAATTTTATCAATATAAATATAACGTGTTTAAATTTTGGTAACCGTCAAATGTTAATTTACCTTCGTTTTCAATTCCCACGGCGTAGAAGTTCGTTTTCCGTTTTTCATTGCTTCCATTGGTTCAATCAGTGGTTCCCACAATGCTAATCGACTATTATAATATGCCATTACTACGGACATTGTTGAATGAATGCTCATCTATATCGAATAAAATTGGATTAAAAGATTAAAAAAATTTAATTAATTGTACATTAAAATATTTATATTTTATTCTATACCATTAAATTGATAAGTAAACATAAATTACCGTCTTAGTGCTCCAATCGGAAACATTTGTTTGAAAACCAAGATGAAAAAGTAACATTGGTAAGGTTTTATTACCAATTCCAGCCTCGAGCGTAATTAAAACCGTAGGTGCAGAAATAATAGCAAGTTCTGGTTTATAAAACGGAGTTTCAATTTCTTCTTCATTGAAGAGTGAAAGATCTTCGGAAGCTTCCATTCCAACTTCTATAAAAATTAATGCAAGTCTTATAAAAATCTTATATACTTACTTTTTTAAAATAAATTTATTCTTCATAATATTAAAAATATATTCTTGTAGCAACTTGTTATTAACTACGTGTAACTTGCCTGTTTTAAGGAACCAATAATCCGATTCTTTAAATGGCGTAATTATCCAAAGACCCTCGTGATTTGGTTCAGCTTTTTTGACTTCGTTATCTTCTTCTGCATTCTGAGTAACAGTTTCTAAACTTCGGCTCAAAGTTTCGATAAAACCTGAAATAATTATCGACGGATCATTTAATAATCCTTTGTTGTTTCTTAAGTATATAAATTTTTTAAAAATCTGTTTTGTACCTGGTGAAACAGAAATATGAATGTCCGAACTACAAATATCTATGTGTAAACCTTTGCCTTCTGGTGTTGAACCAGCAATACTTATACTAGTCGGTTTAAGTACCTAAAAGAGGTTAAAGTGTAAAACATAAAAAAAATTCGATGAATTATTTAGTTGGTGATGAAAAACTACCTCGTATAACCAATCGGATCTTTTCTTTGGATTATAAATACCAGTCAAGATGCAAAGATTCTGAATAGATCCATTAATTACTTGATGCTCTCCCATTATACGCATTTTCAAGAGCAATTCAGCCTGAAAATAAGTCGAAGTAAGAACGTAAAATTAAATTTAATAAATAATTTAAAAGCACGAAGAAAAATGCATCAACCTACGTTGAAAATTATACAATTTGAATCAATATCATCCATGTCTTCGAGTAAAATGATATCCGGCTTCTCTACGTGTAAATTTATTGTCATCATAGTATCAGTTGGAGGGGTTGACGGCTGAGGCACTTTTTTCTTTACCGTTGTTATATCGTGTAAAGATTTTTGCGAAACGGATTGTACAGCTTGTGAATTTGTCGGGTCCATGCTGAAGAAGTCTTTAATTTTCATCAAGTAATCGAGCGAAATTATGATACTGAAGGAGAATACTCGAACATCCACTATAAATAAAAATTTCTTTAGTAACTTTACACATGTGTTATTTGGTAATTGATAAATTTGTTGATCGTAAATATAATTTACGAACCTTAGATGTATGCTATAAATATAATAAAATTTCTTATATAAATTTAGATATTAAAATCTAAACAGCCGTGAAAAATGTATGCGGGAAATTATTAGATACAAGAATGCTTTTTTTTACTTATTTAAAACCTTGATAGTTCAAATCTATCGTTTATTTTAGCGCGTCGATTTTAAAATAATAATGGAGTTACGAAATAAAAAGTTCAAATTACCAAACATGTCGTGCTGCCCCTTCCTAATAGTAATGTCCAGCATACTACGAACGGGCTTCGAGTTTTTTTCGTAATCGAAATTCTCCATTTCCGGTACTTTTGTGGTTCTTTCCATTATCCTGGATAACAAACCTTTACGAAATCGCCGAGTGTCATCTAAGTTGCAGTCCATTAACAAGATCGAAGTCGCTAATAACCCATCGGCGAACATTCGACCCTTGATCGCCAAATAAGTCACACTGAATTTCGCCCAGCTATTCTCCGGTAAATGCAGCGGTGAATTCTTGGATTTTAACTGAAATAGAATTTAATGTCGAATTTATTTTATTAACAATAACGTACAAGTGTAAATTGTAGTTTAAAGGAATACTTAAATTGTGATCGTTCGTGCGATATTGACAATAATAAAAGAAACATTAAAATCATGTAGTTGTAATTATCGATATTTAATTAAAAAAAAAAAGTACCATTTTGGATCCTCCAGTGAAAAGTTCCATAATAAGACTATCCATTATAAATTCAAATTTGATAGTAGTTTGTACGTGACGTTGTTCTTGCAGAGTACTCGAATCGGGTTCTTTTATAACTTCTACATCTGCTTTAACTGCAAATTAAAATAATTAAATAATCGGAGATTTTTAATTAAAGAGTATTTTTACAAGTATTCGAATCATGGAAAATGAAAAATTATAAAACGTATAACGTTAGAATATTCGGATGGATAATATTCAAATTAACGATTTTTGTGAAATAATAAAATACGTGCTACTAATTTATTTTGCAAATGTTTTTAAATACAAATTATACTATAATAGTGATTATTGAATTCTACATAAAACGAGTTTCTATTTTTTTAAAAAAAATTCTACTAAACTTATTCGAGTAAAAATAGTTTCGTTTCTCAAATTTCTAAAGTCCGAGGTACTAACCGAGTCTTACTAAATTTTTTCGATAATAATTTGTCTTTATTCAAAATCGAAAACATTTATCTACTTTTCAATTTAGATCGAAGGTCGGTATACTTGTTACACTTTAACCACGAATCCTTTTTTCTTTTTTTTTAAATTTCCTAGCCTCGGTACGCAAGTTATTCGAATGGTTTCAAAATAAGAAATTACCACGATTATCTACGATTATCTACGATTATCTACGATTCGTTTATTACTAAAGAGCAAAAAAGTTGCACTCACAAGTGGGACGACTCGCATTCTCAAGAAGCTGTTTCTTGTCGGTTCGCGTACAAACAGTTTGAGGCGGAACTCCATCGCAGACTTGTTCACCAAGGTTCTCGTTCAGCGTCGTAATGAACGTTCTGTAGTCTTCCTGGTTCAAGAGCACGTTGATGCGCTTCAACCTGCCCGACATCTCGATATCCGGAATTTGACGATAGAAGGTCGTCGACAAGTTACGCTTCATCAACAGTGTAAAGCTGACGGGTTGTAGTAGTACGACTTCGTTCTCAGAAACGAATTTCTCCCTGTTTATTCTTACCCTGGACACGATTTTTTGAGAAAAACGATTAATGATTGAGAAAAACATTCTGATTCAACGTATCGAGCCATGCTTAGTAAAAAATTAATAAAGGGAAAACTAATAAAGAGAAAATAATACGAGAAATTATTTCAAACTTAAGATTCGTTTCTACTAAATGAAATACCAATTTATATTTACAATAATAATAATAATAAGGTATTTTTCACATTCGATTACCTAGATAGTTTTAGATTTTGCAATTCAATAATCATTTCATCGACGATAGGATATTCTCCAGTACTACTATCTACTTCTAATTTCTTCAGTTCGTTACTGACGGTAAGATTACCCATATCCAGCATTAAACAGTGTTCGCTTTTTGTATTAATTGGTACATATATCACTGGGGCCTATTAAATAAGTATGAAATTCTTATTTATTATTCGAGCCGATTCGATGTTTAATTTATTAAAAAGACTCACCTTTAATTTTACGGATAATTCTATACGAGTCGACCGCTGGTGTACATCTTTTATATTAGTTTTAGCAGCTTTAGCAGCAGCTGCCGAAGCTTCCGCGATCGCTTCTTGAGCAGCTTGGAAATTGTTCAGGAAGTTCTAATAAAAAGGATTGACAAGGTATTAATTTCAAATTTACTTTCGAGTTTATGGTCGTAAATTCAGTTTTTAAAAATGTGTTTAATAAATTATTTTTGCACCGTTTGCAAATCTCAAATTACCATTACTGAACTGACAAAAGCATTCAAGAATACGATTCGATGGCAACCCATTGCTATTGAAATGGATATATTGTTCGTATCCAAGTCATCTGGCTTTAAATTATTCACTGTTGCCTCGATTTGCAAAGATTCTGAACCTTCGACCGAGATAATCTGAAAATAAATACATCGATTTTACTCGTTTTAAAATTCACGTATTCGTCGCAATATTTTTTCTTTTTTTCTATTAAATTTTATCGTAAAAAAATATAGTTTAAAAGTATAAAATAATAAAATTTGATACCGATAAAGTAAACTTACATTTTTATAAATAGACATCGCATTAAGATCTTTGATATTTATGGAACTAAGTTGAACATTGACTTTTGAATGCGAAGCCTTCATAATATAACCAGCGGTAAGCCCTTCGATATAAAATGCGCTAATGTCTCTGAAGTCGTTTGCCATTTTCAGGCTAATAGTACCAATATTTGCAGTAATCCTTAGATCTATAATTTCTACTTGCGTTTTCTTTCCTCCTATAAAAGTTTAATACTTCGATATTTGTTGGTAATTATATTTTATAATTTAAATAAATCAATGTTACTTACGCGATTTCCCTTTTTGTTTTTGAAATTGTTCTTTAATGAAAATCGAAGTGTCTTCCTGAATTGTCGTCAAGTGATTTATTTTATGTAATTTTTGTTCTTTTAAATTTTCTTGTAATACGGTTGTCGCTCTTATAATTTTATTCTAATAATAAACAAAACATTAATTTTCGAAATAAAAATTCAGTTAACTAACATTAGTCACAATTAGTTTGTATTTTACTTACATTGATATTTGATAAAAAGTGAAAAACATTTATCAAAGCTTCTTGATGAAGTAAAACATCAAGCGTAGTAAATTCCAATTTTAATTCGTTTATCGCGGATTCTTGTATATTAAATTCTGGCGAAGACTTATTCATCTATGAGAACATTTTTAAAATTTAATTAAATCCATAAACGTCAAATACAAATATTTCACTTACATTAAAAAATTTAATAATTATAAGATATTCTGAACTTCCAGAAGACATTGGTGTATTGATCATGAAAATTTCTCCGGTATCGTGATGTTGCTTCACTTGCACACCTCCCAACCTTAGCATGATATCCTGACTGTAAGTTTGTCGCTGAAATTCTGCTTCTAACTGAAGAAGTTGTAACCTTATAAATGGACAAGTTTCCATTTCATCCTCTTGTTTCAATATAGTTAGCGTAAATTCTGTAGTTATTTAAATAAATTAAAATTTAATAAATACGTATTATTAAATTTTGTATATTATTACATTTTTAAAAGATTAATATTTTTTGTACCTTCCATAACAAATGTAGCTTGTAAATCCGTTTGTTTCTTTGAATATTGTAATTCAATTTTCTGTTCGATCATTGATGGAATATACGAAAGTTCTTTAAATAACGATAGTTGTGATACTGATTTCGTCTAAAAGGAAAAATTACTTTTTAAATTCACACGTATAAAGATAACGATGGAAGATAGATACCGTTTAAAGTTCTGTATACGAAAATATTTTTATATACTGACCAACGAAGTTCTACAAAAATCCGTTGGCTCCTCTTCTTCCGGTAACGGAATACTTTGAGCGATCGAAAGAGCCTCGAGTAAACGATTTTCTACGATGAAATTAACGTTGATATTATAAAAAACGTTATTATTTTCATGAAAAATAAACTAACTTTTAAAAAGCATTACCTGTAATAATGATTGCCACAGATGGTAAATGACCAATTATTTTTAATTTTGAGAGTAAAACATCATCCGATATGACACATTTATGCAATTGTACTTCTAACGTAACAGGTTGCACAATTTTCATAGGACTCTTCTCGTTGGATAAAGCATTTCGCCAATCTTCGTTTTCCAATGCAATTAATACCTGTCACAAAAATATTGAGATAAATCGATCCAAGCATCCCAAACAAAATCTTATACACGATATAAATATAACAGATAGCAACAGCTTTAAAAAGCTATTATATTTTTATTTAAAGTTTACAGATGTAAATTAAAAAATAATTGTTTTACGTACTTGAAAGTTTACTATTTTCAAAATAAATTTATCGTAACTGTGATCTCGTAGATACGCAAAAATATCTTCTTCGGTTTTACCCATGCCGACTAGTTCCTTTACGCTTAATCGAGCTTCATCTTCAACTTTATTATCTAGCGAATTAATTTTCAAACTACCCAGATTAATTACTATCAAGGATTCGTTACCGTGATAAAATCCACCGTGTGGTATGATTAATTGCGACGCTTGCATATCAACCTGAAAATTTCATCGATATAAAAAGCAAGTACGTACGATTTGTATGAAAATTTATATAAATTATATAAATTATATAATTTATATATTTATTATGAATTACCTGAATATCTAGTACAGAATGTTTTTGAATCGCGAACTCTAATCCCAAGGTAGAAACATCTTTCAAGGTATCAAACCGCTCCGCGGCAACAGCTTGTAATCTATTTAGTAAAAATGCTTCCTTACTAACAATTCGTTCGTAAAAATAATTTAAGTTCTTACGAAAAGCTATTGAATATTGTTTCGTTATTATTTAAATAAAACATAAAAAATAAAAATAAAAAAAATAACGAGGTAAAAGCTAAGTTTAAATTATTGTTTTATGGATGTAATTTCAACTATAGATCGATCGGTGATTCATGAAATTCTTTTATTAAAACATGCTTTTCTTTATTATTAAAATTTTTAACGCTTTAAACGATAGTAATAGAATTCACAACTCACTGGCATAGCGTGGATGAATTTGGTACTTTAAATAGTTTAATGAGCTCGATAACAGTTTGAGCATCGTAAACAATGTCCACTGAACTAGATTTAACAACGATCCTATCACCGCAAAGTTTATCGATCGGATTCATCTCGTATGAAATAGATAAGAGTCCATTCGCGGAAGTATTTCGATCCAAGTTAAATAGTGAAGGCACTTTTTCTCCTTGCTTTACACCAAGTACACTTAAATCTCTTATCGAAACTTCTACTCTAAAATTTTACAATGTTACATGATTAGCTATATTTTACAAATTGTATGCATTACCTATAATAATAATAGCACTTTAATCGTCGATAATATATACTAACAATATGGCATTCGCAGCTGGTCTAGATTTAAAACAAGTATGAACTGCATTTAACTGTAGATTTAAAATTTCGGGATGTTTTTTATCGGTATCCAATAACAAAATTTGTAAACCATGCAAAAAGAAACTAGTGTCGATCATTTCAAAAGTTTCAGGAAAATGTGTAGGAGTAGAATTTTCTTGATAATCGATAGCCCTAAAAAGTTTTTCTTTTTCTTGTGGTGTCATTGCCTCCTCAAATTTCTTCACTAAAAATAAATAAATAAATTAGAATTTTAATATAAAAATATTGATAATATTGGTAATAATACTAGATATTATTAGAAATATACTACGTAATTAAATTTTTTTAATAGTAGTTTTCAAACACTTGAAATAAATTTTTTTAATGTAAAATTCTCAATGATTTTTAATTTGAAAATAATTAAAATACTAACGTTTCAATATCTTCTCTAATACTTTATAATGAAAAAAATTAAACGTAAAATAATAATATGAAAGGATATCAAAAAATGATTATATTTTAAACACAATCGAATTCTTTTCGTTTAATTATAATTGATACTAACTAATAGCTGCAGCTGTATTCAATTCTTGCATATCTTCGTCTTTCGGTGTTCCCCATAAAAATCCAAACCAACCTCTATCGGCTTTGACTTTCTTTTCTTTTTCCGCTAACCTTTCAACCTGCAATAAATAAATGAGATAAAGTAATTATTATTTTTTTTTATTATATTTTACGAAATCGATAACGTAATTTATAACAGATAACAAGTTTATAATATTTTTTCTATCTTATTGAAAAAATTACACAGGGAAATATTATATATTTAATACAATAGGAATTTACCTCCATTTCAATTTGCTGTCTTATAATAATAAGATTAACGATATCCAATTTTTGTTCGTAATCTGTTATCTGTTCTAGCAATTCTGGTGCCGATTTTTTTGTCAGTTGCATTTGATAAAGTTTTGCATACTTTCTACACAAATCTCTGTGATTTTTCATATGGTTCCAGTCCCAATTTCTTTTAGCTACTTTCACTTGTTCTTCTAAAATACAGGTGTACGCAAACTTCCACCTTCAAAATAAAATAAAACTTTATTAAAATCACGTAATTTACATGTATTATGATAATATATTATTTGCTATAATTATTTTTTAAAGTTTTAACTCCCTAAGTAAAAACTATTTCAGCTATTCTTAAAAGCATTGATCTTTATAAATTTTTTTTAATCAACTCTACCATTGTTTATAGTAGCCTCGATACGATGGCACATTTGGCCTATATTTCCTATAAGGTGCGGCCTTTTTTGCTTGCTCCAATCCTTCGTACATTTGCATAAGCGTGTGATACTGTAGTTTAGTTAATCCAATTCTCAATTTCTGCATTTCAAGATCCAGCCAAACTTTTGGTATCTTATAATTGCTACCATCTGTTTCGGGTTTAGGATTCAATTTTAATTTTGCTTTAACATTTATCGGACCCAGTACTAAAAAATAAAATGTTTGATAAATTTACGCTATAAAATCTTCTAAAAATAGTAAACTAAATTTACTATTAATATTCAAAATAGTTATTCGATAATTTTAACAAAAGACTTACAATACTCATAATTTTTGGGTAAGAAATCGTTATTGGCAATACTTTCCGTAAACAGTGTTAAATAGTTTGTTACTGGTTGAGTGCTAAATTGATAAGGTGACGGATTCAAGTATATGGCGAAACCATTCATTGTGCATAGCTAGAATATAAAATAGTTTAAATAAATAAATAAATAAATAAAGAAAAACATTACTTAGGAAGAAAGTTAAATTAATAAAAATAACGAGATGGAATTACTTACTTTATAAATTTGTTGAATAACGTACATATCTTTCAAGTTACCGGATGACGACCAATTATGATCGCAACTCTCCAATGCGAATCGATGGAGAGTAAAGCCCATAGAAAACGGATGCTCTTTGAAATAAATACGATCTTCGTATCTCACGTGTATCCTATTAATTTCCACATGGATGTTTTTGATCATCCGAGCAATAAGTTTTTCCATCATGGAATCATCGACTTTTTCTTGATCTTTGGAGTATAAATAAAAGCGTTTATCTTATACGTACGATTCTATCGGACTTTTAAGCTATAAATTTAGAAAGATTATTTACTTTTCATGTCTGCGAGTTGTTTACTCCTTTCCACCCTTGCAATCTCCGCACGTTTCGCCTCCAGCTGTAACTTTGCTTCTTTTTCCGCATCGTATATTACCTGATTAGATGGGACAATAAGAATAAAAAGTTCTTCGATGATGGCATCGATTTGTCCATTCCATATATCCTTGAAAGGGATCTTTAGTACTAGTTTACCTGAAATTCGCAAAAATAAATATTAATGGTTCGATAAACACTGTGTCTATTTAAAAATGAATCGAATTGATTATTCAAAATCGTTGATTTGAATCACTGAAACAATTCTATTACTATATTCTATTGCCGTAGTTTTTATTTTAATATTTAAGTTTTTTTATTTAATTTAGAAAATGACTTTTACTACACGTATACATCCGTAAAGTACAATTACTTGTTTCCATAATTCTTTTATTTTATAATTACCTAATCGACCATATTCCAGTTTTATAGGTAAATCTAGCATATCTAATGCACTTTCTTTTATTAACAAATCCTTGAGGACTACATCTCCTGAAAAAAAAATAAAAGTAATCCATTAGTAGTTTATTTTTAAATTTACAAAACATTTTGAGGTTTTTTACATTTAGCTTAATAATTTCATTTTTATTTTATTAACAACAATTGTTAATAAAAACGTGTCTGGATTCTTTTGTTTTTATATTATGTATACAATATACATATATACGTATTTATCACGATATAATTCTTACTAGCATTGATAGTTGAAAAAAAATGTTGAATCAGTTATATTTATTGTTTGATGTAACAATTGATTCGATACTACATAAAAATATTGAAAAATATTCTTAAAATATTTTTAATATACAGAAAAATCAAAATACTTTTTAACCGAACAACAATTTTCTATACACACGAGATTAAGGAAAATAAAATAAAATTACGTTATATTTATTTTGTCGTTTCTGACCATGATTTACCGATATTTACTAAATCAAAGAAACTAAGAATATTTTAAATAAAAAACAAATATTAATTTTTAAAAAATAAGGTTTCTTAAATTTATCGTTATTATGTAACACATTTTTGGAATGTAAAAATACAACTACGTGTAATATATATGATAACTTGCAATAATTATATTATTATTAAATCATTTAAATAGTATTAAAATGAAAAATCTTTTTAAACGACTTTTTAAATTAAAATAAAAATAAATTCTATAAAAATTAATAGTAATAATAAATATTTTTTAAAAGATTTTTACTTGCTATCGTAAAAAATATTTTCATATGTTTCAAACACTAAAATATGAATAGCGATAAACTAGAATTTATTTCGAGTAAGAAATTTCAAGATTGCTTTCAAGGCTTTCTAAACATTTATGCAAATTATTTTTACATTTTAAAAATCTGTGTAAATAGTAGTTTTGATAAAGTTATTATAGTATACCTACGCTAACTTATATCATCAATTATTCTATTTATGATATATAATAGAATGAATCATTTCATACTAACGTTAATAAGTATGATAACAAAGACTGCAATTATAACGATAAAACATTTTACATGGTGAAAACAATTTATATTATTTAACGATAATTAAAATTTTATTTCAGTTTTTCTAATCATCTTGGAAATAAGACTAATTTGATTAATGATATAATTAATAAAAATAGAATGGATCGATCGTTATTTTGTAAAACGAGACTGATAAAACAATGTCTAATTTATAAATTTATAAATACCAATACCGACATGATAATTTTTTTATTTCGAAATTATGTGAAATTTAAATGATAAAAAGTACAAGGTCATGACACAAATACATATTGAATGTTGTTAATTATCAAAATATATTTAATTCTATATTTAATTCTATATTTAATTCTATATTTAATTCTATATTTAATTCTATATTTAATTCTATATTTAATTCTATATTTAATTATATATTTAATTAGGGAATATAGAAAGAAATAAGATATCAAAATGTATTTTCTCAAATATTAAAAAATATTCGGGAAAACCTCAATTTTAAATGTTCATAAAAATTGTCGCTTCAACATATAATAAAATAAATAAATTCCACGTATTTAACATATACTCATCGTGCGTTAAAAACAAGAAACATTTTCCTGAAGTCACCGGTTGAAAATAAAAAAAGGGGTAACCTGTCGTGCGAATATTCCATAAGTATCGCTATAACTCAAATATAGAAAATGATGTCACCAAACGATCGTACGAAACATCGAATGCGTGCACAATTAAGTGCATGTGTACGTGCGTACGTAGATATAGGTTACGTGAAATCAGCGTCAGCCGCACAAATCATTAAGCCTAGCTCTTGTAATAAATGACAATAAATATTATTGTTTAAAAATTCGGTGTGTTCGATACGGCCTTTACGTACGCGTGAATTCAATATTGACGGGTTTGCCGACCTTGCGATCGAAAACAATAATCGTGGAATTCAGGAACTGAATGTGACCTTTTACGATATTAAATATCTCGTTATACTTTTAAAAATTGTTATTAAATTTAAAACATATTTATACTTTTTATTACAAATTAAAATACGTAATCCAAATACGATATTGCAAAATCTTTGAGACAGTGTTTCATAATATATGCATATGTACACACAAACATATACACATATTAAACTAAATGTTACTTGCATTTAGTTTTTATTTTTATGTTTTAGGACAATATCGTTTAAAATTTCAAATATTATTTCAAGTATTAAAAACATGAAGGTTTGGCGTTTTTACCGTAACATATTCGCTTTGCGATTATACTAAACTAAAATTAGATTGAAGTTTTCAAGTTCATTTGGTACAATATGGAGATTTGTCTTGAAATATAAGATTGAATCCGCAGGCATAAATTGTCTGTCTGTGGATGATCTCACATATTCGCAAGTTAAGTGTCTTATTAATATCTCGTAAATATTATCAACCGGTATTTTTTGAATAAAAAATTATTCTTGATAAACTAATGCTTCATGGGTTGGAAAGTTTTATAGTGAAATAAAAGAAATGTCTGTAAGTAAAGTTCGCCTCTACTATTAATTCAATATGTTAATTAATGATATACATAAAAGTGATATATATTTTTAACACGAAGCTCATATTATTTCTTTAATTTTTAGAATCTACTTGTTTTTATAGTAGTAAAAGAGAGTCGTAACGATTATAACCGAATATTACATCATCGATAAAATTTTATTTATCAAACCTAATGTCATATTTTAATGCTTAAAAAGGATGAAATGTTTTAATATTCCAGTATGCTATGCATTAGAATAAAAAAATAATTAAAAATATAACACTTATTATAACAAACGAGTGTTCGCACAAAATAGTAAATTTAGTGGTAAACAAATATTAATAAAATTAATGGAGGTACAAAACTAATTCTTCAAAATATTTAATAAATAAAACGAATGTTAACGTAAGTTTACTTTTGAGAACGAGTTTACGTTTAGAAAATAATTTTAAGACGTCAATGAGAGAATTCCTTTATTACAATTTCATTTAAAGAATTTAAAATTTTTCAATTTTTCACATTTCCATACGTATTTACAAATATTTACATTTGTTTATTTCTTAACGCATTGTTATTGTTTTACGTTTTATTAATTCGTTTTATTTTTTACCTCTAATTTAGAATTTTAGTTATGAAATTATTACATTTTTAATAAGTGTACGCGTACGCGAATGTACATAATATTTTATAACATTAAAACGGCTTTAGCATTTTTAATCTAAGGTAAAGCTAACGATATCGGAGGGATATCCCGTACATTTTCACCTTGACATAAATATCATCTGTTCTTAAGAAACGTATCGTTGACTACGAAATAATTATTAATAAAATATTCTAATCTAAAGTTTAATGAACAATTAAAGCAAAATAAGCAAAATTTTAGGACACTTAAAATTTTAGAAAATCAAATTAATTAAATATAAGTCGGATAATCTGTAGTCTTATAAATAAAACCTAATTAGAATTTACAGTTTTTTAAAATAATCGTGGATCATGTATCAACATAATAATAACTTGAAATAATTTACTACGATATTAAATTATTTCATTGTTGATTAAAATGTACCTTCGTGTCGAAATTCATGCGTCTATTTATATGTACACAAAAACATAAATTGGCTCGATACAGACTCGATATCCGTCAACGAAATCATTGTGTTAATAATCTATGCTTGGCGTCAAATTATTTAATTTTAATCAATCTATAGCTAAATGTATATTTTTTATTACAGACCATAAATAAAAAAATGTATGTATACCCCAGATATCAAAAATATATCAAAGCATAAAACCGAATGATCGAATCAAAAGCTTTATTTAAATTCAAGAATTTTAAGAAAATATTCTTTTAAATTATCTTTTTAATTTAGTTATCCGAATAGCTAAAACTATACCATTATTTTTTAGCCTTCCAAATTTATATTAAAATAAATTTTAAATCTTTAAAAATTAATTCCATTGTTCGCTTTGCCTTTGAAAAAAAAATTTCTTTTCTATTATATATTTCAATTTTTAAATATTTCTTTTTACAAATATCTTTATAATTCTAATTATATTAAATTTATATCGATAGTTTTAACATATTTTTTTTCTATAAAATTACATTATCTAAATCTAACGAGTTGCGAAATATTTCAATTAAATATAGAAAATAATATTCTTCTATCAGTATTCTGATATTATTGCTTGAAATTTATGGTTCGTTTTATTTTCTTGCGGTTTATGTATCGGAGATTAGAATTGCTTTAACCAAAAGCAAAAATTTGTACGAAACAATGTACATCGCGAACATTCGATTTCACACACACATAAATATATTTGGAATTCTGCAAGCATAAATATAAAAGACGTTGACATTAAAATAAAAGGGTATTTCAAGGAGTTTAATATCAAGGAAATATAAATTTTTTAATTCGGTTCAAACATTTGTATCTTTGGATTATCAAAAACGTAAAGTATAAATCAATAAACTTTTTCGGCAGTTTTCGTGTTATCATTTTGAGATATTCGCAAAAAATATTTTCCAAAAGATAAGGATATTTGTAGTTTGAAAATCCTTCGGTAAGAGCAATTTTTATCAATTCCGGAAATCGCAATGATAATTTCAGATTCTTTCGAAACACGTGTTTACAAAACTTGTGGAGAATCCATAAATCCAATCGGTAAACTCTATAATAAAGTAACGATTCAATCGATTCGAACGGATTTTATAAATAGGAAAAAATGTTCCCATTAAACAAAAGTACGACACAAGTAAAATCACGCATCGATAAGAATAAAATGCGCTCAAAATGACAATGAAAATATTTTGTTAGGTTATAGATAACGGTTAGGAATAATTGTTCGAGCGATCGCATTAAACAATAGAGGCAGTGGAACAACTTTTGCCTTTGATAAATGCAAAAAAGTGATTCATTATACGAGCCGATAATAATTAAAGTTGAGTTCCTGCTTTAATTTAATTCGAATATAATTATAGCATAATAAGATAAAAAAGTCGTTCAGCCGCTGTTGGAGTTAGATCGTAAATAAGTAATTGAAAATAAGGTAATATTGGTTACCGCTCCAGAGGCTCAATTTGAGCTGCTTGTAGTCCAAATTCTGTATATATTCTCCAAGAAATTTATTGAGCAACTCGGTAACGATCGATTCGAAAACCATTTTCGTTCACTCGCGGTCGCTCTTTCGAGCGAGCAACACCAGCAGAGGCAGCGATCAACGCTCAAAAATCTTCCGAAAATCCTTCGTGGCACCTCGACGCCTAAAAATGCGAAACGATCCAAGAAACGTCGTGTTTACATTTTTTTCGACTTTCGAACAATAACACGGGGCACATAACCTCACTTTTTCCCCGTAAACGAATCGCGACTCGTTCACGTCAACCGCATCGTCGCCTGCCGACTCGTTCAAGTCAACCCCGAGCTTCGCCTATCTTTCGCGAGTGCCTCTCCGTCTTTTGTTTATCTCGCCCGCAACGAATTATCGTGGGATCGTCCGACGAAGCGGACAAACCTCAAGGTGAACTCGTTGGCGCGCGCGCGACGATCGACTAAGAGTCTCGCGAGAGCGCACCGCGCATTTTCTCTCGTGCTCTGGAGCTGTTTCGTCCGCTCCTCGTATTATCGCGACTTGTTTTTTTTCTTCGGCCGTTACGTCACGCGTTGAAGGCACGCGAGCCGCGTTCGAGCGTCGCGAGCGGACGAGGAACAACGGGAGACATCGGGAGACGAGGAGAGACAACGGGAGACGAGGAGAGACGAGGAGAGACGACGAGAGACAACGGGAAACAACGAGAGACAACGAGGAGAGGTTTGATAGCTCGCTTCTCGTCCGCCTTCAACCCGATCGCTTATCTCGCCACGATAAACCTTATCCGCGGTTCCTCCAACGATCGAAACAATTCTAAACTTGCGAGCATCTCGATGTTCTTCCCGCTTCGCTCGGTCTTCGGCTAAAAAATTAAAGAAACCCCGTTCGAATCTCCATGACTACGAGACCTACGAGACCTACGAGACCTACGAGGCCCGCGAGGATCTTCTAGATATCCCCGGAAACGAATAACAAAATAATCTTGGCTGATATAATCTACGGTATCGAGGCTACTTGAGTTTTGCGCCATCAGCCACGGTGCGCGTGCGCGTTGGCTCTCGTGCGCGCGCAACCTTACCCCCCACTCCGCTCGACTCGGCAGCTTCGGCTCAACCCCCCGAAAGCGCCGTTTACATTTTCCGTTTTCCTCACCGGTGCGCAAACTTCGTTTCACTTTCGTACCGGTCGCGTTCGGCTTCGCGGATAGAGTCGCGACTCGTGGTCGCGTCCCCGTGCACTTCCCCGACCGCCGCCGAGCAGCGACGCGAGCCGCGGGTGATACGACGAGGTATAGAGAGGTATAGAGAGGTAGAGAGAGAGAGAGAGAAAGGAAGAGAAAAAGAGATAGACCGAACGAACGATCCCGGCGGTCGGTGCGGGTCGGGAGGCGAGCGGTCGGGCGAGCGGAGGTGAAAGTCGCCGCCGGGCACTCGGGAACGGGAAACAGGATCGCGCGCGCATAACCTCAAAGCGAGAGCGCGAGCGTCCGGGAGAAGGGAAAAAGAGAAAGAGCCCAGGAGGGAGGAAGATGGCGACACAGTGCGGCGTAAACAATGCGGCGGCGATGGTGCAACCGCACCGCCAGCAGTTCGTCTCCTCGAGCGGATACTACGGGTACGTGCCTCTGAGGCTTCAGGACGAGGAACCACGCGTCGAACCCGTGCAAGGGATGGACGTGGACGCCGACGAACGCGCCCAGCAGCAGATCCTCGCTAACGTGGAGAATCGCCGACGCTGCCTCGGACAGAGGAAGCGGGCCTTCGGGCACGACGAGCTCGCCGCTTACGTGCCGCGATTCAAAAGGTTCCGAGAAGGTAAGCGGGGATCGTCGACGGGGATCGTCGACGGGGATCGTCGACGGGGAGTATAACTCGGCGCGACCGCGGTTACCATCGCGGCCTTGATTTTCGGCGATGGTAGCCGCGCGTTCGAACGGAGTTGGTAAATCGCAGCGATCGATGCGAACCCTTCCAAGGGTTTTCAAGTCTCGCGAATACCGATGCCGTTTCGAGATGGGGGCTGGAGGTTTCGAGTTGCACGATTGCTGCACGATTGCTGCACGATTGCTGCACGATTGCTGCACGATTGCTGCACGATTGCTGCACGATTGCTGCAATGGGATGCATCCGAGGAACTTAGCCGGGGAAAGCTTTCGCAAACGGCTCGGAAGCGAGAATAGAAACCGCGGAATCGGCGTTTTCTTTGCTTATAAAAATAAGCAAAAGCGATACCTTTTCACGATCGTGCGGCGATTTCAAATTATGTAACTACGATCGAAGCGTCCCTGCGCTTAGCCGCGAGTTAATTAAAGTATAACCCAGAGTTTAAAGAACTTTTTAATCGGTTGTTTTTGCCGGTTCTCGGTAAGCCAGTTTAACCTTGCGCGTTAAAAATTGAAAATAACGTCTTATCGAGGCGCGATATCGAGCGATCTCGAATCGTTAAAAGAAGGATTGGTGGGGGAGTGAGGACGGGGAGGACGGGGAGGACGGGGAGGACGAGAGAGAAAAGGAAAGGAACCGAGCGCGGGAGAGCGAACGGGAAAATATTATTTGCGTCTAGGAAGGTGCCACGGTCGCGTGCAATTAGAGCGTATCGTTCGCTAAAAATTAAGAAGCAACGCGAACGCGATCTCGAATTTGTTTGGCCCTCGAGTTAGAATTACGTCGGTAGCGTCGTTGGTTGCGTCGTCGGTTGCGTCGTCGGTTGCGTCGGTGGTTGCGTCGGTGGTTGCGTCCCCCGAGAAAAAAAAAATTCACGCGGACCGCGGAGATGAGGCGACGCGTCGACGCTCGCGATAACGATGACCGCGTCTCGAGCATATCGAAGCGAATCTCGTGCACGTGCCACTGACCGAGTTTTGCATATTGTCTCTCCTTCTCTCTCTCTCTCTCTCCCTCCCGCTCCCTCCCGCTCCCACCCTCCATCTCAGCCCCCGCTCTCTACACTTTGAAGCGCACGTACGCGAGAGGAGGCGAAAATTGGATGTTACGTAAAGCGAATGCATTCGTATAAAATAAGAACGGGGCGCTCGTGGAACCGATTATTTTTGCCTGGATCGTTTTTTTATTTTTTCCGTTTTCTTTCTGCTCCGAGATCCGCTACATCGACGTATGTATCGACGTACGTATCGACGTACGTTGGAGCCAATTTTATAATCCGTACGATCCGTTTTAAAGCGTTCGATCTAAACCTTTATCGAGAATTCGGTTCGTTCGTTTTTTTTTATCCGCGGCGCGAAATATTCTCGCTGGTCAAAATATTACATTGTTGCAACTTACCGAGAATCGTAATATTACGATTCGTTTATCGAACGTTCGTTTATCGAATATACGAGTTAGTCGTTGTTACGTTTTTCGATTTATTTCGTTATAGTTTTCTTCTAAAACTTTCTATCTCCGTTCGAAATAACTCGGTATTTTATATCGTTGCGCGTAACGTTGTAAAATACGCCTCTGTCTTTGATATAAAAAATCCATCGCCGCTATTCGCCGCTATTCGCCGCTATTCGCCGCTGTTAAAAAATTGAGATCGATAAATTATAAATAACCGTTGGTTGCGTAAAATTTGTGAAAGCCGATGGTTATAATTCCGTGAGCCTATTATTTTCGTAACGAACGCGTTACATCTTATTTTACGCGCGAAATTTAGTCGAATTATTTGTATAAAGCTCGGAATGAAAAGTAAAACACCGCTATCGAGGAATATTGTCGATTCGAGATAAATTTTCAACCGAGCGCTGCGATTGTTGGATTTGCTCGAGCGAACATCGTTCGATGGAGAGTAGTAGGATAATCGAATAATCGAATAAAAGATTAAAAAGATTTTACGAGCCATGGCCTAGAAGCACGTCTTCCCAAGGAAAGTCGTTAAGTTGTACGAGCCAGGATCGATAAGTCAAGTGGGTTTAATTTCAGAGGCAGTGGTAACAAACGTGTTTTCCATGGTGCAGGAGACTGCCTCTGGGCAGAAGAACGTGGATTGGCCCAGGTGTACCATGAACCGTCACTATTTCGCCTAAGTCCCGCCGCCGATTTTGACATGGCCTGCCAACCAACGATGATGACAGGTAACCTTAAATTCCAGTCGGCTACTCTGTCGAAAAACGTCAACGCCAGATGTCAGGAGCTCGAGGAGATGCTACTAATGACCCATGGATGTTCCTCTTACCATCACTATCGAAAGATTCAGCTAAACCAGAGCAGCGACAACGAGGAGGCAGAGTTTTGAGCCACAGTTTCGAGCCACAGTTTCGAGCCACAATTTCGAGCCACAATTTCGAGCCACAGTTTTCACTTTTTTACTGCCCACTCGGTTCATTTTTACATATACTTAATTACATCGAGTACACAATGCAAGTTTTTTTTACGCCGATTCGGACGAGTTATTTCATTTAAAATACCAGAATTCGACGTTTAAGTTTGATCGGACTTTATTAAAAGATTGTTTATTTTCATAGTTGAAAAGTTAAAATGTATAGAATTTATTACAAAAGTAATGTACACGTTTTTTTGCAAGTGGTCGATCCTTTGGTCGAAAACTATTTTGTTCGTGTACATATCGCAATGAACTACGAGGCGTATTAAATGTTACGCATTTATAACGTAGGTTAGCGTTTAAGATGTTCACATTGACTTATGATAATACTAAATAAATATTTACTTTTGTACATAAAATAAAACCAGTTCTAATTTTATTTTCGTTTAATTTACCTTTATTTACTTTAAATACAGTCTTTTAAATTATGCTACGTTGCTTTTGCCCTTCGCTAAAGACAGTGAAATCGCCAATTTTCCGTTTTTATGAAAAGTATCGTTTGTACGTTATTCTCTATAAGAAGAGTAGCATCGATTTCCATTTTTAAGAAAATTGGTTACAATTTTTTTTTATTCGAATAATTAGTCTAAAGCAAAAAATAATTTATCTTGATTACGCGAATATTCCTTATTTAAAATAAAATTTGAAAATTTATTTTTAATATTTAATTAAAACAATTATCGCAATGTATTATACAAAAATAGTTGTTTGCGCTTCGATTCTTCCTTGAAACAAAATAATTTTATATAGTTATTTCTTTATCTAGAAGGTACGCCCTATAAATAATACGATAATTCAATTTAATAAATTTTTGTAAATTAGTTAATTTTCGAAATTAAAATTAATTATGTACTAGTTGTATTGCCTTTACAATAAATATAATACAAAGCACATTTTCGTAGACCGAAGTAACTAATAAGTAGCAAGTTTTTACTTTATATCGAAAAAAGTTTTTATATTTTTATAGCTATGCTCGGTAAATTCGAAAAGCGCATTAAGAATTTTAGTGACCTAGTACAGTTCGTACAGTGACTATAAATTTCATATTACTTAAAATTAAATGCCTATTAAAACATTAAAATTTTATTTATTTTACTATAGAATAGTTACATATGCTACGTTATACATTGTACTTCCATTCTTTATTACAAAAAATAGTTTCAAGTCAAGTTTTCTATAAAATCTAAATTTATTGACTATAAATTTTATTTTTATTAGTTTTATGAAAAATTAATGAGTTAATATGAAATTTAATTAATAATCAAATTATAATTTTTTTTTATTTAATTGAAAATAAATATTAATTTCATTGTCCAAATTTATTAACATCGATGTTTTATCAGCTTTATTACGATATCGTTAAAAGAATATCTAATTTAAATATTAAAATGATAAAACATTTGATCACATTTTAAGACACTATACAGACAACTCCAAGCAACAAGAATTTATCTTTAGCCTTTTAAATATATACTACCGAAACAGATTGTCCACTAAGTAAATGTAAACACTAACTTCAAAATTTACAAATAAAAATGTCAAATGTAGAACATTTTTTTATATCATTAGTAAGTACAGTATTTGATATAAAAATTCAAATCTTTGATAGATACGATCCAAATAAAATTAAAAACGTAAAATTAGAATTTATAAAATTTTATATATGACATAAATTTTTTTTTAAATTCATAGCATTTTTATAATATTTAATTCGAACTTATCTTTTATTTTTATTTTTAATTCAAAATTTAGTTTAACTAATTTCTATAATTTTAATTAAAATAACTGTTTATCTTATTACAATTTGATAAATCTAGACATTAGATCACAGTCAAATTAAATTTTTTTAGGTAAAATTGATTAACTTATCATTTTCTTAGTTCATAATTTAAAAAATTAATAATCTTTAAAATATACACGAGTAAAAATTATTTTCAATACTTAAGACAAAATTAAATTAAAAGAAAAGCTATTTATCTTTCGTAAATTTCTTATTATTTACCTTCGTAAGATCTGTTTCAATTTTATTTTATTTTATTTATATTGCTATATATTATATTTGTACTATCGACACCAAATTGTTATTCCAAATAATAAAGTTTCGACGAAGTTTCTAAATTAGTTATTTAACATACGAGTTGGACTATTCAAATCTTTTTTTAAATTATCTATCATTCATTAATAAACAATAAAAATAACTAAAAGATTGGCAATTAGTAAGTCAATTAATACATAAAAAATTTAAAAAATAAAGGACAACAGTTTTTGTTTTTCAAAACAATGGACATCGTATCTCCTGAGATCTACGCGAGCCTCTTTCGAAAGGCTCCTCCGAATTTCCTAGGGAATTACTTCCACAAACTGCTTATGTCGTGGTGGTCGTGTGGCAGATAGATAATATTGTGGTTCCAAAATATTTTGTACATTATCCGCTTCTGAATATAATGTTACTCAATTATGACATATTGTCTTTTTGATTTCTTGTGAACGTCATTCGATGATTCGTTCACATTTTCCGGTATCTAAAAATTAGTTTAAATACAAATGTTAGAAAACGAAAGAAAAATAAAAATCTAACTAATTTTAATATTAAAATGTCTTATATTTCATTGATAAATATATTATAAATTTAACGTTTTTGAAAAGTATCGAGTAATTTAAATTTAATATGCCACTTTTTAGAATGTACTAATTTTTGATATATACTTAAAATCTTTATCGATTTTATTATGAAACTAAAATTTGAGTAATTTTTAATTATAATTAATTATCAGATTTGAGCTTGTATAAAATCCACTTATTTTGTAAACACGCAATATTTTAATTATATTTTTATATTGTTAAAAATCAATAAGTATATAGTAAAATAAAATAAACCTGATCGTTATTAGAACACTCTGATGTCTTCTGATCAGGTTCGTCAACATCTTCGATAGTAGTCTGTGTACTCGATGTACTAGTATCGATACAAACACCAACCGAAGCAGCTTCTTCAAGAGCTTTCTGCGAACAACAGCAGTTTCGTCCAGAGTTTTCTCGAGCGCAAGCATCGAATTCGTCGTCGCTCGAATCCGAACTATTACTCAAGTACTTGGTACATGGCAACGGATTTTCATTTGTCTATGGCAATAAAAATAAATTACGCGTTGTATAATCGCGCATTCGATAGATTTTTTAGCATATATTTTTGGCAAAAATTTGTAACTATAATCAATTAATATAATTAATATCAAATACTAACTTTTCGTGATTCCAGAACATTCAAGCAATGCATCAGAATAAGCTTGAAGTCTTCGCGTTCGCTTAAATTTTTCGCTATCCTAAAACAATACGAAATACCTCATTTTTATAAAAATTAATATTGTTTACGATCGCGTTAAAAGTTTCTTTAAATCAAATTTGTAATTTATTTCAAATATATTTTCTAATATTAAGCGTTAAAAAGAAAACGATTCGATGATTCGATCGATACGTTTGTTTTTAAAGCATTTTTTTTAAAAGCAAAAATAAAATTAAAACTACAAATACGAATATTCGTTCGTTCGTCCCTTGACTCTAAAATTCAATCAAAATTGTACCAAATATAAACGAAAAAATGCCCCTCGTAAAAAGAAAACATTAAAAGAAAGAATTAAAAGGCTCGATTCTCGATCCGAGACGAACCTCTCACAAGCCTCGTCCTCGCGTGGCTTCGACTCCAAGAAAGAGAAGGAGTCGTTTGTCTCGTTAACAACATTCTCCGCTGATTGTGTCTGCTGTTGCTGCTGATTTTGATTCTGTTGCGGCTGCTGAGACAAGCCGTCGAGAGTAGGTATGCAATTGTTTCGGAGAGCGGCGCTCGATTCTCTGTCCTGTTGTGGCTGTTGATGTTGCGGTTGATGTTGCTGATGATGCTGTTGATGTTGATGTTGCTGTTGATGCTGTTGCTGGTACTGTTGTTGTTGTTGTTGTTGTTGTTGTTGTTGTTGTTGTTGCAGCTGCTGCTGGTGCAGTTGATGTCTGTTGCACGTCTGCAAGTTGAGCGAATACTGGAAGTCCGTACTGCCGATCAACGGCGCGTTTGGTGAATGATCCAAATCGTATTGTCGATTGCATTTGTTGTTCCTGTGGTTTATTTGACTAAATTTTATCTTAAACGCCTTTTGCGTACTTTACGGTTAAAATAGCGATGCACAAATAATTCAACTATCGCGTATATTGTTTAAAAGCTTAAAAAAAATACGTACATGTGTGAACCGATGATTCCATTTGACGCATTAGTTAATAAAGTTGTGTTGGTTGAAGTACCAACGGCGCAATCGGTTATAGTTTTTGACGATCCCGAAAGCAAGTTTTGCCTTGAGTAGCTAAAAATTTAAATCGTCGATATTATAAACGCGTAATTCACGATATGAATATTATGAAAAGTTTTAATTTTCAAATGTAAAAACATGCTGTTCTTATTTAATATCAACAAATAAATAAATGAATAAATTAATTAATTAATGTAAAAGTTTTCTGAAATCCACTCAAAAAATAAACTTATTCTAAAAATGTCATTACCTAAAAGATTCAGAATTGATGAAATGATATAATCTTAAATATATTTATATTTTTAAAGCGTTCAAATTCAAAAATTTTAATTTATTAGTATGTAATTTCAATATCTTATTAAAATTCAACATAATTCTTTTAGTTATTAATTATAAACATATTAAACGAGTTTCGCAAATTAGTGAAAAATCGTTAGTTCGTAAACACAGCGACAATTACTTTTTTAAACAAATCAAAAAATACAAATATAAATATAAATATATGTATATAAGTAATTCGTAATTAAATATTTTTGATTTATTAAAAAACGCTTAAATTACGAGCCGTGTATTTGAAATCAAAACAAAATCCATCGCTAATAACAAAAGAATTTGGTTCCTCGAAAACTTACGTACCTATTTATTTACATACCACCTAATGTTCCTTGCATCTCAATATTTCGCTTTTGATTATCGTAAATTTTCATGTAAAGGTATAGGCAATAAACCAAAGAAAATAAGTTGTTCGTAATTTAAATATTTATTTTTTTTTAACAGGATACATAAAATGGTAAAATTTATGTATTTACAAACTAAAGAACAAATGGAAAAAGAAAATGAAAAGTTTAGCATAAAATAAATTATTTTTATTCAATTCGTTAAATTTTCCTTATTGTATACGTTTACCTTACTTTTTAAAAATTTTTAACAATTTTAAAAATAAGTAATTATTTACGCCACACTTTATTAAGCAATTTAATTAGAATAAATTTAATTTAATAATTGTTATTTAATCCCGATCGATATTTTGTAAATTTTACAAACATATAATAATAATCTACAATTAAAAATAATAATGCTCGTAAACTTGAAACTATTATAAAATGACTTGTTCACTAATTTTTTAATTATATTGAAATAATTCGTTTATATACATTAAAAGCACTAAAGATACAATGAACCGTAATGTTGGTTAATTTCATTTTTTTTTTTAATACAGAATGAGATTTTATTTTTATGTAAATGTAAATACTTTACATAAATTATTAAAATTAATTTATCGAAATAAAATAATAAAAATAAATTTAAAATTAAATAGTTAACAAAAATGACAACTTAAATTTTTATAAAATACATCTGTCGATAAAATATTGAATCATTGAACTTCAATTTTCGTTTACTAAAAAAATTTTGCTTCCATATTCATTATACAACTTTATAAAATTATGAATTAATATTTTTGGTAGGAAGTACTGAAATCGATATTGAGAAAGAGTTTTTTCCATTTACACTTTTATAAGGATTTTTATGGAAAGAAATTCAATTGTGATTCACTTAATTAAAATAATAAATCAAAAAAAGATTAAATGCTTTTTTTAAATAATGTATTCACGTATAATATATTTTAACTCGATAGATTTTGATTAGTGTACGATTCTAGATAGTTAAAAAAATTGTTTTTCATTTTAACTTTTTTATATTTAAAAGTTTTTTTATGTATTTAATTTTTGTGACATCGAAAACAAACGTAATAAATTAAAAATTATATTACAAGTAAATACAAGTAAATATATCTAAATCTAAATAAAAATTGTTTAATAAAAGATTTTGTAAAAATTTATATATTTTGAATGCATTAAAACGTTTCAATTATAGAAAATAAACTACGCACGTTAAAAATTGCATTAGAAAAATGCTTTTGTTTCGTAATTCAATCACTCAAAAATGTTTAATTAAACGGATACGTTCACCAAAAAGAATAGATAATAAAATATCATCGAGTTTTTTTTCCCTTAAATGCTCGGTAGGTCCTAAAGTATTTCAATGACAATTCGAATACTGCAGAAACAATCTTAAACAAAAACTAATTTTTTGTTTGGATATTCAGCGAACTGTATCAAAGAAGAATCGTGACATAAATAATCAACAAACTCTTTCGAGTGCCCCTAAAGGTGAAGAATAAACTAGAAAACGACGAATTGTTTCTCCGCGCAACTGAGAATCGACGAAGTATCTTCTCACTTAATTACCTTCTGAAGTTGTCCCAGTAATTGTTGGCCCTGTTTCCCGGAGGCACCTGATTATTCAGCTGCGGTGGCGGTTGTTGTTGCTGCTGACAATTCGCGGACGTCGGGATGATTAGCGGCGGCGGTGCTGGCGAGGAACTCGGTAAAGATACAAGATTCGGTAGAGACGAACTCGGAGGCAGTGTCGCAGCATCCAGGGAACCGAAATGTTGCTGAGCGGCGATTCTGCCGAAATTCGAGTGCTGTTCCTCGTGGAGCTCCAGATTGTTGATAGAGCGCGAGTGGCTGTGTCGAACCTGAGCCTGTAACGAGGATAGTTTCATTTTTATTTCGACTGCTTTCGTAACAATATTCGTTTACAACAAATAATTGGTGTTTTGAGGTATCGAAATAACAAAATTTAGTTAAAATTAATTCCACGGTAACCTCCAGTTCACAAAATTATCTCAGTTATTATTATTAATATTAATAATACTTATTATCCATTGAATTTTTCTAAATATAAAAAAAATGTGTGTGCCTTACGTAATCGTTTAATCCAACTCAATACGTATTTATGGAGTAAATATAAAAGGCTAAACGTAGTTTAAATGTTTACCTTTTCGATGATTCTCATTATACAATTATAAAGGTAATTTTACGTAGTATAAAAAAAAGAAAACGTTAATTTTTGTACCTGCAACTGAATTATTGCAGATTTCATCGATTGCATATCTCGCTGTTGAGACCACACAAGCTGACAACACTGTTGAAGCGTTGTACTCATCATTTGCAATTGCTGAGCTTGAGAGCAGAGAAGCAGTTGTTTGTAATATTCCGCTGATCCAACCACGACACCTACGATAAAAATTATTTAAATTTGATATCGCCGTTACGTCCGTACAACATTTTACAATATTTTCGCATGCGTTGCAAATTTATCGAACGAACTACGAATAATTATTTGCGTACCTTGAGGTGGTTGATTCGATATCACAGCAGGCATTTCCCAAAAGTTTCCCCCAAATCCATTCTCCAAGGGTGGTTGGGATACCACTTCCAATAAATTATCCACCCCTGACATACCATCGATGTTGTGCTCGTGAGATCCATTCGCTGAAATATATAATATCGTTAACGTCAAACAAATTACATCGGGACGTCGATGATGATTCGATGATTAAACCAACCGAGATTCGCGGGCGGAGGCCAAAGATTTCCCGGAATACTTCCATGACTATGCAGCGAATTAGAATTCCTACGACCATCCCATTCGTGTCCTCCGTTTTGATTAATAACAGATCCATTATTATGATCCTAAAATTAGAAATTCGGAATGGTACATTTTTAAACATTTTCAAACGTTTTTAAAATAAAGAACTGCCCGCAAACCTTTCTCACGAACTCCTCGAGCTGTCGACGCGTGTTGCTTTGCTTTTTCTCGCCGTGTACGGACGGGGATGTCGAACTCGTCAGAGACGGAACCGAATTCGATGATCCCTGCTTCAATCGATGGAGCTCGGCGCGAGCGGACTGCAGCAAAAGCTGCTGTTCCTTTAATTCCCTCGTCACAGCCTTTAAAGCATTCGGGTAATTTAGAGCCAAGGTCGTACGAACCTGTACGTAAATCTTTTGTATCGCGCTCGGGAAAAATGTATTTGTCCCGATCTTAAATCTAAATCTGTGTTAAGAGCACCTGTATTTGTTCAACGGTCGGCGGATCACCGCTTCGTTTCGTCCCGACGTTTTCCTCCACTTGGTTGAAGTAGTTGGAGCAGGTGCAGTTCGTGTTTTCTATCTGGTAAATTTCGTCGACGGTGGGATCGGTGTTGATAGCCGTGGTGTCGTCGTCGCGTTCGGGCTCAGAGTTCGGCTGCTGGAGGTCGACACCCTCGCGACACCTGGTCGCCTCGTCCATAAGAGCCTTGAGGTGGGAAAGTTGGGCTTTCATCGCTTGCAGCTCGGCTACTTTGTCTCGTTGACTCGTATTCCTCGAACCGTCCCAGTTCTGGAAGTTATTTCAACTCGTTAAGCTTGTTTAAAGAGTCGATGAATGCTCGTTGCATCGATCGAGCAAATACGAATATTGACTTTAACGAGAAGATCGCAAGATCTTAAATTTTGACGCATCGACAATCTTTATTTTATTACGTATTCGAATACGCACGACATTTTTCTAATACGTTTAATATTTTATTCCAATGATTTTTGCTTATCGATCGCGGATATTTTTTAATATTTGTATGTCAAGGTCGCATACGTTTATCGATATAAATAATTTTCGTTTAAAAAATTTACAAATTTATCCTGTACGACGAATAAAAGTTGACAAGACCGAGAAGATTGAAAATAATTTTAAAACAAACCGTTTGCTAACGTTTGTTAAATTTAAATAACATTGTTTACAAATATCCAAATCTACGCTAATTATAACGTATATCGAAAAAGAAAAACGCATTCGCATTTTAAAGCGTAAACGTAAATTTTCTAAATTTCTCGAGCGATTCTTAATTATTTGTGTTCGATCGACAACGTCCGGAAAAATGGAAACATACCCATTCGTAAATTAGATAAGAAATTATCCATCGATCATCTTGTCAACCGTTGTAAAGTTTGAAAAGTTTAGTTAGTTAAAACAAAAAAAAGGAAAAAGGAAAAAGGAAAAAGGAAAAACTTGCGACGGTTATTCGTCCTCGCGTATCGTATCGAATTAACAGTGGAATCCTTACACAGCTGGCCATTTCGGTGGCGATATCGACAGCCTGCAACTCCTGGACAAGGTGATCCATGTGCCTCTTTTTGTTCTCGAGTTGCTCGAGTTTACTCCTCAAAGCCTCGGTTTCGCGCTCGAGCCTCTCCACGTTTCCCGCGGTCGGCGTCTCGACGGTCGCGGCCTCGGCGTCCTCCTCCGCGTCCTCCGGACCCGGACGCTGGTTCTCGTTGGCCTCCTCGGCGAGAAGGACTCGCTGAGTCTGACGCGCCTCGTTCAATCGCTCTCGCACGCACATCTGCATACCCACGAGATGAGCCTGGTGCTCTTGCAATTGAGCAAGTTTGCGTTGGGATTCCTCTACTTTTTTACGCAGGTCCTGCTCCCGGCTGTTCTCGCAGTTTTCCATTTCGCCGTTCTGAGGGATTCGGAGGTTTCAATCGCGATTAATTGGATGCGCGCTCGTAAAACCGTGGAATTTTTTTTTAGTGTCACCGATGCAAGGCTTTTACGTTCATTCATACGTTTCATTGTACGATAAATGTAAATTCGGGTTTCGCTTCGAAATGTAAAAATATACGCTCTACGGTATCTTCAAAGAACAATTTGTTTGCAATATATAATTCACTAATTTATCATGTCATAGTTTATTTATCGACGTGCGATTTACATGACAAATTACGCTTCGAGACATTTTTTTACATTTTTTTTTAAATTAAAATTTTTGGAATGAAATATTGTTTGTTTACTATTAAATTTTTATGGAAAAAATAGTCGTTTTCCACTATTGATATAACAAATCATTTTGTTTATCGGCGAGTATTATGTAAATAGAAAAATTTAAAATTAAAGAGATAATCCAGATCATACGTAATTTAAAAAATCTGTTTTTTTCTATAATTCATTGTTTACATTTAAATATTAGTTTCGATTAAAAAAATTACCGTCGTTTGATTATACGATATTATATTTACGATAAATACTAATTTTAACTTAAAATTTTGTAATATAAGTATTTAACGTACAAAGTATGCAATCGTACGGTACAAATAATTAATCCTAACACATATTTTAATATACGTTTCAAATTAAAGCTTTATACGTCGATCCAGCCGTATAAAGATATTATATATCGTTTTACCTCGTTCGGTCTCCAATATTTCTGACATTCATCCATAAGTTTGCTCAATTTTTGTTCACTGTCGTAAAGATCCTCTACCATTTTACTCAGCTTCTCGTGTTGAGCTCTTGCTCGCTGTGGCATAAAATAAAACCAAGCAAGAAAAGTTAGTCACGCGTGTCCGTACAATTTTTTATTTTGAAATATATTTCTTTACAAGCGAACGATCGATCGATCTATATTAATCGATAACGATAACTTCAAATTCCTTCGTTACGTTAATTTATATTAACCATCGCGTGGTATTTATATAACCCGATCTCTTATCCTTAACAGAAATAAACTTACGGAATCGCTAGATTGGCTTAACGAGTCCATCATCGTTGAAGTTATTTTTATGTACTCTCTGATTTGATTTAGACGACCCTCCACTTGACCACGTTCCGGCTGTAATAATACGAATAATACATCAAAATAATGCAAGACGAATAATACATAACTTAAAAAATAATAAAAATGTTGATCGAGAAACTGTTGATGGGAAAAAGCAGAGATGAAACTTCGATATAACGCGTACGAAATTAATGTAAATGAAACTATCGTTATTATTACTGCATTACTGCAACTTCGTAAAATTCCATCCAATTTGAATTCGGTCGTCGATCGAACATTACTCAATTACTCAACATTACTCAATTTACCATTCTGTCCGTATTCGTCGGTTTCGCCGGATCGTTCGGAGGAGACTGAGTTCTAGGATCTATCGGAGGAGTCATTTTCAACCAGGTCGTTACGTCTTGACGAGTGTCTATGTGTGGATCTATTCTGCCGTAAATATTATAAAGCCCTGAAAATGAAAAAATGAAAAAAGAGGTTTTACAAATGGATATTGAATAAAATTTGTCGCACTCGTCGCTCGGCTCCAGCTTTCGCATCATCGGCCTTTACCAACGTAAGCTTATTATGTATTCCCCCGTGAGAAAAAAAAACACTCGACTAAAATTAGACCCGCGTTGGAATCGTTGGGCGCTAAAATAAAGTCGAGTCGAAAGTCGAAATAATACCCAAGCGGAATGTTTTTCTCGCGAGCGACGAAACGGCGCCTCGAATGGCATTTTTACTTTCCTCGCACAGCGGTAAAAAAAAAGTATCTCACCGAAATCCAAGCCCTCCTGCGAAGCGGCTGCGAATGTGGACCTGGTGTTGCTGTTCTTGGCTGTCCTGGCAGCGTTGCTCGTCGTCGCCTGGCGCTCGCTCACCGGATGCCAGTCGAGCTGAAACTGCTTTCACGCGACTCAGTCAGATAGAGAGAAAAAAAGACGCCCGAGTGGGTATTCTCGGAGCCGGGCTAAAAATAGTTCGACCACGGGAGTTGGCCCAGTAGCCGATCGACCGTCGAACTACGCGCGTTTATACAGATCGCGACTGTCGATCGCGACTGTCGATCCAAACCGTCCTTTTCTTTTCTGATATTTTTCAGAGACTTTACTTTTTTCTCGAGATTCAAATTTTAATCGAGTATACAAAATTTATTTTCTTCGGTTTCGTTGAAAATTCTATTGCGAGTGGATTTTTTCCTATGAAAATTTATGTTGTATCTAAGTTTAGTTGTTCGATCAAATAATTATACGGGATTCAAATTATGACTTAATTTATGAACAATGTGGTTATCTTTCTTCGTCGATAGTACTTTACATAATAAATATATTTTTAGTACAACGAATTCCAGTTTTATGTTTTTATTTATTTTTAACATATAAACTCGAGTGATACTTCGATAATTTTAATAAACGTATCGAATACTTTTCGTACCAAATTATTCGAATGCTGGACCGGAACTCGATGAGGTCTGTCGTACCAATTACCGGTTACTTGTTGATTAACCGTTCTTCTATCCGTTTCTCTATTTCTATTAGTGTATCTGTTACTTTTTGGCAAAGCACCCGTATTACGGGGATGATCGTTGATACCAGGAGACATGATTATTTAACCTTACTGGCTAAGGGAACAACTTGTAGTACTCTTGATAAGGATTTGCTGAAAAAATATAAAGAAAAAATAAATTTTAATAAATTATTTAAAGTCTAAAAAATTTTTTGATCGTGTAAACTAAATTTTAAAATATATATTATAAACATTTTTAAATAATTTGTAAAATATTAAAATTTAAGTTGGATAATTAATCTGTGGCCTAACCTTAGATTTTTAAACTAAAGAAGTTAAAAATAAATTACAAATTGATTAATAATTGTATACAAATAATAATATTACAAAATATAGAAAGCATTTATAAATGAATTTATAATAACAGAAACTTTATACACTTATAATATAATTAAATTTATTAAAAGAAAAATAAATAATACAATGTAATAAATAAGACGAATAATCCACGAATAAAAATTTATATCGATTCAAAGTTTTATTAAACTTATTTTAATTTTAATTTTTGCACAATTATTTGATTATTAAAAAATTCAGTTAAACTATCTATAATTCTCACTTTGTATCGTAAAATCTTATCATAATCATTTTTATCGTTAAGTAAACATTTACTAAAAGAAAGAATAAGTAACTGGTAAAAAAATTTTTGCGGTTAATTCTTTTATATTGTATAATCTGAAGGTATTGTTTGTTCCAATGACAATTCTCATATTATAATTTTGTTTCGTCGAACAAAAATAATAAAAATATTTTAAAAAGCCGAATCAAAAATATTTTTTTAATTTTTGTTTCATAATTTAATTATTTTTCAAAAATTAAAGAAAAGAGATTTAAGTGTTTTAATCATTTGTAACAAAATATCGTTAATTATCGAAACAAAAGAATTTTAATTAAAACATTTTAGTACGGATTTATTAAACGAATATGTTAAGAATATAAAACATAAATTGTTATTTTGTTAAACAAACAAAAACATTTGTTAGCCTTAAAATAAAGAAGCTTATAAATATACGTAACATCTACAGCAATGTATGCTCACCAAAATTTTTTTCAATATAATTTAAACCAATAATTAATATAAAATAATTAAAGCTTTGAGTCATTACATCGTCTCTAGTTCTTCACTCAAAATACAAAGTTAACAAGGTGCTATAAACAACCATCACCGCGTCCGACATTTTTAAATACCGCATGTAATAAAATAATAATAATAACAACAATAATATGGCCGAATCCTCCATTTTTTAAATTATGTGCTTCTCTGTGTCCGATAGGTGGCGAAATACGTTAGGCGCCAATTTAAACAATCTAAAATACGTTTACGCTTTGCACCAAAAACACTTTTTGTAACCAACTCCTAAATGTTGTTAACTAGTCTAACTCTGTACTTATTAAATTATTACTTTTTATTAGTTTTAAACGTTATCTAAGATTTGGATGTAGTTTATTTAAAAGTATCCGTAGGTTAAGAATAAACTATTATTATACTACCTTTTATCAAAATTTAAATATTAGTGAAACTAATACTTTTTTTTTATATAACCAAGAGAATTTGTATCTCTTTTAATGTTAAGTAAGTTCAATTTACAGGAAGTAAAATATAAAAGATACCATTAGCTTAATCTATTTTTTCTTTTAATTTTTTCTATAATAATTTAAAAATATCGCTTTGTATTGGATTATTTCATAATATTTAAACGTTAATTTAAATATCAAGTAATTTACAAATTAAATTAAAATTCTTGGATCGTGGCACATTGTAAAAGAATTAAAATTTCCAACTACTCGATACAGTAGATAAGTACCAATCTAATTTTACATCATCTTATAATAGTTTATTTCTTAAAAATTCTTCATAAGAGTAAAAAACATTACTTTGTATAAACTTAAAACAAGATTTGTTCTATATATTAAAATATAAATTTATATTTTATATAATTACGAACATAGATGCTAAATACAAATTAAAATTAAATAATTTGAAAACTTTTGACAATTCCTTCAAAATTGAAACGTTATTACATCCATTAATTTAACTATATAATTTTGTAATTTATTTTACACGTTTAGATTGAATAACTTGTAATATTTCTCTATCGATAGATGAAATTTATTATTAATAAATATATAATTATTAATAAATCATTATTCTATTTATAGTTTTTTATATTCGGTACTGTAATTAATTTAATAACGTACTATCAATCACTTACATTTCAACGAGTGAATTTATATTTGATACATCGGGTATAAGTAATCGATTATTTATATACTTGGATGACAAATAAAATAACGTATACACGTATAATCGCGTAGTTCTAGGAAACTACCGAAAAGTTTGATTACAACTCCCTTGGATTCTTAGAAGGTTTGATACTTGGGCACAGGTAAGAAAATCAGCTGCTCTCGCGATATTTACATATCTGCAAGAAATTTACACGGATCACCGACTCGTGCTTCGATTTCCGAGCCAATGTCTCAGTCCGTTGCGAGACCGTTTATTCGAGTGGATACAAGTCCCTACATTTTTTATTCACCTCCATTCACCTCCGAATCCTCGTGCTCCAAAAATACGTATCCATTAAATAACAGTGACTTATTCATTTATTAAGAGTACCTGACAGGTTGTCTACGCTACTTCGAGAAGAAAAAATTAATGTTTAATCAGAACTGTAAGTATTCGGTTAACTTATAGCCTAACGATAACTTTGTTCCTATTCGATTTTTGCGGTTCATTATTATCTAATACTGCTTTTAATAGATGTAACAAGTTTACAGAGAAGTTGTAAAAATTAAATTTGAACGTATATTTTTTATATCCTGTAAAGTTTATTAAATGCAATTTAACGTTCTGGAAATATACAAATTTTAAATTATAATTTGTTATCTACGAAAAACTTTAACGCCAAAAAAGATGTACGTTGGAGGAAGTAAAATTTGCAATCGAATATCCACCGTTTTATTTTCCAACTATTAAACGATACACTTTATCCACAATGCACTCGATTAATTCATCGAGTGTTTTCAATTTTCAACGTTGAATCGTTTATTTCTGTCGAGTATCGGTAAAAAATATATATATAACTTACAATAGTTGAGCCATACAATAAAAATAATTCTAGGTATCGTTAGATATATATTTTTAATAAATTACTTAGATTGTAATACATTGATAAAACGTTACAATAAAAACGTGCACAATTAAAATATGCATATTTACTCCGAGTATATTCGATATATACATACATATACATATCCATGCCTGTGTGTGCATATATGCATACACTTGTAATCGAACAACACTGTAATATATATATATATATATATATAAAGAGTTGATTTCTTCTTTTTTGCGTGGACACTTATCATACATTTATGTATAAAATAAAAATCTTTAAATAATTTAACGAATACAGAGATTTTATCTATTTAACTATACGAGTAATGTAAGTTATCGATCGTTTGATCGAGAATATTCGTTTTAAAACCGTCGTTTTTAAAAATATTAAGATAATTGGATGGTTACAAATTTTCGGATATTTTAACGTTAGACGCATTCTATTAGCAAACGTTAGATTTTTACTCAATTCTTAAACGCGGCGACTAAATTTTAGCTTTTTTAAAATTTTATTCATTATTCGTACGCGATCGATAAATCATTTCATTTTATAAATTTAGTTTCGAAGCGATGAAAATGTTCAAATATTATACTTACAAAATATTATTTTACGTAGATGATTATCTATGCATATACGTTTGAAATAATAACGAGTTAAAAAAAGTTTCGATCAAACCCCGTGTCGATATTTACCTTGCAAATATTCATCAACGATTAGTTTCAACGAAATAAATACTTTGAAATAAGCAAAACCTAAATTCCCTCGCGGAAATTTTTAAATAAATAAATTCACGATTCTTACGAAGATCATCGAGAGTAACAATAGCGAGGAACTCTCGTAAATTTCCGTCCAACGATATCTTCTTAAAATTCCGTACGTTTCTACCCCCTTAAATTTAAAAAAAAAGAACGCGCGTCTCTACGTTTTTCAAATCGAATCGAATTCAAAATTCGTTGAGCTCCAACCGTTTACTTCTGCGCGATCGATACGGTAGATCCCACGATGAAAATTTATCCGCGCGATTTAACGATTCCCCGCGATCCGCCGGAAAGTAAGGAGCTTGGACCACCGAAGCGGTCGGAGCGAAGGAATAAAGGACAAATATCGCAAATATGTCGTGCGATGGAAAAACAACCGATCCGGGAAATCAGATCGAGGAACGCATCTTAGCCGGCAATGCAGATCCCCCGTTTCACCGTTTCACCAAGGGCCAAGAGTAACCGAACGAATCGAATTGACTCAGCGCAGCATCCGGAGACGCCGGGGAAGCCCATGAAGCGCGAGCTGGACTCGAACACGAGCTCCCGGTACTCCTCGAGGAAGCTTCCCCGGGGCTCCTGTCCCCTGCCGCCGCTCCTCGCCAGCGTCGGCGGCCTCCAGCCGGTCCACTCGGTCACCATGAGGAGCGTCATGGGAGGCTGCGAGATCGTCGACTACGCGAGCAGGACGACCGCGAGGAGCGAGGAGAGGCTCGTCGTCGACCTGGCGATGATCGGGTGCGAGTTCTCGCAACCGGGGCACACCAACGCCACCGACGCCGGTGAGGAATCCGAGACCTTTTTTTTTTTACAAAGGAGTTGCCGGGCTTTGCCTTTCCAAACCCTCTCCGAATCTAACCGTAAAATTAAAAAAGTAAAACGCGGGAAAATATTTCGATGCTTTCGTTGACATTTTTTATCCAATTTTACTCGAGAGCCGAAGCTCTTTCTTAAAACTATAATCAACGTTTGGAAAGTTCGCACGTGAACATTTTTTTTTACAAATTTTTATAATTATTAATCTGTTTAATCGTTGCTCGTAAATTTATCGTATCACGGTAATACACTTATTATTTAATTAAAGAATAAAAATTTTGAGAAGACGCTTTGAATCTCGGAAAAAATTAAATTTAAAAATATTAGATCGAAACATTTGATTAAAATAACATAATTTTTTAATCAGGGAATTCGATGTTTCAACAACAGCCGATAATAGTCAATTCCGCTCAATTGGTCTCGGCAAACGCGTCGAATGTCGTCAAGGACGATTTATCTCTGATGGAAACTCAGAAGATGATACATAACCACAACAACAACAACAACAACAACAACAACAACAACAACAACAACAATAACAATAACAACAACGGGAACGGAAACGGAGGCAGCAGCAACAACAATAATTACGAGTACGCTAATTTGATCGAAGGAATGATCAATAACGTCATGGAAAGCGCGACGAACGTCAAGAGTATGGACAAGGAAAACAATAACAATAATAACGAGAACAGCTTCGAGTTCTTCAACTATGACAACAGTCAAATAGTTGAGCTGACGATGGCTGATACTTCCGCCCCTGTCATCATTAGCCTTCAAAATTTTTACGATCCCTTGAATGTCTCGCAAACGGTAACGTTATCGGTATTCTCTACAAAATTAATCCTTTTTCCTACCTAAAACAACCACTCGATTTTTCGAAAAACAAAAATATATATATAAATTTCAATGGTTTCCAATTTATCGCGATCCTTGGATTTTTTTCCATTACACGACCAATTATTGTAAATTAAAGACGTATTTTTACGTTATCGTAATTTTATCTCGATTAAAAAGATGCGTTTGATATTTTAGCTTATCAACGATAGAATGATACGTCAATTTTTAGGTAATCGGATATCGCGAACAGTTATAATTTTCAAACTTCAGTTTAAGCAATATTTTATAGTCGGCGAAAAGAGAAGAACTAATCTTTTGCACGATAACATTTCCGTCGAATAAAAAAATTAAAAGTTTTCAAAATTTGTAACGATTGTATCGAAACACGCTTCGATGAGTCTATGGTACGTTCGATCCGCTCTATAAATTACGTTGGTTTAAAATACTATATTTTTTACGAGACGTACCAGCTAAATACACTTTCTTCGATCGATCGCGCGATTGACTTAAAATGCATAATCGATCAAAGGTAAAATTATATCGATATTTCACGAACTAATAACGAAAAATATTCAGAAAAAGTACAATCGCTCAAATTTGATGGACAGCGTTGACTTTTTTCCGATAAAAGTTACGATCGTTCGAACGATATCGTAGAGATTCAATATATTCGTACGTTTAAATACTGATACTTATCGTACTTGTAACTCGTACCAAAAAGACAATACTTGTACCATTCGGTGCGCGTAGTTTTATTTCCAAAAAGTCGAAAATACAGCGAAGAAGTTCCACCTCAACCTTGAGAGTTACGGGAGACTCTGGTATTCCTTTAAAGTAGAAAGAAATTCGCGATCAACGATACGGAAATATGCCGTAAATTGCGAGCGAGCCAATCGAGTGGATCCGGACGTACCGTGTTAGGTATCCTGGCAGGTACGCTGGCAGGTACGCTGGCAGGTAAGCTGGCAGGTAAGCTGGCAGGTACCTTCACAGCCACCCTCCCCAGCTACCCTCGCAGCTACCCTCAACGGGTATCCCGGATTCACGAGTGGCCCCCTTTGGTTCCGTAGATGACGCAGATCGATCACTTCCACCCGATAGCGAACCTATCGACGGACGGCACCGAGAGCAGTCCCTCGCCAGCGTCGACGATCGACATGGAGACCGAGCACAACCAGTACTGCAACCTGGACACGTACAAGATTTACCGCGAGGGCCTCGACGGGACGGCTTACCCCGGTGCCCAGGTCATGCAGTCCGAGCGGACCGACCACGGGATACGCGGCCTCGGCACCTTCGACGCCTTCTTGGAGTTCGACTCGCTCGGGCAACGTCTGGGTCCTTGCACCGGTGCGTCCATCAACTCACTCGTCGCCGAGGAAGCCGCGCAGACCGCCGCGTCCGTACCTCGTAGAAGGAGAAAGGTATGTCCTCTAGGGATAAACGGAGGCTCGTCTTTTGGCACCGGACGCGTCTGCGATATTTTCTCTGTCTTTTTTTTACGGTCGTAAAGTTTCTATCGTCTCGTTTGCGTTGTTCAATTTTTTTTCCAAGTACCGAGATAACGATGCCAACGTACGTAATATATATATATATACATACCAATTTTTAATGTTCTATCGATCATCGTAGATCATCGTATCGATCGTGTACTTTCATCGTCGCAACTCTTTAAAGTTTTTACATTTCATATTTTTAACTCGATTAAAATAACGAACGAACGCGTACGATTAATTAATTTTTAAGATCGATGGAGGATGAAAAAAGTTTTATCTTTGCGAAATGGCGATATCACTTTGAAATCAACTGTTATAAAATATTTGCGAAGGAATTTACTTCGATCGAAGAGCGTAGGAAAAAATTATTATCGTTATTAATTAAAAAATCCTAAAATGTTAAAAGATCCGCGTCGTATCGCTGTTGATGATCGAGTCGATCGTCGCCTCGTTTTATCCTCCCGATGGTCCTCCGTTGATTTCTCGAATCATTTCGGATCTATATTCGAAATTCGCGTTGACCGAAGCTCCCGGTTATCTATCCGCTCATCTATCCGCTCATCTATCCGCTCATCTATCCGGTTATCTATCCCGTCAACGTTGATACCCGAGTCCCCTATGTTTTGACATTTCAAGCGCGAGCAGAGGATACTCTCCACCTGGGAGAAGGAGAAGAGGATATGTTGCAGCTTGTGCAGCAAAAAATTCCGCACCGCGGCTCACCTGAAGACTCACTTCGTGGTGCACTCGATGAGCGAGGGCTTGAAACCGAGTCGATGCGGCGTCTGCGACAAAGGCTTCTGTCACCGGGGCGCCCTGACGCTGCACATGAGAGCCCACGCGACCAAGGCGACGTCCGTCTCAAGGATCCGAGGCGAGAGATGCTGACGACGCCCGAAGCTAAACTCCGATTCGTTTCCGCGTTTCTTTTCTTCGCTCCGTTCGTAGAACTCGTTGATTCCTTACCCGAAAGGAGGGTAGATTTGCAAATGGGAAAATTTGTACCGGGATTTTGCTTTTTGCTTTCGTCGATCGATCACCGCGGAATGAGTAATCCGATTCGATCGAAGCAAAACTGTGACGAATCCGCAACGTCTGCGGTCGGAAGTGGTTCCGAGTTTAAAAAGAACGTTATCGAAACGTTATCGAAACGTTGTCGCAATGTTGTCCAACGCATAGGTATTGAAAAAAAATATCTACGTCGATTGAACTTTTCACCGGAATAGGGTGTAATTTCGAAGACTCGTGGTATGCTTAAAGGATACTTGCGATCGATTCAAAATTTTGAATTACACCTGGCTTTAATGTTATTTCGGTAAAATGGTAACTCCAACGATGCATGAAATTTTAATTGGACGTAATACAATATTAAATTTGAGTTTATTTTTCGTTGAAATTTCCATTTTTGTAATTGATGATGACTTATTTCAAATAGTCATAATAACGCTTTTAGTTTTAGTAGAATTTCTTTCTAAAGAATAATTATAAATGTATTCGAATTATTGAAATACGTAAACGCGTTTATAAAGTTATTTAAATGAAATTTCATGACGTTTCTATGGATAAAATTATTCTCGATCTAATTCGTGAAATCATAAATAATTTTGACCCATTTCGTAAATTACAAGGAATTTACAATTACGTTTTAAACTCGAAAAGTACGTCTAATTCTTTAAAATTTCAACTGTTTTGAGTTTATGAATATTTTTTTCTTGCGTTATAAATCTTAATTAATTCGAACTATTTTATGCAAAACTCATTTCACGTTTTAAATTTAAATTTCTATTTAAAACAAAGTTGTGCATTATTATTTAATGTTATAAAAAAATTTAATTGATTTTTAGTAGCCATAGAATTTCTATATCTTTGAATCGTATCGTAACTAATTTTGTTGAAATATATTAATAAAATTGTTTTTGAGATTATTTTATTTGCGTTCAAAATAATATATAAAATTCTTAAATATAGACAATTTCGAGCTCGAATCAATATTTTAAATAGATATTATTAGCATTGATTAAAATGAATATTTGAATTTCTTATTTATGTTGAATCAATTGTTTTATTGATATTTCATAAAATTAAAAATTTTAACATTTATAACACAAGTATTGAAAATGTTAAATCAGTGAATTTAAATTTATCTAAAATTTCACTAAATATAAATATCGAGTATAAATAATTATAACTTGTTACTCGTTAATTTTGGGAAAAATGGACCATGCTATAAATAAATAATGAAGATATTGTAATACATGATGTTTTATAAAAATTATAATTTGTTTTTGCGACCGCTATGTAACATCTTTATAACATTATGCAATATTTACAGATGGCATTACAATTTAAATTAATTATCATTTATAATCTTGCGCATTGATATCATACAATGATATCGTTGTTTAAAGTGCAAATGTGTATGCATGAATAGATGTCTACATGCTAAAACGAATATAGTAACAAATATAGCAAACAAATTCCATACCAAATGTTAGTGCACTAGTTTTCAATGAAACTAGACGAAACAGCCACATAAAATTTATTATAACGTAAGTGTGATCAGCTACTGTTTTATTACCATTGAAAATTGGTAGATTATCGATGTTTACGAATTTTCTACAAAATTCGTTCATAAAATGTATTAAGTACAATAATAAAGTTTTTATTATTATGCATTCCTTTTTGTTGCGTAAATATTTTCGAAGTTGCATTGATTAATGTAAATAGAAATAATTAACTAAAATAGTTAAATACTAATTTAATTCATTTAGTTATAATATTTATTTTTATAAAATTGTACACTAATTAAGACAGTGATAAAGTTTTAAAAAATTAACTTATAAGAATCATATACAAAACCAAGAATGAACACTTTTTCTGTAAATGATTAGGCACAATTTCATAAATAACACGTAAAAAAGTTATCTTATTATTCTAAAAGATAATTTTTAAAAATACGTGAACAAACAAGTTTAACCATATTAACACAATTTTTCCGTACTATATAGTCTATTAAATGTTATGTTCAAACACATTAATAATTCACAAATAACAATCGATGGTTGCTTCAAGTATTCCGAAGCCACTTCTATGGCTTTGGCCAAACGCCTTATCGTTGACTGATTAAATTGAAACTTCTTGCCACTTATAATAGGTGACACCAATGAATTATTGGCGTCGTGTAATTCTGATTCTTTTTTATTATAACTTTTGGCATAAAGATCTGGTTTATCCTGTTGACAAATTTTTAATTATACACTCGCAGTAAAGACCATATAATACAACTAATAAAACTAACTTCAATGTAGTCTAAAATTTTATAAAATTTAAAAACTAGCTATTTAACAATGTTTTACGAATAATTATACTTTAAAAAATTCTTAATAAATTAAAAAATTAAAAAAGACATCGTATCAATTTTAGAATTTAATTTTTATAAAATGTATACTTTGAATTTTTTTAGGATTTATAGTCAAACTGTTTTTTAATAAAATCAGTACCTGGGAATCTTTTGTTTTGGTGATTATAAATTTAATTTATATTCACTTTAATTACTATAATTAACAAAATTACTATATATAAATGTGATATAAAATTTAAAAATTAATAAATATCGACCAGTCATTAATAAACTAAAAAAACCTGATAAAAATATTTTTTTGTTGCTAAATTTTACCTTTGGCATTTTATACAGTTGAATCATATTAGGCCAATTTTGTGTGCAAGCCTCGCAACGGCAGGTTGATTTAATATTTTCTAAAATCCAACTATCTTCGACTGGTTGAAAGAACCAACGAGAATATGCCAAAAATAACTAAAAGATTTCAGAAAAAATGAAAATCATTATTTGCGTATATACAACTTTGATTATTATTTAAAATTGATGATACAAACTGGAGAATTTTTCTTAATGGGCTGCAATGCAAAGACGATTAATTTCTGATCATTCGTTTCGCACAGTTGTGTATTCGGATTGCAACTATGAAGGATAAAACTACTTATTTTTGGTATGTAATCATCTTTCGAATGACAATTAGATGCTTTGCAGATCATATAATCTTTCGTTACTTTTTGAACGGAATTTTCATTATGAATCTAAAAAGTAATAGCTTTGCGTTAAAAAAACTAACGAAATATTTATATTAAAACTCTTTTAAAACAAAATGTAATTTTCTGTCTTACTATATGGGTGCAATATTCACTTATTTCTCTAAGTCTTAGAAATACTAATCCAATAAATATAACATCTTCGTTTCTTTGTAAGTCGTTAATATTCTTAAATTCACCGCTTTGTTGGAAAAGCAACGTATATTTTGTTAAAATAATTAAAATAATGGCAGCCGTAAAAGCATATTTAGTCAACGATTCCTTTTTAGACATGTGGTAAGAGTTCAGCGCTGCTTTAATTAGTTTTGGATTCAATGATTTGTGTTTTGCAACGAGCATACGCCTCGTATGACAATCTAAAACATTGGTTTCAATAATTAATTTTAAAATAAAATTTCCTTATTATAAATTCAAAATTGTAACCATCTAATTTTCCAATAAATTAAGTTTATAATTTATGAACTAAATCAATGAAATTATTACCTATAAACTCATCGACAAAATGTAAATCGTCAGTCTTAAACTTTTCAATACTGCCCAATTCCTTTATTCTCATTAACAAACTTCTCAAACTAATGCGATCGAACGTATCGATTTCGTAATCGTGTTGTAATTGAGAAATAGTCTTACATTCGATATCGTGGTAATTCGCCCAAGCCAGCTTTTTACATTCTTCGGAACAAAACATACACCAATTGCAATAGTCGCAGGGTATGTTTGCCCAGGACTTGACGAAACAATGGCCGCAATGATTCAAAAAGTTATCTTGTTCCATAAACTTTAAATGGGATTTTTCTACAAATATAATTTCTCCGGGTTGGATATCACGAGTGGAAACCAAATATTTGCCAAATTCTTTGTTGTATCGAATATCGACGCAATCGAACGGGTCTTGAGCTTCCTTTTCGAACAAAACGTTCATATGCTCGGGTATTTCTTTTATCTTGGGAGAATTCGATTTGTTAAGGCTACCCAGTTTATCTTTCGCTTTATTTATATTTTTAAGCATAGAATCGCTCAGCTCTATCGATTTGGATAAACTCTCCAGTTCGTTATAAACATTTTTAGTATTGGGCGAATCTTGCGCCGCGAGACAAGCGACTTTGCGACACAAAAGCTTCAATTGGTAAGTAACGTCAACTTTATTTATTTTAAGAGCTCTGTCGATATCCAAAATACTTTCCTTGTATCTCTTCATAAGACATAAAAATGCCGATCTGTTGCCGTAAGCGAGCGCAAGAGCTGCAGAATCGCTCGGTGCACAAGCTATGCTTTTCGTGTAAAGCTCGAAGATTTTTTTCGACAGCTTTTTCCAACACTTTTTACCGTACAAATCGTTACCTTTTTTTCTCATAGCTTCGGAATTTTCCAAGCTTTTCGTAACCCATTCCATTTTTTTTCTCATCAAACGAGTGGATTCCGATTCCTTCAGTTGAGAAATTATTAAACTTTTATAAATTTCATTATCCATCGTTAAAACTACCAACGATAGTATATTATTTCATATATTTCGAAAACCTTGCAAAAAAAAAAAGATCGAGGATTAGTAACGATAAACCATACATCGACGCAAATTCAAAGAAATTGCTTAAAAATAGGAAGATATCTCAAAGTACGTGGACTTACCTCTTTTGTAAAAAATAATACGATTGCTTTTCTTTGTTTTTATAGATTAAAATTAGGTATCTCACGGATAACCCCTGACAGAATTCAATCAACGACCAGGTCGAACAAAAAAGTAAAAGAAACGAAAATAAAATACAACAGTTTAAGTTTAACCGAAGCGTATCGATTTCTGACGTTCTACGAAATATCATATATCATATTATTCATTCGAAAAAAATAAACAAAAGTTACTCTCGGTCACGGAATGGTAAGGGAGATTCACCGGATCGTACCCGAGACGAAAAGGTCGATCGCAGACGAGCGAAGGTAGACGCGTCCGGGAACATCGGCGACTCTATGGTACCGCTCCTGACGGATTTTTCCAGAAGGTTGGCCGTACACGCGACGAGGGGAAGCGTCCACGATTCGGGGGGTGGCGCTCGATCGACCCACGATATTACGAAAACGAAATAACTTTGAACGAACGTTACGAAGGCGACGATAGCGATTCTCGATTTTTTAATTTTTAATTAAACAATTCCTGGCTGTTCGGTTGAGAAAGAACGTTTAGAGTCTTCCTTTATTTACTTCCCCTCCTCCGCGTCTTTCCAACGATCTCATCTTCTCTCGACGCGGTCGTTTCAATTATATTTAAACGAATTTAAGACTTGGATTTTCGACTTGGCGAGTAGTTCGGAAGGAAATCCGTCAGGTTCGTCGCGATCGAAGTTCTGCAATTTTTTAAACTTCGTATCGGCGAAGTTATCTTTTTTCATCTCCGATCGAATGGGTTACTTCGAATTTACAAACGTATAAAATGTTACACCGATGTGGCGTTTGCGCTGGGATCGATGGAGACCGCGATAAAATACGTATCCGTATCGAAGTATCGATCGCCTTTGTACCGGCTATTTTTTTTAAATAAAGCAGAGTCGCTTCAACCAAGTTGAAGAATTCGCTAGTCCTTAACGAATAGAGTATTTAAAAAATATGCGTCGGTGTAAATAATCATAAATCTTTTATCGGTACATTTGGGCATTCGTGTTTTATAGTCGTAGACTTTACGAAATTATATTCCAAATTTTGGAGTAACTTTTTTATAACGATTGGTTTTAAAATAAAGTAAATTCGAAATACTCGGGTCGTTGCTCGATATTTAATATTTTTTATATATAAATATGTAGGAAATCGTTCTTTGCGATACCGAAAATTTTTTACGGTATTCGTACGAACGTATGATATATTATTTAGAAATCATGTTTTCGCGTAGAAAGATAAAAAATCAACCATTAATAATATTTATTTATATCACCGATATTTAGTTTTATCTCAAAAATTGCTTGGTTTACCTAATTAACAAATTAATTCTAAAATTAATATGTCGTATTAATTATTTATAGAAAATACATTTGTGAGTGAATATTACATTCGAATTAATTAATAAATTGATAATCAATTATTTTCTCTTAAAAATCATTTAAGTATACGATTGAAGTTAGTTATTTCAAAATATATTTCAATATTAATTTCTATTATATTTATGTACAAGAACAATACTAATTAATAGTAGCAATAATAATATTACATCGTATTTTTTTTACTTTTTTATAAAATAATCACATTTAATTTAGATATATTTGACACTGTGATCTTTAAAGCTTCATAGATATCCTGTGTGCATTCTTTATACTTTTTCAAGCGATCTAAAACACCAGCTCTGTTTTCATAATCAGTTGCAAGTTCCTGTGAATTGTCTACGAATCGTAGACAACGAAAGTTATAATATAAATGTAAAATTTCTAAACATTTCCAACGTGGTCTTATAGTTTATGTATTAAATATTACGAATTAAAAATATAATACGTAATTGTATTTTTTCTAAATAAATTATTTTCTATTTATTTAAAATTAATCAGTTTTCAAATTTTTCACCAAATTTTTTGATTTTGATTTTTCTCGTACTCTACGATACTTACCTAAAACAATTTTCCCTCTACTCTGCAAAAGCTCACCGATGAATTTATTCTAAAATGCCATTTCTTAATTTATATATATTTTTATTTATGATCTAAACGAAATATAAATCAATGTTTAAGTTTGTAACGATTGAATGAAAAAAATTACGTTAATAAAATTGTTATATAAGTTCAACCGTAATATCCAATAATACGCTCTGCATTTAGGCAGAATCAATTTAAGTATATTACAAATTTAGGTCTACTACATTCGTGTTTTATCTCTTTATTATTTAACTGGAATAAAGTTATAATTTTAAGGCAATATACATTTCGATAGTAAGTCGTCACAATATAACTTTCACGTAACAAAACAATAATGAAAAATAATGCAACAAGATTTGATACAGGATTAAAAAAATTGACTTACCTGCTAATCATCGATGTATAAACAAAAAATATATTTTACAAACAATTCGTAAGCTTTTTAAATCACTGTTTTAAATTCATACACATTAGCATAACTAATTATTGAAATATCTTAACACGATCGACTACTACAGAATAATACAGTGTTTGATATTTAATATTCAGTTGTAATTCGATACATCGTGTGTGTCGATACGTGGATGTATATTACAATACGATCTGCTTTCTTTGAAAAAGAAAAAAGAATCATAGAAAGATTTATTAAAGATTGTTGAACAAATACTTTACTTTCAATTGTTTGAATTTCAACGCCAAAATAACTAACGTAAAAGTATATAAATAAAATTTATTTGTGTAAAAAATTTTCTTATAATATGGATTTTATAAATTATATAACATTAGTTTTAAAAAATATTGAATTACAAATAATTTACAATCGTAAAATATATAATTCAAATAATAAAATCTTGATTAATTAAAATAATAAACTCAGCGTCTCACTAAAATGCTATTTTTCTAACAATAATCGATTTTATCATCGCAACGAAATTATTAGAATAATTTTAATGCATTATAAAACATTTAACGTATATCCAAACAATTGTAAGTGTATGATAACAAATTGTAATTTCTTACATAAAAGTGTCAGTGTATTGTTGTTGTGTATGTGTTTGATGTTGATCAAAACAAGGCGGACGAGGCAAAATGTAATTCTTACGTTGTCCCACTTTTCTGATTAATCAAAATTCGTGCATATACAGAATAGATTATAACCAACAATTCAAGTATCAAATACTTGTAAATTTGAGATGACATCTTATTCAATATGATACGAGATTGTAATTTATTATAATTGTGCTTTAAAAGTTTTAGCTATTTAATAATAATTCCATATTTCAAATGATTTCGGTTCGGCGTAAATAAAGCAAGTAAGATTCTTTTTTAAGGTTAAAGTGTTGATTAATGCAATGTAATATGAATACACAGTTTTTATAAAATTTCAATTATGAATCAGTCAAGAATATTTTAGAAATACTTTATTTTTCACATTCGAAAAATAAATTTTACAAAATTGACAATGGATCCTTCTAAAATAAATTTGAGATCCGCGAACCAAGCAGAAATTCTGAGATCTTACCAAAGAGACAATGATTTTATATCAAAGATGGGTGAAAGAATAACCGATCTCCTGCACAGATTCAATTTGTACAGAAAGTCTTCTAGTTATATCAAATCTGATATGGCAGCAAAATTACTTTATTTTATAGCTACTTCAGGATTAGGAAATCAAACTTTAGGCGAAGAATACACTGGAATCGTTCAAGCAGATTTAAAAAAAAAAAAAGTTCCTCCTATAATGGTAATAAATGTTTTTAGTAAATTTTAATTACGAGATTAAATTTTTTATTCAAATAAATTTTACAGATCAGAGTTTTAGCCATTGCATTGGAATGTTTTGGCGAAAGGATGTTAATAAAACTATTAGAAAATTTGCAAACCGTTGTAAATAAGCCTGACAGCGAATTAACTCCAAGAGCTAAATATTTTTTTAATACGTTATTTAGTAGATTACGCGTCATTATACCTATATTAATTTTAGTTCATAGAGGTTTATTTTATATTTTCGGTAGATATTATAGCATAGGAAGAAGATTGACCGGAATAGATCACGTAAAGGTGATTATTTTACGAATATTTATTATTTACGTTTAAAAAGCATTAAATTAAACAATAATAACGATGAAAGATATAAGATATTAAAAATAATTTTTTTCTTAGGTTTACGGTCCACGACCGCACAGTACCGTTGGATGGGGTTTAAGAATTTTAGGTTGCATTACTATCGCTCAAAGCTTATTTCAATTTTGGCAGTCTTCGAGTCTTGCCGAAGAAATTACAAACGATAACATAGAAATTGCGAACGGTTCTATAGGTCGATGTCAATTGTGTTTGGAAAAAATACCCGATACGACGACTCCGTGTGGTCATTTATTTTGCTGGACTTGCTTGGCTGAATGGCTGAGAGCGAGAAATCGATGTCCCATTTGTCGAGAGCATGTGAATAGTTCGCGAATCGTTCCATTAATGAATTTGTAATTAAAACAAAATTTCATGCTTTAAGAAAGTATATGCAAACAAATATTTATATATATTGTATTATAACAGAATTTTTTTAACTTCAAATACGATGTATAATATAAACATAAAAATATTTTTATTACAAAAAAAAAAACGAAATTTTAAATAAAAAACTGATTTTAATCGCTTATCTACATAATTTTCTTTCGCTTATACAGCAAATGGTACATCAAAAAAGAACGCATTCCAAAATATTTGAAGAAAAATAAAGTTAAAAAAATATTTTAAATCTGCAAAAAAAAGACAAAGCACCATATGCTTCCTACCAAATAATACATTTGTAAAAGGCAAGTATACGACTACATAATACAATCTCCTCAAAAAATATAATAAATAGTCTTTTTTAATCTAAACGCACTGATTAAAAGTGAAAAAAGAAAAAATATATATGTACGTATCAATGAGTTCACACTATATACAAAAATATCAAGTTTTATTACACTTTGCGCGCTCACAGCGTATCTCATGTGCACCTTCGTTCGTTAATTGCTTTTTCTTGTAACTTTTACCCACGATAAATAATAATGTACAATAATTTTTTTTTGTTTTGTTAGTTATTCAACATCGTACATAAAACTCTTGGATAAATATCGGAGTAATTCGATATCGATCATTTTTCGGGACTCGAGTTACAAGAATGTACAAATATTCCTTAAGATTCTCTCTTTAATACTAGATATATATTATAAATTTATTTGAGATAATGTTAAAAATATGTTACAATCCTGTGAAAATTAATCGATTCGTTTACGAATACGAATTTACAATAAAAAATTTGTATGAAAATGTATTGCTCCACTATGGAATATATTATAAAATTTCCTAATTAATTTAGGATTATTAGAAGACAATTGGCTAAGAACTATGTATAGTTCAATTATAGTATGTACAAATTGTTTAATAAAATTATGAAAGACTCTCATCTTTATGTTAATTAGAAAAATAATATACATCGCGTAATTAAAAAAAATATATATACATACATACATATCTATATATAAATATATGTATGTATATATATATATATGTATGTTTTATGTATATGTTTTATGTATATTTTTATGTATATGTTTATGTATATGTATATATATAAATATAAACGAAAAAGAACCAAATAATAAAATTTGTCAAATTTTGCAAGTATCTGCACGAATATCACGAAAGTACCGCAATCACTAAGTACTTATAATTTCGGGAAAAAATTGCACGAGTCATTCTTGCAGCTCGAGGCCCGCATTTCGTTATAAATCCATGATTTGTGGGGAGGCTAATCCATCGGCGAAGTACTTTTCACGTCACAACGACGTACGTTGAACCGATAATATCCCAACCTTTTCGGCAAAATTGCCGAGCAATTGTCCAATGCCGGTCGTCTCGGAATTGTCCTTCATTTTCAGGCCCACCGTTTGATTGTAGACGTTGTAAAACACTTGCCTCAGGCACTCGAGTTTGCTCTGTCGTTTCGTGGATCTGATGTTTAGAAAAAAAAAAAAGAGTTAACGATTAATCATCCGATAACGTCACAATTATATTACGAGCTAATGTAATTAGGTATTCGTATATAAGCGCATCCAATCGATATTATTACTTGTCTTTTTTTCTTTTTCATCCAACCGAGAATTTATTTCTGTTGTTTCCTCAAAGACGATAACTCGTTAATCGATGCTAAAATAAGAAAAATGAAAAAAAAACTAGTTTTCAAGTTATAATAATTTTGTTTTGAAATTTCTCGATTTCGTCCGATTTATTATTTATGTATTTATGTTTTTGATATTTTTTAACGATTTAAAAATGCATATACATTCATACGTATAATATTTAACAATTGATATTAAAATTAAATTCTCGATATTTACGATGAATGTGCAATTTATAATTTGATCGATAAAAATTAATCTTGGTTTTAAAGATCTATTGGTGCACGCGATCGATAAATAACTCATAAGTCATAAATTTATAAATCGTCGATACGATAAAAATAATTTAAACTTTTTAGATCATCGTATATTAAAATATTCGCACATCGAGGAAAAGATTTTATAATTTTCTTAATCACGTTAACAACAACTTTGCGAAATGATATTCGTTATTGAGAAACTTATCGAGATGATTAGATAATTATGTAATTTTTGATGATTATGTGTTGAATAAGAGATAGTTTGTCGACGGATAAAGTATATAAATTAATTATAAAATGATAGATGGTAACTTTAATAGAGAAATAAAAATTTTTATGGTTTTTTTTTATCGATGTTTCAAAACTTGTTAAAAAGTATATTAAACGCGTGAAATAAAAGTAAAAAAGTAATTAAACTTTTATCGCTTACATATATAAAAATCGATATACACAAGTTCAACGAGGAGTTATGATACTAATTAATTAATAATAATGCAATATAATCTGAATATAATTAAAGCATATTTACTTATTTAAATTTATATCTAAAATTACAATTCAAACCATTAATTAGATTATTAAAAAAAACTCGTTTAGAATATGTCCTACAATATTATTTAAAGATTGATTCGTTAATTTTTATAGTTTTAACCAACGGTCGCTTTTTTATTTGCTACGCAAGTTTTTTTTAATCCAATTATTGTTTTAAGAAACCGAAACAATACAAATACGAGTGTATTAGAATTGTTTTCTATTTTCAAATCTTTGAAGAATCTACTAACAGATATTTAAAAAATTTAGCGAACACATACCGAAGTATTTAAAAAAGACAAAGTAGTTTTAGTCAAACGATCCAATGTTCAAATTTTTTAAAATTATATACAAATGGACGCATTCGACGATACAATCAGCGATTCCCTTTGCTTAAAAATGTTTGCGTGATTTTGAAAACTTTCCAAAAATATAAAACAAGATTTCTATTTCGAATATCGTCATTTAAAATTTGTGTGAATAATTGCAAAGAAATAATATAATAATATCAATGGGGTGTAATCGAAAGAAAAAAAATAGTTTTTCGGTGTATGCGATGAAAAATAACAATATTACCGATACAGATATTCGAATATCGCGGTCAAAAACCGTTTCGCATTATAAAATTAATTTATCAGCCGCAGCTTTGTAGTTATTTTCCACGCTTGATTAAGTTTAAAATAAAACAGTTTAAAGAAGCGAACGTCATCGACCTTCACTTTGCCTCCCGAAGTTACGACCGCGCATCGATTCACGGCTCGTAGTTAAAAATTTATATGCGTATACAGATGTTATTCATCGCACTTTAAAAGCCTAAATAAATATTTCAATGATTTGCAAAGTGGAATCGGAAAACTGTTCGGGCGCGTCTCTACTTTTTTTATTATAACGCTTACTCGATTCAAGTATCGGCGAATAATTAGAATCTTTCGAGTACATTCTCCTGATTTTACGTGCTGCGAAATATCGTTTTAAAAAGTATATTAATTTAGCGAACGCGCGATGGGTAATCGTAACGTAAAGTAACAGGTGTTATATCCTGTATAGAAAAGTTGGTCTAAACTTGCCGGTGTATCGTTTCAGTGATTTAATTAACGCAATGGAGTAACCGAATCGCAAACTAAGATCTAAAATTAAACGGTGCACGCGATGGTAAATAAAGCAGTGAAAATGATCGATCGTTTTAAACAAGAATAAACAGCGTGAAAGTCTAATCAGCCGTTTCCGAAACGTTATCCTCCCTTCGTATCCCATCGGGAAAGAACGAAGCTGTGAGTTTGCTTAACGTCAACGTCAACGTCAACGTCAACGGCAATGTCAACGGCAACGTCAACGGCAACGGCAACGGCAACGGAGACGAAACCAAGACATTGCCAATACTCACAAGTAACTGCAAGAGTCCTCCTCGATGACGGTCGTGCTGGACTCCTGGGACGTCTGACCCCCGCTGATGGATGTCGTGCTGGCGAAGCTCGAACAGGGCAGACCGTCCGAGAGGGCCGGTGCGTTGGCCGTGGTGGAGCCGCGGAGGCTGCCGGTGCCGCTGATCATCTGCCAGGAACCCCCGGAGGAGGAGGACTCGTTGCGTTGGCGAACCCGACCGGGAACCGGAACCGCCACCGGCGACGTCCGATTACTCGGCAGAGGCGATCTCGAGCCGTGGTTCGACGTCCCGTCTTTGTTCGGCGAGGAGTACAGCGACCAGGGCACGACGTTGCTGCAACAACGGACACACTTTCTTGGAGAAATCGTCGCCGAACGTTCGTCGAGTTCGTTCATCGAGTTCGTTCATCGAGTTCGTTCATCGAGTTCCTTCCGAAGAATTCCAAGCGATGTTTCCTCGGAGGGATATTTTTTAAATATAAAAACAGCCGTTTATTCGGGTGAAATACCGATACCTGTGCTACAAGCGGCAAAATCTTTGTTTTTTTTTCAAATCGATCGATGATAATTATATAAATTATTATTCGGTGTCGGATAAAATTGCAAAGGTAATCGTTTTTTCGTTAAATATTTGATGCTCTTTTATAACGTATTTCGAATATTTTTACCTCATCACTCGAATTACATTTATTTTTATTGTATTCAGCTTACTTAAAAATGCATTGTCTGCCGTACTCGAGAAATTTCCTTCACCAATGAATTTTTCCGCCCTTTATTCGTCTATTTTTATTATAAGCACTTTAAGATCGCCTACACTATTGTCAATCCAATTTCCACTTTTCTTTGTACTCTGACTTAGAATATAACCCGGTTTCGAGTCTCTTGACTTTCGATAACCTCGAACGGAAAAGTTCTATTTTACCTATCGAACTTCGAACGAGGTCTACGATAAAAAATCTATCGATTCGTTCAAAGTAAAGGTATCAAAGATATCCGAAAGAAAGGAACCATTGTAATAAAATAAGAATTCGTTCGTAATAGGCGAGAGAGGTTTAAAAGCGAGTCTTCCACGTTAATTTTATCCCGAAACTACCGACGGATCAAATTAGGAACGGGTAACCTCTTCGGTAACGATAAGGCATCGACGCGGAATAGCAACCGGGTGCTTTTACTCGTTGGAGTAAAAAAGAATTACGTTTCGGCGTATGAGCGCTCGATGAAAAAAAAAAAAAAACAAAAAGAAAAATGAAAGAAAAATGAAAGAAAAATGAAAAACAGCTTTGAAAAATCGAGTAATACCCATTGCTGTGCGTCTCTTCCTGAGTGTCCAAGGACGTGCAATGAAAGACCGAGGGCGGGTTGTTGTCCTGGCTATCCCTGCTGTTCTGGCTGACGTTGCTGCAACAACTGTTGAGACTCAGGTTCGAGCTGACGGAGCTGAGAGGGACGACGGACTCCGTGTCGAACATGACGTTGTCGAGCTGCGAGTCGCTGTCGTTCCTCAGCACCAAGTGCTTCATGTTCCCGTGGCGCTTGTTCACACTGAACTCCTCCTCGTGTATGTGCTTGAGGAAGTAGAAGCAGAAGTAGAAAATTTCTTCGCCCTTGGCGAGTCGGTCGTGAAGGTCGTGGCCGAACAGCATCCAGTCGTAGGCTATCGTCAAGTACAGCAGTTGCTGGGCGGTCAGCGACGTGTGGATCACTCCGTCGGCCCACAGACTTATTCGCAGTAAAGATATGAACAGCGGCGTCCGATCCCATCCTGCGAATCATCCCCGAGTTATTGGGAACGGAAGATCGCGTTTATTCCGCGACGCTCGTATTCGAGTTCGAGCGACCAATTTTTTTTTTTTTTTTTTTTTGACCAGCGTTTCGCAAGACTTACGACGTTACGTTCGAGCGAAACGAGAAGTGGCAAATGGCAATACCTTTTGTAAATTAAACTCGATCAACTTTTCTCGTTAATTTTTTGCAAAATGGAAAAATAAATAAACGTTTGTGCGTTAATCGTCTTTCGATTTCATCCAAGTCGGAAATTCAAAAATGTTTTAAATTTATCCATCGAAATTTTATTTGCGTTAAACGTATTATTAAAAACGTGTACGAATGTATCGATCGATGTAGAATATAATTTTGTAGCCTTTTAAAAAAAGCGACGACAAATTAGATTTTTCCTGTACTTTGAAAATGTTATGGTTTAATAAATGAAAAGGATGAATTACCCGATATGCAATGGATGAGTATTCCACTGCTGCTATCGTTGAGGTATCTTAAAATTAGCTTAAGATAATTCTGTGTGAGATTGACTAGATCCCAGACTTGATACTGCTCCCAATTGATTCGAAGTTGCGAGGATATCGGATCCTCCGGTACCCCGATTTCAGCGTCCACGTGCGTTTGAGACCAGTCGAAAACCAAACCCATTGCCAAGTAGTCATTTTCTCGGAACTCTTTAAAAAATTCGCATCCTGGATATGGCAATGATATAATCGTAAAATCAGAGTACCTTCGCTCTTTGTCAACTTTTTCCGAAGAGGTAACGCTAAAATATTTATCGATAAAATATTTATATGTTTTTCGAGATATCAAAATTTTAATTTTTACACAAATAAAAGGAAAATATATTCAAATAAATAACTAAACTTACTTCATGCCAAACTTAACCTTCTTTTTCTCTACCATAAAATCAATTATCGTTCCTACGTTCAGTGTTTTTAATAATTTAATATCTTGATGTCTGACTTTGTCGAAGAGTTGCCAGTCGCTCATCACTGACTCTCCAGTCCTGTCATCGTCAACCTGTTGTTGCAACGTCGCAGCCGTTTCGTTGCCGGCAAAAAAATACTCGAGTCCGGATCTGCCGTAGATCTCCGGACCACCCGATAAAGTGGCGGATCGACACACGTGCCTACCTTTGTACAATATTACAGGTAATGGAAATCTTGAGCGACACCTGGCAAACCTCGCGCTCTTCATCAGATCCTGAAATGGATTTGTTTATATTATTCAAATTCTTCGTTTATTTAGTTGTACGTAACGACGAACTTTAATCGACCGCAGTTGTTCAGTCATTTAAAAAATCTGTATCAACCTTTAATTTGTTAGCATCGTAAATACTTTCGTAAATGGTTTCGGTGGTACGTTGTAAAGGCGGTGGAGTGTCACAGAGATTCTGATTACGATGTTTCTCGTATTCTAAAATCATGAGATGACTCGGGTAATGGGCACTCAAATCACCGCTGTTGTTGCTTATTATTGTATGCGTATAGTCCAGGTCCGCCAGCAGTATACATCTCTGCATAATGGCTTGACCCTAAAATTATAAGAGAAGGAAATTTATTATTTATAAATTCAAGATTATTCAACGGAACTATTATTACATTATTTTAAAAAATTTAAGTAATTCCGTGTATTTTTATAGTGTAAAATACAAATCGAAAAATTCGTTAACGCCAAAATAAAAATAAAATATTTTTTAATGGCTTTATCTCTATATCTATATTATTATCGTTTACTTTATTTAATTAATATTTCATCGTTACTTATAATACATTTTATAAATATTTAAATCGAAAATAAATTTCTTTTTACAGATGAGTATTAAGTTTTTATAGAAATAGACCAAATTTTAATTTTAGTTATATTTGATCGAATTAATCCTTAAAATAGTATTTTAAAAGTTTAACTTTGGTTATTGTAAACGTACTGTACTATCTGCATCCTTGGCTCGATAAGTATTTTTAGAAAAATATTGTAGAAGCTCGTGTAGATCCTTAGTAGTAATGTCGGTCATATTTATGGAATCCAGAGTGACGGCGAAATTGTTGAACGTATATATTATGCACCAAAGTCTGCCAAGGTGTTTTGTAGGTATAAAATTGCACTAATTTTAATGTCCACGACATAACATCACAATTTCTCATTCGCGATGATTCTTCTGACGCACTTGGTCTTAATAAATTTAAATCTTGCACTGTTTGATAACGGATTCAATTCCCTGAATACAGCTTTAGTTGCTGAAATAAATAGTTACAATTAACTTCAGAAATTTATATTTATACATATACATTTTTGACCTTGAACTTTAAAACTATTATCGATCGATAAAATACGATTAGAAATAAAACCCTAAAATCTTCCATAAATAATAAATTTGAAATTGTTAAAATATAATAAAATAATATTTATTTTATTTTAAAAGGTAGTTTTTTTTATTTATAAAGTACGATCGAATACCGCACACTGCAAAAAATACAATACGAAAACCGACGGTACGTTCGCTACTTTTGTTTTATATTTTAACGATATAATCTTTATATCAACGATACTTAATAAATTAATATCTAACTAAATTTAAAAAATTTTTATCTCAAAAATAAATTTGCATTAAAAAAAATCCTTTATTAATAAGTTTTTATTTTAAGATCATAATAATCAATTATCAAATATTTAGATTAAGTCTTTCGCGATAAAATAAGTTTTATATATAGAAAAAAAATTAATTAGAATAATTATAGATATCTCTCAAAAAAACAAGCAAGCTTAAATACTGTAGCACGTTTCTATAAATCAATTAAATTATAATGCTTATCATTCTATAATTTACATTAAAGAGGCATAATTATCTTATCTGTCAAAGATTAAAAATATAATTATAACGAACATCTTTAAGAATTTCATAGTTTCTAATTTATCGGAGTATTTTAATAAAAATGAATACATCGAAAGGGATTATTTTGATAGCGAACACACTCGAAAAAAAAACTGGTTATACTATTCGAAAAAATTGCGAAGAAATCATAACATTGAAAAAGTAGAAACGATCCATATTATGGTTAATTTTAAAAAAAGTTTACATTCTTTTTTAATAATTTTTTTTAAACTTAATACCATCCGGTAAATGTAAAAAACATAAACGAGTAAATTTTAACGTATTCGAATATAAATTTGTGATAATATATTAAAATTAAATACCTTTAAGAAAAGGAATAATAATTTAAATAACCAACAAAGGTTAGGAATTTCAACCGATTTTCTTAAAAGTACACTCGAATCGAATTACGACTCTCAATTATCGCTTATCAAAGTAAAGTTTAGTAAATAGAGCGTCGAAACAAGTACAGTTACGGAATAACTATTTGCGATAAAGTGACAATGGCAATAAATTTCATACTCTCATTGTCACCGAGTTATTTCTACGTTAAACATGCTCGATAATGCAAATAACAATACATAAAAATAATTTTTTATCAACTTTATTCTACGTCTACAGCAATAAGAGTCAATGAAATTTCTTCCAGAGCATTAATTCGAAATTCATCTGACTGTATAATTAATCGTACGTAAGCATTATCGGTGGAGAAATCACAAAATGAACATCACAAGCAAGATAGATAAAAATTTAGAAAGAAAACACAACAAAGGTTATTGGATAAAGAGAAAAATGACACAATAAACATAAGAGCACATTCGGTGAGCGAAGACATAATGTAAAATAAATGTAAAATTAATGTAAATAAATGTAAAATAAATGTAAAATAAATGTAAAATAAGGCTACTCGGAGATATATATATTCGGTTATACGAAGCGAAACTTTCTCACTCGGGGTTTCCTTAATAAAAAACTAACGTGAAAAAGTGCTGCGCACAGTCTCGTGGCTCTGACAGCGAACATAACCTCGTAGCCACGCATGCCGTGTGTCTCGTCGCGCACAAGTCGAGACCAAATACGAAAATACACGTGCGTCCTCACACGAACGTATCGATCTTTTTTCCTTTTCTTCCTCCTTATTTTTCCTTTATTTTCCTTTCGTTTGTTTATTTCGCATACGCGATAGTTCACTCGGCGTTGCTGCTAATAATTATACAATGATCCAAAAGACGTGAAGGACATGCAAACACACGTACGCGCACTCACACTGGCACACGGACACGCGCGCGCGAGCTGAAAAAAAATACCATTCGGTGTCGGTGTCTGCGTTTTCTTATTGGAGAGCGCGACCTGCTTTTATCCTTGTCTTTCTTCCTCCTTCCTCCTCCTTCCTCCTCCTTCCTCCTCCTTCCTCCTACTTCTTCCTACTTCTATCCTCCGTCCTTTTCTCTTTTTCCCCGAGTGCAAGTACAAGGGAACGAGGTCGTGTCGCGAGTCTCTTTCTCTATCGCCTTCTCTATGTTCTATAAGTACGTTTCTCGCCAAGTTTATCGCATCTATAGATATACGTTTTCACGCAGCTCCGTACTTTTTTTTTATCGCGTAACTGCGGACGCATAGATTTATATTATCGCGTCACGAGGCGCCAATAGTTTCCTCTCTCTCTCCTCCTGTTCCTTCCGCGTTTGTCTCATCTTCGCATTATCTCAACATTTTATTTTTCCATTTTTTTTCCTTCGCCTTTTCTTTACTTACGCGTATATCGTATTTTCGTCTTTTTTCCGTCTTTTTTTCGTCTATTTTTCGTCTTTTTTTCGTCTTTTTTCGTCTTTTTTTTCGTCTTTTTCCCGTCTTTTTTCCCGTCTTTTTTCCCGTCTTTTTTCGACTCTTTTTTTCCACTCTTTTTTCCACTCTTTTTTTGCCTCTTTCCCCCCCCCCTCTTTTTCGCATATTTTTTGCATCTTTTTTACGTAAGCCCGGCAAATTTATGTTTTATTGGCATCGAGTTCAAAAGTTTAAGGGAAAAAATCAGTCTTCGATGTTCCTTCTACGCGCGAATCGTTACCAATTGTACTATTACCGATCAAACGTGGCCTTGTCTAAATATTCCCTCGGTATTATCGTTTACCCTTAAAAGTATCTCCCGAGACTCGGAATTAAAATTGTTGATACGGTGAACGTTTGTTCGTCTCTTCTAATTTTTTCAAAAAATGAACAAACGTTCGTTATTTCGTCGCAAGGAATTTTTGCATTAGTACGACTGCAGGTAAGGTTATTCGTATTTTTTGGGCTTCCCAAAATACGACTACTCGAATTGAAAATTATATATACGTCGGAAGCGGCTGAAAATTAAGTACAAGGTAAATGTTTTAGTGTATATGTACTTGAAAATCTTGCTTATACAACTTTTAAAGTTCTATCGATTCTTTCGAAATAAAACAATTGTATTCCTGTTTAAAATATCGTAACGTTATCTTTCTAAAAATATTCTTTTGTTGAACGTATCCTTCGAAATGAGGAAATTTTTAATAGTAATTATAAATTTATAATAATTTGTCTAGTAATTTTTATTCCTTTTGTATTTTGTTTTTTTTTCGTTAACTTTGTATTTCACCGCTGCTAATTTATAAATGTTGAGAAATAGTCGTTTTCATTTTTTCTAACGTTTTAAATTTAAATATTCTAATTTTGACAAATAACCTTTAACGTTAATACAAATTGTAAATTATATACGCACAACTCGTATGTAAAAAAGATTCCAATTGTATTAATAAAATATCGAATATCGAAGTGTATATAATTTAGTGCAATAATTGTGGCAAATGACGTAATTAAATTAAATTATAACGAGTAGCATCTAAGATAATTGTTCATAAAATTATTTGAGTTTATTGTTTTTTAAAAACTTACCCGTAAAAATGCTTGTAATCATGCATTAACCTAATAATTCTATAATAGTTACAGAATAATTATTTTAATTATATTTTCTAATATAAAATAAATACATTTATAAATAAATGTGACGTCAATCATTATATTTATTATAAATTTCAAATTATCAAAAAAGTATGCATTTAGAACGATTCATTTAGTAAATATTTAACTTATATTTAATTTAACCGATGTACAAAAATTTTTCAAACTAATCTGAATACTAATATTTATCACTAATATTTAAGAATAGCAATTAAATACTTTATGATTTTAGAGTATCGTAACGTGTGAAATATTACATTGACGGATAAACAAAATTTTCTTAATTTAAAAAGTGAAGGTTACAAATCGATATTTGTGTAGCAATATCATTAAAAAATCAATATTAAACTCGATATTCATTAAAATGTATGTTTGTATTTGCCTCTTACAATTCGTTCGAATACCATTTTACGTTACTTGTTACCATTTAATATTGTTTGTGTTATGATAATTAAAAAGTCGAATAAGCGCTGAGTTAAAAACCAAGTTTTAAAGATATATCAAGTATTAAGTTTGCTTTAACAATAACCAGATATCGAATATTTTTTTAAATTAAATAACTATTGGGGTTTTTTCAATTTTCCGAACGAAACTAAAATTAAACTCTACATCTTACTGTACTAATTGTATTTAATAATCGTGCGATCTTCAAAATTTAAATACAAATAACTTGTGAGATATCCTGTTTTAAAAATATTTATGTAAATATGCAGCAATACAATGTAAATAGTAACTAATTACTAGAGATAATGTAGTAACAAAAACTGTCATTTTATAAGATTCTTATATAATATTATAATATAATATATTCCTAACAATTTTTTATCATTTTAATACAATTTTACTGACATACATATATATTGTAAGCATAGGTTACAAAAGCTATATATTTGTTTATTGGAAAATTTTATAGATATTGATCCGATTATTTCTAATAGTTAAATAAAAAATTTTTAAATTTTTATCATTTAATTATGTTTAAATTTTTTATTTTTTATTTAGATTAAGTAGTATCAAGTTTAAGAAAATTCTTATAAAAAGGAAATAATGGACAATAAAGTTTCAGTTCTACTGTGATCGATATTACCAAGCGTTTCATATTTAATCGCAGTGATAAAGTTTAAAACAATATTATTTGTATTTCAAAAATAAATAAAAAATCTAAAAATAAATAAAATGGGTGTAATTTAAGTTCTGTATATTTTTGAGATAATTTATGTAAAAAAATTTTGAATTCTTACCAAATTAGTAGATTCTTTTAATAAATAAGTATTTGAGTAATTAAATTACTTATTTTAATAGTATAATATATTCGCCTATTTTAATTTATAAATTCATAAATTAATAATTTTTAGAAATGTTTTTAACGACGAATCAAAATATATACATTATTAAACAGAATCGGATAATATCGTTGTCGATAGATGATACGATGTAATTTTGAATTTCTTTATTGATTAAATAATATTTAAAATTATCTTTATCCAAAATTCTGTTTATAGTTATGTTTTTATGATATGTTTTACGTAATGCCTTCGTATTTGTTTCTAACTTAATAAAACTAATTTTATATTTCAAAAGTTATAAAAAAGTTAAAATGTGAAAATTTTTAAATTATCAAGAAAATGGAAAATAATGTTATTTTAAAGAAATATTTCATGTAATGCTAAAAGTTCATAACAGCTTAATGGTGCAGCTAATATAAATATTAACCAATGATGCTTTCGTTTATCTTTTAATACTCTTGAGAAACATATAATCGTGAAAGCACTTAGTGCTCTGAAGGTAATCAAAGAATTTACTTTTCTTCTGCTTCTGAAAAAAGCTCTTTTCAAATTCTTTTATCCTTATTCGATTAATATTTTCTCATATTATTATTAAATTCCTTTGTGATTGAAAAATGAAATTTATATTTTCATAATTCAGAATATTTTAAATAATAATGTACAATCTTCATAATTACTCATCGAGTCGAACAGTAAATTTTCTTAGGCTTTTACGCAAAATTTACAATAAATAAAATATAAGAATCGACGAAACTTTTTTTATAAATAAATTAATCGACCTAAAATTATATACAAGTACAAGACGTATAATTAAATATGTAACTAATCTTTTTCAGTATCAGTATCAAAGTCGAGAAGGATCTTATCAGGGAATTGATATTGCGCAATGAATTATCTTTTATTCATTTTTTATATTTATTTAATAAATTTAAATTATTAAAATGTTATAAAAGACTATAAAATATTTATCGATGAAATTATATGTTCGATATTCAAAGGTCTTAAAGTATTACTTTCGTATTGGTTACAAAAATCTAGTTTTATTTTTACGCGATGAGATTTATAAAAATCAGAAAATTAAAAAGAAATCCGTGATCTGACAATATTTAACTCTTTAGATTGAAATATCAATGGTAAAATTATTTTCAAATGCCTTTATTTTATTATTATATTCTTATAAGCTTGAAAGTAATGTAGAAAATAATGAAGTCGTAAAAGACAGTTTATTGGGAGGCTATTTTATTAAAACGCTTTCGAGTTGTTAAAATAAATCATAAGATCTCATTCGCAGCTTTAATTTGTTTTCAATAGTTTCCTTTTAAAATGTTTTCGATTTGCATTTAAAAGCAAGTAAAGTAATTTGTTTTATAAATCTTTCAATATTATTCTAGCTTTTCTTTTTCATAAAAGAAGTTCAATACTGACAAAAGAAAAGTTTTTCAAATAACGCGTTAGAAATATATTTGGAGATTACACGAATGGAAATGTACCATTCTTGCAAAATGTGCATACAAATATTTATTTATGAACTCTTAGATCACTAGATGGATTACTAGATTTCAATGTAACGTATCTTATTTTTTTCTTTCGATACTTTTCTTTAAATAATATATAAACTAATGTAGTGTTTTGGATTTGTTAACGCTTGTTTTCTTTTTTTTATCGAAAACTTCTTAAGGCTTCTGTTGATTGATAATGCTAAATTTAAAATTTAATCATAAGGCTATTTATAAATGTTTCAAATTATCTCCCTTTTTGCACAAGATTTTTTTTACTTTCATTCGATCTATAATTTACTGTAAAGAGAAACACTGCTTTTTAAGTATGATAGTATTTTTAAGAAACAATTAGATTATTTTAAATAAACTTTGGAATAATAATAAAATTTTATTTAATTTCATATTAAGTACCTGAAGCTTAAAAATTTATAAATTTAGTTTCATCATAATAATAAAAGTATATTTATAGTGTGCCCATTTAAAACTATATTAAAATGTAATATTTTTATTTTGCTTGATTTATTTAATTTTTAGTTTGAAAATTTTTTGAATTTTATTTATTAAAATTATTTAAATTTGATCCAATATGTAAAAAATATTATTTTTGATTCAAAGAATTTTATAATCTTTTTTCAGACATTTAATTTTTAATTTTTTTGAGTAGTTAAAATCTAATTAGTTTGAAATAAAATTTAAAAATTTTCAAATAAGTAGAAATAGTTAGTAGGATATAATTTCAAATTATTAGTCTTTTAATTTTTAGACATATATTATAAGTAAACTTGAAAAACTATTTTGTTTTTAAGGTGCTTGAAATTTTATATTTAATTTATAATTTAAACTACTCGTGGAAAGTAATTAAAGGAATTCAAATAGAACGTAATAGATTATAGTTTTTGACATCAATAATGTACCAGTAAAGATTTTACATATTTTATTTTATCTTGGTATTTTATATAGTTTTACATGTTTTATTTTATTTTGAAATAATTTAACTTTTGTATAATTTCTATTTATTGGAACTTATTAACGTATTTTAAACGGACATCGGCAAAAATTTTCTACTTTAATAACTATTAAAAAAAAAGAGTTAAAGGGGTTATAAGCAGATAATTAATTTTATTTTATTATTAATATATAAATAAAAATTTTAAAAATATAAGTAACGTTTGAAATGGTAATTATAAAGAAATTTAAAATCAATGCATAAAGAATTTTTACATCAAACAAATACATTTGTATGGTAGAAGATAGTATTATTAGTATCCGAAATGATAATATTCCAAATGTTTTTTATAACGTATACATCGTTGATAATTGAAATATTTTATTCCCCCGTCTTAAAAGTTAATAATAATATAGGAATATTGTTCCTTAAATTAATTCAGAGCATAAATCATTAGTCTCACTTTACAATCGGTTAAATGATAAAAACGACTCGCTAGTTAACTCGACTGCAAATAACAATTCCTTCTTTGCAATCGACAGTCCTCGAGATGTTCTCGTTGGAACTAGTAACAATTATCGTTGCTCTTCTCCACTACTTTAACAAATGATCACGGTTGGAAAACTACGATTTTCGAAGAGAATGAAAATTTAATCGCACCTCGGTTGTACTCAACACCAAAGCACTTACGCATTTTGCGCGTAAAAAAAAAGGGGTGACTACGACACTAGGATTCGTAACGTACACGTAGAGATGGTAAAAGACCAGGGCAGCGGTAAAAATACCTGTAGAATTCGCTCGTCTCCCGAATCGAAGAACCGCATCACCGAGACAGACGCGACGATGCTACGATATTCAAGGATAAGCGAATTTTCGTTTGACTCGATGGGTACAAGAGCGAAATAGATTGGATGTCGTCGGAGGAGTTATTCAAACTTGGGGTTTTCTTGGATGTGAAAAATTGCGTCGAACCAATTTTCTTGGCTCTTCTGGATCTCTACGTTTCAGTTGTTCCGTAGATAAAAACGTTCGACGCTTTATACTTCGACGAAAAGGAGTGCGGAATCGTCGGGGGTTGCAGCAAGTGCAAGCTCACTTGCGACGAGGAGGGGGTTGATATCGTTTGCAAAGATTATTCGCAAGGAGATTCGCCAGGATTCGAACGAGCAATTGAATTTAAATCCTTACGTGCCGATATCGCGTTCTCAGGGTTACTTCGCTTACACAGGCATGAACAAAACCTCGAGGCTGTTTTCGCTCAAGAACTCCGCGATGTTCGAGATATCGAGATCACCTTTCGGTGTATCGTACGCTTACGAGAATATGGTTTTTTGTTGGACGAGCGACGACCAGATAGCGACGACCAGATAGCGACGACCAGATAGCGACGACCAGATAGCGACGACCAGATAGCGAAGACCAGCGTTCCATTCGAGTGTCGAAAACTGCATGTCACCTTTCGCTTCGACTACAAAATTCAATTATTGAAGATTCTAACGCTGACGGATTACGAGTTTTTATTATCGACCGTTAATTCGCGAAAGCGAAGCATCGTTGAGTTTTACCCGTCCAAAGTTGACGCGAAAGGTCGTCACGGTAGGACAATCGAGATTCGTGGAATAGTGACCGGATTCGGTATACGGTTTACGAGCGTAAAGTTGGTCGACCCGAGATACCGTTTGTATTATTCTGTTATGAAGGGTGGGAAAAGGAACGATGCGAAAGTAATTAACAAATGCATTTTAAGAAGAATATTTGATGGGGATTCTTTAATACGATTAGACGAGTGTAATTTTTCAAAATTTAGCTTTTGTTAATTTTTTCTTTGTATTAGTTGTTTCATTTTTATACATTTATTAAGAAAGGTATCGTATCGTTAAAAAAATATATAAGGAAGTAAAATTCTATTTTCATTATGTTTTTTAAACCGTGTTGGGAAGATCGAATAAAATCTTCTTTATTATTTAGTATTGGACTTCGTAAGATTATTTTAAATATATCGCAAGAAAACGCAAAGTTTTTTAATTTGTAACTATTGATTGTGTACACGAGAAAATTATTTCTATAAAGTTACGATATTTTTTGTATCAACTCTACGTTCAATAATTTAGATATAATAAATTTTGTCGTTGTAATTTATGTTTACAAATTAATAATATATTTAAGTAATTCATTTTTTTGAAATAAAGAGAATTTATTTTTAATAAATTATTCACTAAGTAAGATAATAAATATTTTTATTTTATCTATTTGTAAATTTAGTATATCCAATTTTTTTTGGTATATTTCCGTATAAAAATTATTTTTGTTTAAATATTGTACAAATAGAGTTATGTATCTAAATTTCAAAATTAAGCAAAACATGTAAAAAAACGTACGCGAAGAATAAATTATATATCGACGACGATGATAATATTCGTAATAATATCTTATAATATATATTATATATTTCATAAAAGTAAATTGTTACGTGATGATTATAATATTTACTCTTAGTAATCGAAAAGAGAAAAAAAGAGAGAGAGAAAGATTAACGAACGAAAAATATATTATAATAATTATTCAAATGTAAACAAACGTACACAACATTGAATATTGGTTGGAGTTTAAGAAAATTTCTTAAAATTGATTTGTTCGATTAAGATTACCTCCTTCAACGAATTAGATTCACTGAATTTAACGTTGCAAGTAGACTTGCGATTTTATCCCAACGTAGAAAGACACCTAATTGCAGGAGTGTTCGAGAAATCCACCGCAGCTCGTGAAATGTGCAGATCACACTTAAGAACTCCCATGAGTGGATGAGGAACTTCTTTACGAGATGAGATGATCACGAATACGATCCTAAAATTTTATTATTAATGGAAAGGTTTATCGGTGGTTACACCGGAACTTTCAGTCTAATTAAAACTTACATAAATAAGTGACGGAATGTATCTCTTGAATTATTAAGACACGATTTGATTTCTTAGCAAAGATCGTTTTTCGTAAATATAGATTCTATAGAGTTGAAATAACATAAATATTTTATGTTTGCCATCAGGTACGTATCGTAAAATGCATATCCGGATCACCGATAATTTTTCGAATCACTTTGAGAATCTGCCTTGAAAATGTATTTTTGACAAAAATTTATCTTCTTTCCGTTATTGAGCTTTGAAAAGTCACTGGTTTATTTTTAAACTTCCAGTCAGCAATTAATATAAAATATGTTTCTTTCTGGCTACTGTCTGAAAACATTACTTTGAAGTTATTATCAACATACTCTTGCTTTCCAGGCTTTTTTACATATGGCAAATTGCCATTCCTCGTCGACTGCGTTCGCTACTTCGTGCTCGATACATTGATGCGCATTCGGGTCATTGTACATTTACATAAATTATAGCGTTTATAATAATGCGGATGAATCAGAAGACAATCGATCGTGGGAGTCGGTTGCTACACGCTAATACCAGTAGTTCCAATGCTTCTTTTTCCAAATTGAGCTTCGTTGTTATACTATTTGCACTTGATAAAATTTGAGCTTATGATAAATAAATTGAATAATAAATAATAGTTGAAATTAGAAATTTTATGGAATGATGAACGCAATGAAGAGCGGTTTATAAATTTATGTTTAATCCGATGTACCCATATTTTTTCTATCTTATTTTCGAATCGAAGCTTCCTTCCTCTCTTCGCATTAACTTTTTTTTTTATTTTTTTTCAAGCATATTTTATGGTAAGCGGTGAGTTCAAAGTTACAGTGGACAAAATTGAGTTGCGAAATTTTGCAGAAGCAAACGTACCGCAAAGCTCGATGCCAATTTCTCACTACGCCTGTCTGGAATTTGGCCTATGTTGACCTGAAAACTACCGCTACTACATTATATACTACATAAGGCCATTTTAGTACGAGAGTATATTTGTATCTTCGCTACGGATAATACGTTATTTGAATACAGTAGAAAGGGATAGTCTTTATCTGGTGCGCAGATGTTTTCATGTACTTGTGCTTGTTCTAAAGCTTCGAGTTAAGGTATATTTTAATTAGCATGGGTCTCAAGATTACAATTAGAATATCTTGGAATGTTTAAACGTTACGGATAATGATAAAATTAAACAAAAATTTCGAAGTTAAAGAACATTTTTTTGTAAGCTGCAATTAAAAATATTTTGACAAGTTTTGCGTCGCTTTACGGCCGTTGATTAAACCTGATTCGAATCGTCTTTATCGATTTAAACTTAAAATAAAACAACGAATATCTGATAAATGTATGTTCGGTTAACAATAATAATTTAGCAACGAAAAAAAATTATAATCTTTGTTTCGAAGTACTTAGCGGATACTTTGTACTTTAATTTGTAATCATTTGATTTATTTCTTTTTTCCATATTTGGTTTTACAATCATATATTATTTGCAAAAACGATATATAAATAAATTTCCGAGGCAATATATTAAGCAAAAATCTGTTTTGCAGGATTAAAAAAATTCAGAATGTATATGTTTATTATATCATAATAAAACAGACTATATTAAAAAATGTAATGTATTTTTCTCTGTCAAAGTTAGCTTTTTTTTTGTTGAATTCTCAAACAATCTTAGATTAAGTTTATCTTTGAAATATATTAAAATAGATAAACTTATATCATTTAGAAGTATAGAAATTTATTGAAATAATTTTATATAATTCTATTTCTAAACATATGATATACAAATATCGTAGAATAATTATAACAGAAATCATACTATTATTTCAAAATTTAACGATCGATTAAGAATAATATAAAAATAATAAAGAAAACTAATTCAAAGAAAAGTGAAAAATAATATGATGTTTAGAAAATTATATTTTAATTATCGTAACGTATTATTTAAATTTTAAATATAATTTTTAAAATTTGAATCTAGAATTTACAAAATTTTATTAGCAATAATTATGTATAGTATTTATACGAAGTAAAAGTACTAATAAATTTAAAAAATGAAGTTTGTAATATTTAAAAAGAAAATATGTAGAAAAATATTTGTAACGGAGTATTATAATATTAGTAAATGTAGGTAAGTATGTAATTAGAAGGTATAAGAATTCTATATTTCATCAAAAAATTTTAAAGTAATTAAATGACATAGATTAAGGTTGGTTGAATATGGAGTTAGATAGGAGGAAAAAGAGCATCAATAAAGGTTTTAGCCGAAAATCGTAAACTTGCAGATTTTTAGATACACCGAGAGGAAGGTGCGAACATAATATTAAATTGGACTTAGCAGAAGTAGAGGATGAGCAAGTTTTTGGTGGAAAATATAAAAGAATGGTGATAATATTTTTATCATTTATACAATATTGTCCCATAATGTTTTTATTTTTCCGATAATGGAATAAAAACTTATTATGTAAATTGAATTTTATTAACATTTTCTACTTCATTCGATGATGATTAATGAAACTTATAACGTGTTTTAATATCCATTCTGTAGTAAATAATATTTAAATAATGTGTTCTTTGATATAGTCACTATGATTAATGATATTTAAATTTGAAAGATATAAATATTTATCAATGAATCAATAAATGTTTCACTGTCCTTTTTCTCTTCTCTATATAAATACATTCGGATATCATTGATTTTAATCTTGACTTTTTCAAAATTTTTGATGAAAACTTACGTTTTTAAATATATTTTTTTAAACATTAAATAGAAGGTTTATCAAATGATAAAATTTCTGTCAAAAATTATATATAAAGAAAAAATTAATGCCTTAAGTTATATAAAACTTGAAATGAATCGGTGTAAATAATATATGAAATGATATGCTATATAAGTTATCCCACAAACTTTGACCGATATTTCTTAATTTTATCCAAAATTAGTTCAGTCAAATTTTTTCTATATTTAAAGTTTTTATTAAATAAAACTGTACAAGTTTAGAAAAAGAACTTTATAATCGAGTAGAAGACTTTCTCTATTATTCAATTTTTTTTTCAATTAAATACTAATTAAATATTTAAGAAATAAAATACAAAATCAATTAAAAATAATTAAAATTATAAACTTCTTATAAGTTAAATGTTGTATTAACAATTTATAGAATAATATTCTTTTTTTATTTATCGTAAAATATATAATTAGAATAAAGACATTATTAGTAAAAATAGTTTATTTATATTATTTGATACGTGAAAAGAGACACCGAAAATATAAAAATTTGTAATCAACATTAATACATTTTAATAAATGTTGAAAGTAATATATATTACGTAGAAAAGATAGATATTATTTACCAAAATATTTTAAAGTATAATTTAGAAAAATGTAAATTTAAAAAGATTACATAAGTATTTTTTATTTTGTAACAATATACATTGCTAGTATAACTGTACAAAATACAAGCAGTAATTATATGTTGTTTCTGAAAATTAATAATAACATTTAATATAAATTAATAAATATTTTGTATTTCTATATTATACTTTTATTAGAAAATATTGGACGAATTAAATGTTATTTTTGTACATAACATAAAAAATAAAATAATTATGCAAGAGATAAAAGTAAATTATATTTATTTATTTTATTTGAATGCTAATTCATTTTATTTACAGTAACGATAATTCTAATATTTCAAGTATGTCTGCCTAACTTATTTTATTCAAATTTTGTTTAAACACATAGGAAAACCTGTTTGCTATTTATAATATGCAACAAAAAGTAATAATATTTAAATAATTTTATATACGTAAAAATAATAACCTTTGAAATTATAAAATATGTAATTCACGTATATGCATAGTTTGCATACAATTGCACGTGTGTCGTACTTAATATCTTTTTCATGCTTTTACTTTACGCAATTTGTTGCAGCTTCAAATTACTTTTTAGAAAAGTTTAATTTTTCAATATTGATATTTATTTTTTACATTGAAGTTTACGTTTTATTAAGAGAATGCGTTAATAACACAAAAATTTTTACATTAAAAATGATAATTTTATTTCATTTTAAATCTATATTAAATCAAATTTGTACATATTTTAAAAACGTATTATACTCTATCAGGTTGTATTTTAATTAAAATAACGCTTAATTTTATTTCGACTATTTTAATACGGTAACACGATAAAATTTGGGTTAACAATTATTTTATAAACGAATTAGAGGTTGTTTGCTTCATCGTAGTATTTAAAGCACTCGAAACATTTTATATACTATGCATTGGATTATTGTATTTTTATGCTTATTATTAGTAATTAGATATAACGAGAATAATTCAGGCACCGATCGACTTTTTTTTAATTAAATAAATTACAGTCATCAAATTAAACGATAAAAATTCTATCCAGATATTTATATATATTTTAATATTATGGTTTGCGTATCCGCTTACAAACATATATTTAGTATTATAAGCAAATTATAGAAATTTATTATGTAATCATCAATAAAGTATTATCATAATTATTTACTTAATTATTATTAGAAACTAAAGGATTGTATATTTTTATATTTTAAAGCTTTTAAAGCATATAAAACTAGAATTCAGTTTAGAAACACGAGTATAAAGAAAATACGTAAACAAATTTTAAAAGTTTAAATATACGTACAACTAAAAAAAGTAAATTTTTTAAAGTTAACAACTATTTGTTATTTTTAAAATAATTTCAAATTCTGTACTTTTCGAGAGTCATCGCGAACGGGAAAATCCATCTCCGAATTCTCCGATCTCCGAACCTCCCGTGGATTCACCTTTTCAGAGCAGCTTCCGAAAAGGCGGAGTTTTTCCGTACAACGACACACGATAGTTCATTACGACGTATCGGGGAATCGTGAAGGCAAGGGTAACGTATGTGTGTCCAGGACCGCCGGCGACGATCGCAGCGTAAGCTCCGCCATCGGCGAAGTCCTCGACGACGATCTGCGTGATCACGTGGTGGTTGTCCCCGACGAAGGTCTTGCTGTAGCTGAGGACGTAATCGGGCGGTCCCCGACGAGCCTCCATCCTGGTTTCTATCTCCTCGTCGCCGGGTTGTCTCTGGCCTACGGTGAGGCCGTTACCCACTCCCGCGTGGACGACCGGAGCCAAGGTCACGACGATGAGAGTCAGAGTCGCCGTCAATCGGTTCGATTTCGTTTCGAATTTCATTCTGCAAACTTGATCGTTGCGTATGATCGCGTTCTTTTTTTTTTTTCTTTATGCTTTGTGGGATGTTGTGTGATGATTTTGTGGTCTCGATGTTTTAATGGTTGATACTTGTATCGATAGCTGATGATTTTTTAGTTGTGTTTTTTTTTTTAATGTTTTTGAAGTTGATGAACGACTTTCCCTCTCATTTTTTAATATTTTGTTAAGATTTTTAATCCTTACTTTATTTGGTATTTTTATAAGTATTTTTGCAATTTAATGCTAAAAATTTATAAATATATATTTTATTAATCTAATTCTTTAATGATATATTATAATTATTAGCGAGTAGATTTGAATATAAAGTTTACAGTCGCTCGAAATGTTTTTGACGAGAATATTTACAATTCGATCTTCAAACTGTTACCGATAGAAACATAATTAATTTTAATATTAAACTAATTGCACGATTTTGATAAGTTTTTATCAAATTATACGATGATGGAATCTAAGTTTTTATAAGGAAATAATTAATATTTTTAACTATTAATTTAAACCGTATATATGAAATTCGTATGGAAAATATTTGGATAATTATTTACATTTTAATGATAATTATTAAAATTCGTGGTTTTATTAGTTACTTAAGTTGTCTCGATATAAAAAGATATATTAGTTCTACTTTTTATATTAAATTGAAAATAATGTTTTCTTATATTTTATTTTAAAACATTTTAAACGCATAATTCTCGCGTCAAGGTATAAAACGAAGAACCGAGAAAAGCTTTTACATTTAAGTAAAAGTTAATCCAAAAAAATTAAAGTAAAGTAATAAAGAATATTGATTTTTAAATTAACTATTACGTAATAAAATAATACAACATTGTTATTGTATTTAAATCAGACTTCAATAATAAAATATTTTTGTATTTTTACGTTAAAATACGATTATCGATAAACATAAATTTAAATTTATCATACAAATTATTTTTAATTTATAATTTTTTAATTAATTCTAATTTAAAAAATAGTTTTTTACGTGTATTAATTTTAAATGATTAAGGTTTAGAGATTATATAAATGAATAGTTTTTTCAATAATGTCTATTTACAATTTCAATAAAAAGATTTTTTCTTTAGTATACAAAATTATTTAATTAAGCAATCGTCATATTTATAAACTAATTAATTACAATTTTTTAAATATAATAATTTATAATGTAAAAATAATTTGATTTATTTTATACGAATATTTCATTTTCATTTTTAGGACCCGAATTTCATAATTTGGAGTACTTTTAATATAATTATTCGAGAATCAGTCACAAATAAAAAATTCGATAGTATTTATTAATGTATTAGAAAAGTACTTACATTAACGAGTCAATCGACACTATAAAAGTCTTTATAAACTAGGATAAAATAAATGATCAGGTTACAAATGTTAACAATTGCATATAATTAAAAGATAGTCAATATAAAATTTAGGGTGAAAACCCTAATTAATAAAATAGACATCTAAGTATCTGTTTTAAAGAAACATGCTTTAATAATTAAAATCCAAATTGTAGTCGAAATGAATCACCTGAATAAATATCGGCGATTTCAGCGCCAAATTCACGTTGATATGTCTAGTTTTTACAAGTACTCGAGGTAAATTTTTGAAAAAGCCTTGAAATTACAACCCGACAATGAGAAATAGCGCGTGATCTTTACAACTATCCAACTTTGACATTCGTTACACGCAAATGAACCGATCAATAGTTGATGTCACTGTGATACTGTGGAATGGGTTCAGAATAGGTTGATATTATTCAACTGAATTATACTCACTCGGATTCATAGTTAGACATGACTTCTCTTGCTATAATTTTTATATCGTCGTTGCTAAATCTTTCTTAATCCATTCGACTCAATTGAAGTTATTATTACCGACACGCGAATCAAATGGAGTGGGGTTAGCTACTTTGGCATTGACTGAATATATTAAGCAGTTTTTTTTGATAATTTCGAGCGTTATATTATGAACTGTATATTTGCTATGAATAATATATTCAAAGCCGTATCCAACTAAACATTTACAGACATTTAATATTTGATTAGTAAGCTTATAATCTATAAAATAAATACTATGGAATAAGTAACTTAATAACATTATAATAAATATCATAATAATTAAAGCATGTAAATATATATTTATATACACATTTTTTTAAGATTTTTGAAAGAGTAAAATGTATATGTGTATTTTAATAATATTCTGACAATTATTCAAATTAAAGTATATTTCTATTTATCAAAAACTTTATTATTTTTATGAATCAAAATTTTCTACTATATTTAAAATGAACTACTTAATTTTAATGTTTAAAAAATCATAGATAACTAGTTATAATTTAATGAAATAATCTTTTGATGCCAATTATATGGAGAATTAAAGTAATTTATTTTTGATTTTTTAAAATGAAATAATATAAATTAAAATTAAAAAATCGTTTTTTTTTATAATTTTTTAATATAAATTTTATATATACAAAAATTTAAAAATATAATAATTATTTTATGCGAAATGTATAATTTTTATGTATTATTATTATATTATAATATTTTTTATATTTATGACAAAATTCATAGGTATAAATAACAATTTTTTATTAATTTAGTTGTGTTTGTAAAAAAAACGAATACTACAAAATTATTTGTAATAAAATATTGTATTAAAAAATGTATTATAAAATATCAAGTTTTATATATATTTTTTATATTAATTGAATTTTTTTTCTATACTATCATAAAGTTCAGTATATTTTTTTATTTAAATTTCAATTTTCTATAATAATTGTAAAAGAATAATCGAAGTATAAATAAAACTACGCTTTAAGATAAATAATACATTTAATTATTTAGAATTTTATTGGTGTACTACATAAATTTATTTTAAAAAGTTTGATACGCTAGTAATTTGAATACTTAGTAAGGTTGTTTATTAAGTAATTTAAAATTATATCGTTAATGATATCCGTTAATACAGAATAAAATTTATTATATAACTATATTGTCAACATTTCAGAGATTTAATTCTCAAAACATTTTTTCATGTTGATAACACCAATTAAAATAAAAAGCATGAGAATATTTTGTTCCAGAGAGAAAATATATCAAAACCAGTTCAAGGTTCTTTAAAGCAAAGATAATGGTAGTTATTATACTTAAATCGAGTCCCCCTAAGATTGTAAAAGGTTAATCAGAGTTCATCCCTACTTCTTCACTGTTAGACACTACTTATTTATTTCGAATTATTTTCAATGTATCGTTTCTTAATGCAACTGAAATGTGAACAGTTCGTTACTTAAATCGAAAGCAGTTACATCGTCAACAGAATTATTGAGTATGTGCTCTTTTATAATACTTTATAATGTGAAAAAATATTATATTGTGATTAACTAGATTAAAATGAACCATATTATCATGTAATTTTTATTTTTTCATTCAATTAGGAATGGGTTAGTATGGAATTTTTAATTTTGATAAGATAGTAAAATCATTTAGACGATTACAAATTTACAAATTTTGTTTTCTTTGAAAGATTTCACTTAGTTTTAAATACACGAATTTTTTCTTATATTCTTATACGTAACTTATATTTAAAATTTAAGATAATGTAATACATTCGTATTAAAAATATCGTTTATTGCGTTTCTTCAAAATAAATTTTATCACTTTCCAAAATTTTTTTGTACACTTTGAAAGAACACACAATTGTAAGATTCAATTTATAATAGATTAGTTGGAATGTTTGTGTAAATCGATGATACGCGAAGTCTTACCACTATAAATAATTATATTAATAGCGCGTTTAACATTATTTGAATTTAATTATAATGTAACGTAAATTCTTTACGATACCAATATAATCTTAAAATTAATAAAAACTATTTTTTTCGAAATAAATTATTCGTGTACATTAATTTATATCGCAAAATTTTGTACTAAATCAATATTGAATTTTAGATAATTCTTTTCTTTATCAAAATTTATACAGAAGCCAAAAGTATTTATAAGAACTGCTTGGTGCATAATAAAATTATTCGTGTCTTTAACATTTCAGATCAGCGTGATATAAGTTACGATGACGCTTAAAAAGCTTTTATTTGTTCTTGGTATATTTTATATCGGCGTGGATAGTCACCTATTAACTCCTTTGAATAGTTTCCAAAAAGAATTGACATTTCACGATAAGCAAATAATTCTGACTTCGTCGTACTATATCGTGACCGCAAACGACAGCTTCTTATATGCAGTATGCGATTCTCATGAAAAGACCTTTAAGGAGAACAAGTGTAACGTGACCATAGAAACTCCAGCCTTCGAGAATGCCACTTACAAGGAAGTATGTCCAGTTCATCTTGTATCGAGTAATCGCAACTTCGAAATGCTGACGAAATTCAGTTTTTATCACTTCGGTGAAGATAAAGTGTTACTCTCCTGGCTCGTCACAGACAGCGACTTTCGCACAAAAGTAGCCAAGGTTCGCATTCTCCACTGGTCTAACTGCGATTTCTACGATGTCTTTGTTCCAGCCGATACGATCTACAGCATCGTTACCTTCGATAATAGCTTCGACGTCGTAATGAACAACAAGACCATGTGCCGTTCGGAGTATTGCAAAATCACCTACGATGCAAATGGGAAAAAGGTGAGCGGACCAACGCCTTTAGTGCCCAACATCAAGATCGCGAGTTTGGAGGGTGTCATACCCATAAATTCGAAATCATCGGCCAAAGGTTTATACCTCCTCGGCAAATCCAATAAGAACTTCGACACTGCCGATTTGATACGTACCGACCACAATGGAAACGGAGTCGAATTCGCGAAGATCAAGAACTACGATACCGCGAAAATGACCAACTCTCACGATTACTTTACCGTCTGTTGGATAAAGAAAGCGACGAACGTCACTTGTTCCCAATACGACGAACGAACGAATACGAACAAAGAGGTGATCATCAGATTTTTCGATAATTGGGGACCCGAGTTCACCAGATGGATACATCCGCATAATTTACCCGATCATGGATTATTATTGCTAAGCGGACAAACGAATATACACAACCAGCCGAAATTCGACAGATTTACCATTACTAAAATACAACCTAATGGTCACCGTGAAAAGTCTTTGGAGATCGGTGGACTCAACTTCCAATGCACGAGTATTCAAAATTTCTTCGTAGATGTAACGGATCACGTTGAAAATGAAATATGCTTTCACTTTATATGCGACAAAGCCAATTTCGATAAACACGGGATTACAAATACTCTCAAATTTAGTACTAAGTGTCTCCCTAAAACGCACGTATCCATGGCTAAGAACAGAACATTGAAAACAAATTAATAATATCGTCGTTTTTTATCGCATCTACGCAGTTTTTTTTATCGTGTTTCTATAAAACGACGAAGTACGATTCGAAAGTTTCGATAAAAGTATGGTGTTGGTGATAGACTTAATAAATAATGGTGAAATTATGTTATCGATATTAATCAGTGTCGATGAATTTTTTACGTTATATTTTCTACATAGTAAAGCGTTACTGTTCTAAAAATTGAAAGATTTTTTTTAAATTGCAAGTGCTAACATTTTCATGAGAAATTTTACAATAATTATTTCTAAATCTGGAGTGTCTGTATCCGATCAACATTTGTATTTTTTTTAACGCATTCGAAAGTGTAGATTATTAAGTTTTTTTACAAGTTTTTTAATTTTATGCCTATCATTTTGTTGGTAAAACAATTATAGCATAATATTATGTTATAAAACAAAGAAGTTTTTAATTTTTTAGAAATATAATGTAAAATTTAATGTTCTATGTGTACTTTCGAATAAAAATTAGAAATTCATCATTTTTATATAAAAGTAATTTTTTGTAATCTTTTTCATCCTATTTAAATTTTCTTAGACTATGTCCCCTATAAATTATTAAAAATAATTTAAAATTAAATTTCAACAAATAGAAATAACTAGAAAGAAAAATAATTTTAAAAATGTATTTTTTCAAAGAACGATGGAATACAAAATTTAATTATTTATCTTTGTATTAACAACTAATCACACTTATTTCAATGTTAAATTTTTATTGTGAAAAAATTAAAGTTGATGGTATTTTTTTCAAGTCATTAATATTAATTATAAATATTTAATCTTACACCAAAGCTTAAAAAAATTAACATAAAAATTTTTTGTATTTAATAATTATAAATCTGATCGACTATTTTTAAAAAGTAGATACAATATTTGTAATTAATTTAAAAATGAAGAATAATAATTAAATCATAATAAGATGAATATCTATAATTGTTTTAAGTAAATTTAAACTGGTTTTAAAATTAAATTCATTGGTATAAAAAAATATAAATAAAAATATATAAAATTCAATTAAAATTATGCTTTAGAAAATTCAGATCTGATTTTTTCAGTAAATAATAGAAAAATAAAATAGTATAATACTTCGCTTAATTTTTATATAAGTTATTTATATAAAAAGTTGTTTAATAACAAGTTTTAATTTATTTTTAATTAATATATATAGTTTAAAAATACAATATTCATTAAATTAATATTTGAATACAAAAAAATATTGTTGAATATTAAAGTGTTTTTATTATAAGCGTAATTATTAAGCATAATATTATGAGAAAAAAAATCTACGAAGTGAATTCGAAATATTAAATAAGTAGTACTTTTCATCGAAGAAAAAGTTATTATCAACTTACTTTACTAAGAATTGAATTAACAACACCTGTGAATGTTTATTTTAGTTTCAAGATGAATACTGATATTCTTTTATTTCATCTGATTTATAAAATCAATGTCACTGTTCTTATTTAATATTTATAATTATTTCTTACATTTTCTTTTACATTATCTTTTCTATTCAAGAAGAATTCGTTAATTGAAATGAGAAATGGTATGAATCGATTTGTTTGCGGAAATAGGATTTCATTTCATTTTTTATGATCGTATGTACACTTGAAACATGTGACACTTTCATTTAAATAAACGAAAGTTTAGTATTGAATATGATAACATATCTCGTATAACTTATTCAACATTACATAGATTTCTGATATTATGACTGAAAATTAATTTTTTATTAATTTTTGGTACTCTTAATTATATACAACTGTACACGAAAGTATGTAATTAAATATATATCTATATTTATTTAAATATATTAAATAATTGATTTTTGTCTAAAAATCTTAAGATAAAATTACCCAGAATTAACATTTAATATATTATTTGATAATAAACATTAAAATTTATAATTAATTATCAGTATTTAAGACTATTATGTAAAATTTCTATAGATTTTGATTCAAAATTTTCATAGATTTTTCTTATAGTAGATCATTCTTTATCGAGGTTATGACGTGTTATACAAGATAATATTTAACCTTTGCAATACAAGATATAAAGTGTTGTAACTCATCCCTACTATTCACTCTCAATGAATACGCGCATTTTATCAATGCTGATATTGTTAGTTATGTATGAGGTCTTATTCAATTTAGATGTAAAACAGAAAGGTTCTAGTTTGTATTTTAAAGTTAATTTTATTTTGTACATTAAGTACTTTTTTAAGTATCTAATATAGTATAATAATATACACCTTTATTAATTTAATTAATATTTCATATTAACCTATTTATCATCGTTGAAGGTACGTCACTTTAAGTATTTGATACATAAATATTGGCTTCTATTAAAAACTTTGTTTATTGATATATAAAATTTGTTTAAAACTGTTTCATGATTCTTTACGGATTTTTTACACAAAATTATTAACATTTATTTTGGTTTAACGAGATCGAAGATTTGAAGTTCGAAATAAAAAAATAACTTTGAAATATTTAAGACTTTGTCTTCGATAAATTTTTTATAATATCAAAGGTAAGAAATTAAAATGTTACAAATCGCATTTTTTTATTTTTTTTATTTTTTAAACGAATAAAATTCAATTAATCATTAATCATTCGAACATTTTTAAGGAGTATCCAGAAAAATCATTTTCAAAATGAAGTTAATCACGTGGATCATTTTGACTTATACCTTTTTCTCTGTGTGGACTATCGTTTCTTCCAAGGAAGTTTACGGCTTTCAAGAGAAGAACATCTTCAGCGAAACAAAAATTGTGTTCGATTACGAGCCGATCAAGAATAACTCCTTAATTTACGCAGCGTGCGATATCGAAACAAAAGGAACGGAAATGAATTGTAGCATAGTATTGGAATATTTTCCCAAGAATAGAGAAGTGTTCAAGAAGGTTTGTCAAATACAGTATCAAGCCAAAGAGAACACCAGCATCAACAAAGATCAGTTTCAATTGAAACAATTGTACAACGATCGCGCGATATTCGTATCTTTGGACAGGCACAAAACCACGGAGGACCTTAGCGTCTCGGTAGAGGATATCGTTTTACGCATCGTCGACATGTCCCGTTGCAAAGTTGTCGAAAAGAGGATATCTTACGAAGTTGTGCCACTTTTACGCAATGGAACCGACGATTTCCACGTGGTGCCTTACGAGAACACCTTCAACTTATTTTTTTACAACGTCAGCTTATGCGGTGACAAAATGTGTGGCCAAACTTATGACATAGACGGTAGTCTAATTAACGGGCCAGTTTCTTCCTACCTACCCTCGAAATTATTTAATAAACCTGTACTCGTGTATCCTGCGAAGCCTAGATCTCCATTCATGGGACACTTTTTACTTTCGTCCAAGTTGTATTTGGTCAGCTCGTACTATGGGAAGGTCACTGAACTGATGGACTATCCCTCCGGTATCGATGTTTTGGCTTTCTCGTGCGACAACGGATATTTAGGTGTGTAAACGTATCGATCAGGTATATTATTCGGATCGACTCGATGCATTATTCGATTATAGAAACATTTTTTTTATCTCATGAAATATCACGTGCAAATTTTAATAATGCTTGGAAATCATTTTTTTATTTTCTAATATAATCGTGCATGAAAAAAAATATCTATCGCTACTTACATTTACTACTTATTTTTATTTGGGTTTTTTATATTCGTTATTTATTTTTTACTCTTTTTTTTTGCTCTTTGCTTCATTTTCTTTATCAAATTCGTTAATTTCAAAATCTTTGCGAATTTAATATTAATTAAATTTAATATTAATTAATTATTTAAAGTATCGATCGAAGTAAATTTAAAATAATCCTTTCAAAATATATTCTACGATACGGAAAATTTCAGAAAATAATTTTTAATATAAGTTTCACTTTTGATACTTCAATATATTATCAGGAAAAAACGAATACACAAATATACATTCTTCAATTTGAAAAACTAATTTTTTTCTAATTTGTAAAATAATTTGTGATGATAGTAGATATATCTTAAAGTAAATTTGTGATATGTAAAATAATATTTGAAAAAATTACACTGTAAATGTAGATATTAAAATTTTGTGATACTTTTGAAATTAAAATTTTCAAATTCTTCACTTATTAAATGTAATTACATACATTTTTATATCTAACACACTCAAACATGTTCGATCATTTTTTAATCATTTATTTTTTTTAAACATTTTTTAAACAATTTTTCATAATTTTTATTTATAATTTATTACATAAAATATTAAAAACTAAATTATTTATCAAAATAATATTTATGATAATATTAATAAACGTTTATTATAATGAAATTACTATGATATTCTTTTTATTATTCCACATCCTCGAAATATTTATATTAATAATATGGTAGGTATAATTATTATTTTTTGTCTGTATTCAAAATGTTTTCATTCCAAATTATACATTAGTTTATTTGAATAATTAAATCACGTAAAATGTATAATGTTCTATTTTCAATTCATAATAATACAATAATTTTATTCGTGAATTGATTTATTAAAAAATAAATTAATTATTTAAAAAGATTAAATTTTTTTATATATTTCGTATAAAAAAATGAATTAAAATTATTGTATGTCTGATTTAGTGTAATTCTAATATTATTTTGAAGTATCAAGAAAAGTATTATATTATAAGATTTAATTAAAATTCATTATATATATTATTCTCTATTTAATACGATAAAAATGATATTTGATCAATATTTTAACGAATGTATGAAATCATGTAAAAGGAAGTAAACTGCTTTTTAGTTGTTTTAGCGAATTACATTACTAGAAATAACAAATATGATTGTTACGTACTTTTAGTTGTATATTTTCTTCTATAGACGTATGAATTATTTTTAATTGTTTCACAAGAAAAATTCATTGGAATAGACAATTTTATAAAACTAGTAACTTAAAGATTGTAAGTTTTGAAAAATCTAGGTTATTTAGTATAGCTACCGCAAAACACAAAATTAAACATATATTTTATTTATGAAATATACATCATTAAATAATTTAGCGAGGACTCCGAAAGTTTTTAAGTTACATACGTGTTGTCTAGGTGAATTAAAAGTTAGCAAGAGTCCAAAAGTCAACATCTTTATGTATGCAAATTTTATATTATACTTTCAACGTTTCGCGACGAGTTAACCAAATTTTGGAAAGCGTCATTAGCTAATTTACTGAATTTTGACAATGAAAATGAGAGGAATATCTAACGAAGTTGTAATGTTGTTACGGTATCTCGGAATATAATTAAATACGTTTAATTTTTTAAAGTTCTTTGTACATTTATTTTATTTTATCTTATCATTTATTTTATTTACGGGAAAATAGATTCTCATGCTTTCCATATTAAAACTTTGAATGAATATCGTTACATTAATTTGAAATTAAATTAATTTATAGATCAATATTTCGATATTTTTCTCTTTTACCATTTTTATTTTTCGTTATGATCGCAATTCCATCGTTATAAGGCAAAGGAACTATAATACTTTCGATCGATTCTTTTTATAATAAATATTTATAAGTACATTATGATTAGAGTATAAAAAATAAGCTTTGATAAATTAAAGAAAACGATTTTATCTTAATAAGCTTACGTTAATATTACTAAAGCATTTCATAATTTGAATTGCATGACGGTGTTTCACGAAAGGAATGTTTTAGTAATAAGGTAGTTTAAGCCAGAAGTATAATAAAACTTGTTTCAATATTGGATTGTAGTGTGCTTGATTCAGTGAAGTGCAGTCGTCGTTCTAGTTTCTAAATTATGCGTAAATTGATACAATAAAATAATTTTTTATGTTACGAATATCATGAAAAGTATCATTATATTTCTAACGATTCTTTTATTTTTATCGTCGAATTAAATACAGTGTAAATTACGTTTATCGATTATTCTATTTTATTACTTTCTGATGTTCGAAATATAAAAAAGCGTATCTATCATTTTCAATAAACTTTATCGTTAATAATCTATTTATGTACTATTAATATACTCGATATTAAACGATTAATAATATATATTCTACATTTTATTTCGTTAACTCGAGGTGCTTGAAATAAAGAACAAAATCTTTATATACGTATAAATTAACAACTAATAAATTTTAACGTCAATGTAACACGTTCAAAGAGTTACACTACTTCTTGTCGGTATTAGAAAATTGCCCATCGAAATATTACCAATCTTACGAGAAATAAACAAAATAAACGATATAATATGTTAAATAGGATTTTCAAACCGAAACTAAAAAAGAATCCGCAATATTTCTCTAACGCGAATATCTAAAAAATAATTAAAAATGAACGGAGTAATGGTTAGAGATCCGTTAGTTTAAAAAATTCGATAACTAAGGATCGACCGTCCCACTCCCCGTTATCAAAGAACCGTCAAACGCATATTGCCTTAGTTAAGGATGAAAAATCAAGTGACGAGCGAACGTTGCAAAAAAATTCGCAGGCTTCTGCTGGATGTCGAGGTACAACGAGCGGAACATCAACTGCACGCAATTCAACGTTAAAGGCAACAAGACAATGTCGATAATCGTGGAGCTCGAGTACAAGCCGGGAACCTGGATGGACATGTACAACCTCGAGGACGGCGGGATGCTGGTGCTGACGAGTCAGTGCGACGACGACGTCTGGTGCAATCGGAACGTCGACAGCGTCGCCTTCTACGCGGTCGAGGTCCACAAGGACGGTCGAGTCGAGGAGGTCCACGAGATTCGTGGCGTCGACTGCAACTACGTCCAGGATATAAAGACGGACATTATTAAGAAGGACAATGGCGACGTGTGCATTACATTCGCGTGTCACGTGAGTCGGAACGACGTCGGGGAGTCGCATGTGAATCTACTGTCCAAGTGCATTACCAAAATATAATTATCTCCTTTACCCGCTTTACCCGAGTCATCCTTCTACGCCAAATTTATTATTCCATGCGCTTATTTATTATTCTATCGTTTAATCCTTGATGTAATAGTTGTTTTCTTTTATTATCCAAAAATCTATAATCGAGACCTTTACGTTATTTATTTATAGTGTAGCAGCTGTCGGTGATACGATACCTAAAGTTCTATAACTTTATAACGGATATCGTTGAAGAAGTTGTACTTTGTATACAAATATTTTGATTAATTATTAGTTTTAACGGGTGCAACTTTCGGATGCTTTACTTTCAAGTATATTATTTTCATTTAGCGATACGAAATTCGATATTTCGATACGATACCGTAATTTAAAGTACGTACGCGAATACTCGAGAAAGAAAATTATTCTTCATCTAGTTTAAATTTAAAAGGATGATGATCATCGAAACCGCAATTAATAAATAAATATTCTTCAAAATTTAGGTCACGTTGATACGAATACCGTTCTACAAATTACAAATCGCGACGAATTTTTCGAGATATTCGAATCTAAATTTATTACAAATATTATTTTTATTCCGATTTTCGTTTTAGATTATGAATATTTAAGAAGTAAATCGTTAATAATTATAAATCCAAATTTCGAACTAAACAAGATACGAAAAGTTTCAAATATATGAAATTTCTTCAAATATGCCTTTATCGATTAATTTAAATAGCTCGCTTAAAATTCTGTATAATTATCAGCATATCGCATAAAATATTTAAAATTTTCTAGTAAATTGATCAACGTTCGTATATTATCAATTATTAATTATAAATTAATGTTACCGACATCATAAAAGTTTATACGAGATGTTTCAGGATACAAAATACAATTGTATTTTATCTTAACCATATTTATATTTTTTAAAAAAATTTCTTGCGCAACAAAAATTTTGGTTTCGTTTTAAAAATATATTTATTATGTATTTGCTACTTTTTAAAATAAAGTTGTATCCAATTTTGAAAATCGATTTGCTTTTATTTTCTATATTTACCATCATTTTTCTTTCGATACGATTGAAAATGAGACACATTAAAAATCCGAGCTGACATAAATTTTTCCAATTAAATTTGTAACCAACGTTAAAAAATGATCGATCGAACATCGATTAGAAACGAACAGTCAAGATTCAGAGTACATAATTTATTATCTCCATCAATGAAAAATAGATGAAAAACAAATGAATTTTCTACGTTACGGTTAAATTAATTTAGGCGTACAAAATATATCGATCTATTTCATAGCTCGTGATATGTTAGACCTATTTAGTTCGAGAAGTCCGAGAAGTCCGAGAAGTCCGAGATATAGTAATGTCTTGGAGCAAAAGCGATTATATATTCACAATGTATAAATAAATTAACGTTTCGTTCTGGGTCAGTCTACTGGGCTGGCAAGAAAGCATGTTATAGACTGATCTTGTCTTACGGACAAGAGCTTATGCCGAGAGCACAAAGGACTATTTATCCTTGTACACTTACCACCACCTTTCCACCCAAGATAGCTGTAACGTACCACACAGGGATGTAGTCAGCTATTGGTTCGGTGCCCTATCATTTCCCTATTCATCGCGTACACTGCCAAACTCTGCCGCCATGTATCTTACACTCACGGTGTATTATCAATTATTTTTAAATATCCGAGAACAAAACGTTATTTAGCGCGTAAATAACTGCTAAAATAACTGCTAAAATAACTGCTAAAATAACTGCTAAAATTAACTTGTGTCCTTATTGAAATACTTATTTTTGTGTTCGTAGCTTTAGAATTAGAAGAAAATATCGATTTATATAAAATTTTCACTTATCGAACCTTCGTTTAGCAATAATGTACTTTTATGGAGTATTTAAATATATACTTTGAAGATTTATCGCTACTTATTCGAAACATTTCATATTGCGGATAGAATTTTTTATACAAAAAATAAAATGAAGAATATTGAAAAATACGATTTTCTTTTACTATATTAGCTATTTTAATGATTGAAAGTGCAGTTACTTTATAAAAATTTCATAATTTCTTTCGTAGCAGCCAAATCGGATGAGTAATCAGAGACGAGAAGATTTCGTTGGACATAGCCCTAGAAATATTTAGAAAGTCGATAATTATATTATAAGTAACTACAACGCTATCGATACGCGTATATATATAATATAAAATTGCTTAATTTTATCGCAGCGCTTCAACAATATTTATTTATTTTAAGCTTTTCTTAATCCCTACGAAACGTAAGTGCGATTTTACTGGATCGACTCGGGTTACTCGCAGAAATAGTAATTTCATGGCATAAAATATCTCTAGCGAAATAAGGTGGGTGTTACCAATATTTTTTTTTTGTTATTGTATCGTTAATTTATTTGAACAAGCTTTGCGAGCAAGTGTAGTGTGATTCGTTGAACCGGTTAGAGTAAGCGAGTTTCTTATCATTGTGAAGAAATCGCAGGCAACAAACGTGACCAAGTGATTCTATAAGACGTAAATATTATCAAGTGAATAATGGGATTTCATAATTTGAAAGAGACGAAGGAACGTTGTTTTCGCTGCTCGGATATAAGATTGGTAACCTTCTAAAGACGAAAATGAGCTTAATAAATCAAGTGCTGTGATGCTTTGTTGGTTGTTGTTACAATATTACGTATGTGCTCTTGAATATTATTTTTTGATGAATGGATTGAAATGTGATTTATGTTATCGTTATATTAACTCGTTCGTTGCAAATTATCAACGGCTCTTCTAATTAAATAATTAATATTAATAATATATAATTTCGAGTACGCCTGTCTCGTCATAGTATAGATACTTGTTGCTATATATATATATATATTTTTTTTTTAAATTTATTCGAATTAATACAAAATATTTTATTAGTCTTGAATCGACGTATTTAATTTATAATATCATTTTATTCGATTATTGAAAAAATGAGTATGAACGAAAATAAAATTTATAAAATTAATTATAATTTTAACATTTTTATTAGATATATAATTTATACTATATAATAAAGAAAACTATTATGAATTAACACGAGTTTTTTTTATTACATTCCTTTCTGCTTTTATTTAGAAGATAATAGTCCTTCAATAACAAGTTTTTTATTTCATTCGATGGCGCATCATATAAATAATATTCAGCATTCCGCAAAGAGATTATTAATATATTTAGAGTCTTCGCTATTTATTTTTTCTTTAATAATTGTTTTTATTATCAATTTGCGTCTGATATTTATTTTTTCTCGATTATTTTCATAGTCGATTAATTACACGAACAATTAAATGATACATCATTCGAGTATTTGATTTAGCAACTTGTATAAAGTAAGTATGTCATTTTTATTTATGATTAAATTCAGTATTTATTTTTAATGTTATTCCAAGAAAAAGTATTCAAATTCAATTATCAATAGATGTTACTTGTCATTAGATTAATTATTTGACCGTTATTTGAATTGTTGTATGTGCGTAAATTATGAATTTATATTTGAAAAGACTTAAAATAAGAAATAATTAGAAATTTCAACACATTTGATTTATCCATGTCTTATAATTTATGGTAATTGTTTCTACTAATTTAATATCTTTTGGTTAGATTTCTGTTTTATCGATCATTATCGATTGTCGATACCTTACGACTGCTTTTGATATTATGTATTTTAAAATTAAAAATGAATAAGTTGTTTATATGTAATAATATATGTTTAAATATAAATTAATTTTTTGAATACATAATTTATTATTTTTTATAAAGAAAAATTATATAAATATATATATATATTTTAAAAACATATAATTAAAAAATTTAGATTTAATTTAAAAATTCGGTAAGTCAGTGGTGTAGTCAATTAATTTATTTAAGTAATATAATAATTTATTTGAATAATAAAAACTTAATATTGTGTATATTTATCATGTATCGGTAAATCTTACTTCTAAAAATTACTCCTATGAAGAAAAAATAGAACGATAAGAAAACTTTACAATATAGTTTTATATTGTATACAATACTGTTTTATACAATAGAATTTTTTAAACTTATTCTGTTATTTTTATTGTATTTCTATATATTAGAATAAATATCTTGGGTCTAAAAGAGTGAAATTTATCAAAGATAAAACTTTTAATAGAAAACTTTTATACTTTATTTTTTTTATACTTGTTTATTTAATTCAAATGAAAATTAAACTTTTATTTTCTAAATTCAATTTAATCCATTTTATATTTTATTAACATACTTCATAAAATTTCTCTATATTTTTGTTTTATAAAAGATAATATATAGATAATGTATATTCATCGTAAAACAATATTATGTTTAATAAAAATAGGAACATATGAACACTGAGAAATAAAATTCGATTATTAATAAATTCATTCATTTATCGATGAAAATCTTATTATTATACGAAAAATTAAATGTACTGATTTAAATAAAGTAAAATTTGTAACTTTAAATATAAAGAACTTAAAGAGCATCTCGGTAAAATTTTATCATAAAATTATGCAAAATACTATTTCATAATTATTGAATACAATTTTATTAATGCTATCGTTTCAAGTTTTAATTTTTTTTCATGTTTCGTATTCTTGTGGTTCATACGAATATATAAAATAAATAACAATCTTAAAAATTAAAATTTGAATTCGAATAGATCGAACGTAGTACCTTTGATACAAATTCAACTACATTTGCTTTACGTTTAAATTAAAAAACAATCGCGTTTTTCAAGCAATAAAATATTTTACAAATGCTTTTAAATATACTTGTAAGAACACGATATTTAATTATTTTAAGTCTCATTCGCGAATAAGTTTGTAGATTCGGATAATTCGAAGCTACCATTTGAACAAGAAAGTCATAACACATTGTAAACTTTTCGCATCGATGTATCATTCAATCACAAGTTAAATACTTTCGCTGGAGCAAATTTCCTACCTGTTCATGTTCAGGGTTTGTGACACGTCAGGTATTTTGCATCGTCTGACTTAACGATTTCGGTTTATATTGTTGAAACGAAGCCAAACGATACTGATAATGTAAATCTCGAGAGTACGGTTAATGAATTTAAAGTTAGTTTCGAGTGTTTCTGATCCATACTCGAGAGTTTTGTGTAGTAAAGTCAGATCTATGGAGATCGTTCATTTTTTAATTATAAAGGTAATAATACTATTTTGAAAAACTTCATATTCCTGTTTTATCGAGTAAGTTAATATTTCTGCGTAAAAAACGCATTGTTTTACAATGTTATGGTTGGATTTAAAAACAATTGGAGTTTTTTTTAAAAGTCCAGGTTTTTAAAGATTAATTTTGGAGTCCACATTACAAAACATTACGAGAATTTATAAAAATTTATCGGTATTTCTTTAGCTGTATTACATTAATTGTACAGAGATGGAAATCACATAAAAATATACGCGTTAATGTATTCGATCGATTTCTTAAAATTTAATTATTAAAATTAAACGTTATTATTAGAACAATCGTATAACCGATCGAATCTGTATCGAAATAAAAACGATAGTTTTAACAGAAAACGTTGACCAAGAATTTATCAAAGAATATATCATATCAAAAACAATAATTCAATTTACAATGTAACGTAATTAAAAGATTCCTATCTTATCAAATTTAATTTTTGATTTTCGTTAGGTATTTAGGTATACTAATAGGATCTTTTATCTGATCAAGTTTCTTATTGCTGCGCGATTACTATAGTTGTATGACTTGCACCGAGTTTACGACGTTCACCGTTCAAAAATCTGTTTTCATGAATAGTAATGTAATAAAATATTTGTATACGATGAAAATCACGCAGTAAAGTGTAATTCTAACCTTATCTCTATTACAAAAGTAATTGAATAGATAAATAACCTACTTTATTAAACACATAGTTTCTTATCCGTGTATTTCGGGCGCTCTCATTATTCCTATCCGTTTTCGGTATTTATCGATAGTTTATAAAATAACAAATACTCGATAGACATTGTAAGCGTAAACGCGCGAAAGCAAAAAGTAACCGCTCGCGAACGACTGTAAATAGTCTCGAAAGTGATCGAGTGATATTTACGTTTTACAAGCGTTTTGAAATTTTAGTTTTATTCGTTTCCCCTGAAAACGCATCCCGAAATACTGTTCAACCTTTTCGTTATTTCGCAACGATATTATAATACGATTTCCGTGAAGCAGAAGTCGCCGGCACGGAAAGGAGACCGTTTTCGGAATTCCCTGTGACAGAAATGAAGCGCGATCGGGACTCGAGTGTAACCCATTCTACTTTTTCCTCGGGTTCGTATACCGTGGATGCGCAAATATCATCCGAACGTAAATAAGTCTTGAAAGGAGAAACTGGGTTTGTGGCTACCGCACTAGACGCTACAAATGTACGTCATATCCGTGGATTGTATTATCTAAATTTCACTCTGTAAGATAACAGTTTTTAACAGAGTTTTTGATTAGATTCGTATCCAAAAAAATGAAGAAAATTTAGAAAATTAATCTTTAACGTAGCTATCGATTACTTTTGGTAGATGTTATTTTTGGACGATACGTCATAATTTCGTATAAAATAATGACTTGGAGACTATGGTTATATTCCTAGAATTATTCACTCTGGTCTTGTAGAAATTTCAAAAGAGAAAGCTTATTGTATTCAGAAATTTATCCTTTAGCAAATATGCGGAACTTAATTGTTTTTACTCATCAAGCGCAGAAAGGTCCTTCGTATTTGTATAATTTTCAAAATATAGTTGTTTTAATAAAATTCAATTGATGTTTTCTCCAATTTTTTTTACAAAGCGGACCTTTGATTTTAATTTTAAATCTTTACACTCTGTAATTTATAAAGCAGATTCCGAACAGGCTTATGGTGGAAGATAAATTTATTTCAAGGTGTGATTATTTTCACGCCGGTAAATTTAAAGTAAACGCGAACCTTGTAAACGTGTACTTTACGATAAAGCATTAGATTGTTTAATTTAGACATTTATACGTTAAAATATTGCTACAATTTTATCCTCGTCCTTCGTTAATTTATACGTAGAATTATTAAAAATTAAAATTCATGAAAATTTTATTTTATTTTAAATACGAAGAAAAAAATTTTGAGTTTAATTTAGACTTGAAAGAACTCAATACTTTTCCGTTGAAATTTTAATAATCGGACAATCAAGAAAATATAGTAGTTAATATTATTATACTCGTTTAAAATAAAATCAGTGATAAAAATAATATTCTTATAAATAATTTACTTAATTTTTTATAGTCAAGAAATAATGTAGCGTATATTCGTTACGGTACATCGTAAATCCTGTTTAAAGTTTTTTAAGTTCATATTACTATTAAAAGATATTAATGTATTATTACTTATTATTGTTTCGATAAAAAAACTTTTTTTTTGTTGGTGCAAACTGTTTAACGTATTTCTTAAAATGCTTCGTAACATAAATTATAAAATGTATTTTTTCATCTTAAATAAAAATTATTTTATAATATATATAATATTTACATGATTAACTATAATTGTTTAATAATTACCACAAAAAAATTTTATTTATACGTACACAAGTTGAGAAATGAAGTATTAAAAATTTAAATAATTTAATCTTATTTTAATAATTCAACATTATTAAAATAAATTAATATTAAATTTAATATAAATACATTATAAATATATTAAAAATTTGTATTACATTAAAAATATTCTGTATGTTTTGTATCATTTTACGTAAAACAAATTAAAAATAATATGAATCAAATTTTCTTTTGAATTTCTTTTCAATTTCTGCGAATACAATATTAAATATTTAAATAATTTTCAGTAGTTGTATATGAAGTATAAGATTTTGGAAAAATATTAAGATAGTTTTAGAATGCTGAGAATCGATCGACCTTATTAATATCATAAATGAATTGAACAATGAAAGTATCAGCATTTATTTTTTACAGTTGAATCGTTCGATTAATATTTACGGTTATTGGTATTCAGATCTACCAATTTTTCGATAATAGTATTATCATCACTTTTTTCGATTTGAATACAAATATAAGTTTAAATTTAAATTTATAATGTATATAATGCATTATATTTTTAATATAGCAAATAACTATATTTAAATAATATAAATGAAATAACATTCAACGAGTTTATAAAAATTCAAACTAATCACTCGTTTTCAATCTACCAAAGTACTACAATTTGATTTAGATTTTTAAAAAACCGTAAAATATTTGAGTGTAAATATTTAATATTAATATATGTATTTGAATGATGTACTTTTATTGAGTAACTCGAATCGAGAATATATAAGATTACATTATTAATAGTTATTTCTTGTAATAATTAATTATCTTACACATACCATTTAAAATAAATGTAAGTATAAAAAAAGCAAAATCAATTTTTATAAGATAATGTCCTAATCCTAAAAAAATCATATTTTTTCGTTTCAGAATGAGACATTGAAATAAACTATATTTTGTAGCCTTATTATGAATTTACTTTTTAGCTAATTTTCTCTTTGTTTGTAATTGATTTTAAATAATTAAGCAAAATTTTTCTTTCAATATTTTCGTAACTTATTAAAATATAGTTTTGAAAATGGAAAAATACTTAATTTAGATTGGTTTTATATTTTGGAAAGTATTTTAACAAATAAAATCTATTATTAAGTTTATGAGCTATAGAACAAATATAGCAATACACGATTTTTTATTTATTTACAATAAAATAATTTCAATCTCCATCTACTTTAGAACTCAATTTTAAAACTTTCTTACTTTTAATTTATAGATCGTAATAAGAAAGAAATTAATTCAAATAGTTTTATTATACTCTAAATATACATCATTAATAAAATGAACGATTCATTACAAATATTTATAATAATACATACTTTAAAATTTTAAATAAATTATTATATATCATTTTCAATTTTGACGATCCTATAATATTTTATACGGTACTTTCAATATTTGTATATTATTTATTATTTTATTGTATGAAGAAATCAAAAGTACATATCAGTATCGAAATTATTTAATTGTCGTTATTTTATTTACCAACGAATATATAGTTTTCATTACCATCATGGTGTTTTAAAATACATTTAAATATATATTTCAAATATTATTAATTATTATTAGGAAATTCATGTTCGTTTGAAACATAAATCAGAAAATTTAATGATTTGTAATTACGAATATATTTATTCGGATCAAAAAATAAATGCAGTTTGACTTTTGTATTATAATAATAAATATAATTCAATAAAATAGTTCGTATATCGTTGAAATTTAAATCAAGGCGCATTATGCATCGAAATGGCCCGAATTTGCCATTAGAATACATCGAGTTGGCAATTCGAAATCGCAAGCTAAATCGAACGCAACCGAGCAATAACGTAATTCCCGTTTCCAAATCTTTCAAAGCAAAGTGTCATCCGTTACAAACACTTTTTTCTCTTAGAAAAAAAAGTCAGAGAAAAAACATCACGAGTACAGGAGCGACACGCATACAGAGTTTCCCGGGGATGCAGACGAAACAAGGGAGGAAGACACGCGGGGAACGGCATGGACGAAAAAAAAACCGTCGGCGAGAACGACTTCAACGTGTCGAGAATCCGGCCGACGAAGGACATTTTTTACGAGTCCGGTATACGTGATCACGTAACCGATGGAGAAACGAGGTTTTACCGACGCTCACATGCGTAACTCGCGGTTCGTCCGGATGTTACTTTGGTGGATACTTGGGCTGTGTTCGATTTGTTTTTCGAGTCTTCGTGTCGGGGCTCACGAACGATGAGGTGGAACATGATTTTGTGAGACAGAGTGGAAGGCAATAAATGGATTTCCTTTTTGGAAAATTAAGTACGTGATTGAGATTTCCTGAATTCTGATAAACGAACGGAGTTAAATCGTTTCACTTCCATTTATACACGCGCATCTAATTTTCACAATAATATACAAATAATAATATAGAAATTTATTATTTTATAAGAAAAATGTCAAAGATGTTTCATAACTTTGTTAAAATAATAACCAAAAATTTGCAAACGTAGAAATTATTAATTTATAAAATTCGAATAATAATTTCGGTTTATTCGATTATGCTGAAATATGTATGATTTGTCATTAGACAAAAAGAATTTACATATCTAAGATTATTTCATGTATATTTTCTCACTTTTGCACGCCAATAGGATAACATTGAAATTTCAGTATTATATTTACGAGTTTACGACTTGTTGCGGATCTAAGATCGTATCTCGATGTATGATTCTTAATCTTAATAAGCAGATATATAATTACTTTCATAATTGCTTTCATTATGTAAAATAGTTAGTGATATGCTCCGTGCCATTAATTTAAGATACGTAATAAATATTTAAAGATTATTAAACCTTAATTTTTATAATATTTTTCGAACGTGATTGTGTTATTATATTGCCGATGTTTGTAAAACTGTTAAAACAATTGTTTCTTAGACGAATTACATTCCCGTGATTACTAAAAATATGTATTTAAAAATGTATGCGACGAAAAAATATCGAACGAGTTTCTATTTTTAATTGATTTTTTAAAAAGTGGATGCTTTTTTAATACAAAAATAATTTTGTTTAATAATACGTTTAATCGTTCGAAATATATACTTTAAATTATGAGCCGGAAAGAACATCGACGCGAAAAAAATAACGGCAAATTTATGTTAAAAATTTTTATAGCAGTTCCTTATACATATTTTATAATTATATATCTGTATATTAAGATCAAGGATGATGCATCGAGACACGATCTTGGATCTACTACAAGTCGTAAAGTTGTAAATATTATACTGAAACTTCGTGGTTATCCTTTTTGCATGTAAAAGTGAGAAAATATATTCAAAATAGTATTAGATATATAAATTTTTTTCTCCAGCGGTAAATAAAATATATTTTTGGATAGTTTCAAAAAATGAAAGGAATAATAATGAATAATTTCGAAAAATAAAAGTACATACAATTTCAGGGTCTTTTATTTCTTTATATTCAATATAAATTCGAGCGAGAGAAAATGTAAAAAAATATTTGTTTATTTTAAATTATAATAAACTTTTTCTAGTTTTATACTTTTATAAATTATTTAAAAGAAACTTTCGTATTATGCTTATTATAATGTAATATAATAACGTTAGATCGTAAATCGAACGTTTTTGCGATTCATTATGAATTTTCTTTTTTAAAACGTTGTTACGTTAATACGCGTGTTATAATAAAATGATTTTGCAAATGAGACAACATTTTTTGCACCGCTCATTGATCAATCTTTTATAGTTGTAGCAATTCTTGCATTATTTTACATATTTTTAATACGTTACTGTCGCCGAAGTTATTAAAAACTGTTCGGATATTCAATATTAAATACGTTTATCTGCCATACGATTCATTGAAATGACTATACACTACGTGACATTTTCTATAAAACAAAAAACACCGTTTACAATAATTTGGACACGATTTAAATAACAACGCGAACCCGATCGTATTCGAGTAGTAAATGCGAATACTGCGTGTACAGCGATTCAATCGCAAATACTTGCTCTTATCGATGGTATTCCAGTCGGAGCTTGGAGCATTGTAAATAACACCGATGAGGTTCTACTCGACCCGGAGTTTGGAAAGCAGTCCAAAGAAGCGAGTGTAAAGGTCTCGAATGTAATAAAGCCAACGAAAGTTAACCATTGAACCGATAACTTTTACGTTTGTGCGTTCGTCAACCTAAAACGATTCACGAAAAAAGTATTCGATCATTTCATAATGGTAAAGCGATGGACGGCTTTGATACTTGAGTATCTGTGATCGAAGAAAGGTGTAACACGATTTATATTTTAAGCTTGACTGGGATGAAGGATACGTAGGAATCAGACTCACGGTTGGATAAAGAGCCTGTAACGATAACAACCGAGACGAAATACTTCCGGTTGGTGTATCAACGAACATATCTTGTTGTACAAAATTGCGCTTGTTTTACATCTTGTTCTGATCCTGCAAAATTTCGAGATACACTTAAAATTATCGGTTAGACATCGCGTTCACTTGTTATGCCTTACTCGTGGACTTAGGATATTATATTATATATACTTACCGAAACTCAGGATAGAATAGCAAAAATACTGGTTCACGACGAACGACAAATTAAAAATTATTTACACTATTTTTTACGATAAAAGGAAACGATCGGTTTTTTTTTATTAATGTTTAGAATTGGAAAAATTAGAGGCAAGATTTCACGTAGAATGAAAAAACAAATTAATGGTGAAGAATCAAATTGAAATTTTGAACTCGTTGTATAAAATAAATGTAAAATTATTATTGATAATGTAAAATAAATTATTATTTTAAAACATTTTATTACCTGTACATTGAAAATATCAATATTGTTTTATGTTTTGAAATAAAGTATTAAGTATAATCATTATTTTGTCAATCATTCAATGGCAATATAATTATAGAGGCGCATAGGCTATTCATTATAAATTCTAGGACTAAATACTTAAAGTAGTTTAATATAAATATGAGATAATCTGTAGGTATATATGGAAATTGTAATGCGTGAATTAATATCAGTACTTAAATCGGTTAATTTTACTCGTGTTTTGTATAAGTTTCGTCAAATTAATTATGACCAAGGCATATTAGGATTTTCAATGAAAAGAACATTTTTTTTTATAGTTTTATAAGTTATAAGTATGAGAAAATAATTATATTTTTTTTAAATGAATTTTCTTTTACCACTTTATTATAAATATAAATATAAAATTTTAACCTTTTAAAATTCTTTTTCAAGATTAATAATATTTACTTGAAATTTGTTTTCAATCGTTCAGATAGAATATTATTTTCTGCAATTTATGATCAGTAGTAATATGATTTTAACAAAAAATTGTCTTTGCACTGTACATTAAGCTCGTAATATTCTTTATATACATAAATGAAAACTAAAATAAATTACATATAATAAGAAAATACAATATAATTCCGTAAAATTTATTTAAAAATTTATTTTAACCTGTTTATTACATTTAAAAACAAATTTTAAATGTGAATTTTAATTTATATTTTGCAAAGCAATAAATATTTTAGAACTTAATATTATAGAAGTAAAGTTCTAAAATTTAAAAGTCTGATTTTAAAATCTTGGTAATTTTATCAGTCACTAAGTATTCGAAACGCATGAATAACAATTTGAAAGTTTTTATAAATTTTTGTTTTGTCTTTGCTATATTAGTAATTATTCAAAAGAGCTTCAAACAATAAAAAATATAATCAAGTAAATTATATTATTAATTCTATAATTCCGTCAAGTGTTCTTTAATCAAATATTTATATGCGACTGAATTTATTTCTCATATTAGCTATTTCTATAGTCTTAAATATAAAGAAAATATCGTACTAATAAAAAAAATACATTCCATAAAAATGTCTAATAATTATAAAAGTATTTCCGATTACATTTTGTATTATTATATATATTTTATAGCTGATACAACTTCTTATTTTTATTTTTATTGCATAACATTTTTCGCATATAATTTTTAGTTTTCTAACAAGTGATTAATATATTTTTATTATTTATTAATTTTATTTTCTATAAATCTTGTCATCAGAATTATTGAATTTATTTCAGTAATTATTTTTTTTTCATAAAATTAATAATTGTTGATATTTAATTTAGATATTTAAAAAGAAATATTAAAAGAAATAATAAAGTAATATTTTTGCCCGTGGATTTTATCGTTAGTAGTTTTTTAACTATTTATTTTTAATAAATTTAATTTGCATCTAATAAATGCATTCTATTATTATAAAAGAGAGCTGAACGTTTAAAAAGAAGTACGGAAAATGATTTTGAACTTATTTTCTGTTATCAGGAAAATATTCTTCTAAAAAAAAAATTTAAAAAAGTTTGCAAAGTTATAAATGTTGAAAAAGTTTTTTAAAATTTATAAGGATTCTTTATAAAAAAATAATAAAGTACACGATAAAAATAGATGTATTTCTAATTACTTAATGTTACTAAAATAATAAATTATCGACAGATTCAACTAAGTCAACGATAGTCGGCCTTAAATTATAATATAATGTTTACCTTGGATACGAAATTATACCCGAGCAATAGTTTAAAAGTAACACGATTGAATAAAAAATAAGTAATCAATAATTTTATAATAAAAATATGAATTAAATTTAAATATTTTAAGTAAAAATCCGTATATCAAAATATGACAAATTTCTCTAATTGTGATTAGCAAGGTATTTGATATTTTTTATATTGTTTGTGTAATTAAAAGTAATCAAACTACTACCAAGCATTGATTGATAAAAATCATAAAACAACAAAAAAAGTCAGTTGTCGAATAGTATGAATATAAACGATGATCCTAATATGATAAAACGATTGTTTATCCAATCCATTAATTAGGAGTGTATTGTACATTCAAATTTTTTTATTATTTAAATTTGCTTGGATTTATATTCATACGCATCAATATGTAGAAGATAACAAAGTGAAAATTTTAGTTTACGGTATCTTGAAGTATTTTTGAAAAATCTCAAGCGCTTTTAATAAACGTATTCATACAATGAAAAAGAAATTTTAAAATAAGAGCTTGAATAATTATGCAATATGTATTGTCCTATTTATAATTCATATAATTGGTATTTTATTTATCATTTTATAAAAAATTTAAGTAAATTTTCAATATAAATAATAATAATTATAAATTATAATATTAGTACAATAAGTGTAATACAAAAATCAAGTATTAATATTGTTCGCGAGGTTATAATTAATCATCGCAATATGAAATCAAGTAAATGAAAATACTTTTTCAATATTTATTTTATATTTCCTTATAAATGCACACATCTGTACAAAATTATACGAATTTCTTGATACGAAAAGACCTTCCGAACTCATTACGATAGAAATCATCCAGATTTTTTGTTATTTTCTTAGTTCTACACTTGGATTTTCGGAAATTTTAGATCACCGACTGACATTTTTAATCGTTACTAAATTATTATCTACAGAATCAGATTCAGAATCATACACAGTTAATTTTTATGATTCGTTTTATAAAATATTTAAAAATTTGGTTAACCTAATATGAATTTCGGAATAGTCTTGATCGAAAATGCCTATTTTAAGAGAAGATGAAATCAAGTTTATGTTGTAATTCTTAACAAAAAATATTTCATCCAAGACAGTGACGATATTGAAGTCGATCGATCAAAACTCGAATGGATGAAACAAAGCATCATCGTGTAAAGTGTCATCGTCGCGAATCTCAATTTAATTCGAGGTGGCGTCCCTCCACGACAGAACAGCGCTTGATTTCTGCTAGCGAGGAAAATGGAAACGAGGCGGAGTAGAGTAGACTCGACCCGGGATTAGGTGTCCCGGTGACTAATTGCTCGGAGGACTTTAATGTTCCCGCACGTGACCGGATGCGCACCCGTTAATTGCCCTTATCGGCCTCGTCGAATATGCAAATGCCCCTCGTGGTCCAGTCGAATCCAGCGTCTTCCACCTCTCCGGGCGCTAATTAAGTGGAATGGGTGGAGACTTCCGGATGGACGAATGATTTGTTATGCCTAGTTTTAGCCCGAGAATCGATTGCCGGTGGAAAATGGAATCCGTTCCTTCTTTACTTTTCATCGACTGACGAGTATCCGAACTCAACGCGTCAACTCAAAGGTGTTGGATTATTCAACCTACTTCGTTTGCGTTTGCAAATTTTTATTTGGAACTCCGGTGATGCTTAGCTTTCAGTCGAAGAAACGTTCCTTTTAATTATTCTTACAAATCGTTCGTACGTCGGTTTCAAAAGTTTTCTATAAGTCTTAATATTTTTTAGCAAAAGTAAGAGTTATTCCAAGAAAGTATTCGATTAATTATGCACGTTTTGCTATACTTAATAATATCGCATAATTTGTATTATATGTACAATTAATATTATTATCAGACAGAAAAATATTTACAATGACTTTCTAAATTTATTTTCATGCATTTATACAATAATATATCAAAGAAATGATTTTTTTATCGCACAATGCGAGAATTTTCTTTAATATTTTTTTGTCGCGAATAAATAATTGTTTATATATAAATGAAATTAATAAATAATAATTTGATAAATATCGATAAAAGAATTATAACAATATATGATTATCAAAAATAAGAATTTATCTTGACACACTTTTATTAAACTGGATCTACTTTATCATTAATAAAGAATTACATCAAGTGAAATAAAAATGTATCCTAAGGGAGTGCAACCATATACTGGAAAAGAAGTAGAGTCTCATTCCAAACGATCTGGGGAATAATTCGTCATAATTTTTTTGCCTCGAAACTTCAGTGCTCTGATAAATATGATTTGTTTTACCAGTTTGACATACGAAGTGGAAAGAAAATAACGTTTGTCTGGATGAAAGAGCACAGCATCCATTGCGCACGAAGTCTATAAAAACAAGGTGCTGATGAAAAAAGACGTTTGCATCTCAATGCTGAATCGGACCGATGATTACGTATTTCGTTACGTGACTTTTTTTTAGTTGCAATTACGATTTCGGACTAATACGCTGATTTAGTATTTGTTGTGATGTTCGATATACCTTAACTCTAACAAAAATATAATTAATTTTTTATAAATATTGATGAGATTAACAAGGTTAGATACTTATGAACAGTTATTACCGGTTATTTTTAGAAAGTACTAACTTTCTACGGAATACATTTAAACTTAAACGAAAACTTTGATTTTCTTAGTTTAACTAATTTAATGTAATATTAAAATTTGTCCTTATAAATATCATACCATTTAATTCGTTTCATGGATCCTCGATATATTCTTACCGTTATATTATAATTCTATCGATCCGATGTTCGAATATTAATCAACATTATCGAAACTACATACTCGACCTAATTTTATGTAGGGATAATTAAAAATTATAACAGCAGAATTATCTATTAAAACAACAGAAAAAGTTTTTAAGATTTGTTAAATTTCGGTTTTAAAAGATGTAATATTAATGAAATATGCAATATAATATAATGAAAATAGTTTAATAGTTTATATATGTCAAGAGTTATATGCATTTATATTGGTAATACAATAATTTAAATTATAGATTTTATGTATGAAAGTTGTAATATGTATTTATGCAATATTATTAATTCCATAATAACATTTATAGCAATATACAAGCTTAAGAGAACATAATTATACTACGGTTATTAAAAAAGTAATTATTATTTTAAAAGATAAACCAAAAAATATACTCGATATTTAATAACTTTTAATCCATTTTTGTAATGGTTTAAAATTATCTATGTCCCAAATTAAAATTATTTCGTAAAAAGTTATATGTACACTCCAAAATATTGTACACTTTCTAATCATTTAAAATTATTTTATTAAAATGTGACTCAATTATTTATAATTAATACGGAAATTTCCTTATTAATAATCCTTAAATGTTAGCACATATATGGAAAGCCAAAGTTTTCAAGCAATATGATTTTATATTCGAAGTTATAATGCTTTGAATGCTGTAACACGTTTGAAACTAATGTAAAAGTTTTTAAAGACTCTCGAAAAGATGTAACCTATGCTCTTATCTTTGATTCATTTAGTACAAGTAAAAATGATCTTATGCATTACATGAAAAAGTAAATTTGCAATTCGGTTATCACAACTTAATTCAATCGTTAGTCTTTTTTAGTACTTAAATTAAGAAAAAAAAAGGGATATTGAGGAAATATATATCTCGTTTTATTTTCAATAATTAATATTAAAACTAAACTTGAATTAAATCGATTAACATTTGGTTTATCGATAAATGGATAATGATTATTTTCATTTACAGAAATTGAAATTAATATTAATTATTTTGGTATTGATTTCGAAATTCAAAATAATAATCGGATTTAAAATTATTTGTATTTCCAAGGCAAATATGAATTTTAATTTTATGTTTAACTTGATTTTTAAACATATAAGGGAAGTGAGAATTTTAATTTATAATAAATCTTTTAATTTAAGTAAATAAATGTTTTTATCAAATTTCATAAAGTGAATACATATAAATTTAGATATACAATGTAAATTATAAAATCGACATTTTTTTCAATTATATACAATAAAAATAAATTTGTTTATGTAAGTATTTTTTATTAAATATAAGCGATCAGAGACTGAACAAATGATTTTATAATATTTTTAAAATATATTCACGTTGTGAATAATTATGAGTTGAATTTGAATTACACATATATATTATAAATCCTTATAATTTATTAAATAACTTATTTATTAAGTTGGTGGTATTAAGTGACAAAATCGATTATTTTTATTAATTAATTTTAGGCTTAATTATTGAAATTTATTTAAATGTAATTTTAAGTTGTAATTTATAAATATTATTTAATGATAGCAATAAAATATATACGTGCAAATTAAAAATTTTAACGATAAAATAATTCGAGTATGAAAAAGAAATCTTTTGTCTATTTTTAGTGCTTATGTAAATTATTATTTTATTATTGTAAAATATTTTTACGATTACGTCTTCAAACATTATAATTGATGCTCTATATTTTTATTAAAAAACTTTATATCTACTAGATTTTAAATTCAATTACCGAGCCCTAATAAATATACGTTGAATTGAATGTGCTTACTAAATAAATAAAAAAAATTATAATAATTTTAAGAAAATTAATTTTTTGGTTACTGTTAATTTATATTTTGTAAAATGACATTTTATCATATTTTTTCATATATTACGAACATATCAATTAATTTTAATTGCACATTAATACAGAAATGCATTTTATCATAATATTTCATAAGGGTTACGTATTAGCTTCAGCATAAACGTCAAATTTCATATAAACATTCTTGGAACACAAAATGACTATTAAGCTCTAAAAGAATCGCTATGAAAGTGAAAATACCAGAAATTTTAGTACAAATAAACGAAAATCGACCATTTATACTAATAATCGATGGTACTGCGTTGAAAACGAAAGATGTACGATCATCAATAGAATTATTATGGAAGTCGTAATAGTTGAAAATTTTCATACGTCGTCTCCAGGAGCTGCGATGGCCGTAGAACCAACGTCGAGACGTCCTGATCATACGCATCTCGTCTAGAGGATGCACATAAAACTTGAGTTCACTTTATCAAAGAGTAATATAAATTATGATTTATCATTACTTCATAGTAATAACGTAATTATCAAAATTGTTGTTTAATTATCACAAACGCAATTAAGTATCGCCTTTTGATCTTGTGAAAGTGCGGCTCTTGAGTTTTCCATTAAACAATTTCATTAAATTGTAGTAAATTATTTTTCGATTTTTAAAATGTATAAATGACGAGACTACGCTTTAGCTTTTATTACATACGTTTAATTTTATAACGGTAAATAATATTTTGTGATGTAAAATAAATCGGTAAACTATTTTAATAATTTGATTTACGAAATTTTTTCAAATCTATAATTTATTCTATTATGAAAATACGTGGATTTAATTTTTATCAAAATTTATTACAAAAATGGATCGATAAAATTTTGCGAGAAATAGTAAAAAATATGCAGTTACTATACAGATCATAGTTTATGTTGAAAATTATTTTCAAATTATTTTAAAACAATAACATTTATTCTTTAGGTATGAGCTTATAAATTACAATTTCACAATTTTATGTAGTTTATTATGTAAGATTTAATATATAATATTTAATATTTAATATATAATATGTAATATTTAATATATATTATGTATTATTGAAAAATAAAAGTGATTTAATTTGCCATATTAATATATTAATTTTATTATCGTAAAACTATTTAAATTCGTATTTAAATTTTAAAATCAAACTACTTGGTTTAGCATTGTAATCTATAATTTTAGAATATCCTATATTAAATCCATGCTTAGGTAAATGAGGGAAAAAGTGTTGGTTCAAAAGATTAAAATAAATTTTGCTTAAACTTTTGTTGCTGTTTAACTGTTATCCTTACGATGACTGCTTAAATTATATACATTAGAAATATACATAGAAACGACTTTATTATGCAAGTTAAAGTTGAATAAGTTTAAAGAATTTCTACTAAATATAATGGGTATTTTCAATTTACTGGAAATGAAATATTCGTCGATAAAATACCATATACTGAATCCGATAAAAAGAATTTTTAAAGAATTAAAATAAATGGCTTGATTTTGTAACCTGAAAATTTATTTTCAAAAAGTAGATATATTTAAAGAAATTTCTATAAAAAGTGAGAAAAATAAGTCATGGTGACAAAATATAGATGATCGTTCCAGTGGTTTTGAATACCACGTAATTGAATTTTAATTAAGAATTAAATATCAATAAAATTACTGTACTGGAAAAGCATACGAATTTAATTTTGACATATTTAGTTAATATTTTTCATAATTTAAAAAATTTCTAATATATAAGTTATGAAAGAGAAATTAACAGATATGTTTTATTAATTTTTTAAAAAAATATACAAAATTATATAGTTATAATCATAATAAATTATTAATTTTTATCGATGAATTTTTAAATTGTATGTCATATTTAGTATTTGCAATCGTATTCATAATTAAAATTTAGACATAATAAAATCTGCTATTTTTATTATAAGAATGTTATATATATTATTATATATTTCCATACGTACTACCTTATTAATTTTTCATTTTTTAAGCTGATTAACCTATAATTTTTTTAATATGAAGTTTATTGCTTATTGATTTTTTATGAGTCAATATATACGTATAGCGTTTTGAATAATTGATAGGATAAAATACTTGGACCGAAAGCAAAACGATAATCATCATTAATTATCAATCAACTCATTATTTTAATGTTGTTAAAATGTTGTTTCACTGCTGTTTACAATTAAATTTTAATATTTATCACTGATTATTATAAGAAATTTGTGAAGCAATGAAGATTCTTGAGTGAAACTAAGAAAAATGACCACAAGAGAAACAAGAGGATTAAAATTAAAATCAAATTAAGACGAATGTGATATAATGATTGAATTCGATATGATTTATTAAAAATTATCGTACTTTAAAAAAATTTCTATAAGCTCGATATATATTTCTTGCGAATGTAATTTAATAAAATATATTTACAGAATTTTATAAATTAATATATTGTGTTTCAAATAGATATCGATCGTTACTTTATTCTACTGAATCGTTTCGAAATATTATAAAAATTACGATAATAATCAATAACGCAGTTTTTTATAAATATATTTAATTTTTTTTTTAAACCTTTAAACTTAAGTAACGCTTGCAATATTAAAAAAACCAATAATTTTTAATAGATATAAACGGAATTTATTAAACAATCGCAACGATAAAATAGTATTTGTTTTTTCTCGATTTACTCTCACCAAGTCTAAACAAGATTGAAATTAATAATAAGCTATTTCTGTTCATTTGATTCGGCAAACAAGAGTTCGACAACGTCACTTGCAATCGTTGCGTTTAATCTAGTAAAAATTTTTTCGAGTTTGTTAGATTCGGCCATCATCGATCATCGTTATACGTTGTCCAAGACTCTCGATTAATTTCCCGGGTCGGTGTTACCCAAACCCAGGCACCAGGTTTATCTCGTTTTCACTAGAGACGTTTGATCCTCGCACCTATAAAAAATTATTGTTTCGAAAATAATCAAGCTCAATGAGGGATTTTTATCCACGAGGGTTGAAATAAGAGAAAACAGATTGTCAGTCGACTGAAAAAGTTCAATTTTTTTCACCTATTGTGTTTCTGTACAGACGTACAGGCTTTCATGAAATATTTCAACGAAAAATTTAAAGCTAATTCGCGGATTTCGACGATCGGATAAAAAAATTGTCGTTCAACGATCCTACGAAGAATTTTTACAGTTTTCGAGTATTTTATTTAAAAATCGATAGCGATATATAATTGCGATATTTATTGATTTTATTATATATTTATTAATTTTACCATCGATCAAATATTTTTTTTATCCGTTTTTACTCGCATAATCATAAGTTTGCTTTAATAACAATTATTTTATAATATATGATTAAGATCGTTTCAAAAAAATTAAAAAAAGGTATTTTATATTATATTAGATTCATTAATCTCTTTTAGAAAGATATTTATAATTGGTTTAATCTTATCTTAGAATCATAAAAAGTCTTAAAGTAAAATTATATTATATTAAGATTTTTACTGGTTAAAATTTTAAATTATTAAAAATATTTGCATTAGACTGAGATTTTTGCTTATTAAAATACATTGGGAACTAAATATCAAAATATTAGGAGTAAAATAGTAAGAGTAAAATATTTGTTACACTTACTACATCGATTCAACGCTATATTTTTGAATGCAACGAAATATCTTTTTTTCATTGCAATAATATTTTTTTACTTTATAAGAATAATAAATAGTTGAATATAGAATTTTTTTATTTATTATCCACGCAAAGAAAATCTTTATAATTTTCTAAAAAGCTTTGAAGGTTTTCAATAAATCTGTATGTATTTTGCTACAGCGAGTTGATAAAATGTACGTTTATTTTTCACGTTATATATCGGTTTTTATCGATAACAAAATAAACTACAAATTTCTTTTAAAAATATAAAATTGTTTTATAAAATATTTTATAATTTATAATTTGTGTTAAGAAAAATAAAAACTATTTAAAAGATATATAACGAAGTATCGTATCTCTTTGCTTTTTATTATTATTTCATACTTTTTTTCTCGAATCGATGCGTTCGAGAAAAAAGACCGAAGGTTACAATTTATGACTCGCTGAAATAGTAAAAAATTCTACCTATCATGTTTAAATAATGTAATCGAAAGGTCTAAGAATAAAGCTTAAGAATACCTTCCTAATATCTTGAATTCATTATTCATAGAAAATAATTTGTAATGCCGAAAAAAAGCCGTAATTATTAGCAAGAACTTCCGTATCATAGATGTTAGGAAAGAAGATCTTTGGAAACACCCGAAAAAATATACAACTACTTTTTTTGTCCTTTCGTTGCGGAGTTTCATCGCAAGACTTTGTCCTATTCATTGTCATCCCCGTGGGCCAGGAAAACTAATCGGAGTCACTTATTCGACGCCCGTAACCAACTTTGAGGCTTCGAACTTTCGCTCGATACCGGGGGAAAAGTAGACCCCGAAAACTTCGGAGCAAAGGAAAGACGGAAGCTGAGACTACGAAGGTTACGCGCGGTAAAAATGATCGTTCCTGTGTCTATTGGGAAGTCAATTTTTTCCTTTTATATTTATAAGTGAATCGTTACGTTTACCGTATTATCAAAATCAGATTTCGCGATTGTTAGGAAATCGCTGTTCCGCTTACGTAAGCACGAGATTGCGTAAGGGAATTTAATAATATTCAAAATTACGATTATTGAATTTGCCGTTAATAGCCATTTAAACGACGTGTCATTTAAGAGAAAACATTTTTTATACTCGATTTGCCTGATAACGTTTCACGGATGCATAACCTTAGATAGTTTATTTCCTTTCAAGGCATTCGTAAATTACACGAGTATCGATAGAAATCTATATATTTCTTATATCGATAAAACGTCGCAAAAAATATTTTAAAAATGGTAAATAAAATCGAGATAAAGTACCTTTTGAGTATATCTCGTGTTTTTATCTAATAAAAATAATAATATTAGAATATAATTTATATTTATTACTTTTATTTTCTAAACGAAATGTTAGCGATTATAAAATAAATTTATATATATATATTGTAATAATAAATATCGAAAAATCTTTTTCATTCGAAAAAAAACATAAATCAAAAGCCGCTTTTATCGATTAAAGAGCTAAAAGAAAAATAATCGCGGTAGTAGTTTGAATTCGAGCAACCATTAAAAAAATACCTCGAACCTTACCGCACTTGGGTCTTTTATCGTACGAGGGAAGAAAAGAATTTTTGGGATTAAAAAGTAAAACGAGTGTAAAACACGATCAATTAACTCAGCAATTACGAGGCAAAAACGGCCAAGACGCAGTTAAGAAAAAGAAAAAGAAAAAGAAAAAGAAAACGAGGAACGCTGTACTAAAAAAGAACGAGTAGCCAGTGTCACTTTTTCCTTCGCTGATTAAGTTTGGTCTTCTCGCAATAAAAGGGAGAAACACGAGGGATGTATACGTCCGCGCGGCTTTATCATCGTAAAACACGGGCGGAGACGTCGAGAGAGTAAGAAGGAACGCGATAAAAGCAACGAGGGGTGGAGAAGTACGGAGGGATGTTCGCGGGTCGAGTTGTACTTGGACGGGAGTAAAGTAACGAGGCTGAGCCGCGTAGAAACGCTTTTATCGGGATGGAAATCTGATTAGGCTCGACTAGATCCGCCGCTGAGACGCGGAATTATTAAGACGCGGTATTCGAATGTAAGTGTTCGAATACGGCGAGCGGAATCGATAATAACCTCGGCGAGGACTTAACTTTTTTTCCCGATGTCCCTTTCGCGAGAGAAACGAAACGAAAATCGAACGTTCACCGATTTTACCGCGTTGTCGTTATTTCATTTTGTTTTTTTATGCTGCACCTTTCGACGAAATAAGCTGGACATTGTTCGTTCCGGCACGTAATACGTTCCAATTCTAATGGTACTTGTAATGGTACGCGTCTATTAAATTGTACGTATTATTTTTATCATTTGCAAAATGTAATACTCGCGTGTATATTGTATTTTAAATTGTATCAATTGTGTATTTAGTTTGCACGTAACGTATCGATAGGATTAGCTACGGATGTCGAATATCTCGAATCATCGGAGAAATTTTAAGAAAAGTTTTTTTTATCGACGCGGTACACCAAAAATTAAAATATGTAAATAAATTTCATTTGGTTATTGGGTTGCCTTTTTTAGTGTATTCGACGGAAAAATTTATTTTTCAGAAACAGCTTCTTGTCAAAATGAAAAACCTATGTCCGCGTAATCAAACATTCTTGAATAATCACTTACGTGAAAGTTGAAACGGTCGTTTATTAATATAAAAGCAAAATCTATCAAACATCCTATGTTATAATTATATTTCCTTTCTATTCTAACGGTTAATAATAATAGTATATTAATTATGTGTTTTAGAAATATAAATTGTTTTAGGAATGAATTATTTGTATGTTCGGTACTTGTATCTGCTTTTTACCAAAGAACGTAAATTTACGATTGTTCAAGATAATAATTCACAAATAAAGAAGATTGAATTCAGTATTTGTTATCAATCCAAGAAACATAGACTCAATAAACTTTTAATGCATCATATTTTTCTATTATAAATATTTAATTTCGTACTTTGATCAATTACAATAAACTCATCGCGTTCTTTGGAAAGGTCTTAATGAAAAAACTTTTAAAAAACATCGACGAACCTCTACATTATTCTTTTATCGATATGATTTTATAAAAAGTTTTTTAATTAATATCTTTTCCAGTGATTCGAGTTACTCGTTACATTTCTATAATTGCTATTCTCGATTATGGATTGATAAAGTAGAATGTGCTTTGTAGAAATTTGATAGTTGGATTTTATTTTGAAAAAAAATTGAAAAATACACAAAAGAAAACAGTTTTAGATTTTTATAAAAGTGATTTAAAAATATTAAGAATGTTTATAACGATGAATTTGAATGATGTGTTGTAATCATAAAATAGAATTTACAATTTTTAAAAGTCTTCGTTTAACTTTAATACGAAGGTTTCGGATATATTTTTTTAAAAAAACTTAGTTTTATGACTTTTTAAAAATTATCGATACGTATATTGAATTTAATGTAAAAAAAGGTGTTTTTCGTTATCTCGCATCAGTAGAAATTGTGTTCTAAAATAAATATGATATATTTTATTAAATAAAGTAACAATTTTTTAAAAAACTTTATACAATAATCTTTTCAACGCATAGATTTAATTATATATAATACAACGTAATATTGTTATTTCAATTCTTTTTCTTTCCTTTTTTTTTTCCATATAATAGAGTTTTAACTCATTCGTATTCCGATGATATAAACCACGAATAAAGAAAACCTTAAGGAATACGTTGCATTCAAATTTAGTACTTACTCGATAATTCTTTTATTTTATATTGTCATTTTATAAAATAGTTTAACTTTTGCTCACACTAAGGAATCGTTATCTCGATCGATCATTTTTCAGATGAAAGTCAACTTTAACTTTAAAAAAGTTGTAAAAATAATAAAATAAAGTATAAAAAATATCATCCATATTTATAGTATATTTTAAAACTTATTTAAATCTAGTAATTAAAAATCTTTTAAAAAATGAATAAAATAATAAACAATAGTAAGATATACGTTACTTTCCAAAGATAAAAATATTAAAAATATTAGATCCACGGATATTACAAAATAATATTTAATACTTAAAAGACTCGAAAGTACCTTAAAAATATTTAAAACGCCACCGCGTGATCAAACGGAAACAAAATTTGCTTCGCAACGCAAAAGTACATTTTAAAAAATTCATTTTGCAATTTGACTCAATAATATATTCAACATTGCGGATTCAATTAATTGCAATATTCTCTTATGCGTAACGAACGATATATTAACTTATACGAATAATAATAAATCGGTGGTAATTTTTAAACTCTTACACCGATAATTGAGTTTCACGAACCGTGACATTCACACAACAACATATTGTGTTATAAAATCGCGTATTCTTTATTTCAATCGAAATCAAACCAAGTCGTTATCGCGATTTCCGTCACAAACGCGCGAATAGATCGATAGATCGATGCTAGGCAGTTACGTGGTTAGATAATCGTTGTATCAGCGCGGAACAACGGGCGAAAGGATAATAAACACTTTTGCCATAAAGTTTCGATATTCGTACGTTACGTATCTGCCACAAGAGGAGATTACACACGCGTTTATGTAAAATTCACAGGGGGAATGGCTTTGGCTTTGCGAACCTTACATTAATATAGATGGAAAAATTACGGCGCTTTGAAGAAAAATCGAATGTAAGCATTGTAATCATAATTTACATAAAAGATTCGACTGTGAAATATGAAATATCGCATTGTTCCTTACGATAATAGAAACGTTTCAGTTTTAAACGTTATTTTTATGATGCTTTCATCGTAAATCAAAGAAATCTAATACATCGATGTATTATCTTTCAGTGATTCGAGTGACGTACTTTCTATCCAGTAATTTCCATCGGAAATTCCGCGGAAGAAATAATTGCCTGTACGTAAACTATGTCTTCCTATTTATACAATTGTCTCAAATCGTTAAGTACTTTATCTTCTTGTTTTCGCAGTTTCATGCAACTCGCTGCAAATCTCTCGGGTAAATAGTCAATCTTATCTCGAACGGAACCAACATTCGTAATCTCCGCTCGGATGTACAACTTCGTAATTTTGTGCATTAATCTTCTCGTTCCGTTCAATGCAAAGATTAATTTCTCGAAAATTATCGTAATTTTACGATCGTCTCGTAGCAAAAAAGTTTACTCCAATTTATCGCGCATCGCATCTCCATTCAATTTCTCTAATATATATTAGCCACGTTTAGACAAAAGATGTTCCCGATCTCGATGTTCTCCAGCTTCTCCTCTGCTCAATATTGCAAGCGCAGTGTCTCGGTTAAGAAAAGAAGTGTCCCACAGGGAAATAAAGACTCGTCCGACTCGTCCGACTCCTCCGACTCTCCGACCAACGCATCGCCGAACCGTTGGAGCAACTTTTAACGCGAACGCGGAAATTTTGCAGCATCCGATACGATACGTCATATCGTTTCTTCCGGATAAAATTTATTTTGACGCGCGCGTGCGAGCGTCAAAAGGACGAAGCCGCCTGTTGCCGACATCCGCAATTTACCGCCCGACCAACTTCCAATCGAGTATTTTCATTAATAATCCAGGGGATATTGAAATTTTTGGGAAGCTCGAATCGATACATTTTTTTTCGTGTATCCGTTTACCGCGATGTTTTCGTTACTCTTGTTATGTTTACGTAACGTCGCTTCTAGTGTCGCAATAGTTTTCAAGGTTGATTTATGTCGCGTGTTTTTGTTGTTTCTAGCCGAATTTTCAAATTTTTCAAACTCAACGGTGTAAGGATAATTTAATAGGTTTAAAATATTTTGGAATTATAAGAAAACGCTTATTGGTAATATAAAATTCATCGAAAGAAAATCATCGAGTAAAATTTTATAAAAATAATTAATAAATAAAAATCTTTAAACGATGTTAAAACCTGGAAGATTTTTGTAATCGCTGAGAAAAAATTATTTGTTTACTTTGACAACGTTCGCGTGTATTAACGGACAACTTTAAGCAACCTTTTTCGTATAATTATTAATATACCCAAATTCTCTAATATCGGAACATCGCAAAATTGATCCTAGTAAGCTTTTTATCCAATTGGTATCGATAAACGTAAAAAATTAACAATGGAACGAACTATCGATCAATCGTATATATTATCGTCAAATTTTATTACGAATGAAACAAAGGATCGATACGAACGAACAAAATTATATTTAACGATGTAACGTGAAAATGTAAATATCGTTAACCATCTTACATGCAAAGATTATCAATTTACGAGGAAAGACAAGTACAATATTACATTACCATCGAAAAGAGAAATCAAGAATAATTGAAGAACGATACCCGCCGTCTATATAAATTGAAACTTTAATATATTTACCAACCCAATGGAAATTATGAAATGAAAGGCGATAAATAATTCTATGTCCGGAAAAAATTATCGTAAACGTAAAGTACGCACGAACGAGAATATATACTTAGAAATAGGACGATTTTACACCGAGGATCGAGCGATGATAATTTTTTATACGCGAAACTAGAATTACGTTTAGCAGATATAATAGATTCAACGATCGATTCAAATATTTTTGTAAATAAAATATAAAAACCGAACTTAATTCGTTAACGTCGTTACGCTTTCGATGCAACGTATCGACCACACCGGAAAAAAACTCGACGAAGTACTCGGTCGATAAAACTGACCCACATTCGAGTTCTTTCGAACGCGCCTGCATTCAAAAATTTTTCACTAGGTGTTCAAGAAAACGTCTTTCGCAGAATTCTACGTTCTACGTCGACGTTCCATCTCGGAAACAAATTGACGCACCGACAGCGAAGGTCGAGCAACGCCGACGAGAGAGAGAGAGAAAGAAACGATATAGTTATCGATATAGTTACCGATACCGTATCGACAGATACAACGTTCGAGGAGAAAAATTCGTAACGGAGTAACGGAGTAACGGAGAAAACGTTGCCGTTCGATGGCGAAAAAAATGGCAACGCACACCTGCCGACGATATCATCGCGGGTACGCGTGTGTTGGTTCTCGGCGTGTCTCTTTTTTTTCATAAACTCGGGAGAGAAAGGCACGTTTCATTTCGTGTTCATTGTGCGGCGTTCGGTCTCGTTACTTAGCCTCTCTCTCTCTCTGTCTCTCTTTGTCTCTCGTCTCGGGAGCCCTAGCGCACCCTAAAGCAGCGACGGCGGCTCCTGGAGGCCGATAAATCGCACCGACGTTTTAGAAAGTCCGCGAGTATTGTGCTGTCGATGGGGAATAGTCGGCCGTCATGGAAATCGGAAGTCCGCGTCCGCGTTTGCGATTCGACCAATTTTTAATTGGCGTTGCGGACATTGTTGACGTTAATGCGGCAACCGAGCGTCGATCGCTTCTCTTCGTCTTTAAGGACTTTAACGAGGAAAGTTGCGCTTTTCCCGCTCGCAGTTGCAGAGGTGTTCCATTACGTAATATTTACCACCTTTATTACGTGGACGATTCTCAATGGCTTCGATGTCGAGATATCGATACGACCTTCTGGTTCGAATTTGGTTGGAATTTCAGGCTAAATTTTACGTCGAATGGAAGCAACGTTGGGAAGATGTCAGCGATCGATCGAATCGCACCGTCGTAACGTTTTCGTAAAAAATTATTATGCGCTAAAATTATACTAAAATTACGGGCAAACAATCAGCTTTTAAACTTAAAGGTATAAAATATTTACAGCTGCCTACGGTAATTCCTTCGTAGAAACCTGAATTTATCGAATGAAATCTCTTTCGTACCGGAACGATCAATGTTCAAATTTTTTTCTAAACGTACATTGAAAAATTATCGGATACGCTTCGACTTGGAAAAAAATGTTCGTATCTACGTTCGTTAAATCAGGCCAGTTAGATTTCAAATTTAAAAAAGTGCGTGAAAAACGGATCAAAAATTAGAAAGTTAATTGCGGTCTAGAACTTATTTCGATAACACAATGAATATCCGTTATTTATAATAGTATTACAAGGTTAAGTATCCGTATCGAAACTGATCCAAGTCGATGAAATGAACGATATCGAACCTTCGGACGTATCTTCCAACGCAAAATAATTTTGTAGGTTTTTTGTAAGATTTCTAGTAACCGATAGATATACCACCGTTTATACATAAAACATCGCGAAAATCCCTCGGCTCGAAAGTGAAAATGAAAAATTGCGTACCTTTATTCCCGTGCAAGTCAATTACAAGGGGCACTTTATTTTCTCTCTCGCTATCTCTCTCGCTCTTTCTTTCTCTCTCTCTCTCTCTCTCTCACCAGAGAAGTGCCATTCATAAGCGAAAGGAAGCACTTGGCCGCGACGTTTCCGAATTAAAATACGCGGTGAGTAAATTAGCCGAGGTGTCGAGAGTCCGCGCGCATCGCCGCTTTCACCGACGCGTTCGAGTTTCTTCGGATCTAATGATATAATGACGAGCGATTTTTCCGACACGCGCGAGCGCCGATAAAAATGCCGAGATGAGTGCGTGACTTTTCCTGGTATAACGTTTCTTATGCAAGCCAACTCCTCGCTCTCTTTCTCTCTCCTGGATGTTCTATTATCTTCATTTGAATTGGATAAGAGAATTCGAGGATTCGAGGATTCGAGGATTCGAGGATTCGAGGATTCGAGGATTCGAGGATTCGAGGATTCGAGGATTCGAGGTGGAGATCGATTGTTTGTGTTGATCGGTTTGTCGCTCGTTCCTTGTTTACATTGTCCGGTGTGTACGCACAAAGTTAAGCTGAATTTTACGTGTCGTTAGTTTATCACCACTGGCTTAAGTTTGAAATTTGGATGCTAATTGTTGATGTACTGTTCTAGAATAAATACGAGTTTGACACTGGAATAATCGTTGAATATCGATATTCGCTCGTGCTTTATTCGACAATTAAATATACAAATTTTTTAAAACTATCGTAAGGAATAAAGCGTTCAAAATATATTTGCTGGTGTTTCGCGTTAAAATAGAATTAAATTATTAATTATTAAATTATTTTGAATACGCTCGATCCGTGATCTATCGTCGAATCTAATTTTGATTTGTCAAACTTATTTGACGCGGTCTCGCTTTTTTCTTTAATCGATCGATAATTAATACTTGATTCTTGTTTCGATCGATCGATCGACGCGATATATTATACGGCGAAAACTACAAAACTAGCTGTCACCGTCTAATTTATTCGAAACGATAAAGCAAAGAAATTTACATATTTGTGAAATTCTTTAATCGATTACATTTACAAATTTTTATTATAAAAACGTTATAATTATTGGTTATTCGAATATATAAAATTAAATTACAATGCTAAATTTATGGGTTAGATTTACGTATATACGATTGAATAAAACAACGCTAAAAAATATTCTTTATTACGCTAATTGTAAACATTCGGACTTGTATATAGATATTATAAATCAGGTTAGATGGGAAGTAGTTGTAAGTTACGGAAAACGATTTATTTGGATTTTACTTTCGTGATATAAATTAATGAATTATCGTTGTTTGTTTTTATTAGGTTACGTATATTCGAGCGATACTAAAACAATTTACCGAAAAATACTTATTTTTACTTCTTTTAAATAAGTGAAAGATAAAAGTGTACGTATTGGATCCGGTAAAACTTTTGAATGCAAAACCAACGAAAGTAATAAAATCTTGCATAGATAACCGACGCAATTTTAATTTTAGTTTATTTATTCCATTTACCTCCGAATTCTTTCGGCATCGATAAAAAATAATAAAAAATGTATTACCCAATGACCTTTGTTATTGATGTTATGTTGATTTACCGAATCGATTGAACGTAAAATGCCGTAAAATGCCGTAAAATGCCGTAAAATGCCGTAAAATGCAAGATCAAACGTAACGTAATTGGCCGAGTTTTGCATCGGTTGATCGGTTGTTGTTTTTGTTATTCGTGGCGCGCGTCAAAACTCATTTTTCGAAAGTACCCAAGTTCGGTCAAATCGAAGTTCCAGTGTCCGTTAAAAGCGAGAGTCAATCCAAATCGGAGGCCATTCACTCGGTGAATTTCCTCCAAATATCGGCCTTTTTTTTTCCTCGGCTCCTACCGATACGGCTTACCCATCAAAATATTTACGACCTCTCTTTATTGCGCCTAGTTTTACAAGACGGAAGGAAGGTGAGGAGGAACAGCCGTGTGCGTGTGCGTGCGTGTGCGTGCGTGTGCGTGTGCGTGTGCAGGTACCCGCGCACGCGCCTATATGTAACGAGTGGAAAGCGCGCGATAAAAGAGTAGATTTATATAAAAATCACGGTGGATCGTAATTAGCAGTCGTTCAGTCCGTTATGATTAACGATCTTCCGCGAGTCAGTGATCGTCGGGAGCCAATGATCTCCGCTGGTTTCTCTCGATCTATCCTTCTCCTTTTCTCTTTCTCGTATCGCTATCGAGGATACGCGAAAAAAACTACGTAATGTTTTGGTGCGTCTATCCGTTTTTTTGGGTATTACTGCACTCGAGTGCCGTTACCTTTTTGCTCTCCTTTCCTCTTTAACTTACGTAACGAAATTTGCTTACGCTTGGCAATAAATGTCTCTTTTTTTGTGCGTAGGTTTAACGACCACTTTTAGTGTGCTTAATTTGCGTTTTGAAATTCTAAAATGTTTATCCAATGCACGATAATCGTTTAGGGTAATGTACGTTTTTGTTCGAATGTTACATGATTTGAAATTCAGAAATGTATTTCACTCTGGTATCGATATTATATTAATATTCGACCGTTGATTACAATTTTTCTTATTTGCACGTATAATCGATTATGTGTTTTTCGATTAAAATATAAAAGTTGTGCAAAAATGTATACCGCAACCAAAGTAACGCATTATTGCTGTATTTGAGGAAAATGTACACAAGTAATGAAACTCGATGTTTCGTAATTTTTTAACGTAAATTACTTTGGTAGCATTTTTAGCAACATCCGATCGAGTAAATAAATTTCTTTTTTAAATTATTATAACAAATAATTAAGTGCGTTAGCATTTCAAAATATTTATCGATCGTGAGTTTAAAATTACTTTTAGAAGCGATCGAGCGATCGAGCGATCGAGCGATCGAGCGATCGAGCGATTTATGGTACATTATACATTGCATATTAGATTAATAAAAGATTTAGATACTTAATATCACAATAAAACACGTAACGTTATATCGTTAAAAAGTGTAATAAATTAAACACAAGTAATTTATTAATAATAACGGAAGGTGTAGAAGAAATCATTAAAAGTTTCCGTTGTAATTAATACTGATTAAGTTTAAATTTTTATCAAATAATATTTGAATGAGTTTATTATTTTTATTATTTTTATAATTTTTATAATTTTTATTCAAAATTAATTCTTCGATCCAATTACGAAACCATAAATAACTATTTAATTTAAAAAATGTACTATTTTTCAATTATGTACGAAAAGTTCGTTATTTTAACAAGGAAAAATATAATTTAATTAGCGCATAACGTTAGTACAAGCGCATCTCATAGAAATATATAACTTTCAAGTTTTCTATATTTCGCTTATTATATGGAAGTGCAAGTGTATTAATTATCTTATTTGATGTTCATGTAACAGAATAAGCTTTATTTAATTTACAATATTACGCATACTTCAAACAAGTAAAAGTTTTTAGTTATTTATTCAGTATTATTCTTAATACGTACAAAGCAAATATAACATTTCGTATTTTTAAAAGGATTAATTATTTTTATTTTAAAAAAAGAATTGAAAATTCTTGTTTCGTTAAAATAATAATATTTTTCTCATTTATCTTTGCGTTTTACCCTTGACGCTGAAATTTTTATTAACATAATATAAAACATTTAAGCTTTATAAATTAAAAAACGCATTACAAGTACGTTGATTAAAGTACACGTAAGAAAATACAATAAAATAGTTTAGTATTAAGATAATAGTATCGTTAGATATTATTTTTTCTTCTTCAGAGTTTAATGGTTATCGATTATTACCAAGCATTAATTCATTATGCATTACATTTATATAATACGATCGTGTATTACAGATGCTATCGTTGAACTTAGTTTTCTAATTTTTTAAAACGAGTCACCCATAATATTATCGACGGTTGAATTTATAAAATGGATTATTTCACGATTAACCGAATCACGCCTTATCTATTTAAATTCTACATTTTAGTTTCTTTTACCTAAAGCACGAGTTATAAAATTATAAAGTATTCGTAATTAAATTAACGATTCGAACATTATGTCTTTACTTTAGAAATTTGGTTACTCGGATATCGAGTGAAAGGCGAGAAAAGATAAAAATTAATATTTTCATTATTTAATTGGTAAAATAATTTTAATCATCGCCTACTTATATTAAAAATTAAAATTATCCGTGCAGTATTACAAATTAAATTCGTTTAACCTCGTTTTACGTAAACTACTTTGCGCACAAACATAAATCTATTTTTAACGTAACTGAGAAATTTATATTAAAAATAGATGTAATCTATGTAAACATTATAAAGTAGTCCTCGGTACAAGAACTCGTATCTGAAATATATTTTATCAATTTTTCAGGATATATCGTTTCGTAAGACCGATAAAATTATTCAAACGTTTCATAAAAAATTAGCATCGAACACAAGTTTGCGATACAAGTAAATTGTAGGTATCGATGGTTTAAATTAAGATATATTTCGATGCATTTCTCAAATACATTTATGCTCGAAGAAACAGATATAATTGAGCGAGAAGGTTGAAAAATCAATCGGAATCAATATTCAGCCAACGAGATTTCATCGGTTCCGGCGGTTTCTTCTTTCAGAAAAGAGATAAAAGTCGGTTAGGATAACGAGCGAACGGGCGTAAAAGTAAACACGAGCTTCTACTTAAACACGCGTTAACCGCAAATCCCAATGCACCGATTTCCACGGCGTGCCGTAAGAGGTTAACGCCACTTTAAGCGATGGAAGAGTGGAGAAAACAGAGAGGGGTGGGGTGGGGGTGGGGTAGGGTAGGGCGGAGAGGGAGAGGTAACACGGAGCAATTCGCGAGATTATCCACGTATAAAACAGTTTTACGGGCCCGAACGGTCAACGTAACGTTTCTCGGAAAGCGCCTCGTTGCTTCCGAGGCACCGGCCCGTTACGCCGGGACAATGCGTCGCTCGGCTTCCACCCAGGAAACGCTTCCACCGGCCGGCTTTTACGTAAGAGCGCGAGACTTGCGCAAGGCTTTTCACCTTTCCCGATGCGCGGGAAAACGGGACGAGACGAGTGAAAGGAGGCTGACGCCGCCCCGCCTTCCTCCGACGCCACCGCCACCACCGCCGTCTCCACCGCCGCCTCCACCGCCGCCTCCACCGCCGCCACCACCTCCGTCGACGCTTGCGCAAGGGTCCGCTAGATTATTCGGAGCGACGACTTCCTGGTGAGCAAAGGACGCGAGCCTCCGTCCGAGGCGGTGGAACGTTTCACCTTTATCCATCTCCGAGGATCAGCCAAGGAAAAGAAAAAAAATGGGGGACCGGACTTTATCGTTTATTTACTACTCGGTCGGGGGTGGGGGGCTAAATTTTATCGCCCCCTCAACGGAGCGAACTCGTTCTTTCCAATTTGGCGACTAATCTACCCGACGATACTTATTCCTTCCTCCCCGAGTCTCCTCGCCCAAGACCCAATATTATTTTTCCACCTTTGTCTTGATTTACCTAAACGTGCTTTTCGTTTCGCTTCTCGCTTCTCTCACCGAAATTCGATATACCGGACTTTTGTTCAACGTTCCAGTTAAATGCCCGAATCAGCTTCGCGCGCGTAATTTAATTATCCTGGTAACGTTGCCCGGAGTGTGGATTTCCTCTATCTCACGATTACCTAATGTCCTATTTTCCTCGTTATCTTCATCCTAGTTTACCTTCCAATATTTTGCCGTAAGCTTTTTCTTTTCTAATATTCTAAATTTGTGGTTTCCGCGTTTTTTTAAAACCATACGTTATGCGTATATTCGAGATTACAAGTAATAATATTTTTCATTCGTTACAGGAACGATAATTATTCAATTGCACCGTAATAACTAAAATTATAATCGTAAGATTCTATACTTTCCGAATACAATCGTTCAATGGTTTTCTTTCTTCTTTCTTTTTTTTTTTTCATTTAATATTCTAATTTCTATGTTTTACCAAGAGTTTGATAATATCTTTCGGATGCACATTCTTGTGATCTAATCCAAAATAGGCCGCTATTGCATATCAATTTTTTTTCTGCTTCTTTACGTCGGCTCTTTCCTGCTCTTATTATTCTTATAAATGCAAAGATTGCATTTACGATCGTGATCTCTTTGCTATCTTGTATAGATCTAGATGAGCTGTATAAGATAACTATTTGGTTAAATCATTTAACGAGCTGTACACGATACGAAAGGTAATCGCGTTAACGATAAAATAAGTTATTTTTTCCGCGCGATCGTTTTTAATTAAATATATACAAATTTTTTTTCTAGCTCCTTTCATTTTTTCAAAAGATGCATACGCAGGATTGAAACCGAGTATAATAATTTAATTAAGTTCGTGGGAAAGGATCAAAAGCTTAAAAATTTTACACGATTCGAACTTATTTATCGGTAGATCATTTATATAATATAGATGTACATGATAGTAATGTTTTAATAAAAAGTTAAAGTAAAATGGATTTAGAAGGTTTTAATTGCGTATTCAATATACGATACTATTATTAACTTTCTGCCCTCGATTTCGATTTTATTCCGTGTGTAGCATACAAAATCTTATCAGTTTCACTTTATTCTGTTTTTACATATTTTCTCATCTATCTCTAGTATTATAAAAATAGCTAGAAACTATAAATATATTTATAATTATTTTAAATACGGATGAGATATATATTGTAAGTATCGAGGTAAAAAAAAAAAATGTTATCGTTATTCCATCCATCCTTGAGTTGAAATGTAAACCTAATCGTTGATATTTTCACAGAGAATAATTAAAATTATTTTTCTATACTCGACGTGATTATCTTCTTTTTAGAATATTTAAAAGTTGTCTCGAATAATTACAATTTATTTTTCAATCTTACGCTGATTATACGATTATAGTTTCTGTAATTTCAGGAATTATAAGTTAAGATTCGTTATAAGAATCGCAAATAACGATTAATCACGCGTTTAACACTTTATCTAAATTGAATGCACAAACGAATGTACACTTTAAATGTCAAAGCAAAATGAGATTAAACGACATCCGACTATTAAATCATTAACGTCTCGGACGCAATTTAGCAACATAATTTAACCGATCTGATACAGCAATACGAAACACCATTACGATCAAGCTAATGAGCATAAAGTAGTGAAAGATGTAGCAAATCTGTTCATGCGTACATAGTTTTAAATTAATAGCGCTCTTATGTAAGTTATCGCAGTGCCATAACTTTTACAACATGAATCTTCGGACATCGAATAAAAGAACCGAACATGGTGAATAAGTTCGTCGGTGAAAACTCTTGATACTTACTCGTGTAAAGACTTTATTATTGTACGTTAAGCGTTTTTAGGTCTATCCTGGTTTCTTGCGTAATCGCCTTAATTGATTAATGTACTTCCTAAAGATTTTCAAATATAATTCCATTACAGCCTAAACAATGCTTATTTATAATAGAACTTGTTTTATCGTTATGTTAATTTTCAGTTTGAATGACTTTTATAAAATTTTCGTTGAAATATTTTAAATTAAGTTATGAAATCGTTTTCGATCTACAAAAAAATTAATTACTTATGTTCTTAGGAAAAGTATTATATAAAATGATGTTTGTACTAAATTATTGTAATTTATTTGAAAAATATCTAAACACGCGTCAGTTATATTTATTCAATGTTTCGAATTTCGTTCCATTGTATTTAGAATAACATAATTTAATTTAAAATATAATCTTTTTCTACTTCAAAAGAATAATAATTCGTAACTTTTAATACGAATCTTACAGCGATTAATAATCCGTAATGGTTGATAAAAATTTATATTTTGAATTTCGATAATGGTAACGTTACAAATAATTATCTTACGATGTTTGCATTCGAAAATGTGGAGTAACAGTACGAATGTAATCACGAAAATTATCATTACGTGCGCAATAACGAAGTTATCGTTGGGCTATTTTGACACGTTGTCCGTAGAAATTCCGTTTGTTTCAGAAAAATTAGAAAGGTATTTGTAAAGATATTTAAAAAACCCAAGTGAAAACTTGGTTTGATAGGAAAAGGCCATACGATAGAAATATTCAACGTTATTTGGAGATTCTTTAAATTATAACATCAAGGTAAAACACCGGAAAATAATGAAAATTCAACGATAGAACGAGGTTCGCCATTTTTGATAAAAAGTACGGAAGATAAATAAAAATCTTATTCTAATTATTTATCGAATTATATAACGTACGATATATACGAAAAATGTAAATAGAAGGAACGAAATCCGTACGTTGAAACTATATACCAAATTTAATATTTTTTCTTTAAATTAATTTTCGTTTACTCGGTAGGATGATGTCGCAACAAGTAACTTTTCCTCATTAAAGCATGTATTCTTTGAAATCAACGAAACGTTTTTATTGGAATGCAAAGAAATTTTGTAAGACGGAAGCGTTTACTATTTTAAAAGGAAAAACCGTAGATCTTTACGCGGGGAATCCATCGACTCGCGGTAAGAGGATTCGACTTTTCGCAACTAAACTCGTTAGGTAAATATCTCAATTACCACTCATTTAATCATTTACTTGTCATAATAATGTAGTAAAAATATTGTTTTGTAAAAAAGTTTACGAACAAACAGATTATTTCCTCGGTAATAAATCAAACTTTCAAATAATTTAAAAAATGGCAGTTCGAAAGATTATAACTTTGAGCGTAACGATCGACATTCGTTCGTTATCCGCGTCAATTCTCGTCCGCGTAATGACATTTTTATTTTATAACACCGAGTTTTCGATAACGTACTTAAGAATAATTATACACATCATTTCTGATTCCGTATCACATCGAAGTATAGGTATCAAAGTATTACGCAACAAATTACAGAGGATATTAGAGTAAATTATTAGTTCGTAGGCTGCATAATCTACGTTCTCTCGGTAAATTTAACTTTTGTTTTATCGGTTTGATTCATTTGTTTCACATTCTATCTGCGCTAATTAGAGTCCGCGCTTTAATCTTTTCCAAGTTCGTATCTTTTTCTTAACAAATACAGGCAGGGTAGTTTCCCCTGTGTTCGCATTTCCCCCGAGTGCGATTACGAGGTTGAAAGTAACCGAGTGACTCGTCGATCCCCGGAAAATTCGCTTTCCACGTCCGTTTTTCCGCGAAGGAAAGGACGAAAAAGGAAGACGAAGGGTCCAAGGAACCTCGGACGCAACGGAACCGACGTCCACGCATGTCCACACACGTAACAACGCGAACTCCAATCCATCGTCGCGTTGCCGGAAGTCCTGGAGGACGATGAGCAGTGCGGAACACTTTTACGTCTTTTGCGACTTTCACTGTCGCGCGGTCGTTCACTCCGTTGGGGGAGCGCATGCGCGGCCTTGGCCGGGGCCTCCGCGACCTTGTGCCCCTCCTAGTGGAAGGCCCCACCGACGGCAGCCTCGTCTGGGTCAAGGATTTTTTTCGCGTTTTCGCTCGTTTCGCGGGACCGTAAACGACCTTGAAGGGCTTTTTATCCGTCCGTTATTCGTTTCATCGTTGTTTATTTCGTTTTTCACACGTCGGACTTTCTCGAGCGGACAATGGGAGAAACCGCCGGCCGCAAACTTCTTGGGTAGCATTTCTAAAGGAAAGTATCGCTAGGTTTTTCTTTTCGTTCTCCTTCTTTTCGTTGTTTTCCTTATTTTTGTTCTATTCCCGTCGATCAAAATTTAATCCACGCGAGATCGAAACGGATTAACCAGATATACGGAAACGGACTTCTTTACGGAGATGTTCCTCGCGACTGTATTCCCAGTGGATGCGATAAAACATAATAACTCCGAGAATAAACATTTTATAATGCTCCGAAAAAGAACTGAAAAAATAAAGTAGAAAACGCGAGCTTTGACTCGAGCTGTACGAAAAGATAAGGGGTTTAATTACGATTCGTAAGCTATTTTGGAAAGATCTACCTGAAAATTTGCAGTACTTTTTTTTTTTTTTTTTTCACCGTTTTTAAACGCTATTCTCTCGCACATTTTAATCGTGTGTATGTATTTGAAACGAATATCGTTACCGATGCCTTATTTTACGAATGAAAGCTTACTTTTTCCACTTTCATATTCCGTATTTAAATGTATTCCAGATGCTTTAGATATCAAGTTATTCTCGTACATAACGCGATACGTTATTTTACGTATCCTTTTAAAATAATACATACATTATAGTAAAACTATGTCTATTAAACGAAAGTATAGCGGGCTTTAATTTTTAGCATTATAAAACATCTTTTAGTGTTTCATAAAATTTGACGACGTTAAAAAGTACGCAGTTAAATAAGAAGCCAAGACCGAATACAACGATAACCTGCTGAGTTCTTCTTATTTATTTGAAATTCATGTATCGCAACGTCAACCACGTCATCGTTACACTCCAAGTTTTATATTATATCAAAGTTATCGGGGTATATTAGGGGGAAAAAATCTTACGTACGCGTAAGTAGATCCAAATAGAAACGACGAATCGAAATAAATAAAGTAAAATTATCTCTAGGAAACGAAACGCGATCCTTGACACTTTTAACGATGTTGGATCGATGCGTAATAATTTTAGAAAACACGCGTATCGTAGTAATATTGATGGTCGAAGAAGAGCCGTACATCGTTAATTTTTTATAGTTACAAAAAGCGATCGAAGAAGAAAAATAAAAAAGTACAATTTGTTTTTCAGTGCGCGATGAAACTGTTAACGCGACTCTCCGAGAACTTTGTCTGTGTGCGATGGACCATTTCCTCGGTTCCGGTTTCCATATCCGCGCACCACCGTTAAAAAAGATCGATAGCCGGGATCGACTCGGGCTCCGATAACGAGCCCAAAGCGCGATTGACAAATTACTCGCGAAATCGCGCGTTATTTTATTCCCTTGTCGCGCTAATGAAGCGAACGCGACGCACACGATAAATTCGAGTCCGGATTTCTAACTCGATAAGAATCTAGCCTCCGGTTGGCTGGGCGAGGGGGAAAAAAAGAGGGGGGGTGTCGATCGAAAAGGTGCGCAGGCGCTTTGTGACGGTGAAAATGCAAAATGAAATTTTTATTCGTGGAATTCTCGGATTTCCGATTTTTTTTCTCTTCGGAGCAGGTGAAAACGGATAAGTCGTATCTTACGGGCGATCGCGTTCGATCGAGTCACGAAAGTTTGCCGTTGCGTTACTTAATCCGCGCTGTAACTTTCGGAAGTGTCAATCGAATAAATTATTCGCCTCGCATTATGGAAACGGATACTTGGCCTTTCCGCGCTTCGAGTGATTATTATGTTTTCCCGAGTAATTTATCGGCCGCTGCGAAGATCAACGCGCGGATCTAACGCGCATCGCGTAAATCTACGCGAATGATCCGACGAAGCAGTTGCGTAACGAAAACGAGTACTTCTGTAAATGTAATTGTAAATAAAGTAATCAAACATTCGAAATATTTTAAACGCTGTCTTTGCTTTCTTTCATTTTTTCCTCCATCGATTCCTCGAGAATTATAATAAGCGAGTAACTCCTGCAATTCCAAATACAGTTGTCGAGAGCGACATTATTATTAGCGACGGATAATTAATTATTCTTAGAAAACGTCTTGGTTGCCGCAACGGTAAAACGTATGTACATAATATTCAAATGTTCGATAAAAAGTATCCAGCTCGAGCCAATCGCTACAAGCTTGGAGTACGTTTTCTTTTTCTCTTAGCGAGCATAAAAGTAAGAGGTGGGTAATTTCCATTCGGAAATATAATTAACTATTTGTTATGCGTCGGCCTCGAAAAAAAGTCCTTTCCGGACGTGTCCAGGTACACGCGTTTCGACCCGCGAATAAAAAGATATAAAAAGATAAGCCGGTACCAGCCATTAGCCTTATTCATTTATCGCTTGGCCGCGCGCGATTTCTCGCTTATCTCGCCCTGGGCTCTTATCACTCGGAATAATGGGCGAAAGCGTTCGCGAGGAGGCACCGAAAATTGCGCAATCCTCCGACGCGTCCTATTGCGCAACTCGAACGTGTCCTGCGCGTTTCACGCGTTCGGAAACGAGCCTCGACGATAAATGCGTTTTCTCTGTGCTCCGATCGCTTAATTAGAAAGTCGAAGAATGTTTTTTCCATTTGTTTTTCTTTTATCATCGTAACCGATATTCGCGATAAGTGCGTTCGCGTTTGGACTCGATGTTGGACATTTCGTACGAATTATGCGCTCGATATTACAAATAACTCGACTCGGCGATTTATTCAAGCCGATCGTTCAAATTTCAGTTATTTTGATTTTAAGAAGGTTTTAGTTTTTTACTTTTGGAAAATCTAACCTACCAACTGGTTTTTCACACCTGGCTTATTGCGTTAAACGTAGTTTTCTACGCGGTGAAAATTACATACCACGCGTATATGTGTCATTGATTACGGTAAAACTAGCGTTAAAAGAAAGTCATAGAATTATATCGGCCCGAATATAAATTATGTAAATATCGTTTTTTCGTACCGAACGTATCGATACTTGGAAATCTACGAAATTTCTTTGAGTTGCCGAAGTAATAAAAGACAGGCACATTCCTACGTAAAGATATTAAACAATGTTTTACCAAATTATTCAAATTATATTTGTTGCATAAGATAATAATTCTCCCGAGTCGAATTCAAAGGCAGTCGAATGAAATTAAAAGTTGTAACGTTTTACGTAATATATAACGGTTGATTAGTTCATTCAAACGTAAAATTGATAAAGTTTCAATTTTGCGAAAATGTATTTTCAGAGAATTGCATCTTGATTATTAATAACGCGAGTACCCGAACGTTACAAATTTTAAAATGCATTCGAGCTCCGAGCAGTTTCATTACGCGCGAAATTTCGCTCGGTTTTAAAGTCGCGTTCGACCATTTTGAAAACGTTGGAAACAGCGAGATGAAGCAGCGAATTACGAACGCTTCCCGCGAAGAACCGGAAAACTTTACGTAATTTTACATCCCAGGCGGCAAACGGCGAGTTTAGCGCTCGAGTGAAATCCAGAAAATTAAAGCGAAACCTCGTAACGCGTAATCGCGACTACCGTTCCTTTGTCCTTTCGATCGAAGTCGAAGCAAGAACGAGGGAGAATAAATAAAGGAGAAGAGGTTCCGCGAGATAAGTACGCGCACGCCAAGGATATAAACTCGAATTTAATAGCGCGACTTTTAAACCAATTTCCCGCGCTAATTCGCGTTTCATTTTCGCGCGAACGCTTTTGGGAGGAGAGGAGAGGCTTTGATGAGGGACGCGCATGCGTGCGGTGTCGATGGCACACGAGTCAGGACACGAGTCAGGACACGAGTCAGGACACGAGCCAGGACGAATTTTCTGGGGATCGGCTTGGAAAGGTGGTTGGAAAAATTGGAAAATTCGGGGCTCCAATAAAACGCAACGACTCCCAGTGGTTATTTTTTTTCTTTGGTGTTATTTTATTATAAAAAAATAATAATAATAATAATAGATATCGTAGGTGTGTACGATCGAAACAATATGAAAAATCGAGTATAAAAATACGGCTGTACGACACATTGCCCAAGGTAGTTTGCTCGCGCCATTTTGGCGGCCACCCGTTAACCTTTTACATTTTGCGGATTAGAGCTGAAGCTGTCGGGCGTCGGCTAAGCCAACTATTTACGCCAACAATTTTATGGATTTATTTTTTAACTAGTTCCATCCTGTTTTTCCCTTTGAACGTCCACCGATAGAAATTCACGTACACCTTAGAAATAAGTTTTTCTCAGCCATTCGACTAAAATTTTCTAAGATTTCGAGGCTGAAAATTATCGAAAATCAGTATTTCTCTCGGTTTCTTGTACATCAATTTCTCTCGAACGCTCGAAAGGAAAAATTCGATAATACCAAATACGCGTCGAGTTGGTCCGAGTAGCTGAATTACGTCTATGGTTCCGTTACCGAAACTTGCAATTTCGTTTCCGTAATTAGAATTTTAGACTTTCGCGATCGCAAAAGTCAAAATATTATCGGTACTATCAATTTTTTCGGTGATATAAATTTCGATCGCTACTCGAATAACGCGTTAATTGGAACTAAAAACGGTACCTTTCCTCGATATTGCCACTATTTTTATTTTGATAGGTATAAAAATTTTTTTTCAAAATATCTTTCGTAGAAAAATGTAGTATAATATACATAGCACGCGATACACTATTAAACGGCAACGATACTCGACGAAGATTCGAAAAATGAAAATTGAAATTCTCGAAACGCCGATTGGTCGAAAGGTCGATATCGAAATGTTAAAATTGATCGATCGACGCACGCGACGAGCGATTTTCTCTCGCCGATCAACGCGTTTCGAGATCGATTTTACCATCGATTTTACCATCGATTTTACCATCGATTTTATCGGTTTAGTGCCGCTTAATTCGTTACGTTTTATACCTCCCCCGAACGAACATATAAATATGTTCGAGGTAAAATACTGTTCTTCGTCACATGGCTTTCTCGAGCCTTCGGAACGAGCCCATTGCACCCGATGCGATCCCTAGAAAATTTAGTATTTTGATTGAAGTGAAAAGTCTCTCTCGATGACTCGATCGTTTTACAAAAATAAATACAAATGAATCGTTGCATTCCGACAGGTAAGCTATTCTAGGTATTCATCTCTTTCAATATCCAGAATGCTCGGAGTGCTCGGACTGTCCGGAGTACTCCTCGCCGCCGCTGCCGCCGTTTCCACCGCTGGCACCATTGCCACCGCTGCCGCCACCTTCACCTTCACCGCCTCCGTAGTGCGAGCCGCCATCCCCGAAGCTCGCGGCACCGCCGTTGTAGTGCGAAGCCGCGAACTCCTCGCCTCCTCCGCTGTGGCCGTGCTGTTCCTCGTGGTGGTGGTGGTGGTGGTGGTGGTGCACCGGGACGGGTACGGGGACCTTCACGGGGTAGGGCACGGGCTTGTGAACCGTGTAGGGAACCTTCTTCTCGATGTGGATGGGCACGGGCCTCTCGACGTGCACCTTCACCGGGTACGGCACCTCCTTCTCGATCGTGAACGGTATCTTCTTCTCGACGGGGTAGAGGGAAGGCACCGGGACCTTCACCTCGTACGGTACGGGTTTCTCTACGTGGACGGGCACGGGCTTATCCACGTGGACCTTCACCGGGTAGTGTATGATCTTCTCGACGGTGTAAGGCACCTTTTTCTCCACGTGGACGGGGTACGGTTTGTCGACGGGGTAGGGCACGGGTTTGTCCACGTGAACCTTTACCGGTACCGGGATGTTCTTGATCACGGGGTAAGGTTGCGGCACGTGGACCGCGATCTTCACAGGGTAGTGTATGTGCTTGTAGATGGGGTACGGCTGCGGTACCGGGACCTTCACCGTGTAGTGGACCTTCTTCTCGACGGGGTAAGGCGCGGGCACGTAAACCTTGTGGGGCACTGGCCGATCGAACGGTACGTGCACCGGGTAGTAGACCTTCTTCTCGACGGGGTAAGGCGCGGGGATGTGGACCGGGACTTTGACCGGGACCTTCACCGGCACCGGGATCTTCTTCTCGACCGGGTACGGAGCCGGTACGGGCACCTTCACCGCGTACCGTACCTCCTTCTCCACTGGCACGGGGACCTTCTTCTCGACGTGGTACGGGACTTTCACCGTCTTCTCGATCGTGATCTCCTTGATTTTTCCATGGTCGTGGTGCTCCTGGTGCTCCTGGTGCTCGTGGTGTTCGTGGTGGTCGTGGTGAGCGTGATGGTTTTCGAATTGAGGGCTCTGCTCTTGGCCGCTGAATTCGTGTCCGCTGAAGTCGTAGCCGGCGAATTCGTGACCAGCCGCGGACTCCTGTCCCCCGGACTCGTGGCCGCTGTAGCCGCCGAACCCGCCGAAGCCTTCCTGGCCGAAGTCACCCTCTAGACCGTAGAGACCGCGTTTGTCCTTCTTCTCGTCGGAATTGGCGCCATCCTCGCTCTTCTGCTCTTCCTGGGCAACGGCGGCTTTGGGCTCCTCTTGGTTCGGTTCCGGGTTCACCTGCTTGCAAAGACCTACAGCCAAAAGGCTGAGGAGAAGCAACGTTGTCTGAAAATTCAATGGAATTCCGTTCGATTAGTTGGCGTCGACGTCCAATTACTTCTTTTCCGATAGTTGAATCGAGGAGATTGTTTACGATAAGATACAAGTCGATCGATCAACGTTTCAAAAATTTTACCGTTTAATTAACATTCGTTTAAAATTTAACGCGGTTTATATTTTTATCGAAACGATCGAGATAACCGCGCGAAAATAAATTAAAAATAAACAACATTAGACGATAGCTTTTCTATTCGATATCCGTGTAACGTTGATTAATTACTCGCTTTCAAAAATTCTACAGAGTCGATTTTATCGATGAATAAATATTAATAAAATCAAGAAAATCATAAAATCGAGCGTTGTACAAACAAATTAACGTAATTTAATGAAATGTTGCAAGCTTTCGCGAATGCAACTAAAACGATGATTAACGAGTAAAATAAAGAGCAGGAGAAACGATACGATGGATTTTTTCTTACGAACGATGATTTTCATGAATGAAAACGAAAATTTAAGAATTTGAAAATATACCGAAATTATCGATTGGAAATTCGACGTTGTAACTATTTAAATTTTATTACGAAATATTTCTAAGTTGCGACAGAAATGGAATTGGAATTGGAAATACAATTGTTTAAATCGAAAGTTTAAGGAGATCAGCCGCGTTGAACCAATCGAAAAATATATATTCGACTAGTTGTAGTTTGTAATCCATAAAACCCGGATCGCGTAAATACGCGTTACAAATGCTTGTAACGAGATCTAAAACGAGGACGTAAAAAATTTGAGCTTGCACTGGATGCGAAGGAACGATCCTCGGAAAGTGTTTGGAAAATCTCGGATGCGCACTCTTTGACCCGCCGCACTTTGGAGATTCGTCACTGTAGTCGGTCACATTCGAAGGTTAAAAGCGATAGCAACGAAACGTATCTCGGGATCTCGGGATCTCGGGATCTCGGGATCTCGGGGCGATGTATGAACGTCTCGCACAAACCGCCGATGAGGCAACAAAAGGTCACACGTCCGCTCGTGGGTTTCGGCTCAAGCCTGTGACTTACCGAAAATCGCATTGTACCGGTAGCGCACTGCAATGCCGGTAGTGTTATCCCGACTGCACTGGATGCTTCCCCCGGTGCCGCCATCCTCTTTATACTCCGGTAGTCCGCGGCTTTCCCTACCCGCAGCCGCGCCGCCGCTCGAAAGTGAAATACGCATCGACGCGGCGCGACTTCCCCCCGTCCCGACCACCGCCGCCTCCACCGCGTCCTCCACCGCGTCCTCCTCCACGGGTATCGCGACTTTTAGTCGCGTTGCGGAACCTCGCCTAGCTACGGAAAATCTTTCCCCGCGAGGCGGCGAAAATTCGCGGTTACGAGTGCTTTTGCGGTCGCGGGCATAGCCGCACTTAACCTCAAACCTGGTCGATGATTGAATTATCGGTTCTGGAAACGAGAGGCGAGGTTGCGACTTTTCCACCGGACACCCTCGACTTTTCCGTTTTAGGGAATCGCTCTTGTTTTCGGAAATTGAATCGATCTCAAATTCACGCGCGAAAACTCGTAACTTCTTGAAGTTGAATATCCTTTTACCGAGTATTAACCGGAGTTAGCGTAAGTTAGGTAATTTTAGTCCACCTCTATAAACGCGTGCTTCCTTTTTTTATGCCTAATCGATAAATTTAACGAGATGTAGAATTAAAGAACGTATTAAAATACGAAGACTTTTTTTACGCAATACAGATGCAACTACTCTCCGGATTATGATTAACGGAACCGGGTTTCCTTTTCCAATGGATTTTATATGAAATTATTAGTTATACAATTACACTTTTATTCTTTAACTAATTATATACATCATTGCTTTCAAAAATATTTGCGTTATATGGTAAATTATAAAGCAAATCCTTGAATAAAAATACGAAGGAGTAATTTTCTCGAGGATAAGTATTCCGATAGGAAATAAGTTCCGATAAATTGAAATCGATCGATTTAAATTTAAATTGGGAGAACTTCTGTATTATGTACGGAATAACGTAAAAATGAATCTCGTTTATGTATCCATTAAATCAATTAATTGTTTTACGTTATTATTTGCGATAGATGTTATAATTATTAACGTTACGAAGAAATGGAAAAGTACCAAATCTTGTAATAAAATTCTTAAATAAAATATTTATACAGCATCGTTGCAAAATAATCACGAAATATAATTTTTTTATTCCAGAATTGATCGTAAATGTAAACACCTTCGTCTTCATAAATCGAATGAAATGGCGATATGTTCTAAAAATTATTTTGCGTAACGTTATTATAACCTCGTATGATTTCATTTCTGTATCCGAGGTAATTCCTTTTTTCAATAAAATAATTACTTCGAAAAAACTTTTACCATCAAAGGATTTTCGTATTATTTCGTGAAAATTGTCGTCGAAGGATATTAATTAAAACATATATTTTATTTTCCACATCTTAGATTTATAAATAAATGCCTTTTAAATTATCGAGTTTAATTTGCGGTAGTATATTTTGTAAAGTATAAACCGTAAAGATTTATAAATTTATTCGGATATCCGTATATTATATAAAATTTCTTTTATATATTTCTAAAGTATTCCTACGAATGACAGAAGTGTCGAGATATCCAGAAATTAAATTTCCCGTGCTCCGAGGTAGCAAAAATTCTTTTTTACGTGCTCGTAACAAATGAATTCAATCTCATCCATTGAATAGAAATTTTATACGACTAGTGTATCCAAGACATAGAAAAACTATTACACGGAAGTGCGGTTACCTATGTAAATTCGTAATCTTAAATCACCCTTTGGATTGTACACAATTTTAATCTCTTTCTATCTTATCCTTTTAATTTTAAGTAAAAACGGTTTCACCGCTCGATAAAACTAACAGATATATCCAATGTTCAACCTTTTACAAATATTTAATAGTAGATTTTGATAATTGATTTGCAAGTAACGATATTTTTCCGCAATACTTGATTTATGCTACGGCCTGAAATTTCTTTATAAATTTATTACATTGCTAGTATTTTTAAGTCGAGTAAACTTTATTTACGATAAAATGAATAATAAATTTCCGAAGAGTAATGGAATAATAATTTAGAGACACTTGTATATATATTTATATATTTGTACATATTATTTGAAGTTGAATTTTGTATTTATTTGCAACTCGATTCATCGTAGACTAGAAATTTATGTTTGCGTGGGTATTATGTTCGTCAGTCGATACATTTTCTCCATCTCGAATGAACCTGACCGAGCGCTGTCTCAAATGGAAAAGAAATTATCAGTCAATAAACTCGTTGAAGTTGGCATAGGTCACGGTTGAAATAATATGTTAAATATTGTATCTTGTCTTATTGAAATGCATGAAATAGACAACTGAAAATTTCTTCAATGACAAGTTTGCTACTTGAATTATCGATTAAAATTGTCCGTAAACGTTTTCACTCGTTACGAATTCTTCGAAAAGTTAATTTTAAAACGAACCGAACGCGATTACGGTTTGATGGAAAAACGTAAAGAAAATAAAGGTAAAAGCGCAGTGTCTCAAAAAATATGTATGCTCATTAAGGAATATAAAAGTTGGAAATCTATACACTTACGCGAGGAGAATATTGCAAGAGCTAACCACTAATAATATGCCCATAAAAATCACTCTCACGTATCACCTTACATAACATGTTATTGTTTTTTTTTTTTTTTGAAAAATTTTATCGAATTAATCCTCAAAATCAAACGTAGTTACACGTCGCAGTTTTTTTCCTCTATCATTGTGCGTACGAAGTTACGAAGTTACGAAGTAACATCGTACATTCGCATAATACAACAGGTGTTCTTTTTTTTTTTTGAAGTGAACGAACTTACGAAGTTTGCGCTTGATAAATGTTTAAGCGTTTGTTTTCTTCTTCTTTAAAATGAATATTATTCTTAAAATAGACTTTCTATTTTATATAATTTTTTAAAAAATATGAAATCTTTTCGGAGTACATTTGCGGTCGTTCATACGAATACGAACGAAAATTTCTAAAATAACGAAATTCGCACAGGTCCTACTTTTTATATAAAAATATTAATTTCCGTATACGAAATAGTAAAATTTGTTTAAACTTGCCAGAGTATTAAATTAATTAAAAAATGAAAAAGATAACGCTTTCAAATAATTGTACGAACCATAATTTAACTTCTCGTAAAAGTTGACAAGTTAGTGTTTACCTAATATGCGAGCGCAGAAAATATAAGATATAATTTTATGTAATACTTTTAATTAGTGACCAATGACAGTTTAAAGCACGTTCTAAGCAATGATTCACTTTCTTATTTTTATGAAATCTAATTATGATCGTTACATATTTTTGTATTATGTACTTTCGTTTAATGACGTTAATTTAAATATTTTCCCTATCACCGTTATTCATTTGAAGATATACAAACGTTAAAATAAAAATCAAAAAATAAACTCGAATTTAGCTAAGCTTTGAGGTATTACTTTCCCATTCACTTTATTTTGTAACGTCAAATAAAAATTACCGAACCGAATATTTCCTTCTTTCGTTAAAAAAAATGTATAAAAGCAACTTTATACGAGAAACCAATCTTTGATTTCCTTTTGGTAATGTTTCGTTCTTGTAATCTTTATTATAATTCATATAAATTATAGTTACATAAAGTCACAGGATAGAGGTTTTAACATCATGTAAAATATATTTAAAATTTAGCAGCTATTGATTATTACATATTTAATTACAAGTTAAGTCATTTGTGCGCTAAGTAGTTCGATGGGCACGGAAAAATTAGTTTTAAAGTAAAGGTCTGCATTTTCATAGTTTAAGTAGGAAATGATTTTATAAGTGTTCGCATTAATTTACAAAAAATTACGCGTGAAAGCCATACTAGAATATGTTGTCCGAGCTATTTTATATAGTGTCAATAAAATTTCAAACTTTTTAAACAAGAATTCAACATAAATACGAGGAAATAGAAATTGGTTACACAATTAATATTACATGCCTGAAAGAAAGCTTTAATTAAAGTTCGCAAGTGTCGCGTGGATCGATACTTTTTTCCTTAAAAAATAAAATTCATTTACTTCACGATTATCTACGGATCATAATCATAAGGTGAACAACTTTGATTCACAACGTAGAATTAGGTTTTATAAATAGTATTTATATATAAATTAAAAGCGTTCAATTTTTTACCTTTCGCGCACAATCATTCTCTACAATTTTCATTTATATTCGAGAAAAATTTAAAAGAAAAATCTAATCCACTTAATGGACCGCCTAATCTTGCGAGTAAGATGTTTCTCGTATGTGGACTTTCAATTTTCTACTGCTTTTTACATCATTAATAGTGAAGAGTGTTGTCGATTTTTTTCCGATTTCTAAAATGCTACTTCAACATGTTGGTGTCGTTATGAGAAAAGCCTTTTATAAAACTCTATATTTTTATAAAGCGACGTTAAGTTTAGAAATTGCTACATTATATCTTATAACTCATTTTATTACTTAGCGATATTTGTTTAAATAAAAATAGTTATAAATTTGCTGCCGTAACTAGCATTTATGTATTTCAAAATCAAATGTATAAACAATTTAGTTTTACATAAACATTTTTTACATTTTAAACTGGTTTTTAAAGTATTTTGAAGAAAATTCATTAGTCTTAAAATTTCTTAAAATTTTATCACTGTAAAATATTTATTTCATTAATTCTAATAATATCATTACTGCTCTAAAGTTTATTTTTTGTTGATTTACTTGTAAGTGGCACAAGGTATACATAGTTATAAACTTTATTTCTGCAATTTTTGAAAATATTTTTAAAAATAATAATCATTTTCATACTAATGTACTTATTAACTTATTATAAAATGTATGCGTTAAAAATGTTTACACATTTATGATAATATACAAAAAATTTTTCTAAAGTAAAGAAATAAATATTCTATTTATATCAATTTTTTAATGCTCTCGTGTATTTTATTTTATTGAAAGTTAAATCATTATCGGAACGTAAATATTTTATACAACAGGAGATTGTACATACGATTTGAATGTAGTCTATTAGAAATTATATTAATAGTTTTTGAGAGAATACATAAAAACTATAGCTATAAAAATAGACGTTTAATATTTTATTTTTGTACTAATATAAAATTTTCAAGAATATTTAGATTGAATCTTCTAATCTTGTATATGTTAAAAATGTTTCTATAATATATATTTAACTTTTTGTTTGATAACTTCGAATTTAAAAAAAATAATATCGTAAAAGTGTTTTTATTATTCCGCTTAATTAATAATTGCTTCCTTATAGAGAAATGAGGAAGCTTACATCAATGATAAGAAATTTATAGATAATATCGTAGAAACCTGATTAATGCATTTCTGCGTTTCATGTATCGATGTAGCGAAATGCTTTTGGCGCCGACTAATAATTAAAAGTGTGAGAAGGTATCAAATAGTATTTTATGTCCGACACGTATTTTTTAGCTAGTAATTTCGAACAGGTACAAAATTACTTTAGGAAATCTTTTTTTACTTTTACGCATCTATCTAAGTTTTTTGTGTGTATTTATAATTAATATTATGTTCTTTTGGTATTTAACAGTGATTCGATTGTTTCGGTCTCTTGTTATGTCAGAACTTAAAAAGCAAGTTTTAAGTTTAAATATATGTATCTCATTTATTTAATTTATATTATATCTATTTTATCATTTCGTATGAATTTTTCCATCGATTTAATGTTCAAACGAGTTATATTTTACATCTTTTTAATTTGAAGTGTTATCATAATCCAATATATTCAACATAAATTTATATTTTCTTAATTATAAATAATATGTTTTAATTTTTTTCTATTTGTCATTATTTTTTCTGCAATGGCAAATTTTTAATTATTTAGGAATTATATAAGTTGGTCTAATGAAAATGGTAAGGACATTGAAAGCGTTGATATAACTTTAATTAACAAATAATTTATTTATAAAATCGTATCGAATTTCTTCCTGTGTATTACACAAAAAATCTTTTCTAAATATCAAAACGTTTTCTCTAGATCAAACTGTAAAGATTATAAATATACATCTATCTTGAAGCATGAATCCCGATAAAACTATATACGATGATTTGATCTATTCTTATCTAACAGATGAAATATATTCAATTTTTCTTTAATTGATTCAAGTAAATAATAGAGAAGTATAATACGTAAATAAGTCTACAATATGCTAATAATATTTTATATAATATATATTTTTTAAATAATTAAATTATTTATAAAATGAAAATAGTTTTATTATAATAAAAAAATAGTATGACTAATATTTAGTTATTATGTCTAAATTTTAATCAATATTTTCAAAAAGACATTTTGTATTAAAACAAAAATTAACGTTTTGATAAGCATTGAAAGAAAAACTATTTAGTAAATTATTTAGTTGATATTTTATAAAAAATGATATATCAATATTTAGTAATTTAAGTAATTTATTTAATTTTAGAATTTTTGAAATCTGAAAGCGAGTATTCGAAAGTATTTGAGAATTATATATTTCATAACAATAACATCAACAACAACAATAATAATTTTTATTATTATTGAAGTTTAAATCAAATTTATTTGACTGCTTAAGAATATGTTAAATTATATAAATTTTATGATACATTAAAAATTAAGATTACGTGGTAACGATTGTAGTAATCAAGTTGAAACTTAATAGGTAATTAATTTTTCATATTTGGATACGTGTATTCATAATTAGATAGCATTAATTTAAATATGTAGACCAATGCGGGTATTCAAAGATATTCGATACTGTTTTTAAATTGCATTTGTCTATAAACAGATTGACAAATCGATCATTTATAAAACTAAAATTAATAAAAGTATGAATTTCTTATATTAAAATGTAATTTTAATTATCAAATATTAAATATTATACGTCCTTACGCTTAAAACATATGTACTATAATGTTGCAAATAATACTTATATCATTTTATTTTTCAAAATAATTTTACGTGCATGTAACGACTAAAATAAAAATTCTCAAACTTTGTTTATAAAGTTTGTAATTAAGGCTATTTTAAATTATTAATAAAATAAAATAATACAAGGAATATTCTAAGGAGTTAAATTTTAAAAGAATAAATATCTGTAAATTATTCAAATAATTTAAAAAATACTTTTATATTGATTTTTTTAAGAAAATTGATCTCGTGGAAACGTTTTAAATAATTTCACAGTGGCACATCATTCATTGGACAATAATCGTAATCTTACGAATTTTATTTCAGAAATATGAAATATTTCTGGAATTCGACGGTATAAACATATCATCAAAAAATCTGCAGATTATATTTGCGGTTATTAAGAAAAATAGAATCGGGTATGGGAACAAACGTTTTCGAATATGGAAATAATAAATCCCCTAACGAGCGAAGAGCGCTAAGAGAAGAATTTTGACGACAGGGAAGGACCAAGGGTATCGTTCCATTTGGCTAATTCGGCATCCCCCGATCCCATAGATATTCCACCCTCGATTAAGCATCCGCGAAACGATAACGAGGTCCGTTTTCACTTGGTCCGCGCGTTCCGGAATGCGCTCGCAGGTAAAAGCGAGAGCGTTTCGATCTCTTCCGTCCGATTGACTTAACGACTGGGCGAGTGAAAATTAATAGGCGAGGACCGATGCCGTTTCCCGATACGCTCCACAAAGATCCCGACGCCGCCGAGAAAAAAAAAATAAAGCGGGGGAAGTCTTCCCTCCTCGCCCAGAGGAAAAGCCTAATCGTCACGGCGTCGCACACGAGGATCGTGCCGACTCGCCGTGTCACGCTTTGACGGACGTTGACTCGACGAGTGTCCGGCTTCTTTCCTTTCGATCGACTCGGATGCCTTTCAGGTGCCGCTGATAAGCTTTATCCGACGATCGATCTCGCTGCTGTTGCTGCTGCTGTTGCTGCTGCTGTTGTTGTTCGCGATCCTAGGAATGTAGGTTTGCGCGTTCGGCGTGCAACGATTTGTATCGAAGATCGAAAGGAAACGCGGTGAACTCGTTTCAACCGCTCATTTCCCATTACTAATAACGCGGGAATAAAATGCGAGTACGGTTTCGTTTTTTACAAAAATTTTTATACAAATTTTTACACAAATTTTTACACAAATTTTTACACAAATTTTTACTACCTTTTCACGATTAACTCCGGCCTTTCCTTCGTTCTATCATTTTCTGTATTTTGTAGCTCGTAAATATTATCGTAGCGGTTTCTGGAATTTTATTGAAAATGCCTCCTCGTTAATTTCCCATTCGAATCGTAAAATTTAAGTAACGCTCGCTTTCGAAGTAAAAAAAAAAACCCAAGATGCATTTTCGAGTACGTATATTTCATTAAATTCTAGTTAATAACGTGAATTTATTATTATAACTAATAAAAGCGTTGATAAACGCGATACATCTGCGAAGTTTCGCTGCCGAGCAAAAACGCCTGGATTATGTTTTTAATCGCGCATTATGTATTATGTATTACATTAGCGCGGGATTAATTCACGCGCTAATTAGAAATCTCATACGTGCCGTGCCTTTTGTAGCCGATAAAATTATAGAACAAGAACGTTCTTTTGTCCGTTCCAATTACGGAACTTTCTACCGCCGTTCCTGCCTACGAGATAAAGGTAAGGTAGCGGATTCGATTCGTCTCGAAAAACGAAAAACGAAAAACGGAACCAGACAAGTTTTTTCCCGACGAGCTCGTACTCGTACTCGAACTCGAACTCGAACTCGAAGGAGCTTCCGCGATAACAAAAACAGCTTTTCGCGTTAATCGCGTTCGAGCAACGGACAGAGCAGCGGATCCGGAGAATCGGAAGGCCGAGTCGAGCCATCCTTCATTTTCCGTGGTCGAGCATCGAAAAACAATTCTCCCGGATACTCGAACCGATGCGCCGGTTAACAGACAACCGAGTGTACGCGGAAGTCTTCTTCCCTTTTCTCGCGAGCGGTTGTTATCGCGTCCGCTTCGAGTGCGAGGTTCGTTAAAACGTCCGAGAATTACGGATCCATTATGGCCGGTAGTTCCCGAACGTCGCGGCCTATACCGAACGTTTCGGTTTTGCGCTCGACGCCGCGACGCCGCGACGCTGATTACCTTTTACTTTCGAACTTTGGTACTCCCCGCTCGGCGCTTAACTTTTTACCGGAGCTAATAGTTACTCCGGGCTTTTATGGCTTCGTTAAGAGCGACTTTAGCTAAATTTAGCCGTTTTATCTTTTGGTTTTTCTCCCCGTCTTCTTCGGAGCCAACGATACCGACCAACGGACACAAAAGGCTCGTATTTCGATCGACGCTTCCTCTCGTGTCTTACTCGCCACCTTTTGAAAATGGACCGCAAATTTAAGTACTTTCGCTTTACCTTTCGATCCTACTTACACCCTTTTTTCATCGTTTTTGTTCATCGCGGGTCGCAAATATTCTTTGGATATCGCGTTCGTAATTTTTCTGCCGTTTTTACAATACCTTACGCAGGAAACTCTTGACAAATTTGAATACCCGTGACGAACTTGACGAAGCAACGCGCAGAAAAATCGTGCGACTGAAACGCGATACGATCGGTTATAAGTTAAATCGAAGAAACTGCTTTTCCGAATCACCTCGTTACCGTCATTTAACTCAATGCTCTTTAATCGCTGCTCCAACGCTAACGTTACATTGATAATTAAGGAGGTTTGAGGTTTGGAACCGCATTGCGAGAATTTAGTTGAAGCTCCGAAGGACCGATCCTGTAAAAAAAAAATTAAAAACGGTTGCGTTTCGGGTCGAAAGAAGAGGAGATTTCGAGGGAACCGGAAGTATTTGACGCATCGGCCGTGAAAAGGTCGCGCAGAGGCGAAACGACCAAACGTCCGATCGGTGGAGTCGACGAAAGAAAAAACCACTCGGCGAAAGGCCGTCACGCGGTTCGGAAAATTTGAGCGGCTGGAGGTTTTGATTGGAGGCGCGGCCGGTGATAATTTTACGGTCGTCCCCTCCTTCGATTAATTTTTCCGCCTTTCCCCGTTGACGCGCGCACCTCGGAGAGATACTCGCGATAAACCTATAAAAGTCGACGGACACTCGAATTCGGGACTATTTCCTTGCGCCTGGAGTCGTCGATGCTTCGGGATATTTGAACCAGCTACGGAAAATGCGCTACTCTCGTTTTCGAGAGGATATTCTCTATAAAATTGTAGGATCGAGTACAAGGCGCGATACATTTAGGTGGGAACCTTTTAGGTGGGAAATTTGTCCTCTCTCGTTAGATTTGTACTCTTTGTACGAGGCGCGCGAGGAAAATGCAAAGGTCGAAGGAAACTCGAGCGAGGAAAGAACGAAGCGATCGAAGCTGATTAATTTTCCGCGGAGCCGGTCTATCCTTGAACCTCGGGCTGTGCGGCTAATGTCGCGCGGTTCTTGCACAACCGGTTAAAACGGCTCGTAAAGTCGAGCGACCTTCGGCGCAATGGTCGTTTTGCGTTCGGGCGCGACTAGTTTGAATACCGAGGCGAAACCCAAATACCCTGGGACGCGGACGTTGACGTCGTCCCCTCCAGGCTCCGGACGAAAGTCGCGCTCTCGCTTCGACTCGTTGGACTTTTCAACGCGAGCTCGAGACGAGATTGCGTTCTTTCAGCGTCGATACGTTTACCACGGACGCGTGAAAACGAATTTTCCAGGTCGGGCGCGTTTCCGAATGGTAATTGGTGTCGCTGTCGGCGGGGAACATTGACATTGCCGTCGACGAGACGACGAGACGAGACGAGGAACCGACGAGGAACCGACTACGAACCGACTACGAACCGATGACGCGATGCTTTTCTTAACTCGCGTTTCTTTTTTTATACCGTCGTAACGTCTCCGATCGGAGAACCGGGTTGGCGGAAAATTTGTTCTTCTCTTATCGCTTGTAGCGGTATTCGATCGCGAGATGGAAAAATATTCTAAAATATTATTTTGTGCGCGCGATGCCGTTCGCGATTTTAGTTTTCGATGTAATTTAAGGCTGACTTTATTTGAAGGAAATGGTTTGGTTTTTAATTTTGTTGCAGGTATCGAGTATCGCTGATTGAACTTTGATCGATCTTGCGAATAAAAAATTGAATCATCGAATGTAAATGTATATATATCTACTATCCGTATATCTAAATCTATGTATATCGAAATAAAGAATTTTGATTTACGTAGTTTTTACAGTTCCGCGACTGTTATAAAAGAAAAAATACGTAATTCATTGCTCGGTAATAAATAATGTATTAAAAGAAAGTCGAGTTTTAACCGTACGTTTCATAAATTACTCGTAATTTAATGTGCATAATTTGACGTAAATTACTTTCGATTCGGAATAAAATATTATTTTTGTTCAAACATTTATTATATAATACTTGGCGAATACAATAATGTAACATATTTTACGAATGCAATATCAAAGAATACCGTAATTTTAAAATTAGTTTTATTAATTTGTATCTTGTAAAATGACAAATTACTACGTTTTATTTCTTGTATCATGCGAATAAAAGAATCGTACTAAAAGATCGTTTAAAGTATTGTTATGGTACACGTTTCAATTGCCAAAAATATATATCGAATCTTGTAAAATTTATTATACTTTAATTTAATATAATATTTTTTCACATCCTAATACAGACTCGTGATTTATTTTTATTTTTATTTAGTAATGTTTATTTATTTTAACCCCATAAATACAACATTTATAAATACGTTGTTTATTTCTAATTATAATAAACAATGATTTTGCATGTAATAATTACTTATAACCAAGATGCTGTTACATCGATTGCAGTCTTACAGATTAACAGATTAATTGTTTTTCTTTTTAATTAAGATTTTTTTTACGTATAAGAATGTGTTAAGGGAAAATAAATTTTTTTTTATCGGTTTTTGCATTTTTATTTATATATGGAAAATGGATAATATAAAAAAACTGTACATTCGATTTCTTTATGTTTTTGTGTATATGTGTGAGTCGGAGAGGAAACGGAAATTACATAATAAATATGGGAAATTAGGAATTTATTTTTATTTATATGTGAATATATTCAATTATTAAAATTTTAATCATTTTATAATTATATATTAATTTTTGTGTGTTTATATGTCGATTTACTCGGGAATTTTTTTTTATATCATTATTATTATATAGAAATGCGTATGTTTTTTGAGGGATAAATCTGTTTTTAAACATTTTGAGAAATATTTTGGATTTGGGTATGCAGTATTGTCAATTAAACTATTTTTTTTATATTGTGTAATTTTGCATAATGATTCCTATTTGGTTTCAATGCATGGTAATCTATTCTTTGCAGATTTGCTTCTTATATAACATTTTATTTTTTACAAATGTTTTATAAAAACTTACCTCAGTTCTGTACAAACTAAGACAGACTCTTATACATTTTCTTTCGAAAATTCTTATTTTTTCCATTTTCCGTTTCGTTATATTGTACCAGATGGGGCAATTGTATATTAAGATTGATCTCATAAGTCCTTAGTAACATAATAATTTTATTCTACCATTTAAGTGCTTCGAATAAAATAATTTTTTGAATCGCCAAAATGCTTGTTTTGCTTTTTCTAACCGAATTTTTAAGCGATAATTATATTTTAATTGTGTGTCTGAATGTAATCGTAAATATCTGACTATTTACTTGTGAGAAATTGGCTGTTTCTCGATGGAACTACCCATTATATGAAAGTTTTTGCAGATATTTCTTACTGATCCACCTATTAGAGATAACTTATTTCGAATCAAAATAGTTTCGCACTTATTTATATTAATTTTTAATTCCCATGTATTATTATAATAATCGTTTTTTTTCTAGAATAATTCTTGTAATTGTATTGTTAATTTTATGGTGTTTTTACTGGATATATAAATTATTGACTCATCTACAAAAATATCGATTGCTTTTGTAATATTTGTTAAGATCAAATATACGATAAATACCACTATTGTATATATTAAAAAGAATGGCAGAATTTACCGTGCCTTGTTGTAAACCGCTTCTTACTATGAATTCTAGGCGTGATTCGTTGTTTCCTTCTATTGTAATAAATGATATATCTGTGATTATGTTCCATATTAATTGTATTAGATATTCAGGAAATTTTTTTTTATAAATTTATAAATTATGCCATCGATTCAAATGTTGTCGAATGCTTTTTCTATGTCTGCTAGGCAATCTAATAGGCTACTCTTTGATTGTCGTTTAGTGCCTAGCGTATATCCGATGTTAGTTTACTAATTCCATGTATTGTCGAATACTTATGTTTAAATCCGAATTGGTTTTCCGGTATTATGTTATTCTTGTTACAGTATTTTATTCAGAATCGATTAATAATTTTTTTATATATTTTACCTATGTGCGATAGAAGGCTTATAATTCGAAAATTGGATAGCGTTGTATTTTTTTTATTTTTCTTTTGGATTGATAATACTTTTGCTTTTTTCTATTTTTTCGAAAAGTATAAATTATTTCATGCGTTTTTAAATATTATTGTGTAATATTGTTTGATTTTTTGGGATTATATTTCAGTGCTATATTTGGTACTTTGTCAAATCCTGATGAGTTTTTGTTGTTTAATTAATTAAAAATTTCATTTATTCGACTATCGTTAATACAGTAATCAATTTCTTTATCCAATTGTTTTAGATTATCAAATAGGTTATCTATTAAAAAAGTTGTTATTGTAATATTTTATATTTATCATTTTTTATTTCTTTTTTTCATTTATTAGTTTCTTTCACAAATGTATCGTTGAGTTTTGGTTTACCAAGTGCAGTATTTTGTTTATGTACTTAAGAATAGTATAATCCTAGTAAACTGAGTTTATCTCTGGTATTTTTTTTTTATTGTATAGTTGTTTTATTGTATATTGTTGTCTTTATTTATATTTGTTATGTCTATTTCTGTTTGCCTTAGTATTGCGATATCTTTATATGGTATTTTTAATTTTTTTGTTTCATAACTTTTTGCTTCTATTTTTCTTTTAATTTTTAATATTTTTGGGCAACCCATATAATATAGACTCATGAAAATCTCTTTGTACGATAGTAATAATTTCGAAACGATTGTAGTCTATTCTGTCTATTATAGTCTGTTTTCATAGACCGAAAAAATTCGATAAAAAATTTTTTTAAACTTCGTAATAAAATATTTTCAATTAACTTGATTAGGCGATTTATTTCGAACCGTGATTTTATAAAAAATATTCCATCTACAAAATAAGGCATATTCGGTATTCAAATCTATTCAGCGTAAGAAAATAAATTTTTTCACGTGCAAAAAGAAATCAATAATATTCATAATGTAGGAAAAGCTTGTTTTTATAAGACAGTGGAAAAATCAAAGGTAATTTTCTAAAATATGAGATACAAAATAGAAATAATATTAATTGCGCGAATTAATTTTTATTTAATCATACATAGAAAATGATAGGGTAAATTATCGTTCGGTCATTTACGAGTTAAACGATCAAATGTGAAAAATAAAGTAAACTTTTCAAGGAAAATCCACCGATATCGAATACAATTTTATTATAATGAATATTAATTGGGGATGAATAAAAATTGAATGAATTCGAAAACAAAAATGTTTCATAAAATAACTATATTTTGAGAATCTACAAAATTTTGTTGACAAGTCTTTTTTTTTATTTTCTAATTAAACGATCCATTACATACGAACTACCGCATAATTCCGTAAGTATGGATTTACGAAATTCGCCAATTATCACGAGGATGCACCGTCGAAGATCCGGGCGTCCCTTCAGCGGTCCCTCGAGAACTAAAAGCACCTGGATCTCACGATGTAATCGTAACTACTGTCCTTCTCCCGCTTCGAGTCACACGCGTAGAAGACGCAAACTTTTCCGTCCTCCTCGAAGAATGTAAACTGGCGCTTCTTGGGAATGCAAGTTTCGTCGCTGAATTTGGAAAAGTCGCTGTAAGTTCCGGCCCCGTCGAACTTGGTCAGTCGGAATTCCTGTTCCTGGCACTTTTCGTAGTCGCCGTTGGCACAGTAGGCCGATAGCAGAAGCAGTCCTCCTTGTTGGAGATTGTGGACCGCGAGATACCTCGTCTCGTAGCCGAAGTTGATGGTCTTGTTGAACTTGTTATTGAGCTTCGAGTCGAATTGCAGGCACTGCACCTCCTTGTCCTTGCAGTCGAGGATGTAGCAAGCCGAGAACGCATCTGGAAAAATAACGAAGCGACGATGATTCGAGGTATTGGATTTGCGTCGGACGCGATCATCGTTTCGTCTCTCGTTTCGTCTTTCGTTTCGTCTCTCGTTTCGCCTCTCGTTTCGCCTCTCGTTTCGCCTCTCGGTTCGCCTCTCGTTTCGCCTCTCGGTTCGCCTCTCGGTTCACCTCTCGCTTCGTTCGATTCGACGCGTTCGCTTAAATAAACCTACAAGGTAAAATACTCGCGATTTTTCACGCGAGGTGCAAAATGTAACGAACCGTGAGCCGTCGATATTTTGATGAGCTTCAATTTCCTGCTGTAACCCTCGTCGATGTTGTTTATGAGACTACCGGTCGAGGACAAAGAGAGCAAGCTGCACTTCTCGTCTCTCTTCAAGAAGGTGAAATAGCCCTTGTCGTTGGACGAGGCCATGTAGATCAATTTGGTGTTCGGGGTGTAGTCGGGCAGAGCGAAGGGCGTCGGCTCCCCGAACGATTGCTTGGTGAAGTTGTAAATGCGCTTGCAAATGTACGAGCCGCAATCGTCTTGGCCGTTGAACGAGAAGTAGTCGAAGCAGTTTTTGTTCCTGGTGAATACGTTTCCAAATGAAAAATGTACACGGAGTTCAGCAACTCTTAGCTTTGGTAGCCGTAACGAATCCCCGTGGAAATACGTACCAGGGGTGGAGAACGAGGAAGGCACCCCCGTATTTGAAGTAGTCGTAGCCTTTGAGAATCTCGGTTTTGGAGTACTGGCAGTCCGTCATGTTGATAATGTAGAAGTCGATGGAGTTACTGGACGGGTCATCGTAGGTCTTGACGACCTGGAAGATCTCGTAGCCGTTATCGGCGGACTGGAGTCTGACGTAGTAGGTGGCGGGATCGTAGCCGAAGGCTGGGAAGGAACAAGCCTTCCTGCTGTTGGCGTTGAAGGACAGCCTCTCGATGAAGGCGTCGTATTTGTAGTTTGCCGAGCTGCTCGCGCGGAAGCTGAGCTTCGTCGGGTAGTTGGCGGACAGGAGGAAGAAGTTCTCGAAGTCGTCCTTGTAGTCGGAGCGAATTCTCTGCAGGTAGTTCGCTTCCTCGGAGAAGGTGTACTTGGATTCGAGTTCGCCCGTCGAGGTCTTGAGTTGCTCGGCCCAGGCGACCTGGGCTAGCAGGAAAATGGCTGGCAGTGCCTTTGCTAGAGGAGACATCCTGATCGACTGCGACGACTGTCAGTGGAGGAACATTAGTTTTTCTCGATGCGTTTTTCAAAAGCGTAAATTTTTATTTTTACTCGCTCGGTTTTAAACAATGAATTTTACACGGATAATCAAATATAAAGGAAATAACAATTTCGAGCGGAATCAAATAATTTGCCTACATTTTTTTCTTACGAATATTGTGGTATTCGGTTAACTTCGTATCCATATACCAATATTTGTTTATAAAAATTTTTACCGTTGCAATTAATTATATTAAGTTTAATATTTTTAATTTTTAATTTTCCTTTCCTCGATATTAAGTTGGAGTATCGATAATTTTTTTTCCGATTCGAGTTTATTTAAATAAATTAAAAATGTCGTTTAGGCTTGATAAAAAATACCAATTGAAAAATAATTCGTTAGGAAGGATCATTCGTCAATGGAATCGAATGAAAATTAAATTGAAAATCTTTTGACTAACGCTACGAAAATTTTGTTTAATTAAAATAGTTTTAATGGTAAATTTTAAAAGACTGATTATAATTATGTAATATTTTAGTTATCTATAATTACAGCTTTGGTAGTTTAAAATAGGTAAAATTTAGTTTCGTTGTTGTTAAATACATATTTTTTTCTAGCTTGTGTCAAGTATTAGAATTTAACGAGTGTTAAATTATATAAAATAACGCGAATCGGTCATATTTTTAATGAAAATATTTTTCTCGATATTTAATTTTTCTGAATTTAGTAAAGTACGGATATAATATATTTTTGCGTTTTAAAAAAAGCTGAACAGATATTTTGGAAGCTTATGTAAACATCCAAAAATACAGAATATATTTACGCGTACTTATAAATTGAGCAAAATTAAAACTTTGGCAAGTAAATATATTATCATCAATATAAATAAACGTTTCGCCATCTTTTTACTACGAAATCCTATTTATTTTTGGGTTCACCCGCCGAATGGTTTTGAAATATATAGATTTGAAAACATCGATCGTTAGAAAAGTTACAGGTTTTATGGTCAACGTCTTTCGCGATTAACCTATTGTTCGAAGCTCGGTTTTGTTAAGTCGATAGAGCGGAAAAGGATAAATATTTTTTTGAACTTAGAAAGAATTAGATAGAGAAGTTATTGAAATAAGAATTTGAAACGTTTATAGCGAAAGCACAAGAAGGGTTAGTCTTAAGGCGGGCTCAGCTCCAAAAGTAAAATTTTAATTTTTGCAAAAGATAGCGTTATAACTTTTCGCATAATTCTACGTTAATTAACAAAACAAAAACAAATTAAAAACTTACATAAAGCACTATGAAAACTGTAATTATTATAATGGGTTGTTTTCACGTGCGCGTATAAAGTTCCTTCGGATGCTGCTCTGCATTTACGCCGTTGAACTCCGGGCACCTGCTTTTATGCGGATCCTCTGTATTAGTTTTTAAAAATTACCTACGTAAGACCGGTTTCATAAAATGACCGAGGCGACGCGGTGATGTTCCGATCTTCATTTTTGAAAGATCATCTCCCTTCGTTTTTCCTATAATTAAATTTAAAAAAATACTTCCCGCGCTTGCGTTTGTGTCTCGGGCGTAATTAAAATGTATTTTTTTATACGTTATAATAATAATATAAATATATATATATATATATATATATATGTACATATATATATTAAAATTTATTGTAACTCGTACATTACTTAGTTGTATTAAAACGCAAAGACTGCATCGTTAAATTTTTTATGCGCTTCATAGGAATGACGTCAGCTTACTTTATCGCAATCAGATTTACCTTATTTAAAATAAAATGAACGCGATGCCTTTTGCATTATCGTTCCGTGTGTATTTTATAAAGCTGATCGAGGGGCTTTATTACTACGATTTTTCAATACTGTTATGTTTTATATTATTATTCAAGCTAGAATCAAGTTTATTATTTATTCATTTTTAAACGATTACACATTAATTTTTTTTTATTTAATCGTACGTTGTCTTTTCATTAAACCAGTTTCATTTATAGCGTAAAAATTTTTCCCAAATTTATTTTTCGAACGATGTTCTTTGAATCGTGGTAAAAACGATAAGATATTCTACGCGATTGTACAAAGTAAATTGAAAACCTCATTTATGCCTTTTAATTAATTATAGTTAATGAAAATTAGTAATTTTTCAGTTGTCATTTTAGTTGGAAACAAATTTTATTTATACAAATAACGTAAATAAGAATATGTAATAAATTATTTTATCGAGAGTTCAAATTTCATATCGTAAATTAATTTAACTTTTACTTTCATAGTGACAGATATTTATTGTTTTATTTACAAGAATGTTCAACAATTTAACTTGGAATGAGTTTAACATTATCGATTTATAAGGTAAAGAAAATGGTTTAGAAATTTTTATGGATCATGGGAGAAATTTAAAAAATTTTTATTCCTTTATTTTAAGGGAAAGCTGTTGAAATACGTCATGATATAAGTGACTCAATCACATTAAATAAAAAATATACTTCTATTAATAGAAAAAAGAATAATTTTTATAACTTTACAAATTTTAACAGAGCTTGTATTACTTTCCTTTCTAATAAAACAGTCTTTCTTCAATTTATATTTTGAATGCCTTATTAAGAGTTCGAAGAAGCTAATGGTAAAAACACACGATATCCATTATCATAACCCTGTATTAAAATAAAAGGAAATTTCTTCTTTTTTTTTATCGAAACTGGTATTTAATAGATCAAATTAAAAATGATTATCCAATTAATTCACCGAAGAAAGGATTTAAAATCAATTACTCATAGAAGTATTCATTGTCAGAAGAAATTAGTGCCGCTGTTTTATGAATGAGATCTTTTATTTCATTATACTAATGTAGTCATTATTTATTTCAAATTTTTATGTGAATTTAATGTAAAATAAACTTCAAGCAAACGGATGTTTATTCTCTACATTTTATTAAATTATGTAATAAATTCAAGTACATATTCCAGTATATAAATAAAATATATTAATATTATACACATTAAAAAAATGCATTGGCATAATAGCTTTGATAAAATTATGGTAAAATCATGTTTTTAATGTACATTATTTTTCATTTTAAGCCATATTACGTTTGTAAGTCAAGAAAAAATGAAAGAATTCGAACTCTTAAATGCTTGCAAATAGCTCTTTATCTTCTGTAAAACAATTTTCTGATAATATTTATGTAAAATAGAAAGTTTTCAATTACTTATCCTAAATACTTTGATACTGTGACTTAATTTCTTCTCATGGAATTTTATAAATTATTAAAAGATTTGTATGGCATTTATTAAATTTAAAAAGCAATTATTTACTCATTTAAAAACAAAATTCTAAGCATTAAACCAATAATAATAATAATAATAATAATAATAATAATAATGATAATGATATTTGTAATACTTCAGAAAATTATTTTTGTGAAATATCAATTAAAATTATATGCAAATAGAAATCTTTACTTATTTTTTTTTTCTTGAAATGTAAAAATTAAAAAAAATTTACACTTGAAAAGCATCAATTGTATCATTTTCTATATGTAATAGGTTACGGGAAATTTTTTTTTTCTCACAAATTAGTAAAATTATTTTAAAAAATTCTACATGCATTTAAAATCAAAGATACCATCGTACATCATATTACATCGTGGAATGTAGATATTTTCTAAACATCGGATATTTGAATTCTTATAATTTTCGATTATATCTTTCCGATATTTAAATACGCTTTATTGTAAAAAATAAACTAAGAAATATACAGTTTATAGTATTTATAACCATTTCGTTACAATTTCATATTTTTATAAGTTTTAATATTATTTATAGTTATCGCAATAATTTAAATTGTCATTCTTGTAGATTTCACTTTCACAAAATTCTTTGCAGTACGTTCGTAGCGATTGTATAAAAAATAATTTATGTTTTATTAATAAAATTAATGAAATTTATATTCCATTTTTCAAAGAAATATTATCGATTTGGTATTTTTAAGGCTTAAAATAATATGAATGAAGTTGCAAGTTTGAAGAGTTCTTTTACTCTTTTTACGACATTCTCTCAAAAGTTCTTCGTAATCGCGTACTTTCATCATAGAAATAAAAAATCTTTTCATTTTAAATTTAAAATCAGAATCGAAACATAGACTTGGATTATCGTACGATAAAATATCTTGTATTTTGTATTTTCCATTCATTTTTTTGTACGTAAAGATTGAAATGAAACCAGTTATCTTTGTAGACGAAACAAATTATCATAAGTTAAAAATTAAATGCAAGCGATCCGCTTGAAATCGAATATCTTTTCGATTATACGTGCAATTGTAAGGACGTACAGATCGAGTTCTTAGAATTTGATTTTTATTATTTCGAAAGAAATGAGTCGTTAGCTTGATTCAAAAGTTCCATTTTATTTACATAAATTTCTCGCGAGAATTAATTTTACGCATTAATTTTTCGATCGTCTAGGATCGAAAATTCCTCCTACTCGAGTCTGGAAGCACCGAGATATCCAATTCATAAGCAGATTTCGCAGCGCGCGACAAAAAATCCCATTCGTTAAATCTTCGATTCAACCAATCGCGTTTCCCACGAGTAAGTAAATCGAAAGAAAAAAAGACCGCGAAATAAGCTTTGCCAGCGGAGACGGGAAACTGGGAAGAAAATGAAATTGATGAAACGACAGGGAAATTAGGAGTCAGGCAGTCGCCAAAAGGAATCATTAAAATCAATAACGGCGTCCCGCAAAATTCATGTCGAACGCCTATTTAGGTAATCAACTGCTCCCGAAGTACGAATATTCGAGTCGATTCGAAATGCGCGGCACGAAAGTGTAACGCAAGTGTTGTTTCCTCCCCGGGGGAGAATTTCGATATTTATCCGGAGCGGTACCTTTTGTATTTCGACTGCATATCGATCGAGCGAGAGAAAAGATAGCGACGGTGCGAAAATATTATATTTGCAGAGTGAGAGAGAGAGAGAGAGAGAGAGAGAGACTTTTCAAAGAAACCATGTTCCAATGCTTTAACAGGACGATATTCGATTCATCCTATGAAATCCTCGAGGCTTTTGGTACCGCTTTTTTCGTGGTGCATATAATTTTAATTTTTTGTCGAATTACATCGAGATAATATAAATATTCAAGTTTTCAAAGATCGTTCAAATTTATAAAGATCGGTGCTTTTATAATAAAAAATATTTATAATTTTGTTTTATAGGAGCGTTCAACCATAGATTCCTTTATTATATTTATTATACAAAGAAGGAAAAGGTGAACTGCGTTCGATCGATAAACTATGTTAATTTATTCGCAATTTTCTGGTTTATTATTACGACGTCGAATCGTCTCATTTTTCAAGTTCAAATTATTGGAATCGTTTATCCAACGCTTTGCATCGATCACATTTTTTCTTTTTCCGGAACGAAAAAAAATATAAACTATCGCTCGTAATTTGAAAAATAAAGTAAAAGTCTACGTACGATTCTGTTGGAATTATCAAGAAAAACCGAGGCGTGGCAACGTAGTTTGTCTTTTAACAAACAGTCCAGTAAAAAACAGTGCGGAGATTAAATCGGAAATGTTTTTCAGGTCGAGCGATCGAGGGTCGCATAAATTGTGACAACTTCGACACTTGCGGAGAATTTGCGGAGAATCGAGCGCCACCTAGTGGACGGCGGTAAACTTTGTTCCAACGCGATAAAACTATCGATTAGATATTCGATCCGATAATTTAACCTCGGTCGTATTTTCCGTTTAAACGAATTGTTTTAATTCGTCTGGCGATCTTTTTTTTCCACATTTTTTTATGCGAAACTCATTTGTTAACTCAGGACTTTAATCCCATTGACGGAATAATATATCTCGGTAATTCAAGATAAAATACAGTTTTTATATTATGTACTAATTAAATAATGCAATGTTTTGTTCGTTCCATCTATGACCAAATTATTCATATTTAATACGTTCATTTTATTGTGTATCGAATAATATCAAATATTATTTAATAGTATTGATATGAATCAAATTTCATTATTATTAATCTGTAACAAAGTTAATTAAAAATTCGTATCGTTACCGTAAGAAAATTAGTTATAAAAGATTATACGATTGCTTCCATCCAATTATTCGTTTTACATTACCGTTCGTAATATTTACATTACCGTGTATTAAATTATAATTAAAACTCTAACTTATCAATAGCTCGCGATAATTAAAATTCATGTATTCGATATTTTGTATTTTGTACATTTATTCGGAAAAACTAATAATAATGTATTGGAAATAGCAACGAATATAAGAATACAATGTAATACTGTATTCCATTATTTCATTGCTATCCAAATATTGTTTTATTTAGTAAGTTCGTATATCGAGATTCGTATTCGTATATAATGACGACAAGAGTAAACGCGTTTAATTTTGAACATCGATAAAGCTGCAACCGAATCGTATAAAATTATTCATCGCTTCGTTTATAAATTTTACTAAAATGATAAAGGGATACATATTACAAATTTCTTAAATTCGCGTTTATCGTTATTAAATTACGCAGAGTAAAATTAATCGTTAAATAATTAAAAATAATCGTTGAAAAAAAATGATAAGCAAAGCTCAAGACTATGAAAATTGGGGTGTAAGTATCGTAAGAAAAAGATGGAAGAACGCCGGTAAATAAAACTTGGTATCGTCTTTATACAAAGGATCTAATTTATTCGGAGCGCCCCGACAATGCAAAAAGAAAAATAGGAACACATAACGTAGGATATTAAAGTCGATGGACGACCATTTGGATTATACGTAGCAAATGGAAGTCGGTAATTCGTCGCGAGAGTGGATTTACATTCGCACAGCGCCTCCTTTGCAATAAATCCGCGATCCCGAACAACATGGCTTACCAACTTTACGATGTTCCTCTCGCTCCTTTTCCTTCCTCCCCATCTTTTATGTACTCGGGAGCAAGATTTTTACGCGTCTGAAAATGCATGTCCGGGGAGGAATACGCACGCGCGATCGATCCCGAATCGCGTATCGTTACGGTGTGTAATAAGTAGCGACGAAACCGCGACGAAACCGCGACGAAACCGCGACGAAACCGCGACGAAACCGCGGACTGAGTTTTTCGATACGGATTTCGTATCGCGAGGTGCTCGAATAAACACTCGATGTTTCCGAGGAAGGAAAAACTGGCGTCGGATGGAAAGACCGACTGCGAAAAATTAGGATTGCGCAACGTTTTATTCATACGGTAGATATTATAAATTAGCCGATCGCGCGAAAGATACGGAGTAAAACGTATGGATTTTAATCGACTTACATTCGAGTGAAAGAAGTGGCGTTGCGTAACTATCAGTTTTTATATTAACCTTCGTATTCGATTTTTCGAACGGAGCGTAATAAAAGTTTAATATCTCGATCAAATAAGTATAACTCGAGATTTAAAGATAGTCAATTACGCACGTATTGTGTGAGCTCGTAAATTTTTTTTTGAACGAGTTTCATTTTTAAAATAAGACAACTCAAGCTTTCACTCGTTTGGACTCGATAACTTCCTTCCCCTTCACGAGCTTCGAAATTATTTCAAAGCTATAAATTTCTTCGAAGCAACTTATTCTCGATAATGCGAATAATACGTGTGTGCGTTTAAAACTTACTTTTTAAAACTAAATTTCGTAATTAAATATTTTGAATACATTTTCTAATTTATCGCCTCTCTTAAATTATACGGATTATTATATAAATTGTGTGCAGTTCATAGACAATCGTAATAAATAAAATTCATGCCCAGTTGTAAAATTTTATCCGATAATAATTCAAGAATTTTAATAAACCCGCATTGTTAAAAATCTTGTAAGAATTACGAAATCATAGTAAATAAGTTTTTTATTTGCTACGTAAATAAAATTTACTCTTCTCTTCGTAACGAAAAAACATATTTATTATTTATTTGAATTCTTTCGACCGAACCAAACTCGCAAGATATTATTCAAAATTGAACGATAACAATTGAAATTATCGAGGAATACGTTTCAATAAAGGTTCGAGATGACTTTCGTAAAAAATTTGCGCAATTTTTTGGTAATAAAAAGGTAATAAATTTCACACCGAATTACACTTGGAGCGAAACGTGTTTACGGCGATAATAGACGCGAATATCGTTTTTACATAATGCGTTTCAAATACAGGCAAAATGTCTCAAAGTGCGTATACTGCATTATTTCGTTTAAATTTTACTCATTAAATTCTTGTTTCTGATATTGTTCCGTATAATGTGCATCGGTAAAGAAGAAATATCGCATCGTAAACCAAACGATTCTTTTCAGTACAACGAGAGATTTTCACGATTGTACCAGCAACGAAGCTAATGATCGAGAGGTAGAGAGAGAAGGAGACAGAGAAAGAGAGAAGGGATAAAATGACTTAAAGAAAGAAAGAAAGAGAGAAAAAGAAGCAGCTTATCTTTGGTAAAGGCAAAAGCATTTCATTCTTCTCGTCCAGGTTCGTGCTAAAGTAAAAAAAGTATAGAGAAAGATGCATTTATGCAAAAGCGATAAATTCTTCTCTTATATTAATTCACTTTTGTACATCGAAAGAAAAGAAAATAACCGCGTTCAAGTACATATTTCTTTTCATAGAACTTAAAAAATATTTTCTATAGTTAATGGAGTTTCTTGTGAATGAACTAAAATGATCGGAAATTGTTAAAAATTTTATAATGGCTTTATTATTTTACTCAATGTTCTATTAAACTAATTATATACGCTTTATTTATTATTTAATGTACTCAGCATAAATTGCATCGTTATATATCGAATAAAAACTGAATATAAAATTTCGTTTAATAATAAAATTGTGATTAATTTTATACTTTGCGACCGAAAAAATCTGCCTTTATACATATTTTTAAGTTATTTTTTATAGAAATTCATAATAATAATTTAACAAGCATTACTTTATTAATAAAATAAATTAAATATCCCTATCTTATTCTGGTTCGGAAATTTAAAAAAGAAAAGTCTTAAAAGTTACTTTTTATAAAAGATTCAATCGACGCAATTTTATAAACAATGGCTTCTAAATTATTAATTTAATTTGTCTTTATTATTTTCGTTTATATATATTTTCTTCGTATTTTCTCTTTCGAATAAATTGTATTAACTTTATTTCAAACGTAAGTTTATTTACGATTTTGAAAGGAATTACATATGCGATATATTACATAAGTTATATTTGTTTTATTTATCAAAATAAAAACACGGTTTTTGTTACCAACGTTCTAAAAAGTTATCGTATTTTGCTTATGCGAGAGTAAAATTTTTTTAGGTTAGCTGTCAAACCTATCGAATATTGGTTCCTGTATAATATAATAGTCGTGTCGGCTACTAAATAATATTAATAGCTAACAAATGTCAATTTAGATTAAGAGTCTTTCTTCCAAACATAATAATAATATTTAACAGAAAAACTAAAACGCAACGGCTAATAAAATAAAAGGTAGGTTTATACGCTGAGCAGAGTCTACTATTTATTAAAATAAATACACGTTGTCCAGTGAGACGTGCGGTTGAAGGCGAAGATGAATGGCAAAACGAGCAGAGACGAAACGGGAGGATAAAATATCGAATAAAAGGCAGTACTTTGTCGATGGTAAGCTGCAAGGATCAACGAAAGATATCCGAGCGAAAAGGTGCAGTTTGATAAGGAAGAACTTTTTTAATTTTCTCGAAACCTAAACGCGGATTTATATTTTTTCATTTAACTGATTTTATTTAATAGTGGTTATTATTCGCGTTGTTAGTGTTTCAACTCAACTTCAAATATATTATTTTTACTATTTTTTTAAAACGTTGATTACAAGCGACGCGTTCTCAGATTTTAGTCTCGGCGAGTTGATAAAAAGAAATTTAATTATCGTGAATTTTACGAAAAAAAAGAACATAAATTTTATAATATATACTTTTAAAAATACTTTAACTTTTTCAATAATTGATGCTTTCGCGCGAAAAGTTCCTACGAATGAAAAGTTAATTGAATTATCGTACGTTCCTGTAAAAACAGATATATTAGCTTCGAGATTGTTTTGTAATGCACATAGTAGTATTATTGCTATGATTAAAATCATTTTATATCGCAAAGTTGAGTAAAATAAATTACACGTGTGTCAAAGTAAAAAAGTTTTGCAAGAAAAAGTAGCTAATATTTTATACTGGAAAATACTGTTTCGTGCAGTCTAATTATACGGAAAGTAAAAGAGTGGTATTAAACTCGGATATATTTGGTGTCAATATTATAGTTTATACGTATAATATGCATTTATATTTATCGATATTTATGTAATACAATATATTATACATTTTATAGAATTAAAAAGAGAAAAAAACTTTAGTCCACGAGAGAAATAAGTAGGAATGCCGTTGGATGGACTCCCAACATTAATAAAACCGGTCTCGCGGATAATTTTTGAAAAACCGTAAGTATAATCAGCATAAAACAGTTCCTTCCAGTTCATCGTCGTAGAAAGACACGTTTTAAGGCCTTCGAAGTTTCGTTATTTTATCGATAAACAAAATAATAATAGTTAAGTATAAAAATTTATTATTTTTTCAAAAACATTCACGTTCTGAAATAAAAATTCAATAATAAAAGAAACATTTATTTAAAATAATAAAATTTTATATAATTTGGTTTTTTGAAACGTAATTTCGATATAAAGGAAATTGCAATTGGATTTTACGTTCGTTGATGCAAATAATTGGAGAATACGAGAATTAAGAAGTTCAAAAAAATGATAAAGCGAATGAATTTTATGAAATATTTTGATGAATTGTTTTTTATTTTCTCGATGCAACAAACTTTCCTATATTTATAAAGGCAAATTTTAATTCATGAAATAAACGAAATAAAATATTATTTTATATTTCATACAATTAAATCATGCGAAATTTTTTACAAATTTTAAAATAACAATTCTGTTTCACGAGTGCATCGTCACACTGATAAGTTTCAATCTTTTTTACTTTGATTTTACGAGACTCTCGGTTATTTTGTTTACGTCAAATGAACATTTTTATAAAATTGTACGAAAATTGAAAATATATTGTTCGTTCTTAAAATTTTATATACAATGAAAATAATATTACATTTCGAGTATGTTATTATTTAATTTTTTTTCCGTTCTATAAATGAATTTAATATGATAAATTGATTACGAAAAAAAGGAAATATAAAAGTAACGAACATAAATAATCTTGGATTATTTCAGTTTCATTTATATTAATTAACTTTATACGTATATATGAAAAGTAATTACGCGATCGTAGACTAATGCATCAAAATAAAGTTTATTTTTAGTAGGCGTAGGTTTCAAAATATTTCCAAGTCGTATACTTTACTTTGCCGTAAGATGCTTTTACTACACTGCCATTTATTTTACAGGAACGAAATCGGTATAAAGTAATTAAAGTTAGTAACTAATTTCTAACGCATAAGGTGCATAAATATTTCGAGAAATTTACATTTTTTTATAAAACTTACAGTAAATTACTTTTCTCGAGCAAAATGAAAATATTAAGGCAAAAAATATTTAAATAGTATTTTAAATTAAATTTCTAAGAAATTCATACTACGTTCGTTACATTACAAGGTTACGGAAAATAAACCGATAGCAAAAGTGGAGACCACCGATGCCACGACGGACAAATAAAAGGTTCTTGATACTTTTTAAACAGCGATACTTTGCCCGCTATAATTTAGCGTTGAATCGCTTGTAACGTTCGCATCGCTTTTCTTCTCCTGCAAATATTGAAACGAAAGCTGAAAATCTCGGGAAGCGTCTCCGACCCGGCGATCATCGATCCACCGAGGGGATTCGGATCGACGCGCATCGAGGCACATCGAAGCACCTCGACACCCACATCGACGCACATCGACGCAATTTGACGCACCTCGACACCCACATCGACACCCACATCGACACCCACATCGACACCCACATCGACATCCACATCGACCCACGTCGACGCGCATCCACGAGATGTCGGCGTCCAAGTACCGGAGTCTCGTCTGGCTGTTGGCGTTTTTGGACGTCGCGACGCCGAGGACGAATTCGACTCGCGAGTGGACGAGGGAAGTCGCGCGTATGAACACCGAGGACGAACACTTGTCGTCCTCGAGCGGACCGTCGTTCGCTTGGCTCGAGGGGTCGGAGCTCTGCCTGCGAAGGCTGGGCCCGGAAGGAGGCCCCGAGGGTTTTTGCCGGGTGCGTCTGGAGTCGGAATCGGTCGACCTCGGAGATCTGGTTTCGTTGCCGGCGGGTCTCGAGCTCTGCTCGATCGCCGAAGGACCGAAATCCACGAGCATCATCGCGGTGGACACGCGGGTCCCGTGCAGGGCTTCCAAGTGGAGAGTCATTCACGGACATCGGGTCGCCGGGCCTTTCCTCGTCACCCGAGCCAACGGCGCCGTCGACGTCTTTTACCAGGCGAACGGGGATCCCAAGAGGCCCTGCGATTCTGAGATTTGCAAACAGATTTTCCAACCCAGCAACGGGACTATGACACCGCTGCGTCCGTTTCGGCTGCCCTTCCTGGACGACGGTAATTGTGTGCACACGTGGTGTTTGCGGTGCTTGCGGTACTTGCGGGGCTTGCGGTGCTCGCAGTGAGCTTGAGTGCTTGCAGAGTTACCGCTCGAGTCTAATTCTCCTTGGAATTTTATTATTTCGTTGTCTTAATTTCGTATTTTATTACATTTTTTAACGATGATTCGAGCCTCTCGGAGTACACTTAAACGGCCCGCATTTAAGTTGGACAACGATAAAAAAAAATAAACGAATGACGTTGTTCGGGTTTAATAAGATACTTAAATATGGTTATTATTCTATAATAAGGTAAATGCATTTTTGAGAACTCTTTCGCGTTATTTAACGCGGAGTTTGCGATTTCGTTGAGTATGATAGTTACGAAAACGTATTTTAAAGCGCTAATAAGAAAATAAAATGTTGACGTATATAAACGAAGCTTCGTGGGATTCGTTCGGTCTGCGATTTACGAAGTAGAGTAACCTAAAATCAGAAATATCGGTTAACACTGTTGTTCATTTTCTATTTAATCCTTTTTGCGAGCGATCCGTAATCGTGAAAATTGATACAATACGGCAGCGAGATACTCGTTATTGGCAATCCTCGTTATCACGGTTCACGTAATTTACAAATGGATCAACGTTTGCATAGAGTATGTGACGTTTTAGTTCATATCATCCGTTTCTCTTACGTGTTACGAAGTAACTTCTAACTAATTAGTTTATTATCGTGTAGCGCGTAACTTAACTTAGTGCTAAAGTTAAGCGCGCTAATTTCCATTTTACCGATGAATTATTAAAAATTCTTATACATTTTTACATCATCTATTACCCGTTTTATTTATAAAAAATCAATGTTCCCGCAAATGTTTTTAAATTATTTTTTATCGTATCTTTAAAAATGGCTTAGACATACCGGTTTCGCATGTTTGGTCCGAGAGCTGACAAGCAAATAACGAGAGATTTATAATGGCTTTCATAATAATATCTTTAAAGAGATACGATATCACAAACACACTTACCTTGACTTTTTGTTGTATATAAAAATAAGCTAAATCGAAAGTGGTTGGTATCGATAGCAGAGAACTTATGATTAATCGAGCGATTAAGTTTTATAGTTTAAAATAGCGAAGTAATAATTAAGATTTAACATTAATTTAATATTATAATTTATGAATATTTTGATAAAATTAATTCATGCAACAACCATAACTCTAAAGAAATTGTTGTGCAGATATTTTATTGGTGTACATAATAATTAAAATCGTATATAAATTACATAAACTTTACACGATATTTTTCCAAATACATAATGAATTAATTTTCAATGTTTCTAAAAACTTGGAAACCAATACGCGAAAATTTCTTCTCGGTCAGCATAAGGTAATCGCGTACACGTCTACTACTCGTGGTTATATTTGTATCATTCGAAACGTTTACGCTTTTCAAATAAAAAAACAAGATCTTCCGTTTGATTCTCGCTTCGATATAAATAATTTAAATAATGATAAATAATGATAAATAAAGATCGGATTCACCGAAAGAATCGTAACGCTCGCAAAATGGATGAAAAATATTGCCTCGTTTATATTCGAATGGGTACATAAACATACGCATTTAATATTGATTCCTATTTAGAGTTTCCATTAAAATTTTTCCCTCCAGGTAATTTCGAAATATTCAACATCGGCTCATCCTCGAGCAACGGCTACTACTTCCTCAGCAAACACGGCAAGTTGGTTTCCATAGCATCGAACGGTTTGCTCGAGAACGATCTACAAGTCCACGACGGGACGCTCGAGCTTCATACCTGGGACTGTAACTACGCTCACGGGTACTTTGGATACTGCTACGTCGATATGAACGAGCCCGAGAAAGTCAGGTGTGTGGTTGTAGATACAAGCGTCACTAAAAAAGTTCCTCGAGCCCCTTTCAATGATTTCGCAATATCGCCGAGCTTTTTAATTCGTTGAAAAATTTAATAATTTAATACATTCTTATTTGTCGGAGCTGAAATTTTACATCTCGATCTTTAATCGAGCAATATTTTAATATCTGCATGGAATTTTAGGAGTACTTTAAAATAAAATGTTCATTTTTTTTATTCGCTGCTTAGCGCGTACATTTTTACATTTCGCAAATTCTTTGCAAATTCGTTAAACGTACGGCGTCACCACATCCAGTAAAACGTTGATTTACCGAGACAAAATATTAGAATATCTATATACCTATATTTTCTCGCGAATAAATATCGAAAGTAAAATTATAATATCGAACTTTGTACAAAACTTATACTATTCTTATCGTAAATATATATAAATAAATATTCTGCAATACTGGTATTAATTTTCAAATAGTTGAGATTTTTAACGAATGCAAATGTAAAGATATTTATTAATACGCTATTTTCTATACTTTTTCAATAAATTTGTATTCCGATCTTAAATCTATCTTATACATCGGTCTTGTACAAATGTATTACATTATGTAGTAGCTATTAAAAATATGTTTGTTCAAAGAAATAGGTGTTGAAATTCGTTGATTCGCAATGAAAATTCCAGAAAATCAACGAATGTAATTAATATTGTAAACGTAAATCTTTGATCTGAAATTTCAGTCGTAGACATTCTATTTTCGGTATAGCATAGTGTAGTATAATAATTGATATATATGTATACGTTGCACAATAAGATGGATTATAAAATAATAAAAAAATGTAGATTTCGCTGTAGATGTATTAAGTTAAAAATACGCAGGTCTATAAATCCGCGATAATCCGCATCGCGTTTGATAATTCGTTCGGGTTTTATTAATTAATCAAACACCCGGATTGACTTTATAGATGTATACAAACAGACTCGAGTCTCCGCGTCCTCGTAAATGCCACGTACGAGTTCACAAACATCGTCCAAGATCTAGCGATGCACAATTCACACGACGGTGGATTTCTGCTCTTGGTGAATTATTGCATGGATCGATGCTTGAAGTACAAAACGCATCTTACTCGAGCTCGAGTGGGTGGACCGGATTACGGTAAACACGTGGACTTTGCAAAGGACGAGAATTGCGACGATTATCTGCGAAACTCCTTCGGCTTTTTCGAGGACGATGGGGAAACTTGTTTGATGAGCCGATGCTACGTCGTTCCTACCGACTATCACGCCCTGGACCGTCACAATATTTATGTTAAGTGTTTGCGATATTAAGAGAACGTGTTATTTATTTATTCGTTGTTCTCCTTCGTGTGTTATTTCGTCGGTTATATTCGCTATTTATTATTTTAATGTAGCTTAATTTATCGACTATAAATAAATATTCCAATTTAATTTAAATGTTACATCTTACATCGAGTTTCATTCTTTGTTAATTGTTATTTTTTTTTTTTTTTAAACCAGAAAACAGAATAATGGTAAACAATTCAATTTTTGTTTGCTAGGTTTGTAAAATATTTGACATGTTTATTACACGGCAACCATTGCCAAGAATTGTAAAAGAAATTTAACAGACACTGGATCCTATATCATTGAAGCGTTTATGGTACTAGACCAATTTAGTAGAGACAATTAAAAACAATTCTTTATAGACCGCATGAAATGAGCAATCATTTCCTCCATACGAAGTATAAAAAAAGCAATTAGTTATAAAACAATTCTTCTGAAAAGTTTAATGGCAATAAAGAAAATTTATTTTGTAGTTAAGTCAGTTCATCTGAAACAATTTAGTTCATCGATAATTTATATACCTAAATTTTTTTTGTTAAAAATCTTTTAACAAGTACCATTGATAAATAAATATTTTTTTCGTCGCGCATCTCGTGTAAGCGGTTTATTCTTATGTATAGATTTCATAAGTTAAATCATTTGAATTAAAAAAAAAAACACGTATTTAATTTATCGTGTAACGTATATCCGATTATCCGTTGAAGTTATTATTTAGAATTACGATAAAAGTTATCTAAGCAGAAATTATATTAAATTTTGCTTTTATATAAAATTTAATATATAAAGATATTGCTATCGAAATGATTTAGTACACGTGTATAAAAAATAAAAATTCTTTAAAATATACATCAGTTTTATAATGAAACTTTTAAATGTATGAATATTTATTATAGATATCATTTTAATAAACATTATATTCTTTTTAATATATTAATACATTTTGTAATGCAAATGTATGATTAAATAAAATGGAAACAGGAATATTCTATAGTCAATTAAATATACGTGAAACCGGTTTCATTTTTAAGATGTAAAACCAATATCAGCGTAAAAGGAATTTCATCTAGTTCATGATTCGAAATGTTAAGTAGGTGGACTATAATAAGAAAGCATTGAAAATATAAAAAAGGGTTTTAATAAATAAATAAATACATAGTAAGCATAGAAATAAAAAATTCTTTAAAAAGATGAATGTAAAAATGTATGAAGTTCATAAAATAAAAATATTTTTTCCCTTTTCTTTTATAAGGTTATAGAGAGGTTTTAAAAATATTATAGATATATTACAAAAAAATCGTTGTATAATAAATTTATAATTTATATGACTCATAAAAATCATAAATAATAAAATCGTAAATAAATAAATCAATAAATATTTTTTTAATTTAATTTGATTTAATAAGTGTTCGAAATAAAATTAAAAAAACTTTTACACTTTTTATATTTAAAAAAAGTAATAAATTCGAAATTAGATTTATATTATGTAAGTGTGGAATAAAAAAAATACTATAGCAAAATTTAAAATAATATTCCGCGTAAAGATGAATAATTAATGAGCTTTACAGATGGTAATTATTTATTCGATAACGAAATTGATTTGATTTTAGAATTAAAATAAATTATTAAATAAATAGCTAGTCTGATAAAAGATTCAAGAAAAAATAAACATTTAAAAGTAGTTTTTCACACGGTAATAATGCAAAACTAATCTATGTTAATCTTTCATGCAGTACAAGTAAAACGCTCTTAAGATAATCTTTAAATTATATTCTGTTTATTATTAATTCGAGTGTAATATTGACTCATTTACGTTTATTTTCAATCAATTAAGATTATTTGTAATCAGCTTTAATAAAATGGTATAATTTGAAGTTAATTAACATTTACGTTGATCTTTAATCTGATTATATTAAACATATGTGCTTTTGGTATTAACAGCATTTCTCAATATGAAATAAATACAAAGTAATGCAGAAGAATAAAAGAAGAAATCATAAATGAAGATAAAATTTATAACTGAAAAGATAAAACTACTTTGATATAATTTTATGAGCCAAATTAAAATAAATTGAAGTTCATGAAAATATATATTTTAAAATCTAATTATTGCATTTCGGTATTCTTGAACTTGTTAGTAATATAATTGTAGAAAATAATGATTATATATATATATATATGTTTATCAACATCTTAATAAATAATTAAAAAATCTTTTCTGTTAGAATTTATACTTGAAAATTTTGATACTACAAGAAAAAAAGATATATGATTTTACGAAAATGTTCTAAAAGCATATATTCAACATCAAATATAAGAAAGAACCTTAAATATAAGTATAAGTTTATTAACATGAAATTACGTAATTGACAATGAAATTATTGAAATTTTTGTTAATCTTAACACCATTACTTTTTTGTTGTATTAAAATGATATATGCTCTCTTTATTAATCATTTTGAAATTTTAAAAGATTGGAAAAATTTTAATTATCACGATAATATACCATATACTGTGTGTCGAGAAAAAATTGATATTTCTTGAATTTTTGATCTATTTTATCCGTAATTAGATGGAAAATGGATTTTGCAAGTTTCAAGGAATGTAATTAGATAGTCAGTGTAAGGGATATTTCGTAATTATAAAATAATTGTGATTTATTGCATTATAAAAACTTATAAAATAATTATCAGATAAATAGTATTTTTAAAGAAATATGTACGTTAAAAGAGAAAGAAACAATTAAAATAGTTGTAATTAAGAAGAACGGTTAATTTTATACTCATGCTTTATTAGCCAATGACAGTTTATAAAAAATTTCCACGTAATTTTTGTATAATAAATAGTAAAAACATGTAATTTCTAAAATTATACGATCTTATATTTTTTAATAAATCACGATTATTTGAAATTAAATACATTGTTACAACATGATTTCCTTAAAATAAAAGATCTTTTAAACTTATAAATAAAAGTGATGCAAATTATTTTGCCTGAAACCTCCTTCCTCTTTCCATTAAAAAATATAGATTGTTATAGAAAAAGAGAGATAAAAAACGTTCGATCGGAATTTTATTAGATGATTTATTTATATATGTAAAGTTTCAAATAGTTATTTTTTAATCGGTAAAAGTGGAAACAGTTGGTAAACGTCGGGTGAAAACATAAGATATTTTGTTTTGCTTGATTCTTAACTTTCATATGTTTAATAAATTCTCTATTAAAAAGTTTTAATTACGTCGATAAAGAATAGAATAACGTCGTTACATTTTAATGATATATAAAATGTCAAGTGAATATCGTCGATGCCATTTAATCTTTTGATTACAAATTTTTTCATAACAACGGCAAGACATCGACTTACGTTCGGAGTCGATAGTCGAAGATGATCTAAAAAATTTTAATCGATTTTTAAAATTACCAGTCAACCATTTGTAATTAAAAATGTAGTTACCTCCTATCTAAAAACTAGTATAATCGCCATATACGATATAAAATGTAGTTTCGATATGCTTCGAGTGGTAAATTAGAATCAGAGGAATCATTACAGGCATAAACGATACTCGAGTCGGCAGTACTTTACTATCGTAGCCACAATTTACACGAATTTATCGATGATTTATCGATTTATCAATTATATACTTACAGTAAAGATCTAAAATATCAATAAAATATTTATGATGAAAATCATAGAAACAAATATTTATTTTACTTTCGTAAGTCGTATAAAATGTATAAAATGTACAAACGCGAATTACCGATATTCCAAAAATTGGATCGAGTAGTTTGCATTTATTAACTCTTTCTTTTATAACTTCAAGCTGTATTATATTTTCAAAATGTACCAGTTAATACAATATATTTACATCGCTTTTACGAATGGTTGACTCAAAGTACTATAAATTATACGGCGATTATGAAATGCGCGTAGATTATTAACGATAAAGTCTTAAACCTATACTCGTCAACTTCTTCGCACATACGTTCTTACCGATGCTGATACGAATGGAACAATCTTACACTAATTTTACATTAACCGTTATTTATTATATGCATAATTTTACATTAAATTCAGCTTTACATTATTAATACCTTATCCACAAAGACAGAGATTTTATTCGTGAATTTTGTACGTAGAAACAAGGATTAAAGCTGCATGTATATATATATAAACATACATATATCTATATTTAAAAAATTGTTATTCAACGATGTGTTAAATTATTATGATTTTATGTATTAAATCCTCTAGTATCATTCGTAGCTTTTACATTCTAAAATACGCGCTCGTAAAACACATATATAGAAATACGTATTCGGTAGAAAAATATTTATGGAAAAAGTTTTGATAAAGTTACAATTAGCGATCGTTCGATGAAATTGCAACGATCGTTTCCGTAACGAACCGAGAGAAAATCTAGAGAGAAAAAAAGTAAAAATTATCGATGATTATAGTACCGAATTAATAAAAGTAAAATGAAAATGATACTCGAGGACGACACCGAGTAATTCATTTCCACGTGCAAAATATTCCAAAGCACCAATTACGCTCGCAATTATCCTATTTCGCGTACCTTATCTTGTCCAGACTCCCGAACGAGCAATCAAAAACCTCACGGAAGATTATAATAATCCGCGGGAGATGGACGGTCGGACGAATAAAAGATACGGATAAAAGATACGGATAGGTGATGCGTAGGTGGAAGCCAAGCGGCGCTCCTTGGAAAGGCCATCGATCCAACGGGGACGATGAACAGCGGAGGAGGATCCGGACCCAGCGATTTCCGGGACGTTCGAGTGGATACGCGGTACATCCGTCTTGTGGTCCGCTTGATGAAGCTTCCGACGCCCGCTTGGAATAAAGCCGGGAAGAGAGCACGAGAGTACGAGAGCATCGATCTTCTCCGGCGGGTCACGTACTTCAACTTATTCACTCTCGACGCCTTATTTTTCCAGGGCGGGTTCTTATTATTTCCCGGGGCGCGCCGAGGAAAAATCAGACCGCTACTTTTAATTCAAACTCCTGCGATCGAAACGCGCGTCTTCCTTATTTTTCCTCGATGGAAGCGAGAGTCCTTTTGTTCCTTCCTTCGAATAACGATGGTTCGCCTCGAATTACTTATTTCGATGACGAAAATTTCGAGAACCCGATAAGACGACGATCGACGTCGCTGGTCTCCTTTTTGATTCGGTGCCTACGAACTATTTACTCTCGATGATTTGATTTATCGTTTGTATCGTATGCAAAGTTTCTAGTATTTCTCGTGAAATTTAACGACCCGACGAGAAATTTCCGATACGATTTCAAGAAGACGAAGAAATTAAATATTTCACTTGCGACTCTTATATTTTCGGAATAATAATTCGATCGTACGTGTTCCGAATGAAATTAGTCGTTATAAAAAATTTAAAATCTTGTATAGCACGAAGCAAATATTCGAACGATACCCGTTTAAACGTATAAACCGTATTTTTCGTTACGCAATTTCACAAAACTTGGTACGTGATATTTTGTAATTCGTAATCAATGTCGTTACGAACTATACGTACATCTTCGTTGATACGGTAGGTAAACTAATTCGATTAATTGCTTACAGCTTGATAGATATCGCAAGTTTCACTTGGCAAAATAATAAATATTATTTTACTCGGGTGGATTCGATAAGCCAAATCGAAAGCTGAATAACAGCAGAAAGCGAGGATTAGTCCCGTGACAATAAATGTCAGAACAGACGCATTGCCACTTATAACTGCTCATAATTTCTCCTCGCGCTGCTTCAGTTCTTTTATTTATATCGTTATTTGACTATATTTATTTAGGTATTATGTTTTTCGTTCGCATTGAATGGGATGCTGGGTTTTTACGTTAAAAGAAACGTTATTTAGAATTAAGGTTACGGTGCATTAAAAATTGTTTTCTTTATTAAGAAACTCACTTATCCGACTCAATCATCTTAATTTCGCATAAAATGTTTATCCGTTAACTGGAATAAATAGTTGATAGTGTAAGAAACATTATATTTCTATTTGCATGGAAATCAAAATATCGTGAAAGATATAAAAATATTTATTTTTAATCGCACGAGAATCTTGTACTTTATTTGTAACAATTATTTTTTTACTCAAAACTATTTAAGCAACTTTTGATAAATTATTTTATACGAGCATGAAATTATATATTATATATTATGTTGGTAAAGTAAAACAGAAATCTCTTATAATACAAGTAAATTAAAATATAAAAGTACGTATAAGTGTCCACGAGTTTAGCTTTTTTTAATGATAAAAATGTTTACAATCTTTGAATAGACTAAAAATTGTGTTACTTATATTTTTTTAAAAAGTTACGATTTCGGTTACTCATCGATAAAACCTTTAGAAATTGTTAAAAGTTACGAGTTAATTAATTTCGATACCGAAAAAGGATCGTTATTCAACAACAAAAATATTGAAGTATCATATGATTAATACTATATTTAATATGTAATTATATTTGAAAACTTCATTTAATAACATCGAGTAAAATAACAAGAATCTTGTATATCGATATTTCTTAATATCTGATTTCATTTATATGATTATTGAAATTATTGTTTTCACCAATCAATATATGTACATTATACACGATTATGTATGTAAATATAAATATACAATATATAAATGTACATATTAAAATTACATGTTCCAGATTACTTTGATAAAAAAAATTCTAATGAAAAATATTATATAAAATTGTTAAAAAAAATTAGTAATAGCTTTATTCAATTATTGTATCTAATAGTGTATTATTTTAAAAAGTTATATTTTTATTTGAAATTGTTATTTTTTATTTTTAATATTCATTTCGTGATTTCTATTTATTAATAAAAATGCGAATGTAGACGAAGAAAAAAATTTGTACCATTGTTAATATTATTTTATAAATATTTTTTAAAAATAAAAAGTTTTCAAAAAATATTATTTCTTTCAGAGAAAATGAATTAATTAATCATTTAAAATTATTTGATTTATGCTTCTTTTCAAGTTTTGAATAACCTTTAAAGATCAATTCTTTATAATGAATTCGAAACGATAATTACAATATTGATTTAACAGTGAAATTATTGGATTTTATTTTAAAAATTAATTTTCGTATAAATGTTTTCATTTTTTAACAGTTGTAATAAAATAAAAAAATAATTTTTCGATATCAAAACTAGTAGGTTTAATATCGATGAGACAATTTGCAGATATAAATAAATTTTGTAGATTAAAATAGAATGTAATAGAGTTAAAACTAAAACTTATTTGATAAATTAAAAGTTTTCTCGCTGAACGCATAAATAGTAACTAATTTTGATCGCTAATCATATTAAAGACTGGAAAGATCGCTTTGAGTTTTACGATCGACGATGAGAATTCTTCGAAGACGGAAGTAAGTGAAAAATTGCTCGAAGTTGGATGTCGGCGAAACTACGAATTACCGCATTGACGGTAAAATTTGTCGAGTCGAAATTCGAGTAATTATATTTATAAAATTTACGTTCCTTTCTAGAATTTTAATTATTACATAACAAGGTCAAAATATGGAGGATTAGACATCGTAATATTCTCTCCACTTACCATCGAATCATCAGCAATCGTTCAGCAATCGTTCAGCAATCGTTCAGCAATCGTTCAGCAATCATCAGCAATTTTCATAACGTAACATCCTCAAAAGTAAAAGTCGTTCTCTCGCGTCGGTTCCGTTTCGCAATTCCGTTATCTCACTCTCGGCGTCTACTCTCCGGTGAAAATTCTTCAAAGGAAGCCGAAAGGCCTCGTTTCCCTCCTCGAGGAGTCCATATATAAGCGTCGTCCAGGAGGGTTGGAAGAGACAACGCGGACGTCGGGAAGGCGGGCTTAATTTCCCAGTGGTTAGATTTACACAAGAATTTATCATGATAATAATGCCTGGGAGTTGGCGCCCAGCCACCGACGTCACTATGAGCTCGCGAACTCTTTCCACCCCGGGGCAAACAATCCCGCGCGACTTTACCCTCGTCGGGCTTAAATCCGCGACACCGCTTGTCTCGAGTTTGTAATGTATGTATTCCTTTGCTATGGGTCTAATGTTTAGTGGCTGGGAACAATTCAATTTTATTTCGTTCGACTCGGTTTTACTTTCCATTCGATCCTTTTATATTAAGGAAACGTTTCGCGATGATGTACAAAAACTTTCGTATTTCAAAAATGCTGACCCATATTTTCAATTAAATCCTATATTTTTAATAAAATTAGCGTTTTCGGTATTATTTGATAATTTAGCCTTTATTCTTCGATTGGTATTTACTTTTCCAAACTAGTCTATCAAATTTCATCTACTCTATCCAAAGATTTAATTTTATGTCAAAATTATATTAAAAGCACTTAATATTTTAAATTATCTTTGATGGTAACTTTTTTGCTGGAGTATTGTAATAATATCTAGTTATTAATTTATTGATTTTTTAAATTTTATTGAATATATAGTCAAAATAATTAAGCATTGGCGTATTTGTGCCTTAGAAATAGAAAAAAAGATGTTACGGAAAAAATTGTACAAAAATATTAATACAGAATTGAGTAGCAATAAATAAATGTCTGAAGTACTTTCGGCTTTAAAAGTTTTATTTAACGTAGACGATTTGAAAATATAATTAAATATTTGCAAGAATTTGCCGAAGTAATAATTTTACGTAATGTTCTTAATTTATATCAAGGCCCAATTAAAGTATTTTGTAAAGCAAGACATTTTTGTTTGTTTAACTTGTGATCATTATTTTCTTGACTTTTATTATGTTGGATATCGAATTTTTTCTCATTTAGAGCTCACTTTTGCTCATTTAATGTTATTTCAAATATTATTATACTCTTACATATACTAATTTGTTAAAGCCATTCGTTAAACGAACATTAGATCATATGAATATGTAACTTGTCGGTAGACGTTTAAATCAGAAATTGTAATAATCGTCAAATGATTGCGTAAAGCTCTTCGTTTCAATTTTATACGATTAATATTCTCTGGGGGATTATTCTGAAATTTTTTTTTTATATGTTCAACAATTTGAAAGTTAAATGATGGAAAATAGTTATGAAACAGTTTAGATTGTTATTATTATGAGCTTTTGGACGATGAGGAAAATTATCCGAAAACAATAAAAATTTATCTTTATTTGTAAAAATGAACAATGATGCCATTTTATTCAAATATTAAAAACTTATACAGACTTTAATTTTTTCATGCTTTATATAGATTTCAGTTTTTGCAAAGCTAATTTTATGACATAGATATATTTGTATACTTGGATCATTGTAAAAAAAATAAAAGTAAGTAAATTGACTATTTCTTTATTCTTCAAGAAATTGTGGAAAGATTAATATAGATATGCTTATAGAAATTAAAATAATATGTCAATATAGGTAATCTCCGAAGAAATGTAAATAATAAATGTAAAAGAGATAAACGTTTATATTTTTATAATAAATTAACCACTTTTGATTATATCAGTTTATATCTTGTCTCGTAGAATATGAAATATATTACGAATTTTAAAATATTTTTTTTTTGTTCATTATTAGTTAAATATAAATGCCATTATTCTACTTTTTATAATTTGTTATGACGATACATATCATAGTAAATAAATCTTAATAAATAAAAATATTTTTATAAATAATAATTAATCCTTACATAAGTAATAAAATAATTTTATACAAACAAAATGTTATGAAATTATAAATGTTTAAATTAATTTTTCAAGGATTCGTAAGTAAAATAATTAATAATTATTTTTAAATACAATAAATTTTAAGAATTATTTTATATAAGATTTTCTTTAAATATAATTATGTATCAGATGTAGTTTTCTCTGAAACGTTTTTTCTGTTGTAAAAACATCGTGAGAATATCAAATTAACTGGAAAATATTATGTATTAATTTTTTACTTTTACTTTTAGTAATTTTATCTTTATTTGTTAAAAACAGTACCGTTTTTCACTTATAATTTAGCAGATAATTATATAAATTAATTACATGGAATATTCGAGTATTCCATCTTTATGACAAACCCATTCATAAAAACAAGATTCGTGATACGTTTTAAAAGCATGAAACTAAGAACTATTATGAAACCGCCTCCGTGTTTTAGTTTTAGTCTAAATATAATCCCAATTCTCAGTTTCCGGTATATTATAACATATTCATGTGAAACTAATCAATTAAATTTATTTACAAATATAAATATTACATATTTTGAAGCATATTTTAAAATTCTCACAATCTATTTTTTGCATAATTCGGATGATATTTGCAATTTATAAGGCATAATATATGACTATTTCCTGTAATTTTATCATTAATGTCATAATTTTTTTTTAAATTTATCATTATGATTTATCATTCTGCCTTCACTTTCTTCTCTAAGAAATTATTTCACTATTGTTGTAAGTTTCCGAGCAATTTAAGAAAAATTTTATCAAAATCAAACATATCTATTTTTTCTAAACATGTAAATTTTATGGATAACATATTTTCTTCATTATTTATTTCAAATATTGGGATTTATTACGTATAAAGAAAAAAAATTTTGTTATGATTGAACTAATATTCATTCGAATGTAGCTATATTCGATACCGTTAAAATATAACATAATATTTATTTTAGATAAAATTTATATATATTGAAAATTTCTAAAAGAAAAAATTTTAGAAAAATAATAAATTTTATAAAATCAATGTATTAAAAAAAATTTTTTTAAGATGAAACAGTAAATTAATGTAAAATTATGTCACGAAATTTTTAGCAGATTTATATTTTCATAGAAAATTAATTAATTGTTCTACTATAAAATATGTACTAAAAATTAGAATTAAAGTTCAAAAGATATTTAAAAAAATATTTTTTAAAAAATAAATTTTATATTTATAATTATAAAATATACTCATTTGATACCGAAATGAAATTCATAATTAAATATAGCATTTTTTCGATAAATCGAATTTTTATTCAGCTCAATTCATTCAACATTTAAAATATATTTCAAATGATCTACTCCAAACTATATATTTAAATACATTTATTCAAAAATACTTGACTGGATTTTAGTTTTTCTAAATATTTGAGTAGTATATAGAATATTCGATATAAATTTTAATACACCATATTATTTTATATGAAAGATATTTGAGTAAGTTTAATAATTTTGAAAAATTGTCTTGACTTGGAAAAAATAGATATTAAACAAATTTAGTTGGAAATTAGCAGAATATTAATATTATCTTTACGTTTATACATAATATTTTAATAGAGTTTGAATATAAATTAATCTGTATTTTCTAAGCTACGTTTTAAAATAAATTTTTTCTATATAATTAATAACAAATGATTGAATTATTAAAAATCATTTGTATGGAATATTTATTTTTGCAAAAAAGAATATTCTTAAAATGTATATAAATATTTTTAATATTATATCAAATTATATATAATATGAGAAAAATCAATAATGAATTTAAATAATAAACTCTTTAGCATAGTTTACTTTTTCTTTTTATCCATGGAAAAACTACTTTCTATTTTAATAAGAATTGAAAACATAATCTGACATTTTTAAAAATTTTCAAAAACTTATATTTTAAAAAAAATATAAAATTGAAATTAGGATAAAATAAAATTTTAATTAAAATATTATTATCACAAATTTTATCAAAAAAACAGTAATATAATTGTTTAAATGAATTGCTAATATATTATAGTGAAACAAGAGATACTTCTAAATTAATAATTAATCGTAAAGATATGAAAGAATAAAAAATAGTGAATATGAAAACCTTGTTTCTTCTTCATATTTTTTTTTCTTATATCGTATGCATTTAAATCGATCGTATTCTTATAATTAATGCAGTTCCTATTAAAATTTTTTATTTGTATTTCGATATCTCCGATAAGTTGATTTTTTGATAGTTTATTTTTAAACGTTTAAAGAAGTCAGTATTTATTTCTGACGTTATAATTTACGATAATAGTCTAAAATCTTACATTGCCAACGAAATAAAAATCTTTCTTTCGGGTAAAGGAAAACAGGTGCCAAGTCTACTCAAATTCCCAGCGGAATGCGTTAAGTACGTAATGTTAAATTTATCACTTGCATGTCGAGATGTGATTATATATCCAACATAAAATTAATACCGTTGTAATATATACTAGAATTAAAATTGATTATTCGACGGTAAAAGACTAAGACTATCGAACATTAGCATCTAAAAGTGTCAAAATTAAAAATTTTTTAATTACGAGTGATACCAGAAATTATTAATTATCCGATACCGTTTGAAACTTGATCGTGATTGTTTGTATTTAATAGTTGCGAGTTAATTGAATAATTTTCGGAAAAAATGATTTATTTGAATTTCAAATAAAATAGCTATGAAATTAGAACTTGTTATTTTTGCGAAAATATTAATACCTATTTAATAACTTTATTTTACATAATATATACCATAGCAAGTGGTATAAAGTACACATTACGCATATCAGGTATAACTGACATATTTTAATAAACGTAACTTTTTAAATGTGACGTAATTTCTTATTTCTTGAAAATTGTAAAAGGAACCTGTTTCCTTTCATGTCTTCTTTTTAAGTATATATTTCTATCGTGTTTAGAAGGTTTAAACGATCAACATCCTGCCTTCGGAAACTAATAAAAATGTATAAAAATTATGCGTAATTAAACGATATTACGGTAAAAGATTACAGCATTTATAAAAGTTATTCATTTTCAGATCATTCTTGCAAATGTCTATTCATTAAACCGATGGAAACGATATATTACAAATAATTATACTTTTTTAAAAAATCTACTTTTATAGATAATTATAGAAACATTGACGTTTTAAACACCTCTAATTGTTATTTATTATAAATTCAAATATTATAACGATAAACTTAAAAAATATAATTGATATTTCATTTATATTCAACTTTTTATTGTAAATCTTTGTATTTTTAAATAAATATTCAATTAATAATGTTTAAGTAAGAGATTAGATAAAATATTTTATATAATAAATATCAAACTCAATTTTTAATCATTATTAAACGTAATCAAATGTATTTGTTATACTTGTATTATTTATAACAATAATGATTAGTACTTAAACTAAGAAACATAATATAAAAGGATATCAAATATATATATATATATAATTAAAAATGATTTTCATTGATTTAGGTTTAAAGGTGAAGCAATTTAGATGTATTTTATAGGAAGTTCATAGTTTTATAGTTATATTTGTTTTAAAAGTCGGAATACGAGATGTATTTCACGTAACTGCGGTCTATTCAACATTATGTGGAAGAAATTATGTCGGTTCATGAGAGTTTTCGGTAACATTGTGGTTGAACATTTTCAGATAAGGTTGCGTAATTGTATTTCACGCCTGAGTAAGTAAAACTTGTGAGTCGTTAAAAGGCTTTACTGGTGCAGTGTTTTTTCATCCATGTAATAATTAATTAAATTTAATAAGTTATTGTTGATGTAATGAATTATCATTGAAATAAAGCAAAAAGGCGCTCGATGCACAAATCTTTAATTAAAATCTCAAACATTTCAATTTATTATTATTTATTATGATTAATAAATTAGCATATCGCATCCGTAATGTGGAATTTGCAGATTATCGCTAATTTTTTAAGTAACTTATTCTATTTGAATTTGTTGTTCTATTTGAAATCCATCAAAATCAAACTTATTAAAAATCTATTACGAATAGCGTAGCTACGATTTTTCTATATGTTCGGAGTAAATCGATCTTTTTTTCAAATTTAATATATATTTTTCATTATATGAAACTTCTTATATAAACAACTTTTTTAATAAAAGAATCTTCGAAATATTTTTTAAAAAGTCTATAATTTTGTTGGACAAATGAATAAATTATTTTCCTTTGTAATCCATTGATTTAAGTATATACATGTATTCGTTTCATAAACAAAATCATTTATTTGAATATTTTATAAAGCGGACAGAATGTCAATAATAGATGTAAATACGCTGATGAGTTACGTACACAATGTAAATACGTATTGCCCATACAAGTTTAAAATTTATGAATTTAATATACAAAGTTGCACGGAAAAAGAAAATTTTTGGAATATTTAAATATTTGTTAAACTATAAACACTGTCGTGTATACTAAATGATGATAGAGAAAAAATTATTTTATATTTTATTCATTTTACAAAGCATAAAAGCTAAATAAAATTCAACGATCAATCGATTTAAGTTATTATTTTATGTCAGAATATTATTATGAATTACAAATATAATAAGTGGTGTAATAAACGACAAAACTATTTGTTATAAAATTATTATGGAGAAGTTTACAAATATTACGAATAGTAAATTACATGAAATTCAAAATAATATTTAATTCACTCAAAAGTTATCTTTCAAACATACTAAAATTCATTATAGGCTATTGATATAATAACGCAATTTATAAGCATATGTATTACATATACAATAACTTTAAGCAAATATTTGATTCACTAAATAATTTATAGAAATTTACTGAAAAATATTTGAATACGAGTATTTTAGAGCCATCTAGTGTATAATTATATAATTGAGAAAATATAATATAGTTGGTAAGTAAGGAATTGAAACGGAGTGTAATCTAAAACTTTCATTGTATCAAAGTCTAGAGGTAATAATCAAATGAATTACACTTTCATTATTTCTTTTATTTTAATTAAATAATGACATACGTGTATAGTGACTTTTTAAACATCTCATTTTTTAAAGTTATTATAAAATGTACGGTTTAAAACATTTAATCTCTTTTAATACCTTAAAAAATGCTTTTAAATTATGTCTGGTTTATAAATTTTTATAAATTCAAGTAATACGTTTGTCTTTTTTTGTCATTTCTTAAAAACTAATAGATTATTATTTATTTATCGTATATAACTATTTTCTTTAAAATACTAGATTTGATATTATTTAGATTTTTTTCGTTATTCAAATTAAACGATCGTTTATTTCTATCATAGGTTTTTTTTATTAGCGAGTATATATATATTTAATAATCATTACTGTTATTACCAGGTTCAAAATAGTTTAAATGTTATTATTATTGTTGTTGTTGTTACCATTGTTATTGTTATTCTTATTTAAATTTACTCGTTCATATGACGGAGTTCATTATGATGTTGAGGTTGATGTTTTGTGGTATTAAAATTATCACACAGCTGCACTGCAAATACGAGTTTTATATTCTAATTTGAATACGTTGAAGTTAAGTTCATGGATCCTTGAGCTTCGGAATTGCGATTCGCTTTCAGGATATAATATATACATATATAAAAGATTCTTTGCTTTAACAAAGAAAAGTTCGAGTGTTAGTGTCAAATCGAAGTATAATTTTTCAGTATTTTTTAGTAGATATTAATCTGCGTTATTAAAACTTTACGTTTTCAAGAAAAAAATTATTTTTCTAAAAAAAATAAAATTGTGACAAAAAACGACAAATACCTTGTCGTGACTTAAGGGTAATATATTATTGTAAGCGTCATAAATTGGTACTATTGATTTATTTCATATATTGATCATTAAACAATTAACCGTTAAATATCGGATTTATCGAAATACATATCTTTTAAAATAACTACAATTGTAACGGTAAATTTTTGTTCAATCACAATCATGGATAGTAAAACTACAGGTAATATTTATAGTTGAATAAATCGGGTATTCATCGGAAATTCTAATTAAGAACTTTGATCATTGTATTAAACAATAAGTTGCTGATTTTACTTTTTAAGAGATAATTTTTGTTAAAATTTATAAATATATTTTATCTCGTAAATGTACGTTTATAAATTCTAATACTATTATTGTTTTCTAATTATTTTACGGTTATAAAAAATGTTAGATAAATAAACAAATATATTTAAATTTTTTTAGATCGATCATTTTTCCAAGTTACAGAATATAAATAACGACTGATATTTGTTAAAAGATTGGATACTTTTAACTGAGACGAATGTCATAGATTCATAAATATATATTCGTAAAAAAATTTACGAGTAAAAATTATAATTTAGTCGATAACGTTACAATTATATAAAAATAAAAAATAAAGTCCTTTAAAAGCACGCAAAAAATAACATATGACAACTTTCTTTTCGTTCACTTTAAACAAACTTTGTAAAGCATCGTTCCTCCATATAATCTGAAATATTTAAAGCGTTCGAACCTTCGAATTGAACCTTGAATCCATGACTCACAGTTTCAATAATTTTTTTCGTGAATAAAAACAAATAGAATCGATTTATTTGTAAACCGTAAAATATTTCCGAAAAGGACTTCCCATTACGCGTTCTTACACTGTCAAGCCTAGAACGTAACGACTAGTTCACGCACTGAAATTCGAAGCCCGGATGGTCCGAGGTCGAGAAGACACTATACGTCCTAGGAGCTTTTTCATGTCCAGCCGCGAGATTTAATTAAGCGTCGCTCTTTGCGATTATCCTCGTGGCTTTGCGAGCGAAAGTCCGAATATCTCCTCGCGACTCGGATTACTACCGGAGCCATGAAATTCCTGGCAAGGGTGGAGCTCGAGGGTAAAACGGGAGCGAGAATCCGGATTGGTCGAGGGCGCGTGGACCGATTCGGAAAATCAAAAAAAGCGCGAATCGCCCGACAGTTTCTTTTTCGCGCACCGAGTAATTTCGATATTTGTTTTTTTATCCTTTCCGCCTCGCGTAACTCGCCATTTTCTTTGCTACGATCGGTATGTAAAAAGCCGTTTACAAGGTGTACGCGAATCGATGTATATTTGATTCTTTCTTAAATTTAAGAACGAACTTAAAATGTGAAATAGTTCCACGATATTATTGAATCGAATCGAATTATTATCGAAGCTTTTTAATACATCCTTCTTCCAGCTACAATTTAATAATCGCGACAACAGAATTGAATAATATATCGAATAATCGTATTCCCATTAAAAAATTCGAGCCTCCGATAGTTTCCATTTTAAATTTGAGACTTGTAACTCGATTAGCAAAACTGATAACCTCGTCGTAATTCACGAGAAATTTCTTAACGCCTCCCGCGACTATTAACGAAACGCGGATCGCGATAACGAAGCGGCTAATTGTATCTCCCGTGATATCGCAGGATTTCGGCACCGTTGGCTATAAAAAATCAACGCCGGGGGAAACGTGAGGTAGCGACGCGAGAATTTTAGTTCCGATTTTTTCCTGGTGGGGAATAGAAGCGGATCGTTTCAAAGGGAAGCTAATGGGGCGTCGATTTTTCGGGATCAATTGATTTACCAAGCGACGCCTTTGAATTTGGCGGACCGATGGGCGGAATTAAAAGGGGTGGCACTGATTTGATTTCGGCCAAAAAATTTCAGCGGCGTGAAAAAAGACTCGCTGTGAAATTTCGATTTTTCCAGAGCGAGCGAATTTTTACTGTTTATTCGCGAACCTTCGTTTCTAGATGATTCGAAATCACGCGGTTGTCTTTTTTATTCCCAGCCTGTATTTTCTTTTTTCAAGAGAAATCATAGATTATTTCGCAGCTCCGGTGTCGCTGAGTAATTATATATAATTAAATGTTAGCCGTTTTTAATTAGCCTACTAATTGGCCAATTTTCTTGAGATGAGGAGCTGTTGAAATTCTTCAGGAAATAATTTTCCTTTCATAGCTTTGTTTTCGTCTGGTAAGGCGATATAACAAAGATAATATTTTACTATAATTTCAGCTATAAGCAGCTTTTTTATTTGAATAAGAAAAAATCTACGTCTTCCCACTAAAACTAAATGTACGATAAATTCAAATTTTCTTTTCAATTATTATATATATACATATATAATGCTGTATTGTAACGTAGAGATTTTATTTAAATGTACACAATTAATGAAAAACTGTATAAGAAGGATCTTATTTTTTTTAAAATCAAATAAATTAATAAAATCAGATACATTGCATATGGTTTTAAAATTAGTTTTTATTATTTTTTCAAATATAATTACAAAATTTATTTAAATTTTATGAATAAAGATTAAATTATTACGTTAACAATAATTAATACATTTTTAATAACGATTAAAAACATATATCATTCGTTATTTGATTTTATTTATTCAGGAAATAGTAATATTAGATTGAAAAATGTATTAGATCATAAAAATAACGTATTTGAAAAAGTATATAAATATTGAAAGTAGAAAAAAAAATTATATTTACTTCAAATTATTAATGTGAAAATAACGTAATCAAAAGTCGGTTCGTTTATAATATTTTCTTGCAACATTTTATACATAACTCTGTATCTCTTAATATAAGGAATTTTACATTTATCATAAATTTTGAACATTTCGTTAATTACGAATTAAAAAATTGCAATTCCGATTTATTTACCTTATATTTATCTGCATACATAAAATTTTAAAAACTTAATGAGTTTAAAATGGTGCTACTTTTTCCATTACGCTAAGATCGCGTTGCTTTTTAGCAATGGTATGATGTAAGATAAAATATAAATTCCTGTTTACTATTTGTTCAATGTAATTACAAATTTACAAAACATTATATTAACTGTAAACACACTTGTGTAACAAATGCGTAATGTATAAGTAAATAGTAGGAAAATTAAGATCCTGACCTAAACGTAAGCATGAAAAGTATATTGCACTGCAAAATATTATTAACGACGAGTCAAACTTCATTAGAATTTGATCTACTTGAAAGCAATTTTTTTATTATAAAAAATATTACGAACGTTCAAATTATTTTATAAAATATATGGAGATTTTGGATTTATCTATCAAAAGATACATAAAGATGTACTAAAATCGCTGAAACAATTAAGAGGACGGTATATTCAAAAGCTTTATTACAAAATTAACTTTTGCTGAAATTCCGAGCTTCATTCTGAAATGAAGAAACATTAAAATTAACGTAAAAAGGTTTAAAATATTTTGTACATTAACAGCGAACTTATTAAAAATATATTATACTTATACCTTAAACTGGAATTTAACTACGAAGAGAACTATGCAATTAAAAAAATGAAATAAGTTTCTTTGTGGATTGATGTAATTCACTCTACGAGTGCCAATTTCCAACTCTTTGATCTGTAACCCCTAACACGAAATAATGATTAGGGGAGTTTCGTTCGTTGGTCTTCAGTCGATGTTTTCGTTGGTTCACGTGCATTTTTGAGAACGTGTTGATTATTCACGTTATTTTTCTTTGCATAGTTTTTTACGAGGGCAAAAAACAGTTCTATTTAATATAAGCATATATTATATACATTTCTAAATTATTATACTTTTGCAATCTTAAATTGATGACGTTAAAAGTTTTTTATTTATGTATATTAATAGTTATTTCTAAAATTTTTAAAGAAATAACTAAAAAGTTATTAAACAATTATTTTCCAATGACTTATAACTTACTAATTTGCAATGAAAAATATGGTTGGAAAATTATTTTATTTATACGCATTAGATATATAAAAAAACTTTTATTTAGAAATAAGTTATAAAAAAAATGATGTATTGATATAGAACCGGATTTAGTTTACAGAAGTGGTAAGTAATTATAAATGCAACATTCTACTTTAACTTTGATTTCTTGTTTCTGATTAGTTTTTTCTTTCATATACATGTAATTTACTTTACATCTTTCATCAAAGTACTTTCTAGATTCATTATATTTGTAATCTGATTTTTATATTACTAAGATTTTATTCGATAGTTTTAATTTTAATTAAGAAATATATAAAAATATATTCATAAATTTTTTATTAATAATTACATTAATAAATTTAATCTAGTTACCATATATTTAAACTTCGAATAAAAGATATTTAGCGTGATGAAAATTTATTTGGTAAATTAAGTTGAAAATTTACTGTGAATTACGGTTAATATATGAGTTTAATATTGCATCAGACTTATGTTTTCTACATATTGATTACTAAATTTGACAAGTATATAATTAAAGATTTATACAGAGTAAGTATTAATTATTTAATGACCAATAACTTATGAATTTTTTTATTCTATTCATATAATAATCCATAAAACATTTCAAAACTATATTTAAACGTTCGTTGATAATTATTTCATCGATAAGATTATCAAAATATTCTTTAAATCTTATTTTAATACGAGTTTGAAATGAACGGGTTAGAAATAGATTTTTAAAAAAAGTACAAAGGTGATATTTTTTTATTAATAAAGAAGTAATCGCTGAGAAACATTTCAAACCGATTATTATATACGTAGCATTAATTTTTAAAAGACTAAAATAAAAGTACAAACTCGAAAAATCATCACGGTATTTTTAAAAACTTAAACGAATCAAAAAAATTTTAAGCGGCTTAAACGTAATGCACTTTGAATTTCTTAAATGAATTTTATTTAAAATGTAAACATAGCTAATTAAAAATCTACATTTTAATATATTTTAAAATAAAATGTAATATAAAAATTAAAAATTGAAGAAATTTTAAAGCAAAATTGGAAATTACAAATTTTGGATCATAAAATTAGAAGAAAATAATAACGAATCTTCGGAAAATGAGGTTATTTTAAAGTATTCAAATTTTGTAGCGAAGCGACACAACATAAAATACGTGTTTTGTTTCAATTTTCAATACCGAAACTTTCCTCTAGAATTAATTACTCCGAACCGGAGAAATTACATATCGAACAATCGCTCGGCTTTCCCGAGGCTCGAATACGTAAAGCGTTTCATTTGTATAAGCACATAAATAATTCAAGGAGAAAAAGAAGAGGAGAGTCGCGTCTTCCTCTCGGCGTCGTCGAGTAAATCCAAAGTAAGTTCAGCAAGCAAGGCACACAATCCGCTGTTTATATTTACAAAATCGTCCGCTTAGATGAATTCACTCCGTCTAGGAAAGTCCCAGTGGCGCTGGTCCGTGTCGGTCTGTGTCGGTCTGTGTCGGTCTGTGTCGATCTGTGTCGGTCCATGTCGAGATTGCGAAATCGAACGAGGCGCGCAAACATTCCACCCGCGTTGAACTCCTGCGAAATTGAGTTTTAACTTCGGCTTTCGCGGGTATAACCCAACCCTTTTTTACGCCCTCGGATGGATGTCGAGCTTTCCCGAGTGAACTTTTTACGGGCGAGCTTTCCGGAAACGCACGATTCGCTCCGACTCTCTTGCGACGATCTTCCAGAATATTTTATTCGGTTGTTATTCCGGTGTTCCTTTTTTCTTTTGCTTTATTGCTTTCGCCTTTGTTTTCTTTGCGCCGAGCGTTTGTCTTCCGTCTTCATCTTTTATCAATATTAATAGTGTACTCTCTTCTACGGAAATCACGACTTTCCCAACAATTTCCACGATTTATTCGGTATTTTTTACACAGTCGCGCATTTACAACTATAAAAGTTTCTCGCTCCAAAAGTATCGTTGGATCAGCCAATTAAGTTTCGTCGTCACGTATCGCGTTAAAAAACTAAAGTGCAAGATGAATACATTTTAAATTTTATACGCGATTATCGTTAACTTTCCATTTTCGATAAAGATTTTTAGATTATGGACTTTGGTCTTGGATACGGAGTTTAAAAAATATGTATCATTCGAGAAAATATTTGAATAAACAAGAATTAAACGGTAAAAAAATTCTTAAAAATATCGTCGATCGTTCCTGGAGAAGGTAAATGGAAAGAAAGATCCTCTTTTGTGAGCTAGGCGAGATAAAAAAACGCAGAAAAATGTACGGCCGTGGCATCGCCTCGTAAAAAAGCCGAGGCGCGCTCCGCGGAAAAAAAAACAACGGGAAGGGCATAAAAACCTATGAAATATACAACGAAGGACAACATCAGAGTTAACGGGAACGTTCATCTATAATAGTACTCCTGTAATTCCGATGTAATTCCGAAGCCGAAGCGAGACGCGCTTCTCTATCCATCCCTTAAACCCTTCGCACCAACTCCATTTCTCTCGGAGTCCGCCTCTTTCCGCTCGCCGCTTCCTTTAATCTGCCCGTATTTTTCTTTGTCCAGGGTTGATCCAGCTTCGTCCGGTCTCGCCTCGGCTCATCCCATAAACCATACGAGTGTTTGCGCACACGGCGCCATGTCGTTCTTTTTCCGCCACCGCTAAATTGAAGACCCTCCGGAGATGAGACTCAGTCGTGCGTCCTAAGAAAGAGACAAAGAGAAGCGAAACCGTTTTATCGCCGCCTAGTGGAAAGAGCAGACGGTACGCATCGCTGTTTTTCACCGAAGGCCTTCGCTATATATGGAAATCGACCTTTTATGCGAGCGCGATAAGCGCCAGCCGAGTTAGTTCGGAAAATTAGTCCGAAACGGAGAAGATTCCCACTCGCACCAAAGATTACCGACTGCATTTTTAGGTGTAAGAGGAAAGCGCAGGTATGCATTGATATTAGCGTGATTTTCAGTCTCGAGTTAATTATTCGAGAAACGCGCGTGAAAGATGCTTTGACGGATAGCGGAAAATAGCGGAAAATAGCGGAAAATAGCGGAAAATAGCGGAAAATTCTACGACCCGTGATTAACGTATCTTGCATGTATTTTTTAAGACTTTCAACCTTCTAAAATTAATTCCTTAGTAATTTCGTTTAATGTATCTTGTTTTTAAAGAACAACCATTATAATATATTTGTTGGTTAAAAACTGCGAAATAAAGTATGCGCTAAAAGCTTTCAAATTTTCGAGGAAAAAGAATGAAGTTTAATGAAATTTGGCTTGAAACTTCTAAAGAATTTTAAACACACATGTCCTAAATTGTAAACAATTTTACGAGGCGAGCTTATAGATAATAAGCATGTTTTTTCCTTTCTGGGGTAAATTAATCTTACGCTATTTTTAAAAATGACAACGATAAAGAATATCGTTACAAATTAATATTTTTAATTACGTAAAAATAGTTACCAGGTTCCCGATATATCCGAGATAATTAAACTAAAATATTAAAATCATCGATAAAGTCGTTCGATGTTTAATGATTATATTGTGAAATTATTTTGAATCGCACCTCTTCTTACTTTTTCAAAAAATATCATTTGTAACACTGCGATGATTCTATTATTCGATATAAAGTACTCCGAGGAAAATGATTACGTTAAAAAAACTAGAATACGCTTACCTGCATCGCCGAGAAGAAAAAAATCCGACGAAGGTTTGGAAAAATAGAGAATAAGTATTACATTTCGTTCGTATAATTTATTTTTCTTAATTTTTTGAGTACACGGAAAAATGGCGTGATAATTTACATGATCGTAATCACAGAGATAAGAATTACGATAACATCCGTTCATACCATTCGAAAGGAATAAGAACGTTAAGTTTTACAAGAAGATATGACATAGAACACGAAATTATTTTACGTTCGAATACTTGAAAAATGTCTAGCGTATCAACGTGCATGAACATAAAAGTGTTTCACATCCAAATAACTCAATAAGAATCGCTTTTCACTCGCAAAAATTTTTCGCATTTTCTATATGTTAATTCGAGAATGAATAACACAAAAAGTATAAAGTTCAATTTTTTTTGAATTGTCGTAATCTAACTATACAATATATTTATTCGCATTATTTTCGTATTTTCCATCTCTTTATATTTAAATTTTGTTTTAACACTTCATTGTCGCAATTAACACAATAATTTATTCTTTATAATTTACACCTTTGACGTATCGCTTGCAATTGCGACTATTTGTTTTCTTTTAACGTCTCATCGATGCTTTTATCGATGGACAAAGTTTAATTATGTTTATTTTTTCATCGTTTTTTTTTTATTCGACATATGTACGTACATAAGTGCCTATAATTATATTTTTACTTTACACAGCCGAACCTCGCATATTTAGAATTAGCGTGACTAGAGTTTCATTTGCACATCTATTTAAAAATACATTTCATATGTATTCTCTACGAAACCTTAAGTACGTCGAAAAATAATTATTTTTGAGTGCACGTAGAATATTTTTATATCGATAAATAAAAAGTGATTAATCTATACGTACGAATAGTTGAACTAGTTCATGATTTTTTTTTTATAGAGTAATTATAATAATTAACATTTCATTAATTAAATTACTAGTATCTTTAATATAGTTTTATTAAAAACATTTTATGATATTTCAAATGCAATAGTTCTTTTCGTAAATTCTGTAAATTCTTGATACTTATCAATACTACTAAGAGAAATATATTAATTTACATTTTTGATCGTTTTAAAATAAAAATTGCAGACTAACATTTGTTTTAAATAGACAATTTAATTTTATAGTAATAGAAAAAATTATATTTATATACATTATATATTTTATTAAATTTTGAAAGTATCGCTGGTTTAATGTTTATCGATATACTTCGAATAATTTAAATATCGCGTTTTATATTTTATACTAACTAATCTTTTTGTAAACGATAACTAATAAATTCAATAATTATAAAGAATTGCACTACACGCGAATATTACGAATAGTTTTATTTAAAATAAAATTCATAGAAATTTTTAGATAAAGAGCGTAAAATTGTTAAATATATTTGTGCACGTGAGTTTTTTAAATTTTACGATACGACACCGAATTTCCAAGAAAAAAATTTATTTTACACATTTCGCTTATCGCACATACAATAATATCAACTTTTTACACAAAGAAATACAAAGAGATCAAACTTAATTTTTTTCAACGCGTTCCCAGACAAAAAATACTTTACTACAAATTAATATGTAGCGTTAATATTTGAAAGGAAAGGAATAGAGAGGGAAAAAATTGAAAATGAAAGTACAAAAAGAGTTTCGATAAAAATAGAAAAGTTATCGGTAAAATATCTCAAGACGGAAGGGAAGGACTCGGATTTACATACAAATAGTAAATAAAATTCTCAAATTTAATCCTTTTACCGGTCGTTCCTATCGTTCCTAGTTTTTTTTTCCGAAAAGTTTTCTCTGCTTTACAACCAGTATCCAGTATTTCTCTGAACAAATGCCGTGAAAAAGATCGGAAAATGCACTTCGCATCCGCAAGTACGTGAGAGGTGCGCTTGTTACAGTATGCAAGCATCCCCGAAGTAGCGCCGAGCAAGAATAGAGAAAAGAATATTTGACAAACATTACTCAAGTGAAACTTTCAAAATTTCCCGAAGCTGAAACTTTTCAAACAAAAACTGTCGATATCACACCAAGTGAATTTTGATATTTTAAATCTCGCGGAATTTTCTTCTCGAACGGCTCTGGAAACGAGTCCAGTTAACAATATTCGCGATTTAATAGGCGAGGTTCAACTGTATCGTACGAGTCGAGTCGAGACGCTTCCAATGTTCTCTCTGGTTCTCTCTCGTTCTCTCTCTTCCTCTCTCTTCCTCTCTCTTCCTCTCTCTTCCTCTCCAGCTCGCCCGCTCTCCTCTCGCGTTTGCACGTTGGACACACGGGCTAGAGCGAGAGAGAGAGCGACTGCACAGCAGCGGTGAGGGCGCACACGAGTTCGCGAAACTTTCCTCGGTGAAATTTCGGTGATGAATTAGATGCCGGATGCACTCGGACGTAAATTACGTCGGCTGACATAACAGGAGCATGAATCACGTTTCGTGCGAGGCCCCTAATATAATAAGGTACAAAACGCACTTTCCGTCCTTTCGTGTGGCGAAAAGTTAATCGTAATGAAATTTTATCCAGCGATTTCGGCGTTTAACGAGTGGAACTTGCTGAATTATGATCACCAAGCAACCGAACTTTATCAAGTTTCTTTTTTCTTTTTTTTCTTTTTTTTTCTTTCTTTTTTTTTAATTTACATGTTACTTATTAGAATTATCCTATAATGACGGTTTTCGGTTTTTTTTTAGATATTTAATTGTAAATTATTGTAACATTAACGATATTTCGCATTCGAATATTTTACTTTGTTTTAAACGTTCGAATTATGACTTAATTTTGCAACTTGAAACGTAATTTTAATATAACAGTTTGATGATCTTTTCGATAAGTTACGTTATTTTTTTAATGAGCTGTTATCGGATAATATTTTTCATTTGGTGAGGTAAATATCTGTCCTTTTAAATCACTTAATTAAGTAACGTAATTATAATATTCGTAAGCATACTTTCCAACATTTGCAACGAAATACAACTTTACGGTCTGGCTCAATGTTTTATATCTAAATTTTTCTTCCTTTTTATCTATCTTACAAAGAGAGAAAAATTTTTCAAAGTATTCGAATACATTTTTCTAAGCATCAAAGGAAATTCAAGACAAAACGTAACGGACGCGTAAGAAATAAATACGTGAAGCATAACTAGAATTATATCTACTGTACATAAGATTTATTTTTTGTTTAAACATAATTTTAAAAATAAAATGACTTTTACGTATGACAATACGTATTTTTTTGAATATATGATTTTCATATTCTTTTATTTTAACTTTACTGTCAAGATTAGGAATATATATATATACACCAAATGTGTAACTCATATTTTTACTCAATGTTCAAATTTTTAAAAGCCATGGTTTCAACTATATTAATCACCAACATTAATTCAAAAGAGTTCCACAACGATTTGATATCAAAAATACATAAATACCAAGAAAGCTACGTATTATTAGTCTAAAATATATACCATTATTTTGAAAATATAAATTTTCAAAAATTAATTACAATAATTTAATATTAATGATAATTAGTTTATTTTGCAGGTATCTAAAAATTATTATCAAGATATTATTCCAAATAATCATATAATTTTGACCAAAATACAAAAATAATAATTCCATATCGTGATATTATGAAATACAATTGAAATGATTAATTTAAAATAACACTATTCGAAAGCTTAAACGTAGTTCCGAATAAGAATAATAAAGTTATTTTTATGGAACTAAAATCTTTTATACAAGTTAAAGAAAAAAATTTGCAGCCAATTTGATAATGATATTCCTAGGAAAACGAATCGAATTTTCATACAGTGCGCAAAGGCGATTTTAACTCTCTGCATCGTGTCGATTTTCATCTCCTCCATTTTTTAAATAAGATCAGTGCCTTCTGCTTCATTTTTTATATAAAATATTAGATTTGATGACACGTCATGCCTAAAATTTAAATTCCCATCAGGTTAAAAATTCATGGCTTAAAAATACGAACGTAGAGTAATTTGGTCAAAATAAATTAAATTTAACAATTTTAATTCCCATAAAATGTCAACTGAATCTATAATATATCTTCAAGAAAAGTTTTTTACAAGAGAATTAAAATTTATTTAACGTACGACGTTTACTTATAACATTATCCATTTAGCATATTATAATTCAAATACAAATTTGAATTATAGTCGTTATGAATAGTATTTAAAAATTGGAAAAAATCGGAAACATGAATTTTTTAGATGATAAAATAAATATGGTCAATCGTATTTTTAGTATGTAAATTCAAGCGGAACTCTAAAAAAAATTATATTAATTTTTTACAGGCGAAGATGGATAATATTAAAATGTCTCGCAACATTTTGCATAACTGAAAATACGTTTGCACCTTTTACGAGCAGAATGAATATTTTGCGTAAGATAAAAAGTGACGGCTAAGGGAAGAACGGAATATGCAAGCAGAATAAATAAAGTGCCGCCGTTAATCAGTGAAGTTTGAATCTATCGACAAAAGTTCGATTCTTTTGTAATTTCACTGCGTTCGTAACCAATAATAACGACGAACATTATAATTCTGCTTTATTTCTTTTTAAAATTCATGCCAGTTTAGTCACAATATTTTTTTTACACCACTCGATGAAAAATCGAACGTTTTAGTGAAGTTAGTTGCGTAATTTTTCTTTTAAATTACCGTTATATATTTATATTAGAAGAACTTATCGATGAATCATAATTTTTGTCCGTAACGATGCGATGTTACAATAAATTACGATTACGTAAACCGAATACAAAATATAAATGTATGCGATATAACCGAGCGAAGCGAAAGGTCGCGAAATCGTGTGCGCCTCGATGATTTTATCGATGACTCGGTGGTTTTGGTGGTTTAGCGAAGATGACGATTCTGTGATATGTGCGGTGAGGCCAGTTGCAGAAAAAAAAAAAATTAAAGGCGCATTTTAGCGCTCGACATTTACAAAATCGATATCCTCTTCTTTATCGATATCGTACGCAACGCGGATAGTATTACATTTATTTCGACGTTGCTGTAAATTCATCTATAGATGAAAGTTCGCGTTTGAAAATTTTGATCTCTTGCGTAAGGAAGTTTATGTATTTACGTATCAAATTTGAGGAGCACTCGTAAATTAAAATTAACGATACATCGTTACTCGATCAGCGATGACAAAAATTCACAATCTCGTTCGGTGCATTTTGATTATTATTATTATTTTAATTATTATTTTAATTATTATTTTAATCGTTATTATTTATTATTTATTATTTATCATTTATTATTTATTATTCATTTATTATTATTATTATTATTATTATTATTAATATCAATATCGTTATAATCATCGTCGTTACCATTATTACATTATAGTTTTTAATTTGATCGATTTATTTAGTCGATGCGTTCGGATTTCGGATGCGTCGGTGGATGGCATCGTCCGTAATAAAATTCGTAACTAAAATTAATCGCGAAAATATCGGTTACCGCTTACCGATCGCTGATGCGAACGACGAAACAAGCGTACAAAATGAATACAGTCACTTCCAAGATAAAAGCGCAAAATGCCCACTCGCTTGCATCTCACATATTCAATCGGTCCAGGAACAACTTGTATACTTTCTCGTCTCTCGATTAATTGAAAAGTCTGTCCCCGCTCCACCCCTACTTTCTCCTTTCTTCTACGACCCCTCCTTTCTTCGACCCTTCTCTTCGACTCTCCAACTATACTTACGTATGTACAGCGTCTCGCTAAATTCACTCCTATTTCCCTTTGACTAACGTCGTTAACCCGTGTCGTCGGTCTCGTGAAAAATTCCCTTAACGCACCCTTCCGAAAGGAAGCCGCGCGTGTACGTGTGTGTACGCACGCGTTCACGTACACACGCGCGTATACATCGCACTCGCGTTAACTTTTCTATGCACTTGTTCCTGTTACCCTTTTTTTTTTCAGACGGGAATTCCCGGGATTTCACTTTTTCGAGTTCGTTTATTCGACTGAATTTTTCACTCCTTGGAACGAGAAATACCCGCGCTTGAAAAATAGCTGAAACATTACGTCCGGACGTTTCGGTATTGAATTATTTTGATGCGAGAGGGGATGGCGTTACGAAAAGGACTCGGAGTAGAATCTAAAGTAACTTTCCTGAATATTCGGAACAGACCTTTTTTATCGCGTAGACGAATTGCCTACGGAAACAAAGGAATTTCTTCTTAGGTTTCATTCTAGGTAAATCGGTTGAATTTCTTAAACACGTTTTATTCAAAGATTACTTGGACGCAACGACGAGTACGATTTTTTATAAGCTGAATTTTGAGATTTAAATTTTAAGCTCGAGATCGTATTTAATTTCGGTTGGAAATTTGGAAATTCGAGGAATACCTTGCGATAACGATTATCCAACGAGCGCACGAAAATAAAACTCTTAATTTAAACTCCGGCGGAAATAATTAGCTGCGCAGCGAAAAGGAGATCAAGGATCGATCCAATTTCGGATTCGCGGCTTCGTTTCCTCGTAGTTAGACGTCGGCTCGAAAATTGTCTCGTCGGGGTCGGACAACGAGTCGATGCGATTCGTTCCGCTGAAAAGTGAAATCCATCCTTTGAAGTCCCGTCCGACTTTCGCGGGTGTCGAGTGCAGCAGGCGGTTAACGAATCTGCTACCCTTGACATCTCGTCCCCGTCGCGACGCTAAAGCCAACGCTTTCCCGGGAAACTACGTCACCGACAGCTCCGAGATAACGCCAAAGATTTCGATCGCCAATTGTCATTGTCTTTTGCTTTATCATACCGCTCCAGAGTACGAATTGAGTTTGGTCTTCGGTTTGGTCTTCGACTTGGTCTTCGACTTGGTCTTCGATTTCGATTCGATTTTGATTCGATTTTGTCTTCCGATCGGAGGTTCGACGGATGTAAAAACACGAGTTGGGGTGATTACTTTTTGAATTACTTAAAATTTATGATTCAGCGCGTTTCCATATTTTTAATTAACTTTTATTTCGTAATTTACAGTATTAATAATTTTATATAATATAGCGTTTGCTTTTACTTCCTTCTATTGATTCTTATCGTGATCTCGAATTAAAACTCATTTACGTAATAACAGTGCGCGCGATAAAATTACCTTTACAATTTAAAAACGTTAATGTATAATATAAAATAAGAATTTATAATTATAACTTTTTCAGTTTCTCCTTTATAATTTTCACGTCTCACTTAAACTGATTTATTAGAATTTATTATTTACAGATGAGTTTATAGTTGAATCTTTGGATAAAAAGTATTTTTAAGTGGATATCGCTGAACTTGTTTCAAATACTTTTATATATTTTTTAAATTTCTTTCCTATACTTTTCCTTTAAAACAACTTTAACTTTTTTCCTGCGTCTCCTTTTAATGAAAACTTTATTCTTATATAAAAATAGTATCGCTATTAGTTTTAAAATTCAATTTTCACCGTGTAATTGAATTCATGTGTAATTTACGTTACAATTTACATTTTATAAATATGTACAAAAAGGCAACCTTCTAAATAAAACAAAATTTATTTTTAATGCCATTATTTTTTTAAATTACTCGACTCAAATATTCGTTCAAAAAGAGCGAAGATACATTCGATCGAATTCGAAACAGGTTTCTATTTAACTGTGAAAAAATTTAGCTTGATATTCATTAACGTCCATCGATCTAAAATCAACTTTTATTCCTTGCGCGACAAATGATAAAATGATAAATTGTTTACGGCTTATATTAATTATTTGCGCGTAATGTTAGATTTCTGTAATTTATATTATAAATCAATATTTTTAAAGTGTTAAGAAAATAACGGACATGGATTAATAACCAGATGCTTCTAGTTTAAAATGATTTATAATAAAATAGAATGTTCGAATTTTTTATCGAAAGCAATCGTAAGCTTTTTAGAATCAAAGCATTTAGTTTTATTGTACTTTGAAGGGAATAAAATAAAACTAATTATTAAAAGTAAATATATGTCTTTACTATTTCGTAAAATATTCGTAAAAAAACTGTTCAATCCATTTCAAATATGCGGAATAATTTTATAATAAAAAATTTTATATAAAACTTGATAAGAAATATTTTTTGACGGATGCACCAATTTATTATTCAAGGAAGTATTTAAACGTGTAATAACAATTTATTGGACTGACACTTATAAAAATAAAAGTTCATCTACAATTTTGTTTTTATTTCATTTATTTTTAATTATGATTAAAATTCTTATTCAAAGCGGTCTTCGGTTTCTTTTACGAATAAGTGAAAATCTAAATTGAACCCGCGCTACTTATAAACTTCAATTTTTTTTATTCCATTTAAAAGCTTTTCATATAACGACATCCAGTTTCTCAACATTTCTTTTTATATTTTCTCTGACAACGGTGTATTTATATAAGCTAAGGATGCTTGGCAGTTATTTTGCAAAACAGAATTTATATATAATTTAAATATAAAAAACTAAGGCAAATTTCGATGTATATTTTAGATAAATTTTACTCTTATCGTTACAATTGGAAACAAAATCATAAAAATTGTATGCATATACGTTTTATAACGTTATCTGTTACAGTATACTTTTTAATGATTTTAAAACTGTATCAAATTCAGAAACTGTGATATTTCTTTACGGTATTATCTTCCGACGATGCATAGTCATAAGAAAAAATTTAAAAGAAAGAACAAGAAAAGAAATTATAAAATTGATTATTCGGCTGAAAATGAATTTTTTGCTCGTATTATTTTTTAAACGCCAAATCAATATTATTGAAAATTTTTTATAAGTTGTAAGTATTATACTTGGAAAATTATCTTTCTAAAAATTAACGAATAAGAAACGATTTTGCGATTATTCGGTCTTTTTAAATCGCAAACATTTTATATACGTTATTCCAAAGAATTAACTATTTTTCATTCGTTACGAAGGATATAAATTTTTCGACCGATATCAATTATTGAAATATATTTTTCTCAAATTTCTTAATTCAACAACGGTTGTACGGAGCGTTTATATAGTTTAGTTTTTTAAGTTTTTTTCGAATCGTAGAAAGTCATTTTTATGGATAAGCGAAAGCGTTGGTCTTAGAGTCGATTACGTAAGATTAAAAAAAGATATTTACTCGCGTATCCAGATCGAATCGAGACCAGACAATTCAAATACGCATCTTCCGTTCGCTTTTGTACAATATCGTTACAAGGTATATTTACGCAAACTCATCACAAATAAATTCACTAACTAACTAATCGATAAATATTTTTTGAAATAAGCGTATTTACAAAAATCATGTATAATATGTATTATACCCTTTAAAATGGCTTTCGTCATTCTAATGTAAAATATAGATATCCCAATGAAGGATGGACAGCAAAGAGGATTTCGCGTAGTCCAACGACTCGCGCATTCATTCCCATACATACAAGCGACGATGATTTATTTCGCTTCATCCGTCACGAATCTTCGGAGCGATCACCATTTTGAACCTCGCGTATACCTTCCTCCGCGTATATATGCGCTTATTTGCCTATATGTGCATGCGTGTGCATTTGCGGGTGTGGGTGTGTGCGTGTTGGATGCGCGTGCGTACTTTCATGCGCTTCGAAGGCCTCACTCGCGGTTGGAGTGGGGACTTGTCCACGCTCCTAATTCACGATCGCAGTGCAGCTTCGAAATCGAATTCACTCGCTCGCACCGGACTTCAATGTACAAACCACAGACGCACGAGGTACAAATTAAGCGCCGGACGCGTTTCGTTCCAAGAGCGCAAGAGACCCGCGAGTAACCCTCGAGTAACCCTCGAGTAACCCCCGACTAGACCCGAACAATAAACCCTGTTCATCAGCGAACCTTCGACGCGCGATCTTTTCAATCGTCCGTTGAAGTTTCAACCCCCGATCCGTCGAAGAAAATAACTTTCAGCCCCCGACGGTCGATACTGCTTTTACCGCTTCCGTTTATTTCTTTTACCGGTTCCCGTGTAGTTCCGGCCGTCCGGACACTGGATGCGACACTCCGCACCTCTACGAGACCAGTGTCGTGTAATGTCGAGACTCAGCATCAGGGATCGGTGCCCGGACCGCCGTTAAATATCTCGAATCAGCTCTAGAAACGCGCAAAGGAGCGACGAGTCCGGCCCGAACGTACCTCGCAGCCTCCGAATATCCCGGGGCGACTACGGGCCGGGGCGGATCAACCTGGAGGCAGGTCACGTGGTGAGGATCAAGCCGACGGCGAGGAGAAACGCGTTTGAGATGGCGCTGTCGGCGCCGGCACGACTGCGCAGATCTCCTGCGCTGAATCGTTGATTGTTGGCGTGGACCAATTGCACTTGGCGCTCGGCTTCGAATCGGTGGGATCCGACCTGGGCGAAGCAGCGGACTCGGAGTATTCCTCCGCTGCCGGCGAAATGCCGGGAGGTGAGCTCGAGACGGAGACCGACGCTGTTGGGTATACCCTGGGACCTGATCGGCTTCAAGGGTGGATGTTCCACCGTGAACTCCAAAGGCACCTGAAATTAGAGAAAGGTACTCCGATCATTCGGGATTGTCATCGGGGGGATCGCAGACGAAAAAGTTACGTCTTGTGCAAATATTTTACGGGGGTGTCAAAATATACCGCTTCGGTTCGATAACCAACGAAGCCACGATTCTATCGATCGATCGCTTCTACCGCAAGCGGAATAAACTAAATATTATTATCAATGTTCTAAATAATTTAAATAAGATTTCGTACGTTTAGTTTTAAAAATTAAATCGAAAATACATGGAAGGAAATAATGATGGAGAAACAAAGCGATTGTTAAATAAAATAAGACTGTATTCGTTATTCGTTGTTGTACATATAATTAAATGATTGGTTCGAAAGGAGAAAAGCGTGTAAATGGAATTGAAAATGAAAGATCAAGAGATAAGATTTTGCTAGGAAAAGGGAAAAGTAAAGGATCTTTAGGTAAGCGAAGACGAAGGTGAAAAGACGATACGAGCGACCTAAGAAGAATGGAATTTCTGCAAATATTTTTAATAAATTTAACCGAAAGTATATTCGATAATAAAAAAATTATCGTTATCGTAGCGAAGCTTTATACTAAATATTACAAAAAATAATATTAATAATCCGAATCGCGTTCGAGAAGTTGGTACTCGAGCGAAAATAATTATAATCACGTTTTATTCGATCGTCGTCGTCCCGTTAACGTACACAGTTTTTTACGAGCGGTCGCTGCGATCTCGAAGATCCAAAGAGATAAGAGTGAAGAGTGAATATATTTGGATTAATTATCCGTACGCAAGTCGGATCGGTGGTAGAACAGTGGACGTAAAAAAAAGCAAAGTAAAACGCGGAGGAGAAAAAATTACGAAGAATAAACTCGACGATATTATTATCGCTGGATTCCTCCAATTTATGGAGCGTTAAGAAACATTTCGCCGCAGAATGGAAGACACGGAAAGCCCAGGAGAAAGAGCAAGACAAGGTCCTGTTTTCCGTTCCGCCATTAGACATCGACTTGGCAACGAATCTCCTCCGAGCGTATAAAAGAATCCTTTCCAGCTTCCGGGAAGATTAAAAGGCCGTCGCGGTCTGGGCTCGCATCCGTTCATAAATATATTTGTCGCGCGGGTAATCGGCCACGAAAGTTCCCCTTTCCCTCCTCGCCAACTCGGTCTCTTTTATTTTCCTCCGGTCCGTTTGAGAGAGGAAAAATCGCGGTTCGTTACGAGCTTAGGTTTCCGAGTCCGCGTTCTTTTTCTTATCGCGCGAATGAAAAATGACACGGAGACGAGCAATTTCGCTTCCCGAGACGAATCCGCGTCCCTTCCGCCTCTTCCCACGCCACCCTTCACCCCCTCACCACACCCCCCTCACCACACCCCCTCACCACACCCATCCCTTCCAACCCCCGGCGCTCCCAGAGATCCCACCACTTTTTACGTTTGCCTCGCGTATTTGAATCTCGAACGACGCGTGTCAAACGGTTAACGTTCGCGAGCTTTTTATTCTTTTTATTCTCGCGGTTACGTTCGCCGGAGCATCGAGTCGAAACCGACTCGCTCCATCGAACGACTTGGATCGAGAAAAGATGGCGTCTTATTTCGCGATCGTCCATACTAATTTACTCGCGAGCCGCGGTTGTTCTTTCGACGCTCGTGATCCATTTCGTAATTACTTTAATACGACCAATCGATTCAGTGTTAAGAGCCTGTACAAACTAGTATTTTATAGTCGTAGTTCTCGTAAATATGGTACTTTGGAAAAACGAGTAAATAGCCGTTTGTGTTTCACCGGCGAATAGTAAACATGTATTATCAAGGGAGTTTCGATTTCCGTCCACCAGGAAGAATAAAAGAAAGGTATACCATTGTTTCGAGTACAAAAGAACTTTAATTCGAAAAGAAGAAAATTGAACCACCGAAAGTAATGGTCGAGCCGAAGAAAAATACGAGATGTAAGATTCGTGAATAGTTAATTACACGCGAAGCAAATTCTCATCGATCATTTTGGGATATTTGTTTAAGCGAGTGACATTTTTATTATTCTTAAATGATTGCTTGAAATTAAAATAGTTACTGGTAGAAACGCATAAACTTGGGTAGCTAAATTTTATTGTTAGGAACCGCAAAATATACATTTTTTAAAAACAAGAACAGCTGATATTCTGTACTGCAAGTTATTGTACTCCAAGGCTAATTTGGAACGTTGGTAATTCAATGGTTACGAAAGCCACGAAACGCCGATTCTTGGGATCCTTGAGAAAAATAGCCGCGGCTCGAATCGATCGTCGAACTTGCAAAATCGCTATTTATGCGCGTGCGTGAGTGCGTGGGTGGATTTAAGCGTCCATCGATATTTTTCACTCGAGTTTCAGGCTTTTCCCTGGATCTTTACCAACGTTACTTTTGGTACATAAATCCAGCGTGGAAATACGTAAGTATTAGTGTTTGTGTTTTGCGCGTAATAATTTTATGATATCGAGTATTCAAATTCGAAAATTCAAGTTTTGAGAATCTCCCAGAAAATTAAGTTCCTATAAGCAGGATTTTCAAAATTACTGAAATGCATACGTGTATTAAAATAGGTTCCTTTATAGTTCGATATTTGCTTTGTCGATGAATTTTTTAAAATATGTACGTCATCGCGAGGATCGACGTAAAGTTCGTTCGTTTTGCATTAATTTTTTACATACCGTAGTTCAACGTTTCTTTATTATTTTAACAAATATTACAACGTTAAATTCGACATTTTATTTTCATTTTGGAAGTTTACTTGGAAAATTTTCATTTTTATTCGAATAAATCAATAAAACTATTCGTTAGATGTAGAAAATATTTTTGTTCTTAATTTTGTAGAGTAAGAGGATGAAAAATTGTAAAAGAAATTTGACGCAAAGGCATAATCGTTTAAAGCACAATTTAAGATCGATGAAAGCCTCGTTTATTTGTTTTGTACAAAATCATATTCAACAACGTACTTAGCGAATAAAATTAAATGCTATGTTCCGTTGAAAAGCGAAAAGCATTGTAATCGACAGTCTTGTAATCATTTCGACTCGCGTAAAAAATGTGTCAAGGTACGCGTCTTTATTTACTCTCTATTTACCGTACTATTTTACGCGAGCGTATTTCTAAATTAAAATTTCCTCGTCGTCGGCAAAGACAGACTTTGCAACAGAGTTTCCGTTTACTCCATCGCTTCAACATCTTTGGTTGAACGGCGTACCTTTAATAAAAGCTATTGTCCACGTCATCTTAAACATCCCGCGTATCTGCGCGCAACGTTTAAAATTGAAATCCAACTTACTCCCTTGCACGGCGCATAAATAATTTTCCTTTCAGCGGGGAATTATTTTTCAACGCGAGCTCGAGAATAGCCAACTCCTTGCGCGAGAGTCGGTAAATATAATTTATACCCGGAGCGCTCGAGAGGTCCTCGAGAAAAATCAAAACATCAAGTGCGACACGGCGAATAGCGTGGCAGAAGGAAAACAACCTCCGGAGCTTTTCAACTGGAACGCGAGGAAGGGGGGAAACAGGAAGTAGGAGATGAAAACAGGTGGCGTCTGGGGACGTCGGGAGGCGTCGGGAGGCGTCGGGGGACGTGGGGAACGTGGGGAAACATCGCCGCGTCCGGCTTACCGAAACTTTACGGTCCCTTAGAGAAATGCTCGGATACGAGTTCGCCGTCCGTCTCGCATCGATTCCGTTTCGAGATGCTCCGCGATCCTTTCTCGTCCACTTTTCTTTTTCATAAATATCGTTAAGTCGCGAGTCGTTTTCCTCCACTATTTCCTCTAAGCTGGGTCCTTTAATATTTTTACATTGGTAGACCTGCAGCTTTTTTGCTTTTTTGTAGAGTTGCTCCGGGAAATCCAAGCGTTTCCCTAAAAACCGTCGTTCGTATTTGGTTAAGCTCCGTAGTTTTATTCGGTGGACGTTCCCTCGCGTTCGCTAATAAGACATTCGTGGCGCAATTTACGCGCGCCGATACTTGAGTTACAGTTTGAAATAAAAAAGAGAAAGACGATTCTTTGGTAAGTATCGCTCGAGAATAGCTTCGTTAATAACGACGAAGTTTGTATTCCGCTGTTGTTCCATCACCGAGTTTTTAAATTAATTTAAAAAGTGACAATTATTTGAAAATTTAACGCTACTCTTGGAAATATAAAACGGGGGTAAAAGAAAATGCTTACGATGCGAACGAGATTTTAACTGCAGTTTAAGCGTTGCCGAGTTTAAGGTGCCTTTACGACATGCATACGCTTCATCGTTTAACTTATATAGTAAAACGTAGAAAGCTATTGTTTTAAGTTAGTTGTATTTTATCTTCATTCGCTTACTTGCAGTCTATTAAAGCCTAAGTATTCGAGTACGTTTATCTGCCGTTTGGGAAACGCGAATATGCAATTAAATTTATTTTAAAAAATATGCGGGTTTTCGTTCGCTGACGTACCAAATATAAAAGCTTATTGAGAATGTTGCACGAAAAAGGCCGGACGTTTTTTAAGCCAAGTTCCTGACATTTTTCAATTATTATTTCGATAAAACCATCAACTTTTTTATTATTAATATTTGTTAAACATGTTTATAACAGTATTTTTCATTAAAATTCTTAACTTAAACGTTGCGTTACTTTCTTTTTGCATTAGAATACGCTGATGTATAAACGCAAAGTATTTAATTCGTAAATTTTTGTTACTAATTACAGACCGTATACTACTTATCTTAGAAATCTTATTAATTTTAGTATACTTGGTAATTAGATTTCTAACTACTCGATCGTTTAAATTTATATAGATTTTTAAAATTACCGATACATTTACATTCTCGGCATTCGATAAATGTCGAGAAATTATCGAAAGTTACCTATAAATTTTTTTCATCGAAAAATGAAAAGACTCGTATTCGTAAATTTTATTTCTGCACCGATGCATCGATAATATGCGTTTTATATAATAAATCCAACAAAGTAATTAATAACCAAAGTAAATAAGATGTAGCAAAAGTAATCTTTCAATCATCGGATACAGGTTAATGAATAATACATTACTTTCTATTTCAATAATACTAATTACATTTGTGCTTCATTTTATTAATAAAATTAATAAATTTAATAAATACATAAGCAATTATGGATAAAATATTATAAAAATATGAAAAGTTTTCCATTTATATTTTTTATAATTATTTAAATAAAGGAAACTTTGAAAATTATAAAAACATTATTTTAATACCAACTCAATTTCAAACTATGTTAAATTTCATTCTATAATAAAATTTACGTCGCAAATAAAATCTTTAAACAAAATAATTATAATTAGTTTAGCGATTATTAATTGCATAACGAAAGGTTTCTAATTAAAATGATTTAAAAGTAATTAATCTATGATCCATTTGAATATAAATTTCATAAAAATAAATTGTAAATTAGTTTTTAATTGTGAATTACAACATAAAAAAATTATTCGTTTGTTATTATATTTTTTTTAAATGTGTACCGATGGGTTATAAATGCAATTATATAAACTTTCATTTTTGAGTAACAACTTTCTAATTATATTTTTTACAAGCTTAAGTAATTTAGATAAATTTTCACTCAACTTTTTAATATGGTACCGAATGGCTAATCCATTATATTAGATAATAATAATAATAATTTGCGTAAATAAATTTAATCGTTACTAGAGATACGTATTATTTCTATAAAGAAAAGAATTTTAAATAAGTTATTCGAACTACGTATTCTGAATAAAATTACGATCCAACTAAATTTTTTAATCTTTAAAAATTGTAAAGTAAAAAAGTTTTTCTAACAGAATCGTGACTTATTTTCTTATCATCTTACAGTTTTTTGAAATATAAATTCTTTTAAAATTTTCAGGATTTAAATCGATAAAATATAAACCTTTAAGTATAGAAATTAAATTACATTCTTATGAAAAACTTAAATAATAACTTTATTGATCATATAATTACGATAATGGAATAGAACTTTCAGCTAATAATATAATGTTATGACAAATACGATATGTCAAATAAAATTTCTTTTAAGTTAATACATTTGCATATAAATTTAAATTATCTGTATTCTAATATACTAATAGCATTTCAGATAAAAATATATCACATCTACTATTTTACAGAAGATAATACATCCATTGTATAAAAGAAAATAAAAATTAAAAATTTTTTTAAAATATACGTTTAATTAAAAATTAAAAATAAATAAGGCATTAAATTTTACACTAATACAATTTTTCGCGTATAAAGGAATTAAGAAATTTTAAAATAATGCATATCTAACTACGAAAAGTAGGTTGAAACTGACAAAAGAAAATAGTTCATATTTAACCAAGTATTTGGTTTTGATTACTCGCGAGTTCATTAAAATTTTACGTAAAACGATGAGAAAAGAATTCGCGAATCTCATTTTCATTCGAGGGAAATAAATTGCAGCAACAGATTCTTGAATTAAATTAATTTATAAGAAGGAACTGATTACAACTCGAGACGTTTATACTTATAAATCACAATTTCAAATCTATATTTCTGAACGAGTCTTTACCATCTTCTATCCATAGATACTTATTAATTTCGTATTTTTCAAAGCTAAACTTTTGGAATTTACGCAACCGATATCTTGTAATTAAAACTTAGATTTCCATATTTGAATACATCGTCTCAACCATCAAAGCCCAAAGTCTTCACCATATGCATCTCCGAAGCAGTTATTTAAAAATCCATCAATGCTCGCGACTCCGTTTCCCCGTCCAGAACCGGGAACTCAGATTTTTTTAATCCATACGACTCTCGCGTTTTAATTTCGAAAACGGAGGAATGGAAACGTCGCTCGAATTCGTCCGCAGGGAAATTCACGTCTCGCGAACGCTTTTGTCTCGCGGCTCGATCTCGCAAAAGCGATCGGACCTCGTTTTAAAAGGAGCACCGGCGAATCAAATTCTCGGTGGCGGACCGCTGGAAAGATGCGCTTCACCCGAGCGTGATTCGAACCAGCTTCCGATTTCGACGCTTTGAGCTCCGCGACGCTCGAGGCTCTTCCGCTCTCAGAGTTGCGCCAGATGTTGCTTACTCAGGCTCTTTGATACGGCGTCTCCGTCTGACCTTTGTTCATTTTTGATCCGACAGAGGAAGCGCGAAAACCCTTTACCGAAGCGAAGTCGCGGGGTACTCGCGTCTTCGAAAATTGGATCGGACCGACCGCCGTGGAAGTGGCTCCTAAGACTTTTACTATCCGATCGTGGACTGACTTTTCTTCCATTTGTTATCTCTCCTCTCGCTCGTTGCTTTGAAGCTTAAGTCAATCTGACAAACTCGAGTTGGACCGCCGGCTTTTCAAATGTTACGCGAGTGTCTCATCTTCGATTTCAAAGCTGAAATTCGGAATAATGATTAAAACTAGTATCAGTGCGTATATGTATAATATATAATACTATTACTAGTGCCAATTCGCTTTGCTCCAACTTTATTTCAATTTCATTACTTCTAACGGAAATATCAGCTATCGAACTTTTGTATACAATTTTTGTTAGATTTAATAAATAAAACGGTAAAATCACTGGGATTGTTGAATTTTGAAAGATTTTATGTCAATCCAATGAATATGTATGCATATATAATATAAAAAATGTTCTTAATTTATTAATGTATGCATGAAAAAGTAATTTTTATATAAGATATTGTATATTTTAGCATTTGTGTATTGAAATAATGTAAAATAATTTTATTAAAATTTTTAACGATTAGAATTCTTTTATAAATTAAAAAAAATTTCATCGTTCTTTGGTAGTAGAATTAATTTACAATATTATTATAGGTGTGAATTTAAAATTCCAATATTTTTATAGTTTAGAAATTAGAATATACGATAAATCGACGAAGTGAAATTCAACGATTTCGTTTCATTCTTAACGTCATTTTTTCGTCAATTTTTAATCACGTATAATTTTCAAATATATCAATATTTTCAATGTTCTTGATTATCGATTTATATCCGATTACTTTTATCTTTTATATATTCTTTTTAAAAATACAACCTCTACAATGTTATTTTTTGCGATTTCAATTTTTATCAATATCCGTTTTCGAAAAAGTACGCGAGACTTCTAAGTATTATAATTTTTAGCCTGTAAGTTATAGTCGGATACGCTTATGGATTTTCCAAAATTATGATATTTCGAGATATCGATTTTTCCGTTCACACTTTCCGTAGAACTCCTTTTTGTGTTGAGGTGAATATAATTCGTGTCTTTTTTCTTAAAAATACAGCAAAAGATACTTTCGAATAAAATATTTAAAAGAAATTTCTTTTAGCTATTTTACAATGTAAGTAAATAATATATAATAACAAGTGTCTAACGAAAATTAATAAATCGACACAAAGTTTATAAATAAATTGTTCATTGAACAAGGCAGATAAATAAATTTAATTTAGCAAATTGATAATATGTATATCCAAAAGTTATCAATCGATTCAATATTAAATCTTTTAGACTATTTACGAGAGAATTATTCAAGAAATTAAAATTTTAGTTTTATTTAAGTTAAATGTTTATGAAAAATAAAAATATTCTTTTTTTTTTAATTGAATGCAAAAAAGTAATTTAACATAAATCAATGTTAATCAAACAAAGTATAAAATGAAAAAATCTTTGTAAACTTTATCTCCGAGACTTTAAAAAAGTTTTAATTATTTTTCAATACGTAAAATAAAAAAAACAATATCAACATCAAAATAAGTATTCGAATCAGTTCCATTACTGTTATTTTTTATTTCCCATTTAATTATAAAACGCATTTAAAGTTAAAGTTTGTTCATATAACAAACAACAGTATAGATTTTTCTTTACGTTGCATAGACATCATCTTTGAAATTTTTTTCAAATATTTTATCGACGGAAAAATATGAACATTTTGAAAAATATTAAAGCACAAGAAAAATAAGGTCATGGATTCAATATGATATATAATAATGTTAAAATAGGTATCGGATGAGGCGCGTTTTCTTTCGTACTAAGCTTGATCCACTCGCATAATACGAGTGTAAGTGTAGCCAACTTGGACCGTATTTCACTCGATACTTCTTTCGCGTATGGAGAGTACTTTTTAATGTTTACGTATCTTTTATTCAAATATCTCAGGCGAATCGCTTTCATAGAGATTTCTATACTTGCGTCTCCTGCCCTTTCGCGGTAATCGATAATTCAAGAGCCAACGTCCGTGGGATAAAATTATTTCGTGCCGAGTAAAATCTTGGAATTAGCATCGATGCTCTCGATCCTTTCATTTCCGATGTATTATTATGCTAAGAATAAGAATTCCAGCTATAAAAATATTTTAATCAACGCCAAGTGATCGAATACGATTACCGATCTTTTAGGTAAGTTTACTCAAGCTTTACGATCCAACGCTTTTCAAAGAGATAAATGCATTTGTTTCGATCGAATATACTATTGAATTATAATTTTACTATTTTCACAGCGCGTTGTAAAACTTTGAAGGTCGATCGGTACGACGACGTTCTCCATTAGTCGTACGAAAGAAAACAAAATTATGTACTTTAAGCGATTTACGCGAAGATACGAAAAGATGTCGAGAGATGATCAACCGATACAAAGTTACTCAATGCAAGAAGCGGATTTCTCGATTCGTTATCCAAACGTTTATAAACATCGAGTATAATTAGATGGAATATAATAAAGCTGCTCGATTTAATAATGAAGTTTATTCGTAAAAGAGGATATCGTTACGAAAAAACTAATTTAGAAGGCTACATTCGTTAGAGCGAGCGTAGTTTTATAAAGAAAGCGGATCGTTAAAATTACTTCAATTACAGAAATTCTGTAACCTTCGTTAGTCGAGAAACAAGGTAAAAGATTAATAGCAAAGTTTTCGCTCGACTCGATGACGATGACGTTCGCCCGAGTGGAGTAAAGTTAACAACGCGCCCAACAAATTCGCACCGGCAGCGATAAAACTTACCCGCCCAAGCGCGATAATTAAACGCATTCGAAACTGCGGCGACTCGATAAACTCGGTCGGTGAGTCGGTGAGTCGGTGAGTCGGTGAGTCGGTGAGTCGGTGAGTCGGTGAGTCGAGTCGCGAGTCGCGAGCCGTGAGCCGTTGAATTCGAAAAAGTCTCGCATCCCATATTTTGCCCATATTTTGTCAGTCCGTAACGGTGAGTACGGCACTTTGGTAAAACCCGTATCTCCGGCATCTCTTTACATAATAAAAACGGCGCGTGTAGCTCCCGTTGATATCAACGCCGAACAATCGGGGAGGCTTCGAGGGTGGGTGAAATCGTTCCATCCTTCCATCCTTCCATCCTTCGATCCTTCGATCCTTCCCCAACGATGCCGTAAAGACAAGAGATCGCATCTCTCGCCTCTCCTCGTAAATCCTCGCGCGCGGTCTTAAATAAAGCCAAACACGCGAAGCCGTCGCGACGCCGATGCGAAGATCGACGCGACTCGTTCGATGCGACCCGTTCGACCCACGTAACGAGGACTTCCAATCGACGTCGTTTCAGGGCTTATAAATCCCGGCGGATCGGAGCTGAGGTCGCGCTTTTATCGGGCCGCGGGATTTTCAACCCGCCTGGGTAGAATCGCCTCCTTTGTGCTTCCGGGGCTCTTGGATATTACATTCGCGTCGAGGTGGCAAGGTTTTAATTTTGTTCCGTTCAGCGGTGACGTCGCGTCGACCGATCCGAGAACTTGGAACGATTCGTGGTTCTAGGCGAAGTTGGTATTCCGAGAGTTTTACTCGCGATCGCTCGATTCGAAGAAACGTTACCAGTAAATAATCCCAGGTGAACGAGTCTACGCAAAAATCCATCGTTGATAGTAAAAAATCGGGAGTCATTTATTCGCAACGTTGAATGTTGAACGTAAAGCGGTCTCTTGAAAAATCCCCTTTTCACTCGCTACGTAGGCGATAATTAATGCCTTTATGAATCGAGATCAAGAGTAAGAAGAATTGTCCGATAGCAGGTGTGATGTTAATAAATGTTATAGACAAAGGCTCGTATTTTGCACGCGAATACATCGTATTTTACATTTTTACCGTCGTATAAATTTAATAATCATAAAGTAAACGCGAGATTGTTCGATATGACCCAATTTAAAACGTAAACTAAAGTGTACTCTAACCTACTGTGTATAAGAAGCGTGAAACGTAAAATCGGTAGATATCGATGGTTAAGAAATACGTTTACAATCAAACTTTATATAAATTTCAAAATATACGTAAAATTCCAATCCGGTCAGCGGTATAAAAAAACTCAACTAAAATTTATTCCGATAATTAATTTTCTAATTAAAATATTACAATATTAGTTAGAGATTTTTTATTACTGTATAAAAATACGTAGTTTCCATATAAAATCATAACTACGGTAGTATAATGAAAATTTAAGAGTAATTTTCTGGTACCGAATAATAAAGTTCGCAGGTCATAAGTTATATTAATAGACTTTGTTTACCGGATAAAATATAGTTACGACGCGAATTCTTCAATTATTATTGTTTATACATTTCTCGTCAAAGAGCGTTAATTATTATTCAGTCTAAAATATATACTTTATTTCAATATGACGTAAACGCTATAAAAATATACGGAATTAGTTATTTAAATTAAATAAAAAAAAAATGTATTTACGTTTTCAAAGCTAACCGAAGTTTCTTGTAAACGCACGTCTTTATATTAATTTACCAGCTAAATTAATATTTATATAAGCACTCGTACTTGCATTTTATTTTAATTCTCAACTATATCGATTACCTTGCGACCACAGATTTTCATATTTTAGATCTACTTTCGTTTTGGACCAATTTTTTTATGATAAAGTTAAAAGATAATTTATTGTAATTTTAAAAATTATTCGCAAAAATTTTCACTAATTTCTATTAAACTATGAAATGGAACGATCGATGCTCGACTATGGCCAAGAATTTTTCGCGGAACGATTAACCTGTAGAAAAGGAGAAAAAAGGCGCGAAGAGGTAGAAAAAAAATTCGGAGAAAAAAGAAGTTGGTACTTATCTAGAGAAATCCGTAATCTCCATGAGAATGAACTCCGACAAAAGAAAAGACGAGTGCCTGAAACCCGCGGAAAAATATGAAGGGAACAGTCGCCAACGGGTTAACGCGACCTTTACAAATTCAAATCTCGCCAATTCAAGCTCGCCGCCTTTTTTCCTCCACCCCGTCGAAATCCGGGCAGATATCGCGAGGGTGGCGCATAGTTTCCGATAATTCGATGACTCTCGCGAGGGGAGAAAATCTCGGGCGATCGAAAGCCAACGACGCGAGGCGGAAAAATGCGAGCGAGAACGGCAAAAAGCTCCGATATAGGCAAAAACCCAATATCGCGAATTGTTTACATCTCACAGCTTCCGCACTGAATAATCCATGTTTTCGCGAGGCGCTTTTGAATATTCATTTAACTTTGGGCTCGATAAAACCCCGCCCGCAAGAACGAGTGTATACGTGTGTAACAATGTCGTAGGGTGGGGATAACAGCGAAGTCGATGGATCCCCTGGTGAGGGGGATGGAGAATCTTGGATAGGCCGCGAGTGAATTTTCGCGTTTCCGGTCGCTGCTCGGGTTCTTCCAGGAGCTCGAGGGTTTCAATGAGACGCTTTCGCGTTTTATCGACTCGTCCGAATGGATTGTCGCCGGAATCTTTTTTTCCTTACCCTCTCGACTCTTCGACTCTTCGACTCTCGATGCTTAGACCTCGAACCGGGAAATCTCTCGAAATCTCTCAGCTTTCTATCCACGGTTTTTCAAACCGCAATTATTTCAGCGCGAGGTAATGGAAAATCGACTTTGGTTAAGTGATTTTTACTTCGCGTGTTCGGGCCAAGATGCATTTCCTTACTTGTAAAGTAGAGGGAACTTGTAAAATATAGTCCGTCGGTTAATGTGTAGGAAAACTATAATTCAGAGAATATTTTAACGTCTCTACCAATGCATAAACTTAAGAAAAAATCAATCGCAGCCGTCCTTCGTAATCTCGACATAAATATCGAGAATTATATTTTTTTTAATATTATTATTTCATAGAAAATTATGCTTTCCGTACAATATTGGCAATTATCGTTACATATTATAATGTAATTTTTATTCAACTGTCGATATTCTCGTAAAAAATAGTATTTATTCTTGAAAATACAAAGCTCGTTAAATATACGTGTGTGCTTAAAGGGTTGAATCATTCTATAAAAAATAATTTTATAGTTTTAAAGTTTATTTAAGTTTATTAGTTTATAAATTTTTAAAAACTGAAAACTACTCATTTGTTATTGTCGTTAATTTTTCTTCGTCGAAATGAGATAATTTTTTTTTCAATCCGTGAATAATATTTTTAATTTTATTCTAAATACAACGAATATCCTTTACTTGTTTAAAATTATGTAAATATTTATCTTTGTCATTTTGTCTTATTTAAAAAAATCAATCAAATTTAAAGTTGTTTATCTTTTAAACTTGGAATGACAATATTAACTTAATAGACATATACAGTATTAAAGTAAAAATAGCTTCATTCTATTATTCTAACTGTTGAGATATTGCAAAATATACACTTCTTGTTTGTCATTAACTATGAAATCGATGGTATTGTGATAATTGATTAAATGAATACAAAATTTTAAATATCTAAACGGAAAGTAAAGTAATGTTTTTATTTTTTAACGTAGGTACAATAACGTTATAATAGAAACAAATTTCTATAAACAATTATAATACAACAGATTAAGAATTTGAAAATATTTGATTGATTCCTTATATTTTATATATTGTATGTAATATTTTAATATATATTCGTTAGATAAAAAATTGTTTTATATATAAAAATATACAATACATCTTACATAAAATTAATATATATTTTACACGAAACGATTAATACGTTGATATAAAAAATTTGAAAAATTATTTTTTTTAAAAGTAAAATTTGGAACAAAAATGTAGTATTGTTTATTATAAATAATATCTTAGAATAATTTTTAATTAAATCCTACTCATTTTTTCATCTAATAAATTAACGTTTCATACAATTTTCTAATAAAGTTGAAAATGATACCTCGTATATTTTATTAGTACTTGCACAGAAGCTTTACTTTTAACATGTTATAAGAAGTTTATAACTCATATCGAATGTATGATATTTTTTAAATCATATTTTTAGAGTATCATTTACGATCGTATTATAATATAATCTCAAACACGCAAATAAATATACCAAAAATATAAAAAATTAAATAGTTAAATTTTGTTTTTATTATCTTTTTCGCGTTTAGATTTCTCATTTTTTTTTGTTTATTTTCGAACAGTTTTTATAAATTATCGATCATTTTATTTTATTAAAAACCAGATAATATATGTACATATAATATATATATATGTATATATATATATAATAAATACATAATATAGAATAGAAAGGTGTTGACTCTTTTCATTCGGTTTAACTTCATCTTTAATCAATAAAATTTTACGTTAACTTTCGCGATAAGTTTCATAAGAAATTATTCAAAAAGTTTTTAAATATAAAATTAGGTAACGCAAGCTAGAAAAAATATCACTGATTCAGTGTATTTGGATATCCTGGTGCACAGAGTCACGCGTGCGAAAAGAAATAACGGAGAAAACGACGGATGCTGTTTTTGAAAAGAATATAACAAAGTTGACGGAACAACTTCCGCCGGAATTTCTCGTTCCTATTAAAATAAGCCACCTTCCAAGGAGAAGCAACAAAACAAAGTTATACCATAACGCGATATCTCCGAAACTTTTTAAGTCTCGCACTTTTCTCGACAACCGAATGTAAAAATAACACAAACATAATCGAAAAGTAGACCGGAACCAAGCAGCATCCGATCGAAACGCACACCAAAGTAATACCGGTTTATCCGTGTTACCTTTGCCGTGCCTCGTCCGAATAATCGTCAACGAACGAGAAAAGAATATTTGGACAAAGGCGCGAAGAGCAAGAGACGAGAGAGCAAGCTAGAGAGAGCTAGAGAGAGCTAGAGAGAGCGAGAGAGGCCGAGAGAGATGGATGGAGTATTTACGGTGATGATAAATCGTCATCGGACCGCGCGGGATTTTGAAAATAATAAACGAGCCAGCCAACTTTTCTTCGTCCTCTCCCATCTTTTTATTACGAGCGAGGCAAATTATGCAGCCGCGGACTCATCGGTCGCGCGAGTCAGTCCGGCAAAAAGTTTCCATCCCCTCGCGAAATATATCAACGCCTCCGAAGTTTTAACGAGCGCTTCACCCCTTCCACGGGGCCTTTATTCAACTTTGTTTCTCTAGGCGTACGTTTGGCCGTTTTTTCCGTTTTTTCCGTTTTTTCCGTTTTTTCCGTTTTTTCCCCGGTGTCTTACAAAATGAGGTATCAATTTTTCCGCTTCTCCTCCTCGACCGATCGATGACTGCGTTCCTCTAATTTCCCTGTCCTGTACTTTATGCAAATATCCTGATTATGTAAAAAAGCCAATTGACGAGTCGGAGGGAGAAACTCCGCGTGTTGATTAATTTGTGGATATTTTTTACTGGATAACGCTATTGTTGTAACGGTAAGTTTAATGGAATTTTACCTTTCGAGCTCAACTCTAAATTATAAGAAAGAGGATCAATTAAAACAGTTTTTATATCCACGCTCTGCTTAAGCTTCTTTTTTCATTTCATCCTAAAGTTTTTCGAAGAAGAATATTGGCTCAAAGATTATAACCATAAATACATCTTCAAAAATATTCGTTCTTAAGAATAAACTTTTCTTAGATTTACAAAGCATCGATCAAGGATAATTGCTCATAATTAGTTTAAATGTAACGAAATCAAAGTTATTGCAAACAGTTATTACTCAATGTAATAAATTTTCTTAATACGTTAGGATAAGAAATTTATTTTCAAGAAGCTTAGCGATATTAAATTTCTTTTCATTTTTCATAAACTAATATTAATTAATTATTAAAATTTATACGCGTTATTGGAGTCTTTCGAGCAAATAACTGAAACGTTATATTTTCATAACTTTTTAATTAAACTAATTACATGGTTTTCTTTTATAAAGAAACTGAAAATAATATAATTTATAAAAAAATCATTTTTTTCTATTTCAATGTTTTTAATTTTATTTCCATACAAATTTTCTTAAACGTATGAATAACTAAAACTGAAAAATTTAAATTGCGTATTGTTCAATTTTTTATTATTTATGTATTTTATCCAGCTAAAGAAGAAGATGATGATCACAATAAATTCTAAGCTCGATATAAAATAAGGTGATGGTTCGTAAACATCTTCTTTCATAACTTTTAAATTAAGGTCAAAGATAATGAAAAAAATTCCTGGATATTTGCGTTTATTATTAAATTATTGAAAAGTTTCATTATTTACGTAATTTAGCGGGTGTAAAAAGCTGGATGTTGTTAAAAATAGAAAAATAAATTTTTTAAATATTATTCTATTATATCGTCAATTGTACAAATCAATTATCGATTTCTTTGTGTTTTAATTTAATCATCGATACAAACACTTTTATTCGGAAATTAATTTTTTTAATCATTAAGGATCTTACGTTGTTCTTTTGATTAATTTTTTAAATTAATAAAATTAATAACATAGTTAATCTAGATAAAAAGTTTTCACAAAAATGGTAATTTTTACTTTTGACGTTAAAATAAGTTCTTTAATTAAGTTTCAAGAGGATTAATGAAAACTCTCATCACGAATAGTTTTGACACCTCTAGCATATAAAACACTTTTCTTTGACAGGCATTTCTTTATTCTACTACTATTTATAATAAACTACAAAACTTTTTGAATTTTATAGCAGCATAAGCATTTGTTAATTCGTGTACTTTATTTATATAAATATTCATTATAATATTAATTATAATTTTAATTATTGTGTATAGACAGTTAAAATATAACGTCTGCGCAGAGAAACAACATTTATGTATCGAATAATTAATTACACTTATGATCGTTCGAAAATAAAAATTTATCGGGCCGAAGATCGATAAATATCGTTATTTCGATAATAAATAATTTTTTATAAAATCTTGGATAATATTTCCGCGTACACTACGTTACATTTATCAGATTGATTAATGGTTCGTCAATAAACTCAGCGATAACGGAATACACGATCGGAGATATCCATAACGAAAACTCGGAATAAAAATATAAGAAAGATTATTATCTTTCAACTTTATCTTTGTCTAGGGTATCATTTGATTGTTCTAAGAGACCAGCGTTCGAAAATATATTCAAGGCTTTCGTGGAAGCAACGTAGACTCGTAGTTTAATCCAGGCATCGAAAATTGCAGGAAAAAGTCGTCTGCAGCTTTTTTCTTCTGCAGCGATCGGAAAATTCACCGGATATCTCAATATCGATCCCAGACTCGAAGCACAGCCCAAGAGACGCGCCTCGATTATTCTTTCGCGTCGCAATCGTTGTATTTCCGATGTGGATTATCGAGACACTCGCTCGCACAGCGTCGCAACGCCGACATTTCCAATTTGCTCGATAAGTGTCCGTATCTCCGAGCATCTTTGTTCCCGTCTGTCATTCTTTTGAGAGATGATTTTTACGGGATCGCTCGAGGGATAAATTTGTTCTGTACGTGAAGCGCGTTCGCTTCGAACCGGCGGTGTTATTAGGTGAGAAGATGCTTATTTGTACCCGACCTTCGCCTTCGCTCTGCTTTGCTCCGGTCGTCGCGAGGGAAGACGATTATTTATGCCTTGGCTGCGACCGACGTATTTTTTTCTTTTCTGCGAGCATCTAATTGCGAACAATTGGAAACTACACGATAGATCGCTTCTCAAACGTGCCCTGAAAAAATACTCCTGCGTTTTTATCTTTTAAAACGAATCGACGTAAAAGGTATAACTGTAAAACATTTTACAGTTTTACGATATTTATTCCAGAAATATCGAATTAAATCGGTTCTTACGTATAGATGTCGTGAGATGGAATCAAATCCGTTTATTTAACGATAAAAAAGTTTGTTTATGATAATTATAATTAAAAATAGAGCAAAGAAAATACGCTGAATTTTTTTGCGGTACATAGTTTGTACATTTTCGTAACAAACTAAATATTTATTATTCGTGCACTCGCTTAAACTCCTCATAACGGTAAATAAATAATAATGTTACATGGAATACTTTATAAATGCTTATTAAATAAATTTCCTTCGGTACAATCGTATTTTTCGAATTATTTTTCGTTTATTTAGAAATTAAATGTTTGGAAATCATTTACGTACTTTTTAATAGTTTACAGAGATTGTATCTAAAAATAATTATTTACAAATATAAATATCAGAATATCGGTGTAGAGGGTAATATTTTTTAAACTTCCTTCATAACGAACGTAGTTATAACGTTCTTTCGTAAAGAATCGCTACTATTTATCGTGATGTCAGTGGAATTTACGATCCTTATGGATTTGATAAAAGTATATTTTTAACAAAAACTTTGGTAATAAATATTTTAATAGATTCACCAATTTAGGAAGAGCGTCTTTTCGATAACAATTTTTACAAGAAAATCGGTGCATAATTATCGGTAATCGCGACATTTTTAAAAAATTTACGGTGAAATTTATGAAAAAAAAATGTTACGAGTGTATTGAATTTTATAATTTCGAATTTACAGGAAGATAAAAACGAAAAAATATCGAATCAGTATCTGCAGAAGTTATAAATATTTGTAAGCATCGCAGATAATGTATAAAATATCGCTTTCTATAGATTTGACGTAAAAATGTAGGTAGAAACGTCTGGGTAAAATTAATCGCATAAATTACTCCGCTCTAAAGCAAAAACGTACGCAATTTCATACGATTAATCCAAAAACACGTATAAATGTATACATCCGTCCGAGATACCGAGATATTTAATTAATTTCCACCTTTAGTTCGGAATATTTAAGCTCGCATTATTGCGCAGACGCGCGTAAAAACTACTAACCTCAAAATGATCTCTCGACCGCGCGCGGACAAATCCTCCACTGGGATGAATATTCTAATTCAATTGTCGAAACTTGGAGCAAGTCGCGTTACCGTCGGTGTAAAGGAAGCCAAGCGAAAAACTCGGAACGATAAGCGCGATATTCGCGCTCGAGTTTTTCCGTCCCAGCGACTTTTATCCATGGCGATAAAACCCATACGCCTCGGACGCGTATCGCGTGTTGTCTTTACGTCCGTGCCTGTCGTTTTCCGTTTCCTCCGTTTCCTCCGACTTTTTTTGCGCCAGTCCTCGTTTTTTACCAAACCCGGGAGTTGCGGGTGGAACGCGCCGAAGATTTTTCTCGAAAGCCAGGAGCTTTTAACGAATTACACCTACTTTCGCGATACTCTTATGTCTAATGTTTCCTTTAGCGATCGAGGATCTTTGGCTGTTTAGAGACTTTCTTCGTAAATTCTTTTTAAACTACTGCTTACTTAAGTTCATTTCCGACGCAATTTCTCTTTGGAACGATAACTTTCATCCTTTATTAAGCTAATGCTTTTTTTATTTACAAACACCAAAATACATTATATTTATACGTACTTTTTTTATTATATAATTTTATTATATAAATCATAATATATGGAAAAATTTTATTTTTATTCTAACTCCCTTCAATTGTTTTCTTATTATATCCGTACCTTGGATTATAAAATACTTAATTATATGATTTACAACGATGCTAAATGATATAAAAGACTATACGAATTCACGACTTTATTGAAATCTACCATTTTTTTAAAAATACAAATTATTGATGAGTTTAATTTGGACAATGTACATTACTAACATGTAAAGAATTATTTTAATTAACGAATACTTGAGAATAATAATGCAACAAACTAAAACTGTTTACTCCGAGTATTATATATTTAATGGAATAATAAATTTAAATAATAAAATGTTCGAACAATTATATTTTTTAGATTTGTAAGCTCGGATGAAAATTTAATGAAAATAATTCATTGATCGTAATGCTATGCTTATACTATGAACATTAGAATACATTAAAATTTACGATGAACGCAAATCGCGATCAACTTTCCTTTATATTATTCGAAAGGAATTGATTATAAGCTATTTTGTATTTCGTGCGTAACGATATTACGAAAGTACGTAAAATTCGCGACCTTCTCGATTCGAATGTATACCAAAAATTATTTTTATACCAATACTTTAAAAACTCTGCCGTTTTTGATTACAGACATGTTTTTTGAGTACCAAAAAATTTAAAAATTAATCGTGAGTATCAAACTGCTTTTTATACGAGAGACTACGACGCAAAAAGCGTAACGACTGAATGTAATAAATAGGTTACAACTCGGAATATTGCCTGACTTAAATTGTTTTTTCCACTGAATACGTTGCTCGATTATAAATGCGTTACAATTTCGCATAAGGAAATAATAGTTTTCATGGTCGATGAACAAAGCTATAAGCTTTTCAAAATTGTCATACTTTTAAAATACCTCTAATCCTGATCTTAAGGAACGATTTTCCTCTTGAAACATTTAAGGTTATTTCGAGAATAAAATGTTAAGATCGTTCTTAATTCAATTTTAGATTACAAATACAACATTCTAAGCTACTTTCATTTAAAAGCTGACTTTAAATAATAGTCGCTCGAAGGTAGATCGTAAAGAAAAGGAGACCATTTACTCCGTATTTGCCGAAATAAAAAAGTCACCCGATGTTTGTCTTCACTCGGATCCAAGCAGCGAAATGCTTTCTTCTCGACACTCATCATCGCCTTAAGATGGAGGAAGATGAAGAAGATGAAGAAGAGGAAGAAGCGGAAGAAGAGGAAGAAGAGGAAGAAGAGGAAGAAGAGGATAAATAAAATAAAGAAGGGGAGGAGGCAACATTTTTTGCCGATGCTCTTCCTTGCGTATACACATGCGCATGTATACGTATGCCTTTCTAAATTTTTCGTCCTCGATTATAATCTTTGCTCGGTCTCTCTCATTTTTTCTGTTTCATTTTTTTCCATTGGCTTGCATCCAGTTGCAGCCTTTTGACTTTTGTCTTTAGTGCGTCGGCAAAAACAATGGACGTGACCACACAGTGCGAACGCGGAGAAAAAAAAAGCGTTTGTCTATTTTCGTTACCGCGACGTGACGAAAAACGCGAAAGTAGTAAAAATGGTTTTCTGCCAAAAATACGTGTACCTAGGAATGGCTTTGCCGCGAATGTCGGTCGCGTGTATGAAATATTTCGGAAGTAAGTTTGCCTCTTTGTAAAGAAGAAAGAATAAATCAAGAACTTGAGGAAGCATTGGAAGGCGTGATTGGAAGTTTATAAAAGTTCAGGGCTTGTGAATTATTCTTTGGTGGAAGTTGACTTTCCCATCATTTTATTATTTACATATTTTGGAATAGATTCTATCGATCGAAGCGAGGATTCCTTTAAAGTCTTACATGATATTCATTTATTTTCTTTTTAGGTATAAATACATTCGAGGTCCAATTTTTTTTTCTTTCCCTACCCTATCAAAATTCTAAATAAGGATTTGTTCGGCTAGAAAGGAAATAAGGAGTATGCGATCTCGTTTTTATTAAAATATAATTATTAAAAAATCTAAACATACCTACCCAAGAACTAATAATTTTCACGATATTTTTCTTAAATATGTATTACGTTTATGTATACATGGATATTTAATTAGTACTAAAATTAATTAAAAGCAAATTCGATGTAGTTATTTTTTAATAATTTTTTTCAAGTTTTCCGTAATTCGTACTTTTTTTAATATAATAATTAATAAAATTGCATATAATAAATATGCAATAAATAATAAAATAAAAGTCAGTATGATTTTGTTAAATTACGGCGAATTTATAAATATTATAAGTAAATCATTCGACTATATTTCCGATAAGTTATATACATGCGGAATATGAATGCAAACTTTATTCTAAATACTAGTATAAAGTCAATTTAGAAAAATAATGTTTAAATATTTCATCATTACTTTATAAATTATTATATTTTAATTTCAATAATAAGTATTTTTTAATGTATCACCCATTTATATCTGATATAGAACATTGAAAATAAAGTATGTATGAATAAAAAAAAGTACTTTAAATGCACAATGATTATTTTTATAAAATTCTTATTATAACCCTGTTTTTATTCTATTTTTTAAAATTATTACTTAAAACTAAAGTGAAACGTACGTTATAACTTTTCGATTGAATTATCTTATTTACATTAACTAGAGATAATTCAATAACACTCAAAAACTGTTTTTCTATAATTACAAAAATTTCGTGTAATTTTAAAAATATTTTTCTTGGCAATCCACCAATATTTATCAAATAAAACTACGGCTGTGTCAAAAATAATAAATTTTCTAACACAGCGTAATTTATAATGGGACGCTGAAACACTCGGCTCATTTTTAAATCGTTCATACATTCTATTTTGCCTTCGATCATTTCGGGAGAAATTCTTTTTCTGCTGAAGCAATAACAATATTTTTCCCCGATACAATGCGTATAAAGTTCTATCTTCGAAAATAGCGGTGACATCAATGTCATAGGGATATTCGCACCCTTAAATTTGAATGATTTTATAGCGAATGTGTTGTTTTGTCTTTGATCTTATTCAAGATTTATTTTAGACATGATTTCCGACAAATTGTTTTATTTATATTTATACCTCTTATTGAAATGAAATTTTTTATCAGATTTATGTAAATTAGAATTATTTGTTCTGTATAATATTTCAAATATATAAGTCAAATATTTTAGAGGGATTTGTGTTTCAAGATAAAAATAGCCACCAATTACTTATCTATATTTTCAATATTCGTTTTAAATAATCTAAAACTCTATTTAATATTAATCTATAATAAACTATCTTGAACTTTATCTAAAAAAAAACCGTTTACTTAGTTTAATTAAAAAAAAATTTTATTTCATGTTCTATTATTTATATTCGGTAGTATACCATTACCTAACGAAAAAAATAATTTATTTCTTCACCTGTATATCCTATTAACTATTAATTTTACCTAAAAATATATAATTTCTAATTCGTAATTATGGAAGATAATTAATTAGTAGACAAAAAAGTAATAAGAAATAAAGTTATAAAAAATAAATCTAAATTATGTATTACAATTACATAAAAAATTCGCGTTAAAAAATTTTTTTCGTTAATCAGTCTACGCGAATCCAATAAAACATATCGTTTACATACGCGAATGAAAATTAAAAGAAAATCTCACCGTTAGATGTTATCGTTATATTTATGGAAACAGTTAATTTTTACGTTTGTCGAGTCTATTTGGAATAAACTTTGAAAAATTTTTTGAACGTAATACAACAGACTTTTTATATCAAAGATATTTATACTCCAAACAATGCTAAAGAAGATTTCATTCATCTTCTCAAGAGAGCCGTTAACCATTAGAATCTTCCTTTATCTCTCTTTTTTCCTCGGTCGAACGAAGTCATCCGTCACTGTTCTTTCGTTATCCACAAGAACGTCACTTTTACAATATATTATTGCGTAAAATTACAAACAAATTTTTTACAAGCGATACAAATATTTGAAGCTAAGACTTACGATAATGTACGAATCGTCAAATTTCGCGTTTAAATATACGAAAGCGTAGCTAACGACCATAAAATAACATTTCGCTATAAATTTCAAGATTCAGGCTTTTATAAATTCTGTAAAAATGATAATCGTGTTGATTTCGTCGAACGCGTGTAGAATTAGATTGGAACGGCAATTTGGCGGTAGACCGTTGAAATTATATCGCATCGAGATTCTGCATTCCTCGCGGGTAATAAATTTGATGGACCAACTTTTAGGCGTGTAACGTTATTCCAGCGTTGGATCGAATCGTCCGTACACCTCCCGACTAATCCCTTACACCTGTTCCAAATACCGACGAATCCATCACCGGGGAAAGGACGGAAACGCAGCCTCCGAACATTCGACAAAAGCCTCTAGAGCGGATCGGACCATAATTCCAGGGTGTCAGGTCGTCAGGCATCGAATCGGTCGAGACCTTACGCGTCGACACCTGCTCCGGGCGATCGAGCAATCGCCGTCGCGCATCGGACACCAGCGATCGTTCCATCTTCGTAACCGTTTCATCTTTAATAACGCACTCCATTTATCTTGGTGTTCGGGTGCAGGGACGCGTCTGCATCACGTACGATTCGATGCGAGATACAGGGTCACGTGCGTCAATTGCGTCACGCGCGTCACCCCCGTCAACCCCGTCAACCCCGTCACGTGCTTCCTCGGGCGTGGCTATGTACTACTTCGCGCCGACGCTCTTTTATCCTTCCCTTAACGACGCGAGGACACGTGACGAGTTTTCCGCTAACGCTTTTCCTTTCAAATTTTCATCCGGGTCGTTTACTCTCGCGATTTACTTCGCCTTATCAAAATACCATCCTAAATATTGCTTCTTTGCCTTTCGAGTGGATTCGTTGCTCTTTACGATGTTTAGGAAACGAGTTGAGTTGCTTCGCGTTCGTAACTTTACATTATTCTTGCGATTCCCTGGCGAAAAAGATACCGCGACACGAAGATACTCTCCTAATACGTAATCGATTACTTTTATATTATACGCGATTTATTAAGTTCGCGTGATCTTTCATCGATATTCTACCTTGTTAAAACTGAAATAAGTAAGAAAAATTTAAAAGCTTATTAAATTGCATTTTTTGAGCGATTGTGTCGTTGTATTATATTTTAGACTCACGTACGAATGTAATATCGCGAATTCTATGAAAATATGAAATATGTATCGAACGTGCGTTAATTATTCAAAGTATAATAATTATTTTGATGTCGCTGGTCTCGTTAAATAATTATAATTAAATTATAGGAAATATAGGAGCTGTAATAACAACGATCTTGAATCGATGTTTTCAAGTAAAATTTTTATTCTTCTCTCGAGATGTAAGTCTGGATAAATTTTCGGTTCAATTTCGAAAGTTGATTCTCCGATAACCATAAATTAATTATTCTTCTTTACACGGTTCGGTTCTTTTCGAATACGCTAAAATTTAAAAACCAGTCTTGGTATATAAAAAATTTAAAGTCTTATGTTTTTCGCGCAACGTAAGATTTTACACGGTACAGACGCGATACATTTTTTCACCGACAATTTATTAAACATCCGTAGGCGAATGTAATCATTTCAACGGATGATTCATACGTTAGACGTACGGAACGTACGACTCGAATTAAAAAGTACGGAGTGAAATTTACAACGTAGGAGAGAAAGCGAGACTCGGGAGTGAATAACGGAGTAAAGCAAAATACGGATGAAGGAGGAGCGAAAGGGAGAGATGCGACTCGCCGACCAAAATCCCTGATATCGGCTGAACAATATTGAGTGAATCTAATGGGAACTTTGACCCCGGCACCGAATCTCTCCCTCGTGTAATGCGGCTCATTCAATTATGTGGCTCGTAATCCAGTCCGATTATGCTCGTAATTAGCATATCAATGCGATATCCGGAGTGTCTCGAGCAAACGCGACGAACGGTTCTGCCCTTGTTGACGATCTTCTACCAGAATAATTTGACGTTTCGTTCATTCTTCTGTTCGAGATCGTTAGCTGTCAGATTCGTCATTCCACGCGGTGAAATTCGATCGCTATGTAATCTAACCCCCAAACTAGAGACATTCGCTTTTGTTTCTGTTTAATCTTACATGCAACTTTGAAGCCTTCGAATCTTTGATAAATTTCTTTTTATTTACAGTCGTTTGAACACACGGTTTATAATTTCATTTGGGTAAAAGATCGAATTAAAGACACGAAAGTTACGATTCCTTAATACGCGATTATTACGAAACGAAGAGGTATTTCAATTTAAAGGTATTTAAACGTACTCTGGAAAAAGTAAATAGTTATTACTTCGCAATTTCCACTATTTTTTAATTAAATTTGTATAAATTAATTTCTATTTATTTATAAATTTATTATAAAAAAGTGTATGATACTTACATCAATAATGTAATGATTGTAAAATTTTTATAAAATCAAACAAGGTATAGAAATATAATAAATAGATTTATAAAATTTCTATATTATATGTATTACAGTCGTAAGCTTCCGATGTTATAATTATTTCAATATGATTATGTCGTACAAAATAATAATCACGCAGTATTTAAATTCAATTGAATAAATCTTCGAAATAGAAACATATTATTTATGCCAACGTATATAAATTATCAAACAATATTTTCAAATAGTATCGTGTTACTTTTCAACGATGAAATTATGCGCGATGAAAATTTAAAAGAAAAAAAAGTTAATTTATTTTGATAACGAAGCGTACGATAATTTTCCATATTTATATTTAATAAGATTTTTAACGCGTATAATGCGATGTACTTATCGAATAGTATAGTTTTTAATCATCGTTTTCAAATTATGCATTTAATACGAATGCAACATTTGGTATTTCAGGTAAATAAACTTATTATAAAATAAAATCTTATCCCCGAATCAGTCTTTCAAAACGTATCATAATAATTCCGAGTGTTGGAGCACTAAAATCTTATTTGAAAACGATACTATGAAATAATTGTTAGCTCTTATTCCACGGATTCTAATGCAATGGTTACGTTTTAGGTATCGAACGTTACAAAAAATAAATTCTTTCAACTCAGTCGAGACTATTCGACCTCGGTTCCGCCGACACCAATGTTCAAATTCGAATCCGTAGCCCCGAAAGAACCGTTTGCCGCAAAGCTGAAACAGAATTCTTTTTCTGCAAACGAGCGGAATTTATGAAGATTAAACTGCTCCGAATATGCAGGAAATCACTGCATACTCGTGGAAAGATCGCAGTTATGCGGTGGACTTTTCGGTCGGGTGCGGCACGTACTAACGATCGTTTAAAGAGAGGAGGTGAACGTTCCCTGAAATACTGCACAGGTGAGTATTTATATGCAAAAATTGAGTATTATTTTAGATTAGAACTACGAGGAACTAGAACTACATTTCGACTACAAAAATTAAGATGGAGTTCAACTTTGCTATTGAAAACTGTTTAGTGTTTTTCTAGCATAGCGCCTCTAAAAAATAGAGTTTTCAAAATATTTGTTTGCTTTCAGTTCTGAAGAAAATGAAAAGCTTATTGTTGAAAACTGAAAGGGTTCTTTTGTATACTGTTTCAAAAAGTTCTTTATTTATTACAATGAGTTAATGAAATAACTATCTAAAGTAAATGAATTACAATACTTCGTGTCTCTTTAAAAAAACGTATTGTATTATCCTTGAAACCTTTTATGCTTTAAAAATGTTCGAATAAAAATCATTGTTTAAATTATTGTATTCATAATTTACAATGACAAAAAGGTTGAATACGTGTCTTTTTTGGGTAATGTGAGTTTTTATTATATATTTGTTAGTTTGAAAAACGACTATTGATGAATAGTTATTATGAATGTACTTTTTATTATTTTCAGTTTTATAATGGAAAAACGATCTAATGAAGTTTGAGTTACATAGACATAAAAACATTTATTGTGAGATGAACTTATAATACAACTTTACACAAAGTACTTCTCTCAGTTTTTCTATGGTAAACTTTGTAAGTTTGATATTGATGGTATGAAAACTCTATAAAATCACTCACAGGAATTCAAAAAGTAATGGAACGATGACGATAAATTTTCGGACATATTCTTTGAGAATAAAAATATAAAAATTCATTTGAAATTATAATTGCAACTTATTTATTCAAGATTTGCTATTAAATATAAAATAGTACACATTTTTAATATTGCTATTTCAGTTTTTTATGTAAATAAATTTGTAAATAGTTAATAATAAAAACACTTATTTATCAATTTGCGATTCAGTTCAAAGCACATAATAATTGATACCTAAATAAATAATTGCAAATATTTTTTTCTAATCATTAAATTCCTTTAAAACTGAACAAATCCGAAAAATCCGAATGTATTAAAATGGATCACAAATGTAAAATATAACGCATAAAGAATCATATAAATCAATACGCCATGAATGGAAATGAAACAACGATATGTAGGTATATAAATCTTTAAAATATGTATAAATGAATAAATAAAATAAATACTGTAATAAATTCTAGTTTACTTTTATAAATTTTATTCTGAACTTCTTTAACTTGAAGATCTTACAATAACAATATTATAACGGCTTTAATTACTTTGATATATCCCAACTTGTTTTTAATGCAAATAAATAATACGTTTTTGATTGTAAAAAAGAATAAATTATGTACATTAAAAAGTATGAAAATATTTTTCTTCGAAAGAATTAAAATATCTTACAAGATAAAGATCTCTAAAGATCAGATTTATGATGATATTTCTAGTAGAGAAGTAGTTTTTTCGATAGATATTTTAATTTAAATAAATTTCTTTATGAATTCTAAAAATTATATCCATTGTAAATAAGCACTGTAATGATTTGATTGATGTTTCGAGTCTTAAGTGAGTCGATTCATTGATCATTATTTCACTAATTATAAATTTTATTTATTAAAAGTAAAAAATGTTTAGGAAAGATCTAATTTTCAGTTAAAACTCTTTTTCTAGAAATGTAAATCATTTATCGAAAAGAAGTTTAAAAAGTTTAAGTAGGTAAGAATTTTCGAACAAAGAGAGACAAGAATTTTTCTTCTTCGTCTAATTTACAGCGATTCGAATTTCAATTTTTTTCACGAAAGAGAATCGCCGAAAAATGTCGTAAAACACTTCGACTTTTTTTCCGACTTCGTTCATCGTTTTTTCCTCGCTTCGCCTACAAATTTTCTTTATCGACTTCGCGTTCCGGCGACTTCTTTCTTCTTTGCAGCGCATTTCTCTCCCTTCTTCTGCCCTTCCGATCCTACGTACCTTAACATTTTTATGCATCTCCGCCGTCTTAATCGACTCGTGAAAAAGATAACCGCATGCAAAAGAAAACATGGAGTAAGAAATTGACATCATGATTTGCAACTTCATTCGGAACAATACGATTTTAAAATACTTTTTCTAGGTACCCACAACATCGCAATCTGCAAAATTATCGATATAAATTCAAAACGGTAATTTACGCTAACAATTAATATTTTTATTTTATTTTTTTGTAATTTATGATCAAACTTTTAATGAATTGAATTATACATTTTGTATTTTATAGTATCTATACTTTCATTTAACATGTCGGAATATATGTATTTATAGAATAAATTACGGTGTAAATTAAAAAATATATATATAATAATTTTTACTATACCTTTTAAAATAAGTTTCTAATTAATATTATATATTATATTGCCAAATACTAATTTATTATATGATTATATGCTCAATTTTATAAGAATATATTTTTTGATAGCTAATAACGAATTAAATTATAATCATTTATGAATATTATTTCGAAAACTTCAAATATTAAAACTACTGAAAACTAAGTTTATTTTATTAATTATTATTATTTATGTATTTCAACGTCCACCTCATGCTTTATTCATTATCCATTAAAAAATAAAATACGTGTGATTGAAAATGAAAAGTATAAACTTCCACGTTATTATAAAACATATTTTAAAATTATTATATTAATCACTATTTATAATATACTGTTAAAAATGGATAATATTATCATTTATAATTAATATGTATTATAAAGAGTAGAAAAATTATACTTTATTATTAGAGAATGAAAATTTAAAACAACTTTTAATATAAAAATTAAATGTGAATAATATAATTTTTAATTAATATACTTTGGATATACAATATATTTCGGAATAATATTTTAATTAACGCAGGTTGATTGTGTAATGCATTGCTACTGTATTATATATTTTAACGTAGATTAATATTTTACTTTCTTTATAAACTGTATTAGTTAATTCTGTATTTTAATATAAAAAATAATTTCAAGGTAGACTAAATTATGTTCGTGTAAACGGTGAATTTTGTTTTGTACCGAATAAATTTTTTTATTTAAAAATATTTATTAAATAAGATATGCGGTAAATACTATATCATATTTATTTTGGCTTTGATCGTAGCAAAATTTCGTGTATTAAATTATTAGAAAATAATGAAAGTAAAAGTAAAGAGAGAATTGAAATTGAAGTTATACAATCAATGTAACAATATAAAATGAAATCACAAAAACATGATGTATAATAGTAATTAATACTTTATTTAATATTCAGTATTCGATTAATAAGGTATAGAAATTATATTTACTACAAGCTAATGTCACGATTTTATAAGCACTCCGTGAATACATTCATAATTGTTAAAATGCTTATAAAACCTCTACTTAAAGATATTTAATATAAATACGTATAAAACTATGTTTTGTTTTAATTGTAACGAGTCACGTTAATTTAATTGTACTTAATAGTCTAGTCATAGTCACGAAGCCACGATGTTTTTATTTTCTTACGATGTTCGATTCTATATAATTATTGTAACCACGAATACAATATAATTCCTCGTAATAAATTTAATAAATAAATAATAAAGGTTGTATTTCTTATCCAATTATAAAGAGGATCTATATCATAAGATATTTTTATATCAGATTTATACGATATCCCAATAATGAAAAAGACAAAAGAAAATAAAACATTCGAATACGCGAGACTAACTTAAAATCCCAATCATATTACGTTTAATACGATGTCACGAAACGTTGTTTCAAGAGCATAATCCAAAATGTAGTAGCAGAAGAAAAGAGTAACGTTTTCATAGTTTAAAAATACGTACAAACAAAGTTATTCGTTATTTTTCTGACACAGGAAAGTTTTTTAAAACCCTTTACCGCACATAAATTCACAGACGCGGTTCGTCGTAGGATTGTAGCAAAAATAAAATAGCAGTCATGCGATTTCCACAAAGCATTTACAAAGTTCCTTAATAACGCACAAAAATAAAAAATAGACGCCACGGGAACCGAATAATCTACGTAATCTACGAGCGAGGACGAAAGCTTTCGATTAAAAAACAATGAATCCATCGCGACATTACAATTTTGGAGCTCGACTGTGTCTAATGTTAAGCGTCCAACGCTCGAATGCAGTTGACTCGCATCGCGAAATTCAGGACGAGATATTCCTCGTATCACGAAGCCCAGCTTTCGGTATTTCATTTGGTTATCTTCTTACGTCCCGATCACTGGACCAAAAAGCGCCCGCTGAAAATGGCAATACAGAGATGCGCGTATACGTGTTCAAAGAAATTTCCCAAAAATACCGGATGTTAGGTGAAACACGAAGAACCTTCGTCCATCGCTTGCATCCATCCATCCTTTATTTTTAGATAAATTTTCACCTGTTTGTCGAACAACAAAGTCGACTATTTCGACGCTCGCCTTTATTTGTCGAGGGATAACGTCAAAGATTGAATTATTATATTTTTAAAATGCCGTTTCTTTCGCGTTACTAAATTTTTTAAATTTATTGCCAGTTTTTGAATCGCTTTAAAGTTATTGCAAACGTTTTCTTTTTCTTTTTTGCCGCTTGGTAATAATAGATTGCGAGAATATATACGTAGACTTTTATGACTTAACTCAACTTTAACGAATTATTTCTGCAGTACGATTAATGAAATAACGTATTTTTAATGTACGGTTATTAACGACGGATGAATATTTTTGTATCTGTTACGAAAATGAGTAAACGAATAAACTAAGAATACCGAAAGTTTTACGAACGCAAAATTGTTTCTTTAAACGAATTATAATAAAACTTTTCAATTGAAAATTATTTTTATTTATTTATCCGTCTCGTTACTTTTTTCAGATTTATAACTTAGTTTCATACAAAGTATTTTTACGTCCGAAACAAATCGAATATTATATAGGTTTTTTTGCAATTTACTTACACCGTTTATATTAACGATATTATTCTTTTTTTACAATGTACCATTAGCTTTGGCGAAGTAAAGAAAAACATCGAGAGAAAGAAAGAGAATTATTATTCGAGTCTTGATAGCCAGAACAAACTACGGAACTTTTAGTTATTCTAGGAAGTACGTAAACCTCCTATAATCTAAGTTTTAAATTTGAAGAAGCTAAGCTTAATTATTAAAATATGTACATATTTTTTATACGTAGAAAGTTCTAAAATGTATAGAAATAAACTTTTTATACAAATACGTATATGTTTATTTTAACGTTGAACAATCAACGCAAATATTTATTTGCCGTTAAATTGATTATAATTAAAACAAGTATTTTTTTTTTATTAAAAATGAAAAAGACTCGTGAGATTGATAAATGAATCACGTATCGGAAACGTATAAAGTTTCTTTACTTTTAACTCAAGTATCGGAATATAAGTACAGATAAGCAACATAATTTAAGCAACATAAGTATAACCGATTTGAATTTTGCCTTTCTCCCGAATTCGAATCGTTAAGTTTATCGCGGGAATGTATCGATCGTAGAGAATTAAAAAATGTCCGAATTCACGCGACACTCGTATTTTCTTAGGAGCGATGCCGGGGACCTTCGAGAGCCGTAAAATCTAAGATATAAAAATAATTTTGCGAAGAGTGAAATACGAGCAATATGTGCGAGTCCGTTACTCCAAGTTGGCACGTGTTTCGTTATAGCTTCGATGATTTACGTCTTGATTTTCTACGGTGTTTACCTTAACCGGTATCTTGTGTTTTACTCGGATCAAACGAAAGCGAGATCGAGATTCGGACGTACGTTCTAATTTTTTAATTTGCGCATCGAATCCGATGATCTTACCGAGATTACTCCGCACCGATTTGCTACTGGATCGCTAAAATAGTTAACGTTTTTTAAGCTTCCGCGCTGTTGTCCCTCGGGTTTCATGCTCATCAATCTTATTTTCATTTACCTGCGACGGGTCGTGTATTCCAAAGTGGAGTTGGCAATTTATTCGCCGAGATAAGATACGAATCTCGAGGTAATTCAATTCTAGTAATCTGATACGTCTAGACAATGCTTACAAAGGAGCTTAGTCTCGTTGCTCAAGATGTTGGACTTTGGGGGAACTTATGAAACTTACATCATTTACAACGTATAATAGCGCCGCGCTTTTAAATATTCTTCTCTCATAACTGCAAGGAAGTTGAACAGCGGCCGATAAGCTTCCGAGCGATATAATTTACGAAAGGATATATACGCGTATTATATATCCGAAATGGAATTAAAGGATTTTTAGGGTTTAAGGATCCCCTAACGACAACTATATTTGTTCATTTACGCGAGTTTAATTTTTTTCCTAAAAATAAGAAAATCGTAAAGTGTTTTACGGTACAAAGAAATATACGATATCTCTAATAATACAATGTAAAAAGTTGACAAAGTTACGTTTTACTTCCGGAGTTTTTAAATTTAAACAAACTTTCTTCGGAAACTATTACATATCGTTGCGTCTTAGTTTTCGAATAACGAAAACAAATCGAATATCCAAAATTCGATAAAACTCTTTTTAAATAACAAGGGAAGGGCTGCGAAGGAGATGCCGATGATTTTTGGATAAAAACTTGTAAGATACCGTCGATAAATATTTTAACGTTGACCTTACAATTCGTGTCTAATCCTTCGTAGGTAGTACAAATTACGCGATAAAATATTCGGTTACGGCAGTCGATTAAGTTTTAATCGACTCTTTAGCTGAGCAAAGCGCTTAAATAATGGAATACGTACGTTACAAATCCAAAATAGCGATTCGATGCATCCAATAACGAAGCCGAAAAGAATATTTTTACGTAAACGTTGAAAATCATAAACTAGAAATATTTTCCACCGGATATTTAAAATTTCGTGTCGCGCGTAAGCGAAAGTCTTAGAAAAATCAATTTAAATACATCTGCTAAGCTTTACTTAACCGCGATTAAATTAAAAGGCGGTAAAATGAATAAATTCAGCAATTAATCTGCCTTAATCCATAGCTACCAATTATACGAGCGAATTTCACTATATTCCAGGCAATCTTTACAATATTTTTTTATCCGTATTTTTATCGGTACCATTAAAGACTCTGGCAGTCTCGAAACGAGGCTATTACCGCGTTATTAACACCCCTAAACTCTATCGTTGCAGTCAATTTTCATTACTCCTCGTGTAATAAAGTTGACGTGGAAAGAAAGTAGGGGATTCGGGCTCAAAGCAACTATACGGAAGCGTGCGAGAATTCGTTTATTTAGCTTAGAGTCGCTTCCGTAAGCTTAGCGGATTTTCCTCGGCGAGAGGCTATTTGCTCTGCATTTTATTTCAGATATAAAAAATGCCATTTCATCGTGCATTAAAATCAGCGTTGCTTTATTCGTCCTTCGAGTGCGATAATTTTTTATGCTAGATAAATACAAAGCGGTTCGTTCGACATCCGCCCGATCTCGAGGTTCGAAACGCGATATAAATATGAGTTCGCTACTCGCGACGTTGAAAAATATCAGCCTGGATATTATCCCCGCCCTAAACTGTATTTTCGCGTACGTAAATACACGATATAACTACGCCTACGGAATTTTCTACGAGCCTCCACCTTCCGGCTTTTCTTACGCGTACGATCTACGCATTCGTGACCTTCCGCGTGAATTCGTAAAAGAGTTGACGAGATCGAGTCGACTCGACCTGCTTTTCAAATTCGAACGCGTTCTAAAACTGTACAAAGCGAAAAGAAACAGGTTTAATCGACGAGAAAAAAATCAACGTCCACGAGTTATTTGCACGAACGGCTTCTGTTCGGTCGGCGATGCGTTTCTCCGTTTTTGTATCAACCGCGAGAGCGACCAAAACGAACGCACCGAATGCACCCAACGATATTTACCAAAATCCAAAAAAATCTTTCGTTCCAACCTTTCTAAGAAGATGTACTCTAAAAATGAAACATTCGGTAAATTTGAATAAAATCGATGTCGAATCCAACGCGATTGCCCAAAATCTCATTTCGCAGCTACGCGTTTTCGCTCGATACCCGGTAAATACTCGAATGGAGTATACGAGAAACCGTCGCTGCTCCGATAATGGAATTCAAAAGGAGGCATTCGCTTCCAATCGAAACTCCAGCTCCGGGCGTTACAGAAAAATCGAAAGCGAACGCGCAACGACGGTAAATGAAAAACAGCATCCGGACGATAATTCTCTGGTAACGTCTTCAGGGCGTATCGCGACACAGGTGTGACACGTAATACGCGGTCCCAGGTCGGCGATTCCTCGTCCTCCCGCTCGGCACATCGTAATGTGTCCCGCGGCGTAGCTTTAAGATGACGGAGATGCAACTCCGCCGCGTTGCTCGAATAGCTCCGATCCCCCGAGGCTGAGGTCGGGAGTTAAGAGTCGAGTCTCGCTTTACAGGGATTGTTTTCAGCGAACTTCCCAGGCAGGCTTCGGACTCGTGCTCCGTTTTTTCTATTACTTCGAGGAGTGATCCGCATCTGGAGGACAAACCAGAGTGTTCCTCGCTTTTGCGCAAGGGGGCAGAATTATTATCGTTTTACCGAAATATGTTGGAAACTGTATCTTCGGTACTTTCACCAAAGCTACGTGTATGGAGTAACGCACTCGATACGCGGTTACGGAAAAGGTATCGGTTTGCTTTACGACGGTAATAACGAAATTTTTCGTTCGATTATTTTTCACGATGACTTTATTGACTTTATTTTTATTCAAATATAAATGATAAATACGAATCCGTGAAAACTTGTACTTTACATTTAATTTAAATAATATTCGCACGATCTTTTATAACCGAGCATAAACGAAGGAAGCGTCGATGAAAAATAAGATGTATCAAAAATATCGTACGGATCGTAGAGTGAAAACCTTAGAACGTGTCCCGAGCAAAAGTTCCTGTGTAAGCGGTAGTAAAATGTGCCTGGTGTTATTCTCAACTTTATTCAACGCTTCTATCTACTGGATTTCACATTGGAATACTTTTCAGAAAAATATATCTGTGTATTTTTTTGTTTTCCGTATACGGTTATATAATTTTAGTAAGTATTCTAGTTTTAAATTCACTTGCTTGCAACGTCGACTTTATCTCGCATACGCGATATTTAAAATTCTTTCACCGCACGCTTTGTGGAACTAATAAATATTTCAAATACAAATTTTATTCTATACTTTTTAAATACGAATAGTTACGTACTTTTTAAATATCAAAATTAATTCATTCTTATATTTACACTATGCGATAAGAGATACTATAATTCTAAAGCAAATTTACGCGAATGTTAAAATGCATCTATGAAATGTTAAAAAAGGATGCTCGACTTAAAAAAAGTTTTTTAAAAATTCTTTCGGTGTAACTAAAACGAGAACGCAAACGAACGTATTACCCAATTTATAAAACTGTATTAAATGTAAATATTTGCAGAGTAAATATATTTTTTCAAAAAATTTTTACTCTGAAAGTAATATTTAAAGTCGATTGCGTTTATAACAATATAGAATTATAAAAATTAATATAATTATTTGAAACTGAAAAAATTTGTTTTTTTAAGCTTTTCCTTTCAGAAATTTTATATTTAAAATTAAAATTGAAGTTCATTTTCTAACTGAAGTTGATAAACGAAGCAGATTATTTGTACATTTATTGTCATTCACGTAAAGTTAAAATCGAAATGTAAACAAAAGTTTATAAATATTTTTTAATACATATTTTCAAAAATTTAAATAAAATCATGAAATAATATATAAAATTCGTTATTCTTTTATATAAAGTATAAAATATAGGGTTTTTTTACTTTGATACTATATTGTTGACCATCTTGGTGTTGAAAAGAAAACTAATAAAATATTTTGTTTGCATTGAAAAGTTTTGATATTAATTATTTCCACATGTAATAGATATTCTTTAAAATTTCTTTAAAATTAAACATAAAAATTTGTTACTTGATTTTTTTCATATTTTTAACTAAGACAAAATATATATTCTCTCGAATGAGTTTAAAATGATATGAAATTCATAAAAATTGTTAAAAATCTTGTAAAATAATGTTATAAATTCGTTCAAAATAATTAAAATTAACAATTCTAGGTGAAATGTTCACTTCTTAAATATCATAGGTACGACCTTCACAATTCAAACTGTTTAATTTGCGAAAAATTACATATGAAAAATCCAATGTATTCGTGGCACAATATACATCTAAAGAATTATAATAATTACAATTTTATTTATTCATTTACTGCTATAATATTAAGGATGTTACATTGATATTAATATACATTTTAATGATATATAATTGAGTATTTAATTGTAATTCCGGAGCACTAATTTATTTTAAATAAAACATTATAAACGTATACAAAAAATATCTATTTTATATAGTTTCTCTCTTTTAATTTGTATAAAATAAATATAAGAAACAAAGATAAATTAAAATTAAAATCTATAATACTTTTGGTTTTATATTATTTTTGTTTTATAACAGGGTAGGAATTGTAGAAAAGGCTGTAATTGAGATGATGAGAAATGGTTAGAAGCTTAAAGAGGAGAGAGGCAAATATTATTTCTTGGAATACAATGGAAATATTATCTGACGGGCTTTAGGAAAGCAAAATATGAAAATTATGCTTCTATCATAATGGGGATATTTAGTAGAGTAGTAACTCATACGTAAAATTTCATTTCTACCTATATTAGACGGTGGATTCTATTTTAGTTCCAACTTTTGTCGATTCTTCGCAGACTTTTTCAGCTGCTCCACTTTTAAATTCGTCCTATGAAACAATGTAGTTTATAATTCCTAAATTATTATTTGTTTGCAGTTTCAAAAACTATATTATAATTTCATTAATGAAGTTTTAATTATGAAGTTTAGAGCTATCGATAATTATTAAATATAAGTATACAATAAATATTATTTAAAGAAGGATTTATTAATTTATATAAACTTTCATTCGCTTACTCTATGTTTAATTTTTTTTATATTATTTCAATTTTTTTCCAATAATGGGAAGAAACTAAGTCGATATATTTACGATGTCACAAAAATATTTTACATGAAACCAGATTAATATTTCTATTAAAAATATTACGAATTGTTACTAATTATTTAATTCTATATTAAAATAAATTACAGAAATAATAATATATGTTTTAAAAATTTAATATTCAGAAGGAATATTAATTATATTATTTTAATTTGGAAAAAAACCTTGGTATTATAAACACTAATATATAATCTGAAAATCAAAAAAATAAAATTACTTTAATTTGTATTTTCTCATAAAAGGGAATACGAACAAGCTAACTTTTTATTATATGGATTCAGTGAAGAATATTTATCCAATGAAAAATTTAGTAAGCTGTATTTAATATTCTATAATTAAAAACTTACTATACTATCGTTTGATTAAGCATAAATCACCTGATAATTTTCCATGGCTTATTATAACATAACATCATAAACTTTTCAATAAATTTTTTATTTTATTAGGTCCATTGCTTACCGCAGGGAATACTAGATTTACCAGAAAGTCGAATTATTAAATCGTACATCTGTCGTTAAATTATTCGTTAGTGGTAAGAACGAATCTTTCATAATTAATAGAATTGATGTGAAAGCAGATTTGGATCGATACTCTAAAATAATTTACTACAAAAAATTTGACAATTAACTTATGAATTCGAATAATTAAATAATTAATATGGTATATAAATAAACTACGTATTCCTATTAAAAAAAAGTAGTTCGGCTCGTATTTAACGATATAATTTTTGTACTACGTGATTCAAAATATATTTTCGCTAAAGGACAATTTTTCCCATGACATACAAATCAACATCGATGAAAAGCTGAATTATATTGGGTATAGATACCATACGCGTGTAAGGTCTGGAAAAATGTATTCAAAAGCCAGACCCTATTTGGCTTCATCGGCAATTTTAGTTTATCAGCAAGAAAAACTCGAGAGAAATAAAAAAACCATTTCAGTTTTACATTTTTCGTAATATTTTAATCATGTACATATGCATAATGCGTTTTGCAAAAAAGTCCGTTTAATAAAATGGATCGATACTTTCTAAAAAATAAATTTAGAGTCTTGTACATAAATAGCGATAAATAATAATTCTTTATACGAAAGCAATATTTTTATATATTTAGAAAAACCGATGTTTCACAATCCGAACAAAATTGTTTCACCGTGAAACGTATTTATGAGTTCTAATTTATTTACAAATGTTTCGATAGTCTGTTTCGTTGATAAAATATTTGTTCTATCATTCATAATAAATTAATCTTTTGGGAAAAAAATAATTTTATAATAATAGAAATAAGAAAAATCTTTTAGAATTCACTTACTCCGTTGATGATATCAACGAAGATAAATAAAATCTAAAATTGAATGAGCACAATAAAAGTTTTATACCAACTAATAAAAAATCTGAGCCAGTTGAAATATATTTTGATAATAGACTCATAAGGTTGTTTTTACTGAATTTATGTTTCAATACGAAACGAAGAAAAGCTTACATGAATGAATAAAAATTTAGTAATAGACACAATAACTCCATATGAAAGTAAATAATATATTTTTATTTCAATCGAACGCGCATCAAACTATTTATTTTTGAATGAAAAGGAATTTTCAATAAAAATAAAATAAGCATCGGTAAAAAATATTTACACAAGTAAATTCAAAGGGGAGAAATTGAAAAAAAGATGTAAATTTACATTTAAATATCGAGTAATTAGAAAATCGTTCTTCTTGCAATATTAGCATTGTTAAAATAACAATTAAGTCTTGCAGTTGTATTAAACGATCAATTATTTAACGAATTAATTAATTATAATCTTACGTTTGTAATAAGTATACGTTATCATCCGATAGTCGGATATTTTTCGAAAAACGGTATATTTAAATTTTTTGCAACGAATTAATTAAATAAATCGATGATGTCTCCGCGTAGAAATATAATAAATAATCTAACATAACGTTACTACGTCAAATTCTTATACGAAAAGTGTTTAAAAAGTCTTTTTATAGTAAAAGTAAGTTTTTTGACAAAACGAAGTAATCGAATCGAGGAAGATTTTCATAGAAATTATCTTATCGATTTAAGATGCATAAGGAAATATTGGTGAAATATTCAGAGGTGGTGACTAACTTGGCAGGAGAATGACGGAATTTGCAGGGCGGATTATCGCTCGAAACCGAGAACGAAGGGAAAAGAATCCGACCCGCTTAAAAACGCCAAAGGGTAAAGAAAATCTCGTTCTAGAGAGAAAAGCAAGCCTTACCGTTCTGTTGTTGATGGTCCAGTGGAGCCTCGCCCTCGGCACCGACGGCCACGACGTGCAGTTGGCGGTCACGTTTTCCCCGACGGCGTAATACGAGCCCAGACCCGTGATTTCAGGACCTTGGCTCGGCAGCGCTGGAACACGTCACCCCAAGATTTAGTAAAAGCTTCCTTCTTTTCGCGCTTAGAGACGCGACTGTCACTTTTCGAACTTCCTCCAATTTACGAAGGCGCGAGATTATTGTCGGGGGGAGGGTGGAACGGATTTACGAGCAAATTTTCCTCGCATCGGACAATTTTACTCCCTATTTTTCCCGTGTCGTCAAATTCGTGAGATGTTTCCGTTGGGCGAATCAATTTTGGTTTATCATCGGTAAATGTTTACTTAACCACATTATAGGATTTATTTATTTCCTAGGTACAATTTGACAAATCGCGAAAGAAGCGTTGCTCAAGATATTTAATTAATATTATAAATTAAATTATTTTTAATACGGATATAATCTTGTCTCCTTAGATATTGACTGTAAATTTTAAATTTACTTTTCCAATTTTAAATTTTTTATCCAATTCAATTTTTAAATTACCACTTATAAATAAAAGGTTACAATTTTTGAATATATCGAATCGAACCGAACTTGATACAATATATTTACAATCTCTGTCTATTATTTAAAAAAAAAAACTACATCAATGTACTGAATTTAATTTTAGTTTATGGTAAATATTTCCCTGACGTGTACGAATGTATACACTACTGTCGATTACGCGAAATGTAATATTACAATTTATATATGTATATAACAATTATAAAAAATTAATGGAACGCGATCAACGAAAACGTAGAGACGATAAAGAACAATTTTATTTTATTTTTATTTAGATTTTTTGTAAATAAATTAAACGCATACTCTTTTAAACTTGTGTAAATAGTTACGTATACAAATCCGTACGAAACATATTTTTCACAAAAATTTTGCGTTCAAAGTTTTACGTTTACTATCGACTATTTACAAGTACACGATAAAAAAATAACGTCGAACAAGATAAATAAAAAAAAAAAAAAAATTTCCGCTCGAGGAAAATCATTAGCTTTATGAACTGCTGAGACTATCGGTGTTAGGGGAAAATGAAACGACTCGAGTCCGTGACTTTATCCGAAGCGAAATCGGATGGCCAACTTTTCGATGATCCGGTATAACCGTATTACATGGGCTATTGGTCGATGCGCATGCGCAACTACTCGGACATTATCAACTGGCCGATTGAACATGGAAAGCGGATTTGTGCTGCATTGAAATCGCGTTTGAGCGGCAGATGACGACAACTTATTAACTGCTTTTGATAAAGCGGTGAAAAGTTGCCGCGCTTAAGCGTCGAAAGCAAAAATTAATATTCCAAAATATACGAGACATTTTCTCTTTACAAGATCGATACAATACTTTCTATAAAAAATCATATATTTTCCTTGAATTTTATGTAAATTACACGAAACGCACAATATTTCAAAAAATTCTTAATAAATTAATAAAAACTTAATTTATATAGAAAATTTTTGAAATTTTACTAAACAAAATTTCAATCATTAATTTATTATTTATTAATAATGAATATTTTAAATAGAGATAAATTATATTATAAATGAATTTGGAAGAGATTTTCCTGGCGTTATTGTCTACTATTTGATATTAAACGTAAATTTTTGCCTTCAAATAGAAATTACACAATTACGAATTAAATAAAATCGACTAATCGCTCATTATTACAATAGGAATTAAATTACATAGATTAAGTTGGCAAAGATATAGAGCTAGACTGAAAAATAAAAAAGCAAAGAGTAAAGTTAGAAGAGAAACCGGAAAGTAAAGAACCCTCAGGTAGATAGAGGTGAAAATGGAAAGATAATATTAAACTAGATTTAACTCAAGTGGGATATAATAAAGTATCTTAAGTAGGAATAAGGGAAGAGTTGGAGAAGCGATAGTTTTTGTTGATAGGATCTTGGACTTCGAGTATTTAATAGTTATGGAATAATTTTGAATTATACGTTAAAGAATAAGAAAATGGTATATATTGCCATAGATATTTTCAAGATTATTCTTTTTTTAAATAAGTAAAAAATACGCGATACACGAGGTTTAATGGAATTAACGAGAATTTATTTGTTAATTTTATCGTTAAATTTTATACCATTCAAAAAATGAAAATATTTTCTAATTATAAACTTACGAGAGATAATACATACACTTGTTTCCAATTATATTAAGTAATTTACGTAAAAAAGGGGAAGTAATCGGTCCATCTAAAAATTCGTTTTTAGATTTTTTCGCCAATGAAAAACGGTACGAATAAGGTTCTTGTGTGGGCTTTCGAGTTAATCAACGAGTAAATATGGTAGATTTTTATGATTATTTTATAGCTTGTGACGATATCTATGGTAATCGAAATCATGTATGCTTAAAATCGCGTATTATAAATGCTTTATGAAATTTAATGTCCGTAGTATGCACGAAACAATAATAATGAAGGTTTTATGACTTTACAACTATCGTCGTATGTATATTTTATCTTCTATATTCTTTTATTTTTAAAGCTAATATTTTTTGTAATTATTCAAAATCTCATCGTTCAAACTAGTAAATTATTCTGTATACAATTTTCGATATCGGACACGAACATAATAACTCAATTATATTAAAATAATTAAAAAATAGTTAATTATTTATTACGATACGAATTACACGAATAAAATAAAATTTTTAATTGTAATCACAGCTTATTTACTTTCTATTAACAATATAATTATATATCTTCTTTTAAAATTATTTATAATATATGTAAATATGTAATCACGTAAATACGATCTATAATTAATCTTTTAAAACAAAGGAATTGTTACACACACCCAAACGCGCGCGTACACACACACACACACGATAATTTGTATTATTTGTAACCTCATTTTCAGTGATACAATTCGGGGTTGGATCGCAAAGATACACGTACAAAAAATCTTAAAAGATCAAAATACATGGATGATTGTTTCATTCAACTAAATTCATGATTAAATTGTGAGCTGTATATAATTCATCTTAATTAGATAAAAATCGCAATGAAATAATTCAACGGAAATATTAAAATGTTGCACACATGCTTTCGCATCGAAGTAAATACTCCTTTATTACACGAGTCCCAGGCATTTTAAATTCTTTGTAAGCGCCTCATGAATATCTCGCAACAGCGCAAAACGTTCCAATACTTCGGCAAGACGCATCGCTAGTTTTACGAATTCGCTCCGGGTGTTATTAAAACATGCTTTCGGAGGATGACAGGAAAAAGTTGAGGCACGGGAAGCGGAAGAGAAAACGAGAAATAGAAAGAGAAAACGAGGAACGGAAGCTTGGCACGGCATAAAAAAAGGGGTGGGAAACGTCGGGTAAGCGTCACGCGTAATTGCCTTGGACTCGGTGAAAACTTTGTTCCTGGCAGCCGCTGAAAAGTCCTTGGCGTGCTTCGATTGTACATAGAAATTCGTGCGAGTGCTTCGGTCCTATGAACACTGTCAACCTCGCGGTGACGTATAATGCGTATTTGACACAGACCAATGGGGGGAGTACGAGAAATTTCGACATTAATTAACCATTTATAACGAGCAAAGATATCTTGAATGTAGGTTTGCGGAACTTTATCCCTTTTTTACCGAGTTTGCGAGACGTATTTACCGAAATACAGGAAAATGGATTTTAGAGGCTATTACCAATGAATACCTGCAAAATTTAATTTATATTAAATCGTGAATTTAGATATACTTTGACAAGGTATATTACCGCGATAAAAAATCATTTCATGATTAATTTTATGTGGTCGGAATAATAACTATAACGATAAATAGATTCATCCTAAACTATAAGTATCCACTTATCGAAAAGATAAAGTTAATTTACATCAAAGTTAATTCATTGGATTTATTTAATTACGTATAAATCTATGGTAAATACTGCTAATTATAAATTTTAAGTCAATATTGAAAGAAAATTCTATAATATAATCAAAATTTGTTCTTAAATTAAATTTTAAAATGTATTCATTTTTATACGAAATTAAAACTTTTATTATATAAATTGAACTAGACACATTTTTAACGGTAAATATGTAAATATTTTATATCGATACGAATGGTCCTAAAATTTTTTTTGGTTTTAATCACGTATAAGTTTCCTTTACATTTAGTTCATTAATATTCAACATAAATTTATCAACGGAATAATAAAAAATTTAAATTACATACTCACGGAGTGCGATTCTATGTACTGAATTAAAGATAGAATTTAATACTTAGTTTTTATTTTAAAAAATTTATTTCGCTGATCGCTGACTACTGAAATTTTTCGCATCTGGATACAATGAATTTATATTTGCAAGAAATTTTTTCGAAGAGGATTTTGAATAAACCCCGGAATTCCGGGGAAAATCCAAAGTAAATAACGTTTTAGTTAGTTATGGAAATTTTTTAATTATAACATTTTTTTTAATCGATACGACAAAATATTTGGAGTCCGAATTTATCAATTTGAAAACGGTAATGATTAAAATATTAAAATATTAAAATAAATATCAAAAATTAAAATTAAAAAATGACCGTCGCTCTACCTTTTTTGTAGATGTTACAAGGACGCGAAAAACAAATAAAAACTGCTCGCTGAATCTTTAACTTTGAAAAGAACTCTCGTTAAGCTAAGTACACCTCCAAATTCGCTCCTAATTACTTTGAAAAGGTAGCGATAGTTATCGCGTGGGAAAAAATTATCCCCAAAATATAATCTCGAAAAGTGTAACAACCTTTCGATATCACGTTTCATTCTTTCTTCCGTAAATTGCACCTTGACAGCGATAACCTACTTCCGATAAACAAAGAAGAGCATCGCGAAAAAGTTAAAGTTAACGCGATTGATAGAGCGGGACAAAAAGCGAAACAAATTAACGATCACGCGGGTTTCCCTTGGCTGATACGTGCCAATCCAATAGTATTGAATTTCCGCCGCGTACCATCGGATTAATTGCGAGCGAAGCGCAGGAGGAAAAAGTGAAACGTGATAGCGTATAACTTTCTTTCGTTTGCTCCTACGGAAGCTTTCGAACTACGTACATTTTTTAACTTGAGATTTTGAGGAAGCTCGACGTTTGCAAGACGATTAACTCGATCGAACGTGGGGTCAAGTTTTGCATCAAAATTATCGATATCAAAGTTCGCGAACGCTCGACTAGATTTTTATGACCTTCTATAAATACCGAGGATCCGAGTGTGGCAAAAGCGACTGAATTTAGGGGGTAATTAAGGAATTCCGTACATCGCTGATAAATTTATCGACGCTTTTTATAGTTATTGTGTTATAAAGATTCGCGTGTCCAATCGAAGGACGTACGTACGTCTTCTTCAATTTGTACTTTAAAAGTATTATGCGTGTATTGTTGGTATCCGCATACGCAATAGTTATATAAATAAATTTTTAAGTACTTTACATACATATTGCGAAATATGCAGTATATATTAATGACTTTGAAGTCAGCTTTGAATAAATTTTACAACATTTCAACATTTTTATGTCGTAAGTAGTTCGTATAAAAAATATGATGTACATTATCTAAATTTTTTAAAATTTGATCTTAAAATATATAAAGAAAATGGAAAAGTTTTCTTTTATAAGTATTCAAATTCAGAGATACCGAAGTACAGAATATTTTTTGATATAAACTTGGATTTGATACTTTTAAAGTCGAGAAACGTTGTAAAGAATATTCTGTATCTCTTACGTAAATTTATTTTTATATGCATCATCATCCGATACTAATACGCCTAGAATGATTTGAAAGATTTATATAAATTTATATCGATTCGTTCCTATTTAAAATTATTTACCGTATCTTATATAAAACTGCATATATTATAATTACTCAAGCTAAAAATTATTCAAACTCTAAATATATTTAAAAATATTTTTTAGCCGATCAATGGATTTAAAAGAGCATAATCAATTTTAATTCTTGAAAACTGCTCGTAAACTCTTCGTATCATTAGAATTATATTTTCAATTCGATAATTCAGATCAATTTCACTTTTATAAATTAAATCGAATAGATAATTCGTAACCGTTGTAATTTTTTCGATACATAGAAATGCAAAAATCAGACACACGTAAGAACTCGGATCGTACGGATTATCGTTTTGGAAAAGAGTTCGAACTGTCGGTTCAAAATGGGTCGAAAAGGTCCACCGTCGAATTTTGATTTGCTTCGCGTCCGTGTAACATCGCGATTAGACGTAGAATTAACCCAAGAGCTTCCACCTTTAAAACACTTGATACGCCATGCATTTAAATAGTTGGCGAAAAGCGAAGAGAACGAAAAAGGAAGAGAATATTCCAACGTTCGCTCTTTGATATTTTGAAGAATGATTTGTACCGAGACGGCCGCTGAAACCCGAGGAAAATCTCTCGTGAACTCGAAATTTCCGGGCAATTGTTTTAGCTCACCAGTTCGCGAAATGGTCAGGAATTACCGTATCTCTTGGCCAACTCCTTAAACAAAGCCAATCTGGCAGAGATCTCGGACGTCGTGTCGGACGCGCCTCCAATTAGTCGGGCACTTAAGACGTCAACCCGGTTACTCGGCTACTCGTTGCATTCCTGCCTCGGGTGGATGTCGGCTGGATGGGGAAGACGTTTAAGATTCCGTGGCATCGTGGAATGTCGCGCTCGTAAAAGGCCTCCGGGAGATGATGCATCGGCTCGGATTTACGGGGCTGTAAATCGCGGCCCAGGAGAGTCGCAAATCGTCGTCGACGGCCCCCGAGTATCGATCGGGAAGAGGTTGACCCGGTGCACGTGCTGACTCGACTCACTTTTTCGCCACGCCCGCGCTTACGTTACGATTATTCGCGAGGCTCGAGGCACTTTCGAAACACGATGTTTAGGTTTACGAGCGTTTTCTTGCGATCGACGTGACCTTCGTTTTCATTGTACGCGAACGGGAAGGGGAGAGATTCGGACGAACTCGCGAGGATCGTTCTTGAATCCTTTGCTGCCGGGTGCTTATCTACCGGATACTTGCAACTTTACTTTTTAAATATTTACGCTAAAAAAAGTTAGCCCAGAGTTGGAAATTACACAACGCTTCGTTGGTATGTTTAGTGGTACCGTTATTCATCGCTATTTTTTAGCCTTATAATTGCGAGCGGAAATATACGCGTAGATTAGAAAATTAAGCGTCGTAACCTCGGATTTAATTCAAACTTATGAACTTGTACGTAAATTAAAGGATTTTCACGGTAATCTTCAAAATATATCGCTACAATTTTCATTTTTAAAGCGCGCGCGAATAAACTTATTAAAAATGAATACTAAATTTAAATTCGATCGTCGATCGTACCAATTGAATTCTACGTTATTTATCATTATTTATACTCGAACGATCATTTAACATTTATCTGAATTCGTAATTCGCGAGAAACTTTTTGTAATATATTTTCCGTACTTATTTTCAAAATTGTTACGAAACAAAGACATTTTGAAACGAAATTTGAAAATATCGCAACGTTTTATAATAGAATTTAAAACGATCGATGATTTTGCGTAAAATATACGAGCAATAACTTTGGTATTTCCGAATTATATACGAATAATTGTAAAACAAATGCGACTGTACTAATGATTTTTGGTTGAATCACGCGTCCAATCCAACATCGGGGTAAACTTCAGAAACGACGATTTCGCACAACCGTTATGATATTTAAACGCGAAAAGCTTCTCACGAGTAAACAAAAAATAAATAAATACCGTACAGTTGAATTTGGATTTTAGCCAGCTATACTAATGTAAAAACATCAAAAACAGCGTAACCTTTTATTTTATTTTTGTCTGAAATAATGAGGCACAAAATTCTACGAATTTTTCCTAGAGATGGTGTGGATATGCTTTGAGGGACTATTTACTTTAGCAGAAATAAAGTTGCTAGTGCCCTCGGCATTTTCTTTTACCATTTTTTTTTTATGATAAGTCATCTCGTATATTAAGATTGACATACCTATATAAAGAAGACGAGTCTCGAAATGGTCTACTCAGCATTTTTATACATTTATATAAAAAGATTGGTCCGACAAAACTGTAAAGAACCAGGCTTTATTTAATAATTTTGCTTACTGTCGGCAAAGCTTTGTGATCGTGAAAAAGCATTTTTTTTAACATAGTGTACATGTGTTTTCGAAAAACAAAGCCTGAAAAAAATTCTTTATTAAAAATTTAAAATGATTTATATTTTTTATTTATTCCGTTATAACACTATAATGAATATGTTTTTTTTCAATAATAATGATCTTTCAATGTATAAGTAACTTCAAACGATTATTGATTCCTTAATATTATTAAGCGTTGACGATGGAAATTGAAAAAATATTAATAAATACGACATCGGTGAAAAATTGTTAGAAAAATACTAGATTATACGAATTAGCTTTTCTCTTGTTAAATACATTTCAAATTACAGTGTTGTTGTTTGGATACAATAATTACAAACAATTCGTTAGGATTCATTTTGAGGTAGAATGTTTAGATTCGTTCTTACGTAAGAAAAAATATTTTTGTAACGCGTAAAGACTAAATTTTATTTTTTCGATAGCCGAGATACGGAATAATAATTATTTGAAATTGCTTAGATAATACATAAACCGATGAAACGAGTAATGATTTCTGCTCCAGTATACGTAACAAATCGGGATAACGAAGTTTATTTCTCCGATCCGAACAGAAAATAAACTATGTGATTTCGTCAAATGTACAGCACAAACAATAGGTTAATTCGATCGTTTGACCCGTACGGTAATTCCGTTACGAATCTTTCGATGTCTTTATCACTCGTTCAACCGTACGAATCGCAATTCGATGCTTATTTTCATATAACGTACATATTTTTCTCTTGTTTTTTAATTTCCGATGGTTGAAAAATATTTTAAAAAATTATAACGATCATCGATAACTGCATTAGTTTCGATGATGCACGTACAATTTAAAATGATTAAATATATGTGATCGATGTAATATTAAATGATTAATTCAATTTAGCTTTTATTGCTCTTTTTTTTAATCGTATAACTTAATTTTACGTATTTTGTGCAAGAATTATATACAATTTCAAATAATATATTTACCATTATTAGTTAAATTGAGCATCAAATTTACCATATAAAACAAATCTTTTCATCGGAAAATAAAAAAGATGTATATACATAATGATTAACCTCGTGTAATAAATTAATTTATTATATAACAGAAATGGCATACAAGCACTGTCTACAATTTTCCACAGCTTCTCAAAATATCTAAAAACTCGCGTGATATTCGGTTTGAAAAGCGAACCCTCGAGTGCCTTATTTTACAGTACATCAGGGCGAATTCAGCATTAACTGTAAGCAAAAACGTTTTATTTTTAATTTATATGAGCCGCGAACGAGGCTATACAACTAACACGAATTCGAAAAGATACGAGAGACGAACCGGTGTTCGAAATATGGCACAATCGCGCAATCTCACTTTATCAAACTTACTCAATGGATGCTGTAGAGTTCGTCTTCTATTCAGAGTATTTCTCGCGTTCATTCTTTCGCTCTTCTCTGTCTCTTTACTCTTTTCAAATTGCGGTATTTGTGTTGAGACGATGAACAAGTGCCTTTCGAATCTTTTTAAAATTTCAAGTCTCCGCGATGCTCATTATATCCCTAATGGATCATATTTTTCTCGTTTCGTTATTCGTTTAATTATCATTGTTCTTTCGCTTCATCGATGGAAATACGGAGTAGTACAACCAAAGTTGCACGAAAACTAGTTTATTTACGATCGAAACTCGGGAATTCCAAAAATCGTGGTTTATTTTATAATATATTCTTAAAATGAAAATTTATAAATTTTTATCGTGTACGTGAAATTCGTTTCGAGTGATACGATATTTTTTAATTTTGGTTGCAGTACTCGAATAAATTTTTTGAACATTTTATAATTTTTATAGATATAAATTTTTTCATAGTTTATATTTCAAAAAGTTATAATTATTTACGCGTATATTTCTGAAATTACGAAACTTTACTCGCAACCTTTAATTACTTTATATCAAAATTTTACAGCGTATTGTAATTATTACAGTTTGCAAGAATGATTTATAGTCTGAATTTCTCTTCGGTAAGTATTAACAGTTCTTTTTATATTTATTTTATCTTATAGTAATAACCTTAGTAGTTATTTTAAATAATAACGATAAAACTTATAAATATTTAAATGTACACGGAGAATAAAAGTAACATTGTAAAAATAGCGTATCACGGAAGAGAAAGAAATTTAAATATTACGATAAATTAATTTAAGTGGAATAGGTTACAACGATTATAATTTGTTCTTTATTTTCATTTTCATTAATTACAAATTCATTGCGCATTAAATACTTTAATTTTCGTACAGCTGCGAATACAAATCGTACGTTTAAAAAATGAAAAAATAAGGATGAATAATAAATTTTGTATCCCCTAGTTCTTAAAAAATTATTCGCATAAAAATTATAAATCATTCGTACTTTCGTACAACGAAACGCAAAATAATTGTCGTGAAAGAATCGAGGAAAAATTGTCGGTAGTATCACGGACGGATCATCGTACTTATTAACTCGGGTACTCGAAACGATTACAAAACGTAACGAATAGTTGTTGCTTATCGTTCGGAAGATTTGAGCTATAAGAAGGTTATTCAGAAAATATCATTTTATCATGAACCGAAATATATAAAAGAGCGAGGACCGGAAAGGTAGGTTGGAATCACCATTACATTATACGTAAGAACGGAAAGTACAATACGTCTACTAAAATTTCAGCGGCGCGTAAAAGCGTATCGAGGTTTTACGTCGACCCTTACTACTTTGTCGGTGGTGCGGTGGTGCGGTGGTACGGTGGTACGGTTGTACGGTGGTACGGTGGTACGCGAGTCGTCGAGGCGTCTCGTAAACTCGCATCCAGCCTCACCTAATCGAAATACGGAGCATCTTTGGAAACGACCTCAGCGGTCCGCGACTCCGTTAAAATGTTAAAAACGCCGTTGTCGCGATCACCGAGGAAAGGTTCGGTCTTCCAACGCCCCAAGATCGAGTCCACCGGTTTTTCCATTCTCTTTGAGCGCACCGCGTCTGAATATTTACAGCCTCGTGAATATTTACGATACACTCGAAGGTACGCGCGTGCGCGGTTGGTGTTCGTTTTCGCGTTACCCACTCGCTCGTGTATACGTAGGTAAGCGCATTCGCGGATATACGAGTGTTCGCGTATCGCTAGGCTTCTTCTTACCGTATCAGCCTCTCTTGGATCGCTGAGTTACATCGTCACCGTGTGCACTGAATTTTATACGGTTACCTATGCCACGACTCGCTACGTAAATTCCGACGCTTTTATCGGGTTTCCGGAGCTCGTACGCGTACCCACGTCCGTTTGAACACGTACCTTTATTTTTCCCGGGAGGAATGATCGACGGTATCGCCGAATTTGATGGTTGCTACTTACAGCTCGTTATTTTTATTCCTTGTTTCCAACGATACTTACGTAAATAAAATATCATCGCAATATTCCGCATCGGTGATACTTTCACCTCGAAATTCCATTCCGCGTTTCGTTCGACTTATCGTTCGAAAATTAATCGCGTTAAAAGCAACGTCGAACGCGCGAATTGAAGAGTCGATTCGAAGACTTAGCGATTTTTATTCGTTCGACGCGAAAGACTCGGCGTCATCCCTTTCGCGAGTGTACGATGCATTGGATTCCTTTACGGGAATCAAATACGGGAAGGATACTTTCGGAATATTTACAACGTTCGAGTATGTATTGTGGTATGGATAAAGAGGGAGATCAACGTCTAATTAACTATTTTAAAAAAAATTTCACGGTTTTTTTACGAGGATAATCTTATCGAGTATTTCGATATAATAAAATGTTGGATCAACGAATAATATTCGCATAAAAAATTATTTTATTGGGCACGAAATTACGAAGAATATTCCATTGTATCGGATGAGTTTAAGAAAGGAGAATGAATTAACGCGTAAAAATAAATATCGACGCTTAACGATTAATTCGTACCGGAACGTAGAAAAATGTACTCGAATCGTTAAAAAACATTTATTCAACTTGCACTTCTTTTACACTCGCGCGCGCAATAATGCAAATTAATACAGAACACGATCGAGTGTAGGTCGCGTTGCTCTTTCCTTCTCTTCCCCTCGCGTACGTAAATATACGCGGAACGCGTGCCGTAGATCTTGGCGATACGCGTGCGAGTGGAGGAGCGAGTCCGAGGGAGTAGCGGGGGAGTAGCGGGGGGGTAACAACGAGACTGGAAACGGGATGCGCACTCGGAGTTCCGCGTTCCAGGGAACGTCCGAAAATAAAATCCCTAGGAGGTGGAAACCCGAGGTATTCGTTAATTCGAGAGTCGAGGACGAAATATTAATTTCCGGAATTATCGGAGTACGAGTGATTCTTGCGCTATTTTCGGTCTTTACGCGATGCCGTATTTTATACGCGATAATAAACGTGTATACCGCGTTTTCGTGCATCGTAACCAAACAAAAGTAAAAAATCTTTTGTTTCGTAAATAAAGTATAATTATATCTAGCGTAGCGCTGGCGAATTCCAACGTAGTTCTGCATCATTTATTTTGTACCTTTGCACTTACATTATCATATTCGTATTGTTTAAGGTACGAAAGTAATTAACATTATCAATTCTCTTTGTAAAGGGAAGCTAATCTACCCTACCATTTTTACGTTTAATTAGAGATATAAAACGTAACTTCCAACAACTTCCTATTTCTCATCGTATGTAAAGTAAATACGCGGGCTAAAGTTCATCCGGGGAAATACTTAATTAAGAAAAAAATTTGTCCCGATCACGATTATCCTAATATTGTATCATAATGGAATTTTTGCTAATTTTATGTAAAGAATTAATTAACTTTGTTTTCATAATTTATTTTTAGATTGAACTTAAAATTGATAATTTTATTCTTTAATCGCGAATACTCGAAGGTAATTTTAACGCGAAAACTTTGTTGAATTAAACGCATCGCGTTTACCGGACTCGATATTACGGGATCCACGATCCGCGATCCACGATCTCGTTACGCGATCGATCGACGCAACGTATTTGGCATTCGTAAAATTTAAACGTAATAAAACGTTTGCAGTCGGATGAAACGTTATTTCTTTAAATCCTCTGGAAACTACCCGGAGAAAAACCTACCCGTCGATTAAAAACAAGATAATTTTCATTCCGCACCAAAATTTATCGCGCTATCGCCAGTCTACGGTAATATACGATAGTATAGTACGAGAATTCGCAACATTGGGCGTTGGAGGCGAGGATGACCGTAAAGTTTCGAGTTAACGATTCACCCTTTTACTTACTCGAGGTAGAAGCGAAAGGTTGCGCGAGGAAAAAGTATACGCGAAGTAACGCATAGTTTTCAGGAAGACGCAAGTTCCGAAGGAATCAACTCCCGTACCGAGGAATTCGAGTTAACTTAGGAGAATACGGCGAGAGAAAGGCACAGGAGTTGGCAGCGATCGCGAACCTCTCGCGGAGAAAAGTGCGCATCTGCATCGTCGGAGACGGCGCATTGCGGATGTCGGCCGGAAGTAGCACCGCCGTTAATTAGAGCTTGGCCGATTTATGGCGCTTACGTGTCCGACTGACAGGACTAGTCGCTTATCGCCGAGAAGTATCGATATTTTTGAGAACTTGCCGGAAGAAAAATCTTGGCCTTCCTTCTTGGATAATTCAATATCGTGCGTTCGTATGCGATAAGTAACGCGTACCTTTCAGTAAGTTATGTAAATGCCGATTGAAATTAATTCATTCAACGATCTTATAGTTCAATCTTAGCTTATCGTTATACTTTAATATTGTATGCTAATTTCGAAATAATTATTAAGGACTTTAAAGTACACATCCGATCACGGTTGATTGGAAATTCATATTTAGAAATGTCCGATGATAGCTATTTTTATAGGAACTATTTTCTAGCGTTAACAATGTGTTGTAATATACAGGAATAATTAATAAATTATTGGAAATTACGGTTAAATTAGAAAATGAATGATATCGTTGACGTAGTTATTGTTAGTTGATGATAATAAACAGTAGAATTAATATTATTTGTTAAATGATAATTCCGCGTTTATCACTACTATTAAAATGTTACTTCGAGTAAACCATCTTTATAAAATTATAATATATATTTTCAAAAGTACGCTATAAAAGGTATCAAAAGAAATCTTTAAATCTTTCGGTAGCTACTAAAATATCGCTGTTATATATATTAATAAATTGAATATATTACCAAAATAAATATTAAATAAAAATGTTTAAAATTTTTTAATACATTAAATATTATATTACTTGTTTACTTATTAGGCCGTGTGAAAATTTATAAGATTTCTGAAAGTATAATTTATTTCAATGATATCTACGTTATTTGATAATAATATTGCATGAATTATAGTATATCTATAAAGAATGGGTAGTTTACGTAAAAAATGCCGAAACAAATTTAAAAAAAAACAAAGATAAAAATTTCAATTTACCGAAATAAAAGGGCTCGAATGAGTTTTTTTATTTTAAACGTGTAATTTAATTATGATGCATTTGATTAATCAAGAGCAAATATCCAAAACTTTGTAGTATATTTTTATAGTTTAACGAGTATATTTTTTTACATTTCTACTTTCATCTTATCTTCGATTACAAAAGTATATAACAATTTAAGAATTCCACTATGAAATAAACGATCATTTTATTACGGTCGCTATAAAATTTCTTCGAGTATATTAGTATCAAAGTACAGCAAATTTTATAAAGATGAAAATATTTATCTCCGTTACGTCAATAGAAAGAAAAGTTTTTGATTGTAAAATATGTCGATATTAAAAGTTGGTTCCATAAGAATCAACTCCTTTTTACGTATAATGCAGAAGTAAATTGTTTTCATTGTCATATTTCACTGTAAAAGAAATGAAAATAAATTACGAAAAAATTGACGTTAACAAGCCATATTTCTTCGTGTTTTCATTGGGTGCACTCACATTCTACCGTCGCATATCCGACATTAGCGCAATTCTGATTGAGCCTTGAAATCGAGTTAAGCTTTGCAAGCCATTCAGTTGGCTGAATCCTAATTCAATTATAATGGTAGTGACCTACATTGCGCTTGCGCGCACTCGTTTAGATTTCAAATTAACCCAACTGTCATCCCTATTTCGATTTGCTCGATATCTCTACGCTTAGTTTCTTAATTCCGATGGATGTACGCTTTCATTCGATGAAAATAAGTAATGTAAACAAAGATGTAGCGATAAATATACATTTACTTTAATTACCAAAGCTTGTATACTCCTGGATTTAAAGTACTCGTATCAAATTTAATAAAAGTACGTTGATAAGACAGAACTGGTAATTTAAACATATTTCAATGTTAGAAATTTTAAACTTGAGTTCAATGCAATTTTATCGACTACTAAAATGTACGCTATTTACATTTCGTTGTTTCTTCGTTGTTAATTTTTTCACAAGTTTGTTTGTTTCGCTTTTAATATAAAATATTTCGTACTAAAATATCGTAACATGATAATAATTATGGAAGAAATAGTGAAGGTAGAACATTGCATCGGTTTAAAAGATATTACTGGTGAAGTAGTAAATTTCAGTGAACAGCATAGTAAAATTTATTCACTACGAGACATAATTCTTCCTACTTTTGTTTTCGGTAAAAAAAAATGTTATTAAACTTTATAGGTTGGATGATGAATGTATGTGTACTTTATACTTCTATAATTACCAACCAAGAGACAACAATTTCTTATAGTGTTTACAGTTGAAAATACGTGTGATACGATCGGCAATTAAAGCAAAGTCAAGCATGTATTTTTAATTTATTAATAAGCATTAACAAAAAATATTTTATTTATATAAAATACATAAATATTATAAAATAATGTATATACTAAAATTTAAAATTCTTATTTTTATTGTCAATGAAAGGATTACGCCTTTTTGTACTTTTATTATCTTAAAAAGAAATTTTCATTGTACGTTAGTAAAAATTAGATTTTCAATTACGTAAATTAAATAATTATATAAAAAGAGTAGTACTTAGTTTAAATAATTTATAATTTATTATTATACATGACTCTAACGTCTTTACATGCAGAAGAAAAAGTTTGTTCTTGTAATTAAAAATCGAGAATGATGAATTATACGTAAAACTTCTAATTAATGTTCATTTATTCATAAATTGTTTAGCGTAATACCATTATTTATTTTTACAAAGACGATACAAAATTTATGCGATCTATTTGTATGTTAATCAAGAAAAATTATTTTCCTAGATACACTTCGTAAATAGATTAAAAGTTTCGACTAAGAACTCGGTGTAAAGTAAATAACATAGTTTTTAATTAATTCCGCGCACAAAATTTCTAATATAATAATGCTATTAAAAATCAATTTAGCTCGTCCCAATTGAAGTCGGTTAGTGGATAATCGACGAGTGATTCACATAAATAAAGAATGCTTGTATACGATCCATCTGGGTACATATGCGAATACTAAAGCGTAGCATTTATGACACAATTAGGTTGAATGTATCAAGTGGAAGAAACGTGCCATGGAATTTATGTCACTACTTCTATGGCGTATTCAATATATTGTATACTACAAAGAAATAGCACGTATAATATTTTTTAATATCGGATATTTACTTTTTACTATTTTTTTATTTACATTCGAATCCAAACTGATGCGGAAAATATACGTTACTGTTTAATTTTCTCGATAAAGCTAATATCGTTTCAAAAAATATATAAAACAAAATTCGTAAAAAAATAATTTTATAAAACATAGATTTTACGTTCAAATTGATATAATACAAAAAATACAAAGTTTTATCAACGATAATACCATTCGAATTGTACCAAAGCAAAGTAATCTTCGATGAATCGAGTGTGAGCCAATTCGCGTAAACTTAGATTTTTATTCGGCTAAATCAATCAACTTTCGATAGACCCGCTCAAAACAAAGTCCGCGATGTCTCGACGCGATACTTTATAATTAGATGCAATAGATTTGCAGGGAATAACCGTAGGAAATGGAACTATAACGGAGAGAAGGAGGGAATTAGACTCGCGATAAGAAGAATCCTATTTTGGCGGAAGACGGAAGAGAAGCAGAGAAGCACCGGAAAAGCCGCGAGAATCGAGTTTATTTCGGCGGAACGCGAGATAAGAACATCGGAATGTTCGCTGAGCGAAACTTTCGCCGAGACGATTCTCGTCCCGCGTTATCGCGGCATCTGGACGTTACGTCGGAGGCATACGGCCTCGCTATTAGGCGACTCTTCCGCCTTTATTTCCTCGGCAGCGCACGAAAAGAAAGAACGAGGTAGTTGGGATTTACGGCTCAGACTCCTTTCCACTCGTTCATTCGGATCGATAACGGATAGATCTTATACGTTTGATCGCCCGGAGTCATGTATCTCGAACTGCTCGATTAGCGATCCTTAGTTTATTACGGAACTTGTAACCTCTTTGATTGCTCGTTAGCCTTCATCGGATAATCGCTTTAGTTTGGTAAATGGCTATATTACGTATGTGTAGGGGACTAAATGATTTGTCTTCTCATGAGTCACGCCACTCGCCGAATCTTACGCTCGATGTTATCTCCCCTAGCCTGGGAATTTTTTTTCGATCGTTCGGACTCTTTTTCCTTTCTTTCTTATTTCTCCAAAGCTTTTGCTCGCGAGGACCAACTTTTAATTGGATTTTCATTGGTCTCTTATTTCCGTTAGATCGAAGTTTTTAAAACCGCGATTGCGGTGATCGAGATTAGTAAAAGTCGTCGATGATAAAAAATGAATCATTGGACGCGAGATTAGATTTTTTCAGTCAGTTAGATATTTTCAGAAGTTTTCTCGGTACGATCTTTGGACGATAAGTATGAATTACACATCTTTTGATTCACTCGATTTCTATAATCAAACTTTATAAGTTACGGACGACGCTAATGAAAGTCCTTCCGTAATATTCGTAATTACCGTTCTCAGTCGTTGTATATTATTTTATTTATATTTTTATCGTTTTAAAGTATATAAATCAAGCTGCAATTTTATAATTATGTGATACTTTCGATCACCGCTCGTCTTTACGTAGACATACCTATCGATAAATTACAATATTTTAAAAGTATACACTAAAATTGATAATAAACTATTCTTGATTGATAATTATCGATTGTTTATTACGTTATTCAAATCGTTTTACGATATTTCAAGAAACGATGGAAACAATTATATTTATTTCTTTAATAATTATTTTAACGAAGCTCGAGACGTTGTAAAAATAAAATTGAACCAATGATGGAAACTCTGTATTCCATTAAAAAGTAATAACGTAATTTAACAAGTGGAAAATACAGTGACCCAAGCATTTCTCGAACGAGTATCTTCGCGTACCCATCCATAAAAATAATTTACATTTTACAGAAATTTGCAATGTATATTTATGAGAAAAGATTTTAATCGATCACCTACGCGTATAAAAATGAATTTTCCAATTATTTCACCTCTCCTTATCATAAATAAAAATTAAATTTATAGCGCTGGAAATTCCATTCGGTTGATACTAAAATTTCATTTAAGATCGTCTCGTATTTCGTTGCTGGTATCACGGATCTCGATCGTATAATTAGATCTAAGATGATACAATAAATAAAATTAGGACGAATGCGAGCCTCTTTTTATATTTTTATTCGCACGTACTTCAAAACGAGAATAAGAAGGTTCAACGAAGGAAGAAAATTTAAATATATCGATAAGCGCAGCGAAAAAGCAACGGAATTTCACGAAACACGTAGCACGAAGACGTTATTAAAATCGTCCCACCAGATTTCGTGAAATGTTAGAAGCTCCCGCATTCAATTCGGATGATCTTCCATCGTTGGAAAGCTCCGAATCGCCGGAATTACGATTCAGCGGCCGTTGCGCGATCAAATCCAGTGGCTAAATCGAAATAAGGAAAAGCTCGCGTAGACCTTCGTGCTTTACATACAATCGAACAGAACCGAACGGAACCGAACGGAACCGAACGGAACCGAACGGAACCGAACGGAACCGAACGGAACCGAATACAATCATCGAATAGATCCAAGGGAGATGCCGCAACGTCGCTGTCAGCGGACGAGGAAAGAATCCCGGGTTATCGGATCCCCCGCGGCGATTGACCGACTCCTGGCCCGACGCCAAACGCCCGCGGCGTTCCTGGCGCCTGGATAACGCGAGCCTCCCGCGATTCCGTAGGAGCTACGTGGCCAATGGAGGCTATCTTAACCGATAGCCCCAGATAGCGAGGCAATCGTCTCGAGCGACTGCTTCTTCCTTTTCGTTGGCTTCTTCTTTTCCCGGGGACACCGACGTCGGTTTTCTCGGGGTCGTCGCGAACGTGGAATTACCCACGAACCCACGACTCGGCCTCCGACTATTTTGGCGGTCTTCTATTCGACTTCTAAATATATCGAATCGAATATTCATCGTGGGCAATTCGTTTCAACCTACGTGTCGCGATCGTATCGTAGCGGTGATTCAACTATATACAAAGTAACCGCGAGGAAATTAATTTCTTTTTAAAGCCAACGACATCGTTTCATCGTCGTTTATTACTTTATTAAAAGGAGGATCGTCGATAACATTGTCGTCACATTTATATCCACGGCCCATTTACTCAATGTATTAAAATAGAATTATATACTACAAAATCGGAGTAAAGTAATTCGTTAAATGAGAAAAAACTTATGTGCTTAAAACTGACGCGCAAAGTGAAGTAACGGTTTAGGGTAATATTCTAATTGAAGCATCTAAAAAATTATCACGACCGTCCACTCGAGAAAGTTCGAGTATAGATTTTGCTATTAAGAATGAAATTAAAATTTTCACATCGATGTACGGAATAAAAATAAATCATGGGTTTTGCATTGTTCTACGATACATCGATGTTAATATAAAATTTAGAAACTATCAGTGCAAAAAATAATAAAAAAATTAAAGGTTTTTCTCGTTATTTAGTTACTTTTGTTTCCATCTATTCGTTATTTTAATTGACTCTATCCATTATCGATTATAAAAAAAAATCGGATGAACAATGTTCGAACAAAGTTGTACGACATTTTTTCTCATTTTGTATCCCAAAATAAAATAACTAACCTTTTCCTATAATTAATGAACGAAGCTTAAGCAAAGCAGCAAAGAATGTCAGAATTAGGATCTTAATCCACCTTGAATTTTGAACCTTATCGTTTTTCTGTACCTCGGAAGCAGGTCTATCCCGTTTCAGCAATCTGGTTAGCCCCAAAGAACGCTTGCAGTAATCTCATTGAAACGACAACGTTAATCGTGTGCAAGAGAATGAGGGGGGTTGGCAATGGGTGGCAATGGGTGGCAATGGGTGGCAATGGGTGGCGGTGGTGGCGGTGGTGGCGGTGGTGGCTGGAGAAGATCACCGCGGCGATCTTCGGGCTTTTTACGGACGCCATTCGTCAGGCCCCTGGCTTATCCATCCCTGTGAGCCGATAAATCCCGTGAGTCGTTGGCCCCGGGTCGCGATATCGTGAATTCGTGATTTTCGCGCGGTGTACGTTAAGTACCTCTTCGTTAACGTCGCGTCGGGCCTCCGTTGCCAAAGTCACTTAGTAATCGAATTCGGGGTACTGCGAGGCTGTGCTCGAGCTTTTTTTTATTGCGAGCTTAATGTCGCCTCCTTTGGACGCTGCCAACCGGAATTCAATCGACGGAAATTATAGGTTTTCATGGCATCGATTCAAGAATTTTATTTCAATCGATACTACATTCGTTCGCAGTTGAGAAAAATTTATTATCCGAGATTTCAACTTTACGATTTGATAAAGAAATTACACGAATTACATTGTTTTCATCTTTCAAACATCCACCCATACATTATAACGTTTCCACACTGATATTTATTTTAATGCATTAACGAACTTTCGTTACTTGGATTTATAAAATTATACTTTTTTATTTAAAAAATTATTTTATTTTCATTTTTATGTTTCCCATTGTCGATATTCGTTGTATCGTTGGTTCGTTATTTTTGCATTAAAGCTTTCGAATGAACTGCGAATTTTAAAATACCACTTCTTTATTAACTTATATTTATTCCAGTTGTTATTTTTTTATCCGATATATTTTTGTTCATTTTTAAATTTATAAAAATAGTATAAACCATTTCACGGTTATAAATAAAATAAATAAAATGAACGAACGTAAAAACTTAACAAAATGTTTTAGTTCTTCGTATTTCGTATTATAAAATTTAATTGTACGTGAAATTTTTTACGAAGAGAAAATTCGTATTAAAATTAAAAAATTTTAATCTCGTTTCTTCGCTAGTTTTTCGCTTTTTGATGGAAAAAAGTCGATTCGAGAGTAACTTATTTTTAATCGTATCGAAGTGCAATAAAACAAATATTTTAATAATTTGTAAACGCGTTACTTTTCGATCAAGCGATACAGGAATAATCCATGTAGATTTCTTAAAAATATTACGGTAAGGCAACGTCGATTCTAGTCGATCAAAATTAAGGGTCAAACTTCGCGGAATCTAACGTTTACTTAAAAAGCAGTTTTCATTTTAATCGTAAATTTTGTATCCGTGAAGGACACTAAAACCCCAAAAAGTGTAAGCTAAAATTTTATTGCGAGTATAAAATAATGGTTCGAGACAAGAAAATAAATTCAAGAATGATTTCAGTATTCTCACGTACTTCGCGGCGATGCTCCAACGAAAACTCTCGTTGCTCTTGGCGTCTTTGGCTTCCTGCTCCAAGTTTACACGGAGAAGCCGCGGAAACTATCGAATCTTCCCCCGCGGTTCGAACGTTTCGAGAATTCCACGAGGCCGGTATTAAAGTCGGTCCAAGGTAGACGTCGACCCGCTCTTGTCTCGACTTCTCGATACCGTAAAGGGATAAAAGTCACTTGTCCTTGGAATCGAAAAAGGCGAATCGCGTTGTTATTTTTCAAAGCGAAATCTCGAGTGTCCCTAGACTCGATTCGATATTAATAGATTCGCTAGTTTTTTTTTTTTTATACAAATGGAGTCGAGGGAATGGAAAGGAGGGTGAAAAAAAAAGAGCGCAGAAGTGAGTTAACGGATCGAAAGTAGTAGAGTGACGCAGGAAAAGAGGAAAAGCGAGATTTCTAGGCAAAATAACTGTGCTAAAAGTCAGGAAAGAGGTTGGAGAACGAGAATTTCTGAAGCAGCGGTACTCATCTTTTAGTCGGGAGGCTGCGATGCACGTTCTACAAGGGCACTCCAAGCTCGACACGCGTGTGGACTCGTGTGGACTCGTGTGTGTGTGTGTGTGGGTGTGCACTCGTAGATCGTGGACGCGTAGGTAAGGGAGCAACGCCGAAATATCAGGCGCAAAAAGCGACGCCCGGAACGACTGTCATCGCGGTTGCCGTTACTCGACGAGTGGATCTTCCCGGGAAAAAAGAAACGCGATGCCATTGTGAGAGTACACACTCGTGACTTCTTGAATCTCGACAATTATGACTGCGTTCGGTGACTCCGAGAGCAAGAATTAGTCCTTTCTGGCACCCTTAACTTTTTTTTTCTTTTCTCGTTGAAAGGAGAAACGCCGTCGCCGAGTGGCAAGTCTATTTTTGTACTAGAATACACGCTTATATATTTATGCGAAAACATTGCGAGCGTTCGATCCTTACCGAGTAGCGTCTTTAAAATATATATCTTTCAATTTAATTTTATAATAAATGAAATTTACTTTCGTTGCAAGATGTTTGTTCGTTAGAAACTTTAATAATTAAGTAAACTTTTAGGTAATACTCGAAAGAGTTTTCACGGTAAAATTCACGATATTCCGAAATTCGTTGTAAAAGATTATTACTTTCTATCTGGTAAACAACAAATCCAATGTTGTAATTATCCATTCGAATTAATTATGCTACGATTCGAGTAAAAATGAAACGCGTAACCTTTAGTTTCGCCTTTGAAGATAAAAATTTTTCTTCGCGAGCGAACCTCGATTATCTCGATTTAAAATGCAATACGTAATCCTCGTTTCAAAGTAACGAATCCGTCGAATCATCCGCCGATGAAAACCGAGGATCACTCAGCGATTTATGAAGAGATAAATGAAAAGTCGGACTCGCGTTGGCCTCGATCATCCCGTGGAAATGAATCTTCAAAAGTGTTCTCGAGCAACGGATAAAAGTAGTTGGTAGCGGTTACTCGTTAACTGGATCGTTGAAAATGTACCAGTCGAGGGTAGAATTTATGACGCGTTTCGGAAATAATTATTCCTACGTGGCTACGGTATCCAGACGTCTCTGGATATGGATAGTGCAAGAGCAGACGTATGATTTTAAATCATAGTTTCGAAATCGGTTCCGAATCAACTTTTTCTTGTGTGCTTTGAGTTCGATTGCTCTAACTAAATTGTAATTGAATTTTGGAATTGCGTACGTTTCTTTTGCTTTTGATTAGATTTTCTTTTGTCGCGTAATAAGATTTTACGGATTTACAAATGTAAAATTAGAAAATGTTATCGGAATTATTTACAATATTTTAAAAAACCAATAAATAAGCATTTTTTTTAATTTTTAAATTTTAAAATCGATCGATAGTTCTGGTTTTATAATTAAAATATTTGTTACTCGTTATTGCAAATTCTTCCATATATTTTTTAAACTACTCATTATTGAAAATTCTTTTTATATATACTGCACTTGTATATACTTTAGAGAAATTAAAAATTATATATATATATGTATATATATATTAAGGATTACAATTCCATTCAACTTATTAAAATTTTTTATAAGACTAGACATAAATATACAACTAATGAGATAATTTTTAATTTTTTTACAGGTTCGACAATAATTATATTAAAAGCGTAACGTTTAGACATATATTTTGCACATCTTAAGAAATGTTATCTATTTTTTATTTTTACTTGGTGGTATAAAAAAACTCTCGTTAAATTTCGAAAGAAACGTGAAAAAAAATCGTAAATTAGAGTCATTATTATTATAATGAGTAATAAAAAATTTTAATATTTTAACTACTACCGTTAGATCCAGTTTTCTAGAGCTATTGACAATAATACTTACTTAAAATATTATTCCTAAATATACGACGTCGTAGCTATTAAAAAAAAGTAAAAATTTTAATTAGCTATCTTCAATATTCTTTAAGTTGTTTCATGCCGCAAAACTTTCTTAATCAGCGCTTAATATTATATACTACGAATTTTTAATGAAAATTACATTGTACCAGATGTAATTTTCACACCAAAGAGTAACGGAAATGTAAAGCTACCTCGGAAAGATTAAAGTCAGCTATAATCCTTATGTTACTACTCAACCGACAAAGGATACGATATCAGATGGAATAACGCGGAATTTTTTTTAAATACATAATTTAATCAAATATTTTTTTTGCTTATAATTTTTCTTTAAGAGAACGAGAACTTCGTATAGTGCAATGTAAATTTAAGTCAAACATTTATTTAATTAATATTCTTTTATCGAGAGAAAGGATACCGTAAAAAATTACATAACGTACATTTTGTGAGTTATAATATATTTAAAGAAGAGTCTACTTTACTACTGAAATTATACATTCGCACATTTTCTCTAACGAGTCTTATTATTACTGTTCAAATAGTCCCAATGATAATTATGTATTATAATTATTTTGCGTTACGGTTTCCTTAACGACAACTATCAAACGTAAAACCAATGATTATAGCGTTTCTACTATAGTTTTAACGTATAAAATATATTTAATTGTATACGAAAGTTCATATTATACAAAAATATTTTTTTCGTATATTACCAAAGATCGAACATTACCAGAACAAAATAATTATCGAAAAGGAATTAATTTTTAATATTTAATAATCCAAGCATTAATATTTATTCATAAATTGAACAATAAAACGTACGTAATAAAATTTCTTGAATAACGAAACTTTTTTTAAAATATTACTATTTTAAACGCTTGAAATTTAATTTATATTTCGCATGGATCAAAATACTTTTATTACTATTCTGAAATAAACGTATAAATAACCAATTAAGTACTTATGTTTTTCACAAATTCTATTCGACATATATACTTATCGATATCAAAATTAAAGACTTTTGTTTTAAATTCGTTCTTTGAAATAGAATTATTTTCTTATATAAACAATTTTTGGTGAGAATAAAATCTTATAAATCATTAATTTGAATATGATAATTAAATTATTAATTAACTTAATATGTATATATATATATATATTTTGAAGAACAAATTATTCTAATTAAAAACTTCCCTTTTTACTTTACAACGAGTCTTCGGAGTATCCGTTAATTAACTTAGTTACACGATGCGCGTTACATAAAAGTCGTTTTATTTAAAAAACAAGAGTTCTCAAACTTTAATTTTGCTAGAATGATGATTCCATACTCTACAAATATTATATTCATAATTATCATCGTTGATAATGATAAAAGTGTGCAAGCAATCGATCGTTTCTTCGTCAATTAAGCAAGAAAAAACGTATCAACGTTGCGTGGAAAGAAAAGCAAACAAAATGATTCGATCGATCGTTGCGTTCAACAATATTCGGAGATATATATTCGATGAACGCATTAATATAATATTTGAAGAACTAATTTTGAAAATAGCGAAACTCCTAGCGTAGTCTTTCTTACGTATAGTATTTTACTCGGGTATTATCGGTACCTCTAATTTCTGTTCTCTCCTTCTCTCAGCACCAAAGCGTCCTTAAAGAGTCGGAGGATAATTACAAGCGCGAGTCGGTGGCGCGGCATATGAGGCACACGTCGTTTAATAATGGCCGAGGTCCCATTACTTTCAAATTAACAATTAAGAATTTTCCATTGGTGGTCATGGGATGAAGAGGATGAAAGATGGCGAGCGAGAGAGAGAGAGAGAGAGAGAGAGAGCGAGGGAGAAAAACGTCAACGGCAGCCGAGGAAAATAAAAATTAGAGGGAGCGTAACCAACCGAGAGGTTGTTGACCCTGCTAATTATATGTCCCTGAAAATCTGTTCGATTTTAAAAGGGAACTCGTGTTCCATGAGCTTCCGGTCGATGCTGCGCTTTTTAATTTGTACGCGGATACCCGGGGGACGATACCGAAGCGAAAAACGAAATAAAATTTTGTTTACGCGCGTCACTGTCGCCTCCCCGTGATTTCATAATTGCAGTCGAAGTTGTTAAATTAATTAAAGTAACGTTGGGCTTTTTATTTCTGACGAGAATCGGATTAGCGGACAAAACTGATGAAAATAACGATGGAACCTCGATCCGTGATCGTTACCTTGTCCAAATTATAGCTTTAAGACGACTCATTTGTAAGGAACAAATTATTGCCTTTTTTTCTTCTTTCTTTATAAAACGCGACACTTCGTCGCATAGACAAAAAAAGTGTAAAATTTCTTAATGTATTGCTCTTTAATTTAAACTTATACCTCGGAGTTAACTACATCGTTGGCGAAGTTGAGTTACTTTCACCGAGGATGAAAAGGTTCGGTACGAATTTTTCGAAACAAAACGAAGTGCTCTTATCGTAATAAAAATGTAACCGGAGAAATTTTTTTCCGACGGTGAGAAGCTTAACCATCTCGTAAAATTAATGTGAAGGAGTCGAAAAAAGACAGTGGCGAATTAATTAGCGCGATTGCGACGAAAGTCGTAAATAAAGAGCGCATGAAATTCAATTGATACGAACGAGCAGAAAGAAGTGGAAAATGGAGAAAAGAATTTTGAAAACCTTCCGTAATAATTACGAGAGAGTAGGCGTAACTTTTCGCGACCAAGGCAATAATTCCTCCGTCTTATTTAAGACGCGTAACTTTGCTCGTGGTAAAGAAGCGAATTTAAATTTCCAGAGCAGTGTAAATTATCGGCGGGTCGCGGATAAAGCCAGGACTCTTTTCGTGACCGCGAGACCGGAAATGCGCGGCTTCGGATGTGAAAAAGGTGAGGCTTTTCGAGGACCTCGTCCTTGGGAATTTCCGCGTTGAACCTTCAAGTACCGCGAAACTTTGTCGTCGTTGATCTTGAGCCATTGTAGAGGACGTCGTCGTAAACTTGAGATCGCCTCGATGTTTATCAAATAGTGGAAGTTGTCGAGTCTCGAGTAGTTGCATTTCGAATGTACTTCAAAGCGTAAATAGCTGGACTATGTGATTAAAATCGCGGGTGCGATAACACTGCGATAATCCAACGTGGTTTTTTTTACTTTTGTGGATTCAGAATCGTAACGGCGGTACTTGGCTCTGCAAATACGTCCGAACTATATAAACGTTCAAATATTCTTCGAGTACTATGTTAAGAAAAAATATGCAATAATTACGTAAAATTTCTATTTTATAACTAACGAAATTTTTAATCTTTCAAGAATTTCTGAAACGGAACAAATATTAGATATAACTGATCAAATACCTTATAATTTCAATTTACGCGTTTAAAAGTACTTAAAAATTTTAAATAAAAATTAATCGAATATCGTTTTATGTCATATTTTAAGTTACGTAAAAAATTATATGTAAAGATGGATAAAAGAAATTTAACATGGCGAGTTAAAATTCGTGAGTATAAAAAAGAATTGGAACAAAAAAAATGATACACCCTATTCGAATACGTTTAAAAAAAATTTTCTAAATACGACACGTTACGATATTTCTCAATAAAGAATAAATTTATATCATTATTATTTCGGTTCGAGGCAGCAAAAACAGTAGTCTAGGTATAAAACTATTACAATAACGGATGACATAAAACGTTTATGGGCGTTGAAGGAATAAACTTAATTAACCCTAATTACCGCATCTTAGAAAATGGAACGAAAACGATTTAAAAACTCGATTTTACGTCGGCGTCACGCAAACGACAACTCGCCCTCAAAATTTACAATCGCTCTATTCTTGGAATTATTTACCGGTCACCGCATCCTCACCGCATCCTCGCCGCATCCTCGCCGCATCCTCACCGCAGGACCACCCGAACGAATCGAGCGAAACCACTCGTCGAACGTTCCTTGCCCAGGAAAACTCGGAGCTCTGCCGTTAAACTGCCGATCACCGAGTTCGGATCTTCCCTCCCTCGAATCACACCCGCGACTCGATCCATCGACGCAAACCTCCGATCCCGAGCGCCTTTTAATTACCGGACGCGGAGGACGAAAGGGCGTTGGTCGCGCCCTCGAATTACACGGGAATTACCGGGTAAAAGGGTAAAAAATACTCGCGCGAGCCGTCCATTAGTGTTGGAGCGTTAACTCGGAAACTGGGAAACGTCGAACGGGCGATTCTTCATCGGGGGGTAAAGGCGAACGATGGTTTGACGAACCGACTTTCCAATGGTTATTAGTCTCCTGATTTAATTAAAGGATTCCGTCCGTTTATTTTCACCGAGCGTATGCGCATCCATATGCATGCGTACCTATGTATACGGGTGCATAAATACGCTTGATTGAAATAGAGAATTTCGTAGAGCCGTACGTAGAGCCGTATAAAGCGAGGAGTTGGCGATAGCGTTAACGAATTTCGGTTACTTTCGATCCCATCCAAAATCGGGAGGCAAATACGTAAGCGACTATTCAACTTTGCTACGCAAATATATAAGTTGCCAATTGTTCGTAATTAAATTAACGTCCGCGCATCGGTTATGCTTTGACAGATTTTTGCATCGTGATTTTCCCCTGGCAAATAATATATTCAAACTTGGCGGTAGACTCGAAGCGACTATTCTCGCTTGTTTAAATTTAAATTATTATCGCGCTACGATTGTTTGGCAAATTTATTTTTATCCGCGCTCGAATCTATTATAAAGTGCTTTTCTATACAGCGGGTACAAATCTGCATAAACCGTTAGTATTAACGTTATTCTTGAATTTTACTGACCTTGCCGATACTAATTTACACAAATTCGAACCGTAATCACGTATTTCATGGATATTTGCCGTGAAATTTTGTTGTTGTATGTAGTGTATATAATCCTAAATATTGTATCGGTTAGTCGTATTAATTATACTCTAATTCCACTGTATCAAGTTTGAATTAAATTAATACGATAATAAAGTTATGTTTCAATTTAGCATATATTTGTACCCGAATCGTCCAGTTTCGTATTGTATCAACGAAAAAAAATTACTACTCGTTTTTAATATTCATCGAATTTATATCATTATATTAACTATTATATTTAATATTCATTTTTTGAGTCGTCTAGCGATATCGATCGAAATCGATCGAAACTCCGTAATCTCGGATTAATATAAAGTATTTTTCATATTTATGGGAAAAAGCGGTAAAAGGACACCGATTCGATATCGAACGACAAAATACATTAATTAATATCGCGTTTCGATGCTTACGCGAAAATCAAACACCGAGTATTATACAACGAAAGGTAAGCATAATTATGGAATGAAGTTCACGACACTATTTCGAGCGATAAATATGACTAAAATGATAAATATTATGGTACGATTTAAATATTGTAATATACAATCACGAAAATATTTTAATTCGAGTCATTTTTTTAAAATTTAAAAATATACCATCCATTTTTTAAATCATGAACTACATCGATAGATTAAAAGAATAATTTCTTGAATCAAAGTATAATATTCGCTGTATCTACTTACGTTAAATAAGTACGATTTAACGATTACATTTCTTAGATTATTGTTTTCAATTTATCATTTCTAGAAACTTTACTCTTCAACAATTATTATACCATCCATTATCCGTTACATAATAAACTTTTGTTATCCTCGAAAGTGTAAAAGCTGTACGTCAAATATATTTAACGAATTTTGCTCGTAAAAGTTGGACAGTTATTAATATTATTATTTTTCATGAATAAAGTTAGGCGCAAATAGAAAAAGTACTTTTATTGAAAATGATATTTTTCCGTTTAAATGTTTAAATATTATTCGTATAAAATATAGTTGTTTTGAAAAATTTTTGCTAACAATTTTGATTTACGTTTCGGATATAAAGAATTAAAATTCATACGTTAAAACTTGTCTTTGAAAACCGATCGATCGTTGAATCACTGCAACATAGTATAACATATTCTAGAATGAAATCGGAGTACGAGCTTTAGTCTACATTATCGAAATTAATTCGAAGATTCTTTCAACGAATCAACATAAATTTTAATGAATTGTACAAATGAATAAGAATTGCATTTTGATTCGTCGAACCATTTAGTTAATAAAACGTAAATAAAACCGAAGAAAGTAATCGCAAATGGTAGAAAAAAGTGGTAAAACAATGCGGAATATTCGAGTAAAATTACAAGTTTCCCTGGGAAAACGAGTCTCGTATAAACAGAGAAAGGAAAGAGCCCGAAAAGATGATGCTAATGAACCGCGAAAAGACATTAAGATACGACAGTCGCCAAGACCCTCGTCATTTTTAATTTGTACAAGCACAAACGCAGCCTGCGATTTCATAATTCAATTTTTATCAGCCGGTACGCTCTAAGGCTCGAAACTACTACGGGGTATCGAGGACCGACTTAACTAAGATGCATGATCGCAGATTACTTTAACCAAAGATTAACTCGGAAGTTTGGCTCTGTGCTGAATGTGCAGGAGTTCATCCCGACGGTGGGGTTGCTCTTTCTCGTTCTCCATATCCTCCTTCTCCTCCTTCTCCTCCTTCTCCTCCTTCTCCATCTGTGCGAGGAGAACCGACTCGCAAGAGTTTCCTCGCTGTACCGGGAACATTTGTTACAAGTTTGTAGTTTCGCCGGAGTGCGGACTTGGATGAAGCGGGTGGGGGAATTCCTTACTTACGCGTATATCGCCCTCTCCATAGGTTTCGATCTCTATTTACTTACCGGGAAATCTTTTTCGAATCGCTGTCGGATCTTTTTAAGCTTTGTTGGTGTGAAATATTGCGCCGTGCTTTTAGCTGTTTCGATTTTTAGTTATTGGTACTGCAGTGAAATATCAGCGCTATCGACGCATCGACTAAATCTTTCCAGCTATGAAACGTTCCTACAACGAATATTCGAAGCAACTATTTGGTTCGAGCTCGATGATTTTTTTTTAATCGAACGCATATTTTTATTGATTTCTTCGGAAAGTAAATCTTGCCATTCGTTGAAAATACAGGTAGATCGTAATTGCAAAATTCGTGCATTTCTCGAGCTTTTGTCGCATTAATTTTACACTGGGAAAGAACGAGTAAATTTCATTAACGTTTGTTTGAATCTAAATTTTAACGTTTCCTTTGACCATATAATATTTACCCATAAAACAAACTGTTTAACCATTCTATATCGATATTTCCACAATTTACGTAAATGTAATTTTAATCGAATCACGTATTCATTTTCCGGTAAATATCCTTTCATCTTTGTACTACTTTGTACTTACGATACTCGTTTGTAAAAATACCTTTGATTTTTTTTGTAAGACAGCTTTTAGATGTCTAAATTTAGAAACGAACCCAATGTTTCCGTGCCTAATTACAAATATTTTTCCGCCGATACTTGGTTAATATCGCGGATCACTTTTCGCGCAAATATTTTTGCGTGCGAAACGAACCGAGAAGGAAAAAACAGTCATCGTAAATTCACGCACCGGTGAAGGATTTCAACGTCCGATTACGTTTCGACTCGTGCATATAAAATTCGTTTATCATTTCCCTTTTCTGCACATCCAACCGAATTTTACACGGCTCCGGTATCCCAGAGCAAGCGTTTTACTTCTCTTTGTTCCATCGATAAATATCACGAGATAACGGGTTACGCGATCTCGGCGGTGAGCGACAAAGAGCGAACCTCGCGTACCTGGTGAAACCAAACTCCTCCACCGCGACGTTTGCCGATAACAGCCGGGGACCGCAAAACCCCCACCTCTTTCTGGCACCACCCTTGCAGGATTCGCACTCGTTTAACTCGTTCGGATACGATCTATCGCCGAACTCTCGCCGAACTCTCGTCGAACTCTCGTCGAACTTTCGCTTCTCGATGCTGCATTCGTTCACGTTCGTTGACGTTCGTTGACGTTCGTTGACGTTCGTTGACGTTCGTTGACGTTCGTTGACGTTCGAAATGTGCCGAAGCTTTTCCGGGGGTGGAAATTTTGCGAATCGCTCGAACCAGGTTCCATGGCTATTGCTACGATGGAGATTTATTTTTTAAATGTTTTTACGCGTGCGAGTCGCCGATTACGCGAAAATTGTTGGGACTGCTCGTCGAAAATGGAATATGGTTTTTAGCGTTCGACGCCAATTTTTTAATAAACCATCGAATAAAAGCTTAATGAAGTTGATGCGTCGAATATTGAAACCATCGCATTTTTTGATTTTTTTATTATTATAATAAATATGTCAAAAATAGCTTATTTCGTAAAAAATTTTATTATGATTCATAAAATATATATCGATTTATTTTTTTGTCGGTAATGTATATATAATGCATCGTTTTAAATTTTAATATCCTGATAATAATTAAAGACACGGAAAGTATCTGTTATGTGATAAAATATAAATAAAGAGGAATTTTTTATTTATCGTTATAAACTCGAATAAAATAGTTATATTTTCAACTTTATGATGTTTTTGAAAATTAAACAATTCGTATTCAAAAAATTATTAATAAATGTTCGGTCATACAGAAATATTTAAAACGTTGTTAATATTAAAAAAGAGATAAAAAAGAGTAAGAAATTTTCTTTTTAAAGCGGCACTGGTCTATATTTTCAATTTTTTAATAAAAAATATGTATAATAATTAAATTATTATATCAGGTACAAAAAATCAAATTCTACAAAATATTTTTTAGTATTTAATATTCCAATTCTAATCGATTTATGTATTCTAATATATAAAATAATTAAAATATGTTTTATCGCTATTATTTAATTAATGATTTAATATTTTGGATATACATAAATATCAAGATACAGACTCTAGAGAAGAAATAGATTTGAAAGCGTCGTTCTACGTTTTTCCAATAATACATTAAACTATTTGGCTTCCACACAAGAAACGACTCGCAACCAATTCATAAAGATATCTTATGTGCTCACTTATACGAGATTTTTATTATGGCATTCATTTGTGACTAAAAAAAATTAGTTTTAATATATTACGTTTTTATTAATTTAATAGACAGAAAGAAGAAAAAAGTATAAAAACAAATAAGAAATAAATAAAGAGTGGCAGAAAGAATGTGGAAATAAGAGAATGAAAAAGAGAGAGAGAGAAAGAAAATGGATTATAAATGATGTACAAATATCATATTGTGAATATACTATAATAATAGAAATAAAATTTTAATGAAATATCGTATAACGTTTAAGCAAAACAAAAAGAACTGCAATTTATAATATCCATATGCAATATTTTATATTATAGTATAAAAAAAATTAATTTATATCAATATTATATCGACTTTTTAAATTCTCAAATAATAATTAGTATAAATTATTGAACGGTGAAATAGTTCGGTTACTCGCAACTATGTTCTATATACCAATTCAATTAAATTTATAATTTAAATAGTTTTTAATAATTTTCAGCAATCACTTTGAAAAATATTTGAAAAATCAAAATATTCGAGTAAACGGTGATCGAACGTTACCCTATATTAAAAAACAAACAATTTGAAACTACGAATATTTTTAATAAATAAACTTTCGTTAAATATAATCAAGACGATTTTAAAATAAGGTTTCATAAATTATAAAAAAAAACGTTATTTAAAGCAAACGGAACGACTTATTTTATATTAAAAATACGAATACGCATATTAAGTCAGAAATTAAATAATGAAAGTGCACTTTTTGAATATTGAGCGTTTAAATTTGGGACTTTAAAATGTAATGTGCAATATTCTTTAAGTTGGATATAAAGACAAGGCATCCAGTTATTGACACTTTTAGCTTCGTAGCTCGAGTGCACACTATAAAAACACACGCTATTGCATGAATAATACATGACAGTTTCGGTAGTATAAAGCGATGCTTGTCGACAATCAACGTCTCTCCAAAATGTATAATTTTTGTTTTAAAAAATACGACGAATGTCGCTGCAGAATCAGAAATATTTACCGACTATAAAATAATTAATATTTTCGGTTCAGAAATTTAACAAATGGTCGAATCGCACGAACGATAATTATTTTCTCACAAAAAAAAAAAGCATATTTAAAATCGCAAGTCAGACATTCGTTCGACGAAACGAATTATCTACCGTTTCGACGTATCAAATAAATTCATACGCGGGTAATACAAAAATACATATCTCAAAGAAACGAGTGAAGAGCAACGATTTACGTATCGAACGTTTTAAACTCGCGTGCTTCCGACAAATACGATAACAGAGAAAATAAAATATTAAAGTTAATGTAGAAATGTTCACGTAGACAATTGGGAAGTCGGTTGAACCAAGAGTTAGTTAACCAAGTCGGGCTTTCCATTACGGATTTTAAACAAAACCTCCGGGAAGTTCGGTCGTGATTAATTCATTTGTTAACGAAGAGTATCGAGCGTTCGCCGGAAAATTCAGTCTCGGAAAATTCAGCGGTAAAGGCGTCGCGAGAACGAATCGCGTTTTCGCGACACGCGATTCGGTCGAGCATCGGCTTACCCGGTTACCCGGGGGTGTATCAAATGTCGGGGGCTGCAAACCGGATCCGCTTGTCATCGCGCCTTACGTCCTTATCTCCTCCTTCGTCCTTGAGGGGAAACCAGCGTCCTTGCAGATACTCCGGAGGAGGGGCGAAATCCTAGAGCGCAACGCTCATGCATAATCCAGGAGCCTATATTTTCCGCGAAAAAGCCTCTCTTCGTTTTCCGCGGAACGAGCGAGCGAGAGGCTGGGGTGAATAGCCCCAGGATTACGAGGAGCAACGCGTATATATTCAAGTAACATTTTTTACTCTCTCTCGTACCTTCGTTCTTCCATTCTTATTCATACAACTGTTTTCCCTTGGTCTCTTATTCTTTTATACCTCCATTTACGCTCGCGATTCCGTGTAAGAGTTTCCCTCGATGCTTCTCTCTCTCCCTCTCTCTCTCCCTCACTCTCTCTCTCTCTCTCTCTCGCTCGCTCGCAAGTTTACGCAATCTCAGTCGTTGTTTCGCTCTATTTTTTTCGAGTACGCGCACTGAAAAGGATATTGCGAAGCAACCGCCAACGATGATTTGGGTATTCTCGAAGCTTCGAGGATACTCGTTTCTTTTCGCGGTGACATCGTAACTCGTCATTGTCGCTTAAGTGATTCGTCGAGAAAGGAGAAGAAACTTTTCCGAATAAAAGCTTCACCGAATTACAGCGATGGAAAGTACGAAGATTATCATATTGACAAAATGTAAAGTACTCCGGCAAATTTATATCGCGCCAGAGTTAAATTTTATCGTCGCTTAAGAAGATATTTCATTAACTTTTTAGAATTCTTATCGAACGATGAATTTATCTTTAAAGAATATATTTGACCAACGAATTTAATTCTATAGCTCTCGCTTCAAAATTTGATAGTCTATCGATAATTATTACCGTTATTTCAATTTCATAGTTAATCAACTAATTATAAGATAAATATTAAGTTAACGATTACTTTTGCGAACTTTACTAAAACATAAAACATCGATTCCTCGTGTATTTTTACGAGACCTTTAAGATTTTTATCGGAAAATATATTATTTACGGATGACTGTATTTTATTTTTTAGATAATGAAACCGTATAATTTTGTATACCTATCTCTAATAATTAAAAGCAAATAGGGAAACGTTTTAACGAATTAACGTTTACGATTAATCGAAAAAAAAGCCTCGTAACGTAAAAATTTTATCTCGTTGAATCGAATTAAATATATTGCTGAGAAAATAATTTGTAGTACCAAAACATTTATGATATTATATGAATTTTGCAAAAGGTTCGGTAAATTATACGTAGTTTTAAATCTGAGTTCAACGCATCCAAAACTTAAAAATCCTGTACAATCGGAAACCATCTCGACAATTGTAAATTTACGATACTAAATCATAATTTGACTAGATAGTCGGAATTCTATGGCCAAATGGAAATAGTTTTTTACGGATAACTTACAAGTTTTTCAATCTGGAAAACGGTGAAATTACCGAAACACTTTTCGGATCTCCATCGATCGCTAAATGGATAAAAAAGAAAGATCGTTGAATGCTAATAAACGTATATCTACGTATCAAAAATTTGAAACTTCTTCCGACTCGCGTTATCTTCCCATTTTTGCGTAAAATATTGAAAACTAAGTGCACGGGTTCTTTTCACCTGCGAGCTATATTTTAGAGTGCATCGAATCCCCTACTCTTCTTCTTTTATACAGCCATGAATTTTCTCGCGTTCCAGCGTAATAAGTACAAAAAGATAGCCGTATATATATTTTGTCTACCTAAGCGAAGAATTTATTGCCAGGCGAAATTCGGCGGAATAGTGGAATGCCTGCGCGGATTTTCCTCCGCTCTTCTTTTCTTCCGTATTCCCCTTTTCTCCTCGGTTCGTCTTTGCCGTTTCGAAACCTCTTTCCTTCCCCTTTTTATCGTTCGTGGGCCGCACGCGGTACAACTTTCTTTTCCGGAGTAAGAGAGGAAAGCTTTTACACTGAAACGCGAGCCAAAATACTGCAAACGATGATGGAGGACTGCTCGTAATTCTTCGCTTTGGGTTTTCGGTGCGCCTTGTGAGAGATGTCTCGGTGCTATTTGACTTTGAGTTCATGTGACTGAATTCTTCGGTTCACTTTGGCTTAATCGAATTTACGTGGAACGCCGCTCTGGATTCTGATTCGAGGACTCTATCTTTTTCTCTTCCTTCCATTTCTTTTCCCTTTTTATTCCACTTTTTCTTTTGGTTATGTTTAAAAAATTTTATACCGTCATTTTACTTTGGATCATTTTCATTATTCTTGCTTAAATGACGGTATTTCTAAACTTAGTTGATCTACTAAATCGTATTAAATAAATTCGCGATATATATAATATATATTGCAAATATTCATGCGTAATTCAATGAGTAACAACGTAGAATATAAATGATCTTGAGTTTATTCTGTTTAAAACGCATATATTAAAATGGTTTAATTTATTGAGAATTCAGAATATTATATAATATATGCATAAAGTTAACGAAATTATAATTTTGAAAAAATAAATTGAAATCTTTCATATGTTTAATAAATTAATTTAACCGAATAATAACGAGATACGTGAAAAATATTATAATTATCGATTTAAACGTCTAAAATATTATTTCACGCTTTTAATAATATTATTATTATGTATATATTATATTATTTGTAGTTATTGATTAAATTATTCATACTAATAATTTATTATGGAAACAAAAAATTATAAATTTATTTTTATAAAGTACGAATATTTGAAAATAATTCAATCTAAAAATTTGCATCGTCATATATTTAGAAAAATGACTTATATATGTGAAATGTTACTGTTTTATAATGTAATCGTATAAAATAAAGCGATGAATTATAAGTTTCAAAATATCCATATACCAAATCGACTAATTGGAATTAAGGAATATTTACGAATATAGTAGGACACGAATATAATGGGAATATATTATCGATGTACTTAAAAATCGTTGAAATTTTTTTTAATATTGGCAATGTTGAATGAAAAAAAAAACAAATCGGATTACCATTATAACCGAGTAACGGCTATTGTAATAAAAGTGAAATACCGATAAAATTCTTTTGTCCTTAAACTTTAACGTCGGTGCTTAGATTCACCTTCGTGCGATCTTTCTTATATTTTAACCTCGTATATCTAAATTCAACAGAACGACTTTTAACCTCGTAAAATATCACCTTGAATGACTCCCAACTGCATTGGCGTAGTGTGAAATTACAAATAAGACGTAATCAAGAGCACTGAGTCCACAAATTTTTTACCTCGATGACGGATACCAATAACTAACTCTGAATTCCCAGGCGTTGGAAAAGGGACGAGTTATTCACTAGTTATCCACGCCTTCCACCCACTTTTCGGTCTTCCGCTATTCGCGTTTTATTTACACCCAGGTGGAAGGGCGCGACCGATAAACCGCTGGACGTGAAAAAACCGAGGACAAGAGAGGCCGATTTTTCAAAATTTTTTTTCAATTTTTTTCGTTCCGCGGATTCGCTATCGGCGACAAATCTGTGTACGTTTCTAACGCCGTATCGCCTGCAATATTCATTCGGATATTGTCATCTTTTACTTTCTATCGCACGCAAATATGTATTCCGGTCGTGATTGCCAAGTAACCGACACTACCAACTCGCGTCGAATTAAAGATTTTACGTTGTACTGTACGTTATACTTCATACGGACGCATTACTTCGTTTTTTAACGATATTAACGAGATTAATATTGGCCGATAGTCCAAACTTTATTTGTTTCGGATATTTGATAAAAAGAAAATTCGAATCATCAATTTTAGAGCCAAGTATATTTTTGTTTTTGACGCTAACGTGAATTTAATTTTCAGTTCTGTCGGTTAAAGATATTTTCTTTTGAAATTATAATTTCATTCCAAGACTTTATATTGAATCTTATACTTTGAATAATTACAGATGAAATAACGATAAAAAGATTATCGTTGTATCGAAAAAATATTATTGATTAAATTTCATTATGAAATATAATATACATTACATGAGTTATTGCTTCAAAAAATTATATTTCTTATATGAAAAAATATTTTTTCTTTTGTATCGTTTTAATTTACATTTAAAAGCTTAAAAATAAAATATCGATAATAGTTACGATGATTTGTAACGTACGTTTAAAAAATTTTTAATGATATTTAATTTTTTCAAAATTTAACTAGTTTAGAACTACATTTATCTATTAAATCTATAAAGTAGAATGTATTTGCATATTTTGCTGAAATTTTTATAAATATTCTAAAAAAATATTTGTTAAAATTAATATATCGATAACCGCCATTTATTTTTATTTTTATAATGAAAATATATAACGGTAATTCTTTTTTTCTTTCAAAAATTTAAAATTTGAGGATCGTACTTGGATGAAATATTTAATCGACCTTATTTAGTATACGCAAATTAGGTTAATCACTTTTAAATAAATTAAAATAATACTTGTTTTACGAAAGTAAATATATTTTCAAATATTTATTTCAAAGTTTAAATAAAGTATTTAAATAGCTTGAGCATCTCTTCAGAAATATAGAATAAAATTATTCGCATTTATTGAATTCTTCGGTAGGATTTCAAACATTTCTTTCTTAAACGATAAAAATTTATAAATACGATCGCTAATTTTACTATTACTTTTATCGATGTAAATTCAATTTTAAGAATTATAAAATTTACTGAATAACCGACTCTTAAAACTGAATTGAAAAATATTTGTTTCTATATATATCTATATATAAAATAAGAAGAATATGTAAAACTCACATATGACGGTGAGATTGCCTTCGAGATAGTTAGTGGCGAAAAATGGCGCTCCAGTTGATACTTCGCACTTGTATTGTCCAGAGCTGTTAAGCGTCAAGTGAATAAGGCGAATGAAATTTTTGTTGCTCGATCTAATCTGTAAACGTAAAATCGTTAAATGTACGATATTATAAGTTACGTTCGTTATTTAAAGTAAACATTTCGATCGAATATCAATATCAAAGAATTATTTTAAAAAATGTCACTAATAATCGAAAACGCTCTTTTTTCAGGCTGTAAAAATATAGACCATTTTTTCGCTTTCTTTCATAAATTGTTCACAATACTATATTCAATATGGTTTAAATTGAAAATACGATAGAGAGATTACAAAAATCACATCTTATTAATTTGAAATATACGATGATAATAGTTATAAACGTTTTCGTCCTTGAATTTAGTTTGGTTTAGTTTGGTTTAGTTTGGTTTAGTTTGGTTTAGTTTGGTTTAGTTTGGTTTAGTTTGGTAGGTTGGTATCCGGGAACGTTACACACTTGCCTCCGAATTCCCTTGTAACGTTCGCGTATATTCGCGCTGTCGAAAATCGAGACCCCGGCGATCATTTTTTTCTTCTGGGACGGAAAGAGCTCGCGATAGTTTATACGATGAAACGATATTTTTCTGGCGGATACGGTTTATGCGCTTATTTTGAATAAGCGAAGTTTTGATGGTTAGTTCGGTTGTTTGCTCATTTTTTGCGGGCATCCCTCGGCGGTTTAGCTGGAACGAAGTTGTTCGTGCGATTAATGCGATACGCGCAGTTTCGGATGCAGAGATAGAATTGTCGAGAATCTCCTTCATCAAGATGATAATATTGTCTAATATTCGCAACCGTGATACGTGACATAATACGAATATTACCAGCTGGATAAGCGATTCTCGCATGTTCCATATTCCAGCGGAATTTGAAATCCCAGCACGATGAGTGAAGAATATAAGCAAGTATTTATTATATTATATGTTATCCCATGTACGCAGAGGAGAATTAATGGGAAAAGATTATAAAGCAGTCTCCTTCTTCGCAACGATCTCCTTATTCTCGTTTGAGCGATAGAAATGCGCTCGGGAATTTGCTTACGTTGCTAAGTATGAGTAATAATGCAACAATGCATGAATACGTAGAAACACAAGTAGCTAATCTTAACAATAGCTTCTTGGCGCGAAAGACAAAGCAATTGAAGCATTCTATGGTATTACGAAGTTACTCGTTCGTATAAATTCGCCTCGCTTCCGCGGATGTAATATGCATTTCGTAAAGTTGATTACAGTCATTAGCGCGAATATTTCTTTTTTAAATTTCTGATTTTTGGATCGGAGAAGTAAAAGTATATTACGGTGCTTAAAATTAATTACCAACAATTTATCGACATATTTATATTAATTACGTTTGCAAATATGTTCTTCGATCCGTTAGTTGTATTTCAAACGGTCATTTGTATTTCAATTACTGTACTTTAGATTACGTTAGATATCTTGAAAATTTTCGTTGGTAAAAATTAGTACATTCGTTGTTGCATTTTACCGTGCATATAATTTTGTTTGATGTATTCGTATCATTAATTAATTTTTATAAAAAACGTTCTAATTATTTACTAAGTACTCGCTTTAGCTAATTGCGATAATAAAAACGATGTTCTTTGTAATTCACGTTTTCACTTTATCTTTACTTAATTATAATACTTTTAAAGTTCGATATATATAACCGTCGACTTAAATAAAAACTACTCTTGAAAAATTTTCGATATCGTAATATGTCTTATAAAAACTATAAAATTAAATTGAAAATAATGTTATAATTAAAATCGTCTTTTGAAACGAAATTAATAACTTTTTCGATATAAAGCGTTTTGTGCCAAAATTCTAATTAAAATGTTGTGGTATAATTTTATGCATCCAACTAAATATCGTAAATCGTAAAACAACTATGTTTAAAAATCTCGTTGAAACATCTTTATTTTAATCGCCTAATTGAATAAATAGTAGTTATACATTTTTTACATGCTTTATTAAAAATATTTCGAAATTAAAAGTTGAACATCTAAAGTTTGACGTTCTTGGATAACGGTAACATCATAAATAGGTAATTATAATTTGATTGAAAAGTGATTGCAGTTTAAAGCAAATTGAAAGTTATCGTAAAGAGCATAAAAAGTTTGATTTCGTCAATGTTCCCAATTAGATAATGACGGAGAGCTCGGTTGTAATTTTTAATCTGGTTATTCTGCTCCTCCACCCGCACCTTCATCACCACCCTCTGGTGGGGGATCCATTCCACCAGCTGCTGCTCCTCCACCTCCTCCACCTCCTGCACCTCCTGCACCTCCTGCACCTCCTGCTCCAGGAGCTCCAGTTCTTGCTTTAAAATAAACATTAGATATTGAGTTTTCTAGCTATAATAAACAAAAATTAAATCATTTGTATTTACGACATCCAAGCGTATTTTATATATACGTACATCGTCTAAGCCAACCGAAAAGCGGTTCCTGAAAAATTTAAATTATTTTATTCGATACATTTTATACATTTGTAAATAATATTTTTATTCTGGTAATAAAGCTAAACAAAATTTCAACTCCAATGAAACTTGAAATGATCGGCGTAGCTTTGTTGCATTATTGTGTATTATAACATATAATAGAGAAAATTAAATTCTCGTAAAATTAAATTATAAATTATGTACAAATACTGGTATGTACATTACCAAAGTGTAAAGTTTATATTAAATTAACCGTTTTCAAATTTATTTATAATAATCTTCCAAAAAACAAATTCTTTACAAAATACAAATGAAATTATATATGTTATATATGTAATTAATAATAGAATATAAATAATTCTTTTATATAAATATCTACGATACTACTTTACTTTAAATATTTTAAATAATACTTGCAGCTTTGGTGTTCTCTAGAAGAGATATGAATCCGATAAGAAATATAAGAAAGTACAAAGTATATTTCATGATGATGAATTCGATTACTATTCTTGAAACTTACAAATTCTTCGAATTTTATAAGTATCATTATCGAAAAAAATATTTAAAAGGTATTAAAAAGACGTTTTCTATAATATGATTGGCTAACAAATCAAGCATCCATAAAATCATGACTTCGTGACATACGAAATAAATAAATATCACTGAACGTGATAATTTCAAATTATGCTAGATGACGTTAATATTCAACATTTTCTCTTCGAAATTAAAAACAAATATTGACTCGTATATTTTTAATGTTGTTATGAATCCAATATATTATTTAATTATCATAGTAACTTAATTTTTTTGTATATACTCTTATCTAATAAATCTCTTGCATTACTTTCGTAAATTTTATGTTTTCTTACATGGAACAAGTTTTTGTAAAAAATTTCTTTTTTCAAATATAATTTCACTGTATAAAAAGCTTCTTCGCTCTAAAAATATTTCCTTTACTCAACAGTTTAATGGGAAATATCTTAACTTAATTTGGCGTAGCATATTTCTATATAAAAACATTTATAAGTTTATACGTTACTTTCATTTTAAAACAAACGAAAAATTTAATTATATACGAAATTTTTCGAACATTCGTATTTAATCGTAGGAAATTTTTTTTTAATAAAAATTGGAGCACAAATTTATAATTACCGTATTTTATAAAAAAAATGCAAGTTTCACAGCGGATTTTCTAAAAGATAAATATTATTAAAAATAAAACAAATGCTAAATTTCATAGTAATAAACTTCGCAATACTACGACAATATTTACAACGAAATTCGTATGTATTTGACGAATGTCAGGATTCGCGTCCATATCGGTAAAACAGAATCCAAACTGGTCGCCGAGAGTAAGTCGACATTCGATAATGGAACAACGAGTACGACTAAACGCAGGGCCGGTTACTTTGGATCGTTCAGGATCTGTAATTATCGGAGTGTTTGGAGTGGTACATTGGCTCTAAAACCGTCCGACCGGAAATCGGATGCGCTCGCTATTATCTTTGTTCCGTGAGTTGTTTCAGAAGAGCTAACTTCGTTCCTGCGTCGATGCAAACAAGAGGATAAGAGGGTTCGAACGGATACGAAGTCGTTCGCGATTTCTGATTTTTCGTTCGTCGTTCGAGGGTCGTGATTGCTTTTGAATTTGTCCAAGGCTTTGTCGGGTTTCGCGAGTTATTTGCGAACGCGATCGCTTATCAACTTTTACGGAATCAGCTTAGCTTCGCGTAGCTCTAAGTGTTTTTCTGGAATTAAAGGGAAACGCAACGTTGGTGTTTTAAGTTCGTGAAAATAGAAGATGAATTTTGCGGAATAACCCCAACTTTTGATTTATGATTTCATGCTTCGATAAATGACGGATCGGATATCGTTTATCGATCGCAAACGAATGCGCGTAAACAAAGAAAAATAACAAAAACAATTTAAAAGTGTAAAGGAATATCGCCAAGTATCGTTGGATTGTACTTATACATTTTTGTTAATTCATCCTTTGAATCTCGAACATTTGATAATCGAACCAATAATTTCCGGTATATACTTTATAATCGTAAGTTATAAATAAAACATTCGAAGTGCTATTAAGATTTTACGACTCTAAAATTCGACCGAACGTGCAAATTACCGTTTAATTGTGCTTTTTTTTTTGAAGTATCGATAAATTAAAGAACTAATCGAGCGATGTTTTTTCTAATGATTCTTTTCTTCTTAGGCTTTACGAATTCACTTTGGGATCTCATTACCATTCTCGATACCAAGAAATAAATCTCCGTAAATAAATAGCAGAGGAGCTTCTTTCTTTATAAGCTGCGATAAGAAACGAAAGTCAATGGAAAACGTAGAGTTAAAAGTTTGCGATTTAACGAGTTGATTTTATTCGGTCGCGGGAGTTAACGAAGGTCGGAACGGCAAGGACAGGATACAGGATACAGGATACAGGATACAGGATACAGGATACGAAGCTTATCGATAATTCACGGCATGAATATCAGGCTTCTGTGTCGATTTTGGCAGAGGGGGGGCAAAAGGGTATCGCACTCGAGCCACATTAGCTTCGATTAGATGCGTCCCGGCCCAATTAACCGACTACCTGCTCGGGAAGATAAACCCGAACCGGCTGTACTCGTCCCTCGAAGCAGTCGAAGCATGAAAATCCACATATATTCGCGTATTTGGGCGATGACGGCTGTCCTTCAACCTCTCGGTTCTTTGCCGAAATTACCGGTTCCCGGGTAAGTGTTGGAATGTCGTGCATCGATGCGATTTGTCGAGCGCTCAAAGGTATCATTTTGCGATACTATGCCAAGTACGGGAATTTCGAAATACTTGAGCGCGAAATGAAAAGCATCGAGATGGGGACTTTTGACTCGATCGTCAATGATTTATCGCCGTGGAACGCCGGATGAAACCTTTCGGTGCTTCGAGGTTGATGGAAACTTACTTTTTAAAAACATTCCAACTTTTGTTTTCAACGAGAAAAAATTCCGATGGAAGCAATAAAACTTTATCGATAACGCGTTCTTTGATTTATTGATTTACAACGTCGGAGATTGGATAAATATTCTTTTACGCGTACGTTTAAGAAATGTCATTCTTGGCTTTGTTGTCGAATTAAAAATTAAAATTATTGAACGTAGGGTGTAAAATGCCTCTGTAACTTCGCAATGAGTAATTGAATTATTTGAATGACGAAAAATCGAAAAATGACGAACTCCTTGACGTTACATTGGATTCCACATAAATAACTTAATTAGGCAAAAGATTAGGACCGAACTTGTTCATCTTCAAAAGATTATATTGCATTGCCGATAGTTTTATAAGTAGAATTTTATTAATTAAAAATTTATTTATTACCGAACTAACTTAATCGTTACGTTTAAATAAGGTTAAAAAGCTCACTGTATATCATATATAATTAATAATTGTTTTAAAGTACCGAAATCTAATTGGTTTTGAATTTATAATTTATGGCGAACTTTCATAAATAAGTTTTATAATTAACCAAGTCAGTACTTTATATTTATAAGTTTAGATTTATAACTATGTTTCGTTATTTTTAATTTATTTTTGTTGATAAAACTGCAAATATATCAAATTTTTTAAACTCAATTTATTCTACTTATTTATTACATTTATTAGAATATTTGTGAAAAGAATATAAAATTTAATTACCTTAAAAAATATCGCAATTTATTGCTGGACAAAGTTAAATAATTCAATTTTAGGTTAGAATAACGTTTGCGACTACTTTTAAATTTTATAAGTAAATACTTAAGATTCGATAACCAATATATTAAACATTATGTTTAAAATTCCTTCGTTTATTTATTATTTTTGTTGATCTTTTTGTACATTGCAAATAATATTTTCTTGCTTATTTTTATAGTACCGATTCACACGCGAAATCTAATTATTATCGTTGATTCGTTTGATTTAACCAGCATATATTTCTGGGAAAAATTGTTTAAATGTAAATTAATCGTTTCTTAAATATATGCACGAAATATTTTTTACTACGAAAGAACGAACTCTTGCATTATGCAATGGGAAAAAACGCAAACGTTTGTTCTCGACTCTACACGAGTTTAAATGATGAAAAACGGTAGATTATGAATCGATCGTATAGAATTTCTCATCGGAAGTTAAAAATGAGAACTGATCTACACTTCCTAGAAATTACGGGAGATAAACGCGTTATATTCGTATAAGGAGGATCGGGAAATTGAGCGATGGTCTCGATCGATAGTTGCGAAAAATTTTCCGTAGTTCATATTCTATTGAATTATCGTATAACCTATAGTCGACCCGATCGTCTTTTCTTCGTTCATTTTCTTTCTTTCGTGCGTAAGATCCGAAACGAACGACGTTCATTGAACGGCAAATAAGTTTACCAGCAAATCATGTAAGATTATGAATTTCACTTATGGGAAAAATTGTACGAGCTTATATATAATAAACATGACTGTTGTCTAGTTTTTCAAAAAAAATTGGAATATATAATTTATATACTTACACGTTTAAAGTAACTTTTATAATAAGAATTATGCGTATAAAAATTACATTAGGTAAGAGATTTATTGAAAATAATTAATAAATCAGTTTCATTGACGAAACAACGTAAATTTACATAAATCGATTTAAAAATAGCGTTATACGAATAAATAAGTTTTTATTTTAAACTTATCGTAATTTCAAAATGAATACGGTGATTTATTTAGTACATAATAAAGTACCTAGAGAATCAAATTCAAGTTTGGGCTCTTAAAATCGATTTTCAAACTAAAGATTAGTTTGTTTCTTATTAGTCTCAGTTTGTTCGTGCAGCTACTGAAAACTTCGTTTAAATTCACATTTTACGATAATATTCGAATATTATTTAATCCTTACAGTTAAACTATTGCTTCGACAAACGATTCGCAGTATAAATTCATCTCGATATAAGTTACGTCTATAATTAATAATCGATTACATCGATAGCTCGGCGTTAAAGGAGAAAAATCGATAAAAATAAATAAACCGATATAAACTTTATGGTTTTAACGGTTCCCGGCATACGTTTTAACCCGAGGTCGTAGACTTCGCGAATGTACAATGAGTCTGCGACGAAAAGATTAAATAAAAGTTATAGCGACTCCTAAGACTTTGAAGGATGGACGATTTCGTCGCCAGGGTGGACCGACGATCGAACCCCTGAGCTTCTCCCTCCCTTTCTCTTCTCGCGGGCTCGAGGTATTATAAGAATTCAAATCCACTTTGACCGATGGTTCCCGTAAATTTTGTACCGCGAGGAAATCTGGATCTTCGGATGCATTCGCAGAGAAATCGGGAATATATTTTCAAACATATTTTTTACCCTCGCCGTTTCTCATCCGCGATAAACTTGTACGTACATACTTTAACGATAATAATAATAATAATATAATATTTTGGTTAATTTTGCATTGTGTTCTTTTTACAATACGATGGTTTTACTTATTGACGCGTAAACTAATTAAAAAATATTTTAATTATTATAAATATAAATTGATAAATAAAATTTGATACAAGTATTATTGTTACCCTCGATAGCGTTAAGGATAGAGAAACGCATAAAAAGGATTTTCGATTGTGGACGATACTTTGATGCACAACTGGGAAAGAAATCGAAACGCGCGATTCGAAACAATTTACGTCTAATTCGGGGCACGAAACAAACTGCGAAACAAATAAATTGATAAAAGAACATCTATTTTATTATCAACGATTAGAAAATAATAAAAATAAGTATTTAATCGTAAAATTTTGTTTTTTTTAATTAAAAAAATATCGTCGACATTGGATTGGTTGTCCACTATTGGCTAGATTGACTAGGGAATTATTCGTACACAGATTTTTATGATAATTTCTATTTATTACAGGATAAAATTAATAAAAATTGAATTTTTTATACAAGATTGAAACGTCTTTTATTTATCTCGGCTTGTAAATAAGGTACGAGTTACGTGTTACATAAATCCTTATTAAAATATTAATTTAAAATGCAAAGGATAGAAAGAATATACTTTTAAATTATATCGAATAGAAAATAAATTGATTCTCGTATATTCCTTTACAAGTAAAAAATTATTTCTTTCAAAGTGAAATTCCTTATATATAGTTTAAAATAAAATATTTTAAAAATCACAGGGCGCATAAGAACCTGACGGAAATATTCGATAAACTTAAAAGTATACACATATTTATTTACGAAGAAAAATAAACCCGATCGTCTAATTCCAATTTATCTTTGTTTTTAAATTATCGCTTGTACTAATGTCCACGCTTAAATATTTAATGTGCCTTCTGCCACTCTGGCTAATGGGTGTCTCCGAACCAGGCCTTATAAGCGTACCATTGCAATAAGGACAGTCGGTCGTGCCGACATCCTCCCAGCCACATTTCTTACAGAACTTGGAAAGCGGCTCCGGACACTTATAGAACATGTGCTTCGTGCTATTGCAATTGTAACACCTAGTGTATGAATTCCGAGATTTATTCCCGTTCAAATATTTTTTCGAAGAGTTGCACAACGACGAGTCGTCCTGGGAATAAGGATATTTAACTTTTTCATCCTTGGAGATGTTTGAAGTCGGCCCATTCGCAGTCCGCATCAAATTTTCCGATTTCTAAAAATACGTCGTAGATTTAGTTTGGTTCTGTAAAATGGTTTCACCTCGGGCGGTAATTTTATAAAGACGGTTCTTTTGAAAATTGGGTGAATTGTACTCATGAATGAGATTTAAATCATCTAGAATAAAAGCTTTGAGAAGAATTTTGGAGCTCGTTTCCTGGTACACTTTAAGGAACAGTTTCATCGGTTGATAATAAATAAATTTTGATAATAAATTTTTTGAAAATGATTTAAAAATTCAAAAGCGTTGAAGGTGATTACTATTTGTAAAAAATATATCCATTAATATCTTTCGATACAAACATAATTATTTATAGAATACTAAAAGTTTATTAACTAAAAAATTTTAAATAAAGTTTAATGCAGAAAATACATAAAAATATGAACTAGCAAATTTATTTTAATTAATGAATATGTATTCGTTATAAATTTTTTCCCACGTAGGAAGAGAATGTAATATAATGTAATAATTACACCGTATATCGATAAGATAAATAAAGAACTTTGGTGTTACTAGATTAACAAAAAATATAAATTATGTAATAAATTTATTAATTCACATATTTTTTATAGATGAATAAAAAAATTTTCTTTCGATAATATTTTCAAATTACAGATCATTTATTACATTTGATTATAAAATTAAAAGCTAGATATTTATCGGGCATCTCCCATTTACAATTTACTAGCGATTAAATTTAATATTATTGTTTAAATATAACAATAACTCGAGTAAATTTAATTTAAGAAGCTTTTTAGACTATTTAAAATAATATGAATATTAATGAGTTTCAAAAATGTAAAATATGATAAAAATAATATTAAGGAACAACATTGTATTTGTTTTACCTAAGAATCAGTTTTTTCAGACACCAAATATAAATTTTCTTTGCTTTTTGATTAAATTTAACTTAACTTTTGTTTAAGGTATCGACTATTTTACATAATTATTTGGATTGTATCAAAATTATTTCTGAATTATTAGTATAGATATTTGATAGATTGAATTTAATTTTTTTAACATTTGGAAATCATAATTAATATCTTAATTAATCAAAAAATTTGTGTTTCATGGTTTATAGAATATTTTTTTAATTTTTCTTATTCGCATTTAATTTGATTTTAAAATAAAGACTTACTTGTTATGTAAACTATAAAAATACCTGTGAATGTTGATCTTTTATTTTAATAGAATCATTGCTATGCAAATATTGTAGATTTGGAGAATGAAAATTATTTTGCGACCCAAGTTTTTGACCAGAGGTACTTTGGTTCGAACTTGAACGCAATTTTAATTTAAACAACAGATTCAATAGTCCTTTAATCTCATCCTGTAATTCAATGAACAAACTTAAAATTTCATGGATAATTATTTATCTTTGATATCTATTATATAATAATGACAATACGACTGTTACAGAATCTGATGTAGCTAAATCTTGATCGCTGTTACGATCCATTGTAGAATTAGTATTGTTAGTAGAAATTGGCTTATCAATCTCTAATCCACTCATAAGTTCTTCCAAACACTTGCTACATACATCAGTATATAAACCATTCAAATCTTCGAATCTTGACGGAGATTTTGTGAGATTGCTTGAGATTACGTTGCTGATTTTACTAACCTGGACTTCATGTATTTATCGTATTTTTCCAAAGTATGTAAGTAATTGACTCATAATATATCTTACTAAGGTAACATGCGTATACTAAATATTAATTTTGTCTAAAATTTAATTTAATAACATCAAAAGTTTATAATTTAAAAATTTTATACAATATACTTTAAAACTAAATAAAAATGTAAAAGTTATACAAAGAATTGAGTTTAATGTTTGATATTAAACTTTTAAATTACTTAATCTTACAATATTAATTATAATAAAATATATTATTTGCAATTTAAAGAATTTGAATAAAATAAATTTTACTAACGATGATCACTTTTTGAATTAAATTTGTATTATCATCATTGTACAGTATTATAATAGAATATAATTAATTAAAATAGTTGTTTAAATTAAATAGTATTTTAAAAATTATTTAATACTGTTTGAAATCAGAATTAAAAAATTTCGTTTTCAATTATAATAAGTGCGTTAGAGGCATTACCAAAAATTCGAAGATCGAATAAGTAAATATATAATAAAAACTAAAGCTGTTACATACCGTTATATAACCACAATCACTGTGTCTTATTTTTTGCACTTAATAGAAATTAACAAAATACGAAACAAGACTACGCGAGTCTTGATTCCGGAAGTAGCTTACGGATTTTTGCGGATACGTAAACGAAATTAAATTCTTTATTTATTTTTTCGATTTGGAATAATCAGGTACTACCGTTAAACCAATTTTCAAGCAATAAATTTTTTATTTTTTGTATAATTTTAAAATTTTTATTACATTGCTTTGAATATGGCTTACAAAATTCTTGGATTTCTTCATCATTGCAACGGATACCAGTGTATATTACAATAATTCACTTTTACGGATAAAATGTGATTCTTATTCGAATGACAAAAAAGTTCGTTATAAAATACCATTTTTTCGCGAAATAATTAAAAAGTTCGTTTATAAAAAAAATCAATTTTATGAAAAGTTTTTGTATTTAATTTACATCGAATTAAAACAAAAAAGTAAGTACCATCATTTTTATTTTTTATAAAATTAACTTGTATGGAAAATGAAATTTTTTTTATTATTTACAAGTGAAAACAATGCGAAATTATTTATTTCGAAAAAATTCTAAAGATTAACCGTTTATTTAATTCGTTGATTGAAAATAAATTCTCAAATTTATTTAAGAAGTATTAAAAGTTCTATAAATAATATATGTCGGATAATCTTAATCGTATAATTTTAAAGATCGATTCGCGACGTCTCATCGAAGAGACGAAGATTTTATTCGATTCGAAAGGATTTGGTTTGGACCGGCTTAAATTTGAAGACGAATTAAAAAATTGAAGTATTTGTAGTTACGAGATTACATTCCTTTGGTAAATTACGTAAAGTGCAATCGAAAAGAGTATACACGCACAAAAGTTGAAAGGAGAAACTTTACGAACAATCTATGTCGAACAATCTGCGCAACAATTTTCCGATCGTCATTTTTTTTCTATTTTTTCTAACGTTGTCAGGACCTAACCTCTTCGAACGAGACAAAAGTTCTCGAAGTCGTGCGCAAACAATGCCATCAAAGTCAAGTTTCTCGCGCATATAATAATAATGGCAGGGAGCAGAGGTCGCGGGATTAATCAGCAAAAACGGTAACGCAGCCAGTGACGAAAAAAGTAAAAAATATCCGCCTTGTCGTATCGAAAAGTTATTTACCCTTTTCTTCTGGCGTCGGTCCTCTACCCGAGTTTTTCTCGAGGTGTATATACAGCCGAGACGCCGCTTGCATACTTGACGAGAAGCGAATTTACTCAAGTTTCCATCGTGTCCCGCGGATTATTTCGCTCGTCTCGACGACTGAGAAAGTAATTTCGTGCCTTTCTCCCGCGTTCGTTGGCGAGCGAAATATAGGTTAGGAATGTAGGAGCCAGCGGCACGGATGGAAAATACGAGGCGCTCTTTTGTTTAGTAAGGGATGCTTTTAGTTTATTAGCTCCGAGTGACGATTACTTGACCTTTCGGCTACTTCATTTCAATTTCCAGCTTTCCAACTCGTGCTTCTTCTTCCTTCTTTCCGCGTACGGTCCTTTTTATTATTACCATTGTTACCATGTTAACGTAGTCCTACGAACGATAAACTCGGTCGCGCCGTCGAGCGAAAAGCGTCTAAGCTCCGTCGAAAAAAGGTAATTCACACTACGAGTTATGTAGCGTCAAGTGGGCGGAAGATTGTTTGCGAACCTCTCTCGAACGTATAAACAAGAATAAGAGTCGCTTTTCGTTTTAAAATAAAAACACGGTGAAAGGTCGTTGCGTAAATATGGCACGCGTTTTCCTTTTTCCCTCAATTTTTAAAGCCAACACTCGTGGATGACCCGCTGTTTAGTAGACTGGAAATTATTACTTTTTTCTCCATCATTTTTGTTGCAATTTATTCATTCGATAATTCCCTGTGCTTTTCAAACCTTTTAAGACGCTTACGCTTTTTATATTTTTTCCAAAAAAAACGACAATGGTATTTATTATAGAACCAACGTCTAAATTTAGCAATAATTTATTTACATTATATTTAGTTTCGTTTGTTATTCATGATCCGAGCCTAAAAACAATTGAATTTCGCGTAATTTGCGATAGAGTTTATTAAAGACGTGGGATTATTAAAAGCCGCGATTTGACGCAAGAGGAAGAACAAATAACGAATTTCATATTTAGTCTTATAATATCCGTGATCGGTCAATTTTACTTAAAATATCGATAATGTGTTATAGTATTTCATTTTTAATGTTATTTTTTTAAAGAGGAAAAAATTACGATATTATAAGCTAATTCTAAGCTTAATCGATTCAAATATATATTAACATATAAAATAGATTAAATCAGGATAAGTAATAACTTTATCCATGTATACGCAATCACACACATATATATGTATGTGTGCGTTGGATCGAGTGCGTTTGAAACATAGTCTATAGCTATGTAAGAAAATTAAATTAGATTTTGTTTATTCGTGTAAAGTTTAAAATTACGTATTTTGCACGTTTTATTAAAAATTGGAACTTTAAAAAAATTTATTCGATAAAGCTTAAAAATGCTTTCACTTATTAAAATATAAAAATGTTTATCATTTTTTAAATATCTTATTAAACTATTTATATAAAATATTTTTAATCTTTATATTTTATTATTCGGAATACTGTAACGATGTAATGAGGAATAATCAATGCATCGGTGTTAAATAAAACTATAATTACATAAACTTACAATTCTTAAAGTATAAAATTATAACGATATTATAAGTATAGAATGCGATGAAGAATAAAAAAAACGTAAGATACTAAATATAAACCGTTTCGATAGAAAGAAAATAAATTAAATATTTAAAGATTTCTAGATATAAAGTACAATTATAAATGTCCATTCGATAATTATATTTTAATCGAATAATTTATTTCGGATAAATACGAAACAAAGTTTTTCATTTATTAAACATTACGTATATTAAATTGAATAAAATAATAAAGTATAAATTACAGTTGGGAAATATCTGTCGTGTCTTCTTACACAATGGGTATATGAAAAGCAAGAGACAATCCGTACAAAGTTTCGTATACGGTTTCTCATATGTCGGCCATCCGACAAATTTCAGCGTTAGCTTAAATTATTAATTTTGTATAATATTATAAATTTATTTATTCGCGTTTCGACCTAACATTTGGAACATTTAAAATTTTGCTTTTAATCATTTTGAGACTTAGTACACTTTCCGTTGTACATTATCTTTGAATTTAATAAAATAAGTTAGAGAAGTGATTATGCAAATCAAAAACGCCTCCAAAGATTAGTAGGTATATAATACTATTAGGAATAAAGACACTCGTGCGAATTAAAAGTAATAGTAATTTTATAATTTTAATTCTACTCAACTTTATGACTTTAATATAACAAAGTTCACGACGTACAAGGAAATTGATCGCCGTAGTCATTAAATTAAAATAAATACGTTCAGGAAAGTAATACACAGGAATAAATACAAAGGAAGACCAATATTACGAAGCCAAAAAACTAATATAGACGTCCTCGAGTATAAACTTTGTATTTGTTCTGTATCGTTTGTTATATATCGTCGAACTAGTTGAGTTTTTACTTTAAATTTTGTTTACGTTTCTTACGTAGAATCTTTTTAAACCATAACAAACGACCAAAGCTTAAAGAAATAGAGTACGTAATCGAAAATTGTTAAAGAAGCTGATTTAATCGAATACCTATGGGCTCGAACCGAGGCGAAATGTTTCGATGTCGCGACTTTCAGGGGATTAAGAAAGAAAGGAGAGGTCGTTCAAAAAAATGGATACTAAAAGCGGAAAAGTGACTTTTTAATCCTGTCGACTTCTTCCATTACATTGTGCCAGTCGAATGCGTTTACTCGTTACAGCTACTTAACAATGGCCCAAAATTTAAAAAAATCCGTGCAATCGTTCGCGTACTTAGAAGTTTTCCAGTTTGGAGACTTATCGTTTTCCTTTACAAGAGTCGAGTATAGTTGTTCCTTCTAATTCTTGTTTCGTTTCCTTCATTTATTTAATGCGACTTTGAATGCGTAACGGTTAATCTGTTAATCTGTTAACGCGTTTCAATTTTTTATGGAAAAACTCATTTTTACAAAATAGTTGCGTTTACTTTAATAAGGAAATATAAATGAAAGGTAATATTAAAGTACGCGTAAGCGGCCGTAAAGTTAGCGATAAATTAAAAATTAAAAATTAAAAATTCAGTAATCTACTCGCAAATCGCGATGGTAAAATTATCATGTAGATCGAATAAATTGAAACTCGATCATAAAGCGTATATAGCGTGAATAGGAAAGATACGTTGGCAAAAAGTAAAGGACCGGCCAAATAACCGACCAAAAATAACTGTTATCCGTCAGAGCTCGTAGTCGTAGCGCAATCAGTGCGAAACGCAAAGCAGACGAAAACTCGCCGTGTGCGCAAGAGTAAATAATCCGAGGAAGGAAAATCCGAGGGACGCGTTGTTGAGTAATTTTTCTCGAGAAAAATCTTGTCGGCTATGTTTATACCCGCAAGGAGAGCTTGTAAATCATACTAAGCCGACTTGGTCTAGGTTGAGCTGGAAATGTTGGGGAAGCTTCCGAGTACCGTGGAGATAAATAAACCGAGTGCATTCAAGCTCGACGTTATCCGAATGCGAAGTAATTTTTAAGATTTTGATATACTTTTCATCTTGAGTATTACATTGGAGGTTTGCTTTCATAATTAAATCAAAGTAAATTTATTAAATGTGCACTGCTTTTAATATACTTTCATCGAATGAGTTGCATTTTCTTAGATAGGTAAAAGTTTGGAAAACGCTTATGAATGGTTAAAATTAAAATGTGGAGTAAATAAAAATATAGGAGTAATATTGTCGATTCTTGTTCAAATTAAAACAGTCATTTTTTTAACAATTATAAATTATGCAATGTCTTGGAATTCGAATATTATTTATGTTATGATTATCGTCACTATCGGAGAATTCAATATATAATTTTATTAATTTAGGAATTACCGATTACTAGAGCATGAAAGTAACGTTAAATTTATGATAAATTATTTTATATTTTAAGCGAAGCAAAGAAATAAAAGATTCTCGACTCATCGTTACAAGATCAATTTTTTTAGTACTTCGATTCAGTTTTATCAAGGTTTTTGCGGAGACTTGCGATTTCGGGCAGATCACTTCCGATTTCACTTAGATGAATAAGAAAATCGAAAGATATACTTTTTATAAATACAGTTTTCGACAATAAGGAATCAGAAAAAATTTGTATTATCCATCGTGGAGTTATCTTCAAAGTACGATAGATGAAAAATCTGAACACGAGTTCCTTCTATACAAAAACTAATGTACACTAATTCGTTCTTTAATCACTATTAGTGATACGGTTCTTATTTTTATTAAAATCCCGATAATTACTTAATAATTTCTTAATGCATAATTAACAATTTTCTATAAGTTATTTGTATTCGCAAACTGAACTGATTTAATTCTTCTTTTTTATTTTTTTGTATTAAACTGCATAACAACGTTCATATTTTAAAACTATCAAAAACATGGGTTTTTAAATGAAGCACCATTTGAAAAATTAATTTTAAATAAAATAAAGGTTTTTGCCGATAACATGAATCTTCAGTTTAAACAGCTCGTATTTCATGAATCTTAAAAAAAGATTTATTTAAAGAATCCTTTCATAGTTCATTTTTTACACGAAAAAAGAATGGGTAAAATTTTTAAAAAATTGGACAACGATTTTCAAGATATTTTTCTCGCTGATTTAAAAAATGTGATTTTGTGAAAAGTTACGTTAAAGTTTTAGTTCGTGATTCAAACATTTTTGTAATCTACATATTGCACTTATACTAAAGCGTTAATTTTAATTCCATCAATTCGAAACTTTCAAATAATGCTTTGGTGAAATTTATGAAAATTCGAAATTCACGAATTAAATTTTTACTTTGTAATAAAATCTTTTCATAGATTTTATGAAAAATAATTTATTAACGGTAATAATATAAAAAAATATACGAATAAAAAGCTTTTACAATTTCTATCATTTATTCCACTTGAGATTGAAATAATAAAAAATGATAAATTTTCAATTTTTTGATAAAACTATAAACTAAATAATTTATAATCTTAAATGACCTAAAAATGCTGGTAAGTGGTGATATAAATATTTATAATCGAAATTTAATAATATAATAACTGTATTTTTCTGAGTACAACGAAGTCTAATTTAAATTTAATTATTAACGTTTAACAAAATATGAAAATATAATTGCATACAGTATTAACTTAAAAACTACTTATACTTTATTATATTCGTGAATCCATTGTTTGTATGATAATTGTATCGAATTTCTTTATTTACTGTATTTTATTTGGTTAAAAATTGCTTTGTATGAAAATAAATATGATTTTTAAAATTTAATAAATTAAATTATTGTATAGTCATCATTATGAAGTGATTATTTCTAGTAAATATTATTTATATATAATTATTTAATTGTAATCAGTGTCTAATATATAACTTTATATTTTATGATGATAATGTCAGTTTACTTATTAGTAATTTACTAAGTTGTGACAACCATTTCTCTATACGAAATAAATCCGAGGACAGAATAAGAAATATCGCGAGGCTTTTTTATTAGAGTATGGTTTTGCAAAGAAAAATGTAACGTAAGTTATTAACAATGTACATAAATTAGAAACGTAAGATTTGTCATTTTAATATTTTTAGATACTCAATTTTTTTTTATAAAACTTAGTATTAAAATTTCATTTAATAATTATATTTATAATATATTAAAATTTTTTTTCATTTTTTATATTTATTCCTAAAATTTACATGATTTAATATGAAACTTCTAGTACTTATTTATAATATAAGATGTGCCGTTAATTTTACAGTACTATAGATTTTATGCACGAATACATTTATTTTTTTTTAAATTATTTCATTTTTATTCATACAAATCAATGCATTTTCATTATATTAGTGTAAATAAATACTCCAATAAACTCGGATTTTTTTATAAAACGGACATTTTATAATATTTTATAAAAATTGAAAGCTGGAACAATTTTATATAAGAGCATTTACAATCAAAGTCCTGAAAAAATTTTATTTCTAGAAAATTTTTAATATGATATATAAAATGTCAAATGTTTTTTATATAATTATAAATTACTTTTCCAGCTTAAATTTGAAGATATTATCCATGGCGTTTATAATAATATAAATCTTAACGTTACGAACGTTATCAATTCATACATTCCGATGTCGTATAAAAATTCAAGAGGTTTCATTCATTCGATTACTTACTAGAAATACAACGTTATCGTCGATCCTCCATTCGATTGCCGAAGCAAGTGGTATCGGAAACAGTCATAACTTTTACTTTTTACACCTCGCAAAAAAGTTTCGTCCCCGCTCTAAGCTCGTTCCGTAATTTTGTCCCGGTCATTTCTCTTGGACTTCGCGAGACGAGTACCGCACCCAAGTCAGGAATAGTTGCCATCTTCTCAGCGGTCGGCTAATGTTCCGCGTCCCGCGCAACTTCGTCCATTTCCAAGGGGTTGAAAACAGTGACGCGCCGCTGTTTCTGTTATCGTTTTGCGCGGTCTCTGGATAAATTGCATTTTCATTGTTCGCGGTGGGAGGTTGTTACTGGAAGCTGTATCAACTTTGGTCGTTCCTTATTCGTTTCGTTGACTCGCCGGAAAGTCTTGATTCTCGTAACGATCGCACGGAACAAGTATTCTATACCGATGGTTACTTCGATTAACCTACGTAACAATGGATGCGTGTAATTTTTTTCGTAAACTAACGGTGAAAATATTTGGTACGAAATTTCTAAGGGCGGGGCAAACGTTACATCTTTACGAGTAAATCACTGCTGTCGAAACCAATCGTGATAATTGCAACCCAAATTTTCAGTGCAGATATTTTTAATTACCTTATATTTTTGATTACTACGTTTCGAAGTTGGCTTAGAGCCCAAAAAAATCAAATCGAATTTCGCTTGGAGTCCGTCCGTATAAACAAAATCGCCGTAGTCCATCGAACCAAGAGAAAGAGACAAAAAGAGACGGCTGGTACGTTTTTCGCGTCAATAGATCTTCCCTGGAAGACGCGACGATATCCGGGCATCGAAATCTTGGGAAGATTGGAACGCGGGAAAGGGCTAAACCCAACATCGGTCGTTACCTTCCCGTTCTTTTTCTTCCAACAAGATCAGACTCGCGCACTCGGTTCTGGGATTGATGTCGTGTTGCGCGAAAGATAAATCGCGTTGAATTTCGCGTGAACTTTCTCGAGTGAAGTGGTATCCGCAGCTGTTGCAGTTGTTGCAACCTAGACACGGGACATATGCGATTGACGGATCTTTCGACTCGGGCGTGAAACGAAACATTTTAAGGGTACGAACACTATTAGTATAATGTTAACGCTTCTGCCGACGTTCGGGTGAATCGCTCGAGCGGAAACTTTGTTTCTGTTTCCCCAGCTGTGATGAGTGTATTAAGTGTATTATGTAATGCTGAGAACGCATCGTACGACCGAAGCGATCGTTCGAGTCTTTTCAGCTTAGGATGGAAAAGTAACGAAGAACAATAAGAAATTGCGATACATTTTTTAGGGAAATTAATAACGAACCAAAAAATAATAAAAAATAGATCGCAACGTTCGTTTATTTTTATTGTAAATGGAATTACTTAGGAAACTCGTTGATTGCGATCCATTCTTTTGAAGTTTAAAGGCTATTGTATAGACACCTTGAAAGCTTTTTACAGCCCGTAATTATAGGAAATAACGCGTAAAATTGCAAATCTCCGCTGTATGGCTGAAAACGAGAATTTATTAGAAAATAGTTATTTCTATAGGTCGCCGTAAATTGCTGATCTCAATTCAAATTGCAAAAATTCGAGGCGATAAAATAATCGACGGGTTAAATGAAATCCTTTAGAATCTTTCGGTACGCGCGATCTTCGAAGCAAATATAGAATCGAATAAAATATTCCCGAGCTGAGCTGAACAAATATTTTTAAGCACATGAGAAAACGTTGATAAAGCGTATTAGAATAAGCGAATGGCGAGTAAGGAAGGAAGTTTATATTAATGCTGTACTTTTAGGAGCTCCCTAGAATTGGTGGCGTCGACTGTACCGTCTCTATATAAGAATAAGATCGATCGTATCGAATCTAGGCGAGGTATCAGAGTATAACGGATAGCTAGATTTTGATCGGAGTTTTCATCGAGGGCTCTTCGATTCCTTTTTTGCACTGCAATCTGCTTCATCTTGGAGAACAAGAAGTGAGAAACTGCGAAAGGATGGAGATGGAATTACGAAAGTTTCCGAAGATGTTACTTTTTTTAATTGTTCAAATTTAGGCTATTTCCAACTTGCGGTTACATTATTATAATTCGTATAATTTATCATATTTTCTAAAACTGCATTTACAAACCAATACTTCGCGAATTACTACATATTAATTTTAATTTAACTCCAGTTATCAATTTAGATATACATTTATCATATTTCGTGAAACTTCCTATCTTCGTAATATTTTATGATATTAAAAGTAATAAAAATTTGTTGAATTATTTGGCAGTTCCTTGTAATGTAAAAAGTATTCGTAAAAAGTTTTCCAGAGTTTAAAGATTCTTTTCAAAGTTCGTTTAATCAACCTTTTTCAAAAGTTATACTATCGATAATTATGTATCTATGAAGTAAATTTTTGTAATAATCGCATAATTAATCGTATGAAAATTATAATAAAGAAAATACCAAATACTTTAAATATCTTCCTTACAAAACTGTTAATATTTTTTTCAACGATATATATACTATATACTATTTTATATAGATATATATACTATAATAATAATAATTTTTATTTTAAAAAAATTTTAATTTAAGGAATTGTTATAGAACTTTTTAAAAAATAAATAGAACAATATAAATTACTAGCATAATTTAACAAGAAAGATTGCCAAAATAGATATTACAATTTATAAATGCTTCATTTATTTCAGAAAATAATTTATGCTGTAACTGATTTCAACATTTACAATGTACCTTTTACAGTATTCAAATAAGTAATTAAATTTCTGCTTAACTAATTATAAGTAATTTATACAAACTTGGTATTTTATACAAAACGTAAAACACAATTAGAATTTAAATTTATTATTTACAAGCGAGAGATTTAACGAAATAGAAAATAATTGTTTTTAACGCTATCATTAATAAGCCAATATTTGATCAATATATTATGAACGATAAATAAAACACGAAGACTGAATATCGTGTTTTAAACAAAATATATACTTTTTCAAATTAATTACGAAAAATTGTCTACCTTTTTTCGCAATAACTTGTAAACACTGAAAAAAATTGAACAACTGTCATAATGATTTTCCTTTTCCGAACTTCAATCTTTTTATCTTTTTTAAAAATCTAAATGTGTATAAGAAAATTAATAACGAGGCGTTGCGTAGCTAAAAAAACAACTTTAGGCGATACGAGTGAGATTTCAAATAGAAACAGAGACTGTTATTATTTTATGAATGAGAATTATTATTTGTTTGCATCGTATTATTTTTAGTTTTAAGTGTCAGCAAAGTTAGAGTCGACTTTACCTGTTGGTTTTTAAGTTGCGAGTAAGACGTCACTTTCTGGACAAATCGATTGCCAACTTGTACGATCGAAAATACATTACTACTACTTACTAAGATGAGAGAAACTTTATTTTACATCAAAGAATATTTTTTGCTTAGTACTAAATATTAATGATGGAAAATATAGAAACAAACGTAGTCAATATTTTAAATTTGTTATAAAGGTAATCTTTGTAAATGTGAATTCTCGGAAAACTTTTGACCTTTGTGTCAGTTCGACTTATTTACAAATAAAATACCGTAGAAATTTATTATTTTTCTTATTTCTAAAGAAAATCAATTGTGTAATGTTGCCAATGGATACTTTAAAAAAATTATAGTTGTGTATAAAACAGTTTTAAAAGTTATGCGTAGAATATTAAAGTTATTTTTTTTAATAATCCAAAAGAATCTGTATTTCAGTTAATTATCGAGTTAAATTTTAATTATAAGCAATTTTATGAATTTAATAATTTACAATTAAATTTATGTTTGTTTGTACCGTATAAATACAGGGTGAAAAATTAATTAAAAGCTCTATAAATAACATGTATTATAAAAGCATTAAACAAAAATATTCATTCGCGTGTAAAAATTAAAAATAATGAATTATTACGGCCTATAAATAGTACGTAAATATTGTAAAGCTCATCATAAGTTTCTCTCGTTACGAAGATACATTTGATTATCGTTATTTTATTCAGCTGATTCCTCGTTGAAAAACTAAAACGATTTATAGTTTATCGTTTGACTCGTTACGAACATCATAATGAAACATTTCTATTTTACGTACTCTATACCAATTTGGTACTTGTTATTCAAATGTCGCTAATTCGCGTACGGTGCAATCGTCATTCATTTTCAAAATGATAGTACTTTCAAAATTTAATTGAAATTTTAGAGTCTTGCGTTTTGCAATGAATAATTAACAACTGTAATTATCCGAACGAAAACGAAAAATATGGTACGCAGAGTTTTTTGTGCAACGACTAATGATGGTAACATTTCATTAAAGAAAGTCGATTCCGATCGAAATTTTTAAGTAATGGTTATGAAAAATAGTTCATTTTTCCAACACCGGAATGAAAATAATAAATACAGTGTTTTGTATACGCGGAACGTATATTCTGTTCGATTGAATCGATAAAATAAAAAACGGCAATAGTTTCATCCATAGTTTTATTGTGAGGCGCATAATTTGTAGGAAAACGACTTTTGTAAAGGCTTTCAAAACTTTGTTTTTGATTGTATTTGTTACAATTGTTAAAGGAAATCGCGACTTTTGTGCTTTTCCATCGTTTCTATTCAAGCAACTTTACAAAGCGAACAAAATTGTTGCAGAAAAATCGCAATTGACGTCGCGTGCCAAACAAAAAGAGTTTTCTTTACACGCGACTCCGAATTAAAATAAAACAAACGCGAGCTAATCGCTTTTATCTCGTAAAAACGCGAACCTTTAAAAGAAATCATTCATACTTGACGCGGCGACTCTTTGCAACGGTAACAATATGATCGCTAGTTGAATCTCCGTTCGATGAGGAACGACGCCGTCGGTATTTACCAATGGCACGCGTAATAATTTATTCGGATAGCATCTCCTAATTGATCCACAAGTTCGCGTCCCTGAATAGAAAATGCAAATCCATCGGAGGACGAGTTAGAATTCATTCGTTTAAAACGTCGAATAATTTCGAGAGTCTTTACTTACGTCGATAGTCACTCCATTCTGCGGGTGAGTTTTGATTCGATCTTGGGGATCGTTGTCGGGATTATAGCTGAAGAACTCGTACTCGTCTTTGTACCACTTGACGGAGTAAAGCGTGTTGTTACCCGAAAGTTTCCAAGTACATTCTAAGCTCACCGACTTTCCGAGTTCGGCTTCCTTCGGTACGTTTACGTCCACTCTGATGTCACCTGTAAGTAAGATTGTCCCGTTACTTGTACATTCGATTTTTGGATCATGGTAACTTTATCCGTTGTGTCGTACATCGATACGAATCAAGTTGGGTATTTTTAAATTTGTAGTATTTAATGTATGATAGTTTTAAACTATACGTTTCATTTATTTTGAAGAACAACTCGTAGAAAATTTCTAAAATTTACGCTTGAAAGAAAATTTGTTGTTTCCAAGGAAGTCTATTAAAATATTTTACTCCTAGTATTTTCTTATTAATATTTTGTTACAAGGGAATAACTTTGAAAACAGTGTAATATATATATACGAAGTCTTTCGCTTACTTACATTAAGTATAGACTGAACTGTTTAAATCAAGTAAAAGCATTTTAGCTAGTCCATTTATAAATAGAATTGCTAATCTCACTCGAGCACGGAAGACACTTTTAATATCCGTATAATTTTAACGAAGACTCATTGAGCGTTAATCAGATTTTCGCGTGATTTACCATCAACCGATCATTTCACTAAAACATCCTTCGTTTTATAAATTAATGCTGTTCCACGACAATTTCAAACTGGAAGATAATACAGGTACACGTGAAATGGTACGGTTGAATACGAGTATGCGTAAGGTTAGAGTATATTCTAAAGCACTTTATACACATAAATATATATTATTAATCTATTCTAATCCACGCCATTAAAACTACAAGATTTAGTTTTTTCGGCTATTAATATTTTAGTAATCATTTCGCATTTACATATCAAATTAGCAAACTAAGTATTGAGTTATAAATAGATATTTTAAAGAAATTTCCGGAAAAGGTTGTATAAAAATATTTATAAATTATTTTACAGCTTTATCTATTCTATTTTAAAAAATTGTAAAAAGACTCGTGTATTCAATGAAATGGATAATAAGATATATGTATATAATAATTCATATCTAATCGTAGAAAAAGAATTTATATTTCGTCTTATTCTTGGAAAATCGATTCTTGCATTATTATAATTTTTTGGTGCGTATCTTGAAAATATTTTGAGAAAGTTCCGAATTACTTGATTAAAATAGCTGCAGTTATAAACGAGTGCAAAGTTTAAATGCTTCAAGAAGTGCTTAAAGTATAACCTGAAAATTTAAATGCATTTTTCTTAAATTCTTATTTTCAAAATCAGTGAGTGGAATATCTTAGGATTTGCTACAAAGATTCGTTTGAAATTTTAAAGACTTCTTCTAGTAATAAACCGGTTCTTAAACAATGAATTTTTCCAAGCTAAATTTTTAATTTTATACGTGAACATAAGATTTTTAAATTAAAAATGAATAATTTGGTTCTAGGTGGTAATCCATAATTAGCAGAATCTAAAATTTCTGCTTTACTTTCAAATTTATCCTTATAAATTCGTTATATTTATATGAATATTATACAATATTGCGTATTAAAATATCAAAATATGCATTTAAGTCACTTTTTATAAATTACATTCTTCGTATTAATTTATTTCGATATCAATATTATAGTTTATTATCTTAATATAAGTATTTTTTTTCAGTTTACAATTTTAAATCGAAATAGAAATAGGATTAGATACAAACAGTACACAACGATTATTTATATTTGTACTATTTTTATTTATTGGATATCTCAATTATGGTTCCAGTTATTTTAGAATTTTTATATATAAAAATGAATAAAACGAACTCGATTTATGTATAAAGTTCTAGTTAAAAAAATAAAATTATTTAGAATAGTAAACAATAAACTTACTTTAACCTCTCGAAAATATTAAAATCTTTTTGTTTTATTATTACGAAAAAAATGTTATATTGACTTTGAAAAAAATATTAATACTATTACACTTGAATATTCTAAAAAAATAATCCATACGCGCGAAAAAGATAATATAAACAAGTATACAATATTCAAATTTTTTTAGGTTTTAAAGGGTTAAAAAATTATTTACATTAAAAAAGCTTATCAAACTAAGCTTATCGGAATTTAGAATAATCGGAGGAATATAATAAGCTTCTACTTTTATTAAGTTAAGGTAGAATTTTATTCAACTATAATACAAAATAACTAAAAAAAAGCAATGAATAAATTTCAATAAAACTAAAATCTAGCTACGAAATAATGACTCTTTAAAAAATGTATACCACGTTTTACCATTACTACCTTTCACTCATAAATCCGATACGTTATAAAATATACAATAACTATCCGCCTAAAAATCGATTTTTAAAGAACTCGACGAGCGTTTCGTCCGACCCCCAGGATTTCGCAACGCGTCAGGAACCGATGCTCAACTCAACCGATGCTCGCTCGGACCTCGAACTCGACGCTCCATCAAACCGCGGTGTCGCGTCACTCCTAGAAACGTACGCGTATACGTGTACGTATCCGATATGACGGACAGCGTCGGTGAGTTCCATGAGTTCCAAGTTCGCGCTTTTCTGCGAGATCTCGCAATTTCCGGCGTGGATTACGGGCGGTAGGCCGGAAATCGAATCTCAATGTCTCCGCGAACTGTAATTCCGAACTTTGTCGGAGGAGACGCGCGAGAAGAGAAGTGCATCGGTATCGAGGAGAGGGAGAAACTGCATTAGAAATGGAGAATGGCTTCGTCGGCGAGGCAACGAAACTCCGGTCGAAATTAACTCGTTAATTTTATTTGAGAGGAGAAAAGAGAAACGGAGACGTTAACGGTACATAAATTTTCTAATAAATGTACGTGCAAGTATAAAGATAGAGGTAAATTGTATAAACGCCTGGTATTTAACGAATTAAATATACTCGTATTCGTACGCCGTATTATGTCAACGCGCGTTACGTGTTTTATTTTACGCGCCTCATCGTCGCAATAATGTAAATTTATACGCATATATTAAGATACTTTAATAATTATTCAAAATAAGAGCATGGCGCTATTAAAAATTATAAATTCATTATTCAACGATTCTTATTAGTCGTGTATTTTTCTTTTAAAAATGTAAATTCAAAACTTACCTCGCGATGCGTTATTCATTTTAACGGAAATCTTTTACTTTATTCCGGTGGAATATCACATTTTTATTGCAACGTACGCAGAGTGGTTTCTGGATTCATAAGAAAGGTATTTTAAACAGTAATAAGCGAAACACAACGAAATAATTCGGAAGAGCGGCGCGAGTACGACCAAAGTTGTTTCGCGATGTACACCTTTCATTAACATGGTAAACAGATTGATCAAAGGAATACGGAATAGCCTCGAACTTGGATTTTTAAAGTACTCGGTCTTTAATTTTTCACGGTTGTCCAAACGACAATACTTTTTAACAAAGGTTCGCGTCGAAATTGAAAGAAACGGCGGGGTTGAATAAAATGATACATAAATCGCGAGGGTGACGTCGTATTTTGTTGTACAAATTGAAGGCGTCGAATAACGCGGTAACATAATTTCAAAAAAGCATCGCCGTGCGACCGGAATAAATCATCCGGAATCCCGTAAGGTTTTCATTCGTTCGAATCGCAAGCACGCGAGGCTTTCCATAATGGATCGTTTCATCTCCGCCTCGTAACGACGCTGTTGTCGAATCCGCGCGCGACGTCAAAGGAATAGACGTCATAGCGAAAAGAAGAGGGAAGGCGAAACCGATAAAGACCGGTAAGGTACGGATCCCGACGAGACACGTATCCGAATCCGTTCCGCCGGTGAGGATGCCTTCCAAGATTCGAGCTCCGTGCGACCTTACCGTTCTCGGTAAACGCGAGAAATTGAATTCCGGATGTGCGAGACCCTCGCACGATTTCCCATTCCTCCTCCCTTCGAGGACAAATGCGGTCGCTTCTCCGCTTCTCCGCTTCTCCGCTTCTCCGCTTCTTTTCGGTCGAACGCCTCGTGAGTTGCTTTTCGATTTTGGGCGAGATCGCAAGAAACGCGTGATTTATCAAGTATAATTTATTTTATTGGTCGAGGATAGATTATCAAACTTTCTCGGTATCAGGTATCCCGGTCTAGATGAATCGAAATTAGGGTGTATTTTTTGCTTCGATCGAGATATCCGAGAAACGTGTCCTAAATGTCGCGGTTATTGTTACTTCTCTGGGGGATGGTAAGCGACATTCGGATGCACTCTTTCCCTATTCGATGGAAAATGTAATTTTAACCTCTCGTCTCGAACGCTGGATCGTCGATCGGTTAAAATGTGAGTTGCATTTTAACATAAATCATTTAACTTGTGTAATTACAACCGTGGGGACTCGACAATCCTGGTAATTGATTTATATGCCAGCTACGTATGCTAGGGAATTCGGTATCGGAACTAAAATGAGAAAAAAGAGGGTTAAGAAAACGTCAGGATATTCTTCGGGTAAGATTGATTGCAGAAGTGGAAAACGGGTTGCTCTTATCGATGACACTTATTTCCTGCTTTCTTTCTCTTCCGTCGTCCTCTCTCTCTCTCTCTCTCTCTCTCGCTCGCTAGCTCTATGTCTCTCGTCTCGAAGTAAGCCACCATCGCGCGGAAAATCCTTATTATCCGCGGCAGCCGGACGATACGAATCCAAACTCCGGAGTACATTTGCTCTTTTTCCTATCCTCTTTCCTCGGGTCCTTTGTTCCACTCTCGATCGGGTGCGATGTCGGCAAAAACCAATTACCCACTATTTTCGTACGTGTGTTTGCGTACACGCGTACTCGCATACGCCTCGGAGATCGTTGGACCGTTTACTCGGCGCATCTCGATGTACGCGTTTGTGTACGAATGTGTTTATGATTCGAACGCGAGTCTCTCGATCGTAAGCGTTTGCTCGTCTACGTTCGTAGGTGTGTTCGTAGGTGTGTTCGTAGGTGTGTCCGTAGGTGTATCGACGGGTAAGAGGATCGACTCCGTCACGTTCCCGAAGAAGTTCCGATTTTGTGCCCTGGTTCGGGAATCGTTACGTGACTCGAAGGAGGTAGTCTCGACGACTCGTGCGCTCGAAAGATACCGGATCGAGGAAAAGTTTTTATTCCACCCCTCCGTAAAAACAACACCTTGGAAATGGACGGGATGTGACTTGGTGGGAAAAGAAGGAGGAACTTGCGGTGCCTCGGTTGTGCTGCGAGAAGATATTTTTTAGAGCTCGTTTTGTTTTTGCGTCTACGCGGGATTACCTCTTGATTCTTCTTCTTTTCTTCTACGGTGTTATTACTTGTTTCATCTGTTATTGGTCATGATTTTTCCGAGAGTTAAGGCAGGCTTTACGGAGGTAAAAATAATTGAAGGTTGGTTAGCTTGTTTAGAAAATATTTCTTTGTTGATCTTTCGTTACGATGTAAACTTTATTTCTTATTTTTTTTTTTTTATTAAACAAACAAATAAAAATATCAAAACTTATTCGAATCTTTAAAAGCTTAAGAAATGTACAATTATCTTTTTATCACGGTGATGGTTTCATTTTGTATTAAAAGAAAACCTTCGAACATTGACGAGTAAAATAATTATTTAAGTTTGAAACTTCGTTGTACAATGGTATAGCAAAGATTTATACAACTTTCGTAATAAATGCATATAGAAGTTTGTTTAAACGTTAAATTTATCTTAGTTTTAATCATTTATAACTTACGTATCGGTTCATCTACGATATAAAAGAAAAAGTGGCTTTTTATTCCATTTAATCACAAATTTTTAAATAACTCAAGCTTATGCGCATAACTTTTATGTAAACGAACAAAAACGTTACGTATTAAATACATCGACGAGGAAAATTTATACGTCGATGAAACCAGTTTCTTCAAAAATGCCTTATCGTATTTATAATATAGAGTGATCCAATGCAATACATAAAATTGAAGATGCAATTTTCTTTTGTTTATTTCTTGAATTTGCTAAGACTAGATATTTAATAATAACAATGGGTATAAAAGCATTAGAGACAACGGCAAGATTTGAGCTTAAGCGGATTGTCGTGGAATTATCTTCCGTATACATAGTTTTTGGAAACCCATTCGCACTCGTTACCTTAAAAGGCTTATTCGACATCTGCGTCTGTGCGAGAATTAGTAAAAATATGGATGAATACATTCAAATAAAAGTTTCTAAGGGCTTATGGTACAGAAAGCATATTTATTAAAACTGATATTATATTTTCTCAATGTATATCGCAAGACATAAGTTAAATGTAATCCATAGAAAAATAAGTGCTAATGAAATATTGCTATAAGAACTATGAATTTCAATTTAGCAGTTGAATTTTCCGTGAAAATGGTTTTCAAGCACTTTTTCAAAATGCAATGAAAAATAATTACTGTGTTAATACTTTCATTGTTAGTTTTTTATATATAATGTTGTTGCATTTATATTTTATATTATATATTAAATTAACTTTGAGTATTCGTAAGAAGAAATGCTGTTTTCAAAACTTATATATTACAATTTTTTTTATATGTATTTGATATAAAGAAAATTTGAAATTTATAATACACTTTAATCTCTTTCCGTAAATGATATATTCTGCTATTTTTTATTAATTTAAAAATACATTGTAATGTTTAGAAGAATGTAGAAAATGATAATTTTGATTTCATTTAAATTTTATATAAATTAAAAGTTATTACAATTTTGAAAACAATAGTAAACTATTAATCGAAACCATCTTATGTTCAACAATAGATAATTTCAATGTAAATATTATTTATAATTAAAATTGTCTATAAATTAAAATTTATTATTTTGAAATAAAAAAATCCTCGTAGCCATTTTTAATTACATGAGTATTAATAAATTTAGTTTAATTACAAGTATTTAATGTTTTTATGATATTATAACAAAAATAAACCAACAAAAATTAAATACATATATTTTTAATATTTAAATAAATAATTATAAATTGCACGTATACAAATTATATATATCTACCGGTATTGAAAAATGTTTTATCAAAGTAAATTGACAAGAATTTTCTTATTTTTAAGAGATAAATTACAGTATTTAAAGAAACAGTAAAGTTTATGTTCTGAGTGTGTTTTAAAAGTTTCAAAACTCATTAAACTTTTAAATTTATTTTAAATTATCGATTTCTTATACGTTAAGAATCAATACATATACTTTATAATTATGCTGTGTGCAATAAAAAGTAAATAAAATATGCTTTTATAAAATGTCAGATGAAATTTTCATCAAATTTTATTCGCTATTTTTCAAATAGATTTATTTGACTAAAATGAAATATTTTATATATGAAAACCAATTAAATTCAATCACTTATATTTATGTTTATAATTCATTATTTATTGACTAGAAGCATATTTATTTTTTAATTCATGAATTTTTTTCAACATATTTGATATAAGAATACAATATAATTAAATATAAATAATAAAACTGACAAAAAATAAAATGTTTATATAACCGTTCATTTTAGTAATATTGAATTCTGTAAACTACGCAATTTTTTTATATTTATGGTTGACTATAATTGCTACAGTTGAAAAATAAATTATAAAATTTAAAATTTTTATTGTATAATTATAGAATAATTATAATCTAATTTATTATATTTTTCACATCATATAATTTTTATAAACTCGAAAATCTTAATGGAAAAATATCTGCTTGAAATATAATTTATAAATTATTACAGTATTAAAAAAAATACATCTCTTTATATAAAGCTACATATATTCCTTATTCTACAGAAAAATTCATATGCTATAATAAAAGTATTTAAATTATATATTTGATGTACATAATATAATTTCATAAGCAATCTAAAGTATATTCATATATTAGAGATTATGTTTTCAAAAAAATCAAACTTTTGATCAACTTATATTTTTAAAATACATTAATATAATTTTCCAAATTTAAAATACACATTTCGAAAGTACTTAAATGATTACTCGAGACTAAATATATTATTCGTTCAATGATTATACTACAGAAGCAAAAAAGTATAATATGGGTTTTTTTTATTAAAATTTTATTAGCTTTTTTATTAAAAAATATTTATTTAGATTTTTTTGTAAAAGGAAAAGAACGCAATTTAAATCTTTTATAAATCTTTTCCATTAACGGTAATTAAATTTATAATATTTTGTAGGTTTTCTTTTTCTTTTACCAAATGTGTATTGTATTCTTGTCCATTTGATATTAATCCATACCTTGATATTTTACATAATTAAAAGAAAGATATTTCAAAAAAATATTTGTTACAGAAATGTTTTTCTTGAAATTCCTTTAATATGATATTTTTAATAAAAAATTTTAATAAAACAGATAAATTTTCACGTTTTAATAAAATGAAAAAAATTGATTCCCAAATTTAATGAAATAAATAGTTATTGTATAACTTTTATTTAGTAATTTGCGTTTGCGCGTTATTTGGAGAAGTACATTTCGTTCCAATCGTATTATATACCAAACAAAAGTTATAAATAACTAAGCTGTATAAGTATTTAAATTATTTTTAAACTACGAAAAGAAAGGACACAAATAAGAAAAAATAACGAGGTATATCGAAACCGTAGAATGAAGTTACCAAATATTTATGGTAATGTATCGGTTTTTATGTTTATCATTCTAATGCTTTAAAATTAACGATGGCATAAAATGTAGTTACCTCGTAAATTCAAATCTCTATTTTTTTATTTAAATAGTATCGCGAATAACTTTCATCGGAGTTTAGATTTTGCAATGGCTGTAGTTTCTTTTTAAAACTAGTAAAAGTAAGGTATATTGTAAATTGTCATTTTTTAAAGTAGACCTCGCTAAACTATAAAAATAGAAAACTAAAAGCGTAAAATACTCGATGGATAAGATCTTCTCAGAATTCTTATCAAAGTCCGGAACCTTAAATCTTTCCGATTCCTATTTCAAGTACGGGTGATTTGCAGACTCCTCTATACAGTTTCCAGCGCTTCTCTCAATCTCCGTAAGTCGTTTTCTAGTTTCTGCTATTTGTTGCTCGGATAAGTTACCAGCGAAACCCGACTTTTATTATTTTTATCAACGTGTTTCTTCCTTAGTTCCAAGGCCATTATATTCCGTACGACTGCATCTCCAAGGTGGAGTGCAGAGCAGAAAGTCGGTCCCAGTTTCCCGAAACTCATCCTTCACTCGGCAACTAGAACGAGCGGACTACCGAACTTCACCCTAATAATACCGTAGGTTACAATTTGTACGAGTAGAATCGACTCTCGTGTACCGTCGCGGAGGAGGAAGGTATCATCGTACGAGTCTTGGTGAGTTTAACCGCGGTGTTGGCATCCTCCGGCTTCTTTCAGCTTCCTCCAGCTTCCTTCAGCTTCCTCCAGCTTCATTCAGCTTCCTCCAGCTTCCTCCAGCTTCCTTCAGCTTCCTCCAGCTTCCTCCAGCTTACTCCAGCTTACTCCAGCTTCCCTCCTTTCAATTCAGCGATACGTTCGATAAGGTACGAGGCGAAGGACGAGCGAGTAGTTACGGAAGAAAAATCCGCGGACTTTCGGCGCTCCATCCGCGCATAAAATTGAATTAGGTGCCAGCGTCGTTCCGTTAACGCGACACTCCCGCGAAAGACACATACCAACATACCACCGCGTAATTTATCGTCCGGTAATAATCCGACGCTGGTATTAACGTTTCGCGCTGCGGCAACGTCGTTCTTCATTTCGCGAATTTTCACGAAAGAATTGCTCGCCGACCGCTGTCCGTAATTTCCGCACGTGTGCCACCTTTTTGCTCTAATTCTCCTCCCCTCCCTCCCCCGGTCACTCTCTCTCTCTCTCTATGGCGCGGTCCTCGTTTTTTTTCCCCCCTTTTTTTTTTTTCGTCCTTTTCGCTTTTGTTTCGCGCCGTCCTCATTTTTCACACATTTTTCGGAGGCGAGAACGTGATATGTATAGAAACGCGGGGCACATGCACAGGACCGCTCGTGTCCAAATCGCGCCTCGTTCCAGTCCGGTTCTGCAAAAGTCTTTTATATTTTTACGTTTTTGAAACGAGGCGTCGCCGAGCTATTCGTTATCTCGTTAAGTCGCGGAATGCGAAGCGAGGACGGTTTTCGCGCGTCCACTAATTTTTCGCATTCGCGTCAGCGTTGCGCTCGTAATTGGGTGCAACAGCTTGAAAGAGTATTGGGGATTCGGTTCGTAAAGTGAGATTCTCTTTTCCGTCCTTTTCTTGTTTTTCATTTTTGTCCGCTTACGACGTTACGAGCGCAGCGCTGTTCCGTGGTTTTTTAACGAAGTATCGGGCGTTGGAGTCACGGAATCAAAGACGAGATCGAAGCTGCGCGTAACGAGTTTTACGATAGCGTTTCGCTATCGATTTATCTCGCGTGTCCTGTCAGGACTCGCGACTTAAATTAGCGCAAGCTGGAGAAATTTTGCGTAGATAAATTTATCTTTAGTTTTAACTTTGGTACCTTGTGTACGAATACAATAGCGACAAATTTAATGATCGATGTGTTTCGCGAACGTGGATTATATTTCATAATATTTCGAATCAAAAAAATTAAATGGACCTTATTTCTATGCTTCCGTGGTTAGGTAAACGGAGAATTCGGTTAAAAATAAGCGTTTTCTTAACGAGGTTGTAGAATAATATTTTGTTGTTGTCTATGAAACTGCGCTTCTTATCAATCTTACCACGTTAATAATAATTCCTTTAATAATGTGATTTTGAACATTTAAATAAATTGAAACGAAGCTATTTAAAAGTTCGAGTGTGCGTATCGATAACATTTGAAAACTAACTCAAAGCGAAATTCCATTTGATACGGACTATAATTGTAAAGTATTTAAAATGAATATGAAATTTTTATTGAATTTTATTCAATTATTATAATATCGAGCGCAAGTATATTATATAGCGTTCATTAATGGAAGCGAATAAATTGACAGTGATGTAAAATATAAGTTTTTATGCTTCGAACGCTCCTGTACAAAATTTTATATTTTTCAAGCGAGTCAAACATTAATATTTTGATTATTTTAAGTAATTTTGTACGTATTTTTTTTAATTATTACGGCTACGGTATTTATAAATCATTTTTTAAATTTGATTAAGATGTGTTTTAATTTTAACGCTTAATTGGTATTAAACCATTTTTAATCAAATACGCTCGTTTCCATCTACCAATTTTTCGCGTGATTATTATTCTCGCGATCATCTACTACTTTGCAAACGTGAAAATCCTGTTTTTGTTTGAAACGAGCTTACAAACTTATCTCGCTCTATTTGCAAATACCGTTGAATAAAAAAAGCTATTTATGTAATTACATAGAAATCGTACTTATTTAAATAGCAAGCTTCCCTTTTCACTATCTAATTCTAAACATCCAAGACGTAAAAACTGGACCGCAAAGCTTGAAAGCTTTACTTCCACCAAAGTACAATCATTACGAGCGAAATAACTCAGTACTGTACGAAAGCATTTTACGACCTCATCGTGCACTACCCTGTACCAGAGTTTCACAGATGAGAAAATTTTCACATACTAAGAAAATGAAATTCCTATTTTTACTGTCAGCATTTACCGTATTGTGTAAAATTACCGTAAATACAACTTTTCAATCTCGATGAGTTGTAATACAAAATATTCTTGAAAGCAGTTTTCTATTAAAAGAAAATTAATTTACGTTATTTTTATCGAGGCTCGTGCTTCGTATCAAATATCGCAGGAGACGCGTGTTATAAGTTTGAAATGTCTGGACACAAGTTCGACGATTCGTTACATATTAAGAAAGATTATCTCGAGAAAGAATTATTCGAGCTTTACTCTATTGCTCTATCTATAGGCGGTAGCCGCGTAATTTAAACAAACCGCGCATTGGACTAAGATCGAATGACGGATGCAAGATCGTCGATGACCGAAATACTCTTCCGGTGATATTCGATCTTCGACTCGGGGCTCGAAGGAAGGACGCATCTCCTTTGTGTTCCGGTGCGCGTGCGCAGTCGAGACCGAGAATCCAAGTTGTTCTCGCGAGTAGAACAGTCGAGGGTCGCTGTTACCTGGGCGCCTCCTCCGGAGAGGCAACGAAGCCCCGTCGGATCGCTGTTAATTCCACTTCCGGCTCTCGGGAATTGCGGCTCCTTTTCCTGCGTGGAGCGATGGTGGATGCGAGGGGGATATGGAAAGTGGGGGGAAGGGCTTTAATCGCGCGGAAGAGATCGCGTAAATCTTATCGACTAACGCGGAGTGATAATCCATGTGGAACTTACTCGCGTACTTAGACAAATCGGTGATGGTTGTCTTTCGAGTCTCGTAACGCCGCTCGCGTTATAAAATTCTGCGAGCGCGTATTAAATTTAGTTTGCTTAAGTACGTTAACGGCGCGTAAAAATTTGCCGAGTTTTCAAACTCGCTCGTCGTTCGCAACAGTGATGCTTTCACGTTATTAAGGAAGTTATCCGGAAACTAATCAGCAACAATTTTATAGTTACTTCGTCGTAATTATTTTAGCGAGGAGCGACGTAGCCAACGTTTCTCCCTAAAAATTCATTTTCAGCGAATATTATGTTTTATATTTAGCGCCGATAGCTTTTGGTAACAAAGTTATCGTTTTCAAGATAAATCAGCGATATTCGATGGTATTTGTAGAAGATAATCGATAAACGATACGATTAATCGACCGTGAATCATACAAAATTTAAATTCTATCGAGTAGATCGGTTTTCGGTTATTCCAATTCGGCGAAATATAACGTTCGAAACTCGTTTACTCTACGCATAATTATTACGTATCTGTAACGAACGATCGAAATTAGACAGCGTCCATCGATTCGACGGACCTACTTTTCCTCGGCGGTTCTTTCCAATTGTAATAATAAGATAATTACTTTTATTTAACGAATAATTTCGAGTCTCTGTTCCGTTCGTAGATTTATAATTAAATAAAGTTAGATTAAAAATAATTTTTAATACTCCAATGAAAATCAATTTGTTGACGTAATTCGGTAAAATATCTATTAAATTTGAATACACTTTAATTAAAGCTCTAGCACCGCATTTAAAATTTGAGAGCTTTAAACAACAAACTTTCATAATTTCGATCAACGGTGGACTTTATTTCCAAGGAGTTATAACATCCCGTGGTAAGCTTCGTTCGCTCGACACGAATCATTTTAACGAATAAATTTTAACTGCATCTACAAGTACGAGTGTTCGTAAAAATACATCCGGGATAATTCTTTTGGAAACGTCGCGGGTATTTTCCAATTCGAAGGACGGAAGAACTCGTTGTCGAATACAAAGCACCGAGGATCGGTCCCCGGGTCGAAAGCGACGAGACAACCCCGGACGGTAATCCGTCCCTCGGAGGAGCCGTAAAAGAATCGCCGCTCGGTGGAGTATCCGAGGTGGAGTTTCCGAGGTCGAGTATCGTCCCCGGCGATCGGGTGGAACCCGAAGCACACCTCGATCGTAAAGGGCCGTCGTCGGCGCGGTCGAGTAATGGCACGGGACAAATTACAAGGCTCCTCGCGCAGATTTGCACCGCTTAGGCTCGTCTCGCGAGCGGTCGACGAGTTTGGCGAGCTAAGCTCCGGGAGATAACGAGTCCTGGAGTCGAGGATGTTGCTTCGGTGGCAGCTTTTTAATTTTCAACCGAGTCGCAATTTTGGGGTGACATTTTTGCGCGCGTGTTTTCCTCGAACGATCGATAAACGATTTATGGTTTTTGCATTTTCTTTATCTTTGACGACTTTGCGCTCGTATCGGAGTACCGAATATTCCGATCGATTCAGACCTTTCCATAGTACCCGTTAACGACGGTCGAGTAATTGATTAACTTAATTCGGACCTTTGTGCGAGTTTACTTAGCACTGGCATTTTCCACTTTACATGCCACATGATAAGACAGTGCAAATTTCACGGAAATTCTACGAGTACGAGTAATTCAAACAATGGAATTTTGTAAAATAACGTGGACATTCGTTCCGTTTCTATTTTTACATTTCGGTGTTAATTTTGTATTTCTCGTTACGTTTTGTTTGAAATTTGTATTAAACGTAAAATTTTCGTACGAGCAAATTATTTTATCCAATTCTACTGATATGTTATCGGTGAATTTATAAAGTTTATGTCTTAACGAACTATTAAGAATTTGCGATTATATTATATGACTTGGATAAAATGTAAATCTTATTGGTTTTACAATATTTCTTATAATTAGATACATAGTCTAACGCGTTATTACGAACGTTATTTAATTTATATTTTATTTTAAAACTTGATTAAAATCGCGTATTTATGAATAAATAAAAGTATATGAATTCTTTAACATAAATATGTATCCAAAGTGGATTATTTGTATAAACGAACTAATTCGTAAAATTAAAATAAATCTATTCTAAACATAAAAATATCTAAAAACAGATTTTCGAAAGATTTAAAATGTTACTCTTTAAATATATGATTAAAGCAGCTTATTATAATAACAGATGAGAAAATGCAAATGTAACTTAGAATTATCTCTTTAGTAAAATTTTGGACTTGTTCTGGTATTTAGACAGATACTTGAATTTTCGTCAGTTATACGTACGTTCTGTAATGAAATTTACACGAGGATCGTAACATTTTGAATTTGTTACACAATTTAAAATTCAAATTTATCGAAAATTTAATTACTTTTTACACCAGACTAAATCAGCGTAAAAGCAATCAAGTGTTTTATACGCGTATCACCTGTTTCATTAGGTAAATTCTTTAAATAAATTTTTACGATACTGTAAATATTTTGTTTACGATATTTAAATGAGTTAATTAATACCCCATGGGTAATTTTTTTTAAAGAGTGTTATTAAAGAAATTATTAACGTAATTTTAAAATGTAGTTTCAAACGAAAATAAAGAATATAAATATTTACTTTTATCTATTAGAATTAGATTTATGAGAATAGTTTTTAATTTTATAATCAGTCTCCATTGCAATAACGTGAATATTAATTAGCGTTCTTAATTTTTCATTTAGTATTCATCATTCATGTTTTTAATGAAACATCACATAGAAACAGATGCATTATAAAAAATACAGAAAAGAATTTAAAAGTGAATAAAAAATTTTTTTATCATATTTAAGAAAAATTATACAATTGTTTATAATCTTTTATTATTAGATATTTAAGATCGATAAGAAATACAGTAATTTATTACATTGAAATTATTCTTTTTTAATTAAAATAAATTTATGTTTGATCGATAACTGTTTAAATTGGTATTTTGTTCATAATTGCTGCACAACTACTAAATAATCAATTAGTAAATAATCAATTACACTTTTTAAGAACGATCTTTTTATATCGATTGCTCTTCTTATTTGAGACTAGGGGGAATGATAAAGAAGATACTTGACCTTATTTTTTCTTTTAGATAGTTGATGGCTTTTTCTGTTTGCTTGCTAAACCTGTTGTCTACTCATCGATGAAGACGATTCATCTTATTCAGAATAGCAAATCTTAAACATTTCAATTTTCCCGACCTTTTCATCGTTTCGTTGAATATTTTCATTTACGATTTCATCGCTTAAAGCGGTTCATTAAATGGTATTTTATAAAGAATTATTAGAGTGAAAAACAATCGCGAGATGGAAGTATTACTCCAATTAGGTATTTTTCTTAAATTAATGTTCCCAATTATTATTTGACGATCTTTATTACAATGAGAAATAAAGTATTCTTTTAATGACTCCATATCTTTAGAAATTACAATGTTTTAAATAAATATCGAATCAAAATAATTGTTTTAATTAATTCGAATAATGTATATAAATTATATATATATATACATATATAAATTTATAATTATTCTTTAGATCTCGGTACTCGAAAACTACAAATAATAAAACAAATAATAGTTTATTTTTTATATTTTTTTAAATCAAAGTTATTTAATAAATAAAAAAGATGGTCACTCACAATATTTGAAAAGTAACAACCAAGCTTTTATTTTTTTCCCTTTTATAATTAAATGATTATACAAGCTTTTCAAATTTGTTCGTGTACCCTAACGATATTATTTATACGTTTCAACAAAACTTTATTTCATCCGAAATTGTTTCATCCTCTTCATCAGTTTTTCGATATGGACGTATAATCCGAAATAACCGAACGCGATCCGACTTATAATCGATAAACACATTTTCAACTAATAGTAAAATGCGATCAACCAATTACCGATCTTAAAATCACATACCACGAGTTGGCTTTCATCGGAAACCGCGGTTTTCGAACGCGAACGAAAACAACTGAATTTTCGACGAGAAGCTCGTTCCTGTTCTTTGTAACCCCGCGATAACTTTGGGAACCCGCGGGCAGCTACCGAACCCCCCCGGAGATAATTAGTCGCGCGACGTTTACTCTGAAAGTCGCGCAGAGGTCAAAGAGGTGTTCGTCCCCCGATGTTTCGAGTCGAGGACGACGTCCGACAACGATGGGATGATGGGATGATGGGATGATGGGATGCTCGACGAATCGATTCTCGGATGCCTTGGGCTACGCGGTGATCCCTAACAACGGATCGGTTGTTCGGTTGTTTCTGGTCGTATTCATTTGAATACGTTTAATTGAGAAAGAGCCTTGCGGTAATCCCGAACCCACAATTTATTACCCATCAATGCTATCGCTTCTACTCTATCCCGATAATACGAGCTCCACTGTTTTATGTACAATCTCTTTAAGAGCTAGTGAATTTTATAAAAGTTGGCGAGAATCTTTAGTGCCTCTCGAGGAAAACGAGCTCCGTCGAATCTGTAGAAGAGATTTGTACCAAGTCGTATCGAAATTATTTTAACTTTGAGTCGCCAGACACGCGAATTTAATAACGAATTATTTTAATTAAAGAAGTATTTCTTAATTGGAATAAATAATTAATTAATTGTGTATCTTTATTAAATTTAACGATAATTCTGTAACTACGAGTATCGAGCGGGAAATAGTACCGACGGTGGAGTTACGATGTATAATAATAATAAACATAAACAAATCAAATTGGCACATAAAATAATTTACGACGTAAAGGAATGTAAATATGAAATTCATTGTAACTTTTTATCTTTTTTAACGAAAGTAGTTTTAACGATTTTTTGTTGAGTTTATACAGAGTTCAAGTGTATTCTATCATTATCGCAATTATTTTCTGGTTTATTTTTCATGCTTTTCGACTTTAAATTGTACATCATAGTAATTAAAAATGACGTTACATTTGTATCTTTTTTTTCGAGATTGTATAAGAAATAATTATAAATATATAGTAATGGGTACAATTAAAAAATAGAAGGTAATAAAGAGTAGAGAAGAAAAGATATAAATTTTAATAATATTATTTACGAGTAAGAAAGAAAAATATACGTATTCTGATAAATTCAGTTTAATGGGAAAAAATAATAATAATAATAGGAAGATGAAATTATTCTAAAGAAAAAACTATTTGTTTTCTCTCTCCGATGTATGTCTAATTTTAAATACACTTAAATCCAAACAAATATTTTTTATTTAACGTTGGGTACACAAATATATATAATATAAACTTAGGTTTTTAATTATGTACAACTGCAAGTATTTTAAATATTTTAATTTGTATAATACCATTATTCACTCGTCGCAGTGACTAAAATAAATGGAAATTTATTAATATAAACGGACTATCTGACTCATTTTTCAATTATTCTTTAATTAAATTTTTCATGTAACAATTGAAAATATAATTAAAGACAAACTTTAATTCTTCTCAGTAATCTAACTCATTAAATGATAACAATAAAAAAATATATATTAATTTATAAGCGCTTACTTTTGTTAGCTATTCTCGTAACCTTTTTAATATTAAATTTATAGTATCGTAGTACAATATTGAATGAATCCTAGAGACAATGTCAATTCTATTATTACAAAACTTGTTAAAATATCATTACTTTAATAAAGTATTTAAATGTTTAAAAACGAAAGTAATTACACGTTGTTAATTTTAAACGGACCGTATCACATATTATCTTAAGTTCCAAGTGTCGATAATTATAAAACATAATACATTACCTATGATGTTTATATTTACATTCCACATTTTTATATGTAAACGTACTGATCTTTAACGTGTAATTTAAGGAAATTATAAGCAAATTTTAAATAAATTATAATTTATCGATCGCTAGTATTTTATTCCGATTAATATAATTTGTTTTGTTACTTACGAGTATTTGACCGTACAACAGCAATACTTTCAATCTTAAACAAATTACTAATCGATGGATCAATGGTTATTTTAAAATTCTATTCGGTACACGGTAGATTATCGATAAAATTACGAATACAATGTAAATACAAAGAGATACGATATTCGTAAAAGTAGCGCCAAAATCTCGTGTATCTAATCGAAAGCTCGAGTCGATCGATTGTTTCGGTAGTTTTTCATTTAATAAAGCGTTATCTTACACTCTCACACGAAATAGTCTCGATCGTTAAAGTCTGGGTAAAGCATAAGGTTCGCGATTAAAAAATCAAGGTATCCATGTCAAGGAAAAGATGTTAAGAACTTTGAAATCAACGCTCGAAAATACTTTTATTCGCTTGTTATTCTTCCACTGTGCTTCTTCCTACGGTGACGTGGGTCGCGTACGATGCAGAAGATCTCGGTCTTAAATGTATTATTACGAGTCTCGGCGAACGTCAATGATACTCGGAGGAAAGCAATCGCCGAGGTTATTCTTCTCGCGTTTCCTCGACTCCTTTAAACAAATCTTCGCGAATGCCTCGATTCCATCCGCACCCTTCGCTCGTCCCCCGTAACCTCCACGAGAAATGATTATTAGGGCGGCAGCTCATTATCCGGGCCGAAGCGCATAACTATTTCAGGAACTTCAAATATTAGCTCGGGACTCGAGTGCTCGAGAGGCCGCTCGTATTATTCATCGTCCTCCTCTCGCTCCGAGACTCATTGTACGATTCGGGGGAGGGGGAGACACGAGCGGGTCTCTCATTTCGCGCGGCGCCCTCCGCTGCAATTTTCACGAACCCCATTTTTCAGCGGCGATTCTTTTTCGCGGACGCGAGGACGGGTGGTACGACCGAGGAGGTGGGGGTGGGAATGCGTAACCGGTTAATTTCGGCGCTCGACCTGGCGAGGCTTCTTCTTGGCAGCCGTCGGGGAACTACGGAGTGTATTAAGTTACAGTCGCGGTTCCGAGAGGAGCTCGAGTTTGGGTACCATCTCAAATTAATGTTCAGCTGATTCATTCCTTTCCGAGCCGAATAGACGATCGCCTTCCTTCTTCTGTACAGATATCGAGTTCATTTAAAAAGAAAGGGAAGACGTCGCGTTGTAACGAAAACTGTTGCTTCGTTGTTGGATTATGATATGCAAATTTAAAAATAGAAGTTATGAATAAAATTTATTTTTACCGCACAGTCTTAGGATACGAGCGATCGAATACATTTAACTTTCGTTTGTTTTTTATTAAGCTTTGAAATATATTTTAAAATCGGTTATGAATCGATATGTTTTTCAACGCTTTTTGATCGTATCGACTGACTCAATTTCGAATGATACAATTTTCAGGAAAATATTTATCATTGTTCGTACTCTGATAGAATTTTATTTAATGTTTTCCAATATTTTCAATAAATAATACGCGAAATATTTTACGTGTTAACCAATATTATTTTTCTTTCGTGTTTAATTTTTCGTGTTTACAATTATAAATTATACGTAATATAAAAAACGTTCGGTAATAAAATTTTTATGCCGTATTAAATGTTACTTACGACGAAAGAAAGAACTTATCGATAAAAATGTTAACGTTTGTACATACATATATAAAATTCGATCGCTCAAAAAATTGTCGATCAAATATATGAAACTACGAATATAATAAACTTATAAACAAATCTTGGATTTACGCAAGGACAAAATGGTTTTAAAAATGATGACAAATTCGTCATCTAGTGTACATCTGATATACATCTGATAACGCGTGTTTACACGTGTAAGTTTTGCTACGACGAGAGTACATTTTGTACGCGATCGATATTTCGGATCTTTTACATAATTATAGAATATTTACAAACGTTTTTGGTGCGAAACGAAATTATCGCAAAGTGTAAAATATTACTCGATAATGTATTTAATTAGTTTTTAATGAAATATGCCAACATAATTTTAGAAACAAGCTATTTGAAAAATATTATCACTCGATTTACGAAGCACTATTAATGTTCGATAACGTTTACAATAATATCGTATTTAAATTCGTTCGTTTCTAACAAGCGATAGAACGTTAATTGTTTAATAAAAAATTGAATATTTCGTTGAATATAAAAGTCGATAAAAGCAACGTATTAAAATAAATAATAAATAATAACGATCGAAAGTAAAAGAAACTTAGTTATTAAAAGTTGAATCGACAAGATGGAGAATCGATCGTCGAAGGATGTTTTCGATGTAATTTATCTTCCGCAATTCGTAACGGAACTCGAAATTAACATCTAACGAACTCCTGATAAACTTTCTATCCCATAAACGAGTTGAAAGTACGCGAATAGGAAAAATATTAAAAATCATCGCGCTTAATGTTCATTGTCGATGATCATCGGGATACTCTCGCAAAATCTACGTGGCAGTGTTTTATTCCAACGCCGTAAAAAAAATTGTTCGCGCACGCGGACAATTCGTTGCTCTCCAAATCAGTAGCGTATGTACACACGTTCGGTACATCGTCTCTCGTTCTTCGTTTTTTTTTTCCTTTCAGTCGTCCATTTTTTATGCCCGTCGCTCTTTTCCGCGTTGGGTTGCGTCGCGGAAAAAGTTTGAGTTTTTTTATCCGCGATTCGGACGCGCACGTTTGGATTTTTTCTACGAAATCACGAGATTCTCTTTCTCGGTGTCGCTTTTTTTCGGAGTCGACTGTACGCGAAAAATGTGCGAGGATTTCCCGATCGTTGAGCCGATATTTTCCAGAGCTTCTTTTGTGAAAGTATAGTTTTTCCAGCGATCGAGAGGCGTATCCTTTTTTTTGTCGGAATTACGTTCGTGGTTTTTATGCGCTTGCGTACGCGTCGAATACCTAAGGCTTTTTACGCGTTCGCGATGCCGATGTAGAAAAACATAAACGGAAAATTTTTATCCTTCGGATACCTTTTGGTAAACAAGTTTTCAAGTTTGCTTTGGCACAATATTTCGTGTGCCGTAACGACGCCTGGATTACATACTAAAAAAGATATTTAAAATTACGAAGTTTAAAAAATTTAGAAATCAACAACGTGTTTCTTAATGAAGTTTATAACTCTATCAAATATTTCTCTCAAATGCGTAATAACTCAAATTATGTAATAATGTTTACGTATACGTACGTATTTTAAATTATATTTCAGTAAAGTAGTTCTTCAATTTCTTGTCATTGCTTTGGTTATACAATTTTAATATTATTTATATTTTATTTCCGCCGTTTTAAATACGACTCGATCGATAATTTCTATAAAACATCGAGTAAATATAATTCTTAATATACCGTTTAATAATACCGATATATTTATAAGTTTATAAATTTAAATAATTAATTATTATATTTATGAAATTTAATTAATAATGATAATCGATTGAAAATATTAATATTAATGCGGTACGTTCAAATTTATGTGAAATTGTTAAAAACGTATGCAATTATCTTCGGTTAAAGGTGACACTGATCAGAGAGCAGAAATTTAAAACAAGGATATCGAAGCTAATTTCGATAACTCGTTACTTTATCAAGTGAATCGTAACATGCAAACTCTGGTGCGAGTGGCTCGAGATGAACCATGAAAAATAAACGGACGACTAAGTACCGCTGAATCGAGATCCACGCGTTCGGAAGAGAAGGGCCATTTGAAACATTTCGATTTCACAGTAGTTTGCCTCCTCCGACTCATCAACACTGATTTTTAGTCCATTAGTAGACGTTTCCTCCTTTCGCTCTTTACTCTAGATGTTCCGGATCATTCGAACACCGGCCAATCGGTCGTCCTTTGCCGCTAATCGTCGAGTCTTTCCCCTCCGCAGCATCTCATATTTTCCCTCGCTATTTCTCATAATGTTCATTGGGATTCGGAGCTGTACCACTTATTTCCATTATTTTCATTATCGGCCTTCCTCCCGACATTTTCATACCGTTGCTCGCGTTTTACGTTCGTGTAATGTACTTTAATTACGTTACGACACTTTCTTTTTTTTTTATTAACTATTATTAATCATTTTCGCACTACCTTTATTTTCTCTGGTACCGTTGTACGCGTAAATATTCATAATCGCTTTTCACGTATTTACGTTTTGCTAAAACATTCCAGTTTTACAAATGTATCGAATGCCAAATTGGTACGAATAAACTGATTCATACTACGCAAACAAATTTGAATTGTCGAAATAGGAGCTTTTATTCGTAATAACAATATTCAAAATTTTCAAAGAAGAAATTACGGAAAATTATTGCAGGATCGAATGATTGTAAAATAACTTGCAAAAGTTACTCCAAAACTAATCTATCCATATTCTCTTCGAACCTACAGTAAGAACAATATTGAAATAATAACTTAGGAAATACTATCCAAATATATTAGAACTACTTTTCAGTTATAGTTCATTTTTTATTGAATATCGTATATTTAGATACTTCACTCAACAAATATAAAGAGAAATTCATTATTTATTCATTATCTTTACCTTTCCTGACAATCTTTAGTTTATATAATCATGTCAATTAAATATTTATTTATTTATTTTAATCTTTGATATTTATCGAGATCGAACTACAGAATATAAATATATTATATCCAAGAATAAAAATATTGTAGTTAACGTTACTATTGATTATCCAAATCAACCCAATATTTTTTATGCTAACAAACTGCAATGTATTGTGATACCGGAGTAATTTTCTAACGTAGTTACAATTTCTTTTTTATCAAAAAGTTTACTTCCATAAATATTTGCCTAAACATATTCGATATTAAATAGTTATATTTATACTTTATAAGGCAACGGTACAAAATAAACAACAAAATACATATTAGCTCTATTTTTAAACCAAGATAAAATTTTACTTAGAAAGTCATTTTCGCAACAATATTCTTTTCACTTTCGCGCCATATTTTCAAGCTCGGTGAATCATAAATATACAGTTTCAAAAGATAGAATTTTTGTAAAAGAACACGGTCGATAAATAATTGAAAATTAAAACGAGCTTTCGGTACGTATCGTCTCGTAAAATACTAAAAATTGCTCGTACGACTTTTCGAATCTTAAATTTCCAGTTACGTGCGAGCGAACCGTAAAAAAGGAAAAAGTCCGAGCTCAAGTTTATTCGTATCCGTGTAACATTGTATCCGTAGTCAAAATAGACGATACGCGTAGAACCTCGGGTGCAAATTACTCGTATCCAGGCTGCGATAAAGTTGACTGGAACTTTTTTTATCCCCCCGTGGCTCTCCGTTCCCGATTATTAGACCCACACGCATCGATTCGCTTTTTTCTCGTCTCGCGTAATTTTTAATTATCTCACCTCGCCACGTCCGCGCACTGCGTCCTAAAAGTTCGCTCCAAGGATATCGTTCGAGCGAACCCAAAATCCCCTCAAATCTCGGGATGCGAGTCGGGAGGATTATTCGCGGGTGTCGGTGTACGAAGTTGCAACGAATTCGCGCGGAAGGCGAAACGCAGGGACGCGATAAAGCGAAGAGGAGTTGTTGCAATTGTGGCTTTCGCACGTCGACGTTGCATCCGAAGTTTCGCTCGTCCGGGAACGATGATGGCTTCTGAAATTTAGATCACGAGTTGGAGCTTCGTCCGATGCGAGGGAAGACATTTTTCACGCGAGAATGAAAAATAATGCTTTCGATCTTATGAACTAAGATTCGAGCGAAAAAGAAATTTGAAAAAAAAGTCATTTGATCCGGCGTAGAGACTTTTCTTTTTTATATACTATATTTTAACATTTTCATATGATACTACGAAATACAATTTAGTTCTTACGTAGTTGGAATCGGAACAGGTTTCTTATTTAATAAAATGTATAACGTTTAAAAATGGAGATTTTCATTTTTTATCGATTTTATGGTAATTCCGATGAATATTGAATGATATTTTGTTTACAAATAAAATGTACAGTTCGATGGAGTAGACGGATGAAAGGATACTTGATACATATCTACGTAATTAGAAATATGGTTATTAAATAAATGTGTAGAAATACACGGATTTATAGAACTACATTTTACTTTTAGAGTTAATTAAGTACAGATTATTAAAAAGTGGGTTTATTATCGTGTCATTTGGAATAATGAGCAGAGACTAAATTATGATATCATAATCACTTAAAACCAAAGAAGATTAACTTCAAGCGGATATGAAAAACCAGTTATTTTGAAAGTAACTCGTGAATGTTCGATACTTTTGGAAATGAATTTTTCGCTCTAAATTAACGAGTAAAAAACTCAATATAATTATGAACTTTAATATTTATCATACGTCGATAGATTATTTGTACTTGTGTCTTAAATATATATGCGTTTAAAGTAAACAGTGCACTCGTTTATTTAAAAACTATATTAAACGATGCATTCACTATTGTTTTCCAGGTTATGATAGTTTTAGGAAAGTTTTTACTGTACATAAAATAAATTCCTTTTTTATGATATACTACATTTCTTTATGTTGCCGGTGCTATTTCATAATCTTGTACCAAGAGTGACATTCTTAAAATACATATATACACACACATACACGCACACGCAGTATATATATATATATATTACAATTTTAAGTAAGGTTCACTATAAATTTCTATGTAATACTTTTAAAAAGAAAATATATTCATATAAATTTTTATCTTTATAATATATTCCACAGCTATTTTTCAAATATCTATTTTGTATTATTGCTACGTTGTATAAAAAATACGCGCTATATCGTACAATATAAAAAACAGTATAGTTCATTCTTTGTGTCTGTATTTCAATACCGTTACAATATTCAAATTTAGTTTCATAAAGCATCGCGGCTTACATAAGATTTTACTCTTCGTAAGATCGAGAGGAAATATTTGTTGAAAAATCAAGAAAGTATATACGACGTTCGAATCAGGTAACGTTGGTAAGTCTTAGGAGTTAAATGGTTTCTACTCTAGTTGTACTTCGTTGGAGCACGAAATTCTGCTATATCACTGTCAAAAGACAAATTTCAGTTACATGCAAATTACAAAGCAACTTCCGACATTTCTCTTAGATGCGAGAATATTATTCGACCTTAGAGAAACAAAAGCTAGTTTTATAATTAAAAATATACTCGTTCAATTATTTATTTACAATTTTTGGTTTTCAAAATTATTAAATTTTGTTACAAATTTTATTTTACTTTGTACGCATTTTCTTAAATTATGGTGATAGTAAATACGAAAAGTGTTTGTGCGTGTGTTATAGATTACAATGTAATCAGAATGAAAAAAAAATTATTCTTTATCGTTGTAAAAATTGGAATGTAACTTCTTAACTTGTAGTCGAAATCATTTTATATCCACTTTTTACAATTATCTACACTCGAAACAATTATATTATAATGTTTCACTTTATTACAAGAAAACGAGATCAAAATTGAAATATGGAAAATTTTTTGTAAAATCGTATTATTTTAAAAACATACGTTAAAGAAATATCGAATTATAGTTTTTGTACGATATAAAAAAAACTTTGGGTTAATTATTTACTTTGTGAATCGATTTCAAATCGAAAGGTTCTATATAAATCGTATTTTAAAAATCGTTTTCCTTTTATATCGTTAATTTTTAAGAAAATATACGCTATCTTCGAGTTTTACATCATGAACTGAATACTGCGTATAGGTACAAGTTTTTCTTACATTTAAAATATGAAAATGTCTCTCCGAGTTTTGGGCTCTATCGTGCTCTCATATTTTTCGCAAAATGGCATATTAAAGTTGTAAGTCAGAAACTGAAAAGCTATAAAAAGTCTGCTCGTCCTTTAAGCACTACACGCGCCTGTCAGTTAATAATGGTATAATTTAAGTAAAAATCGTGACCAGAAGGTCATTCAACATAAACTAAAAATAAAAAGCCACGAGAATTTGATGCTTCCCGAAAATTTTCAAAGTTTCAGTTCGCGTTTTAGGTTTTCATCCCATTTCATTATGGTACAAATTCAGTCGTATCATAAATCGAATGCTTTTTTTTAATAAGTTTAATTTCTAGTAACTCGGTGCTAGAGATATAACGAAAGTTGAAATTAAAAGCTTCGATATCAATCTAACAAATGTTTAATAATTGGTAGAACGTACAGTGTAAAATGATTAATAAATAACGAAGTAACAAGAACGAGTTTTTTTTAACTATAAGAAATATTTCTATATATTTTTGTAAGAAGATTAATTCAAAGTAATTCATTTAATATAAAAGCTCACAGAAATATTGATCATAAATGCATTCGATAGTAATCAAGATTCTTAAATATTTTTATCGTTTCGCCGGTAAATTAAGAAAAGCAAAAAAAGCAAAAGATCGACAACAAGAAGTACTTATTTAAATTTTATAATGGCATTTTATAAACAAATAACGTAAATATTCTTGTCGATATCCAATTTTTAGCAACGGATTTCCAAAATTTTACATTCGATAAGGATTAGTTACTCATTCCATCCACTTCTTTCGCAACAAATCAGTGCCTTAAAGTCTAAAGTACACATTTAACATATAAATCTTCCGGTTGAAAATCACGGTTAATAAATCACACTTAACTTTTATCCATTTCGACGCATGAGAGCATTCGCAGTATCTAAATTTCCAAAGTTTCGAACTTTTACGATACCGTAAAGTAAAACAGTTATTCACGCACAATCGTGGTTGATACTCGTAAAAAAATCGCGGAAAACACCGGTAAATTCCACTCGATCTCTCGATCCCTCCCTGGACCGCCGAGCGATCCCGAGATGCTCGCAAACGCAGAATCCGGGTGGCAATTGGCGAGCAGCCCCGATAAACGCGCGATCGAATCGAGCTGCGCGTTAAATCCTCGGGCGTAATCGCGCAGATTCCAGGGGGCGCCTCTGTTCCGTCGCCTCGGCAGTGACGTCCGCGGGTGGATTTCCCTGCGGGGAAACGTTGCTTTTACGACTTATCCGACATCCGCGTTAAACAGTCGAAGATTATGCCCGAGATCGGCATCGGATAAAACCGGATGCTGGGCCTCGAGTTCCGAGGTGAGTGCGAACGCGACATTCGCGCCCGATCGGGGAAACTTGGCCGCTCGATCTACCCTATAACGAAGTTGCGTCAAAGGAAATTTGAAGTTTGAATGCATCTTGCGCTTCCGTCTGGAGCGGCACTTAAGGCACTAAAGATACCGGCTGATGTACACGATGGGGAAGTGTCGCATTCGTAAAGGAGCAATATCGTAGATGCGAATTTCGAGGTTGAATATATTTTTATCGCAGGTTTCGAGATGAGGTCGACGCTGCTAATTTCGAAAGATATCAACGTCGAAGAAGCGCTGCGTCAAAAATCTTAACGCGACGTATTATAAATTATCGGAAGCGAATCCGAAAGCTTTCCCGAGTGTATAATTTGAAAAGTATAAGATGTAGATCAAACAACGCGTATTTAAACGAACGGTAAAGACATAATAAAAGAAATTCCGAAATTAAAGAGGAGTAACGACTTCGATTTCATTGGAGGAGTAAATATTTTTCCGTGATATTAGAATTACGCACGCGTAAAGTTTTAAGTATCAAAAGTTACTTGTAATCGCGTTACTTTATAATTTATAGATTACGTATCGCTCGCATCATCGCTTTATGATCGAAATCGACTTTTAAGACCATTGTCCGATACATAAATTTGAAACAGCGGATCGCGGCACGAGTTTTTAAGACAATAGAGTATCGAATAACGGCGACTTTACCCTTAACGGAAAAATGGAAAAACGATCGAAACTCCGATTTTACAGTCTTGGAATAGTTCACTTTGTATGCATTCGAAGGCGGCATCTGCGTCGCCTTAAAGTGACGGACGGTCGGTGGATGAATCTCTCCTCGAGAACGGAGTAAAGGAGACTGACAGCGGACTGGAGAATGGGATGGCCTCGGAAGAAACAGCGACGGTATCGCCACCGGCGACAATAAAAGATGGCGCGCTCGAGTTTTACTGCGGGATTCTCGTAAATTCGGACCTGTTTCTCGCTTCCCCGAGTGTTTTTACTCCGGTGCGCGAGTCGACGCGCTCCCCTCCCCCCCTAAAAGCCAGCATCCGTGGGGGTTCGAACGAAGCCGGGATTGAAAGCGCTTTTTACGCCTGCCGCCGTTTCCGGCTGCGGATTATACGGGGTATACGGGGAAAGGGAAAATGGATGCGCGGCGAATCGCTCGGATGAATTTTTTATGGGTATTCGTAAACAACTGTCGGCGCGAACGAGGCGAAGAGTCCAAAGATGACCGGGACCGACTCGACGATTGGCCCTTCGCGTGCAAAATCCGCGATCGCGTTATTGGATTACCCGCGCTTTCGAGGAGCGGTCCAACTCGATGGAACGTTCGTGTTCGTACTTTCAACCTCGACGGGATTGAAAGTTTAAATGGGCTCTTCGAAACGCGATGGATATTAATGAAAAGTGTTGCCGTATAAACAATAATTACCGATGAATTTTGTAAAGCTCTCGGAGCCGAAGAATTGAATTCTTATCTTAACGCTGTTTCAAACTACTCTTTCAAATTATGACGGCGTAAACTAACTTTTATTTTAAAACGATCGAAGGGAAATGAATTTTTATAAGTTGGAGTGCACGCGAGCAAAGATTGGAGAAACGTTGTTTCATTATTTAAAATTTAAAATTTAAAAGTGTGATTCGTCTTTGGATCGTTATTTATTCCGAATGTTTTAACGTTCGATGCCTTCGTATTCGCTGAAACATTATCGAAATTAAAAGTAAGTTGGAATGATCGGAGTAACGTCGAGGCATGTTGAAATACCGATCAATTTTTTATTTTTCCTCCTCGCTCGCGCTTCATTTTTAAGCAGAAAAGAAAGCAGATTCTAATGAAAGATATAGATTATCGATCAAAATGGAAAAGTGCTTTCCAAGTATCGGACGGAAAATATTGCGTTACTGCCAAGTGCATAGTAAGCTGCATCGTAAGATGATTGTATTTTATACATACTCATCGATAAATTTTTATTACGACTTACTTCGCATAAAACTATTTATTTCGTGTAACATACTCTTCCGCTTGAAATTTTTCCGCTAATGCACGAGACGATGATAAAGTTAAATTCCATTTAACGATTATGCGTTTCTTGCGTCAGATATAACTCAAATTTCACTGCGATCTCATCCACTAACTTCGTTCTCGCTAAGATAAGATGATCTTCAGCGGCATAAAATTTTCGAGTCTTTCGGAAAATTATACCAGCGACGAGGAATACTACGGGCTCGTAAAAAAATCTTCACTCGCCTTTGCTAGTAAAAATAAATTATCTTTCAAGGGGATCGATGTACAAATTCTCCGTGCGTTTTATAAATTTTATGTTATTTAACTTAGTAAAAATTAACCTTGTTTCAAAAACGATGCGCGAGTAAAAGTTTTATTTACTTCGAGATGAAAAAATAATTCGATATAAATATGAATTTTTAGTTCGGCTCAACTTACAAATATCGTTAAACCTGAAACATCCATCGATCGCGATTACTAACTTTACAAATATCGCATACAATTCGATCGTACGCTTTCATTTTACTATTGGTCGTACAATAATTATCGTTATTAAAATTTTATTCTCTCTGCGGTGGAAAAAGTTGCGTCTATGCTCGACGTATATACTTAAAAAGGTATTTTATAAACGATCTTTTATTCGTTGTATGCATTGGAAACGAATCGTCTTACATAATTACGAGTATTTACGATAAAATAATTTAACGATAAGAGAAGAATGCGTTAAAATTAAAAATCTCGCGTATTTAATTAATTTGTAATTTCTTAATTCTCCGATCGAAAATAATAAAAATTGAATTTTATATTACCATTGATAAAAAGAAATTAAAAAAAATTCTGTTACTTCGAGATATAAGAAAAGTTTCGTAATAATAGAAAATGAAAATACTTTTTTAGTGTATCGAACGACAGGGACTTTAAACGTACAACAGTGTAAATTTATCGGTTATTTTTTTTCGAAACTTTCTAATTTTTTTCCTCGTCGAAATAAGCTTTTACGTACTTCAATAATATTTATGGATACCATAAAAGCGTAACGTCGCAAGATGTTTTATTCTTTAGAAAAAAGTTTCAAAATCAATCCGAAAAAAATTTTGCGAATGGAAGAGAGTCGGTACCACTTCATTAAAATATTAACAAAATTAAAAGGTTAAATGCGATGGTACACCAACGTTACTCCGATATTTGGATCGGTGCCCGTCCAATTATTTCCATGACGATTAAATCAATATTTTATTATTTACCACGTCATAAATGTTACAGTTTTGAGCTCGAATACTTAATATTTCAAATATAAACATAGTAATACTTTTTTTTCCAAAAGTTTATTAAGTAAACTTCTCGACAGGTATATCTATTAAAATTATCTATCGGTTGATATAAATGACGAAATTCCGTTTATTTACCGACTGCAGAAATTCTCGTAAAATTTCAAGCACTCGGTCAGCTTTCGCTTTATGTCATCATTTCTCATTACCGATCATATTATTTAACTATAATATGGTACTCGCTTTCATGTTTTTAGTATGTAATATCGTACGTTTATCGTTCGAATGTACGTTGTACACGCGATACTCGAAATTTACGTGCGTTTACGAGGTTAGAACTCGCTTACAAGATAGTTAATCGTTACGATAATAACACTCATGATTTTCAGAATACGATTGGAGTTCCATTACGCGTTCAAAAATTTCATTCGTAAAAATTACTTTTTTTGCTAATATCGTTGTATTTAGCTTTTTATACATAAATTATCGTAATTATAAAAAAGTCATTGAATGATCAAATATCGAGGAACAGTGAGTTTGAAAATGAACGAGTTGCAAAGGTTGCACAAACGAAATTCAACGGTAAACTTGAACGCGATCTCTCGACTCCAGATTTACTCGTATTATTATTAACGTCGCCTTCGTTGTATCGGTCGCAATATCTTAAGGTAAAAATATGAAGTTTGCGAAAGGAGTAAGCGGATCGCGCGACTTTAATTCAAACGTCCGCGCATCGGACTCACGGAAAATGTTCATACCTATAAAGCAGAAAACGAAAGATACAACCTGTTAATCTTCGAACCGAGAACGGAGAAAGAAGTTGCTCGGGAAGGAAAAGCGTGCAGTCAATAATGGGATTTAATATAGCAAGACTCCCGGAGGTTATCGCGCGACCCTCGGAGGTTGTACTTATGTCTGCCGGAGGCGCCGCGACGCCTCCCATTTTTCTCTTCCGCTTGTAACGCGGATCCGGCGGGAGAAGCGGCAGAAGCTGCAGAAGCTGCAGAAGCTGCAATAGCGCATAAAGCACGACGTCCTTATAAATCAACGGTGATCTCATTTCCTAAAGCTGTCGGACAATAACGAACCCCGCCGATTCAATTGCACGCCCGTACACGGGATTCCTGTAAACGCGTAAACAGCAACGACTCTAAATCACCCGCGTCTAATTTCCTAAGGATACTATTTTCGTTGGGCTACTTACGAGGCCGCAGCGGAGGATCGGGGATAAGAAAGAGGAGTCACGGGTGGAGGGAGGCTGTTATTGGGGGATCTGTTACTGGATGCATGCATTTCCGTCTACTCGTAAATGCTTTCCGAAACAGTTGTTCTCAGACTCGTGAGCTCGCGTTACGTCTTCCGTCTCTCCGTATCTCTTACTTCTGTTTCTCGAACGTAATGGCTGCTCTCGGTAAATCTAGCGACGCGCTTTCATAATAAACGAGGATGAGAATTGTAACGTTGGAACGGAGCTCGCGCAAAGTTACTGGACATTCCAAGGATGAATGTTATTTTTCATTGTCGTTAGAATGTTGCCTTCGAGAATGCGATGCACCGCGAACGTCTTTGTTTTAATTAAGAAAACTCAAAATTACGCGTGTAAGTCACGCACAAACTTATTTGTGCAGTTGTTTTCAACCATCCAATTTGTTCGAAACCTTCTTTTTAACCTTAATCCGTTCGCGAATTAAACGATCGAAATTTGCTTTTCGATCGATTATCCTTTGTAATTTTAATAATTTTACTTCCGAGAAATATTAGCGTCGCAAAATATCAAAACTATATATATATTTTGGTTGCGTAAGCGTTGCTTTATCAGAACCTTTGGATTCGTTTTATCGAATACGTAAAAGTCCGAAGAAATACCGACACTATTTTAATAGTACATACATATACGAAAAAAATGTTTCCGTTAATAATGATGCATGTACCGTTATAAATTGTTGATCGATGCGTTAGTATTTTGTTCGATAAGAAAAATTTGTTTATATATGTGGAATAATGATTATATTATTCCACATTTTTCCGATGAATACGATGAATAATATTAACGGAAAATAAAGAATGCCGATCTTATCATTAAATTTAAATATTACAATTTATTTCTAAGTTAACGCGTATACGTATGTATTTATTCTTGAAAATTGCTTCGTGAAAAAATAGTTAAATATTCGAAAGATTTTAAATACAAGTTATTTTTGATAGAAAATTTTTTAAAAGTAATACGCTTTCTAAAAAATGACAACGAATCGGTGCACGAGTTATTTTTATAGTTGCAAAGTACGAATACCCGAACACGTTATAACCTTTAACGAAGTTACCTTTAACGCCCGTCTATTTTGTCTTGAAATGGGTCGTGTGCATCAATAGTAATATACTAATATTTGGTCAAGTACTTTATTGCAGCATGAGTTATTACTGATTCAGTGCATGCACACATCGTTTCGAGACTCGGCTATAAACTCTTCGCTTAGAACAACTATGTGTATTTCGTACGTAGATATATAGATTAAGAAGTGAAATTTATAGTCTCGTTTAGAAACACTACATGAATATTGCATGGTAAACTATATCATATTAATTCGCGTACGTCATCTTCTAATTGCTTCGTATGTTTCTGTTTATGGAAAAAAATTATGGTTTTAAAATTATGCAGACTCGAGTTAAACGGTTCGCGATCGAATTCAGAAGATGTAAAATCATATCATCGAAGATTATTACGGATACTCGTGAGTTTTGATTCTCCTCGAAAATTAGAATTTAACCCCGTGCTTTTTCAATTTTGACCTATACTTAATAGCATCTTACCGTAAAATTTTCCAAATTGACTATTCTTACGTGTTGTAAAATCGGTTGATCAATATTGTACATCGATAAATTAGAATAAGAGTTACGAAAATTATACTATTTGCCAGTTCTATTCTTCAAAATGAAATTTTTATCTAGTCGAAGTAGCTTTCGTAGTAAACGAATAATAATATTTATTTCGATAATACTTGTTCTTGATAAAATGTACATAAAAGCAATGGAAAAAGTAGAATTTGACCAAATTAACATTTTATAACTTCTTTTGTTTCGAGTGTATTTAACAATTACACTCGAAAACACTGTAAAATGTTACCGTATAAGCATTAATCTAAATTTTAGGAAAAACGTTATTTATTATTTTGTAAAATACAAGAAAGTTAAGGTAAAAAATATCTCCGGTAGGTTATTTATTCTCGCGAAGCTTTATTCCAAGTGCAGGGAAGGAAAAAAGTGGCTCGTCGTCGCTTACGTAGGTGCATCTTTCAAAACACGAGAGCTTTCCTGGGTCACGAGAACCCGAGAACCCGAGAATCCGAGAATCCGAGAATCCGAGAATCCCAGAATCCAGAATCCCAGAATCCGCGAGTCGGATGATCTCGAAAGCGATGCCAATCCCGTCTCCCTGCGTTTTAACCCTCGGGTGTATCGCCCAGCGAAACTGGAAAATGGAACTGTCGCTTAAGGGCGAACGTAATTTTGCAGCTGTCCGTCGAGCCTTTTGAAAAGACGTCGTTGCTTACGCGGAAGTCGATGGCGCACATCCGGTCAACGAAATCGACCTCTGCTCGCGTTAGTTCTTTTTTTCGCTCGCTTCGTCTTCGTCCGGATGTTTTCGCGACGTTTCCGATCTCCGCGATTTACCTCCTCCTCTGTTCACCAGCATACGTATCCGTCGATGCGAACTCGGATTTATCGCTCGTCTCGTTGTTAAATACCGAATCTTTCCGGGTTTTTTTTTTAGGTTATTTTGGAGTAGTCGGGAGCGGAGAGGATTTTCGTCACCGTTACTCTTCGACCTTTACAAGCTTTTGAAATTATAAAAGGAAGTCGAGAGGAACCGACGCTCGATACTTTTACGATTGCATTCGACACTGATATTTTTCAATTCCCAAAATTATTTATTTACAATGCTATATACTTTAACCTAAATCGTTTTTTATATTTAAATAAAAGTACGATTTTTAAGATAAATTTTCGAGACGGAACAGAGAACCTTTTCTTTTAAACGTTCGTGTCGTCGCGTAATTTATATTCTTTGCGTTGATTCTTTTAAACGATCGAGAATAAAAGCAGGGGCACGTAAATGTTGTTGCTAAATTAATACTTTTAAACGCGAAGCTAAAAAAATTATCTAATTATTCTGAGAATATTTTTAGAACGTTTTAATTTAAAAAGAAAGTTATTAGCGTGCAAAATTTTCGAGTGCAGACTTGGATTTTGCTTATCGACCCTTAAAATTAACTCGCTACGTGTCTGCTCGCGTAATATTAGCTAGAGACGATGATTACAGCGGTAAAAACGGTTTGTTGTTCGAAAGAAAGACTTAGAATAAAATAGCTATGAAAATATAAACCAACTATTATTTAACAGAAGCCGAGATTGAACGTTTACTTTTAATGTTTAAATTTATTTTTCTTTAATAAAATCAAAAAAAAGTAACGAGAAGGTTTTCGGAAATTTTTTTGATATCTTTAACAAAATTAATAAATTTATTAGTTATTTACGTTAATTATTTAATTATTTCTTGAAAATTAAGTTTGAGTAAAGGAAATTATAATAATATAATTCGTGTAAATCCTTAAATACATATAATAAATATAATATATAATTGCAATATAATTGTAAATCCTTCGTAATCGGTACTTTCAATTGACAAAAATTAGCTGCAATAATTTATTTCTCAAGTTTTCTTGTATTTTTCTTTCTTTCGTTATTTGTCTCGAATTTCTCGCGTTCGCTAAGTCGTCGATTCGATTTACATCTCTTTCGTATATTTTCAGCTTTTGGAAATCTTATTAATACTTCGACTAAAATACGTTTCGTTTTATTTAATAAGACCGCGTTGATGCACGCATTAAAAAAAATATTCAATTTTCCTACCGTGGCTTGAATCAAGATGACTCGGAACTTCGAGCCGTGTTATTCAGTTTATGAAATATTTCTAGACTGAACGTCGTTGTGGATTACGAGTTTGAACTTTAACAAAAGTTTAAAGTATTAAAATTATTTGTCTTTATCGATAACATTATCGTCGAAAGTTTTTTAAATTCTTTATTTCTACACGTACATTTCCAACTCCTAATTGTAATAAATAACAATATATTGAAATAAATTATTTATTTTTGAATTTATTATTTCTAAACGAAATAAATAAACAAAAGATTTTTTTGTAATTTTTAAAAGGTTAGCGATTATCTATCGTTGTAATGTACTCGATCATAGAAATTATCAAAATGCATCTTATTTTGAATAATACGAAGTATGTAATTTCATGAATAATCTAGTAAATATTTATGTAAGATTAGCTGAACGGCAAAGAGTCTAGCGCATTTGTTTCTTTATGTTTTAAAAAGTGTTATTAATAACTGTTCGCAATGATTAATGCCATTAACATTATCTTTTGCACAAATTACTTTGTTGCGTGAAGCCAATTAATTTATTATAGTTATTAATATAACTTTACGTTATTAATTAATTCTGCTTCTGATAAAATAAATAAGCCATTGAATAATTTGAAAGTGGAAAAATCGTTCGTTATAAAAAAAGCGTTGTAAAATGTTACGCGTATCTATAATTAAATGTTTTTAACGTTAGCAATATTCGGACAAATTTAAATTTAGACCAAAAATTATACGGATCTCACCCAACGTTTACGATACTCGTATCGTACATTTCGGTTAATTTTTTAAATGCACACATCATTCCGATCTTCCAGATCAATGTACACGACAATCGCTCGGTTATTCATTTCCATTCGAACGATGATTTTCCAACTATTCTCTATTTTATCTATCAGCAGATTTAGCTAATCGACGATTTGTGAGCAGTTTTCAATACACGCGTATCAGGATAATCGTTTTCTCTGTACATTTTCGAACTAAGACCAGTGTGGCATTAAACTCATAACTACGTCAATTACGATTTCGTCCGAAATCGATTGCACTCATCGCAAAGATTATTAGATTTGTTTTTAAGTAGCTTATATTTCGTTTAAAAAATTTGTGATAGTATCGTGGTTGATTATTCGAATATTTTTATTCGTACTATTTAAAAGTTTTAAATTGAAATTTAATTCTCTAAAGTACTAATAATACAATATTTACATTGAGGAGACTGTTATTAATAGAATAATGATTTATATAATTTTACAAAATTATCGGAAACTCTTTACGACGTAATTTTTATTTGCTTATAATCGTAATATTTAATTAAATCACACAATATTTATCATTTTAATCGATGAAAAGTTAATTATTTAATAATATAATTTATGAAAGAGGAAAGCATTTTAAACTCGTATACATTAATATTTTTGTAATTAAAGTTTAAAGAATAATATTTATTATTATTGCAATAGAAAATGACGTAAACTCGAGGTACTTTTTTTCGCGTGCCGATCATTTCAACTGCATATAATTTATAGATGTAAGAATCATATATAAAATAACTGTACGTCGTGGTTGTATTTTATCGAGAGCTTTAATTTCGTATATTATATCGAGTACCGTCTGCGATACTTTGCTAATGAGCCGAGTAGATATATGTAACGAAGCATTCCCGTAACGGTTATCTTCATCCGTGGCAATAACGACGATCTTATTAACTAAATAACAGTAATTATGGAATAACGAACGCAATTTGATAGATTATATAGTAATATACGATATAGTAATTCAGTTCTAATATATATCCAATTTATATCTATAAATTTAATTTGTATTTAATTTTATACACTATAAAATTTAGGATCGGTCCATCTACTTTGAACGATTGAATTCCTCGGATCTTAGGAACGTATTTCCGTATTCGTCAAACTAGAGTATACCCTTACCAATTTTCTAATTTCGCATTCGTTACAAATGCGTAAATTCTCGCATACGCGTCTCTACCCGTGGAATACATAGTTAAAGGAGTGTCAACTCGCACGTACAGAAAAGTCGTTGGAATCCAAAAGAGAATTATTCTAAGTGGTCCAACGAGCTCGGTTTTAAAAGCTCTGGTTCGTTTTTCATTAATAACGATAAAAAAACTTGGCGCGTCGAACCGCGTTTGAAATTACCCATTTTTGTACCGGAGGATCGAATGTTCCGGTCTTGCCACTGTCGAGGGTAACTTCAAAGTCTCGAGAGAAACGAGTAAAATGACAAGGTTACAGTTTCGGACTCGAGATAAACGACCTCAGGCGTAGAAAATCCCGAAACCGGATCTCTTAAAGTATCTCGACGGAAACGCGAGGATAGGGACGACCGCGAGCCGCCGTAATTTTTGTCGGCACTCGAAAGATCCCAAGATCTCGTGGGCATCGTTTCGCTCGAGTCGACGGCTTTTCCCTGAAACCCAGGCTGCTCTTGACACCCGGAATGAACTTCTTGCTGGAAGAGGTATCGAACGGTGCGGTCAGACAACATAGACCAAAGTGTCAGGTAAGGATCCGTTGCTCAAAAGCAAGAACTGAACCCAGCTGCAAATGTACATTAAGATATTTGAGGGTCGTACGGAAGTTCAACCGTTATATCGCGAATATCCAAAAAACAAAAATTGAAAACGCCGTTAAATCTGTATGGACCAATGAAGCTGCTTCGTTCTTCTTATCGGTCACCGGGGAATCCTTGTTTTTATTTAATATAGAAGCTGATTTTCCGTCTATCCACTTAATCAAATTTGGAAGGATGTTTTGGAACGTTCTAAATGTCGTGTAGTGTTCAGAGTTCAATTTAAAAATTGGTACATGTAACAAATTCTTCGATCGACAGTTTAATTCTTTTTAATTTTATATGAGATTTTCTTGTATATATACGTAATAAAATGCCTGTCAAATTAATAAACAAAAGGATTCGTTCGTCAAACTAAACCATCTAATATTTGAACTTTTGTATCCAAAAGAAAGAACTTTTATTTTAAAAATTTTTACCCTTTAAAATAAAAATGTTTCAATTCTCTACTACGTTTAATGATTGCCAAAAACAGACACTAACGTTAAAAAACTCGATCTCGATATCGATCGTCAATCGAAATGTTAGGTATTTCAATTTGAAGCTCAATTGCTATAATTTGCTATTGGTAATACATAAAACATTATTGGTAATACTTGCAACAATTTGTAATACATAATGTATATAATTATGTGTCAAGTTTTCATTAGCTAATTCCAAATTCAAATTTAGTTATCATAAAAATGATCGAAAGAATTACTCGTCATTTTATTAATTTTTGTACACTTGGTTTAAAGCTTACAATATTATTATATCGATGGATGAAAGGTAGATGAAATTAGTCACCCGTAAATCTTGTAAATGTAAATATTTTTAGATTCACTATACGCTTTTGTATCGGTGTATAGTTCATTGTACATTGCGTTGAGCATACGTTGTCAATTTTAACTACATTTATCGGGTGTGTAAATTTCAAGATTTTATACGTGTAAATTTGTTTTGTCCGACATAAATTTTTGTCACTATAGAGCTATATAATATTTATATCTTGTTTCTCGCGAATACGCTGATTTTTTTTCAATAAATAAACGAATATAATAACTGGAAAACAACGAATAGTTGTACGTCGCGAGAACAGCGTGTGAGTAATTTATGTGCCGAAATGCATTATAACATTTATACATAGATATATTAAATTGATTTGTATTCCTCTGGTATACGTAAAATGTTTTCGGGTCGATCGTTATTCATCCAGCGTATGAAATACGTTGTTTGTATAGCATATTTTTCTTAAGGTAGATAAGTAACTTCATTTCATTAATAATCAAATTAATTATTATAAAGCTGCGTTTATAAATATGTATACTTATTAAGTTAGGTTTAATTTACAGCTTTTCGTAGCAAGTAAACTATTTCATATCGTATAATGCATAAGATTCTAATTAGAATCAAAATTCTCCATAAGCTTTGCTCATTTTTTTATCGATTCGTGCCGTGTATATCGTTACATCAGATTCGCATAATATATCGAATTTAAATCGATAAATAATTTAAGAGAAATTCTATCGGTGAACAATATACTCGCAAAATATAAAATATTCGATATCGAACGCACATCAAAATTATCGTAAACGTGTCATTTACGTATGTATTATAAACGGGAAGTGAAGCAAAAACAGAATCATACTTTACTTTGATCATGTTCTTACATACGTACATACACAATCATCTCGTGTCGGACGGAGAGTATCAAGTTTTCATCAAAGTACGAGGGTAGTCCGTAATTTCGCGCGAACATCGCAGTCGTTCTTTACAAAGCGATTCCTTCGTCGATTTCCGAGTTATTTTTATCGAAATCCATCGCTTTCAACGCAAAATATCGATCCGCGTCGGAGCCCGAACGAAACTTCTCGTAAAAAAAAAGCGCTCCCGAAATATTCGTCGAGCGGAGCGAAACACCCGCGAGTGCACAAAAAGCACAAACGCGCGAGCCAAAAATTTAATCCGGAGCTTCTCTCGATCGCGGATTTTAAGTGAAAATCGAAAATGCACCTTTACAAAATGTACATTTCCGCTCGTACGAACTCGCTATTTAAATTACATTTGTATCGTAAACGCACAGATGGTGGATCAAATCTTGCGATGATTCGCAACGTATTCGAAAAGCGCGGTATCGCGTTGCCTCCACAGTCGGAGTATATCGAATCCTTGGAATAAAGAACGGGTGAAAGCAACCAAAGTACACGTTGCAAGCGATAAAACGTAGGTTATTTCGGTTGGTTGTCTATCTTGGTTGGCTCGGGTAAGCGGGTAAGGTAAGTAAGGGTGTTCGCGACTCGAAGAAGAAAACACGGACATGGCGACGAAAGAATCCCCTCGAGAAAACACGAGCATCCCGGGGTAGTATATAATAGGCAAGGGTGTAACGGAGTGTCGAGGCGTCGGAGCGTCCGGAGGAAAAGCAACAGCCGCGCGTCGGTGGGAACGACATCGGAGGCACCTCTCGACGAGCCCAGGATGAATTCGCGAGCGGGAAAAGAAGAAGCAACCGAGGTACGTTCGTGAGCTTCGGTGTAAGACGTCGCGTGGATCGGAGGCGATTCCCAGGGGCGCAGTCGAGATCGCGAGCTTTTAACGGCCGTTTCCTTTTTACCGCATTTGACAGCAGCCGGGGAAAAAGGCGAGAATCGCAAGACTCGCGTTGTTGCTCTCCGGTTATTTATCGGGGTGTACACCAGCGCGTGTTTATCGCGATCGGAGTTCCGTTACGTGACCGACGCGCATTGTTGCCCGAACGTGGACGGACCATCGATCATGGTTGTACTTTGCCGAGCGACGATATCGACGACGGAGGGATTGTTTTGTCTTTTGTATCGCTCCAACTTTTCCGTTTCTACAACCTGTGCGCCTTTACTTGGGACTGTGTCCGTGTATCTGTCGTTGTTATTCGAATATAATTACCGTGGTTATTCGCGTTATGCAAATTTCTCTCGTGCTTGTTAACGTTATTGACCTACCGGTACGAGGAAAAGCTCTCGAGTTATTTTATTTACCGAAATCGTGCTCGAAAGATACGCGGAGCAAGATAAATCGAGAACGGCGTATTTCGCCGAGTCTATTAAAATTGACCGACAAGGAAAAGCTGCGATATTATTTAGGTCACGGATCTTCGCGAAACTTTGGAAGTTTTTTTAAATTTGGTTTTAGGAGCTTTTGTTCCTACGCGCGTATATTTATTTTAATAAAGAAATATGGTAGAAAGTGTAGTTTTTTTTTTGTAAAATTGTTCAAGGTACGAATTGAAATTGGAGTTTTTTCTAAAACTTATCTGTGGTAATACGTTTAAAAAGAAACGATAAAAACCAATTACGAAATTAAAATCGATGTATTCGTGTGATTTATACCTTCCTTTTATTAAATTTTTCTTTTATTAAAATGACGTATCAGTATTTAAATTATGTAAATATAAACTCTGGATTTTCTTTTCTAAAGTATGCTAAAAAAATTTTGCAAAATTTATCAAAAGATTCTGTATTGTATCTAGTTTCCAAACCATATTGATAACTTGAAAAATTAGGAAAATTTTACCGGATCGACTATTGTCAATGTAACTTGAGATAAACACGGAGAATATTTATTTTAATTTGAAAATTACCGACTGCTTGGAAATTGTTATTCGTTCGAACATTGGTTTTTAAAATTAGTAATTTAATATTAAGTGCGCGTATAAGACTTAACTCGATACAAATAAAATTGCGTAAAAAAATTAAAATTATGGTCTTTAAATATTATTTATACAAAAAGGAACTATTCAAATTAATCTTTAATTAAAAAGAATTTTACATTGTTTAAATTAAAATGATAGAAATTTATATTTGTTATTGGACAATTAGCAATTGTATCGACAGATTGTTTATACATTTAAGAATTTTAAATAAATTTATTTAAATGAAAATATATCGCTCATTCATAATACCAAATATTCTTTTTTTGTTTTTTAGAACTACTTTTAGTTTGATTTTGTATTATATTCGAGACCGATCGCGTATAAATCACAATTATAATTAGTTACTTTATTTTTAATACACGTAATGATTATAAATTAACTCATTGCGAATTCAATTATTTTTGCACTGTACATTTCATAAATTTAAAGTCATGAATTCACGGTAAAATACCGAAAATAAATTTCATTTATTAATTCTTGTAAATCTATTGATTTAGATTATAAAAACTATATATATGTAAATCCTATAATTATTATATATTTTTCATTTTATATTTCACATATTTTTAGCGTTTTAAAGTTTTAAGATTAGAAAAATGACGGATAAAAATAGAAAGTCTATTTTCATGCATTTAACAACTGAATCAACGTTGTTTACTTGGATATAAAATATATCAAATCTATTGTCCTTTACATGTGCAATAATCAAGAATATAGAATAGTACAATTTGAAAAAGACGAGTATCTAATTTGATTTCGATATTACTGTTAGGAAATAAATTGAGGAAGTAAAACTAATCCAAAATTATAAGTACAAAGAAAAATTGGTATTTAATTTTCTGTTAATGTACGTTCATTAATTTCTCTTTTATATTTCTAATATTATATAATGATATAACATTTAAAAAACCGCTTTCAGATTTACATAATGCTTTTCATCGAGAATAAAAAAGTAATATAATTCCTGTATATTAAAATTTTTTTTTCATTTAAATTACAAAGCTCTAAGCTTATAATCACTTTTCGATGTTTGTAAACACTTTTAGTCGGAGCACTATAATGGAAAAATCACAATATAATATATCCGAAATGCTTGCTATTGAAAAAAATTTGAAATCAGACCGCATAAATTTTCAACGACATTGATTACGCTAAAATTATATTAAATCCTGACTCCAATTTTTAATCTCTAACTTTTATGTACGCGATAACGTTTTTACGTCAAATACTAAATTTAGCAATCCAAATGTTTTTTAGAAAATGGTCTTCCGAATATTACGATTGGTTGATTTTTTAATTTAGGGTCTTCTTTCTAAACACGGATCTTCAATTAGACAGGTATTAAATAAAATAAAAGAATTTACTTGGATTTTATAGTTAAAGTTTGTAAGATAACTTAGTTATTCATGTAACGACTATCAGTCTAATCAGGCGTCAGTCTAATCAGATTTCATATTTATATAAGTTCATATATTACCTCCATTATCTAGATAACTTTAACCGGGTCGGTATTTCTTAACTTACTTTCTTTTTGAAAACGAAAGTTTTTTAATTTAAAAATTCTCTATCACTTACGGAGTTTTCAACATTTGTTTTTTAAGAATAGAAAAATTTAAAAATTCAATATTCCGATTGGTATTCGATTCTTTACATTTCTGACTCTTCTTATCAATTATTAACTTTTCATTCGCTATGTTTTAATAATGCACAGTTCAATTTATACAAAATTATTTAAAATTATATATTTATGAATAGTATAAAAAAAATCTTGCGATAACCATCGTTAAATATTTGTATACCAATACAACGTCTTTTCGAACGTACATTTTAGTTACTTTATACATAAAAATTGTCATACATTTCGTTATTATAATTGATTTATCAAATTTTCAGATATCACAGGTAAGAGTAATATGCAAGGAACGTACGTCAAATTAATCTTCAAATTATTATTTATTTATCGATACTTCGTTGTACAAACGCATACCTCTACGATCTTCTTAAATTTGGTCCATTAATCGGTGAATATAATTTCTAAGCTTCCAACACAGTGGATAACAATAAGATTAATTTATTTGAAAAATGTTAAATCGTAGTTCTAACTTCGTTGAGAGTAGCGAACAGAATTACCGAAATGTCTCGGATCGTCAATTTTGTTCTACCTCTTGTTTAAACTCAAAGTATTTCTCACGTATACTATTTGTATTAAATATCATTCGGAAGTGCGGCAGCGTTCTTGTTAATAAAAAAAGAAAACAGAATTCGACAGACTCGATTTTTCGATATCTCAGTCGAAACTCGAGTCACTCCGACGATCCTGTGCGCGGTTTTTCGACCGACTAATTTCTTGTACGACGCCGCGCGGATACATTATCCAAAATAATGAAATCGCGAAACGGAATCGTCGTTCATGTATTTTTGATACCGCGCAAAAGCCGCTTCCTTCGTTCCCGTCCTATTTATTATTTATCCATTATCTCGCAAGACGCATTGTTTCAGTCTCGCGAATATTGTAACGCGCTCTCGAGGAACTACGGCGGCTTATTGGTTTAATGTACCGGGATTACGTTATTGGGCGAAGATCGCCTCGGGCCCGTCGCTTCGTTCGCGGAAAACGCGGTCGGGTACGAGAGAAAGGCTTAACCCTCGGCTGACAACTGTTGCGTGAGTAATGATTTTTAGCTCGGATGTATCCTTCGGAGTAATTACATTCTCGACTTTCACCCCCGAGCCTTTCTTCCATGCGGTGTATTAAATCTGCGCTTTCGATGCTATACACAAAGCGGAGCTTAAGAAGCGAATGAATTTTCAGAATATTTAGGCCCGATCGATGGATACCGCGAATTTATAATTAATATTGGAAAATGAAAGCGAAATACAAAGTGCGCTAATTTTTGCGTTTCGAGGAATACTCGAGTCATATCGTAATTTTATATACGTCTTTTCATTATGTTCCATTTAAAGTAATGTACTTTTTAAAATATATCGCATCATTTTTGCGATTATAAGTTCGGAATGGTATAAAAATTAAATTTCAAATTCGGATATGTTCGAAAAACGAGAAAAACGTTCGATCGAAAATAAATACATCAGCTTGGATTTACTTGTCCGAAGCCGACGAATCAATTAACTTGTGCAATTGAACGGAAATAATTTTGTTTTATTTTTTAAAACTTTGGCATTTTTTCGACATCCGAATTGTTCGAGTAATAAAGTCTTATAATTTCTTGACGGTAATTAAAATTTTACTTTATTCTTTTGATTAGACCGTGACGATATTGTCTCGGTTCATCGGCAGTTACCCAAAGATTTTTAGCGATTAAAGAGTAAATTAATTAAACGTTTAAACCGATAGATCGATCAAGATCATTTAGATATATTTATATTCGTGAATCGACTCGAATAGTAAAATATTCCACTTGATCCGACGATCGCGGATTTCGTTGAATTTGCTTCTTCGGGGAAAAAATACGCGCTTCGATGAACTTAAAGTGATTCAATGATTTTGAAATTAATCGGTCTTAATATTATTTCTATTGTACTTTTATTCGCGTTAACGCATCGTTTCAAAATATCGTTAATATTCGTAAAAATTAAGATTAAATAACCAATTCAGGTATTAAAGATGTAAAAACATGTTAATTCGTTACGACGTTGGACAGATATTCAGTTATTTCTGAATATATTAAGCTCTCGTAATCGATGGATAAATGTATTTTCTAATGGATGGTTGAGCCATTAAATGGATTAAATAAAAGCATGTGCGAATTCATTGTTACGACGCGTTGAATCATTCGCAATATTGTCATCGCGTGCAACGATTTATTTAAAATTACTATAAATGTTGTTTATCGTTTAATCGAAGAAATAATTTACGATTATTATAAAAAGCAACAATGACCTATTGAAAGGATAATAGTCATCCAAATGATCAGACGTTTTGAAAGGTAATTCGTAAAAAGTACGACAATGTACTGCAACTGCTTACAATGGAATAAAATCCATTAACACTTTGGAATAAAACGGTAGTTCAATTTAGTTACGAGATTGCGGAAAATTGTATTTCCTTTACGAATAAATTTGTGGTCGAGCGAAAAAAAGGATAATGACGTCGTTTTCGCGTAGACGTAAAAAAGGTTTCATCCATCGCTACCGGCGTTCGAATCTTGCGCACAAGCAAACTTCCATAATGAAAAATCCCTTGTTATAACAGCCGCGACAACTTGCAAAGATTATTAATCCTTTATGATAATACCAATGTCTAAAGTGAGTCACGCTCAGGACTGTCGGAAAACTCGCTTCGACTAACCGAACTCGGTTAAACAAAGCTTTTGTTCCTGCGTAATTTTACGCGTTGAACTTCGTTCGAGGAATTGGTAAATTAATTTTTTAAAAGCGGAGCAAAAAGTTGCAATATTCCCTTGCGCTCGATCGTAATCGATCGACTGTTCGAGAAAAAAAGATGGCAATTGTTTATTCCTTGAAAATTACTTTTATTGCGATGCGGTACTTTTTTAGCATCGTAGATTACAAAAAAATTCATTTAAATTTCTAATTATAACTTTTTTTATAATTTTTTCAATTTTCGCCTATACGTCATTCATTTACAAACTATTACGAGTCGACTACTCAAAATATATGTTTTACCCGTCACCTTTTTTCTATACTTAAAAATCAAATTCAAAATTAAAATTAAAATTTTTTCGGAGAGAAAAGAACAAATATTTTTAATTTATATTTTGATCTGTACTCTATAAAGAAGAAATCTGTTATTTGTCGCAATAATTATTTATAAAAAAGCTTGTTCCTTTCAATAGTTATTAAATTTTAAGAAAAAATGTTACTTTAGTTTCACGCTATATAAATGGTTCTTATCGAAATAAACGGTCCTTAAAATTATATGATATATAATATAAATTTGCTATTCATATCTATTATATATATTTTTGTACCTGGTTCAGTTATAAATATTATAACATATTTCTTCGAATTCGTTTACCAAGAGTCGTTGATAAAGTGTCGATCGCTTTCGAGAATTATCAAGTTTACGAAACATCGGCAGTTAAGAAGCAAAGTAAAAATCCCTGAATAAAATCACACGACCTCGATTTTTTACGTTTTCGCGAGAGACTAACAATCACTCGAAGCCTTTGTCTTCCGTTGGTATCGCTCGAGTCCGATACGAGAATTCTCGAGGGAGAATAACGAAAGGTGGTTGGTTTGTTAATCTCTCGTCGGCGGCAATATTTTCCGACGTGCGCCATAAATTCGGCAAAGCTGTGCTTCCGTCGTGGACTTTCTCGGTCCACTTTATCAAAGTCCGCGATTCGGCTTCGCGTCCGCTGTAAATTTTTGGTGCCTCGTCGCCCGACTTTTTTTCTCGCTCTTTCTTGTCCGTTACTTTATGTCTCTTTTTTCCGCGATTAACGAGCTTAGTTCTTGAAAATTTTCTTGTCATCTCGCGTCACTCGAAGTACATTCTTCGCTCTGTGAAGCGACGTACTTCTATAAAATACAGTTTGAGAGTATTTTTACTTTGACAGGTATTTATGTAAATGAGACTATACTTTATGTGTAAATAAGCTTTTTATAAGAAAATTTAATATCGAGTATCCGCGTATTGTTCACTCTTTGAGACTAAACTAGTTACCGGTATTTCTATGTTCAACCGCCCTCGATTTACTCTCCTCATTTTTTTGAATCGGATGTAAGAATCATTTTGAAAATATCGATGATATATCGTACGAAGTAATTCGAGATATTATTTTTATTGTTTATAAATTCAAAAATGTACTTTACGTATGTTCGACTTACGATAAAATTTTATTTTAAACGAATTAAATTCTATTTCCAAATAGTTGGTTCGTAATAGATAATAGAGTTTATAACTAAATGCAAATTTTATTTCTCTAAAGCAAATGTTATCGTATATGAAAAGTAATAGAATGATATAACATTTTTTTATCGAGTTTTGACCTACTTTTCGATGGTACAATAACTACGTTGCCAAATTTGGAAAGTACGTTACCATACTATTATCGTACGATTTTTCCATTTCGATTTTTCGTGAGAATATTTGATGGAATTTTTGATTTTGGAATATGATTAAAAGCATTTTTCGATAATTTTTTAATTATATATATTATCAAAGTTTTTGTTATATTATTACTATGATAAATTTATTTATTTCTATATTTAACTCGAAAATCTAAGGTTAAAAAAATAAATCTAGTACTTAATAAACAGTAGTTAAAAAATAAAATAACGGTGCGATTCTATATTTCATACATTTTGATTAAATTTAAACATACTTTTGGCATTACATACATAAAACTAGAATATATTTTTATGTAAATTTCAAACTAACGAAAAAAAGAGAAAAGATTTATAAATTAAACGAATGTTTTTGATTTAGGATTTACCAGTGGAACATACGGACAAACTTTATGAATTTTGTATTTTAATGGATTCATAAATCAGAGAAACAACGAGTGAGAATTAGTTGTTTGCTACTTTATAGAATCCATAAATGCATCGTGTATTATTTGTTATTAATATTTAAGAAAGTGAATTCAAACTACTCTCGATATTTGTATATAAATTTTGACTTCAAAAATTAAAGTATTTTCATAAAGATTTTTATAGAAATAATTAGAAAGTAAAAAATTCCAATTTTCTTATTAAAAAATGTTGTTTGGAAAAATTGATACCTAACGAATTAAACGCGATTATAATATTAGTTTCATTTTTTTAAAGAATGTATCGCGTACGCCAAAGCAAACTTAATAAAAGACAACCAAAAAGCAACGCATTTGTAAAGATTGCCTTTGCCGTTAGTAGAATTAAACCACTCGATCACACCGCTACATCAAATAATTTACGCGTGTTTTTTTCGTGTTCCGGGTCTCCGATACGCCGAGCTGAAAGACGAATTGAAAAAGACACGCGGAGAGTTATCGAGAGAACCGAGACTCGACCTCGAGAGCATAATTCCCTCGGATCAAACCGAAAGAAACCGAAAAGTCACTCCGAGCTCTTCTCGGTGCTGCCGACAAACATTCTTATTTCAAATACTCGCGGCTCACCGACGAATCTACATTTTCCCGCGGCTTTTCCCGTGGCTTTTCCCGCGGCTTTTCCCTCGCCAGAAAGGGTAGCGAAATTCGAGCGGTACGCGATGAGGACGCACGAAAAGTCGTAACGAGGCCGAGTGCATTGGTCTTGCCACCGGGATTACTTTGCCGGGAAAAAGGAAAGAGACGACGAAACGCGGACGGAATTCAATTTACCGAGTGCAGCGAGCGAAATAACCGGGAAGTTCTCGCGCGAGTTCTTTGACGTCAGGTGAAAATTTTTAAATTTTTGGAGCCGAGGAACTTTCGTACTTCCGACTCGAGTCGGAGGTCCGCAGTTGCGGAAATTGATTCGTCATTTATGGCTTTTTGTAAAATGGTTCGACGGAGGAACGAAAAATCCAGGGACTTCGTGGATGGTTTGACCTTTTCTTATCGAAGCGTTGCCTTCGGAGCTATGGTTCGATTCTGTAAAAGTTATCGAAGAATCGAAACATTTTGTTGGATAAAAGACGGAAGGTCGCTTCTTATCGGAACTGTGACATATTAATACCAACGTTACGTTCTGTGAATCGTACGAGGAAAACTGAAAATCAAGAGCATCGACGCGACCGGTTATAAATTTATAATAAATATTTGCGAGACTAAATTAATAATAAATACGAATTTTCTCCCGAACGTTGGTAATTAATAAACTCTCGATCATGTTTCATGAAAATTGCCATGGAATTTTTTTATATTTTTTTCTTGCGCTGCCTACAAACGTGAAAATTGGATAGAAATCCTAATACATCTTTGTCGTTGAACGAAAACTTCGTATAATAAATTCACAATTTAATCCGTGCGATATTTTATCCCTTTATAATAGCTTTACGAGTTCTAACAGGCTGAAATTTTATGATTTATGATTTATATTCTAAAACCTATACGAGTTAAATTTCAAGAATATTAAAATTTCGGTTATTTTTAATTCTCGTATCATTAAATATTAACATTATTACGAAAGACTTGGCCGGAATACGAAACAAACTTCGCTCCTAAAATTTCTTTCGGATATATAACTCAGATGTATAACGAAAAACATATTCACTTTGTACATCGACGTTTACACCATTTTATAAATTTTATTTGTTTCGTATAGTACTCGAAACTCGAACGTACGATCTGTCGCTGCTCCTTTTACTCTTTACGAATCGCTGTAAAAGAAGAATAAAATTATGATTGAAATCGAGGAAAAAGCTCTCGAATGGGAGAACCCTTGGAATTATTTAACGTATCGAAAGGTAATCGGTATTGCGTTTGGCTCGACGAGAAGTTTCCAAGCTCTTTTTTTCCAAGTATTTTTCGAAGCTTCGGCTCGAGTGTAAAAAAGCGCAGGAAGGAAAGCTTTTTTAATTCCCGCGTCAAATATTTAATTAGCTAGGTTTTGTATCCGGCAAAGCTCGCCTATCTAATATTTGAAGGAGAAGGGGAGGAACGAGAGGCTTTAAGGCTTTTCCTCGCCTCTGGATGACTTCCAATCTCGCCTCGCCTCTCTTATTTCCTCGTCGTGTCCCCGTTGTTCTTTTCTACCCTCGCCGTTGCCGTGCGCCGCGTGATTGATTGCAATTAATGTCCCGCGTAACGAAGTTTGTACTCCCCGTGAGAAACTCGATGTGCTTCATTTGTGCGCTTCGCTCGAGCGCTGGAAAAAGGAAAAAGCACGAGTTTTGTTATGTGCGCGGCATCGCAAACGGCAATCGAAGACATTAATTATCAAGGGAAATCTTCGCTGATGGTTTTTTCCGAAATTTACATTTTTCTTCGACGTTTCTCTGCCGCGACGATTATGAAACTTTCAAAGGAAATACTCGTTTTTTCTCTTATTTTCGACCGACTTGATTTATTTTTTATGTGACATGGATACGCGAGTAACGAGACTCCGAGATTAAACGTTAGACGCTAGATTGGAATTAAACTCACGCTTATGGATAGCTTTTATTATTTTATTTATAAGTTAAATGAAAAGTATATTGTGTTCGTCGGTAACGTAATAAGTAGAAAAAATATAGGAAAAATAAATTGAAGAGAACAGTGATGTATTGTATATAAAATTAAGAAAGGCAATTTCAACGGAATTATTAACAATTTTCCGAAAGAAAAAAAATCTAGCTCGATATTTATAAACGTGATTAGGATTTACAAGATATTTGTGTTTCGTAAATAGCATATTTTAATTATTTATTTCTTTATACTTACTAACTTGAAAATACGAATTAGCTCTTTTTTCCGTTTAAGAAATAAAAGCGTTAAAACATTTTATTAATTTGATAATATTTTCCAAAATGCATCCAAACAAATATTCGTCTGCGTTACAATTATCCATAAGCAATCGGATAACGTTACGATCGTTACGAATTTTCGTACAGTTGAAACCGACTCGCTGGTTTCGTATTATTTGGTCTCTCTTGTCATTCAAGGACGCTTTCTTAACTCGTTCGTGTTCGCTCTTCGGAATCAGTCGCATGGGTCGAATTCGGTATTCATCCGGTTCCTTTGACTCGGTCGTATCTCGACCGATATACCCTGTATCATCGTGTGTCCGCAACTTGGGCAGAACTCGCGCTTCCAATTCCAAGTTTAAATAGATAATAACCAGTGAGATAATTATTGTCGAGTCTAAGACCTTTCGGTCCATGGGAAGCGACAGATTCGAGTCCCGTGATTAACTCGCTTGTTTGATCTCTCAGTTTATCGATCTTCATCTGTTGATCGCTGCCTTCTAATTTTCGGATATGTTGTGTCAATTGCTTCGTTTCGTTTTCCGTGTTCAAAATCTGAATTCGGACTCGCGAAGGCAGCGGTCGAAGTTTCCACGATCAAATAACGAGAAGTTCATTCGTGGACTCCCGATTTTCGTGTTGTATTTGTATTTCCGTGGTAGTATCTTACCGATAGTTCAAATTAAAGTTTGCTCGCTTTTCGTGCGGATGGACGATGTTTGTAAAAATTAACGATAAATTAATAAAAACAGGATAGAAAGAAATAAAGTGTAAGAGAGAAACAAAAATAAAATTGACAAAGTGAAATAACGACGTACACGATAATATATGAATAAAATTTAAGAAATAATGCCTAAAATAATGAATTGTATACCGTCGTAATAATTATATTTTTTAAAGATGTTAGTATTAAAAGATCTTGTATAGGTTTATATCGATCGAAAGAAACTTCTCGAACAAATTTTTGATATTTTTAGAACTATGTTATAATTATGTTTACTATTAATTATGTTTTATAGCGTTGACTCGTACCTTGAATGAAAATTAATTTATCATCTCTCTTCCAAAGATTTTATGTTTAATATTCAATTACGCAAGTTTATATCCAATATCGATACAAATGTTTGTATCACTTATAATTATAGATTGTACCGAATAGCGTCGTCGTGGGCTTATCTCTCCTCCAATTTACACGGGTACTACGCTTACTCATCGGATCTTCTCGCACGATGGACCATGGAAATCGCGAAGTGGAATTTAGAAACGCGGTATCTACGAGGGACGGAGAACGTTCTGAAGGTTGGCCTCTCGAAGAACACTGGCGGTATCTCCGGGAACTCTGGTGCGCACCGCATAGTCGCGATTTCCCGATGGATTCCACCCAGGTTTTTTATAAATACGCTACTGCAGATAAATTGTAAAAGCATCGAACGTTTATCGTAAGCGGTGGTAAATCGACGCTCGAATTCATACGTACATCCAAGTTTCTAAATTCGGTATTTGGTTTTTTTCATTTTTGCCTATCGTTGCGAAAAATCCTGTTCGATAAATTGTTCACGGATAAAGTTAATTATTAATCATCGCTTGATACAAAACTTTTACATTGAACGCAAGAAAGGAGTTATCGCTGAGTAATATCGGCAGTTTTTCGATATATTCTTCTATTGTACTAACCAATGGAAAAAATTCCTCTATCCGTGTCGATCCAAGTTCTTCTTTGAAGGATACGAATAATTTCTCCTTGATACATTTCTAAATCGAAGCTTTTTAATTGGATCATAGTCTGTAGTATCCGAGATTTTATGATACATTTCTCAAAGTCTTTATTTATCGAGCTAAATACTTGTTTTTTCCGCTGTATCGCATTTTTTCATAAATCCATTTTTTATATTTATAACGTTCGCAATTATTTTATAAAGACTCTCTTTATATTACACCTAACTTGATTGAGATTCTCTCCGAGCCCATAATATTCAACATTGGTAATTTATTTTCCATTTTTCGACCGAGATGCACGAGGGAAGCATGATTTATGATACAGACAGCACATGAACTAATATAAAGTCGTTGATGATTCTGTACACTTCTTTCAAATCACATTTTCTGTATTTTCTTCCGTATTTTCTGTCCTACGCATCTAACGTAAATAAATAAAAAATTAGCTGATCTCTTAACGTCTTATAGAGGCCGTCTTTCAGTGTTAAGCTTCCATAAGTTTCTACCTCCATAAGCAGCTCAGTTTCCATGTTTGGGCGATCCTTCTTCCAGACTATGCCCATCATTGTCATCCTCGTTCAGTATCGCTTGGTGTACCCGGGAAAAAAAACACAACTCTAGCTTTAATTACAGCTTACAGTCTCTTTCTCTTGTTCCGGTGCGTAAAACTGCGTTACCTTTGCATAACTACTCGTTACGTTCCAATCGGCAACGCATTCTATGTGTCCTTGTGTCAATTCTCGTTCGTGACGAGAACACAACAATGTTGACTCGTCGATAAATTTTTATCCGTGACGGTTCTTCCAAATAAATCTCGGGATCTGTACCGTTGAATTTGTTGCAGAATTCTACGGTACTTATTTTGACCGCTCGTTTCGTACCTTCGATCTTCGTTCGATGCTCGTGTCTCTTCGCTTGGACCTTTAAAATGCATATTTGATATATTTAAGGGTTGATCGATCCTGGCATCTTGGAGATCAGTACTCGGCAATGCCGTTGCGTTCCTTCCGTTGAGTCCAGTTTTTTCTCGATAGCGCCTGATTTGAAACGTTGATCTAGTTTACTATCGACCTCCACTCTCGTTGTATACGGAACTTTTCACTTGCTAAGGCCAAGCCTGTGTGGTAGGATTATCCAATACCGACGCGAAAGCTATTTTTAAAATCGAATCAGGAGTTACTTCAACGATCGTTCGAATCGGAAACTTATCGTAATTATTTAAGACTGAGTCTACACTCGCGATCGGATCTACTTTTAGCTAAATTTAATGGAAAGAATAAAATATACTTTGGTGGATACGGAAAATAAGTGTTTAAAAGCGCGAACCAAAGTTTGGTTAGATATCACCGTTATCGAGTACATGATTGTCGCGAACAAGATTTTTAAGGTATACGAAAAGAAGGAAGTAGAAGCATCCCTTTGTTGATTTCACTAGTTACGTCGAGCTCCACAGAGTTACTACGAACTATTAATAAGTAAAAAAAAATTCTGCATGCAACTTCCAAAGAGTTATTCTTTTACGAAAGAGTAATTATTTTTCAATGTGCCACGAGTGAAGCTTAGCAGAAGAAACTGTGAAACTATCAACCAATCAAAGGTGTCAAGTTATCGATTAGGAACATCAAAAAGAACTATGAAATTGTATTTCTCTTCGAAAAATCGTATGTGCTCAAATTAATAAAAAACTAAATTATAATATTAACATATAGAAGCATTAACATACGTATTATTTATATTATTTGTTTTTAAATAATTTATACCCTTAAAGTCATGTGAACATGACTCACACAAGAAATAAAATCAATGTGCACTAAATGTATAAACCTTACTTACACTCGAACGAATAATTTTCTTTATTGTTATTCAACTATTTTTCTGAATTTCATATTGAACTATTGACGTAATTTTTTTTTTAATTTTTTAATAAACGTACCGTATTAAATATAGAATTAATTAATATTTGTTCTATAATATCAAAAACGTTTTTATACGAATACAAAATCCTTTCTTAAATATCTTAAAAGTGTAATCGAGTAAAGCAATATCTTCATCTCGTGCTAATGGATCTAGTGTGTAGGTAAAAAATAGAGCGATCGAATATAGTAGGATTTCATACTATAACTCCGCGGGAGAGAAAACAAAACAAAGTTCTGCATTACAAGATAAATACAAGATAAAAGCTCTTTTTTCGGATTCGATGCATTTAAAACAGATTTTGATTCGTATAATCACTGAATGAAAATTTAAATGATGGATTTAAAATTTTTTTGCTAATTCTCAATTCATTCGAAATTTTTTATTTTAAGAAGTGCATATTTAGAAATAATAGCCATATTTTTAGCATGAAATATTATATTTACTTGAAATCGATCCAGTATTAATTACTGCATTAGAGATTATTAATACTGATTTCGAGTGAAAATATTACCGTTCTCTTTTTAAATATAATAGTAATTAATACTAAATTAATCTTCCTGTTGGATTAAATTTCAAAACGTACTAAAATTTCATTATATCGTGGCTATTATAAATTGTTATATTTCTTTAAGTCAAATTTAAAGATTAACATTAAAAAATAATTATATTAATTATATAATATTAATACCTTTTAATAACAAGTTTATTTTTATTCACGGTATCATTGAACTGTACTACTATCGAAAGAATAATACAAATTTTCTAGACATTGCGTTCCATTTTTTTATTTGAATATTCAAATTAATTTCATATTTTTATATATTTATTTTTTGATTGAATTTTTCATAAATAAATATAATGCAATAGTTTCATTTTAAAAAGAAATTTTTTAGTTTGCGTTTTAATTATTATAAGCGTGTACCAAACCAATTTCTATCCTTGAAAAGTCATAAAAAATTTTTTCACGTACATTTTTTAATTCATATTTTGAAATAATAATATATAATTATTTTCGTTGTAATTTTCACTCTTATTTTTGTATATAAATAAAAAGACAGGTCGCGATCGCAATTTAAAATGAATTTTATATAAGGTAAAAATTATGAAAAAGCAACTATGGAACCAGTCAAAGATATTTTTTCAAAAATAAATCTAACATTGTTTTACCTCATAAGTTTATTATAGCAACTTCAAATAGTCTGTATGTGTATATTTGGATGTGTATATGCGTAAAGTGTTAGCAAAGAATGAGCTTGTGGATTACGTGAAATCCGCCACTTTATGGCACCGTTTTCTTTCCAACAACGTCTCTCTCTTTCATTCATATCGTTCTCTTTCTTTCTTCTCAAGAGTATTTCAAGGAATACAGCAATTTCCTAGAAAATTTCGTAGCTCTGTCGGTAAACCTTCTTCTCAATCCTAAAAGCTGTGGCTTAACTTTCAAATCACTGCCACATTCTTAAGAAGGTTTTACCTAAAAGACAGTGAGAATGAAAATTAGAAAAAGTGCACATGTTTATTCTTCAAACTAATTTTATCATTTCATTCTTATAGTCAACATTGATGTCCATAATCTTACCGAAACTGATTTCGAATTTACGCTTAAGTATTTCTTTGTACGATTAATTTTTTATTTTACGATATATTAAATAATTATTTTTTTCAGATCGATACAAATATATAGTAAGACGATATATAATAAGTTATTTAATTTTAATGTAAAAAATGTATATCAGAAAAGTTTAAAAAATTTGCTTACAACTAAAGATGTACGTTAATTTACCACGATAATATTTTTAATTGTATCTGGTATTGAAAAAAAAACTAAAGAACGATTTTATTTATTTTAAAAAAAATACATGCTCGAATGATTTGTTACTATTTTCTATTCTATATTCTAGGATCATCGTATTTATTAAAGTTAAACTTATAATTATATAATCATAATATTTTAATAGTGAAATGTTGAATTCCCTTCTCGTATCAAAATACGCGTCAGCATTAATATCCATTCTTTAATAATGGTTTTAATGACTTTCAGAAAGGCCATCAGAATAAAGTAGAAACTTCTGACAATTAGCCAACTTTTAATATAATTTTCATTAATGCCAAAGTTTATGCTTCAAAGGTTTTTCCATAGCTGGGAGCTTTCTTCATTTTCATTTACATTTCTCTTCTCTGCCGAGTTCCCGCGAAAAAACTCAACGATTCGCGGGAATATTTTAAAATTCAACTTGTACTTTATTTTCAACTTGGAAATAGTAAACTGTATTTCATACCGCGATACTCGAGGATCGGCGTAACTAAAGTTTCGCGAACGAATGGCTCCGGGTTGCGTAAATCGTAAGGAACGCAACCGAGTAGCCAAAATATTGGCGAAGGTTTCTGAGCTTTTCCAGCATTTTTACGAGTATCCTTCTTCACTCGGACACTGCGATGCGCAGCAAATTTTTAAAAGAAGGTAGTCGAAAATTCATACGTGTTCGTAAAGCTGTAGATAAACTGAAAAAAATTTAAAACCTGTTTAACATTTATTCGCGATTTAACTGTTGTTAAATGATGTATATCATGTTCTGTCTTTGAATTTATAATTTTTTTTATGTAAAGTATTTAACTCAAATAAAATATCTATAAAATTATTAATAATTTTATTTACTTCGTTTCGTTGGTCGTCGAAGTATAGCTGTTATGTAAATGTATTTTATATTTATGTCTGCATAAATTAAAATAAATTTAAAATCGAAAGTGATATTTATAAAGTTACTTAAAATATGTAAAACTGTACGATATAAAATATTACTGTTAAAACCTAAAAGGTACGAAAGAAATATTAGAATTATGTATCGAAATAATATTTTCATAAATTTATCACGAGTACGTACAAAAATTTTAACGATCCATCTTAATTTTTAGTAAAGTAGTTGACGATAAATGCATATTACTTAACGTACAAAAAAACCCGGTAAATAAATTTTTACTTTTTTATTTTGTATAGTTTGTAAGGTGATTTTGAGAAAAGATAATAGTTGATTTATAGAAGAAATTCATTTGCATTTATTTTTACCTACGGAATACTGTAAAAATGTAATGAAATATGGTATCGATACGTTGAAAAAGTTTGGTTAACTTAAAAACGAATGCTATAATTTACTACTAAGATACACTGATATTCTAGAATACGATATTCGAGTTGTAGAATTCACGACATCTTCTAATTTGATTCTAATTTGATTATTCATAAAATCACGAATCTCGAGTGCATCGAAGGATACTTGATAAATACGTTAGTCTAATTCCATCTCCAACTATAAGTAATACTCATCGGTATATATGCTGTATTTAACGAACGAGGCTAAGTGCGTTCGCGAAATCCATTGGTTTTAATGCGGAACGTGGAAATACTTGGGCCACAAATCTCCGAGTGTCGAGACGCATTGTTGGCGTTGTCGGCGTTGTCGGCACTGTTCGACGTGGGACTTGGATCGGGCCCGGAAGGCAATGAAGGGATGCAAAGGGAGCCGGAAATTTTGTAGTTGAAAACTCGTTCGGTATCGGTCCGAGTAAATGCAGCTTATGCATTCGCGGTTCACTTCGACCCTTCGAGTTTTCCCAACTTACTCGCGCTCACTCGTACCAACATGAACGTCGCTACCGTTTGTTCGGCTCGTCCCTATAATCCCACGGACCCGGTGATTCGAATACTTTTGTTTTCGTATTGTTTACTAGTTCCTTTTACACGGGCTGTTGCTTATTCCAAATATGAAAGAGGGGAATTTGGGATATTACGCTCCGGGGCAAAAAATCGAACTTTTTCACGAACTCTTTAACGCAAATTACGATCCCATGTACGTTTATAAAATTCAAAAATTAATTAAAGCCGTACGTTTTTATTAAAGTTCTTAAGTTCGACAAGCGTATGTTCTTGTATTGTGATGGTAATGGTAAATATAATACGAAAAAATGGATTTTTTGTTGTACTCGAATATTATTTGAGCTCGTATGATAAAGCGGAAACAAAATAAATGTACGACAGCTCTATACGAAATTTGCGTAATCCAACTACATTATACCCGAAAAATAAACTTTTTAGAAAATGTAAAACTTTTATGCTGTTTTTTACGCATGAATTATTTATAAAAGTAGGATAATTATTTTTCAGTTTTTATGAAAATAAGGGTACATAATATAAAAAACGGATGATCTTAGACTATGTTTTTACATTTTTAAAAGAGAATGCAAAACTAGAAAAATTTATTTTTATTGTAAATTTTTTTAATTTTGATAGACTCTATTTAAGTGAATAAATAACGAAAACCAACTGTAAATGAAAAGTTTGAACATTTCAAAATATACGTTAGCGGAAAAATTTAGAAATAAAAACTCAAACTAATTTCGAGTTTTTTTGGACAAACATAAATTATTATTTATTTTAATGAAATAAAAAATGAGTGGTTTCCTGAAATGTTTTGATTCAATTTAAGACATTTAATATAATTGGATAGATAGTCGAATAAAAATGATGATAAACGTTGCAAATGAACATACATAAAAATTTAGAATTATATCTATTAATTTATAATCTTGTCCCAATGAAATGAATTTTTTGAAATTTATAATCGAATTTAAGTTATATTTACATTGCATTTCCGATATTAAAAATATACGTTTCATTATGTATTGTAAATATATAAGCATATAAAATAAAGGTAATAGTTGAAATATTTTACTTTGATTAAATTTTTATCGTTGTACGCTACAATACCCGAGGAATATTGGATATACGTATATATTTTCAAAAATATTTACTCTCTTAATCCTCTAATATATATTCTAATTCGATAAGCAAACAACTCATAAAAAATTGGAAAATAAATAGATAGTTGTAACGATGGTAAGATTGGTCAAGTATAGATGATCACTTATTTATAAATAACATAACAAATTATTTCTAATTACTAACGAAAAATACAGTGTGAATTTTGCAGTAGTTGCTTGGGGTACATATATATATATATATATATGCATACACACATTTACGTAAGCAATTTATCAACCATGCAAAGTTAAAATTAAGTTACGACAATGTTTCAAACAAATTACAAACGTCGTTCGTCGTCTTGAATGTATGAAATTCCATTCCACCGATGGCACTTAAGTAAAATTTATTTATCTTACTAAAATACTCGATGCAATTCCGCCCAATTCCCGCAAGTTAACTTGGTTCGCGTGAACGGCTGAACCGCTTCTCAGTCAATTAACAATGAAATATTGGGTGTCGGTATTACTAAATGGAAAGCAATATCTATGGTAAACGAGGGGATATCTAACGAGCCTGTGATCGATCCAACTCGCGAACTCACGGATAGAACCCCCGACTCACGATTGACCGTGAAATTCTTGGGGAGCCGCGCGACATCCTCGCAACCTTTGCCTCGGCTCCGGCACTCGTAAATACCCCGCGATGGAAGTCGAGCCGTGAATGCTTACGTTCCCGACGCCGTCGACGATCGCCTCCGCGTTCCTTCCCAAAATACGACCCACGACGCAGACCCTCGTCGGCGTTTTATGAGCCGGAGCGCCCGATAAAATGGCCCCGATAAAATGGCCCCGATAAAATAGCCACGATAAAATGGCCTCGATAATCGCGAACCTCGATAATGCATCCTTGCGTCGTCTTAATGCGCCGTCGATCACGAGAACTCGCGAGCGATGCGCACCGTTTCTCGATCGTTCTCCGACTCGTCCTTTAACCTCGCAAATGAACACGTCACGCTCGATTTGTGCCCGCGGGACGTCGTCTACGTAAATCTCGTCTCTGCGCAAAACTCGCTCGGGGTATTTCAACCGTTCCTCGCAGGCGATGCTCCGCTTGTCTCGATGCTGGGAGTTAAGTTAACGCGAGTGTCACCGACACTCGTATCCGCTCTTTCGGCTTATCGAATTTCTTTTCACTCGCATTGTATTATGCGCGAGAATAGCGATGCTGCAAGGCCTTCGGAAAAAGTTCGATTAGGCGGAGGCTGATTTATCGAGGCCTCGTTTAAATAAAAATATCGAATAGCGTTATTTTTCCTGTTTATAGGTTTTAAAGCTTGTCGAATAGCGACGCGTTTTTTAGACCTAATGTAATCGTACAGATTTGAAAACGTATCGATTCCTTCGACGATTAAATTTGACCTTACTTAATGCAATTTACCGGTTGTCTACCTTCCTTGTGTATTTTTACGAATCTTATTTCAAATAATGCAGACCTAGAGTCGTAAATTTTCTTTGAAAACATTTTTTAACTTGTACCGACCTTATTTTCTTCAAAATATCCTCAAATTCAGGAATTTGTATGTAAATATATCCACTCCTTTTTATCAAATTTTATTATTCCCTACCGAATAAAGTATAATAAAACTGAGAGTACAGTTTAGCATCAACCCTTGCAAACTTCCATAATTTATTTTTTATAAACTTATCGTTGTAAATCAAAGTTTTTGAAAAAAGTTGAAGAAATATTTTGAATAATTAGAAATGTCGAATATCGATTTTTAGTTTTAAATTATTTTCGTCGACGGTAAGACGTATCAAAATTTTAATTAAAATAAAAGAATAAATACAGCGCGAGTATGTAATTATTTCTGTATTATGCAATAATTGAATGAAATATTACGAATCGGATAAATGTAATATACCGTTGATGTATTATTTATTCGGTTAGGGAGGATTACAAAAATACAATAAATTATGATTGTTAGAATGAAAATGCATAAAATACGTAAAATAAATTACGTACGTATTACTAAATTAATATCAAGGATAATGAAAAATAATTAAATGTACGCGTAAATTATATACGATAGCAATGACCGCACACTAATAAATTGAAGGTAATAAAAGAATCCCTCCGAAAAGTACGCGATACGTAAAACGAACGTACAACGAACGAACAACGAACGAACAACGAACGAACAACGAACGTACACTTAAATTTTTTAAGCTTAAGATATCGCGATTCGATCGCGTTTGTTTGCTTAACCAAGTCGGTTTATTTTCCCGCAACCTACGTTTATTCGGAGAAGATAATTTTTCGTTTCTTTTTTTTAAAATTGCACATTTTCTCAATACCCGTATTTAAATTAACCGAAGAAAAAAAATATAACAGCGATTTCAACGTTAAAAAATACAAAGTCTCAAATCCCTCCGACGACTTTTAATTAGCAAATTTTCTCGTACAGCCGTTGGTTTTAGCAAAGGAAAAAAGAATAATAGAGAACTGCAAGGAACTGAAACTAAGTCGTTGAGCTTACCCTCGAACCTCCCATGCAAAAACGAAACAAAAAGTGACTCTCGTTTCAATTAAGACTTAAGTACTTTATTAAGTCCGAGCGCGTGTTCATCGACGGCAGCCCAGTGATTGGGTGCAACGGCTGCCGAGGACGAGGAAAGAAACGCCATCCGATTGGCTGATCAACAAGGATGACCTCCGGCTCCAATCTGTGCTTTCCTTCTTTCATTATTTCTTTTCGGCAGTTTTCATTCCCTTCTTACTCTACTTTATATTTATTCCTTTATTTTTCTTAATAACGTTCCGCCGAAAATCAATGCACTTTCGTGAAACGCTGTTGAAACTACTGTAATCCGGTAATAACGTTTGACGCAAATTATCTTCGTATTCGGTAATTTTAGCGTTAATTATCAATTACGATATTTCGTACGCAAGTTCTGGTACAAACTTTTGAAATCGGTTGCTGTTAAAATTGCCATTAAAATTTTCAACGTTACGAGAAAGCAGCAATCGGCAACGAAGTTAGCGAACATATTATAAATATTGTTTACGCATCGTAAGTAATTTACTCGTCTCCGACCGCCAATTATATTAAAAATAACGTACGCGTTGGATAACGCTTAAAAGTTTTTTTGAAAGAAACGATCGATAAACTACATTCCGATCTTTATACGCGCTTGTCAAACCGTATCGAGTGAAACTAATCTGAAATTCAATATTACCGCTCGAGCTAACTTTTATCTTTAATAGTACGTACAAAAACTGATATCAACGTTTAAAATATTGCACGTTCGTATATAATTTCACGAGAAAATACTCGGGTAAAAATATTTTTCCCAGCATCGATAATTTACCGCGCGCGAACAATGAATATGAAAATAAACATTTCCCTCCCTCCGTAAACCAATCATAAATTATTCCTAACAATTGACCGCAACGCGTTGCAGCGTAAGGCTTCTAATCGCATTATTCTAGTCTGTTAATACAATACTTTAGTGTACCGTAATCCAATATACACTCGAGTATTCAGTTACAATATTTGATCCAATAAAAAGGATGCCGTACACAGGAGTATATTAAACGTAATTCACGTTTCTCCCGTAGGTATTGCCACTCGTCCGAGACCCGACTTTGAAACCTGTACAGGATCGCTCGGATAAAACAAAAATCATCTGGAAAATACGACGAGATATCGCCGTTAATAAGCCTCGACTGTATATATCCAAGTTTTCCTCAATCCTTCGTTTTCTCTCCCGTCCTGTTTTTCCTTCTTATTTTAGCTTCTTAACCAAAGTCCGTGATCCGGGAAGAGGAGAGTTCGTCTCGAACGTTTCAACGGTCGAATCTGCGGGGTAAAACTTCTCGGTAGGTACTCAGCTCACGTCCTCCGCCGTCGCTTCTCCCTCGATCTTCCCCTCCAGCTCCTGCAGCTCCACCAGCTCCTCCAGCTCCTCCGCCTCCTCCGCCTCCTCCGCCTCCGCAGCCTCCGCAGCCTCCGTCGCCTCTTCCCGCCCTCCTCGTTCTAGTTCACAATTATTTTCGACTTAGAGTAGCGCACGCGCGCACAGGATCTCCTCGAATCTGAGCGCAAGGTCTTCTTCCTTTTTTCTGGCGCCCGCCCACGCGCCCGGAATTGTGCCCAGCGCAAGCGGGATTATAGTTACTTTCTTCTCGGATCTAGGAATTCACGTACAACTCTCCCGGTTACAGCTGGAAATCCTTATCCCGCGATGCGCCACTTTTACTCTCTTCTTCTTTTTCTTCTCCTACTCCTCTTCCTCCTCTTCCTCCTCTTCCTTCTCTTCCTCCTCTTCTTCTCCTTCTACTTCCGCGATTCACGCGATTCTCTTGCATTCCATCTCGTCTTCGTCTCGCTCCGAGTTCCCTGCCTCGAGCATTGGAAGTTTCGCAGCTCGCACGATAAATGATTTCTAAACATCGTTGCACGCCGCCCTTCGCTCGGATTCTTTCGGATTTTAACGCGAAAATGCGCAGCGCACGTAGTGCAAACTTTTTTTTATCAAGATTCAATTAAAGTTCCTATTGTGCTCTCCGTTGTGAATTAAAATATATCTTCTTATGCGAGTCGTCTCGAACAGTCGAGAAACGGTGTTTCCATGTTAATTAGGAATAATCTTTCTTATTTCGCATTGCTTTTACAAGTAAATAATAATGCCTTATCTTTCTTATCTTAAACGGCAACGACGTATATCGAAAATACCGTGGCATTTATATCGGTGTTACGTACCAATGATCCGATATAAATAAGTTTGTATCACGCGTGAGTTACAATCGCTGTTTGCGTCAACGATTCATCGTCTCGTTTTATACGTTTATTTATAAATATTTTGGCCCACGGCGGGAAAAACCATTTATCGAAATGCAATTGTAAATACTCGCGTAAGATTTCGCCTCGTGGATAACGAAGAGTTGTTGTAGCATTCGTCGAATAAAAATTTCGAACATTTACGGAATATCGATTGGTTCGCGTATACGCGTTGGTCGCGATTACGCGACTGTAAACAACCGAGTAGACGACGACCCCAACGGAATCCAACAATTTTATTCTACGTGAAAAAAGCTCAGATTTTTCAAGGTCGAATGCAGTACTCTCGATTCAAGAAACGAAAACCGATGAAATACGTTTATCGAAAATATGCCGTTTCCGAGTTCTTTACGAGCTGAACGCTCTCCTTTATGTTTCGGAGTCGCACAACCGTGATAACGAATACGATTCGTTCAACGCGCGGCTGAAACTCTTTTTCATTGGTATGTGTCCACGGACTCCCGTATTTACGAAAAAAAAACCAAAAAAAAACCCAAAAAAAAACCAAAAAAAAACGACGAACCCTCGGGTTATATTTGACGGACGTTCATTTTGAATTGTATCAGTAATTTAACTCGTCGGGTTTTTGTTTTGTGATGAATTTTAAAGCTGTTGGCGGAGGACGTCTATTCGTTTCGGTAATAAGTAGATACTGAATTTATCGTTACTTTCTTCGATAAAGGAATCGTATCCTGCGATTTAACGACGTTCCTTACAAGTTATTATTTAATTAATATTTGATATTTTTAATGCTTCGTTAATAATATTTAAATTTATATAAATCGTTAATTAATATGTTTGATTACTTCAACTTTGCTGTTTGTATAGAAATTTTAATTTTATCCAATAAATTATAATTCGTATCACTTTTTACAGATATGAAATAGTATTATTTGGTTAGAGATAATATTACATTTTTATAAAATATTTTGATCACTTTTCTCATATCTGTACGATTAGCTTTACTGATTATTTAATTTATGAAAGTACTTTAAATTACGTATTTCTTACCACTGTAATAAACTTCTTTGCCATGGTACGAAGAATTATTACTTACCTGAAACGCAAAAAGTATTCGATTAGTTAATCGTAAACAAAGTTCAAAAAACATTCGGAGTTTTTTGTTTTTTATTTCATAAAAATTAACGCGAATAAAATACAATTATATTATTGATCAGAGTTGAGTTTTAATAGCATATATAAAATATAAATTATCAAAAGAATACTTTTAAAAATAAATTTACCAAAAGCTATTTTTACGTGTAATATATGGAATCGATTTAATTTCACTAATTTAAATTCGATTTCAGAAGTACGAATCTACGAAAGATCAGGAAACTAATTATCATACAAATTGTGGCTTTTAAAAAGAGACGTTTTCTTCTTCAAAGGTTAAATCGTTATTCCGCTAATCTGTTCTTACAAGTGTAACGTATAGTTTCTCGATATAAAATGATTTTTGTGCCACGTTTGATAATAATTGAGCTTTAATATTTGATTCATCGAAGTAAAATTTTCTAATTACAAAATATTTTCTACGTTATTCCATTATTATAAAATTTAAATAAAATGTTCATTTATTCATATAATTACTTGAATAATATAATAATTTATTCAACGTTTACATATAAACTATATTAAGCGAAGATCGTTAAATTTTGAAGATAACGCTTAACCATAATTTAGATCTTCGGCAATTTATTTACTTAAATTACTTTCGACAAAGTTTGTATACACTTATATTTAATCGTAAAAAAAGTAAGCAACTTTGTAAATCTAATATCGCTAGGTTAAATGATTTCACATCTATGACAATCGGATCCATGATTACGATCTAAAAACATAGCTTTTAATATAAGGATGCACAAAGACTCGGAATCTCCTTTGGGAATCTATCGCAAACCTCGACGATATTTCATTTCGTAAAACAATATTTCGTTTGGTAAGGTTCGATAGTTTTTACTTTTCAGCTGTCGATATTGTCATCGACAGCGTCGGATAATCCGATAAAATTTTAATAAAATATAACTGGTCTAACTTTAAGATAAAAGAATTAACGACTAAAAGATGGAGGGAGAAGAAAAGGAAAATCCATAAAAGTGTGAAAGGCCGAGCTCGAAGAAGAGAAGGAAGAGAAGGAAGAGAAGGAAGAGAAGGAAATGCATCTAGAAACGAGGGAAGTGAATGGAAAATAAAAGGAAAAAGTCTCGGGCAGGTAAACAGCGAAGGTGTCGCGAGCAGGTTTTTCGCAGCCTCCGACGTCGCAACCTAGAAGCTCTCGGCAAAGTTACATAAGTCACGGGAGCCTCTATCTCCAATCTGAAATTGCCGCCGAGGCGGTTTTACAAACGAACGAGGCTTTTATCTCTCCGAATTGCTGGTCAATTTGGAATCGCGCGCAAGCGTAGGAGGCATTGAGACTGTGAGGGAGCGAGAGGGAAGAGATCCGGATGAAGAAGTCGGTGGGTGGGGTTGCCTCTACGGGATTAAACGCTGGGTGCGAGATGAAAGAAAAAGAGGGAGAATAAAGCGACGCTGAAAGAGCGGTGGCAAAGTGGGAGGTGGAGACAATGGGAAAAGGAGAAGGAGGCCAGGAGATAAAGTCGACGAGAAAAAGACGCATCTTTTGCTTCTTTTCTCTCGGTTCTCCCCGTATACTTGGCTTTTTCCTTCCTTAGTTTCATTTTTTCCCTTCTTATGCCTCCGCCCGCTACGTATGACATCGATCACGGATTTTTATACGGAATTGATGACCCTAATGGGGAACAATGGTGAATACGGTCATTTTTCACGAGTGACGCGACGCTCGCGAGCAAATTTGAGCCGAAACCGTATAACTAATTTTTACATTTATCAAGCTAATACTCTCCTCTACCGCTACTTTCACTACTTTTTTCTTTTCCACCGGTGAGTTGTACTTTTATGTATTTTAGAGTGCTTTCTTTTTAATCCTATTATCGAAAACTATAACGTCCGTAACGAACTGAATTCGTCCTATTCCAATGTACTTTCTATTTTTATCCAGAACTCTGTATAAAAGCAATAAATATAAAAGTGTTTAGGATTAAATTTTGGATTTTTCTTAATCACTTTGCACTTTTATCGGACGTAAGCTCCACTCATTACATAAGTCTTATGTTTTGTTTACAATTTTTTCTTTACTATTTTCCGTTTACAATTTTATACAAAATTTAATCTTTGAATTATTATTTTATATTCTGTGTTACTTTTTTTTAAGGACGTACGAATGAAATAAATTATAGTAATCTTTATAGTATTTCATTTAAAAAGCCTCCGAACACACTTAAATTAAAGTATTGACAACAAAATAATTATATTTTGAAAAAAACATATATTGTCTGCAGAAATAATTTTTTAATTATTGATATTTATAATAATATAATTATAACCAGTAGAGCACAATTAACTAAAATATAAATATTTTTTTCAGTTTAAGTTATCGAAGTAAGCGAACATTTTTTGTTTAAATAATAATAGAAAAGATGAATATAACAATTCATAAAATAAATTTATTTTTACGTTTACTATTAAAACTTTGAAATTTGTACTGAAATTTTCTCTATTAATAAAATAACGACTAGTGTGGGGAAATACTATATTTTAATCCATTAACAATTGTCTTCCGTACTATCAGTATCGATGCCTTACAAGTACATAGATTTTTGTAAATTTCTTTGAGCCTCTTTGTATCATGCGCAAATTTAATATTCATATATATAACATTGTATATCTTCGATAGCATACGATTTTACGCTTTGAAATAATAAATTAAATAATGCCTGTAATTGAAAAACAGGAACAAATACTTTAGTCGTATTTAAATATAAGGTGTACTATACCGTACAATTTTCATAATTAAACACTGAAAATGTTACGAATGAAAAGTTGATTATCAAATTATTGGTATAAAATGAATATTAAATGAAGTGCTGATTAAGTGGAATTAAAATTGGAATATTCTTTTTCGTAAGCCGAATTGTTATCGCATACTATTCCATTCGAACATGTGAACATTTTTTTTTAGATATTCCGATTAATCGAAATTTTAATTTTGTTTAGAAAATATAAAGTTTTGCGAGAAGTATTTTCATTATTTTACAAAATTATGGTAGGAAATTACAAATTTCATGTTACGTTGCGAGAATATAATTTTTTAATCAATTAAAATTATTTTAACGCGATAATTGAATATATTTATTTTACGAATGACCATATTTTATAATTACTTAGAGCAAGAAGCTTTTCGTTTTAAATACGAGTACATAATTTTTTAAATTATCGCGTAGTACCTTCAAAGTATTTGGAAATAATATTTTTATTGAAAATGTATAAAACTTTTATAACATACTCTGAGAGTATCTAACTTTGGAGAAATTTTTAGACTCGTAAGAAAAGCTGATTTTGTCATAATTTATTACAAATAGATAGTTAAATTTTTAAAGGAGATATTATCGATAAATCTTAAGAGTGTTCGTCACTTTACTTGTTTCAAATATCGCGATTATAAATAATTAAAGCCAGGTACACAGAAGAAAAAATGAGGTCAAACTTTTTCTTCGAAAAAAGTACCTCTAGTATAATACAACTTTAAAGACTATTCCACAAGGCACCGAAGCAGTAGAAAACTTCTCCTTCTACATTTTTCATTAAAGAGACGATTCGTGTTATCGCTTTAAACGGACCATCTTAAAACTCAGCGATTTTACTTATGCGACAATAAACGCCTTGACGCCATACGATTCTGAAGATTATTCCGGGAGAAAACATGAGCCATAAGTGGTTTTAGGCCCAAGAGCGTATAATTTTCATTTCTGGCTGGATTAACGCCTTAATTAGTTTATCGATGCGCCAACTGTAGCTTACGGAAGAAATTCAGAGGAAAAGAATTCGCACTCGCTTCTTCCTCCGGCTAATTAGACCAAAACGTTAATTAACTTGGAGCAAGGTAAGATACCAAGAGGCTGTAAGAGTTAATAAAACTACAACTAAAAAAGTAACATCTCCTCTTTACTCGATCGTAATAAATACCATCTGATTGTAGGATTTCCGAAATCAATCAATTTTTCTATCCTTGCTAAGAATTTTCGCAAAATTTTTGAAGTCTACATTCCAGATTGCATTTAATTCGATTAGAAATGCATTATTGATGTGCCTGGATAGTCGAGGAGAAATATATGTTGAGAAGAGTTACATTTGATGAGGTCATGAATTTTAAAGTACTATTGGAGAATATAAGACTACAATTTCTTTCTTACAAGTTCTTTTTCTTATGTATGGCAATATCGATATAATAATGATAATAAGTCATTCATAATATATTAAATATAATTCGTTTTAACAAATGGTAAATTGTATATTAGCCGTTTAGCATTAGCAGTAATAATCACGACATAGAAACATAATTATTTTCTAAATATATTATGCAAATGTTCTACTTTTACGTATTAAGACAATAATTTTAGTACATGCTTAAAAGAACTAACTTAATAAAGTGATTTGAGTAAAAATTGTATTCGGCAATTTCGTAAAAAGTTTACAAAGTCTAATTACTGTGATTTTTGTAATTAACACTTGGCGTCTAAATATTGCTAATTTTAAGAAGTACTTATAAACTTTAAACTACTATTTCGAAACAAGTTTACCTTAATTATATAATTATTATTTTGTACTGATAATTAAGTTGAATGATTATTACTTAAAAATTATTATTATACTCAAGAATTAATTTAACGTAACTAAGTATTTAATAATTTATGTATATTAGCATCGGCGAAATAATAATCTAAGTAAGAAATGAATACGAGTAAATAATAAATATGAAGTAAAAAATATAAAAAATAATACTAAGGTAGTTTTTATTTTAAGGAATTGAAAAATCTATAAAGATTTATAATTTCATATCGCGTATACAATAATAAATTTGACATTAATACGACCATAATAATATTTTTCGGTTCGATCCAAAGTCCGTTATTCTAGTAGAAGAAAAATATTTGTCAATTTTCTTTCAAATCTATTCAAGATTTCAGTTATATCACGCACCTTCTAAATGTAATTTAATTTTATCTTTCCATTTTCATTTTCGTCAACGTAAATCATCTTTCGTTTACGATTTTTCTATATTAAATCCATCTATCATTTTTTTGTTTCTCATTTTTGTAACATTACGACGCTTCATCAATCTTAATCTACGCAATTGAATTATTTTTATAACTTCGACCGAAGTAAATAATTTTTGCGTTGTATAATTATGTACTTGGAACGATTATCACTACGTTAATTTTAATATGTTTTTCTCTTTTAATTAGTTTCATCGCAGCTTCTTAATAAAATAAAAAATCTCGCAAAGATGTTGCAAGATTATTTTCTTCCAAAGCATTTCCCCATTTCCTCGTGAAATCAGCAAATCACACGCTAGTATGTAACGTATATGTAAGCCCGAGTTACTTCCAACTTAAATTTGCAATGGGTTCATCTTAATTAGAATCCCACGTTAGACAAGTCATTCCCGTTCGTTTGAGAGTCTCGGAGAGTTGGCCGTTTCGAAATTTTCAGATTCCTCTTGCTCGTGATTGCTCTTCTTGTCGAAGGCACATACATAAGATGTCAGAGATCTTTACTCTTTTGCGCTATCGTCAAGTGGAGAAGTTGTATGGAACTTTTGCTCCTACGTTTCCGGTACTCATTCTTACGCTGTGTACGTATACCTATAGATACGGTATGTATATATACAAGTCATTTTCGATATCTGGAATTCGTTTTCGAGTTTTAAGGGAACTGTAAGAGTAGGTCGATCGCATGTAAGTTATATAAGATTTCACGAAGGTTCAAAATACCGAGTATAATCTCGGACATGATCGAAAACTTTGAGGAATGAATTTATATTATAAATTATTTACCAGATGGATACAATTCCAGTTTGCAAAAGATTCTCGTGTTCAATTATATTCTTGAAAATAGTAAACTCAGGAAATACATCTTTGAATTATCTTTGAATCGTATACAGTAAATTTGTATGATATGTACATCTAAAAATCATAAGCTATATTAACTTTATAATGAATTCCTGTTTTGTGCGATAAAACGTTCAAAAATTTTTTTACTCCTTTTCCTTGCTTTCAACCCGAAGTATTTTTACGGAAGGTATTAGCTCGGTAAATAAAACGGATTTTGTGATATTTAAGGTCATGTATTTTTCATGATTTTTTTAAAGTCGTAATTTCGTGGAATTTATCGATGCGATCAATTTAAAATTCGGTGCATTTTTTAATTCCTAATGATACTTCACTTTCAGTGCACTTCAACTTCAGTAAATCGATAAAATATTTCTTGAAATAAATTTGGAGTTCAATTTATTCGAAAATTTTTTTAGAAAGCATTTTTTCCACGATTATTTGATTTATATGGAAAAATAACGCCGATGATTCAAATAAATATTCAAATCTATTTTCTAAATTTTAAAATAGAAATTGAGTTTTTTGCTTGAAATTTCCGCTGGTATTCGTTATAAAATTAACTCGAATTTATCTTCAACTAGTTCAAACAACGACGGTTAAGAATTGTGCTTTAGCTACTTTTAGAAACTGCACTATCCAAATGTTCCTTGTCTAAACAAATGCAACCTTCTCTAATATCGTCCTTGCAAACATTCGTGTATAGAACTATTGGATCGAATGGTTTAAGGTGTCTTTGAATCTTCTCGACTTAATCCGTTTTTAATCCGTCGATCCAAGTAAATAATGATTCTAGAAGTAGTTAATAACGTTATATTGTCGCATCAAGTTATACAAGTAAATTTCGTTCAATCAAAAGAAATAGAAAAGCTAATATACAATAATAGAAAATAGATTATACGAAAGACTCTTTTATACGATTCAGCAAATTTTCTTGTTTATTTCTAAATTTAGATCGCTCGATTTATCATAATCCTCGAAACGTGTTAAGTGTCAAAGTTATTACTCAAAGTGAAACTTCGTATTAGTTATAATTTCTCTTAACGTTAACATAATTCGATAAATTTTTTGTAGAAAATACTCGTAAACAACTAAACGATTCAAAGTAGATCTTATGATATTTATTTTTTACACAAATACATGTCTAACTCTTTCTTTACGAAGATGAAGGTATCGAAGTATCTCGGTATCACGTTTTCCTTAAGATAACATTTTTTAAAGAGCAAATCCAGGGATCGATGCGCGATAAAAATGTACCATCGAGCTATAAAATTGTATCGTTAATCAAAACCACAGAAGCTCGCAGAAGGGTTAAGATATTGTAAGGTCTGTCGGTAAAAATTTGAGCGATAAATCACGACCTGTCATTAATCGAGTTCAGGTTTAATTCGTAGCGAAAATTTCTTCGGAAACTTTGAAAAGACATCTCATTCGCGATAATACACGAGCGTAATTGTTTTGTTATGCCAGCGCAGATTTATATGTCAGTTTCGATCCATAACGTACATCTATTACCCCTTCCTGTCGGTGTTTCTTCGGTCCATGAGAAACCGACCGGAGGAGCGTAAAAATTTCCCACTACCGACTTTAATGGCGAGTCCAAGTTTCTCGCGTTCGATGCGCGTTCGATGCGCGTTCGAATCGACTTTGGTGGCGTCGGGGAAATCGGGGGGATTCGGGGGAATCGGGGGGGGGGGAATCCAAACGTACCCCCCAGGCGACTTTAACCGAAAATTTTTCCGACTCCTCGGGCGCTCGGCTACTCAGCTCGGCATAATTTTATAGCTGCTAATATTTTATACTCCATTGTATTCGAAATGAGATATCGAACGAGAGAATCGGAAGAATGATTGTACGTCGCGGCCGGTGAAGTTGGGGTTCGGGGTTAATCGTCGTACCCGAGGTATCGGATATTTCGGTACATGCTAAATTTAACGAATATTGATAGACAAGTTTTATGCGGAACTTTCGAGCATGCGAGAAGTATCGTTTTTCATTTCGAACTCGCGGGAAATTTAGCCCAACTTTTATACGAATCTTAATGGAGAAAAAATGAGAAGCGTATGAATAAGCTCGCAGTGAAATTTGCATGGAAAATAAATTAATAATAATTAGCGATGCTGCGAGTGATCGATCGAAGAATAAAAATCTTAGGCGTAATTACAATCGTATTTCTTAGGATAGTTTTTAAAATACAATGAAATTGATGGTAATAAAAATATTTTGCTCGTTAATGATAATTAATTAAGAAAATAAACAACTGAATTCAAGAAATAACTAACCACTAGATTGCGGTATATTTATCTTATAAAATTCTTACTTGTTTTAAATATCTGCAAGTTTAAAGTTATTAGCGAAGTTTATAAATTGTAACAGTATGAAAGCATAATGGAAGTTACGAGAAACAAGTTTCGTTTTAGTTCATAAAATATAAAAGTATTTCATCGCGATAATGAGAAGTTGTTATACGATGATATAAAGAATAGAAAAGAGATATTTAAGTTACATTGATATTATATAAGTATAATGATAAACGAAACATAGATAAAAAAAAAAATTCATTATTTTAAACTGTACGCGAAGTAGAAATTTTATCTGTAGCTTTTCTTTGTTATGGAGAGTCGCAAAACAACAAAAGTGTCGGTCTCCTTCGCTGCAAATGTATCGCGTAAATTAAACATGGCATCGTCTTCCTCGCGAATAAATTTTATACCAGGAAAATAAGTAATTTCTTTAAGAGGATGAATCTTGAACTTGATGTTAATAAAAACTACTTTGACATATTGCTTTTTCAAAGTAATAAATACATTTAAAAATATGTCACGCTTTCTTTAAATTAAAATTGTTTCGCGACAAATTCTAAATAAAAATAGCAATTTAAAATACCGATTGCAACTTTTTTCGAAACGGAACATTTTATACATTATCCATATCTTGTTTAAGATCGCTTGAACCGAACGGTCAATTTTCTAAATAACAAAGTTGATAACAAAAACAAGAAACGCATAATGAAAATTCGATATCATGGAAAAGTTTGCCGAGATAAGAGTTTGTTTACAAAAGGGACAAAAATTTACCAGTTTTCTTCGGTATATATAATATTAAAAATTAATTAAATGAATTTTTTTCATGATTTATAATACGAAAGTTATTTTAATAATTGCAAGATTATCACAATTTTCCAGTTTCCGAGTTTAGTTAGAAAATAGAAAAAAAGAATTTCTAGAAAATTAAATTTTCCTACTTTAAAAATCTAGAAACGTAAACAAGTTTGTTTATTACGTTCGCTCAACGATAAATTATTATCGTTGATACTTAATATCTCGAGTCACTGAACGAGCGATAGAGAGAAACGTAAAATAGTGACTCGTGTAACGAACGTTACGAGAAACGCACATAGAAAGAAAAGTTTCCTTCGCACGTTAAAAATTTGTAGTTGCAAATGTCGGGGTCGACTCTATACGTCGCATCGGAACCACGAGTAACCGCACCTACAAAATCTGCATTCGGTATCCCACGCGCAACCATAATTTCAGGTACAGATACCATATTTACCATAATTTTTCTGGCCGCTTCGTTAGCCGTACGCCCGCAAAGTGTCGACTACCGGTGCTCTTATTCGAGGTTGAAAACTCCAGCGACCGCCGCTAGCAATTACGATGGATTATACTTTCCGGAAGTTTATCTCGTGGTCCGGACGCCCGTGTCTCTCTCCCTCTCTCTCCCTCTCTCTCCCTCTCTCTCCCTCTCTCTCCCTCCTGCGCGCATGGACGTAAACTTCTCGACCGGACAAGAAGCCACATCGTTCGATAATTGATGATTCGCGTTGTTCGGACCGGAAGTTCGGCTTTGTACATGTGGTCTGATCGGGGAATTGTGGGAGATTTAATTTTACCTCCATAGAAATTCCGCGAGAGTAAGTATGCGACGTTTGGGCAAGAGCATACCAGCCATGACGTTCGTGTTTTATGTGGACCGAACTCGATTCGAACGCTGGTAATCAACGTACTTGCAACTCGAGTTTATACCTTTTACGAATAGGAAACAATAATTTAAACGAGAACGTTTAAGAGCTAAAAATACAGGAATGTATATTTGTATCCTACGATCGATCGATGGTACATCGGATAATTTTTATTTAACTGTTTCCGCAACGTGTAATATCGTTTCGATACGATATTTACAATATATTATTTTATTAAAAATAACCAATGTAAAGTTAACAAAGACTCAGCGTGTTTTATTTATTTTTGAATCCAACGCGTTCGAGGCGTTATCGGATATTTCTAGGTCGTACGCAGATGCGATACAAGTATTTTAAAATATAAATGAAAAATATTATAGAGAAAAAGAGAACATTGAAAATTTATCGTAAATAACTGGTTAACATTTATTACGGTTGACACGAGAAAATATAGTTATTAAACGTCTTCTGTTCTACTCTATGTTTTACGTACGTTTGTACGCTTGAAAACATAATGTATTCAATTCGTGTATCATACATGTTTTAAACGTAGAGTGAAAATGTCACTGAAAATATAATCCAATAAATTTTGAATATAATAATCAAAACTATGAAATAGATACGTAGATACGTAGTGGAGTGTAAAAACATTATAAGAACAAAAATTTTATGTTTGTTACAACTGTAATTACGATGGAATAATTTAAATCGAGTCGATCGATAAAAATCGAACAATATTATATATTGAACGATTATTAATAACGTTGTTAAATATTATACATTTCAAATATACGTATTTTCTTTTCGGTATTTACATTTATAGATGAGTTACTGCGCAACTTATTTAAACAATTTTTATTTATAAAAGTATATACGTATGTCCCGCCCATGATTACTTTTCCTTACGTTTTTTTTAGAATAAAACTTAAAACTTTGTAACTCTTGGAAACATTTATCGCTATCTTTGAATATTTTTTACCGTTAACCGGGAAAATAAGAAGTCAAATAAATAATTGATACGTAAATTCAATTAAATTTATAATTATGAATTAATCGCGCAAGAGAGAAGGTAATTCTTTTTTTACTCGTCAAAAGTACAAAAATATGTTTATAAATTGTTAAAAAATTGCGAAGGCCTCTGTTTTCCAATCCTAGGCAAACTCGAGGAACCTCGAACGGTAAAATCGTAAAGACCTTAAATAACGTCACAGTACATTAATAACGTCTTCACTCGACAAACGCGATGGATCGGATCGTAATCGATCGATATCGGATCGATAGAGGAATTCCACGTGTGACCGGATTCGCGAATTCCACCGCTAAGACGAAACCCATCGACACGTCGGACCCGTCCCCTTTCGTTAGGTGTCGGACGCTCCTTTAAGACAAGATCTGTGGTAGTAACCCCTCGAATCGACCGCACCACGACCGTAACGGGGCTGTATTCCAGCCACGGAGCGCTAAAACCAGGGAAAAGGGGGATTGAAAAGGTCCGAGTCGAAGGCGTCCAAGTCGAGCGGACCTAAGCAAACTCGAGTTTAAGTTCTTTGAATCCTTTTTCCTCTCCGCCTCGGTTCCTCCTCGGTGTGGTGTGTCGCGAGCGAATTTAAAGGATGCGACTCAAGGAGCCGTGAAGTTGCCTCCTACGAGGATCCTCGCCGCTTTCTTCGTACTTTGTGCGAGAAACTGCGAAAGTTGGAGACTCGTTCCGACTCCCGAAAGGCAACCACTACCTTTTCCTTCGTGTAATCTTGCAGATTATTGTACGGAGGTCTGGTGGAAAGGCCACGAGTGCCTTTGTTTCTGGTACTCGATACGAGCTTCCAAATTATTTATTCTATCCTGATCGAGGTACTCTTACGCTTCGCGCGTGAACATTTGCGACTCTGCACTTTGTAAATTTAAATTTTTAACCAGCGATATTTTCGACTGTTTCGAACTTTCCGTAATTTTATGTTATATTCGATGGAACGTTGATACGTATCGTTTGATCCAATATTTAAAATAGATTCGTTTCTATTTTTATAGAATACCCTTGCGAAGAAATGACGGTTACTATTATTGGAAAATAGGGAAAGTTTTTTCGAATTTAAACGCACTTTTGATTCGTTTTTAACGTCTACTAATAATTTGTAAACCACGGATTCGTTATTTAAAAGATAATAATATTTCAGTTCGTCTATTTTGCTATTTGACGAAATTCTTTGGTTATTAAGTGATTATTTTTTGTTGTTCAATGAAACGCATCTAAGATAAAGATTACTCGGATAAATTAAAAAAAAAATTTTGTTACAAATTCAAGGATAGTTGCATTCGTAAATAGAAGATTCGCTCGATCGATAAAACTATTTAAAGTATTTTTGAAATTTATATTTTTAAATCTGCTTCATCGGAGCGAACCCTTATAATATTAAAAAATTCAGTTTTAACGATATTTATTTATAACTTAGCTTCGGAAGATAAATTTAAACATATAAACTTATTACACATAATTTCATACGTATCCTCACTTATATTTTTATATAATAAATTTGTATTTATCTAAATGGAACGGTAGAGTATATCCTTTGAGTAATTATTTATGAATTATTTCATTACGATACACCGAACGCAAACACGACCTAAAATATTTAGCGGTTCTCGTTAACCCAATAATCTAAAATCGAGGATTTTTGTCAATCTCTAAAGCGCCGTTAGTTATTATCGTCGATATTCTATTCTACATCGATACATTTGATATTGGCTAAATTGTACCGTAGGACACACGACAGGTTCCAAATAAACCAACAATCAGTATTATTAGAATTTCTTGCGTAAGCATATTTACCAGCATCCCCAGAATCGATGTAATTAAATTACCGTTACTTGTGTCGAGACTCTTCCGACTACTTATTCTTTCAGAAATTCTTTCAGTCTCGGTGCGCTTCAAAAGGGGTTTCGTTTCAACACAGCTTCCATACACCCTCCAAGGATTATATGTCATTTTAATTAGAGATAATGTCTCGCTTTATCCAGACTTGCGTACGTTATTTTCTTCAAATTCTCCACGCAGACGTACGCGGAGAAAATTTTTGTCGAAAAAGACTCGACCGATACACTCGAAGCTCGACCTCGATCGTTGGTTTTTCGCAAATGAAAAATAATATTACCCTTTGTTTACGCAATATTTGCTGGCAGGTAAAAAGTAAGATTAATTATGTCGATATAAGCCGGGTTCTTATTTCCATGGACGTTTCATTTAATTTGCGACGGCTTTCGTTTGCCTCGAGTACTTTCTCGTTAACAAAATATTTTTCTACTAAAAATGAAAATATTTTCCACGTAGTTTCTTGAGCTGGGTTTACTTCAAATTTTAAAAATACGGTGCTTATAAAGAGAATTACGTGTTGTGCGTTTACTTTTTAAACTTGGAACCTTTGTTACGAGTTCGATTTTTTCGTTGCTGAAATTTGAATCAGCTCGGAAATTGCGTACGTATCGAATTTTTAATATAAATATTACTAATTAAAACGTTTCATTTTTCCTCAAACGCGTATTTATATCGCGAGGTTTTTTTTTACTTTTTATCGAGCAATGAATTCCTGTGTAGCTCCCACAAGTGGAATTTATTTCTAGAAACTCGAATAAATCAGTAGAGTTGCTTGCGTCTGATAAATTATGGCACTAAAAATATATTCGCTGTTTTTTTACCGAAGGAAGCGTTGAACGCAAAATGAAGGCAACTAATTCATTGTTATGCGCATCACATGCAAAATAACGTATAAATCCAAATGAAAGCCTTAGGTTCTTAGTCTCGAATTTGAATTTGAAATAAGCACGAAAAGCGCGCCAAGTCTCACAGGCTGATGGAATTCATTACTTTAACGATACGCAGTCTCTTTCCGCGTTTACCGTAGGGCTACTACAGTCGCTTAATGAAAAGCCAGCGGCGATATTGTCCATGAGCCTCTTTTCAATCTGCGAAAAGAACACATTCATCTCGTGGATCTCGTTATCGAGAGAAAACGGACGGCGCTAGAGCGAACGAGGGAATCGAGTGTCCGAGCCTCGAAACAAGAATTAAAGAGGAAAAAACCAGCGTATATTTAAAACAGCGCTTTCGAATAATCATTAGCCAGTGTAAATAAAAAATGGAGAAAGAGGAACTATTAAAGGAAGAATCGAGTGCTTCGGATTCAATTGGAATGAAAGGAGTCGCTTCGTGATTCGGTCTTTTAAAGCTATTTTTCGTATCCGTGGATCCTAGTTATTCCGATGAGATTACACTCTTAATTCGGTTAATTTTTCAGACGCGAAAAAAGAAGATTCTACGACCGCGGGAAAAAGCCGTCCAATTAACTACGCGGAAAGTTTCGGACGAGCGACTAGTGGTGCAAATTACGTGTCGACGTCGACCATCTTTCATTCTTTTTTCACCTTCGTACGATCGCGAAGCTCGAATTAGAAAATCTTTTGGAAAGACGGAAAAATCTCGATGGAAAATTCGATCGATGCGTCGTCGTGAATTTTTTAGCCGTATCGAAGTTTACGCATTAAATATTAAATATCGCGATGTAAAGCGAGACATTTATTCTCCGATTTGTGTGTAGTGTTGGACAAATTGAAGCGAGTTTAGTCATCCGTCGCAATAATTTATTTCCATTACGCAAAAGTGTATTTTGACGCGTTCAAACAAATTTATTAATAATATAATCTTGATGGAGATATGATTCATTTGATTACTAAGTGCATGGGAATTTCGATGATTATTGCATAAAATTTGAACACTTGACAGTTATTTAGATAAATCGATTTTTAAACGTCTAGTAAAATTAAATACGCTTACTAAAAAGTCAAATTTATTATAAATATCGACATAAAACGAATATTCTTAGTTCAAAAATACCGTTCGATCGTTACTTTCAAGTCAAATATTGAATTTATCGAACTATTCTATAATTTAAAAGTTATCCGTTTATTAAACATAATTATTTATAAAATATTGTTATATAAATATTATAATTTAGTATCGATATTCGTTCGACTTTTAAATTTATGGAAGTTTCTGTAGTTTTGGACTATAATATTAAAAGATATAAATTTTTACAAATTTTGTCATTTTTTTATAGCGTAATATAAAAGTTAAAAGAAAAAGAAATTTAATAATAAATTGTACCAGATTGATAATAATTTTTCACGATATTTACGATTTAATTTAATAAAATATAGTATATTCTGCATCGCAATTTAACGGACAACCAGTTTTTAGTATTTAGCAAAGTATACACTGTCGATTCTTTTTATACGTTACGTGTTACGTAATTCGTAATTTTTTCAGAGTACTTACTATGGTACTTTAGTCGATAAAAAATATATTTTATAGAAAATATATTTATTTTTTTGGAGCGAACAGAAAAGTTATGGCGATAACGAAAAAATAAAACTCTTTTTAGGTATTGTGGGCTTCGCAAAATTTGGACTTTAGAATTATCCGCTAAAGTCATAATTACTTTGGAACGGGAATAAATGTGTACGTATGTTTATTATAAGTAAGCACAGAGTTTTTAAAATTAATCCAGATTACTTTTGATTACTTTTGAATGAAATAATACAAACCCGTTATTTTGTTATTAACGTATTTTAAAATATATACTTTACCCATCGAAACCATTAGTAGTTCACGAATGTCTGCACTCGAAATAAAATTCCGAATCCTCTATTATTTTATTTCTCTTATTCTTGCGTAGAGCCTGTTATCGAGTAATTTTCGCCCAACCACTCGCAAAAATTGGAACGGACAAAGTATTTAACCGAATGACCCAATTATATACTCTTGCACGTCGCCGTCTAGCCTCGGAGAAATCAGTTTTCCAAAAATAATTGAAACTACGACGCTACACTATCGACGAGAAACAAATTTTGTGCGAAAACGGTCGTAAAAACTGAAACGCTTCATCAAGATAAATAGTAGTTTTAACAAGTATCAGAATTCATGAATAAGTTCACTCCGCCAATCGTGGGCGTATCATAAATTTTCAGATGCTCGAAAACAAACGACCGATATATAATTTTTAAAAGCTCCCTTTATCTCGCCATCGCTTCATCGAAGGGAGAAAAGTTCGAACGGTCATATTTTACGATATCGAACGAAAAAGGATTATTAGATATTACGGTCCATTACGTCGTCCAGGTGCGTCTGACCAAGCCTGATTTTTTCACTGGCTTCGTTCGCTGTTTACGCGCGTGACAAAAGCTCGAAATACGTTGCCGTACGTCCGAAGAAGTTGCGAAATCGTAGTTTCGAATCCTCCGCTCGATAAGATTAATCGGACTGAAAGATCGAACGAATTAAGCCGTTACTTTTATTAATTTTGCAGGCTTACCTCCGAGTCTTTGACTTTTAACGATTTTAATTTATTTTACCAAGTTCGATGATTAATTCTTAATCGTTTGATACGTAAATACGTAACAATAGCGTATTTTACTAATTTTACCATGAACAATGAAACCTGGATTTAATTTTTCATTGTACATCGCCGCTTAATAGGTTTCACCGATCTTTCGTTACGCGTCAAGTTCAAAGGTAGAAATTCATTTCGGGCAAGGTTAAAGAAGAGAAAGAATATCTAGGAAAATAATAATTCTCGGTTATTGGTTGGAACTAGAAAAGTAGCTGATACATATACGCGGGAGGCGTGCAAAGTTCGGAGCGACAAAGACCAGCCATCGTAATAAAAGCTTAGAAGGATAAAAAAAGGATGAAAGCAGGGAGGAAATAATGTATCGTCCTGTCCTCCTCCTTCCCTCCAACCCCGCCAACCCCGCCAACCCCGCCAACCCCGCGACTCTTCGTCACCGTTGTACGATTCCCCATAATATTTTAGCACGCAGCACCGGCAAAGTAATAAAGATGATTATGTGTTTCGATAAAGTCAACTTTCTCGCTGTCTGGAAGGAACGAAATGAAATGTTCGTACCTCGGGAAGAACGAAATTACACGGAGGTGGAGATGCCGCCTGCGACTGATGCCGACACGACGTACTTTTATATTTTTCTATTCACCTTGCTACTGGCAGTTCCTTAAGAAATCCGAAGACGAAGTGGAGAAAAAAAGAAACCCGTTACGCCGAAGCGACGCTCGCATATTGTTTGTATGGTTTTTCTTCGAGAGTTCGTAAGAGTTCTTTTTTAGGTACAAGAGTAATTGCGAGCGAAGGTTTGTTTAATGTTTTCAGCCGAGGACCGCGACGAGAGCTGATATTTTTCTACCGAGTCGCTGGATGTGAAGCGTTTGAAAAAGATAGACAATGAGAGAAGGTAGAAGGTAATGAACAGTGTTTTTGGTATGTATAATTTTAAGTATTTTGCTCCTTTGAAATTCAAAAGCGAAGACAGACGCGAGGCGTTTTTTTAAAGGAGCGAACTCATCTTTGATCATATTTATAAAGATTTCCAGTGTAAAATTTAGTTTTACTAAACGAGAGTTATACCGAATTTAAGTATCGATTTTTGTTTTTGCTCAGTTCGTTTTTACATTATCGATGCAATTTTCATTTAAAATATTATACGTTTTAACGAATTAGGTATATTTCGAATATTTTTAAAATACGATTAAATTATAATACGAATTTTAAATAACAATCTACATTTTTAAAGCATAAATTTTAATTAAATATTTTGTACTTTTTAGAAACACTTTCGAATGAATTTCACGTGAAAGTAAATTAAAAATGTTATTTTTCTATTTTAAAATTCTGAGGAAACGGTCCTCCTTAAATTACATTCTAATACAATTATTGACGTATTTGTAATCGAATTATATAAAATGTACGTTAATATTGCTACGAAAAATGTAACGAGTATTTAATTTTGCACAAAAATGTATTATGAAATCATTAAATTTCCAAAGATGTCCTTTGCTCGAAAAGGCGAAAAAGTATTACGTACTGTTCTTATAAATTATGAAATTACTTGTTTATATCTTCAAGATTCCACGTATTTAAATTCAAAATATTTTCACGTATTCGACTCTAGTATTCTATTCTTTATCGTATAAAATATTTAAAAATCATATAATATTGTTTATGCGAAGTCATTTTTTCCAACGGAATTATAAATATTTATTCAAAAAGTCGTATATGCAGTCGATTTAACTTTCGTGATCAGTTTATGACTAGTTTCTAAATAGTTTCAGGTATAGTTTATTCTATGAACAAAGCAACACGAGTTTCTAAAAGTTATCAACGGTACCATCTGCTTTCAGCTGTTAGAGACCGTAAAAAATACCACAGCTTGAAATAATTAAAATAAATCTGTAAATACTTGACTATTAATTTAACGCGCATGAGAAAATATCAATTCTCGACCATCGATTGTACAAAACTTTGTATTCTTTACAAAAATGATCGCGTAAGTCTCGTTTAGTTTTTATATTTTTAACAACTTAAACAATACAAATACACAAAAACGTTTTTGCAAAAAAATATCATAAAAAATTTTAAGTAACAAAAATCTGTTTAAAAACACAAGCAAACAAAATGGTGGAAGAAGTAATTAGAAAACTGTTGAGTGAACGATAATGGTTTAGATAACTATTCATTATTTTACAATCACATTATATCGTTTAAAATTTCCTTTAAAACTCTAAAATTTGCGTCGTCCCAAGTTTTCTTGAATAATTCCAGGATACGCGAAATGATTTCAAAGTACGGAAAGCTACGATAATTATATATAAATATAACAAGGATACTTAGGTATTATCTTAGATATTATCTTGATCGATTCTTTCGATGGTCTTTCATTTGGAACGTTAGTATATAATCATAGAAGCGTTTAGATTATTTTGATGCTTTTATATCTTTGCATCACTGTACGTTTATATTCTGTCATCGTACACTACAGTTTATCGGTGCATAAAATAAGGTAACGATGAACGTCATCGAGATATTCTTTATTTCTCGTATCATACTTAAAAATTGAGATCGTCAACGAAATTTCATATAAAATTTTCTACGACAGACTGAAATTTGGTTTTAATAGCGAAACCTCTATAATTGCGAGTAAAGTAAGCCGTGATATCCTTATTCATCCGTTTTGAAACTACCCAGTTTTTCGGATGAAAAGGAACTTTTGCAAATTGCGTCCGCAATATTCCGTAAACGTAATTCCCGGAGAGGTTGAAGAAGGTTGACGGATTCGTTAAATTTGCTTATAATTAGAAAGATTAAATTATCACTGTGGAGTATCTCGATTAAAAAAAGCGAATTCGCTTCCTCTCCTTCTCGTCCCGTTAGTTTCCCTCTGCGAACGTTCGACCAAGAGGGTCGAAAAACTACCCGAGGTATACGTAACTCGTCCACGTACGCGATTCCCCGGCAGAAGCTCCGACGGCGAAGTTGCAACGCTCCTCGCGATAAGTATGCGAGTCGAATGTATTACCCGCCGCGGACGGGAAAAGTCGCGCTTACCATTTTTCTTGCCGATTAGTCGGAGCCAGACCGAGCCACTGAATTTAATCAACGAATTCCCGCACCGACGCGAGTCTCACGCAGAAAAATAGATCTTTATCGCGTCGGGGTTTAGATTCGTCGGACGGCCGACGTTTCCCGTCTCGTCTCCCTTCCCTTCGCAACACATTTATTTTGCACCCATCGCTGCTTTATTGTTCCGCGTGGGAGTGTCTGAAATGTTAGCAACGATCGTGACTGGAACTCGCGAGCAGTTCGAAGGATGTTATTTTGTTTCGATTTCACAGCCAAAATTTTTCAAGCGCTCGTTCATCCTACGTTCCGAATTCCCGAATTCCCGATACCTAGAATTTGAACCGTTGATATATCCAATTATCTTTATGCTAATTTCATCTTTCCTACTTTCCGAATAAACGGGAACGTGCTTTTCGCGACTTACAACGTTAAAATTAAAAATATTAAATTGTACATCAAAATTCAAGATACGACGTATATTTTTCCAAAATTCCAAAATATATTGGTTACCTACGCAATAATATGATTATCGTGCAAAAGCGTGAGAGAATCATTTCGACCAAACTCATAGAATAATGAAACTAAATTCATTGTTTATAAAGGCTAATACATTTTGACTTTCAAATTTAGAGCTGCGAAATCACATGGAAATAATATTATGAAATAATACAACATTTAAACTTCATTGAAACACTGTTGAAATTCTGAATAATTTTTATCACTCGTACCTCATTTATAACTGCATTATCAATTACGTCTCATTGAAACTGTATAATTTTTCTAATTCGAATAATTCGCTATAATTTTTAAAATATACCTATTTATATATTTGTAGATTTATATATATATTAACGATACTTTACACGATCGAGTGAAATGTAAATTTTGATTTTGAACCATACATGAAAATGCATTCTTGTATATCGATAAAAAAAATTTGCGAATATAGAACAAAATTATAGAAGTTTTTTAAGGTTCGCGTAATATTATGACCTAATATTTGAAAATTTGACGTTCTATGCCTTACATTTACATATATATGATATTCTTTTGATCGATTTCACATTGTTGTTTAAGAAAGGAAATATTCGCAGGGGCATCAAAAGATGATACACGATAAGAAAAAAGTAATAACGGTCGCTTAGGAATCGTATAAATCTGAAATAATAAAAGATATCCGTACAGACCAGAAGAAAATTAGACACAAAGACATTTTCTTTAAGCGTGGGCGTCAACGAAAGGCCTATGAGTCAACATCCAATTTAACTCGTAATAAGTATAAATGGGCTCCGTTATTCTCGATCTCCTCGATAACTCGGCTAACGCGACTTCTTCTCTTCTTCACGCAAATTTATTATTTTAACGAAGCGTTATCATCGGCACTCGGGAAACAATTTAATTCCGCAATTAAGAAAACACTCTCGGAAAAGCAAAGATCTCTTTTAGTTTCGGAGCACTCGCATTCCTTAAGTACTTTTAGGTGGACAATAATGAAAGAGAAAATTCTCGACCTTTCGTTCTTTCCTCCCGCGATCTCCCAACAATCCCTTGAAATTATCCTGTAAAAACCATCGTGGATAAACGGACTCGTAGACTCGAAACAGCAGTGTACCTTCCTCCTCTCGCGTTTCAAGTAATGAAAACCCATTATTTCGAGGATTACTTTTTTTTACTCGGGATCTTCGCGCAATTAAAACCAGAGATATCGCACTTTTTTCGTAAACAGAGATGTTGAATCGCGCGTATTTCACGTAATCCAAACAATTTACGGAAATTATTTTAATAGAGCGCAGGGGTTACACTTCGAAATGAAGAAACCGACGTTTGTCTTTCGAAATATAATTCACTTGGGTGGTAAAGAAAAGTTTAATAAAATCGATCGTCGAAGTTAAGTTATCGCGTTCGGAGCGAATTCGTTGCGAGAAGAATAAATACGAATCGACGGCCGTGTCAAATAATACTCTTCGAAACCCGTCGACGAACGTACGTTAGAAAATCTCGACTGGTGGAAGAACGCGGTCGAATTCTTAAAATCAACCGGAAGAGTCGTGAAAAAACTAACGCGAATCGGTCGACCGCGTACGGGTATATTAAATACGCTTCGATTATTCTCCGAGCGAGCGGATAAAGCGGTACAATTCGGTAAAATTTGAATACCGCGATGCTCCCTCGAAAGATTTAAAAGCACTCGGACTGCGAGTCGTTTCCGGAATTTCCGGCTCGCTTCACCGGAAGCAAACCGACACTCACGCGATCCCGAGGAGGAAGGCCTTTAAAAAGTGGTCGGTTGGTGGGTCGGTACAAGGCCTCGATAGGCGAGAACACCGCGGGCAAAATAAAGATAAAACATGGACGTGGAATTCTTCTCGTGCAACTTGCCAACCGGGAGCTAAAACTGGAGGCTGTAGTCGACGCTCGCTACAACGAGATGTACACCGCGATACGACGATAGAACCGTGCGAACTTGGCGCCGCGTAGCCGTTGAATCGTTCTGCCTAAGATAACGGATGATATAAAGGCCGCTTTTAAATCTGGGTGGTATCTGGGTGGTATCTGGGTGGTCCCTCTGCCCTAGAAACTGGGTTATTTCGAGTAAACTGAAACAAAGCCAGAAACGAATCCGAGCCTTTTTGCACCATTTTTATATCGTAAGACTTTTTAATCTACGCTTCTAATTGTTGGATTTATACGTATGTGCGTATATACTTTCGGTGATGACGATACAAGTTTTTTACGCGTATGCGTCGCCGATGAAATGGAATTTGAAGTGGAATTTGAAGTGGAATGCCTAGAGATATCGAATAATCGTATTAGGTTGCAAGGGTTTAATTTTTTGTTCGTTTGTTTAATTGTTGACGTTAAACATAGATTAAACGATCTGCTTTCTGGTAATGATTTAAAAAATTGTATTCCATCGAACGAACGATATAATTTGTGTAGATAATACAAAAATATCGTATTACAAAATAATTTAAGTATAAAAAGTAAAACGCTTAAACTTTTAATTGTGTTATTGCGTAATTCAAACTTTAATTTTAAAAATTCGATTATATTTACAAAATAAATCATCGTTACGAATTTTTAATACGTCGAGTTAAAGGTTGGTGTGAATACGGTTTGTATGTTTTTCCGAAGAAAATTATTAAATTATATATCGTTAGGAAAGGCGGGTAAGTCAAAAAGAAGCAAAGAGAAATATAGAGTAAAGTAAAGGATTAAAAATATATTAAGAGAGAGAGAGAGGGAAAGAATTAATCTTATTTTTTTTTTTCGAGATGTATTATAATTTTCGAATCAACGTAATTTTCTCCCGCTGCGTGAAATTAAAAAATAAATAACGAAGGTACAATTCGACTACGGCTTTTTTTCAAATTTGTTTATATTACGCAACTTTTTCCTCCACTCGTAAAATATATATACAGCTCTCGAACATGATGCACGTTAATAAAATTGCACGTTATTATTATAGTAAGGATAGTACTAGCGTCGTTATTATATTATTAAATATCAATGCAGTTCTGACACGGTCCACGAAGGCTAAGTACATTACGCCATTGATGCGAATGGTGTAAACGTAATCGTGGTATAAATGTCGAATGCGTTTACGCATTATTTGTAATCAAATTCAGGTACAACGACGTTGAAAATTTCGCGTATCCGTGTGACCGTTTGTGTGCATTCGGTTTGTTGTTCGTACGAATGTTTAATATCGCTGCTGGAGTAAAAAGAAAAATGAGAAATTTGCAAAGAGATAATTCTAAAATTTAATTTTTCACATCGTAACCGGACAACGATAAAAGATAAATTATATCGGTAAAATATTTTATTTTTATTTTTACTCGATATTTATTATTTTACGTAACCCCAGTACTTTTTAAGAAAAAATTTGACAATTTTTCTACGTATCGATCTTGATACGATGTTACATCGTACGGTCCAATTTTTACACAAGACGGAAAAATTATTGAAAAATATAAGATCCCATCGGAAAAAGCCGCTGTGTCGGTTCGATCTAAAGAGCTTTTGTAAAACAGATCTTACAAAGAAAACTCGGGATTTCTATTCTCAATTGAACCGTGTATTCCTAAATAATTTGAAAAGGGTTTAGGTGGTAGAATACAGATTCATGGTATTTTGAATCCTTTTACAACGTCGTTTCATCAATATGTGAAAAGATCAAAAGGAAATAGTAAGAGCGGCACACTTTTTAAAGCTGGGAGAGGAACTAACGAATAAGATGGTAAAAAGCATTAGGAGTTAAAATGGAAGAAGATGAGAAACAGTGAGCCATAACGAAAGAGGCAAGCCAGAAGAGGAACAAAAAGAAGATATTTCTATTTAATGAAAGAGTAGGAAGTGATATTAAAGAAAAAGACGAAGTGTATTACAACTTTCGGTTCTTTTCTCTTTCTTTCTTTCTCTCATTGTTCAGTATTACGATAAAATCGTTAATAAAAAAAAAGTTCGCAATATTTTATTACAATTAATTACCTATCTTCTTATTTGCTATTCACAAATAAAGTCCATGAAGAGTGAATTTGAAATCACATAATAATAAACGTTTTTGAAATCTTTGAAATTCCAAGGATATTAAGTAATTCTTTGTACGTTTTACATTCTTATAAATTTGATTTAATTATTTTCTTAATCTTACTTTCTAACCATAGAATAAAATACGCATAATATATTAATATATCGTATATACGTTAATACGATGAAAACTGTTTTTCGTACGATTTCGAGAGTATTAGCCTAAAAGATAATTAAATATATGATTAAAATATGTGTTATAAAGTTTTAATATTATTTTTTATTTTATATTATGCTAAATTTTTATAGATTATTAAAAACCAACGTGTATCGTATAAATTTCTGCGATATTAAGTAGAATAATTTCGTACTATCTTTTACATCTAAATTATAATAAATTAAAATATGATCTCGTGATATAATTAAATATTAATACGATGGGTAATAATTTTAAAATGTTTTAATAAAATTAAAATATAAGTTTATCTAAATTTAATTTATTTTTTGCTCGAATTACCTTAATCGTGTATTTTTATCACGAATCGAAAGAAGACTTTACATTTCTAACCAAAATTGTTAGACCTTATAAAATAGAAATTCTGGAATTAAATAATAAATTATTTATGTAATTATCGATCATTGAGAAAATATAAATCCAACTAAAATTAAATTAAAATATAATATTAATAAATATATTACAGATTACGATATTACCCACTTGAATTTAATTTATCGCGTTCGCTATTAATTAAAACTTAGGTAAAGTAATAAAAAACTGGCTGTTTTTTATTACGGTCGTAATGAAAAGCTCTGGATAAAAATGTAATATAACTATTTAAATATCGTACTACAAAAGTAAAGTTAAGGGTTCATTAATCTTCTTAAAATGCATTTAATATTTTGCATTTTAAATATCTCAACGAGCTTTATATTTTAAGATGAGGTCTCCAAGTACAATGCAATATGAACGTTTATCGACGTCAGTCGCGCAAACTGAAGAATATCGGTGTCCAACGTTATTTCGAAAACAAAGGGAAAACACCAAACGAATGTAACTTTGTTTAATCAGCGATAACATTTGATATTTTCACAATCAGCGCGTAAAACGTGCAAAAAGTCGTAAATGTCGGCAACATTGTAAACTATTCTATCATTCGATGGTAGTAAACCGTGCCGTTTAAAAAAATCGTTACTGACTAGACCTTAACTTTAAGCCGACAGCATAAAAGACGAAACCTCGTATTTTAAAATAAAACTCGTAGAAATTATGAAACCGCTTGGAGGAAAATTCGTTGCGCGCCTCATTAGAAAAGCTCGGCAGAAAAATTTGTAAAAAGATTTTATTACCGTTCGCGAGTCTCGCAAACAAAAGTGCAAGACGACGAATCAGCGATCGCAATTCATCACCGATTTTTCCCCGTCAACGCCGACATCCGAGACTCGCACTTATCGTATTTTCGAGCGTTTCAGTCGAATGGTACGAGTTTCCCAGACGTGTAAACAAAATGCTTAGGAGCGACCAAAAAAGTCGAGGAGCGACAAAAAAAAAGCGAAGCTCAAGAAAAATCGAGCGGGTTACGAGCGACGTATCGTAGGAAAATTCCTCTCGTCGATGGGAACGTGTCGGCGCCGAGTTTTCTTTTGCTTTTCCCCGACATCCTCGGATGCCCCTCGATCGCGACGTGCCGCTTTTTCCTCGAGGCGGGCGGACCGGCACTTCCCACTTTTTTTTTTTTCGACGACTTTCATTTCGAGAAATTCGTGACCTCCGCGCGTTCGCGTACCCGATTCAGCAGAAAAAGTTACGTCGCCGAAGAGTTTTCTTCTTGCGGGCACCGGGAATAAAGTTTATGGCGCGTAATTTAAATAAAGCTGCCTTAACCTTTTTTCTTTTCTCTTTGCCTCTGCTCCTCCTTTTATTTTCCAGGGCTGGTGACGGCGGCGTTTGAATTTTGTCAAAAGCTGGAGAGACTTCGTGGGGAAGTTGGCAAGTGTGTTTTGAAAGTAACAGAATTTCGAGTAATTGAGAGCATCGCGTTTGTCGTTGGAGCCTGAAAAGGCTGTAAAAATAGTTTATGGGATCAAACTTTCTTAAACACCAAATTTTCCTGTGAAACCTTCAACCTTCCTGTAAAACTAATATTTTTTTCTATATCGCTAATTTTCGGCACTTGTGATTTTTATATTATTTATAAATATTTCCTGGGATTTCGCTAAAGAATTTTACACCGTTAAATTCAAGGTGCGGCTATTTTCAAAATTTTTCTCGGGTAATTTGTATATAATTATATACGAAAGATCTCTGCATAAAAAAAATGACAAGATATCCTTAATCAACCGATTGTGGGATTTGATCACCCGGAAATGATATTATACGCAATAGTTTTATAATCGGTCAATTATGAATGCACACGAATGTAGAAATAACGTTATAAACTTTATATTATATTTAACGTAAAAAATGATTTTAGCTTCGTTAAATTTTTTTATGCGCTGAATTTTGTCTGTAATTAGCGATGAGTTCTTACTTACAAAATTTCGTAAGATATAGGGAAATAAATTATGAACGCGGAAAATTAGTATTACCTTAGACGAATTATATTTATTATTAAATTTTTATTATTAAATACTAAAACTACCAGTGTTACTTTTATTTGGTATTAAATTTTTTTATAATAATTATTCGTAACCATATATTATTATAAAAATTTTCCAAATTACTCGAAAATATAAAATAATAAATTATTTTCAACGTTTCAAAATTTCGTGTTACCATTCAGCTGTTCAGTATATTATATACGATAAAGGATCTATAAATGTAGGCTTTACATACATCAAATTTCAACATTCATAAGATTCGGTCAAACTCATATTTCGAATAAATGCAATATATTTTTAACGCGTACGAATAATTAATACGAAAATTACATCCACTTGTAAATATTTGGAGAAGTAGCGTTGCTGTTTCAATAAATATATTGGTACATCCGATAATATTGAACATCGGTTACTAGAAGAATACGAAAATTATCTATGAAAATATTGTACAGTAAAATTGTTCAACATTGAAATTTTACATTTACGCATACTTTGAAAGAACTCCATTGACCATTGGTAATCGTTCGCATCGTTCTCGCGATATCTCGTAAAACGTAAACTCTTACAGCTCTTCCGATGAATCCCTCGGTGTTAGTAAATTGATGCGATCGAAATCTGTAATTCATAAAAAAGCGGAAATTCATTTCGGTTCATTGTTCGCCTTCCGGTATCGCAGCTGATCCTCTTCGTCCGGAAGGCCAAGATGGACACGGCGCTAACTTATCTCGAGTGCCTGCATACAAGGAACGTAGAGATGGACTACGTCGTATGAAAAATTGATGCTATCGCACTTGGAAATTCATCCCTCGGCGTTTCCGAAGGTGATGCGGTGGTGGGGGGAGGGTGAGCTATCCTACGCTTCGGTAGGATAAAGGTCCGCGAGGTAAAAAGAAGTACGAGCGTGGAACAATGAAGCAAAAGGTAAAGGTGCAAAAACGACAAAGATTGAATAGGAAAGTTGTAAGGAGGTCGAAAAAATCTGAGCCGAGGTTCGAGAGGTTCGATAGGGCTGGAATTACATAAGATACGAGAACTTCAAGCTACATTTTTATCTTTTTTTCTATCTGCTCTTTCGAAAAGTGTTTACGATTATGCTTTCTAAAGTAGGCATAAAAAGTTGATGCATACTCGTTACGATGATACCATTTTTCACGCTGAAAAGGGCCAATGATTTTTTTCTTTTCAATCTTGTCTCGATAAGTCAAATAATTTTTCGATATTCGCGATATAATATCATATTGTAACGTATTATATAAACATTGTTTTAATATGAATTATTTCTATTTTACGTAATCAAATAAAACTTTCTCTTAATATCACGAAACAGATTATTTTGATAAACGTAAAACCGGTGATTCTCGTTCGTTCGATAAATTCTTAATGAGTTTAAAATCGAACGTCGAACGATAAATTCCAATAACATATTTTTTACATAAAAATTAATGAAATTTAAAAAAAAATATCGTTACGTTCCAGATAAAAAATACATAAGAAATAGATTTGATATAATTTGATATAATTTTATACTTATTATTTTCAAATTCGTGCGCTTTTAATGTTTGGTCCTTGACACGAAATTTTATTAGTTACGTTTTACGTCTATTGAAACGGTATAAGTTTTAGAAACATTCGTATCGCTTATTTTAATATCGGCGAGTCACGCAGTATAAAATAACGTTAAAAATTGCTTTGCTGCTTTTAGAATTATTTCAAAATTCATCTCGTCTATTCGAATCGGACAAATTATGTCGCAATCAGACGTCATTTTACTGGATTATGAGCGCCTCGATACCCGCACGAATGAAAAGGTTCGTTACATATACTTTAAAAAATATCTCTTCAGTCTCGTTTTTATTGTTTATCGATGCACACGGGCGTAAAAAAAACCTACGTTGCCGTTGACATAAATATTTGTACCGTGTGTGCTGCTTCGATTCGTCATACCTGCGATGTATTCGTTTTTTAAAAATTATGCTTGTTATTTTATGGTGATAATCTACTTTTCCATTCAGGTATGTATACACATATATATATATATATATATTTTTTATTGAGAAATCTAGAAATAGGTTTTTTCTCTTACGCGTCGGCTACATTTTTTGCATTTTTAGTTTCTATTTTTGAACGCGATTCGTTCATTAGAATGAACATCGGGTACTCGATTTGAATAAATTCTTATTAGCATATTATTAAACAAATTATAATTCGACGATCGAAACGTCATTTTGTGAATTTATTGATTTATCGGGACCATTTTTTAACAAGTTTAACGAGAAAGATAATATTAATTATAAAAGTATGGTAAAGTTAGTAGTTACTTGTGAAAATGCTTTTAAATGTGTACAGTTCTTTTAATTGTAGAATCTAGTTTAATTATTTTTTTGTCATTCATTATTTTCGAATAAACTAATAACGTTTCAAATACGCATTCGATCGATACGAAACCTCTACTACTGATCAGAGCATCAAAGCATCTTTAATTTAAAATACAATCGAACTCGACACGAATACAAAATTAAAAAATAAAATAAAAATTCATGGAAAGCAAACGACTAATTAGATTCGGCATACATATGTAAAATTGAAAACACGCGTATATTAATGAAGCTTATGCGCGTAAAACTATTATTTTTATTTTTATTTGAATCTTGTTTAATGCGATGTACCGAAATTAACCAATATTTGTTCACGAACGCAATTTCGATCAGAACTTCGATCGCGAATAAAATCTGGTACGGAACTTAATTACGTAAAATTTACTACATGTCGTTTTAGAATTTTATAGCGTATTTTGTAATATTGTATATCGACGTGTACGCGAACCTGAAAAAATTCACTTATTTCAAATATTAGAATTATGTATTACGGAACACGAAAAAACATATTAATAATTCTTATTAAATGTAAAATATTGTAAAATATCGTAAGGCGAAAATAAAATACATCGTTCTTTTTTATCCGGTGAAAAAGTTAACGTTTTTATTGCAATTCTCTGCATACAATGCAATGTAAAGGTTTCATTCATCATTTCCCTACCAACGTTAAATATGCATAAACTCACGCCAAACTTTCCGTTAAAAAAGCTCGTAAAAACGGTCAGTCCGAGATACCGAGGAAATTCAAACGAGCTTAAGCCAAAAATCGTCCTTCGATCACATCCTTCGAAATAAAAAAAAAAGCTTGAAACCAGGTCTCCGCACGCCCCGAGTCCCAGATCGAGGAGAAGGCGGATCTGATCTTCGACGCGGTGAAGGAGACGGTGAGCGGAGTCGCGGGCGCCGCCCAGGATGTCGTCGGCCGGGTCATAGACGCCGCCAAAACGGGCGTCGTCAACGAAGTAGACACGGTCCAGGACGTCGCGAGACTCGGCGTCCAGACCGGGAGCAACGTCATCGAGTTCGGGGAGACGCTCGTGCTTCGGTACCTCAATGGCGCCGGAAGTTGATGCTGCTTTCCTCGTAATTCTCGGTGTCGGGGATCGCCGTGGAATCCCATTACGGATTATGTTGTTTTAGTTTCGTTCCACTTCGCTTTGCGTTTCATCGGGAATCAGCGAAAACGTTTACCTACCGACTCGTCCTTTTCGCTGGACCAAAATTTCGATAGCGAGATCATCCGACCTTTTTCTTTACGCTGATCGTTTCATTTCGGTATATCGATCTAAAATATTAGCCGTGAGAATAATGTAATTAAATGTTTTGGTAAATTTTCGTAAATGTAATATTTATTTATTTTGCTTGCGTTTTCATTGATCTAAAATTTTGTTTAACTGTTTACCGAGCTACCGATGTGTAATACTAAAGAAAAACAAAATAAAAATATGTTTTATTCGATGGCTGCATTTTTAAAACAAACACGCAAAATTAAAAATAAATTAAAATGCAGTGTTTTGAAACCAATTAATATCGCGATATATTTTATAGCAAATTACAGTTTCAAAATTGTTATTTCTAACGATTAAATCAATGTCGTAGTGTTTTTTAAAATGTATTTAAAATCTAATTTATACCGTGGAACAGAAAATAAAAAAAGCTTCTGAAAACTAAAATTATGTAGTATTTTATTAGCGGAATTAAAAAATATATTAGTTTAATATCCATATTTAGTTTATATGAAAAAATCTCAAAATATTAAATAAATCAACTCGTATTTAAAATTTATATGTATATTTCAATTCTCTTTATTATCAATTTTATTGTAAACGTATAAAAGGTCAATATGCATATTTTATTAAATTTCGAATACATGAAATTCTTGATAAAATCCTTTATCTAAAAGAATCGTCCGTATTAAAATTAACGTTCAATATGTATTCAAATTAAATAATAACACAAGTGTAGATTTAAATGATTATTTTTATAAAAAATTTTATACAAGATAATAAATTTTTCAAATTTAAAATACGCTAAGTTTTTGAATTTCGAAAAGTACATTTTAAATTGAAGTTACTAGATTGTAAGTATAAAAATATATTAAATTTATTTACAAGGTAATTTACTCGTAAAGTTTTCAGTTTACGTCTAAGTTTTTAATATTTAATATTTATTAGTCGCATTTTGTCGTGCTACGTTTTAGAATAATTGCTGTTAAATAAAATTATATACCGTTATATTTTACTATTATATTATACGATAATATATTACTGTAAATGATTGTAAGTTATAATATATGAGTACATTGGTTGTCGTATCAAATATTATAGGCTTTAAATATTTTACTCGGATATATAATTATGTGCTAATTAAATGCATTTCTTTGAAATATTTGTATGAAAATGATTCAAATATTTTCGTTTCAACGATCCATAATTAGATTATTATAAAGAATGAAAATTTGATTACAATCATTTTTAATTGGTAATAGTTCAGTTATTACAGAAGTAGTATTAAAATTTGTCAATTTTTTAATATTTTAACACTATTATTTCAAAAAACCTGAATAATATATATTACTAAATACAATAGATTTAACGAATATTTATAAATCATGTATTTTCTTACATTATTTTTGTATCCCATAAAAAAAGAAATTTTTATTGAAATGATTTAAGATCGATGTATCGAATTTTACGCGTTATATCAAATAAAGTTTAAATCTAAAGTATAATTGAAATATTCACTATCTTCTCGTGAAAAAAAATTTAAATAATTTTACATCATTTCAATTATTAATTTCGTGATTTATGATATAACCTAATTATAATGGTTAAACATTAATCACATAATGGAAGCCTGTCATGTTTAAAAATTCTTATTCAATCGATTTTGAAATTAAATATCGCTAATTTTTTATTTCGTTTCATTCTTTGGATAAGTTAACGCAAGCATATCCTTATTTTTTACAATTAAAAAATTTTCATAGTTTATTTCGCTATCGCATTCTCATTCGTTTTTAACTAGCTACAAAATATACCTAATAATACAAATAAGCGAGTGAATTTAAAAACATCACAAAAGAAAATCCCAAGCGCAGCGGAAATAAAACGTCCAATGGATGATGTCGATTACTCCGAGCGTTCGAATATCTCTTTCGGAAGCTTCACGAAGATTTACGAGTCATCGGTATTTCGTAATCGTTGATTCAGCGTCATTAGTATTATCCGATGATAAGTTTCGCGGGAAGCCTCCGGCGAAGATTCAGTAAAATCAGTAAAATAAAGAAAAGCGAACGAAGGTGAATTAAAGAAAGCTCGTCGAAGAGGGAGAAAAATCGAGCCAGTGAAAAGAGGGAGAGCGAAAGGCTTAAATACGGCGAGAAGTAGGCGAGGAGAAGTAGAGCGGGGTGAAAAGGATATTTCAAGAGTTACTAATGGTTTACAAACAAAAATGGAACAAGTCGTAGCCGAGCACAAAGGAAACGTCGCCAATTATTAATTCACGCCCAGAAGGATTATACCTTCCGTCTTTCTCCGCGCTCTCCTTATTCCCAACTGCGGAGGGCGAATTCGAACCAGAGCAAAACAGAGGGAAATAAATAAACGCACAGCTGACGAGCGATAAGGGAGCTTTGGATTTTTGCTCGCTGTCTTCCTTCGATAATACGCGCGCGTCTGTGATTTCCGAGACACTCGAGCGACGATTGTCTCGCGTAATTGCCGCACTTAGTTTTTGCCATCCATTGTTGCTCGTTGCTTCGACGGGCGGTGGATATTCAACGTAGCTTAATTGGTACGAGTGCGTACAGCGAATTTGGGCTTCCAACTCGCTTACTTTGCATTTCCTCTAAATGCTAAAGGTACGGGAGTTTGAAACTAGTTTATCGAGATCCGGTGGTTTAGACGCGGTTTTCCCGAGTCGAACCCTTACGTTTTTAAATTGCTCGAAACCCGTTAAAATACATTTACGCTGCTTCGTGGATCCATCCGACGTTTCGAAACATTTTTTGCGCGCGTATCTCTGCCTATACAAAGTCGTGACATCGGTTCGTTTTTTTCGAATAATTAAAATTTATTTTCAATTCTGTATGATCTAACGATGATCCGATGTGACGATAATTACAAACGCGCGAAAACCGACCAGTCGTTATTTTGTGTCATCGAATTTTCAAAGACTCGAATCGTTCGCGTCCATTGACGAATCGGCTTAAAAAATAAATCTTCTCGATCGTAAAGAATCCAAAATCGTTCGGAAATATCTTCGTTCTCAACGCGCGTTCTATTTTTATAGGTATCGTTGAAAAAAGAAAAACAGCGATCCAAAAATTTGGACAACGTTTTCCGAAGTCCGCGAATTAATAACCGTCGAAAGCGACAAAAAGCGACAAAAAGCGACAAAAAGCGAGGAGGAAAAAAAAAACTCGACGCGGCCATTGTTATTTCACGATCGCCGGAGATTCGGACGCAGATGGATGACTGACGCGGGACACCTGCATCGGCGAGACACGTGCACCGATGAAAAAAAATTAGCCGCCCGGAAGAAAGAAGACGGAACTCGGGAAATACTAATGGACGACGGGTGTCGGGTTAATTTTTCGACGGCGCGGCTTTGCGCGGGAATTTTTCAAGTGTCGCTCGGCTTTTCCGCTCCGCGGATTTCGTTTTTAATCCTTGCGTTTGGCATCCAGCAACCTGTCATCGGGGAAAAACGGAAGCAGGAGCCACGTTGAAAATTGTCGGCGGTGCGCTTCGTTCAACGGACGCGAGTTTTTAAAATAACATCAAAACTGGTAATTACGGTCCGTTGGAAAATGACCTTTTGCTTTGCATTAATTGACGTTGTTCGATTGGTGCGTCGTTACTGAAACCACGCGACGGTACGCGAGGCCTCGACGTTATCGGAAGCGAAATAATCGAGACTAAACAATTACGGTTTGGAAAAGTTCGTTAGTTTCTTATCGGCGGATTTGCACGTTCGGTATTGTTATCGAAACGTTATTTAAACGTTCCGAGCGGCTTAATAACGATAATCGAGTTGTTTTACACGCGTTCGAATCGAAGGATAAAGGATCGTTTGGTCGTGATTCGATCGTCGTTATCTTCATCTTTATTAGATGTAAAAATAATAAATTTTGTAATTCTTTTGTTCCGATCGTCTTCTTGGAACGAAATTGCGTGTTAAGTAGATATTTTAATTTCCGTCGTTCAACTTTTTACGGCGGATATTTTTAAAAATACGTTCGATCGTTGAAGAAATAAAATACATTTGCCCAAGCTCTTTATTCCCTTTTATATTTTGCTTTTACATACCGCGAAGATCTCTCAAATCTCATTGTCCTAAAGATCATAAAACTTGTACGAGTCAGTGGGAAAAAAATCATAAAAACTTTACGGTTTCGTTGGATTTTAAATTTCGTTTTATCATCACTTGTTTCGATTTCCCTACGGACATTCGGGAAATCTATGCGATGCGGGAGAATCAAACGAGAAAATCTGGTTTTCAAAATCAAATGTAGAGTACCGGATATCTCTCGGAGTTATTTTCGATCAGGAGTATTTTTTTTGACTTTTTTCGCGCTTGAGATATCATATCTGTATATATCGTAAACTACGGCATCTTTCGATCGAGCTATTTTGTAAAAGTGGTTTATATTTTCACTATTCCTTCCGCATATTTTATATTCTTATTTTCGTTGCCGATTAAAAAATTTTACGCAAGGTGTTTCGTGTTTGCGTAGTCGATAAGATACATCGAACTTTGTTTTTCTTGTCGCATTGCCAAATGTATGGATGAGTAGAGCACGAGTACATTATACAGTTATGATACATCAATTACGCCAATGCGATGGATTCAAAACAAGTTAACGATGAAAGTGAGATTATTAAATTCGTGAGGCTTTTATTAAAATGGTTGGGTTTTCTCATCGGGTATAATAATATTTGTGTATATGTTTATAGCGAAAACATTCTTAATGTACTCTTACATATTTTTATGTAAGCGTATATAATGCCTTATAATTTACTCTCGCAAAGGTATGCAAAAAAAAGTTTCGTTTCCTTAATGTGAAATTTCAATAGTAAATAAATATAAATTATGAAAATTATACGTAACTTACGATAAGCCAAATAAATCATCAGTTATTAGAATTCCTTTATTTTTGGGAATCGTGTCGTTAGTTTAAAAAAATCAAATTGTTTCTTTTTTTTTAAGTAATTAAAATTAAATTTATAAGATTCTTTATTCTTTATATCTTTGTTTAATTATAGCTATTTAAACGTATCAGAAAAAAATTTTCTACAAACTAATTTTCTCGAATATCTTTTGAAAATTGTTAAAATTCCGATAAAACTTTTCCATATATCCACAAAGGAAACTTCAAAATTTAAATGAGAACGAATAAAATATTTTGTACATAAAATGAATTAATTAATTCAGGTATATAAAATTTTATTATCCGCTTATGTACGATACGACATTTTAATGCAGTTTCAAAATTTTTCTTATATCAGCGAATTCGAAAACGATAAAAAAATATGAAAACTTCAATTTGCTAAATTCAAAATCGTACTTTAAAATTATTGAGATTAAATAATTCACGATATATTCGAGCAATTTTAAAAAACAATTTTATAATCGTAGCTTTTCATTTTTTCCGCAAGAATATGCGATGAAAAAAGCAACGATCCGTATCAATGTTCATAAATATACGTATATATGGAAAATTTAAAAAACGAAACGCAAGCGCTAAAAATAATATTCGTAAATGGGAAAATAAGAATATGTATTTTTAATATAAGAAAATTATAAGATATTGGATATTCCACCGTTCAGCGTACTTACAGCGATATTTAAAAATATCGGAAATGGTTTTCTGGTTTGCGGTATACGACAGATTCCCGAGGAAAGAAATTCCCAATTCATGGCTCGATGGAACGAGATTTAAATTGGATCGACTCTTGCGCGATACGCGTTTGAATTCGCGTGAACAATTAACGGAAAAAAGGGAAGGATCGTTGAAGATGGAAAAAAAAGGCAGCGAAATACACAAGTAAATTTTTTATCAATTTGAGGGTCGGCGGTAGAAAAAAGACCTAAAAAAAAGTAGGAGGCGATATTACGAGATTTAAGTTGGCTCGGGAGCAGTTGATAGCGCCTCGTTTATGGAGATGTACTTCGCTTCGCAGAGAATCGAAACTCGAGCGTTCATTGTGCCGATCACAATGGCGGAATTATAACGGCCAGTGGGCATCGGGCGTTACGCTTCACCTGTAATACAAGTGCACGTGGACGCGATAGCCGCAACGGCCCGGGGAGAAAATAGTTGTGGAAGAGCCCAATTACGCGTACTCGACGCGAAGTGCGGGAGTCGGGGTAGATCGATTCCCGGGCGCTCGAGTTACGAGGGGGCGAGGTTGGCTCGCTTTGAAATTCATAAATCACGCGGGCGCGAGTACAGGCGGAGAGAGTGAGAGGGAGAGAGAGGGAGAGAGAGGGAGAGAGAGGGAGAGAGAGAGGGAGAGAGAGACACCACTACCGACGGGATTTCTCCTGTATTGTCTTGGCCCAGCTCGAGCAACTCCATAAATTCCTACGTTCAATGGTGCGAATTTAACGACGGTGAAAACTTGGTTTTTTACCTCGCTCCTCGCTTGTATTCATTTTCGCCAACCTTTTCGTCCCTCCTTCTAATTCTCTAATCCGATGACTTTGATTTTCGTTTCCGAACGACCTTGACTCGACGCGCCTTTAAACAAATTATTTTACGATACTCGTCAATCTTTATCGTTTATTCGTTTATTCGTTGATTCTTCGAGGAAGCGGTGAACTTTCGGGGGTACAATCGATGAATTGGCGTAAAATAATTGCACGGAAATTGTAATGCGCGATGAAAAATTTGAAAGTCGCTCCGGTACCCTAATAAAATAGTCGCTTTTGGTGTCTACGCGTTTATGAATGTAAAGAGGGAAAAAAGTTCGCGATGACTCGACGGTATAAGCTAAAATTTTTCGAGGCGGTGGAAAGAGTCGCGAAGCATTTTTCACGGCGTAAGCTCGCGAGTGAGAAATCGGAAGCCCGGAGGAGTAAAGCGGAGAGGCGAAAAAGTGACGCCTTATCCTCCGTAAATTGCCATGGTTTTCTTACTCTGCTTCTTCGTCATTGTCCTTTTCTCCCTTCCTCCCTCTCTCGATCGCGTTATTACCACTCAAGGACTGGATTAATCGAGTTTCGGAAGTTTGGGTTTCCGGGACACGCGATACGCGCCTTGGCCAAACTGTGAGGTACTCGATTCTCATCGGTCTTGCGACGTTGCGTCGACGTCGCATCCTCGTAACCGCGGCGACTCTCGCGAAGATCGAGGTGATGAGCTTAGCGGAGACTCGAGCTCGAAACTGCTTACAGTTTGAAAAACAGCCTCCGATTTCTAGCGAAATAGCCTCGATCGAATATCCTCGACGCGTTCTTCGTGTTTTAATTTACGCGAGGTTTTGTCCGATTAGGCAGCGTCGATGGGACACGGAATACCGAAGTCGATGATCCAATTTGATTTATTTCTCTTCGTATCGTTAGACACGGTAACGTTTCGCGCATGAATTTACTTCTGTTTGTAACGCGATTTCAAGGCGTTAAAGCGTTCGGGTCGATTATTCGTAATAACGTAAAAACGTACCGAACTTTCAATTTTGAAATTTCGTATTGGTTTGAGCGTTGGTAATAATCATTCTGTCGTTTTCGTTCGAATATTTTTAACGATGCAGCAGAAACGGCCGACCCTGTAATTCCGTAAATTATACGGATGTAACTGTAAAATAATATTTAATAAACGTATCGATATAGTTATCGTGCGAGATTAAATACGCTACACTAATTTTAACCATAAATAACGGGAGTACTATTATACGTTTATTCGATATAAAATTAAAATTTTCGAAACATAAATATTGATGTCGTATTCAAATTTTCAAGTACGGACAACGAATATAACCTTTACGGTTCGCACGCGTTAAAAAAAATCTTACTCAACTTTGAATTCGTTGCATCGGTTATCGTAACTTTTATTCAAAAGAGGTTATCGAATATTCGATATTCCGAGCAAGTATTTTGCTTTATTTACGAAAAATTGTATAGAAAGTAAGAGTGATTAAAATTTGCGCGTTTAAAATCCTCCGGTGACCGAAAGATACGTTAAAATAGTTCGATTCGCTTTTAACGGGTAACGAAAAAAAAACGCTCCGTTCTTTTATTTATTTCAATATTTTATAATTTTTACGTTTTCGATATCGTCGGCATCGATGATCGCAATTTAAATATCGTTTTAAATAATTTGGTTCCTCGCACTTTGGTTCATCCACAAATATCGTAACGCCATAAAATCGCGAGTAAAAAAATCTTCGTACGTTCCTATACTGGTCCGGAAAAGTATCGAAATCGCTCGGAAGCTCTCGTAAAACATCGATTGGAACCGAGAAAAAAAGCCGATGTACTTGGGTCGTTGGCGATCAGCCGTTACGCGATTCGAACCATCGATCTCGTCTCCTCCGGTGTCGCTAACGACGCGATCCGTGATTGGAGTGGGGCGCGTCGTGGACGAGGGAAAGAGGCGGATGTCTTATCGATAACGCCATAACGCCGGTGAGGTTCTCCATCGGTCGACTCTTTTTTACCCGCACGCACTTACGACTTGCCCGGGAGCAAAACGCGGAACGGACGATTCGTGACCTATGCTATCCGGTCCAACGAGGACGGCTGTCTCGACTTTTTCCCTCGGAGGAGTGAGTTACGCTCGGTCCACGCTCGGTCCACGCTCGGTCCACGCTCGGTCCACGCTCCACCGGAAGTCGGGAACCTCCCGGAAATTATAACTTTAAGAGCCAGGATGAAGTTTTTATCTTTTATAAATAGCCTTCGAGATTCGTCCGATTTTTGGATTTTCGGGGCGATTCGCTAGAAACGGATGTTCCTTTATTTATGCACCGCTGTTCGCGCGGACATCGGATCAAAGCCGACGACGAACTCGGTAGGATGTATCGAGCGACGTATCGACTACCGTTCCGTAAAGAACTCCGAGTTATCTCGTATCCGAAGACGAACGTAAACTAGATAAGGAATATACGCGTTGGCCGTTACTTGAGCGTATCAATCGCGCATCGGAATATTTTGAACGTCCGATATCCGATCGAGCGAAATTCCATTTCTTTCGAGGCATAAATTTTTTTGAAACTTCAGGTTACTTTCCAACCCGAAGATCTCGCAAATATCCTCCTATTTATCGGGAATCGCGAGGATTTTTTCTAATTTATTCGCGCGCGTTCGAATAAGCTCCTTATTATCGCCGACTTAATATTCTCCAGCGATAATCTTGATAAGACCCAACGATATATTTTAATAACGTAATCGTTTGGCTCGAGTTAACTTTATCGGGCACAATTTACGAATACGCGCGTGCGCCGATGGAGGGATGAAAAAAAGTATTTTCACTTTCGGAAAAGTTAAAAGCTCGAGACGATGAAACGTTACGAGGAATTACGTTAAACGACGTAAGTAGTTTTACGCGTGCGCGAAGCGAATTAGCCTCGCAACCAGTACCAGTACCAGTACCAATACCGAGTCTTCGAAACTATTCGCATATTCGACTCTCTAACTTTAACCGAGCGCTGATTATCCCTGAGGAATACCTAATGCAGGCGGAACATCAAAGATACGGTTCCTCGCGTACTCGAAGCCTCGGGCGTGTATGGGTGAGATCGCGAGAATGAATTTCTCATTGGCGGTGTCGAATGAAAAGCGTCAGCGAACGCCACGAGCTAATAAAACTCGGTGTTTCCGCGGTACGTCCGGATCCGCCGTCGGATTTTCCCCGAGATACGGGCTCGTCGATCGAACGATTTCCTCCCTCCCCCCTCAGCTTATCACCGCGGAAATGTTTATCGATCGTTCGCGGCTTTTGGATTTTCAAAGAATTTTCATTCTCCGTGCGTTGCATTTTTGGAGGAAATGACGAAATTTGACGAATCGAGGGAGCGATCGAATCGCGATCGGGTGAAAAGACGCCGTTAAATATTTTAGGAAAAGGTGGATACCGTGTGAAACTTTGACGAAGCCGAAATCGGTAGTTGGAGAAATATTAAGATCGTCGAACGAATCGCGAACTGCAACTTTAACGTTGTACGCTCGATTCTTGAAACTCGAGTTCGCGCAAACGCTTACGAACGAAAGTATTTTTAAATATAATTTCGTATCCAAGTTTTCGAGGTGGAAGCTTTTGGGAGCACTTGGGAAGTACGCACGTGTTTTACCTTCGTATAATTATCTCTTTCGTAATTACAAAGACAACAGGTTTTCCGGTAATTTCGCGCGGTCACTACAATTTTACGTAGTGCGCCGTGTTTTAGTGGAACGGTACACTTCACCCAATTACATTCTAGTTAAAATATCGATTAAACGGAACTTTAATTAAAGACAGGGTGGACCGCGTTTCGTAAATCACATCGTACTTTTAACAAAATTAACTTTTAACAAATTCCGAATTCTATCATCTTCCGTAAATCGTACTTTAGAGTTAAGGAACCATTTTATTTAAACGGAGGAGTAACGACGTCAAAAACCGATACCTCCGTTATAAATTAATACTTTTATTTTTCAGAATTTAACGTTCTACTTGGAAATGAACGTACGAACCCGCGACGCCGGTAAAAGCTTACACTCGAAGAAAATAAACGAGCGAGTCTACCTAATCGCAATTCGAGATGCAACAAGAAACACAAAAGTATTTACGAAACTTTTGCAAGAGTATCGAAAAATTACGCACCGTTGGTTCACATTGTCTCCACCTCGACCTTCACCTACTCGCACGGGGAGATTTTAAAAGCGCGATAAAAGTGTGCTGAAGTGAGATGCTTTGGAAAGCCTCCGAAGCTCGGTACAAAAATCTCGCCGCACTCCTCGAGGAATCGAAAACCAATCCCCGAATTCGAGGCCGCGAGTTCAAAGAACCCTTTCCGGATCCGACGCGTCGCCGAGTTGCGGTCCGCTGGAATTTTCCCTGATTGCGTTCCTCGGTCCCAACGAGTCCTCGAGGTAATCGAATTGGTCGGGCTCGGAAAGGACGCGTTTCACGGCTGGTGGCTTTCGTCGGTTCTGCGTTCCTGGAACGAACTGGAACGAAATCGCGACGCGACTCGGACTTTAAGGCTCATCCTGGGAAAGGAGAGGAGGCGGTGAAATTCTTACGGGTTTGCCTGGGAGGTCGAGTAACCTTGTTTTGGAATATGGCGAGTGCTTTTAGCGTAATAAGTTGCAGCTGACGATGTCGACGAATCGGTGGTTTTCTATTATTACGTTTCGTATCTTCGTCGTTGAGTCCTGATTTACGTTTCATGCAATGTTGTTAAATATTCGCATTTGGACTATTTATTATGTATAACGTTATTAACTTGAATTATTTTTTTATTATTATTTATTTAAATTAATTTTTGTATAAATTATCGTTCGATGTTTTATAAATTATGGTACCGCTTTAATATTCGCCTCTCTTGCGAATTTATAATGCATAATACGATGAATTACGTATAAGCATTTCATAAATGAATTTAATTCATCCAGGTGGATTTTAATATAGAAAAACCAAGGGGATGATAAATATGCTCCGAATACCTAACATTGATATTTCCATTTTTGATAAGTACGTTGTACGTATTATTTAAACGGTTTATAATTAATAAATAGTATAACGATGGCTGATATCATTTTAAAAATGAAAGAATAAAATTGTTTATATTCCTCGCATACTTATTCTTTATTAATGTAAATATATGTAAATTTCCATTGTTAGACTTTGAAAATTAAAGTGTGCGTAAAATAAAATATTTTAAGCTTTTGTTATAGTATATTGATACCGAAATTACCTAGATAATAATGTATTAAAAGTAAAATTATAGTCATTACGATAAGCGTACTGACCTTAATTATGGGTTTAAAAGTTTTTATGATTTTATTAGTAATGAAAGACCAATCTTTTCATCTTAATCTATTTTTTATAATCGTACCATTGTAAAAGTTTTCAAATAGATTTTCAAATATAATTTTCAAAAGATTTTTTCTATAACGAACTTTTTAAATAAATTCTTTGTTATTATCGTTATTTTTCTAACGAAATGTGAGTCATAGATATAAATTTTGTATAATTTTTCGCGATCTTTTCGAAAAATTATATCATCAAATACTCGTAATACATTAAATACACGATAAATTTATAGTTTTATCGAAATACATTATTCTTTATAAATTTTTATCATAAGGTCTACTTTCGAATCTAAGAAAAAGATTAAAAACGAAAGTTAAATGAACATTAGTATTCCAAATAGTCGCGTTTCTTTTTATAAATGAAAATATATTTTTATTTTAACAAATTATTGTTCTTTATTCTCATTTCGACGAATACAAAATTAAAAATAAAAAAGATACTGTTCCCTGTTAAATTATCCATTCGGACAAAATAATGAAAAAATTATTCAATTGACGAAGAAAGAATGTTTCGTATGCAAGAATTTAAAATAAAAAAAATGCAAAGGAAATGTAAGGTATTAAGATTTAGACCATTATTAAAATGAAATGAGAAAAGAAATGGAATATATATGTTATGAAAAAAACTAGAACTCTATACGAGAAAGGCATTGAAATTTGTGAAATTTGTGAAATTTGTGAAATTTGTGAAAATGAAACTGAAATTATACCGGTATAATATTAATCAAACTAAATTATTTATTTGCAAAAAAATATTATTTACATTATATATCGCGAAAAAAAAATCTGGAAATAGATTTTCAATTATTTCCTTTAAATAAAAATGAATTAAAACTAATTTTAATTATATTTACGAATGTAAGCTATCAATATAATTAGTTATTTAAGGAAACATTTTAATTATAATTTTCCGTTTATTTAAAATTTAGAGTTACCGTAAAAACGATGGTAGGTAAATCATCTACGTATAGTTTAATTTATTAAATTTATTACATCTCTAATAATGACATTTATTAAATTTTAATAAAACGTAACTTATGCGTAATTTTTAACTTGATTAATATCAATCAACGATAAAACGTAAACATAATAAATAACGTCACGAAAAAAAGAATCCATCGATTATCAAAAATTTAATCCCGAATAGACGAATCATCGTACGAAAATTTATATTTACCGGTACAATAGCCGTAAATTTCTCGAAGATTCGAATTTTGAACGAGCGATTTATTCGATAAAAGAAGTTTTGGTATCGCCGGCCATTTACGGATATTAATACTATCGCGCAATTACAAATCATCGGACGTCGGAGGAATCCGTCATCAACGCGCGAATAATCGGACAACCGAAGATCGTCCAGAGAGTAAGAAAAAATGATGTACGATCGTCAAATTTTAAGTTTAATCATCGTCACGATAACGCGTACAATGTACATAAGAGTTAAATGGCCAGTGGGAAAATAGAAAATTTATTCGGAATAATTAATCTGCGCATACATCGGAGGAAAATAAATTCAATTCAACGAAGCATACGATAGAAAAGAAAAGCATAGCATAGAAAAGAATAGCATTTCGCGTTAGTTTTCCACACGCAATGAATTCCATATTAGACTCGTCGTCTCATAAAATAATCCTCGGCGAGCAACGAGTCCAAGTTTCGCAACTGCAGGCGTTCGTCTTCCGGTCCCTCGAGAACCGCGACGAAACGCCAAGAGCTAAAAAAAAAACTTGTCCCTCGGTCTTAAATTATTATCGTTCCTCGCGGGAAATTCTTCCAGTCTTTTCGCGTCCTCGATTCGCCGAGCGAATGAAAGGAAAGTGTAAACGAGCCGCGAAGACGTTCGATCTCTCGGTCCCTCGACCTGGGGATCATTACCCACTGATTTATGCGGGAAAAAACGTCTCTGGGCATTGGGCCGTTTTTCCTCGCTTGGACAGGATCGACGGGATCGAGTGATCACTCGTGATCCTTCGATCCGGGATGCGGGTCTCGCGTACCTGTTTTTTTTTTCCTTCTGCTCGACTCGTTCCCGTTTCAACTTTCTTTCCCCGGTGATAAGCAATAGCGGTGGGTTTTTCCACGCGGATAAATTAGTTTAAGCTTTCGTTCTTTTCACATCTTAATTTTTAGATTAATTTTATCGTCGCCTTTCCTCGGAGCTAAGAGCGAACTTATGTTTATTTATCGAAACGATCGGATTTACCAAGGAAACTTCTATTCGTAGCGATAAAAGTTTTTTTGAAGTGAAAAATTGAGCGTCGGTGGTTTATCGAATAAAATTTCTTTGTTACGGTATTCCATACGAATACCGTATATACCCAACGAAACGCGAAAGATTTTTCTTTGGATGCTTCGGATAAATTTTTTACGTAAATTTTTAATACGGCTTCTTTGTTATATATTATGTCTAATATTTTCATAAAAGTGTGTCGTTTTTGTACGTGGAATATTTTAAATCGCTTTCTTTTATTATCCGTACGTTCGGTGGAACTCGAGCGATTTATAATAACTTAAAGGATGTAAAGTAACGATTAAAAATTAAACGCAGAGCGCGAAAATCATGATTCTACGTTGTTATGTTTCTCACGGTACGATAATAGACTAATTCTTTGTTTCATTATTTATCGCGCGAAATAAAAATTGAAACGGTACGATCGTTCGGTGCCACGTGTCGTTGAATCGATTTATTTTTCGTAGGCAACGCACTCTTTTAAAAATAAATATCGATCGCGCGTTCATCGCGATACTCCGAACGAGAAAAATGAACGATGAAAAAATGGAGCGAGGAAATTTCATCGAGAACAGCTTCCGATTGCGAACAGCAAATTTTGATCGTCGCGTTCTCGCGGTCTCTCGAGAAGGACCTTCCCGAGGAAAAATGTGGAGACAAGGAACGATGATGATTTATGCAACTTGTAAGACGCGGAAAACCGGTATACTTATATCGAGGATGTCGTTCATCTTCGTCGATCCCGGAACACCGACTCGTCCTTCCCCCGCGACAGCTGTCGCAAAAATTTCCCGGGGGATATTTTGCAATTTAACGGGTGGGAGATCGCGATCCGGTGGGCCACGAGGAAGGTGTCGCACCTCTGCGCATAGTTACACGGTTAACGGGATCCGCGAAGCGATCGTCGATGAGTTGCGGCGGAATTTCATTTGGACGCGATAAGCTCGTTTCTTTCCGGAGCCGATACAAATTGGGGGATGCTTATCGGAATTCAGCTTTCGGTGAACGCGTTTTATATCTCTCTCGGAATTTTTCCGATCGCTCTTCGATCCCGAACTTAACTTTTATGAATTTACGATGCCGCGATGATAAATTTTATACCGTATTTCGTCGTGTAATTGAATATACTTATGTCGTATTTCAATGCATGAACGTTTTTATAGTTTATAAACATGTTTCTTACGTAGGAATTTTTTTCGTTATTTTTTATCGTTCGTTCCGCGGAGAGGAAAATTTTATACCAATTTCATTTTTACTCCGAGAGGAGAAAGGTTTTTGATAATGAAAATGCTGGAAACGATATTAAAGTACGATACTTTCAAAACTATTTAAAGTATAAGATGTCGGAAGAATATTATTTTTCAAAGACGGAAGAAATTTCTACGAAAATAAAAATTTAATCAATTTATCGTACCAATTATATTATTAAACGAGAATTTCGCGTTTACCTTAGATTTCATTTTAATTCCAGGAAAGCTAATTAGTTTGTAAAAATGGGTTTTCGTCGGAAGTGAACGAGGAAATTTATACGTTTTTAGAATCTGAAAGTTTTATTTTTATTTCCAAAAGCGAAAATGCTCGAACACTGTTCGATCCAAAAACGATGCGAAATCTAAAGAAATCGGATATTCGATCGAACGAGCATCGGAAATGCAGATTTGGAAGCAATGCGAACAAAAGATACAAAAATATGGGCGTGGGTTCGAGTGCAAACAAAGCCAGGTTTGATGTAATCGCGCCACAGAGAGAGAGAGAGAGAGAGAGAGAGAGAGAGAGAGAGAGTGAGAGAGCGAAACCTTTACAAGTCACTCCATGTTCTACGGTGTTCAAGTGAATCCCTTGCGATTTTCTAATGCCCCTTCATTACCGAAAAACGTGTACTCGCGAGTCCGAGCCATAAATCCCGTAATTAGGCAAGTGACAGCGAACGTTCCCGTCAACCCCTTCGCGATTAATCTCCGGTCCAGGCCGGAGCGATCGGTCGCGTCGCGTCTCATTGTTGCACCGACGGAAACACGCGAAGCTAAGAAAAAATGCGAGAAGCGTCGCGACGCCGGCGGCCATTAATTTCACCGACGCTTGTTCCTGTTTTGGAGCACTGCCATCGCGATGCCGAGCTCGAACTCGATCAAAATTACACGAGCGATATCGAGGCCGAGGGGGAAGCGTCAGGATCTCCGGATTTATCCCGATACGATAGGATCCCGAGCATCTCTCGACGATGAAACACCGACGCGTGGGAGGAGACTCCGATTCCGACACTGGATTCGTCGCTGTCCCCGATTTATACCCTGCTCTTTTCAACGCCTCGTGCGCGATCGTTCACGGTCACCGAAGATGGGAAGAGGCTGCAGACGTCCTTTCCAGTAGAGTCGGCGAACGAGATCGAAGTTAGAGGCAAGTTGGAAAGGCACCGAGTGGCGGGTTCGAGGCCGGTCAGCGGTTTTCGGTGATTACCCACTGGCCTAGTGCAGGAATTATACTTGGCTTCGGGTCGAAAGGCCCTCGGTAAATCAGAGGTAAATCCAAGGGCCTGCGACCGACATTGGATAATTTTTCCGCGTTTCCTCGCGAATCCGATTCGGCGGTCCTTTCGTCTTTTGCTGACTCTTCGATCGTCGACCGAAATTCGAACGCATTCACGTTCCAGTAACTCGAGTTACGAGCTCGTCCTTTCTTCGAGATAAAACTTGGTTCTGTTTTTGGATTTTGGTCGACGTTCTCGTCCGTTCCGAGAAGAATTAAAACAGCGATTTGACAAATATTTCTTTCTCGGAGGATTCGTGCGAGATAAAAATTGGATGAACAAAATCGTCGAGCGATTTTTATGTACGTTATTCGTTTGAAGGACTTCGATTCACGAATCTCGCGATGATTGCGTTTAGTTTTTAACGCTTCGAAAATTATTGAATTCAAGTACTTAGGTTATTCGTAGAAAAAATATTCCCGTTGAATTATTTACGTAAATTCGCTAAAAATCTTCTTCCATTTATACATCGACGTTGATAAAAGCACGAAATTTATGATTAAAGATTATAATGAAAATTAAATAAATTTCGTTAATGGATAGAAAAAACTCTCGTATAATATCTTCATTGCTACGAGAGCATTGAACTACGAATGCAGTAAAGATAACTAAGAGAATGAGTTCTGCTTATTTTACGAGAAATGACCGACAAGAATTGAAGGAGATACAAAAATCTTTCGAGTTCTGAATTTAAATGAAGTTATTCGCTATAACGGCATAAATATAAAAATATTCGACTCGGTTCGCTGATATAGTCATCGTTTTATCTGATTATTACTTTCGGTATTCGTGAAATTATTTTCTAGTTATCTAGTATTGATAAAACCATGAGAATCACGGTTACTTCGGCTAAACTTATAATTTTGATGAGATAAAAATCTGTTCGATAATTAAATTCTCTCAAATACGTATCGATAAATTAAAATAATGCTCTTGTACGAAATAATTTAAACTGTATCTACGAACGTTAAATCTTATACAAGAAATATCGTCAAAAATTAATTATTTCTGAATCGTGTAAATACCTTAGATATTTTTCGGTACAATACTTTCGTTCTATCTATTGATTAAAAAATAAACAGACTTTAATATAATTTAGTTTAAATATTGAAACAGCGAAATCTTTCCGTTAACTTTCTTCGTGGTAATCAACTTTCTTCTGAATTCTTACGATAGCATATAAACGAAAATAGTTTAATTTCATTTGCAACATTAAAAACAATCGCTATCTATCTTTAATTCGTGATTGAGTGGAAGGGATTTTGAAAGGCAAACTTTCAAGAGTCGATATCTGCAGCTCTTGATAAGAAGCTCGTCTCCGAAGCACATAATAATTATTTCTCTTGTATTCGACCGATTCGAGCACTACAAACGAATACTCGACGCAAGTTTAGAGTTTCAGATGCGATTACAAAAACTTGAGACTAGAATGCAGTTATCTACAAGACAATTCTGCTTATGCCTAGAAACCGAAAAATTTATGGATTTTTCTCAATTTGCTTTAAGTAAAAATTATGTATTCTACATATAAATCCGATAATCAATGTAAAAATTTATTACTTTAGTCATAGAGAATAGTATTAAAATTTGGATAAACAAGTTAATTACTATGGATATTTTAATACTATTTCTTAATTTTTCTAATACGAAAACAATCATTTTAATGTATTCCTTTTAAACCCCCTTTTTTAATCATAATTTTAAATTGTTAACTAAATTTATAATAATGAGATAAATCAATAATTATTTAAAGGCTAAGTTAAATATTATAGGAGAATATCCACTGATGAAAACAAACGATGAAGGCAATGAATGGGTAAATGTGTCTAAATATGTCATTTGAATAAATTTTCCTAAGGAATTTGATATCGGTTTCTTTCAGCTTTATATTGATTGGTTCTGCAAGATTTGAATTCCAAGGTATTTGCAAGAATAGATAGTGATTCTTCCGATATATATTTTTCTACATCTTTGTAGAACATAATGGTTATCCAGAAAAATCTGTACTTATTTTTCAATATTTTTTGAATGTTTAACTATTGAATATATTTATTGATTATTGATTTTCGATATTCGTGAATATAATATAGTTAATAAATAAGTACAAAGTATTTCAGCTGAGAAAAAATAATTTTTTATTTTTAGATATATATAATAAAATACAAACTGATTTTAAAAATTCTAGTATACAATTTTCAAATTGTTCAATATTGACTCTATTTTCCAAATTAAGTAATTTAAAAATAACACGATATTTAACAAATCTTGTCATTATAAACTCTTGAATATTAGTTTAACGAACTTAATAATTTATTTTATAGTACTTTTTTTTACATCTTATGCACATAATTTCCACTAGTCTGAAGTAATTTTCTAAGCTCTGATAAAATAATCAAATTATGTATTAACCTTGCAAGCAATTTTTCCGAGTAATGCGACATAATCAATTTCAGTCTATGACAATTTAAAATAAAGTAGTCAGTTTTCTAATTACAGTAGGTATTTCTAGCTTTAGTTCGGTTGGGTAAGGTAAGCTCTAACGAACTCAAAGATCACGTCTTGTATTACAGTGATTGGTTTTCATAAAAAGAGTAAGTAATTCAAGATAAGAAATAAAATAAATAGTTTTTTATCCTTGAGATGAAGATTACATTTATCGCGATAATTAAATATTATAAATTATTAAAAGAAAATTATTTCCTTAATTAGAATAGAATAGAAATTAACATAAATTTGATGTAATGGAATATTATGAATAACGAGACTTACTTTATTTTTAAATATGCTTAAAAGGACCAAAATATTTCTTTTTTATAAATAAATAAATAGAAACTTATATTAACCCAATTGAACGTATTTTTATAGAAGCAAGGTAACATGATTTATGTTAATAAACGTAGAGTTAATTAACGATATTATTTATATTTAAATAATTGATAATACTTAATATTATCTATAATTAATCTTTATAAATTAACAAATATTTCACATCCGACAACATTGGATCATCTGGATTATCTAGATGATATTGGATTTTGTAGCAGAGCTTGTTTGAGCTGATCCGAAGACACTTGACTAAGAAGCTTGTATTATTCATCAAGGATTTACAAACTCTAATTTCATCGTAGAGCTTGAAGATAACTTGCTAACTAATTTATACTGATTCAGAAATATTTCCACACTCAAAATGATAAAGTAGGATTAAATTTACGTTCGTTTAAATCGACTTGATTTTTCAAAGAATTCGAAATAAATACCTGATTACTAAATCGAAATAAATCGATAATTAATATTTATATTAGAATAAAAGATTTTTGTCGATATTTATTTCAAAAATATTCTATGATGAAAAACTTAGAAATCATAATTCAAAAAATTTATCGTTCTTAGCAATAGTTTAAAACCTCGATTAAAGTGTACACGTTACATTTATTTTTTGGTATGACAAATATTTTTGAAAAAAATTAATTAGTAGTATATTATTAATTAAGTAAAATTAGTAATATTAAGTATTTTAAGTCTACATTTCTTGAAGCCTATTTGTCGAATGAGGTGATCAATTGAATATTTAATATAAATAGACTAACCGTTTATTATTCTACCATAAGTACGTATTCTTTTCTATATACAATAAGGAAAATACTTATGCATATTATTCATGTTTTTGTATCTAATAGCAACACGCGTATAATTCCGCCTACATTTTATTTTACTATAACTTTTTAATTCGTTTTTCTTTTCCGTTTCTCTCACTTTCTTGATCAATTCTTCAGCGCTTCTTTTATTCTCTCTCCACAATTTCATCTTTTTATCTCCGTTCCTGCATCATTTGTGTTTCCTTTTTCTCTTCCATCTCTCTCTACATTTCATAGGGTACTCAGTTAGAAATTTTTTACATTACTTTAATTCTCTTGCATCATTGTTTCATTTTCTTTATATTTTCCTTCTCATTGAAGAAAAACTTGTTAAAAATGATTACAGCATTTTTAATTTTTTTTTTAATTAACCTACACTTTCATATTAGAATTTTTGCATATATAATTTATGTGAACTTTTTGATACTCATTTTTATTTTTCTACTTCGTTAACTCTTATTCGTGTATTTCTATGAAAATGTTTTAAAGTGGATAAAAGTAAACATATTTCATATTAATGAATAAATACAACGGTTTACTATTCAAATTTCATATTAAAAATAAAACTGTTTCTCATTACTCTCATTATAATTATTATTAATAATAAAACAATAATTTAATATGCTTAGTATACTTACTAAATACCGAAAAGCTGCAGTAGATTTATGTGCGCTTACCTGTAAAGAAATTTATTCTAGTTAGTTTTTTACTAATAAATTAAATATAGTCTTTTATTAAGATATACTACTGAAAATATATCTGCATCTTAAACATTAAAAAATAATGATAAAAGTGAAGATTTTTCTTCGGAACACAAAAAAAATTAAGTATCATCGATTATATAATTTATTTTTATTCAAAATTTTAATTATTTTTCTTACTTTTAAAAGATAAAAGTTTAGGTTACTTATTTATTAAGAAAATAAAAAATTAATTATATATATAAATATGAGTTAATTATAAATTATATTCTGGTTATAAACATATTGTTTGAAATATATGAATTTATCATAACTTTAATTATTACGTTTACATTTTGCTTGGTTATAGCAACTTTATAGATCTGCAGATTTTTTCATTTATAAAAATATTTTGAATTTTTGTTAATTTTTTATTAGTTTCTAAAGAAGTTGAAAAATTATAAAAACATTTATTTTTACTTTAAATGTAATACATAAGAAGCTTTGAAAACATGTTGATAGATATAAAAAAATTTGCAGAAATATTTTTATGAAAAATAAAACTTTTTTAAAAGTCTTACGTATTGAATGAACGAAAAAAATATTTATTTGAAAAATATAGCTTTACCATTTTTATATAAAAAGAAAATAGTTGCAGAATGTATAATGTGTCTTTATCAATGTTAAAAGAAATATTTGATAAATATCGTATATTTAATATTAGAACAAAATAATTCTAGCAATATTTTAAAACACTGAAAAGCGTCGCGTGAGAATAAGAAAATGTTTATTGGTAGCTTATGTATGCAAATGTTAGAACTCGAATGTTCACATTATGAATATATACATAAGACAATAATTCTTTTAATATAGTTTATACAATAAATCGTTTAAGTGTACATATTTCATTTTTAGTTTTTATTCCAAATTTTAATATTTACTTTTAGTACAGTATATGTGGTACATATAATATAACTATAAGTATGGGTGCAATTTACGATCTCTAAAGAATTATTAGAATATGTGGAAACAAAATTCGATTTTTCAAATATTACAGTTATATAGAATAAAAATAAAAATTTGTTTAAAATAAATTACTAGAGCAGTTTAAGAAAAGTTAAAATTGTTTCAAAAACTTTTTCTATTCATTTATATATTCAAGTTGTTAAGAAAAATACAAAGAAAGTTCTACTAAAACTATTTTTCAACTCCATTAATTTTCATGGAATCTAAGTTAAATATATTTGTATAAAATATAACGTACATAATTCCTTATTTTATGCATTTAAACATAGCAATATATAATCCTTGAATCAAGTTAAGAATCAAGATTCCATATGTGCATAACGTGTTCATTTTAAATTTAAACATATAAAGAAAAATTATTGATTAGTTATTAATAATATATATGATGAATAAAAACAAAATATATTTTATAATATTTAAATTTATATAGTATATAAAATTTATAAATCAACTTATAATTTAAAATGGATAGATAAATATAATTAATGAAATTTAAATCAATTTTTTCTAGAAAGTTATTTATTACATTTGGGAACATTTTATATAAAAAAAATGTTTAAAGGAAAATATTTAAAGTTCTAGTCTTTTTCTTTTGAGTAATAAATATTAATTCCATGAATAAATTTTTTTTATTTTTAAATATATGAATTCTTATTGTAAAATATTTTTACTGAATTTAAAATAAAATTATTTATGTTCTGATTTATACTTTTGAGAAAAGTACGTAAAACCTTACGTTAAAAGTTCTCTAAGACTTATAAAAAAATTTGCCTTAAACAATATGGGATATTTATTATTTATATAAATACCATGTATTATAATTTTAGTTGGTTAGTCTCAAACTTGAAAAGTAACAAAATGTAATTTAATTATAACTTTGAAAAGAATAGTTGAAAAACTAGAAAATCATAATTGAAAAACTATACTATAATTTACGGAAAGGTAAATAATATCTTTGAATTGATTCATCGTAGTCGTATAAAAAGTTTTATTTTATATCGATACTATATACAATATGCATATAATCTTACATAATCTGAAAAATAAAATAAAAATCTTATATATTTAAATAAAGTTAGATTTTCAAAACTGTGATATTTCCTAAATAATCTCAAAATGCTAACACTCAAAAGCAACTATTCCCTATTTTAGGATATCCTCATTTATCTTTTAAATGTAATGGAAAACTTTGGAAACCAACAATTAATTATTTCTATCCAAATCTAATTCTCGTTGCATCTCCGTCGTATTTTCTCTATATATTTCTAATTCCACCAATCGTATTAAAAAATCTGAGTCGAAAACGCCTCTACGTGTAGAAACGATGGAAGACTTTGGATGACGAAGGTGTTGAAAACCTTCAACAGAATTTATACATTTATACACACTTCAATATTGATACGCCTGTGCTTTCGATAAAAATACTTGATACATTTATCTATTTTAAGAAAAATTGTTAAAAAGAATTTGCCGTTATTCAAGTAATTCAAACGATATAAAAAATTATAAAACATTTATAAAGCTAATATTTACAACAATATTTTAAAAAAATAAATAACCCTTTACGGTAGAATATATTTAGCGCGTGACTTTACATGATCAAATGCAAGAGCATAAATAGCAAACTAGCCGGGAATGGTAAAAAAATGAACGCAAAAAGAAGAAGGATGGAAGCAGAGAGAGAAGCGAAGGAGACATCACGATTCTGGATACATCGTCTAGATGTATAGTAGAAGTCCATTTTCTCCTTCTTCCACGGGTCCTTTACGCGCGCACACCCGAAGAGAGGGTGTGACAAGAGACGAGCACGTGGGTGGGTGGAGGGGGGATCTCCCTAATCTTAAACGGCAGGTATTTACAAAGTACCGCGCCCCGTCCAAACTCGCGGTCGTGGATACGAGGATCAATTCCGGTCACTTCACGGCCCCGCCTCGAGCGAATCAGGTATTCTACGACTGTCCGTATAAATATTTATTCGCCCGGGTCTCCTATGAATTACCCGCGAACGGAATCGCCCATTTGTTTCCCGTCCCTCTGCAAAATTGATCGCGTCGATCCTCCGCCCCACCCTACATCGAGATACGATTTTTCTCGAAGGATGCTGATTAATATTCGAGCGCGGAGGACCGAATTATCTTTCTTATTTTCTTCCTTATTTTCTTCCTTATTTTCTTCCTTATTTTCTTCCTCTCGCCTTCCGTTCGCGCCTGGACTCGTACAAATAGACCGACCCCTACGCGAGATGAGTTGCGGTTGACACGTGGACTCGAGCGGATGGACCGTTCGTGAAATTCTCGAGTTGCGAGTTCGATTGATTTTGGATTGAGCAAGGTTGATTTTCGCGAGGCGAATATCGCCGGAGCTGAAAAGTCTCGTTTGCGCTACTGGCTCTAAGTTATCGTAGCAAATGATAAAAAATTTTGAATTTTTGTCGTCTCCACTCTCATTTTTAATGATTTGCATCCGCGTTCGATCGCGAACGATCTAATTTTATAGATTCTGTAACGACTCTTCTTACTCGCTTTCGGTCTCGAGTCTTGCTTTACAGGTGAGACAAAGAATACACTTGGAACTTAATTATGACTTGGCAAAAGCCCGTAGTCCATTTACATAAATTTGTAAATTGTATGTGATTGAGAAAATTATCTTTCTTATTTTATTCCATTTCGTTCTAAAGTTTTGTACACGTTCTATCCGAGAAGAACTTTAACATTCATGATTTTCAATTGCACGAGCTTAATTCGTAGCTTTCGCAGATTTCATTGGAACTCGATTATTAAATAAATTACTCGTTATATCCATCTTTAAATCACGCTTTTACCAGTTCGCATCATCTGTGGTAATTTTTAATACAACCGAATCTTGAGTAAAAGAAATTTTATTTAACGTTCCATTTTTTTTAATTTTTAACGCTCCGTTTTAAAGAATTGCAAAATATGAGTTTTCACGTTGAATTTATTATTTTATTTTTTCTGTAATATCGATTATGTTTAAATGTAGTCGCAGCCACAAATTTTCTTATATTAATTGATAATAAAATTATACCTCATTCATCCAGTAACGAAACAAGTAATATTTAATAGAATTTTTATGGTAATGTCTACGATTTAAATCGATATAAATAAATATAATTTATATTGAAGAATATTTTGGATTTTTACATTACAAAATATATAGTATGTATGTATGCATGTATATATAGAAAAATGTATTCGTTTTTTTTCATCCAAAATCATCGGAATAAAAGCAATGTTACCCGAAAGTGATAATAATTTTAGTATAAAGTACTTTTGCTTCTCTTTTCTGCAATCTGTTAAATTCCTTTCAATTCTAAATATTACAAAATAAATTTTACGTTGCCGAAATAAAGTTAAAAATTGTTGATTTACCGGTAAAATCGCGATATATTTTCTTATTCGAGCAATCGGCTTTTTTTATAACAAGCAACAAATTGTATGTTGATTGTTTTAACTGACCCAAAAGTGTGTGCATATTAATTAAATACTGTTCATTTTTGCGAAAAAACGTATAAAATTATTTACCTGTTTTTATATTTATTTATTGTATAGCCTATTTCTTTATACAATCGTGATTAAATTTGAATAAATTTATCTTTCATAGGTTACAAACAGACTAGATGACGTAGTATAATTAAAAAATTAGGTGTTATTCGATGTATCAAAATGGCTAACTAAATACTGTATTAAGACGACCTTTGAATATTCAAACCGTTATAATCATTGTTTCTAAAACATATTTGGATTTCAGTATTCGCGCTTTAAAAATATAAAATAATTTTGCTTTGCTGACTCAACTACGGATACTTTATAGAGAAAAAATAGAAATTCTTCGCGCATAACGCATTAATAAGTAGCACTCGACTAAATTGCAAAGTTATAATCGATTATAATATCATTAGATTATAAAGCTATTTGTAAAATGAATTCTAGAACAACTTCAATTTTTAAAGAAAATATAAATTCTATTTTTATAAGAATTGTATAAATTTTATAAAAAATTAAATTTCATTATTTATAAATATAATAATTCGTTTAAACTTTATCAAAATAAAAATATGTACGTTTATATGATTTTCACTTCTAATTAAATTAATTTTTCGATAATATTTCATGATTTTATTAAGTCAAAGATTTTTATTCGTACTACTTATTATTACATTTACAATTATTTCAAAATTAAAATCATGATTTTACAGAAATCGCTGAAGCAATGAATTTCGAATGTGTTGCTATTCGAGCTGTTAATAATATGCATACAGTAACTGAATTCAAATACGACTGGCACTACAATTTCGTACGATCTACGAATTTAAGTATTTCAGCCTGAATTTCAATAACTTTTCCTGAATTTCGCCGTAACCGATAGAATTTTTCTAAATATGTATTGAAATAAAACGGAATTGTATGAAATTTTTGTTTGGTTTTTTTTAAGTAGTAAAAAGAAACAGCGATTTAAAAATAATTGTGTAATTTTAATCACCAAAAAAAGATAATAAACTATCAAAGTCAATTGTCCTTATATTTTCAAATTTAAGTTTATAAAAAACTTTGTTTCCAATGAATTAATTTTGAATTGTCAAAAACTGATGAATGTTTAAAGTAATTTTAATTTAACCTATTTACAATTTTGAACGTACACAGTTACACACGCATATATATTTATTACTTGAATGGTTCAATGGCACGTATATTTTACGTTTATGTATATTGCATTTATTATATTCGCGTCTTTCTGAATGTAATTTTTGTATCAAAATCTTTTAAATTTCTTATTTTTGTTAACAACGAAATGAATTTCATCAGTTCCCTACAGTAAGATGGAATAAAAGTTTGATTATAAAATTTTAGATAATTTAAAAATATTTCATTATTTGGTCGAACGCATCGTGAATTGGTAAAATTTAATATTTCGTACGATCAATAAAATCGTATGCATGGAACGAATCGAGAATCATACATTTTTATTTTATTTTCATAAACATCGAAATTTATCATAAAATTTTCGTTAGATAATTTTAGAACGTCAATTTAAATTTATCATTTTAATATTAACGCGAAGAAGCGTCGAATAATCGCTGATTTGGAATTTAAAATATCGATGATAATTATCGAAAAATTATTTATGTAAATATCATTATAAATTGTGCTACTGGGTAAATAAATTGTACATATCGCACCGTTGAAATCATGTAGTTAGCGACAATTAATAAATCGGTTAAGTCGGTTCGTATACATTTCCAGATTCGAATTTTCATGCTTGTATTATGCCCTACAACCGAGAGTAATAAATTGATTTGAAATTTGAAATTATCACCTTACGTATTTCATAATACCAGCTATATCGAAATACGACGTTCGAAGCGTTGGCCTATCTAAAAATTTCAGTAAGAATTTGTAAAGTATTTTTAGTAAATTTTATAAAGTAAATGGAATATCGTAATACATATTTTAAAAACATTCCGACACATTCGCTAAGAATCGATCGCACACTTACCGCATACACCTGCGAAGTCTTCGTATTAAAAAATATTTAAATCGAAATCGAGCATAGAAATTCTATAAATGACGGAATTTTATTTTTACAGTCCGGCTATTTTTTCCTTTTCAACAATGATTTCTATCAAATTTATTTGGAATGTTATTCGTTAAATTTTTAATCACCAAACGGTCGTTCACTCGGTTAACGTCTCGACTTTCACGTCTTTGGGCGTGACTCTCTCGAAACTACCGAACGATAAAAATTCGCCAACTACGAGGGATGGACCGCGGGAGAAAAGGGTCCGAGCATCTTCCAGAAACCGACTTCTCACCAGAGATTCGAGCGAATCTCCTCGAACCTGCGTTCGGATTCCGCGAGTGAAATTACCGCGCTGATAACTTTGAGCGCGAGTTCGTCGGTATCGTCGAGAGGTGAGACAAGGACGGGACACTCGAGGATTCTGCCCGGTCGGACGACGGGAACCCACCGCGGAAATATTGGTTACGAGGAGGTCGAGGAACATCTCCCCCTCGCGTAAAGCGCAGCAGAAGTTACACACGGTTATAGCGTCCACCACGTCTACAAGAACGTAGGAATTTACGCGAGTGTTTGATGTTACTTTGATTCGCATACGTTTCCATATATTTTGGAGCGGTTTTTTTTATTCCCGAATGCGAGGGGGAAATTGTTTTAAACCTCTTTGGTCGAATAAAATTAGTGACAGCTAATAAACTACGAGTAGAATTATTCGAACGTTATTCGTGACCGACACTTTTTCTCTTTCCTTTTAACTCACCGCTCCTGATAATTATTAATTAATTAATCGATAGCAGACGCAACGAGCTGAATTAAAAAAAAAAAAACTTATCGTATTCGCGATCTCTTATTCGTTAACATTTTATTTATTGATAATTTAATATAGGACATTTTCAATGCAGTTTAAAATTTAACGTTTGTTCTTACAGATACAAATGGATGAATAAATAATTCAAATATATTTTTACAGAGTACGTAAAAATCGCTAAAAAAGTACAATCTGATTAAATTTAATTAATCTTTAATCATTTTCATAACAGTCGATACAAAAAATATTAAATAATAAATAAGTCATTTGTTCGCTTGTGAACTGATTCCGTGAAAAATACGTCATATTCGAATTCGAAATTTTATATTTTTAAGTGATCGAACGAAGAAAAAATTTAAGAGAAATAAGATTGATACCATCGATCGAAATATATCTGTCGCTTACAATTCGGTAGGTTGACTGGTAATTAAAAATTAGCGTCCTATCCAGGAAATAAGGTGTATTCGAAGGAAAGTGATTTTGGGATAATAAATTATACGTGTGGAGCGGGAATAAAGAATTGAAAATTAAAACGAACATTTTAAAAAATTAATCTTGTATTCGTGTAATGATATTTATCAAATAGTCTAAGGTTTTAATTAATTTTTGAACTCGCAACTCGGAGCACAAGTATATACGATTATTATATTTTCCAGGATCACTGCGTTCGTTTTTTTTTGAAAACGTTACATCACCAAATAAACATTACGTAAATTTCTTTATTAAACGTAGAATTCGTATTCAAAGCGCATCGGTATGCGTTTGCGTACATTGTAAAAAAGAATTGGAAAAAAATTCGTAGTTAAACGTAAAATATAATAGCACTTGTTTTTAATTACAGTGATGTTGGAAACAATTAAAAAAAAACAGAACAATGATTAAAGTGTAATTTAGGTCATTCCTTCCTTAGCTTCGTACGCGCACAAAGAAACTTCCATCGGAGATAAAAGTATCTACGATACCGCAAAATTAGAAGAATAAGACGACGCGCACATTTCCGTTCTTTTCACTGCTTTTTTCCCGCCTCGTTCTTCCTTATGCACCTCGACATTGTATTGTCCGTGATTTCCTTAGTATCCCGACGGAGTATTCGCTCGCCGTGCCGAGATATAAACTCTCGCGTTCTCAAGCTGCTTTGAATTTTTACGATCATTTTCAGACTCCGCGTCGTTTTTTCTCCTCGACATGGATTAACACTTACGTTGGTTTTTCTTTTACGGCGTCATCTTCGTTTCGCACGGGCAGATACATCGACCCCGTTTTGAATATGCGCTCCCGTAACGGCTTATTTTACTTTTGCGAGAAATTCGATATCACCCTGTACTCGAGCTCCGAGATTTCGAACGTAATAATTCGTATCTTTTCCGTTTATATATCTTTTACGCGTAACGTCCGTTCATCGCTTCGGTTGGATTCGATATTTACTTTATAAAAATCATCGATCGATGGCAAACTTGAATTGTCAGACCTTTGGGAAGGGCTAAATTAATTTACGTTTTGCGGATTGGATTTAGCGTTTAAGCTCTTTGATCGACCAATAAAATTAATCGTAACGTAAACCTGTTTCTTACAATATTGGATTTTTATTTGAGATTTATGCATCGTATCGTTTTATTCAAAGTGTTACAAATACTTCAATTTATCTGTAATACATACTATAAGAAAATTAGAAAAATAGGTATCTACATTTTAGTTTATGCAATTTAATAGAAATCTGTAACCGTATTTTATTATAAATATGTATCAATTTCTTCTTTTTGGGATATTAAATAATAATATTGGATTGAAAGCACATTCGTTGGAAAAAAGCAAAAAAAAAATAATTTTTATCGTTAGTATAACCGTAAAATTTAATTTACATCGATTGAAAATTATTGATCGGTAGAAAGGTTGTCATTACCTAAGAATTACCTAAGAATTATCATTGAATTAAAGCCTTTAAAACAACATCTTTCTAATTACGGACACGAGTTAAATTTGATTTAAAAATAATGTACGAATACAATACTTGGGAATAAAAAGCTAGTTTTTGTATTAAAATTTGTAGTATTGGAAACAAAAATCCATCAACGGATAATTTATTTTTCAAACGTTTTAAGACTTGTTCCAAAAAATCCATGTAGAAAATTTCACATCGATCACAGTTTTTGTAAAAGGTGTAAGCACGGCAGCATCGCCTTTCCTAACATTTTTATCGTATAAAAATGTCCGCTTAGAAAAGAGATGAAAAAAACATATTTGTAGTCGTTCGTTCGAAAAAAAAAAATCGACCTTTGAAGTTGGAAGCAAAACACGAATCTCGGAAAATTCGGAGGAAAAAGATTCGTCGCTACTTATCGAAAACTCCATACCCGATGGCGAGTTCGTTTTACACTCTCCGAAATCGAGTGCGAACCGACAATTTTTCGTCGGCCGTTGCAGCGCTTCGCCTCCGAAACTCCCTCCACGATCGGGATTCATCGGTAACTAAATAAAAAACGGAATAACAACCCTCGGCCAGTCCCGTAAAAGGTGCCGCGTCGAAAAAACAGCAGCGGACAAAGGAAATGGTCGACGCCGTTGTATTTACGTCGCGGAAAAGTCGAATGTATAGCGCTTCGAAGATAAAACCTCCAGCCTCCTCGACGCCCGGAAGCACGGATTATGCATTAAGCAACGGAAACTGATACCTGTTTAACCCGCGAAGTCGTACCCTTGTGATATGCGAACCGAGTGGGTTGATACGCGTCGGCTAATAACCGTTCGCGAGAATCGCACCGGAGGGAGGAATCGTGAAAAACAAATGCACGGGGGCTAAAAAAAATACGTCGGTGGGGAGGATGACTACGACCTGTAATGGCGTTTAGTCTCTCTCTCTCTCTCTCTCTCTCTCTCTCTCTCTCTCTCTCTCGCTCTCGCTTTTCCTCCCTCTTTATCACGCTCCAGTACACGCGGGTTTTTTTTGCGCACCTTGCTCTTCTGAGTAAGAATAATCGTTTGTGAAAGATGGAGCTTTATGTTTCTGTATGGATAGACGCTTGATCGAGTTATCGAAGCCACTGCAACGGTTTTCCCACAGACTGGCTTTTCAACGCCTACCGATTTTCCTGCTGGATTATGAATTTATACGGTATTTTATCGCGCGTTGTATCATCGGTCGAAATTTTCTTTACGATAAATCCTACGCTTTCGTATTCGAAACGGTGTTTCCTTCTAATTCGAACGTTATTTTTTCGGTATAAGTCTATCAAAGAATTCATAGAGTTCGATGATCGCAAAAAAATTCTCCTAGTTTATTCGCTCGTATCGGTTCGCGCGATAAAACGATGAGTAAATCGCACCCTTTGTAAATAATTGGGCTTTGTGAATCCTGAGCGTATACCGATTACCGATCGTTGAGCCGACGGTTCGCTGTTTACCACTTTATACCGAGAAGTCGTATTTAATTGGAAATTTTTTTCTTTGTACAACTTAAACTCGGGTTAACGACGAGATCTTACCATAATACAAATACAAAATAAATATCGGATACTAAATGTCGGTGGGACTCCGGTTACTCGAGTAATATAAATTGAAATTTAAGCTTTGATATTTCTATTTTATCCGTTATATTCGTTACCTCGAAACGCGATTACTTATAAAATATTAAAATTACCTAAAATTTAACAAAAAATTTGTGTTACAATTTTCACACAACTTTCGATTCGCGAACGTCATCGATACAAATTTATCAACTGGCTGTTCTTAGTCGGAAATATTGATTTTGAAAATGTCAAGCGTACGCATAATTCCGTTGAAGCGATCGATCAAAATTAAAAATGGCAAAGCAAATAAATTTCGTGTTAAAAAGCGAACGAAAGGCGTAATTGTAAAAACTTGACGCGATCTTCGTTATCACCCATCGGATTAAACTCTTGGATCAGTTTGGATGTTTCATCGATATAAAAGCTCTCGTAAAAGGAGGTTAAATTCCGTTTCGTCTACATTGCAAAGTCGCATCCCCTTTATATTTGGGAAAGTGAAGCGCTCGCGCATATTGAGAATCAAATAACGCTAACTCACTCCTACCCTCTCCATCCCTCTCCATCCCTCGTTTATTACAAAGTAACCGTCGTAATAAAGTGGGAAAACTGGCTCGCAGCACCACTTGGTTTATTACCCTTCTTATTTTTCACAGCACGGACGAACGCATCGACCCACCCCCGACCGTCTTTCCCTCGGCGAAGTAAGCCGTCGTCTCGTCGCTCCCCCCCCCCACCCCCGCCACTCTCCGCGACTCTCCTCCGTCACCCCCTCCGTCACCCCCTCCGTCACCCCCTTCGCCACCCCCGCGAGCACGCGAGAGCCCTTCGTTAATTTCGGGGCATCCGTCAACGCCTGTTGCCTCTACCCACGCGTCCGGTGCCGTGTTTTACTCGGGGTCAGGTGCTTAACGAGTTTTTAAGCTGGCCACGACCTCAGCACTGATTTGTTGCGCTCGCCATCCCTTCGAACTCACCGGTGCGGGAGTAACGGTACCTCCCGCGGGTGCGATACGGAGATCGATGCGATCTTCTTTTTTCAGGGAAACGTCGTTATTATCCCGCCTATGGATTTTTCGAGCGGCTCCGGTTCGTTCATTCGTCGTTTCGTGTACAAAATTTTCAATGTTTTTTACCGCTCGTTCGCGGAAACGAACGCGAATCCATTTAGACCGATTAAATTCGATACGTTGCCTTTTATTTCATCGATAATAAATTCTACTCGATCGAATGCAATTATCCGTCCGACGTATCTTTACTTTTGGGCAGCGATTGCGTCTCGAGCGAAAATCAGTCGACAGATCGACGCATAGAGAGGAAAATACGATCGTCTTGCATCCGTAGAAATGTATTTCCATTCACGTATCGCTTCGGAATACTAAAATAATGATGTTTATGAAAAAATCAATGACAACGTAACGAGCGCAAGCAATTTTATTTAATATATATTAAATGTTCGGGAGCGAAATATTCGATTTTTTCAAATATAAAATGATTAGGTATGTAATAAAATTTTATTCGGAGTTTGAAAGTGACGATAGAATTTATTGTCCCAGTCGAAAAATATAATACAATAGTTCGACGCGCTGATGAAATTCATACAGATGTAGTATTTCCTTTCGAGGATACGTACGAAAATTATTTTAAATTTTTTTAACGGTCGATATATACCGGTTACAAATTTGCGTTGTTACGAATTTCTACGGGTAAGAAATTTTGGTAACGCGACGACCGCAAAATTAAAAGTCTCGCCTCGCGTATTCGGTAAAATCGAAGAAGACTATTTCGATAAAATTATAGAATTACAAATGCTAGTGAATTTTTTCCGCTTTCTCCTTTGCGGAAATTATTAACTCGTATATTCGTACGCGTAATTTAATTTAGTTCATCGTATCGATATTATCTAAATCGTTTCAACAGACTATACCTTGGTATACAATGATAATTGAATGAAAGCTTATCGAGCAGATAATACATATTATACGTATCAAATATTAATTTCGAATTCACGTTTAAGTAAATACATTGGTCTTTGTTATTTTATAAAACCGCGAACCGATAACCGGACATTCGATATCGTGTTAAGTGCAATTATACCGATCGTTCATCACAAATCTTGAACAATACAAATTTATCGGGATGGTATTACAAGAAAAAGCGATGAAACCAAAACCATTTTGATAACGAAGCACCTATTTTTAACAACCTCTCGCCGTTGTACGAAGACTCTGATTCGAAAGCACCTCGAAACCCAAGAATAGCGGACGGACAACGAAACCTCGAAATGTTACCTCGTCGCGACAAAGGAAACTCAAATTCGATTGGAGGAATGCGCAAAGCCGCGAACGAAAAATGATTTACTCGGATCGTTGCTGGTTTGCAACGGAGCCTCGATGGAAACTGCGAGAGTGGCAACCCCCGGCTGAAAGTAAACGTCAGCTCGAGCGAAAGGCGGTTCCGACGCGGAGGCGTCAGCTTCCGGGTGTTCGGTGTTGGTTCGTCGTCGTCGCTCGTCGTCGTCGCTCGTCGCCGTCGCTCGTCGCCGTCGCTCGTCGCCGCTCGTCGCGCTCTGCAGGAGCGTGTAATCACCGGCGGAGACGTCGAGGATCGCGAGCGTATGATGCGCGACCGGCGGTGGAGTCGTCGGCTCCGAGTCCGAGCGCCGTTTTCCTTTTACTTTAGGAATCGTCGGGCTCGGAGTTTCACGCTCGGAAGGTGAGCGAGGAAGTTAAACGAGGGCGACGATGCGTCCTTTTTTGCGCGGTTGCGGAGTTAACGCCCTCGTAACGCGGGGATATTTTATTAACGATGCGAACGCGATATTACGAACTGTGCATTCGGAAAATGTAACCGTAGCCTCCTTTGAAAATATTTCTATCCGAATGTTTCGCGGGTATGGATATCAATGTTTTCTGTGCACCGATGTTTCCTGCACGTGCGCGAATTTTATATTATAAATTACCAACTTTTATAGATCGATGAAACGTTATTGATAAATAATAATGCCGATCGGATCGTTGTTATTTTGTGAAATAATGTCGCGCGATAAACAAATATTCTCTATTTACGTGCGATGCAACATCGGATTCGATGGAAGCTCGTCGTTTGTTTTTCGAGGCCGGTAAAATTTTTGTCCTCTTTGTTTCGTACAAGATGTTCGAAAAATTTAACAACTTGCCGTATCCGGTTTTATTGTATTAAATTCCTCGTTCCGCGCTTCGTAATTCAGTTTCGTTTGTGTTGGTCTCGAAACGTCGTTTATGAAACGATACGGCAACGATAATTCAAAAACGATTATTCCACAAATTTTTTTCAGCGTAGTTAAAATGCACCTTGTAATTAAAGAAAATAAACGGGAATTTAAAAAAAAGGTTTAATTAAAAAGTTATTTTATTTTTAACGACGCGTAATAAAAAACTTTCATTTAATCCTTTCCGCAGCAACGACTGCCTAGAAAAATAAATTTTGTCTCGTAGTTCAAAATTCTTCGTTGAATTTTGGCATTATTATCCTGCGAATATCGGTATATAAAAAATTACTAAAAAAGTAACAAAGGTACGAGAAAATTCTTTCGCATTTAATTGTAAAACGTATCAAACGCATCGATCTTTGATACAAACTGAGAAAACACATTCAATTTCTTTCTCAACTCGCGCATCGTCAAATTATTTAAAATTTAGCAGCGTCCGTACGCCAAGGGCGAATCATCGAAACGAATCTCTTTGAATTCGATACTTCGCGGAAAAAATCGCTGTTCGCGAAAAGCGGGTCCGACGTTGATCCGACGACGATGATCGAGTCGCGATCGAGTCGCGATCGAATCGCGATCGAGTCCGTATTCGAGTACAATAACGATAGGCGGAATCGCGACACGCGAGTCTCGTAAACAAAGTCGATACAAAGCTTCTTTTCGTACCGAATTTTTAACGAAGTTGGTAGCTCGGCGCGACACGAGCAACCGGAAATCATTACCCGGGTGTCTAATTGAAAAGAGCCCCAGAGAAATTATCCCCAGGATCGACCAGGGTTGCATCGCGTAGCCGCGACGACTCGACTCGAGGGGCAATTAATGGCTCGAAGGGCGCAGACGCCGAAGATCCGTCCTACTTCCGCCGAGGTTAATGAACCGAGTAATCAGCGAAATCTCGGGGATGACGATCGGTGAGGCACGAGTTCCCCGTCGGTCGACTAACGAGGCACCGGAAGTAGACGCGGGTTCCTTCGGCTTGGCCCGGATAATCGCATCAACTACGGAGGGGGAAAGTCGCGTTTCCGCTACGCGTCGGAACGAGTCCCGTCTCCGCGCTTCCGATAACGACGTTAAACGCGAAATCAATACGCAGCTCGCGCACAGGGGACTCGTTTGTTATGTAATTAATCGAATTACCCTGAATAATTGGCTCATTCGGGAGCGTTGCGTTCGCTTTCTCTCACTCGCTCACTCGCTCATCGTCTGTCTTTTTTCCCACAATCGCTACGCCAATTTTTTCGCTCTGTTCTTTGATTCGCTTATTTGCTCGTCCGTGCGTCGGCTTCTTTTTCGCTCGTAAGTCATGATTTAGCCGGTGGAATACCTAATCAGCGATTCGTTCGACCGACCGACTCCTCGCTTCAAATGCGTGGCGCGAACGAGTCGTTTTCAATACTTTATCAAACGATCTCCGCGTTATCTACTTACATCGATGCGTTCTAGGAAAGGAAAATATCGATCCGGAATACGATACCAAATTAAGGTAACGCTTTTATCCGTATACGCGAAATGGTAATGACCCATGTTTTACGCATTAGATCCCAGAAAAAATGTATACAAATTTCCAGGGAAACTAGAATTAAATAGAGTACAATTTTACCGAGTATAGTAATTAATAATAATAACAACGTTGATTCGTTGGATCGTGCGTTGTCGTTCGAAGAATGTAAATGATCGACTACGAGCTTTTAAGTGCATTAATTTACTGCCAAAGTATCCGATCGGACGATGAAACTTTGGAAAAGCTTTTATTTTGGATTAGCTTTTGCAGTTTTCGCTTACAATGCGTAATAAGAAATAGAAATTGAAAAATAGTAAATCGTGGAAATTGTTCATCATCGATTCGTTTATCGTTGCTCTAAAAACTTTCTATGTTTATCATAACAATTCTCTCGAACTACAAATACATCGCGTGTTCGCTGTTTCCTAAGCTTCGTCCGACCTACTCGAAAATACAGTTTTCTTCTCGGTTAAAAAGTTGTCGCTTAATCGCAAGAGAAACGTATTACGTTTCGGATCAACGACAAAAAACGTTCGCTGGAAATTGTCTATAAAACTATTCGAATTACTCGGTAATATTTCCGAAAACGATAAAACGTCTCGCGAAGTTTTAACCGGGAATATCGAGACGATTCGAAATAAAAATTGCGCGAAAAAAGATCCATGGATATACCGGACGGCTCCACACTCGGTGAGTATTTTCCGTTTCAAAAATTATTCGGGAGACGTATCGGACGGCAATATTAATATTCTTCCGAAAGCGGCGAATCCTGATTTTGAATATCGCGGCTTGAACCTCATTTCCGCGAGACCGAAGGAAGCAAAGTCGGATAGTTTAATTATTAAGAAATCTTAATTTCAATCGCGAGCAAAGCTCACTTTTAACGGCGAGGTTATTAATTCCCTTATAATGTAGCAATTTCTTGGTGAATTGCCCCAAGTTAGGAAAAAAAAAAAAGCCCTATGGGCTCGGCACCCAAGACTCGCCGAGCATGGATAAATCCATTTTAAAAATGATTTACAAGCGAAGGTTACGACTGGAGCTAATCCAATCGAGCGTAATACAATTACCGGTCGTTCCCTTTCCCACTTGGTTACGATATAGACGCCACGGGAGCGACTCGAGATCGCGTTCGGAGCTAGCCAACGTCGCATCGACGTTTCCAGACTAGTCTGCGAATCTTCCGAAACCGATGCATCGCCATCTTCGAGCCGCGGCGCAGTTGGAAAACGTAATTTAATCGTCGCTGGATACAAGTTGGGTATCCGTGTAATTAGCTTAGATGTTAAAGGCTTCGCTCGGGATTAAAGAGCGATGCGTTCGAGCTCGAAGAATTCTCTACGAATTCTCAATTTCTGGACCCGAGTTCCGGATGTTTGCATCCATAGTTTTAACGTATCGTTTCGTTAAAATCTTAATCAATCGTCCGGACTGGTCAATAGCTTCGCCGTATACACCAAGAGGGGTTTTTCTTATTGTCGGTTGAACGATGTCTGAGAAAGCTTGAACAAGAATCAACTTTCGGATGATGGCGAAGATTCTCTTCTAACGATCCGGGATCCGGAGCAACAAATTTTTCCTTCGAAATATCTCGTTGTCGGTGTATGTTCTTCTCTTGACTCGAGGCTGTCTCGAGCACTCCTCTGTCTCGAACATCTATGCACCTTTGAAAGTTCTACGTTACGAACACGCTCTTTAATAATGTACTCGCCAACGGATCTTACACGAGTATAATTGGATAACGAATAAAAGTATTTGTTAACGTATCCATTGTTAGCCGGTACCTTAAGAATTTTATTTGAAGTTCAAATTATTGCGTAAATAAGCTTGACAAAGGTAAAATTATACTAAAATTAAATTGAAAATACTCTTAGAAAAAAAACATCTGGATCGATGGAGTCTTTAAATGAGAAAAATCAGGGATCGCGCAAAGGGGAAAATATAAAGTATGGAAACCCGTCAAATTTCTAGATGGAAATATTTTTAAAACGTTACTTAAATTATGAAATATGTAGATAGAAACTTTTTAAAAAGTAGTTAAAATATGTATTTATTTTTAAAAGATGAATCTTGATTTTGTATAAGAAGAAATTTTTACGCGATAAATAATAAAAAAAAATTTATGTCGGTATTTTACGATTTTAAGAAATTCTTCAAATTTAAACTAATCTAAACTCTTTAAATTTAAGAAAAATTATTAATATCAGCTTCGTATAAAGATTGAAGAAATCAATTACGTACATTTTGTGATAAATTCACGTTTAATCTTTATAATTTTTCGAACGTACGATTAATTTATAACCAACTCAATTTTCTTTGACAGTTAACCGATCGTATAATGCTATTAATGAAGATTCGTCCAAGCTATTTGAAATTCGAATTAGAGCTTTCGCGATACGGATTCGAGTATCTTATTAACGAAATAAGTACCCGGAAAAAGATTCTCTCAATAACAAACTCCGGCGAAAAGTTCCGTGATTCTCTTAAATCACGTTTAATTTAAACATGAGAAGACATATACGTGAACGCCAGAAGCAAAGGTTAGTCGAATAACTTTGCCCCACTGCCTGAGTTTTCGGTTTCTACCTGTACTTTATGAGCTTAACGTAATTATAGAGGAGAGTGCGAATACCATTTTGTACTGTTTTTGCGTGAATCTCGTTTATTCTTTCTTTTCTTTCTTTCCTTTCTTTCCTTTCTTTCCTTTCTTTCCTTTCTTTCCTTTCTTTTCTTTCTTTCTACTCATGCGTGACATTCCAGATGCGATTTATAGCCATTTTCCGTATTCTTGCGAACACTTTTCAATAATAATATGCTTTGTTTTATAAAAATTGATATCCGAGAATTTTGTCGCGAGTATTTTTGCGAAATTTCCAATCGTGTGTAATTATTTTTTATATTTGTTCGATGTTACCACAAAGATTATATTCATTTTTAATGCACAAAGCGCAAAGTATTTTTTATGTTTAAAAAAATCTAACGTGTGATTATTGTATTTACCGTCATTTATGTATACAATTTAAATTTTAGAAATAATTTATAATCTATTGTATAATTATTATTATATAAAAAATTAGTTTGTAATAAATTTATGATCACGAATTTTAAATATTTGTTTTATAATTTGTAGTTAGAATTATGAAAATTTTTTTATTTTTCTTATACAAATAAGAATTTGTGATTATTGATTCTTACTACAAAATATATTAAAATTCCATAAGACACTAAATTTATTCATAATAAATTATTATTTATTTTATTATTCCTCTAATAAAAGTTACAGTTTATATTTAAAAGATATTCAAGGCATTTTAAATTATAAGCAAATAGAATATTTCTTTACCCTGTTACTTTTAATTAGGAAAAAATATATATTTTTTAAACATTTTTAGCTAACCTGTTATATCTATTTATTTTCTCAAATTATTTATACATATTTTCCCTCTCAACTGAATCAGTAATCTCTCGAAATCTTAGTAGGTAATTTGAAGTTGATCTTTCGTAAGGAAAAAACTAGAATAATTTGAATTGTTCTTTTTAAGTATTGTCATCGCGTTAAATTACATCGTACAATTTATTATCAACTAAAATTGTAATGCAAATTTCCGCTATAAATTCAATATATGCAAATGCGGTGATTCAATAATCGATAAAAATTATTTCGTGAAGTACACAATATAATTATCTTGAAAAGTAAATATTTCGCGATTAATGTTTAACAGTTTAATTACAAATAATAAAAGAACTACAATTCTTTTAAATAATTAAATGAATATTTGATAGATCCATGCATAGTTAATTATATCGTCAATATATTATAATAAAAGTTAGCAAAGAAAAATAAATGTCATAAGTAAAATACGAATGTATATTTTTCAGGAAGATTATCGACAAAAGTACATATAAAAACATGCGATGCACGAAAAGTAAAAAAACCATAGAAATTCGTTCTTCCTGAAAAAAACTGGACTCGATCAACGTATCGAGTTGAAAGATGAAAATAGAACTGAATCACCGAATGCATAAAATAACAATCGAGCAATCATTTATAATAAGTTATCATTAAATAAAGACAGTGAAATATTGCCATTGAGAGAACGAAAAATTGTATTTATAACTCGAATATCTGAAAGAGTCTAGTACGAGTAATAATCCTTCGTCCAGAACCAATTTCCTCAGAAATTGCAGGTAACTTTAGAAATATAAGTTTCACCATTAGATAGCATCACAGTTTGCCATGTATGAAGAGACAAAAATACTCGAGAAGTTTCTTAACTCGTTTTCGGTCTTGACTCGCGGTTCAAATCGATCATAACCGCACGGTTGGAAACACAAAAAATACTCTCGGAACGATGCTTAAATTATGAAATCTCTATCAACGATGTCCAACGATTGAGGAGAAAAATAAAAGCGACGCTTCGCGAGCCTGAAAAAGAACATTTTAATAAAGAAGCAGCTTTGGACGAAGCCTCGAGTCTCGCGATAGTCGTCATTGCTTATCTTACTTTGCCTTTGACTCGTGGCCGCGATCGATCATTTAAAGATGCTCATCGTTTGGTTTAACATCTGATTTTTAAGAAGGTGTTTTGCTAAATCTTACGACTGGATAATAAATTCATTTTCGTATCATTAGGCTTTGTATATATTTATATATAATTAACCTTTAAAACAGTTTTTTCATAAGCAAGAATTACATAGAAAATTTTGAAAGTAATTATATATTTATGGATTTAATTGATTTAATTTATTTATTAAATTTGTAGGTCAAATTCTGTATGTATAAACTGGAATATTGATCAAGATTTTCGGTTTTCCGTTAACGTATAATGAATTGGTATATTAGCCTTTGGTTAAAATATAAATTCTGATATATTTCACATATGCTTCAAATTTATTTATATATAACATCGAATATAAATTGAAATAAACTAATTAAATATATATAGATATAAGTTTGCCATTTAATTTACGCGTACATTCATGTTTTCATAACATCAAACTAAATATAATTTTAAATTAAATTTATTACTATTAATAATTTATAGATCCACAGGTTATTAATATTATTGGACTACAAATATTCTTCCAAATTAAATTTTACAAAAATAATAATATATATACGATATTATATACCGGTAGTCGAACTATTTTAATTTATTAATTTAAAATATCTCAAAATTTTATTTTATTATAAAAAAATATTAAAAATAATAACGCGACTGTATGTAATTTGATTTTTCAATGTAGAGATTGACAACTTCCTGAAATAACGGAAATACTTTCTTTTATAGAAATATACCGGAACATTTGTGAACTTCAAGCGAGACGAAAATTCTATATCATTATTATGCTGAAAGTATAGATAATATAAAATGTTTCAAAGGAAAAAAGTAACGTTGTATTCATTTTCTTACATAGATTATTTTTTCAGGTAGCAAAATAATTAGTATAAATTTATGAATACTTTCTTAATACAATATGCAAGACTCAAGGAAGAATAATAGTGAAACTGATATTTACATTTTGATGTAAATATTTATAGTGCAAAAGTATTTATTTATAAGGTATTAAACGTGTTATCAAAATTGAATTTTATAGTACAGATATGTAGTTTACATTTATAATAATATATTATAATATTATATCGATAAGTACAATTATTTAATATCCATGCATTTCTGAGTTATATTATGAACTTACTTTTATTTAATGGAAGCGAGCGACATTTAATTTTTAAAAAGATATATAGTATAAAATTATTTAAGAATTGAAACTTAATTAAAAATTTCAAATCAGGATTAAAATTTATTTTTAAATTTTGCTGTAATAAAACTATATTGATCTATAAAAATTATTTCAAAATTATGTAAAGTTGAAGTTATCGTTACAGGGTTTCTTAACGATAATTAAACTAATGTCCTATCAAATTAACCTCGATAATTTAGAATTATATAATTTGGTCTTATTTAAAAAAGTTCTAAAAATTAAATTAAAGGTCGTTGAAATTTAAGAAATTAATCAATATATTATCCTTTGACCTAATATACATTGAAATTACGCTCTTATTCAAGAATTTTAATCCTATCGTAAAAATTTTATCATTCTAATATTCTACAAAAACTTTATTCGATAATACGAAATAGTACATATGTATTAAAAGAAAAGAGACTTAAAACAATGATATTTATAATATCATAACAAAAGATTTTAAATCTAACAAGCGTAGTATTAATTTATGTAGATGGACAAATTCATCGCTATAAAACTAATTTCTCCTCGTAGTTCAAGAAATATTACAATAATTTTATAAGTTTAGCTTCGAAAATCTTGCTTGTAATAATCTTAGAACGTTTAAATCGATAAATTTACAATGATTAAAATATTTTTCATCCACTTATCTCAACTTCCTCGAGCAAAATATTATTTACGAATTAGCGATAATACTCTGCACCAGGAAATAAGGAAATGTTCGCGTGCTTTCTTTAAAAAAAAAATGAAGTTGTCGGTAAATGACGGTTGTTCGAAAGCAACAACCTCGACACGAAAATGAGTTGAACAGAATCAGAATCGCCGTACGATTCGTGAATCGACAAATTCTTTCTCCAGGTACAACCGCTGACTATGGAAATCAGACGTCGATGTAAATAAATACACCCATCCATCTTGTTTCCCGTCTCTTTGCACAGCTGCCGGTTGAAATTACGAAGGCTTCTGTTCTTCTTTTTCCACCCTCTGAGCCACCCGGAAAACTTCGCTCATCGCCCGGTCGAAATGTCGCCCGAGAGTCTCGCAATACACAGTTGCGTCCGGTATCCTATACATTTCGACAAATTAAGTTATAGTTGGACTGCGGCTCCTTCGGAAAATGCTACGAGGCACCTCCGAAGCTTCGCCGGCTTTTCCAGACATGACTCGCGTTTATTTACGCCGAGTGGCATTGCTTTTACTTTTTTTATCTCGCTGGTACAACGAGGGATTCGGACCGTCTGATTGTGAGATGCTGCCAGAGCCCGAGTTTAATGTGACTTTATTTTTGGATGGAGAGGTGAGCGTGGAAACTTGTTTCTTTCAAAACTACTGTTTTAAATGATTATATGTGTAGTACCTTGTAAGTCACGAACTTGAAAGTATGGCTTAATCTTATCAAGTATCCGTATATAACATACTCTTTACGAATAGAATATATGTGGATATTACAAGAGATCGTACGTATACATAGCAATTATGAATATAAGTACACGAAACAACGTCACAGAACTTTTCGTATTCGTGTAAAATCATATTTAATTTTGTGTTAAATTAATTTAATATTTACCGGTAATTATGCGACAGAGTAATAATAATTCTATAGTAAAATTGAAATTAATTTTAAAGTTTTTCAAAAAGATAGTTCGAATAACTTGAAAAGTAACTTAATAGATTATTTTATGTAAAGTTTTTTCATCGATCGATACAAAACTTGTAAAATAACTTCAAAATTACATTTCAAACAAACTCATTAATTAGAATAAATCTGATGTTTTTTAATTAAAAATTTTATTTTGAAAATTCAATTTTGGAAACATGAAGTTGCTAATAATAGTGGTAATATTTTAGAGTCCCTTATAAAAATTTTTATACCGTTGTTAAAGCATTATATATTTTGAAATAAGGAAGTAATCGTATTAGTTTCATTTTATATAGTTATTGCATCACCGAGATGTAATTTAATTAACAGAAATATTAAAAAATATTTCGATTCTACGTATTTTAACCAACGTAAAGTACATATGATAAAGCTTACATAATTTATAACTAAAATACCGCTATACATAAGAATTTATTTAAAAATAGTGCATATATTAGTACTGGTTACAAATAGTTAATTTTATTGTTAATAAAATTGTATTAAAAATTTGAATTCTTTGGAGTATAAAAAGTCAATATTTATATTTTTTATTTATTTCGTAACAATGGATTTTGAATAAGCTGAATAAGAAGTATTTACATGCAATTTTAATTAGTAGTGAATATTAGAATGAACTAATTAATAAAAGGAACAAATATTGAACATTTTAAATAAGTTATCAGAATCTATAAATTTTTCCTGTAATACGAAACAAAACACTGAATAAAGGTTCAAATATTTTACAGTAATAAAAATAAATTATGAAATTTTTTAATATTGAATTTTGTTTCTATATTAATTATTTTATATTAAAAGTTGTAATATTCATACTTTTATAATACACTTTTATTAACAATTTGTAATCTATATAAAAGCTTTGAATACAGGTAACATTAAAAAAATAATATTGTCATATTATAAATAAAAAATTTCATTATAAAGATAATGACAACGAGGATAATAAATTCGTAAAATGTAAATTTCGATCTACAGAATTATAAATAATATTTTACGAATATTTATTACAGTATAATATTGATATAGCAACAGAAATATTAATTCTTTTACTTGTACTTTTTAAAAATATCAAAATGATATTCACCGAGTCGAAATTAAAAAATTCTACAAATTTTTACGTAACCTAAGTAAATAAAATTACTCTTACAAAGTTTGAAAAAACGTCGCGATAAACATTCTAAAAAGTTCCCAATCTTATATTTGAAAATGTAATACGAAATAAAAAATCTGTCCATACTTGTACTAAAACACGAATTTGCAGCACCGTATCTTCATTTTTTACAAGCTACTTGTACCACAACTATTGTATATTTCCTTATTTCTTGCAACATGAGGTAATAATAAAATTTGATTTTATGGAGGATATTGTTGAATAGATTTTATATTTTGAAAGTTGTAAGAAAATTTATTTACTACAATATAACAAGAAACGTAATTTAACGAAAATCGAACCTGAAAAAAATTTCAAGTTTCGATCTGCTGAGCTTCTGATATCCTGTTACGGTATCGAAAATCGAGAAAGAGAAAATATTACCCTCGAAACCAACGCGTAATGGTATCCTCCCAGGGGTTCAATTGGTTTCGCACCTGACTGGAAATCAGAAAGATCGCCAGGTTGAAAGTTGAATTTTTCTTTCTTGGTTTCTGGCTATATAAGATTTGTAAAGTATTTCACTATGAAATTTTCTTGAAAGTGACAAAATTAAAGAGTCAGGAAAAACTTAAAATAAGCTCTGCTTCGTAAATATTGACGATTTTATCGGTGTTAGGAGAGTTCAAAATTAATCCCTTTGAAAAATGTTCGTATTTAAAATATATTTATTTCTATCATCTAATAATTAAAACTATCTAACTTTTAAACGATAATTTAAATAATAATATATTTAATACAGCTTCAATTTATTTAATCCAGCTTAATAATATATAAAGCTAATAAAATATTAGCTTTAATAATATATAAATTATTATTTATTTTTATATCTATTATTTATATCGCTAAAACTACATATTACATACGAGAAACTTGATAAACTAATTTATTTATTCTATAACAAAAATTTTCATTGAATTATGGAGTTATATATAAGTTAATATTTGAGCCAATTATTAATTTTCTCAAGCTAAAAGTGAAAACTCTGTACGATGAAAAATGTCATAGAAAATTCTTATTTAAATTTTATAATACAGATTCTTTTTATTATAATTATTCTTTGTACATATATTTATTTCAAGATTAATAAAGAAAAATTTAATATTTATGCAATAAATGCATTGAGCGAACTGCGATTTCATCATGAAAAATAAAGTAGCTATACGAAACAAAAGAATATTTCAAAAGAGGTATGCAATTATATGTAAATAATATGCGTGTAAATTTCAATATTACCCTTTTAATCGTGATAAAACAATACACTATAAAAGTAAAAATAATAATATAATGTAATTTAAAAATATAATAAAATAGTTTAAAATTATTTAATTAATTTTTCGTCAATGTATTAAAATTACAGTTTTTTAAAATGTTATTATTGTTAATTTGTGAAATGAAATTAAAATAACGTTTACATGATTTATCATTCAAAGTATTTATTTTGATTATAAGTTGATTAACAAATAATTAGACACATATAATAATAACAATTTTGCAATTTTATCAAAGTAAACAAATGCTTTGCTTACTTTTCTTTATACATTAATTACGTGCATTTGATTTTATTTATAATATTCTGTATAAGCGTAAATAATTATTGTAGGAAAATAAAACTATAATTAAAATAAACGTGATGCGTTATATCGAATAATACAAATGATCAAATTATAATTAAAATAAATACTTTGAACGATAAATCACGTAGAAATTCTTTTAATTTCATAATTTAATATCTTTGTCAAAAACTCCATACAGGAATTTTGTCGAATCGAGCAACGAGATTTTAAATACGCGTAGAAAAAAATTGACGTAGAGTTTTGATGTGTAAGCCTACACTATTTCACATTATAAATAAATAATTATCATGTTTTAGGATAAATTAGTATATATTTATACCATTTGTTTTTATATCATTTGTTTCAATCAGTATTAAAACGAGTAATAATACATTATTTTGATATTTCACGTTTTGTTTATTTGCTATACTATTCAGATTATTTTCGAAAATGAGCATAAATTAATTGCTTTTGTTCATATTTTCTACGGTCAAAGTTTCTCTTACTCATTAATATCAATAAAAGCTGGATTTATTTTCAGCTTTGCATATATTATAATAAAATTATTTTATTATTTCCATGCGTTATCAAAGAAAAGATTTTCATTCTATAAATTATAAATTTTCGTAAAATATATAATAATTAAAATATAGTTCGAAAAGAGTAAGAAGTTTTTGTTTTCCTTATTTTTTCTTTATCCGTATGAAATAAACGGTTAGCCGATAAAGACAGATTTCTCCCTTGCAAGCCGAGTAAAAAATAAATAAATCTCCGAAGAAATAGAGGAGAGCAATTAAAGAAAACTAAACACCTTCGCGTTTAATAATGTTCTAATTCCCCGATACACCAACTGGGACATATTACGAGCATATTAAAGCCAGGCAGGGACACGAGCGTATCGCTGCAATGCAGGTGGTAATCCAGGGGTGGACCGGCGTCAAGCCCCATAAGTGCGATCGTAAACAAGCCGAACGAGCAACGCCTAAGAGCTGAGCTGAATCCCGAGCAGCTGCCAGAGGCATAATTTTCTACTTCGTTTGATTACGCCCGGAAGTTAGTTTTTGGGATATTCTCGACTCCGGTTGCATTTTAGTATTTTAAAGAGCCGGGATAAGTAGTTCGCGCGTGTACCGCAAAGACGGTCGGATCGATGCGATTGCGGACGTCGCGAATCCAGAGACGTCGGTGGAAACTTTCCAGAGACGTAAATTACTTTGTCGAATATACGACGGCAGAAACGGCAGAAACGGCAGAAACAGCAGAAATGTACATGATTTTTCAAAACTTTACTAACTTGCTGTGTTTGTTATAATTTGTCAACTTTGTTCGAGGCGTGTAATTTTATATAACTTCTGTTTGTTTCTTGTTGCACGAGTGTATATTTGCTGGGAGGGAGAGACAACGTTATTCGATTAATATTGACGTCGGTGCGAAAGCATCCGAAATTCCTAGATATTTGTTTTGATAATATCATTTTGCTGTTGGTTATTTTTTTTTTTAAATTATTCCATCGTAAAAAACTACCGATTATCCGGTATAAAATTTCCGTTGTTAATGTTTTAATCTTTGGATTGCTAAAGAAACTAACGTACAATGGAAATGAAAAAGAACGTGTAATTTATAATTTTTTATCGAGTAGTCTCGTAACCTTTCGTTCCATTTTTCATTTTTTTTAACTCGATAATTTGGTAAATTTATCAAAAATAATAGTAGTAACCGATAAAAGGTTTCGCTTTTCGTTGTTTATTTATTTATTTATTTATTTGCATTTTTATTTATTTATTCTTTATATTTTGTCTCTTGGTATCGAATAATATTGAGTTGTGATTATCGTTTTGAATTTGATATAATATTGTATTTTATTTACTTTTCTTTTTTGCATTATCGATTTAACGTTTAAGCCGCATTTAAATTTATGAAAATATTATTTATTATGAAAAAACCAAAAACGGTAATGGATTATTCTTTTATTGCCGAAAAAAGAGGTGTACACTTTTAACGATAAATTTTTTATACATAGACATCTCTTCTCATTTTTATTTCCGTACTTAATCTAAAAGAATTATTATTTTATAAATTCTTAGGTTAGATTTTTCATGAATGATATAAGAGACAATATGGCGAATCCGGACGATATTTCATTTTTAGATATTCGGATTTGATTTAATGTAAATTGAAATGTAAAGAATTTTTTTAAATTTATAAAATATTTTTCTAAGAATACGTGAAAGATACATTTTTCATGCCTCAAAAAAATTGTAATTAATAAAATTTATTGTTTTAAATTTTTCAGGTGTTCGATAAAGTTACATATTCCTATCTTACTTAGATCGATAATATAATGATATTTTTTTAGAAAACAATGTAATTAATCTATTATACCAATTATTTTTGTGAATACATTTTTAAATATTGGATCTATAAATATTTGAAAGACACTCTGTGATCGAGCCTAATTATGAAATGTTGGTAGAATTTTATTTGTATTTGATACCCTTGGTCATACATATCTTTGAAATATTTAAAATAACAGAAATTGAAGAATATATTAATGTATAATACCTTCATGAATGTGTTAGTGAATTAATTTAAATAAAAAATACTTTTTGTTCGAAATATTTAAAAACATTAATTATGATAAAAATTTTATTTCAATTTTATATACAATAGCGAATTACAAATAAATAATTTTTATAAAATTAAAAAAAAATTTAAATATATTTAAATATTTTAAATGCGTAAAAATATACGCATCGGTTTATAATGTATATAAAATTCATAATGTTATTTATAAAAAATGAGTGCTTTAATTGATTTTCGCAATAAAGCTTCTTATCATCATTCATGAATTATTAAAATTTAAATTTGATTTCAAAAATATAAAAATTCTTTATAGAAACATTTAAAATAACGTTAAAAATATAAAAAAACAGATATTTCAATAAATTTTAACATAATACTACCGGCAATCCTTAAAAAATAATATTTATAAAAAACTGTTATTATCTATAATCATAGATATATTCAGTTTGATAATTAATTTATAATTAATGTATAATTAAATGAATTTTTCTTACTATAATAAAAGTTTATAAAACTATTTAAAAATAAAATTACTTTTTATTTAAATTCATTTGACAAGTGATTAATTTCAACGGATTCTAAATATTCGCGTATTCATTTTATCATGGAATAAATTTATTTTAAAATTATTAATCACTCATAGTTAATATTAAATTTTTCTAATATATATTTTGTTATAACTAGTACTTTTGAATAAAATACAGTTGAAAATGAAATAAAGTAAAATTTCAAAAGTAAAAAATTTAGTTTACGCTGACTCTTCGATACTTTACTTGGAAGAATATTAGGTTAACTTTTCAAAAGTTTTCTCTTTAACCTCGGATAAAGTATCTTTTTCAAAATATAATATTTTTATTTCTTCAAAAAAACATTGAATTATTTTGTTAAAGAAAAAATAGCGAGATAAAAAATTTTATTTGCTTACATTATTCATGAAGGTACGTTATATCGAAAAATTTTTATCGATTTTGCTGTATTTTATTAAATTAATCTTTACAACAATAAACCAAAAAGAAAGACTGTAGATGCTACAATGAAAAATATATTATACTTTAAAAAATGAACTTTCTACGCAAATTAATACGATAGGTTATATCTATAAAATTACATAAAACTATTTCAAACCTTTGTTGAATCGAAGCTTGTATTTTTTCGCTAGTTGATGTTTCGACAAACAATACTTTCCTCTTCAAAATTTTTTTAGGACAAGAACCTTTGCTTTACACATGCGTCTTAAGTAAAAAGAGAAAAACTGTAACTTAATGTACACACGTAGATTCTCCAGAATAAATAAAGCTCTTAACATTATATTTAAAAGAGATAAAACGAAGTAATGTAATATTAATAAAAATTCTACGATTATTTTTCTTACGTACTTTACTTATAGTACGAAAAACATTATACAAAACATCGAACGTCGATAAATATTTATATTATTTAACATTTGTTATTCTTTTCGTAATTCTTTCCATTATCATATTCAATATTCGTATTCACCTTATCTTATCGTTGCATCTTCCGCGCTTCCGAAATTTCGAGACGCTCTCTTAATATTATAAAACAAAATCTTATCGATGATAAACGTCTTTGGGATAAAGACAACTTGGCGCGATCTCGTTCTCACTGTACCCAGAGATGACAAAGTTCAAAAGTATCACCGACAACCGAATCGTTTTCTCGTCCACCCCCGAGGATTCGCGCCTATCGCTGAACCCTTGCACCCACGCACACACCCACGCACACACCCACGCACACACCCACAGGCACTCGCAGACACCCGCACACCTGACACCGCGAATACGGGCATGAATAGAAGCGCGGGTTCGAATCCGTACAGAAGAGGAGACGAATCATATTCCATGCGAAAGAACATTCGCCTCGGCATACGCAAATTTACATACATACCCTTTTCCGCCACGTTATTTGATCCCATCTGATTTTATTCAAAACGAGAATAACAATATTTTGCTGTTCCCTTATTCGAGTCTGCCGGAGATATACTCTTGCAATTTGCTTCCGTGCATTTTTGTCGGCCGGTTATTTTACACAATGATATTCAAGATTCTTTCCAAACTGTTTTCATTAACAATATCGTTTTGTCGAATCTCTTTCAAAAGAAGTATCTATCGTTTCTCGTCCTGGGAGTCGACGAGCGAATCGCTTTTTTTTTTATTCCGGTGCAAAATATTTACAAAATCTATAATTATCCGTATCCCATTTAATAATTAAATCTCTCCGATGTAATAATGAATAGCGATATTTATCTTATTATATAAAATAATATTGTAGAAAATTTAATAATAAAGAAGTTTTAATAGCGAAATAAGTTTTGGAGTAAAATACCTACAGATTTTAAAAAATGAAAGTATTTACGTAAAGGTGCAAATAAAAAATTTCCACGTAAAGGCCGATATAAAATGAGTGAGATGCTGGATTAACTTTGACAACGATTATGACCAAATTGTATTAGGAAAGAGCGAGTATTATAAAAGTTGAACAATATTTATTCGGTTCTTTTGATAATAATTAATGCGACGTTATATTTATAAAAATATATTAAATTAATTACAAACTTACCAGATATTAAAAAAAATATTTTTAAATGAAATCGAGAAATATATTACATGTCAAAATGTATCTGGAAATCTTTTGTGTTTAGAGATATCGTATTACCAGTTAAAATACCCAAATTTTACTCTTTTATCAAATTACTCGTTAGAGCAGACAATAGATTATAAGCCAAGTATTTTCAATACGTTATTAACGTCACATATTTTTTTAAAGTTATTAAATGATTAGCTACTCGATACGCATAGAATTCACTCTTTTGATTTGAAGTATTAAAGTAAAAAAGCAAACTAAGTTTATACGAAGAGAGATTGCAAATAATAACTGTTGGTATTATGTTAATAAATAGTTCACGTTACATAATTTTATCTCGTATAACTTTAACGATGCGTTCTTGCTTTTTTGTAAAGTATCGTATTATCGATATTGTGTAATAAAATATTGTTCATTCATTATTAATGTCATTTTTTAGACGTAAATTCAGTCTAATCTTAGATAAGCTAAATTATCTTTTTCCCTCTTATTTCCAAAAAAGATTTCGTTAATAATTATTGGACTAAAATACGCGTCAAATATGTAATAGACACAACCAAAAATTATTTTGATCCAAAATAAATGAATTTATAATTCTAATTATCGTTAAAAGTAAATTGTATCTTAGCTTTGAGGTAATAAGGTAACAAAGGTTTAGCATATTCGATATTTCATGCTTTATTACAGTATTATTACATCATTTATTTCCATTCGTTAGTTCAGCGTGCGAATAAAATAATATTTCCTTATCGTATTTAATGTTAATATTTACTTTATTACTACGTACGAGCGTCTACGTATACACACCGACAGGTAATTCGAGATCAAAGGAACCATTTTGCAAGTCATTTAATTTACATCAAAAAAATTCAAAAACTTTATTTAAACCTTCCCTTTAAAACATTTACATATCCCAAGTCACGCGTGAGAGAAAGGAGGAAAAAGTTGTGCTCGACTAACGATCACCATGACAAGAAAATAGGATAAACGGAAAAGAAAGACTCAAGATACGAATTAAGCTTCTATAGAAAATTACAGATCTTGTTTAGAAATCGCGGCTAGTGAGTCACGAGAACAGTTGTCGACGGTAAAGAAACGATTACAATAAACTTACAATAACGCCTCGATCACGGAACAAACAATGGTACGATCGGACGAACCCTTACGAGTCACTTTACCACGAGAAGTAGAAAAACGCGAGCTCCGCAGGTCCCCCATATTTATTCGGAGCTTCCACCACTATACGATTTAACGATCCTCGGCGACTCTTACAACCCTTACGGGTTGATTGAACTCGCCAGCCTCGGTCGGATCCGATTCCCTAAAGATTGACCGCGAGTTTGAATCCGAGCTGAATACAAAGTTAACGCGTCTGTGTTTCGGCAACTTGTATTTTCTTTGCGCGGTAGCATCGAGGAGTATTTTTAGTGCAAACCGATTCTTTGCTTATTAGTTTAAACCTACTTCGATACGTAATTATAGAAAATCAAGTTGCTTGAAAATGGTTTAAAATTATCGTTTGAACGGATATTTTCGCGTGAAAATTGAGACTCTATTTCACTGAAACGAATGTACTGCATACTTGGCGTGGAATGCGAGACGTATATTAATACATTTTTATGTATCTATGTCAAATATGGCTCGCTTTTAAAGTTTTACAATGGAGTAAAACTATTTAATGTTATGCAGTACGACAAAAGTAATAAAACTATGTATCCTTTATAAATTAAAATTGCATAGAGATGCTTCAAAAGTCGCTAATTTTATAAATTCGTTGCAACGAACTATTTGAATTAAAATTTACATTTTCCCAGTTTTATTTTTTCGCATGAAACACGCAATAATAGAATGACACGAGCACTGCTAACTACATCGGGTCTAATTATTCCATTTTGATGCAATAAAACAAAAGATATTATTTAATTGTACATTATACGTTTTTTAATCTATAACTTTACGAGTCGAAACTAAAATAAATGGTATCATTGTGAATATTTAGTTGAAAAAAGAACCAAATACGTAGATTTGTATCGTCTATTTGAGTTTTAATGTAACCAACTACTTTTATCGGAGCGTGAATAAACGTATAAACTTTTGTTTAAGTAATCGTACTGTTGTCGAGATTAGTGGATTCAAATAAAATCGAACGAACGTTTCGCTCTTTTTTAAATTATTTTTTTTACGACGAAACTATATTCCTTGATAAAAAAAATTGTTATTTGCGATATGAAACATTGTTACAAAGTACTCAAAAATTACCAATTACGCAACGACGCTGGAATCATTCTCCTACCAGATTCAAAATATGGAAAGGAAAAATGGGTATAGGTGAAAAGAAGCGAATATTCCATTTTGATTTAATTAACCATTTAAAAATGTCAAATTCGCGAAGTGCAAGGGTAGACGCACAGATAAAAAAACTAGGTCAATGAGAAGCCAAATGGAATTTTAGCGAGGGAAGAGGAGAGAGAAAAACTCAAAAAGGCAGTGAGAATGAAATTTCATTTTTACGTTATAATAGTAATATATGTCATTCCCGCGTACTTTTTATTTGATTATTATTTCATTCTATGTTATTAATTTTAGTACCAGGAAACTTCGATGTTTTTTAAACGTAGGATTAAATGCGTGAAAAAAATTTTAAATATTTTATAAAGCATTTTTTATCAAACGAATTTAAATCCTCTAAGTTTAATTATTAAAAGTACGTATTTTAAAAATGAATATAAGTCAAGTGATCGGATCTTGTTTTTATTCGAATTGTAATTACTTTTTAGTAATTCTAGGATTAAAAGATGACGTTGAGTAAATAAATATGGAAATATAATAGATTAATAAGAAAATTTTATCAATTGAAAATCAAAAATAAAACTGACAAAATTAATGTCAAGTTACGATCGCTAAGCATTAAAAAATATCGAACCATATAAAAATAGTAAAAATAGCGGTGAACGAAAAGCAACGAGGATCGGTTTTTAAAGAACAATTGAAACGATCGCAAAACCCGCGACAAATACGTTAGATACAAATAAAGAAAAATATTTATTACACGTAAAGTATAGAGAATACAGCGAAAATGTGCGAAAATATGTGGGATGTAACACGAAGTAGACAAAGTGTACGTCATCTAATGATGGAAGGGTTATTAAATTATACACCGATATACAAATTTATATTGAAATATGCAATATTAATACGAAATTTAAATATTGAAAATAAGTCTGAGTAGCTTAAGCGAATTTAGTGAAAATTAACGAAAGCGTTTTGAACGAAATAACGAATTTTGTTAAATTTTGCAAACTTTCGGGTTTTTATCGGCAAAATATTATTAAAATAATTATTAGAAACATTAATATCATCACGAATAATATCAAATTTTCATTCGAATACTTCTATAAAATTATAATATAATATGAATTTATAATTTTATTACGTTTTTATTAGATAATTGAAAGATAAAAAAATTTTATTATCAATTATTTCCAATTATTCACTTCGAAATTAAATAACTTTTTATCAAATATTGTATTAAAATATTACGATTAACGTTTAATAAAATTATTATTTAAAAAAATATATATGTAAAGGCGAACAGGCTTATAAATACACTTTTAAAACTTAGCGACTTCATCCTTTTATAAAATATTGAAACAAATTAATTTCACAAACGTTCGAATTTCCCGTTATTTTACCGAGTTAGATCGATAACATCTATTCGAGGTTAATAACTATTTACCGATGCACACGAATCTATCCGAAGCGGTAACAAAGAAAAAGTTAACGTAATTACACGAGTCACCGCAATTGGACGGTCCGGATCCAAATATCCAATTACCTTCGCCACAAGACCCTATTACCGTCTTATCTCCGAAAGCGACTTTTATTAACCACGGAATATCGAAGCGATCTCGTTCGGACAAATTTTATCGCGGTTTGATTCCGTTCTCTTCTCCCGTAACAAAGCACTAAAACAGTAGGTAATTAGGTGTTCCGAGGTGTTCCGTCGTCTACACAAGATGCGACGTTTCTGGTTAGTTATGAGTGTCCGAGCGTGAGGGAATCGATGAATCAGCTGCTGATTCCGTAGACGTCGTTAGCCGACGAAACCTCGATTATCACTGGCCGAGGTCGGCCGATAGCAAGGAAGGTGCGACCCCACTCGACACAGCTAAATTAGCACCGAAGCTACTTTTAATTACATTATGTACGGTTAATGTCGCGATACATTCGCGGTTGATTCGACGAGGGTTCGATCGTTCCGGGACTTGGGTTATGCGATTTTGTCGCATCGGGTTTAATCAAAGTTCCCGGCCACGCGTTTCATTTATTCGGTCGAGCTGTCGCGTAAGGATCGCGGATCGAGTCCAGTTGTTCGCGTTGTATCGACCTAACAAAGTGTTTTTGACGAAGGGTTTTTGACCAAGTGTTTTTGACGAAGTCTTCTCGACGAAGTTTTTTTTACAGGGTCTTACGCTCGGTGGGATCGTCCCAAGTTGATGGAAGTTAGGTGCAGAAATTGCCTTTGCGTTTTCCGTTTCTTTTAATTAAAACGCGCTCGGCGTCTACGACCAAAGATGTTTAATTAACCGATAGCTAAATCGGTTTAAATTTCGTGTCGCGAGCAGCGTATAAAATAATTATTATTACCATAACAACGACGACGACGACGACGACGACGACGACGACGACGACAACAACAATAACAATAATTTATCCATAAATCGCTATTTTCGTTAAAAATTATTTTCGAACAAAAGCATCGGATTTATACATTTTTATTTTAATCTTCTCTTCGAGGGATTTTAAATTTGACGCGTTGAATAATTAATCTTCGGAGATGAAGTCGAAGGCAACGAGGAACGACTGCGGTAACTATTGATTCGTAAATTCTGCTATAAATAATTACGATAAATCTTTTGTCGTGGTTCGACGAGTGTCCTTTACACTCGAAGCTTTAATTTTAAGTTTGAAAACGATTATAATTACTCGAAAGCTTATTTAAAAGCAATCTACCAAATAATAGTTGACAAAAACGTTTACGTCCGCCTTTTCGAACCTACCAACCGTCGAGTACTACGTTATATAGGCAGAGTGTAAAGTTCGCGTAATATCCAACATGGATTCAAAACAAAATTCATTACATCGAGGTAATGATTTTCCCAAACGAGGTTCATTTATATAAAATATACACGGCTGAGCTATTTTTTTTCCAAATTATACGGTAAGCCCGTATCTAAAATTAAAGTGATAATTAACTACGTACTAACGTATTCATAAAAGCAATTCATTCATCATAGTTGAGCTAACGCAAGAAGCTCGTTCAAAATTGTAAAAGTCTAAGAAGTTGATGCTTAGTGGGCGTCTTTGCGTAGATGCGATTCGGTAAAAACCGCGAACCGGCTCATAAAAGACTTTTTTTAAGTTAGCCGTGGTACTTTGCACGAAACGAACTCGAGATCGTAAAAACGCGATTAGTGGTTTCGCGAAAAAGCCGTTCTAGTTGAAATTTCAGGCAGAAGTCTGTGTACTACAAACGCCGATATTTCTTTGTAAATTCAGCGAAGGAATAAAGTTTAACATGGTAAATTGTATTGCGCGTTAAACACGATAGATTCTTATTTACGTCAGTTTTCTCAAGCACCGGATTATTAATGATACTTTGTACCTGTATGTAAATAATAAGGAAATTGCTCCCTGAAAAATGTACAGAATGGATAAATTTTCTTCGGTCGTACATTAGCGACGAGGGAATAATAGTTTCTCGTTATTAACTTTCAAAGGCTTTGCAAATTTTTTTCGAACAATAATTCATATAATGGATAAATAATCCTATAAAATCATTAACGTTACTTTGGGAATGTTTCGTATTTAAAACTTTGATATTATTTCGTATTTAAATATTTTGTACTCGAACGTTCGAGTAACTTTTTAAGTAATATTCGACAAATGAGTTAAAGCTTGAATTATCGCAAAGTATTGCCGCGAATTGAAAACCTCCCCTCCCTATTCTCGATCTTCGGATTCGTTGGCGTGATCTACTTTATGCTAACGTCCCTCGCGTCCGTGTATATTCGGAAAAGCATCCACGCTAGAAAAATGTCGTTGGAACGGAGAAACGCGTAACAACCGATAATCGTCGATTCAACGACGTCGCAGTTCCACCCCCGTCGAACTCGTAGCCCTCGAAAACCCTTCGAACAACGATCGTTGCGGACGTTGCGGACGTTGCGTCCATCTCCAAAACCGGCGCTGCGACTTTCACAGCCTCGCACCTCCGAGCTGCGAGATTCAAAGGGAGAAAACCACTCGATTCGGTCAAGTACCAAACGACTTGCTCTCTCTCTCTCTTCCACTCGAAGGGAGAGCTTCGCATTCGGGTGCGCCACCGAGTCGAAACCTCGAATTTGCATAGGACGCGCGTCGCCGCTTGGACGGGAGTTTCGGGTCTGCCTCGTATCACCTTATATTACCGACTCTTCATCCTTGAACGGCACTTTCACCCTTTGAGGATGGGAGGGGCTTCCCGGAGTTGGTATTTAATAAAGCGACTCGTTCGATATCGGGGGACGCAGAGTTCGGAGTTGCGTATTTGTCGAGTGCGTCGTACCGAATCGGACGAACGTTTATTATCGTTGGACCGGCATAAAATTAAAATATCTCAAGGGCAGTTGGTGCTCGGGTAAATTTTCGTGTCCATATTTTCCTTTGTAGCGGAAAGACAATGCTCGAGCCTCGATTCGCAAACGTATTACGTTTCCTATGGAACGTTATTAATTCAAGGTTCGGCTCTTGGGTCCAATACGCCAAGTAGTTAAAATTTAACGATCTAAGATTTTCGATTCGCGTTAGGATGATCGTTTCGAAGCATATTTTATTACCTTTTGTGCATCGTTTTCTGTAAAAGTCTTTGGTAGCAGCGTAATGAGCTGTGCATTATCCGATCTAACGAATCCAGAATCGGAGAGAACTTTCGTATCGAGGATGAATAACGAAATTTATTTATTATTATAGACGATAACGAGGCAGTCGCTCGCGTTATTTATCATTTCTCGCACGGATCATCGAACGTTGATAGATCGTAATAATGTGAATTTAAAAAAGTAAATACCACGCGATCGAGCGATACGATCTTTCGTTATTCGAGCGTAGTAATTACTTACTACGCGGGATCTTATTTAAAATAAATATTTATTTGACGAACGCGCGATGCAATTTTAATTAGAAACGGTGTTTTCGGAAAACTTACCGTAAACTTTGTTCCATTACTCAACGAATGATAAATCCGGTGCGGTATCCGCGTAAATGCGGAAATATGAATATAATAATATAAATGGAATGCGAAACGATTTAGATTTTTACAAAACTTGGGATAAATTGCGTTTCAGCTCTGACAAATAATTATAATCCCATACTGGAACGTTAACTTAGTCAGCTTGGAAAAGCTGCATTTACTTAATGAATCTTCAATCCCCGGCATCGACAAGACTAATTCGACACGTTTCACTCGTTCGCGTCAATCAGATTTGTAGATAAATCGTAAAACCAAAAGGGGCTCGTCGTTCCCAGAATTCACGTAATCTGAAGCTTAATTAATTCTCTTCTATTCATTTTTTATAGTAATTATTTTACCGCGAGTAATCTTACTCTGTTCGGATTATGTATTAAATTATGAATTACGAACGTTCAACGGGTAATGAAATTCGATTAATATTCGATCGGTGTTGTGTAATACAAATAAAATGAACTTTTTTCGACCTTAAATTCTGTTACGTATTCATGGAGTTACTGGTTACGATCCTATATAATTTAAATTTTTGACGATATAATTTCTATCATTCATTTCACATGGTTGAAACGTATTGAAAAAAATACGAGTATTCGCGTTCTTGGCGAGCGAGACGTTTTATTCGCGAAGAACATTTTTCAGGGCGTCGGACATTCGCATGAAATTAACATACAAATGCGAAACATTTACATATTTAGATATTTTGAAATTAATAATTGTCTTAATAAAAAGTATCTCCACTTCGTATTAAAGGTCCTTAGTTGGCAGAGGATGGCTGCTTATTTATTTAATTAATTCTGTATTTTTTATTTTTACGACAAGCATCGATACCTTTGTCGATACCATGTTTATCGATAAAAGGTATAAACTATTGAGAAAGTGAAAAAGCATGTTTTTAAAATATACCAGTGCAAAATGCGCATCGAAGGTATTTTTAATCCCTTACAAAAATTATAAAAAAGAAAAAGTATGGCCTTTATAAAATTTTTCGCAATGTTTATAAACTCAAAATAACAAAGTTCTGGTTTTTACAGTTTTAATAAAAAAGTACGTAAAGGTTTTAGGCGAATTATAAAAATATTTTTACATAGTTGAAATAAATTTCGTATATTTTCTGCGCGGATAACGAAAAATTAATTTAAAAAAAAAAATTCAGAAAAAGTTTTTTTGAAAGTATAATCGAACGTGTTCCGTTATTTCGAGCTTAAATCTAAATCATTCGATTAAAGTTATTGTATCGCCGATAAAAAAAATGTGAAATAAAATTTGAAAGAAGATAATTAAGACGAAGCACTTTCGCGAAATACCTGAGTAATCGAAGAAAGGAATTGGGTATTCCTTTCTTTCTCGTTTCGCTTTTCTCTGTTCTCATTTCTCTTTCTCTTTCTCTTTCTCGCTCTCCCGTTCTCCCGTTCTCCCGTTCTCCCGTTCTCCTGACTTAAATAAACGAAGCTCCCGGTTAACACTTGCCCCGTCTTTCTCTCTATTTATCCCTCCCGGTTGACAACGGAGCCGTTAATTCGCCTGTATTATCAACGTTCGGACGTAAGCATCTCTCCGAAGCTACTGATTTATAGTATTCTCGCATTTTCGAATCCGCATCTAAATCAGACTAAACCGCATCGACTGCAGTGTCCTGCAAATGTCTATCCTGCCACCTTCGACTACGATTATAGTCCAAGGGGATTATAGTCTCTGTTTCGTTCTTTTATTTATCGCTAGACAGTAAGAGTTATCTTCTAGTATTCGTAAAGAACTAAAATTATGAACTATCGCGAGTTCATTTTTTACTCGCCTTCGCACCTTACGACACGGATTAGAAATGTCACGTTTTTATTATTTTTATCATTGAGCATCCAACGTAATTAAAAAATAAATTAAAAAGTAAATTTTAACGAAACAGTTTTGATTCTTCAGCCTAAAAAAGTAATCTATTTGTCTCTTTACGAATATCTCGAATACGGGAAGAATATATAAAAATAGATATTTATTTCAATAGCGATATTCTATTACACTTTACAACGCGAAAAAGTAATTTCTTCCAAATTATACCGTGCAAAGATACGATTACCACACACATTTTCTATAAGGAAACGTCAACGGATACGTTTTTATTCATTATTTTTTACGATAAAGAAGACCTAATCTATATTTTATGGCTGTGCTCTCGTTGTATTTTTCTTTGCTCGAGCAAGAATACTCGACCCGTCTCGGAAATACAATTGTTATAAATTATAAAATGAAATATACGAAAATTAAGCGAACGCGTATAATATGTTTACCCCTAACCCCCTAATGTTAAAAGAGCTAGAGCATCTAGAAATTTCGAAACGAGCTAAGGTCGGTCCGACTCCGAAGCACTCGGTCGCACGAACTCGGCAACATTACCGAGAACTGCAGCCTCCGCTTAAGAATTCCCCTCGCGTCTTACTCACAGTTACTTAATCCCATTTTAAAATCATGCAATTACCCAAACGTGAGAAAGCGGCCACTCTCCATTCGCACGTGCGCGCGAGATCCTCTCTCTCTCTCTCTCTCTCTCTCTCCCTCTGTCTCTCCCTCCCTCTGTGTCCTCGGCTACAGCCGCGTCGCGAAGCTTGGGCGCAATTACGGAAGCCCAAGGATTAGAATCCAGTTTCAGCGGCGAAGTGGATTAGCCAGTCGATCGGGGCGACCTTCGAATTCGGCGACCCTCGGGCGATGCAACCGATCGATTCCCTCGGAGCGGGTCGACGTTCGCTTTACGCGCGATTCGCGTTGACCCCCGAACATCCGCTCGACACTTTTGAGGAATTCAGATCTCGCAACTCTCCCCCTTGGCTCTTTGTAGGCTTAGCGGACTGCGGAGTAGTTTACGAGGGCGAGGGTGAGAAAGAAGGCGACGAATATTCACGTGTCGCCGTAAGAAATTATTCGCTCGGTGGTTACGAATACTCGAGCGCGGGTTTCTCCGGACTCGCTTTTTAAGCTCGAATACGGTGATTCGATTTAGTTTTATCAGCACGGACGAGTGATTTCCGACTCGAGGCCTTCGCCGATAACCACCGAGAGCCCGTCCTCGAAAGAACCGGGGCTGGATCGATCGGTTAATTAATTAGCGACGTTAACGCTTCCAAGCGAAAGAATCGAGATTATCCAGCGACGTAAAATTTTTATAATATTTTATAACGTATTTCAATGTTGAGGCTAACGTAACTCGACGGCTTTACGAAACGTAACGTAATACTAATTGAAATTTACGTTACGAACGTATATTTGGATCCACGCGTCGTAATTCCGATACGCGTTGATGATACGCGTTTAATGAAAAAATGGAAGCTCCGTGCAATATGGAAAATATTGCGCTCGAGGGAATTAAAAGATCGGCGAGAATTCGGTTCGATAAAATACTTCCTATTTCGTTAGAAACGCGTTGGCTGCGTTCGGCTCGGCTCGGCTCGGCTGTCGCAAAGTTCGCGCACGAACGAAACTACGATTCCTCGAGTACAAAGAAATATTTGTCCGTCGAGGCTCGAATCCGCGTAAATCGCTGCCGAGGACTCGAACTTCCGAACGGGGACGACGAAAATTCGCGCACCGATTTCCACTCGAAACGTATTTCACAGGATGGAAGGACTCGGAGGCTCGTCATCCCGACTCGCGTGGGTTGCTCGTATCGGATCCATCCGAATATTCGTACTTTTCAACTGAAATTATCGAGAGGATACCCAAACATTTTTCGAACGGTTATTACCAACGTAGAATAATTTCGACGGCCAGTAGTTTTGGGCTCGTAACGTTATCGCGGCTCTTTTAAGAGTAGCTCTCGGAGTAAATAATAAAGCGTTTCGTTCGTTCTCTAGATTAAATTAGTCGGATTTCGCTCCGCGGGAAAATATTCGCACGATAAGCGCTTTATCCAAAAAAACTTTTAATGAAAATTCCGCTACGTACGCGATCGTAAACATCTATTAGAAAGTTATCTCGGCTGAAAATACTTGTAAACAAGTTGGATCCGTGAAAAAAAGTGGACTCCCCTCCGCTCGGGGGGCGTTTAGGGGGTAGCGATAAAAGCGGAAAGGTATCGAAGGAACCAGGATGGCGATCGACCGCGTGGAGTCGTGAAACAGCCGCTGGACCACCGTCGGGAGTCGCTCGAGCTTGTTTCTCTTTATCTCCCCTCTCCCCCTCGCTGGGAGCGGTCGGACAGCGGCGAGTTTTCGTAGTTACTTTCGCAGCGAAGGGAAACCCATTAGCTCGAACGCAATCAGCTAACGACCCCGGCGGCATTGTAAAAGCGACCGGTAGGAACGCTAACGAGCCTCGTACCGATGCTCTGGTGGACCCGCGTCTCTCCCGCGTCTCTCCCGCGTCTCTCCCGCGTCTCTCCCGCGTCTCTCCCTCGTCCTCTTCCGCGGATCGTTCGGCCAGGGTTGAACCTGCATAAAGAAACGCGACCTTGCGATCGCGACGCTGCGGTTCAAGTTCGTCGAGCGACGCTAGAAATTAAGGGCTGCATTTCCGTAATTAAAAAGTTGAGACCGGTGCAAGTTCCGGCGAGCTGAAATATCGAATAATTATGCCACGTGGACACGTTTTTGAACGCGGAGCTTAATCACCGAGATGGAACTTAATATGCTCTCGCTGTTTACCTTGATATTAATAAAAATGGAAAAGAGCGCGCTCGAGGTTTTAACGTTTCTACGTGTTCTCGAGATTAAACATTTCCAGCGATTTATTATAAACGCAATTTTCTGAAAATTTTGCCTCGTATTCGTATAAAATGTGAAAGGAAAGGATTCGCAAAAATTCATAACCTGCATATGGATGATACCGCGCTAAATCTACATATTTTTTCTGCCTTTTTACACGGGGATGCCTTTTTTTATCTTAGGATGTTTTCATCTTGGAATTTTTACGACGTATCCGAAATTTCGAAATTTTCATCCTCGTTCGCCTTCGCGCTCTTTCTAATACGACGCACTTACAAATTACAAATTTTATTTGCGAAGAAAGCAACCTCGAAATTAAAAAAATAATTTGTTCCTCGTTGCCGATGATACCGATAACGACGAATTCGCGCGATCGATTTCAACTTTAAGATCGAGAACAAATTAATAATTCGGCTCTACGATCTTGTCGTTTAAAATATATTCCAGTGCGCAAATATCGAAAAGTCTTTCGCGGTTGAATTAGAAGTAAAATAAAATCGCAAATTTTATCGAATGAGACCGAATTTGTATAGCAGAAATAAAGAATTCATCTTTTATATTACTGTTTTCGATGAATTTCACTTTCGTACGTAGCTTCGAAATTTCAGAATTTCCGAAATTACCGCAAACTGTGAGCAATAAATGCTTTTCGGTGATTTCCATTTCAAATTTCTCTGTAAAACTCATTAATTGAATTGACTTTCGAATAAACTTTTTAATTCTGTCGCGGATATCGATAATTTTTGTACGGACGCGACAGTAACGAAAGTTAAAAGAATCGGAAAATGTAATTATTTTTATTTTGGTCTTTTTTTAGTTAGCTACGTTATTTTCATTTATCGTTACCGATCCTTCGAATATAAATCGCAGATAAGATTTCAACTTATTATACGTTGTTTCTCTAATAAAATTATCTTTATTTCGGAATATACGATTATTCAAATTTAAAACGTTAGTGCGATCAAATTCGCGAGATGAAAGTATTTATTATCCCATATAATTCGATCTTGCTTGATTAAATTATTCTCCAACTCGTAATTCGCCGCGATAACTTAGAATCTATTATTCAAAACAAATATATTTATTTTCATAAACTACAAACTAGAATGCGCGAATTCATATTTCGTTTCCGAGGAAACTGTCGAATTCATAAATTAGATTTAAACCGCGAGCCACGCGAAAAAGCAAATAATTTTCTCTTACGAATAAGCAACGCGTTCCGGTTTTCACCGTACGTACGTTTGTTCGTCACAGCGCAACATTTCATCTTTCATTTCGCGTCACTGCGACTCGACATCGCCCGTTTCACACAAAATACTAAAAGCTCGATATAATTCATCGAGTAACATAGTTTGGCGCTTCGGCGAATTTGAATATACGCCCGTCGAGTCGAAAGTAGCCAGGAAAATGAGCGCCGGAAAATTTTGCGTAGTTTCGAAAGTTTTCCACAAAAGTTTCCTGCTCCTCCCCTCTTTCGACCCTCGTATGCACCCATCATCCTTAACATTCCGTTCCGATTCGGGAATTTTCGACCGTTCGATACGATTCGCGTTCGTTCTAAACGGTTTAGCGAGAAAAGAACATTTTCCCGTTCTTCTCTAACAGGAGTTCGTTCGTTGATCAAACGTAAAGAATCGGTCGTTCGATATTCCCTTCGAACGACATCGATGGTATGCATACCGTCGTTACTTTCAAATAAATTTAATTGTATCCATATCCCGGTTTCTAATTTTCTTCCCGCGTATATCGTATATTTTTTTTAAGAATTTGAAGCTCGGCGGTTGTATTAATTTTCATAATTATCGAAGAAGACGAAACTTCAAAAGTGGTATGTAATTAACAAAAAATAAAAATTCAGCTCGCTAATGAATTATAAATCAGCGATGCTATTCATAAAGATGAAAATTAGAAAACCAAATAAAAGAGGCGTAACAAAACGTATGAAAGAGAAAAGTGAGCGTAAGAGAGTCTGTGAAACACGAAGCGAAGATGAGCATTGAGAAAAACAAGGCAAATCGGAGGAAAGGGGAGCGAGGGATAAATAGAGAGAAAAAAACTAGATGAAAGCACGTGCAAAAGAGCGCAAAAAGGGGTATCGCGAAACCCAAGTACAGAGCGAAAGAGATAAAAAAAGTGCAAAGAACAAAGTAAAAAGAGGACAGTAATCTGTGCAGGGAACGAACGAACAAGCGGAGGCAAAAATTTCCGAGTGATTTAGCGCTGTTTTAAAACTCGCGCGCGCGTCGAGCGGCAGTTTGGAAGGGCCATTTTGTCGAGGCATCGGAATCGGTGTTCGCGTGCTCCGATGTTTCGACTGCAGTTCATAAAATTGTTTTTTCCTCGCGAAGCGTTATAAAATTTTCATTCCAACGGGAGGAAAGTATCGAGGAAAAATTTATCGCTACTTCCGCGTAACCGGTTATTTACCTTACGGGCACCCAACGACGTCGCGTCGGAGTCGAGACTTTTTTAATGCTACGCGGATTAAGTACAATTCTAAGAATATTAAAAACATCGACGACTGACCTACGATTTCGTTTTAATCGCGATAAAATTAACGAATAAAAAGTTGTGATGCGACATCAAAATCATCGAGAATAAACAATTTAATGCTGCGAAGCGCATATTTAAAGTATTCTACGATCGAATTTAAACGGTAGAATATAATTGTTCTAATGTAACGATCGCATTTTTTGTAAGGGTTGTTAAACGAATATCGAAAATTATTGATGGCGATACGATGCGAACGAACTTAAGGATATTGTCTATTCAGATAATTAAAGATAATTAGAAGTTATTACAAAAAGTGTATAAAATTTCTAAATTACAGTTTATAATTAATATGTAGGTGAAGACTATGTTTTAGTTCGTAGCTAAATATAAATATAAACATGTTTTTTTTATTAAAATACTTTACCGATTAATGATTTATATCTTTATCCGTTTGTTTCTGAAACATCGACAAAATTCAGCAACGGTATAAAACACGAAGCTATAGCGTAATCATCGGGTATTTGATTATAATTTTAAATGCTATTTATTTTGCGTTTTACGATTTATATATTCAATCGAGAACTTATTTTAAGAAATTAATTTATTTTTCGAACGTATCGAAACTGTGCGAGATAAATCATTATTTAACTATATTTATTTACATCTGACAAACAAAATATTTGTTTATTTGAAGGCTACTCTTATATTCATAATTATTGTTCTTTTTTAATTTTTCAGGCAATTCAAATTGATCGGAGAAATGTGTGTTGGAGAAAAAGCTATTCAACCCCTCCGCGAGTGAACTTGGAATAGTTCAATTCTATGGTGGTCGTGAACTTTCAGAATGTCCTTGAAAACTTTTCAAGTTCGATGCAGTGTATGGTTTCTCTTCTATCGCGCGAAGACTACTTTTTTTTTATAATAAATTGCATCTATTGTAAGTAACAAAGTAAATATTTCTATTAACCTGAACTTTATCGAAATAAATATGCTACTAACTTTGTCGTGTGCAATCTTGATTACTTTTCCTACAGTTGGTAACTTGTAACCTATAAATTAAGAATGTAATTTCTCAACTTTGATAATTTTGGTCGTAATTATTTTCGTGCTTGTGAATATATTTTCTTATTTACGTACGTATATTATGTAATAAAACTACCCGTAAAAAATAAATATTTTCAAATTGTACTTTTGATAAATTGGGAAAGTTATTTAATATAAAATAAAGAGAAAAAATAAATGTAGGCCGTTTTAAAAATTATTTCTCACCTAAAGCAAACGGTCGATATCTCGATTCTAACCAATTAAAACAAAATTTGCTTCGAGCTAATCTCTCAACGTTAGAATATGTACGATCTCTTTTTCGATATTTGTTATCCGTGGTCGCTAAACCGAAAGCACCGAACGTAAGTAATTTTTCACCCGACTCTCGCATTCGATAGTTTCCCTCGGAGTTTCCGCTTCTTATGGTAATTACGTATGACTGTAATCACGGGAAAGTCTAGCCTCCTTTTATCTCCTTTTATTATACCCCAAATCGTTTTCACGTTGACACAGGGTGGCCCCCTTATTATACTCTACTCAGTTTTCTTGTGCTCCCGTTCGCGACAGCATTATAAAATTATCGGCTTCTAACTCCGCTGCAACGTTACATTCGCTCGATGTTTAATTAAACGCAAACACGAATCAAAAAGACTCGCTCGGTTGAAACTTCTCATGGCATCATGGCACTGCGCAGTTCTAACTTCCGACGCGCGTCGAGGTGACTTTCAATTACTTCAACGTCTTTGTCAGAAGCTACCGCTCATTATTCGTCATCTCCCTTACACTCGTTTCTACTTACTACTTCGTCGCGAATCGAACTCATCTCCTTCCTACGTGATTTTCTTATACTTTTTCGCGCAAGTGTATGTTCATGTGTGTGTCTGCGTGTGGGTGAGTCGGTGTACGTCTCTCTCGCTCTACTTACCCGCGCATTCGCGAGCTTGCGAAAGTATAGTACACGGTAATATACTTCTCTTGCAATCCTCCGCGCGATATCGAATTTTGATATGTAATCTTATTCAAACTCCTTGTTTCATCGGTATGCTTTGAATTGGTATTGTAGTTATTCCAGTGCGAAGAAAAGACGATTCGTTGGAACCTCGTTCCACAGAATCAGAGACTACTGATTTTCAAAGTTAACCTGATTTCTACTTTTCTTCTCGTTAAATTCATTAAGCATCGTTATCTACTCAGCTTTGCTCTCTACCGTTAACATTGAGATAAAACATTGGGATCGCATTCGAGTTACCGAAAAAGGTAACTCATTTTATTTTAAGAATCTATGTATATTTTAATTCACTCTTCAATCTAGAGCTCGAGTTGGACGAGTCGAAATGATATTGGATAAAAATTTAACCGAATAATATTTAATAAGGAATCCTCGACAAATTATCCATTCTACGTTAACCACGGATCACCAAAGATCCGAGTTAGATTAATTTTTTTTTAATTTCTCGAAACTTCGTCATCTTTATCTCTTCGAAAAATCTCGTTTAACGAATTTATCGCGTTAATTAAAAATTAAGGTCTCAAGATAAATATTCTTATTTTCTCTATTTATAGACTCGTTGGAATGGTTGGAAGTCGATTTTTAGACTAAACCATCGAACGGGACTATTTATAATGATTTTTACGATTGGATTTCTCTCGTTAAACGAAAAATACGAGAGAACAATGAATACGATGAAATTCGAGCCAAGGAAAAATAGTCGAAAAGATCCGTTCAAAAGTGAATACTCTGACCATGGAACGAATCGAGTACTCAATCCACCGGACTTAATTTCATCTTGGTATTATATTACCAAGCTTTTCTGCTAGCTCGACATTCTCGACGAAAGCGGAGGAAGAAAAACAACGTTTTCGACGATTAGCGAAGATTTTTGCCAACGTCCTCGTCTCCTCCGCGTTGCCCTTATCGCACCGAAACAAGACGCGTTATTTTGTAACACGCTCGATTATCCGTTGGACGTTTAACGAAACGTCGAGGCACGCGACGTGGACCCGACACCGAAATGGTCGTGAATTATTAAAAAAAGCGAAATCCACGGTACCGTGACGAGATTTAAAGCGCGAATTATTCCGGAGAAAGACGAACGCACGGGTGAATGGACCAGTCAACCGCAACCGTCGGTGCACTTTGCTTCGTTTTCAAATTTTATTGTTCCACTTTTTTGCTGACTCGCCGTACGTCGCCTGCGTCACTGGATTTTGCATTAAATTTCTCCGATTTTTCCGCCGAAACAAAATTTCACGGATGCGTTCGAGTATCGGAAAATGTTCAATTTTTGAGCTTTCCCCGGAGCGTCGTTAATACTTCCGAACGAGTTTTCGATTTCAATAAGCCGATGCGAGTCGATGGAAACTCGTGTCCTTAACTCCAGCGCCTCGGGTCTAAATACAACGGCGTTTTTATTTCCCAAGGAAAATCCAGTATCGCCGCCCTTGGCTCGCCACCGAAGCGCTTTCCACGATAAAAGAATCTTCGGGTTCGAAAGATCGAAAGATTCACGGAAATTCATCGCCGAAAAATCTTGGAAATCCAGGCCATCCCATCCATTCGTTGGTTAAACCGAAAACCGAGCGAGTCGATGCATCCCGTAGTTTTATTCATGATTCCAGGAGGGTTTCCTTTCTCCCGGCTCCTTGAGCTTAAGCCAGAGACTTTTCTTGCGGTTGGCTCTCCGATCGATGCCTTCAATTATGGGAATTGCGTGTTTTGTACAACATGCATTTTTCCGTCCTCGCGGGCAAGTCGTTAAAAAAGTTTGCACCGCGAATTCGGTCGCTGATTTTTGACGTTTACGCCTACGCTTCGATCGGTGTAAACATTTTTTTTCGGTGAATCGAGTCTAGCGTCGAGTTCCTTTTGGCTCGTACTAATTAAATTATCGAGTTACCTGGAAAATTTATTATCCATGAAACTTTGTCAAAGAGTTTCATCGAATGGACGTTTTGTTATTGTATTTTTGAAAAATATTCTGCCAACACTTTTGAGTAAAAATTATTATTATTATTATTGAAATAACGATTTAGAAAAGTAATCGAATGAAAAATCGATATCAATTTATAAAAGTTTCAAAGTTTTTTTAAATGAAAAGCATTTATATGTATTTAACACGTATATTTTCGTAAGTAACGTTTGAATTCACGCGTAATATTTTAAATGCGTTTATAAAGGTAAATACTTTACGATAATTTAAATAAAAACATATTTCATTTTAATATTTTTTATAAAAATGAAAATGCGAAGATATCGTTATTAATGTGTGTATCGTATGGTACAAGCGTATGCGCAGTATATTCGTGTCCGCGTGTGTCCGCATAAATTTTTCGATATCAACGAACTTATTTCAGCTCCATCGTGTGTAAGATCTTAGGTTCATATACGTTGAATATTTATATGCGTATATAAATTATACAAATAAATTAAATATTTAAAACTTTTGCTCGATTACGTTAGACGATGAATACATTTTTCTAACAAACTTGTCTTTCGATAACGTCTCCGTGTTTTAAATTATTTTAGATTGTTTATCGTTGTTCGATTATTATATAGACGAGTCAAAAGTATCCAAATTATTCGATAACATTTTAAGATATAATTATAAATATTAAATCTAACGATGGAACGGAAATTTTAATTTTTGAATCAAATAGAACGAAAATGTAGTTATAAAGAGCGATAGTTATAAATCTTTACAGATACCCCGAATTTTTATATCTACCGTATAAGTTGTTTGTCCAACTTTTTTCGATGATGAATTTTAAAGATATTACACGTTTTTTCCCGTTTAACTTTCTTTCTATCTTTATATTTAAGAAATTGAAAAATTTAGCGAATTTTATCGCTACATAATTATTGGAACGAGATTATGTTCGATAAAATTTCAATTTAATTATGTTTTATCGTTGTAATTTTGTTTAAACGACGTGAAATAAAATCTTTATTTTCCACGGTATTTAGTTTTAAAAACGAAAAATTTCGCGATAAGTTTTATATACGATTCCAAAAAAACTTCTTAAATACATATAAATTTACGTATCTCTCGAACATCGTCGTCGTTACGCTCTTGGTTGTTCTTATGTACAAAAAATACGAACGTAATTTCTTTCGAGTCCCATAAATTACATCTTACAAACATTTATTCGTCACTGTAAATTCACGACATTCGCGATTCTATCGGTGATCGCTTCTCATTCGAATTCGTTCCGAACAAATGGGTTATGCACCATCGCGGCAAATAAGGTCATAAGACAACGCCACGCGTGCGAGTAAAGATGATCCAGCTTCGATGAAGCGGTCGTAGGTAGCGAAATAAACCGCAGTCTCGGTGCACTCGTCGAGTCCACCGAGCAATTATTTAGTACGGAGACAAAGACGTCTTTGGTACGACGACGACAACGACGACGACGATGACGACGACGATGACGACGACGACGATGACGACGACGACGATGACGACGACGACGACGACGACAACGACGAAGAAAACGTTGTCTTATCCGACAAAACAAATATCTCGAGTCGATAGCTGATTTCGAGCTCTTACAGTTTTTATTCGCTGATATCGAGATATTTATCGGATCACGGATGCAACGATAATTTTTTATGCTGTCTTTGCGGAACGAAATCAAATTTAGAAAACAATTTTGGTAGGTCCGATTCCTTTTTAAAGAATATTTAGAAAGTTTATTTTACAAATTGAATCGATAAATTGTTCGATATACATTTTGCATTCTAAACAACCGACTAATTTCGAGTGAATTAATTCTAAATACGTCGTATATCATTCGATATAATTGCATTTTAAAAGTTTCCGTTATGAATAGCGGAAAAGAACGAGTGAAAATAGTATATTAAATTGTTCAAAGCTTATCCTGGGCATTTTAGATCGTTGCGAACGTTTTAAAAAATATTCGTCTTTAACGATTTTTCGATCTAGTAGCGATAAAAAGGTAGAATCTCGTAGGTTAAAATATTTCACGAGTAAGCAGTTTTCGAACTCGTCGACGAGTTATTTTCCATCCAGGGAAAAAATGAAAAAGGGAAGAGGAAAAGCCGAAGGTTCCTTGGAAAAATCAGGCGTTTAATAAACTAAACGAAACACGTCGGAATCAGTGTAAAAATACTCGCACGTATTTCTAAAATCAATCGAAGTTCCTCGGTTGCGGTGCATCGAGGAGTCGGGAAGGGTAAAACGTCGGTATTACTTGGAGTGGAAATAAACAAAGCCGAATCGCGATCTTGCAACTTAAACACCATACGCTCGTGACTTATTTATTCAAGCTCCGCTCCCGTCGCGAATAACCTATTCAAATTGCATCGCTGTCGCAACTCGGAGAATCGCACGTACGCACGCTCATTTTCCTCCGATGAATATCAATCGACGCCGCGAGCGGTCGCTCGGTGGACGGTCTACGTATTTTTCGTTGGTTCTGGTCGAGGGGGCGCATCGTCGAGGCTGGAGATCGATCGAAGGCAACGGTCGCGTCGCGGATGCATCGTTAACGGTAACCGTCGATCCTTGGCAGTTTCCTCGACCCGTCCTGGCGAGTGCGGATTGGTGTACGGATTGGTGTACGGATTGGCGGGTGGAGGCGGTGACGGGAGAGTCGAGGTGCACGCGTGGGAGGTGGAATAAAAGGCGACTTCTGTTTTATAGGAGACGAGCAGTGCAGAGGAACGACTGGTGGTGTAACGACGCTCCGATGTCACGGCGAGGGGAAATCGGAAGGGAACGCGATGGGAGCGAGATGGGATCGAGATGGGAACGAGATGGAAACGAGATGGGAAACATAAGTAGAGCGGAAGAGTGCCGAGTTCGAAGCGCACAATCGCATTATCAACCTCGTAACGAGGCTGCCTAGTGCCGTTCATACTTTGAGTCCTTATAGTGCCTTTTCGCGTGGCGTCGGGATTTCTTATGGAGAATACGTCGAGGGGAAGCGACGCGTCGGAATACGGAATTACGATAATGCGAGACGCGCATTTCTTATATTTCATAATTTTATTATTATCGAAACCAGTTTTTTCTTTCGACTCGTCGCTTTCTTCGCGTTTCCCGTTTCTATATAATTTTTCATTCGTTTAAATGGCTTTCGTTGCGAATTTCGAGATTTTACGAAAGATGATTAGCCGAGGCAAATTTTTAATACCCTTTTTCCAAATTTCGAGCTTGGAATTGTTTAAACGTGTTATATATGTAAATTCGAAATATGTATGAAAATGTCTACATGGGCCATAGATACGGATCTGCATAAATGAATAAAATTCGTTCTAAGCCTAATTACATAAATATTATTTCACATTTATTTAATTATAAAACTTAAAGTCAATAAGCGCGTAAATTAAAATAGTAAATTCGATCGGTGTATTCGATGTTAAAATTTTTAAAGACAAAGTTGCTTTGATTTTAAAACGTTGATAATTATTTATAATACGATCGTGCGTTACTTTATAAAACTTTTCTAAATTTATACCGATAAGATATATTTGTATAAACACCCGTGAATAAATAACGATAAAATCTCTTTTAATAAAATTTTTTAGCAATTTACTTAAGATTAATATTTTTCTATTTACCGTATTCAACTTTCAAACAACGAATAAAAATATACAAAAAGAGAGAAAAATTGAAAATGTTTGTGTTTCATAAAGAATCACTTAGACTAATTAAATTCTGAAAAGAAACGAAGAAAGAAAAAATATTTGTTACTCGATACAACCATGGGTTTCGTATATTCCAATAGAATTTTCCAATCGAAAATATTACAAAACCATCGCATCGATTACATGTCAAATAAATTTATATTACATAATTAAAGTATATTTTTAAAAACTTTAAACTTTCAACTTTTTAGAATGTTCGTAAATATCTAATTATCCAGTATTCTTACAAGCTTATACATTTTTCTATCTAAGTTTTTAAAAATATATAAAAAGTCCGAGTTTAAATGAAATTTTTTATTTTAACGAAGAACTCGTTTCGAAAATTAAATTTTTTCTCCGGATCGGTAAAAAGTTACTTTATCCAAATTAAAACATAACGTATATCGCGAATAGTGCGTTCATCGAAAAGAAATTCAACGAGAAAAATCGAATAGTCGTAATCACGAATTAAATAAACCTCGTTAATTATCGTAACGTCGGAACGTCCGATATTTTTAAAAGCATAATCAGCAAAATAGGATTCGTCGTCATCGATAGAATTTGAGATCGAGACGACGACCAAGTAAAATTCGTTCGCCGACGTAAGCACGCAAAAAAAAAACGTTACGCAGCTTCGAACTAAAAATCGCTGGACCGGAATTCGTACTTTACAACGGATGATCACTCACCGTTTCCAGAAAGACCGAACGAAGCTCCGGGTTGCACCAGAAGAGCGACGAACGCTACGATCGCCAAGAAAAACATCGCGGACCTTCGGAAAATTATCGGCGACACTATCACATCGTTACGGCACTTTTCCGGATTCTCACTACACCCACTGACGCAGATCATCGTCTTCATCGTCGATCGGCAGAGGAATTCCTCCCGAGTTTCGCTGGCTTTCATCCTTTCACCGCAATACCTCCGACGCTGATATCTTCCGAACCGACGATGCAACGAGCGTTTCAACCAAGATACCAGGATTAATCTTGATTCCTTATCGTCCTCATCGATCGGCAGCAGCGAAATTACCCGCACTCGAACAGTAATCGATGGCTTCCTTCGCTCGACCAACGGTCTCCAGGATTCGTCGTTCGGATCACTTCCAGACTCGGATCGGAACGTCTGGATCACGCGCTCCAGAAACGTTGGAGCGACATCGAAGAAGCGATCGAAGAAGCGATCGAAGAAGCGATCGAAGAAGCGATCGAAGAACCGGTAGTTCCTCACTGATTCAAACACATCATCCGCGTCCGGCCGCAGTTGTCTCCGCAACCTCGACTCACTAGCCGCTTATCATTCCTCCAACGATTGAAAATCGAAGATCGAAAGAGACGGTCCTGTCTCTTTCGAAACTGTCCAAGATAACTCCCGTGAGAGCTTTAGATCCGAAAGCACCAGCGCTGCAACGCCCGCCGCTCGTAGCGAACCCACCCGAAGCTCGAAGGGCAAGCCCTCAAACGGTCAGCGATCGAGGCATCGCTCGGGTTGTGGGTATGTTGGAGGCCCGAGGCGGACCGACTGGATTTGGCGCGCAAGGGCGGCACCCGGGAGGCTCGGTCCTTGGAGGTAGCGAGGAGGTAGCGAGGAGGTAGCGAGGAGGTAGCGAGGAGGCGGCGAGGAGGCGCGAGGAGGCGGGAGGAAAGCTCCCACGTGTACGTCCTGCCGCGTCGAGGCGCCCGGCGCTACTGACGGCGCACAGCCACCCGCTCTCGTACCAAAGACCAGCGGGGGTGGGAAGGCCGACGCCGGAGTCGCTCAGGGTGGCGGACGGCGCAACCCCGTCGGGCGGGGAGGCTCGAGGCTTTAAGGTGCGCAAGGTGGAAACGGTCTGGGTTCGCTCGCCCGGCTTTAGTCTCGTGGCCTTGGAATTGTTATTTAGTCGTGTTAGTCTCTCATTCGGACGAGGAGTTCGGAGGTGGACGCAGCTAAGATGCCTAACCTTAGCGAACAAAACCGCCAAAAATTTCTACGAACTCGGTTCAGCCTTATCGAACGTAATTTTTTTATACTTTTCTCGGGTGTCGAAAAATGGGTAACGATTGCTGGATAAACGTTCTCTCTCTCTCTCTCTCTCTCTCTCTCTCTCTCTCTCTCTGTGTCTATGGCGAAGCTCATATTTTCGCAACTGGTAGCGTATAATTTTAAAAGATTCCGGAAAAATACTTCCGGATTCGCATCTCGTCTATCGACTCCTGTTATTTTGCAAGGGGAGATCATAAACTTTGTACACGACTGTACTCGATCGTATATTCTTGGAGGTTTTTACACTTTGAAAATGTTAGCGCTCGAATCGATTCATTTCTCTCTGTTCCATTCGATGTACTTATACGACGCGAATTTAGATACGATTCATCTCTCGTCCGTTTCATCTGCGCCGGGCTAAATATTATTTAACAAATTACTCGCGGTCCAACGAAATCGCGGGTCGGCGTAATTGTTCTTAATTTAGATTTAAATTAAAACACGACTCGTTCGCGATCGAATGTGCTCCTACGGTAAATCACGCGGTTGCGATTTTGAAACAATTTGGCTAAAATGTGAGTGGGACGGCGAAAAGGTTAAAAGTATTATGATTCGTGGTTAAATATAATAAGAGTGTAAGACAGTTACCGTATTATTCGAATGTTTTCTCCAAATTTATGATAATTTATTCTTTTTCCGAAGTTTTTAATACGATATTCTGGCCAGACATTTTTATAAAAAACCATTTTCTCCGATATCGCTTGTATGTATCCATTTGTTTCTTTTCCTTCTCTCTCGGCCTTAGTTTTCTCAGCGTCTACTTTTTCTTTTTTTCGATCTCATGGGTGAAACGAGAGGCCGATACAGCAGCTAGCTTTACTACTTATCTTATACGAAACCGCTTATGTCTATATTTTCTCTTCGTGCCTTGCTCTTCGCAAAGTCTCGGGAGGGAATTCCGGAAGGATCTTCACCGAACCGTTTCGACTTCAAAATCATGCAGCGGATCACGTCGACTTATCGAAGTACAACCTACGTACTTTATTCCGCGTCCGTTAGTCATCGGGTCTGATTTTGATAAATGCGAAATAGTTGATATCGAACATTTTTTTCGTCCTTTGTACCGATAAAATTACATTTACGATCGAATGTTCGTAATTAGTTTGCGTTTTAAGTTACCGTTCGATGCACCGAAATAAAATTAGTTTACGTTGTTCAACGAAAAACGAATTAAAATTGTTGATTTAATATTATTTTTATATTTGTATACGAATCGTACCATCTCTTAATCGCGATGTCTGTTAAAAAATTAATATATATTTGTTTCGTAAATAGGAATGAAAGTATGTTCCAAATGTAAATAAAAGAATTTCTCTAAAAAACATTCCTTTACGAATAACAAAAATGATTTTATTTGAAAAAATCCCTTTGATCTCCATTTAATTAATTTCACTTATTAAATAGAGCTAGAAAATATTTTAAAATATTTTACATTGTTTTAAGCAAAATTTATATTATTTATAAAAATTAAAAGGTACACGCGATAGAATTTATATTAAAATTTATAAGGAATAACTTTAAAAATTCTGAGCATAATTTTTTATATAAAAATTTTATTTTCGCAAATACAAATATTTATATTATTTATAATAAATTATATACGTTCGTATCATTATTTTTATCTTAATTTAAATTAGATAAATCTACTCTTATTAGAACTCTGTATTTTTTAAAACTATATTGTACGAACTTTCATTAATTATTTAATAACTTTATTTAATAAACCAACAAATATAATATTACAATCGCAATCAAACATCCAGGTAATATTTAACGACGTTATTTTTTTATGAATATGAAAATGATTAAAATAGGTGTTCGCGTCGTACATTTTGATCTCCGATTAATAAGTAAATGAGTAATAATTAAATTAAATTTACAAATTTTTTTCATAGTAGTAACGCAATTAAAATAAATTAAGGATAAAAAATATCTAAATAATAGAGCGTAATTTACTGATTAAAAAGCTTTTCTTCGATCCGTCAAGAAGATAGTTTCAATTGTGAGTAATGTTTTCAAAGAGCTTCTTCAGAGGAAATACGTGAGCGAGCCATCGGATACTAAGGTCGAAATTACATTAAATATTTCCAATAAAGCGCTATTCTGTATCATCTCTCCAGTTTCCTGGCATTCCAATATTACGAACGCCCAGCTTTTTCTTCTTCATCTTCATCTGGAATTTTCTTTGCCGCGATTTTTCACTCGATGTACTCCGTCGACTGTTAGTAATTTAATAATCCGAGTATAAGAAGTCCTTTTATAAGATACTTTTCTTGCGGTACCAATGAACGGGAAAGCTTCCTGTAAATTATTTCATTTTCAAGACGCGGATACTCTACAGAGTTGCTTCCGTATCAGGGAATTGGTGGAAATATTAAATTCACGAAAGTTGATTTTATACATAATATAAATTAACTCCACTTCCGTTATCATATTTTTTATAACTCGAATAAGATAAAACTGTCGTATTCGTCAAAATCAAAAACTCGGTTCGATCTATTCAATTTTTTTAAAATAAACCTTTAAACTTTCATCCCGGTGTCTCTTAAGTCCCATTTAATATTCTACTTCGCCTCGCGCACATCTGTCGCTTTAAATTCCGCGCGTATTCTTTTCGCGCTATTTCCTGGGAGTTTGCACGAAAAGGTAGCCTCGAAATGTGGAATAGAGTTGAACCGTTGTCCGATGAAGGTTTTACGCTTCGTTATTGCCTCTTTCATTCGATGTTCGTGAACTTTCTATAAATGTAAATTCTGTTTGTACGCGATTGTACCACACTTGGATTTCTATATATTCTATGTATCAACTGTATCTTGAAAGTAGAATTTGTAAGTCCATTGCTCTTCTACCAAATATAATATATATTATCTTTGAAATTATTTACTCGATTTACCAATACTCGGTGAAACAGCTTTAATTTTCCATAATAAATATAGTTTTGTTACCGAAGTTTGTTTAAAAATAATCTAAATTAGTAATACCGTAACATAAGTCGGTAAATTAGGAGCGCAGATTTATAAAAAAATCTTGTTTACGACGATATTTTTATTCTGTTTTCGTTGCACAATAATTAAAATTACCATATCCCCGAAAGGTAAAAAGTATAAGAAATATGCAATACGTGAATCGATCGGCAAATTTTTCAACTTTTGTGCACGAAGCTCGTAAGAATCTTGTAGCAACTTGTCGTTACCCGAGATATTCGTGTTTGCCGGGAATAAAGGTGAGACAGAGCGAGTTTATTTAGGGTTGGAAGCGCAAGAGCGCCCCGTAATTTCCCACAGGCGAATGCGCCATCAGCGTAAATAATGGGAAGAAGTAGAATAAGGAGAAGAAAGAGAAAAGACTGGGGGAGAGAAAACGAAAATGAGCTTTCTCGCTTTGGGACTTGCAAAATTGTCGTCTCTTCGAACTAAACGCGACTATAACGTGCGTTTTTAAGGTTTTTAAGGTTTTTAAGGTTGCAAAATGGAGACAAAATTTATTCGATAATATTCGAATAGTTTGTTGTATTACGGGATGCTGCTTATAAACTTAGAGATTCGCTCATTTACCGCAAATAGATATAATTAATTTTCAATAATTTCGATTCGATGTCAATAAAATTCAGAACATAGATTTTCTTTTATCGACATTGGTAACTTGGAATTTTCGTTAATAATATCGGGAGTCCTTTTTTAAAAATATTTCATTTACGAATAAACCATCAAATTTTTTGCCTTACTTTTAATCCGATGCAACGATTTTCCCTCTATAATTAAATATACCTTGCAAATTTAAGTAGATGTCGATAAGCTATCGATTCTTCAAATAATATCGTAAAGCCAACTAAAACTCGTCAACGTGTAATTATTGATGGCCGTAAAATTTCAACGAAGATCGATAATCAAATATATTTGCTATATGATTATTATAAATGGAGTAGATTTTGTATTTTAGTTGACATTTTACAAAGTTTATAGGATATTCGCAAAGATGAAACATAAATGTTTTTTTAACGACGATATCTGTTTTCAGACGATTGTATAAACTGCTGAAACTCTGAAATGGGTAATATTAGAACTAACGCATACGAGATAGAATTACCGAATAACCTATATAATGTTTACTGCGATTCTCCATTAAGCGACTATGGTCACTTAAGTATTGATACGCGTTAAAATCTTAAATTCGAGTGCGTCGACGATAAAAACGATTGTTATTTTACATGCAAATATATTCGGTTACGAGATCTTTAGGATCTGGAAAAGCAGGAAAGTATACTTTATTCGAAAGCTTCTTAATTTTAAAACTATTACGAAACCGATCAAAAATTTTTTACTTGCTTTCGCCGCGTATTAATAACAGCCATTGTATACAAATTTGATTGTACGCGAATAGTTTTATTCGCAAATGATGTCTCTTTCGATCGAAACGCGTACGCAATTATTTAAAAGATAAACTTAGATAATAAAATGGCGAGTAGTTTTTTTAAAACAAAACTTTGCATTCCCGATTTCTGTTTTCAACGTTAATTATAAAGTTAACGTAAACGTTATTCGAAAATTCGTTCCCTGCGTTGTACAAAAAAAAAAAATTGAAATTATATTTGAAATGAATTCCGAAAAACATGATTCACTCCTATTTTCGACGTGTACTCTTTAAAAATATTATTTCTAACGCGCGATACTTTATACCCCATCCACAGGGCACCGAATTTTATGCAAAATACCTAGTTTTCATTATTTTTATAGCGAAACATCGGAACGCATCCGAGTGATGCAGTGCTCCCGTAAGCCAGTGCCTCCCTCGTTCCCCTAAGATAAGGAAACAAATAGACGCGACATAGTCGAGCATAAAGCACTACCGAAAGATAAATGAATGGAAAGTAGTTGGAACGACGTCGTCGAGGGTTCGAATTTATTCGGAATAATTCGAACATTCGTACGACAAGTCACAAGTAAATAAAGTTCCGGCGTCTAAATGGAAATCCTAAGTCAGTCATCCCTCAAGTTAACCGAACGTCGCAATATCGATCGCGGGATCTTCCAAATTAATGCTCAAGATGCTTTCTCGCAGCTGCACTCGTCTAAACGCCGAGCCAATAAACCAGCGGGGGATGAACCCGCGGAAGAAGTCGCCTCGAACGTTGGACGTCGCGCGACTCTCGGCTATCGATTCTCCGGTCGTCCGAGCAGCCGAACCAAACTCTCAGCCGATCGATAATCGTGTCAGCGTGCTAAATCAACTTTTCCTCCGCGGCTGCGGAACCTCATGCAAAACCTCCCCGAGAAACTTAAGCTCCAACTTCGTCGCCGCTCGATCCTAATACTTTCCCGATCTTCCCGCTACTCTCGATTCTACTCTCGATTCGACCCTCGAGTCGCGTGTCGGATTTTTTAGGCTCCGGTTATTCTTTTCATTTGCATTTTTTCATCGACGATGTCGCAAGATTTTCTAAATTCTTCCGAGAAACGTAAGCCGTTTAAAATCCATTCTGGAAATTGGGACTGACTTGAATTATAAGAGCGAAAACTTATTTTTTATTAATCATTTCATTGTTAGCCTCGATCCGACTATAATTCCGTCCGTCACATTTTTATTCGGAGAAATTATTTATTTATCGTAAAAATACATCGTTTCTTTCGATCCTACGAGCGAACTTTTGATACTGCAAAATTTATCAACTTTATTATTAATTATACAATTTGCAAAGTAATAAATATCGTCGACTCCTTCTCGACTGTATAGAAAATTGCCATCGATTCGATCGATTGAATTTGCTTAATCTAAAAACAATTTACATTTTAATGTAATATTTATTAAACCAAACGTTACTTTCACCCCAATATTCAATTTTATGTAACCAAATTAACATAAATTTTGGAGAAAGATTTTTCGTTTATTGCACGCGTAAACAAATATTATAAATATGATTTGTTTTAGGTTAATACCTTTGTTTGGACGAAATGTTAAGTAAATTAAATTTTAAAAACACTCCATGACATTATTAATGGATGTCGAGGCCTTTGAGCTTGTAGATAAGAACTTATCCATTACGCTTGAGATTTACTCTAGTCTTAACTTAGTTATAAGCTACTTAGCTCTTCTAGATAATGGTAAAATAACTTTAAAGTTTGTTTTTGTGTATTAATTTTATAATTTTAATTTTTTAAGACGAAAGACTATTTTATTTTTTCGTTTACCGTCGCACGACATATTTTTCGCAAATATTTTTCTTTAAATGTAGTAACTTCGTTTTAGAATACTCATCACCGTAAAAATATCTTTCAAAATACGAATTAGTAGTTTATGCAATATTGATACATTATTTCCGTTCGTTACATTAAAATTTAATACCACATATTTTATATTTACGATTAATTCGTACAATATATATTTGTCAACGTATACTTTTTCTCAGAATTATATTTTAAATATCGTCAATTTGTATCGAATTTCGTTTAACTTATAAACATCGATCTCCGGTTTATATATATAATATTAATCAACGATCGTTGGAATCGAAATTGAAAATGACGTATTATACAAGTTTCGGTTACACATTCGTTATTTCTATTGGACAAACAAAGAAAGGGTAATTAATTAATAATACATATTAATCACTCAACGCTTAAAACAACTGAATTTTCTTATCTTTTTACGAGTTTTTCGAGAGTGCAAAGTATAAGTATAAAATAAAAGAAATTATCGAGATTACGAGTAGCGTAGATTAGAATAGCGTAGGTAAGAATGACTAAAAAATGACGAGACGAGATCCTTGTTAAACAGTAGGACGACACCACAACGAAGTTTCAGCGTTCGCGATTTACAATGGCTTAACTTTCGCGAAGCCATTTGTTAAGGTCGCTTTATTTCGACCGGCTACACGTTCGGAATGATAACGCGGAGGGCGAACAGCGACTCTATGTCGTTTCTCTGCCAAAGGAGGAGACGTTAAGATAATGGCGATAAGTCCAATGCCAACCCGGGGACGATTTAAGGGAGCGCAGATGGCGGAGGCAATTAATTTCACGGATAAGACATCGATGTATCGAATATTAGCGTGGATTTGTAATTAAGTAGTCGAGGGAGATTCGCGGTCAGATTTTTCCCTTGTTTTTGTGGTTTCTCCTTTTCTCCTACAAATTATGCGAACGCCGTTAGCCCATACCGGAGAAATATGTAACGAGTATGACTTTATAGCGCACCATGGCGAATTTGTCAATCTCAACTTATTTTAGTTCTGTTTCTTAACTATCCCATTATACATTTTAATACGTTGGCGTATCGCGTCGTATAAATTCAAGTTTGCATGTTGTATGAATATTGTAGTCACTCGCCGGTCCAGTTTAACTTGTGAATTAGCACATAATTATTCTTTATTTATTCTACAATGCCATTTTCGTAAATTTAATAACGACCAGAGTTTTAGTGGATACTTCAAATTCTTCGCATCAAATTTGAAATTTAATATGATTATCGTTACTGCAAGTATGAAATAAGCATACGACCGAGTAAATGGCTTTACTTTGTTGTATCTTATATATTTGAAAAAGACAATGCGATAGTCTATAGCGATAGTTTTTAACTAAGTAATTCATTGATTTTATAAAATCTTTACAAGAAAGTCGAAGGAGCAATTATGTAAATATTAAAATTCCGATTTTAATTGTTATACGTGCTTATAAAAGTCGATTCGAACCCTTTATAAACACCTACCAAACTATATATATATATATATATATATATATATATATATGTACATAGCGAGGCGAAAGCGGATCTTGTAATTTTTGTTCATTCAAGATTTCGATTTTCTGGATGTTCATCGTAAACTTGGTGAAATTACGTTTTTCTAGTTTTCTTGGAGCTACTTTCATAAGACTGGTGGTATCTCCTTTGAAAATATTCAAATTTCATATATTCATATTGTAGGTCACTTTTTAAGTTCGTAACTTCGGATATTTCTACGATAAATTTTCTTTTAAAATTATTCGTATTTTAGAAAAATCTTGCCGCCCTCGAAGAGAATCGTTGATAAAAATCGCGTCTTCGATTTCTTGAAAATGTTGGTCAACGGTAACGAAGCTCTCCCTGGAACTTTATTAAATTCTTAAATATAAGCTCTGAAATTTACGAAGAAAGCACTTTTAAATACGAGCAAGATTTTTTCTCGTTTATTTACACGGGTTATTTTAACATTAAAAATTTAAATATCACACATCGTTAAGTACACTTTAGCCTTTATAAATATTTTAAAGGTTAAACAAGTTTTCTCTTAAAATACGTCAACATCCTCGCGGATAATTAGAAATGCCTAAAAAAATAAGGCTTGCATAAAATAATAAAAAATGTATATCGTGTCTCGCGTGGAAGTTACAACTCGTGTAGGGGACGTACCTCGGAGTACGTAAGTAACCCTTTGGTTCTTCTTTTTCATTCGAGAGTCATTTCGAGTTGTGCTGAGTTTCGAGGGCCATTTTACAATGGTGCGTTTGCGCAAGGGTGTCATAATCTTCGGTGTAGGAATCGTAATTCCACGAGTCTGATGAACGATTTACGGCGATTCGCTTCTCAGACGGAACAGACGGAAGCGAACCTCTCGAGATTTGTTGCATATTACCGTGCCGGGGGCAAACGGCGGAGAGATAAGGACAATGGCCTCCGAGCTTCGAAAGAGCGTGGAAAAACGAATCGCAACGTCGGAGACTTTCGTCTTTTGAATCGAGAGTCGGTGCTTCCGGCGAAATTCGAGGCTCGTTAATTGTTCAGGAACGTCTCGCAAGCGTGAACTTTTTTCACTCGTGTACGTGTTTTTCGAGTGACGCGATGCGTCGTTTTTTTCCTTATGAAAAATTCACGGGAGTCGTTGCTTTTTCTTTACGGGAAAATTTAGAATAATAAGAACCGTTCCTTCGTGGACCGATGCTATATTTTAAAATAACATTTTTGTAAGACAGTAACGCGATTTTTACGAGAAGACATTGAAAATGTAACGAAGTTTCTTCTCATATAAGTTCTGCCCCGGATTATTTGCTGGCCTCATCGATGGAAAGGTGAACAATCCTATCTTATATGCAAATGTAATATAGGTTGAAGGTAAATGTACGGCTAGAAAATGATGCGAATACTTATGGAAAATGGAACTCAACTCCGAAAAATGGCAGATGGGGGAGAGAAAGAGACTTTTGAGTAGAACTCGTAAAAATTCACCGAACCGAATAAAAATATTTCCGAAATTAACGAATAAAAACGAGTAAATTATTTACCCCAAAGTTTCCGTTGCTACGATAACTGCGTTGCGTGTAAATTTTTATCGAAGGATAAGCATCGCTCGGGAGCAAGGAATTATTTTTTTTATTCTTTAACGATTCGTTTCTTTTTATTATTAATCCTTTATTCGCGGAGGAGCGATTCGAGTTACCTCGATGTTTTTATACGAACGATACCTTTTCCCACGGACTAGATTTCGCTGTGCGCTTTAAAATTTGGTGGATATTTCATACCTCGTTTCTTCCCTTCGCTTTACGGAGAGTTTCTTCGACGTCGTATATACTGAAAAGATTTTAACTTGGTTCGCGATATAATGTACTGCGCACACGACCGTATCTCAGGCTTTGGTTCGAAAATTATTAAAAAGAGGCTGAAAGTTAGTACAGTCGATATGTAAATCTAGAAATAGAGCTGCCGGTTTATGTATAAGTCTTTTCTTAGTATTGTAATAATTTACGATATTAAAGAGATAGCTATTAAAAGCTTAACGTCTTAAGGATAGAATATTTGAATTCGAAGGCTCTGGTAAATAAAGGGTAAGTTTACTTAGTTTATCATGATAAGGGTAAAACGTTGATGATAATTCCATTAAACCGGAAAATCCAAACTTTGAGTGTAAAAATCAAAGGATCGAATTTTAAATTTATGGTTGGATAGAATCGAACATTCTTATTTCATTTTAAGCTTTTCGTAACTCTTTTTTTATACAGTCCTTTACGTTACCTCGTTTCGATGTGTTATCTTTTACAAGAAAGTCGGGATTCGTTAATGTTCAAAAAATAAATCAAAAACAACAACATTGCGTAAAGTTTAGTTATGTTAAACGTACCGAACGAAAAATGTATAATTCGTCAAAGTTAATGCAAATATATATTAATTCAAAATATGTTAATTAAATTATTATACCGCTGAAGATTTACTAGTCTCAAAATTTTAGTTATGAATTACGAATACGTAATTAGTCCCGTAAGTTCTAGTAATAGATAATTTAAGTACATTTTTATTTCACTTTTTCTCATAAAACTAAAAAATAAGAATAAACAAAGTCAAACCAAAAATATTTTTGATAAATTTAATTTATTGATTTTCAAAAACGAGTACCCAAGTCATAATCTAAGAAATTAGCAATAATTTATAGGCGTGTAAGTTAATAAATGTTTCAAATTCGATAAACGTATTTTTAAGATCCGAATTTAAATTCAAAAATATAAGTTTTTATTATCATCGATTATATCGATGCGAATCAAACGAAGATAAAGTTTTAGTAGCGACTTAGTTTTATTAACGGTATTAACGAAAAGCTTTTTAAATGAAAGTCTTCAATAACATCAAAATTTTACCATCCTTTAATGCAGTCATTTTATCGAAGTAGAGTAAAGCAACAAACCCGATGGAAGTGCTTCTAAACTGCACGCACTTAAAAGAAGATGAAGATGCCCATAAATATCAATATTCAAAAAATAACGAACGGTTTAGGTCCCTGATAATTTTATAATTATCTCTTACACTTATTTTTTAGCGCGTCGATTAATATACGATGACATCAAATATCAAACAAGTAAACCTAAATTTTGTTCTCGAATGTGATCCAGTGTTCGTTTAGAAGCCGATAATCAACGAGTGCATTTAATTCCGAATTAATACTTACATAAATGTAGTACTATCGGTATATTTAAACAAACTGATTAAGTGGCACGAAAGACCGAGAAACGGGAGTCCAGCAAGAATCAGCGAAGCCCAAGCACAGATTCATCCGTCGGGAAATCGTTGCTCGCGACGAACAAATGTAGGCACGCGGTAAAAAAAGGTATTAAGAAAACCGAGGAACGGGTAACGAGACAAGTAGCTCGAGATAACCCGGCGACTTATGCGAGGAAAGTCTTTTTTATTCGTGAGACCGTTTCAGGCACACCTGCGATAATCGCAAGCATCCATTAACGAAATATTCCAGTTCCCGGGTTCGCGGATGCCGTTTACATCGATAATTATGTTTTGGATTACATCGCATCGCGAGTTTCGAGTGTTCCTTGCATAACTATCGAGGAATTTGAGCTCGTGGTTGATAAAAAATATTTTGGGGATCAACGTGAATAATATCCGAGAATATTTTTATCGAAAATGGACCGTTTAAAATTGATAAAAGAGTTGTACAAAAGCCGATAGATTGTATTAGGTTTACAAACTTATTTTGTTATTCGCGTGATTAAGAGGGAAATACGGTCTTTGTGTAATTTCTGAAATGAGAATTAAGCGTATCTTAAATTTCAGAGTTACGAAATGGAAATAAACGATGTAATTAATGGAACTATTAACCTCGTAAAATAAGATTTCTGTTAGCATTTTACACGCACTAATATAATAAAAAAGCCTTTCAAGTGTTTGTTAGCTAATAACACCGATATAAATTTCTACGATATCATTTTTGTGAAATTTTGCATAATTTTGTAATTCTTAGTTGCTCGATATTTTGCGTATTTTACTTAAATGGCCATTATTTTAGAAAACAGTACCAATTAAAATGAAACATGGGTCGGGTCTTCGTTATTTGGTACCAGAAGCTTGCCCCTAGAGTTTCATTAGGTTCCATATTCCGCAGGGTTGATGTTCACCTTATTAGTATAATAACAATGAATGCTCAAAATACGTATCACTTCTAAGCGAAAAATCGACCATTTTAAAGTTCGTCGAAATTATTTTTAAAACGTAAACTATTCTTAACCGGACGAAGTTTTGATAAAAAAATATTTCAAGAATAATCCTTTAATACGCAACTACGGATTTTGTTGAACAGAGTTTGAGATAAGAGAACTACGTTCGATCGAGAAAAAGATCAAAAGAAATTTAGCTGCATCGAAAAAATCCAAGTTTGGTATTATATAATTCTGTAGGATATTACTTGCAACGTATTTTCACGCGTAAAATGGCGCAGCGATCGTAAACTGAGAGTTATAAAATAATTATCATCGATGCTGTCTTTATAATAAAAAAACTGAAATGTCCATCCGCGTTACCTCGCCAAGTTTAAGCGACCGTCCGCAAATCAAAGAGGAAAAATAAAATGTTTCTATAAAACAGCGGAAGGTAAAAGAAACATCGGGGAAGTACAAGAAACGCATTTTAAACGTAGGAAACGATGTGCCGTATACTTAGGCGAAAGTATCCAAATATACGTTAGTTCCGGGCGATCTCGATTGCCGCTCGCTTATCTCTGGATGCATTAGACCCGCCGCTCGAAGCTCCAACGGTCCATTACCAATTATTTCTCCGTTGAATCGTCCGTCAAGCCTAACCGGCAAATAAGACGAGGAAAGAAAGAGCGGAGAAAATCGAAGGAAACGAAAAAAGTACGACCGTAACTCGCGGCCACTTTGCGGCGCTCGCGAGCTCTTGCGCACGTACAAGGTGGCTCTTTGCGGAAATGAGAGAGAGATAGAGAGAGAGAGCCAAGTTCCTCAGGGCCGGAAATAGCTCTGGCTGGAGAAGGAAAAACCGGAGACTTGCCTTTTATCCAATTATTTCTACGCGTCCGAGAAACGCGCGGACGAGGCTTTCAGGACTCCGGAAGTGATCCGTACGGTTTATTGGCTCGTGACCCCTCGGTGCCTCGACGACTCCGTGTCCGACGCGTCACGTTGTATTTATACCTGGGTTGCTCCTTGTTTACTGCTCCGCGTATGCGGAGATAAGGCGTTCCTCCGAGTTGGGAGATTGCCTATGAAAGAAAATGGAAGGACGCGTTTCGCCTGGATATTTTTCCCGATCGCGTCGTTCGATGAATTTTACTCAGCGTCGCGAGTCTTCGTGCGAATTGGCCAATGGAAGTATGAGAAGAGGCGAGACTGCAACTCGGATAGATCGCGAGCAAATTGGAGTCTTAGCGACGAAACGAATATGAGATTGGGAAAGATAATCGTTCAAGATGTAATTCCTTCCGGAAATAATCTTTAGCCTTTCGTTGTTTGCTTTATCTCAATTTATTTGCCTTATTCGTACATGAGTACGTTTATTTATTACAACTGTCTACCGATGATTCCATACGCATGCGCGCGTGTGTGTGTGTGTAGTTTACAGGCGAAATATATTATTCCGTTATAAACCGAAAGCGAAGAAGATTCTTGCGTACCCTTTTAAAAATTTAAATGAAACTCGAGTAGATCACGCGATACAAGAAATACAAGGAATTTAAATTAGTCTTTTTAAAATTCAATTATTACTTGAGTGTTTAAGTGATTTATCGACCGAATAATGAATGATTGGAGCCAATTAAATTCCCGATACTTTCGTTTATAAAAATTCTTTTTGTAGAATAATTTATCTGCGAATAAAGTTTTGGTTTAATTTCTTATAAGATATCAATATTTTAACCAAACGTAAATTATAAATATTTTGAAAGGTATCTATCCATTATAAACTTTGCAAATAATTATTTATCGAGTATAGTTTTCGTGTATTGTGTCGATGAAAAGATTTAAAAATTACTTAAAATTTGAATACGGCTAGGTATAGAAAAATTTTACATAAGCGAGATAAAAAATAAGTTTATTCAATATTAGACTAAAATCTATCGAAATAAATGTTTCTTTATAAAATTGATACAATATCTTACCAATAACGGTCATACGCTTTGTATTTTTATCTTTTAATATCGAGCAACTTTAATAATATAAATCTGAACGACTACAATTATTTAAATAATAGAAAAGTCTTTTTAATTCAATTTGTGCCATATAAATTGCAGGTATGGTAAAAAATCAATATTTTTCGTTAAACGTGTAATGGCAATGTTAAACGCATTTGTGATTTTTCACGTACGTGTAAAACAATCATTCGTCACAGGTATTCGAAACATAGAACAAACAAACAATATAAAATAAGTCTCCGGATGAATTGACGAATTGCCTCGACAAATCGTTATACATATATTTTTTGCAAATCGTCGCGTTATGAAATTTTTTCTACATCGCAAGTTCTTTATTCGGCTGTTCTATATAAATCATTATAGTAAGTACAATTTATGTGTATCAATGAAAAACTTAATTTTATTTTTTAAGCATCTACGAGACAGACGCGCAATGAAATATCGTATAGAATATTTTAATTACGGGATTGTAAATACTGACAAATCTTTGTTTAGTTTACGATAGTGTAAATATGCGATAACTTACGTTTAAGCAAGCTAAAGGTACTTTTAAAAAAATTGAAGGTTATAATTAAAAAGTAGATCCTTGATTTTCCATTGGAAAGGAGACAAGGAGACAAGGAGACAAGTAGAAGGGAACGGGAACAACCCCAAGAAGAAAGAAGCTTTTTCTTTATTTCACCTAAAAATTAACGCACCGATCAAAATGCCAAAAACACCTTTTCATAGGCAGGTAAAATAGCGCTATGTAAAGGGAAGCCTCGCGGCTATATTTTTCTCCGGCTATTCAAACATTCAAAATCACAATACACGTCCCGTCGATTCAACTCCCGCAAAATCACGACTCATTGTCACCTCGGTACGGCTTGTACACACAAGCCCGAGAAAACTCTTCCCTCGCTCTTGCATTTTGCAGACGGTTCGCCGTTACTATTGTGCTTTCCTCTTTTACCCCGTTTTCCTTTTTTTCCCTTTTTCTGCCTTACGTCGCGGCGCGCGTCAAACTTGGTTCGCTCTCGACCCTTCGCTCGGGAAAAACCAAGGGCGAATTCTCCGTTGGGGCCGTTTTACACTTTTCACGGAATGAAAATGATCGGACGTCATCGGGAAATCCCTCGAGATTCGGTTTAATGTTCTTTCGGTCGAGAAAGCGAGGATGAGTGGTAAGTTTCCGAAGCTGTACGCAGCGCTACTTTAATACTTTTAAAATGCTCGCGTCTCGAGGCTTCGCCAGCGGTTTATAAATAAAAGTTCACGGTTCTCGTACATCGAGGTTCAGTTCACGTACACTCGCGTTTATGAAATTGTTTATTCTTGTCAAAGAAGAAGGAGAACGAATGGATTCTAAATTAAACTTCGGGAATGTAAATACATCGACGATTGGATCGTTTTAACGTATTTCATAGAGTTGACTAGATTTTTAAATTTTACTAATGTTTTATAACAGATACTATTCATTTGATATAAATTACTCTTCTAAACGCTCATATTGCTAGAAATATACAGTTTCTAAAAAATATAATAAAGTTAATAATTTTCTTTACGTGTATCGTTTGCTTTTACCCGCTAAAATGTGTTTTAGTGTACATAACCATAAATTTATGTAATTAAAAATCGTTAAAATATAATATTTTTAATTTTAAAAATATTTTAATCTGTAATTCTTATTTTAAAAATCGAGCTGTGCGAATTAAAAAAAAAATATATATATATATTTATTTACCTTGCAGCTCGTTAAAGTAGATGACCCAGAAAACTGACGTCACCGTTTTAAGTATAATTGAATTGACTGTAAATTATGTCAAACACGATGTATCCAAAGAATTCTCCGCGCAGCCGTCAATCATGAACATTGCTTTTCCCTTTTAAGCATTTAGGCGCGACACAAAAGGTACATTGCAATATTGTTCTTTTAATTAGATACTAGAGGGAATATTTTATTCATCGAATTTTAGAAATGCATTCACCGTAAATAAAGATGAAACTGCTCTTCCTTGACTACTGAATTCGCTTGTGCAAGAAAAGTTCTTATTGTAATTTAGAATCAAATTAATCGAATTTCGTTCTCTTCCGAAATAAAATTCTACATCGTATTTAAAATTTTTAAACGAGTGTTTTACGTATTTTTAGGATACCTTTCGAATATATATAAAACAAAAACAAATCAAAGAATTTATTTTGTTCAAAATACGATGCGAATTCCCATACTATTTGAAAAGTATGTACATATTTCAAAACAATTGTGTTCATTAAGACCGTTAAAAAACTTTTCTGTTCTCAAAACTTCTACGAACGTTTTCTCCTAGTAGAAGCAGTATTTTATAAGCAATTTTCATCGTCGTTTATAAAACTGATCATATTTGCATTGTACGGCTGTATTAGTCGAAAAAATATATCGAACAAAACTGCAGATTAAATTATAACTTGTTTATACGTATGCACATAATGAACAGAAACTAAATTCCTCTAACAACGCGAATAGTTATTTCCGTACCTTTTCCTTTCACCGTGAGATAATTAAATTTTTGAATAATAGCGAACAAACAAATGCGTTACATTCATTTTATGTCAAAGTAAACGAAGTTTAAGATTAAAAGTTTGTAATTTAAACATACGAGGATTTTGATTTAAATTATTTGGTATTATTTATAACGATAACAAATAAAACATAAATATGTTTTTTTAATTTCCTAGTTTTTTAATTTTGAGTACAGAAATATTATTCGTAAATTCCTAACATTTTTATAAAATAATTCTTCATTTTTAATATTTTTTAATATATTTTCCAAGAGGTAAAAAGCGAAAAAATTTTTTTGATACAAAATTAGTTTCTTTATTCAATATACGAACGCTACGGCGATTTTAAAATTCTATTACTTAATCGCGTCGACGTTGTTTTCTTCTTATCGATACTTACGAACAACGTTTCAACGAAAAAATATTAACGCGTAATTTCTTTATTTTTGCATATTTTAAAGAATTGAATACATCGTTTATTCGCGATACAAGTTGGTATTAGAACATAAAACGTACCATTGAATTTCTTAAAAAACGAATATACGCTCAAAGCTCCATTGATAAAGAAATATATGATAAAGATATTTCAAAGTACGATAGTAACAAATGCTTGCGCAAATAATCTTCCCTTCGTTCCCTTTATTCATCTATTGACCTCGAAACAGATCGGGCGGACATGAAAAACCTCGAATCCGTCGGGGGTCGAAGCGAGAAGGCAAAAACGGTCCGCAATCGCTCGACTTCACCAAAGCAATATCCGCGAGAGCCGCCAACAATAAGTTAAAACAGATAACCAAAGTAACGGCGAGGCTGCAAAGCGGAAAAGCAGCAGTGCAGCCATCGGAACTCGAGCTCTGTATAATAAGCCGCTCGAAGGCAGTTTCGAACGTCGGAAAATCATCGGTTCACGGGGCGTGTTTAGCCCGGAAATCCATCAGCGGGGGTCGCACGGGGGAGACTTCGTACGCGCCGATCACGAGTCCGCAACACCCGAGGAGAGAGACGTCAAAGTGTCAGCCGGAGCTTCCCTGGATTTCAACGCCAACCGCGGCTGTCGCGTCGACGTAATTAAGTGACGTCATTATTCGCCCATCATCGCTGTCTTTGCGGCCCGTTTGATTTTCGGAGACGTTTGAATTTCGTCGTTTTGAATTGCGCCCGAGACGAGCGATCAACGCGTGCCGTCCGTTTTTATAGTCCGTTTTTATAGTCCCTTTTTATTCCGAAGTGGTTTATCTCCGCGATGTCGATTCCGCGAGCTTACGAACGTCTCGGGGATGTTTGCGCTCGACTCGGTCGCTTTTTTACCCAGCGACAAGGTGGATGAATTTTAAGCGTTCAAAGATTTACTCGGGTGATTCGATCCTCCTGTTTAAGGATTCGAATCCATCGGTGATGTATTCGTAATAAAATACTCGATTTTAATGGGTTTCGCTCGGACATTTCATATAAAGATATAAATTGTTCGGCCCTTTCGTACGAGTAACTGGAAGACACGAGTTCGATGAGAGAAAAGATGAGGAAAGTGGAAAAGTCTTCGCCTCGATATTCGTCGGTGATTTTAATTTACAGAAAACGTTGCTCGTAATTATTGATTTTAGAACAGTATAAATAATTAAGCGCGGAATGTATTTTGAGAAACTTCGCAATTTTTATTCGTTGTTTCTTTGTTCGAGTTATTATTTTCGTGTAAAGCTACCCGAAACGATCATAACTTTGTAAGAGATTGCGCAAAGTATACAACTTTTCTAAACAACGAGTATTTATAAGAACGCGTTAATATTTAACGAGAATTCTACTCGGATAATTACATAAGCTCCGATGTTCGGAAACTGTGATAAAAGTTTGCGCAAAGTTGTATTTTATAAAACAGTTTTTATACGAATATATTCTTAGCGGAATTGAAATGGATTATTGCACTTTGTTACACGCTGACGCGTTGAAAACTTTGAGCTAAGGTTCGTATACCGTTCAATCTCAATACTATGAATTTGCATTCCAATGGAATGGATTTATCATCATAAATGATAGACCGAAAGTTTTTTCTTTTCAGCTCTTTGATCTCTTAGAAACGTAAGTAATTTTTGAATCGATTATGTAAATCCGAGAAGCTAACATCGACGAAAGAGTAAATTTCAACGAACGTTTCAATTACGATTTCGTGCCAAGTCCATCATAATTAATTAGCACTGCTGGATATCATCGTTCGAATTTTCTATGGTTAACTGAATTTAAATTTTACACTTTTCCATACACCAAAAACTGTCGTCGACTCGAAGCGATCGACGTCTTCGCTTCTTCCCACCCTCGTTAAAAAGACTTCACCTCCCGTTCCAAATGTCTCACGCTTCGATTCCGCGAATGTTTCTCCGACCCCCTGCGATCCTTAAAATTGAAATTTCGTTCCGAGCGAATTCCCCGCCAAGATATCTCGAATCGCGAACGATCGTCCGTTCCGAGGACGAGGCGCGAATCGCGGAGCGCTTGTTTATCGCTTGGTTATCGCTTGGTTATCGCTTGGTTGATCGGGTTAATCGTTGATCGGGTAGGAAGTACAAAGACTCCTCGAAACGCTAACGAGGAAAACATCGTCGCGTATTAAAACTGTAAGCGGTTTACTCCCTTTGAACGCAAACTGCAGACGACGCCTTTAATCAATGGCGGTTGTTTTTCTTTTTGCTCAACGAAGCAGCGGCCGATTTCCTCGCGATTTATGACAGACCGTAAAACTTCCTTTATGTCTGATTCTTTGTAGCAGAGATAATATAGAAGTTACGTTGACTCCATCGAAATCGTTGCGAACGACGCGTAAGTCAATTAGCTCGTAACAAACGCGAAGGTTTCAAGCCTGCCGCGAATAAACCGTCGCGATAACGTATTCGAACTCGTAATTAAAATGGCGCAACGAATCCGTCATTTCGTCGGCGGTGTCGAGACGAAGACGATGATTTCCTTCCGCGCACGCGCGATACCTACGAATATAGAAAATAAATTTCGAAGCAGACGTCCAGGACCAATCGACTCGTGGATAATGCGGCTCGGGATTTGCGCACCTTCCCTTTACTTTTTTTCACGACCAACTGCTCGTCGAACTTCCGTCGAAGCGTCGCCAGATGAAAGGAAAGTTCCTAACCGCTGCCGCTGACGCGTAGATATAAAAATCCGAGGAGCGATGAGCATCGGCCCGCGGAGAAAAGTCGACGTCGCGCGGGAATTCCAAGTCGGTCTTATTTTACTTTTTACTCGCCGTTACTGTCCCTGAAGTAACGCTTGTATTCTCTCGTACTCGTTGCTCTTGTATACGACTATCGCGACGCGATGGTGACTTCAAGGGATGCGGTTGTCACTGTTTTTCAAGAATAAATGGAAACGACGATTGGATTTCTATGATTTTCTTATTTTTTGAGACTCGAGTCGACTATTCCGTGTAACTAATCGTACGATACGGTCTTGGTTTATGTAAAAGTTCTTCTCTCGATACACCTATTTTTGCGTATAAAAAAATAAATAAATGTAACGAGGGATTCGTACTATATTGATATAACAAAGTTTATTCAGAAAATTTGGTTGAAAATTTCTACACGATGCTCACTACGGATGTTTGTACTCGCTAAAATTTCCTAAATTTAAATACATTCATCCGATATATCTAATTCTTGGATTTTTAATGTTTGCTGAATATTGAATTAGGTACATCGATAAATATCGAAAGGCAGTTCCATACAAGAATTATGTATTTATCGATTGTAATATCGTTGCTGCGTATCTTCATCGTTAATTAAATTATTTTATGTTTGCTTTCAAAAAATTTTTATTTTATTGATTTAACAAAGTGTAAAACAGTATTTCAAAAAGTATTAGAATTTATTACATGATATTAATAATTAAAATATATATTTTGATGTTTTTTTATAGCATTTATTTATAATTATCTCAAAGTTTGATGAGATCAGGTTTTTGTTCCTTTATTTCATATTCGTTACAAACGTTTGTCAAAATATCATGAATATCCTTGAACTTTTTTTTTACGAAAATATTTTAACGATATACTTTTAAACGAAAAGAAAAGAAAATTCGGGTTCAATCATATTTCAGAAAAATCATTACAAGTATTTCAATTTTGAAATTTAATTAAATTAAAATCAAAGTAAGTTTTTATATTGTAAACTTCGAAATATTTCTTAACGTTTTTTACTCTTATGTTTCAAAATATATTTTTCAATCTTTTAATAACTTTCATTGTTTCGATCTCTCGCGAACTGTTGTATGAAAAGTGTTATTTCGAGTATTCTTCTATAATGGATTTATACTTTTAATACTTCGTTATTTTAAAAAATCAACTGTCGTACTTTACTTATTGCACATTTTTATAAATTATTATCTGAATATTTGCGAATAGACAGTCGATAAAAACTCATCGAGATTCCAAAATAAATATTAGCATGATAAATCAATGATATGATACTCTAGTATCTTTATAAAGTAATGTAACAAAGAATATTAAAGTATCAATAATCTTTTTCATCGTCAAAAACATGACGTTAATAATAAAAAGTTAATAAAAATAGTTGCTATTTCATATTTTAATGGAAATTAATTGATTCGATTAAACTTAGATTTAATGAGCTATTTAAATTAAACCAACAGTTAGCCAATATTCTTGCATGTATTTTATTTACTATTGAGGTACTCGAATACAAAAGAGATATAAAGCCACGAACTAAAAAGAGAAAAATATCGATGATAGAGAAATTATGGATATGAAGATCTCGAACGAGAAATATAGATAATCCATATAATGACTTTTAAAATGAGAAAAGAATTACAAATGCAGTTAATACGGAGTATTGAAGGTTTGACTTTAATTAACTACGAAGATAATAATAAAATACGAATCAGAAAAAAGTTTCATGGATATTTCTATTAAGTTCTTAGTCAACATTTTAAGTTTTTAATCGATATCGTTTTTAACTTGTAAACATGATTACTGTTTGAGTTTTTCGATCGATGCTTTAGAGTTTCAAAACGACATCCCGACAAAACTACTCGGTAAAATACGATAAGTTTTCATTTTGTTACTTTATTTTTACTTCGCGTTTAGTCTGTACTTCCTGATGTTCAAGAGAATTTATTCATAATGAATTAAAAATTCAATGTTTTTTTGACTGATATTACATTTTAATTTACGGTTAAACAACGGCAACATTTAAATATTCCAATAATTATAAAGAAAATCTTTTCAAAGTTTTGAGTAAATGTTTTAATGAAATTTTATTTATAAACTAATAATTTAAAGTTTATATATAATGTAAACACTCGTATAATTGAATTATATATATGTAAATTAATTCATGAAAAATTTCGTGAATCTTAACAATTATCAACAAATATTATTATTCATCGCGTGATAATATATCTCTAGTAGCAATTAAATTTATTATGCTTATTCTTAAACTAACTTTACAAATTGAATTAAAACAGAATCCAAAAATTAATTGATTCCTAAATTCTTGTTATAATGGACTCTATACAGTTATTTATGAATATAACAATAATTCTTTTTCTACCTTATTAAAAAACTTTATAATCAGGACATACGAAAAAAATAAAATAATGAACTCATCCATTAAAGACTCATTGACAATAATCCACAAACAATATTTGATATAAGATCTAATCCATGGTAAACAAAATTTCGCTTATAAAATCTAAAAGTTTAAAAATATTGAAATGATTTATAAATTGAAAATAAAACAAAAAATCTGTATAATAGTTTCTAGAAAATATATGAAATAATAAAAAAACATAGTAAATAATAATAAGGAACAAAAACAAAATTATAATATATGGATCAAAGTTTATGCCGATAAAAACATTTCTAAACTATAATAATTACAGTTGCATGAATATCAAATTATGTGTTTGTATATAATTTATGATTAACTTAACTGTTTAATATGACAAAACGTATCCAAAATATCGTAATTTATATCGTAATTATAATTAAAAAAATACATAACATCATTTATATTTTTATTAATTAAAATAATAAAAATAATGAAATAAAACAATATTATATTTTTTATAAATATGAATAGTCAATTTTACTAAAGCTATACCAATGATAGAATAAATAATAAAATGAGAATTGTACAATATCAACGTGAAAAATGCAGATAAATATAAAAGAATTTAGTTGAAGAATTAAAAAGTATATTTCATAATAATTCAATAATTAAAATAAATGTAAAGTAAAAGTATAGAAATTTTACTTTTTAAATAATTTAATTATAAGTTTGATAAATAGTATCGATATTTAAAACATAAGACTATAATTTTAAAATCTGTGTAAACTTATCGCTGCATGTTTTTTACAATATTGCCATATTTTGAAATATATTATCGAAAACTCTAATTTATATGAAAAAAATTTACCTATAATTTAAATAATGTATTTGCTTATATTAGAAAATAATTTTTTAAAATTAGCGATAAAATAAAACTAATAAAAAATATTGTTATATTCAAAATATTCATTTCTTATGGTTATGTTATAAGTAATTCTATTATTCATTTGATAACAAATTGTATTTCCAAAAATACAGAAATCCTATAACTATAAAATATTGGATGTTATTTTTCATATCACTAGAAATAAGTTGTAAAATAATTTCTTGAACAAAATAACTTTTAAGAATGCATTCTATGTATTTTTATGGGAGTATAGAATACATATTCTTTAAAAATAATAAATTGAAAATAATAGTTATTTTTCTTATATTATTACGAATTACTGCAAATAAATAACATAAAATCTTAGAATAATTACTAATTAATGTATAAAATATTTTCTTACGTATTTTCTTAAATTATTATCGCAAAAAATAAATTATATTTTGACAATTTTGATTTTAGAATCTATTAAAAAGTTTCAAAAGTACGTACAAAAAATAAAAAATGTTATACTTTAAATATAACAAGAATTACACAAATAATATCTAATTAAATAAATAACTCGTATAATTTTCAAGTACGTTTAAAGTATGAAATTTATTTTTTAATAAAAAAATAAATATGCAGACTATAAATAAGTAACTCATATAGTCGTAAATAAAAAATATTGTACAAATTGTAGAACGGCTTGTTTTTAAGAAACTAAATGAGAAGAAAACAAGAGTATCATTATGGACAAAGGAAAATAAAGAACTTTTAATACAAAAAGGTAGAGAATATTTCAATCTAAATTTAATTGCTCTTGCATCAAAACATTATGTAAAAAAGTCATTAGTAATTTTTAACACAACGCTAAAATTATATAATACAAAACTATGTACAACCAAATATTGAAATAAAAATTGTTTTAAAATAGAAGGTTGTTGTAAAATTCTATTTGAAAAAGCTAAGGTTAAAGGTAGTGTATAAACCTGTATAATACTTTCCTATCCTCGAAACGTATACAAGACAAGTAAGCAATATGTTTCCGTGTAAATGTCGTAAATAATATTGACAGTCGGAAATGGTAAAATAAAAATAAGGTTTATTCGATTTGTAATACAATATGATATATATGATAAGTATACTTTTGTAACAATAAAAGTGAAAGCAATTTTTTTTAAATATTCAATTATTAATTAAATTCTTATTTTCATGAATGTATTTACTCATCGAAATTTAATGCATTAAGAAAATATTTTTCTTTCGCATTCGCTGGAAAATATTAAAAATGCTGTACGATTATCACAAATTTACTCTAATAGTTCAAAAAAAAATCGTAAACAAATATAGAATTAAATATTTTTACTTCATCGATGATACTTTAAAAGAAAAAAATCTCATCGAATCTTATTACCATCGTAAATATAATGCAAAAAAGTATTACCGGGTTTTTGCCCTGTTAAAATCGATAAAGACTTCAGACATATTTGCTTTTATTAATATTTTAGAATGATTTTTTGTTTAAATTTAATAATTAAAGAAAAGAATTTTCCATTTAACAGATATTTCTTCCTGATCGAATTAACACAACTTTTAAAACTAAAATTATCACAAGTTCAAATAACTTTTTTCTTCGAAAGTACCGCATTTTTAAAGCATAATTTCATACTGAAATATACATTCGTCTACAAAGTTTGATTTATGTATTTGATATAAAATGTGTAGTATAAACGATTCTTAAACTATTAAAATAAAAAATTTTCCTTTTCTTTAATAAAATATTGATGTTTTTCAATCTTCGCGTATCGAAGAAAACCCTATACTTATTCGTTTAATTTTGAATAATATTGTATCGTATTATACATATTTAAGCATGAAATTTATATATCATTTAAATTGATGTAATATTATTCGTATTAAAGTCTGATTATACAATCAAATACGTAAGATAAATAGCAATATTTATTTTTAATGTTTTCTTAAATTATCGATTTTCACGAACTAGAAAATTATTAACAATAATTTAATATCTACATAATTCTATTTAAAATGGTTAAATTTTTGAATTATTTTAGTTCGAATAATTTCTCCTATATCTTTCTTATCTATAAAAGAACTTTGGTACAAATTAATTAGTTTACGTATATATAACGTGTATAATTTTCATTTATTTGCATTTTTCATCTTACTTTTTAGATAAATTCCTTAATATTGAATTTGATATTTGTTTGTTTCTCGTAATTTTTTTTGTAATTTGCAACGTGACACTTTTCGTGCCTCGCGCAAAACTCGGCGCATCGCCATATTGCACGAAGAGCACGTACGCGGTTAGCAAACGAATTCCGTCAACGAGTCATAGCCGAAAGGGACAGAAGTCTTCCTTCATCGAGGGATGGATGTCAAGAAAGTTGCAAGGCTTTCAAACACGCGCTTTCGGAAAATGGGTGCAACGATTCGATAGTGGTCCATCGAGCCGAGTAAAATAAAACTTGCAATGTCGAGGAAACGTCTCGATGCCGCCATACTCGTGCTTCGTACAAAAACCGGAAAGCGATAAATGAAAAGTATTAACCGCTTTCCTCTAATCGAATGCGACAGCTTAGCCATTTTTCCTAATTCTTTATTTCCCTTTTACGCTACGCCACTCTTTCTTTTTTTCTCTCCTATTCCAACCAGATACAATTTCTTCTTCTTCTTTCTTTTACCTTATTTTTCTTAAAAGCGTTCAAATTTACAAATTAGTTCTAATTATTTCATTATCACCAGTGCCGCAACGTAAAAAACTTATTTTTATTTTTCGTTCAAGTTTTATAGACGGGCGAAATCAGTCGCGGAAATAATTATTAAATCAAACGGTTTTATTTTATTTTTAACTTTGAAACATCCGTTTCATTCTTTGAACCTGGTTTCCTTCCTTTTCCCGATCCGTATCCCGAAAATGATCCTCGGTCCGACGGTCAGCTTATCCAAGCTACAATTGAACTCGGCGAGACGCGTCAATAAGAATTTTAAGAAAAACCACGGAAGAATACGAACTCGCCACAAATTGATAAAAAATTCTTAGAGAAAAATAAAATTACCCCGAAATGGTAATACGAGATAAAGTAACTCTATCAAATAAGAACTTATAAAGATATCCGTGAAATAAAAGATAAATTTAAAATAAAATATATACTTTAATTAACGAGATACGATAAGAAAGGAATAATGTAATTATATTTTATCTTTTTAAAAATACAACTGTATTTATATACAAAATAATTAAATTATTATCATCGAAAATAATACGTGGAGTGAAAAAAATGAAATTAATATATAAAAATTAGACATAATTTATAAATAAGAAATATAAATTTGAAGAAATAAACTCGATAGTAGTAGTTAAGTAAATGTAACTTGGAATATCCTTTATCTAATAAAAACGTGATATTTCCATACGAATAAGTCGAATGTAAACGAACACGCAAACAAAGTAAACGTCTAGTTTATTGCAATCAATTTGTCTAATATTTTTATATAATTTTTATTTAATCGTATAAGACGAACGAATTAAATTAATACAGTCTATAGATAAACTCGCTTAAACTATGAAAAGACGATCAGACGATAAATATTATAATGATATAACAAAAAGCATAACTTTCCAACTTGGAAGAATCAACGAAAGAATATAATAGGTTTTGGATAAGTTTTGGATCATAAGTAATTTTATTATTTCGAAATTAATCGGAACCACGAATTTCGATATCTTATCAATATTACTTAGTTAGAATGACAATCGAAACGTAAGAAACACCATTTACTTACTTTTCTATATCAATGTCGAGTAAAACGTCTTGAAAATTCCAGACGCAATCGCAAAATCGATCTTTAAAATTCCCTTTGAACAACCCGGAATGAAAATATTATAGCTTGAAATTCTGACTCGAATAAATTATTCTGACCGAGTGTCACGTTACATTCGATGAAGCTCGAGGGCTCAAAAGTCTAAGGTCCATCGGTAAGATATTACTCGAACGGGTAGAAGAGAGCAAAGGCGAAGGGCGAATTCCCCGGTGCACCAACTTTTTGCGTAAATCAATATATACCGGTGGGGATGAACTGCGTGCACGGACTTGTAAATACAGGGTGAATGGAGTCTCGCGCGACTGTAATTCGATTTTCAACGAACATTATCACGCGGCATTTCATTGCTCGTAGGATGATTTTATACGAAATACGAGCGGTCGAGTCCCCCGATCGCTTTAAAGTGTATCCTTTTCCTTTTCTTTCCTCTCCGATCACGTTTTCCCTCAAAAAGATGCCACAATGTCGATAATTTGCGGTGCGCGAATTTTGAGCAACGCTATTAGCAACGTTATTTGGAGGCGATCAAAAATAATACCGACGATATCGATGCTTCGAAATTATATTGTATTTGCAAACCTATTTAACGCCGCTATTACCGAGACGAATCTACGTTCCGAGTCATTTATTTATAGCGAAAAGAATTCGTTATAGAATTCTTCGGACAACATTTTAGTATTTGAAAATGACGTTTCTTAAACCTCGGAAAGAAATAACGAGCATTTATATAAAAAATGAGCGCAGGTTTTCAACTCCCACTCTTTTCAACTCATTTGTCCTCGATCCACAAATTTCATAATCCAATTTGCAAAATTTCATATACGATCTAAAGAAGTTTGACCCGTCTGTAACTATCCTCGCTTTCATAGCCCGTATTCACGCAAGTTTCAAGACGTGGAACACCTAAATTCCACCCCTTCGCTTCTATCGCGCCGATGAAGCGGTTCCTCTCTGGCCTAACCGAGACAACTTCGAAGCTACACTCGCCGACCAGACAATGTGGAAAACTTGGGATCCTCTCGGGAGTCACCGTCCGCGCTAGGAAGCATCACACGCCATTGTAAACTTTTAAGACAAGTTGCCATCGCCAAACCAATTTTGATTCTCGATTTAGTTTCCATATGAAATTGCCGAAACTCCGATCGTAGATATTGTTTGATACGCGTACGCTTCGAATCAAGCCGAATATTTAATTATAAGGAACTTATAGACCGACGAAATGTAGCCTCACTCCTATCCAATATCTTCATTTTTAAATCGATAGATGCACTTAGATATTTATAACGTAGATTTATCATATAAGTTGCAGTTAAATTGCATTTTTTTTCTTCGCACAAAAAATACTTTGAACGTTGTTTGCTAAATTTATCGTTCGGTTAAATTTATAAACTTCTTTCCGATTAATTTAAAGACGCGTTCGAACCGTCGTCGTCCAAATACGTTTTTTAATCGTATAAATAACGCTCGAAAGTGGCTCCATCGATCTTTGATCGGTATTTTTTGCTCGTGAAAATCGCGATCCTGGAACCTGTACACGATAGAGAATCTCGTTCGTTCAATCTTCTCGAGTAAATCTTAAAAAAGACTCGCGTTCTAGGCCGCAAATTAAACTATTTGCCCGATAAAGCGAAAAGAAGGTGAAGCGACCCGATTCGAGTCTAACCCATAGAACGTGGTATAAGTTATTTATAACTCTTTGCAACTTGTGATGCTAATAGGGAGACGAATGTTTAGAGTTTCTTATATCGGTCGATTATTGCGTTTTTTCGTTTTTACAAAAATTGTAATGACAACGAAGAAAATGCGTTTCGCTAAAAGTCTATGAAACTAATTCTTTAGATTTCAAACGACGAACTTGTATCAACAATCTTCAAAAATAAACGAGAACGATGTAATAAGGTAGATTGAAAATTAATAAATTTTATACATTTTACCGTTTAATTCAAGATTATTATTTTAATGAAGCGTTTTTTCGATTTAAGAATAGAATGTAAATATAAAATTTTGTACGTAATCGTAATTTAGCAATTATTTTCACGTTTCGCTATCATAAATTGAATAAAACGTTCACATTTTAATCTAACGTACTCTGAATCTGAAATTAAATATGTTTTGGTCTTCCGTATTCGCTTTTTAGTACGTGCATTATCGTTATTTAACGAACACTTATTTCTATCTTTCGAACTAAATTAGCTTCGAAGATTCGAATTCTGAAACGCATTACTAATAATGGAAGATATTGAGTTATCGTGGAACTTCTCTAACGTTACGTTACGTCTCAGAGAATCGTATATCAAATTTTTCCACGAGAGGCTTCCTAAGTAACTTGAACGCGGGAGAACCAAAGAGAGAACGAATAGATCGAATAAAGTGATTTAACAATAGGTCCGGCCAAACTATCGGTTTTATATATGCGGCCAACTATGAATAGTTCGTTTATAGACCATACAATAGATTGACATTGACTCGACGGTTACGGTTCCTGATTATTCTATTATATTCCTTTACGTGCTCACGGCTACATATACGCTTATAGCTACAGCTTTCATTGTTACATCTCAACGATATTCGCTACAACCTGAGATACTCCATTTATTTAGGCTTACGTAAGAATTTCAGATATTAATTATGTTACTGCCATGTCGCAACGTTGATAAAGATGGAGTCTCGCCGATGATTTTGGCTCTTGTCACATTAGTTTTATGTTATATATATGCTAGAGACGGTAAAAATTGTTTACGGTACATCTATCGAGATAGGTTCGGTTAAAATTGACAATTACTTAAAATAATTTCGGTAACGAACGAATGCAGTACAAATATACATAAAAAAATTAGCAGATATTCATTTATTTACTTGATAATACACGTTCGAATCGTATTCGTGGGAATGCTACTTTATCCGGACTTATTTTTCGCATCGAAACAAGAAAGAAGTATTTAAAAAAATATTTTCGCAAATACAAGAGAGTTCTATACGTGTGGTAAGGATAACGAGGTTCGAGAAAAATCGAAATACTCGTAGGTTCGGAAACGGTGAAATAATAAAGCCTCGGAACGAATGAGCAGTGTTTTTAGCTTCGCTTCGGAATCCATTAAAAAATTGAAGCTTTGGTTCGCATCAACGATATCCCGGCTACAAGAATCGAGGGTCTTTTAAATTAACTCAAAGTTGAATTCTAGTAAAGCAGCGCTCGAACGAGCAAAGAAGGAACGAAAAAAGTCGCCTCCCTTTTTCTTCTCACGAACAGAACCTTCGCCGGGGGATAGACCAGCTCGTAGCGATGTACACTCCAAAGTGAACAAAATCGTCACCCGCTCGCAAAAGAGTGTTCAATTTGCCGTGGAACTATAAAAGCTCGACGAGAATTAGAACAGCGCTCGTGGCTGGGTAACGAGAGGGAGGGCGTGCAAAAACGAACGAGAAGAGAAGGAGAAAAAGAAGAAGAGTAAGAAGAAGAAGAAGAAGAAGAAGAAGAAGAAGGGGACGACGACCAAGGGTAAGTCAGTGTACTCCGACGTACCGCGGTGAAACGGGCTTCCTGTTTGCCGTCCATTAGAGGTGACGTCAACCCTTTAGATCTTTACATCTCCCGTACGTGTGTTCGCGGATCTCGACTCGACACTCTTTACATTATTACTCTCTTCCATTTCAGAGGTCCGGAAAAAGTGACGGCGACCACGACGACGACGACGATCGCGACGGCCTCGGCCTGCACTTGCACTTTTTTCTCCTCCGCTCCTTGTTTCCGTTGTTCTGCGAGGAAGGGAGAGACGGTCCCCTCGGACCCTTGGGACAGCGAAAGGGACGACCGAGGCGTCGTTCCACCGTCGGTCCAATCTGATAAGGCACCCACGAGCTGCGACGCAGGGGTTAGACGTCTCGATTATATCCTGGGGAGATGGTAACGAGGCGCGCCGAAAGTGCGACATCTTTGACGTCGAAGGCTGCTGCCTTTTTTGTTCTCGCTCCGGATGCAATTTTGAATCTTCAAAGACATCCTCGGAGTTCCGCGCCGTACAATATACGGGTACTTTATGCTGCGGGGTATTACGTAATACATTTGCAATATTAAAATTCAATACTCTTTACGTTCGGACGGACGCGGGATTTATTTTTTAGTGCAATCATTTTGCTGGGTACTCGACTATTGCATCCATCGTTTGTTTGGTATTTCAAATAATTAGCCTGTGTTTTGTAAAGATTTTCCATAGTTTTATTCGTTGCTTTAACCGATACGAATAATTTAGTAAAACGATAATTACGATAGTTACGTCGAATTTTGATCGCTTTCCTTGTGTGCTGCTGAATCGTGAAAACGTATTTCAAATATTTGAGAAATGTAACATTACTGGATCGTTTGGATGTGCCTTGGATACGGGAAAATAACTTTATAACGTAAAGTCGATAATTATTGTATTTAAGATATTATTTTTATGTAAATTTCTACTTAGCTCGTACCTTAAAAGTTACCAAGATAATCGTGAATAAACTTTAAGTCAATTTTATACTTTTATACGTAGAATTTAAAACTATCGAACGATGATAAATTAGTAATTTATAGACACATTCGTTTAAACTGTTATAAGATATTGCGGATCAGTGTAGTATTTCCGGATTTATAGGAGGATATCGATCGCGAATATGGTCCTTATGTACACATGAAAGTCCATAAGTGACATCGAGAACTTAGTATAGCTTTGGTACAGTCGTTCGATACAAATTTAATCATAAATATCGAAAGGGATGTCTAATAAGAACTTTTACCATAAGACTCGCTGCATCGAGCGTCGATAAATATTTTAAAAGTTAAGAAAAATATTCGATACGTTCCAAATTTAAATTTACTCGTCATTTGCAGCAATAAAATTTAAAACTCTAAAAAGGTAATGTTAGTACATAATCGTATATTACCAAAAAAAATTAAAGTTAAAAATTACCCTTAGCGAATTATTGTGAATAAAACTTATGGTCTATACTACATTCAAAAATAAATTTTTTAAAGCTCTTACAAAAATAATTACATTTTATCGGTAAAATTTCGATATAAACTATTCATGTTCTTATAAAGGCGGAAAAACAATTATTATAATAAATTTAAATTTAGCCAATGTTGATACATCGTTGAATAATAAATTATGCAACGGAAAAAATGTGAAATATTCAACTCGAGTTATGAAATCGTGCGCGAAAAATCGATAACTCTTCCTTTCTCCTGGGAATACGACCGGAAGCTCAAAAATATAAGAAAAACCTTAATTTATAAATTTACCGTCGTGAGTTTAAAAGCACAATGATATAAAATTGAATCCATTGAATCCTTTTGACTCGTCCGTTCGTTTGTTTTACCCGGTGGCAAACAAATTTAGCAAAAAGATCGGGTCGACTTTGGACGTAAGCCTGAATATCGGCGGTAAAAGCACGCGTCAATTTTCGATTATGGAATCGCCTCGGTAAACGATCGCAGCTCGTCGCGATCCTCCAATGAACTTCTTAACGGCTTTCTTTACACATTCCCGTATTATTTTGCTGAAAATCGCTTGCCTTCCGAAGGGAGGGAACGACGTCGGGCTTCGTTTGTATAACTCGAGAAATCTTGAGGGAGATTCGCGATATCGCGCGTTGTTTCATTTCCCTAGCGTCAACTTTTTTATGCCGTTGCTACTTTGTCTCTTAATGAAGCTTCTTCTACTAAATAGAGGGTGAGACGCTCGATTTTATTTTTCCTTTTGAACAATAAGGAGCTAAGACTCTTGTCTTTCTCGCGTTAATTTCTTTTTAAAAGTTTTTCATTCGCCTTATTTTTGTTTCCCGGGGTGTGTTGGATTTCTAACTTGAAGCTTAAGAGGATTATGGAATATTCGAATCATCGAATGAAATGCAATTTTTAAAAGAAATGTCAACTCTGCGTTAACAACGTGTAAGATTATTTTTTTATCTGACAAGCCGATATCGAAGCTTTTTTTGAGCCAACGTTACTTTATTACTCAAAGTCTTTTGTAAATTTTTTTCTTTTCAATTTGCATATGTTATTTAAATTTGCATGACGTTCAAATTTGACCAAGCTACGTTTATATATTCTTATTTATTTCGAGAAATACCTATTCGAAAAAATTCAACTTTAATGCACTTTAAAATTACGATATAAACCATAATATCATTTATTTATCAATTATTTGTCTAAATAATAAATTTCAAACCTTTTTAGAAATAGTTTCTTATTTATTATATTTTTTACCCTTGTATTATAATTAGTTCATTATATACTAATAAATGTAAAGTTTTAATTTAATATCTTTATGAATGTGAAATATATATTCTCTTTAAATAATTCAATTATAATTGAGAGGTTCCGTACTAAATTAAATACGAATACTATAGAAACTCACTGTTTAAAGAATTTTAATGTAAGTGGCTAATAATTTAATACGCATTATACTTTATTTATTTTACTGAAAGGTACGGTTCGAATGAAATTTTTATAAGGAAGTTTCTGTTATTTTCAATTAACGAATGAGCCCATGTAATTCAAAAAATTAACAGAATGAATTTTAAATGTATCAACGATATTATCAACTTTAACATAGAATAATATTTTATATTAACGAAAGAAGTTTCAAAATATTCTGTTATGTTTTACGATAAATGTACACATAATTATATATTTCGTTAAAAATTTATTAAATATGTATTCAATTTTTCGAAATTTTTCATTCTTCAATCAACTAGAGTAGTTTTAATTACAACTATTGAAAAATCTCACAAACGAAGCTTTTAAATATATAGTTTTTTAATATAATTCTAAAATTAAATCCATTCGCACAATCATAATAAATGTATCGTAGAGTTTCTCTCGTATTGATTAATGGTACTACGTATTTAATACCTTCGAATTGTCATTTACTCTCGATGCGAAAGCTTATTTCTAGTACATTCGTGCAAAAGTAATTAGTACCATACCATTTCACATTCTTGATATTCCATTTATTTTTTCATCGTTAAAATCTATCGAAACATGAATCGATTTCTTAATACAAACGCGCGACTCGACCGTTCTTAACTACTAGTTCGTTTATATCGGAAGTACCGTTTACTATTGCAGTTCCATAATAATTAATATCCACTGAAGTCGTTACGTATCTTTCGTACATCCATATCAATGATTTATACGGTACATAAAACTACATTTCACGATCGGTATCGAAACATCCACGTTGAACAATTTTGACAACCGTTCGTTCCTTTCTGTTTTGCGACGTTGCCACTCTTTCAAAATCTTACCGTCCGAAATTTGCATTTTTCTTCGTAATCGATACCCCCGCGATCTTATTTCAACCGTATAACCTACCAAAAACCTTTATTACGCTACGTTTACACCGAGATTCTTAATATCGTAACGTATGCAACCAGATATCGAAACCTCTCGATAATCGAGAAAAACCGAATAGAAAATCTGACGGCAACTCGCGAATAATCACAAGAGACATCCGACGATTATTTCAAACGAACAACGTCCTTTGGACGCGAAGCGCATTCGAACGTCGACTCGCGTAACGTATCGTTAAGGGAAAGGCTTTTCCTAAAATTCGATCGACGAGCGGAGTGGGAAGTCGAGAGCGTATCCGCGTCCCGCGAGATCTCAGCCTCTCGGTCAGTACTCGCCGAGATATAAATTTCGGGATGGGCTCGGAGTCGAGTATCTCGGCATTAATTCCTTGGGAAACGTAAGACCGGCCGCCGCGAGCTAAGAGCGATATTATCCCTTAGGGATTTTTTTATAGGATCGGCCAACCCCCGCGACGATGAAAAGAACGAGCCTTGGAGCCTCGGTCCGATAAGAGCGTCCGCTTAACTGAAATCGAGCATCCGCGGAAATTCCCGAAGTGTCTCGCGAGTATTCCCGTGGGAGTTTTCCGAGACGGCTTTCCAGGAATGCCGGGGATGGAATCGGCTTCGAGTGGGAATTACGAAAATTTAATTACGATAATTCGTACTTATCAGCGTTCAAGGGACGGCCTCGCCTGTATCGCTGGGAAATATTAGTGTCCTTCCGCGAACTCTTTCCTTGGGGGGATCGAAGAAAAATATTTTAAATTTCCAAGAGAGATAATTTTTCATGAAATGCTAAGACGCGCTCGAGTCGTTCGAACGTAAATATTTTCTTTGTTTATAAAGTTCGTTGTTTCTGTTTCTATGGTTGAATGGTGTTTGACTGAAATGTTGTCACCTTGGACGAAAGGTCAAAAGTTTTATCGTTTTCGAAGTAACGTTTTAAGGAATTAACGTATTAACGAAAATTTAAACTCGTCGTCGCTTTGCTTAATATAATTTACGGAAACTCGCGAAACATTCGATATGTATACGTTCGTTGAAAATATTGTACGTAATCACTTTTTTATTTGTAGGTATCCATATAATATAATATTTTTCCCTTAGTTTCTTTTTATCTATCCGCGCAATAAAATTAAAAAGGCAATTGTAATAAAAATTTTATCCTTAAATTTATGTCATCGGATAAACATTTATAATTTGTAGTAATTTTTATCTTGTAAAAAAGTCCTAAATATGCATTTATTTCTATTTCGTAATTTAAATAAATATTAAATTTAAAAGTGAAACGATAAAGGCAACTCATAATCCGTATAAGACTCGAAAAATACTTGAATAAGTCTTATAACTCTCTAATAATGAATTTTAAAATATTAAAGAGATAAATAAGTTCTTTCAAAAATTAATTTTTCACGCATTTTCTTTTAAAAATATTTAATTACGATGAAGCTGTTTTTAAAAGTATTTAAAAAATAGATATTTTAATATACAATAATGTTATATACAAAATTTAAAACTGCTTATAAATAATAATATTTTCTAATGAAATAATTCTTTAAATTTTGCAAAAAAAGTTGTATTTAAAACAATGAATTTTTACTAGTAATATATTTGATAATAATAATTTAAAAAATTAAATTTTTTAATGTATCGAATCTATTATTTTAGTTAATTTTATTTTGAGTAATAAAAAACTTGATACCTACTATAAAGTATACGATAATATTCACACCGAATGATTTATAAAAATTTTTAAAATATGGATAAATCTTTAAATTATATTTCAATGTTTTGATTTTACTTTGATTTATTTCCAATTTTTAAACCTATTATCTTTTAGAAAGTTTAATTTGAATAGTTTAGCGAGTCAAAAGAACCATAATCGTACGATCTAAATTCATATTTTATATTTAAAAATTTTTTTTTACAATACTATATATAATAATATATAATATTTAATACGTAGAATAATCGGTACAATCGGTGATTCTAGTTCCGAATAAAAATTTTAAAAAAAGTGCTTAAAAAATTATTGTTTAAACGTTAGAAAATAATTTTAATTACGAATTATAATTTCCGTTGCTAATAAAAGGAAAATTAGATATAACATTGTATTCTTATTATAAGTGATCCTGAAAATATGAATAATGAAAGTTGAATATGATTGTTAACAAAGTTCACGCAGACTGTCAGCAAAGTATTATCCCATTATTAAAACTTTTATCATTCTCCTATTCTACTTAAATATAGCTGACTCAAAAATCTTCAGGAAGTACATTTGCATGAAAATGATACCTTTCAAAACAGAAGTAAAAGAAAAAACTACCGCGAGTCAAAGGATCCAGCTTCCTTGAAACAAAAATGCTCGAAAACATCGTTCGTGTTTTTTATTTAGTCGGGATCCTTTTATAGTCATCGCTCGGATTCTACCTTTTAAAAATGGATGCGGATGAACTTTTAATCGACACTGCGCGATTTTTAAGCCACTCTCATCTCCACTAGATCGAAAGGGAAGTCTAAAGTTGTAGGCGGTGATTTTCTTATTCTCTTGTCCTCGAATCTTCGGATGAATCGGCATTTGATGGATCGAAACAAAATGACTCGGATTCGAGTAAAGCAATTAAGGCAGAGCTCGAGTATTCTTAAACTTTTAGCAAAAGCACTTTTAGTTCAATGTTTGCGTTGGATATACAACTGACTTAAGATGGCGCTCGTAATCGTCGATCCCCGTGATCTCAACCGAAACTCAAGTTTTGAATAAATGAATAGGAAGTTTGTTGCTTTTCGAGGTCGTATATTATTGAAAGAAAATTATAAGTCGAGTGGATCAGATTTAAATATTGTTTCCGTAAATAAAAAACTTATTGTATTATTTATCGGAGATCGTTTTAACCTTGGAATATCCATTATTTTATTCATAGATAATCATTTTTACCGGATATCGCGATACTCTGTATTTATCATGATTGGATATTTTTTTCAATTTTAGACATTTGCAAATATAATCAAAGTTTTATTAAAAATAATGACCAAGCGATAAGAAACTCTTGAATCAGTGGAGTTTCACAAAGATCGATCGATTCTGTCGCGGCAAACGAAATTTAATTAAATAATTTATCGAAAAATATATCTCATTCAATGAAATCTACAAATGATATTATATTCCTTTTAATTTTCATTATACGGAAGAGCCAAAGTGACTAAAATTGTTAAAGAAAACTATTAGAATCACGGCTTAAATGTCTTGGCTCCTATGATCCTACGGGACAATTTATATTTATTTGAAGGAAGTAAGAGCTCGAGGGATAAAAGGAGTCGAAATTGACGTCTTGTCGTTGCACACAGGGAAATAAGTAAATAGATGAGAGGGACGATTTTATTTTGTCACGCGCAGAGTGGCTTGGATGCGAACAGGGACATTTTCTCCCGAAGTCTAGATGGAAGAGATCAACTTTACCTTGGCTCATGAAATACGTACCTGTGACTTGATGATGACTTTTCACTTTTATCCGACTTGCACTCGAAACTAATTATAAACGGATGCATAAACTATGATTTCTTTATTTTTATCTCGAAAAGTAATACGTAAAAGTATTTTAAAACAAAATTTTGACTTATATCTTTATTTAAGTGATATTCAAGCACACGTGTTTTATATTAGATTTATTTCTTTTTAAGGTATAATCGTATTTTATTTAATCGTAATGTAAAATAAACTTTTATCCCAGTAGATAATAAAATTTAAAATATCTTCGTTAATTATAAAATATTATTTTGGAATTATAAATTGATACGAATGGATCGTCTATATAAGTTCATTATTAATTTTAATGAATAATTTAATACATTTATAAAAATTACGAGATGAAATAAATTAAAGTATAAATAATTATTATAGTTATATAATTAGTACGAGGTCAACGAAATCAATCGATCGAAAAAAGTAAATATTTAGATTTTAATTCGTTATTAATTTTATCTTGTTTTTCAATTTTGTATAATTGTACTAAAATAAAAAATAATTTTATAGATTTAGATAATATCGAATTATTATTCGTATAATAATATACTCGATCGAAGCCTTATTCGATTAATTTTCAAAATTACTAATTGATTTTACACGTGTACAAATGTAATAATGTACGATGAATCGAATTAATATCGAAAAAACGAATATTACCATATATATCATAAAATTCATTTCAAGTTTTACCAATTTAAAATATCGTATCGACGTACTTATGAGAAGCGATTTATCGAACATCGTGAAATACAATACAATAAATAAATGATTTGGATTATTTAAAAATTGCATTTGATGTACAAAAATTAAAATATTTACGAAAATTTCTTTTTACGCGCATCAAATTTTATAAGGGTAACGTTAAACAGAAGCGTTAAAAGTTTTCATAAACGTTGCACGACGAGAAAAAGAGGAAAAATCTTTTAAGTTTCACTTTAAACTTTAAAACGCAAACTAACACGTATAATTCCGTGATGCATTTCGACACGTGTACCGGCTTATACGAACGGCTCACTTTATGTCGATGTAGTCATCCGATGAAAATAAGTCCATAAAATCCGATACGTTTAAGGTCGATTTTGATTCGAACTCGGAATTCTAAAATTCTATTTAAAGATGAAAGTAGAAAAATTGATTTCTCATTCCAAACATATACCGAGTAGGCATTATCCGAGGATCCGTCTTTACTTATACTTATAAAATTATTATTGTCATTTTCCATCGCACCGTCGACATTTAACGCTGACTTCCCAAGAGAATTCACATCGAACAACTTTTATTTTACGAATTTACTTTTCGCTTCGTTGTAGCTCGTCGAGCTCGGAAAAACAAAAAAATCAAAAAATTTCCGCCACGCGAAAAGAGATTTTATATTCTTCGTTAATAAATATCGCGCACGAAAGTTTTTCTTTGATCTTCCACGTTAGCCTCGTATCGAGAAACTTGGATTAATAAAATGCAAGCCAAGGATAACTTTTCATATTCGCTCTCTATTACTAATAATAATAATAATAATATAAAATGCAAATAAAACCCGATTCGTCTTATCGGGTACATCGAGCGTACATCGAGCGGTCGGTCTTAACAACCCGTTAGGAATTAAAAGCTTCCCTTAAGGCGAATTCGACATTTCCCGCAAAAGGTCGCATCGCGACTCACGATCGAGATTTCCCTCGTCGATTATCCAAGACACGTCCAATCTCGCGACCTTGCGTTCGTAAGCTTGGACCGGAAACGAATTAACGCCCGGCGATGAATCACGACGACCGCAACCGCTTGGACCGGCGAATCGAGTGCACGAGTTCAGGGGCGTGGTCGAGTCTCACCTGGACAGGTGTCGCCTTCTCGGGGTAATTTTAGGCGCGATTCCCCCCCTTCGCCTTTATGCACGGATGGCGTGCGACCCGGTCGTTCACCAATTCGAACACGGATCTCGAAACTGTGCCTCCCTCGCCTCGAAAATATCCTCGCGATATCCTCGCGATATCCTCGCGATATCCTCGCGATCGACGGAATAAAAAATCCAAACGAGCGTCCATGTTTCGGTCCCGGGCATTTCCTCCAGCCGCTTCTGGGAGTGGCGCGGAGAAACGAAATTATCTTGTTTCATTTTACATCGAAACGCGGAGTGATATTTACCTAAAAAGGAGTAATTTGAAGCACGGAGGGAAGGCATCGAAACGTTAGAGCTAACGAGGAACACGCGGCGCCGCGCGGATGAAGCTAATCACTTTGCCGATACACGGATGCTCCGCCGTGCAGTTACGTCTATATTATCCTTGCTTATTTTGCTTGCTTTATGCCTGGAATTTACCGCTCTCCATTGAATAAAGTAGCCTAATTGCGTGCGTGTGCGCGGGCTTACTACGTACGCGTTTGCTTACGCGGGCCAATTATTTTTCGACGGAACTTTAATCTAAACCTTTGCGTGTACACAGTTGTAAGCGCGTACGGCCTACTAATTAGACTATTTGTACGTAATTATTATGTGCATATAAATAACGCTATCGACGTATTTCTAGAGCGTAATTTATAACGTCCAGCCCCTCGGAACGTCGGCGATGTTCCAAAACAGGGTGTTCAGAGTGGAAACCGATTTTTAAAGAACTTGTAGTACCATCGTACGTATTTACGCGCTACTGCAACACCCGTAAACGAGAAAAAAAAGGAGAGAGAAAAGGAGAAAAAAAAGGGAGAAAAAAAAGGGAGAAGAAAAGGGAGAAAAAAGGGTATTTTCGAGCCGTGAAATTGTAGAAGCGCGTGAGACTTTTTCCAAGTGCGCCGTAACATGAATTTCATTGAAAACGAGACAAACAATTGGAACCAGCGTCGGAGCAATAATGACTCTAGCAAACCGCAGCGGAACAGTGTCGGGAGTTTCTCCGAAAAAGTACGGCACTCGGTTTGGAATAAAGGTCGATATACCGGCAACTCGTGGAAACGGTTTTTCGCGTTCTAGAGAATGGTTGGAAACTGGAGTGTTGGAAGGTTGGAGGGAGCGAGAGGGAGAGAGAGATACGCGCATGCATTAGGCGTTACTTTCTTAATCTAGTTTATGGACGAGCAGCCACGCACTGCCTGCGATCTGTCGTCTGCATGTTTAATGCAGAGGCGATAAGTTCACGTGTAGCTGCGCGTATTCACGCCAGCGGTGTTATCGCGTACTTATTCATGATGGCTTTACGGTATGTAAATTCCAGCCGCCGACGCCGTTGAAACGATGAGCGTGCAACCAACGTCCCGGGTTCGCTTTCCATCTTGCGTTTACTTACTTTGTTTATGTATAATATTACTATGTATTTAGTCGGTTTGTTTTATTAATTAGCTGATTTTCTTGCCTCGCGCGTTAAGTGGCGAAAGCGTTTCTCGGATCGAGATTTTTATGCGTTTTTTAAGTACGTGCACGCGTCAACCGTGTGTTTTATAGCTCAACCTGTCGAGCGAAATGGATGCCAAGCGTATGAGATTCGTACGCGTGTGAAATATTCTCCTCGTTGATAGCGAGCGATGGGCGTAACATTTTTCGACAACGTTTCGAATAATGCGAATCTTTCACCTTTTATCCGACGTCCGTAGGCGCGTGATAAATCCGACGCGAAATTGTCAAATAGGAAATTCGTAATAGCTTTTCGCGAATGTGATTTCGTAATTTCGTAATTTAGTTTACCGAGTTCGATGGAATTGCGTTTGGGTGTTTAAAGCGAAAAAGAATAGCTCGCGTTAAATTGCGAATACTCCGGGATATTTATCGAATATCTTTAGCCTTTGTACTCGAAAGAAAACTTTTTTAACGACCCTATTTTAGGTTACCTCCGAAGCTAATGAGGAGGGCGATACGTTATTTTGAAACTATGAGCCTAGAAAAAATTTAATGAGCGAGGACGAGTGGATAGAGACGAGACGAGTTACTCGTCATTTTTCGAGCTTTTGTTGACTTTGCGACTAACTAGCGTACGAAGACGTGGATTTGTCCATTTAAATTTCCTAATGAAAATTTTTCTTTTTTTACGAACCGTCGAGTAAATGTATACTAATGCACCGACTTTACAGGAAATTATTTTTTTAAGCTCTACCGTTTATTTCGGAATTTTCTACGAAATTACAAATGTATGCGATCATTCTATTGACATTATATTAAAATTTATGCCATATTTTTAACTATTTATAAACGATATAAGCAAATTTACAAAACATTTACAATTTTAAAAAAATTACAGCTTATTTTGATATCTTAAATATTTGTTAAATAATTTAGCTTGTACAAAAATTCTCTTAGAAATTTACACGAGTTTGCTCGTTAAATTTCCATGATCAACAGAATAAATATTGTATTTGATATTTAATTCGTTCTGTGTATATTTTCTTTAGCTATTCACGTTTGTCGCTGTAATTTAGATATTGTAAAATTGCAACAACATTATTATTTTATTTGTAAAATTTTTCGTACCGTATAAACTTAAAGATGAGTTAAAAAATTTAATATACACACGCTTCGATAAATTGTGAAATTTAATTTATCGGTAATTTAAAACTTTTAAAATTGATTAAATACAACTTTTTAGATCTTCTTCAAAAAATAATCCATCGAAACTTCCATAATCATAAAAGTCGAATAACCGACCAAGTTTTAATTTTTACCAAAAAAATTGTTTGCTCGATCGGAGAATCGAATAAATATTTTTTTATTTATTTTATAATAATTATTTTTTTACCTACTAAATTTATTCGGTACAAAAAAAATGTTACGATTTTTAAAAATACATCGAATTACAACTCGACGGTAATTTTATTCGATTCGATGAATTATAATATGATAATTAAATAATAACCGATCGATCGAGTGAATCGATACATCCTCGTCGCGAAATTAATTTTCGCCGATTTCTATGGCTAAAGCTGCTTATCGAAAGGTAGATAATTTTGTTTTTTCCGAAAACTCGCAGAAAGATTTCCAAGTGATTTGAAAAATCTAAAACTATCGACTCGAGGATCGATCGTTTATTATCCATCGTAACAGTCGCGGGAACCGAAAAGCACTATTCGAGTTTCCCAGCTCAACAGCTGCATAAGAGAAAAGTAATGCCCGACTCGTTGTTCGGCTTTCCGCGCAAATTACAGCCGTCGACACTTGGCGTAATTCGTGTAAGCCCTCGAGCCTCGGCTTCCGGGTGGGTCAATTCGTCCTCGAGGCGCCGCTGCGGCTTTTTATCATCTCGCGCATCCCCCGGTGGATTAATCCGTTTAATTATCCGAGGCCCTGAGTCGCGGCCCGTTAACCGTCGCTTTTTGTCATTAGCATTTAGAGCGGCCGGGCGCAGCTCGTAAGCTCGTTTTCAACGCGCGCAAATTGCCGCGACCTCGTAACTCCATCCGGAGGGGGTAGCGTTAATTAAACGAGCCCCGGGACAAGACGCCCCCACTGTCCAAGTCAACGTCGCACTTTGTACCCGCGTCCTGGGACGTCAACCCCTGCGACTCGCCAAGACGACCGCGTCCGAAAAACTTTTCCGCCTCCGGCGAACGCGACGAACGCGGCGAAGGCTGGAATTAGGAAATAGGAGCCACCGAGACTCTTATTCTGACGGCTCATTTTTTTAACGAGAACTTTCAGAGCTCGCCAGAGGTGTTTCGCGAACAAATGATGCTCGCTAAAAGGGCGAGACTTTCCGCCTCGAGAACGTATCATCGCTCTATTAAATTATACGAGCATCTTTACATCCATTTTCCGCTCGCGGGAAAATGGCTTACGAAACTTCACTGTGTGTTTACTTTGTTACTCTACTCTCGACTTCACAACTTTTCGCTATTTTCTATGCTGCTTCCGTTGCGTATCGAGGGAGCCGAGACGAGAGAAATTACCTTTGCCGGATCGACGCGGAAAACGTTGAGCCGTTATAAAATCCGTAGTTGAAAAATACTTGCTGTGTTTACAAAATCAAATTTACACGCTTCATGCAAAACTGTTATTTCATATTATACGATGATGCTACTTAATACGAAAGAGAAATTAAATTTTTTTTTTGCGAACTTTTTCGAGCGGAAGTGGAGAAAACGATCGGAATAAAAACTAGAATAAGAATAAACTTTTAGAATAACGAATGTTATTTATTTTTCATACTTTTGCAAAGAAGCGAATACGGTTTATCGCGAAACGATAAATAGATAAATAAGTACAATAATTCCAATATTTACTATTTACGAGTGAACTAAGATTTATTTTTATCCAGCATTTATGTAATACTTTGGCATACAAAAATTACGTAAAGTTGTAAGAAATATCTTTGAAATCGTAGAAATTCACGGTAGAAAAAATTTATAAATACGTTTTATATTTACTATCATATTAAATTGAGCTACCGTAAAAAACAAATTCATTTGTATTTCTTACGAGTCGGAGTTAATATCCGACTATCCGCCATTTAATTAGCGAATAACTTTATTACGACAAAAGTTCTTAAAGAACTTTATACTTTTATTTAAAAGATCTTAATTTTTAATGTACTTGCAACGCAAGACCTATTAGAGGGTATATCTTCTTGAAATATAGTTCGGTAATAAAACATTCGCACTCAAAAACAATATTAACCGACTCGCCGTGCCTTTGTCGTAAAAAAAACGTGACACAAAATACAGTGTGGGAAACGGAGCGCGACTATAAACTCTCGAGTCGTGTAAGTACGTACCGGAATTTTGCCAAGTCGCGGTTGACCGCAATGATCTTGCACCTTGAGTTTGAATCTTATGTTTTCCGAGTCTAAGACGGACGCGAGTTATATCTTCGGTAGCTTTTTGTTAGAGATGGCCTTTATTTAAATCGGATTAATTTATCGCTTGCAAATTGCTAAGACATTCGAAAGTTCGTTTATCTATAAACATTATATTTTGTACGATAATTAGAGTACAAAAATTACGCTCGTATAATATCGATAAGCGTAGATAATGTATCGTTTAAAATTGATCCTTCGAATAACGGTTTATTCCGGAGACCATTTGATAAGAGTGTACAGAACTAATGACTCTTAATATTTAAATCCGCAGCAAGATAACAGAAAACTTTGACGAATCGCTCTCGGTCGTATTTTTTGACTAAGTATATTTTTAGACATCGTATTATCTGGAAGTATATCGTTTAGAAACGATTTTTCGGGTATACTAAGTTAATCAAATTAAGATTGAGGGTCGGTTGGCGTTCAAAGTGCAATTCCGCAAACTACTCGCGGAAGTACCTGAAACTTTAAACGCGTTTTTCTGAAAATTATATTTCCAAGATCGGTTGGTAAAATATGTTGAAATAACTATGCGTACTAATTTAAAATTTTATAAGTTACTTTTTTAAATAAAAACTATATTTACGGGTAGAACATTTTTTTAAACTTTTTACTTTCACCGTACAGTTTTTGAACAAAATTATTTACTTTTAATTTCAATGCTATAATTTCAGCCAGGAAATAATATTTTAACTACATTTAGCTGATAAAATTAATTGGAATTTTAATTATAGTTTCTGTTTTTCATTAAAAAAATATCATTTCTAATAAAAAATGTTCGATAAATCTTTCGACCAATGTTATTTAATTAACGATGCTATATTTATACATATGCCATTTTGAATGCAAAATTGTTTGTAAAAGAAGTCCTATATTCTTTTAAACATTTATTCTACCAAGTTATGTATACTTCTTAATATTTATATTTTAATGATTGACTCTTTTTCGATTCAAATTTACGTTCGCTAAAATTAATTTTAATAATTGTAAACCAAAAATCGGTTATACCGCTACAGAATTGATCATATTTAAAACGTAAGAATTAAAAGAACATATATAATAATTCTGAAAATAAACGAAATTATTTAAATTTTAATCTTTTAAATGAAATTTGTTATTTGAAAATTATAGTAGAAAAAACGATGTTTATAGATTTTGTGCATATCTGTGATAAAATATACCAAAAAATTAGCGTTAAAAGGAAAATATGGAAACATATAAAGGATAATTTTCAAAGAAAATATATTTTTTGTTTATAATTATGGTGCAAAATAATTTTGAAAAATTATATTTTGTTGATAAATGTAAATTGTGAGTAAGTTTAAAGTATCGAGAGATAAATGTTTCCAAAGATTTAATAATGAAAACTATACTATATTAATGTATCGAATATATCGGATAAAAACTGTAATAAAAAAATCAAAACATGATGCTTATCGTTTTAAGAGCTGAGTTATTGTATTAGGGAAAATCGTAATACACGTTCGATTGAATCTTTTAATTTAAACGGTCCGAATCATAATTTTCGCAGCAGAAACGTAAGAATTTAGCAAAATATTTGCAACAATTTGCGTTAGAAGTATAATAATAATAAATACATCAAATTTATGATTTCGCGATAAACAAACGCAAAGAAAAGCATCGGTGTTTAATCCGAGGTTTATAAAGAGATACGAGCTCGGATCGATACTCGTATACTCCTTTCGAGAAGGATCGAGGCATGGAGCACCGAAATCTCGATACCTGTTGCAAGGTATGCACAAGTATAGATAGATCGATCGGTTATCGGCATCGCGGCGACTCAACAGTTTGCGACAGTCCGGGAAAAATCGGAGAGAAGGCACAAGTTCCGCATTAGTCATTACAAATCCCCTGCAATTACGTGCTCGGGCAACTCTCCTTGAAAATTCCAGGCGCGCAACCCCCGGAGCCGACATTCGTCATTCGAGCCGGATATCTCGGTTTACTGCACGGGACGCCGATGACGTTCGTCACGCGCCGAGACGCGGATTTACCTCCTTTCGAGAGATCGTTTGAAAAACGAGCGGAGAAACTCGGGGTGGCCCACTTTTTCTTATCGGAGGGAAGTTTTCGTAGGATCAGCGTGACTCATCGTCGGAAACTTGAGACGCGGAGATTTTCCCCTTCCAACTATTACAACTGTGCTTATATTTTTCGCCGAGGGTCGCGGTACGCTTTCTTACTCTGTACAAACAATTACGCTTCGGTTTCGAGGCTTCTCCGTGTTCGAATTAGCGTTAAATTTAAAAGGATCCGTTTCCAAGTCGGAAAAAATTTTAACTTAAGAAAATTAATTACAGCGCATAATTCTTATTTTGTATCGTTGTGCAAGAATGTTGAGAATTTGACACTTACTTAATTGTGTAAATTTAATTTTAAGTTTAATTTATGCTGATAATATATCCACTACCTCCTTTAAATTGTTTAAAATTAATAAGGCACTAAAATATACGATATTGTTTACGCGTATTGATGTTTAATTTTGGTAAAATAAAAGCGAAACAATTTGCAAATATATATATATATATATATATATATATATACATGATTGAATTACAATTTAAAATGTCAGCATTGTTTAAAAGCAATATCGAATAATTAATTATTATACAATAAAGTATGCTTTCATATTTTTACTAATAAGAAAAAGTAAATTACACGATTGTTAATTTACGTAATAACATTTTAACAATTTAAATTACGTACATTTATTGTATCTTTTATGTTATACAAAAATATTTGATATTACATTTGTTCACTTATAATGACGATTGTACGCGAAAAAAATTTTTACCGATCGTGAATATTATACGTTCAAAAGTTTCATTACGTATTTCGTATCGCATTAGCCATCATTTCATATCGTATTGAATCGTACACTAGCTAAATCCCAATATTTATGGATATTAAAATTTACCATTTAAATATTACTAAGTGGACGGATATTCAGATTTAGTACATAATTCAAAAATAACCTTGATAATATTTTTGGATTCTCGTGCCAAATATAAAACAATGTCAATAGTTGTCATAGCGATGATACGTGAATTATTATTTTTATAAAATAATAAGCTATGTACATTTGTTTAATGCAGTTGTCAATAGTATCAATGCATGAATATTCAAACATAAAATGCGATTTGTTCTTTGAGAGAGATAAGGTTGAATCGCGTATATATTTGTTACCGTAAAAAAGTATATCTTACAAAAATGAAACATGATAAATATTTTTTTCAGTGCCTGTATATTTAAAATAAACTTATAGTTTTTGGGTTTACATAAGTACATAGGAGTAAAAGATATAATGTTTACTATGTACGAGAATAATAGTCTACAAAAAATAAATACAGTTGTCAAAATTATACGCAGCTAATTTTATCTTCGGTTGAAAAGTGTTGCACCATCGTAAAAATACAAATGAATTTTACACATTTTTACATCCGAAGGAAATATAAAATCGCTGCCTTTTGATCGTTAATACGTCGATGCATCTCGTATCGTAAAATCCTATTCAAATAACAGCTTTTCATGTTTTCAGAAATCTTTGATCATCAAAAAATAGTACAAGATCGAAGCGTATCAATATGTCGTATTCACGATGAACATATCAAATGCATCGGTAAGAATATCTGAAACATATTAATTTTTAGTAATTTACGTGAAAAATACTCCATTAAAAATATAAAAGACGTACATATATATTTTTATATACTATGTTTTTATATTTTTTAGAATTACGCTAAAATAAAACAAACAAAAATAAAAGAAGAACGTGATAAACATAACTGATACTTACGATTCGATGGTAATTATTGATTTATTTTTAATGCAGTCATAAATAATGAGATAGTATTATTTTAAAGACGTGTATTAGAATGTCGTTCGAAATAATTTAAAAATATATTCTAAGTTAGACTTTTGTTAACATTCATCGTTATTTTTTTTCTTATTTTGAAAAGTATTTATTTTTACTTTGTTATTTAAGCTGTTGATAAATACAATCGAAGATTTGATCATTTTTTACATTATTATAATTTGTAAATGCATAGTTGGATATATATGTGTATAAAAAAATTTATATTCGTACACACATATATATACGTATATATCTACGAGCACATAAATCAACCGAGTGAGATTAACAACTGCAAAAAAGTACCTATGGATATATCTCATATCATAATTTATTACGATAAAAAATTTTTAAATATTTGTAAATATGTAAAATATGCGTATATTATGAATTAAAATTAAAAATTATATAGATTTTTAAACTATACTTTAATACCATCGATATAAATATGAAAATCGTATTATTTGTAATGAAAATATTTCGTGTTAATTAAATAAAAGTCACATGCACAGATTTTGGTTCAATTAGGTACATTTCAACATTAGACTAATGAATAAAAATTTTATTCTCGGAGTCGGAAAAAATCCAGAAATTCACGCACGTGTCTTCTCTAGTATAACAATGAAGTAATATGCGGGGGAGATAAAGACAGATCATCCCTGTTATAATTCCTGTCACGCAACTCAGTACAAAGCTCGAAATAAGTCTTTCACTTCTATCGAGTGAGTAGAATATTTGTGTATGGAAGGGGTCATTTGTATCGATTTATCGATGCCACTCCCACTTTCGAAACGTACGAAGATTCTGGGAATTCTTAGACCTGATAAATGCGCTGGAAACAATGTGGAAGTAATCAAGCGGAAGAGATTAATTGGACAAGGAAACGCCGTTTTTCAATGATCACGTTTCTTATTTTAATGCTCATTTAACTATACCATTCGAGCACTTTAACTTTATTATTACTTGAAAGGTCCGAAAGTAAGCGTTTCAAGAAGACTACGAATGATAAAAGATAGGCTTAATTTCAATCACCTACAATTATGTACCGATTTTTTAAAAATATGTTTGATTAACCAAAAAAAATTATAATTAAAAAAGAATATATAAAAATATATTAAAAAATTTATTTTTTAACTAGATTTGAATTATTTCTTATCATTACGTAACGGTTAATTTTATTCATTTAAAATATGCGCCGATAATAAAAATAAAAACTCGATACAATATAAAAAATCGCGATTTAAAACAACCATTTATTTTATTATGTTACTATTACAATATTCGGAAAATGCACTCGTATTATCTTTAATTGTTAATTTATACCAATAACTCGAACGAATGCCTACAACTGTCTAAAAATGCCAGTCATTCTACTTTTAAATTTTTTAATATACGAATACATCCCAAGTTTTCGTTAACCGTATTTTTTTGTTTAATGATACTACGCTGGAAAATTCTACTCCCCTTCTCTCAACTCAGTCGATGGTACATTGGGGAGAAAAACTACCGAAATTTTCGAGAAAGAGCAAAAATTATGGACGAGTTAAAAATTCTAATCCAAAAGTTTGCGCAATTAATGTTCAAACTACGGCAAAATAAAAAAATGATTACTGCAATATTTCGCTGACGCTTGTCGTTGACTGCATTGTTGCGGTACGAGGATTAGAAGAATTAAGCTGAGATGGTTATAATTTAATAGCTTGTATGTACCGTTTAATCGAATTAACTTACTTAATCCTGTTTGAAAATTTTGTTTGTTAATTCGGTGACTGGTCACATTATTACATGTTAAGTTTAATTTATGGAATAAATTAAGAAAATATTATTAAACAATACCATTTTTAAATAAATATTCGCGTGTTTCGTATACTTAGTATATAAATATGAATAATATAACTGAGTTAGCATAATTTAAATATCTTATATATTTAATATATTACTTTATCTTACTCATAAAATTTTTAACAAAAAAAGAATATCGTTCTTTATTGTTCTACAGAAAATTCAAATTAAAATGTTGGCAAGATCAATATATTCTTTTAAGCGGTAGTTTTCTATAAATGTTGTAAAGTTTGTAACACGGTGAATCAAAATTATCTCTCGCATTTGCGAAATGATTATTTAAAAGTATTTACGATACATATTAAAAAAATATTTGAGACATTAGGAAACGTTCAAAGTATTTACGTATTCGCAGCATCAAAAAATATATTTTCGGTCTAAAAAAATGTCACTTCGATATTTTTAATATTCAGAAAAATACAAATTATTTCAAAGACAATGACAGATTGCAAAGGGTAAAAAATCTACAGTCCGCACATTTCATTATTAACTAGGTGTTCGATATTAACGCTCTTGTGCACTTACGGTGGAAAATGAAACTAGTATAAACCTGCAAGTGCACGAATTATGCTTTATTACTATAAATACCTTTTCACTTCGTTTACAACTGTGTCTCGAGTAAAGAGCATCTAGCATATTCGAAATATGTCGGATGATAACTCTAGGGTTAAAACGCATTAACTCAACTCGAATCACACATTTTCTGTACATATGTAAATAGATCTTATTATTTATTCGTATTGGAGAGAAACGTTAATTTTTTTTTTTGTGAAATAAAATTTACTTTTTAAAAAATTCATCAAATTTAATTAACATTTTTTTTTTTAAAAATAAATGTTAAAAAAATTACGTCTTTTTCTATAATTTTATGAATTTTGAATTATTTTGTTTCTTTGAACAATGTTTACATACCATCAATATGTGTATAATACTGTTTATAAAATTGCTTTTTTTTCAATATTATATTACATTAATTTATTAAAACACAAATAAACACATAAATTTTGAAATAATTTGCATTAAAAAATAACTGCGTGAATTATACATATTTTGTTTATATAAATATATTTTTCTTCGTAATATTCCCAATATTATTGTAAAAAATTCCAATATCGAAGAAACTAAGATTTATTTATAATATATTTATTAGGATTTTAATATTGTAAGAAATTTTTTATGTATATACGTATATATAACCAACGAAAAATTCGTAGCAAAAGATTTTTTAATGATTAATAGTTACCAATAATTTTTACCAAATATTTGTCACATAAATTGAATTATTCCAATAATAATACTCAAAGTCAAAGAGTCTTAAATATTTAATTTTTATATTGAAAAAGTGTAAAAAAATATAAAATAAAAAATATCGTAAAATAAACTTTAAAATGAATACTCCAAGTATTTTAAAATGTGATGAATATTACAAGTTTTTTATATATATACACGGACGTGTTCCAATAACGAATCATTACGAATATTCTAAAACATAAACCATATTGGTCATTAAAATGTCTATTTGAATGTAATAAGTACGAATAAATCACGTTTAATAATTTTCTTTCAATAATTAGGAACTGTTATATTAAAATAAAATTTATTTTCCATGCATACGCTAATAATGTTTTCTCTTTTTAATATTTGTCTATTACCGGTGCGTAAAGTTTTACCGATCATAACATAAAATTAAATTAAGGGAAGGGTTGAAGAAGTACTGGACAATAAGTATTAAATTCAGATGCGTTTGCAGAGTCGATTTGGCTGTTTTGGATTGGACTTATGGCATTACTAAATCATGCAGTTGAATATAGTATACCCAGTTTCTAAGCTCATTCATTCTCGTATAAAGGCCAGTTTAACTATATATCTTACTATACCGTTAATGCTCGAGTCACGCACGTATGGAAACAATGTTGATTTGAACTTGATCTACAATTAAATTTTGATTCTAGTACCAATTTAGTTACTATTGATTAACTTCATACGCATCACCCTCATTCGCTATTTCTGGATTTATGTAAAAATTTTTACCGGTAAAACTTCTTATGTCGCGTTTGTGGTTTTTCATGTCCGAAAAACGATATGATTTTGAAAAAGCAACATTATTTTCTCCATATTAATGAATACGTATTTCAAAGTGTTTTGTCCTGATGTCATTTCAGATTGGGGGAGAAAAACCAATGCAAATGATCGAGTTACCCAGGCAATGGAATATTCGTACGTGTTACGAAGCGAACTTCGACGTATCAACGATATAAAAATATATAAAAGAACAGTGAAAATGTTATAAAGTAGACGAGATACAATGGACCATTTATAGTATCCTTTTAGCGCGAGTAAAAGAAAATGTTGAATTTAGGAAAAACGAAGTTGTTCGATGATCCGATAATATTATGAAGTCATCAAATTACTTTTCCGATTAATTGAATTACGTCAGCTTAATTAGAAAAAAAAATTTTTGATAAATTATATGAATTAATCTTTTAAAAGTAATGCATTGATTCGTGTAACGGATAATCATTCGCTTCGTTACTACAAATGATTGCGTTATAAAATATTGGAATAAAGATTCGCTATTAACGCGGATTTTCATGTATTAAAAAAAGCATAAAAATTAATATAAAAAGTAGTTATTAACTTTTTGAATACATACCGATAAAGTGTACTAATATTGACTGATAAACATTCAACGATTTAAATTTACATCGACGGATAATGTAAACAAATTTTTACGAAATTATAAAAATGTCGATTAGTTTTTTAATAGAAATTTAATTCGAATCATAATCTACTTTTTTTTCATTTGCCACATTATTAGAATTGCGGAATAAACTGTGCGTAAAGTAACCGTTGAACCAAACCACTTGTGAAAAATGACATTTTGAAAGGACAGCGTTTGTTGAACTCGTTTAGCGAGTCGAATGAGAAGAAGAGTGCTGGAGAATTCTAAGCTGAACAGTGAGATTTATTTGAGTTAACAAAAGTTAAGATAATAAAATTAATATTTTTTACTGAAAACTAAGTACGTATATAACGGAGATTAATGTTTAAATTTATGTAGATTTATTTTAATTACGGAAGAAAGTTTACTATAGATAAACTTATTACAAAAAAGAAATGTTATTTAAAAAAGATTAGAAGATCTTGTAACTTTATTTTCTAGGTGAAAATATTCTAAAAAAGAAAAGATTTATTTACAAAATTTTGAACTTATACGTACAAATATAATTTTAAATTACTTTTATCGACTATAAAATAACTTAATAAACGATTAGAAATTTGTCTTTGTTATTTATTATTTATATGTATAAAAATAATGTAAAGATATATGGTATGAATTAATTAAAAAGAGATTAAAAATATGTATTATTCAAATTCATTTCATTCGATTATACGTATCGTTATTTGCTTTCGTATAACGATTTGGAGCTGTAAAAAGAAAATAAATAAAAATATATTACCGAAATCAGTATATAACGAAACCCAATAATAATTTTTAATCTATCTTTAATATTGATACGATACGATAGATATGTGGCATTATATTTTTTACCATAGTTTAAACATTGCCACTGTATCAATACATTTATTAAAATACTTACCTGTGTAATAATTAAGTAATTTATTGGAGCTTCAATAAAGTTCTAAATTAGATTTTAAAAAATATTTTAAATATATTTTAAATATTTTGCTTTAAAATGAAAAGCTACTTTGAACTTTTACTTTGAAGCTAATATAAATTAAATATCAAATTGATAGATCAGGGTAGAAAGAAAGTGAGCGCTAAAAATGAAAAGAAAAGAAAAAATAAATGTAATTTTAAAAGACCCACTATTCGGTAAAAATTTTATAAATTCTCTTTGCCTATACTTTTTTTCCATACGCATTACAACCACTTGATTATAATAGCATCCACTTTGCCGAGGCCATAGCGACTTTAAAAGGATGTGGAATTAAAATTTGTGCAACATGCGGTTATTAATATAAACAAAAAGGAAGATGAAGAGGTACGACTTTACACGACTTTGCACGACTTTAATTAAACAGAAACTTCATTTTAAATTTTCATGAAATTAATTTTATTTTACACTTGATTCCTGTTTCCTTTATTTTGACTAATCTAAAAATGTGCGCAAACACTTTTTCACGTTCAAAACTGGAAAGTCCATTTATACCCAACTTTTACTTTATGTTGTAAATAACTGAAGTTGACAACGATTATATGTTTTATGCAATACTGCACACAGTAAGAGTATTTGTAGTCTGATTTGTTCCTAACAAGAATCTACGTCTTAAAAGCCTCATCCAAGAAGAATATTTCTAAATGTAAAAATAATTTTACAACAAATATTTTTCAAACCGCTACGCTGCGAATGTTGTTGAAACTTCAGTTATGGAATTGAATGACGAATTCCAATTAAAGTAACTGAGCGTGGCGTAATCGACAAAAGAAGGGTGAAAGTGTTCACTTCTCAGTTTTCTCGACTAGCGAATTCGCTGAAATTCATTTTGTTGCTCTGATACATATTTAAAATGCCAAGAGAAATTCAATTTTGCACGACAAATGCTAAGAGCTTTTTCTTTCCTCGCGAGAATATTCTAATAATTTACAACGTGGAAAATTAATGTGGTTCTAAATATCGTTTCGATTTAATACAAAAATATGAAAAATCTGAAATTATGAACATTATTTATATAAAACGCCACAAATCTTTTTAAACATTTTTAAACATTTTACCTTTTGTTATTTGCGCTAATTTTTAATAATTCTTTTTTAACGTACGAATAAATATATTAATTTATTTTGGATTCACGATCGATATTTAAATATATAAGATCCATTATATCATTTATTAAAAATAAAAATAAAAAAACATATATATGTATATTATAGCAAAACAGTATTATTTAAAAATATTATTTTTTACTATAAACTATACATATAATTTTGACTCTTTGAATGACAAATTGGCGGCGTTCGCATTGAATAAGTTTACATATTTACCAATGATGTAATATTTGACAAAATAATATTTTTACGTATAAAATTGAGTTTAATTAGACAGATATTTGTGCCTGTTCTAGTTTGAATGCTTTTTATACGAATGAATTCGAATACGATGTTGAATTTAAAAACCTAAAATTGCTGGTCCACTACGATAGTACAAGTGTAGAGAATAAAGGAAACGTTAAGATAAACAGACACATTTTTTTAATTGCAACTACTATTATTTTTCTATGCTTTTAAACGAAGAAAATGTAATTTTTCCTATTTAAATTTTAAAAATTATGAGCCCATGGATTGTCCGAGATTTTTAAGTCTGTGTATACAATGTGGTAAAATTCTAATTTAAACTTATTACGAACAATGAATTCAGATTTTTCAGTCATAAAACTACTTTGCTTTTTTAAAAATATGCGCTGTGAAAGACAATGTATTTCACGAGTAGACTTTTTACAATTTTTTAAACGATAAATGTTAAAATAATACAACAGTCGTGAAGAGTTCAAAATTGAATACAAATAAAATCAAAAACAATAATATTCGAAGCGTTGATAACATGTAAATATTGATTAAAAATATAGAGTAATTACCGATAATTAATTCTTACCATTCGTATTGTATCGAGTATAAGATAGTTTAGTTTTGATAACAAATATGTATTCGTATAATTAAAGTCACCAGATATACGATAAATAAAATTCATAACTCGTATAATGAAGTGCCCAACGTTAATCTGACTAATTTTAAATTCAGTCAAGCCTATTCGGTTGTCCCGCAGCAAAAGTTATACTCCGCATCGATTAACTGTGTCTACAAAAATGCTTCATTAAATTTGAACGGTCTAGCGATCCTAAAACGTTTCTCATCAACGAAACTAAATTTTGTTGTTTCAGTCTAATTAAATTACTGCAATTTTAATAAAAAAAAAGAAAAGAGAGCGAGAATAAAAGTTATTCCAACTTACAATTTAGTATTAATTTATCGTCGATTAACGTTTGTGTTTTGAATTTTTTTCATAAAATCTCCGTTTATTCAAGTATTATAAATCAAATAGTTTAGAGAGATTAACGTTTACTTCAATTATCGTAACAAAAATTCTAAATAACTATTTACGTTTATTGTAACGGCCCGGGTAAGAAATATTTTATATTTGACTCAAATAATTAACCATATAAATCAATAATACATTTGTAATTAATAATTATCCGTGATAAAGTACAATTTACGTAAATTATAAGCGCCGAATTGAATAATTTAACGGTAGAATCGATTGCCTCTAAAATTTATTGAAAATATTCATTATATCATTAATTATCTAATAAATAGTTTATAATTATAACAAAAAAAACATGTCTATGTTACGTGTTCTTAAAAAAACTTGTTTTCACGATAATCCACGAATATAAATGTCGCGTGACTCCTTCGCAGATCTCGAAAAATACTATTCGCAGCGAATCTTGGGTCAAATTATACGTCCTTTATTCGTAAATAAACGGTTTTACGATAAATGGAGAACGCGAAAAACAAGTCTTCGCAATTTTCACCTCTGCCCTTTCGTGCGAACTCTGCCGGTTAAAAATCCTCGAGTCGCCATTTTTTCTCCACACCTCCCACTTCATAAAACGTAGGTCTAATAAACAACGCTACAAATCCAAAGAATCGTCGCTTTCTTCCGGTTTCTTTAGTTCGGCGGCAATCGCGGATGAATCCAGTGTCTTTTTTATCGTCGATTACGAGACGCGTTCGCGGATATTATACTTTCGAAAGTTAGTTTCGCGAATGAACAACGAACGATTATCATCGTGCTTATATTATGCGTTGATTAAAGGATTGGAATTATCGTCACGTTTGAGATTTTAGTAATTCCGTCGCTCTCGAAATGGTAAGTCACGCCCGTTTTTTTTTAGATGGGAATCATCGTATATCAGATTATTTATATTTTGAATCCCTTATATTTTAAATTAGCTTCCGACGTATTCGTTGCGCTTTTTACCATTCGAAATTTAGAAGCGTCAAATTCCCGAATCTTGACGTTTCTCATGCATACGAATTTTTCGAAAGTAGATCGAAGTGTAGAATTGCAATATTAAAAACGAAGTACAGATGCGTAATATTATAAAAACGCTGCTGACATTTATTCAATAAAATTTGATAAAATTTGTATTTTTGTTATACAATTCATATTTGCTAATAGGAATATTTGCCTACAAATACGCATATTTAAACAGGATTATAAACAGAAACTTCTCAAATAAATATTTAACTTGCAAATTCACATAGGGGAGATCGAATTTATTTTTTGAGGTTGAAATAAAAATTTCGAAGTTTAATCCTTTTCTAAAATTTTTTTAAATAATTTCGCGTCTAAATAAAAATACGAGTAAATATTGGCTAATTAAATTTTTTTTTCGATCGCTCTCGTGCTTCAAATTTTGCCTAAACGGGCTTCCGATTATTTAAATAACAAAAAAAAACAAATGGTGAATTTCAAATACATCGCCTCGTTTTTTTATTCCACGTAAGCAATGGCGGGTTTTCAAATATACGCCGAAGCATTGGAACAGTTGTGTTGAATTTAAGGGATGGGAATTCGAGGAAGTTGTCCAACCGTCGAAATTCAACGGGAAAATGCGACGCCAGAATTCGTTAGAACTAAATTTCTTGGAAGAAGACTCGAACTCTTGAATTTTTCTAGCAATTTCTCCCGCTTTTAACGATTTTAACTAATTCGAGTTACAAGGTATGGAATTTATTTTCTTTATTTACTTTTTATTACTTTTTTAAAGATTAAACGTTATTAGATCGAGTAAGTAAGATAATTATAAATTAAAAAATTGGTAAGAATGTTTACGTTGTATAAATATTTTTAAATATTTTTTCGCAAGAATCGATTAAATCGCGTATTAAAAAGTTAATTAACGATTAAAAACACAATTAAACAAATTGTTATAAATTATTATTTCTTTATTGCAATATTTTTCAGTAATTTATAATGCGTGCGTTCGATAATAAATTATAGTTAAAGCTATATTAATATACTTATTATTTTATGTCATCGAATCATGATTTAATTATTATGCGATAATTATCGAATTAGAAATTCATTAGATATATAGATATATTATAGTTTTAATTTGTGTACGTTAAAATTGTCGGTCGAAAATGAATTATTTCGTTACGGTCATTTACTTCTGTACCTGACTTTCAGATTTAGTAAATCACTGCATTAATATGTGCGCATAAAAGATTAGTTTCTGTAACTTTTAATTCTCTTGACGATGAATCCGACGACCAAGACTATTATCGCTTTTTACCGCCGATTATACGCGTTGGTACTCGATTACAGTTTAAATTTAATTTCTTCGGCTCGGGATTTTGGAATCGGAAATTTATTTTATGCAAGAATTAGTTACACGTCATCCGTAATCTCTACACCTCAGGTACATTGCATTTTAATTTACTTTTGTCCTTTCTATTTTTAGCTTGTTCTATTTAACGAAATTCAAAGCTTAAATTTTTATGTATCTGTACTTATGTCGGTTTCCTTCGTATATTTGTAAACTGTCTTTATTTTTTTTCTCATCGATTTTTTACTCCCTACTTTTTACGCTTGGTGCTATACTAACGAATCGTAAACTTATCATTTAAAAATATTTATAATTGTAACTAATTGAAAACTACTTACGCACACTACAATTGTACTTTTTTTGAAATTTTATTAAAGTTTAATGATTATGCTTCAACATAATAATAATGTGAAAATTTTAATTGCAAACATTGATTATCGATATTAAAGTTTTCGAATGTAATTTTTAGAATATTTTTAATGCGAATAAAAACATGCACACACACATATATGTACATAATTTATGTTTAAGTTATTAATTTATTATTTTCGTTTTCTTTCGTACCGAAATTGTCTTTTATTGTAAAATAGTGATATAAAAAAGACTAAATTCAGTTAAATTATTTTGAATATATGCTTCCTCGTATTATAATGTATGGTTTTATAATTATTTTAAAGACTTAATTAAATTCATATTAAAATTAATCATTTATTGTATTTTAAACTGCATTTATATTAAAATACTATTTATACAGTATCGTAATTAATAAATTAATAAATTAATTACAAATTATTATTACTTAATTGGTTCAATTTAATATATATATTTAGTATGTAACATTGATTGAAAGTAAATACTATTAAACTAATCAATCAATTTCTCTTTATATCTATATTTTATCCCTTTGATTAAATGACTTCCTATTTCTGTCATTTATTCTATAGTAATGAATACAGTATCTGGGAGTGTAATACAGTCAATGCTTCTGATTAAGATTGATAGCATGATGAGACATATAAAACAATATAGATTTAAGTTCACTGTTAAAAATCATAAGGTTTAATTTCATTATTTGGTTTTTCTTGTATTTTATATAAAAATTATTTTTAATTTTAAAGTTATCAAATTGTAAATTTCAGTTGTTTGATTTAAATTCTAATATATCTATTAATAATTACAAAAAAAGTCTTCTAAGAACAAAGTTTCATCTAATAAATATATGCATTGTGATTTTTCGAATACTTAATCTTTATAATATTATTAACCTATTTCAAATGTACGCCATTATATATTTTCTTATAACAACAACAACAGCAGCAACAACAACAACAACAAAATAATAATAATAATATTAGATATAATCAATTCGGAAGAATTATCATATATCATAATTAACTTTTGTTATTTAATCCTGAAAATAATAATTATCATATTTAAAACGAGTTCAATATAAAACGAAATATTATTAAACTGAGCAATATTCGTTATATAAAATAAATTTCTTTAATTAATTATAAAATAATAAAATAGTATGTCACATTATCAAATCAGTGTATAAATTTAATACTTTATTAATTATGAAAAAAGATAATTAGTAATATTTATATAATTTACTCTCCAAAATTTAAACACGAATATTTAATCTATAATTTAAAATTTTATTAAGAAAAATAAACGATGTTTTCTTTGAATAAATTTATTCAATATTTACAGAATACAATCGAGATGGCTTTCAAATTTTCTCTCTAGTCCGTATGAAAATTATATATTATAATTTTATTAATTTATTTTTATAAGAAATATCAATTATTTTAAATACGTATAAAAACTTTTGAATATTAATTAATATTCGCGTTAATCTTTATATGTTATAACCAAGTAACACAATATTTTAATTATACAATGATATTTTTATACACTTATGTATGTAAATCTAAAACACGTATTAAATATTCAATATTAAGTTTTACGCAATTTTAATTATTTTAATTTTACATTTGTATAGACATCTTTAGAAAAAATTGATCTTATATTAATTTACGGGAATAGTTATTTTTTTAGTAATATTGTATAAACTTTTTGGCTAGAATCTTTAGAGGATCGTTGAATTTATATTTAATAAAAAATAAAATGTGCAATTGGTCGGTTGCAATAGTGAAACTTTCAACGTGTTTTTCTTACGATATAGTTGTTTTACTTCAATTAACTTTCTTATACTATACATTTATGCGATAATGTTCGATACTTCTAAAACTACTTTTCTAATACGTTAAAATAATATACAAAGATATTTATATAAAAACTTATATTTTTGTAAAAACTTGTATTTTATGTTTGATTTTCAAAATTACAATATGAAAGTTTGAAAAGTAAACGTATGTTTTAAAAAATGTCATTTATATATGCATTTCCAAATAAAATTTCTGTGGTGTTATTTATGTTCAGAAGAAGGTAACATATTTTTTGCACGCAGTATTGACTCTTCTAATATTGTAAGCGTACCATAACCGTTAGAAATAAAATTTGTTGTTGTTTAATTTATTATGTTACCTGATAATTTGAATAAGTTAGTTTTATTTGTATTAAAAAAATCAATGAAACGACGTACGTGTACCGTCGCCTTCTATACAAGTGCAAAATTTTTAGTAGACTATAATCGTTATAATACACTAGAAAAATTCTTTGCTCGCAATGTATCTTTATTCCATTATAATAAGATCTACCGAACAAATAAATGGTAGGTAATGCAGGTTACAAGCAGTCGCACTCTAATGGATTGCAGCTGAATGTTTTTATTTGTTCGACCATTGTGATATAACGTGTCAACGGTAAACGAGTTCACGGAATTCAACTAAATGTCCGTTGATTTGAAAATAATGTTTTAAGTAAATTAAATGTAAATATAATGCTAAAAATATGCATAGATTTAGCTAATCGCATATATTATTTTATTATTATAATTATATTATGAATATATGTAAAGTTATAAATAGCATTCAAATTTTCTTTTTAAATACAAATTAGTCGATGCGATTCAAATAGAATTTACGGTAATAATTGCATGTACCTATTTATGGTTTTAGAATAATTAAATAAAATATATATTTATAACGTTATATTTGTATTCTCATTCAATCAATTCTATTCTAAAATAAAGTGAAACATTAATAACACATTTCTGTCGCATGGTTGTATTAAACAGCTCTTAAATATATCGTTGCAAATATTGTATTTTTTAAGATTGTTTAGTTTAAAATTTTAATATATTTTGTATTATATTTAATTGTTATCAAGATTTTAAAAGACCTTAGAGTATAACATTTAAAATCAAAGTAAGATTTGAAAGTTTTAATAACTAGTACGTAATTACTACGTTAAACCTCGATTTAATGTTAAAAACTATTTAAAAATAACGATTTTATACAATTTCTATGAAAAACTAATTTATAATGCAAAATAGTGTTATAAATGTCATTCAAAAGTGTGAAGAAGCTTAGTCATATTGTTCCTCGGTTGATGCACCACCAAGTTTATAATGTTATGAAAATAATTTTATTATCGAGTGAAAAGTTATTAAAGGCGAAATGTCGGAGATGAACGAGAAAACTGCAGATAGTTGTTATATAACAATAATGGTAACTTTATTAAGCATAATGAAAATACAGTCCTTAACCGGGTTTAAACGACTCTTTCAAACAACCCAATAATTGCCTCATTTTGTACGATATCAAATCCTTACTTTTTAGTTTTAGATGGAAATAGTCGCTTGATCGAATTCGTTTTAAAATAAAATCAGCGCCGAACGATATTTATGAAAAGCAATGATTAAAAACTTATTATCGTTATTAAAAATTAATTACAAAATTTTTAATTCTTCCAAGAATAAAATATCTCGTTATTTCCTAAATTCGATAAAAATGAAGACGAAATAAATAACTAATTGTAAATAACGATATGACTTAATTGAAGTTAGCTGGTATGTAATATGTTAAACGTAAAATGTTTCCGTAATCGACACGGAAAAAAAAATTAAATTATGATATTGTTGGCGCTCCTGTATTCAAATAAAGCATCCGGCTATATGCGAATACGTTGGACGATACTAATAGTATCAAACGGTTGACCTCTTGAGAAATTTTGGTATTGCTCTTAACAAATATTGTACATGTGTTCATAAACACGGTCTAGTATGTAGTCGCCCGTAGAAACACACACTCGCAAACCACTCTACACTAGACTTCGAAAAGCTATTTAAGCACGACAACTACTATAATAAAGTTAGCGCCATGATTGCACACGAATGTTGGGTACATTAGGTACGTCCACCTCCGTCCTTTGATCTTTGGGCGTATTCCAGGAATCAATGAGGAACGTAAACAATTATATTATCCTTGTAAGCGTTACATTAAGGACTTTGGTATTATATAACAAGCAAGTTTACCATCAGCTGTTGATACACAATTCTCAATTTGAGTAATGTGCAATAATATTGATGACTAAAATGTTTACGGTCGCATGGTTTATTTATCGAGTCAAAATATGTATTTAGGGTAAACAAAATGAGCTGATAAAGCTTAAATGTAACAACGTATTCAAATGCGATCATTTTAATGGTAAACTTAACATCCATTAAAAAGTGCGGACATAAACGGTAAAGTCGATAAAAGAAAGTTAAATAAATTTGCGGAATAATAAATAATAAAATAATTTTTTTTAACGTATAAAATTCATAAACTTTTGTTTCTTGTGGTACAAAAGTACCTTTAAGTACAAAATCTACTCGTGTTTTCGATTAAATTTTATAATTTTATTTCATCGATTGATCTAATTTTTTAAAAATAATAATAATTACCGTATAATTTGACTGTCCATATACGATGTGATTTTATAAAATACACGCATGCGTAGACGGAAATCTATTTATATATAAACTCCTCGCGTGACAGAAAAATTAATGAAATAATCCAACGAATACGACGTACATTCGATTATATTAAAATATCGGTAATATATGTAAATATAATAACATTCCCAAAAAGTCGGAATTATTTTGAAGTCTAGACTCGCGTTCTTTTAAAAACCGATGAAAACTTGATTTATTTAATAATAAATTTTCAAAAATTGGGAATCGCGATTCCGACTTAAATATCTCTTGTTTCGAAGTCTTGCCTCATTATTTAATAATCGATATACCAAAATTCGTCGCTCTAATTCGGTCGAGTCTCTTAAAATGCACGTGATTACAGTTGGAACTGTCCTACGATCGCGAATGCAACCTCTTTCAAGGAAGTCGGAACCAAGATATCAAGATACAACTCGGAGAAAATGAACCGTCGAGACGTAAACAAAAAACCATATCTCGGGTATTCTTTGGACTCGACTCTCGCGAAACGCGAGCCTCTACGAAAACAACTTAACCCGACTTTACGCAAACGTTGTAAAGCTCGCCGCAAATCGTAACATTATCCATCTACTCGGGGATTCGGGCACCGCAGGTTGGGTTGGTCGGGGAACTGCGGGGAACTGCGGGGGACGAGGCCGAGAGGATCGAGGGTTGCAGGAGCCGTTAAGTTCGCGTATTCGCGGCGGTCTCATCGTAAAGGGATCGGTGTGAACGCGTTGCTCGTAGTTGGCCTCCGTTGGCTCGTGATCAGCGGACACCCGCGTGTTGTACTCCGTGGCAGCCTCGTCGACCCGGACAACAAATTTCGCGGCCGTGCGATCGACCCCGTGACTTTGCGGCTTCCGGGGGTTACGCGGAGCTGACGTTTGATGGAAGGGCTGTTGGTTCGGACGACGGGGGCGATTCCTTTACCGAAATCTGATCGAAGGTCTGGATTTGTAGCCTTTGTTTATGGGTGTATCGGGTGGCGTCCACCAGTGATATATATTTTTGTTGCGAACGAAAGTTAAATGCTCGCTTGGGATCGAGAATTTTGTTTGTGCTCGGTATTTGTATAAGATTTAGAGATCTCTGTCTAAATATGTTATTTATCGTCGATTATCATTTGTTGAAATTGTAACCGGAATTAGTCAGGGACCAAAATGTTTTTATTTAACGCATGGATGATTGCCGTCGTCGGTAAGTGCGGAAAAACATTCGTTTCGTAAATGAAAATATCAAATTTTTTACACCAAGTTTTTTTCAATTTACCTAAATAAAAATTAAGTGGTGCGTAATAAACTGAGATGGTAATACCACGAGTAAAAACTAATTCATAAAAAGCTTATCATTCATAAATATTAAATCACAATTGCTATTAACGCGAAAAATATTAAAATATTAAAATTAATATCGTATTAAAAATATATTCTTCGGTATACATTTTTAATATATATTGAAAAAGATTTTTAGATTTAAGTTATTTAAAAGTTATAAAATTCTTCAAAATTTGCGTTAATATTCTTACACGCATTTTTTTAGATACCGAAATAAATTAAATTTTATTAAAAAATTCTTTTACTGTATTAATAATCACACTATTAATACATTAATAATAACGTATTAGTGTTGATTAAATTAAAAAATTTAGAATATAAATAATTTTATAAATAAAATAATTGAAAACTAATGTATAAATTATAAATTGACTTCTCCAATTGATTAATATTACTATAATTCTAATTAATTCGTGAGAAATACGCATAAAACATTTAATTGCTTATTACTGTTTGCTTTTTTAATGACAGAACCTAAAATTTATTCATATAAATTTGGCTGGTCACAGTTATTTGAAACGTAATGGAATGAGTTCTCACCAAGAGGTTTTCAGATTCTAGCTTACGCTCGATGAATAATTGGACAAGAATTTCTTACTCTCTAACCCCTTCTCGCTGTTCTCACTCTCACTCTCTCTCTCTCTCTCTCTCTCTCTCTCTCTCTCTCTCTCTCTCTCTCTTGTCATCTTTGATCTCTAACTGCAGTAAAATCCCATTAATTAAGCGCAAGCCGAGGTTTATCCTGGTTTCCAAGCTTTGCGCTTCCTTGGATTTCGCTTTTAAAGAAAACCTTGAAATTTTGAATTTTTGAATTTTTAAATTTTTAAATTTTGAATTTTTGAATTTTTGAATTTTGTAACCTCGATTCACGAACTAGTGTGATTTACTTTTTATTTGGCGTATAAGTAGAAAGAAATGTTACGAATTTTCCAAGGTATTTGTAACTATTAACTTTGAAATTTACATCGTTCCAGGTCATAAAGAATTTTTATTTTATTTCTTAATGCCGGTGTTTCTCTGTAAAAAATATCGTATCTATAAATCTTTTATGATATCTTTTAGAGTAAATATTTATTTACATTACGTTGCTATTTACTGTATAGAGATAATATACATTTAACATAAGAAAATAATAAATAAAAATATTTTCTAAAATTTGACCAGACATTTCGCTTGTGCAATTAATTTCAAGGGAAGATACGAGTGGATTCTGTTGTAAAAATAAAGTATTAAGAAACATGCGGTTATATCATTATTTTAATCATCGTATGAAATACTTGAACCTATGAAAAAAAGATTTAGAAAATTTAATGAGGTACCTTTCAAGCTTTTGATTACAGGAATTACGAATTCAAGTTGAAGCACAATTCAGAATTTATTAAAAAGTCTTGAGGATATTTAATATCCACGCCTTTTGAAAGACAAACACAAAATGCGGGTATTTTTACTTTTTGACATGTTTTCAACTACTATTTTTATTCTAGTTTTTTCAAACATAATGAAAAGAAGAAAATTAATTCATAATTCATAATTTATTTCAGTCCCTCGATAATTTATTTAAAATTTGATTGTAAGTTCAACGTCCATTCTCCATTACATTTTTATTTTAATTAAGCGAATGAGGCTTTTCGTCCTATGAATTACCATAGATTATGTAACTATATACGGGAATGATATCATTATTTATTTAATTTAAAAGTACAGCCTTTTATCAATATTTTTACTAGATGTATATTAAAATTTTAACTCTTAATAATATTTTACTACATTTCAATTTTTTGTATAAAATTTGAAGTATTCTATACAGAAATAATTAAATATAACGATATGCTAAACTTATAATATATATGCAGCAAACTATATTTTCAAACATAAAAACTATTTATGTAAAAAAAATGCCTTATCATAAATACAAAACATTTTGTAAGAGTAAACGTTAGTATCTTGAAATATTTATTTTATAATAGAATATATATAAAGGATTTAAAAAATTTTTTTGAGAAAATAATAAAACAAAAATATACATTAAATTGATGTTAAATCAACAAAACATAAGTACAATTAAAGCATTATTAGTAAATTAATTAAATATAACTAAATAATTTTTGTGGATATGTTTAATTATTTCATGTTGTATTTTTATGTTATTTGTGTAATTAAAATGATAACCTTGCTCCGAATATTGTTATATATTGTTCCAACTAATATTATTTACATATTATTATCACTAACTAATAAATAATTCCATTCAATTATAATATCGTGTATATAAGATAATACTACAAAATTTTCTTCCTTTTATGGTAATTTTAAAGACACGTTCTTATATGAGAAATATAATTCTTTGTTCTTTTCATATCAAAAAGAAATTTCTCAAAAATTACTATCGATTTTTATATATGATAATTATTATAGCTTTGTCTATAAATATCATTGTTTTTATACAATGTATAAATTAAATATAAAGTTTCTCCATCGATACATTTTTCTATTATTATATGTATTACATAATGTAAAAACTACAGATAAATTAACAGCAACAAAATTGCTAAAGAATCTTCTTTTCTGTTTACGTATTATACTATAGCAATTACATATTTTATATGTACTTATGCATATATTACAAGGTGTATAATTATGCAAAAGCAGATTCCCTTGATCAAGGCGTAGGATATCGTTACAGCCCAAGACTATCCGATCTCCACCCCTCGATATAGAAAAGATAATTTATGCTTAGAACACATTATAATAATTATTGAAATGACAATTTATAGCAATTAAACTGAAATTTAACTGAAATTTCACTATTTATAGATATAGCTCTTAGTTCCATTTGTGACTAATATTACGGCGCATAAATTGACCCTAAAACCTTTAAATTCTTATCGTATGTTTAACAAATGTAAGAAAACAGATTAGTATAAATTATGTAAGGTAAGATTGAAATAGATTTTAAAGGTATATATTGTGCAAATGAAATTGCAATTCTAACAGTGAAGTTGATAATACTTATGTAAATAATACCGTGTAATATAATATATGTACTTGAATTTACGTTCAAATAATCCTTAATAATAACTTTAAAATTATACTTTAATAATATATGCATATACAAAAATATCAAAGAATACTTACGATAAATGAAAAACAAAGATTCGAGGAAAAATTAAAAAATCTTTATATTTTGATAAACCAAGATTTCAAGTTTTTTCTCTTCAAATTTTTATATTTTTTGATAATAATCACATATCTACCGTTATTTGGTTTCATTTTTGCATTATTATACCCCTTTATTATTTAATTTCAAACACAAGTTAAATGGTAGAGCTAAAAAACTATGCAAGAGCTAGATTGTAAGAATTGCAAACAATATACGAACGTTAATATTACGAGTTAATTAAGTTGGATACGAGCTTATAAGCGAGTGAAATTCATATTCCAGATATGAAGGCTTCTTACGATGTTATCGATAATTTCGCGTAAGGGGAAACTCGTGCATACATGTGGGAAGATCGACGCTATCGAATATTCATTTTGCTTATTTTGCCTACAATTACTGTTTCTTTATATTATTAATAATATTAATAAAGCGGTGACTATTCATTTTATAACATTTATTTTTATATTCATAACGAATATAAAATTTATTAATATTATTATTCGCGATTAAAGTGAATATACGTTCGTTTACTCATTTAATTTTGGGATTCATAGTTTCATACTTTTCTACATCTACTTTTCTACGTCTTACAATAATTTATTTTCAACTAAAATTATAATACGAATTAATTGGTATAATTTCAATTTATTAGTACAATTTCTTCGTGTTTCAAATGTTATTATGATTTTTTAAAATGTAACAGATGTACGATTAATTTAAATAATCGATCATTTTTCATTAATTTTATTCCTAGATTTTACTATACACTATATATCGTAAAATATTGGAAATCGTATTAAGTGTCTTGGTAAATTTACGATGTACATAAAATTTAAAAATTCAGAAATTCTTGTACGAAAGAGTAACGAATTATATTTGTATCTCATTATTAAAATTATATTATATGTTATTTTTTTATTTTAAAAAATTAGACCATTTAATATTCTAATGAAAATAATAAAGTTAAAAAATGTTATTCTATTATTTTGTTTTAATTAAAAACTAAAGAGTATAAATAGTTCTAATTAACTACAATCTTATAAAATATTTTGTAAATGTATTTTTAAATAAAGTGAATATAGTTTTTGTGATATTATGTAATTCTGTATTAGCAATGATTCGATAAAAAGTTTCTCCTTATCCGAGAAAAAGTTTAAAAATAATGTTTAAAGTATATGGTTTGTAATAGTAACCGATTTATAAAAAGTGTAATTATAAGTTTTAATCAATCCTTGGTCGAAAGTTTTTCGGATCGAACACTTTTAGTAACAAACAAATAATATAGAAGGCAGTTTATTCAAACCGAATTTTTATGTGAATACCGATAGAACTACAGGTACTAATATTAACAATGTAAATTTAGAATTTTATAAGAAATAAAATATACATCTTTGTGAGAGAGACCAATTTTTTCAGATCGAAGTTTCGACCCTAACTCAATAATTTTGCTCTTCTCCTAGTTATTATGTATTTAAGCGGTTGGGTCAGTTTTATTTGAAATGTGTTTCTATATTCTATTTCTCATAATATATGTATGTTCACAAATGTTGTACTCGCGTACACATAGTTCTTATTTGTATTTTACACGGTCGCTTTCTTCTAATATTTTTTCATACATTTACTTTTGTAAAAGGATATTTACTTAATTTTTGAAATTATAATAAATTCTTATTCCGAGTATATTTACACGTGCATACATTATATACATTATTTACATTTACATAGCTAAACGATGTTGAAATATATATATATATATATATATATACACACATAAATTTTGTTCAGTAACAAAATTGTTCGTTTGAAAACTATTTCCGAGTTTTTCATAAAGTAAAGAAGATAGCAGAAATCGCTCAGTGTTCACGTAGAGATACTATTCGTTTTTTGATCCTGACCGTTAAAATAAGAATAGTTTGAATAAAAGGACACGACACTCTTGAAAAGTAACTTTTTGCAAACGGTCCGCAGTATTGATCGACCTTACGCGTGGTATTCCTGAAACAGCATCCGCGTCTCCCTTTGTTTCTGTATCCTTCCGAAGACATCCGACGCATCTGACTCGCAAAGCTCCTTTAGGTACCAACGTCGGAAGCTCGACTGCACATCGCGAGTCTCGCTACGTACCGCAAGGACGGATTTCCGTGATGAGAGACTGTGCGAGCTTTTATCTGGAGCCGCGCGAGATAACGGCGAGTTGCTTCCTTTGAACGCGGGCGATTCGCGCGATCGAGAGAGAATGGAAGTCACGGAATTAACGTATGCACGGAATTGTGGAGTCGAGCAGTCGGTGTTGTATGGGGACAAAAACAACGAGAACAAAGTATGAATCTCTCCGTCGCTATAATCGTGGTTCAAAGACTGTTTTTGCAGCTGTCGCGTCAATGTTGCTTTTATCAATGTTTTAAGTCATTCATTTTAGTCTTTCGAGTTATATTTTGAAAGCGGTTGAATATTAATGCTTACACGGACGATAACGACAAAAGTTATTATGTAATATTAACACTACCGCGATATTAATTTATTTTTCGCCGATGAACGAACAAAACCTTTTTTTCTTATCAATTATTCTCGAGAAATTAATTTAAAAACAAAATGAAAATTTAGAAAATTCACGAATTTAATGCGATTACCATCGAAAAAATATAAATGCAATTTATCAAACTTTTTTCCTGTACATTCGTTACATTTTACTATCAAACTCGAGCTTCGAAATTGCACGATTTATAATAAAATTTTAATCAAATAGAAAATTTGGTACAGGCAAAACTAGAATATTATTTCAAACTATATTTTGCGGAGATTTAAGGTCGAAAAACGTAAATTATTCGTAGGAATTAAAAGAAGGAAAGAACGTAATTAACGAGTTAAAAATTACCGGTGATAAAAAATGATGATTAATTTGTAATAAAGTTCGAATTCCCAGATAGAAAGCTACGCTCGATTACAGGCCAAGTTTCCGTTGAAAATTTAAAATGTCGCGCTAAATTTGGAATACGTAAAGTGGAATACGTAATATGCAGTCGCGCACTCGAGTACATTAACGGGGGAAGGGCTAGGAATCGTGGAATTCGGTCGCGTTGTAAAATCCCCCAACGCTCACTTTTCATTTCCACGTTCGCTCGCAACCTCGAAATAACCTCGGCCCGGTCTCTGCTCGTATCGTTTAATGGAAAGGACCGCATAATTCAGAGCAGAAACGAAGCTGTCAACCGCCGCCGTAAATAAGCCGAGCTCGCGAAACGTGATACGAGCAATTGCCTTCTTGCTTATTCGGACCCTGGCACGCATAAACCCATCCGAACCCTCTTCGCGGACGCGCTTATAAACGCACCTATTAACCTTCTTTGTATCGCGACTCGCACCTTCGACGCTGCCCATTTTGAAACCCTACCCTCGCGGAGTGGGACGTCGGGGGTAGGTTTTACCAGGTTCAACCGGGAGGTGCTCGTCGCTCTCGTTGAATCCCTCGTACCGGGTAATTACGCTGCAACGGAATCCTGATTTATTTCGGGTGTGGTGCCGTCCGTCGCTCCGTATTACGGCGTATAAATCAACGAGGAAGCGCCGTTATTAAATATCCCCTTCGCCGACTTCATCTTATTCTTGCGGTCTGGCGTCCGAGGCGAGGTCAACTCTGCGTCGCTCCGAAAGAAATTGCCCGGAAAAGTGGCTCGGCGTCACTTTATTTATTTCCCGTTGCCGACGTCGGATTCGAATTATCGTCTGGCCGCGGGCCAAATTAGCTTCGTCGTTAGCATCTTCGGATCGACGATTTAAGTGCTCACCGATGTCGAGTGTCGCGCGACACTCGCGGGTTATCATCGAGATGCTTTTTGTGGAGCTCGTGGGAAGAAAAATCACTTATATTTTGGGGTAGCGATTCCGCCCGAAATAGGAAACGCGATCTATTTCGAGTCCGTGCGAAATTCGGGAAAGGATTTGCGAGGAATGCGAGCATCGAAGCCGAAATACCATCAACGTGGATTTTGAAAGTGCTTCTGCTTTATTATTTCGAATAATAATATTTGAGAAATTTGATCGAACGTTCGAAAGGAACGAGAAATGAATTCGTATTTTCCATTTCATTCATTCGAAATTTTGATCAAAATTAGTTTAGACAAGTATAATCGGCGGAATTTAAAAGAATAATCTTCGCCGAATATCCGTTCGAAAATAAATTTCGATGCGTACGTCGTGTTTTCTTGAGAAATCGTTAATTTTAAAAAGTAAACTGTAAATAATTCTCTAATTCTCTACGTATATATTTGAGAAAATTAGGAATTATCAAAATAAAATTTTATTTAGAGGCGAATAAAATAAAATTTTTATCGACTACCGCTATAACATAACGCATGCATCGATCGGATTTACGCGTACAGAGGTTGAAATAATTTAATCGATCGCGATAAAGAATCGATGTACATTCGCCAAATATGCTCTCGTAAATCAAAGAGGCTTTCATCGTAAACGGGCGTAAACTTGGATGGGAATCGTTACTCCGCGGATGAAATGATTTTCCTTCGGATTTCGAATAAATAATGAAAAAAAGACTAAGGTAAAGGGAAAATCTTTTTGCTTTCGATATCGTCCTTAAAATAATTAATCTGTCCAAGAAGATACAAAGTACAAAGGCAGGCAATCTTCCGCTCGATCTCACGGTTTCGCTCTGGTAATCGGATCTTGTTAAAGAAGTTGGACTTTGCTAATTTGACCCATCCTGGAACTCTGGCTCAAGGGTCAATTATGTTTGTTGGAATACAACTTGTTCTCGTTCTTTTCTGGATCCTGCGAATAAAATTATAACTAAATTGAGTTGGCTGTATCCCATTCGTTACGCATTCCGGAATTAAATGTATACATCAGAATTTCAATTGTGTATCGGGACTTTGATCACGGCTCGAATAAGATGTAAAGTTACGTCTTTTTGTATTTGTTGAAGCAGAAGTCCGCTTTAAATATATTTCTTAAGGAATAGTTTAGCATTTTTGACGGATCGGTTAATATTGTCTATAAAATAAAAATTCTCGATCGGTTAGATTTTAAGAAAGTGGATATTATTTGTTTAAATTATTTTAAAGAGTCGATATATTAAAATGATTTTTAAAATTAATTTGATAAATTTATATACTGATTGGATGATATATTATTAGAATTATTCCATGATTTATGTTAAATTCGTATCTTATATTAAAAATTAAAAATAAACAGATTTATAATAATATTAATAAGTAAAATATTAGTTGTACATTAATTACAAGCACTCGGTAATACGGTTGAAAATTTTAATAAATACGCTATGAATTGCTATTTATTAAAAATTTATGTATTATATGAAGAAATTTGTAACGTTATCATTGTTACCAAATATTTGATGGAAAATTCTTGAATGGATAACTGATTTTTTTATTTTCGAATATCCGTGCTACGTAGAAATTTGGAGTCTCAAAGAGAAATCTAATATTTTGAATTTATCTTCAATTATCGTTCGATCAAGGTAAAGTAGAATTCTATTTTTAAACATTTGTATATTGCAAGATGTTTCAATTAATTTTTTCAGTTCCTTTAACAACAGCTGTAGTAAGGTAAGTAATGAATTGCGATATTTGAACTTGTAATCGCGTTCGATACTAAAACATTTTACATACACTATCGCCTGTGTCATATATACCTTACGTTTAATATCGCTGAGATAAAACGACGATTAAACGTTTGTTCGATGTACGGTAATGTATAAAAAATTATTTTGCATAATTGCCAAAGAAATTATTAAAGTTTTGGCGAAAAAAAATAATAAACGTCAACGAAAACTGAACTTTTCTACAAACCGCTGAATCCAATATTTCTCGAAAGTTTTTAGAGTAAGCGAATCGGACGGATTTTCTCACCAGCGGAGTACTACGAGTTACTTCCAGCATTCTGTTTGCATCCAGTGAACTAATCCCAAGAATTTGCAGGCGATTTCAAGCTCATGAAAGTCGTAAAATTCAGCACTTGGTGAGAGGGAAGCGGGGGGAGAAGGGGAGAAGGAAGAGAGGAAGACGGATGAAAAATTCGCACGCGTGTAATATCGTAACGATTCCAGCGATTCTTTCAATTTGTATGAAAAACGTATTAATATTCTCGGAGTGTGCGCGGCCCGCCTCCGAAAGTCGGCAAATTTACTCAAGGTTCGCACGAACGCCTCCGCTGTTACCGCGGAAGCTGTGCAAATAACGCATCGGCCATCCCGAGATACAATGCACACCATCGGTCTACAGGGGTTTTTAAGTCCGCGCGGTTTATTTTATTCGCGTGGGTTGGGGACTCCGAGGCTAAAAGCTGCCGCCATATCTCATTTTCCACAGCTGTCCACAAGTAACGTCCGTTTCTTTTTCTCCGCGAGGAAAATGCATCGGTTAGGTTCATCCTTTTCCAACTCGTATTTTTCGATTTGTCACGATTTATTTTGGAATATTTTTGTGTTTTTAGGCATTTCTCGATCGGTAATTCCGAGCCGATATCGAGAAGATTTTAGCTGCCCATCGTCAAATAGTTTTAAAATCTTAACGTTAAATCTGCATAGGAAGATTAATGCGTTATAAAATATCTTACGAACCATATAAAAAATTACTCCACTTATGTTCGTCTCGCTGATTCATCTCGCTGCGTTAATTAATTAAATGAGTATGGTTTCGAACTTATTTATATTTACTTTATATTCCATTTTTTTGCATAAATTAATAATATAATTATTTATTCAGAAGACAACGATAAATATAATATATAAATTGACAATGATAATATAAATAATAATAATAATAATATAATCATTATTTAATAGTATAGTATTTTATTATTTAAAATTCCATGATACGGTATAAATTATTTTAAAAATAAATTATTGTATAAAATTGTATAAAATTGTATAAATTGTATCAAATGTGTATAAAATTGTAAAAGGTGTATATAAAATTTTTTTATTTTATACTTTTAAACGTACGTTTGAATTAACGATAATATTTTGATAAAAGTTTAGTTCTCGTTGATTTTAAATTTATTGTGTTACATCGATTATACATTCGTGCTTCCAAAATTTTAAGACGATATTTGCTTTATCTATTTGTATTAAAATTTCTATTTATCATTTAGATTTATACTATCATTTACTTTGTTCGAGCGATTTATTTTATGAATTTTCAAAACAACGTTATTAATTTTTAAAAAAAAAACAATTTATTTTTGAAGGAAACGACGTTTAAGTTTTTTTATCGTTTGATTTACTTCTTTTCTAGTTTTTGTAATGCTTTTTATAGTTCGTAATTCTTTATTTGTTCTTTTTCCTTTTAAAAACGGAAAGTCTGGATGGACAAGTTCATGAATTCGATAGGGAAAGCGACGTAATGGTAAAGGATAGCCGAAGTAAAAGCACCGCCATGAAATGCAGATATCTTCCGAAGCTTTTAGCGTCTCTCTTACTTCGTTTCCGTAACATACGTCGCAAAAACTTGAAACAACGCTACATATTCTTTTAAGCTCTTAAGCGAACTCGTAGCGTGGCAATTTAAGCAGTTGATTTATTTAAACCTTAAGAAAATAATAAAATCTTTAAATATGGATTACATTATTGTTTACCTGGGAATGACATTTAGTTTTATCGTATCGCAGCGACTCGTAGAAATATAAAATGCGACATTTCTCTTCGTAGACTCCGAACTTTAATCAACTTTAGAATAACGTAAAAAATCAGGATATCGACTCACCGAGTTTCCAACACCTTATCATTTTTTAAACTCGGTCGCTGTTCCAGCCTCTCTGCGGGTTCCTCTCGATTATACCCCCGAAGCTCCCAACGAGGATAAAGGAAGGGGATGGCGTTCATCCAGCGGAGGCGAAAAAATTCACGGCGGGCAATAAAACTCGCCGCTAATAAGCTCACACAAAGCGGCTTGTACTTGGTAGCTAAATTCGCGTATGGCTCGGTAGCTTTATCCTCTTTCCCTTCCAGTGCCCGTCTCTCGTCTCTCGTCGCTCTTCTCTCGTCGCTCGTCTCTCGTCTCGCCGCGAGTCCGCTAATGGCGAAAAGAAGAACTTTCCGAAAGCAATATGTTTACAAGCGGATGGAGTGGAAGCTGCACAATTAGTCAAGTTTCTCAGCGCCCGCTCCATAACTCATCTTCTGCTCGAACTTCCGCTCTTCACGGCGGACTTTAATATTGTTAATCTCTCGCGCCGACCTGTTTACAACCTCGTTACAAAGGAGAGACGTATAAATGATCCATTATACTCGTCGTTCCGTATCTAACGCGTCCAGAGTATGTATCGCTTGTATCGCTTGTATCGCTTGTATCGAGGATATTTGTGGGCTCATTGTTGATGAATTCTGAACGGCTCGAGGAGGCTTAAGGATCGAGGGCTATTTTTCAATGCGCCGTTTCTTTTGTCCTCGAACATTCCTAAAAGTCTTCGGTTTTCCTTTGGAGTGGGATGATTATTATTTGGTGAATTTATAATGTTATCGAACAGCTGCAGTGGTAAAGAAGTTTGTGGATGAAACCCTTTGCCTTTTTCCAAGTATGGTCAACTTGATTTTTCTATTTCACAAAATGCAATTATTATAGTGTTTAATGGTTTTTCTATAATTATACGATTAGAATGCATTTTTTATTTAGTGAAATATACGTGAATTAATAATCTTTGAGCATAGAATAAATTTCTAAAACATTTATTTAACCACGAGAAATATTAATATCCATATTGTTGAAAAATATTGTATAATGAATCATTAGTTGTACTCATTACTGATTAAAATTTTTTTTTACTTTTATCGTTTTAGTATTACAGAGATAATTTTGTATATATTATCGATATCATCCATTAAATGCTAATAATATTAATATTGATATATAAAACACTTACTGTAATATATATTCATACAAGATATGTATTAATTATTTAAAAATAATGTGATATTAGTTATAATAATATTACGAGTCAAAATGAGTCAAACAATATTCTAATTTGAAATATTTACTTATTTAAGGAAATTATAATAAATAGTATAATAAAAATGGAATCAACTCAAATTCCAAATATATTTCAACGTTATTTAAATTATAAAATATTGAAAATGTTAATAATTACGTATCATTGTAAAGAAATTTTATTGTGGCTTATTAATAAATAAATTATGAATAATAAATTTTTCTAATGGTAAAAAAAAATTATATAAATAATTTTTTAAATTTTAAAAACGTAACGTCGTTATAAATGCAATCGTGAAATTAATGGAGTAATTCCATAATTCTAAAAATTTCCATATTAATTCCTAAAATAAGATAAAAATTGAATATAAATTATATTGTTTGAGAATGAATTATTTAAAATTTTGTCTATATGTTTTGTAAAGATATTTATGTACAATGCTAAAAATTTGTGATTAATTAACAAACTATAAACTTAAAGAATGATTTGAATTTTTTAAAACCTTACAATGTTTGGTTACTTTTTTCTTAATGTTTCAAATTTTTACTCCATTTTTCAATAGTTAAGATTATTTTAAAAATGAAATTGTTAATTAAAATCTTCTATTTTTATTCTATTATTTCACGTGATCAAATGTAGTTATTTATAATAATGTTAAATACAGAATCAAAAATAGTTTTAAAGGTATTCGATAAAAACTTTAAAACAGATCTTTGAAAAGCAAACTGTCTTTTCATTAGCTTGATATATGAGCTGCGATAAAAGAAAATTAGACATAAAAAGTAATGCTTTCGATTCAGCTTATCGTTTGTAAATACCTGTCAAATTCACATAACACTCGGAAGTATCAAAATCATATTAAATCTTCCGAGATAAGGAAGTATCGAAAGCATTTTATCAACAAAATTCTATCTATATTTTCTAAGATATACTTTGATCTCCACATAAAGCCGAGATTTTCCAAGATGAAAAGTCAGTCGAAAGCACGTTTTCCGTTCCCCCAGACTCGAATCACTTCTAATTTTTAAAATAGCTTTGCGAAATAGCTCGCGCACGTCGTTGGCCGTAGCTCGGGGACCTTTCAAACATTCCCACGAAATACGTTCCCTTTGAAGACTATCCCGGCAAATCAATCCGCGGAAATTGATTTTAGAATAAAGCCGGAAAAGCGACGGGGCGAGCGAGCAAAGGCCTTGGAAGCCGAGTGGATGTGACAAGCGCGGCATCGACTTCGACTTCCCCGGGACAATTTGCCACGACGGCGGCGGTGGAGGAGGCGGTGGAGGCAGCAACGGATGCTCTTAAAGATTTACAAGACGAGAAAGTTTACGGGCGCGCGGCCGATCGACCCAGGCCAAAGTAGCCGGGAGAGCCCGTAAAGAGCCGACGAAGACAAACAGAAGGAAAGTAAAGCCGAGGGGTTGGGAAGACGCCCACGAGGGACTCGGAGACACGCCACGAGTCGTTAAGTCCATTCCGCGGTTTTAACGCCGACTTCGCCGACTTCAGCGACTTGGCCGACTTTGCCGACGACGCCGACGACGCCGACGACGCCGACGACGCCGTCGACGATGCGCACGACGCCGATGACGCCGATGACGCCGATCGCGCCGACGACCAAACTCGCTTTTTTCGCCGCGAGTGCACTTCTCGATCGTTTGGCTGGTAAATGACGCGCGATCGCCTCCGTACACCGGGAAACTTTGTTCGAGCGACGATGACTTATCGACCATTGTTCCGAGGCCGAGCAAGAGTTTATTAGGCGCCGGTCCGGATTACCCCGAGTTATCGAATCTATTGAATCTATGGACGAGGGACGACTCCAGGAGTCGTTCGCTTCCTCTTTTTCATTTTTTCCCCAGTGGTCGTTTACATTTTGTAAATTAGTGTTGGGGGAGTGTTCGTTTGATGATTACGACCAACGAGTCGTTGCGCGAATTCCAAAGGATATTTCAACGTTCTGGACGTAAATCGATCGAGTTTCTTTAATTGATAGTATTCTGTGGATGCGGCTTTGGAATTTTCATCTTCGTTATTATCGCTGCGGATGTAACTTTATTTCATTTTAATTAGTTGCACCGAGATCGAAGAAAAATCTAAATATTTTAGATACGAGACGGAAGTTTTCAATATTTTTAACTCTCGATATTAATAAGCCAAAGTATCCGATTCCAATCTGATTTATTTAAATACAAATTTTAATAGAGCAAGAGATGAAATAAGGCTTTTCGTAAGATCCTGAAAATCCAATATATTTTTTGAATGTCAGGTATCACGTGTCATCAATATTCGATATTGACATTTTTGTCATATACTTTTCATACGCTCTGATAAAAATTTCTGGATCGTTATCGGTTAGACGTTTTTCATATTTTTCTTTCTGCCTTTTTTTGTAAAATATAATAAGAATAAATTTTACCTTAAATTTAATCGAATATAAAGAATATAATGTACATTATATTAAAATGTTGTAGTTTTAACGAATTTTCTCCGAAGACTCGCATCGAGTTATACCAGAGAAAAATAAAGGCTTATAATTTTCATCCGATATTTAAGATAAATTTATTACTTAAAATTATTTAAAAGATAAATTAATTTTACATTATAAATTTAACGTTCATCCGCAACCAAGTTCTTCTTGCGATCTCCTTAATATATTCATTAATAATATCGAAAAACTTATATATGTATATCGAGTGTAATTTTAGTCAAAATAGAAGTAAAACAAACGGAAAAAATTTTAATGTTTGACTTATAACTATGGTAATGCCTTGTAAGCTCACATAACTTCTTAATAAGTCCCGGTGGAAATGGAATTCCTGACAAAGGATGTCAAACTTTATGAAAGTTTATGAAACTATATACTAAGTCCATATATCTATTACTACACTGTATTAAATAAATAGTAAAAATTATGAATATTTTTCAAAACTTAATAAACTACTCGTTGGTACCGCAACAAATTTTTCTACATTTCCATAAATTTTATTCGAGCGCGTTACGCCTAGAGCAATTATCCTTTGTTCAAAAACTTTCCACGCTTATTCATTTCAACCGAGTGGTTCGATTATGAGGCACATTTTCACCTAGTGGTGAAAATTTGAAGCATTCTAACTTTACTAAATATACGCTACAACGATACTTTAGAACAATTTCGTAAAGTTTGGCACAGTTTCACTTGAATTGTACGAAAAAAAAAGTAATCAACTTTTCCGTCTCCATCGAGTCTGCGAATTCGCGATGTACCGAAGTTACGGGTAGAAATGATACCACAAAATATCGACGGATTCAGTTCCTCTATCGATGCAGGTTTGTTCGTCCGTCGCAAGGATTTTCGCCACGATGTCGATAAAATACTCGTCAAATCAGCGACTGACGCCGACGAATCCGAATTCTTTTCCAGTTCTCGAGTTTAGAATCGTTGGATTTTAGACTATTAGAAATATCAATATCGTTTCTTTATTACAGTCTTAGTTATTCTTTTAATTAACTTAAACATTAAAAGGTAATAAAAAACGTTTAGATATTAAAAAAATTAAACCTTTGTAACAAAAATGAACTAGCTTATAAATCTTGTAGGAATAACTTTATTAGTTGAATAATGTTTACGTATATGTAAATTGTCTTAATATTGTAAAATAACGAGATTTATTCATGGTAAGATATCGGTAATTGAGAGGAAAATAATAATATATTTTATTAATTTCAATTATATGCATACGAGAAAATGTTGAAGTTTTGAACAATTTGTATAAAATTTTTGAAAAAGTTAATTTATCTTTAGAATAGTTATTTAATATTTGATACTTCGAATTAGTTAAATATTTTATCTATTTTACTTTAGCATTAATATGTTATTTTGAAAAAATATTATAAAATATTTTTATAAATTGATTAATTATATTTATCTATGATAGTTTTTAAATTCTTTACGTAACTTATAAGCAGAAATTTTTGAAATTCTTAAAAAAATTTTTCATATAAATTTTTTTAGAGACCTCAATAAATATAAAAAATGTGCAGACACTAGTTATATATATATACTTAGTATTTTATAAGTCATTCCTTAATTATTTATATACGTAATTAAATTTTTAACGTTGGTATCTTGAAACTTATTTTTGACTTACAAAACTTTCCGTCTACGTAAAATTAATCAATAAAACCAAAGCTTATAATTTTTTTTATATAAATATAAAATTTCTTTAAATCGCTTAATTAGTAGAATAAGGTCTATCATAAATTTAAAGCAAAATAAATCAACGCAAAATTAATTTGCACCGATGTATAGTTATTGTATAAATGAGAATATATTTGCACAAAATTTAAATTTCACGAAGCTTTCACGAATACTATTTTCAGCTACTCGTTTATCGTTAAGATTTTAATATTTTATTTCGTTAAAACATTAGCATTTGAACTAATTGTAAAACCTCTGTATTTTTCTTTCTGTTACTATCAATATATATGTAGGCATAAAGTTTAGTTTACGATGATCACTATAAATCATGTAATACAATCAATGATTATTGTTATAGACTGTAATATTTCAACATTCGAAGATGACTATCGTAAATTACATTTTATATATTCGCATATCTGCCAATGTATATCTGCCATAACGATTATTTATAATATCCTAGTTTTATCGTTAAAGTACAAGTTTCAAATATAATGAATATAACAATGAATATAATAAATTATTAAACAATAATGACGAATAAAATATACTTAATTGAAACGATTTGGATCATGTTTCACAAGTAATACAAAAATTTTTTATCTCTCAGTGTGGGGATCTTTTTTCATTCGCAAGGGAAATATTCAAAAGTTGTTTGATTGTAAAACTCAATGTATTAAAAGTAAAAATTCCAAATATATCCTTCAATTTCGTCGTTGATTCAGGAAATATTTTACCTAACAGTCAAAGTCAAAGAATCGCACGAAACGATTTCCCAAGGGAAAATAAAACAGAAAACAAACCTTAAATCGCTCGACTGAGGGTTTATATATAAATACAAATATAAAGGAACACATATGCGATATAGAGAAATTAAATTGAAGAAAGTAACTCGGTAAATAGGTTCAGAGCAAGAATCTTCGGCTCTTCTTCATTAATCATTCCAACCTCTTAGTTTCTTCGTAGTTACTCTGCAAAAAAGGCTTTCACGCGAAAGCACGAGCAGCCTTTTTGCAATTGAGGTCGATTTATTCTCTCTCTCACTCTCACTCTCTCTCCTTTTTTCTCGTTTGCTCACGCGCACATTATATCGGCGTGTAACCTTTGAAGGAAACGGGAGCCTTGCGAAATAAAAAATATAATGCAGATGTTGGGAGTAAAAATACAAGGTAAAAGTGTGCGCGTACAGACTTGGGTTTTATTTTGCGCTTGTAGCGCATTTTTCACTCTTCTTAGCTTTGATAGATATCCTGAAACAGCTCACCTTTACTCCACCTTAAATAATCGATCGTAGTGAATTTTTTAATATTTGGCTGTCAGTGCTACCGGATTATCATTATTTAGACTTAGAATTTATTAATCAATTATAACAAATTTTTTTCAAGAATCATTTTTAACATAATTTGTATCGCTATTTTGATTATCGAACTCTACCACTCCTAATTTATTACTACAATCCCCAAATTTCGATCTTATTATTATTAATATTGATAAATACAATTTCATTTTCGATATATCAATAAATATGAAATTGTATATTGACGGTTAGGTTTTAAATCGCGATACGAAACGATACGTCTTATTGTCTTATCAACTGTGAAAAAAGGTCAATATTAATTTCTAAATGTAAAAAAGATGATCCAACGAACAAAGAATATTTGTTTATGATTCGCACTCGAAACTCTTATTAATTTAATGAAATGTATATACGGTGATTAATGTAATAATTGAAAAAATGTATGTAACCCGGAAGAAAAATAATTTCAATAGATATCCTTTCGTCATATTTTGACTAATTAATTAATTTTGCTTCGTCCAAATAAACTTATGGAGGATTAAGAAGCGCAAACTGGTCGGAGCTCGACTAAGGCTGAAAGGCAGAATTGACCTCGACGTGTACTCCTGAAAGTCAGAAGAAATAATCCCCTGGGGTAGAATTAACTGCGATGGAATCATGTTATAAAGATAAGCATTTTTACTAGGAATTTAATTAGAGGTTTCCGCGAACGCACAATAATTAAAAATTCAAATTCCGAACTTACGGACAAGTCGCACTTTTTTTAATTAACGCGAAAAAATTTTCGAGATGCGTATGACAATTTTCAGTTTTATATTTTGTAAATATGTATGTATTCGTATGTATATGTATATGTGCATGACTTTTTTATATTACATTTTATGCATATCGTCCTTCAAATAGAAATTTTAATGCTAGAATGATAAGATATATGATTTTTTCTTAGAATTTTAATTCAACGTTACATATTCAACGTTGCACTGGAAGTGAACATTAGATTATATCGGCGAAAAATAATTTTCATACACGGTATAAGTATTCTCGAATAATCTACATCCAGAGAAAATGGCTTCTCTCTTTATATAAAAAATATCATTTTTTTTTAATCGCGGAGTAACATTCTAAAATAAAAAATTAGTGAAACGAATGAGCCATTAACCCTATTTCGTTTTTAAGTAAGAGCGTCGCGTAAAGAACAAAGTTTTATAAAAAAATATTCTTTAGTAATTTTATTTTACGAGGATCTACATTTATTAGCTTTGATTCGTTTCTCAAAATAAAAAAGAAAACGAACGCTTCGGAAAGGTAATCGCGTTGATCGAGGCTATGGTTTCAGCAGACATAAATTTTCAGAATGGAAAGCGATGATTTGGTAAGTTCCGCGAAAAATCAATAACCGTTTAGCAGAAAGAAAGCATAAACGAATAAAGAGCAGCGGCGTCGAATAAATAAAAATAATCCCCTTCTCAACTTAAACTAAACCGCGTCGCGCTTTTAACATCCACGAGGCAATAGAAATAAAATCCACTGACCGAAAAGCGAACAACGGCAACTTTATTAACCCTCGTGGAAAATATTCTTCTTTGCGTGTCGCGCAATTGTCGGCGGTGAAATCAGTGCGAGTGGAAAAGGGCGCGGACTCGTAATTAAAGGCCTCGGTAGGGTGACGAGGGCCTCGCTGAAATGCTGATTTCCGAGGTAATGTGTCAAGACCACCGAGTTGCACCTTTTTACCTCCCCTTTCCTTTTTTAAGCAGCGAGTGAAAATACAGGTGTAGGGGTTCAAGATGGGGTTCAAGATGGGGTTCAAGAAGGGGTTTATGTTAAGGAGTTCGCGCTCAGAGTTCGACTCGATGAACGTAAGATAAAAAATTAAGAGGTCACCGGAATGCCCTTCGCTCGCGTTGTTTATAGTCGGCGACGTGGAATTAGAGAACCACTTTACCTCGTTTTGATTAAGAATATACCGTAGCCGACCGCCTAAAGTCGTTTAGAAAAATTAATAATTCCCGTCTAGGTATAAGTTGCTTTCGGATTTCGTTTAATGAAAAAATATACTTTTTACCTGTAATCTGTTTCTTCGGTCAATGCTACCTTTTTAGTTGCAAGAATATTTTACGCAAATTGAATAGAAATAGCGTTTAATTAATTTTACGTTTCTCGTTTGGACAAAGTAGAACTTTTTTTTTTAGATATATTCGAGAATTTCAAAATTTTTAATTTTTACTTAACTTTGCCGTGGAAGAAAATTTAAGAGTAAATAATTGTATACCTACAAAATTAAAAAAATTAATTGCATTATGGAGAAATAAGAAACGGCTGATTAAATAAATATCTTTAAAATTATTAATAATCAATATTAAAAAATGAAAATTAGAAAAAATATATATAAAACGTATATCAAAAAATAAAAACGATAAAATATATTAATATATACCATTTTTAATTTGATAGTATTAAAATATAATTTGTCGATTATTTATTTTTGTAATTCTAAAAATAAGATGTTGTAAATAATAAATCGAAATTTATTATGGTATTAGTACAAAGTAATTAAATTTATGGACTCCCTTCGCGTCCTAGATTCGTAAATAATATATAAAATTTATTATTATCCTGAATTCATGAAACTCATACTTGAAATTATCGTGTATTCTAAAAAAGTCTTTCAAAGATAAAATCTGTTTTCGGTTTATTACTATGTAAATTAAAACATTATCTATAATATTTTCATTTTTTTAATCTTAATTACACTTTTATTCTCTTACATAATAAAAATTTAATAACCTTTTTTACAACGATTGTAAATTTATCGTTGATTTAAAGTGCTTGAAAAATAATTTGTAACTTTTTTACTTTTGCATTTTTTATTTTTGCTTTTCTTCATTATTCGTAAATTACAAAAGGTTTTTAAATTCAATTTATATATATATATATATATATGCATTTGGAATACTTTTCATAAACCATCGTACTCTGAGGTTTACCCGATAGCTTATTACAAATACGGAACTCAAATCAAAAAATAAGAAATCATAAAATTAGTGTGATAATCATTCTAAAGATTTTTAGTAGTAAAGTTTGCAAATTTTATAAGAACTTCATTTTTGTAATTAAAAACTTAATAATTCTTCGTGATTTATTAACAAAATTATTTTTATATTAGTATTGAAAAAAGTTTTTGTTTTTAGAGTACATTCAAAGTTAAAAATTAAAATTAAAAGTTTATAATATAAATAAACCCGGAGGTATTAATGTAATTTATATCGAGAGGAGTATAAAAATATTTTTTTTAATTTTATATTTTCTAAATCTGATATCGTAACTTGATTTAGTTTTAACGTTATCATGGTAATTAAATAAAAATATTTTCTATTTTTAAATGATGTGATTTATATCGCATATTATATTTCAACGGATTAAATTAATAACTGATATAAATTTATATTTTTTGTTGTTTGATTGAAATTAACCATGACTGAATTATGAAATTATATTTTATGAACGTTGCCGAATTATACAATGAATTACACAGATTAAATGTATGCTTTAATTAGATTAATTAAACTAACTAAAATATTACTGTATATTATTAATGCAGTACAACATACTTAATTATATTACATTAATTTAAACTTTTAATTAGTTTTTAAAATATACTCAGTTTAATTTGAAAATTAATGGAAAACTAATTAGAATAATTTATTTATAAAGTCTTAAATAGCAATAAATGCCTTGATATCATTGGCATTTACACAACTGAATTATGATAAAAAATTTAATCTAGATTTTTGTTTCATAAACAGTAATTATTACTTTGACTATAAACGATTATATTTTAATGAAAATTATGAAGATAATCCTGCTATGTTATTAACTTCGGTATAATGCATTATTTATTATCACTAAAACCTTCATCAAGTTTATATATTTTTATTATATATCACGGTGTAATGAAATTCAATAGTTCCTTGTTTTTATGTGTTTTTTTTAATTTCATTTAAATTTTCACGAAGGGAAACTAACTCGATTCTAAAAATTAACGGCTTTCTGCTTTTCTCCCGGTAATTGCAATTTTTAAATTTCTCATTGTGATGATTTAACGAAGGGTTCGTAAGGCTAAAAAATTGCAAACATTTCGCAAGAGGATTCAGATTACTGGTAATTACGTACATTCGTATGGTATATAATGTCGCGTAGGAATACGGCGAGGATTTTAAATTCCTCTCGTCCTCGGTCGCTGAAAAGCAAAAAGACCAACGGTATTCGCATATTTAGCGTCGAGCTGAAAAAACACATATGCAAGTTCATTAGAAATGCAGCATTAACTTTTTGCTATGTATTTTACTAAAAAAATGTCTTTCGTAAATGCTTATAGTCCATAAATTTATAAATGATAATAGTGTCGTGTTTTTAAATCTATAATTAAACCCACGATGGTTTAACATAAAATAATCAAAATGCATAAAGGAAGTATTGTTTTCCAAATTATGTTATAAACTACTATGTGGTATAATATTTTTCGTAAACTTGGTTCGGTAATTAATTGTTTTATTTAATTTTAAAATGTAACGAGATATTACGTTATCCATAAAATATTTAATAAATTAGTTGTTATTATTATATTTTACGGTAGTTCGTCAATTAAATTCTTATAAAATTCAATACGAGTGTATCGATGACATCCAAATTATATACATATATATTATATTTCATTTTAGTATTCATATTCGTTATATATTTCGCTCATGGTTACAAAATTTCGTTACTACGTCAATCCTTTGTATCAATGTATACATAATTTACAAAAATCAATATAGTAAATTAACGTTTCGGTTGATGTAATTTATTTTAAAAAATTCTCGATAAATATTGGCGTGTCTTTCTTAATATTGCAAATACAAATATTGATTTATATTCTAAATAATGTTCCTTATAATAAAGAAAAGGAAACACTTACCTCGTTAAGAATATTGTATCAACGTGAAAAGAATGACCTCAAATAATACATACTATAAATAAAATAATTAAAAAAATATAACTTTCACGAAAAGTTATTAAATAACAAAGTCTCGAAAATACATTTTATATGTAATATAGATGTTTCCTCATGATTCTTGAAGGACGCACGAATATTGGAAGTCACTCTGGGAAATGTATACTTATCAAGATAAAATTTATCTCAACGAAGAACTCTAACTATTGGGTTAAGAATAATCAAGTACGATCCAAAGATTCTTTTTATAACGGTGTAACTGAATAATTCAGAGTACCTTCCGAAGGGTCTGGATGATCGTAAATTATATTAAACAGAATCCGCAGTTATATTTTGAGCTCGCATCGTATTCCCCCGAATAGTATTTCCTACAAATCTCAATAGAACTCACGGACTCCGTAAATAGTTTAACAGCAGTATTGTATCTACATTCAACAAGTTGTTGTACCAGTGACCTGTTCATTTGTAATTCGTTTCTGTCGCGTTGATCGTCTACACGATCGGTCGAAGCTTAGGCGTCCAAGGTGCAATCTATATTATCGGATATTTTTGTAATACTTAATAGTGTACAGTTGGTGATATTTGGGTGCTTTGAATCTAGCGAATAAACGGCCTGGCGAATTTTTGTTCAAGGACGCCACAGAGATGGAAACTCGTAATACGCGTATCGCATATACGTGTAACCGTGTCAAATAAATTCATATAATCTGACTGGAATACAATCAACTGCTTTCTTTATTTTCTAGAATAACTATGATTTATAACGTAAAGCTTTATTAGTCGTAGTTCTAGTGAAGTGTTGAAATTCTTCACGAATATCCTATTAATAAAATTATAAACGTAAAAAGTTGATTGTACTAATTTAGAAAATTTAGTAATTTATAAATACGATACGAATTAACGTCGAAATTAAGGAGCTTTAAATTTATGTCACGAAGTTCTTCATAAAAATATACGAATGATATTTGAAGTCGATATAATGATACGTGTAAAATAAGATAGAAAATATTTAAAATATGGGAAAACAGAATTATTAAGTAAATGCTATTTATCTTATGTAAAATTGTACATATAATTGTACAAATAATTAAATAACCTATATTAAGATATTTTTAATCAGTAAACTTAAACTAAGTGTCCTAAATTAAATTGAAGCTAAGCAAAGAAAATACACTATTCCATTAATTATGAGATGAATATTTGAATTTTAACGAGATAATGATCATAAAGCTGATAAACGATAAAAGTAATTGATTAGAAATATTGTTTATATTAATTATGACATACAACTATGTAAAACTGCATCACGAAGAATATTTTATGTAAGAAAAAATGCTTGCTTAATTTTTATTTTTTATTTTGTACGTATTTAATATATATTTGTAAAAGTGAGCAAAAAATTTTTTTTAGATAAATAGTGTGCTGAAATTTTTATTAAATATTTTTTGAGTGAAAGGAACGAAAAGTTTTATTTTTTTCTTATTTGCAGTATGAAACTCTCAATCGTAAAATTTGAAAAAATTGTTAAGAAGAAACAGAATATTCGCTACTCTTTTAACGATGACAAATAATTATAAAAGGATCTTCCCAATAAATACACGGTAGAGATACGATAAAATTAGCAGGATTACACAACGAATTCGGATCCCACCGGTGCGAGTCTCGATTGTTCGAGGAAGGCGGTCAAAAATCGAAATCGAACTCACCGCACTGACCGCAATTTTCAAATGCTACGATCGATGTTGGCGCCGGTAAAATCAACAGAGGGGAATGAACCGTAGGTAAATGTCGGGAGGTGACCCCTTCTGTTGACACTTTGACCCCGGGATCGAAAATCGCGAGTAGCCACGAGAGCAGAGGATCGTCATCGTTAATTTGGCTGGGACGCGATGAGTCGGTCTACTTCTCCGTGTTATCTCCGCTTTATGGTCGCTTGCGAACATCTCGTCTTCGTTGGTCATTAGCTTTTACAGGGGTAAAAACGAGTGCGATAATGGCCTGACGAGAATTAGCGATATTTGTTATCGCGGTTAAGTGACTACAATGTCAACTTTGCCGGTGTATGTTTGGATAGACTGGTTCAACTTTGGTTTTCAAGAGAATGTCGCCGAGGAATAAATCCGCCGTGTTTGCACCTAGATATTATCATTTTTCTCATTGATATTTTATTTGCACTGGATAATCCATTATTAACTTTAATCGATTTTTAAATTGATTCTGATTCTTAATAATAATTCTATTTTGTATATGAATCACAAATCCGTGTTAACGCGTCTATTTTATAATAGATGCAATTTTTCTGCCGGTTCTAGACTTTGTCTCCCACGCAAAAGATAATTTTGTATTTATTTTGCTTCTGTTGATAAAATCATGATAATCTGTAATTTGTCAATTTATTTGAATTTCTCGATATATAAATTTCAATGTCAAAAAGTATTCATTGGCGATAAAGCTCGTAATAATTGGAATCAAATCTTTAGAGTTTATTGGATTTGTAATTTATATGTTTATAATTTTTTATAAAAAGTTTAGAAATACTAATTTCCGTCATTCGTTTAATATTATCGGTTTATTTATATAAAAGAAATTATATTATTCAAGCGCAGTTTATTTATACGAGAATTCGATAAAAAATTTTTTTTAATATTTGTTCTAACAAAAATCTTTAAAATATAGTGTTTGTTTTAATGATATAAATATATGTAAAAGTGTTTTTGTAAAATTATAATAATAATATTAATATACAAGATGATACATAATGTTTCCTTTTTTCATTAAAATATTTTCAATTTAATGTATTTTTAGGTTAAAGGGGTGGAATAAGCATATTTTATTTACGCTTAAGTAAATATAATTCTATACAACAGTAGATTATTGAGTGTACGGCAGTTTATGAAATATTTTCCAGTGCTAATACGTTTTTCAGAAATATGTACGAATCAACACTATGCAGAAAAATTAAAAGAAAGGAACGATCAGAACGAAGAATTTACGATAAAAATTCGAATAACTAGTATACTTATATTTTCCACAAATATTAATTCATTTCTTATTAATTATTTCAATTTATTGAGATTAACGCATGAAGTTTTTTAAAGGTCAACAGATTATATGTTTTTGAATGCACAAGATAAGACCCTATAATAGTATACAGAAACTGTTTTTTGCATTTTCGGAATAATTTATAAAAGTAGTTTTTGAGTAAGCAAATTTTCATTACACGCACTTTGCAATTTAATGTTATTACGATACTATTTTCAAATGTAATACAAGTGTTACCGTAATGAAATAATTTGTAATTATTTGATTTATAAATTGAACCATATGTAGAATTTATTTATAGCTGTAAGAAACTAAGCTTAATACAAACTTATAGCTTCGCTATAAATTTGAAAAAATAATAAAATATTATATGACCTTATTGCGTTTATAATTAATCATACAAATCTTAAAAAATAATATATCATTATAAGTTAGATAAAAACCAATTACAGAGAAAGTTTCTTTAATGTAAAATATTTCAAAGATATTTTACTTTGTATGGAAAAAAGGCTTTTACAGTATCTTTTACTTTATCGTACGACGAATGTTTTTCATATCCTAACATTAAGCTTTCAAATTTATTAGAATTATTACTATTATGAATATTTTGACGTATCTGTACGAGGAATAAATGAAGAAAAGGTTAGGATTTATACGATATAGTTCTTAAATAAGTAGAATATATTATTCCGAAAAATAAATTCATTACTCGCAATACAGGTTTCAGAAATATTCGGATTAAAAATAAATCAAAGGCATACGTACAGGGTTTATGAATTAATGAAACTGATACATTTTGATATTCGCAAAGTATACTTAAAGTAAGTTCTTTTAATCTTTCATTTTTCTTCTAATTAAAATATTTGAATATATTGAATTTTTGAATTTTCTAAAAATATTCTTTTCATCCTTTGTCTAATCATAAAACATAAGCCGAAAACGATAACTGATCGTGGAAAAATATTATTTGACTTCTTCCGAACCGATTCCATACGATTCATAATCGAAACAAAAATTTACCTGCTATAAATACAAACCCGAACTCGATCAAATATAATAACGTTTCCAACTCTGTTCGTTTAAGCTCTCGAAACCGATGTGAAAACGCTCTTTACAACATCAACGACAAACGCCTTGTAAAATATCCGTCGTTCACTAACGAAGAAGCAGTCGATTCCCACAGGACGAGAAAAGGTTCTCAGTTCTCCAATATACAAAAGAGATAAAGCGGAAGCCATTAAAGCCTAAAATCGTCGTCGTATACGCTACGACGATTTTTTCTCGATGCCCCGCGGCGTCGACATCCCGAGCGACGTCCGCGTCCGATGGATCATCTCGATCGCGGCGTCGAGGAGGCAAGGAAAGTCGGGTTCGGGTCTGTATCCCGGGGGTGTTATCGACGCGCGGGTTTCCGCCCTCGCGACTCGAGCGCCATCGGTGAGCCGACGTCGGAGGGATGCGCTCGAGTCATTCGGGAAAATTCACGAAAAGTGCATTTCCATGCGTGGAATGCGTTGCCTCGAATACACTGGAGTCGTAAATCGCACGTGCGAGGTTCCGTAGTTGGAACCGAGTTCGCATGCGACGGAAAAATTACGGTTAAATACGATCTTCCTAGGGGAAGTAGCGTCGGATGGATGTTGAGGGGTTTTTCGCCTTTGTTTGCTTTTTATCGATGGGAGGGTTCGAATCCTCGCTTTTGATTTAAGATGATTATATTAATAATAGCGACAGCGATTTATCCTCTTTGCGATACTGAATAAAATTGGCTTATTCTTTGTTGGAACGTAGACATTTTTCTATTCGACAATTTTTGGATTTAAAAGTTGTCGATAATGTTGTTTTACTTTTTTCGTACACGTTATCTAATTGATAATGTAATAGATTGTCTAAATAAATTGTGTTCGGAGGATTTCGAAAAGTTTCCATGGAACCTTTTTAAACATGTATAAATGTAAATAAAGAATTTCGGTTAAAAAAGAACGATGGTAAAATAATTTGCTAGTTTTAAGAATTGTATGAATATTTATTTGTGCGCATGAATGTACATGTTTTTACATGTATATTCGTGTCATCGAGTTTCTTTGCTTAAAAAAATGTATATTGTAGTTGTGAGTAATTGAGCGATAAAGCAAGAGAGAGAAAAAGATAGATTATCGTATCTCTGAAATATCCGAATGCATTTTCATTATTTCGACTAATTATTTTTGTTTTTTTGTTGATATATAAGAATTTGTAAAATTTTAAATATTCGTTTTACCGAAAGTAATGTCTTTTAAATTTATATGAAATTCTTTTACATTTTAGTTTTTGATTCGATGTAAAAAACCACTTATTGAATAATATTTCGTAAAAGATTTTGTAAAAGACTAATTTGCCAATTTCTTAATCGTTTTAATGTAATGTGCACATAAAATTAACGAATAAATAGTATGTAATAAAACCAATGTAAATTTTAATATCATAAATTGATTGAAAAGTATATAAGTTGACAAAATATTAGTTTTATAATTAGTAAAACATTAAATTTTATAGTCGAAATTAAAAATAAAATTTTAGCGGATTCTTATTAAAAATAAATAAATACAATATCAAAATATGATTTTAAACTTAATAAATTAAAGTTAATCCAAATATATTTATAATTAATTTAAATTCTTATTAATATGATACGCGTTATCATGAATCAAATAATCTTTTGTTTATTGAAATAGAATAAAAATCTAGAATTTACAAACAATTCTAAAGGCTTTTGTATTTGAAGTAACAAACTTTGCACTAAATAAACAATGCCTAAAATTTATCATCATTATTATTATAGTCATCGTTGATACAATCATAATTATTATTGTTTTATTGTTGTTATTCTCGTTATTATTATTATTATTATTATTATTATTATTATTATTATTATTATTATCGATGTTTTGGGCGAGGTTGTAGGGATGGTACTCGAAAACCAAAACAGTCCCTTAGAGTCCTTTTGTGTTCACTACCCACGCGTTTATTCTCTAACTAAAACTCATTCCATAAGCAAAGGGTGTCCATAACAGCTTAAGTCTCCTCCGATCGAGGAAGAATTCGTATATCAGGAGCCGTTTTCATCTCACCGATACACCTAATAATAAATTGCCAAATTATAAATATAGATAAGAACCTTTTCTCATATCGGTTATCAGCTGTTATCACTCGTCCTTCTACATTCGAATAAGCGTTCCTTTATTCGAATAGGAATAATCTCGAATGAAATTGGATTTTAGAAGCGCAAATATCATCCACTGTATCTATAATGACTCGACTGGATACTAAAATTAATCTACATCTCATACTCTCGAATAATAAAACAACTTGCAATAAAAATTGACGTAATTATTACACCCCGTTTGCATCAGGGGAGCCTAAAACATTTCGCGATTCATAAAGCAACCAGCAATAATCGTTGGGTGATTCGCGTTTCGCATGATCCAACGTTGGACGTAAATAGAAGGCTGGTCAACTGAAAGGTGGAAAAAGCTGAAACAGGCGCTTCAACACTCGTGAAATTAGCTTCTTCTGTCTCCAAACCGCTACTTTGAAATTCGAATGGACTTGGAGTATCATCGCGATCTTTGCAGGCCCGGAAATAGGCACAGTTTTACATGCGTCGACTGTGGTAATTCGTTTAGGCGACTTACGCTTTCACTCTCCGTATTTACTTCGGTTGGACCGTGTCACGGCTAAATAATCCGGGCGCATTTAATTTAACATTGTCTTGTGCCTTTATTTATTACTATTTAAAGAAGTACGACGTAAAATGCGAAATTGAAAATTTGCGACATCAAATACAAGCTTGTAGTGTTTATTATTTAAAGAATGTTACGACCTTAAATATTTTGCTAAATTCTTTGTATAGTCAGTATTCGCGATATTAAAATTAAATTGTTCAATAATTAGTTTAATACTATAATTTTTCGTATTTATAAATAAATTAAATAGTAATGGACTATATTATCTCTGATTGAATCATATCGATAACAGCATTATCACTGGTATCGTTTATTTTGGAATATTATCGAAAGTCCGTCATTTTTTAATAATAGTTTAATATGCAGTAATTGAATTTAAATACATTTTAAAGTAAAATAATATTTTTTAATTGCATATTTTTTATATCCATATGTATCGTAATTATTCGTTAAATATCAGATAAATCGCTATTAAATAATAAATAAATAATTATTCAACAATTTTCTTATGATTCATTAACAATAAAAATTTTCATATAAAAGTATTTGCAACAATTTTTAATCAATTAACGTTAGAGATTGCTTAATCCATTTCAGTTATATTTACAAAGTAGTAGTCGATATTGTAAAATAGGTACGAAGAGCTTCAAACGTATTAGAGGAATGTCAAGTATAAATATAGAAAATGAAAGATGTTCGTTAAAATTGAATTTAAAGTATTTTAATTGTTGAACGTAAAAAATTCATTAGCTTATTAAATATTCTCTATATTTTAAAAGTGCTTTTGCTTTAATGGTACGACACGATAAAATTATTATACCATTTACATGCGAAAAATAAATGGTATTATCTTCCGTGTCTTTTATAAATATGTGAATTACTATAAATAAGAAATTGGATTTTTCAAGGCATTTAATTATAATAAAAATAAAAATTCGATATCGCAGTATTTTCAATAAATATACTTTGAAGCGATTAACAGTAACAATAATTGTTTCGATAATTCTAAAATTTAAAATGTATTAAATACAAGCCTTTTATCAAAAAAAAAAAAAAAAAAATCATAAAGATAATCCCAAAAAAAAAATAAATTGTACATACTACGAAGCAAACATCGAGAAACCGGACTGCAAAAAAGCTAACGAGATAAGATATTTTCGCATTTATCAATTTAAAGCCGCAGAGTGAATCATCAGAGTGAGCTGGGAAGAATCCCGTTCGTTACCCTCGAAATTATCCTCGGAAACTTGGAAAAGTCCGTCGTGTCCGCGCGTAAAAACCGTGGACAATGCGCGGAGCACTTTTCCAAGCTCCGAGTCCGACCCGTTGGTTCGTTCCGCACCCGCGGAATCGTCTCCCTCCCCCGCCACCCACATACATAATTCTGCGGATGCGTCGTGCTCGTGGTCTCGTCCGCCTATGCTAATTGCGTGTAACGTAATCTCGACTTTTCGAAGTCCTTCTCTCGCGGCTTTTGAGCCAATTCTCTCTCGCTCCCTCCGCCGCCTCCACCACCGCCTCCACCACCGCCTCCACCACCGCCTCGACACTTCCGCGCACCTGTCAGCGATGGAAATTCGTAGTCATTACCATTTCTCCCGCTCTCTCGCAGTCGGTATGCATTATTAATCAAGGCGAGCGCATTGCTGGAGAGCGCCGATGTACCCGGGAATCACCCGCGGCGATCTAGCGCTACTTTAAATGGTCTCCACGGCGTTTTGCAGCCCGGTGATTGAACTCGACGAGGCCGCGGACAGAACTGCGACTCCACCGCCGTTTTGCGCTTTTATCCCACGAGTGCTCATTTCGTACGTGAGTACAATAGAGATCGATAGATTGTCATTCAAGGTGGGCGAGGTGATTAGGCAAGAGACCTTCGCTTTTTTCGAAATTTCACTTCGTTTTGACAAGGATGAATCGCAGCGCGAAGAGAACGTTCGAGGATCCGAGGTTAGACCGGTTACATCGACCAAAATCATCGCCTTGAATTACAAGTTTTATCAGTCGTAGTTGTTAACTTGGACCAAGATTCGCGCATCGACGTAAACGAGCTCGATTTTTGTAATCGTCACCCGGTGACCACAACGCATCTTACAAAATTTAAATAGCGAATTTGACAAAATATCCTAATATCCTAGTCGAAAGAAATATTAAGTCTCGTCGTTAAAATCGGAACGATAGGTTTATAACTTTAATACGATATTCGAACCGATAAATATAATATGTTATTTCTACAAACGTTTTGACTCGATACCAACAGTCTTTATTTCCTTCGATAACGTAACCTTAAATCGAAAGGTCAATAATTTAATTAAATGGAAGCTGCCGTTAATTTTGTCCGATCGATAGATATTCTCGTACGTATAAACTATTTTGATAGAAAAGCTACATTCTAACTTCTAAAAAGATTCTAATCAATGGCGCGTGGAAACTATTTTACCAGACTTTCCGCAACTAACGTAAGCAACTTCTCGGATCCGATGTTCAATCGTCCAAGCATTCGAGAAGCATAAGTCCAAACTCTGGCAGGACATCCCAATCCTCGCATATAGTTTGCGCTTAATTTTGGACGTCCGACTATCGAACATCGCACGCATACGTGGGAAGTTGTCCGTTGCCGCCACAATAATTCCAACGGCTTTTATGCGTCGTCAATTATAAATCTTTCTAGGCTTCTACAGTTGTGAAGTACAGTGGAAACTTGGACAATCTAGCACCAACTCCAAGAGTAATCGCGACAAATTAATTCCCGGTATGATCAGTTGTTTAAAATGCGGTACTTACTTTTTTTTAAGTCTTGTAAATTTAGCTTTTATATTCGTTTTTTTTATCGACATGGTTATACATCGATACATATTTAAGTATAATTAATTTAAATTCAATTGATTATAAAGTTTCATTAATTATTAATATTCATTTCACAGGTAAGATGTTTTCTTACTAATCGACTCGTGAACCAAATGAAAAAATTCACGCTTAAAGTTTTATTTGGGCCAAAACACGGGACAAAATGAAATCGAATATCTATATCGAATACAGAAGTTGCAAGTTCGACTCGCATCAATGATTTAGTTGAATATAGTAAAATTTGAATTTATCGATACGTGTTCTTGTTCTTGTAACGAGAAAATATAAAGTATCTGCGTATTTAAAATTATGAGCTTAAATTATGTTTTTGATATTTTCGTTTGCAAGAAGGCGTTCATCGTTTAAAAAATATTTAAAAGGTTGATGGTAATTATAATACATTATACAATTAATGTAAATACATATGCATATTTAAATTACATTTTAAATTGAATGCTGACTGCTTAAAAAACTATAACTTAATCATTAAATGTTTTTTGATCAATCGTTAAAAAGACGAGTCTTTACGGTAATGACCGAAAGTAATACTCCGGCTCTAACGATAACATTGCATTTATTTCTAATTTATTCATTGTGGATTATTTTCTCATCGCGATGCAACGATATGTACAAGTTGTTACGCATTTCTCCTTAAATTTACAATACAACAACAAACATTGAAAAGGCGTACAATTAAAGTGAGTTAAATTTTATTAGATTTCTAAATTAAGAACTAATTTTGCAGTGTTCGTTAAAGTAAAATTAAGAAGTCCATCCGGAGTCTTTTATTTACCTTTCTTATACCAACGAATTGCTTCTACATATATATATATATATATATATTCTATAGCTGAAACGTGACGATTATAAACGATGTAATTTTGATTTCTTTCTTGATTTGCCACACAAGTAGGACAAGTTTGTACGACGATGATAATATCGTTTCATCTTATGACCTACAATATTCTCCAGACTTTGCATTATGTAACAATTTTGGGATAAGAGTAATCTTTCGAGAGAATATACATGGATAATTAATTTTCAAAGAATCCAATGTTTAGTTACGCTTTCGATTAACAAGAATAAATGTATAATGAAATCAAAATACAGGATAATTGAGTTTTTTATGCGTCCACTTATCGTAGATTCAAGGTATCGTATCGTTGCTTTATAAATATTAATTAACGCGTACAATGAAATTATCAATCACTTACGTAAATCAGCTCTCAAGAATTGTAAAATCTTGATGATTAAATTAAAAAAATTATTAATAACAACCGAATTTACTAGTTTCCACTATTTAAAAAATTGATTAATACTAATATATCATAGATTTTAATATTGTTCGTTAAAAAAAATATAATTAAAATCACAATAGTTTTTACTCGTATTTTTTACGATTTAATGAGCTAGAATGGAAATTAAATATTTTAATATTTTTTTATAAAGAAAGAAATACCGATTCTATCGCAATAAAAATAATAAAGTCTGGTACAAGAAAAATGCTACGAAGCATTTAGTTAATAAAATTATTCAAACGAATTACTCGATAAAGTATTATTATGAATTTAGAAATTGCGAATTATTTCAACTTTATCGAAAAATTTCCTTTGAAATTAACGCATAAAAAGATCTTTTATTAATAATTAGAAACGCTTTTAGAGTCAAAGCGATCGATAAAATCATCCCTTTCAATTTGCTATTGAAATTTTGTCTTATTATACGAACATCGTTGAACTTTGATAAATTTATACGAAATGAATGGTAAGGATAGTAACAATAATTAACATTATAATTTTTACGATTATCGTCGTCGAAAAAAGGACGAAAGTGGAAGAACGTCTTTTGAAATTTGGCTTACAAAAGATCGATCTCGTTAGGAGCACATTAAATTCGAAAGTACAAGTACGCAACAGTAGCAATTGTCTTTCAATGATGCAGTAGCAGGTGTACCGTCAATTTGCATTTCAAATTAGCAACAGCCAATGACAAGACGAGCGTTTGATTACATTACAGTAACAGCTAAACGTATTTGATGGGCCTTCGGGAGTCTCTTACGACTTGGCAAGCGTATTACGTTCTACCTATAACATGATATCGTTGTTTAAGACGCTAAGAAATACTCGGTCAAGTTTTTTTTACTGGAATGTGCAATGCCTCGAGTATTTCTTTTGCATTTTCGAAATTCCCGTGATTCTTGGACACGCGTTCGTTATCATTGTTACTCCGCTAAATCGAAGCATACGGTCGCGATAAGTACAAAGGATGGGATGTAAAACACGAGATAGAAATGAAAATTACGTTTCGTTAAGCTTTGAACGATTTCAGACAAAAAAGCTGACATTTAAGAATTATCATATTTTAAAGTAAGTATTGTGCAATGACATGGTTATTAGTTTTTAGATTGATTGTAATTTATACGATATATAGGTACGTTTTTAAATTAAATATAAATGTAAAAACGGGTTTTTTCTAAATTTTGGTAAAATTGCATTTTTTAAATTACTGTAAGAATGGACGTAAATTTATTTTAATGTATATTTTAAACGTTTCTATACAACATTATCGAGTCATAAATATTAAACGATTTTAAATTGAATCTAGCGAATTCTATGAAAATTTAAGTATTTCGATCCAGTTATAAATTTCCAAAAAAATAAATTTTTAATTAATAATCTTTTATATAGAAAAAAAATATAATTTATAAATGCCTCCTTTATTGAATTTTTAATTTTATTAATTATTTTCGATATAAAAAAATATTACATTTTTTTAAAAATACATTTAACAAAGAAACGTTCGGATTAATACCTAAAAGTATACAACTTTAAGTGTGTAATGAGAATATTTTATATAACGAATAAAATTGAAGTATATTGGATTATATTTATAAATATTTTAGTAGATTTAAGCTTATAGAGAAATAAATAAACGTAATAAAATTATCGAACAACCAGGATAAAAAAATTCATAAAACTATATAAATATAATACAGTTTTATAAAATATATATTTATTAAACGATTTATTTAACAAATTGAAACAATATTTTTTGTATAATTTGGAATATAAAATTTTATTTAAACTTTTTCGTAATATTTTATTTAACCAACCGGAAGGGATTATGTAAAGATTTAATGGCTTAATAATAAAATAACTTTATAAATACGCTACCGATCCAATTTTTCGTACAATAACCAATTTTCTAAAATTCCTTTCTTTTAAGATTATCACGAATTGCTTTTTAAAGGAAATATAAGGAATGGCCAGAGTAGATTTATCATCTTCAATAATCTGTGGAAAAACGATGCGAGAGCGGTAGTAAGAATATACGAAAATAAGGGAAAGAAAACGAGCATAATAAAAATCGCCAGGACACCCAATATCGAAAAGCGAATAAGTGTCATACTCTTCGCTAATTGGAAAAATCCTTCACCGGATCTCCAACCTCGCGATGAATCAGCTTCGCGCTCTTAGCCGACGTCTATTTCAACGCATTATATATGTCGGCCAACGTGACAAAAATACAATACCGTTGTTGTACAACGCGAACAACATATAGCTTTACCTTCTCTCGATAATTCATTGCAGTCGGCTTTTTCGCTTTAACTGTCTGCGATCATCAATTTCGTCAACCGAATCCCTATGACAAAGACCGAACCTCGAGAAGAAAAGAAGAACAGCTCCGATGATTTTATAATTTACAAGTGAAAGTATTTTTCTTAACGTTTACACTTGGTTATTTACACCTTTGCTCGTAATTTATATTTTAAATTACACAGTGCACCGAAGATCAAAATTTAATCAGGTAAATGTGTGAATCGATACGCGAATGTTCCCGTGATTTAAGTCGCTTAGAACGTAACGTAAGGGAAAGTACGACAAATCGTAAAGAGTGGATGAATAACTGTTATACTTAGAAGCACATAATAAAATATAGATAAGTTTGAAATATTAATATGTAAAGAACAGAATCTTCACTTACCACGGACAAAGGATTTTGAACATTTTCTACGAAAATCGGATTTTGATGAAAGTACACCGTAAAAAGAAGTTTAAAACAAAATCGTTAACGCGTTATATATGAAAAATTACCTATTTTCAAACTTAATCGATTAGCACTAGCGATAAGATTCTCATGAATCACATTAATACGCTAAATTTTCACTTAATTCAACCAAAATCGATCCTTGATTTAAACCAGATCAATGAAGCGAAAATAAAATTGTAATAAATTTTGGTTTATAAGGTCTTAAATTATTTTTAATGGACGGGAAATCTTGAAATTAACAATTTAAAGATACGAGTATCCGGTAAGATATTCTCTCTATCGAGTAAGATATTTGTATCGATCGTTGATGTAAATTTTGAATGTTGAGTTTTCATTCGAAAATTCGTCAATTTTTCCATTCAATTCAAAGAGAAAATATTAATAATTTCTCGAAAACTTTTTTTTCTAATATTTATTTTATTAATTCAAGTACATTTCTTTAGTCGTATACCTCATTTATATCGAACATATATATTTTAAAAATAATTATCTTTATAAATAACGATGAATGGAATTGTTGATGGAACTAGTTCTTCGTGAATACAGTAATTTACATTCGGTACACTAAATTCGCAGCCAAACATTTCCTGTAATTTTAGTACTTGTGGTTGAATAACTACGTTCTATATGTACATCTTGTTATTGCCTATCTATTCAACGTAGATATTTTACAATTTTTAATAATGCTGCGATAACATTTAAATTCAATCTCTTTCAACTAGTTAATGCATTTTTCTCTTATATTTATATAGTAGTTATTAAAGTTTTTTAAACAAGAATTTTTGTCGATATTACAGAAGTTGTTCCGCTAAATTCATAGTTTTATTAATATTTGAACGTCGACGTAAGGTTAGATTCACCTACGAAGCAACGAAATTCATCCGAAATATCCGTTCCGAATATAAAATACAAGACTTTTTTAAACAACGACTTTTTTCCCCCCTGTCGAAAGTACTTGGAAATAATTTTAAATATTTAGAACGTTGCAATAAAATATATATTTCTTCGTCTTTGTAAATTTTAAAGTAGTAGAATTTCGCGCGACTCGGCTGAAATAAATTGTCGAAGAATCGTAAAGTTAATACCGATATTTTTACAAATTTACCGGACCCAGAAAGGAATTCGTTTTCATGCGTTTACTCGCACTCGTCGGAACAATTAAATTGTTCTCGATGCAGTCCCTCATTATGTCGCTTGATTTATGAATGCCCTCGTTTCCATCGGTGCCCAGACAAATGGCCTTTTCACCGTAAGCGGCTTGACCGCCGTATAATATGCTCCTAACGCGTTCGCACCGAGCGGAGTTCCGCTTTTCACCGGGGGATGACGCGGCTTTTCAGGAAGTCGAGACGGAGACTCAACGGCACCTCGTCAACGAGATCAATCGTTTCCTCGGGGGAACATTATTCAAAACGACGTCGGGGTGCGACGTTGGAGAATAAAAGTCACAAATCCGAGCGGTGATGGCCCGATTCCGCGCACGCGCACTTCTCCGTGTTAAGCCAACGCCACGTGTTCCGCATCTTGGATACCGCATCGCGTTCGTCTTCCTTTTTCCCGCGGAGATGTCCCGGGAAGAAGCGACGGGAAGATGCGACGGGAAGATGCGACGGGAAGAAGAGGTGGGACGAAGAGGTGGGAAGAAGAGGTGGGAAGGAGCGTAAATCCGCGGCCTCGGCAATAACCTTTACTACTTTCGAAATACGTTAAATTTAACGCTCGAGTGCGTCCCGACGGCTGATGGAGACTTTTTACGGCACCGGCCTTTACGTCGAGAGCAAAGAAAGTTCGTGATTTCGAATCGAGGAGCTCAGCGGGGGCGAGTTTCCTTGCTTTTATCCCATCGAGAAAAACATTCGGCCGCGAGTTCACGTCGAGAGGTCGCGTGAATTTCTTACGAGGTTGTTCCGATTTATCAAGGAATTATTCATCCGCGGTTCGTTTATTAATCGATCGTAATTTCACCCGAGTTTGAGATTCTGGTGCTTCGCTGCGGTCAACTCTATTATTTCTTGTATTCTGTATTGCGTTCTTATTCTAGCCGTGATAAATTCGAGGAATCCATTTTTCGATACATAGGATATCTGATTTCGCGCGATTCGTTATCTTATTTCTAGAATACGTGAGTTTTGAATATTGATACGTTTTCGATGTAATATTAATGGTCGTTGTAGAACTTTTGTCATTTTTGAAGTATGAAACGTTTCGGCAAATTTAATCTTTGCGACATCGTTATCGGATAATAATATTATAAAATATCGTTATAATTTATAAAGATAAAATAACGGTTTGACGTAAGCGCTTGAAAAAGAGAATAAAATTGAAATTTAAGAAAAATACACACGCGTGTATCAAATAAATATATATAAAAAGAAATATAAAATTTATAAAAGTCCATAGAAGAAAAAGCTTTTTTCCACGATTAATTTTTAATCGCAATGTTTATTTTGTAGCGGTTTGAAATTTTAAAGAGCACATTATTAGTTCAAAGTAAACCATTATTTGCATAATACAATCTAATACAAAGAGACATTTTAATTTAATATATATAAGGTTTTACGTAATCGATGTAGCGTTAAATGCGCGAAATAAGTTTATCGTTACGTGACGCGATTTGAGACTTTTACGAATAATATTTTTGATTTTTTAAATAACTTTTTAAAAAAAAATTTTTTCAACCGAGTTTTTTTAGTTTTTTGAAAATTATAAAGTTATAATAATTTCATGTATAAAATTTTGTAGATATAAAATATTTTTGTAAAACTTTTGGTTTAAATTTAAATATTAATCTTCAACTTGTTCAAAAATCTCCTTCGTATTATCGTTAACAAAAACGAATTGCAAAATTATAAATACTCGGTACTTCTGATTGTTAATTATGCAATTTGAGTAAATGCATCTTCCGCGCAATTAAACGAAAACGTTGAACAACAAAGTATATCGAAAGATTTGAATTTGTAAAATTCCAGTAATACGGAAGTAAGCGAGCCTAAACAAATTTAAATAAACGTAATCAAAGTTCCCGTGTTTTGCAAAAATATTTATTCGATAGCAAAACGATTTTGATCTTTTTCTTTCACACATCGAATGTCAGTTCGAAAGTGTCGTTCTTTCCACAATACAACCATTCTCCGAAAGTACAGTATCAATTTGAAGTCCTTCGGAGAAAATGAGAAAATCATTACGAATAGCGAAGCATATCGGATGCCCATCAAAGCGTATTAAAGCTCCTAATAAATGCGAGAGATCCCGCTCGGATATTCCGTACAGATACACCCATTCTCCGAAAACTCGTGAATTTTTAATTCCTAACGCAGTGCAACCCCTTAAGACCGTGCCTGCGACCATAAAACACGCGATTTCCTACGAAATGTCGTGTCGCGCTCCGTTTCCCGACCTCACCGTTCGCCCATTCGGAATTATGGTTACTCGACCAACGTGGAATCGCTAAATCCAATCGCAAGGCATTGGTCAAGCCCCGCGTATTTCCCTGTACGGAATTCGTATCAGGTCTGTATCCTGGAGTCCCGGAGTCCTGGAGTCGTTCGCCTAGGGATTACCTTCGAGGCGTCTCGCGTTCCTAAATCAAACGAGTCGCGCACTCGGACGGTTCCTGTTGGTTACCCGTGACGTGCCTTGGAATATTCATTGTCTGTCTTTTCTCTCGTTTTCATTTGGCGATTCTCTGCTTCGGTCCCAATACTTCGTTCCTTGCCTTCGCTGCGTTCTCGACCTTCTTCTATTTTCTTTTCTTTTCGGCAGTCGGACTTTGTTGAACGTTCGTGAAAAGGCTTTGCGATCTCGAGTCTTTTTCAACGAATAACGATATTCGCGATTCGTTTGATCAATGGCGTCATTCTCGTTGATACGAGTCTCGGTATAAGTTTTTTAACCTTCTATAACAAAATGGTCGAATTTCGCGTTAGAAACGGATGCGAAATCGATAACATTTTTGTATTGTCCAACTTAGTCGGCGATATCGTACGTACGGATTTCGAATGTACATCGATTTATTTAAAACTAAAGATTTTTCACCGTCTGTATTCGTAATTACGAAATTTGCGTAGAATCGAATACGAAGTACAATCTTTGTCAATATATTTAAATATGAAACAATACCGTGAATTTTATCGATCCGTGCGCTCATCTTTGATACTGTATTATTAAATTGAAAATAATAAAAGGTACACCATGGATTTAATAAAGGATTACGGATGAGTAATATTAAAGGCTATTTTAAACTTATCGTTTATCTTCGATGCGTACGAATTCGAATATTTTCAATGCGACGTAAAAAACACGAAAATCATGGTATCTTGTATTTACAATTTACAACTCACGGGGGTGTTTATCGGGAATCAGAGGATTACGAAATGAGTATAATAAGTATAAAATATTTACATTTGGTAGAATTTTCAAACTTTATTGCTGAAATTCAACAGTAAAATTACTTTCCTTAAAAATTACAAGGAATCAAAATATCTTAATGGTAAAATCGCATTTACAATAATTTTAATCAAAATAATAATTTCATATCATAATATAAACATAAATTCAACGCATCGACGTAAAATCTTTAACAACGACAATTTAAGAACAAAAATTATATTCCTTTATATTGCTATTTTTTTTAATAAGCGAAGGTCGCTTATCGTGATCCGCTCTGTTCCTACACCTGTCAAGGTACGCTTAGTAAATACGTTCAACGATCGCTAAAAATACATTTCTTTCTCGACGGCGATCAAAGGTGCTAAAATATGAAAAATAATTATAACAATGCACAAAAGAGCTTTTCCTCCCTGTCCTTCTTCTTCCACTCGAGCCACGACCAGCGTTTCGTCGAGCGTCTCCATCGATCGCATCATCGCCTTTCCCAACAAAATATATTTCTATGTCCGTATGTATATGAACGTCTATGAACGTCTATGAACGTCTATGAACGTCTATGAACGTCTACGAACGTCTACGAACGTCTATGAACGTCTACGAACGCATATGAACGCATATGAACGCATATGAACGTATATGAACGCTATCTTTCTATAAGAAATACAGTGGTCTTCGAGGTTCATTGGAAGACCGGTATAAGGCACATTCTCGCACTTAATCGTTGTATCTGAGAACAGCCTCGTTCCTTTTTCTCATCCTGTTGCAATATTGTTTCGCTTATCGTCGCACGGATAGCGATAAATCCAACGTTCGCTCCGATTTTCACATTTCGTTCGTTCGCGTTTCGTACGTTGGAGCGAGTAACGAAGTACGCGAATAATCTCGCGATGCGTAAGAGTATGGAAACGCATCGTCGAATCGCACAATTTAATAATTTATCAAACTTTGTTAAAATTACGGTGGTCAAAGTTACGAAAATTCGAATCGTTCGAATTTGAAATAGATGTACGATCGAACGAATATAATTTTAAATAGTTTATCGTAGGCGTTTAAAATATTTTTTTTCTACAAAATAAAGTATTCTCACTATCGATTAACGAGATGAAAAATAAAATTACATTATAATTATTTATGAAAGTTTTCGCGTACAAAATCTTTAAACTAATATCCAAATAACCATTGTAATCGTAACGCGATTCACTAAAAAATTGAGACTATTTTTATAATAAACGATATTCCTTATCGCGGATGGCGCTAATTAAATTAAAAATGATCACCGATTACTTCGTCGATATTCGGCGATGCTCGGCGATATTTAGATTTATTTATGCGGAGTGAACACGAATGAGAAAAAAGCATCGCAGGCCTGTAGTTACTCAACTCCCTAAAAGTATTACATGTCATAAAATCTTGAAGTACAAACTATGTGTAAGTGCGCGTACATAATAAAATATACACGTATAAACCGTTCGTTGAAGTTTTCGAAACCAAACCCCACTAGTTCACTATGAGAATGTCAATTTGCAACGAGGCGAGCTTCGATCGGGTCTGCCACATATTCGCGCACTGGTCACTCCGATTGTCCCAAAGTGCTATCGTCGGAGAGATGCGAGGAAACGGGTAAAAAGACGGAGAGAACGAGAGAGAACGAGAGAGAACGGAGAGAAAGAGCAGATAAGAGCCGTCTTTATCCGAAAGACCAGAGTCGGAGTATTGGCTGCAGGAGACGCTTAGAGTTACCCCCGAGAATGACTATCGAAGCTATAACGGTGAGTAGACTCTACACTGTGATGCGCTCATTAAACATTTACCAAGTTATAAAGGGAAAGCATATATACTCAATGATTAACTTTGCACCCTGTTTTGTTTTTCTTAGTTGCGTAGATGCGCCACTAAACAAATTAGTTATAGCCGATCAACCGCGATCCAACCGACCCTACGTGAGTCGATGAGATTTCTCGGTAATACATCGACGACTAATCTACTTAATTTCGATATTATCGAAGCAATTTATTAGAAGAGTGAATACAGCTTTATTTATGTTTTTATTCGTGAAAATTAGAATATCGAAACAAGTTACGATATAAACTGAAAAATATCATTCGTCTATTTGAATTAAAATGTTTGTACGATTTACATGAAAGAAATAATTGGAGTTGGTTCGCCACTGGTATTCGTATCGCCGGCCAGTTAATGAACGAGTTATCGTTTCTAACGCTACGAGCATAGTTGTAGGCAGTGTACTGGTTAACTCCGAACTGGTTAACGCGTACACTTTTCTCTCTCTCTCTCTCTCTCTCTCTCTCTCTCTCTGTGCTCGGTTTCTCTCTTTCCCTTTCCTCGTGCCCCGCTGCAAATTCCCCAGGCAATCGGAGGCAAAGCAGCGTCGACGCGTAGCCTCTCATTCTATCGACGGATGAACCAGTGGAACGATGGGCTACGCGACGATGTCCATATCCGAGGAGGAGTTGGAGCTCGTCGGGGCGAGGCTACCCAGGGTGTCCTCGTCCGGTAGGGGATGGTGGCAGGGTGGGGCTGGCGGGCTCAAAGGTGGCAGGTGCGGCGACGAGAGCATAGGGTCGCCTCCGTGGACGGGTCCACCGTTGTCGTCCTCCATGAGGTCCTCGAGTTGCGACATGCTCAGGGCAGCGGCCGCATCCTCCGCGACGATGTTCGGTAACTGGAACATCAGTGGGGAAAAATATTTTGAAATATCGTTCGGTCTCGTTTGGGTTTGGCAAACTATCGACCTTCGCGCGTCCGAGGTGCGAACGTGAAATGCTCGCCGAGAATTTTCAAGCACCGGAGATACGTGATATTTTCGATCGATACTCTTTAAAAAACTTTCTTTGACAAGATTGTGTAAAATTGGATAATTTTCTTGTCTATGATCTTTTTTGCGCGTCGAAAGTAATTAATTATGCAACGAGAAGATATTTTTTAATCATTTTTCTTCTCGTAAAGCCGAGCATTTGGTCAAATTTGTAATTTTACTTAATTTATATTACAAATATGATCCGGTATCTAATATTAATTTTTTATATTGTAATAATAATATTTTACCTATATTAATAAGTATTATTTATTTAACTATACATGAATGTGTAAAGTTGTAATTTCTTTGAAATAATTTTCAAACGGATTCTACACTATTTCTCCGTTTAAAAAAAGTACATTAAAAAAATTACCGAGTTTATTATGAAATTGTCGCGGAGGTTAGCAACGAGAAATATAATATTCTATTACTTCAACTGCTTTTATAATGACATAATGCAATTTATTTCGTTTATAAATTTACAACGGTTTACATAATACCTTCGAGAACGAGTCTAATAATTTCATTTGTTTATCTGAATTATTACGGAAAAATTTCAAATTGTATACATTGTGTAATGTAATGGCCTGATTAAATTCAAAGAATAAGAAAAGAAAATGCAAAGAAGAATATCACGTACGCCTTTATAAAGAATAAATCAACCTTGGCAAAATTGCTAATCGCGTGTTCTTGAATCGAAATTCTTGTACTTAACTCTCATACGATTTTACCGCATAGTACGAGTTACGTGTATTTCTGACTTTCCCGATATTTCCGGTATTTTGTTGTTAGAACGGAAGATCGATTAAGATTGAAATCGTTTAATTTCGCGACTATACCTACGCGTAGTGAAAATGTGTTTGATATAAAATGACTCGCGTACCGATCGTTTCTTATACATTATTATCCTATAATAAATGAAACCAAAATAAAAATAGTCTTTAAAATCAATTATTTTACCAAATAGCGTTAAAAATACTCATTTTTACTATTCTAATTAGTCGATTAGATTGATAAATACCGGAGATTTAAACAATCCAAATATTATATTAAATAATAAAATGTTTAAAAATTTTCTTTAAAATAAACAAGGCTTTAATTTTATTGATAAAATTTAATATTTACTTATCATTAGCATAAAATATGGTCTTACGATTTAAGTTCGGCATGTACATACACTTAAAGATTTTTTTTCTATGTTTATACTACTTGTAACACTTTTAAAGCTGAAACCGTTACACTAACACCAACGTAATATAGATGACGATTTTAGGGACAAAGCGAAGCAAAACAAATAACAAAAGTTATATTTATTAGTTAAAATTTATTGGTTGTTATTATCTGTACAGTATATCGTCACGTTTTATAATCAAATTTTATTTAATATCGTAAGCTTTTATAAATATTTAGATTTTTAACATTAATATTACTTAAAAATAAACAACAAAAGTTATATCGATAAAAGTTAAAAGTTTTAGATCTGCATTACCAAAGAATACAGACATACATTAAAATTCAATACTATTCTTTCCTAGAAAATAAATAAATGAAACTTTGTATCTTTAATTCAATTTAGCTGCAGCGTTGACGTCAATGCTTTCCACCCGAAAGCATAAAAATGTACAATTCATTAACCTGAAAGTTGAAAAATCTCACAAGTTAGAACATGCATAGAAAAATCGAAGTGCCACAGGGAAAAATTCACAGATATTTACATTTTTATAGTTTCACTTTTGATTGAAATGGTTTTATAAAAACTTATACGTTTTAATAACGATGAATTCGAACTAAAAAGTCACGGGAAAGAAATATTTTATTAAAAAAAAGAAAAAATTACTCAAAATCTCTTGACATTTTAATTTTACAGAAATTTTATTAAAGTTTTATTATTTAATGTTTTCATTAACAAAGAAATCAATTATTCACTAGATTGAAATTGATTTGCAGTTTGCAAGATATAAAAGATACGATTGAAAAATATTTGTGATACATATATTTATAAAAAAAATTCATTCGTAATAGTAAGAATTTACGTTATAACTTCAAAATCGTATTTTAATCGTTTTAAGTAAATTTAATTTAAATTTTTCTTATAACGCCACGACATAATATATTATAAATACATTTTCATAATAATTGACACTAAAAATTAATTAACAGTTAAATTATATTATATAATTATTTATTCATATTCAACAAGATAAATACCGAATAGAAATTTAATAAAGGTGTAGAGAATATCTTGTTTTGGTTTATATAATTTAACAGTTACAAAAAAAATTAATTGAATGAACAATACGAATTTGTTGTTCCTTTTATTTAATTCTTTAATTCATAGAATACTTATTTATCGATCATAAAATTCGAAAATATTTTATAAACATTTTGATGTAAATTAAAGCATTTCATCAGAAGTGTAGAAGTTGACGAAAGTAATTTCAAAATTGCGATTAAAGATTACCGATTAAAATAAGATTTATCGATGCTAATATTATTTTTGAAAAAAAAAGTTCGTGACATTTTTCTTTGCAAAATCTAAAGGGTGTACAACTTTATATTAAATAATAAATTTAAGATGCATTATATTATAAAATTATCTTCTTTTTCTATTTTTTTATTTTTTGCTTGATTATTAATTATTCAAATTATCAAGCGGAATTTTACCTTTAATCATTCAAAGGAGTAGGAAATTGGAACGATTAAAATATCTTTTGAAATGATCGAGTCGAAAAAATTGTATTCTTTGTATAATAATAGACGAATGTAATGGAATTTTCAATAGTAAGTAAATTGAAACAATATAATGACTAAAAATTCTACTAAATGAATTCGAGTTACTATTTATCGAATTATTTTTTATAACATAATTAACACAATTTGATTTGACTTTAGAAGAAAATTTTTTTTGAATAAACGTTAGTTGAGTATTTGAAGCTTTTTAATAAAAGAGTTCATTTGCTTCTATATTTTATTCAAGATATTTCTATACGGTACAATTGAAACTTAATGCCGAAACAAGAGCTCGTCTGCTTTTATCACGTTTTTTTTTTGCGACTCTTTTTTTCGTTGTCTTAATACGAGTCGACCCATGCGAATTAGGTAAAAATGTTATCCAATTCGGTTGAAGTATTTTATCTCTATTATGACTGCGTTTTGTGAATAATGGATAGAAGAGTAGTATTTTATTTTTCATAAATATTTATATTTTAATTACCTAGAATACGGATATTTTAATAATCAATATATCGATTATCCGTATAAAAATATGAATTATTTAAGCTATAGTTCCCTAGAAATATGGATTTCTGGTAAAATAATCGATTATAATATTTCGAACGTAATATTTAATTCATAAAATTATTAAAATCATGCAAACGTTTGTATTTGTTACATTCTATTTATGATTTTGAACAAATGCTCATTTAATAATTACATGCTTGTATAAAGTAAATTCAATTTACATGCAGTTTCATTTTAATTATATTCTTTTAATATTTTTTAAAGTAAAATAATTGTAATTAAAATTAGATAATACTTCACAAAGTTACATAAGCAAAAATGAGTAAAATGAAAATTATTTTCAGGGATTTTTTTCCAATCGTTAACAAAAACAAATATGGAGATTTTAAATTACAGGTAGTCAGTGACGAAATAACTAAGTTTCTAGATTTTAGAAATTAATGTATATGAAAAACTTTTAATTTTTGAATTATTATTAGATGTAATTTTTAATATATATCTGACAAATATAAATATCTATTTCAATATTTAAGAAGTAAAAAATCTAATTTTTTCTATTATCCAAATCTCTATGAAAAGGTAGAAATGAATGATTTATAAATCAAATATACATAAAAACTATAATTAGTCACATATATTATAATTTGACAATTGAAGTAATTACCTCGAACGTTACGCGTAGCTAATTTGTTTACTTTAAAGTAAACTTACTTTAGAATGACACAGAGGCATTGAAATACGTTTAATTCAAATAGCGATGCTATCGCCTTTCAAATAAATAAAATTTATACAATTATAAAGAAATACATTTGTGGCTAATATAAAAAATAATTCGAAACCTACATATAAATAGTTTATTATAATATATATATGTGTATGACATAACGGTGCATTAAAAACATTCTGAAAAAGTGTGAGAATTTTCATTTTTCATTTTTGTAAACATATTTTATTGATATCTTTTAAAAACGACTTTGAAATAATTTAGAATGTCAAGTACGAAGTAAAATGCGCGTAGTAAATTAAAAATAACTGACAAAAAGTAAATAAAGCATTACAAGTCTACACGTTTAAAAAGGAGTAATTATTTATTTAATCGTAACAATAAATCCTACCTGGATTCTTCGATGTTTCGAATAGATATTTATAATAATTACAATGTCTTTATTAATAAAATAAGACGGATCAAAAATTATATAAATTTAATTTTACTTCCTTTGCGAGATGGAGCAAAAGATACGAAACACGACAATCATAGTATGAGACACGACACAGTAATTCGGTTTAATGTAACCGAAGTAAATTAACATTTTTTATTTATTTAATACTTAAGTACTAGTATTAAGCTTTGAGATAACGGATATTGTTTTAAAACTAACGTGTCGCATAAATTATAATTGCAAAAGTTTCAATAATATAATACGAAAAATGCTTGGTTTAAATTTTGTAATACGATAGAAGAAGTTAAATAATATTTTGAAAAAAATTGAATGAGTGATGAATAAAATTTCCATAGAACAATTAAAATCAAGAGAAAATTTTTTTATTTATAATTAAAATATTTTATAAGTTTTCAAATTTTTTTGATATACTGTATTACGAAATAGCTTCTGCGTCGTTAATAAAATTATTTTAAATTATGCTTCAAGATATTTTAAATGGCTCTGACAAAATAGAGAACCATAAATGTCTTTACGTATTGACTAAATCTAATTAATTGTATGTTAATCATTGATTATAGAAATGCGTCAAGTTATGAAAAATATCAATGTTAAGATTTATTGGTCTATAAACTCTTTTATATTTTATTAAAATATACTTATCATAAATTTTTTTAAATTATTGTATTATTATAAATCAGCTATGAATATAATTCTTTTATTCATTATATTAACAATGTTTCATTTTTGCAAAGGTATATTTTTATAATCCATTATTCTTTGCCATTGTTACGTAAATCTTTACAATTCCTTTATCTAGATTTTTAGATGATGTTTCGGTATGTTTCTTGTTTTTCATTTAGCTCGAGACTATGAATTCGTGTATGTTCTTTTTATTCACAAGATTTAAGGTCAAGAGCGCATATGACGTCAAATTCTCAATGATTGAAAAATCACATTTTGGAAGTTATTCTTTCCAGCAATTCTACTGATTTTAACTCGTTAATAAATAAAATTATAATTTATCGAATACTTGAAAAATATTTAAAAATAGCATAAAGTAAGAACTTTTATTAGTACACAAGTTAATTAAAAATTTTGTTGTATCATTGTGAAAATTTTTGTTTAAAAATAATTTAATCAATATTGTAAAAATAAGTTTTGCGATATATTTGTTTTAGTAAGATAATGTAATATTTTGCTAGATAATTTAGTAAATGTTTTATTTACTTAATTTATATAGTATAAGTATTATTTAAAATTATTTTAGATTTTTCATAGATATTTTCGATTTTCGAAAGTAACATAGAATAAAAAATATATAATAAATTTTTATCCATATTAAATTAATTTTTAATTATTAATATAGATCGAGTAAATAAATTTTTATTGAAAATAAAGACTATTGAATCATAATTTACAAAATTTACATGAAATTCTTGTAATTAATAAAAGCCATTCGTTATAATAATATGACATAAAAATTAATTAATTTAATGCACTTGATTCTACTGCCGTAATAATCCCAAAATTTATTGGACTAAAATTTTAATCTTAGTAAAGATCCTAAAGTGGGTTATGTAAGCTCATTACACGTGAAGTCAAATTCTTTTTTTATTCGTTAAATAACCATACAAAATATACCTTCATTTTTCGTTTCGGTTATCAGTAACGATAATGGATGCGTTAAAAATTCATTAATTATTCGTGAATGAAACTAAAATGTCAATCCTTTATAATTGTTAATTAAAATTAAATTACACATTATATAATATTAATTGCAATATAATAATTAATATCGAACAATTTTGTTTTAAAAAGATAGAATCTTGAATTTTTTTAAAAATTTGGATTTCTTTTCTTAAGTCTAATTCTTTTGTCTACTCATCCAATGAAATTTATTTCCGCATGGTTATATAAATAAAGTAAATGGAGAGCTTTTAGCCTACCTTCCTGTGTTCGTGCCTACTCTTGGTGTACGAATTGAGTAGACTAGCCGAAGACGAGGCCCAGCTGAAATCCGTAACAGGAAGTCCGTGGGCCTTCGCCTGGAGTTCGAGTTCCTGAATGCGGAGTAAAAGCCGACGATTCTGATGCTCGAGTTGTTTGTGCCTCAACTCGCTTTGCTTCATACGCGTAAGCTCGTTTTTCAGGAGCTTGATGTACTCCACCGAGGACTTGAGTATCGTTCCTTTGTTCGGCCTCACATCTCTCACGATTTCGTAGTAGCTGTGAAATTAATAAAAGTTTAATCGAGCTGCGAACGAGTTTCGGAATTTCGATTTCCTTGGGGCGTTTACCGAATGTTTTATAGTTTTGAGAAAGCGAGATACATTTTGTTAAATGAGGATGGTTGTAAATCGATAAAGACTTGTATGGTTAGAATTAATAACAAGGGCTTTTAGGAATGGTTTTTAAAATGAAGATTATTTTATTTAGATAAATACGAATTTTAAGTGCATATATGCGATTATGAATTTTTTAAAATTTAAAAGACGAAAGCTTTTTTCATGCATAATATCTGAAAATTTTAAGAATTAATTTGGTTAGATTTAGTAATTATAGATTATACAGTTTTATTAGATATTTATACTTATATATATTTCCATATGATTTACTATACAACTTGAAATATAAAATAAAATAAAAACTGCCACAATAAGTATTAGTGAAGAATCCGTATACAACAGAAAGAGTAGTAAATACATTTGAGATTTTTGAAGATTTTATCGTAACATAGAAAAGACTTTACGAACTCTAAAACCGAATAAAGTTCTGACACGCATTCCCAGACATGGTTGGAAGTAATTTAACTCTCATTAAGGAAATACACGAGTAGATCTTGATACATCTACTTAGTATTTATATTCTAGATTTTATTAAACTAAGGTAGGTTCGAGTACTATCGCTCTAGTTAATATTGTAGTCGATGAATTCGAAACTACGTGAATCTATTATCTAGAATAGAAGGAAAATGTGAGTAATGTGTCTTCGAAATTAGAAATACTCTTGCATCTTTGATTATATAGCGGTGAACAGAATTTTCTTAGTTTTTCAAAAGTTCCTCGTATTTCCTGCACAATTCGTCCTAAATTTTTAGTAAATACTCTGATATTAAGGTATTAATTGTTTAAGCAGTTTCAGCAATAACTGGCTTTCATTTTACTGTAACTTATATCTGTAACATATGCATAAAGAATAATGGCATTCACGCTGAAAATAGTTTACCAAAATAAATAATCGTAAACCCGTGGTTCGTCTACTAATACGTAAACATAATTTGAAAATTACAGATAAAATAAGGAATTCTTTTGAACAAAGAATTTATAACAAATAATCTTTGCGAAATTCTGAGATTCGACTTTGTTAAATGTAGGAGTTAAAATCTAGGTTAGCGAGAATAAATTGTATATTCTACGAAAGCGTGACTTTGCATCATGAACAAATATGGTTTGGTAAAAGCTGTAACAAAATCAATAAGCTGAATGAACGTGAAAGATCAACGGTGTAGAAATCAAACTTATATAAATATACAAATATCACTTAGATATCTAACATATTACGAATTCAATGTGAAATTATACAGCAACCGAAAGTGTAGATTATATGGATGAAGGAATGCTTATGTGTATTCTCTGTGATACGACAAAAACCAATTAACCTGGATATTTGTCTTAGACATTTGTATAGACGATTGGTCTTCTTCGGGTCTTAGTAAGAAACTAAAGGATTTTACAGTAAGCCCTATTTATAAGTTACTGAGTTTAATCGAGGTGAAAGTTCAATAAAAGAGTAATTGCGTAAATCAAGAACCCAACTTTAGGAGATGTGAAGGGTATAATACCAAGGAATCAAGGAGAGAGAAGAATTTCACCAATAACACTAACAATAATAGTAATAATAATAAAAAGACTATAAAATTACACTATATATTCCAGATACAAAGATCAGTCTCTGAAGAACTTTTATACTAATAAAGCTCGGTTCAAGAAAGAAATTTAAGGTCTTAAATATATGTCTGACTTGATCGTCATCGATACTACTTATCGATGTATCCCATATTTTATCATTTACCTTGAGAAATTATATTTTACAAATATTTTATAAAATATACTAAATATAAGAAAATAAAAATTTTTTAAATTTAAAATTATGTAAACAAATCATTAAATTATGCCCAAAAAATTATATTATAAATACACTTTTCTTAATATTGAATATTATTTAAAATTTTATCCATAGAATTATGCGATTATTTGTGTAAGTATTAATCATACTGTCGTAAGTAATAATTATAAGAAGACTGTCAATTATATTCAAATTTCGAAATTCCAAGTATAACTTTTTTTTTATAAAATTAGATCATAATATAACTATAAAATTAATTTTTTTGCACGTTTCTATTCATAATTTTTAATAAAAACTAGATTCCTGGAACTGATGGAACTTTTTAGTTGAAAGAATTAGTTTTGTACAGTTCTGACCTACATTTTTTGAACCACTATTAATTAAAAAATTCATTTTACAAAAAACCAAATTGATAGATGTTTCATTTATCTACTTGATTGAACTTTTTACTCGAAATATCTACGTTTTTGAAAAAGGAATTTAAACTTTATTACATGTAATATAATAAAAAGCAAAATTATTAATAGTTCAATATTTTACTTTAATTTAAAAAATCAAATATTTAACTATTATTAAATTATCGTAACTACTTTTTTTATATGATATACAATTACTTATCACTGACTTATTATGAAAAATTATAAAGTTATATGAAAAAATAATGACTTACTATGAAAAATTATGAAGTTATATGAAAGAATAATGACTTACCAAGAAAAATTCTGAATGTAATAATTTGATTTGAATTTATAGAGACGGTTCAAAATATTTTAAAAATCTTATTGAAAAATGGTATATTAGTAAACCTTAATCAACAATATCATCATTTATTTTAAGAAGATATTTTGGTATAAAATGATTTTATATATTTGAATACTCATCGTTTAAAAATGTCTTGAAAATAATCAATGCTCGATTTTATTTATCCGATCCGAAGAATAAGAATATTTGGCAAAATTCGAGAAATCCTGAAAATTTCCGACATCATCTCCTTGCACGCATCGACAGATCAGAGAAAACTCCACAGTCACTCGCTGATCTGTTGCCGTTGGCCGCTCGTGCACATCAACGCTTGCATTACTTTATCGATGGATTCCCGAAGGCAAAGAAGAAATCTCAAAGAATTTCCATAACGTGTCCATTCACATCGCAAGATTTTCCTACATCGAGACATTTTTTTTCTTGATCTCTCGTATTCAACTTATATTCCTTTTCCGAATATCGGCCACAATTGTATATTTATTCGAGTGAATTTGCAAGAGTGTCTTTGTGAAACAAATATTTTTCGATTTCATATTATATAAATAAGATTTATAAAAATTCAGTTCAAATAATTTATAATATGTTTAAAATATATAACGAGTATTTAAACCATTCACTCTTAAATTAACACTATGAATATACGGTTCGATACATTATTATTTAATTAAATATAATTAAAAATGTTAAGTTAGATATTAAACTTTTGATGAAGTATAAACGTATCCTCCATTTAAGTAAATCCTTGAGTTCGTATAAGTTTAAAAACAATAATAGTATTGATATTTTATTAATTTCTCATTAAAACTTGTATTATAACACTTATATTTTCTCTATCTCGTTGTTAAAATTTTTTTAACGACTATCATTGGTTTAATTGACTTTGATATTTCAAACAACATAGTAGAAATATTTATTGGCGTGTCATCGTATACTAACCAAATTATGAACTTCTATTAGTAAATATATATAGATCGAGTATTATGTGAAAGCTGGAAATTATGGATCTGATCGGTTAACGTTGTCGAAGTAAAGCATTTTATATCGCGTTATTGTATCCATCGATTATATTCTCGATAAATTCTTAGCAAAAAGTCTTGTCAAGTATGTCATCATACAATTTAGAAAGAAAGAAATAACAGGTAGTTAAGAACGCGTATCAACTTATACGTATCAAGAAGAAACGCAATTTTCAACTCGAGAAATTACTTTTGTTTTGTTATCGACTGCCCTTTCTAAATCTCCGCGCTTCTCCTAAGGGAATGAAGAAGTTGATTAATACTGTTGTTAACCAGTTAATTACATTTTTCCAAAGTTTTTATTTCCACCGGAGCCGAGGTGAAAACTTTTGTACGATTATCACGAACGTCTACTAAAGTACATTGCCATCGTCTTTGAAATCAGAAAAGTGCTGTGACTTAGTAATATTTTTATATTTTTTAAACAACTTTTCAGTTAGTAGTCGAGTATTGATATTGAATCTTTAAAATATCTGGCAACTGATAAGAGTAAAATAGCGCGTTTGAAATTTAAATACGGAATTATGTGTATTATGGATTATGTGTTAACATGGATCGATATTAAATCATAGACTTAATTGTGGTGAAAGTAGATTTCGTTCTACTATATCCGATGATATTTAGTAAGAATAAAATTTCAGTTCATATTATCGAAGAATAATAAATTCTTGTACGAAATTCTTAAATTTTAACTAAATATTGATAATACAATTAATTTCATGTTCATCATTAGCCAGTACTATTCAAAATTCATTTTAGTAATACAACTACTGCAAATCTCTTTCGTTAGTATCTTTTCATCATCGTATCTTATTAAAATATAAATATATCAAATAGTATCTTTTACTTTATGAATTGAAATATTATATTTATACGGTCTATAGATACATAGAGATTTCATAATAATAATAATAATAATACGTATCTACCAAATTTATGTTGTCGTTCGAATAATAAAACATATTACATAATCTAGATAACTTAATATATAAAAACTTACTATTTTCAATGATATATTATTATCTTAAATGATAATATCAATTAATCAATACGTTTGTATACTTTATCGAAAACCAGAACAATTAAAGGCCTCTGTTTTCTCGTGTTCAAATAAAATTTATGCCACTGTTTTTACATCAAATTTTTTTCAATTAAATGCATATAATATCTAATAATATATAGTTTTGCATAAATTTATCAATATTCAATTAAAATCATATATTTGTAATAAGTAAATATAAAATATGTTTAATAAATTTAAGATATTTATAAAATACTACGAATATATAATGAAAAATTTTATCCATTTTTTAATAGAAAAATTAAAATCAAAAAAAGTCAATGAATGAAAAAATGTAATAAGATTTATTTCACAGCTTCTTCAACGTACATCTTTCAATGTACATACCACAGGATTAATTTCATCGACATTTTATGCACTTTTCTCGTACTAGACACTATATAAGTTTCTTTTTATAACCGCGACGTACAATAGATTTGAAAACGTATAAACTTTGAAATAACAATGAAACATAAGTTAGTCTTTGTTTATCTTGTTCGCAAAATCTAGCAATTGTAAATATTAATAATTAACATCTGCGTCAAAACCGCGAAGAGAGGCCTCGTAACGTTAAGCATTCATAGTCGTTAAAATGAAAATTTACTTAACAATCGAGAACCGATCTTCCCGTTTTTTACGCATCTCAGAACCGTCGATGACAAAGCGTTTGCGAGATTTACGAGGGAATGTTGTGAAAAAGAGAAAGAAAAAGAGATAAATTTATTCGTTACGAGATCCGATGACGTTCTTGTAATAGTGGAGAATTTGTTGCCTTTCTCTCTCTCTCTCTCTCTCTCTCTCTCTAATAAAAACAGCCTATTGAAGACATAAAAGGGATTCGAACTCGTTACTATCGATTAGCGCAGAGAAGATATTCGTAAACTTTCATCCGAGGCTTTATACGATCCTTGTCATTTGCTTGGAGAAGACTCGTATATTAATCAATCCATCGAGAGTAGGTCTTACAGTTGCCGGATTTGGTAAATTTAAATTTTTGCATCGCTACAACCGATGATCGAGTATCGACAAAGAAAGCGGTTCGCGTGCTAGATTTAAATTACGCTGAGAATTTACGTCCACTTTACTTAATGTGCGATGCGATGTTTATAGATCCCTTGAAATTATTCTCTATCCTTCTCCTTTGTTTATTACTGTTTGTGTACTAGGATTATCCTTTATTTTGGCATAATATTTCAATGAAATTTAAGACTCTAACATCGAGTTGTACTAAATTTTCAACAACGATCTCTACTTCAACAGTCGAAAGAACCAAAAATGAAAATATTTTTGATAAACTGTCTCGTATGAATATATAGGATAAAGGAAGATATCTTTCACGGATCGAAAAATTTTTAAGATATCATTTATATTTGTCTAGTTATTTCTTTCAATTTTTTAAGTTAAATTTTCGATTAAATATTACTAATCACTTAATTCGATTAAAAATCTCGCTCTTTGAAGACAAAATAAAAATGTCAAATATGCAATTTAATTAAATTCTATTGTTCTCCATAAACTAATTTTACCTTATAAGCTAAGCGAAACTAGGCAACACTTACATTAAATGATTCACTAATAATCAATTTTAATTATAATCAGATAAAACGTATTAAGGAAAATGATAATTGAAAATTTCCACGTCTCTGACTGACTTTATTTAGAAATGAAACAAGGACTAATTCTGATTACTGCAGCTTGAAGCCATTGAACCTCAATTTCGAACTTTATTATCTAAATACGCCGATCTTCCGACAAGCTTGCAACTTTGTAGCTCGATGAATTACTATAGTAAGTGGCACTTGTTGACAAGTAAATTGTGAACGTCAAAGTTCCACGACATTGGATTCGTTTCACAAGTCGATATAAAGTAAAAAATTAGCTTTCCTTATTACCGAGTGAATGTTTTGATTAACTTTTCAAGGGAGTTTTGATGTTCTAATTATTTTTTTCTACCAGTTTTAATACAGTATGAAAAATAATACGATAAACGATACAATTATGAATATAAAATTATTTTCTATTAATTCATAATCGTAAAATTAACTTTTTAGAAATTGGTAAGTCCTATATAAACGTGTTCCATATTTTTCACTGTTAATTAATTTATTATATTTATTGATAATTCATTTATAATTTTCTCTTTTTTTATTTAAAAAATGTAGAATTTTTTTATTATTTTATCTAAACTGTAGCACAAATTAATTTTAAAATTAATAAAACAAAGTATTCAGAATACGTAATTAAATAAACAAAATATTATATAAAACGATGATGTAAATATGAATAAATGGAATTGAATAAATAATTTTTCTTTTTTATTTATAAAATCCGATAATATTAATCTTATCGCATTTTTCCCAGCCACTTTTTATCTTTTTAGAGGAACATAAGTAAATAAAACGCAGAGTGTCATAAGTAACTCAAACAAACTTAGTTGCACACTTGTACTATATTCATAAATCTTTTACTTTCTTTATAATTAACTTGAAAAATGTTTAAGTCAAACATCACTTAAGAATCTCTTAAAAATAAATTTTGAGTCTGTGTTTATTAAAAATCAACTGATTTTGAAGAACTGGCGGTAAAATCTGCTCTGTCGAGTTCACTTTTTAAATTCATCTACGATGTTGAAAAATTAATCTGTTCTCGCGTTGATGAATGGTCAAACCATGCAAAATTATCCGAAATAGGATTCGTGAAGATTCATTCGGATGTGCATATCTATCCGAAATAAATCCTGGAGTGTTCTTTCTCTTGCCCATTATAATTGTGCCCTTTTCTTAAAGTTCCTTTATCGAGTGTTTGAAATTATATATGCAATTGTTTATATTCTAGGGATACTATATTTTTTAATAAAATAATTGTTTTTAAAGAGAAATGGAAACATTTAGGTAAGTTCTTTTTTTTATCGATAATGTGTACGGTAGTTTATATTGAATATAAAAATTTAAGATAAAATGTTACCGTTGATAAGGAATATCTAAAAGAGCCATTTCATTATTTGTAGTTTAAACGAGTTTTATTTTTATGAAAGTTTAATCTCTGTATTAGTCGAGAAACTTCAGAGAATTGATATAACTTTATTCCATGCTTACAGGACTCGTTTCGAGTTTATTTTCATGTTTTATTTAACTTTTCTTTCAATAAAAAAGATAAAATTTTTTATTCGAGATTTGTTAAACTCTAAATAATACTGTAAATTCTACAAGTTTTTTTTTAAAAGAAATTCCTTAGATCTTCTGCATTTAGATTTTATATATTTTATATAAGAAGAAACAGCGGTTTATTAGCGTTTATCCATTAAATATTTTTTACATACGAGTTAATAATAGAGACAACATATTTTATTTACAAGTTGATGAATTTATTTGTTTTCCGCTCAATGTACCGTTACTTATTTGTAAAGATAATAACGAAAGATTCTTAAAGTAAACTCACTCCATTGCTTGCCTTTATTCAGAATTGACGATTTCGTTTTAAAAGAATGTAAACGTTAACATAATTTATAAATTTTTAAACCATGAATTATATTTTCTTCAACTCACAATTATTTTTCAATCTTCGTTAATCATCAATCTTTACACGATAAATCGTAAAATGATCTTACAACGCGCTTGAATGTAATAATTTACAATTTACGATCGATAAATATTATAAAGCGTTACAAAACTTTTACCAAATGTATATTTAAAAAAATTAATTTCGTAATATAATAAAGAAATAAATTATTCGTCAATTTATAATTTCTAAAATGAACTTTTCGAAAAATTTAAAAACAAAATCTAAAATCCAATGTAAAACGTAGAAGCAATCGAGTATTCGTTACAATGGCTTCCACCCACGCGTTAATTTTCACCTCGTGAAAACGAAATAAGAAAAGCAAAGAATGCCGAAAATAAGAGCTCAGATCATTAACGAACAAAGAATACTTCGCGAGCAGAAAACAATATTTAAGAAAAGAAATAAGTAAAAAAGAAAATATCCGGAAAATTTGAATTTCGAAGCGATATCCTCTCTTCGTTTGTTCTTCTCGGCCTTGGCGGCCTCTGCGAGAGAAAGAAAATGAGAGAGCGAGAGAAAACGCGATCGTGACATGGTAATAATTATTATAACTGATACGATGTTGGGCTTTGTGCCCATTTTTTCGCGACGTCCTTCGCGCTTGCTAAACGCAAACATTCGAGGATACAGTGCTCCAAGATTTTTTAAAAAAGAAAACGCTCGCTTTGAGTTTCCCAACTTGTGTATCGACACTACACCGTGTCACCTCTCTATTTTTCTTTTTCGTTCTCTATTTAGCCTCTAAAAGTGTTGCACTTATGCAATGTTTACCAAACCGACTCGCACACGGTTCTTAAACGTCTCGGTTCGATATTTTGAGCGAATTCTATCACTCGTTCGAGCTTATCATGGTTAGCAAAATCTTATGGTAAGTTAATTTGTACAATAACGAAAACGATTTATTGGATTGTGAAGCTGTTTCTGTTTTTATTTTAATTTATTTAAAACGTGCATTGAACTCCGCGTTTTCTTTCATAGTAGAATTCCGTAGGAATGATTCGGTTTAAGCTTAGACTTAATTTTTAGAAATTTTATTTTATCTTTATTTCGAAAAATTATTTATTTTATTCAAAATACAAATATTTCGTTAACAAAATCTACTTTAAATCTGTACATGTAAGGAGAAGAATCGATTAAAAATGATCGATATCTGCGTTTACGGTTAGAAAATGCTACGTAATAAATATTTATGAGGATAGATTTTAAGCAGAAAAAAGTAAAAGAAAAGAAAAAATTATTTGAATAAAAAAGACTAACTTAGTATCTGGAAAAAATTAATATATATGACGGAATAAAAAATCGACATCTGTTTTACATCATTCCTTGTTCTTCCTAACGCCGATCAGATTTCTCCTTCTGCCACAATAGAGACTCATTTATATTAAAGCAAAAAAATGCTTGCTATAAAAAGATCATTACCAAAGATGGCAATAAAAGTGAAGGGGAAAGGAAGAAAAAATTCGAATCGGTAGAAGGAGGACGAGGAGAATGAAAAATCGAATAGCACTTACGGATCATTGGTCTTTGGTAGGAGGGTACCAAGCTCCTTGATCCTGTCGTTGATGTTGAACCGTCGCCTTCGTTCGACTGAAAACAGAAAATCGCTCGCATCAATCATTGCATCACATCGGGGAATGTGATTCCCTCTGTTTTTTGTTTTCGCCGTCTTTGCCTGTGTGATACCGACACCTTCGTATGAACTCTAATACTGTTTCTGGTTTTCGGACTAGTGCCCAGAAAATTGCACTTTATCATTTATATCTAACGTTTTTATTTTATCAAAGGATAGCGATTCGGACTATTTTAAACGGTGGCGGAAATTTTTACTCTATTTAATGTCACGGGTTCATCGTTCGAATACATTATAAATAATTGTTGCAAACTTAGGATCGAATAAAAAATATTTATATATTATAGATATAACGATTAAGTAATATTTCGCAGTTTTATTGGAATTTATTTATAGAATTTTAAAAAAAAAAGGTAAGCTCGATATAAGATATAATTAGTAAAGTATACTAAAATTACGTACATTGTGCGATTTATAATATATATTTGTAATATACGTATTTTGAAACGGTTAGAAATTTCAAACAAATTATTTACAACTAATAATCTCAAGTTTTTAATAATTCAACTTGTTTCATTTTATATCGGAGTATTTTATTTTATAAATACAACTACAAATGTATATAAAAAACAAACTGTCGTTCAAAAAAAGAACATATTTTAAGGCTTAGATTCGTGATTTCTTTAGATGTACGTTGAATCCAATTTCTTATCAAAAGCACGGATGTGATAAAAATCAGTATTATCTATCACACAGAAATTTTCGAATGATTCAGCTACGTATCATATATTTATATCGTATAAAAGCCGATGTAGGAAATTGGGAAATAAACCAAATAAAGTGAGAGAAAAAGTAATAAAATATGTCTTATGTACGATAACATTTGGATGACTTTTAGATAATATCAAGAATTGCCTAATGTTTGGTTATGATTATAAAAAAAGAGTATCTAAAAATTGTCTATAATTAAAACGACAGACATTAAGATTTTTTAATATATTTGGGTATTTGATTAATTTAAAGTCAGATATTACATTAAGAAATGATTTTTATTATATGTACATAAATTAATAGTTGTCTAACCCTTTATATAAGAAAGATAATATTATTTTTCGACGCTACGTTTAAAAATGTGTATCGCGTGTAATATTAGATATTATCATGATTAATAAATTATGTGAGATCTATAATTCATCATTTGATATTATTTAAATAATATTTTTCTATGTAAATATTGCATTGATATTTACTTAAAAATCAATTTATTTAAAATGTGTGCTAATAAACTTAACGTTCTATAATATAAATAGAAAAAAAATATATTTTAATAATTTTAATACTATGAATTTTAAGAACTTGCAAGTTAACTTATTCTTTATCTTCTTACAAAGACCGAAGTTGTAACATTCAATTATTATTTAAATCTTAAATTCATTAAAATTTTTCTTTATCATATTAGGTAGTACGATAAAAATTTGCTTACAAATTTCAGAATCTGCTCTTCGTAAAATTAAATCGAATTCTTAATATATAGTGGGAATTAAAACCTTTTTTTAACGAGAGTATATAAAACCAGTATGATAATATCGTATAATTAGTAATAGGTCCGAGGAAAATGATATTGCAATGTAAATTGTATCATTCAACAAATTTTATGCAAGACTAAATAATCATTTGGAAAAACAAGAAAGCTGTTTACAAGATATTTTTTCTTAAATTAAATATTAAATATTTAAACATAATCTAAATTAATTAATATATAATTTATTCTAATAAGAACGCATCGAGTATTATGATAAACTACGATAAAATACGTAATTTAAGCGTTTAGATTTCCGTGTTTTTATTTTACGTTAAAGTATAGATTTATTATTCGATTAAAATAAACTACTGTTTGATAATCTATAATATATAACTGTCTTTATTTATAAGCAACTTAAAACACTCCCAAAATTGCATTATAAAATTTTAATTAATTGAAAATCAAAGCAATACCGTGTAATTTACGATGTCTGCAAATATTACGTGTATGAGTTAGCGAGATCAAATTAGCGGGACATCGCGTAATGGAAAATAGTACATTGCCTTAGCGACAATATTTGTTTAAACTTGTAAATTTAAAGTAAAAAATTTTAAAATTTTCGCTAAATTAGTTAACACTTTTCGAATAGTAGTTCAGTTACTTTAGAAGACGGATTTCTAATTTTCACTCATTGTATGCAGATTTTTCGTTGAAACGATGGTTGAATAAATTATGAAGTCTTATTCTAACGATGCTTTTTACCTTAATTACGGATGCTCTTGTTTATATTAAGTAAGACGAACGAAACCTCGTTAAGTCGTACACGCGATTACCAAATTTGACGTACGTCGTCTTCGATAGTATCCGATCATCGATAGAGAAAAGTCTAGAAAACTGTTATTTTCAGCGAGCGATGTCCAAGATTTTGCAAAACTGTGATTACAATTCGAAATTATCGTAATCCGCGAATTCAACGATCCTTCTCAGTTCTTCATTATCGCAAAATTCGTTTTCTCCGTTACTTGGAATATTCATGAAAAAATACGCATCGCGTGGGGTCGAGACGCGCGTAATCCAACGCCCGACGTATACGTACGCAGATTAGATAAGCGCGAACGAGGCAAGTCGACTAGGGCAAATTCAATTGACCAAAATTGCTGCTCTCTTTATCGCGACAGGTGGCGGTGGGAGTGACGGCAGTGACGGGAGTGACGGGAGTGACGGGAGTGGTGATGTCGATAATGACAAACGTGTCTAGCCTCGAATACGATTCTTTGAATCGACTTTAATATCCTTCTCTTCCGCCAATTTCGATTAATATTCTAAACTCCGTGTTAATTGATCGTTATACGGTTCTTTTCGATGCGCAAAATAATGGAAGTAATAGGATAATTTATGATAATGAAATTTCCGGAAAACATATGAAAATTTTAAGTTGGAACAATTGGGATGCGGTAAATTTTCTTAAAACTTAAACAATCTAATTAAATAATATTTATTGTCATTCGGTATATTTTATACACCGAGACTTTGATAAATACTTGAATTGGAGCAAATATCATTTTTGTTACGTAAAATTTACCGTTTAAATAAATACGAATAACAACTACTTATTTATAGTAAAACAAATGCATTAAAATTCGAGTTTCCTTTTCGAAATAGATTCCTTTATTTTCCTCGAAATAAATATTTCATTATTTACACGCAATGAATTTTCTAATGAATTTTAAAAATAGAAAAACATATTTCTATTTTACGAATAATTAAGGATTTACTATAAATGTATTTATTTCTATTTAATTAAAACTTTCATTATTCGAATCATTTAAGGAAGTCATTTTCCACTAATTTTATTAAAATAAAATCTTTTGAAAAAAATGTAAAAAGATATAACAGTGGATTAATAATTTTATTTTTCGTATCTGTACGGTTTTATATAAAAATTTAAAACTTTTTTATTCGTATTGAAAAATGAAAATAAATTATTAGGGCTATTAATATTAATCTTTAAACAGTATTTTAATGGAATAAAATAAGATCCGGTAGATGTAATAAACAAGCTTTTTTGTTATAAATAACTAAGTATTACCTTTACTTGAATTGTCGAATAAATTATATCAGAACCATTTTTTTATATTAAACTCTGAATTCACTTCATTTTTAATAATGTTTTAATTAAGTATTAAAAGGCGCTATTCATAAAATATTTATAAAATTTATGTCAAAATATTTTTTTAATTATCTTAATTTGGTATACGTAAACATTTTGGTTTAACAAAATTTTTTAAGCACGTTTTACTATAAAAGGTATACATACCATGATATTTAAATCACATAATTTATAAAATTTTAGAAAATATTTTAAGATAAAAGTAATGATAAAAATATATCGATTAATTTTCCTTTTTATTGTACAGATAAAAATCATTTTGGTTTAGCTAATATTTTTTTTGAAAAAATTCATACTGATTTAAGTACGTACACATACAAAAAAAGAAAATGAGTTTTTCTGGAAAATATTAAAATAAACCTTACAAAATTTAATATAAAAAATTGATAAAAGAACATAAATAATGTACTAACATAGCTTTTCAACAAGTGGAATAAAATTAAAAATCAATCTTTATTTTTTTAGTTATTCGTTATATTTTCATTTTACGTTTCGCGTAACATTTAAAATTTTTTCTAAATTAAATCTTGTATCCAATACTATTATAGTTTATTTTAAAATTTACCTGGACTGTTATTTTGTCTATATTTTTACCTTCACCAATATCGATTATTTAAAAAAATATAAAAGTAAAATAAATATTATTTATAGTTTATAAGCATGTTAGAGTATTATACGAAAACGCTTTTTAAGGATTAAAAATATGTAAATATTTTTTAAATTCTGATATCAATTTTTAATCAAGAATCGCGATTTTCGCTCATTTTATTTCTTTGCATTTTAAACTAAGTTAATTAAATTATTATAGAAAAGATTAAATTTATAAAACATCAATATTTATTTTGACTTGTTAAAAAGTAAATTTTATTTTTCAATATATTTTAAATAAAAATAACGGATTATAATTTTAACTAATATTTATTTAATAATCTTGATTTGAATAATCGAAAAGGATTTTTAACACATTTGTATAATCGGTTTTTTATAATAATGTGATACTTTGACGCAGTGGTAAAAATGAATTTATTATAAAGTAATATAAATTTTGAATTTTTATAATATTTTACATCGAAATTATTAATTTAAAGAAAAATAAGGATTTACCGATCAAATTTTAATTTTTACTTTAGAAATTTTAATCTATTCCATTAATTTTGATACATTGGGTACCATCAACTTATGGACTAAAACATCATTTGAAATATTAAGAACCTTTTTCACTATTTATTTTCCACGGTCAGAAATGCTAAAGAACCAGATAAGAGTTTTATAAAATTTTTAAATCTTGTAATTAAAAAAAATGGTTTGACAGTTATTTATTAAGACTTATGAAATATGAAGGATTTATCAACTTTGCGTTTCTTAATATTATACCATATAGAAAGCCACTAGTTGGTTTTTTTAAATTACTCTTTATAAATGAAATACGTTTCAAGCATACGAAGATTAATACACAAGGGTTTTTCCAAGTTGTTCTTAAAAAAGTACATTAAAGTGGATTATAAATCGCGGATATTAATAAAATGAAATAATTTATTTCCTTAAAAATATATATTCTACCTTTTCATTGGAGCTTTCGCTAAGTTTTTATCACTCGCGTTTCTACAAATAAAATTAAACGGAAGCTTCGGTTCTCGTATCAAAGTAATCTCTTTTATTTGTAATACTACATTTTAATTACTTATTGAACGATGCAATTGATATCGCTTAGTTACAAACGCGTCGTTTAGCCATTAACAGAGAAATTAATAAAAATTACATCGGTCCATTCTCTCAAGGTTTTGCATTACCTCGTATCTTTAAAAAGAAGTATTAATTAATTTTTTCGAACTTCTTCCCTCCTTGTATTATTACCGTTGCATTGGAAACAATGTAACGCAAATCAGGCGATCACTCGTACATCGTTTCAATATTTTTGCCAACGTCTTATTCCGGCGAATATTACGAAAGCTCCACCATAAAGAGCTCTAGAGTCTTTGTAGTGCAGCTCGTAATTCGGCAAGCGTCAAAGGCTCTTAAGGGAAAAAGTGAAACAAAAGATCAACTCGATCGAGAAGTGCACGCGAGCTTATTGGCCTGCGAAAAGTTTTCCTCTCTGAAACGTCTCGCGCTGTAAAAAGGAAGTGTAAGGGGAAGGGGAAGTCGACACTGGCACCTGCGACAACTTCTTGTCTCGCCTCGCCCGAAAATAAAGCGAGCGAATTCTCGCCTTCGAGGGCGAGGTAACTTCTTTCGTACTGATTAGGTTACGGGAGTTAATTCGGATAAGGACGACCGGACGTGTCCGATGCTCGCCGAAGAACAGCGAGTGAACAGACAAAAAAGAACTTGGAAATTTTATATCGATTTTAGATTGGATACGAAACATGTTTTCTTTGCTTTGGCTTTGGGTCACTGCAAATAATTCTTTTATTTAGCGAACCGTTCTTATTTGAAAGAACGATACTCTCGAGTTTGTCGATGAGGCCTCGATACGCATTTACCCACTAGTTTTTCAGAATCCTGAATACGAAATATAATATTTTCCAATATTCTAATTCAAATATTTGCTATAAAAATATAACTCTTCCTAGATAACTATTCTTGTGAATCCGTGTTACATACATTTTATGTAATAATTTCGCACGTTAAAATTCTTGCACGCTATATCGTTCAAATTTAAGAGTTATAAATGTATAATTAATGTTCTTTTAACTTAATAAACATAGAAACTTTTATTTTATCGCTAGTTTCTACTCTTCTTTATTACGAGGAAAGAAATTATTGTGTAATGATAAAATCTATATCGTTGATTTTAGACATTTTCACGATTTCGAATATTTCAATTATTTATTGTTCATGCCTGCAATAATTTTAATATAAACCTGAGAAGTATTTATATTGTGTGATAAAATGAAAATAGTACGTACGAGTGTGACTAGCATTGTATGTAGTTGGATAATAACGGCTGGCCTCGGAACAATTAGAATAATTTACCACGTAAAAAAACATTCAATTTTACATATTAAACGAGTATTTTCATCTCGAGAATATCAATATTTTATCTTTTTATTGGAAAAAATAATACGATAAAAGCAAAAGTTCGATATATTTATATCAAACGTAAAAAATTATTGAGTGTAGAATTTGTATTATATTATTTGTATTTTTTTTGTAGAAATAGTATTATCAACTAAATTAATGCATTGTAATAACAAATATTTATACGATAATGTAATATATATTATATAAACGTACAAAATACTTTTGATAAATTAGTAACGATCTTCTAAATTAATCAAACGGTATAAAAAAATGAAAAATTTCAAATTTGTAATAAGCTGTAACTTATTCTTATTTTTTCCAAATGCGAAATTCCCAATGAAAATACTGTATCATTAGATAAATTTTATTCTTTTATACCAATATCCCATCTTAATGCAGACTTTAATGATTTCTAGAGCTATACAATGGGTGTGACACGAATTGCAATATCCCCTTCTCTCTCCCTCTGTGATTGTTCACGAGCGTAGACAGCGATGAAAGTCGTCCTTGTAAAGTGAAACGTCACTTCTCCAAATGAATTTCAATTAAAAAAAAACAATTGAGTCAAGTCTTCGCGAGAGATCGATTCGATACGTAGCTCACATTTATTTAAAAGACGACTGGACAAACGTATTTTTGTCTTTCAATGACTTATTTTATTTTAATCGGATACGTTGTCTTTAACTTTTGTCAACACTCGTGTGAATGAAAAGGGATGTAAGATATTAGACACGTTCCGCGTATATTTATAGAGAAAATCATTCATTGCTAATTTTCAGAAGTAATAAAATACAAAAAAGGAATATGAATAAAAATCGAAGAATGATGAAAATAAAAAAAGTTATTCTCTGAATCTAATCTTTTTTAAATTGACCTTCTTTCTAAATATTTATAACAAAGACATATAAAATACATTTTTATTAATTGCCGAATGATTCATGTAGAATTAATCCATAAACTGTAATTACATTTATAACACTTTATTTGGTTATTTCAGTAGCAATTATAATTATAAACTAAGTTAATTAATTTTTATAAAATAATTTGGTCTTGAAATTTTAGGAATAATTTAATAATTAACAAAAATAAAGATAAAAACGTATTACAACCAAAGAATACAAAATTTTTAATAATTTATATTTGATTTAACATAAAAAAATATGAAGTTAAACTTCATTTATATTTATAAACAAAATGGCTATTAAAAATTAAAAAATTGTTATCAGTATTGAAATACTCGTATAGAATAAAGTGGCGAAAGTAGGAATATGCGAAAATAAAAAGTTAAATAAAATTTGTAATTTTATCGAAACATCTGTGCTTCCTTTATCTGCCACTTTTGCAATATTGTCTTTGCCCTTTTCTACACCTTGTCCTACCATTTTTTCCATTATTTATGTTTCTCTTTTGTCGCCTTTTTAACTTACACTTCTAAATATCTTTTTTACATGTCATATTCATTCGTCTCACGCGTATCGTCTATTTACATTCCAATCGTTCGTTTGTACCTTTTTTGTCACGCTTTTCTTTATGTTTGTTTATTTCATTTTTTTAAACGTATTTTTCACCATCATAATTTTCAATACTAGAATGTTCTCTCTAAAAAGGCAGATAATTTTAAACGTTCCGAATGAATCTATTCCTGTCGAATCAATAAAAATTGTCTTTATTGATATTCGTAGTTAATTTACTGTAATTTCAATTAGCAAATAGGAAATTGAAACAGAACCGGGAATTACAAACGAAGCTAGTTTATATCGGGCAAGATTTTATTCCTCGAGAACAATTAGTATTATATTTAATTTAAATACATTTAAAATACGTATGCATCTATCGAATGATGAAACTTTAGCTTTCGAACGCATAAAAATACATAAAAAGCTCGTCTTGCTTTTAAGATGTTATTTTAATGGGTGCAACTGATCAGCATCCTATGAAAATTGCATCGCAGTTTCTTTATGGACTCTGCCGAGATAACTATAACCCCTTCCCTGCCCATATTTCATTTCGAAAGACCGCATTGTGGATATTGTTCGGTGTGCGTTACATACGAGGCGGGAAAGGGGAATAGCTTGAAGAGGAAAGGCCGATACTTTCGGGGCTGAAATCTCGTTTTTCACGTGTGACCCTCTACGGCTCTTCGTTCATTATATACGTGATTCGATTGCCGGAGCGCTTCGCGCCAAAAATGAAAGTCCGGATTGGGAGTCTCCTTCCAACGCGATCTTTCGTACTTTGCCCTCTCGCGTATGTAGCATAAATTATCTCTCTCTATTTTTCCATAAAACGCTTTTTCATGGATGCCTCTAAAAGTTTCACGGAGCGAAGATACAACCGACTTACCGAATACGGTACATTAATATATACGAGTCAACTGTGAACGGAGATCTCGAATTTATATAAGAAATAATTATTCCGATGCAGCGATTCTACGAAGGGAAAGTCACTAGAATAAAGTAAAAGCATTGACCCTCTTTCAATTTAGAATCGATGTAGTAGCGAAAGTTGCCATATTTTGTGTACATCTTTTATACTTTGAAAATATTTCCAAGGTGAACCGGCAAATGTTATCTTTGCGATCGTAAAAAAAATTCGAATCGGAGAACTTTTGGACAAGTGTGAATTTATGTTACACGTTTTAAAACTTTACAAAAAATTTGTAATTAATACATTGTTTATTAAATAAAAAAAAGTTTTAAGTTCCCATATTAAATACAGCTAAAAATTGATTTTATCTATGAATTTGGAGAACGTTAGCTCTTTCTCAAGCCTCGATCTGTAAATTTCACTCATTGTAACTCGATCGAGCTTTTACTCTTTACGCGTTCCTTTATATCGCGACTTTCGATAAACCGAATTTCAAACTCGCGATATGAATGCATTCACCCTTTTTCATCGTGTTCATCCGCTTGCGCGAGAAAGTTTTCTTTGAGACAGCCAAAGAAGATTGGGAAGAGACTCGGGAGCTCTTTGAAAATGCTCACGGCGGTGAGGCACGACTCAACATTTGATTCACGTAGGAGATGTATTTTTTACGGGACTACCGAAAAAGTTCGCGAATTCTCTGTTGTTTGTTTATTCCGTTGTTCGTGAAATCGAAACAGTCGTTGTATTACATCATTTGGATGAAAATTTAATTATCGATGCATTCGTTTGAAATTGCAAAGGGAATATTTTTGATCGACCGTTGGTTTTCGTACCTTCCGAATATCGAGTTATTTTTTGGAAGAGATTTTTCATTTTTGAAAAGTGAAACAATGAAATAAATACAATGGATATTCTCCTTTTTATTCTTGTAGTTGGTCGAGTATCAACTATACGATACTGTACAAGCTACTTTTATATCGCTATACAAAATCAAAATTAAATTTTATAATTCTAATAATGGAATTAAATTTAATATTAAAATAAAGTTGAAACCTTTGAAACGTAATGTTTAATTATTAAATCAAAAAGTACATGTATAATCGTGTAACCGCGTTATTACGTCGTTTTCAAACAGTGTTTCTAAAAGATTACGGTTTATTTTGTGACTCACGTTTTACTGCGAAGCAAGAAAAGTAACTAAAAATACAGATTTTTAAATTTTACCTTCGTATTTAGATTTGGGAATCACTCGTAATACAAACACAAACGGGACTATTTATGAGATTAAATAAGAGCAGACTATAAATTCCGCGGCGCCTGCTTGATGCTATTAATACCTTTATTGACGTAATCTATTCCATTTTATCGCGCGGCTTGCTACCTTTACTATTTTGCGGACAACCGCAATGATTTTTCTCCGAAAATCGGCAAGATGTTGTACTTAGACTCGAAACGAATACGCATAAAATTAGAAAATTCAAAAGTGTAAAATAATATTGTCTTCGCGCGAAAGTCAGTATTAAATTATGCGTTAAAAGAATTAAGAAAAATTATTAAACTTATTGGTTTATTTATTTTAGAAATTCATAAAAATATTCCTTTATAATTTTTAAATATATATACGAAAGAAAAATTATTTCAACCTAAATACGAAACTGATAATAATTTATCAGATTACGCACAATAAAAATTTCAATATTAACACAGTCTATATTTTTTTATTTTCTATAATTATAATTTTGCGTTTACGTCACAAAGTTTAAAAGAAGACGATAATAATTAATTTTTAATTGCGATAGAAAATAAGATTCGTTTCAGTGACACTAATCTAGAAATTTGATGTAATTTTAATATCTAGGTTTAAATTAGGTTTAAATTACTGAAAAATTGCTCGAAAATAAAATAATTTACTTTGTGTTCGATGATTTCAGAATCGATGAAAATCATAAAAAAATTTTTACGAATACGTTACGTTCTAAATTTATTGTAACGAATCTTTTTAATATTATACAAAAAGCTGATCAGATTTCTATTTCTATAAACTAAAAATCATTATTAAAATAGAAGTTATCTATTCGATACGATTTAATGTATATCTACAACTAATGAATATTTATTATTTTAGAATAATTTATTTTTTTTATGTTACGATTATTTAAATAAAAGAGTCAACTAAATATTGACTTATAAAAAGCCATAAATTAAAATCTTGTTTATTATATACGTAAAAAACATCGATCAAAGTAAAAAATGATTGAAAAATTTATCGCGTTGTTTGCGAACACAAAAAAAACAGGTTACACCTTATCCTACATTCAGAACCACGGAAATAAATATTTATTCGTGCGAACGAATTATAAAAGAACAAGGAAGAAATTTATTGGGTCAAACAAAAAGATAAAAACACTTGCATTTTTCCTAGCGATAATGTGACTAATTCCTACGTAAATTAATTCGTTAAGTCAAGGAATAAAAATTGATAAACGGTTCGGTTTCTCACGGATATATTGTCAGGCACGCACAATCCTTAATTATTGAAAAGGATCGGAGCCCGAATTCGAGCGAGGGCCGGGTGATACCGTTGATATAGATCGAATGCTCGTCACCGCCTTCCATCAAAGTCGATTAAAATTCTCCGAATAATAATCCCGTTCCGAATTCCGACTCGAGCTCTTGCGCACTCGTGCACTCGTGCACTCGTGCGAGTACACAAGGACCGATAATTAGCCGCACAGGCGAACTCGAGGGTCGCGTCGTTGTCCGCGTACTCACTCATGTTGTGATTGTCCTTCTTCTGCCTGTCCTTGGCGAGGGCATGGATTTCCGCGTCGGTGAGCAGCAACGGCTCCGGCTTTATCTGCAAGTCGGGGAGACTGCTCAGACTGCCGGACTGTCCGTCCTTTAGTCCGTCGCCCAATGAGCCGGCCTCGAACGACAGGATGTCGTCCAGGAGATCCTCCGCCTGCGAACAGATCCGTAAGTGGTACTCGTCTTAATCTCGTTGACGTTTCGATCGGAGCTTAAGTCTAAAGGAGTATTCGAAACCCGATAGAGGCTTGTCAATATGTAACAAATTACCTATTTTACCATTTCCTTCCTATATTTACCTCTTACGCTTAGTTTTTACGATATAATTTAATTTTTACGATATTTCTCACCGACCGCAACGATCGGTTTCTACGGAAGAGCTTTCGTCGTTGATGTAGAACGAATAATATCAAACTCAACATTTTCGCGTTTATTAATAGACATTTAACCTTTTTTTATCGAAGCCAATTATTATTTCAATGATAATAAATTCCTACGTACGCGAAGCTTAATACGTGAATATTTTGAATATGTTTTAGGTGATATTCGTAGTAATAAAATTAAATACCCTGAATGAGATTAATAGGGTTTTAATCATATGCCAAGTAAAATTTTAATATAAAATATTCATAGAATCAATCAAAATCAATTTAATTGTTCGTTCTAATTTAATTGCGGTGTATAGATAAAATAAAATTTAAAATGTTTAATTTATTTTGTATTCTAATAGAACGTATATTAACCGTATAAAAATATAAAAACATCACTCGATTACGATCCAATTACTATATAAAATATTTTTAGTTAGTACTATTAATATTAACGATAAGAATTACGAAGAACTTTATACTTACAGATGTATTTTGTAGTAATCTTTCTATGTAGTATAATGAATTTGTCGAATAACGAATAATATTTAATCGAAGAAATAATCTATTCTTTATGTTTTCTCGACTATCGGTAAATATTCAACCAATTATTAATAAAATTCGTACAATGATATTTAATATAGAAGTTCGACGTTTTAAATATCGCGACTGATTATTTATAAAATAATGTATATATATTTAAATAATAATCTTTTTATCAGCCTATATACAGCTTTACAATTGCTAAAGAATTTGTACAAGATTATGCGTTATCATTAGAATATCTTAACTTCCCTCGTATCAAGTAATAATAAAACAAAGATATAAAGAAAGTAGGTTAAATAAATTTTAAATTATTTTTTTAAATTACATATTGTAAGTTTTATTGCTTTTCTCATTTTAAAAGATGAAAATGAAAAATAGGTTAGTATACATCTAACAATTTCTGATTGGTATTCCGAGAATAATGAATAGCGAATCTCCATACCACTTTATTAAATCATTAACATTCTAATGTAAAGACTCTTATAAGTAACTGCATTGTCCAAGTTTCCTTATTTATGGAACATAGAAAAATAACGGTAATACCTGTATTGCATAATCGTAAACTGGGAAATATCAGACGAATATGGACATACAATTCAATTTCTGCCGTTTAAAATATTTCCATAGCAACAATAACGCTAATTTACTATGAAAGCCAGCATCAAAGCTATCTCAAATTTATGAAAATAAGAGTTGCACTCTTCGAAGTAAACTTATTTTAAAATTAGTTTTCACGCGTATTAATATTTCAGGAAACTTATTCGAACAAATTGTAATTAGGTAATTGTAATTGTAAGATACCCTGGAATATTCAAAATGTACTTAAAACGATTTTTAACGTAAATGTTTTCAAATTGTATAAACGAATACATCGTTTACATTAAAGCGTAGCGATTTAAAATATTTGTAATCTTTACGAAATTTGCGGACAATATTTATTCACCGATGTCTAGCGCATCTTTTAATCTTGATTCGCAAAATATTGCACTTGACTTAATACAGTTACACTCGATATCTGTACGGTAAACGAAAACGTCGTTTTCGAGTGCTCAAAACTCAGTCGACTACATTCCATAATAATTGTAGCACGATTAAAAGTCAATGTAAAGTTGATTTATGCGATTGCAATATAAACGTACAGACGCTCGCTCATTAATAACAATCTCGAATGGATGCAGTTTAAGTCAAGCTTTCTTCAAACGCGCCGCTCGATTCTTGTGATTGCGAATGACTAACGCGACACGAAAGCGCCTAATCACCCGTCAAAAATCACGTCGGAACGAGCTCGCGGAGCATATTTTGAAAACCCAACTTCATTATCGGCGTATATCGTAAACAGGTCGACACCCGATCGCTATTCACCCTAAGGTCTCGAACGGTCGGCGAGGATTCCCCGGCCGACTTTGCACTTCCCGGTATTCGAAAATACGGCGTTTCCCTTTCCCGTTTCCAAACTTTACAAAATCGACAAATCAATATTCCACGCGGCGCTCCTTTCCCCCTTATTTCCCCCTTATTTTCCCCTCCTTTCCCCGTCTACCGCGGAATCTGTCTTCCGGTCACGGCTCAATCGAGCGGATGATCGATGCCACGACGATATCCCGCGGCGTCATCGCGTGCTATTATCGATGGCGCGCGTCGTTTCACATCGCGATTTATAGCGTCTTTTCACGCGTGGGTGCGAGGGTGGATATTTACAGCCGAATGAAGCATGGCTGATAATTCCAAAGACACAGCTCCAGAATATTCTCCTTTAAATTACCGCGAAATTTTAGGGACGCGGTGATGAATCGTGGTTGGAAGTGCCGATGTTTTATTGTACCAAGGGTGAAGCTGTTTGGGAAATTAAAATTATTTTAATTTATTAGAGAAATAAGTTTATTCTGTGGCAGATTTATTCAATAGAATGATATCGAATAGAAACGAAGAAGGTTCAAAAATTATAAACTGGTGTAAAAAAACGAATGGTTATCGTTAATTTTAAATTTGTAACGCATGTTTTTGTAATTGTTATTGTTAACATATTTCTACACCTTTTTAATCTAGCATTGTAATAATGCCGTGCATAACGATTGATTCATTTTGTACGTTACAAACTTTATCTTATCCGTCGAAAAATTCAAGTAAAAATATTTCACTTGTATATTTAACTCTAATAAAATTATCTTTTTATAGTAAGTTTATCGTTATATTTTGTAATTGTTTAAGACGTTCTTATTTCTCGATCATTGGTGAAGCGTATATAAGATTTTATATGTTTATTGGATAATATATATAATATAAAATGATACTATAATAAGATAAATATTTTATAACTTAGAGAGTTTAAAATATAATTTGATAGATGATGTCGTAAAAAAATTCTATATTTGCGTGGATTTATATAAACGTGGATATTCATTTTGTAATATATGTAGTACTTATGAATCGCGTAAATTTTGTGATATATATTATCGGTAGAACCGTATCTTAAAAAAATTCCAGACATACTACTTTAATTTTATTCTTATCTTCCCTTTAATAGGAAACCAAATCTGTGGAAAAAATTCGATATTAATCCACAATAATAAATATAAGAATATTAAACTTATCGTAATCACGAATAAATTGAATAATCATTTGTAATATTATCGTGTTATCTTATTTAAATTACTATAACGTAAAAAAAATAACGTATCGACATACAAAAATGCATCCATAATACTAAATCTTATAATTCATAATATTAAAGATTCACGAATAGTTGTTTCTGCAAGATATTCGAAAGAATATAAATCTTTAAAATTATCATTATTTTTGCAATATACGATGTACGAACAGTAAAATTAAATAAATTCGTAATTCTTTTCAAAAGATTCGCTAATAAACATATTTTATAATAATCGCAAGATTTAGTTATACAATAATATAAAATCATTTCCGATTATATTATTACATAATTCGTATCAAATTAACAAATTTATAATTTAAATATTTTAATTTACGTTTTAAATAAAAAATGTTTTCTTTACATCGAACCTTACCGACTTTTACAATTTACCAGAAAAGTGAAATATTAAAACTTAACAATTTTTTCAATTTGTTTTTTTAATAACGAACTCTTAAGTTGTATTAACCAAAAGCTCTTTCCATCTTAAAAGCTGTTATATGATCATTTCTACAAATACAGCAAAAGATCATAAAATTCTGTCGTCAGGAAAGCAAACCGAATCATATTATCGAGATATTTACAGAAGAAAGAACGCAAGATAATAAACGTGTTTCTACAGACTGTACAGTTTCAAGAATATTAAAATTATACAAACGCATTCTTCAAAGTTTTCTTTAAAGTTAAAATTAAAAATTTTAAATTACACAAATAAATAATAAACGAATCTATATAATCTTTCGTTGTTTAAAATATATTTTTCAGGTAATATTCAGCAACGATTTTTCGTTGGTTATTTTCTTCTCTGGCAATACACTTTATAGATTTTGCCAATTTGTATTCATTTTTACGAGCTAATAATAAATATAAGAAAAATTTAAGAGCACGATATAACGGCAGAACCCATTCAACCTAAAATATACCTTAAAGTAGACGATGGCTGTCCCTGGTCAGACGCCAACATCGTAATATACCGAGACCATGTAAAGTTGCACGAATAAAGCTATCATCAATTACAAGAACCGAAAGAATAATCATCATTTTCCATTGTTTAGGCTATACAAAGATCTCGTATAAAATTTTCCTTCCGAGAAGATAAATAACAGTCGAGGCGTACAACTTTCCTCGCGAAATAAAATGGTAGCATTTCAAGAAACGTAACTTTGCCAAATTTATGGCGAAATACCGCCCGGGTTAATTATATAATCGATAAAACAAATGATAAGTACACGAAAATATCCCGGTGCCGCGATACGCATCCGCATCTGCGCGATACCCGCACCTGCTATTCAATTCCGCGTTCGCCCCCCTCGCGACTTCCTCGACCGCAGCGGCGCGAAAATTATATTTCGCGAGTCGAGCTCCTTTACGACCCGAGCAGTGCACGAAACTCAAACTACGCGGCGGTTCGTATCGGCGCGATTCGAACATTTTCCCTCGACGTCCCCGTTTACTGCCGAGTCCCATCCGAGAACTCGGAAACACGACTCTAAAGCGCCGCGCCGCCTATCATCGGTCCGGATCGTAACTTCCCAGCCAGCCGGGAGAAAGAACGGGAAGAAAGAACGGCGCCTCCAAGCGTTCACTCGTAAACAAACCATCCGGGGCCGTAAAGTCGCGGCGCACGTGCGAAGCATAACCGGAGGTGTTGTCGTTGCCTGTCGTCGTTGCCTGTCGTCTTTGCCTGTCGTCGTTGCCTGTCGTCGTTGCCTGTCGTCGTTGCCTGTCGTCGTTGCCTGTCGTCGTTGCCTGTCGTTGTCTCCTCTCCGGGACTCGCGGTGTATAATCCGCCAGCAGCATCCCTTTGCCGTCGTGTCGCGCTTAATTCGTCCGCGCTCGAAACTTGGCTCTGCTCGTTATCGTTTGCATAATACGCAAGCGGACATTGAGCTTCGTTTGACATTCACCCGGGGCTCATCGCCACCCGAGCTTTTACTCTCCGATATCGAGAGCATATTCTCCTTCGAGCGGCGTAATTTATTTAACGGCGGCTCCGAGTGCGATTGGTTTTGCCGGCGATGTTCGCTGATAGGATCAAAATGCGAAGTTATTCGTAAAAAAGTTAAGGTTGGGGTAAGTGGGCATCGCGGGGTACGAGACCGTTGGAATTTTATCGCCTTGTTTTCGAGCTTAGGTGCAATAGCCGAGCGATACTACTCGCGTAGACGATACGAATATTTAATTGCTCCATTATTTTAAGGCACATCTGCTCGGTAAAGCGAGCGAAAACTTTCTTTCCACTTTGCATCCTCGTAATTTGGTAAACGACGAATTGGTGGAATGGAAAAGGAGACGGCGTACGATTCTATTGACTGAGAGCGCGGATCGTTGATTTTTATAGAAGTAATGGTGAAATTGTGTTTTGTAAATTACGACACGCGTGATTTCAATGAACTGGTGTATAGTTCGGTGGAAGTCGGTGCTGTAACTGCCAACATCGAAAGAACCAAGTGACTTGGAAAGTTTTTTTAAGTGGAAAGTAAAAGTAAGCGAATCCTTTGATTTGCATAGTCGAGCAAATCGATATCGAAACTCTTCGAAATTATTCGCGTTTCGGTTCGATCGGATCGTACGTCTTGCCGAGATGATTTTATGGACGATGAAAACGTATCGCTTTTATCTTAAAATTTCTCGATAATCCTTAATTTCGTAAATTGTTTTCTTATGTATGATTTTTAAATGCAAATTATTTAGAATACCGTTTATATATTTCATTATCCGAACCATAATCTTTTGTTAGTTTCGTTAACTCGAACTACCGAGAGATAATATGTAAAATTACCGTTCAATTATTTTAAGTCAAAACTATATTTTACTAAATATATTTAAAAATAAAAAAATATAATGATAAATTACATATCTCGGAATTAAAGTTAATTCACTATTAAAAGATCACTTAAAAATATTAACTTTTCAAGCTATCGAAGTACATGACGCTGTTATTAATTTTAACGTTAAAAATAAGTAGATATATTATACACTTTAGCTAATATATAATTGTAAGAATTAAGTAGAATTTGATACAAGAAGAAGTTATTGATATACGTGAATCTCTTATTCACGGTTTTTGTTTCCACTGACGATTAATTTCTATCTTTAAATGTAGACTAAAAATTTTTATGTAAGTATTGAGACAAAATTATTTTCATCTTTTTTTTAATTATTAAAAACCTTTAAATTTCTGAATATCTTTGGAAACTTATTTTAAGTTAAATACGTATTTATATAATAGATTTAAAGTATAAACTATAAATATTGTATACCTTCTACTTGTATTATGTATATGTAAAGAAGAATGCGGTGAAATTATCGAATTGAAATCAAAATTTAAAAAAAAGAAAAATATTTACATCGTTAAACTTTTTTTTTAAAATATTTATATGAATTTTAATGAAAGAAATTTTAATACGCGATTTTTTCCGAATATAAAATATTCATAAAAATTACAAACATATTTTAAACTCTGACACTACGTTCGTGACATTTTGCGTAGAACTTCAATTTTTCCTCTTTATAAATTTTATATTTTCATATCAAGGTAATTGTAGTCTCATAATATATCGAATATTTATTTAATATACGTAAACGATGAAAATAAATATGTTTCATAATACAATAAATATTATAAAAAATAAAATATATAGATCTTTAATATATGATTTCAGCAAATACAGATTCTATCAATATTATAATATCATTTATTTTAAATAGCAGCTAAGAAATCAGTTATTTATATTATTAATTTATTCTTCATATTTTGACATTATTGCTTCTTTTATTTTTTAACGTAACTTTCAAAACTGAAATTCTTATCTTTTTAAATGAATTTTTAACTATGTAAAATAAAATATTCAACTAAAAATATATTCATTCTAAATTATAATTAATAATATTGTCTTATTAAATTTCTTGCATTTATTATATTAATCTATTAATTTTAATTATTTTTGAACTTATCTTTGATATTTAAATTATTTTTAAAAATAATAATAATTGTTGTTTATTGTATTATTATAATAAGATTAAGATGTAGTTACTAAACTACTGATGAATCCAGTGTGTAAAGTTAATATGTTAATTATTCTGTAATGTAAGGCTCATAGAGTTTCCATTTTTTTAACGATGTATAAATAAGTAAACTAATGAGGGATCATAAAAATATGATTAAATTTATAATGAAAATATTAAAAAGAAAAATATAGAATTCGTAGCCTAACATTTAATATTAAATAGTATTGGTATCTTAGATACGAGAAAGTTATTACGAGGTTTTAAACTACAACCATTTATATTATTTTAAAATGAAAGTATCACTATTGATAGTATAAAAGTATGTAAATAAACTAATGTTTTTACACTAATATTACCGATATATATTGTATAAATACATTAATTTAATAGCAATGAAGCAACTATGTTTATTAAATTAAATAATTATGCCGTTTTATTTTATTCTGCAACGAGCTCAAGTGTTTTCTTATATTGAGGTTTTGAAAAAAATTTACTTATTTCACACATAGTTTTCCAGTTAATTATTACGTTAGTCGTTATAAATGTTTATTTTAATATTTATTTATATATTATTATTATATCAAGAATTTCTTATCCGTATTAATTAGCCTTTACTTGTAATTATATTATTCATAAAAAATATTTTTAACGGGATTAATTAAACGTTATTTATATTATGGAAGATACTAGTTTTGTAATAAACGTTTATATAAAGATATAATAATTAATTACATTGAAAAATAATTTTTTATATAATTAAAATTACTTTAAAATATATAATAAAATAATCAAATTTTGAAATTTATTCTTTTTTGTAAAAAATATATCTTATTATTATACAACCGAATAAATAATTAATTATTTTTGTGTAAGAAATTCTTTACCTAATTTTTGTATAAATATAACTAATAGTTTGTACGATATTAAAATTATGACAGTATCGTATGATTTAGCAACAAAAACGTAATATATGCGTACCTGTCATAAAATTGTGTTTTTAACTGTGAACAATTTGTAGATATTATGTAAAGGTCATTTTTTTATTTTTCTCTTTTTAACTTTATGAGTTATTTAAACAATAATTATTACAATAATATTTTAGTGATATTCTTACTCTTTTTAAATATAAATATCAAACGAAAAAAATTTATATTTTAATATTTCATACTTCTACAAAAATTAAACGCAATAAAAAAGATTCTATAAATAGATTTTTCAAAAACACAATGTAAAAAAATTGACTTTTAAACAATCCGTAAGCATAATTTTCTTGTTAATATTTCGGTAATAACTATTATTATATTATTTGAATAGCCATTAATTTGTTAATGAATAATAGTAACTTAGTTATCGAAGAGGATACAGTTGGTCAAAAATATCATTATGTAAAAATATTATAAATATTTTACGCGCTAAATGCACGTCGAAGAACAGCTATATAATTATTTATTTAGAGATAAAGATGGAAATACAGAGTATTATAATTACTACCCAATATATAATTTATATTTTACGAACATTCGCGATGTCCATAAACATTTTCTTCTATGTATAATTTTATATATTTACGATTTATGTTATTGAAAAAAAAATCATCTATCTTAAAATAAAAATAAGAAACATATCAAAAGATTCGCAATACTTGAAACAACGTTTAAAAATTAAAATATGATGAATATGCGTAAATATACATATTTATTCGGCAATTTTCTAGTTACACAATATTTTTAAACAATAATTTATTGAACTCATAAAGGCATTTAATCTTTGATCGAACGAAGCGACTCGTTCGTTTTAAGATTTTCAAAGCTTATTCCGTAATAACCAAATAGGTTTACCAAAGAGTAAAATATTATCGTTAAGTTGTGCACTCGTTAATACATCAAAAACATACGTTACACTCGTATATGCAAGAGTACAAGTAAAGAAAAATGTAGTCGTAAACCTCGCTAAGAATATGGAAAAGTAAAAGTAACGTTGTCACACGGTCCACGAAAAAGACAGAGTCTCTTAAAACTTTTGCACCCCTTGGAATTTCTCATCTTCTTTCTTCTTCCCCATCGCCTTTCTCGTCTTTTTTTCGCGCAACAGCAGAGACGCGTCGGGATGAATTTCTCCCTGTCACGACCTTATAAAATCGCGTTACCGAGTTGGGAGCGGAATCAGTCGCCCGGGAATCCACTCGCGAGAACTTTTCCTCCCCCAGCCCTAGAAACTAGATAAATACTGGGGATGAAATTCGCCGGGTTCGCGCCGCAAAAACAATCGGCGACAAAACCAACATCGTTCCTCGAAAAATTACGCCGTTAAGACCAAGGCGGAATCGTCGCGGGGAATCGAACAACGTCCTTTTTCGCGCCAACTTTTAAGGCATCGCCATCCCCGAGGCCGAGCATTTCCCAAATGGAAAACCGGCTGCGAATTCGCGAAAAAGGATCTGCCGTTGCGGCTCGACTCCATTGGCCGAGACTAGAGTCCGCGCGGACTTGACAAATATGACAGCGACCCGCATGCGAAGTAGTCGATGCACTTTTTCACGGCTCATTATGAAAAGGGTCCGCGAACGCGTCTCGCGAGAGCCCCTAGAGCCCCTAGAGCGCCTTTTTTATTTCAGCGATAAAAGTCGGGTTTCGTTTTTTATCGCTCCATTTCTACTTATTTTTGTGGTATCGCGAAACGGATGAATTATAAAATACGCGCGCGTGAGTAACGTTCGCATAGGTACATCCATGTTTTCCATTACCGAGCCGAGACTCGCGTCCGGCGCAAGGTTTAACAAATAATTAAACTATTTGCAATTACGTAATAAATATATAACGCGTTCTCGGTTCGCGCGAGAAAAGTAAGGAACGATGTTCGACCAACGCCGATGCGGAGACTATTTCCAACCTGCTCCAGAATGCAACCGAGTACACGTTACGCGGAATACACTGTTATTATATTAAAGAACGTTAGGAAATAATTATTAGAAATGTTGGATAGGAATTTATACGGTAAACAATATGCAGGAATTAATTTTCATTAAATTATTTTTACAGCGAAGCGAGCGTTGGTAATTTATATTGCGATTCAATAGGCGACAAGTTAATTGAGAAGCGGATAAATAATATACCAAATACATCGCATTTCGTACACGCAACTATTGCTCTCGAACAATGGAACATACGAAACAATAACCTCCGTCGTTCCCGATAACGATAACGATAAAATTTTCGACTATCTCCGCACAGCCTACCTTTGGCGAGTTTCCTCCGTCGCTCCTCGCTCCTCCGAATATTTTTCCTCTCTTTCCTTTTTCTTCTCGTATTCGACCAAACGCTCTAATAAAGCATTTTAAGTAAAATATCGATCGCCGGATGCGCGTTCCTATGACGAAATGAACCGCGGACGCGGAGAGAACGAAGAATTTCGATATAAAAATAATAAGCATTCGTACCCTTACGTTTCGCGAACGTGCTACATAAATAAATACGTACGTTGTTAAGCTAATATTAATTTAACGAATACACACACTTATCGTAAATTTGCATTAAATTAGCATAATCAGCAAGGATGGAATAATATATTTAAAGAGTCGGTTCGAATACTCGATCGAGAGTATAAAAAAAATTTTCTACTCTCCACCGTCTCGAAAAGCTCGTCTTCGTCCCAACCTTGGATCCGAACGACGTTGTACAAGTATAAATACGTCGATGCATCTTTCTCGGCGATCGAATAACTCGAGCTACGCGCGCTTACGGACGCTCGAAAACCTTGACGGCGAATCCATTAAAATACTCGAAACGATAATTGATCGAGAACAGCCGATCGAGAACAGCCGATCGCGCGTCGCTTCCAGTTGCGCGACATCGAGACCCTCGAAATTTCCGCGTCCCCGCAAATCGTACGCAATCGCCGCGATGTAACTCGCGAATTCGATTTCCGCCCGGTTCTTAGGGTCCGTACCGATCGCTCTGACCCGGATTCCGAATACACGTGTCTAAGTACACACGGTGCTTTCCACTTGTTCCTTCTATTCCTCCACTTCTATGCTCGGCTCGCGTTCGCTCAATTTATTGCAAAACTTTACCGACTCCGCGGCGTATGGTTAATTCGCATCGCTCGTACGATCAATTGGCTCGGAAAGAGAGAGAGGGAGAGAGAGAGGGAGAGAGAGAGAGGGAGAGAGAGGGAGAGAGAGAGAGGGTTAGAGGAAAAGCCAGGCAAAGAGATGCAAAAACGAATTGCCCGACGATGGAGTGGATCGCAAACTACTGGCATTGCGTTGTACTCCGTTGCTGCACCACATGCTAACTTTATATCGCTTTGACTTTTCGAATTACCGACCGCCGCGTTCGCTACAATTAGCCACTTGTCTCTCTCCGTATCTCTTTGTCTTTGTTTTTGCTGCCTCGTCCGTTTCGCCGATGTCGCTGGTATGCCGCGATAAACGATGGACCGTCCGATGAAATCGTTATTAGCAGAAAATAAAGACGAGTGGAATCAGCGGTGCGTTCGGATACGTCGTTTCGATCATGGTAACGTGGAGAGAACGAAACCGAGTTTCGATCCTTGCGCCGTTCGAGAGAAAAAATACTTTACGACCTTTTTCATTATGGATGACTAGTCGTAAGGCTTGGTCGTTGTTTTCGGTTGTTTTCGGTTGTTTTCGGTTGTTTTCAAGTTGTTGGAAGGTACTTCGATCGTGCAAAATATTTTAATACTGTCCTCGGGATATCCGAGCAAAACATTGTTTAAGAATGTTATCGCTGAAAGAAATTTGTTTATTTTCCGTACCGTTGAAACAACATTTTTTATATTCCAAGTATTTTAATTACCGTCTAGGTCGTAATTGGGAAAAGGGTATCGATGAGGCCTCGTTCTTACGATGTAACTTACGGAACCTTTTAACGTTTATTCTTGGATAATCCTTAAAAATCAAGTTGGTTATGTTTTCCGAAAACAATTATTACCATCCCGCGAGAGTAATTGTATTCTTCGAGAGCAACGCTGTACCGCTATAAAACCTTGACGGCGTACCGGAATGGATTCACGGAAATGAAAATGTAAACGATCGATCGCGAAAGTAAGAAAATTTACGTCGTTTCGAATAGGTCGCGAATAACCGACTCGAAATAGTTACTTTTAAGAAATTGTTAGGCGCGTTTTGAAAACGATACGCGTTGTACGAAGAAAGGTGAAACGACGTCGCACGAATACAATATTTGAAACACTGGACATATTTTCCAAGTCGAAAATGAATACACGCAATTAAATAAAAACTGATTTAAAGCAACGTTAAAAAAAGAGAGAAGAGTTCCATAAATTCTTCGGATAGTTTCGTAACTCTCTTTATCTATAGCTGTTCGTTTCTTAAACAGCACGTAATACCGAGCGGCGCCGACAAATTACTTAGCGAAGACAATATCCATAAAGTCGGTCGATATTTCATTATTTAACTCTTAAATTTTTTACGGAAAGCTTGTAAAATAATTTACCGTCTACCTTGAAGGTATCCGTTGCTTATTTTATACGATGCGTTTTCAACTTACGTCGTACAAACGTCAGAAAATTATAACAAACTGTGCGCTACGATATTCTTTAGAGATCTCGAAGACAATAATACGAAGATATCGCTCCAGCAGTTACTTAAAAATGATTCGTGCGTAATTAGGAACTGTATAAAAATAAAAATTGCTACAGTGACATTTTTGAGGTTACGTTCGTTCATATTAAATAAACGTACGTTACTCGACGCGATAATTCGTAATTCTAGATAAATTAATCAAATATGCGTCTTGTCAACACAGCGATAATTCTTAATAAGGAAGTAGCGGAGACATCTTTAGAAAAATTGAACTAGTCCAATCCATTTACCGAGCTTACGACCCACTTTTCTAAATTATTTTATTTGATCTTGAATATTACGAGTCGCCGAGCGCGAGTAACTAAAAGTCGGAAAATTCAGCAGAATTTTTAAAGACGTGGAAGCAACGGAAGCTAAAGAATAAGATTGGAAACGAAAAATCAACAAGTATTATAAATTTGTGCGTGCGATAACGAGTTCCGACAACTTCTTAATCTTCAAAATTGTTCTACTTCGAATAGGACGCAATAAAATGTGTAACCTGGAAAGCGCGACTCGAACGTTGCGAACGTTCCAAACAACGTAACGTACCTTCGAAAGAGCGAACGCCAATAATCACGAAACGAATGTCGCGTTACCGAGCATAAACTAAAAATCGCAAATGGGACGTCGAGTTAACAACGAGCGAATCGATAATCCAGGCTCAAAGAGCGAACGCCGCTCGTAAATTAATTATCCGTGACACGCAGATGCCGCTGGCAGAAGAAGAACTCGGCAAATGGTTTCGCGACTCGCTCCCCAGCTTCCCGCTAAATAACAACTGGAGCACGCGAACATCACGCGTAGGACGCGAGTAATAAAGGACCCGCGCTTTATTGTCCCTATTACTCGCCGGCGTAAAAGTCGGCCGCCTCTGCGATTTTGAGAATCATGCGATGCGCCGTCAATGCGCTTTGGGAAAAATATGAAATGACTCGGACGTCGCAGCCTCCGTTCGTGTTTGCGATGTCCTCGGATGTTTGCGAGAGATAGACGCATTAGCATAGGGCGATCGGCGAAAACGATTTCGAGATAAGGACGCCGATCCTGGATCATCGACGTTTTTAATATATTATATTAACCGCTCCGCTTCCACGATTTTAACCTTCGAATTTTCAAATATGCTTTAATCGATACTTCGAGCGTATCTCGAAATTTTACCTACTCCTATGTTACATCGAGAACGAAATTTTTCTTGTTCTTTTACGCATCGCATTCTAAAATATATATCCGTATAATATTAAGGAATTTTATGTAAAATATTTATTGAAAAATCTATTACGTTGCAACTTATAATGTACTCTGAATTCTTGCTACGTCGATGAGCCGGAATATATTTTACGAATTCAATTGTAATTACCGTACGTAACCATTGATAAACGAATCCATTTTAATTTATAAACTTTGACTTATTACTCTTTAAGGGATATAATTAGTATATTAAGTATTATTTATAGCTTATTTCGAGTGCGTTTCCACATTCTATATTTCGAATCTTCTCTTATCGAAACTTCAAAATAAGTATCTAATGCGAATATCGCGATGGAATGTAAGAAAATTTTAGTTTCTTATATTACGATATAAATTTTTTTGTTTTTATATGTACTCTCGAACACATATTTGTTCGCGTTTCCTTTTACAAGTATCCGCTTAAAGGATTTCAGTCTTTGAACCCGAAATAGTTGTATAACATTCTTATCGTGAAATTCTGTCGATAACTTTTGTAAAAAGAAAATCCATTTACTTCACGAGAAACAGTTGGATACAAAATAAATCTGACGGATGTACGATCCAATGACGGCAAACAGCGTTAAAAGTCCATCCGGGAACGAAAGCTTTTAATTATATTTAAAAATTACAAAGAAACGAAACCAACTGCCATAAAATAAATAACATTGCCTTGTTTTTATATTTTAATAATATATTGAATGGAATAATTAAATACTTTTCTCAAAGTTATTCCAATTTCGTAATTTAAATTTTGTAATTTATATGTACTCTCGCAATAATATAATTTATATTATTAGAATAACAATTTATATAAAATTACATAACTTGTAAAGTTGAAATATTTAATAAATAATTAAAAATTAAAAATTTTTTAATTTAAATACACTGAAAAATAGTGTGAGCACATTTATGAAGATAATATTTTGTAAGGTATAAATTTAAAATTAGTACACATTTATAAGATAAGAATCAAAAGTGACAAAATTTTCTCGTAATTTCCATTGTTTTCTATAAAATGCGTTTAAATTCATCAGAGAAGAAAATACATAATTTCAACTTCCTGTTATTTAAAACATAATTTCAAAATCTATTTATAATTTTATTGTGTAAATTATATATATAATTTTGATGAAGAATCCAAAGCGATACTTAAATTTCTTAAAAAGGCATTAAACGTGATATGTGGTATTAGAGAAGCGAAATATTCTACTTTTTACTAAGTAGAAAACCTATACAATTCCATTTAGAAAACAAAACAGTTTTAAAATTATACGAAATAATACGCTATTACGAAAAAAAATCAAGCACTGTTACAGCTGATAAATGAAATTCGATTTTTCAAACGAATTCTTAACAATTTTGAAAATTCAACAACGTCCAACAACAAAAAATAGCACAATAACTTTACATTCTTTCTTTTTACGCTTTAAATTTATTAAACTCGAATTTCAATTGAATGAACAAGAGTATTTTATTGCTCTTATTTTGCAAGTTACAAAAAAGTATTTCCATCTCTTCGAAACTATACTCAAAGACATTTGTAATACAGTAGTTTATAGTGAACTGCAATTTTAAGTATCATAGCAAGAGAGTACTACTAATATTCATAATATATGCTTTCTTTAATTTCCCGGATGAATCTTGTTAGTATTATACACGTATGAAAATAATAATATATAATGATCTTATTATATATAGGTATCTTCCTTCTTGATAAATCATATTAAAGTAAAATATTCTATCTACTATATTGTTTAATATTTTTTAAGAATATTGTTTAAGTGTTTTTAATTAAATTTTTATTAAATGTTTAGTCGAATTTTTAATTTTAAAGATTGATTTATTATTTATCTATATTTATATAAATTACTTTAATAAGTACTAAATCCTTTATTGTATTTGTACAGTAAATATGCGTATGTAAAATATATATCTATTCAAACCGTAGATAATTTATCAAAAAATCTCATAAAATGACATATGAATAGAGTGTTTATAAAGTACAATGTCCGTACTTACAAATTTCAATATTTAAATTGTGTAATATAAAATTTTGGAAGTTCCGGACATGCGTGTTTTTTTCTTTATAGACTGGAAAAATATCGTAGCGTGACTCAAATTAATTGGTAGTAAAAAATTCACTGTGAAACTATTATAACATTCTTTTATCGCCGCTCTTCTCTAAAAAGAATATAGAGTTTTATGCATCGTGAATTAAAATACATATTGGAAAAAAGGTAAATGCTACACTTGTACCTAGGTTTTACTTTGTCATAAAATAAATATTGTTTACAGAAATGTATTACTAGTAACTAATAATTTAGTTAATCGTTATACTTATAAATACGTTGTTTGAAAATCGTAAGACGGAGTTATTGCATTTTTTAATACGAAATTAATAAAAGGTTAGTTAAAAATTGTACATATCTAAGATTGACGTCGCTTATCACGAATAGAAATTATGAAAAATAGGTTACAAATGTATTATTAAATATGATTTTATTTGTAATATATATATATATATATATATTTATATTCATACAAATTGCATTATGCCTTAGTATAAGTATACAATAAGAACAGTTTGCAATATAACTGACTTTTAAGAGGTAATAAAAATAATTAATATTAATTAATATTACAAATCAATAAGTATAATCACTAGAATCATTATAATACTACTTAAAAAAACTTTTCTTTTGAAGCAATTATTGACGTATCTAGTAACTGCACAATAATATTAGTGGCTATTACTTTTGAAAACATTTCATTCGATTGAGAGAAAAGAAATAAAACTTGTTCATGGTTAAAGATTAAGCGTCAACCTAATTTTACAACATGTTTTTATTATTAAAATGAAATTAATGGTAATAAAATAGTTTAAATATTCATAAATTATTGATAAATATTAAACGCGTATTTGCGTGGATAAATTTTTATTTATAGCGATCTCTTATCGATAATAGTCACTTTCATAAAGATGATGGACCATTAATAAAGACACGTAACTAATACCGCAAAAATAATTTTTTCGACACTTTACTAGATTTTTGACATTTTTTATTGTTCATTGTGTGTTTGCTCCGATGCACACGCGTATTTTTATATGCGTAATGTTATCTGCATATTAACGGACGAAAGGACGCAGGACTGGGGAATAGGGATAAAATGGCGAGTGATGAGAGCCCCAGAAGAGGAACAGGAAGATTTATGGTATACGTCGATTTATTTATTAGCTACGATACGGGAGAAAGTTTCATACGGTGCAAACATTGACGACTTTTTATCGTACACTTTCATTATATCCAACGAAAAATTAGGACAAAGTTACAAAAAAATATTTTTTTAAATTTATATTTTACGATATTTAATTACTTTTACGATATCCGAAGTTAGCGTAGCGTAACTTTCAAAATTTCTTCTGTTTGATTTATCGTTTTAATTGTTCTAGATGAATTCATTATTATTTTATAGATATAATAATAAAAAATCATTCAAGTTATTGTCTCGATATATATCGATGATCTTCGTATCGTCATAAGATAAAATAAAATACACAATGAGTTTTTAAAATAGAAAACAATTCAAAAATTTTAAAGGATACTTTTTTATAAAGTTATCAAATATTCGAGTTTTAAATGGAACCGTATATTTTAACTGTATGTTAACGACAACAAAATATTCTCCAAAATAAATAAATCTTGAACACAAACACTTTTCAAACATTAAGTTTTCGTGTATTATATGACATACGCAGGAATAAAATAGAAGTATCATTTCAGCCTCGTAAATTTTTTTTAATATCGATAAAAATACGGCGAAAAGACTAAGAATTTTGAAAATCGATAAGGTCGTATAAGCGTACAACTTTGAATAACGTATACTAGGTCACGTGACTATTCAGGCATAACGTCATGCTCCTGTGGTCACGTGATAACTGCTTTTGACACCGTACAACAGAATTTAAAGTTTCAACTTGGCTCGTCTACATTTATATCTCGGTATTACTTTAAAAAATTAGCTGCATTATGAGACATTGATTTTTGATGAAAACAGAAAAGTTAGCGCTATTTTTAAACGCGACACCTTCGTTCGTACGATAAGTTAAAGAGAGCGTAGAAAAGAAAAGCAGCCACGTATATTTCCGAATGCAAACGTAGTTAAAAACACAACTACATCTTCTCCGTAAGTTTCCTTTTATCGTGCGGAGCTGCAGAGCTGCAGAGCTGCAGAGCTGCAGAGGTGCAGAGGTGCAGAGCTGCAGAGCTGCCAACGAAGAAACAATAAGTACCATCGTTCGTGCACGAATGCAAACTCGGTACAAATGGATGCTCGATTTATCTTTGGATATACGAGGTGTTCGCAGTTCGCGTATTATTCGACTTGCTCGAGATCGTACGAGCACATGTTCGCACTCCTCGTGGTGGTTTAAGCAGATTAGACGACTCGGTACATCGACTAATCGTAAATCATAAACAGGTTCTCGCGAAGAGGCGATCGTAAATATACGCGTAACGTTATTTTCATTTCTATCCTATTTTACGAATCGATTTCATTATCGCGTGATCATTAAATTTGATCGTCAGTGTTTAATTTACGCGCGGTTTTGTCGTTCATGGAAAAAAAATCTAAAATCGAGGCTATAATTATATATTGTTTCGATACGAGAACATTTATTTATTTTATATTTATTAAAATAGTATCGATGAACGTTCATCTATTTTTTTAATACAAATGTATATTTTACTAAAAATCATTCGTATTTTTACGAAATAATTAAAATAAAATTAACGTTGAAAACTTTTTATTCGTGACATTGAATCAAAAGCATTTTGTAAAGCGTATTTGTAAGTAGATAATACACCGGATTAAATTCGTTAGCAATAATTCACAAAGCTATTTTCGTTCGTTGATACAAGCTTCGATCTTTATATATATATATATATATATATATTAATTAAGATCGATCCATAATTTTCCAATGTACTCCCCTCTGATCGGAAGATCAACGCAAGAGTTATGTTTGATAATTATCTATAATTCCAACAGTAGTGATCCAGACGTGGTTGTGCATAAACGATTTTTGATTAGACGTTATCTAGTTCCCGTGAATACTACTTAATAGATTATTCGTTTTCAAAATAATTGAATCGTTGTTGAATTTATGTAATAAAGAGAATTTTTAGTTTTAAGAAACCAATTCCTTTCATAATTTCTAATATATAAATATAGTCGCTTGGAACATATAAGAATGACTAAATATTAAAAATGAATAAGCTTATTAAAATTATCGTATTTTTCAAAGTAATATCGGTACTTCTGATAAATTAAATATTTGTAATTAGTGCATGGGAATCTCGAATTTTATCGCAATTGCCATTGAAAGAAAGAAAAATTGCTAACGATTCGGTAAATATGGTATTTACATAGAATTCGCATACGTGTAAATAATTAAAGAATCTTTTTTAAGAAAGATAAGATGTTGAAGAAGCGGAATCATTTACAAAATTAAAAGAAATTTAATAGTCCTTTTTCTCCGAACCACAAATTCGATGCAGCAACGCTAACAAATCTGTTTTAAGTATTTCTCAACGATGCGTACTGCAAAATTTTCGATCGTAGAAACGTTCGGAGAATAAACGAGTGAAATAAAGCAAAGGAAAGTAGAGGTAGTGGCTCGTATTGGAGTGAAAGCATTGCAAGTGAAACGTGGATAACGAGCGTTGCGACGTGCGGAAAGCCGGAAAACAAGACGACGCCGAAAAATTCCGATGCTCATGCGTGCCTGACAAAAACCGTACCACTGCGAAAATGCATCGCGCTTCTTTTCTCGTATCTTACTTGCCTCGTGAGCAAGTATTTCTAATCGCGTAAATATGTACTGCGCTACGCTAATGTACGATATTCTATTTATTTCATGCGAGAAGTTTCGTTTGAAATATTTTTTTAAACTTTGAGAACATCGCGTTTCTTTTCTTTTAAGATTTCAGGACTAAAACTTCTTCCAGACTTTTTTTCAATGAAAAGTTAATTCCTATTTTTTACAAATTGTTTAATAATAAAGATTTCAAAAAGTTACGTTGCTTTAAAGTTACATATTCTATTTTATTATTTCCTACAAAATTACTATTTATATCCGAGAGTTTTTTAAAAAGAACAAAGCATTATTGCACCAACTGGATGGCTTTTAATATATTTATAATATGTTATAAATATATGTATATATAAATATTTTTAATCGAATTATAATAAATATGATATTAACAACGATATATAAAAAAAATTCAATGTAAATTATACAAAGAATATGAATACAAGTACGAAATAATATTTCCAATAGGTTTGAAAATCAATCCCGTTAGTCTATAGTATGTAAGGTTACATATATCGAGAATTTTATAAAAATATTTCCGAATAAGTATTTTCAATAAAATTATTTATGCAATAATTTCTGTATAATAAGAGGCGAAAGTATTTAACTTTATTAGATTTTTATTAATATCTTTTTCCATCAAAAATATTTTAAAAATATGAAATGCATCTTTTAAAGGTATATATATTATTTAATAAATACACTACCAAAAAATTATAGGAAATATGTTATTTAATGTTATTATATGTTAATAATCGAAATTAACTTTCTGTTTTATGTAAATAAAATAAATAAAGTATCATCATAAAAATCGATTTTAGCTATTCTTGACGTATATAGTGTTTTCAAGTGCTTTTACCTACATATATATTCTACAATGTGGAGATAGGAATACCTACAAATATACTTAGGAAAGACTTATTCCGATCTTCAGTTATCAAAACATTTTTATACTCGTTTAAAAACTTTATTTTTGTTATTTGCACAGTTTTTGAATAACTATGAATAATAAGTAGACTTTTAAATTTCTATATCTACATAAGTTTCGATAATTTTTAAATTCAGGAATTAAAGTTATATTACGCAAAGAAAAAATTATAATTAATCATTAATATATTATATTAATTTAATTTATATTTAGATAACAGTATAAATTTAGTATCATTTTCTTTAATTACAATAAAACTAAACTATTATAATATATAAAATTTTGAAATTATAATCGGTATAAGATGATAAATAAAATATCAGGATAAAATTAATAATATCATAATTTTAATTTCATATTAATTAAATTGAAATTGAAATATCGATGGTAAAACATTCAAAATAATTTTAAAAATACAACCAAAAGATTTATTTAAAATGAAAATTTTTTACTTTTATTTATTAATTATAATATAAAAATTATTTTAATAGATAATAATTTTGTACATTCCGCAAATTTGTATATAATTATTTAATTTATTTAATTATTAAAAATGATTATCTTTAACAAATTTTAATTTAAAAAGATTGCAATAAAAATATTTTTAAAGCTCGGAAATTGGGACGTTTACTATTTACATATTCATAAAAAGATGACGGTGCCAATGAAGTCAGATACTTATCTCACTACGAATATGAAAAAATGTTAATTACAAATTAGCGATTATTATATTCAATAAATGTAATTAATCGTTCAAAATTTTTCCTGATTTTGTAATTGATCGAAAAATAATAAATATTTAATGAGAAAATAGTAATAGAAAAACATGTGGAAATATATTTATTATAAAATATTTTTATTAAATTAAATTTCTTCGTTATTAATATCATTTTTTTGTAAATAATAAAGCGTTAATTATACTGGTACCGTGATTATTCATTATATTTATATTTAAAGTTATTTAATCTACACTGAAACCAAAATATCATGTTGGCATTTTTCCTACGGACAGTCATTTTCATTGACTTAGACAGCGTTAAAATTGATTCTCGATTATTGAACTTCTGGCGACCTCAAATAATAGCGATGGTTTGTTTGTAACGGAATGTCATTACCAGCGGTGTAATTTACAGTATAATGTAATTTAAGAGTTTAATAGAGTTCAATACATGTGTGTACATCGTTATGACTTAATTAACGAATTTCGATGGAATATTATATCAATGTTGAGAAACGTAAACAACATCAAATTATTTTGTCGGATTTCAAAGAGCGTTTTTGCACGTGTCCTAATATGTTCGGAATGCTGAATCAGTGCGTTATCTGGTGTTATATGTATCTACAGTGAACTGATAGAAACTTTATAAATCGTTTATAAACGATCGTTTATTCTATTTTAAAGATATCAGTTGCGATATAAGACAATATTTGCGACTCATTATCTTAAATATTTTATTATCTAACAGAATTGAAAGTTTGATCGTTTATATAATTTTAAAACACAATTTTAATTTTTTTAATTTGAAAAATATTCAAAATTGAATATTTATAACAATATTTAAAATTCTACAAATCGATGGTTCAGTCACTCTTAACCTTGATTGTTGTTTAAAAATAATAACGCTAATTCCTTAAAAATTCATATTAAAAATAAAAAAAGTTTTTATGCAACATCTCAAAAATAAAAGTAAAATTTTATTTTTTTTAAATTTCAAATAGTAATTAAAAAATGCAAAACACTTTATACCGTTAGATATCTGATTGAAATAGCAATAAAGTAGTATAAATATTAGTTTTTAACTCGTTCTACGAACGACAAGCTGCGATGACTCGTACATCTGTTTCAATTATGTTTTATCGGGTAAATATTAAATTTTAACGACACGAAGAAAGAATCTATCTGTCTCGCTTCAACAATCAAATTTTGCGCCATATAGTGTAGTGAGAAGCGTTGTATAATATCATTATATTTAGGATAAATAAATGATGTTAAATTATTTACATTCTTGTTAAGAACGTAATTGGCTTTTGCTAAATTTTTAATTTACTTATGAAAACCTTATGAAAAATATGAACTTTACGACTAAGATAAAATAGAAGTTAACTTTTAATTTTCATTATGCTGTACATTTCAAAAATTTATTTAATTTTAATTTCTTTTTTTTTTTTCAGTTTCAAGGCAGAAACAAGATTCCAAATAAAAATACTAAATCTACATCGCTGACAAATCCTTTGCACAGGATAGTCATTATATCAGATCATTCTCTTTGCTTCGTAACTTAATAATTGATAGTTTCGTACGATGATTTGCAGCGCAACATTAATGTCATCAGTGGGTTCATGCTAAAACTTTATTACATATTCAAATATACGAAATGCGAATAATTTATAAATACGATGTCGATAATTAAATACTTAGTTATTGATTTTATACTGTGTTGATAGGAAAATTAGCTAAATAATGTCGTCTAAATCTAGGATTATAAATTAATATTGATTCGTTACGTAATTGTGTTCTTTAAAATATATCTATTATCAAGTATCGATTATCGTATACTATGACCTTGATTCTTTAATAATGTAAATAACCATTGATTGTTAAATAATTAGCTTTTTCTATTGATAACGCTTTTAAAATTCATATGAAATTTTTCATTTTCAAAAGCTTTCACTGATAATAACTTATCTGTTTCCGTTGAACTACAGTAGAAATTTTGTAATGTATATTGAATACATAATGAATAACCAATTGTATAACTAATCTTAGCAGATTTTTTTATAAAAATGTTGATTCTTAGAATTTGCGATATTTATTAACTTTTCAATAAGAAAATTTACAGATTATGATTCCCCCTTCTATTTCCAGTATCAAATAATTGATCTTGGATCTTCGTTTTTATAATAATATTACAATGAAAAGCTTTTAAAAATCGTATTAATGAAGAATAGTATATTTAATATAAAGTGAAAAGGAGTGTGCCATACAGTTTTCAAGAAAACTAATTTTATTCTTGCGCTAATTTTTGCATAGTAGATAAAATTTTAAAATTAATTTATTTTATTTCACAGCAAAATTCGTTTTTCAATAAAATTAATCGATACTATAATTATAATGTATTTAAAAAAAAAAATGTTTATCAAAGTATACTTTAAAACCTATTTAATTTATATATAAATTAAATTATAATAATAAAAATATTGAAATACTACATTAAAGTGTTTTGCAATAATCCAGGACTTAATTTTCATTAATGATATTTTTTACACAACTCGTAGATTATTAAGTACATAAATAGACATTACTTAAAAATATGTGTCGGTGTGAAATCAATTAAGTTTTAAAATATTCTAATTTAACTTTAGAATCTTAATTCTGTTAATTAAAACTCACAATTTCATGTAATAAGCAATATTAAATAAAATAAACAATGATAAGCCTAATTTAAGTATAAATTTCCCTAGAATGTAAGGATGAACAAATCATTTTCAAAGAATTATTATATATGGTTAGTAGGAAAAATGGGGACAACAAAGATTATAAATGTAGAATAGTCTGTAATTTTTTTTAAATAGCAGTGGTATGATTAAATAAAAATAAAGAAATATTTTTAAAAAATTATCAGAAAAATAATAATTATAAAATTCATATATCTCGGAAAAGTAAAGTTTAAATGTTTTAAATAGTTAAGGAGATTTAATATATAAGGTTATTAAAAAAGTATTTTGTGCAACGATCGGATAAAAAAAATTTTATTTTGATAAACACAAATATTTATTTGTTTATATGCATTTTATGACTTATTTTATTATCATTTGTATACCATATAAATGATGCATATAAGGTTTTGAATATAATTCTAATATAATATTAATAAAATATATTTATTTAAAATAAAAATAAAAACTATTTAAATAAATGAGAATTCTATGTATTTTTATCTTCGATAAATACACGAAGACTTTCTTTAAAAAACACCAATGATATTTTATGACACTATTTTACATAATATTTTACAATTAAATAAGATTTCTGTAGTTATAAATCATAAATTAGATGTTAAAAGCAAACGTTTTACAATTTCTTCGCTTATGCATTGAATCTTTTTTAGAAATAAAAATAAAAAGGATTCTTTTATTTAAGTACTTTTTAAATGTTCTATATATAGTTTATACTTACATTATACTAATCGTAAATGAATGATGTAAGAAAATTATGTCGTTTCTGCGAATGAAAATACTTTGTCGGTAAGATGAACTGTTTTTAATTGAATAAATTCATTTGTATATTGGTAATTTACACGTATATACGAAATATACGTTATCTATTTTCATCATCATATTATAGATAATATCGTTCCAAATTCTAATAAGAAGAAAGTGTGCTTGATTTACAGAGTTAATTCAAGCATAAATTTATTTACTTGATTTAAACGCGTCGTTTGAATATTAATGTCGTTCGTAATTAGCAAACTGTTGCATTATTATAAAGTATAAAATAAATTTTACAGTTTATAAAAAAATGTATATAAATATTATTATCAATATATATTCTTACATATTCAAGGCTATTCCGCAGACGATTATTTTTTACAGCTGAACCGAAGGTAAAAATATAAGACGGAAAATCTCGTTTCCTATATGGAAAATCCATTGCAATTGAATGAATCATCGTTCATAATCTAAGCTATTAAATTTTTAACAATCTGAAACGGGACCAAATAAAATTTACATGAAAATCATGCATGTATTACAGATTTGCCAGATGTTTGCTTAAATCTTGAGCGCACAGATGTTATAAGTTGATCGAATTACCTAAACTTAAAGCGAATCGTAACAATTCCACCGGAGATCCGACGAATTCAATCGAGAACTCAGATTCTAACTTCGTTCCGATACGAAAAAAAAAATAATAACGTTCATCCTATATTCGAAATAACGTAATCTTCGCGATATCTTATCATCCGCGATTATTATATCCGCGAGGAACTTTACGCTCGAGTGGCTCGAGTCGCGAGTTTCGTAATTTCGCTGGATGCAGTCGAGGGTCCTCGCGACTACATAACCCAGCGGAAATGATTAATCCTGAGAACGCGTAAGAACCGGAAAATAGTTTGGCCGGAAATGTATTTCGAAAGTATGCGTCTCCTCGGGGATCAGAAAAGCTCGCTTGATTTTCGAGCGCTAAGGATATCAAAGTTTCAACTTCTTTACGTTTTTAGGTTAGGTTAGTTGGACACGTCCGGAACTATATTGGAGTTTTATCATCATCGAACGCGATAATTAAAAGAAATTATTTTCGCTGAGCTGCGATAAGAATTTCATCGTTTGATTTGGAAAAACAAAGTTAAAATTTGTATACGCGAACGTTACAAGGAATTAGATTTTTATTCAATGTCTTTATTTTTATTTTTATGATGTTTTAATCGAATCAAATTGCTTCGGATATAAAACATATTTAAATATGTTGGTATACATTTTGGTAAAAATTAATTAACGAAAATGTTCCGTGAAACGATTTTATACCTAATTATTCATCGTCTAATAGTATCTATAATAACCAAACAAAATACTCATCTGTTTTTTAAACGTCCAAAGTTTCGAGCACATGCCTTACGTATATACGATTGAAACAAATTGTTTCATTAAACTTATTAGTTAATTTTCTAGCTAATAATTAATAAGAAAATCTATTTCACTGGTCTCGCTTAAACGAAAATAAATTTATGATTAATCCTAGTTGGTAGATGTAACGACACCATTATAAACACAAATGTATTAAATATGAAAAATTGGTACGGCATTTAATGCGTATCTTCTAAGCGTTATTTACATGAAGTGTCATTAACGACATCAGTTGTACTTTTCTATGAACTCCCGCCAATTGAACCGCTTTTATTTCACACGAGATCAAAGTAACGACCCTTTCTCTGGCTGTTGTATGACTCATGCATTGTTTTTAATATTCGTGAGTCCCTATTACGAACTAAGTGACACGAAACATTTCTTCGCTCCGAAGATAAAGCAGCATTATTAAACAAATTTGTAGCGTGTTTATGAAATATTTAACGATAGACGTTTAAAATGGTTAAACAATTTCATATTGGATCAATTATTGTTATTCAAATTTTATGAAATTTTAATTAGAATTTAATTGCTATCGTATGATTTTCGAGCATCGTTTGATACGTTTTTTTAATAATAAATGATCGTAATTGGAACAAAATTTTTTACATGAAATAGCTTTTGATTTTATAAGTTACTTTTGTGACCATTCGTATAAAGATAACAACGACATGTTTAAAAAATGAACTTTGTTTTAGAAAATTTATGTAGCTGTTTTTTTATCGGTAAACTTTGATTTAGATATTTCGTGAATTTAATTTAATAGAAAAATCAGTAACAGAAATTGATTTTTTTAGTATTTAAGAATTATTAAAACAGAATTATTAAAATCTAAATTATATAACTGCAAAATGTAAAACCAAGATTTTTATACCCAAAACTTGTTATTATACGTAACACCGGGAGTTAAAAATTATAAATGAAAAACAATAATCGTTAAGATGACGACGTAATTAATAAGCGGAAATTAAAATCATGTACATTCTAATAAACGCGCGCTTCAATTACATTAAATTCCCATATATTCCATCCAATTATCGCTCCATAGTAGAAAAGGCAGATTAGTGCCGCGCAGTGACGCTGTCAAAGTCCAGTGTTGAATGAATACATGGATTATGTGACGTAACCAGCTAAAATATGTTTTTTTTCTTCTATTTGTTTCCCCCCTCCATTTGCTTCTCCGCGTGGAATATATGGAGATTTCGTCTAGTGCCATAACGCGAAGGCTATGATAAGCGAGTTTACGTCCGGCGGGGAATCGAACCGGAACCTCCAATTTTTTCATTTTTGATTCTTCTGTTTTTCTCATTTTTTTTTTTTGAAATTGCATAAGTTTGATTTGGTGAATCCTGTTCTTTGTACACTTTGTACAGTGCATCCGTCAGCTTATTATTTATTTCTATTTTATGATCGCCTTGTTCTGGTGCGTCGTAAAATCTTGCGATATGTTTTAGTTATGTTCGCGTTTGTTTGATGAAATTACGATGGTCATTTTTTCTTTCTCGTGAAATTTCGGAGCATGTAACGTTAAGCGCAATAACCGTTTGAGTTAAACGAGCAACAGACGCGACAAATTCATTATTGGAACGACGAATTAAAAATGTGCACTAAATTTATTATTTTTTCGGTAAATCGAATTCATTTTATCAAAATCATAAGTTTAGCGAAAATGCCTATTAAATCTTTATTTTTTTATGAAAGTAAAGATAAATACTACTTGATATTAAATTCTAATCTATAATGATATTCGAATAATGAATGTTCAACGATTTGAATAATCCATTCATTGTATAATTATTATTAATTTTTTCATTCTTTGTATAACCTTAACAATTCACTTAAATATTTGTATTGATCTTCTTATTTGAAAAATTATAAAAAAAACAATTAGCATACGATATATTATTTACACAAAATCTACATAACTATTACATAAACATAGTTAAATTATAATAATGACAGTTACGATGAATTTTTATTCTCATATTTCATTACACTGCTGTTACACGTGCAAGTTTAAATACCGTATGAAAATGTTAACGGAGTATATAAATTGCATTAAGCTATCGACAACTTTAAAATATGTAGAGACGAAATTTTTTTTTAACAACTTAAAGTACGAAAAATTCATTGAAAATTTATTTAAAAATTTTTTTATTTATTTCAATTACATTGTTTAAATAAATTCTATTGATAAATATATGTGTATATAATATACATACATGTTCATTTTTCTATACCATTTTAATTAATTACATTGTATCTTATTCAGTTGATTAAAGTTTTTCATAACATTTTCGAAAAATAATTATAAATTATTCCTTATAAATTTATAAAGTTGAAATTTATTAACTTTCAAATTAAAATCGATAAATTTTTTTAAATTATATGTTAATTAAAATATATCATGTCTTTGATTCGATTTAATTGAACAGCTCAATTTTTTTTTTCCAACAAACTAAAGTGTGATTTCGAAAGACAGTGTATAGTAATCGATGCGATATTTTTTAATTGTAAAAATGTTTATATTTTATGTACAAAGAAAAAATTTTAAACATTTATTATTTTATAATTATTAAGTATTAATTATATATCAATTAATTTATATAAAAAATATCTAAAAATTATAAAAATACTAAGAAAAGTTTATGATAATTAACGAATCATTTTTTTAGATTGCAATTAGTATAGATAAAATTACAAAAACTAGAATATTCTTTTTTGGAAACTATTTTGTATATAAATAAATTATGTATATTAATATTTAGCATGAAAACAATAATAATTTTTATAATTTCTTTTGTTCTACTGTAATTAAAATTTTTTTAGGATAAATTATTTACATGTTTCGAATGAGGTTGAGGTTATATATTTTTATTCTTATTTAAATATTTATGTACAGTTTTATTAATTATAAATGTATAAAAATATATGCGATAAGAGTAGTCTAGAGACTTTAAAATTCATATGAACTGTTATAATTTTTTTAACAAAATTAACGTGTATAAATTAAATATAGAAAAAATATTCTTAGATAATCGCATTTAAAATTTTTACGAGAGAATCAAAGAACATAATTGTGTGAAATCAAATTTAAGCAATAATTTAATTATTGAAGCATGTGTTTTAGTTATTTTAAACCTAAATAGAAATGATATTTATTTGTGTAGAAATACAAGGTTAATCAAAATACTGCTTAATTAATCCATCATCATTTGTCGGCAAATAAAAATACATCAAGAATTTTAGATACGTAATTTTATTCAATAATATTTTTTGTTTTTTCCAGTCAAGTCGATATATTATAATCACAATACTTTTAAATTTATTTAAGCCATGCAAAAATATGTGCGAATGAATAACACGCCAACTTCGTCGTCATCAAAGCTGTCATTATTATCTTTTATATACGGAGACAGAGAGAGAGAGAGAGAGAGAGAGAGAGAGAGAAAGAAAAAAAAAGATTGACATTACTGAAAAAAGATGATGTGATGTGGCAGGTAACAAAATCGTTGATTCCGAATGTGGATCGTAAAAAATATCTTATTTTATCAGTACTCGTAATGATAGGCAAAGAAGCGATTTCACTCGGTGATATAAAATTTGTTTCCTTAGCCTAAAATAAAGTTTGATTTTAAATTAAAGAATAAAAAGTAATTTTTATAATTAAAATTTATTTGGTAAAATTTACAAATAAATTAAATATGATTTAATTTAATTTTATAATATTTATACCTTCTTGAAATTATGAATAAGTGAATCGAATAGTGATACGAAATTCCTTTTTAATCCTTAATATTTCTAAACACGTCTTTAATGTAATGAATATTTTTGCTTGTATCAAGTTTAAATTAGACATGTTATGACTTAATTATTCGTCAACTTTATTTTTTATTTAATTCATAATTTTTAATTACTTTTAACAATAGTTCTGATTTAGTATTAATAATATTGAAATTTATTTATTTATAATTTAATATCAAAGTTTTAAAATAATGCTAATTATTTATTGCCTTAACAATGCTCTTGTATCGATAAAAACTAATAGAACTGCGCAGACTGTAAAGAAGATTCGAAAGACAAAAGGAAAAAGAAAGAGAGGAATATCTTATTAGTATTCTTATCGAGAATACGAAGAATAAAATAGAGGACGTAAGTGCAACGACAAGTTGGGCATAAAGAGTGATTAACTTATAAATAGGAAAGTTGATCTAAATATAAGAATTGGTGATGGATTCCGATGACACGTTTTTGTGTTGTCTCCTTGATACGTGCATAAATGTGTTTTAGAATAGCTTGAAAGCACGCAACATTGAGTTCTATGTATTTTTTTTCGTAATTCAAAGATAGTATATGAATTTCCATTTTAAATTGAGTCGTAATAAAATATATATTTACAAATTTAGTGGGTATACGGATAACCAATCGTCTAAAGTACTAACGAAGCTAAACGAATAATTTAAATGCTAAAACTTACCTAAAAAAAACAAATTCCATTAACAATATAAAATATTATTGATTGAATTATCGTTGAACTTATCGAAGAACTTACGTAAAAAATGTCGTTGAAATATAAAAATTGGCGAAAATGTATAATCTCGAATATACCGGCTTTTTGAATTTTTCTTTGAACTTTCACATAAATATTCGCTATAATTACAATGTTTAAATAAAAGAAAATTGAATACATATTATACACGTTCCGAGAAAGCTTATTTCAAGTGTTTATTTGTAATAAATATTAATTATCTATTAGGTAAATATAAAAATAATAAAATATATAAATTTGCTCAAATCACATACGTTATTTGTAGACTATCTTTAATTAATTTGCTATAATTATCTCTTCCTAATAAGAAGTAATCTACGATCTTTATTGCTCACCGTAATATAATTAATAAAAAAATATTCAACGGTTTGATCATTTTTAACAAATTTTTTACTGGTTTACATGGACTTTCGACGTAATTTATTTGTTTATTATTCCGAATATTTATTTAGAAAATTTAAAAAATCATTTAAAAAATAAATAAACATATAATTTAAGAGTGATGAATGTTGTTATTCGAGTTAAATTATAGTATTTAAAAATTTTATAACATTTGTAATTTATGTTCTAAATAATAAAATTGCCGTGAGTCTTTAAACTTTTCGAGTCGATTGGAAGGCACCTTATATAAAAGCGTTCAAATTCTCGAATAAATCTAATAAATACATTGTACTCGTACTCGATCTCGATACAAAGTAATTAAAGAAATCGAAGAAATTTCGAACTAAGCGTAATCTACGGAGATCGAAGGGAGAAAAGATAAAATCCTATTCGTTATACGTAGCCCGCATATTGTATTCTATCACAAGGTTAAGTGCACTGTGGGAAATACTCATAAAAATGAAGGCATATATCCTCGAATCAATATCGTTACGGGTTATAAAAATTCTTTTTAGTCCTACTTTGTTGTTTCATTCCAACATTATAGAAAAATTGATTGGAATAACAATAACTATCTTTGTATCTGTAATTGCCTGCAATCTCAGTTTTTAAACTAGTGAATCGCAAAATTTTTCTATAAAAGAAAAATAATTCTAAATTCAGTTGAAGCAACGTAAACATGCATTTTTTATCTTATAATCACAAAGCTATTTGAAATCAAGGACGTTTTAAATAAATTTTTGAAAGGATAAGCTACGACGTAGATTTAACGTTTAACAAGTTTCATTAATACTATTACATAATAAATGTAATATAATAATTTTTCTTTTCGCATTTCATAATATTTATTTATTAAACTGTACCTAATTAAATCAACGGTTATGCATACATGTGTATAATAACGAATGCACTGAAAAAATAAGTCAATACTGGCGGTATTTAAAGTTCTTTACGTATTTTTTTTTCTAAAAAATTGTTTTAAATTTAAAGTTTGAATCTGGATCGAGTTCAATGAAAGAATATTGATAAATTATCGTTCTCGAAGCATGAAAAATTAATTATTTTTCATAATCGGATATAAGTTTGATTAAATAAATAAATAAAGTACCGCGTATTTTATACAAATACTTTTACTAAATTATCGTTTAACGATTTAAAAAAATTCACACGTAAATGATAATGTAGTAATTTAAAGGAAACAACTTATTTTGAAATCTCGGTCGTACGAAAGTACGAGATTCGGTAGCAACGTACCAAACATTCGATCGAGCCGCGAAGTAAATTTAATCAAGCAACCCACGCACGTTATAACAATGTCCAAACAATGTCATTACCGATCGTAAAACGAGCGCACATAACGTTTACTTTCGTAGCTTCGAGAAATCCAGAGGACTCCGTACTCGATATTCCATCTTGAACATCGTCGACGTTTAGCACGACGCGGTCGATTTTTCAAAGCCAATGTCGATCGGGCGACTTTCACGCGTCGAAAATCCCCGACGATCGAACGGTATACAACATGGCCGTAATCTTATTCTCGAAGCTGGGTCGAAAGTGAATTCGCACGGAATCGCAAGGAGAAGCGGAGCTTGCGTCACGGACACCCGATGCGCGTACAAATTCGCGCACGCGCGCGCGCACACACGCACGGAGGAGCCGGTGGAAAATTAGCATCCATCCAATGCCGTGCAATTAATTTCGAGCCATTAGAGTCGGAAGCTCGGCATCCGCTGTCTTACCTTGCATCTCCTGGTGATTATGTTGAACACCGGCATCTCGTCCTCGTCTCTCTCCCCTGCGATCGAGCGAGGCAAGGAGAAGCGAGGAGGCAAGGAGACAAGGTGGCCGCGCTTTTATCGGGACCTCGGAATCGCGAGCAGCGCACCGTCGGCCCGTCGACTCGTCCCCGGCATCGGTATCGCGTGTTCTCCTGTCGTAAACAAATCGAAGCTTCGAGAGGGAGAGAGAGAGAGAGAGAGTGAGAGAGAGAGACGTCCGCGTGTAGAGTCGTCGATGACGCTTCAAATCAATTGGGAGCGTTCCATCCTCCGACGACCTTCCACCTCCTCCTCCTCCTCCTCCTCCTCCCTCTTTCCGCCGTCAGCGAAGATTCGATAACTCGGACCAAACCCGCGTTCCCCGACGGCGAACACGGCGAACACGGCGGACACGGCGGACACGGCCAAGACGGCGAAGGGCGCGACGATTACGCGTAGACGATTACGCGGAGACGATTACGCGGACTCCACCGAGATACCGAGATGCGACTGTTTTTTCTTTACGTTTTTTGTCACGTTTTTCTTTACGCGACGACGGGGAAGAGCACTTTCTTCGTTTCCAACGCAAAGCTCGCACTAGAGAATCGGGCTTCTCGCTCGATTCCCGAAACCTCGGAACGTCACAGCACTGTTGATCGGTGAACACGCCAGCGACGGCGGAGCGTTCGTTACGCTCTGGTTCCTCACCATCCCGAGGCGACGGCGGAAATCACGCGGTTAGCATCGACTCGGGAACGGTCCTACCGCGGTGGATCCTCCGCGCACTCAACGAAACCGAGAACGAACTTCACCGCGTGTACGATCCTCCACGAGGCGACGCACAATACAAGCCACTGCACTGAAAATACGGACGAACCGAGCGCGAGTCTCGACGTCACTTTTCACTACGCGCCTCTGGGTCTCTCCCTCCTAATCCCTCCTCCCCGTAGCGTCGATCGGACAAAGAAGACGGCGAAGGAGCAGAAGCGGAAGAAGCCCGAGAAGAGGCAGAAGAGGCAGAAGAGACAGACGAGGCAGACGAGGCAGAAGAGTCAGAAGAGTCAGAAGAGGCCGAAGAAGCCGAAGACGAGGAACGAGAACGCCAGCGGAAAAAAGCTGCGAGGTCTGCGTGTGTCTCTTATCTCCCTCGTGGAGGCGCGGGAATCGTCCGTCGTTATCGCGAAGGTGCGAGGGCCCGAGAGTTCGGTTCCTCCTTGTTTGACGACTTGATTTACGCCGCCGACTCGGCGCCTCCGCACTTCCGCGCCACCGGAGTTCCCGCTCGCCGCGAGGAGAGAGAGTGAGTGAGAGAGAGAGAGAGAGTGAGAGAGAGAGAAGTCGGACTGCACGCGGAGTCGCGGCGGCAGTGAGCGGCTGCTGTGTTCGCGCGCGTTTCAAAATCGGACGTCGTCTGGTCGCAGCCCTGGGAGAAAGACAGGGAGAGGGAGGGAGAGGGAGGGAGAGGGAGGGAGAGGGAGGGAGAGAGAGATTCCCCCTCTAACGTGACGATCGGCACCGATCGCGGCCGCGTATCTGCGCTCGCTCTCTCTCTCTCTCTCTCTCTCTCTCTCTCTCTCTCTATTTATGCGCACCGCGGTTCGTCCTCCGCGATCGGCGCGGCGTTTATTCCAGTCCGTTGGTTTTTTCGGGGAGTTTTCGAGATCCGAAAGGACACACGGACTCGTTACTCTTTTCCTTTCGATCGTCGACCAAACCGCTCGAACCGGTATCGATCGCGTAATGTTACGGACGATGCGTATCCCGGTCCAGCGGTGCGAGATGAATCCAGTACAGAGTCGCACTTCCATGGATCGATTTTCGACTCGGAGAGGTTTTTTCGTCCGCGGAACGATGAACGATAAAGAGAAGTATTTTATCGCGCGCTCGTTAAACGTATACCGACGACTTTCGAGACGTAGAAATCCGTGGCGATTGCGCGCGATCTTTACGTTTTTACCGCGTAACGTAGGATATATATTACGGATTAGCGGTAGCAGCGGACGTATTTAGAAGCATGAAATATTCATGCATAGTCTAATTATTTATAGAAACGTATATCGATAGTTTAGAGTTTACGTTGTCGAACCAGCGGCACTCGCGCAGCGTAACGACGATGGATACATTTTTAATTCGTCGTCGTTTAATTTTTTTCATCCTGAAATGACATCGATACGCATGAGCTGCTTTTCGTATCTCCGTTAAATTGCAAGCGGAGAAAAAATATAAAAAAGAACGCGTAACCGCTCTATCGCATGTAAATAATCTGTAAGCATTGTCTTTAGCGCAATTAAGGCCGCCCGTAACAGATGGAATTTCATAATTCGTGAAACCGAGTGGTACTTTGTGGTTCGTTGTGGTTCGTTGTGGTTCTTTGCGGTGCTTTTCAACGCTTCCCTGAATAAGGGCCGACAAAAGTCGCTCTCCGACCCAAAGTTTCCGAAAGCAATTACTCGATTTTTCCAGCGCTGGCTGTCCCGATCCGAACCGGAATCGCCCCTAGTTATGTAACTCGCAAGTGGCGGCCGTTCAAAGTCGCGCAGCACTGAAATCTCGGATTCACGGTGCGTGACGTTCGCCTCGTAAGAGCGTCGCTACGGTTCGCGTTGCGTCGGGGGTTACGATCGAACCTTGAGCGCCGTTACTTTTGATGGATCGTTATCGCTTGGAGGTTGCGTGCGATCGATCGGAACTAAAATCAATTAAAAAATTCAAATTTCGCGAATTTTCTTATCGAGCCTCCTCGCGAGGAATTCGTTGTCGTATTCGGTAAATCCAACTATTTTGTAACGAAACGTTTTCTAATTTTTTTTTATACGTTCGTTACGAACGGCGCTGTCGTCAATTTAGGCTTTATTTCTTGTCCACTTTATAATTAATTTTATGGTACAAAATAGAACGAATGGTTTACTTATTCGATATTATTTTTGACCTCGTTAAGTTTTATACACTCCATAAATCATTTTTAAACATTTTTTCCATCCATTCTGTGCAAGTAATCTTTGTTGTATTCTTTTTTTTTTGTATAAAAATACTCGTTAACGTTGCATATTATCAAATATTATCGGAACCCGTTTTCAATATATTTGTAAGCGTATACATTTTATGTGATTTATTTGTTGAAATGCAACTCGGACTTAATAACCAATGTTTTATTTTTTTACAGGAACTTTACGACGCGAAGGTAAACTACTCGATTGGACGCGAACGTTCGATTCGAACGCATCGACACAGCTGAAAATGCACTTTTTAAAAATACGGTTTCTCATTGACGACAATGACGGTAAAATACTACATTCTTCAACAGACATGAATATTTCATTTCCATATTATCATTTCCTCTGCGCCATTCTTTTCACGTTACTCGACGAGGGTCGGACGCGAATTAACCAATTGCACACGCCGTGAAAGTAACTCGTCGCACTCGCGATGAATCGAAAGGAAGATTAAGTCCCTTTGTGTCCTGCAGCAATTGACACTGGGATTTTTAAAAATGGATAGACTTTCCTTCGGCCCTCGTGTACAAGCCTCTACAAGACTCAATTTAAACGTAATTGTTCTCATTTTACGCGAATAAAAGAACTGTTTCGAAAGTCATCGATTCTAAATTATTTTACCCTGTGTGCGAAGGTATAAACTTATTTCAATTTTATAACGAGCATCCGTTAAAAAATCGAGAAATAAAAGATCTTTTAATTTTATTCGTTCATTTTTTTGAAAATATATAAAATAAGATATAACCAAATCAATTTTTTAACACGCGTTACTTTACTTTAGGATATGTTTACCATTAAAATGTTAGATAACTAGTTCAATAATAAAAAGTTCGAATGAAGGTAAAAACAGATTTCGTATCGATCAAAAATTAATCGATCGATAATTGGTAGAATTAGAAAATACTGCACTTAAGATTTTCAACATTTTATAACGAAACAAAGCAGAAAAACGTTTAAAATGAATAGTATAAATTTTATTGTATTAATTCATATTAATATTTTCTTTTTTTAATTTATATTTCAAAATTCATTCAAATAAAAAAAAAAAGCTACTAAAAGCTAACATTTACTTTTAATTATTATAGAAAATGTATCTTGATACAAATTATACGCTTCTTTCCTTTTTTTACCAATTTCATGTAACAATAAAACTATTTTGAAAATAAGTTCAAAGATTATTCGTGAATTTGAAATCAGCTACTTGAAAATTAAACGTGTAAATTTAACACTTTTCTTTGTAGATTGCCAATCAAGAAAACAACATTGTTCATTAAGCACGTAAATAAGGATATATTTGAGTTCGTGACTTCACTGCTTATAAAAAAATGATAATTGCTAGGAATGCAATTGTAAAGCGTATTAGTCGAAAGTTTTTGTAAATTATTAATAGCTTCTAAAATATATATAATAATATTTCAACGCGCCGATTATTTGATAATTTATTCAATTTCCAGTGAAATATTGTCTTATAGTATATTCTTTATTCGTTATAATAGAGCTAGTATAAATAAAAATATTTTATATACATAATATAAAAATTATGGCATTAGTATATTTAATATATAAGAAAAATAAATTAAATTTTAATTGACTCGGAATTTCTTAATGCTGGCAATCTGCAAACAGTTTTTTTCGACTAAATGCGGACGCACCTTGACCAAATTACACTCTAATATCTATTTACTACAATTAGATCTTGACTAGCCGTCGGTTCGCAAACTATCTCCGATTATGGTTTGTTTTTTTTTGTAAAAGTTTTACATATTAAACTATATGTTATTATCAATTACAACTATATTACAACTATAATTGATTAGTTATCGACTAATTGCAAAACTTGGTAACTTAATTCGATTAATATTATAGTATATATATTTTATTTATCAATTTTAAAAAATCTTTCAGAGATTATATTTGAATATTAATAATTTTAATTAAAAAGTTTCTTATTACTTTGCGCTTTAAATCTAATTTCGAACACTGTATTTCTAAAATTGGCATATTTCCATTTGCAATTGAATAATCATTTTATCTAAATTTGTCTGTATTAAAGTCGAGTGAAATACTATTAAATTAATTTTTGTTATATGAAAGATAATAAATATACTTTATAAATTATAATAAAAAGTTTCGATAAAATAATTTAATAAACGTAGAAATTAGTAGCGATCTAAATTAATATACCAGAAAAATTTTTCTTGATAATAATTAGCGATAAATTAAAATCTGTTTTGATAATCAAAATTCAACGAATTTGAAAGGTTCCAAATTAAAACAATAAATTTATATATAAATAATACCAAATCTTAGAAACTTGGAGTAAAATTATCTGAGTAATGGCCTAAATAATACTGTAAAAACTGTATATTTTTATAAATTTTTGAAAGAAATTTACGATAAGCGAAATCAAAAATATATTTTTATATAAGTTTTACTTATGTAAATATTTCCGTATATAGTCATTTAAAATTCAAGATAAACTTTCATTATATATTCTTACAAATATACTACAAAAATAATGTATTCGAATTTAAAAAATAAAACAGAAACAAAATAAATTTGATTTATTCGATGCAACGGAATACATAATTATTTTACTTTCAAATATGTCTTTTAATCTTGTAAAATATCAGCTCTGTTATTAAAATATGAAAAACTTTTTTAATACTCTTTTGATAATAAAATGTAATAATTGCTTGTAAATATTTATTTTTTAATAACAACGATCATCGCAGCTACAATTTTCTATCTTCAATTATGAAATTTAAAGTCACAATAAAAATGATTAATGTTGGGCGCGAACAATTCGCTTTCCCACAAACATACAAGGATCGTCTTTAATGAGCTACGAATTTACGATGTACTCGATTGTGTGTATCTCGAGATCGTATCATATCTGACTTTAAAAACTTGAATTTCTTGCATAACTTTTCAAAGTTTTTTCCAAGCTTATAAAATCGATCTTTTCGCGAATTCAAAAAACTTGTGTGAAACTATATTTCTACAAAAACCATCTTAATAATCGCTTGTATCCTATTTTATGACAAATGATTTAAGTATGTTTCTAATGTTTGCACGTAATAGCTGGACTAAAATATGATTTTCCGCGCTTAATTTTTTGCCGTAACGCATTCTCGAAGCTTGTGTGTACATCCTTCGAATACACGAACAATAGAGCGAGCAAGAGATAAAAAGAAGAAGAAAGAAAATGCGGGTGTACGTGGAGATTCTCTTGTTACGTAACAGCCGAAGGTCGGTGACTATTATATTTCTGTCGGACAGAAAAATTTTTTATTAGAAAAGGGGTTTATTTTCAAAATTTCAAACAAGATCTAATATACTTTTAATAATCGATTCGTTGGTTTTTCTAATAAGAATTTCATTGGTGTTATTACATAATGTTGTGTTATTTATTGAACTACACTTTTGGCGTTTTTATAAAACTTTAAATTCATGTAAATATTTCAAGAATTAAAGTTGGAATTAAAATTAGTCCATATACATTAATACGATATATTAAAAAATATTACAGCATAAATTTTATTTTGAAAGCGGTAAATTATAATTTATTTTTGAGATTTGTTCTAGGTAAATTGTATTTTTTACTGCATTTAAAGAATTCAGAAAAATGTCGTGTTCAGCTTTATTTTTCGTTATGGTACGAAAGATTTATAAAGATAAGAATAATAATGTAGATAAATAATATGCACCTTTGTCTATTTTTTATTCCTAAAATTATGTTTATAATTGAAAAACTATTTGCGATCGAAACACAAAGTGTACAAGAACCTAGAAACACGATCTGATTAATTTATCATAAATTTCAAAGTTTTAACGTTGCGTATTTGTAATTATGTAATCGAGTACTCGTTGACATTCTCTTTACTTTTCTAACGTAGCTGTGCACTCGTAAGCCGTTACAGCCAATAATTTTATTTGTTTCATTCTTTTATGATCGTCAACAATAACAATCGTCTCATTTGTACAATTATTTCAAATAATTATATTTAAAAAATGGATTGAGTTTAATTTATTTTTTTATCTCTTTAAAAGTATAAGATTTTTTATTTACTTACTGTTTTCATTGAAATTGATTGATGACTCTGTGCTTGTTTTTCAGAATAAAGCGTAATATTTATAAAAGTTGTTTCGCGATAATTTTATGTATATAAATATAACTTCCTGAATTATTCAGTAAATGATAGTAGTTTTAAAAAAAAGGAAATAGCCTATTCATCTAAAAAAATGTATAATTTACATGCTTTTTAACACATTTTTTTTGCAATCGTAAATTCTTTGATATGAGTATTTAAACAGCCGATAAGTTAAATTTAATCGACGTATTTACTTTGTAAAATACTCTACATCTTGATTTTATCAAGAATAACATTATTGTCACTTTCATAACTTTCATTTTCTAAAAACATATTTAAAAAAATTAATTTTCTAAAAATTATTCTAAAAATATTAGAAAACTTGTACTAAGAGTTAGTTAATTGCTAATTATTAATTTTCATGATTACAGAAACTTATTATAATTTGCACATATTAAGTAGTTTTTATTAATCGTGTAGAAACGAAAGATTATAGATATAAGATTTTGTAAGAACGCTTAATCTTTAAATGCATTTAAATTAAATACACGTAAAAATGTATTAGTAATGCGTTAGAATGTTTTATTTTTTGCAATAAAATGTAATATTAGAAAGTGCTGAATCCAATGATTTTATTTATAACGTATAATGGCAATTAATTTACTAATTGAAATTTTGTTAGGCATGTCACATAAGTTTAAAAAAAATTAGTTATTTTTGACGAAAGAAATGCTCGATATGTATACTTTCACAAAGAAAAACTATTTAATTATAAATTTATTAATTATTTCAAAGTAGTCACAATTTCTGGTTCGGTAGGTTCAACTCGAGTAATTGCATCATCGGATAACTGAAATAAACCTCCAAAGTAGTTCGTATAAAATTATGCTCGAAACATTAACGATTTTGATGAATCTCGCAGAGTATTCGCAACTTAAAAAAATAGTTTAGACTCGGTGAGTATCTTTCAATCATAGTTAATACAACATGTTAAAGAAATACTCCGATAACTGGTTTATTCGTAGGATTTGATATTTCATGACTCAATTTTTCGACAGCGAAATAACGGGACCGGAAATGTGTCATTCGAACTTGTTTATTTTTGTTACACTTTTTTTCTCTTCCTCTCTCTGTATAAACTTTATTCCTTGCGTAAATCACAGGTACATCGAAAGAGAAAAAAGAAAGTTCAATGTATAATTTAATCATTCGTAAGCGATCAGCGGAAAGCTTTTGTTCTTTTTTTTCTCTCTTGCATTCTTAAGTCACGCAAAACTATTTCGATCGGACTTCGGATTCTTTATTTGAAATGCGCATTAATTGTTGATCTTGGGTTGCGTGATACTTTTGATATACTAACCGAGAATAGATAAAATATTAAGAATTCTACATTCTATGTTACGATAGAAATTTAATATTTTTCGACAAAAATTAAATTTATGATATTATTAAAGCTATTTTTATATTCGTTAAATTTAATAAATCTATAAGTTTCGATATGGGCATTCACGCGGGTGTGTGTAGGTGATAAATTAAATTTTGTGTGTAAAAAAAATATCCATTTAATAATAAAATTATTATTTATGAATATCTAGTACATTTAAATAGAATCATTTTGTCGAAGATAAGAATTATTTACTTTATAAAACAGTATTTATTACTATAATTATAGTGAAATTGCATCAATTAAAAGTTTCTGTTATTCTGTTATGAAATAAATTACCTTGACGAAATTTTATTATTTGTTTTATTATATTTGTTGTTATATTGTTTGAGAGATAATATATCTTCAGTTTATGTAGAAAATCATAGATTAACACAAAATTTTCCATTTAATATTTATATTAATCATTATCAATTTAAAACATTCGTTGGTGTTAAAGAAACTACAAAATTAGACTACGAGTATATGAAATTTCAAAGCAGTCGTAAATTTTATGTCAAGATACTACACACGTAACTGCGTAAAAAGTAGATGTCAGGGACAAATATTTGCCAGACGAGTAAAACATAGAGTAAATGCGTAAAAATCAAATTTAATTATTTCCAAATATATTATTATTTATATAAAAAACATAGTAACGTAAGTAATAATAATGTAATTATATTTTTTCATTTATCTTACAATAATAAATGTATCTTTTTTAAAATAATAATACTTTATTTATCGTTAAAGTCATTTTTTCTCTTTTTTTCAATGTATTAAAGCCACTTCTTTCATTTTTTTTTCGATACAACTTACTTAAGATGGCAATGTTTTCACAATTTTTTTATAAATCATTTTTAAATAGTTTTTCTATTTAACTTTGATACAAATATTTTTGAATCGTATTCAGCTACAAAAATATACTAATAAACTACCCCGAATGAGTTTATAACATATTCATAAATGTTAAGATATGATTGCAAAACTTCTCGAATGTTGTTCTAACATTACAAAGTGCGTTTAAATTTACATACTATATTTTTCGTTATCACCTCCTTTATATAAAAATATGCGTGTCATTTTCTCCGTTGTTCTGTTTTGCCTCGTCGCGAGTCAAATGAAACTTTCATAAAATTGGTAATGAGATTTCTACGCGAGTTTTTAAACTTTGCCCCTTTATTTTCCTTTTATGCGCTCTTCTTTGACTGGTATTAAATATTTTTGCACTGACACTTTACAGACCGACGCGATATTATACCGAATGGGAAGATGCGTAGTATAAGCTTAAAATTAGGTTTCATAGGGTAACCAATTTTTCCGCGAAACATTCAGCGAAGTATTTAAGCGACTGTTTTAACACGCAAAATAACAGAATCTTCGAGAATTGTCGCAAATGTGTCTCGGTAGTTTCAATACAATTTTATATTATCTATATTATGTAAAACTCGATGATAGTGTTAAACTTTAATTTATGCATTTATGAATGCGTTGAATTTTATTTAACGTTTTTTTTTTGCAAGTCAAATTCATTATCTGTTCTAGATTTTTAAATATAGTACTCGAAGTTCCAACTGTCTGTACAACATTAAATAAAATTGAAATCGCTGAAAATTAGTATTCATTTCAGGTTTATCCAAGCGTATAAAACTATTGTTATTTTCTATGTATGATCGACTTAAATATTTCATAATGTTCGATTATAAGCTTTTCGAATAAAGAAAAATAAATGTTAAGCTTTTAACACTTGTAATTAAGAAATTTTATCTCATATGTTACAAAACAAATTTATGTTGATGGTAAGATTAGGTCGACTATTTACAAAGAAATGCCAGTTAATTTTAAAACCACGTGATCACAGTTAACAGACAAGTGTCTATTAAAACGATTGACAATTTGTCTGTAGCTCGAAATTAATAGACAGCCACTGTTGAATTATATTATCGCATAGAAGATCTGTCAAATATTGCTCTCGAAATTGTTCGAAGTAATAGTTCTTTCACTATAGCATATTAAATATAGTTATTAGCTATTAAAGTGTTGCTTTTTAACAATTACCTTAAAATAAATATTTGCATTTGCTCCATCGGATATATTTACCATCTACAAATAAACCATTCGAATCTGATAAAATCATACATCGCTCGTATATATATATTTAGTTTATCAAAATCAAAGTTGTACGGAATTGATGTAAAACATTCATGTAAACATGATGTCACAATCTTGCATCATAAGAATCATAAAAAGGTGCTGATTTCACTCTTTAAATTTCGCAAAACGCACCATTTAACGAATGAATAAAAAAACCGCGAGTCAAATGAACAAAAACTGAAGGAGAAAATGAAGAAGGAAAATCGTAATTTTTTTATCGAAGCGAGTTCAGCTGCGAGAAAAATCGCTTTCAATTATCAATGCCAGCAAAGCGAATCATTACTAGATATTCGCAAATCTTGTTTATATGACTGTACAGGAAAAGGAATCGACCTTTAACAGTACATCCGCGAACATGAGAAAAAAAAACGTTTGCCTATTATCTAAGAGAATAGTTGTACCACGAAGATAAAGACATGTGAACGCGTTTTATAACAAATTGCGCATATCATTGCGTATTTTGACTGTCGATTCAAGTTTAAATCGAATGAATAATGAAAACGTGAAAAAAAAATGTTTCGTTTTTAAGAAACATCTGAAAATGTTTTTGTTAAAATTATAATCTTGTGTGCGATTTTATTTGAAAACTTCTTATTTTTTAGAATAAATTTTTATGATTTAAAATAAAGTCTCGATAATTTTATGTGAAGAGTAAAGAATAGCAGATATTGAAAATATTTAATACAAAAATATATTTCTTTGTGTAACATCCACTACAGCTATTTATGCAAAATAAATAAAACAAGCTTTTAAATTATTCAAATTAAAATTAATAAAATGAAAATGAATGAATACGTGAAAGGATCTATGATCTACTTAATGATTCGTTATAAATTAAAGAAGAGCTCTTACATTAAAATTCTAGCCCTTTTAAGATTTGTAATTTATTTACTTATCATTCATTTTAATCTTCTTGAATCACATAACATTGTAATTTATCAGCATTCACAATTATTACCTGCCAATTTCTATGCTATTACCTGTATTTATTGCATTTGCGCAAATTGTAAAATATGAAAGATTATTCAAATAAACAGTAATATTTATTATTCTCATTGCCTGTAAACTAAAATTAGGTTATGAATAATATTTGCCTTGTACTTATTTCTCTTGCCTTTGTTCGTATAAAATAGTTAATAGATTTAAACAGAAAAAACTTAATAAACTTAATATTAAATTTAATGTGAATAAAAAAAATGTTTTAATTCTAAAAAATTAATTTTTTTAATTCGCTTATCGTAGAGTTTCTATATAAAATCGTGTTTTCATAGAATACGAAGAAAATTCATTTAATATTATTATATTCATTTAGTTTAATTAATTAATGGAATAATAATCTATGTCTGAAGAAGTTTATCAAAAAATTTGATACAATGGATTTTAATACCATAAGTTTAGGTCCAGATTAATTCGATAATATTTATGTAACTATACTTTTTATAAACTGTAATTAAATTTTTTATGTACTTGTATTACTTGTCTTTACACATTTTTCATTACACATTCCTAATAATTTAGTATGTATGTGTACAGATTCTTTATGTTTTATAAGTTAAAACAATATTGATATATTACAACAATTAATAAAATAGAAATACAAATTTTTATAATGTTAAACTATTATTTATAAGATTTATTTAAATAATTTTTTTAAGGTAAATATTTTTCTTTAGGCATATTTATAATAAAGATTATTTTTATTCTCTTTTATGATTTCTATCATAGAGAAAAACATATACTATGCTTATGTTATTTTGACGACACGAATTTTATTGTCACGATCGTACGAACTAAGATTATTATGAGTATGCAGCGAAATCTGATGCACATTGTGACGTGAAGTGCTAAATGTGTGACGTAAATTGTAATCTATAACAAACATAATGCGGAGAATGTTTACTACGATAATATACATTTATATGATCAGTTTTAAATGTCTTTCAATGCGATAAAAATGTTTTCAATCAACACATTTTTTTGATCTTAAATTTCATCAAAAATTTTTATATAATAATATTACAATATTGCTTTTTCTTTATTCATTCGTTTTCAATTCTTTGAAATTAATTACCTTTGGTGTGCGAAATAATTTATAAAGAAATTAATATTTAATTTTAGTAAGTATAGGATTATATATATACAGGTTTATTTTAATACATTCAATTTAACGTCGAGTACTATATTTAATAAAAAGTTTCTATAAAAATATATATTTCTACTGTCTTATAAGTATAAAAGTCAAGCGAAAAGTTTATATTATGATACATGTTGTACAATATACACGATATTAAAACACAAGAAAGCGTATTTTAGTTTCGATGTACAGATATATATAATTTTAAAAAGAGTAGTTAAGCCGTGAGACATTTACGAAATCAGTATCGCTCAAAATATTCATAAATGTTATTGTTTACGCGAAGTTCGAATCTTTCTAGCGTTTTTGCAATCACAAAAGATTATATCTATAGCTTAGATCCATCAAAAATGATTCCCCTCGAATAATTTGAATGACGTAGAACAAGATGAAACGATAACACGACCCACTGAAATAGGGATTTGTAGGTCACTCGAAAAATAGTCGATCGCGAATCTCCTCTGGTTGGATCGACATCGATCTTCCATCCTATATTCCAGTCGATCCTGAATTTAATTTTACCGCACAACTCGGCGTTCCTCGTTCTTCCTCAAAACAAACTTGGTAGCCACGTTCGCGGTATAAGTTGCATCGGCATCCATCGAAATTGCCTGCACTTTGTACACCCTCCCCGAGCGAGCGGAGTCCGCGAAATCGAAAGAAGTTGACGTCCGTATAGACGACAGCGAGCGAGAAGGAGAGATGCATCGGACAGCCGCGAATCTACTTTGTCCCGCGAGCCACGTCGAGTTGATCCATTATTCAAAAAGAAGGCAGAGGAACCGACGGGCCAGCTGGCAAACGAGATTGGAGTCGTTTGAAGAGCCTCAAATATTAGTTCAGAGACTATTCTTCCTCGAGACTTCTGCTGGTGTTGTTCAGAAGTAGGAGAGAGAGAGAGAGAGAGAGAGAGAGTGGGTGGAGCTTTTCTTCGAGTGCTCCAATCCTTACGTATGTATAGAGAAATGAGCCCAGTCTCCCTTTTCGACTGCTTTCCTACGACTTAAAATTCTTGTCTTTATTTCGATCTTTCTCTCTCTCTCTCTCTCTCTCTTCCAACCTCCGCGTTTCTCTTTGTCCGGAGCAAAGATTCTTCTCGGCTCGACTTTTAATTTTCTCGCTTCGGAGGATCATTCTCGTGTACGCTACACGTAGTTCGATTTCCACTGGTCTAACCCGCACAATCGTCTCTTTTTATGTCGCTAGACTTCTTTGACGTCGCGTGAATTTTATTTTACAACGAAACTTACGTGACCTAAAAATTCGATTTACTTTCCAGCGAGAACGATTTCGAGAACATGGTAAATTTTTCCAATGTGGGCCAATGGTACGAGACTTGGTGGAAAATCGTGGAAAATCGTGAAAAGAGCACTCTTCTTCAAAACTTAGAATTTTCACAACCGCGTTGATTCGCCGATAGTTGGAAAAGTTATCGTTGCACGATTTCCGAATCAAAATTATGTACGGATCACTTCGCATAAATTCGAGTTACAAAATAACCTACCGAAAATATATCGGTAACTAATTTTTTTGCTCGAATTCGCTATTGCAATTTTAATCTACGCTGCACGTACATACAAACGTCCGAATTCGAAATCGATTTATTTTTAAGAATACGAAATACCATTGTTTGAAAACAATCTTACGTCGAACGTGTTTATCGCTTCGATTTCTTTATCGACTTGCATTGTACAGGTTAACGCAGATTTTGAAGAAAACTTTACTCGTTCCTCGGGATAAATGTTCTCTCGAGACATTCGAAACAATAAAAATATTTATGAACGGGTACTCGTCTTCTCCTCTCTCGCTCTCTCGCTCTCTCGCTCTCTCGCTCTCTCCTACTCAGCCTACGAAAACCCCCGGCGGCAACAATCCAAGCGACTCGCGGCACTTTTCACGTGCGGCAATTAAGATCCGTACATACACGGTTGCGCTTTTTTGGAAGGTACGTTGTTTAGCATCCGCGAGGGTCACCGAAGCGCCCGTACAATGGTATCCTTGATTTACGAGAAGGTCTGCTTTACGCGAGCACAATAACGCGCGAGTTCCCGAAACCGAGTTGACTCTCGTGTCGTTGTGCACGCGTAGGAAACTCCCGGGTAACGCTTCGTTGACGAAACCACGCGAGCGACACACGATTACGACTCCATCGCGAGTCTACACCTCGGCGTAGTTCGCATCGGATTCTCTCTTATTTTTTAACGTATCGCGATATTATTTTTCAAGGTCCTATTCCTCCTATTATTCCTCCTATTATTCCTCGATGTCGTTGCGGCTCGACTTCGCGACTGAAAGCGTAACGAAAAATTTGACGAGACGCGTCGTAGTTTTTTTTTTCCTCCTCTCCTCGACGAAGATAAACAATGACCAGTGGTGCGCGTATCTCCGCGATTCATCGGCTCGTCTCTTTGACTCAAAGTGCCGCCGGCCAGAGAAAAATCTGGAGCGTACGAGTCATCGCGGTACGATTTCGCCCGTGCGACAGAAGTTGGACGAGGTGGACTTGTCTCGACGACTACGTTGACGAATAGTTCGCGTGCGAATTAATAATCGCGAGCGGTGGTTGGCTTTCTGGTTCACCGATTTTAATTTACGATAGATTTTTCAAAACGAATCTTTCGGATTCCTTCGTTTCTTTATCGCGGGAGAAAATAAGTACCGAGTTTTTATACGGGAAGGATATTTTTTGATGAATAAACTTTCGCGAAATGACAAAGGTGATGATTTTCGTTTCCGAAAAACTAAATTTTCTCCAAGTTTCTAAACGTAGTTGTAAATTGATTCCTTTTGTATCCTAGTAATAAACTGCTTCGCGAGAAAAATACGTGTTCATTTTTTATATAAAGTTTGTCTCGTAAGTTTTTGGATGGATTCACTTTAATATTATTTGAGTCGAACGAGACGAGAAATGGGAAAAATCTAAAGAAATATCGTCTTCGACTTACGTTTAATAATTTTAAGTATGCGAACATTTTTAAAAAGCTTCCGATGACAAAAACTTTAGCTTCGCAAGCGATTTCCGCGCTATTCATTTTTTGACTCTACCACTTAATAAGGAATTCTTCGTATATTGTACCGATATATCACCCAACTATACTGCAAAGTTTCGGATATATATACCATCCAAGTTCATACAAATCTATTACACCCTAAACCTATTCATTCTGCCCAACCCAGAGTCTGTCTGCGGATGCATGCAAAATATTTGTGTTTGTATATACGTACACAAGCGTATGTAAGGTGTTGGTAAATGGCAACTAAAAACTTTCTAAGGAATTTATAAAGATTTTGCAAGAAGTTAGTAAACAGTCATTGAATAAAAGCTCATAAAAAACTTATAAACATATGTGAAGAGATTATGAACAATTCGTGAAAAGTTTATAAATAACTCGTGTAACAAGTTTACGACGTGCAATTTATGACTAGTTTATTTAAACATTGAAAAACATTTACAAATAATTTGTACATTGTTTATAAATTTATATTTAAAAAATATTTTGCGTATAATCCAGGAGTTTGTCGCACTCAAAGTGTCTTAGTTAACGTATGTATGGAATTGGGTGCATGATAATTATACGAAAACATGTCGGTTTTCCCATGTTTGGTTACTTACGGTATACATCAAATGATGCACTTGCATTTCAAACAAATTTGCGAACTGTGAATATTTTTTAAAAATCGTAATCGTTCTTCGGATTTTCATTATTTTTTTTATGATCTCTTATTTTATTTTATTTATAAATATGCTATAAAAAAATAAAAACGAGATTACGAGAATTAATTTATTGGAATATTGTAGTTTATTCAACAAAGTTTTTTACAGACAGATACTTATTCATAAGATAGATTGTGAAGTGACTAAAGTGAATGTCTTGATTGATATAAATAATCATTGATAATCATAAAAAACACAAATATTCTATCGGTCGTTTTATTTTTTAATTCTTATTTCTATTTAGCTTAAAAGCATCAAGAAAAGCTTCTAAATACAAGAGTATACATTTTCTTTGATGCATTGATGTTACGACTATCAAAGAGATACTTTAGATGTATACATAGTGTATCGTAATTAAATAACGTGCGCTGCTTTCATTAGGAACATTAGGCACTTAAAAAGAACTTCCACTAAATAAGAATAATAGAAAGAAAAGTTTCTGATATTATGCATTTCCTGGAATTTTTATTTATAATTCGATTAATACTATTGTTAATTCTACAATATATATCGATAAGTTATTATTAATTCTACTTCGTAACTAATTAAACAAAGTTGATAAACTTTAGGAATAATTGGTAATGACAAATTGTTACCGTTTTTGACACGTAAACTAACGGTATCTATATTTAATGCTATTTCTAAATTCTTTCGAGTACAGTAATGTAAAAAAATTCGCAAAAATAATTAGATTGTTATAATCATAAAGTGCATCATTAATAAAATTAAAAAAATTTAGGTTATACTTCAAATTAAAAAATTTAGATAAAATAGATAAAATAAATTCATGAAATTAATAAAATCAATCAGAATACTATTAAAGAATCTATAAATATATTTTTTCCTATCAGTATGAATTCAGTAGATAACTTTATTGCATAAGTGTTAAGATAAATGGTTAAAATATTTCTACACGTCAATAGAAATCTAAGTAATTTTGTCATACGAGTAATTAAATAAGTATAAATTATACGTTCATTAATCATCTAAGCAATAAACGTGTATAATATTTTTTGTAATAAAATACAACTATGAAGTATAATATCTAAACGTAGATAAAGTTTCCTGCACTTCAAAATAAAATTTAAAATCATACTAATAATATCTCTAGAAATGACAGAACGTTACTATTTTTATTTTTATCATAGTAAATTGTAATGATTTTAACCATTAAAACCATTGCTTTAAAAATATTTTCATATCCCATTTTTATATTATATTACGTTCTTAATTTGTACATTTTTTTCGAGTTTTCTAGATATATTATTAATAAATAATAAAGATAACATGCAATGATCGCATCTTAATCATAAGAATTTCTTAAATTTTTTAAAAACTTTCTTATCAATTTAGAATGTTTTCGAAATAAAATATATCTTTCCTAAATAAAATAATATCTGATTATTTATACGTTAATAAAATAATTAATCGTGATCGGAAGTATTTTCTTATACTATTCAGTATTATTTTCATATTTGACTATTGAATAATGTAAAATGAAAAATGTATATTATTGAAGGGGTATATATAACGTATTATTAATTATGGATTATATCGTTATATAATACCGGTATATATGAATAAAGAATTTATTAAATAAATTTTTTTCGTAATTACTCTTATATCTACGTATGATTTAATTTCAAATAGTAAATGTTATCAAAGTAATTCTTTTTATTCTTAATAATATGAAAGTATAAAAAATTATTTGAAATTATGTACAAAAAACAGAAGCTTCCATCAATTTAATACGGAAAGAAGCATTTTTAAGATTCTTCTTTTTTGTAACAAAGTTTATGGCATGTAGAGTCAAAAAAGATTCTAGAGTATTATTCTTGCTTTAAATGTGATAATGTCAAACTTTTTTTCCTTACATTTGTTCAATTATTCTTTTTTATAAAATAAAATAAAGTCTTCGCTATCTAACTAAATGATTTTTCTTGTTGTACATATCAAATATATTATATATATATTTTACATAAATGTATTCATTTTGTAGCAAATTCTAATTTGTTTTCAATATCATTACCAATATTTCTTTAAATAATTAAGCAAATTTAAAAAATTTATAAAAATTTATTAGATTAAGATATTCAATATAATTCTTTTTAAAATACTAATGGTCATATATCTAAATTTTAAATATTTGTAATTGTTTAATTTTATTAAGATTAAAATAAACAGTTGATAGAATTAATATATTTTTGTACATTTTCTCAACTTATTATAATAAACATTCATATTAATTTTGAGTATTTTGAAAAATTATAAGAAAATACCAAAAGAAGCTACGATTTAAAACTGAATATTAAACATATGTATTTTTATTATATCATCAATATTTTGAAATATCGTCTGAGTATGCAAATAATTTTTTTTGCACATGGCAAATAAAGTTCCAATTATTGTAAAATTAAAACAGGTTTTAATCCATCAATACTATCATGTAATACTTTTATATTTGGTCGTGCTAAATTATACATATTTTATAATTATACTACATTGATAAATGAATCAAAGTTGAAATATATTTATAATTTGATAATTCAAGAGAGTACATAATTTAACTGAAAAATAAAAATTATTGTAGACTACAAATATAATTATAACTAATTGTAATGATATGAAAAATAAATAGAAATAGAAATTTATATGTATTTTTTCATAATTTAAATTATAGTTTTAATTATAATTTAATTAACTTCAGAACATACAATAATTCTGAATTCAATAAAAAATATAATATGGATTTTATTAAAATAAATTTTTTTCATTGATTAATTACTAATTCGTTTATTTATTTGTTCTTGAAAATTGAAACTTGAAATGAACAATCTTTAATATTTACAATTTAAGGTATTTTGAAATAGATATAAACCTGAAAAAGCCTATTTTAATTATACAACTTAATATTTCTAATTTTATAATCATACTTCTCCTATATATAAATGAAAATAGCATTTTTAAAAAATTAATCTTAAATATTTGCATATTTTTAATTTAATATATTTTCATTTTTCACATTTTTAATTTGTCACATTTACAATTTTCACATCCATAAATTTGACTACTGGTATGATTACAATATTACGATAATCAACCAAGGGTATATGTTTCAGAGATATTCATTTAGAGTTTCAAATTGTAACGTATATTTTATGGATAAAGAAGATTTAAACAGATTATGAAATATTAAATATTGAATTTTAAAATAACATTTTTCCCGTATTCCAATATACGCGATCGATAAAAATTTGTATTTTCGATTTTTAAATTTTGAATATTGTCGAATGAAAATTTAAATAATTAATGAAAAAAGATATTCAAATAAATAATAGAAAATTTTTTCAAATCCTGTGATTCATTTGGAGAAGTAAACAAAATTGTAACTATTAAATACATAAACGAACAAGTTTGTTTTTATTTACAAGCAACTAACTTCATGTAATTTTTTGCTAAATATTACGTTACATTTCAAGCGATTAAATTAATTAATTTCATTTTATTTAATAAAAAACTTATTCAAGACATTTTATGATTATTTAAATTTGAGATACTTTAGTGCAATATATTAGGTAAAAAATAAAATTGATTTGTTTAAACTTTATCCGATTTCATTGGTTATTTCATATGTGCCATGTGTCGATTTAAAAGAGCGCTGGAAAAAATTCCAAAACAGTCGATGGGTTTCTCACTTTCTCGCTCATTACTCCATTTAATTATCGCAGAACTTCTAGTGCGGCAGTTCACTTGTATACATATAAAAAAAAAGACGAACTAATGAGTTAAGTCAAGTCTGTTTTTAGAAAACTCTACGAACACAGAAACTATGCAATTCCACGTTTGGCGCTTGTATCGAGGTAGAAAAACGCCATTTAGCCCAGACGTTTCAGGTTTTGAGGTCGAAAAAGTTGTGGGTCGTTTTGATAAAGTCAAGGATTAACTGCAAAAACGTTTTTGAAATTTAAAATTTAAGCGGATGCTTGCGTTAAACAAAATAATATTAAAAGCGTCCTTGAATATCAAAATTGTCTAAGTCCATATTTTATGAGAACGAGACCTCAAATGTCGGGTTAGATGAATTTCGCCGTTATGAAAAATGTACTTATCCTATTGCATTGTACGAAGTCACATTTTATATGATTTCTTTACAAAGAGCGTCACTGAAAATGAAATAAAAAATTTAACTTTAAGATGTAGAATTATATATATTACCTTTATTTGCTTTTTGAAAAATTTCTTTTTAACTATTTTGAAAAAAATTATACGTTTTTTAATTGAAAAATGTATTTCAAGTTTTACCAAATTACAATAAATTTCATGGTTGCAAGGAATATAAGATAATAAATGCTTGTTAAGAAAATATATTTTTTTTAAGATTTTAATTTTATTTTTTAAAGTCACGGCCATTTAAAAAATGCGTATATTGCTTTAATAAATCAACTGTCGCGTTTATTTATCGTAAATGAGTTTAAAATTATTGATTAATTTACGTAAAAAATTGTGAGAAGTATTTTTCATTTTAGATTTTTTCAAGTGTCACGTATATTAAAAAAGATTTAGATTATGTTCCACACAAGGTAAATATTTGTAATCATTAACTAATACAAATTCTTAGGTCACACATTTATGTTATAATTTTGCTTCTGTAATATCCCAACTTTTTAAAGAAAAATTAAAAAATTATTTGAGTTCTTTCTAGTAAGATATTTTTCAAACACTTCACACCTTTCGAAAAATGTTTGAAAATAGTAAAAGTTGAGTAGATGTTACACATTCGTAAAAAGCACTACTCGAAAAATACTTAGTGATTACTTTTTCATCACTTTTCGTAATTATGACAATTATTAAGAATCATCGTACTTTTTCTTATTTATATAGACTGTGCAATTAGTAAATGAATTTTCTTACTATCGAGAATATCTAATTTTGTAATAATTTCACTTAAAATTACTCGTGTGTTAATCGTTGAAATTTTTTTATATATTTGTATTGACGAAAAAATTTTAAATTCCGTATATTTACTATTTTTTAAAAATGAAGTAGAAGATTAGAATTAAAGTAAAAATTATTTTTAGATAATATAATTGTAAAGAAAAAAATTATTCTATATTTATATTTTATAGAATTTAAATTTCCACGTAAAACGTATTATCTTTTACTCTAACCTTTATTTGAAAATATTTACCTTAGAGTATTGTTACGTAAGTTAGGCTTTTGATATTATCTTGTATTGAATAAAGTCATATTTAAATTATTCAATCAGAACATATGAAACATAATTAAATCGTATTGTATAAAATTGGATTTCTTAATAAAATGAAAAATTTTTTAAAACGAAGATAGTATTTAAATGATTAAATTTCCGATTTTTATCATAAAAAAAATTATCAAGATTACAGTATATATATAATTTTATCTATTTATATATTTATTTTAAAATAAATAATCATGAAACAATAAAGCGCAGTTTTAAAATGAATTGTTTAAAACGGTTTTAGTATTATGTAATTAAATATTGTATATTTTTATAAATGATTTTTATGACTTTTATTCTTTCAGAGTATATTACAATTTGTATTTTCTGGTTCTTTTCGTGTAAATACAGATTAAATTTCAGAAAGGAAAAATAGAATTTATTCGAAACGTAATATTACACTGCGTTAAATATCCGAAAACATTTTAAACGTACATTTTTCTGAATATAAGTAAGGAACGAATGAATCACATAGATACTTAAAATTGAATCATTGTCAACATATTTATGTTGTTTGTATCAGCGGTTTTCATATGCTAAAGCTAAATTTTTAATTTTTCTCTCAAATATATGCAAAATAACTTAATATAGGTTAAATTCACGAAACGTAGTATGTATTTGAAATTCGGTTAAAAAAATCTTGGTTTTATCTTGAAAGGATTATCCATTGGTTTTATATTGTAAGTCGATATAAATCAGTAACGCGCAGCGCACGAATATCGAAGCGTTATACTTTGAATTGTGAAAAGAACACAATGATCAGCCGAGTTTTGTAAACTAACGGTCTATCGATAACTAAGATACAAGATTTTATCACGAATATTCAAATACCAGTTTTATTCTGCGCGTTTCTTTGTTTTAATTTAATTTACAAATTTTTGCGAGGAAAAAAATTTTGAATACTGTAATCGGAGAAATAAACATTATCAGAGCATCAAATTAATTCGTTATTGCCGTTGATAAACCGCCATTGGATCTTTATTACGATTTCGAGTCATATTTAAGTTTTTAATTTAGCGAAGGAAAAGGTAAATAAGCGAAGATAAAACGAGTGTCGGGCATTTAAACGGACGAGAGTTTGGTATACACTAAAAACTGAGGTATATAATAAAACGATGTTCCTTATCTAAAGGCTGTACTGTAAGAAACAGACGCCTCAACAATAATAAGTTTAAACGATTATGATTAAATACCTAGCCTAAACAACGAGACACGATTCTTTCAAAGTTAATAAAAAGATAATAAAAAGATCGGAGGAAATTAATTCACATTGATTTTTGAACTCGAATAATCATCCTAAGTAATACAAACTATGATTAATTAAACTTTTTGCGTATATTTAATTTAAAAAAAAAAATCAACCTTACTAAAAGAACAAATTACGTTCGAAAGATTTCGGTACATCGAACGTCAAAAGTTTCATCATTTATCTGGTTCATCTAGTTATATCTCGTTATCGTTTTTCATAGACGCCAGTCGCTCCGGATAATCATCGTTTTTTAAGACGGGAAACTCTCTTTCGTTTTTCTCTTTTTTCGTGTAACGCGAAAGTGTATGCATTCGATCGTGGATCGTAGTTGGCGCGTGTCAGCAAGCGTGAAATTACGTTAAGCTCCTATTTCAAAGTCGTTGATTGATTGAACGTGCGGACGTTTCCACGTACACGAGACGCGCGAAATTAGACAATATCTCTCTCTTTCTCTCTCCCTCTCTCTCCCTCTCTCTCCCTCTCTCTCCCTCTCTCTCTCCTATCCATCTATTTATGAATTTTTGTTTATTTTCAAGATTAAGTTACGAACGAGATTTATCGGTTTTCATTCTTATTTTTCATTTTAGTCTTTCTCGCGTAACTTTTGTTACGATAAGCTGGCATAAGAAAAAACAATGTATTTTCAAGCTTCTTGCAGCATTGTGAAATATTTAATTAATGCTTAGTTTTTAAATATGTCACATTTTTCAAGATTTGGAATTTAATACTTGATAACGGAAAACAAAACGTAATATAATATAAAATTAAGTATTTTACGAATGTTTTAAATTTGTATTTCATAATGTATACATTATTTGGTAATTGGTTAAAATTATTTGGTGTTTTTGAATAAAAGAATACGTATATCTATTATTATGAAATTTTATTTAATACTCTTATTTATAATACATTGTTTTTTCGATGCGGGACCTCCATATTTTTTAATCGAGCTAACAACAATTACATATTACAAAGGATGAAATCGTGTTAGGGTCGTTCGATGATATCCGATAGATAAAAAAATTACCGTTTGATCGCCATTTTAAATATTTTAAAGTTCCATAAAGTTAATAATAAAATCTTTATCCCATAATGAACGAATCGCATCAAATTTTCACTTACTCCGATACTTTCGTTTTAACAAGAATAATTTTAATATTATTTTAAGACGCTATAATTCTGCAATGAATAGAATTATGGCCTTCAATGTAATGCAATTATTCTCGAATACAATTCACACTTCCGTACTGTAATTCTATTCTTTCTGCATAATTTCAAACTTCGTTCAAGTGTTTTTACAGTCAATATTTTATTTTTAAGTGTCCAACAATTACGACAGAGAACTGCTTTATAAACAAAATGATCACGCTCTGTGAACAGAATAATTCTGGTAATCAGAAAAATAATGTAATAACTATAAAAAAATTGTTTTCGTTCTAGTTACTTTTCCCGAATTACACTTTAGCCTCTAAATAGTAACTGTAATGATTACGATCTCATTGAATCACTGCAAATCGTTTTTAAACTGTTTTGATGCTTTTCTTAATTACTTAATATTATGCAACTAATTTTTTTATTTCAATTTAATAGTTTGTTTAAACCCTTTTTTCGAGTCCAATAAACCATTTTGAATTTAATTTCAAAGAATTTCTCTATTAATTTGAAAAATTCAAATTACTTTTTCCGTTATTAATATACTCGTTTTTAAAATTTTGATAGCTTCTAGTTTAAAAGATAAAAAAGTAAATATAAAATTTTAGCTTACGTTGCGCATGTTGGTAAAAAGAATTGACTCGAGTAGATTAAAACCTTATGCATTTGTACGCAATTAATCGAAATCTATGTACGAAGTTTATAGCAAGCCACAAATGATACAGTTGAAAAATTTTTTCGGACGCAATAACATTACAAAGATTATAGATTAGGAAATTTCGAAAACTAGGTAAGATTTTGTAGTTATATTTATATTGTAATTTATAACGAACTAAAAATATAGATATACTTTATTTCTAAATTTTGTAATCTTAGAATCATTTTATTTGTGAAATAAAATTTGTATGTTTTATAGGAAATTTGATCTTATAATATTTTTTTCTTCAAAATAGTTCTTTCCACTTTCGATACTACAACTTTTTCAAAATTAGTAAATGATCGAAACCGTAATATTTTACATAATCGAGATTTTTATTTCACTAAGGATCGAACGAAAGTCTGTGTTAATCATAGTTTATATTTCATGCCTAGAAGATAATATTTCTTTCGGATATTCCTATTAAAAATGATCGCGAAGTATCTCACGAATTATTTACCGTCTCTTGTTAATATTTAAGAGAAAATAAACTGTCACATATTAATCCCTTGAATATTCAAATAAAATTTGGCAATAACGAATTATATTAGTCAATGCTGCTCGAAACGAGGAGATTTCTCGTTACGTTCGCGATGAAAAGAAGTGAAAATAAATTGTCGCTTGAACATTGTACCGGTGCCAAGTGTATTACAGAATTATTAAAATTTTGACATTTTGAGTAGAAGTAAACTAAACACCGTAGGAATCGGAACGGAATTACCATAAAAAGTACAGGAACGCATAAAAACATTTTCCAAAGTAGAAATTATCATCGAGAATATTATTCTTGAGAAAGCACACTCCAAACATTCGATCGTCTCTCTCGAATGTGATTATTCTCGAAATTCTCATAGACGTACACGGAAGTACATCAGCGTCAAAGCAATTCAACGTCCAATATCCCATAGAGCAAAGGCCCGTCTCGGCTTTCGGTTCCTCTGCTCCTCTGCTCCTCTGCTCCTCTGCTCCTTCACTCGCAGCACATCCCGACGAATTCGGCGAAAGGGAAGAGCCGCCGTTGGCGTTGCAGAAGGAGGCGTCGATGCGCGATCCGCCCGGACGTTAATTCGTAAGATCAATTGGGCGCGTATGTCTGCCTCGTGTTTGTGCAACGCGTTTGTGCGCAGTCGTGTGAAGCGCGTATGTCTGCCTCGGGTTGTACCAACGGAAGGAGGTTACGAGGATGTGTTTGGGTGCGGGAGGGGCGACGCCTCGTTGTACTGCGTACCTCTTAACGAGGAGCCGTGTTTGCTCGGGGAAAACCGAAGAAGCTGTCGGCATCTTTATTGAATTTTCTTTCGGTGTACCGGCGGTTCGGAGGTTCGGAGGTTCGGAGATTCGGAGGTTCGGAGGTTCGCTTCTCTTGTAAGCGAACCCAAAATGGAAGACTATTCGGCCCTACGGTATCCGATGTCCTTACCCTATTATTTTTTTACATTCAACTGCGTAAATTCCTACTTGTCTCTCTACTCGGAAAAGTAGGAGATCGTTTGGCTTTATACCGTTTTATTAGGATTTGTCAAATATTTCACTTTGCGCCTACGAATTGTCGTAATTGTTTGTAAAATCTTTCGTTAGGCATGATTTTAATAATTATTGATTTGTTATCTTTGTACTATATTAGGTTCAAACGGTATTCGGTTTGTTTTCTACGCGTTAATTTTCACTCTAAAAGGCAATAAGTAAGTTGTACTACATTTTCGTTTCGATGAAACTTTAAATTATTGATTTTTCTTACCGTACCTTTATGGACACGCTAAACTTAAAAAAAAACCCTGATATTCTGGAGCGTGTCTACGTTCTTTACTACGTCTTGCAACTGCGTCTTATTTTCGTTGATTGCACGAGGAAAAATATAGGTAAATGAAAACTGTATTTCATATATTTTAAAAAAAGTTCGGTTGCAACTTTAATAAATTAAAAATTCTTTTATAGGCGATCTTACTAATTTCTAAATGAATAAATTAATGTATAAAGACAATTTTAGACCGTTTGTATTATAATAATTATAATAACTATTGTCGTAATATTACGATCAGACTAAATAAGACAAAAATTTATTTTCAAACAAACGATATTTAGAAATATTGTCCGATTATTATTTTTTCATAAATTTTAAATAAATATATTTATATTTATATATTTATAAATTTGAATGCTTCTTCGTTACTTTTTCGTGATTTATTTTCTTCGTTTACCAATGAAATTTATGTAATGTGAATTAATCGAAACGAATTGTTTCCTGAATAATTAACCATTCGTTTTTCTTTAACTCAGCTTATGAAATTTAGATTTTTTTATTAAAGTATTCGAGAACGGTTTGAAATAACTTAATAAAATTATATAGTTTTATAAATATATATGAGTTACGTTGCTTATTAAATATTTTTAATGTATTCATTTCAGTTTTACAATTTTATTTTAAAATCACGTAAAGCACGACTTCAATTATAAACTGCTTAATTTAAAACAATTTTTATAATTAGCAAGATACGACTTGATTGAAAATAGCTACAATAAATTTTCAAATTAATTTTTAATTTATCTACGTAATAATCAAAACATTTAATATATTATTAAATAATTTTCCTGTATATCAAAATAAATTTTTTTGAAAAAAAAAGTTATTACTTTTTTAATCAATATAAAATTATTTTAAATGTAGTTATAATTTGAATATTTTTATAAAAGTATCTTCATATTTTTACTTGGATTTATATTTAATCGAAATAATACGTAATGTTTAGAAACTTACAAAATAAATATAAAATTTAAAAAGTTTAACAGTTAATTATCTTAACGAGTTAGTTTAAATTCAATTAATTATTACATGTAATCATTAAAATCCTGCATTGAATGAAATTGTTGTTAATACTTGCAAAAGATAAAAACATTCCTGAAATTCAAACCTTTCGTACTTACAAATTTGTTTACATTGCGATCGTTTGTCAAATAAAAGGTTAATCATATATCTGATTATATTGACTGAAACGTTATAAATCAATTAAATTATCTATGTAAAATTGCTTTTTATTTTTATCAATTAATAAAATTGTTAAAAATTAAAATTGTATATTTCAGATCTATTTCACTGAAAAAATTTTATATTACTTATATTTGAAATACGAATACCAGAATTAATATTTAAAATTAGTGAAATATAAATACGATATAAAATAATAAATAAAATATTTGACGTATTTGAAACTATTACACTTTTTTCAACAATTTATTCGTTATAATTTAAAATTTGAATTTGAGTTCAACTAAATTATTTGATAAATATTAATTTTTTATAGTATATCCATAGTATAACATTATTATTCATAGATAAGTAACGTGTACAAATAATTATAATTATGTTTTTATAAGAATATAACGTTAGATTTTGAATTATATTTTTAAATTTACTAAAAAAATTTTTGAAAGAATTGAATTATTTTTAAACATTATTTTATTTTGTTTACAGTCTTTAAGTGATTAAAAAAAGTATTATAAAATAAGGACTTGGTAGAAATTCTATGATTTTAAAACGTAACACTTGAAACATTGTAATATAATTAAGTTTTTGTGATTTTAAACAGTAAAAATCTTAGTTTAAAAGTTTAATCTTTGAATTAGCAACACAATTTTAAGTTTATTTTACTTTTTATAAATACTTAAATAGTATATTCTGAATTTAGAAACATCTTTTTCTATTGAGCGGTCTATTGATATATCTTTTTAAGACTTCGTTATTTCTGCTATATTTAACCTTCCATTTATTTGAAGATCCTTGTACCATTTTTTCTAATTTTCTAATTTTCACTTCATGTTTTCAGTTTCGAGGTTTGAACTATTTATTACTATTATATATAAGCATTTTATTTTACACATGCTTTTTTGTTATTTCTGTGTAATTATAATTAAATTAAATTTTTCTTTGCATAATCATAATACAATTAACAATATATATTTCGTACATTTTATGATTAATTAATTACTCCTGTATGAAATTTATTTCTTATATATTGTTAACTCTTTCAAAAATAAGATATACATATCGATTAATATAAAATATAGAAATGTAATAATAGAATGAATTATATTTTTATTGCGCAAATGATTTACATGATTTGTTTCTTGTTAGTTGATTATCATCAAAAAGTATTGAAAAAAGATTCTATTCAATGCAAATAATTCTTTCTTTATTGGTACGAAAGGCATGAATCAAATATTTTTTGCCATTTTAAATATAAGATACCTTTTTTCCTCAAATGCATGATATTTTCAAAGGTGTGCCTGTATAAGTATGTAATAATATTTTTTCTGATTTCGTCGTATCGTAATTTTTCAAGGCGTATTCATAGCGGCTGGCATTTGTCACTCTTTTATCACTTACACATAATTAACGAGTTATTTAAAAAATATATAAAATGGAATAAAAACTCGATTATGCGTTAAAAATAGGTTTAATCACTCAACTCTAGGTAATCGACAAGTGTTACATAATTTACGATCTACTATCTTATAAAAATGAGAGAAACATATCCGCACTGACTTATCATTCAATACTTCTTAACGGAATTGCATAATTCAAGAGGAGTTTCCTTTCTCATTAAAGAGAACCTTGAATTTTGCATATTTAACACAAACATTTGTATAGACTTACAATATAAAGCCGTTAATTCAATAAATTGTTTTGTACTTTTAATAGTCTTTTTAAACGGTTTTAAAAAAGTGAGAATATATTGTACTTCGCTGAAACGTAAACGATATATATTTAACAATCCTTTACATTATAATAATATTTACAAGATTTAATATCTATGGAATTTATTTACTATCAAGTTCCTGATATCTCTGGTATATAAAAACAAATTGTGCGTAAAATATAAAAGCGTAATTAATATTACACTCTGAAATAATCGTTTAAGATAGATTTTGTATATTCGACATATTAAATTTTAACTAGATTAAAAAAAAAACTTTTTGAAAAATCAATCGATATTTAATTTTAAAAATGCGTTACAGATTTTAATTTATTTAAAAAAGTATAATAATTATAATATTATGATACAAGTATTAATAATTCTTGTTTATAAATGTAAAATTCTAAATAAAGGTTAAAAGAAAATTTAAACGAAAGATAAACCTGTACTTAAAATTGACATTTATCTTTGACAGTTAAACAAAGATTCTTACATCACCTTGAGGAATCGATGCGATAGTCGCGATAGAATTTATTCGATGGTATTGTACTACAGTTAACAGCGATACTCGATGATACCCGATTCACTATCATAGAACATAGAATCGGCGCGCTTCCACCTCGTACTATCATCGAATCGATGGTTTGTATACGTCTAAACATAAACGTCGGTCATAAACTCGAGTTGCCTGCATGCACTTATAGCTGAAAGCGAGATTGCGCGCGTATATTTATGTAGCGGGTAGTACGATATCGGTGAACATTTACTCGAGGGTGAGGCTTTCGATCGCCATCAACCTCCCGTTATTCATCGATGGATGATGCCGAGACTCCAAACTTATCTCAAAGTAGCTGGCTAGTCTTCGGGGAGTCGATAAACCGGTGCATTTTTACACGGTGCATTCGATATCTTTGTCACCGGAAGGAACGTAAGCGAGTATTTACTTTAAGCAAATGGAGAAAATCGAGAATGCCAGAAGTGCTTTCAATTTTGACTTCGTATATAAATACTTTGTGAGGCGATTCCAGTTGATACGAGTATTTATAGTGTCGTGTAACAAAGAAGGTTTTCAATCCGGATAACAAACGTAGGAATCTCAAATTCATATTAAAACGAATATTGAACGAAACGATTACAATTTCGTATTATTAACATCTTTTGGGTTAAATTATCGAGTATTATTATAAGTATATATTTTCCTGTAATCGCGAATGCTCGTTATAGTTTTCCGTATTTTTCAAAGCTTAATATATTTTGTAATAGATACATAGTAGAAGCTGTACATATTTATCTAATAAAAAGTAATAAGTCGTAAAGAAAGTTTACTAAGAAAAAAAAATCATTACGGAGTAGACGTCGTAATTATTTTTCAATAATTTATGCTTATTTTACTTTAAAAAAATTAATTTTATAGACTATGTTTTCAATAACATTTTATTTGAAAGAAATATTTTTGTTGTATAAAAAAAAGAATAAGCTTTGCGTTGCGCTCGAAAACACTACAAACTCGAAAGAGAAACGCTCGCGAGGGAAATTTCAGAATGTAACGAAGCTAAATAAAGTAATAATCGAAGAGTAAAATAAACTTACGCGAGTCGCAGCGATTTCTAAACTACCGGGTCACTCGCTATGGGTCCACGTATGCACGACGAGGGAACGTCCGCAGTCCACGTAAGATCTAACGAACTTAGAGAGGCGAAATGGAGAGAAAAGACACCCACGGAGTTTTCTCTCACGGCGAAGCGCAACACTAACCTCGTTTACGTTTTTGTGGGTAGAAACTCTAAAAGAGTAACGTAAACACACGAGGAAGCAACGCGAGGAGGAGTTGATCCACGAAGATTGTGGATTGGACAGAGACGAGGTGATGCGAGTAACTTGATCTTAAATGGATGCAGTCCGGTGTGATGTCCTACTATCTAGACTTCGATCCAGCCACGAGATAAAGTAATATCGAGCCTAGTTGGCGACGTAACAGATAAGTCGCGTAGGGGCGGAAAACATCAAACTGAACGCAACTGTCGCGCGAGCCTAGAAGTCGGTGGACTACGGGATGACAGGTTCAACGGTGGTGAGGAGTGCCGTCGAACCTAGGAGGTGTTGTCTTAGCTATCGCGACGGTCACCTTATCGAAGTTAAGAAAGAAATCGCCGAACCGTAAGATAGTGTAAGAGATCGCGACGGTTCGTGGTGTAAGTCACGAAAAATAAAAAGTGCATCTTTTAAAGCTCGATGACTCTCGGGAGGCAAATATGGTCAGGATCGGGTAGCGAGGCGATTCGGGTCGACTCGTGCCACCGAATTTGTTTACAGGAGTCATCTTACGGTAATGAAACGGTCCGGGATTATTCGGTAATCGGTAAGAGGTGAAATTTTAAGATTGGAAAACAATGTCGTGAAAGTCGAGACGGGGCGAAGAAGAAGGTAGCGAATATTACGAATACTAAGAATCCATTAGAGATAAGGGGCGAAACGAGAAACGAGAAACGTGAAAGGCTTAAATAGGCATTTTCGGACCACGACTTCGCGAAGCGGACGATATTTTGACGCACAATCGGGAACTATCCGAACGCGCGTAAGAGAATCGAAACGTGATCCGAAACAACTTGTGTACGTTGTTCGGGCCATGCAATAAAATTTTTAAATAGATAAATTGATTACACAAAACAATTACTATTAAGAGTGTGCGTAAATTTAAGTAAATTCGAGATTTTAATAAAACTATGGAAGTAGGAATTGTATAGCTCTATTAAAGTATACGATAAAATATATCTAAACGAATAATTTAAATGAACTTTAAAACGTCAAAAATTTCGATATAAATCGCTAAATATTTATACCGTTTTAGTAATTTAATTGTACCAAAATTTTAAATTATTTAAAAGTGTATTAAACGAGTTTCAATATCAGATTTCATTTTCCTACACAATTATATAACTAAAACCGAAATATTAAAATTTTTATGAAATTTAACTATTTTCACGAAAAGACAAATATATATAACCGTACATTTTAAATCGATGAATTTCGGATACGCAATAATACTAATTTCAAATCATAAATTAATAATTATGATTTTAAACATGTAAAAGTTCTCATCTGGTTTATTTTCACAAGAACAATTTTGTAAAAAACTTTATATAAAAAATAGATTCACGATAATAAGATAATAATAATAAAATAATAAGACAAAAAGCAGAAAACGCTTACCATTTTTGTTTAAATTGAACTAAAGACAATTATATGTTATTCTTATTAAACGAAAGGAAAAAATTTCGAATTAAAAGTTACATCAAGGAATCGCGAGCGAGGCTTTTAATTTGTAAAGGATGATACATTTCTTCGCTGAATAAGAATCCAACGTAAATTTGTGCTCTGCAAGATGCACGAAAGCCAAACCACACCACTTATCCTCGGAATAATCAACGGACAAGTTCCAACCGCGAGACTTGGACTCTGAACACGCAAAGTCAAAAGGGAACTTGGAGTTCGGAAGTTTGCACTCACCTCGGAATTGCTAGTGGCGACGCTGCTGAGACTCGGAGACATTGCACCAGTTGCGGGATCCGGGCTGGGGTCCATGAAGCCCCTGGACATCAGATTCGGTGCCTGTGGATACGAGGCAAGATGCGAATGCTGATGATGCTGTTGCTGTTGCTGATGTTGCTGCTGTTGCTGCTGTTGCTGCTGTTGCTGCTGTTGCTGCTGTTGTTGTTGTTGGTGCTGTTGGTGTTGTTGATGCTGTTGTTGCTGTTGTTGCTGTTGGTGTTGCTGCTGCGGATGATGCTGATGCTGCTGATGCTGCTGGTCGGATGGAAGCACCATGGAACCAGGTGGTGCACTTTGCACCGACATCGGTACATGGTTGGGGCCCGTGTCGACGACCGCGGGTTGCGGCTGGACCCCGAGGCTGCTGCCAAGACTATCCTCCATGATACCGTTGCCCGAGGAAGAGATATCGGACGAGTTTCGGAAGGACTCGTGCAAGTACTGTCGCACCTGGTTCTTCTGCTTCTGCACCACATGGTAGCGTGTTGGATTTTCCAGCAATGTTCGCACCTACGATCAGTGCGAGGAGATACGTATCAATAATGTTGCTTCGAAGCGTAAATCGTTGGAGCGATTCGTCGTCGACGGTCATGTTTTTTTTTTATTATTTAGATTTTATTTTTTTTTTTTTTTTTTATTTCTTCAAAATTTTTTTCTATTGTACGGATAATGTAATCAATTTCATGTAAAAAGTACCAATCATTTTACTTTTATATTTAAAATTAATGATACATTTATTAATTTATAAAGAAGGATACTATTAGCTCGATAAATATTTTTAAATCTATTTGGTAACTTAATTAGTTTATTTATTTTCATTCACGGTACGAATCTTATTTATCTACTTAGATTAAATTTTCGAGACATTTCGTTCTGTTTTTTTATTAGTTATAATTATACTCAACAAATGATTGTAATTAACGCGAAACTGAGTACACGCAATAAAATACTTAAGAAATTATTTTGTATGGAAAACAAAAAATATATAATTTAAAATTTGTAGATATGATTAAAGAAACTGTCACGAATATATAAATTATTTAGTTAAAAGTATTTGGCATTTTTCAAAAAATTTTTAAATATTCCAGAATATAGTATTTAATTTATTCGATCAAATACAATAAAATTTAATAAAGATTAGATTTTAAACGAGTGTCGTTGTTATATAAATTTTTTTTATCGAAGGTGACCTATTTTCTTGTCATTAAAATAACAAATAAGTTTTTATGATAAATATTAGGAATTATGTATTGGTATTCATTATAAATTTTAATAATTTGTTAACGGTACATATTTTTATATACTTGGAATCTTTATTAATAAATATTGAAAAAGAAAAATGTCGATAAAAATGATATCTTTGATCGTTCTATATTATTCAACATCATGGAAATAAGTGTAAGTTTACCCAATCCTTTAAATCATATAACTATTTGATATACTCACGGAATTCCACTTTTTTTGTGCACGTTACGATAATGGTCCACGCCGTAATATCGGAAGATATTTAATAAGACATGCGATGCCAACAAGTCCGAAGCGTATTTCGAGCAAATAAATATTGACTGATAAAGACTATATTTATGTGTAAAAGAAACTTGCAAACTTCTATTTAATACTTTTTAAAATAAAATTATGAAAAATTGTAATTGAGCTTGAAAAAATAGTTAATATTTTTTTATTGTTTAAAATATTAATAGATTTATATTTTAAAAAATACATAATTTAAAAACAGACGATGAATTGTCTTACAAAAAGCACATTTTATATTTTTTTAAATTTAAGTTAATTAAACAAAAAGGCAACTTAAAGTTGAACGAGAGATCATAATATTAGGAAAATAAATCTTATGCGATATTTTAAGACTGGAATAAACAAAATATATAGAAAAAACTATAATTTGGGAATAATTATCAATTCAGTTGCGTGTATAAAAATATATTAACTTGATATTTAGAACTGAGTAATTACACAAGATTTTGATCATAAACATTTTTATAAAATATTATTGCAAAATTAATGAATCGCTACGCATATGCTTAAAAAAATTCGTGCAGTTAATATCATTGTTATCCGTATGCCAATCAATATTTTCTCAATTTTAGTGCAAAGTTAGAATTAACGCTTGGATTCAAGAAAGTAATAAAAATAAATGCCCAGTGTTATATAAGTTTGCATGATATTTACGATACATTGCTTTTTCTTGAAATTGAAAAGATATTTTTTACGCATAAACATATTTAAGTCCATATTTTAGAATCATGGTTTAAAATTAAAAAAAACTTCAAGAATGTTTTAACTTCGAAATGAATTTAAAATTTTTTTAAACAATTATATATATTTCATTCTCCACTAAAAATGCATATTTTATGTCAACGGTTGTTTTTATCTTCGCGAGATTCGTGTATAAGAAGTACTTTATTATAGTTTACATTATAATAGTATATTATGAAAATAATTTTTTTATAAATTCTAGGCTAAATCCTATAAGTACATATATTTTATTTATCGAGGTAATAAAATATTAATAACGGATTTTGTGTTTTAGTTGAATTACATGGTGATTTTCTAATCATCATATTAATTAATAATTAACATATGCATTGTATCAAGATCGATTTTAATTGTATCAAAAATTTGAATTTAGTCAAGTAAGAGTTTAATCGAGTAGGTTCATGATTAAATATTCAATTACCGATTTAGTTATTCTTAAGAACAAAATTAAAACGATATAAATGTATTATCAATAGAAATATTATACATTGAATACAAAATATTCGTATATTTATGAGTGGACAATAATCTTATTCAGAATAATAGTAGAAATATAGAAGCATTTATTTCAGTTTATTATTTATTTTAGAATTTATATGAATTTTTTATTCGATAAATCTACTTGATACATATTATTTCTTGAAAATGTAATTAAACGGTACTATTAAATAAATATATATTTATGCATTTAATTAATTTTGTTATATTTATTATTATTGTCAAAATATTCATGAAATTAATTTCTAATAGAAATATTAATTTATATAATGGGTGTATTTATCAATAAAGAATATTTTTGTTTATATTTTCTAAAAAATTGTTGAATGAACTCAAATATCAACGAATAGTCTTAGGTGAACACACAAAAGCTTATAATTATTAATACTCATATTGTAATAGATGTCACTGAATATTTTATTGTGGATAGACAAGTTCTATACAAATACTAAACTTACGATTTTATAGAATGATTATTTTAATATAAATACAGGAATTTATAAACATAAAAATAAGCTAATTAGAAGATTGTAGGATCATTAGAAATTTGGCTTATCATATGAATAAAAATTATAGTAAATCGATCAAAATTTTTACAAATTTATGAATAAGAATAAATATGTTTTTTAAATTTTTTACAAAAGGAATCACAATAGTATATTCAGTTCGTAAGGTAACTGATGAAATCATAGTTTTAACAAATTTTCCATAATAGAGTAAATAAAATTACAAAAAAAATCAAAATTTGTCAATAGTTACAATAATAATTATTCGATCAAATTTTTTATTTTATTCAAGGAAATAAATTATAATATGACAAAAATGATGATTTTTTGAAAAAACAGATAACACCATATTTTCTACTATTATTTATTTTATTAGTAATAAAAAGATTTAAGAGATTATTTAATCATTAAGTCGATTATTTATGTTTTTAAAAAATACTTTAAAAATATATTATCGTTGTTTTAAGAAGAATAGTTCGAAAATTCTTACATCAAATTAAAATTTAAAAATATTATTTCCTTTTTTTTATTAATATTCTTTTCTTCGTCAAACCTAATCGATTGAATTATACACATCGATATCGTTACTTTAATGTAATATATTTCGATTACTTTTTTTTAAAATAGCTAAGTAATATTTACCGAATGTACAACAATACACTTGTATCAATAATATATAAAATAGTACAAATAATTCAAGAGTAAGTGAAATAATTGAACGAATCATTAGAAAAGAACGATTTTTAATCATTGTTCGCAAAAAGATGAAAAAAAAATTTACAAAAAATGAAAACGTAAAGGATTTCTTCCATAACATTTGCCTAATGTTGCAAAAAACGAGATAAATCTACGTATGTTTTTTGCATGGACGAACGTATTACGTATTCTTATTATAAAATCACGATAATGGAACGCATCTAAGAATAACAGATTTCTCGCGGTGCACTTTTTACCGCTTTAGATTGGAAATATGAACAACGATGAGCCTTTTACGGCGATACAATGAAAAACTAGAAGCAATCTCGTAAAAAATCCGAGAACCGAAAGTGGGCTACGATCCGTTATATCTGTCAAAGAACAGGAATATAATAAATTGCGACGGAGAGCCGAAAAAAACAAACATTTCCCTCTCGTGTTCCACGGAGACCCTCAACGACGCTTCTTTTTATCCCACAATTTCACGAGCCTCCACCGTATGAAATATACAGAGCCCCTCGATGTACGGAATATCACTTTACGAGGGGATGGATGGGGACGGAAATGCGAAGAAAGTAGATACAGAGTATGAATTGTTATAGAGAAAGCAAGGAAAAGGTGCTTCGGGCCAAGGACGTCGGCTGACCTTCGAAGCGTGGAGACTCGAACGAGGTGTTGCCCTCGAGGTATCTCCTAACCCATCCCCATTCGGTCTTTTATCCGCCTCTTGCCGTGAATTTTACCTCTTCTTTTCTGAGGGATTTATTAAACGAGTTTTCGAGATGTAGTTTTTCGTCTCTTTAAAAAATTTACGTTTATGCGCTTAGGAAGTTAGGAAGGTAAGAAGATGCAGTTTGTATATTATTAGCCTAGATATTATTTAGATACAGAAGTAGAAGAAATTTTATACTCTCTAGTAAACAAAGGCTTATCCATTTCTTTTTTTCTCGAACGAGGGACGTTTTTACCGCTGTAAACGTATGTATTTTAGGTCCGACGCAGTATATATGTTACGATAGGATTTATTAGGGGAAAATAAAGGATCGGATATTCTTATATTTGGTGATCAAATCTTTGAAAGTAGAAGAAATGTGATTTCGTAAGGTTCCGTTACATTATTCCGATTATTTTATTCAGAATTCGAAGCTTGTCGGAATTTAAACTTCAAATTTGACAAAGTTTTATATAAAAATATTATGTTTGCGAATAATTTATTCAATTATTTTTAAATGAACGGAAATTGTAACTTTCGGTAATTATGCTTTATAAATAAAATGACGTATATTTGAATAATATTTTAAAATTTAAATAATTATAAAATCATTCAATACTTGAAAATATTTCGATAAATAATTATTTATTTTTAAAGAAATTTACGTTGATTAAAAGTGCACGTAACATTTAGAAGGAGTTAAAAAATTCATCGAGTACAATATCTTTGAAATTTGTCAGTTGTTGAAATTAGTTCTGGGAAAAATTGATTTGTATCATTAAGATAAATTTTAATTTAAGAAAAAAGTTTTTTTAATGCGTATTTAATTTTAAAAGCAAAATAATAGTAAAGTACTTTCATACTTTCGTATTAGCATTTAAATGAAGATCATTTATTTAGTGCACATAAAATTTAAATGAATCAGTTATTATTCTTTTTCGGTAATAATAATTTTATTAAAAACATTTGTTTATAATATAAATTACACGTCAAAATCAAAATATATAATGCAATTCATTGTATAATCAAAAAATTTATATAATATATATTTTGGCATTTAGTAATTATTATTTATCGTGAGTCAATTTAATTATTTCTCTATATATAATTAAATTGTAATTTTATTTGTTAATGAATAATAAAATACTCTTGACTCTAGTTTCCAAATACTTGTCTATTGATCCAATGAAAAGCAAGTAATCACAATTACTTATTAATAAATGATGTGTGCCATCGAAACATGAATTATAAGCCCAAGTTAATGAATCTATGTTTTTTTTCTATTAGAAATAATTCATTGAAAAAATTCTTGATACTTATAATATGTTGAAATTTTAACGTTATCACTAATAAATAGTATTGATTAAAATCAATACGACATGCAAAACATCCCAGCAGAGTTAATTTTATTCATTTTAGTATAATATTCTCAAATTAAAAACTTTAAATTTTACTTTTAATTATAATAAAAAATATAATGATTATGCGTTTTAATACTTACATAAAACAGTTGACTATTTTTAAATTAAATTTTCATTACTATTTACAAGCACTTGTAATATAAAATAATTGAATTTCGTGAAAAATAATTTTTACATTTATAAATATCGTAGTAAATATGAGTTATAGTTAAAATGAAAAAAATATTTCCTAAAAATTTAATACATATATTTTATTTTTAAATATATTTAAAATTTCTCTTAAAGATTCGTTAAAAACAATAAAAGTTTAATTTGAAAAATACTAATAATAAAAAATAATAGAATATAAAATTAAAATGGTGCTTAATATTATTTTACTAATAATCATATTCAAATGTAAATTCATATTTTAAACGAAGTAAATCGATAATTTTACAATTAATATTAACTTATAAATTATAAATTTATGATTTAATATACAACAATACACTTACGATTTTATAAATTATGTTGCTATAATCTTGGCTTATACAAAATCACATGCTTACTCATTGCAATATTTTTAAAAGTTTTAGTTATCTTTGAATGTGAAAGTGTTTGATTTTTTTAACAACGAATGATAATAAAATTACCTCGAAACGACTGCCCATGATTTTCATAAAAATTCTATTTTAGGTAGTTCAAAATCTTCACGATTGATCGAAATGTATATTACACACCATCAAAAATACTAAATCCGACTTCACATATTTAGAAGAATGTTTATAAATGAAAAGTGCACGGAGAAAATAATGGTCTGTTTTATTCAACGGAATTTAAAATGAAAATATAACCTTAACCTTATCCTTAAAGCGCACGACGTACGTCAACACAACAGTGGAGTCTCTCGAGTCTATCGACTTGCAAACGACATTATCGCGTTAAGTGTAGATATTCATAGCCGCGCGTCTCTAAAAATAACCCAAATACAGACATTTTCGTACGCAACAGAACAGCCACACAGCCACAACTACTTTATCATTCTCCCTTCGCTCTTTCGGACCGCATACTGGGTACACTGAAAGTAAGAATGTGGAAGACGTAGTGATCCAATATCGGGATTTTTCTGTTAACAACCACATTACAAAGAAATATTGGATATTTACATTAGCTTCGGGAGGCATAGTATATTAATAAAATTAGCCTGACTCGTATTTTTTGGTTTTAAGATTGTCAACGAATTCTTTTCTTTTTTTTTCGTGTTCCTTCCCTATATATTATGTGTAATTTAATTTTCTATGTATCGTAAAGCCAAAGTGACAAAGCAGATAAGGTAATCTAAAGAAAACGATAAGTTTTTCTAGCTTTTTGCTACTGCATAAGAGTATAATCGAAAGTAAACTATTAAAGGATGGAAAGAGGTACGGGAAGTGAGAGAGAAAGGGAAAGAGAATTCGGTTAATCAATAAAAATAAGCATAAAATATTTTAATTTTGAAAATAGATTTTCATTCGGATATCAATCGCAGTTAAATTGTGAAATTATTAAATTATATTAAATATAAATATTTATAGTAAAATATAAGGAACGTAATTAAACTTCTGCAAGTACAGATACAAAGACATTTATTATACATAATTTTATAAAGAAGTTGGATTCTAATAGTGCAAAATACTATTGTATACGATAAAAAGATAAAATTATGACATTATTAGATTAAATAAAATAAAGAGTAAAAGAAACTACTTATCTATTATATTATACGAAGAGAAAGAAATAACTTCTGTATTTTTAACTTTTATGAAAATTTTGAATTTTTATGTTTAATATATGAATGATAACGAATCGATAAATTTCTTAAAAATTGATGAAACGATATAAAATGGATGGTAAACAAAGGGGATAAATATATGTGGGATAATATTCTCGACTATTAACCAGATTATTATATAATTATACATTAATTCGTTCCGTAAAACATTTTATATATAAATATAAGAACTTTTTAAATGTACAATAAGAACTTAAGAACAAAATATATATTAGTCAAAAATTTTTAAAAATTTGGTAATTTATACGTAAGTTATTATTTTCATTTATCCATATTATTTATTTAGGCAAAAAGTTCTTTTTGACTCGATTCAAATTGTGAATTATAGTTTTAAAAATTAAAATACATTTATACGTAAAAAATATTTTATTAATTAAAGAACGTTCGTTATCTTATAATAAATACAAACATCTATTTATCTATATCATTCGGAAAATAATATTTGATTATTGCGATAGTATTCGTATAAATATTTATACGCATATATATTTACTTAAAAAATACCGATACAAAAATTGAATTACTTTCAGAATATTAAAATTAAAAAAACTAGATTTATTTGCTACACAATGCAGATGTAAACGATCCGTCGCCAACTTCAATTTACAATTTACAACAATAAAGTATAGGAATATAAATATGACATCCACAAGTAAATCTTATTGAAACTCAGCGGGAACTTCTGAAAACGTTCGAATAAATCATACGCTATTGAAAAATTTCAAACTGATCATCCGCTCTTGAACAAGACTTCAACTTTTTCATCCCTCGAGAGTCAGTTTATTTAGCCTTTCACTACAATAAACTGATTATCGCTGATTCGTTTTTATGAAAAAAATAGTGTGATTGCTACGTAATAACCGGTATGTGCTTTTATTTTTTCTGGTTTCAATGAAATCCTCAGCTGTTCCGCTAAATATCGAATCAGACGGATCCTTCGATACGACGACAGAGTCGCCGATAACTTTCGTCTATTTGCACCGATGGATGGATATTAAAAAACTGAAGCAGAATTTTCCGGTGCGAATTTCGATGCAATCGTAAACACGTGTTTTTGGTTTTACAAAATTTTACGCAATAAGTAAAGAAAGAAACTGGGCGTGATTGAAATTGGAATGGAAATTCTGCATTGGCTTCTGTTATTTCCCCCAAAAATTGCACTTTTCCCTTCGAAATGACTCGAAAGTTTATTAGCTTCGACAGAGAAAAGCTATATTTAGACGATCTCTTCGACATTTCAACCGGAGTTTCCAATCCCAAAATTTCAAATTCAAATATTTAATCTTATCTTTATAAACTTTACAATATCGTTAAAATAATTAGATTATAAAAGACATATTAAGTTCGATTCCAAAATATATCAAATTTTTGTTATATACACAAAATATTGTAATAATGTTCTTTTACAATTATATCGAATACAAGTTTTATTCAATATTTATTTCAGAAAATTTTATTGTAATTTTAGTTTCAGTTTTTCATAATACTACTAAAAAAATCATATTTTGAGAAGAAAATATTCTAAATACAAAATTATACAATTTATTGTAAAGTTAATTTATATTTTCAAAAAATTTTCTCTTACATTGAATTTTGAACTACCGGAATTAACTATTCTAGCTGTTAACATTTAAAACTTCGGTTCAAATACACAGTGAATCATCTAAATATCGTTACCGAACCGAAGAGAAAAGGTAAATGTAACTTTCTCTGGTTTTGTGAAATCTTGTTTTCTTTAAATTACGTAAATAAATAATAAATTACTCGTGATAAAAATTAAATTAAAAATAATAAAATTTACATGCGTTTTATATAAATAATTTATTATAATATTTTTTTAAAATATTTAAATATTTAATACAAAATTACATTACAAAAATGAGTAGAGTAAATGTAATATATTTAATATACAACTTTTTTTTAAATAACAGTTTCTAAAATGACGCGTTTTCTTATGACATTTTAGGAAATTAAAACTGTAAATAATATATGAATGAAATCAATGTTTTTATTTTATACTACGAAATAGAAACTTTTTTTACAGGAATCATAAACAAAGCTTATCTCATAAATAAAATAATTTAACTAAATACAATCATTTTTATTATACACAAAACAAATATTAATAAAACAGTTAATATCTTCATTTATATTCAAATTTGGAAACAAAACTATTAATTTCAATATGATATAATAATATAACTGTTTTAATCAAGATACGATCGAATATTTAATTTGTTCTTATTATATTTTATGTAACAGCGATCGTTAATCCCTAATAAAATATTAAATAAGTTAATTTTTGAAAGATATTGAGTATATCCGTATATTTATAATTAATTATCGGTAATTATATAACTAAATCGATTTATTTATCGAACCAAAAAATTTTTCGAATTATTTTTGTAATATAAAAGTATATTTAATATTATTCCATATTATAATACCATAATACATATATAATACATATTTTAAATAATTAATTTGTGTAGTTTTACCCATAAATTTTCATATAATTATTATTATTATATATGTTCGCATACTTTAAATATTACTTTGCATAAATGTATGCGATTAAAAATACAAAAAAATACACTATTGTAAATACATTAACGTAGTCCTATTTCATTATCTAATGTCATACTTTCATCTTTTCCTTTTACGTTAAATAAAAAAAAAAGTAGTAAAATAGGTTGATAATAATTTGTCACCTTATAAAAGTTTAATCTCTTCTCTTTTATTATTTTTCTCATCTCCTTTTTAACCTCTTTCATAGCCATATCTTAATCAGCTTTCTCAGCTTATTCATGTTGGTCTTCCGAATAAGCAGTTAATCATTTTACGTTGTTCGAACAAAATATTAAAAATGATTCAATTTATTCAGTAACTTCATATTTAAATACTTTATAACAATGTTTTTGAATACACAATCTTTATCAATGAATTTTGAATACAAATTTCATAATATTAATTTTCGTATTTAAAACTTCATTGAATACTATTTATCCTGGCGCAATCATATTTTATTATCTTTTAATGTATTCTGTACGATTTCTGATATTCAATTATATAGAATATTATTAAACATCGAAAAGATAGTTTTAAAAAAAAACGCAGAATAAATAAAAACATTAAATATTTAAAAATAAATATGAATAAATATTTTCTAAATATATTCTAATAAATATTTATATCTATTTATAATAAATACGTATCAGAATATATTTCTAACGAACCGAATCACCTATTCCTCTAATATTTATCTCGATTATGCCTCGCATATTATTTTACACACTTGTTAGGGATGACCTAGGAACGAAGGTACGCTCAAGACGAATAAAAATTGACCTCGTCCCTGTCTACACAAAAACAAAATCGCTCGACAGACGATCGCGAAAGACAACCAAATAAAGACGTGAACACACCTGGAGGACTTGCGGAGGCACGTCGACCCCGATGGTGGGAATCTGAGTCGGTGGCACTGGTCTCGGTGGAGCCGCCGCGGGTCTCTGTTGCTGTAAACTCTGCCGAAACTCAGCCTCTCGACGTTCCTGTTCCTGGAGCTGTTCGCGCATCAACTGGAGCTTTAGTTGAGTTCGCGACGTCGGCGTGGCCGTTTTGAAGGTCGGTGGGCTGGAGAAAAAAAGAGAAAAAGAGATTGCGATAAATTATTTTCAACGGTGCGCACGATTTTCAATCCAGTGATAAAAGCAATAAATATTTGAGGCGTAATGGTAAGGAATGCCTAAGGTGTTTGAGCTCGTCGACCTCAAACGTATACTTTCCGATAATCAGTAGTTAAAGAGGAGATCGAAGAAATACGTGACGTAGTAAATATTGTTTTCAAATCTCTTTATTCGATATTATCGAAGAAATTTTTAACGATAAGGAAGTTTTTCCTTTATCTCGCGGGGAAAATAAAAGATTAAAGTATTTAGTATATTATTTACTAAATATTTAGGTAAGTTATAGGAAATTAAGCTGGTTCGATTCGATACATTATTATTCAAATACTTTTAATAAAAGACAATTTAAAAAGATCCTTTATTTATTAAACAAAAGCTACGCAATATTTACTTGTAATAAATTTGAAAATCAATGAAAAAGATTTTAATTGTCTATTCCTGAAAAGTTATTCTTAATTAAGTATCTCTAATAGGTGATTGTATTACCGCTGATGTTGGTTAATAATCTTATTTTATTCTTTCGAGGTAAGTGTCACAAAATTCAAAATAATTTAAATGGAATGTTAATGTAATGTAAACCCGATTGTAATGTAAGCAGCGAACACGCATATTTTTCTTTTAGTTCCGCACTTTTTCATCGCACCAAACGAAGTTTCTCCCTCCGCGGAAAGTTTACGGTTACGACGTATGTCCGACCCTCGGCCACATTTGCAATTTGCCATTAGCCGAGTAATCGAAAGGCAGATTTCGCAAAAACGAAGCTTCCGCGTATTCAATTAGCATAGGGTAAGTCGGGGCGCATCCTTAAGAAGGACACAGAAGCGTTCGGCCATTGTTGTTCGTTGCTCCCATCTGGCACACATCCTTGCGCCTATAAATCCGCGGCAATTCCGACACCGACGTCTGTTTACACCTGCGAGACAATAGATCGCGGGACGCATCGGAAGTGTCGCTGAAACTCGCGACGCAGCTTCAGTCGTGCCAACTTATTAACGCGTTAATTGAAAATTTAATGGATTTAAGGCTCTCGCGGATGTTGGTCGTCTCTTTTCACCTCTCTCTCTCTCTCTCTCTCTCTCTCTCTCGATGTCTCTCTCCAAGCAATGGCACCGCGCTCAAGCTCTCCTGGGTTATTGCTCTTGATGACTCGCTTTTTCGAATGCAAACGGCACCACCGCTTTCTGTTCTCCTCCTCTTGTTTGCTTCATTTTACGCGAACAACCCGCTCAAACTTGGCTGTGTTGTGCTCTCGCTCGAGTTTCGGTTCTGACGGATATTGTGACAGACAACTACGTAAGCATTTCCATCATCGTCTCGTGCTTTTCTTGCGCTTGCACTACTTTTTGGCTGTTTGCTGTGCGCTTTCCTACCATTTCGACGATTATCTTGTAGTTATTTCGCAGCTAATATCCACCGACTACTCACCGTGCAAATTTGTAAAATGTAATTAAAACCATACCAATGTAAATAGGTTAGTTAATTTATTTTTTTTATCTTGGATTCGATTTTATTATTCGCGTACTTTTCTCTCGACTCTCGAACGTTGTATTTTTATCGAATAATTTCTAAATTAATAATTTCTAAAAATATATTTATGTTCTTAATTAATCGAAATTTATTACTTAATTTGTTTATTTAATCGTATATATTTTCGCATAAAGTGAGTATAATCGAGGTCTCGAAAATCCTAAGTTATAAAACTGATTATAATTAAACTCAAGGATTTCTATTTCATGTGTCGTATTATATTATATTATATTTTGCTTTGCCGTGTTATTTATTTATTCAGTTATGCAAATTAAGAAAGGTATTTTTTATTTTTTCATGCAATATTTAATAAACTGGTAAATTAATAGCTGCAGCAATTATTAATTGTAATGAACAGTCGTATAATTACGCATTAAAATTAACAAGATTAAAATTAATTGGTTTGAAATTTAAAAATCTTAAATATAAATTGTAATTATACGTGAGTAATATCAATGATTAAATTAGAGTTATTTTGTACATTTTGTTATACATTTAAATGTACATTTTTAAAGTTATAAATAATATATAATAATCTCATCTATTGTTTTAGTCGTTGCACGAATAATTGTATTCGGCAATTTGAAATAAAAATTTATTAATTTTTTATTATCGATGTTTTATCAACTAATTTTATCGAATATTAATTTTATTTTAAAATATCATTAAAGACAATATGATGATGATTATTATTATTTATTACCAATTGTTATTTTACCCTTATTTCCAAATTTTAATACTCCCTAAAGATAATATTGTATTACAAATTTTATCAAAAATGGGTTACCGATATACATATTGTATATTTTAAGCACACGAATAATTTATAATTAAGCTAATTAATACATTTTTTTGAATTCTTTATTAAAGCTTTTAGTATTATTTTTTTAATTACTGATTTATAAATTATAATTTTTAAAGATTTATAGACCATCATTTCTTAATGTTTTATTAGAGTTCAATATTTGTAAATTTATATTATAATCTTAATATGTACTCTAACTTTAAGAATTTACATAAATTATCAAAATATTAATATCTATTCTACTATCACTCTTAATAAATATGTAAGTAGTGAGTCAATTAATAAATTAGAATATATTGCATGTGATTGTGAACATATTAACAACAGGACTCGTAGTTTAATCTATAATGTGTAAGTTGAATACGAACTAGTATCCGTATAATTGAAATTATTATAAACTATATAAGTTGACAAAAAATAAAGAAGTATAAAATTCTTTTATTAGTATATCTGTAGTTTTCTTCATAACAAATATAGAATTTATTTTATCATGTAAAACTAAGTTTTCATTTGTTAAAGTGTTAATTATTATTTTATTTTAACTTTGATCTTAATATAATTTATATTTGTTATTTATATATAGAATGTTTTACTTATCCAGACGAATCTTAATGCATGTTTTGTACGAGTATTTTTTTTCTAAAGAATACTAATTAAACCTTATTATTAGTAGATTATTAATTTTTTTTATTTTATTCGTGGAAAATCTATTATCATTCATGTATAATGATTCATTCGATTTATTAATTAACAACGGTACACATACGTACCTTTGTCACTGTCGCGATTTCATTAATATTATTATTCAGACTATTAGAGGCTAAAAATTGCTTTGTTTCATTTCTTTCAAAGATACAACTGTAGAATCGTAAAAGGATTTTCAATTCATAAGAAGTTGCTCGTATCAAGTTCGGTATTTTAATAAATTCCCCGTGATAATATAAAAATCCAAAATTTAATTTCATGAGATTAAAAAAATTTTATATATAAATATTCTAGTTTGGAGTTTTTAATCAAATAATAATTTGTCATCCATACACTTCACTTAGATATATTTTTTGAATTTTGAATCGATTTAACTAATATAAAAGACATCAAGACTCAAAAATCAACAAAAATAATTGTATTATATGATTCTAAAATTCTATTTTTAATTTGTACTTCATATTATATAAATCAATGACTCGCACGCTTGAAAAAATCTATTTGTCCTTACATTTTAACTTCACCGTCGATCACCTTCAATTTATCAGATTTTACTTCCTTCCGTTAACTTTAATTTCAAGTTACAAGGATTTCAATTATTATGTCGAGATTTTTATATAATGCTTTCATTTTATAGAATTTCTTATAAAAACTCGTTTTGGCCTTTCGCGTATCGAACATTTTTCGTCTTCCGAACTGAAATATAGTGCGTTCGAAGGAAACATAATTAATATTTACCTGACACATTCTTATCTTATCTTGAATTCGATCATCGATAAGGGCCATATATTTAAATCAGGCATTAAAGTGCACTTAAGACTGCAGAAATAGCGAGTCATTCACCTATTATATAATAAAACTAAGATACTTTTAGACTGGTGTCCATACTATCATTACCTTCATCATACTTTATTACCAGCTTAGAAGGTGACCACGTCCAAAGGCACTAATGACCAAGTGCTTCTATACCCAGTTTCAGATTTAGCTAGAACTTTAAAGGGTCGAGCGAGAGCGAATTTTCCATACGTCACTAAATATATTTCTACTCGCGGTTTCTTCTCGATTAAGGTCACTCGCGTTCGAGTGTTGTATATTTAGATAATCATTGAATTTTAATAAAATAACAATCTGCAATGAGATATCGATTCGCTATACTTATTTATTTCGAGTTAAAATACATAAATTATTTTTAGCATACCGTTCCTTTATTAATGTTTCAACTAATTTATACTTTTTAAACTACCTTTCTACGATCATTAGGTTCCATCGAGTTTCGTTAATTTATTTTTTTTCCTTCTTCTACGAGAAAAACTAATGAGAAATTAAAATTAATTAAATGTTGGTTTCTCTTAGTATTTTTTTCATCTACAATCAACTTTATCTAGACACGATTAAAGGAAGAAAGATAAAAAGTGAGAGTTAGAAAAATGGCGAGACATTGTTGATTAATAAGATTTATTTATACTGTCGGTTTATACGTTAGTGTAATATGAGAGAAAAAGAAAGATAGGACAGGCGGCTTTTGTTTTTATACTTGCATATAAACGAACGAGAAAATACACGTAATAAAGATAAGTACTTGACTTCAGTATGTCAAGGCCCTTTGTTTCTTAAGGATATGGAATACTGTAATTTGTGCATTATTAGTAGAAAGGATATTGATTTTATTGTCAAGATCATTTCGTTAGTATCGATCAACGTACATTGTTAATTATGTTTCTTAATCTAACGAAAGATAGTTTTATTAATGTAAAACTCTTTGTCTACAATTACATTTTATATCTACCTTATTTTCCATCTTAAATACCAAAAATTATATCGAAATAATTTATTAACTTATTGTATTATTCGTGAAAACTTTGCTAATGTTTAGATCAACAAATTCATCCGCACGTAATTTTAAAATATAATTTTATAAAAATAAATTGTCAAATAACGAATATAATTAAAAGTTTTTTTCCGCTTGAGAACGATAAACGAAAAAAACCACTTTATCCGTTTCTTTTCAGTTTTACGATAAATCGATAAAATAGTAATATTGTAAAAAATTGATTCGCAACGATTAAAAATCATAAACATAAACCTTACATTAGTGTATTTATCATATTATTATTATTATTATAATCGTTCTCTTCGTTAAAAAATATTCGATAATAGGTGTTATGTCAGTTGATTGATAAAATGATCGAGTTTTTATTACTGTCTTTAAACATATAATTAGATCGATAATGTTTAGTTTGCTTCAATAAAACAATCTTATACACCGAACGATTCGAAAGCTTAAGGTAAAAGAACCTTTGATTAACGTATCAGTTTTTGTGCCATTTATATAAAAAAATTTTTTTATTTCAAATTTTCCTTGAATATAAAAAATTTTATTTTTACCTCTCTATGTTTTAAATAATCTACATGATTTTTAATTAAAAATAAATCGAAAAAAGAATTGGACGTTAAAAAATTACTTGATCGATATCGTAGTTGTAAATATTTAATGAAATGAAATATTTAAAATTTAACAATGTGCACGAGTAGAGTAACGAAAATATGAATAGCGATCGAGAAAAATGTCGATAATACAGCGAGAGAATCCTCTACTCAAAAGTTCGCTAAATCCTCACCAGGTAGCAGTTTAACAAATGAGTCATCGATCGGTAACATTCCGATAAATGGTACTGAATCTATACTCAACTATACTAATCTTATTTTCTGAAAACTTATTAAGTTACTTTTTCAAACATAGTTTCTATGTAGCTAAAATCGTAGTTCAATATATTCGAACGAATAACTTCTCGATCAAATAAGCAGAATATCGGTTAAATAATTTAGAGCAATTTCGAGTTTTAAAAAGTGCCAGATTTAATAATTGTCCAGAACGAATAGGGAATAGAGAATTGTTAAAAAAGTACGAGCTCCGAAATATCGAGAAGCGGTCCACAATTGTAATAATAGGCGTCATTGAGCTTGAATACTACCTCCTACGAGAGACTCAACTTGACTGGCGAGCGTCATTTAAAGAACTTGACACTGGTGTTTACTTTTGCGAGGTCGATGCTTCAAAAATATACTTCGTACAAAGATAAGCAACCGACTGTATCGAAATGTCTTTGAAGTTATATTAAAAATTGAGCAGCTGCTTTATCAGATAAAATTTATAAAATAAAAGGCCAAAGTTTACGTATATCTAAATTATAAGGTTCCCTTTACCCTTTTATCCTCAAAAATTTTAATTTCCTTAGTTTCCAATAAAAATATAAATCAACGATTCATTTTTGACGGTGGTTCGAAACATTATTTTCGTGTATTCTTATCGAGCGTCGATCTCTATGGTATCGGTATTGCATACGTAGGTCCTCGAAATTACTTCTCGACTCTGATGTTTGTTTTTCCTTCTGCACTGTAAAAGCTATTTCCTCGGTGATATGTGAAATTCAAAAATAAAAATAAAATATGCGCAGTGGATAGCAATTTCGCGTGTATCCTTTCAAATACTGTCAATAATATTTCCTTTGCGTAGGTTACCTGCCATTTTCTCTCTAGAATCGTTGCACTTCCGTTCGGAACGAAGAAAATCTTGTTCTCCGCGCGAAACGGGAAGAACTTTTCTCCTTTATAAATATAGTTAATTCGAATAGCCAGATTTTTAAATGTAGCGATACAAAATTTATATTTATTAATTTTAATTTAAAAATTATTAAAAATGTCAATAATATATTGGTCGAAAATTAATTATTTAAGATTTCTTTAAATTTTGTGTATAAGATACGAAAATAAAGAAAATTTTTAGTTTGTTTTATACAAAGATTATTATAAGATAGTTTCAAGATGCATAATTTACAAATGTTGAATACGTAATATTTAACAATAAAAATAAAGACTTTGAAAAATTTATTAAATTTAAGAAGTACAATAGAATTCAACATTTCTTAATCAAGTAATGTATTTATATCATTTATTGCAAGTTGTATAAAAATAAAATATTACTGCTATTTTTAGCGATCAATTTAAATAAATTATAAATAATTCTAGATAAAATTAAATTAGCCGAAAAATTTAAATTTTCTTAAAACTAAGAATGACATTTTATCAGTAATAGAAGGAAAAGTTTAAGAATACATTAATATTAATCGAACTGAAGACAATATAAATGTAAATATGTTGCTTAACCAATTAAATCTCGAAATTCATTAACACCAAATGAATTCTTGATGCATAAATTCAATTTTAAAAAAGAAACTATTGTATATTTAGAAAGATTAATTTAAATTAATACACAGAGTATTATTTATATAGACATAATTACTCATAAAAAAGTCGGAAATACTGATTTATTACCATGACTTAGCAAGTGAAAAATGTATTTGAAGTACTTCGTGTATAAGTGAAAATCCTATTAAAATAACATATAAGCTGAAATATGATGTGCGCGTACAAAAACTTTAGAATAAAAATTAAATAAAGGTCAACTTTTGTGTACGTCAAATATTCGAAATTGATAATTATCATTGACTTTGTAGAAAAGGAAATTTATTGATTATTAGACTACTTAAATCATTGAATATACTACGATAAAATATTAATGTATGATTGAATAGATAGAAAGAGAAAAATTCTAAAGAAAAAATTAATGGATAAAATAAGTTGATGTCTTTAAGTGATTAAAAGTATAAATTAAAATATGAAACCAATGATTTATTTTTATTTATTTATTTGTATTAAATAAATATAATTTTTGTTAAAATATACGAGAAACATATTAAGGACAAAAAAAGAAATTCTGTTAAATTTTATTCATAATCAATAAGATTCTATCGAAAATTATTTAAAAAAATAGATGACTAAAATTATTTATAAATCTTACTAAAATTGGAAGTTTTCAGCTTCTAGATCAAAAGTAAGCGTTATTAAAAATTTTAGTACCATTTTAGATTACCATTTAACATGTAATGCAAAATTCTGGAAGGAGTGGCAATAACTATGACCTCTTCAAAAATACCCTCTAACAGAAATTGCAAATCGCATTAATTACTAAAAGTATGTCAAATGGATTAATATCCGTCAAAAGTGCGTTGATATGTCAACGAACGTTTTTCAATCGTTCATCATTTTAATTGACATTTGACAAAATATTACCATTCATTCGAGAATATTTTTACCAGTACCAAAAGCGACGGTTATTTTTTATTAAAAAATTCACTTATGTTGTAACAAAACTAACAGATTTTTACTATAATAAATTTTAAAACTATAATAAATAATGGATTTATTAGTATTATTAATTAAATCATTCCATCATCCATCGATATATTTTCGAATATTTCAAAATTTGTTCACGAATCAAAATAAATATAGAAATATTTTCTTTCACTAGCTATATATATTCTAGAAATAATTCTATTGATTATACACAATATCTCACTTTTAAGCTTTCTTTATTGCTTTTCATGGAAACGTTTTTTGTCAGTGCAGATTAAGAAAATGCAATGATTTTTAGTCTAATAAAATTTCTATTTTTATACATATTATATTATTAATCTATTAACTGTCCCTGTTTTCAAATTCAAAACAATGTTTTGAAGGATCAGATTCATGAAAATTTATACTTTTCAATATAAGAATCACGATATGTTTATTATATGAATTTTTATAACTTGTTCCTGTTTTCTTACTTCTACTAAATACATTTTTTTTATACATATAAACTTTATGAATTATAGCCGTGATGAATATTATTCTATTAATGTACATGTATATAAAATATGTAATATGTTTCACATATTAGTATAAGTTACAGCTATTTAAATTAAGATCCCGAAACAAAATAATTTGGAAGATGTTAGAAAAAATGAACTAATCATATTTTTAAGCTCGAAATATATAAATATAAAATTAATAAATATATAATATTTTTAAAAATTATAAATTATTCAATATTATTATGAAACATAATAATACGTATACATAAAATGTAGTATCGGAAACAGAAATAGATTTTTGATAAAAGGAAAAATAGCAAAATTTTAAATCACGTGTTTCAATAACTTTAATTAATCTAAACTGAAAGAAATTCCCAAGATAAATTGAATTTGACCTTCTAAGAAAATCTATGAATACTTTATTACCATATATAGAGCAGAAATTTAGAAGAAAAATCGATTCTTTTAATTGAAAGGAATCTTGAACAAAGGAACGATCATTAAATTCTTGCGCTATTTTACACACATTGAAGTTAATGAGAAACGAATTCAATAAAACACTTATTTTAAGTGAAATTTGATCAAGTTTTTTTATATTAGTATATGCTAAAATAATTTTTGCAATTAAAGTTTAAAATTATATTACTTTGAAAATAATAAAAGAATATTTGTACATATTCGTTACAAACCGAATTTATCCAACGTTACAAATGTATTTCTATCAGTTGTTGTATTTTCTTTGTTTAACGTTTGTTTTTCAAATTTTTTATCTGTATTTTATACGATAAAAAAATTATAGATATTTTGTACTAATTATGTTTTACATTTTATCGATTAAAAATGAAGCAAAGATTATTTATAGATTTATCTAGATAGATGTTTGAATTCAATTTAAAATATATTACAAAGCACAATAATATTTTTCCTTTTTTCATCCTTACGTATTAGACAATATATAAAATCGTATAATATACGTTAATAACTTGTTTCATAAAAAATCTCGATATTTTTATAGCAATAGACTCATTCGTATAGTAAGTAATAATACATAAAATATTTTATTTAATGATTATTAATAGAATCAAGAAAATGAATGAATTGATTGCAAAGCAATTTTCAAGAATATAGTTATTATTTATATGTGCGGTATATCAATCAAAATAAATTTAGCTAATATTTAGTTAAAGAAGGGCAAACTAATGCACCAAATTGGCACAAACTCATAAAGTCTTTTAATGTGTTGACAGTGTATTAGTACTTTGTAAGAAACATTTATACAGAATATAATTGAAAATTTATATGATGATATGTCATAAATAATATTTCATAAAACTATAATTAAAACTAATAAATCGATTTGTTTTTCATTGAATATGACTTTTAATTTAATTGATTTATGTTTTTTAATATTTATATAAAAAATTTTATCTCTCTTTTTTCTTTACGAATTTTCTTTCGAATCAACTTGTAATCTTATATTTTAACATTTATTTAAAATTTTTAAATGATGTCTTCTTTATAAATGTATAACATTTGAAAAATTTGCTTTTCAATTCTTTTTCTTATTACAAGCAATATTTCATAAGCGATGTGACTAAAAATAAAACATAAATACAAACTTTGCCAACAAATATATTTACAATTTCATGGTAATTTCGGCAAACTTGGGAGTAGACCCAGTTTTAAATATCATGTCTTTTTTGAGAAAAATATTCTAAATAAACTTCTTCGATAAGTAAACGATTTCTTACCTTTTAATGATATTTTAAATTCAAGCAAAAAAATTAAAGGTAAAATAAGTATCGCAGCTTTTAATATACTTATTGTATTGTGTAAAATATGTATGTAATATTATAAAAGTATCGATATATGTATTATATAATTGAAATAAGTAAATAAAACAAATTATAAAAATATAAATATATCAATTCTTCATTTTAGTAAAGTTATTAATTAAATTCTCAATATAATAGGAAAAATATGTAAGTAATTAATGTTCAATATTTTTATTCATATAAGATGACATTAGCAATACTATAAATTTTAATAAATTTTGTTGAGTGCTTTTTGAAAAAGATCAATACAATATTTTTATTTAAAATCTTAGAAATCACGTTAGAAAATCGAGATACTCTCTTTGCTTCTCAAAATAAAAAGAATTACTATATAATTTAAAACAGATTTTATAGATATAAATATAAAATTATTTTACTGCTGTATGCGGAAGTATGTCGATTTTACTTAATCAAGTACTTTTAAATTATTTACAGAATTAATACTATTCAAAATTATTTTCTAATAATGCAATACTAATTTTAATATTTAATAGAATATTTAATAGAAAATATCGGTTATAAATGTATCCTGGAACAAAGATATTCACCATAATTCAAATTGGTTTATTATATTTAAGATTTATTTCTATTATTTAATTTTCTTCATCTCTATTAGTTTTACGTATACGGATATATTTCTTAATTTAAAAGTAGAATGTTTAAACCATTTAAAATCATTAATTATTAATTTTTTGTCTATGCAAGAAAATAGTCTTTTATTTTTATTTTATTAAATTATTTTCTACATGATTTTCCTTTAGACTGAATGTATTTTTTAAAAAAATATATTATTTTTTTAATATTAATCTATCAATTGTCTATAAAATTCAATTCATATGAAATAAATAAATATACAAGATGCATTTAAGTAATTGTAATTTAGGAAGGGTAGATAAATTATTCGTTAAAAGTTTCTATGTATATTTGAAAAAATTTATGATGTACTATATTATGTAAATTATAGACAAAAAATTATAGTTTTGAAAAAAATTGGCTACAAACGCTGTGAATCTTATTTCAACATTGACAGAGTTCTTATGTAATTTTTATATTTAGTTTTAATTCGAAAGTACTATAATTTTTATCATTCGAGGTTTATAAATATGTAATTAAAAACATGTTTTTTAAACTTATTATCAATCGATAAAAATTATTTTTTAAAACGTACTATTAATATAGTTATTTGGAAACGAAGCATAAATATATCTTATCGAACAATTTTAATTTGTGGTAAATAAAATCCGTTGTTACAATTTATATGTTTAATTTCAATAGCAATCGTTTCAATTACTCCAAATCAATTTAAATTACTCTCCGTAAAGGATATAATATTTCTTTATGTTTAGGTGCATTGCTACATGGATTCCATTACAGATGAATTAAAACGAATAATTATTTTTTACATACAGAATTTAAATCGTAATACGTTTCGATAATTCGTCTTTTCTGGATACCAATGTCCGTTTCACAAACATAAAATTCCACCGTTTTGTAAATCACGGCGTTCGAGGCGTCCCTTCGCTTAAAAGTCAACGTATACTCGGACACCAACGAAGGAAAAGGAACGATCTATTTCTGCCCATGTCTGGGCCGAAAGATGTTCACGGATAGAGAAGCGCAATGAGCTTCGCGAGGCTATTCTAATTAAAGAATTCAATGCCACGGGCGATAGTACAGCGAGTAAAGTACAGCGAGTAAAGTGCAGCTAGTAAAGTGCAGCGAGTATAATGCAGCGAGTATAATGCAGCGAGAATAATGCAGCGAGAATAATGCAGCGAGAATAATGGAGAATAATAATAATTCGCGCGTCGATTATCGCGAACGTCAGCAACGTGATCGAGCAACCGCAACGGGGAAACGGGATACCGATCGTCGGTAAAAGCGGGAGGCTCGAGCTGCTTAAATCGATCGAGAGCGGAGACAAGATCCAGAGAAATGTCATTATTTCTCTCTCGGGCGCTTCTGCCTCGTCTGGAGCCTGTGAAAGTATCTTTCAAAATACTTACGAACTGCGTGGGGTCTATGAGCTTTCCATCATCCGTCACTTTGATTTTGGGTAAATATTAAATATTATTTTAACGATGCGTTACATTTCGTTTCGAAAATATTTGTGTATTTTTCCGTGTTTTTATGTTTAAAATATTTTTTGTAATCATTTACATATGTTAGAGTTATGAAAAATGGTGAAACTTACGAACGTTGTTTATTTTCGTAATTGAAAAATAATTTCACTTAAATGGTGAATAAACGTTCGTTCAATATTATTTTCTTTTTAAATATCATTTAATAATTATTAACATTGAATCGGATGTATAGTAGAAAAAAATATTAAAATTTTGCAGAATGTAAAGTAAATTATTTTTTCAGTGAGGTGTATCTATTTAACAAATGACGTAGTTGGCGAAGATAAAAATTTTTTACTTTATCGGTATGTAAAATTCCTTTGTCAATATTTATCTTTTTAATTAGATAGTGTACGCTGGATAAAATATGAACTTAAAATTGTAGAGCACCGATAATCGCAAATTTCATTCGACTGCGTCGTTTTTAAATATTCCCTTTGGTATCTCCGTTAGATTTTCTTCGATTAACGTCAAATCGTACGTATTAAAATCTTGCAAATATAAAATTGTTTGAAATAAGAATATTATAACGGTTTGTAACGTTGCGATAAATTATTTAAATCAATCGATAAGTTTAAAGCCATAAATAAAATTTTCTTTCACAGGGTTAAAAAAATCTTACGCGCGAGGAAAACCATCGAACGACTCGCGCAATCTTCGAGGACAGCTCCCAAAGAATATATTCAAAGTTGTATCTCGAAATAGACCGAATGTCTATTAAACGTTAAAAAATTAACCCTAACCCATTAACCCTAAGCTCTAAGCTCAGCTGCAATGTGGTATCAGTCGACGACGGAGGCATGGCATAATGTGAGAGTTAAAACTTTTAATGCCTTTTCTCGGCCCAGAGTTTTACAGCCCTCTACAACTTTTTTCGAAGCATATATTACACCTCGTATATATTCTTTCGGTATGGAGTGGCAAGTCTGCTTTAATAAGACTTTTCATGTTATTGCGATCGCTTTATCTTTTTCTATTTTTAGGGAATAAGTTTTCATGAATAACAATTTGACGTTAGAATTCTTAAATTCTAAGTGTCGGTTGTAATACAATGGAATATTATTGATATTAATCTCTTTATCGCAATAATATGACATTTTTAGATCCATCGCTATATTAATAACTGGAAAAAATGCTCGCGATGAAGTATATGGAAATATTTATGTAATTCGGAAATAAAAATCAGATATACAGAAAATCATTTTTATTATTTATTTTCTGGCGTATAAAATTAAAAACTATGGTTAATATTTAAGCTTCGTATTTTTAAGTTAAACGAAGTATTTTTCTTAAAAATTAAAAGTTTATTTTTGACATATAGCGAGAAAAATGTATTACTTACTATAAGATTTATGCATTTTTTAAATTCTTGTGTTCTTGATTTTCTTGTTTCGTTTTATTTCTGAGTAATATTTGAGTAATATTAAAAAAAGTGATGTTCCATAAAAAAAACTGTGATGTGTATAAATACTTTTATCGGTATTTCGTTATAAATAAAAATATAAAATTTTTAACAAACTATTAGTTAATATTGTTACATTATCGAAATATTTATTCTTAAACTTTTACTACGGAGCGTTGACATAGTTCATCGATCAAAATAAAATTCTATTTATTCATCTATATTGTTTACGATAAATCCGAAAGAGATTTAAAAAATTAGAAAGTATTTAAAAAAATAATAAGCAACGCATCGGGCAAAGGTATTTTCATTCAAATTGTATTTGAAAATAGACTCCCGTTTAAATATTACTCGATATTGTTACCTTTTATTTTTAAATAAATTTATTATAAGTAAGGATATGTGTCTCGATTTATACTTATGTTTTAATACATTTTTTAATAAATGTGTTCAATGAAATATCGTTTTTTCAATCGAGGTATTTTCTTTATTATTACAGTATATTCAGAGAAGATTGATCACTGAATGAACCTAATAACGTTTTGATTATCAAAGCATTATCGAAAGTTCAATGTCTTTAATCCATTCAAACTCTTTATCGAAATTTAGCAAAGTATTGAAATAGTAAATTTAATTCTTTTCGACTTTTCATTAAATTATTCAATGTACATTCTTTGCAATATAAAATTTTAACTCTGTGTCGTTAGGCATATTTTTAAAATATACATAGTTTTACTGAAATTTTTTTTGAGTACGATTACTACTTGGAGCATTCGACGAATAATTGTAGTAGGTAGAATTACGGAAGACTTAGACTAACAAAGTTTAAAATTATTTTAAACTTCTTGAACTAAATTTTGAATATAAGATATTGAATTTTAAATATATGTAATTGATTGATTAACGATTCTTCATTAGACTCTCAATTGTAAAATAGATGCAATTTGGTAATACTAATAAGCTTTCGTAATTATACAAACAATACTCTTCGTGATAAATTTTGAAACTCTATTGAACATTAACATGAATCGAGTTGCGATTAAATTTGATTGTCAAAAAACAACGATTAAATAAGTTACACGAAGGATTAAAGCTTTCTAAATAAACGATTAGAAAGTTAAAGTATGAGATTTTATTTAAGTAAATTATCCGAATTTTTGTGTTATATTTCATATATTATATACAATAATTATGGTTTAGGTTTATAATAACCTCCTATTAAATTATGTAAATATGATACTTTGAGTATATCATTATCTACAAGAAGCAAAATAATTGATGTTCTGGCTACATCGCAGACGAAATTAAAACAAATATTGGTGAAATATATTGAATTATATAATCGCTTTTACTAAGATATTCAAAATAATATTACATTAATTATAAAAATTTCTGTTATTCAACTGCAAATATTTTTTATATCATATTCCATTATCCAAATATTTTCCATGAATCGATAATGTTTAGTAATAGTTATAAAATATAGTTCCTTTAAAATTTCGATGATCGAGTAAAATTGATAATAATATAATTATAGAAAATTATAGAGAATTATATTTGTAATTGATAAGACACCATATTTGAATAATTAATGGTATAGAGATATTTTAAATTTAAATGTTTATCGTTAAGAATACGATTAATAAATCTTAAATAAAATCTCCAAAATATATATGAACAAAATATTAAATAAAGAGATGCATATATAATTTATGTTTTTTAGAAAGTAACACCTACGTAGATTTAGGACGTAGATATCCCATTGATAAGTAGGTAAATGAGATCATGAAATTGAAGGATATTAATCTTGTTACAGTTGCCTATTTCTCTTCATTTTAATACGCATGACAAGTACAAAAAATTATAACAATATTATAATTTTATACTTAAAGACAATAATACTCGAGCCTACATTTTTGACTATCTTAATCGTCCCTACCTAAAATGTGGTGAATTTAAGTTTATTGTGTTACACGGTGTCAGTCTCCGGAGTATTCCTTTTCTCTATGAAAAGTATCATAGAATACAGGGAGATAGAGCTCTTCGAATTACACTGCCTCAAAGCTAACAGCAACTAATAACAACATCATAGGAGTTTTGCTCTTTGATCAACTAGTCTAGGAGAATGATTCATCTATTCATCTGCTCCTGTTAAGCTGGAGTTTAAGGGATTGTCAAAATATATAGTATTAAAGCCTAATGGAATTATTACAGACAGGGAGTCTAGCGATACGAAGAAGGAGAATCGAAATATGAAAAGATGAATTCAAGTTTTGTTTGAATTAGCAACTAATCGATACGATTTATTATGCTACTAGATTTATAATACATGAACATGTACGAGAGTATGGATATATGTTTGGTATTATGCCTTTCGATAAATCGTCGATACCTAATTTTGGTCCAAAAAGAGGTCAAAATTGAAAAGGGAAAAATGCAATACGTGTCTCAAATGTATTTCATTAATTAATATTAGTCGAATTATATTTTACAATTAAATTTGTAAATTATTTTAGATTCGTTAACCAAAATAATTAGGAAAACTAAGGATTAAAAACACTAGATTGCTTGTATATTTTACGAAGAACAAAAGAATAAAATATGTATATTCCCTCGGTTATCTATTCTATAGAAAATTGTATTTATATTTGAGATCAACTAAACATATGTATATTTAAATATTAAATGTAATTTGAAATTAATTGTTTATATATGTAAAATTCATCTCGTAAAATTACTCATAGTAAAGTTATCGATATTATTATATAATATACTATTTTTAATTAACGTCATCCTTTAATTAATTATTTAACAAGATTGATACATGTGTTTATGCTAATGATCTATACTTATAGATTCAATAAAAAGTATCATAAACACATATTTTTAATAGCTTTATTAACTCGGAAAATTTATGCATGAGATGATTAATCGTATGTATTACATCAGTCGAAGGAACTTTACATGAAAAAATATTAGAAGTATGCAATATATATTGTACATTAAATAATAAATATGAAGCATAAAATGACATTTAAACATTTGAGTTATGCATTACGATACGATGTTCTCTGTTATATAATAAATAAACTCTTATTCTATATAAAATTGCGTGAACATAGCAGATAGAGAGAGAAAGGAAGATATTTATTTTTAAATATGTATTTTTTGACAATATCTAAAACTGTGTTACAACCGATAAAAAAATATAGCGATGAATGAAATGATAATACTCAGGAAGTTACGGAATTATCAGTCTTTGAGTATTCGAAGAAAACATAAACCGTAGAATAAAGTAATATCTCTTTTATTCGACTCCATCGTATTTCATATTCGATTAAAATATAATTATTTTTAAATTTTTAATTTATTCGATTAAATTAATATTCTTGATAAAAATTCTACAACTTTAATTGTTCGTGTATTCATTCGATTATTTATATTTTTTATAGCCAACGAAACGAAAAAAATTATGCCGTTCTATTTCATAAAGAAAAAAAAATTATAATTATAGGTATGATAGTTCGAAATAAAAAAGGTTAAAAAAATTTTATACTAATAATTATAGTAATTACACTAATTACAATTATCAAAGATCGCTTGATGATTTATATCATATTTTATAAATGTCGTTATATCAAAATTTAAACGAATCTAAAATAAAGCTTGGCAAATAACTATATTTTTCATTTGACAAATCAGCGTGTTATAAAATTGGAAAGATCCGATATTGCGAATAATATACAACCACTTAAATCATTATTCTTAATTTATGGTTTATTTTGTTTAAAATACTTTTGGATAATCGCTTCGACTGTCAATGTATGTATAACTAACTCGTCGCTATTCCAACCGAATATAGAAGACGGCATTCACGTCAAAAATATTCGCCTCGTTCGATATTCACGCGGTTCACCTTTGGAAAGTAAAGGTTGTACATTCGACCGCAATCTCGAGTTTACAATCCGATTGACATAAACTACTTTCCTATGTCTCTCTTTTTCTCTTTCTTCTAGTTTCCAGATGCAATACTCGAAGTTTATTCTTGAAAAGTATACTTTTCGAAGCCAAGTCTCGTGGACAATTTACGTTAAGTTTAGATTGAAACACGGCAAAAAGTGACGCATTATTTGACATCCATAAATCCTATGTGCATAGAGTTTAACTTTATCCTCGCTTATATAGAGTTGCTTGTGGATCGTATTTAAGCTAATAAATAAGATAGAATTATTGAAATTTATTCGATAAAAATTTCCAAAATTTGGTAATGAAATTATCCATGGAAACTTAATCTACATTTATTTTATTTGTATTTGAAACATCTCGTAATCGATACCTTATTTTATAAATGGTATAATATAAGTTGTATTAAATATTTCATGTATTCAAAAGTTTTAAATTTTATTTGTTTAACAATAATTTAAATTACGAATTCAATGTCTATATAAATTAATATTAATTTTTGTACATATCTGCTTAATATTTTATATCTTGTATCAAAATCAAAATTAACTTTTCGTATTTAATCCCGTAATTTATATATTCGATAATACATTGATATGTTTGATAACATTTTTAAAAACGTAAATTCGTTTAACGTGTAAACGTTACGTTTTAAGAAAATTATTTTTATTTCTAAACGTCAAAATCTTCATTCATAAAAACCTAGAAAAATGTTGGAGTCACATAACTTCTTAAAAATCGGAAAGATATCTAAATATGACAGTAATGAATACAAGAAGACCTCCATTTATTTTGTGAAAGAGTTCGATTCTTTCTCTTTCTCTCTCTCTCTCTCTCTCTCTCTCTCTCTCTCTCTCGCTCTCTCATATATTAAATCTTTGTCGGCTTCCGCGGCCTTTCTATATTTCCGCGACTGTTTTGAGTAGTGAGAATTTATTCATCTTCCTCGGCACCCGTCCAAAATTGCTACCGGCCCGAATCCTTTCGATATTGCGTATCTGCGGTCATGAATTTAAAAAATGGCACTTGTCGGGAGGAGTAGAAATGTTCGTTTATTCACGGAGGCGAAAGTAGTGGCTTCGGAAGATTCGCTTCTGTTTTATTGTTTACGCTCGGGAGTTTCTCGTCTCTGGCTCGTTCAAATTCGCTACGTAATGAGATTATTGCGAATTTATGGAGTAAAGGGGGAGTCGTAAGAATCTCGTTGCAGCACCTGGAGCTAATCGATCGAGTATTCTTGGAACCATTGCTTCTACTAATATAAATGTACGAACGAAAGTTACATGTAACGATTCTTGTACGATTCACTTGTTCTCTTATTCGTTTTCGTAATATATTTCTTTGCTACTTCCTATTAATTATGTAAATTATTGTACATGATTCATAAGATGAGGGGGAAAAGTTTTTACATTTAAGGTATTCTAATTATTTTCAATGTATTTTGAAAGTAATATTAAAATAACTTTCATTTTCTTTTAAAAAAAATACTGTTAAAAATTTTATTTTAAGATTTACATTATCTATTTATTCGCAAAATAAGATCATCTTTTTATCGGATTCATTATTAAACGTTTAAATTAATTATAAATACATATAATTTTTAAATACATTATATCAATTAAATCTTAAACATCGTTTAATACATCGAAAAAATTGGAAATTACTTTCTTTTAAAAACAGATTATATTTATAATTTATATTATATTTTATCCGTGTATATTTTCTAAATTAAATAGTTAAATTACAAATAGTTTTATAAATAAAATGTACCTACTTTACTTATATCAGAGATGCTTTTTTTACTTTATTCGAATTTCTAGTACATGCGCTATTATTTAGAATTCAATATTTCGATATTTATAATTTATTCTTATCTTAAATGTATCGATATGTTTATTATTTGGAGAATGTAAATTGAAAATTTATTTTGAATTATTTTCATGAAATTTTGGTATGCAGTAATTTATTTTAGTGTATAAATTTTTTCCTAACGTTCTGAAATTTCGTTTATAAAATGAAAATCAAGTTAAATTGAAATAGTTGTAAATGTGAACGATAACTATTATTTTAATCTTCGCTATCTGTACAAATATATGTTGCAGATTTTAAAAGAATCAAATCAATACTCGATAAATCATTTCACGAACTAACGTGTGATATGAAATATCGTTTGCTTGGAAATAATTCATCAATATCTGTAGTACAAAATAAATCAACTTATTTAATTATCAGAAACAAAAACTATTATCTTTATAGAACAATATTTATTTCGTGTAAATGTACTATGTATAAATGTAAACATTTACAACTTCAGAATTATCGAACTACCGAAGATTTTGCAAAAAAGATTTATAATTACGGTCAAGCCAGAAAGTACATATCGATAACTCGCGAGACGTAAGATAAGGATATTTTCCTGAGAATCTCCGAAAAGCGACTATAAAGTACAAATGTACACGAGCAGCTGTAGCAATACACATTGTACACCATAAAGAAAAATATCCAGAACGAGGTGCAATTATCAGCAACTGCTTGGGTAAATCCTAATATAACGTAAATATATTTGACCAATTAAAGTCGAATATAACGCGAGAAATTTACTTGGGTGAAATACAAAGTCATTTTTTTGTGAGACGAAAGTACAGCGAATCTTATTCGATGAAAGTTTCCGCTTATCGGTTCGTGGAAGTGCAAAGATTACGTTTCATTTTTTGTTTTAAATAACGTACAATGATAAAAAAAAATCAACGTTCTCCTTGTACGGACTAAAATAATTTTTTGCTCTCGTATATTTAGAAATATAAATGATTTAGATGCGGCAGATAAGATCAAAAAATTCATGAATGAGGTTTTTTGCTAAAGCTTGGAAGATTTTTATTTATATTTATCGATTTCGATATTACTATTTTTTATAAACAATTACAATTTTCATTAAAAATGTTATTATTCCGTTTTAGTATTCCTCATCTACAATATATATTTTTAAACAAGAATAGCTCTAAGGTATACATAATACACACAAAATAAAATTATGCAAAGCAGCACTTTGTGTAATTGTACTTTGATATGAAGTACAATTCCGCATATAGTGGGATTATTTGGAAGTAATGAAACATATAGCATATGATTATTTATTATTCTCATAATCTGCCTTTTTTTTATAAATAAGATAGTAAATAATTTTAAATTATTTACGATATTGAATGAGAAAATATTGCTGTAAAATATAAAACTTCATTACGAACTATTATTATTATTTCAGCTTTAAGAATGAATAATTACTTTACTATAATTTTTTACACTTTTAAATGTATCATTAGTGGTTATAAAACCAACGATAATTCGATAATTCGAGTATTCTATAAAAATCAAAATCTTTAAATTATGATTTTAAAAGGAATAAACTTATTAATTTATATTATGTCTCATATTATTATGTATAAAATTACAGCATAGATTTGCAACTTATAATTACTTTTATTCAAAAAATTGATTTCCTTTTGTTATATATAAAGATAGTTTTTCCGATGGAATATTAACTGAAAAAATGGCATAAATTTCTTATAGTAGAGCTCTAGGTAATATATCTACGAATAATGATTTATGTATATTCACTTCTATTTTAATTTAAATATATTTCAGCGTCGTATATCATTTTCAACTTTATTATTCACGGTTAACGAAGTGATCGACTACATCAGTGTTAATCTTTCTGTAACTAATAACAATGATCTTAATTCTTTTAATTTATTCTTAAATTCGCTATTCGAGTTTTCGACACCATTTACAAAAGCTTTTTCTTATAAGATCATCTTTTTTTCTCAATTAGACACAAATAAGATGCCGGAAATATGAGAAAAAATTAAAATTAAAAAAGTTGTTTTATAACATAATAAAAATCTGGTTATACATATATAACGAATTATTAATCACGTCATTTTTATCTTGTGATAATATACTTTGGGAAAATAATGACCTTTAAAAAACAATAAAAACAAAAATTAAAACAATCCTTCTTTTCAAAAGTTTTCTAAAAAATTCGTGTGAACGAAATAGACTTCAACTGGAAGTGATTCATGTAAGTATAATTATAACAATAAATAATTTATAAAGGGATTCCGCACAATATATGCTTCTTGTTTTGCGGTTTACTTTATTGCTTTATACCGTGTTTCGTTACATATTTCACATAACATAGTACAGGTATAGCGGTCGACAAATTTGACACGAATATAGTAATAAAGTATAACTACCAGCGAGGAGTCAAGAAGAAAAGCAAACCGCAATTATTACGGGATGATTTTTAATTCTTTGCGTGCTTAAAAAAATGTGAGGATATCTACAGGCGTTGATTTCGGTATTAAATAGAATTGTTTCTTTCTTTTACGATCGAATTTCATAGATTTCTTTAATTAGAATTTTAAACTTTAATAATTTTCTTAACTAAAATATTCTGAAATATTTGAATAATTATTACTATAAACTTAAAACAAATAAATAATAAATTAATAATGAAATATCGTGACAATGAATCTTAAAAATTAATTAAACTTGAATAATTCTAATTACTTGCTTGGTCTAATTATTATAGTTAATGATATTCAAGTTAAATAGATAATGCTTTATAAATAGCTAAGATAAATTAACTATAACTTTCTAAAACTAATAATTATTTTTGAATAATAATTACATTTTATAAGTATCATTTTTAAAAAATAATTAAAATACAAACGGATATTGAAAATTGAGATGATTTAGTATTAAAGCTTAATATTTTAAATTTTATCTTAAATATTTTTTATTAATTATACTTTTATTAAAAAATTACTAACAAAGTATATATTAAATAAATAAAAATAATAAAATCAATATAGTAATAACTCACTGAAACTAAATAAAAAATAAATAATCAATATTAAAATATTATTTTGAAAATCATATAAATATAATTATTAATTTTGTGTTCTTTGCTTATCCGAATATTAATTTTTTATGATCTTCGTAATTCCTGATTTTAATATTTTATGTATCGATCAAAAATATTTATAATTATAACGAGTACCGATAATTAATTAATATTTATTAATAATTTTAGTACTTAATTATTTATACATAAAAATTTGTAAAAGCAATATTTTTTCATAGACTATTTTACATTTATCTTGCAGATCGTATCTTATCAAAGTACTTAAAACATTAAAATTATAATTTTATCGATTCTTTTATAGATTAAATTAAAATTATTAAGCTAAATTAAAATGATGAATTTAATTAAATATAAGTAATAAATTGGTTTATCAGTTTACTTTTATCTAAAAGTAAATGTTGGTTTTAAAACATTGTTCGAATAGGAATTTATACAAATTTATATAAGTATTTATCAGTTACAATGACTAAATAAAATATGAATCAAAAGAAGTATAAAAACCAATGAAAGTACGTTGAATCGTTTGAAAATAATGGTATTGCCTATAGAATGAACTTTCTTGTCTCTAGAACAATCTAACGAGAGAACATCTTGAAATAATTCAATCTTCGTTCTATACACATGTTTTTGCGTGAATTGTTTCTAAACTTATGACTATTTTCCTATAGAAAACATAAACTCTGTCGATTTCCCTCTACTTCTCTCCCTGGCTCTCAATTTCACTTTCTCCCTCTTTCTCTAGCTTTCTCGATTTTCTGGTGTGTCCGTCACTCTTTTATTTTTCAATCTCTGAATGTTTGTTATATTAAACATATTCGACGCTCGTTAAGAATATAAGTTTATATGGTTATTATAATAATGTACAATATACAAAATAATGCATATGTTAAAATTTAAAAAGTGATTAACTGTGAATATCATTTCATAATTATAAAGTGGTTTAAAAGTAAATTAGAATCACACAACTTTTATAAGTATATTATTAATTTTAATAATCATTTTTTAATGTTGCGGTAGAATTCAAATTACGATGGACATAAGAATATAAATGCTTTGGTAACATCACTATGCAATATTAAAATGAATCATACGAGTAAGGCCGTTCGAAAGTTTGTCAAATAATAATTGCTTAATTTAAAAAGAAATATTTATGCTTTGACGGACAAAATATCGATTATATCAATTAAATAAAAAGCACTTTCGAATTATATAAATAATTTATATATCTTAATAATTTTAGTCTGGTACTGATAATATCTTGTAAATGAATACTTTGCATTTATTTCCATATACTAGCTATTAAATAATAAGAAAATAGAAACATGTTACCGTTTCTTGATGATGACGAGTGCGAATATTTAGTTCCATAAGTGTAAACTCTTGCATTATCGAAATAATTTCATTTACAAAAACAGATACAAATATAAATAAAATGATATATTACAGTTCAGTATTTTATAAAATACATATTTTCGTTTCTAACAGGCTCAGGTTTTCTTTAAAATCATTTCAGTGTTTGAATAGTTATTTCACCAGATCAATTAACGCTTCGTAGTTTTCAATAAATTTAAATAATTTTAAATGTGTCAAGATTAAGAATATCCTGTATTTATAGTAATAAATTTATCGTGTAAATAAAAGGATTCATATAAAATATTTTTAGAAGTAAAACATTAAATATTAGAATTATATTAATATAATTTAGTACGATATAATCGACAATGATTTAAGTTGTATTACGTGTTCAAATACAATACCATATAGAATCCGTGTGTTTATATTACAACATTTCACGAATATCTTTGATGTATTATTCCTGCTTCCGTATCCTATTTGCTATTTGAAGAAAAATATTCTGTTGAATTAGGCTAATTAGTAAAAAGTTAGTTAATTTAATTTAAGTTAGAAAACAATCGATTGAAATTTAATATTAAATACTTATAAGCTATTTTTATAAATATTATTAAAATATATATAAATGTAAATTGTTTTGAATATAATTAAATAATGTTTTTTTATATTTTCTGTCAACAGCTTATGAAATTTGTTAAAATGAGATTATACTCCTGCGATATATATTTTTATCCACATATTTGTTACTTGCCGTATTTAATAAATATTTAATAAAATTTAAAAAAATCAAATTATATTAATTTTATCACAGTTTGCTATCAATAACGTCTTTTTGTATAAAACTATGTATATTTTTGAACGAAGTTTATAAGTTTGTTTACTATTTACCGTATGCAAAGTTTCTCAATTTATCGCTCATAAAAGTCTAAAAAGTTCGTAGTCACTAATATAAGAAATTGTTCACGTTTTTGTTATTAATTAATAATTCATCCAAACGGATAAAATTTTATCATTTTAGAATACATTATTATTTCTCTTGCACATAAGTTTTAATCGTAATTCATTCAAAGTTTAAGAACAAACAAATACGAATGTTGACTTCTTCATTGTATAAATTAAATGGTTCACACCATTTCGTTAATTTTCAAGTCAGTCCACGGGTATCTCGATGAAAAGTACGTTCCTTTATCTTCGGTAAAAGCAGTCGTTATGTTATTTATTCTTTGGTACGGTATTTTTTCTTTGATACCTACGCGCATTTTTAAAATATATGTATTCGTCGTTCTTTTCTATCATGGACACATCGGTTCTTGATATTTTCTATATTTTATTTTGTATTTCGTATTTTTTATTTTTTATGGAATAGAAACGCGAAAGTAACGATGGAATATTAAAATTACTAAGAAAACTAAAAATTGTAATTTAATTAATTTACCAGTTGATCTTACACGAACATTTTTCTCTCGTACAAGTATATGGCAGTTTTCTAACATAAATTTCTTCTAATATATGCCTTTCATTTATGTTATAGCTCAGATATTAAAATATACATCTATTTTTCATAATATGCTTCAGATATTTTATGAGAAATATTTTAAATTGTTTATGAATATTTTTTAAATTCAAAAAAGGAACTTTCTTCATAGATTTTAAAACTAATCATAGTCTTTGAAGTTTAACGAGCATTTCAAATAAAAAATAAAACAAAATTTCGTTTAAAATTTTATTAAACGCGTCTTAAAAATGTATAAATGATATGTTTTCACAATATTCGACTAACCCTTAATTATTTAAATAGTATCATAGAAGAACAAAGTTGACTTAAGCCTTGCATATTATATAAAAATTTATATACACTTCGAACTAGACGATATAATTAAGTTATAATGAGCAAGAATAATGTCAAAGTTATCCATTTATAAAACTCTACTATAATATAAATAAGAGAGATGTGTGAATAGTAAAATGATATAAAAGAAAAATCATCGTGTAAAATGAAATAAAAGAGAGAGAATGAAAATTATTTATAGAAGCGAAAAATAAATAAAGTGTATATATGGAATAGAAATTATTTAGTTATAAAAGAGATATCGTAGCGTATGTTTTGGATTTATAGAAAACTTTTCAGTTTAATTTGGAATGTGAAACGATATCGCGTAAAATTTTGATAAATGATGCAATATTTCACAATATAATTAATTACGTTAACTGATAATTACAGAAAAGTTATAACTGTATTGATGAAAATTTTATAAGTTCGAGATATTCAATATTTATCTTATTATACAATAATACGGAAATATATATCTACAAGTATAATTACAAAACTTATTTGAAACACGTCTTAAAAGTTTTGGTTAAATTAAGATCTGTAAGAATAACGTTACTAATTAATCTCAAACTAAATTTATTAGTCGATGGTTAAAATTTTTATTTCTATTTTATCATCGCGTTTACGTAGTCAGTTTTTTCAGTACGCGTATTCTATATCGCTAAAGTTGAGAAAGTTTTTTTTATAATTACCAATGCCCTAGTTTTTCCTTATCGTTAAAATAACTTCAAAGCTATTTAAACATCTGAAAAACAGTTACATAATAAAACTCAAACGATCCATTTATCTGGCTCGATCTAAAAATTTAAAAAAAAAGACAGTCTTCATTTGCGTGAATATACGTATTGGATTTTTCTATATCTTACCTCTACGTTTGAAGGTGTGAGTTACGCTGGTTTTACGCTGATAAGCCAAGTATTGATTTATATCCTTACTTAAACAAGAATCTACGAAATTCGATTGCATCAAAGTAATTAGTCGATATTCGATAGTATCATCGTTATTACGAGATTAATCGTTTTCGTTGCTTCGTACAAATCTAGACAAATTTAATCTTCTAGATTCATTGCTACGTAAGAAGTTACGTATTTTCCCGCCGCCATTAAAATCGGATGGATTCGACCAGAATACAATAATACCAATCACATTTAATCCGATGAACGCAATTATAGTAAACTCCGCGAAAGCAACGTTTGTCGGGAAATGCAATCATTTCTTCTCGCGAAGACAATTCCCTACGGTGCCAAGACGAAATTCATTTCCAGCCAAACAAACGTCTGCACTACGCAAACTCACCAGCGATACAATTCCGCGACGTCGAGATTCTCATCTTCCCGTTCCATTTCTTTTACTCTGTCAAGTGACAGTGCCTACGTGCCGAGTATACCGAAGGTATCGCGAACTAGTGGTCGGTATTATTAGCCAGCTGGAAAGGACTGGCAACGAAAGCCAGACGAATCGTAGGTAGTAAGTAGTGAAAAGGGAAAAGGGCAAACAGACGCGATCGTCGCGTCGATGGATCATGGATTTGGATAAGAGCCCGGTCTATGGTTTTAGGTTTAAGCGATAACTGTCGCGAAAAGCCTTTTCTTTCGAGAGTCGCCGTTGTTGTTGGACTTTTATACTTTGTCAACGCGAACGTTGATGGATATAGAAATGTTAAGGATTTCACGTGAGAGTTGTGTTAAAAACCGGATGCTTCGACCGCGGAGAAATAAAGAAGCTAAAGAAGCTGGAAAGTAATTCTCTTACACGGATGTAAATGCAAAATTTTACAGTAGCTAGAAACTTATAGTCGCGAACGTAAGTCAACTTCTTTGTCGGTATTTTTTCCTTGCATCTTTGGATTCATCAAGATTTTACTTCAGCTTCGTTTCTATAAATTAAGTGGATCGATACTCGTATTCCGTTGTTTTAGTCTAAATAATCTATAAGTAACATTGCCCTAAGTTTAAAATCAACATAATATCCATTTTAAAGACTTAGTATTATTTGTTTTAAGGCGTCCGTTCCAACCCATTGAAATTGATAACCTCGGTTCTGTTTAACGGTAGTAACTGACACGCCAACATGCGAATGGATGTATGAATAGTGGAATAGATATTGATTGGCTGCATCTGAAGGCGAAGCGAAGGCTGGATATGTACGAGGAGATAACGAAGGATGATACTCGATAATAATTGAATTGATATTTTATTATGAATATTCTTTTCATCCTTACAATGTTTTTTTTCACAAGAATATTTGTATTCGTAAATCGACGCGTATTTACGTACAATTAAAAAGTATAATATATAAGTATTTATCTTAATATGATTAACGAGAATTATATCTATTATACATAAATTACAATTATTTCGATTGCATAAGAAAATGGATTTTAAATTATTAAATAAAATTTTATTTTCAATTTCATTCGTTAAATTTTATTATATCCGTTTCTAAAAAATAATTGTAACCACGTTCTTCTCTACTAAAAATTTTTTCTATTTTTAGATTCTTATTATACGAGTTATTTTCTATAATTATTTCCTTAAAATTATATCTAGAAAAAAGTCTGAGTCATCGTCAATTTATGTGAAAAAATTGTACCAATCTTTAAATATTTGTTAATGTAAATTACTTAAATAGTATTTAGTAAAATTATAGTCCTGAACAATTTTTGCACTCTCTGTTGTAAATTAGTTGCTAAATGTAAATATTAAGGTCTTAAAATTTTTTATGTACATTCTAACTATATTCTATATTTATGTCTCAATGTTCCAAAGATTGCATACAGTTTGAAATTATTTTTGTGGAAAATGAAACCATTGTTAGGGAAATAATATTTATTTGAATCATCTAGGAGTAATCGGAACGTATAAAGATATAAAGCTAAGATCTGAACAAGGTATTTAAGCTTTAGAATATTGATTTTTAATTCAAATATAGAGTTTGAAAGGCTAATTTAATATATGTTTTTTTTAATTAAAAGCAGATATTTTAAGATAATTTAGTATATAAGGTAAAGTATATCATCGATTAAACCGATATTAGATTTTGGTGGTTTATGCTTACGTAGTTTGTTTCCAGAATACGTTAAACAAGGAGATATTAAATACACTATAGAACTCGCAATGCACAAATATAACCGTCGGACCGTCTCAACATAATTGACCGACATCTAAAATCCGTCGAGTGAACATCTGGATGAAACATGTCGGGAACTCTCCAAAAGTATAAGCATTTCGTGACTCTATTCTAACCTAATCAAATTCTACAAAACGATTGAAAAATTGATTGTTATCTTATGAAAATACCGCTTTAAGAATATAAACATTATTTCAAAATAGATCGTTACTTTTTATTTTGGAATGTATTTAAAAAATAAATAATATGAAAATGTTTAAATTAATCTTAATATGTATTTAATTGATCAAAATATTTGAGTATATATTTATGTATCTCAAATAAATTTGGAGTATCGTACCGCTGATTACAAATAATATACATATCAATATAAATCTTTATCATAGCAATAAAAATGCAATGGATGTTTTGATGCGTGTATTCGTTAATAAATATATTTTATAAGGGAAAAGTCGTATTTGTTTGTTAATATCACTGTATTACAAACTATAAATAAATGTATCGATAACTGGTTTCTTTACAAAAATTATCCGATGTAATAAACTAAATATTTAAATAAATGATATATTTTTAATTTATAAACAGAATTGTAAATAATAAAATATAATCTATAAAATAATATACATTGTTACGTAATAATTAGATTAAATATTTTATTGAAATAATTTTTTAGAATAAAACGAGAATACGAAAATTCATTCACAAAATAATTTATTTTTCAATACGCGATAATGCATCCATGAAAGTGTCGACAACTTCAGCAAAGTACAAAAAGCGAAAAAAGCTTAGACATTATCATAAAAAACAGAAAAGAGAGATAAAACAAAAGCGAGTGTTTGATTCTCAAACGTTATGTTTGCGCGTCCCCTCGTATTCGTTCCTGATTAGATTAGATCACTCGCGTCTGGTCTTTATTTTTCATAAGCATTCTTCAATCCATTTAAATAATGCTTAAGAATGCCAACGGGGAAGTTGTTTTTTTTAACGAGATATCGTCGGTTCCATTACTTTGGTGAATTTTTTAAGTGTAAGTGTAATCGAGTCCTCCTTTCGATATACTACATCGAGGAAAAATTTAATTTCAAGGATCAGTGTAACTGAAAACTTTTCTGTATAATAGATAACTTTTTTTCCTTTATCATACGTAGAGGTTATAAAAAATTGATTAGTTGTAACAAATTCTGTATATTCTCAATATTGTAAGCCTTATTATTGTAATTTTTGTAATTTAACAGGTAAAGTCTCGAAAGAATGGATTGTTCAATATAAAAAATTGCATTGAAATCGAAAGCAATTGATTTAATATATTCATGGAATGCAAATAATTAAAATTGTAAAGCATTTTAAACGATGGAAAGTTTTTTGAAAACTATAATTCTTTGTCAAATGCTATCGATCGATGGATTCAATTAAACTCCGATTCCAGTGCATCATAAAACTAGACATCATATATTAAAATCGTACAATTGTCACTCCGCGACTGTATTAAGGACACCAAGAGTCAAACAATATTGTGTGTGTGCGTGCGTGCGTGCGTGCGTGCGTGTGCGTGTGCGTGTCCGTGGACGTATTTGTGCGTATAAGCGTATGATCCTAGAGCAGCCGCAGCAGCGACAGTTGCACGTTAACTCTATTCATCTGTCGATTCGAGCTGATGGAAAGATTCAAATTAAGCGAGTCACGGGTTGTGTGCGGTGGGTCACTGACCGCTAAACTGACGCGGTTGACCGACAGTGCGCAGCTGATTCGCACAATCGGGCCGAATGCTTTTGCCAAATTAGAGCTCTCGCGAGTTTTTAGAAGAGAAACGGAAGAATGCATTGAATGCCATCTTTAATTTATGGATCATTCGTCGGTTTCTTTTATTTTATAGAGTTTGGTAAACAGAAAAATAATTGAATAATAACGAACGATACTTCGATCGAGATCAAAGTGTGAAAATTAGAACCAACTAAAACAAAAAATCTATAAAGTAATCGCATTGTTAAAGAAAAAGTTTTTTTAATACTCGAATTTAACGCTGAATATAAGTATGGATTATTACTCGGTAAATGTATCGTCCTCCTTTTAGGAGTTATTACAAAAATGACCTTTTAAGTTTACAAGTACCTTCAGAAATATAAAACTTTCATTCAAACATTCCATTTTAATATAGAATTTTTAAAAATCTATCAACGACACATTAGAATGAATATTCGAGACTTCGATGTTGCATTTTCTCATTTGGAACCAGATTATATTTTATAGAAACAAAAAATTTTAGCAACGTTATATCTTATGGAATTCAGTATTAAAGATATGTATCAAATACGCGCGAACTGAAATACGCGTTCAATTTCAGTTTGCGATTGAGTTTAGATCTTATTGTGTCATGTACAGGTATATGCGGTCACGAGACTCCGAATCTATCTCATTCGAACCACAATTGCGAGGTTTAGATACTAAATACGTTAAGCACTCGCAGTTTAAATGAATCTCGTTAATGGAAAATATTCTTATGATTTATTCTTTTGTTATAATTTTACATTTTACGTAAAGATTATATCTTCGTTCGTTTACACGAGATACTTTACGACGTATTCTCGAATCTTTCTTAAAAACTGTATCGGTAGAAAATTTGAATATAATTGCAATTTGTAAGTTTAAACATCATAATTTATATTATTTATCTACTTATATAATATACATATAGACGAATTAAAATTATCGGTTAATAAAAGATAAAAGATAGTATAAATTATATAAAATAATAAGTGATCAAATTATAATATATAAAAGAAATGTAAAAAAGAAAAGTTTTCTATGGAAAACAAAGAAAATGAAAATAAACCGAAGTTATTATCTTATTTTTAAAATATATGTTTTTTATCAAATCAGAAATATAGAAATTAAAACTACTTTCTAAATAATTTATTTTGCTATACTTAAAATTTTATTTAGAATAATTTTTGTTTTACGTTTGGTCATGTTTTATAATTCAAACTCTTACGTTTAAGTTTTTAAGTACAAGTACTTGCGTTTTATTTCTTAAAAAAAGATGTTTTTATTTAATTTTTATTAGTTAATAAAATTTTTAAGAAGAATAATATATCATATTTCTACTGCCTGCGTAAAATTTTGTCTCTAAGTTCTCGAGCTCTCGTGTGTGCATACCTTGTACATATGCACACGAATTTTTATTTTATTTGCACACACGAATGCCGGCATTTACGATTATTACATTCGCAAGCATTGGATGCGATGAAAAGGAAAACTTTCATAAAAAATTCCCGAGAGCAATAAAATACAGACTCCGCGCAATTCAAATTAGTGTAATCGTTAATTCAAATTAATTTTTAGATCAGCAAATTTGTCGAGTCTAATAAAAGTGTAACCCTCGGTTTATTTAAGAGACAAATAGAGAGACGTTCGTACGAATTGGTACCCTCGAACTCGAGAACCATCGGTGCAAAATTCAAGCTCCGATCATCGGAAGTCTCCGCTAAAAAAGATGTTTCGCGATCTTCTCCTCTCGCGACGCGCACGTGACAAATCTCGGACACGCGGATCACACGGATGGAAACGTCGCTCCAAGAAAAAGCGAAAACCAAACGACGTTTCAATCGAATAACGCGGTGAAAGCCTGTCGACTTCTGTTTTCGCGCGTCTCCCTCTCCTCGACTTTGGTAGTTATGCAAGGTGAGCGTCTGCCACCGATCGACTTGCCGCATTCCTGGCTGCGATCGCAAACCGGAATCCGGTGAAATCGATTTTCAAGAAACTCTGATTTTTTACACCGAGTCGAGTGCGTTTCGGAATTTTTAAGTCAGGTGGTTAACGCGCAGGAATTTTTGGTTTTCCACGGAGCGATTCGCTTTCTATAAAAGACGAGCGAATTCGGACATTTTTATACTTAAATGTAAATATCATTATTTTCTTTAATAAACGTTGTAAAAGTTTTGCGTTATTAGAGATAATTATCGTTTGATTAACTATTCAAATGGATACCGGTTACAAATTATATTTAATCTGCAATATGGTTATGATTTATAATCGTGTTTACTATTATGCATAAAATATAGTTAAAATTTCGATTAAAATTTATATTCGCATTAGTTTGAGCTTAAGAATACCATACTATACCGTATTCGTATCAATGGTAAACTAAATAAACTCTTTTTCTTTTTAGTGATTTCCCAGTCTGTCTTCCGCTTCGTTGCTCTATCTTTCTCTTATTTTCACTCTCGCTGTTATTCGTATATCCGCATACGAAAAGATCTGGATACGCAGTCATTAATTTTATACAGACGATTGCTCTTCTTTTACTTTAAATTCACAAATATAAAACATGTCATTTAGCTAAGTCATTTGCCACATCCACTTCGTACTTCAAAAGTAAATCGCCCATTCCCACACTTCCTTATCCTATGAATTCAGAACCATATATCAAATTCAAGTTATTCCCCTCGAATTCTTTTATAAATACGATGACAATCCTACAACTATGTAAAGCTCTGTCGTTAATCTGGTAAATTTGGTAAATCCTTGTAGAACGTGTTAATAAATATTTTAAAGTAGTATATTACGTGATTTATTCAAATAGAAACGTAATTTTAGGTAATCATTTTAATTTATTTGTCGTGTTTTATTTATTTACAATATTTATTTATCGTAATAAAAATTTGTCAACCTTCGTGTAGTCATAACTTATCGCGCTTTCATCTCGTTCTTCCTCGCTATAAGTTTAGTGCATCTACCTATCTCTTTCATTTATAAAAAATGTCAAGAGTTTATTAGCAAATATTTAAAAAACGTGTGCACGTATGCACATGTATTTATAATATACAGTTGGTAATTATATAGACGTGCATGATTAGAGATACTACAGACAAGTTTTGTTACCGGAGAAAGTGGCAACATCGTTTAATGTCGTTTAATGTACATTATTTTTGTTCAAATCGGATAATATTAAAATTTTATTTAATGATAAATTACTACGTTTCTTATTGATTCTTTAAATATAATTATTTTATAGAAGTACTAAAAGAAAAATCTTAATATTTTGATTTTTGATGTTTAATTTCTACTGAAAAATAAGCCTCTATACATAGAATTACATAAGTACTACGTATAAATATGATTTTAACAAATATGTAAATAGTTCATCGATGATGTAAAGACTTACATTGATGTATCATCAACTTATAAAAATATTGGTTGTAGAAGCTTCTAAATTGAATGCAAAATTAATGATTGTAACAAAAAACGAAAATTACAGCTAAAATTATTCAACCATCTTCTAAAATCAGAATCCCGAAAAAGCTTAACTTTTTCAACAGAACACAGAGTATCGATCGTTGGTTTGCAAAGAGTTTAAAAGCTACTCCAGTTCGTCGAATAAATCTATGGATTTATCGAAAGTGGACTCGATAGCCCTCGAGAGGACAAATCGTGTAACGATTATGATTTCAAGTATTTGCTCTTCTATTCGTTCGGTTATTATTGTACAAAAGTTTCAGCTTATAACCTAACCAGATATTCCAGCAAGGGAAAATATGTCTTTCTTTAAACTGTGATTGAGATTCATACGAATGACAAATCTGGACCATTGAAGTTAAAACTACATAATGGAAGTTTTAAAATATTGCGAAAATAAAGATTAAAAAATCATCTTTAACAGATTCTATACGAATACAATGATTTGAGTATATAGAAACTAAAAAGTCGAATACTCAAGAAAGGAAATGAAAATTTGAATTAAATATATCTGGTAACAAGTATACAAGATACACGAATATTTGTATTAAATTAAAAATAATATTTATTAAATTTAAATGGACGCGTTATTTATAATAAACACTATTTTTTCTTTGTTACATAATAAGTAGTATATTTCGATCTTGCCGATCTTTTCCTTTAAATTTTCCTACAAGAACTTGTTATCTCAGCCGTTTATTTACTTGGAAAACTAATTGAAGATCTTTACCAAAAATAGTATTTTCAAGATTATTTTTGAAGGTTTATTTAACTTGGGTTTCCGGATTGATGAAAACAAGTGGTTTGTAGATAATTCCAAAAACTCATTGAGAATGAGAATCGAAATTGAGAACAGAATGCGGACATAATTTTAACGATCCAGCTCGAAAGTTATGCTTTGGTTTTACAGACCGAACTAACGGCGGTAATCAAATGTACATAAAGTTACGTATCATTCGTACCGAATACTCGTGAGACCACCTAATTACCGTAGTACTAATATTATCAGACTCTTAATAATGTGGTGAGTAATGAAAATCTTGCCACCTGTGGCCTGGGTGACATAGTAAAATGGAAGAGATTAAGAATAAACTGATAACTGTAACAGATATGCACAATAAATGATAAGGACGATAAGCAACTGAAAATATAAATTCACTGCACTAAAATAATATTATTGAAAGGTTAGTTGAAATTTTTAAGATCTTTTACATTATATATCTTAATTAAATCTAGTAAATAATATTATAATTTTCTACGTATTATATTTTTTATGAAATTTGATCTTATAAAACTAATAAATTAAATTTAAAAAACAAATTAATTTATGTTAATGTTTTATACGAAGATTTATTTTAATTATACCTAATTGTAGCAATAAATATCGTTACAAAATAAATCGAAACTGTATGTAATATATTCAATATAATCGAAAAAAAATACTTTTCGTTAAAAATGTCGATTTTATATGCAGTTTTTAATTTTAAAAGCACTATTTTCTACTCAAACAGTGCATCTTCTATTATTTACATATTGTAAACTACTCTTTAGTATCTTAACCTATTGAAAATTCCAACATTGGAATCTTAACCTCATTAACGAGGCATTTTAATCAAAACATTCCTTGTATTGGATCATTAGGAATTTCCGAATGTCGTCAACCAAATGACGTAATCATCAAATTCTGAGACAATATATAAATATTCTATCAAAAAGTTATTTTATTAAAATCTCTAAGTACGATATACAATTATAAAAATTAAGTCTTATTTCATTTAAATCGTAAAAGTACAAGAATATACTAGAGAAATCCCATTTAAGAAGATTGACAAAAAAGATAATATACGTTTCAAAATTATTATTTTTATTTGTGAAATAATTTCAAAATTTTTAATTAGTATATCTTAATAAGAATTTTTAAATCTTATAAGCTACAATAAGCGTTAATAAACCACGTTGAATCAATAGAAAAGTAAAAGGATAGGAAACCTAAAAAATATTACTCGTTTTACTCGTCCTAGAATCCAGTTCGGGACCTTCGCAAAGATTATACATTTTAGTTGACTATTTTCTCCTAATTATCTTTGTATGATAATTAGAGCGTAAATATAGATATTTTATTATTATTATTTTTTTTTAATAAAATTTCAAAACCATTTAAAAAGCGTTAGTGCATGCAATAAAATAATTAATAATATGCTCTGAAAAATAATTGCATCAATTCTACGTAAGGTTATGTACTGGAGCGATAAATAGAAAATTCTTTATATCTATATATCTATATATATTTTATATCCTTGTACATCGTCCTGACTTTAAAAGAATAAAATTATAAACTATCTTACACAATGATATAGTTTTCCAAATTAAGAAAAAAATTAAGAAAATATTCAAAATTTTACTTTATTATTTACAATGAATAGGAATTCAATTTCAAGTTACAAAATTATCGTCGTATATTTAAATTTCTAAACGTCAAACTATTTTAATAGGCTTTTATAATATTCACGTTCTATATTCAAGAACTAATGTAATTAAAATAAAATTTCCACAAGACTCTTTTTACATTAAGAAGAATAAAAACTTATATTTAATCGATGAAATAGATTAAATTAAAAATCAGAATAAAAAGTTAAATTGCTTTCAATTTTATGATTAGGATACAAGAAATTTTAATTATCAGTTTTAAATAGAACACTTTTGCTACCAATGAACGCACACATAATATTCAAATATTATTGGAATAATAGTTTATTTATAAACTGCGAATAAAAAGCCATTTAAGTCAGTTCGACTGAATTTACCGCGTCTTTCAATTCGGACTAGATTCAGAAAAAATGTTTACAATTAATAATTTGAAGTTGTATTAATATTCCATGGAATCGAGAAAACGCGCAACATCGGTTGTCGGAACTAAAGTTTCGGAATGCCGGGATCCCAACGAGATTCGGATTCTACAAAATGGACCCTTTTTGAATTCCATTTGAAAATTTTTGAAAACTCGTCGACTCGGAAAGCTTCCCCCGAGCAATGCAAAGTTCGCCGGAGCAATGGTTAGTTAAACCACGCGCACATGAATCCAATACCAGTGTTGTGGTTGAGTGGCGGCACTCGGTGGTCCAGCCGTCCGGTGAGGGCTGGACGCGGCCGAGGGCGGCACGCGGTCCACGATGGACGGGTCCATTTCCAGGATCATCTGCAGATCCTCGTCGATGCCGATACTCGCTTGGACCCACCGGATGAGGTTCTCTCGCCTCTGCGGCTCGACTAGCTGATTTTTATCTTGCTCTTCTCGAAGAGACGCTGGAGTTTGTAGGTAAATTTTGACCGGCAACTGCACTGACGTTCGACCGATCGTTGCTTTCGGAAATGGGGTCTCGAGGATATACGAGACACCGACATCTGATTTATCTTGTTCGCACCGAGTATTAAACTTGAAATTAAAGTTTCATCCAACAGTCTTATTTACTTTTCCGAATTACGTTCGGTACTGAAAAACACTTAGTTTAAAAAACAAACGCACGAATTTCTTCCGAATATCGTTGATAAAATAAGCATTAAGATACGCCAAGTGATAATTCATTGAAAAACCTTTGTATATAAATGTCACACCTGATTATCTTTGCAAAATTCACAGTTTGCGATCGAGGTCATACATAATAACGATCGATGTTATAAAATTTATTTTTACAATCGTTAACATAACAATTTCGTAAAAGTAACTCAGATATCTGCGAATGATTAAACAAATAAAAATAGTGGAAAAGTTAATAAATTTATTAGCGGAATGTTTTTATTCGGCACATTATCTTCGCATAATTTCTACTTTCGCCGCCGCATATTTTATTTAGTTAACGAATAATGGTAATATCTACCTGTTCAGCCTAATTAAGTAAATTAATATTTATACCGATAAAACATATTCAATTTTCGATAAAAAATTTGCGCCTGAAATTAAATACGTTGAATTATAATTCCGTGCTCGTTTCAGTCTGTTTTTATTTGTAATCTGTTATATTTTATTTATATTGATTTTAACGTTTGGTAATTAAAACGAAGCTTACGATACGCAAACTATTTTGATGTAAATTATCCTGAAATATCGAATGCATTTATTATATTATTACTACGTATTTAAAAATGTATTATGGTACGTTAGATTCGTTTGCTAGAATATTTTTACGCAAAAATTTTAGTACAAGATTAATATTCATTCTTTTATCAAGATGCATTCTTTAAATTATTCGTATTAAGTTTTCGAACTAAAATATTTATAATTGTATTTTGAATTTATAACCATTTTTCAAACAAACGCATAGTTTTATAAAGCTAAAGATAAACGCGAGTTATTTGTTTATCTTCCCTATTTCATTGAATAAAATAGGGGTTAATATTCGTAATAAACCAATTCTTCCAACTTTTAATCTCTTCTCGGTACATATATAAAAACATTTGTATTTTGTTTCGCGACTTCAAATTTGAAGTGATTTAAGTCATAAAATGAAAAATGCAGAGCCGAGCCAAATTCAAGGTATGCATCGCTTATTTCTTTTCTATTTTTTACTTCGTGACGCGACGACTAAATATACGTTATTTTTAATTTCACATAGTACGATACAAAACGGAATTGAAAAGTTCGATATTTGATTGCAGCCGAATTAAAAAGAATACCGTTAAGGTAGAAATCTATGTTGATATCTGGATTCCTTTTACGAAACGTTTTTTCGCGTCATGCAAGTTATATTACAAAACGTATGCGGGTTTCCTTTCTACTTCCCGTTACAATATATACAAACGTGTCCACGCGATCGACACGTTTCTTTGATTTTAATATTTATGAATCGTCCAAATACGCGAATGTTAACAATATGGTACGGATATTTTGACAACGGTTCCATTCGTATAAAAAGAAAGTCATGAATTCTCACGATCCTAACGGTCTTTCCTACCAAGTTTCAACTTTCAATATTCGGCTCCTGAACGAACTATTCGTCCGCTTCGGCATAAAAAATCCGCAAGGCCGATCGCACCGAATCCCCGATCTTCCGCAACGATCGAAGATTCGCCGATAAAAGAGCGATCGTATATCTCGGACGAGCCTCCTCACAACGAATCGACACGAGCAACGAAACGAGCAACGACACGAGCAACGACACGAGCAACGACACCGAGGCGCGAACCCACACCCGTTACCCGGTCGACGACGCTCCTCCACGACCTCGGTCCCCACCAACTTTCGGACGGAGACGAGCCTCGAGGCGCGACCTTGACAGTCTCGCCAGGCTCGCGGTCGATCTCCAAGCCCGAGGGGACGACGCCACTGGGCTGCCGACACCAGCCGCGACGCATATCCGGTCACCCCCGTCACCCTGGAACCCTCCGGACTCTCGCGGATCTCTCTCTCTCTCTCTCTCTCTCTCTCTCTATCCGACCTTGGCCAGTCGCGGATCCGCGGATCGAGGGAACCGCGGCGATGATCGCGCGCGCGTCGTCGCGGTGCTACTACTCCACCTTCGGGGAGCGCCCGCTTCCGAGAGGGACGGATTTTTGGCGAGGGCATCGCCGCGAGCGTCAGACGATGACGTAGCCGAAGTCGGCGCGAGCTTTTGGCAGAGCTGTCAAGACTGAACGCCCAAGACTAAACGCCCAAGACTAAACGCCCAAGACTAAACGCCCAAGACTAAACGCCCCAGTCTAAACGCCCGGGCCGCGCTTCCGAGTTGGGTTGCCGTCTGCCAACCTGACGATATAGCCATTCATGATCTCGCGTGGCACACTTTCGGAGATCGTGGGAGGACTTCCTTGAATGACTTTTTCGTGCACGGATTTATGGGGAGCCTTTTTTTCTCTCTGATATCTACGTGTTAAACCTTTCCCACGTGGTTAATGCCGTTTTCTTTACGCTTCTTCTTCCTCCGTCCGTTCTTTCGTCTTACCTGCGTTTATAAGCGCGAATGCGACTTTATTTTCGTTTCGTTCAATTATATAACGGATAAACCAACAAAATACGATGAAATCAGTTTTTAAACTTAGAATTTTTTTTAATCGTATATTTTGAAAAATTCGCTACGAAAACACAGGACAATTTATTTTTAAAAAGTCGAGTAACGAAATGAAAAAAAAAACGATGAATTTTTTACACGATGTACGTTTGGCTTTTATCAATCGTGTGACCGAACGTTGATTTAAAAAACATTGTCGGCATCTTTCGAGCTATCGAGAATTTTTCTTTTAAGGATTCGATCGGATATTCATTGAATTGCTAATATAAACGCTCGAAATATTTAAAATAGATGGTACTTTAGTAAAGTACGTTTATCATTTACATCGAAGAAAAATGTTTTAGAAAAATAAAATTGTACCAAAATAATAAATTGTGTTTTTATTCTATTATCGAGGCACAATTATCAACAGTGATACAATCGCTATTAAAAAAGACAAAATACACGTTTGTAATTATTTAAAATTTTGATATTTACTAGCTACGAATATAAAATATTTCTTCAAAATAACGCAAGATGAAGTACTTTCTCACGCTCTTTACGTGTAAACTAATAAACCTCGCTTTGTTTACGCAAATTTAGAAATGAAAACAAATAAAAATCATAAACTTAATAGAGTGCATTTAGACTTAACTAACGATGAAGTACAGTCCAACATGTTTAAAGGGTTAAGGTTATTTCGGTTTACGACGAGTTCACACCGCTTATTTTTAGTTTCGGCTTTCCGAATAGAAATAGTTTTTAGTAGTGGCCTGGTGCGTGTATTTTACGTTGCTTGTTTATACTGGACGGATCAATGGAGTTATATTTATATCGGAGCTTTCTTCTTTGCATCTTTGAACTTCTGTGCATCAAACTTTGTTGTCTTGTATCGGATAATTTGTTAAGCAGCGATGAAATTAATCTGTCTCGTAGGCTTAGAAAAAAAACTTGAAACTCGTAAATATTGTTGGTAGTTTCGTTGAACGAATTCAACACAATTTGTTATAATTCGTACAATCTTTCTTCTTTCGACAGTTACACATTTAAGTACCACTTAATAGCCGATTAATGTATAACCATGTGGCTTTAGTATCGAGTGTAGCTTTTATACAAACTATACTAGAAGATAAATATTTGAACGATATCTATATTTATTTATATAAACTTGTACTCAATTTACTAATTACTCGTAAAACTGAGTTAAGTTATATAATTCGTATGTTATTATGCGATATTCTATTTTTATTTAAATTTTGCTGCAATTAAAATGTGTTAAGAATTTTATAAACTATCAAAGTTTATCGTTAGAATTAAAATTTTGGTTTATGTAAAATATATTTTGAATTCATTTAAATAGTTTTAATTTATTCCAAGTATCTGTAATTGATAAAAAATCTACGACTTAAATCGGATATTTAATTTTAATTGCGTTACATAACATTTCTTATAATTTCTATTTTTATCGTATTAATAAATGGAAATCACACGAATTATAATTGAAAATTAAATACCTAAAGTGGGTATGATTTATTTCTTTAATTAGCAATTACGAATTGTTTTAATTTAAAAATAAAAATAAGTTACAAATATGTTCGCTTCGTATCGTTTATTGTATACAAAGTAAGCATTGCAACATTCACGATAACATTAAAGCAGACTTTAGATTCATTTAAGATACCGACTTAATTTATTCTCTTATCTCAATCAGTTCTCTAAAATTTATGTTAAATACATTCTAGCACGTCACTTTTGTAGTTATTTTGATAATGTTTGAAATTTTATACACGCGAATTTCAAATCAAGACCAAGCTGTAAGGTACCATTTGAATTTTATGGTTTTTTTTTTTACCAAGTTAGCGGTACAATTTCACTTGAAATATGAACCTGATTTTATCGTTTTTATAGTGGTCGTATTGTTCACTGCCATATATTTTTGCAAAATTATTATTTGTACGCAGTTATAATTTGAATTCAATGTACGTTGTTCTAACTTTCGTGATCGATTAAAAATAGTTTATAAAGTACAGGTTTCGCTGAAATTTTTTAATTTAACTTGAAACATGGATATCCTATACAATATACAAAAACTCGAAGCTTCACCGATCCTTTATTATAACTGCAGCGAATAGAATTTCGAACCGAATATTTGTCAGTTAGCAACCGATTGACCCGCGTATTATTTTTTCCACCTTAGGAGAGCTTTTGCTCATTGTATCAATATTTCGCATCTTTTTCACTCTAACTATGAACGATATTCAGAATTCATTATTAAGAACTGTCTAGAACATCACAATAATCTATATACGCGTAAACGATGTGAATCCATCGTTAATAATTATTTGCAATTTAAATTTATCTCTGACAACCTACACGAATAGAAACGTTATCTTAGAATCTATATCATTCCTTTATATGTTATTTTAAAAACATGACATCTTGACTTATATTGCTGTCCTAAATAATATTTCTAACTAAATAAGATTTATTTAGAAAACATTTTTATAATTAGAATTTTATAAAATGCCATTAAAATCTCGTTTAGACTATTCAAATATATTTTATCGAGGAAAGAAAGTTAACGTTTCGTACGCTTGAAAAAACAGTGCATCGAAAATTTAGCAATCCTAATGCTCCGAACGTTCGTTAACGTAAAATTCTTTACTCGAAATTAATTTGTATAACGATAAGAAACACTGGTATTTTGCATTCGCAACGCGATTGGCGACGCGATTGGCGTTCCCATAAAAACAAGTGAAGTTAGGTGTTCAAATTAATCTTAATCTCTGTCTCCGCGAATTTTATTCGTCCGAAACTCATTTATTTACAAACAAATCCAAACTTAAGCGCGTGAAATGAAGTTTTCCACAAAAAACTTGGTTCTCTAATTCTCCTCGTTTTCTCCACTTCCGTCATTCCATCCACGAGCATTGATATACCGGCTGCTACGTCAAACTGTCATCGCGACTCCGAATAAATTTTTTCACGAAAACGAGCAGAGGCTTTAAAAAGTGGCATTTGTTTCGCACTACTGGAACTGTTATGGAGGCGCGCGGAGACGCGGAGACGAGGAGACGAGGAGACGAGGAGAGACGAGGAGAGACGAGGAGAGACGAGTTTTACAACGAGCGGGAAGTTTATTTACTAAAACAAAGCGTAGCGACGCGTAAGCTTTGTGTGTGTATCCGTGCATATTATACCAGCGACGGGTACCAGCGACGGGTACCAGCGACGGGTACCAGCGACGGGTACCAGCGACGGACACCAGCGACGGGCTGACAACCCTCCGCCCCACTTATTGGATTTTTGAAACATGTAAAGATAAAAGCGTGAGTTCGGCCTTGCGTATTTCACCGCACAACGGCGAAAGGGACTAAAGATTCGTGCGCTCGTCGAGACGTTTGTTCACCAAGGTGGAGTGAACATGTGCGGCTGTGTGCGTTAACTAAGGCACGTGTGGCGTAACTAATACGCGGCGTCTAAGATTAGATTGTTCTTTTTTTAATAATACTTTTATACACAGCTCGGTGTTTATTTATCTTGAGTAATATCTGTCGATTCGGAAAAGTTACTTCTAGACAAATATCGAGTGAACTTTCTTTATTCCGATATAATCCGATAATCAATTTCGAAACTTCCAATTATTTATTATAATTAATCTTTAAAATTAATTCAAATTCGATATACACGTATAAAATATACGTATCGGTTAATGTTTTATTAATTAAAAATTTAACGAAGTAATATCGTGGATTATTAAAGAATTTTTATAGTTAAAACGTAAAAAAATTTCAAATAAAATTGTAAATTGGTATTTCTATTATAAGAATCAAAACCGTGACAAATTTTGTATGAATCGAACGATAATTGGGTCAACTATACGATCGATAAAGTCTTTTGAAATCGATCGAAACGGTTAACTTGAAACGACAAAGTTGTTAATATTATGATTAAAGGAATCAAAAAATAATATCGATCTCCGATTAGGAAAGTTGCGTTGTTGTATTGAGATGCGAAAAGTCATTTTAACTTTGGATTTAGAATTATGTACGTATGCTGTATATTTAATAGACTTAGCTCATTTTGATTACCTTTTATTTCAATCGATGAAACATTGGTAAGTCGATGGTTACGTTTCATGTAAGTGATAGTTGAAAAATCAATGATTAACGTCATACACGATCGTTACGTTTGAAATATCGTCGATATTATTACAGTTATTAATTATTAAACTTAAGGTAGAAATATTTTTTGAACAGACTTATACATCTTACATATCCCATTACCTTAAGAATTTAATTACAACATTTTATACAGAAAAATAAAAAATAATAACGAGCGGAATAATTTATTTTAGAGCGATGTTCGTGTATGCGTGTGTGTATGTGTGTGTATGGTACAAGAATTAGAAGTATTCCAATCGACGTTGTTACATTCGTACAAATATTCCTACATTTAAATTTATGTTTATAATTATAAAAATTAAATACATCGAGTCAAACTTTATAAAGAGACTATAATGAATGTAAATTTTTGCAAATTTTTTAATAACTAATTTTATGGAATTTACCGAATTTAATTTTTTTTAATTTTTTCGCTATAAATCGTAGAGATTTTTTTTTCTTAAAAAGGTAAAATTTATAAAAGAATAGCTTATTATTTTAATAAAATAGAGATCGAAAAAACCACCACGTAATAATATTGATATGTAAAGTATAATAGCATATTTTATCGACGGTAATAAAAGAGTCTAACAAGTCCATTTTTAGAGAAAAATACCGCTTTGAAACGTTATAAGCAATAAAAATGTCTTTTTCTTAACGCACGTTACGAATTAGTCACGTATAAAACAGATAAACAGATTCGAAATTGTAAAATTAGTTAAAATCCTGTTATTTCCCATTCTTACATGTTCCAGTCTCCCTAATTTACTTCATAATTATAATAATTGAAAAAATAAAAAGAGTAAAAACTGATTTGGCATCGTAAACGATCGACCTTGAACATCCTTGACGATCAAATCCCATCGCAATCGCTTTAAACGAAACGAAGCGACGACTCCCTTCTCAAGTGCAAAAGGTTAAAGCCGATCGAGTTCGCCTCGACCACGTGGTTTTCCCGTGACGTCGGCGAGTCGGCGATGCGTTGATCATCGCTCGCTTGTAAATTGATCGCTGCCTTGTAAACGCGAATCGCGAGCGCCTCTCTCGCGAAAAAAAAAAACAAAGTCTCTCCCTTGGAACGCGGTGTCGAAAACGCCCGTCGATCTTCGCGTCCGTGGACAGGTGCACACAGCCTCACGCATGCGCAGAGAGGAGCTAACGAGTCCCTGTGCAAATCGAACGAGGAACCACGGAAGTGTCGATGAGACATTGCTTATCGATGGAACCCACCAAGTATCGGACCTTACTACCGAAGTACGACCTCCTGGATCCGATGACGCGCCTCGGGTAGTCCAAACTGTCGGTCCAGAGGCGCATCTTTCCGATTCGAGGGCTGTCTTTGAATTTACGGGAGTAGTCGAACAGGCTGCTGACTTAGGCGTGAAATTAGTCCGATCCTTTTGTGAACCGCTCGATGCTATCGAACAATAACGCGTTAATTGAGAATAATTAAATCAACGATTCTTATTGGAATTCTATTTATTTCAATAATGTAAACGACTCTGTTTTTCTGAACTTATATGCGCTTACGCGTTTTTCTACATTGAGATTTATCTTACATTTGTTACGATATTTAAGCATGTTTTAAATCGAGTATTACGCCGCGTTGCGTGGAAAAAAATTAATTTACTCTTACCGGTCCCGATAAAATGTCTCGACGATAAAAACACGAATCACAGATCGAATGCAAAACTTAATTTAAATCATATATGTACAAGGATGCGTAAATATTACTATTATAAATCGATTACTTACGCGTATAAACACACGCGTACTTATGAATGATTAAACGAGTAATCTATATTTATTATTCGATGATTGAAAGGAGTGCACGTATCTTAATTTTTATCGTAGTTAAAATATTGTATTCGCTTGTAAATTAACGAATCGTATTCGTTTATATTTACCCAATTAATTACACGTACACGTATTTACGATTGTAATGTTTTGAAGAATCGTGCAGCAAACTGCGATCTTTTGATATTTGCTCGAGTTTGATGTGTGTGTGTGTGTGTGTTTGTGTGTGTGCAAATGACGTGCGCGTGCAGCCAAGATCGTTGATACGGATAAAACGAAAGCGATTGCTTAACGAGTTACTTACGAAAATTGATGCTACATAAAAAAAAAATATAATTCCGATTTTACATTTAATAATCGTTGTAAAAAATAATTTTTCTTCAACGGAAACGTTAATGCAAAAAATTTTATTGCGCTATCGTGAACGGTATTAATTACCTATTCCATTTTATTTAGCGATTTCAAAATTCAACGTCCGAATAAATTCGTACGATACGTTGGTATAAATATGCACGCGTAAATAAAATAATACATCAAAATGTACGACTTTGAGCGTACGTATATTTTTTACATGCATTATACAATTGTAAAGGTTGAAAGTTTAGAAATGTCAGAAATGATTTTTAGATAATATTGTCGTATTTTTTTACGACATTTACTTTGAACTAAAAATAATATAGTTTTGAAGAAACATCATCTATGAATATAAAGTCGAGTTGCTTGGTTAACTTATGCTTCGTGTACTTTGTCGTGAGTCATTTCGAGTTCGCGTACAACACAAAATGTGTACACGTGGTACAGATTTTTTATGTACAATGAATTTATGACAGGGACGAGGTAATTTAATTGTATCTGTGCATTTATACTGTAAATTTTATAAATTATTAAACGAATATATCTATCCTACGATAAACGTTCGATATTTAACTTTTTTTCGAATCGTATGCGAAACACCATTATATAGAGAAATTTTTTTATATAGGAAAATACAAGATATTTATATTAAATTTCAATAAATAACTAATCTCTGCTCCAATTATTTTAATAACCGATAGAAAAATATAATTTTTTCCGCTATTCAATGAGTCACCTTAAAACGCAATTTAAAATGACGAAACTTTTTGTCATATTAATTTTTTAATTTCAAATTACGACGTATAGTTGATAATAATACATGTTTCATTTGAAAAGAAGAACAGTTAGACGTACTTTCTAATATATACAATGTTCAGTAAAATTAAGATTTAAGTTATCGTTACTTTTGAATACTTTCTATATTTTGACGTTAATTTTATACGGTATAAGCTAATAAAGTAAATAAAAAATGTTATATGTAATTTTAATAATATTATGTATATTAGACTCATTTTGCATTTCAAATATACTACAATTATGTTAATCAATAGAATTGACTTAAAAATAATAAAACTATCGAACAACCATAACGTATTAATTATATAAATCGATGGATAATTGATTGTTAATAGATTGTAATTTGTATAAAATTAAAAATGATTAGATATTTTATCTCAAAAAGGATTTTAGCGTATAAATAAAAAATCAACTTATTGTATAATCAATAATTTATTATAGAAAACATTATATCATCAAACTTGTTCAATATCATATTCTTACACGATATATTTTTGATAAACAGAAATTGAATATTGCATTCTATTGTATTCTAAGCGAAAAGAATAATATTGAGAATTTGAAAATTTTAACTTTATATTTTGATAAAAGATTTTGTATTTTTGAAAACGTATAAAGTGTAATACCGATGGTTTTGGGGTGATGTTTTTCATGGTTCTATTAAAATATTATTGTATAACAATGCCCAAGACTACATAGCGTGAAAGCAATAAAGTATGTCATGTTTCTTAGGCTGAATAGTTTTGCCTCACGCGATTTATTCTTCGAACTAACCCATTTGGATTTATGTTTCGTTCGTAAATTAAATAACAATCTAATTAGTTTTCAATTTCAAATAAGTTAAACAGAGGTAATAGATTCTTGTTAATTTTATCAACGTGAAGGTGTTTAAATTTCAACTTTTACCGCTAATGAAAAGAATTTATTTTTTTGCTAAACAAAAAATTCAAGCAAAACGACTAAAGTTTGAATAATTTTTTCATTTTTCTAATATTTCCGTCATTATATTATAATTAAAAAATGTTAGTTTTTCCATTTTTTTAAAATATATTAGGAAATTGATATATGTTGGATAAACTAATATAATTAGCGCATTAATTATTGAAATGTACGTACGAGAAAAAAAAATCTGATTCTTAACTATTAGAATAAAAATCCGTTATACTATCGGTATTTTTATAACACGTTTTTCGGAAATTCATGCCTTTTCTTACTTTTAGCTGTTGAGTATAGATCAGTTTCGATCTACGATCAGGTATATACTTCAGTCCGTGACACTGGAAAGTTATCATTTCCCATTGGCTCGGATGATCATATTTTTCTCTTCCTCGATTTTCGTTACCCCATTTCTCTCACTTCCTTTTAAACACTCAATTTTTCTATCGCTATATTGCCTCTGGGTGACGCATTATAGAAATCAGTTTTATTGGCAGCTTTACTCTATTGATTTTTTTATTAAAAATGTATCAACGTGTTTACGTAAATGTTTAATATTTTTTGAAATTTTAAAATCCTGAAGAAAAAAAAATGCTTCTAAAATGTGTATATTTGACATCCATAATACTTTATTGACAAATATTCCTGATAATAATTTTCATTGTTAAATATAATCATGAAAATACGAAAAACACAGAATTAAAAATATTTACTTAAAGATTTTATAAATGAATTTGGAACTTTGGGAATTAAACTGTTAAGATGCTCTCATAAAATCTAATTTATAAACCGATGAAGTTCTGTAAAAATCATATCATTGTTTATACAATACTTAATACACATATATACCACATATTTACATATATATTATTCGTGTACACCTTAAAGTTTTAGATAAAAACAGATGATATGGAAATAAGTGAAGTTCTACTTTTTTACGCGATATAAACGCCAAATCTAAAACTAGTTGACATTGCATTATAAATATAGCTTAGTTAAATGCTTTTAATATTTAATTATTGATAAGGACACCAAATTGAGTTGTTTATCATAGAAGACTTCATTTTCATTGCTAAGTTTTTGGATTATCCTTTTGGATCTGTTAGTTCAAGATTGAAAAATGTGAGCAATTTTTTTTTATAGATTTAAAGTTATAAAGAAAAAAGTGTACTTGAATTTTGCAAGATATTTTACGAATAATTAATATCTTTTTATGCCTTTAAGTAAATTGATATTCTAGTATTACTTTAAAGACTTAAAGCAACGTAATATACTAATTTTTTATTTATCACTATTTTTAATAGTTTTTAAACATTTAATAAAATAATCTTACAACTGTCGAGTACTTAATCAATAAGAATATCTACTAAATATTTTCATGGAAATTTTTAGATTAATTCATAATTTTGCGAGTTTCAATCATTGAAAAAATTGAATTTTTCTACAAATTATTAATTACTATAAATTTGTTATTGTATTGGTTCTTAAATTCATAGAAATAAATTCATAGAAATAAATTCATAAAAATATATTCATAAAAGTTAATTTCATGGTGTAAATTTTGTAAGAATAACTAAAAAGATTATAACTGAAGTTTAAAAATACATATTTCAGTGCAGATCTCATCTTCGAACGATGTTCTAATCTTCGTCTACTCAGTGGCATTGAACTACTTCGAATTAAAATTAGTTTGTACGTGCGCAGAAGTTTTCCTTCGTGCGTTAATAGTAACCTACTTTCAATGGCAAGACCCTATGTATACTTACAGGGAAAAAAAACATTTTTTCCTTCTTTCTACGTTTAAATGTATCATATATTAGACTGTATCTAATATTAGAAAAACTAAATTATTATTTTATTATACGAAAAAAATAATTGAAAAATTCGGTAAAAAGTAGTTTTAAAATATGAAGTAAATATAAAATATGTGACGATCGGTCATTTCAAACTTATAAATTATCAATTATACATAGTCGATCCTATATTTCATTACACGTATTCAACACCTGTCGCAAAAATTATGATGTGCAGTAAAAAATTACGATTGCCTATTACAGTACACCGATTGATACAATATTTTTAAAACACAGGGAATTTCTCACATAACTCTAAAGTATAAGCTAATTCGGATACTAATAAATTAACGATTCTATTCTTACGTTTATTTTTTCATTAAAATTTTTAACAGCTTAAAATAGAAGAATAATCGATAATATTCTTTAAACAATTATGTAAATTTTAATTCCACAATTTCTTAATATACTTATGCAATGGGCAAATTTTTAACGTGAAATTTCAATCCATGCTTCGTATTTAAATTTTACTAATAAATTATACATTATAAATTAAAATTATAATATTATAATTATAGTTAAATTTCTAAAATATGATGTCATGAATATAATTTTAGCCAAATTTGAATAAATAATGAAGATATTAAATAAGATATACAAATTCATGAAAATATATACGTAAATAATTATTCAATTTCCAAATTAATTACGGCTATAAATTTAAAATTTAAAATAAATAGGTTGTATAAGTGTACAGGTGTGATTTTAATTCCATTTTTAAATAATTGAAACTCAAATTTATTTTCTATGAGATAGTTTTATATATACATATTATACAGTTTTATTATATTGGAATTTTGAAATAAATTTAACTTTGATTATACATACGTAATTTTATTAAGCTTTGGAAAAAATCGATGATTCAAATAGATCATTTCAGAAAATACAATAATAAACGAATAATTAAGTCGTTGAAAGTATTAATTACTTGTTTACACGAGATAATCGATATACAAATTTAATACTTCTATTCATATCAAATTTAATTTGTTTATATTAAAAATTACAAACAACTCATCTAATAAATTAAAGCATTCTTATTTGATTTTAATTATATTAAGTAAATATGTATAAAACAAAACTTCCTTTGAAATCTGAATAGAAGGAATTCTCTTGAAGTAATTAAAATAAAATTGTCTGATGAAAATTCATAAGAGTTGGTTCAAATATTCGTGAATTTTATATAACTAATTTTTAGTATGATATTAATATTAGATAATACTCAAGAAATTAAATTTTTTCTAATTTTTGATTTATTTTTTATGTTAAATTATTTATTATAAACATGTATTTATATTCGGTCAAGTTTATTTATTGAAAATTAATTCAACTTTTGAGTAAGAAAAATTAAATGCAGTTATTGCAGCAATTCGCATTAGAATATAGAGAAATAAATTAAGAAATAAAATAATATAATTTTAATAATATGTAAATTAAATGTTATGAATAACTCATTCCTGTTAAACTGAATTTGGAAATATATAAATTTAAAAATTTCACCTCGTATATTTTGTATCAGTTCAATTACAACGACTTAAATAACTTGTTAAAATAAAAAATCTGTAAAGATAAGGTAGAAAGTTTTTTCAAGATTTAACATAAATATCTGTGTTGTATATAATTATTATTTTATCGTGCTTGTTGGTGATTTTTCCTCTTCTTTAAAACACTAATTAAGTAAATATATCGACGGTGTAAAATATTGCACTTACTCAATTTACATCAGTGGAAAATAATTTAAAAATGTTCACGAAATATAAATACCGCTTTATAAAATGGGAAAACAAAGAAGCTCTCTTTTCTCAAAGAAACCTTTCCAAACTACCAATTTAACGTCGAATCCTGGCTAAATAACTTCTGCTCTTCTAGGCTATGATTCGCATTCCAGTACAGATTTCGCGCGTTTTGAATCGGGTCACGTGTGACTGAAGTGAAAGGATGCGGAGGCGTTTGGATATTCAATGGGTCGCGACACTTTCAACAGATGCTGTAGTCGTTCATCTAAGCTTCTGCCGACCGAGTTGTCCTAGGGTTTGAAAATTCGAATCAATTTATGAAATGATTGACTATTCGCACTATTATTTTTTAAGCAACTAAATTCCATTTGCTATAATTTATAGTTTTAGATGCAATCTTTCGATCGTTAAAACTAATTTAATTTTCAATTGATATTTTATGGACATAGAGATTAATTTGATTCAATTTTAATGATTTAATTGTTGCCGTACAAAATATTTCCAAGTCTCATCTTAAGTAAAAAGAATTTTACCCAAAAAAGGTTACGTTCGTAAATTTTAAGATTATTTTTAATTAAGCGAATTCTCATGATATTATAATCACTGCGTAACGTGTTTATATCAAGTTATGAACAATTTTACCCTTTAGCATAAAAAATCTCGTCATTTTAGATAAAAACATTAATAAATTTGCTATTTTATTATTCGATAATTTCTTATCGCTTCATTTCGATTTTTGATATTTTTGAGGTAAGCTTTAAAGTTTTACCATAGCTTTATTTTCATATAAAAAAAAACATTTCTCAGTTCAATAACGATCACCAAAAATAATATTTTATAATATAATATCAAGCGCTGTAATTTATAAAACGGAATATTGGTTTTTATAACTTATTGTTATGGAACAATTTTTCATTATATTTTATAATTTATTTTGTACATTTAATCTTGTAAAATTAATATTCTTTAAGTAAGAGTTCAATTATTTAAAGCATAATGAATTATTCTTTAAACGAAAAGAAAAAGTTATTATAAATTATATGAAAGTAAAATTTATTTTTAATATAAATATATATAAATATTTAATACGTGATATTAATTTAATAAATTTTTTTTAATGAATATTTCAATTAAATAGATTTTTATTTTATTAATACATTTTTTATTATACTTCTATAAATAATGTAAAATTCATAAATCTAGAATTCATTACTGTGTCTGTAAAAAATTGTTATATAGTATTTACCAGGTATCAATTACTATAAATTAAATAAGAATTTTGATGATTGTATATATTAAATGATTTGTATATATTTAAGCTATTTTTAAAATAATATTACCAATTGAATAATATGAAGAAACTTCTTGGGTTCCGAGTTTCAATAAAATTAAGCACACAAAGATTATTTAGCGTATGTGATATTTTTAGAAACTTCTGAAATTCTAACGGTAAATATAAAGATGCTAATTATTTGAAATTTACTCGAGTCCAGAAATTCTTCCATATAGTTTTTAAAATATAAAAGTTTTAAAAAACTTAAATTAATAGTATATATTATATTTTTGGTATTTACAAGTCTCATATAATAAAAGAATGTTGAAAAATTTCTAATAAATTACAATATAAATTTGTTTCAGATATATAATTAAAATACATTAAAGAAGTCAAATTTTGATTCATGTATCAAATAATAAAGTTTCTAAAATTACGTGATTATTCAAAGCATAAATTAAGAACCTGTAGTAATACATCATAACACCAAAAACATAAGATCGCTTCTAACTTTTGAAGTCTTAAGGCGTCATATTATTCATCCAAGTTAAATTTAATCATTTAGTGTTGATTAAAGAAAAGAAAATTGACGAATAATCAATAGTTTATTATTTTAATAAACCGATTTAAATCATGAAGTTCATCGATTCGTAATATCACAAATTCAGTGAATATCGAAGAATTCGAAATGCGTTGTAAAATTCTCATAAACTGGAAATCTTCGAAAAATGCATGAAAATGTAAGTAGCGTACGTGATCTTCATTTTATTCTTTAGTGCGTTTGTGATTCAAAGAATTTGTAAAGATCGAAATCATGATTTGCAGATATGTTACAAGTAAGTTGTCGTGAATTGAAGAATGTTTAATTTTATAAATCAATCTACCGAATTTATAAATTTATTTAGCATAGTGATAAACAGTGATTATTAAGTAATAATAATTAGTTTGCACAGATTAATTATATACAAAAACTATTGAATTAATTATAAAATATATCCTCTAAACTAAATGTACATAATTATTCAAAATCTTATTTTCAAAATATTAATTTATCTAAGTTATGAACATGTAGTAATGTGAAGATATTCCATTAGTTATAAATAGATATCTGGAACTTTTCGTAATATTTAATACTCATCATTAATACTGAATATAAAGTTCATAATAATTTATAAAAATCCAATCAAAATATATTTGACAAAATATAACTTTGCTTTGCGTAATCAAACTACTTATCCATTGCAAAAGTATATATGGTTAATTATTATAGATATATTCATAATTTCAAGACATTCTTAAGAGAGCAAAATCGAATATTAATTTAGTAAAAGTAAAACTGGAATCGTGTTGTCGAAAATAACTTCGATCGAGTGCAAAAATAAATTTTTTTTTGGTTCGAATATATTAACGAATATAGAATCTATTTGAATACATATATATTTATAAAATAGGCAAAAAATAGGGAATTTCTATTTTGATTTCGTCTTTATCGATTCTATTAATATAACATTTCAGTTTCTGTTAATATAGTAGAAATAATAATTAAATAATTAAATTTAATACTTTGATTTTATAGATTTAATAAAAAACAATCTTGGACTAAAAATAGGACCTGTAAATAAATATACAGTGAATTTCTATCCTCGATCGATACAATATCCGATGAATAATATGACCAAGTTAAATAATAAAAATTTTTATTTTACAAAAATGATTTATTAATATTGTTCGAGACTATTCGGATGACATAATCTCTTAAATAAATATAAAGTCAAATATTTTCTTGTTTCCTAAGTGTCTGTTGAATGTCATAATATAAACACTTCTTATTAGACTTGATTCTTTAGTTAGTAAAAAATAACTTGATTAAAACGTAAGGGCATCAGTTTAATTAAGCTTATTATGATTCGAGAGAGCATTTCAATTTTTATTTTGCATTCTCATACGGAATGTAACTTAACTGCGACTATTTGTATAATGTTTATAAAATCAAAAATTTTAAAAAAATTTTAAATTTTTTAAACGATTACTTTAAATATTAATTTTATACAATGCAGAAATTTAATGTGTTTTTTTTAAATTAAGCCTTTCGCTGAACTTTTTATATATTAAATCAACAAGCGATTTTTATATTAAATTACTCTAATGTTTATAGAAATAATAAAATTAACCATCACAATAATATTTATATAGTTTATTCGTATTTTTTATAATTACGAAAATCTAACAAAATCCTAGAAGCATCATCTTATTATTTTTTTTTAATACAATATTTTAATAAAAGCTTAATACAAATAATAAAATTATAAAATTTAGAGGGAGTAATTATTATTTCGAGTTATTGAAGTATTAATTTCTACAGTTTTAAATACATAAGAAATTATTAAGATTTGAGAAGAAGTAGTACTTCGTTAAAATGACACATCTATTATTTGTATATTGATTGGTATTTGAGAGCATTTGGAGAATATTCAATATACCGACGACAACCGGACAAAAAAACTCAACAAAAAAATTTATCACATTTGGTTCATAATTTTCATATTCAATTTTCTAGTTTAATAAGCTAAGTTTTTTTTCCTTACATTTTATTGAATAATTTTCATTAATTTGATGATTCTTTTAAAAAATGTAGTAAAAATAATTTTTTATTTTATTATATACCAACACCTAATTTACTCTAATTTCAATTATTTTCAGGAATTTTTTTAGTCATATTAATTTATAAAAAATATTTTAAGATAATAATCTATTATGATATACAATTATAATACTGAATTGTAGTAGATTAAATCTTTAATATTTTATCAGGAATAATTATCAACTAAAAAATATAGCTAATAATGTGAATATATTAAATACATTAGTAGATATTTTAACAAAATTTTTATTTTTGAAAAAACAGCTTTATATTTTTGAGATTAAAAATAATCTATCAAATATAAACATTACCTAAAATCTATTCTTTCTAAAACAATGTTATATATAAATTTATGAAGTAATAAGTAAATATCCAAAAGATTAAACATATAAAATAATAGTTTTTAGTTCCTTTTTTTGTCTTTCTTTTTGATCAATAATCTTTTTTTTATTATTACAAATTACCGTTACTTTTTAATCGCATAAATATAGAGTCAATGCTTAAATTAACAAATTATATTGTATTATATTATATATTGGAAATATTACAATATAAATTTAAATTAATGATAAATGTTAAAAAAAAGATTTCTAAAATAATTTATTATGAATTTCAATTTCATTTCAATTTAAGCATTAAAATTAATCAAAATATAGAATGAAACGTCATCTGACTACATAATTTTTTTCTAATACGTATACTTTATCTACAAAATGTATTCAATAATTATTTCTAACTTTTTGATAATATATTTTATTCGAATAAAGGTTTAAAGTTTTTATTTGTAATTAAGGTACTGTTACTTTAAAAAATAGTACCTTAGATCTTCCAATATTTTTAGTTAATTACTTATCCACTTTCAAAATATTATTTACATTTTTAAACGTGCAATATAAAATTTTTTGAAAATTTTTAAATATTATCGATGCGTTTAACAAATATATGATTTTATTCATCTAAATTGTACATACTTGTTTTTTTATAATAAATTTTTGATAATTGAACAATTATTGTGATATTATCATTTATAGAATGTAAGAAAACAATTTTTAACTTGATATAATTCTCAATATTTATAAATGTAAAAATTTCTCCTGTACGATTTTTTAATCATATTTAGTTGATTAACCTTGTCTTATTCTAAATTTCATTTTTAGTCCGACTTTGCAAAATATAAGGACATAAATAAAGCGAATATTAAATATTGAACAAAATATCCGACGCGTTTCGTAACGCGTATCCAATTACTAATAACTATCGATTCTTTCAACGAGCGACAGCAACGAAGTATTAATAAATTAATGTAAATAAACAAGCGAAAATTAATAAACTTTATTGTAAAATTAGTCAATACACATCGCGTTAGTCTCCTCCAAGCGGAAAATATTATCAATTGGATATCGAATAATTCAGTCCCATACTACTATTATCGTTAAAATCAGTAAAGCCTTAAGTATAAAAAATTGAATTAGATGGTATTGGATAGCTTCCCCGAGTGGAAAATTTTCGTTAAATTTGATGCGGTTTGACAACCGAAGGATGTTGTAAACTTAAAAATAACTAAATGCGCAGGAAAAAGGAAAAGAGCTATTTAACGAAAAAAACAATTCCAAGTTTAAAAATCGAAGTTTGTCGAGCTCAAGGTCTGGAAGCATCAATTCACGCCCGGAGAAGTGTAAACTGTCGCCCAAACAACAGTTGGTCTACATCTCCTAACCTTGCGGAGCCATTTGCTCTGGGAAACAAGCGGCCGCGATCTCGGTGACACAAAAGAGCCGCGGGTAATTGGCAGTAATTGCTCGACGAGGATATGACTTTGTCGTTCGTTGTGCATCAATTCGATTCCGCGGGAATGATCACTTTCACGAGAAACTACACTTCTGGCTTGTTCGTCATTGTCGCCGTTAACCGAACATACCTATAGCTTAACGAGTTAATAATTCGAATGACGATTTCACGCAACTACTAATTATTGCGTTCTACTAAAGTTTCTATTGGTTTGTTCGTCGTAAGTTTGTTAAATACTCCATTCTCATCGGTCGGGACGATCACAGTTGGTGTTACGGCTGCGAAAAGATTTGGACATGTTAACGCAGCCTTACAAATATAATAAAGCAAACTTTTATAAATGCAGATTTATACACGTGTTAAACTTCCTAATTATAATTATGAGACTTCGTTTACGAATGTTAATAAATTATTAAACTTCTTAAACAAATCATAATTAGAAGGTAATGGATATAGTATTCTTAAACTGAAAATGATTGCAAATTATCCTATAAATATTTCACTCGTTATTTCATTTAAGGAGTTAATTAAATAATTACTTGGTTAAAATTTTATTAGTAATGTTAAATCTTCTAAGCTTGAGAAAAAAAATTGAAAATATTAATATAGCGAAATTGTAAGTTGATAAAGTATTCGAATACACGGTAGAATTTTATTTATAGAAATTTTTTCTTAAGATTAAAATCAAAATTTATATTTTTTAAATTTAAAGACGTACAAATTTGCGTATTCGTCGAAACATACGTACGAGTTGAGATAATTAAAAAGCAAAACAGTTTTTCTTTTCGAATTTGAAAAAATAGCATATTGCGTATTTAGGTTGACATTCAACGAATTATTGATAAATTGTAATTGATATATCGCAATGATAAAAATAATTTACAAATTCTTGAAATATTCGAGACGAAGGTGAATCGTAAGTTTAGTTTTTTATTTCTAATTTAATAAAATAGATGTTATATTAGAAAAACAAAAGTTATATTTGTAAAATATTTTTATATACGTTAACCAATAAAATTTTTTTTTGATTTATTTTATTCCGATACATATATCAACACGATACATGATCTATATAACTGTCCAACTTGTTTTCAAACAATTTAATATTTTTTTTAAATAGAAAATACAAAAAGACAATAATTCCACAGCTGCAGTGACATTCTTCCAATGAAGCGTTGACGTGCCACTATAATTTACACTTTTAAAATACGAATAACCAAGTTTGATGAAGCGAAGAAAAATAAGCACTGATGCAACAAAATAGTTTTTTCAAAAAGAGCGTAACTCACAGTTTCAAAAATTGTCTAGAAATCTTTACATATATTTTTAACTAACTGTGGATGCAAGAGATACTATTTTCTTTATTTTCATAAATAAAATTATTATTATTCAAAGCATACAAATTTAAATGAATGGATGATTAATTTTCATTTTAATATTTTGTTTTGTTTTCATAAACGAAGGCTATCAAATATTAAAGTGTTTCTATTAATGAGAAAAATATTATAATTATTCGATTTATTCGATTTAAAAATATTAATCATTGCAAGCTTAAAATTATAAAATAGAGTAAAAAGTCTTCCGAATAAATTATAATTTATTCAAGAAATGTTAATCTCGAATTATACTTAAAATATCGATATAAACTGTAGCAATAAAAATTAATCATATATTATAATAATATATTTACTTTATTTAATATAAGTTAATGTATTAAAAATTAAATATTGCATATATTATTCAAATGAATTTTCTAATAATATATGAAATAATTCAAAAATATTATTGTTTAAAATCCTTAACAACGTATAATCTATATTTCATAAAAAATTTCAATTAAAAATTGAATATTAACTAATTGAATTTATACTCGGTAAAAATGTAAGTATTTTAAAGCGTCACTAAGAACAGTAATATTTTACAATATTTTATGGTACTAATACATTACACAATTTATTTTTTCTCTTATCTTGTCTTCAAACGGTACAAAATAACGTTTGTGTCTCAACACTGATGAAAATTATATACGCTGAAAAATTCATGGATTTAAATTTAACACGACATTTTTTTTCAATGTATAAATAATATATTTGTATATAAATGTAACAATTTCAATATTGAATATAATTTTATAAATATTAATTTTGGTTTATTTTTTGTAAGAATCGTTAATATAACAAATAACAAAGTTATTTATAATAAAACAACTAACCTTTCGATTTATGCTGAGACTACAGATAGATAACTGTAAAAATGATTTCAGATAAAGCTTAAAATTACCGAATGATAAAAAATAATATATTTGAAAGAATTATTTCGAACTTTTATAATTTGTATTCACAACCTTATCTTTTCTTTTTACATCGTGATGTACAATAATAATATTAAATTATATGTATATAATATTAGAAATAGTTTGATGATATAATTATTTTTTAATTCAATATTTCAATAATATGTTAATGTTAATGTTTTTTAATATATTCAGAAAATAATTAAAGTTTTCTACAAAAAAAAATACCGAAATTTTTCAAATTTTTGAAATTATACATGATGATCGAAATATATAATAAAGTATAATTTAATTTACTGAAAAAACTAGTCTTAAGAATCTCTGATAAAACGAATAGCGCTGAATTTTTTTGATCAGGAAAAATAAATGCTACGTCATGTTTTATTAAGAGATTCTATAGATGTCAACTTTACAATACACGTGCAGACCGTTTTTAATGTGATACAACTATATTCAACTTGAAATAATCAATGTCCTAGTTTTTTCTCTGTTTAAAATATTATTTATTTGTTCAATTTTTTTCATTCTTTATTATATTGATAAATTCGATTATTATATTTAATCGCGTATAAATTATTATGATCATTTAAAAACAATTTTAATTTCTCTTTAATTTTGAATAAATTTATTTGAAAATTTTAGGTTTAATCGACACGATTTTGTTAACATGTCAAATTATTTTATACTTATAAAAAAATATGGAAAACTAAATTAAAAGATCAAAATTTTCGTGTATTTCGTATGTATATATTTGATCTTACAGACAAATATTTTAACGAAAGAAGATGAATTTAACTTTTTTTGAATATAAACTATTGCATTTTAAAATCATACCTGTGTATTCAAGAAACTTAATTGAGAAAAGGTAATAATTACAATTAAAATACTTTTCAGTGAGAAACAATATTAATATTATATTTTTAAGGAATAATTTCAATTGTTTTAAATATATCTTATAGAAAATTAATAATTGCTCTTAGAAATATTAGAAACTTTTTGTGCATAAATAAGAAATTGATTATATTTTCCACGTTCAGGATGAATTTACGGTAAAACGTGATTTAGTTATTTCATCTATCATTTGCTTATCGAAGCAAACTAATGCCGGTAAATATTGAATGCGATATCCCACTGACAATATCAAAATTTACTTTAATTATCGGTGTTGAAAGTACGTCGCGCACGATAAAGAGAAATAAATATTTTTAGACGAATAATTTATAAACATTATCGTTTAAACGTTGAATTAATTTACGTATTCGAATATTGTACACATTCTTAATAAATCACGAGTTATTCGTCACATTCGATACGAATATTAACTTTTACAATTTTCAACAAGTAAAATGCGTTCGCGGAATTACGCTAATTAAAAATTATGCGTATAAAAACGATAGAATATCGTGGCGAACGAGAGTATTGAGACGATACGTAAAAAAAAAGTCGCAAATATACAAACAGCGAATAATCGTTGGTTCGAGTGTGGAAGGAGCGAAAATATAGGCAACATCGATAGCGAAATGCCGATATCGGTCGGCGACGCATACCAAAAGCGTATCGAGTATTTTTAATTGACGCTCAGGAGATATCTTTGCAAAGAACGCACCGAGCTAATCTCGAGACGCTCGCCTCGCTCGACACCCGTCAACTCGGTGTTCGCGTCCACCGAGAAGCGAAGAGAAGCAAAGGGCCGGTACCGTCGAGGATCATCACCGCTCGACATAACCTGTCCGACATACCTCGTTGCGTCAAATGTACCTCAGCGGTCGACGTTCACCGGTCGACGTTCACCGGTCGACGTTCACCGGTCGACGTTCACCGGTCGACGTTCACCGGTCGACGTTCACCGGTCGACGTTCACCGGTCGACGTTCACCGGTCGACGCTCACCGGTCGACGCTCACCGGTCGACGATCGCCGGCGAACGCCAACACTCGACTCGCTCGGGCGCGTGCGCGGTAGATCGTCCCGGGGAGCCGACGGGTGCCAGCGAGGCTGCGAATCTAAGACACGTGCACGCACCTGCCAGTGTAGGGCGCGCGGCTCTTGAGCTCGTAGTACATGAAGTCCTGGGAGGTCGGGAGGAGCGCGAGCGTCTGCTCCAGGTCGGTACTGTACTCCAGCTCGAGGCCGGCCTCGTCGTCCCTCGTGAGCGCGGCCAGGTCGAAGCCCATGTCGATCCCCGACTCGTCCATCGTTCCGGGTCTCCCCACCAGCGGACACTCGTCTCACTCGAGCGGACGTCGCACACCCGCGCGTTCCGAGTCCGTCGCGTGTCGCGGTTCGTATGCCGGGAGCGCCGACGAGGGCCGAGAGGACGACGCGAAATTCGGCCCACTTTTTTGAACGCGAGGACGAGACGCGCGGAGAAAGACGAAGACGGGGAGACAGAGAGGGAAAGAGACGGAGATGCTGGAGATGAGATGGCGCGGTCGTTCCCCGGTCGGGGGAGCGAAAGAGAGAAAGGCGAGCTCACGTGATTAGTTCGGTCTCGCTCGTTCGCTCGTTCGCTCGTTCGCGATCTTTCGCGCGCGTCCAGAGGTCGACGAGCCGAAACGCCGCTCCTGGAGCGTCTTCGAGAGCGGCGTTGGCTCGCGCGCGGCCGAGAGTGAGGAGACGTCCAACACTCGCCGACGATTCGCCGCTCTCTGATAATGAGAAAAAGAGTGAGAGAGAGACAGAGAGAGAGAGGAACGTTCTTTGGTTACGCGCGCCAGAAGCGTCGAGTGTGGCTTTTGCCAGCGGGTTTGCTGGCGCCATCTGAGAACGAGCGACCGAACCGGCCAACCCGGGAGCTTTACCCTGGGGCGTCCGGTCCGCGTTCCCTCGAGGCTCGTCGAAGCTTCGAGGATGCTTCGAGGATGCTTCCAGGATGCTTCCAGGATGCTTCCAGGATACTTCGAGGATGCGCAACTCACTCTCGGGCAAACTTCGTTTTTTTTCATTTATCTATCGAGAGTCGTCCGCACCGTTAATTACGTAAGGTGCTTAGTATGGATTTCGATCGGGATATTACGCGACGAAGATCGAAATACCTCGTTCCTGTTAATTATGTATTATTTGACATACTTCGCGTCAAATAAATAATACGTACTTTTGTATCCTTTACGACGAATAATCCTATCGCATTGGAAGTTTCCCTATTTACGTTGGAGTCACGTTGTTGCTGATACGACTCGGACCGACAGCTTTCGGTGAATCGAACGGGGCGTTTGAAGCGAGTGAAAAGGGATGGTGATTCTGTTATATGCTCGTTGCGGTTCTTGAATTTATCGGCCTTGACCTTTTGACCGTGCACCGTAATTACACGTTTATTCTCTCCCCTCGCGTGTGGGGAATCCCGATAAATGTTAACGTTGGTACTTTCAAAAGAGAGAATCGGTTGCCCCACAATCTCGAAGTGATTTCGAAAGGATCCCTCCAACTTCCCTTAACTGCACCTATGCAGTTTGATTCCGTCGTTTCGATACGAATTACTTCCTGTACGCGAGATTCCATACCTTTGAGAAACGTTCGATCCTTATTCCTATCGAATGACATCGTCCCCAACGGTGTTTCCAAACCCGGTAAGTAACCAGACTTTGTTTAAACGCTCTTACGCCAGTCGAAGCCTCGATTCATTGCAAAATCGCCGTTCGTATCTTTGCGTCGATCTCAGAATTCTTCTCCGTTCTTCGGTCGATAAAATCACCGTGGATGAAATCTTTGTACTCGGTTGGAATAAATACACGAGTCATTCGTACATCGTCTCGATTAACGATTGGTATTTACTGAATTATTCTTTTCTGAATTATGTATAATTTTGTTATATTAAGTCTATATTGTTCGCCACTTAAGATAAAAACTTTCGAGTGAGCCAATTTAGTACGAATTTATGTATTAAAAATCTCTACAAAATAAAAAAATTACGATCGAATGAATAAAAAATTTGTTTTATATTGTATAATTTATACGAAATTGTCGATATTTTAAAAATATTTTCGAGTTAAAGAATTTATATATATATTTATATAAAGTAATAGTTTGATAAATAACAATTATTTAATTAAAAACCTAAAATAAGTCTAAAAAAATTAGTATTTAAATTTAAATCGTTAAAATGAATATTATAAATATTTTTAATATACAACGGTTAACATTACTTGTAAATAAACTGAATTAAAAAATATTATGTAACGTCAAAAATGTAATTTTTAATCGCGTATAATTATGAAATTGTATGTAATCTGTTTTCTAAATAAATCGTTTTATTTGTTCAATATTACTCAATGTTTGTCAATAAGGTTTTTATTTAATATAAATCGTAATATCCTTACCAAAGTTCACACGGAACCGTCGTATTAAAGTCGTCGCTTAAATATTTTTTAAGAAATATCTTTACAACAAAATTCTGCATTCTTCGTTATTGAAATAAAAATCATTCGGTATTTAACACATACTCGAATATTTATCAGCGCCATTAAATTAAATGCGCCATTCTCTAAAACCAAGACGAACGCAATTACGAAAAATCCGGAAAACTCTGTTTTTAAATATCCCGAAAGTTTATTAATTAAACAGTTGGCGTGTTCGCGAGAAATACGCATCCCTTGAAAATAGTCCAGGACCCAAGTGTTTACCAGCACATGGGTCGCACGAGGCTCGAAGGGTAGGTTTTAGCGCCACTGGAGAACACAAAAGCTTTATTACTCATGCGTTGAGTTACGTAGTACGTAGTACGTAGTTAAGTGGAAGAGGGAGAGAGAAGCGAGGGAGGAAGAGAAAGATACGATGATGAATACGCTAAACTGCAGTCTAGTGTATTCTTGGAGTACCAGATCGTAAATGCATACCTCGCCTATATCGTCGAGCGGTGCATTCAAAGATGAAATATATCTACTCGGTGATGCACTGACTTTTATTTACCACTAATTTTTTTTATTCTTGCAACCGTGACATTTTTGAGCTACTAATTATTGTATTTTTCAACAAAAGTCTATTGTTTTTTACCATAAGAGTACGTTGTTTCTTTTAATAATTGCGCGTGTAAATTTATTTAGATTTAGAAGAGCATTTGCACTTATTTATGAAGTAACATTACTTACCATTACTTACCATTACTTACCATTACTTACCATTACTTACCATTACTACTGAATAACTTACTTTTATTAAATTTAATACGACTTACTATTTTCGGATAAATAGCTTTGCTAAATTGAAATAATAATTTACATATATTGAAAAAATATGTTTATTTATAAGAAATACATCCAATAAAATTTTTTCTCGTAATTACGAAATATTAAGAAAAAATAAACTAAACTAAGTTTGCTTTATAATGAATATCTTGTGAAGTTTATTCTCGATTACTACCAAATACTTAAAGTGACGCAAACTGATTCAAATTATTTTAACACTTTTTTTATTTGTATTTACTGTGCGTGAATATTATATAATAATTAAATTGAATTAAAGATTTATTTTAAAATACAGTTCGTTCTAAATAATCGATGTCGAATATTTTTTATTTTAACACGTTAGGAACGATTATAATTATTTCTGAAAATTTCTAAAAAATTTTTTCTATTTTAGTCTTTATAGATAATTCTATAAGTATTATAGTATATCCTAAAATATATTCTAAATATTTAACGATTTTCGAGTTCTATTTCGGTACTGAACTCTTCCTAGGAATATATTTATTTTTATTTGTGAGAATTTATAACACCTTCGAACATAACGAAAACATAATCAATAAAAGTTACGATATTCCAATGCCGATCAATATTCTTACGTATCGACATATTTTTATGTTTTAGCAGTTTCATCACTGTTCATCGCTATATGGAATAAATACTATAAAAATGGTTGGCATAGTTTATAAACTTATAGAAAATATATAAACGTTCTCACTCAAGGATTCGTTTATTATTTTTTGATTGTATTTTATAAAGTTTTAGATTAAGAAACCTTATTAATTTAATTTTTGCATGTACACTAAATGAGTTTGATTTAAACTTTAATTTATTCAAAGAATTTAAAAAGGAACATGTCAAAAATATCGTAGTAAAATTATAAATCAAACTCTCAAAATTTTACTCGGAGTATATCAAGGTAAGAATTGATACGTAGGTTAGTATAAAAATCTGTCGAATGGTTCTTTATATTTTATTGTTCCACTATAAAGAATATAAGCTTTTAAGAATATCTTGCACTAGTAGATTTTATGTTTCGAAAACCATTATTTGCAACTGAAATACTTATAGTTTAATTATATTTACCCAGTATCGAGCAGTTAAGTAGAAAAATGTAGGAATTCTTCAAAAATTTGCAAAACACCATTTCCTTTAAATTTGCTGAATTGAATTAAAATTTAAAAATACCTCCGAGATTAGGAAAATAATACAACGTAGTTTAAAGAAGATGCTGTCGCAATATTTACTTCCACTGTCAACGTATCCTTTACTAAACCAAAAATATAATTTTAACGCCGCATTTTGTCTTAAATATTTGGTAGTTTTCGTTTCGTTTAAGGAAAAAAAACACTCGACTGTTTTGTTTTCGCTTACAATAAATTACGATAATTTGTTGTCGAGACTAAACGATCTTTGTGAAAATGCGTGTGGTACCAAAGAAGAAAATCAAGGAGACGCGGAAGCGATTCGCTTGTAGTGTAGTGGAGTGTAAAAACAATGTCGGTAACATCCAGCACAGCCAAAACAACGGAATAAACGCGTTCAGCGAAAAGCGGAGGAACCTCTGGTTGTTTATCCTTATGAAATCGCGTGAACGCGGACAAGTGAGCGAAGGAAGAGGAAGCATCGAAGTCGGAGGAGCGTCCGAGACTCCTAAGGCCCCGGAGCATCTCACACGAAAAGTATGGAGCTTCCCGATCGGCCGACCTGCGCCTGTCTCCTGATCTGCCTCCTGGTTGGAGGCGGCGTCGTCGGCGGCGTCGTCGGCAAGTTGCCGCCCAACATTTCCAACCGCCTCGACGACTACTGGCACATATACAAGGTGACGTAAACGGATCCAGTTTCAAAACTCGGGACGATGGATTTTTGGTGATGCGCGGACACGAATTACGTATCGTGAACATCGTAGATGTGACTGTGTACGTGGATCTAGAAACGAGGCTGTTTGCTCGATTCTTGAAAAGGTGGTAATTTGAAGTTGGCGCGATTCAGAGGGAGAGTTCGATTATTCAAGCGTATGTTATCGTAGTGTTCTAATTGAAAAATTATAATATCGGCGAAGATGTTATGCAATGGTAAAGTAAAATGGGAGCGGTTTTTGGAAAGGTTTCATTATCGAATGGTTGCTTATATACAGATAATAACCCTAAGCGTTTCATTTTTATTTTCCGAGTCGTTTATGATTTAATTGGAAAAACTAGTTAATATATATACGTAAACTGAATACAGCAAATTTAATTCTAATTATAAATTATATTAATATTACTAACAAAATTATATTAATTTCATATTTTTTTTCAATGCGAACAATAATATACAGTCAGTAAAATAAATAGAAAATAATGTCAATTTATTTACCTTATAACCGATCACTTGCTGTACGGTAATGATGCAGAAGACATTATTTTTAATAACCAAAGCTTTTGGTATAAATTTGCATAATTAGATCAAGTTTTATATATTAAAAAAAAATATTTTGAATAATTAGTTTTTCAACGTAACCATCTATTTAATAAACTACAAATTCTGTTTTATCGTCTTTTCTTTTAGAATAGTATTTTATTATTGATGCAACGAATGGAGAATTTATTCGGTTTTCTAAATACACATTTGTTATTATATATACGGTAAATAATATAATACGTATTTGATTTCTTTAGACTTTTAAAGAAATATTATTGTAACATATTATAGCTTAAGGAAAATATTATATAGGATTATATAAAATACTTTTCCGACAATCTAACTTCTCTCTTTTTTATTTTTTGGAGTCTTTCCTTCGATCTAAGTGCCATAAAAACAATATAGAATTATTCAAAAAATATAAATTTTTTACAATATATTACTTTGCATAAAATTTTACAAAATATTTTCATGTTCTTGTATATAAGAATTATTTATTTTAATCCATAAGATTCAGATTTTTATAAAATTATACATAATTCAAGATGCACACTTATACATATAAATATTATTATTCACTTTTGACGACTTTTTGTAACTACGTTAATTGAAAGCAACTACGAAAATTTGATTCTTAAATAAATATTTTTGAAAATATAATACTATCCATAAGATATCCCATTATTAATACGAAAATAATTATTACTAGGAATGTAATTATCAGAAATATTAAAGTTTTTTATTCGAACTTAATACAGATATTTTTAAATAGTTTCGATCAACGTGATTTTCATGATTCGAAAGTTACTATTTTCATAATCTCTGATAATTCTGTCCCAAAATTTTAAGACCATCGTCTAATTACAGACGCGGTATAATAAAACCTACTCCGTGCGAACAGAAGCGATTAGACGCTCTGCTTGGGAGGACAATCTAGTAAAGATTTACGAACACAACTTGTTGGCAGCTGCTGGACACCACGACTACATCCTGAGGGACAATCACATCGCCGACCTCAATACGCCCATGTACATTAATAATTTGGTACGACTGTGCGTTTTTACCAGCGATCAACGGTTAACGGTCAACTAGAAAATTATCTTGGTCCTTTGAGATGGATAAAAGAACGTAAACGAACAGAGGCAATTTTTTATGGATAAAGTAGTTTATCTATCTGGAAATTATTTACAAATGTCCAAGGATTTAAACGGTAGTTCGGAATTGAGGCATTTACGCGATTTATTTGATTGTTAAAATTAACAATTTACGCACGAACTAGTAAGTCATACATTTTTTTGTAGCGAATGATTTCAAAGTTGAGGTTTGTTTGGATAACGTCCGTATATCGTGTTCGTAACGAAGATTTTAATTTTCCGAAGGGTATTTTATTAATAAACAACGTCGTTTTATACACTTGATTCGGGATTTATTACAATACGTAGGTATAAAATTTGATTAAAAATCATTCTAATGGTAAGGATAAAAAACGCAGTATAAAATAAATAATATTCTGTAAATAATTATGACCTTGCTCTTCGATCGGAGCTCGAGAAGTCTTGTTTTGAATAGCGTTTTGTTCACATTTAGTCGTAATGTACATTCACAGCTATTATTCATTAGGTTTGCTGTTATATTTAAATAGCATTTACGCGTAATTAGGTATCGAGATTTTTCAACGATTCCGAATGTCCACAGCTCTTAAAACTATAGATCGCATGAATCGTGTAGATGCAATCGAGTAGATTCATAATTTTTACTGCAAGCGCATCTTGCATCGATCCGTCAGTTCAACGCGTTGCCTCGTTCACGGTATTCGTAAAAGAAAATATTTCCCTGTACTTGGAAACAGGAGGAAATCTAAATTGACATTTATAATAATTAATTAAAGACAGACGCGCGAGTCTTTGCTTTTAATTCCACATCGCGATCCTTGGCGAACATTTTACAAATATTGAAACGCCCTCGGATAACATCTCAACAACTCCATTTAGCAACTCCTAGGTGAAAGTGTGCTTCTCGTTTCCGCGAGCGTCGAGGGAAGATAAGCGAAAGCAAAAGATCCACCGACGCAACTCGAGGTTCTCGCGATCGCTAGAAACTTTTCCGCTCTGAGCTACGGCCACGGTTCGCTTGGCTTCTCGCGGAATTCCCGGGGATTCGACGCTGTATTTCCTTTTCGTTTTTCGAGCAACTTCCATCTTAAGCATTTACATTGGTATTTTTAGGAGCGAGGCACGGATTTTCACGATTGGAAAAAGGCGGGGGTTCCGATCTCCGCAGGCGTTAATCCACGAGACGCTTTCCTGATTTCTTTGAGAGGGTACTGATTTATTTCTTATTAAACTTTCGGAATATTACACAGTCGGATTTTACTCTGAACTTGGTAAATACATTTTCGTTGTACATTAGAGTTCATTCCTATACGTTTCGAGTGTGTTTCGTTTTTATTTCAATTAAAGCGATTTAAACTATTTTATCCGCAAACGGTAAAAATACCTTTTATTTTAATATTTTTATTTCAATTAATTATTTACGTATTAATTAGTACATTATTTTATGCCCGTAACGCTGATTCGTTCGATAAGAATCATATATGTATAAAATAATAAAAAAAAAATAAATCACGAGTAATATTTCGTACATCAATGCCAAAGAATCGAAAATCTTTTATTTTCTAGAAAAGCGACTTTTGCGCTCTTTAAACGAACATAGGTATTTAAAATCTATACCTATCGATATATTTAAAAATACAATAATCCAAATTTAAAATGTACTTGGTTCCCGAAAAATATTTAACAAAGTAATCATATTCTTTACGAATTATCACTATGCATAAACTAATATCGAATTAGAGTTTCGAATGCGTTCAGAAATGATTATTTACGTTACGAATGTTATGATCGTGGACATATTTTACGCATACGAAACACCGACTATTCCTTGAGTCGCGAACAGTGAAGCAGCATCGTTCAATTTTAAATGTTTGCCAACGCGGTCCATGAATTCGGAGAGAGTCGCGAAAGAATCGAAATGCGATGATCGAAATGATCCGCAAGAGAATAATAAACATAGCCTACTCGAGGCAACCGTAAAAAGTCCCCCCGACGTAGTAACGACGATCGAGCGCAGGTGAAGCTGGTCCCGAGTCGCCGGCGAAGGATCATCGACGACGAGATGGTCGCGGCGGTGTTGCACGACCCGAAACTCGTACCTCGCGAACTCGACTGGCGTCAGCGGGGTTTCCTGACCAAGCCGGAAAACCAACGCGACTGCGGAAGTTGCTACGCTTACAGCATCGCTGGGAGCATCTCCGGGCAGATTTTCCGGCAGACGGGTGTCGTGGTGCCCCTGAGCGAGCAGCAGCTGGTCGACTGCAGTACGCAGACGGGAAACCTCGGATGCGTCGGTGGATCGCTGAGGAACACCCTGAGGTACCTCGAGAAGGCGAGGGGACTTATGGCGGACCGCAGTTATCCGTATACGGGTGAGGTAAGCTGGAGTACCGGGAAGGTGCATTTTTCGATGTTGGGATCCTTGTCTTTTATTCCGATTGCGGAAGGTACGAAGTACAAGAAAATTAGAATTTTTTAAATTACCGTACAATCAAATTCGGTTGGTCGATCAAGCGTATGATTTTGTATCGAAGATTCGGTTTAATATGGAACGGGTAATTTGGATATTTTAAATTGAAATTCGTTTCGATTTCAAATTTGCAACAACGTTCAACTTTAAGTTTATTCAATTTTTATCCATAAAACGGTTATTTTCAATTGTACAATTGCATTTCTGACATATAAAGATAATTTTAAAAATTTATTATCGTAAAAAGTTAAATACGTGCGATGTTCGAGCATAAAAATAAAATTGCATATACGATTTCACTTATCCTTCGTTTCCTAAAATTATTTTACTCGTTTTGTATATTTTTTATTTATTTAGTTGAATTCATTTTAAATTTTTGTACTCGTTTAATTATAATTGGGAGCTCGCTTCGCAAATACAGAATATTTTTAATATTATCTTATCCTGTAATCGATAGACAAAAGTTATTCATTATAAATAACGAATAACTTTTGATGGGGGATATTTAAATATAATTAAAAATAAAACGTATATTGAAGTATCAAAATAATTTCCTATTATTTTATTTATAATGTTCAATTAACGCGTTGAAGCGAAACTGAAAAGCTTACTAAAAATTAAAGTATCGAGAATGTTCGTTCAAAGGTTCATTTGCAATGTAATTCAGAGCTATTAACGCAATTTAGTCCCTTCTGATTCAAGTCATTATACGCTTAGCACTACCCATATATTATCTTATACCACTGCTGATCAATTACTATTTCGACTCCTATCATCGGTTTAAAGGTATAATTAATCTTACAGTCCATTCAACGGGTAGGTTGATAGAAATCAAGATGGAAAGAAATACTTGAAACAGTATCGAACTTCAATAGCAAACTCGATATTCTTATATCTTTGTACCTTTCATAATTATTTTATAAGCAATTTTTATGGAATACCACTCATAGCCAATTATACTGAAAATATACTTCATTGAAGAAATTAAATTATTTTATATAATGTGAAATGTGAATTACAATTTTTGTGTTACAGAATCTTAAAAATACATTATTTTTTATTAACTTGGTTATAAATTTATACAAATAAAAAACTGAAAAATAAAATTCATTTAAAACTAAATGTTTAAATTTTCCTTCGAAGTTACGTTCTTTAGGTTAATTACAGTTCAAAGCACTCGAATTACTGTTCTCGTCGTTCTAGATAAAACTAAATCACAAATCGATAATTCAGTATCGATGAATTATTGTACCTTAAATTAACGTTTTAATATTCTGATTCCCAGAATTAATAAAAACAATTTCTCTTATATCTTGTTAAATAAGTGTATCATATTACTATTATATATCAAAGATTTTTACTTATATTATTTACTATTTTTCTTGGAGTCATTATCTTATAGTTTTACGAGACTAAGATGTCAACTAGCATAAGTATATTGTATACTAAGATTCACAAAACTGTAGGATTATATCTGATCTCCATCATAAATTACAGCAATTACACAGAAGTCGATGAACAATATATAATATACGTAAGCTTCTGAAACTGCGGAGCGCTTCTATATACCTTACATTGAATAGCACCAGAGATACAATACCAAGATTTGTAATTGTGCCATAGAAGTATATAACTGAACTTCGCTATCGATAACTTTATATAGACAGAAAGGTAAAAAGATAGAAGCATAAGTCATTTTAATTTGAAATATTTTGGAACGTAGAAGACGATTCGTTATAAATTATGAATATTTTCAGTACTTAAGGAACGAGTTGAAGTTTATTGTTAACTTATATTATTATTTTTGTTTCTTATATTTTTATTCAAATTTAAGTTGATTACCAAGACTATGAAGTATTATTGATTTGAATATAAACCTGTTCTAGACTAAGGTTACGATATATATTTTTAAGGTGCATTTACATTCAAAAAAATGATACGTTACAAATATTTTATTATTTAATATTTTGGCACAGTATTCAGTTATTTTTTTATGTACATCATACTTGGATCGGTAAATTTGTAATTATTAGTCTCTATACGAATAAAGGATTACTTTTATTATTAATAATAATTAATAAAAGTCGTTTTTTCATAATATATTTAAAAATCTTTATTTATATTGTATTGAATATGAAATTTGCATTCTTAATTACAAAACTTGTATTATTCAAGAAATGTTTACATTAAAAGAAAAATGCTTTTATATTTATTCATTTCCTAAGTGGTGAAGTAAAACTTTTGACTTCGTTACACCTTAACGAAACTACGTTCATTTTATACTTTTTGATAAAAATAATTATAGAAAACTTTTCTAAATATAAAACCAATTGTATATTCAATATTTTTAATATTTATTATAAATTTTAATTACTTTTTATGTATTATAATTAAATATATTTAAATGCGACTCATTTTTATAAAACAACAATACGTAATTAACAATTTCAATTTCAATATTAATTCTTCAAAAACTTTTAAGTAACGTATAAATTCTAATGCAAAGAAAATTTTAATAAAAGATTACTTGAATAATAAATTATTTAATTACTTATCCTTATTCAGTTATTTAATATTGGAACAAAAATTTAAATAAAATTAGTAAATATTTTTTCATGATATAAATGTTTAAAATAAAAACCAGAAAATATACCATTTTTTTTTTTACAAGCCATGGATTATCATATTTTCATTGATATCAAATTAATGATCATAGTTGGTTGAAATTCAATTATGTCTAAATTTTTAACAGTTGTTCTTTTTGATCTTTATTCTGAAATTTTTGTAGTATCCAGGTACACCTGTTTTTTTTTAAATTTTAAATATTAAATGTAAAAAAATTTGAATTTTTAAAAGTTAAAAATCATATTATATATATATTTGAAGAAATTAATTCGTTATTGTTTACATTTTTGAATAATTTTTAATTTTTAATTCATTATTAAATATTTAATATATCGTTTTATTAATTTTAATTTGATACTTTACATAATTATTTAGAACTGTACATTTTTTTAAATTTTAATATCTTCCTGAATACATTTTCATTTAATAATTATATTAAGTATTACCTTACGTTGAAAATATAAAATAATATTCTCGAGTGACTTTATTAGTGACTGCAATAATAAGCATAATAACAAATTTTGAATTTATAAACAAAGATTATCCAGTAAGATTAGTTATAAATAATTATCAATATATTCTTATAAAAGTTTGATACAATACGTCAAATTGGTAAAATATGATTCGCAAAAAATTAGCTTAATTTTACGAAAATGCATATCAATGTATTTGAATTTGGTAGTGTAAAATAAATTTTAATTCTCCATTTCAAACAAATTTTGAAATTAGACGAATATAAAAATATAATTGCAGAATACACGTATATATTATATATACATTTTACGCATATGCAAAGTGCAAACAATTTTACCGATGTAAAAATTTTTTTGTAATTTGAATGAAAAGGTAATTGATTGACTAAAAAGTTATAAAAAGATACATATTAAAATTATTCGTGTAAATTTTGTAAAAAAAAAAACGAAGCAGAAAAAGAACGATGGAAATTAATATTCATGTATTTTTTCTATATTTTCACATACATTTACCAATTTAATCAAAACATTCGTATTTTTATTTTTTATTTAAAAAATGTTCCCGTACTCGAACAGTCGTATATAATAAATTTTTTATACCAACGACCTTCGCGTAATTCGAAATTCCATAGAGTCTCATCGCGATGCAAAAGAATTTCTTTCACACGAACACCACACGAAAATGAAACATCTATTAGTTTTTCCTCTAAAAGAAAAATGAATTTATCACGAGTTGTCGAGGAAAATATCTTGGCCGCCTCGATTCGAAAATATCCTCGAATCCCATAACACAGATAAGCACTAATAAGACTCTAAACTAAATCTAATTTTGTAACCACAAGCAAGGTGTCTGTAAGTTTCAAAGGAGCTTGAGCGTAGTAAACATTACCGCCTGGGCTATTTTACCAGCTCGCGATGAGAGGACTCTCGAAGCGGCGGTGGCAACTATTGGTCCAATAGCTGCATCCATTAATGCCAGTCCCAGCACATTTCAGCTTTATCAGTAAGTAACGAATGCCGAATCTGCAAAGGCTTTAACTTTTTACTCGCTCGGAGTAACGAATAACGAGTGATAATTATTGGTACTTAACTTCTTCCGGGAGTTTTAAAAGTAGATTAAGCGCGATTCGAGTGCTGTTTCAAATTTCGCAGTTCATTTATACAATTTAAGTGTAAATTCTTAGTTTCAGTAATATTATATGAATTTTGAACTGCAGGTTTCCAATTTTTTTCATAATTTTAACGAAACGTTCGTTAATCTAAATAATGGTTGCTGAATCATAATATTATTAATAGCGTGTGTCAATTTTTTTCACAGTATTTTACTAAACCGTTTAGATTTAATAGATGTTGAAAAATAATAAAAAAACTTTTTTTCTACATTGCACTACAGATTATATTATATTAAATTTAGTACTATTGATTTCTATATATTATTTAATAATAATAATCCATTCATCGTCTTATCGGTTTAAATAAGCTGCAATATTTCAATAGTTATTTCGAAGTTGATAGATAAATTATTCTATCTTTTATATATTTGAGATCTGTGTAAAAGAATCTTTCTAAAAGTATATATTTTATCACATCTATTTTTCTGTGGACATTTTTGGAAAGAGTTATTTTAATACTTACGAGTATAATTGATATATTTCGAATGTATTACATAAAAACAAAAATAGACATCTATTGTTTTAATTTATTAATAAAATATATAAAATAGAAAATAGTCGAATAATGAGTATAAAGAATAATAATAATAATTGATATTTATAACAATATGTTGGTAATAATATTTAAAATCTCATATTTATGTATACAAATAATATTTATAAATTTTTATTTTCATTGATTAATTAATATTTATTCACGGGAAGTGTTTACTGAATAAAGAGACATTTAAACAATCATATCTAATAAGTTCTAATTAAACATAAAATACATATAAATTATAGCTGTAGAAGAAAATTTATCAGCTGACGCAATTTATTTACGTTTCAAACGAGTAAAGTTTTAAATGACTTCCAACAGATAGTATATTTTTAATTCATTTTAATTATCATGAATTCTGCGTATTTTTTACTTTGAAATCTTCGATTATGTTACTTTTTTCTTTAATTTTATGCAGTAGAAAACATTTGAACAATATAAATTGCCAGTAACAATGTTTTATAGCTTTTTGTTAATTTACCGAAAAATCTATGTTAACCTAAAATGTGTAAATAAAACTTTATAATAAGTTATAAAAAAAACTAACAAAAAGTAAAGTTGCAAAATAAACGGTAGACAATGTAAATATTGTAAAATTTATAAGCTATTCTTTACTTTACGTACCGACAATTACGACACATAAGATTGCTTTCATATATTATACGTTTTTGAGATTTGAATTTCAATAAAAATGTAATATTTATGTATAAAACGAGTTAGAAAAAAAATACATTCCAAGTTACTCGCGATAGCTCGTACTTAATAATAAAATTCCAAGTAATTTTTCAAGCTAAACAATTTCCAAGAAAATATTCTGCAAGTATTTAATATGCTTATTCAATTATAAAGTTCTTACGTACGTCGATTCATAAATGTTTTGTACGCAAACTCGAATCAATATGTCGCAAAATATTCAAATCGACGATCCGAACGAAAATTTTATTTTCGCCAAAAACTTATCTCGACCTGCAGAAATGACCGCCTCCATAAAATAAATCTAACAATTCATAAATCAGTTCAGGTATCTACGATGATATCGCCTGCACGTCGAACGTTGTGAACCACGCGATGCTGATCGTTGGCTACACTCCCAACTACTGGATCCTAAAAAACTGGTGGGGCTCAACTTGGGGTGAAAATGGGTACATGCGTCTGAGGAAGGGCAAGAATCGCTGTGGTATTTCCAATTATGCGGCTTATGCAAGAATATGAAAATTGTAATTTATTTTTTTATACGCTGCGATACTGCGAGTTGTAAATTTGTCTGTGATGTTTTATTTAGTCTCTTTTCCCGTATTTACTCGAATGTTTCATTTCGATCTATCTAACGGAATTTGTAAACGCATCTATTCGAGTAATAAATTATTTTATTTATAAATCATGCTCTACAATACATTTGCGGAATCACCCGATCTTTCGATCACCAACGGAACGTCGTAACGAAATAATTTCACGTTTGTTCTCGTATATGTTTTCAATCTTCGATAATTGCTAAAAGACAAAAACAAGTTTCCTACCGTCGAATACGGACTGTTGGTTTATGTCTCGTACATAGATGTAATCGATACCGTTCGTATACTGGAAACAACTTTTAATTCGCTACGGTAATTATAAAAAAGTAATAAATTAAGTTCGTTAAAATTATTACTATTAATTCATAAAGTTATTACCGTAATAAAAATAGTCTAATTGCCGTCGTTCGAAGGATAAATAAATTGATACCGGAAAGCTTGACGCAACGTCGAATTTTTTTTCAAACAATTTCTTTCAGAAATTTACCCGGAGCAAGATAATCGAACGTCGTAATACGCGAATGCTTACGTTTTGAACGAACGATCACCTATAAATATAGTAATAAGTAATCGTAATAAGCGATCGTTGGACGAGGCACGCGAATGTTAATCCGTAACATCGAATACCATAAACGTCAAAAGTAAAAATTCACGCAACCAAGTTCGATGTTCTCGTTAAAAAATCAATCCTCCGATCGACGGATGGATAGTTTCGTACAACGCGAACGAATCGCTCGATGCGAAAATAAAAGGTCGGCAGAAGCGACTCGTTTCGAAACATCCGCGATACGAATCCGCAGTTGTTTCCGTCGAAGGCCGAGGAATCGCGACTCTTAAGAAAATTCTCCAAGGGAAACGTCCGCTTCGCTTTGCCGCAGCTTCGGAGCTTCGGAGCTTCGGAGCTTCGGAGCGTCGCCGTCGCGCGCCACTGACGACCTCGTCGACGTCTTCCTGTACGCCGTCGCGTAACGACGCCGTTGCTGTACGTCGGGGCTCTTGGAGGGTGCGACGGTCCCTGGAGATCGAAACCTCCCAGGGAACGAATCGACGATCCAACGTTGTTAAAAGGACGATCGCGGGGATTCGATCGATTCTGCGTCGCGGGATTTCGAGCTTCATCGCTTTCAATATAGTGGGATGGAAGGATCCTACTTAGTTGGTTGCGGTATTGAGGATAAACTCTTGCTTCGTTACTTACGATTTCCTTCGGCCAAATAAATTTCATTACGGTATCAATGAATACGAAAATATTATTTGAAACGTGTACGAATACGCGTATGCCGTAAATTGCTTGGTTTTCCTTATGGATTCGAAAGAATCGAGAATAAAGTAATAAAGTGCTAATAATGTATTGTAAATTTGTATGTGTGCCGATAAATACAGGCGAAGTAAGGACCGAGCGATACAAAGGTTTTGAATTTTAGCGACGACTACGATTATTCATCGCTTCGTATGATTTAATAAGACGCGAGCGAGATACGTTTAAAGGAAAAAATAAACCGCCTTTGATTTGTTTCAGTTTTGACGTTCTATACGCGCGAACTCGTTGGATTGGATATAAATTTTTTCGTTGCGCTTATAAGAGAAATAAAGAAGAAAAAAAGGATTTTATAAATTATTAGAAAGATAAAATGGAGAGGTATAAATTAAGAGATGTGAAAATTTTATATTAGCGATCACATCTGAAAATAAATGCGTGTATTAGATTTTAAAGTATGGAATTTCATCCGCTAACTTTTAAGAAAAATAATAAAATAAAAACGAAGCGAGAATAATAAATTATTAGGGGAACGGAATCCGTTCTTAACGTGAAAAGGCAAAAATATTCAAATCTCTTAAAATATGTCAAATAAATGTCACGGAAATAAATTCTTAATAGATATTAATAACATTAATATTATTGAAATAAGAGTCAAATATAATTATTAAATTTAAAATTCAAAACGAACTAATAAACTATTTCTTTTTTATAATACATCGAACGAACCAAAATTACATTTGAAAATTAAATTGATCGATAGTAACACCGAACTGCTAAAAATTTTCATTTCAGACTATTATTTACAAAAAGAAAACTTTATATATACACCGCACACGCTTACACATATACACACACACATATGCGCGTAAATATATATATAAATTGGCTAATAGCTGATGAATCATACATTTTTTTCTTTATGCTATTCTTAATTAGTACAAATAAAATTCGTAGTATGGAATATATTATTGGATTTATTCTTATTAACGTAAATTTCGCGAGAATTTATATAACGATAAAATCACTAAATTATTCTAGTTTAATTATTCGTTCAATGGAATATTTGTCGGAATATATTTTTTTTTTTTTATATAATACTAAAAATGTTATCATTTTAACTAAACACGATATTATTATAATTTGAAATATTATTATTTTCCAAAAGCATCCGATTATATTATATTTATTTTAAATTAATTTTGTACAAATTTGAAACAAAATTTCATTCTTAGCATTAATAAACATCATTATTATAATAATAATTATTATTAGTTTGAAAAGTATAAAATACGAAATTCCAAAAGTTTTGTTTATAATACTAAAAAGAATAAAGATAGTAAATTATCTCGTTAATAAAGATAATAATGTTATTAGCACGTCGGAAATACCAGTTACTAACTAAAATCTTGTACGAGACTAACGCGTTTCCGAATCTCCGTCGAATCTCCGAAGCTCTGTTACGTATCTTAGACCTTCTTTCCGAATACCGTTATACATTCTCCATAGCTTTGATAAATGAGATCGATTGTACTGTGCACGCCCACACGAATGCACCACTAGACTATATCTGTATAAATATAATTGCTTGGAACATCCGCGCTTTAAGCTCTCGGGAGATCTGTATTGAAAGGGACGCCATCTCTCGGAAATAGGTAGAATCTCTACGAGCGAGGCAAGAGCTATAATTCCTGTTATGAGATTATCCGAGCTCGAAATTGTCTGCGTCGTGCAATATCGAACGGTTAACTATTTTCAGAGTAGAAACAAAGTTTCTAATAATGCTAAGAAATATTATTTTTGAGGTAGCTTCGTGAATAAATTGTTTGTGTTTGTGTTGTACGCGAAATTACTAACAACTTTCCTTACTTATTAACGTATTTCAAAATAAATTTTGGATCATTTTTAAATAAGCTTATTACGAAAGATAATATAATTCTAAATGTTACATCAAAAACTTTTGTTTCGTATCAATTCTTTTACAACAATATTATATTGTTATTATTTATTCTCTAATTAGTATAATAAAATAACCCTAATTAGCATAATCAAATAATATAATAAATAAATTCCTTAATTAGTACTAATATAAAGTTTTATTCTAAATAATACATTTAAACCTTGTAACTTTTAGTAAATTAATAAATATAAAAGAATATAATTCACAATTACAAATTTGAAAGAAAAATAAAATTCTAGTAATTTTTTATACAAATTAATATGATTATTCATATATAAATTGATTTTAAATATTTTTAGTTTATTACATTTAAAATAAAACTTGATTAAATTTTTGTATATCAAAATTAAATTTTCATTCTTTCATAAATTTTAAAAAAATTTTTAATATTAAAAAATATATATTATTCCTTATTTTATATAATATGTTTTTTTATCGATAACAGATTAATTGCAAAAATATTTATAAACTGTTTGCAATTTTTGAATAAAATTTTATTTTATATAAATTTTTTCACAAGTATGAATCAAAAAACGGTTCTAGTACGAAAGATGAAAAGAATGATCAGTTCCCTTGAAAATCTTCCATCTAATAGAGATTCTCAAAATCCCCAAATGTACGGTCGCTTTTAATCCAATGCATCGGTCATCAGACTTAGAGTTTGCGTTCCGCACTTAAATAATTACGCACTCATTTGGAAACAGTCGCCGCATTTCAACGGGAAGAGCTTTCGTTATCGAATTTGAAACGCAGCTTTCAAAATAATACAATTGGACAAAAAATAGACTAATATATTTCACTTAGTTATAAATATAATAAAAGATTTACATTACTATCTTTATTTCTCCATATTTAAAGTTAAAGAATATATTCGATAATAATTCGGCTTCTATCGGTTCTCGAATCGCGTAAACGCATCTTTAAAAAAAAATCATCTTTTCCTCTCAAATAATATGTGTTGACATTTCAAATACAAATACTACAAAATAACGTATTCTTTTACTTCTCGGATGCTCGGTTTAAAAATTAATTTTTTTTCGACGAATACATTTTAGTACTGATTCGTTATTTTTATATTACCTTAAGAAATCTAACGCTTTCAAGTATTTTAAGTTTCATCGTATCCAAGTTACGAATTCAAACGAGATTTATTTTTAGCGCATATTCTAAAAATCTAGTTTGTCAGAGCCGAATCGAGAATTTTAATCTTTCTCGTACATAATCGTATATAATCAATTACGAATAAAATATCTCATAAATACTGTACGTGTTTCAGACCAAACCCACAATCAAAATTATAAGTTGTTCAGCTGTACAATTATTATATATAAACGATGCTTATCGTAGACTAAAAGGTTTTTCTTGCAAATTTTATGGTAAATTTTATGGTAAATTTTATAGGCCAATGAAAATTAAAGAGCGTTAAAAGTAGTTTTCGAAACGGAAAAATATCGTTTAATTATATTCCTTCAGCCGCTGTTCGGATCATTGTCAAGCCCGGAAAAATGAAAATTGAATACCAAGGCGTTGCGTTTGGAAAAGGTAAGAATATAAAATACACCGGAGACACATGTATCATCTTCCATTCGGTCTCGATCTCCGCAGGTGGAGTAAGCGAGGATGCGCTTACTATGAAAAAGGATTTACGAGCCGCGGACAAGGATATATTTACCGAGTGCGTGAGTCGGGAGGTAATGAAATTAAAAGGCGAGAGGAGAAAACTTGGGTTCGGGGTATGGGAAGGAGGTACTGGAAGGGGGGTACGCGAAGGGGGTACGCGAAGGGGGTACGGGAAGGGGGTACGCGAAGGGGGTACACGAAAGGGGTACGCGTATCCAGACGCGGAAGGTCGAGCCCGGCGATACGTGGAGAGTTTCGGCCGACTTTCTTTTCGTCCCCCTTTCGTTGCTACTATGTTACGTCGAGCGTTAATTGCCCACTGGAAATTATGTGCATGGAACGCGTGTGCGAACATCCGTTCATTGGTCGGAAGTTGTAATAATGTCTCGCGAAAACCGAGAATTCGTGCGAAATTTAATTAGTCGTAGTTTGTAAAGTCGGTCGAGTAGCAATTGCTATCGACAAAAATTTTATGTGCTGTTCCATTAAACCGTTTTAAACAATATTACTTTAGTGGCTGTCGAACTTTTTCACTAGTAGACGATGTCTTCTCGATGGTTGGCTTTACTTTTTCCGTACGAGGAATAAAAATTTTATTTTCCTTACCATTTCGAGCTTTGAGTTCGCCCAAGGTATTAAACGTTATCACCTACCAACGAACATAATACTGGTATATTTAATTAAGTTTACAAACACTTTACGCGTATTTTAACCTTTCATACTTATATTTTTATTAAATATATTTTTTAAATGATTTATGAAGGTGTGCGCTTTGATTTGCTATGTAGATACGAGTTACTCTACGTAATTGCTGAAAGGTAAAAGACGCTATGCGCAATACACGATAATGAATATTATAAAACGAATAAAATATTTCCCACTATATAAAAATCTATTGCGTTGATTTTTAAATTGATATCGACTTAATTTCGACGTATGCGTTTTTAATTACCGAATACCTCTGAAATTGTATTCGAAAACGTTTATTATAGATTCATCGCGGCTAGAATAATTAGTCCTGCTAGAATTAAAAAAAAAAAACCAGGTATACGACTGCTTGGATAAACCTAAAAAAATTCCTACTTGGTCAACGAAGCGAGTTACGTATACCTAGTGTATACAGGAGATGTGTGCGAAACAGCGAAAGGAGGATATAAAGGACCGAAAAGATTTATTATGTCTCGCGCATCGACCAGTTTATATCTGCATGGAAAATAACAGGATTTTCTCAGCTTCCTCTCTTTTTATCATTGTCTGTCTCTTTTTCTCGGTCGTTGTTTCAGTGTAGACATGATGGAGCTACTACTAACCAAAAGACAGACAGCCTCTTGCGAATTTACGCGTTTACGATGCGTTACCGATGCTGCACTAACGTTGCTTGTGGGAAGTTAACTTTGAGCGGAGAGAGAGAGAGAGAAACAGACCGAGGGAAGGTGATCTTTAATACGATAACGTATCTCACGTTTAAAACTTAAATTTTAATAATTAGGATTGATTGTATGTATATTTATAGCCTCGGTCATTTCAATCTTTATATTTTTATGATTAGACCTGCGCAAAAATTATTATTCAACTGAACAATTGATTTTTATTTTTTTTTAAAGAATATCTAAATAAGAAAAGGGTAATTTTAGTGAATTAACATAGAAATTCTCGGAGTAGTTGGTTTATTAAAAAAAGATCGAATAAGGCGCAAATTTTTAAATTAATTTACAAAATCATGAATTTTAAATATTAAAGTGTATTGAGACGTACGATTAAAAATATAAAATATATTTGTTATTTTTAAAAATAAATAATATATACGTTTTTGTGAATAAAAAAAAATTATTCAGTGTAATTCAAATATACAGTAGGAATAGAAATACAATTAATATTGTTTGCTGTACATTATATAATTTTTTTCATGAAATTTATACATATAAGAATTAAATATTCGCAAAAAATTGACTCATTTTTATACGTATTTTATTTCAATGTTTTAAATCGCGTTAAAAAATTACAAAATATTGTTCATTTTAAGTAATATTGACCTACTTTAATATTATATAACGTTAATTATAAATTCAGATGTAACTTTACAACATGAAATGTCAAATATAAATTTGCTACGTGCTCCTCTGAGATTTAAATTTATTGCTTACATCCGAGAGATATGATATTATGGATAGGGTAGGATGTTCATTTAATTGTCACTATTTGTGTTTGTTACCGAGGTCTATGTATAAACGCAAACAAACACCCGCACACAAACACATGTATATAATATATTTTAGAAAAAATTAAATATTAATGTGAACATGAATATTTTTGAAATATGATTACTGTATCAAAGATAAAAATTTACATTACCATAGAAAGTCAAATAAAATAAATGTACTTTTTATTTTTGAAGGAAAATTATGTAAATGAATCGATAATAAATTTTATTCAATATGTATAAAAAGTAAAGTTTATAATTATGTTTTAAAGTTTCAGAACTTCGGTTTATATACAGAATGACATCTAAAAATTTATATTATATAATAAATTAAAATTTTTATTTATAGTTATTTTAAACAAATGCAAACAATTTGCAAGATATGAAATAAGTGTCTGTTACTAAATAATTTTGTTATAAAGTTCAACAATTTTTTATCAAAGTATCGCAGGTCTGAATAAATAGTTATTTAGAAGTATTTATTTATTTTCATGCATGAATTTTATGAATCCCGTTTTTTCTAATAATATACTAAAGTAACATTACATAAGATGTTATATTTATATATTTTATAATTAAATTATTTTATATTACTAGTATAATGTATTAATTATTATAAAATTAGAATTCAGGAGTTCTAACTATGTCATTTCTTAAATCATCTAGTAGCAAAACGATTAACAGGTTTTAAACATATTCAAATTTTAAAAAATAGAATAATTTCTCTTTTATATTTGATAATATCGAATTTGTCAAAAATTTAAATTTCATAAAATAACAAGTTAAAGCGGTGTCGGAAGTTTATTATAACTTAAATTTTATCACGTTTTCCATATATAAGAAAATTTTATACCTACAAATTTTGTAAGAAATTTTAATAATAAATAAGAAATTATTAAAAAATTTACAACTAATTGTTATTAAGTTACAAATTGATTGTGTATAATTCGTGAAGTTTAGATTAATATAAATGAATAATGAATTAAGTATAATATTAAAGGAAAAAACGATGCTTATAATTTTTACATTAAATATTGAAATATATATTTGATTACTTAAGCTTAAAAAATTTTATACTATAAATTAATATTTATATTTCTTATAAACAAAGTATATTTCTACTAAATGTTTATCAATATTATGCAAACAAAATATTTGGTCGTTGAATCTGGTACTCACAAGTCCCTTAAAATAATTTAATAATGAAATTTTAGTTTTACCTAACTAAGAATTCGAATAGAAAATTTTAGAATTAACGTTTACGAGATCATATCTTGAGAAGCTTTAAAACTATTCTATATAGACATATCTTAAGATAATACCTTTCAGAGTCATTCCACCTACTCCAAATTAAGGGTAAGCAGAAAATATCTGATGGTACTTAAATTATATATATACACGCTGTTTTCATTATATACTTTACTTTAATGAAATCGCACACATATATATCAGTAATATCTTAATTAGAGTAACAAAATACGCGGTAATAAATTTAATACATCTAAAAATTATGAAAAATATTTGCGCTTCAATTTCGATCGCTTCTTACATATTTAATACTGTTATTAATTTGCCATTTTCAATAATTTTATATACCTTATTTTGATAATTATCAAAGGTTATTTTGTTCCGTAGTAAATATAAATAAATTGATCAATACTATATATTTCTATAAAATTTTAAAAAATAAAATCAAAATTATTATTAAAGTGAAAATTTCTTATAATATATAATTAATAAGTAAATTCGAATATTTGGAAGATCAGCCGTGAAAGGTTTGGTCTTTAGATTTATTTTTTAGTTTTCCGTAATTTTAACGCGAGAAGTTTCACATAACTTAATCAATTTTTAAGATCGAAATTTTCTCTATCATTTATTAGTTATTAATGAATGGTACCTCCAAAAACTATCCTAATTTGAAACTTGAATAATTCACAGTATTTAAATGACCGATTTATTTATCTATTAGTCAAAACTTCTTTGACTTAAATTATTTTTATACAAACACGTTAGTTCATATGTAGTACAGAACACAGATAGAATTTTGATTTTTATTGTTAAATCTTGTACATGTGACGAAGAATATTTATTCATTTAAAAGACTAATCTTAGTATATGTACTTAAGGAAGTAAATTTTCAGAATGTTCACACTTAAAAGAGGATTCCTGTAATATCAACTGAATTGCTCATTAGAGTCGAGACTGACGCGTCTAGTAGTTCATCCTCTTTACATTTCAAAGTTTCTTTGAATTCCAAATTGTGTATGTTTTGAAGAAAAAAACGTACTAAGTTTAAATACGTGAAATGAGATAACGATTACTTTTCTAATTTACAGATTTACCTGATTTTTGTGTTTTTAAAGTATTATATTCAATGTTCAACGGTTTAAATTTTAGATATATTGTACTTTACAACTCCATTACGTTTCGAAATATTAGATAATGTATGAATTATAGAAGCATTTTTACAAAGCAGAAAATTCATAAAGTAAGGTATACGTACATGAAAATGATACACATACTACAACTATGTACTATTGTGTTAACGTTTTCTGTAATATAAATTTTTCGTACAAGTTTTCAAGTTTTATTAAATTTTCATATTGTATCGAAAATAATTTATTTTAAAAAATTCAAATAAAATGAATTTACACAAATTTCTATTTTCTAGACTTTTTAATATTATTTAAATTTTTTCATTCAAATATTTTCGTTTACGTATATTTTATTATTCATGAAAAGTTAGTTGTTTAATGATTAAAATATAGTATTTATGAAATACATTTTATCGATACTATACAACAAATGAACTTATTTTATTTCATAAATATATTCTAATATTTACTGATTTACTAATATAAAAAAAAGTTAATTATATTTGAAATTTTTATATAAAATTGTAATTTTTTATTTGTATTACGTTGCAAATAAAAAGTGAATATTATATTCATTGATAAGGAGAAATTTTTTAAAGAATAAAGTATGGTTGCTTTTACTTTTTTTATTGTTACTTGATCGTTTAATATTTGATAAATTAGGTTCTAATACTTAATTTGTTAATTTTACCGTTAATCGATTAAATGTATTCGATACATGTTAGTCAAGATTTCCATTGTATTTTGATAGATGTTCATCGGTATTTGCTGTATAAATATACGTTTTGAGAAAATAATAGCTCATTGGATAAAATAATGAATTAGTTATTGGATGGTGGATTTAGTTTTTCGGGAAATGCTAAAAATACCTTTAAATTTTAAAGTTTATGCGGTTTATTTACATTTTAACTAAAAGTTAAGGTAATTTCAAATTAATCCGATAAAATATGAGATATTCGTTGAAATTAATGCAAATTATAATTTATTAAATTGAATTTTATGTAAGCTAAAGTACAAAGATATTAATATTTTATATAATTACGATAAAAAAATATTTTCAAAAATATCATATTTATTATTATAATAAAAAAGTAATTAATATTAAAATATGATATAAAAGAAAGAATATTATAAATAAAATAAAACTTATATTTTGGAATATATATTTACGAATAATTATAAAAAAATTATATGTAAAAGGTATTTGATAAAAATTATTCTCAATATAGGAATTCAATAGAGAATCAATTAGTATCAGAATATTGAATTAGAATCAATCAATGTCTATAGATTAAAGAAATAAATAATTTCATACAGTAATTTTTCTAAGCAATGGATTTTATTTTTTAAATTATTGGTATACATTTAATCTTAATTATTATCGACTATTCAAAGTTCACTAATAATGCGGTAATTTTACTTATATTCAATGTAAATGAATTGAATAGTTGAAAATTTAATTTAAATATTTGTTACGTAAATAAATCATTGTTGGTTCTTTTTTTTTAATTATACAAAAGAATTGGATACTCACATATATAAATAAAATAAAATAATTGTATAGTTCAAAAAGTGAATATTTTTAAATTTTGTATAATAAGAATAAGATAAAGCTACATATGAGAAAATACTAATTATAGTTAATCTATGCATAATTTTAATAATTAGAACTTACGAAATAAAATTAATTTTCCCTCATTGTTTGAAAAAATAATGAATATTTTTTCAAATATTTTATTTAATCATCAAATTATCATTTCAAATAGATATGCAACTGTATATTTTATTTTGTTTTTTCATGTTCAATTTATTTTGTTCATCGTTGACAATAATAGTTATATTTAATCGATTGATAGATAATTATTATTTTGTTATTCTGTGGTAGAATTTTTATAAATAAATTTGATAAATTAAGAATATTGTGAATAGTATTATTATGTATTATTATTATACATTCATTTTAATAATGAAAATTTTATTATATAAATATAAAGTATTAATTACAGATTGAACAAGTGAAAAAAGTAAAAGATAAATAAATGATGTGTAAGGAAACTGTAAAATACTAAAAAATACGTTCTATAATCGTCGTTATTTACTTTATATTACGAATACGATACATTTTCAAAAATTTTTCTTAATCCGTGAATAAATAAAAAAATATTATAATGATTATATTTCAGATAAATATGAATTAATTCATATTTTCAAAATGTATTATAAAAAGAAATAAATAAGAACAATAGCTATTATAATTACAATAAATAATTACATAGGAAAGTAAATAAAATAGTTAAACAAAATACATAAAAAATAGTACATAAATTGTAAAGAAAAGAATTTTTTAGCTTTATAAAACTAACTGTAATAAAATAAACATAAAATGCTTTGTTTGAAAAAGAAATAAAATGTTTTAACTTAACCAAAAGTCATTAACATCAAAGTTACTTTAGTTAAATAAATTCAAATAAAAGTTACTATAATTTATTTACAATAAAGTATTATAAAGTGATTGTAAAAAATAAAACTATGCATGTAAATTAAAGAATAAAGAAAACAATTACGTTTGGTATTTAAATTTAAATCATAGAATATAGTATCTATGTATATATGATTGTTTATACGTGATCTAAAAATATTTATTTTAAGATATCCGATAGTACAAATAACTACGATAAATTTCTAAAATTGATTGTATACAATTATTGTACATAAATTATAAGTGAAAAATGTGTTACATGATCATATATTATTTGAATATTAATTGACCACAACATACGGAATTACTTTTTCATATAACCATTTCATATTTTATATTTGGTTGTAAATTTAAAACCTATAATTTCAACGCTTGTAAATTTATCGACAAGATAGAATTGAAGCAAAAATAAAAATATAAGTAGATAATAATATTATGTAATTATAGATAGAACGAAGTATAAACTATACTACGACATCGGAATACAATTTATGCTTATTTTGCAGCTTAAACAAAAATAATTGCTTCGAAATTACGATTATTTTTTATTTGATATAATCATTACGCTTAGCAATAAATATTTCAATCATACATCCGGTAACAGCTACTAATATTCCCATCATCAACAAAATCAGATGCGCTGCAAACTCATAAATTGTAATGCTGGACGCACTCAGTAAATCTTTTCGGCATTGGGTTCTTTTGTATTGCCATCTTATTGTTTGTCGACTGCGTAGACCGACCTCCGAAATTTTGGTTAATCTACATAAGAAAAGATCGCCGTAAGCAATTATGAAACTATCGCTAATGAATTTCCAATTGAATTTAAATTATACGTGGAAAAGAAAAAATAATAATAAAATCTTCAATTAATGAAATTAATTTCGATTCTTAATATTTTTTTCAACCGTAATATTTTTTCATTAAAAATTTAATTAAAAAGGTGACGTGTCTTTTCTTAAATGATTTATACTTTGGAGTGAAAATCAATTGTAGAATTACAAGGAAATTTTGTGTTTTATGTATCGAATATTATTTATCTTTTTATGTAGATTAAGCTAATAAATAAATATGACTTAAAACAAGTACCAATTTTATTTATTTTACACGTTGATGCATATTTGGCGCCGTAATAAATTTATGTATTTAAACATCATGAAAATTTACGATGACGTATCTTTTCTGTGCTCACGGACGATATTCTACACTTCCAGTCGGGTTTATTAAAAGATTGAACGACTAACAAATTTAATTTTTGAAGTATCAATTTTGTTGATTCGGTGAATGAATAGCTTTAAATCATAATACAATATTTATAAAATTATTTACGTAATAACAACTTCCGAATTACGTTTGAATTAAATGTTAAATAAATTGCTTAGATTAGATTTACGCGTTATAACTTTAGAATCGATTTCTTGAAAATTTGTTTCCTTAGGACAGTTTCGCTAAACAGCTTGTAAAATTATTTGAACATCTAACTTTTGGCTTCGTATTTCTTTCTAATTTCATAGATTCGCTTAAATACTTTTTTTCTTTTACACAAAATCCATAAAACCGTGAAACTAATGTAAAATAATTATAAATTATGTTAAATATTTTATTAGCCAATCGAAAAAATATTAATTTTTCATGACTGCGTAAACTATCCTTTTAATAGTGTATTCCTTAATATAAATATAATTCTAGATTCATAAATGTGTATATAATATTACTTTTTTACACCTGTCTACGAATAAGATCATTTAAAAAATAAAAGCTACAAATCCATGATAATCGCTTATTTACACTTATATCTAAATACGAATAAGAAACAATTGTTTTGTCTTAAGACATTCGATAATGAAATTAAATCATAATTACCCGATTTTGGAAAACTCCGTAAATGAACTATTGAGAGGAACACCGAAAGATGTCATACTTGGTCTGCCGAGATTAACCTCCATTAATTCGCAAATCTCACGATTATCGAAGATTCTATCGATGTATGGATAGCTGACTTCCGGATGCGAGTGATAAGCAAAACCGCCTTTCTTAACTAATCGTACACCAATTTCAGGATTCATGAAACGTTTTTCCTCTGGTATTTTTAGCCAGTGATTGAGATAAAATTTCTGTGTTTCTCGATCTGGGGTCTATAAGTTTTTATCATTTCATAATTTATAAAATAGTTTCTTTAAAAATATGAATACTCGCTTGAGAAATATAAAAAATGCATTCGTTTTTTCATATATTTATTACAAGAATTCTGTTTCTTCTTCTTTTATCGTGATTCTTTATAAAAGAATTTTTTTTCGTATTATATAATAAAATAAAGTATTCTTACGTTGAAAAAAAATTGCAAGTAAACCATCCATTCCGATGACATCTTTAAATTCAACTTGGACAGTTCTTTCAAGGAGTCGTTAATCTTGTAAATTGGTTGTCCCAAACGAGCATATACAACTCTAGCCGAATAATAGTTATACATAAGTAGACTGAATATCATTATAAAAAGAAAAGCTATGCGAGTCGATGTATGATTTATTTTCATATCTGTACCTAATTGAGAAAAATACAAGATGTTGCAGTCGTTTGGGAGAATTGAGATGGTTGCTAATATTTTAATACGTACTTATATTTATTTTTTTATTTCTTTTCTATTTATTAACCTCGATTAATCGTTCCATACATATACGTAACTAAATTTAATATATTTCTAACGACTAATGAAAAATAATATAAAAATCTTCCATTCGTCATTATTCTCGTGCTTCCGTGTGCCGATAATCATATACGCTTTTAATATGCTTACCTTGTTGGCATAATGCTCCAAATACTACTATAAATGAATTGGAAAGCGAAATAATTCTATTATCGATTCCTTCAAATTGAAAGACTATCCATAAAACCATTGAAGCAAGTATGATAAATAGAATCGTTAAGTACCAAACTGACTTGTGGTAAGGTCGAAATATTGTTTCTATTTTAATATCGGTTGGTTGAGGATTTCGAAATATGAAACAGGTTCTAAATGGATGAAATAACGTTATAAAATAAGATATAATTTAGTCGAACGAGTTTACTGAATATTCATTTAATAATATCGTAACATGAATAAACTGATAATATCGAAAATAAAAGACATTTATATAATTTTAATCAATAGGTACAATATTGTATAAAAATAAATAAATATATTGTTAATTAAATGGTTTCTCATTCAAACTTAATTAAAATTACAATATGTTATTAGCTTAGGTAATTGAGTTTTATTATCGTCAATTGTATTCTCTTTTAATACTTTATTATCTTTTAATTAACATTTTTTATCGAATAAATATTATCATCGTGATATCTGCCTATAAAAATGTTTAATAATCGAGTTCGAATATTTATGTACGAATATAATTATTTTCGTTTGCCTTTTAAATCTTTTATCTTTATTTACTATTATATTTAATAATTAAAAATTGATAACGAATGTACGCATAAAATGAAACACTTGTCTAAAATCAATGCACGGTAGTTTTTATTAAAATTATTTTACAATTATCTAATTATCATATTTATTTACCTGATAAAGTAGACCTGTTGTACAAATTTTATTATCATGGATCTTTCATCGTTCATGATTAGAGGACTGCCTGAAATATCGGCTCTTTTATTTTGCAGAGCTTTTGCTACTGGTCCCAATGTGTCACCGACTTCCCATTCTTCAGACTCAAACAAATTTAAGCTGTAAACAATTTAATATTACAAAGTATTTGAATGCTCTTCGATATTATTATATGACTTTACAGAAATAAAAATGAAACTAATTGTACTCGTTATCTTCGTTTAAAAAAAATCAGTATTACTTACTGAAAAATTAATTTTACTTATTTATACGTACATGTTACTTATTCTTGAGGAAATTAAGTTTCCTAGCGAAATTTTTCAGTGTACTAGAAGAAAACGTTATGAATACTAATTTATTTTATCAAGTTTATTAAAAAATTAATTGTAATTACTTAATCTTTTTCATGAATATTATTTATCTTTTAAAATTTAATACATATAAAGAATGAAGTGTATTTTAAATTATCGTTTACAGTATTATTATTTTATAAAAATGATAAGGAATAAAATATGATGTCATAAATAAGTAAAATTTATACAGTTGTTTAAATCATTGTATATTCCATAATAGCGGGTTGAATATTTTGTTTTATATAAAAAAATATAACGTTATCACAACTTTTGGTATACTAAAAAAATTATTTTTCGAATTATTTACATCTTTTTTAATATTATAAAAAAGTAGTACATAATAAAAACGTTCGAAAACTATTTGTAAGTAAGTATATTAAACTATAGTAAATATTATACTCGTATCTACAAAGTGACGAAGAGAAACTTTGATCGAAAGCTCATTTGTGTAGATCAGTTGTATCACGTACAATTAATATGCTAAATTTTACTAAATCTTAAGGTGTTTAAAATTAATCTTATTATAAAGCATCTTGTTCTCAACTCTCATTAGTTTAAAAATAAGTAAATAACTATCATCGAATATTTCCATAAAATTTACTTACAATTTGATTCTATTTGTACATCGTTTTCCAATTTTGCTTTTTAAAGGTAGAAGAGACTTTTTATAAGTTATATTAACGAAATAAAGTACAATATTAAACTTACGAGAAATTATATATATCTGCAAGATGGTTCAACAGTTGAAATGAAAATTTCGATCGAGCATCTTTAGTCGAGTCCGAATAATCGAGCAGGTATTCCTCTAATGGCATATCTTTCGGTCTGTACACAGACTAGTACCACATTACCAAGGAAAATATGAATTATATATTAAATTAATATAAAAATAGAGAAGCTTTTACAATTTTTATTCACCTTGAAAAACATTGCTCTCAAAGTGATGCCATGGAAATTAGTTCTTCTCAAAAATTTTTCTTGTTTCAAGCTGACGTTCAATTTGCTTTTCTCGCTCCAGTTACCCATGAATGTGACATTGGTTATTGTTCCACGCTCTTTAAAACTGTTATAGACATCGTACAGTTGATGATTTTCGATGTCGGACATATCTGCGATTACAAAATCTGTCGAGAGGTCAAACGTACTCTCTTCTATCAGACGTAAAACGAATTCGAGATCGGGGCCTAATATTAGCCAATGGTGTAAATCGTCGAACATCATATATTCCGAAGCCTACATTTTTACTTTTATTTAATAAAATTATTTTAATTTATTAGATTAGTAGCAAATCGTATTTAACATAAAAGCTCGGCTGCATTTTTTTTCAATTAGATCATTTTAGATTATTTTAGATCAAAATTATAATAAATAAAGCTTTTTATACTTGATTAAATTTATTCTGTAATTTTATTAGTATTTGTGCTACTTAGATTTAAATTTTAAATCTTTATCGGAGTCACAAACAATTTACATTTAAATTTACAATATATTTGTAAACGAATAACGAATATATATGTATAAGAATTGAATTGTAAATTCGATGCATCTTTGTTAATTAAACAATCTAATATATGTAAAAGGATTTGTATAACAAATTTTTTAGAATATAATCTAAAAAATAATTTAGAAAGTAGTTTAGAAAGTAGTTTAGAAATTAGAGTAAATATTTCGGATATGAAAAATTTTTAAAAAAATTTATCGTGAATAAAAGTTATTTAGTCAAGCAATAAATGTTGTGTAATGTAATATTTTTTAATCGATACTTCATAAAATTTACTACCATCTGAATTTATAATATTCGTATTTAAATATTTTATATTAATTTATGTACTGTTGTATGTCAATATTCTTACTTCCAAAAATATTGAAGCAACATTTTCCTGATTGTAACAACGAGTGTCAAGAAAAATTCCTACTTTTCTATATTTTGTTTTGGCCAGTAAACTTATTTTCGTTTCATTATTTAATTTATTTAATGTTGTTAAAATACCTTTATTATTGAAATTTTTTAATAATATTACGTCATCTAAAATAAAAAATAAAATTATTATTTAAAAAAATTTATACGATTACGATGAATATCATATATTAAATAACTAGTAATATTTATCCATTTAAAAAATTTATATCGCATGTTCTTTTTTTACTTAAAAAATAAAGCAGTAAATCTAAAGAAAATTATAAATTTTGTTATTAGTTGCAGATTCAATAATGTAACCGACATGTGTGAAAACTAAGTAATCCATAGTCATATATATATATATATATTATTTTATTCAATTATTCTGCAAAATTCTGAGTACATAATTATCATAAAATGTAAAACTTAAAATATAATTTCATAATTTCAAATTTCAAAATACAAATATTTTACTAAAAAATACTTTTTTTATAAAATATTAACCTTAAAACATTTTAAAAGCAAAATAAAATTTTAAATTTATGTAGACTAAATTATGATAAATTGGACAGATTATGATGTTTATTTAATTTATTTAGTTTTATTAAAATATAACATTGAAAATAAAAAATTTTATATGTTTCAGTAGCAAAGTATTTTTTAATTAATAAAAATTACTTAGTCTCGTAAATTCTCAACTTTAAAATCGGATGTTTTCCAAAATTTAATGAATTAAGTAATATATTTTAAATATTATGTATTATAGTAATTTTAAAAAGTATGTACTTTTACCGAACATATATTTTTTAAATTAGTTTATTAAATAATAAAGTTTTTATATTTAGGTTTCTAGACTAATATTATTTTTAAGAAATATTATTTAATACATTTATTATAATCGGTTTCCAGGTTTGTAAAACTTTCTATAAAATTATATGCAGTGGTTTAAAATTTTGTAAAAATATTTTAAAATATCTATGGATTATAAAAACATCACAATATGCTGTTTCTTATATATACGTTATATTTAAAAAATCTGAAAATATCGCATATTTTATTTAGGACAAATCTCTCAATAATATCTCAAAAAACTTCTATTTTTAGTTATATATTAATTAAATAGTTGTACATGTAAAAATTTCAGAAAGTACAAAATATATGCATATGATTTAAGATTATGGATAATATTTATTTAAACTATTGTATTTAAAATATTATAAAAAATTATTTACAAAATAGAAGTAAACTAAAGCCCAAATAATCAAAACTTTCTCGATAAAACTATTTTTAGTTTTTAAATTTGTTACCTATATTAATATTGCAAGAAAATCCAACAACACTCGAAGATTTTTTATATTCAAAAAAGCTAACAATAAAGTTATTATTAGTTTCAACATAAACATTTAGTAAGAAGAAATAAAAATAAATAAATTTACAACGCATTTTTCGTAATTGATTTAACTTTTTTTATTTCTTAAATTCTTAAATATGAAACTATACTCTTGAAAAACTACTTTGTATTTATTCTACCATTAGCAAATGCTCTAAATATTTCGTGAAATACTTCTTCGTACTGTAAAATCGACGGAGAATTTAACATACGTCACTTACAGCATTGCGTGTCTCCTGTTAAATACTATTCTATTTTGCAGGTGTAATACTTCATTATGCAAAAACTTAGTGACATGTAATTTCACTCAGTGATGTACATTATGTTTTAATATTAGATATTGGGAGTGTTGAAAAATATATTATTTTATATTATGTCATTGAGTTACATGAATAATTCGATCGTTTCAATTGATGAAATTAGTATATTAAATTAAATAAATAGACTTTTTATTATGAAAGTATAAAAATATATTATTAGATGACGTCTCATTTTGGAAATAGTTTTTTTAATACAGGATATTTACACGAAAATAAATCTTAATTATAATTATAGTCATGACAATTTATTAAGACGTAAAACTCTCGCTGTAAAATGAAAATAATAGTAAAACTGACAGTTCTCGACTGATAAATAAACTTTCATATCAGATAAGTACTCGGCCAGACAGATAAATCGTATATTTATACTTTATATTTTGATATGGAAATATTTCAGTACAATATATAGCAGAACAAAATTTTATAGGTATTTTGAAAAAGAACAAAATATTTGATTTTTCTTGATTTATACATTTACAACGTTTCATGGTAAATATAAACACATCAAATTCTAGATTAATTTACCATTTCAAAAATATTAAAAATGTCGTTATCTCGTAAGGTTGTCTACTACGCGTTACAAAACTTTTTCAAGTATATAATGAATGTTCATATTATATTTTGAATATTAAAATATTAAATTCAGATGATAAATAAAAGATATATTTACTGCTCTATTTTTAAATAATAATAATTCACACCCAATTTATGGATAATGCGTTATCTTAGAGGTTATAGAAAAATATTTAAGAATATTATTGCTTCTTTTTCAGAAACTGATATTGACATTTAAATGAAGATGAACATCTTATAAATAAATGTTTATTATGTGGAAAAATGGAAAATTAGTAAACCAATTATTAAAATTTTTTTTTACGAAACTAAACTAATCAGTATCATTGATAAGTTTCATCAGGGATTTTTTTATACAAGTTACTTTAGAATACGTTTATATTTTGAATTAATTAACTTTATAATGAATTGCTTTTATTGAAAACCTACTACTACAAAATAAACTTCGTATATGGTTTATTAATTACAGTAAATATTAAAAATAAAATCAACTTTCGTAATATTCAAGTAAAATTTATTTTCCATTCGCCTAAAACCCATTATTATTATAATAAAATAAATATGTTAGTTTTTTAATATGTTTAACGTAAATTCTCGGCAATTTATAAATTAGGAAAATTATTATTATGAAATATAATCGTAATAATAAATTACGTAATATAAAACATTTTCTATATTTAAAGAAAGAAATAATTGTTTTATAAATATATAATTTCAAAATATTTATACAAAATATGTTTGAATATATCATAAAATATAGTTTTTTAATAGAAGCTTATGATAACAAATAATTATACTTTTTTTACTAAATTTCTCTCAAACATTGAACTCGTAATTTTTATTAAAAATAATTAGCCAATTCTCTTACACTATGTTATAATTAAAATTAATATATATATATATATATATATATATATATACGTATAATAAATGAAAATCAAACATAAATTGATCTTGAAATACATAAATAAACCTTGTACAAAACCTTGCCATAAATGACATTTATGAGATTGTCAATTTTGAATGTCGACATGAGATAATCGTAGACTATTATTAAATTCATACTTTTAATAATAGCATTAGAGAGAATCGATTATTTCTTCATGTAACCAATTGTTCATTTATGAAAATTGGCTTATTAGATATTTAGATGGTAACTATCAAATACAAGGTTGTAATTAAATCTACAATCTTACCTGTCATAACCCAGTATTGCCATATGGAGATCACCGTTAACTAGTAATATCAAAACGAGAAGAAGTTAGAGAAGGCGAACATAGATATTGATATAATAACTAATATTTATAATTGAAAATCATTGAATATATAAATTTCTTTAATTTAACAATTCTACAAGGTAAAATATTTTTTCATCAAATTTTTTGACATCAAATATCAACAGAATTTATTATTGTGTATAACTAAATAAAAATAAAGTTGTATAATTTATGCTTCTTATTATGAGTTCATATCGATTAATGATAATGCTACGATAAAAATATTTGTAATAATTTATAGACGATAAATTTGAATTACATATTTTTGTACTTATATTATGTAATTTATAACTCTTACTACGAAACCGTAAAACATCTGAAAATATTCTACGTTGAACATAAATGTCTAAATTTAACGTTTCTGCAAGCTTCACCCTTAAAATAATAAGTTAAGAAATGTTAATTTTAGAGTTGAAAATTTTATAGAACGTAATTAACTTTAGTACTAAACGAGATTAAAGAAGCAATATGATATCTTCTAATTAAGAATTATTTATCAAGTATACGAATACACAAAATTTCCATGAATTAGATAATGATTTACCGTTAGCGATTAGAAAATTTAATCTTAAATTCTACATTTACATAGCTATGGAAGTTTTATATTTGCCAATAATTTGGAAACATTATGATTTCAACTAGTAGAAATTGCAAGGTAAAAACACTTATATTACGAATAAAATTTTTGGAATTGTAAAAAATTATCAATGATAAATATTATCGTGCGTTGTAAAAAGTTACTTATAATACAAGATTATTTATAAAATTAAGACAATTATTATGTTTTTAATTGAGAATTATAATTTCTACTCGATCTTTTTAACGATCGTAATAATGAAAGCAACGAAAGGTTTTGATCGGATAACTATAAAAATTTTAAATTTATATTATACGAAATCTTATAAGTTATATTTTGTAATTTAGTGTTTACATAACAATATTATATAATACAGGTTTTTAAGTTTCGTGAAAATATAAATATATCGTTGATATTATAAATGTTTAAGAATAGCGAAAACTTAATCCAGGATAAGATTTAACGCAGACTACGAGAAAAACATTAACCAATATACGTGACTTTGAAATAGATAATAGCAACGTTTGGCTCGTAATATTGAATCGTCTAGCATCGAATCTAGAATCGAAATTCTAATATAATTGCGTGTAAATCGGTAAAAGGTGGACGGCAGTTCCTCGCGTGCAACTGAGTGAAAGGGATGCTCCCATCTCGCTGACTCACGTTGGATAGTGATATCGAGTGGCAAATTAAGGAGCACCCCTGGGAATTCTTGCCTTTTGTCCTCAACTCCGACATCGTAAGAGAAATTCGAGATGGCCCGATGCCGTTATTCTCGAAGATTCTGGATGTAGAGAAAAGGGCATAATTATAAGCATCGCTTCGTTCGAAGGATCGGCCACGAGTTCACCCAACTCATTACAACCAGGTCTTTCGATAATCGATCCAGTGTCGGTCCAAATCGCAGCAGGTTTAAACTCCTCTTGGTGGAAGAATTATGTACTCGGTTCAGAGCTTCTTCGATATTAAGTAGTTAAAGATTTTAAGCACGCGCAATTAAAGTTTGATGAAATGTACAAAATTTCGTAGTATATTTTCAATCTTTTATATTTATTATAACGAGTTACGAATGAGCACAAAAATATTACAGCGAATGTAACGAGAATACATAGAATTCAAATTCTTTGTACCGTAAAGCATATCTTATGCAAATATTTTGTATTCGATGATTCGTAAAATCACCGATGTGTAACAATTTTGTTAATAATCGCGGATCATCGTCTGATTAAATAATATTCGTATTTTCTATTATACTTCTGATACTTGATTCATTCGACTCGATCGATGTGAAATAATAATAAAATACCTTTGTTCGAATATTTTAAACTTTGAATATCTCGATAGATGTCAGCGTAATTAAATTATACGGCATAACGTTTATTCTATTTCATTTTTCTTTCAAACTTAAAAAAGGACCGTACAAATGTGAACGCGCGTCAACTTTTGCAATTAAATAATTGTCCCATTGTAGCAACGATACACACTCGAGGGAAGTCACATTTGTCAAGTAAGCATTTGAATTTCAACCTTCAAATTATATCTGTATATGTATTAATTATAAATACAAGTTGCAGATTAAAATTTGAGTAGTTCGAAGTTCGGTGTAGACAGATGTGACTTCTCCCGAGTGTACAATTGTACGTAAGCTAGAACAATGAAAGTCATGGTTCTACGTGCGGATAATATCGATCTTCCAAATGTGTACGAAGCCAAAGACTTCAACTTCCGATAAGAGAAATATCCGCATTAAAGGAAATCTATTCGTACGATCTGCAATTTGTAAAAGAATTACCGAATCGCATCTAAATTCGTTTACATAAATATTCATCGCTCGTAAGTACGATTTTTATACTTGAGACTTTAGTACTTGGTTCTTTACAACGCCGCAATTTCACGAACGTTTAACGTTAATTTGAGCTCAGCGCGCTCGAAATTCCATACCTATCGATCGAAACGGATAAGCCACGGACGATTGTTTTATTTTCGAAACCAGGACTCGACTTGCAACGCGTCGGTCTAAAGTACGACGCAGCACAGGAACGACAGAGTAAACTAGACGCGGAGGAGAACGAGCGACTCGGGAGCCATGAAACCAGTCGGTTGGCCAACGTCAACCGCATCCCGCGAGAACTTCAACGTCTTCTCCGGATCTCCCCCGACGACCGGAACGAGCGCCTGTACTTCGGTGGACGGGCAATGTTCGATGTTGATCGTGCGGCCTCCTCGAAGGCGCTATGGCCTCTTCTCGTCGGAGTCTTGCGACGGAATTGACAGCGAGAAAATTAACAGAGCCGAGACGACTTACTCGCTCGGCTGGAAAAAATGAACTAAAAATCATTCGGATTTTATAGATATCTCCGACTCGCCCAGCACCTTTGGTTTTAATTTAGGAAGAAGTCGGGAACCTTTCCCTTCATAAGTTCGTTAGCAGTGAAAAACGAAAACAAAAAAAAATAGTCGGTATTTTATGGTGAAGTGTTCTACTATGAGTCCGTGTTGTCGTTAGCAAATATTTTAATAAAGTTCTTTTAGCCGTTAATAGTAAGACTGGCTAATCGTTCGAAAGTATTCGATTTTTTATTTTTACAAATGATTTTACCCTTTATATTCTCCGCGGGTAATATTCTAATTCCAAGTATTTTATAACGATCTTCGGGTTTGGCTATTGTATGTAGAACTGTGACGAAGAATGAGAGTACGATTGTTTTATTCTGTCTTTATTTAAAGCTGATATTAAAGTTGCATGCGAATAAGCAGTTAGACTTATAAATTTCAAGCTTTTCGGTAAAACAGAAGATTTTACGTTGCTTCTTGAAGTTGTTGAAGTAACTGTATTGTTTACAGATCTTTCGTTAGCTCTTATAGTAAGTAGTTATTTTTGCGCATCGTTAAACAGGTATAATAAGGCTAGGTAGAAAAATCAAAATAAACTCCTTTGAGAGTTACAACGATACGAAGCTATGGAAAATGTGCTTTACATAGTTTTTGTGACGATTCGTTCGAGCGGATACGAAAAATGCGACGGTATGACTCTGTTTTCAATTTCAAAGTTTCTTTTCTAACTCGTAATGAGTTAATATAAGACGAAAAATGAAGAGATAAAGAGATCAGAGAAAGATTTCATCGAGTGAAAACATGGAAAATAAAAATGAACTTAATATTACTTAATATTGGGTGAAGAGAAAACGAGGAATACAGAAAAATTATCTTTTTAATAAAAGAAATAAAACTTGTAAAAAGGTTACTAAATTCATAAACTTGTGTAAAATTTAATATATACATTAACAAATACCATATAATAGTTTAAGTATCATTAGATATCTTCTATATATAATTAAAATACTTTCTCTAGATTCTAATAATTATATAGACGATGAAATTTTAACCGAACCAAAACTAAACTAATATATCCAGATATAAGTTTGAAAGAATAGCGACCTTTTTAAAAAATTTTTGAATATACGAAAGATATTCTTACAATGGTATAAAACGATACCGTAAATATTGTATTATAATTTTTTACAAAATAAATTATTTACATAACATTATAAGGATAAATACTTTATGAAACGTAGATTTTTATTAAAGACCTGGTTTAGTTTAATTTGAACTAAGAAAATATTTTAATGGTGTACTCGGTAACATATACAATATTATAATTCAGATTAAAATATTTACTACGGTATCCAATACTTAAATTATGTATATTTTAAATAAGCATTATTCTTATTAAATGCATGTATTTAATTTCTTAATCAAAATAGTCGTTACACATGGGATTTAAAAGGTAATATCTTTTTAAAAAAGTGAACTCAACATTTGATATTTAAAACGTATTTATCGTTTAATATAATTACATATGGCATATAAGTTTATCCATGATCGATTTAATGCTTTAAACTATATCGTAAGATTCATCATTAAAATTTGCACTGTGTATAGATACTATGTACATATAGAGTTCCTAATTAGAAATTTCATAAAGCAAATAGTTAAGTTCAATCTTAAAAATATCGAAACTATTATTAAAATACATGTTTAAAGTATATTTTTTAATATTTGATTGAACCGTGTAATAATAGTATTTTATAAAATTGATTTAAAATTCAACTCCTATAATAATTTTAAATTATTATGTATGTTGTGTATACGTAAATGTATATTTAGTAATATCAATAACCTAGATTGAAGTCCTGGTTTATATTATCTCACCAGTGTGTAATAAACCTATAGAGTCGAGAAAGTATAGCGATTCATACTTTTTTATTTTTTTATCTTACTAAACTGTACAAGTAATAACACCAAAAAATATGTGTACCACTTTTTTCAAAATTAAAAAATCTGATATTTTTAGTATTAAAACCAAAGTTTATAAGAATGAAAGATTAGAATAAACATGATGAAACAGTTTATAGTTACACTTTGTTTTTAAATAATATTAAAATTTTTAATAGGTATACCGGTATTATAAATAAGAAAATTGTTGAACTAATTCTTGTAATAAAATAAAAAAAGGAATCGTTATTTTAAAAAATATCAAGTAATCATAGATTTCGCTTACAATCGCAAATATTTTTTATTAAAGTGGTCGATCCAATTTGTTTCTTAGTTATTCAAAAAAATTAAATATTGTTAATATTATATCAATTATTTAATAAAAATTACATACGATTATTTTTACGAACGATTAAAAATTCACGATTCAACCCATCAAATTCATCAACTTACTAACCTTAACAACTGTAAGTAAAATCGATGATATCGAATAATTCTTATGAAATTCTAATAAGCTTTCATTATTTTATGAGTCGGTAGTTACCAAGAAATGTATTTTTTATATAATCGTAATTTCTTTGCAAGAACTTTTGCTACAAAAAATCTGTGTATTTATTATTTATTTTCGTTATTTATTTCTGAATAATATAAATTAATAACGCATTTATGAAATATAATTTTTTTAAATTATAGTTTTAATCAATAATTATGAATCTAATTTAAGTTAAATCATATATTATTCATTTACCTGGTAAAAATCATTATTGAAATTAAATTATCCTGTCGCTTTATATAGAAATAAATTGAAATTTATTTATGAATTAATAATAAAAATATTCTTTTATTAAAATCAAATAGTTTATACTTAAGAATTATAAAGGTATTCGATACCTTTGCAACATTTGTTTAAAAAATATTAATTCACATAAATCAATAATGAACATTATTTAAAAATAAATTCTATTATATTTAATATTAATCAATTTGTATTTTTATGGATCTATCCCAAAATTTCCATCCTTTGTTGGACACTTTTTTCTCCTTTTTAGATCTGAAATAAATGTAATTTTAGTAAAATAACTTTGAATAGTAAATATTAAAAAAAATCTAATCTGTAAAGAAAAGGTATAAAATGAAATTATTTATCTATAAAATTATGACCGTTTAGTTTAAAAAACTAGTTTATTAGATAAATTAAGTAAACGTTCCATTACAAGAAAGTATTTATTATTATCTACCATGAAATTTATGAAAAATAGCAACAGCACTTATAAAAGTAGTTCCTTGCATTTTTAAAAAAGAAAAAAATGTATAGATAATTTTATATTCCGAATTCGCTAAAATTACGAATATCACGAATAAAAATTATTAATCGTACTCGTTATTTTATATTTTACCGAGTATCTTTACGGTTGTATAATTTAACAACTTTTAATGCTTACGTAGATATATTGGAAAGAATCGAAAAATGCAAGGATCGTTAAAGAAAAAGAGAACTCGACAAAAATCTTACTTTGTTTCGATTTTTCCAATCTTCTTTTTCTCAAAGTAGTACACGATTGCGGAAAGTACCATACCGAACAATAGGATCAGTAATTGCGGCGCGAACTCGTACATGTTGACACTGGATGCGCTCAGGACGTCGGTTCGACAGACGGGTTTTGGTGATGACCAACGCTTTTCTTGCCGCTTGCGGATCCCAACCTCCGCCATTTTCGTGAACCTGTGCTTTTTTACAATTAGAGTAATATATCGGGGGATCCTAAAACTTGGACGGGAAGGACTCATTTTTTTTTTAATTTATCGATCGATCCGTTTCATCTGTGTATTTAATTCAAAAATTATGAAATTTAAGTATAGAAACAGTTTTTTAACGATATTTACGAGTGTTATTCTTTTAAGAATTCTTATTTAGTAATTAAAAGTTCTCTGCAATAAGATGCAATATCGTAATTTTTGCACGATCGATAATATTCACGAAACGTTTAACCTACGTAAAATATAGATTCAAACTATAATTAAAAAATGGATATTCGTTAAAGTATAAGCATAAATATATACGTATACGATTCAATGAATCGACCGTTATAATTTTACGTACCATTGTTTCTACGTTCCGAACTCTCGAAGTAAAAATGTAGAAATCATGATTGAACGTCGATTAAAAATTTTTAGAAATTTATGGATAATTTTTAACGATGAAAAAAATATATTTAAAAATTTTCCTCCGAATTTTTCCAAGACTAAAAAACCAAAAGTAACGTTCCAACTCTTACCGACAGCTTATATTATAAGTAGAAATTAGAAAAATCCACGCGGAACAAAACTCGGTAAGTAATTTAAATTTAGCGCGTTCGTTACCGAAATACTTTTATAAAATAGGAAAATAACACGAGTTGCTTGTCTATTCCGTCGGATATTTGACGAATATACCGAAATATACCCAATTCTCATCATATCTATGATTGAACTGTTGGGCTTGAGAGCGAACGTCGTTAATATTGGATGCCCAAGATGAACTTCGGTCATTTCGCAAATCTCTCGATTGTCCCACAATCGATTTACAATCGGATAAGCGACCTCCGGATGCGTGTGATAGGCGAAACCTCCCTCCTGTGCCATTCGCATCGCCTTTTCCGGTTCCATGAACCGTTGCTCATCCGTCAGGTGTGCCCATCGCTTCGCGTAAAAGCTCTTTGTTTCCCAATCGTCTTTCTGCGAGTAAGAGAGTCTCGATCGATTCTGGGATACGTAACCTTCCAACCAACGCTTCTAATTTATGAACGCCGATAAATAAAGCGCGAAATTTTTATTTATTATCAAACGAATCGCGGTGTAAGATGCCAAATTAATATTTATACGAGTCCCGGTGAAACGGTAATTTTTTTTATTATTTCCGGTACAATCCTTATAAAACGTTGTACAAGTAGTTTTCTTACCACCGTGATTCGAAAAATTCGGTAAAAATCGAGAGAGAAAATAATTAAAGCGCTTGGTATTCGATAAACGATATAATGTAAATACGTTGCGATTCTTTTTAATTTTACTTTTCACGATACGTTTGAAAGAAACTTTGAAATTAATAAATTATTTTGTAGCGATGATTACCTTGATGAAGAATTCCAAATAAACCATCGATTCGGAAGCCACTTTGAGATCCGTCTTCGCAAGTTCGTTCAATGAGTCGTTAATCTTGAAAATCGGCTCGTTCAGGCGAACCGAAACTACGCTGGCCGAATAATAGTTACAGAAAAGATAACTAAATATCATGATACAAAGAAGAGCGATACGAGTCGACATACGATTCATTTCGACATCGCTACCTGTTCGAAACAAAAATAATCGTTAGAAAAAATGATTTTACGCGGTTTTTCGTTGAATAGGAATGCATTTTTCGATTCGACCGGCATCCGAAACACTAAATTAATTTATACGGAGAGTAAGTATCTCACCTTGTTGGCATATAGCGCCAAGGGTTAGTAATATCGCGTTGGAATATCGCATGAATGTAACGTCCAAATGTTCGTAACGAAATGCGAATGCCATGGTCCACACGAATAGTCCCAACAATACTATTAACAAATACCAAACCTCCATTTCAAGTGGTTTCAGTACTTCGATTAATTTTATTCGTTTTTTCTTAGGTTGTGGACTTCGAAAAATGAAACAAGTTCTGAAAAAATGGGTAAATGTTTTTATAGCCTTCGAATGAAAAAAACCTTTCCTCGGATAATTTAACAATATTCACCGAAAAGGCCACGACTGATGTATATATTTCACTAAATAAGTTCTCGGAACATTCATCGACATTAGACTTCCGCTAAGATCGACCTGATTTTTATTCAATGCTCGTATCAATGGACCCGTTGGATCACCAGCTTCCCAAACTGCAACTTCGCCCTCTTGTAATCTAAATAAATTTTAACGATATTGAGTCAAAGTTAAATACGGAAGAACTAAATTTATTAAAAAATATAGCCAAATTAAAATTGTAAACATCAATGTGCAAAATATAACTATATTAATATCTAATGGATATTTTATTTCATCCAAAATGAATACAAGTTTTCTAATTTATGGTAGACGCGTGCATCGTAAAACAATTTACCAGTACTAACGTAAATACCATAGAGTTCATGAAAATTCGCTTCGATGCAGATGAACCATTGTTTAATTACCGAAAGTTTGTAATTAGAATTTGTTTTATTTTGTCCTACTTACGTAAGATTAAATAGTTCCGCAACGTGTACGATAACGTTGAATCCAAATTTAGACAATCCATCTTTGGAAGCTGTGGCGTAATCTTGTAAGTAATCTACGAGTGTCGTGTTAACCGGTTTGTAAGGACTCTAAAAAATATCCGATAAATATTTCAACGTTACTTCGAATAATCCGGAAGCCAATCATCGGATGATAATATATTGTATACCGCAAAGAAGAAAGCCTTCAGAGTTACGCCGAACAAATTAGATCTCCTCGAAAATTTGGTCCCTTGTAGAGTAACGTTCAATCGACCGGTGCCCTCCCAAAATCCCATGAATGTAATATTGAGTTTGGAGCCACGTTCCTTCCAAGGGTTGTAAGTGTCGTACAGTTTGTAACCACCGACGCTAGATGGCACGGCGATAGTGAACTCGGTTGATGTACCGAAAGCATCGTCGTTGATGACCCGGGCGACCTCGTCAACGCTCAACCCAAATACCAGCCAGTTATGGAGTTCGTCGAATATCCTGTGATTCGTGGCCTTGCGTTGGAGAAGAATGAGTCATTTTACCAACGGAACCTCGAGCATTTCGTTCCGATTCAACCATTACTTCTAATGAAACTTTCTACAATAATAATTTAGTCGACTTTGGGAACAAAATGAGTTTCATTTTCGTCAATTAAACTACATTCAATTTTATATTTATTTTTTATCCATTTTTACGTTTTAAGTCCGTTTATATCAACTTACTATTGTTTTTTATTTCAAAATTTAATTTTAAAATGTGTATTATCTTTGTTATTTTTTTAAATCGAAATCATTCCGTACAATTTATGATACTCAACTATGCATTATCCAAACTAACACCTTTATATCGATAATATATTAAAAGAAAATATTTTTAATGTTTCAATCGTAAATATCGCGTTAAATATAAATCAATGTTTTATGTTTTTAAGAAATATTTACCTCGGTCAAAGTAAATTTCATTTCTAGTTGAAAAGAGTAATCCAAACATTATTTTATTTTAAGTTAAAAAAGGCGAGTCGTTTCAACTGCTCTTGATAATGTAATTTAAAAGTGAAATGAAATTTCATTATAATACGACGTACATAATTAACATGTTCTTTAATTATGTTTTTTAGTTAATTCTTTTATTTAACATCGGATATACGAAAATATTATTAAAACATTGATCTTTAGAAAAAATAAAATCACGTCGATCGATCGTAAATTTAATTTATACAAATCAGTTTGTAAAACATAATTAAAAATTAATTGTAAAAATTTATATGATTTAATAACAAATAGAAAATTAAAATAATAACAACGAGAGCAAAATATTAAAATAAACTTAATGCGATTATATGCAGAGAATTTTTACTTTTAGAATTCTTTAAAGCAGTTTTAATCGATAAAACGTCTCCGTATGGAAGTAAAGAATTGTAATTTAATAATCGTAGAAATAGTTTCCATGTATTTTTCTAAATTTTAATCCAATCTAAATCTGACCATATGAAAATTCTTTTTAAAATTAATTTAATTATTGTGAAAATTTATGGACGATAATTTTATTCTCTTACTTCTAAGAATACTGAAACGATGTTTTCCGTAACATAACATCGAAGATCCAGAAAAACTCCTAATTTTCGAAAATTGCTATAAGCGAAACGATGTATTTCATGTTTATAATTTAACTTTTTTATCGATGCTGTGATGCCTATATTATTGAAGCTTTTTACTAAAGATATATCTTCTGAAAAAACAATGAAGTGCATATACATCACGATATATATTTTGTTATAATTTTATAATAGATTAGTTTCGAAAGTTTACTAGTAAAAGAAAAATTAAATAGAATATTTACAGCTTTGAACTTTGATTGCACGATATAAAATTCAGTAAAATATTTTCATGTTCTTTTCCTGTTTTGATATAATTTAGAATTTTAGAATTTTATTTTGAAAATATTGAAAATCTAGTCCTTACATAATTTAATTAATTAAATGACATAAAATTCCAATTTTAAATTCAATAGAAGATACGAGTATTTGTAAATATTCCATTGTATTTTTTAAAGTAAAAATTAATAATCGGAAAATTCTTTTCTTTAAATTTTTATCTAATTTTCTTTTATTAAAGTTAATGATTATTTTCAGAATTAGATAATTTAATTTATATTTTAAAACATTTATATTCTATACACGCGATAATATTTTATATCAAATAGTTTATTTTATAAATTTTCGTATTTTTAATTTATTAAAAATATGTTTTTTACAATATTAAAATATCCACTTGTTACGTACATATAACAAATCTTTGTTTTAAAAATACTGCACTCAAAGTTAAATTCAGTTGTCGTCTATTGTTATATTTACTTTATTAATTAAAAAATATGTTATTTTGCTAATGGAAACAAAGTTTATTTAAGTAATTTAAATAAACTCATTGATATACAATAAAGAAGCATTTTTATAAAAATTACCTTTCAGAGTATTACAAGAATATCCTACTACACTCGGTACATTTTTATAATTGAAAAAATCTAGAATAAAATTATTTTCAACATTTCCAGAAGCAGTTACAATAAAGAAAATGAAAAATAAAAGATAAGATGACATTTTTAAATACTATGCTGAGAAAAAAAGTTTCCTTATTACATTTTTATTATGCGATTTATTTATGTTGTCATACATATAAATTGCTTATATCACAGAAAGTGAAAGGAACAATACTATACTTAATGAGGATGGAAAAAAGCTACGTCACGACATCGCGTGACAATTTGCTATTATTTATACGTTACTTAAGAATTATGAAATTACATAAAGCTTTCTTCTATTCTTATACGTCTCTCATTTAAATTTCAAAATTTATTTATGTTTTCTCCGTCATCCTAAATGGTAATAAATTTCTAAATAGCTTTATAAAGCACAAATTATCTAAAGGTTAATTTAGCTAGAATACAACTTTGAATAACTAAGTGCTTAAATATTTCAACTACTGTCTATTTATGTATTTCAATAAAATATATAAATAAAGGCTTTGTCAAATTTGTTTGATAATTTTCAATCGTATAAACTGGCAATTATTATTTTAAAATACAATTATAATATTTTCTTCTAATTTGGCATTTTTGCGTTATAAATAATAAATATGAGTTGAAATTTAATAATATAACTTGGTTATATTTTAAGTTATATTTTATATTACAAAAATAGCGTTACAAATATTTACTTAAATATTTTTATTCTGGTACTGTTGAAATTTAATAATCAACTAATATTTTCTATAAAAATATAATGTATTTTGATATAGTATTATAAAAAATAGTACAAAGATTTTATTATCGATAAATTTTTATACAAATTCAATTTTTAATATTAAAAAAAATATGAAAAATAATTTTAATACATAATTAGAGTTAGTAGTTTGTGTAAGTTTAATATTCTTAAGAAAGTTTTTATTTATTATTGTTATGTATAATTGTACAAAATGATTATAGAATTTATTTTCTGAAGCATTTCAATATTTAAAATCCAAACAATTTTCTTTAATGGATAAAAAAAAAGAAATAAAAATTACTTTTAGTTTACAGAACAACGTTAAATTTTCTACTTTTTTATTTTAATTTAAAAATTTTATGTGCAGTATCCGTTTTATTGAAAATTTAAAAAGACAAACATATTCGAGTGAGTTTGGAGTACTTACTTAAGTAAAGTTAGTAATATTTGTTCTGGATATATGCACGAATGCTAAATAATTTTAATATACTTTCTTCATTTTATAATTTTTTTATACAATACATTTTTATATAAGTATTTTTTTATGGAAAAAATGTTTCAAATATTATCCAAGATGACATTCGATTTTGGTACATTTATGAATTAAATTATAATTTGATTATTGCACTGCTATCGTATAAGTAGGATTTAGAACATTGAATTATACAATTATAAATTATATAATTTTTTGTATAATTGTAAATTATATTATAATGAAATGTTATTGCTTAATATTTTATTTGATTAAAAATTCTAGTGCACTTTTGAATATGAATAGCTATTTAGTACTTCATAATATTGAAATCTTGTGCGTTTCGGGGATTAAAATTATCCTATATTCGTAAAATACTTTTATTAAGTATAAAAAGTTAAATACTAAAAATATCGTGAAAATGATTCTAAAAGTAGTTACGACAAATATAAAACATAGTAAAATTTGAAAAGAAAATGTTCATCTAAAGTATTTTTTCCAGTACTGTGAAGAATATTCACAAACTAAATGTAAGAGATAAAACTTTATACTATCTGGACAACGTAGAGTGTCAATAAAGCTATTGAAATAAAGTAATGTATCCAAATATGCTTCAAATATGGTACATTCAATACTGATCGTGAAACTAAAGTTTTTCTCATCAAAAAAAAATAAAAAATATTTAAAATAAAAATTTTTTAGATCTACTAAACGTAAATTAATTCACTATCCGTGAGATAGAATAACTTTTTCGTTCAAAATATTAATATTTTTTTTTATTACTTGGAAAATATTTGAAAAATTACATGTAATGAAAAATATATAACTCGGTTATGTATTAAACACGTATTTCTTTTAAATAATTATAGTTCGTCGTAAAATATGCTATAGTATAATTTCAGAATATAATTGTACTTTATTTGGATTATCTGAATAACTGTATTTAATTTTAATTACAACATGTAATTATTTGAACGTAGTTACTTCAAGATCAATCGATTGTAATTAAGAGTAAAGCTTTAGGTAAATTAATCTACAAACGATATCTGAATTCCGTCATTGATACAAAAACATATTATGATACGAGCAAAATTTATGGAAATATTTTGAATTTATGTACAATAAAAAGGTACAAAGTAATTCATTTTTTCTACATTATATCAAAAACTACAATTAAAAAAATTTATTAAAATTAATAAGGAGTACAGTGACACTTACGATTTATTTTATTAAGTAATTCAATTTATTAAGAATATAAATAGATTTCGATGGATCACAAATAGCGTAAAATTATTTTAAATATTCACGTCAATTGTATTAAATATTTTTATCGTGTATCTTTTTATTATATTTCTTTTCATTATATTCAGTATATAAGATATTATTGGATTTTTTATCATAATGTAGGAGTACGTATTCGATATTTATATTTATACGTTATATCAATCACAAGAATTTATCCCACGGCTTTGCCGTAAATAATATTTTTCACATGTAATCGGCGTAATTGCTAATTTTATATTTAGTAACTATTTTATCGATGTTATTATTTTTATTTATATTATTAAGTCTAAGTATCTTACGTTTCTTTCCAATTTAATTCAGATACTAAATGTTATTTATACATAAAATATTTTAATGTATAATAGCAAATTCACTCCTGTACTCAGAGATTGAGTTCGAAACTTTGGAATTTAAATCTTGTGTAAATTTTCCGAAAGAATACAATAATTTAAATACATAGAATATACATTATCAATAATATTAATATTATTATTAATAGTAGTTCACAGTCTTCACGTAATTTTATTACGGTATTATCGTGAATCACAAACTAGAGATTTGAATTATAAATTCGAAAGGTTAAAAAAATATGAAATAAATATCTCAAAAATTAAAATATTTATTTGCAAAACGTGAATTTAGATTTCATAGATCTTCGACATATTCTAGAATACAAAATTTGAATCAAACATATTTGAATGTATTTTAAAATGTGGTATATAAATCTGCAATAAAAATGTAGATTCATACATTGGAATTCAGATTTAGATTTTAAAATTTACTGAAAAGTTATAAAACATAAGTAAAAATTTATTCTAAATATATTCAATTATATATTAAGAATAGTCTAGAATTATAATAAAAAATTATTACTTCTTATTTTATCCATATAACTAATAGAATATTTAATCTCTGTAATTCGTACGAACAAGTTTTTATTAATGATTTACAATTCGTATTTGAATTCGAATATTGCTCAAGACATCACTGAAACTGCATGTCTTACTATTCGGTACCATTACTACTTACTTTATATTACTCGCATCACATCTGTGTAATATATATATATAGTGAAAACATAAAAGTCTCATAAGATTTTTAATCATTGGTCCATTTGCAATTTATATATCAAGAATAACATAATTCAAATCGGTATTATTCAAAAGTTTTTAATTCCATATAGGTAAAGTTAAAATTTATAATTAACAATAGAAAAAACTTTTAGTTTGTCTTAAAAATACTTATTCTAAATGTAGAATTGCATTTTAAAGTAAAAACAGCAAAACTAAATTTAACGATAAACTTTTATGATTTTATACGTATAATCAATTTAACATAATCAAAGCTGCTATACTAACAGAGATGCTATAGCTTATATATTTTATATAATAATTATATTTTAAAATTGAAAAAATAATAAGCAACCTTTTTTATTGTTTTTAAAAAATAAACTAAAAGAATAATTAATTACGAAAGATTTTATCATAATTAAAATAAAAAACTTTAGCGTAGAATATTAACTTATTACACATAAAATATAAATAAACATATGTAATATAATTTGTTATTGTGTTCAACAATTTTTATGTATGAATGTAAAGAAAATTTCGTTGATTATATTATTGATAAAACAAATTTTTACTATTCATGTTTGTATATAATTATGTATATTAATAATAAGCCAATAATATGCAAAATTAATTGTATTTAGTGTAATTGAGTATTATTACTTAGAGAATCTTATTTTCAAATTTTTGATATACGAATTCGCAGCTCTACGTGTGTAAAAAATAAAACATATACTCTACTAAAATGTATTAACTTTATGCTTTATTTAATTTCAAAAATTTCCTGTTTAAATTTTATATTCTACAATTGTATTCCATTACAATTTTTATGTTTTCATAATGTTGGTAATATTCAAAAGAAGTAATAATTTCAAAAAATATATTTCTAATAATCTCCATTGATTTCATAATTGCGTATTATGTTATAAATATCGTCTTTTCAAATAACAGAATTCCTAAAAACTTTGTTCCTAAATATGTTTTAATATTTTATCTAATATAAAACAATAGTTGTTATAAATAGTAACTCCGATTTTAGCAACTTGTTGTAACTAAACAAATAAAAGTATATTTTTCTAAACATTAGAAAAAACAATATTCTCTAAATCTCTTTTATATTTTATTAGAATTTTCATGTCATATAATTAAAAAATGTAAACAATTAAAATATTACAATAACTTTCTACAAATATTATATACAATTAATAAATATTTATATTCCATATTATGATAAAAAAGTTTAAATCATTAAATTTCTTAGAAAAGTAAGTTCAAAAATACGTTTCAATGAAAAAATACTAATAAATATTTTTTTTACAGTATCGAATAATGAATTTATATTATCAAACTTTATTCAAATTATATGACTATTTTATTTCAGTGCAATAAAGTATTTTACAAAAACTTTACTATTCAAAACTATTTAAAAACAGTTATAAGTTTGATACAGTAAAATGAATATAAATTATTCCATTTTATATTATCAAAAAATTTTTCAAGATCTTCCTTTTATTTAATTTTATGTAATTGTATGGATTTTCTTATTTAATGCAATCGTATATTAAGAAATATATTTTTGTCGTCGTTTATAGTCATGACTTTATTGATATTGGAATTGAACAAAAACTAATAATACAATTCATCGAATCAAGCGCATATTGAAGTAGTAAAAAATGTACAAAAATAAATCGATACAAACAAGTTATCTACTTTCCTCAATAATAAATCTTAATTTTTTCCGAGCTTTTAGTGAAAAAAAAGAAAACTTCTTTTATTTGTATTTTATAAAATTCGATATATGTAATCTAATTAAGCAAACGATTTGCAATTGTGTATTAGAATATTATTCCTTGATAATAAAAATCTTGTGAAAATCTTTATAATCCTATATAACTATTCGTATTAAATATTGGTATAAAAAATAATTAACAATTACTATCTGATATCTGATAATTTTATAGTTTGAAATTCTATTCGATATATTAATAAAGAATTAATATAAACTAAAAATAATATTGTAGCATTTATGTATACAAACGAAAATATAAAAATATTAAAATTCAAATCTTGTTCGACTTGTAATAAGCGTTACTTTTAAATAAAATAAACCAACTGTAAAACACGAAAGTTTACAATAAATTCATATTCTACATTAAAAATTTGGCTGATATTTGTTTCCAAAAATACTTAAATAATTTTTTAATCTAATACATTTATATTTTTTTAATTTTATAGAATATGCTGAATTTAAACAATCTTCATTAATTGTTAATTATTTCTTTATTAGTATAAGTTTTTGATTATGTTACTCGTAGTATGTTTCAGAATTCAAGGATTAAATTTTTATAAAAACGTGTATTCCTAATTTCTTCAACAATTTAGAAATTCATTTAGAAATTAAATAATAATTGCATATTTATAACAAAATAAATTATAGATATTTCGTCTTTAATAGGAAACTATACTTTTTTGCAACTTTCGGTACCTATTTCACGTCACCAATTACTTAAATAAGTATAATTTACTTTACATTTCAATATTGACTTACATAGCATTTAAGTGACAGCACAGGATATTTTATATGTGAACTTACCATCCCTGTCAGTTTTTAAACTAAAGCATGTCATTTATGTATTACTGTTTTCGTGTACAAAAGTAATATTTTAAAAAATCCTACATTTTTTCCTTGCTTTCACGTAAGAAACGAATAGCGTGATTCTTCATCTTAGCTTGATTGGCAGTTTATGTCCAAATTGATAGACTCCGTTGGAATTAATAGTGCTGACATATATCGAAGGTATTTTGTAAAGTCATGCATTTCTGTAAATATCGACACGAAGAATAAGATAAACAATATAAACTTAAATTATATTTTTCTATTCTTATGTAATTAGAAATAATTGAAAGTAACTGCGATAATTTTAAATGTACAATACTTTTTAAATTACTAAATACTTTCTAAATATACAATTTAAATAATTTCATATTAATAATATTAGTTTACAAATTATGTATTCGTATTATTTCGTATTGAATATAAAATGTATTTTTTATTACAATGTATTTTAATTGTTAATTTATAAAACTGTTTTAAAACTATTATTCAAAATATTTTTTACAAACTTCTTACGTCTTCTGTACCAAATTCATAAAAATTTATGCATAAGATATTAATACTGTTGCTAAAATTTATCTGACCATTAAAATAATTAAAAATTTTATTAATTTTTGAGTTAGTAATTCTGATTTAATTACAATAGATTTATATTAAAAATAACGTTTCTGTCTTTCTCGATTTAATAACTGTATAGCGGTTAACAAGGATAATTATAAATATTGATCGTTACACATGTTTTTCAATATTTCTAATATTATAAAACATTGGATGATCGGGTAGCCGATGTCGGGTATATGTCACAGATAGATCTAAAAATGATTGTACTCTCCTTTCCAAGTACATGAATCTTTCGCACTCGGGAATTTCCAGCCACCGATTCGTGTAATACAGTAGTTCCTTCGCTATGAAGAGAGTAACTTCATTATCAACTCGAAGTAATTCAGTGACTCGAATTACAGATTCAGACTAGCTTTAAGAATTTCATTTACCAAGCCACTGAATTTTACAATTGGTTTGATCGGACTAACGGATATAATACTTAAAACGTCATATATTATTATATGAATAAATGCAATAAAAAAAATGTTTCGTTTAAATTAAAACAAAATTATTTACCACTTAAGAAATTTTTTCCGACTATAGAATCAACGATAACGTATTTTATAACTTGCATGAATTTATATTTATTTTAACGAAATTTCTATTTTCTTTTATAATTTGTACATTTTATAAGAAAAATAATAAAACTTTGATTCTAAAAATAATATTAAAAATCCATAAACTTTTTATCTTAAACGTAACAATTTATTTTATAATAGATTTTCTTAAATATAACTTATAATATATTTCAGTTTACTTGTAGCAAGACTTAAAAGTTTCCTTTCGGACTAATTGTATAATCTAGGCTAATCTATCGGTAATAATTTTGCTAAGGTAATCTTACAATATATATTAACTAGAATAATAATCTACAATACCGATAATACATTTGTCTTTCATATTTAAACCAAAAATAACTTATAAAGTCTTTGTAAATGATTTAAATAATTCAAATAATTTAAATAATATATGCAGTATAAAAGAATGTTGATACCGTAAATATCAGAGTTTATCTCAATCATTGATTAAGAAAATATCTGTGTATCAAGAACTAACAACGACTATTTTATTATACAAATTGGATGAAATAATGGATATTCGTAATCAAAATCCATGCACTATAGATAAATATTTACAATGTATTATTACGAAGACATTATATTTATTACTAATGTTTATCTAAGTAAATAATAAGAATGAGTTATTTGAGCAGAGGAAGCAAAGATTGATGTAGATTCGTAATCGGAAACTTTTGTATTCTGCCTCGCAAACAAACCTATTTATAAATTGCTATTTATAGATTCCTCTTTATTTTCATTCCGCTTTATCGCTCGCACTCCTTAATCCACGCCACCTAATGACTATCGATTCGCTCCGATAATCTTAAATATCATAATCTGAGTATTTACATACCGAATATGTACGCCGTAAGTGATAGATATTAATAATAAGAGGAAAGATAAATCGAAAACTGCCGTACGAAAGATCAAGTGTAACACCGGATTCGCTAACGATCGCAACGCCGCTGATATTTACTCTTGCACGTGAGTAATTTTCTGGGATTTGCCTATTTGTAAAAGCATAGATAGACGTTCTTCGCACTTATCTTTGACAGACGTGGTTCTTACCCGGCACGTGAGGTTTACGGATAAAATCTGCGGTGTTCGCTCTATTGTCGTAACAAGTTCCCGTTTTGGTCGTAGCCTTGCGGCCTCGAGGGACGAAGCCCCGAAGATACATTTTATTTCAAGCTGCCTCTGCTTCGCATCGAGATGAATTCATTTTAATGACGTTGATGTATAACAGAATGGAAGAAGATGGAATTCGTCCTTGCAAATAAATTTTTGAAACGGAGCAGAGACGTTTGAAAAAATTTTAGATAGCGGTCGGCTCTTATTTGACTCGACGCCTCGACGCGGTGCCTTTTCCCGATTGGCTGACAAGTACTAAAATTACATTACTGCGCATTGCTCGACTCTTTCGGACCGGTGTTCGTTCGCCTTATCTCATTGAGCACACGACTTTATTTTCTCAAATTCTCTACCCTTCGTCAGGATGCTCTGACTCTTATCTCCAACTTCAATTTTACTCCAATGCAAACTCTATTACGTTATTAATTGTGCTTTAAATAACATTCGGATTCCTGTAATTTCGAGTAGTTGTATGTATATAATTTAAATTTATATTCTTATTATGGATACAAAATTTAAATTATAAACTATATTTTTTCATCCGTTTTTTTTTATATAAAAATTTTATATCGAAAGCATAAAAAGAGATGTATTAAAATTAAAACAGCTTACAAAGTTTACTCTAAAACTAATTTTAAAATTATATAAGGTAATAGCGTCCATAAATTTATAATTTTATGTTTAAAAAAAAATAATAGCTGTATTAATCTTTATTTGCGAAACGTAATTTTTAAGTAATGAAATACTAATACTTTTCTCGTATAGATATTTTAATACGCGATAAAAATATAAGAAATATTTTTGTTTAATATCCGGGCTAAATTTAATTAAATTTACAATTCTACGTTAATTGCTAAATTTTCTGTATCTTAAGGCAATGAAATTTATTTCATTATTATTTTCAAAATATGGTGAAATAAATCGAACGCTAATCATTAAAAATTACACGCATTCAAATTTTAATAAAATTAAACTAAAAGAGCAAAGACAGCATACAAAAAAGTTTTCTATTATGTTAATTTTCACTTACTTTGATTCATCCGAATCAGTTGTTCGAAGAGAATCGGCCCTTCGTTACTGCGATGTAAGTAACCACAGCAATCAACTGATTCGGTAATCAACGACTACACAGACGGGAAATAACCGAACCAATCCGCTGTTTCGTCTTAACGAATACTTCTGAAAAAAAATTTGTATTGCTTTATAAAGGATAGTTTGAAAATATTAAATATAAATTTAATGCTCGAAGAGGTATTTAATCATGGTTCCGAATCGTAAATATATATTTTGGAACTTTTTACAAAATAATTTAATAAAATGCTTAAAAGTGTTATTTTATATTCTAATATATTTGTAAAAATATAAAAATTTAATTAATTTAAGTAAAAAATCAAAATGTTGATAAATTCGAATTTTAGATTTTATAATGATAAATTTGTAAATATCCCAAATTATTTTTAAATAATCCCGAATTTACTTTCCTTCCGTCCAATAAAATATTAAAATTAATTTTACCATTTTTTAATGCATTGGATACTATAATACTCGAAAGAAATATCAATCGCATACATACGTATATTGTTTTATAATCATCGCAATAACGTACAATTTGATCGGATACTTGGAACGAAGGAAAAAGGTTTAAGAAAAGTACGTTATAAATTTATAAAAAGAAGAAAGATGGCAATCATTATCGTCGGTCGTTCGCTTTAAAAATTGCCATCCGTTGAAAAAATCGTGACGATGTATACGCGGACGAAATGTCTCCCACCGAACCCTTTCTCTTGTTACCCCATAGGTTTACTATAAACGGTACTATAATTCGTAAATCTCTCTTTGGTTATCCAAGTAACGAAACGCAAAACGAACGGTTGAAAACTCAAGACGGTCGCGTTAGGAGGAACCGAACAGAGGAACCGAACAGAGGAACCGAACAGAGGAACCGAAGGAATATCATCGATATCTCCGAGCGAACTCTTTATTTTACTAACCGTGCTCGCTCGGTTAAGAAAATTAAAGTCTAAATTTAACGGCGAGCATTCGGGAACAGATAGGTTTTATCCCCGTCTCCGAGTAAGAGCCTCGCGATGTACGTACCCGGTGCTGACCTGGGCAGATCCCCTTTCCTTGCCTGCGCCAGTAAACTGCATCACGAAACGAAGGCCGCGGTGTAAGATTCTCGCCTTCTTTTATGGGGGTTGGACGATAGCGCGGATAGCGTCACGTGCTGGAGTCGAGGTACGGTTATACTGGTTGGTTATACCACCGCTGGACTACGGAACGATGTCGGAGCCCTTGGCTTTGCAAATCGTCGGCACGTCGATATCGTTCGAAAAGTTATCGGCGTATCAACCAGAAGTTTCCAACTTTGAGTGTCGATATCTTTACCTTTCCTCTCGCTCGCGTTTACCTTGCGATGAAAATTTATCGCGTTTGTAAAAACAAACAAACTCCGACTTTCGTGATCGACGGGTGCCGGAGACGTTACGAGTTGCCATCGATCATCGGTACGGATTGGCCTAATAAAGTCGAACGGCAATTCCAAATGAGCCGTAGAATTCAGCTATGCTCGATGTTTCAACCAACTATGGCTTAAATATTAAATTTGAATCAACTTGAAATTTGCACTGGTCGTACCGTTTGTGTGAAAGGGATCGAATCGAATGGCTGTCCGTCGTTATTCGGAATTCCTTGTTTTATATTTCGGGCTTCGACTAATTTCACAATTTCACGGTACGAGATAATTCAATTTTGTACTTTCGAATATCTAAATTATTGTGTTATGCGTACAATTTATAAATACACTCAACTCAATAGTACATTTTAATACTCGATCGTAATAATTAAACTGTTGTTGTTTAAATTATAATCCACTTATGTAATACAAAATTTTTTGAAAAATTTATTCTTTATTTTTGATTGAATTGAATTTTTTTATTCGATTTTATTAATAATTTGATACAAATGAGTAAATGTAATAAAACTCCAAAAATTTGTATATTATAAAATGCATAAATTAAATATTCTTTATATATATTCTTATAATTTATTATTCAGAAAACTGCATAATAAACTCTCGTATAATTTTATTATTAATGGATAATTTTAATTTATTAGATAATATACGAAAGATAAATTATTTGATTTAATAAATACTTCGAAATTTACAACATAATTACATATTTTATTATATATATATATTGTATTATGTAAATCTTAATTGTATTTTTTAAAAGTTATACTTATTGTAATTTATATGAATAATGTATATGTCTTGGAATATTAAAAGGAAAATATATAAAAATTGAAACCTATATAGAAAAATGAACAGAAACTATTTCTAAAATGGAAACAATACCGATAACAATATGAAAGAAAAATCTATTAGTTTAAATGTTAAATTAAATTAAATAAAGAAAAAATCAAATTATCAATTTTCAATGAGAAAACAAGATAAAAATAATTTTAAAAACGTAAAGGAATAGTTAAGATTAATTTTTAACCGAGTATAAATGACGAAATAATACCATGGTAAAAAATATATCGGAAAGAAAGATAGATAAGAAAATATAGAATAAGCGTAGTACGAGCTAAAACTATAAAACCACATGATATAGAATTCCAAGGACAAAAATAGATGACCTCGTAAAGAGGATATTAGGAACAGTGGCGAAAGGTATAGAAATACTATGGAAAATAGATAAAAAAGAAAATAAGAAAGAAGGAAACAAATGTGAACATAATATTGTATAAAGAGTTAAAGGATAATAAAAAAATAAGCGAAGGAAAGTGTATTTTAGATAAAAGATAAAAACGCTATTGAACGTTAAGACTCCCTAGAAATATATAAATTTACTTATTTTATGTATCTGAAGTAGTGTGATCGTAAAGTTTTTAATAATTTAAGTTTATACATTTACGAAACTTTATAATATTTAAAAGAATAAAATTATAAATGAAACAATAAAAAAATCAAAATATAATCATTAAAATAACAATAACTGAAGTTTTTTATGTAATAAACAAAATAATGAAAATAAGTTTTTCAACTGATAATACAAATGATGTATATTTATTTATTCTTTATTTTACAATTTTGGTTGCAAATACAAGAACGTTAATTACTTTTATGAATGAAATAATTAAACAGGATGAATCTTTTCATTCGCATTTAGGTGATATATGTATAATTCATACAAAACATTTTGTTCAATTTATTAAATCTTTGTTGTTGATAATTATTTTCATAATAATCTGTGAATAGTTTTATATTTGTATTAGTTATTATCGTAATGTTTTTTCAAAACTCTTATAAACATATTTCTTGACATTTACATATTAGAAACTAATTGATATTAAAAATTAATAAATACTAAATTAATAAATAAACAATTTTAACGTAATATATTGGCCATTATAATATTATTACATTTACTATCTAAAATTATTAAATATACTACTGTATAAAAAAATCAATATTTATATTACGAATTTATTTTATACAAAAACATTCTTTGATTCGCTTTGATGGCAAATGATAATTTTATGAGCTTTGAAATTTACAAGTATACGGAAATTATTCTATATATTACGCTTTTCTGTATTAACTATTGTTTATTAAATATTTCAAATATTTAGATAATTGATACTTGGATTATTATTTAAATAGATACGAATGAAAATACGTATTAAGTTAAAATATAGATTTCAAAGTTCTTTTATAGAAATAGTTTGTAATAATCGTACATTAAATTTCCAGAGATTTATAAAATGTTCGAAATTATTTATTCATCATTTATTCTAATATTCATTAGGCTATTTTCTAATTTAATAATCTAGTTTAAAAACTTTTTACTATAAAATATTGCTGTATTTATTTATTTTACCTATTTACGAAAATTTCATAAGAAAAATTGAAACGTCGATCAAATTTATATTTCTCTGCTATTTCACGTAATTTAATTATTTTTAAAAAATACTATGCATATCTATAACCAATTTTAATATACCTATAAGGGATTCGAATTCTAGAGAGTCTAATGTAATGATCAAATAAAATGAAGTTCATAAAATTTTACATATAAATAATTCGTTTCATAATAATGTGTATATAAACATTTTATTTTCTTATTTTAATTCACTAAAACTATACATAATGAAATGTTATCGATATTTCGAATTTGTTATTTATTTGTCATCAAGAGTGTAAAACTAATATTTATGAACAAGATTTATATTTATATGTCATGTGTTTTAGCACTTTCACATAATAAAATTAATAGTGTGGTTTACATATAAGCATTAATTAATTTATTCAAATTTAAATTCAAGAATAATTGTATTTTAATTTTAGAGTTTGTTTTTATCTTACGAAATATCATAAATCGTTCCAAAATTCTTAATAATAAAACTTGAAATTATCAATTTTTTAAATTTTATTCATAACGTATTTAATTTTAATATCATTTGACTGTATTATGTTTACGGCACCAAGAACTTTACATATAATTTTATTCATTTACGATAAGTTAATAATTTTTCTCTTCTCGAACAATAATTTGCTTTTACAACCCTAAAATGAACGATATTAATATTTAAATGGAATGTAAATTATTTGAACGGATAGGAGATATATACCTTGTAAAATATAACATTTTCTATTACGCAAATAATCGAAGCACATATTAGGCCTACAATTAAAATAAAAAGTTGTGGCACAAACTCATAAATGTCGATACTCGATGCACTTGTAACGTCTGGTCGGCAACGCGGTTTCATTGCTGTGAATCGGTCGACTTGCCGTTGCCGAATTCCAAATTCAGATAATTTTGCGAAGCTGCGGAGTTTAGGATAAATAAATACGCTTACATTTCCAGTTGTATGAAATGATTCCTATCTCATTAATCGATCGCTTAACTTATATTTAATAAACATTGAATTTATCTGTAAAATAAATAAAGACGATCCGACGCATCCGCGAATCACAATGAAGAGCTGAAACGACTTAACAAAATTTAATTAAAAATCAAAGACGGGTACCCGATCTTCATCATTTCCACGAAGGTGCTATTGTAGGTAAGCGCCATCGCTGAATACGTAGGTCGGACAAGATTCACCTCGGACAATTCGCAAATCTGGCGATTGTCGTAGAAGCGATTCACGTATGGGTAGCCGACATCCGGAAACGTGTGATAAGCGAAACCGCCTTTCTGCACCAGTTTCATACCCTCCCGAGGATGTATAAAGCGCTTTTCTTCGGGTGTGTTTACCCAGCGCTGAGTGTAAAATAACTTCGTCTCCCATTTGTTGTCCTGCGTTGGAGGCAAAGTGCAAACGTAACGATTCCATCGATCGTAATAAAATTCGAAAAATGAGTGTATGATCAAATAAATACTTTTATCCGAGAGCAAACTTTTAGGACATCGAAACCATATTTTCAAATAGCTAATATTTTTACTAAATTATTCTGTATTGGACACCGGTTTTACCGATATCTAATTCGTCATATTTGATACCGAAACAAATTCGTCAAAACTAGTAAATTTTGGATGTTTTTACAAAATTCAATATTTTGTTAAAATTTTTTAAAGATTAGTTAAAAAATTGTAGAATAATTTTGTATACGTTAAGTCAATTAAATGGATATGTTCGAAAAATTCATTACAGTTATTTGAAATTTTTAATATTCTTACGCGTTTCATCGAATTATTTTAAACGTAGGAATGAAATTGTACGCGTGTTTGACACGTATATTCTTGATCGTAATTTTTCACAGAGTAAATTTGATCGATGATACGATAAAGAGTAAGAAGAGTTAATATCAAATAAAATTTAATTGACCTTGATGAAAAAGTCGAAATAAAGCAGCGGCTCTGCAGAAACTTCAAATCCAGTTTTGGCAAGTTCGTTTAACGAATCGTTGATCTTCAGGATCGGTTCGTGCAAACGCACCGATACAAAACTTGCCGAATAGAAATGGTATACGAGTAAACTAAATACCATCAGACACAAAAACGTTATGCGTGTAGACGTTTGATGCACATTGAAGTTTGTAGCTGTTCCATAAAACATAGGATCAAATAGATTAAAGGTTATATTATCTACGATAATTTTACATAAAATTTTAAGCGCGATTGAAATGTGAAAATTACACTCGCAACTTTACTTCCATAATGTACATTTTCTAAAAAATAAATCCTTCCTTACCTTGTTGACAAAGCGCTCCTACGGCTATCAAGAAAGAATTCGATGATCGCGTAAGAATCGTATCGCGATTTTCGAATCTTAAGGTGCTACATAAAAAGAACATACACAGTACTAAGATTATCGCCGTTAAGTTCCATACTTTTACGACGAAGGGACGTAAGACTTCTTGAAATTTCAGACTTTTTTGTTGCGGACTTCGAAATATAAAGCAGGTTCTGAAAGTAAAAACTTGGTTTTATTATAAGTGATAAAATAAATATGGGTATAACTACGAGCTTCTAATTTCAAATTTTACGTTGTGAATCTTAACGCATATACCCGCGATGATTTTATAGTTTATATATCGTTCGATTGAATAAAGACCGTTTTATTAAAGTACGAAAAAATATTATTCCTGTAATTATTAATAATAAGCGATTTACCGAAATGGCCAGGAAGGATAAACAAACTTAGCCATATGAAATCTTGGCACAATCATAACGACTGGACTTCCGCCAATGTCGATTTCATTATTATGTAAAGCACGAGCCATTGGCCCAATAACATCGCCTTTCTCCCACTTTGCAACTTGGGTAGTATGTAAACTAATAGTTCGTAAAAAATAATATAAAAATAAATATGAGAATGTTTATTCGAAAGATGTCGGTTATCGTACAGTTTTCCATTATTCCTATAACGTGTGTATTATTTTCTTTTTAATAGATTTTAATAATCGATGTAATAATTTGTTGTAAATTTTCTCTTTATACTCGACTATACTTTTAAATAACTTCTATTATCGAATTTTTTTCAACAAATTAAATTTATCGATACTTAATATCATTGTTTTTTAAATATTTTATTCTTAATTTACAAAAATACATTTTTTTTAAATTGTTTACAATTCTTAAGAATTTTTAATTTGAATAAAATACGCCCTATAAGAAAAATTGAAAATACGTCGATATATTATATTTTATTTATATTTTGTGTCACTTATCATATTAAGGTTTTCCTTAAAACTTACGAAAAGTTGAACATTTCAGAGATGTATTTGAGAACTATAAAACCGAATTTCGATAATCCATCTATTGGACCAATTTCAGAGTTCTCTAAATAATCTTCTATCGTCGTATTTATTGGCTTATATTTACTCTGTAGATTTTATTGTCGGCATTAATTATTTATGTAATAAAACTGTCAAAAAACTTGTTATAAAAATTCATATATTAAATAATATAACATTTAAAATTTTTTCATAAAATTTCTAATTTTAATATTATATTAATCGCATATATAAAATATTAGAAGAATTATATATTTTGTATATTCGAGTAATATTGCTTTATTATAATAAATTAAAATATCGATTACGATCGTATTTGATTCATATTTTATTTTGATGAAATTATTTGCACCAGTGAACGTATTTACATTTATTTATAATTCTTCAAAATTTTGCTTAAAAAATTGTGAATTTTAAGTAGATAAAAATATAGAAGAAGTAACATATATTTTTCAACAAAGAAAACGAATCTTGATCGATGAATTCACGTCTTTCCGAATATTGTATATTACGATATAAAGACAATATTTTTATACCCGTAAAAATTAAGTTAAATTATAGCATTCGATCGTGTTATACGACGAAGAACAAAATTGATTTTTTTAAAAATTACAATTTTTGACCGGTTGACTCGAACCAGAGTAAAAAAAATTGTAAGTGTAGGGAAAATGGTGATAGAAAAAGAAGTTTAAAGAAGGAAGATGCGAAATTTGGTCCATTATTCAAGAACCTCGAATACGATATCTCATTTTACGAATGAAAAGTCGTATTGCTCGTTAAGCACAGTCTTATATATTTTCCTCTGAAAAATCAGCGCTCACGGATGTACGATTAGACCTGTTGCAAAAGTTTCCGAGACACATAATCTGAAAAAATGAATCGAACTAATGAAAGTTCGAGATTCGATTTAGTTCCCCTCGGAAACTTTGGCCGTACATCCATCGCTCTTTAGTTCCATATACTCCAAGGTAAGCGGTCCTGAGCGCGAGGCCCTGGAGATTCGAGCGCCTGGTGAACTTGGAACCCTCCAACGAGATCCTGAGTCGCGACTCCTGGCTCCAGGTTCCCAAGCGGGTGAGCGTCAGTCGTCCACCCCCGGACTTCCAGGGGTTGTACGCGTCGTAAAGGTCGTAGCCTTCGGGGATGTCGGAACCCACGGCCACGGCGAAGTCGGTCGAAATGCTGAACGCGGCGTTTCTAACCAACAGCTCGACCTCCTCGAGGTTTCTTCCCAGGAGCAGCCACGAATGAGATTCCAGGAAATGCGCCTTTGAGTCAGGTTGCTTGAATAAATATTCCGGTGCTGAACGAGGACGAGTTGTTATCGCGGCTCCGACTTTGAAATTTTACGTTTATTTCTTCTTTCGTATCGATAAGCTTCGCAAAACATATCAATGTAGTAAAAGGACTCGAGAGTAATGATTGTATCGTCGTAACGTAACAAAAATACATAGTTTATATAAATACTTGTTTATGTATTTGTTTATGCAGAAAGATACGTATATCTTGTTATTTTTACGTAACTCGCTATTGATAAATTTATCTTCTCGTAGTTTAGATGTATTGTGAAAATTATTTATTGAATTCATTGTGAATGAAGACACTTCGATTTATTAATAGAGATTCGAAATGATAAATAGTCGGAAAAAAGCGCCAATTATTACGCGATAAATAAAACATAAATTTATTTTTACATTATTCGGTGATCGATGCCTATTTTTAAAGCGCATATAGAAAAATGCAAGAGTTTCTGTTTGTAAAAAACCAATTACCGTTGAAAATCTTGAAAATAATGTATGTATAATATTTTATTGACTCATTATGTAAAGTAATAAAAATAAAAAATACTATTCTTTAATCTTAATTTATTCATTAATCGATTTTGATTCAATTATATAGTCTTTTATTTATTAATATTTTCTAATATTCTGTCCGAACTAAAATTTTAATACAACGTATAAATTGTATAAATTAATGTTTGTTATTAAAAATACAGTTACAAATTAATATCGATTTTTTTCTATTTTTTCTATTTTGTTTACAATGATTTGAATAGAATTGCTTAAAATATTATTCCTTTATATACAAAATATTTTGTTTTCAGTTTTTAATTTTTTTTTAAGTCGTAATTGTATTTATTTATAAATTTTAAATAGAATTTCCACAATTTCGAAATATATAATTGATAAGCTTCGATTTTAGAATTATAAAATGAAATAATTTTATAAATTACAGATTCGTTTATCTACGATATTTTCATTTTTAGTTATGATTTGACATTCATAATTGTGAAATCGAACATAGAAAAAAAGGTCTGATTTTAAGGTCATTCATTTTTAAATTCTATAATATTCAAATAAAACTATCATTCATTAGTCTATTATTATTTTAAAACAAAAGCATATAAAATATATAAAATATATAAAATATATAACATATATAATTTATATTTTTATATAGTTACATATAATAACTCATATACAGATAGTGATATTCTTTAAAATGACAAAGTTCATTTAAAAACTTTAATCGAATATTTTATTTCATTTTTTTTAATCTTAAGTGTATATTGCGTTCAATTTTAAACTTGTCAATTTATATTAACTTATGTAAGTATCACATCCTTGTTATGATGTGTAGTAAGCAAAATAATTGGTTTGAAGCAGAAATACTGCTTTCTTATACAACATAATTTATTAAAACATTAAATGTTTTGATTTGTCACTTAAATGTTGATTTCTATATGATCTTATAAAAGCAATGTATAAAAACTGTATAAAATTATAATTAATAATTGAATAATAGTTTTATCTAAATTCACTTATATTTTATAAATATCTTATATATCCAATATTAGCATAAATTTTTATTTATACTATATTTAAATAATTATAAATGTCATATCATTATTGATACTTAGTATTAGAAAAATTAAAATTTGGTGCATAAAAATCAGATTTTACAATGAATACTTAATCTGTTAGTTTATTTTATGATAAGAATTAATTATTTTTTAATTTAGAGGAAGATAAATGTTTTCATACGTGTAATATTAAAAAGAATATTCATAATATTAAGTTAATTTAATAACGTAAAATTTTAATGTCGGAATTCATTTAGTAATATAAAGAATCTTTTTACTTCGGAAAAAGCAGTAATAATATTAATTCTACTTGAGCATCTAAGGTCAATAAAAACTCCTAGATTATAGTATTCAGTTCGTATTAATTCATGCGTTGATCTATTGTTTGATCTATACAACATCATCTTTATACCCATTTTATTCATTTCTTTAATTAAGCAAATATCTTCTGTAACATGAAAAAGATAATTATTGTTTTCATAGAAATTTATAATTATTAAACAATAAAAAAATAAAAAGTTTTAAAGAAACTATTTATTATATTATTTTATAATAAAATCATAATTTAATATCAACTTTTTCAAAGTTAATGCACTTTTTTTATTTAGATTTTAAATTTAGAAATTCTTTATGATACGGTTTTATCAACTAGTTTATTTTACACACGTTTAATATATATTACCTTTTTTAACGTTACAAGAAAATCCCACAACATTCGTTGCCTTTTTATGAACAAAATAATCGATAATAAATTCATTATTAGTATTCACACACACGATAATTATTAAAAAATATAAAAAGGCAAGTTTTAATTGCAACACATTAGAAATCTTCAACGACATTTTAATATTGTACAAAATATTGTATTGTAAGAAACGGTATTTAAGAATAATAAATATAATAATAAATAAACGTTTAATCGATCGTCAAAACTGTACATTGTTTGCAAGTATGGATGAAAATATACATAAAGAACATTGTTTGATAATATAACTCGACATTTAATCAATATTCAGTATTTCTTGTATTATTTATTTATCAATTTTGTATCGATCTTTTACCATATATGTGATACATATAAAAATTAAATAGAAAAATAATTTAGTCAATAAAATTTATCGTAGTTTATTATTAAGATTAAAAAATTCTAGATGAATTTTATCAATCGTTAGAAATTTTGTATCAACGATATTTTTTAAAAATTCTTAAACCAAAGTAATATATTAGTTTTACAAAGAGAAAAATTTAATTAATATTACTGACTTTAAAAGAAATAAAAGTAAATGAAAGAAATGTATATAGAATAGTCAGTGAATATGTTTTGTAACTTCTTAATAATAGAGACATGATCTAAAGTAAATATAATATTACATAACAATGAATTATATAATACTATAATTCTAAGCTATTCTACACAATTTTTTTGTAATCGATTATTTATTTCTTATTTATTATCGATATAAAACATTTACAAGTTAAATGTCCTCATCGATACGGCGATCGAGAATCTATTAAAAAAGATTAGTTTACAAAATCTATTTTTATGAATTTTGAGGCACATTATCTCAGTACAGTTTTACAGTATCACCTTTTAATAACGAATGGCTAATTAGTCGCTCCGTAAAGATTTTGGATTTTCTTGAATTTCAATAGAAAAAGTCTTCGCGTTTTCACGTTTTCTATGACTTTTGAAAAGAAAATTACACTCGTACGATCGCAATAAAGATATTTCAGTCAGCAACGACGATATATAGGTACTGACGAGTAAACGCGATGCTTACTATTAAGACGCTCGAGCTCCGTGAATTTGTAAGTACTTGTGATTTATTCTGGATAAAACTTAAACCCACTCGATACTTTCATTTTGTTTCCCAAAAGAAAATAGTTTGCAAATCATTACGTGGGATTTTCCATAAACGAAGCTCAGCCTTGTAATCTGTATACGAGTCAACAATTTCTAATTAAATTTAAAATGGAAAACTGTAATAAAGATATCGATTAAACTTAATTAAAATAACAATTTTTTAATATCATCAGTTATACATCAAAATTATATAATTTGTATAAATATAACAATAACATACTAAAATTTTTCTTCGCTATTTTTCAAACTAAAGAATATAATTGCAATTAATCACTTAATTATATCTAAACTTATGTTACTGATTTTTGATTAATTATTATTAAGTGCAGTTTTTTGTAATTTTTATTTTAAATATTTAATAAAATAAATTTTTATAATTAATTACGAGAAAATTATTTCATACTCTTTAAGGTTCTAAATTATTTACTTCTTTAGTACACGTTGGAATTCCATAGCTTATTAATACTTACGCTATCGTTAATTAAAACATTTTTTAAAATAAAAACAATTTTTAACTCTGATAAGATAATTATTCTTCCTTTATCTATTAACGGTATACTAATATTTAATAGTTTAAAACTAATTTTTATTGATTCTGGGGTTTTTTTTTACATTTCGTAAAGATGAAAATATAACTATAATTTAGATATGAAAAACTTAAAAAGTATTGAGATTTAAAAAAATCATTTTAAAATTTTTGGTATAATCATAATAAAAAAATCAATTTATTTATTCGAAATGAGGGAAACAAATTATGGTTCCCATTGTGAAGGTCGATCGACAAATTTGATTTGAATTTTCAAATAAGTTTTCTTACATTTATTGAAATAAATTCGAATAGATTTGAGTTATGTCTTTTATTAAATAAATCATTGGAAATGAGAATTTAATCACCGCGAAACAGCAAGAATTGCAATGTAAATAATATTATCAATTGCGGTGTGAATTCATAGATCGTAATTCTACATGTACTGAGACCGTCATGACGATAACGTGGTTTCCTCAATATCCGTCTGGTTAGTTGAGAATGGCGGATTTCGACCTCGAAAATTCTCGCGAGTCTTTGGAACGATAATTAGCGTTACATATGAACTGAAAATAGTTAGAATACCATAATGTAAATGTATTTCATAATTCGAGATTAAAATTTTCAATTGATCATATTTATAAATATAATATCGAGTTATCTCTTAACAGGTTAATATGACACATTCAAAATATTAAATAACTGAATGTTTTAAACTTAATATTTTAAATATTTTAATTCTATTTATAAAGCTTTAAGAATTTTGTTTGATAAATACTGCCAAGATAACGTCCATATTACCTAATGTTATATTTTAATAATTGCTGAGTCGTAGCTTTTTAAAATAATAAGACATAAGGCAAAATCAATTTTAATACAAAAATTTAAGAACAAGTTGTTCTGATATTAATTTAATAATGTAACGAGAAACCGACTAAATAATACTTGACTAAAATAAAAGATATTCAAATTTTATCGTGTTGTTCATTATACATGTTACATAATTATGTAATATATATTGTTTACTTTTTACATTTTCAATTCATTTTTTAAATTTAAAATATGTTTCCGCATTTTAATCTACTTTTACAAGAAAATATTTTCACAAATTCAGCATGACTTTCACAAAATAAAATCACATTTTTTTATAACTAAAGATTAATTATTAATCTACTGTTCAGTTTTAATTATGTTCAAATTGGATTTTAATCAAACGTCCATTATATATTATATCATAAATATAAATTAAATGAGTAGAATTCTGTAAATTTATCGCAGATTTATAAATGATAATAAATATCTTCGAATTATGATTTTTTCTACATTAAATAATTGCAACATCTTTAAAAGTCGTTAAAAGATGCCAGTAACTAATCAATTTTTATCTATAATTAGTGCTTCACATTTCAATTATATGCTTTTGATAAATAGATAATACCACTGATTAATTTAATATAAATTTGAAGTTACAGAAAAAATTTGAGTATTGTCGATACGTTCACGAATAAAATAATTTAAAAGAAATTTCTTTGGACTGTACGGATGTAGTTATTTTTCCTATTTCATTTATTACCGATTTCAAGTTTACGACTTGATATTCAACCAATTTCTAAATAACTAGACTGATTTGTTGTGGTTAATTCAATTTTCCTGGTAATAGATAACATCCTGAATGACGGTTCTAGTGCATGTCTGATTTCTCTAATCTGGAAATTTGGTGAGCTTTACAGTGCTAATAGAAATCAACCCTATAAACGAGAATTTCTAGTTTAATGAGTCTATAAACGACAAGCACTTTAGGCTATAAACAGATAGAGCGAATAATTTTACAGACTCTTAACCGAATAATATTAAATAGATTTCGAAAATCATTCGTGAGCTTGATATGTATAACGATGATAGAAATCTACTTCGTGGAATAATAATAATTTCTTCGGTGATAAAATACCTTAACGAGAATGTTTCCAATTTTTAACACAATTGTGCAAACTTGATTGGCCAGTAAAAGCGACATATACTTTGATTAATTTCACAAATTCCGGGATATCAGATAGGTATCAATTTAACTTTCGACTTATAAATAGTATGCAATAAGATTACACATTTTTTTCATATTAAAAGATTTTAAATGACATAATATTTCGCAGTAAGATTGGTAAATATAATACGGATAGTAACAGACTTTGATCATTTTCATTGTTGTAATGGATGAACCGATTGATACGTTTGGCAAATCATTGATTCACTGGTGCAATTTATTATAAAAAAAAGACCTTCTATATTTAGCTATGAAAATAATATACAGAATATTATAATACGAACATTAATAATAGGACTAAAATTTTTTACGGAGTACTTGGCAATAGTTACATTGAAATTTAAAGAAATTTTTAAATGAAAGACATTAATTTATTCCGTTGAATATTATTTACGAGAAACTGATCGACAAATTATATATTAAATTTTATTATGATAACAAGGTGTTGAAAAATTAAAAAATCAAAACTTATCGTGAAGAGATTAATCGAAATAAATGACATACCATATTTATAAGTTTTTCGCAAATAATGTAAATGTGGTACATTAAATATTCTATAAACACTGAGGACAGAATACAGGATGTAGTTCAAATTTCATTAAGTTGATATATACAACACAATTGTACAAAAATATGGATTTTTAATAAAAGAAAGAAGTAAAGAATTAGTATTGTGGTAAAAAATTTTGGTAAAGTTATATTCGAAGCTCAATTTCTTTAGACAAGAACTCACATACGTATCAAAATGTTGGCGAATAGCCTAAAAGAAATATAAAAACACAGTCACGAACTGCAATTCACATGCTGTAATTCTCCTGTAGTAACGTAAAACTAAATACGTAAGCCTACAAACTAAACAAAATCCTAGTGTGTAATCTTCAGACTTGATTGTAAGCAATTAAGTTACATGAACGAATACCGCATATGAAAGGATTTCATAGATAATCGATCATTGTATAAATGTTGAAAGTAGTCTTTATTTATATTCCATTGAAATAAAATCTGAAAACCTGAACACTTTAAGACCTAATTATCAATATTATTATTCAATATAGTGTCTTTAAAATTAAAATTAAAATTTTTCATTTACCGTTAGAATTTTAATTTAAAATTATTTTATTATTTTATTTTTAAGTATAAGTTAAAAAATTATAGAAATTTAGAAATATTATCTTAAAAAAAATGATCATTCTTCATCGAGTGTAATTTCATTAATTGTTGCTAATTTTTTTCTATTATAATTTATATTATAATACCATTTATATTTAATATATTTAAAGAAAATTTTTAATTTTGTTATTATTTATCTAAAAAAATTATTTTGATAATTATTGCAGACGATGAAAAATATATCCTGGAAATTAATTCACGTAAATTTAATCTTATAGTATATCATCTTTGTCTTAGAGGAAAATTTAATTCATTAAGTTTCAAGATATCAAAAAGATGTCACTCATTTTATTATCGCATATGTTAATAGGGTTACCAAAGTTTTAAATACATAATTATCAGCGAAAGATTACCTAATGAATATAAAATTAGTTTTTGACTCAAGGATTTGCCATTATTTGAATTCTATATATTTTTAAATGTATATAGTTATTCGTTTATGAGTTCAAATTGCAATTTAATATTTATTTTCCTATAAAAAATATATTTAACAGAAAATTTATATAAAGAAAACAGATATTTTAATAAAATTTGAAAACGATAATTATAAAATTAATTTTGTTTTATAAGAATAAAGCAAAGGTATAATTTATTAAGAAAATCTAGAATTATAACCTCAGATTAAATATCGCTATTTTATTATTTACAATTAATATTTCAATTTAGCGCATAACAATATTCTATGATTTTCATGTTTAATATACGAAAATAAATTTTAAAATATATTTTAGTTACACTTTTTTATATACTCGAAACGCACGCTTAAAAGTGCAAAAAAATAATCGTTTGTGTAATCTTAAAAACATCGAAGCGGTACGCGTTTTATCGAAGTAGCATAAATTAATAAAAGCACTTAACTACTGATAGTCCGTGTGTACTAAATGATATATATTTAATGTGTATTAGCGGATGCCTAATACATAAGATATCTCATTAAAAAAATTATCGAAAGGAAAGTGTATCATTCAGATTAGTACATAAGTATGGATGTCACCTTGACTACTAATTTTTAGTACTAATATTTAGGAAGGCAAATTATAAAAATAATGGAAATTTATATAACTTGAATAAATATAATTCTTTACGGATTTATAAGTACTTCGGTACAAATTCTCACATTTAGAAAATGTCGCATTGGCACGTGCTTATCGTAGTTGTATGAAATTATCGCAATACTCTATTACTAATGGAACAGTATATCAAAATATAATTGATATAGTTTAGGTTTTAGAATAGAAAATTAAATAGGCTTGTTAAATTTTTATCTGTAAGCCTGTGTATATGTATATAATAAATATAATATAAATGTAAGATTTGTACATAAAATACTTTTTAAAAAAGAAATTGTTTAACGACTTAAATAAACATTGCGCTTTATTTTTTATAGTATTCTACAGAATTTGCTGTAAGATATTTTATAGAAAGTAATAATTACCAATTATTACTTTAGAAAATTGAGGATAAAAGAGTCACCTAATCTATATTTGAAGTATACAATAAAATTTTATAAATTGTTGTTGATAGATTAGTTGATAAACTAAGCATAAATTGCGTAAATAAAAAACTATCAAATAATTTTCAATACATGATATTAAGAGGAAAATAAGAATTTATAAAAGAAAAAGTAATGCGGAAGTAAACAACTTTTAAATGATATTTGAAATAATATTTTTAATAATAATCTATTTAAATATAATAATTATTAATTGAAATTATAATAGCTATTAAAACACCGAAAAATGGATTATCCTAGTATCAATGGAAATTATAAAATCTTTGTTAATACATAAAAAAATAGTTCCATCTTGAACTATTTTGAAGGTAAAATAAATTTTTTATCCAACTTCAGCTTATCTTAGAACTATTTATTAATCCCTTTTGCCCATTAATCTTTAATTATAAATATACTTACTTTAAAAAAATTGTAAATACTTGAATTATTTAAAAATTCATCAAAAAAAAAAAAAAAGTTTTATCTATATTTAATATTTATTTTACTGTATGATCTTATAATTCGAAATAATAATATGATTTTAAAAGTATAATATTAATATTTTTATACTCTTATCATGTTACATGTAAATATAAACTTTTGACGTTTTTACATAAATACAATAATCAATCATAACATCGTTATTTTAGCAGAAACTTGTATTTTAGAAAATTAATAAAGATATAATATAGTTAAAACTGTTTTTTAAAGGAATGCAAATAAAGATATAAAAATTTATAAGTATAATAATATATGTTTTTGGTTTTTTTTTATTTGGAATATCATAATTTGAAATTTTCGTCTTATTAGTATTGTTATTATTAAATTTAACTTTTTTGATAGCAAAATAATAAAGCAAAGTGAATTACTTCTAAAATATTTCTGATTATTAAATAATATAATTAACAATTATAGAAATTTAAGCCACGTATCAGAAATAATAAAATTTGTATATAGATTAGAAAAGAAATTTATAATCATAAATTATATGTGTATTTTTACTAAATTTATGTTGCATATTTTCAAAATATTATTTTATGAAGAGCTAAAAATACAAAGAAATATAAATGTTTCTGAAAAGGATCAAATTCACATTTTCTTCTTTTACATTTCTCTTGTTTTCCCATAACAAAACTCTGAGTCTACATAACTAGGGATGACTATTTGTTTCCCTTATCGATTTAAGTACATGACCGTTTATTATCTCTTCTTTAAAAATGTTCGTAAAATAAACTATTTGAAGTTACCATCGTGTATGTCTTTACTAACATTATGACGTATTTATAATAAAAATGTATCGATGCTTTTGAGAAATTAATAATACTTTTCCATGAATATCGATATCATTATTTTTTAATTTGCCATTCAATTTTTATATTTCTCGTTGATTAAATTATTTTGATCTTTCTTATAATTTGTTGTATGTTTAAGATAACTAGTGTTTATAATAAATTAATTTAGTCTGAAACTATATACTAAAAAGTAATGTGCAATATTAAATTTGATATATATATTTTAAGCGGAAATCTTGACAAATATTATAAAAATACTGGTATTTCAAAATTATATAAATATTTTTCAATGTGAACGTTGTACAATTTAAGCAAATTTATAGTTTTTATATGTGTTCAAACTGTGCCAAAATTCTAAACTCATTGTAATTGAAAAATGAATGTTTATAAAAATTATATTAGATTTATATAAGTTAATAAACTTTACGAACATATTGAAAAATTTTTAAAATATATATTATACAGCATAAAGTTAAAACTTATCTTTATACAACGTAGAGTATACATATTTCAAATTTTTAAATAAATGTGAATACCTGAGGCATTTTGTGCATCAAACTGTACCCGCGAATGATCAAAATGTTTATTGACGTAGAAGAAACATAACTAGTAGGTTAACTTCGCATTCGTCAAAATTTGAGATATACCCTGCGGATCTAAATTTAAATATGTTTTGTTAGTTCAAACTTTTCATTTATTTAAACCAAATGAACAAAATAAATTATAAGGTAAATACATTTTTTCTAAAATTGCTTTATGTGTAAGTAAAGAGTAAGTGTTATTTTAAAAATTTATGTATTCAATATTTTTATTCCCGTTGATTTACATACTTTAGTTTTCAATTTATACGGGATATATTCAAATAAATATTGGTTATTAAATTAAGGTAAAATAAGAAATGAAATTTAAATAATCTTTTCAATTGTTCTAATAATTTCAATTGTTGCAATGATCATAACTATAATTATTTTTAAATGAACCAAAATTCGCTTATAAATAAACAATAATAATTTGAATTTGGAAATCCATTTAACTTTTATTCGTATAATTGTTCTATAAATCAAATGTTTAAATTGACCATATTATATAATTATGATTTATATTTTTAAAAAATATATTGGAATATATTTTGACGTTTATCATACCTCGGAAGATATACTTTTAATATGAAATTAAATAAAAAAGTTTTCAAATTCAAAGTTCAGGTAAAAGTAATTTATATTTTACTAGCTGAATTTTCTTGGTAGCTAAGATTCCCTTTGGCCAATATACTTATTAAAGTTTATTATTTGTGGGAAAAGTTGACTCTATAACGGGATAGTTTAATCTCGGTATAATAGCGACCGTAAGGTTATATTTATAATAAACAAACCTTAACTATTGTTTTTAGTAAAAAGCCTCGTTGACTCTTAAGTATTAAAATACGCAATAACATCAGTTTGACAATACAGTGTATACCATATATAGTAATAGTTAATTATAATTATCTACGCGAATTGCAGTTTAAAATATTACGATAAAAAAAGACGAATGATTAAATTTATTATATTGTGAATTAGATTAAAATATTTATGCCTACAAGAGCAGTTATAATATAAGTTTTCAAATTTTTATTGTAACAAGATTATTGCATTATACTTTTCTGAAAAAGATAAAATAATACACATAATAATATAATAACGATACAGTCTGAAAGAGAAAGACAAAAAATTAATAAAGACTGAAAATAGATGAGTAAAAAGTAATATGAAAGAGTGAACGAAAAAGATAGAAATAAGATAGAAATGTGAACAGTGATAGAAAGCGAGACAATCATTTAGATAGTTTCAAGGAAAGGAAATGAAATATAAAGAAAGCGAAAAAAAGAAGAATCATTCAGATTAAAGTTTTATACTTATTTTATGTTCACTTTGTTATTTTATGGCAGAAGCATTTATAGGAAAAATTACAAAATTTATAAAAATATAAAAAAAATTTTTTTTCTACATTTACATTATAAATATATTTATTGATTTATGATTGCACTATAGTTATAATTCTATGTTAGTGAATAATAAAAATCACGATAAAGTGAAATTTTAGTATTTTAACATATAAATATAAAAAACTATTTGCAAATTTAAGTGATACAATGCATACATATAACTACTTATTTCGACATTGATTACTTACAAAACCATTCAAAATTGAATAAAATTCATATCGATTTAATAAAGATATATAATAAAATATATAATATTTATTTTGAGATTGCTTTTGAAAATACACTGTATACGATATATTTATGAATTCGGTTGGTACATTAAAGCAAATATCTATTCATTATTGTTTATCATATATATGTATAGCCTGGAAATGTATTTTTAGAAAAATTATTTCAAGATGAAAGTAATAAAATGATAAATTTCTCATAAAAATTTCTGATAAATGTAACCTATTTTGAACATGGCAGTGCAATATTATACTTTACATTTATAAATCTCATATTAAAATAGTCGTGATATATTCAATATATTCGTGATAATATAAATTTATATGGCTCAATGCTTATATAATATGTAACTAAGTAAATAATCTGCTCTGAATTCTTTTGAAAATTCTAGTTCGAATTTTTTTATTAATTTATTTATTACTTTAAACTTGTTTCAAAACTCAAAATAATGACCCGTAAAGCATAAATTTTTTAGAATCAAAATTGGAATTTATTTAACGTTTACATTAAAAATATTTATATAAAAAGCTAAAAATGTTACGATCTCAAATAAGTATTATAATAATTTAGAATAATATATAGTAATTTATAAAAAATAATATCGTTTTTAAAAATATTTAATTATTTAAATACAAGAAAAAGAGAGCAAAAACTGAATTTGATCAAGAAACGTACGTATAAAAATAAGTTAATAGCGTTACACATTTACAAGAGAGACTCTCATCTAAAGTCAAAATTGCAAAGATCGCCAAAAGTGGAAATACTTGGTAAATAAAAAAAGAAATTGAATACGGTGTTGTGACGTGAAATCTGAATAATTTTCCGATCGGGTGTACAATCAGTTTCCAGGGATAATCAGAATTCGGTCCAGGATTCTTGTACACACACAGACACATACTCACATATTTACACACTCTTTTTTGTTATTAATAAACAAAATCCATATCGCTATTAATTTATCGTACACTGTATTTATTCTAAAAATTATAGAAAATTTTAAGAAAACTTGCGATCGTTCAAAAGCAAATTCAAAATAATTTTTTGATTTTTAAGATAAGGTGCCTACGGCCATAAATAAATGATTTACTTTTTATTTTCTGAAAAAATGCACTTATTACTTTATTTAATTTACGCCATTTAGTTTATTCGCCTCAAATATTATATTGTGATCCTTATCCTGGAGTGTTCCGTTTCCCAAAGAGAAAATCATGACCCGTCCATACGATCCACTTAATTCGCTACGAAAATTACCCATAGAACTTACCCTAAAATTAAGAAGTATATTTTTCCGTCTATTTTTTCCCTAGGGATTTTTTTCGATGTCAATCGAGTTAAATAAAACTAAATTTCATAAAATGACTAACAAAATTTGGCGATAAAGCGTACAAACTTGATTAATCTGGAAAACTTAATCATGGGCCGAATTTGCTATCTTTCTTTTCGATAACCGTACGAATATAATAGCGTGAATTTCGTAATTAATAATTACGTAGGTATTCTTGATTATTTACAAGCGAGCAGCGCCACTTTTACACGATTTTCAAGTTTTCGGTTTCAGTATCATTTATAAAGATACGTGGCACTTAATTTGATTACCGTTGTAATTAATGTGGGTTAAATTTGATAAAGGAATATTAATAGGCTGCGGAAAATTAGTTAGGCTTAGTTAATAAAAAATAAAAGGAAAAAAATCTATGGTATCGATCCTCGTTTCCTCGATTATCGATTTCCTATAAACTCTGAAGAATTCTGTTACATAATTAACAACACAAATGATGTAAAGTGCCAAAGTGCCAAAGCGGCAAAGCAAGAAGATCGAAGAGAGAAGAAAAAATAAAGCTCGTTATAAAAGGAAGGACGGAGAAGAAAGAGCGCGTGTCCGCAGCATGATAGACCTGGAAAAACGAGCCGTTTCATCATATGAATTTGATCTCACGTGATCGACATGCGTGCAGAATTGTAGACGCACTGTCATCAAACCGGGCCTACATAACGAGAATTGATATCGGAGTTCGTCGCGTCGTTCCTCGAATCATGACGACGATATTCGAGGCTTGCGTATACTTTTGAATTTTATTGTTCGTTACAACGGGGCATCAAAAATAAGATCGATGACCTTTTCCTTATTCTATCTTCGCGTTTAGTGACGAAATGGAATTTCTTAGGGAATTTCTTAGGGAATTTATTAATTCCCCAAAATCTTCTCGCTCTTCTGCGATCGTGATTTCTTTTGCGATTCGATCGGCGCCAACGACATAACAACGACAGAAAAACGCGATACATTTTTAACGATCGGCTTCTTCCAATAGCAACCAATAATTTTCAAATCTACGTCCAATAAAATAATCGCAGTCTTATTTATTTATAAAGCGGTTACGATGTTTATTATCGAAGTATGCAACCAAATTAAACGAGCGTACGAGTACAATGATATTGTATCGATTATTATTTTAAGAGCACGTTACGTTTGCACGAGTAAAATTATTTTTATTTAGTTTCGTTATTCGTTTATTACGTTACGATAAAACATGGAATACGCTTCAATTGAAACTCGAAGTAAACGCAATGCGCGGAATAAGTTTAAGCGTAATAATTTTAAGAATTTTATTCGTAGAAATTTTCTTACCAGTACTTCGTAATTGCTCCATGATTATCGATATCGTAACGTTTAAATAAATGTTTAACTATATTTTATCATAATTTTATGGAATACTACCGATAAATTCTTATAATTAATAATTATTTTATAAATTATCGATGTAAATTTGATGCGTAATACTTGCGATATTTTCCGTAATTTTTATGAATAATATTTATCTATTTATAAACAAATATGATACATTTTTTATTCTTATTAAACGTATAAATTTATATGTAAATACATCGATATAATAAAGTTGTTCGGAAACATCGAATTTAACCATTTAAATATTAATATTTAGATACGATAAAAAATGGAAATAAAATCATCGTACTTTAAAAATTAACTTCGTTGTAAAAGTTTAAATAATCTGTAGCGCATTAATTTTTTACTTTGTATGATACTGTTAATATACGTATTAATTAATTACGTTGCATTTATATCGTATACTATGAAAAAATTAAAAAGGCTATAAATTCTTTAATCTATTTATTATTATGGAACGTAATCAATTGTCTTCGGATAATAAAATTCATGAATTTCCGGACGAATTATATTAGAATAAATGTAAACGCGAGTGAACGATCGTAAAATAGACTGATGGATATGAAAAAATATGTGCTTGTAAAAATGAGATATGCAAAATCGTGAAGAGTGGAAGACAAAGGCGACGTACTAATAATATGCACTGACTTTGCGGTTTTGATCCTGAATTCTCAAATTATAGTCGCGTAGAAAATATATACGGAGAAGAATAGAAAAGTAAAATAATAGTCAGGAATGATACAAGTGACACAATATGAAAAAATATTCAAATGAATTTGAAATAGATTTTATTTTTAGATGCGATAAAAATAGTTTTTAACTTTAACAGATGGTGACTACTATTTTAGATTGTAGACGCGTTAGATTTATTTTTATAATCTACTATCATATTATTTACATGAAATGTATTATCGAATACTTTTCTATATCAGCTTTTATGAGATACGCGACAAGATAGTATATTTTTACCATAATTAATATTATGAGAGCGTCGATCTTTTCTTTAAGCGGAGAAAAATATGTACGTGTATTTCAAATGAAAGTAAAACACATTAGAAAATGTCGTGATTATTTTAAGTAAGTTTGAATTTATAAAGAGTGAAATAAAAGAGAAATCAAAAATGTGTTATAACTTTCAACGTTTCTTTTAGAATTTTGAAAACTCGTTCAACCAGTCTTACATATGTTTTTATATTTATTCGAATTAAAAAAATTATATTATACTTAAAATAGAATTAGAAATATAATTAATATCGAGAATAAATAATTATATAAACAAAACTTATTTAAGCCGAGTAGAGTTTAATTCACGCAAATATATCATGGAATATATTTAATATTCTTTCGATAGATGTTTCGTGAATTTTTTGACTTAGAACTTCTTAATATGACAGGAAATTAAAAAACTAAAATTATAATATATAAAAAAAATGAATAATAATAATATACAACGTAAAGCAGAAAAAGATAATTAAACATAAAAATATTTTATAATAAATAACATCGAATAAATATGTAAAAAAGATGATCATTTCAATCTGAATTTGTAAATATAATTGTTTATATTTTTATTTACCGTTTAATTATCATTTTAAAGTTATTATTAATTCAACGATAGTTTCAGTTCATTATTACATATTTCACCTACATTATAACTATATTTATAAAAAATATGTATAAATTAAAATATTATCGAAATTACTTAATGTTTTATACTGTACATTAGCATTACATAATAATTATACAAAACCATTTCTATTTTACACCAACTAAAAATGACTAAACTTTGATATTTGGTTATCTATATTATATATCACTAAAGATGGTTGAATAATAATAAGTTGTTATATTTAATCAAAATTTACATAATATTCATTAGCTTTGAGATACAGAAATAAGTTCAAATGCATATCCAACTCAAATTTGTTCACATGTACTTTGTTCTTATAATTTTTTTATGATAAATATTATATCTTATAATATATCCTATATTGATAACATTTCTATAAATTTACTTTATCTAAATACTATTATAAATTAAGTTTTACAAAAGCTATTATTAAAATCAATATTATAATGACGTTTAGCTTCCTTCATTCTCTCTCTCTCTCTCTCTCTCTCTCTCTCTCTCTCTCTCTCTCTAACTCTGTTTTCTCTCTGCGTTCTCATTCACTTTTTGAATGTATATTGATACTCTAAATATTAATCGATTGAGATTATGGAAGGATTTGAATTTAAATTATCCATTTATATCGTTTGTATTCTCTATATTGTAGTTTATGATGTATCGACTCATAACATTTTCAACGGTATTTTATGTATGATAAACGATGATATAATTAGTGGAATATTTGAATCTTCTAATATTCTAAAAATGGGTTTGGAATTTTAAAGAATTTCAAAATTAAATGATATTTACATAAAGACTTAAGCAATAAACTTCATAAATATTATGACTTAATAGGTTGAATTTATGCATCGTACACTTCAAATAATTAAAATATACTTCAATACTTTTCAACAATTTATTTTAAATATAAGCCATTGAGTACTATTAATAAAGGAACTATTCCTTCAAATAATTTATACAAAACAAATTGCATTCAAGTTATTATACAATGTACAATTTATTAAACTAATCTATACAACAAATCGAGGATTTTTACATAAAATTTTTAAAGAAGCTAGTAAAATTTAATAGATAATAAAAAGATAAACGGTAAGTTTATTTATATAAATTTAAATTCAACCAAGCGAATCCTACACTATTATTCGTCATATAATACTGAAAATATAATATTCGAACGATATCGGAAAAAAAACTTTTCAAACTGAAAAATTAGAATACGGATCGAAGGAAAAAAGTTGAATTTCAAACCACCAACACTTACACATGCATCTCGTATATTTTGTCTTTTATAGCGCGGTTATTGTTTTTACGCGTGAAAGTTTCAAATATTTCGTCGAGTTTGTTAATTCCTACTTAATCTCTTTTTCTCGATTGTTTCTATTTGATGCTTCTGACAGGGACAAAACGGAAGTTTGATACTTTAAACTCGAAGAACCTTTAAACTTTTAATCTTCTATAAAGTTTTAAAAACTTTTCATTCGGATGGAATCCCGTGTTAATTTAAATAAAATTATACATTATTAGAAGATTATTGTATTTATTGTAAATTATGCTATAAATAGATATAAATTAAATTTATATCTTACATTTATCATATCTTATATTATTTATTTATATATATTTATATTATTGCATTATAGATGTTTTTGTTAAGTCAATTAAATTAAAAAAAAATTAATATTTTGACGATTATGCATTAGATAAGTTTTTCCAAAATGAATACTTGATCAAATACAGGAACAACTGAAAAAGCATTAGAATTCTTCAAGTTTTTTTTAAGAAATTTTTCTTAGGGAATTTATAAAATTTAACCTCGTATCGCTAGAATGTAATCGATACTCAAAATATATTTGATACCGAAAATATTGTACAAAGCAAATAAAGGATCGAACACAATACAGCGATCGCTTAATCAACCAGCTTTATAAAAAGAACTAGGGGATATAAATTGCTCTATCAGGACACGAACTACTCGTTAAATAATATAAATTGCAGAGAAAACTTATAATCTGTTTGAGTTTGACACATATTTTTCTCAATGCCTGATTTATTTGCATTGGTCTTGCGTTCTTTTCAATTCGTATTATTTCATCAGCAATACTCTTACGGATGTAATATTTCGTAGATTTTTCACCGATGTAAAATCTCGAGCGTCGTTTTATCTCAACATCGATGTTCAGTAGTACGCATATTATTTATTTCGCCGATCGGAAAACGTGTACCAACGATGCGTGACTAGAGGGTTAATAATAGTGAGCACGTGTACGCTTACAGCAACTACAAACGCACGCGAACATAAACTGCGGGTAACGTTATCTTAAAATTGTTTACTTTTCTTCGGCATCGCAAACTTCCTGTACAAGGCAACATTTTCATCGACGGTCGCTCGACACGTTTTCATAGTCACCGAAACCCTCGAACACTCCGAGACTCACGGGCTCGATTCTCGGTTGCTTACTTATAAGTTTACTTCTAAGTTAACTTTTATCGATTCACAATCGAACATCGATTATCTCGAAGCGCACTGACGCTTTCTTTTATTTATAACGAAGCGGCAACGCTATTGTTTGTTTATCCGTTATTTAACTAATCGTTCGGCGAGTGGACGATAAGGAGCCATGCTGAAACGCTCGAATAATGCATAACCTTGCGGAAAACGAGTCCAGCGGGTCAAGGAGCCTCGAAGGCGGCAACAGTAGTTCGGACGCCTACTACGATGTCGACCTGTCACGGCTGCTCCGGAATACGAGTCGGATTGCGTAATTCTGGCGAGTCGTCGAACGTTTCCGCTGCAACGTTCGGATGTCGATTTGCTTTTTTACCTGGGTGATAAACGAGGACTCGAATGGTCCTGGGGACGATCGTTTATTCGCTCCAAATTTCGCGTGGACCAACCCAATTACGGAACCGAATGGGTTTTAGCAGTGCTTACACGATGGTTTCGACAGTTACGCGGCTTCGTGGGCAAATGAAATATCGAATGTTCGTCGGTGGCGTTTCGGATCATTCCTAAATAAAATACGTTCTTTTACTCAGCCGAATTATAAAAATTATATTTATTTTCTCATCTGAACGTAAACGCATCGAGCGTGGAAACGTAGATACGAAATTGCGATATGCGTTTGTGTAAAAACTAATTATTTCCTTATCTAAATACATCTGCGAAATTCAAAATATCGATTTGTAATTCTATTAATTTCAAGTAAATATGTCGAGTAGTTTTAAATTATTACTAGAATCTCTTTTATTGCGAGGAAGCTTGAAACTTTGATCATCGATGTATCGAAAATTTGAATATAAATTTCACTCGGTCGTTAACGTTAACTAAATGTTCGTACCACGAATACCGGAATTATTAATTTCTTTATTTTTTCAATCTTATTTTCCTTCAACTATTTCGTATCCAACAAACGTTCGTGCTGTTTATGAATCTTCGATTTAAATATTTTAAATTATCAAAAATTCGATTGCTCTTTATTACTGTAAGGAATTGTATCTTTATTAAAATAATTTGTAAATATTGTATTATTTTAATTAAATTCGGAAACAGGAAGAATAATCGATTCATTTTTGGTAAAAATATATTTTCTAGAATTCGATACAAGTATTCGAATCAAACCCCTTCGTACGATTGTTTTGAACAAATAATATTGTGTGAATTAAAATTGATATCTTACTTATAATAAATGAACTAATGATCTTCCTTAAAGTCCGATAAAAGGTTTATTTTAATATAAATTTACTGAAATATTTTTTGAAATTTAATCATAACTGCATTAATAATATAACGTGAAAAATAAAAATGCGAATAAAACAATAACAGTCAGTTGTCAATACATTATCATTTAATTTTTTATTCAATTAGTTGAATTTTTATATCGATTGCTATAGAATGTAAATTAAAAAAAATGTTATTATTTTTCGATATCAACTTTTTTAATAAGAACCGTGCGGATAATCACATATTTAATTTAGAAAAACTGTGTTTCAATTATTAAAATCTTTAAATAAACAACTCGTCATTTACATATTGAAACAATTTTAATTTTTAACGGAGAAAAATTTATCAAAAAATATAGGTATATTTACAAATTAAAGCGAGAATTTAATTAATTTTTAAATAATTTTTCAAACGAAACGAATCGATAATTTCTACAAACAAAAAAATATCGATCAAATATTTCAATTAAAGTTCTTAGTATAAAATATTAATTTAAATTTGATCTAATATTATACGTAATCAAAACTATTTTTTATTACCGTGTAGGAAAATAAATAGGAAAAGGATAAATACGCAGTGACAAATACGCGTATAAGAAGCCTCATAAAAAATTATAAAAATTAATTTGAGAAATCTAGGGATTCGATACTGTCGCGATCGTTAGCTTAACTTTTTGTTGAAATAGTTAAATGCAGGATCAGTCGTATCATTACCGCGTTTAGCGTATTAGAAGCAGCGAATTGTAAAAAAAAAAAAATTCGCTTCGGAAAGTTTGCCTTTCATGAAAAGGATCTCTGAAAATTTGACGCGGATCGAATCGAATATCCGACCCCTCGATTTTACATCATCTAATTATTCGTGTCAAAAATTCCGAAAGTCATGGAAGAAGAACAAACAAAAACACGGAGAAAGAGAGACGAAGGGAAGCAAGAGAGAGAAAAGAGTAGGAAGAAGAAGGATGGCGCTTCTCCGAAATACAAATATAAGCCGTTCGCGGCATGTCCGTAGCGCGTGTTTCAGTTCTCGTTAAAAACATCAGCGAGAAGCTATTATCTATCGCGGCGAATGCCGTCCAATCACATCTCTCTCCTTCTCTTTCTCCTCCTTCTGGCTCTCCCTCTCCCTCTCCCTCTCCCTCTCCCTCTCCCTCGCCCTATCCCTCTTTCTCGGTCTTTCTTCCTCTCTCCTCGTTCCGCCCGAACATCTGCCAAAGAGTGCAAAGGTCGCAACTACTCGTCCAAGACACTCGTGCGTATGATGCGGTGTACCATCAATCCCTCTCTCTCTCTCTCTCTCTCTTGCTCTTGGGTCCACAGTTACGTCGTGGCACTTGGCCTATTCGCGACCCTGCATCTCCGTTGTCCGGCAGTTCACCGAGATTCGTCGTACGCGACGACTGCAGCATCCCCATCGGGAGACGATGCTCCGACTACTCGCGAATTCGGATCCCGAAGATTTGGAGCCCGAGGACACGGAGTACCTCCACTGACTCGCACATTTCGTATTCGCCGACACAGTATCCGACCGCTTACGCAAACATTTTCCGTCTTGATGGGTTGATCGAACGAAGCGCAATAGTTTCCTGACTCGCGATAAATTCGTTCGCAGCCTGCCGAGACGCTGCTCGAAACTGCGCTGATCCAATTGCGCCAAAGCTCGGTTATGAGAGCCGGGACTTTAGAGACACCGAGAGCTTGCGAGTGATAAGTCAACGCAACGGCTAACGATCGATAAGCATCGATAACATTTCGCACTCTGGCCGATTACGCGTACGATCGCATCGGCTCCATAAACACGAGAATGAAAAGTGTCGTTGTGATTATGCTGATTGCCCTCTGGACAATTGACGGTTCCTTTTCCTCCTGGAGTTCCATGACGAGCCCTTTGAAATCCGTGTGGTTGAATCTTCACTCTTCCACCGAGACATCCTCCATCAAGTCGACCAAGTCAGGGTCCGTCGAAAAGGAGTGCAGCGGTTGCGCGCAAAATCGCGTCACGCCGATGGAACAGGAATCCATACTGACGGAACTGAGGGTCGAGTACGTGAAGCAGCAGATATTGCGAAAGCTGAGGCTAGAGAAACCACCGGAAGTCTCCTTGTCCCTGTCGACGCTGCCCAAACCCCTGATCAATGGTCACGTTCTAGAGCTGAAGCCGGGCGAGCCTCTGGAGCCGCAAATCCCAGCCGAGAGCTTCTACGGCAAAACCAATCAGATCGTCGTCTTTCCCAATGAAGGTGGGCCAATCAAACATTGTTTGTTAGGTATTAGTGCTACTTTTACATAAAGTGCTTTTTTTACATGGAAGCTCGCTTCTAACGTTTCCCCGATTGCGCGTTGTGGATGTGAGTGCGTTCCTAGTAGCCGTTTCATATGCAACTTTTTTTCAAGAGATCAATTTTTTACAATGTATTCGAGGGCAAAGAATTGATCGAATTGATCCGAAAACTTTTACGCTATTTTTATTCCAATGTACTTCGGGCTTTAAGTACGCTGTCATCGTTACGCCGTAGTTTTTTTAATAAGATAAAATATCGAGGAAGCTTCGATATCGGGGATGTTTCGAACTTTCAAAATTTCAAACAACTTTAAAATCCACATCGTCGAATATTCAGCTTCGTTTATACTTGAGATCCAAAAAACCTACAGAAATACACGATATTTTATAATCGTTTTTATTGTCCTTGAAACACGAGTAAAAAACAAAAAATAACAAATTTTTTCTTGAGTTGTCGTGAATGAGATAAGTACTTCAAACTTCTAAACTTCGAATACTTTCATATTTTTAACTTTAATTAAAATATACCATAGCTATTTGATTATAAAATCAAGAATGCGATATTTTTTCTTTGATAAAATATCCGTGATTTCAAATTTTTCAAGTTCAAAATACCATTAATTTATTTTTAAATTATACGAAACAATGAAAATGGTTAAATATTTATTATATCTTATTGTTACCGTCACATAGAATTTTAAGTTAGGTATGCATTTCTTAATTAATAGATTTAAACAAGTGTTATAACTAATTAATAAATTACATTATATATGAATATAAATTCTATTTTCTAAAAATATAATTAATCCACTAAAAGTATGCCGCTAATAAAAATCATACTATTACAAAAATTCAAGTTTTTAATATTGATTTAATATTTTCTTTTTTTTGTATTTTAAAATCAAATTCGTCAAAAATGAAAATTTAATTAAATTTATCGGAAAGTTGTGAAAATTAAAAATATTTAATTAATATAATTTTCGTACATGTTTCGATAAAAATGCAATTTGATTAAAATATAAATAATTGATGTAAATATTAAGTAAAGCTTATGAAAATTAGAAAAACCAATATTATAATACAATTTTCGTTATCGGAAAACTATAAATTACAACAACAAAATATTTACTATTAACGCTATTATTTATTAATATTTCATAAAATAAAAATGTTCTATTTATTCAATATATATCCATACAGAAGTTTAAAAAACTATATTATAATTATTATTATACAAAACTATATTATCAGTTTTTTAATGCTTAGTCATCTGTATAAGCCTATCAAACAAAAATATGTGCTTAAAATAATATCATGACACTTTAATCTACAACTTCAACGTAAAATTGTTTTGCTGTTGTCGTTATTATTGTTACTATCATTATTATAGTTATTAGTATTTTTTATATTTCTTCTTAAAAACTTTCTAAACATTAATAATTTAATGAGATGCTTTTTAAAACATAATATTATTATGAAAAATTAAAATAATATTATGTTTTAGATATGATTATATATAGAAACGTAAACTTAATTCAAAAAAATATTTGAAGCATAAAAACTTTCGTAAAAATATGAATAGAAGTTTTAATAACTAAAATTTTTATTTAAATAATTATCTTATTCAACGTTTAAATTTAATCTATGAAAACTAAAATTTAATAAAAATACTGAATGCTGGAGCAAATTTTCTTATTAATATATTAGTTGATACCATTTATTGGTACATTTGGTGTTAATTAGTACATAATTAAGAATTGTAATCAGATGATATGAATTTTTTTTATATCATATAAGGTTTTGTAATTAATTTTTGTAAAACTTAAAGATCATGAAAAATATGTTTTGATATAAAAATCTAATAAAATTTATAAAAATTAAAATTATAAAAAAAGTAAACTTCTTTTAACACTAAAATTGAAATCTAATTATTATCAAATAATGTGCTAAGTAAGACGTATCGAGATGAGGCATTAGTTTACGTTTTATTTTTAAAAGTAACCATGAGCGAATATAGTTTGAATTAACCAAAGATTGCATAATGAATATTTGTATAAAAATAGTAATTTAATATATTGTTTATACCGAATAATTAAAGTGATTATAATAATAATTCTTTTTTCTTATAGAATATAAATTTATTATTATTAAAAATTGAATTATTTAATTATCAGTTATTTAAAATTAATTAAAATTTACTACCTGTCAAAATCTAAACATTAAAAACTATTGTCATGTATAAATAAACGTATGTTAAATTAGTAATATTTAAACTTTAAAAAAATATTTTTATTCCGATATGTATGAAATAACATTATTAATATATTAATACTAATCGAAGGATTAAATGATCCTTCACAAATAAAATTTATAAATAAAGATGAAAAAATAAAGTGTAATTAATTACTGATCAAAGTGAAAAAATATTGGGTGATTTAGCTTTTATTAATATATATATATATATATATATATATATATATATATTCAAGAAATTATAAAGTTTGAAATCATGTGCAAGTTTTATTTCATCGTATAATCCATACTATTAACTTGAATGTAACTTATATTGATAAAAAATTGAAGCTATATAAATGTAACGGAAATGAACTAAAATTAAATAAAAATTATATCATGTCTTGTCAATCATAGAAAGAAAAATATATATTTTAGATTAAGTCCACTCATAATCTTCATTTAGCTTTCTTAGGTTAATGATTCATATGCAAGATTTGATTTAAAGTGAAAAAGCTGCACAGATTTGAACTCCGACCTTTTATGATTCTAATTTTTTTAGAATTATCGAAAATCAAACAGATGCTCACTTTTTTAACCTGTATTAAGGAATAATAATCAATAAACTGATTTTATCTGAAACGCAATAATACTCGTGAATAGCTTTTGTTAATGTAAATCTATGCTAAAGAAAATGATTGACGGGCATTTTTTATATAATTGAAACAGATTTACATTCATTTATAATATATATTTAATTATATATAATCATATCTCATCAAATAAGTAAAATTTAAATTTTATTCGTTATTCAATACGAGAACATTTTTTTACTTTCAACTTATATATCATAGTAATATATCTTATTTTATGTGGGTCAATGCTCTAAAAATGTACATATAAATTACTATAAGGAAAAATCAAATTTATAAATGTATTATAGATGTATTTAAGTTTTATTTAAAGATTTTAAATATCATTGATTCTAAAGAGGTGAACAAATAAGAGAAAAAAATGTAAACTAGAATTTAAACCTTATAAATTCAATAATCGAATACAATAATTGCTTCGTTAAACAAATTAAAAATAATATATACTGTATTACTCTATGAAATTCTATTTAAAAATTATAATTCATTTATTATTAATTATACAGAAATTTATATAGCACTTTAAATTTTTAATTTTAAATTATTGATGTTTATTTTATTTTTATTTAAAACGCTAAAATACTTATTAATCATAAAACAGAATATATATTAAAGAATAACTTAGAAGTATTGTAATGAAATTTAGAAAGTGAAAACAGTTCTAAGATAACGGAAATATTTAAAAGAATGATGTACTGAATTAGTTAAAAAATTAGTTAGAAAGTTTAGAAAATCCGTCGAAATATATATTATGGATTAGTACGAATTAGTTAACAGAGTATAAACGTTTTTAATCAATTAAACGCCTAGAATTACGAAGTTTTCTGATATTTGAAAGATAAAAGAAAGCAAATCTACATCCAATTTTTGTCCCGCCAAGATAAGAAAAATGGTATCACTACAGATTTTTCCAAAATAAAGTCGACTACGCCGTTCAATTTTCGATTGAATTCAATTATTGCCACAGCGCCTGTTAATCAGTAATTGGTAACAGAAATAAATAAGTTCGTCTCGAAGAATATTTCAAATGTCGTAATGAAATGATGAATGTGTGTAATACGTGATAGTTCAGTTATCTTTTATTTTTAATCAAAAAATTAAAAAGATTTTCATTAAAATCTGACGAAGTTCTAAACTACTAAGTTTTCTTATTTATACAATTGCAAAAAGAAGATTAAAAGTTTATTGTATTGAGTAGTACAAACAAATTAGTTATCTAACTAATTACAAAAAATTTTTCTCGTTTTTATCGTTTTATTTTATATTTTTATTTATAAGTCACTTGTACCTTTTATATGTTTGCAGTGGAAACGGAAAAATCAAATAAATGTACTTTATACATTTTTTTTGTAAATCTGATTAACTATACTATTTACTTGTTTAATTTCAGTTATACAATTAAATCAATTAACGGAATTCAATTTGAAAATGTTCTAAAGAAATACATCAAAACCTACAAATAAAATGAAAAAAAAATTAATTTCAATACTACACAATAATGTTTCATTGAAATGAATATTAATTTCTGAGAAATTTAATAATATCAGTGTATAAAGTATATAAAATCAATTTTAAGAAATGGGTAAATGAATGAAAATAATTTATTCGGGAAAATCATTTTCTACATAGTTTCTACTTAAAAGATTAATGAGAAAAAAATAAAATTTAAATTTAAATTACGAGCATAAACGGTATATTTGCGCTAGTAAAAATCATAAAATTACCAAAGTAATCATTTTATTCTTAACTAAATACGGTATATATTGATCAAAGATGAACTACTCAAAATATTTAATGGTTTTATCATTTTCTCAAAACATACATATCAATTACTCATAAAATAATTTTTCTTTTGTTATTCAATATTAAAAGAACAATAGAGATTAACGTCGAAATAAAAAAATAAATTTTAATATATACAAAAATGTAGAATTATTTCTATTTTTGCACAAGTTACATATATATAATTTAATAATATATAAATTTCATTTATAATAAGACTTTATTAGAATACCAAACAACAAATATAGTTAAATAATTTTAAAATATAAAAATTGATGAAATACGCGTGATTTTCACAAAACAAAAGAATAATATTGAAATATAATTACCTTTTTAATGAAAAAAAGAATAACTGATAGAAGGTCAAAGAAAAGATTTGAAGCACAATCAAAGTGTATCTTGTTAAAAATGAAAACTTTTTCAAATTAATCTTTGCATTTCGTTTTAATGGAGCGATTTCAAATAGATGTAGAAATGTGGTTGACAAAATTGGTATGAAACATTAATTAACTTTGTTCTTTCATTTTCAGTACTATAGAATTTCTTTTTAAAATAATTCATTCAATTTTTGATTGATTAAATCTACTAATTGTTATTAATATATGAATTGCAATTAAATTGAGATTATATACAAGGTTTCTTCCGATAGAAATATTATTTATGTTAGAAATTATGATTAGAAATTCATATTGAACTGAATTTATTAACGTGAGAGTATAATGTTTAAAGTAATGATTATTATTAAAACATGACAATATTTATGAGTACTTAATAAAATATATCGTGTCTGTGAACATTTAAATTCATTATTAGTATTATATCTTCAATTTGTATTTCTTTAATTTAAACAAATGGAAATTACTTTCTCTAATAATTAGAAAATATTAAACATATAAAAACAATTTAATTGAATATTATTGTAATATTTGTCATATTTTAAACCATAATTAATTATTTTGTAATAGCGTACAATAAATATATTAAAAACTTTATATCAACGTTAAAAATACTTAATTCGATAAAAGTAGCTTAAATATATAAAATTATTGAGTAAAATTATAATTTGGATTAATTTATTAATTAGTCTTTTTTATCTAAAACTATTAATGTAACGATCATTTCTGATATTTATGGATATAATTTTTTAGAAGTTTTGTTTAATTATATTTTTTTGATTATAAAATAAACAAATTTTTACAAACTTTGAAAATCATATTTTCTCCAAAAGTTACATAAATAGAAAAGTTCGTCTAAATAAAATTTGCAATTAACCATGAAATAGCTTATTTTTTCTGAAGAAATATTTTATCGACGATTATATATGACACTCAAATTTTTTTTTAAACATTTATTAATTGATTAACAATTTATATAGTCGAAAATTTTCATTGAGTTATTTATGAGATAACCAATCGTTGTAAATAACTTAAAAATACTATAAACTTATAATTCTGTTGAAACAAAAACAAAATATTGCAAATCATTTATGAATACAATTTGCCTTCTGAATTTATAAATAATTTATTTAAAATTTATTATTCATAGGCGAGGAAAATCTAAACTTTATTTTAGATATGTTGGATTATTTATTTGTATATTAATAGTCATAACTTAATCTGACTCACAAAATAAGAAGATTACGAATCAAAATTTCTTAAGTATATACCACAGTGTCGCATCGGACAAAACAAATGAAATATTTATAAAATGAAAAATGTATAAGTGTTTTAAAACAATATCATTATTAATTACATAAGATTATATTTATTATAAATAAAGATAGTATATTAATTATTAAATTAAACTTGAATTTTTAACGCAGATATTGAGTTCTAAGAAATTTCAATACTATAATAAGAACAAAAACTACGTTTAAAATTACGTTAATAATCATATCCCTAAAATGAATACAACGAAATATATCCAGTTAAAAAAAGAGGAATAAATTTAGCAAGTATAATTTAGCTGTAAATTGTAATCTGAAAGCAGAAGATCGACCAAAATGTATCGGTAAAAAAAATAAAATATCACGTAACGAAGAAAATGTCTAATCTCGGATTTTTTATGCAGCAAAATCGATAAACTGCTTTTCACAAACGCTAACGCTATTCGATCCTGCATCGATCGACATAGAATTTACTTTTTTCTTTCTCGAAAATATTCCGAAAAACAAGAAAGAACATTGGTTGGTGTAAAGGAAGTTTCTGCTCAGCTTGAATCACCGAAGATACTACAAACTCTTGTTTACTCAACGCACTACCGATTGTCACGATTAACTTCAATGAATCAAAATAAAAATGAAGTAATCTTCAGCGTTGAAGAGAAATCGAATATCCGAGAAGCAAAAAACTAATTATCAAGAGACTCGAATCTATCCGCGACACGACCAAGCCTTCAAGAATGAGAAAGGCGGAGACGAATCAGTAGTTTACACAACCGAAACAAGTGTACGTGGCTGGTACGTGAGCTGGTACGTGAGCTGGTACGTGAGCTGGTACGCGAGCTGGTACGTGAGCTGGTACATGTGTACCGTATCGCGGAAACTGCGTTGCAATGAATAACGAGTGGGACAGATTTCACGAAATCGGCGAATACGACCTTGATCACTGTCGGTGACTAATCGTACCGACCGAAACACCCGATTGCAGCTCGAGTTCAACGTCGAACCGAGCCAAATATGCCGCGGAATTTAGTTTACACCCGGCACGAGCGGATGCAAATTAGATCCCAGTTAATTAGATCTCCCACATAATTGCGAAATCGATATCACGAGCGATGCTGTCGCGACATCTTAGCGAAAGTCGGCAATGCGACAACGATATCCCGTAGCCTCTTGAACTCCGAGACCGACGCCGTTGTAGTATCGAATTCCCAACTAATTTTTGCGGACGTTATAGCACCTTGCATCATTTTCGAGCCTCGGTAACGGGTCCAATTTCAGCTAACGAGTCCAGATACGCCGGAGCAACTTTTGCTGCCTGGAATTCGTTCCTGGTCTCCGGTACGAGGGATATCCACTGATATTCAACTTGAAAATCTAAATTGAGCCAACAACGTCTAGAGACCGGAATCCAACTTTGCTTTGTATCCTCTCGATACCCTTCGATTCAGGGAAAATGCCAAAATCCAAAAATATCGGAATAGAGTTCGAGAATTAAGTTTGGAAAATAATATTTCTTGCAAATTGAACGTTAATATTTTAGGTGATACGATTATCGGGTCCGAAACCGCTTGGTAAGCATGTAATGATTGTATCAATATTGTACATTGTTTTTTTATTTTAAATTTTGTGTATTACGAGTAGTTTTTAAATATCTGTTTACGTCTCTCGCGAATGTATTAATAACGAGAAAAAATTTGTTTGTAAATGGAATAAATCTTTTCCGCTGCTGATTTTGTAAATGATCGCGAAAGTGTATATTTAATGTTTGAACGCAAGGGAACGACAACAAGAAAAAACTGAGCTCTTGGTATAGGGAGGCGAATGAAAACGATAAACGCAAAGATTATCTCTATATCGAGTCAGAAAATATCCGTCTGACTTAATCAGATTATTTTCTACTTACGATAAATTTCAGGTAAAGATACATTCGGTTTTTAACTTTCGCTTGGAATAAGTAAATTCTTTTGTAAATTAGTACCATTCATAAATTTTAAATTTTAAATTACGTAGATTTAAATTTATTTGTCATTTTTTTCTTAATAAAAGAAAATTATAATGTATAGGATTGGAAAATATAAAAACTTATGCACGCAAATAAATTTGATGATGTACACGTTAATTTTATTTTTTAAGAAATGCATGTAAAATATAAAATCACGAGTTTCGCAAATTGATTTAGTTCTAATTTACTTTCACATTTAAATTTAAGTAATTATTAATTTTTAAAGTATTCTTTGATAATTGATACTTCTAATATTTGTATACTTGTGTAGATTTGAAATATTATTTTAAATATTTTTTATAATATGCTTATATAACATAAGTAATATAATTATATATTTGGTGATAAAAAATAATCAAAATTAATCATAAATATATTGTCTTTATTCTAAATATTTTGTTCGATATTTATTAGTGTTTCGATTATTGGTATTTTTTTATTATTACAATTATTCTTATTCATTGTTTAAATTTAAAATATGTATTAAAAACTTAGATTTTTTATGAATGATAAATTTAATAATTATTTATAAACGATTATGTATAAAATAAACACTATTTGAAAAACTAATATGTAAGTAAAAAATCATGAATATATTTTAATTAATCAAAATTTATATATAATAATTGGTTTGAATATATTAGTAAAATAAATTTTTAAATTATACTATATATCAAAATATACGAACAAAAGTAAAATATTTTTTTGAAATCAGATTAGTATACTTCAAACCTTGACCTCCGTTTCTCAACTACAATTTCCCAACTCTGTTATCTTAACTATTAGATTAATAACGTTTAACAGTTTTTAGTGAAATATGTTACAAACTTTGGAATGGTAAATTAATTAACATTAATCAAAATATACGGATAAAAATAATTAATGAAGATGTTAATGAAGACGGTCATATTTTTCAGTAATTCATCTATTACTTCATTGTTTTTTATTATACATGAAATATTATTGTAAATTAAAAAAATATTTACATCCATTGTATTTAAATGATGAATTTAAATTAATAATCACACATGACGTATATTTGTGAAGTTATGGAACCCGAAATCAACCTTCTTAAAAAACTCAGAAAATTTATTCACGGTAATTGTGTAATTTATGATGTATAACTTATTATATATATATATATATATATATATATATTGAATGTTCACAATTGTATTGTAATAATGTTTGTACTCAAAAACATTCGTTTAAAAGACTATGTAAAAAAATTCTGTACTTTATTCTTCGGGATTACTTGGAATAAAGCAAAAAAATAAAACCTATTTTCATTGTTCACTTAGTTTAATGGAAAGAGTTTATTACGTACTTCAAACTTGGAGATGGTAGAATATTACAATACAGAAGTGCAGTACCGATAAAACAGATATCTACTATTGGATGCAATCGTATTTCTCATTATGTTCTTCCCATCCATTGAAACCGTAAGAAACTTTGAGAAATTACTCGTCTTCTAATAATAACGGCGTAATACCATGAAATCGAGAAAAAAACTGTAGTTAAATTCCGCAGTTACATGCATTTAACGTTTTATGTTTTTTTCTTTATTTACAACTTCATCGCAATGATTCCACATTTTTAGTTATCTATCGAACGATCTCTCCAACATCTATACATTACTGTCAAATAGAAAAGTAAAACAATGAATATTACGACGATCTTCTGCATCCAGTCAAGTCTAAATCGCACTGCACATAATGCGTTCAACTCTGTATTATCGTATCGTGCGGTGTTCCATCTTGTCTCGTATTTAATAAACGTGTCCACATTGCTGAGTCATCGAGAGTCAAGAAAATGGGAATTCTCGGCATTTTTCGTTGATAGAAATCTTTTTACAAAGGCATCACCGTACCGTACAAAAATATTCCATTGGAATTTCATTCTGCTCCGTTACATAATTTATTCATTCAATTATATAAATATATCCGAACGCTTGAGAACGTTTTGTTGGTAGTGCGAATAAGAGATCGAGAAATTACGATAAATCTTTTTTCAAATTTTTCGTAAACGGTACAGTTTTCACGATTCATTGCAAGAATGCTAAATATAAAAATATTGTTTCTGTCCGTTATTCGATCTAAAACTTTTATAAGCGTCGTTGTAGCATGGATTTCAGAAACGGACTTATCTTTACATAAAATTAGTCTTCATTCTTACATAAAATATTTTACTCGCCTATTATTTAACTAACGGTTGAGGGAAAATTAATCGAAGGAGGTGCTTTATTTACCAATATTAAGAAATTTTATATAAAAATTATCGTATAAATTATATAAGATTTATTCAATATTATAAAAGTTTATTATATGGAACTATGCGGACATTTTTGAAATTTTTACTACTTTTTGATTTTATAAATTCTTTAAATTAAATTGTTTTTGCATATCGAATAATACATGCGAATCAGCATCAATACAAACAGCTATAATAAAACGATAATTTTCGTTTTATTTCAGTGTATTTAATTTGTTATAAAAGTTAGATTATAAATACGTAAATATACTTGAAATTCTAATTTAAAATAACGTTAACGTTGATACAAAAAAATTTAAATCCTTCGATCAACGATAAAAATTATTACAATGACGCTACCATGAAAATATATTTTTATTTAATTTATAAGCAAACAAAGTTTCTCGACGAAGAATAAAAAAAATAAAAAAAATTTCTTCCGATACTAAAATAAAGAAATTGACCGACGAGTGATACAAGATCGATCGAAGTAAATCTAATCGGTATAAAAATAATCGCTTTAAAATTAATTTAAAATTATAATGAATGTAAACATCCATCTTTGAAAACGAGTCCGTGTCAGAGGTATACCGAAAATTTCTTATAAAATACATCAACAGATAAAATCGTGCAAAACGCCAACATCGCGATAAGACTCGACGCGCATAAATAAAAAATAGGTATACAATATAATAGACGAAAAGTGTGCACGTGAAATAGAATGGACGTTCGTGCGAGAGATTAAATAGCTGCGAATCAAACAAATAAATTCAGCTGATATATGGAAAAGCCACGCGCACGCAAACTTCTTTTAAAGATGCTTATGAAATCCGAGCACTGCGCGAGTGAGCGTAAGTTCGCCGAGTTCGAGGTCATTCGGTCATGTGCATGTTTGTGGGATAAAAAATGTATTTTCCTGTGCACCGATCGGATCGGATAGTGAAAGAACAACGCAGAAAAGAATAATGTATCCAATATTGCATCAAAAATTGATATCGTAAATGAACTTTTACATGGATCTAAACAATTGTATCGATACACTTTCATTCCTTCGTCACTTTGTACGCGGATTTACTCATTCGTGTAATCTATATCTGCCTCTCTACAATGCTATCAATAAGTAACAAGTGCAACAGATAATAACATTTATTAATGTCGCTTTGCTATTTTACTATTTTAGTTTTAGTAATCCATTGTTTAATTCATAACGCGTTCAATTTTAAGATATTCCCCAGTATTTATTTATTATTTAGAATTAATATTAAGCAATATTTATAAAATAAATGTATCTTTCAATAATCTTATCGAGGAAACTTAATTATTTTACTCGATTTAAATAGATTCTTAACGATTCGATCGAATAAACAATTAATTTAAATACGTCGATAAATAACCTCATCGTTTTCTCCAAACGTTACTGTGTTCATAATAAAAAAATTATACCAAATAAAAGAGTGAAAATAATTGCTTAAGTAACGAAATAAATTAATTTATTATTGTCGATTATTTCGTAAAAATAAATAATATATAAAAAAAAGAAGTTACGGTGTTAAATAATTATTATAAAAGTCTAAAAATATTACAATGGCAATGCAACGTTCGAGTTGCTTTCCGTTGTGATATAAATATAATAATTTACTAGATACGGCGGTAAAAATTGACAATTAATTTTAATTTAGAATATAAAATCATTTTAAAATACTCATAAATTAATTACTATTAATTATGCATGATTCTGTAAAACGATTATCGGTATTTTCGAAGTGAAATACAATAGTGCGCGTTCGTAGATTGGAGCTCGTATAATGTGTACACAAATTATGTAAGAACATCGTTAACGATAACGATAACTGTAATTATTAATTATACGCAAACGATACCTGAACTACCGACTCGTGCCATACTTACAATAACATAGTAAAAATAAATTGATAAGCGCCAAGTAAATGGAAAGGGGAAGGTCGTAGATTCTTTGATTTTTTCTGCGCGTGCGAAATCCATTACTATACCATCCTATTGCGAAAAAACTTTGTAATAACCTCTTGAAAATTGAACTGAGTAGAGTCCGTATTGACTTTCCAGGCGTCCCGCACTCTAAAAAGTGCCGTCAGAGCTCGAACCACATAACCGGCTTCAATCCTGCCGTCTGCTTCACGTTCTTCCTGCCGAACGAGATGCAGTTCGTCGACGTAACCTCGGCCGAGCTCTGGTTCTATAAGGAGGAGGACAAGAACGACAGCTTCAATCAAACTTTTGTGCTTTCGGAATTGGATCACTGGGATCAGCGCGGCAGCTTTGAAAAGAACACGATCATGGCCATCTTCGAGACTACAACCGGAGGTTCGTACTTCCGCTTCCACACCTTCCTAATCACGAGAGCATTAATTTTATTCGCCGATGCTTCGTACCATCGAATTTCGTTAATGATTCTTCGATCATTTATCATCTCGTCGTTGATTCATCTACCGCTAAAATTTCCAACGCTGATTTTTCAAATTTACAATGTAGCCATTCTATTTCCCTCGTTACTCTAAAATCTACGCTACGATCCCTTTTATTCATTAAGATTGTTATTCACTGCTTAATCGAAAGATAATATTCTTAATTTCTTGGTTATGGAATAAAAGTAAAAAGTAAATTCACAATAATTAAATTAATTATTAAAAGTTATTGTATCTTGCTATTTAAATGACATTTTACAATGTTATTATCGACAGAAATAAATGTCATCGTTATCTTCTTCGTTCTATTGAAATAAATAATATAAATGTACAACTAAATTTTTTAATTTAGCAGATATTTAATAACGTAGAGATATATATAAAATAATTACAATTATTTCCTTGATTAAATTGAGAATTTAAATCTAGGCACAGTAGTTATCGCTGAAATTAACAATCAGCTGCGACATATTTAGAAAATAAAATTAATTACTCGAATATTTGTCAATTTAAGAATGTAATTATATTAGATATGTTTAATCGTTAATAAAAAAAGCTAATAACGTTAAAGAAGAAAAACAATGATTGCTTTCGCTTCGATATGAAATACGAAGATGAAAAGCTTAAATGTTTAAGTATGATATATTTATTAAAACTCAGGAACAATGAATAATAAAAAAAAGATAAGCAAACTATCTCGGAGATAATGTAGGAATAAACTTGGAGCAATTTTTCTCGTATTGTTTGTACGCGTATGCCATAAGTTTATTAGTTTATTCGTAAGCAACGACTTGATCCCGATTAGTGAATCAACCCGTACAAAAGAGTCAAAGAGATAATAATTCCTGTGATTCTCGTTTCCTTCTTATTCGCAAACTCCGTATTGTTTCACGTTATTTCACGAAAGTTGCGTTACTATTATTCGTGTCGCGATGTCAACCTTTTTTCGCATCTTTAGTGCCATTTTTCACACTAAAAGTCATTTAAGCGATAATTTCATCTTTATTAATTATTTATTAGGAATTATATAATATCGATAAAAATATAATAATATTGAATTACAATTTCTAAAAGAACGATCTTTACTTATTAAATTTACACGGACTAGGATTCATAAATAAAGTTGAATAGTATCTTACCGTATAAATTTTTTGTTTACGAAATATCTAAAATAACGACAGTTACGATATATCCTAGTCGTTCTGCCAAAGAAAAAATCCAAGTTCTCGTAAGAATCTAAATATAATATTAAATTAGTTAATCATATAATTAACCGGACATTTAACTTTAAAAACAATCTCGGCGATAACAATTCTAGTTTAAAGTGGATCCATTTTCAAAACAATATCACGAAAACAGATAAATATTTGTAGAAGTAACTTCAAATTACTGAAATTATTTTTTAGATAATAATACCAGTGAATAATTTATCAGCTAAAATTACACGCTTTTATTCCGATTAATTTTTTCTACGAAATCTGGTTGAAATAAGAATAAGGTACGCGTACATAGTAAATTATAAATATTTACAGTTCTCTATTACGAAAATAAAATTATAACGAGCCTCTCTTCGAGGAAAGCAAAAGAGATGAAGTCACGCTTCGGTAATAAGAAGTAACGTTGGTTACAAACTGATTCATTCGTTTAGAAACATTTAAAAATTCCGTTGAATATTTTTACCGATATTATTTTTAAATCTGTCATCGAAAACATCTAATTTCCACGCTCGATCATTCGAATCGATAGACTTGCGTACAAGACGTCACTTGTTTTCAAAGCACCGCACCGTCGTTTCTTCGCCTCGACAAATTTACATTCTCACCTAAAGCAGCGTCAGAACTGCCTCAAAATTCACCCTTTAATTCTAACTAAAATTCTAAATAAATCGAACGCATCTCTGGAGCGATTCGAGTCATCGCCACATCGATCATCGATTTCTCGCGCGCGTAGAAGCATCGCTCGAACTTAGCGTGACTCCTGGAACCTCCTCGAATTGCAGAGGGTTGGGTGAAAACCGACGTTGGCTTCGCGGTGCGGAAGTGGGTGGAGAAGCAGCGACTGAACCACTCGATCCAGATAGCCTGCAGCACGTGTACGATCGAGCGCAACACGGCGCCGGTCTCGATGGAGGGTCGGCTGAAACCCTTCCTGGTGATCCAGACGGCGCCCCGACCCCAGCGGTACAGGCCCAAGAGGAACTCCAACTGCCAGCCGAACATGAAGGAGTGCTGCAGAGACGAACTGTACATCAGCTTCGAGGATATCGGCTGGAGCGACTGGATCCTCCACCCCAGCGGTTACCACGCTTACTTCTGTCGGGGTTCCTGTTCCACGGCCGTCTCCATCACCATGAGTGGGACGCACCACAACGACGTTATCAGGGTAGGTGTTCATTTTCTATCCTCTTTGCTTTCTTTCAACCTGGATACCGGCGATCTTCCTCCCGCGGATGTGCGGATTTGTGCCGAAAGTTGATTATTCCTTGATAATTAACGCAATTTTTTTATCCATATACAAGCGGTACTGATTTTATCCCATCGACATTCGATCTATCTATCTATCTAATATTTAACGCACGTAATAATTTAGCGATGTAAAATCGTGTCCGTTTTACAATTTCCATTAATAACAATGACTTCGGTACATTTTTATTCGAAACATTTTCAGACAAATTATATTCGAAATTCGTAATTAAATTTAAGTTTATCGAGTTTACAATTATATCCGTGCAACGTCCAAATATTTTTCTTATTATTATTGTAGATACGATTTTTTTAGCATCGAATATTAAAATATTATTCCTACGGTATTTTTTGATCGATCGAGCTCACCACATCTTACGTACGCGCAAAAATCGATGAGTTAATTTTAAACATTAACCAACAACTTAATTTTCAACGATTTGGCATCTTTGAATCGAATATTTTACTCGGTGTAAAAAAAATTTGAACTTTGGTTAAAATTTTTAGCGCGATACATCTTTCATCGCGAAAAACAATGTTTACCGTTTATTTTGAATCATTAAATTATAATCTGAATCTTATTTTTCATAAATACGCGAGCGATGCTTGGAATAAGGCGATATTAAATCAAAGCCGCAGTTTTCAATTTTATATTAATATTTTTTCCTTAAATCATCGAAGCTTTTAATCGTAGAACATTATACGACTAAAGTATGCGTATCTATCAATAATAAGAGCAGCGACACTTAATCTTAAATTAGTTGCTTAATGTCTTCTCTTACGATTCTTATTTTCCCTTTGCGAATAATTTAAATTTGCGAGACACTACTCTGTTCTTTCTTATACACGCATGCTTCGTTTATCTTAATAGTTTCACTTATTAAAACACTTAAAAATATGATATTGCTTTCCGCTTGACACGACTTATACGGTTATTATATCCTTACACAGTGTATTCGTTAGTTAGTTTCAAAAAGTTTTATCATCTTGCGCAAGTTCTCGATGTACGATCCATTCATCGTATACTTTTCTACGCAGAAATTATTATTATTTTTATAAAAATGCAACCAATAATTAAACGCGTGAAAAATTTATTTACGCTTGTTACGAAGCGTAACGTCTGTCAACATCCGTAACCAAGATAGTATTATTGCGCGTTATCAAATCTGATATTTCATAAAGTACGTGAGTTGGAGTAAAGTTAGTCTGTATCACAGAAGTAAGTTAAGCAAACGTTGACTCGTAACCAACTTGAAAAAACTCGAATATTCCTCGGGAAAAAAAGAAAGTACCGCTCTCATTCTACAATTTTAAATTAATAAATTTCGCTATGTATTCCTGCCTCTTATCTCATAAATCGTACCTCATCGGAATATTGATCCAGAGTGTCCAGCCGCTGTAGACGATCCGAAGGTATCCTTTTTCGATGAGTTACGCAAAATTAGCCATCCATTTTGCCTTGGGCAATAGCCTGTGACCGCAACACTGTACTCGAACGCAACGGACTCTCGTCGATAAGACTATCGTTAGCGATCTCGTTTGCATACGCAGATCCGATCTGCGTGTCCTTTGCGCTATTCCCGAAACCTAAATTTACATCATTTTTCTCTCTCCCTCGTTTGCTCGATCGATTAAACCGTTTATCGATTTATTATTCTTTAAATAATGATATCAAATTTAGATGGCTTTTATTAAAATTCTATTTTCGTGTATACTAGATAATACGCGAACGCTTGGCTTAGTAATTTGCGGTCGTTGCTTATTTTATAGCTTATCTGTACATTTGTGATATTATGGGTATTCGCATAGTATTAAAATAAGAGTTCGAGTAGTAGAAAATTTATCTATTCCTTAATATATTAATTGCTGGACGCTTATTTTTATACTTTTATTTTTATATGTCGTTATACTTTGTAGATTTTAATGTTTTTCCGTTAACTTTTTTAACAATACTATTTTATTTATTATCGATTTAAATCGATTACGTACGATACTTACGATGCTTTCAATTTTTTCAAAAAAGTTATATTCACTGTAATAACTATTCGTAATCTATTACATATATTATACATTTAATAAGGTGCACAAAAGTTTTTTAAATTTGACTCGAAGCGCTTTCTATTTTTGTAACTTAAAAAAAATAAAGGTTCTCAACAAAGTAAACATTTTGCGCTTTAAAAACTTAAAGCTTCGAATCGCATTTATCGCGTTTCGTTACGGCGAAAGAAGTTTGCGGGTTGAAAATTTAATCCTAAATACAAAGTTTAATTTAACGACAAATATTTGAAATATATTGTACGAATATTAGAAAGATAATAACTAAGATCGGAAAGATAATTATTATAAATATTCTTGTTAACATTTTCTCTAAACTCATTGAAATAAACTCTTACGATTTTAAAACATTTTAAGTACAAAATTAAAAGGGTCGGACGGTCGGAACATTTTTTTTTCGTTCGAATACTATTTTCCAACGTATAATATTGCATACGTTTATAAATTTCACTTTAAAAATACAAAAATACAGTTCAGTTTACAATCGAACGATGTTCGTTAGATTCTCGGCTTACGCACGATAAAAGTACCGCTCATGGTTCTAGAAAAAAAATTTGCTCTCCAGATATTTACGGAATTGTCCAAGCGAATTGGAGAAAAACAGAGGAAAAAATATTCCGAAATTGTCTAAAAGACGTATTATATTATATTGTATTAGAAGCACGTGGAAAACGAAACACGTTAAAGAAACCTCTTTGAAATTTAAAATCTCGCGAAGAATTTGCAATATCGTCTTAAAATGAACGTTAACCTCGGACCTCGACGTTTCCGTTGTACAATCGCGGATGCAAATAGCACGAATTCGGTTAAAATATTTTGGAAAACTAGACGAATCCAACTGGAACGTCTGGCTCTCGATAAAAGAAAAGAATCTGCAAGGATTGGATACTCGGACGCGAGTATTTGCCACCGGTCCGACAAATAAAAGCATCCAAGAACACAGCATCCGGTAGCCGTCGTTCCCGTAACTTCCCGAAACTTCCCGAAACCCTCGATCTCGGGAGTACGGAGGCCCGAGAGCTACTCTCACCCGCGCGTTCACGAAAGTCACAAGCGCCGCTGATAACGAGAAACAAACTCGCTCCCTCGCAGACTCCAGACGCGTGCACGTGCATTATCCGCATAACGCGATTGGTTCGTGGGTATAAACGCACTCGGTCGCGTTAGTCCGCAGAGCTCGGCTTAATATTGGGGCTGACGTATCGCGACGTACGTCATGTTTTCGTACGATTAACGAGACGAGGTGTGCGCTGGTGATGTTACGTTGCACTAGAATGCCAAAATGACGTATAAACGGAGACGTCGTCGCTGTATAATAACGTAAGTACGTCGGCGTTCCTCGCGAGCTGTCGTCTCCGTAAGGTCCCTGGTTCCCGACTCCCGGTTGGCGCTGGTGGGAGAACGCGAAACGCAGTTGGAGCTATTCGCTGAAACTGATAGAGCTCTCGCGGAATGAGATGTCTCGTGGATATGTGTGTGCGTTCGGGTGTGCTCGAGTGTGTGCTCGAGTGTGTGCTCGGGTGTGTGCTCGGGTGTGTGCTCGGGTGATCGCTCGATGTGCGTGGCTGGGCCAAGATCGGGCGCATTGTTCCAAAGCACGACGTAATTTCCTACGATTAAAGCTTCCAAGATAAGTGCATATTTTCCTTTCGTCTACAGCGTTTCCTTGCTTTCGAAGCTTTTTCCGGCGCCTTTTTTACCTTTTTATTTTAAATATATAGAAATTCTCTCAGCTTCGATAACTTATCTACATTAATTGTAAACATTTTTTCTAATAATTCGTCTAAAGTTTGGAACGGAACGCATGGATGGACAAACGTTGCGCAAAATATAAATAATTGGCAAAAATGTAGAACTTTAGGGTAAATTTATAAAAGAAAAGTATTTTTAATTATAATTGTCGCTTCATGGGTAAGGATGCATTAGCCAATATTTTTTTTCATCGACTTTTCAGGTAGAAAATACTTCGTTTCTATTTCAACTCGATACGTATCTATTGATAATTTTGTCTTTTACTATTAACCGATCGGAATTGTACTTATCGCTTTCGAAGGTAAAAAATTACGTATCTACAGTATGAATTATTAATCATTATTTACTAAAAATATCGCGGAAAATATTAAAGCATATTTTAATTAAATGAAAAATCTATTTTGACACGAAAAAAATAATTCCGATTATCAAATTTATCTAAAACTATTTTAGTACTCGAATATTACACGAAAATTTATCGCACCACTGTACAATCTTATCGAAATTCATTATTTTTATTAGATTTCTTGTAAGTATCCGTTTTAATATTTGAAATTTATTTTAATCGAAGGAACGTTTCTAAAACTTGTTCTTACGATTGTCCGTACAATGTGAAAACTACTTCAAAGTATCTGGCATCGATTAAAGCTTCCGAATATATTTATCAAGTTGTTTCGGATGTATAAAATATCGTGAAAATTTATTTTTATACGATAATTAAATTTGGAAATTATTGAACTATTTTTGTTTTTCGTATCGTATAAATTTCTTTGAAAAGAAGACAACGATAAAGTAGTCTAATACAATTAAAATAATCTTGATCGTTCGGTACGATCGATTTTCCTTAAATGTTGTGTCAAGCGGAAAACTTAATACAAGTGTATACTTAATTTATTAACTGTAAAATGTTTGAAAATCTACGAACTAGCTAAATCAACGAAATTGAATCGGCCGATCGGAGTATCGAAAAATTTTTAAATTAAACGCGTCATACATTTTTGAGCATATTTTTATAGCGCGAGCTTTTCTTTCCCAAGATATCCCAAGATATCCCAAGATGTCGATAATAAATAAATCGTGCGCATATCTTTAGTAATTACTAGACGCAGAGTTCACGTACAATTTTCAAAATTTATAAACGAATTGCTTGGAAATCGTAACCGTCTAATAAGACCTGCTTGTAATTCTTTGCACTTGTCGCGAGTAGTCGAAAAATAAATGGGGTGGCTACGAACGAAGCGAATAATCGTAATTTATTGATTTTGCAGAGATTGTTGACACGAGGCAAAGCCGTTCATCGTCGGAACGAAATAGTTCCTTGCTGCTCACCGACGCAACTGTCTTCGATTCAGCTACTGTACGTCGACTCGAACAACACAATTACGCAAAAGACATTACCAAATATGGTCGTCGAAGCCTGCGGTTGCATGTAGTATGAAAGGTCGAAGAGCGGAATATCGCGATGCGCCGTAATCGAAGCGAATTTAATTTTGCATCTAATTTTCGAAAGAATATTCTTTGGTTACTATTAAAACAACGCTTCGCTTTACGGAAAGTACACTTCCGACGGAAAGTGAGTTTTTGTTTTTATTTATGCGTATTTACATCCGAAGGAGACTGAAAAGGACCGAGTCGTTTACGCGTCCTTGAATTCAACAACAATCGATGACAGTGGTTCACTTTTTGTACGTAAAACATTTTTTGATTCGTATCGTCAAATCCAATTCTTGATAATTTTTAATTTATATATACTGTGTATACCCAAGCCCGCGTCGACCGATATTCGCAGGTATATATTAGTTAACGTAAAAACTTTTTGAGCTTTAAATTTTATTTACGGAAAGTAGTGTAAATGGTTCCATCCGAATCTTTAAAATGAACGATCGATAAATTTAAAAATCAACGCCGTATACTTTTGCGTTGTTGGCTACGCGCTACAAGCAATGATTTACTTTTTTTGAATTTTCAGTCTATTAGCGTCGGAGATAATAAGCAAGGTTAGACTGTAGAGGAATGCATTTTCACAATTTATTTGTTTTTTGTGATTTTCTTTCATTTACAAATCTCTCGCAAGATTTCAGATTTCAGATTTCTTGATAAATGTACAAATGTAAGGGACATTTAAACACTTTAATGCAAAACAACAAGCTCGCTTATATTTTATAGAAATTATCAATGATTGTCTTCGATTTAATTTGCTTTTTTAAAAAATCACCGATTTAACCGGTACCGACGTAATCTGATTCGTCAAACGATTAAAATAAAATAACGTTAATTGAAATAAAAAATAAGCTTTACGGTTTCAAATTTTACTGGTTGTAAACACGAGAGAATCATTGATAAATTCCCTATGTCCCCAACCAAAACAGTATTTTTTTAAATCCCTATGAGGTGAATTTTTATACTTAAATGTATACCGATAAACTTTTTACTACTTTTAAAAAATTCACAACAAAATATTTAAATGAGAGAGTGACTCGTATTGCAGTAATGCAAACATTATATGCGATTTAGAAATAATTTTTATTTATTATTTTAAGACACAATTTAAACTTGTTATCGTAACTTTTTTAAATATATTTTGTCTTTCTTAAGTTGTAATAACATTAACAATTATTTTATATTAATAATAATATAATGTAATAATAATATAAAATATAAATATTTCTTACATAATTGAATAACAATTTTCTTTATATTATGATAATTTTTAGTAATTGTTATTTGTAATACTCTAAATTTTTGGTAGTACTTCTCGGGGAATCACACGTTAAAGTTTCAAAAGATTTTTTATCGTTTTAAATTAAGTACGATTGTGTATACGAATATAAATTTGAATTTCATCCGTACAACTTTTTACTTATTTAATTTTATGTGTATACGTATAACTGAATTAAAACCAATAATCGTGTAAAATTATGTATATTGCGAATAATCTAAACAAATTAGTATGACGATATAATCAATTAACGATCAACTAATTTTGTGATAAGCTCGAACGTATGAAAATGTATGCAATCATTTTCTTACTTATTATTTAATTATACATGTATCGAAAGGCGAATAGTTTGTAAAAAAAAAGGATTAAGCTACTAAAAAAAAATTCAGTTTATCCGTCACGGATAAGAGTATACGAATTACCTTTGAAAATTACTCATTGCCAGTCGTTTACATGATCATAAAAAATTTAATTTCCCCGGTGAAAAATCACGTCTACATTTTAAAAAGTATAATTGCTTATTTTTACGATCGATTTAATCACTTGAAAAAATTTTCAATAATAGCGTTTAAATTTTAACAGTGGCAGCTGTTGATGAATGGTTTTTCCACTTGAAATACTAGAGGAATGTATGTATTGCATACGATGAAAATGATAATTAATGTATATTTTATCGCTTATAAACGGGAGTATTTTATATCCCCCTATAGCGTCGATTTTTTCGACGTGCTGTAAATATCATTGCGTATGTCTGTATAACTTTTGTTTCATTTGTTCTTCGTTGCGCCATGACTTTTCCAACAAAGGAAAGAGTTTCTTTTTTCATGATTTTTTTCAGTGGAAAAGCTTCGTGCAACAGGAACAAATTTTGGGTACGTCATAATGACTTCGATGAAATTGTACGTTTATAAGTTAGGGAATCGATACGTTGACGATGATTGAACAAAATTGTAACTAATAAGGTTCCGTTTCAACTTGTAACTTCAATTAAGTGAACGATACAAGAGCATAACAGATCCGATTTTTATATAAAATTAATAATGCATGTTTCGAGTGTGTAATACGTAACGAACGATGATAAGCCTTTACATTCACTCAAGATGCGTACTTAAGTGTTATTAAACAAAAGCGCAATTTGTGCAATTGTTTGATAAATGTAAAACAAAGATTTCAATATATGTGAATTCTGTTCAATAAATATGTATCGATCTAAATTGCTAATTAAAGCATTTTAAACATTGAAACATTCTATTTTTTTATTTACCTACTTTTATTTATTATCGTGTGACGTATTCTCAAAAACTTAACGACGATAACTTATTTTACAACTTTAAAATTAATTAATGTATCTACTCCCGTAACTGTAAGATATAAAAGTTATTTAGGCTTTCAAATTCTATAGCGCTTATTGTTTCAATTCTATAAAAAATTCTCTAATTATCGTAATAGCTAAGTTGATCGATGGAAAATTAATAAAAATCAGAAATTAAAATATCATAAATTTTCTAATTGTGACTTTGGATCGAATCGTATCCTTAACGCATTGTTCCAAAGTCCGACGATTATTTTAATTAAGCATGAGATTGTCGTGAAAAAATGTAAATAATGCATTAGCGAAGATAAGTGGAATGCTCTAAGAGCCCATATAAATAACCACGTAACATCATAGTGACCTTTTAACGCTTAACAATATCACATTTCACAAACACGATTATACAATTAGTCTGGAGTATCGTTCGAGTAAAACTGCAAATGATTTTAAACGAGTGTTCCGAGTTTTCCTTTTTTGATTATTTACAATCCCGATGAAGCTTCGATAAATTAATATTGCATACAAAAATCCACGTTTTTATCGATAAAACGTATTTTCACGTAAGATTTAATTTAATTGTATTTAATTTTCATACATTCTAAAAATTTGATACGATTTATTTCATTTAACCAAATAAATACCTTATCACCCCGATCGATGTAACAATGAACTCGAAGATGCGTATTGAATTGTAATTTACTACATTTACAAATACACATTTACAAATGAAAGACAACATTGAGAAACGCATCGAAAAATGAAATTGATATCGGTTAAAGCGTTATTATTTTTTACAAAGTCGCCAATAATGCACAAAGTCGATCAAAATAATCGCAAGCTCTGTCGTTTCGGGATAAATAAATGTAATACATCGATCACTCTCTCGAGTCATACGCAACTATCAACAACACAATACTCATCGGATTTACTTGATCGCGGCACGAAACAGACATGTGCTCTATTCTAATACGGTCGAGTGTTTCTAGTTGCGAACATCGTCGCGAGGTCACACCAAGCGATAACTTGACTTCGCGTCGTTGTTCAAGCAAAGTTCGATTCCTGACTTTCAAAACAATACCTCGAAGCTATCGGTTCGTTTGGTTTCGTTGCAGATCATCGATGGAGATTTCTCGGCTGTACTTGAAAAAGCTTGACACTTTCAACTTGGACATTTAAGTACTTCGTTGTTTGTTTACCATCGAATAAAGAATCATTGAAATTTTTAAGTTGATGGCGTATCCGAATTTAGATTCTATCGAAGCATATTCACTTTCGGTCTTGTAATAACTTGTATGCGTAATTTAAATCTGCCAAGCGTAGATTTTCTTTTGATGTAATTTCTTAAAATATTGTCAAAATATAAAGATATCCATTTTTCAAACACTTCGTTTTAAAACCAAGAAGATAATTTTAGAAAAATTACAGGCAACTCGAAGAGTTTACAAAAAAGCATATTAATTATTCATCGTTCCTTTTAAATTAATGGCTTTTTATTTTTTGTATAGGAATACAATAGAAAAATTCGGATCGAAGAAGTTTTATCGAGTTTTAAATTAAAATTTTATCTAAAAAATTTAATAATATACCGATGGATTAAAAATTTCTCGGTTAATTAAAAAAAAGTATATGTTGCTGGTCATAATAATAAAAAATTAAAATTATAAGTGATGGATGATGTTTGAAAAACGTCTACTTTTAACAACTGTCTACTCATTGTTTGACCTTATTTCAAAGAAAGTTATTGTACAAATGTTCATATTGTTTTAAATTTTTAATGCTTATCGATAATTAAAACCTAAAAGTTTCGAATACGTACAATCATATTTTTTAATTTTTCTACGATACTTATATTTGAGTAACATTTGTACAATTATTTTTTGATATCGATATATTTATACAAATCGTAACAGTTTTTCACAGCAATGATACAAATCGCAAAATTTCATTTAAACAATGAATTTTATCCAAGTTTATTATTTAGCATTATTTGTCCCAAATTTATATTTACACGTATATTAGAAATTTTAATTAATAAATATCGTAAAGTATAACACGAAAACTGGAATAAGAAAATATTTTGCAGCGTGTTCAAAAGGAATTTATATCGAAACATAAATAAGTATCTTAGAAATATTAAAATAGTATTTAATTCGGTCGATCGAGTAGAAGTACTTTTTATTTCCATCGTGGAATTTAAATTAAATTTTTTGCCACCGAGACAAAATTTACGCGAATAAAATTAAGAATACTAATTTCACGACAAAATATATATACGACAAAAGCTCGGTGCTGAAATTCTTGTCATCGCATTCACAATCGAGCCTATCGCCATATCAGTTTCAGACTTTGTGAACTAAGAACTTTCGACTTTAAAATTATCCGTTCCTTCCAACTCGAGAAGTTGCACGAAAATTTTGTTTATCTAACTTCGATTTTTTATAAGATAATCCCGCCAATGTGGAGACGGAATCTCGTCGGGTTGAATCAGAGATCCTAAAAAATATACGATCGAACGAATTCGCATCCGTGAAGTTACGAAAAAAAGAAAAACTAAATCGGTAATAAAAACACGCAACTGTTAACGAATTCGCGTATTTTGTAAAAAACCGAAGAAAAGATGTTTCCTTTGTTGATTCAGACATCATCGTGTTTTTAGCATTTCGTAAAAAAATAGAGAGTAGTCGAGCCTAATAAAATCTACCCCTTGCAAAGTTCGCGAAGAAAGAATTTTTAAAAGAAATTAAAAATCTATCCTGTTTTAGGCATAAATAAATACCCTTCGTCGGTGTTGGAATACGTAGAAAAAAGAAAAAACGGATCGTTTAAATTACAACGGATGCATTGATACTTTCCGTTTCTAATTGACCGTTGATGGTCCGATCGGAGTATCGAAGTGGAAAAAAAATTGTTCGTTGAAAAGAATGTTCTTAAGCATCGAGTCAATATTTGCGTAGTATTCGCATCATTTTCTGGTATAATTGTATAGAGTTCTGTGGTTAGGTGCGGACTCGAATAATTTCCAACGTAAATCTTATCCAAAACAGTTATATTGTAGAGTAAACGTTGGACGAATTGCATTGTAACCTACATGGAAGATCCGTTTATCGATCGAAATGCGTTTGTTATCGTTCTTCGAGCGAAAAGCTCGCGATCGCTTGTGACACAACTTTAGCAATTATATGGATTATTTTTACCCTATACACTTTAAATAACCTACCTTGGGGTACGCGCAGAAGCAAAAAATTCGTCTGCGTCTTGGCGTTTTACTACTTAATTTAGCGAACTTCCAACTTAAGAATAAAACCAATCTAGTATTAACAAATTAAAAGGTTATAGTTTTTTTAAAGTTTACCGCGTATGTTCAATGATCTTTTATAACATAAACTTTATTATGGAAATGCGTTTATTGAGAAACGTTGAGTTTAAATACGTGTAGTGCTAAATATAACCTCAAACATGCTGTCAGAAGTTGATGTGTTTATTAGTAATTATACACTCGTCGATCCTGAAGTGTATCAACTTTGGGTAGATGGATATTCGTGTAAGTGTTATCGTTTACTTTATTTAATTTGTGCGGTGAATTTTGATTCGTGGTATATTTCAAGCGAAAGTCTTATTGTTTTTTTCTGGCTTTATCCGTATGGATAATTCTAAATTGTTCCAATTGTGAATTTGCAATTGATTAATTTTGTTACCTCCGCTTTAAATTCAACAGCGAGCGATGCGGTTAATATTTTACAACAAAGAGGAATTTGTCAACAAACGAATGCACCGGTTGAATTGGTTGCTTCCGATATTTTGGATCATTATCGTACTTATTCCCTCCTAGAGAAGCTTTTGCACGCTCCGACCAAATTAGCTAGCGAACAGTTGGCCTTTCAAATGGAACCGCAAACTAGTCAAATGTTGATCGAAATGTAAGAATTAGATTATTAAAAAATGTTCTATTCGTACAAAGTTAACAAATACTTTTGCTACTTACTCTAATTAATAACAAATCTTGACTTTCCAGGTATTACGATTTTAACGACAGCGTAGCCAGAGAACTCGTGGGTAAGAAACTTACTTCGAAGAATAGAAAAGATATAGAGGAAGTCGCCGAAAAGACGGGAGTCACGCTAAAGAGTTGTCGAAGACAATTCGATAACGTGAAAAGAGTATTTAAAACCGTAGAAGACTTACCGGGTTCTTTAGTGACGAATATTAAGCAGCATTTTTTAATCCCCGAAGAATTAGCTAAGTATGGTTTACTTTTATAAAATCTGTAAAAGAGCGAGGATATCACCGTATTATCGATTTTGTTATTTGATTATGTTTCAGGAGATACGCGGCTGTAGTTTTTATCGTATGTCTTCGATTCGAAATGAATAAGAGAAAACTGCAATTTCTAACTTTTCCCGATCTATTTCACTGTGCTAATTGTATGATGTCGCTTTGGACTTATCAATATACAGGTTCGGAATACTTTGATACGGATCTCGATAGAGAATTTCTTCTAGAGTTACCAGAGTGCAGAATACTTTTAGAAAATGAAAAGCATCATAAACAGTGAGTTATATTTCTAACAATTATAAACTACGTTACAGAGGTTATTTAAATTTACCTTTTAAAGCGTTTGTATCGATTCGTCAATTTTAGCTTGGTTTGTATAAAATTAAAACCAATGTTGTTAGAAAGAGTGTATCAAGAATTAGATCTAAACTTCAGAACATACTCGAGGGCTATAATCGGTATCGCCTGTAACATACACCGTACCAGGGAATTAAGGTTTTTCTTCCTCGAGTTGGTGGAGAGATGCATCGAACCTTGGCGCCAAGTTAACTGGTCACATACCGATCTTCGAAATTTCCTTGCTACCTTTACTCAGTGCGCTCTCGACATGGATGTTTTAAGGTATGTATTATTTTTACCGTGACCTTTAAAATAATACAGAATCAAATAGATTAGTTATTTAACAAAGAAAGTAAAGATTTTTCGATTCAAATTTTTGTTTAAGATTGTTATTGTAATTTTAATATTTTAAATCCTTTTCGAAACAATTACCTCAACATTGTATATATAAACTATAAAAAAACAAATTTTTAGTTCAAATATGTTCAGTCGTTTAGAATTGAATCGAATAACGCAATATAGAAAATTCGATGCTTTTGTTACAAGAATAATGTTTATTATAAATAGTTAAATATCTCATAAAAAATATGAATTTTAAAAATAACTTTTAGTTATTATTTCTTCTTTTAAAATATGTCGATAAGATGCTTTTAGAAACGAATTTGCAATATGTACAATACCAACTGAAACACAAATTGTTTTATAGTAAAATATCTATTTATAGTTAAAATATTAAAATTCAATAATGTGAATAATGAAATTTCTTTTAAACAACAGAGAAAACGAACTTCGAGACGCTTTCGAACGTTACATGAAAGTGGTAACAAGTTGTTTGTTGCGTATGTATCATACATGACAAGTAGACACGGAGAAGATCGACGCGGAAAAGGAGAGCTTGGAAAGTTTATAGAGTAATAAGAAGTACGATATGATAGTATTTAAGATGTGTATATTACAATTTATTTTTTCTGTAATAAATAATTAATAAACATATGCAGCATAAATGTTGCATTGCGTTGTCCGTTTCGATAATTTTATTTATTTTTACAATAGCTGCTGTTAAATCAAAATATTCTCGCTGTATCGTTTTATAAAACAATCTATATTCGTAATAAATTCTATTATTTTGTTCAAAAATATCAAACTTAGAAATTGATCATGTTTTTCATAGTTATTCATTTAAAAAATAAAATTGAATAACCGATATAGCATTTATCTTATAAAATATTAAAAATTATTAAATCTCTTTATTGCTAAAGGAACATTCAGCTTGTCAACTTTTGTCGAGTAATTGTCGATCAACAACATTGAATTATCAAATTACTCGACTATAAAACTTATAATATCGATATCCTGGCAAGGATTTCGTTTTTAGTTCTTCGATGATTTGTTCCATAAATTAAAAATTGTCCTATAATTTTATTTTGTTAAAACATTATCATTCACCGTTTGTTGCTTCTTAAATTTGTACAAGTCCTTGCGGGACAAAATTGTCGTAGGGATAATAAAAGTCATAAAAATCTAAAACGGATTTAAACGAGCGAAAGAATCGATTTCGATTACGAAGATGTGGATTCTTGGAGAAACTAAAAAATGATTGTTCCTAACGATTGTACTCAATATTGTACACAATGTAATTACTGTGAAACTCCAAGTAATCTATTTGTCACATCGATTATGTCAGCTGGTACAGGCAATGCTTTCTGTTCTAAGCTTTTAGCATAAGGCATCGGAACATCAACTCCTGTTACACGAATCACTGGCGCTTCCAGATAATAAAAGGCTTCACCTGAAAAGTAACGTTTATTTATGTACATAATGTTAAATTTTAAAAGAACATATCCGAGTGTTTCGTTAAAATTTTGAGTCTGGTTATAGATTTAATTATTTTATATTTACTAATTCGCGTTCGTTTCGGTATGCGATTTACACTGTTGCAGAAGTAATTAAACTTACCGATAGCCTTGATAAGCGTTAAAAATTAGAATTCGTTAGAATGCAGATAACTGCTGATTTTTTCTAGACTGATAGTACGTGAAAATGGATTCTTTTTAAAAAGAGTAAACACCAATATAATTTGAATTCAAATTCTGATCGCGTGAAATTAATTAAAATGCTCGCAACGGTGATTAAAACAGTCTTATAAGAAATAAATCATAAGAATAGAATGCACCTACTTTCCATAATTCTTGCAGAAATTTCAGAACCGATACCACATTGTGGCCATCCTTGTTCCACGCTAATAATATGATGAGTCTTCATGACCGATCGAACAATCGTTTCCATATCCAATGGCCTCAACGATCTAAGATTTATAACTTCTGCTTCGATACCCTTGCCAGCCAGTTCGATGGCAGCCTCCAGTGCCAATTCAACCGCTTTGGAATGTGCCACCAGTGTAATGTGATAACCGACTCGCTCGATCTTTGCCTTTCCAATGGGTAGAACAAACTCTTTCGTGAGTGCTTCGTCGGACATAGGATACTGAACACCGTAAAGTAATTCATTTTCCAAAAATACTACTGGATCGGGATCTCTGATAGCAGCCTTGAGCAGACCTTTGCAGTCTTCGCTATTGTACGGAGAGACAACCTACGAATGGCAATTCACTATTTAGTTATTTCATCGACATCGAAGTTGACGGATATTTATTTTGGATCGGAGGTACCTTTAAACCTGGACAGTGGGCGAACCAAGCACCGAAACACTGAGAATGCTGAGCTGCTACACCAGCGGCGGCACCGTTAGGTCCTCGAAAAACTATAGGTACATTGTATCGTCCAGCGGACATATAAAAGGTTTTGGCAGCGGAATTGATCATATGATCGATCGCTTGCATAGCAAAATTAAAGGTCATGAATTCACAAATTGGTCTTAAGCCACCCTAAAGCGTGAAATAAAGGAAGATTTCGAGAACGTGTTTGACCGATGTAATAACGAAATTTGTAATTTAAATCTCAATACGATAAGTAGGCGTATTTCATTAGTTACTTAGATTTAAATCCTCCGATCTTACCATAGCTGCACCAACCGCTATACCGCAGAAACCAGCTTCGGTAATAGGTGTATCGATAACTCGATTTTCTCCGTACTTTTTAAAAAGACCACGGGACACTTTGTACGCTCCGTCGTACTGGGCAACTTCCTCACCCATGATAAAAACTCTGTCATCTCTTTCCATTTCTTCGTCCATCGCCGAATTCAACGCATCTCTCACCGTCATCTAAAAGTTACAATTTAAATTTTCTTTGATAAATTTTTCAATTCCTATTTTCCTAGTAGTTTTCATACAATTATTCATGTATTCACTAATTCAATGTTCCTAATACTTTACAAATATATATATTTGCTACTTTTCTAATTATTATTATATATATATGTATATATATATATATATATATATACAAGAATTACAGGTTTAAACATATATATATATATATGCGTACGGTGTATATATAGATTCGTCAAATAGTTGCCAAAAAAAAAAAGTTTGACGCGACAAAAACATTTATCAACGGAAAGTTTTTATAACTCGATATAAAATAGTTGTATTTTCTTCACAAAAAAACTACAAACAGTTTTTATTAATTTATCTCGATTAAATTTTAACCAAAGTAACGAAATTTTAACCAAACGCGATATAAAAAACTAACAACGATTTTTCGTAAGAGTCATAGATGCCGAAAACAATAAAATAATTAAAAAATAGAAAAAAACATTACCCGTCGATAAAAATGAAATTTTCATTCATAATTTGAAAGTAAAGGTTCGAAAACAAGTGACCTTTCCACGTCCTTCAATAAAAAGTATTCCCGGAATAAATAAACGATCGGTCGGTATAAAAAAAAGACGAAAGAGATTTTGGAATAAATTTCGTTCCGAATTTTCGAGTGTCGAAAACTGTTAAAAACCGAACCTCGAAAAAAATAAGGACGGACCGAGATAAGCCCGCCGCTGGAGGTTATGTGATATCGTTCGCGAGCAGAAGCGACGGTAACCATATAAAAAAAATTTGACCTGCTGTGCAGCTGTCCATTTGGAAGTTGAAAACGATCGCCTCGTGACACCCCTAACGATATTCTGCGAAAAGAAAGCGAACATTTAGCAGTCGAGGAAAAAAAAATCGAAACGAACACGATTTTATTGAAATAAAAAATGGTCACGTGATTTATTTGTACTGTACCGCGAGCATATTTCCTCGAGTGCAAGTCGTCGTTCGATAATCCCCGGATTACTCAATGCTCGCCTCTTCACTCCGATTACGTAGAGGAGAATCTTGAAGCTTTTTGTCGCCCGCACAGTCGGGAGGCGCGCGCGCTTCGGATTAAATAAAGAAAAAAAATGGTTAGCTCGGAAAGGGATGTGCGACGTCCTCCTCGTCGTCAAAGACGTCTTCTCGCTAGCTGGGTAACCAGCTACACCAGCACACTAGACCACCACCAGTCCACTTTCGGATAGTGCCGCCACCTACTAGATCTTAGCTGGCCAAAAACTACCGGCTGATAATCCTACGAAAAAATCCGGCAACTTTGACAACATTTCGTTCGCTTCGAAACGACTGTCGTCCCGCCGACCTCGAAATCGCGTCGAGGAAAACACCGGTCCGGTGTCTCACCGGCACCTTCGTCGGCACCTTCGTCGGCACCTTCGTCGGCACCTTCGTCGGCTCCTTCCCACCTCGACGACCGTTCGCTATTCCAAAACACCGATCTTTTAAAAGTTGCTAAAGGACGTTCCGAAAGTTCGATTCGATCGATGCAACTCGCCAAAATTAACGAGTTTCTTTATTTACCCGTACAATCGTTGAGTTGTCACCGATGAATTTCGTATCGCGAACGATAAACCGACTGTCGAAATTCGACCGAACTAAATCACTGGATGTCGTTGGAAGAACGTTCGAAAATCGATTTTTTCCTTATCAAAAGTATACCGTTACGTGGAAGGCAATCGATACGCGACTTCGTAAGCAAAAATTCCAAATACCAAATTAACTTCGCACAAATATAATGTTTCGCGTTTCTTCGATTCGTGAATTTTAATTTCGAAACTCGGCTTTTCGTTAAGAAAGAACGAGTCCTTTATTAAAAAAAAAATATTTTAACGATTGTCGCGGTCGTTCGTAAGACGTTACGATAATTTATAAATCGACTCGAACTTTATTCGTGTATGGAAAATTTCTTATTTTTTAATTATAAATTCCGATTAAACGTTGATTCAAGTGAAACTGTTGCGACACTTGTAAATGCAAAGATACGTTTTGTAATACGCGTACAAATGAGCAATAAAAATATTATTCGATCAAATGATATACAAACGCGAAAAAAAACCTTTGAACGCTTATCGATATTTATCGAAAACCCGCGAGAATTTTTTTATATAATTTCAAGGTTTCGTCGATCTGTTTCTTTCGAATCTCTGAAAGAAAAGCAGATCGAAAAAATTTAAATAAATTATAACGTATACGGTATTTGCTTCCAATCCAAACGAATCGTAGATGATGTTTTTATGTTAAATTGTAAACCTTGCGATCGCGAAATTACGGTTTCACGTAATTGTAACGTAATAACTCTTGTACATGGTAAGATTTTTTGGACGCTCGATTGGTGCGAAATGTACGCATCGAAGATCGATTGGCCGAAACACATCGATAACGTACAAATGAAGACAATAAGCCGAAGCAAGATCATCGCATACCATCTTAATTTACTACCTCGGACTCGGATAGTACGACCTAATTTGCTGTTTTTGCCTCGTGTCATTGTAACATTCTATTTACGAGGAGTGGGGAAACTGGAATGCAGAGCTCGATTTAATGGAGAGATCGACGGGAGAACTCTAAAAGGAAAAATGCTATTATTTTAATAATAACTAGAATTTTCAGTGCATAAAAATATTTTTATACAAGCAAATAAAATTTAATACGGCATCTAAGGATAAGCGCAGCGATACGCGTTTCGAAAAAGGGAACCTGCGATACTAAATACAATCTCGTTTCTTGCGTCATTTTTAACGTCGTATTTCTTTTAAATTATTCGTTACTCAAACATAATGTCTTGTTAACATAATGTCAATTTACAAATTTTATACGTGCATTAATCGAATATTATATTCCATACAATGTAAATACTCGAAGACATTGCAGTGCACTTAGATTTTTTTAACGCGTTGCCGAGAAACGTTTTATCCCATTTCGCAAGGATACTCCACTTTCATATATCTATACGTATCTATACGTATCTATACGTATCTATACATTTAAAATATCGACGTTGACTAATTAAAGTTGCGTGCCTTTCTAAGTTATTCATAAATTTACATTATCGCGTTGCAAAGTGGCTTCGATCCGAGGCTCACGTCACGCCATAACTGCAAAAGTGGCGGGAAAGTCTGCAACACGTGGTGAAAAGCTTTTATACGCGAACGACGTGAAAGTATCCGCGTTCGTAACAGAAGACTCGCGACTGCAGAAATACGTAAGTCATTTATAATCGAACGATCGCAGCCGAATCAAACTGGATACTTTCTTCTAAATTCAAATTCATCCGAGGTTATTGGAATACGTACCGTTCAATTTTTAAACTTTTTTAAACGTACGTTTTTTTTGGCTTTGCTTGTAATTATTTACATACCGTAAAATTCACTTGAAAAATTATGTATCGTATTACCGAATTCATTAGCGATATTGAATTTAAAAATCAATGCTTAAATTTTCGTATATTTACCGACTACTAATAGAATTATTAGAAAAATGTTTTTCTACAATTATAAAAAAAATTTTTCAAACACCCATCTCTTACAATTAAATCTTTTTACAATACAAAAAAATATATCGATATTCGCTATTTAAGTTTTTAATAAAATTAGTGAAATCGTGTAATTATATACGTTTATGGATTATATAAATTTAAATATATTTAGAATTGAAGGTTATGTTATACAGGTGACGATACGATGATACGACTTAACGATCTTATCATTTTTAACGCATTATTAGGCATTATTAGTTAAGAGAAACAAATTAAATCTATTTTAAATATGTCGCTTGAAATAATATTTCTAATGCTGTACGAAATTTAATTTCTTATATTTAAAGTAAAATAGTTGTTTATTTATATTTTTTGATGGATAGATTAAATTATCGATATTTAAATTAATGTTTTTTAAGTTATATATTAAATTTTTAAAAAACTTTGTACAATAAAATAAAATTTGTTAAATAAATTATTTATACTAATTTAATACGTTTTTATCCATAATTAGTTGTTATAAAAGTTTTGAAATATGTAACATTGGTTTCAATTTGACAAAGTAAATTTCAATTTTATCAAACTAAAATTGAAGCCTTCTAAATTTCTATTTATAATAATTATGTATGTATTTCATCCATTGTTGCATGGATACTTCGATATTTTTTATAAAATCATTTTTACTAAATATTATATTGCAGTTATAAAATAACAAAGATAAGTACTTCTCATTAATTAATACCGACTGTCATTTACTATAAAAATGATGAATAGCTGTTTTTTGTAAAAGACTCAATCATGCGGTCAACTTTAATAAATATTAACATTATTTTTAATAAATATAATTGTACTATTTTTTATTGCATAAATAAATTATGGATCGATTAAATTTTTTATTATTTCCGAATGAATAATAATTTTATTATTTTTAATAAAAAAGTTATCAAGTTCCAATTTTTTAACATTAATTTACTATTCTTGGACATTCATAGTTAATGTTAAGTTATCCTACATGTTTTTACTCACATTGTTGTCTGATGATTTTCGTTGTCGAACAAAAATCATTTTCATTTCCGCGCTTTCTCTTTGTTTTTCTCATTTTGAAATCTCAATTAAACTCAATGTACATAAAATTAAGAGAATCGTTCTAAAATATAATTGCAACTCATTAGCAGAAACGTTAGTTACAAGAACAATATTTTCCTAATGTTGAAACAGTGGTCAAGAAGTTAATTTAATATCGAAGAAACAATTTTTAATACTTGATTATTTCTATGTGTTATCTACCACAAATTATAAACTTTTCATGTAAATTATTTACAAAAAAAAATATAAAAGAAACTTCTATCTCTTTAAAATACTCGATAATAAAAGAATATTAAATAAGACTGAAATATTTTTTGCGGTTTATATGAAAATAAAAAATTAAAAGACAGATGATAAATAAGATATAGAATAATTAACGACGAACGTAATAAGTATAAATACATTCGGAATATTGGAAAATATATAAATCCTTGTTGAATATTAAAAACCAAAGATTATCGTAAAGCCAATGAAAATCTAATCGATATAAATAATTAAAACAAACTCACACATTTATTTAATTAATACTACAAATATATTTTACACGATCGAAATACAATAAAAATGGTAAGAAATTAGTAATTTTACTTCTTTTCGATTTTAAATGTTTAAAATATGATACAAATATAGAAAAAGAAATAATTTTTTAAAATAAATTTATTTAGATCCATAAAATTTTCTTCCAGTCTGTTTCAATTTAAAATTAGTTGTAAAAATATTTTATTTTAGTTCTACTGTCTAAAAAAATAGAATTAGAAATACTTCAACATATACATTATATTTATAGTCTATCTAAGAATAAGATAATCCTTTAGTTGTGTTCATATGCGTGTGTGCACATAAGAATAATACAACGTTTGTTCGTACCAACGAATCATTAACATCGTCTCGGCCATCTCTATTCATAAAAGTATTTTATTCGAGCCTGGAAAATAACTCGTTTATGTAACTCAAACTGATTTTTATATTTTGATAAAAGTCAAGCAGATTTTTACGAGATGGAGTTTACGATGTTCGCGCTGCCAAGAAACAATTGCGATAATTGCCTTTGGGCATAGCCACCATGGAATTGCCATTGAAGGTAAAGTTGGTATACGTGCCATGGACGTCGTTCCTCGTTGATACATCAATTGCAGGTCAGCAATACGTCAACTACTTCTATACAAGCAGGAACAACTGTTTCAAGGTTCCTTTCGGATACACAAGAAAACAAGTTTTTTTCAGTGGCTCTTGTTTAGAATCAGTAGGTCGAATCTCGGATCGGATGGACGTTCTTCGACGTGCTTTTAATTTTCGGTAAATACTTTTAAATGTCGTTCGGCTCATTGGAACGAATTATTGTTCAGTTTTATAAACAATATTATCGCGAAAGAATATAAGGAACGATATTCTTTTCGTAGAGAGTTTTGGAATCTCCGAGAAAAATTAAAATGAGTAAATTTAAATTTACGCGGGACAAACTTTTTCGAATCGTAAACATTCTTTGTAACTACGATAACGATATTTTGGCATTACAATATGAACGTTAATATATAAGATGAACATACAAAAATTACTCGAGAGATGCTAAGCGTCTTCGATATGAAAGCCTTGATGTATTAGAAATTAGCGTATAATGGCTAATGTACTTTTGATTGCAACTAAATTTGTTATTGAGTCATTGCTTACTTCGTGTTCTTTTATTAATGTATAAAAGAATAATATATTCGAATACATTTTATCGTGCAACCGTTTAACTGTAATGTCGCGTAAATGGAAATTTACAATCACTTTCCGAACTAAATATTACAATAAAAAATATTGCATTTATCGCGTATAAAAATGTTTAAGAAATACACATCAACGATTAATGAAGTAACTATGGAAATTCTATTGCATTAATTTCACTACGTTAATTTTAGTAAAAGAAAGAGCATTTTATGCACCATAAAAGCGGATATTGCGAACGTACTCGAATATTTGTTAGCAGTTTGCGTTCGTCCCCACCATCTTAACTTTCAGAGGCCAACATCATTTTTCTTTATATTTCGCAAACATTGCTTGCTTTTTTGACATAAAGTACAAGTGCGCGACTTTCGTAGAAGCGTATACGGAATGAACTATCAATTATGCTTTTTATGAGAATACATAGATAATGATCGTCGTGAGAATACATGCCAAAATTGGACTTTAATAGACGTCGATTTATCACGTTCTATAATAGCATTGAGTTTAAAAAAGGGTATTTATGAAATCTTTTAAAGTATCTTTTCATTTCATTAAAATATAGCATAGTTATTAAATTCTAAGTAATGTTCAATACTAATAAATAATTATTAAATATGATAGACTGGACCTTTTACCACGAATAAAAATTAGCATATGTATGAAAGATCCAATAACAAATTTCTTAATACAAATTCCAAGGATCAATTTTTTTCCAATCTGCGAATCAATAAGTTATCGGAAAAAGATTAAAAAATAGATCTGGACTAAATTTTTATATACTTATTTATAGCTTTTATAAGTTTCTAAATATTATTAGTATGTTACACAATTTCTTTCATAATTTTTATTTTTTAGAACCTAAATCTTGAGAATTTTAATACTAATCTTTCTTATCGAGTTTCATAGTAACGAACACTTCAAAATATTTTATAAATAATTCATGAATTCTTACAAAAAAATTATAATAAGTCAGAATTGTTGCAATTCGAAAGTAAACGTTATTTGAAACTATTTGAAAACATATTTTAATTACTTTTATTAATTTTTTAGTTTAAAAAATATATCTCAAAATTTTACTATTATGTTTATGTTTTTATGTCTGATACACGTATAAAAAAAATTATTTAAATAAATCATATCTAGCAAGCTATTGAAAAATAAAGTCTGCATCGAATAAAATGTATAAATACCTTTAATTTATAAAAATACTTTTCTATAACAAAAATGTCGTTCATTGAATCAACTTAACAAATTCCTTTTATTTTTTAATATATATAATAACTTTAGTATAATTGCTAACATTTTTCTCATATAATTGAAACAAATTATAGTATTCGATATGTATAAAAATCTTTTTAGAGGTTGTTACATGTAAAAAAAATTATTTTGAACCGATAATTTATAAAAAATTGTACATAATGTATATAAAATATAATATGAAGTGTAATTGAATAATCTACTTATTCCAAATAAAGAAAATCTATTTAAAACAAAAAAATATTATCAAACAAATATATTTTATACTTACTTTGATACGAGATTGAATTTATTCTACTGATCATGCTAAATTTATATAATACTTGTTATACAATACACTAAATATTTGAAAATCATTCCTTCAAATGTGAAAAGAAATCTGCAACTGTACACGCACTATATAATTAATACATAATGACACAGCTTATATTAATGCCGAGCTATTTTTATTTTTCTTAAACACTTTTCAATGCAATGAATAATTTACAAAAAATTAAAATTAATTAAAGATACAAATTTTTTATATTCATAAATTTATAATCTATAATTTGTATAGTTACTCTAACGTAAAAAATGATAAAAATATATATTTAAAAAAAAAAACAAATTTAATAATACCATGTGTATTTTGAAATTTTAATTTGCAATTAAATAGTTATTACAATATCAATAGACTCATTTTTATTCTATTAAATATTACGTTCAAGAAATAAATTGATAACATATAATAAATACTTACTAAATTATCTTCGTATGTAGAATTTTAGTCCAAGTTTTAAATTGTAACAATAATTTGCTTATTGTCTTTTTATTTATATTCGTCATTGATCGATGAATGAATATGACCTTATTCGCAAATGCTCAAAACGTTAAGTTTTAATTTGGAACGAAAGAAATTATTCATTAATTTAAATGAAAAAAATTGAAATCAAAATTTATCAAGAATTGATAAATAAAAATGAGAAATAAAAAATTCTATTTTGTATAACTTAAAATGAAAATTTCGTCACTTTATTGTATTATTTAATAATATATATTAGTAGTAAAACATAATTTTAGTAATTTTTATAATTCGAATGATACAAATAACCGAATAAACGGTGTAAAAACTTATAAAACATAAAATATTATTATACGATTTTAAAAGAAAATTCAGATTTTAATTATCATAAAATTGATTTAAAACTATAATTTTATGTACTCCGTATCCAGTTAAGTATGATTATAAATATTTGAATAGTCTTAATAGCTTATTACAAAATTAAAAAAAAATTGAATGAAGGTGAATTAGCTCATGTTTCAAATGTAATTTATTTACACAACGTAACCGCCATTATTCAATTGCATAATTGAAAATGAATTAATGTTGCCGTTGAAATAAACAAACCTTAACTTCGTCTGCTTAGCGTCGTTAACCTCTTTCTCATTTGTTTATCAATATTTCACACGGTTTACAACATAAATGAATTTGTAAATCACGATTTGATCTCACACACGACGATTTTTTTTGCTCTACAAAACATTCATTCGTTATTGTGAAAAGACGTAAAATAAAGTTCTTTCTTCTTCGTTAGATAATTTAAGGGAGCAAATACGAAGTGTCGAAATTTAAAAATGACCGATAAACGATAATAGCTTTATAGAGTCAAGATAAATAAAATACATGAATAAGCTCGTATGTACTCTTTTGAAAGAGGTGAAATACACGAATGTTTTCGGGGCATTTTGAGAGATTTTTATTAACGAGAGAACAACAGTTTTTGTTATTTTTTAAATAGAAGTCAAGAGAAAAAACCACTAGAATAATGTCTAGAATAAAAATGTCAACTTCTCGCCTCGTTTTTTTCTTTTTTTTTGTATAATTCTCTTACAATGTTCAACTTATACGCATTGTTTTACACGCACAGTTAATTTGTTCAATATATTAATAACAGAATAGTAGACGAGAAGAATATAGATTTGATAATTTTTTCATTAATAGTTTCTTTAAGTTTAGATAGAAGTTCTCGTCGGCATAAATTCTTTACACGTGCATAAATATTTTATGATCGAAACAGAAAAATATCATTATGTGTTTTTACTGCCCTAATCTATAGTAGACTATGATAGATTACAAGAGTTTACCAATAGTGAGAATATAATAATATTAGGAATAATAATGATAATAATAACGATGATCGTTATAAGTTTGAAATTACTTATCATTGTTAATAGGTACAATGTTTTAATGTATCTATTCAATCGATTTTACCGCAATTAATTTCATAGGTAAATTCTCGTTATACTTATTTTCAAGCTTTAGTTCATTCTTCTAGCCTAAACTCACAGTAGAATCGTAGCGCAATGAAACTTTTATTTCAAACTTGTATTTTATTTTCTTTAATTGATTTACGTATATTTATTCGATGTAAAAATAGCATGTATTTATTTTAGACTTTTTTATTTTTATCGTACGATAGAAATAAAAATAATTAGAATATTATTAAACTTTATATGTGTATATATAAATATTCTATACTAATTTATATATATATACATACATACATACATACATATATATATATATATATTAGAACTTTAAAAGTAAAATTATTTTACTCCGCAATATTGTGGAATTATTAATTATTTTTTATTAAACACAGCTTATTTTATAATTTATAAATTTAAATTTGTAGGATTATATTTCTTATATTAAATAAATTTATCAATCCTCACAATAATTTGTCTATTATACCATCTATTTATACTTGTACAAATTGTAAACTCTGATAACTGTAAATATATAATAGTATTACCGAATTAATTAAATTTATCATTTCAACTGTATTAAATTATTATATTAAAAAAACTTTTTTATATAGATAATAACGAATACTCTTTATCGTACTTCAATTAATTACATCATCCATTTAAAACAAATAACATAATTAATTCATAAACAATCTAATACTACAGTTCTCGATATGTTCTAAAATTTTTTAATATTTTTTGATTATTAAGTTTATATGCAATTTTAATTTTTTTCTTAATCGATTAAATGTATTACACAATCTGCTTAAATTATATTTAAATAAACACTAAGAGAAAGAAGCATAAAAATGACTGTTTTTTTCATATCGATGATTTCTTCGATTTATGTATACGAAATCGGAAAACATCAAAATAGCTTATTTAGATAATAGTAACAAGAATTATTAATAAATATTTTGAAAGTTTTACTGTATAATAGAAATATGATGTACATAATTTAAATAAAATTATGTAATAAAAGTAACTCTCTGTTTTTCTAAGTAAAGTAAAAACTATCTTTGGTAATTTAAATCGAATCGTTTGTACAATCCGAATAATAACGCGTGGGTGTGTATATGTGTTTAACGTTGCAAAAAAGACGTTTCAAAGCGCATCGATTCTACCGGGCGAAAATTGTTCCATGAAAAACAAATTTTATAGGAAAGCGCATTGTGGCACGATTACATTCATCGGATCCTTTCTTTCTCGCTCTTTTTTCAAATACATCTCTTTCACCCTCTTACACATACATCTCTCTCTCTCTCTCTCTCTCTCTCTCTCTCTCTCTCTCTCTCTCTCTTACACATTCTGGTTTCCTCATCTTCACAAAATATATAGAGAGCGTAAGGCGCTAAAAGGTCGATTAACATCCGCAACGGTGCTTAGTCTCTTTCCAATTGGTGAAGATACATTGAACTTCACAATTGCAAGGCTTTTGGTCATTTTCAATGATCATATCTTATCACAACAGTTGTTTAACGTCGCATAAAAAGTTAATGTACCGATCATAATTATAAATTAGAAAATACCGTACAATATGATTTAAGAAGTCGTCCTCGATAAATTATAGAATCTTACGATGAATTTTTATCATTTTTTATTAGTTTAAGCATTTAGATTAAATTGTATACGTATTCTATTTATTAGCGAATTTTAAAAGAGAAATTTCGAACGAAACAATCGACGCAAATTTAAAATATTTGACTTTCCTTCGGAATCTTCACCATTTTAAAGTTAGGACTAGCATCGCGTTGTGGTTACATTTTTTTTGATAACTGTTTCTAAAATTGCGAAAAATTGAAGTTTGGGGAGAAGAATTATCCTCGCAGTCGATAAAAACGCCATGATTATGGACAAAGTGAATATTGCCTCGAAGAATATATTCGTTTGGTTGGAAAGTAACTATGTACTGTAGCAGATTCGAAAATACGTTTTCTTCGGAGATTTACATTACTTTTCCTTGTTTATAGGTCAAGAGGTATAAGTGATATATAATGCACACAAGTTTTACTTTTCATCCTTTATCGAATGAGCTATTCTGTAATATATACTAATGCACATGCGAAAATATAGTAGTAGTATAGGAAAGCTCATAATGAAGACCATTCGTTTCATACTTATATTCTTTTAATCAAATCGCAGTTCAAGGTAGATTATAACGTTACAGAGAAAACCTCGCCTTTCACCCAAGGAAAATCTTCGTCGATTCGTCGAGTTACGTATCTAGACGAGAAAAATTCTTACGATATTTCGTAAATGATAAAAAATATTTGCTTCTTAGCGAAACTTTTGTATAGATCATCGTATTCGAGCTATTTATGGAATATATTTTGTAAATATTAATTATCTTCTAAAAATGATATGTAGTTTATATGTATTCGTAAGATCCAAGCACAACGTCGCTTAAGAAATCATCATCTTTTTTCTCTTTCCTTCGTAGAAAATTTAACGTTTATATAAATATTAGAGATTCGATAGAAAGTAATTTTGAAAAGATCCTCGGCGAGTCGACGAAGCGATTTCTCGGGTATGGTCCATTTTTTTAAGGGCGAGATATTATACAATGTCGAAGCTTGACGCGGAAAATCGCTTTTAAATTTTCAAAAGTTATCTTCTTATAGCAAAACTAACCATCGACGATCGTAACTTATTTTGGCTCTCTTTTATTTATCGTTTCCATCGAGTCTCCGAGTCGCGAGTTTGCGTACAAACCCGCGAATATAGTTTCACCGATATCGTGTCGCGTGCAAAAAGTATATTTCAAAATATATCAATATAATATTTAACGACGAACAGCCGCGTGTAAATGTAAATGGCGATCCGTTTCAATTTCTATACGATCCGCGCCCATCTTATAATCCTGTGGGTACGTAGATACACAGAAATTTGAAAGAGACTTCCACAGACGAATTTCATTTATATTTGCCGTTTAAAATATTTTAAATATTGTAATTTAAACCCGGTAATTTAAATCGCGATCGTCAACGTTGGAAACACAACGAATTTATACCTCAAAAGCGCTTCTCCCGTCGATGCTTCCTTGGTTAAGATAGTCACTAAGCTTAATACCGCATTTCTTTCAGTTTCTTCCTCCATTTTATAACGCTACATTTATATCGCTTGTTTCATCCTTTCAATAATAGCACAGCACGGTTGATTGAGAGTTTCGCAGAAGTGTTAGTGTCGCTGCACGTCAAAAAGTGGACCGATCGTTAAAGTGAATTCTATAGTCGATGCGGAAAGAGGACAAATTTATAGGGGATCGTAAGTGTTATCATTCCTCGTCAGTTTTTCCTTTCGCAGCCTAAGATTCGTTTCGTTTAGCCGATTTCAACATCTTTATTCGAACGAAAGCTCGTTTAATTTTAAACCGATTTTTCGATTAAAATTGACAAATTCTTTTTTTTTTTTGCTTAAATCCATGATAATTTGTTTAAAAAGTCCGAAAACGATTCCCTAAAATATAAATTTCTTATTTTTGTCCGGGAGAATACAAAAAAGTTATTTATTCTTTTAACGTTACTCGTAATCAAGATACGCTCAGACGTTAAATTAAGAAGCCGTATATCAAGATTTTATCGGAGAAAAATTCCAAATATTTCTTTCCGCTCCTTTAAATTTCCTTCCGAACGAATAACAATAAAGAATTTCTCGTTCTTCCTATATTATCGGATGAAAAGATCGATTCTGCCGGCGAGATAAAAACAAAAGCGGTCGATGATTCAATTTCTGGACCGCGCAGTGCACAACACCTCGGCGCAATTTATAATCATTATACAAAACTTCGCGAACGCATATTTTAACAATGCTTACCGCCTCAGTTCTAACTTTTAACTTTTTACTTTTACTCCGCATCCTCTACTAAAAATATTTACACAGCGCTTTCCAATTCGCTTCGACGATTGCCGATACCATTATTCGGATTTGAAGCCGCGTTCGCTCAAATCTGTTTCTCTCGATAGGCAAAGAGATAATCGTTTCTTTATTTATTCTCAACTATAAGAAAAATTAAGTTTTTCCGCTTTCGTTTTATTAACCGATGGCTTTTAATTTTAATTTTCCAGGATTCACGTGAGTGATATTGAAATTTTACGAGTTGGAAAAGTTTCGGGTGGATTTATAAGAAAGGAAAAGTCATTTCTACATTTCGAGATAAAAAATTATCACCTAGAATCGGTTTTTTTATAGATTAAATAAGAATTTAATCGAAACATCGATACAATTAAATATGTTTAAAAATAAACCTGGAAGATATTTTCAAGATTTTAAGAAAAGTGTGCAAGTGATAAATTGTTTTGTTTTCTCAATTACATGTCGTTAATTTGCTTCTAGAACACGGCATAATGTGTGTGTTGGTGTATTGGTGTGTTGGTGTGTATACACTCGATGTCTTAACGTGCCAAACTTGTATAGTCCGAGTTTCATCGTTTCGGTTTTATATGTAACTGTGCCTCCGAGAATTTATATACGATTACAAGTGTATTCGTAAATAAAAATGTATGCGATTGTAAGGGAAGACTGTAAAAGCGAAAGAATTCAGTGCCTGGTGAAGTGTCAGATTCAATTTACAACTTAACCTCTTAACGTAATTTGACTAATATTTTAATATTCTTGAACGTTGGATATACTGTGAAAATATTATAAGTTTGCATGAAAAACTTAACGTAACTAATTGAATAACTAATGGAATTCTGATTGAAGTAAATTGTACGATCGATTCTACAAAATTTTGAGTTTTGCAAAGAGTTAAGAGGTTAAAATTCAAGAGTCGCTTTTTTTATCATTGATAATCGAAAAGTTAACAGGTGTGTTCTTCATTTTTTTTGCACGCGTGAAGGTTTGAAGTGTTAGCAAAGTGCGAATCGAGATCTTTATAAATGGAGACTTGAACGCTCATTTTTACCTTCTTCGTCGATACTTAAAATGTTACTTTTTATTATCATGACAAAATTTATAAAGGCACCGACCATTTTTTTCGTTTTATAGTCTTCGATCGACGCTACCTCCGTTGCATCTCAATAATAATTAATCGTTTGTTGCACATTTTTCTTTCTTACTTTATTACATTTTCAAGGAAATTTATGTAGCATCTCGTCTATTTCTGCTATGCCCATCTTTATTATTACTTATTATTAACACGAAATATTAATCTTTGTACGTATTATGTACGTATATATAAAGAGACGGACTGAAACCTGAAAGTTATTTTTTTATTTATACATATTTGCTTTTTACTTTTATGACAAAAACTGTCTAGAGGCTTTTTTTATAATTATTACGTAAAAAAGTACAACTACTATGAAAGTTTTATCTTTCTTATTTATTAAGACGCTGCATTCTATAAGTAAATATCACTAATTTTAATTCACCATAGGAAACCGTTTATCTAAACTATTTCCAAAGATAAATTAAAACAGTTTGTATCTTCTATTAGAATTTAACATCTTAATTTAGACTTATTAAGTCCGTTGAAAAAAATCAATGTCGAATCAGAGCAACTTTCATTTTACATCATTGATCCGATTATAATATATATATGTATATATCCATATATAAATATTGGAAACATGGAAAATAATCAACGCTCAACAACTCTAAAATAAAAAACGCCGATCTATGGATTTCAAAAACTTTAATATTATATTTATTATTTGTAAAACGACGCGACGGTTTCGAGAACAAAATGTAATCGTCACCGTTCGCTCGACAATTTTGATAAATTTTTTTTCAGCGTATTACCGTTATTTTTCGTTATTGTGACTCTCACGGAGTTAGAGAAATATATATTACCGTCTTGTGAAATCTAAAACTCTACTCGTACCTTGGCAGGATTAAACGTGTACGCGTTTATTATCCTTCGTATCGAATATTCGTCTTAAAGTTGAAAAGGTAAAGGAACGCCGAACAAATTTAAAATATTTTAAGCATAGCAGAAAATTTCGAGAGCAGAACAACTTTGTCACGATTACTAAATAAACGATACGAGATGCTATTTTTCGTTTGAATCCTTCGAACGTCTTCCTGCGTGTTTTTATATCCGCATTTTTTATTTGTTTGGTTTCTATTAAATCACAATTATCGAATACTGCAGCAGACGAGTCGCAGTAAACACTTATACTAGTAATTATACTTTTATTTTGAATTTCAATCGAATAATAATTTTCTCAACGATACAATAATACTCTCTTTAATGATATTTTATAATAATCAAACGTTATTCAGTTTTATAAATTATCAACTCATATATCCGTAAATACGCTAAATAGGAAATTTTTTCTTTTTTCAGTTACGCGTTTATTTAAGTAATTACACGTTACATTTTGTTTTTTCTTCTTTTTTCCTTTATTACACGCATCCGCGTATATATACATATTTGTCGCTCGCCGCTTCCTTCGTTACTCCGTGTCAACTTCGCTTTTACTTATCTCGTTTCTGGTTTTTCTTCAAAATCGTTTCTTATCAGTGCACGCATTCTTCTCGATAAGTACCGCGAATATTTGTTTTCCTTTCCCATAGTATTAAACTTCCGATACATCGCTCATCTTTATATCGTTTTTCGGTCTCTCGAATATCTATCAATTACAGACTTACATAGCCTTGGCATTTTTATAACATATATATATATATATTAACCACAAAAGCGTTTCGTTCGTCCGCTAACGTTTCGACGCATTACGAGGGGAAATACTTTCAAGCGCCATTTTCTCCTCCTCCGAATCCTTCGCCTCCTCATCATCCAATTCGCGTGTCTTCTATTTCTCGGATCCCGAGTGCGAGTCTCGGTCAAACTGTCGCGGGAACGGCAAAGACGTCGCGCGTAATCGAAAGGACACAAGCGTCAACCAATCATCAAGACGATCGATCGAGACGTTCAACTTCGCGCATCAACAAACGAACAAACGAACATCCGAGCAGCTCGTGTCCGATCTCATCGCTCGAATCTCAGTTTCTCGAATTTCAATCGATAAATTTTCCTACGAGTAGTTTCGTAAGGTCTAAATTTATTAGCTACGCGACCTGTCCGAACTTACTTATAATTATTACTTTTGCTTATTTTTTTTTTTGCTTATTTTTATTGGTTGCCGAGACAAGCGAATGCGAAGGAACGATTTTCTCCTCTTCCTCCTCCTCCTCCTCCACCTCCTCCACCTCCTCCACCTCCTCTTACTCCTTCCTTTCGCGTTGGAGCGAAACTGGACAGCCGGAAATATGTTTTTAGAACCAACTGGTGGCTCCGCTGAATTTGGTGGACAGGCCGCCGATCCCCTTCTCGAACATACTACCGACTCGGCTGGCTACGTTCGACGTGACGTTGCTGATGCTTATGCCATCCTCGCCCGTTAAATTTTCAACCACCGTTACTTTTGTCTTGGGCCTCTCCACGTCGTCGTCGTTGCCGTTCTCCGACAATCCCCTGGAAAACGCAAAACAGAATTAGACTCTTTCCCCGACCTTCGACGCCCGGATACCAATCGATCGATCGACGACTTTTTTTTTTACAAGATTCGAATAAGAATACGCGCGTCTCGTTCGAAAATACATTTTAATTCCATCATTTTAATTTGATACCTTCTAAATTTAAATGCGATAAATATAGTGCTTTATCGGTTATTCGTAATGTCCGTAAATGTCTTTGAATAATTTTATATGGATCGTTAAATATAACTTATTTTTCGCCGACGCGTAATTTCTGAAATAAAAATTGCGGTATCGAAGACTATAAATATGTTCCAACTATCGTGATTCGATAGCCTCGAATCGATAAACTTAAATTTTTGGTCCGTGCGAAGCTTAATATTTTTTTCCTATTTAACGCGGCTATTATCTTATATCGTTCAATTTTAGTAACTAAATTTTATCGAATTATTAAATTTAGTTGCGCCGTAAATAAATTCATCGCGATGGACGCGGATTATTATTAATCAAGGTTTTACTATTATCGTAACTGAAGTCATTATAGTTTATCGTAATAAGTTATACGGTCGTTCGGATACTTTCAGAGATAAAACTTTAACGTCCGAATAGAGAACTTACTCTTCATGATGAGAGCTCATGTTTAAGGCACAAGTTGCTTCTTCCGTCTGCATCCTTTGAGATATCGTTTGATATGTCTTCGAGTTGAGTTTGTCCTCCATGACTCCCTGAAGCTCGAAATCCGAGTAGACCTTCTTCACGATATGAGCGAGGCAAGTGCACTGATACAGATGTAAACTGTGATCCATTCGTTCGGTTAACCAGTTGCACAGCAGCTGGATCTGCGTCGTGTACCATTGCTGAAATTGCGAGAGAAACGATTTTACCGATTTTGATACCGATTCGAGTTCTAAGTGCGACGACACCTCATTTTCCACCGCGATATAATTTTGGCGCGATCGTCGCAGTGGATTTATTAAATTTGTCAAGCTCGAGAATTAAGTTCTCGGACCGACGAGATCGAAAACTGCCCCACCCACGACTAAACACTCGGATAACGAAAAAAGTTCCCACCTCGAAAAAGTTGAGAATCCAGAGTTCGTCGATGACCTTGCTGCGAATCTGCTCGGTGCTGTTCCTCGTGAAGCTTACGTAAGCTTGACCCATTTCCTTTCCGCTACCCGACACCTTCTGTAAAATCGATGAATCAAATTTATCCCAAGAGTCGTTGACATTGATAATGGAAAATCCAAAGATGCATCGGCTGATTCGAAATTACGTAGCAGCTCCACTTACCGCAAAACTGAGAAGCGAACCAATCAACGAACCTTCGTCGTAACGCGATAATTTCGATAGAGTCGCTTCGAGGATACTGACGAGCTTGTTAATCATCCCCTGTGACATTCCAGCCAGCGCCTTTTCTATCATATCGTCAATTTTTGCATGGTATTGATGCTGTGGTAAATACGAAAAATATGTTTTTATCTTTACTTGTATCGGTATTCGGACGCTTTAACTTCTTCGCGATCGAACGTTTCGCTTTCCGTGATCGTTTCGCAATACAATACATTTATTTTTTTCAGAACTTTTTAACTCATGCAAAAAATAGTAAATTCTAATAAATAAATCGAACTGTAAATTCTAACGGACAATTTTTGCAAAAAAATACTCTACGTTTATTTAAAAAAGCAAAAGTAAAAAATTACGAAGCATTTTTGCTTAAAAGATCATTTTTTCTAATTTTTTTTTCTATGTAATTAATTTTCTAAGGCTCAAATATTTTTTTTATTTATGCTTCTATCATTATTCCAAAGCTATGCTTATAATTACTCGTATCATCATTCTCGTTGTTACGATCTACGTTCCATGATAATTCTTTAAACTAAAAGGATTTTCATGTATCAACAAAATGTTCGAAAGAATTATACGTATTCTACCATAATATCGTAAGAGCTATCAGCAAATTATAATAAATTTCTGTGTCAAAGAATCAAAAAACTAAATTAAATAAATCTGCAGCATATCAATGTAAGGTAAATTAATTGAAACGATCTAAATAGTACTTTTAATTCGAAATACGTACACATTGTCTATGTAATCTACCTCTCGGAATCTATTAAGATATTCCTACGATAAATTCATAAAAGAATGCCAGAAGAAATGGATTCCTGATCTTGAAGGATCCAAACGTAAGCACGGAAACGACGAAGAAATTTTTTTTTCCGTAACCGTGAAAGCGCTTGGAACCTTTAAAACCAGGCTTCAACTAAGATAAGAATATAAATCCTTTTTACGTTACCCCTGTCCTTTTTATACATATTAAATCACACATTACTCTCATATCGTATCGTGATCATGCTTCCGCGAACTTACCACATCGACCCCATCGATAGAGCAAAGCTTAAAACTCTGATTCTTCGCATCCAATATAACGTTCACCATTGCGCACATTTCCGACGGTATGATGTAATCCGTGGAGCTGAAGGTCACCCCTTTTTTCAACCATTGCTGAAAGGCCACATCCGTCTTCTGAATGCAGGACTCTATCATATCGCAGGCCATCAGCTTGAGCCGCTGCTCGAGATGCGCCCGGAATTCCTGGTCGGGCCAATGGAGACCGCTGATAAAGGATTGGAGCGCGTCGAGTTTCCAGAATAAATCCTCGGATGTAGCACAGCCGTTTCCTTTGATCTCCCAGCGCTCTTTTTCGAAGCCCTTGTGTATCGATTGGTCGATCGATGTTTCCATCAGATCTACGTATCTAACGACCAGTGGTGCAAAAGTGTCGCGTAGCAGCTGATGGAAACGTCCGTCTCTCAGATTATCTGTAAATCGATGAAATTGCAAGGATGACGAATCGTTTATCGTTTTCAAAATTTTTCCCTTCGTCTACCGAATTATATTCTTAATATTACAGGGTATAAGCTCGGGAATTTATTGGAATTTTAACTGGAATTTTAACTAGAATTTTAACTAGAAGACTAAATTACGCTATAGTTGAAGAATTCTTCATAAATTTATTGGGTTATCTTACAAATATTTAATAAAAGTATAAAGTTGATATATTAAATTAAAATTTTTAAAATCCAAGGTTTCATCAAATTATTTTTCAATTTTTAGAAATTCATAAATATATTCTTACGAGTAGAATTACTACTGTATAATTATATCAATGACCGTATTTACCGCGAATTTAATATTGTATTAGAATATTAACGTTATCGAGAAAATAGAAAAAAGTGTGTCGCCTTGTCAAATAAATGGTACAAACTCTTTCGTATTAAACCGATACGTATAATTTAGAGTTTATTAAAATATTAAATTTATGCTTATTTCAAGGCTAATCAGATTACTCCATAATCGTACGAACTCGGTTGTCCTTAGCGTGTAAGTTATGATTATAAAATTAGAATATTAAATACGTATCGTAATTCATCAAAATAATAAAATGTTAACCACTTAAACTTTGATTCGATAATCGCGTACATTTTCTCTTTTCGCGTTCAACACGCTTACTTTAAAATAGTCGTCGTATGATTTTACTCGATATGCATAAAAAAATTTTGATATAATTACGGAATAAATTAGCTTTTACTGTTAAATTTTTTTTATAACCGTAATTCTTTTTAGTTAATATTATTTTAAGAAATAGAATAAAGCGTTCACATATTTTACATACGTTTACGATAAATATGATATAAATTATACCAAACGTGAAAAGTTCGATTATATAAATATTTCCAACGATGTTTTTACCTTTTTATCGACTAATAAGTCCGCCGATTTATTTTCTAGTTTTGAAAAAATTTGCGGTTATTTTTCAACTTGGAATATAGAATAAATAATTATATAAAACTTTCATAAATTTTGTAACGTATGTTTTATTTAATTCGTTGTAACTATATATATTGATTTAATATAAATAAATTTTCCTTCCAAAAGATTTATATTATATAAAATATTATTCCGTATTAAGTTTTTTATCATCTTTAGCTCGTAAAACATCCATTGCTCGATGATTTTTATTTAGATTTTTCATTACACAGTGAATTGAACGAATCTCCGAATTAGCGTTATCAATATTTTTAAAATTATAATTCAGTTTATTTTTTTAATAAAATGTAAATTTTTAAAACGATGTTTGCTTTATTCAAAACTCAATTGAATTTAAAATTTATAGAATTATGCGTAGATTGCCGCAGTCGTTAACATTTGTGTATGTGCACGCGATCCATCGTATTTAGGAAGTTACGAGGTTAGCCCTCTCGTAAGACCACTAATAAGTCACTTAATAATCTACAAGTATCTTAACGGCATTCGATAAACACATACATAAGATATAAATTCTAATCGAATCATTAAATTTCCCGAATAATTATTATCAAATATTAGAAAATAATTGATTAAATAATTTTATTTTAAACTTAGTTTGATTTCTGCAAATAGAATTTTTATCGTATTATTATTACGTTTTTATATAAATAAATACGCTTCTATATAAATAAAACTGTTTAAGATCTTATAAAAATATTTGTTAAATAATGAAACATTATTGTCAATTACATTTTAATAGTTTCATATTATACTGTAGATATAGAAATTATTTAAATTATCGTAACGATGCTCTAAGAATTATTTCAATTTAAATTGATTTTTATAAAACACAGCGAATATATATATATAAATTGCTATTACTATATACCGTTATACTACCGTTATAGTTAAAATTTACTTTTTTCAAATTCGTATAAATATATATTAAAGTTTAATCTACGAAGAAAAGTCTCTTTGATTTCGAGTTATAAGTTTTCTAATAATTATAAAATAAACTGACACGAGTCTAAGGCTGCTTATATTGTTAAGCACGCAAAGCTATTATTCGTTGCAGTTGCTCGGAGCGCAGATAAAAATCGGAACCAAGACGTTGCTGTTCATATTTTAAAGGATAATACAGCACGTTGTTCTTGTTTGCGTAAACCGCTAAAATCGTGAACGTAAACGAATCGCTTACCATCCACTCTGAGGTAGTCGTTGAGTACTTGAAAGAGCGGGAAACTGTCCCAAGTATCGGCTGGTTGATCGCTCAGTACTTTGTTCATATCCGCGGCGAAGAGCGCCCAGAAGATCTCGGCGTGCTCCACCAGGAGGTCGCTAAACCAGGCGAACGCCTGCGGTGCAGTGTAGTAGGAGCGAAACGTGAAAATATTGGACGACACACATTTACGGCGGGCGATGTTCCATGAGACCAAGAGCGGTAGGGACGCCACTCGAGGCGAAAGGCCCTCGAGAACTCAGAAGACTCTATTTCGTGGCGTTGCCACCTACTATGACTTTTCCACCGCGAGATGATCATTTACGCGTTCGCGATCCTTTCCAGCATTTCCCTTCCGATTCCATTCCGTTATCCAAGTTTTTAATAAATAATAAACGGAGGACTCGAAAATGTTTCCTTTTTCAAGATTAGTATTTGTCGATCGCGTTCATTATTCGGATATAAATTTAAACTTGAAAATTTACACCGTTAAATTTGATGCGCTTATTCGAACGAAATCAAGTACTCGTTTGCGATTTACGTCATTTTAAAAATGGTCCGAATTTGTCAAGGCTATCGAACGATTGGAAAAGGAAAGAAAACGATTGGAAGGATGCAACCGCCAAAAAAAAATTCCAACGCGATCGATCGTCTTCCGAGGAGGTTTTCGGATCCTTACCAAATCCGTTTCGAAGCATGCCATCCTCTCTCTCGAGAGCCTTGAACAATGAACACTGAGTTCTAAAAACCTAACTAATACCTCCGAATAATGTTCTTCGTTTTGTTGCAGTAAATCAACGCAGATCTCGGCGAGATGTATGAGATCCTCTAGCTTTTTGCCAGGAGGAACGCACACTTCGCCGTTGAGATCTTCGCCGATTTTAGCATCGGATGAAAGCCTCTCGTAGTTCACGTGAGCCGCAGTTTCCAGACACGACTTTATCATTCCCCGAACTTCCTCGGGTGGTACAGGCGTTACTATATCTTTCATCAGTACCCTTTCCAGAAGCGATAACGTAGCTCTTAATGCACCTTCCGGTCGACCAAACGGAAAGCTGAACCTGCGATTCAAATTCGGGATTACGTTAATAAACGAGTGGTCGGAGGTCGTAACGATAAACAAAATATTCTCAAATTTGACTCTGATTTTACTCTGATTTTACTCCGATTTTACTCCGATTTTACTCCAATTTTACCATTTACCTAAAGTTAGTAATTTGCTTCTCCAGCAGTTGCCTCAGACGCTCCTTGACATCTTGAAATTTATCTTTCTCTTCGTGAGTGATGGAAGCAACGCCATCGGGTTTGTTACCGTAAACGTGACTCGCGCAAAATGCGAAGCTGTAATGGATCAGCGTCGGATCTATCATGAGACCGCGCTCCGCTCTATCGAGTAGATCGCTGAGATAACACAAGTGCCGATAACATCCGCGCACTCCGTATCTGCAATTGGATGGGCGTTGAAACGTAAATAAATAAACGTAATTAAAATCGCGAATTAAAATACGGAAATTTATACGGAAATAAAGTTGGGCTCTATTCGCTCACCTGGCGCAATATTCATCGAGAACGAAGACTTGACCCGGCGAAAACCATCCGAGCGAACAATAAGGATCGTTCAGTCTGTAATCGAGCGTGGAATCCTGCAGGAACTTGAAAAGATTCGCGTGATCGAATTTGCACGGATCCGCGCTGATGTAGTCCTCCATTCCGTGCTTCTTCGCTCTGTCGGTATCGCCCTGGATCTTGCTGATCGTGGAGCTTTTGTTCGCGACCGAAACGGGTGGAGTTGGCTTGTGCGACTGACCGGTTGCCCTGTACATCGCGGTCACCCACAAATGGCACTCGTTCTCGTCGTCCGAGGCGAAGACGATATTGTCTCCCTCGCGGACGGCGTTGAAAAAGTACCTGAGGGAAGGAAGGAAGGGTTCGATCCTGCGTTCAAAATCTCGAAGCGTTTGGGACCGCGAAACGGACTCGGACTCACCTTCCGCCTTGCAAGTCCATACCGGCCATTAGATTAGCGGATACTGGCTCTATGTGGTCCACCGTGTAGCCGTCCAGCTGCATCATTTCCGACGGCTCGCTTTTCTTTTCTTTGTACGAGCACATCGCAAACGTGTACTGTGAGACTTGGACCAAAACAAAATAGCGCTTTTTCCACTTTTTCCAAACGGACTTGCCCACCGCGTAAAGGTAACCGCAGTGTTTCATATTGAGCGGTTTGTCCATGCGGCAGGCGATCTTTATGCGAAGATCCTGATCGGGATTGCTTCGCGGGACGGTCATGCGATGCCACTCGGGTGCTCGGCTCGACAGTGGCGTTGGCTTCAGTACAACTTTGCCCAGCTCCTTATCCTCCAGCGCCAACATGGCTGGATTTTCCGTGTACAGGCGAACCTTTACAACTGGCAGCGGATGCATCGTTGTAAAATCGCCCTGCGTGTCCCACCTGAAAGAGTCGCGTAACCCAATTATCGCAATTAGCGCAATTATAGATCTAATCGTTGGCGGTTTCTATTTCTTCTTTCAAATTATTGTTTTTAAGTGAACGGGATTAGGAACGATCTCGAAGAAACGGAGCCAAATGTGAATAATTAATTTTGATTTGCCTTTACCTTTGTCCGACTTCAAAGACAATTACGTTTAGTTGCTTCGACGAATACTACGATATTTGCTTAAACGGGAGCATATTTTGAAAATATGTATTTGGATAAAGCTCGGTATTCTTTTCAAGTTTTTTCAAGAGGTTTCCGTACGATCGAGCTGTAATAAATTTGTGCGGAAATAAAGGAGATGGAAGACTGGACTTACATCGGCTTGGAGGCTTCGGCCTGATCGGTTTGGAGCTTCTCGCCGCCTTCGTTTTCCATGGTGCAGTAAACGATACGGTTTGGTGCGAGACTCTTTATCCCTTTGACTTCCATGACGATGACCTCTAGCGGAAACGAGAGGGCGACGTCCATTTTGGTCAACTGGGGTTCGGAATCCGCGGAGTCGTTAGCGAGCGAACTTTGATTACGGGGGCGGGAGCGATCGCTACGGTGATTGTAACGTTTCAGCTTCTGCAACCCGTATTTGCCCTCTATCGAACCTTTGGAGACTGGCAACGACTCCAAATTAGCCATTAGCTGGTTGATAGACGACTTCAGTTCCTCGATATAAAGCGACTCCATTTCTTTCAAAAGGAACCGAGGCATGAGCTTGCGGTTCTGTAAACATCCGTAAAGGGTTTCATAATTAACTCAATTATCAACGAAGATATCGACGCTTCGATCGCTCGTTCGAATAAATTCGATCGTTCACGGAATAAACTTTCGTCGGTAGAGAGAATCGACCTTCGATGAAAATACGTCGGCGGTTCGTTCGTACCGGCAGCGTAAAATATTTGCTCGCGATCAAACAGATTATCGTTTTCGTTGGCGCGCGTTTCGAATTTATATTATATTCGAAATTATATCGAACGAAGAGACGGATATCAAAGCATTGTATAGGTATGTTTGCTCTATCCGGAAAATTAGCCTCGCGTACATCCATCATTTCATAATGCATCGGCTACCTGTTGCTTGCGTAACTATCCCCTAGGAGATCTCGTACAACCTAAATATAATATTTAGAGTCGAGAAGTAGGATCGAGGATTATGAAATTGTAAATAAATATTTTGCGTTCGAAAATAATGTACCGAATCGGCGTACCTCTCGAAATTATCCAATCGAATCGATGCGTATTACTCGAAGGTCGAAACACTCGATAAAATTCTATTACATAATAAGTATATTACATAAACGATTACGAACGCATAAATATAATCGCGCGAGCAGTTCGAAAATAAATGGATCGTTGGCTAAAAAAAAATTGGTACCTTACGCAATCGGATATCGTTGATTCTAAATTAGTTGAAACTAAATTAGTCTCGGTCGAGTGGTAATCTCGTCGTAATAAAATAAAAATAAGAAGACATTTTATAGATTTGTTGAATCTCGGACTCGCGGCAAGTTGTAAAAATGAAAATATCTCGGAATCGTAGTGCCGTTTAAATTTAGCGAAAGCCACGTACCTTTTCCATCTCGTTTACTTTCTGGACGCGACCGTCCAGCTCCCTCCTGATGGCGGCAGCCTGTTCATCGGCTGAGTCCAACAGGAGGGCGTTGAACAGAAGCTGATGCTCGAATTTCTTCACGCCGAGTATCTGCTGGAACATATCGTAGAGCTGTTCCTTGGAGAGAATCAACTCGGAATTAAGCGACTGCTGTTGCATCCTGGATGGCCTTTTGGTGTCCTCGTCACCGGTACCCTTGAAGATACAATCGAACTTGGCCAGCCAAGACGCAAGCACAGTCTCCTTGCTCAAACCGTCGATTTCCGGGAGGCTCCGAACACGCTTCTCGATGTTATTCCTGAAGACCTCGCGGAAGTCGTGCTGCGAGCAAGCGCCACTTTGCACCATGCGAACAACGCGCTCCGACTTGAGAAATATGTCGTAGTAGTTCTGAATCGCGTTGTGAAAGGCTTCGTCGGCCATTATCTGCGTCTCGCCTTTTAAAAAACTCTGCAATTCAAATTTCGTTATTTCGATCGGGTGATCGTACATTTATCGGGGCTTTCGGCCAAATCGTCATCGAACTTTTTCACCCTTTCCTTTTCTATCCATTCATCCGTGTTTTTCGATTATATTTTTTTCTGATAATATCGAGTTTTTTTTGTTAAATTTGTTAAATATTTGTTGCAACTCGTCGAAACGGCTTAGATCGCTGTGTAAAAACCGTTGAGCTAATTAACGATATTTTTTCGCGAGTTTATAACCGATTATTCTCGTATTATAAACCCGGTGATAAAAATAAATTAAATGCTAATTTTCCATTTAATTCGTGAACTGTGCGTTGCGTATTTGTTTGATCGAATAGAAATATACGCGTTTTATTGCGCATAAATTACGATGCTGAACAAAGATACAAACTTCGGAGTCGAGTGGTACTTGGTCTCGAACGATATCCTGCGCTAAATATTACGAATTATTCTGCTGAACTGTAGAAGCGAGTTGAGATCTCATTTTCTTATTTTTAATATTCATAAAAATAAATTGTGCGAAAGAAGACGCGAATCAACGGTTATAAATGTAATATGAAACCGAATGTGGTATGAATAAATGCATCTTAAAAAACTAGTTGTTATTTTTATTATGAAATAAACCAAATTTGAATATCGCGAATAAGTAGCGAATAATAGTCAATCGGTAATCTGTTAGTAATCTGTTAAAAAAGTATTCGAAAGAAGATAAATTAAATTTTATTTTACAATGTATACTTTATATGTATAATGTATTGCGCTCTTCGTATGTCTACATCTAAATAACGCAAGACATTTTAAAAAATACAAAATAAGATATTCTTTATTCTAAAACTAAATTACGTAACGCATTTGTTGACGATACAAATAATTTAATCTAATTAGATATGAAATTCAATTATTGGATCTATTTCAATACTTTAAAAGTATTACGAAACATTTTCGAGTGACTTTTAGACTAGAAATCTCTTTCGAAGATATTAAAAGTATAAATAAATATAAACTAATATGTAAAATATAAAATACATTTATCGAAGCTTAAAATTCTATTTTTACGCCCAACTTATTTTAATCAAAAATCTTTTAATAATTTGTGACTGAATTTACTTCGATGAAAATTGATAAATAGGATATTGAAATTCTATCGTTAATCGCATTAAAAAAAAAAGAAAATTATAACTGGTTTCGCTCTCTTGTAAGATATTATAATATCGATACGCGTCATTAAATTAAATATTAAAACTTATTTCAACAAAGTAAACGATTCGGTCGAAGGCGTAAGGTTTACGTTAAATTTAATTCCTGTAAATAAATGAAAATGACCGTTGATTTGGAGCTTAATAAAATGAAATGTAATTAAAGTAGAATATTGGTCGAACGAGTCGGATGAATTAATTTTCGTCGGAAAGTCAGAAATGCAGTGGAATCGTGGAACTGGCTTCCAACTTTGGTTCGGACACCTATTTCAATTTAATTTGATATATCGAATAAGACGATTACTGTTTAAAAGCTCTTACCGGCGTCTCCGCGCGTAAAATAAAAAGCTGGAAACATCCTCCGGTAAGAAGTTATAATTGCGCGTGTACATTAAATTCACGGAAATTACAGAAATTCGGACGGGACTTGGATCGAAGAATTAAATCGAAGAATTTAATCGAAGAATTTAATCGAAGAATTTAATCGAAGAATTTAATTACGGATCGTCGCTGTTACACCGGCAAATGTAATTCGCGTCGTATCGCGCGACAGTCGGAGCTTAGATTTTCTTAGAATCGATTTTGGCCGGGCGAGGAAGGCGAAGGTTACGCGCACCTAGGCAACATCCGCAGCTGCACCGGGGCTTCCGTAAATTGCTAAGTTTTTGCTCAGGGGCTTCCGCCTTGGCAATGATATTGCAAATATACCGTTGCTACCTTTTTCGAGCACCGATCCACGCTTTTTCGAATCCGAGGCGAATCCCTGCTTCGGCAAAATTAATTTTCGATACCTTTCGATACCTTTCGATACCTTTCGATACCCTTCGCGGTTGGATCTCGATGGCTTCCTTTTCTTCCTTTCCTTTTCTTCGATATTTCCTCCAGAATTCGTTCGGAATTTTTCAACCTCGTACTCTCGAATAACTTTCCAACGATCCGTCGGATTATCCGATCGAACTTGAATTTTGAAAGCTTTTTTATTATAAATTATGGTTGAGTACGATATACAAATATCGATAGTTATTTTAAAGCCGGATAGAGTTTTTTTTTTTATCCATTTTTCTGTGATCTAGCTGCGACCCGACTCGTATAAGTTGGAATAATTACGATAAAAACTTTCGAGTACGATAATAATAAATAATAGAACAAGAGTTGGATTTTTTCGTATCGCGCGATATAACAACGCTATTTTTAAATATTTTATCGAACAGAAAATTTAAAAAATGTGTATAAAAACGAGTCTTAATTTTATCTTTTACGAATGTATTTTTAAAAGTTTTTAAAGCATAATTTTCATCTCTTCCAACTATTTTCATAAGGATATTGAATAAAATTTTTGCAAAAAGATGACTCAATAACGGCATTCTTTAATAACTTCTAAAGAAAGTATTTTCGTTACACTTTGGTTGTTTTGTTCGAGTTTGAATTTAACCACTCGATCGAGGCGAGCCTCTTTTCATTTAAAAAAACGTATTTTAATAGATTGTCTAGAAAATTACATTACAAGTCTCTATTTAATAGCGTTTATGGGGAAAATCGTCCGAAAATGGATCGCGTTCGTGAACGAAAGTTTTTAATGCGTTATGGATGTTTCGCGATACAAAGTTAAACTTTTGATTTACCGTATCGTGGAAGTATTCATTATTGCACTTTGTATTCATAACGCTTACTCTTTACACATTAAATACCACGATATCTTACATTTACAGTACTTTTAATTAAGAAGCATTACTCATTCTATAAACATTTTCCTTGCTAAATTATATTTAAACTTGGAGCACATTATCGCATACGTCGATTTAAGTTCAAAATAAATGATATCTCGAAAATTTAATTCCACGCTTCATTTTTAATTTTTAAAGCGTTCGAATAATAAAGATATTCGATAAACGCAAATGTACATCGTAGAGTAAAAAATATTAAAATTTCGAAATTGAAACGTATCGAATATATAAATATTAACGTATTCAAATATGCAAAAGTCGTACGTCTTTTATACAAAAGTGTTAATGTAAACGAACGATATACATTATGGTACATTAATAAAGGTTCTTAATTAAGCAAACATTTGAAAATTCTTAAATTTAAACTACAATTTAACAGTGCTAATATAAAGTTGCGGCAAAGTTTACATTTAACGTAAACTTAAATATATATACGTTAATTAATAAGTTTCGTTAGATTATTTAAATTTCAACTGAAAATTAAAGAACTGCTATTCGCTGATAAAGAATAAACATTGTCGATAACTTATCGACATGCACAACTTTTATCACTATACTGGATAATATCGAAAGTGCGTCCGAAGCAAATTTCGCTCTTTAAAATCATTGGATATCTCGTAACTCCGATCGCGAATCGAGTTAATATCGCTTATTAAAATGGTAGAAATACGCCTTTGAATAAACAACGTACAAAACACCGAAGAAACGACCTTGCAAAATTCTATTCGACGACCGCGACCTACGAAAATTATTTACAAAGGGGCGTCGGTGACTCGAACCGTTTTACCGTAATTACCGACGGACTCCTACTCGGGTGCAAACGACGACGGAGAGACGCGACGGTGCGGATATCGAGACTCGGACGTGTCGCGCTTTAAAAGACTCGTAAATGGAAAAGGCGAAAAGAAAGCTCGATCGGAAGTAAAGTATTCGCTAGCTACGTTAAAGTGAACCTCGAGATGACTACCTATCGTACCTAACGGATACGGCCGTGGCGACAGCTTCGGAGTATCCGCACTTCGTCTTCCACGCGAGGTTCTACAATATTTCTACGTAAGCCAGAGATTCTCGAAAGCACCGACGCTCGGCTTATCTCCGATGGACGGTAGATTTCCCTGCGCTTCGTGGATCAGCCAACGCTCCAAATTCTTTTTCTCCCAGTCCGCGAACAGACGAAGGAAAACGCCGCTTTTTTCTCGAGGTGTCGAAACCCCGGTCTACTCGTATTCGTGCTCAGAGTTTACGACGCGTTCGATTCAGCTTTACGACGAGAAAAGTGCCTTTTCGAACTCACGTTCGCACTCGAGTTACGGATCGGGTTGGCTCAACCTTGGGGCATAAGGTAGTCGACGGTATATATTCGCGACAGCCGTGTGACCGAAAGCGATCGGACACGTGCTTTGCTCCGGACTCGTCTACGAGAAAATGATCGGACGTTAGCTTCGCTCGACCGAATTCCGGAACGACTGCGAACTTAATCGCGCGTACGTTAATCGGGTCAGCGAGGCTGAGGATCCGCGTCGGTTCACGCAGTATCCAAAATTCCGTCTGGCTTAAGAAACGGTTGGAAGAAATATCACGGATTCGAGCTCGAAGCATCCGTTGGACGCGTTAAATTCGTCACGAAGACGCCGAAGAGATGGTTAAAGTCGTTTAACGATGAGGTTGGAACCTGCGATGAGAACATTCTTACACCCAATCCGTTGCTAATGGATACGTAAAGAGCCACCGAAGCGGGTTCCATTGAAACTTTTGTAAACTTCCGTGGATGCAAATTGAATGCATTATTTGAAAATTGAGTTCTCGAAAAACAAAATGGCTTCCTTGGTTATTCTAGTTTAAAGAAGAGACGTACGATCGTGTAATTATGGAAGTTGCTATTCTTAATGCAACCGTTTTCTGGAATCGAAAGAGAAACGGACGTCCGATTTTTTTTCATCGTTGCAGTTACGAAATTTTGTACCGAGACGAAAAAATCATTTCGTTCAATATCGAATATCGCACCAATGTATTCGCATAATTACCGATCGTTTGTTTTCCATCATTTTGGTCAATGCATAGTTTACACGCGCGTAAAAGAGATAAAATTTATTATATTGTTGTATTAATAACGATAAAATATAATCGCTCGCGAAGTTTACCGAGTTTTCGGTAAAATTATCTGTCTCGAATTTATCGATACGAGCAAAACTTTGTTCGTTGTTTAATGTTTCTAATATGAAAATGTTGATATAGTAATTAGAAACGATAAATTAATTGCATCGATTAAGAACGAATTAAACGATTCTGGAATTTACCGTTTACGCGTATAAGATACAATAATGCTTGATTCAACTATAAATTGTACCTTAACGTCGAGTACTTTATATTTACATTGTGTTATTTAGTAAGATTTTGTACCAGTAAAATGTTTTATTTAATTACGGAACTAAATTCGAGTTCATATATGGCATTATAGGATTAGAAGTTTGTACTTCGCTTATTGATACAGCGCTTTGCTAAATCTTGGACAAACGTATAGTATTTGAAAGTCTCGTAATTCACGTTTACGTATTTCCTATACTTAACTCGATTTATAGAAAATATTTGCGAATTTACAAAAATAATGTCACTTTTCTACCCGAAGATTGCCCAAACGATACGTTTAATATAAATTTATCGAATTTTATTTCATCATTCTAACGATATATTCAATGCATAATCGTAAAGTATTTAAATAAATTTTCAAAGAGTTTTATCAGCAAAATTCATAATATTTTTCCAGTTTTTTTCGAAGTATTTTATTACCAATGACTTTCGAATCATAGTACTTCGATGTAGGTATATTTATTTAATATATTTCTTTCGTTAATTCGTTAACATTCGTTACGTATTAAATCATCTGTACAACTATTCACTTATATAATACTTAAATACTACACTAAGCAAGATTTTCGCGTTTCATATATATATCCTTTCGCTTATATCAATAGCTTTTGTAACAATACTGTAAAACTATTTATTCAGAAATTATAAACGGAAAATAATATAAAGGTTACGAATATATTGATAAAAACCAACTCTGATCATCTAAATTAGTTATATTTATTCATAAATATATTAAATTCTGTAAGAGTAATGCTTCGAACTAGACTAGTTAATACCCGAGAAACCATCGTATGTTTCCGTGAAAATCTGATTCTACCGAAATAAGATATAGTGCATACGAGCGTAAGTTATGGATCTTATTTAATCTATCAAACTTGTATAATGTACTTTTTAAAGTTTTATACTCGCGAAGTTTAAAGTTTTAGGTGTTGAAGTGTGAAATAAATAATAAATCTTTTCGAAAGATTGTATAAAAATTACAATTCATTCGTTCATTTTTTACTCGCGCGTAAGAAATATATTCGGAAATTAAACAACATTGTACCTCGGTATCTCATTTATTTCCGTTTTCTCTTCCTTCCTTTCACCCCCTCTCCCCCTTCTCACTCTATCTATTTCTCCCTTTGCGTTTCTCTTATATCGATTTTATCAAGTAGTACTAAACTTTAACTGTAACGATCTTATTACGTAATAAGCAACGAACAAGTCAATACAATGGAGATACGAAGCTTTTAATTTTCTATTAAAAATTAATATTTCGTACTGTCCATGAAAAATCCATTTATCTTTATATTCCCGTGAGCTTGCGGAAGGTTACGTCCGACGTATTTCATAATTTCGCGTATCCGGATTCTAAAATTATGGATCGCGTAATGCGATATTGGAATATATAGTCTGACATACATCGCAATATTTAGCATTTACGTAAAGGTTATTTGGAATGCCATCGGTCAAAATTCTCGCGCCATATCCAATGAATTCCAGAGTATTACGTTACATTGGAAGGTCGTTTCAACTTCGTACGTATTAACTCGATAGGTCAATTATTAACACAGAAAATATTTACATTAAGTTTTATCCCGATATACCATTTTTTGCATTTACTTGTCTATCCAGACCAACTAATTTTTAATATCGAAAGTTATCAACGCTACTTAAACTCTCTATTAACTTCAAATATATTTTTCGCAAAATGATTAGATCACGAACGAATTCAAACTATAATATAATTTTCTTTATAAAAACGTTACTTATATACCCTTAAGATAAAGAATAAACTGCGCTAATTCTCATTGCTCTACTTGGTTAACTTTCTAATGATAATTCGAACGGAAATAGGTTTTGTGCTTAATTTATGTTCGGCACGATTTTCCATCTTCCTTGCAATTCCTGAAAAAGGATATTCTTCGGAGCTAAACTTTTTTACGTAAATAGAACAGGTGAACTGAATTTATATAGAGTTTGCGCAGTATTATTAAAAGAAATGTGTTTGCTTTCAAACATTTAAATCTTCAATTATGCGATACTTCACGGTAAAATAAAAAAAACTGGAATAATCGTACATATATTTTCACTTGTGAAAATTATCGCTCACTTAAATATATTCTTCAATTATTAAAATGTATACATTATTATTAAATTTAAAACTATTTGTCTCTTTTATTTGGTTATAATGTATTACTTTGATCCGATATTTGGAGTATTCGGTGTTTTGTATCGATGCAACCGTCGTCACGAAATATATTTGCTTATTGAACTTTTTACCTGAATACTGTATATCATCCGTACTTCAACTACTTAATATAAATAGAATGAATAGTTTCATTCGATCATCTACTAATGAAAATCCTAGTTTTATAACTCTAAAATTTCTGAAACGATAGAATATTTTTTTTTGTATCAAATTTACAATCGACTTTAGATACTTAAGTTACGTATTATTTAAATTAGGCGATTAAAATTATTTATTTAATTTGTACCTTTGAATTACACTACCGATACTCAGAAAATTGTTGCATATATTTTTAAATACATTTTCTAATGGAATTGCATTGGATGTGTATTTAGAACGTACATATAGTTGGTTTTGTGTATACCCAGATGATGTGCTACTGACTCTTGACTCTTAAAATTGAGAAAATATGATGTTTGTGTCATGATAATTCCGTGTAACAAGGGATACTTACTGAAAAGTCATTAAATAAATTAGTATATCGCATGTTTAGGAATGTTTCGAAATAATATTTGAAGGGATAGGTTAGCGATGTTTTCCTGTATGTGATAAGCGATAAAAGCGAAGTGCATGTTCTATGGTTGAATACAGTTGTAAAATGCTAATTTTACATCTATAGTATATATTGAATTAATTAAAATATTATATTGATATAGATTTATAATATTATAGAATATTTAACTTGAAATTGCTTTGATCACAAATGTTGACATTTATATGCGTTATATGGCACTACTTATCTACACATAGTATTTATTTTTTTAATTTTTTCTTCGCAGATGTAAATAATAATACGATTTATATTTATTACAAAATAATGATTAAAATGAATGATCCTGGAAATACTTAAAGGAAATTTTCAATCTAGTGTATAAAAACATTGGAAGTTCTTCTTTTTATATAGACGAATTATTTGTATGTACGTGTATATACATATTAATTTGGAAATATACTATTTTATATAATTATATGAATAAATATTTATTAAAATGAGAATAGCGGTAAAAGTTTTTTTCAATAATATATCCACAAATAAATAACGTTGATTAAATACACGCTATTAGAATATATAGATAAAATATCGATATTTCAAATTTTCGTAAAAGCATCAAAATTTAATGAATACTTAAGTTTAATTAAATTCAACGCATAAAAGCTTAAATAAATAGTTACATGATTTTGAAATCCATGTCCATACGTAAGTTATGTATTTTAATTCTCTTGTCAACATAATTGTCGACTTACTAATGCTTACCTAATATTATTTATGAATCTTTCACCGTATACTCATAAATTATTATATATTTTAAGTATTTTAAAAAATGTATTAAAATTCAATTTATCTTTGAACCATCGTTAAAGGAATTCTAATCTTCTCATTATATCCAAAGATGCAAGATGCAGTATATTTTTAAACAAAGTAAACACCATTATTGGTAAATTGATATCGGTTAAATCTGAATCATTTTTACTTATATTATACAACTACAAATATATTAAAATACATGCATAAAGTAAGCAATTATTTTTTACTTTATGAAAAATATAAAAAATATTAAATATTTGTTAATAAAGAAAGCATTACAAAAAAATTGCAATGAAATTCAAATGTAAAATATTCCATATGACATATCGATCAATATTAAAAAATATTCATATCTTATTCATAGAAAAAAGTAATGAATAAGATAATGAATTTCTATATAAATTATAAGGTAATGAATAACATTGAATAATTATTTTTTTTTTCTAATAAATGAAGTAATATTTTTCCTTTTTCTTAATAGTATGTTAAAATATTAAAACTTAAAAAAATTATATAGATATTCATCATTTGGTACGAATATAAAACTTAATGGTATTATTAATCTGTCAAAGTTTTGTTAATAAACCTTTTTACTTTAAACATAAATTTCTGTTGCGATATTCTTGAAAATTTAATAACACTTTTTTATCGAAAATAGAAACACGTTTATAATGATATTATCTTTAAAAATTTATATGAAAAATATCAGAAATGAATATTATATAAATATTTATGGTATTTTTCATTTCATTTCTTTCGATTTTTAAAATATAAAGAAACAGAACTTCGGAAACTAATGAAACATAAATCTTATAATTTCAAATTTTAAATATTCTTGAATTTAAAATGAATAAATTTTTAAGTTAAATAGTTGAAATAATATTGTATTTTAGGGCTGCATTTACTAATATTCGATAATAATGGAGATACTCTCAACTTCCCTAAACTGCGTTTGATTTATATTCGCTATCAGTCCTAATATCAATATTTTACTTTTAATTCTGAATAGTTCTTTTAAAGTAAAAGAAAAATATGTATTAGTTTAAGCAACGAATTTAAATCTATAAAAGTTCATTACCTCTATTTAAATAATTTAATAGAATCCGATAAATTATTAATTACGTGTATACTTATTTAATTAAGGAAGATGTTCTATATTACTCGTGAATTTCGTGAACTAATCAAATATCTGAATAATTAATTATTTGTTCAAAATTAGTGTATAATGCAATATTTTGAATAAAAATTAATCGATATCAATAAAATACTTTCCTATTAAAATTTGAAACTGTAATCGATGATACGTAACGTTAAAATTATTCAGTGTTTTAATATTTCAATTAACTTTTTATTTAACAATGTTATTTCGAGTTTAATTTAAATCAGATTGATCAACGTTTAAACATTTACAAGCTATTTATGTTTCATTACATATCGGTTGCACGTTTATTGATTTATTTTAAACAACTAACATAAAAACCCTTGAAAATGCTTATAAAGTCATCCTTCATAAATTTTCCTTTTTAGGATCGTCCCACAATGTAATTGTTTGATCGTATTTGACTACGTTTCCTCATTCTCTGCAACTTCTTTTGAAAAAGATCAATAAAGCACCTCATCTTTGTTAAAATTATTTGCAAGAGGAGGTCGAAATTTCATTCAAGTACCTGAAAGCGAGAACACAGAGTCTCCAATTGTTGTTTCGTGATTTTCATCTGTCGCCTTGTCATGTCGGTCGGCTGTTTGGCATTGAACGGATAAGCGATGCACCTCGAAATAAACACGTACAGCTGTAGCCTTGTTTTCCTTTCCTCCTCTTCGCGTTCCTGCTTGTCCTGCGTGATTTGAATAAAACATCGATTAGAATAATCGGCAGTGACAATTGAAACCGAGAGTGGGAAGCTATTGATATTTATACTGGGCGCAGGACATTTAAGCTTTTCAAACTTATATACTTTTAATGTATCGTTAGAAAAGAGAGAAAAGACATTTTAAGTTAAAAAGGAAGTTATTTCATATTTTTTTCATCTTGCGATCAAATTATTGACAAAATCTATCAAAAAATATATTTTCATTTTTAATACACGCATATTTAGTATTTTTTCAAACTTTTTACGTTTAAAATGATTCGAGCGGATCTTACGATCATTTAAAAATAAATAGATTTAAAATCGAACGAATCGAACTTTACTCGTTTTAAACGTTAAGATATAAGTATAGTATAACTATTGAAAGCTATAGAACAGTACAAGTATAAAAAAACTTGCTCCAAAATAAATAAGTACTATCCATTATCGTTAAATATAAAATGACTTTTTATATTTTCCAAAGTATACTCATATTATATGGCTAAATAATTTTATCAACTTTTCTCTTATTGAATTTTTTTTATACCTATTTATTTTCTTAATGAAAACTACGTATAAAGTAATTTACACCGATGTACGAACAATGTGTACAATTTGTATATATATATATATATATATATATATATATTATTTATCCCGCATTTTCCACCGATAATAAAAATAGATGATATTAGATAAAAAATAAGCACATAAACTAAATTTCCGTATATTGTTTCTTCGAATAAAATCCCATAGCTTTATCTAATGCCTAAGCTAGTGATATTTTGATTTTGACAATAAAACGGAATGTAAACTTTCTTTTTTTATAGGCATTGAGAAAGCTAGTAAAGAATATAAATCTATAAATAAGATAAATTTATAAAAGCTATAACGTACTAAAGTTACATTATGACGTCACTCCGTTATCACCTTTCAAAATATACAGTTAGAGCGACGAAACGTTAACATTTTTTAAGAGTTTTTTATATTTTTCATTCTAAATATATAATAAAAGTTCAAGATTTACGAAATAAAAATAGTTTATATTTTCTTTTATAAATCACTATTATTACAACCATTTTCATTTTATCGAAACATGAATTTGTAGCCGTTAAAAGAATCTGTACGAAATTAGTATAATTTAGTAACATATCGGTACGTAACGTGAAACATTTTCAAAAATGTGCATTACACGGTTGTATATTATTCCGAAGTATAGATTTTTCATTGAATTAAATAGAAAAATTAAAATTCATTGTTTTAAAATAAATATATTTCAATTTTTGCGTACAAAGCGATATTCGTCGAAATGCATTGTAAATGGTATATTCGAACGAAAATAAATTACAAGATTCGAGTAAACATTCTCCATGATATTCGATAAACAAACATTAACTTATATCGAAAATATATACGTTTATAAAAATACCATAAATTTTATTTCACGAAGGCAGTACAATTTTACCACGACGAAAAATAAATAATTTAAAACTTATTCAGCGTAATTTGAATTTTCCAAACCCGAATGTCATGAGTCGTTCGCCTCGAATATAATTATTATCTCGCGATAACACTATTACTATTTACGCGGACACAATAAAATAAAGCAACAATAACGAGTTTGAATAGAATGGAAATTAATCCTAGATCTTGCGGTTTCCAGTCGATTTCGTCTTCCAAGGCACGATTACAAGATTAAGACCGAAATCATATTACTCGTTAGAGTTCGTTCCTATCTACGAAGCTTATATGCACAAATCACGCCCGGATCTTCTCCAAGCTATAAATTTAACTAGGAATTCGGTGAATTGAAATTAATAAACGGCCCTCGCGATTATCCGAGGGAAGTTGGTCTTACCTGCAGCTCCTGTTCGGTCTTCTCACTGGCAACGGAAGGCGACGGACTCGTGGGCCTCTGACCCGCCTTACTCGCGTAATTCACAGCCTCCTGGTGAGCGCTCATGGACGGCGAGAGAGAGTTCCTGGCGCTGGCCAAGTGGTTCCCGGGCACGTCGAGACCCGCCTGATTCGTCTGCGCGGCCGCCGCGACCGCCGCCTCCTGCTCGACCTGGGAGAGCCCGGCCTTGGCGACCCCGCGACCGTGGCCTCCGACGCCGGCGGCTAGAGCCGCCGGCCCCGGGGAGCCTCCCCCCGCCGAGCCCGGACCGCACCCGGAGCCCCCGCCCCCGACGCCCAACCCGGGCGACCCGCCGACGGAACCCCCAGGCCCACCGGTCCCATGGTAACGAGGCCCGTGCCCGGCACCCGCGACCCCTATCTGGTGATGCGGCGGACCCCCACGGTTCCTCCCACCCCCACCCTGGTGGACTCCTTGGTCCTCTTCGCTCTCCTCCTCGGAGGAGCTCGGGTCGATCATCGCTCGGGCCTTGGTTCCAGGCGCTTCAGCAACCGCTCAAGGTCGCGTCGAGGCCGGGCTGCCCGTCGTTCGCTTCGGGTGGCGCCCTCTGGGCGGATCACCTCGCCCTGGCCGTCGCCGCCGCTCCAGCAGCCGCGCCTGGTTGCCTCCTTGGTCGACCCGTCGTGTACGTCGGTCCACGGCTCTTCACCCGCGCTCCGGATGACTCTGCAAGTAGAGACGGTCGGGATATTAGTCGGGGTTCGTCATTTCGATCGGGAGAGTCGCGTTTTTGTTCCTCTAGGTCTTCGAAAGGGGGTAGAGGGACTTCGCTCGTTGTAAAAGGGACTCTCGACGGTGTAAAGCAGCCCGAAAATTTTTTCGCTTTATGGGAAAGTATATTTTTCCCTAACCAGCGCGAATACGTTTTTCTCTTGGAAAATATTGGTTGGTTCGTGCAAACTTGTTTAATGCAAGTTTTCTTCATCGGCCGATGCGGGACGAAAACGCGAAATGATCGGAATATTTATGAAAACGTTCAATATCGCACATTAATCAAAATTTCATTGTTACGTTTATAAAATTTGTATAAAGTATCGCTTTATAAACGAAGTGCGATATTCGTACATTTTCCATGAAATTGGGTCAATATTCGGATTTGATTTTTTCTTGCGTTAAAGCCAGATTAAAAAAATATTTAAAATATATTCAGAAATTTTCTCAAAATTTCGTTCGTTTAATTAAATAATAAAATTGTACCGTTGCTCTTAGAATCTAAATATGCGCGTGTCTCTCATCGATTTTTGTCTATTTATATCGAACCTCGGTTCATACGTGAACGTAAGGATGAAAAAATACCGTATTTTATTGTCGTGATATTTTCAATTGCAAAATTAAAGGTTGAACATTGAAATTGAATTTCAACGGATTATCGTTTACCGTGTCGAATAACTCGATCCTCGCTAAAGTTGAAAGGAAGTTGCATCCGGTTAATTGCTTTCAAAATAATTTAACTAATTTGTTGAAAGATTTTCGCGAAACGAAACGATTCAACGTTTTCTTCTAATTTATGCTTTATTTATATTTTTCAAAGGAATTTTAAAATTTTTAAGAGAACGATAACAAAGAAAACCTGAACCGAATATTTTTCTTTTTGTCGTAATAAATTTATATATTTTCAAGTACCGTTTTAGATGGAAACGTTACGATGTATCGGTATTAAAATATATTCGTGAAAATATAATGTTTTAAATATTTTATCGATAATCTTGATATTGAAATAAAATTTTTTAATTATTACGTGTTATTGGAAACGTTATTTTTATAAGAATTATTAAATCGTTATTCGTAAGAAAGATCAGATATTTCTTTATTTTTAATTTTCGCGAATGCCAAGTTTCAACGATTTAAACATTTGTTTTAGAAATGTAGGAATCGATCGAGTCAGTTGTTGGCTTGTGCTTTTTTATTCATTGCTATTTTTTTCTTCTCTCGTGTCACGAACGCAATTAGCATCTATAAATGGTACAATAATTCGTTACGGTTCACTGCAGAAATGGTTTATTTAGGGGTACGGTTGCCGTGGATGAACGAAACCACGATCAAAGCTCTCTAACACTCATTGCGCAATTGTGCATTCGAATTAAAAAGTTTGATACGACTAGCATCGGTCGTTTCTCCTCGGCGGAGTTACAAGTAAATTTCTTTTAGAGAAATTTTCGAAAAGGATAATCCTCTTTAACTGACTTAAAATCGAGTCTTTATTATACGTAATGCATCGAGTGGTATTTCGTTTAAAACATCTAATCCTTTTAAATAATAAAAAGATAAAAATGAATACGTAATTTTTAACTCTCCGAATTAGTCTGTATTCGCGTTGGTAAAATTTTACTTTTCTCGATGTATAATATTATTTTTAACGATACCGATAAAGAAAATTAGGCAAAATTCGAGAAAATTCGAGTTATTTTATTTTATTTTATTCGATGGTCCGTATATTCGTTAAAATAATAATCATATGCGGTATTTTGAAAAAATACTTTGTACCCATTTTTTTATAAATATTTTTTGTCGAATAAAACTTATATTTATTCTTTTTTCTTTGCGAAAATTTTTTTCTTAATAATACAAAAACTTTTGTGTTTATTTTAGTACGCGATAAACAAGATTCGCACTTTTGTTCTAGAACCAGAACCACTTTTTAAAACCTTAGAGTTTATTCGAATGTATTGTTAAAAAACTTTGCGCTGGACAGTAATAAATTGAATAAATGTCCTTTTCCTTCTATCTATAAAAGTAATTCTTTTCCTAACAATATTGGCTTGGAAAATAACAGATTGTCACCTCTTTTGACGAAAAAGACTATTTGTTTTTTTTATGACAGTATGTTATGGCGTATGCGAAACATCGTAAAAATCATAATTGAATAGAGTCCGATAGCGCTTTCAGAAAATATATACGCAACGTAGGTATTCATTTTCTCAAAAATGTATAGGGCATTGATCATCAAAAACTTATCTTCGTTTCTACTAAGTGAACCTTTACCAATTATTTATAAAAATGTAGCATTTGTTAATAAACCTGCTTCTAAATTTTAGACTTTCTTTCAAAATAAGTATTTTAGAATATTATTACAACTACAAAATTTATAACGATTGCTATAACGTGGATTATTGTATGTATGCATGTATAAAAATATTTGTACAATTGTATTTATATTTATAAAATGATAGCATAAAGCCAAGATTTATTTAAATACCATGTAATTTTTATAATTTAAATAAAGAGCAGACAGATTAAACTTATTTTTTACTTTATATTTTTTGTAACTGCTTCTGAAACTTACATAAAGGTAAGCTTTTGCATATCTGTAATTTCAGAGATAAACCGAAAGCATTTATTATGACTTCAAAAATAAAATAATAAATATAAACTATATAAATTCAATTAAAATTATAGAACATTATTATCTAAATTTAAATTTTATGATTTTTATAATAAGCAGAAATTTTAATTTGGATAATATTAATAATTCAAATAAAATTATGTATACCATTAAAATTATAAAATTTATAATTGGATTACTCTATAAATTTTCATAAATTTAGTACTTTAAATAAATAAATTGAAATTACTTGAAATAAGTAACCTTAAATGAATCCATGGAATTTGTTTTAAATAATGTATTTGTTTGAATCATAAATTCAGTGATTGGTCAAATTCAAGTTTGAATAATATAAACGAATATAAGTCATATATATCTCAAATTTCTGTACAATATTGGTATTCTGATTTATTTACAAATTGTTTCATTTCGTTGTATTTTTTTGGGGTTATAAAAATCACGTTATAAATTAAAATTATTAATCAATCGATAAAATTAAATTTTTGTAAATTTGAAATTGAAAATTTCTTATAAAAATTCTAAATTATTTTTAACTCGGAAAAAATTATTTGCTCGATAACGAAATTTCTCAAAATTTTTCATAAAACTTTTATGTATACTAAAAATAAAAAAATATATTACAATATAAAATTTCGAACTATAAATTATAGTTGTTATTGATTCATAAAAATAAAAATGTTAATTTTTCATTAGACATATTTTTTGATATTTCGTTCATTTTAATCACTAATTGCGGTTTTTTATTTTACTCGGTCAATTTAAAGAAAAGTACCCTCTGCATTATATTACTAGTCCAGAATTACGTTCTTTGTTCAAACACATTGTTTCTAGTGCACACGTTATAATATATATCGTAGCATGTTTATGTTTCCTCGACTGTTAATCGTACTTTTTTTATCTTTTAAGCCACGTATTACAAATTATAGATTTTCGATGACACATGTTTTCAGAAATACGTATAAAAAATACAATATATACAAGAATTTGAAGGCTGCCTAAAGTCCTTAGAGGAGCCGAGAATTAAGAGAGTAGGTCAGACATTGAAAGGACTGACTTTACTCATATTATTTTCTTCACGATTGTTGGACTCTCAAATTGTTATGTGAACCTCGAATGACACAAATATGAATTAATGATAACGTAATTATTAAAAAAAATAAAGACGAAGTAAAAATAAAATTTATTTGTTATCAACGTTATTTATACTAGATTTTAAAATGTTATACTCGAATACTTATTTTATTTTCATCTGTATTCATGATCAATTTGATACATATAAATTATTAAAAATCCGAATTTGGATAAGAAAGATTTTTATTTATTAATTGAAAAACCTTAAATAAATATTTATTATTTTTAAATATGAATGTTCCTTATGTACTGAAATGATTAGAGAAATTCATAAATTTAATTTGCTCTTGTTTTATAAATATTATAACATAATCTTCAGTGTTTATTCAATAATATAGACTTATGATATACAGTTACTCGTGAATTTAATAAATTCGTTAATTTTACTATTTTTAAATGAAAAATTCTCATTACAATCGTAGTTAAAATCATAGAATAAATTCAAATTGGAAATTATTTAAATTTAAAAAATATTTTACCTTAACATATATGTATATATTATACTTTACTGTACTTTATTTATTTAATATAGTTAATATATTGAAGTATAATTGTCTATTAAAATAGGAAAGTAAAGAATTTTAAAATAAATATATACTATTTAAAATAAAAAAAATAAAACTATTAAGTATTTCATAAACAAAGATTAATTTATACTGATAAAATACGACTTATTTTATTATTGTAACAATCATAAGAGATAAAAAAAATTTTTGTTTTTCTAAAGAATGAAAACTTTAATAAGATCTATTAAATTTTATCAAAATTATACACGCAAATTAAAAAATTAACTTTATTTACTAAACAAGATATGGAGTAGTTGCCGTTAGTCATAGTAAAACTTTTTTAATTGAAATGATTCATTACTTTAAGCTTCGTACTTTTGTAATTTTTTATATTTAAAATTTTTTGTTCGAGCTAAATTTATATATCTAGCGTTGATAAATACGTAATCGATGACATTTAATCCTATACTTTTATAGATTTATATTAATAATTATAATTCATTACATAGAAATTATAATCATATTTTATTTTATAAAATTATAAAAAGCAGTTTTACAATTTACAAATATTTATATATTTATTCATCGTACGTCAATTACCAACAGTTTGTGATTGTACGATGTTATTATGATTACGAACATAATATATATTATCATAATTTAAACCTATCCAAGCGTACATTTCTCATGAACTGTTTCAAAATTATATAAATATTACTTATAATATATTTTCGTTCGTTCTTTACGAAAAATATTTTTATACTAGTTTATCAAAAACCATCGTTCAATAATCAAAATAAGACCTTAAACTTCTATCACATATGTATAATAGTTTGTCCGTATAATTTTCGTTTGTAATATATCAAATAAAGAAAAAATGTAACTAAAAATAGATGGTCAGATTACTCCATTCGTTGATGTTTATTTACTCTTTCTTACTCGATAAGAAAGAAATTTATATTCTTACGATCTCAGAGTTTCTACAAGCAAAACTTCTCGACTTTGTTTAAAACTTATTAAGAAGTAATAACAACTGTTGCATACTCGTTGTAAATCAATGGCATATTATATAGTTTCAATCGCAGATACAATTTTAACTTACCCAGATAAAGAAAACACTCAAATTGAGAGTTAATTTGTACATTGAACTGGATTCTAGTATTATATAACTCAACGAACACATTCGCAACGACGAGAGTGTGAAATAATACTTAATTCGAGTGTTTGTTTTTAAGGGATTTCATATATATATGTATATATATATGTATGTATATATATATATATATGTATATATAAATTTCTGTTTCTACGCTATTAAAATTCTCAAGCGTTGATCTTAAATAGAAAAACCAAGCAGTCCGTCCAACTTAACTTGCGACCGACTGGAAAAACATAAAAAAGTACTTAAAATTTCACAAAGGTAAATGTTTCCAGTCTATTCGCACGGAAAAAAAGACTCGAGGCAACCGGAAAGGACATCAAGGACGCCAAGGACGCAGTAGTATAACGAAGTCCTTAGAAGTAAAGTAGTTCTCTGGATAAACCAAATATAGTAAACAATGGCTGAGCTCCGGTGAAATCAAACGCTCCCTTCGACATTCCACATCGCGAGAGTCGAGCGACCGCAACACTTACGCATCGATGCACCGCTCGTCATATTTTCCTCGGTGTACGAATCTCACGATTGTTCGCGGAGCGCAAAGATTCTACGCATCGATCGCAGTTGACGAGCGCTGCTAAGAATTTCTTGCCTCCGGATGTGTGCAATCACCGCAGCTATTTTTGATCTAGCGGTTATGCCCTTTTACCGAGCGGCGATAAGCCGTTATTTTCCCTCGATGCACTTGCGCGATTCGATCTTCTGGACCTTTTCCATCGTAAGCAGCTTTTTTATATCGATTTTCGAACGCTTGCATTTTCATTCCTTCCTCGAGTCTTTTTCTAATTCCTCGCGCGATGCTTTCAAACTTGCTCGATTCGGATCCAGACTGCGTTTTAAACGAATCAGTTTTTGCCAACTTGGAACTTGATATTCCTTTTTCGATATTTCATTTCTCGACCTTTTAATTATCAACTTTGATTGCGCGATTGCAATGGTTTCGATCGTATTTTGTTATCGCAAAAATTATCCATCCCTTTTTCATAAGTTTCCTACAATCGCAATTTTTATTTGTCCGCGCTATTTTTTTTCTTGTAATTTTGCTAAAGAACTCAGTCTAATTATACTTTTATTCGTGAAAATAAATACGTATATGATTTACCGATATAATAACTTTCGTAAAGTTTTCTTGATCGAATGCATATTTATTTTAAATAAATAACTAATCCAATTTCTTATCGAATATTGTTGAATTCATATTTAATAAATTTATGTAGCTACTATTTCAACTCGGTACTTATATTATGTTTCAATAAGGTAAATTGTAAAACCAATTTTCCTTCTAGAAATTCTACGGTATATCATTAAGAACAAGAATAATATACGTTCGCAACCTATACATATTCAATTACGGAAAGAAATTTACTTGTTTTATATTCCATTCTTCTATGATAAGTAAAATATACTGCTAGTATCCATCGATAACTAATATTAATATTTATTCTTAAAATTGAAGTTGTGGTCGTTGCACAATTAAAGTTATACTCCTAGTAAACATTATTTAACTATTACCGTTTCATAATATATTTAATCATCGTATAAAACATATTTTTCAAAGAATTCATTTATAAAATTTTATAATTGTTTTAATACTTTGTGAAAAACGTAGCGTTTTTTAAATTGTCAACTTGTAGCTGTATATTTAAAAATGCAGCAAACGTGCGAAATAATTTTTTATTTTTTAAATTTCAATTTATTCGTACGTTTAACTAAAATTTATACTTACAAATATTGATAGGAAAACGATATTTTTATTTGAATTTAAAATACAAAGAAGCAACTTGAAATAACAGAATTTTAAAATTAATATTGAAATATATATCGTAAACTGTACTTATGTATTTAATAAAGTAAGTTAACCTTTTATCGTATTTATAAAAGAGAACTATAAAATAAAACGATAAAGTATGAAAAATTATACGTTATAAATAAGTGCATTTGAAAATTATCGTATACTTTGTTTTAAATTGAATTTTTTGAATAACAGAAACATTTAGCAACAGCTGTAACATTTTTAGTAATGTATTTTATGATTTATTTTTATTCGTACATCCATAAAACAATATGAAATGTATAACAGCTGACAATATATGATTATAAAAGAGAATATATTATATGTAACATTGAAGGATGTTCGCAACTTTATGCTGTAAGTACTTGGAAATGATCCAGAATCCTGGTAAAAAATTGTCTCCTAAAAATATGTTCGATATACCTCTAAGAAAATTTGAAGCAAAGTAAAAATTTAATGTTTTTACCTGATTTTGTGAAAATTTTAACTTATTATAAAACATTGTATTTTTATTTTAAAAAATGTTCTATAAATTGGATTTATGCAAAGTTTAGCATTATTTACTTAAATTAAAAGAATTGCTTTAAGTAATTATATTCTCATATGTGTAATATAATATGAAATTAATGCCTGAAACCTTATTTTTACGCTTAAAGCTCATTATAATTTTTCCTCTTTACTACTTTAATACTAGGAAAATGGTACAATTTTTAAATGAAAACAAAATTAAAAATGTAAATCAGGAATATGTAATCAAATGAAAATATTTCACAAGTAGTATAATAATAAATAAAAAAGTTTTATTACAAGTGTATAAATTAGTAAAATGCTTTTTATATCTATATATTTTTTCGTTCTATTTCATATAACCGAATAACATAAGTATTACATTACTACGAGTAAAGTATTGTGAGTAGAGTGAAGTATTTGTTGTCTTATATCGCGGAAAATAAATTTTATATTTTTTATTTAAATTAAATCTCAATCATTTATAATAACATATGTTTAAACAATTAATTCTGTATATTTTTTGATAAAATTTAAAATTAAATACTAAAAATTATTAAGATTAAATTTAAGATTAAAGATTAAATATTTAAATGCTTAAATTATACGAATGAGTTTTATCATATATTGAAATTTATGTACAACCATAATATATACAAATTCTGTTAACATGGGTGTTGATTGCATACGAGTTTTTTTTACTATTTTATTGAATGTTTTGAATATAATCTGTTGAAAAAATGTATTTAAAAATAATATTTATTATCTCTTTATTGTTATTCAAGATATTTTCCGAAATATTATCGAGACTATTATTTATTATTTGTATTGATATTTGTATAATATAAATGACAAATTTTTAACAAGAATATTACGGAATTATTTAAAAGTATTTAAAATAAAATTTTCGAAGTAAAATAAATAAACTTTTCTAAGTATAAACTTTATTTTTTTATTAGATCTATTACAAAAATCTTATATATTGAATCTATAATCTATTTTTGTATAATCCTTTATTGGCGTTCACGTAATCGATCAAAAAATGATTGCACGGTAAATAAAATTAAAAATATAAAAATACTTTAATACCGAATAAATAGTTCCAGAAATATATCGCTAATGGGATAAAATTTTGAAAACAAACTTTAATTTACTAAAGTATGAAAATATAACTAAAATCATATTTTGATATTTAAAATCTAAAAGAATTATATTTATGTTTATGGTAAAAATGATATTCAAAAACTTATTTTATAACACAATATTGTTTATATGGGTCTTATCATGCATTAATGTGATATTTTAAACGTCATCTGCAAACTTCTATTAAAAATACCGAATCTTTATTAGTTTAACTCTTAATTAGCTTTTTCCATATTTACGATCTATCGTCTAGTTCGTGTACTACAAATACGTTAATTTTCCATTATTCATACGATCCGTGTATAAATTATTAACCCTTTTATCGATATAGAATTCGTTTTGTCCGGCAATTAATTTTTGATTGGTACAGTACTTATTCAATAAATCTAAAGTGTAAAACGTATTTAAATACTTTGCAGATTAAAAATTAATTATCCACTGCCATAGAGACCGACGTATCGAAAAATTAATTCTATTCAATTAAATCTTAACATAACACTAATAAAACTTAAAGTCATTTCTGCATTAAGTATATTCTATTATTCTCGGTAGAAGCTTACATAAATTTTATATCATTCCGTATAAAATAATGTTAATTTCAATTTATATTTAATACTCTTAATAATTACGCTCCAAACGTAGTTAATTAAAACTGCAGTTTTTTAGGTGCGCCACAATAACCTTAAATATTATCGTATTCTAATTCCAGAGATAAAGGTGAAAAATTAAAAGGATTAAATTCACGCGATGGCAGAATAGAAGGCGAAATCAGGAAAACAAATTCGTACGATTCGTTGGTTACTTTCTTTTATGAAAAATTATTATGCACGAATAATAAAATCGCCCGCGTCGATCGCGTCGATCGGCATTCGAACGTCGGACTCGCACAGTTTCGATGGTCGATGACAATTATTCCAGTAGATCCGATTCCCCGTAGTTTTTCTCTCAGGGTGTACGACTTTCACGAGCGGAGGGGAAACTCAGCGCCTAATGTTAAAACATAAGGCCGCCGTTAACGATGAGAATCGCTTCTTCTGCGAAGCACGACACGCGTTTTGGCCTTTGACCTCATCGTTCTTCGTACGAGTTTGCGTACGGGTACGCGTATCGCGAGTATCCGTGCGTTAACGGATATATTTGTGCATACGTAGGTTCGCTCTGTTCAACGTACACATCCATGCGTACAAGTGTTTGCGTATCGTGATGCATGTCACGTTTAAGGCGCTACATCGATCGTTACCTCGAAGAGACATACGCTCCGTCTCTCTCTTTCTTTGTTTCCGTCTCTCCTTCCTTCCGTTTCTCCTCTACATCGGCTTCCCTCCTAAATGTAAGAGTCCTGTAACTAGTGATTTAATTACAGGAAATCTCTATTTTCGTCTCGACTGTACGTATTTGTTTATTATTTTTGCCGTTAGTACTAGGAATTGAATATTTTCGAATAATTTTTAAACATAAGTAACTAAAATAACATCTAATCTAACGGAAATTTTAGGATAAATAAAACAAATTATCTACCGTAAATAATTTAACTTATTTTTCCAATATTTAGCTTTCGATTACGACTAATTCCATTTATTCGCTAATTTTTCTTTAACAAAATTAATAAAATAATTTATATTTTATCCGCGATTCTTTTCGATATATCGTTAAAATAGTGTCCTTGTTAAAGTTTACGTTGAATCGAAGAGAAAAGAAATATAACGAGTCGACTATTTGTCTCAGTTTTTAGAACCTTTAGTATAAACACATAAAATAATTTTCATAATATTTAGGTACGATTGCTGTTTAAACTCGAAACGAATATTTACCGTTTGTATTCGAAATATTAAGAAAGTAAAAAACGTTCTCTTACGGTAAGTCGTAAAATTGAATCGAACGCGTAGAAAAAGCTAAATATACCATTTTGCACGATGAATTTTGAATTAAATGGCAACGAAAGTACAATTATATTATAATTTAATTTTGAAAAGTTATCCCGAGCAATGTAATTTAAATATCGTTTGCGATAACGATACCTGGAACAATATGTTACCATAATTTCGCCGTAGTTACGTTTGATACCATTCCGAAAAAAAAAGATAAATATTATTCTACAAAAATTCTGTTTATAAATGATTTGGTTTAGAGGAATTGAAAAGCTAAATAGTATTAATCGCATAAAAATACCATCGCGGAATAATGTATTACTTTTTTTTCTTTTTTTTAGAAATATTGGATAAGCTTTAGAATTTCAATTCAGTTTTCAGTTAAGACTCGTAGTATCGTAAAAATGAATTCTCTCGCACCTTAAAGATATCGCAGGATTATGCTTTAATAAAGACTTGCATAATGCGGCAGGAATTCATCACGAGTTTCACCAGTGCTGCTTGAATTCCAATTTTATGATTTTCATAATGTATACGGACATGCATCGATGAAGCGAATTTCAATTAGCGCAGTTAATTATGCCCCGAATTAGCGTTATTACACGGCAAAATCTTGTTAAAATCTGTAATATAGGAGACTAATACGATGTGAAATATTCGCCTTTATTTTTATAGTGGTGGACGTTTTTATTTATCTTGTTACGGACAAAAATATCTTTGTTCAATTTTTAGATTGAACATGAATTTTATACGTTATGTAACTAAAACTATTGTTACATTTTTCCATTAAGATTACAGAAAAAAATTAATGAATTGAAAACGTAATTATATGGTAAGAATAAAATAATGCATAATAAGTTATAAATGTTTTTCGAAACGTTATCATTACGAATTAATTATGTAGTGGAATATAAAAAATGAACTATAGTATACGTAGATAATAAATATATAATTCATAAAATTATATATATTATTTACAAGATCGATACATAATATATCATTGTTATAAAAATAACAATATTACGTACTTGTAATTCAATATTAACGAATGATTTTGAGAAACAAATTTTTAAAAGATTCCTTCTATTATCCTATTATTTTAATAATATAGTTTTATTAAAATAGCTATAATAATTTTCTATTGAATATCGCGAATCCTAATTATATTTTAATAATCCATTTTTACCAAATCATGAAATTATAAAATAGGATAATTTTCCTAAATTCATCAATCCTTTATGCTTTATAAAATTTTAGTAGTAATAAAATTAGAATATACCGCAAGAATAAAAATTTTTATTCAAATAAAAATTATACGAGTTCAAAAAATTTTCAGACATAATAATCGATACATGTATTTATAATTAAATTAAAGCGTTTTAATAAACAGTAAAAAAAATACTTACTTTCTAAAAGCTTTCTACGAAAAGATATAATTTTGAAGTCGCATCTCTCGAGAATCCCTACTGAAACGTTACATGCAGTCATTTGCATAACAGTTTTTAAACATATTTATCTGTATAATTTTTCCTTATAACATACCAATTTATTTTTTCACTGAAAACAACTTATTCAAGTCGTTAAAAAGGTTTTAAAACTACTTGCAAAGGTTCAATTAAAACGACTACTCTACTATTATAATAAAATTTATTTTTAACATTAGATTAAGAGTAGTTTACTCATAATTAATTTCTAAACATTCTATTGCTATAAAAAGTGAAATATTACATTTTTTATATTTTAGTTTAAAAATATCTGATTAGAATAAAGTAATATATCAGGTTGTATCAGACATTTTTACATTGTCTATATTTTGAATATATAGAGTATGATTAATATATCTATTCGTAAAAGAATGAATAATATCAGTTAGTGAATATTTATTTTGTTAAAATAAATTATATTCTGTAATGTTATATCGATATTGCAGAGAGACTTTAAATGCACTATTATTTATTCAACTCGATATTTTTCATTTTAAATAAAGTTTACTCAATTTACAGTAACTAAAAATAGAATAATCCACTAACAATAAGTTTACAAAAATTGTCATTTTTTTAATATTTTAATAAACTTAAATTTGTTATATATATTTTTTTTTATGTGAATTAAAGAATTGTATTATTAACATATTACATTTTGTTTTACTGTACTTATTTATTTTAGTTATTGAATGTAGTTCCTAGTTTTATATCTCATTGAATGAGCCTTATTCAGAAGAAAAATGACAATATTTTTTGTCAAATTTATATTTACGTCCGTCACATTTTTTCGTTGTAATACATATATTAAAATACTTTTTGAAGTATTTTTAGCTCAAACGAATCCTTCAAAAAGAAACTTCCATAAAAGTTTATTGATTAGTTTGCATTAATAAATTTGACATATTTTAAACACTAAAATGAAAACATGTAAATACTTTTTATTATTCTATAAAAATTTCCTTCATTGTTTTCATATGTAAATTCGATAAATACTTAAAATTTGAGACAAAATGTGTACCAATGGAAAATTAGTTATAAATATAACCAACTAACACCTCAAATATTTTTATAACGATAAATCACATATTTTTTATTTCATAATGGTTTATTTTATAAATGACTTATACTAAAACTTTAAATTCTCCTTCTTTCGCGTAGTTTACAATCTCTGTTTTATAAATAATGCTAGTATTGTAGCAGCAACAACATCGATTTAAATAAATTGTGGAGGCTATCTTATATCTTAAGAATAATATATTTTACTGTGGACTAAGGAATGCAGTATGTACTATGAATATATATTTTATAAATAAAATACTAAATATTTAACTTTATTCGGTTATCAAATAAACGAATTTACTGTTTATATTTTTGAGTAATTTCTTAATTTTTGGATATTGAATATTTTTTTAAATATGATTTAAAGAAAATGTTTTTTGCAAATTAGATTCCTTCTAATATCCGAATTGAATATTATCGTGTCTTATTTATATATAATGCTAATGAAAAAATGTAACTATTTGTTATGTATGTCAATTTTATTTTTTATTTAGACAACCGATAAAAATAATTTAGAAAAATATCGACAAGTTTCAATTGATAAAATTGTCGCGATACTTTTGATACTTTTAAAACATTTTACATCGATAAGCATATGAAAGAGATAAAGAAGGATAGAAAATACAGAAAAAGAAAAATAATTATAACCGTATTTTTATATATTTTTAATATTCTAATTATTATAATAATTCTATTTTGTAATAATTTCATCTCGATATCAAATGGTCTAAGAACATATACCACTTCGAAAGTTTGTTCTTCATATTTTTTTTATTATAATTATCTATTTTTATTCGTTCTTTTATGTACACTTTCCTTACTTTACCCAAGTTTTTATCTTTATAAAAGAGATGTATAAAAATGAGAATCGAAAGTTTGATGTTTATGTAAATTATACTTTGATAATGTTTTATAACTTTAAACAAAGTATTTTATCATTAGCGTATAATTTGATAAATGTTATCACTCAATTAATAAATATCAGGTTGAATAAATCGATCTTGAAATTTAAAAAAAAATATCGATTTAGAAATTTATCACATCATTTTCACGAATTAGAATTGACATTTAAAGCATATTTCTGAAACAACGTTGACTATCCGGTATAAAAAAAATGCCTCGTTGAAACCTTGGCAACAAGGTTATATCCTCAACGTGTGTCCTCAACGTGTGTCCTCAACGTGTAATCCTCACATAATTTATAGTGAGCGTATATTTGCTTGGTTTCCGAATGGTCCACACCAATTGTCAGCAAACGCAAATGGATTGTTCGATATCTATGTATTATAAAACTACTCGAATTCCTAATATTCGATTATTTTAGTTTAATCGATAGATTTTATCGTCGATAAGTTCCAAATGTTCACTCCGCATCTCATATATTTTTTTGGTGGCATTTATTTTCAATTGAAATATGTCAAACATTTGGAAGTGAAATATGAAATAGTGTACAATATATTGCTTTTCGAATACTGACATGTTCCGTATTATTAGCTAAGTCTATATGATTAAGTTACATTTGACATTTACAACCAGCAAATAAGTCGCGTATGTAAATATTTTATAATTATAATTATTAAAATAAATTACATTTTTTAATTTGGCTTATTAAAACGAGAAAATGAAATTACAAAAAAAACTATCTATCCGTTATTAATTATGTATAAATATAATTTAAAAAGCTGCGAATAAGTAAATTTTAAGATAAACTAACGATATGGTTAAAAATAATGTGATTTTGAACAATGGATGTAGACTTTGATACGAGTTACAAATGAATAAAAATTGAAATTATTCATCCAGAAATTATACAACTTCCATTTCCATATTTTTGAAATCAGAATTTTGCCTTTAACATATTTTACCATTCGCTATTTTAAAAATTATATTTTAAAGATAAAAAGCGTTAAATAATTCATAAAAACAAAAACTACTGGGTTATCCGATCGGCATATAGATAAAACGCGTGAAAATAAAAAGAGCGATAAAAGATGTTGATCGCAAAGACAATGCATTAACCAAACTAAAGAGAATGAAATATATGAAAAGCAAAATACAATAGAAAAATAAAATGTGTTATAGGTTTTATGTGTCTAAAGCAATTTGGTACAGCGACTGAAAAGATACGTTGTAGATAAATCAACAAAATATAAAAAACTGTTTCTTAAACGTACAGCGATAAATAATACTTATTCTAGAATGATGTACGAAGGGTAAAATATTTTACTATCGATTTAATAATAAAATCCTTGTAAAGAATGTAAATCAATTATGCGTAAGTATAAGCTAAAGATAATTAAAAAAGTCTCGAGTAACATCTATAATTTTTTTTGAAAAGTTTAACTAATAAGTTCGCCTCTCGTGTATCAGTCACAGAAAATAGGGAGTGGCACTACTAATTACTCGAAAAATTATTTGATTAAAACAGCTCGGAAGTATCGTACGCACGTTTCTTCCTAGGAATCATATTACAAGTATGTTACTCGAGCCTTAAAAAATTAGTAGGTTTGTATTTTAATCAATTAATTAACCGAAATTCAAGCAAAATATTCTTTTTATTCGTTACATTAAATTTGAAATTCTAACGATTTATATATTGACAGTTGAAACACTTGAAACAAGAATGCTTTATTTCTTCTAAAAATTTATTAATCAGGTGTTTACTTTATTTTCTCATAATTAGAGCTACATATGTAATAATTTTTAATTATTTATACATTGAAAAATTTTAAATAATACGATGCTATTAATGCATCTTTTCATTCAAAAGTATGTCAAGATTTACTTAATGTTGCAGGATTAAATTGTGTTTTTATGTCAAGGGCAAAATCAATACACTACATAAATATTATAGAAATAATATTTATATATTAAAATAATTCGTCATAAATAAAAATATAATGTGGACATATTCAGTTACAATTCTAATAGCACAATAAAAAGCACATTTCTTACGATAATTCATGTAATATTTTTACGTTACTGAAATCGTTGTCTTAACACAAAAACTTAAGAAAGCCACAAATTTTGAATAATTACTTAAACATTTAGTTAATGCTTGAAAACTAAATTAAGGTTATATGTAAAATAACGAGGGAACAAAAATCATAATTATCCTTTAATTTAAAATTTCAAATGTTGGAAATATCCTTTTTTTAAATTAATTTTTCTATTTTTTTCTTTATTACAAGATAAAAATGGAAAATTTTCTCATTTCTTCGTAATAAAAAAATGTATTGTTCGTTTTTTAATAATTATTTCGTTATTCATACTTTTTTAAAAACTTAATATATAGTGGAAAAAAATTTGGTATAAAAAATAATATGTAATTGTTTGATATATTATAATTAAATTAAAATGTAGGTATATATTACAGAACTCATATACGAATAAAGTCATATTTGAAAAATCAATTATCTTTTTCTAATCGATCCGATAAATAATATATCAAATGTTAATTAAGTTACAAAAAAATTATCTGTATTTAAAAAATTAAAGTGAATAAATTTTAGTTATCAATCAATGATTAACGCGTTAGTAAACAATTATTATTTGAAAATGTTTCAAAAGTGCCTTCGATTATGATATTTGACAATCAGAACATAACGAATATATACATGAATATATTAATAAGTAATACATCTGTAATGAAGATATAAACGTTTGACACGAAGGAATGTAACTACTTGGTCAATATTTTTTATTTGTAAAAGATTGGATCGATGTACGAGTAAAAAATTTATATACGATTCTATTACCGATTTAATACGTAACTATAATATCGGAATTTAAAATAAGATATTTACACGAATAACTATGAAATTTATAGTGGAATAAAACTTACGTATTAACGAAGATTAAGTAAAGCGAGAACTGTTTTATCTCACCTGTAATAAAGAAAATATTACGATTAGTTAAAGTATAAACAAAAATGTAAATAAAAACAAGATCTAATATAGTAAGATTTAATACATTTTTACGTTCCTCGAAAGAATGTTGCTTACAATTTTTTTTAATATAAAATTTTTAGTATTAATATCGCTTTGACGGTCGCAGCTAAAAACAAGACGATTTTTCAAGATGAAAAATCAGAAATTTTTTTCTTTATTTGTAATTTCTTTTTAATGGAACTATTTATTATATAAACTTCGATACTTCTCGAAAATAAATTTTACTTTTTTGTCTTCTCGCGCGTACACACAGATTACTACATAGATAGAAATGCTGTCTCGGACAGACTTTACGAAATTCGCTTACACGTCGTATCGGGAAAAAGTGCCATTCGGAAATATAACCTTCCGATTCATAAAACCAAAAAATTCGCTCAATAGAGAAGATCGAGAGGTCGAAGAAAAGAGCGAAAGATAACGAGAAGAAAAAAAATTGGAAATCTATCCGGGAGTCCACTCGAAAGGAGTTCCGAGAAAAATCACAAGCGCATTCAAAGGTGTACTTGTGCACCAACACTAGACCGACACGCACACGACCTTTGACGCTTACACACGCGTGTACAATACAGTGCAAGAACTCTCGACTTGCAATCAACGAGGGGAAAAAGAACAACGTACAACGCGGGGAAAATGGAACGAAAGCCACGACAAAGAACAAGAAGAAAGTGAGTAGGTCGGCTGAGAGGGAAAGTGTGTACTTGTATATGTTATTATTCTATACCCGCTACCGATGGGCGCCAAGCGAGCGATAGAGAGAAATGCAGAGCGAGATAGAGAGCGAGATGGAGAGCGAGATGGAGAGCGAGATGGAGAGCGAGATAGAGAGAGAAATAGAGAGAGAAATAGAGAGAGAAATAGAGAGAGAAATAGAGAGAGAAATAGAGAGAGAAATTGAGAGAAAAATAGAAAGGAAAGCTGCTGTATATTAACGGGGTGCTGTGAGTTTGGCGTCCCTATACCTACACAGCATTTTCGTTAAGTGCCAAGTGTAATGGCATTTCTTTTAACGAGTAGCCAATTCACGAGCACAGATGGATAGATACTTGAATTTCGTTTTTTTACGACCTCCACTCGATAGATACAGCTCGTATAATATTACGTTTCAATGATTTTCAATTCGGTTTATTTGGAAATTATCGATCCCCCGTCTACGCGTACAGTCTTGTAATGTACTTTTAATTCGATTAGACTACTTTTTCCTATATATATAAACTAATTATGTATACATCTTATGGGTGTAGTCGATACACTTAAATCAGAAACTTTGTTTCGGTAGCGAATCGATACGTGAAATTTATAGAAATTCAAATAATTGTAACCGCGGTTGTTATAAAAGAGATTTTTAGGAAACTTTAATTTACCAAGATCAACCATTATTTAGATTATTACCATCTTTATCGTTTATTTGTTAACTGTGTCGAACTGTGTAGACATCGATAGATTTTTCACGATCTGTATTCAATTATAAATTCAAATTGCACATGATTTATTATAACGATATATTTAACGTATGCGATGAAATTTCTAAGGTTTTCAATTCTATCGAATTGTAAATATCAACGTCGCGGTATTAATTATCGGTTCGATAATGCGTATACGCATTAATTTCGTTTAATACGCATCGATAATATGTTGGAACTAATCATAAATGATACCTACGTATATTTAACTGATACGTACGTACGTATAGAGAGACGGACGGAAAGAGAATTTCGTATTATTTAACCCATAGTCTTTTTTACTTGTATTTTATTTCTAAATATTGTTCGAAGACTAAAAAAAATGATTGCATTTTAATATTTCTCATTTTAATATATTTTTTGTAAAAATACTCGAATGTACATTGTAAGGAAAACTTCTATTTTAGTCGGTTTCTTATTTTAATGAGAAAAAGAGAAAAAGGCAGTACCGACATATAAGAGTTAGGGATCCGGTCTCTCGGATTGTTTACATTTTTTCTATATTATGACGCAAGTAACATGTGATTACCTATAGATATGACATATATAAAAATTCCATGTCTATTTTTGTAATTCCAATAATAATTGATGATGGGACAACTTTAATTTTCTTATACCTTTTCTTTTTCTCTCTGAACTGTTCTATACATAGACATTACGTTAAATAACTTTCATCTATCAAAATTTTGTTCTTCGCGTAACGTAAACATTTTTCTGATTGAATTCATGATGAAATTAATCTTTTCATTAAAAATAATAATGTACTTGTATTTCTTATAAAAGATACATTTTTCTAAAGAATTTCTCTCCTTTGCATAATTATTGTTAATTATATTTTTTGCAAACAATTTTAAATACTATGATTGAGACTGTTTTGTACTTTAGGTAAAACCTAAAAAGATATTTTATATCTAATATTTATGCTTAAATTCTCTTTTCATGGTAATAGACAAAAATTTTGAATTTAAAGAATCGTTTCTTAAATTTCGTAAGCAATTATTTTAATTTATTGTACGTTTGAAGGAATGAAACGAGTGTATTTATGGTTTTAAGAAATCTGTCGCTTCTACTACATGAAATGTTCATTTTAAATTACGTTATATAATAAAATTTTAATGAATAATAAATTATCAATATCTTTTCATGAAATGTTGTTATAAAAAATTTATTTATTCAAGGTATCCATTTTTAAATATATATATAAAACTTTGATATTTTAGTTATATAATTTTTATATTCTATCAGTAAATTATAAAGAATGTTCTTTTAAAATTCTATTTTTGTTTTAGTACATTTTTATAACAATTCTAAATATTTTAAATATTCTCATTAAAATGGTCCGAAGTATCAACAAATTTATATTTTCTAGAAATGTATTTAATATCAGTTTCTTTTTTCTTCGTTACATCAATCTGTTAACATAAATTAATTTTAAATTGTAAGTTTTAATATTCTAGGTTTTTTTCATTATTTCGATTTATTTATATATGCACAGTATATAAATTAGTATATATTCATTTTATTATAAAAAAATTCATGTGATTTGATTCCAAGCCGGTCTTGATAATAATCGGTACATTTACATTATTACTTTTGTAATTGCATACGGTATAATAAATTCCACTTACATGACAAATGAATTAGTTCGTTTATATATAAGAAGTCGAATAAATTAGTTCTTTAAATAAAAACAAATTTACGTAGTGAATTTATTTTATACGTATATTTGTCAATTTGAATTTCTATACTCTATTTTAGATTCCTAGAATAATTATTTCGATCTAATTAAGTTTGAATTTATATATTTTAATTGCATAATAAAATTTATATATAGATTTTTAAACAAATTAAAAAAAATATAAGATTTATTTAATTGAATATTAAGAGTTAAATCATTTCTTTATGATCGTGAATTGATGTATTCATCTTGCGATCTAAAAATAACTTCACACCGTTCGTTATTAGATCCGTGTATAATAAGTTGAAACTAAATATAAAATTGAGCGTAAACATTTTTTTCTTTCTATCAATCAAAGATATTAAATTTAAAAGTTTTTTAAATGTTAATATTCTTATCAGAACTTCAGTTTTAGTCAGTTATTGACTATAAATCAGCGAATATTATATCTTTAGTACATCCCTTTGATTATGTCTGGTATTAAAAAAAATATAAAGAACTACTTCTGACTGATTAAACTCGTATTATATAAGTTGATTTATTATTTATCTAATATGTTAAATATTATTAAGTATAATTTAAGTCAGAATCCTTTTAGGAATAAAAATATTCAAATAAGTAAATATCAACTATTTCTGGGATATATCAGATTAAAATATACACATAACTTTATGTAAGTTTTCGATTAAAGATATAGACATGACGTAAATTTGATGAGTATGCAAAAAAATATAATTCAATTTGCGCGAATTAATTTTACAGAATCATCTTTTATAACCATAGAGAAAGTTTTTAAATAAAATTCCAATATGTTTGCGAACGCTTTCAACGAATCAATTACATTTTATAGGTATACACTTATCTATAGACCCATACGATAAATATATATATATATATATATCTTTTTAAAATCCACCTATTAGTAAGGAAACTTTTATTAGGTAGTTCGACACTAAAATATATAATGTAAAATGAGGTTCATTGGCTCCAATCATTTTTCTTTTCTTCAAATTTCATAGTCTCTAAAAGTATTGTGATTTTATATCCATTATAAATATATCTGTTATTACTGTTTTTTCTTTACTAACGTATTCTTCATGGAATTCTGCTCTTTTCTTCTTTTTATATATAAATATTTAAATTGAAAATTACATTTTTGAATTATAATTTTCTATCTTCTTTATTAGTTTATTAATCTCAATCACCTAAAAATCTTATAATTTCATCTTGTACAATTTTTACTAATATCATCTCAATATTATAATTTTCTATTTATAATATTATATTAAATATAAAATAAACTTATTTTTACTTTGGCTAAATTCTATAAAATCTGTTACTATCGTTATTATAATTTTTAATAAATAAAGGTAACAATTGTACAATTTTGATGAATTTATTTTCTTGAAATTACTTTTTTACGGTTTAATATCTTTAAAGACCTGATAATAAATCTATTTAACAAGAGTATTTATCGCTGTTGTTCACATATAATAATCAAGCAAATTTTTCCTATAAGAATTTTTATAACTCATTTAAAATTTATGAGATTTGTATACTTAATGCGATTGTTCTTGACAATTCTTAATATCGTACAGGTAAAAATTAGAAATTCGTTATAAAAAATATATATTGCTTCAAAGATTGAAACTGAAAACTATTTCGGTAAATATATATCATTTTATTATATAACGTTATTTTGTAGTAATAAAATAAAAGTATTTAAAAATCGTTAAGTGTACAGACAATTTTTATATAAACCTTATCGGATCATTAAGAGGTTTCAGTGTTTTTTTCGACGTTTTAATTTATTCTCCTCGTGACATTTAAATTTTTGCAAAATGTATTTTTAGCTACTTAATCAAATTTTAAATCTTTCACAACGATAATACCTCCCCAGATTTTAAGAGTTTAAAAATATATATAATTTATAATTTATGTTCCCTTTGGATGCAGCGTTGAAACCAAATTTAACGTTTATGTTCCGAGCGTGTAAACGGCTTTCTTATATTTCAACTAAAATTAATCAAAAATTTAGCTTAGAAATAATGTGTTGCAATATTTATCACTATCTTGTTTCAAAATAACTTCGCCATTTATAATACAGGCACGCGTTATCAACTATTGCAAAATTCGTTATCTCTATTACCTTGTACAGTGTCATAAGAAATCTTTTTTTTATTTACTATTTGCCTCTATACTTCAACCATAAACTCGCTGTAATAAAAGTTTTATCTTTAAAATACACATAACGCAGGTCCTTGAGAATATTATACGGAATTAGAAAATTCATAAAATTCCGTCTAACCAAACAGTAACCGTACCAAAGCAGTTTCTCGCGGTAAATTGGAATCGCCGTCAACTTAAAAATTTAAAACTCGATCCGAACAAAAAAGATTTCGCGTGGACACGTATCGACCGATTTCACGCTTCTCCTTTCCTCCCGAAACACATTTGTTAGGCAGATCAAAGATCCCGAACGAAGCGGGTGTGTTAAATCAGCTGGAAATTACAGCCTTCTACCTTTTTTCTCTCTCCGGTCGTCGTCTCGCACCGTTTATTAGTGCTCGTACGCCAGAGTTGGAGACAGAACTTCAATTTATCGACATTTTCATTTTGACGATTTGTCTAACTTGCTTTTTCAGCGAATGCGGGACTAAACAAAAAGGGCTGATCGCTCGAATATTATCGTAACATTCGTTTTCGATTTCTTGCACGAAAGCTTCCGTTCCTACATAATTTACGGATACGTCGAATCGAACGACCTTGTACCCGAATTTTGGATAATTTCGTATACTCCGAATAAATATCAAATCCTAATATTTGCCTCCACCCGCATGAAATCGCTATTGTTAAAACAGAGCGACGTGGATTGCGTCGAAAAATCATTTCCTTCGAAGTCGTAAATAACGTACTCCTCGGGAAGAAACGTTCGCACTCATTTTTAACGCGATGTCGCTTTACAATTACGCACTTGATCCTACGACGGTCGTTTCGCTAATAATGATGAGAGTTACGTGATCCACGATACACTAAAGCAGAAAGCGGATAATGCTCAGCACTTAAATAACTGCCTTCCGAAGCTCCTTTTCATCCGTCGCGTAAAGATTCCTATAAAATAAAAATTCCCATAAAACGTAGCCTCGACGTTAAGAGTACGAATCGATATTTCCGCTGGATCCGCGAACAAGAGAGAAAATAAGCAGTGGAGCATCTGGAATTCGGTATCGCGGAACAGCGGTTAACGTTGAACAAAGACTCCTCCGTACAAAAAATGTAAATTCCCTTTGTCCGTCGCATCGCTGATAGCCAACAATCGCCTAGTGATTAGCTTCGATGCGCTTCGCTAAATATACTATAGACCCGAGACCCGAGACTCCAGACCTGAGACCCGAGACTCGATGTATCCCTCAACTCTGCACACTTTGTGCGTAAATCGATATTTTACTTAACGTTTCTCTTTTTTCACGACGCTCCTGCTAAATTAGAATTCACTACTCTGTTGTATCAGTGCTGAGTTATGAATTTTGTCGGAAAATGAATATTCCATCACGCTTAACGCATTCCTAGGATCGAGCGAAGAGCCATTTTCCTTTACTACAGAAAGTGCTTAACGTGCGTGTACCTATGAATGGATATTTTGCATAAATCGATTCCTTAACTTTTACCCTGACTTTACTCTGCTATTGTAAATAAACTAGTTTTAAGCGGATGTTCGCGAATCTTAAATACTTCGGAACGTATTTTCGGAAGTCACGAAGTATAGTTCTATTAAAAACTTGGTAATTGCGTAATATTATATGGATATTAGGAATGTCTCTATTTAAAACGACGAAAAGTAGTAAACAATTTCATCCGCTTTAAACTGATTCGCGAGAAAATAAAATTATTTAATAAATTAAGAGAAAGAATTGAGCGCTCGATTTAAAAACTCGAGACAAATTGAAAATAGAACGAGTCCATTGTGATAAATCATCTATACCATAAATAATAAGGTTCTATGATATAATCGTATCGTATTATGTATTTATAAATAAAAATGTAAGATTTTTCAGTTTCACGTGTACACTTTTTCTACTTAATACTAGTTGCACGTTAAAAAAATTGTAAAAGAAAACTTACTTTAAATTAATGATTCTTTCAAACTAAATAGGTTGACCTCGTTTCGCCAATACAATCATGCACGCGTTTAATTTAAAGATTTAAAAGTATTCTTGCACCTTTCTGATGGAAAATTACTGCTTATGATAACATAAAAATCGCATAATTCGGTACAAAAAATGTAGCTAAATACAGTTTTTTAAATTATAATGTTTCCACGTTTGAAATTCGCTTCTTTTTCGTTTATTTGAGTATTTTATACCTATTCATTTGATAACTCACTACTTTTTAATAAAAATACTATGAATAATTTTAAATATTTTTATGTAAAACTGGTGATAACAAAGTTAATTAAAATTAGCGTTTCAACTTTACAACTTTTTATACCGATAAAGACAGATTGATATGTCTTTGTATTACAAATTTTCGAAAGAACTTTTTACCGCTACCGAAAAGATAATTTTATGTTTTTATTGCATTTTATTTTTGCGTGTTATGTTATAATTTTACCTACTTAGATTTCATTTTAATAATTTATCATAATTTAATCAAAATGTAATTTTTGTTTAAAATCGTACGTTTTACCAAAAAATTTTATGCAGAATTTTTTCAAGACTATATAAAAATAAATATTAATCAAAATTTTGAATAGCTCGGAAGAAAACAAAGTAATTATAATTTTTATAAAAACGATAAAACGGTTAAAATATAGATTTTAATACCGTACATAATTATTAGTATAAATTTTATTATATTGTAAATTCAAATATATAATGATATTGAATATACCGTTTCATACATTACTACGTTACGAAAAAATGTTATTACGTCACTGACTCATATTTTACATAATTGATAATTGTATTATTTTTTCTAGAAATTAATATATAAGTAAGATAAAATAATATATTTGAAAAATTACGTAAATTCATAAATTATTTTTTAATTAAATTGTGTAGAAATTTATTGCAATAATATACTTATTTATGAGTACAAAAATAAAATTAAATTCATGGTCATAAACTAATGTTAAAATAGCATATTTGAAAGAGCCATTGAGTTCATCTTCATGATCGAAATGGTTTTGAAATCAATTGCATGAAACAGGATTAACGTAAGCAACTTCTGCATTTGAATAACGTCAGCTATATATATGTCATTGTTTCAATGATGAGGCTGATAATGTATTAAGCTGTTTCGATATTCCCCAAACCTATTTAATCGTTATTACTTTAATTTCTTATACGTGAATCAAATATTAAATGCAACCACGTTACATGGTTATGTATTGGTGCTGATCTGGATGGTAGTACATAGCCTGTTTGTATGCCTTATGCATTTACAAATTCTTAAATTTTATGCTCATTTTTATAGCAAATATTATATCATTACTTACATGATCAATATATATTTATAGTATGATATTTTAAGAATAAAATTTTCAATAATTATTATATAGTCGTACTGATTTACTATAACTTTAACAAATAAATGAATACGAAAATAAAATTAATCACGAAGATCTTTTAAAAATAACATTAATCTCAAAAAATTTGTAATATATAGAAAGATCCAATGTATAATTTTATTGTTATGTTACAGTCTTTAGTTACTTAATATATTTTTCAATTTTACTTAATAATAAACTTTATTACATAGAATATTTATATTTTTTTTTTCAAAAAATTCAAACATTTGAATATATTTATAAAATGAAAGGTATTGTTATAGTAATTGTAAGGTATATATAAGTATATATATAGATATAAGTATATGCCAAGATTAAAAAAAAAATTGGGTGATGATTAATTAAAAAATATTATCATTTATATAGCAATCTTTAAATATTCGTAAGAAAAATAATAAATTAGGATATGACATTTAATCTTAAAAATGTATAAATTAATTTGTCCTTTAAGTTTTGATAAATTTGTTAAAATGATTCTAATTTGGAGCATGAAAACAGCATTTGATTGTATAGTTATTTAAATACATATACAGTAGAACACAAATAATTGTATGAAAAGAGAAAGAAATACAATAAAACGACCTCGCGGTAAAATCTCGTATCTGAACATACTTTTTTACAAACTCGTACTCAATCTTTCTACTACATATAATAAGAAAGAACTAAGAAAAAATCTTAAAACGATGAATAACTAATAAAGTGTCGATTCAGTTTGTTAATTTGTTGTAATATAAAGAGCAGTAATTTATTATATCTACTGAAATAATAGATACTGGAAGTATTTACACGTATATAAATTGTATTATTATTATATCTTTTTAGCATGTACTATTAAGTTGAAGAAATTGTATTTGAAAAGTTTCTCACAATTCTTTACGTACAGCCTCTATTGTTAAACATTTATTATGGAATATTATTATAGAGATTGTGTAATATACGCGTAGCTACTTTACATAAAAATTTTACTTTAATTTTTCATTTCTGTAAATTTTAAACAAGTATAATTATATATATGCGTGTTGTTGTGTATGTGTGCGAATAAAAATTACAAGAATGTATAATTAAAAAATGGAAATGGAAATTATCAACTGAGAATATGGAACGCTTACACGAAAAAAAATGTATACTTTTCATAAATGTAATTATTGGATTATTTACTGGAATTAAAATTATAAATATTTGAAGAAAACACTAATGCACGTTAAAAAAGCTATAAAAAGTAACTAAATTTTTTGAAATTATTTAGTTATGCAATAAAATACCTCAAATGCAATAATTTTATATTTCATTGCGTTGAATCGGTTTTGAAAATCGCTGAATCAAATCCTGTCGTTAAATAGAAAATGTATAGAAACTTGACCCACTTTCCCATTTAAAAGCTACAATTACTGGACCAAAAAACAGAGACATTAAAGCTCTTGTCAAAATGTCTCCTTACATTTTGAGGTGTCACCACTAGTTTCGTACTTTGTAGCTGGACGTATTTCTTCGTGTCTTTATACATACAGATAGGAAAAACTAAAGTATATCCCCAAGTGGTTTTAAACGAAAATTTCAAGCTTGGTAACGATTATTTTCATCGCTTGTATCGCTCTAAAAAGATATTGTTCTGGAAAATAATTAAACCCTCGGTACGTATCGCAGTTGCACTTGAAAAAAATATATTACCCGACTACATAACGCTAAAACAGCGGAGTTAGTGTTTTGCAACAACAGTAGTGTGCAGAAACAAGAGAGAGAAAGAGACAACAGATAGCTTTCACATAAGCCTTTAAGCGAGAAGCGTAGATCATTGAGTGGTATCTTATTACATTCTTAAGCTAAGGAATTTTCGTTTTAAAAGTTCTAGTTAATATCTTTCGAGAAATTCTAAAGCGAGAAACATCGAGTGTAAAATTGCGTACAAATACAAGTAAATTATTCATCGCACGATAACTTATCCTTATTTGAATCCTGAATCCGATAACAATTCCTTATACGTAAAAGCAACTACATCAAATTCAAAGTACAAAAGTAAATCATACATTTTCACCCTCTCCCGATAATACCATCAATATTGGATACTCGTTGTACATCTTCCATCACCGAAGCCTCCCAAAGAATAATTTCGTACAAGCTTCTTCTTCTTCTTCTTCTTCTTCTTCTTCTTCTTCCGGTGAAAATGCAGCAATTTGTATCGATGACAATAATCCGGGGGACGATTCTGATTTCCCCATCTATTCCACTCTGCCCTGCTCCGAATACATATTCTATACTACTTCAAAATACCGACCCGTTGTCGAATAAATGTAATACTCTCAATAAATGACGAGTGGATACGCTCTTAACGAGTGGAAACGAACATCGTCCTTGGATACATACTACTTATATTAATGCAAGTTTCAAGTTTTCACTCGCTTTTCGAATTTTATCCCCTTTTGTTTGTATATCGGAAGATTCGAGAACGATATCGATGCTGTAACTAGAAAATTAATTAACTCTAAACCGGATCACTTATCTGCTTATAATTACATTTCGAGTAGTTGCGCATAGCCGATGACTTATCGACGAGCTAATATTATTTTCTAATCTATGAAATATAATTTTAATTAATTAATATTAATTATTACCGTACTATTTTCACATTTAACAATAATGCCAAATACAATGCCGCGTAAACTCGTTACGTAAATTGGATTATAATTTTCAGTTACGAGATGGACTACATTATTATTGTTAAATTCGTTAAATTGAACCTTCGATAATGTATTATGTAAAATTATCCGATAAGTAACTATATCGTCTGAAAAGATTGAATTCGGTACATCGAGCATCGATAATTATAAATATAGATCTATGCATTGTTCATTAATTTTTTGAGAAAAACGAAGATCGATTCCAGAGTCGAACTCGCGATGCGCCATAAAGGAGTTTGCTTTCTCGAAAAGGAAGGACGGAGCAGGAGATATAGATCTCGAGTAGAACAATGCATTATCGGTCCGACAAAGGCGCGTGCACCAGAAGCGATAGGAACGGAGGCTGATTCGTTCTCGGCTCGGTAAAAGCCTGTCAGAGCCGGAAGTTCGCGCTGCTCTCGGGAAATCAGCCTTTGAATAATAAGCATCGGTCGATGCCTTATTTCACCCTTTCGCCATCTGTCTTACTTCATTCGTCGTTTTCACTTAATTGTCGGAGGCTGGAGGCGACAACGCAGTCCGACATCGGAACCGCTCCAGAGGATACTTATCGGAGAAAAGAATCTACCGGGAAGTCGATTCGTTCGTAGTCGGAAAAACGCGGACAACGTAATTTATTCATGAATTCAATTTTGAAGCTACGAAGAAGAACGAGGGAATAATTAAGACTCGACTTTTTTCTTCGCGTTCGCAGCTTTTATTTGCAGGGTTGAAGGTATAGACTTTGCGAGGAATCTTGGACCGTTCGCGATTCGCCTTACGCGACTGTGAATAATAAGAAACGCGAATGTCACGTGCAATAATTGCTGCTATTTAACGATTGCTATTTCACGATTGCTATTTCACGATTGCTATTTCACGATTGCCCTTCCGATAAAATATTGAAATTTAAAACTCCCTCGATATCGCTTGCGTTCAATTGTCGTATCCTCCGTTAAAATTAATACGCGCTTACTCTAAAACAAAATATCATAGTTCCCTTGTTACGTACGAATAACCGTAAAATTTCGTTCTCTCGTTTCTGGTTTAGCTAACTCGTACAAAGGAAGAGGAATACGGCTTGACTTATGCTAGATAAGGGTCTTTCTTTAACGGTATACGATTCCAAATATACGAGAGTAGACGGGGTTGGCTTTTTCGGAGATAACCAGTCCATTTCTGACCAATGTACTTAAAGCCGAGTCGATAGCTACACCCTTTGACCTTTCGGGCGAATATCATCGCTTTACAAAACTAATGGTAACTATCAATCTGAATTATATCAAATATTAGATGGTTCTATGATTTGCTTTTATATATTATCTACTGTTATCGCCAAATACTTATTCTTAAACCAATTTCGAATCCAATAGTTCGTATTCGATATACCGTTTCGTTCTTTCTATCAACTTTCCATATAATCTGATACTACTTATAAATCTGTAACATTATCCTCGAATAATTTGGTTAGAATTAGAATCGATGAACTGTACTTTACTCGAATATGATTCTTTAAAATTTTCGTAAGAAACAATCCAATTTATATGAGTTAATATTTTCCAAAATATTAACATTTCTATATAATTAAATATAATTTTCTTTATAATTTAAAGAAATTCTTGATAAGCTATTCAGGCTTAATTTTAAGTAAAAGAATATAAGTATATCCGAAGTCTCCTATTTCGAATATCCATTTAATTTTTACATTGTCGTTCATTGCAATATTTTCAAATTATTATAAATATTTTACGCGTTCTTCTTTGTATTATACTTAATAATTATTACTACTATGATAATAGTTCATTCGTAGGTTTAAACTATAAGTACATTTTTTAAAAATTAATGCATAGATAATATAAAAAATTAATATTCTTTAATTCATTCTTATGTTTTAAACAACGTACAAAGTCTTTTTGTGTTACAAGTCTATTAAAAACAAAGGTCCGTATTACTTTTAATATAAGCAATGAATAGCTTCATCAAAGATCTTTAATGAGACTTTCTCATAACCATAAACTTTCACTACCCGAATATAACTCAAGGTAAAAGGGAGGCTTTATTTTAAATGATATGGTTAGTATTATTACTAAAAGTATATATAAAATTAATGATTTTGTTAAAAATAATTTTTTAATTATTAAATATAAGAAAAGAAAAATTACAAATTATACTTTTAAAAAGTTTATTAAAATATTTTGTTAATTCTGAAAAATACTTTAAAAATTGATATTAATAAATTTTAATGTAGTTGAATATCTTTCAGGCATAAATAAAAGCTCTCGATATTTAATAATTTCTCATAACTGAATAATTACAAAAACAATTTATCCTAGAAACAGAAATTTTATTATAGGCATAAACAACGATGTTTGCTAAATACATCCGTAAATCTCTAAATAAATAATGAATGACAGATAATAATTTATTGGATAAAAATAGCACATTGTATATATTATCGATCAAACATAAATTTATTATAGTCCCGTAATCGTACATCGTAAACATCGTATTCCATTTTACTTTAAATTATTTCAAATATAAAAAAAACTATAACAACACTGATGTTCCATTACGAATAAAGAATTTACAGTAATGGCAAAAACCTATACCTTAAGGAAAATCTAGACATTTTAAAACCGAAATAAAGTTCCATTTGCTATTAAGGAAAAATTAAAGTCAGTTTAAGAAGATATCAGATTCCTTGAGATACTGACAAGATATTTCCGTAAAATTATCCCGGAGTTTTCACAATAAAACGAATAGACTATCCAAAAGATTTTTCATGACTTTGAAGAGTTTAAAATTTATTTTAATATAATGCCCTTATTATCAAAGATAATATTAGTAATATCCTTAAAATAGTACTGAATTATTCATTCTATAAATTAATTTATCACGATTATATTTGATTTAGTATTAAATTTAGTTTAAGTTGTTTAAAATTATATTTTATTATATGTGAAGTCAAAAAAATTTTACATAAAACAATTTGTTTTGTGAAAGTAAACTTTATTTATTCAATATTGTTAAATCTTATTTAGAGTTGGTATACATAAAATACATCCATTTTTTATCACGAACCTTCTGAAATCTTTCTTATTTACGAAAACAGCGTTTGATGACAATTATTTAGAAACACATATACTAGTATACAGAAATAACTGCATAAATAGACAAACAAAGAAATACAATTAAATCATTTCGGAGTAGAATCTCGTACCTAAGAATACTTTCATAGCCATAAAATCCCTCTTAATCCTTCTACCACATATAATAAGAAAGAGCTATTAAAACAACTTATAATAATAAACGATATTAAATGATTAAGGAAAAGCTATGAAGCGTATATCTTCAAAAACCTTTAACCTTTCTTTGTTTTCTTTTTTAAAAAAATCATTTTTAGTATAAAATTAGAAATAAACAATTTTAGGATTTAGTCAAAATAAAATATATATATATATATATATATATATCTGTGTGTATATAAAATTTTAGGACATCGAGAGATGATAATTCCTTTCAATGTAGTCAGACATTTGACAATTAGAGGTTCAAACAATGCTTGCAACGTCTATCGACGCGTATCCGAATATAATCGTTTAAGGTACATTGTGAACACTGTCGCAAATAATTGATGAACGGTTCTGATAACGGAGAGATTACTTAAACAAAACAACGAAGCATTATAGAATTTATATTTCAAGAAGATACCGATTGCCGATACGTAATTTTAAATAATATATACGTTTTACTAAAAGTTTATTTTATAATGTTACTACAGATTAAATTTTATCTGGATATTCCACATCTCTACTCATATTAATTCGAGAATCTAATATATTTCTAATTTTTGATTAAAATATTGGATAAATATATAGTAAATTACTATACAAATCTATAAAATTATTAATTAAGAATATTTTAAAAACTATTGACCATTTAACTTACTATAAAATGTGTAAACATATAATTTAATAGAAAATATATCAAAGATTTATAATCAACTTTTGAACAAATTCTGGTATATTTAGTTAGTTTTAAATTTTAAAAAACATTTTACTATTACCAATAATTTTAATATTACTAAGTGTGCTATAATTTTTTTAACAAATAATCAGTCACCTCATTTTACTTTTCACCAATATTTGAAGCGACGTCGCTTTAAATATGCGATAGTATAATTAGCGGTAGTTCTGTATTTATACATGAATTTTTAATCGTACGTCATAAATTCTATAAAAGCTTTGAATCATAACATATGAAACTAAAGATTCTTAAACCTTGTAAAAATCGATTAAAAGATTAGATATCTTATATATTATGATCGATTCATTTTTATCTACAGAAACTATACAATATTTTATCCGAAATTATATATTATTATTATGAATATTATTTTGATTTAATTATTGAATTTGATTACTTCTTTTGATATTTATAAATATATATAACCATTGAGAAAATACCAAATGAATTGTGTGATAAAATTCTAATTCAAATTCTCTTTATTTCGATTATTATTAACGTTATAAATTTATAGTATTCCAAATATTTACTTGAATCATTTTTGATTATATCATATTCCTACTAGATAATAAAGGAATACGGAAATATTTTTTATTCGATAATTTCATGAATTAAAAAATTGTTTGTTTACCTTTAAAATACATAAAGAAAAGTTCAAAGTATTCAGTCGAAGATATAAAATACGAAATGTTATACTTTCATATTTACGTAAATGCATATGGAATAAGTTATGTATATTTATGGAAATGAATTTTTTATCCATATATTTATTATATCATCTAGTGAGTTTTAAATATACATTTTAGTATATTCTGAAAATACTATGATATAATTTTTTTACATTATTTTAAAAATACAAAAGTTAATAATATATTGGAATGAACATATATTTTTAAATCAGTCAGCAATTTAAATTTTATGTAAAAAGCTTATTTTAAAATACCTTCTCATTTAATAATAACTCATGAATACATTGAAAATAATTATATACCAAATTCAATACGATTGTATAAGTAACATGTAATAAAAGAATATAATAAACGAAATAGATCTCAATTTTATTGCATTGGAAGATCAATTATCTTACAAATCAACCTGAAAGAGTAAAAAAAGCTCTGCAATCATACTTTTAATATTCAATATATCATACTTTCAATAGTATTTTTTGTAGCATACAATTACAATAAAAGAATCAGATAAATTGCATTATAAATAAAAAGACATAAAAATTTGATATTTTTTTCTGAAATTATTGAAATATTATTTCTATAATATTACATAAAAAAATTTAATTTATAATAATCTACTGGTTATAAATTAAAATTCAAGTCAAATTTTAAGGTCATGAAATCAAAAAAACTAGAATTATCATTTAATTTATTTCTTACAAATTAATAGAAGTTCAAATATATTTCTATAAGGTGAAAAATGAATAACGATATTAATTAAAAAATAATTTATAGAAAAGTTTATACTTTTATACAATTTTCCATAAAAAAATTGAATTATTTGCAATATGTAAAATTTCCCATTTGTTCAAGGTATTTAATGCGACGGCGTAAAATTTCATGACTCGAATAAAAATGTAATGCTCTATTCGGTAATATTAATTTAATTTAAAAACAAAAATAGCTATTTATAACAAATTGCGTAGCTTCGTATTTCTTTGAAAACAATTATTAATAAATATTTAAGTGCAATTATATTTATAATACCAAAAATGTTATAATGCGATACAATTAATATATAATTATTTCTAGAGGAAAAAAAAAATAAAATTATTGTAAACTTTGGTATCCTTAAAAATTTTTCGGTTAGTTTTCTTTTATCAGAGAAAAATAACACAATGTATTATTCAAAGCTGCAAAAAAGGATCATATACCAGTTTGAAGAGAAGACTCGTTATAGACATATACTTGAAGTTTTTCTAGCGCTACCCACGTAAATAATTCAGGTCGAAAATTCAAAAAACGCTCGAGGCGAATGTGTTTGTGTACGTCTAGTTTTTTTGCTGATATACAGTAATGCTATTCCTCATAAAGCGATATCAATCGTCTCATTTACAATACTTTATTATGCAGTTTGAATTCTAAAATATTATGGGACAGCTTAATTACATTTACCTACGCGAAGAACTCAAAATCTTTATCATTTATGGGTATAATGAAGAAATAACATCTATTATTCATGCAGCCTTGGTTCTGCTTATTTACGTTTTTCTTTTCGCTCATTTGCGTTCTTTTATCTTTTCTCTAGTTAAAAAATAACTTTGAAATGATGAAAAGAACTGTGAGAAACTTCTTCGGTAATTTGTTCAATCAACACTGTCCTATTTATGTGAAAATAAACCTACAAATGTTTCTCGATTGTAATTGTAAATCCACGTTGTTACGTTTTGTATATTGGCATTGATTATGTCCAAAAATTTTTATTAAATTAAAGTATCTATTGAATAAGTCGCGATAAATAACTGTAACATAATTTAAATAAAAAATATAAGTATTTGACGTCGAGACTATCGAGAAAATATTAAAAACTACTACGAACGATTTAAATTATTAAATTTATGAATGCTTTTTACTACATAAAATTTAATTTCTCCAATTACTCAAATCGTTATATATTCCTTTAAATCATAAATATTATATCAAAAACATTTACTTTATTCTTTGATAAGATGATTGATATTTATGAATTAATTCAAGAATTAATAATTTCAATTACTTACAAATAAATTACATTTTTGAGAAATCGAATATTAGAAATAAATATATAATTAAAATTAAAAGAAAAAATATTATAAAGAAATATTGTAAAGTTTAATTACGTATATAATAAAGATTTTATTTATAGATATTATATTTAAATAATAGATAACGGAAATTTTTATATATACATTTATATACATATATATATTACAATTAATTTAAATTTTCAAAAAAGAAATAACTTAAATTTGTGTATAAAACTATAAAATCGATAAATAATGTCATTTAATAAAATTTTAAATATTTATATTCAACAATTATTAAAACGAACATCATGAATTATAGAAATTTTTTTACGAATATTTCCGGCTTATTAAAACGAGAGTCATAGGAAACATATTGCAAAATTATAAAGATCAATTTAGAATTAAATTGATAGTAAATAATCAGTCAATTAGTATTATATTATCTGCATAATTGTTTTAAGATAGTTAAATTTTTTTCAAGATCACTTATTTTAAATGGAAAATTACAATTTTTAAATTGAAATTAATGACTCGACATTACTTTGAAAAATGAAATAAAGTATACAGAACTTTTCTAAATTAAATAAAAATTAAAATATCTTTAAAGTATTTGTAACTATTATAAGAAAAAAGTTATTGATTTATAAAATTGATAAGACTAATTATGCAAAATCCGTAGCTAATTATCTATTGTGCATAACTAATAAACAAAAAATGATTTATTATACTAACAAAGATACTAAGTGAGTTATAATTTAATTTTATGCCTAAGATTTACAGACGAGTAGATGATAAAAAATTTGTGCATATCAAGTAAGGTAATAAATATTTACAATTGTAATTAGTTAAAAACTATGCAGTATAGTTAAGAAATATGTTTATTTGCGACAATTTTAATATGTATCAGATACTTTATTAAAGTTCAAAATAAAAATTTTTTACTTTAATGGCAATCTTTAAAATTAAAAAATAAACTTTTGAGTTTTGTGATAATTTAATTAATGCTAGAAAGAATAATGCATCCAACCCTGAACTATTTTTTTCGTTGTAAAGTAATCGTTAAAATCTTTGATTGGATGTAGTAAAAAATAACGTGTTTAAAATTCCAGACTTCGTAAAGTAAATATCGACCATCGACCACGAAAACTATGCTTAGACTATAGTGAAATGAAAATAACACTAATAAATAAGATAATAAAGTGTTTGCACGATAATTTCTAAAATTTAATGTTTGTATCTTTTAAGTAAGCCATCTTGTCGCAATATATTACAAAGTAATTATCTTAACGATGACAAATTTTTACGCACCGATTAAATATTTTATGTACTTCATTGTGTAAAATGAATTATTTCGATTTATTACAAATATCATTTTTTCATAATTACGTGAATTTAAAGATTTGTATTTGAGAAAAACTCGAAGTTTACGATTTTACAATTAAGTAAATCTTATTTCCGATTTAACGTTGCGCTCGAATCATTTTATGTTATTTATTATACAATTTACGTTCATTTTCTAATTTGTATCGTACTAAATTCAAAGCTTTAATATAAGATTACGTATTTTTTGGAAGCAGCGTTGTAACACGGATATCACACAGGATAATCTTCGCAAAAATTGTTATTCAAACTTGTTGCGCGTAGCATAATGAACATATTTTCGAAAAATATCGAGATTTTAAATTGAACTCCAAATTGACTCTTTCATTCAAAATTATCCATATTGACGTAAACTAAAGTTCTCTCGTATACCGAAGCTGATACATATCAATTTCGCGTTCGGGATTTCGAAATGATTTTTCGAATGCATTTTTAAATAAATATTACGAAAAGCTATCGCTATTTTTAAAATTTACATACGATTATTCCGCTAAAGTAAATAATTCGCGACGAATACGTTCGTATGGAAAATACAAAGGTAAACAATTGGATGGAAAAAATAACGAATATTCCTACATCGGTAAAATGTAACTGGAAAATTAAAACTTTTCATCGAATTATAATTCATTCGTAAATCGGTGAAAAAATTGCGAGGGTCTACCCGTTAGTCGTTCGAATAACTAAATTCCAGTCCAACGAAAGCTTGGAAGAGCCTCGAGGAGTGGATAACTCGCGAGTGGTTTGGAAGACGCGAGAATTCGAGTGGAACCGAGAGAGAGTGTGAGAGAGTGAGAGAGAACCGCTCGAATTCACAAAGCTGCTCGTCGGAATCGCGGGCGCATGCGCGTCGAACGCACATTTATCAGCTGTAATAACCCGCATTGACCCGCTGCTCGTCGAGGATAATATCGAACGCGCAATCGGACGCGAATATCGCCGTTTCGTTGTCACTTTCGCAACCGGCTTGCCCAAAATTCAATTTGAAATTCTAATTATAGCCCGTGCGCGGTTCAGCCAAGGTCTCCTCTTTCTCTCACGGCGCTAATTAGAAGGTGAACGATGTAAGGGCTAAGGAAGAGGAAGAGCTCGGGGAGAAGGGAAAAGAAAACTCGGGGAACTCGAGGATCGCTTTGTTTCTTTGGAAAATGAAGAGACTGGAATAGACTGGAGGAGACTTTTTCGGCTTTGTTTTTTTTTTCTCTCGAAGCTGGGATAATAACTGGAACGATAATGACGATGCAAATTAAGATAACGTACGTCAAACGGAGAACGCGGTTTTTTCTTATTCAAACTCGAATTTTCTATTTTTGCTTGCGCTTCTCAAATTTCTTAAAATAGATTATTGTACTTTTTCCCGAGGTAACTCCCGTGTATTCGGTCAATTTATACATGCATGGATTTTCATTTTCTTTTTTATTTTTATTTTACGATACGTAAAATACGTCTACCTTCCTGTAACGATCGATAAAAACTTAATAATTGTAAAAATTTTATGAAAATTATCTTATTTTTATGCTCGTGTTGTGAAATATATATTCGGAAAATGAATTTTATGCCGAGATAAACCTTCGCAAACTTCGTTACTTTCCTTAAATAGGCACTTTTACCTAAGAACTAACCAAATTTATCGATATCATCCAATTACTACGTTATTAAAAAAAATTGTTTACAATTAAAACGCCGTAATATTCGAATAAATGGCAAATTTTCGAGTTAATTAGAAATTCATTTTTATCCAATTAATTTTCTTCGATATATTCACAAATTTCTAATGAAACCGTTAGAAATATATTGTTGGAATTTCTGAATTTCTATAAAAAAAAAAATAGGCTTGGACGTCGCTTTTACCCACGTTCTATAATCTGTTACCTAGAATTGAAGTAATTTGTGTATGTTTACGTTTTAGATACCCGCACTCTTCCGTATTTTACGTCACTATATTCATTCTATGCCTCTTCGTTTGTTTTCAAATATAAAGTAATGCCCGAAAAGTTCGTAATGGAATCAAAATATTATAAATGTACGTTTCAAATTACAAAGATTCGTTTTATAATCTGAAAAAATGGCTTATACGAATTCTATTATTTACTAATAATAAATAAAGCGAATACGAATTTTATAAATAAATTCTATAACGCGAATACGAAATTGAGAAGTTAGATAATTTCGTGTTTTATAGTAACTTTTAATTTTATTACGATTGAAATTTTCATTAAATTAGTTTAAGTTTGGTATATATAGAAATAAAAGTAGATTAAATAGTATTTATTCATCCAGGGATTTGTACTTAGATTTACTTTAAATATATCTTCTATCACTGTATATTTCGTTTATATATAAATCAATAGTAAATATTATTACCCCAAACTAATCCTAAATATAAAATATATTTAATAATTTATTCGATCATCGTATCGACATAATATTTTAATTTGAAAATAGAAGTCAAGTTCTTTTTCTAAATATTTATAAAATAATAAAAATAAAGGATTTCGTAATTTGTGCTTATTTAGCAAACTTTTAATTTTTAAAAATGGTTTTAATAAACAATACGGTACCGAAATATCACTTTTTAAACTTATTTAATATCGATTATTTAAATTTTTCTTTTTTGTTACATTGAATCCAACGGTTTAAGCTTTTACTTTAATTAAGGCGACTTATATTTAATATACTTTTCAACGAATACAGAATTTTATTGTCAATCACTTTGTATTTTTTCTTTCAATTTTTATAATTTGATTCAATCAAATAGTCATGATGGAAGATCGACCGAAGCTCACTTTTTCATCAATGGTTCGCTATTTTTCCATTATATCATTCGTACTCATCGCGTAGTATATACAGTATCTGTATTCTGTACAATTATATTAGATATTTCATTTTAACTTTTCATGGCTTTGTATAACCCAATGGTACACCAGTTAGTTAGATCGAGAATTAAAGTTAGAGTATCAATTTTTTTTTTTTATTTAAAATTTGAATGCGATCCTATTCGATTATTTATACTATATATGATATATAATGTAAATAGCCGAATATTTTGTGGATAAGCTCGTTTAGAAAACAAGTGAAATTATTATTAGAGGAAATTATTAGAGGAAATAATCCTAATTTAACTTATGTTGCGGATACTCGAAGAAAATATCAAAGAATTTATTTCCTCGTAAAAACTTTTTAATAAGTAGAATGTATTTGATAAATCTTTGCTATAAATTGTTAATTTAAAAAAAACAATCCGTAATTCACTAAAAAATAGACAAACATCGTTCAAAGTGTATTACTTTTAAAAATTATTACAAAAATGATAAAAATCACGGAGTATTGTTTCCTAAAGATTTATTATTTTCCAGAAATTCTTATTGACTTTTATTCTCAGTAATTGATTGACTATATTTTATATTTTACGAGAAAAATTTTTTTATACTTTTAATAAATAATTGCATTTTTCATAGAAAATATTTTATTTATTTATACGAATTTTTATTTTTAATTTTTAAAGCATCTTTTATTCTTCGATATTTCATAAATTACGAATATAAAATATTTTTAACAAAAGTGGTCGATGTATTCGTTGATCTTTAATTTTTATTTGAATAACTAAATCAGTTCTATACGAAAGTCTATACAATCCCTGATATTCTTCCGAAAACAACTTATATAAATACCTTTACGGTAAGAATTCTTGTTTAGATTATTTGCAATTTTCGTAATAGACGTTTCGCAATATAATACGGAATGCTCAAAGAACATAATGGCGCGTATTTTATGTTTATCGTGCTCGAGAAAGACAAATGAAGGAGAAAACTGAGAAACTGAGGAAAAAGACAAATAAAGAAAATGAGACGGATCCTCTGTCGGATGTGTGACACGGAATGCGAGCGAGTCGATGATGCCAAAATGTTACCCACCGACTCGATAAACGTTTACGAGCACTTAACCTTCCAGACGTCGTGTCAAATCCCAAACTTAAGTTCAACTTCCTTGCTGTATAGGTATTACGTTTTTTAACTTTTTATACTGGAACAAACATTTCCCTTTTTTATTATTCTTCGTGATATTTTCTTTAGTCTTTGCGGAAACATTTTTATTTTTCAACCCTTACCTCGTTCGACCTTCCGAATCAGAAGTATCTTTTAAGTCCTTAAGATCTTAAAAAATAAAAATGTTAAGTGCAAGAATATCGCGATAAAAAATACTTTACGACTAAATTACTTTTTCTAGATGTAATTTTCTGATAAATAACATTCGTCAAATATTTTTCTTTAGATTTCCAATTTTCAAATACAACTTTATCAGAATTTTATTATTCTTAAATAATGGTATTTTATATATTTGTCAAGTTTGCGTATATTTTAAATTCAATAGCTAATAAATAAAAGTCAATTATCAAATATATTTTAAGAAAAATGGAAATAAAACGTAATTTGGTGAATAAATAACTTTATCAAACTTTTCTCGATGACGCTTTTCATTATTTTACAAAATATACATACGAAACTAATGTTTTTAACGTACGACATACTTGAATATCTTAATTATGCAGATAAATTTACACTTTAATGGAAATGTTACATTATATTTGTAATCGAGAGAAAATAAGTAAAAAATATGCAGTTCTTTAAAATAAATATGTTAAACTTATCGAAAAAAAAGACTTTAAAATCCATTCAATTTATTTCTAAATTAATTTGTAAAAAGTCCGAATTTAATCATTCAAAACTATAATTCTATATTCTTACACTTCCATTGAATTTATATCTTACACAATTTATCAAAGTCGTGTGGAAGCAACGAAATCTAGAATTCAATAAAGCTAAGCAAAAATCCAGTTCCGTGTAGATTTTCATTTTGTCGAGAATAGCTGATGCGACAGTGTCACTATTGAAATTTTAAGCGTTTTTGGCAAACCGACGAGATTCAACTCAGACGTTTTAACTCTTTGAGATCTCTTCACAAATTTTCAATGTTAAACAATTTTAATTTTAAGGCAAATGTAATTTAGAAAAACACTCCTTCAATGATTAACAAAATTTTTATGGCGTTATATTATGTATTATTGTACCAACGATCAAATTTTCATTATTATAAAATAACGCTGAATTTTATATAATTATTATTTATAAAATTTGCTTCAATTTAAAGTAATTCAATCAGTATTCTACTGTACGTTTAAAATAATATTTTTAATTAAATTCAAATTAAATTGATGGTGTATGATCTTATTATTGTCGACAAATTTTATAACAGATTCATTTTAATACAAATTTAATGTTACTTTTATTATACATAATTGATTCGATTAAACTTATTGTTGTATATTCAAGAATTCAATGAAGTATCATTCATTATATAAAACTGATGAAAATTATGATGGATACAATTATCAAAAAATTTAATGAGATCCGGAAAGCCGGTAAAATAATTTATTTTCGATAATATATCTTAGATATTTTCATTTCATTTAAACAAGTTGAAAGGTGTATTTTTTTAAAAGTTCATCAGTCCTGGGTTTATTTTATAACAAGAATTAAACCCGAATGCTATACAAATACGTAAATTACGTTCTTCTTGATATACTATGAAAATACAAACCTAGTAGAATATCTTTCTAATAAATACTAGTAACATTCTGTAAATTACGAATTACAATGTTGTTTTAACGCTAAAGAAATAGATTTATACTCATAATACTTTAAAATTATAAAAGTTGTTGATAATTCGTTGAAAATCAATATGAATTTATTCATCGTTCTTAGATTCCGTTAATCATTCAAAAAATTTTTAAAATAACTATTACCATTAAATTTTTTAATTCGACAAAAATGATTAAATTGAACGTTATTATTTGATTACGTTTATCTTGAAAATTTTCCATTCGTTTAAATTTTGTCTCATTGTTATTTTAGACGACATACGAAAATTACGAAAAAAAATTAAATTTCAGGAAAAACCAAGAATTAGAAATGTTCTATTATTCGTATCACATTATTTTTAATTACCCGAAACCGATAATTTATAATTTCAATCGATAAAACTTTGAAGACGCAGTAAACGATAATTTAAAAAATAAAAGTTCGGTTAACGATAAAAATTTTTGTTCCACGATTATTTAAATGTTTGTTTAGAATATGAATTACATAATAACGGCTTTCTAGCTTCCTATTGAAAAACACAAAATAAAGATACTCGAATAAATTTCTTTTTCCAGTAAAACGTAAGAAGAAACCTCGTAATAATACCTCGTAATACTCGTAAGAAGAAATTGGAACGTTACTCGGTCGGATTCCAAGTGAAAAGCCAGTGATCAACTCGCGGAAAATTAATAATAAATACGAGCATCGAACGCGCGAAAAAGGGACGATCGTTCATTGAAACAATGGAGCGCGTAAAAGGAAGGCCAGGCATCGGATGTCGAGACACCTCGCGTTAAACAATACCGCATTAATACCTCGAAAGCTCCGCGGAGACCATCGAAGCTCACACCTCCGTTAGCACTCGATCGAGACGAGTGTCTCGGGGGTCGGCGGCGAGATCAATAATCCCGGCTAGCGTAATGTCACGCGTTGCGGTATCGCGGAGGCTGCAGTCGAGAAACCGGCGGGCGACCGAGAGGAACCCGAGAGGAACCCGAGAGGAACCCAAGAGGAACGAATGCAGGAGCGAACATCCCGTTCCGGTCCGACGCGCCAACGGATGCAGCCTACGACTATCGAGCGTGTCGCGCTGCTACCGGAGCCTCCCCCTTGCCACCCCCTGCTCTGGGTCAGCGTGTCCTTACACCCATCGACCGCAGCATCCAGTGTCCCGCCGTGTCCTGCCGTGTTCTCCTCCCGTCTCCCCCCCGTCTCCCCCCGTCTCCCCCCGTCTCCTCCATGCGGATTTCCCATTCATGCGCTGTCGAGATTTTTTCTTTCACGGTCCCCTCCTATCTTTGCCTAACTTTTCTCGAGAGTTTCCGTTTCGTTTCCGACCTCTACGACCTCTTCGCTCTGGGCGATACGTTAAACGCTATTTTCGAGTTTATTTCATTCGATCACCCCTGATAACTCCATGCGTGTTTTATAAAGGATGGCGAGGCGTTGAGAACATTTGCTTTCGTTATCTCGGTTTTGAGACCGCGAGCAGTTGGTATCGCTCCTGGTTCGATCAAACTCTATTAAGGAGTGAGCCGCGACGGACGTTATCGAACTCTTACAATAAAAATTACTCGCTTCGTAAATTGTATTGCTTCCGGGAAATCCACCGATGTTCTTAAAAATATCGAAAGATGCACGAAGCGACTATTTTCCGCGTCTTTCTCTTTAACTATCTATCGATATTTTATTGAAAATAATACAATAATTAGCGAGATCGGGTAAAAAATCTTTCGACTTCGATATAATTTCATCGAATGTTAACGATGCACTCGATCCAATGGTATTCGAAAGTTAATTTATCGGATCAGACGTTCGCTGGAGGATTCGTTTCGAAATCCCATGCATACATTTTTTCGAGAGGAAGTTATAACGGTTGGAAAATAAAACGATCGAATAAATTCAAAAATAACGAATCTCGTACACGAGAATGAGCACACGCCTAAATGATAAATGTTACCTAACGGATCTCTAGCGATAAATTGCATTTTATGAAAATATCTTTCTTCTTCTTAACTCGAGACACTTTTTTCTACACTTTTACCAGAATCGATGAAATAAAATTAGTATAGCACTTTGTATTTATTTCTTTATATTATTAAAATCAATAGAAACGTCATTTCCTACTTTCAAAATTATCGTCTCGACAACTGTTCTAATTGATGGAGTCGATTCCACTTTCTTGCGAACTAACAATCCAACACCGACCGCTTCTTTAATTATTGATTTATATCCAATGTGCGATAACAAATGCAAGTTTTAGTCGTTCTTACGACAAATCTGGAAAAAATTTCGGATGGATTGCCCTCAGCCACTGTCGAACATCGATCGGAAGTAGTTTTCCAGTTAAGTTTTTGTTCCAGTGAATAATGGCTGTGTCCACGACATCGCGAGATTCTCCGTACTCGAATCTTTACATACAGCGTCCAACACCGATATCTCCGGTAACTTGGACCGATTCAATTTTATGGCTTGGTGACACTTTTCGTAGGAGCAGCCATTTTTTATTTTACTCGTTCTCGGTACTCCAACAAATTTCCGTGAAACTCTAAGCTGTGCGATTCGTGTTTGTGCGCTTGAAAATGTCTTATTATGGAAAGAAAAATGGAATTCAACTTTTATTGTACCTACGAATAAGCTTTTAAAATACGAGATATTTAACGATCAAACTTACACTGATTCTCTCCGATATTCGTAAAATTAATGACAATTTCTCAAAAGAAATAATCGAGATTTACGTACTGTTACATTATGATACATTAAAATTATACGATACGAAATGTAAAGTATTATGGCGTGAAAATATTTTGCGCTTCCATTATTTGAACTATAAACTTTCCGTATTCCTCTTTAGAATACGTAAAATAGTAAAATTATTAAGTACATCAATTTTTCAAGTTTTTATCTTTTTCTAAAAATAAGAAAAGATATTTGGAAGAATAAAAATATTTAAAAATTTTATAAAATCTCAATTAGTAAAAAATTACAATTAATAAAATCATCGTTTCATAGTAAAAATTAAATTTGCCATTTATCGTTCGAGATATTTTCTAGTGTTTTATTCAAATATTTTAACGTATATTAATTTCACTTACATTCCTTTCTGAGATTTTTTGTATTTAATGATAACAAGAAATTTTTCGATACAATAAAATGAAAGTATGTATGTTTTAAAAACAAAAGTAAATAAAATTGAATGGAGTTAAAAGAAAAAATTAAGAAAAATATCTTATGCTTATAAAAACGATTAAATTTAAAATTTAAATCGATATATTTTAGTAAATTTTATTTTCCATAATTATTAATTATTATTTTATATATTATTTAATAAGGTAAAAAATGAAAACAAGCTTGATATTATTTCCCAGTAAAATAAATTAATCGTAACCAATGTTTATAATAAATTGTTGAATTAAATCTAAAAATTTGAAAAAAATAGGGAAAATTTTAAAAAATTTTTATTAATAATTTATAAAAAAATAATCTTAAATATTATACATCTCAAAATCCTTTATGAAAATAATTTATAACATTAATTAAACTTTTTAAATTGTCTTCGTTATTACCTTATAAAATATTTATTAACTTAAAATAATTTAGTTTATTGAGAAAAATTAAAGAGTTTCAATCGAAGATAATAAAGTTCTCATTTTTCGTCCATAAAATTTTATTCGAATTATCTATTAATGTTACATAGAATTACATTTTACAAATAAAATAAAAAAAAAGAATATAAAGTATATAATCTTGAAAAAAATTTACTACCCTTCTATTCATTTTCCAATTAAATTTTTTATTATAGATTATCCAATACAATGCAACTAAATTTTCTTGAAAGATTAATGGTTAAACTCTAAATTTGATAACTATCTATCCGTGAATCTTGATATGACTTTTCCATCATAATTTACTTAATATAGTATGTATAATTAGTTTATCAAATATATACATACATGCGTATATACATATATATAAACTCTCATTTGTAATTAATCACGATAATATTCGTGTAGCAATGAGATAATATTTGTAAGAAATATTCTTCTCATTTAGCATAAATTTACTAGTAGGAAATTTAGACTATGCTTATACAAACGCTTTTAAAAGGTGACACGATAAAATTACGAAATTAATTTTATTCATCACACGTTTGTTATACATCTTTTAAAGATAATTTCAATTCCACTAAGTTTTCCCTCTACGAATTACCATTGTCTACTTTAAAATTCAAAGAGGAATTTAATAGAATTTATGGATTAAACAGAAAGTCCGACAAAAATCTTCTTGAAATATAAGCCTAGGGATAAGTAATAATGCATAAAATATATTGTAACGAGTATTACTTATCGTCCTATAATGGGACAAGTTTTCTAAATAAACCATAATACAATGGAAGATAAATGCTTAGGTCTTGTTACACGCGAGTGTTTGACTGACGTAAACCCCGAGTAAACCCCGAGTAAACCCCGAGTAAACCCGGAGTAAACTACGAGTAAACCCCGAGTAAACCCCGAGTAAACCCCGAGTAAACCCCGCGTCAACCCGTTTCTATCGAACAAGACCGAGTAGAAAAAGTATTACTCTTAGTCGGCGATGCCCGAAGCAACGTCCGAGGAGACGAGGATGGCGTTCGTGTCGACAGAAAGTACGATAACGAGACAATAGTCAGATCGGTTGGACTCCTACTATTACGTATATTAAGGTACCTACATTTTTATGCGGGATCTTTTTCTTTCTATTAATTGGGTCCGCGCCCTCTGGTGTTACCGTGACTAATCTTCCGAGCAGCAACGAGCTTTCAAATATTAATTCTTCAACGTCTTTTACAAAATTAATGCTTCTTTTATTAACGAAAACTATAATTTTACGAAGATTAGATAAGTTAGAAACAGTTTTTTTTCAAATAAGCCATCGAATTCTTTGAAGATTTTGTACGTGTTTCTAATTTCGAGGGTTGGTGCAGATTAGTAATTAATAAAATTACAGTAATGTACTTAAAAATGTTAAGATTACAAAATTTAATCGCTTGGGTTATTTTTTCAACCTTTATCCTCATCGTGTCCGTACATTAAGATGCTTATTATACCTACGGAAATAGATAAAAAATAAGTTAACCACAAAGGAAGGCCATAATTACTGATTATTATGAGTCACGGGAAACGTTGAGTGAAAATTTTGCGAGGAATCATAATTTATAATAAAATCATATTTCCATATTTTCTTGAAGTACATCGCCTTGAAAAGCTTTGCTATAAGCTTGAAGTTAATCGGATTAAAACGGACAGTGTTGTACGAGTTCAAAGGAAGAAGGAGTATGAAACTTTAAACGCATTTTTCTCAAAATCACGCTTTTTCAATTGCTGAGTTTAATACCTGGAAAGTCGCTATACGGATTTTCTCCAAATTTTATAGCATTCCTTTGGATATTAAAATCAAGACATTCGATCGAAGCTTTTCTTTACAGACGATAATTTATTATGAGCTAGTGAGAAGCAAGCGAATCGTAAATCAAATTTTTGTAACTCATACAAGAGCAACGATAACACGCAAAAAATTATATGTAATTCTCTAATTTTAGTTTTTATGTTTGAGAAAATCTTTGTGGAACGTAACCGACCACAAATTTAATTACGTTAAAGATTAACGTTTTTAATCGGTAAATTATTTACATACAAATATAAAATTTATATTTTTGGTTTGGAAATCGTTTTTACGTAAAAATTTTGAAATATGATTTTCAGTTGACACGTAATATCCCTGAAACAATCAGCAAATTATTTAATTTAATCCAGTTCAAAGCAGTGTATAATTCTGATGCTAATTTTAGGATATTAATAGTAACAGTGTAATTATTTAAATACCGCTTAAGTATAATTGGTCACTATATGTATGTTAAATAAATTACCGATTATTTAAGTAAAAATAATTTAAGAAAATCAAAATATCATGTATAACGAAAATTTGAAACTGAATATATTTATAATCATTTTATGTGTTTTTTATTTAAACAATTGTGATATTTGAATCATTTAGCGTTAAAAAAATTCTTATCAGTCAATGGAAAATTTTTAAATATTTAAATATATTACAATGAATCGAAATGATTTTGCTGACAATTATTTTTTATTTTACGAACTAGTAGATAATTGACAAGCAAAGAGTATAAAAATAATCGATATCTATTTTCGTCGTGTAGATCACAGAATAATTATCTTATATTCGATGAGGATTAATTACAAAGATTTCTTGAAACTATTTTTAAGAGTTAAAAAAAATGTTCTTTAAAAACAGATAAGGGATTTTGATCTTACATATTAGCTAATGTAAATTTTTTGCTCGAACAATAACGACTCTATAGATTAAAAAAATGTTTTTTATCGAAAATATCTAGTGGTTTCAACTGTGAAAAAATCATAAAAATTGAAAAAATCTATAATAAAATATTTTTGTCTCAAATTTGAAAAAATAAAAAGCTGTTTTACGAAAAGAAAATTCGGAATCTTTACATAGGCATCAAATGCAAACTCAGATTTTACACGAGTCCGTGAGAACTAGTTTTACGATCTGCTAGAAAAATACGAAAATCTCTCGGCATATTACACTGCTCGCAGTTTAGAAATTCAAATTCCACGCCTACGATTTGAAATCACGGTAAGCGACCCAAATCACCCTAATATCCTAATATCCTCCATCCAGTGCAGCTTTGAGACCATCGCTTCGATAATGATCTGCGTTTCATACTGGAAATATACTTTACCACTCAGAAAAATCTGTTTCTAGTACGAATACAATGTAAAATATTATTGCAAATCTTTTACGAAAGAGCAGCCATTTTCCATTGAATTTGACAATATTTTTTCCGCGATATATCATCGAGATAAATTTCTGGCTGTTAAGAACAATGTATAAAATTAGATTCGATAATTCAATTACGGAACTTGAGAGCTTTTTGTATAAAATACTTATAAAAGATACATTCGTGTACTTTATGCACATTTCGTGTATTAGAATAATTTAAATGAGGCAAATAACAAGCTGAAACTGATTTATTTGTACAAATCGTTGCTCCGAAAAAAGTAAGGAGTAAATGCCATAATAATCAAAGCTGTATAATTTGATGTATTAATATTAAGTATCGCGAGCAAAATAGTTTACCTTTTATTTAAACGTTTATATTACTTGCACGAAATATAATAAAATGCTAATCTTTTCTACAAAGATGTTTGTATTCGTCATATTTCACGTTATTCGACGAATAAAAAGTGTATTAAAAGGTTCTATCGCAAAATCTTTAATAATGTACAATCTTAGAATTTGAGATTAGTTTATTTGAAATTCTTCAAATAAAACTTTTAAAGAAATTTATCATATTTCACATTTTATAGTTTCAAAATAAAACTCTATTTTAAATAATTATTTATATAAATTTACCTTTTCTGAAATTTTTATAGAATTTCTAATAAAAATATATAATTTTTAAAAAACAAAAAATCTTTTTGAAAGTTATATTATTATACATTTTACAGTATCAATTTTGAATTTTTCTTTTTACATATTCGATTCCACTGCTTAAATTAATGTCCAATGAAAAGTGAAAATATTTGTATAATTTACGTTTTTTACTTATAAAAAAACCATGCATTGAAATTGTTTTTCTAATTTTTCCACGGGAGAATTGAATTTAGGACAAAAAATAAACTCGTTTGGATGGCTACGTATAATTTTGCAAAATATTTCCTGCCTTGTATCGTAATCAGGAAACATTTTAACAAAAGTAACCGATATAGGCGTTTCCAATTTTCAAAGGCGGGAAATATAAAATTAAAATAACGATTTAAAGGTCAGCGAGTAAATTTTACCTCGGATAGAAGTCAATGGAACGATACGTTAAATAATGTTTGACGTTTGATTCGCTTTCGAAGAAAAGTTAAAAAATGATAACTCTCGCGAGTAAAGATTGAAAATGCGATACATGTACTTTAAGTTATAAAAATTTAATAAATATACATATTAATTTATAATAAATTGACGAATCATGAATATGGATAAATTTTACACTATTCACGATACGTTTAAACTATCATGAAACTGGATATACGTATTTTAATTATCGGCTTATGTATGTAATAATTTCGAAAAAAAGATTTCAAAGATATTGCTTGTGCCGTTTTCTGTTCTCGTTAACAAAAAGTTAATTTAAACGTGCATTTTGAAAGTCACGTAACATTTAGTTTAAAATATCAATTTAAAAATCTTTGATACGTTAATGACATTAACATACCCTCTTAAACTGGTATTTGCCCTTATTAATATTAACAATGATTATATCATGTATAATTATATATTGAACGCGAACAAATAGTTCAGAAGATTTTTTATCATAATTTTATTTTATGATTATTTTTGCAGAATTTTTTATGTTTTGCATCACGTTGTAACGTTAACAAATTTTATTTTGGATCTATTTTATTGTTTAGCAATACATGTAAATACGTTTGAATTAAACCTCGATTATACCGATTTTATAATTGGTAAAAATTAAATAGGATGTAATGTTTTTAAATATTCTCCATAATCGTAATATCTAAAAATCAAATTATAAATAGAGAGTTTTGATAACATTAACGACTCTAACGCTACTCAACAAAATTAAATCTCCATTTTGTTTTTAAATAATTAAGCAAAAAATTAATTAATTTACCGTTACAGGATTACATATCGTTTAATATTCTAATACTTAAAAATAATTATTCTAATGGATAAAATTTAAACATCATAATGTTAATTATTTTAAAATAAGAACTTCACTTTGTATCGTAATAAAAATAAAACTCCTATTTATTTCTAGACTCTTTGGATATAAATTCTTGTTTTATAAAAATTCAATGCAAACATAAGTATTATGTGTATACAAACGTCGATATCTTTGTAAAAAAAAATGTACTTTATGAAGAAAAAGATTTGCTTATAGTCGTATATATAGACAAAACGAGGTTTAACAACCTTACAACTTCCATAAACTTTAAATAGATTATTCTAATTTTCTTATGAGTATTATTTTTATATAAATGGAACTAAAAATACATCGTTTTCTTTATATGTAACGTTACTAAATATTTATAACTTAATGAGATTCGATGTTTATTTTCTACGCATTGCTTACATGACAGGTAATATAAGTTATTTATAAAAATAATAATTATTATATCTTGTACGATATAAGGACAACATCGAATCGAAGCAATCTTGAATAAATTGTAAAACGAAATAAAATCCAATAATGTAGAAGCGAATAAGGAAATAACCGTTATAAAATAGAAGTGCATCAGCAAATCAAAAAAATTAGACACAGCTCTAAATCTTAAAGTAGTCAAAAAGAAAAGCATCGATTGAACCCTTTTTAGAACAAATCAGTCTGCTGGTCGTTGATTGGTTCTCGAAAAGGTATAGAACGGACGAACACACAAATAGACACACACGTACTGCGAATACCAGCAACTGTTCTTGATACCGACGAGTGTCTGCATAAGCGCGCGCATACACACTGCATATTTGATGCAGCTAAAATGTTGCTTCCAACACTTACTTTTATCATCGCAAACTTTCTTTCATGAAAAAGAAAAGCAAAAATGATTTATGCGTTCTTTGTGTATCATCTTGGTGTACATTCGAGATACGCTTCATCGATTTAAAAAACTTGAAGTTCTTGCGCTTTATTTTTTGCGCGCATCCATAATTCGATATCTTGATAATAAGCTCAAATAAAATTTTCGATAAGGTGCAACCAAGTACTTTGATTTATTTAACAATTTCAACTAGAAAGCTAATCAGAATTGTTTGAAATCTAGTATCTATGTAGTAGTCACCTTCAAAGTAAATCCAAATTCTGAAGATGAATCTTGACTTATTTTCACTCGTTCGTCTAATCTCAATGTTCCTTGTTAGTACTGTAGAATAATCATACAAAGTTGAGATTAAACGATAGTTTGTGCGCTTGATTAAAATGTAATTTTCATCTTTATTAACTTCTAAAAAATAAACATCGTATTTTTTTACTTTAAATTATTTCATTTTCGATTTTGATGCTTATTTATACAATAAAACTCTACTTTTTCTTTAAATAATATTTATTTTTAAGATCAATACTCAAAATCTTATTTTTATTATTCTGCTACGAAACGTCTTTGTTAAATTTTCGGAATTGTTAAATTGCTGAATTTTTTGAATATACGTAAAGTTTACTTTATTGGTCGAATAGCTAATTTTCGTATCGCGAGTTACAAAGTTTTTGTCGTCCTTTTTTTTGCTTGGTAGGAAACGTCGATATAAATTTCTACGATAATACTTCACTGGAACTCGATCGAATTTTTAATCGTCATTTCCTTTAGAAATGGTGCGAAGGAAGCGACGATTAAAAATTTCGCATATATTTATAATGCGAAATATTATTATAAATACTTTTATTAACGTTTTCTCTCAATTAATCGAATTACTATTTAAAGGAAGTATGAAGAATAAGACCGATAAAATGTACGAAAATATGAAACTAAAATAAAATATACGATTCTTATTTAATTTATGACTTTCTTGCATTTAAACGCTAAACAAATATACTCGAAGGATAAATATCTAAAAATTATATTCTAATAATTATTATTATTACACTTTACAAAGACCATTATAAATTCCATGGCATTAATCGAAATACGTACTACAAAAGTAACTTAAAAGTAATCGTTTTAAAATTTAAAATTCGACTTGTGCACATACATAAAAGTGAAATCGATTATCAAGCGATGTGGCAATAATTCTTATAAGGCATACTCGTACACTTTAAGTGTACGTTGAAGCACTACTATATAGCTTTTTATTTAAAGACTTCGTAACGTGTACAACGTACTATTTTGTCAAGGCTTATTACAGGTATTGATTAATAATACATTACCCTCTTTATTATAAAACGAAGCTAACTGACAACAACGCGTTGCAAAGCCTCGATTTTCCCATAACGAGGAAAAAAGTTCGGATAAAAAAATGTACCATCGCTGGAACAAACGCGAGCGATATTCTTATATTTTTACCAGGCGATATCAGGAAAAGTATAGATTATTTTCGATACACCGTCTCGCTTAGGCTTCGCAGGTAGACTTCGCCGAATTTTAAAAACGAACTCCTATCAAAAATATATTCGAATAACAAATTACTCGGAAGTTAACTTATTAGCACCGTTGCCGTCCGGATTACAGACGTCCCAATTATTACCATAGAGTACACGTAATATTTACTCGCATTTACCCTCGCGATTGTCATGACAATGCATTAAATCGGCGCGTTCGTTACTTTTACAGCAAAAATAGTAAAAGCTTCCGACTTTTAAAAGACGTAAAGTAATTGCCTGCGGACTGGAATATCATCGTCACCCGCTGATTCATGAAAACAATTGGTCGGTACATTTGGTAATCCAAGGGCGACTAGGTCCTGAAATATTCGCTCGTTCTCGCTATCCTCCTCCGATCCCATACTTTTCCTCGAGCTTTCCAACCACTTACGTTTACGTTTTCGATGCCTTACGTACGCGATGCCTTGCGTTCATCGCCTGAGTCGTATAATGTACATCGTACACGCAACTGTCGGACTTGCGAGGCTAACAGCGACACACACGACGGTCGAATGACACGAAACGACTGTTTGAGAACGCGAAGCTGCTGTAAAAATCACTATTTACCTTAAAATTAACTATAAATTGCTTCTCGATCGTTAAATTTCGGGCGATTGCTTATCTCGTTAAGATCCGTCGAACGACGCTGATGGTTAAAAATTTCAATTGAGATCTCGTTGTAAGTTTTAGAATGACATTCGACAATGGTATAAAATTAAGTTTTGTTATTTTCTCAAGGGAAGGATGGAAAAGAAATAATCGAGTGTTACTTTTTATTCTACACTCGATGATTTTCCTTTTATTTAAAAGCTCTCGCGAGCACGACTGTAAAAAGTTTATCACCTTCCGTCAAATAAAATAACTCATGGAAGTAGTAATTTAAAACGTAGCAATAAATAGATATTTTATCCCGACTCATTTATGGAAAGAAAATAAATCTTTTGAATTATTATCGATCAATGGTTACACTTTTATTATAATATAAATAAAAATCAGAGACAATCGTTTGAATTTGTGTATCGCGCGATGCTTTTGGAATAAACATACAAAAAAAATTCTTTAACGAAATTTTTTTTTTAATATTTCGAAAATCGCGAATGTGTAACGAACAAGGTCGGTTTTTCGAAAAAAAGGTCGGGAAGTTTTGTTCGATAAGAGATAAATAATATTTCGTTAGAAACTAAGAACAATCTAAGGCAGTCGATAGTAAACCAAAAAAGTAACCATCGATGAAACTGACAACGATATTTTGTCGTTGGTACGCGAGAGGCAACCGTTTTTCGCTTTAAGAAAAAAAGTTCTTTACTTATCTCACGCATTTCGCGCGAAGGGAGAAAGTAAATTGGCAAAATTAAACGAACGTTTCGTCCATCGGAACTTTGCGAATATTAAACTGCCACAAAGGCGTATACATTCGCGTAAATTAGTCTTTTCGCGTGAAATTATGATATTTCGTAAGTTTTACGAGCTTCGAGATTTCTACCGAGAATTCGATAGTTCACGTGCTTACCATCATTTTACAAATTGATTAAAAGTATGTAAAACTGATTAAAAGAATGGAACCGAAGACACGAGTCAACGATTATATTTTCAGACCTTCGAAGAATCTATGATACAAATTCATTCGAACCGCCGTTGAAAGATAACAAAGGCATTGAAACAAGACTCGAGCTATTTTCGTGAATTTTCAAAGAGACCGACAAAGTTTTTCAGCTTACGCGAGGAGTTGGATAAAATTATCGATTAAAAGAAAGATGTATCGATAGCAACGATACATGAAATCGAACCAACGATCCGAAATTTAGGAGACAAAATCAAGGACGCATAGTTTAAAATAAAAACCCGTCTTTAAAAATCGGAGCATTCGAGAGGCGCGAAAACTTTCTTTCGAATATCACCCCATTGGCGGATACGAAGGACGAGAGAAACCGTCGAGTCAGAGAGCACCGAATCTACGGGACTGCACCCTCGAGGAGATCCCGCGTGGGAAACGCAATGGGATCCGTCGACGAAACTCGAAGGAGCGTCGGGGGTGGGGTCGGTAGGGTCTTCCACCGGCGGTCGAGGGAAACGAAGCAATGGGCCCTTGGTTAGAGGAGGGCCTGGTTGGGACAACACCGGGCGATCTCTTCAACTCCATCCTCGCTTCTCCCCCTGCCCATATTTCACTCGATCCCAAAGAGGGGGAAGCAAAGCGGCGCGCTCGCGGAATTTTCTTCCCTCTCATGGTAGCCGCCGACGCTGCCGCCGACGCTGCCGCCGACGCCGCCGCCGACGCCGTTATTGATCTAGCCCCACGAGTCGGAGGCATCGCCATTGCCCTAGCTACCCTCGCTCGCTTCGGGAGCCCGCGAGCACGGCCCGAGGACGGGGCCCGTGTCTGGGTGTGGTGTCGGCGACGCGCACGCGGCTCAAGTCCGAGCTCGGAAATTTCGACGCGCGCCCGTCGGACGGATAAGCGCGCCGAGTTGTTGCTTCGGTTGGCAGCTCGGGTTCCTGCCAACCGAGCGAACGAGACCCGCTCCCGACCGTGCGTGCATCGCTCTCGGACCTCGTTCTCGGACCTCCTCTCGGACCTCGCTCGCAAACCTCGCTCTCGGACCTCGCTCGCCGACGTCGCTCCTCCAGACTCTCCCCGACTCGCTTCCGGCGAGACGGCGGTAAATCAAATCTAAATACATCCACCGGGGGGAGGATTTTATTACCGAGCCTTGGGGGTTATGCTCCCTCGCGAGCAGACAGGGGTTCTTCCTTCGAGCGTCGGCCGCCTTTTAAATAGGCCAACTTTGGCTTTGGACCGCGACCTTGTTTCTTTTTTTTAAAAGAGACGAATCGTCGACGATTCGAGGTGTCGATCGCTCGAGTGACGGGCGAATGCATTTTTTACGCTCGAACGAAGAAAGACGAAGCCGTTAAATTTATTATTTTGATCGAGCTCGCGACGATACGAACAAAGGAAGTCGAAACACTCGTCGGTTTTTTTACTCGTTTGGAATCGTCAAATTTTAACCTCTAAATTTCGGTATCCCAGCGTTCGTTTTTATCCAACGAATACAACGCGATGAATCGTACGCACGCTTATCGAGTATCGGAGGTACCGCTGCGAGTAAACCAGACCAATATCATCGGATTATCGTAACTAATATTGGCATTATCGTCGGCAACGAGAACAAGCGAGTTTACTCTGCGAATTCAACTACTCGAACGCATGGAAATCCAACGAGGGAAAAGAAGAAAAATATAATGTATTAAAAAAGTCTCGTTCTCACCGACTTGGTCGTCTTTTCCGTGAAAACTAAAGTAATTTCGCGACTTTAACCTTAGAACGTTGGACGATAGTCACCGAAGGTGGACGAATGAAAAAAAAATACAACGAAAAAAACGACGAAGCCGTTCGACTCGTTACCATTTGAGAATTGGGAAAAAAGGAAAGGAAGAAAGAAAGAAAGAAAGAAAGAAAGAAGAAGAGAGAACGAAAGGTAAAGTTTGGAGGATCACCTGTTCGACCAGCGGAAGACTCGAGCGCGAGTCTGGGAGCCTCGTCCCGACGCGACGGAACACGGACTCTCTCTTCTCTCTCTCTCTCTCTCTCTTTCTCTCCTCGCTCCGTCGAACTCACCTGTCTCAACGTCGCTCCAAAGTCGTCCACGAGTGGGAGGTCGTCCCGCTCGGCTCCATCGCCCGCGGCGCCCTGGTGTCGGTGCTCGTGGTGTCGCGCGCGCCTATCCCTCGTGGCCGGACTGTTCTCTCTCTCTCTCTCTCTCTCTATCTCTCCGTCTCCGTCTCCGTCTCCGTCTCCGTCTCCGTGTCTCTGTCTCTCTCGCGCGCGCTCGCGACCGGGTCCTCGCCGTTCGCTTCGCAGACCCACGGCCAACTGGTCGGGGAGCAGTGGCTGACTGACTGGCACCTCGACGAGCACTCGCGGACGTCGTCGTCGTCGTCGTCGTCGTCGTCGTCGTCTTTGACGAGGGCTTCGCGCGCGCACGCGCCCCCGGCCGCACCGGCGCATGCGCCCTCGAAACCGTCGCGGGGAGTCGATGTGCGCCCGTCTCCGAAGGGGGAGGGACGATGATCGTCCGCGAGTGAATCCTACGCGCGCAGTTGCGTGGATGCGTTTCTTTTCCCTCCTTCCCTTCTTTTTTCCTTCCTCCTCCTTCGCGCCTCCAACTGCTCCAGACGTCCACTCGGGGGTTCCTACGCGATTTATTCCTACGTCGGAGAGACTCGCTTCGATAACGAAAAGGTGTTCTTATCGACTTGGATCGCTCGAATATTGAGCCACTCGGTACGTAAATTTCGAGCTTCGGAGCGCTCGGAACAACGTTCGATACTCGCGACACCGCGTCGCTCCGACCTCGACTTTCCTGCGCGAATCCTGCGTTGACGTCCCCGGTTAGGAGGCTCCGAACGCGTCGGTTACGGGGAAAAGAATATCCGTGGACCCGAACGACACCGAGTCAGCGTCGGGAGCGAAGCGGGGCCGAGAAATTACTTAGGAAGTGGAAGGAAGCCAGGGAACGTCACCGAACGGCAATATGGATTACGGACGGAGACACGGCCAAGGAGAAATAGATTTTGCTGGCGGAATGGCTTTTGGGGATAGTCGCTTTAAAATTACAGAAGACGGATTTTCATCGGCGCTCGGTGCTTTCATCTTTTCATTTCGGTTTCGCGCTCATCCGTCGTTTCGCGCGGACTCGGTGATAAGGACGACGCGGGGAATATCCCGGGGAACTTACGTACGCGCGGGAAGTTTATGAAATACGTAAAACCGAGCGGTGAATGCGAGATATACGCGTATACGCGTGTGCATTAATTCGAGATAGTCGACCGAGCTGATAAAAAAGGCAAACGTATTGAAAATATTGGGGTGATAAAGTACGGATGTCGGAAATTGTATAGTTTCGTACGAGCATATCGTTGCGTGTTTAAATTCAAACTACATTGGGAAATTCGTGAATAATTACGAAGTTTGTACGCGTTAGGAATATTTGAAAACATGCGCATAGTCGGTCTCTACCAAAAATATCCCGCAACCGAACAAACTCGAAAGCTTTTACTTATGCTCGATGGTAAATCTTTAGAGCTAAGAAACGAAATATTAAACGAAATGTATAAATGCGTCGACTTCTTACAAAAGTCTTTGGTTTAAAAATCTTTCATATTTATAATATCCGGAGTAGCTTTTACCGCTTTCGGTTACAAATGCGTTAAAAAGCGGATTTCGGTACCAAATTTTTAAAAATTCATTTTTGCCTCTTTTATATATTACTTTTTTAATAGTCGTAAGTTAAAAAATTGCACTTAGAAACTACTTTACATACAAACTATTCTAATTTGTAAAAGAAATCCAAGACGTTTGAATTTTTTTTACCTATTTTACAGTCTTAGAGACATTTATTATCGTAAAAACAATATTTTATCGCTATTCGAGTCTCTTAAAATTTTTTAAAACGACTAAAGACTTAAAATAATGAAAATTATATTTTCTTTCGATTGTTTCCTAAAAGTGAATATTTCATTAATCGTCAACTTTTTCTTAAATTTTATCTCGTATACTTAGACTTTCGTTTACTTGTAAATTTTATACGTAATGTAAGTCGAACGAATTTTATAATGTACAGAAATAATTATCAAACTCTTTTACCACGTTAAATAAATTTGAATTAAAATTTATTTTTCATATTTACCAAAATAAACTCAGGATAAGATGATCTTTTCATTTTTTGATGCAGTATAATGGATAATCGATAATCAAGTAATTATTAATCAACTATTAGATTTGTGTATGATTCCCAATTTTCAAGAAACCTTCGCTGGAGTTGCTGAATCGACACTTAAATGTCTGCATGAATTAAACCAATTCAAATATGAACATGTTATCAAATGCAGATTCGAGGGAAAATTCGTCAGAGAAAAACAGGTTTTACGTTGAAAGTCGAAAGCTTTGACCGAAAAAGTTTTCTCTAAAAGAAAATTGTTGGAAAAGAGGAAACGGTATTTGTTATAATTTTTGTTCATTTAAATAATTATTATGTATCTAAAATGTAAATTAAAGTGTATAAGATTTACAAATTTTAATTGTAGTATTATTTAGCTGAAATTTCTTTAAATTTAAGAGCTTCCGATGTTATAATCGACGGAATGCAATTAATAAAAGGAACATCAAGATAAATACTTACAAGTTTTAATTATTGTGGATATTGTATACGTATTCTATTAATTTATAAAGAAATTTTAACTTACAAATATAAATTTAATATATTTTTTCTCTCACTGAAACATACTTGTTATTCCATACGCAAATATTCAAAAATTTTCTTCGTAATAAAAATACATTCTGTACGTTCGTTATATATTTTCAGAATAAAACTACTTATACAGAAATTTGATTAAAAATATATATCGAAGCATGGATCGTAAAAAAAATGATTAGAAATACGTATCGAACACCAATAAGATAAATAATCGATATAATTGTATTTTATAAGCTTTTTTTAAGACTGACACGATTACGTTCCTTTGTCTAAAGTCAATGTATTCAATGGAAACGTAAAAAATTCTAAAAATAGAAGGAAAAACTCAATTTCTCTATTGAATACGTATTTGGAAGTTGGGAAATATGTCTGTAAAAATTCGGTGGTATATTTCTCTCGCGAATCAAGGAAGTTTAACAAGATTTCAATCTTATTAAAATTTTTATTTAACTTAGAAATTGTTCGTTACATAGTTAAAAATGTATTTACATAAATTATAAACGCGCCATAAATCTACGTAATAAGTAAGAAAACGTCAAGGAATTTACCAAGAAAGGATAAAAACGGAATAAATCCTCGCGTGGGTTTAGGATGTATACTTGAATTTATATACCGGAAATAACAACGGCAGGAGATGTTTGATACTAGCATTGCTACTTCCAAAGGGAAGAAAAGAAAGATAAACCGAGAAGAAAAAGAGAGAAAGAGAGAGAAAGAGAGAGAAAGAGAGAGAAAAAGGACCGACGAAAATAAAGAGGAAGTCGAAGCTGCACGAGTACCGAGATCCTTCGAAATTCGCACGAACAGAACTTGTGCTCGTGCCAGATACAAAATGAGAAATATAAATGGACGGAGATTTTTGAAATATATGAAGTTCGTACGAAATATGTACGACTGTTGCGTACAGATTCTTTGTTTTCTATGAATAACGTAGTTGACTATGGAAAGTTAAGACTTAAAGCTCGATAAAATACTAAAAGCTTAAGAACGATAATCATTACGTGTATAACGAGTCCTTTTGAATAAATAATTTTAATATGCATATAACGGACTATTTTTGAATATACCTTATTGTACCCTATATTATTTAACTCGGGAACTTATAAACGAGAATAACAAAATAGAAATAAATTGTATTTTGAATGTACTTAAATATAAAATTTATATATACGTATATAGTATTGAGCAATTTTATATAAAAGCTGCGTTCAAATAGAATTTTTAGAGAAAACATCTTTGCGTTTTGCACAATTTCTTTAGGTACAGAATTTAAAAGCATTTTCTAGTAGTTTCAAATTAATGGGGATTAAGTTTTAACCGCATGTTCCAAGAACTATTAAAAGGAAAACTTGAACATTTAAGCATTTATTTTTGAAACATTGATTTGAAACCGATAAACGAAAAATCTACAGAAATTTTACTTTTCGTTAATTAATATTTTATAACATTTCATTAAACGATCTTTAAATAAGAGTTTTATTAACCAAAAATATATAAAACGTTAATTTTGTTATTTTATTTATAAAAAAAATGACTTTTTTTCCATTTTGATAAATTTAATAAATTTGTCAAACGAGTCAAAGGTATCTAAATAATATCTAAACAATGCCAAATAGATAAAAAGTTAAATATAATTATTTTATAAAAGAGAAAGTATTTTTTATATTCGATTTAAAAAAATTATAGGAATAGTATAATTGTACATTCAGTTTTCAGTTCTCTTCGTAATTCGCAATTCTCAAATGAAAGTTATCCAAAACAAATACGAAATATAATCGAAACCAATTTTAAGAATGATTCAAATTTTGAAATTTGAAGATTAAAATACGTACAAAGATCCGTTTCTTCTTATTACATTAAATTCTATTTAAAGAAAATAGCGATAAAGAATAAAAAAAGATAAAATCCGATTTATAAATGATTTTTATGTCGTATATCATGAAACGAATTTTATGTCATTTGCATTGTTCCGACCGAAAGTAACATTACCTTTTTATATTCTAATTAAAATCTAATATACCGTTTATACTAACATCGAATATAAAATAATGCTCTTACGTCATTCGTTTGCATTAACCGTTTTATTTTATTTTTTTGATACTATATTGAAGAAAAAACCGGAAGAAGAATTTCAGTGTAAAAGAAAAATGTTTTTTCCTATATAATTTCGATGAAAATGCTACGGAATATCATCGCGATGAAAAATTCTGTAAATTATCGTCGAAAAGTCCTCGATAACATCCGAAAAAATCTGGCTAAACGATTAAAAAATACCCGACCCATTTTTCAAAAACATAGACGCTCCCACACATCGAGACGATACCATCCAATTACCCAAGATTCAACTTTGAAAAAACCGCGCATCGCAGTCGACGAAAGAAGCAGCCCCGAACCCAAGCTAATACCGTAGATGCCGAAGTAAAAGGTGACGAGTCTCGGGGAAAAAATTAATTTATACGCTGGTCGAGTTCAAGTCCACTGGAACATTTGTCGCACTTGAATCGTCGATTTCTAACGACGAGTTATATCTCGAAAGCGCGAAAGCTCGACGATGTCGCGAGACTCGCGAACGGATGATCTCGAGGATCCACATTCATCGGCTTCGAGATGAGGTCCAAATTTCCATTGGAGCGGGAACTCGAACGAATCCGCGAAAGGTTTGGCCACTCGCGAGGCGAAACGATCGTAAGCTAATATTTTCACTGTTGGATAAACTTACGATCGTCCGTTTCGTTTTCATTGCGATCGTTTGTTTCCAACAATTTCATACAAATAAATAAAAAACATTTTATTGTGATATCGTATCGTATTTTTAAATCAAGGTGATACATAAAACATATGGCTACTCTACGCGTGGAGGATAAAATTATATGCACCCGCAGTTTATACCGAAACAACTTATTCGGTATTCTTTTACGAACAGCGGTGAGATCGAATAATGGTTCAAATACGAGAATTAAGATTAATGGATTAACAGAACATGTCTATTAAAATATATGATAATATTATCGGTTAGAAGTTGCGAATACGTTTTTAAAGTTTAAATAAGATTATCTAATTTGTTTTTGCAGTGCGCTCGTAAATTAAATGTAATTTTTTGAGAAACGAGAAAAAAATATATTAATTTATCGTTATCAAACTTTGCATATACATTTTTGTTCACATATACTAATATATTAGCTAAAACTTTTATTCTGGTACATCGCGATATAGTTTGTAAAAACAACAAAAAATACCGTTCCAATAAAATTTTAACTTGTATTTTCTGTTTGTGACAATATCATTTAAACATAAAAATCAAAAGCACCTGAAAAAATAAAAAGTCTCCGTTTCGACAAAGTTAAAACTTTTATATATCGCACACTGCAAATATGTTTGATTCTGCAAAATGACTAAAAAAAGCTCGAAACCGACAAACAATTTGCATTCTATCAAGAATAAAAGCAATGGTCATTCGTGAAAAAAAAACTGCTTGAATTTATGAATAAAATAAGCTGTATACAAGTTATCATTTTGCCATTAAAATTTAACATCCATTATACGCGAAGATATATGATTAGAAATTCTTATCAAAATATTATATTATTGTTCGTATGTTGGGAATCGAATAAAATGTGAAATATTTAAATTATCGGTTACATTAGAATATAAATTATTGATTTTTTAAATTAATGATTATGTTTAAAGTTATCTAAAAGTTAATCATTGAGGCTGTTACTCTTGAATAAAGATAAATATTGTTTTATACGAAAATAATTTATAAAATGTAGGTATTGCAATTTATAATATACTATTAAAAAAATCAAAAAATCATTCGAAAAGATGAAAAAGTTTCAAATTTTACAGTTAAATTAAAACCTAGATATACAATATTTTTTATATTTGAGTTTTGATGAAACGTTAAAACAAAGGAAAAATGTTATTAATTAATGGTAAGTTTATCAAATTTTTAATATAAATTTTGAAAAAAGTAATCGCAAATATCTAAATAATTTCAGGATGCTTAACAAACTATACGCAAACTCGTTAATACGATAATTCGTATATATATCTTAATGAAAATAAAATGTGAAAATAATCACGATTATTAAACGCTTATATCTTATCGATATCAGAAAAATGAAACGTATTCGGATCGACCTGAAACCGTCGGTGAAAACGAATGGCGAAAGAAAAGCAACGATCTCGAAGCAAATATCAGCAGCTGAACGATTCGTCTAAGTTATAGGATGAACATTCCTACTTTTTAAAGGCGTGGACTTAATTCTCGATCCAATTTAACCTTCCTTCGATTGAAATTTAGAATAAAGCCAGACGGCGCTTCGAAAGTGACGCGGAAGCTCGAGTGACTTCTTCGTCGGAGGAAAAATTGAGTCTTCCCGCAAAAAGGTCGCGTACCATGTGCGAGAAGGAACACGTGCCAGAACCTCGATTAATCGTTGGTGCGTCGATGGAATTTTTTCGCTTTATACGTTTTTCCGGAGGGTCGGGCTCATGCTACGACCTGAGTATGCTGAACAAAGACGGAGAAAGAGAGCGTCGGAGTTGGAATAGAGATGAATGGGGGTTTGGAGTGGCTCGTGGCTTTACTCAATCTCGATTGGCTTTTCAATCGATTCATTCATCCCTCGACCAGTCGATTCGTGTACAAACACTTTCACATTCGCGTATAAAACTAGAGATGTAAATAAAGAGTTTGCTAAATGGTGATTGGTTTTAGACTTTCTTTATTCCGATGTAAATCTCTATTCTTTATTTAACGCCTTATATTAACGAGTACTTTGTTTACCGGACAAATATATTCGACTAAAACTTAAACAAAACATTACTCCACGGACTCATTTTTTTATTCGATGTAAAGAGTATACTTTATTTAATCTGAATAACTAATACTGGAATTAGATTGAAATTTAAAATATAAAAGAAATATTGTTCTGGTACTTTTGTTCCAACTTAACTGAAATATATACGTGGGAAATAAAATTTATTTAAATTAAAAGAAGTTATTTAAAAAAGAATATCACACGTTTCACGATAAAAATGAAACTATGAATCTAGAAGTTCAATTTCGTTCGTTGGTTGTCATGCATATGATAAAATATACATTTTTTCGGTAGATCGAAACCAGCCACTATATTAACGTATATTTTAATTCAAACTATTGCTTGCGCGAGAAAAATAAAAATTTAATTTAATATAAATTATTCTTAGGCTTTTCATTCGTAGGAACTTAAACTGAATAGCAACGATGCCGAATTGATCGGAAAAGAGGATTGATTTATACGCGTGAATGATTGTATTAAAACTGTGGATTATTGTTATAAGCTCGATGGATTTCAGAACGCAATTCGTAAACGTAGCATAATCGATATAATTAAAAAACTTTAATGATTGAAAAATCTCCGTGCAATAATTTATAGCCTTCTCTAGATTATAGAAAAATATTAAATATATAGTATAATTTGTATAATAAAATAAGTCGTGTCAAAATTGCGCGTTTAGAAATTACGCGAGTAAGTTTACGCATAGTTTTCATTTAAGTAAAAATTGTTTATATTTCTAACCGAAACTCTAATTTTACAATATTTACAATTGTATTATAAAAAAAAAATATTTACTTAAATTTCACAGGCTATGAGTAAATAAAGAATACAGGAAATTAGAAATACAATTATATATGTGTTCAAAATATTATGGATGTTCTACATCTACAACTTTAATTTGGAACTTAAGAAAAAACTAAACAGAATTAAATATTCTGAAAATCTGTTTTATTATTATCAATAAACTTTTCAAGCGTTATTAAATAAATGTTTTAAAATCACGATATTTTCTCACTAAATTGATTAAAAAATGATATGCATACGTAACTAATACATTTACTATTTATACTCTAACTACTTATATCATTTTCATACGTTGATTATTATTTACTAATTGTCGAATTTTAAATTACAAGCAACACAATGAAACGCAAAATTAACTTGGACATAAAGAGTAATGTCTTAACTTAGGGAACATTCAACTCGCTGCGAATTTTATTCATTGAATTTTATGTATTTTACCAACGTTCCTTTACAAGTGTCGGCTTTCTTAAATTTCGTTGAATTATCGAATACTTATGCAATGCCATTGGGAAAAAGCTAAGGTTGTAAATTTAACTGCATAACTTATTTGGATAATGTAATTTAAAGTTTTCAAAGGGATTGCTCATAGTTTAAGAAAATTTTACTTAAATTTGTATTCTTTATAAACTTGAATTATCGATACTTTAAAATTAAAAATTAAAATAATAATCGATTATTTTCTGTATTTATAATATATAATAGCAACTTAAAATATCGTTATATTTAATTCATATATATGTAATACACTTATTTCTTTATTTAAATATCAAAATTGTGCTACAAAAGTATTTTAATTTATTCATATAATCTGTTGTAATATTTTTAAATTTATAAATAATATATTTATAAATAAACTGAAAGTAAAAAGAAATTAAAAATGTAAAAACAAAAAGAAAATTTAACTTTTAATGAATTATAATTAAAAATTGACTGCGTATAATATTCAAATCAAAAGTTTCTACTTTTTTTTAATCTATATTACTATAATATTTATTTTAAAAAATATTAAATCTTGATAAAATATCGATATTATTCATTTATCAGAGCTTTTTTTTTTAAAATAAATAGTTTATAATTAAATTGTTTTAAAATATAGTTTACTTTAAAATAAATTACTGTTCAGTATATAATTTTGTTCAACTTTAAAGTTATTATTTTAAAATATTATATTTCATTGTATATTTTAATTCTATTGAAAATATTTATATAAATTTAAATAAATGTTATATAAGTTTTATCAATTTTTGAATAAAAAAAAATAAAAAATCTGTTTTCAATAAAATATGTAATAATTTATTTTTTCTCTTGAATATGCAATAATGTACAGTTTAAACTGCATAATTAAAAATGACTTCAATATATTCCGACAGAAAAAATAATGATCTCATTTAATAGAATTTCGTGAACTTATCTGTACGGACTTTTTGAACAATATAGCAAAGTTTTTAATTCGCAACTTACTTTATTGAATAGAAAGTTTTTAAAATATTAAGATATAATTTAAAATATCGTCAGAGCCATTATTCAAAAACCATGAAATAAAGTTCCTATACAAAATTTTAAATAAAATATTTAAATAAAGAAAATAGCTTTAAATATTAAATATATTTTATACGAAAAACTAAATTAATTTAAAATTTATAGAATGAATTTCTGAAATGAAATTGTTGAAAAAAACATATTGATCACTAAATTAATTGTTAAATATATTTTTGGAGATGGAGCATAATTCAAATTTTTTATCTGTACTCATACATATTAATTTAATTTTTTATCCTTTTAAAAAAACTTTTAACAATATATTTGTTTCTCGGAAAAAAACGAAAAAATTATCTACATCATACAACTGTAATAAAAATACACTAATGTAGTATTTAACGTATTTTTTGATCGTTAAATTAAAAATTTATTCACTCAAATGTTTATTATATCAAGTGTATGTTATTGGTATAATAGAAATAATAAAACTAGATTCTTAGAAACTTCTAAAAAAGTTGTGTAACAACTTAGTCGACTGTAAATGCATTGTTCTATATCAACATGTGAAACGACCAACTTTACAAACGCTGCAAGATATTGATTAATTCAAGAGTATATTTTATTTCACCGTTCCCCTTCGCAATGTTCCTACGTAAAGCTCCAATGGTGAAAATTGAGAAATGACCGCTTGTCTCCTCCATTCTTTTTTTCCATAACATGGATAAATGGTTTAAGAAGCTCTCGAAAGGAAAATCAGGTAGAGAATTCTACAACTTTCTACAACTACAATAATTTTATCTTCTATTTTTTCTTTTACGCGAGGTCAATTCGAAGTATCCGGCTAAGATATTTTTCTTAAATATTTTTATAAATAAATACTTAATATATTACAAAAAAAAAGTAAATTTCTTTCCTTTTTCTTTTTTCCACTAGTTATATTTATGCATACGCCATTTACAGTTTTTGTCTGGAAATGATTCATGAGATTTACAAATGTCGATTTATATTTTTTTTATTTTCTTTATTGGTCTGTTTCTTTTCAATTTTTTTTAATGAAATATAAATATAATTTTATTCTTACTAATTTATCAGTCTGTGTGATAAATTATTTTATTTTAGCGGTATGGCATGAATTGTATTCGTAGAATACGGTAAATATTTCTATTGTGTTCGTTTAATTTAACGTATAAACTTGTTCGGATTATTTATTTTCTTATTACTTAGATGTAATAAATTATTATATTAGCAAATAGCTATTCAAATTTATAAATGTACGTGTATGTATGCTCATTTCCTTTGAATAATTATAATATAATTCATCAAATTTCATATTTAAAATTTGCGTATTTTGGAAACAATGCAACGGTGAAATCTATATTTTGAATTGAGTACTGTAATGAGAAGCGCAATTAAACATTTCTTTTAAATAATTATTTTTTAACTGCAATATAATATATCTATAAATTCAAATATAATAATAAGGTTAAGAAAAATGAGTGCTTTAAAAAGTACAATAAATAATGATACTCGTAAGTTATACATGTATTTTATTATTTTATATTCGCTTTAATTTAATTTTACAATTTAGTCATATTATGATTGTATATCTATTTTGTATATTCACAATATTATAGACCTTTTTATTGAATTTTAATTCAATATTTTATTACAAAATTAATCATGCATTTTCTTTTAAAAAATACTTGATGCTTAATAAAATTTCTAATTTTAAATTTAAGAACTTTGTGAAATTAATCTCATCTGATAAAAAAATATACGAAAACTAAATAAGAATTTAAAATTAATCTATTCAAATTAAATAATATTGTAACTATATTATTATTATTATTAACTATAGCATTATAATTTACCAAAATCAAATTTCATTTTAGTATAAAACACATCGAAACTAATATAAAATGATTAGATGTTTCGATTAATGTTAACAATTAGTTCTTGATTTTTGTGACCCAATGAGATACAATAAAGCCATAACTATCAAAAGCTTTGAATTGGAAATAATTAACATAAATAATTTATGTTATCATTAATTATTTCCGTCTTTTAGCGGTATCGCATCGTAATAAATTTTACATATAAATAACGAAGAACGCTAAAATTAGGCATTAGAAATATACTAATTTATTACGTATATGCATTAAAATATTTGAATGTAAATTTAATGAAACGTCTAAACCATTAACTAGATTTAAAATTTCTTGCATATTTGATCAATAGAAGTCTGAATATCAAATAGTGAAAAAGTCAACGAAAAACTAATGAATCATAATACGTCGTAATTTCCTTACTTTTCCTCAAACTAAAAAATTAGTTTACGAAGTAATTTAGCCTTCTACAAATAAAAATATATGGCTGAAAATTCCTCTATTTCGAACGGATAGTATATAAATTAAAATATACTTATATCAACAATCAATACTTAGTCATATATTTCATTATTTGTTTGATAAAAAAGTTTCCTAAAAGAAACTGATAATTTTTAATTTTAGTACCTTATTATAATAATGTCTAGAAAATATGCTTTTAAATTTCTTGTCATAAAAAATTATTTTATTCCTATTATCTTATTTATATAAAAATTTTGAATCGGAAGGAAATTATATTGACTTTAAGATTATCTTCAGAAACAACAAACGCAGCTGACATTGAAAAACGATATTTATATTAAAAAATGTAGATTTTTTGCTATCTTAATTTTAAAATTTCAAAAAATGCTTCGTTAATTTATTTTTCATCTCTTTTAACCGTGCGAGTGGAAATTGTCAATAATTATTAACAATATTTTATTAAAATTTGATATAACATATTTCAAATAATATAATCCAATATTTATATTACATATTCTAAATATTATTTTACTTCAAGAGATAATAGATGATTTAAATTTTCGAATATAAATTATTATATGAATTTTAAAAATTGATAAAGATTTCTTAAGATGTATAATTCACATGAAACATAACATATCATAATATTTCGCTTAAAAGTTGTTAAAACACTCAAATTTTAAAGAACATAGATATGTTATAAAAACATAATATAATTTTAAAAACCTAGAAGATAATAAATCAGTGTTTTAATTTTTAATATATGACAGAACATTAAGATTGTAAAAGCATAGTATCCTTGATTAATTCAAATGGTCGAAAAACTTCTGCTACAGCTGCTACCATTACCACTACTACTCATTACGTAACGGACGGTTATCATATATTACATTAGATTATATTATTTTAGATAAGGCAAGTTCTAGTTTTAGAAATTTACCTGGAATATTAATTTTGACTGAATAACAAATTTAATATTTACTAATCCGATAAATGAATAAAATACTCGTAATTAAAAAGTCCTCGATACTACTGAATGATTAAATAATTAGTCAATTAGATAATTAGATAATTAGACAGATAGATTGCTGATAGTCGAGTTAGATACTTATACGATTGGATAGATGAATATTTTATATATTTACGCTCACTCGATTAACAGAAACTTGCAATTTAATTAGATTATACTTATAATTTTGTTGCGTTCAGCGATAAAATATAAATATATTAATATAAACGTTATTATATCGTGATTCGAAATCAAATTTTTTAAAATTAGAACTGCATTACCAATGCAAATTAATTTACAATATATATTTATATTGGAACTTGAAGAGAATCCTAATCCATACGCTGATACATTTATTTATGATATAAATTTTTAACGGTATATTTGCAGTCTTTCCTTGGCTCCAACTTCCGAGTTTTACTACGCTTCTACTTTATTAGACTGCTCTTTTATTTCGTCGACGAAATAGTGGAATGCATACCACACTACATTTATAACAGATGCTAATCTGGAATTGAGAAAAAGTGGCTTATAGTAACTCATGTAAACAATGTACGTTTAGTTATACGTTATGCATATCAGGACACTTTAAATTTAACTTTGAAATTAATTAGCTTAAAAATTAGAATAGATATAAAATAATGTTTACAGTTATTGAAATTCAATACTTTCTCAATTTAGTTCCTTAATTTATGTAAAAATATTATTTATATGAATATGTTGCGCGTTTTGAATTTTTGAGTTTATAATATTGAATTCATATAATGTAACGTTTACATATGGATGTGAATAATAAAAATATTTGAAGATATTTTATGATAATAAAAGTATACCGCTTCGTACATTAAGCTACAATTTCTAATGCTAAATAGATTTTTATTGTAAACAGAAAAACTTAATCAATGTATTCAAACAATAAATCTTAAGAGGAAATTCACCTTTCTATATTTTATTTCAGGGATATTTTGTTCGTTTAAATTATTTAATTATTTTGAATTATCGTTAAATTATTTTCAAAAATAAATTCTTTGTTATAAATTACAATGTAACTGTAATTGCCTCTGTAATAATTTACAATAATATTCAAACAAACCCTTCTTGTAATTATACAGTGATATTTATATTGAGAAACATTTATAAAACCTTAAAAATAAACATCATTATTTATACTTGTAAATGTATGTATTTAAAAAATCATATTTTACTAATTCACTTTTTTATCTCTTAAAAATTACTAATTAAAAAAATTTATCTTGAAATATACATATATGTATATATATTTTGCTATTATCGAGTATTTCGTTAAAACTTTTTCAAATGACTAGATAGCCATTAATAGACGTTCAAATTTTATCATAAAACAATTCACAAATATAGCAAACATGAACAATAAATGTAAACTGCGTCTAAAGTTACATATACTATAATCGATAATAATTGAAACTTATTTTCTTCGGATTTAATAATTTATACGTCATAAATTCAATGAACGTAATCTTCACTTAAATTTCTTTAAAAGTAAATTAAGCAAGATTAGCTGTAAGTAATTGATATTACGTCATAGTGTATATTTCTAAACATGAAAAACTAGTCATGCTTAAAACATAAAGTTAATTGAAATATTCTACTATGAATATTTATTATGTTCAAAGTACTGTAAAAGATGAATCAAACTTTCTTAAAACACAAACATCAAAAATTAATCGTAAACAAATATTCTTGATGCAGCTACGAGTAAATATTATTGATTTAATATAAAATTTAATTTCGAGGATTAAATCAGTTATTAAATTGAAAATTTCATGTATTAGTATTCTCATAACAATTTTATTTTTGATCAAATCGATTAAATTTTTTTTAATACACTTTAATCTGAGATTTCTTGATAAAAATGAATAAATACAGATTGTTGAAATATTTATTAAAATAATGGAAGTAAAAATTAATTGCAATTCGTACAAATGATCTTACATTTTACCAAAACTATACAATATAGATTCTATATTCAGAGTATATAGTAAAGATGTTATCATTTTATGGAAACATCTTGTTAGAGAAAAACAGTAACCATTGAATTTATCATTATATACATTGTAGGATAAATGATTTTCTCATTTTGAATTAATATTAAAATTATATCCTAAAATTATTAAAAAATAATAATTCTATCAATTTCAAAAGATAAATTCAAAATTAAAATTAGATTAAACTAACATTTGTTGGACTGTACAAATAATTAATTAGAAACCAAGAAATAATAATAATTATTTCTTAAATCTGAAATCTTTTATTTATTATTATTTAAACAATATTCAACAAACGTATCTTTTATTGATTCGTGAAATAGTTTTTAATATTAAAATATAAAAAATAATTTGAATGTATAAGAAAGTGATATCAGTTATATTATTAATTATTTGTTTTATTCTCTTTATCACATTGTAAATTTTTTTATTCGCTAACTTCAGTTTTTAAAATATTTATTTAGAAATTTATAATTGCTTCAATATAAATATTTTATCGTGCATCGTACGATTCTTCGATTTTCAAAGTTAAAAATAATTATTTGTAAATATTTTCTGCAGATTTTACAAAAGTATATTTTAATTAAAAAATAACTTCAAACATAAAACTTTATTTCACATACAAAGAATGTAACGAAATTTCAAAGTAATACGAAGACTTAAAATTGCAAAGAAGTAGATATATTGTGTATTGTAAATGAAAAATAATAAGTATATTAAAAGCTCAAGAAAAATAAAATATGTAATGCTTTTTAAGTATTTCCTAACAAGATACTTTGATGTTCGTAAAATAAAGAAAATTTATCAAAGAATACTAAACTATGAGTTGATTTGTTAAAATTATAAAAAAATATGTCGTAACAAATTGTTTTATTTAAAATAACGTAAATAATTTTATATTAAAAGAATTTAGATATAATTTACGAACAAATGTCGCTTCAAGTTTAAAAAAACTGCAAATTATATTATATATAAAAGTATATAATTTGAAAATGAGTTAATAACCACACGAATAGTTGTTTCATTGCAATACAATTTATTTTTAATTTATTTTTAAAATAAGTATTAAAGTTATTCACGATCTTATAAAAACGATTTTTTTTCATTCGCACGTTTTGGCAATTATAGTCAAATTATATTAAAACTTTAATCAAATTTAAAACGATCGATCAATATATAGGTAGAATGTATTTTAAAATACGAAATTTCAACTTAGATGAATATTGTATTCTTTTGGAGGAAAATATATACATTACGGTTAGAATAATATTGAATCTAATTCTAATTGTTTCCTAATACAATTGAACGATCTTTACTATATTTCATAATGAGATCTTAAATATTTATGTCTTTTATGTTTGGTAACAAACGGAGGGAAATAAAATCGATAAAAAATAATATTTACTTCTATTTACTCGGTCTTCAAATATGCTCAAATTTATTTCTTAAATAAGATGCAAATGTTCGTAACCGTTTGTCAGTTTTTGATGTAAAAATATCGACAGCTGAATAAATACCAGTGTAAAACTTCTTATACGTATCGTTACCCAAAACTGCATCGAGTCCAAGTAGTAACAGTTATTTATGTTATGAATTTCTAACTAACGTACATATATAATATCTGACGCACGTCTGACATATCCAGTACAGACTCGCGTTTATTTCAACCTCGTCTCTTGAATTTCCAGCCTCTCCGCAACATTCCTCCTGTCCGAAAGGCTTCTCTTCAGAGACAGCGATAGAGGATATTATCCCTCGTGAACGTTTAATAGCGGAAGGACCAGACTCGCAACCAAACTCGCATAGAAATAATCGCGAGGACTGCCGCGACTACAAAATTGGCGAACCCGGAGTTTCACCCTTTCTTTATCTCTCTCTCTACATTTCTCACGATTCGGTTCGAAGGGAAAGCGAATATCCATCTTTACGTAGTACCGTGTCGTCTACGTTTCCTTATTCTATTCCCTCGTTTACTCTCTCTCTCTCTCTCTCTCTCTGGTTGTAAGAACGATGTGATCGACTGGGTTCGGGAGAACGGACCGATAATTCCACCGATCATAGATGACGGAGTTGATGGCTTTCGAGATGGTACACTATTATTTCAATAGTCCTTCTCAATTTTTTACGTATCTTCAACTTATGGTATTAGCGTGTTTTATCTTCTTTTACTTTATTCCAGCATCTAAATAGGATGATAAAGACCGACAAACGTATGATAAATGTAACTCTGCTAATACCGATACATATATATATATAAGCTTAATCTCTTCTACTTCTGGACTTTTTGATATATCGTAATGGCCATATACGATTTTAACTTGCAATAAATACCATGAAATTATTTAATTAATGGATAAAATTTAACAACGATAATGGAATTATCGAACAAAACAATTAGTGCAAAAAAGTACAAAATTTATTTTAAAAAAGATTTTTAAACCGTTATTTTATTGGTACGTTTTGAATATTAATATCGTAATATTAATATCACGTATTAACATTATTAAAATGACTTTAAATTGAAAAGTCGATTTAACGCATACATCTTATTTATGCATTAAAAACAAACATATTAAAAGAGATTTTATGAAAATTAAAATCTACTTCGTGCTCGTTAAACCGTAATTTTTCTTATTTAACTACATATTTTTATTATAAAAGAAAAAACTCTTTAAAAAAACCAAGTAAATTTTTCAAAGAGGAAAACTTTTCTTTACGTTTCGTTTACAATAATGAAATTCATGGGGTTATTAATTGCATTTTGTGTTTTATTTATTATTGGTATTTATTTTTAAATATATTTATAAATACAGATTCATTATATTTTTATTTTATTTTGTTAAGGTATCAACTGCGTAGATCATTTACATAATTGTATGCAACAATGCCCAAGTAAGATTTTGTTTTTATTTTTTAATAATAATTCCGCTAAATTATCATTTATTTTTAATTATAAAGATTATACGAATGCGAACAATATATTATTATAAGTGTATCACCGCGTATAAATATCGCGTTATATTAATGAATTTTCATCGATGCAATAGTTATTATAGTTTGTATAATTACGGATTGTTCGTGGCAACGATTAAAATTTGCAATTCTTCGTGCAATTTTGAGAATTAGAATTAGGCTCGATACGAACTTATAACATACGAACACACACTCTTGCACTGACACACTTGCTCTCACACCTCCTTAAACACACGCGTCTGTACACACATATAAAGACGTACTTTCAATCGCGTTATATACCGTCGATAAGAATCTCCTCGAAGTCTTCGTGATCAATCCTGCATTTTCGTACCTGAATCCCCTAGAAGTTCGAACGACCTGCGAAGTCACATTTATTCCGCGCACGTAAATGCTCTTCCTTTATTCAACCTGGAGTTATCTCCGCTCGATCCCATATTTTTTGGAAATAAATTTCGACGGTCGCAAATACTTGAACCGATACTCGCATTCTCATATCTTCCTAAACTATTTCGCGAATTATTCGTGATTTTAGCCTTACCGTCTTTTTGATAGGCACCGTATAACCAATTAAAGTATTAAAAAATTAAAAGTTATATTTAGTAACGATCGTGTTTATATAACAGATTTGTGTATTTCAAACGGACAAAACTACGGTTTTTGAGTGAGCGGCATTAAAATTATAGTTATAAAATAGTACATATGTGATATATATATATATATTAGAATAAAGCAAGATATTGAAAATCAAATCGAAACTAGTTTTCTATTTATATTATAATATGCTAATTTATCGCGAAGAATAAATAATCGATCGACTAAAGCGCTGATCAAATTTTAAGAAAGATTGCTTCTATCGAATCACTGATTTAACGCTCTTTGATAAATTTTCAGCGTATTATTTTCATCGTAGAACTGTTTGATCACAAAAAGAGATTTAAAAAGAATTAATCTTACTTATAAGTACAATCTTTTTTACTTATTCATAATTTTATCTACGGATGTTTCAATTATATATGTAAGTGTATTTACATTAAAAATATTTGTATTTATTTTTAAAGAGACTTACAAACATCTCAAAGTTTGTACTATTATTTCATCTTCGTTACGATCGCTTGTATCGCCAAAGCTCTCCAATTTGAAAATCCATTCGCCATTCAAACCTGTCTAAATAGCTTTCGAAGAAATTTTATCGACTTATTCAATTATTATCATTATTAAGACTTATTCAAATTTTGACTTATTCAATTATCCAAGTTCAAATTGTAAAAACTATCTTTTATTTCGTTGATAAAATAATAGGCGTATAAATATCTATTGATCATTGAGTATATGAAATAATTCCTACCTATATTTATTTTTTCTTTAAAACGAATATTTCAAAGCTATGTTAATTCGTTTCATTATAAATGAACGATTCAAGATTAAAAATTACCCATTTGTTAAGAATCTGGTTTGTTTTTGTTCGAATTCAACATGAATAATTAGTCACCATTTTTTAAAAGTCTATTTTTGTTTCTAATTTCAATAAATTGATCATCAATCTATTATCTTCATTTTTTATTCTTCCTCATTTTTTAAAGATTTTCTTCCCAAACATTCGAATCACTTTCCAGATTTTAATGAAATGTTAGAAAATAATTTTTAAAATTTATTATATGATTACAGAAACAATACTAAATTTGCTACGAAATTAATTTGTTTTAAATATAATGTATACGCGTGAAGAAGTACAATGTTAATGTAATAAATAATGATTGTTCTTTTTTTTCAGTCGTCCATCCAAAAAAATGCATCAATGAATGTTATAAAAAAGCTGGTAAGTAATCTTCGATAAAAACAAAACTATATGTAGACTTCAAGAATAAAAAGTATATAATTATTGTGAATATGATTATAAATAAATAAATTTTTTCTAGGTCGTCGAAGATAAACGTTTATTAAATACAGGAAATGGAAGTATTGTATTAACTATTTTTAGTTATGTATAATAAATATATAGCGATAATGATTATGTAATAAAAAAATCAATAAAATTAAAATTGGTATTTAACTATTTAAATTTTTAACTATTTAAATTTAATTTATTTCTTATGTAACGTTTTCAGTTGCTCTGGAATAAAAACTTACATTAATATGATACACAATTGAATAGTTTGTATATTTGAAAGAATCTATAAATAACCCACGTACATGTTTCTTAAACAAAAAATTGCTTAGCAAGTAATAACCCTATTTTGCTTTTCATTGATTAAATTTGAGCATCACTTTGATATTCGTTTTGCATTTTTCAAGATGTTCAACGAAGTAGCGTTTGCATGATATAGACGCCTTTGATGACATGCCGTTAAAATGCCATTATCGGGTGCTCATATATCGTCAGATCGGAACTGTATATTGAAAGATCATTAATGACACGTGTAGCAAGATCTTACATACTCTTTGAAATTCATATTGAAAATATTCTATCGGTAAATATCGAAAATCGAATATGTACTAAAAAGCTTTAATTTAGAAAAATAGGCTTTTAATTAATAAATTTAATAAACAAAGGCTTAGGTAATGTGTGCGTATACATTTATAAATTTAATTTAATTAATACAACTAATAAAAATGTAAATATAATTTATATTATGTAACGCAATATTATTAAATTTAATTTTTTTAATTAAGTCCAGCTTTATTTTATCTAAAATGATTTAATTAATTATCTCCTGCATAATACATGTTAAATTTAATTTAATATAAATTAAAAAATATCGGTATTTGCGTCTTGGTAAAAAAGATATCTATCAAACGAACTGAATATGACACACGATTTCGAATAAATTGCAAATCGAAAAAATCTGAAGTATCTCGTTTATTATTTTCTGAATATTATTTGATATACGGATTCAATCTGTAAACGAGAGCCTCGGGATATTAAAAGATTATTATTACGTATAAGTAGTTTATGTCGGTTATAGCATTAATTAGATATTTGGTTAAGTCCTATAACTTCGAGTAATATTACCGTAAATAAAATATGTATAAATTATTTTAACAATGTAGAAGTGACATAATATATATTGATATATTATTTTTTCATATTAATTTTATAAAATTATCATATTTCATGGACGAATATATTTTTGTTTGTATTGCAAATGAATTTTACATTTAATTTGCGTCAACTAAATTATTATTCATGTTTAAATAATTAGTATAAAAGCGTTTTATAAAAACACGTACAAATAATATTATAAATATCTAAACGGAAATAATTTTCTTCCTAAATGAGTAAAAACTACGAATAAATTGTTGCGGGTAAGAAAATTTATCTATTTTTTTTAGATTATTAATATATTTTTTGTCTTGTCTGAATAAAGCTATATATATAAATACCAAAGATTCAAGTTAGAAATCAAGAATAAATGGCTACTGGTATTAATATATATTATGATGGTTTGATCTATGGCTTCGTATATTTCACTCTTGTCTTGATTAAAATTATTTAAGTTCAGAATTTTAATTTTAATACTAAAAGTTCAATCGTATAACTACTTATTTTATGTTCCTGAATAATAAAATATTTGATTAAAACTACGGTTTATGTCATCATATGAATTTATTTTCTCTTATTTTTTTATGTAAATTTACTATAAAAAAACTTAACGAAAACACGAATATAACCTCAAATTCTATGCTATTTAATTGATATTTAAATATTATTTTAACTTACATTATAAATAAATTTTAATCGAACGAAATGATGAAAACTACATTACTACTTAAAATCGAAAAATAAGCAAAATTAACTTTCCTACTTGAAATTTGGATAGAAAAGTTTTGGAAATTAAGTTGCTAAGCTAAATCTAATAACCTTGTTAAATAAAAGTTTTACTGTTTCAAACTTTATTTTTAATTAAATTTTGAAATAAATACATTTATTTTAGATGATCAACGAATTTGAAATATAAAAAATATATTCAACGTTGAATTTATCTGGCGCATCCCATCTTGGCATTTTATTATGTATTACGTATTACAATAATTTATGTACCTATTTAGATACACGTACGCATATGCGATCACGAATAGATTTATTTATTTAAGAATTAAGTAAAATAAATCTTGCTAAATTTAATTTTAATTTCTCTTCCATTAAAAATCAAAAATATCAAAAATTTTTAATATTAAAACAAATAAATAATTTTGATTCTCGGCTTTTGGATGTTGTATAAATTTCAAGTAATTAAACAAATTTAATTTTAATTAGAAATTTTATAAATCTAAAAAAATAATATTTATAATATATTTGTGTTTTCAACGTATTACAGATGTATTATCACGATACGACAATATTTACACAAAATATTTATAAATATTTATTATTTTAATAATTAAAACATAATAACTAAAAGCTTTATTCGAATAAATTATTCTAATTGTAAAAGTAAATGCAAATATATGATAAATTCAGGTATTATGTATTGTTTATTCATTATTAGTCAATTATTAAGAAAAATTAAAAGTTTATCGATAATTAAAATACGAATTTAATTCGAATATATAACAAATTCGATATTATAGTTCATTTTTCATTGTAAGAAGATTTTAATGTTCAATTAAAACGAACTTAAAAAGCATCTCTGAAAAAATAAACCTTGACCCAGAGTTCAACTGCGAATCTTTCTTTTGCCAAGAAAATCCTTTTATCAGCTAAGCTTTCGAGAGCCCGGCTTAGCTTTTCATCGATTTAATTTTAGCGCTGATTTGGATCCACAGTATAGTTTGTTAAATGTTCCTCCACGATAATACTTATTGCGCGTAACTCAATGATACATCTTACGTCACTTAGATCTCGAACAAGCTCTATTTCAATTTAATTTATCAGAATTTAAAGAAACAACTGTTCAAAGTTGAACATTACGCGCATTAAGAGTATTGCATTTATCGTTATTTTATGCAAATGCTCGTTCGGAAATAAAAGGTCGACCGTCGATTTATACTGGAAAGTACTATAAAATTGTGAACTCTAACTAAAGCACGTGAAGTTTTAACGAAAAAAATATAGAATTCCCGATCTTCGGTGATAATATAGACAACGGATACAAAGAAAAGACAAAGAAAAAAGACAAGAGTGAGATGAAAGAAAAGCAATCTTGGAAATTATTGAAATGCTGATGGATAAAACAAGGAATTAAGAAGTGGATCGAGAAAAATTATTCAAAAGTTCGGGGAATCGAGCTTTCGGCTTTAAGAGCTTATTTTCAATCGGCATTAATTTTATTATTTTAATCATGATTTTATTATTTATTATTTTATTACCTTATTTACTGTAAATTAAAAAGAAAATTGAAAAGAAAATAAAAAAGAATTCGTAAAATCATGCAGCATATTTTAACGATTATCGCAGTTATTTAAATTTAATACTCTTAAAAAACTAAACGAAAACCACAAAAACTTGCTTCACGGAATATTCGGTTCGTTCGGTTGGGATAATAAAAGTGTTCGGCTGAGCTTCGCGTTATATCGTCAGAATTCTGTCAGTATATCGTCATCGCTGGCTCACCTATTGGAATACTCAAATTATACGTTGACGGCCCGTTGGTGACATGTGTTGCGTGAGATTTAATCCTCTTATTTTACCGATATATTGAAATTACCGCATGGAAATCAAATATTTTTTTAAATTATTTATTTGCGGTAACGATGGAAAATTCGATAAATTATCTTTTATTTCTTTTAAATATAAAACTATATTATTTAATAATATTGGAATTGCATTTATATTCTATTGAGTTGTATCCCATGATAAATAAATTTTAAATTCAATATTATTTAAATAATATTAGCTTTTTTAATTTGTGAAAAAAATTTCAAAGGATCGGAATAACGCGAGATAAAAAAACTCTGAAATAAACTTTTGGAACGGTTTGGATTTTTCGATATAGTATGCGATAAATAGAATTTTGCATCCAAAATATCTCTTTTTTATTATATAAAAAAATAAAATACGGTGCGATACATGAGATAATTTAAAAAAAAGTAAGTTGCGTCATCCAGACAATGATGATCATGTTCAAAAGCGGTACAATATCTTTATCGAAGGTAATCCGAATTGTAATCAAATGTTTTAGTTTCGTGTAGAATACTTAGCTAAAAATATATATTTATCATCGATATTATAAAATACATAAATTTAACGAAGAGTTATCTTATTCAAATATTTTTAAACCGATGGATATAAATGAGTAACTAAATGTGATAAAAAATTGAAAAATTTATCGATTGTATGCTGTAAATGAAATTCGAAATTTATTATTCAAGTATTATCAAAAGTGTTTGTAAGTATCGTATAAAAATATTCTTAAGAAAACCTAACTTTGACCAAAAAAATAACAAAAACTTCGTTTTGAAACTACAACGGAGAATTTTACTGCATTTTCGAACGACTCTTCCACTTTTCAGGTCACTGACGAAATCACGGCGAATACGGAATATCGCGAATAGTTACCAGGATTCGAAAAGGACAAGAAAATCAAATATCAAAATGATCCGTCTAAATGTAGCAAAACTGAAAAACAAATTTGATAGTAATTCATAGAGACTTAAATAAGGAAAAATTGTCTCGATTATTTTATTAACCTTTTTAACGGATAATAACAATAAGTTATTTAAAATTTCCAAACGAACAAAAATTTTATAATATTAGTATAAAAAAATAAAAATATACTCAAAAGATACGTCGATAAATGTGATCAAATTCGATAATTACAGAGTCATTCGAACAAGATTCAAATACGAAACCTTCCGTTTCATATATCTAAGGATTCTCAAGTATTTGACTGATACATTTTGTGCAATTTAAGTACATTTATCGTAATCGATGTTTCAAACGTTAAATATTAAAAAAAAGAATATGATAAATGAATTGAAATTCTTATTTTATGTAATTACGTTTTACAATAAAAATATTATAATAAATAAAAAAATGTAATAAATTTATAGCTTTACGTATAAATTATCAATAAAAGTCAGAGTATGTTCAGATCGTACCATTTGAGAATTTTATAATAGATTATTAGTTAAACAAATTTTTTAGTGTATATTAAATTTAAAATATCATATTAAAATATGCAGCCGTTTAAGTGTATAAAGTTTGATACTATTTTGAATAAATGCCATATTGTATAAAGTACACAAGAGCTCACTTAACTTTATCGTGCAAGAACTCAAACAAGATCTTGAGAGCTTACACGAACTTTATCATCGACATACATAAGTAATTATAAACATTGCCTAATATTTAAACTACCGTAACTAAACTATATTGATGCTTTACTAATCATTTATAAGAAAAATACGAAATTAAGATATCGATCGAATTCAGTTTTTATAAATTCAATTGTACTACCGATTATATTTAATCTATTGGATTAAATATATTGGATTATCAATCTCAATATTTTAATGATGTAATGCATTGAAGTTTAAAATCAAGAAGTAGGCCAAGTCACTTAGAAAAGTTAAAAAAAAAATATTACATATTCCAAATATAAAATATAACTGGATAAAAACGTGACGAAAATTAATAAAAATTCAATAGAAAATAATCATTAAAATAATGAATTAAAACGAAACTTTAAAAATTTAATATACATTAATAAAGCTAATCATTATACAGACTAAACAAATTTCTTGGCTAAAGTTTAAATTTTATAGCTTGGATTATCTATGCTTTAATATTTTTAGAGCTTAATTATGTATCCTATGGTTAAACAATTTATCGTTGATATTATTTTGATCACGATATATATATATATATATATATATATATATATATACATATATAAAATAAATACTAAAATTTGAATAATTAGGTCACATGAGAATAATAAGTATTTAAATAAGAATGCAAATATTTATTTAAGAATATAAATTGGCCATAAAAGTTTAGATCATACATCTTTATAGCGAAGAGAATAATTAAAAGAAAAAAGTAACATTTGTAAAAAGTTTTATATTTTTCACAATAGGTGAATTCTCGAAAAAGAGTTCACGGGTGAACGGAGACTCCATGATTTTGGAAGAGAAGTTAAACCAAGTCACGCATTTTATCCGGTATCTATTGAATCGAGTTCTGGTCAAAGTGAAACTCGAACGTTCTTCAATCTCAGCTTCACGGACGAAGAAATAGTTTGAAATCTCGATTTAACGGAAAGGTCTCGATGTAGGAAACTGCTAAACTCCCCTCCACTCGTATTCATCCATATTCAGATGGTGCTATTCGCTGACCCCCCGGACGCGCGAGACTCGGGGGATGTCCAACATCCGGGGTAAGGATCATCCTCTCGGATCAATCTTGCACGCGGAAAAAACTCGGCCACGTTCGGGAATGGAATGGAGACAGCGGTTAAAGTATTTGGAGAACGAAAAAACCAAGAGACAAACGCTTAATCATCCATTTTCACAAGCTGAGGAACAAAGATCTAACCGACGGTTTTCACTGACGGTAGATCGACGCAATATCCCATCAACTACTTTCTACTCTCTGTCAAAGATGATCTGAGCTCAACGTTAGAATTGCCCACAACAGAATTTTACGAGGTTGCCCTTCCGAGAAATAAACGAAGCCTCCCGAATATGTCGGATTATATTATTATAAGGATACTGTTTCATAAATACAATTCGTCGTACGATTCTTTGATATATTTTATTGAAAGAAATATTATTTAATGCACATTTTTATAAACTAAATCAGCCTCCTGTTTTGTTCTTCAATTAAAACTGATGTTTTTGTAATCCATTTTTATCCCATTATTTCGAATTGAAATTCTTATTTCTCACCTCGGTGCTTTTAATTAAACTAATTATTAATTTTGTCGCATTTTCTAAATGAATTTGTTAAAAATGAAGAAAAATAATACAATATAGAAATATAATTTAAAGCATTTTATAAATTTATGAGAAAAAGCTAAAGTATACGCGAATGGTAAACCATGAAAATATAATTCAACATTCAAATACTTTGCTAAACATTTTTTCATTTTTTTAAAAGCTGAATCGAAATAAAAACATTAAATTTTTTTCAATTGCATATTCAATTAGAAAAAAATGCATTTATAAAAACATTTCATTCCTTTTAACAAAATGAAAAATTCAAACACATAATGAAACTGTATATAAATGATACATTAAATGAATTAACATCTGAATAATTTTTTTTTATACGATTCACTATATTGATATAAAATTAATATTTCAATTTTATATTATTCATAAAAACTAATAAGTACTAATAAGTGACATGTATTTTTTAAAAATTATATAAAAAAAAACAAAATTTTTTGGATTTTATACTAATTGAATTTTATTTATTGAAAATTTATTTGAAATATAAAATAATACATTACTTATTGTTATTCAATAGTTATTAATAACACATTTTTAAAAAATTTACAAATAAATTGCATTAATATTGATGAATTACATTCCTTAAATATACTTACATATATATATATATATATATATATATATATTCTCTGTAAATATGTAAATATACATTTTTAGTAATACATTGTTAATATGTAAAAATATTGAAATACAGCTATAAATATACTATTCGAATATAATATGCAAAATGTAAATAGGTAAAACATTAAAAATTATGAATAGTTTAATTATTTACATTTTGCTTCTTTTTTTCTTACAAATACTTCATAATCTATGATTAAAGTACCGAAGTATATGAATAGTTAAAAATGCAATTAAATTAATTTAACACTTTCTGTTACGAATGATTAGTATTAAGTAATATTCAATATAATGAAAATTAATATCAAAAGTAGTAGAAATATATTTTTACCTTAAATTCGTTTATATATTCTTTGACCCTGTCACTAGCTTGTGTAACGATTAGAGTATAAAAAGAAATCAAGGACGAAGCCGAAACTTGCACTTGTCTTCACGTAGTGATAAGGGTTAGACGTGTAATATAGTTTTCATTCGTCATTAGAAGTTACTTCCACACTCGTAAGAAAAGTAGATGTTCAAGCAATGCTGAAAAGAATCTTTGTTGATTTGTTAGTTTGTTTACTTTTATTTGAAAGATTAGTTTAATATACAAATAATAATTAATTATTATATATTATACCTTTTTATAATTTTTGAAAGCATAAATATAAATATTATGGGATACTAAATATGAATGTTTAAACCTCTTCGGTCAAAAGTAAAAAATACTGCCAAAATAAATATTATTTATAATAAATTCAATTTACAATTAATCGATTTCTGTTTACAAAGTCATCTTATGAAATATATTAGTACTACATTTTTTGAAAATTAGACACATGATTTTTTAAATTAGTAATTAAGAATATGCAATATTAAAAATATAATCTATTTTCATAAAACACTTTTTAGAATTCAAATAGAATTTGATTAATTCGATTTCCAAAATTTCTTAAAAAACCCGATTTCATTATAAATTTATTTAAATAAATTTATGTTAATAAATTCTTGTTTATATATAAAGAAAAATTTGATCTTATATCTAAATTTGACGCAGTTTGATCGAAAAGGCATTTTCAGCATAAAATCAAAATTGTTTAGATATATTTTACTAAGACTATATTATTATATTCTTAGCATGTAAATAATAATTAAGTTAAATTGTCACTATACTTATTTATACAAAATTATATTAAAATAAAATATATAGCTCAGAAAAATGTTTGATCAGTAATAAAATATTATTTATCATTATAAAAATATATGTAAGCAAAGAACTAAATATTAAAAAAAATTTTATACTATTTACTTAGTATGGTATATTATTTAATATTCAATATTCGTAAAGATCTTTAAAATCAACTATTGAAATATGGAGAAAATTTTTACATAATTCTAATTTTAATATTACGTATTTCCTCATATATAACATAAATGTAGTAAATCTTTCGTAAATTATATTAAGACTGGAATGAAAAACGACGATCAGATGATCAGATTTCGATATATTCTTATAAACGATACTTTGGCATTCAATTAAATTTTTATAACCTTTCCAGATCAAAATTTTTAAATATATATACGAATAATATAAAAACCAATTATCTTCGATACTTGTAGATGAAATTATTTGTGAAAATTAACATCAATATAAATGGAATACCATTTTTTAACAACATATTTTATGCATTAATTCCATTCTACATAAACAATTGGATTACAAAGTAAACTAGATTATTTCTATTTATATTTAGCTAGGGATAAATTCTAGTCTTAATATTGACAATCATAGTATTATTGAATATTAAGTAATATTGTAATATTTTGTAAGGAAACAAGGCTTTAAATAAATATCAAGGTAATTTGTAGTTGTATAAAATTTTGTATGTAAAGTCAAATTTTTTACTTTTTTGGTAAGTGATTATCGACCAAATACTTTCGACATAAATTTATCTCTGAAAATAATTTCTAATAAATGGAAAAATCTGTACAAAATAAAATATAACAAGTAATCTTATAAATTACATTTCACGCCAGATCGCGTGAGATAAACGAAAATACAGGTTTTATGTATCTAAATGAGTTTATAGTATAAACAAACAGAAGCCATTTTTTAAATCATATATTTTTCATTTTTCTTCGAAAAATGTTTAACATCCTTTTCTTAAATTTTTTCATTTTCCGATATGAAGATTTTATAAAATATGTTTACATAATGTTAATGAAATATATATTCGACTTTTGTTTTCAAAAATTGCTAATCATCAAAAATATTGTTTTTAAATACATTAAAATTTTTAGAGTTCAAGGAAAAATTAATTTCTTTTATTTCAATTTACTAAAAAAAAATTTATAGATTTTATGTTAATAATATTTAAAGCTAATAGGATAAGATATCAGCATTTGTCTCTTTAAGAAATTAAATAAAGAATAAATAAAGAGATACTACGAAACAGAAATACGAAATTAATACTTAGTAATATAAGTTCTAATATTTAAAAAAATTTAATAGATATATGTACTAACTATATTTTATAGTTATTGTATTAACTTTTAAAATTTATACTTAGAGAAGACAATTTATTTATAATGGAATGATATAGATAATGAATTCCGTCAGCAAAAAGTAGATCGATATAACAATATGAAAATTTACTAGATTTGTTGTAAGATTTTCAAAATATTTTCATTTTATCAAACTTTTACTTGGTTGGTTTTTAAATTGTGTAGAAATTATTAGTTTATTTAAGAATATACTTTAATGTGTAACTAAGGCTTTTTGTGATTAAGCTTTCGAACGAGTATATAAAATATGATAGTTGCTATTATTGGAAAGAACAGCTACAGTTAATAATTTTATTTTAAGTACTTGATTACTTTTTAAAGAAATATTTTCTTTTCTTTGAACAAAATAGCTATTATTGATTTTTACTGTGCGGCCGTTAAAAAATTACAAAAATAAAGTAGTTTGTAAAAAAATTGTTATTTATGAATAAAACTATATGAATTTTATAATTCATTTGAAATAAAAATTAAAATAAATTGTATTATTCTTCTGTATGTATATATATATACTTTAATATTTTCTATCTATGCATATAAAAACAAATGCATAATGTATTACATGGAATTATAAATTATAAAATAAATAAATGTGTAGCGTTTGCTATGAAACAAAATAATTTTTTAAACAGAACATTTGATATTATCATTTCAACATTCTAATTTCGTAAAAAATAATATTAAATATTTCATTTAACTATATAATTAATTTTATAAAATTAAAAATAATTTATTTTTTTAATTTATTATAAAAATTAATTTTAATTTATCATTATAGGTTATCAATTAAATGAGCTAAAATAATGATTCTTTAAATATTGTAAATAAAAAATTTAAATAAATAAACCTTAAATTTTTTATATGATAATTAAATTTATCTTCTGAATTAAGTATCAATGTAATAACACTAAAAAGAATTTTAGAATTGAATAATAAAAATTTAAAAAACTTAAGGAAAAACTAGAAATATTGAAAAAATATTTGAATAAAAAATATTACTACGCAAGAAAATATTTATAAACAATGAAACTTTGAAGGGATATGTTTTAAAATTTTTTATATTTTAATAAATTTTACTTTTTTACAACCGGAACACCTGTCGATTTATCGTAAGGAGTCCGGCTTTAATTTTTATCACTTTTATTTTATCGTAACTTCGCGATCTTTTTTACATATTAAATAATTTTTCCGAATAAAATCACGTACAATAAATAACCTGCTTTCATGTTCTATCGTCAAAATACTATCATAATATCAAAGTGCTCAAATATTGTCCAACTAAAAGTATTTAACAAGGTTCCAATAATCAATTTTATTTAAAGCTCTGTACTCAATTCTGAACTCATTAAACGAATACTCGGCAGAGTTTCTATGCAATTATATAAATTTTCTAAATAAATATTGAAAATATCGTAGAAAAATGAAAAATATAAGTTCAAAATAATTATAAAATATTGTCTATAATATATATTGATTCAAATAATTAAATACATTAATTGATTCGAAACTATGTATCAATTATTTTTAAATTAAGAATTTCCATTTACTTTTTAAATTGCAATTTCTTCTTTGTTGTTATTAATCTAGATCTTTCATTATCTTAGGTACAAATTATTATTTTATTCATGAAATGATTAAAAGTAATACATATCGTGATAAAAAATAAAAGATAGTTACTTACAAAATTTAAATAATTTATCAAGATTTTATATTAATTAAGTATGGATGTATTTAAATTTATTGATTTATTTATTCATCTTTTATTTATTCGAATAACTTTGCGAATAAAACTTATATACTTTTATTAAAATTTTAAACTAAAGATTATATATTATATATAAATATATTTTTAATTTATATTTAATACATATTATTCATAACATTCTTATTATTTTTGTGATTACAATAACTTATTTGAATTAAATAATACAAATAAAATTTTTTTACAATGTTATAAATATTTTCAATTAGTTTACGTAAAATTCTTAATAATAAAACTATATAAATATATTTCAGTACATAATATTTCAAATTGAATCTGTAAATATAAAAAATCAGTTAAAAAACTAATGCTTATATCAACAAATAAAATGTTGACAAATAAATGTAACAATTATATTTTTCAAATGTTTTTCTAATTATAGTTTAAAAATAGAAATTAAGTATTATAAGAAAATTGATGTTTCGATTTTTATCAATTTTCTCATTAATGTAATGTAAAGAACTGACATATTTAGAATAATCATCCAACATAAAAATTATTTAAATTCTTCTGAATAAAAAAGCTATAAAAAGTCATAATTGTAAATTGACTCGAATGAAATCTTGTAATGCGATTAACATTATTTCTTTTAAGTGTACTTTCTGTGAAATACCTTTAGATAATTAAAAAAGAAAACGAAATACTATTAGTAAATATTCTTTTCTTGATTATTAAATACTTGTTAATTAACATTTAATCATGGTTAATGAAGGCAAAGTTAATTAAGCTTAGCTGTTCCATTTTTAAGGAAATACTTAAAAAGTTACTTTTTAGTATTACATTTAGTATGACTTGAAATACAGTTTCTTTATACAAAAAGTTTTCTAAAAATCTTATATATCTTTTTAAATAAATTTAAATGTAAATACTTTCATAAAGAACTCATCAATAATTTCAATTCCATATAAAGTTTTCGAACCAACTTATGAAGATCGCACTTGAAAACGAGTCGACAGTTTCTTCAAATTCTTTCAAATTCTTTTGAATATCATTAATGAATCTGTACTGGTGAGATTAATTTTTCCGAAGTAGATTTAAAATTCAAATTTTAATTTATATTAAAGACTTTCCTTATCTTCAAAATATATTTTTAGTTTTATAAAATTAAGTATTCGAAAAATGTACATTATAAATTCAAAAATTCATGTTATATGTAAATATGTTTTATAAATATAAATTTATCATAGAAATAGATGTATATTAATTGAAAATCGCGTTAATCAATCATTGACAATTTATATTCACTCAGGCTTTATTAATTGTTCAATTTATAAAATGTACGATTAAATACTTCTCTATCAATAGAAATTTAAAAAATTTCAAAGAAATATAAACAGTAAAAATATTTTTTAGATTTTCTTATTAAGAATTTTTTATATTTTTTTATTATCTTATTATTATTTAAAAATATAACATGCAACCAATTTTATAATTTATAATTTTATTCGCAATTTTTTTATTTAGAAAAAATTAGATACAGTAACATTGAAACAAATTTTATTAGATTTAGAATACTATTTTTAATTATAAATTTAATTATAAATATTTATTACATAAATATTTTTAAATAATAATTCTGAATAATTTAATAAAAATACTAAATTTAATTTATCAAACAAACAGCTTAATATTTAAAGTTCTGATATATATTTTCTATACTTTTTAGAATATACGTAATAAATTAGTTTAAATTTATTAAACCGAATATTATAACAAACTTTAATAAATATTTATTTTTATTATTATAAATATTGTTTAAAAAATTATATTATATTCTAATTAAGATTGTAAGTATCGTTTAGAAATATTTTTAGAGTTGGTGAATCGTTTAAAATATAATTATTATGCAATATAAAACTAAATGATAGATCTATTTACAAAATGAGTTTATAAAATATTCAAAATTTTTAATTATAAAATACCGTAAAAAATTTTCTTGTAATTATATAAAATCCAAATCTCTGATCAGTGACCTATAAAATCGTAATATGGGTTAAACTAGATTAATTCTCTATTTAGCTCTTATAGAAATAGAGCACCGATAATCAACTGTGACTACTAAGATTATAGTTGTATTACTCGTTTATCAATAATTATATGCAATACTTACTCTGATTGGCAGGCTGTGATAAATTTAACATGAATAATATTACTATTCGTTAATTATTACTCAAATATTAATCATCGTTAAATTAGTTACAACGATGAAGTAGTCCAAATCTTTAGTAATAATTCGGTAACTCTCGTTCAATAAACATAACTGATATCGCTGGGGTTGAAACAGTTGGTGCTCTTGATTAGTGTTATTACAATTTACTTATCTGATATACAATTATACAACAATTCCCGCTGTCGCGTATAATGTTCCGCTAGCCGTTGATGTTAGCAACCGCTCTCGACGATGTCTCTATGATGATAATCCCAATGACCCTGAGTCGCATTATCGCTTACAAAGCTCGCTCTCCTCCTCCTGGTTCGATCACCTTCCGCCTTCCTTTGTTTTCACTGTCTCCCAGGAATCGAGCCTTGACAAGGTGTCATTCGTTTTATATATCGTGTAATTCCCGGACCCTCTGCGCGTCGTACCGTTGTTTTTCCACATTTCGCTGCTTCTCCGTTGTCTGCCATCTCACGGCTCTTCGGTAACCCGGACTCCTGCTCGCATGCCTGGAGGGGTCCGCGTTACAACCCCTTCACGCCCGTTCCTCCAGCGCAATGGCAGGTCCATATCTATATTTTACATATCCGATGATTCCTCGGACTCCGAGTCACTCGCAACTTCGTTATCTCCGAGGTTGGCATTGCGCCTCGCCCCGAGCGGAGCCCTGCAAGGATTTCTCGTTATTCCTCGTTTCTCCGAGCTCCGAGAGGTGAGTTTGTTTATACGGTTTCTTACGCGCCACGTATTTTTAGGAATGGAGGCGAGCGACTTTGGAGTTGTCCGTCTCTTGACCGGGTCCGGGTAATTTTACGTGTTTTGTTTATACTTGCTTAACTTACCTTGTCGCCGCTCGAAATCCCTTCGCTTTACTCAATTTCTTGAGGTTTTCCATTCTCAGCGGGTACGTTTATCAAACATTTGCTTTACAGGTTTATAGTTGCTACTGTCCGTTTAATTTAATACTGCAGTCAAAATGGAATGAAGAGAATACGAAATAATTTATTCTTCGATAATTTATACGAATAATATATCGACATAAAAGAAAATCCAAAATACAAGATATAAAAAATAGAAAAATATTAATTAACAAAGAAGAATCGAAAATGACCAAAAAGTGTATATATTTTAACAATTTATCGCATCCTTCAAATTGCTAAATTTTAAACACAGAGATAATATTCTTTCGTAATTTTCATGCAACGAAAAAAATTTAATGGTCCCGGAACGTAGATTATTCGATATAAGCTAGCGAATGTAAATACACGTGTGCGCTTGCGCGTGTAAGTAAAAATAGTGGCGAAGCTTAGGTAACATCGGGAGACAGGTACGAATGGATGATAGCATGAAACGAGAGCGTCAGAAACAAAGAGAGAGAAATATAAATGAATACGTGCATATAATTGTAAATTGTAAATAATGGACCGTAAAAAATGAACAACGTGTCGAGTCTGTTCAAAGATAGTTTATTCATCAAAATAGTCTAAATGCGTTAATCCGATCAAATATACATTACTAACAAGTTATAATTTATTTTGTTGAATTCCGTGTATCGTCTAGATTGATATTAGTAGTATTATAAAACGGAACATTTCCTTCATTCTCGAATATACCTTAAATCTCTTCGTGAATTATTACCCTAACGAAATAATAAATTTAAAAAATATAATATAAAAAGTAACTTGTACAATAGTCTCGAAATCGTAAAATAAAATGGAAGCCTTCGAGAATATTCATACGGAAAAAATCCCGAAGAAAGAATTATCTCCTAGAACGTCCACGAGACGACTAATTAGATATCGAAGAGACAGACTTAAAGCTCGCGAATGAACGATTAACCATTGATTTACCGACACGCTAATCTGCTCCTTGGAATAGATACGGTACGCCAACTATTAAAAAAAAACATTGAACTTACGAATCCACGTTTGCGTAAACTTTACGAGCGTATCATCGTTAAAATGTTGAAATTCTTCAAAATTCGATAGAGTAGGGAAAATATTTGTTGAAGAAAAGAAAAAAAGAAAAAAAGAAAAAAGATACGCGTTTATCGATAATCGCCTCCTTCTTTACTCCTCCTATGCTCGCGGACCTTCCTTTTATCCAGAAGTCGGTCTTTTATCGATAAAATTCCCAGTTGGCAATATACAGCGGACGAAGTTTAAGAGCGCCGAAACCGAGTAAACGAAAAATCCGAGCACTTTCGCAACCGGAACGATCCTCCATTGAGCACGAACGTGCTAAAATCGCTCTAGACCTTGACCGAGAGTCGAGGGAACGTAGACGTTGCAAACCGAGGGAACGGCTCGTCTGCGACACAGAAAAGCTCTGCCAAGAGCAACAAACCGAGCACATCCACGACCGTATTTCCAAGGATAGAATTTACGCGAATATTTAAGAGGAGCGTATTAAAGTAACAACTCCAACGTCGCAAAATTTAACGCACCCAATTGGATCGAGCACCGGATTACGTTCGAATGAAATGTTGATTTGCACAGTGAATACGAAGCTTTTGAAAATATTGGGAAGCATTTCCAAATTACCAACGATCCGTCCACGAGATCAAAGGGTACCGAATGCACAATGGATTTATTGCGATCGATCGAACACCGCGGCATTTACTTGGTTAGCTTAATTAATTGATTTTAATACAAAGTACCAATAAATATACCAGTGCGCCGTTTATCAATATTCTCCCAAGTTGTAAGTATTTCGATGACGAATATATTCCGTTGTCTCTCGAATACGTGACTTTTTTAATTACCAATTAACGTTACTACAGAAAAAAAAATACCGCCAATATCGCCATCTTTGGAAATGTAAAGGAGAAAAAAATTTGAGAGAACTCGTTGAAATCTGCTGCAATTTGTGGATAGATTTGTGGATAGATTTGTGGATAGATTTGTGGATAGATTTGTGGATAGATTTGTGGATAGATTTGCAAATAGCAAAGCGCACGAGCCAAAACTGAAATACGAATCGGAGGAAGTCGCGTAAAAAATGTCCTGTCGCGTGTCGTGTAATAGTCGAACAAAGATCGAGTCTTGGTCAACGGCCAAGCTCGACAACTGGACCAATTTCAACGAGATGTTTAAAATATATCGTCAGGCCAAACGATGGAAAAGCGATCGTTGCAGCTAAAAGTGAAAGTAATTAAAACAAAGTTGGAACGGGACGTGCGAATAACTTCTTCCTGCGTTTTCAACTATTTCTTAAGAATAGCGTTCGTTAAACGACACTCGAAACATCTCCAAACATCTCTGTTCAAAATAATTTAGAACGCTCCGTGTTCAAGATTTAAATTTATGCCGCGCATAACCGATACTCGATCCAAGGTTGGATGAAAACTCGAAGCAACTACTGGGAAAATCGGCCTTTGGCACAGGAGCTTGCGACGAGCTTTATTATTTGAAAATAAATTGGCGAGACTTATAAAGTACGGAATCCTTTGCATTCGATCCTTCCATCTTTATTGTCGTATAAATTTTCTTTGCCGGCTGACGTGCATCTCTTGTTCTCGTAAATTACGCGCAATTTTCCCGAGGTGACACGCGAGAGTTGAAACTTCCCACTTCCGAAGTTAAGTAATTTTTATGGCGTAAAGAAAATTAAACATAAATTTCTATCGTAATAAAATGAAGTCTTTGAGCAGTGCGCGAATAATATTTTCAAATGAAAATTGTCAAGAATAAAATCGTTCGTATTAGAAACGGAAAGGTAAAAGATTAGAAAATGTTTATTTTCTATACGGGATCATCGACAACTTTTAATTATAAAATATTTCGCGTGAATTTTAATACTTATTATTCTTTAAATTGCAAATTAAGTATCTCGTAAATAATCAAAAGTTTTGATCGGACATTCTCATGATGATAAAATAAAGTTTTAAAATATTCTAAAACTAGGTTTTAAATTTCAAGGATTAAAATTCACTGGTTTTAAAAAATACTTACGAACGCATATATCTAAGGTGTTGTTTGCATATACTTTAACACTTATTTTTCAAACATTTTTTAGTACATAAATTTCAGTTTTTTACTTATATATTTTTAATATGTGAAAAGGTAAAAGAAAGTCTCGATATATCTTGAAATTAAGAACCAAGTACTAAATCGAGTAAGTCTTTAAAAAAAGATTTTCTTTTATTATTATAAAAATAAAACTTATTCTATTTAATAAAAAACTGCGATAATGAAAATAGTTTTTATTATTTTGATTAGTTTTTTTTTTAACGTAACTATTACTTAAATGAAATTAGTTTGTTTTATCTGTGTTTTACGATATCAAATAAAAAATTGTAGCAATTTGCTTCCATTACAGTCTTTGCAGTTCTAATCTCTGCTTACCGAAAGTATAAAAATATCAACAGCTGGAATAATACTTCTCGATGATAATATTGGATTAAATATAAAAAACCGGAAGCTATTAACAAATAATTAAAAAAAGTTATTGCAAAAGTTTTTCTGCTATGTTATTAAAATATGTTATTTACTTAATTTTAATTAGAAAATTTTAAATTACTGTAAAAGCTAAATTGATCTCTTGAAATATAACTATATTGTCGATTACCCAATAAAAATCGTTTCTTTTTTAGTCGATCTTAGCAGATAATAAAATATTTGGAAATGTTTTGTGCACTCTTTTATGGCATTTCTGAGAAAAACCTTAGAGATTTTAGCGACAAAGCAGTTCCAGAAAGGCCGTTAAATCATGCATATCGGAAGTCTACTTGATTTATATAGATTGTTTTCAATGAAAATTTTATGTATGTGTCATTCATACTATATACTTTTCACGTGTGTCGTTATCTTGGTATTCGATATTTTATTCTTTCGATACACTCTATTATAAAAAAACTTTTTAACAATAAAATTCCAGAATATTTCACAATATCAATATATAATTTTTAACTGTCACGGATATCGATCATACCAATATTCTCATAAATTAAAGTATTTCTTGAAGCTATTTTTAATTTTGCCAATTGTTTCGTCCACGTTATTATCGTCCTATCTATTAAAAAATTAATATTCATTTACTTTTAAACGTTAAAATATTATCAAAAACTACTTTAATTTTAACTAGAATTTATTTTATATTTCTTATTTATGTATCTTCACAGTTTCTCGATTATAAATATTTTATTTCTATTGCGAGTAGTATTTCAAAATCAAATTCAAAGCCGGATAGGTTTTGTATACAACAAATGTCAATTTTTATAGATGTAATGTATTTTGAAGTTTCGATTCAACGCTCGAAACTACGATGTAAATTAAAACCAAAAGCATTAAATAGATGTCATAATTTAAAAAATTTATTCTTTTTAAAAAATAAATATATGCGTTACATTAACATCAAAAGTAAAAAAAAATAACGATACCGACTAAATCGTGAACTATTAAAATAATTTGAAATTATTAAAATTGTATTCGCTATTCAATATCATTATTTATAATTATTGTAAAAATAAAAATTACCTTTATACCGATGGAGAATTCAGTAGTCATTTAGCTCAAAATATTCACATAGACGTTGTTCGATATTCGATATCGATAAAAGTTGTTTGCGCTTAAAGAAGAACAAACAATTTCATCCGATAATATTTGATGACGTCGTTATAACGATACGTTTGATTCACATTTTACAAAAAGCGTAGTACGCGAATTTTGTAATTTCGTGTCATCATGAATAAAATATCCGGAAAGCTTAACAATTCTTAAAATACAAAAAATAAATCTTATTGTTAAAAAAATGGATAAATTAAAAAAAAACTGTATAAATATATACGGTTCAAATGTTATTTACGTTTACTTTTTAGAATATTTTATAAAAGCCGTTATAAATAATTAATGGAAATTGTTAAAAATAATCGATTCTTGTATAACTGGAAAAAGACGCAATTAACGACTGCCGTTAATTTTTTAAAATATTGTATTTTATAAGTGTAAAATAAAAAGATGATAAACTACCACATTACTTTCGTATACGATTTTTAAAACAAAATTACAAAAAGGCACGTCTAGTATGTTTCTCTATTTAAAAAAGTACACTAGTTTAAATAAAGTATCGAAAAGTTGTTGGTTGGCGTTGAGCGAGAATTTATCGGCGAGATGTCGGTAGCATGAAACGCGTTCGGAAAAGCGTGAGAGGGGGATTTGGATGGGGGTTTGGATAGGGGTTTGGATGGGGTCTAGATCGAGACCGTCAAATACATACGAGCTCTCATCGGAAGCATAAATTTCAATACGCACATTTTTGTTATTTATCACACCGGAAAGTTTCGTCTCATTGAAATCGGTTGGCGTGAGTATCGGGGAAAGAAAGTTTTGCTCGGCTCCAGGGCGTGCGATTGTCCCGTCGAATCAAAGTTTCCGTGCATCCGAATAAAGGACAGAGAGAGGCAACGAAGAAAACGAAGTTTACCGAATAAAAAAGTCGTTAAGAACTTTCCTTCCGCGCGGCGTTAATAGCAAAATCGCGATGCTCTCGGCGATGACGAAAACACCATCAAGGCTCAATTTTTGCTTTGAATTTCCATCGTTGGATTCCCTGGGCGATCTTTTTTCGGTTCTAAGGGAATCGATACGCTTTCCAAACGCGAGCTCTATTATTTAAATCCTGGATTTTTTTTAACCTCGCGGCTTTATATTCTTGAGCGAGAATATACAGAATTTTTTGTTTGATTGATAAAGTAGAGAAAATAATGACGTGCGTTTCGAGTAAAATTATACGTTTTTTGTTTTAATCTAATTTAAAACATTATTTACTTTATACGTAAGGATTTTTCTTTTTGTGGATATGATTAAATTAAATATATTGTGGAGTATGATTTGAAACTCATATTTGAGAAATAGATAAAAGCATGAATTGCGTATATTTTTTAAAGCCTACTTTCTTAATTTAAAAGGGTATGTATAATGGGCCAAATTTTTGTTTGATATTTCGATAAGAATCCTTTAATAATATATAAGTACAATGTTATTATTTATAAAATCCATGTCTGATCTAAATTTAACATTTACATCGGAATTTAACGCTTTTGATATATCACGTAGTTTATTTATACATTATATTACCCATAATATAACAGATTCAATTAAAATCATATAGAGAAATTTTTAAAGTTATTTTATTTTATTAGAACTATTTTTATTTAACGACCATTTTTGTCGATAGGAGATAATTAAACAGAAATATTAAAAAGAGAAAATTACATTACGGTCAATTATTATTATAATAGAAGTTGCGGTTTCAATATACGTTCAACTTAACTAAATTATGTTTTAGAGAAAATAGAGGCAATTTTATAAAATCTGGTCTAAAAAAATTAGTCACCGTAAACTTTATTAACACTTGTAATTAAATATTATTAAAGCAAATAAAATACTATACATAATTTTAATTAAATAAATAATTTTTTGTATTCGTATTCAAAAGATCAAAAATAAAATTTATTGCAAATTACGAATAAGAATTAGTAAATTTACGCATTCAAATTAATTTAATTAAATTTAAGCTTCGTGTATACTAATTTATTTATTATTCATTATTTCATCAAACAAAGAATTGCGAACTTTGTTACAATACAAAAAGATTATAAAGGGTAATATAATTGATATAAAAAAAATAATTAAAAATAAATTATGTATACTTTTAATCTAAATTTGCATTTCATTTTCAATTACGTAATTTTTTTTATTTATTTCGATTTCTAAAACAAAACTTTTTTTAAACTACCTTTTTATTATTATTCAATTCAAATTCAATAAAATTTGTATATAAAATTTTTCGTTATTTTTTTCTATTATATATTATTTTTATTTTTGTTCCAAATGAATCTTCTATCTTTAAACAATTCATTTTCCACGGGATATATTTTGAAGAGACAGATGACGCACATACTTTTCATCTCTTTCTTTCGTTGTGCTTTCTTTTTTTTTTCTGCTCTTCCTCTTACTTTTCATATTACTTTTAGGGTAATACATTACACGCATTTTAGTTAGACATTCATTTACTCTTTTTTTAATTCAAATTGAAATTAAAATGTAATTTATCTAAAAGTAAAACTCGTTAATGATATACGCTTTAAAAGTTTTTCAGATTACTGATTTTTCCTTTACATATTTATAATTATCCAGCATATATCAATGCATATTGTATACGAATTTAGTTCAAATTCCTTTAAATAAGTTTAATTAATTTACAAAATATATAATAAGTATAATTTAATATTATTGTAATGATAATGTTTGAAATCTTTTATATTTGAACCAATGAGTTATATTTAATTATTTATCTATACATACATATAGAATTTTCATATAACAATATAATTAAATAAGAATATATATTTATATTAATAAAAACTATTTCTTACAAAAAAGAAACTTTTATACGCAACTTAAACATCAAAGTTTACCACAACGTAAATTGAAAAATGAACTTTCAAAAAAACTAATCTCGAGATAATAAATTAATGTAAATGCGTCTTATGTAAAAGTACTTAACTTTTGATGTTTTGAAAGCTTGACGTACTAGAAAAATAACATTTAAAGTTTTTAACAACTTACTAAATAACCATATATCTAGAAGCTAATGAAAATTCAAGTTCTTATAGTATACTTTGTGATTTACATCGAAACTGTCAATTTCGATACAATTTCAAATGTTAAATCTCATTGCTTGTAAAACAAGTTTAATTATTCACCTTTTTTTCACCTCTATCTTAAATGAATTCTCTGCTAGATATTATTAATTTCTATTCGATACTCTAAACGTATTTACGATGTCGTGAAAAAATTTCTAGCGATAAAATAACATTTCATCTAAAATTCTGTACATTTCCAAAGCTGATTTATTTTTAGTTTTATTTTTTATATTGAGATCTATAATAAACATTCGTAATTTGATAAGAAGCAGTAAATATATATTCCTGTTTGCAATCGACGTATCTTAAAATAAGTTGGGTTATCAAAGCTAAAATAGGGAGTTTTACGAGTGAAACATTATACACTGTAATTATAAACTATAAGGAATGCACGCGAAAAAAACGTCTTGAATAAGACTGAATAAAAAATCTACAAAAATAAGAGAAGAAAAAATAGGTAAAATGTTCACTAGGCTATGACATCATTCAAGACAAATATAAAAGACGTAAAGAGGTCAAAAAAAATTAGGTACCAGAAAAACGAGATAAGAATTTAGAAATTTAAAAATAAGGAAGATAATTAGGATAACAAGCGCAAGAAAAATTAGGAAACAAGACAAGAATGTAAACTTAAGAGTGTAAGAATACTATAAATTACTCTATAATCTGAATACAAAATGTCGCATGCACGTAGACAAAATAAAATGAAGCTATAATATATTTTATTAAGCAATATAATTATCAGGATATTAATATTTTTATTTATTTAATAAAATTTTGAAATTAATTTCAGATACCATAATATTATTTATACAGTATAAATGTTTGAAAGTAGATAAAAAGAATTTATCATACAATTAAATTTGACCAGGCTTTCATTTTAAAATGATAATTATTCTGAAATTAATCGACAAAAATATTGAACTATTTTTTACAAAATTTTTAACTCTAGGAAGTATATTTTTAATATCGTTACTGCATATTGTACTTTATATACGTAGATTACTATACATATTGTAACGTGAGAGGATACAATTTGCTCCTGTTTTAATTTACCGTTCACAACTTGAGTATTATTATTTTTATATACAGACATAATAATATTATGATTCAAATTATAATTATGATAATATGTTTATTGAACATCTTTAATGTTTGAAACATCTTATTTTCCATAACGGTATTAAAATTCAAATTTTTAAAAATTAAGTTTACTATTTTGAAAGATTTTAGTTGTTCAGCTTTTAAGAAAAATATAAAGAATTTATTTTAAATAAAAAGAGAATATGCACAATAAAATTTCTACATTTTCACGTTTCGTTCATTAAATTTCTTTGGAAAATTACACGATAATATAGATAATATAAATCATAGAAAATATTGTACTACGAATAAAACTTTATATTTTACATTCTAAGTTAAATAAGGAAATAAACTAATTCTTTTCAGGAAGTTATATTTTCACTTTCTAGTTTTATTTTCTCTTTATAATTTAAATAACAATGCTACATATAAAAAACTTTATTTTTAAAATGAAATATTCTCATCGGTCAAAAAATTAAAAATTAAAGCATAAATATAAATTATTGCAAATCAATTGTTTGAATATTCTAAAAATTGTTTACCTTTTAAAAAAAATAGAATATTTATAATACGCTTGAATGTAAATCTGTATTGAATAAAATTCTGACATCTTACCAAATTCGCCTCTTTACATAAATTAAGAAACATCTTAACATCTTGTACTCCATCAACTGACCATACATTCTTAATTTTCTCGGTACTTAAGCTTTGAAACCTTTTACATATATTTATCATTGTGTTTTATTCAAGATTACGCAGTTATCAAATATTTATTTTTCTATCTCAATGACGATTATTTAAAGAAATTTGATAAATCTTTTACATTTTATAAAATTTTTTATACGTAGCATATTATTCTTCTAATTTCAATGTAAAATATAACTAATTTTAGATAATATATATTGCGTAAATATTAAGAAATAATAAATATTAATAAAAAATCATTTATTATTAAAGATGTCATAACACATAAATAAAAATCAAACTAAAATTTTAATAATATTATTTATTAGATCGAAGGATCAAATATATAATATTATTTATCACATTCTGTAATTTAAGATAATACAAGAAATGGAAAATATATCAAATGCGACTAAAAGAAGAAAAATTTTACTTATATTCATCCGATAGACCGAACAGTTTATTTTCTGGATGAAAGCCAACACAAGAAAAAACAATTCTAGGTTATCCGAGATACCAGTATTTTCCCAATTTTAGGATTGAATGACGTATTCATTATTGAACTGTGAATGTTGATGAAGCTTTAATAAAAAATTTTTAAATGTAATTACGATAGAATTTAATAGCAAAAATTTTCTTATCTATTATATTGGAAATGTATTATATAATAATAAGCACATTATTATAAATCTGCATTTAGTAAAAAAAAATAAGAAACCAACTCAACAAATCAAATTACATAAAATCTGTAGAATTACAATTCTATAAAATTATTATATTTCTTTAATAATTTATCATCGACTGCTTATTTAATTTACTTCCATAATACCAATCAATATTAAATATCGTATAAAATAATGATTTTATTACTCTGTTACAAAATTTTTATTATTATATTAATTTTGCATTCGTAACGTGTACATAAATTTTTATCTTAATTTCCCTATGAATTATATTTTATATAATTATACTTGCTTACAATGTATATTTCAAAAATTTTATCCACATATTTTAAATTATTCTCATTTTATGTTTAATAATTTTAATTTTTTTAATTATTTAAAAAATTTCAAAGATTTTAAATTGACCTAGTTTAAATCAAAATATGTGAATCAGTTCCAAAATTATCGGAAACTTTTAATGAGATAATTTTTTTTTTAAATAACATGACTACAGTCAGTAATTATCTGTAAAAATCGAAAACCTTATTAATATATTAATCAATGTTTGTTTGATCGTCGAAAGAAAAATGCATTATTATTTGTACATGATGAAGTATAAATCAATTTCTTTGAGTTAAATTGTAAATATACATAAATATTATTTTCAAATAATTTATTTGAAAAATATAGAACTTATTTTATATCGATTAAACGTAGATTTATTTCTTTTTAAAGTTTTTTCATCATAATATATAATTTACTGTTCAACTTTTAATAATTACCTGTATTTAAAAAATTTCTCGAACAATATAATTATTGGAAATTGTTAAATTAAATAAATAATAAAATTCCATTATTTTAAAAGCATTTTGTTTGATTTTAAAATTTAAAAATTAATATAATTATAGTAATATATTTTTATGAAAATACTTGCATCCATATAATTAAAAATATCATATATAAAATATGAATTAGTTTCATGTAATTAGAATTTTGATTTAATTACCAAATATTTTCCATATTTAATTGGGAGAATAATACAGTAGTAAATTTATAGTGATAACAACTTTCAAATCCCCTTATTATATACAATTTTAGTAGTATACGTGCTAAATTCAAAATCGTAGTCGTTAATTTTTTATGACGTTTTCAAAGTGTTGGAGTATTAGTTAGAGTTTTTATATTGTATTTCAACAGTTGATAATAAATTCATTTTACGCTATATTAATTCGGACAGAAATAGGAAACTCTAATTAATTTTTTTATTTACTATATTTACTATATTTCTTAACACTAGAAAACCTTCTTTAGTATTAAATAATTCGCTTCAATCTAAGATTTTTAACTAGATACTAATTGAGATGAAAAAAATGCTCTTATTCTGTAAATTAATTTTTACTCTTAAAAATTCAGTGCAGATTATCTAATTAATAAATTCTTATAATATCATAGATTTTTTAAATCATAATATTATTAGTGTAATCTATAAGGTATTATATATATCTAAGGAAAATTAGAAAATCGTGAAGAAATATGATTAATAGATAATTTGTTTCAAAAATATTTTCCAGTAATTTAATATTTTTATATGAAAAATTTTTAACAAAAATAAACATTTATTATACAAAATATTTCAATCTTTATCTATTTTAATAATATTCTACATTCAATGATTCTTTTATAATTTATTATATTCAGATAATAAATCACGTTTTTAATTTTACGTTATCGAAATATGTTAAGAAAAAAATGTATCTTTATATATTTATGATATCACCGATATATAAAGTAAATATTGCAGCTACTTTGATGTATAGAAAGAGGTTTTTATGAAAAAAATTCCTTCTATAATTTAAAATAAATTTACAAAAAAGATTTATCCATTAACAAATTATTATCATTGAATTAATCAGTAATGTTAAGCATCACGTTTAAATATAAAATATTTATAAAATTCTTAGATATATAACTACAAAAATTATTTGTCGCGTTAATTAAAAATCTTAATTTTATAAAATTAAAATGAATGTTTCATACTTAATATAAAATACACTAAAAATGTATCTTTAATTCAATAGTGTAACTTTATACATTGTTTGAATACAAAAATTATTTTTCAAATAAATTTCACTTTTATTATTTAAAAATTTATAATATTTTTAAAGCCTCTGAAAATCTGAAATTACATTAATTTAACTTTCGATGTGTATATAAATAAACTGCTTCATAAATAATAGTTTTTTAAAAAATTTTTATACAGCAAATTTTTCATCCTTTAAAATTTGGTTATATTTAGTGATTAATAGTAATGACATGTGTTAAAGAAATTTTTGTGTGGCACTCTGTTGAGATCCTGCCACATTAAATGTATAATTGTGAACTGTATAATTCTTTTACATCGTAAAACTTTAAAAATGCTATTATTTTCTAAATTTATACATAATAACATTTTTATAATCTTATTAAAATAATAATATTATTATTATAATCTACGTAAAACTCATTTATTTATTAATATATTGAATATTATATTATATTTTGATAATTTTTATTTCTTATACTCTACAATCAATCTTATCTTGGTAAAATTTTTAAACCCCTTATTTTTAATAAGTTATTTAAATGATTGATTTCTAAGCAATGGATTTTTAACTATTGGCTATTCGTGTCTTTAAAATTTAATTTAACCTACAATCGTTTCCTAAGTATACTTCAATCGAATATCTTAGCAACTAAAAGCAATGCATATTCGAACTTATCAATCCTACTTACAATATAATCTTTCTTAACAATCACTTTACATACTATATTGTACAGTTAAGTTCAAGTTAAAAACTAATTTTTCACAAAAATTTTGAAATTTCAAATTTTTTAGTTTTATTATCAGTTTTACATGATTACGTTTGTATAAACACCTATAAAAATGAAATTCTAGATATTTTATTTATTTTTATCTTAATTTTAATTCTGTATGATTCTTATTATTGGAATATAATTTCCAGTTTCAAATGTAATTTAAAGAAAAGAAAATTTATGAAAAATTCAGTTTGTCGATTTATGACTAAGTTCATCGATAATTTTTTTTTAATGTAAGAATTGAAAATATTATCCAAAAATGAATTTGAGCCTCTAAATTATTTATAAGAAGCAAATATAAAAGATAGTGACTCAGTTTTTAAAAGTAATAATTAATAAATCATTCAAGAACTCTAATGTTTTTAAAGATAATAGCGGTAAAAAATTACTCTATTAAAGTCTAAAATAGAATAGAAATTCTAATACTTTACGGAAAGTAGTTTTTCTCGACTAAGCACGATTGGACCTTAGTCCTCGTTTAATCTTCCAAGTGTAATTTCGTATACTTATATCATTTACTTTTACTTCAAGTCCTTTATTGTAAATGGATAAATTATTGAATTATATATACACACATATTAGAAACAGTTTTAATTTACATAAATAAAATGAAGTACAATCTTTTTCTAACAAAAACTAATTGTAAATTTTAGAGTGAAATTACAAAGCAGTTCCCGATAAATTTTCTACGCTTTTAATTAGAATTGTAATAACTAGCGAATTGAAAATTAAATATACAAATTGAGTCAATATAAACCGAGTACGTGAATATAATTTCGAATGCGCAATATAAAACTACATAATAAACAATCTAATTAATAGGAAGTACAATAATTATTGCTATGACAATTGAAGTAATAAATCAAAATTAAATTAATAATTATTATTTTATGATTAATATTTAAAGATTTAATGATGAATATTTTATTTATTTATTTTTAACGCATGGCAATTATTTCATGTGTGAGTGGTTTACCAATGAATTACTTCACTCAAATATAATTGCTATAAATTATACACAAATTATATCAATAACAATCTTGTGAATAAATTTTTCTAATTTTCAAAGAGTCAATTAGCAAACAATTAAATTTAAACTAATTTCCATTATTTTACAGTTATTTGTTAAAAACTAAATATTTTCGTGTAAAGGTAAAATTATAAATCTTTGAAAATCATTGTCAATAAAAATGTTTTCATAACTTTTGAGTTGGTAACGATACAATAAACAAACTCACAATAAAAATAATAAGAAATAAAATACTTTATATTTATATTTACTTTATATAACTCTGTAAAATTTACTACATCAAAAGAATACAGAATATTATATTGCGATGTTTTTTACAGTATAAAAGTGAAAAATTCATGTTTTAAAATATTTTGTGGGCTGATACAATTAGCATGTTAAAAAAAAATATATAAATAAATAATTCGATTAACTACAACTAACGTATTATAAAAAAGGCCACTAAATTAAAAAGAATCTTGTTTATTCAGGAATGAAAAAAAATGATAAATAAAATAAATATTTTTCTTTGCACTTTTTTTCCGTTCTACCCAAGTTTTTATTCTTCCATAATCTTGGTATTTTCGTTCTCTATTTATTCTGAACTTCAGAAGCTAATTTTGTTAACTACTCCTGCTTCTTGTACATTCAACATAATTTCTTAATTACGTCTTACATAATACTTAGTATTTATCAGTTTAATATTTTTGTCTTTCTTCTCTTTTATCTGATTTTGTTTTGGTCTGTACATATACTTTCATTATTCTTTTCTTCTTTATTCTCTTTCATTGTCTGTTCTAAGAAACTTCTTTTATTTTCTTTCGATTTTTTATAGTAATTCACGTATTTCTTTGCATTTATTTTTATCTTCGATTTAAAACTTTTCAACTTTTACTTGCTTCGTATTTTCTTTTTTCTTTTCCTTTCACTTTACGTGCTTCTATTGAAAAGACATAAAAGTGCGAATGAATAGATAGAAACATATAGAAAAGAGTAAGGAAATAGAAGATATAGAAGAAACATTACAGATAAAATATATTTTGCAGTGCACGAATTAATATTCATTTGGTTAAATAACAGAATAATTCATCAGAATAATAATTTCCAAGACTAGTACTCAATCAAACAATATCCAGTATCACTTGCCATATAAAATTTTACCGTACCAGGAAACGACACTTATACACATCAATATTCTAGTTTTAAGTATTGTTGCAGTGACTGTTTAATTATAACTTACATAGTTGAAAGATGATTTGGTGACACATTTGATTCAGTTACTTCTTATATACAGTTTAATATTGTAAAGCAACGGCACGGCTGTAACGTTAATTAAACAAGATTTATTGGAATAAGCAAACAATGCGTGTAACAAAATAGAAAAAAAATTACTTGAAAGAAAATTAAATCGTTAACGATACTTAATAAATTGAAATTTATAAAAGATAATAAATACCCTGAAAAATATAAATTTTTAATTATCGATCCCTACATACAGTTTTTAACAGTTCGCGTGTGGTTACGAAAAGCAAAAAATACATCGTCTCAAATTTATTTCTCAAACTAAATTTACTACAATATCCATCTTTATTTTTTAAAAATAAAACTACTTTATTAGAATTGAATAGTTTATCCAGAGATGTTCGTAAATTATAGCCGTAAACGAGTGAATTCATCGTTTAAGTATCTAATCTTAAAAATCTAAAGGTACTTAATATAAAAAAACCATTGAAACAGTAGATTAAACTTGTTAACGTGAATATATGAATAAAAAGTGTTAAAGGAAAAAGGCTGTTGTAATATCAATTAAAAAATTAATTTTTAATACCCATACTTATAAAATACAGGTACGTAAAAGCAATGATTTCGGTGACCGAAATATTTTGACATCCGCTTATAAAATTATCGTAAAAAAGAACATTTGAAATTCCACGCTTAGTTTACAATTTAATTGTAAATAAATAAAATATAAAATTGTATACGCGAACTCACTTATTCCAAGCTCACGTAATAAATTATCCTCTGCAGTCGCGGCTTCGAAAATACCGATTTGGTATTGTCAACGAAACATTCTTGACTCCTGAGTACTTTGTTGTACACATCACCGCACTTTCCCGTGCAATCCATTGTAAAACCATTGCCCATACTTCCATGAGTCGAGTTAATAATTATACTTCGGAACTTTCGTTAAACATGCGACCAGTGATATATGGGCGGTCGCTTTTAAGAACTACGAGTTCATTGGGTACAATTCTTTTTACCGATTTTCCAAATAATTGGATTGTAATATGCGTCATTATTCTGTGTGAACTCGGATAAAAATATAGTGAACTATATGGAGAATTCCTTTCTTAAATTTTCTTTTAAGTTTATAAATATACGATCGTTATTATTCTTATAAATGATTCGATAGTTAATAAATATTAAATTACATTGATTGCATGTATATATTTTTTAAATTTTAATTGAAATTTAATAATTATTTAAGTGATCGACAATTTTGAGTTAAATTCTATGAATACCACGATAAATTTTATTTAATTTTGCTCGTTATTCAAATGTTCCTTTGTTTTGACAATCATTATTATCGATGTCAATAAAGAATTCTACAGTTTTTATTAAAATAATACAATTAGATTTTAAACTATTTTTCTTCTAAATAATGATATATCTATAACAGTGTGATTATTTATGATATAATCTTTGAATATTATATAAATGTAACTGTAAAAATTTGTATATTTCAAAAATAATTCTCTAATTAAAAGAAAATTTCTAAGAAATAAAAGAATTATAAATAATTAAAAATACGTTTTCGTAATGTTTTTTTTTAATTCTAACCGTGAAAATACGTACGATGATTTTATCATTAATAAATCATCAATAAATAAATAATATAAAATAAAATAGCAAAAAAATTAATAAAAATAACCATATCGTTTAAAATATCATCTTGATATTTATGAAAAATAAATTTCTTAATATTTATTCTTTATAATTTGCGAATCTTTTTAATATCTGTTAATTTCAAACCTGGTAAAAATATAAAAAATAAAATACCGATATATATATATATATATATATTTAGGAGCGCTTTTACTAAAATATTGTAGAGAAATTGATCGAGATGAGCAGTTATCTAACGCGTAAACGACAATAATTTAAAATAGCGGACGAAGCTTACTCAAGATTTAAAATTGAGCGGCGCTAATAGATTGTAATTGTGACAAATGGTGTTATAAACGTAATGACTCCATTATCGACGCTGTTATCCAGAATCAAGGTAAATTCCGTTTACTCTTTCCCTTTTTTTACTTTCTTTTATTTCTACATAGAAGAATTGAAATGGCTTTCGCGATGCTCTACAGTTTTCGATTTAAAGTTTGTTTGCTTTCGTTTGATCCGTAGTTGTATAAATTTTTTCAATTTTCTCTTTCCAGCGTAGCCTTTTTTACACGGAGTAATGGCTTCGGAACCAAAGACACGGACTCGAGAAACAAAAATATGCCGAAGTAAATGTCTCTCATGGTTGAATAACAGCGACTACTCCGCAATTGCTTTTGGATGCTGAGCTACACGGACTCGAAATTTACCACCACGAGTACGTTAAACCACAGCGGTGCAAAGATCTTAATGGCAGGGAATGCATTACTCGAATAAAGGTTGAAAAGGACGAATTCTGTTTCACGCGCAGCTACTTCGCTATATTTACCCTGAGTGCTTTGAAGCACATATCTTTGAACTCTCGCAACCCCTCGATTTTAATCGGATAAACTTAAGAGTATTCTCGATGGGATATTTTTAAAGAAAATGGTGAAAGCCGAAAATTGAATTCGAAGGTATAACTATGGTACAGTAAGAGCCCTTAATAACATTGAAATAGACCTTTTTCCGGCTGATTTAATTATAAACACCAAAATGATACGCGTAGAAGCGAATTTAGCTATTGTTGATTCAGTTAAAAATCGTTTATGGATCGCGTACCCTACCAAGATCGCGAGTAAATAACATTTTCAAAAATTTAGATACTGCAAATATCCAATTTGTAATTTCCATAACTCGTTTGTAACTTTATGAAGCCCGAGAGCGTGATATTGACTTTTCGATATAAAAAAAACTCGCAGTGGCACGAAAGGACCACGTATCTTCGTCTTTAGTTTATTATTGAGTTTACTCATTGAGCGCAAGTTATGGAATACTATTTAATTGCGTTCGGCGATACTAGAACTAACTATTATCTCTACATTATCTCATAAGTCTAACAATCTGATAAATTTAGTTGCAAATTTATTCTATCAATGTATGCGAGATTAATAATCTTTGCAGTATAATGGAATATTGTTATTTTTATAGTAGCCAAACGTATTTTTAAACAATATTCTTTACGAGTTATAAATAAATAATTTTTATGCTGCATCGGAATAAATCTACGTTTTAAATATATAAAACAAAAAATATAAATACATGAAGTATTTTGTTAAAATAGAAAAACATAAAAGAACGCTTATATATACGCATAAAGATAAACATTTATTTCTTTCAAAAAGAGTTCGTATTGAAATTAACTATAAATATTTATTTTTCTATATTTTTATTATATCTGTATTCAAATATTCTAAATAAAATTTTATGATTTACTTTTTTAAATGATTTATAAATTTTTAGACATTTTCTCAGAACCGTAAAATCTAGAACTTAATTTTCATTTTTTTATGAATCTATATTTTATTTCTTCCGAAATATTTTTAAAAAAAAACGATCTTATACTTCCTTTCGTGTAATTATTAATATATATATCTTTTGTATCGTAGTGTACGACTTCACGAATAATATTTCAGATTATTTATTTATCCAGGTTTTATCCAGCACTGCTGCGTTGTGAAATCAGAGTGATTTTATTTATGCAACATTCTCTTGAAAACTTAATTTTTCTCTTATTTTTATAAGTTTTAAGATAAGCTTCAAATATAATTTAAAATAATTGTTTGCTTAAAAATATACTGATAAATAAAAAATAATTATTTTACATATTTTATTATCATCGGCTTACTTTTATTCGTCAAGTTTAAATTTTTGAAAAAGATAAATTAATTTCTATTTAAGACATTTATAACAAAATTTTATTAAAAATCAAAAACATTCCGATAGAACTGGTAAAACTGGAAATATCATCGGAGTCATATATGTAAATTAAAGAATTTCCACAAAAAATAATGCAAACTTGTCTTTTTACGACAGATTTGAATTTTATATAAAATTTCAAAAAATGTTCCTTTATTATTACGAATAAGGTAAAAGTTTGAGTATGTAATATAAAATAAATATAAATACGTATACATTTCAATGCATTGTATATATTATGTACATTATTTCTAGTACGGGTATAGGCAAAATTATGTATTTAATTATATAGAATAGTAAACTAGAAGTATCGAATACATTAATAATATTAATAATAAATATTTATCATTTAGAGATGGAAAAAGAAAATTTATTTATATACCTACAGAAACATGAAAGTGTACCAATCAAAGATAAAAATCCCATATTACTATTTTCACAAGCGATAAAACATTATTATAAAATATCCCTTCAAATTTTGAAATATCGATTTGCATAAAAGGATTATTTTTAATATAACTAATCGTATAAAATGTCGTATACGAGATTAGAATTGGAAAACTGCATGTTGTAAAATCTGACTATCGAATGCACCTACCAAATATATATCTGAATACGTTCTTTATTCCAAATAAAAAGATCATACAATATTATCACTCTATTACAAATGTTCGAATATCGATGCTTTTAAATATATTTGAATACGAGTCTGAAAAATGTGTTTACAGTAGATATTTATAAATGTATACGAAAGTAATTTTAATATATACGTCTTTGAAACATAAAAAGAATAAATTAATATAAATCTGAAATTTTACAGTTTCGTAAATTAAAGATACGATAAAGGACTGATCCATTTTTATTTTCCGACGCATCTCCCAAATATAGTATAGAAGATCGAACTCGAGGTTTCCATATTCGATTTACAAACATGTATCATATATTTCATCGCAAGATTCTCGTATTAGAGTACTATAATCAAACGATTCACGCTACTCGTAAAAAATAATTTTTGCAACGACTTGTTTATCTACTTTGATTTGGTTCGAAGGCTGTAAATTTGTATCGTAAGAGGTTATTTGAAATGCATCGAGTCCATTAAATCTCGATAGACCGGAAAAAAATCAGCTCGCGTAGCATAAAAAAATGTTTATAAAAATAGTAAGTATCATCGGGTAAGGAATTTGACAAAGTGCGGTATTCCTATATATCCGGATTCCGTTCCTTCCCCTTCTCAACCCCGGTAAGATCGTCGAATTAGTTTATCGAATCCGAGGATCGACGCGGAAAAATCCCCAGACTCGAAAGTACGCGTCTCTCGGGCATAAAGTTGTAGCGGCACAGGCGCGTTCCAACTCGGTATACAACCAGCGGACAACCAAAGCACAACCCGGGAAGTGCCGGCGAAAAAAGTTATCGCATCGAGCGTAAAAAAGAGCGATAAAGACGGTATAGCATAGGTATAGGAATGGACCCTTCCGCGATTAGCGACGCGCGCGCAAAAAGAAAGCGAATTAGAAAAGAGCATGGGACGGGGGTGGGGTGACGGAGGTGGGGTGACGGGGATGGGGTGACGGGGATGGGGTGACGGGGTTCGGGGTTGGCTGGTGGCACTGCAAACACTGGGACAGCATCGATCGGCCGCGCTCCGCGCTCCGCAACCCCCACCTCCCCCACCTCCTCACCTCCCCACAACCACCCCCCACAACCACCCGCGATGCAGTAGCAGCTGACCGCGAGTACAGGAACGCCTACGTATGCTTTTCTCCCTTGCGCATAACTTCCCGCAAGATCTCGTCTCTTGTCCCAGACTCACCCCCGTTCGCCCCTTGCCACTTTATTTTTCCCCCTCGGCGCTCTTTCTTCCACCCCACCACCCTTCCTTATTCCTTGCGTTTTTCCCTCCAGCTATTCCGGATGCGTGTTTCCACTTTTTTTTCCTTTCTTCTCCCTCGAGAATTATTATCGTCGCTGAGTTTGAATTGCTCCAATTATTAGACGAATTCATCATTTTTCTGCGCCCAACCGACTTTCCCTGCGATTACGAATATTCAGCGCTTTCGCTTTTATTTATTACCTTCCTAAAGAGTTAAACGTCTGGTAATTCGATTAGAATTATACATTTTCGGAATTGGATATTTTAGAAATGGAAATTTTATTATTCTACGTGTTTTAAAGCTTTAAATTTAATCGATCGAACTATACCGTAAAACCGAGAAAATAAATCGTACAACAAACTCGGTATCGCTAAACTTCTAATGCGGATTGGACTTTGATTTTATTCTGATCCGAATGTATAATTGCGGGTAAATTAATTTGATTCGTCTGGAACGTAGGCGTTTCATTATTCAAATATACGCGTTCGAAAAAAGCATTAGAGTTTATGTTTTATTTTCAAAAATCTATATTGGAATTAATTTTAAGTTCAACGATATAAAAATAATCTTTATCGTTATATGATTCATGAAATACTAATAAAATGATAATAAAATCGTAAATACTTTGATATATAAAATTTAAATTTACGTATTTACTTAATAAATCCATCCAAAGTAAATAAAATAACGAGCGAAGTACCAAAATTATTGTACAAAAAAACTGTTTTGCAATATTTTAGCTTTTTTTTCGCTAATTTTTAATGTTAACGCGATGACCTAAAAATGTTCGAAATACTTTATTGTTCCATTTTTTTATATAAATATAAATTTTTTACTCATATAAACAAAAATTATGTTTTTTAAAAATGAATGTTTTACGAAGATACGACTGAAAAATACTATAATCGAATTAGAAATGACTAAAAATTATAAATAGAAAGGTAAATAAAACATAATACTAACTTAATAATTCTAAATAATTAAAAAATAATAAAAATATTATGGTATGGAAAAATTTAATTGTTAAAATTTCTAAAAAAATGAATCGAGGAGAGAAAATAAAATTTAAAACTGAGAAACGATAACAATGATGATTAAATTTGTAAGATGTGCATACGAGTTTAATAAAAAATTTTATAATAAAATATTGCAACGATACGATAGAAAAATAATAATTTAATATTAAAACCTTTTAGCTTAAATAATGTTTAGAAAAAGTATTTTGATAAATTATTTGTTAATGTTCGAAAGAGTAAATTTAAATCAAATTACCAACGACGTAATAAAAATTAACTAAAAGTCATCGTAATATATATGCTTGAATTTTTAATATATAAACTTATTTTAAATAAACCGAAAATTTAAAAAAAAAAACTTTCAAAAATTGTGAAGTTGAGAGTTATTAATTAATTAATATAATAAAAAGTTAGAATTACATTTCATAAATTTCATAAAATATAACCTAGCGTAAAATATATATAAATATAAAATAAATATATTTTATTATTTTCATTTTCCAGAACTCTATCTAAAGTTTTATTAGAAATACTGTGAACAAATTACAGAAAGTTGTCGTTACAAATTTTCATATGAAAAGCGGAGATGTTGAAATGTATACATCAAGTTGCTACTGTTAAAGGTGTATAGAATTATTCCAAAGTAATACATTTATATTTATATATTTAATAATATCTATCCTATTAAAATAATTAATTTGTAAATTTTAATTTTACTAAAAGTTTTTAAAAGTTAATCGAATAAATATAAATATATTTGAGTGATCATCAAGGCCGAATACGATGAGAAGATAATTTATTAAACTTTTCTAAAGTAAACAATGGGTTAAGAAATAGTAACTCGCTAACAATAATCTGATTCAATTTTATCCATAGACTGAAACTAGTATAAGATATACAAAGCTATAATAACAATGAAAAGGAGTATAAAAATAAGTCACGAATAAAGGAATTATATGATCACTAATAAGATAAAATTATACATAAAAGTACCAACGAAAATAGTTTTAATATATTTTCCAAGTAGGATAATAAATTGAATTATTAGTATAATAATAAGCAGCATAAATAGAATGAAAGAGAAAATTAAAATAATTAAGTTTTGAAATTACTTGTTTTTACTTTATTTGCTAGTTTATTAAATCTATTGTAATATATAAAATAAAAAATGAATAAAACTAGTTTTATTATTTTTAATTATTAATTTCTGAAAAATATAAGATATTATTTTTTATACCAAAATGTATACGAGAGAATATTTGATAAATTATTTAGAAAAATATTTACCAAAGCACAAGCCAGATTAATCCAAGACTATAAAAAGTACATAAATACAAAATAAAAAATTTATCTAATATATACTAATTAATTATATAAATGTACAAAGGAATACATTGATGAACTAACGTTAAAAAATATTATTAATAAAAGAGTAATTTGTAATAAGGTTTTATTAGAAAATTTGGAAATTAAGTCAAGGAAAGTATTAAAAAAGAAGTCGAATTAAATTTCAACAAACATAATAAGAACTAATATTTTTGAAAACTTAAACGAATTAGTAGAAAACAGAAACCTTTTACGGTACATTTTTTTATTATAAAAGTGAACCAATAATAATATTGATAACGATGATAATAGCAATAAAATAGATACGATACATTCATTGACACAAGTTAATAATCGTATCATTGACATTGAATATCGATCGATTCGAAAATTAAAATACAATTTTCGGAAGAGAATTAATTCTTTATTAATTACTGATTCTTAAGAAATCGGAGTAAAAATGGTCGCCCAATCAAATAAATTTCAGACAAATAATTTAACAAGTACGTGGTTATACGGGTTTAACGGTAACATATTTTTCTCGATACATTACCATTCTCACGGCATAATAATCAAGTAATCAAGTAAGCGCAAAGTCGTTTTTAAATAAAAATACTAAAAAAGATAAGCACGACGTAAAAACTTGATAAAAGTTAAAAGCTTTTATAATAAAATCCGAATAAAAGCTACCGGATAATACGAAATCTATAAATATTCCAACACTTAACTATACAAGTTTAGGTATATTCCCGCAAACGAAAACTTATTCAGGTACCTTTTCACGCGCAGTTTATATAATACAGAACTGGAAAAAAATGTTTCCGCATTACGGATAACCCTAAGTACTTTCTTGGTAATTCAAGTACGAAACTCAAATGTACGTATCGCGTGGTAATAGCGAGCGAGAACTTTGATGTGTTGAGATACGGTCATCGGTTACCGCGTGTTCCCTCTCGGTCTTCGCTCTCTCTCTCTCTCTCTCTCTCTCTCTCTCTCTCTCTCTCGGTTCAACAAGCATACGAAATCACATAAATAAGTAGATACACGCGAACGTCATAGTTCGGAAAGACCTTGCCACGCGTTGGTCGTTCATTCATCTTGAGCGCGAGCGAATCATCGACGCGCGTCACTGGGTGCATTTAATCTCACCCCCTGCCAGAATACCAGAAGAGAATCCACTTTATTTTTATTTCGTGCCTCCGCTTAATCGCCACGTGCATCCTTTTCGCGGATGTTTCCGTCTCCGTCGCGCCTCCGTCGCGCCTCCGTCGCGCCTACGCTTCTCCACCCCCGCATTTTCACTTCCTTCGAGCAAGTGGAGTACGTCTGTCTGTGGTCAGCCGCGAGCGCAGATCAACATCTCGTGACGCAGATTCGCTTACGCACTCGAGCTTTAAGCGTGGGTGCGATTTCGCCTCTTTCTCCTTTTTCTGCTTTTATCTTGGAGATAAGTACCGATTTCCGCGATCCTATTCACGCGATACATCGTCCGTCGGATCTTCTTGGATTACGTTTTGCGAGGAAGATACACAAGATACAAAAGCCTTTTCAAAGTTGCGAGAAAGATAACTTTTGCGAGTGATTACTCGTCGATGGAATCGCTTTGGTGTAAAATTTAATTTCTCTCGTATTTCTTATCGCTGCGAGTGTCGTTAAATTTCAACCTAACGGAGTCAATATTTTTCCAAAGACTTCATTTTTCTAGAATATTCATCAAAATCTATACGCCGTTTAAAAAAACTTCGACATCCGATAAATGATATTGCTAAGAAATATTTTACGAGACAAAAGATATTTTATCCGTTACAAGCTCACAAATTACTATTCCATCGATGAATAAAATCTGACCGAATATCTTCGGGCTGGAAAATTATTTCGATATAAAAATGTAAAAACGCATTTTCGTCCGAATCCTCGTAAAATTTATACGACATGTATCGAATTAATTTTATTTTATTATTCAAAAGATTTTCAAGAATCGATTAAATTATAAAATTAGTTTCTTATAGCTAATAATCTTTAAAATGGATAGTAATTTTCTTTTTAAGTCTTAAATCAGTTTCGTATCCAATCTGGATATTATAATAGTTTAAAAAATAACTCATGAAAAAGAATATGAAAATAATAGATTACTATATTATATAAAATTTCTGCAATTATAAGATCGATTCGCGGATAATTAAAACAATAACTGATAATAAATTCACGATCGCTCGATACGATTGAGGAACAAACAATCCGGACTTCTATCTTCTTTTTATAGATGAACATTCCCGATGCTTCTTATTCAGATCTATTGGATGAATTATTGATTTTCTTTCTGAGAAATTAACGCCTAAACAGGAATATAAAAGGAGAAAAAGAAGCGATACTCGGAAGCTTTTTAATGCTGAACTTGCACTTTTGAGATATTGTATTGTAACAATTATAATTCTCAGCCTTTCTAGTTTATTTTTACGATCACAAAGATGGAGATCTTTTTCTTACATCTTTCTTATCTCTGCCTTATTAATACTTGTATCGAAATTGAATAATCACAATTTTTGCAAAATTGTCACATAAATTCGGTAAAAAATAAAAATACTATATTAAAACTCTAAATTTATACTAGAATTTTCACTTGTACAATATTATGTGTTTTTTTTATAAGACCAATTCAATTACCGTATGATCTTATTTTTCTCTTGATTAATACATTTGCTTAATTAAATTCAATTTATTGATATTTTTGCTGCTTTCAATCTCTTAACCTCAATTATTTGATTAACAAAATGATGATAATTTGAAAAAATTTCTATTTTAATTACAAAATTTTAAACATTTACGAATAAGCAAATCATAAAATTTTTTAGTAATTGAGAAATATTATAAAAAATAAATTAAAATTAGCGCTACGTTTTTTAAAAAATTTGATTAATATGTACATTATTTTACAACTTACAAGCTCATAAGAGTATGTAAACTTGAAATACTTTTTAAGCATATTTATAATGAACTCAATTCATCAAAAACAAAATACATTCTGAGTAAATAAAGCCATTCTAAAATATGGATTCATCAGAATTACGAAGTTAATGTGATTACGAACTAATGTAGATTGGAATACTTAGTTTTTTTCTTATCATGCATAGAATCTTAAAGTACGTTTAAAAAATTCACAGATACAAAATACGATAAAACAAAAATAAAATTCTGAAAATGTACGTATCCCACTATTCTAAAACGAGGTGTTCGAAATATCCATTTTTAAAAATTCTTATAATATATGTATATTCTTATAAATTGTCGCTTCGATGCAAATTTAATAAGAAATTCAATTTTTATAAATAAAATATAGTAATCAGAAAATTATTGAGAAGAGTAAACATAACTAAATCTTGTTAAATTATAAAAATTCAATTACTTTTTTATCAGTCTTCATTTTTTATGAATTCGAATGGGATTTTAATAATTTAACACACTTAAATTTCATTCGTATTAACAAAAATTTAATCATTATTTTTTTTAGTGAAGACTGAATTAACATATTAATTTTATTCATAAAAATATACTACATATTATATATTAACTGCATATTTGATAAATACATTCAATTTTTCTAATTATAAAAAAAAGTAAATTCTATTTTGAATAAAAAAATTTAATTTTAGATTAAAAAATTTTTATTTTCAATGAAAAATTACAAATTTTATAAAAATATCACATTTAGAAATTTAGATTAATAATACATATAAAAAACTAATAAATATTATTTTGCTTAATTATAATATAGAAAGAGGAAACGAATAATATAATTTTGATTTATAATTTAATGTATAAATAAAATATTTTTATTATATTGCTATTCCAAAATGTATTCATAAGTAATGTAAGTATAAAATATAATATTTAAACATATCAAAATTATACTAAAATAATTTAGAAATATTTATAGTCAGAGTTTTCTTTGCAAACTCTGTTGAATTATATGAGAAAGCACTTCCTTATTGGACATATATATAAATGTTAATTTATTTCATTGAAAATTAGGTCATGATCTAATTAGAATTTACGTATAGGTACATTTGGATGACCGAAAATTCATATGTTTATGTTTCATATTTTTCAGTCGTTTTAAGGTTGAATTTTAATTATTCCTACACTTTTGAAACAAAAGTCATAAAAAACTATTACAGTAAAATAAGAAATTTCTAATTTTAATACCTGGATGATAATAATAATAATAATAACTTAACTTGAATTAATCAACTAAACTGAATTCGTAAAGTTACCATCAAGATAAATTTATAGGAAATTCAATTTATTTGATATATACTATTCTACCTTATTAATTTTAATTAATTATAATTTTGAATTTTACAATTTTTCATTTAAATTATATTTTACTTAAATTATTTCCAGATAATTAACTTATAATTTCTTGCGAAACTAATTTATGAAGAAATAGATAATAAAGAATAAAAAAATATAAGAAAAAGATCAATTATTCTAGAAAATGCTTATTTTAAATATTTTATAATTTTAATTGAATATATATTTATATTCTAATTAGAATATCAAATTAATCAATAAAAATTATAACATTATTGTATTTCAAAAATTTTTTCATTTATCACTATCGTTTTTAAGTATTTTTAAATAGAAAAAATTTTATAATTCAATATATAATCAATCAACTTCTTAAATATGACTATGTTTAGATTAAATTATAACATTACTTTGTGAATTAAATTTTTAATGAATAAATTAACGAATTTGATTATTATTCATTGGTTTAAATTCGTTATCAAATTTTAGCTTTTATTTAAATTTATTGTTTATAAAAAAAAGTAAAGAATCATAACTAATTTTATTTTAAATCGATAAAATTTCAATATTGTAAATATAAGTAATAAATTTTTATACTATACAAATGTTATATAATTTTCGTAGCTAAACTATTTAATTTTAAATATTTTTTATTTGTTAAACTCTTTCGGTACTTTTATTTCTTAACTTTGATAAAATTTCGAAATTAATTTTATAAAATAAAAATTAAATAGTTTAGACATTTCATGATGATTATTATCATATTATACAGTTTATACAAATAAAATATCTAAATAAATTTTACAATTTTAAGAATATATCGAGTACTTTAAAGTTTTTTATGTTCGTAGAAATAACGTAAACAACCTTAAATTCATAATTTTTTATCAGATTATAAAACTTAAATACCCATTACGAAATTAAAATTTACTTTTTTATATTTGTTCGATGAAGTAAACTTTACTATAAATTTTATCGCCATCGAACGACGTACGTGTTTTATAGAAAAATAAATATGTTTAGCTAAATTACTAAAAAAAATGCGAATACTCTCTTATATTTCTAACTGAAAAGCATTCTTTAAAGCTTCAAAAATGTTATAATAGACTCCTTTTGATCGATCTCGACTGTTGCAGATTCGCACGAGTGCGTAATTTAATCTACGACAAACAGTTTCGGGCGATTTCGCGCTAGAAAGAGCAGACAGACGAAAATGAGAGTAAGTATACAAACAAAGTATACAGAAAGGCTGATCGTACAAGCAACCGATTCACGATCCGAAATTAAGGCTAAGGAGGGAACGAGAACAAAATAGGAAAGAAAATGGTGTCCGAGATGAGATGAAATTAAAGATAAATGCTCGTAGATTATATCGTGATCATTGTCTAAGTGATAAGATTAACTTAGATGTTTTTAGCGAGTAATTTGAGCTGTATAGATTTATAAAAGCACGAAATAAATAATAAGACATTATTGAACCGCTTTGGTATTTACTTATTCTTATTAAGAAATTTATTATAAATGTATAGTCGATTTGTGAGAAATAAATATAATAAAAATAGGTATAATGATGTATAATATGATACGAACTAAAATTAAGATTCTTAATATTCACGATCGTTGCTTAAAAATCTGCATTATTTATCATATTTTACATTAATTAATTTCCAAAGTCGATGCATGTGTACATGTGACTAACCTCGTTCCATTATCTGATAATATAATTATATATTAATTTTATGGAATTTAATGCTTTCTGTAATTAAAATGTTTCCTGAATATTAAAATATTTCTATATTTAGTTCAACTTTTTAAAATAATATTCTTATTCAATGTTAAATTTAAAAAATAAGTTATTGTCTTAAGATCTGCGCGTAGTTTACTATTTTAACATTTCTAAAATTATTTATAAGACACGCTATTATATTTACTATTCCAATATTTTTGAAGTAATCACTATTAAATAATAAATATATAAGAATAAAAAAAATTTTTTTTTCATAAAAAGTATTTTAGACTCGTTATCGTATAAATAATATTGTTCTTGTTTATATTCAAAGCACTAAATTCATTTATAGTCCCTTTTACGAAATATCTACATGTTTTATAGTTTCTATCAATATCTCGATCTATGAATAATGTCATACATACTAAAAGGCATTCAATTGTATGATACGAATTAATTTATTCATATATTATCATATGCTCCAAATAGGCTAATTGTGTATTAATGTGATTAGTTTAAGTACAACATATTTCTTAATAAATAAGTAAATTTAAATATTTTTAACCTTAATTTCAAATTTTCAAATATATTTATAATATTTTTATTACAAATTTCTTATATTTTTCAACTAAAACTATATAATTCTAAATGAATTTTAGAAATAATTTACTGCCAACTTTAATATCTACTAAGTTTAAGTAATATTTTCATTATAAAATTTTATAAAATTTTATAAGATATGTTTTATAAATATAAGATTATTAAAATAAAAAATGAACAATATCATAATATAAAGAATTTTAATTTTTACTCTATTCGATACTCTATGTAATAAATAAAGGTAAATAAATGAATTTATAAATAAAAAATAATTTTACTGCTTAAATGAGTCTAAATTATAAAATTTAATTATCCGCGAGTAAACATAAGATTTTAAATTGATTTAAACTCAAATATAGACTAACGTTATAAGTTAAAATATATTTCCATAAATTGTAAATTTAATTTTTAAGCAACTTCTGTTTCCTTTTTCCATTAAATTTTCTTTGACTAATGGTAAGTGAATTTTTAATAAATTTGCTGTTTTACTTAACAATTGCAGTATTGATTTTCTTTGTTAAATTCATGAAAAAGCTTCTTATGTGTGAAATGATTCTATTTTCTGAAGCTATTAATCTTATGGGAGTTCATGTACTTCGTATATTAAAAAAATACCTTATTATAGTATAGAAAGCAATACGATGTTCTAGAAAAGTATATAGTTTTATATGTGGACATAATTTAAAATTTTCTTTGTTGTATGAAATGTATCATAAATAGCGAACTTCGGATATAATGTTATTTCAGGAAATACTAAATTACAAGATAAAATCTTTTATATAAAAGATTTCATGTTTCTATTAAACTAAAAATGTACGTTTATAGGTTAAGTGATACATACATGTTTAATTCCTTTTTAATTGCATTCTGTAAGATAAACTTATCTTAATTAATATTTTCGAATAATAAATGTTACAGAGATTTATTTATAGATGATGTATATATATAATATAAATTGTATCTTTTTTTAATTATATGACTTTTTAAAATCTAAATGATATTTGGAAAGATATTTTAACATAGATAAATTTATTTATACTTTAAAGTAGTTTTAAATTTTGAAGTTTAGTTTATATTGAAATCTTTTGACTTTCTCCATAAAATAATTATGCATTCTTCGATAATAATCGATTCGTAATAATGTTTATTAGTGTAAAATATTTTTAAATTGCTCTATAAAAAATCAATAGTCTTTTTATTTGAATTTTTAAAGACTTTTGATAATTTGTTAAGATAAAGTCTGTAATTTATTTGTATTTGTAATTGCTGTTTCAATAATGAAACCTGTGAAGGTGACCTATATATCTGCCACCGAACCGCACTTTTGATCTAGTTATTGATACAAAGTTTATTGCATAAGGAAGAAATGAAATTAATTAAAACAGCAAACCATTTATTGATTATTGCAAACGTTTTTTAATTACAAATACTAACGGTTTCACCATTAAACGCACTTACAGTTTTCCGTGTGCGGAACAACAAATATTTCCTCATACCAATTGTAAATATTTTTGACAAATAAGTCATCTATAAATAATTTATACGTCAGAAATTCTTAGACATTCACTATTTAGTTTGATATTTTATAAGAATATTTAGTAATTTATCCTTTAACTTCGTTAAATTCATTACATCTACAATAAATTATTATATTGTTTATTCACAATAGTAATAAATAAAAAAAATCTAAAGATTTCAAATTTTATCAATATTTTACAAACTTCGTAATTTTTACAATATGTTATTCTTGAAAATTTGTCTTTGTGAATTGTTTGTTTTTGTATTATTCAGATTGTTAATATCGAACGAGCGATAATGAGTTTAACTAGCTCTAAATAATAAATTTATAAACGTTTAAATCTTTAAATACCAAAATTTACAATAAAATAAAAATTTCGAATACTATAATTTGAAAAAAAAAATAAAACTTTTGAATTACAAAACAATAACTTGAAAAAACAAATGATTATTACACGGTACTAAAAAATTATGCATATTGTAAAGTAATACTAGCGATACTTTGTCGAGAATTTTGAAAGAGAAGCGTTCTTACTTCTTTTTTACACTTTTATGCTATTATTTATTTTATGTGAAAGATAAAAGATCTTTATGCAGTATATTATAAATTATGCAGAAAAGTACAAAAATTTAACAAAACCAATCTATATTCTGCGCAAAGTAAATAAAACAAAGACTTCCCATCGTAAAACAGCTAAGACCTAAGGTTACCTTAAATGGGTCAAACGTGTAGTTGATTTTTCTCGAGAAAGTACTGAAATAAATGAAAAATGCACAATAAGACTTTACCGTGCAATTTCGAATGAAATAGATAATTTTTTACGTCATTATTTTCTCGAATCGATGTACAGGAAAATCTCTAGCAACGTTCTTCCAACGTTCTTCCAACGTTTTTCCAACCTTCTTCCAAAATTCGGTCCCGCAAAATAAAAAAAAATTTACTCAAATATACGCGTAACGTGCAATTTTTCATATGTAACCTCGTCAAATGCTAAAGCGTCCGTGGATTTAAAATAAATTTGAAAAAATTACGTAACCTAATAATGACTCGGAACGTTTATCTCTTGTACGTCGTCGCCACTTAGAAATAAAACAAACGAAACGAAACATAAATTCTGTCGGGACCAGTACAATAAGTATCTCCCACTTGCCATTAATTTTATAACCGACGCGATTCGAACGTTCAAACAAATATACCATCCAAGTCCTCGACGCACAAATACGAATCATTAGTCCATCGATCGTCGATAATTTAATCGTGAAATCCCAAGTGCGGGTTCACGTCACCTCGGACAGCTCTTGAAAAGTAGTTCCTCCCATCCGGAAAAGAGCGAAGAGAACCCGAGAAATATTAATTCCCAGTGCTTGAAATTCCCCGAGTACGTTCGGTGCTCCCGTCAGGAACAACGCGGTGCTCCTGCAACGCGGGATTGTGTCCTCCGGATCGCATTTGCAGCGAGGGAAGCGTCGACACCTGGAACAGGAACATATATCAGTCGAGGCTGCGGCTTAATGGCGACTGCGGTTTCTCCTCGACTTCTCCCTCTGGAAAATCCGACTGATAAAGCGCGAGGAAAAACCACACGGACGCGCGACCGCTTTGTTACCGGACGGATGCTGCGAGGAAATCTCGAGCTCGACTGCGTCGCCGAATAATGCGAATTAGATTTACTCGCGCGTTGATCGCGGAGGATTTTGCCGGAGATAAATAAGCGAATAAACGAAGCGCGATTTTATTTATGTAAGCAAACGCAGACTAATTTCTTTCTAGAGCTTGAAAAATACTAACCTGAGAAAATTAATACGACTATTTCAAAATGTTTTATATTCGTGATAAAAACGTATTATTTATAGAATGAGCGTAAAACATTTTATATTTTTTTATATTACGAAATAAACTCTAATAAATACATTTGTAATTACGTTAAGTTAGACATTAAGGATGTTTCACTCGTATCGGTGATAAAACTAATATTCGAGCGTATCAAAATTAAATTTCTATCGAAAAATGTAATAATAATACAACGTATATTACATAATTTTTAAGTTATTCAAAAACAATTAGATTCGATAATCACCGTATTCATGGAAATACGTCGTACGTGACATTTTTCAACGAAGTAGGATAAAATGTAGGAATATAGTAAAGATTCCAACAAACGTTACAGTTTCATGACTGTTGATATAAAGAAAAAAAGTATTTTTGTTGTCGTTTATTTTTAAAAATATCTTTTATCCAAACGTGTTTTACTCGCGTATTTGTCGTTCTAACCGTGTTCTGATTTTTGGTATAAAACTCTTATATTCCATACATCGAATAAATGACGTACGTAATATTTATTGATAAATAAACGAGTAACGTATTCATAAAAAACGCAAAAAATATAAATAATAATGTGTGCTTTTACATTTTTCAAAATATCTCTCCTTTTTCGTATGAATGAATAAAATAATTATGATTTCAAATGTTGAAAAGACACTTATCGAATTTATTATCCAAAATGAAATACTATTATTAGATGGGATTACTAATAGTAGTAATTTCTTAAAAAACATTTAAAAAAACTTGTGCGTAATGAGAAAAATATTGTGAAAAATGAGAAAATTACGGGAATCGATTCAAGACAATTTTCTTATAATTCCTCTTTTATTTTTTTACTTGTACACCTTTTGCATATTCAAATTGATATATTTCAAAAAAATATTTATGATCTCAGCATCTACTCCGTAAATATATAAAATAAAAATATGAATACTTGCATTGTTTGATCAATAATATAAAAAAAACTAATGAATCACTTTTAATTTTTTTCGTAAGTATTATCATTCATTACACAATTTATAATACAATGCAAAACATGAATTATATCGATTTAAAATTACAATTATATAATTTATGTCACGTACTAGTCATATATTAAATAAATTGTCAAATATAAAACCATGCATATATTTACGGTACTACTATCTATATTTACATATAATAAATATAAATTCAATAAATGAATGTATAAATCATATTTATTTATCTCGTTCAGAAATATCACGAATTCAATATTTTCGCAGTTCTTTTAATTTCTATTAAAAATTTAATCAATTATCAAGTAAAGTTAGGAAGATTTTAAAGTAATTTTTGAGAAAAGAATTTAAATAATGTGTTAAAAGTGTTGTATTTATTTACTACAATTTATAACTCAAAACTGAAATTCTTAAAATTCGTATTATAACTCATGGATTTTCAACATAGAAGTGAGTATCAAATACAAGTATTACATTAATATAAGATATATAAATTAATAGTTTCCATCTCAAAAATGAATGTAACATCTGTACACAATAAATAAATATAAATTCAGTAGAAGCACTCAAAATTAATTTAAGATTACAATCAAACAAATAATGATACAAGCTTTTAAATAATAATATATATTTATATAATATATTTATTTAGCAACAATAAAATCCAATATTTATTTAAAAATTATTAAAATCAAAATATCGATACTATTTATCTTTTGATCTGATTTAAGCAACAATTCAATACTTAACGAATACTTTGAATTTATTTATAATATATAAATTTATATAGTTTGTAGGATTAAATGAAACTGTAAAAACTTTAATAAAACTTTAAAGTTCTTGAAAGAAAAAAAATTAAATAGAATTAAATTTCTAAAAATAAATAATCAAAAATTAATGAAATTATGATTTATTTTACTTTTATTATAGGCAATATTATATAATTTAACAATTATAAATTATTGTAATATATGTTTTTATTTAATCTAATAAAATCATAATTTTTACTTCGATGATCTTAAATAATACATTTCTTTTAAGTAGATTCACTATAATTAATAAAATCCAAAAAATTAATCAAGAGATAAAAAAATATACAGTACTATAGTTATATAAAAATGCATAGAAAAAAATAGAAAAGAAAGACAAAAATAAATACTACAAAAGATAATCTCAAAATAATAAAATACCATTTTAAACGCCAAGAAGAGAGTAAAAAAGAAATACTGAAAAAAAGAAATACTTATTCTAGTTACAAGAAAGGATTTAACAGAGTCTTTTAAAAGAAGAAAAAAATATATTGAAAGGTATATAAAGTAAGGATAAAGAAATAATATATATTTTAATAATTGAATAGAGAAACGCGAAGAAGAATTCTGTACAAATTCAAAGAGAGCACGATAAAAGTAATGATAAAATGCTTACTTACAATGAACTTTGCATAATCAATAAAATATATCTGAAAAAGGAAAAATTTAATTTTTATAAATCGAAATACAAGTAGAATTTAAAATAGATTATATAATAATGCAATAAGAAGAAAATGATGAAAGAATAAGTAGAAATGAACTAGAGACTAAAATTATCTTCTAAATATATAAGAATATGAATTAGTATTTGGAAAAGGAAAAAATAAAGAAGAAACTTTTAATTATAATAAAAACTATATTAAAGTTACAATTAAATTTTTAAATATAGTTATAAACATATAAAACGTGATATATGTTCTAATTAATAAATAGTAACAATTTATTTTATAAATGTGTTTAATATCTAATAAAAAATTACACGAACTGAAGGTTAATTATTCTAATTAATAATATAAATCTTATGAGAACAAATTTATTAGTTAATTATGTTATAATTAATTATTAATTTTTTTTATAAAATTGACAGGGAAATCTTTAAGTATAAATAAACATTGCAAAACTTTTTATATGGAACGAACAAGAGTATAAAAATATAAGATATTTAAAATCTATTATCTTTCGGTCGTTATTTTGTAGACATCGAAAATATCCCCCAAAGATTGTATATATGCTTTTTGGTAAATTGATTATAATTATTATAATTCGCTGCTTAAAATGTGAAAATGAATATTTTTTATTTTAAGTAGTCTCTTTTTAGGAAGTCAAAAACGATGAATGTACATCGAAACGTGACTCGACATAAAAATATTTTTTAGACAATAAACGAACGATGAATAAGCTTTTAAATAATTTCGGTTAAAGAATATACAAACATTTTGAAAAAAGTAAATCAACAAAGATTTTTTAATGTCTTTTCATGACATTTGAAATCTTACAATATAAAATTCTATTGTACAGAAAACAAAAATTTATTATCTAAAAATTTTAAAAAATATGATTTATTCAATATTTTCCAATATTTTTTCAAAATTATAGAATGGCAATTTTTTAACGTCTAATTCTTTTTTATTAAATTATATCTTTACACATATATTTTTTTAATGAAATTTGATAAGAGATGCTTTATAAATTCTTTGGAGATTAATATTTACGCTTACCTCTCATAATAAAAATTCTGCTTATCATAATACTTCATATAAATTATGTATAAAAAAAATCTACTTGACATTTCTTAATAAGACGATTAAAATCTGCCTGAACTCAATTTTTTAGAACTATAATGATTAAAAAAAACTATGCAGTTTAGTACCGAGGAAAAAATAGTTGATACGAATCAAATGGATCGACCATCGGCATCATTCGATTTAAAATCCATCAAGGAAATTTGAGGGTATGTTAAGCAGAAGCTTTGCAAGCCATTAGTTTAAAAAGAAACTCGTATTGAATCTCTATAAATATTGGTTGAAAATCATGAATTCTCAAATACGTTATCTACTCGATGCATTTTATTAAGATACCAATAAGTTTCGAGAAAATCACTGAGTAAATTTGATATTAACGTAAATGCATTTGAACTGACGCACGAGTAAATATATTTATTCATTTTCACGTGTCATAACTACGACACTCTTATTTAAAAAACGAAATAAATATAATTTACCAAAAATACTATAAATGGAAAGATGTAATCAATAATGTACATTAAAAACGAATACGCAAGGTTTGACGTATGTAAAAAACCGATCGTTAAAAGTTAAATAATAACAAAAGCACAACTACCAAATAGATACGAAAATTATATGAGCTATAAATAAAACATATATATTTCGAAAGGAAAGGAATAAAAAGATAACTTATAAAAAATTGTGATCCGTTGGAGATGTTTTTCTCTTTTAAAATATGCTTCGAAGACATTTTTCCAATAGAACTTTTCGAAATGTTCAAGTATTTATTTAGAATTTTGAAAAATGAAAGATCATACTTATAGTAAGAACAGCTGTATTTGGATTTTGTAATATATTTGTTCATAATACCTTAGAAATATTTGCTTGCGTAGCTTTCGTATCGAACTCATAAAAAATTGTTAAGAATATGGATAAAAAATAAGATTAAAACAAATTTAAATTTTTTATTTTTTTGTAAGATTTGATTTTAAGTTTAACAAATTAAAGAAATAACGATTTAAAAATATGTATTAAATTATTGTTAAATAAATTTCTTGCGACGCTCGTGAAAAACGAATCGTTAATTTACATTTTATTCGTTTTTATACATCCAGTTTATAAATTGCTATAGCACATTGTTATTAAAATTTTTTTCACGTAGGAAATATATGAAAAGGAAGATTACCTCGAAGAATCTATCTTTATCTTCTTTATCTAAGTCTCCATCCTCCTTTTTGGAATATTCGATGAAATATCAATAAGCGTATGCATCGAGAGAAAATACTTTTCCAATACGCGTCCCTTGTGGTAAAAATGCGCATACGAAGTGCCATTCATAGCAGGTGCATCGAGAAAATTCGAAAAGATAAAACTTAAATTAAAAAATGAAGATACACATCGGACACACCCTTTTAGACCAGAATCGAAGATAATATAAGGGTACGAGCGAACTTTAAGGCGAGCATTAGGGTGGATAAAAATGGCCATTATTCGAAGAAACAAAAACTACGCGAGTTTCTCAAACAGTCTTCTATCGAAAAAATGTAAAAAACTTTTAAAAAGCAGAGGTGATATAGATTGATCCTCTAAGATGACAAAACCGAGAAAGCGATCTCTCGACTCTCGAAAAAAGCGCTCCGTCCTTGAAATGGAAGTCGAGCTCGATATCAGCCTTGACACGAGCTTCGATTCCGAGATTCGATTGTATTTTTATTGCAATTAGTCTCTTTAACTTTATATTTATAATTAGTATTCTTTATCTTGTGAAAATGAGAAAAACGTTGATTTAGTTTCATATAGAAGCAAGTTAATTTAAAATTTACTCGCTTCTCTCCTTTTTTTTGGCTATAGTTGGATTTTTTGGTGGGAACTTACTCGAGTTCTCGACAATAGACCATGTGCCGATGATTTTCCAATTTTCTATTCGCATCTACTTCGAGCTTCAAACTTTTAACGTGTTACTATACCGAGTACAAGAAACTCTAAACTTTAGTTTTGTCAACTTCATCTATTTTCTCTCTAAGAAACTTTCATGCGTTGGTATAAAATTTAGAAAATCAAAATTGAGATGTTCCAAGTAAAAACGCTGCCTAAAATTAATATTTTAATTTAATTGCTATTATAAATTTGTTTCAAAAAGGCTCTAAAGTTTCCTCCAAAAATAAAAGTGCTAAAATTGTCTGCTTAATCGAGTAAACGCATATTCCGAGTATAATAAGCATCGCGGAGAATCTTATTATACGGTAAAAAATTAAATGCACTTTCTACTTGAAATAGCGATGTTCATATTTTTACCCTTGTTCGTAACTTTGTTAATTTATGCTTTATCAACTTTTGTCTCTGCTAACTTCTTATACATTACCTTTTAAGTAATTACTCTACCGGCAGTCGCGTACATTGAAATATATCAATTTGCTCGAAACTTTTATCGCGATAAAAACAAATTTGAGATTCTCGATCCTAAATTTTATATACATAGATCGAATATTGAAATATTATAAATAAATACTTAAATTTCGGAAAAATAACTTTCAATTAGCATCGATGGAATTATCGATCGTACAATAATACTTTCGAAATTCTTTTCAAGTATAAAACTGACGGAGAAAAAATATATTTTTTTAATGCTAATCCAATTCACGAAACTGTACTTCATTAAAATTAAAATAAATTTTAAAATTAACGACGCGAACAAAATTAATTTTCAGTTTTTGAAATTGTACCTATAATCAATTTTCGATCGAATTACGATACAATTCTAACTAAGTTAATTTAACGATCGAAGTAAACGTCATAATTTAAATTTAATCTTATTGAAAATACGTTAAAAAGACTTAACTCTTATTCAAAATATCACGTAATACGCATCACGTAATCGTACATTTGAAATTTTTATATATTCTTTTCGCTATTATAAATCATATTAAATTATTCATATTAAACGCGTTTTAATTATACGTATAAAAAATTCTCTTTTCAGTATAGTTTATCCTCTCGGTCTAAATTCGATATCCATCGAACACCATTCCGTATCATCGATTCAAAAACGAAGTATCGTACTTTTAAAAACGCCTCGAATTTTGAGCGTGAAACTTAAATAACAAGCGACTTTGGAAAATCCAATTATGAAAATTAGGCTGGTAATTTCCAACGGTACACTCGCCGATTATTCAAAAAGTTTCACCGCATAAAAAAAGTTCGTATCGAGTCTTAATTCCTCTTGGAATAATCAATAAACCGAAAGCAGAATAACAACCGCCGATGGTTCGCTCGCAATGAATAGTCTTACGATTTTCCGATCCCGCGGTTCGACAAATTTCCGCGCTTCTTTCGTAAACCGAGGACGAAACCGCGTACAACGACGATCCATCAAATGTCCGAGGATCGCGAACAGCCACGCGTTCGAGACTCGGAAGAAATTCGAGAGTCGAAACTACATCGTACCCCGGACTCGGATAAACTTCTCGAGGTGACTGCAATACGAATCTTGATTAATCTTGATTAATCTTGATTAATCTTGACAAGGTCGACACTGGAACACCAAGAGCCGAGTCTCCTTCCTGCGAGCAGTGACGCGGGAAGCCGTCCCATTCGTACACGCGAAGCCGATGCATAACGATTCGCCACGTTGGAAACTCTAGGTGTGAACCGCGATTAATGACTTCCTAGCTCACGGCCGTGAGAGACTCCGAGCTCCATAGCCAACCACGACATTCCTTTTGCAGTCGTATACCGCGTCGAGTTAACGCCAGCTTACCTGTAAACTAACCCATTTTGAAGATTATTGCAACCGCGTCGGAATATTAACTCCCGCGACAATGGAATATCCGACGTGCGTGAAAGGTCTCGAAAAACTGTACCGAAAGAGAGAGAGAGAGAGAGAAAGATATATTCGTTCGGTCATCGATATTCCAGTTGCTGTTACACTTCTTTTCTGTCCGCCTTTAAAACGATGAGTAACCGAGGCTTACATAAATAAACTCGACTAACTTCGTAAACTCAAATTTTTGGATCCAGGCAATTTCGCGTAAAGTGCTCGGCGTTTTACTAGATTCTATCCTTCCAATTTTATCGCTTCTCAACTTTTTTATTTCCTACGAATAATTTATGTTTATTTCTTACTTAATTAATATTTCTCTAGCTGAGAATACGAGACTTCGATTTTATTTTAGTTTCGCAATCATCTTTAAGTAAAATTACAATTATCTAATTTATATTTTTTCTGCTTTAATTAGCTCTTCTAATTTATTGCGTAATTATTATACTTTATAAATCATTTATTTCAAATTATAAATCTTTCATATTTATGCAAATTTTTAACGTTATTTACAACATAATTGTATAATATATCTAAATTACGTCTATTAGAATTTACTTAATCGTAATATTTACCGGTCCAGTCTACGAGTGTAGGAAAAATTATGCAAATCTTAAAATATTTAGCATTATTGTATCTATTGAATTAAAATTGTATTTCAACTTCCTAACTGTAAAATTATTATTTCCTGATTCTTTTCGATTAGTCATAAATATAAAATATTGAACAAAATTTTCAATTGAAATAAATTATTTAATATTGACGGAATATCGATTAAATATATTTTTCAGAATAATAAACTTTTCGTATCGTACAAATATCATTTTTGAGATATTTATAACAAACATTTTTTGGATACATTTTTAAACGTAAAGTAATAAGGAGTAATATAAAATATTATTAACTTATTTCTATTAATACATAAATATTTATATATTTGTTTAAAATAATTGAAATATAAGAATATTTTGTGTTTAAATTTTCTTAGATAAAAATCGATTAATTTAATTAATTCACTTAATGATACGGAATTAATTATACTATTTTATGATTTAAAATTATAATTTTCATAAATAAGCGTGAAATTAATCATTTTTTTATGAAGAAACTATTTCAAAGTACATTTTAATCACTATTCATATAATAACTTTTGCGAATAAATAATGTGTTTTTAAATCAATTTACGTTATTCAATTATATAAGATGTAAATTGTAATAATTATATTTCATTTTAATATTTAATAATGAACTGCTATAATAATATTTCTCTTCGGATAATTTTATACAAGTTTTTCATTTTGAAAAATATACTACGGTACACTCCGTAAATTTTTTAAAATGTATACAGTTACTCAAAGTATCATAAAAAGATGTATCATATTTAGCGTGTAAACTTGTTAAAATGCAAACTTAAAATACACGTAAAATTCTTATAAAATTAAAAAATTCTGAAAACATACGAATCAAAAACAGTATATATATAATTTACAAAATTTAATAAAAATAATAAAAAAGTCAACGAATGCCGTTTTTGACGGAATTATAAACATGATTGACTCTTAATACTTAAAGCATGACCGTAATTTTCTCATTTATCTCTCAAATATCTCATTAAATATTTTAATGTAAAATATGCTCATCAGTAACAAGACAAAGAAACAGAACAATAAAGTTTGTTTTATACTTTTCCTACTACTTTGAAAACGTATATAAACTAAGTTATTTATGAACAGAAGAGAATTAATATTAACTGTTAGATTAGTGACCTTTGAAAAAGCTATTTACATTTATATCTTCATAAACGAACTGTGTTAGGAATTTACAATTTTAGTGCCCATTTTAGCACATAGAAAAAAAAATTTCTATCTAATTTTAGTGGTATTTAAACTAAAAAAATCTCTACATGCATCAAAATTTAAAATATAGCTTTCGCTTTATAGCTTACACAACTTTTTTCAAACTCGAAAGTAATAATTATATCATTCTCAAAATAATAACCTTGAATATAAGATCTAAAGTAGACTTGTACGAAGTAAATTATTTTTATTATTGATCTAAATAATACTGGTTTATTGTAATTTTATAGCGATAAAAAAATTTTTCATTTTAAAATAAATTTCACGACCATAATTAAATCCAAATAAAAAATTTATCTTACAAATAATTGATTCATTTTTTATTGTGATAAATGTTCTATATATTATTGGAATTTTGAAAATTATAAGATAATTTATGAGAAAAACCGTGAAATACGATAAAATATTTTTTTAAAAGTCGTTTTATCGTTGAAACGCGTATCAATATCAAAAGTTATGTATTTTTAATAAATGAATAATTATTTTTGATATCGATAAAAAAAATTTAATATCCAAAATATATAAATTCTGCTTATAAACGATTGTTTTTAAATGATAATAATATTTACTTACAATTTATAGAACTTTTAAATTAAATTTAAAAATCTTTAAAAATATTATATTTTATTCTATTTTTATATCGTAAATTTAAATCAATACAATAAGATAAATAAATTTCTAAACAGCGCTAAATTTATCGAATCATTTAGTAAAATTAGTCGCGTAAAAAAAGAAAATCTGAAAGCAATATAAACGACGGTAACTCTATCTGTCAATCTATATTTTATCTTTCGTTTTACGTGAAACTTACCCTTTTCACAGAAAGCAATAAAGCCCGACAATAAAAGGACGTAGGTGGAAGTAAGAGTGTATATGCTCAAAATTTTATCAATTCGAATAATTCTAAATGAAAGCCCTCGAAAATCTTACTTTAGAATTTTATTAAAATTGACCTCAATTTATTCGGATGAGTTTTTCAAGCAGAGGAGTTTTTCTTGTATTTTGGTTTATTTCTTTCCTCGCAAAACGACGAATAATTCACTCTCTTACTGGTAAATCATGGGTTTCGCGCTAAGATTCGCTAGTAACAGAGTCAATAATTCGATTCGTAAAAATTTTATTCCCCTTCGTCGGTGACGTATTTTTGAAGTAGATCTTGTTTCACGCCATACGATCGAGCGTTTATTAGGCATACATTAGGTAATCTGAAAAAAAACTCGGTGCAAGTCTCGAGGCATCTTTTTTTCGTGCGTAGGATATAAAAGTATTCGCAGCGATCAATCGGCAATATAAATAAGTTATATATCTGATACATCCGATGTATCTGTTACAGATTATAAAGTAGATTTTTTTTCTTCGCAGGCGTTAACTATGCTACCGTCGTGTAATAAAATAATGAATTACTAGGATCTTCCAAGTGGCTGAATTTACGGCAAGTGACATTCACTGCCGTGAGATTTATTTGTATCCGTATTTCTACTAACTTTTATACAAATTATTTAAACAACTCTATAAATTATTGTTGCGTATACTCTAAATACAGGCGCAAATGGCTCCGCTCGTATATACGCGTATACATAAACATAATCTATAATTCATCGTAACTCGCGTACTTTCTTCGATATCTTCGATATTTTTATAAAGTATACGCGCCTTCGTAAAATATTTAAAACTCCCTGTACCGACGTCGCTCGGAATTAGTAGTAAAAATTATAACCCACGCTGGATCTTGTAAGACGACAAATCTCGGCTCGGTTTAAATAAATACTTGTTTCAGACAGTTAATGTTCCGTCTGGCACAGAGACCATCTAACCATGTTGAAAAGGTGTACCGTCGAGTCGAATGGACTCTCGAACTAAACACCGTAATCCCTTCCTCCTTTTTACTTTTCACAAAGGATCTATTCTCTTCCCGTGAATATACGTAGGCAGGAAAAGAAAAATATACAATAATTATGTCTACAATTTTTGTGTACGTAATAAACACGTACGTAAAGATATGGTAATATAAATGTAATTTGTTTAAAATGGATATGCATTACGGTAAGTGTAGTTATCAACGTACCGATAAAATATGTAAAGTCGTATCATATACATAATGTAATATACAAATAACCAACGAACGATAAATTTTTCCTCCGCGTAATTATGGATTCGTGATAACTCATTGAATTATCGCATAAATTTTAATTATTCCAGAATTTTTCAATATCGTTAAAATATTTTATCCGTCGCTTACACTATGAAATATATTTTTAATTACCGTGAAACAATATTTAACTCGCACAAACGCATACAACGATATCTTTTACATATTAAATATAAAACAACATCGAGATCGATAAACGCATAAATGTCTCCTTGGCTTTGTAATTTTACTTCGATTCGAGGATCGATGTACCTCCAACGTAAACTATCCAAAACTCCGTTAACATGCCTAAGTGACGTAGTCTTGAAACTAAGAGCTCTCGAATCACGAGTACGTATGCTTCTAATATATTAAATATCATAACCAAATTTCGAGAATCGATATTTGTGAACGATGCATTTGTACTCGATAGATTAATTTAGATAAAATTAAATGTATTTTTAAATTTATATTCTTAAATTTATATTCTTAAATTTAATAAAACTACGTAACGTATTTTTTACAAATAAATTATTTTACTCGTTCTAATTTCGAAAATTTATTTCGTGATTATTAATATTTTCCTTTAACCTGGAAAATAACCTTTCGTGTTAAATATAAAATAGATTTAAATTCACGATATTCTATCCGAGTTAGCGTCATATTCTTTTTTCCGCTAACAAAGAATTTGCTCTTTGATGAAAAAAAATCGTTAACTAAAAATCGTTAAAGCTTGGAACCCCGTACTTTTAATTACGGAGGAAAATCTAAAAAAATAATATAAACGAGTAGTAATTAATAAAAACAAGTAAATTGAATAAAAAAGTACAAAGCTACGATTTTAGCTTTGGTCTGTGCCTGAGAAAAAGTCAACCAGTGAGAAAATAGGAGTAACTCGCATAGATATAAACATGCGTTCCTACACGTACAACTTCCTACGCCTTGACACTTCCAAGCCTTATTGCTTCTCAGCTCGAGAAATACGTTTAAAAAAAGTGTGATAAAATAAAGAAAAGACGAGAGAAGTAAAGAACATTTAAAACGAACTTTTATAAAAATTGCTTTTACTCGAGTCACTCTCTTTCCAGACGAAATAAAGTTACACGTATTCGTTTTTTATTTATATAAAAACTCCATCGGAGATTTTTTAAACGTTATTATAATTAATTTAAAAAATTTGCTCCTAGTAAGTTAGTACCTTTCGTTTAAAAATTTTCCAAAAATTTGTCATTACTCGGGAATGAATATCGCAGACAAAGTATTCAAATTTCCAATGAACCCGGAAAATCTTGAGAAGTTAAAAGTTGTTGATTCTTTCGAAATAAAGAAAACGTTATCTCTATTCCAGATGTGAAAAAAGATACATGCTCTTATTTACTACTGGTTACACATTGGGACAGACGCGGTCGTAAAAGTATTATCGGTCGTAAAAGTAAAAGACTGACCAACGCATAGAGAACATTGCAGAATATATCGCTTCACCTATGATAAATGTCCTTTACATAAATGTCGCGACGGTTACGTTGTATTTTAATGGGGGTAAAGTAAAATATAACAAACAAATAGAAGTATGAGATAAAGTTACTTTTTTGAGAAAGACAAACGCGAATTACTTATATTTGCGTAATTTCCTCAATTTCCGCGTTATTATTAGTAATCTTTGAAGGTAGGCTACGAAACTAATTAGAATAATTATTTCCATGCGTTAGATATTTCAACCAATACTCGAAAACTTTTTAAAACAAAAAAGTAAATTTAAGGAAGGTAATTTATAAAATTATTCGAGTCCTCTGAGAAAATAGCAACTAATATGGTTATTATATAATTATCGTTCTTTTGCGCGCGTAGAAAGACTCGACACATCCGGTGTCTGAAAACTAAAATGCCGTTAAAAAAATTTCGCTAAAATAGTAATCGGAATTTTTAAAAGAAATATTTGTTATATCGAATATTTATTGCAGGTTTTTTATTGTAATTTACGATGTAAAATAGGGCAATTAGGTCGTATATGCGGCTAAAAGATTTAATTACCACGGTGCAGGTATAAAATAAAATTACGTGAATTACCGCAGATTATTAATTATTTTTATATGGAAAATACGATAAAAATTTTTCAAAGCATCGGTAAAATATTTCTGAAAGATTTATTGAAACCTTAAGTTTTTAACGATCGATTATCATTGAAATTTGTTAACGCAAAGAAAAGACTGTATTGGATAAAAAGTTCTAAAATTCAACATCGGATCCCATAAGCCTTGAACTTGATTTGTTTATCGTAGTTATCGCGATAAATATCGTTCCAAGCGATGATAAAATAATTAAAATTTTACTTAACAGAAAAAAAAAAAATACATATATTTGTGTAAAAGTGCGATTAACAGAAGCCTTATTGCGTAGTAAAATAAACAAATGTTATAGCTTGATTCGTATTCTTAGGCGCTATAATGTTTTTGCGTTTCATTAATTGTAGTACTAAAAGATGAATTGTCCAGTTTTTAGTGCTTTTTGGAGTTACTTACCTTTACTGTAAAACAGGCCTTGCATAATCAACTTTGTTGAACCATTCTGATATAATTACTTATCTTATACATATTTTTTAATTAAAACTTAATTAACGAAATGTTAATTTTGTTTTATTGCGGATAATTAAGCGTATTAAAAATATACACTAGATAATTTATGAACTAACGATCGCATAACAATTATAAAACGTTGCGAAAATTTTAATAATAAAAAACAACATAAAGTTGATGCAAAACTCGTCGAATAATAAGGAATTACTATATAATTAAAAAATATATTTTATTTAGTCTTGCACTTTGCTTGATTAGAAAAAGTTTACTCGATAATTTTAGATACACGTAAAAGAAAAATTAATTTTAACTATGCGTTTCATCGATATTAGTAATCTTTTTATATCTTTATATTACTACATACCTTTTTTATTCAGAATATATGTAACGTATACTTAGAATCGATGAAATTTAAAAATGTATGAAAACTATACATCGTTCGAGAAAAATTCTTGCAAATTGTAAATATAAGCAAGGAATAAAAAATATTTTTAATTAAATATAAAATGATTTATTTACACGATTAATCAACCTTAAAAGAATTATTTTTATTTATGGATTGAAAAAATAATGAAAATTTAATAAAATTTTAATCTACTTAATCATTTTTGTATCTTATACTTTTAGACGGTTATATATTAGTTCTGTTATAATAATTGAATAAATAACGGAGAAAAATTGCTAAGGATACACGAGGAATCGATTTCTTTCCATTAACTAAAAACTAGTACATTTTATTTTAAAAATTTTAAATTAAAACTGTTTAGTACTGTTTAAAACTATTTAGTAATTATTTAGTGTGGTCTAAATGTTTTAAATATTTCTTCCTTTCGGTTTCCTATCTAGAAATATACGATAAACCCATTTTAAATGTAAGATTCACGCTCGAAGTAATTTTATAGAAAACTTTTATCTAGCGATAGCGATAACAAATTTTTAAACAACTTTTATGTGGCTAATGTATACATTGCACACGAGACTTTAATAGTTCATATATTAATTATTATCAAATACATACTTTATATTATAGTTGAAAAATAAAAAATATTTCTTAAAAAAATATGCGCATATTTGTACAAGCATATTTGTAATTAAAAATACTTTCTTCTACTTGTTTCAAACTTTCTTAAATCGACATAATTTTACCAAGAATAAAGCTAAAAATCGACAAATAATGTTTCCAGTAGAAACTAGAAAAAAATAACGAATCTTGCATCGATTGTTAATCTTAATTAAAATACCGTCTCTTGATTTATCAAGTCGAAACTAATAATTTACTGTGTATTGTAGTTGGAAAATACGATTGAAAATTATAAATCTAATCCTATTTATAAATGTAAAATAACAATGAAATATTTTCAGGATGGAAAATAAGTTTTTTTTTTATTATAATTAATTGATTGTAGTCGTATACAGGAATCGGTTACGTACACATACCATAATTAATATTTATATTTATAATTATCAATTTTTAGCTTCGTTTTATGCCTCAACGGTAAAAGATTAAAGGAATGTGTTAAAATGATAAATAAAAAAATTCCATTAAATAATTTATAGATGGAAGTTATAAGTGATATACGCTTTTATTCATGTATGTACATTTATTCAAAAACCTTAAAAAGTTTATATAAAGTATTTAATAACCCATAAATTAAAATAAGTATTAGTATTAGGTTTAAAATACCTTTCTCGTAACTCGTATACAAGTAATTTTATTACTGATAATAATTTTACGGTGGCTTGTCATTTATTCCAATAAATAGATTAGTATTTATCGAACGATAAAAGAAAATTTTAATTATTCGTCGCATATCGGTAACAATAAATATCAACAATTTAAAAATGTTGATATTAAAGTATCAACGAATAAAAAAATGAAATTTTCTTAAATATAAAGTTCGGTAATAAATTAATAATAAAAAATCAAATTCTTTCGATAGTTTATCAAAAATTATATTATAAAATTTTCATTTTATAAAAAGCTCGGTTTTCATAATATCTTTGTTCCCCTTAAAAATCGTCGCAACGTTACGAAACCGAGAATGAAATAACTCAAGACCCTCGTCACTGTCATTGAATTCGCTGAAAAATTAATTATCTCTCGTTAAAGCGAGAATTTCTCACGAGCTCGTACATCATTATTAACGAATAGTCAAAAGTAACATTTATTTTACGTACGCGTAAAAAAAGCGTTCCTTCCTCATCTAAATAATTTTTTACGCACAGTGTACATCACATCGTTAAACATATTATCCATTGAATTTCTCCCACCATAATCTGGTAGAGAGGTGAAAAAGTACCAAAGACCGGCGCACTTACCGGAACGCATCAAACTTATCGAATGAACTCGGAAGAAATCTTAAAGAAATCTGAAGAAGCTCGTGAGAACGCAAAAAGAATAGAACGTATCGTTGGAAGGTCGGAGAACGCGGCGGAAGAAAGATCCTCGGTGTAAAAGCGGTGTAAAAGCTGTGTAAAAGTTAAGGAACCGACTGAGAGCCTCGATATAAAAAAATTGATTCACCAAAGAATTATCGTTATCCGGAGGAGCACAACTCGCTCGACTCGAGATTACGAATGCCTGAAGCTTGGACGGAGGAAAGAAAAAAATTTCACATTTTTGCAATAAAGACCAACGCAAGATGCCATATAGCCATAAAGCCCATAGCGGCCGGTCGATCGCTTTATCTCCTTTCATCTTCATTGTTTCTCTAGCGAAAGTGAGAAAGCGCGAGGCAAAGTCGGAGAAAGCAATTTATTCCGAGGCGCGCGTTTACTTCGATCCTCGCGTTCCTTCGCGAGCGCGCGAGACGATGGCGAGCTTGAAATTCAAATGAAGTGCGGTCAGGCGCGATCCGCATTCGCGATGTGACAAGATGTCGCCTTGTCACCGCTTTCATCTCGAAGGCTCCGTCTCTGTTTTTCGGACGGTGGCTCGGGTGCGACTTCCTTGCGCCGGTTTCCAACGCTCCGAGCGCGTGAAATGATTCCGCGATAGGCTCAGGGGTTGGCCTGGTTTGCCGATAACTCGATTCTTATCGAGAGAATGAGGCAAACAACGTCGTTTTTCAAACAACGTTTTTTTTTTTTAATACTACTCCTCCGCGTTTTCCGTTGTTTTCTATTTTCTATATTCGATTTTTGTTTGGAAATTCGGACACTGGGATTCGACCGTTGCGACGTTGTAATGGAATTTATTTGAACAATTTGAGGCATTCGTTTGTAGGGAAAAGATGAGACGAAAATTGAACAATGAACAAATTAATCTTTCCAGCGGTTTTAAAGAAACGTGACATCGGTATTATTGAATAGACTCGAAACCAACGTCGACAAGCATAAGATAAATCTTTATTTATCATTTTGGATTAAATAAATTAAATCTGACGGATGCTTTTGCGAATAAATGTTTCAACGCGTAAAAATCTTAAAGATAATGATATAGAGATAATATATATAAGCGATTTTTATTGATGAAAATTCGAACAAAGGCTTAAAAATCTAATGTAGAGGTAAATTTGCAATTTTATCGATCCTACCTACACTTACACTTTTCCGAGCTTATTCTTTTTTTAATTCCCTTCGTTTGTGTCATCGAAAATTTTATCACTTTAATTATCTATGTTCTCGTGATTATACATCAATTCTGGTATTTTATACTCGGAAGAAATATTGATTTTCATTTTTAGTTATTTAATTAATTTTCGTTACAATATCAAATTTGCTATTTTAAAAAATTGGAAAATCTTTAAAAATATTTTTTATTTTTTGAACTCGTCTTAGAAAGTTTTACAAATTAAATTTCAAGATTTTAAACCAGATTTTTAAGTATATTCTTAACTAAACTCTCGATCAGAAAAATCTTAAAAATAGGTTCTAATAGAAAGTTAATGTAAAGGAAATATAATACTTTCGATTAACTTTCTATGAAAAACTTAATTTTTGTATAATAAAATCAAACTAAAAATAATTATTTATATGAATCATTACTAATAAATTATTGCATCAATTATTTAAGACTAATTTTTCGGTTTCAATGAATCATTGACATTTACACTTCCGAAGATAAATTCATTTAATTTTAATCTGCTATCATAAGAGAAAGATGTGTTGTATGTAATTGAATACATTCAAATGCAAAAATAATTAATGGTTCATTTAATAGAAGTCAAATTTTAAAAAATATAAACTAATACTAAATTGTTTATTTTTACGTTACAGTATAACCTTACCCTATATAATATTGAATTACACACACACATATTTGTTTTTAATCGTATTTAAAGTTTTTAAACCTGAAGAAAAATAATAGATGATTTATAAAAATTATAATACGTAACAATAGATAATTTATCAACATAAATATAGTTAATCTCTTTTAAATTATTTCTATTATCACAATATTTATTATGCACATTTAAATATTGCAGACATTATACAATCTGACGTTGTATTGTCTAGTTATTTTACTGCCTCATTTTATTAAATTATAATATGTTGGCTTCCCGCAAAATCCTTGAGCATTGGACAATGAGAGAGTTTTGACATTATTGACACGTTCTCGGTTAAACACAATTAAAAAACAAACTTACACATAATAAGTCACTTTTCTAAAACTTTTCAGCATATATATATTTTTCATCTATCATTAGTTTCCTCCAAGTAGCTTAAATAATTAATTTCAATTTTATCGAATCCAGAAAAGTGATAAAAATTCAGTTTTTAATCGTATATTTTACAACTACAGCCAATAACAGAACATCATATATTACTTTAACATGATCTTAGTAAAAATTATAATTTATTCTCTAACTATGTAAATGAAATGTACTATAAAAATGTATCGGTAAGATCTAAATTTCATTTTTTCTATGTGTAATAACAAAGAACGACCTATTATTTTTAATTTTGATTTTTCTCAAAAGAGATTGTATTACGCCACATCTAATATAAATAAATATATACACGAATAACTCGTGTCACAAACATGAAAACAAAAATAGCTTTGGGAAACTAAAGATGCGTATCGAGTTTGACAAGACATAATACGTATTATATCGGATATTTATTTTATTATTTCTGCGGTTTTTTATCGGATCTTCTTCGACTTTCTATTCACCTGTGAAAGTTAGTTTTTCTATTTTTATAATTCTTGTAAATTTATACGACGTATGGTCTTGAATATTTTTAGAATTTGTATTAAAAGATACATTTCTTATTTAATAAGTATCACCATTACGGTGAACAAAACTTCAAACCCAACGAAGTTTTAATATTCTCGAATACAATTGAAAATAAATTTGAATTGCAGAACCATAGAGATGATTTTATTTAGGAATAAAAACTCATAAAAGTTTATTCTTAATTTATATTTTTTCAAAACCCACGCAGAGAAAAATATTTTAATAATAATTGTATATTAAAAGATATAACTATTTTCAAAACAAATATTTAGAAATTGTTTAAAACCAATCTAATTTTTAAATTATTAGAATATTAAGTTTAAATAAATTCTGAATAAAAACAAATTTAGCTTTTAATCTTTCAAATCAGAGAAATAATTTTTACGTACTAACTTTCTAAATTTTCCATTAATAATGTTCTTATAAAAACTTTATTCGTTACAACAATTAATTTAATTATTTTTATAGTAAATCGATAAAAATTTCTTTTACACTCAACCAGTTTTATTTACATTTTTAGATAGTATAGATATTTTTATAAATCATATATATTTCATTTGAATTTAATTATATTTAAAAAATTTTACAATTCTAAAGAAATTGATTCATTATCTCTTTTTATTTAATAAAAAATAAATTTACATATTATTAACTGAAATTTATAATATTTCATTACTATTAGAAAAATTTTCTATTCATATTATGTACGACAAGCGAATTAATAAATCTTTAAGACTTTAATTTAAGATAATTTGTTTACTTTCGAACGACTGAAAAATTTATTCGTCAGAAAATGAAGTCCTATATAATCTTTGTATTAAACTTTATTTAAAATAAAATGATTTTGATTCGTCATATTAAATATTTAATGAATATTATTAATTTTTATATCATAATTGTATAATTAACTTTTAAAATCTACTAAATATATCATTTGTATTTGTATTCATTTTTCAATATATTCTATTCAAACTTATTCTAAATTAAATAAGAATTTTACTTTCATGAAATCTTTCAGAGATTAATGTATAAAATAAAAAATTTATTATTTATTATACTTATATTCGATTAATAAAATATCGGTAACAATTGTATAAATATACTTACATTTTTGGAGAATATTTATTTAGTTTTTTTTGCATTCGGTATAAAATTTATTCAATATTTTTCTTTATCAAACAAATTCTTATTTTTTGTTTTATATAACATAGGCAAGAAATAACAGAAATAACGATGAAACAAAAAAATAGCAACATTCTGTAAAAAAATGTACAAAGTAATCCAATCAAAATCGTTCGGCATTTTAAAATCGTAGTTTTAACGTTTTAAGTTTAAATGAAATAGTAATTGTAATAAAAATTAAATATTTGCTTTTATATTTGCACGTTCATACTTAAAAAATTCTTTGTTTTGAAATTAAAAAAATTTAGATAATATAGCTTAAATGTCACATTTAAATTATTCGCTATAAAAACCTTAATTAAAAATTAATTTATATAAGTTTTACATAAATATGTATCATTTCAATATTTGTCCTTCTTGTAAAATGTTCAAATAATATCAATGTTATATGTGTCATAAGAATTTTGTTAAAACGCTTACCTTTCATACGTAAAACATATAATTTTTAATCTCTCGTTAATTTGATCGAGGCTTAAGTCTAAAAAGAAATAAAAATATATTAAGAATGCAGATAATGCATACGTAGATAAACAGACATAAATATTACGCGAATATAAATTTAATAATGCCTTTAAAACGTAAATTTTTCCAACGTTCGCATTAACATTAAATATACCTCGATGGTAATATTAGGGCATTTGACCAAATTAAATAAACACTCGTATTTGCTAAACACGCGACTTTCAGACCATAAAAAATTCTCGTTGTAAACAGCAAATAAAAATATAGTTTCCTTTTATGTACAAAAATTAAACTCCCATGGTAAATTTTTAATTTGTACACACAAAATACGCACGGAATAGAAATGGATTTAAAACTACCTTATAATTCTCGAAAACGTACCCTTGGAACGCATCCGATGGAACCAGCGCCAAAAATCACGAATCGATCGAGCGATCGAGAAACCACGAATGAATCAAAAACGGACGAAAGATCGAGGCGTGAATCATCGAATCCGGGTGCGTTGTTCTCCCATAAACGAGCAATTTCCCATTCATAATTCGCGAGAACTTGAAAGTCCCGCATCGTCGACTGGGGCGACCTTCCGTTACCTTCACGGTATAAGAACCTTTCCACGAAAAAGCGAAGGCGGGACGTTTTTATCCGCGCCTCGACGACGTCAAAGAGTATAAGGTATTCCACGGGACGTCTGGCGTCGCGCCAACCAGCGTCGGAAAAATAGGTTATCGATCAAGCCCTTCGCCTCCAGCCTCCAGCCTCCAGTCTGCAGCCTCCAGCCTGCAGCCTCCAACCTCCAACCTCCACCTTCGCCACCTCCCCACCCTCCGCACCCCCGGCTGCAGTCGCGAATATCCGGATCTCGCCTTCGCTTTTACACGAGCTGACTTTGACTTTGGAATCGTTGGGTGTTCAGCTTCTTTCGGGGATCCTCGCGGGCTGAGGTGTCCTCGATTCCTGTGGTAGGGGTGGAGGCGCGATTTTACGCACCGGCGCCAACCACCTTCGAGTCGTTTGCTCGGTCGAATTAGCCGTGCTAATTGTTCGTGGAATATTTGCGCGCGGATCACGAGTCGAGCTCGAGAGTCGGTTATTCGAATGGCCTCTATTTTCTCAGCCTCTAAAACGCTCCTTCGGATATTAATAATTTTAGTATCGTTAACGTATCGCTGCAATCGTTTGTCGCGCGTGTTTTTTCAAGGTTAGCCGATTTTATTTAATTGGACAATTTAATTATTAACCGTTATTTAGGCCGTTTTCGATTCAGAGTGCAACGATTCCTTCGTCCGTATTATACTATATTATTGTATCGTGCAATGTTAAATAATAAATTACTCGAAAATTTTCAAACTTTTTTAAGTCTTGAGTCGATAAATAGATGCAACGAAAAATATCGATTCCTCTCGTTATCGATCGCTTGATAAATGCAATCGAACGTCCGTTAAATTAATGTATGCCTTCGTATTTAATATGTACGCTAATTTCAAATAAGTTGCAAATTTTATTTCGGCATAGAAAATAGCTCACCGAAGAGTAAAGTACGAATACAAATAATAAGTTCAAAATTTGTTTTAATTTTTTAAATATCGTCGTAAAAATAAGAAACTGAAATTATACGATTTATACGGTTTTTATTTCGATAATTACAACCGATGACGATATATACAGCGAGTCGAATGCAACCTTAAAATATAATATATTCGAAAAAGAGAATTAAGAAAAGTGTCTCGTAATTACATAATAATGAATATTATAATTCTAAATTTGAATATTTATTACCCGTAATATTCTTGCAATGGCGATAAATATAGTGCTCGCAAAAACTTGTGCGATGAACTTTAAATGGCTGCTTACTTATTGCAATATTACCTTACAAACAACGTAAAAATGGAGCAGTAATTGTGATACGAGACTTTTATAGTCGACGGCAATATATAAATTTCATTTTATTATATTTTGTAATATACAAAATGAAAATTAATTTTAATGTTTAAATTATGATGACCTTTTATGTGAGAAACATGTTGAATACTCGTAACGCTAATAACGCGAATAAACCTTTTCAGTTAATAAAAGCTTCGTATCACCTGATAATATCAAACGATATGTGCAACGTAATATTAATCAATACTCTCGTCCTATATATTAGTTATTCGACTGAAAATCGAATAAAAATCATTTATTACTTCTGCAGTATTAAATACGCACGTGTTAATACATTACACCCTCTCACTCGCACCTTTTACCGCTAAGTTTTTAACGAATCATTTCCCCGTTACAAACTATCACGTGCGCATTGATCCTACGTGATATTTTATTTTATTTTTATTTGCCTTGCAGGAAACTGCGTTCGATGTAATTCTTTTTCCCTTTTCAGCGGCATAAGCTAATCTTCGTTCATTCTCTAAGAGAATCCTTTGTTTAATATCTAAATTTTTGTTTTACGAGTTCAATTTCTACAAATTTATTTGTATGCACGATTTGTAACTGAATTTATAAATAATTACGTACGAACTTTATTTGGACATGTTCGATCATTTTAAAGTATTTTTGTTTATCCACGAAAAAGTAAATTATTATATTATTTTAATAGTATATACATAAAATCAATGATTCCGATCTTTTTTTAAAATAAATAATAAAAAACAATACGTGATAGAATATCGGACATTTTTGGCAATTCAATTTCAGTTTGGAAATGTTACAAAATACATTTTACACATTACATACGAATAATTGAATTTACTTAAATAATTTATATCCAAAATATTAAAAAATAATCTCATAAAAATTAATATAATGTATAAATTGCTAATAAATACGTGCATTTCTCGACCTAAAATCATTCGATCTTCGATTTTTCTAAAATATAATTTTTAATACCAATAATAAAAAATATACGTCTTTATATATTTTAATAATTATAAATAGAAATAGTATTTATTAACATAAATTAAATTTAATCATGTATTCTTTCAATGGCTACCGTAGAAAACATTTACATAATTACTTATAATAACGTACAATTATTCGAAGTATAAATTAGTACGATATACAAGGTAATTGGAGATCTTGGATAAATCAAAATACATTTTTAAAGTAGAATACCAGTTTTTTTTTATTCGATCGATACGAAATTCCACAGCTTGAATACACAGGTATTTTCTATTTTCAATTTTCGGTTTGACATAGAGATAAACGTAAAGATGAATTTCGCTTTGTAGATTTCAAACGTATGACCTCGAATCCAGAACTTGTTCTCCAACAAATAAATTATTTTTGTAAAATGTAAAATAAGAAGTATTCTACATTTTTTCAAATAAGGTTGAATACATTTTTACAAACTTTATCAAAATTTTTCTTAATTTGATTTAAAAACATTTAAAGACATTTGTTAAAAAATTCTTGTATAATAAATAAAAATACATTGAATTATAATAATTTACTCATTGTTCAATTTTTGAATATACAAATTTTTTTTAAATTAATTTAATTAACATATTTATATGTAATTCTTTGCCAAAAATATTGTTGTTTTTAAATTTAAACTATTTTATAATCATAAATTTTAGAAATTGTATTTCTTTGATCAAAAAATTTAAAATTAAAGTTTTTTTTATTTTTTTAAAATCAAAATATATTTGACAAGGATATAAAGATAGAATATTTTTCATTTTATTTTTGCATTCGTATTCTTAAATTAAAAAATTGAAAAGTAAAGGAATATAATTTTTGATTAAAAACTATTTGATATACATAAAGAAATTTATAGGGAAACTGTTACTATAATAAAACTTATTTAGTCCAATATATTTTTTTCGATAACATAATACTTTCTTTAATACAAAATGATACTTTAAATTCAATAAAATAAATAATTTTTGAATTTGCAAATAATAAATTATGTGATATAAACTATTAATCATTATAAATCCTTCTATTGAAAATTGATCAAACGGGTGATTTAAAATTTATTTACCCATGATTTAAAAAAACGTAATTTCTTTATCAAATTTTCTATAAAATCATTTCTTTATTAAAAAACCGAATAGTTTTTAATATTACAGAAATTATAATACAAAATTCATAAAAAAGTATACTTAAATATAATTAACTAATAATAATGTAAATCGCATAGATATATTTTTCAATGCAAAAATAAAGACCTTCTTTCTTCGGAGCTAAACAAAGGCTGTAATACGTTTAAAATCCTGAGTCTTGTATTATTAGCATGCTTGTGAAGTATCTCAAAGAACAACGATTATTTTCTTAAGAGGTATTAAGTACACAGTAAGAACATGCAATAAACTATTAATATTTTTTATATGTTAATTATCGCTAATTTTGAAGTTACGTTTTTTATTTAACATATACAGGTATTTTTAAATAGCGACTAATTTTCTAAAAAAAATCATTTTCTGCACTTTGTGAAAGATCGAAAAACATATTAACATATTTTATTTTAATAGTTTCAAATACATTTAAAGATTATATTATTTTTATTTTGTTATTTATATATACGTAATATTTTACTGTTTAAATAAAAAATATTTTTATGATTATTATTGTTTAAGTAACGTTAATAAATTGCAAATTTCATCATCTCGTAAATGTCATGCTTCAAATTGCACTTTCGATATTACGTGACGTTTCTTTTTCATTATTCATAATATTCGTCGAAATACCGTCAAAATAATATTTCTTTATTTATGCTATATAATGGTGTTATTATTTTAATTTTTTAATCTTTTGATTGATCAGACAAATTTATGAAATAATGAAGCGATAAAAGCAATTATTATCAGTTGACTGATTCTTGAAAATTCTTATTCGTTTGATTATCTTCCTTAAATACATGTGTAAGTATATATAATTTATTCTTTATGAACTTTAAACATTAAATGAAAATTTTTCCTTCTTAAACAAAATAATAACAAGATCTTACATTTTCTGAACATTTTATATCATAATCTGTTCCTTTTTATTCCAAAATCTATTTATTTAAATCATGAATCGGCAAAGAATTTATTTATTTCATTTTGTAACATGTTACTATAATGTAATTATACCTATTTTTACAAGTAATTTGTGAGTGTTTACAATGCTTTTATTAAAAGACGAATTTATCTTATTACATCGGATCAAAAGAATCTATATGAAACTTTTAAATAGCAAACAAAGTAAAGATCGTAATTTTTTATTTTGTACATATATTTTGTATATTTTACATGTCGAGTAAGATTTATAAATTAAATCTTTTATACACCCAAAAAAAACTAAATTTTAAGACAATATTATAACATTCGGCACATTTTACTTGAAAAATTGACGCATATTATTATGTCAGGTGTAATATATTTAAAGTCGTAAATATAAATTGTAAGTAAATAACATTTTTATAACAACAGCGCATTGCTTTTAGAAGATTACTTATTCATGAAAAATTCCCAAGAATTTCATAAATGTTATTCTTACTTTGTGAAACAAGATTTATTAAATCCAAATTGAATATTAAATTTTAAAAGTATTATTACAACCATAAATGAACCATTTTTTGACACCAATAAAACTTAACATTTTTTTTAAACGAATCGATACTTCGTTTAAATTTATCGCGTTTATTTGAATTCGAATCAATAATTCATTCAATTAATTGAAACATTCATTTATATATAAGAATATTTCTCTATTGTTTTAAAAGCTCAAAGTTCGTTATTTTTTAAAACTTTTAAAAATAGTAATATATATTAAAACGAATTACCTGTGTAAAAAAGTTCATTTACGTTTTCAAGCTGTTTTATAAAATGTATTTTATAAACAGTTTTAAATAATATTTACTAATTTTAATAGCGTTATATGTATGATTTTACGTACAAATAAATTAAATTCATTTTTAGTTTAATTAAAAGTTTAAAAATTCAAAAAAATATATATATCAATCTTCCTACAAATTTTTAGTCCGTAAATAAATAAATAAACATTTATTTTTTCATTCAAATATCGAATTTTAAAAATCAAATTTTTCTTCCAGACAAAAAACATTTGAAAATTACATTCCAATTATCATTTAGAATAAAAGCAGCATCTATAATGGAAAATAATTATAATAAAAATAAATACTATTTATATATTGTTTATTGCTTTTAAAGAATTCGACGCATACAAAACCATTGAAATAAAAAATAATTTATCCACAAAAAGTCTATGACGTTTCTAGTGCGACTGATAACACCGGGTGATTGATAGACAAGACCTTCATTTATTTCGCACTTGTCATTCCAACTGTGTCAGTGTAACCCTCCAGAGTAAAGAAAAGAATGTGCAAAATTTTTGGTTGATCGAATATTAATATTTTATTTTTAGCCAAATCTATTAATAGAATAAGTTTTAACAAAACGAATAAATATTATACTTTCGTAGGCGTTTACGCGATTTCTAAAAATAAATTTACCAAAGGATTCGATTACGAATATTTCATAAATATAGTATATTTAAATCGTTGTGCGCACAGTTAAATAAAAATATTTATTTTTGTACTACGATAAACCGTACTTTGAAACGTTACATTCGGAATATAAATTCTGTAATGCTGTTGTCGATGCCTTTGAATTTTTAAAACTACAAACAAACCAAGTACAACAATAAGGTAAACGAAAAAAGTACTCGCTCAAAGAGTCCAACTTGGATAAATAAATCGCGCGTAAAAGAACTTCCAGTGCAACTTATTTCGAGCTTCTCTTAAATTTTTCTCTCTCTTATGTTTCAAGATATTTTTATCCGAGCGATCAAAATTATCATTTCGAGACCCTCGATATAACTTTTTGTAGGATTTTTACCTTAAAGCAATTTCTCATGGAAGCGAAGCAAATAATTTTCTTTGCCTACGAAACACCTTCTTCGGTTGAATTTGAAAAAGAACGCAAAATCCGATGTACCGGTTATCGAAGGTCATCCTCGTTACCGTTTCGTAAGGTTATTACGCCTCTCGCGTAATATTTCGCGGTCTTTTCTTATTTAAGCGATTCCTTCTTCGCGCTCCGAGTAAATATAATATTTTAGACCGACAAGGTCACTTTCCTCTGAAAAGTCAACTCGAAAACTGCGAATTATCTCTCCGCGAAAAGTCGATACTTCTCGAAATATAAAGAAATAAAGAAAAAATAGAAATTTAATGTAATTGTAGGAATAGATGCAATAATGCAGGAAAAATGCGTACGTAATTTTAATTCTCGATGATCCAGAACCCCGCTACCCGATAAAATCCAATCGAACCATGTACGAATACTTTATTCTTACATCTTACATCGACCGATCCTGCAAGCTATTATATATTTAATACGCTTATCGAAACGTGAGCACTTATATTTTCTACGTTACATCAACAATTCCGAGTAATACTTATCGTTATTCCAATATCCATATCTTATTATTGTAAATCACGTACGCTATTATTCTTGTATTAATGTAAGATCATCGATCGAGGAACTCGCAGTTCCCTTACTCATTTAAAATATCACAAAAAATCGCTATCTTCTCCTCTTTTTATTCTCCCGAGGAAGAATGGCAGGTACTCCAGCTAAGGTAAATCCGCCGCTGAACCGCAAAGGACGATGTAATCTTGGGGTAACGATGCCGCAATCCCACAAAATATACGCCTACGCGAAAAGGGATGTACGCGCCTACCGATAAATCCAACGGCTTTTCATTCGCCAATATGATCTTAACGATGCGTGGGCGCACGGGGCCACGAAAAATTCGTTATCACGCAGCCCCGAAGTTATTCCTCGCTTTTTCTTCTATTATTTCCCGTCCATCGACTAATGGACTATCCGAGAACTAAATAGACGCTCGCCGGAGCGAACTAATTTCAATTATACAGTGTACACTTTTTGCGTTCGCTGCCGTCCGGTTCGCCATTGTTCCTCGTAATTGGTAGGCTCGACTCTTCGTTCTTCTTTTACTCCTTGCTGAGTCATTCTTATTTCGCGTAAAAGATCGTACGAAGTAAGAAAAACTTGTTTTGCAAAAGAACAAATTAATGTAATACTCCTTTTGATAACGTCGATACGATGATAAACGATTCCAAGGAGAAGCAACGGATTGTCATTTATTAATGGTATGTTCGATGACTTTCGCTAAACTATTGCTTTAAGCATAGATAATTAATAACGTTTAAGAACGAATTATAAAAAATAGAAATTTTATTAAGTGATTTTATATACTATTATACGTTTGTTTTATCTTCCCTCTCGATTGTAAGTTGGTTTAAATTTACAAAAAATTATCTGAAAAATACGATATTTTTCGTAAGATTAACGTGTAAAGTTCGAGATATCGATTTAAATCGATCACGAATAATTTTATCTACGCCGTTTCATCGAAACGTGACGATAAACGATAGTTTATTCGATTTTTTAATATAATGCAAATTATATCGTAACCGAGAGAAACGAGAAAAATCAAAAGTAAAATCGATATTTTGAAAACGAATAATTTTTGCTACGAATAGGAAAATCCGAAGAATATCTATACGTACGGTAACTCGTAAAAATATAATTAGATAAAACTAAACTTGGTAAACGTAATAACGCGTCTACCTCAACCTTTGAAAACGACATTAGCGGTTGACTCAGCCAACGAATCGCCATTAACGCAGTAATGTTTTTGTAAGTACGCCAAGTCCTCGAATATACAACGCGAAAGGAAGATAAAATCCAAAGTAATCCTACGACCGCTGACATCGACGAAAGAAAATTCGCTCGTGCATTCGAAAAACGTCGATTTACCGGACACGCGAGAAATCAAGTTCCCCTTGATCGACGCGCCGGGATGATCCACGAGGCTGCACAAAAGAGGTAGAGGGGGAGGAGAGGAGGGGAGGAATTCCACAAGGACGCTCGATCCTCGCCGGAAGCTCTCGACGGTTCCTTCCTCCTCCACCTCCTCCTCCTCCTCCTCCTCTGCCCCGTTCCCTTGGGCTTACCGGCTTCCGCGCTCGTTTCATTATCGGCGCCGGGCACGTACACGCGGTCGAAACGCGAGGAGGGGGCGAGAGACGAGAGAGACGAGAGAGACGAGAGAGAGACGAGAGAGAGAGACGAGAGGGAACGAGAGAGACAGAACCGGAGGCTGACTCGAGATTTCAGTTATGGTTTTCCCGGCGCCAGACTACCGTCGACTCCACTTCCCTTGGTTCGCGCGAGGAATCACGGCTCGCCGGTGAAACCAGTGTTCGGTGAAACCAATCTTCTCTTTCGCGCCGAGCTTCGAGTGCGTGTGTGTGTGTGCCTTTACCTTCTTCTCTTTCGCTCAAAGTTGAGAAACGAACGGGGGGGCTTTGCTTTTTAATTTAAGGGAGAGTTTGCGGGTTTCGCGGTGATATCGCGGCATCGGCTTCCTCGAGAAAACTATTTTTCGTCCGAGTTATCCGCTTATCCGAGTTATCGCTCTTCCTTTTAACCACGGTGTCGGTTACCGAAGGCATAACTTTGCCAGGGGTGAAACCTAATTAAAATATAGTCTGCGAGCCTTGACAGTTTTCCTAAACGATATCGATAATTATGCGATGAATGACAATACATTGTGTATTAGTTTGTTATAATTTGTTGCCAAGATTAAAGTGCATAAGACTTTGCAATCGCTTACCGTCGATTAATCGATTAATGATGCATACAATGTAATCTTTGAGAAATATTTATGGATCGAATAATCGAATCGCTCGGTTCGTGCTTCTGTCTTTTCTTTCTTATCGTCGTTTGCTTCGGTCAAATTAAAACGATACGATACAAACAAGTATTTTTTATTTCGTGGTTTCTCCCGATTAATTACTACAAGTTTTAGGGATAAGAAAAGTATGTGCCAAAACATGATTAATTATTTAATATAATTGTAATTTAGAAATTCATAAATAATGTTTTCTCCAGAATAATGTGCAGTGTATCAAACATTTAACAGTAAATCCTTTGGTAAAATATTTTTTACATTTTTTAAAAATTATTTATCCATGTAAAATTAAGCGTAAAGTAAAAGAGTGACTTTCAAAATTGGAAAAAAAATTTTAGGCCAAGTGGATTTAAAATTTTTTAATTAATTTTCAGAACTATTATCTTTTACTTTTATCATTTACTTTTTGAAACTATTAAAATATTTGATTGAAAAAACCGATAAAATTATATCCGTATATAAAAAAAATTAATCGATTGATTTTATTCGATAATATATAACAAAGAAAATCTATTAAAAATTATATTTAAAATATTAGTTTATTGGAATAGTGGAAATATTTTTGTACATCGGATGAGTATAAAAAAAACCTTTCAAGCAACGAAAATTATCCTTTTATTTTATAACTTACTTTTATAATATATAATTATCTGCAAGTACAATTATTCCTTATGAAAGATAATAAATTCGTTAAATTCGTTAAATCGTAGGTATGCACTGTGTATAAAATTATTTTCTTCCGAATTCATAATATTTTGAATATATACGTTATTTTTCATAAAGATAATGCAAGTGCATAAATTTTCGCTCGATGCTTCGTTTAAAATCGTTTTTATCAAACTAAATAGCTCATACATTTTTCTAAACGTAGGAAAAATTTCTTTAAAGTAAAATATATTAAAACCGAAGCACTCATTGAAATTTTTGCTAGAAAATTGACGTTAATAGCAAATCAATTTTGGTAAACTACTAAAGTAAATTTACAAATTTTTAGCGATGGTCCGGTAAAACGTTCTATATTCGACACTTATGTTACTTCGCCTTGAATCGATTAAACTTCAGTGCCAAGTTCAGTTTATCAACGTATACATTTCACAAACACTCATTTTTCTCTGTAATTTCGAATAAATGTATATCTTGAATACACGAATTAATATTTATCTGTTGTTAAAAAATTTAAATTATTTTAAAAATAAAAGAACCATTTAATTTGTTAAAAGTACCAAAATCATTTCTTCGTATTCTTTATAAAGAAACGCCATTCGTGTCGAGTAAATTGATCAATCATCTCGAAACTCGACCAAAGAGCTTTTAATAAAAAAAAAGTAACTCTAAGTTCACGCGTGAAATACTTAAAGTATACAAATATGTTACTTTATTAAAATAACTCATATAAATTAAAAAATAAATTGCATAAAATGTAAAGATATTCGGTTATAATAAAAATGTTTTCGAGAAATGTCTTAAAAACCGAAACGTACTTGCAATATAATTATTCATAGGAATGAAATTTCAATATTAATACAACAGCAGAGTTGATAAAGGTGTGAGAGAAAAGTAAGCATATGTACCGTTCGAAGACACTCGAGTAACTGACTCACTTAGCCAAGAAAAGGATAGTTCACAGAGTACGGTTCCTTCGGTAAAAAGGATTACGCCGCATACCTTCATAAAATAAAGATCTGTATACTTATTCTCAAATAAGACAGAAAACCGTAAAATAAATGTAAAAAGATCGATAATTTTACAAAAATACATAACGGGAATTACAAACGGTTAATATGATTCATACAGGTTTCAATCTGATAGAATTCAAAGAATCTGATAAGGAATCTACATGCAGTTAAGGATTAGAAACGAAATAAATAATGATTGTAAAGATGATAAAAATAAAAGTTTATCCATTTTTATTTTACCTTTTATTGTAAAATTTTTCTTAACCAAAATTTGAATGATCGATGGATTTGTTTAGCGCGAGTAACGTTTAAACAGTCTGATTTATTGTCGCGTATTCGAGAGCGCATCCGTCTAAAATTAATTTTAGCATATTTAACCCAATCGAACACCGGTATTATCCCACAAATTAAATATATAAAAGCCTATTACTTTTCTCGGGATCCTAGGGTAATTAAAGAATATCAGAATTTTATCTTAAAATAATTACGAGCGTTAAAATCAAATTATTTTACATTTTTATCTCGTTTTAAAAATTTTATTGAATCGATTAATGTTTAGAAAACTGTAAAATGAAATATTCTAGCTGTTAAAATATACGATTCGTTAATACAGTGAAGATAAAGCGTAAGTTATATTCTTTTGAATTTATTGTTAGGAATTTACATCAGAATTTATTCTTATAAACTTTAAACTTCTATCGATTAATAATAATAGCGTAAAAGGAGTCATTCAGAATTTTAATTAATCTTACAAATATTATAGATCATAAAATTCTATATTATTTTAAGAAATTACCTGATTTCGATTCACTTAGGCTTTACATTTAAGACAATTTTAAATATTTTGGAAAAATAATTTTCCGTGACTCGATCGTGTGTAAAAAGCGATTTTATTTTATTTTATCAAAGGTAAATGACTCATCCGTTTATTTTGAATATTAAATATTATCTTGATGTCTGTAAATCTAAAAGGATGTACGCGCATAAAAATATATATATTTTTTAAAGTTTTTCCAGAAAATTAAATATTTTTATCGTGTTTGTAAACTCTCGAAGACTTCGATAAAAATTATAGAAAATTTACTTTGTAAAATAAATTTATCCGATACGAAAAATTCTTATAAAAAGATAATTCGATCCAACGGAACAAGAAATAACCAAAAGATTTTATTTTCACCTTTTTATCGATACATTAAAAATAATATATAGAGATGAATTTATATTGGTCATAGTTAAATTTTTATAAGTGAGTATAAGTCAATCATTCATAATTATAATGACTAAATTGACGAACCATATAAAAATTGTTTTCGCATAAATAATTATTTTGCGATGATAAATAAAATTCTTTAATCGTCTTATTGATATAATCATCTCATAGAAATCACGTCATAAAATTTAAATATTTACGTTGTGTTTTATTATGCCATCGTTTAAGTAAAAGCGAAATCATTCTTAAGATTTATGTCTTTTATCACGTGATAAAAAATCGATAATATCTCATTACCACTGCAGAAAAATATATTGACAAATGTGTTTATTAATTTCATTTATAAAAATATTACTGTCACGTTAGTCGATAACTTCCTGTTACTTTCATTATTATTAGAGTATTATCTTATCGCTCCTCGGACGTCATCAAACGTAATATTGGCACGTGTACCTGCGAGTTAACTTTTTTTTTGCATATCCCGAGCGATGATCAAACTTATAAAAAATAAAAATACATTCTTATGCAACGTCATCCGTTTTACAACGAAATTAAAAGATGTAAAGAGGCCACGCAATATAAATTGGACAATTCATCCAATGTAATATGCTTTGTAATTTAAAGAGGAGACTGATTTCGATTACGTTTTTCACTATAATTTTATAGAATCCTTATACTTGTTTTTCGCGTAATCTATTTCCTCGCGTTTAAAATATGAAATGCAAAATATTTTAAGATGGTTTATAATGTTTAAAATAACTAAATTTCTTTATTTTTAATTTCTTAAATAATTTTTTTTATAAATTTTTAATTCTATTTTTCTTATACTTTATTTTTATTAATCGTTTTAAATAGTTTTATAATTTAATATAATCTTTACACAAATTTAATTCCGAGTTGATGACATGTTTCAAGATTGTTTAATTTATGATTTTGACAAAATTAACGCTCAAAAATGCGAATAAACATTACATTGTATATCCTGCGATTAAAAAAATAGATTGTACGATTTTATAAAACAACAAACAAAAATACTTCCAATTTTTAATCATTTTCCTCGATTTGATACGTCGCTGAAACTCTTAAACTTTGAACTAAAATTTTAAGATTTTTTTATACAAATTATACGACGATAAAAACTATTTAAACACATAATAACCATAATATGGAATTTTGAAAAGTTAGATTAAAAATTTAATTAAAAACATACTTTAGATTTGTCCAATATTCTTCTTGAATCACGCGACATTAAAACGTTTGGATTCTTGTAAAAAAGTTTCATTGTTTCGCCTTTTATCATAAATAACGTAGTACGCTGTAAAAATATTACCAACAGCTAGAAAGATTTGCATTAAAATAATAAACGAATACGATATCCGCATCGAACGTTTTGAGTTAAGCGGCGTTATAAAATTCTTCGAACGATAGTTCGCACAAAAATATGACATCGATAATAAGACACACCGCATTTAAAAGTTGCGTATTGTTGTTTTCAATTAAAAGAAGGTAAGCACCAAATCATAGTTAAAGACAAATTGAAAAATTGTCCTTGGCACTTGTCGAAAAAACAAATAATCCAAATCAAAACGAACGATAACGAGAATCGAACCCGGAACAAGTTTTACAAATACAAATTTACACGGCAAATATGAGACGTTAGTTTCTCTGTTTCTCTGTTTCTCCGTTTCTCCGTTTCTCCGTTTCTCCGTTTCTTCGTCTCTTCGTCTCTTCCCTGCGCGCCTTTTTTTATAAAAGAAAGGAAGAAAAATACGCAGTTCATCACGAGAACCATAAAAATCCTTATCGCCTATCTAAAGTACCGAGGCAATCCCTCAGCGTGGCGAGCTACAATTTATGAACTATAAATATGTTAAAAACGAATAAAACAACCGAGAGCAAAAGTCATACTGACACGGTTGAGCTGCGGGCAGATCAAACCCGATGCACACGAGATACAATGCACCGCTTCGATCGAACGTTTCATCCTTCGCGCCTTCGAATCTTCGAATCTTGGCGTATTACCGTCGTCTTCTTCGGTCTCCGTACGAAATCACAGAATCCGAAAACAAATCCCACCAACGATAACGATCTCATGCTCCCACGCACTTATCCAACCTTCTTTGTTTTATATTTAGAATTAGGAAAGTATCCCCCGGAAAGTTTAACGCCTAACGTTTAACCCGATCGGGACTTTCGGGTATGCGGAGTCGCAACGAAAGGATCATTTCTGGGGGTGGTAATAACGGTCCGGCGAGAACAAGATTTATTTCGCGAAATAAATTTAGGAATTCGATGTATCACGGATACGTGCATAAGCAGCGAGCGAACGAATATTCTCCATGGCTTATAAATTATTTCAGGCCACGAATAAAGCAACGGCTTTACGGGATTGGCACGATGTAACGGTTAACTCGCCTTCGCTTTTCAGTACCAAAATCAATTATATAATGGTATCGTCAAATTACGTTCCTTTATTATTTACAAGTAAATTACAATCTAATTTGCGCAACATTTTTTCTATATATTTTGCTAATATTTTTTCATTTTTTGTTTAAAGTTTATCGATTTTTCAATGTCGATTCTGGTTGAAAATCGCTTTTCGTATAATACTCGGATCCTATTATCAATAAACGATTTTTATTACTTGAAAAATTAATAGTAACCAAAGTTAGTGCGGAAATGCCAACCCGTTACAATTGAGACAATCGCGTGTATACATTTTTCTCAACGAGTTCTAGTAGAATTTAGATGTTCTGTGCATATAAAATTTTTAATCAAAACCTCGTGCTCGCAATTTCAAAAATATCGAAACGTACGAATATTGTTTTTACATGCGTACAAAATAATATTAATCGTCGATATCGTTTTAATAATAATCTTGTTAAATTTTTCGTTACTACCTATTTATTACTTTGACTGTCTTGAAATGACTCAAATTTTATTGTACAATATTTATTATGGTTTAATTGATATAGAAGCTTATTTTTTACAAAATAATTGAAAATAAATTTTATAAATTTATTATAAAAGTATTCTTGGATGAGTTACTTTACAAATTTTTATCGTTGAATTAAATATTTAATGATATAGAAAACAATATTTTGCAATTATACAAATAATAGAAGTAAAGTAATGCATTGTTTAAAATTAATAATAGCCTGTGAACATAAAAATTCAAGTTACATTGTATTGAATACGTTTTATATAATAATTGAAAAAAAATTACAATGAGATTCGACGTAAAATTAATATATGCTAAATACAACTATTTGATAATTATATGTAGAAAAATATCATTTTCAAGGTTACATTACTTACTAAATCAATGTACGTACATTTGTATATCAATTGCTATTGGAAAACAAAAGAACGACTCTTTAATCAGTTTTCGTCTTCTTAAAAATAAGATGAAAATATTTTTCCTCGACAATATTTTAGCATTAATTTTTTATACCTTGTAATAAAAAAATAAGGTTGAATTAGTATCAAAAGATTCTATAAAAATATATCTGTAATGCAAATAAATTTCTATGATATATTATAGAATAGTGAATCGAAGTAAAAAAAAATAAAAAGACGTGACTATTTTCTTTCATTTTGAAAATAAACGCGTACATTAACTCAAATGTATCATTGCTGAAAAAATATTAATTATTATATATGTGCTATAAAATTTTGTTCGTGATTATGTCTTTTAATTAGAATTTAGTTCGATTGCCTTATATCGTAACTTATTAATTTTTAAAATATAGATCATAAATTTTAAATTGCTTTTTCATTGCAGTTAAGACCTGCACTCTCAAATGGTTTATAAAGAAATAATACAAGCGTTTTTTCAACCTTTTTATATATTTAATTTTATATTTAGTATAAAATTATGTACTTGGATTTTTTACCGAGAGACTCGTTATGGTTGATGAGAAATTTATGCGAATAGTAAATTAATAATAATTAATAACAAAATTTTAAAACACCCTTACAATTTTAATTTATTAAATGATTTTCAATATTATAACACGAATTTTATTTTCTTATTATTTACCAATTTACATGAACGATATAAAAAACAACAATTTCATTATAACAGGAAAACTAATTATAAATTATTTTATGATAAATAGTGTACCATATAATTAAAATTGAAGCATAACGAACATTTGTAAAATTTTATTTCTAAAAATATATTTTTTAAATTGAGAATATTATTTCTAATTTTTTACATTTTACAAACTTATAATAACATTATTTATAATATTCATATTAGTACAGAAATTCGGTAATATATAATATAAATTTGAATTAAAAATTTATAATTAATAAAAGTATAAATAATTACTCGCATAGTATTATAAGTTTATCATTTGAAATTTAAATTATATTTTTATAGTTTTAGCTTGTGTCTACGATTTATAATATATTCTAATTTATTTTAAGCAGCTACTTTTTAAAATAATAGTAAGCTTATGCGATAAAAATTACATAGTGAAAACTACTTATTACGCATTATATGTTCTTTAAAATATTGTTTAACAAAAATTGTTAGATTTTTAATAGGAAATTATTACTTTTAATATGGGCCCATTTCGTAAATTCAATTACGTGGTGCAACACTTTATAAACTCAACTCTATTCTTAGAATTAATTATTTCTGCTAAGAAAATATTTATATTCGAAAAGATCTTACAATAAAAATATTATATTATATGATTGTTGCAAAAGATGTTTTTAATTCACATGATTCATTGTATTAATATATACAATAAATACACAAACTTATTATCTATTTTGTACTCGCAATGTATATTTTACCTTAGAAATGCGATGCGTTTATTACAATGTTTAAAATATTAATATTATTTTAATATATATACTAGATTTAAAAATAAAATCCAAATAATTTATAAAATTTTAATTTATAATAGGTCGGTTAAAATATAAGGTTCTACGCAATTATGTTTTCAAGAATTTATTATATATATTTATTATATTATATATTATACGTTCGACTACAAAGATATATAATTATAATTTATAAGATGACAAGATAATTTAACTTAATAACAAAAATTAATGCTGATTTACAAGCAACAAATTATGAAAGGTTATTGCGTTAAATAATTTCTAATAGTATTCACATATAAAAACATAAATTATACGTATATGTATATACGTAAGCGCACAATACTATATCAATAAATAATTTATTTAATTAGTGTTTTAGGTCGCCGACATTTTCACGTTTTTATTTTTAGATTCAGCACGTTTTTCTTCGAGTGCGCATTTTTTGTTACGCAACAAAGATATTGATGTTTTCACTTGCGTGTACTATCAAAAAATTCTTTAACATACTCATTTAAATCAATCGTGTAATTTTATCATCAACCTTTATGATTAACGAGACTGACAATATTAATTATATAAAAATTAATATTATTATTAATTAGTAATAATCTTAATAGTCACAGTAATCGTAGTATAGATAAATTTTACAAAAGTATTTTAGAAACACGGATAATAAAATAAAAAATGTATTTACGAATATTGCGAATAATTTAAAAGTAAATATTTATGATAAATTTATTACAATGATACAATAAATACAATACGTATATTTTAAATCGAATAATAATAAATTTAAATATAATTTTCATTCATTTTTATATCGTGACAATATTACATAAGCTCAATAAAAATGTAATGATGCATTTTCTAATCAGGATCTCATTACGTACTTCCAACGCAATTTTGTTATAACAATTATTTATATGTGGGTTATAAAAAATTCTAATAAACGATTGGTTTTTAATAAATATAATTTTAACGTCAAATTATAATAAAATAAAAATACGTTTGCAAACGAGATTATAATATTGTAAAACAATCGAAAAATTTTATTATCGTAAAAGTAAAGATAAAAGTAATTGAACATTGTACGTTACGTACGTTACAAAGAAATTTAATCAGATACATTAAATTATTCGATAGTCAGATTAGCGGTAACAACGGCCTTTTTAGCATAAAATAGTAATGAAAAGTGCCAGGACAAAGAAAAATGCAAAGTACAAATTAGCTTGAAAATGAGCGAAGCGGTAAGAAAAAAACTCGGAACTCGGATATACGCTCGAGTCGATTTAAAAAATTAGAAAGCAGAAAATTCATCGAAGAGGGGCAAGAGCTTTTCCTGTAAACTTTCCGGAAGGTATATCCTGGTATCCTGGATCGGATATTCGGGGTTTGCACGCCACACGTTTTATGCTTTCCAATGATGCGATCGACTCGAGTTTCGGATGAGTACATTTTTGAATGCGTACTCGCCAGTTTTAATTATAGATACGCGATAACTATTGTATTCTGCCTTGTCCTCTATATCTTAATAGCTGTATAAAAAGAACGCTCACCGCATTAGAATACTATAACGAAGTTGTAAAGTTCCTCCGAGAACAGCGCGTATTAATCTTTTCTGGAAAGTTGAAATTTTAATTTTAATTTAAAAGAAAATAAACTTTGAAATTAAATTCTACCCCGTTATCTTACGACTCCGATAACATAAGTTTACGTTCTCTTTTCAGGTAATTTGTCAACCGTGTAATGGTACCTCGGTATCTTCAAAACGGTCCAGCTAACATCGCGGTTCGGTTTAATAACATCTGTTGTAAGGCTTAAAAATAACGTAGAGCTTCTTTATTGCACAAAGGGTAAGTAACTCATAGTCGCTTCATTTTTAATTATTTTTCTTTTCACCTGTAACAATTACCGAGGTCAATTAAAAAACCGAGACGCGCATTTACGAGTCTAAAATATGTACGCTTCTGCATCACAGAGACATATTTAAGAATAATACGAATGGTTGTAGAAAAAAATTTATTACGAGTTGAAAGTAAAATAATAAGCGAGGTAACTAAGGTCATCGATTAAAATGATAAAAGAAAAATGAAGTAGGACGTAAGTAAGAAAATAAGCGGTTGTGTGACTAATAAAAAACTACGCTGTGGAAGAACGAGAGGGGATGGAGAGGGGGAAGGGCGAGGGCGAGGGAGAGAGAGAGAGAGAGAGAGAGAGAGAGAGAGACAAAGAAAATTACAATCCGTTCAATGAAAATAAGTAACGCTAAACGATCGCGTCAAGGAATACAGACAACCGTGTTAAGTGTAAATCAGTTATAAAAAGAAAACGAGCAGAAAATTCAACATTAGTAATAAATACTAAAGGCTAAATATGAAAAATAGCCGTTTCATTAGGAGAAACATTAACGAAGGAGTTACAACTTTTTAAATTATCGTTATTCTATAATGGGTATAATTGAAACGAATCGACAACCGATAGCGGAAATACAATTCGATAACTACTAATATTATAAAAACCGAGTGCTCGAGAAAAAAGTTTTGGATAGAAATTAAAACTTTCGGTTTCTAAGGTCAAACGAGTCGATACCCTCGCTCGTTCGATAGTTACGTGCTTCTGTAATTAGAATGAGAAAATGCGTACGAAAACCCGTCATTAAAAGCAGTGAAAATAATCAATTTTCGTGTCCAACTTTTTAAATAATTTTTTAATAATAGTTCCACTGTATACGCTAATACGAGCGTATCTTCGTCGAGTATTCGACCTTGGAATCGAACTTTGCTACTTTTACCGTTATTATCTAACCAGGAATGTACATTTAAAACGGCTATTTTCTTTTTCAATTTCTCTTCGACGCGGTTATTTGCGTTCCAAGATAACCACGATTTAAAAAATAGGGCTCCTATTATAAAATCTTCCGAGTGCATATTTGCGCGCGAAAGAATGTCTTCCGGATTTCTTTAAAACGTATTTATATTCGAGAAATTTGATCGATTCGCGATACCGGCGGTTTCGTTTCGAACGGTGAAATTTTATAAGAATCGAGATTGTAAATTAAACGACATCGTTGTTAATCAAAGGTAATTTGTAAGATTATCGTATAATAACCTTAATTAACCTAAGAGGCGATCATTTATTAACATTTCTTTATTATGCAATTACAACGTAAATACTTAGAAATATGGACGTAGTATTAATTTTCGCGCGTTATCCGTTTCACGCAACGCTCCGACGTTTATTTTAAACGATGCTTAATCGGGTATTAAAGAGCTGATTTTCTTTTCGTCACCGAGGGGAATAAAAATTTTTTTATAATTGCGAACGAGCGAACGTAATCGCGACGGTCGAAAATGCAAAGTTAATACCGTGAGTTAATACCGTGAGTTTTCGAACGCGAAAAAAACGTTTTCGCGCGCTTTCGAGAGACGTTTGCTCGCGATCACGGAAGCGATATCCGATAAGGGATAAAATAATTTCGATCGGCCCCGCGTGACTCCGCGCTTCTGGAAAACCCATTGGGAATATCGCTTCCAAGTTCGGGAGGCAAACCCGGTCTATGCCGGTCCGAAAACGAACTTCGAGTCGGCGGCGATCGAGTTTTTTTAGCGAAGTTAAGGTTGTTCCGCGAGCGATCGGAAATCGGGTCGACGAAGATGCAGATACGATCGCCGTATTCGCAGAAATAATGGCTCGGTCCACGAAGAGAAACGAGTTTCCGAGAGAGGAGGAGAGACGGCGGAGAGACGGCGGAGAGACGGAGGAGCGGAGTGGAGAGGAAAGAGAGGAAAGAGAGGAAAGAGAGGAAAGAGAGGAAAGAGAGAAGCGAAAGAGAGAAGCGAAAGAGAGAAGCGAGAGGGGCGAGTTGATAAAGGCGAATTAGGAAGACGGGAGATAAGGGGGCAGACAAAAGGCCGGGAAAAAGACACCGAAAAAGGGAATAAGCGCACGCGAAGGATTCGGAGAAAGAGCGAGGAGAGAAAAGGAGGAAGAATTAAAAAAGGTAAACAGCGATCGGATCGCGGCCGGGAGATGATCGAGCGAAAGCAATGGAGCGGGGCGAGAGGGAAGAGGCGGAGAAGCGCGAGATAATGCGGAATTAAGTAGGTACGAGTCCGCGGGAGAGTGGGGAAGTGGGGATCTCTCAAGGATAAAAAGAGTATTACCGAGTCGCGGTCTCCTTCTCTCTCTCTCTCTGTCTCTCGCGGTCGCGGTTCCACCTGTCACCTGGTTTCTCGCTTCTCGGCAGCGGCGGCGGCAAAGACGACGGCGGCTAAGACGGCGGCGGCTAAGACGGCGAAGGCGACGACGACGGCGACGGCGACGGCGACGGCGACGGCGACGGCCAACGTCAGTCGCGACTCGGTGTGTGCGCGCGCCGCGCGGCCAAAGGACCACGGCAACGGCCAACGACACTCGCTTTTCCAGTCGATCGCCTCCTCGCGCGGTCGGTCATTCAGTGCACGCGCGGCCGACGCGAGCGACGCACACTCGGTATCTTCTCGTCGTGGAGGAGGGAAGGAAGTCGAGCCGCGGCCGACGAGAGGCTCGGGCCCTTGCACACATGAGCGACATAACCTCGAAGGGCAGCGAGGAGCAGTGGCGCCGCGGAGCTCGTGCATCGAGACGCCGAGTCTTTTGACGGGGATCCCCGCCCCGGGGATGGCTCGAGCAGGGGCCGCCGGCTTCGTACTCGTAGAGGCCTTCATGCCGTCGAGGTGGAGCGAGCAGCCATGAGCTTTTTAAGCCTCCGCAGCCGCCTCCTCCAGAGCCTCATCCTGGCCCTTATCGGCCTCACCTTCTACACCTACTACAGGACAACGGCCAGCGAGATCCGGCAGTATGCCTTTGTGCGGAGCTACAGTGAGCACCTTTTTCTTCCTTTACACCCTGGGATCCGGTGCTTGCACCTCCTGCCTCCGGTTCCTGCCTTCGCTTCCTCCCTCCGGTTCCTGCCTTCGCTTCCTCCCTTCGCTTCCTCCCTTCGCTTCCTCCCTTCGCTTCCTCCCTTCGCTTCCTCCCTTCGCTTCCTCCCTCCGGTTACTACTCCAGCTTCTCCCTTACGAGAGCTTTTTTCCTTCTTGGCTTGTGCTTGCGTTCCCTCGAGCTTTCGTAGCTGCCCTTGGCTTTACCTTGGTAGGAAGTTGTCCTCCTCTCCTCCGCCCCTGTGCTTTTCTCCCTTGAAATGCTCTATTTTGCTTTGATTTCCCAGCCCTTCTCGCGAGCATCCACTGTGCGGTTGCATCGCAGAGTTTACTCTAACGTGATATAACGAATAAATTGACACGTTTATTCGATTGGAAGCTGTACAGAGAACGAACGTTAATTTAAGACCCCTGTAAATTATTTCTGAGTTGCTGGAACGTTTCGTTATATTTATCCTATGTTTATTAAAATTATGACAACCGTAAATTCAAAACTAATGCTAAAGTCAAGGTCTATCGGTCTTGAATCCAGTGAACGGCTATACAAAGATATATGTGAATTGTAAATTTGTCGTTTCTAACTTTCATTTTTGTTGGACTTTTAAGGTGGTAACGAGTCGGAAGTGGTAACGCTTCTGAAACGTTTATCCTTCGCTTTCCTCCCTATAAAAAAGTCATAAACGTTGATCCGTAATTTACTTGTAGAAAAGTTTACAAGCTGGAAATCTCTAGAAAGTGTTGGTAGGATATTTAAATAAAGAAACACGTACATTCCCTCACACATAAACACGCGTATAAACACACACGCGCGCGCGATTATGAATAAGCACGCAGTCAAGAATTTATCACAAGTCATAATCGTTACAGTCTCTCGGTATTCTGTTGAACTTAGCGATCCGAACAGTCGTCGTTGTCCTATACATTTTTCTCTAATTTCTGACTGTCTTTATTATTCTAAAGATTCTCATTTAAAGAGTAGAGATTTACAAGAAAAGTAATAATAATAAATGTCTAAATTTAATTATGATTTGCTTTTAAACTTGTCAACCCCGAGTGTAAATAATATTTATTTCTATATATTTTTTGCTCGTGAAAATAAAAAGTAGTAACTTTGAGTTTGTACATTTTTTAATATCGTGTTTAATAGTTACACACCATTATTTATTATTAAAGGTTGATTGGTTATTATTCTTTTACTGGTATCTAAAAATTGGTACTATAATTCTTATCTCCAACGATGTTACGAGCTTACTAATGAAACTTGTAAAGAATTCTTAATTTCGAGCTTGTATATTAAATAGAGACTAACGATAGAAGTAGCACGATAAATAATTACCACTGATGTAAAATTATTCGTGTAGTAAGATAATAGAAAGATAAAAGCATCTCTTGACTTACTTGCAATTGATAACTCACTGTTTTATTTAATAATTAAACCTTAGATCATTTTCTTTTTTTACGTTCAACTAATATTTTGTCTACTTGCGGGTCTGAGTACGCATGCATAATCAACGTACCGTCAATGTTAACTTGAACTTTTGTAACTCTGTATTAACATTTTTTTATATTTTATATTTTATTAACAACCACAAATTTATTATGAGTTTTATTGTACGCCGATGATATTATACCGGTTATCTTACTAAATTTTATTCGTGTCATTTCAAAATACTTTTAAAGATCTTTTCTTTTTTAATCTATTTGCATAATCTAATGTGATTATTAGGCTATATATTAACAATTTATATTGCATGAATTAAATTTAATGTAGTTATAATTCTGTACAAAGCTCAAATAAAAAATTCCTTATTGGATATTTTTGCTTGTACTTTCACTTTAAATTTGCATAATTGTATACGTATTATTATATTTATACATTGATATGCTAACTAAACGTCTTCCAAAAAATAATTTAATCATAATCTAATATTATGAATTGCTGTTTGTTTGAATTTCTTTATTTCATTGTTTACTTTTAATAAAAATACTATTTATATAGAGACGTTTCAAAACATAATATTAGTTTAGAATAAAAGTTATTACTTGCATTAGTAGACTTCGAACCTAGCAATTAATTCTGTTGCAAGTAAAAAAGTTACAGGCGAATCAAAAAACATACATCAACGTATATGTGTTGAATATTATTTAAATTTCTATCGATAAATAATTTACGTTACTTCAAGAATAAAATAGGTTATGTTTAAACAATATATCATTATTAAATACTTCAATTTAGTAATAGTACAATTAATAACATTCATAAAATTTAATAATTGGTTTAATTGCTGGCTAAATAATATTTTTGCAGTAATATTTTATATGCATAAATTGTAAAAGTTTGAAGTTTGCATAAAGCAAAAAAAGCTATTTTTAAAACACTCTTTTTAGAGCGTTGCTTAATTTTTCGCTGGTTTTAGATGCACGTATTTATAAATATCACAATATAAGTAACCTACTATTCAAATATGTAAATTAGATTTAAAAAATAATTAAAAAAAGGAACTTTTATTTGAGCTTAAACAAAAGAAAAAATTTATTTTTTATTTTATTCATTGTAAAATTTTTATTTTATTTATTTGTATGCAAATGCACAAACAAACTCATTCCATCTCTAATACATGTAATACAAATTTTTAATAATAATTTAATAAGATACGTACATATAATATATTTTACTATAATCTTGGTAATAGCATTTATTTTAATTTAATTTACAAACATTGAATTTATAAAGTGTCAAAGAATACGTTACGCGAACATTTAGAATTACTTATTTCTAAGAAAGTATTATTTTCTTGATTTCATTTGTAAAAAATATCAGAATTATTTTATACTATTATCTTTTCAAATGCACAACACGAAACAGAAATATTTTAGAAAACATTTTGCAATATAACATATTGAATAATATTTATAATTATAGCTTCGATCAAAGAAAAACTTGTTTTAGTTCACTTTTACTCCAACGCATATTTCTGTTATGAATTAAACGCCTTTAATTATTTATGATTAGAAAGAAAACTTATTTAAAGTATCTATTTTTATAAAAAAATTTGCGTAACAAAATGAATTGTTTTAATTATTAAATAAGTTTTGTCTTTATTTTTATTTTATTTTGTTATTTTAGTTATAAATATAAACGTACTTCTATTTATCAAAAGGCGCATTGTTTGACTCTTTTATTCAAAATTAAATTAAAAAGTATGGGTGATCGTTTGATGTGACGTTGATCGATCAGACACAATTTTACTTCGTGAAAATAACGACATAACAAATATTATAATTTAACTCATAATATAATTTAGATTTATTTTATGCAACGACATCTTTATTTATTCTTAGATTACTAAGAACCTTGATAATGAATCAATGGATTACTTATCTCGATCGATGAAAGATAAGATTTATAAATAGTTGGAAAATGTCAAACTCGATGAATATTTATAAAAAAATTTAAGCAAACTTTGCTTAAGTATCTAAATAAACTACTAAGCGTGCACAGATGATCTTTTAAAACTAATTTTAGAACTAACTAGTAGAAGGAGTAATTTACACAAAGAATTCGTTTCATACGTCAAAACAAGTATTTATTACATCTAGTAAATCATGTCGCGAATGAGTTTTAGTACTCGGTTCGCTAGTTTAACAAGCCAAAATCAGATTTCTGAATAACATTAGCCGCGCAACTCTTACTTAACGAGAACGATCGATTAACGCGTAAGAAAAAAAAAATTTTCTCGCCGCTATAAAATGCGTTGGATGTCCAACGATACATCGAACCTTTGGATTTTATCGTTTCACGTTTGAATCGATTATAAGTGCACGCGCGAACTCGCGGAACAAGTTCACCGCCGATCTCGAGGTGATCGATCCTTCTATCGCCTAATAACGTCAAAAACTTATTCAATTTACTTTCCAATGCAACTGACATATATAAACGTCGAGTTTTCACTGCTTTTATGGAGTTAAACGTCTAACGAACGCCGAATGAATATCGAATATACGGAAAATTCGATATTTCGTTGTTGAGTCTTCGTTCGAGCGATAAGCTTATTTTTATGTTAATTTTTAGGAAGCCTTGCACACCGATGAGTATATTAAAACCAATATATATTTAACGTTCTTTCGGTGCTTTGTAAATCAATTATCGAAGTTTAAACAAACTCTGAAACTGTATCTAGAAAATTTTTAAATAATCCAACGATAATCTAAGGTAAAAATAATTTTTTCGTAACGTATAGATTTTCATTAGAATTTAAACCCCAACAAAATTACGATCAATTTTTTATCATTAATGCATATTTTTCAATAAATTATAAATATTATTAGTCGAATAAAAATTATTCATTTTCTCCAACGATACGATCGCTTTTAAAATTATAACTTGTTTTAACTCGATGATACGCAATGATGTATTTTTCTGCAAAGTAACTATAATACCAGCTTACGGAAATAATAGAATTCCTCGTTAAGAATTAATACGAGCATAAAATTATTAAAGAAATATTAAAGAAAACTCTATTACTTTTATAAATTTACGTTATTCGCAGTTCCAGTTTAACGTAATCAAGCTTCTTACGATAATTACATTTTCTTTTAAATTCGAATAAAAGGAAATTTCAAAATTAAACTTGCTGAATATTTAATATACGGTGTATCGGTATAAAAATTTTTTCTTCGAAGGTCGTTAAATATGATAATAATTTTAGTAGCATTCGCAAGAGAATGCAAGAATTTTTTTGTTAATTAACAGGTCTTTCCACGTGTTAATAGAAAACGGCAATCTTGGTACATTTTTCTCTTTATACGTACATATATTCATCATTGCTAATGTAGTAGAAAGTTGGGGTTTCGTTATCTCTCGTTCGTTCGATGGAATATTTAAAAGAAAATTATGTACGAATAGAAACGCACGTTGTAAAACAAACGTACGTCTTTCATTCACGACGTCTTTTATTCATGAAGCAAAAATTGATTTTCCAACTCGTCGGACTTTAAGAATGAACACCAAACGAAAAATTTCTCGACGTCCGATATCAGGATAGGACCGGTCGTTCGGGATATTCGATATAAAAATCGTGACATTGATTTTTTTATTTACGAATCGGACGAGAGTCAAAGAAAAACGAGAATACGAAACGAAAAATGTTTTGCAAAGTTTTCAAAGCGAACGCGATCGATCGCTTTATCGGATCGATATATTTTCGTAACTTTAAACTTTCCATTATTAATTTACTTGCCGCTAAAATATGCAGCGTTAGAAAATCGAAAGAAAAAAATAGAAACCAGTTGCACGTATTTATGAAATTCAGAAAAATAGAAACCAGTTGTACGTATTTACGAAATTGAGCGACGCGAGAATTCGAGAAAATTGTCGACGATTCGTTCATTTCGATCGGAAAAGTCAACGTCCGATCCGGGAAAACGCTTTTCATAAAAAAAACACGCATCGAGCGACAACGAACTCGCCGAATAGAAAATAGTTGAAACGAGCGACGCTCGGGAATATCGAAACCGTTGAAACCGGCAGCTCCGAGACTCGCGGCACAATCGAAAGGAAAACAGGGGGAGAGAAAAAAAAAAGAGAAAAAAATCGGACGCGGTAAAGCGAACGAAGCGTCTCCCGAGTCTCCCGATGGACATTTGGTTTCTCGGTCTCGCTCGCAAACGAGTCGCGCGTTCGCGATGCGACTCGACACATGCGCTTTGAATTTCACGGATCGAAAACTCGAACGCGGGAGAATGTCGACGTTATCAGCGAGGGGAGGAGGAGAAGACCGTTGCGAAACTTCGGAATTACGCGAATTCGCTACAATGGACTAAGCAGAAAATTATCGTTAGAGCTAGAAAAACTTGGGCAATAAGCGACATTCCTCGTTGCGGTGAAAGTTTCCGAGCCGATGCATACAAAATTGGCGATCGGCTCTTCGAAAATTCGAAAATTACGCGACACCCAAATCATTCCAAGGCTGCGCTTCCGGTGATGTCCGGACTATTTTTATCCGCGTCGTTTCTGTCGTTTCTGTCGTTTCTTACTTTTCTACGTTCCTGGACTTTCGTCGCTAAATTCTGGTAAACGGTTCGCGGATTCCGATAAACGTAACCTCGAACCACGGCGTAAATTATATTTCGATTTTGCGACGTTACGTAAATCATCGACCGACGATGCGCTATTTTCATTAATACCGTCGACGACGTTATTCCGAATCGATACTTTATATTTCGATGCTCGAAACCGATTCGCGATTATTATCCATTTTCGAAAAGTGTGCAAGGTCGGGAAAACATACGATAGCCCTGAAAGTTGATATTTTCGATCGAAGAAGTTTTAAAGGAACGATTAAAGTTATACCCAACCGCAATCGAATAATTATACAACTTTTCCCCTATACGCTTCTAGAGATTTTAAAAATCACGGAGAAAATGAATAAGTTCGCCAAGTGAATTATAGAAAATTACCGATCAATATTGATCGAATTAAGCCAGAGTTTAATCTTCGATGTTGCTATTGAACGCGTGACTAACCCTCGACGTTTATATAAGCATAGATGCTTTTCATCTCGCGTATTTGAATAAATTTCTCGCGATCGTAGCCATTGTGTTTATCTTTGCTAAAAGGCTTCGCGCGTAATTTACTTTCCAAACGCTAACGCTTCATTTACGCGTATCAAACGAGCTTTCTTTCGTCGAAAGTATCGTAAATAACTCGATCCCGACTCATCCAAGTACAAAAGCGTGGATCGCGATTAATTAAGACGTACCCGAAGCATCGCACGATTACGCAATTAAAATTTCTGCTCGCCACATTGGATCCCGATCGAATCATCCATCGATCGCGACGTTCGAAAGACGATGCAAGGGTCACGGATTTTTCTCGCGAGTAGCGAACGAACGAACGAACGAACGAACGATTCCGAGTCTCGTCCGTTGGTCCGCTCGCGTCGACGCTCCAACCCGATCCTAATCGTAATTATAATTTTGCGGCTAAAGCTTTTGGGAGAAGCCGACGAACTCGTGGAACTCGAGGAACTTGAAAAACTCGAGGAACTCGAGGAACGCGAGGAACGCGAGGAACGCGACGAACTAGTATGAAACCTTTTTCCGATTGTTCACAGATCGTTCCGCCTACTACGAACCGGTCCACGGCCACGCGAACGCGAGCAGCTCGGACGTACCCTCGACGCCACTGTCGCGGAACCTGAGCGGCACCGACAGCGCACCGAGTCCGACGCTCCTCAACCTCGGCAACGGATCGCATAACCCGGGCGGCAACGCGTCGAGCGTGATCACCGTCATCTCGGCGCCCTCCAACTCTCTCTCCTCGGCGTCCTCGTCCTCGTCCTCGTCCTCGTCCTCGTCCTCGTTATCGGCGAGCACGGGCACTAGCACTTCGACGAGTACGACGACGACGACGACCACGACGACGACCACGACGACGACCACGACTACCACGACCACGACCGTCGCCCCCTCGACCGCGGCCATCGTTGACAAGGACTCCGCCAGGGCGATCTACGTATCCGGGCACACGGTAGCCGTCTCCGAGAAGTGTCCGGACTTCGGCAAGTTCATGGACCTCGTGATCATCGTCATGTCCGCCCCGACCCACATCGAGGCTCGCACGGCCATTCGTCAGACTTGGGGACACTTCGGGCAGCGACGCGACATCGGCATCCTCTTCATGCTCGGCAGCACCAACGACCCCAAGTTCGAGAGGAGCCTCGAACGCGAGCAGGAGATGTACGGGGACATGATACGCGGGCAGTTCATCGACTCGTACACGAACCTCACCCTCAAGACGATCTCGACCCTCGAGTGGGTCGACAGCTACTGCTCGGAGGTGAAGTTCGTGCTCAAGACCGACGACGACATGTTCATCAATGTCCCGCGACTCGCCTCCTTCATCAACAAGCACAGGCGCGACAAGAACGTGATATTCGGTAAGCTGGCTAAGAAGTGGAAGCCCGTGAGGAGCAAGTCGAGCAAGTACTACGTGTCTCTGGCCCAGTACAAGAGGCCCTTCTACCCGGACTTCTGCACGGGACCGGCTTACCTCATGTCCAGCGACGTCGTCCGCAGCTTGTACGAAGGTGCCCTCAACGAGACCTTCCTCAAGCTCGAGGACGTCTTCGTCACCGGGATCGTGGCCAGCAAACTGGGCGTCAAACGCGTCCACGCCAACGAGTTCCTCAACCGGAAGATACCGCACAGTCCGTGCAACGTCCAGCGGGGGATCAGCATACACATGGTCAAGTACAGCGAGCAGTTCGACCTCTGGAAGAAGCTGCTCGACGGCAAGACCAAGTGCAAGCCTTAATCCCCGAGACGGTAGTTTTTTTTTTTTTTGTTTTTTTTTTCTCTCTCTCTCGTAATTTTGTTTCGGATACTCTCGAATCCGGAAGCTGCGGATGCGAATCACGGAACTCGGAACTCGGAACTCGGAACTCCAAACTTCAATATAAATATGTCCGGTTATTTTACACTGACGCAGTGAAGTTGGATTCGATTCGAGCCCCGAATGTTTTTTTTCGCGGCGAACGCTTCGGAATCTCGGGGGTTAGATTATTCTAGGTTAAGCGAACTTCCGAACGATTTCCACGACCTTGGTTGGTATTCGCTTGGTTGGAATCGAGCGAAGGTCGCGCGAAGCGCCGCTACCGATTCTTTTTCAGGTTACAGCAAACGCATTTATATTATCGAGCATCGCTTAAACCCTAGCCAATGAGATTCGAGAAATCTTACGATCACTTACGTTGCAAACCCTTTTTTACCCAAGTACTTAAAAATAAAGAGAATGTAATTATCTTAATTAACGGTTAACTTTTCTCTAAGCTTACGTTCGTTTCCATGATTTCGATTACTTTCGCTTAAACGCTCTCGATCGAGTCTTATTTTTATGAGTCGGTTTAAAAGGGTACGAATTAAAAAATTAAAATATCAAAAAAATTCAAAACGGAGTATTTCGTTATTGAATCGCGCGAGTTTGTCATTCTCGGTAATATATCGAAATTCGAAAACTCTCCCGTCGACTTGTGTTTCTCTTTCGAAGAGAAACGCGACAAGAGAATTTTCTCGCGTTTGATTAGTTTCTTTGCCTGCGATGTATCGCAGTAGTCAGCTTTGCATCGAATAAAAAAATGCAAACAGCCATTTTTCATTAATATTTCATTGTCTTTTAGTATAAGTTCGTCGTAAACGAATCACAGTCGAGTCGAGTGCCTCTTTAAGGTAGAAGATATTTCAGAAAAAGGAAAAAAGATGCGACGAAAGTTCTTCGTTGCATTTTAAAAATTATTAGGGTACACCCACCCACCCAACCACCCCACCACCCCACCCTCACACACACACACACACACACACAAATACACGCGCGCACGATGATGTTCCATGTACGAAGTAGCACGCGAGAAAGAAAGAAAGAGTAAAAAACGAAGAAAAAAAAGAAAAAAAAAAGCAAACTCACCGAAGTTTCGAGAACGTAGGGCTTCGGTGCAATCCTGTTTCCTTAAATCGAAAACCCGCTCGCTATCTTCTTTCGTGGAACGTCGTTAAATATTGCGTAATAGAATAAATAAATCGATGATACTTAAGCTAAACTAAATGAAATTCTATTTGTACCTTGTTAAAGTATGAATAACACTTCGTCATCGCTTTTCAAAAGATAATCATTTCTTTGATGTGCAATATGACGTTGTTAGATCTTAAATCGTAATTTTTTTATCATAAGCTCTTATACGTAATTTTTCTGGAACTCTAATTTATACGAGGTCGAACCCGCGAATATGAAAAAGACTCGATGATAATGAATATTGTACTGAAGCTGATTTGTAAAAGACGAAAGAGAACAAATATTGTAAAATAATTGAATTTTTATATTTTTGACAAACCATACAGGTTATACAGATATTGTACTTAATAAGATATACTCAGTTTTCGAGCTCACGCGTTTCCTTTATGTTTTTGTTCCTGTTTGTGAGTTATTTCGGTGCAATTTTTCGTCTAACGTTTAAAACGTTCTGAGTATATTTACAACAGGCATTACAACTAATGTAACTTCCATAATTCTCAGTTTTCGAACTATTCTGTTTTTCTTTTTTTGTTTCTCTTTGTAATATTATCTAGTCAGTGCCTAGATAATCATACTCACTTTTACGCAGTTGTATACATACTTTTAAACGTTTTCGCTCAACTCGTCGAATTTTTGTACACTCGAAAAGAAATCTTAACAGTTTTTGTCTGTAAAAATATTACAGCTAAAATATCCATTACATGGGTAATTGGTTTACACTTTACACATATTTACCTTAACAGTTTTATTTCAACGAGTTTTATCCGTTGTATAAAGACTCAATTGGTGAAATTAAGATAACTTTATTTGTTAATTTATCGAACAAAAATTGGACAAGCGAAAAATGTTAACAGTTTACACACGTGTTTTTATCGTACAAAAGTGCAATAAGTGTTACGGTTTTTCTTTTTCTTTGTATAAATTTGTTACCGACGAGGTGGTTAAAAATTATAGTTTCTTAAGTGCCATAAAATGCGAAGTGTGAACATTATATCGTACTGCAGTTTTTAACATTAGAAAAAGGAAAAAACTGTGTTCCTACGTACGTTATGTTTTTAAAAACAACAAAAAAGATTTTTAATGCTGCCTTATTAGTTTGCGTAGTATAGCTTTTAAAGTATTTTAAATTAAGCATTCCCTTGGGATCAAAATTTATATCTTTATTTTAATTAGCAAATTTATATCCTATTGGATAATTTTTATGTACTCGCTTTTATAAAAAATTATTTTCGTAATTTTTCTACGAAAAATTGCCATTTGAAATTAATTTTAATTTTAATTTTAAATAAATAATTATTTATTTATAAAGTATTGATTCAATAAATTATTCTTTATACCTATGAATACAATTTTTTTGTGACTTCATTTTTACTAAATGTTTCAAGACTTCGGAGGTAATTGGTACTTTCAATGGTAAGAAAAGTGACTTTTTTTTTTTTTAAATAATGACATATCAAGGAAATAACCCATTACTCGATCACTGAAACCGTATCTACTGCTTCTGTTCAACCAAGTTATTTATATTTATGAAAGAACTCGCGTACCAAAGAAATGAAAATTATTTCCCATTCCGCAAAAGAAAATGAATTTCTATACACAAAAAAATTCAATTTTGTACATTTCTTTATTATTGCGCAAAATGTAGTTAACGAAAACATATTTTTAGATATAAAAATTATATAAATTAAAAAAAAAAGCTCCTACCTTTCGATTTTAGCAGCGTATTTTTAATAAATAATAAGTACACAATTTATAAAACTAGCAATTTACAATCTTTCGCCTAAACAGTGTAAAAATCAAATGCCTCGATATACAGGCAATGGGACCCAAAAATCCATTGTTGCAATATAAACTTTAATTAACCAAATATATTCGTTGGTAAAAAATAAAAATATTGCATAATTTTTCTCGAGATAAAGATCTTAATAAAAATGAGTGATATCTTTTACTCGTAATATTAACAAATCAAAAACATCAATCATACGTATATGAAAAAGTGATAGTAGGTACTATATTAATTAATATACGAATTATTGAATTATAATTTAATTGTAAACGTAATTTCAATTTTAGAAAAATACCTTTTATTCGTCGAGTGTTTTACAAAATCGACTTTTTGATCACTTATTATCCAGTTATAATGATTATAACGGTAAACAATTATAAAGATCCGATACCAAGCACGAAAAATTATTTATGAATAAATAGTTATAAAATTCATAAAATGGATTCAGTATTAAAATATGTATATTTAATCACTCTCGTAGTCGAAAAAATGCAATACATCTTATTATATCGAATTACGAACAAGAATGCACTGAAAAAGAATCCTTTAGAAAATCATGTTGTAAGTATAATTCCTTTCAAATATTTTATTTATTGCGATCGAATTTGTGATTCTTAATAATTAGTAACAAAATGGTACACAGAAACTGTCGTATTATTTATAATCTAACGAAGTAAGTTTTCTCGTGCGACTGTCTGTGATGGCTAACCGATCAACTCAAAATTTTTAACGTGATTTTATTTTCAATATAAAAATAACGATTTTATTTTGGTCAGTAAAAATGAAAAAAAAATTATCAAAATATACAAAGATAGCCTAGAAATAAAAGCCAATGGCAGACATCATTGAAATTATTTTTTCGATTTATCAGAAATGCAAGCAGATGCTTTACAAATAACCAAACATGACGTGCACTTTAGATAGATAAGCGATACATACTTTAAATGTGTAAAACTTTTTATCGTTAACGTGAGCGCACGTGTTCCGATCCGTGTCTGATCTGCTTTGTTTAATGGACACGTAAAGCGAAGAATTTCAGGCTGCTGACTTTTTAATTCAATAACAAAAGATTAGCTGACAGTATGGGAAGTATGTCAACAGATTATCAATACTTCTTTCAAAACAAACCTCCTATCAACAATGAACAATTAAAACTACTCGAAGGAAAAACTTCCGAATTAGAAAAATGGTTACTCGCAAACCTTAATTACAGCGTCGTTTAAATTAATATTTATAAACATATATTATACAATGTTTTTATTACTCTATTTCAAAGAAAACTTTAATTTAGTTTATTAGTTACTTTTTTTTAGGAAAATAATTTTGTTTTTAATACTTGATATTAAAATATTTTTATTCATTTTCTATCCTTCTTAAATATTCGGTTTAAACTTATACGAAATATTTGTAATAAATAATTATCAGGTTCGAAACTTTTTCGTTTTTTATTACTAAACAAATATATTTCGAGTCGACAAGATATTCGTAAAATTTGTAATGAATTTTATTAAATTTTAGTAATGTCACTTTAATAAAGTTAAAATTATCATATTCGAATAATTTCTCGTTGATTAAAAATCAATCATATATTACTATGTAACACTGCAAAATACTTGAAACGACCGTCAAAAAATAAAATTAATTGAAAAAGTAAACGCAATCGCAGTTCATACATTTGCCCAATTTTGATATTGTTTTTATTACTACTTTTATGTAGTATTTTATACCGTTTGTAAAATAATTGCACAAATACAGAAGTCAAATATATCAAATATAATCGGAACGGAATCAATTTCCAAGTGTATTGTATAAGTCGTTTCAGTGATTACATTTTTAAGGTCAGATCTTTTTGTTTTAATTAGAACGTATGTACGAGATTAACAAAATTCTCGATAAAAGTTTTTTCATTAAATATCTTAAATCCTGAAAAGTCTAAATTTTATGGAAGCGACTTTCGATCGATACTTTCTTTTTCGTATCACCTTGTAATTATACTAAAAAAGATGAACGGCTTCTTTTATTTTCTTTAGATGCATAAAACTATATTTGTAACTGAAAAGCAAAATTACATTACGCATTCTTTAGTTATACTCCAAATAAACAAAGAACAGGATGACTCAAATTTATTTAGTTAATTCCATTTTATTAAGGAAAAAACTTTATAATTGAACTATTAGTAAATAAATTCTTTAATTCCAGTGTGTGACAACTACATCATAAAAGTATTCTCGGAAATAATTATTTGTTAGTCGAGCAATTTCTTGGAAATCGTTTGAAGAATTATGATTTAATTCGTCGCTGTAACTTCACGATATAGATACAAATGCAATAACAAATTATATAAATAAAACTAATTGATGAAATTAAATAATTATATAAAGGCGCATTTTTTCGGGGGACAGCTATAATTATATGTAAACTACGCAAAAATTAAGAGATGATACCGAGGTATTTTCTTCGATGATACTTTAGTCAATTATTTCTTCATGTGTGAATGCGGATATATAAAAGAACGAGCGTTTTTCCAATATGTAACGTTCATAAAACTGTTAATGTTCAGAATAAACTTTCAGACCTGATGGTGTATAACATTGACTTTCTTTTAAAAAAAAAAAACAACAAATTCCAGAATATATCCTTTTATTTAATTATTTATATTATTAGTGTTTGTTTAATTTACACTTCAAAAGTAAAAATCGAATGAAATAACTTATCCCGAATATTCGTGTATATTTTATTATTGATTTTTAACTTTGTTTTTCACGTTAAGACTGAATAAGTAATAAATCTGTAGAGTGAAGTTTGTTCAAATACGATAGTTTTGTCTAATATTGTAATATGAATTTGACACGGTGAAATAAAAGTTGCAAATGTAAATAAATAATCAATTCATTCATTATACACTTTATTGAAATTTAAAATGTCTGAAAAAAAAGAACAAATCATAAAATAGTTATCCTTCCCCTTTTACGAACCGTATAAATTAAAACTAATATCTTTTGTTTTGCAATTTCAAACCTTAAAAATTATTCGTACAAAATATTGAAATTGTTCGATATATCGATCTAATATATAATCAATAAATTATTATTATAACTTTTCCTTTTTTAGTTAATAAACTTGATTTTAATATTTTATTAATTCTCTTCGTATCAAAAAGTTTTTATTATGATTTTTAGTGGTACGATTATGATTTGAATACTAGTTTATTACTTAGAACTATCAGAGTGAATCGTACAAGTCGATTATAAACATCGACTTGGATAGTTTACCAAACCGCGTTTGCATACTAATCTGTAATTACGTTCCGGTAAGTGGCTACACTTATACAAATAAATAAATAATAATTCAACATACAAAAAGATGCTTAAAATGTTTTTTATATCAACGCATTCGAATGCGCTCATCTTCCTTATTTATTCTTTGCGCTTCCTCGTATCAAAGATTCATTTTTAGCTTTCTCAATTTCTTAAACAGATGTAATTCAGCGTTTAAAATCTTGATAAGCATATAGAAAGTGTTAATGTATTCCTTAATGTAAAACAAGAAGTTTCAAGATGACAGGGACTAATTTAATTTACATAATCGAACGAAATGACCGACATTTGTGGTTCGTCGTACGTTCGAAGCATTCCGTATCGTCTACATTAAAACTGCTACGAATCAATGCAAGAAAATCTTCATCCGGTGGATTAACAAGTAATGCGAATACCTTCTCGGTTAAGTCCGTAATTTGTTGTTATTTTTCGTACAACACGAACTACCGCAATAACACTTCTCTCAACAGCGGAAAACCGAGGTATTAATAAACGCGCGATCGCAAAGAAATACATTGTACAACGTCCGCGAATTTATCACGTATGAGTATATATAGAAAACCGAGCACCGATCATTTTTTTATCATCACCACCAAACTGGTTTTTTTAAAAAAAAATTATCAAAATTATCCCTGTGTAAATACAGCATCTCGTTATTTGCATTTAATTACCTTAGCCGTACGTGTTTACCCAACTTGTCACTATCGACTCACTCCTGTATCTACTAATAATGCTTACCGAGAACAAGGATATAAAGGCTTTGACTAATGTTGAATTAGATCGACTCGTGTATCGACATCGTGGTATCGATGAGAGTAAAGCGACAGGTGTTACTTATGTTTTTGCCGTAAAAAAATTTCAAACGCTCGAAGGTGTTTTTATTTTTACGATGTACGATATTCGATGGATAGTTCGACGGATCGACAAAATTTTCAGTTTATTCGCTCGAAGTCTGCACGAATCTTCGTCGATCGAAGCGATAACGGAAATATTCGTTGAATTTAATATTGGAAAATTATTTACTTAAGCGTAAGAACAGCATTATAAATTAATCGATTAACTTTTCAATCGCACGAATTCGAAATCTTTCGACCGATACGTAAATGCAATGGTAACATTCCTGTATTAAAAAAATGTTTAATCGCAAAATTTTAAATACCGCAATAAATAAAATGTATATAAATTTTAAGCAAATAAATCGAAATAAAATTTTATCGCTAAGCATTATTCATCTTAACGAAGTATATACAATTCATATAAAAAAGTAAAACGATAAAAAATCATTACAAGTGGAATATTTAAAGATCGCTCGCGAGTTCGTACCAACGAAAAGTCATTTTATTAAATTTTTCACGCGAATTTTCAACGCATAATATAACAAAGGTGAATAGTCAAAATTGATTTCCCGCAAGAAAATTTCATTGTGCAAAAGAAATTCGCATTTACGTTTCGAATAGAAAAATATTCCTGAAAACATACTTCCACAATAGGCTAAATTTACATTAACCTGGCTGGAATGCTCTTGACTTTTCTTTGTAATTTGAAAGCAGAATACAGGCATTTGGATAGTTCCAGGATAAAGTCACGGAAAAATGTCGACCGCTAGTTTGATAAGCTGAAATTGAATTCTAGAAATTTTGACGCACCAAATCATTAACATAAGCGTATCGACGAGTTATTTTATTTCTCCTACAACCGATGTTGAATATTTTTACAATTCTTTTTTACGCGTATTCTTAAAGGCGTAACAATGCAAACTTACATTTAAAAAGTCTCCTTTATAAATATACCGTGCGTAATTCGAATTACTCGAGAAAATAATCAAAGGACGCTCTTTTTTTCTACGATTTCTCGCTCGTTCCTCAAGGATAGCAAAAAAAATATAATCATTGATAATTATTTTCGCATCGATCTTACCGATCTTACCATTCGAAATCGTTCTCCGACACACGCGTCTACTTATTAAAATAATCCAAGTTTCTTACCTAATATAATAATCAACAATTCACGCGAATGTATCAATTATAGAAAAAAACTGTGGATGAAAAAAAAACTAAAGCGGATACGTTTGGATGAAGATAGGTAATATTACAAATGGAGAACCGAAGGAAACGTGAAAACAGTTGAAAGAACGAAGTTGGAAAGGAAAGTAAAAACGAGAAAGACGATACGTACGATGAAAGAGAAATTCACGATCGTACATCGAGCGAAAATTCACTCGGCGCTCTTCGCAATTTCGAATCTACATATTTGCATCGGGTCGCGCAAAACGACGTTTCTTTTTTCTCCTTTCGTTGAACGCTCGGTCGACGACGTCGGCGACGTCGGCGACGTCGGCAACGTCGGCGACGCCTCCCACGGACGCGCAATCCTCCGGTAAAATTAAACGACGCCGAGCTTGCGAAAACATCGCTCGCAATCCCTTTTACCGCAGAAAAATGACAGAGGAGCGCGACGTTTTTGCAATCGGTGCCGAAATTCGCACCCGAGAGAAAAGGCAATCGAGACCCAAGTCGAAGGCTGCGCTTCGGTGACGCAAAATTCGCAATCGAATTTTTATTTTCCGAGAGAAGAATCGCGCGCAGCTTTTCGGAATTCGATCGTGAGCGAGTTCTGCAGAATTTCACGGCGATACTTTCATCGCGCCGTCGCGTGGGATGATCGACGTAATTCCCGGGGATCCCTTACGTCAGCGCGGCTAATTCACTTTCATTCCGGACCAAGTAATTCACGACTGCGCGAGACCTCGAGGGATCGCTGAAAACGCGGGAGGTGAAAGCGCCGCCGGTGATTTTCCCGGAACACCCGCATCGTCGCGGCGCCGGGAATTCGTTAGCGTTCGCAACGCGTTGCGGAACGCGTAAACGTCGCGACGCCCGACGTTACAAAAGACGCCTCTTTCCTCCTCTCGAGTCGCGAAATCCTTTTTTCCCCGAAACCGTCCCGCTTTTCTATTAGGATGCGGTATTCGTTCCGAGAACGAATATTATTCCGATCGCGGAGCCTTTGGTCTAGCGCGGTTGGACGGCGCGAGTCAAATTTATCGCTCTCCGCTACCGTACAATGCGTGAGGTTGAGTATAGGTTGAGTATAGGTTGAGGAAAGGTTGAGGAAAGGTTGAGAACAGGTTGAGGAAAGGTTGAGGAAAGGTTTAGCAAAGATCGAGCAAAGATCGAGCAAAGGTCGAGCAAAGGTCGAGCAAAGGCTGGGCAAAGGAAACCACCGTGGCTTTCCTTCGGATATTCTCGGCGTGGGTCGTTGAAGCGCGAGATGAAACGTCGTTGGTCGATCGTTGGAAACGCATTCGAATAAATTAAATACCGGCGATTCCGATTCGATGTACCAGTGTCGAAGAGATTCGTCGAATCGTAATTAACGGTATAGGTTTTTCATCGGAGCAGGTTAATATCTATGAAATGAAATAGTTTCTCGGCGAGCGGAGAAACCGATCGATGTACGAACCGCATCGGCGTGTGTAAGCCACGCGTAAAAATAGTCGTTCGGTAACAGTAATTTTCCCCGATTAGCATCGGCCGAGTCCGTTCCTATTTAGAAATTGTAAGCGGCGGGGATAAAAAATGGGCGAATTAATTCTCTAAATATAGTTTTATTAACGGCACGAACCGCAAAGCAGAACCTCGCGATTCCATCCTCCGAAGCCACGGACGCCGAAGTTACGCTCGATGGCCAAGAGCCAAAGGATGAGCGCGAAAGAAACAGGTTTACCATTCCGAGCATTAGCCCCGGCTAATCCGCTATGCGCTCAGCGAACTGTTATTGGACTGGTTCGGGTGCATATCGGAAAAAAGATAAAACTCTATTCGAGATGAAATAACTATCTTAGCGTGGCTGGAATAATGACATCCGATCGTTTACGGCGTCTTTTTGCGCGAGGCAATAACCGAAATTAAACGCTTGTAAAAACGAGGACTTTTTCTCCCCTTCCGTCTGCACTTCCGAACAACTTTAAACTTTCGTAATGGCGAGATTCGCGGCCTTTACATTTTTACGAGGGGCTTGTATAATTTGGAGTTTAAGTATTTCGCGAAAGCATCCTCGATGAGTTCGTAATATTGGTAATAATTCTTACTAAATAATTTGTACGTAATTAACGAGCGTTTAAAACTGTACCCATTTTATTTACCGTATCGTTGCATCATTCGTATTACAAAATGTTCGATCGGGATTTTAATAAGACCTCTTTACGAATGTAACTTAAACTCGATAATTGATGAAAATTGCACGATAGTAAAATAATTCACGATCGACCGAGTTAAAGAACCATAACTTTCAGGGTACGCTATTGAAATTATCGAAGATAAAAGAAACGATGAAAATAACGATGTAAAATCATCGGTTGAAGAAGCAAATAAAAAATCTCTAGGATATCTTCTCGAATTGTTATCGTCATCTTTAATATAAAAACGTTTAGTGCGTTCGAGCGTAAAGAATAGAGGAAGAAAAGTGTATTACGCGTTGGGTATAAATACGTAAATCGATGCGTGAAATAAATTGTCGTGGATAATTTATCATCGTTGTTGTAACATTTTTTCAATGGTAATTTTTTCAATTTTCTCAATGTTTTCCTCGATCATCGAGGCAGATTCAATTATATTTTATTATGCGTACGATGTGCGTACGATGTGCGTACGATGTGCGTACGATACGCGTACGATACGCGTACGATATCCAAACGCCCACACGCGAGAAAAAATAACGCCCGCGATGGATCGAAAGAGAAGCGAAAAAATTCCTTACCGATAATGCATCGATAACGCCTGGAAAATTACGATAATTCGCGTTGGTAACGTTGGATGGAAGACGCTCGTAGCGATCCCGGCATCGATCGCGCGAGCGAATCTCGGGGCCGACCGAAATCGCGACGTCCATCAATGACGTCACGACTCGCGCACTAGAGGTACAATAGCCCCGTGACCGGACCGAGAGAACAATGTATCCGAGAGCCAAGGGAGAAGCGACCGATTTTCACCGATGATTCGCGTTATCGGCGACGGCGTTTCGAACGGAAGATTCCAGAGTCGAGGCTTCGTTGCTTTTTGCTTTTTTCCGTTCCCGAAACGCGAGGTGGGAAACGAGGGGGAACGAGGGGGGAACGAGGGGGAACGAGGGGGAACGAGGGGAACGAGGGGAACGAGGAGAACTCGAGACGGAGTCTAACCTCCTTCGTGAAATCGCGAGGAACGTTCTCCTGATTTGGGAATACGGAAAAGCGGTTTCCTCGTATCGGGGTTAAGATCGATCGATGAAAGGCGCTCCTTCGGTTGAGTTTCGAACTTTCCGAATCCGATCGACACCGCCTGGAAAATTGCTAAGAATTTCCTACCTTGGCTCGAATAATAAGAATAACCGTGAATAATAACGTCCGATGAAAAATGGTCGTCGAAATTTTCTTAGCGGAGAATGCCGATCCAAAAAATAATCTTTCTCGGAACTTACAGTCCAGCGGAGAAGAAAGTAACGCGGACTTACATCGTTTTCTTATCGGAATTTAAGATAAAACCGTCTATTTTTATAGATTTGTGCGTTAAGGACGGGCAATCGCGTTGACCAACATAGCGTTTCTCGTCCAGACTTACAAAATTTTATCGGCGAGAATCAAAAGTAGCGAACTTTACAGCTCGCGATCGCAAAAATAGCGATGCATAGAGAAGAAAAAAAATTCTAAAACGTTGATACTGTAATACCTGTTCTCCCGTTACATTGTAACTCAATACAGTAAATGCCACTTTATATACATAGTAGAGGTAAGATCTTGCCGCTCGCGGGAAAGCCTACGAGTATTTTTGTCGCGCGTTTTAAATATTACTATTGTATATCGGGAAAAGACGTTCTACCGTTAAAGATGGTAACTCGTCTCCGCGCATTATTCTGCCTCTCGGTGCAACTATTACGTGTACCCATTTATTTTTCGAGCTTCGAACAAGCATCTTATAATCCATTACGTATTTCTTGCTTCGCTTGGTTCTTGCTTAGTTACCATTGAAAATAGTCGTTTTTACCAAGATTATTCCCTGCTAGAAAAATAATTTATAAAACTGTTTTAATTAAAACATTGAGTTACTTCTGCATATAAATCAAAATTATTAAGTATTGAGTATATATATATATATATATATATATATATATACACGCTTCGAACCTCCTCTTTTTTATTACTTTTTTTATACGCGAAACCGATCGTTTTATTTTTATAACGCGGTAAAACAAAGCCATCTTTCATAATTATTCACTTTTCGAGCGATCTTCGACGTATTTTGTTTTAAATATTCTATTATTTAACGGTATCGTTAAAAGAAAATATTTTTATTTTTAATTTACTTTAAAATAAACGAGCAACCATATTTTATCGGTTATTTAGCAATTTAATAAAACCCTTGGATAAAATTACTTATAAAACTTTAAATTTGCCCTTAAATTTCCTTAAATTAAAAAAAAACGGCGAATGAAAAACGCTTATACATTTTTGTTTGGAAACTCGATCTATAAAATAGACCGATGATAAAATATGCTTGATGCATCGGATGTAAAATTTGAAGTAATAAATTATTTAAATTGTTGAAACCAAACGGGTAAATCGACTTTTAATTATAAATTAAAATTTTTTAAATTGAAATAATACAGTTGATTTATAATTAATGTTTTAAACAAATTTCATAGACAATATCGTTACCGACTTAATCAGAATATTTTGAGCCATTATTCATTCTAAATAAACACAAAATTATCAATTCTGAACGGACATAATAAACCGCTCGAGTGCTCCGAGCATTCGAATACAGCAACATATTTTATATAGGAAACGAGTTTCTATTACACAAAGAAAAAGTATGAAAAATTACTGCGTTCGAGCGACTCAAAAGTAATCGCAAAATATTTTTAATCCACATTAAAAAGTCATTATGAATATCTGTTGAATGAAATAATAAATATTGTAAAACGTATGGTTTCTTATTATCTTCGTAAAGAAATGTTACATTAGCGTTTATATGCTTTTTCCACGTGTACGTAATAATCGAATTTAACGATCTGGTGATCTGAAATGGCCGATGACGTACAAAAATGCATCGATTTTGCGTAACTGTCAAAATCTCACCTCGTTTAATCTACATATATATTTATAATTGGTAAAAGCTGTAAACTTATATACGTAGCAGTTGCAAATACGTAGTATAAACAGTTTTAAATTTACGTAGTAGCATTTGCTGAATGACGCTATAAATGTAATGGGAGATTAGGTATCGAACCAGTAGCGTAGAAAAAAATTTTTTATCTTCTTTTATCGCGCATTGCCATTTTTGCTACCCGTGAACATAAAATTTTTTAACATTGTGTAGAAAATTTATGATCTTCCGTTTCTTTACTTTCGTTCTATTATGTGCATTACTAAAATTTGTAAAATGCATAGAAAGTAGTGCCATTTTAAAAAGAACTTATTCATCATCATAATGCAGGGAAATTTGTAAAAGAACAACTACATTTTGAATTACGATACCAAAATGGTAATTTTTATTACTTTTTTTATTGTACTTGCGTAGAAAATATTTTTTTACAATTATTTGTATTAGCTAACATTAAGATAATTTTAATACGTTACATATTTTCAATAACAAAGTTGTAATATTTAAAACGTATATACAACAATTTAATAAATTTGAATCGTCGACTTATAAATGAGAATTAATTTAATTTCCTTTTTGAGTCAATAATTGTTTTTCATTTCTTCAAAATTCTATGAATCGATGTATAAAATAATCTTAAAACAAATAGTATATATATATATATGTGTGTGTGTGTGTATAAGTTGATTAAATATTTACATAAAACTAATGTCTTAATTAAGTTTATTCTCGATTCACATTGACAATGAAAATTAATATTTTTAGAAAAAGCATCATAATAATTTTAAATATTATTTAAAAATTAATGATTGAGTAATATCGAGAAATAAATCAGTTATGTGATGAGTATTCGAAAAATGTCTAGTGAATATCTACGTAACTATTACTTTACACGATTGATTTATTATCGTGCATTTTACTGCAATTTAAATACATCTATCATATTTGGTAAAATTTCCATGACAGTCTGGAAATTAAAGAGAAAAAATTCTTTCCGCTTACAAATAATTTTAAACTGTATTCTTTAAATTTGTTTGACTGGGTTTTAAGTGATATTAAATATTATCAATACTTGCAGAATGCGATAATAATTTCAAAGAAAAATATGACTTTATTTGTGTAAATATGTATATTAGATTTTATTCAAACGTGGAAAGTACATCTTTATTTAAAATTATTTAAAATTAGTGTGTATAGATTTGGGATAAAACGCGTTGTATGAAGATAAATAAATTTTTATATTTGTATTTTCAGTTTACAATAAATTATCATTTTTTTGGTTAAAAATTAAAAAATTTTGTATCTTTAAAATTTAACGTGATAACGTTTATAATTGTACAAACATTTAAAACTGTTATTTTTGTCAATATTGCTAAGAAATAGAAATATTTGCATAGTTTTTTAAAATTGTAAAATTAAATATTTGAAGAATAAATTGACAAACGTACGAAGCTTTCAACCGCAATTCTGTAGAATCAAACGGTGAAATTCCTAAATTCTTAGCGAAAAAAGAATTATAAATAGAAATCATATATAAAGGAAGAAGTTTAATCACTTGAAAATTTTGCTAATAATGAATCATTGACACATTCTTTAAAATTAAATATTTAATTCGATGATAAATAATAAAACTTGGAATGAAATTTATAACAACATTTTGAAAGATATATTTTGAATACACAAAATATCGTGGAATTTGATTGTAATTTTTCATTTATTTGATTAAAATAAGAAACCCGTCGGATCGCATTTACGTCAAAACGCAAATAGTCAAAATAAAAAGAAATAGATAAATTGAAGAGAAACAAAGTATAAATTGAAAAAAATATATTGACGAAAGCTGAAAAATATCTATATATTATTATGTGAATTTATAAGATATTTAAAGTATATTTTAAGTATATCTTATTCCTGTTGAAACACGTTTTTCGCTTAAACGATGAACATAATCTTTAAAATTTTTAAGGTATTCTTTGAAAATTTATTTCATAATTGAACTGCCACCATTTTTTTGTACTATCATAAACTTCAGGACACTCATTATTTTCTTAGTAAAATTACTTATTTCTGAGATCATTATTAATTTTATATCGATAGCATATATTATCATTATTCGCGTAAAATTTGAAAACATGTAATGGGATTTTTGATTTTCAACGTTTAGTACTTTTACATCGTGTTGAAAAAAGTTGAGGCAATATTAAACAACAACGTTAATCTAATATAACATTTTATTAATCAACATAAATAATAAAATTAATATTTTATATTCGTCTATAAATTTTTGCTATATAAAGTTCGCAACAGTTATTATAAATCGTTACTGTAAATACAAAAACATTTTTCAAAATTGAAGAATCAATCGACTATTTTTATATTTAGATAAATTGTTAAAAACATGTACATAAAACAATAAAAAAAAACTACGCGGTAATACGAAAAATACATTTTTATTTAGTAAGTTACAATTTATTTAAATATACACCGTTAAAATAGTTGATTTTTCTGACCCTTTCAATAGTATTTACCCTTCGAAACAAATAATTAAACTTAATTATTTTTCGTATATGTAGCATCTTGAAAGTATATACATATTTTTACTTTGACTTTTACCGCGAGTTATTTTAAAAAGTCTTCGTTTTACGACTTAAAAATTTTGAAGACATTAAATGCAGTTTGCATAAATTATAACTGAAAACCAAGTCTCTTTGGGTGAAATTCATAAATTACATCCCGACGAAAAAAATATTTAATCAAAATATTTACCATTTCTGTCGATTTCTATCGATAAACTAATCGTTACGTTTTTTGAGAACGGAGTAATATACGCATCGATACACTCATACATTACAGATGTATAAACGAGGCATTAGCATAAATAAACTATTTTAAAAAGATATGATTTACGAAGGAGTTATTTAGTAAAATAACGTCGACAGTCGCAGTAGGAATTATCAAGCTCTATTCACGTGGAATTGTTTAGAAAGTTCGAGCATCTAACTCTCGAAGAAGCAAACGAAACTAACGAATAATAAATCAAAGCATCTCCTTACGAATATACTCGGATTTAATACCGAAGACGTCAGCGGCGTCCCGATGCCTCGAATTCCTTTACCTACGTCGGAGCGAAAATAAAAGCAGCGTGAATCTCGTAAAAGTGCGCCGAGGGCCAACACGAGAAGCGTCTTAAAAATTCATCGGTTTTTCCGCGCAACGGCACCTTACCTTATACCTTGTACCTTGTACCTTGTACCTTATACAAAGTATAAGGTAACCTCGCACTCGATACCTTACACCTTATACCTACGCGTGCATACGTTACAAGCCAAAGTGCGTTCCTTTGGAATTCTTCGAAAGCGGCTCCAAAAAATTTTCTGTCTGCTCGCGATGGTTCCTCGCCCTCCGTCCTCCTCCTCCTCCTCCTCCTCTTCCTCCTCCTCTTCCTCCTCCTCCTCTTCCTCCTCGACGCATTCTCCTTCCACGAAAGCCGCTTCTTTGCCTAAGGTCTTCACGAGTTTCCGTGCCTCCTTTTTCTGGCCTTTTTTCCCATCCTCGATATCCGCATCTCCGCCGTTGCGTCACGTCTGCTCTCGGACTGCCGAGTTTGAAATATTATTCCCCGAAAGGATGAGTATCGGGCTCTCGACGTTGAGAATACGTCTTTCGAAGCTTCGAGGAGAAATGAATCATGCGAGTGTAAAAAAAGTTTTTGATGGAACAAACCAACTCCTCGCCTTTTAACCTTTCGCTTTACGACCAAAAATTTCGTGGACTGATCGTTGCGACGATTATTCCTCTGATTATTCCTCTGATTATTCCTCTGATTATTCTCCCTCCTAGTTCAGCTGCGTCGATTCGAATTTACGGGAACTCGTAACGTCGACGAAATTCGCGTTGGACAAATATTTTTACCTTGTATTTAATATTAAAAATATGCAAGGAATTAGTCTACTGTTAAATTTCCGCTTTTTACGGGGCGAGTGAAATTCTAAACGTTCCCGCGAATGAAGTACGTAAATTTTTAAAAGTGCTTATCGAGTGAGTTACTCCTTCCGAAACATCGTGATATATTTTGAAAGATATCGAATTGAAACATTTTTGTAGAAAATTTTACCGAAACCTTGTTATTATCGACCTGTTCGGAATAATCGTCTTTTTGACGTATACATTTTTATAGATTCAAATTATAAAGTACCAAGTACGTATTCGAATTTGAATAGTTAATTTTATAATAGGATTCGCGATACGGAAGTTAATAAAACATCGATAAGAGTAAATTAACTTGATTGAAAAATTTTGAATTGTAAATTCGTTCGTAAATAAGAATCCCGATAATAATAACGTAAAAAATGAAATAAAACAAACGAAGAAAATCGTAGCCATCAAAGTAAATACGTTATAAAATTGTACGTTATAAAATTTAAATTTAAACATCGATAATTTTTCTTTCAATCTGAAAAGCGTACAAAAATGTATTCTTCGGTAATTGAAAAATATTTTCATTAAAAATTTATTTTTGATTGCATTTTACAGGTCTTGCATCGACAATAAAATCACGCGTATTGATAAAAATCTCATAAATATATTTTGCGTATACTCGCAAAATTGTTAGGTTAACGCATTAAAAAAAATTCTATGAATCATAGAGTAAACAAATGTAAATATTAGCTGTCTTTATATTTTCTCTTTCTTCTCTTCTTTCTTTGGCATTTTACGACTCATTACTTAATACGAAGTGCCGCGTTATACCTGCAGGCTACCGAGAAAAGAATGCGAGTAAGCGTTTTTTTCCTTCATTTTTCTGAGATTTTCGCTCGAATTTAACACGCCGTGTAATCGAATTATCATTTTCTACGATAATGCGAAGATAGTCGGGATTTTTTATTCGCGTAATTAATTAACGACTCTATTTTGGAATCTATTTTTTTGGAAAGGATTGTAAACCTAATATTGTATGAAATTTATGATGATCTCGATGATCTCGATGATCGAAAATACGAATTATCGAATACCCGAAATTTCAAAGGAGAATTTAAATATAAAATACACAAATAAATCGTTATTATATAATTCTGTACTTCCGCACGAATAAATAAATAAATTAGCGTTGAAAAAAGACCGCAAAATAATACCGATAAGAAAATTTCTGTAACGCGAAACGAATTTCTTTATCGCGAGTCGAAGAAAAACTTGGTCAAAAATATTTTCTTCGCTCTATCACCGATACCGAATCGATAAACGAGGTAAGGTAAGGTTCGATAATTTCCCGCGATACTGTAACTTGGATCGAAGTTACAAGCGAAAAACATCGCTCCCTCGGAAAAGCCGCGAATAAATGCAAAAACGTTGGGAGTTGGGAGGAAACAATTTGAACTCGGGCTTCGACGTCCGCAACCCGAGCAAAGCCGTACGAGCCGAAGCCCCGACGTATAATACCCGAGAAAATTAAAACCCACTCGCGAATAATCGAATGCGACTCGATCAACGAAACGGACGTCCGAAGGAGTCCCGAGCGATAATTGCCCGCGCAAACGTATAAATAGTTAGCCAGCCGAGAGCCAGGAAAGAAACGTCACGAAGCGATAACGGACGAATGCACCTCCCGGATTCCCCCGTATTCCCCCGGATTCCCTGGCTCATCAAAGAACATGGCGTCGCGCCGCGGGGATTATTAATAGAAGTCGGCCCAATTTTTAAACTCGCGCCACGACCTGGAACCGGTTCGAGGATCTCGGGCCGCGCGTTAACCGGCCTGTCTCACGTTGGCCGGAAATAGACCCGAGGCTGCTCGTTAAATCAGCCCTGAAATTCGATGAAATCGGTCGCTCGGACTTTTTGCGGGGATCCTTAACTGCCGCGAGTTTCTCAACCGCCGACCGAGGAAAGACGTCGAGCCCCGCTTTTACTGGGCAAAAATGCAAAAGCTTTTACGATTTTTACGATTTTATTACCAACGGAGACAATCGTTCCCTCGCTCCCAATAAGATCGACCAAGGGCCTCTGGAATCTACTGGAATCTACTGGAATCTACTGGAATCTACTGGAATCTACTGGAATTTACTGGAATCGGCTTATCTTTTTCTCCCCCGTCGCTAACGTTAACGCCGTTTTAAGCGTTTACATTTTTATCGCGTTTTTACGTTCCCGACTTGACCAGCGTAATTTCCGTTTGTTTTGCAAACGAACCTATCGAGCTGCGAAACAATATTGGATTTTAATTCGTTATTAGCTCAAACAGTTTAATGAGCTATTAAATCCGATTTACGTAATTATAATCTTGGAAGGAAACTGATTAGTGCCAACGAAAACAGGTTTTCGCATCGAGGAATCGAAAAGAACAATTTGTTGCTTTTCCTTTATTTTTTTCATATAAATAAATCTAGAATACCCTAACTAAGCTCGGGAACACATCTTTGCGCGCCTTTTATTTTTTTGCCGAGATTTCCGTAATGAATTCTCCGTTTTCAATGTCAACATTTTTTTTAATCGTTTTTTACCGCTTCATCCGGGTAGAAATAGACGTAATGAAAAATCATAAAACAAATATTAGAAAAATTATCGCGTTATTATAATTATAAAAAATGTACAATTGGATAATAAATTTAATTGAACTTATTAATTATTTGTAATAAAAAAATTTTCTTTTATAAATAGATTATCGAGTTATTTTTATTATCGATAATTTTATGATCGATCGCGGTTAAACATACGATAAAATATAATGTCTCGACATCGATGCGATCAAAGCTAATACGAAATCTTACGTATTTCTGTATTAAATTAAAATGCATGTCTGAATTAGCAAAACTAATATACGTAATATTTTTAAAATCGATACCTTACCACAAAACGAAACGAGTAATAACAGAAAAGTATTATACACATAAACTTCCCAACTTAACTATACGAATAAACGTTTTTGATCAACTTGATATGAAAATCTTATTGCGTAAATTTATATTTTCTAATTATTTAATTCCACATTTTCATACTTTGTTCAACCTCTGTGTAAACGATCGAAGTAAACTTAAACTAGATTTATATCTAATCTGCAACATCCGTGAAAACACGTGAAAGTTTTTCTTAGGAAAATAGAAAATGTACTTTATCCAAACTTGGATTTTTCGCAATTCATATTGTACGGTTTGAATTATGTTTAAATCTCGTAATAATCAATTCTAATGTCAAACAAGTATTCTCAAATAATTTTTATAATTTCACGTAAAAATAATAAATGTCGTATAAATAATTTTTTATAATTTTTTAAGATATTTTTTATATCCAAGAAGTATTTAGTTATTATTATTTAATCAAGTATGAATAAGATTCTTTATATTTTTAGCAGTTAAACATAACTTAGTAATGTTTTATTTAAATATTTACCAACCGTCATTTTTTACTAGAGATATTCGAATCAAAGAAATGAAATTCTACACAGAAAATTTTGTAAAGAAAGCGAAAAAATTACTATTTCGTATAAAGAAAAAATTTATAATATTTTTATGACTGAAATATTTTCTAGATGAAGACAAATTTTTATTAAATATACTTCGTTTATAAAACTGTATACTTTTTTTTAACGCTCAATACAAAATAAAAGCATAAAAATTGAAAAAATTAATAAACAATATCCACATTGAAATTTATTTAATACGAAGTTTATACCTGTTTTACAAAAATCAAAAGTAAAATTGTTATTTTTCTGTATTAACCAGTCGTTGAAAATAAAAAAAGGTTGAATATCTAAAAGGCTGAATAAAAATAATTTAAAACAAATGTAAAGTTAACAAAAAAATTTTATTTAAATGTCAAATCTTTATGAAATTTCAGATTTATGTGTTTTTATATTTTACTGAATTTGTAAAACTTGAAAATAGTTGACTAAATTATTAAAATTATGTTTTTATTTTTAAATATAATAATATATATTTTAAGTATTTTAATAAAGCATTGAAAATACTTGCCTAATTAAAAAAATTATTAACTTATTTAATAGCTCTTTTTTATTTTCATATAAATATTTAGACTTTAGTACATGGTTTAAACTAATATCATTGTTCAAATTTAATAAATAAATTAAAATTTTATAAATATCACTAGCCTAAACATAAATTTCAAATAAATTATGACTTATGCACAATGTGTTTATGTATATCGATCATACAAGCTATAAATCCATTGAAAGATAGATAAAAAAAACTTGTTAATAGTAAATTTGTTAATTGTAAAGATTGAATAGAATTTTACAACTTATTTCACGTCAAATATATTATATATTTTTATTGCCAGTTCATAAATTTATGTAAACAAGATTCTTTCTTATCAACTTGAATAAAAAAAATTTGAATTATTGTTTGAATTCATTATATTAATTCATTATAAGAATTTATATCATAAAGCTTAATATTTTATGTATGTAAGTATTTCGATCAATATAAATTTTATACGCAAGATTCGTTTTTTGTTAAATAATGATTTATTATTTTCAATAAAAAATAGTTTAAATTTGAATTAATTTTCATTAATTATATTTTATTATATTTTGTAATCAAGTAAATCTATTATTCATTTGTAAAGCTTTCTTTATTCATTTATTACTACATTTATTAATACATAATTATTCGTCAACTATATAAGATTTTTTAACTTAATTATCAATTACGACAGTCCATTAGAAATAGTTTACCAAAAAAAATAACGAATACAATTATTTTGCCTATAATAAAATTACGCATCGTTGGATAAAATGAAAACTTGATTTTTTTAAATTTACGTAATCGATTAGCTTATTTTTTGTATCTCCGACTACAATCTCATACGCCAACTAATTTTGTCGATACATTTTCCGAAGTAACGTTTATCGACCAGTCGAGGATCGTTCAACGGAAATACATCTTTCTTGATTTCGAAGAAAACAACTCCCGAGATAATCAAAGTACCCCTTACATTTCGAACTCTGTAAATAAGTAATTGGAAAGTCCATTTAAAGTCTCGAGTGGAGAGTTCAAGTTTACTCGGCGAAGGCGCCAAGTTGTGCCAATCTAGAAATGCACGTGTCCCGACGTCGATACGATTTGTATAAATAGCGCACGAGAAATCGAGGCCTCGGTCTTGAAAGCGACTCGGAGCTCGAACACACCTTAACACGAAATCGAAGAGGCGCGTGTCCCCACGACTCGAGTCCGTTGATCCACGGTCCGCGGAGTGCGGATCATCCTCGACCTCGTCCTCGAGAACTCGCCGAAGTCTTACAAGAGTCGCTGGTGTTCGCTGGTGTTCGCTGGTGTTCGCTGGTGTAATGTAGTCGCATTGCGCGCAAGAATCGAAGTTGCGCGGTGACTAAGATGACGATGACTGAGTTTACCGATCGAGTGTTCGGAAAGTCTTTCGGGTGTTTTGGTTAACCAAAAGTTGGTCCTTTGGCTGGTGTAAAAAAACGATACTCGTGTGTCGATGTTTGTCCGTTCCAATGGAAATTGATTTGTAAATTTATCGACAGACCGATTTTTAAGCGTTGAAAACAACGTTTTTTCTTCTTCTTCGCGTCCGGGATATTTTATATCTTCGTTACCGTGGATGATAATCTATATATAAAAAAAAAAACAATAAAAACATTAAAATGAATAGAAACCTGAATTATGAATTCGCTATCGAAAAACGGAAAATTTTTTTATCGTTTTCATTTTTCTTTCTTGAAAGAAAGATAATTCTTCTTTTAAATAAATCATTGTCGGTGAATTTTAGCAAAAGCCATAATATGCCTTCTTATCTGACAGTTATAGTCCAACTGGAGGAATTAATCAACCTTTTTTTAAACGCTACTAAGTTTTATTTCAACGAGGAAAGGGATTAATTTAAACAAAGATATATTTTCATTGTAACCTCGAATATTTCATTTTTTCTAAATCAATTTAATCGAATTTTCAATAATCGCATTATATTTTTATATAAAAATTAATACGAGTATTGCATCGATTGTTTAAAAATGTTCGATTTTTTACTATATAAATAACTTGTGTTTTATTTTCATCGAACGATTCAAAATTTAAATACTATTTTCAACGTATACGACTGTATATTATTATATAAAACAATTACAACTTTATAATGAAATATTTGCTTTTTCTACACTAGAGGTTTAAATACTTGGATTTTCAAATTATTATTTTCTTTTGTTCGCTGATTAATTACAACTGTAAAAAATTTAATGAATATTGTATTTTTATTTTATAGAGGTAAGATTGTACTTATTTTATTTTAATGAAAAAAACAGTTTTTTTATAATAAATATTTTTTAAATCGTAATAAATAGCAATAATACGTTTGTTTCACTGAATTTAATAATTCAAATTTTAAATCTTCCAAATGAAGTAAAGTAACGCATTGTTTGATTCTATCACCTCGTAAATCGTTTAATCAACTCTATGCTATAAACTTGAACAAATTGTTTTAAATTTAAAAAATTTCGTTGATCCAAACAAAATTGTTTTAAAATGTTTAACGCAATAAGATGAAATAAATTATTCATTGCATAGCTCTTCATTTTTACTCTATTGATAAATGGAATTATAAAAATAATTCAATTATAATATATTATCGTAAATTAATTTTAATAGGATTATAATATTTTAGACGTACAATAATAAAATTTTTCTAAAATGTATTCATTTATAAATAAATAAATTGTATTTATAAATACAATATAATAAATTACTAGTATTTATAAAAAAGTAAATTTAATTTTCTATTTTAACTTACTATTAATTTCTCATAAATGTTTACTAATCAAGACATATTTAGTAATTAGAAAAAATAAATAGTTTCCTATTAAAAATTTATAAAATGTAAGTAATCTCTTACATCCATTAAAATTCTGCACTTTGATTTTTCTTAGAATTAGTTAAATTAGAATTATGTAACAATGCTAAGAAATTATTAAGTAATATCATTTTGTAATAACAGCATACTAAAAAATTCTTAGAATGAATTGAAATTCGAAGTCACGAAATTGCAATTCAACCAATATTCGCTTATAAAAAAATAACATTATTTATTAATAATTTGATACGATATAAATTATATTTGAATATCAAAAAATCGAAACAACATTTTAATTTCTTTAAAGTCATGTCTTGCGTTAAAAATATGTGTACAATATTAATAAATGTTACGATACCCTTTTTCGTTATTAAAATTTTAAAAAATCCTTATAAAGCTTGTAATTCGCTATAAAAATATTTTATATTACGTTGAACCTATAAATAATTAATATTCATTTCTTAGAATGTAATATTTTAGATTCAGTGAAAAATAATATTAATGGAATAAATAAATATTATCGATGTTTGAAATCGATAAATATAATAAATAAAATTGAATCGAGCAGAATGCTTTAAAAATAATTTGAAATACAAATAATAAATCTCGAAACTAAAAAAGAAATAGAAGTAAATTCCATGATTTTGCGAACAGTATGAGTCGACAAAACTAGATACATCACGTATTAATTTTTATCCAATTATTACACCATTTTTTTCCACAACACGGCAACGGTAGAACTTCTATAAACAAGCGAAATTAAACGAAAGCCTTACTTGCACAGATTCAGTATTTACATCTTATCGCAACCACTTGGTTTCCTAAGCGTTTGTTTCCTAAGGCCTAAAAAGTCGATATTCCCTTCTTGCAACGAAATCCAAGAGCCCGTAATTTCGCTTTAACGTGACAAAGTAAATTATCAAATGGCCGATTTGCCTGAATTATAAGACGTACGAGTTCACGAAAATATCTTAGAGAAGTTAGCGTTCGAACATCTTCATCGGGTATCGTTACAAGGTCAACGATGCCAAATATCTTCTCGTATAATAAGACGATTAATTTTTATTTCAAGTTCGAACTTTTAGTATAATTACTTTTATTCGCTGTACTTGGACGTTCTTTTTTAGATTATTCACCGATAGATAAGAATTTAAAATTTTTACGTTTAATATATTAACAGTGATATCCGTAAGTGTCTACTTTACAAGACCACGTGAAGATTTTTTTAATGGAAACATTCTATGCGTAAAGTATTTCTGTCGGTTCGTCAATCCGTTCCAAGTGAACTTTGAACGTGAATCATGTCGTAAACAGTCTTCATCGGATTCATAACTCGTTTGCCTTCTCTTAAATTAAACGTTGAAAACATTATTATCTATCCTTGAAAACTTCCCATAATACAAGTAATGTATTCATTCTCATTAGTGTCACTCAAGAAATTTAATTTTTATTTTAACCTCAGTATTTATAATTTTTTAACGCTAATAATACCGTAGGTATTTACGAGGAAAATTATAGTCTAGATCGTTTCAATGCTAACCAAAACTTTTTTTGTAAAAATTTCAATTTATTATGTAAAAATAAATTCTATCGATTCATTTACCGTTATTAATAATGTAATACGTTATTACGTTAATTAGATTTATCAACGTTCCATTAAATTATGAAACAACGTATCTAGGAAAAATTAATATTTTAATAAAAATAAATTGATCATTATAAAACATGGAAAAATTACACCTTCTTTAAGTGTGATATTTTTTATTAAGAAAAATAATTATTAAACTTAATTAATTCTTGAACGTTCTCGATTAGAGTAATATAGCAATTAAATAATTCTCACTTATATTTAATATTTATAAAAACTAAATCTGAAGTTTATTAAAATTATACAAATCTGAAAATTATGTTCGAGTAAGATGATTATATAATAATAATTATTATTGCTTGGTACAAAATTAAAAGACATTAACGATGTGAAAAGTATCTCGGTCTTATAAAAGGTATGTAAAAAATCTAAGACTTCATCGGCATTTTACTCAACAAAATCAAAACGAAAATCAATATAATGTTTTGTATGAAACAATTTAATTCAATTAAGTTTAAGAGTAACTCCATAAAGATTAATTTTTTAAATGTGAATTTCTCGTTAATGTCAGGACGTTTCAAAGTTTTTATCTCGTATGCCTTGTATGTAAAACGAACCTTCGACTGCGATCATGACTGCGATGGAAATCAAGAGACTCGATCTCATCACTTTTACGACTACTGTATTCTCTTTTATGTCCTACATCAACGTACTCATCTCTTCCTTTGATTTCAGATCTGATGTAAGTGACTATTTTATGATTTACATGAATACGGCTTTGTATTCCGATCTCTTACCTTACTTATCTAACCTTTCTCCAATTTAACAAATATTTCGCACAGTAATGTTTTAGTGTTAATACGAACTGAAATATTTCAGGTATGAATATAAATTAAGAGAGAGCAAAGTGTAACGAGTGATACATTTGTCGCAAGATGCCTCGATTTCAGTAAGAATTATTTATTCACATTTCTATGTTATTGCCTCCACAATCTCTTAAATTACTCTCCAGATCCTCAATTTTATCTTTAAATATCTTTAATTAATATCGGTGATCGATCGAACATAGAAATTCAATATAAATTTAATTTGTGAATAAACTTTAATTTCAGACTATATTTGAAATAATGAAAAGCCTTGAAAATAACAAAAGGATAAAACAATAATTTTAGGTAAAAAATATTTCATTTTACAAATAAGTACGTTTTATTTAAAAATTGTCGTTTGAACTTTCAAAACTGAGAAACGCGAGAAAAATAATCAAAACTAATTTTCACTAATTATAAATAATCAATTTCTGTTTACAAAAACATTAATACTTAGAAAATGAATGAAAAAATATTGTAAAATTAATGTGAATATTATACACAATTTAATTCTTAAATATTAATTTAATGAAAGAATGATTATAGTTTTGGTAGATATCGCGTTATTTTTAGTTATGGATTCAAACCTCTTTATACCGGTTTATCATATAATGTCGACTCAATATATACTTATTTCAGATAATTTCGAATCTTTATTCCAACTTTTAATTTTTTAAATTACTCGGAATATCACAGCTTGAGTTTACAAAGTTTTATTATGTCACTCTTTAATTTATTCAAATAGTTTGAATAACAGTTAATATCAAGTATATATTATATAGTTACATAAATAATATCAAATGGATTGAATACGTGATTCATTTGAAAGAATAAAAAAGATACAAAATTTCAGAATACGTAGAAAATGAAAACAACGTCAAATCTAAAAATTTGTTGTCTCAATCATGAAACTAAAAGATTATTCAGTAATTTATTTATCTATTGATTACTCATAAATATAATGTATATTTCTAAATTATATATAATTAAAAAAATATCTTAAGTATTTTTATTTCGATAATATTAATACAGAATATAATATTTCTTATAAAAATAAACGTATTATTAACATTTTGTTACTAATAATTTTTATTTAAATTAAATCTGTTTCGTTACAATAAATACTTGGAGTCTTCAAAATTCTGTTTAATAATAATATTATATTCTATAACTTCATTCTTAATTATAGATACGAATTTAATTTTCAAAAATATGTGCCAAATCAGAATATTTTTAAAAACTTTTAAAATCAATGTAAATCAAAATATTTATAGTTTGCTTATGTTCATCACACGAATTAATTTATAATTTTTTTTGTAATCAAAAATAAATAAATTGATAAAAAAATAACTACAAACAAACATTATCCGAAAAAAAATCTAAAATAAAGAATTAAAATTTAATAAACATGTTATTATAAAGAAAATAACAACTTTCCGAAAAACTATGTAATTCATAAAAATATTTTATTTTCAAGGCACTATTGTAATATAATTTAAGTCAAATTTATAAAATTCTATATTTATTAAAATTTCGATTATTTTAGATATCATTTATTTTAGTTTAATATAATTTAATTAACAATTATTTCATTTATTATTAATAAAATAAATTTATATGAAATTGACATATAAAATATTTAAAATGATTGGATAGTCACATATAAATAAAATTCGTTATTTCTAAATAGAAAGAAGAAAAATTAGGGCAATTGTATAAAATGAAGGAATAAAAAAGCTTCAAAATGAGGAAAATGATACATAAAAGTAAGGAGTATAAATGTATCATACTATTCTAGTTTCAATTTTCATCATTATTAAATATTCGATATTTTTAAAATATCTATTTTTAATTTACTATTAATTCATATTATTATAAAAATAGATTGTAAAATATTAATAATGTAAAAGAGAACTTATTTACAATATTTAGAGCTTCAGAAGACAAAGAAACATGTGGAAATAAGGAAAGTACTGCTTGAAAATAATAATACACTTCTATACAAGCACATATTTACTTAACAATGCCTACAAATGAAACAATATCAAATAAAAATGTATGTTCTTATTATAAAATAAATAAATAAATAAATAATTTGGATAATAAAAGATGCTAATTTTTTAAACAATTAGTTTCTGAATACCTGTTTTAATTCTAAGTTTTACAATTAAAACAAAATTTAAAAGAATAAATTATACGATATATTCAGTTTTTCTTTAAAACTAGAAAAATTAAGTTAAATTTAAAATTTTACTAAGCTTTATATTTTTGAAATAAAAGCTTTTAATAAATTAATTATTATACTTTTAAATATGTACATATACGTGTGTGTGTGTGTGTGTACGTAAGAAAATTACAATATTAATATTAATAATAAATATATAATAAAGTACTCTAATAAATTTACAGCACGAAGAATATTTTAAACGCGAAAAAATTTCGTGCATGCACTTTAATCATTTGCGAGAGTGAACCAAAAAATTCAAGAAGCCCCTTAAAATTTCTCGTAAATCAAGAAACTGCATGACCTTCTGGATGTGCACAAGAAGTCCTTAATAAAACGTGCGTTCAAGTATATTTCATTTTTAAACGTAAGAATATTCTTGTAGATTGTACATGCATAGCTTATATACCACAAGCGAACAATATTTTATATTACTCTACAAGATAGGAATCTAATCAATCGGATAATCTTACATGAGAATATCATGGCTTAATCTCCGTTGTAGAAAACCGGTAATTTAATGTACAGGCGATAGTCCCAAGTAATTATAGATTTAGTGTTTTATACGAAGCTACTTTAATATACCGTTAACTACAAATAGAACCGACAATAATCCTTTTATTCGAGGGCACTGATATAAAATTAATCTCGTATGTTGGGCCTTAACGAACTGTATAGTTTCCAAGAACAAGTTTCAATCCAAAGTATCGCTGTAAGTGAAAAAGTGAGTCTCAGATTCGACATGGTGGTCGTAAACAAGGCCGAGAAAAAGAAAAAAGTCAATTCGCCCGTACTGACGATCATCGCCGCATTTCTTCTTCGGTTCCTTATTATTCGCGCACTCGTAATACCTTTAATTTTATAGCGAATTCATCTAAAATCGTTCGAGTAACTTTTTTACTATCGTGCAATACAACACTTTTCTTTCATTTTGTTCCGAAATCTAAACCAAGCGCTGCTATTTAAATAAGCAAAGCTGTCCAAATATTATTTATTTTCTAAGTAAATAGTATCGAGTAAATAAATTGATTCGTTCTCGTGTTTAAACGAAATAACGAAGCGATTATTTATATATTTGTATTGTACATCGTAACTTACAAATTTATATAAGCGAGAAGATCGTTGGTCCTTACGACGTCCGCTTCTGGTTCAAGTTGAATCATTCGAGATAAAACTTTAAGAATTTCTTACGATATTACGTAGCAGCTGACAAACCAATTTTGAAAATCAATTTGGACGAACTTGGTAACAAATGAACGACAAAATATCTCTGCAGAAACGATCTACAAATAAGAAAGTATCATTTTTCATTTGCAAAAATTAAAGTATGCAAACAAAGTTAATATAAAATTCCACGATTTCAAATTTCGGATGACCAAACTTATGACACGGAAGAATAATCGGACAACTTAACCAAAAAAAACTTTTCGGAAATCGTTATTTTTCAGATCTTTTATTAATTTTACCGAAACACGTTCTCGCAAAAATACTAAATTTTTCAAAAAGATTCTTATTATATCGAACAGACTTATAAATACATCGTAAGTCATTCTTGTAATTAAATAAAACAAAAAAAAACGAAAAAGTTATTTCGATCGAATTTACTCAACTCGTTAAATAATTACAGTTTTATAAATTATATTTAATTCTATATGAAAATGTAACTCGATCGAAAATTAATTTAAAATATAACTTTCAAAGTGAAAAAAATACGTTAAAGTTGTAAATTATCATTTTACAGTATTTTTTTATTTAAGATCTTAAATATTTTATAAATAAAAATAAAAATTACTAATTAAACGTATTATAAATCGCTATTTTAAACAATGACGAAAGAAAGAGTAAAATAAGAGATAAATCGTATTTAATGGTAGAAAACAAAATGAGAAATATAAGTTTAAACGTAATTCGAACGCATTCGTAATTTGCACCATCAAAAATCTAACGTATACGCGATTACGAGAGACGAAAGATAAATTATCTAAATTTTTAACGATACCCGTCCATCAAATATAACACGCGTAGCCATTAAGAGATACATTTGTCTTTTTAGCAAACGGAAAATGATAATGATTCGTTCGTACGATTTTATTTTCGTAATTACAAGCAATAACTCGCGCTTCGTTCGCGCTTCGTCCGCGTTTCGTCCGCGTTTCGTCCGCGCTTCGTTCTTGGAGTAACAGTACCTTTTCGATGACATATTTACAACGCCTCAGCCTCGCACGACACACAAAACGAGTTAATCGTTAAACGAAATTTTCCATACGAAGAAACGCCAACGTCGGATCCGTTTATCGATATCGTCGCGTTCGACACGACCTCGATCCCACAATCCCACAATCCCACAATCCCACAATCCCAAGACCAATGAACAATTGCACCCCGATGAACGAGGTGATTTAATCAGGTGAAATCGAGTTTTTCCTCGCTTCTGGAATTTTTCGAATTTTTAATCTGGATACGCAACCTCAAAACTAGAACTTTCGAGCGGCGATTCGTTTCTGTAGAGTTTCGTTTGTTTCGTTGCTCCGAGTAGACCGAGTCCTTGACGGTAATCGTACCTGCGAAAGAAGTTCACGAGCACCCCTTCATTACCTTCGTTACCGGTTCACCTTCTCTCGAATTACGTACGAACGCGTTGGCTTGGCCCTTTCCCTGCATCCGCTGCAACGCCGGAGTCGTTCTCGTATTCGGCTAGCGTTTTAAAAGTTTTTTGTCATTTGACTGCAACCGCTCGTTACGAGGATATCCACGTCAGCGTTGAAAAAACGATCGCAAAGTGTCAGTGCGGATCTCGAAAGCCTCTTTTTCCTACGCGTCCGAGGAAAATAATCAACGCCGAGCCTCGCGTTCCAACGATAAGCTTAATAACTATGGCAAATTTTCGTTTTCTTTGGCTCGTTAAACTCCGCGAAGAGAAAAAAAAAACGCTGCGGATTTTCTCGCGAATCGATGTAAGGTAGGAGAGTTCGTCGAGGAGAGACGCTCCGCAACGATCGCGAGACTTTTTCGTAAAATAGTAAACATCGAGGAGAAAAGTCGGGGAATAAAGTTGAAAATTCAAGAATTCAAGAATTCAAGAATATCCGAGTTTCCGCGCACTATAGCATATTTTACTAGATACGAAGGCAAAAAGCGCAATGCGTAAAAAAAGGAAAACAAGAAATTTCCGAAGCGTTACTACTTCGATTCCTGCTCTCCTGTTACATGTGTAACTCAATATGGTAAACGCTGATTTAAATACTATAAATTTGTAACTTATTTACGTATGTAATAAAACGGCTTTATGAATTATGCTATCATTTTTAACGTACTCGACATTATACGCAAAAAATTTATGTTTTCCGCGCGTTGATAGTTCAACGCACGACGCGTATTAAAACCGAGTTACGCGTCGCTTCAGCGGCTAAACGATAATTTTTTTTTACCGCGCGGATTTTTAATTTTCGCACCAGGCGAAACGCAAAATCGAGGATAGGAGAACTTCGCGAAAATAATTTTCTTGAGTCTTGGGAATTCTCCGGGAGGATACGAAGAAGGATACCTCGAAAATCATAAGAATAAAATAAGAAAAAAATAAGAAAAAAATAAGAACTTTATCGAGGCGCGTACACATTTTTTTATCATAATGCAATCTAAAATTTATGTGGTAAGATGAGAAAACGATGTATTAATAGACTAGAATCGTTAAAATAACTGTGCTCCTTGATAAACTATGCGTAAATAAAATGGAATATTTCGTTATTTTGAAATAACCTTGTTCGCGATTTATCCCATGATGAAAAACAATTAGGAAACGTTAGTTTTAAAAAACACGATATTTAATTAATATCGGTTATTAAAAATTTTTTACCCTTATCTTAAACTATGTGATACCATAAAAACGGTAATTTATTAACCCCGTAACTTATTACGATGTTTAATGTTTGAAATGTGCGTTTTTCATATACTGTGAAATAATATTAATTATAATGCATTCGTTATAGGAAAGTAATAAAATATTCATTACATCAAAACAATATCAATTATTTTATATAGTACAACGAATATCAATTTATTTTTGGCTAATAAAGTCACGAATGCTACTTTACTCGCGATAAATAGTAATAAAAATTAATAAATTCATTTAAATAATAACTATATTGTTTTAAAAGCACAGAAATCTTATTTACGATAACTATTTCTTTCAAGATATAAATTCCTTGTACATCTCGCTCGAGTTATATATTTCTACATCGTTACTAAGAATTGCGATTCTCGAGAAACTGTATTTTGTAAAAATTTAATATTTGCCTTACCAACGGTGTCTATCCCCTACAACTCCTACAAAATTAATCATAGTGTGCAAAACATTGATACTAGAAAAGAGGAGGAAGGGATGTGAGGTCGGAGCGATAAACACGTTCAACTTAGAATTTAAAACTTCGAATTTAAAAGATGCGTTTTAATGTAACGTTATATATATTTTGAAACGTTATTTCAGACATTTTTATGTTGTATAATATTATAAAATTAAATATTACACATTGAATATTATTAAATAAAATATTTTATACGTGAGAACGAAAACTGAAAGTTTAATCTTACACGAGCGATTGTCGAGGTTTCGATAAAAATATTTATTAGATGTATTTAAACTACATTTATAATTCAATCCAAAAATATATTTAAATAAATATCAAAATATTGCGTTATCAATTTTTTAATAATTATTTCTACTACGTAATTAATTATAATATATAAATTAAACTAGTCCATAGAATCGAAAAAAAATTGCTCGAATATTAACACCAAAATTCAATTAATATTAATAAAAAATTGCAAAAAAAATTGTGAAAAGAAAACAGGTTTTTATTCGCTTTGCATCAAAGAGATTGACCGAATCGCCGAGAAAAGAATATTCGTTGGTTAAAAAATTATAATTTGAATATAATTAAATATTACGGTAGACGCCACTAAAAAATTATTTTTCATATCAAAATTATTTTTTGGTCCTCGCCAGCCTAAATATTTAAAAAATAATATTAAAGTGTTTCTTAGCGCTTGTAATTTAAACGTTATTAAAATCTACACAATACGAGAATAAAGAAAATCAACAAAATTACAGTCGTCCGAACCGGTTGTATAGAAAATCCACTTTTTCATAGAATTGCCTGAGATTTTAAGTACATGCACTTAATGTTAATATCTAAACAGCAGTACAATTTCAGTGAAACTTCCTCCATAATAAAAACTAAAGATAAAAAGACATTTAAAGATAGTACTTTTAACACGCGTAGCGTAAAAGAAATATCTGTTTAAGTTATATTTTTAGTAATTTAATTATTCCACAAAATTTGTTTTTATACACATTTATAAACAAATTCGAAATAAATACGTTTAAAATAATTATAATTTTTATATTAAATATACTCGATTACAAAAATGTGGCATCGCTATTAATTTTCACCAGTTTCTTTCTTTAATTACTTGAATTTTAAATATTAGATACACAAAGCAAAACTGCTGGCCTTCGTTTCTTTCAACTTTGAAATTTTAGAGGTTCTTATCAAAGATACGACGGAAGTAAAATTATAAAACTCCAGATTAAAATAATTTAAATTTGACACAAATTGCTCGTACTTGAAATTCGAGATACGCACGTATTATCCGTACACAATTATAACCGAATATATCGATCGGCTTACGCGTATACATTTCCAGATATGAAATCACGCGTTGCATGTATATTTATTCAACCGCAAACAAAGTGACGCAATATCGCAGCACTCGGGGAAAAGCGACGAATGCGCGTATTTACGTCATCGAATACTCGTATCGGAGCCGTCGACTTACTCTCGCGACCGATACCAAAGGAACCTTAGAAAGCGTCGACGTATCCGTAACGGATGTCAACGGTCTGTCCGCGGATGAGAACGCGATAACCGTGAGATGCAAAACTCCGGTCGAGCGGATTTTCCCGAAAACTCCTGGAACGCTCGCGTCTCGTTATCTTTTACATCCCGACGTCCTCCGCCGTTCCTCGGATAATTAAAGCCGCCGCTGGAACTAATTTCCGCTCGCTCCGAGTCGACGTACGCAAGGTGGAGGGATCGACTCGTTATCTTCGCGCTCGGGTTAATTGCGTTCGATTTGTAGGGGCTTCACCCCGGCTTCAACCCGGCTTCACCCCGACTTCACCCCGACTTCACCCCGGCTCGAGATCCCGATGTCCGAATCACGAATGCGGAAACTGCGATCGTCCCGAAGAACGCGAATAAAATCCGGTGAGAAACGTTACGGACGTTTATTCTTGGTACATCGACGACGAGTTCTTTGTCGAAATTACACCGATGGCGTGAATTTGCACAGGCGTTCATGGATTACGTTCGCGTGGACGTAAACTCCGCGAATAAGATTACGGATTAACGAGTTATCTTTAATCGCCGCTCGTGATATCTGTAAACGCGGTATAGATTGTAAAAGATTAAAAAACGTTCCTTCGTGCTTTTCGTAAGTTGGCGAATCTAAAAATTATCGCCGTAGGGACTAAGATTTACTCGTAAAAATTTATAAGAATTATCTACAAAGCTACGAGAAATCCGAAGCTACCGCTTAATCTTTGTTTCGATAGCTAATTCCGACATCGAGTAATATACTTTAAATAAAATAAATATATTTGAAGGACTAAGCGATGTATCGCGTTCGATATATTCCAAAGTAGAAAATCGTGTTCGTATTAAATCTTTCGATAGCTATGTAAAATATTATAAATAAAAATATTGTAAATAATAGTAAATGCAAATTATTTGATCGAATACACTGGTTAAGCATTAATTCGAAGCGTCGACGCATATTCGTAAACACGTCGAATATTCGTACGTGTTTGTACGAGGCTTAAAAAATTAGACATTCGCGTGGCCTCCACCGATACAATTCAGAATTCAAAACGTCGATGTTCGTTCCAAAAAAGTATATATGTAGCGAATCACGGTATCGATATAAATTAATCGATCGAAGGTTTCCAACTTATTTCGATAACGAACACGTCAAGTACGAGGTGCGATAAACTCCTATCGCGGTCGACTCCGATGCGAGGCACGAAAAAATTGGCAGCTCCCATTTCTTATATTTACAGCGATTACTTAGGCCTACGTACGGGAGCGCAACCTCGACACCGTATCTCGCGAACCCTTCGGATGCTGCGCTTCGAACGCGCCTCCGAGCGACGCTTGGCGACGCTTAGCGACGCTTGTTTAGGTAACGAGAGGCCGATGAGTGAATCACTTTTGGAAGACACGCGATCGAGTCGAATTAATTTATGGTCAACGTCTTGTTTCCATGGTGTTCGACGCGAAAGTAGATCGTTCCGAGACGACCGAGACGACCGAGACGAGATAATATTATTTTTATCGAGAGAACGATTCGACCGTTGCCGCGTTTCTGCGCTCCTCGATACTCTTACGAATTATGGGAACCTGATACGATAATATACGGGAAGAGGTGTAACTCGGAAATCGGGGTACTCCGAGCCGTTGGAAAAATTTTTTAATTTGCAGCCGAACTTGGTGTTAACGAATTTTGAAGATCCGTGCGCTTTGGTTGTTGGAAACGATAACTTCATTTTACGGCGCGTTCGTCGATAAATATTTACCAAAATTAACTTACGATTCCGATCCATAAACTAGCCGCTACTTTTATTTTACGACCGAAATTTTCTACGATTTTTGATATACGATTTGTAATTTCGTATTTAACGCGTTCGATAAATGCTTTTATAGTTACGTTTGGTGGCATTAATGGCATCGATCGTAAATCATACTCTTTACGTAAAGCGCGATATTTGAGTTCTAGATCTCTCCGGAGACTTTGAATCGGGCTGCGCAAACCGTTTTCCATTCTACGTCACCTAATCTACCGCCCCGAAAAAAAAGTTTCATTTTCATCCATTTTGAAAAAATTTCCGAGTCCGAGAGACGAGGGTGGTTCCAAAAATTTGATCAAAAGTTGGTTCCAACGAAGGGCTGTTTGTTATCGCGTACATTTTCTCGCCGTATTCGCTCGCTCGATGGATCCCCAAAAGTTTATACCCGCGTTCGTCTATACGATAACGCGTAGTTATTTTCAAGAACGAATTTTTACCTTTTGGAAAGTCATTCTGATTAATTTTGCGACAAACGCCGCGATCGAAAAATACGCATCGTAGTTTAAAATTTGCGATTAAAGTATTCTTGGTGATAATTTTGTTGTATAGATTATTTAACAATTTTTGGATTTGAAAATTGGATCCCTTAAACGGAAGCACTTGATTTTAAAATTATTTTTAAATTAAATTTAAATCAAGATTTTTTTCTCCTTTCTCGCTGCAAAAATAAGGTAACGCTGCAAACGCGAGATACCAAAACTCTCGACCTGTATTTTCCAAAAAAATGTGCAAAAATGGATAAGAACGTTTTAAAATGCAAAAAATGCGTTGAGTCGTAGTAATGTGGGTATTTGGGCAAAATGCGTTTTCGTTTAATTTTCTTTCGCGCGTTTCGACGCGTTTCGACGCGTTTCGACGCGTTTCGACGCGTTTCAACGCGTTTCGACAAAGGTTACGACAAAAGCAATTACGTGAATTCTTACCTCGAAGTTAAAAAGCTGATAAAAGGCAAACTATAAGTGGAACGATAAATATCCATAGGTTTGTAAAGGAAGGAAAAGAAAGAAAGAAAGGATTCGTGTTCGCGCATCTGCACGTACTCGAGTTCAGTTTGTCACGATGCGCTTGAAAGTTCCCTTTGAGCCCATTACAAAAATTTATTAGTCTCTTTTCGTACGTTCCACGTTCCGATCTCTTACTCGCGACTCACAGTACATCGATGCTCTTCTCGTAACTTAAGAAGCGAAAGGAAGAAAACGGTCGCCGGTTAAAAATTTTGGCACCGAACCAGAACTCCCGAAACTCGTGGAAACGGTTCCTATCGACCCTCGACCCTCGACCCTCGACCCTCGACCCAAGACCCTCGACCCAAGACCCGCCAAAATACACATTCCCCGCGATGCGACGGAGGTTATTCGTCCGGTTCGCGCTGCGCTCGACGGACCGTAGAGTCGATAAGCGGAACCGAGACCTTCGCTAAAAAAGCATGGATCTCTCTCTCGCAATCGAGGCACGGCGAGGTAACGTACTTTATTCGAACGACGTTTGCCGCTTTTAAAGCTCGGAGCTCAAACAACGCTCCCATACGTGTTCTGCTTTTACAGCACGAATTTCATTCATATTTATACAGCTCGACGGTTCATGTAAATATCGCTGCGGGTTTTTCTTTTTTGCGACTGAGTTGTCCGGGAAAATCCTGCGCTTCGATCCTACGCTTCGATTCTACGCTTCGATTCTACGCTTCGATTCTACGCTTCGATCCTGCGCTTCAATGGCGCCAACTTACGCGCTTAATAATTAAATTACTCCGCGTATAAAGATCGTATCTTCTCTATGATCTTTCCCAGGCTAATCTACTCTGTGCACGCTAATTACGTAAGTTCTCGCGTCTCTCTTTATAATTAAGAACCTCTCGGAAAAAAGATTATACGGGTTAAGTTTAAAGGCGGAGATGCTACGTTCGTTTTTTTTAAGAGCGGGAGAATAAAACTATGGTAAGCGTTTCTTCAAAAGCAACTAAAAATATCTTCTGCGTTTGAATCAAGGATTTATGTACATCGATACACCTTTTGCATGCCAAAAAATGTAATTTAATATATGCGGCTTCATTTTCAAGGAACCGGGATTTACTTCACTCGAGAGTTCAAATAATTTGATGTACATAAATTTACTCTTAATTTCGAAAGCATTAAGAAGTTGGACGAAAACGAACGACTTGTAACTACCAACGCCTATACCACCCAAGGATTACGAGAGCATCGAGTTCGATATCTCCAAACTAAGACAAATAGGGATGAAGTGAAACGTTGAAAAAAACATCACGTTACGAAGAAAATTTGTCAAATTAAAGTCTTCGATATAAACGTCCGCGTCCAAAGTCTCGAGGATTCCTCGTAGATCGATCGTTTAAAATTTTAAATTAAGAAAGGATTTTCGATAATGTATTTTTAAATAAATGTTTTTTGCCGCGTAGATATCGATTTGTGGATATTCGAAAAATACGAGTAAAAATGAACTTACGGTTAAAATGGTTAAACGAAGGCAGTTGCTAAGCAACTGAAATAAAATGTTCAAATTGTTTCTTTTAAGCGCCATATTTTCCAGTTCAATGACTTTATAAACTTAAACTCTACTGAATAAATGTTTAAAAAATTTTGTACGAACTCGATATCGAATACCGAAAGCTTGTTTTAATCCGATTAATTAGACGACAAACAACCACAATTTATTCGAAATTTCTTAAAAATGCGTTATATTTTTACTATAAATTTTTACATGATTCGCATCTTTGATTTTATACGGAAAGTTATAGTTCGTTATTTCAAATTACATAAATAGAATAAATCATACATATTTTTATAAACCTCTTCGTAAAATAATACGATTATATTAAACATTTAAATGTATTTACGTATGCAACATTTTTAATTTCTCAACTTAATTACACTGTATATTAAACTTACGAAAATAGAATGTTTATTTATCAAAGACTAATTTAATTGATATATGTAATATTTAAGTCCATATTTATGCATCGTAATTTTCTTTATAGAAACATATCAAATAGTTGCAATATATTACCGTAAACGTATTTTTAATATATCGTTATGCCATTTAATTCAATATATTCTAATGGTTTATGTAAAATGAAACCAATTTCTACGTTTAATTTTTCAAATGTTACTCGAAATATTAGAAAAAATATATTTATTGCCTAATCAATAATTTAACATCGTTATTATATTTCATTTTTAAAATTACCGCATAATATTAAAATATTAAATTCCTTAGAAATTATTCTGGATTTTCAGTAAAAATAATTTTGACGAAATATGATCGTAATACTGATTGATGATTAAGAGCTTGACTAATATTACGTTTTACCAATAATCGCTATAAGTTCGAATAGTAGCAATTAACTAATAAAAATGAAATTATAATTCATGTTATGATATTTATGCTATCATCCTCTTACTTAGTTTATTAAAAAATAATATTATCTCTTTTAATGTTTTTTCATTTCTAAAATATTTGCAAAATAAAGAAGATGATATTTAATAAATATTAGATAGATAATAAATATTTTAAAAATAATGTAAAGATCAATTTGAAAACACGTTTAAGTATGGATTTAATTTTTAATTAACTTTGAAATTATGAACACACCTAATTTAAATGTAACATCCGAACAGTATATAAAGAACCGTAAAATGATGAGAAATTACTTTGCAGCAATATTTAATGAAATCCTGTGTAATAATAGGCTGCCACCGTTGCTTAAGAATTAAGTATAATGCATAAGAAGACGTAAAAAAATAACTGATTAACCAAATACACCTTGTAATTTAGTAAACTTTTCAACTAACCGATAGTATTGCTTTATTTAAGAAATATAGAAATAAAAAAATGAAAGTATAAGAAATCTCAATAATTTATTAGGAATTAATATTACACAACGGAGAAAAGGTGTTTGGAAATTTCTTTGCGAATTCACAATTATTGGAATTTCGTTACCTTTTGATAATTATTCGTGTATGTGTATTATGAAAAATGCATTCAAAGACAATAAAATTTCGTGCCTTTAACAAAAATTTTACAACTATACAAATGATAAAACAGCATAATTTGAATTCAGAATGCGAAACTGATCTTAATTTCAATATAATGTAAATAAAAGGAATTTAACGCGTATGTAATTTAATATTTTTAGACATTTTTTTCTAATCGTTGGACATTAACTAAAATATATTATTAAAAAAAGTTTAATGTAAAGAATATTGAAATTTAAACTCTATTATATTTAAAAAATCAGATGTGTTATCGAATTTTTATTTTTCTTTTATTTATTATTTATTTATATTCAAAATATAATATTCAGAATTCTATTTAAACTGTTTAAATTACTATATTAGATATTAAAATCGATAAATGTTTAGAAACAGTCCATACAATTAAAAAATTACGACTAAAATTACTATTATGGAACAAAAATTAATCCTTGTAGGAAATCGAATGAAAATTATTTACCAACTTATACATTCTACATCGGTAAAATTAAAATTACCTTTTAAACTAAAAACTTTAACGTATCGTGTACAATTAATAATATTTAATTATTTAGAAAATATTATTCAAATCTTACAAAAAATAATACAATGCGTAAAAATAAACTTATGATTCTACATCTATCATTGATCCGTAATTTCAAGTTTTTCCGAACTACTTACTACGCGAGATAAATTTTGCGGTCTGATTCCATAAAATACACCAACTTTGATGAAACTTCATAATCTTATGAGACATGAAAAATATCTAACTTACAAGCCTCCGTAAAAACTTTTTCCTCTTTTCTGTTCATTAACATATATTGGATTTTGCTTGTTGAACATCGGCTTTTATTTCTGAATTTTTATCATAAATAAAGTATACTAAATTCAAATCTAAAAGAAGAAAAACATAAAAACATAAACAACAAAAGTTGGTAAAATATTTTGAAATAAAAAAGTTTATTCGATGAAAATTTTAATAAATAGTAACGTTAACGTAATTTCAAAACGATATCGATAGAAAAAAATTTTTGTCAAAACTAATTTCCATGGATGAACGGAGAATTAAATTTATAATCGTGACTTTGAGTCAGATTGTGTTACGCGAGTCATATCGAAGTCAGTTTCGCTACCTGCAATAAAATACTCTGTTTGACACCTTGAAACAGTAAGTATTTCAATTTACATGAGAATACGTGCGTTCGATTTAACCGATTTCAACCGATCACCGAGGAGCACATAATTTTTTTCGATATATATCGAAAGACAGTATTCAAATATTAATCAGCTAAATTCCGCGAATCATTTCCTTGGCAGAAATAAAATTTGCTCATTTTTTAGATACAAGCGTTGAATTAGTTTATACAATTTTTTTACAACAAAAGTCGGATTAATTTTTTAATTAATCGAATCGTCTATTTATTATTTTTTAGTTAAAACGATTTATGATCGTTTTTTTTAGGATAATTCGTTAATTTGTAAAGGTTTGTTTCCTTTACTTTGCTTCTTAGTTCCGTAAACTCGTAGCAATTACTTCGAAAATTATTTGCTGTTTGACAAAAATTTTAAAGCGATAACGCGATGATATCAAAACACTATTCGAGTGGACAACATACAGTCGCGTATAACTTACAAAAACGTATATAAAAAATTGAAATATAAAAGTTTTAAAAACTATGTAATAAAGTGAGTACTATTATGGCAAAAATTTGTAGTAGGTTAAGCATTTAAAAGACACGAGTTAACAATTAAATACTCGCGAATGAAATATTTATCTGTAAATCGTCGATAGAATTTTGTGTTCCGAACGTGTAACTCAATTGTATTATTTATCAAACAATCGCGGAAAGGCGCACCGAGTTTCAGAATCAATCCAATTTGATCTCAGATTTTTCTTGCGCAGGATGTTTAATAATCAGGCCACAGACGACTTTGAAAACAATGATAATGCGATGGTCACTATTGTTTTCGACGCGTTGGATTCATCGCGAGACAATCGGTGCAAAGTGATAGTTTGGTATGGTATTTTTAAACTGCGTATCGCAAAGCTCTGTTTATTAACGGAACTTGGTCAGGAAGACATATTTGCGCATGCTTGAAAATACCTTGTCGAGAGTGTTTAAAAAGTGTAACGTGCGTCAAAAGAGAAAAAAAGCGCCTTATTACTGTACGCAATTGCGGTTTACGTGTAAAAATCGTACTGTTACGTGAACTAGTCAAGCATCTAATCATTTTATTTTAATGTCGCGTCTAAAACTATAATTGAATCTATAAATAAACGTTTCAAAAAAATGTCTAAAGTAAATAACGGCTAGATTATACGAAACAAAATGATAGTCATTTTAAATGATTATTGTCGCTTGAAAATATGCTCTCTTACATTATCATGAAAATCTAAGAATCTCTATGTAAGCCGTAGAACTTTTATGCTTGAAATATTTCTCCTGTAAGCCTTTCTTTTTAAGATGTAAATCGGGAACAATTCAGCAGAAAATTTTTTTAATTACAAATATACAGGCAGATAACTTGTAGATTTTAATCGGACACTTTACTTTTACGTCTATTAATGTCCGTTTTCATTTTTTACAATATGTTGCGCGGTAAGTTTAATTCCAAGCAAAGATTACAAACTTTTACGTATATGTAATTATTGAAATAGAAATAAAGTATTAAATTGAGTTCTGAAAATTGTATAATAAATATATTTGTAAGATAAGATACTTATTAATTTGTGTGTATAAAGTAAATGACGATCGAGATGTAAATTTTTAAAAGTTTTTGCCATTTTGAAAAAAAATTAACCTAGTCGGCAAAGATCTGTGCAATTTATGCAATATACTAAACTTCATCGAACATTTAAAAATCTGTACAGTAATTTTAAACCTAGTACGATTTATCAAGTTTTCTCGCTTATAAAACAAGAATGTATTAATTCATTATAAAAAAAAACCATCGATAATCAACGTTGTATGTTTTATAATTTTTTTTTCATATATTTAAATAAATTCCGAAACTATATTATAGAATCTTCGTAATTACTGCTAGATAATATTTTTTAATATAGCATAATTATTTTGAATGCTTCGAAATAATGTAGTTTGATTCTTTTTCTTAAATATATATATATACATTCGTCGAATGTCGCGTAATTCCACATCATATTAACGCCTGGAGAAAATAAAATAGGAAATACGTTAAGACTTCTTATCAAGAAAACACACTAGAGTTTTATAAAGCTTCTTACGAGCATAAAGATTCTAAGAAAAATTAATAAATATTCGTTAAAAGTAGTGTATATCAAAGAAAAGTTCAGAGTTTATTATAACTTTTACTTTGTAGCTTTATTACGCTTTATCAAAAATTCTAAAGAAAGCTTTGTCATCCTAAAAGATGCTTGCTTCGTGTATAAAAATACCGAAGGACAAAGAAACTAGATCTTGCGAATTTCCTGAAATAGAATACCAGACCTTAAATGAAGAAATAAACAAACTTGATAAGTTTTTCTATATACATACTTTAGAATCAAATTTAGACGGATGTTAGACGGATGTTAGACGGATGTTAGACGGATGTACACTCGTCTTAAATATCGAGATAAAATCAATTAAATAATCTTAAAGTCTACTCAAAATACCCTATAACTATCACATTATAATATTCCTTACAAAGAGCGAATCGATCCAATTAGATTACATCGGATAAATTTCCTTTGACAAAAGAATAATTCGTGTTTTCTATTTAGTCGCACGTACTACAAAAATGATTAAAATTATACGATTTTAATTGATATCGTGAAATCAATATTACACTACCATTTAGTTTCGTTCCGCCAATAAAATAAAAAGGGCTAGAAAATTTTGCATCTGTTCGAGAATAAAAAATTCATACGTGCTCCGATTCCCACCGGTGACATGTAATTTATTTTTTATTAACCGGAACTATACACATATAACGAATCACAATATAATCGTATAGCGTGCGTTCATTTGTATAGTAATAAAGTGTAGACGTAATGAATAGTAATCATCTACATTTTTTCTTTAAGAAAATAATGACGAGTAATAATAAATTACTGAAAAATACCAAAAATAATAGACATTTTCTCGTTCTCTGTATTTCTTTTTTTATAAACAATTTTTAAAGAAATAACATAATATTTATTAAATTTAATTTTGAATCAGTGCATTTAAGCAATACATCATCTCAAAAATACTAAATAATTAAACCAATATTTTATTAACTTTCTCTCTCTCTGTCCGTCTCCCTATTTCTCTCTCTCTCTCTCTCTCTCTCTCTCTCTCTCTCTCTCTCTCTCTCTCTCTCTCTCTCTCTCTTTCTCTCCCTCTTTCTCTCCCTCTTTCTCTCCCTCTTTCTCTCCTTCTCTCCTTACTTTTCTTTCAACGAACAAACACGCGTAGAGGAAGTAGAAGAGCAATCACCACCGCGACTAAAGTGAACGCTACAATTATTTTCTGAAGTAGAGCTTCAGAGTTGTAATTTTTTCGTAATTACGAAAAAAAGTAATAACGTCAAAGATAATTGGTTTAGAAAAAAAATGATTTATATAATAATAGCAACTTAGAACCTATGTAACTTAATTTCAATAATTTTCAGTTAATTAAAAATATGAACGACACTTTATCCTAGGTTTTAACATTTATTTCCAAGCATTGATTCGTTCGAATGAAACTGTGTACAATCTTTATACGAGCATTCGTTTATTTTACCTTTTAAAAACATATCTTAAACATAATATTTATACTCGTTGAAATTAAAATTTGATTTATTTTTTTAAACATAGATTTAGTAAATTATTGTTTGTGAACTAATAATCTGACCTTGAAAAAATAAAGATTAAATATTATGATAATAAATATTTTCTATCTTTATTTAGCAATGTTAAATAAAAATATTTATGACATTGAGTACACGATTGACTATTACTCGACGCTCGGTTATTAACAAAAAGTATAATTAATATTAATCTTATTGTTTTACTATTATTTATAATAAAAAATTTTATATTCACAGTTTTTAAATTAAAATTTTCTTTTTCTTTAAATAATAATAGCAAGACTTTTTTTTTGGATAATAATAAATAACCAGTGAGTCATTTAATTTAATTCGTTAAATAATTTAAATATCGTACGTTGTTTAACATTTTTATATGTGCATATTAATTATATCATAAATATTCTAACAGATTTATTCTGTTAAATTGAAATTATTACAGACTTTAAAGCCAATTTATTTATCTCGAAGATAATGAAAGTGGATAAGAACAGAAACAAAAGGAACTGTTCCAAATTGTGTGGATTCTTTTAAACGAAATTCATCGTAACTTATTGAATAACAAGATAAATAAATTATCGACGATAAACAAACTTATACTTTAAAAAAACTTTAAACAATAAATAGTTAATTATTAAGATTTATACGATTTGTCAAAATTATTATATATTTGTTTCGTACTTTAATAAATGATTATAACGATTTTATTTATTTGCATCGTTAACAAACTTTTGTTTAATCAAGTTAATTATTCTTATTTTAAATATATTCATCAGCATTGAAATTCTAATTTTAAAACATAATCATCGTGGATGAAAAATATTCGAACTGGCGTTGGATTTGGATACTTCGCCTAAAATTTGATACTATTAGATATAATAATAAAATATAACCTAATATTTTAAAATTTAAATATTTTCATAAATTACTGAACGCGATAGGCGTAAAATTATTTTAATCGCGTATGCGTACACCGAATGAATATTATTATCGCGTACACTCGCAATATAACAACGATAAAAATAAATACGGATGATGTCTCGAACGAACGTTGATAAAATTTTATAAATTAAAAACGTCGATTACTTACCATTTGGAATCTCTATTACCGACGTATACGGAGTTAGGTTACAACATTCCGCCCATAAAAGCGAATTCGCGGCAAATAATTTTAGGTTATGTCACCTTGTGTACATTCGGCGACGCTCGCAAACTTTTCTGGACTCCAAACAACTGGGCACCGACTTTACACCTAAGTATTTATAAAAAAAAACGAGTTGCCGTTAAATAAAACGCGTTCGTAATTGCCAGTCGAACCTGAACGATGGATGACGAAGCGGAAACATACAAACTTTGGAGGATTCGCAAGACGGTAATGCAACTCTGCCACGATAGAGGTTATCTCGTTACCCAGGATGAATTGGACCAGACCCTCGAGCAGTTCAAGGAACAGTTCGGCGACAAACCCAGTGAAAAGCGACCGGCGAGAAGCGATCTTATAGTTCTGGTGGCCCACAACGACGATCCTACGGATCAACTGTTCGTTTTTTTCCCAGACGAGCCCAAGATCGGGATCAAAACCATTAAAACTTATTGCCAGCGGATGCAAGAGGAAAAGATTCATAGGTGATTGCTTCTTTTATAAACAGTTTGTTGGTATAATATATTCCAATCATTTTTGACACAGTATAAATAATTACACGCTTGTTCCGTTTAAGATATTATCGATGAATTATAACTTTGTAAGATGAACGATCGTTACGTTATACCTTCGAATAAATACGATCTTCTATTTCCATTTTGAAAACGTCTTTATAGAAAATAAAAAATTGCTATACTTGAGAAAGGTAGTATTATTTTATGTGTAAGAATAACGAATAATAGAGCGATTGATTTTCTAGGGCCATCATAGTTGTTCAGTCAGGCATGACTCCATCGGCAAAACAGTCCCTGGTTGATATGGCACCAAAGTACATTCTAGAACAGTTTTTAGAATCAGAATTGTTAATTAATATTACGGAGCACGAACTCGTACCCGAGCATATAGTTCTGACTCCGGATGAAAAAGAGGAATTGTTAACCAGATATAAACTTAAAGAAAATCAGCTTATGCGTATTCAAGCCAACGATCCGGTTGCCAGATATTTTGGATTAAAAAGAGGTCAAGTTGTTAAGATTATTCGACCATCCGAAACTGCCGGACGTTACATTTCTTATAGATTAGTGTGCTAAGTGAAATTCAACTGTGCATCGACATTTTAATTCCTGTATCGACGATTACGTTGCATATACGTAATTATCGATTCACTTGGTATTTGATATTCTTTTTATCCGCAAATTTAATTATGTAGTTATAATGATTTATAAAATGAAATTATATTAGCCTTTGTAAAAATTGAACTTGTATTTTGAGATCTTTAAATAATTAACACCTGCGTAAAGATGAACCGTCGATTAAAAATTTTTCAAGATTTACATAACATATTCCGAACGATCAATGTTTTATTGGAAAAAGGATAGTTTTAAAAGAAAACATTTTTTACCGATTTAAAAATCGAAAATGTAATAACATTTTTTTTATTTCAAACAACTAAAAATATTGTATTCTTTAATGTTATAAATTTGAAAATTGTTTTACTTAACTAAAATAATGTAAATAGCGTAACATTTTTCATAACACTTTATGTAAAAAGAAAAATTGTTTATAAAATAAACATTAACCGAATAAAAAGAAAATTATATGATCTGAAATAACACTTTATTGTAGGATCATTATATTCTTGATACATAATGATTTTTGTAATATTTTACATGAAACGAAGAGAGTGTTTCTAATGCTTACAGCGTCTAATTATTTCTGAAAAAATGAAGAGAAAGCGACTAACAGGCAGTTACACGAATACATTCTGTTTTGACTGTACAAGTTTTGGTCCGAGAATTTTTCCAAATTCACATATCAATTCCAGTTAGAATGAAAGAATTTCTTTCCTATTAAACTTACATTTTAAAGTCTGTTCTAAGTCTATTTAGAATTTTTTTCACAGTGAGTGACAAGATTAAAAAGTAATGTAAAAAAAATTCCAACTTTATACGTGATATCTCAGCTGACTTCTTACAAAACAAGCAAAGCTGCTCTAAGCATTTCCTGCGCGTAGCAAATCTATTACACTATCACAGCTTGCATTTGCTCGATTATACTTGCATACGATCATAGCTTATAGATAAACTCATTTAAAAAACTGTACGTTTATCTTATTGCATACTTTTGTTAATTATAAGTTAATCACGCGCGAATCAAGCGATTAATAATTAATAATATACGTAGCTATATTGAAACGAGTCTCGAGTTTGCATCATTAAAATATAATAAAAAACTAACTTTATAATTTTTTTATTTAGTACTTAAAGAGATGTCATCCAAAATTAATTAAATCAATTTACAAGACTCTGGAAAATTTCTTTTGATTCTTTTGCACATAAATGATGTAAACTTTTAACGCATCGTATACGACGAATAAAAATTAAAAAAATGTATAGACTTACTTCTGAGATTGTTTTACACATCGATGAAGTAATTAAAATAAAATTTCAATAAATCAATACACTTATAGTTTTTCCTATATTTTTAAAAACTTTTTTTATTTTATTTTGATATGTTTTTCTTTAGAACAAATGAATTGAAAAGAATTCAAACTCTATCCGATATTTTTCAACGTTGATTTTTCTTTTAAAATACAAATTCTGAAGCACCGTACATTGAACACATTGCATTGCGTAGGATAAAATTTTTAAGTTAGCTCGAGAAGCTTCGACGCTATTAAAAATAAAACGCTTATCTCCTCGAGTAGCCATTTTTATTTCTTATGTTTTCTTTGAAACTCAAAAGAGCATATGGCAGGAACTGTTGTTTATGCGTTGCAAATATCTTTCGTTTCAAAAGAAAAATAATTTTTCTTTCACTTTCTTTTTTTTACTTCGATCGAATAAGCCTTAAACTCTACATACAAAGTCTTTATTTCGTTAATTATTATTATTTTTAGTTATGTTTTACTGTGTCCAAGGGCTAGTATAATGAAAAAAGGAAACAAAACATATTCGTACAATTAATATAATATATTGGTATTAATAAAATGTAACATAACGCAATAATAATAATAATAATAATAATAATAATAATAATAATAATAATAATAATTACATAGTAGGGGTAAGGCTTTAAAAAAGGTATAATAGCAGCATGATTCAGCGGAGTGTAGAGGGTAACACATAGTACAAGAGTAAAACAATGATTAAAAAAATGTACATTATAACAATATCATCGGTATAGATGTAATGTCGAATTGCTAAGAACAAAAAAAGAGAGAGAATTAGAAGAAAAATGCCACTTCGTATGAGAGATTCCAAAAGAGAATCCGATCATTTTACAAATAATGATTCAAAGTTATTTCTTACGCATTACAAACTCGTTTATATACTCTATAGCGCGTTATTACAAAGAAAAGAGTTCGTCTTAAGTGTCTACGAGTGTAAAATTGCTAGTTCGTACATCGTGTTTGACAAAGGAAAAAACCAGTATTCAGTATCCACTCATTATATCTTTTGTCCATTTTCATGATATTCGCTTAAATATCAATTTTTTTTTTGTTTGTTTGTTTCGATGAAAGTTATTTACAATTTTCGTAACCATATATTTTCATATTCATTACAATAATAACAATTAATTTTACACAAAATGCTTCCTATCCGAGCAAATACTACGTAGAAAAAATATATCGTTACCAAAACCGAATCACTTTCATAAAATAGGCATATCAAAAACACATTTAATATATGTTTACGGAGATTCTAAATCACCTTATCTACAGAATATTCATAAAAATACCACACAAATAAAAATAAAGACTGTAAGTACTAAATACTGGAGAAACTATGCAGTAAAGAAAAAAGTAGTAACGGATAAAAGCTACATCATAAAATTGCCACTTGAGATCTAGTACCGTAATATTTCATATTTTTTGTAAGCTCACTTTCAAATTTGAATAAGATTCAAAGAAACTGTAGATACGCGGAGAAACGATCAAATTTTACGTTCGAACCAAGTAAACGAAATATTTCGCCTTCGTTCGATCGTTCCAAGTTAAATAATTATAAACGTTCGATATCCACATTGTTAATGATTAAGATGAAAATTTCGTATATATAAACTTACTCGTACGCTGTAAGTTCCACGTGCATTCGTGTATTTCATCGACACTGTTCGAATATCAAAATCTTTTTATCCTTTATCTCGGCTTACATAGACAAAATACATAACCAACGCAAGGCAACCGTAAAAGTGCGCTTAATTATTACTTTTTTTTCGCATTTTTTTTCTTAAACTTGCAAGAAGAAATATTTTACAGCGACGTCTTCTTTCTTTCATCCACCCTTATATTTATATGGATTTTACATATAATAATATTAATAATAATAGTAATAATAGTAATAAATGAGCTCAATCACGGAAAAGTCTGCATTTTTCAGGCCAGTACCAGCCGTTTTTATAATAATCATTGCTATAATTTCTTTTAAAAAATATGTCCTAGCACTGCAGCGTAAAGTCGATTCGTTTATTCCCATAAAAGCAACATCGTTTTTAAAATTCGCAGACTCTCTTATTATTCGACATTCGACGATTAAAATCAGCCCTTTCGATCAACCAGACGTCGAGCATCAACTAAACAATTCAATCAGGCATTTTTATCGAGCTCGTGTTCCGTAAAAAAACCGAATAATCAATTTTATATTTATTTTCTTTTTCATGGAAATTGTTATCATTTTCGAAGGTGGAAAACAAAAGCTTCTCGTAGACGTCAGCCCAAAAAAACGGATACTTTTCACAACGTGAAACGAGTGAAACGTGACTTTTAATACTTGTGTATCGTAAGAATAAAGGGAGGCATAATAATTACCCACGCAAAGTTGGAATTCGATTTTTATAGCTCTCTGAAATTTCTACCGGCGTATTTCGCGTAAAATTGTCAAAAATTGTTAACAATTAATGAAAAGCTCGCGTTCGAAATTTCTAAAAAACTACGCAAATAAAAATTGTCGGTGTCGTATAATCGACCTAAGACTTCCTTTCATCGAATTATAACTCTCCGTGAGAATAATAAATTTGTACTTTTAATACTACTTTAAACTCTCGTTTAATACTCGAAACATCTTAAAACTACACATAAAAAAAGAATCAGAAATAATACATAATTGAATTACTCAGTCGATGCGGGTCTTAGCTCTTCGCAAGAGTTACGGAGAATAAGTTTTCTCGTCGAAATCGTCCCTGATAACGTATACGATCGATGTTGCGATGTCCAGGAGTCCCATCGTCGTCGACGGTGGTTTCCTCTCTTATCGATGCGTAAGGTACAGACGCGAATAGTCGTACATCGACGCACGTAAGTATCGCCGAATCGAAGAGGAGGAAAAAAAAAGGAAAAAAAAAGAGAAAAAAAAAGGAAAAAAAAAGAAAGTACAGTTGCTTTGGAGATTCTCGTTAAAGCATTTTTTCGTTAATTACAAGCACAAAGGAGTAAAAACTAAAGACGCATGTTCTTCCAGGTGATACAAAAGTTTGAAAGCGCTCGCGCGCCCTCGGCGTTAACGAACGCATCCAAGGCCAAGAGGAAGCGAAGCCGGATCGGGTCGCGGGAGGTTCCATCGGGACGTCCATCCCCGTCCGCTTCGCCCGGAGCACGATCGTCCAAGGGTGACGCCGCGAGCGATGAGGTTCCAAGTCCGCCGCACCCGGAGGAGGATGCGACCAGTCGAATCCCGTCGATCGTGAATGCGAGGCTCGGCGGGTTGACCTGGTGCCTTACACGCGGTCCGCGGGAACTCTGTCGGAAACAATCGCCGGGTTAATCATTAATAGTCGAGGTTCGAGTCGTGGACGACGATCATCCCGGGACATCCCGGAACATCCCGGGATGGACGCTCCTGCATTGGATTTTGTTCGAGCCCAAGCGACGCCATCAAAGATCCAGGGATTTTGGGATAATCGCGCGTCGAAAATGTGATGTTTACCGAACGGTGTTTGTGAAATGAATAATATACCGTCGAAGGTACTTTTTAAAGAGCAGTTTTTAATACAAGTCACAGTTCATTCATTTTTCATTCATTAACATCCTTTCGTTCGTTATTACAAAAAACAAATCGGTTTGCCACCGTTAACATTTATTTTATACATCGTTCGCTGCGTTTCCAGTCGTTGAACGTCCGCGGTCGTCTCCCTTATTTGTACAACCCGTACGAGCATCCACCGATCGCTGAAATCGAATCTCGTTGGAAAGAATCTCGTACATGGTAATATTTATCGGTTATATGTATATTTATAGTCGCAACTTTGCTGATCGCGTTGCGAGCACCGTTCGTTTCACAATTCTTGATCGTTGACGATTGTTTTCTTACCGTAATATACCGGTACAAAATTTTCGCGTACCAGTTCTTCGGAGTTTAAATTATAAACAACGTTACGATATCTCGGATGATTTTTGCCAGCCTTGATTAACGGTATCAGCGGAGGTTTCGAAAGAAACAACGAACGTCTTTTCCGTTTTGATAAAACATCCGATTCTCCCGGCGAAATAATCGAGGTCGTTGCGAGACTACTTCGATGCTCTCCGCGTTACAGGCAACAACCTGCATCCGTTTACGATGGTTCTTATCTAAGTACGGAGCGCAAACATTTCGGCGCGTTCGTTTGCAACCGCGACGTCGTTTTCCTCCCCGTTGCATCCAACCCTTTTCGCCGGACCGTTTCTTTCGATCAAAAGCGAACCTTCGGACATTCACCGAACGCCAAAGTCCCCGTGTCGATCATCGATCGCGCTTATCGCGAAAGTACGTTCGTTGTTACGAACCGAGCGACCTTCGTCGATCTCTCGCCTCGTGCGCAAGAAGCGCGAGAAGGAGAAACGGGAAGGCGATCGAGCGAGCGCGGAAGGAAAAAAAAAAAAGGAGAGAACTCGATGCACCGACGTTGTCTCTCACCTAGGAGTGGTATGGAGTGACGTAGGTGGAGGGGAAAAGCCCCCGCCTGTTTCCGATTTCTCCGTGCCACCAGTGCTGGTCCGTGCGGTCCGTGACGGTGATTACGTCGCCTCGCCTGAACTCGAGTTCGCCCGGCTCCTGGGGCGTGAAGTCGTACAGGGCTTGCACCAGGCACTGAGACAAAAAAATACGGTTAAAGCGTTTTTCTTTCGCCCTTCTACCGCCTTTCTACCGCCTTTCTACCGCCCGTCTTTCGTCTCTCTCTCCCCCGCCGTTTCACCCGGAACCAACACCACCAACCGATTCGAAACCTACGCGTTCAACCTTCTAATGCCGTCCGCACCGTCCCAGTCTTTTTCCATCGCTACTTGGTTACTCAAAAATACCGTTGTACGAAATGAAAATTTGTCGGAGGATGTTCGAGGAAACCGAAAGTCTCGAAAAAAGGGTGTAGCGTATTATTTTGTTATTCGTAGACGATGGATCGAGATACGACGCGCGTACACCGTAAAAAAATACTTTTACGTTTCAAGGTTTCACTTTGAAATGCAGGATGAAGTTTTTTTAATTTATAAAATATAATAAATGCGTGTTTTATTTGAAAAGTAACCGTTAGAAACGAAATCGACGATAAGAACTTATTATAAATTTCAAAGGTTTGAACGGATCTTGAAAATAATCATCGACTTTAACCTTCCGCTTGGACTCGGGTACTCGTAACGTTCTCTTCTTCGAATTAGCGTTTACCTTCGTTTCGAAGCAATTCGCATTTTTTAATGCTTCGATACGATCGTTCATCGATTACGTCTCGCGCTCGAGTGCCTCGAAACTTGGAAACATCTCGATTTTACGCGCGCAAAGACGACGAGCGGGACTTTAAAAGACGTTACTTAAAATTGCGAAAGGATATTTGGAAAAATATTTGGAAAAAATAGGGGAGGGGGCGAAATTTTCTCGACGCGAACGGCGTAAAGTTTCTGGTCGGATTGCGATCGAGTGATTTCTCGGTGCATATGCGCGTATTGCGACGATTCAAGGCCGCGATCGCAGTAGCGGCACACTTTCGTAATTGCGCGACTCGCGAGATCGCGGCCTGAGATTGCGATTGGATTATATATTTTTTCTTTACTTTTCAACTGCTTTGCGCGTTGCAAAATTTAACGTGGCGCGATTCGCTTTGTCGGAGCAGAGATTGAACTCGTCGGTGAAAATTTCTTGTTGTTGATGTTGTTTTGTTTGTTTTTTTTCGGTTGGCTGAGTTTTCGCTCCAATTGACAAAATTAAATCTTGATTTTGGTGCATCGACTACGTTTGCTTACGAGAACGACTTTATCTTTCGTGCGCTTCTTTTACTTGTAGTTTCATTTTTAATCGATGCAGCGATCGTTCGAGTCGAGAAAGAATTATCAAGATTGCGCGAAATTGTTTCATCGATTTAAATCACATAAAACTCCAAGGAATTTTCGTAGTTGCACAAAATTCTACACGGTTCGTTCAAATTTTACATTTTGTAGGAAAAAATAAATGTATAGTTTTAATCTATTATTTTGCGCGTGCGATATCTTAAGTACGAACCGATATTTCGATCGCGTACGCACTTTTACGAAATATTTTTAAGAAGAATAAATAACACGGAAAAAGTAATCGTACGTTTCCTACGCTGTAAACCTTTGTGTTTATTTATAAGAATGATTGTATTTATTTTTCATGTATAATCGTGATTCTTTTTGAATAAGATTTACGAAATGCTTAAATTAAACAATGTTCGTTTGAATCGTTTGAATACTCATGCCGGAAAATCTTTAGAGTATTTCTCTAGAACCTTGAATTTTCATTCGAAACATTTTCCAACTCGAAATAATTAATCGAACGACTAAGTACGTAGACTTAATTTGTCACATCGAAATAAGTTTTCCTTTTTAAATTAAAAACAAGTTTTTTATACTATGATTGAATTGAAGCAATTAAAATCAATATAAAATTATCACTTAACGTTTTCTTTTTAAATTTGAAATTAGTCATAAAGTTGATTTACGTAGAAAAAATTGAAAAGTAAGTCACATTTTTCAAGATAATTGAAATGAAATTTTAAAACTAATTGCGCGTAAGGTTAATTATGACTTATTATCGAGAAACTTTTAAAATATTTTCAAACATCTAATTTGCGAGTAAACTTTGAGAACGAGTATTCGATCGTATAACGTGAAATTTATAAAGTGGAACATCGGAATAATTTGAAATACAATTATAAAAACACTTATAGTCGAGGTACGCGTTGCTTTACGCAAAAGTAACATTACAAACGTTCGTATTAGAACGTAAGAGATAAACGTTTCAAAATTGTCGATTCGTATTTAGGTACATCGTAATATTAGAAAAGTAAACCTCGAGCGTAACCAGTTATTAAAATTATCGTCTCCGCGTTGATGAATCGATCGACCGCGCAAACAAAAATAATAACGAATAAATTATTATAAATATAATTGTAAAATTCGAACGATCGCGTTTTTAATTTAAGAAAAGAGGGGAAAAAGAAAAACTAATTTGAAGAAAGAGTCGTAATTCTAAGCAGAATTAAATCCTTAACAAACTTTAATTACTCTCGAGTTAGCACTTCCTTTATAATTGTGTCAGACCGCTACATACGCGATATAAATTCAAATGAAAAGAGCGTGATTCTCAAGGAATCTCCTCCGACAAAAGACAAATAAAATAAAGACTTCTCACGGTGACTCGCTACGTATATTTTTACCTCTTCGGGCACCATGTCGCGCAGTTTGACGTCCTGTGAGCGGGAAACCGAGGCCGTGCGATGATACTCGACGAGTTCGTTGAGGCTGCTGAACTTGACGACCCAGAGGAAGAACTTGCCGTGCCCGTCCCGAAGGACTTTGAAGTGCTGAACGCCGTCCGAGCATCTGGAGGTGAAACTTCCGTTAGATTTCGAGCTTGCGAATTCGTTATCGAGAGCTCCAGGTTACAATTCCCTCGCGAGGAGCTTTCAACAATCCTAACACCGACGATTCCTCCCGTTTCTCCCATCATCGCGTCCCGCTAATATTCTCGGAGAAGCATAGACTCCGAATTTACATCCTATATCCATCGATCACACGATAAAGTCTCGATAAACGCGAAACGTCGTTTTTAATTTTAAATAGCGAACGATTATTAAAAGCTTCTTAGAAATGTATTTTCACGAGTAAATAACTTATTTTATTCTACGCCCACGAACGCGTCTACTGTTTTAAATTCCGATACTTTTTGTCCGGCTGAGTATGTTAATGAATTTTTTTTTCGAAACAGCTGCAAAAAAATTAATGATTCGATCGCCGTATTCGATATTTCTTGGCGAATCTTAATACCGGAGAGTTTTGAACGTATTTTTTTTCTGTTCTGGCTTTACGATTAAATTCATCGGCGCTGTATCTTTTGATGTATAGAATCATTAACTTGTATATTCAAAACGTAACGTACGTTGCTTTAGGCAAACATTGTTTAATAAATGTTTTAGGTGTATTAAAAGATAACGTGGCTTTATTGGTACATAATATCTATGACTATCGTCGAAAAGTCATATGCTTAAGTATTTAAATTTATTTGTAATCGTAATATAAAAAAAAACTATTCCTGGATATTAATAATGATACGCGATTGGTATTTACATGTTCTTCGATACGATACGTTATTAATTTTAAATGTAAAATACCGAGTTCTTATTGATCAATTTCTATTTCAATGAAATCACAAAACGCAAACTTCTTTTTTAATTTTCAATGATAAACCTTATTCGTTATCTTTATGAAAAATATTCGTGATAGCGAGATCAATGAGGTAATGTAACGATTAGCTTTGACCTGAATTTCCATTTATTAACATTTTCATATAATCCCCTTCGTTTACGTTTTTAACAATACAACGTATTTTACTGCGCATTACGAAAATCCATTCGGTATTGTGAAAGTAATAGACAAACTTCGTTAAGATTATCGTTAAAGTCTCATAATTAGTCTAAAAGCTGTATAGTAAATTTCAAAACTTTGCGTAAAATCTTCCTTACTTGACGGACAAAGAAAAATCACCGGGCGAACTTTCGCTGATCCTAATGAGGAAAGCACCTTCGTGTTTGTTCATTAGTAGCCTTTCGGCATCGGCTCTGGTTATCCTTCCGTAATACCAACTAAAAAAGATAAAAAAGTATTAATATGCATTTAAACCGAAAAGTTTTTCAAGAAATAATAAACGAAATTTTTAAATTGAGTAAATTAATGTGTTTCATCGAATTAATTTCGTTATATTTGAACGTGTATTTAATACGATACACTTGGATATTGAATTAAACGTATACTTATACGTTAACTCCGAAGAACTTTATACCAATTTAAGCGTTACGTTATAATAGTAACATATAGTAATTTAAACAAAAGAAAAAAATGTTTTAAAGAATATTATTACCAATGAAATTAATTATACGAAGTGCAACGACTTTGAAATCGAATGTACTCATCCTTTCAATAATGTAACTTCAAAGCAATTTATTTTTCGAATAATTTTAAAGGTTTCAATATCTCGCTTTTAGTTCATTTTAAGTATCACTGCCGTTAAAAGAAAAAGGTTGCAAAGAAAATGATAAAATATTTCCAAGATAACAATACTGTGTTTAAAAATGCTTTTAGTTGCTTATCGTTTGAAATAATGTTTCCAAGCATTAATAATAAACTCGTAAAATTAAGTAAATTGTTATCAATTTTTGGAACTACTTATTTGGAAAAATTCAAAATTTTCTTAAATTTATGCAATAGTGTTTTATTCAAATTTTCATAAATTCAAATCAATATTTAGTATCTTTACAAAAATATTATAAAAAAATATTATAAAAAATTACTTAACTTTTAAAAACATCTAATTTTATGCTCTATATTAAACGATATTGTTCGAACAAGGTCAATTATATACACAGCAACAAAAATTGTCTCAACGGAAAAATTCAGAATTTTTCAAAATTACGATAATAACAAAAACGAACTGCTTTGAAATTGAATTATGAAAAAAGGTAATATTTAAATAATTATACTCGATCAAATAATATTTGCTTGATTATATTGGATGAATATAATTTGAGTTTTTATATTTTAATATAGTTTTATTTTAATACATGGAATGCGTTTATAACTAAAACTTTACAGATTTATTAGATAATGTCCATTACTTACTCATGGTTCTTCATTTCTATATAGTTACTGGGTATAAGACCTTCTCTAGAATCGAGTTCTGCTCTGTACCAATTCATGTCGTCCTCCATATTGAGTATCTGGAATAAAATTTATCTAATTGAAAAGAAATCAATTTTTAAATTAAAAATGTAATAAGATCGAAAATTTTAAAACCAATATTTTCCTTATGCATAAACCACAAAAATTATCGTTTTTAACCAAAGAATTTTCATACTTTTTTTTTTAAATCTCGGTTAGGTTATTATAAACTGAAATATAAACGAGAATTCCCAACTAAGGTACATAAACAATGCTGGAAAAATAACAATTACCATAGAATTATATTAACAATTAACGATGTTCTTTAAAAGGCTTTTATAAGATATTTCAAAATTACAAATTATAATGTTTTCGTATTAAATAATATTTTTTCATAAAAAAAGTCCGGTAATATTCTTTTACATAAGTTTCTATAAAAATTTTTATACGTATTTTCAAACTTGCTTTTAAATGTAAACAGTTAATATTAGCATAGTTTTTAGTAATATTTCAAAAGATACAATCGTAAAGATCGAAGCGTAATAAAAATATGCGTTAAATACGAGAGTATAATTCATCTTAAACGATTCAACATAATTTTAATACGGATCAAGGGAAGAACGTAAATCAAACGTTTCTAAGACAAATACTTAAAAACGAATTTCAATCGACATGATTTAAAACGTTTTACTTACGCATATTTCATAAAAGGAAACGTATCGAAAATAAATTCAATTCAAACGAATGCGCATCAATTCCATAAAATTTCTATACGGATTTCATAGCTAGAAAAATGTTTTTAAAATTGTTTCAAATTGTAAGCGAAAATTCAATTAGAGCAATAGTTGTAGCTCTTTGAAAGCATAAAAATTCCAGGCTCCTCCCTATAATGAGATAAATGGCTTCTCCGAAGACGGTTCGTTCTAATTGTTGAATTAAAATAAATATTTACTTCGACGCTGCAAAAACACCTACATACGCGTCTGACTAACGACATTCGTCTCGTCGAGTTCGAAAACGGTGCTTTGGACGAGTGCTTTTAAATTTGAAGGAAATGGAAAGGCTTTTCGTCCGTCATTTATCCATCGGCGAAAAATAGAGCTCGAAAAGTCGACGGATCTGGATGATCGAAGCTTCACCTCGTCGATATCGATGAATCGACGCTCTCGAATTCACAACGCATACCACAGCCACCCTGTTTATAAAATACGCGAGGAAAATGCAACCTTATCGTAGCTTTCACATGCACCGACTCCAACGACGATCGCTCGCACGAGCATTTATTTTCTTCGTCGAAGCAAGGCTCCGTCCGACCTGCGCTCGCTGATAAGAATGTCCCATTAGCGGAGGGAAGAGAGGGGCAGTGCTTGTGACCCTTCGTTTTCCACGAATACGGACTTTTTGTACGAATTACGTGTAGACCTTACATTTGTAGGCCTGGTTCGCGTAAAAGTTAGGAAACTGAAAATGCGCTTGTATACTTAGCTAAATTTAATGTAATTAAAACATCTACCAACTAGGAATATAGAAATATATGTAATTGTATAGAATTCGTTCGGTAGACAGCTGCGCATATTTGACCTATTATATATGATTTGTTTATACATGCATGCGTCACAATGTTTTACGTAAAACTTTGTATAAGATTGATAGTAGTTGTAACATAAATATTTTGTAGAATTTCATTCATATTACACATCTGTACTCTCCTAATGTATACGAACAAAAAGTCACTCCTTTCAAATCAAACGTGACTTTATCTTTAGTGCAAGTGAAAAACGTGCTTTCAAGAATAGATTGTTATTCTATTAAAGTAAAATATTACGTGAGAACAGAGGCTAAGACTTTAAAGATATCTTCACTTTTTCCTTGCAACTTTTTCCTCTAATATTTCACTTTAAGGAAAAAATTATGTAAAGTAGTTATTTATTTTCGTATTAAAAAAGCGATAATTTTTTACTTGAAATAACGTATTACTTTTAAATCTTACGAATACGGAAAAAAAGATTTTGTTTTAATAACCGTATATAAATAGATAATTATTAAAAACTAATTTTGTAACAAACCATTACACGGATATAAAAATATTATATTTTTATTTTTCAAATATAAAATTACGGAATAATTGATCAATCGCAGTAATTAAAATATCTAAGGACGCGTAATTTGAAACTGCAGTAAAATTTTTGTTATGATATATTTTAAATTAAAAACCTTCCGTTTCTACGTAAATTTTTTAAACGAGTTAAAAATAATATAATACGTATATTTATAGAAATTTATTTCACAACTTTTCAAAATCCTTCTTTCAAAGATAAATCATATATATATATATATATGCGTGTGTCAAGGTGTGTGTGTGTGTGTGGGTGGGTTAGGATGTGTGTATCATATTAAGAAATAAGAAATCGTATCGAAAAATCAATTTATACAATGTCCTCGTTATAATTTTTTCTATTACTATTTATAAATGTTTGAATAAAAAAATTCATTAAGGAAAACAACGTGAAATTTAAATCGATCTCGTGTGATAAAATTCATAACTTGCTTTAGTTATGTAATAAACAGAATAAAGCGTACAAGCAAAAGAAAATTTCGTTTTTTTCCAAAAACTTGTCTATATGCCATTAGTCAGGCACCATATAAATAATTAATGTTTCTTCTTATATGAATGGGTTTTTTATTTAAATTAATAATGCTATATTTTTACAGATTTTCTGAACGTGAATTGCAGTCTTACTAAGGATTATATTATTCCTCTGACACATTGTGTTCGAGTAAATCGATTAATCATATTAAAGATATAATTTTTTATTAATATTTCAAGCGTTTTTGTGCATATATATAATAAATTTTATCAAAATATAATGCTAAAAATCTATATAAATAATTTTATTTTATTGAATAATATTTTATGTTTAAGCAAATTTAAATGACAGTTTTGTAAGCTTGTCAGATTTAAAAACTGAAATGATCGAACGCGTAGTATTTTAATCTCTTTACGTGCTTACACATTAAAATCAATAATTAACTCGTTAAGTAAGAGAGGAAAATCAAAAGTTGGATACAAGCATTGAAATCTATATAAATTTTTGTGATTTTAAATTGTTTTTAGACTTGCTATTCCATATATGTAAAAAATTTATAAATACGTATAATTATTAAATATTCATTATTATTATACAAATTTAAAATCACGCGATATTAGAAATAAAATTTTACGTATCGATAGAAAAAATGCTTACATATATAATTCTATTTATATATCCGATTAAAATATCGAATAAATCAGTTTATATGCATCGATAGATAATTGTTTAAGCTATCGATATTAATACACTCGGAAATAAAAAGTACTTTTTGTCGTTGATGCGTAACTAATGGTACAAATAGATCTAGAAAGCTATATTCATTAATACTCTTATGATCAATTTTATACAATTCGATTTACATATTCCTAGCCCACGTATAAATTAACATATAGAGTACGTTAATTGTAACAAATTCTCACATACAATATTCAACGCGAGAAAAGTGTACCATTTTACCATCTAAAACTATCTCAAATTAACATATATTTACACATATGGAACAATAAAAGTAATAATATAAAATAATTTTAGCATTACGCGTCATTTTACTAAATTATTTAAAACAGTCGAGCAATTTTTTTCAAATAAAAACGCGATGAATCCATTAATTACGATTAACGGTAGAAGAATTTCTTGGTAAGCATTCCTCTAAATCATACAACTATAAATTTTTAAAAATTACAAAATTTAGAATCTTATCCGCTCAAAAAACGAATCTAACTTTGAAAATTAGTTGTGTAAATAAAATATGTCCTCGGTATTTATAACTCGATCGTTTATAATTTTTTATTCGTTTCATCGATTAAAAAAACTTTGAAGCTATTCCCGAAGAATACGAGAACCCGAATACTTGCAACCACAACGAAGCCAACTCCGATCTCCTCTGGGTCAAGTTTCAACTCTCCCGAACAAATTGAACTTTTGGTTATTCGTGAGCTATTTCGAATCCAGCGACTCCGCAGATCGAGGAGTCGATCGAGAGGTCGATTCGCGCAAAGATCACGAGGGGCTAAAAACTAAAAGGACGGATGGGGGCGAGGATGGGGGCGAGGATGGGAAACGGAAACGACCTCGACGGAGACGAGTCGGTGATTAAATACCCGATCCGCGATCGGTCCTTGTTTCCGTCGTAAACGCGGAATATCAATTGGACGCCAACTCTTTTGTTTTTCCGGCGGTTACGAGCGAACGCATACCGGAGTCTCGTCATGCCCGGACAAGTCAAATGATTTTCCGTGGAAACGCGGCGGAAATTCCTACTTAAATTTTCAGCTTTTATTCTTCCGTTTTCACCCTTTTTGAAAAAACGAAAACGCATTGTTCGCGGATCGATAAAAATATACCTCGATAACTATGCAAGGAATGATGGATATTTATTCTGGATGCGTACGTTCCCTTGAACGCGGCGATAGTCGAATTTCAAATGGAAATTCGGCGTAAATGCTGTATAATTTCCTTCTTCTTTCGAGTTTTTACATTGTTTTTCTGTGAATTATTAATTACACGTACGAAATTCTCTGTTAATTTGTACACCGCGATATCGAACGCTAAAAATATTTGTAATTGCGTATTCTCGAATTAATATCTGACGTGCGTTGATCGACCTACTAAGCACTTGTTCAGCGATAATATTACATTTTAAACAGTGGTGGAAAAAAATTAAACCTCTAATGTCACTGTGCATTAAAACTGGGAATGAGAATAAACGATATATCTAAGAGTGAAACTGCTGAATAAGAAAAAGTTATCGCTGTTACAACACGTTTATCGTGAACTTGTCAATAAATATATTTTGCTTAAGAAAATTCATAATATTGCACGAAATAATTATCTTGATTATCGTTTCGTTAAGCGTCTGCTAAATAATTTATGATTTTGAAAACTTATTTTTACGAATAGGCGCGAATAAAAATTCCAGTGTTAATTATTTTCGAGCTCGCCTAGAATTTAATTGGGTTCACGGCCAATCGTAAAAATTATCCGTGATCGTCGTTCCTCGAATCCCATCCCAAAGGTCTCCAGATTTTCACGATCCAACGTTTAAAAAACCTCGGACGAATCTAGGCGCGAACTTTTCCGTGCCAAAAGTTTACAAACTTTCGACGAAGCAAACAAGCGGCTACGAATCACGCTTACGAAATAAGAGCGATTAAAATATATATCCAAAGAAAAGGAAAGGCCCGCGTCGTTGAAACTCGTTGGAGCCCTTTGATAATGTCGGAAAAGACAGTTACTTAGTCGGTTTCTTCGAAAACGAAATCGCCTCGTAGGATCGCTCGAGTTTGGCATCACCGACGCGAAATCACGTAAAGCATCCAAAATATTTCTCGCGTTAATAGGCATCAAAAATACGCCGCGTCAGCGTAATGCCGATAAAAGTGGGTCAGTAAAGCTCGAAATATATTTTTCCTGCGCATTAAAATTCATTAGAGCGAGAGCGCGAGAATACGCAGCACCTGGACGCCGAAAATTCGTAGCCGCGCGCTTCGGAAATATCCGCCCGAAGGCGGCGCCTACGTTGGAGTGAGCGTCGAGTAAACCGTAAGCGATCGAAAATTAATCGAGTCCTATTTAGCCATTTAGCGATTCGCGGGTAATTTTCCGTGAAAATAGCCGATCGCTCGACTTCGCTTCTCCGGGACACGCGGCGAATATTCGCCTTTGATGCACAGTTCGCGAATGCACATTCGGTGCGACTCGATACTAGGCTTTCGATAAATGCGTCAAATTGTATCGTACCGAGCGCACAAACACTAAATCGTTGGTACTAAAGCCTAAAGCCGTGGGCTAAATCTATCGGTGCGCTTTTCCGTTCGAATAACAACGAAAATTAACGAAGGTTGATCTATTTGCACGCGACATACGCGACATATTAGAGTTACGTTAACTCGTTCGAGTCGAATCGACGACGCGTATTCCGAAATAAGTTGAGAAAGAGATAATTTCCATGCGAAATAAACAAAAAAAAAAAAAAAACGACCGTAAATTCGCTTTTTTCCTCTATTTCAATCCACAACTTAAAACGTGGACGCGATAGTCGAGGGAAAAAGTTGGTTGAAACAACGATGAAAATGGAAATAATAATTGAATTATTCTTATTTTGTTTCACCAGACGTCGCATTCGTTATTTTTCATATCGTTGAAGCAATCGAAGCAGTCGTTGAAGCAATCGTTAAAACGAGGTGTTAAACTAAATTTCATGAATATTCGATGGACGACCCACCGAATATGCGTCCAAAAATTCGCTCGGATCCAACGAATTTATGTTTTAATTTTAAAAAGTTCTTTTATTTCAAAGCATTCCGCCTTCGTTTATTTTGAATTTAGACAGAAACATACGACATTGCTGAAATTCTAATGACGCAAAAGCGATTTACGTCTCGAGTTCTCGTTACTATTTTTCTCCGAACAAAGTGTACTATTTTCCTTCCTCTTTTCGAATTCGGATAAGCGTCCGCGCGAAAGAATACGAAAGAATGCGAAACCAATTTTTAAATCTTTAGATCTTTGTAATTCCAAAATAAGCTCGAGAAACGAGGAAACTCCGTATAATTTTTATTTCCAAACTCTCAAGGGTGAATTCGATTATTTTCTTTGGAAATATGATTACTTTTTAAACGAGCTGCGAAAGCTTCCCGCGTTCGATCGAACTCGCCACCCTCGATTCGATAGCTACATCGGAAAATTAAAAATACCTCTCACCGCCTGTTTCTATGTAAATAAAATACATCTGTTTCTTATTGCGCGAAAACACATTTTTGTCGTACACAAATGTTCCTCGCTGAATATAGCGAGAGTCGCTCGTGCGTTCGCTTTATAAAAGTAAAGGAGAATCGAGAGGCGAAACGAGAGGCGAAACGAGAGTCGAAACGAGAGGCGAAACGAGAGGCGAAACACGCGGACTAATTGATGCGAGAGAAACAAAAGAGGGAGAAAGTCTCGATGTTCGAATAGAAATAGGTAAACGAATACAACTCGATTGCCTCACAGCTGCTACGAGCGCTGCGAATAAATTCAAAAGGAATACGTACACGGGGAGATACGAGCGCAAAAAACAAAATAGATAAAGTATTAATTAACTTTAATTGCGAGGCAACAATAGGAAGATATAATTACGCTTGCGTTTAAAAATATATACGCATAATTGAATAAGTATGTACAGAAATTGTTGATTCGAGATGCCACTCGTATTCGCTTTGTATATATAATTCTCGTTGAAGTAGACATTTAATTTTCATTTAATTTTCACGGTTTAAATGTCAAAGAAACGATTTTATACAATGCCGTTACGCCTAAGTATATGTTATTATCCCAAATATTTATTCAATTTTTAAAATAAACCGTACGCATCTAATTTTACAGGTAATTATTTTACTGGACGGAACGTTGCATTCGCACATTGTAGCGAGCGTTAACCAATTTTTTTTTTTTACTTCGAAACAATCGGTAGATAATTCGCGAAGAAAGCGAATAATACAAAATATTGATATTTATTGAACGCGTTCGATAACATTGCAAAATAATTTATTGCTCGTCGAATCCGCACAAGTGTCTTATTTAAACTACGACTCGATTTTTTTATTCCGTGGAATCAAATTTTTAGAGCCGTTAATTACGCCTTTTATAAAATATTTCGTAAAAGTAAAACTTTCTACGTCTCTTGTTAATTTACGACCGAACCGAATATTTAATTCGTAACATCTATTATTCATTTTGCACATTCCAAATTCATAACACAAAATATTTTAATTATTAATATACATTAGCGGCTAAACAATAAAGAAAATTACGTTAAAATTAGTCGCTAATTATTTGTACATTTTTTAATTTTGTTAATACTCGCGACGAATTATTTATCGAAAATAAATAAGTTACGAACTATAAAAATAATTTATAGTTGTTTTCCGAGTAATGTACTTCATTGATATTCAAACTTATTTTTAAACGTGTTTTCTAATATTTGTTTTCGTATTATCATTATCGTTATTATTATTATTAATAACGTTATCATCGTTATTATTATCATTATTGTTGTTCAAATATTTACTACAGATTTTCAGATTTTTTTACATTTTATTATTACGCGTCGGCTATATATAAATTGATACGATAAATGTATAAATATCGTAAGAAAATCAATTAACAAATATAATTATCGATTGATGAATTATTTCTTAATGTTTTCTTAACGCGAGGTCATTCATATTTTTCACTCGATTAATACAAAATTAAACGTTGTATTAATTAAACATTGAATACATAAAAAAATCAGCTTCAAACAATAATATGTAATATTTTGTTTATCGTAGATTTGTATTTTTAGACTACATTGCTTGTCCGAAATATCAAGTTTGAAATAATATCATCCGAATACAACATCGTTTCGACCCAAAGTTATTTGAATTAAGAGTTTTCTAAGCGTATGAATATGAATTCGAAGGGATACGTATAGTACGAAAACATAAGTAACGAATACCAAAAGAAATCAAATATTTGATAGTTCGTATTCGCGTAAAATTAAAACGCATAAAGAAGTTTCCGCTTACGTTTCTTTTTTATGTCTTCCAGCTTTTAATACAAAAATGACAGTTTTCTTGGAAACTTTTACCTCTCGTTTCTTAACTAAGCATCTCGTATTTTTAAATACAACTTTCTTCCAGACGTGGAAATTACGAATTAAGGAAAACAAATCGTACCGTCGTTCCGTATATCGGAAAAATTATTTCAACCGTTTGAGCTTTACTCAATTTTAAATATTTTTCGCGTTTTACGTTAACCGTGAGCCAAGGAGCAATTGCCCACAGTTTTTATGCACGCGGTATGTATAAAAAAAAAAGTTATACACGCGGGTTATTCTAACAATGCGGATAACCGATCTCGTATTTTTCAATACGTATACAAACACCAACAAATTAACTTCCTCCTACAATGTATTATCAATTGCGAGTAATTAAATATTACAATAACTTACACTCGACTCGTTAATAAATGAAAAACTACGCGACATCGAATTCTTTCTCATCGACCGTATTTCGATTCTCGGTCGTATAATTACGACGAAAAGTAATTTTGTAAGCGACGTAAATCGTTACTAATAATCGGAATTAAACAAAGAATCGCATCGTACATTGGAAAATAAATTAAAAATCCGATAAAATTGTAAATTAAGATTTTCAATTTATTCTCTCGCACCGATTCGACATTTACGAAAGAAAACGGAAAAAAAGATTGGATTTGTTAACAATCGGATAAAATGCCATGATTCGAAAGCCTCGTTAAAATCTTTCCGTGTAAAAATAACGGAAATAAAATATTCGGCTGAAAGCAAAGCGAGTTCGTATTCCATCGAAAATTTTCGAGCGAAAGGGACAAAGTTAGAGATTCTTAACGAGGTGACTAACTTATAAATCAAATTTTGCAAAAAGTTTACGAGCATCGTGTTTATAAAGCTTATTAGGGCAGACTAAATGACTTAAACTGGATGTTCAATCCAAGGTTTTCAAGCTTATAGGCTTGATTTCCGGTGCAATTGGCTTAATTCGATTAGCGTTTCTGATAAGTCGCCGAGGAACAATTCAATCCTTTATATTCTTTGTAGGCTAAACTGGGCTCGGAGAGAGGAGAAGGCGAAGGAACCCGGAGCGGAGATTCGTAGCGGAGATTCGTAACGGAGATTCGAAGCGGAGATTCGGAGCAGAGATTCGGAGGCTGCCCCGGAGAAGAGATCGGGTGGACCTACGGGTAGACCTACGGGTAGACCTACGGGCGGAGTGAATCGCCGCCTGGAAAGTTCGGGATGCTGGACAGAGTCGGTTTATCCGTCTCAGCCGTCTCAGCCGTCTCAGTCTTGGCGGTTGTGGCGACTTGGCGGTCTCGGCGGTCTCGGCGGTCTCGGCGGTCGTGCGGGGGAGGAGACGTCGCGACGCGGGAGGGGGACCGGGTCAAAAGACTTCCTCGAGGCCTCGCCGAGGGTCTACTTGTTTACCTTTCCCCGCCCACGCGGATCCGGTGAACGACGCAACCGCAACTGCGTCGTTCACCGGAGCGCTCGTTGTTTACGCCCGAGTCGAAGGCGCGGAGGAACGCTTCGGAACCCCGGGGACAGGATTAGGACGAGGCTCGTCTCGTGCTCGTCTCTCCCTCGTCTCTCCCTCGCCTCTCCCTCGTCTCTTCCTCACGCGCCTGCATCGGATTCTCCTCTCGCTCGCTCGTTCGGTCGCTCTCGTACTCGCTCTCGTACTCGCTCTCGTACTCGCTCTCGTACTCGCACTCGACTCGCTCTCGGACTCACGGACACACGCGCGAGGCGAGTCGGTGTGCGAGCGAACGCGCGTACGAAGCGCTTACGCGGGGAAGGGGGAGGAGAAGCGAAAAACTAACCTTCAAAACTTGGCTCCTGCGGAAGCTGAGCTCGTCCTCGGCGGTGGCGGTGAAATCGTGCTTCGCGATCGCCTCCATCCTTTCTTCCTCGCTCTTCCGCTTCCTCGACTCGGACTGGTCCGCGCCTGTCCGCGCCTGTGGAGCCTCTGGAGCCTCCCGAGTTCCACCGGGGCAGCCCCTTTGTAGGTTAGGTCGGTCGCCTCGGTTGTCAGTCGCGCGCGAGCGACCGCCACAGGGAAATCCACGGCCCCGGAATCGGGCGGTGGAGGCGGGGTTGCGGGGAGGCGGGTAGTCGGGTAGTCGGGTAGTCGGGGGGGAACGGGGTGGAACGAACCGAGGAGGCCCGCGGCGACGAGGACGTCCACCGAGGATGAGGTGGAGGAGGAGGAGGAGGAGGAAGAGGTGGATGAAGAGGAGGATGAAGAGGAGGAAGAGGAGGAGGAGGACGGAGCGGTGGTGCCCCCTGTTCCTTAACCTATAACGCGCCGAGGAAAAAATTCACCGTCCAGCTCGTTTCGTTTTTTTCCTCGGCGAGAGCGCGCGTCGCGTATGCGTACAACCGACGCTCGACTCTTTCTCTCTCTCTCTCTCCGTGTCTCACCCCGGTCTCGCAGGTGCGGCCCGCGTCGACCCGTCGCCGGACCTCCTGGCCCTCGCGGCGCGTCCGCGTTCTCGCGATGGATCCTCTCGGAGCGTCCACGTAGATCCGCGCGCGCACACGCGCACTCGCTTACTTGCGTGACTCGTGGTCTTGGGAGGTTGGGAGACCCTCGCGCACCAGGTCCCCGGTGGTTATGTCACCACCGCGTACCGCCGAGGAGGGACGGAGTTGTTCGCGGTCCGGGAAACGCCTCGGCGCGGTTCCTTCGCGCTGGAGAACGCGGCGATGCTCCGCGACGGATTTATTATTTACGCGCACTCGCGGCCAGAGTCCATCGTCCGTCTTATCAGGCGTTACACTCGGTCGCGCACTCGAGCTCTGCGCCGCTCTACGGGTCTCTCCTCTCTTTCTCTCTCCGAGTTCTTCTCTCCGCCCCCACCACCGACGCAACGCACTCCCACACGATTCCGTACCGCGCGCAAACGACGTTCGCCGAGCGTATATTGACCGTCACTGTCTCGGTCGCTCTCACGCTCTCTCTCGCTCTCTCTCGCTCCTCCGGGCCCGGGGTTCGAGTCTACCGGCCGGTACCTGACGGTCACTTAGACCCGAGTTCCATCGTTACGCGGACGTATCTCCGAGGTATTCGGGAATCGTCGTCTTTTATTTACGTTTCTTACTCCGCTTTTGCCGCTGCCTCTTCGTTTTCGGCTTAGACTTGTTCCTCTTCTACTTCTCCCTCTACTTCTCCCTCTACTTCTCCCTCTACTTCTTCCTCTACTTCATCTTCTACTTGTTCTTCTACTCGTTCTTCTACTTGTACTTCTACTTGTTCTCCTACTTGTTCCCCTACTTGTTCTTTTCTTCTTACCTTCTTACTTTGGTCGCGGACGCGGACCGAAACGACTCCCCGGGTAGTTTTAGCCCAGGCGTGATCGGAGTCGCGATACGCGTAAGGAGCGAAGGAGCGAAGGAGCGAAGGATCGAAAGGAGCGTGTTGATCGAGGAGAGAGAGGAGAGCGAGAAATCGTCGATGGTCGTAGTCGCGCGACTAGTCTTCGAGGAGAAGATCCGAGTCGGCGTTTTCAGGTTATCGGCTCGATTTTCCGAGCGGATAGCGTAGAGGAGCGTTGCTCACCGGTCCTCGACGGAAACACCGGAGTCGGTGACGATGGGTTCTCGAAATTTTCGAGGAAGACCGCCCAAACGACGAAACGCGAGCTCGGCTCGACGGTGGCGCGGCGCATGCGCATACGAGGCTCCCGGTCGGACGCTCGACTCGGAGCGAGTTTGCGATCGTCGGACTCGTGGGGAAGGAGGGGAAAGTTCCTTTGCTCGGCTTGTATACGTGTTCACGGCTTCTTCTCCTCCTCCACCTCCTCCACCTCCGCCGCCACCACCACCACCTCCTCCTCCTCCTCCTCCTCCTCCTCCTCCTCCTCGTCCTCCTTCTCCCTTCCCCCCACCGCGCGCTCTTTTATTCAACGATGTTGTTTTTATTCTTTATTTTGTTGCTTTTGTTTGCTTTTGAATTATTTTATAACGCGATGAAGATGCTAAGCTCTCGAATGAAAGGATAGGTTGGTGTGTTTTGATTTTTTTTCGCGTCTATCCTACGCTTTTTGACCGTGACTTCGTACTTTCGTTTTTATTTCGCATTTTCTCGCCTCGACTCCGATATTTGTATTATTGCGTTTCGATCGATACGAATTATAAATCGATTAAGACGATTTCCGAAAGAAAATCCGTGTTCGTAAGACGTTTACTGAAAATTGTTCCACGAATATTAATAAAAACTACGTACTCCGAGTGGAACGATTCGAAATACAAGGCGATGCATATAAATTCCTGATTTATGCGAATGAAACCGAAAGAAAGTTTAAATTCTGAGAAATATTCTTTTGAAACTGGAATGCATTGAGTCGATAGTAGATTATCTTCGCGATTATCGCTATGATTCAACCGAATACTTTGCATGCGAGATCGATAAAACGAGTATATTATATCGGTTAAATATTGTGTACTCCAATTTTATACTCGTTTTAAGTGAATTCATTCGATTCCAATATTTCTGACTCTTAACAAATTAAATACGCAATCGATTTAATTTTAACGAGGAATAAACGCTTAAGGACCGAACGCGTGAAATTTCGTTTATCGATATTACAAGATCTTCCATAAAATGGATTCTTTTAATTTTGTATCAACGATCCAACGTTGTTTATCGAATATTTGCTATTTAGGTTAAATTATAAATCCTGAAATAAAAATACGTTCTAATTGACGTTGAGAGTAAAAAAGAGTAAAAAATTCTTTTTTAACCAGTTTAAAAAAAAACAAAGTATTTTTAAATAATAAAGATTGTTTCAACGCATTTAAATATTGTAACGAATACTAATTTTTCTTAATAAAAGAAACGAATTTTGAAATTTAATTTGTCGTAACGCGCAAACTTAAAGTTCGAATAACTATTGAGATTTAAGAATTTATGGTACACTTTAAAACTAATCGAACGTTCCAAAATTAATCAAAAAGTCTTTGTTTTAAATCTCTGAATAAAATATTTCGACATTTTAAATATGAAATATTTTTGAATAGTAAAAAACAAGAGATACATATAAAAACAAAAGTTTCGTTATTTACTCTATAATTCGCGATAATTCGTTCGATTCCGATAAATAAGATTCAAAGGCGACGGGACTAAAGTTTGCGCTTCGAAAGCCTTAAATAGAAGTATTTATTTTCGATACAAGTACATCTAAAATAACGCGTTCATAAACCAACTTCGCTACATTTGCATTTTCCTCCGACGTAAGTTTCACGAATGTCTCTTCTCGCGTGCCCCGGCATAATTTAATATTTTACAAAAATATGTACAAAAGATTTAGATCCTCCAAAGTCCGGGGCTAAAAGCGACGGAACCATTTTCACGAGGGTTTTCGCTAATCACTCGAACGCGTTTCACTCCCGTCAAACGAGATGATCCATATTCGTTCGAAGACGGTCGAAAAATCGTTCCGATCCATCCCTCGACGAACGCATACAATGTAAATCGTATCCCGCGTCGACTATTCTTTCGGGACAACGAATTTCCCGGGAAACGCGTTTAAAGACGATTCAAATCCGACGATTGAAATCCGACGATTGAAATCCGGTTGGAAGTTTCGGCGATCGCCAGTTGCAAATGAATAACTCGATATTCTATGGTCAATTCCCGCCGCTGTAAGTCTCCGCCGATTCGTTCGATTCGTTCGATTCGTTCGAGTCTCCGATCGTTCTTAGGAATCCGATAAAAAATAAACACACGACACTCTCGTAAAAACGGGTGACGACGATTCAACGTTTCGCGTAACGCATGCAACCTTCGGAGGAATGCGCTCGATGTTCTCGAGTACGTTCTTATCGACGATCTTACGATCTCCTTCAAAGATTTTCAATGCGTTTCATTTTTCACATCGTTTATTGCCTTTTCCGAGTATCGCGCCAAGCGTAATACATCGTTCGATAGAGATTACGTATCATTATTTTCAGGTTGTTCGATATCCGCGCTAACCGTCGAATAACGTTAAAATAATTATCCAAACGAGTAATTAACGCGATCGATCGCGATCTTTTATTATAATCGATTCGAGCTATCGATTCGTTTGTTCCACGATACAAAAAACTGCTTTTTTTTTTTTTAAAAAAGCAACTCGTTGTTTATTCTCTCGCACCGATAAATTGGAAAACGAGCCTTAAGAGATAAATAAATATTAATTAGGAGAAGACGGACCGTTTAGCGGAACTAAAAAACGGCGGACATCGTTACTGAATATCCGTTCCTCGTTACCTATTACCGGATACTCCAAATTAATAGTTCGCTTATCTTTTTGTCCCGATTAATTTTCGTTTTCAACGTTCGCAGATATAAAATTAAACGGTGATGTAATTCCAAGTTACCGAAAAGGTTTCCTCGACTGTAAACATAAATTGCTCGTCGCTCGTGACTCCGTCGATTCAACGACGAGAACGGGAATTCACCAGTGACGCATCGGCTTCCGTCGGACAATTGCGGCATCGTTGCGAAATTTCAAGCTTATTAAAACTTTATCGGCCGCTGGTTTTACAAGCCCTCGTTAAAATATGCCTCGATCACGCTAAAATTCGTTACGAATTAGCCAAGAGCGGAGGCGCGTTGGTAATCGGATGATCCTCGGCGCGAGATGTTCCGAATCTCCCGCATCTCCCGCATCTCCCGTTTATCGTATTCCTGGGTGTTCGGGCGAGCGTCCGAATACTCTTAAACCCATGAAATTCCAAGGTACTCGAGTACTTAATTTATAGCGTATTGTAAAACGGACGGTGATCCGACGCAACCTACATTTCTGTACGGTAATAATTTAATTCTTACAACGAAACCGATCGAGCGGAAACTCGACTCGATATCGCAACCAGGAATCGCGAGATTGCGTCACCGAGTTCAGTGCGGCTGCTGAAAACTGAAAAGCACTCGGTCCATCGGAAACGGCTCGGTTCGAGGCGCGAACGCGTAACGCACTTGGAGGGGGAGAGTCTGTGGAACCTCCAGAGATGCGAGATACGAGTGCGAGATTAAACGCTCGCACCCTGGGCGGTGGTCCATTCGAGGGGATCCTCTTTCTCGGTTATTCGTTCTTTCGTTGGTTTGCGAGCGCGTATGAGTTTATCGAAGGCGAATATCTCGCGAGCTGAGAGTCGAGTAGTCGAGTCGTCGATCTCGGGGCTGAAAAAACCGAGGCGCGTTCGTCGAGAGACTCGAAAAAGAAACTCCTATATTTTCACGTACTCACGCTCCTCCCTCTCTTTTCTTCCCCTCGGGATCAACGAGCTCCGGGGCAGATTTTCTTTGTGCTCGGTCTCCTCTTCAAAGAGTCTCAGACTACGATTTTCGCGCGTGACGGATTTTTGAATTCCTTTCGAACGCGTTCCCGAGGTTGGCTTGCCTTTGACCGAGTCTGACGTGCGATCCAGTGGATCAATTTTTCCCAGCGTTGGCTAATTATCATTGCTGGGTATTTTTAGTCTTTCTCGAGGTCGAGAGGTCGATAGCACGTACCGTCTGCCGAGGCTGCGTCCAAATAAATTCAAAACGGTACTTAGGCCCGCCCGAAAATACGCGTATCTCTGGATTTTCAAAGTAGTTGCACGCGATTCTGGAATACAGATCTGGAATATAGATGCTGCGTCCGAACTCGAGAACTCCAAGTAATTGGAATTTTCATTCTCGGAACAATGACAATTGCACCGAGCGCGCTTTTCGGCAATTAATTCGTACAGGAGTTCGCGTTCGAAAATAGCGTAAGGTAGTTTTCGTTGCGATAACAGAAACGGCTGTTCCTTAAAATCAATCGACCAAAGGATAATTTTACCGCGATCGCTATCAATATCCAGACTCAACCACCGAGTCTCTGCATTCGAATAATTTTAAAGATCGTCGATACGATTCGTATTTTAAAAACTGTTTCTTCTAATTTTTGCAAACCCTCGATTAGAAATACATAGATATTTCGTTCCAACGAATTCGAGCTCTCGAGAATTAGATCGCGTTACGCTTACGCAAGAGCGGCTGCTCCTTTTCGAGGTAATCGTTTCAATTAGTTTGGACGGTAAAATAATTGTTTTACATATTTCGAACAATTTTGTTGGGTAATGCGATAATTTCGGATATTATATTTGTATCGTATGTCGTGGCGGCGGCGGCGGCGGCGGCGGCGGCGGCGCGCAGAAATTAAAATCGAACGATCCTCGACGATGACTAAAGCCTTTTTTGGTCGTTATCAACGGGTTACATAAATTTTAATATTGCGCAATCGTCGCAAATCCTTGTATCGACCGATACAAACGTAATTTAACGCTCTATTATCGTTGACCGGTTCCGTTCGCTCTTTCGAGTCTTTCGATTCGTAAGGATAAACGACTCGTTGGAGCGTAAGAAGATCCGGAGGAAGACGACTTTTCATAAGGTATCTTCGAGATCGAGAGCGGAGGAAGGATAAAAGGACGAAGAGAGGAAGAAGAAGAAGACAACGGTTGTTTCGAAAATCGCGTAAAGTGGGTCGGCGATAATTATCTAAAACCACCGCGTCTCCCTTCCATCTCCCCTTCTTATCGCATCGGCGACAGGTAACGGGTACATCGCCTTAATTCGCACCTTTTTTTCCACAGCTCGCGCTTACGTAATTTACATGCACACGCGCGCTCAATCCGCCGTGTGTTTGGGTGGCGCTTGCGAATCACTCGTCGGTCGAAGTGGACTCGTTCACTCGGATTGAGAACGGCATAGTCTAGGATGCGCTCCAGATTCGCAAAGCTCGGGGGATCGTCGTTTATTAGATTTCTGCCGTTGCGTGTTGAAAACCTCCTACGATTTCATTAGCCTCGTAGTACGACTGGGATAACTCGAAAGTTCCTTCGACATCGATCGTTCGACATCGATTCTTCGACGCGTCTTTTCTCTCGTAGGACGTTAGCTAAATGTACGATCTGCCGTTTCCGCCCAAGTTTTTCTTGCGCGATATTTGTTTATCGTCCGAATGGAATATTCGCGCAATTATTACGGTAAATTGTTTTTTCGTCTGAAATGCTCCTCTTCGTTACAAATAAATCGTAAAGTTTTTACGAGAAACTTGATTTTTTCGGACTTTTGAATTTCCATCTGGAATTCGATTAAGCAGTTCCATATATTAAATATGAGGCAAAAAGTAGTGAAAAGTCCATGAGAAACTGCCAATGAATGTAATACGCTCTCGCGTCATCTCGTTTCCTGCGTTCCAGATTTACGAGCTTCCGGTTGCTCGCGTCCAATCAAATTCTATATCTCGAGCGCGCATCGAGTATTTGTGATTACTCGAAGAAAACTCGGAGAAAAAAGAAAATAGTTATCGTTTGAGGAAACCGCCTGTGTTTATATATAGCAATTATTCATCATAGATATTTAAAATGTAATTTGAGCGATGAATCATGGACATTAGGTTTTTTCGAGTCATGCCCTAGTTGATGAATTTCTGACCGAATGTATTTACGCAGATGTTAAAATATGGCAACTCGATTTAACGTTTATTTATTTGTTGAATTTGATGCCCTTTGTTCGTAATTTTTTTTATTTAACAACATAAAGCTGTAACGAGACAAATGAATATTTATTTTCTTAATTATACAAAGACGCTTTTATAATTCATATTTTATTATATTCCGCATTCGTTTGCTATAAAATCTTAATTTGTATATATAAACTTTTCTGAACGTATTTTGCTTATTCTTCTATTTCGATACTTATTTTACATAAAGCTGAATTGTTCGTTTCAAAATCACATTTCGATGATAACTAAAATATCGTCCGTAAGCTGATTTTTCGTATATTTTCTTTTCGAAGCTTGGGAATTAAACTTTAATTTAATAACATAAGATATTTACATTTAAAAATAGATGTTCTAGATAACGGCAAAGCAGCTCACGTAAAAAAATTATGGACAAGCGATAATTCGAATGCTTCTTTAAATATCCTATTGAATTGTTTTCCTAGCAAAAATTAATTTCTAACTTAATTGAAGTTAATGGAAAAAGAATAAAAATTTTAATTTACAGTATATCGATAGAATAAAAGAAGATCAAAATTATCGGTACCTCTTGAATCTAGTTACTATTCGCATTTTTAATCAGAGTCGAGTTATAAGGCGCAACTTCGGAATTTCACCTCGTAAACTTTGAAAACTTATTATTAATTGACTAAATCTTTATTATAAATATTCGTATCGAATGAAATTTCTATCTAAATATTTGACTTTATACTTTTAAAAATTTATAAGTTTATTGTAAAATTATCACTATTCGAATAATATCTTAGTTTTTATGTTTAAAATTGCCATTAGATGTTTTAATCAAGTATAACATTTTTAATTTCATTATTGACCAATACAGAAATCTTATCAGATCGATACAAAATGTAACTTTACGATAATTAATGTCGAGAACTGTTTCAAGATACATTTAAGTGTAATAATTATTTATTGAAATAGAAAAGCCATTGCATAAAAATAAGCCTTTAAATTTGAATTAATATCAATAAAATTTTAATCAAATGTTTCAAATTCATATAGAAAGTATATGAAAACACATTTTTGATCGTGTATTTCAATATATCGTGGAACTTTAATTACACACCATTTAATATATTTTGTTGAAATTGTACGTCAATATTTAAAAAAATAAAGTACTACTTTGTATTTCTTGATATTTTTAAGTAGCTTATAAAAATATTGTGCAACAACAGTAGAAAAAATATTTATTGAAATATTTAAAAATATAAATTGACATTTTACATAAAAATTATTTCAAATGTTTTCTTATTATTTATATAAATGCACTATTAAAATATAGAACGAAATAGAAGTAAGAATAATATATTAATAATACGTCAAAATTATATTTACGTTAGTCCATAATACTTCCATCTACCTTAGTACATATATAATATGTAATCTATACGAATCAATGCAAGTATTGCTTAATTCGTTCGTATCTTTTATGACTAAGTTTTTCCGATGCATACAGAATTTTATAGCTTAAAATATATAATCGTGAATTTTAAATCACTTTAGAAAAATCTATTAATCAAAGTTAAACAGATATAACTTTATATATAATTAATATACTTCTATCTTTTAATTTATTAATGGATAATATTTTCTAGTTTATATAAAAATATTGCTGAAATATAATTTAAAAAATCTGCAGAATTTGCGAGGAAACGTACGTAAATATTGCTCTCATTTAATTGAAAAACGTATTCAATGAAAATAGAAATTCTATGTAATTTTAAGTTACTTACTTTTAAAAATAAGATATTTAATGATTAAATCATACGCTTTAAAGTATCAATTCGTAAAATATCCAAATGTACTCCAAATATATAAGAAAAAAGTAAATTAATTTAAATTACATTTCCTAAAAATAAAAATACGTATATCTCGTATACTAACGTTTTTATGTAATTTATATAAATTAAATTATAATAGTTATTTATTACAGCTTATTTCATTAAAATATCCAATCGTAAATTTGTCGATGTATCGAAATATATTGGATTTAAGAAAATGAAATTTGTTATTCTCCATCGTAAAAGTGTAAATACATTAAAATAATAAAACAAAATTTTCGTTGAAATCATAGAGCCTACAAATTAGTTGCACTGATAATAATTGGAGTAGCTTATAAAAAACCATTAAATACAGTAATCCACCAAATAATCACTTTTGCAATTACTACAGCATTGAAAAGAAACGCGAATAAAGTAACAGTAATGGAGGATTAAAATGTCAGTTCATGCGTAGCATTCGCGTATCTTTCATAAATAAATTAAAATTAATCGTAGTATCGCAAATAGAACATCGAGGGTAGACTATCAAGATGATAGAATTTAAATGTGTGTGCCTTTTCGTATTAAAAAACTTCCTGATGAATACAGTACTTTTTACGATGAGGCAGATTGAGTGTAAATTATCATTAGGAATATCGAACCTCGCTATAGAGAATTCATAGAAATTTATACTCAACTTTAATTTTCAATAATTATTTAACTATTCACGGAAGGAGATTTGCTGGTGAGAATTAACTTTCTCGAATTACGTATAAAGTTGTTATTTCTTTATATTAATATTTATTACCTACGTTTTTATTAAGATATTTTTTGTGGAATTAAAACTGATGTTATGTCTTATACGTATTGATAATGGTAATAATTAATCATCAGGTAATGATTAATAATCTAAATAATAATCTATTAAACTCCTTTCGTTGCACAATTTTTGTATCGAGTACCAATGATTTTTATGTATAGTCTGATTTCAACATGACCTAGAAATTAAAAAACTTGAAATATAAAATGTTCATGCGAAAATCATAGTTTGTATAAAATTTAAATTATAATTAAATATGCGATATTTTAAAAATCAATCATTCTGGTACCACAAATTACTCATTAAGATTTCGATGATTTCAGACTAATTAAATATAAAAGAATCTCGGAAATACTTATAAATTTAATTATCTTTGAAATATAAAAACTTTATTATTACATAATAAATAAATACGTTATTTTGAAAAAAAGCTGAAAGATTAGATTCGCTACTGTTATTATCAGTTATGAGAAGTTAATTTTATTTTAAAAAATAATGAAAGTAACAAGGTTTAAATTATTATAATATACAACAGCTATTATTTCTAATATTAATTATTAGAAACTACAATCTCCTAACAATCAATTAATAAAAAAAACTGATTTTTAATACTTTTCAATATTTATGATATTTTTCTACTACAATTCATATATTGCTTTTTGTTTCATATTTATAAACTATTTATTCAGTTTTAGTTATATTTGTTTTATTCGGATAATTAACAACTTATACGAGTTTCTCGTTATTTTAAACAGTAAAATATTTTAACTAAAATATTTTAAAAAAGAAACTAAATATAGTTTTATTTAAATAAACAATAATTAAAATAAACTTGAATAAATTTGAAAAAGTATAATGTGATTCGCTTTAAAATTAAAACGTTAATGACGAATAAAATAAAAATTTTACTATCTACTTCATATTTTTATTCTAGCGTATATTATTCGATATTGAATTATAAGATGTAAAAAAAATTTTATTAAAAAATATTTTGATGATATTCTACGCATTCTTTTTATTATACCTGTACATAATAAAGTGACACGAATAAAAATAAAGAATAAAAAATCCATTCGCATGAAAAATGAGTCAAATTTTACTTGAAATGTGACTATTGTTTAAATGTTAAATAGCGAATATAATAAACAAATTTATAAAATTTAATGAACACAAAACTAATAAAAAATAATGTTCGTAAACTAAAAATATTTCGAAGAAATATTATTGTAATTTATGTAAATTTATAAATTAACACGACAAATGGATTGTAATGTTAGAGGAAAATAATTCATTAATATGAGATTTTAATCATATTACTAAAATAATAAGAATAACTCAATATTCTTTAAGTTATTCAAACTATGTATAAAATTTAATCTTTTGTCTTTTATAAATACTTATTCAAAATATTGTATAGATATTGATTTTAATTTAAATAAATTATAGGATTGAATACGTATTGATTATATTCAGTTACTTTGTTATAGTTATAATAAACATAAAAATATAAGAAATAATTGAATAAACTATTCACAATATAATAGTCTTTTGTTCCCTGTATATTCATTTAAGTAAAAAATTTTGGTTCAAATACCAATTACATGTTCGATTCTTAACAATGATCGTAATAATGATTTTGCTGCTTCGGTTTTAACGAGAATAACTAAAATTGATAGATTAAAATGGAAACTTTGACTTTGATTTGTTACATAAGTTTACACGATTTAAACATTTATCAATCGTTAAAAAATTTTTCACTTTTAGTTGTTAAAAATTTCAAAGGAGAATAAATATAATGTTATAAGAATACGTAATTTAGAAGTTATTAATTATTATGATCAATATTTTTATAATTCAGTCTACATAAAAAAATCTGCATTAAAATCCTTATAGACGGTTTGAACGATGTACTCTAAAATTGGTACGTAATTTTGTTGTGGAGTGCAAATTCATTCATCGCATCCACTATTTATTTGAATACATTTGTTTTGAAATATACATTTTTATTAAATATTTTTTAACGCAAGGGTTTCGATATCCTGTTCGAATAGTGACGTGAAAATTAGTCGATCATAGTTTGTATTACATATTATTTTTTACATCGAATAAACACAAAAATTCTCTACATTTTTATACGGATTAATATTTTTTATATAAAAAATGATTGCGTTACATTTATATATAAAATTTAAAATGTGCCACTTGAATTTATGCGTTTTACATATAATTCGTATATTCAAGCTAAGGACGTAGAATTTTATATTTTTAGAAGATTATAAATAAACATTTGGTTATAAATAGTAATCGTTGCTATAAAGACATTTTAAAATACGTAAAAATGAAAAACGCATACAATTTGTAAAGTTACAATAATTTATTAAACTTTCACTTATAATACTTACCTGAATTCCTAAATATAGATATTTTGTAACTCGGAATTTTTAATACTTAATCAGAAATTTTTCGTTGTAACATTTATTATATAAACAAAATGAAAATTTTGCATACAAGAAGTAACGTATCCAATTATAATTAGCAAATTTCTTCGAAAATATTAAAATAAATTGGTGTCACAGTTTTTATAACGAATATAAAACGGATATTTCGAATAAAAAACTGCGTAATCATAAGTTTCTTATCGATATTGATATTCATAAGAAGAATAAACGAAGAAATTACAGCTTATTCAAAGAGTGTAGCATTTTAAATATAAATATTTTACAAATGTTTGACAACATCGAAATTTCGCTGGTCGGAAACATAGAAGCAAAAAGGGTAAAAGCGGCGTCGGTGGACGTAAAGAATTGGATTTTCCGCTCGGTCACTTGAATTTCCGAGTCTCTGATTTTTGAAAATCCGTCGAGTAAAGCTGACAGCAACCGAGAAATGATCATCCGGACGGATGAAATCGGTAGACGGGAGGTCGATGCAAGGACGAACATCCTCGAAAAACGCCCTCCCGGTCGTTGCGGACTAACTCACGTAATCCCATGGACAAACGATTCTGTAATAACCTCGTTTTCTTCTCCGGACTGTTAATTACGTAAACGGTCGGCGATTCCCCGCAGGCTCTTGTCTTCCCAGATTTACGGCCGCATAACGGTTCTCGCGTGTATTATCTAACGCTCGTGTTTCGCCGACTGTTTACAACGACGTTCTTCTCGCGAATAACCAACCGCTTTCATTGTTCCGCGTCGCTTTTGGAATCTCGGCATTGATTAACGACGACGTTAATTTTTCTCCTTATCTTTTAATTAGATCTCGAGCATAATTCAGTCCGGCTTATCGAATACACCTGTTCGGGTTAAACATCTTTTTCGCGAGCACGCGATTCCTTCTATTCGAATCTGGCTTTTATCAAACTTACCGAGACTCCCTTCGATCGTAAATTAACCGGTTCATTTAATTAACCAATGTTTGGCGAACGAGCTTAAGGCGGAAAGAGAAGAACAAAGAATCAAGGTAATCGAACCAAGACGTTTAAGGCTTCCTCAACTTTCTGGAATATTTGGATAACTACGCGTGAGAACGACGTAAACGTAAAAGTTCGTCGGGAAATAAGTAAGCGTTACGTAATTGTATAACGCAACGGAAAGTTCGCATCCCGAGTCCCGACGATCACATTCGGAATATCATCCTTCAAAAGTAGAGAATGTCTCGGAAACTCGTAATCGTCCACCGCGAGTAAAGAACTCGCGAAAGAATTTCACCTTGGCTGAAGTCGTTCGCCCAATTTTATATAAATCACGATAAATTCCGGAACCAATGCCACGGTCAAGTCCATTGGTCGGGTCACTCGATTATCCGTTAAACGCATCGACGCTCGGCTGCATTTCGCGAGTTTGCCCAACTTTCGAATTCTTTCGAATTCTTTCGAACGGGCTTGGAAAAGTCGGGATTGGGCAATGCTTTTCGAAATTCTTGGCATTTTTGGACGATGCGATACAAGATCGCACGAGAGAAAGGTTTTAAAAAGAGAAACAGTTTTAAAAATAAAAGAACCGACGGAGATATTTTTAATTTTTCATGTAATTTTTTATGTAATTTTTTAAATTTCTACTCGAAACTATTTTTTAATCAGAATAGGTTCGAGCGCGAACGTCCAGGAAAAATTACGGAATACGGAATAATAAGGATGCGAGGAACCGCGTTGAATACGTAGCCATAAAAACTTCGTACCGTGAAGTTTCGTTCATCCCTCGGGTTCGCGTCGGACCGCTTAAAAGACGAGGTTCATCATCGCGTCGGATCGAGATTAAGCCGACGGTCCCCGGGCTTTTTCATTCTCCGAGGAGGAAACGCAATTTCACCGACGTCGATTCGAGGTCGGTCTTTCACCTAAGCTGTCCTTTTCAAGTCTCCTACAAATTTGAAAAGACGGTGCTCGGTCATTACGCGCCGCACTCGAAACGCAGACCCGCTTTTTTTTTTTATCGCCCTGGATGAGACAGGTTTTGTGAAGCTTGATATTAAAAAGGACTTCCGAGACACTCGTTACGTTGGTAAGCATTTTTAAGTGGAGCGCGTAGTTCGGTTTACAATTTGTACAGACATCCGAGTAAATATAAATACTTTGAAACGACGTGTCTACGTTGGTTAATGTTTTCCAGCAGAAATGAAAAGCCAATATTTGATGTTGGAAGAGGTGAACTTCGTAAAGAATTAAGGCTACTCTATTTTCATTCCATTTAAAATAAAATTGCGCGGTGCTATAATTAAAATTGTTGCAAACGAGATCTATCCGAACGGAGATGGATAATAAATTTGTGTTGATTTATTTGAAGCGCTCGTTAATCGATATCCAAACAAATTACCCTACGGAAATAAGATTTTTATATATTTACGCGCGCACTTTATATACTTAATAAATACATAATTTTCCTCTCGGTCTACGAATTGATATAAAAGGAATCTATTTCCACGATAATAACGGATTCGTTGCGAAACACTTCCATTAGAGTGCCGATAAAAATATGTTTAACTCCAGGAAATATAATTTTCATACGTACGCGTTACTTTGTTCTACGTCAGGTATAAACCACGCGTCATAAAATTGTTGCTCATAATTTCGATTCGATAAAATATCCAACACGCGCAAAACCCGTACAACCATCGTTTCGAAGTCTGTGCAAATTTTTGATCCTATGTATATTTATTGTAAATGTATCGTTCGACGTACGATTAGCGTTTGTTTTCTTCGCACGGAAACTCTGCGATTGCGTTAAAAATGTGAAAGCGTTTCGCTACTCCAGAAATATAAGTATTGCGTCGGAAGGTTTGCGAGTGTTTCACGCGTGTATGTGTGTCGGAATAGCGAAGCCGTGAAAAGTAATTGAGTGTATCAATTAACGAATGGAGGAAACAGCATCGAAAACAATTCATCGTATTATATTCGTTGTTTCATTATTGCGAAAATTGTCTTCAATTTAACAAAATTATCGAGTTGATCCGAACGATACGAGATTATTTGTAGCATTGTAATTACTTTTGCACAAATAATTCTCATCGACGCAAAAAATACAAATTATTTACAATGTCTAAAACAATATTTGTATAATCCATTTATCAATACTATTTAACGGATGATAGAAATTTTATTTAATATTGGAAAATCGTTACGAATTTTCCCGACAACTCGAGAACGGTTAAACAAGTGGTATTATTCTCATTCTTTCTTAAACGACGAGAGCAATTTCGATTTTTTTTTACTTGGACATTTCTTCCGAGACGGTAAGTTTGAAATGTATTTCGATCGGATTTGAGCATCGATTTTAAAAACGTTACGGGTTGTAATAATTTTGTTGCACCATCCAAAACGCAAATTTTTTTATTATGATTTTTCTCCGAAAAATATTACACAATATTTATGAAATATATTTGCATGTCGCTAATATTAAAATCAATTGTCATCGTTTCATAAAATATTTTAAATTATGTTAATTCTTTCTTTTACGAGACAACATCCAATTAAAAAAAATTGATCATCGTTACTTACTCTAAATCTGTAAGTCTGCGGGAATAAAGATCCTCTTTATGTATCGAACAAATTTATCGTCCGTATAGAATTTATGTTTACATAATTTCAAGATATTCGACGTTATATCTATTTTAAAGTGTAGGCATAAATCCTTGATTCTCGAAAAGGATTTTTGATTTTGATCATCGAAACTTTTTTCTTTGTATTTTTATTCGTTACGTCGAGTCAAAACATTTTTTTTATGTTTTGGATACGTCGTTTTTCCAATCTACCAAATACGTATACGTTTTGAAGAATATAAATATGCAAAATCGCCTTCGTCGTTCTTCTTAATGTATTTCTAAGCTCGGTTTCAACGTTCACAATTAACGAGCGAAATTCATTAATTACCTTATAAGAGAAGCTTCGTGTTTTACTTGGACAAACTCGTTAAAAGTCCGATAAATTTTAAGCTTGGATTCCAGGATATTCGCCGAACTACAATATTCAGAAACTTTCTATATTTTCAGAATCTCCGGAATTACAATCCGCCCATATCGCAAATCGAATTATCAACACTTTTGGGCATCCTCTTATCTCGGTCTCCGAGGAAACGTACAGAAACTCGGAGCCTCGGAACCAATCGCCTCGTTTCATTTCGCGTTGCCTCCGTCTCGAATCTCGAATTGCGATGAAACGCGACTGTGAGTCGAAGATCACGACAAAGTGTGAGTGCGACGATATTTCGATCTCACCCGGGATTAAGGGAGACTCGAGCGAAGTTTACTTTCACAGCTCTTGAAAAATTGATATCGAGATTAACGCGACGAGCGCCATTTTCGAAATGGTACAGAGCCGACGTTTTCGACGACCTTGAGCGTATTTATGATCGTCGAAGTCAAAGGTAACGGTCCATTCGTCTATTTGCGTTCGTTGGTTGAAACCAACGTAGTATTCGAATTCTCGTCGCTAAACGTTCGTTATTGTCTTTACTAACGACGATCGCGACATTTCGCAAAAAATAAATCTCGAACGTTATCGAACGACCAGCGATGGTTCGACAACGAGTAAAGTTAATTTCCATGAACGACGAATGACAATTGGGCACGAACGTCGATCGAAAATAAATACTCGTTCGTATCGAATGCAACGAGTACAAAGTTGCAGCGATGGACACCAATTTTTCGCCTTCATCTTTATTCTAAGTTCGACGGTAAATACCTCGATCGTAAATACCTCGCGAAACGAAGAACAGTCAAGTTGAATGTCGTTCGAGGCTCGAATAAAAATAGATGCGTCTGTAAAGTTATACAAAAGTTGAATTCGGTTGTGCGTTTGAAATAACTTTAAAGTCGAGGGCTTTGCTCGTAACAGAAGAAACGTGACTCAAACTTCTCGGATATTCCTTGGAATTTAAAAACGTTGTCCACTTTCGTTAGCTTCGTTATTCCCCCGCAACATAAAGACTACTCTAATCTTTAAACCAAATTATTTCCAATCTCTATAGAAAAAAGTTTCCCCGCACAAAAAACCGTTCGCTTCGAAAAACCCAGGCGATGAAACAGCGACTCGTCGTTCGACCAAGGATTCGTTACACGCTCGGAGTCACGAAACGCATCGTAACGTCTTTCCGAAGAGCTTCGAGTTTCGTTATCGCGATGCGACCGACTCACTCACACACGTTCGGTCTACTGCACACGAACGCGTCCACACCGATGCTGGGATAAAAAATTAAAAGTCACAGTCGCTTCGAATATGCGCCACTTCTCGTGCATTGTTATCACTCGGCTTTTAAAAACCGTTTTCACCGGAGCGATTAAAGTTTTTCTTACGCGTGATTCCGGTTTCTTTACGTATCGCATGAAAAGCTACTTCGAATCCGCCTTGTTGCGCGTCGTCTCTTTGAATCGAAAGGAGGGGCTATTATTTTACGAGAACAAAAAAACCAAGGGTCGCGAAAAGTTTTGTAGAATTTCAATGCGTGCGTTTACCGGAGGAGAGAGACGAGAGAGACGAGAGAGACGAGAGAGAAAGAGAGAGAGTTTTTAATTTGTTCGGATTATTTACGTTGCGGTAGACGATCGAAATAAATTATTCGTTGTTGAATGCTCGATTCGTTACAAATGTCATATGCTATTTAATAAAGCGCGGCTAAAATTATATACCAAAGGGATTATCGACGTCGATTCGGCTAATAGATTATACTAATTGAATTATTCCTATCGAACGCTTTGTTGCTATATAGTCAAAATACTCGACGATATTTTCACTCGGTGAAATCTAAATAATTATTAGAGAGGCTATTTTTAAGTAACAATTTTTTACATCGTCGTATCGTCGATCGGAATAAATAATAATTTTCTCGAGCGTAAAATAATATTTGATAAATCGTCGACGAAACAACGAAAAATATACCTTTCGACTAAATCTTAACCCAAACGAAGATTCTTACCCTCGCAAAAATTATTTCACTCGTGATTTCATTTTTGTCTCGTGCAATCGTTATTTTCGATCGAACGCTTCTAATCGACCCGTTAATTTAAAAGGATACTTTTTTACGCTCGAAATTGACATTCTTTCCCCGATCAGCAACGTTAGTTTTAATTGGTTGCGCGGAAGGTGTCGATCGATGCGTTACTCGAGGATACGCATTCGACGAAACAATTCGAAACGACTCGAAACGACTCGAAACGACCCGAATAATCGCACTTTTCGCGTCCGTCCGAGCAGCGAATCACTCATTCGAAATAAAAACCCCGAAGGATTCGAGTCGGTAGGTCCGACCAAAGTGCGCTCGACTCGCAAACTTCCTCCCCGTAAACGACCCGGAAAAACGCGCGCGCGTCTTTATCTGGACAAAATCGCGGTCCGAAGGCGTTGGTCCGGCGATGCAGGATAACAACGCGGGATAAAAGCGAGAGGAACTCGGAGACGATGAAACGGCCTCTCCGCGTTTTCCCGTCCCGAGGATTCCGCTCCCGAACCGAAAGCCCGAGAGCTGCGAAATAAAAATAATTCCCGGGATATTTTTAGACGCCTCGAACCGACCAAGCGAGAGTTTGGACTCGCTCGAGGAATTTTCGTTACCAGTTTACCAGTTCTCCTCGGTCGGAGCTCTCGAGGACCGAGACTCGAGACCGGGGGCAGACTCGGGGGCAGACTCGGGGCAAGACTCGGGGCAAGACTCGGGGCAAGACTCGGGAATCGACAGGACTTTCAGGAACCCAGTCGCTCTCGAAAAATAGGCCACTCTCGCGGTTCTTCGGAGGAAGCGCGTAACGGTACAAGTCGAGTTTGTCCGCCGGTTCGCTCCGTGCCCTTGGCTTAGTTCTCGAGAGCACCGAGTCGAGGGAAAGCGAACCAACGCTCTTTTATAGATCTCGGAGACAGGCTATCCGAGCTGGACGCGTACGACCGGAGCGGAGATGCGTAGGAATCGCGAGGTCGTGAACTTTGGAGTCGGTAACGTTTGATCGAACGATCGACGCTAACGCGATGGAACGATCTTTGATAATTCGATCTTTGATCGTTCGCTCGTACGAGTACGGGTTTGCGTGTACGACAATGGAATTTACGATGTTTCCGTTATCGTTGATTGGAAGTTATGGAAGTATTCGATCAGCCTCTTCGCTATTCCATGGGAACGGCTTAACGTTACGGCTTCGTTTATGGACGATCGATGAGTGTATTTTCGTTATAATGCTTTGGACAAACGATAACGATTGATATATGAAATCGAGGGTACGCGTCGTAAAAGCTTCGAGAAGCGACGACTCCTCGTTTAATAAATTATTTATGCGAGAGCCAACCGATCTTCCGAACGATCGATCGATAAATAAAGGTAATTATTCCTTCGTTCGAGCAATCGATGGTCGGATTTTTATGAAATGAATGACTTTTTGCAAAATGAAAGAAGAAACAAAGTATTCGATCAAAATTAAAACGTAATGTACGAAAGACGAGATAAAGCATTGAGATAAACTGCGATTCGTTCATTGTTTTATCGACCATAATTTTTTTCCCTCCGTTGTTTACGTTTTACCCTGTTTATTCAATTTATCCACGAGTGATTCTCATCTCGAAAAATCTCTCCTTTCTCGAGAATTCTTCAAAAATTCTTTCGTACGTTTACTTTCGGATCGTTAGAATTTTGCTTTCGCACGATTGGATATTAAATTTAAATTTTTAAAGATTATATAAAAAGCTGAGTTGTGAAATTTCTTCTTTAAATTATTATTATTATCTTTCTCTAATTCTAAAAAACGTTTTAGAGAAAATTTACGAAAATACGACGACGATTTCGTCGACGTCTTTCCGAGTTTTCTTTCATGGAAATTTATCGCGACGAGACTTTTCGCTCGAAACTTTGAAAATTGACGAAACTCGCGATCCGCCCAAGACTCCGAAGAGAGAGCGAAACCGAGGAACCGACAACCCGAGAATCCCTTTTCAACGGATCTTTACGAACGCGCAGACTCGGAGGCCTCGACGTCTCGCGAGATAAGATCGGCGCTGGGCGTCTAACTCCGTCGGTAAAGTCGCGACGTCGAGGACTCGACCGTCCGGTGGCGTCCCCTGGTCCTCAGTCGACAATGCAGTTATCTACCTTCTATCCCTCGCCCTTGATCGACTTCGGGGATCGGGGGGAGGCTGTAACAGGTGTTCGTTGCTCGGCGGGCGCAGCTTCACAGGTGGCTCCCAAAGATAGCCGACGCTGCTCGAACCAACGCACGCACGCACGCACGGACCCACGCACGCACACGCACACGCACGCACGCACGCACGCGCGCGATCGAAAGCTCGGCCTACCGACGCTATCGCGTGCCCTCGACGGAATTTCACCGGGAGAAACGAACCCCGCTTCTCTTTCCCTCCGCCTCCCGTTTTCCAGTTCCCTGTCGACGATTCTCGTCGTTTACGAGGCAGAACCGGGCCTCCGAGTCGAGGAGATGCGCGTCCGGATGTAGTCGGGGTATCGAAAACGCGACTGGCCCTCTTCGCGACTCGGGACAGGTTTTTCGAACGCGAGTCGTCGTCGTTTTCTTTTTTGCGTGGTGATCGCGTGTTCGTTGGAAAACGAGGGGCGAACGAGGGGCGAACGAGGGGCGAACGAGGGGGGAGACGAGGGGGAATCTTTAAAGGGCGACGCCGAGAAGTCCGAACGGCCCGCGAGCGAATTCAGACCGACCCTGAGCTCAGTCGGATGCTTCGTAAGATGTTTCTCGCGTCTCTCGTGCGAACGGCGATGCGAACTCGATGAGACTCGTAGCCAACGATCGCGAACCTTGACGACGATACTTGCGTCGACGAATCATCGATCACCGAGATTTTCGGAGGCTTGGTAATTACTTTTGGTGATTGATCTGCGGGAGAGGGAGGCTGGATCAAAGGAGTCAAAGTTAATTAACGCGTCAGTCCGGATACTTTTGAACGCGAATTATCGAAAGTCCGATGAATTTCAATTTTCGAGCCGAGGGTTGATTACGACTTCCAACTCATGTTTTCCAAATTCAAAATGGATATTTTAATATTTTAATATTTTAATATTTTAATATATTAATATTTTAATATTTTAATATTTTAATATTTTAATATTTTAATATTTTAATAACCCGAACTTCGATCAACTCGAAATGCCGAATTACGCCGAACGAATGTTTTAAATACGCGAAACGCGCGTTGAAATTTAAAATATTTTCCGTTGCTTCGACGAACCGATTAATTCGGTTCATTATCGAAATTACAATGGAATAAAGTCATTTGAATTTAACGCGATTCGATTTCGACTCCGACGCACTATTTATTATCCATGGAACGACGCGTAATCGAACGAAATGTTGAAAATATTCGCGTCTCGGGAAAGAATTTTCCCATCCGGTCGAACGAAAATATTCTTATTTATATAAATATTCCGATAAATCGAACATCGATCTCGATGTGGAGACGAATACAATTTTCATCTTTGCTCTCGTAACAAAGTTCGCGTTAGCGAATCTTTTTCGATGGCTTAATAATTAATTAAGTTACAAAGATCTTTCGCGTCTTATTACTTTCGGAAAAATTGAAACGTTCCTTTCGTGCGTCGTCCGCAACGTCGAATCTTTTATTTCGATATATCTCGTTCCGAATTCATCGTCGACCGCCTCGGAAGTCCCCGAGCAAGGAATCTCCAACTATCGGATTTATATAAAACTCCAAGCGCTACTTTAAAGTACTATCACTTATGTATTAGTCGAGTTGGACTGCATCGACTCGTGTTTCCAAAATAATTTCGAACTCGATTAAAAAATTTATTAAGATCGATAACTCAGCGTAAAGCGAGAAGAGTTTCGGCATACGTTCGGGTATACGGTAATACGGCTTTTGGTTCGCCGAGATTGAAAACTTGTTAAATTATACGAATGCCTTATAAACTAAATTTCGCTCGTACGGTTATTTTAATGAGCAAAATGGTATTTGTTTGCCTTCTTGTTTATGACAAAATAAATCATCGTACCTCGAGTACCAGATATATCTTAACCAAAAGGTTTTCGCGCAAAAAACATCGATGCACAATCATTAATTATGAATTTCATTTCTCTCGTACTAAAGCATCTCGGGTTGATGTTTCCTTGTACAGTTACAAATTATCGATTTCATTTTATTATTAATATATTTACCAATGCCTCGTTCTAGATACATCTTTTCTTTTCCTTTTCGTACGTTGTTATTTATAATAACTTATATTGAGTTAAATTTTTTGCGGCTCTTAAAAAAGTCAGACTTTTATAATGAAGTTAATCGTGCACTTTCTACCGTAGTAATTTTTTTTTTTGCTCGACCGACGTTCTTTGATATTAAAGGAATTTACGATACCGAAAAAATAATATTTTACGTTACAATTTTTTTTTGCTAAGGTCGTTTTTAATTATTAGTTTTGATTGTTTTTATTAAAATAATAATAAAAAATTTTTGTTAAATGACTATTTTGATAAATTGATAAATCTTGGGAATCGGAAATTCGTTGAGATTTGGCGAATTTAACGAGGAAACGGCGAAATTTTAAAATTTTTAAACTTTTACCGGGTGGAAAATTTATGCATAAACGTGAATACTTTGGAAGGAGGCTTACGATTTACAAAAATCAAAATAGCGTATCCAAACGGTTCGCGTCATCAATTACAACCTGTCGTACGATATTTACCGCTTCCATCCGCAGTACCGAGTCAGCCGTAACTAAATTTGATAAACGTCGGTCGACGCTCCAAATTCTATAAAAATACCTAAAAATACGTTTAAAAAATACCTAAAAAATATCTAAAAAATATCTAAAAAATATCTAGATTCCGTATCTTGGGAAATATTTTTGATACGAAAGTCGATCCGCTCCCAAAGAGTACCAAAGAGTCCCAAAGAGTCGAATAAGCGATTAAAAAAAACCTGCCCTTCTCGGCGTTTCGAATTTTGAATTTTGACAAAGAACGCGCAGCTCTCGAAAGCTCAAGCTCTGGCACATATTTCTTCCGGCCGTTAAAAGTTTTCGCATCAAAAGCTGCTCCGGATCGAGGCGTGGCTCGATCGACGTAAGTTAGTTCGCGAACGCGTAGCGGAAAATTCGCTTCCAAAAATATCCTTGCGCCGAATACAGAAACTCGGGTGAAATCGACGTTTCCGTAAAAATTAGGCATCGGCGCCTCGTCCCGATCGCTCGGAGCGTTTTCTTTGTCTCGCGAGCCGCGGTTCGCTCCTTCGACTACTTCGACCAATTTCGGGTGTCTTGACCTTTCGTTTCGAGCGAGTAACGTTACTCACACGTTACGCGCCCGTTTTTTAAAACTTTCCTCGCCCGTCCAACGTATAAGTACCCCCAGAAAAGTATTTCGGCATTTGGCAGTTTTTTTCCATTTTCCGTGCAAAGTTTTAAAAAATAAATTCACCGTCCAAATAACAAGTTTTTATCGTGCTTTCACGCGCGTGTAACAATTATTTTGTAGGTTCGAGCTTTTTCAAATTTAAGAAATTCGAGCGTCTTCGAATAATTTAAGAAAATTAATCATTACTTTTTTTACGCGGTAAGTTGCTTTTTATTAAATTGAAATATCTTTTCTATAAAAAGATATCGCGATACAAATTATATTAATTACAAAGCAAAGAATACATTACTAATTTTACGAAATTATGCGGTTGTTCGAAATCGTATCCATTCGAGTGATTATAAAAGTAAATGTACGAAACCGTAGTAACTAAAACTACGAGAAAGAAATCGTTGGATAAAAGACCGTAATTTTTAAAAATATTCGTTTAAAATACGGCCTAAAAACTATTTTTTTTAAATATACTCGAATCAACGAGTAGATTATTCGGAATAAAATATTAAAAATACATCGTTTGCTTTGGGAACAAATTTATTCCGTAAACTGTATCTTTTTTTAAAAATACATGGTCGCGTCGTATTTAGATTCTTCGTCCTGATTTGAAATTGTTCGCAACTCGAATAAATGGACACAATTTTTATAAAAAAAAAAAAAAAAAACAAAAAAAAAAGAAAAAGGAAGTTTGCCCAAGTTTTTGCTACCGTCGAGTAAAAGCTCGTAAATGAAAAATTGACGGCTCCTTCAAATATGAATCTGTGAAAAGTTGATAACTGACGGCCATTAATTTTTAAGTTTGACGTAAGGACTTAGCGCCGGAAAGTCCTAGAATTCCAATAAAGCGTCGTAACTGACAAAAGTGCTTGTTGTTTCGAAGTTGATGGCAGGGTTGACAGTTATTGACCGTAGCATGCAAATTTTCGACATCGGAGTCGCAGCGAACCGAACCGATAACTTCGATCCCGAGCTCCATTGTAGTTGTATGTAGCGCCGAGGCGATATAAGCCAGCGTTTACGAGCGAAAACTTTAAACGTTGATATCTCGATATTGTGCTTCCGGCTGAAAATGTCAAAAAAATCGAACGTACGCGCGACGAGAAAACCGAGGAGAAAACCGAGGAGAGAACCGACGAGAGAACCGACGAGAGAACCGACGAGAGAACCGACGAGAGAACCGACGAGAGAACCGACGAGTGAACCGACGAGAAAACCAAGTAGAAAACCAACGAGAAAACCAACGAGAAAACCAACGAGAAAACCAACGAGAAAACCGACTATCGTACGACGATACTTACACGGTACTTTACACGTTAATAGTCTTTACGTAAGAACGATACTCGTCTCGTCGAATCGCCGGATCGATTCGAGCTTTTCTCCTTGTTGCACCTCCGTTTAACCGGTGAGAAATGCGAGAAAACGATGCTCTCTCGTATATCCCGTGGAAAATGCACAGCTCATAGCTGCACCTGTGATATTCATGAATTAGAATATTCTATAGGGGCGCGAGTTTGCCGCGTATTTTGCTGAGCAACGCACTTTTTATAAACGGTCATTTCTCATGTTACGTCAAATTTCACGGGTTTTTTTCGCTTTCTTTATAATTTCCTATCACCGATCTCCTCTCTCGATAAAAATGTCCGTTGCCATTCGCCGCTCGAGTTCTTTTAAATAAATTAGAAGCTATTCGCGGTCGAGTGTGTGCCATTTTAATTCATCGAAATTTCAAAAGTAGGTTGCATCTTCGATAATTCACGATTCAAGATTTATTCGGAATGGAGTTGAAAATTTCTCGTTGTATTATTTAATTACGACTACCGTAACTTGATAAAAATTTAAAAGAAATTTAACTAAACAGCGTTTTTTTTTTAATTCTGTTTATTATTTTAAGGCAGGTAAAATTTCGCGTATCTACGAGAGAAAATATTAGCTTGGTTCTTTATTTCTTGTGATAATGCTCGAATATCATCCAACCGTCGAACGTTACTAATTTATATTTTCATTTTCCATACGTTTTGAAAATTCGCGCACGTAAACAAAAAAAATTATGACATTTACCCGTAAATTCCGGATAATTTAAAAGGATTCTTACTTGAAAACTTGAAATTTTTATTTTAATGTTATTTTTCTCGATCTCAACGGTACCAAAGTATTTTGTAAAATTAAAGTTGACGCTTAAAAAGATGTAATGCGTAATATGTATATTAAAAACGGTAATTTTCTTTAGAGATATTACGTACTTTTTTATAAAAGAGTATTTTAATCGCGATTAAAACACGCCTCTCGTTTCAAAATAATAAATAGCTTTTTAATATTTTACAAAGCGTGCGTTTATTAAAGAGTCGTACGTAAGAAAATAGAACGAATGAAACTTTACTTTACGGTAATATTAGTTTTCGTTCAACAAATAACGAAAGCTATTTATAAAAATATATAACTAACTAACATCAACGAAATATTTGTTAAGTAAGTAATTTGATACTTGGGTAGAAAATTTACTAAGAAATATTTTTTATTATAAAAATGCTTTTGTGCGTAATAAAGTATCTCGAAAGTATGATTCAAACACGAGGTACTTGACTAAGTTTACGTTTCAAACTATTCTGAAACATTACTGAAATATGCAAGTTACTGAAATACAAATTCGAAAATATTAGAAAAATATTTTGTTGAGAACGAGAAATTTTTACCGTTTCTTCGAATAGGCGATTTTAATCGAATAAAAACACGTTAAAATTGCATATTTGTTTAAGTTTACTCGAAAGTTTAATAACTTTTTTTAACCTTCCAATTTATTCTTTTTTGAATTTTTTTCCGCGGATGAATAGCAGTGTACAATTTTTACAGAAACCTTAGCTTTTTATTAAAAAATAAAACGATAATAAACATAATATTTTCTTTATAGGAAATAAATAAAATCGTTTCATTTTTAAATGTTTATGTTAATGTCGTTCGATAAATATAAAATTTACAATTTCATCCGTAATATTTTGTTCGGCAAGTTCGACATAAAATTATATTTCACCTATTTGGTGAAAATAAAAATATATATATATCCAATAAACGTTAAAATGAAGAAGATAAATTGAAAATAAATTGCAGAATATTTAAGTGATTCGTAAAACCAATTAAATATGTGAAAACATATATTACCGAGTGTAACCAATTAACAAAAATTTTATAAGATTAAAAGATTAAATAAAATGTATTACAGCAAAAGAAAACATTGATACTCGTTTAACCGAATATTCGATAATTTAATTTTGTAAATAAATATAAAAAACTAACTTTATTCTCCCAAATACGTATCTTTCAACTATTTTAAACCGAGTGTATACTTTAAACTAAGTAACCCAATCGAACCGAAATTAATACACACTCGGGGTTCATAATCTAAGCGAACAAAATCAGCGTAATGATCAAAGTTTAGCGTTAAATAACTCGTCAAAGTAAAAGCACGATGAGGAATAAAAAAAACTTCCTCTTACGAATAACGAAAATTTTCCATTTTTTTCTACAGTTCGAGCGCACTTTATTTTGCGTTGTGTGCAAGAATAATGATGAAAATAGTACGCTGTTTTAAATATCGGATGTATTGAAAAGTATCGTGTTTTTTAAAATGACTAGGTTGTTTCATTAATTTTACGAGGTGCAAATTATTGTATTTGATAGTAAAATAAAATTTTTACGATTGCAAATAAATAGTTAATTCTCGAGCATTAACGTACCGTATTTAATTTTTGAATAACGTTATAAAACGCAAGTATTTTATATGTACAAAAGTACGTATTTTAATAACGTTTAATTATTTTCAATTCGCATCTTGAAAATAATATTCAAAAGTGCTCGAAATATCTTGAAATACGCGAACACCGATTGTAAGATTCATGAAAACGATTTTACTGACAACATTATGCAGCTAAGTAATTAATTGTATAAGTAGTACGCCGCAATGCAGTGAAAATAAAAACACCTCTAGTTATATTTTTAAATTTATTCGATTACTTAGACGTAGGAATCGCAAGTTCTCATGATCGTATATCATTTAAAAGATTTCAATGTGATATCGAAAGCTTAGATATCGATCGGTAATTGCAATCTAAATACTCGAATACTCGCTTTACACTTTTAACGAAGGCAAACAAACTAATGTTAATTAAACTTTTATTTTATTTATGAAACATATTTTCTCTTAAAGTTATTTCGAGTTATTTGTATCGGTATTTGCAGAAAAAAGTCATTTGATCGAAAAGAGCTAACGTTATTTCTTAGAAATTTCCTTCTTCTATGCGGTTTCACTGCTGTCAAACTTTTCATAACTTCGTAAGTTTATATATTACGTGAACGCTTTATGTTCGTTGCAATTTTTTTTAAAACTTTGTATATTATATAATTTTCTAAATTTTATAACATATTCCTAAGACTCTGTTTTGCATCGAATGCATTCGTGTTTATATAATAAATACAAAATAATGAAAAATTAATAAGATGTAACAAATTGTTAAACCTACGTTTGTATAAGAAGTTTTTAAATCTATGTATAGCACAAGTATAGCGTAAGATGCGTTAAATAGATTTTTTTATACGTGAATTTCGTACGAAAATTTCGTTTTACTCGTTTTTTATTTTCTATCTACGTATCGTATACATAAAAGTATCATTCTATAAAAAAAACTTTGTAAACGTAACAATTTAGCGATACTTAACTTATACCAAAGTTTACGTTTTGAATTTTAAATGTTTGTTACCGAAGTATAATACCGAAATAAACTGTTTATTCCGTACAGAAAATTTTTTAAATTGGTGAGTAATTTCAAAGTCCATTTATGGCTAATTTTGATGGTGATTTAAGTCCGTTGATCAGGGAATTTTGGATTTTTTAAAATTTTGAATGTATTTCTGGATGTAAAAATTTACGCACAAATAATAATATAAAGAAAACAATTCGTCAAAATTTTTATAAAAAGTTCGTTTAAAAGTATTTATATAATTACGAATACGTGTCTGCGAATATTCTTACTTGGAGTATTTGATCTATTTCGCCATAAAAGTTTTAACTCGACAGTCGGATATAGTATATCTTTTGTACACTTGAATTATACTCTTAGTTCGTAGAAAATATACGTGTTAAAATTCTGCCAATATAAATGTTAATTTAACAGGCATTTAATGTATTAATTAAAATATTTGCATAGATCTTTAACGGAACGTCGATAATAAAACGTATGGTATTGTCAAGCGTTCGCATTACGCAAACAATAAAGTATCTTATAAATCAAATTTTTAATTACATCCGAGAATAAATGAACCGACGACTGAAAAGCCAGTTTTAAAATTAGCTCCTAAAATCGGGTTTTCCTCCTTGAATCGATGGACGAGCGATGAGATCGAAATCCATCGATCGGTAAATAATACCTTAGATTGGACTCGTATTATATTTTATCGCGGTCGTGATTCGGAAAACATTCCGTGCTCGTAGGAACTCTCGAGTGGCGGTACGCGGTCGAAAAATTGCGACTGGAAAAGTCGATGAGGCAGTCGCATGAGTCCCCGCGGCATTTAAGAAGTTTCGTTGCGCAAGAGGAGCATAAATTTCGCGCGCGATTCGTCGCCTCGGGCCAACGATTGAATTTTATCGAGAGTCGCTAAAAGAGTTGCCCATCCCGCTGAAAAATTTCCGAGGCCGCGAGCCGATGACGTAACCCAGGTCGGAGTCAAAATTTGGCTTCGTTAGCGCCAAAAGTAAAGTCGATAACGATGAGAGCCTCTAAACCGACTTGTTCGTTTCGTTTCGTTTCGTTTCGTTTCGTTTCGTTTCGTTTCGTTACTGTATTACCGACCACATTCGTTCTTACGCGGCTCGCACGAATAATTTATCCGAGTGGAGAAACCGGAGCCGTCCACTCGGCTCGAAAATTAACGCCGAGATCCAACGTTCGATCGTTTACTCGAATCATAAGAAACAAACAAACCGCTTTCGTTTGGAAGAGAATGGTCGAAAGTTCGGCCGAGATGGACATTCGGTGTATCGATACTTTGAATAACCAAGCAGTGGTAAATTATAGTGGTAAATTATAGTGGTAAATTATAGTGGTAAATTATAGTGGTAAATTATAGTGGTAAATTATAGTTGTTAAATTTAAATATATTTAATTCGTAGAGTAAAATATTTTTTAATAAACTTGGCCGTAATACTAAGCCGTGTTATGCTTGCAATTTCAAGCTTGAATTTCGTTGGTTCAAAGGGTTGCGCTTTAAATTTTTTGCCCAACATCTTCGCTTGTATGCCTTGAAATTCTAGAAGTGGGCGCATACTCGAGCCACTGATGCAGAGAACTCGTATATAAACGGCTTTCGCACGTAAATTTGCAAAAATATCCGGTATATGGAAATTTTTATTACCGCATGCACTGGATTAATGCCAGTCACTAAACTCCTAAGACAGGTCTCTGATATTCCCACTAATTTAGAATCAGCCTTTTTTACAAATACTAAATTTATGTGAAACTGTATATTTCCGAAATTTAAAAGACATTTTCCATGCGAAATGTTCATAATAGTTAATTTGTAATGATAAAATTTACGGCATCGAATAAATTATATTTGGTATAAAAAAATTTTTAAGCATCTTATCGTTTGATATTAAAAATAATTTTATTAGAGGCTATGCAATAATGCTTTTATTATATTTACGTTGCTTAAATGTCAGCTTAAATTTAATAAAAAAATCTTCGTGCTTTCTTTTATACGTAACTAACATATTTTTACTATTATATATGTAAGCATAAATTTTCTAAATATATATTTTAAAACTACGCTATACCTATATTTTTCTATTTTTCACGTAAAAATAAAAAAGTAAATCGATATTTGAAAATTTTATTAAAAAAAAGTTTGTTTATCTATAAGTAATACGACAAAAGAATCGATAAAATATTATTTTAAATCGAATTATTATCGTAGTTCCACAGTTTTTATTTTATAATATTATATTTATTTTTTCAACAAACATAAAGTTTCATACGTAGATTTAATAAAATATTTAAAATGGACAAACGGTACTATCTTATTAAAGATATATATTTCATCAAAAAATATTCCGAATATACTTAATAAAAAAAAAAATTTTTTACATACTACGATATTTTAAATAATTTTTAAAGTAGAAACAAATGAAATATATTCATTCGCGTAATTTAAATATACTTACAACTATAGTAATAGTACTTTCACATTTATCAATAAAATTAATCGCATACTTTATTTAATAAGATTGACGCCTCGTATTCAGAAATCCAGTTATGTTGTATCCGCTGCGAAGGTTATTAAAAATAGACTTTATAATATTTGCATATTATTCGATATCTCGATGTTTAAATATTTTAATGTAACTTTTCTTCAAAGAACCGTAAATTTTATATTATCTAACGTTCGATTTTTACTATTTTTGTAATACGTACGATTTCACGTTATACCTTGACTGTGCGACTGATATTTGTTACTTTTTAGCAGCTTTCATTTGAATATACATTTTTTAAATGATACAAGAAATAGTTAAATTTATATATTACGTAATCATCGGACTTATTTTTCTGTCATCACCCACGTTTACGCTTTTTATCATACCTCTTAAATTTACATCTTTTATTTAGCTAATGACGTAACGTACAGTCTTATAAAATTACCGAAAGGCATTATAATTATTTTACGTATTTTAATATCTTTATTATATGTTAAAAATATACAATGTTTTGAAAATTACGTTACAATTTTCGTTCGTTTAAACCATTATTATACGTCCAAACGAATATTCTAAATAAGAGAACTGTTAATATTATTATTATTTTAGCTTCGATAAATTTATAAATAAATATTAAAATGTACGGATAAAAGAATTTTTAAGCATAAAGTACGAGATTCAATTTTGTGGGTTCATTTTTATATTTGAAACGTACATACAAATATGCGCTACGTTATATCGTAACCTTAAAACAATATTTTTTTATGAGTAAGTACGATGAGCGCTTCTTGCACTTGTTGACCGTGAAATTGAGTGTTTCCTGGAGTGGAACAATTTTCTGACGAAGCGTTGCCCGAGGTTTCGCAAACAATCTTCGCGATCACTTTGTGAAAACTTTTACAAATAAATTATTGTTTATTTAAACATTTTTTCGATACCCATAGATTTTTTATCCTATAACAATTCGCTTTTTATTAATTAAATTACTTTTTCAATTTATTTCCACGGTTGCGTAATATTTTACTCGATCTTTTACATAATTCGTGGCTTCGGAAGTACGAGAAAATATTAAGTGGTAAAGATACATTTTTTAAGTTACAGTGTAATATGTTAAGAACGAAAAAAAAATGAATTCAAATATAATTAAGCAATTAATCTTTTTTAAGTGGTCAAACTGATTAAAAAAATTATTTAATTATACCGAGGACAAATTATTATCCATACACGTATAATTCTGTTATTTTTATATCGGAAGACGAGATCAAAATAATTCGGAGATTAAGTTACAGTCTGTTCACCGGTTCGATACACGTAATAAGCCAAACACGTAAATTCGAAGGTAATATATTTATTGTAATATTCTCCGTGTATTATTGTAAGAATATATTTCTTTCTTTAATTTTTTTCACAGCGGTCACATTTACCGGCACAAAAGATATACATATTAAAAGGAACTCGAACGAACCTCGTGCGAAAAAGCTCCGAGCAAATCCAATACGAAAACACTCGGAAAGCTCGCGCGTGAAATTCTTTGATAAGTGCGACTTCGTAGCCTCGCAAGCTGCTAAGGTCAAAGAGATAAGACGAGTACAACCCGTGGCTGCATTTACCGACCGAAACCAACTGCTCGATACGCAATTCGCGATGTTTCGGTTCCCGCTTGTGGAGAGGACAATGGATATTGAATGTTAATGAATTGAAAGGGTGAACCTTTTCGTTGACTATTTTGGTTAACGATGGTCGATAATTCGAGCATTTACGGGGGACATCATGATTATTCATCGCATGAGTGGAATGTCGGTTACAATTTCATTTTATCGAGTAATTTAAAGAGCGTTCAAACTAACTATTCGTATTCGAAATTAAATTAAAGCTATTTGCCAGATATTAAAATTACTTATTACATTTCAAAGTTATCCTCGTAAAATTTTTAACGTTAATTAAGCGTAATTTAATATCTTTGTTTTATCGATACTTTATTTTATTTATTTTATTCTATTTACGAACCAAGTATTTACATCATTTATAGCATTTATATATTTTTATAAAGGCTTAGTTTTCAAATTGAATCTTCGCGTTAGAAACAAAACCATTTATTTTTATCTTATTTGTCTATTTCATGAGTTATTTAATGGATTAATTAAAAATGCGTCATACTTTAAATTTGAATTTTCTCCACTCTAATAAACATTATGCATTTAAACATTTTTTATGTTTTTCGTTTAATTAGGTTTTCACGTATATTTTTGTAGTGCAATCGATCAAAGTTAATTACTAATCATTTTAAATCGAAGTAGTTCTGTATTCTGTATCCCTATTATCTCGGTTTTAAAATTTGTAGAAGTTTTAACGTGTTTAAAATACAAAATATATCGTGTTTTGTTAGAATATTCGTTAATATAGAAAAATAATGAATTTTATCGATATATAATGAAAACCTAATAAACTTTAAATTAATAACTTCTAAAATATTAGGTTAATAATTAACTTTATTCCGTTAGGTATTAATTTCAATTAAAAAATATAAATACATTAAATATCATAAAAATTTAATATTAATCATTTTGCAAAATCATTTTATACGATAAAATAATATTTTACAGAAATTTAGAGGAAAGCAATTTTTCATATTTTATAGGAAACTCGTATATACGATACTTTTTGCACACTTCTAGTCGCTTGAATCGATCGGCGTATTCGAGAGTTCTATAAAATAATTTTTAAAATTAATTAAGCAGCAAAATTTTCTAGTGTACGATATTTATCGAAAAATAAAAGACAAAGTAATTCGATAAATCAAGAACAGCGTTTTCAAGGCAAGTGTAAAAACCAAACTATGGACTTAAGGAAATAAAAAATACAGGATATTTCTTATACATTATTATTTTTATATCGAAGGATAATAATTGCAATAAAATTGAAAAGTATCGAATACATAAAAACGTATATTTTTTTCGTTTTTTATTAAATATTTGACTCAAATAATACGATTGGATTTCGTAACTGTTACGATTCTTCGAGTTTTATTCGTCTTTGTATACCCACTTCCTTCTTTCAATATCGATGATATATCATTTCCGATCTTATGATTGCTCATCGTTTTATAACTATATATACAATTTTGGATACCGAAGACCAACACTGGCTGATTTATTTCTTAAATCTTGACTTAATAGTAACGTATTATTAATATTTGCTAAGGCATTTTTGGAAATTGAAATTCAATATTAAAAATGTCTACCTTTGAATCATAACAGTTAAGAACAACCAGCTGAGAAATATCGAATTTTTCGAAATTGAAAGCATTTTTTGATAAGAAGTTTTAACTCGCGTAACATTTGTACATATGAGAAACTTTTTACAAAAGTTCGTTATTTTTTTTACTCGCGCATATTTGAAGTCTTTAAATTATACCGACTGTCGCAGTGTTAATGAACGACGGCGATCTACGATTCGTTTGTAAACACGACATATATTTTTTTATAGTGGCACTCGTGTTTACTAGATACTAGGTATGGAACTCGAACCGATAAATTAAAACTCCCTCTTTATATTCATTCCTAATTTTCGTTCTCTTTTTTTAAAAAAATTTGAAGTTATAAAAACATCGAAAAAACTTATTAGATTGTACTTTTCAAAGTGAAGTTCTTGTTAAGATTACAAATAAAAAATATTGGATAATTCATTTCTAAAAGTACTCGAATAATGCTAGTAATACTAAAAATTATAAATATTAATTTTAAAAGCGAAAGAGTTTCTTTTAATTATAGTAATAAAATCAAAATGAACATTTATAATCTTTTTTAACGTTTGGAAACCGTTTACTTAAGTTTCTAAGATTTAAAAAAAAAAAGATAGAATCATTTCTGCTTCTCAAATTATGCGAGTATATGCGGTTAATTTGAAATTGATTTTCAACATTATTTTTTTTAACGTATAAATGTAGAATTTTTTATTTCTAATATTTTTCTTTTCTCCGATATTGATACTCTCATGATCTTGTCAATATTTTTTTGAAAGTTCTGACCATGAATGTTAAATACGTTCTCATATCGCGCAGCTCAGTCGTATTGATTATATATTTTAACCAGTGTAGATAATAGTGATGTTTCATATTTTTTAAATACTCAAATTTGTCTTGAATTTAAGCAATTCGGTTATTTTTATATCGTTGAATTAGAAACGTGAATATATATAAAAAAATTCATTACTAAATTCTAATTTAAGCTTAAATAAAATTCTATTTAGAGGTTAAAAATTATAATATTACGTTCTCAACAAGAATTGTGTGAATTATATTTTGTAATTTATATATTAATAATAAATTGAAATTTTAATTCATTATATATTTAATAAATATAATAATTGAGATTAAAATAATAATTCCAAAATAATTATCATACAAAATTTATTGCAAATGATTATAAAAAACATATTAATATTTCTGTACAGTGCAAATATACTAAACATTTTCAGTTTTTGAACATTAATGATTTTATATTTTTTATCTAAATAATCAAATAACTTATTAAAAATTTGTTTCGCTTAAATAATATCTATGTATATAAATTAATAAATACTGATTGTACGAATATTTATATACGTATATTAGTAACTTTTGTTATTAATATTACTACTTACTTTATTCTAAATTTAATTCGTGTATGACTTTCCATACAGAATGAAAGTAAAAGAACTTGGAAAACTGTAAATAAAAAGTTTAAAGTATCGCATTAATTGATAAAAATTATAAAAATATATATTCTCTAAAAATGTTATTATATAATATCCATGCGTGTATACAAATTAAATTATAGATTAAAAAAAAATAAAAATGCTACAGTTTCTCGTATTAAACCGATTTAAAATTTTTTCTAACTCCTTACATCTTTTTTACACGTCTGAAGATATTTTATCGTTCGTATCCTATTGAAAGGTTTTCATATCAGAAATATCTTAAAAAATAACTTTTATAAATAAAATCCAGGAATACCAGTTTTATTAAACTTTCACTTTTTAAAATAAACAATCGATGAAATAATTTGAAATATTTAATCTAATTAAGAGGAATATAATTAATTGATGCGCGTCAAAATAATTTAATAGAATATTTTTTAAATCAAATCGAAATATCATTAACAATTAAAATTGCAATTACATAAATTAATATTTTATTCGTTAATGTTGTTTTAAACTGCAATAATATAATTTAAAATAATAATAATTAATAATTAATAATAGTATTTAGATTCATAAATCGTATTGTTTGAGTTATGCGTATTAATAATATCAATTTTAATGGATTAAATGAAATTTATTTTCAGTATACAAAAACATCTACATCAAAGCAATCGATTATTGAGCGACGATAGAATTAAATACTATAATCGGTGGTAATAAATTTTTAAAATGTTATTCTAACTTTGATTTACATTTGGAATCTACGGAAGGAGAGTAGCGCATAAGTAAAATAAAAATTAGTCATAGAATAAAATTTTATTATATTCCTCTCATTTTAAATTCAATTTTGTAGTTGATAAAATTATTCCTTAATTTGAAAATGTATCCGTCTGTTTCCAACAGAAAAAAATCTCGTTTCAATATCACTTTAAAATTGTACAACCAGGCGAAAACCGTCAAAAACGTAAAAATGTGAAAATAATTTCCATAGGGAAACGAGGTTAATATATCGCAGGGGACGTAGCAAACGCACGTCAAAAGCATTTTCCATATTTCCCCATTAATTGAGAAATCCATGACGATGGAAAATTCAGAAACATAAAAATGAAAAAGGACTAATAAATAGTAGGAAACTGTTATCGTGAGTATTACTTGAAAAAATTCTCAAGCCAATATATAATAATATTTTCGTTATTCTCGTCGTCGTACCTTCTATTATTTCAAGATCATTAAGAATTTTAAAACTGTCGATAAGAGTATTGGTAATATTTATAACGTCACGATTGTGTTCTATGAACAATTCGAAAACAATACTTGAAGCATAATTGGACGTCTGAAACTCAAATTTGAAAATCAAATTTTAAGCGTTATCAAATGGTAAATTTTATAAATTTCATTATATTTTATATAATTGTATCAATTTTATATATGTAGTATTATACTATTCTATTTTTACGTTATTTGTACTTTGATAAATAAATGTTAAAAGCGTAAATATAAATAATAAGTATCGTTTTACGGTAATTTTATTCCTGTATACGTTTCGTTTAAATTTAAAAATTCGAATAGTATTTTTAATTTATAATAGTATTTCACGTGGGAAGAAAACGAATCGTAGACAATCATATATTTTTTAAATAAAATATAATAATTAGTATTATAAAAGACTTTATTAAATTAAAACTGTTGCACACAGCATTAATTTTTATTTCAAATTCTTAATAAATTCGTAATTAAAATTAGTTTTTTTCGCAAATCTTCTAGTCTTATAAAACGAGTACTGATTTTATTGGTATATCCATAATATCGATATCCTTCGTTTATACTACATAAGGATAAAACGACCAATTTCGCGACCCACGTAAGTTATTTGAGCAAATCGTAGAGCTACGAAAGTTTTTGTCTGATTCGAGACGTTCGGTTCGTTTACGTAATGAAATTGAAAAAGTATTTTAATGTACAATATCGACGCATTAATATCTAAAGTAATAATTATAATACGATATACCAATAATACGCAAATCGTGATAAATATTGATGAGAATGTGGGAGCACATAACTCCCAGCTCGATTGCGATCGAAAGTCAGTTAACAGCTATTCATTTACCGATGGAATTGGATTCATAGAACAGTAACTAAATATCGATTATTGCAAAACGCAACATAATTTTGCAGTAAAATTTGTTTGAATTAAAGTATTACGTAGAAAATACATTTGCACAAATTTAAGGCATTTTGATAGCGAGGAATGTATTTAGTAAAATTATGAAAAATGTAGAGATTTTTTTCTTGGAGATCGAATGTATTATTCGTGTATTATTATCAATTCATTTTAATTTTTGTTCCCTCGCGAGCGACTGCACGTAATTACCAAATACTTTATAATTAAATTCGGAAGACCAAAGAAGCTTTATAAATTTGTATATTGCATAATCCCTTTGCTTCGTATTTAATCATTTATATTTAAGCATATTAATATTTGGTTGCGATTCCAATTTTAGAAGCCTCCGTCGATTAAAAATATTTGCAAATTTAAAAATCGTATGATCTATCATAAGGACTATGGACTGATAAGGACCGATATCTTAACCGACGCAATATCTTAATTCAAAAGGACTTTTGTTAGTTAGAGACTTTTATTTGTCCAGAGAAAAACCGTATCACTTATCAAGTCGAAAACGATGAAACGAGTTCACGTGATTTGAAATTAATATAGTAACCGCTAGGAGGAGCTGCCGATGGGACATTGTTCCCCATTAGCACGAGGCCAGCCAATAATGGGATCTAGTCATCGGACGAATTAAATTTTAGACGATCTAAATCTAAATATCAATTCTTATTAGAAATTAGACGATCAAGCGCTAATAGTCTTTTCAATTCCATCCGAGTCCTCTTATCCGCTCGCGACTCTCTTCGATCGGGTTTTTTACGGTGAACCGCAGTTCTTATCGCTTCGTTGGGTTGTTCTCGTTGGACCGAAATTCACGTGGCTATTACATTTTTAACACCAGATGTGCACCATGGCTCATCAGCTATTTACGTCGACTGTTCAAATATTTCGCCGGTGTATTATGCATTATTCTTAGTCGGTTGACGGGACGGAGAATTTCTGGGCTTAACCGGTCCAATGGTGAATTTACTCCGCTAGGGAACAACTACCTTCTTATACCCTGGTTTCATAGATTTTCAGCACTTTCCCCATTATTTTGAGGTTTTAAACTAAATTGTTCCGTGCTCTAAAATAGTACTAAAAACTTTATACTTAACATTTTTATCTTCGATAATTAGAAAACTTGACCTTTAGCCTTAAATTTATTACGTGTACGTTTATTACATTATACTAATAAACATTTGATCGCAAAATACTTCGACTCCAGCGTTGCCCTAAATGTAAATTATATTTTATAATACGTAAAATTACAAATAATACAATTTTGTAGAAATAAAGAACTAACCAAATTTGATTTTAATAAAATAGTTTACCGTATCGACTTGTACGAATCGATACGATAGATTTTTCTGAATTTAATGTATAATAGTAATTAAAATATTTTTAACGATATTGTGTCGTACATTATTATGAATTCTGTCGTAATTAATTTTATAATTGATAAAATATATTAATTTTTCATAATATATATTTTACATACGCGTGCAATAAATACGAACAAACTTTTTCTAGTACAACGTCAAGAAACTACGTCAAATTCATAACGTGCAAGTACAATTAATTCGTTAAATATGCGGATCGACTAGCTTTTACTTATTTTAACTATTAATTTCGAAAGAGTTTTTTATATTTAATAACGTTCCTTTTTATTAAAATAAAATTTTTTCGATGCTTTTACGACATAATTAAAATATCGCTTTTTTAGATACATTGCTCGAATTCATCTTCCAATATATTTAAATTTTAAGTTCCAAAGCAATATATCTAAATATTTTTTAAATATTATATTTTAAGAATTCGTGGAATTTATATTTAAAAATCTCAGATATATTTAAAGATAAAATATTCTAATACTGTTTCTCCTGGATACATTTTCTAGTTTCGCGTATGCCTCGAGATTATATAATTTTTAAGACTTATCAATGGTATCGATCGTTCGATAACCATTCCATATATTTAGTTATAATTTAATAGAATACGAACGTAAAGAATATTGAAATGGACGTTAAGTATGATCCACTTTAGAGATATTTAAAACAGTACGTATGTCAAATAAAATTAATTCTTTAAAACTATTACGAATTATCGATCGAAATTTATAATATATATATATATAAAAAATGCAGTAAAATATCGCTTTTCGAATAAGAAAATGCATTTTGTAAATAAAATCGAATCGTTTTTTAAAGATAAGCGAAGTAAAATTACAGCGATAAATTTGAAAGTTTGCAGGGATTAAATTTTATATTTAACGACCAAATTCATTTTAGAACACAACTATACAATAATCGAGGACCCATTTACAGTTATTTATTTAAAAAAAAATTTTATACATACGATAAATCCAGATATAACGTAATAATCGTTGATTAATTACCGTAAAGTATAAATCGTAAAACATAAATAAAATTTTATAGAGAAATGGTTGAGACGATGGAACGAACGCGCACCGAGTGGAAAACTACCCACGGTATTTTCCATCGCGCTTTCCTCCCGGTTCTTCGTTAAAAATTAATAATTTTCAAGTTAAAGCGATTAGAAAAGATGTAAAACTTGGCGAAAAGTCGATTTTCATCCAACGGTCGGTTAATCAAAGAGATGGAATAATTTACTGGAAATTTTCCATCGTAAAACACTTTATTATCTGAAAATTTTCATCGTTCACGTGCCTCGGAACTCCTCCGCGTACGCACGAGCCCACATTCTGGGAAAAACGGGAAAATAATAATTGTCTCCATAAAAAAATACATACGGGGAGGGAGCGAGAGGGAGCGAGAGGGAGCGAGAGGGAGCGAGAGGGAGCGAGAGGGAGGGAGAGCGAGGGGAACGGGAGCGCGAGGGAGCGAGAGAGGAGCGAGAGCGAGCGAGAGGAGGCGATTCGAGCCCGTCGCAGTAATCGACCGGCGGTCGACGTTTTTCCTCGTATTCTCTTTCTCCTCTTCTCTCTCTTTCCCTCCCTCCCTCCCGTTTCACTCGAGCGCAGCCTAGTATAATGTATAGAACGCTTTTATATCGATTCTCGCGTGGGACGCGCGCTAGATTTTCCCCGTCCGACTCGCGCTACTATTCTTTCCTTCGCTTGAAAAATTTATATAAAAATATGCGCCCGTTCGTTGTTTCTCGCTTCCTCCGTTTATCCATTAGGCGAAATAGTTCTTTTCTTCAATCGCTTTCTCGATTCACCTTCGCGAGTAATTTCGGAGCTCCGCACGGAGTTCGTTACGGCTTAAATACGTTAACGTCGCGATAACGTAAGCGGGTTCAACGAAGATAAATCTTGCGCGTGGAGTCGCACACGCGTAACTTGGAAACTTGGACGCGAGCTGTATTTTCTAGCTATTAGCGGAGCTTCGCAGCTCGAGATTCCTTCGGCGAGCGACGAACGTTCGATCTCCTTCGTTTATTCGATTCAAAATACGATTAAAAATCCTACCGTTATTCCTCTTTTTTATTCCTCTTTTTTATTCCTCTTTTTTTCTTTTCTTGCTCTCTTCGCATCGATTCGACGAATATTATATAATTTTATAAAACCCGCGCGATGCATAATTCAATATATAATTCAGCGCATAATTCAGCGCATAATTCCGCGTTTGCTCCAAGTCGACCGCATCTTACACAAACACACACACACGTTACCCCGGTGGTGAATATCTTGGGAAAGGCCGATGGCGACGTCGTAACCTTATCTTGTATTTCCGTCGGGAAAACCCTCGCGAGTGCCTTTGAACTTTATTAAAACCGAATTACGCGTCCCGGGAATTTATTAACAACGTTCGGGTATTTTTGAACGTCGTCGATCTCGACGAACTCGTGGCGCCGACTCGTTACCGAGGGCCTTTCGAAAAATAAAAACCAAGGAACCGGGGATGGATTACCCGTCCTTGAGATCCACGGGATGAATCGGCGCTGGGGTTTTGATAAAATGCGAACGATGCCTGATTTATGCGTCGCGTAAAATCGCGTGGCTAACTGGATGAACTTTTTTGCGTGCGGTACGAAACCCGAAGGTCTCGGAGTGGTTTTGGTCTGGCGAACGATATGTTGATCGACGCGACAATTTGACGTACATTTATTTGGCTGCTCGTTGATTCGCTACAACTTTTATGGCATTGCCAACGCGAAAATGCAGTTATCGAAGCGGACTTGCTTTACTTTGCGGTAAATAAAATATCGCTGCGTAATTATCGATATGAAATAGTAAAACCTATCGTCGGTCGCAAAATAAAATCTATAAACAAAATTCGAACATCCGTAATCTCTATTTGCGAATTTTTACTGTATTGTCGGTAAAATAATTAAAAATAAAGACCATCAAATTAATTAAAAATGTTTATATTTTTCATCGGTGTCAAATGTAAATCGATGTTTAACCATTTTCTCTTATATAACTTTGAAGAACCAAAATTTGAATCGTATCGCGGTAATAAATAAAAATCGTTACTTTTCGGTGAGTTGAAATAATAATTTTGTTTTTAATTACGAAAGAATTTCAGAGTTTTGGCATCGATTGAAAAAAAATTTTTATTTAATATTAATAAAGTAAAAATTCTTAAAAGGTTACATCTTGAATATAATCGATATAATAGCTGAACGTAAATACCGTATAAAATATTAGAAATCAATAACTTGAACCTTTTAACGCAGTACATTTGATAACGTAATTTAAATGATAAACTGGTAAACGAACGAAAATAACTAAAAATGTCTAAAAGCTTTTACAAAAGAAAAATTAATGTCTATAATTACTAACGCAAAGACCTTAACATAATAATCAATAAAAACTTAAGAATTAAAGTCAAGTTATTGAATTTGTGCGTTATTTTGAATAAACGTTTATCGATCTCTTAATTAAAATTTAGAGTCGAGCAAAAATTTGAGGTTAAAATCAGTATTCATAATAAGTTTACATTTATAATTCTTTAAATAACTTAATAACTTTATCGTATAACTTAAAAAAGGTATACTTTATTATTTATATTTTCTAAACATGTACATGACTGTAAATTTGTAATTTATTCGCGATTACTTAACAATTACATAATTGTTTTTATAAATTGCATGTGAAAAAAGATAAAAATCACGTAAACTTTCTGTTAATTTAAAACGACGATAAATAAAAGTAAGCGATTACAGACAATATCTTACAATTTTCCTTACTCGTATTTTACCACGACGGTCACTTATTTCGTTACCACAGAAAATCATTCGGAGATTATAAACAGTGTTAATTGTCCTAACCCTGTTAGAACGTCAATATCACATGTTCCGGCTCAAATGTATTATACATTGTCAGTTATTCAAATGAGTTATATAACCAATTATGCTAATAAGACCGAGACCACAGTCTCACAAGATCCATCATTTTGTGACCATCCGACGAAAAATGAAATGTAATAGAAAAGTAACGAATGTAGGAGTTGCATTTATAATATATAAATAAGTACCGAAATCGAATTTTCACGTAAAATTTACCAAGGTACGCGATAAAGTTGAAATAATTAGGATAATATTGTTTAGTAACGCTAAAGAATAAACGATTGTTTGGAATTTGATACCTTTTATTTGATGGGCGCAAAATTTGCGTTATAATTAAAAGGATTTATATTTGTAATATTATGTAAGTATCAATATTAGTTTTTTTATTATTTTAACGATTGAAAATTCTAATTTCTTACGTATCATTTTGTAATATTATAAATACGAAACGATAGTTCAAAATATATTTTTTTGATATTCCAATGATATATAGTTTGCAAGTTTAAAATTTTACATATTTGACGAGAATATATTAGATACGTACATTTGTATCACAAATAAAACAGTTGATACATTGGTTATTAATTAGAATATCGGTATAACAATAAAAAATCTGATATCCAAATATTTGACATATGGAAATTTTGAAATGTTCCAAGAAATATTATTTGTAATTTTTAATTATCTTAATATCTTGAAATTTTTAACGATAAATTATTATTAAATCATAGAGACTGAAAACTTTACTTATTATACGGTAAATAATTATTATATATATTATATAAACTAATTAAAGTACTAATATTATAGATTAAAAAAATGACTGTACATACGTATGAAAATACTAACATTAAGTAATTGATTGTTCTTTTCTACAGATTATTAGAATAACGCCATATTTTGAATTTGAATAAATAAAAATAATAAACATCTTTAAATTAGTTTCGACAAGTTCAAACGAAATTTTGCATTAAAAATATGAGTACTCGACGTTAATACTTTCTCTCTCGTTCGTGCATTCGAACCCGCATTGCATATTTTAATCTTGATGGACGTAAAAACAGGGATTCGACGTGACGGTTTTATCATAGTAAATACCGTATTGTGCGTATAAATGTAAAATAAATATAACCCCAAAAAGTCGATAATGCAGCGCGAAACCGATAGGAAAAATATACGCGAAATAATTTTTCGGAAAGACAAACTGAATTTTTATCTTTCCACGCGAGTTTACAAATTTTCTGAATAGGTGCATCAAAAAAAGCGAGCGACCGGTTTTTGTGGAATATGGATATTGCAGACTATCCTGATATAATACTGAAAGATATTTAATTTTCGTAGAGGGGACATTTAATGCATTAAATTATTTTATAGATTTTTAAGCGTTAATTAAAATTTGTGACACTTTATTTAAAAATACATTTATTTTTGATAAAAATTTCACATTGTACGTAGAAAAAATCTATAACCTGGCTTTCGTTTTAATTAAAAAAGTTATTCCATCTAAATAACTAATTTACTTTTCGCATACTTTCTGTAAATTTAAAAACCGTGTTATTTGAATAAGTGCAATTTTTATCGATACGTAAAATGTTAAGAAATAGAAGCTTTTTCAAAATTTCTAAAACATTTGTTCTATTGTTTAATTATCGCTGATTAATATTATTACTAGAATTCGTACACTAATTTTCTCTAAAATTGCGTACATGACTGAACTCCGAATATATATGGTATCGCGTATAAGCAACGAAAAGGGTAAATTGATTCTCGTAATTAAAGTTCTGGTATTAAATGAACAAAATATTAACATTTACGATGATACGAGCTTTTCAAATTATAAAAATTTCATCGATACGTAACGTTGAAAAAATGCATCTTTCATAATTTTAATACATTCAAAACATCGAAAATGAAAGTTGATCGAAGCAAAATTACGAACCGACTATTCCATTCACATACCGAATGGCTACGAAATAATATTCAGCGATGATGCATATCAACAAGGATAATAAAAAAATTTTGGTAATTCTTATATTATTATATTATCCAATGGAGAAATGATTTTTATACCTTAGTATAATTAATATTTATTTACATAAGAATTGATATTTCGGAAACGTATATTTTAGCGAAATAATTATTAAAGGTGTGAGTTATTTAAATGTCAGGCTAAAATTGTGTTTACGGGTGTATTTAAATGCGAAAATAGATTAAATTTAAAGAATGTAAAGAAGTTTTTGATTTTATTTGTGCATTGGTCCATTTTTTGAAAATACGCAGCTGGTACGCAATTTTTTTCTTTTTCTCTTTCTTTCTCTCGGTCTTATCTTATCCGAGCGCAACGTAACGACCAAAAATCGCGCGTCCCAAAAAATAAAACTCAGCCAAGAGATAAGATTTCTGCTCGTGCGCAGGCAACCGCAAACTTTCTCTTCATTTTTTTTCTTTTTCGTCTCTCGGAGAACAAAAATTCGATATAGGTATTCTACAACACGGAGTATAATTTTTAACAAGTGAAAATATTGTTATCTTCTTTAATTAAAAGCTATGATTACATGCAAATTTTCAGTACTCAAAAAGTGGATAAAGGCATTTCGTTAAATTAGATAATACTACTCGCGTTTCATAATTTTACTTGGAAAAATACAGAAATAAATTTAAAATAAATCGTAACGATATATTTATTATATAATTCTATACAAACGGAATCGATTTTTATTTTTTACTCTTCGAAACAACGACTTTGGATCGAAGTATTAAAAACGTCTCTTCTCGTAATACCATTTGTAATGTTTATCCTTGCGATCGCATCATTTTAAATAGAAAAAAATTGTTTTTATTTTTCCCCGTCTAGAAACGAAAAAATACGCTCGAAATTATTTATCTATGTAAAAATAGGGATTAAGAAAACAAAAAGTACCTTTTCACTCGAACCGGTTTAAGGTGGCCTAATCCCTTAATTCGATCGATAAATTTAAAAAATGAAGTTTATTTTAAGTTTTCAAAAGATTAAAGTGATTTTCGTAATTAATGACCGATATAATGTCGACTTTCAAAATTAAGATTTATTATAATTTTTATAATAAACGTTATATTGAATTTTAAACATTTTTATCACATTGCATTAATTTGTAAAATTATAGCAAAACTTAAAGCTAATAAGTTTATATTTAGAAATATTTAAATTAGGGTTTTTACTTAAAATTATAACGGTTAATGACAATATGCAAAATTATATTTATAAAATTCAGAATAATATTAAGTCTTAATATATTTCTTAAGAAGTATACACGGAGGTAATAAAAAATTAAGTGTTACGAATAGTACTTTAATATATAAATTTAGTAGAAAATAGCGTAATTTATACATATGAATGACAAAACATGTAGAAAAATTAGATAAAATATTTTAAAAAATGTAACAAATTAAATTTTCAATTATACTATCAACATCATTAGTATATAGCGGTATAAAATAAAGAGACCGTTTCAAAAAATGAAAATAAACATGTAGAAATATGATAAAGTGACGAATATTATTCTTAAATTTTAAATCCTTATAAAAGAGCTTTAAGTCAACAAACTGGTAGCATTAAATTCGTGAACAACTACGAACGAGGGAGTTTTTCTTTTAGAGTTTTTACATTAATTAGAAAAGTTAGCGAATCTCATTTTATTTCTTCAATATTTAGTGCGAGCATATTCCAACCACTTGAGCATTCGAAAACATTGTAACGCTTATTTTTTTTAAGTTAATAAATATTAATTTCTGAAGCAATGGTAAATAACGCATTTAAAATTTTTATTTTATAGGTGCATTGTATATAATTCCATTAATGTTAAATTAAATAAATAGGCAAGTGGTAACGAATAAAAATGTAATGGAAAACCTTACCGTTAATAAATTATTTCATTTAACTTTTCCTAAGCTACACAATCCGTAAAGGAAATAAATTCATGTTTCTATGCGAGCAACACAGTTATCTCTATCTTACTCTGAAAATTCAAGTTATTAAAAATATTTTAATAAATAAACCTTCTAATGTATCTCTATTAGCATAAATTTTGTAGTATCGCGTTAAACTTTTCAAACGTTCCATTTTACCATGATATATAATATTATACTATAATTTTACTATTTATTATAAGAGTTAATTAAATAATTGGATCGAGAACAAAAATTTTTAGGTGTATTTAAGAATAATATATTAATTTACTTCTAATAGTATTTGACGCTTAACTTTAATGTTAATTTTGACTTGGTTCGGACGAATAAAACAGTCACCCAATGTGTAAAACGATAACTTTTGTTTACTAAAGCTTAAAACACACTGATACGTTGGATATTCTATCGCTTTTTGGAAAATCATTATAATTCATAAAATTAAATGTAAATAATACGATAAAGTAAGAACGCGTCAGGTAAAATTTATGTACAGCGAAACTTTGATAAGTTCGAATATTATATTTTATTATATTTTATTATATTTTATTATATTTTATTATATTTTTTTCATTTCCAAAGAGACGTGGGTTTGACCTATCGTAACAAATTCTCCGGAATTCACGTAATGTACTCGAAATTAAATAATCCGGTAGGTGGAAGGAGAGACGAACGCCAGCCTTTATGAAAAATGAACACAGCAGCTTCATAATTCAGTGCGGACTAAGTGCTAATTATAATAGAATCCACCTTAATCGGAAACAAAAGTTTTCCCTCGACGTCGCGAGGCGCACACGAAAATAACAAACGCTGAATTCTATGTCATCAACGAGATTTCATTTATAAAATATCGATTATATCCAGTAAAGTGACAATCTCGGTCCCTTGATAATATACGTAATTTCCCGGTCGCCCTCAGTTCGGATTTTTCGTGCGTCGCGTATTTTCTATAATCAAAGGCTGGTTCGATCGGAACGTTGTTGCCGTTCCTTTGATGTCCTTTTTTTTTTTTTTATTCGTTCCGATGTGAATTCATAAATGTGCTATCTTATCTGTGAGATTACTTGATATATCGTCCAAGGTACGCAAGCGCTGTATTTCACTAAGATTGATATTTCGATTAATTTACGGTAGTCGATCATATTGATTTATTCGACGTGCAGAAATTTTAAATAGTTTTAACGATACTTTAAAATATGTCTCGCGATCGAGGATCGGATCGTATTATCGGAAGGACGTATTAGCGATCCATTTCGGAAGCTCTTTCGATGTAAATATTTACCGAGAACTTAATTAAGTAAAAAATTACTAAAATTAATTTACGCGCTTTGAATCCCTGTAAGCAAATACATCGTTTCAAAAATAAATCAACGCTTACCGTTATTGTATAATGCCAAAAATTTAAGTTCGCGGTATAATTATTAAATTATCCAATATTATAATACGATTTTCAGAAATTACGTATCGTTCTATTTAAACTTACGAAGATGAATATCTGTGACGAGTAAACCGTATGTTAAATTTAAATAAATACAATTACGTCAATTGAAAATAATTTTAAATATTTAATTAAAATAAATTTCATTGAAAAGAAAATTACATTTTGATTTTTTAATTGTATGCGTGACGATTTAGTATTTGTATTTATTATAATTCAAATACATTATTTATTTTAATGAGAAAATCCGATAGTTTTCAGTCTATAATCTGACATAGAATAAACGAATGTTGATAAAATATTAATAAAGCGCTTCCTTAGACTGAATAATTAAGTTTTTAATTTAATATACTAATTATTAGGCTCGTTAATAAATTCGAGTAAATATTTGTCGAAAATAAGTAACTAATCATTTAAAGGGTATACATTATTAAGTTGAACAACGATTAGACTACGATTTGCAATTATTTATTTAATTTAAAAATCTCAAAATGTCTGTCAAAATAATAATGCTTATTTAATTAAAATAATTGACTTTAAGAGTATACGCATGTAATGAACTATTCACTACGAACAAACGGTAAATATAGTTTTACCGTAATATATAATTTCAGCTCAAACATTTACTTTTAAAAAAAAAAATGCGCACGTTCGATGGAATAAATATTTCGATAGCTCACAACCAAACTTACGTATCTCGGAGAAACAAGTAAAACTGACGTGTCTGGGAATAACGAATAGAACTGACATGTCTGGGAGAAACGAACAGAACTGACGTACCTCTGAAAAGATGTATTTCAGTTATCGTCGAAAATAAGTAATGTTACCTTTTAGTTGTTTAAAGACTTTCTCTATCATATATTTCATATTCGCTTGATTAGTTACTGTAAGCAGGATTTTATAAATGTACAATATGAATTCATATATGTAAAGAGCGCGCGAAAATAATTGAAATTGATGTGACTTTTTTTCATTATTCGAAATAAATATAACGTGTAAAAGATACGTTTGTTCCAATTTATTGATACAAAATCACAATAATATACTATTAAAAAATATATATTCGTTTTATAAAAACTAACGGTTAACTTGAATAAGAATTTGAATTAATTTTTCAAGAATAAATAGTGAATTTCAATTATTCAAATTGATTTAATATTTACTTTGCAAATTTGGCACATTTTTTTGACTATTGTAGCGAATAAAGCTTTTCTGATATTCAATATGAAAAAATATTTCACGCATCGTACGATAAAAATTGATGAATATTAAAATTTAATTTTAAATCTTAAAATCGGACAAATATTGTCAACGATAAAAATACGAGATTTTATAATTATTATTTAAACTAATTTTTATAAACTATTATAATCGAATGATTTTATAATTTTGTGTATATACGTTTCTTGATTATATAAAAATAGATATGTAAAAAAAGTTGTTTAAATTATAAATATCTCGCCTTAAATTCGTAATAATTTTAATTAATTCTATAATGGTTGATTTTAATAAAAGAAGTAAGATAATATCAACTAATATTAACAGTTAGTTCAATGTTCTGCTTAAATGAATGAGTGTTTTAAATTAAGTCAATATTTTACTTGAAAAAATATATATTTATCAAATTTTATCGAATTATTTGATCAGATTAATATAGGAAATATTAATAAGTAATATATTGTAATAGATTACTTATTTATTGATATAAATCTCATTTCAATATTATATATGTAAATTACATAAATCAACTTACTAATATTTTATTTTATAGTTGAAATAAATAATTACTAAAACCGTATTTGAAAAGAAATATTATAATAATTGCGCAAGGAAAATAAAGAATAGCATAATTTGAAACAGATTATCAATGAAATAATGTAAGAGCAAGCTTTTAATTTGTTTTTTGATAAAGTCTTAAATTAGAATTATATCGATTCTTCCTTAAAATGTTAAACTACTTCTTTGACGTATAATTATATTTTAAGTAGAATTTGAAAATAACTTAATTATCTTCCCCAACTTGTTCTACATTTTTCGTAGAAATAATATATGCACATCTGTAGAAATATCATTGATTTATATTTAATAATTACAATATTTAAGTAAAACATTTTTTTGTAATACATTTCACGAATATAATAAGCTTGTTGAGTTTTGAATTATGATTATAGTGCGATGATTCGAAGAAAGCAATGCATATTGGTAATTTGTAACTTGGTAACTCAACTAGAAAAGTATTCATAACGAAACTGAAGGTCCCGGATATTTTAATCCCAACCGAGAAAAACGGTGTCCCGCTTTTTATACATTTTTTATTCATTACTTTTATCGACAAATACGTAAAAATACATTAATTAATAAAATCTCTTCTTGAGTATTAGTTTCAATTAAAACAATATTTCTGTAGAAAAACGAATGTCTGTATTTTATTAATGTATCTATTCTAAATTGATAAAAAAAACTAGAAAAAATACATTGAAGGACTTAAAATTTAAGGACTAATTTTTTTAATTAAGGAAAATTCAAGTTATTATATCGATTAAAATAAATAACGTGATTTGAAAACTAATACGATGGTTTAAATTTTTTACTTACCTGAAACTAAACAAAAAATGATATCAATTTTAAATATAATAGATAAATGTAGAAGAAAAATTGTAATAGAAAATATAGCTTTCTCGTTCTTACATATATTTTGTACAAATTATAATATATTAAATGAAATTTGATAATTATTGAAATTATCGTACTTCATAACTACTCGATAGATTACAGCTTATAGATTGGTACGATGCTTATGTAATATTAAATTTTTTTTAACAAAATGAAACTTTATCCTATTTTTAATAATATATAATTAGTTTTTATAGTTTTATAAAGGTATAAAGTTTCACCTAAATTGGTTTATAATAGCTATTAATGAAGATAAATAGTTTCTCGTATTTAATTGCTGAGATTAATAATAATCATTTCAAAATATACAGTAAAGATATTTTTTTAATTTTACTAATCTATTTTTAAATATCTATATACTTCTATCTTTATATATTATAACTTTATCTTTAACCAATATGCATTTTCAAAAATAAATTAAAAAATAAATATCGAATATTTCAATTTTAAATGTAAAATTCTAGTTAATTAATTATTTTTAATTAATATTAATTTTCATATTTATGGAAATATAATTAAATTTAAGTAACAGTAAAAATATTTATATAGGTATTTGAAAAAAATCGCATCGATATGTAATAAATATTATTTCATCGGTAAATTAAATATTATTTTCATATTCAAGAGTTTTTTAAATCAAATACGATTATATGAAGTAAATTTATGGTATTTATATATATTTTTTATATTTTTAAATTTTAATGCAAATTAAAAATATTACTCATATCTATAGTAATATTTAATTTATTTAATTTAATCGATACTTTTCGTTCTCAATAAAAAAAATAAGATTAAATACTATTTCTACGTAAAAAATAGAAAAAAAATGTTGTATAAAATAAAAATAGGTCCTAATAAAATAACCAAAACTTTTAACCGACGAGTCGAAAACAATCTGCGACGTGTTACGATAAAATAGTAAAGCGACATTTCTATAAACGAATTCACTCCGATATAAAGTAGGTCAATTAATATCAACACTTAGGGCTTACAATCAAAATTACTTCATACGGAGGTTCGAAATAGTTCTGTCGTGTAATCAAGCGCGGTTAAAAAAAGTTGAGCTTATTGAAAATAAAGGCAAATAAAACAATAATTATTCATTTATGAAACAAAAAGTTTCGTTAAGCATTACTTAGAAATTTTCTTTACCATAACGAAAACATTTTTTCCTATTACCGGTTAAACGCACTTATAAGTCTAGCAATTGCAGGTATTCTAAGGCAGATGGTTTTTTCTCTCGAAGCGAACACAATTCAACATTCATTTTAAAAATACTATTACTCGAGGTAACGTAATATTCCGGTAGGAGTAGTATGGAAAATGGCATAATATTCGATATGAATGGAAAACGAGGTACTATGAGAAACTGTTAAAATAATAAATTAAAATGGAACTTTTGAATTTTTCATGAATACGAGTTCCGGAATGTCATTTTTTATCGTAAAATTACCAAAAGATTACTCTTTGTTATTCTTCAAATAGCTTGGTTTTTCATAACATTTTTCAAATAAATCATAATTTTACTAATAGTATAATACAGAAAAGAAACGAGAAGCGACAGAAAAATCGCTAGAAATACAATATTTTCCTATAATCTATCGCGTACTTTCAAAGATTTGTCGAAAATTTGTAAATTTCTAAGATCAAAAATGTTTAATTTTCATCAAAATATATTTTAGCTATACGTTTATTTTTCAAAGTAAAATAATAAGTTTAATGTATTTTACATGGAACCACTAATAAAGTTAAACACAAAGCCATTGGAAACGTAGTTTTTCACTTATATATATTTTATAAGCGAAGATTACGTGACCTGGAATCACTTCGTTTTTGATTATTTCGAATGACACTGTGTCAATCGAAACACAACGCTACGAGTAATTTTACTTCCAACGGTATACCAAGTTTTGATCTAAAACATCCATCGGTTTATCCGCAATCCCACCCGCGAGAAAATCGATCGCTCCAATTTTCGCCGGGGCATTATTTTTCAGGCCATCCTACAAATACGTGGATTTATTTCAATAAAGCTTATTAAAAAATATCAAAAATCATTCGTAGAAAAGCGATCGAGGTAATCCAAAGAAAATCCATTGGCCATCGTAAAAGAAAATTGCGATCTTAATTTACATTCTCTTTTTCGTAATCCAATGCTTCTTTCGCTCTCCTAAGGTTCCAGGAACGTCGCGTACCTGAGCCTCGGAGAAGCTCGGCACGACGGAACACGACCACCGCATATTACCGCGTATTATCCAGTTAGTGCACGAAGGGTTTGAAGAAACCAGAATTCTTTCGACGTCGAACTCGATCGTTACCTCCATCGAACCCATAGTTTTATCTATCTATCGCGGTATTTCTCCTCGGAAGCGATCGACGATGCAATTTTTTTAAAAAATCGATACGCGGTCGATATAAAGTATTACTTTTCTTTATTTTCGATACGTAATAACGAGTCGGAGATAAAAGAATCTCTATTTCGCGCGGTAATAGTTCGTTCTTCGTTTTTCGTTCTTCGTTCTTCGTTCTTACCGACGTCGATATCAAGTTCACGCGCGACCAACTTTTTTGTGGTTTTTCGAAATTTTTTAATGCATCCGTGAAATTACATAATCGTGCAAATATTCGCAAATAAAAATAGCCTATCCTATCTCGCGATGTATTTATAAAACATAAAAAATAAAAAAAAATAAAAAACCCGTTCGTAACTCAACGAAACCTTTATCAACGTTATATATGCGAAGACTCTAAAAAAGTTTTTACGAATTTATAAATTATACAAAAAATAACGACTATAATGTTAAAGTATGCGAGAGAAATTTTTTTCATTCCGAGATACTCTTATTTACATGTATTTATAGCCCAACTTCGCTAACCAAATAAAATATAAAAAATATAATAATACATATTTTACAGTCTATGCGTCCGCGCGTCGTTTATATCTGTATAAGCGTACGTATAAGCTTTACACGCGTGGAATAAATAACGCACGTCGTTCTTTTTCTCTTTTTTTCAAAGCGTTTTAATTTAAACTTTTCATCCGAGTAATTTAATTAAATTTATATTTTATATCGTCTCGATCGCGTTCTCGATTCTCCTCTAGCGAACTCGAGACTTATCGCTAATAACCTATCGTAAAAAATCACGTCTAGTTTTAATTTTATCTCTTTCATCTTTCCAGAGTTATTACAATTTTTAAAAAGTTAACGAAACCTTCTACTTTAAATACGCTTAGGACGTCGCGAAATATTTTATCTAACGCGCGAACGGATTCTACTTTAATTTCGTATTCGGTTAAAAACTTATATTTCGGAAAGTTCATTTACAAGGCGCAATTTCATAAAAACGCAAAATTCTAAAATTACCTTACTCGGGGATATAAAATTTTTACGGGAAGAAGAAAGTTTGGGTCGATCCAAGTTCCGCGTCCTCGGGAAACAAATTATTTCTACCTTTGAACCAAACGAATAGCGCGATGTGTAAAATTACGAGGAACGCGCAAATGTATAAACCACCGCGTATAAATTTTGGTAATTAACGTCGAGCGAGCGTTAAATTCGCGCCAGGCGGAATAATTTTCAGGCGCTCGCCCAAAATTAAATTTAATCCGAGTAGGAACGAGGGCCAATCGCGCGACACGAACTTCCGCCGAAGGGTCGATCCAGAAATCTTCCTCCCTTTTCCCAAATCTTCCTCGAGTCTCGGTCACCGAGAAATCGTTAAAAATAACAAGCCGAGAAAAAAACCGAGAACGTCGCGTCGCTCGACCTAAATCCGATCGACTAAGGACTAACTAAGGACGATCCAATCCACCTTTATCCCCCGTCTCTCGATCTCTCCTTCCGGAAACTCCATCGGCGCTCGATCGAGCTTCCTCGCGAACCCCAGGGTAACCCAGTTTCGTTCTCCCCGAGAGCTCCTTTCGCGCACCGCGACCTCCGCTGATGACGAATCTGGGTAAAGGTTGAGGAGTCTCTTTCGCGCGCGCACCGACCAACCAATCGATTTACATTTCGTTCGCCAGCGCGTCGCGTTCGAACCAAGCTCTTTACGGTCTTTGTTACAACGAGCGTTTTGTCACGCGTGTAAAGCACCGACGGCGTCGCGTCCGATCGTGCGAACGTAAAAGACGGGTAAATCTAGGATGAAGCGACGTCGAATCGCGAGCGGATCGCTGCTTATTTTGCGAGATAAAAATATTTCGCGAGTCTCGTCGGTTCCTTCGCATTCGGTGTATCTCAACCCTTTACTTCTTTTCTCGACGTTTCCGCGCTACTTGGGAGTCATCGACTGGGGAAAACGCGAGGTTATTCGTTATCCGGACGTTGGCGATGAGTCGACGGGTTCGCGGACCGATTGTCGCCGGTCACCGCTGGATTTACCTGTGGACTAATGCCGTACGTGTAGATACGTGACGCTTTTATCGTTGTGTCCATGTTACTCTTTATCTGGTTCTTCGCCGTACGCGATAAATGCGCGGCGATAATCTCTTCTGGTGACGCTCACTTTCGAATGTACGTCTTTGACACTGCCTCCCGCGGATCGTCTTCGCTGTGTTTATTTTTGATTCTCGAAAACAAATATTGCCCCGCGCAATCTCATTGATAATTTCCGTGACGCGCGTATTTACACTTTACTGGATTTTGCGTTACGATATCGAACGGGTACGACACTGATTCGAGACCTCGAGCCAAATTTCGGAGTGCGCTTTCGTGCCTCGATGGTTCGATGATGATGGAGCGTCGCACCTTTTCGTCCAGGGATCGATCGGTTCGGATGGACGCGGTGATCGAACGATGCACGGAAAGAATTACGGCGATCGCGGAATTGGAAGAATTTACGGGCGTTATTCCCGTGTTTCGGTTTTTATCTCGAGTGTTTAAGAGTAATATTACTGTAATCGGTTCGACGTTTTATTATGCCCATAGGTTGGTGCGTCTGTCGAAAGTACCGGTGGTAAGATTCAAAATAGAGTTAGACGTTCGACGTAACGAGTTCAACTTCTTATGATGTAACGATTGCATTGCAAGCCTCGTTCGATGGTATAAATATTTTTAAACGAGTTTTTAATATCGAGTTCTGTGATTCTAGTTTTTGCATTCTTCTTCGCCGATATAACAAATTATTAAAAGAAAACGATTATTTTTTAAAAGACAAGGGTATAAATTTATGGAATGCTCTTTCAATTTCGATCGGTAAATTATTGAAAAAATAAAGATACTCGGTAATACTCGATGCTGATTGAATTTTTGTCGTTGAAACGGATTTCTACAATAAAAAATGAGTGAAAACGATGTTTCGAAGAAAAATAGAAAGAAATATTATACTTAAATTTCACAAATTAAAAAAACTATCTACGTTTCAAAATGCTTACGAAAATATTTTCTAATTACCAGAATTTGTAAGTTTACGTATCTTATAATAAAATAATTTTAAGCATCCCGTATCGAGTACTGATAACGATAAATAAGAATTCTGGCCGTTATCGAAATATTAATAAAGGTGCATTTAATTCACAAACATTTTATATATAATCTGTAAGTATTACTTATAACGCAAGTTCTTACAATACCATTATGCCATATTAATAAATATCGTGGTATACGTAATAGTAATTTAGAAATAATATTAAATTGCAAATTACGTATTTATTATGTAAAACACAATTACATAAAACATTTTTAATATTATTTTAGTATTATTATTAGAAAAATATTTTATTATAATGAATATTTTCTAGTTTCGATCGTATTTAGAACAAAAAGTTGAAATCGAAAACGCAATTTTATAACTTTATGATTTATAACAAATAAAAACTGTATTTAAATGTTCGTTAAATCTATTCATAATCATAGATTACAAGGATTCCATTAAAAAATATATAAATTTTCTTCGCATACTTTTAATGTCGAAACGTATTTTATTTTTCTTATAGTATCGTACATTTATGTACTTAGATACGGTTTATTTAATTTTTAAAAGTTTACTTGTACGCATAGATTCTTTTATAAGAATCTTAATGGTGTAATTAATCAAACGGTCGCTTCTTCTTAATTAAATTGTCAACAAATACATCATAATAATATATAACTCATAAAAATAATTGCAAGAGGAAAGATGTACGTATAAATTAATAAAATAATAATTCGATGAAAGATCTAAATGCGTTCAGAAAGTTTTTATTCCTGCTTATATCTTGGCATTTAAAAATCAAATTAGAAGCAGTAATTTATTAAATTTAATTTTAAACTCTACATTGGCTAAGTTTACACAAAAAATAAGTACCAAGTGAGCGAGCATGAGGCAAGCAAAATGGCAATATGTCAACGCAATAAAATCTTACTCACATGAACAAACAAAAGTATAATGATTAGACGCTGAGTTAGTCAATCGTGCGAACTTCGTAATATTCGCGTAAGTCGAGTCGAATACTCGCATCGTTGCATTGACGCAGACAACGTCAAAGTCACATTTCTTACAGTTAGATATTTTTTTTTATCTTCTTAAATTCATAACTACAATTATTGAAAATACTATTAATAGCATAAATGCGTAATCCGGTATTTGTTAAGTAATTACAAAATTCTTTTATACATTGTAAGCGGTTATTGTTCTCGGACTTATTAATTATTTTAAATAATTGAATAAAACTTTTAAAATTGATTGTAATATATTTGATAATTTGTTTACATTATCGGTTCATTTCAGAATTCAAATCAAAATATATAATTCGCTGCGAATGATTATTTTTACTCTTGCGTTTAAAATACATCAAAACTTTTACCAAATTCTCAATGCAATATTTTGATAAATTGTGTTAAAATTAATTATAAATAAAACGATTCATTTAGTTTTGTAGAAATCAAATTTTTAAATATTTCATGATTTCATATACATTTAAAATTATTTTTTATAATTTTAGTTCGGATTATGAAATAATTTAAATTTGTGTGTTTACAGAAACGCGATAATAAATGAGTTAATAATAAACGGATTAATAATTAGATGTGTTAAATAATTATAAAGCTTATATAAATATAAAAACTTAATCTATGATTCGTACTTAATGTTACTGGTGAAATCATAATATTTAAATTTAAATTTAGACGAATAAAAATTAATTTTAATATAAAAAATTACCGAAAAAACGTGTATTTTTTTAAAAATTAAAAATTTTAAAATATATTCTAAAATACATCTGCTTCTAATTTAATTTTACTTCCTTTTATTGTACTTAAATAATTTGAATACTTTCTTTGAAAACAATTCTTCCGTGAATAAACATATAGAAATATGACTCGTTATTTTTATTATTTTATGTATATACATATTTTTTTTATTACTTTTTATTTATACATTTAAAAATTATACGAGATTATTATATACTAATAAATAACAGAATAATTTTATATGCTCGCATACCGATATATATTTATATTGGGCCATACAAAAATGGCCGGAAATTTCCACTCGCTCGTATCAATGGCATGAAATAGAGATATCTCTAGTATTCTTAGAAATATCCACATAGATATAGAAATGTTTCAAGCTCTTATTCGTTCATAAATTACATACTACGTAAATTGGTTAAAAATTTAATAAATTTAATAAATTAACTGGAATTTTTATTTATATCTTTACATTCGTATCTTAGTAAAAAAATGTGTTTATATATACTTGAACGAATCGACTAAAGAGGTTATTATAACTTTCAGAGATATTAAAAGAGAAATTTTATACTTATTTGTGACTTTAATTGTTCGAAAATTTAAATCTTTTATAATTCAAAATTTTAAAAGAACAATTTTACGTTTACGAATTAATTTTTTTAAACGAATAAACAAAGCAAATATATAAACTAAGTACTTTAGAAAATATTACAAAACTTACCTTTGTAGTATAATTCTGAATTTAGACGATTGCTTTGAATGTCGCAATTACTATTAAAGTATAATTTAAACTTATTTTATGCTGTTTAAAATTTCCTTCGTATATTAAACTATTTTAATCGATATTTTTCATTAATTAGAAGAAAAGTATTATTTTACAAGTTTATTTAAACTTTAATTTATTTATATAAATTTTGTATTTTTAAAACAAAGTATAAATTATTATAAAACTCGTAATTCGTAGGTAATTTTTATACGTATCGAATACTTATTTTATACGAAAGTAACGAACAAAGTTTCATTTAATTATTTCAAAATTATAGAAAACGAAAAATTTAAGTAACGATAAATTTTTTCTACGATGAAAATTGTAAAATAAGTTTATTTAATAATAATTCCGAGATTTTATACGTAATATTTCGACTGGTAAAATAATATGTTTACAGTAATTTTTTAAAGTTTCATATTCAACTATAATCGTTTGAAAAAGCGAATCAACAATGAAAGAAAATACTTTGTAGCCTCGATTATAAATATCAACGAAAAAAATTGTTAAACAAACGTACGAAAGAGAAACTTAAATTTTGTAGCTATAGTAAAATACCGTTACAAATATTATTTCTTCTACCGATAAAAGATTTAAAAATTAGTACATTGATACCAGAAAATTCCTCGTTATCGCATATTTTTCAAAGCTTACAAAAGGTGTGAAGTGCTTTAAATTATGTAGAATTATGAGGAAATAATCGAGGATATTTTCGAACGATAAAAATGCGATTAAGAAGAACAAGGAAGATAATAAATCTGTATAAATTTTAGTTATCACGCTGAATAAAATACGAATACGAAACGACAGGTTAACGTTAAAAAGTACTTTGTTATTCATCCAGATGGAAAATTATATCATCCGATGGAATAAATGTACCATCTAATAATACGTTATTTTTCCAGGTCACCTACTGCGCTATTTTAACGCACGCGAATTTACTGCCGAGTCCATAAGAGCCAAAGACCATTTCTCCATGATTATCTCATTAAGAACGTCCCAGTTAGAAAGTAATTTCAGGGTCGTCCTTAAGGGCAAGAACCTTTTTCTCCCCGGCCCTCGAGAAAACCGGAAAATACCAGCAGAATCGTTGAAGAATCGTTGAAGAATCGTTGAAGAATCGTTGAAGAGTCGTTGAAGAATCGTTGAAGAATCCCCGGGGCCCGAGCGCAGGTCGCTGAGTTTTACGATGGGTTCGGTCCCGTCAGTCCCACGTCAAGACGCGGGATTAAGCAATAAAACCCAGCCCCCGGGTGAAACTCGGAATGCATCCGATCACGAGGCGCTTCCCACGCGGCCGTTAATCGGACCGACGGCGCAGGCGCGCGATCCTCGTCACGTGGTGGTCGACTTCGCGAGAACCGCGGGGGTGGGAGCCTCGACACCTACGCTCGTCAGCTGCTTCCTCGTACCTCCACCGCCCCCCGCCGCCACCCTCGCCACCCACGCCGCCACCACCGCCCCGCGCCCTCTTCCTTCCGCGGCGTTAATGTCCTCGGCCGACTGTTTACAAACAGAGAGATAAGGGATCTCCCTCTCTTCTCTCTCGCTCTCTCGCGCACTCATCACGGGGTCAAGGTCGCGCGACCGAGGGCGTCCGTTCCTTTCGATAATTCAATTAAGATAATGGCGCGATCGACGCTCGACCGAACTCTCGGCACGCGTTCCGGAAAACCGAACCCTTTGACGAGGCTTGTCGTCGGGTACCTCCGGGATTCCCTCCTCCTCCCTTCTTCTTCTCCGACCCCGGCGTCGGTTCTCGTTCGATAAAATTTCGATAAAATTTCGATAAAATTTCGATAAAATTCCGATAAAATTCCGATAAAATTCCGATAAAATTCGGATAAAATTCCGATAAAATTCGGAGCGGGTCGGCTCGGAAGGTTCCTTATTGTCGGTGGATGAACGCTCGTGCTTTATCGGTGCGCGGTGAAAGATCGAGTTTGACGAGGATCCACTCTAAATGTTAAGCGTGATTTTGTTCGGGACGATGCGTCGGAAGCTGCGCGGGAAGCTGCGCGAGATGCTGCAAAGGGAAGCTGCAAAGGGAAGCTGCAAAGGGAAGCTGCAAAGGGAAGCTGCAAAGGAAAAGAAGAGGAAGGTCGAATGCTTTTTACTCGACGGTCTCGCACTACGAAGAAATCGTCGCTCCGCCGCGTAAATTATTTATGAACCAACGTCGCTCTCGCGAAATTTACTCGGAGGCATATTTTTTACATCGACCGCGATCGCTCGACTTTTATCGAGCTAATACTTTTCATTGCTCGATTCCTTAAAATCTCAAAGTTTCGCTCGGCGTCTCAAAGTTTTTTGTCATTCTCTTTGTTATTTTCTCGGCTCTCGTAATTGAAACAAAAAGGCTATCGATCTTCCAATTTCCGGGCTTCGCGCGTATTTGAAAATAAATTACGTTCCCTCGTTCCCTCGTTCCCTCGTTCCCTCATTCCCTCTTTCCCTCGTTCGCGATATTGAATTTTTTCGGTGTTTATCGGCTATAAAAGTCCGATTCGATTTTTGTTTCTCTTTCGTCGACGCTTTCCCTTAAGTAAGACGTCCCGTCCCCTCCGTCGCTATCGAGATGTAATTATAATTAAATATCCGTCGAGGTACGGTAAAAGTTCGTTGTTAGTTTTTTAGTTTACTCGGTTGCTCGGCTAATGACCCGATCAGTGTTCATCGTCACGCGAGATATTTGTATTAATATTTCCAGAGGAAGCAGACCCAAGGTTGACACCGACGACGAAGATTCCATCGCTTAAATTTTATCCCGTTAATTTCGCTTGCTCTATCAATTTTTAATATTTTCTTAAAATCGACGGCGAACGAAGATTCGCTCTAAAATAGAATTTGGCGTAAAAGAAGGCATTTCCGTCGGAGCTTTCGGTGCCGAGTCTAATTCTAACGGACATAGTTGGCAAACATCGAGCTCGAACGAACCCTAATGAAGAAACGTGACGACGAGTAGAGACGGCGAGACTTTTACCCTTGCACCTCGTTTTCATCGGCAATGCGACGAACCTTCTTTGATGTTTTCGTCGTGCTTAAAACTTTTAAGATTCTCGAAATTATGATTTAAAAGCTGAACCAGAAACAGCTTTTATTCGAGTAACTCGGAAGAAAGTTCGTTCGTTCGTAAACTTTAATAATTTCGAGAAGAAAAATTTACTTATGATAGAAATCGACGTTTCCTCTTCAACGTCGCTGCTCGATCCTTAAAAATACGAATTCGCGCGCTTTACCGAGAACGAAACAAAAATTAAAAACAGGTGTTTATAGGTACTCGAGTGTTTCAATTTCTTCGATCTTTCATATTGGATGAGACAAATGCGACGAGACAAATGCGACGAGACGAATGCGACGGGACGAATGAGACGAGACGAATGCGACGAGACGAATTCGACGAGACAAATCGGACGCGTTTCCTCTTGGGTGAAGATTCAGCGAAGAAAAACTTTTAAATTGTCGCTTGGAGGATCGCAGCTTTCACCCACCGATGTAATAAACGATCGATTCGCGGTCTTATTTATCCGGGCACATTATTGCAACGGAAACGGATTGTATTACGCTTCGATGTCGATCGTTGAAATTTATTTAACGGTAACGATATAAGAATGTCCAGTCCGAATCTCGTTCTACCGATGGGCGTGAAAAAAAAAGAAGAAAGTTTTATTTTTTCGAAAAGAGCATAATTTGGATTTTCTAATACAGAAATAATAATGGAAAGACATTTTTCAAATCTATTTTAAGAAATAAAATTGTAATTCTTACTACCCTGACGATTCTTATCCATAAGACATCTTAAATTTCTCTGATATAATTCCATAATATGTTTCGAATATATATTTTTAAAACATTGGTCGCGATTTTTTTGTCGAATTGGAATACGAATCGATCGAATAAATAGAATAAATCGCGTTTAAGAACGACGGTTTAAAAAACGACGGTTTTTTCAGATATGAAACAACTTAAATTATTCGATATAACGTATAGTAAAAGTACTACGTTTTACCGATTACATCGTTTCGGTCTCTTGAAACGCTCGGAGCAAATTTTGCGAGTTCGTTAGTAATTTTTCGACGCGCGTTCGTCGGTACTTCGATAGAAAGAACGAAATACGAGTGCTTAAAAAGGTAAAAAGAATTACGCAAAAGATAATATTTTACGAATCAATTGCAAGTTTTAAAGAATGTTTCCTCGGGAGTACAAAGTAATAACTCGATAACGATTACGAAACCATTTCGTAAGGAATAATGAACCGGTTAAATATATTTTTAACGATCGACGATCGTTGCCCGTTCGAGGATTTTAGAATCGGTTACCGATAGTCGCACGCGTATCGAAACGAAAGATCGAGCATCGAAAGGAGACAAAAGCACCGACGACGAAAATACTCGGATGGAGCCCTCGAGCGTCGCGACGCCTCGTCGACGCGTGAAACGTAAATAAGCCCACGTGTCCCGAGAAGGAGGGACAAGAGATCGAACGCCAATTCCTTCCTTCTCCTCTCTCTCTCTTTCGCACCCGTTGCCAGTGGAGGTGACGCGTTCGACGCCCGCGATGTTGCGGTGGGTCGAGCGACTCGTCGTCTCCCTTCCTCCCTTCCTCCCTTCCTCCCTCCTTTCCTCTCGCCCTCACGGAACCCGGAACCACTTTTTGCTCGCTCCTCTCTTCACCCTTTTTTTTTTAAAGGGACCGATAATTTCGTCCGAGGTACTTTCCCCGCTGCAACGGTACATCCCGGCTCCTATACTCTTCTACCTTTCCGAGTTGCGAGGTCTCGTAATTTTTTCTACGAAAGCTCGTAATCTTGGCGCGTTTCCCGGCTTTTCTTTCCTCTACCGAACAGCACATTATTTTCCAAGATGTTCGATCGAGCCCAACGCGGAACGCATCGACGAGTAATCCTGGACCGGTGGATGGATGGTTCCGTTGACGATAGCTTCCGCGTCGCGGAGGCGCGACCCAAGTTAGACGAGCGAGTCGCGACGTTCGGGAACCGACCCGCAAAGTAAAGTAAAGCTTCCTCGAAGAGTCCTCCGACTTATCTCCGTGTATAATGCGCATCCCCCTTCCGATCTCTGGTATCTCGGGTGCCCCTATCCATTCACGGATTCCTCCTCCGGCGCGCGATAAAAATGTCCGCCTCCCTCCCGCGGCAACGCTCGTTCATTCACTAATTCCTCTCTCGCTCTCTCTCTCTCTCTCTCTCTCGCACTCTCTCTTCCTCGACAACGCACAATCGTCCGCGAATACATCCATCGGGCGAGCACGTGACTTTTTGCCTCCCGGTCTTCCACGTGTGCGTGGAACGCGTGAGCATAGTAGACGTAGTAGTAGTAGGCACGTGTCCGAGCCGATAGGCGGGGGGCATTCGTCTCCCGCTCGCGCAGGGGAGCCCGAGAGAGATACAGAGACTGGGCGAGAGAGAGAGCGAGTGAGAACGAGAGAGAGGGCACCCACACGAGGATTTCTTCTTCGTTCGACTTCCCGTTCCACGACCCCACCTCCTCTTTTCTTCCTTTTTTCCCCTACTGCCACCGCCTCCTCCTCCTCCTCCTCCTCCTCCTCCTCCTCCTCCTCCTCTTCTCGGGCGATAGCGCGCGTACCTACATACGTACGTACCGTGTGTACCAGCGCACGCGAGAGTCATCGTAACGCGCCTCGGAGAGATTCGACGACCTGCGCCGACGAGATGGATAAAGACAGACTCAGTTGCCGGCGCGCGTACTCTACTTTCATTCACCGGAGCGCGGTCTAAAAATAAATTTCTCCTCCCCCTCGGCGACGCCGCAACGCACCTTAGTCGCGCGATTCACAATGCATGAATGACAATCCTCTCTCTCTCTCTCTCTCTCTCACTCACTCTCTTTCTCCCTCCGTCGAAATCCCCCTCGAGTTTCGCTCGCGTTCGGCTCGGCCCGAGTCGCGACCGTCGCTTCGCGGATCTCCTCTCCTCCGACCCTCGACTCGAATGTGAGAACCGAGGGGCGGTCCATCCCTAGCCGGCGCTTTTATCGCCGCGTCGAGGTCGCGATAACGAGTCCTGCTCGCGAACCTTTCCCCGCGTTTACCGAGCTTGTAAAGCTGTTTATACGAGGATTTTACGCTCGTAAAAGTACCTGTAATTACGCCTAACCGGTCGCGCTTCGGATGCTCTCGTAACGATCCGAAGCCGTCTTTCCATCCTCTCCACCTCCATTGTAAATCTTGGGCTCCTTACCTCCGACTTTTACCAAACTTTCGTCGAGTTATCATCCGCCGTCCGATTTACCGATTTACCGATTTACCGAGTTACCGATTTACCGATGACTCCCCGATGACTTCCCGATGACTTCCCGATGACTTCCCGATGACTACCCGATGGAGGTTCGCTCGGTTTCCTGTTTCCCTTTGTCTTATCTCCTTGTCTCCCGCTCGGTTTGCTTCGGATTTCTTTTCCTCGACGCCCAAGGGCTGCGTTCGCTCGTGCGGGAAAATATACCTGAGTTACGATTTTCAACGCGCGATTTCTTTTAATTTTTTTTAACGCGCGATCTCCGCCGAGGAACATGTAAATGCTTCTGCGCGCGTTTAACTATACGTACGCGTAACGCGAAAATAACTTTTGCGCGAACATTTTTCGCTTCGCCGTACTCGTCTTCGTTGAAATATCGTGGCGGTCGAGATAAAAAAGGACGAGCGTAATCCACATTTCGGAACGTTATTTCGATTCCTTTTAAAATTTAAAAACAAAAAAGGTTGCAATTACCCGCCATTAAATTCGTTACGACGTTTGCATAGTTTAATACCCTCGTATATCCGTAAGCCCGCTTTAAACGCGTACGCGATACCGCAAACGCATGCCGAGCGTAATAAATGAAATATATAAAAGAGCTAATAATAAACCCGAGACTGTAATTTAATGAAATATAAAGTGACGAAAAATTTCCGTTTATCGCGTACCGGTCATTTCGATTTCCTATCCAAATCGTATATTTATGACGTCGTCTATTTATGCGCGATTAACAATCGATCGTTTGCCTTTGTTGCAGTTTTACCATGAATTTTTCATCGATTGGCTCCCCGAACTCGTTCTTTCTCGTCGAAGCTACTTTCCGCTTCTCGATTTTTTCGGTCTGTCGTTACACCGGAAAGATCGAGTCCAACGCTTCGAATAAATTTTATAAGCGATTTTGCAGTCGCGTTATAAGTGGAGTAACAGAGGTTGACTCATTTTTTAATTACCTTCGATAGTCGTACGAGACAATTTCCATATATTATATTTCCATTAATATTTATCGATGAAAAACCGCCGTTCGGAATATTAAATTTATTTATCTAAATCTTATAAAAGAAGCTCGATACGATTTGCAATTCTAAATATATTAACATCGATTCTGGTATACGTTATTTTGATACTTTAGCGAAATCAAATTTTTTACCGTTCAATGAACTACGACGATGATAAATATTTTTAAAAATGAAACTCATTTAGGTTTGGATAGCAAAGTAAATAATATAATCGGATAATTCAAACTTTGTTTTCAAAATTCGTACGCATGGATGATTATGTCAATTTTATAATACAAAATAGTACAATAAACGTTTCGTAATATGAACTATTCTTTAACTCTCTATAATTAACAAACTTTGTATATTCAATCTGTTCACCGTTATACAATTATTCTCTTATAAGGTTTGAAAATTTAATGGTATTATGAATTCCCTTTCGTTGCGATATTTATTAACGAGAAACTATATCGAATATTATTAAAATAAATTATTTGTACGAAAATAATAAAATTACGGAAACATTCTTAATAACGCGTTAAAAAAATATGTAATGTACGATAAAAGATAAAATTTTTTCAACGATGGTAAAGTTGAGAAGAGGAAAAATATTTGTGTTTTATGAAAACATATTACGTCAGGTTTCGTTCCAACGTACGAGAAAGTTAAAGCTAATACGTAATTGATTAATATTTTCAATCAAAATAAAAATATTTCAAAACTTTAAGGAATTCGTTACGTTGAAAAAGTGCGATAAAAATTATGATTTTGGACTTGTATAAATAGAAAAGCTTTGTCGCGTTAAATTCTTATTATTTCTTTTTATTTCTTAAATCTTAGCATAAATACCTAACCGAAATAGAAATTTAGAAAGAAACGCAGAAACTTTTAAGATTGTGACTTTGACATTTGCATAACACAGGGACCCTCCATAATTTTTAAAGCCTTTCCGAGAATCATTACTGACTCTAATGACTGATAAAGTGCTCCGCGTCCTTTCAAATATTCTTTGAAACTATCTCATTATGTCCCTAAAAGTATATAGCAGGAGAAGAAGTAGAAGCTCTACATTACTATAACTCGAGTAACTTTTTTCATTAATTAATACAACGATAGTCTCATTATTTTTAATCATTCGTTCAAAAATTCAAAAATGGGTCTCGATAAAGATGTAAATTTGTATGCGCATAATACATAATCCTCGACGATGGCAATCTCAACTGTTTCACTTTGGTATTGTGCAGTACTGTTTTAACATTTTATACGCGCTCATTATAAATATTAGATCAGTGCTTCTTTACCCTTCCATCCTTCCATCCTTCCTTCCTTCCTTCCTTCCATCCTTCCATCCTTCCATCGTTTATTAACCGCCACTTTACGCGCGTACAGCGATAAAACGTAGAAAAAAATAAACTGTAAATTCATTAACGAGGAGAGAAAGAATGACGAGGGAAGGAGAAACACCGAAGTGTTTGCTTATTTGCATTTTCATCAAGTTCCCATCAGGGAAGTTTCGTAAATACTGGAGAGGTCGCGGCTACTCTGGAAACGACGAATTTCCTTTCCCCGGCGCTAATTCTCCTTCTCCCTCGAATTCTCTCCTTCTCGTCTCCCGTGTGTATTTGATCCGTGTAATTTTCCACGAGGCGCGCGCGCGTAATCTTTAAAAGCTTGCGCTCGCGCTTATAAATTGCAAGGGGACACGAACGCGAGCGCATTTATTCTTTTATTGAAGAAATTAATTGGATCCTCGGTCGACGCGGCTTCCGATCGCACCGATGCACTCGCTTCTGTTGCCGACTGTGTAATTCCATCGACGTAATTGTTTTACCGATGAAGAATATTTTACAGCGGCCCGTTTTCGGTCTACGCTTCCAAACCGGGAAACGATAATATTTTCTCGGGCACGAGATTCCGAGATTCGATTTCAGTTAAGAATTTTTATTTTTAATTTATTTTGTAAGGCTCTTCTTTTATTCTCGAATCCTCGAAAAATATACCACATTTCAAATGCAATTTGCCAAATTGTTTTGCCACTTTGTATAAAAAACAAGTCTTCGCGTGATTATCTAAAAAGTCTGATTTATGAAACAGCGTTTCTTTGATGTTATATTGGCGAAATTTCAAGAAAAAGTATTCAACGTGGATTTCAAAAACACCTTTCAAGCGTAGACGTACCAAACACTCAATTTCCTAAAAATCCTTTGAAGAATATTCAAAATTACTATATTAAATATATGTATACACATAATTATTAGATTTGCGCGTATTATACTTTTTCTTTTCGCGAACAAATTGAATTTTCAAGCACGATTTTAAAGAAGAATTTAAACCGACGGATCGATACAAAAATCCTCCGAAATAATTAATTTTCCACTTCGTTGTCTTAGTTTTGTCTAAATAATTAAATAATTAAAGGATATTATCGAAAAAAATAATTTTAAATAAAGTTTCATTTTATTCGAAATCAATGAAACTCACCCTCGAAGTTTTATCCTCGAATACAATTGGAAATGTAATAAAAATAATAAAACCCCAAAGGCATGTCGACTTAAATTACATAGAATTGTAGAATTACATAGAATTACGATAGAATTATAGTATTTTAAATAATTTGTACGTCGATATTGGTTTATAATTTATTATTTATGGTAAAATTATAACCGCGGATTAGATTGATAAAACGAAACGATAATTTTAGTAAACAAAACTGTGAATTCGGTATTTCGATGAATTTTAAATAAATTTGTTACGATTAATAAATTAATTTTAATACTTTTCGATACGCGAAATAAATCATTTGGAAAATTACCGCATTGATTTATGGAATGGAACGTAACGTAATTTGAGTTATCCAATGTGTGCTAATAGAAAGCTTATTAATTGCAATTACGCAATACATTAATAATTCATAAACTGATAATATCTCGTATCGTTATCGTTTATTTTTCGCGCATCGAGAGTCAAAGTTTAGCGATCCGATCGACGCGCACCAAGAAAATAAAATTTCCGTCTTTTCGAAATTTAGAGACATCGTCGAGCGACGTTCGATTCAACCCTTTCGCAATATTCGAAGCGTAACCCAAAATAAACAAACGACATCTCCACAACAATCACGAAATTGCAAAACTTTCCAACTATCCAAATAATTTATCACGGCACTAATTTCGGATGATAAGTTAGGCGGAGTCACGTAGCGCGCCTAACCGTTATTAGCCAACATCGAAGAAACAATTTCTAAAATTACAAAACACCGATAAAAAAATAATGACAAGGGAAATGCCCTGCATTGTCCGCCAAGTCCTGTCGCAATAGCGCCTTATTATTTACGACCCTAAATTTCATAATTAATATAGAAAGCCACGTCGCGATAATTAATGAATAATAAAAACTCGACGCCTCTAATCGTTCTTTAAATCTACAGTTGCAAACGGAATTATATTTTTTCCGCCGAGATAAAAGCAAAAGCACAAACGATGAAGTTACCAATATCCCCTCGATACGCGAAACTTCCAAGCTTACCAACTTCCGTTCCCGCGTACATCGGTATCGAGTAGTCGGATTCGCCCGTAACGAGCTGGAGGAAAAAAGATAACCAGATTTAAAAGTGCACCTTCGATCAAAGTTTCCCTTCCACTCCTCCCGACGATCCGAACTGAAAAATTAGCGACCGTAATAACTCGCTGCCGATCGAATGAATACCCACGCGTCCATCCCCGACGAGAAACTAACGTCCATCGTTTTATCCTCGCGATTAGAGAAAGCTGCCCTTCTCCTTGGTCGTCTCGCGGACCGAATCGGCGATCACCGCGAGTCCCGTTGCGAAAGCGCACACTTTTACTGATCGGGGAGGACGAGGGCACCGGGAGGCGGTGTAGAAAGGATCCCGCCGCCTCGGCGTCGAGGTCAATTGGAACTCTGGTACGTCAGGCGACGCGGCGCGTCGGGATATCGATCGAGAGGGAGAGAGTCGCTCCCCACCGGCGCGTCGCGACGCGGAGAGGAAAGTTCCGCGTTTTTCGCCCGGAAGAAACCGTCCAAGATCCGTCCAAGATCCGTCCAAGATCCGTCCAAGATTCGTCGTAGATCCGTCGAAAGTTCCTTGCCAGCGTTCCAATTTGCGTCTGCATTTTCGCGGGTGGACTTCCCCTTAAATACCTCGGAGCCGCGAGCGTTAACGGGGCAAAGAGCTCGAAGCGTATCTCCCCTGTGTGTCTATACCTGCGCAGAGGAGGTTCCGAGAGGAACCCGGAAAATCACCGAACCCACGTTCGTACCTACGCGCGAGGCCGAGACCCGTCCCAGGCCGATCGACCGGAAAGGGATTTTCCAGATATTTCCGAGAATCCCAGCGCAATAAAAGGAATTACGAATTTGCATACCGTAAGTCCGTACGTAGAAGCGCCTAAGCCTCGTGCATTTACGAGGACGCTGAATATTCATGGGAATGCAGCTGTCGACTGCAACGACTCGTTCTTACACGCGAATAAATTTCCGCGGCTGCAGCTACGAATCGCGGTTAAATTTTTGGCAAACGCTCCTCCGAATCGACACGAGCACGCGCGAAAATTAGCGCCTCGTAAAATCGTCGAAAGTTCGGATCGAGGAGGGATGAACGTTGCTCGTCTCGTTTCTCGTCTCGTTCCACGTCCGTATCGATCAACCGCCGATAATGGGAGGCACGCGTGTCGATATTGGATTAAGATATTTAATTAGCCGTGACCGAAAAGCCGGAAAAGCCGGAAATCTTGGCCGCGCGAACGAAGAAACGATGCGTCCGATTTAGTATTTAGATTTAGCGGTGGTAAGTTACGGCGACGTTTTGCTCGAATAACCTTTACTCGCGGGGTTTCGATTCGCGTGGGTTGTGCTTTCGACGAAGGATTGCGAGGTGACATTGACGTACGCGCGGCCTCGTTCGAACGTCGATAAGAAATTAATTCGGTTAAGCTTCCATCGTTCGTTCGTTCGTGGATTCCTAAATTCGCGGATTTAGAATTCAGAATTTACGCGAACCTCGACGCTTTGGTTGGTTCGCTCGGTGGAAACTACCGGAGTTATTTTTCGAAAAAACTTTGGAATTTTCGAACGCGCGTTGGAACTCGACGCGAGCATCGGTGGAAAAACAAGATTCGAGAAGCGCGAAAGAGACGACTCCTCGTTTTTCCGGCACTTCGATCGAAAAACTACGAGCCGATTAAACGCGATCTGCGCTGATTATGCGTCGATGAAGACATTACCTTTCGTTCCAAGCGCGAAAAACATAACCTTACACGGTTACAGAATTTTTCGTCTTTAAATAATAAATACGAATGTCATTACCATATTCCGCACAACGTACCGACCGTAAAATTTACAATTTCTGTTACTATACTTATTTAACTCTCAATTAGTTGAGTTAACGTTTCTTACGCGTTGCACAATTGTGCGGTGTCTTTGAAGCGCTCGGTAACGTATATATTTTAAAAATCTTTTAGTAGTAAATGCGTAATGTACGGAGAGCCGCGTAATCTTAAAAAATAATTCCGTGAATATTTAAAAAATTTTACTTAGCTCGATGGAAGCTGCCGCGAGTAAAACAAAACTCGTTATTTCAAAATTTTTCCAATTCGTTCTCCGAAAACGATTAAAAATATAAATTTTAAGTCCGAAGCTTCCCTTTTTTCGATCGCGACATTGAATTTTTATAGCGCGTAAATATTAAAATTAATTTCCGAACATCGACCACCGAATTCGCGTTTCGAGCCCGCGAAAACTACGGGAGCAAAATTTGATTCTCGAAATCAATTTAGACGCGTGCACGATTAAACGGAAAAAACTTTTCGATATTACAGTTGTTTCATTCAGTGTTCTAAGATTTCGCCGAACCCCATTCGATTTGCAAAAGTCGTTACGACGAGTACTTTAACGACTCGCTCGAAACGAAACGAAGACCAAGCGCAACTTATGGATACTCGTTTTTCGAGTACAATGCCCGACTCTAATATTAGAAAAACGCGTATTCTCGGAAGACAAAACGCGGACGGAGATAAGAGTCCGGACGGCCGTAGTTAATTAATGCGCGTAAAGTGCAGTTATTAAAATTTCAACACGCACGAATCAATAATGCAAGTGCGTAAAAAGTCTCGCGCTCGAAACATATAAACGCGATCGTTGTGGCATCGACTTTCGTTCGAACGAATTTAAAAGACGAAAATACGAAAAGGAAAAAGGAGAGCGAGTGGACGCACTCGAAAAGCGAGTAGAAAAACACGAATCGTTCCGGTCCGATTGCGTAATAAAAGTTTCAATCCTCCTCCTCCTCCTCCTCCTCCTCCTCCTCCTCCTCCTCCTCATCCTCCACCACCACCGTCTTCATCCCCTTTACCTTCCGTAAATTTTATTTCGATCCCTTGCCTAACGACGTTTCCCCGCGCCGAACGATGTCGACTCGAAAACACAGACCGGAGCGAAAGAGGCGAACTTCCGGGATTCCTCCTACGGCACGAAACGCCATCGAGAAAAAATACGTCTCTGCGGATGTGGGTCGTGTGTGCATGTGTGTTCGAATGCGCGTATAAACGTGTCCCCCTATCCGACGCACGTGCGGGAAATGAACGGAAAAGCCAAAGGAGCCTCCTCTCCAAAGAGGGAATAATTCTGTTATCGAACGATGATAAATAGAGATGAAAAGTCGGGGCTGTCGTTACCTTTCCGTAAATCTGATCTTGAGCTCGAATTCAACCGAGTGCAGTCGCTTCTAGGATTAAAATTATAGACCGCAGAATCGAATTCGCGCACGTAAATTCTACAAAACAAAGGAACACTGTTTCGAATTTGTTTTCCGAAGCTTATTCCATTTGCGAGTTTCGCTACTGCGAGTTACTGGATTGACGGCTATTATCGATCGGGGATATTTATTTGTCTCCTTTTCGAATTTCGAATCGCATCCGAAACAATTATTTTACGCTCATTTTATACCTGGATGTCTGGAGGCCTTTATTTTATTTGTCAAGGTAACTTACAGCTCGTAATAAAAATAATATTTATCAATCCGTTTTATAATTTCAGTCTCCATCTCATTTATCCTCGATTTTAAATACTTGTTTCTATGCCTCCGCGAATATTAAATACTATTTTACTTTTATTAAAATTACTTTATTTGGATAAACGACTACCGGTATTTTCGTTCGAATTTATACCGCGATTCGTAGTTGTAGTCGCGATAGTTAATTTTATTTCACTCGCGTTGATACAAACGAGACGAATAACGAAAGAATAATTTACCTTGGACTTTTTATAAATTGTAAAATAAATTTAAATAACGATGCAACGGTAAGTTCGATCACCCTCGCAATAATTACAGTAATAAAAGTATAAATAAAAAATTTTATTTTACGATGTTTCCTTTCGCACGTATTTAACATTGAAAACTTCTATTGATTTTTTGTTTTTACCGTGGTATAATAAACATAGTTATTTAACGGTAGATAACGCAAGTAATTACGGTTGACTAGTACGCGAAAAACATTCCAATTAACGAATATAATCATTTTCGCGTACATAAAACATGGAATATACTACTTTATATTCGAAATATAATTCTTGAATTTTATCGAATACGATTTCACGTACGATTAATTAGCTTAATTAATAATTAAACGTATTTAATTAAAGTTATAATAAAAAACTTTCGATGTGGGTTTTAACACCCAACTATTTCTCATTACCGATCAAATATCTCGAGCAACCGAAAAGTAATATTCAACGCAACGGACGATATTCGTTCGCGTATCGATATTCTTTGCTCCTAGGGCTAAAAGGCAGTTATTGCTACTATCGGTATTTGCTATTATTCGGTGAAGATTTCGAACGAATTTTTAATTACCGCGACAACTGGAAACGAGTCGAAACTAATACGAACGAGAAAACCACATCGACCAGTTTCGAAGCCCGTGAAAAAAAAATCCTAGATGGACTTTTTAAAAATTCATTCTTTGCTCGACCTTAAATTTAATTACGCGGCGAAGCTTGACGTAATAAACGCTAATTAAATACAAAATATCCCCGGTAGTAATTATAATAATGCAATATTGATTTATCAGTTTCGCGAACTGTGACTCGAATCTCGCCGGGTCTTAATTGATTGGGCGGTGCGCGAAATTACGAAAAACGAAAAGAAAAATACGAAACGGAAAAAAAGAACGAAGGAAGGGGACAGGCTAAGTTCGACCGCGATAAAAATCAAAATTTAACGATTGATACAAACGATTCCCGATTAAATTGCACGAAAATACGAGTCGAGATATTTTGCGCAGTAGCGCCTGTGACGTCGGCGTCCGTACGTCGGCGACCGGAGTATATCCGCAGTGGGTAGAAACGAGAAAGCAACGAGGATAGTCTCGTACGTATAAGCGCGTACGCGTTTGTACCTACACAGATGCAGGGAGGTGCGGATACTCGGATACACGGAAGCACGGATACACGGATGCACGGATTCACGGATACACGGACACGCGGATACACGGATACACGGATACACGGATACAAGCTCCAAGCCTCGTATATCGCCGCGAGCCGTGAAGAAGAATGGGCGATCTATTATTCACGATTAGAAAGTTAAGGAGATTGATCGTAGGTTGTGCGATTCCTTAACCATTATGTCACCTGGACGAAACGAATATCTCCTTCTTTTATGCGCTGTTGAATCGTGCCTCCGTTATAAATCATTGTAAAACTCGCTCCTCGATCGAGACGCGCACCTAAATTACTCCGGTTATTTGTTTTTGCCTCGAGTCGCACTTTCGATAAAACGGTAAACGTCTCGATTACGTTTTCTTTAATTACTCGCCTGTCTCTCGTCTCTCGATCCGTCCACGAGAGAGTATCCATCGGAGATCGTATCGCGAGCGCTTTCGACGGCTGCGGCGAGCCGAGATAAGAGATACGCGAGATACGCGAGATACGTTGAATTTGGGTAATCGAGGCGGTGATTCGCGTAAAACGAAAATACATCCCGCGATTCGTCCCGACCGCGTTTTCTCGTACGACGTCCCATCCGTAACCCGCGACGAATCGAGTCGCCGCGTCGAATCCAAGTGCAACGCGCGTCGAACGAACGAGATAGCGATCGAATTCGAGCCCGAGTCAATCGTTTATTCCAAGACCGAACGTAGAAAATACGCGTTATCCGCGGGAATCTCGGGCGGTTTTTGTTCGTTTCGGATGAATACGGCAGCGGGGGAAAAGGTTTTCGATGCAATGGTAGTTTACCCGACCAAAAAACGGTCGCCGACGCCGATGTCGACGCCGATGCCGACGCCGATGCCGACGCCGATGTCGACGCCGATGCCGACGCCGATGCCGACGCCGATGCCGACGCCGATGCCGACGCCGGAGACGTCCAATAACTACATCGATAAATTAAGTACGCCGGAGAATTGCGATCGGCCGTTAAAAATCGGGGTTTATCTCGCGCAAAGTGAAAAATGTTTCCATCCTCGTATCGGACGTCGAACGCGAGTACTCGGATCCATTGTAGTATTACATAAAACGTAACGGGCGTAATGAAAGAAAAAAGGAAAGGGGGAATAACCGAGACCTCCAACGCGCAAAAATCGAGTTCTGCGATCTCACCTTCGTCCCATCGCCGATTTAATTAAAGAGCGAGAGAGCGAGGAGGAGGAGGAGGAGGAGGAGGAGGAGGAGGAGGAGGAGGTGGAAGGAGGGGTGAAAGTACCGAGCCCGAAGGTAACGAGCGGGAGCAGCTTCGACTCCTCGACTCCTCGACTCCTCGCGGCGGAAGTGACTGACTCTCTCTCTTTCTCCGTCCTCTCCGTCCTCTCCGTCCTCCCCGTCCGCCCCGTCCTCCCCGTCCTCCCCGTCCTCCCCGTCCTCCCCGTCCTCCCCGTCATCTACTCTCTCGCTCGCCGCTCGAAAGGCGTCCGACGCTCGGAGACGGAAGTGCCAAAGGTAATTCTCGGAATACTCGATTACCGGCCCCGTGCCTTTGCGCTCGGATTACATCGAAAACGCACACCGCGGATTCTCGACGCGCGCTCGCATGGCGGTAAAAGCAGTTTGCCCGGAGCTTCTAGCCTTGGGATAAAATACGAAATCTTCCTTTTTGAAAAAACGGAGGAAAAAACCGGACGAATCGACTCGGCCGATAAGTGAGGTTGTAACTTTTGAGCTTGTGGAAAGGAGTTTTATTTCGAACGCGAGCTACACGCGAACCGCGAACCGTAATTTTCGTTAAGAATCGCGTATCTTCCTCCGCTCTTTTCAAATTGGATCAACTTTTAAATTACAGTCATTTTTTCTCGCTTTTCGTCGGAAATGTTTATATTTTGTCTTACCAACCGAGCCCCTACTTTTTTTTATAAAACTCTAAAACTCGATTTACTTCGCTTTAACGTTGAATCGTTGAATGAGATATCCAAGAGATTCGTCCAACGTTCGACGATCGTCCTTTTGAATTGAATTTCATCTTTACCGGTTTACGTAATTTGAATATTATTTCTTATTTGGATGTATCTTATTTTTAATTTTAGATACTCGAAGCGATAATCGTAGAACGTGGAATGTTTTCTCGTTTGTATACTTACGCTTAACGAGACTATTTCTTTTCCGTTGAATGAAATCTTACTCTACGAAATAGAGTACGATAAGAATGGCTGGAACGATAGGAATTAATCAACTTGTGCACGGTAACTTTGTATTCCATTTAAAGTAAATCGTTAAGCTATTCGAAATATTTTTTCGAACCGTGTTTAATAAGTTTTGTTTATTCGAGAATAAAAATATTTTCTCGTTTAAATCGGTTTACTTATAAAGTAAAAAATAACGTATAAGAAATTCTATTTTAATCGTTGAAACGTAAATAATTATTTGCTTTATTTTATTAAATTTGAATTTAAAAATGTCAAGATTTTATTCTTTTATAAGTTATAAAGTTAAATGGAAATTTCCAATCTAAATTTTTCTTTTCTTACAACGCGAATTAATTTATTCGACGAACGGCATTTCTTTTTTCAAAACCATTTCAAAATATTTGAAATTTCTCGTTCCTTCGTTGAAATATGTTTTTGATAGTTACATTAATTTAATAAATTTAATTTGATGTATTTTTCACCCATCCAAAGCGTATTATAAAATAATATATATATATATATATATATTATCGAATAAAAATTATAATTAAATATTTTAAATTTGTACATTTTCATATTTTTAGTTTTAAAATATATTAAAAATTCGATAGTTTTTTATTGGTAATTTTTATTGCATTTCTGCCAAAATTTCGATCTCGTACAGAGTATAAATATTTTAATAAAGTATTTTCATTATTCTAATTAAATTTTCATTCGTACCGTAGTTCGAATGTAAGCAAACTACGATAGAACCCATATAATTAGATAAAGGAAACGATTAGAGGAAAAACGAATTATATATATATATTGCAGATTTACTCGTCACGACGATAAAAAATAAATAATAGATAATATAAATGTTTTCACGATGCGCGCTAAAAATTCTAACGCGTACGGAGTAAAAAATCAAAGAAAAAATTTGAAATCCGAACGAATACTCGAAGACTTTCTAATATAAGAATTTTCTAAAATATAATATTACACATGATATCTTATCGTAAGATATTTTACATTAACCATATTCATTAGATCGGAATAAAAGTTTGCGTTTGAAAAAGCAACGCTAATACATAAAAATTTTCAATATCGCGATTTAAAAATTGCGCTTCGACCAAAGGACAAATTCGTATGAAAATGAGTTTATTTAAAAAAATATACGCGGGTATATAAACGTATAAAATGGACCTTCGTATCGTTATCTCGAACGGTTTGCCGTGTTTCTCTTTGCTCGCGATAAATATTAAAGCGTAAATCTCATAATCGTAAAATAATTCAGATAATAACTTTCGCGTTATTACATCGCGTTTATCGTAAGAATCGGCGACGAAGAATCAAATCGAAGATTTTCTCGCGGATAAAGGCAGATATTCCAGTAGCTGCCCAATAGGAAAATTGCGTTTCTTAATTAATGCCGTGCTCGATTAATCTTCGCATTGCGTGTCGTCGAGCATCGGCGCCGTGACGCCGGTTATTATTCCGCTCCGACGACGACGCTTCCAGCGAAAATCGGCCCACGATTTTCCCACTCATCGTCTAAATATAAGTCAGCGCCAAGGTCGCTCGATGAATGAATAACTTGGGGCACATCTCCGGGGCAAATTTTTATCTCGGTGCCGCGCGACTCGCAGTTCGCATCTCGCAACTCGCAGTTCACAACTCGCAACTCGCAAATCGCAAATCGCAAATCGCAACTCCCCTGATTTCGTATGCGGAATGACACCGGCGTTTTTGTCTCTTCGTAATACTCGGAACGTAGGATGCAAGTTATCGCTTCCTGCATATTTCGAATAACGGTTGTCCATCTTTCTTTTTCTCTCGTATTCTCTCTTATTCCCGCGTTCGAGCGGGGCTTATAATGCCATTCTAAATTTAGTGTATCCCTCTCGCTTACATAATTAATTAATAAATGTTACGTTTTACGCGCCGGCTTTATCGATATTTCTGCCGCTTTGTCCGAGCGTATATTATACCCGAGCGGTTCGCCATTTTATCGAGAATATTAATATTATTTTTAAGGGGAAAGAACGGCGGCACGAGAATCGAAAGTTGCTGCGTTCGCTTAGCCGCGCACGACCATAACTTACTCGTTTGTTTAACGCGAGAAACACTCCTTAACCGATACTTTTATTTTTCTAGCTTATAAAAGCGCCTGGAAACGTTTCTTTTGTAACACTGAGCGGAATATTATTATTTATTAAGCAGCTGAATAAAATTACTCTTATTTGTCTCTCGATCTTCCGACGGGAGATGTTGTATCGCGAATACTGTCATTTTAAGTAAAGAGGGAGTAGCTCGACTCAAAAGAATAAGTATCCTCCGTAAGAAGACTAAATATTCGCTATAAATAGAACGATAATGTATTCGAATTTAGAGTGACAGTATCTTAATTCCATTTAAAACGAAATCTGGTTGCAGCGAACGCCGTCGGATACACATACATATACATATATATAGCTATATAAACATATATATATATATATATATACGCGTAACGCAATGCGGTTCTTGTGTACAAACAAGTTTTCCCGGCTAAAAAATCAATTCTAATAATATTTATAGTTTGTATGTTACATTAATTAAAAAATAAAAGTTTTACGGAATTGTATGCTGCTGATACTGACGTTTCCAAGAATTTTCCGAGATATTACATTTTCTTTCCTACCGTATACAATTTTTACAAAGAAATACGTTAACAAAAGATTTTCATTTATAAATAACGTAGTTTTATATAAATTTATAAGCTCTATGCATATAGAATACCGAATTCATTATTTCGTAACTACGTATAGAAGAAGAAATTAATTTGTGCAGTTTACGGAATATATTGTTTCCTTATTTTTAATTAAAATAAAGAAAATCTTGTTAAACTGGTTAATTTAAAAAATGGCGAAATATGCGAAAAATAAATATTTATAAAGTTTCCTTTTATTTTATAAAAATTTATGATAATAATTTACTTCCTCCGTTCGGTATTAATAGACTTAACTACATTTTGTATATTTTGACAAAGGGGTAAGACAGAATTTTCTCGACACAAGCTTTATATATCGAAAGAAACTTTCGATAATATTATTATATTAAAAAACAATTTTAACAGAAGTTAAGTAAAGTCGGTTAAAGTATTGCATAACTGTACAAATGGATAAATTAATATTTTGATGATACAGCTTTAATTACGTTATTATTCATAATATTTAATCAGCTGCTAATCTAAAAGTTCGATTAATGTACGCGGTTATGCAAAATTATACCGAAAAGTCTGATACGTCTGAATATCTTGATTAATGTAATTTCATATACTTGAAATTCGTTGTTACCATAAGCTATAATTTCTTTCGTAGAAATTAAAATTCATATTTTATCCACCTTTTTCATAAATCCTGTTCGAATCACCATTGATAATTATTATTTAGTTTATTTTTTCCTTTCCGCTTTATCGACATCCAATTACTCGGCTAAAAATTTTCATTCGTTTCTGGACTTTTTACTATAAAATAAATCAATGCATTGGATCGATAAATTATTTTTTCATACTTTCCCAAATAATCGAATCGTAAATTTTTCTTCTTTTTTTTATTTTAATAAAAAATATGTATAAATAGAATTTTTCCATCGTTTTTAACGAAAATTATCGTATTTGTGAAAATACTGCGTACATCTTCGATTAGCGATGGCAAAAGATACAAGAAATTGCATTTATCGTGGAATTATTGCTTGCTTTTATATTTTGCTTTTGCAATATCTAAGCGCGTATAGAAATAATAATGGTATCGGGACAGTAATATATTTACAAAGAATTAAAAACATGTATCACTTTTAGTTTTATATTCTATCTTTGTTATCTTACATCCAGATACGTTACTTTATAATTATTTATAGTATCGCTAGATATTATTTTTGCAAAGACTATTTATGAAATAAACTTATTTGTAAATTTGTAAAGTTGCTATTCGCGTACGTATTCTTATAAATTCCTCGACAATCGAATTTTAATTCGAGAGTTTTTTTAATTTCAAATTAGATGCTTTGGTCACTGCGGTAAAATTCTTACTACAGCTTTAGATAATTCGATACTCGCCTCAATAGTTTTATCGTTTATTGTAATATTGCAATATCAGTAAAGCATATTTTCATCGGTAATCGCGTTACTCGATAAAATTTAACTTCTGGATTGCATAGTTTACAAGAGCTATCGAGTAAATCAATGCCATAAATCGTAAAAATTCACTTATGCATTTATTTATTTAGCGAATGTAGGCAAACCTCGATCCATGCAATCATAAATAATTTCACGCAACGTAATATCGAAGCAGTCGCATCCCATCGAACGCGAATCCATCCCGCCAGGCTGGAAATATTATTAGAAATGTCAAGAACGCCGGAGTTAACTCGTTGAATCGTAATACGTGACTTGGAGTAAAGTCAAGGCTGCGAAAGATCCATCCATCTCGGAATTGCACGAGAGCCGCTGCCGTTGCATCGCTCATCGATAAATAAGCGATCGCGATCGAGCGCAAGTTTTCGCAAATAAACGGACTTTTGGAAAAGCCAATTAAAGCGATGGCTGCCCCCGAGAGGTTAAATTCTCGCGATGCACGCGTCCGATATACAACGGCGGCGGCACCTCGTAAATCCTCCGACCGGAGTGACGCAATGACGTCGAGAGCGGGTCGCTAATCAGGCGTGCACCGATCGATCCTCGTCATCTCCTTATCGAGGCGCACGCGGTGCATCATCCCCCGGGCCATCGGGACGAGGAGTCGAGATCGACTGGCGCGCGTTGCGAAAGCCCCGATGGCTCCTTATCTCCCCGATAACGTTATTCCTCCCACGCGCACCACCGACGTTCCCCCTTCCCGATGACACGGTGCCCGGGAAGTAAACAAAACAGCTGACCCACTCCCTCCTCGGAGGCGCGGAGAGCACGTGGCGAAAAAGCCAGGGCCGAGAGAAACTCGTCGTCTCCAGTTGGCATAGCAGCCGGCCACCGATTACGTCCCCGCAGGCTTGACTTGTTGCTGCCTTCGTTGCCTTCGTTGCCTTCGTTGCCTTCGTTGCCTTCGTTGCCTCCGTTGCCGCCGTTGCCGCCGTTGCCGACACCCGCTCCGACCTCCCCCCCCACCCCACCTCGGATGAGTCAACCGTCGCTGCAGAGAACGAGGATTTGCCATCGGCTCGCTTTTTATCCGCGTTTGTAAACATCCAAATGCCAGGCCACTGCTTTTTCCTTCACAGCTCGAAAATATGCCGAGGTTTTTGGAGGATCAAGCCGATCCTGATTACCCAAAATTATCGAACCTACCAACAAAGATTGTTTATAACTTTGTTTGTTAAAACTCGATACGCGGATTCGTCAGGTACAAATTACTCGTGTTTTCAATTACAATTATTAAAGGCCTTATTTTTTCATTTATTGGAAATTTCATTGATCGGATTCGTTGATTAGATTTCGATAGAGCGAGTACGTTCGTCGTTGATGAACCGACGCTGATACGAAAGGGGAAAAAACCAAAAATTATAAATTAAAAAACGTAACGAACGAACGAAGAAAAGTAAGGATATAAGTATTTGAATATCTCTCGATTTCGAAATTACCTAATTACGATATCGAGTCAAAGTAAAACGTATCCTTCCGATTACTCGTCGTAGTTTCCTCGACGGCTCGTTGTCGAGCGAATGTCCCGCGGATCGAACGAAAATAAATTAGATTTATCGAAAATTAACGTAGTTAAACGAAACGACGATCGCAGAAAATATATTTCGATGCGCGAGAAACGAATGATCTAAATTTGACGTTTCGAGCGATAGACGTTCGAATCTTCGATAAATAAATTTATTTACGCTTTGCGAATAATATTATTGGTATTAGCCAGGGAAAAAATGTAACGATATCGAAATCGAGCGAAACGTTGCATCGCGGGAAGGAACGTGGATGAAATGTTCAATGAAATCCTCGAGTTATTTTTATCGATTAAAAACGTAAGAGCTTGGATCGAGAATAATCGGATTGGAAAATATACGAAATACACGAAATACACGAAATACACGAAATACAAGAAATACACGAAATAGACGAAATAGACGAAATAGACGAAATACACGAAGCGCATAAAAAGATGAGATTGCGTAGTTAATAAGGTTAGTTGCGTAACGCCGATAAAATTTGGCGGACAGGAGCAGCGAAACCGAAACCGGAGAATCGTCGGAGGATAGGTGACGTTCGCTGGTCAACGTCCCGAGAAGAAAAAACGAGTTTAAGAAACTGCTCAACGTCGAAAAATGCGCTGTAAAGTATCGTTGTGCCCACGCGGTTTGCCAAATATACGGGATATAGGTTGCGTCGAACATCGAGGGAATGACTTTGAAAAGGTTGCGAGGTTGTGTCAACCCATCACCTTTCGAGCCGCGGTAAAACGTTCGTGGTAGAACGTTCGTCGTAGAACGTCCGTGGTAGAACGTCCGTGGTAGAACGTTCGTCGTAGAACGTCCGTGATAAAACGAGTCCGCTTAGAAATTTAAATAACGTGTTCGAGCGCTAGGTGGCGAAATATAGTCCAGGGCTAAAATAAACTCGGGTTAGTAACAAAGCTACCCGGTAGAAGCGAACCCGCTCTTACGTATTATTATTCTTAACGTTGCACCGACGTTTCCGACGGTATCGTAGTTTTCTGTTTTCTGTTTTCTGTTTTCTGTTTTCTGTTTTCTGTTTTCTGTTTTCTCTTTTCTCTTTTCTCTTTACTCTTTTCTCTCTTCTCTTTTCTGTTTTCTGTTTTCTGTTTTCTGGATTTTTAACGCAGCTATTTCTTACGTTTCTTTTTTTTAATCAGCGCTTCTGCGACTTTTCAATTCGAAAACAGAACCGAATATATTTACGTTTTTATAACCGTACGATATTTTTTCCCAAACTTCTTTTTCGGGTACACGCCAAATCTTTCGGTCTTCGCTTTTTATTTTCATTGTAATAAAATTAAGCGATGTAAGCTTTACTCGAGTCCCTTCTTATGAAAAATTTAAAAAATGACTATTACAATTAAAAAATCAGATACGTCCTCCTTTCTTCGAAGAATTATGCCAGCGCATATTTTCAGAAACTTTCTTTGCTTTTTATTCTTGTTTTCAAGTAACTTAAAAACCTCTTTTAATTGTCGCTTCCATACTTGAAAATGTACACGAATATAAATGACGCTTCTAGTTATTTTATTATATTATCTTATGCGGGACCGTCTTTTTTCAAACAGCGATTTTTCAAAAAAAAAAAAAAAAAAAAAACAGCTCGAGTTTGTGGTTGACTCGCGTACGTAAACGATACGCGCAATAAATCAAATAAATGTGCGATAAAACAAGAAAATTTTAATTGTGATGCAAACTTGTAAAACTTGAATAAAATCGGTGCAGTCTTTTTTCGGATGTTACGGTCACCATTTTTGAAAACGCAATTTTCTCAAAATTGCGTTTCAAGTTTCAAGTTTCAAGTTAAGTTTACAGCCTTCCAGGAATGTATACTTTAAACGCGCATAGCTTTGTCAGTTTCAGTTTGGTCGACGAAAAACTTTCCCAGATTATTTTCAAAATAACGTATTTTAACAAAACACAGAAACCTAAAAAATCGAGTACTCGAATATTTCGAATAAGTATCAGCTCTTTCGAGTACTAAACGAATAATTTGTATACGGTGTGTTCGAAAAGTCCGAATATAGACGAATAATGCTTCCAGCGTACGTTTACAAAAAGAACGCGTTAAATATAAATGTTGTATGGTTTACGTGTGGTTAATAAATGGCTGAGGTATATTTCAGGTCCAGCATCCAATTTGGGCTACGTCAGGCACAGGTTCGTTTTCTCAAACTCCATTTCTTATAACAGCTTATTTTAACTTATGCATATTCTTTTTCAAATCGCTACGCTTGCGTTAATTTTCACTTGTAATTTCCGCAAAAGCTTCAACAGATGTACGTATTAATTAATGGAATTTAATTTAAATCTGTACTTGATCTTGACTATATGATTTTAAGATATAATAATTTCATTCGTTCGAATGAAAAGAAAAAGTCTTTTCGTATAACTATAAATACACGACTTGGTTCGTGAACTACGTCGATTATTTTAATTCGTATTAAATTTTATTAAAATAACTTTAAATATAGTCGTATAAAATTAATTAAAATTAAATTAAAGTTACACTGTATTTATAAGTTTCAAATTCCGTACGTATGAATTAAAAAAATATATCGATCGGCGTAATATAACCAGAAAAGTGTACATATTTACAAAATAATGAAAATTTTAAAGATTTAAATTTACGTGTTTAAAGATTGACGGTTTATGTTACAAAAAAATTTCTAAGTAATTATCAATTTTTAGAGATTTAAGTATAATTTTTTTTTACTTTAATCGTAAAATATTTTAAACGAATTACAAAAGTCGAAATTACGATGGAATAGAAATAATCTAATTTTTTGACGAATAAATATACTTTAAAATTCTTATTAATAATTTAATAGAATTTTTTAAATATTTAAATTTGAAAACAAAAATAAAAACAATAAGGATAATATTTTTTTCACAATTTTTGTAATATATATATAATGTATGTTTTTTTTTTTACAAAATTTTTGATAAATTATGTATTTAAAGTATAAAGAGTTTTTTAAATTCTTGGACATCGTTAATTATTCAGCAATATTTAAATTAAAAATGAAGTATATAAAATTTGAAATGTTTATAATCGATTAAATATTAATAACGAATGATTTATAAAGAGAATAAATTATAATCAATTACGTCTTTCAAAAATTAAATTTATTTCGTTAGCATATTTTCATTCTATCGTAAGGTGCTTAAAAAAATTTATGAAAATAATCTGTATTCGTGTAATTCGTATTTTTTAAGCTCTTTCGTTTTTAAAGCACCGAACAGTTGCTTTAATACCAACCGTACATTTTATCTGGAATCAAAAACTGAAATTGTTTTATTAAACATAGCAGTCATTAAGACTTATTTAAAATATTTAAAACATTTAAAATACAAAGATAATCTTAAATAAGGTAAATTGTCATTAAAAAAAAAGACTCGTTTCCTTTTTATATCTATTCGACATCGGACAACGAAGCCTACTTTCTTATTTCGATAATTTAAGACTTGTAACTTACGTAAATTAATTACTTTACCATCAATGCCTTAAATTCATATTTACATTTTTCTTCCATCAATTATTAATTATAATTTTTTAATTTGTCGTAATCCAATATTAAAGTAAATCGAAAGAAAAATAAATTAATAACCACATTTTTATTGCTATCGATTATAGTTTGAACGATGAATCTTAAATATAATATAAACTGTTTTAAAGAGATTAATAAACTATTATCGTTTGATTTATAGTACGATTCGTATAATCAATCGGTAAATATTTTTGGACGGCGTATACTTTCTTTATCACTAAAAAATTAGATTATTAAAGCTTCGTCCATAAGGCGGAATCTTATCTAAAAGCTGCTTGAGATATTTGAAATTAATTACTACAGCGTTACTTGGCTTATCACGGCTAGTATAACTTAACAAAGTATAATAATTTAGACTTTAACTTCGATCGTTTGCCAACTCAATTCATCCAACTTTTTATCAATGATTGCGAGACTATATAGCAAATCTGCTTTAAAAGAAGCTGTTCCTTTAGCAGTTATTCCAGATAATCCTCTTTCGAGGATGCTGTGGGAGAATATTAAAAGAAACAAGTTATATAAATTAAGAACTTTGAAGGTGCATCCAAGAACGCGATTCTTTATTTTTTTTAAAACGCTTACATTAAAATATAATAAACAGTCCGGCTTTTTACCGAGTCCAAACATTTTTACCACCGCGAACTTTTACATCGCGTGGAATCGCGAAGATCCGAGATTTTCTATCCGAAGCAAGGAATTTTATCGTCCGAGGCGATGATACGAGGATCGCGTAGGAACGAGAAGAGGAAGGAGAAAAGGAAGGAGAAAAGGAAGGAGAAAAGAAAGGAGAAAAGAAAGGAGAAATGGAAGCAGAAAAGGAAGCAGAAAAGGAAGCAGAAAAGGAAGCAGAAAAGGAAGCAGAAAAGGAAATTTCGGACGCGTCGGTCCGCGTTTTGTATTTGCAACCGAAACACGCGAACGCAGTCTGAACTCTATATAAATTTGTTAGCCATCTACGTTACCAGTTAGGTAAATATAGCGTCTACCGTGGAAAAGGAAAAAGCACCGGGAGAGAAGGGACGGGACGTGGAAACAGATAACAAAAGATTATAAAGTAAGCGAAGACAGGAAATTAAAATGGAAAGAAGTTTCGTATGTCAAAGGTAAATATCTAGCGGGACTGTTGGAAATAACGCGGATAAAGAACGAATGGAAGACGTTCGAGGAAAGCAAAAAGGGGAGCTTAGAGAGGATAGATATGATAAAGTACGGAGTCGTAATGAATCGTGGGGGAATTTAAGTTATGTTAAAATAATACGAACCCAGAGATTAAGAAAATAAATCGGTACAATTGCATTGATAAGAGAACGCACAAGGTAGAATTTTTCTTAGAAACGAGTAAAAGGGTCTGTCTTTTCGAAGCGAGCAGGAAAGACATCTTTCTTCTTAAATCCTTTGTACGGAAAGCCTCGGTTATCGCGTGACCTTGATTGCGGACGGATGCAATTCATGCAATTCGAGAACCGCGTACGCGTCACCATCACCGAGAAGCTGAGCTCCGTTCGCGTTCGAAGGACCAAAAATGCCTCGCGTTCGACTGTCGAGCGAAAGATCGAGACGAATTTCGCGCGGACGATTCGAGAAAAAGAACCTCGACCATCTCCGTTCCGAGAGCGATTAAACAATTTCGGATAATCGCGAAAAGTTCTACCTTATCGTTGAGCGAGGGACGAAGAGCGAGGAGCGAATGTTTGCGTGAAAGAAGGGCACGAATGTATCGTACGATGCCGTAAAAAAAATTGTAAAGCCGATAACTAACTCGCTCGCAAAGTAAAATTTCGAATCACGGGGAAAAAATCGTTATTACCCGTAAACAAGCGAAAAAAGTGCTCACCGGATAACTCGAGCAATATCTCGAAAGTCGCCGTATTTTATCACTGTATTTTATCACTGTATTTTATCACTGTCAAATTTTATCAATGCGCGCGGATGAAAGAAATTTATCCATTAAGGATTGAAAACTATCGACGTCATCTTCGAGAACGAACGTAATAAACACGGAATACGAGTGCGTATTAAGATCGACTCTCGCGGAAGGAGGCGACCGAAAGAGAAGGTAGTCAGTCGGTGGAATACTTCCAAGTGTGATGATCGCGAAACAGCGAAGGAGAGAAATTACCATTAAATGTATATTTAAAGGCGATTAGCCCGTGATTTCTCCTTTCTCCCGTACATTTCTACCTCGATACGCTCCTACAATATTATAACACTCGATATATTTCTATCCGTACGCGTAATTACGGCCGCGAACGATGATAAAAAAAACGAGCACGCGTGGATGGATTTTGTCGAGCTGTAAAACAAGACTCGCGAAATCTATTTAAAATTCTATTTTAATCGCGCTGGAATTGTTTTCATGCTAATTCTGGAACGTCGATTTCTAAAAATGTAGAAAAATAGATGAGAAAATCATTTATTTGAGAGGTTTAAATTGAACTCGAACCCAAGCAACTTTGTAAAAGCTGGTTGAGGTACATTGTGAATAATATTTACGTCGTTATCTTTATAAGATTTTAGAGTCATTTGGGAATAAAATTTTTCACACGGTTAGCGATCTTTTCGATACCGTATTTAACCTGAAATAGGTAAATACAATTAAATATAATTAAATATATTAAATAAAAGTATTTTCGATATTATATATTTTTACGTTAAATATTTTATCCTATAAAATAAGCTTTATGGATAAATAATAAAAGGTATCGCGTAAACGCGTTTATGCTAAGTATTTTACGAAAGTCTTGATATTTTATAAAATACTTAATGTAAACGTTTGAGCTCCGCGAAAATTTTTTTTTTATACGCGTAAAGCCATATATATTTTTTTAGTTTTGCTGAATATTTTAGGGAGGAATCATGAGGTATGAAAAAAATATCCTGATAAATTATAAATTTCTCGCGCGAATAATTATTTCTTACCTTTGTTTTCCAATATAATTCGATAAATACGTTTCGAGTATTTTCATTATACGACGAAAAGAATTTAACTCCAACTACGCGCGTAAATATATTACTATATTTCGTTCGCTCGTTATTCATAAGACATACGCATTTAATTTAATTATTGTAATCCAGTAATGAAATACATTATTTTATACACTTATAAAATACGGCGTTAATTAAAGTACAAAATTATCGGTATCGCAAATATTGCTTACTTAAAAGGATTTAAAACGTATATTTAAATTTAATAACGAAAGCTATGGATAAAACTATACCGTAAATTTTGTACGAAAGATGAAGTTGTATAAATTAACGTAGATTAAATTTAAAGCGAGGCACGCAATTTTTAAATAGAGAATTCTCCAAATAAATTTTGGGTATTTGAAATTCGATTCGTGGCTTAAAAAATTCACCTAAACACGTAGAGAATAATAGACGTTTCGCTAGTTTCGAACCGTTGAAAAATATTAAATAATATTCCACGGAGAAGCAAAAACATTTTTTACGGTCGTTCGAAACGGATTCGTTGTTTACTCGTAACAACGACTAGCGCAATTATTAGTTTAAAACGAATATTAGCATCGTGTTTTCCAACCGGTGTATTGCTTTCGCTACCCGCATTTGCCCAGGAAAATTTATATCGCCGAGCTTACAACGAAAGGTGTACTTTAGAGCAAACGCAATTGGAATCGATATTCGACTGGTTTCGAATAGATTTTTTCAGGCTGCCATTCGTTAAAAGCCATGGCATAGCTGCAATGAATTCTTGGACGACTTGGATGACCGATCACCGATTCTAGCGCATTTTTCAGGGAGCCTCGAGCAATTATTTTCGCGGGTTCGCGGGAATTGAGGGACTTTATTTTAGCGTCGGAACGGGAACGAAGCTCGCGTGAATCGCTCGCGGGCTAAGGTGACCACCAGCGCCGCCGCGCAGGAGTAAAAAGAACGAGTAGTCGACGGCGCAGGAATTCCCGAGGCCGCGTTGCTTGCAAAAGTGGCCGGCATGGCGGCGCCTTTCTCTCTTGGTTCTCTCTCGCTCTCTCTCTCGCTCCCTCTCGCTCCCTCTCGCTCCCTCTCGCTCGCTCCACGCGCTTTTACACGAAACTCTCGCGAGAGCTTTTTCGAGCGGCTGGATTTTGAGGTTAGGCTCGCCTCGCCTCGCCTCGCCTCGCCACGCCTCGCTCGTCCGAGTTCGTGCGTCCTCGGCGAGAGTCGGGGGTAAGGCACGCGGCGTGTTATATCGTGTATTTCAGTGCCGGCTGGCACGGCCTCGGCCCCCCTTCCCTCTCTCTCGCTCTCTCTTCGGTCTTTCGCTCGCTCCAACGTCGGCCCTCGTCGGCCCTCGTCGGCGCGCGCAGGGAGCGAAAATCGAAAAGAGACTCCGCTAGAAAGGGAAAACCCGAGCTCGCGCCACCGTGAAAATCCTCGGGAAAGCGACCCGACCCGGGCGATCCTGACTCATCGAAAATATTACCGCGTTCGAAGCCTCCGAGTTTCCCTCCTTCGTTCGGCTCGAGAGAATATTATTTTTTCCCATCGGTCGCCATCGGCGTCGAGCATCCGAGTCGAGTATCCGAGTCGAGCATCGGCGTCGAGACTCTAAGGCTTCCGAGTATTTCCAGGTCATCGCTTACTTCGTTAAATTCGTGCAACGAAAAAATACACGGAGCGGGATAAAAATACGCTGGAGCGGTTCGAAAGCGGTCGACGGAGCCTCGTAACCGCTCGGCTCTCCACCCGAGTTCTCCACCCGAGTTCTCCACCCGAGTTCTCCACCCGAGTTCTCCACCGGTGCTCTCCACAGGAACTCTCCCGGATCGGCTCCGACGAGAGCGCCAAGTGGGAACCGCGTCGAAGGCCCTCCTCGAGAGCAGGTCGAAGGCAAGCTCCGGGGAAATAACGTACAGCTCGGCACAAAAGGGGACTCGGAACGCCAGCTGGGACCCGGCGGCGGTCGGGCTCGGGTTACGAGCCTTACGAGCCTTACGAGCCTCGCGAGCCTTTCCACGACGGAAGGGGCCCGCCCCGGGATCCTTTGTAAAGCCGGCCACCGGGGCTCCCCGATCCTATCTGCCTCTCCTCGTTCTCCTCCCCCCGTCGCAGCTGCGCGTCGGCCCCACTCCGGAGCCGCGTAACGGTGCGTCGTTCCGCTCGGCGACGAGGACGAGGACGACTCACCCTGGGAAGGGGCCGACAACGAGCCGAGGACTCGTTTTTCCTCCGACGTTCGGGAGACCGAAATACCGGCTCGAGAGCGCGCGATCGCTTCTCGCTCGTTCCATCTTACGCTCCAACCCGCGTCACCGTCTCCGTCTCCGTCTTCGTCTCCGTTCCCCGTTCCCCGTCCACCGTCCCCCCCCCCCCCGGCCCCCGACCCCTCCGCCGACCCCTCCGCCGACCCCCTTTCCCCGGTCCCCGTCACCGACACTCTTCACCGCTCTCCTCTCCTCTGGCTTCGTCGCTCGTCGCTCGTCGCTCGTCGCTCGTCGCTCGTCGCTCGTCGCTCGTCGCTCGCTCGTCTTTCGCCTCTCGACGCTCATTTTTCTCTCTCCTTTTTCCTTTTTTCTCCACCGCGCTCCGAGAGGCTTTCCGCGTCCACGCCTTTATAAATCAACCCGAAACGCGGGCTTATCTATTTTACGCTCCGCGTCGTTGTTTACTCTCGCGCGCTCTCCCCGGCCTTATCCGTGAAATTCGGTCTTGGCTCTCTCGGAGAGACGGACGTTCGCTCGAGATCCATTAGACTCTCGAGGCGCGTTCGCCCGGCTTCCACTCGAGTGCCGCGGGTTCACGGCTGCGGAGAATATTGGTCTCGGATCGGTAGATCCGACTCCGGGAGTGGGAAACCTCGACTCCTTCGGAAGCCCCGCGATAAATCGCTCCAATTATTCCGCGTTTTCGTCCGTTTTCGTCCGTCTTCGTCCGTGAATTCGCGAACCCACGGATTTTCGAAACGAAAGGAAGAAACGAAAGAGGCGAATTCGACGAGCGCCGTTCGCGAATTCCAAGGTACACCCGTTGCATTATACGTACGGGATAAAGCGATTTCACGGATTGTCGGGTGATCGATGGGTTTTACGATGTGAATTCGATATTATCGCGGTAGCCGATGTTTGTTGCACCGAACAACTATCGCCGTCTTCGTATCGATAATTCGCATAATTCGCGAGATTGGTTTCTCCTATTGGAACGTCTCTAACGCGAAGCTTTTCGGTCGGTTCGCGCCGCTTCGAAACGCTCCGGAACGCTCCGGAACGCTCCGAGTTTTCGGAAATTTTCATCGAGGCGGACGTACGAAAATAACTCGATCCCGAAAGGAAAATTCGCCACCGAACTCAACGTAAACGCGCGCGCGCGATTTTAGCGATCGCTCTTGTACCGTATTTTATCATTCGATAGCGCACAACGAACGATATCGGAAGGTGGTCGAAGGTTCCTTCCTTCCTTCCTTCCTTCCAACGCTTTCGTTAATCGTTCGCAAAAACTGATGGATCGAAAGTCGAGGCGTGATTTTGATACGCGTACCGATATTTTATTCGTATCGCGCACTACGGATTTAAAGTACTTATTCGGACGATCAGTTTTACGATAATATATTTCATTTTTATTATATTTCACGGACGAACGAACAAGACTCCGACGAATTTATCCGACGAATATTTAGTTGTACCGAATTGTTAATTGAGGTTGAAAGCTTACACGCGAATTAAGATAAGATTTATAGAGAAAAGGTTTTTCTGCTTGTTAATGTACCGAAAATACTTATCTTTAATTTTAACGATCGATCCGTACCCGACAAAAATTCAATTTATGTCCTGAAAAATTGTCTCGTATACCATTTCTTTGATGGGACGTTAAAGAAAAATATACGAGTACGTTAATTTCAACCGTTTGTGATTAAATCCGAACGAGACTTCGCGTAAGCTTGCGCTTATCGTTGAATTCGACGCTAAAAGATATTATTTTTAAATTTCTTTTTACTTTGAAAATGCACCGTTGCGCCTTTGTGTTATTGTACGTAGCACTTTTTAACGTCTTCGAGGTACGCGAACGTGTATTTACATCGATCGCACGAACGAACCCGTTAAGTATAAATTGATAAATAACAAATATTATAGAAACGGTATTTATATTATACTGGTTAATCCGTATAGTAATCAAGGCTGAATATCGATTAACCATACGCTAAATTATTTGGTTTATTTAAAGACTTAGCAGAACTTTACTCGCACCGAACGAACCCTCGTTTATACCGTGTATATTTTATGTATATTGTATGTATATTATATGTATATTATATGTGCATGTATACGTATATTATGTAATTGCAACCGTGCACTTATTCTCAACGATAATGCGACTTTATTAATTTATATATTCAGCTTTACGAGAATTAAAGAGTTGAAATCAGACTCTCGTGGTATGTATTCGTTCGAAGTAGAAAAGGATAAAAGCCACCCACGCGAAAGTCACTGGCTTAGCACCGAGAGAAAAGTAAACGTCGAAACTAGTGAAGTATTCCGATCGAGGAAAACGAAAGAGCTTGGAAAACTTTACTTTTCCGAGCTCGCGAACCAAGTCGCTCGTTAAAATCTGAATTTGTGCAATTATGTGTATATATATATCGTTTTCGTGTATATATATATATATACACACACGTATATATATATATATATATATATATAAATGAAAAACGTCCCTTTATATACGTAAGAATGAAAACGGGTATTTCAATCTCCGGTTTAAATGTCGCAATTAATAAAAGCCACTGTAACCGTGAATAATACCAAGGTGGTGTTGCCGAAGAAGAACAAAGGGAGAGTCACGATTGTTCCGCCAATAGAAATGGAAGTCGGTACGATTTGACGGATGATTGACCGATCGGAGAGATTCCGCTTTATTAAATGCGTGAATTGTTCCGGAGATGGGAAGAGCGGTGGCTTAGTCTGTCCGGTGAATCTTGGCCCACGTCACGATATCCTACGAAGAATGCGTTGATCGAGGGCTGAGCTGCACCCGTCCAACATTCTATGGAATAAAGTGGAAAATAAGAACTCTCGATGGGAAAGATTCGTTTTCAGTGAAAAATGCGTGCCAAGAGTGAGAAGAGTTCGCGATTATTTATGTTCCAAGAGAACTAAAGAAAATAATCGACAAAATGATATTATTTATAGCCGAAACTCCGTATAAAGAACGAAGTATAAAGTATGAAGCATTCTTTTAAATATTTATTCGATAATTATCCAAAACGTAAACGTAATTATATAAAACGAGCGTGAATTTGAAATCCTAAATATTATATATTTGGCAACGATTAGTATGGAATACGAAAGCTTTTGCATGTATTGAATTAATTAAATATCAAAGTCGACTTAAAGTCCGTGGAAGAAAGAAAAGCCCCTCGCATTTTAATAATTATTATACGCGTGCAGAAATTAAAAGGGTCTTAATTGATTGGTGACTATCAAGATTTTTAAAAGAATATTTTTAAATACAGAGGACTGTTTATAAAATAAGTTTTATACATTTAGATTAGTTAATTAAACATGAATAAATACAATACGCTTTATCTTGACATAAATTTGAATATAAACTTTACATACTTTTATCTTAAAAGTATACATCGATATAATAAATCTAAAATATACTTGATCGTTTAAGTATAGATTAAGGTTTTGTACAGTTCGTTAATTCGATTCTTTTACAACCAACAATATTTTGGCTTTAGAGATTTATTTACGCATTTCATATATTTTTAAAATATTTATTTTTTAAATATTTTGAAAGCTTATCTACTTAACAAATTTACTTAAAAACTTTTAATAATAATAAATATTTGCATATTTTTATAATAAATTTCATGGTTTTTTTATCTCTGATATTTTGTATCGCAGGTATCAAATTCATAATTTATTTTTTATAGAAAATAATCAAAACAGAACCATAACTTTTTAATAGATATAATATTTGAATATATGCATAATTACAAAAACATTTAATATATTCAAACGATATGATTAGCATTCAAAAAACTGCATACATTTTTTTTTTAATAAAAGTGACTTCTATTCTTAAAGGTGAGACACTAATCTTCGTAAGCGTCTTCCTTTGTAAGTAGCTTATAAATAGTAGATATATGTTATAAAATTCGAAATATTTTTTATTAACATTTATTGATTTTTATTTTCCTTTGTTTAATATTAAGATTATTTAAATAATTTATAAATCATTCAATTTGTTAATTTGTTGTATAGAATTTTCTGTTTTAAAGGAAGAATCAGTTTTTCATCGAAAATATATATCGTACATTCTTGAAAAAAGACAATTCTATTATAATTAATTTCTTATTAAATATACTAAAATTAAGTTGGAAATTTTTAATTTATGAATAAGAATTTAGTTTACTTTATTTTACTGTCGGATTAGATGGAGAGGAATTTTAAAGTAATTACTGACTGGAATTAATATTAAATTAATTAATATTACACCAAAATATGTAAGCATGCAATGAAAATAAAATGTTACAAATAAATAAATAAGCCCCGTCGAATCAATCCCATTTTTTAAAATACAGCCATCGACAAAATTTTATTTACGGAACTTTGTAAAATGCGTATATTATTTTTTTTGTATATCTGGTTACAATTTTATTAAAATTTTTGTGCTTCCTTTGGAAAGATGTACATTATATATATATATTTTAAGTGATGAACATTATAAAAACTATTTTCAAAAGACTTAATTAAAATCTCTATCGAACGTAAATATATACAGTAAAATAATGACTTCTTAGTTATCGCATTGTAATTATAAGATTATATGATTTACGTAGTGGATTTATAAATATATAATGAATAAAAAATTAATCGCGTACATAATTATTTAAATTCAGCTTATATATATTATTCGTTAATGTGTACTATTTAGCTTATGTTTTTAAACAAATTATATTCTAAAATAAATTCAAAAATATTTATAAAGCATGAATAAGAAATTTTTAAATATTTCATTTCACAACGTAAATGAATAATTATTTTGAAACAAGTTTACTGTAATTAAATAAAAAGGATAATTTATTTTATAAAATCTTTCTCTCTCAAAATATTCGTTATAAATATACGCGTATACACAATATAATTCAATAATTAAAAACGAGTATTCGAAACAATTCCAACATTTATTGTCTGCTTTTTGTGGTCATTAAAAATTTTTTGATATACGTATTAATCATGAGTTACTGACATTGGGTGGAGATTAATTAATTGTAATTACATTTAATATTAACTTTTTCCAATTTATATAAACTCGTACAATTTTAAATTACTACGTCACGTATACTTATATTTATATATAACAAATATTCATTTTTATGATTCATAGGATAACTTAAAATAAATTTACGCTTTCTATCCTTTAATTTTTTTAAATTATTTTGTTACTTCGTTACTTTGAAAAATAATACGGAAATGTTAACGTACACATTTATATTACATAAAGGTTATTTTAAATTTTTACATTTTTTAATGCTTTTCATTACTAGAACCTTCGTTACAAATATGGAATTTTTCAAAATTATACGAAAAAATGATGAATATTTTAAGAATAAATTTAAGAATGATTTAAAGTGTAAAAATAATAATATTGAAGTTAAAATGATTATAAAGATATAAAGATATATAACATTATTAATAAATACGATTCTATTTTATAGAACATTATTTTTATAAACTTAGTGTATTCGTGTTTATTTCATATTCGTAAACTGTTGTTTGTTATTAAAACAAGTTAAATAAAATAATACATTGTACATTTGATAATATATAAAATTCGATTATACTAATAAACATTTTTTAAAGAAAATAAGCTTATTTGTGTAAACCGCTAACAAAATTATCAGTAACTTTACCATTGTTTAAAACAGTTTGAAAAATCTATTTTAAATATACTTTAAAAATTTTTATAAAATATTTCAGTATCTGTTTTTTCAACGTACGTAGTTTAAATGTTTTTTTTTTTTAGAAAAGTTTTTATTATGTCGAAAAACTTGAATATTCACCTTAAGAATGATTTTATTAAATACATGAGACATTTAAATTAAATATTTAAATTACAAATATTATCAAATTATAAATATCAACAAAAGGTTTTATCTCGGTGAATAGAAACCGTTGATCGTAATACAAAGGTTTGATATTTATTCATTGCAAAATAATTTTGGGAAAAATATGTATTTTTAAATTTTCATGCCTAGAATATTTAAAATATTCGGACCGAAATATACAATTAATTCATGTTTTGGAAGAAAAAAATACCGCTGAAAAATCTCTCGATTCAAAAATAATTTTGAGCGAAATAGTTAAAAAAAATTTCCGTTAAGCGAGTAAATTTGATGTTTTATTTAAAAAAGAAATAATGAAAGTTCCCTTAAAACCACAAAATCTCTCTATACGACTGTTAAAATACGTTGGAGTGCATTTAGAAAAAGTTGCAGGTAAAACAAGCGGGGAAAAATTTTGCACGTGAAGCAGCACAAGAGTAAAATAAAACAATAATTCCCGGAAATACGCGTTGAATTTTTAACATTACACAAAATATAACGTAAATAATTGTGCAATCGTAGCTTCTTCGGGTTTCCAGATGTTCTGGGTACACAAGCCATCGAATACACTAGCATCGAAGGAAAAAAGAAACGGCAAATAATAAAAATCCGAGTGACGTCATTCCCCTGAAAGGGTTCGTTCGAAAAGTAGCGTTTCTAGATTAATTCGAGCCTTTTACGTATAAACGCAGGTAAAACGGCTCATCGTCTTGGAAGTATTGGTGTGCGTTGGAACGTACCTCGACGTACGTGCGCGAGTTGAAACTACAATCATTTTTCAACCCCGAGCGCATTGTTCGTTAGCGAGACGAGTTTGAAAAATACCGGGGCTTCCGTCCCCACCTCCACAAATTTCTACCTTTCTCCCGTGTGCATGCAAGCGCAAATTGTTAAAAACCGAGGTTTTCCCTTTATTTATTTACCGCGTTCTTATTCGTTATCGTTCGCGTTCGCCCGAGATTCGTTCTTCGAGAATTTGGCTGAGAAAAAGTTTGGTTACCCATTGTAGTTGATAGCGATGGTATTTAAGGATTAAAAAATTAATCAACGCGGGTAATCGACGTTATGATCGTTCCATCGAATTTCCACATCGATTTATCAACGAAATCGTTGTAATTATTTCACCGCTCTCGACGTCTTCCTCGATTCGGACCTACGCCTGCAATTTTTTCCCGTAGAATACATCGGAACCTCCAACGCCGCGCATCAGTGGTTATAATCTGTGACCGGGGACCGAAACTCCGAACTCGCAAGCCGACTCGGAACAAATCCGAGCCCCGATCGTACAAAGACTCCTGGGTATCAACTGTTAATGTCCTCGGGCAGAGACTACCTGACGAATGGCGGGTTGAGTCAGGTAGACTCCGAGATAAAACTCCATCCGTGCCTCCGATCGAAGGTACGGCTGTCGTGTATTCGTTTCAATGTATATAACGTGTTTATAATACGCGTTTATGGTTATAATGTATAAAATACTTTCACTTATGAAATAAAAGTTACGAAGAGTTAAAAGTAGAGGAACGGAGGAGGAAGGAAAGAAGTCCATTATTTTTTAACGATAAATAATTTATTTAAATATATTTCGATTGTGCGCTCGGAGAAAACGCAATTTAAAAAAGGTAATTTGCAATATTTTTAAAAGCTGTGTACGAACGAAGATTATTTTAACGAACAGCGTGTATTATTCATATATGCGCGTATACGTACAAACGTCTATGTCGTTCTAATTTTTCATTACATATCCTACGATTTGACGCGGAATCTTATCGTACGCTGTAAATTTTTGCTTTTAAAAAGTGTTAATTTTTATTATAAAATAATACCGAAACTGGTCCGAACGCGGATAATCGATATCGCTGATTCGAATACTTTATTATACGTATGAAATAAATAAATACCGTTTCATTAAGGCCACTGTTTCCGTTTTGTTCGGAGCTCAACATGTTGATAGTGCTTTGTGAGGCAAAACTATTGTTATCCGGTTTCCTGGTAGTAAAAAATTCAAATAACGAAATAAAGGAACGAAAGTACGGCAATTGCGTTCATGGCGTTCAAAGTATCAGAGTTTATATAAATATTTACGGAAAAACTGCAACTTCCAATTACAATATTTTATACATTTTATATTTTGTAAAATAAAATGTAAGCTGGTCTACTGGTCTACTACTTAGGTTTAGATAAAATAAATAAATATTAAAATACACTGCACTGCGAATATACGTTTACGCCAACATTTATTTCATATTGCAATTGATATTTCTTTTTATAGAAACGTAAATCCCGCAATATCTTCGATATCGAGTTATCTATTTTAATATGATTAATTTTTTATTACTTAAAATTTTTTTGTTATCTTTAAAATAAGATACAACGACGACAACAACAACAACAGCAACAGCAACGATAACAATAACGATAACCATAACAATGATAATAACAATATAAACAATATAAAATAAATTCCTAGTGTTAACTATTCGATATTGGTCGATATAAAAATATCAATTTCCTGATTAAGTTTTCTCGTAATGTAGTTAGTAACGCAGTAATACCATTGACCCGAAATGAATGTTTTGACCGACATCATATTACCGTTAAATAAAAAAAAATTATTTGAAATAAATTAGTTTTCTCCTAAAATTATAATTTAAGAAATGGTTTTAAAAATATTTCTTATCGGTTAGTTTATTTATAAACATTTAAGATACAAAACACTATAGTTTAAACTGCAATTAATTTTCAATTACAAATTTATGATTTTATTGCTAATATATTTTGATAATTTTAGCGCGATAAGGAATTTTATAGAATGTTAGAGAATTATATAACTTTAAATACTACGAATTTTTATTTAAATACACTTATCAAGCGGCGTAGAATGTATTAATGAAAACAAGCTATTTTTAGCTTTTTTTACGAGTCATTATAATAAGCTGATTAAAGTTTGGAGAAATACTTATAGTTGTAGCTAATCATAATAACAATGTACATTAAAAATGTTCATTCAAACGTTCTTTAATCTTACAAGATACGCACAATACAATAACAAATTGTAAAAAATATATATAGTAATATACAGGAATATACAGTAAAATATTTGTCATAAAAATAACGAACACTCGGATTAATTCGAGCATTGTAAATTTAGTCTCCCGAATTTGCAAATTTATCGTTCGATTCACCCGATTAAAATCCTTTTAAAACTCATTGTAAACGTATAAATATATAATTTGCTCGTAAAAATAAAAAACGGCAACGGCCGAGGGATTACCAAAAAATTGCGCATAAACGAATAAGCCAAAACATGACGTAACCGTTATTTCGAAAGGGGGAAACGTCAAAGATTCCCGCCTAACGGAGAACACCGAGACAAATCACCGAGAGTCGAGTTCGGTTCTCGCAGGGGGCAACTTGGAAATTCGAGAAATCTGGAAAAGGTTCCCCTCGGCGACGGCGACGGTAACGGCGACGGTGACGGCGACGACGACGGCGACGGAGGAAACGAAGGAAACGAAGGAAACGGAGGAAACGGAGGAAACGGAGGAAAAGCAGGAGAAGCAGGAGAAGTAGGAGAAGGAGGAGAAGCAGGAGAAGGAGGAGAAAGGTCGGATCTTATCCCGATTTCCGTAGGTACTTGAACTATAACCCGTGGCCTTGGCGACAGCGCGTCGGCCACTTGGATTCAATATGTACGGACGTATTCCATGGGGACGGAGCCGAGCACACCGGAGGGAACCAAGAGGGAGGGGGAAATTCGGGCGCATCCTTCCTCCTTGTTTTTCGTTAATTGGAGACAATCCTCGAGACGAGATTAAGGGGCTTTTCGCGTACCTCTCGGTTCGGGATGCGTCCGTGTCCGAAGTCCGAATTTGGATAATCGGAACCCTTCGCTCGAGAAACTTCGACTTTCCCGGTCGGCTAGAGGCTACGCTCGTTTTTAAGGGTAGCTATTTCGAAACTCGAAACGGCAATAACATCGTTTTTGTTCGAGTTTCGTAAACGAAACGTCCTTTCTCAGCTTTCCCTCCTCATTCCCGTCTGGTGGTCTTGCGAGTCTAGAAAGTAGAAAAATTAAGCTCCAACGGTTCATTTTTTTTCTCGCCTTTTCCATTTTCACGTTTATAATTATTTTCTTCTTTAATTTCGTCCACCTAATTAGATGCTTGCCTCGTACGCAAACGAACGGACGAAAATAATTTCCACAAATACATTTCTTAATTTTTTTTTCTTTTTCCCCTCCCGCGGTACTTCGTAAATGTTTTATTTATATTTCTCGGAGCGCGGTCGAGTATAAAAGAATTTGGTACGTACGTAGCGACGAGAGGAGAATCTCGAAAGGACATTTTCTCGGAGAAGCTGCGTCGTACTCTCGGATAAAATGCAACGATCATCGAAAGTCGGTTCGTCGGCGCAGTTATTCAAATACGCGAAACGGATCCGAGAGAACTTTCATCGACCCCTCGCGCTCGTCGTACTTTTAACGTCGCTCGAGGTACTTTTAAAAAATTGCGCTCGTACCGTTAGTTTTAATCCGAAAACGGATTTTTGAGAGATTAAAAAAACGCTCGGTCCGTCAAAGAAAAGAGCGGCTCAATTTACGAACGCGTACCCGCATCTTGGTTTCGATGAGCCATCTGGCGCGTATTCCGAGTAAACCATGGTAAAATAAGCGAGGGTCGGGTTCGTAGGCGCGCTTACGCGAGTGTTTTCGTTCTAATTAAACGAAAGCGCCACCGGGAGAATTCGAGAGAGCGAAGGGTTAGAGTGCCGGAGTCGATCGCGGTTGAAAAAGAAAGGAAAGAACGGAAAAAACGGAGGCGCGCATCGAATACGAAAACAAGGGGAAACGATCCGTCCGTACGTCCATCCGTCCGTCCGTCCGTCCGTCCGTCCGTCCGTCCATCCGTCCATCCGACCATCCAACCATCCGTCCGTACGTTCAACCGGCCGACCAGGTAAGAAAGCGCTCGGAGGAAAAGTGAAAGGCCCAGCGAGGCTCGGAAGAATAGACGGAGACACGGATAGTCGCTAAGAAAGAGCCGTAATTGCCTATTTATGCCCCTCGGACGGGACTTACGCAGAGAGAACGACGAATAATAAAATACCTCGGAGACGCTTTATCCAACGATTTATCCCGTCGATCCTTGTTATCGAGCTCCCCCTCTCTCTTCCCTCCGTCGCTGCGGATGATCGACCTTATCACCCATATCGTGCTTCTCCCGCTTCCGTCTTTCCGCGTATCCGAGTTTTATCGCGCCTCACCAGCCGAACACGCTCGAGTTTTTCGGACCATAAATGTGGGTTACGTTTATCAATAACATCGCTTGGAAAATCAATGATTAACCCCTGGAAGAATCGCCTGGGCGTATCCACGGGAAGCCGCAATAAGCGCTTAAAGGGAGGCTCGGAGAAAATCGTTCCGGTCTTGTTCCGTGCTTGTTCCGTGCTTGTTCCGTGCTTGTTCCGTGCCCGTGCTGCGAACGCATTAGAAAAATATCTTGATAAATCTTTGGATATCGGAGGTAAACTCTCGACTACGGGGTTATTTATTATTGCGCGACGAATAGAGAAATATCAGCGTACGCGAGACCGAACGGATAAAAGTAACGATACAACGTAAAATGGTTCGATTCGTTTTTCAAACTGCTAACAATGATACGAATGATACGAGATTTGCCTCGAATCATAATTTTATGCCATTCGTATCTCGTAGCAACTGGTAATGAAATTTTAGTATCGACGAATACGTTAAAAATATCCAAATGTTCCGAATCGGACGGTGATCGGAAGTTTTTGTGAAAATTGTCGTTCAATGTATTTTTTATCGTGCGAGTCTAGTACTTTTCCACGCCGAGATCCAACGTTTATTTATAATAATCCTTAAAGTTTTCGTAAAGCGCGGATTATATTTTGACCAAATTCGCAGGAATTACGTTGAGCTTCGAGCGGATCGATAATATATTCGTATTTATAAAAATCTTGGAGAATAAAGCGTACGAGGTCGAATTTTTTATTTTATAATCGATGTTTCGGATTCGATATAAATAAATCTAATCAACGATATTTAAACAGATTCCTGAAATATATACTCAAAGTTACGTACACTGTCCGCGAACGAAATCGTTATTAATTCATCGCGATTCAATTTACCCGATAAAATAAAATGTATACGTTTCGCATCGCACGCGATACGTCGCGCAATAATTTCGAACTCGCGACGTTCGATTATTTAAAAATCTTTTAAAACGTCTATCAGGGAGACGGGAAACACGATTCCACAACGTAATTTATAAATAAGCGTCGATACTGGAACGAAAGTGATCGCTCGCATCTCATTAGAGTTAATTCCGGATGAACGTATCTCGTCACGATCCACGTTTCCATCGCGTTCCAACTTTCGGTCGAAAACAAAACATTTTTATACGCTTTATACGCAAACGCCGAGATTCGATCGAAACGTATAATCCCGTATACGTAGTTTGGCTTTGTTTTCGAAGAAGAAAAAACATCGAAACGCCATTAGAATCGCTACGATATCGCTCGACGAAGAATCGCAACGGTCGGATAAATACGCAATAATTATCAAAAAATACGCGAGCGATGGAAAAATTCTTACCCGATGTTCGACAATGTTGTCCGAGTTCTCGTAATTCACTTTCGGGCGTTCGTTTCGATTACACCCAATTATACCGGATTATCGAATATTTTACGTAAGAATATAAAATTTCACAATTATTATATTTCCGTTGAACGCGTAATAATTACATCTCCGAAAAAAGGCGAGAGGAAGCGAGAAAAAAAAAGAAACGAATGGTCGTTCGAACGAAATAATTAGAAAGAAAATGACGCCGTAGGTGAACGTGGAATCGACGTGGAGCTCGAGTCGCAAGAATCCAGCCGTCCTAATAAGACGAGAAAAATCCCGGGGGACTTTCGCTCGCGCCAACGGAGGAAAGAAAAAACGAGAGAGAAGGAGAGAAAAAGAGAGAAAAAAGATGAAAAGAGAGGAAAAGAGAAAAAAAGAGAAAAAAAAGAGAGAAAAAAGAGAGAAAAAAGAGAGAAAAAAGAGAGAAAAATGAGAGAAAAAAGAGAGAAAAAAAAAAGAGGCCACGGGCGCGCGATTCTCGCGATCCGAGAGAGAACGAGAACGCGGAGGGGAAAAAGATCGAAAATCGCGTGCGCGGAAATTTACCGGCTCTCGATGCTTTCCTCCTTTTTCCTTTCATCCTCGTTCGTCATGCGACGGCCGAACCTTCGTTAAGGGTTGGGCCACTCTCGTCCTTCCGCGAAATCCTCGGCGCGGGTTCCGACCGGTCGATCGGGGATTCGGGGATAAGAGAGAATCAAGGTTATTAATCGATGCGCGCTTTTCGAAGGCTGCGGCGTCGATAAAAAGTTGGGAAGCGGAGGACTCCGGAGGCGCGAGTGGGTTACGCAATCGTGGGAATAATTTATTACCTGGCGCGAGGTTCGAGTTGGATAGACGGGGGCAGGAGACGCAGGAGACGCAGGAAACGCGACGGACGTCTGTCTCCTAGGGGAGGCCCGGGTACCCCGGACGAGCGCTCGACAATTTTCAAAGGCGTCGGAAAACCAAAGTCAGCGGTCGCGACGTTATTTATCGCGCTGGCTTTTGAGAAAAAGGCCGAGTTATCGCTCGGAGCTCGCCGCAGCGCTCGCTGGTCACGAAGTCGACGGGAGCGAGAGAGCGAGAGAGCGAGAGAGCGAGAGAGCGAGTGGAAGAAGCTCTCACGAGGTCTCCGCACGCGCGCACACACACACGGAGGCGGTCGCGCGCGTGTCGGTGTCGTCCGCCCCTCCACCAACACACTCGTCCGTCTCGTTATCTCTTACGAAAATCCCGTCTTTCTCGCAGCGTTAATCGCCGATCCGCTGGCGATAAGAGCGCCACGAGGTCGACTTAACCTCAAAATTAGTCGGTCCCACGCATTCCCGTCGTTCCTCCCATCGAGCGGAGCCGAGTATCGCGATGCCGAGCGATCGAAATTAGCGAACGCCGCCGCTCCGACGACGATCGTTGCGCGAGAACGAGAATAAAGAAGGTTGGGCTCGCGCATGCGCCGCTCGAAGGGGAACGTCCGGACGGTCGGGCGGGTGGCGGCGGGGAAGAACGGGAAAGAACGGGGAAGAACGGAGAAGGACGGGGGGACTCGGGTCGTACATGTGCGCGAGGCACATTGTGTGCTCGTCCCGCATTGGCCAACCGAGCGCGGGAGTCGGCGTACGTGTGTGGGGTGGCCAACATAACCTATACGTGAGCGCACGGCTTCCCAGGCCTTTAGCATCGATTTCCAGTCGGACGACCCGCGGCGGAGAGAAAGAGAGAGGGAGTCCTGCGTCGAGTTCTCTCAAGGCCTGGCTCCCTCGGCCAGAACGAGGAACGCCGCGCGCCGCTGCTACAGCCTCCGGAGAGTTATAAAAGAAGGGAAAAAGAAGGGGAGCCGTTGGCTCGCGGAGAAAAAGCGAGGCGGGCGCGCGAAATTCCAGATAGTAACCACGATTTCCCCCCTATTTCAGGCGTCGCTCGGTCATAGGAACCAGCAGCTGGATGGGAAGGCTGCTGACGCGAGTCGAGCTCCTACGAGGGCCCCGCAATCGTTCATCGGCGCCGTCGCCGTCGGCTCTCGTTCCCCGGCGGTGGGGAGGCAAGAGGATGCGCAGAGGGGGGCCCTAACCTCAAAACCTCTCTCTCTCGGTATCCCCACCGCGCCGACACCGGAGGCTCCCCTTCGCGCTGCGCCGCGTCGACGTAACCTAGAAGCGCTCGGAGGGGGAAATACCGAGAGACGAGCGACGAGCGACGAGCAACGAGCAACGAGCAACGAGCGAGAGAGAGAGAGACGTCGCCGTCGCCGTCGTCGTCGTCGTCGTCGTCGTCGTCGTCGCCGCTGCCATCCACGTCGTCTTCGTCGGCCAACGACGACCAACGACGACGACGTATTGCCGACGAATATATTCCCTCCTATCGCGGACTATGGAACGTGTTTTCGAGAAAGGAGAGTCGAGCTCGCCAGCCAAGAGCGATACGCGCGAGAATCCGTCGAGCGAAGCGGCCTTTGCTCGAAAATGCCATTGATCTAGAAAAGAAAAAAAACACGCGCGACGCGCACACTCGCAACGCGTGCACGCGCACACGTACGTACCCCGAGTACGGAGAGAGAGGGAGAACAACGGTGGAAGAACGAAACAATAGAATCGAAGCGCGTTGCCGTATTATGCGGAATATCGTTTCGGTAAATAAACGAAAATAAAGAAAACAAAAGAAGCGTGGAAACGACGATGATAACGGTAAGGTGTCGGTATTGGTACTAGCGTTGGTTGTTACTATAATAATATTAATAATAATAATAGTTATAATAATAATAATAATAATAATAATAACAATAATAACAATAATATAACAAAAACAGCAACAACAACGATAACGATAATAATAATAACCTTGGAGAATCGATCGGCGTAGTTAGCGAGTTTAGCGCGCCCCTTGGCAAATCAAACTCGATCCTAAAGCGATTCGAAAATTTTCATTGGTCGCGTTACCGTCACTCGGCGCAGTCCCATGACGCCCTCGCGCGGCCGTCTCACCCACACTCGCGCGCCCTTCGCCCGTGTGTGCGAGAGCGCGTGCACACGGACGGCGTCGGGGAGCCGGGAAAATCGACTTTCCGCCGCTGCTGGCGTAGCGCATAACGCGCAGACCTCGGCTGGCGTTCCCGTTTTCGCTCGGCGACTCTGCGTCTCTCTCGCTCGCTCCTCGCCCTCCCCGCGCTCCATCTCGCTTTAAGCTTCGTCATCCTCGACGGGCGAGCGAGCGAGCGAGCGAGCGAGTGAGCGAACGAACGAACAAACGTACGAACGTACGAACGTACGAACGAACGAACGAACGAACGAACGAACGAACGAACCAACGAACCAACCAGCCGACCGACCGACCGACCGACCAACCAACGAACGCCTTCTCGAGTTGCCCGTGAGAAAGAGAGAGACGGACAGCCTCGACGAGCCGTGCGTACGCGGATAAATTTAGAAAAAGCCTCCCGACTTTTTCTTCCTCGCTTTCGAAACCCGTGGGCCTGCATAATTTTTTATTTTATTCGAAAATTAAAATTATTTTAATGTGGCCGTCTTCCCCTTTTCTCCTCTCGGTGGACGAGCGAACGAGCCAAAGAGCCAAAGAGCCAAAGAGCGAAAGAGCTCCCGTCTTACTTAAGAACGTTAAATCGTCGAGCGGACAAGGACGGAGCGTTGAAATTCCGCTGAAGCGAGCGAAAATTCCGATCGAGCGAGTCGAAGAGAAAGAGCGAGATGGAGCGAGACGGGAAAGGACGGAGAAAGACGGAGAAAGACGGAGAAAGACGGAGAAAGACGGAGAAAAAGAGGATAAAGGAGCTCGCTCGATCGCTCATAACCTAAAAGCGCGCGGCATCCAGAAGAGCCGGCTGAGAGATGCAGCTTTGCGCGTATCTAGCCTCTCTCTCGCGCGCACGGCTGCGACGGAGAACCCAAGTGACAGCTCAACGGTCGAAATTTTCGTACGTGTATAATGCAAAGCTGCCGCGTCGGGCTGCAGCGGCTAAGAGGGAGCGAGAGAGGGAGCGAGCGAGACAAGGACGAGGAACGGGGCGCGCGCAGACGGCGGCACATCGACGGATCCCGCGTTAAGCGGACGCGCCACTAGCGAATTTTTCTCCTCGTTCTCTTTTTTCGCTTCCCTTCTCGCGCGTTCGCGCCCGAGACTCTTCACGAGCTTTTGTAAATGTAAACAAGATCCTCTCGAGCGTCGCACGTGTGCCGCCCGGACGCGCATCGAACGTGTTCGGATGTGTGCGCGAGAGAGAGAGAGAGAGAGAGAGAGAGAGAGAGAGAGAGAGAGAGCGAGCCTGAGACGAACACGAGATGGAGCGGTGAGGGGACGGACGAGTCCCTCGATCGTTTACGCGCGTCCGATCTTGTCTCCGCTCGTCGTGGGTGCAGATGCGCCGGGGATGTGGGCGCGTCGCGGTGTCCTCTGTCCCGGACACCGCCATTCTCCGAGCGCGGACGATCGACCGATCCCGTGCTCGATCCCGTGCTCGATCCCATCGACTCCGCGGCTCCCGTATATTTAGATCTTGGAATATAATCTCGAAACCGGCTGCTCCGTGCCTCGAGCACCCGAGCGAGTCCTGCGCTTCCCGGGAATTCCCAAGGGGTTACGAGGCTCGGGTCGGTCGGCGACTCGCCAAGCTCGGTCCCGATCGACCGAGGCTCGAGCGATCCGACAACGACGACGATGACGACGACGATGACGACGACGATGACGGCGACGATGAAGACGACGGCAACGTCCACGTCGTTTCTTTCGGGTTCACTCGATATTTCTGATACTTTTGATATTTCAGGTCGGGTCGCGGCACCGGATCCCATTGGTAAAACGGGAATACCGGAGGAGTGGAAGCAAGGCTCGGAGGTTCGCTGGGTATAGGAACGTCGGGCGGCGTCGGTGGACGGGCACCTTAAGCGTCGTCGCCAGGGTGGGATGGGCGCGGCGGGGAGCGGGTCGAGGGAAGTATTGTGGGAGGGGGGGGCTGAAGAGGAGGGGAGCGACGGTCGGGAAAGGCGAGGGGCGGGGCGAGGCGAGGGCTGCGGCGGAGGTGCGAGCGAGAGCGGAGCGGGGTGGCGCCACCTCGCGGCTCGGCCGCGCTCGCCGCAGCGATCGCCTGGCGCTCGACGGCCAGCAGTCCGACGAGATCCGTCCGTGCAGTGGCGCGGCGTCGAGTGCGTGTATACTCAGAGAGAGAGAGAACGGAAGGCGCTCGGGAAATATACGGTAGTGGCCCATCCGCTCCCACGTAGCACCGAGGAAACGCGAGTGCGCGTGTGCGTTTCCCTCGGGAAAGAAGACCCGTATCTTCCCGCTTACTCGCGAATCCCAGGTCAGCGATCTTTACAGTCGCAGTCGACGTCGAGGGTAACGATTCCGCTAGAGATTCTCCGGAGCGAATCTCGACCGCGAGAACAACCTACCGACCGACCGACCGACCGACCGACCGACCGACCGACCGATCGATCAATCGACCGACCGATCGACCGATCGACCAACCAACCAACCAACCAACCAACCAACCAACCACCCAACCAAATAACCGACCGACCGACCGAGCGAGCGAGCGAACAACGATATCGACTTCTCTCTTCTAACCTCAATTAGAGCGCGCGCTCGTACGGCCGTCCGTCTGCCTGGCCCTCGCCGTCGCGAGTCACCCGCTGGGATTTAAACGCGCCTGTGCCGCGAGCCTCCCGCGAGTGCGACGGGGAGAGCGCTAGAAACAGAAACGGAGAGAGACGGAGGATCGTGTGTGTCACTGTGCGTTCGCGCGCGCGAGGCGAAGAGCAGGAGAGAAGAGAAAAGGAGCAACGAGGAGAGGAAAGAGGGAAAGAGGGAAAGAGGGAACGACGGAGAGTCGGTCCCGCGAAGAGAGACACACGGCGCTGACCAGGCAGCGACCGCGACGACTAAGAAGAGGAACAAGAGGAGCGAGCGAGAGAGCAGGAATTTCTCGCGTGGTCGCTCGTCCGCTGAGTCTCTCTCGCTCTTACGCGCTCGGTAGAGCACCGAGAGAGACGGAGGCCGACGGGACAAGCCCGTAGAAGGCCGCGGGGTGGGGGAAACCTCGAGAGCCGAGGAGGAAACGCCACCTAGCGGTGCTCGGACGCACAAGAGCTCCGAGCACGCACGCACGCACGCACGCACGCACGCACGCACGCACGCACGCACGCACGAACGTAAGCAGCACGCGCGGTGCCGACGGGGCCTTTGAGACCCACGAGCGAATCGCGCCGAGGCGCTGATCCACTGGAGCCGTCGTCTCCGTACCCGAACTCCAGGCGCACCGCAATGGCTTCCGTGAAAGACACGGCGACTTTCTTCGCCGAGGGCACGGCCACCCAGTTCGAGCACGTACTCAAGCTGTACCCGCAGGCGCTCAGGCTCAAGGCCGAGAACCACAAGTCCAAGAAGTCCGAGGAGCTCATCAAGCTCGACAACTGGTGAGTACGCGCACACGCGCCGCGAGACGTCGAAGGTGTTTGAGGAGGAGGAGGAGGTAGAGGAGGTGGAGGAGGTGGAGGAGGAGGATGACGATGAGGAGGTGACGGAGGTGGCGGAGGCGGTGGAGCAAGAGAGCACGAGAGAACGAGAGAGACCGCGACGAGGAGGAGGATGATGAGGATGATGATGATGATGATGATGATGTTGTTGTTGTTGTTGATGACGAGGTGGCGTAGGTGCTTTTGTAGGAGAGGCAGGAGGAGAAGGGGAGGACCGAACTTTCTCTCCCTCTCCGCGCACAACCCCCTTTTTTTATTTTACTCGGGCCGCTTCCTGCGCCCGAGAGGCGATCGAGCGGATGATGACCCGCGAGTCGAGGGTCCGTTTTTCCTTCGACCCGGGTCCTCGCGTCCTCGCGATGGTCCGTGGGATAGAGAGAAAGAGAATGAGCGAGAGAACGAGACGGAATGAGACGGAAAGAGAGAGCGATACCGAGCGACGGCGTTTTTTTCTTCCTCCGTGTGCGGCGCGGTAGGGGCTTCCGCTGCCTCTTCGATCGCGAGAGAGAAGGAGAGAGACGCGCTGCGACGGCGACCGGCGCGGTCCTCTCTCTCCGTCTCCCCGTTGCCCCCACCCCGTCGCCTGGAGTTTTTCAAAAGCGAGCGTTTTTTGTTTTCATTTCCCCGGAAGGGGTTGACGCCGGCCGGCTTCTTCCTCCTCCTCCTCCTCCTCCTCCTCCTCCTCCTCATCCTCCACCACCGCCTCCTCCGCCACCTCCTCCTCGTCATCCTGCGCCTCCGCCTGTTCCTTTTACACGCGATTCCTTGGAACGCGTAACGTGCGACCGAACCGTAACGCCGCGACGGGCGCGAGATTCCGTGGACGTCGTTTGCCCTTGCTCTCGGCGCTCTTTGTCACGACCAAGGAAACATTGACATTCCCACGTTGGATGCAAAACCCGTGCCTCCCGGTGAGCCGCTATTTTTAACGCCTCCGTCGTAGGTCGATCGCTACGGGGTTGTACAGGGAATTGTAAAAAAAGCCCCGACGCTCGTTTCGCGTCTTATCGTTGGTCATTGGTTCTTACGGCATCTCGATGAGTTTGCTTGGTCGAGCGCCGCTCGGAACTATTATTTTAGCCACGTAAACAAACCGCCTCGGTCCATCCATCCATCCATCCACCCATCCATCCATCCATCCATCCATCCATCCATCTCCGAATCCTTGCGCGAACCGAGCCCCGCTTTTCTTTTGTTGCATCGTTGCCGTCTTCCCTCCTTTCCCCCCCTTCCCTCCCGCCTCCATCACTCCTCCCTCTCATCGTTGTTTTCTTGTTTTCTTGTTTTCAATTTTCTTACCCGTTCTCTCGCTTTTCTTTTCCGTAATTTACCCGGATTCTATCTCGCTTCCCTTCCACTCGCGAATCCTTTATCCGACCGAATTCGCGCTCCGCCGTTCTTCCTTTCTATTCTCGCTCGGACGGAAGCTTATCTTTGAAAAGCCGAAGTAAAGATCTTTGCCGACCGGCGTGGATTCGGAATAAAACAGCGTCCGCTTCATCGGTTTTTTTTCTTTATTTTGGTATTTCCCAACCAAAGCCCGACGATCAATTTTAATTTAGCGTCTCGATGAAAGGGGCGACGTTGGCGACGCTGGCGACGCTCACCAGGTAGGACGAAAGAAGAGACTCGTTAACCCGGACTTTGAAAGCGGAGACGCGACCGTCGCGAAAATTTTCCTCCTTCCTCCTGAAATGGAAGCGACCCGCGCCCGTAAAGAAAAACTCATCCTCCGCACCTAAAGACGCCTAGTAATTCTAGCAATTCCAGCGTCGTCGAATTTTAGCGTTGGCTTCTTTTATTCCTTCATTTTTTTTCACAACTTCTTCCTTTATTTACGGCTGCTACTCGAAAGTCGAACCAAGTCGCCGAAATCGCCGAATTATTTCGATATCCGAACGTTGAACGTCGAACGACGAACGACGAACGACGAACGACGAACGACGAACGACGCATCGGTTTCTTTTCGTCACCGGATTCGGATTTCGCGCGACCGAAAACAATTTCCCCAAATTCACGGGATTCCTCGTTCGACTCGTTCGACTCGTTCGACCCGCGATTCGTTGAATTTCTCGGAAAAGGACACGATCGTTAGTTTCTGCGTCGTCTTCGAGTCGATTCTTCGCGAAACGCGATTTCTCCTCGAAAAACGGAAATCTTTCCTCGAGGGTTTTAGAATTACATGCCAATGTTTATAAGTGACGGTACGTCGCGTAATTACCGGTAACGATAATCGTAACGACAGTCTTTGAACGTACGCGATGAATTTCTTCAAATTTTTTTTTATACCTTTTACGAAGCTTATCGAAAATTTTTATTTCAACTCGCTTTATTTTTAATTGGACGTTCCGTAACGTTATATATTACATCTCTCGTTTATTCCGTAAGGCACTGTATCGTTTAAATACTCGAAACGCGTTATTAATAGAAGTTTTATGCTGACTTGTAAACTAATTCTCGTAGTTAAAAATAGCATGAAATAAAGAGTGCATTAAACTATGTAAACTATTTACCAATAAAACCAACGATCGGCATAAAAATTGAATTCGCGTAGCGAAACGCCCGACGTAAAGTTTAGGCCGTTAAATTATAAGTTCCAGCGAACGTCGTTCGAACGAGCGAAATAAAATACGATCGAATCTTCGTGTAAAAAAATCGATGGATCGAGTCTCGCGGTCGCGTATCGATTATTAAAGAATTCAATACCGCGAGGAACGAAGTCTTTTCCACGGGAAGAAGATCCCGTGGAATCCTCTACGAGCGTCTTCGAGATCAGGTTGGAGGGTGGTAATCATTTTTATGCGTAATCGTTTTCACGGTTAGGACGACGTATGAGGTTCGACGTATTAGGTTCGACGAATCCGATCTCGATGTTTACGTTCGACTCGCGACGCGAGCAATTATCGCTCGGACGACAGGGAAGAAATTAAAAAATCTCGCGATTCGAAATCTGTAAATACCCTCGTCTCGGTTTTCGTAAACTTTATACGGTTTGGGTATACGCGTTTGGGAAAAGTGTGCGGATGTTTGGGTTCTTGGTTCGTTCGGGATGGGAAGATCCCGAAGTAAAGGTCGTCGGGAGTCGAATCCGAGGAGGAGAGCGGAGTCGAGAGCGAGTAAAAAGCGAAGGGTCGGCTTCGTCGTCGCGGTCGTAGATACGATAACAAAAAGGAGGTCTCGCATCTGCCGGGATCGTCGTTGCGTTATCCCCCGAAAGTCCGGGACACCGAAGTCGCGACTACCCTCGATAATGAAGCGTCGAGGAGAGAGGAAGGGTGAGAGGAAGGGTGAGAGGGAGGGAGAGAGAGAAAGATCGGATCGTTTTCTCCCTCTGCGGCGAATCGGCGAATCGGCGACTCGGCGACTCGGCGACTTTCTTTCGCAAGATTAATCGAGCCGAACTCGCGTTGTCATCTCGTCGGCTATTGGCGCCGGACTGTGCAACTCGTTGCGTACGTGTTTCCTCTGTACCGTTCTTTTCATTCCCTATTCTAGTGACTTGTGGCTAAGTATGCGTGCGCGCATGTCTTTGTCTCTCTCTCTCTCTCTCTCTCTCTCTGTGTCAAGGTTACTTACGAGATCTCTCGTTGGCTCTCTCGTTGGCTCTCTCGCACCTGTAGGTCGCATCGTCGATTACGTTGCGGCTTTTTGCCGCGCGGTCTTCCTTTTTTTTCAATTTTCATTTTCTTTTTTCTTCTTTATTTTTCTTCCAACCTCCCGTCGGCCGGATTTTTTTCCCGTCCCCGTGTGCGGCTCTTTTCATTCGATGATGCGCGACCGCGAACTCTCGGTTCGTTCGCGTTCGGAATGAGTTATTATTCCTCCGTTACGACGAAGATTTTTCTTATTTCATTTTTTATTTATAATTTTTCCTTCTCATCGCGACGGCCGTAAGGAAACTTACTCGAGGCTTCTCCGACGTATTTATTCAACTCGAAGGAGGAACGTCGTTGGAGCGTCGTTGGAAGCTCGAGAAGGCGATACTTTTTCTTGAATCGCGGGTCGGAACGGGGGGAAGTGCTAAGATCGACACTTTAGGGTTCGATGTAAGAGTTTCTTATGGCTTCGTCTCTTCTCCGAAAGGTTTTAAGAGCGACGCGTTCGTTTCGTTTAAAAATTTAATCGTACGAGTTGAATCCTTATATTCGACCGAACGTCTTTTCGTCCGCACGCGGGATTTATCCGTCGGATATATTTTTATCGTGTGCGTAAGAGTTATAAAATACCGTTTTAACTTAATATAAAAATTTTACGTCGATTATTAGACTCAACGAACCTTTTTACATCCGTAAACGCGTTTTTCGAACGACACCGTTAAATTATTGAATTTGGTATTATTCGTCGGTGGGAATTCGTTTGGATATATAAACTAAACGAAAAACCGTATTGATTTTTCTACGGGATTAAGTTACGATTACTATCGCCTTCGAGTTATTCCAATTTATATTTTTGGTTTTTCGTAATTCGATAGAACGCGTTTGTTACGTACAGCCATTGTATTCGTTCTGTGACATGTATTTTTAAACGTAAAAAACTTGGGCTAACGTAAATATATGTTGTTATTGTTGAATAAATAGATTTCAAATTCGAGCTTTTGTTTATCTTTTTTTAAACGGTAAACAAGAATTTCCGAATAATGTAAAAAAATATCCTCTATTTATTATATTTGATATCGAATTTTCAAAGAATTTAAAATAAGCCTCGAAAAGTTGTATCGTTGCCTTTGTGATATTTTAATGTCGACGTTTATGTTTCAGGTACCAAAATGAGCTCCCAAAAATGATTAAATCTCGTGGAAAAGATGCCCATTTAAATCACGAAGAGTTGGTCCAGACTATGAAATGGAAGCAAATAGTAAGTTTACTCGCGTATTAAATATTCTATTATGTAACGAATAAGTTGATCTATATATACTCAAAATTTGGTTTATGCGGGATTTGGCATTATTTCGATAAGTAGAAAAATATGTTTACTCGTCGTATCTATTTATCAGCAATAAATTGATAAACTTTCTTAAATGAGTTATAAAACGATTTATCGACTTTGTCGGTAATACGTTCGAAGGACATTTTCATCTATCAACGATTAATCCACGATTATTCAACGATCATTCAACGATCATTCAACGATCGCTATTGCTATTAAACTTGGAATAGAACGTATAAATCTTGGAAGAGTGCAATAAATTTCTAAAGTTGAACAAATGCTTGCCGATTTATATAAAACTTGGATGGTTTTAACTAATTAGTTAATTCTTTTTTATCCTACGAGTAGTAGAGTTTCTCGCGTTCACCGACGATTACCGATCGCATAAAATCGAAGCGCGCCAATTATTTCAAAGAATTTTCTATTACGCGATCGCGATCACGTATCGGATACGAAGAGCGAGTCTTACGCAAGGAATACCAATGGTAAAACGGACGAACGGATCGATAAGAAATTTCGTGGGATAGAAGCGAACGTTGGGTAAATTGGAGAAGAAAATGAAAGACCCGCGACAACGAAAGAAAATCGCGGAGAGCGTTACCGAAAGAAAAAAGTATGCAACCATAAAACTGGGAGACGTTTCTAACGCGAGCCAACTTCGCTCGATCCGTGTGTTCGCAGCGCGGCAAGTTTTACCCGCAGCTCTCGTACCTGGTTAAGGTGAACACGCCCCGGGCGGTCATGGCCGAGACGAAGAAGGCGTTCAAGAAACTCCCGAACCTCGAGCAGGCGATCACGGCCCTATCGAACCTCAAGGGTGTCGGCACGACGATGGCCTCGGCTCTCCTCGCGGCCGCCTCACCCGAGAACGCGCCCTTCATGGCCGACGAGTGTCTCATGGCCATACCCGAGATCGAGGGCATCGACTACACGACCAAGGAGTATCTCAACTTCGTGCAGCACATCCAGAACACCGTGGAGAGGCTCAACAAACAGAGTGAGTCTCGCTCCCGGGCTTCTTTCGGGGAACACGGTGTATTTGCTTTGGAAAACGCGAGTCATCCGAAAATTTCTAGCTTCTGTCCACGGACCTAAGTTTTCTTCTCCCGTTCCTTCTCCCTTTTTTTTCCGTTCCTTCTCCCTTTTTTTTCCGTTCCTTCTCCCTTTTTTCTCCCTTCCTTCTCCCTTCCTTCTCCCTTCTTTCTCCCTTCTTTCTCCCTTCTTATTCGTGCCTTCGAAGCTGCTACGTACGCAACATTTCGTCAAGACAGATAGACTTTGGTCCAAGAAGCCGCTTCTCTTCAGTTTTTATCGAGTCATTTTCAATAACGGCGAACTCCCGCGGGGTAAATCGTTATTTTCGATATTTCATTCTTTTTTCGCGATGATGCTTTCACCAAATCTAGATTTACCAATTCAATTCTACGTGGCTATCGACGTTTTTATCGTAGGACCAAGTTTTCAAATTTCGCGAGATGTAAAGGTAAAATTAATAAACACAAGATGAAAAGAAAATAAAAAAGGAACAAATTCATGAAACGTGATATTTTCTTTATTTTTTTTTTTATCCATATCGATTCGGATAAAGCGATAAATATAAGTGGTGATATATTTTTGGAATTTTTCTTAATTTTTTTTCTAGTGAACGTCATTTTTTTAACAACGGAAATTTAAATACTACGAAACAAATTAGGAACGAGCTTTCACGTATGGAATCGTGCATCATTTATAAAAATACGATCCGATCACGGAACGACGGAAACAGTTTACGTGTAAAATACATAAAAAATCATATTCGATAACTTTATGTATTTTCATCCGTCTTCCACTTTTGTGTCAAAACTTATAATTCGGTGACTCGTGTTCGTTGTATTCGTTATAAACCTTCTGCCTTTTTAAATATATTTGCTATTCGTTCGAGTTACTTATTAAAAAATTAAACGTAAGGAAGGAACAATTATCTTTGTTCCTTTGCAGCATAAACAATGTGCGCCACTTCGTTTACGCAAAAAGAAAAAAAAGGAACGGGAGGTCTTATTAAAAATTCTAAGCTTTCTCGGGGTCTTCGAAAACGTAATTACTCTTGTTTGCGCTACAATTATTTTTGTTCCAATAATTAAATTTTTAATAAGTAGCGAGAATTTTCTTTGTTAACGAGACGAAACGCGTTCCGGTCGCTCGGGACGACGATCTTTGGGCTCCCCGGGATTTGGCGAGACGAACGAACGAACGAAGCTACCTCGGGAAAAAGCAAACCGTCCCGGGCGAACCCGAAACTCGTCCTCGAGAGAAAGAAAGAAATAACCGTACGGGTCCTCCTCCCGACCCGTCCCTCTTCTTTGCAGACACAAACGGCAACTCTTGGAGTCCGCACCGCGTCGAGCTCGCCCTGTGGACTCACTACGTCGCCTCGGAGCTTAAGCCCGAGCTGCTGGACGGCATCCCCGAGTGCGGCACCACCGAGAACGGCAACTCGCACCCCGCGAGCAACGGCGAGTCGGCCCAGGAGCCGGCCTCCGACGACAGCAACCAGGATCAGCTGTTACCCGCGGGTGTGGTAGTCGGTAACAGCGCCGGGGCGACGGTCCTCACGGCGACGAGCAACAACGGGGACGCGGCCCCGGTGCCGACGGCTCAGGCCGTGGCCAACGGCAAGGCGCCCCTCGCTCCCTCGGCCGCCCTCGACGAGAACAGCACCACGACCTCCTTCACCGAGGACTCGCTCGACAAGCCGGCGACGCCCTCCGGAGCCGTGGCCGCGCCCTGCGACGACACGAACGATTCGCTGCCTACGAACGAGGACAGCAGCAGCTACGCGACGCCGAGGCCGACGGACGAGAGCGAGGCGGGTACCGAGGAGGACAGCTCCCAGGACTCGGTGCGCGAGCCGCCGACGAAGAAGAGCAAGAAGTGACCCGTCGCGGCGAACCGAGCGAGGACCGCCGCCAAAGCCGACGCCGATATCCTGCTCTGATCGCGAGGCCACTGACTAACCGCGACCGTGCGACGACGACGAGCTTCGGTTTCATCATTATCATCATCATTATCGTCCGCAGCAGCGCGGCAGCATCGCCATCATCGTCATCGCCATCGCCATGGACATCGACATCGACCTCGACCTCGACCTCGACATCGACATCGACATCGACATCATGGGACTCTTTTTTTAGCCTGCCCGACGGAAGAGCCGAGGGGAAGCGAAGAGAGAGAGAGAAAGGGAGAGGAGAGCGCCAAAAGCGCCAAGAGCGAGAAGAGCGAGAAGAGCGAGAAGAGAAAAAAGAGAGAAATAATAAGAAAGAGGGCGTTTTTCACCACATGGTTAAATATATATATATATATATATATAAATAAATATATATATATTATATGCATACATAAGTAAATCAATTATATTTAGATGTGTATGTATATCGCGAGTCCGAGCTATGCACACCGACACACTTGGAATACGGACACGCACGCGTACATTGGATTGGAGCACTACCTACACCAGCGATGAGCCGGAATCGCACCGTTGACGGTGCCTTCGTCCTTTCTTTTTTTCTTTTGGTCTTCTCGTTTCGAGCAGGTGTAAAGGTGAACGAAGACGCAACGTAGACTCATCGACAGTAGCAGTAAGCAGCAGCAGTAAGCAGCAGCAGTAAGCAGCAACAGTAAGCAGCAGCAGCAGCAGCAACGACAGCAACGGTAGCAGCGGCAGCAGCGACTCCGTGAACTGCGCGAACTTGAAATTGTTGTATATCTTCTTTCTTCTTCATTTCCGTCGATGTCTCCTCCGTTCGCTGATTATTATTATAATTATTATCATTATGTTTTCTTCTATTCTTAATTATAGTTTTTACAGTACATAAAAAGCAAACCACTCTACGATTCGTCCGAGGTCGGCGGGCCCTTAACTCGAACCAACAGAGGCGGCGTCTACGCGTTGTTCCGCTAACGGGTGCCGCACCCAAACGACCGAACCCGTCGTCTCTTTATTCGATCGCAGAAATTTCATGACAAATTAAACGTAGATTCTCGCTGATTTCGCGCCCGCGAATCTCGCCTGGCGGTTCCCTTCGAGTTCGATCTTCCTCCCCCTTTCGTCGTCGTTCATTACAGCCTCCGTTCGCGCCTCTGATGGTCCGCGAGCAAAGGGCACGCGAGTACGAACTCGCGCTATTCCCTTGAGAATCCCTCCCCGATTCCTCTCCAATGAAGACGAGAAGACAGAATGCGAGAGAGAGAGAGAGAGAGAGAGAGAGAGAGAGAGAGAGAGCGCGAGAGCGAAAGATTATACGATCTAATATAGTTGCGTTGTAACGGATGAGTTGTGCGAGAACGCGGCGACAAAGGCGGTGGCGCTGGATATTACGATAATATTAAAGTAATTAATAATAACGATAATCTTAAATACTATCGAATCATTACCATAATTTATATACCTAAAGATGGAAGAGAGCAAAGGAGAAGAACGAGAGAAGCAACGAAAGGAAAAAATATTGAAAAGATAAAAAAAAAAAAAAGAAATAGAAACACGTTGCACGTCGGAGTGTGTTGCATAAAAGCAAACCAAATACCTTGTAAGTAAACATTTAGAAGCAAAAGTAATTATGAGTTACTATTATTAAAATAAATAAAGAAAGAAAAAGTAACGAAAGGAAAAAAGGCGAGAGGTTAGGTAGCGCGACAAAAGAGGTTATCGCGTAGAAAATATACGAAGAGAGAAAGATAAAAGAGTGCGAGCAAAAAAACATCGATCGGACGGGGCAAAAGAAAGAAGGTAGAGACGATGGACCTGCGTAACGCACGCGCGAACGCAGTCGTTGGTCTTCTGTACAGGGATTTAATTAGTATTTTTGCATAACGTTTGAATGAGAATGAGAATGAGAGCGAGAGAGAGCGAGAGAGAGAGAGAGAGTAGGAGAGAGCACGGGTGCGCGAGAGATAAGGAAATAACGAGAGATCGGAGCGTACGTACCGAACGAAAGGAGAAGAAAATTATTTAAATAAACAAAAAAGCAGACGTACGTAATAACGATTAAAAATAAAGAGCGGAGCGGAGCGAGCGTTGCGATACATTGTACGCGTACGAGGCGGCAAAGTAACGAATCGGTCGGAAGCTGGAAATCGTCCGCGAGTGTTCCTTCCAATTTTATAAATATACGTATGATGATATATTATATATATTTGTAATGTAGCGAACCCGCGAAAGAACGAAGGCGCGGACGTGGACGTGGATACGAGCTGGGATACGAGCTGGGATACGAGCGGGGATACGAGCGGGGAATAGGATCGAGTTTACGGAGAAGACGAAGGAGAACGTCGAGACCGAACGCGTCAGCTGCGTGAGAGCTCCACAAGTGGTCGCACACGCGTACGTACACACCCACTCGCCCCTCGTACACGCCGACACGCCGACACGCCGACACGCTTCTCTACATACGCTCGTACGTGCAGGCATATACGCGCATCACGCGCATCGACCAGTGTGTAAAGCGAAACGAAAATCGGGAGAACGAGGAGAACAGGATAAACGAGAAATTAACGATGAACTTTATGTACGTTGTTGTGCTCCAGCATCCGCCGAGCGAGCTCGGAGTTACTCCGCGATAAGGTGGCGAGCGAACGGGTGAAGAGGCAAGAGGAGGTAAAAGGTGGTAAAAGGTGGCAAAAGGTGGCAAAAGGTGGCAAAAGGTGGCAAAAGGTGGCTAAGTGAGCCGGGAGCACGGGGAGGGGTAAACGAGGTCGGACCGGGGCGGGAAACGACGATGGAAATTTTCGAACGCGTTTTTCGCGACTCCAACGAAATATACCGTCCAGTCGATCCTACCCAACCAAGTCGTAATGATTATTAATTATATTTATTCCGCGCGGTAGAGCCTCCTTTCTCCACCTTTCTCCTCCTCTCTCCTCCTCTCTCCTCCTCCCATCCCCACCCACTCGTTCTTCAACTTTTCATTTTCCAACTTCCGGCGTCCATGAATGATGTAGCTCCGGTCGTGCGTCGGACCCAAGTCCTGTATATGTATTCGGCACTTGGCTCCGACGAAAACAGCAACAACAAAAATATGAAAAATCGATTTAGTTATTAATTTTTGCCTTTTTATTACGTAGCGTGTAACGAATCGTTCTACCCTTCATCCCCCGTTCCTCCCACTCATCGATCGATCGATTATTTCTTTCTCGTGCGCGCGAGCGTACAAAACATTCCAAGTCTCATCCTTTTTCTTCGATTTTCTCCCTTTTTTTATTACTATTATTTCTACTATATTATCGTTACGACATTATTTTTACTATTATTATAATTATAATTATTACTTAATCCTCGTTTCTCCCATCCGCTGACGCGTAACAACGCGCTCGAACGGGAGGATGGAAAATAAATTTGTAGTCGTCCAACTCGCACGGAGAAAAGTAAGAAGGATGTTCCTTTTCTTCTCCGAGCGATTCTTGGTTTTCGTTCGTTTTTCCGATCGATCTTAATTTTTTATCAATTGTAAAAAAAATTATCCTCGGTGATCCTTGCCGTGACTCTGAATGTCGAAGAGAGAGAGGGAGAGAGAGACGATGAGTCGTCCATTCATTTTCTTTCGTTGGTCGATCCGCTTCAATTTTTTCGCAACTCGCTCGTCGCGAGGAGAAAGAACGACGAAAGGACGAAAAGTTTTTAAACAAAACTGCCAAATGGCAAGAAAACTGCCGCCTCGAGCCGCTTTTGAGTTTCGCTCGCTGTCCAAGTGACTTTTTGCACGGATGTTCCGACGTTTCGATTAAATAAATGTATGAACAAAAAAAAAACCTTTTCGTTTACTTTTTTTTCTTCGTTTCACGCTCCTCGGTCGCGATTCATCCGCGTTCGATCGATCGTCCCGTAATTTTGGCGCTATCCGCCGATAATTCCATCGATAACGATGGAAACGCGTTTTCGATTCGGCGATCGCGTTACCGAAAGACGATACAATTTCGCTTGGTCGCGTTTTTGTACCTCCGTAATCTCGAGGGTTGGAAGGAAGGTTGGAAGGAAGGTTGGAAGGAAGGTTGGAAAAACGTCGTCGCGAGGATAGAGGATAAAATCCAAATGGACGTGTTCGCGAAGAGTAAAATTGAGACGTCGCGTCGACTCCGAGGAGTCGAGGGGGAAGCGAACCTTGAAGGATCGATTCGGCAAGGACCAACACCGAGAAAATAATCATCCCGCGAGCCGATCGCTGGGATCATCGAAATTCAAATTTCACGTATTTCGTTACTTAATTTATTACGCTCGATAAGAGCCAGGAGAACCAGAACCGAAGGTCGAGGGAGATTTACTTGGAATAGGGTTGAATCGAAGATTACGTTGGGCATTCGCGCACCGATCAACGTTTTAAAATAAAATTTAACTATTCGAGTAAATCGTTGTAACGTTTATTTTTTTATTTTTTCTTTTTTCTTTTTTCTTTTTGCTACGATTTCCCTTCGAACGATCAAGGTCGCGATCAAAGATGCGTTGATACCGAATCAGTGATATTTTGTAATAGTACCAGCTTTACGATAACTTACCTGTTGCATTCGAAAATTTCGCGTTAATCGCTAGTCGGTTCTCTCTAAAAATTTTAGAGTGAGTTTTTGACTCTATTTTCGTATACTTGGTTACGTATACGTACTTAATCTCACGCATATTTGTACACCAAAACTTACGATAACTTGTGAATAAAGTTGATAATTATACGATTTTTTTTTTTTTGTTTTTTAATATATAATTACGATTAATTATGTTAATAATTTTCGCCTTAGCAAACGTTTTTACGTTGACGAACGGTAGATAATTAAAATTAAAAAGGATCGGATCTACGAGGCGCCTCTTGGCTCGATCTAGTCGCTCTACTTTAACGTGATAGTTCATTGTAATTAAAGTTGGAGTGCCGACTCCTGTAAAGAGCGAACTTTAATTCCTGTTAGAGTGGAATCCCAGTCTAAAAAGTTTAGAGAGATATTTCTTAACGCTCGAGGATAAAATTTGATCGCGAGTGGAAGCGTTGGTTTAAAAAACTTTTGCGTAATATTGTACCTTAAACGATAAGATCCTAACGAATAAAAGCAAAAATAGCGAATAAAATAAAAAATAAAAAAAAAAATATGAAAAAGTAATTTATATACATACGCATAACTAGCGCTGAATATTATAAATTTAGGTATTTCACTTATGGCCTTACAAAGATAAACAAAACAGAGAGAGTTTAAAAGGCGAAAGAAATAAAGGGATACAAAAGTGAAAAATTAACGTTGTTGAACTTTTGATTTTTCACTTTCCGCCATACACAGTCGGTCCATTTTTAATTCTACATTCTCCGAATCAACGGAGAGGACGAAGGAAAGATGAAAATAATAATAATAATAATAATTGTAATAATAATTGTAATAATAATTGTAATAATAATAATAATAATAATAAAAGAAAAAGAAAGAGATAAAAACACCGACTTACGACGTAAAAAAATTGTACGCAGTACCGATCGTGAGACGGATGTATACTAATTAATTGTTAATTAAATGATTCCACTTTAATAAGGGCGAGCAAGAGCGAAAATAAGTCTAAAGTCTAGTAGCGCTGACGCGAACGAAAAGTGAGAAAAAAATAAGTGACCCGACTGCGATGTGAACGATGATAAGAAATGAAGAAAAAAAAGATGCGATTATATGAAAAGTGAGCGATTATACGATGATTATTATACGATGCGATGATACGACGACGATGATATCGAAGACGACGCGTACGAAGGTGTCGAGAAGGAAGAATAAAAGAAAATAAAAATACGAGAAAGAGACTTCGATCGTCGCCTAATCGCGCGTTGACGAGGGACGATTATAATTATCAGAGTGAATATTAATGTAGTGGACGATTATTTAAAAATAAATAAGAATAATACGAGAGATTGTTGTGCTTTTAGTTGGTCCATTGTACGATAAACAAGCATAGTGCTCGACATTTTTTATTTTATTGTTCCTTTACATTTTTTATTATTTTTGTTTTTTTTTTTTTTTATTTACCAACTTTACCATCCGAAGATCCACGTAACAATGATACGTTATAATTTTGCTTAGGTTTTCGCGACGTTGAAAACCTTCCTACAAAACTTGAACTACTCCTTTTTAAATTTTAATTTATTTTTCACGAACGGCGTAAAGTAAACGACGTTCCATTTTTCTTTCCTTCCTTCTTTCTTTCTCCTTCTTTCTTTCTTCTCATCAAACAGCACTAATTCTGTAATATTTATGGAACCTATAATTGTTCCCTTGCATCGTTATTATTATTATTATTATTATTATTATTATATAGTTTTAATTTAAATAAACTATTCCGCACTTTTTTTTTAAAAACTTGTGCTATTTTTTTAATTTAAGTCAAAAGAAAGAAATGTTTGCAAATGTGTAAATTAAATCGAAATTATGCTGTATTTTCATTTATCTCGATATGAAATGCAATACGCCAAGAAAATTATATTATTTGTATTAACAAAAGTTTATTAAAATATGTTCAAATTAAAAATAACCAGACATTTTTATCGTAAAAACTATTACTTAAACACGATACATCCCGTCAAATCTTTTAATAAATTATCGTTTACATATTTTTTAGCTACGAGCAAACTTTTATCGATAATTTTTTATTCGTCACCTTCGTTATTTCGATAAAAAGGAACTAGTCAATGCCGACATCTCGTTCGAAGGTAATACTGCCGAATTTGAATATTAATCGCATCGAGCAAACACAATTTACAAAATTTTTCTCGATGATAAGTCTCTTAAACCGTTATCTTATTAATTTATTCGTTCGAAGCGATAGGAATATTTACAGTAGATTCATAAAATTACGCTCGGAAAATAAAGGTTAACGATGATTTACTTCATACATAATTCATATTCGTAAAAAGGTTCGTTATTTTATCGAAACTCTAAGTTAAAAAAACGAGAATATTCGGTATAAATATTTTAATTCGCCGTTTAAATATCTCTTTTAAAAATACAGCATCTTTTTCGTTTTAGAAATTTATGGCTCTATCGCTGCACCGATCCGTAATTATAAACACGGGTATTAAAAATTTTGAACGTCGATTCTACGCGATGGAGAAAATTCGCTTAAAAGTAAATATCTTATCCCATAAAAACGTTTTATTCGAGGCAAATAACTTTATCCACCATTAATAATGCGTAACAATCTCGGGGATCGCTAAATCAACGGTTAAAGTAAACAAGATGTGCTTCCGCGAGCGTAACTTAATTAGCCAATGAGAACTAACTGGACTAGGTAATATCGCAAACGACGAGAGTAAATCCGTGTCTACTCGATCGATACGCGTCGGGAATACCTCCTGACATTTCTGACATCGATCGGTTCGATGCTCCAACCGGACGTAACTAGTAAATCTTATTACTTCGCTCAAAAGGACAAAACGGATTACACCGGGACTTGATTCGAGCGATCCGTCCAACAATAGCTGATTAAATATTCTGAAATGTCTACGTTTCTTTTTAAGCGTTCTTGAGTCTTGAGTTGTTGCATCGAAAAAGACTTTCGTACCGTGTAATCTCCAATAATTCACGCGTATAATACACAGTTTTGGCTGCGGAGACGGAATTTTTGGCTTTTTAGCGATTAAGTTGAATAGTCGTATCGACAATAATTTTATTCGAAACTGAATAACGTTTCGACCACGCAAATTACGCGCGTCATTTATATTATTTATTTGAAACATTGTGCAAAATTTTTATTTTTACCGAAACAGCGACGTTTTTCTTAGTCAAAGCTAATAATAATAAGAATCGATAACCGGACGTATCTATTCTAAAAATAATTACGATAACTCCGAGTAAAGTTGCGCTCGAAGAGCGATGTAATTATTTAGAGTACGATATCCCCGTACTTTGCATCGATGCTTGCAACAATTATGAATTTCTTACGTTACATTCCACAAGTTACTTTAATTCGGTGCGAAAGTAGCGATCGGATTCTAGAATTCAGAGACTAGGATTCAGAGACTAGGATTCAGAGACTAGGATTCAGAGACTAGAATTCCAAGAAGCTCGGTATAAGAATACGAATCGATCTTAAAAACGCGTTAGTAAGAATCGACAACTCGATGGAAATTTGCCGTTCGCGATCGAAAATTAATTTTGTTCGGCTCCGACGCGATACCAAAGGTTGCAAATAAAAAAATTCTACTCGACCGCGTAAATTATGGAGAACCGAAACGACGACGACGACGACGACGACGACGATGACGAGGACCGACGTTGGATCGTCGATATTCGATCGTTGCTAAATTTAAAATTCGCGATACGAGTAGGAATTCTCGATACGCTCGAGACGAGGCCGGTCCCGAAAGTTTTTTTCACCTTGTTACGAACCGAAGGTACAACGGAGTTCCCGTAATTGCGCGAGATCACGAACTCGAGCGTCGAGAAGAAAAATCGAAGTGGACGAGTGGCAACCGAAATTTGCCTGCGCGTGAAAACCCCGAACTCATTCGTACGAAGCACCTAATCACGTCGTTTGGATAATGATACAGGAGAGGAACGGATGCAAGTCGAAGGAGAGAACCGCCTTCCTTTCTTCGAGGGCCCGAATCCGTCGGCTTTCACGACGGACGATTCGCATCTTCGAAAGTCGAGCGAGAGAAAGTCTCGGCTTTCTCTCCGCAGAATTTCATCTCTCGCGCGGCGAGTTTCGCAATCCCCGGCGAAAGGGCGAACGCGTATCGATTCCGGAGCCTCCGATCGTCGCGACGAGAAACGACTCGGAGCTCCTTTCGACCGCCTTTCGACCGTCTTTCGACCGTCTTTCGACCGTCTTTCGACCGCCTCTCGACCGCCTCTCGACCGCCTTTCGAACGAGGATACGCTTACGAGTTCGTTCGAGTCCTCGGAAGAAGTCTTCCAAGGAAGCGGTCCGTCGTAAAGTAGCATAAAAAAGACCGAAACCCTCGAACGCGGACTCGGGCCTCGAGGACCGGAGACTCACCGAGGGAGAACGATCCCCGGCTATTTCCCGAGGCGCCTCCTCCTTCGCCTGGCGGAGGTCGACGACCCCAACGGCGTCGATATCGGCCGCCACGGGGGCGGAAAGGAGGGTACGGGGTCACGCGCTCACGCACACCCCCGTGACCCAATGGGACGTGACCTTTCCCGAGCCCCGCGCGACCCTCCCGACGGTCGGAGGGTGTCGCTCCGCCCTCTCCGAGTACGTGCACGCACTCGCCACCCCCGACGACCGATCCGCTTCTCCTCCCGAATCGCTCGTGACCTTAGCGGGGAGAGCGACCGACTCGTGAGTCGTTTCGCTTTTATGGAAAATCAAACGCCCCCACCGCGTCACGTGTGCGGAGAGGCGACGACGACAACGAGGAGACAGCCGACCTCGTGCGCCTCGTCGCCTCGTCGCCTCGTCGCCTCGTCGCCTCGTAGCCTAATCGCCTTGACGCCTCACCGCCTCACCGCCTCACCGCCTCACCGCCTCACCGCCTCATCCTTATACCGATCGATCGACACTGTGACGATCCTCGGGGATGACGTTCCACGAGATTGACGATTGATTTCGTTGTCCGATTCGCCAACTTGACCCTTTGAGTCGCTTCTTCCTGTTTTCTTCCCTTTGTCTTCCCTTTTTTTCCCCTGCTCTGCAAATAGTTGGAGTATTTCGATTATAGCTTTTTCTTTAGTACCTCATTTTCTTTTCTGCTATGTACGTAGTAACAACCTGTCGCTTTCATGTCCGCCGTAAACGTAAAATACTTTATTATCTCGTAAAAATTATTCGAAAGAAAACACAATATAATAATAGTAATGCTATTATTAACAACGGATGTAATGGAAAAATCAAATGTTTATATTTTTTTATTATACGTCTCGTTTCCCTTGAAAATTTTTTAGAACTTTATCCCACCGGCTCCGAAACTTTATCTTTAACGTAAAAATGTTACGGTAACGGGGCGAAATTGTGGCATTAAAGCGTATAATGGATAAATAATTACACGTCTCGACTTCAAATTAATAATATAACTTCGAATAAAAATCGCGAAAACGCAGCTTTTGAATTGATAAATCGCCGTTTTAAATTCAAATCGTACTCGAGCAAAAACGGTATTTTATCTCGAGAGTCTAGAATGAATGGTTATGAAACGTAAGAATATTACCGGCTGTCATTCGCACTACCATTAACCGTTCGTACTTCGTTTAACGTTAAATAAGTATCCTTCGAATAAATAGCTCGAGTTTAATTTTTCCCCGCGAAGGTTTGCTTCCGATTTTATTTTAAATTATTCACCGAAATCTTTGAGTTACTTTGATCGTACTCGAGCTTTTTCGAGGTACAAAATTTTTAGTCGAATCGATACTTCCTTAAACGACGACGAGTTCTTCCACCTTTCGAGCACACTCGAACGATAACCAACATTCTTACGAGATGCATCCGGAAGAAACGACGCGTAAGATAAAAAAAAAAGTTTGTAAACAACGTTGATGAGCTGTCCGTTAAGTATGATGGAAAGGGACGGGAGATAAAATATCCCGTCGATATAATTCTCGTCGAACGTGCGCGAAAAAATCATACGAGTTGGATGAAAAATTCATCGCGACGCGTCTGGCATCGAAAAACTTCTCGTTTGCGATTTTTTCCGTCGCAAATTCATTACCCGTTATTCAGTTCCAGCGTTTAATTACCTTTGAATAGTTTACGCGGAATCAACGCAAAATACGAGGACGCCGTGAAAAAAGTCGAGTGGATTATTCGATAGAATCGATACAAGCGTATTTTACTTAATCTGGAATTTTTTCGATAACTAATTATAAATTTAATTAAATACTTATCACCTAGGAGGACTTCGATCAACACCATGGGTTCGAATTAATTTCAAAATTCCTTTGTCTTCTTCGAAATTGATCAACGAGGTTATTAAACGAGCCCAAAAGTATACGCGTTACGATACTCGCCAACTTTCAAAATTCATCTTTGTAAATTAACTCGATATTGCCTAGAAGATACGACGAAAGGAGGCTTACGCGATAATTTCAACGAAGTCGTGCAAAACGATTATGCAAAATAAATTAATATATACGTAAAGTAGAATCAATCTGTTGTGGTCAGCCGCGACTATGTATTTTTTTTTATCGGCAAGCGACTTCGCAACGAATCTCCGCGTACAATCTTAAAAGTAATATTAATAATAAAAACTTTGCTCGCAACCTTAGATAAATATTTCGCGTAACGCAACCGATAAGTGCATAGTTTCTTAAGGTAAAACTTTGTTTTCAAATTTAACGCTTTCGAATAATCCAACGCGTAATCGTTTCGCAAGTTTCCTTTGCTCGTAAAATTTTCTACCTTCCAAGGATCGATTTTTGGTTATTCGCGATCGTCGTTGCATCGCGAATTCTCTTCGGTTAAATACGAAGATATTTTCAAATAACGATATCGAGACGCGGGAGGGAAAGAATAATTTTGAACGTTGAAAGTTGAGTTTTTTTTTTTTACAAAATTTACCTTAAAGCGGCATATTTAAAATATATCTATTTTTTAAATTATTCTCGAACATGGATTGATCGAAGGTGGATTTTAATTCGACTGTTCGAAGAGGAAATAATAAGTTAATTTTAACGAGACTCGGAAATACGAGATATAAATTTCAGTTATAAACGATCTCGCGACATTTATAGTTAAGCGGCGAAATTATTTTTCAATGTATACGTCGATACGTATCAACAAATACTCCGGCAAGTATATTCGTTCGACATTTATTATTTTCTTGCGCGTATCTGTACGCGTGTATCAATTCGATAACGTAATACTCCGTGCCAAAGTGTCAATCCAGAAACGTAATTGATAAAAAAAAAGAGTAAGAAGAAAAGGAAAGGGTCGTTAAGCTCCGGTAATTGATGGACGCTAATTTATGAAAACAAGGAAAAGTTGGAGCGACGTCTCCGCGCAAAAACAAGTTTCTTTGGTACCGCGTACAAAGTTTCCGAGTAGATACTCGCATCGTTGCTCCGAGCCATCGGTAGTCGGTCGTCTACACTTTCGATCGGACATCCTCGATCGCTCGCGCCCAAAGAAACGCCACGCGAATACGTTTCTTCAACGAATTCCCGGAGGCGTTTCCATTTTTCCCCCCGGGATTCGCTCGAGCGCGAGTTTCCACCGGTTGGTCGTTCGGTAATCGCCAAAGGAGAAAACATCTCGTGCAACGAACGAGAGGCGATTCAAAGCGAGCGTCGGTAGAAAGAATTTGGATCGCGGATCGTCTTCGGAAAATGGATTCGAAAGCGCGAAATGGATCGAAATGGACAGAGCGTTGCTTACCGATCCGTAAAATATGAATCGTTAGCGACGCGCGTTCCAAAAAGCTTTACCAAATATATTTTCGTACACGGTACAATTACTGAAATCAACGAATAATTTATCGCTGCCTTCCTTTCTGGTTCGAAGCTTTCGGAAAGTTTTTAATTCCTTGAGAGAGAGAGAGAGAGAGAGAGAGAGAGAGAGAGAGAGAATTGGGTCGATCCTCGGTAATACTTAAAGAATACCTTGATTATTAAGGTAAATAAAATCGGGCTTTACGACCAGCGGTTCGACATCGATGGCAAGAGGGAATTTTTTTGGATTCGTACGGGGGTTGGATCGACGCTATGAATAAATTTGAGGAGCGATCGGTTCCAGCGTACGATGCGAAAAAGAAATCGCGAGATGTCGTTTAAAAAAGAAAAAAAATCGTCGAAGAAAAATGGTTGGAAGTCGCGGTAAGAGTCGGCAGTTAATCGTATTCGAACCTCGTGCGAGTAAAATACGCGAGGCTTGAGCGAACTAGCGACCGAAAGAGAGAGAGAGTGAGACGACAAAGACGAGGAAGGAGAGAACGACATCGGAGATACGCATCTCGATAGGAGGCGTTACGTAACACCGCAAATCGTCCGGTCGTCGAACCCGACCTCGTAAACATCGAAACAATGCCAATAATGCGGGCGGACTCGCGCGCGCATCCGAATACATAAATATTTACATCGCGAATCCGCGTCGAGGCGCCGACGCGGAAGCGTTCCGACGAAAGCGAACGAAAGCGAACGACCGAAGGTTCCTCGGTCCCCGTCCCCCGTCCCCGTCCGCCGTTTCCCGTCCTCCGCTCCTGTCCCGTATCCCGTGTCCCCCGTCCCCCGTCCCGCACCCACGCGAGGGAGTATCGGGAACGAAGGCCTCCGGGTTCCCGAGACCCCGAGTCCCCGTGTCCCGAGTCTAACGTCGATTACGTCACCAGGAGAAACGCGCGCGAGGAATTCCGACCAGACGCCCGGCGGTCGGAGGGCGGAGAGAAAGACAGAGAGACAGAGAGACAGAGAGTCACAGAGACACAGAGACACAGAGACACAGAGAGAGAGAGAGAGAGAGAGAGAGAGAGAGAGAGAGAGAGAGAGAGAGAGACGAACGGATAGACGGAGACGACCGCGGATCCTGGGATTCCCCGGAAGTGCGCGGGGGAGGCGAGGAGACGTTCCCTCCGGTGTTCGGAGCACCCACCATCTCTCGCTGGCTCCCCCTCGCCTACCCGCCTCCCCCCGCCCACCGCAGTCCACCGTTGCCGCCGCTCGCACGCGCGTTTGCATCGGCCAAGGAAAGAGAGGGAGAGACTCGAACCTCGAGGCGTAGGTGCGCGCCGGCCAACGAGCGCGAGGAGGACGGCGGACGGCGCGGACGGCGACAAGGTCACGGTTAGCCGCGGCTACAGGTTGCCCGCACTACGTGTGTGCGTATGCATACGCGTCGCCTCGATGTAAACACGTAGAGAGCGCCGAGACGTAACACGTGCGCGACGTTCGTTACATTACGACGGCCGAATTCGCCGCGGATATACGAGGCCCACCGGAGGGGCTACGGACCTCCTCGGCTCTCATCGGACGCGAGAGTTTCCTCGAGTCGCGCGGCTGAATCATCGCCGGAGATTAATCGCTTCTCTGTTTTTTTTTTCCTTTTTCCTTCCTCGCGCTCGGTTTCGACGCTCGCTCTCGACGCTCGCTCTCGACGCTCGCTCTCGACGCTCGCCTTCGTCTGAAATACGAGTGCGCTCCCACACGGACACACCCAGACGCGCGAGCCCCGCTGAATCACCCGCGCGACTCGCACTCGCGACGTGCAAATAACAGCGCCGCTCCTCGGGTTTCCAGTCGTTCGAGTCGTTCGGGAATTCGCCCTCGAATCGCTTATTCGAATCGACGCGATGATCCCCGATCGTAAAAACTCGGGAAAGGCTTCGAAAACGGCGTCGGAGAGAAGAGGAGGTCGCAATTTTCGCGAAATTAGTCGTAAAGTTGGCACGCGGTCGACTTTCGCGGCCGTATCGGATGTCGTAAACGCGCGAGACGTTTCTTACGGCGTGCAAAAAACGACCGAGATCGAGTCGCAAAGGAGCCGAGATGAATATTTAGGCACCCGATCGCGAGATCGAATCATAGATCGTAACGCACGGCTGCGTTTCCTCGACTTACCTTCGCTTCGCCAAACCGTTATCACTTTTCGACCGAATGTCGCGCTCGTTGCGCGTTACGAGGACATTTTTTCGGGTTTGGATCCGTTGGAAGAGAAACCGTTTGGATTTTTAAGCGTGAAACTGGGATCGCGCCGGTTTCGAGGCTTCGTTCTCTCGACGCGTAACTCGACCGATGCCGCGAGTTCGATGAAAACGTTCGCTCGACCGATAAGAGATGGTGCGAATCCTCACGACTCGGTATCGCCGCGACCCGAGCGAGATAAGAGATAAAGCCGAAGGAATTCGCGTTGACCGCGAGAGGCTTCCTCTCGTCGCGGGGGGGCGGCGGAGACCCGGAGACCGACGCTCGGTGTTTTCGTGGAAAGCGTCGGAGGGTGGGGGGGAAGGAGAGGCAAGCTGCGGAGGAGGCGCGGAGGAGTCGCGGTGGAGGCGCGGAGGAGATCCAGACTCGCCGGAGTCGGTTACTACGCGACTCTCCTCTTGTTCCGCTCGCGGAAAAAACCGATTCGAGTCGAAGGTTTTTGCGTGGTCTCGGTCCATCCTGCCTCTCGATCGGGGATGAAGGAAGTTCGGAAGAACCAAGTAAAGAGGTCGATCGAGCGTTGCGAGACCGGCCGCGTATTTTTGGACCGGATGGCGATGTAATTTACGATTTTTCGATAGCAGCCGATTTATTGCACCGAATCGATCGCTTAATAAATGTATTCGTGTCCGAGACGCGTCGAGTTTGGGGAGTGCATTTTTCTGTTTTTGTTTTCTTTTTTTTTTTTAAGACGCTCCGCGAGATTCTTTTATCCCAACGTGTTTGGTTGCCGATCGTTGCCGATCGCTGCCGAGGAATGAATCGATCGATTTCCTCCTCCTCCTCCTCCTCCTCCTCCTCCTCCTCCTCCTCCTCCTCCTCCTCCCCCCTGTCCGTCCCACTCCTTCTCGAACGAATCTAATTCGCAAGCTCGTGTTCGCATCGACTCCAAGTTCGCCTCTCCGTTCACTTGGGATATTGCGAAGGATCCGAATTGTTTAAATAATATTCGATGCGAGTCGAAGCGACGCGGAATATCGGATTATTATATTTATCGTCGCTTATCTCGCTGGCGAGTTTCTCGTGCAATTAAAAAAAATCGCTAGGAATGCGCAATTCCACGATTGGAGCTTTACGGAGAGTCCGATTCGGAAAATGACGTCATATTGAACGTGCGATAGGCTCGAGACACGGCAGCTCGGATAAAATATTGAATTGGAAGCTCCCATCGAACGGAAAAAAAGCATTTAAAAATGAACGGGAATAATTGCGAATACCGGTCGATGTCCCATTCCCCCTTCAATCGTACGATCGATTCGTTCGTTTGGATTTCATCGACGTGCTCCGTTGGTTGTTGGTCGTTGGTCGTTGGTCGTTGGTCGTTCGTTCGTCGCTCGTCTCTCGTTTTTTTACCTTTTCATTCGAGATTTTCGCGTCATCCTCGTCTCTCTCTCTCTCTCTCTGTCTCTCTCTTTATCTCTCCATCTCTCGATCTCTCGATCTCTCGCTCTTTCCCCCTTGCTCTCTTCCTCTCCGTCTCATCCCCTCCTTCTCGTCTCTCGCTCGATGTGGCAGTGACCCGAGAGCGAATTATTTTCGCGCTCGCGAACGCCGGCCAAAATAAAAGTGACATCTGCCAAACACGCGTAGCCACTTCAGCCGATTTCTATCTGTATCTTATTACGAGTCACTCGAACGCTCGTATACGTGCATTTTTTTTTGTTCGATAATATCGGTGGCTTATCCTCGAAGCTCGAACATCGAACATCGGCTCGAGTTAGAAAGTATTTGAAAGTTGGGAGTAGATTTTTTATTTAACTTTTTCTCGGCCTGTCCGAGGTAATACAGTTTTACGATGTGTATTTAAAAGTTAATTTTAAAATTAGTAGTTAAAACAATATTTTAACGTTTTTCTTGCGATCAAAGTTACGCGTGTCTCGAGATGAATTTCGACGTCGATGTTTCTCGATCGACCGAGTTCGAATTTCCCGATGTATTTCCTGTCCCTTATTAAGATTTTTGAAAAAATTATCCGCCAACGATCGAAAGTGCGCTATCGTGTAAAATATGTTTTTTGGGAATATTCGCAGGAAAATGTTTGCGCGTATAAAAATAAACAACATTTTTTCAACTGATGTACGCGAACACGATATTGTGTGCCAAAAGACGTCAACCTAAATAAGTTATTTTCTAGCGCAATTTGTCATTGAACTAGTAATGTAAATAAATACTATATCGTTTTATTCGCAGCGAGTAACGCTATTACGTTACAAAACAATTTTATCGTTCGCACGGTAAAAAGACGGTAACGAAAAAATTTTTTTTCATCTTACTCGGATTCGTAACTCGATCGGAACGGTGAACGCGTCGTTACAAAATACATTTATTCCTTTTTCTTTTATTCTTTATGAAAACGACGCATTTGTCGGTTTACCTTATATAAATACCATTCAAAATTGATTTTTACCTTTAATAATTACATCGCTTAACGTTCATTTTTTTTATCTGGATTCATATTTTATTACCGCATCGCTTTTTTAAGGTGCGCGAACGCCTAAGTGTTAAAAATGTTGGCTGATTAAAGTTAAAAAGTTTCATCCGATGTAAGAATTGATTTATTCGTTCGAGAGATTTATTTGAACAATAAACGTTGGAATAAATAAAAGTCAACTTTGCGATCGTTGCAACAAATTGTACAAAAAATATATAAAATGTCTTTTAAGACGAATTTCCATAATGTTTGAAATGTTTGATACGAGAAAAAGATTTTAAAGAAAAAAGCAGTAGTCGATTAATACTTTACAGTTAAATTTAAAGAGTTGTTCGCGTGCAATTTATATAACGCATGAACGTAATAACGTGAGTATAGTACAGATTTTGATCCGATGGTATCGGAAGATAATAATAATTTCCACTCGATTGTAATAAAATTTTAAAGCATATAAATTTATGGTCAAAATCTATTACCGCGTTCCAACTATTTCAAATTCATTTTTATCGAGATTTCGCGATACTTCGACAAATATAAATAATCGATATTATAATGCTTCGTTGATGCAACAAAATTTTCCAGAATTTAGGTAATTTGTAAAGTATACGATTGGTAAAACATTTAAATCGTAATAAAAGTTTAATAGTTTTTTCCACATTATTCTAACCTTATTTAAAGGTAAGTAATATTTTTATATAAAGAAAGTAAAAAATTTATGTGCACATAAATAAATACTTATTGAGTAATATTATTCAAAAATAGTTATCGGAAATTATTTTTAAATACTCATAAATCTACTGAAATATGTTTACATTTTTTTCTTTTAAAAATCCAAATAAACATTCGATATAAATAATGACAAATCAGTGATATCTGATTCTTTGAAGCACTCGTACTTTCATTTTTTTCATTTTAATATAGTTTAGTATGTATTTAAAGATGTGTAAATATTACACGTACGTTATTAAAGAATCGAGATAAGATAAAATTTGTAAACATATTATATTAACCTTGAAAATTTTTGTAAATTACGCATTGTTTTGTCCTTGACTGAGAAAATTTCGCCTTATCGTTATTATATTATTTTCAAAACACTATTCTTGAACCAACGCTTTCAAATACATAAAAAATGTTTTCATATTTATGCGACGTGATATCTTTAATAAGTTTTTTTGTAAAAATTAATTTTATTCATTTTTAAAGATATGTACGTTATCCTACAGTGTTACATTTTTATTAAACTGTTTGTGAAATTATCGAAGTATTTAATACATAATTACATAATTACATAATTACATAATTAATTATAGGTCACTTTTGTAGATCAGCACTTTTGTAAGTAGGATATTCGATAGATTTGTAAAATAAAATGTGCTATGTGCTTATAAATTTATAATTATTCGTTGCTAATCGTAAAGAAGAAAGTATTCGTTAATTATTTAGCAGTATAAGTTTTAAATTGATTTATTTTTGTAATTATCCAGCGATGATACAAAAATACATATTTTTAGAAATTCTTATAAAGAAATAAATACATCGTAATATATAATACAAAGATGTTTAAAAATAGTTTTACAACAAACATAAATTAAAAATAAACTGTAAATAGCTAAAAAATAAATAAATTGTACGAGACGCGTACAAATTATTTTTCATTTAAATCTCTTTTTCCTTATGATATAATTATTCTGACATTTAAATAAGGTAAAGCTGACATAAAAATACAGAAAATCTTTTGTGGCATCGATTTAATTATCAACTACAGATGTCCACGTTACTGTCGAGCATAATTTATCTTTGTAATGGATCTTTTCTTTATCAACGGTGAACATAAATAAAATATAAAGTCAAATAAAATTATTAATTTTATGATTGTTTTTTGATTTATTTATAAACGATTTTATAATTTATTGCAATAAACTGCAATGAAGTTTTGTAATTACCGATAAAAAAATTAATAATCGTTAAATTATTTTAATTCGATACAATATTTTTTAGTAACAACGATCGGTAAGAATCGTTACGTTATACGAGACGCATTATTTATTGGTTAGAAAACTTCTTTAAATCACTATTTGCATCTTTAAATCGACGACTGAAAACTTAATTAACACGAGTATAAAAAAGGATAATAGCCTAACTTTTCTATATAATAAAACAATGCGTTATTTTTAATCGTTATTATCGATCTCGTCAACATCGTCGAATAAAATAACGTTATACTACATTACTATAAAAATAAGAAATATTTACAATTCTGTTTTATAATTTTACATTTTTAATTTCATCGAGTTTAGTAATCGAATAGTCAAATTCGAATTAGAAGTGGAACGCGAAATCATTTGGAGCGATAAAAGAATTTCACGGTGCCTTTTACTCTTTTTCTCTTTCTCTCTTCCTCTCTTCCTCTCATCCTCTCTTCCTCTCTTCCCACTTTCCATTTTGAACACACGCGTAAACAAGTGGATGGAGGGGCAGAGGTCGGAATCGGAAGATACGAAATCGAAGCGCCAATAAAATTGTTTTATTCGATCGCCCGCCGCACGTGAAGTTTACGAGGTCCTTGAAACGTGACTAGCGAGTTTAGAGTTTAGAGCGGCGATCCAGTGATCCGTTAAATATTAACGCGAATTGATTTTCTCGCGACGAACGTCGATGCCGTTGTCACTTTATTGCCTTGACTTAGGGAAATTGGCCCCAGTTGAAGTAATCGAGTGGATTTTTTGCTTGAAATTTGATTGTCTTTTGCGCAAGGCTGAGTGAAAAATTCGTCAGACTTCCTTTGGTGCGTGTTCTTTTTTATTTACCACCCGCGCCATTTATTCGTTCAATTTTGTTTATTTCAGACTTTTTCTTTTACCTTACCGCTATGTACTATCGTAACTGGAATTTGAGTTTGGTGTTCGACGTTGCTCCGAAAACCACCAACGTTCAAAATGTCTTATTTTCGGTGTTAATCGTAAATTATGTGGATGGCGATCAAATATTTATCTAGAATTTATCGCCAAGTTTCCAGAACGATGGAAATAAATTATAAATATCCATTCGCGTATTTATTATTTATTTAATTAGAATTTTATAATTACGGAAATAAATTTTTAAGAAACTGCCTTACGAATTCTCGATCACTATTTTATTACTATTTCAATTTTACGATGGAAATGTTCACCATAGAAATAATTTTCTTTCGTAACTTTGCTTTATGTACCAACTGGTGCCTGTATCCTTAAATATTACAAGTAAGTTTATTATAAAGATTCTATTTACTTATACGTATTATAAATAATAAAAGAATACGATCCGAATCAATGCAGCTTATCGATAATACCAAGGTATTATTATTTTTCTGTGACAATTTTAAATTTCGTAAGAAGTTACATAATACTTTTTTTATCGACGTCAAACACGATAAATCAATTTTATAAATCACGCATGAAAATTTGGATGATAAACGTTACTTTGCGGGATGAGTTAAATCGCAGAATCGATTCGTATCGACGTTTCATAGTCGTTATTTTTTGGACACGCGCAAATTTGAGAGACCGTAAACTTCTCGACGAGTTTTCAAGCACTATCCGCGTATTCGTTCGTAAATTAATGAAAACGTCGAAGTACGTTTGTAAAGCAAAATGATTTAATATTTTTATAAATATTATAGAATCGATCGACTCGAAGTAATAGGTAACTTTTTTCTACAACTTTTTTCTACAACTGTTTTCTACAAAACAAAAGAACCGAATCAACGCTCGGAACAAAGTTTTCCAACCGAACTATAAAAACATATTTCCAAGAGTTTGTAACTTGTTGATTTTGGTTCCGAGGCGAAATCGAGTATATTTCAACTCCTCGATCCTAGTTGACTCGAATCGAAAACATTTCATATTCACTTCGTTCCTTTACTTTGTTCAACGTCGATGTTTCTCCTCTCTGAAAAGTTCGCGACTTCAAAGCGCGACTCCCGAACGCCGTACACACGTAAACGACAATTTCATTGAAAGATAAAAAGTCGTTGTACCTCGCGATGGTGGCAACAACGCGAAAAAGTTGGTTACTTTTCGATACACCTTCGATTACGTTTACGATCCGATCGCGCGACAACGTTAAACTCGGTTTATCTGGATTCTTCTCGGAAACGTAGATTCGTACCCGAATTCTTCAGCTGGCGACGAAACGAAAGAAACGAAAGTTAAAAAGGTTGGAAAAAAGTCGAGTAGTCCGAAGAAAGTAAAGGTTAAAATATCGGTTGGACAGCTCGAGAGAGCCGAATTCTAAATGCGCGAACTTTCTCGTGGAATGACCAACGAAGGAACGTATTTATCTCTTAATTTTTCAGAAGGCGAATTCCCTGACTCTTTGGGCTTATTCTTGTGAATTATTCTCGTAGCTTAGCGGAATTCGAAGGCGGACGTAAATCACGGAGCCAAAGTTTTCTGCGTTAATAAATTCAAACGCGCGACATCAAAGTCTGCTCAAAAGTTTGCAACTCCCTGGCGCCGCTAAATTTTACTCCGAGGATTTTGCTCGATGCATTCGCGCGGATAAAGCGAACGCGATACTTTGTAAATTCAATTACGAGCACAGTGTAGGATAAAATCCAGTCTGCGACAATATAGATTTACATGTTTATAAAAACAAAGCTTTCGACGGTGTCCCGTGTCGCTTTCTTTTATTAAATTTTCTACTTAGTATTCCATTTAACTTAAGGTTGACAAGTTAGAAAATAAGTAAAGAGAAAATGCTTCGATAACAAGGTAAGTACATTCAATTTGAACGACGTACCGCTACGGTACGCTTTTACACGAGAGTCTCTCGCCTCCTTGTTCCTCCGCTGTTTCTCTCCTGTTCCTCTCCAGCTTCCTCTCCAGCTTCCTCTCCATCTTCCTCTCCGGCTTCGTCTTCTTCATCCTCCGGTCGAATACGCCGAGCTCGAACCCCGAGACTCTCCTCCCAAATTCCCATCGTTTCTCCACGCCTCGACGCATCGGTTCATTCGTACTCTTTAACCTACTCCAAGACGACGCCGACGACGACGCCGACGACGACGACGACGACGACGACGACGACGACGACGACACTCTTCTTTTCTCCGACGGGCGCGAACGATCGATTCCCCACACCCGTTAAGTGAAAAAATGAATCGCGCGACTACCGGATACTTTAATTTACGATTTCAGCTCCTGATCTATATATGGTCGGGCGAACAGGTAACTCGATTCGAGATCGGTTCGAACGATGCGCGCCAAAGTCGCGAACGTTACGAGGGATATTACGAGCGACGTTAAAAACTGGTTTTCGTGAAATTAAATTATACGGTAATCCCAAATGCGCATTCGATAATGCACTCTCGTTGTATGTTTTATTCCGTAGTTGGAAATATTTCTTTTCGGACCGAATCGATCGCGCGAATATTTTATGTATTTATGATTAATTTCCGACTCGTCCTTTCCTCCCGTAATAAATTCATTATAATTTCTCTTGGTGAGCCGGAGCTGAAAAAAGCATCGATTGAACGTAATAGTTTTTACAAAAATAAATGGTACCTAATTTATAAGTTCGTTTTAATAATTATTTCCAAGTTGAAATATCGCGTAATCGATATCTAGTTTCTATCGGGAATTTCATTACGTACGATATTAAATTTGCTCTCTTTCGTTACGTACCAAAGCTTTTTTTAGTCGCGTTTCGTTCGCGTTTAAAATTTAACGAAGCGTGGTTCAAAAGAGTTTTTCGAATATTCGAATTATAATTATTTTATAATATCGTTAAAAACTAATACGGGGAGCGTAAGTAGCGATATTTTATGCGCTCGTATCAATTATTTTAAGATTATTGAAAAAGCGTTTGTTTATTGGATTATCCTCGCTACTGGTTTACTGTAATGTACACATTAACATTTTTGTAAGCGCGTGAAAAAAAAAAACTTCGAGTGGATTATTTTGGTAAAGTACGTTGTACTCGTGTATTTACGAATAACTCGTTGCTTTACAAATTAATAAAATTCTTTCGATAAATATGTCGGTCCACGTTCTGTACAAATTACCCATTGGTAGTTTATTATTATTAAAAAATTGAATTTGTATAATGAAATTATACGCGTAATTAAGTTTCATCGACTTCGATTTCTATAAAAATAAAAAAGAAATCTTGATTCAAGGTAATTTTATCGCGAATTTTTCATCAAAAGATAATCGCGAAAAAAGAAACTAAAATTTTGCCTCTGCCGTAATTGAAAATTTTATAAAATAAACGTATTTTTTAAAAGTATCGAAAGTAATTTTAAGTTAGCGGAGGCTATTTCCGTTTAATTTTTTAAACTTTTTCGCGAAACTATCGCGTGTTTCTCAGCCTACGACAAAAACGACGACCTCGATAAAAACTGAATTTCAATTACGTTGATCGCATCCAGACAGTTTTTAAATAAATTAGAAGATAGAAATTAAGATTTAGTTCAAAGTTCTGGGATAGTCTTCGAGCCGAGAGAAGACAAAAGCAGGCGATGCGCAAAGGATATAAAATGCTTTGCCGAAAGTTAATAATTTTATAAATTCCTGCATCGCGTTGCCGAATCTTTTATACCGCCTGAAAAAATGTCCGTAGGTATTTCAAAATTTCCATAAATATTCGCATGAACCTCCGAGCGGAAAGGAAGGAGGAGGAGAAATCGCGAGCCGTTGGAGAAGTCGGAACGTCCGTAATGTCGAAATTGGAGGTGATTCCCGAGCGGTTGGATAAAACCGCGGAAGATTGGGATTTTGGAAACGAGCGGGATTTTCGCATCGGTCGAGGAAAGTACGAAGCCCGTAATTACGCGAAAAGAGCGCTCGGCTCGTGTTTTTGGCTTTGTGCGGATGGTCGGAGGGGAGGAACAAACGCGGAACAAACGCCGCACAAACGCCGCACAAACGCCGCACAAACGCCGACCGAAATAAACGCGAACACTCGCTCGAGGGTTGGCCCCGATGCAAGAGAAAGAGGAAACTTCCCCAGGGCGAAGGTAGGGCCCCTCGAAAAACGGCCCCTGGCCATTGTTACGGAATCCTCCCCACCACCATCGACGACTCGACCTTGTACGTCCCGATCGTCCGTCCCCCGGTTCATTGTGCCGAATCGCGGGGACGAGGAATCACGAGAGCGATCTTTCAAAAGGGGTTCCCTCGTTCCCGTTCACGTTTGTTTACTCGGCGAAATCGCGTAAGTGCTCGAGCGCATTCGACGATTTCGAAACGTTCTTCGCTCGTTCTTTTCTCTCCTCGCGTTTCCGACTCGAGGCCTGCCCTTGACCGCGAAGGGGATTTTTTCCTTCGAGAGCTAAATTTATTCCTATATTCCTATCCTATATAGATATATATAGATATATATAGATATATATAGATATATATATACATCGGAATCGTCGACCGCCTCGATAAACTTTCGCTGTTTCGGGATTCGGGATAAAATTAATTTTACCGGCTGAACGGTGAATTCGCGCGAGTTACGTTCGGTAGGTACTCGAGTGGTCGCCTCGACTCTTCCCCCGACCGAAGCCGGGAATATCGATCGCGATGCTTTTTTCTACGGAACAATCTACAGAACAATCTATAGAACAATCTATAGAACAATCTTTACCCCGATGAACTTTTTCCCGAACAACGACTATCCGACCGTTCCAAAGAATTTTTATTATAGATAAGATTCTCGAGCGCGTATCCAACTATTTTTACAAGTATTCCAAACCTTTGCAACGTAGTCTTTTCTCTGCGTTGTTTCGCTTATGGTTCCTAATCTTTTATTACGTCGATGTCGAGTTGCACGGTATAAATAAATGGAAGAACAAATTCGCGAAACCGCGACGAGAAGGATATTTTTTCGAAGAGACGCCGTCGAAACTGATCTCGATCGATGAAGAAATAGTTTTACGTCTTTACATTGTTTATATTCGAGGTTCGTCATCGAGGAGAATCGTTGCGAATTTATCCTTCGAAACGCTTAAAATTTTCTCGACAACGGGATGAACTTCCAGCACAGCACCGATTCCAAAATCGATGCGTTCAAAGGTTAAATTTGTCGGATGTATCGTATTTTGTATTCGTTTTTGATCGATGGATAAATATTAATATGCGAGGGAAAGTGGTGGAAATATTCCGCCGACTATAAGTCAGGGAAAACTCGATGAGCAAGAAAGAAGAAGAAAAAAAAGCGAACAGTCTATAACGTTGAGTTTTATGAAAGTAATGGGTATGCGTTAACTATGAACGCGTCCCTATTTATAGATGGAAATAATATCCGACCGGATACTTTGCGAGCGAAGGTATCGGATACCTTCGATATTTTGCACGAGAATCTCGTTAATTAAAATGTTCGAGTTTAACGGGTTCGCCCAAAACTCGAAAAATCGCATAATTATCGTAAGTTAGCGTTAGAAATATTTAGAAATTCATGAACTCGTTCGATCGAAAATTTCAATTTTAAATGGAAAGTATACGTTGTTTCATCGGATGTTACATTAGCGTGAAATAATTATCGCAAGATAAGTTATGCGCGAAATATTATTTTAGTCGAATAAAATATAAAGTACGAGGTAAATGTATCAACGCGCGGAGGTAATAAAACCATCAAGATACCCTAAATTATTTATTTAAAAATAAATTCGGTGTTTCATCCTCAAGATATACACACATATATATATTAAATTATTATCGTGTAACTAACCAATAATTTGTTATACTTAAATATTTAACTTTTTCGTGTACGCGCATCGAAACGAGAAATTTAAAGTGGATTTTTTTCGCAAATTTGGATTTTTGCGCTTCGAAACAATTTTCGTTATTTCGGCAAAAATTCTAATACGACCGGTATTCGATATTAAAATGTTTTTTAAAATAAGAGTAAAGATTCCGAATTAAATTTCGATAAAAGCACTATTACTAAATTTCGTTTACGAAATGTAAATTTTACGTTCGTTAAAATTAAATTTAATACCATAAATTAGTTTCGTAATACTACTCTAAGAAATTATGTATAAAACGTAAATTATTGAAATTTATTCGCGTCAGAATTATTACCGCTATTCGTATTACAACTCTAGCAAATTACGTATAAAACGTAATTAAAAACGAAGGCTTTTTCGTAAAATAACGCAAGAGATGTACGAAACGAACGAACGTTAATCTCGTTCGTACGTAGCGAACGTACCCACGAATTTAGACATTCGGAAGGTGAAAAATCGAGGTGAATTGGGGAAAACGCGAAATTGAAAGAGATCGAACAACGACCGAGTCCAGGACGAATCCGACGGAAGAGCGAACCTCGTCCGCGCTATAATTACCACCGAAGCCGATCCGAGATCCGCGGAGATGTCCACCGAGCGATCGAGAAACCCGGGGAAGATCGTCTCGTGGAAAGCCACTAGGAAAAAAAAAAGTGGAAGGGGCATCCCGTGCAACGCTCTCGTGTATTAATAGTGCGCCACGGGACTCTGCGATACGACCAAGAAATATCGTTATCGCCGGTTCTCGGACTAATCCCGCACGCGCACGCACGCACGCAGCACGCACGTAAGTACGCACGCACGCACGCACGCACGCACGCACGCACGCACGCACGCACGAGGGGATACCGCGCAGCTGCGTAGACTTTTTCACCTATGTTTCCCCGTGCACCTCCCCTAATTCATCACCCCTCCCTCCCCACCCTTCCCCCCCTTCATCACAGCCCCCCTCACTCGCTCTCCCGCTCTCCCGCTCCAACTCGTTTCGCCCCGATCGTATTTGCGGATCGCTGAAATTTGGTTGCACTAAAGTGTAATGGGATTTGAATGTTTATGGAATTCAAGTGTCAATCTCTCGCGAGATTAACGGTCGGATAAATCATCGCAGACGCTGGGAATCTCTTTAGCCGACGTCGATTGTTATTAAGAGTCGAAAGACCGATCGTACGTAATTTCGCCTCTGTGCGTGTAACGAATAAAGAACGGCTGCCCATTGTTTTAGAAGTGTGTGCGTCCGTGTGAGCATTGTTCGATGAATGGCGCAACTTCTTTTCGTCGAGACGCGAGCGACTCACGCGGAAACGATTGACTTTCGACTTAGGAGGATGAATTCGAGTGGATCGATCGGCTCGCGGTTAACGGAACTAACTTGCGAGGTTCCCTTGCGAGGTTCCCTTGCGAGGTTCCCTTGCGAGGTTCCCTTGCGAGGTTCCCTTGCGAGGTTACCTTGCGAGATTCCCTTGCGAGGTTCCCTTGCGAGGTTCCCTTGCGAGGTTCCATCGAGTCAGGGATCTTTCGCCTCTCATCCCCGCACAATTCGGAATAAGTCCGAATTCAACGACTCGTTTATTTATTTATATTCTCCACCGAAACGCAAGACTTTCGCGAGCGACCGACCGACCGACCTTCGCTGGAAATACGAGAAATATTTTTTACCCCTATCTTCTTTCTCGGTCTTCGAACCAACTCCAAGAATTTCCTTTTCGACCCTTTCGACTTTTACGCTTTCTTTCTCCGGCTCTCGGGTTACTCCTTTTCGTTATGACTTATCTAAATAAGTACGCGGATTTCAACGTATGATGCATAACTAATGAAAGTGAGGCACTTTCAAAAGTAGTACGAGAAATTCTATGCTTCGAAAATAATCGAAGAATGAATAATTTCTCGTACTATTTGGAATAACCGGATAAATACCGACTTTAATCGAATATCGATCGACGTGAAATTTATCGTAATTAAATTGGACGGTATCGAATGACGATTTGCAATTTTAATGGTTACTTTTGAATTCTGCGTGAAAAATGTGTTAAAAAGAAAGAACGAAGGGTCCATATTCGTGAATATAGCAGTTTTCGTCGAGTACCTTTTGATATCTTTTTAAAGATTGTTTTTTTCTACGTTTCCTCGACGTACGTTTGCTTATATTTCCGTTTTAAAGGTAGAGAAAAAACGTTTTCCTTTCGAAAATGAATAAAGAAGTTAGAGAAAATTAACTGGTTAAAAAACGATGCTTCTAACTGCGACTGGTTACTTTTAAATTTTAATCGAACGCGTTTATTCTAACGAACGAACATTATATACGATATATGAATAACGGATATGGTATATCCGTCAACTGCACTACGACTTGGTCTATATATATATATATATATTTAATATTTTCACCTACAATCCTATTCTATCCGAGTCTGATAATGACAATATATTCAATAAAAAATAACTTTTAAAAATTTCCGATACAGCGGATATAGAAGTTTAAAAAATTATTTTTAAGTTCGATGGTTAGTGCGTTCGATTTAACATCGCGAGAACGTTTTAAAACTTTTGCACAATATAATTTTGATTATTATTCTACAACGGTACTGTGCTTTGATCGTTTGTATACGTGTACAAAGAAAATTAAATATACAAAATTATATTTTTTACGATTATTGGATATTGATTTATATATTTTATTAATAGTGGCCATCGATCACTTTTCTTAAATGTTACATTATAGAGTAAATATAACCGTTAAAAAAGCACTCCTACCTTATATAAATATGTATTTATGAAAAATTAATATTTGAAATCGTTAATTTTATAAGTGGAATAATTTTTATGATTTTCAAAATAGAATTTTTTAATGATTAGTTGATTTAACTAATTATTACGAAGAAAATATTCAAACATTTAAATAACTTTTATAACTGGTAAATTTATTTTAATTTAAAAATTATATTTTCTCCTAAAGCATAATTAAAGTAAAATTCGATATTCGATATTGAATTTTGATATTGAATTTGATCTAGTTATCAAATTTAAGATCAAAGGTTTTTGCATTACTGATTTTTGATTTCAAATTACAGATATTTTTTAAATCTTTATTCCTTAATTCCTTAAAATAAGACACAGTCTTATCTTTTTCTTTTTTAAATATTAATATCTAGTTATTTGAATGAACTCGTTCGAACTAGGAAGAATTATTTTTATAATTAGAACACGTTTCTCCTGCAAAAATATATTTTTAATCGTTCGTTACGAAAAATATTTATCGTGAATCATTTAAATATACCGGTACTCGAATGGAAAAGCAAAGTCATACTAACTTTAAATAGATGTTTAGAAAATAGAGATTTGAGTGGAATACAATGATGTTATAAAACAAGATTATTTTCTTTTTATGCAAAAGTATTTCACTCGTTTCCAATAAATGTTTTTTTCAGTACATTCTATTGCTTTTCTCTAGTACAAGAGCTGACGTTGTCGCGTATAAAAAATACCGTTGTTGGAATTCTTTTATGAGTGGAAACTTTAATTCCAAAATAAAAGTGTTAAAGAAGTAAGCCAAGAATTTTCTTTTATACAAGGTTAGAATCAATTATTTATTACGTATTCGATAAAAAATTTATGAAAATGAAATCTTTACATAAAATTTTTACATAATATTATTAAGCAATGGTATAAGAATCCTGTAAGAAATTCTTTAAAATATACTGTGTGTTAAAAATAAAAATAAACGATTCTATAGCAAATATGAAAAATATTTTAAAATTTCGATACAAATTTAATATTTGTTAAATAAAAGAATTTAATAAAATTAAAAATATGCCGTTGAAGTAAAATTACTTTAAACGTCTTGGTATATTATTCTACTTGGTTTAATTATTACACTCATCAAAATAAAACCCGTACGTAAAATTCTTAAATTTTTATGCACATGGTATCACCAAATGTTCTTCGTTCAAATATTTTATTATCTCGATTCTACGGTAATTAAAATAAAAGACAATCGGAAGGTATATCCTAAAAATGACGATAAAAGTTTAAAAAATCAAATTCGTTTTCTTATCAGCATTTTCACCTCTTTTTAGAAGAAGTTTTATGGTGATGAAAAAAGGGTCTGCGGATAATATCATAGAAACACAGCCAAGATAGAAGTTATTTCAACATGGATACCAGATGGCACACCCACAGACCACATGCTAATATACATTAGACTTAAGACATACATGAATAGTTTTGCATGCGAGCGTTCATTGAATTTTTGTCGTACGGTAAAAATGTATTCCGATAAACGTATCGTAAATTTGTAGTTGCATCGGGTTCTCCTCGATTGTAAGCTGCTCCTTCGATGATGCATTGAAGAGCTAAAATAACAAATACCGCTAGTTACGAATAGCTCGAATAATTATTCATTTTAATGAGTTATTTAAGTTAAGGGAAACCGAAAGGAGCGTTAGTTATACAAATTATGGAACGCGGTATAATGAGTTTACTTATTGTTCGAGGCTAGAATAGACACTGAAGAATACGATACGGTTAAAAAGTACTGGCTTCTATTCTATTCGCCAAACATTACATTATATATATATATATATAACCATGAGAATTCATCAAATTTTGAAAATTATTACAAATGTTAAATTATCGTAAAAATTAACTTTAATTACGCAAGTAAAAGATCGATCGATGTAATATAAGATTAATTTTAAATTATAATTTGAAATATTAAAAATCTTTGTAAATATAGGCAATAGTTGTGGAATAACGTCGACGTAATACGATATAATTCGTTTACTAATTTTTCGGATCGGACGCTTATTTTAAAAAGAAATATCAATATTTTTTATACGAAACGTAACTCGCGTCCAAATAATAATATTAGTTGTATACAATATTACGAACTACTATAGATTAAAGTTTATTTCCAAGTTTTTCATTATTTAAGACAGTTTTTGCCAAGAGGCGCTAAAAACGCTAAAAATTGAAAAGAGTATTCGAACATAAAAATCTATTAAGGAAAAAATATAATACATATTTTTTCCAAGTTATTATCCAAATATCCCCGAACAAGGTTCGCTTATACAATATTAGTGTACAGATGTCCTTCAATGACTCAAATTTAATCATCGAGAGTGTTCGCAGAGGCGTACAATTTTACCGAGCTTAGGTAGCTCGAGGTATAAGCCACGTATGCCACGATTCTCATCTCGCTGAGCAGATGAAATGTTAGGGTCTTCTATCCTCGACATTTTTCTACGGTAAGTCGTTCGCTTTGATTTTATAATATTTTTTATTTAATTAAGCGATGTTGAATAGTCTCGAGCGCAGTTTGAAATTTCTGCATCGATCTATTTAGCGATCTATTTACCCATCTATTTACCCATCTATTTACTCATCTATTTAACCATCTATTTACTCTCCTTCCGCGTCGGATCAAGGTTTTACGGATTCTTTTATTTTAGACGAACCGATTAGATTTTAAAAATTACATCTAATTTTTATTTACGTCTTCTTTGCGCTTATCGCGCGTATTTTTCACTTTGCTTTGTAATGCTACTTTTTTAATACTTATTACGCAATACTTCTAAAATCGATACTAAATTATATTATCGCGTATCGTATTTTATACCTTCGTTTCCTCGATAAACAGCATCACTTTCGTAATTAGTCTCGGCGATTTTTCACGATTCTCACGCGTTATCTTATTTATTATTTCATCTCGCGTACGTCTTTATTTAGTCCTCGTATTTCAAATTTAATTAATTCATTTTCTAGCTAATTACATTCCGAGAATAAATTTAAATTACAGTTATCTTAAATTAAAAGCGAATCGTTTACGTTTCGATCGTTTTATTTCAAATAAATCCTTTTTAATCAAATTTATTACGAGCTTAATCCTTATAATTACATTTTTATGATTTTACGATATCAATTACGGTTAAAAAGCAACGATGAAAAAAGTATACGCTGACAAGATTGAAACATATTTTTTTATAAGAAAGCTACGGAGTCAATTTGAATCGAAATCACCTCGGTACATTATTGTATAATTTAACGTCGTTATTACGTTCTTTACGTTTTCATAATTCTTCTGCCACAGAGAACATTAAGCCAAATGGTAGCGGGAACTCGGATCGATATTTGCTTCGAAGCGAGAATTGTTTTCTGCACTTTGCTGCCGATGTACTCGCGAACTCCATAGTTTGTTCGTTGCCGATCTTCAACTCGCAGAATTTACGGCTGTACTTAGAGAATTCCTCGTTCGCTTTGCGTCGACTTACCTCCTCGAAACCTTACCAACGGCTCTAGCCAATCCCTCCGGCTTCAACCTGCGCGTAATTCTCAAAATAAGCGATCCGTTATCAACGATTACACCGATGTATCGATTCGTAAGAGGCAGCAACTTTTAAACGCGTAATCACGCAAGAGCCACCGATGAAATCCGGTTACTTCGAAAAGCCCGAATTTGGGGATTTCTGCTTCGGAGAGGCTCGAAAAATAAGTTCGAGCTAAACAACTTTGAATATCCTTTCCGAAATTTCGAGATCGCGGTAGAAGGGTGATTTTTATAACTCCGGAGATTCGAATGCGATTATAACGTAACGTAATTAAAGAGGATCTTATTAACTATATCGAATAAACGTCCATTCGGATATATTCGAAAATAGGCATTATTAAAAATATAGATATCGAGTTGAATTTCTTTAAATAAATGGAGCAAGCCAACGAAAATCCGTATCAAATCGAGCGTGTACCGAACTGCAGGAAAATCTTAAAAAAGAAAAGTGAAACTTTTATAAAGATGCGTTATACGCTGTAGACACGGAAATAAACGGCTCGTAAAATCGTTGGTAGGAAGTTGGATATCGAGCGCTGCTCGGAAAAGGGTAGCGAAAAATTAAGTAGAAATAATTTTCTCTGTGTGCCGCGCATCGAATGATAAACCAACGAAGATTTTCAATAATTTTCAATGATTTCCAATAATTTTCGACAACCCACCGAATTATTCTATAAAAATATGCAAGACCGAAATTCATTTGAACGCAATTTTCATCAAAGATAAAAAGGCACCGAATCTCGCTAAATGCATATTCCGATATCGTTGGTGACGCAGAAACGAATATCGAGTTTTCCGCTGCACGTCGAATTAATATTGCACAACTTTCTTGCTATTATTTTATAATAAATGCGAACGGTTGCCTCGGCGTATCCAACGATTTCGCATTTATTGGGATAATAATGGCCTGCGCTCTAAATGCACGGTCAATGATCAATAATAATCAAGGTTCCCTTGCAAAGCGTACTTTAATCAGGTATCAAATTTATGCTCGATACAAATGCAAAAGTACCAGATTCGCCACATGGGCTTTCGGTTCCAAGTAAAGCCGCTTTTGTTCATTTTAAGCTGGAATTCAGCAACTCCCCTGCGAAACGTAACGCGAGTTCTCTATTCGAGCATCGAGTATTTACAAGATTCGTATTGTAACGTTATCCGCGATACGAGAGAGCTCGAATAAGTACAAAGGTTTTCCTACGTTACGCTTTCCTCCGGTAATAAGTAACCCTACGTTTTCGAGCCATAAAAATGTACCCCGATGTGCTAAAACGATGCTCGCGACCCTTATTGAATCCAAACGACTACATTGAGCGAAACGGAAAACGGGATTTCGTATAATTTACCACCACTCGGAATATTCGCGTAACGCGCCATTTTTATGTCTTGTACTCGTTAGCTTTCGAGCGCGAATACAACTACGCAATTATATCTCGGAGCGAGTTTATTCGATCGCGTGTTTACAAACGTAATTTTGTAAATACGAGACTTTTCATCCAATCGCGATTATTTTATCGATGAGGAGTTTGGCTGCTCATCGCCAACGATTTAAAACAGCCCTAATTTCGCTATTCGAACCCAGTCGAATATATCGATATATTTGCGTTTCCACGGTTAAAATACGAGCGTCTTTCGTTGCGAGGAAGCTTTTTTTTACGGCGCATTTTTACAGAAACCGAGAAATATAACCGAGAAATATAACCGAGAAATATTTTTAATAATATTTCTTCGGATCGGACGAAAACTTTTATACGATACATACGAGGAGGGAGATGGAGGAAAAGTAAACGACGAAAAGTTCGGTCGAAAAAAATGCGTTTACACGGACACTTTTCCGTACGCGTTCCATCGAATCCAATTCTCGACGCGATTCTATCAATAATATTTGATAATACGCGCGAATGATTTAAGCGATCGCCACCGATGTTGTACAAAAATTGTTTGTTCGCCTATAATTTATTCGTGCGCGATTTCAACTCGAGTTAGCGAAATACGCGATTCCAACAGTTTTATTCGCGAAACACTTATTTACGTTTATGGCTACGTTTGCACGGGAATTATTATACCGTATTTTCTTTCCTTAAAAAAGAAAACGTACGCGTAACGCGAAGCAAAGTTCCACGTTTGCGATAGTCAACGTTTTTAAACGATTACTTAATAAGGAAAATAAAGCAATTACGGTATTTGGGTTGTAAATCGCCTAAGATAAATAATATTTAATAAATCCATCAAATTTAATCGCAATTATTACGACAAAATTAGTCGCGTGAAAGTTTCGTTTCGGTTAAATCGGTTTGTCGCGCGTTTCAAAGATCCGTTCGATGATAATTTTTCTCGCACCTCGAATTTAATATTTTAAAGGCAATGTATCGAGGCGAAAAGATCGATGGGAGAATAAAAAGTAGAATAAAAAACACTTAAAGCACAGCGTATAAAATAATTGGCTTTAGAATTTTCGATAAAGGCGATAGGCTCGTATATTTAAGGTCGCCCTTAAATATCGCCCCGAAACGACCGTAGCAAAGATTCCCTAATTCAATTTGGCAGAGGTCATGATTTTCCAGAATTACGGGGACTCGCATCGCCAGGATTGATGGGGTGGGGGCGTTCCTGGACGGGGGGTCGGGGGGTCGGGGGGTCGGGGGTACGGGAAGACGGGAAGACGGGAGTGTACTTAAAAGTCAAGTAAAACAGTTGGCGTCGCCGAGAGGGTCCGCGGAAAAATTAACGATAACTCATTTTATCGTTAGCGACGCACCGAAACGAGATACTAAAAGGAGAAAAAGAACGGAAGCCCCTCTGATCAATACTCGGCGAGCGCGAGTCTCCCCCTACGCCTGGAAGCTAACCTAGAAAGCCCGAGCGAGACGGATTCGCGCACCCTAACCTCGAAAAATACCCACCCGAGTGCGATCGGGAAAACCACGTCGAGGGGAAAGCCCGGAGGAAATCTCGCGCCGGTCCCAGCGGTGGAGAAAATCCTACCGAGCGGCTGTTCCTCGTGGCAGCTGCGCGAGTTCCCCAGTTCCCCGGCGCCGGCGTAGACTCCCGGAGCCCGGAGAGCGCATCATGGCCGCGGGATCGATACCCCCGTCATGCATTATCAATGGGGGCCGTCGAGCGAACGGCAACCCCGAGGGGCGTTTTCTCCCCGCGCTTCGTTAGCTGATCCGGGGAATGGATTTTTTACGCCCGGCTGTGCGACCGTGTTTTTTTTTTTTCCTATTTCTCTGTTTTTTTTGCTTTTTTCCCCTCTAGGTTGCCTCGGGTCGGGCCTCCCGCGTTGGCGAGCAAACTTTAATGGCGCGACGTCCGGCCTTCCGATTAAAACGTCGCTCCACCCGCCGCGGAAACTACGGAACTTGGTTACTACGGGATTTTGCTTTTACTCGCGACTCCATCCAACGACTGGGAAACTTTGTTCGCGCCTTGGTTTTCCACCCTCTTCCTTTACATCTCGGCCGTTCTCCTCGATACCGAGATACCCAGATTCCGACTCGGCGATAACGATGATTTTTCGCAAAGGGTTCGCTTCGTCGTTTACCTCGTCGTTTACCTCCTCGTTTACCTCCTCGTTTACCTCCTCGTTTACCTCCTCGTTTACCTCCTCGTTTTCATAATTCATCCACGGGGGACGATTATTGCTTTTTCGAACGGGCTTTCAACGACCGTCTCGATCGGCTTTCGAAAGTTCGTCGTACGCTTTTGCGGAGTTTATTTATTTATCGCGCTCACGACAGCTCTGAAACCGATACCGAAAAATGAAAATACGTCTACGCTTTAAGAGCGATGTTTAATTTAAATTCAGGGTCGATCGGGTGAAAATATGGAAACGGCGATGGATCGCAATTTATTTTACATTAAACGCGGTAACGATCGGAAATTTAATATAAATAGATTCCCGAACGATTCCTCGACCGGTAAAAATAATCTTAATAAACGTTTCGATTATTAATAGGATCCCCCGGTAAAACTTTGTAAAACTTTTCCACGATGCTAAAAGGATCGCGTCGAATCCAATAGCTTTTACCTTTCGTTCGTAAGCGATAACCCGTCCATTCTTAATTATCATTTTTGCGATCGGAATATCGGAAACAAAGCAATTTTTCCTGATCGAAAAGGCTGCGAAGGCGCGACGCGAAAAATTCGGGGTTAGTCGAACGGAGTAACGAAATTACACGGCGAGTATAAACTCGATACGCTTTCCAACTCTTCATTGTGGTACATTCGAGAGAATATAATTATTCGCAGCGAAATCTACTCGATTCGAACCTGCTTTAAATATCGTTAAAGGCACTTTCCAGTACTTTATTTATTTATAAAAGGCCCAATTATATTAATCGCCCGATAAGAGTCCGTGTTTTTTGTTTTTTTTGTTTTTTTTGTTTTTTTTGTTTCTTTTTTTGGTATACCTTATCGTTATTATTCGATTAAACGGAATTGCGCGAGCGATCGAAGATGTACGAGCGCTTTCGTAATTAAATAAAGTAACTATCCAGTATTGGAGTCGAAATACCGAAACGCAATTACCGTGATCGACGTTAAAAATTATTATTTACGTTCTGTGATATAAGAACGCGATCGCTTTTGATCGAGGATTGCGATACTCGGGCCGTCGAAATTCGATTCGAATATTATACGACTTCTCGTTGCATCGAGACGAGCGAGGCAAGATTTTAGGCAATAAAAGTTGTTTATAAACCTGTTCGAAGCTAAACGGCGTTTCGCTTACGATACTCGCGATACTTCTTTCGCACACGGCCGATAAATTTATGCATCGCGAGCTTCGGGCGGGAAAAATCCCGGCGCTTCCAGTGGAAATTGTTATAAACTCTAATTTTACGCAGCCGAATGCGCAATCGTCGGGCGAATTCCAGGTAATGATTATCCGCTCGAAGATTGTATTTTCTCGTGGGTCTCGTACCTTCTGTACCTTCTGTACCTTCTTCCCCTATTCCACTCGAACGAAAAAATAAAGTGCCGAGTTTCCACTTTCGGGATTATAGAATACTTTTTCCCCGCTCTCCGACGAAAATGCAAGGCGAAATGAAAGAAGAAATGCAAGAACGGAATATCCGTCCTTTTTCTTCCGTTCGTTTACTCGATAGTTTCGCGTTTTAATCGATGAGCGAATCGTCCGACGAAAATCGTGCCTCGGTGCAAAATGTACGATACGTTTTCCGCGGAATGCGACGGAACGCAGGGGAGGAAAATTAGTCGACGCTGCGAACGACGCGTTCGTCAAAAAATCTATTTACTAATTAGAAAGTTGCGCGAGTTCGACGAGAGCGATATTTTTAATCGATGGACGCATCGACCGCCCGAATCTCTTCACTCGAGCACCGAACCTCGACGAACTATGAAAAACGTCCGCTTCGACGCCAGTTTTGAATACCGAAATTCAAATTTCAAGTCGATGTTATAATTATAATCGACCGAATATTATTCAAAGAAAGGTATTTCCGATCGAATATTCGTTTAAAAATATGTCCCTCGTCCCTCGAAGGCACGGCTTTTACAAGGTTCGAGAAATTTCAATATACGTTCTATTAAACGATGCTTAAATCTATTTCCATTATCCGTAAACGTATTCGTATTTTCAACCAACGCCGTCCGAGCTTTTCATTTTCCATATCATTTTTGATTCGGACTTTCGAATAACGTATTTTGATCGTAAACCTAATTAAATTAAAATAAACGACCAACGAGTCGAATATAACAACGCGAGTAACGAGATAACATTTTTTTCTTCGATTCGATAAATTATATACTTTAAGAGTTATTTAATACATACATATAAATATATTTATATATATTAAAGGCGCAAAGTACGTTTGTTATATTTTTTGATAATAATTTAGTTATCGTGCAAATATTTGTATTTTATTATCAAGATCACTCGAACGTAATTATTGGAACGAGCTCGCAAAAAAAGAATCGAGTACATAAATCAAGAATATTTTCAAAATTTTCAAAAAACGTTTTCGATAATTTAACGGGCGTACATAAATTTTAACCACAAAAATTTACTTCGCAAACATTTTTTCTATCGGAATGCGTAATATTTCGAAATCAATATCGTTACCGAGAAGAGGACGAAAAAAAGGAATTTGGCATCGAAATATTAGAAAGGGTATCTTCGCCGATGATAGAAAAATATGGAATCGGCCAAATTGGATAAACGCAACGTTAAATATTCCATTTAGAGCCATCGAGAGATCTTGGTTCGCGTTGGAACGCGAATCGCATTATTATAAAACAAATTTAACTCCGTCGATGAAAGGTAAATTTATCGGCAAGTGCCGCGTTAGGCGAAATTCGGAGACGGAAACGCTCGGCGCAGCATTCGGTAAACATTATCCGATACAGGGAAATTCATTGGAAATTCATTGGAAATTCATTGGAAATTCATTGGAAATTGACGAACGGTGGTTGGACAAAGGTCGGATGTCGCGTGGATCGGCACTGGAAGACCAGATGGATTCTCTACTCCCCGAGGGTAGCCCTAGAAGCCTTACGGAACGAGAGTTCCTCGAGGTTCCCGGATCGCTGGGCGATTATCGGCGTCTCCGGCTTCGTCGCCGGGATGAATGAACCGTTACGTCACGCGTAGGACGTCACCTCCCCCTTCGCTTTTTCCATCGCAAACAGCCGCTTTCGCTTTCGCTTCCGCTCTCAACCCCGAGTGCGATCGTCGCCTCGCCTCCCCTTCCGACCTTTCCTCGCACACGCGAACTCGCACACCCCTCCTCGCCCTTCGCTGCCCCCCCCCCCTCTCTGCTTTACCGACCGTTCGTCCGCGCTCATCTCGCTCATCCCGCTCCATCCCGCCTCGTCTCGCTCTCGAGCCGGCGCCTTTCGGGCACGAGCGGCGATCTAATTGATAAGAACGCGGCGTTCCCCAAGTAGGATGTGTCTCGTTCCTCCCGCAGCCGTTCGAGGCGACGATGCGCGTCGGGAGCACAGCCGACGGATAAGCCGACGGATAACCGAGGCTGTGTTCTCCGATACGCTCGAAATTTCAACGAGCGGCAATTCCAACGGGAAAATTACTCGCTTGTTATTACAACGCTTTATTAGCTTTCGTCCGGGAAACTTTTTCAACTTTCAATTTTTTAACAAGCGCCGTTCGCTCTCCACGGCTTTCGAAAAACCCGTTCAACAATGTACGTAAACGTATTTCGCTGCTTGCCCAATTATCCAAGGATTACGTAATAATCTGATATTTCGCTTTAATGTACTCGGCTGCGATATTCGATATTTTATTCGTCATCTTTATCGCCAACTTTTATCGACGCATCGATTAAATTCCAATTCCTCGTTCGATGCATTATTAAACATTTTTTCAAAAATTTTTCAAACATTTTTCAAAAATTTTTTCGAAAAAAATCTCGTTTTAACCGTGAATTTTCATTTTCTATTTTTATCTTCTATTTTTATCTTCTATTTTTATCTTCTATTTTTATCTTCTATTTTTATTTTCCCTTCGGTTTTCTTTTTTATTTATCGGCGCGGTCTCGTTCGAGTCGATTCGACGTTTTCAAACTTCGCTATTCCGCAACTTTGGACTCGACGAGCGCTCCGATCGAGAGCGAGCGTAAAATAAAAGACGAAAAGTCGCTGGTGGAATAATTGGAATTATTTTTCAAAAGATCGGGCCGCGACGATCTCGATCGAAAAATAAGAGAGCCTCGGTAAATTGGAGGGAAAAAACTCGCGATCTCGGAATCGAGCGACAAAGGGAGTCGGAGTAAAAAAGGTTTAAAACCTTATTAAAGCCTTAAAACGCTCTCGATTTACTTGGAATAGTCGTCGCTCGTCTTCGGCGGGACTTTCAACGGAATTATGATACCGAGCTTGATCAAAGGAACGAGGCAGCTTCGGATATCGCGTATCGATTGCGAATCTATTCGCTGATCTTCGCTCGGCGTTGAGAGTTACTCAATCCCATCAGAATGCAGATTTCGTAACGCGAGGAAAAACGAGCGAGTCGGAGCAAAGCTCCAGATTGGTTCGCGCGCGATATAACTCGATCGGGCGACGAGTCCAGAAATAAGAGCGCCGGAGTCTGCGGACTCCAACCAACTGCCGACGACGCGGAACGTCGATCGACACTTCGGCTCGGGTTTTATTCCTGCGATAAATTCTCTCCTCGATTCCAGTCGGGGGAATTTTCCTTCTTTCGAACTTTCTTTCTTTTCGATCCGAGTTCGAGAGGAGTCGATTCCCGAGTGTTAATTATTTCGAATCGCGACGGGTAATCAAATTTGGCTCCGGAGTTTATCCAACGATCGAATTATCCACGATTTTGATCGGGTTGATTTTTCTGGGAAAAGCCGAGACCGTTCGTATCGATAAGTTCGCGAGCGACGCAACGATTGCGGTCGATGACGCAAACCGTTGGATTGGCCCTTTAATTTTTCATCGGTGCTTTCGGTTCGCTTTTCGCGTTGCGACAACGAATCCAGTCCGACCCTCGCGATCGCACTTATGATTCCGAACGAGTATTTATCGAGTTGGCAGGTGACTATTTTATGGTTGTCGCGGAAGATTAAAGGCTATAATTTTATCTAGTTTACCGTCGATTGTTTCCTCGTGGTATAAACTTTCCGAGGCTTCGGAATAATGTAGCGCGATGAATGTAACGTTGAGTACCGTAATAATTTTACGTATCGCGTTAATTTGACTCACAGGTATCAGCGACGATGTTTCAATGAATAAAGGCGTGACCGTATAATCTTATCGTTGCAGTGTTCTTTTTATTTAAATTCTTATTTATGTGGAATAATACATTTTGTATCGTTCGCATGTTAGGAATAAAGTATAACGAGTTGGATAATGTTTATTTATGTTTTCATCGTTGCAGCGAGTTGATTTATTATTTATGATGAATAAATCGTTTTTAAAAAATAATGCGTATCGACAATTATTGTAGATTAGTCTAAAGAAAACTAATATAATATTGTAATATTTTGCATCGCTGATTAAAAAGAAAACTAATTTCTTTTATTTATGTCGATAGGAAAGTATATATTACAACGATTATCGGAATGAAATAGAGGGGAAGAGATAGACGGACGGAGAGAGAAAGAGAGAAAAAGAAAGAGATAGAAGTCTGACGGAGCAAAAGAGATATGAAACGATGAAATAAAGAACAGAGAAGAAACGAATAATATTGTTATTTCCATGAACATAAAATAGTTTTGAAACGTATCTAATGAATTTTGACGTTTGCTGCGATGATGTTTTATCGAAATATAGATTTTATCAAAGAACTAACCTAGAATTCTATTTTTTTAATAATTAAACCATGGTATAGAATATTGTTAATATTTGATTAAATATTGAATATCTTATCTTTGTAAAGCATAGCTGGTCGATATATTTGTAATAAAATATTCAGCGATCGCATTGAAGCCCATGATAATATCTATACCTCTCAAGGATACTGCGAAGATGCTAACACTAATTGTAATCTTAACTACTAAGTTTCACGAGTTATACTTCTTATATCTTGTAACACCCGTAAGTATGATATTATATATTATGTGCTATATGACTTTACTGTAAATAAATATATATATATACGTATATATGTTTGGCAAGTTACAACTTTGTTAACAAATCTAAATTTCCTATTAAACTTATGGTGAACTTTTCGTCTAGTTGAATTAATTCAACTACTCGAATTACTCGAATTACTCGAAATCGATGATTAACAAAAACATCTCATTACAGTTTATTCGATAAGTACTTTACGCAATGATAAATTTTTTATATTTGTATTCGATAGAAATTTATGTTTCTACTTTAATAAAAAGCTAAAAGTGTATCGATTGAAACTAATTACATAATCAATTCAATGTTTCGCAATCAAATTATTGATTTAAATTATAATTAGTAATACATCAATTATAAATTGTTTAATTCTCGTTGCTCGCATTAATCTTATAAATCTTCATATATTATCAAGCTTATGATTCAAATTATTCAAATAACGTATATATAAATATTTAGAACATCGATAATATATATTTTATTAGTTCTATTAATAAAATTATTATAAATATATTTTTAAGTCAACTTGATGAAAGTATGCGATTAAGTCAATACCATTATAAATAAAAAACGTAAAAAATTAGAACATACGATTAATATAAAATATAAAAGTAGAAAGTTTACTTACGTATTTATAAGAATGATTTAATTGTGTCTCGCTTTTTACCAACTACATTCTATAATATAAGAATGCAATTAGTTTCTTTCGATAATTCAAGAAAATCGTACTCGTTAAAATATTAATTTCTAAGAAACTTAAACGTTTGTCGATTAAGAAATCTGGAAAAATGTATACCTGAATTTTATACGACGACAAAAACAAATAAATACCGATACTTTTGACGATACACAAAACTGACACATTTTACAACTCCTTGTATTCCTTAATATTTTACACCGGGACTCAAGGTTAATCGATAAATTGAAACGATTACTCTTCAAATATCATCGTACTTAAATTTTTTACATGAAATAATAACCGACGATATTAAAACTGCCGTCTATGAGAATGATTTTCATGCTACCGAAGAGTTGTAATTATTTCCATAGATCGCGGGTTAGTAAATATGCTTATCGATAAGCCGCTTTTGAAATATCTCGTACCGCGTTTACTAAATTAGTTAAAAGGCCAGCTGCAAAGATCCAGACATTAATACGACAGATACAGATTACGAAAAGCACGTTATTGTTATTCTAAATATCGGGGAATGAAACGTTAGAGAGATAAATTTTAAGCAAAAATATAACAGGTAGTAGTCAATGATACAAATGGAGGATTAGAGACTCACGCTGACTTAAACATCATGAAAATATAATCAGTTTCGTACGGAAAAGGTACGTAGAAAAGGCATGAAAGTAACAAAAAATTCTTGTTTAAAAGAATTGAATAAAGCGAACGTCAAAGTACATTATCCTATGTAATAATTCAAACCTTTCGTGTGCGTTAATAGGATTCCGAAAAATGTAAAAAGTCAGTGGTAAGCGAAAGTTGATGATTCCTCTAATACTGCCAGTTCCAAATGTAGGTAGTTTTATTTCGGTGCTTATTCTAATTTTCTTACTTTTAAGTATAGTAAATTTATTAGTGGATAGAGTTGCTAGAATTGCTTAAGCTATAATAGAGAAAATTCTGCTGAAAGATAAATTTAAGAGAAGACAATAAAATACCGATAAAAAAGTGGAAGCTGTGAATTTTAGAAAAGGATTACGCTTAAAACTAGAATATAAAACTTTCGGTATATATCTAAAATTTCACAAGCAAAGAACAACAAAACGAATACTAGTGTTTTTGCAATAAAGAAAATAAACTTAATTGAAATAAAATTTCTACGACCATCGATAGAAAAGGTATGCAAAGTTTACTCGTAAATTAAAGACTTACAAACTTCGTAATGCATTTATGAAGAATGTAATTCTCTTATGTTGAATCATTGAATAAAGAATTTACAATCGTTGGTTGAAGAAAAAATCTATTACACTTTAAATAGCTTATTATGAATATTGGGGAAGAGAATATTTCATTTTGACGGCGTCGAGTCGTAAAGTATATTAATTTTTAAAGTTCCATATTTTTTTACAGAAATTTAATAGTAATGTACAAATTTATGTTTTACGCTAATAATAAAATTTTTTCATTTCAAATTGCTAAAATTATTTATTCCTCCGACACTTTAATCAATATGATTATTTTGTACATGATACGACTAATATTTTTTAATTTAAACTTTACAATGATTCTTAAATTTAATCAATTACTTGATATTCGTTTGTCGAATTATGCGTGAAAACTGGATTTGTTATTTCGATACATACATTTATATTAATTAAAAAATTATTTTATCATATTAAAAAGTCACCTAATTTATCTTGACGATGTGTTTTTTGTGAAAATATGTATTTTAAAAATGATGATATTAGACTTAAAACTTTAATCAATTTTGAGTACAACAGCTATTATATTCGAGAACAGCTAATTAAAGAGATGTTAGGAAGGCAAAAGAATATAAATTTGATTAATGAAATGAAATTAATATTATATTAATTAAAATTATTATATTAAAACTGCACATTATTTAATAAAATTTTCAACGTAATAATCAATTTGATTTTTAATCTCGCGATTACATTACTTTATCGATATTCTTTATTATATTCCAATACTATAAATAAATCATTACTCTTATTTGCTAATTGTAATTCTGAAAACAAATTCGATAAAAAAATTAATTTTAGAGTTACATGAAGAATTTATGTCAATTAAAACAAAATGTATTTTTTCTCGCTAACTATTCTAGATAAAATTATACAATGTCTATTATATATAATTTATAAATTATAAAGAAATTCTAAGAAAATAATATATTTATATTGTTATTTAATAATATATATATGTACATATAAATACGTATAAATTTAAGATAATCACTCGTTATTAATAAATTAATATTAATAAATCAATCTGAAAATTGAACAAAGTTTGATAGTAATATTGTATTTATAAATTTATCTGTATAAACGGTAGTACAGCCAATTTATTTAATATTAGATTAGATAAAAAATATGTTACCGAATTAAAATATTTCTAAATATTAAATAATTAAGACGATATTGCAAACATATTGGAATATGCGTTTCGTAAAAATTTTTCATCGTTATACAATTAAAAATTTTAAAATACTCCATTGTAAGAAAAAAACGAGACCAATAGTTTTCACTTCCATTTATTGGTGGTAAATAAAAAATTAACGAGCGGATTAAAATATAACCATCAATTGCGAATTTTATTAATTTATCTCACGTTACTATGTCAACAATTTTCATAATTTTTTATTGATTATGTAAGTATGAGTTGAGTAAAACAATATATTAAAAAATAAACACAAGATTCAGTTCGTTTAATAAAAAAACAATTAATGATACAAATAGTAAAAAATGCTTTTGAGTGATTAAACAAAAAATTATTCAAAGATATAATTATATATTCTTTGTACCTACAAAACTTAAGGTGTATATTAATAAAATTTATAGTTAACATAATCTAGCAGTTATATTTCTTATCGTATAGATAGAATAAAAGATAACCTTTTCTGAGATTATAATGCTAATATAATTTTCCTACAAAACGGAGGTTATAATATTTTTACAAGAAATATCACTTAATCAGATATTTAAATCTGCCTTTCGTGTCAGGTAAAATTGCCGTACGTGCAAAAAGATTTTTCGCTTTATGCTCTTTGGTATGTTTCTTGGTCTTCCTCGTCATTCATCAAGTTGTCTTGAAAATGTTCTTCTTGCTTATACGTAAAAGAACTTATCATCATCTCAATACTTCATCTGCATAATAGTACATTGTATAGTCATGAAACAATTATAAAGTAATTTTGAAAGGTAAATTAATCAATTGTTTCTTGCCTAGTATAAGATTAATTAATAAATATTTTATTTGAGAATATAATTATTACCAACAACAATCAATTCGAAGATAAATTTATGAAGTTCCCTGCGAGAAATCCAAATAAATGTATCTGCGATAAACTTGTTCAAGAAAATTAATTGAGTTTAGTATTAAAAATTTGCGACCATATTCATTAGACTACAGAAGACCAATATTTCTCTATTAAAAATAAAAACAATTGTAATAAATTGAAAAGAAATCTTTATTTTTAAAAATAATTGCAAATGATTTTTCTGTCACTAACGAATAAATTAATATTAATAGAAGTTGCATTTCTAAAAATTACTATTTCCAGAATACTTCTGTAGTGATGAATCACTAAGAAAGAGATTCCTTTTTTACTTATGTCTAAATTAAGATATTTACATTTATAGAAACGTATTTATTTACTTATAATACTCGAACAATTTAATTTTCTACATATTTATTTATTTTAATTCATATTTGATATTTTTAATTTAATAATACTTTTAGTTTAAAGTTTTTAACTTACTCAATTTATTTATTTGCTTTCTATTTTATCGAAACAAAATTTTTACGAATTAACAGAGAATTTGAATAACATTAATAATTATTTATTCAATTTATCGAATATTAAAAAGAATGAAAATATAAATTTATTTTGGTAATGATATTCTTCGTGTCATTTAATTTTATAAAGTTATTTACACAATATCTTAAACAACTTTAATAATCAATTATTTCGATACAAGTTTCTAATATTTACAATGATATAACCGATAATTAATAGTTATCTCTTTATTTACAAAAACATTTAAAATGTTTATAATCGATTATTTTCAAATGCAGCAAATTTACATCGTTGAGTAAAATCAATTAAATTATCGATATATTAAAGTCATAGTTAGTATACATGCAATTAATAAATACATATTTGTAAACAATTATTTAATTTAAAAATTTGTAATTTCACTTTTGAATCATAAACATTGTATGGCATCGTTAAACGATAAAAGGATTACTCATAATTAATTTTAATATATGAATTTGTAACAACTTAGGATTCAATCTGATAAACAATTTTGTTTACTTTATTGATTCGTTACTTCATAACTTTTTTATACTTTTTTACCAATAATTATAAAATTAGAACTGATTCACATATATTTTCCTTAATTGATCAGTTAATTATTCATATCAAATAAATATATTAAAAATACATTGATATTTAATTTTATTTAAAATATGTATTGTGAAATATATAAGAAGTTTTTTCGTATACAAAAATTAAATACTTTTATATGATTTTTTATTTAAAATTAATTTTATTAATAAATAATGAATTGTTATTTTATTTTAACGAAATGAAATTATTTCGAAACAAATTCATATTTCTAAAAACTTATTTTTAAAAAATACCGTTGAAAATGTAAAGAGTGTGTAAGTTACAGCGAAAAATATTTACCGTACAAAATGATTTAACAAATTATCACGAGAAAAACTGCTTGAAACTCAAAATTAAAATTTACTCTTTTTTAATGCAAATATTATAAAAACATTTCTATAGAGATATTATTTTTCGAAATACATTAAAGAAGGAATTATGAACTTTGCGTGTAATATTTTATAACTTAGCAAGAAACTATGAAAACTATTCGTTACTGTTTAGAAAATAAAAATGCTTTCAAATAAAGAGATTCGAGTGTTTTTATCAGGTGAGAAAATTAAATAAAACGGATAATATAATACAAACCATTCTAAACATCTGGAAGTAGATAAGAGACAAGTTTAAAACGAAGTACATTACTTAGATTTTTTTTAAAACTGAACAAGAGTTTATTGTTTCGAGTTTGAATAGTTTTTTTCTCACTTTAAATGAAATTTTACGTCTATTTTAAGTTGATTATATATATATTTGTACAACCGAGTAAAACATTTGACAAATTTCAAGATTTTTTTCATCGAAGTGTTTCGTTCCATTTCCATTTCCATTTATTATTTTGATTTAAATCTAACGATCATCAAATATTATCGCTAATTATTTTGTTTGGAATTAGAAATTAAATTTACAAAACGCTGTTCGTTTAAATTCGTTCAAACTCTTCGCGAAAAAAAATTAGAAAAATAATTACCTTTTACTCGGAAAGAATAAAAAATGATTTAAAAAGTTGGCGATTATTTTACCAAAATTATTTTCAGATATTAATAAAAACACCAATAAAATTCTAAGAAAACTGCGTTAGTATTTAAGGTTTCCTAGAACGAACGCAAACTTTCCTCTCTTACGTGGATTTAAAAAAGTTTTTCATCCAATTTCAAGAACGATGGTTACGTGCAAAGCACTTTAAAAGTAAAATTTATGATTTCATTTAAATGATCCATTTCGGAGAAGACGCGAAATTTAACACTATTAACCTTATATAAAAAATTATAATACATCATAATTAATATTTCATTATATCGAAAATAAACGGAAGATAATATTTATACGAAGAAGCGACGGAAACGTTTGCTAATTTCTCGATATCCGAACCAGAAATAAAGTTTTTAACGCGTTTTTAACACCGATAAGTTGATTTTCGCGTTACAATTACAAGTTAATTTGTGTTACGGTGTCAAGACCAATCGATTAATTACATAATCAACGGTTGAAAAACGTCCTCGTATTCGATCGAATGTCAAGTGTTCCAAATCGTCGTTGCGGTACAAACTTCAGAAATTATCTCGACAATGACCGCGACGTTGGTTTTTACCAAGGCATAAAAAATGTAACGATCGCGATCCGATACGAGAATCACGCGTACGAAATCGACTATTCGTCTGCTCGAAAAGCCGAGCGTCCGTAAAAGGTTGGAAAAGGTCTCGGTACGAGGAGGAAGAGAGAAATAAATATTGGAGGAACGCGAGTGACGTGGGTTACGTATCTAAATAATAGATAAAGGGAAAGCGTCGGACCGCGATATTATTAATAACTCGGGAGCGAGATGCGAAAGAATATAGATATTCGTAGAAAAATGCACGCGTGCATGTTTTAGCCTGGAGGAAGGTCGTCGAGTCATCGAGTCGTCGAGTCGTCGAGTCGTCGATAGTAAATCGAGAAACTACCCGTTCACTACCCGTTCACTACCCGTTCACTATCCGTTTCGCAACGAGTTTGAATCACCGAGTCATTTATCGATAAACGTTACGAAATCAACGAGTTGGATCAACGATAATAAGTACCGTAATGTAATTCTCGGTCACGCCTCCCTCGAACCGGACAAGATTCCGATTCCTTTTTCCAGACGAAGACGTAAATTTGGTAAGAGCGTTTCTCTTTCGGGATCAAGAGCCGGAGCTCGACGAGATCGTTGACGGTGTCGTTGATCGTCGTTGGACGATTCGTTGACCCTTCCGAAGCCTCGTTGAACGCGCGCGTCGATTTGCGCTTTTATACACGCGCAGTCTTTGGGCTCGATTGCCCCCACCCCACCCCCGTAACTCGCGCACGTGACGTACGTGCATTTTGTCATTGAACTCGGGATCGAGTTCGCTCACGCCGTTGACATCCGAATGCACCTCGACTAAGCGCTCGGTAAACGTTCGCAGGCGCAAAGAGACTCGGATCGAACGCGTCGCTCGCTTTTCTATCTTCCAGGATTTTGCTTTGCGTCTCGCTTCGTCGCCGATTACAATCGTCTGCCCGCGGTTCTTGTTTCGAGACGACGGAGAGACGACGGAGAGACGAAGGAGAGACGACCGAGAGACAACCGAGAGGCGATGGACTTCCGCTTCGATTGGATCAAAAGCCGCAACCTCGGAACTTAATGCATTCGGGTACAAATCCCGTAATGCTCTTTCCGTTCTAAACGCTTAATACTATTTTCGCCCGATTGAAATTTTCGCCTCCGGTGCCTTTTTTAACTTTATTTTCGAGATATTTACAGTTAAATTAGCAACGAATCGATACTTAAATTCTTTTAGGACTCCGTCTCGAACCCAAAGTTTTAGTCGGCAAATTTATTTTCGATTGGTTCGGTAAATTGCTGGTAATCGAAAAATCTGGGTGAAGGTTTTTCGATCTTGAATCGAAAATTTTAAGATTTCCTCGCGAGCACGATAATTTCGATAAAGAGGAAACACCGTACGAAAATTATGCACGCAACTATTTCTTCGTCGTTATCATTTTTTAATAAATACGATCGAACGAAACGTATCTTTGAAAATTATGATTTGCATTCTATACGAATATTTCAATAATATTTACGAGTCTGCTTAATTTTTAAATTCTTCTACCGATAGTTAAAGTGCAATATTTTTCTAAAAAATAATTTTGTTTTAACCGATGCATCATAATGTAATGTATAAGTCTTCGCGTCGTTCGAATCGTATAATTATTTAAAATTAAAAAGATAACGAAAATGTGGTTTGCGATCGAAATGCAAAGATCGAATTCAAAATTCGGCTGTATAAATATATTTTTTATATCATCGCGTACGAATAACATACGTGTTAAAAATATATTTTGGCGCGCTAATAATCTTAATATTTTAAATAATTAAACATAGAACTCGATTCGTTGGATGATTTATGATATCGATAGGTGATAATTTATAACAGGTGATTTGTAATGGATTTATTAAAATTCTAATCGAACGATACGTAAACGGAATAGAACGAAACGATTCGAATATTTATAGGAGCGCATACTATTACTAAAATTAGTTACGCATGGTTCGATCTTATAAAATATATTTCAATAATATCTACAATCAAGTATTTACAAAATATTTTTATAATCTTAACCTTAATCGATTGGACAAACTAACCCAATATAAAACGGACGAAAAGATTTCTTAAAATAAAATTCATAGGATCCATCAGTTAAGCATTAATACAACCATAATCATGTAAATCTTTATAATTTTCATTTTCTTTCTAAAAACGTTAAATATCTTTTCTTTATTTTTGTTTCGATGATTAAATTGTGGATTAGTTCGTATCGTCGCTGAACGATCACACCTTTATTTAGATTCCTTTTTTTTTACAAAATTCCAAAGTAAATATCTTTTTCGCATTCCTACAATTATCAATCAATGTTTTGATTTGGAAATAAAAAATAGCGTCTTCGCGACGAAACAACGTTTAAAAACTTCGTTAAAAGATTTTTCGTTTGAAATAATTCATAGTGCGTGAAAAATTTACCACGTTGAAAATTATACATATTTTCTTTAGCTTTTAACGAGGCATTTTTTAATCCTAAGCGAACGTCCGTTTAGGAAAATCGAAAACTAAAGTCGTCGACGTTTTCCAAGACAGATACGAATATTTACTTTTTAGTATTTATAACATTTTTTACGCTTACGTATCAAAATTTGATACGATAAAAAACATTTTTATTCAAGCATTTCATAAATTATTATAAAATTTGCATAAGCCGTTTAAAAGGGGGTCGTACATAAATATGCTAATTCCCATCTCGTAGTCTTTCATTTTTTATATACTTTTTCCACAGCGTTTTCATCTTACAACGGAAGCAACGATATTTTATTTCGACAATGCAAAGTTTTCATAAAATCAAATTATGAAATCAATTGTTTATTAAAATTATAAACGTTCCGCGGATTATTCTTTTTCTTTCACCTTTTATACTTTTATATTTATACTTGTGTACAACGTAACGTATATCGCAACATAATATCAAAATAAATCACCTTCCAATCGATACAAAAAAATAGTACGAGCAAACAACAACGGACCATATTTTTCAAAACGATAGTCGAATAAAATAGCAAATAGCCGATGATAATAATAATAATAATAGGCGATATTCGACCGTCGCTAAAGAAGACGTCGGAAAACGAGCGTTGGTAAATCAGAATTCTGCTATACCTATAGTTCAAAGAAACCAGCGCGAAATCTCAAATCCCAAAAAAGTTTTTTTTTCTTTCGTTCGCTCACTCGTAGCCATAGCATAAAATTGTATGCTGTATTGTACTGTACACCCGTTACGACACACACACACACACACGTGCGCGCGCATTCTCTCTCTCTCTCTCTCTCTCTCTCTCACGCGCAGGCACACACACATCGACGTTGGCTGCACTCTCCGAGGAGATGATTCGAGGATCGCCGGTGGTAAACCGACCAACGTCCTCACGTCTCGATGACGGGCTCTCGGTTCTCCCTGCCCTGGTTCTCTTTCAGGTTGGGGTACAGCTTGGCCCTGGGACCGTCGCTGTTGAGTCGTCCGTGGAACTCTGGCTTGCGCTCCGAGGGTGAGCTGCGCTGGCACCAGATGTCCAGGAGACTCCTGGCCACTTGCTGCTGTTGCTGTTGCTGCTTGGCGAGGCTGACCGAGACGCAACCCGGGGGCGACATCGGGGAGTCGGTCGTCGCGCGGATCACCGTCGCCCGGGTCGTCGCGTCCTCGATGCCGAGCCTGGAGAAAAAAGGGTCCGTCATCCTCGAGAATCGATTCTCTTCCGTTATATTCCACTCGACGGCGGTGGATCCAACTCGTCTTCGGTCAAAGTGTTGCCGCGAAATGATTGTTCGGGAATCGATCGATCGAACGCGATTCGATCAAGCGTTAGAAACGAAAGCGGTCGAAAGTAATTGAGAAACTAGCGATTGAAAATTTGTACGATTTTAAACGAAAACATGGAACTGGAAAGGATGGAAAGTTGGAATACGTTTTTTTCTAGCGAACGTTCGTCGGCGCGGTTTGACCTTTTAATATTTTCGAATAAAACTTTCCCCGTTTATCCAACGTTACTCTTCGCTTCTTTTTATCGAAAAGTCAAGTATCGCGAAAAAATTAATTTTCTTACATTGTCGTACGGAAGAACTTGTAAAACGGCACACGCGAAAATTATTATTGAAAAACTTGATTCGAATGACTTGGAAGTAAAAGCTTGTCGCGTAAATTTGAATTATGGTTATTGTGTGGTCGGTTATGGTTATGTGGTGGTTATGTGGTGGTTATGTGGTGGTCGGTGTGGTCGGATGTAAGGACTCACCCATCGAGTTCCCTCAAGGCTTGATCAAGTTCGACCTTGTTCTTGTCCTTGTCGTCCTTGTTGCGGACCTCGAGGAGGCAGCTGAGGACCTCGGCGTGACCACCGGAGGTCGCCGAGTGTCCCGTGAGGAAGACCTCGAGTTCGCTCCATAGAAGCTTGTAGTGTTCCTCTCGTCTGACTCCGCTTTTCCCGCCCCGGATACCACCGAGACTCGGGAGCGGTAGATTCTCGTGTTTCGCTTCCAGTTGAAGCAGACCGAAGATTATCTGCTTGCACTGGAGAATCTCGTCTTTGCTCAGTTCCTCTTTCAGCACCAGTTCGGACAGCGGCTCCATCACCTGTGCGTAGTTCTTCGGTCAATCCCGCGTCGCTCGATCATTTTTTCCGTCGCGAATATTCGACTTGGAATATTCGATTTGGAGTCGTGAACCAAGTTTATATTTCGAGATAATATTTTCCGTTAACGAAGAGCCGACCGAAGAGTTAAACGTGTTTCGGTAATAAACGATATCTAACCGAATTTTTTATCGTCGCTGATGTCGTTTCAAGCAGAGATGTAAATTTAGAAACGGAATTTATCGAGAATATCGTAAAATTACGGTACAATCGTTAAAAAATAAAAGGTTGAATGAAATTATCGTTTCGGATGTTTGCGACATTTTTGTTGCGATCGATTCTAAATGTTAGTTTATCGAGAAATAGCCTATCGATATTTTGAATTTCGTAATTTATATTTGCAATGGTTTAGGGAATCGAATAAGTTCCGAAACTAAATTATATCCAATTACCTCCGAACTCGTTCGAAACGATGTCTCGATAGTGTCCAATATTCCGGATACATCGATTAAATTTTAATAAATTTCACACCCGTTGAATTATTCGTTACCTCGCGTACACTTATATATCGCACATCGAGTATCCAAAATAGAATTTAAAATATTTTAAATTTTATTTCTACAAAAAAAAAGAAAAACAAAATGCGTATATTTTCCGATTAATTTTTAGGGGCTTTTGATATTTCGATAAAATTCTCAACGATTTTAATAAAAGAATATGTTCCGCGTTAAATATCAGATCGATAATTAAAAAATGATGCTTTTAAAAAATTAATAAAAGCCTGGATATCATCGTATTATTTACTATATATTTAAAAAAAGAAAGGGGTCTGACAAGTTTTCCGAGATATAGGGATTTCGTGACTAGGTATCAAGACTCGTAAATAATGACTCATCTAATCGCAAAAGTGCTTCATCGATATTCCGAAACATCCACTTAAAACCACTAGAGGGTATCAAACTACATCGAAGTATGCTCGCAAAAGTCGCTGATGGTCTTCGTTAAAAGACTCTTAGATTCCTTATTTGTGCAGTTTAAGGCTTCGGAGAAATGGAGTAACAAATTTCGTGTTTTTATTTAAAGGGAAGTCAAGTTTTACAAAATTCGATTTAGTATTTCCTCGTAAGAGGATTACTCGATCTCGATCCGTCCAACTCACCAATCGATACTTTTAAATCGATACGTTTAATTACGATCGAAGGATAATTAGTTAAAATAGTCATATTTTGTTGCTCGGATCAAATATAAGACGCGATTCGACGGGTCGGAAATGACATTACAATACTCGACCGCGCGAGACTTCTTATCATCGACTGCTGTAATTTTCCGTTTTGAAAATCGACCGTTTGCTGGTGCGAAGTAAAATATTGAAATAGATCGGGAATAATCACCTGTTTCAGATTAAACATTAGAGTGTTGGAGATGGTGATCGGCCAGTACTTTGTATGTCTCTCGAGACGCGACCTCATCTTCTCAGCTGGACCCTCGATCTCGTCTCCGCTCTTGCGTTTCAGAGGTGCGAGTACGTTGGCTCGCATCAGACTCCCGAAATCCTGTTCGAGACCAAAATGTACGTTATCTGATTTTACAGAGTCGAAGTCAACGACGGCTCAAGAAACACGAAAGACGAAGAGCCAAGTTGACGAAATTTGGAAGCTGAAATTGGGTCCGGGAGAAAGTTTTCCGAACTCGCGAGGACGATCTTAATTTGGAAATATTTTAATGTCTCTTGTTTGCCGTTGAAAAAGTAGAATCTACGACGGTGGAAAAAGTTCGATGAAGATTTACGGAAAACTAAACTTTCGAATCTACGCGCATCTCGTTTAATCGAGTACTCGCGAATTATGGAATGTTTTTGGAATTTTCAAATCGACGTCGAGGTTGTTCTCTTTTTTTAATCGCAGATTTTTCACGCTTTAAATTATCCAGTTGACGTCATAAATTTCTTTTATAGTAATCGCAACAAAAAAATGGACGGGAGTTTGATTCGCTTTCAATAAAATTGAAAATGTTATTACCCTTTACTCGATTCGTATTTTACGATCTTTCCGGTTTTAAAAATAATTATTTATAAACTGAATTACAAAAATACGTATCGAATAAAAAAGTGTATAACCAACTTGTACCCGTATACTTTCCAATGATGTTTATATTAAATTGGTAAAGTAAAGAAATTTAAATTTGAAAAAATTCTATAAAAACTTATTGGCGATCAAATCATTTTTTAAAATATTCGTTCTTCGTTATCGCGAAGTTTCTTATTTTTCTTTCCTCTGTATTTTCACTTTGATTACGCGCAATTCTAATAATTTAAATAAATCTAAAAAATCAAAGATATTAATATATTTGTTTTCGTAAATTTTAATGGATAAGCACGAAATATTGGATTATATTCGGATACTTAAAAAATATTTTAAGTATCGGCATTTTCAAACATTTGAATATAAATAACCATTATTGTTTAAATTACACCTCAAATTTGATATAAAACGTTGTATTAAAAATTAGAAATTATAAGGAAACGTCTCTTTTGATCCGATCCGTTTCGTTTAAACGATCTAATTTCAATAAATTTCAAACGAAATTTTCTTTCTTCTTTCCTCGAATCGCGGTATTTCTCCTTCCGTTACAAACGATTCGTTTTTAACTCCGCGGTTCCGAATCGGTCGTAAAACTCAAGAGACACTCCTCGATTTACGGCTTCAAAGTAAACGACGCGCCTCGTTTTCTCCGAGAACCCTAACAACGCTTCCACGCGAAAAGCTATAAAGCGCTGGAGCAAAAAGGGCAAACGAAGTTTAGGAAGGTTTAGAAGATAATTGACTAACGGTGATGCGATAATCCGTGACTCGACCGCCGCAACCTTCGCTGATGGACGGCGGATCTTCGAGGACGCTCCTGGAGGTCGACAGCGTGTGTATAAATATCTCGCCGCCGTGCGACGCCAGCAGGTGAGATATGGCCTTGCCGCCGCTTTTCCTCGCCATCTCGAGCATCACCGAACGTCCGTTCAACAGGAAGTTTATCAGACAGGACGAGGGTCGGCTGTTCACGTCCACCGGAGTTATCCTGTGCATCGCCGTGCAGTTTTGCATCTCGCTCGCGCTGCACCCTCGAGGTGTGCACCACTTCAGAGTCACCGTCTCGTACTCGGTGCCCTCGTCGAAGCGCCGGAAGGTCTTCACCAGGGCCGAGTCCTGGGGATTTCCTGCGGACGAGTAGTCGAGCCTTGATCGATCAAACTTTACGTATCTTTCGTATCGGAATTCCTCTACGAATTATTAATTACCGACTCTGCGAGCTTTTCTTAAGAAAAGCTTTACAATTGTGTGTCATTTATCTACTCCGTTACTTAAAACAAGAGACGGAATTTTAAATAATTTTAAGATTCTAGTTTTACGCGATATACGATAGAAACGTACGATATTTAGTTCGGATAATGTACAGTTTTTATTTTTGTTCATAGCTCGTCGATAAAGTTGATAAATGCCAACCTTTTTATAGTAATCATAATTGTTGAAGTAACACTTTACTTACAATAATTTTATTTATAAGATTGATTACGTTCTCCAGAATGCGACGATTGATTATCGTACATTTTTTAAATACCTTTCAAAATGGCAAGATGTGCAGCGGACGAGTGAAATATTTCAACGTCGTAATTTGCCGAGGAACTTGCATTTTGCTCTTCCTTCATAGGAATTCCCGTCACGGTTGTACTCGCGAGATCGTAGTGCGATAATATCAAGTGCGAGAGCTTAGAATGTAGTACCGGTGCTTTCATAGAATGAACTTCCATCGATAAAAGCGGAGAAATCTAAACGAATAATTTTTCGTAATACTAGTTATGATTTTAGAACGCAAACTTAAAAATAAAATTAGTCTTACCTCTCTTAAATTTTGACTCGTTACTTGTGATTCTACCGTGTTGGGAAAAATATTTAATATGACGAGATGACAATGATGAATCGGAATCAAACTAAAAGTAATGGAATATTAGAAAATCGGAATTTCGTAATATTTTACAAATGTGTAAACATTGTAAACGTTAAAAATAGTTACACAGCAAAATAATACTATTCAAATATATGGAATATACGTATGGAAAGAAATAACAGTTTAATAAATAATAATATTTTACGGTGATTAATCACATAAGCTTCGTATTTAAGATATTAGATTGTTTACGATTTATTAAATATATATTTGCTTCGTTCGTATCATAAAAAAAATGATGATTATCGAACGATCCATTCGTACGAACTAAAATAACATGTACTAACAACGTACGTATATTGCACCCATATTTTATAAAATTAACGAAAAATAAGCTCCGTCGAATAGAAGAGAATTTATTTGAACGTGTTTACGTAGATTAATTCGGAATTATCGACTTACTGATCGGAACCAATAGCTTGTTTATTTTGTTGCGTCAGTTGATTTAAAAATATATTCTCTAAACTTTTCATATTCATATTGTCTCTAGCACTGGTGATGCATATAACTCGTCCCCTATTCAATAATTTGCTCATAGCTTCGGACCCTGCCAACTTTTTCTCCTGCTGATTTTCTGAACTTTCCGTGAGAGCTTCGATCGCGACTCTCAAACCGTGTATAACGGAAAAATCAGCACCCGGCTGATGACTTCTAGGAGGGACTCCGATGATCGCCATTCCATTCATTATCTACAAAATTGCGGAATAAATACCAAACGTATTATAAAATTAAAATTACTTTAATTATCGTAATTTGATCTGTAAACAAGTATAAAAAAAGATTTACGTGAGCCAAATTCTGTTGTAAAGGACTCCAGGTATTTAATATATGAGCCGAATGATCGCTGACTACAAATCGAACCTACGTTATAAAAAAGTATTAGAAAAATAAAATTTCAAACGTAACATTTATATTTTGATCATCGGTCGTTTACTCGAATATTTAAAACTACGGTTAAAATACAAAATTTAAATATTTTGGACGATCAAATATAACTATTAATAAATTAAATTTGTATTATCTTTACCAATTTGCCAGTGGGAAATAAATCCCAAACTATGCGACAGTATTCCATCGATGTTTCTATACTCGTAGTCCATAGCGATTTGCATATCGGAGGTAGTGGAATCAAATTCTGTTGACCTCTGACTTTCAAACAGTCAAAATCTAAAGGACTTTCGGTCGAGATACCAAAATAAGGCGTATGGTCTAGTACAAAGACAGTTTTATGATTTGCCGGATACATAGTTACTACAACATTTTCTTTATTTTCTTACTTTCGTTCTTCGTTAACTGCACTCGGGAGTATAAATAATTTTATTATAACTGCTTTTAGGTTATAATTTGATTTAGTATTCTTAAGATAATCTAAAGAAGATTAAATAATAATCAAGATATTTTATAAAAAATTTTAATTTTAATAAATACGGAATAAAATTATTAGATAAAATAATACTTCGTATAATATTTATATAGTTAAAAAGTAATATTTCCAATGTAAACAAGTTTACAAAACTATTTTGAAATTTCATTTATTTCTACAAGAATTATTTACTTAACTAAAAAAATGGAAAAAAACTACCGCATTAAATTATGAACATTGTTACGCAAATATTATTTTAAATATTATAAAATTAATTTAACTTACAGAATTGTTTATATCGGTAAAACTTAGGTTACGTTTGATAAATATACCGTGGGAAGTTCGGTTTATTAAATATCCGGTGTATTTTTCAAAATACATGTAAAATTTAAGAAAAAATATAAACTAAAAAATTTTTTTTTTAAATATGTGTATAATCGGAGATGAAAATGGATAAAACAAAGCCGATGAATTAATAAAAAGAGGCTAAGTTTCGACCGCAACGAACTCTGACGGATTTCCTACCGAACTACTTGCGTTCGTGTCTAAAGGAATCGAGGGGAATTTTACAAACGAAGGGGAAGTGTCTGAGGCTCGAGTATGGCATGTGTTTGTGTGCGTTACGTGTTTTTTATCCATGCAAAACCATCTTTACTTCTCAGTCGTGAAAGCATTGGTTTCGTTCGCGTTTATAACGAATAAAAAAATGAAGTGTTTTAAATTATGTACTTTATTTAACAGGAGAAAAAGAAAAAATTTAGAACAGAGAAGAAATTATTACAAATAATTATCGTTAATCATTTTTATTATTTTATATTATTAAATTAATTATTAAATTAATTTTATTATTAATAAAGTAAACTTTATAAATATATTATGATAGTTATTTATTTTTTATACGAATTATCGCGCGTACTCAAATAAATTTTATTGTTCGATAATTCATCATTTGAAAATAATAAGCTAAAAAGTTAATTTAAAATGATTATCGATCCAATAAAGTATAAATACATATATATTATTGAATGTTATATCAAATATACTTAATTTCTAAGTTTACATTGTTGCATGAAAAATAATTTTAAATGATTTAATTTCATCTTCGATAATTTCCAAATTGAAACAAATTAAATTTATTAAGTAACTAATATATACAATTTGTACGTTTCGATAACCATAAAATATAAATTTTAATTGTAGATTATATTTATAATGAATCATTTTAAGATATTTATGTAATTATATATACATATATAATCAAAAACTAAAAATGTTGACGCGTACGTTTCCGTAAATGTACATTATTTAAAAGTGCAAAAATATTTGATCTCGTGAATTCATGCTTGTTAATTATTCGATGAAATGGACAAACGAATGCACATAAATTTTTGAAAAATTTAATTCGTTGGTAAAGTATTAAGCAAGCCATAAGTGAATTGATGATATAATTATTGATATAATATTCAGATTTGACATTTCAAAAAACCGATTTATAAGTTTCGATAAAAAAAGTCGATGTTTGTAACGTACGAACGAAGAGTAAATTGTGTAATGCATCGAATTTTAAATAGCCTAAGTGGTTTGCTACAACTGTGTTTATATATTACGAATACATTTGTTAAAAAATATAGATAATCTATCGAGATTTAAATATGAAATAACGTTAAAAAATTTTTAATTCTTTCTAATCTACTTTTATAGTGTTTGGTACTTCATACTTTAAAGGTGTAAATTTAATCGACTATCTATTTTGCAATAATTTTATTATGCTATAAATACACTACATTTACACCATTCGATCGCGTCAAGATTTAATTTTAAATATTCACTTAGAAAATAAATTTATCGGTCGTTCGAGTCTTTGAATGATTGATTAAAGAGCGTATAAAAAAAACTAGTTTATGGAAGAACAAAATTTACAAATTAATCACCTTGAAAGTAGTTGTTACGAATTAATTTAATAATTTAATTAATATTAATTTAATATTTTGTAAACGCGTATTCTGTTAAAACGTATCGTTAACAACGAATATTTTACGCTAAGTTTCGAGTTTAAAACCACTATTTTCAAGCTAATAGTATAAAAAATAATCGATCAAAACCAATGAATTTTTTAATTTTTAAAAATTTCTTATGCTACCCTAAAAACATGATATATAAAAAAATATTTGAGAAATTTAATTGACCTTAATTTAAAGTATGCTTCGATCAAAGTACGTTGGTTCTATAATTTAGAACTCGAAATAAAGTGGTAATTATATGTTACAAGTTTAAAGCTAAAGCCTTCGAGTAGCGAAATTTGCGATATCTTTTATATCGATGGAGTTTCAAATTCGTTTGAAATCATATCAAATTCTGTTGAATACGATACGAATTTGAGTGTATCTTATTCCGAATTTTAGTTATCGGAGCAATTTATACTTGGGTGCTCTAATTAATATACAAATACTAACAATTACTGCAAATTAATTTTAATAAATGCGCAGATCAAACGCATTTATAATTTTTTACTTGCAAATGGAATACTGGAACTCTTAAATAAATAATTTTGACTCGTACTAATTCAAAAGAAAATAACGATTGGAATGTATTATTTTCGTATAAAATCGTTACAAAATTTGTTGAAAGAATGTACCGGAGGTTCTTGGAACGATTTGATCGTAAACACAATATAGATAAAGATTTTCTGAGAATTGTACTTGGTTTGAACAATTATCGATACTATGTTATTTCTAAGTTTAAATAAAATGTCGCGAATACGAAATGTAAGATGAAGAAATCTGATTAAAATTATCTTATTCTTTAAACATCGATCGAATATTTAATCTAATATTTATAAATTTTATTGCCTTCGATAATAGTATCCGTATACCAGATGAAAATTAACCAAATAATTTTAGTTATAAAATAATTTAAAGCAATTTTCTATCTACATCTAATTTTCTCGTTTTGATAAAAATTACGACAAAGAGACGAGAGTTTTAGCATTGTAGTTTCGAGTAAAAAAGAAAATTATTAAAAACGTAAGATGAAATATAAATAAAGTTGAGTATTTTTTCTTTTTGTTATTTTTTGTTATTTTTTGTTATTTTTTGTTATTTTTTGTTATAGAGACAAAAATAAATGGTTAAAAGCTACCGTTATTTAGAAACACGTCTTATCTATTTTTACGAGTCTTGCGAAACTATTTTCACTAAAACAAAATATCGTTTTAACAATCGAATTCATACTTTAAGTTTTACAAAACAAATACCAATATTTAATTTCGAACGAAATGTATTATTTGGCGTATAAAGCGATCTCGAACATTATTAGCGATTATTATGTTTTAGAAAACATAATAAGCCGTTCGTTATTTCACGAGCAAAATCGTCGCGTTTACGTTGTTTCTAAAAAAATTTTTGCATATTTTACAATTCTGTTTTGCATTAGTACAAAACAATACATGTTTCAATGCCAAATAATTTCCTCGCTCGGATCCCGAACCGAGGACCTTTTGTAGCGCCTCGATACACAATATCGATAATAAAGCTATACGTTATCACACCATATTTAAATAATAAACATATTGTTTGAAAAACGACGTTTAAATTACGAGTTGCGTTTTTGATAATCTCGGATACTACATATATTATATACGTATAAGAATTAAATTTCTTCAAGTTCTTAAGAATTTAGGATACAATCGATACAATGAATTAGACAATTAATTATATTTTTATACCCGCAAGTCGTTTATTTACGATTATATAGCAACGGCGGAATCGGAATTTTGTTTATACGCGAGAGTTTGAAAACTACGGCAAAGGCAGACGCGTAGAGGAAATACCAAAGAGAACAAAGCTTTACTACCCAGATTAAAAAATGCATTGGCGATAGCCTCGACGATCGGATGTCGACCGACTCGAATCGAAAGAAATAATGGTGAAATTGCATTCCTTCAAATATTCGTAGGTAGGTTCTGTTTTGTTTATTTTGTTTATTTTGTTTATTTTATTTATTTTTGTTTGTTTTTTTGTTTTTTTTTGTTTTAGCAAGAATAGAAAAGTTGAAGCAAAGATCGGTGGGTGAATTCCATCAAAGAAAAAAAGCGACATCTGCGCCTTGTATTTATCAGGATCGTCGAGATGGCGCTCGAGGAACGATCATCCGTGCATATATAATAAGGATCGGCTTCGTCGAGTCGTCGCTTACACATGGCCAGCGTGAATTTAACGGTGTTTCGATAACACACGTGTTTATGGTACTTCGCTTGTCCGTTCGTTCTTTCTTTTCACATGTAAGGAAATCAACTTGGCATTCTTTAATTTATATTATTTCACTCGATATCGGTCGATTGTTCTCCGTGCGATTTGCATTTTTCAAATACTTCTTTGGTGCGAGTTGTTTTGGTTACTCGAATTTAAGCGTTTCATCGCAAACTTTGAATTTGTTCGTGCGAAAGTATTCGTTTTAAATTTTTTATCGCGGTATAATTTAAAAGATTTTAATCAATTATTTATTCTTTCTGCTACGGTTTACTCGAGTGTACAATTTGTAAATTTTCGCGATGTTTAAATGGTCGGCATCGCGTTCAAAATTTATTTTCTATAATTAAACACAGTTTTATCCATTACATTTTTCTGTAGCTATATTAGAATAAGTGTCTAGTTACATTGTGTAGTAACGAATTGTGTAGTATAATGTACCGTTAATTTATGTAGCAACGTTGTAAATTATTCCATTGCAAATGTAAGTCATAAATATTGTAATAAAATTTAAAGCTTGACTCGCTTGTTTTATTTCTCATGATCGTTACATTTAAATTGGCTTTCAGAAATATAATCGAATCTTAATACTTTTTAACCGGTGTTTAGTCTAGGTGATATCTGTGAAGGCATTATTGTTTATTATAATATGTGTAAAAGGTCACATTTCACGAAGCGTTTATTTGTATTTACCTAACGGAGAATTATATTGGTTCGAGGCTTGGATTTTTATCGATGCCTATCGTAACTCTTATTAGAGAATTAAGAGTTATCCGTCCATTTAAATAATATTTATATCGGTTGTTTTTTGTATTGTTTCAGATTGTAATTTAAAGTACTCGCGAGCGTTCGAAATGGCGAAAGAAACAACGATGGAAAACGTAAAAGGTGGACAAGATAAAGTACAAATGAAAAAACAGCTTGGCCTATTGGAAGGAGTTGCTATTATTTTGGGAATCATTTTTGGTTCAGGTATAACTTCCAGCAGTCTTAATAATAACGATACTAAAGATTTCCATCGCGATATAATTATTAATTTAAAAATTATTAAACCAAAGAAGCGACGATCGGCGGTCGAATTAAACGATAATTCTTTATGTTTTAGGAATTTTTATTTCTCCTAAAGGAGTTATACAAGAAGTAAAAAGCGTCGGCCTATCTTTGATTATTTGGGTACTATGTGGTCTACTGTCGATGATTGGTGCTTTATGTTACGCCGAACTCGGTACTAGTATACCTCGAAGCGGAGGTGATTATGCCTATATTCATGAATCGTTTGGTAATTTAGCAGCTTTTTTATATCTTTGGGCAGCAAATTTAATATTTGTGTAAGTTTCAAATAGTTTGTTAAATATTTTAAGTAATATTTACCATTATTCTTGAAATTATTTCTAAATATGTATAAACTTTACGATAAATTATAATAATAAATTTAATGTTTTAGACCCACAACTAATGCAATTATGGCTCTAACTTTCTCGCAATACGTACTTCAACCATTTTTTCCTAATTGTGTCATTCCTGAAAACGGTGTTAAATTATTAGCTGCGGTAACGATATGTAAGTTACGACATAAATATTTATAAAATATCAATTTATTAAATTATAAATAATAATATATTATGATTCCAATTTTAATTTTGTTTTACAGGTTTTTTAACATTTGTTAATTGTTACGATGTAAAAGAAACAACAAGAATGCAAAATATTTTTATGTTTGCTAAAATTGGTGCTTTAGTCATTATTATTTTAGCTGGAGTAACGTGGATATTTATGGGTATGTTTTACAGTATTATAATAATGTAAAATATAGTTTTTTGATACTTTTAAAAAATGAAGTTTATACATTGTATTTCAGAGTAACTTCATTTTAAATTATTAACGTATAAAATAAATATAAATATAAATTATCTTATATCGAATCTATCTCTATTTTAAATTGTATTGTAGGCCACACTGAAAACTTTCAAAATGCATTTGAGAATACGAATAAAGATCCAGGAAAAATTGCCGTGGCAATTTATTCTGGTATATTTTCTTATTCAGGTTGGAATTACTTAAATTTTATGACCGAAGAGCTGAAAAATCCATACGTGTAACAAATCTTTATTGTGGTATAATTTTAAAAATTTTAGAATCATCGGAATTAATTTTTCTTTTTTTCAGCAATTTACCACGAGCCATTTATATTTCATTACCATTGGTAACGCTAATCTACGTTTTGGCAAATGTTGCTTATTTAGCAGTTTTAACATCGGATGAAATGATAGCATCGGAAGCAATCGCGGTTGTAAGTCAAATAAATATATATATATATATAATGTAATAAATGTAATATTAAAACATAATTACGTTATTTATCCTAATAGACATTCGGTAATAAACTTCTTGGCCACATGTCATGGATCATTCCATTGATGGTTGCAATTTCTGCCTTTGGAGGTTTAAGCGTTCACATAATGACATCTTCGAGAATGTGTTTCGTTGGTGCTAGAAATGGACACTTTCCTGCTATGCTCAGTCACATAAATATCGAAAGATATACTCCGACACCAGCTTTAGTATTTTTGGTAATAAGAACAAGAATTGTTACTTTCCAATTATCGGTACGGAAAAACATCGTATAAAGTAATATAAATAATTTTTTTTTACAGTGTTTCTTGTCGGTCATTATGTTGTGTACCAGTGATATATTTGTATTAATAACATACTGCAGTATTGTAGAATCAACATTTATTATGCTTTCTGTTGCCGGTATTTTATGGCTTCGCTATAAACGACCAACATTGGAACGACCGATCAAAGTACAAAATTTATAAAATGAATTTATCGTTACTCTGTAAAACATATATTAAATATACTCTAAAATTTGTTTTATATTTCAGGTATCACTTTGGATTCCTATTACTTTTGTATTCATATGCGCCTTTTTGGTAATGGTACCGTGTTACGAAAGGCCTTTTGAAGTAGGTATGGGCGTTTTAATTACTTTATCCGGTATTCCTGCATATTTGTTTGGAGTAGCTTGGAAGAAAAAGCCTTTAAAATTTCAAAAGTTAAATGGTAAGTACTTATATAGATTTATTTTATGTAAAATTATATGTAAATTAATCAATTTGGTAGACAAATAGCGAAAAAGAAAAAAGGTTTTGAATGTTTATAAAGCGTATAGAAATCTAATATTACTTGATTTATTATGAAATTTTAATCAAATTAAAAATTTTTTTCTAGCTCAAGTAACGCACGTCGTTCAAAAGTTATTTATGTCAGCAAGAGAAGAGCGAGATGATTCTTAAAAGAATGTATCAAGTTCATTCTAAGAAAAATATTGCATTTTCATAGACTGATTAGACAACAAAATCGTATCTAATTGGTAAAACAATTTCGAACATTGATGTAAAATGTTTTAGAAAGACATTTTATTGGTGAAATATTTATTACCGTATCAAATACGTTACAAGTCTAAAAAAATATAAATTTCACTTTAGACGAAAATTTGATTATTCACCGATAAATATTTTTGTAAATACATTTTAAGAAGAATAAGTCAATATAAAGTATTAAATATATATATGTTTACAATAATTATATATTTCATAATTGTTCAGTATAATTTATAAAATTATATCTATAACTATTTTCAATATTTTTATAATTAATAAAAATAATAAATTTAATTTATTATTTTTTATTATTGTAAATGCATAAATATGAATTTATTTATAGTAATTATTTTAGTAAACAATATTGAATCTGCACATTTCGACATTAAATTTTTTTCAATTTATATCGAAATGTATTAATATTTATGTTTTTATATTGACTTGAAGTATTTATTATATTTCATTTATATTCAAAATAGATTCATTAATTTACTATCAATTAATTCAAATTACTAAATTTGATGATTAGTTTTCATTGATAGTAATAATAAGTTACTAAAAAATATACTAACAGTCTTTGTATACTGATAAAATCATGTATTTAAACACAAATTTAAACTAATTTAAACTTCATAATTTTTATAAATAAGTTAAATAGCTTTATTACGTTTTAAACGAATAGAAAAATCTTTGTATGTTTCGTTTAAGTGTAATTATACACCAGTGAGTATTTGTTAGTCATTATTATTTTCATTTTTAAGAGAATAATAACTTATTTATATTTATGATACAATTTGAACAAAATGAAAAAAGCAAGTCTTTTTTAATTAACAAATTTTTTTAGAATTGAAAAATACCAATTGTACTTAAATGAATAATTATATAACGAAGTGTTTATTTGCTTCAGTTTTGTGTACTTATCGTTTTGTAAATGTAATATTAGTCAATTTCATTTATATATTAATTTATTTGTAATTTAATGGAAATTGATTTTTATATTAACAAAAAAGCAAGAAGTTGATAGTGTATAAAATTATTATACATTAAATGTTACCTTAGAAAGTTAAAAGAATAATTTAAATGTATGAACAGTAATTCAATTGCAAACGACTTATAAAATGCTATTTTGAAATATAAATTAAAATAGAAGAATGATTTATACATAAGCATATTTAGGTAATAATATCTGATATAATATATATCATGAGAGTTCTAATTTCATAATTTAGTTTCTTACATAGAGTATTAATGCTGTGATAAATTTATGGTTTCTTATTAGAGAACTCTCTTAGTATAAATTTTATTCATCGATCTCTTTGTTCCATGTATTTATTCACTTTTCGCACAAAGTTTTTTAAGTACAATAATGATTATATTTTCTTATAAAATAGAAATTTTCATTCCATATTTTCGAAAATAAATAAAATTTCATTAAAACTATTTAAAATGACATGTTTTATACATGTACTTTTTATCGCTTACGTTTTTTGCTAGACTACTTATTTCTATGTTTTAGAACGTTAGAAATTAACAAATTTTAAACGTAGCATCGATTTTTTTGTACCATTGAATACATGGAGTGTAAAGAATTATAGTTACCTAAAGTAAGCTTTAAAATATTAGCAACAATTATTATTAACTATAGCTTTATATATATATATATATATATAATGGAATCGCTTAAAATATTTGACAGTCAATTTCATGCCTTGATAAACCTTGTATATATATACAAGCGGGTATGTTTATTATGTGTGTACCTATAAGATTAGCAAAATTCAATTTTTGAAAGATATATTAAATTTTCTACAAATATTTAGCGTATAAATATATAAAGATAAGCCTAATAATATTTTAAATACTTTTTCAAGTTTTTAAGCGGTAGTATAAAATCTTGCATATGCTAATAGACCTTTCAGATATGAATAATAGTCTTTCGCGAAATTAAAAATCAAGTTCTAAAGTTGAGATTTTTAATTTATAACAATAATATCCCATATTAATCGCTTAATCTATAACATTAGTACTTTATATAACTTTTATAATTCTGAATTAAATCAAAGATTAATACTTTCCAGTTGTATGGAAAAATGTCAATTGTTAACATATTTTTTCTTTTACTAAATTTAAAATAAAAAATACTTAAAATTTGTATAATAAGTTTTGAAAACAGTTTGTCTTGTAGCGTTAAAAACATTATCGATTATTATTTAAGTTGAATATTATTGAACTTAAATGATAATGTATTGGAAATTTTACAATAATTGTATAAAAATTCAATGCTCGTATAAAGTAATAACGCTTAACTAAATTTTTCTTTTTCTGAAGGTTTATACTAATCATTAAGCATCAAATTAGATTTATATTTATAAATAATCAAATTTGCAAATCAATTACTTTTCATTCATAACTAATTTAAATAAAAATTATAATAATTTCTTGTTGTTTTCAATGTTATATTACTTCATAGAAAGTAAATTTGTTAAATTATTAGTTTGGAAATATTGTTTTAAAAGTTTGTATTGAATGCATTTCTCAGTATTTATTGAAATTTATTGTTAGAAATTCAATACCTTAATTACAAAATGAAACAGTATGGAATGTGTAGAAAATAATTATATTCTCGTTTATCTATTGAGAATCAATTATATTTGTATGAATAAAAAGATTGTATCGAATAAAAAGTCTTTTAAGTAACAAAATTAATTTATTCTAATAAATTTCCCTAATGTTTATTTATTTAATAAGCTTGATTTTATTAATAATAAAATACTTACGTATATATACACATTTTTAAAATATTTTGTTTTTAAAAAATTTTTAAAAATGATATATTTACTGAAATTAATTGCCAATGAAAAAATCGAAAACAAAATTTGTATTCAAAATTTCGTAAAATATTAAGAAGTTATAAAAATAAACTATTTTATAATACTATTTATGAACCATATATAATTTTTTTGCAATAAATTAATATTTTTTAAATATAATTTTATAACAAAATTTAAATTAAAATAAAAAATGTTATATAAATTTATTTTTATAATTTCTTTATTTATCTTAACTATATTATTTATTTATTTTTTATTTACATTATTTTATTATAAACGTTTAATTTAAAAAGAAAAACGTTAAAATAGATTTATTGTGTATGTTTTTTTAAATCCTTGGTGTTTGTACTTTAAAATTACATTATAAACAATTTTTTATAAATTTAACAATACATCTTTAAATAAATAAAAATTGATTAGTAACTAATTTTATAAAAATAATAGTTTAAACTAAATTAAAATGTTTTACTATCCAGTAAAGATAACAATTAATAATTCGTAATATAACAATTATACGCTACATACAAAATATGATAAAAATTGTAAAAATATATATAAAGGTAAATAAGTAAATCAAATGTTATGAATTAAATTAAGTATTAGCCTATAATTTTTATTGCAACTATATTAAATAATTTATACATGACAAATTTCATAGCAGATTTTGTTTATAATAATTACAAAAGTGCATTGAAATATAAAATAAAATATCTTTCGTATTAAGTAAAATCTACATAAAGCTTATAAAATATATTTTCTATGTGTACTTAAATAAAGAAAGTAATTTACTTCTGTGAAGAACTTTTTTTAATATCATTCTTTAGTACATATATAAGATTACGATTACATCAAAATCTTTTCAATGTTTAATTTTTATAATATTACGTTTAATGTGACTATTTTCTGAATTGTATCGATAACTTTATGCTAATTTTATTATTTTAATGCATAAATTTTGTGGTGGAATATTGTACACATAAATTTCAATAGTACTGTACAATAATATAACAAGATACAATAATTAAACGAATAAATAGTTCATTCATATTTTCTTTTAATTTACAAGAATTGCAGAGTTTTATAATTAGTTGAAGTAGCGGTTAGTGAATATCTTCAGGATTAAACATTCCCTAAAAAAATTTATAAAAATAAGTATAAATATTTTATTTCGTTTTATTCGTATTTTTATATAATACTTTAAAAAGAGAAAAGATAGTAAAAAGTACAAGTTATTTGATTAACGTAACAAGAAATAAATTAACTAAAATTTAATTGTATTTTTTTTCTAACAAATTTACATTTGACACAAAATGTTTACTATTTATTAAAAATATATTGATTATATCCAAAAAAAAATTTAAACTATAGATTATTGTTTATTAGTAAAAAATAATATTTATGTAATATAAATTAAATTTGAGTATTTAGTTTATAAATGAACTTAAAATTATAAATAAAAATTTAAGGCTAATTTACATTTTTTAAATTTAATAATATATTAAACAAAGAAGTAAGAAAATATATAATGCTTTGGCTATATTTTATATAAAAACATTTCTATCACAATATTAAAGAATCAACTTCGAGGCAGTACGATATAGATATATCGTTGGTTTTATTCATTCGTTAAAAAATAATAGAATGTAATATATTATCCATGTCTACGTTACCAACATTTAAAAGTATTATTGTAATTCATTTCCGAATACAAAAATTTGAGTTTTCATTTTTCAATAAGAACTAAATTAAAAGTTTTCAATTACCTTGGCGCGTCGTAGGATCGAATCTTTGCTCGCATCGTACGGGTGATCTTTACTTGGAATTTCTAATACCGATGGAATAGGTTGCGTATGGCTATCGATTACGTGTCGGATCATTTCCGCAATCTAGAACATTAAAAATAACGTAAAATAATTATGTTTATCGATTCAGACTACGATTATTCTATCGTTGACACCGTTACAAAAACGACGAACAGTTTAGCTCGTAACAATTTTAAACGAAACTTACATTTTGATTGATGAGAATAATATCAATATCATCTCGCTTAATAAATCTTTTAAACGTTTCTTCGATATCACCAACAGCGGTATCTGAAAAAATAATAATTAAATAAAGGGAATATTTGGAAAGAATTTAAAAATATTTTTGTCAGGAATAAAAGCTACGATGTTTGTATTGGATGATTTATTTAAACTCACTTTTGTCGACAACCATGAAATTCGAATGACGATGTTTATTTATTTCTCCTACACCCCCTAAAAGAAATCCCACGCAAGTATCCTGCAAATCAAGAACAAAATATGAAATAAAATTGTTGTCAACGGAAGAAATATGCATATATACGTATATTTATAAATAAAATTGTTAACAACTCCGAAGTAAATATTTATCGTTCCTTACCTCATCGCCGATTACAGCTAAAAGCTTTCCTTTTCCTGCGGAATGTAGCGACATTATTGTTATTAACTACGATTTTGTTACAATAACGAACAGACTCGGAGCAGATCTTGTGATTTATCAGAACATATCAGCTGACTCGGTCGTCACGCCTAAAGTAAAGGCGAATTTTCTCTCGAGTCAACGTAAAGGTAAGTTCTGAATCGAAGATGTAGGTTATGTTCAACAAACTTGAATGCAGACTGAATTTGCATCGAGCAGAAAAAGTTTCTGATTAGTTTTTTGCATGTTTTCGTGAGTATGAAAGTCCGAAAGATATTACAAATGGTAAAATCAGCCTTTTCAATTACAATTTTTATTTAACGCGAATAGTCTCGAATCCATCCAAAGTGAGTCGTTAATTTGTCGCTCGCTTATTCGATTTTAATTTTATGTATTTGAAAGGTATCTCATGATTTCAGCAGCTGGTTGGACATCGCGAACATCGTATGCATTATGCGATTGAACAGTCGATGACAAGTAACATTTGAGTACGCGTGAAGGGGATCCGATATTTTAGATAATACTTTTGGGTAACGCTTTCACAAATTAGCCTGGAAAAGGTAATTTACTTAGTTTTTTTTTATCTTTTGTGTAAATTTGATGTCGATTTCATTAGATTATTGTAAATGTTATTTATAAGTTTGATCCCGGTGGCAATTTAAAATATTTTTTTCTATTTTTGTAAATTTTTAAACCAATTAATTTAACGGATGCTCGTTTCAAAATTTAAAAACAAAGTTAATAAAATATTAATAAATATAATAAAGATAATGAAAATCATATGTCTGCACCATTGGAATACAACTTTTATTTTTACTTTGTATTCTAATCGATAATTGAATTATACCTATTCGAGTTTTATAAAAAATATATGTACAGCCTGAAAATATGTAATGTTAAAATCAAAGTCCCGAGTGGTTTGTCACTTTTTAACAGTGTAAACTTATATTACACGACGATTATAATTAACAATGATTATTTTGGACTTAATAATTTTATATCAAATGATTAACTATTGCAAAGATAAACTGAAAATTTTAATGCTCCATAAATTTGTAGTGTATACTAAAATATATTTTATTTTAGCAATTTAGTTATAATGCAATGTATTTTGAAATAAATCAAATTAATACTCATGAATAGTTAACTTTAGAATTGTAGGTCAAAAGATGGCTGACTATTTTCATGAAATGGGTTGGACACCTTTGGGTGAATCCGAAACTCCGAATCATTTAATACAGATGGCTCGATTTTTAAGAGATTCAGGAATGTGGGATCTTTTGGAAGAACACGAAAAATTACCACCTCCAGCTTCTAAAGCTGTTGTTCAGAATTTAGAAGAAACCGAGTTTAAAGAAAATTTAGGTAAGATACAAATTTTCATATTTTAGTAAAATGATTTATTCGTCTGTGTCAAATATATTTTTTATTTTCAGCAAAAAGAGAACAGTGTCCAGTTTGTATAAGAGATTTTGAAAAAGGTATTATTATTAAATCTTTACCGTGCAAACATTCTTTTCATAAAGAATGTATAGAACCTTGGTTAGAGAAGGTACAATATATTTTCTATATGTTCGTACATGAAATGTTTATAAAACTTATTTTTAATTTCTATATATTTATTTTTAGACGAATTCTTGTCCACTATGTAGGTACGAATTACTTACGGACGATGAAGATTATGAAAATTATAAAAAAGAAAAGAAAAGAGCCGTGGAAAGAGAAAAAGATTTAGAAATATTACATAATTCAATGTTTTCGTAATATATACAGAACATCAATTGTAAATTAAAATTGCATTCCTTATTTTTATTTTCTTAATTTATAACGAAAGATTAAATATTTTATTCATAAATATATTAAACTTTTAATATTGGAATTTTACATAAATATTTTATGTGCTTAAAAATTTTATTTAAATTTAAGTTGTAATTGATCATTTAATTATGTAATGATGTACGAGTAGTATTAAGAATACACGAATTTTTATTAGTTTTTCGTGATTATTATTTACAAACAATTTTTAAAATTAAATTTTTACTAATTTACAAATGTTTAAAAATTAATGATTATTCCTAATGAATAATATGAATAATTGTTACAAATCCTAGAAAAGGGTAACGAGATAAAAAAATTTCTATGTAAAATAATAAAGTGATAATGGGTAATTTGGACTTTGTTTTTCAGAGAAATAGTTTACGATAAAACACTTCTTTTATTTAGACAGTATATAATATAAATAATTTAGAATTTTACAAACGAGTTAATGTTTTATAATATTAATTCAATTAATTTTTATATGATTTTTAAATCATGTAAAAAAATATTAAGTTACAAATTGTATTTAATAAATTTTAAATTTATTATGAATACTTAAGTTGTATTATTTGTATAATTGTATCGTAATTATTATCGCTTATATTTTTTAAATATTTATATTGATTTCAATTTAAATAAAATTTTTCAATTATAGCGTCTCGATTGAAAATACTTGTCGTTATTAATAAATAACGTTTTTAATTAATTTAAAATCGTTGGCTTATGATCGATTAAAAGTAAAAGTTATATAAGTAACGAAATAATTGAGAAATAAATGTTATAAAAAATAACAGCAGGCGAAAAAAATGTATTTAAATTGAACTAAAATCTGCATACATATTTATTTTCATAGAAAACATAATGTAATCACCTGTAATTAAAATTATTTGTTAAATTAAAACATTGATAAAACGATGAAATGACTATTTTTTATTTACCTTACGTTGTTTATAATTATAAATTTTATTCGATAACATTTGGTTATTTTTATTATTTTTAATAGAATAAGTGTCTTTTTAGACTTTTCAAAATTGTTTAAATTAGCTCCATATTTCTGAGTTGAATAACATTTTTCTAATTACTATTTTGAAATTTGAACTTTCAACTTTCTATCCACTCTTTTTTCATTTCCCTATTGTCTAACAAATATTAAATAAGTCAATATAAGTAGGTAATGCGAGTATGTGACTAATCGTAGAACAACTTAAACACTCGTTGTAAACAGAAAAAATGTACACATTTATATTAATCTTTATAAACGGTAAATGAATTAATGTTCAATTCATTCTTTGCAAATAAATTTTGATATTTTATTTTCAAACAATCAAAAAATGTGTACTGATGTCTTTTTTTAAACTAACTTTTAAACTAGTTTTTAAATAATTTCAAAACATTTATCTAAATATAAAAAACTGTATTTTACCTTTTTTGAATTTTTTAATTCTTACAATTTCAGTTGTAAAGAAGTTTACATCGTTATATGTTTGTGAAAAAACTTTTATATTTGATGTATACATAGACTCGTATGAATAATCTTTCAAAGTTAGGTAACTAGATTAACTCTATTCTTCTCTATAAGTTTAATAGTTCACAAGAAACTTTTTGTTGCTTAACTAGATAATTTATTATATTTTTATTTTGGCAAAATGCCTGAACATAGTTCAACATGTATCGATATAAAAATTTATAACATATACAATGTTATCATCGACTAACTATGTATATTTTAAATGCAACCTCAACTATTTTATGTATAACAAATTTTTTATAATGCGTTAAATAATAAATATACACCAAAACTGGTTTCTATATTGAATTTTTTAACGTAATAAATAAAAGCAAAGTAATTTTACATACCGATAATATATTTAGTATATGGTTAAACGGACGTTCCACATAGAATGGAACACGTATTTCGAAAAACGGTTTTGTTATCGTCAAAGACATTTATAAAATATTTTACCTTTATTCAAACTTAATTTATTTTTAGCTTAATTCCTTTAAAAAATACACACGAATTTTCTTTATACAAAAAATCGATTTTCTAAGCGATATAATAATTCAAAATTAAAATCTGCAATCTTGACACAGAATAAAATTTATTTTCGAATAAAAATTGCACGAATTGCATGTATTTAAATATATCAAAACCGAGTTTAATCTATCTAACCGACGGATACGTATTAACGCGACACTTTGTAAATAATGGCCTACACATCTCTAAATAAAATTTCATTGTTAGTTAAAACATTCAACTAAAATCGTACGTAATTTTATCGCGTATAATTCTGTAGGTAATATCAAAAGAGCTTTGTGGTTACAATTACATTCGCTTTATTAAACATAAGTATACGGATACGTAACGAGTTAAAATTTTAATTTTTCGTCTGGCTGTTAGTAAAATTATCGAAAAAAGGAACGATAAATAATTTTTAAATAGATTAATTTGATTTATTGTAATATTTAACAGGAATTAGACTATTAATTAATTAAATTTTAATGTATCTTCCGACATCTATGATTTTATTAAGCTTATATTAAGACTCAAAAAGCCGTTCTATATTCAAATAAAAAACGAATAAGCCTTTGGGACAACTGAAATTTCCATTCGTATCAACGTAAAGAAATATCTTTGAATCGCTATCTGCATATACAAACCAAAAAAGTGGCAATACGATAATTCGATAAGTGCTAAGTTCCTTATTTGTAACATAAACACCCCCAAAGATAAAAAAAACCCATCGAAAGAAAACGATTTTGATAATTAACTCGTAAGTGGAATCGTCAAAATTTTACACCAATCGAACGTTGCTCGTATAGACGACGCGTACAAATACGAACACGAATGACCCTCGAAGAGGCGATATTTTTTGGCTCGGGATTAAGGTACAAGGTATAAGTCGACGTAGACCGTTTCAAGAGCCACGGGAAAGCCGCCGATTATTAATAGAAAAGAGGCGGTGATCGCGGCTCTCGAGAGCCGATCGATTTCTCGAGATCAGTGCTGCATCGAAGCGGCGCCGATTTCCCGATGCCCAGCATCTCTGGCGTCGGCGTCCTCGTCCTCGTCCTCGTCCTCGGTTCGACCGATGTCGCCTTCCTCGAGAGTGAGTTTATCGACTTCGTTCCTCGTCCCGTTACGCCTGCGATTTTCCACTCCGTTTTCCCGAGAAGTTTGGATCGTTGATCGAATCCTCCTTTCAGTTACGCGGATTCTTTTATTTTTCCTTTTTGACTTTCAACTTTGAAGATCCGTGTGCTGTTTTTTATCCACGAATAAGGACTCGACGGATCGGTAACGCTTAAATTTTCTATTTCTTTATACCGAGCTTCTTGCGTGAGAAAACTTTAAGGTATTCATTGTTACTATACTTTTAATTATATATAGCAAATGAATGTTAATTTAACTAGAAATTGTCAGGTGTTCAGAGCTGTTTTTATTATCGATGATTCGATACTTAATAATATTCTTACATTTATATATATACTAATTCTATCAAAACTATTACGATCGTTTTATTTTAAAATATTTAAAAAAATTAAAATTAGTTCGGTTATTTAAAACTGATAAATATACGTTATAAAATGTATCTAACGATTTATTATACAATTATGGTTATTCAATTTATAATACATATGTGCTTACACTATATTAAATCAAAATTATTAAAAAAGATAATAAAATCATATTTGAACATTAGGATTATAATATATTTTATTGTTTACATGAAAATATAGTACGACTTCAAAGTTTATATGACAATATTTGATGATGTACTAGTTTTATAATTTTTGTATACATTCTATGATTATAATTTACAAGTAATTTATACGATATATTTTTTAAACACAGTTCGAAAAATTTAAATATTTTTTAGATTAATGTTTTTGATTATTATATTAAAAAAATTTTATAAGAAATTAATTGTAACAAAATTTTAATTTTATAAAAAATTGATCGTATATAAAAATATTTAAATTAAATAACTTAAATTGTACTACATATAAAAGTATATGAATTATTTAAAAAAAGCCTTATTTTATCGTATAAAATATTCTTATTAAAGGTGTGATTGTTGGTCCATGCGAAGATTTTTATACATTTGTATGCAAAGGTCATCCCGATGGAAATCCATATAATTCGATATCAAATTTTAAATCTGTAATAGCGGAAGCACAAAACAATGTAGTTTCAAAATTAAAAAGTAAGTTGCACAGTATATTAGAATGTTTAAAATTATTTTTAAATAGATTTTTTGTTAATTTTTTTATATGATGTTGGTATTGGTTACAGATATATTAGAAGAATATAACGAGGAAAATATTTATCCGGCTCAAATTCTAAGGACATTTTATGCATCATGTATGAATACAGGTAAAAGAATGAAAAATGATGACGAAATTAAAAATAATTTATGGTATTTATATTTTATTATATTAATTAAAATAATAATATTCAGTATAACAGTATAATACTACTCTTTCTTAAACAAAACTAATTAGCTGATTATTGATACAAATTGAAAAGTAAGAATTAAAAGTTTTTGTATTGATAACTATTTTATATTTCACTCTATTTATTACTATTTATAGAGGCAATCGATGAACAGGGTATCAAACCAATTCGAAAAATCTTGAATCAATTTAATGGATGGCCATTAATAAAAACCTATTCGGAAAATGAAAATCTTACAAACTGGCAAGATCTTCATATATTTTATAGCAAACTTAACGTATTTCCGTTGTTCGAGGTTTCCGTTAATAATGATGCCCTCGAAAGGTCTCACAAGATTTTGGTAATGTATATGTAAACGAGTATTACAAATCATCGAAACAAAATTGAAAATAAAAAAATAATTATCGTAATATTAAAAACATTAAAAATTACCCTATGAAAATACATGCATATTTAATAAATAGCATTAATCAAAAACGCGTTCGTATCAAAATGAAATTAATTTTATTTTAAACAAAGTAATTTTGATTGTTTCATATTTCTTCTAATTATATATTACACTACATTTAAACCCAAAGTTACATAAAATGCAATATTCTTAGGAATGTATGGATGTATAAAATACAAATAGTACTTATTAAAAAATGTAGCAGTCATTTATTTACAACAAACGAATAAATTTAATATTTTAATTTAATTTAATAGTATTAAAAAAAACTAATAATAAATCATATAATATTTATTTATTTCTAACAAATTTAATTTCAGCTTCGGCAGCCCAAGACAACAATTCGAGAGCCATTGTTGTACAAAGCGAAAAGTTTCTACAAATACGTTGACTACATAAAGACCATCGCATTGATAATCGCAAATTTAAATGAATCCAATGTTTCGGAACAAGAAATTATTATTCAGGCTAAACAAATAGCCTCTTTTGAAGCAGAAATATCAAAAGTAAGAACGAGCATAAAAATATTTTAAAAATCATTTTATGTTTAGACATTGCTTCGATATCGTAGTTTTAATGATCGGTAAATTGAAATATATATGTTTAAATCTATAATCATACGTTATATGATTTGCAAACGAAGCTTCGTAAGTTCAATATATACAGTATACGCGTTCCATTTTCGGATTTAAACGATTTTCAAAAGTCGAGTAAACTTGTACACATAATTTATACGTATCGCAAATTATTCGATGGATTAATAAAAATGTATTTAAATGCATTAGGTTTTAATTGGTTAAAAATTATTATTTTTAGATATTGGAAGTCAGCGACAAACCAGATTATTATCGTTCGATAAAATTAAAAAAATTTCAATACGTAACTAATCAACTAGAAGAAAACGAAAGTGATATGGTAGTAAATATATACAATCAAGTTAGTTTTAATCCAATTTATTTACTTTCTAATTGCTGTTTTTTTTTTACGTATTTAGTTGAATTGGGTAACAATTATAAACCAAATGTATTTTACAACTTCACCGTTAGTTACAATGGATGATACGATCGATATTTTTTCTCTTACTTACTTTATGAAGCTCAAGCGACTAATGTACAGAACTCCAATGCGAATAATTGGTAAAAATTTTAATTAATTTTTTTCTATCGTACGTACGATATAATTTTCAACTAAATTATATTATTAGAAAGTTTAGCGTTTTCGTAATAAAGCTGAATTCTTTTTTTAAAAAAAAGTAATCTTATTTCGTCTTTTATGTGTATAAATTTTAGTAAACTATATTCATTGGAGATTCGTGAATCAATTTCTTTTACATACAAGTTACAAATTGAGGAATTTATATTTCGATATGAGACCTTTAATGCAAGATCCGATAAAAAATGAATCCAGGTATAGTATAGAATACATTTATTATATTTTATTATATTGATTTCAAAACAAGTGTATAAGTTGAATACGTAGAAAGATAATTATTGTTTCAGATGGAGGTTTTGTGGGTTTGAACCTGCGTTTGATCAAACGATTTCTCATATGTTTGCAAAAAAATACATATCGAAAGAAACTGAAGCACACGTATGTTATTAATTTCCATTTGTAACATAAATTCATATAAATTTTTATTGGCTTAAAAAGTATAAAAATATATTAAGATACTGTTCCCGATAAAAACAATATGAAGTTTATTATTGTTTATACAACATCACGATTATTTTATAAAAAACAAATTATAGAGTTTTATTATATTCTATAATTAATGAAATATTAATAACAAAATAATTGTTGGTAATTTTTTGAAGGAAAATGAAAATATTTGAATTTTAGAAATCTTACGCTTCTTTTTTAACTGTTATACATTTTAATAAATGAATACGTAGAAGTGAATATTTTGGTAAATGGATAGTATAATAATTAAAGAGTTTAGATTTAATGAATAATGATTCAACTACAAATTTAGTTAATTGGCTTTAAATCCAACACATAAAATACATATTTTCGTACCCGTAAATATAGATATTTCTAATAAATTAAATTCTAATGCCAATTTACATAATTCTTGTCAAAAAAGTTTCAAATCTACACATATATCTATTAATATTTTTGGTATAAATATATATATATATATATGTATGTATAATTTAGAATAACCGTTTTTTTAAAGGTTCAACATGTATTAAGTGATATTAAATATGTGACGTTGAAAACTATAAAGGGATCACTATTATTAAATGAAGATGAGAAGAAAAAATTTGAAGAAAAAATTTTAAACATTACTTTTATCTTAGGAATTCCAGAGCCATTGAAAAATCTTTCAGTACTTAATAATTATTACAAAAAGGTGATAATTTAATCAATTAATTAACTAATTTTACAAGATTTTGAAATATTACTTCCATCGAATTATAATCAATAATATTTATTTCAGTTATCAATATCGAAAAATTACTTTAATAATATATTAAATCTTCGAAAATTTTATAAAGAAAAAGAATTTGAAGCCATTAAAAGAAAATATTATAAATCATCGTAAGAAATATTATACTAATAATTTTATATTATTTTTATAAGCAGTTTTTATGCGTATTAATTTTTTAATATTTATTTCAGAGAAAACAATAATTTTATGAAAATCACAACTATAAGCAGTATTGGGTCAGCGTATGAATTTTTTGAAAATCGTGTTTGTAAGAAACCAACTTACTTTCAAAACTATAAAATAAGATATTTTTAAATTTTTCATGAAATTTTAACTCGCTATATTATTAAGTTTTATATCGATTCCATTCTTTTTTCAATGTTTTATTTTTAAAAAGGTTTGAATATTTTTATAATAAATATATTTAAATTCTAAAACTTTGAATTTTTAAACTAAAGTAAGTTACGGAATTGGAAAATATTTTCTTTTGCAACTTTTCAGCTTTATCGATCGAATAATGATTAAAAAATACTTTGATTTATGAATAATTCAAATTCATTAAAGTCGATTCTTATATTTATTAATACAGACAACTTCAAGTAAATATACGAATATCATTTTACTTTATTTAAGTAACGCTAATTTAGACATAATATTAAAATTAAATAATCGATACGTATCAAACGCATTTATTCAAACGCGGATAATAAATTTAATATTTATTTTCATTTTTTAAATAATTATTGTTTTCCGAGTTTATATTATACGTATTACACTAAATATATATTACAAAGAAATAAAGAAATGAAATTAAGAATTTTTCAATATTAAAAGGTTCTTTAAATAATTTTTAATAATAAATTTTGTTCAAAATTAAATTTTATTTTCATTTTTTATATAAACATTTTACTTTATTAAAATTGTACAACGAATATAAAAATTTTATATTATACCGTACAATATTGAGGTACAATTTTTAAAAATACGCGTCGTACAATATTCAGGAATATAAAAAGCTAATCAGGAGAAAAACATTGATACTGTATTTAGAAATAGAAATTAGAACATAATTATTCGAATTATTTCGCTCGTGAACTCATCGTTTATTATATATTAAATTTAACGATTAATATATGTATATATTGCAAGGACTTGAACTACAAAAAAGAAGAAAAATTATCGCTTCGAAGTTCATTAGATTTTGCGAACGTTGTTGCATGAAAACCGATAATATTCGTTTGCGGTTACGAACGAATGAAATCGCGGTTCACGTTTAATTAAGACGAAAAATCGCAACGATCATAAAAAATAAACAAAAACAATTTTACAAATTCCTACAAGGAAGTCAAACGAAACATTGAAAATTATACATGTAAACGAAAAAGGAAGTTTGGGATAACGGCGCGAAAAGAAATAAATAAATAACGAAGGAAAAATAATTAATAAAGACGGAAAATGGTCGAGGATCGAGCGAATAAGTAGAAGAAAAAAAAAATTGAGGTTGAAAAGGGCAAGGGAGAAGTCGAGGAGGACTCGGAGCTCACGCACGAACACAACCCAAGGATTCGGACGTGTGAGTGAGTAGAGGTTGTGGGACGTTCACCTACGAAACTAGAGCCAACGGTTTTTTTGAATTTATAAACATTCGAACTGTCGTCGAATCGGATGCGACTCTAACGTTTGGATTTTAACGTGGCATTTTTTCTCAAACTTTCCTGTACTACAGTTTTATCGAATATAGATATTCTTCAAAATGCCGTAATGTCGATTACTTTTATTTAAATAATTAAATATATTAAATTATATGTATACACATAATATATGTATATATTCTTAGTAAAATATATACTTTTTAATAGCATTAGTAGGAATCGTTGAGTTTGATTTCTAATTCGATCGTAACGATATTCGACTTTATCGATTCATGGAAAAGAGTATTTTCGGAAACTCTATTAAAAATATTTATTGGTTCCAAAGTTTTAAGTACGTTTCTCGAAAAAAAAACAACATTCGTAACTTAGAACTTAAGCTGAAAACAGTAAAAGAAAATGGAATATATTCGCTATAATTTTAACGAAAATAAACAAACAAAATATCATCGGACCTTAAATTTTTACGAGCTAACGGCTTTTTTTGAAACGACAAAAATTGAATCTACGACTAAATTAGATACGATAAATTAAAACAAAAATACTAATTCTACCTTCTTATTTAAAAAATATAATCTATTAAATGAATTAGTTAATTAATTCTTAAAATATATTATATTTATTATTATATTTAAAAATATTGGATTCGATTAATTTACGATTAATTATCTTTTTTAGTATTGAAAGCTGAAAATTTTGTGCAACCCTTGTTCGATCCAGACTTTCCAGAGTAAATAAAAAATTAGAATTAATTTGCTTTATTAAATCTGTATTTTAATATTGCTAATATTATTTTAATTTTTAGGTTTAAAAAATACGGGATATTGGGTTTTATCATCGCTTACGAAATTATGCATGCCTTCAACGATGCAGGTGATCTCCGTTATAAAAATTTTATGAATTACTTATATAAACTATGAATATAATTTTAATTTTAAATTATGAGTAATTTTACAGATTCTATTGAAAACACTAATCTTCGCAAACATATTTATTCGGAAGAAACAAAGTTAAAGTACTGGAATAAAATGGAGTGTTTCATAAATCAGTTCGATAATTATTACATTGCGAATCCATTTGATTCGAGAAGACATTTTTATGTAATAATTTCTTAACGAAACATTATCGTAAATTTTAATCGATCAGATTATTTTTAATGGATCAAAAGAATAATGTAAAATCTAATGAATATATAAATGGAATACATCGAAGCATTTATAAAAATCCTTTTTAAAAACGATTGAAATAAAACATAAAAATTTGTATTTGTAAAATTAATAGATACTAGAAAATTTGAGTATAAAACAAAATAATATTACCAGAATAGTCGTATATTGCATGTTTTTCTACAGGTTGATGGCGAAAGGTCGGCAATGGAAAATGTTGCAGATTCCGCAGCAATTCAAATAGCTTTTCAAGCATATTACGAAAGATCAACAAAACAAGGAATATCATCTATTCGAAACGATAAAAATTTTTTTATTTCATTTGCGAGTGTGAGTAGTCTGAGGTTTATACCATAGTCTTCTTTCACAATCTAACTTAACTCTCTTTTAAATAACTAAAAATATAGTAAATGTTTGTAACGATTAATTTTATTTAAAAATTTTTATTATTTAAGTGACTTTAAATTTAAGTTATCTTAAATAGTTATAAGACTGTACGATACTCGAGTTATTAATTTAAGATATATTAATTTACTTCGTAATGATATTATGGATAATTATAATTCTACATCATTCAATTTATAGTAGGATATTTTTGTATAAAGTAAATTAAAGTCTTTGTTAAAAAGTTCTAATCGATATTTAAAAGTATAGAGTGACTTTTTCAGATTTATGCAAAATAAAATTATGAACACTATTCTGTTTTTATCTCTTTTTATTTCAGCTACTTTGCAGACCAGAATTGGAAGAGTTTTATTTGAGTCGATTCAACTTGGCTCTCCGAACTTTGCCTCAATTCCGCATCATTGGATCTCTATCGAATACTAATGAATTTGCTAAAACGTTTTCTTGCTTGAGCAGAGACCGAATGAATCCTGAAAGGAAGTGTAACTTTTGGAATTAAATGTTCACGAGATAAATCTATCCTCTTATATTGTTTCATTCATCTTTTCTGCGTTATGGAGGACACAATGATATATTTTTTAATAAAATATATTAAAATATATTTCTTATTAATATAATAAATAATACTTTAACACTGACAATAAGTTAAAATTATTTTCAATCAAATTTCAACTAATTCGATTCGAACGTTGACTACGATAAGAATTATTTTTTAATCCAAAAAATTAAAATAAAAGCGAGATAGAATATTTTTTATTTAGTATATATATATTAAAATTTCCATTAAAGTAAATTTGTTTTATTATATTTTGATTGTCTGTCTCAGTTATCTTCGTAATATCAATGCATTAAAATAAAACTTACCGTTATTATATGTAAATTTATAATATTTATGATATAATATATATATTTTATTTTTTTAATGAGCGTAATCGCAAAATTCTTAATCAAAAACAAACATAAAAAATGATAAAAGCTAATAATGTGACGTTTGATTTTAGTCATCTACAAATATAAAATTTGTTAAGATTACACTCATTTTTCATACACTATTAAAATATAAACGAAATGTCTAAATTTTTTAACTTCTTTTTTTCGTACAGTTCATACGGTACAGTATTTAATAACATTCGAGTCTAAACTTTTAATATTCGGAAAAAACATTTAACAAAAAATTAGGAACTTCCGAAAGCTGACTTTTTACATTGCGAATTGTTGAACTGTTTTCCTTTGATGTTTTGCGCAACTTATGATTATATTCGTGTTTCTATGCAGCCCTTGATACATTGATGGGTAAGCGTAAAGTTTAACCAACGCATTCCTCAACTACAAAGTATTTCATTATAATATAAATATGTTTTCTTAGTAAGCTTTGAAACTAAAATTCATTGGATAGTTACAACTTGCAACGAATATGTTTAAATATAAATTTGACTTATTTCATATGATTTTTATTAATCTATAATCAAGTCGATATTTTTCAGTGCTCGTTTTGAATTAGTTTTTTAAATACGTTATTCGTAAAGTTTTGCTTCAAAATAAATGACGTGGAATTACGCATTCGATGGAATAAAGCACTATCGTTAAAAAAATGTGAATATAATAGTTTACTTACGATACAGGTAATACATTTTTATACCATAAAATCCGTATCCGGTACAATTTGTTAAAAAGTATTTTAAAACTCAGTTTTTTTTTGTATCAAATTTAATGATTTTTCGTACTACAACGTATATTTGCGAAAAGTTTTAACAAACGTAGTAATTGGCGAATCGAAAAATTTGTTCGAAAAATGCGTTCATTTGACTATATTTATAAAAATCTTTGTTTCTTCTAAATTTAATAATATAACAAGGATTAATTTTACATTTAGGACATTTAGGTTTATTACGGCTGAATTCGGGACGAGTTGCGAACGAAAACGCGAGAATATTAAGGCGAGGATTCCAACGACTAACGATGTTTTCGTGTTTTCGAAAACCGAAAATGTTACCATTAAACTCGGCCGATTCGGTTAAAAAAGTACGTAGTCCGAAAAAAGGCCTTTACAAAGAACCAAGCTATAAAATTAAGCGTACAGAAAAAATAGCCAACGTTCATCAAATTCAAAAATTGAAAAAGAACGCAGGAGAAAAGGTTGGAACTGCGCAACGATAAGCGTCGATCATGGACTTCCCCTCCCCCTTCGGATCCGTATAAAAAGGGTCGCTCGCGACTCCGGACTCCGGACTCCGGATCGTGCATACATCCAAGTCCATAAAAATGGACGGCATCGACGGTGGAAAAGGGGTGGAAAAGGGGTGGAAAAGGGGTGGAAAAGGGGGTGGAAAAGGCACACGAGCCAATCGATTGGCACGTTGCCCTAAGGACCCTCTCGTTCATTTTTGCGATTGATATAACCGCTGACCAAAAGAGTACGTACAAAGTCGTCCGTTCGCTGTTCAAAATTTCAGCTTGCCGCTACGTATATACATCTTATACATCTTATACATCTTATACATCTGCACGTGGACGCGCGTGTGTAGCTCATTCGTACATATGTATGCATGGAAGCAACGTAACGGGGGATAATCCAGCGATATCTTACGTACTCCCTTAGCTCTGGGATACCCGGAATAAGGGTTAGTCGTGCATAAGCACTTTTGGATCGCGTTCAATTCATTCGAAGCGCGTACCATTGAGCATTTTTCGAGGATCCACGAAAGATAGCTCTACTTTTTTTTACGCGATTTAAAATATTCAGCTGTTTAGGAAAATATGTCGGACTCTTTTCCGAACACGCCGGGGAAATTTCCAAATTTACGTACTCGAACAGCCTTCGTTCGAATGTTTTATTTAAGAACGATTTCAAGAACACAAAGCGATAACGTTTCTTTATGCGTGAAAAATGTTTGTTCTCCTTCTTTCGACGTTCCGACGCTACAAATAAATTTTATCGTAGGAGCATTTTGAAACTCAATTATGCAACGCGTAACGTCTCCTTATCGTCCGCACGAGACCGAAGATCGAAGGTAAACAAACTTGTTGCGTGCGTACAGAGAAGAAATAAAAAAAATTCTAACGATTTGATTCAACCTGGATTATGAAAAGTTAAGAATATTCCGAGGTAATTTTCTATCGTTGTTCATCGCATTCTGTCATCGCACCTGTCATAAAAGTCGAAATGAAAATTAATACATAGGGAAGATCTTGTTTGAATGGCTATCGTCCAAGACGGATTAAAACGGATATCGAAACACGACTGATTCGCTCTGGATTCTAAATTTTCGCTAACGCTTGTTATTTAGTTACCCATATAGTTCCAGCGAATTTTCTAGCCGTCCACTCAGGTATTTATACGTACGCGTGCAAAGGAGAAAAGCGCGATCGCTGCCAGAAAAGTAGTCGGGGAAGAGCCGAAGCGATTGTACGAAAAAAACTTGTTCTTTTAAGTTCCGCACGTAAGTGATGCTTGTCCGGGTGTGTCTATTTATCGGCGTTTGATTTACGCCCGATTTATAACGGTTCGGCGCTTATAACTCCATTTTCGGAGCCAAGTTTCTTGTTTACCGTGGTCGAGCGACCCTTTAGCGAGTCGATGGTCCGGTCGTTCCCTGGGTTCCAGCGGTTGCGCTTCCCGGAGGTGAGCTTCACGGGTCTTCGATTACTCACGCGTAAAAAACGGAAAGCGGACGTCGCGGAAAAAAATGGAAAAAATGGAAAAAATGAAATCATAAGTACCCGAATGTTCGCTGATCAAAGCTCCAAGTGCCGGTGTTTTCGAAAATTCAAAGCTCGGGATCGCGAAACGTTGATCGGTGAAATATAAATCAGCGGAGAGTCGGGGGTTTATGTGTTTTGCATCGAAATTCGGAATCGAAATCAATTTTGATTTTTATTCCGATTACTTAGATATTCCAAGCTTTTGCTACGAAAAATATTACTTTTACAAGCTTTGATCTGTAACGGATGATCGACCGCCTAAAATTTTAGTTTATTTACCCTTTTGCTTATTTACGCGTTGCAAAATTTAATTATGGATTCCAACGATTTTGCGTAAAATTCTTAAATTCTTAAAAGTTGTAGTATTTTTGTTTCGATTACTTTCTTATAACCTCTTTACAGTTGATATTAATAAATATATATTTTTACGAGAATTTTATTCTCGAGGTTAAATTTTAAATTGAATAAAATTTATAATTTTTTGAATGAAAAATAATGCTAATTTTATTATAGTTTCCGTCCGTCGTGACGAAAATAGTAATAAAACAAATGTAAATTTAGAGGATTTACGGTAAATTTTATATGTAAAATAAAATCATAAATGACTATAAGCTTGGTGGAACATTTGAAAACGCTATATAGAATCTTCGAGTAAAATTTTTGATACCGCATTTTTCGTTTTACATTATTTGAAAAATTTAGATTTAGAAATTTTAATTTATAACGTTTAGTTTGGTTTAGTTTAATACAATGTATAATTAAAAATCAGAAAGAATCAACGTGGATTGAAAAAACGTGTTATATCGAATTAGTTTATACGTTGTGCAAAATCGCAACTTTTACGTAGCGTTTCCGAGTATTTACTTGAAAATATAATATAAGTATTCAAAACGTATAAAAAAATTCAATTTTTGAATATTTTATATTATTTTAGTTTATATTTACATCTCAACATCTACGATAAAATATTTTATCGAATTTCATAAAATATAAGCTTACGTGGATATAACGGTATTCACATATATTATTTGCATACATAAATATCTAATTGTATTTTATAAATGATAATATATAAATATATTCATCGGTATATTTCCCATTTATTCACCTTTTATTATATACATAAATATAAACATTCGTAAAAGAGTTACGATTCACGATTAGACATAAGCGAATATTTCCATAAATTTTTTGAGGTTATCGTATAAATGCGTGCGTAGTGTTTTAATTGGATATCGGTATAAATTACATTGGTGACATTCGCAATGTTCTTTAAGTATAAAAATATTAGTTTAGCAAAGGCTGCAGTTTAGAAAGGAAAAGAACCCGTGGAAAAACGACCGAATTCCGAGTTTCTTCAAAATTACATTACGATCGTTTTGTCAAAAATTTGTAAAACCATCTTGGAATCATCGAAACGACGAGTGAAATTTTGTAGATAATTTTTCACGCGTGTAATACCGCGATATTTCGAATTATATTTGAATAGTCAAGAGGAAAGTAAAGTCACGTATTTCCCAGTTTGCGAGCAGAAGAAGAAAACGCGGGGGTATGGAACGAAGAACAGGACGAAGAACAGGACGAAGAACAGGACGAAGAACAGGACTTACAATCATCGTTTAATTACGAACTGCTTCGAACATCACTCGCGGAATCGAAATCGATGCATCGCGACTCTGATTATTTCCTGCGCGGCCTCGACTTACCAACGATCAATTTCCTCGTTCCCTCTTGACTCCGTTGAAATTGCTTCCGACGCTTTCGTTAAGAGGTCGAGTCATAATAAACGCGTCCGCCAAATGCGTTCCGGAGAGACACGGGAACCTTTATGAAAAGCGAAGAGCATTTATCCAAAACCTTTAGGCTCTAGTCGTATCGACGATTGTATTGATCCTGTCGTGCGCGACTTGGAGCCGATATTGCCTTGTTCAATTTATTTTGCAATATCTTGGTAAAAGACCATTGCTAAAAGCGATCGAACCTTTCTAGGTCAGTTTCGTATATCTGTGTCAAATTATCGAGAGCGCGAGATACTTTGTAAAGTCGATAACGAATGGAACAATGTAAAATGGGAATATAATGGAAACGTTCCTTCTAATATGTTGTATCGTAACTTAACCTATACGCATAGAGTAGATTTCGAACGGTACGATTCCTTGACGAAAAATTACATTTTATCTTATTTCGTTTCTTTAAATAATCCGTGTACGATCCTGTACTTATCTTACGTTTCAATTGAAAATATCGGTACATTTAACAAAATAAATAATATACCCATTTAAATATTTTAGTATTGATTTTCGAATCTTAACGAATAGTTTAAATAATCGAATCCGGATATTTTTATTTTTCAAGATCTAATTGTTAGCATTATTTTCTCTATAATTAAATTCGATACGGTACGCGTGTTTTAATAAACAATTTTATTTTATAATTTTACATGAAATTTTACGAGTACGCATCGTCGGCTTTTAAAATTTGCTTGTGGGTAAAAACTGGGCGGTTACGAATGTAAATAAATATATATATATATATATATATATATATGTATACATATATTTACGTGTGGGTTTAACGATGCCAATAATACAGATGTATTTTTTATGCGTATTTTGTTTTCATTGTTTAAGATTCAAATTCCAATTTTAATTTTGCAATTGGGTTTTCGGAAACTCAAAAGCAATTATATATGTATACGGATTAAGTCGTTACATTTCGTTAAAAAATATTTTTTATCGCGTATTTTAAAAGTAAAATAACGAAATTTAAAATTCTCGTTTCATCCGCTAAAACGATTCGGTCGATCCGCATCGAAAATTTATTAATTTGGAATTTAATAAACTTTGATACGTAAAAGGAAAAACCCAACTTGGTTTAAACCAATAAACAAAGTTTTATACATAGTTTGTAGTTAAATACGCATCGATGGCTTTGCGGATGGCTTCTTCGATCAACGAACAAAACAATTTTGGTAACCGTTTTATAGTTTTATAGTTGCGTTCGAAAGAATGTTTCAAACATCGCGAAGTAGCGAACTTTGCAAAAAATATTTTAAATGCCCGTTAATTTAGTAAACGTATTTTCGACCAATTTTATACTTGATTAAAATATCGAAGAATGCCACGTTTGTAAAACAAAAACTTTTCTCAATGGATAAAAAAGCAAATATCTATTTAAAATTTTGAATATTCAATTTCTTAGGTACTTGTGCAAGGGATGAAAAAAATATTGCAATCGTAATTACAGAAACGACAAAGTTTTCTTTATATATATATCAAACGTATCCTTAGCAAGTAGTCGTTCCGCGATTCAATCTAAAAATTGAAAAGCTCCCCGTTTAACGCTCCCCGTTTAACGCTCCCCGAATAAATCGCGAGTCGTTTATTTATAACGTTTATATTCGCAGGTTCGAAGAGTCCGTGGGTCGCATAGACGCGTTCGGTCGCTCCATCTTAGTTATCGCGAAGCGAAGATCGGCTGGAAAAAGTTTATAAATTGAGCCTCGCAAGAACAAATCGCGTGTTCGCGATATCGAAAAAGCTGTTTCCGCCCTCGTCCCTCGCATCGCCGGGCAAGAACATCTCCGACGAAGCTCAGGAGCTGGATTCAATTTGTTCTCGAGCGGCGACCCGTGGAGGCGCAAAATCCATTGATAAGCTCTCCTCGGGCGGGTATAAATCAGCGCCCGGGGGGTAGTTTTTTTTTGGGGTTATTTCGGGGGACGATGACCACGGCAACGGGTAGCTCCTCGTAAATTTATTTCGGCGGTGCCGAGGCAAGAAGGCAAGAAACGGATGCGCGAACCGTCGTGGGAGGCATTCGTTAATGGGAGGTGGAGAACCCGAGGACCCGAGGACCCGAAGACCCGAGGACCCGATGTATTCTGCGAACGGCTCGTGGCTTTTTCGAGGCTACGACCACGAGTCGCAACTGCGCTTTGAAATTGGAAAGGGTGAGCCTCGGTTTTGCGACGATCCTTCAAATTTTCGGGCCGTCGGCCGACTCCGGCCGACTCCGGCCGACTCCGGCTGTAGCGTTATTATACTTGGCTCGCTGTATAATCGGGCATTAAATCGATGCGGAGGAGTAATCGGTTACGAAAGTAATTACCTGAAACGCTTTAAACGGGGTGTGGAATAATTTATCGCTGACCTTGAGTTTCGCGTTGAATTGAGAAATTAGACGAATTTTAAATCGTGGGTGAGGTCTTTTATTTTCCGTGTCGAGTTTATAGCTTCATCGTTCATCGTTGAATTATTACTCTCGTGATAATTTGCGTGTTTTTATTGCACTTTGTACGAATAAGCGTTGGTTTCTTATTGCTTACTTTTTATGTCAACGTTGCATAGACACTCAAATTTTCGGAATCGATTCTATCGCTGCTTTTGGTCGAGTCGCGCTCGCAATTTACGATTGTATAAATAGTATAAATTTTGATATTACCATCGTTGGCATCCTAATTTTATAATTTAGCGAATCAATACCAAGAGTACTGATAGTTTACTGATAGATTCATATATTTTCGATGTCGTCCCTCGATTAAAATATAAAATATTGATTCTTGCGTTGATATTACAAATTAATTTATCGAATTACTTTAAAAGGGATATTTTGTTGCATACTCTGTCCGTGATAAAAAATTAATTGTCATACCAAATGATTTTTCTATCTTATTCGAAACAAGAACGATGGATTTAATGAAAATTTTGACTAGTGACTTATTAATTAATATCTTTACATATCGCCTAGTGTCAATTTTTTATTATTCATGCTTGAAACTTACGCGTACCTTTTTTTTAATTATTTTATTTAGCTTTGTTTCGCAATTGTTAACTTAATTTAAAAAAAAGATGAAAAAAAGCAGTTTAAGATCAATTACACCTACTCACAAACCACTAATAATTATCAATTGTATCAATTAATTTTAATACATGTGCTATTTTTTGTTTTTATTTAGATTTTACATTTTTTAATTTTGAAATATAACTTATTAATCAACGAATTTGATAAGGTAATTCTATTCTTACGTAGGTTTGCCCTCGTTAAAGCTACATTATTTTGTCGTTTATATGCTTAAAAGTTTTTCCTTTCTTATATATTTTAAGAATTAAAAATACAGGGCTCATGATTTATAAATCTTATTTATCTATGTATTCATTTTTTGCTTTATCTTTACAGGTTTTATGACCATCGTAGTTTAAGGATGACGGTTGAAATGACTACGATAAGATAATTTCATTCGGTCGTAGACAATAAAAAAGGTTAATTTAATATAACCTTTATAAAAATATTCACAAGAATAGTACAATGACTCGACTTTATTTACCACAAGAATTATTAAATTTTACATTTTTATCGTTTATTAAATTTTATGAAAAAATCGATGTTTTTATTAATTATTCAAAAAATATTTTATATAAACGAATGAATTTTGAATCTAAATAGTTTGTACACGCTGATATACATAATTATCACAGATATCCGTAATAATTCATTTATACACAATTTAAAGCGGATATTACCGAATATACTAAATTCAATACGTTAGATCGTAAAAATGGTATTTTCAAAATTAAAAATAACAAAGCTATATTATTTATTCGGTTTTACTTCAGTATTAAAAACTTATATAAAACTTAATTATCGGTCTAAAAATAAATGTGGTTGTAGGATGGAAATGTGATAGATATTTGTTCAAAAGCAAAGTGTAACCGCGTTTAAACTAGGGTAACAAGGGCGAAGGTGGAGAGAGGAGAGGAGAGGAGAGGAGAGACGAATATAGAGATCGACCGACTTTAATTATCCTAGCCTGCATCTTAACGTGCAATTAATTCGGATTGCGGTTTAGTTTAGCGAGCAAACAGCAAACAATGTACGTTTTACCTTTAGTTGACCACTACTCTGTCCAAGCTTCTTCGTGGGTTGGAAGATGAACATAAACGAAAAGAAAGAAATAGGCCGTGAGAGATTAGCAAAAGAAAGTAGAGGAGCAAAAGGAGGAAGCTAGTTTACGTAAATAGGAGAGATCTGCATGATAGTGCATGTACGTTATACTTTTCTCCTTCACTTATGCAATGGGCACGTACAACAAATCTCGTTAAGAGATTTTCCGAATTCCTTGGACCAGGAGCCACGAAATAAAAATTACGTTACATTCTTATTATTCTTAAATTTTTTTAATTCGAGGGATATTATTTATGCTTACTTTTCAAGTTATGCATAACATTGTTCAATTATTAAGTTCTGTTTTCTGTTTCGAAAAAATAACGAAATCCACCCAAGTTGGTTATATTATTAACTTTATTATATATTTTAAAATATTTTTTTAAAACACGAATGTAAAAAAGTCTAAGAACACATTTCGTGTTAAAGGTAATTTATATTGTAATTAAATTCGAATTACTTACAAGAGTTTAATGTGAGTATTATAGCCAAATAAATTATATTTATATCTTTAATCCCGTAATTATTGGAAAAATTACGGAGAAAGTTCTTTTAAAATTATTTCAGTATTATTCTTATTAAAAAAAACAAAAAATAAATAAAAATTAAAATTAAAGAGATTTCAAGATTTGCGTGTAATTAATATTGCAAAGTAATTATTTTTTGGTTGAAAGTAAAAACTTTTTACAAATAAAGTTATTTAAGGAATAGAGTATTGAATAATAGATTTTAAATAAATTTATGTAAGCATCAAAAGTTTTATCGTTGTACCTTCGAATTCTTTTTAAAAATATTATATTTACATTAAATATACTCATATAAATTTGAAATCTTTATATATAAGGTTTTTTGAAATGCAGTCATTAATACTCGTTTGTATTAATAACTATAATTCAGTTATTCGCTATTTCATATTATTTAAATTTCTTATATAGTTTTAGGTTCTTTCGTTATAAAAATTAAAATAAAATATGATAATTAGAATATAACAGTATACGAGAACTTTATGACTATTATTGAGATATAATTGAAGATATTGTATTAGTAATATTGAATATTTTATTAAGGAAAAAAAAGTATAGGTACGGGGATGCATAAATAAATAAATATATGTATTATATATAAATTTTATGTAAGGAGCTCACATTCGAAAGAAAAAAATATAATCGATGACTTCTTTTTCATTTCCAAATTAAATATATTATTTTATTTCATGCACAATTGGATATAACGGGTGATTTATTAGTGTTAACCATCGTATCATCGTTTAAAATGTTTTTATTATAACCACATTTTATTATACGTTTACGAATATACGTAATTGCTTAAATGTTTTACTTTGCAACACCTTTCGGTTAGATAATCCGTTGTTTTCACACGATATTACTTTAAGATTTTTAATTTTTTGTTTTAGATAAGGTTTATCAAAAAACCGCAGCTTTTACTCACGCATCAAATTTTTATATTTAAATTATAGTATTCAATGCAAATAAAAACAAAACACACAGGATTTTATTCAATTTTATTTATTTGTTCATTTATCAATACTTAAGCTTTATTAAATTTAAATATATTGAATATTTAGTATTAAAAAATAATGTCCCTCAATAAAAAAATGTTTTATTTATAAAAGTTATAAAAATGGATATTTTCTAATATATATAAGTGTATTACGACATGAAACAGATTTATAATTTTTTAAAACTTAATGCTATTGTATAAATATTACACACATATCACTTAAATATTATTATTGGATTCGTTCATTGTTTTAAGATATTTTTGACAAATTTTTATTTACAACGACACATAATGAAACTATTAGACTTAAGCTGGAAAAAAAATTGTTTTACAAACAAAAATATAGATGTATCTATATTTGTGAACATATTAATTTAGGTACATCGTTGAATATTACTGTAATTAAGTTTTTATATGTAAGGGGCTTTATTATATTTTCTTGCTTTGATCGGTTTATTTAGTAAGTTTCCTTCAGTGTCTACTGATGAAGCGTCGGTGAAACTGGATGATTGAGATCATTAATAGGTAGTACGTAGTGACGAAGTAAAGTCGATATTCTCAGGAACTCGGCATATTCAGGTACGTCTTTTTGTATAGATATATCTTGACACCTATTGGTAATTACACGCCATAGATTAATTTCGTGCTTACGTCGGCACAGTTGAACGGCTCTATTTTCAAGCTCTTGTTCGTTTCTTCTCGTTGGAAAACATCTATGCATTTCTTGAAATATCGCTCTCGTTCCTTTGGCACGTATTAATTCGCTATTACAATGTAAATAATTAATAATGAAATTATCTTCTTCGTTTGTAAAATGAGCATTCTCGTGCGAAGTTTCAATGTAATAATTGGGAAAATCATCTTCCAGTTTTTGAAAATATTCCAACAAGTTGTCCAATGCATCTTGCAAATCAATAAGGTCTTGTGGGATGCGTTCAAACGACTCATTTTCGTTTTCATTTGTTTCCAATGAATCACTGTAAATGACAAATACGTATAATTGTTTTATAAAAACAATCAAGGCATAGAATATACAAATATATATATGATTAATAGTATCTATCGATTACGATATATCAAAATTTGTTCATCAAAATACATATCTGTTTATATAAATATACCTTATTTAATTTTATATCCAAGAGTAATATGATTATTTAAAATTAGTATTATTATAAAGAGTTCTTACCTATCTCCGATAGAATTCAACCGTAAATCATTTTGCTTGTGGTTTTGATAGACGTCTTGTCTTTCGTTGTTCCTTGCATTTAAAATCGAGATTTATTTCGATAAAGCGTAATACATAATTTCATAGGTTTATACAAATATATTTAACGATGTAAATAAACATAAAATGTAATTTAATCTATTGTAAAACAAATATTTTCTTCGATACGAATGTTTCATTACAATTTATATGTAATTTTTTGCATTTATAATTTACAAATCACGATTATAACTAAATATCGATCGTTTATATAATACTATTATATTTATACGACAAGAAGATATCCGACTTTTTGGAAATAAACAATTAATTTTTTAAAGATTTCTTCTCTCGTATAAATATTTAACACCGAGTTAATATCGAATAAGTGAGATATACGTAAAATTCCCGAACCCTGTAGTACATCGAAACTAATTTATAATTTTTATATCTAAACTTTTTACAAAGAAAACAAGAATTCAAACATATTCGTATATTTTAAAACTTACCTATTTTGCTTGAATAATAATGTTGTTAGACAATCATTTTTATAATTTTCTGATTCTTGGTGGTCCATTTGTACGCATCAACCTCCTGGAAGTAACTGTTAACGCATCGACGCAAACAAGAAATAATACTGATGAAAATATTGAAAAAAATCGATATAGGTATTTTATTAAAATATTCACTTATAAATAATAATTACATATTATTATAGACAGGGACGATAAATGCATATTGCATTATGCGCAAGACAACAATGAATTCTTAATCAAGGAATTTCATTCCGCGAAATTATTAATGTGCTAATACACGTAAAGTTTGTCATATATAAAATCATAAAATCAATACATTTATAAGGCATAAAATATAAATAATATAAATTTTAAGCCTATCCTAATCGCGACTCATTAGAATGCTTTAAAAAAAATTCTTTCGTATCGGTATATATTTTATTTGAAATTGATCTTTTCAAAATAATCGATACAATATGAATTCTCGTTAAACCATAGGCATCGTAAACACGGTAATCAATCTATAAATATATACAAATATAAACTTAAAGAAACGGCTGCGAAGGAAAAAAAAAGGTTCAAAATAAAAATACACGAGGAACGACGCGAAAGAGCGAGAGGGAGTGAGTGAGGGATAGGGAAAGGGAGGGGGGAATAGGAGGGGGGAAGAGAGGGGGAATGAAAACAAGCACGATAGATCGAAAGAGCGCGGAAGAATGTTTAGGGGGAAGAAGAGGGTGAAAGTCTTTCTCCTTCGGGCAAAGAAGAAAACGACGCGTCAACTTCGTTGAATGCAGCGAATCATCAGTTGTAATCAAATTCGATTACATTTTTTTTTTGTAAAACGCGTATTTTTACGTCTTACTAATAACTATTAGAAATTCATTTTTCTTAATTACGAAATTTTTTAAAAGTAGCAATATTTCATAAGATGTAAAATAACTTCCGATGCTTTTTCATGCATCAAACAACGAATGCAAATATAAAAATAATTATTCACGAGGCGTGATTTTAAGAATCGAAAAAATAGGCATTCGATGTATGTATTTAACCGTAAAATGATCGTAACTCGAAATAAATATTCTTTCAAAACGCCAAATAAATTTGACTACTACATTATTATAAAGCTTAAAAATCAATTTTTCGCCATTGATTTCGGTTGTACGCATGTTTTTCTTGGAATCGTCAAACTCGGACTCGTCGACCGGCAACAATTACGTACGACAACAATGCGACCACCCAAAACGAACTAAATGCAATTCAATCAATCGTTTGATCAACCGCGATAAAAGTTTCGATATTCCGAAAATAACGCGATGTCCATTTTTTAAATTTAAGGTATTCTTTTACCTTCGCTTTCGATTCCGCGTATTAATCTCGATGGATTTAACGCGTGGATAATAAGAACGAACGCAATGAAATCTTGACGGTGGACGCTTCAATTTTTTATACTCGAAAAAGCATTTTAATAAATTGTCAAATTTCTAAAGCAAACTAATCGCGCGTCAATTTTATTATTATTAAAAATATATAAATACCGTACTTACCGGTAAGGAAAATTCTTTTTTTACTGCGTCGGATTTTTATGTAAAACGTATACTTTTTTTACAACACTGGTTTTTTTATTATAAATCCGCGAAGCGAACGTTATAAAGTTTTTACTTATTCGTCGATCCGAAAAAATGTATAAAATAAATATACGTAAATAAAAAAATATTGTGGAAGTATACGCGTTGGTGTTTTTGTATTTACGTATCAAATACACACTGGCGATAGAACAAACTCCAACCGTGTCTCAAACTATAATGTACTATTTGAGCGTTCATATCTATTGTTTCACAGGCAAAATTTACTACCAACTTTTGAGATGTTAAAACGAGACTGTGACGATTGTAGGGAAACATTATAAGTGTCGACGTTATAAATGTGTAACAAGCTATAGAACTTTGTTTGTTGGTACATTAAGTCGGTAATATAATATTAGAAAGAGGGTAGTAAAGAAATCTAAATAAAAATTAAATATAGTTAATAGAGCAGTGAATGCGGATGAAAACAAATACTTACGAATTATTCAAATAAATTTACGCGAACATTTATCAATACCAGAGTCTATCGATTAAAATTTAAATATTTATATATCTTTTTGGACTTAAACTTTCCGAAAAAAGCAAAGGATAAAAGTATTTTATCGATTAGATAGGAAAACGGTAAATTTGTCGATTTACCGAGATTCCAGTAACGATCAATTTTTTATATTATTCAAAAGAAAAAAGACGAGCTATTTTTTATTATCAAAACTTTTATAAATAAGCGAATGAATTTATATAAATTTGAATGAATTTATATAAATTTGAATGAATTATAAATTTGAATGAATTTATAATTTGAATGAATTTATATAAATTTGAATGAAAATTAATTTTTAAAAATGTTTCCAATATACTTTTTAGAATGTTGTTACATATAAAAAATTTTTTTAATTGCTTCCACGTTAGAGAATGAATTTGTTAAATTTTGAAAGATATTTTGTTAATTTTTGGTAAGAATCGGATAATTATATGAATTTTAATTTAAATAATATTTAAAAACAAAATAAATTTTACAAACCTACGTTTCGAGCGAAATCAAGCAAAAAATTTAAAAATTTTGTAACAGTGACATTTTTACAAAGGACTCGTAAAATTTTTCTTTATGCAGCAAAAATAATCGTGGACACAAAAGGTTATAAAAATTATTCGGTACTCGAAAGGACGATCGACAATGTATAAGAGCTAACGGGAGAATCAAAGTATTCTCAAGTTCTTTATCCTAGCGGTCAAGTTTTAAGTCGTACGAGCTTCCAAATGTAGAAGAAGCCGAGGCGATATTTGAGTGTGAGAAACATAAACACGTGATACCACGGTTGTAAAATATAGAATTATAGCGAAGTATCGCCGGGCATACTTTATTCCTATATAAATAATAATTTTTAATTTCGGTTCGTCGAGAAATTATCGAATGCATTAAGCTATAAATTATTTAGAGAATCGTATCACCATTTTATTTTAAACTTTTAATTAATTTAAAAGTAGGTTGCTCAAACTAATAATTTAGATGTCGTATTTTAGAAGTCAAAATTGAAAGGGAAAGGCTCTTCATAAAAATGTACAAAATTAATTATAAAACAAAAAAATTACAAAATATCGTCTTATTCTTTAGTTGTTGTATCGATAAGGTAAGTAAAATATTAAATAAAAACAATGATTGGGAAAGGATTTTTTCCTCGTATAATAAGAAAAGTTTGGATGGTCGTGTACAACCATTTTTTCATTATTTACGTGCATCGTCGAATCTCAAAAATAGAGACGCGTTGGCGCTAGTATACATGAAAAGGGCAGAAAGAGAGAGAGAGAAAGGGGATAACAACTTTAACGATATTATTAAAAAGAATTAGGCGTGAATTATTGGTTGACGCGAAGGAGACATCAACACTTTGGACGCTTAATATTTATTTCGCAAGGTTTAGATTGGATGCTCGATGAAAAATCGGTAAGTATCGTTACCCGAGCGCTTCTCGACGCATTCGGATCTTGTGCCACTGGCTTACGAAAAAAAAAAAAAAAAAATTCCTAGCACGAGTGATTCGTCTCCGTTTTCCGTTGGTATTGGGTAACGTTTTGCGTTTTCACCCGCGAGTTCAGCGGCGAGTTCAGCGGCGAGTTCACCGTCGAGTTCACCAGCTCCCGAGTTGAAACGTGCCTACGGTTCGAGGTTTGGCGCCAAGCCATCGTGGGTGTAAAAATCGAATTTGTCTTATTTTGTTAAGATTGGATCCGCGATCTCTCTTTTTATCTCCCCCGTGTGCCGTCACTTTTTCCAAGTCTGGCTTGTTTACGGCGACACGCCTCTAAGCGATGGGACGATCATTTTTTCGAGCGAAACTTGGCGCGTTCGCAACGACAAAAAGTCGGTGTCGCTAAGTAAATTACGATCGTAATTTATACACGCGAGCCAAGTATCTCGTTAATAATCAACTGTGTAAGGCGTAAAACGGCATTTCACGCCCGCGAACAGCGCGGGAAACAATATTAATAAAAGTAGAGCGGAGATAAAAATTTAGTTCGTAAAAAATTGCAAATCTGTGTTGTTGCGTTCGGAGTGGGTCCGACGCCCAAGAATCTCGAAAGAGAAATTAAAATCAGCCCTCGCTCCGAGTAAAACAAGATTCTAAACTTCGACACGGAGCTTCCCGTTTCGGAATTCGAGTCCCAGGCGAAAAGGTAGTCGAGAGGTAATCGAGAGGTAGTCGAGAGGTAGTCGAGCTCGCGCGGCTCGAAAAACCGATCGCAAGGATAAACAATATTACGAAGTTGGGTCGACGAAACTTCCGAAGCCTCTTTGGCTCCTCCACGTATCTCAAAGCCAAAGTGAGTTAAAAAAGAGAGCAGGACTTATTTCTTCTGTATCAACGTGACACACGCGTCGAGGAGTCCACGGATCGCGTGGAGCAACGTCGCTTCGGCGAAACTTTCGGAGCCGTGCGAACCGCAAAGTGGGCTCGAGGATGGCGAGGGATTGGCGGGGGTTGGCGGGGATTGGCGGGGGTTGGCGGGGGGTTGGCGAGCGGTTGGCTACAGGAAGCCTAGGAGATGATTTTGCACGAGCCGCTTCTCAGGTTCAAATAAACTGCCAGGGCGAATTGCAACGGAAGTGCACTACGTACGATATCGTCTTCGTACGGACTTCCGAGTTATTTCAACTTGGAACGAGGGTTATTTCTTATGGAAATATTTTCCTTCTCGTTGTTGCCGCTTTTTCTCTCTCGAACATCGCGATTGAGAATTTCTTTGGCAATCGATTTATTCGGGTTAACCAATCGTATGGATCAAGAGTTTTCAAGCGTTTCCGTTTTCAATCTTATTTACGCGTTCGACTACTTTAAAATTTAGAATCCGATTATAAAAATTACGGTTGAAACTGTGTCGACTCCTGGTGCACGATCAAATATATATTTTATGCGAACTACGCGTAGATTTATGCAAGTTCGTAATAATTAATAGCTATAATCTGGTTCGCGTTATCCGAGTCTGCATTCATCGATTGGAATTCGTTTAAAAAAAAATTCAACGAATCGGGAGGACATAGAAAATAATCGTATATATTTGAGAACTACGAACGAAACGGAATCATGGTTACATTTTATTTTATTTTTTATTACTCGTAGAAATCAAGATACGTTGATTAGTCGATTAAAAGAATGTTGCAATGTTAATTGCGAATCGCTCGATTAAATGTAATTAATTCATCGATCGATTGCACGGCCATTCGTGATTTTGAATGGTTGGTTTTTTAATTACGCATAATTCGAACGATACGATACAGTTTGGTTAAGTTTTTTTTAAAGCTGCAATTTGAGATTATAATTTAAAAAATTACGTTAATAAACGTATTTTTTTATTTTAACGTTCGCAATATAAGCTTTATTTATATATTCTATGTACGTAAAAAGAAAGAAAATGTACGCGTGTATGTGTATACCGAAGTACGTACGTAATATTTTATGTACCATTTGCATAAATATACGAGTATGCCCGTCGCTTATACAACGAAAATATATACGTTTATACTTTAATGTATTTTAATGTGAATTTATTTCACTTACCGTTAGAATATAATATTTTATAAAATTCATCGTTAGGAGTCAATGTAAATCGAACGAAACTTGAGCAACGTTTTACGAAAACTATTGTTCGATGCCCCATAATTTCGAGATGTCTATTTTTCGTAAACAATACCGCGAAGTTTAATAAAAGTTAGAAGAGCAAAGAAGAATTCGAATAAAAAATTATACGGAAACAAAAACAACGAAGTAACGGAAACGCTACTGCGAATTTTATTATGACCTCAAAATTGAAGTCAAATTTCTAGCTGACTTTACAAGCGGTACGTATACGTATTAACGCACACTCGCAAACTTGGATATACACCATAAAGAGTGAGCATATATGCCAAGGGTTTTCGAGAACGAATGACTTCGTTTAGTTTAGGGAGAAGTGACATGTACATTTCACATGGACACGACTCGTTTGAAATTTTTAGAACTTATGTCGTCCAGTTTCAGTTGATCATGGGTGTTCGAAGGTAGCAGCGGCTCCAAGTCGCGAACTTTGGGATAAGTGAGATAGATTTGTGGTTTCATAAAGAAGTGAAATACGACTGTTTATTATTAACTATACTTAGTTTTATAGATACTATTTTTATTTTTTATATAAATACTTAGTGAAAATTATTATTTTTTTTTTTCTAAAGGATGAGGTGCAGTCGAGGCGAATTCGAAATCTACGATCGCGCGTCGAACGCGAGGGAGATTTTAAGGTATGAATTAAATTTTTTTAACGCGATATTTCATCTCGCATTTTAAAAGCTTTCTTTTACATTAAAAAAATATAAATTGAAAATTTGAATATTTTAATGGTAAGTTTTCGTTGGTCACAAATATAAAAAATTTCATTTCATATTTCATGGTATGCAAAAAATTTTCATATTTAATTAAAAGTTTTTCAAATTATTAGGTTCAAGAATGCTTAGAGAAGACTGGTTTAAAAAGAAGTCTCGTTATATTTGAATTTTGATGCCGCCATTTCTCGAGCAAAAAAATTCGACCTTTTTCCGTTACAAATTTAAAATGTGAGCGCCATATTGAATTTGGTTAAAAGTAAAAATATTAGCAAAAAAACAACGTATGTATACGTATATAAACTTTTGACTTTTTTAAAAATAATGCATATCATTGAATTTAAACGAAATTCTAATCGTGATTTTCTTACCAAGTTACTTTATTTATTATTATATATTTTTTACACAATTATTCTTTATCGTAACTTTTTTCCGAACATTTCATTTGATCAAAATTTACATAACATTGTATGCACTTACTAAAATTTAAAATCATATAGAACCATTTTTTTTAAATAGAACAAAGACGTTCTCTTTGTTCTCGTTCATTTCTAAGTAGCGCGATTGAACTACGTAGTACAAATACGCATCTAGAACCAATATTTAATTTTCATTTCAAGTCACATTCTATATTTGATAGATAAATTAGCTATAAATTTTTATAACTTTTTTTTGTGATTTTAATAGATATCCCGACTAAAATAAAATTGTTTAAATTTACTATGAATGTAAACGAGTTTACGTAATGTATAAATATTTTATTTTAACGTAAATATTAATACCCAACCATATGGTATAAATTAGATATACAATCATACACGTTTTAACAGTTGCTACTTTCTAATAATTTAAATATTTTTTAAACAAAATTTTCGATAAATTTTATAATTTCTTGTATTGCATTCGATTCATAATTATATTTTCATATATCATTCGTATTATGTATAGAAGCAGTAAGTAAAAAAATGTTTTTAGTTTGAATACATATGTTATTGTAATTAAAATATAATGTAAATTTTTGAATATAATTTATATTTGATTTAACGATAAAAATTTCCTCGTTAATTTAATTTTTTTTTTTTAAGAACTTTTCGTAAATTCTATAGTTTTTTCTATTGTTTCATCTAAATTGACTATGTATAATTATATTTTCATTATTTTTTTAACAAACAGTAAGTAAAATATGTTTGTATATAGAATTTTCTGTTTTAACGTAAATATTGTAATTGAATTGCGTAGTATACATTAAAATATAATTTTTTTTAACTGCTCTTCAATAAATTTTATGATTTCTTCTGTTACATTATATAAATTGTCAAAACATAATTATATTTTGTTCACTTGTTTTGTATTTGTAACGGTAAGTAAACAAATTTTCTTAAATAATATATATAGGTAGAGAGAGAAAGATGATCTGGTTTCTTCGTAAACAATACTTTGAACTACGTAGTATAGGTTTGGACACGTTAAGCGTTCCATTCGCATAAGATAGATTGACACTGAAATTTTATTTCTTACATCCGTTTGCATTTTATTATAAATTTTTCTGTGAACGTAATTATGTTTTTATTTTCAAAGACGATAACATTAGATAAATTTGCTTGAGTATAAAAGGACGCGGTAATTTTTTCGGTATATATGTAAGCTCGGTATGTGAACATATATTTATAAAGGCCTGCAATTTTCCATCGAACTCTGGATTTTCTCTTTCGGTCTTTGCTTCCTCGGCCTCATTCGTCCAATATCGACGTGCCAGAAACCTATTAAAACTTGCTTCCTTCCATCTCACCCACTTAGTCTTCGTACATGTATATACATTTCACAAGGTACGTTATATGGAATCCCGAGCTTTCGCAAACCGGTGAACTTGGCGCGATCGGACTCCGAGTCTCCGTATGCACTTCCAAAAGTTAGACGCTCGGAGCTGAAGAGAGTAAAATGATATTGGCTTACCTTATCGCGCATCGAGGACTATTTATAAAATACGGGAGTTAATTAAACATTTAATTTGAAGTTACGCGTGTAATACTCTATATAAGCATAATTGCACAAAGTACCCACAGATACCGAAGGGTACGGCCCCTTATTTTTACGACCTCTCGGAGATCGCGTTAAATATTAAAAGTACAAATATTCCTCCGTCTCGTGCGATTCCTTGGGCTTAAGAGAAATTGAATTTTGTAATTTTTGTTTTCAAAAGTTGGTTCTTGGTTGAAATGTAGATATGAAAATGGTATTCGAAGTCACGCGGATAATTATAAAAAATATGTTACATAAGAACGTTTCGGTGCACTTTAAGTTTATCTGGCGATATTTTTCATTTTGAATTTTGAACGAGTCGTGGCAACTCCGACGAAATAACCGACCACCGACATGAAATTATTTTGGTAATTTTTTTGGGAGTAAAGTATTTTAGTAATTTCCTTGGAGAAGGTCAAAAAGGGAAAGAAAGAATAAGCGTGAAAAGGGGTGAAAATGTTTTCCGGTATCTGTTTACTGGTACGTCCGAGCATTTTATGGCTTACTTTGTCGAGTGATGAACGTCCTTCGGACACTTCGGATCTCTCGTAAATTTTCTGGTGCACTTCACGTCCGAACGGAGCTCCAAGAATTTTCTTTATAATTCTTACGAGTGGTTTAAATGTATTTTAAAGGTGCGATTAGAAGTTCTTGTAGAGGCGCCGAACCAAGCGGTTTTTTCTAATCGTTTAGAAGTTTTTAAATATCCAAGTCGGTACTTTTTTTTTAACAAATTTTAATCTTTAGTTTTTATAAAATATATTTTAGAATAAAGACTCGAGGATTAATTCTCTTTATATCCATTTATTCAAGATAAAATTGGTTTAAACGCTAAAATACAATGGGAAGATCAAAATTTAATTACACGAATTTAAAAGGGATATCGACTGAGCTACGCTTAAGTTAACTATTTTGTTAAGATAATGGAGCATTATGTTAGTTAGACGTTCGAGTTACTTTCAATTCTCCAAAATGACGCAAGTTACTCATTCTAATTTATTTAATCTTGGAATAATAGAATAAGATTACAATGAAATTATCTTATAAGTAGCTTTTGGTAGGAGCTAGTAAGCTAAAACCCCTTTGGATATTTCGATTCTCCAACTATCAATGCATATATACGTAATATATTCGCGTTTAAAGTACTTCATTCGTATGCAACCCTTTTTATTTTTTCCTACAATCTTATAATTTTATATTATATTTAATCGTAAAATTCTTATGGAAATTTTCAGACATAAAGAAAGGTAAATAATCAGTTTATGTTACAGTTTAATAATAATCTTGATCATAATTCTGTAATTTTATTTTCACGAAACATAAAAACATCTTTTATTGAATTTTTGCACATTTTCTCAAATGCGTCGATAAATTTTAGTATAAAGTTTTTTTATATAGATATAAACATAATGCGTGTAATATTCGTGTTTTATATTCGTATTTATGAATTTTTATAAATTTCTGTATATAAGTTGATTACGAATGAAAATTGTTTTAAAATTATTAGATCGATTATTCGAAAATTGTGTTTTTTAACCAGCAAAAATGTTATCAGATATACTCTAAGAATATTTTTGACAAATTCTTTTAGCAACCGATTTCAAGAAATAATATCCGAATCAAAAGCTTTCGTTTCTCTTTTCTCGTTAAAACTAGTATGGAAAAGTATCGTATATATACTCGTACCTCGAATGTATCTACTTATTTAAAAAGCAATTTAAAAAAGATACCAACAAACGAGTTTTTGAAGATAGTAATATTTATTCTCTCGAGAAAAGTAATTACTTCTATAAAATAGTACCGAATTAAAAGAATTATTTATTTCAGAACGCGCAGGATCTTTTGTTGTAAAGATACAAGGAGGTGAAGATGAATTCGATATTACGACATCCAGTTATAGATTTATCGGTTAATCACGTTCGCTTTAAAAGATCAGATTAAATCTTACACGCTTTTATAAATTAATAAGATTAATAAGAAGCGTTTCTCTCGTTTAAAAAGAAAATTTACGATTTGAAAAGATAATGCGTTTCGAATAAGAATTATTTGTAGGTTAGGACAAAAATTTGAATATATTAATTCTTTATTTTTCTCGACAATTATACCAAATATACTAGAAAATAGTAAGCTCGTAAGCGTTTATTATCACATATCAAAAGACAAAATATGAAAATTTGCTCATTTTCGAGAAATCGAATGCTTTAAAATACTGAGCGTGTGTGTGTGGGTGTAGATGTGTTTGACAGCGGTACACGTACATCATGCTTATACATAAGCTTACACCGCCATCATCTTGTCCGAACTTAGGTCAAATCACTTGTTATTATTGGACTGTGTTAATTCGGCATTGCACGGAATAGCCGTTGTACCGAGGTTACGGAATTGCAATTGGCTATGTTCGACATGAAAATCAATTTCCTCTCCCTCCTTCGATACGAGCTACTGTGTTACCTGTACCCGAATATAGATAGAGAAAATTTTGCTTAGCTTTAATTAAGGAGACATCGTATAATGGTATACATAATACACTGTTATCTTAATAAATCTCGTTTCATCTATATTTCAGATTATTGATTTCTAAATTTATTTGTAATCGTAAATTAAGTCGATAGTTTTCCAGTTTAAGTGATGTTTGAAATTGAATAATGTATTTAAATTTTTAATTAAACTTGCATTAATTTATTTATCCTTATAATTGAAGTAAAATGTTTAAATACGATCAAATTTCATATTACTGAAGAAACGACAAAAACAAATTTTATTTTTACATTATATAAAGTTAACTAAAATTATATTTCATTGTTCCGTTGGATAACAAAAAAAATAAAATCTAAACATTGTGTAACGAATAAAACGAAATGCTATAAAATAAAAATATTTAAAATAATACTGCATTTTTAGGATACATTTATGACATTTTGAAAATAAAATTTATGCATTGAAAAATAAAGTAATCGAAGAAATGCAAATTTGGTTTTAACAAGATAAATTTTCAGGATTTATAAAATTAAATAAAAACTTTGTTTATTAAAAAGTTGTTTATTTTTATTTTACACAATCAGCTATTCAAAAAATATATAGATATAAATAAATTTATTTGATATTAATTATCAAAATGTTTACGTTACGATTTTCGAGGGATTTTTTCGCATTATAAAAATATCTAAATATAATTTTCTTATAAACAATAAGTAATCAAATTTTTTAAATATTTTTTTAAGTATAGTTTTTATATAAGTTAGAAATATAATTAAATGAAAAAATTTTTCAGTATTGTTAAAAATAAAATGTAATTTAAAATTCATCGTATAGTAACTATGAAATTATGAATTTTTTGAATTTCAAAGTCATCATATTTTGTATGTTGAAGCTACATGATTTAAGGTTTGGTTGTCTTAAATTTTTCATAAATTTAACAGTGAGAAAATACGTCGAACTGACGAAAAGAGTATCGAAAAAAAAAACAAATATAAACAAACTTTATAATCGAGCTTCAGTCATGAAATAGGAAAAATTTTAATAAAACATAATTTTAATAGTTTTTTACTTTGCTTAGCTTTTTAATAATCAATATTTTTTCAAGAATAGGTTATAAATTAAAGAAAGTCGAATTTATTGTATATATAAATACTTTTTGAGTTGAATAAACTAAAGTAACTCTGAAAAATGATTAAAATGTTTAAATCCGAATAAAATTCGAGAATAAATGCTTAATAAATCTAATAATTTAAATGATACGTAAATAAAATTATTATTTTTAATGTCAAATTTTTTCTTAAAATTTATTATTATTATGAGTCAGTCTTATTTGTATGCGTTACGGATCGTAGGTAAAAATAGTAAAATGGATGTGGTTTTGTAATATTGAAATTGTGTATATGCAGATTTTTAGGATTATATATGCAGTTTAGTTTGTATCATTGTTCGCGTTAAAATAAAAAATTAATATACATATAAAATACAATATATTCATATATTGTATCTACGTTCAATTTTTTATCATTAGTTTATCGTCGAGCATCTCATTCGAAGATAGCGATAAATTGGTGTAAAAAATATAAAGTACTCGTATGAACGCGTTCGTGTTCCTTTCGTTAACCTCAATTTACGCTATACATGTATTTATGATATTAGTAATTTCAACCATTATTTATATCTAATAGATTTACCGTTAGTTATATTCTATTTTTAAATTACTTTCCGTTTATTTATCTAAATATTCCATTGAGTATCCGCTTTCTAAATAAACGAAGCTTTGTTCTTTTTTACTTTATTTTCGAGTTAAGATCGTCTTAGTAAGCAAATGAACAAATTTATTTATTTGTAAAATTTATATCTGCGGCTGCTTGTTCACGATATAAATTATAATTTTAGCAAGGAATGTAAATTTCATATAATATATCGATCGACCAATAAAGATTCGCAAAACGTAAATAAATTATAAAAATCTCAAATATATTTTTAAGAGATTCGTATTTCGACGATATTTTACTTTACGCGTACTTATTATTTGGTCTCGGATAAAAAGATGTAAATTACACATTTATTTACAAGCTTTAAACACCGAGTTTATAATTCCTAAACGAAACGAACGCGTTTCCATTTTTAGTTCCAAGCGGTGCAATCGAACCACGCGGTACAAATTCGCGAATCTCGAATGCGCGTTTCGTTTAATTTCGAGCGATATTTCCGGTTATATCTTTATAATTTTTACACGACATTTGAAGCATTCGGTAAATATATTAAATTCATTTTTTCGTAGCGACTCTAGTATCGAGATCGAACGACGTAGTAAGAATGTCTGCATCTCGAACCGACGTTCGTTTCAACGGATAAACATTAGTTACATACTCGGATCTTTTTCGTTCGAGGGGCCGGAGTTATGGACATTCGCGGAGGAAGGAGTACAGAAATCGTAAGAAAAAATCGAATCGGGGACGAACGGAGGACAAAAGCATACGATTTTTGAAAGACACGGGCAGAATCGGGTGAACTTGCCTCGACGGCATCGGCTTTACGACTTCCCACCTACGTGGATTGCACCCGGACGTTAAGTCTTCTCTCTCTCTTTCTCTCTCTCTTCCCACTGCCCCGGCGGTAATCTCGCTCGGGCAAACGTCGATATCGTAGACGCGATCGAGTCCCTAGGTAACGAGCAACGAGGGTCCGAGACGAGCGGCTCATCGGCGAACGACCGATGTTCGCAGCGTCGACGCGAACCTTCACCAAAGGTGCGACCGGTCTTCGGTGTTTCGCTCGTTTAGGTCGTTTCGGGGTTCCGTCGTTACGATTTTACGTCCGGTGATCGGGCTTCGTACTTTTTTATAGTTTATTCTTTATCGCGGAACGAAATTCTTGCCCGTCTTTACTCAAACGCGCGTAAAACGAGTCGCGCGTTTTTCGTCCGTAGCTTCCAACGTTTTGCCGGATGCTTATATATTTTCTACCGCGTATTCGAGGATCCGAGTAACGAGCGAACGTTTTTTCTTCGCGCACCTTTCAAATACATTAATTTGTATTTACGTTCGTATTCGTTGATATCGAATGCGTTGATCTTTGCTCCGGTCAAATTTCGCTCGAGAGCGTACTTTTAACTTTAGAATTTATACGAATTTATATTTAACGCGAGTAGCTAAAATTAACGTGTCTTAATATTCCGTAAAGTGGAATAGAACTGAATAAATTATCGATGTATCGATCGTATAAATAATTTGTATTCGATTATTTAGGTATTCGAGTTTCGTTTGTCGAGGAACAATTGGAAATACGTATTTGAGATCGCGAGAAGATATCTTTATTTCTTTTTATTCAGCAGCCGTGTTTAAAATTTAACTGAACTTATTTAATTTTGCACGTACGATAATTCCGTATAAAATATTCAATTTCGTAAATACGTTAACGATATTCGTTACCTTACGCGATGAGTCGCGTAGAATTTTTTAAGGAGATAACGGAAATTCGTTTTTTCCGAGTTCGACCGTTTTCGAAAAATCGAGAGCCGCGATGGAAAAGTTCTCGGTTAACTTGAATTATAGATCATAGTTAATAATTTATCAAAGTTCAAAGTAACGAAATATAACGGAACTTCGAGATTATAGTCGAAGGCTTTTCTATATCGATACTTTGTCGGCTCTTACTCGTTACATCGACATCTCGATTCATAATTCCGTTTTTATTTTTCGTATCGATTTTTAACTAGAAAATTTAATATTTTAAAGTTTGGTATATCAAAAATTCGATTACATTGTTTTGTATATTCAATTTTTATACGTAACCGTGTAAATCTTGTATCGTTCGATGGTCAAGAATAAGGTTACGATTTAATTCTTTGGCTTTGTTTTTTTTATCGTAGACAGAAATAAGATTGTAACCCCGTCATTCGTTAAAAAATATTAGAAAATGAGAAAATCTAGAGAAGAGGGTGAAAAAAGTGGATAGAGATCAAAGAAATGCGATTTGATGTCCGTAACTGAGAATTTCAAATTTTCGGTCGGTAAAATTGGTCGTTTCGATATTATTTATCAACGAACTTTGTCTCTTTCTATATAGAAATAAATGTAAGATCTTGAAAAAGTCGTTCGAAGCGATTAAAAATTATAAGCGAAGCTTTCCATTAAATATTTCGCGTCCAATCTTTCTGTAACGAATCGGATGTCTTTGAAAATTCGGTTGAACCAGCAGAGTACAAAATTTAAAATAAGTTTAATTAAATTTGTAAATGTTTTCGGTAATCGAAACTGCGATAATTTAAAATATTCGAAATGGTTGGATCGAACGATCAAATGTAAAAATAAATTTTCCATGAAAGATCCGAGTTAATAAAAAATTTTTCTCAAAATTTTTGTTTTACAGGACGCGAAATCTGAAATATTTAACGAGATGAAAACATTCTCGTAAGAAGGTAAAAGAACGTTTTTTTTGAGACTTTCTAATGCACTCGATGTATATAATCATGGGGTTGGAACGAGAAAAAGAAGAAGAGCGAAAATGAAAGTCCGAAGGAGAGAGATAGAGAGATAGACAGAGAGGCAGAGAGACAGAGAGACAGAGAGATAACGTTTCGCTAGGGTCGAGGGATAAACGTACCTTAGGATCTCGTTACGCCGGGGATAGAAGAAAGTTCGCCGGCTTCGAAATTCTGCTCACGAAAGATGCGAGACGGCGGAAAGCGGAAAAAAAGAAAGAGTCTGGGAGGGTAGAACCTTGAGAGAAAACGAAACCTTTTAGCGTCGAGACGAGGAAAATGCCTCCACTATCCTCCACTTTTCTCCTCTTTCCTCCTCTTTCCCTCCTCTTTCCTCCACTTTCTTCTTATCCTCGTCTCATCGCCTCGTAATAATCATAATTTGCGAGCGTTATGGGCATTGTTTCGAGGCACCGGGGATGGGGGATTAATCGTTATTTTCGGTACGTGCCGGTCGGTGATCGCGAGAAACAAGAGACTTATCCTACGTATATTTTTTATAATTAAAATTCGATATCACCGGGTCGTTTGTTCCAACGAACTCGAATCCACTTTCTTATTCTTTAATTCGTTTCGTCGAATCGCTCGTTCATCGCGTTCGTTTAAATTTTAATAACGAAACGTGGACCGATCATTTTTTTCGACGTCGCGTTCAACCGACCCACTTTATGCGCGATAAACGTCATTTAACTTTTCGCTTTTATCAAAATATCCTTGTACGTGTACCGAGCGAATTAAATGTAAAATTGGACGGTTCGAAAAGTTATTTACGCTCAAAATTAATCTAGAATTTTCGATAAATCGATCATAAAGATTTATTTTTCGTCGCTTCGAACTTTTTAATATATTTTCGATCGGTTCGAAACATTTTATCATCGACCGTATTTTCATTTTTTTTAATTATCTTTTTCGAGCGAGGATCATTTTTCAAAGTTTACAATTTGATATGTATTAAAAATTACGTTGCTCTACGTTCCCCGGTACTTTCGTAAGTTCCTACGTAAAAAAATGGAACAAGATGTCGCTTATTTTAATTTTAAAAAGTACTCGATCTTTACGTTCTTGGATTCGTACCGTTCGAGTTCCCGGGTTACCGATTTCTCCGGGGTGACGTCGGAGACTCGATCGTCGGGTGGAAAAATTATAGAACGCTCGAAAAGAGGTGAACGCAAAGTCCGAGAATGATCGAAGGGAGTTCGGAGGCGTTTACGAAGAGCCACGCGTTTAGACGCCTTAGAGAAAATCGAAAAATCTATGCATCGTTGGGATCGACGGCTTGGAAATTTAGCAGCTACGCGTGAATCGGTGAGAATCGAAAAAATTGGCTCGTCGCTACCAATCGACTTTGATGCCGTCTTTACCCGATTAGGTGGAAGAGAGAGAGAGAGAGAGAGAGAGAGAGAGAGAGGAGAGAGAGAGAGAGAGAGAGAGGGAGAGTGATCGAAACGACCTGCTAATCGAAGAAACGCACAAACTCCGAGTAAAATGAAATTGAGAAATAACGAGAGATCGTTTTTTGATCGAGCGTTTTGTGATCGATTAGAGAATCATTATGTATCCAAATATTAGCTATCGAAACTACGGTTACAGAGATTGATTTAATCTATTTTTAGTCGTCAATAATCGCGTTAAAGTCGGACTATTCGCGAGTACTTTTCTATTCCCGATTTGATTCCTAACGTTTTTGGAAATTTTTCGTACAAAATTTAGAAGCGAATCGGTACGAGTTGTTTCGATATTCGCGGTACGCCAAGTATCGAACGATAAAAAATATTAAAACCTGTCTCGTTAGGGATTTTTCGAAGGAAATACAAAATTTCTTTCGGATCGCAGTTGATTAACCTTATTAATATAATTTTTTAGAAATGATGATTTAAGAAGGATACGTAAATGGATTTATTCGATGAAAAAAATTATATTAAAAAATTTTGCGAGAAAAATATGATTTAGCTATGCATCGTAAATAATAATAATAATAATATTGTAAATGTTTTGGAAAATAAAAGAAACTTTAGTTTTGTATTATTTTTGGAACTATTAGTTTTAATTGTAAATAGTTTTCATTAAAAAAAATTGGATTTAAATATGACAGTGTTTTAAGCTATTACGATGTAAGTAGTTTCGATGTGAAAATTTGAATAAAAATATAAAAAGAAAAAAATTTGTATATACATGTTTAGTATCAACTTAATGTCAATTTAAAAAAATTAATCGATTTATGGTAATTGTATCATGCATTACGTACAAATCAAATGAAATAAATACTTCATTGCTAAATTTTAAACGACGTAAAATATATTTTACACGTTCGATTTAAATAATTTAACGTTTATAAAGCTGAACATATACAACGCGTAAACGTTCGAAACGTGTATAATTCAGAGCGCGAAATTTTTTAAACGCTTCATAACATGATTTTATAGTTCGAAACGATAAAATTACGATTCATCTGTAACAGTTAAGATTAAATATCTGAAATTATTAACGAATTAGCTTTTTTTATTAACGAATCATTATTTTAAATTTATCGATGCTCCATTTTATAAAGGATGGAAAATAATGTTTCATTTTTGAAAAGAATTTTCACTACCAAGATTCAAAGAAAATGTATAGTTTAAGTAATATTTACGATATATTCTTTAAGAATTTACTAAAATTTACCGTTAAAACTATTTTTAAAACATGTTCTAACTCTTTGAAATGTAATTTATATTTAAGAGTTAAAGAAATGTCATTGTTCTTTTCGTTATAAATTTTTTCTTCGAGGTATTTCGAATGTTCCGTATTCTCGTCGGGTATCGGTATATTTTTTGTAAGAGAAAATTTATAACCTACTTACAATGTTGGTAGCGGTTTAGCTTTAATCGACATTGACCGATACGCATAAAAGTACTCGCTCGATATATTTAAAATTTTCAGCGTATACCAGCTTATTCGTAGAGTTATATTATATAAAGTATAATTACACAAAGATATTCGTTACATAAAAGAAAAGAGTGGGATTCGTTTAAAGATGTTTTATGCAATTTGAATCATTGCCCAAAAATTCAATTTAAAACGAAACGATATTTGTAACAAATAAATCTTTTGCGTTTACAAAAAGTTAGGATTGCGGAATACCAAATTTAATATAAATTTTTATTCGTAAAGATGACTATAAATCAGTGAGAATGAAAACATGAATTTGGCGAAAGCCTCGAGTTCTCGAATAAACGTAAAAAGTTCTTATCGCTTTCTTTCTTGAAACCTATTTATTCTGCGTAGGCATCTTCGGTTCTGTATTTTGCCTTCGAATCCGCGAAATCGAGTCGTGGAATCTCTTTTCTCCTCGTGCCTTGTTTTACTTTTGAACGAAAAACAGAGAGCAACAATAGCGGTTTTTCAAGCGGAAAGAAAACGAAAATATGCGGTTCTCGTGCCCTCGAGATATTTACAAAAGAACGAAGGGGATAAAGAGAAAAAGGAGAGAGAATATGTGTAAGAGAGCGAGAGAGAGAGAGAGAGAGAGGAGAGAGAGAGGAGAGAGAGAAACTTTAATTAGATCACTGTACAAATATATTGCTATGTATTTGATCGGGAATGATAGAAAAAGAAAAATACGGACTTTTTGAGTACTCAATATAAGTATTTTTTATAGTTTCATCGTCCACGAGTATATCTAAATTAACTTTTCAATTAAATTTATTATTAAGGATTTATAGTTTTAAAACTTCGTATACAATCCTTTCGTAACGAATAAATTTTATATCAATTAAATAAGAGAAATTAAAACAAACGTCGCTCCTCTTGGAAAATTATTTTTTTCTCAAAGCAATCGTATTTCTTAACGTACATTACAAAATTTTCAAGGTTCGTTTTTAAAAATAACATGGATAAATTTTAAATAACTAATTTGCGTAAGTAATAGCGTAAAATTATTTTTAATTTTTAATCCAGCAGAAGTAAAATCGTCGCAAACTTATTTCTTACGTTATCGCTATTTATAATAACTCTGTACATCCACCAATATATTTTTGAAGTATTCGTTAAAAGAAGTTACCGAAGTATTCGAATATCAATAGAATTAAGCGATACGAATTTTTACATAAGTTCCAAAGAAAAAATATTAAATTTGAATTTTTTTAATTTTCTTAATTTTCTTAATTTTCTTAATTTTCTTATGGACATTTCACAATGTTACGCGGTGATTTGTACGATCGAAGTACGATCCGATAACGATTCTCGGGATCCATTATTTTATCGCGCGTTGAATTTGGATAGTCCAACGCGGAGTTTCATGGGAATCGTATAATCGCGTACATTTACACAGTCGTTAGTTTTATTTACTAAGTTTATATCGGGAAATTCACCCGAGAAAAATTATATTTAGCTACGAATCAAGCGATTCGCGTCGTTCTACGAATCGTTCTACTAACTCTTACGAAATACTCGTATCGAACGAGTCGCGATTAAATTTTGAAGAAGGATTAAAAAATATCCACGTATCGAAACGGATACGTTAAAAACTGAAAACTCAAATTTAGTATTTTTATCGGAATTAACTTCATCGATTTCAGCGTCTCGTTTCAACGTTGATATCATCGCGTATAAAACTTAGCTCGTAGGACGTTGGTAAAGCAAATACGAAAACCGATCGGCAACTCGTACATTATTTTATCGGATCGACTTTCGTCTCGTACGAACGTTACGATATACCAATTTGTTTTATCAAATCATCTCGGTATTTTTCTCTCGGCGTGAATCGGCGTGAATCGGCGTGAATCGGCGTGAATCATCGAGGAGATTCGGAACGGTTTATCGCAAAATCCGCGAAATGTACTTTCGTCTCTGAACTCGTCGTTCCTTCGAGGCTTTGCCGATCTGCGAGGCACGCGCTGAAAATCCGTCGAAAGGGTGCCGAAGAAAGTCGGAAGGAGAGCGACGATACGCGGAGCACGTAACCCGCCGGGGAAGGAAAAAAAGAGGGTCGGGTGAGTCCGGGACGGACTACGCGTGCACCTATTTCACTGGAACGAGCCGCGAGGTCGTAGCGACGAATGGGAATGGTCGTCGTAAAGAGTTTAACAGCGGTACCCTCAGAACGGAGAGAGAAAATTTTGCTTTAAGACCCTTAAGGAATCGTTTACTGCGCGATTTTAAGGAGGAGAGTCGTAAAAACCGCGCCAAAGATCTCCTCCCCCAACCTTCCTCAACCTCCCCCAACCCTTCCATCCGCCATTTTCCCACTTCCTACTCTTCGCCCGACGGCGTTGGAATTGGGCCCGCGAGGAAGTTGGAAAATGCCGATAAATACTCGCTGGTGCTTTTCCTATTAACCAGTGCTTCTGCTGCTGCTTCTGCTGCTGCTTCTGCTGCTCTTGCAATTAACCAATTTATTCTTTTCGCCTCGAGCGACCGTCTCCGCTTTTATTTTAGCTTTCTTTTCCAAAGAGCGCGAATTTAAGTTTGTTAATTGAATTTCATAGCGATTTTTCGTTTTTCGTTTTTCGTTTTTTGTTTTTCGTTTTTTATCTTTTTCTTACCGATACCGACGATGCAAAAAAGAAGAAAGCTTTTAAGAGATATCTCGTCTTTTTAACTTTTAACGTTAAAGTATTCCCAACTTTCGATGAATGTCGCGACATTTTATTTCGTCTCAAATTTATGCCAACGATATTTTTGTATTTTTATTTGAAATCGGTCGATCGCTTCTTATTTTCAATGTAGGTTAATTTCAATTTGACGCAATGTTACGAATTACACCCTAAGATTTTCCAGCTCTTTTAAATTGTTATTTCAAATAATTGCCTGAAATGCGCTGCGATCGAATTCGATAACCAACGGAAATTTTTGGGAAATACGCGGTTCCAGTTGTTTACCGTTCGCGGATAACTCGAGTAAATAGCGACGGTTGTCGACAACGTTCCACATTTCCATCATCGTTATTAATGTTATGTTCATTTAGACGCTTGTATAGACCAGTTTTAAGATTACATTAACAATTTTTTTAAATGTAGTTTACATTGTATTAACATCGACATATCTTTAATCGAATCGTTACGTTCGTCTACGATTTGAATTATATTTGCGGTATCACGGTTGAATAAAATAGTAAATATTTTATTCAAAACATTTTTATAATTTACTTATTCGTGTAAATCGATAATCGTAACGTGTATTTCCATCGGCTTAACATTTTTTTAATTTACGTTAAAACTGTTATTTTACGCCATAAATTTTTATAGCAACGCTTATATCGAATAAAAAATATTTTTTTGATATCGTATCAAATATTTGTTAAATTGTTTTTATACGTTATTTATACCATAACCATATTTATAAACTTCATATTTATGGAAACTGCGTGGTAACAAAGTATTGAGTTATATTTAACGATTTTTTTAAATTTTTGATAAAAAAAATATAGCGTTGCTACTGTTGTTAAAGAATTTGCGTTCAACGGAATCGATATATCTAACGTCATTTTTTATTTCTTTTTACGATAAAAAATTCCTTGTATAAATTAAGTAAAAGCTATATCGCAAAAGATACAAAATTATTTTTGAAGCTGCGGGAAACATTGAAATAAATTGATTTTTTATAAATTATATGTTGATTTTGTGACTTTAAATTATAAAGTAAGCGTATAAGAAAATTGTTAACGAATTTTTATTCTATTTTTTATTTATTTACCTTGTGATAAATAAAAACTTTGAAATTTCAATTAAAAATAATAATATAGTAAAATAAATAAAACTCAGTTTTAATACTCGTATAAGTTTGTTTAAAAAAATTTATAGGTCGATAAAAAAAACGTTACAACGACGTATAAATACATATATACATATATATATATATATATATATTATTACAATCATAATATATTTTTCGGATATAATAAAATATTTAAAGAAATACGCGGAAATAGTTTAATAGGTGCAATCATTTCTAGGACGATACTTCCTACTCTAAAGTGCAATAATAAAAAAGTCAAGGAGGTATTTTCTCGTTATCTCCGTTAAAACGACGGTTAATAGAGGAGCTTTTGGTCTAGACTCGACTTTTTACGGAGAATACGCTCGTGACAATAGCGTAGGGCGGTAAGCTTTGTTTTTCGTTGATTTACTTTGTCGAATGCTAAATGCCGAGTTCTTAAAGACTTTATTCCGCGACTACAATGAAACAAATTGATAAGAGATTCCTTACGTCACCTTAACTTGGTTATCCGATAGTGGAAGCGCCTACTTTTATAAGATTAATGCGAAACAGACGGTACAGATATTTTCTTTGAGGAAACGTCGTTAGATGAAATAAAATGAAAGAGTCAATTGAGAATGAAAGTATCAACCAAGTCTTTGATCGAGCGATACGTTTATAAGAGCGGTTCGTTTTTCTTTGGGAAGAATTATCTTAATTTCTATACATATTAATTGTACTCTTACGACCGAAGATGATTTTACTAGATTAGTAAAAACCAAATCTATTGCGAACATCGTATTCGAGTTCATTTTACCGAATGAAATTTAGTTATAAATTAAAATGTAATTAGAGTAACAATTTGTAAAATTTATCGATTTTCATTTGAATTTTGAAAACGTGATAGATCGAAACTAATTCTATTATATTAACTGTATTTTTTAAATTTTATATATTCAAGCTTTATTTTATTCTTATAACCTTTGCATTCTTAAAAATAATTTATAACTTAATAGTTTTTTTTACTAAATTCTAGTTTTACGCTAAATATTTATTATTTGTGAATAATTGCTATTTCGTTTGAAACTTGTTAATTTTTCATTTTTCATTTCAAACTTACTTTATTTCGCTTCCAGCTATAAATTATTTTCATTTTGATATATTTTTATATTTTTGTCACAAATATTGGATTACAATTATACAGAATTATGTTTTATATTTAGAAGGTATATAGAATTATATTTTAAGCTTTTGGTACTAATATTAATATCGGTATATAAGTTTGTGTATTTTGATTAAAAATAAGTCACGTGTAAAAACTGACGGAAGGAATGAAATATTCCTTGAATAATTAGAAAAAGATCAGAGATTTTGAGCCGAGAAAATATATATTTAGACCCTAAAACGCTAGTGAAAATAAATGCTATGTAGGTAAAGCAATTAATTTGTACCAGTTTTTTTATTATGGTTAATAATTAATAATTATAGCTGTGTTTATTATTTAATATCGAATAAGCGTATTTTGAAAAAAGTAGAGAATTTACCGAGATTAGCAAAAAGTCTAACACGATTAGAGTTCAAATTATATTTTGGTTATGATCATTTTTATAAGATATGAAAAGTATTCGTAAAGATAAAATTAAATTCTGACCATTTTAACCGTTAATAATTCTTAATTAGCCTATACGACTGTCTTCTTTAATTATAATAAATTGATAGCAAAAGTAATTTGGTTTAAAATTTTTTAAATCATTGACAAATTAGATTTATTAAGTACTTCTATTTTATAGAATGCGGTAATATTTTTACTGGAAAAGTATATTTAATTGAATTGAAGAAGTAATTTTAGCTTTTACAATTTAATACTTGATGATGCAGCTACGAGTGTTTTTTAATTTATTCATAAAGCTTACTTTGTAAATAATTTTTGTACGTAACTTTAGTAGCAAAGAATTATCAACTCTTCAAACTATAAGATTTTTTATTTTTTTATAAAAATTGTTCAAGTATAGTAAGAATAACGAGGTGTCGTTTTCAGAAAAGTTTTGCTTCGGAAAAAAACTTGTTTGGATCGATGTATTTTAAGTTATTGATATGCGTAATTTGTGTAATTTCTATAATTTGATTATATATTTCACTTAAGATGATTCGTGTATCGGTTATGACGACTATTCTTTTTCATTCGTGGAAGAAGTTTGGAATTTTATTGTAATAATGAAGAACGAACTATTATTTAATAATATATATACAGTAAATTTATTTAAATAAATTATTTAGAGATAGATTTGATAGTATGAAAAATTTATTTTAAAATCTTCTTATAATCGATCAATGCAGTTTTTAACTGGTTTATAAATTTCATCGTTAATTTTTTCTGCTAATATTGGATTTATCGCAGTTTTTAAAATAATATTCAGTAACGAATCGATCATATTTGATATGAAGTCAATAGATTTCTGGCTATGATCAACTTCTTCAGGATATTCTATCGTAAGTCTACATCTGTCTGGATTATCGGTGCAAAGTTTGATTTCTGCATCTAAATTAGTTCCTTGTATATTATCAAAAATACTTTCGAGTGTCTAGAAATCAAAAGAATATTTTATTTTCGAATTTCAAAGATTTGTATGATTATCAATAAAAAAATATCGCTGTAATAATTGTATTTAAAAATATACCTGAAGTATAGCAGTTAGAGTTGATTGATTGATATCTAATTGTGCAGTTACTTTCTGCGTAAATATAGCTTGTAATTCTTGTTTGAGAGTCTTCACTTTATCATCTCTGAGTTGTATACAGGATTCAATACCTCTTTGGGTCTTATGTTGCTGGAAAATGTTCTAAAAGTTTAAATAAAAAATGTTCTTAGTTACGCTAAAATATGTATTTTATAAATCTTGCTTTATTTATTAGATAATTTTATCATTACACGCGAGAGATTCAAAATAGTTAAGCAGAAAAAGAACTATATATTTTATACATACTGCTATGTCAATTATTTGAGGATTTTCTGGAATCCCGTAGTCAAGCATATCTGCTTTCGGTTGCAGAGTTGATCGTAGATTTTCTGCTTTAGACTGAACTTTATTTACATTATCTTTTAAAGTAGTTACTTTATTTAATAAATCACTGGCAACTCCTTTAAAATCTACATTTGGTGCTGAATCCTTTGTAACAGAAACGCGTTATTAAAAATTTTATATCTTCAAAATGCAGTTAATAATTTTATATACTTTTTTATGTACGTATATATTTTGCGTACGAATTCAGAGTTACTTAACATTTCCTATTTATTTGAAATAACGTTTTAATAAAAGACTAGGGTTGAAATAATATTTCTTAATGTAATCGTATATCATTTCAATGCAACCGAGAAAAAATAACGATATTTAAATATTTAAAATGCTGAGGTGAATGTATTTATATCGAGAGAACAATAATACGAGATAATAGCGTAATTTATATTTTGTTACATTTTTCCGTTAATTTTGCCAAAGCTTATCGCTTATTATTTTATCTTTTAGTTTTATACTTTCGCAATTGTCTGAAAATAACAATAATTTTAAGTTAAATAATTTCATATTTATTTAATATATGAAAAATAAATTCGTGCTTTTATCCCTATTATATTTCCTCTAATGAAATATTATATTTTTTAATTGAAAATTTGACTCCATATTTGTATTTTCACATTTCAAGTGCCAGTTCAAATATAATTCTTGATATCAAAATTTGGTTTCCGTAATATTTGTATGCAAAATTTAAAATACATTGTTGAATATTTTTATATTTTACTAAAGAAATTTCTTTAACGTAAAACGAGTTTAGCCAAGAGAATTAAATTCTTAATTAATAATTCTTTTTGATATTACCAATCTGTTTAATTTTCTGGTCTTGAACGGTATTATCCACCTTAGGATTCACTCCAAATTACTTTTTTTTATCCTAGTTATATATTTTGATAGCTTTTTTTTCTTTGAATTTTCTTATATATTTTTTTAAGCCGTTTTATTCAATATATTAAATCTTTTTTCTACTTACTGCTCCTTTATTGGCTGCTACACTTATTAAAAAAATTACCAAAAGGATTTTCATTTTTGAATAAAGTTGGTTGAAAACACTATTTAAAATACAATAAGTTATAAATAAAAAATTCACTATCCTTTTCAATTGAAAGTTAACAGAATGATGTACGGTTTATGAAAATTTTCTTATTTATATTCTATTATGACGCTGAAAAATGACTGATACTTTAAAATTTTACTTAAGTAAAGAATAAATGAAGTTAACTCAAGTGCTTCGCTATCATGGTTATTTCATAACGCATGGGTAATATAAATATTGAGTGTAATAAAGCAGATTTTGATTGTAGACGTCGTATATTTTATTATTTTCAAAGTTAATTGTGATATATTAAACATTGTTAAAGTTTTGTTAAGCATTTATTTTATGCAATCAAATCAAATTATTTTTAATCAGTGTACTATAATGCATTAAAATGATCCAAGGAAAATGAAAAAATTAATTTTAAATAGAAATATGTACGTAGATCTTTTCGATTGACTTAATATAATATCTTTTATCGAGATTATTAAACTTATATGAAATTGAAAATATAAATAAAGGAACCTTTGAATATACAAGAATTTTTATCGGAATATCGAAGTTAAAAATATTTATTAATTAATTTCATTTTAGTTAGAAGTTTAAAATTTTTTGATATATAATTAAAAAATATGTGCATATATAATTTTTCTATTGTTATTATATTTATATTATTGAAGGAATTTTCAAATTTAGTCTATCAAATATTTTTTAAAATCGATAAAAAAAGTTTTATCAGTCGCTAAGATAATCGTGTTTTTCGATCGTAAATGATAAAGCATAATCAAATAAAAAGTATAAATGATCATTATTCAAATCATAAATATATTAAACTGTATACTGGAATATTTTAGCAATTTCATAACAAAACGTTTATCATTTGTGTTTACTATTTTTATTTTGAATTTAGAGACATTGTAGTTATTGCCATTATGTAAGATTACAATAAATTGAAAATACATATGGTTTAAAAAATTTAAGAGTATTGAAATTATTGAAATCATTATAGCTAATATAATAGATCATATCGAGTATATTTTTATCCTTAATTCAAATAAGCTAACATTAGAATTTCTAATTATTATTTTTTGAGATAAGTTATATTACCATTATAAATTTGCAATACGTACGAGATATTGCAAATTAAAAATTAATTTTAGATTTAACTAAATAAATATAATGTAAGTAAATACTGAATTTGCAATTCTATTTATAAAGGTAGATATCCGAGTTGACTATTTTAAGGAACGATTTAATAAAATCGGTAGCTTTGGTTAAATTGGTTTACCAACTTAGATTAGAGGTTAGGATTTTCTTTAGGATTATTGTCTTAGAAGTACATATTGTAAAGTACTTGCATATTTTAATTGGCATTTTTCACAAAAATCGAAAAAATCAATGCATTTAGTATTTCAGGATTAAATGTTGAGTATGATAATTTAATACGGTTTAAAAATACGCAATAATAATATTGAGTCATACTTTTTGAGAAAATGACGTTTCAATTTTTTACAATGTATACGACGTATAAATTAAAAGTTATATTAACAAATTAAGTAATTGTGAAAGATGATTAATTCTATTATAAAATTTTTAGTATATAGATTTTTATCATTATCAGTTATAAATTTAAACTTTAATACTTTTTATATTATATATATTTATATATATTACATAATAAATTTAAATTTATTAACGAACCTTTTTATCTTTAATTTAAAAATTTTATTTAGATAGAGATCTATAATATGAAATGAGAATAATATTAAAACATATTTAAACGAATAAAATTAAAAATTTTTATTTTTTAACGAAATATTACTTACTTATGATTATTACATAGGAAAGGATTAGTTCATGTTTAGAATATTAATTTAACGAATTCATGAAATGATGATTTCATTTTAAAGAAAAATAATTTTTTTATAAAAACTTCATATTTGCCTATTTATTCGGTAATCTAATTAGCTCTATTAATGTAATTGACTGTAAAATAATATAATATCTACAAATTCAGCAATTTTTAATAACAAATAAATTGAATATTATAACTTCAGTTATAAATTTTGAATATCGTTATTCCATAAAAATAAATAAAAAAATTATGAATTTAAATAATAGATACAATTTTTTTTATAAATTGATTAAAATAATTGTATGAATATCAATATTAAAGAAACAATTTATAACAAGATTTGTAAGAAAAAATTTTTATTTTGAAATTTATTTGTCATAAAAATATTTTTAATAGAATGTTTTTATAGTAAGAAGTAAGAAAATTAAAATAAAATTATTCAGAATAAATAACGTTACAACGACATTTAGATTAAATATATGGATATAAGTTACAATTACCTTTCATTGTATAATAGAAGTATCCGTGGATTTGATATAATATATTAAATATACTGTAAAAAATTATATTTCAGAATAGTTGCGTGTAAATAAATAATTATTAACGGATAATTTAATAAAATATTCAACGGTGCAAAAATTTTAATTTTTTGTACTTTTAAATAATTTATGCTAATGAAACGAAGAAAAATGTTCAAATTATAATATTACATTTGATAAATTTGGTACTATTTGATTAATATTTATTTTTAATTATTTCTTCGGTAACTTTGATAAAATAGTTATCTTAAGTAATAGCTTAAGTTTAATTACAACTTAAGCTATTCATGTTATTTAGAATTACTTGGCAGATGAATAGATCAGAACTTCTTATTCATTTACTTAATTTAATAATTTTCTATTTTATTATGCAAATTATGTACTAAATATCAGATATAAATATAAAAAGACGTGTAATTTATAATAATTTTTATTAAAAAATAGCTTTTATTAACAATAAATAATTCTTTGAAAAACTAGAGTATAAGAAACTCACAGCTTACTTACGCAGTCGATCACAGGCCTGTAAATTTCACTATAAATTTTATTAGATACTATTGGATTTATTACAGATTGCAAGACAAGATCTATTAATGTTCGTGTCACATTGCCTATGGTATTTATAATTTGTTCGTCACTATTTAATTCATTTGGATATTGTACAGTGAGTCTACAAGTTTGAGGATTATTTGCACAAAACTTCTTTTCCATATTTAAATATTTCCCTTGTACGCTATCAAATATATTTTGAAGCGTCTAAAAATAATATAGTTTACGTTATTTAAATTTCATATTTATAAAATAAAAAAGGATTCCATACCATATGTATATCGGTCAGAGTTTCTTTGTATTTGGCAAGTTGTAAATTTACTTTTTCTAAAAGCATATGTTTTAGTTCTCTAATTAGGGTTACAATTTTATTATTCTTGAGATCTATACAAGCTTGTATTCCTCTATTAAGTTGGTGCTTGTTTATAACTTCCTTAAAATAAATATTATTTTAATTTAATATTGTTAGCACGATAAAAATAAATTTACGACTAAAATTTCTGTACGAGCATTAAATATATATTACTTACAATAAATAATTATATTTTTAAAAAATACTTAAAATAGTTATATCGTTAGTTTCCACGAGAACTAATCATAAAATTATAAATATAATTGAAATATAAAGAGGTTTGCATTTAATACGTACATTTATTTTGATCAATTGTGTATTATTTGGTATTCCAAAATCAATCGTATCGTTTAATTTAGTCAGTTTTTCTCGTAACGTTACCGTATCCAACTGAACCCCATCGATATCTCGTATTAATTTAATTACTTTGTCTAATAAGTTGTGGGCAATAGAATTGAAATTTCTACGGCATGCATTCTTAAAATCAGAATAATCATTATTAATTTTTCTAACTATAATAAATGATATTTATTTGTTATAATCGTAGCAAACAAATTTATAACTTACCGAACATTTATTCCACGTTACGAAAATAACAAAGATCATTAAGAATAATTTCATGATGAATTTATATAAGTGAAGGATATGACTTAGACTGTTATAGTTTCTAACGTTAATAATTTTAACTTTGGTATAGATACGGTATTTAAATTAAAATTAAATATTTAAATACAAATAACAATGAATATTCTTTCGCAAGAAAAGAATATATCATATTACATCGTATACTAAGCTATCGTTGTTGATGTTATATTTTTAAAGTAAACTTTTTTAATTGATAAAAAACGCAAGAACTGTATGTCAATTGTTACATAACATTAGTTTGTCATCACTGATAAATAGTCTGTTGAAATAGTGGATATTTTAGTAATGTTATGTTACTGTTTTATATCAATATAAAGTATTAATAGTAATAGAAATAGAATAAAACTTATAAATATTACATACCCAAACTTTTTATGAAAACAAGTAAATATATATTATCGGTACACTTTTATTATAAAAAATTTTTGTGTATTTTTTAACGGTTTTAATGAAAACGTGGCTATAATATTCTTAATATAATTTATATATAATTTATATTTTTTTAATTAGTTAGAATTTATATAAGTTATAAAATTATATAATAGCTATTAATGGTATTATATGTTAAAAAATTTGTTCGTTAATTTATTTAAGTATCTAATAAATTTATTTTGAGAATCAAATATTTTTTAAAAAGATGTTTTTAATTCTACTTATTATATTTGTATTTATCAGTTTTATATTGGAATAATAATAATTTATTAATTATATTTTATGAATTCAGTTTCTATAGATTTATTATATTAAATAATTAATTAATTTTAAATATAATTATAGTGCTTAATTTTAATTATTATTATAATTTATAAAAATTTTGTAATGTAAACTTAATTTCGTTATTTCATAATTCTTTTATATTAAGTTTCTTTAAAAATGAATAATAAAATATTGTTAAACTTTGTTTGTAGCTTAATGTAAATTCATAATTTATTAATATCTATGATATTTATCATGTTTATGTCGAAATATAAAGAATCATCTCAAAAAAACATGTAATTTGGGTTTATTGTATTTAATTTTTGTAATGATTGATACAGTAACATTAATAATTGTATAATAATTACATACATAATTTTGAGATGAATAAACATAACTTCTTGGATGGTTTCGGAACATAAAGCGGTATCAAAGTTTTCTGTAATTTATTCTATTTTTAATTTTATATGTTTACATGTCTTGATAATTTATTTTCTCAGAATTTAAACAATTAAAGATATTTTTTGTGAATAATGCTTAAAATTATAGTGAATATATTATATAACAATTAAATTAATATCTTGATATTTGTTACTATAAATTAAAAAATTCTTCATTTTATAGTATAAGGATTTTTTACTTTTAAAAAAATGATGTAATTAGTTTTTATTAAAATTTTAAAATATGTAAGGCTTATTTTTTATAATTTTAACTTTATTATACCATTAATATATGAGTATATACTAATTTATTAATAAACACATCTGGATAAAATAAATGCCATTTGGCCAAAAACTACCGTTGTATAAATTTATCAAAGAATTCTATATTAGTATTTCCATAAGTGTAATCGATGATTATATACTTATAAGATAAATACGTATGACACATGTTTTTTTTCTTATTTCTCATCGATTATTTATTCGTTTATTAAAATGCATTCATTTATTTAGGGAACAGTATTTAATTTTTAATTGTATTTTGATAAACAAAATGTATTTTTAGATTTATCTTTGAAATTTATATCCGAAGGTAAAAAGTTATCAAAAAAAATATAAATAAAACTTTTCTAACAGTAAATAAAAGTGGTGCATGAAAACCAAGGAAAACTATGATTTCTTAAAGATTGATTCATTTAAAATAACTTTTTTAATTTATAAAATTATATAATTTTTAAGTTTTTAAAAAATATGTAGTACATCGTGCGATCAATGAATTTGGTTGATATTATTTGAATATATTTAAAAAATTGGAGAATACAACAATTTTTGTATCGATCGATCAATACTTTTAATAAATAAAATTAGCTATGTATAAACGTAAATCTATATTTTTAAAAGGTTGCAATGATACTGTATTATCTGTTTTTGAAGATCTTTTTAACGAAGAACTCATCGTTGAAATATCGTCAAATATTCTCAAAATATAAATGAAAACGGAACAATAAGGTTTCGAAGATGTTAAAAAAATTTTAAGTAGCAATATTAGAAATCGGTATATATTAGTTATTAGAATAATCAGCGATGATTTCAAAGTATTATTATTTAGCTTAAAAAATTAAAAAAAAATTGGAAAATGTATCAAAGCATACCATATCAATACCAATGAGCGAAAATGTTTTTGACACAGATCGAAGTTAATAAAATAAAAGTAAAAATAGCCAATTATAGAGAAAAATTTTTAAAAAAAAATAAATTAAGACCGAGGAGGAAAAAAATATTCTATTCCTTCGATACTGGATTAGTATTGTTAATTTGTCTTCAAGTTCAGAAGAAACAAGAAAAATTTGATCGCGATTATATGAAATTTAAACAAATCTATGAAAACTTCGACAATGGCTAATAAAATGTAGCTTACTCAAAATAATTAAATCTCGTTTTTATAAGAATTTTATAAGAATATTGGGTAAAATTAGGTAATTATATGAAAACAGCTTATAGTTACTGTTTAACACTCGAAAATTTCTCGTAAACCTTTTGCGATAGGAATACGATCGGAGCGGAGCAACGGAGACGAAAAGGGTCCGGAGGACTCAAGGGATTTTTACCTTCGCCTTTTTTTTCGAGCCATTCCACTTCTCGTCTGTCCCGATACTTCGAGCGATTTTTGTTTTTTGATTTGAGCCTTAGTTTTAGTTTGCGACTTTTATACTACACATCGCGTCCAAGCGCGAATTTTTCATTTCTAGTTTTAACCAATATCTTCCTCTGTAAATTTACCTTTTGATTCGAATTTAATATTTTTGACGAATCAAATACGGTTAACGTTTATAGTAATGATATAATCTATACGTTAATCCATTATTACACACAGTTTCTATTTTTCTCCGTTTCTTTAAACATTTAACCAAGAGATTATCTATCTATTTACACTTAACTTAAGGATTACTTGATAATGAATACATTTTTTTATATTTTTCAGAGCGATTGAGTCATTGAACAAACATCATTGAACTCTTCTCTATCGTATCATCGTAAGACTTCAAAAGTCGTTACTATGTATATACGATATTAGGTATATCTATTAAATAAAAATTGAAAATAAATAAAAAATCCATAAAATATTTAAATATCGTAACAGATTTTTCTATTAATTTATACATTAAAGATAACGTTTTGAGTCGAACATTTATTTTTAAAATATAAAAATGAAAAAATAGGAATAAAAAATTATTTCGATAAATATTGTTACTTATTGTAAAAATTAATTTTTTTCAACGATGTTTGATCATGATTTTTTCCCAATAATTTATTTTCCGTAATAATTAGTTTTTAATTCTATACAAACTAAATATTAAATACATAAAAAGTTTTGAGATTTTGAGGTTCATTAATAATATTAATAATGGAATCGATTTCAATTTATAATAGTATTAGAATATTTTAATTATATCACTGTTTAATTATTCGATACTAAACGCAAAGTATTTAAATATTAAACACTCTATTCTTTTTTTTATTTAAACATTTCAATAATTTAGATGAAATGATTAAGGATAAAGTGTCTACGCAAATTTATAAAATTCTGATTAAAACTATACAAATTATTTAAAAATATAAAACTACCAATGATATTTATCCCGCGAAGTATAGCAAAATTTTCGCGTGTACGTCTATACATAATCCAATCGTAAGGATGAAATCGAAGCTTTTTTTACACCTTTTTTTTCCTGGTTCTTTTATTATATTAAGGAGTGATGATATCGGCACAGTTTGGATGAGTCTGTGCTTTTATTGCCCCACTTCTGCGAAGGCACGGCCTAATCGTCAACGGGTCGAATTTGAACAGTCGTTTCGATACGGGGAAAGATCTCGAAACAAACGAGACATTTTATTGTATCATCTACTTCAATCCAGATGTTTGATAAAATTATGTAAATTTATGAAAAGTCTAGAGCTATTAAATATTAAATATTTTTTTCATATATCGGCAACCATGTCTTTTTTTTAATATTATATCAAATTATATTGCTTATATCATTGTGTGATAAAAAATATAGAATTATATAAACTAAGGTAAAATATAGTTAATCGATATAATTATACATAATGATTACATTTAGATTTTATTGGAAAACATTATGGTGAAATGAATTTATGATTTAAAGAAATAAGTATCACAAATTTATAATATAAGATTATAAATTTAATATAATATGTTCATTAAAATTGAAAAAATGTTTTATTTTAAAAAATAAATCCGATAGATATTAATAATTTGTCGAAACGATGCCAATCTAAAAAATATAACTCGCTATTTAATATGATGTTATATATTAAACATTCGATACGTTATCAATTCACTCAAAACATATGTAGAATGTATTATTATAACACAATTAATTTGATTTTATAATTAATAATTATGAAACTTGATCGTATGAAAAAAATTAAACATAAATTTATAAATATAAGTTTATTATTTTGAAATTTAAATAATTTTAATTTTCAAAATAGATAATTATGGTAATTATAATAATGATTCTGTAGGTAACTATTTATTCGCTAGATTCAAGATCAAAATTATAAATAATTAAATATAAATTACAAAAACATATTTTTCAATAAAAAATTATTAAAGCTTCTGTATTAAAATTATATTTTATTAAAATAATTATAAAGTATCTTCGACTAATGTTTTTATACATCCAGTCACAGGTACATATAACATTTCATTAACTTTTTCAGGTATCGATGGTTTAATTGCAGTTGTGAAAATTGTATCTAATAACGTATTCGTAATATTCTCGACAGCGTGTACGTATTTATCGTCTTTATCTACCGTATTCGGATAGTCGATGGTTATTTTACACGCTGAGGCATTATCATTACATGTTTTGATTTCTTGCTCTAAACTCGGTCCTTGTAAACTGATAGAAATATTCACGAGTTCCTACAATTTAACAGTTTTATTTTTATACTCGGATAATTTTTATATTTTTGTTACATAAAAATTAATAATGTACCTGACGAGTATTAAATAATCCGATTTTATTGGTATTGAGTTGTGCATCTACCAAGTTTATAAACGTCGATCTCAAATTGTCAACAACATTTTGTGCATCTTTATTGAAAAGACTTATGCATTTCACAATGTCTTTGTTGAACTGATGTTGTTTTAAAGAATCCTTAAAATGAAATAACAATACGTGAAACATGTTTGTTCATATCGTATAGATATTTATCTCCGTTTAGTCGATATTAAAAAAAAATATACGTAAAGATTAAACTGCGTTATACTTACTTTTAATTCGATTATCTGTGGATTTTCTGAAAGTCCAAAGTTGATTGTTTGTGCCGTTTGATTTAGGCGTTGATGCGTCAATTGTACTTTGTCATCCACTTGACTCAAATAGTACACCAATGTCGTTATATTATTTTGTATGTAAGTTGCAAGTGTATGGTAATCCGCATCAGCTGTTACTACTTTCTATAAAAAATTACGTACCATCAAATTTTTTTTTTCGCGATATATTTTTACAAGTATATGTCGATAAAAGTATAATTTTTCTTATATGACGTGAAATGTACCCATTTATAAAAAATGGTTTTCAAAAATGTATTTTTTTAAATTTAAAATTTGGGTATGGTAATATGATACTGTATGTTATGTATCTAAAATGTTTTAAACATTGACGAGTTATTAAGCGTTGAATTTCCAATTTTTCGTCAAATGCGAGCTTTTCCCTAAATTGCTTTCGAATAAAAAATTGTTAAAAAATTTTATAAGTGAATTTTTAAATTTTACATTTTAAAAATTTTTCAATCTGCTATCGAACGAAACTCTTCATTTTTTAAACAAATTGACGGAGGGGCATAAAAATTGTATTTTTATTTTTAAATAAAATTTTAAAAAAATCTATCTGTTTTTAAATTAAAACAAATGATATCATTTAATAGTATTTTTAATTATAAGTCGTTATTCGTCATTTAAATGTTTGTACGAACGTAACATTGACAAGAAAACATAATTTTGTGTTAAAAATTTTGTATGACTATCTCCTGTATCCTTTATTAATACGTATATTACGGGAAGTTCCTTATTTTTCACGTTTAATAATTTATATCTCGGTAAAAAAAATATAATAAGATTAAATTTTTTCTTCTCTTAAGTAGATTATTTTTTAAAAATAGGATTTTATATTTTAATGAAAGTAAATTATTATGTTTAACAAGAAAAATAATTAAAATAATTAAAATTTAGAATCGTAAATTTAATATTTGAAAGACTTATTACAAATATTTTTCACAAAAATATTTTTTTAATAAGACGTACGTTAAGAATCACAATCTCTATTCAAATTATATAAATTTGATATAAATCGGTGCGATTACGAGGTTGAGGTTGTAATTTTAACTAGGTTTATTATTTTTGTGTTATTCAATGTAATATTATTCAATATTTATATGTATTTGCATTAATAAAAATACCGTTTTGTTGTATAAATTATTCCGAGCCTGATCATAAGAAGCGTGTAATTCGTTAAAATGTAGTTTTAATTAGAAGAAGTTTGGAAATTCAAAATAAAAATTTTTATGTTATTTGCGCTTGAAGAAGTTTGCCGTTCGTTATTTAGAATTCTAAAATTAGATTACTTCACGGGATTTTTTTCAAACCATTTTCATTTATGATAATGATTAATACATTAATATTATTCATTTATCATATATTTAAAACATTTAACATTAGATTAGCATTTTATGGCGAATTCACATACATATAGTATTCGGCGAGTACGAAATTATAACATGTGTATATATACACATTTTATACTCCGATATAATAATTATTATTTAACTCTAAAATTTATATAATATTTTCTTAAAAATTGCATTAACAGTTCCACTTTTATTATAATCGATCGAAGCATTTTTTGATTAATAGTAAAAAAATTAATTTTTTTTAATAATACACTAATTTAAAAGAGTAAAACTATCGTTGTTCATTATTATTTTACTGAGAAATAAGGTGTCGAACGTAATAAATAGAATAGTTCTTATAATATTCAAATTTTCAAAGTTTACAGGAAAATGTGGTAAAAATTGTCTAGAAAAATTGTTTTTGGTGTCGAAATTATTTACGTTTAATAGTTTAAACTATACACATTGAATTATGATTAAAAATACCGAGAATTGAAATTATTTTCTATTTCGAAAAGGGATCAATTTTAAAAAAATTCCATTTACAAAATATAAACTTAAAAATAATATTTTTTCGGTAATTTATTTTAAAAAATTAATATTTTTTATACGAAAATATAAAAAAATATCTGAAAATCATATATAAAAATTTTTTTTTGAAAATTTAATAACATTTAATATCAATATTTATAATTTTTAAATAATAAACTTTGAATATTATGTTACTATACCTTCTTAGATTTTAAATGTAAAAAATATATTTTTGAATTTTTTTTTTAGACGGATACATTAACGAAAAATATTATATTAGAGATATTAGTACTTACTATGCTTCCATTTGATAACATAAAAATAGTAAAAATCGAAAAGAGTAATTTCATTGTAAATTAAAAGAATTATAATTTTTTAAAAATATAAAAACTTATATTTTATGAGAGTAAAAAATAATTTTGAACTTGCTTTTATACGTATATCAACCCCGAAAAGTAAATAACGATAAATTTTTTTGATTAATTATGGATTATATTACCAAACAATATTTATTATCTTATATGATTTAACATTCTAAGTTTAATCTAACAAGTGTCATATTAATAAAGAGGATTTTATATTGTAAAAATCCTTACGAGGATATTTTATACTATTTTATTCTATTTATAACAAATATTATTCTATTACTAATATCCCTTTATGAAGTTACAAATAGAGCATTGCTTAAATTAAAAAACAAATAATAATTAGAAATAAATCTTTTAATTTACAATCAATCAATTACTTATTATATTATTAAAAGTATTATACTATTATACTACTAGTTAAAATATTATATGTTTAATATTATTATTTTATTATTTATATTAACTTAGAAAATTTGAAACCTATAAAGACTAATTTAAAAAATTTGTTTTAAAATTTTATTTTTAAATTGTTATAAGAAATAATTATTTAAAAATGAAGCTTTATAAATATATTTTAACAAATTTGGATACTTAAATCAACTTGATTGTACATTTAAGAAGTAAAGGTTAATTTGTTGAAGCAATATTTATCCGTTAAATTCATATTTAAGATAAGAGTTTTAGTATAAAATTTTAAATCCTAAAACTACAATCTATTTTATGTGCACTCTGATTTTTTGTCTAAAAATAGAGATTATATTTTACAAGTAATAAAATCATCATTTAAAAATAAAAATTTACCGTTTTAATATTATAGGACATTAAAAAGAAAATTTTTGTGTCGAGTAAATTTGTCCATATCATTCATAGTTGGGTATCTCAGCTATATTATTTTCTTTATTTGGAAGATTCGAGCCTAAGATTCTATCGATACGCGAGAAAGTTCAACTTAGCTAATCGAAGTACATATAAAATTATTGTCCAATTTTATCGAGAAAGAAAATTACTTAGTTTTTGCGGTAAATTAATTTTGAGAATTTCTTTTTAAATAGATTGGGAAATTTCATGTAATAATTTAGGATATGATCTAACTTTAATTCGAATGAAATCATATACTAAATTACATGAATTCTAGATTTGATTGAAATATTCTAGAAATATACATAAATTTGAATCCAATTATTCTACCGTATTACTTCAGTAAAATAAGTAATTTATCCTATTTAATAAGATAATTTAGTTTTTTACTTCACTCTATTTATTTAGCAATAATAAGAATTATAATAATAAATCAGAAAAAATTAATTATGTATTATATAAGTAATTATTAAAAGTATCAAAAAATTTTGCTTTATTATTGAAAAAAAGTTACATCGATTTAGAATAAATAAATTAATTCTTTAAAATAGACAGTATTTTATAATTAAATTGAAATAATTAAATAAATTTAATATAATAAATAATGCAAATTATCAATGATTAAATCATAAAAATATAACATTGAAATTAAAGTGTTGTAAATTTATATTAAATTTTAATAATTAGACGTTTATATGCAACATACTAATGCCTATATTTAAAAATTCTTTATTTTCAAACAAAAAACTTTTCAGATAATAATTTAGTATAAATCAATAATAATTTAAAAAAAATAAAAGTTCATATATTTTTCGTGAAGGTAGTAGGGTAATTTTAAGAAAACAAAATGACAGTAAAATGTAGTTATGTTTATATATTATACATTATTTACATAATCATTTGAATAGATAAGACCGAGATCGAGAAGATTTTATCTTGGAGATTGTTTTCGAGTTCGTATTTCGTCTCAATAGAGCTTTTTTGTTGTCTTCTATCGACCGATATCGTCTAAACAAGAGTTGAGTATTGTATATCTCATATTACCCAAGTGGAATATGAAGGTCTGTACAATATAACAAGTTTTTTTTCGTTTCGTCTTCTAGCTGGAAATGGATTTTTAAAGTGTATTGCTTTAACATGGTTGAATCATAAAAAATATTTGAAAGAAGTCAATGAGTGAGCGGTAGAAAAAAAATTACAAATGGCTTAATCGAAGTTACATATTTTCATACGTAAGAATCAATGTAATCATTTGATTTTACCTCTATGTATACATAAAAGGGATTTTTGATTTTATATCGAGTTTCGAAATTCTTCCAAGTTTATTAAGACTTTTCATAAAATACATCTTTCGGTAATATTCAGTATTTTTAGTCTTAATAGATTGCTATTGTTTCAATATCTATTTTCATGATAAGCATTACAAATTCACTAAATTCATAGAAGACTATCGATAAGTTTGTTTTTTATAGTATTTTAATACAAGATATTATAAATAATGTGTTTTACATATAAATAGATCATAAAATATTTTTTGTAATTATTATTTTTATTTTTAATTATTTAGAATTGAAAAAACGAGAAAGAAATGACAGAATCTAGAAAAGCTTAATAGATTAGTTAATTTCTTCATATACATCGTAAACATTTTTAAGAAACAAAACAAAACTTACTTTATTTTTAAATTTCGTTTAGTCTGAATTAATTTTTTATTTCACAGATCATTAAAATTATATTGACTTTTAGGAAGAAATACCTCAGTTATTAATTAAATCCAAGTGTAAGTGGTAGTTATGATTTTATTCAGTTACTCAATGAATGCTTATTATTTTCAAAATAGAAGAGAAAATCAGTAATTTGTTTAGTTTTTGATTATTACCGAATCTTTCGTATTAATTAAGAATTTATTAATTATTAATAAGAAAATTAAGAGGAGATATTCTATAATTCAATTTAATAGTAAATCTATATTTGTGAATGATTATTACAAAAAATATAAATTATATTTCTGTTATATTGGCTTCAATGTTAAATAAAGTTATATTCTTTCATATTTAAAATTGTAATATAGCATTATAGTGATTTCATTACATTGACATTTTTGTATTTTTAATTATAAATTTATGTTTTTGAAAAATAAGTAAATTAAAATTGTTAATACTTAAGTTATAAAGAAGTATAATATTAAAAATATAAATGTAAATAATGTATTTCAATTAATAAATTATGTAGTTCATTTGGTGTGTATTCATTTATAACAATATAAGAATTTAAATAATTCTATTAAAAACTATAATATTTTTATTCATAAAATATAAATAAAGTGCTTCGTTTTATTAAATTAATATTCTTTGTTTTAAAAAGATGAAAAATAAATCATTTAAAAAAAAATTTATACAAAAACTTTTAATAATTATGCAAGTAGAATAGGTCAAAGTTATTTTTTAATTTTTAGAATGTATTTGTTTAGTACTATAAATATGGTATAATTATAATTTTATATCATGAATTATTTATATATTGATTGTAGATTTCTCATTACTATCTAAACATAATCCAAATAGCTACGAAATTATATATTTTAACTACTTCTATTCGAATGATATTAAATTATATATAGATTACTGACTATCTAATATTAAAGGTGATTCTGCTTTATTTAATTACTATTGTATATTTTACGGTTTCATTAAAAAATTATTTCATTATATTTACAGTGTATTTTCTATACTTAATAGCTTCGTAGTTTTTTAGCATTAAGCGTTGAATTTATGTGTACATAGTAAAATTTACATTAAATAGTTTTACTATTTATCATTCTATATTTAATCAAAATAAATTTAAATAGTCACAAAAGTTATCAAATTATTATTTAAAAGAAATAGAAATAATAATTTCAGAAACAGGAAGAATGATTGAAAAATTAAAATTGATTAATTGAAATTGAGTATAGTTAATATTTTTACGAATTAATGTCATACAATGAGATAAGGAATAAGCAGAAATTAATATAATTAAGATTTATAAGAAAATATTTTCGATTTTATTTAGGTTATTTAAAAGTAAAAATATTTTGTAGTTCATTGTAGTTCATATACTGATGAAATATTTTTCTATTAACCAAAAAATCATTCGAGAATTTCAGCATCAATTTTTTTCATTATAGCAGAAATTTTTCTGAAGATTTCCTTTCAGTATCTTCTTATAAAGTTAGTAATTTTTTATTTGAGAGATTAGGTCTTACTGGGTAATATCAAATTAATTTTCATAATGTTCGTAATACTTATATTTTATTAATGATTTGATGAATACTGAAAGTGTTAATATTATTAAAAGTCATGATTTATTTACATACATGAAGATGATTATGCCATTAATATATTTTTATTTTTATTCAACACGTGTTATTAAAAATGAAATCTTGAAAATTTAATATACGATTGAAAGTAGATATAAATGAATTTATTTCGGACTAAATTTGAATTTATAATATGTTAATTAAATACGAGATTATTAATGAACTCGTTATACTTGTAGAGGATTCTTTACATTACATGTTTGCATTATATATTCATAATAAGCATTTCGTATAATTACAACAAGTTATGGATTACTCATTCAATTTGTACTTAAATCTTTTTTATGTATATATTGGACCATTTTAGTTTTTATATCATATAAAGGAATACGTTGTATGAATAATGAAATATAATCTTTTAGATTTATAATATTTTAATACAAAATGATACAAAATAGTATAATATAAATTAAAATTTATGTCTTCTAGAAAGGTTAAATTTTTATTATACTTTATTTACAATGAGGTAAGATAATTAAACTTAATATCAAAGCTTGTTTAGCTTGTTTTATATTACTAACAGAACTTGAATGAAATAATGAAATAATTATTAAAATTATTTATTATACTATAAAATTATTTCGCGTGATTCATAAAATTGACGAAGTTTATAAAATAAATAGATATACATGTTCGTACGATGTAGTATAGAAATCTGTATCAAGTAATATTTTTATAATTTAATCCAAATGATATTGAAAATTATGTCTATTGAAAGTGATCGTAATAAATATACATAAAATTTGAAATAAATTAAAAATGTTTTTATTTTTAAGCGTGACAAATTTGAAAATTTTGATTCAACTTTTAATACATAGAGAAGTTATTTATTATATGGATAAAGAAAATATATCCATTGGTATTATCGTTTACTCAAATTTCACAGGAAATTGCAAATTTTAAACAATGGCCCGTTAAAAGAAAGAAAAACAACAAGATGGTCACAAATTGTAGGCGTTACTGTAGTCTAACACTCCGTATGAATGTTTGGTTATGATATACGAAAAACTTTTCAGTTACAAAACAAATACCAAAGTAAAGTAGTTTTTTTATGGAACTCTCCAGATCCGAATAGATTATGCAAACTTTGTTATCCGAGTGTCACTTGGTTGATGATTTATCTCTGAGATTTCGCGCAGATGCTTATGTAGTCCATGTAACGTCCATTTTTATAATAAAATTAATCAATTGGTTGGTCTATTCGGAATCTTTAATTTTAGTTTTGCTATAAGAGTAATTACAATCATCGGAAATACACTGAAATAAATTTTGAGTTAATTAATACAAATATAAAAATGGTAATGCAAGAATTAGGTAAAAAGTATTACTCACTTTCAATTAATTCATTGGTAAATTGCTATGAATTTAAAAATTTATTGTTTAATAATTGGTGTATGAAAGATAAATAATTGAAATTTTTAAATCAAATTTTTTATAACGAAGCGAATAAACAAACTATAATAAATCTGACATTGTTTTTAATTTATACAGGTAGTGATGAATATCAGTTAATTTGAATAAAAACATTTAATAACTTTAATAATGTTTTAGGAAAAACATATTTTAGGAAAATTAAAATTTATTTTATTAATTTTTTATATGTTCAACGATAAAGTGTTGAATTCTTATTTCTCAATGTTTTAATTTATTTCATAGAGGATTAAATTAAAAATTTTGTAAAATATATATTCTTGTTACTTTCGTTGATTTTATGATTAATTTCTATGATTAATTAATTAATTATTTAAGTATTTTGTTTTACTTAAGCTTTCTGAGAAATAAATAGAAAAAATTGTGTAAAATTATCGAATTAACTTTATTTGAAATTAGATTATACAAATGTGTACTTAAAAAAATAAAAATAAATTAAATTAAATTAAATACAATATCTTCTTGTAATTTAATTTACATTTTATACCTTTTCGAATGAAGTTCTGATATAATCCATCGTTAACAATGGCACGGAAAATTAAGTTATAATGTCCAAATGTACATAGAAAACACGCTTAAAATATGATCACGAGACCATTAAATTTGGCGGTTCACAAGAAAGTAGCTAGACTATTTTGAGATCTCAATATTATTTAAATATTGTATAAAATATTTCTACTACAATCACAATGTATTAATGTATTCGGCAATTTATTTAATTCAATAATAATAATTGATAAAAATAATTATTGTTATTAATACGATTAATATTTGAAGACTGTTTTATTACTCCTTGGTTTATGCCTAGAAATGTTTGTGGTTCTTTCGTACAAAAGTATTTGTGATTAAATATCGATATCGAAAATATAAGCATACTATTAAAATTTTAAACAAAAATATTATGCTTTTAAATTTGTCAAATATTATTTGGTTCAAGACAATTTATGTATTTCAGAATATGCCGCAATAATGGAAATTTTGAAAACATCCGAATAATCGTGTTTTTTGAGAGTATTAATTTATATTGTAACATGACATTGTAATATAACTTTCAATGTATTTTTCAATTCTTCGTTAACTTAGTAATTATTATTTCATTTTTACAGCATTCAAAAAGGTTTAGTATAAGATACAGTTTATATAAGAAATTTCTTAAATTATATTCAATTATTATATATTAAGTATAATAAAATGACAAAAAATATGAATAAAGATTAATGCTTAAATTATTACTTAACGGTAATTATGCTACTGGATTAATTCGTGAATTTCAATATTTTAAGTATATGATGTAATAATGTAATTTTTTAATGTAAGTTTTGCATAATTATATGTTTTATATTAAGTATAACAACTACAACATTAATAATTTTATATTAATAATAATCCTATTAGCGTTGATTTTAGCTAAAACTACTATTATCAATGAATCTTTTACATATTTAATTATTCACCATACAAAAAAATAATTGAAAATGTAATATTTTTCTTCAATTTAAAAAATTTTGTAATTATTTAAGCAGCAAAATTAGAGCATCGATCTCAATCTATATTTTATCTATGGTTTGAAAATAATATTAAAACATTATATTGGAAGAATATATTAGTTTATATTTCGATTATGTATATAATAAAATATTTGTACAATTTATCTTATTAGGTAACGTTGAAAATTCTTATTAGGAATATTATGCTATTATTTTTAATAAATATTAAACAGTTATAAAATTTTCATCGGAATTATTTCACAGATAGTGAATGTAACGTTACTAACTGAAACGTTGATTGCGATAGTTTCTTTTATCGATAATATAATTTGTTATTTAAACGCGTAAATGATTAATGCAATCATTAACTGCTCCACAAATTTCATTAATTTTGCCAGGAAGTATCGGATTTACCGTCGTTTTTATTACAAGATTCAAAATCGAATCCGTGACGGTTTCTGTGTAATCAATTTTCGATTCATCGGATTTCAATTCTTTTGGATAGGCGATCGTAATATTACATACATCTGGTGAAAGTTCGCAGAGTTTAACTTCAGCTAATAAATGGACGCCTTGTAAGTATTCATTTATTTGCGCGATTCTCTAAAAAAATATTAAATAATTTTATTTTTATGTTGTTAACGTATATATTTTTGCGACAGTTGAAACGATTGCATACCTGACGTGCATTGGATAGTTCCAGTTGATTGTAATCTAATTGCTTGTTCACTGAATCTATAACAAGAACTCGTAGCGATTCTTCTACAGTTTCTATATAGTCATTTTTTATTTTAATACACGCATCGATGCCTTTGTGGAATTCATAACTTTTCAAAGTATTCTTAAATGGAAATATATATTATTTTTTTTAAAATCCTAAGTACGAATATCGTTGCTATAAATTACCTTTTCTTATTATTTTATTCATACCTGTAGTTCGATTATCTGAGGATTTCTCGGTATTCCAAAGTCCAGCGAATCTCCTGATTTATTTAAATTATGTCGCATTAGTTCTACTTTCTCGTTAACATTATCCACTTTAACTAATAAAGTCTTTATTTCACTCAATAAGTTATTTGCAAGGGCTGTATAATTTTTCCATTCGTATGCATTCTTAAAAGATAAAAAATAATTATTTTGTATTGATTAACGTGTACATTGTTACAGAAATACCACGAGAAAAAACTCGATTACTTACAACATATGTAGATGCTAATGTAAAAACGGCAAAGAACGTTATAAATATCTTCATAATTAATTTATAAAAATTATAATCACTGTTGGAAATAGGATATAGACAAATTGAAAAAGGATTATAAACTTTAAATAACGAAAAAATTTTGGTACGTTTATATACCTACATCGAGTTCTGAGAAACAGACAATGGTAAATATTTTTTGCAAGCAAAATTATGGCTTAAATTATCTTGTGTACTTTGATAAGTTAGGTACATAGAGCCACGTGTTGAGTATACGAAATTTCGTATTATTAAGTAATATTAAAATGAAGAAGATATATATTCAGGATTTTGCTATTTCTCTTTCTTATTTGTATGTATAAATATAATATTTCAATGTCTATTGTAATTTTTAATAGTTACCGCTGATACATTTCTTTATCAAATTAAAACAAATTCATACCTTATTTGTAAGTTATTAATTTTTATTATAATATATGGTACATAAAATTACATACAGACTCAAATGATTGATCGTGAACATTAATAAAATTTTAAAAACTTCATTTGACAATATTTAATAAAACTTGGTAATGTTCAAATAATAAAAAATAATGTGATAATATAGATATTGAGATTGAATTTAATAGGAACTATTTACAGAAATGTAGGTATAAATCTTTGAAAATTTTGTTTTAATTTATTATAAATTGTTCATCCTTTCTGAATATTTTTATAGTAAAATAAATTTAATTTATATTTATCTATGAAATCTATAATGAAATATAATTTTAGTTTCAATAAATGTAATAATTTAACAAATATTGATATCGAATAGGAATTTCTAGATATATCATTTATTTCTATAATCGTTATAAAAATGATTTTATAAATAATATTTATCTTATTATCTTTAATTTATATTTATGTATATAAAATAAATAATAATTCTACTTATAATATGACATTAATAAAATAATTTTATATCCTATAATCGTGAAAATTATATATATTTGGTTAACCAAAAATACAGTCTTTGCTTAGCGAAAGATTTTTATACTTCGTAGTACAAATAAGACGTCACAATATTATTTTAATAAATATTTAATTTCATATTTACACACATATATGAGATACAATGTTTCATTAACTTTTTATAAACTGCGAGAAATTCGATAAAAGGATATAGAATATTTATTTTACGCATAACTTATCGTTGTTACGATAATACTCGCGTTAATATAAGGAATATTAAAGAAAGTATAAAATAGACGTATAAACAGTATGAAAATCCACAACTCATATAAAGAAATTTCGATGTCTTTTTATTCTTTGCTAATAGGAATTTGTGATTTTGTCGCTAAAATAGAAAAATAAGTATAATATATAAATGGGATATGAAATATTTAATATATATATACATTTTTTGTAAGTTATTAATAAGTGAAATTTAATATAGTAAAAATAAGATTGCATTTTTAAAATAAAAATAAACAGTAAAAAGCCTAATCTTGAATACTTAAAGTAGCGAATATTTCAATTATAAAATATTTCAATATAAAATCCTCATAATTTGTGAAGTAAAATAAATGAAAACTAAAAAATTATAAATTATATAATATATGTTATTAGAATGTCTATTAGTAATGAATTTTACAATAATTTAATCCTCATTTATTATTGAGTTTATATGTACACCGTAATATTGAATAAATAAATTTTATTTGAAAATATAAGAAATAATTAATGGTATCGAGAATATCAGTTATGCGTTTTTATAATTCACAATGGCATAAGTAATGTAAATAATATAAAAATTACAAACTTATCTAATTTTTCTATAAAAGACAAAACTTAATATAATAATAATTCGGTACACTGTAAATTTTTATTTAATGTAAATAATAATATTATAACCATAGATAAAATTACAATTGAAACTATTTCGATTTTAATTAAAACTGTTTTTTATTTATAATGTACATATTTGTCTTTTTAATAATAGTGGCTAAATATATACCGATAATTCAACCATATTATGATAAAATAATAAAGGAATACTATCGAATAAATTAATTAATTACGTATTATTAAAAAGACTATAAACTTAAAAATTTCAAAAATACAAATAATTTTTTGAATTATCAATTATGTATTGTTATAATATAAACAGTGAAAAGGTCGACTACTATTAAATTTTTTGACAAATAACATTATAATATTCTTCACTATATATAAAGTAATTTGAATAAAATATTTTATAATATATATATATATATCTTCGCTTGTCTGGAGTATAAGTTTACTGTTATAGCTCGTGGATGACAATAAGAATATTTTATAAGATTTGAGAGGAAAATTAGTCTGCCTTTAAAATTACCAAGTAATAAAATTTTTGCACTAAATTAATAATTACCAAAATTATTTAACAGATTCGATCGTATCATCGAACCATATTAGTGATTTTTTATAATTAATATGATAATACCTATGTTTCGAAAATATTTTCATCTGCAACTTCCAATCGTATCTAAGAAAAAACTAATATTGTTATAGTTTTTAATATAATTACTAATAAAATAGTTTATATTATATATGAATTATTCTTTATAGTTCTTTTTTATAAATATTTATATTGTTACCCTTTATTTTGAGATATACTTTTTAAAAGTATACATAAAAGAACATTTAAATATCATATACTATTTCCAAATGAAAAATATAAATTCTTATTTGTATTAGAATAGTCAAGTAGTAGATTTACAGTTCGATGCTTATAACACTTAAGAAAATACAACCGTAATATTATATAGATTTTACGTATTTTAAGTTCCATCATGGTTTATCTCGAAGGATGGTACTTTATTCACGCAAGCTTGCAAAATTTTTTATTGGATATATATTTCAAAAGTATTAATGACAATATTGCAAAGAAATATTTATAAATAAATATTAGGATTTTCGATTCTTATTAAAAACGTTCCTCTAATGTGATAAAGATTTTTAATCAAGTGTAGTGAACATAAATTTATTTAAATATTATTATTATTGAATTAAATTAATCGAACATTCGTTGTTTCAAAAAGGTAGACGATATTTTAATCAAATATTGGGATGGATAATGGATTTTTTGTAAATATGAAATAATCAATAACTAAAGCAGTTAAGATTTAAAAATTAAATAATTTTTATTATGTAACGATAATTTTAAATACAGTAGTTAATTAAATTAACTGTATGGTCTTCATCATTGGACCATATAAAGTACATATTATTGTAATATTCGCTTATTTTGCCGTACGACTGATGCATTGTTTAACTGGTCCAACAATGTCTTTTGCAACCCTACTACTGATGGTAGGGGCTATGACAGTTTGTATTACGATACCGGCAATATTGTCGACGTGCATTTTGTACTCATTGATATCGTGAGCGATTTGAGTTACACGTGGTGGATAAATGCGAGTGATACCGCAATTGTTTGGAATGGCTAAGCAAGCTTTGATCGTGTTGGCCAAACCATCACGTAAACCGTTGTCCATGACGCCGAGTTCCTACAATAAAGGAAAAATATGAGTATTTCAATTTTTACTTTCAAGCTTGTTCTTTCTCAAAATTGTTCTTTCCTTAAAAACAAACTTACCTTCACGTATTCTCGGGTAGTATAGAGGATAACATCGATTCTTTTGTACGTTTGAGTCCTGAAAGTATTTTTATATTCTTCCTTCAAAGTATCTACGTTATCGTTTCTAATTTTCTGGCATGCGTCTATTCCTCTTTTCAATTTAAGCGCACGCAAAGTGTTCTTAAAGGAAAAGTTTTAGTTACATATACGTTATATTATTATATAATATCAAAGAAATAAATTACACGTACATCGAGATCAATCATTTGCTTATCTTTGGATATACCAAAGTCCTGATCGTTTGATTGGTTAGGCACTTGGAAACGTGCGTGTTCTTCCAGATTTAAAACATTGTTGGCATCGATTCTTACGCTGTCAACTCTTTGGAGTAAAGGTCCCGCGAGAGCTCTTAAATTTTGTTCTGTCTCGCAGTACTTTAAAAAAATACATCGTTGCTTAGTTATATTTAATCGATATTATTACGTGTACATTAATTATAATTATGAATTCCTTACCGTGCCAATAACTCTCAAGGCAAAAATTACGAAGACTGTGCAAGTAACTTTCATTTTAACTGGTTTATATCTTTAATTATATATTGAAACAATCGTTTTGTCGCTGAGCGAAGAACTGACTTACCAACGTTTGGTCCCTCAATTTATAGTTTGAGAATCGTTATTTATTGGAATATTTTGTTACGTATAAAATTTCTAATCACGTTCTTTTAGCATAATGAATTTTCAAGAACAATGTCTTAATACTTTTTGATAATATGTTTGATATAATTTTGTTTCATTGTACATTTTTCCTTAATAAAAACGATACATAAATTACGAATACAATAAGAAAAGTATCGAATTCGTGTTTATTTCAAATGATTTGTAAACGACGATTTTGATTTATATGATTTTGATATGAATACAACTACTTGTAGAAAACCTAAATTATAATCGAAAAATGTAATCGTTTATTTTGCATTTTTTTCATAATAGAAAATTTCGTTGTATATCGTTTTTAAAAGTGATTTTAATTTTTCTGTGATCATAAATTATTGAACAGATTGAAAAATAATATTCGAGATCTACTAACTGAATATATTAAAGTTGTGTCATATTTCGTAATGTCTAGGATCAGTTGATTTTGCGGTGATTAGTTTTCCACCGTACGCGAGAAAATTATATAAAGATAATATATTTACCTATAATTTTCCAAAAAATCATTCGAGTATTTTTTGTGGGTATATTAACGAAAATGAAGGCTTTAAGGAATATTATTATTATTTTTCATAAAGCACTTCATTTTTTATTAGATTTTACTCAAAATTTTTTCCTTAAAATTACTAAAATAATATAATTATTGGCAAATTTTATTGAGAAAATAGATGAATTTAATTTATCTACTTTTGGTTTCTTAATTTATATAATCTGAAAACTTTAAACTCGGAAATAGAATCGAACACATTTACCGTTTGTAAAATTCCTAGCTAAATTTTTTTAGTAAAATTTAAAAAAAAGCAGAATTTCTAAATAATTAGAAAAAAATATTTCTATATAAATGGATTATTTTTATGCGATTATATATTTTAAATAAAAAAAAAATAATACTTGAATTATAAATATAGTAAAAATTAAAAGTTTAGAAAATTTAACAAGATATTAAGTAATAATTATATTTGGTTTTATCTATGCTATATGAAATATTGATATGTGTATTCTTTATAGTTTCAATTTTTCATGCTATAGTAAGTATATTTTCTTAGATACTAAGATTCGATATTTATTTATTTAATACAATATCGTTAAATTTAGTTCGTGGTTAAATATTTACATTTTAGTGTTTATGTAAATAATTTTATTATAGAAAACTACTTGTTACATTGGTGAAAAAAGAATTCGTAAAAATGAAGAAATCGATTGTATTTTCATTAGTGTACAATATCTTCAATATCAATATTTTATGATTATTTAAGGAAATTCTTCTAAATTGTTATTTTAAGAAAAAAAATTTTTTAAATTATTTCACATTCATAAGTTGCAGTTCTTACAAGAGAACGTGAATTAATATATTAATGGTTCTAGTACAAAATTTTAAATGCGGTCTTATTTTAGAACATTTATATATTATTGTATATTACATTTATATTTATGTAAATTATAAGTCTAGAATTAATTTTCAAGTAATTAAATTGTATGAAATTTATATGTGCTATTATATTACATTTATATCGCTTTTTCTGGTCAGGGATATTCAATGAAGAGGTACAGAAAATTGTATCATGTAATTATGTATTATATACTATTATTATACTATTTATAATGTAATTTTCTCGTATATTATTATTAATATAATAGTCTGTTGTATTATTTTATAGTATGTAAAATTCGAACCGATTACAAGGAATGTTGCCGTAAAATTTCTAATGTACTAGATATTATCGAAATTCGGATGGAAAGTATTCCTGGACTATTCAAACTATATTAACGCGAACACCTTTATGAAGTCATAAACTTATAATTTTATTATATTAATTAGATTACGTATACTAATTTATACTTATTACACCAAGTATCCGAAAATGCAAATAAATAAATTTTTAGGAAAAAACGAAATAATATTGCAACAATAAATGCTAAATCGACTTTCTATTTAATTACATATGGTATAAATCAAAGTAAATAATTACTCATTTATATATTTATTGTTATAATTAGGTTAATAAATTGGATTTTTTAAATAAATTTTGAAAAAAGAAATGTTAAATCTCAATTTAAAAATTTTATAGAAATGTAAGTCAAATAATTAAAATAAATAAATTTAATATCGAACAGCGTTTGTTTAATATGCATTAAAATATTTTGATTTATTATAAAATAGTCGGATAATTTGGAATTAACGGTAATTTAAAGATAATTTAAATATTATTTTATAATATAATCTTTCGGTATTATGTTTATATTAAGTTAAATAAGTATTACGAGTTAGAAATAAGATTTCATAATTTTTTATTTAAAAAATATCTTTGTTCGATAACATATTAATACGTATAATATTTCTATTTTAAAATATGAAGACTTTAATCAATAAAGATGAATTATGTTACTAATGTAATATTTAATTAATACGAAAGAAGAAATTTGATATTTTTATGTTACAAATAAATAGTTTATTTATATTATTTATTTATACATTAGGACAGTAGTATGGTTAATAATTTACATGAAATAATAATACATCCTTTTTATTAAAATTATAACGATATAATAAATTAAAAAATTAATTTGACTTGGCTTTTATACAGTCGGTAACTGGTTTATAAATTTGAGAAGTTATAGCAGCAGTTACGAGTTGGTACAAGTCAGTTTTGAAAACACTATTTACTAATCCATCGGTTTGTATACGCATTGTTTTTGCAGAAACCGTGGCTTGAGCCAATATCGGTGGATACGTCCTTGTGATTATACAGTCTGCCGGTCTCTGTTGACAAATTTTGACTTGTGCATCAAGATTGGCTCCTTTTAGATTACCAGCCATAGTACCAAGCTTCTAAAATTTGAATGAAAACAAATATATCTCTTTTTTAAACATAAGTAATTTATCATATCGAAAATTTTCTGTACTTGACTTAAAGCTGTGGTAGCCGATTGCATCTCCGGTAATTTATTTCTGACACCTCTGATAAGAATGGGCATCGCCGTAGCTTTTACGCTGTTTATTCTGTCGTTCTTCAGTTTCACGCAGTCCGCTATGCCTTTTTTAAAAGTAAGTTGTTTAAAAGTTTTCTGAAAATAACAAAAAACATTGTTATTGCGTAATGGTAAATTCAACGCTCGTAGGTAAAGTAGTTGAAACGCGTAGCTCCTTGAATCGTAGTAAGTATGTGGTACAGCGACTCAATTATTAGGATTACCCAATAATGGGATCAAAGCAAAAAATTACTCATCGTAACTAAAACTGTTAATTATCTAGGAACCTTACGAATAAGAAAACACGCGCGGGAGCAAAAAGAGAAAAGCCGATAAAAAGTCGCACGTGCAACGATGTGTACATATAATTATGTAACGATACATTCGCTAACGAATTTATTGTATGTAATAGTACAAACACTCTTAATTTAATATTCTGTACGAAAGAAAGGCGCGGATATGTAATATTTTGCCACTCTAGTTAGCGATTTTTATTACTGGTCGTACTCGTCTGGAAAAGCGCACCGGGATAATCCTCCTCGACCTCCTCGACCTCATCCACCTCATCCACCTCATCCACCCGTGTCGAAACCCAAACCCTTTCGCTCGCTTTATACATTATGCGAGAAGCGAGGTGCTTTCCTTCGCGTACGCAAACAAACTCAGGAACGCTGCGAATTAAGCTTCGAATCCAAGCGACTATGCGATCGAGTGGAGGCGACGTCAAAAATCTCGGATGTCTCGGCTAGAGTCTTCGATCCTCGTACGTGTCAACAACTACGTGCACTCGGTTAACTTCTCGACTTGGACGTATCGAGAAAGCGCGTTTTTTTTTTATAGAATTATTTTAAATGGTTACCGAACACGAAAGATAAAATTCTGGTACGTACTTCTATTTCTATCATCTGAGGGTTTTCGGGTATTCCATAATCCATTACTCTTGCAGTATCGGGTATCGTTTGAAATAATTTTTGTTCCTGAGCCAGAAGTTGATTAATGTTGATTATCTCGGCATTTATATTATTTAACAATTGTGTTCCAGCGGCGTATAAATCTTGACCCGATGAGTACTTAAAAAAATAAACTCTTCTATTTTATAATATTTATTTATTGTTGAACGATTTAATTTAATTTCATGAATAATTGTATTACTTACTTTACCTATATTTATTATGGTATAAATTATACATATAACCAAATGTTTATTCATTTTTATTGTTGATCGGTTATAAATTTTGCTAAATACGTAGAATAGTGTCAAAAAATAAAAAATTATGTGTAGGGTTTCGGAATTATAGACAAAATAAATAAAGCCGAATGCTTTTATATTCTACATATTTCGCATGACTATAATAATTAATATTGGTAGAAGATTAGTAGTCACGATTTTTGATAACAATAATTTGCGTAGATGATTTTGTTGAATGTACAAGAATGACTCGTTTAATAATTTAAATACAAAGTAAATACAAAGTAAATACAAAGAAATGTAACGAATTTAATTAAAAATTTCTTCATTTTACGTTCGAAAAAAAAAATTTCCTCATAAATAAGTTCATTGTGTTATAGAAATAAAATTTCTTGGCAAACTAGAAATAATTTGTCTTATTTATCTTTAAATTTATATTAATAATATATAGATAATAATTTGACGTTCATTTTTTTATATTGGATAACCAGGTGTCAATCTACTACCGAATTAACGAATACGCACACACGCACAAAATATCAGAGATATTTAGTTGATCGATATGAGTTATTACATCAAAGAATTCAGCCAAATAACTAATACCAGTATTATATATAATAAATAGCGTTATAAATGAATATTATTTCGTTCAAATAGATTTTGTAATAGTTAAATTCTTGTCAACAGTTCGAGCTTATGGTATAATGAATCAAAGCTAAGCATTGGATACTTAATAATATTGTAAACCTCTTCTAAAGTTAAAAGATCATGTTAAGTGCTTTCAATAGTTAAATATGTACTTAGATTTTGAAGTTGATAAGTTTATTCAAGGATTTTTAATATAAGTTTTATATTTGGCATATCTGCAAAATTAAAAACTAATTATTAAATCATAATATCGAAATATCTTTAATGACAATAACGTAAATTAAATAGTGCATTTAATAATATAATATCAATATTTATAAACTTTTATTGTATAATGAGATTCAAAGGAATGAATGTTTTTATATTCTAGTGTAAATGTAAATTATTTATAGACAATGCAATTACATCTTTTTTTTTTAAATTTTTTATGTATTGTATAATATGCAGTTACATCGTAATATAACAATAATAATAATATTTATTAGCAAAATTTACTTTATCGGTATTTATTCTTCATCATATGATATTTGATGCTTTCATAATATTTACTTTTATTATATTTATTGATTCAAAATGATAAATAGTCGATATTAAACATTTATATATAGTCTTGAATTATAAATGTTACTTTAAAGGTTTCCTAATTAATAATAAACAATTTGCCCTCAGCTAGATATTTTATAATAATTTAAACTATTAATAATTTATTTTATCTTCAACTTCTGGAGTATTATTTATTAACAGATTTTAATATTATTTTTATCAGATAAATTTGGATATACTATATTTTGGATTATACTATTTAACGATATTTTTGATATATTATAAAATAAAATGTTATGATATTATAAAAATGATCGTAAGAATACATTTTTGAAGGCTTATCAAATAAACTTTTATATCAGGGACTAAATTGATCAATTGAATAAAATAAAAAATTACTTTAAAATAACAAAAATTTCATGTTTGATTTTATTTAAAAAATAATTCAATATTTATTGAATGTTGATTCATGATTTCATCAATGAATTTTGATTTTAATTATTGTTCCAGGTCCGTATCATTCTTTATTTTAAAAAACTTATCCTGATTTTTTTCTATGATTTTTTTTAATTGAAATATCTGTAACATAGAATTTACATGTATATTCCAACAAGAATAATTTTTAAAATTTAAAAAATGAACAACTTATTTATTTATAAGTTTGTAATTACAAAATATTTAAAACTTATTGAAATTAAGCTTTGATAATTAAAATACAATAAAAATAATATTTGAAAATAAAGTAATGTACATTAACTCGAACATTTCAAATTAAATTTATTATAAACAAAAATTCAATATACAATTATTATCAGAATATTTAACAAAATATTTTCAAAGATTAAACAGAAAATAAGTAAAACAAATTCTTTATTTTAGTTTACTTCGTGTATATAATAGTGGCAAACTTCAGAGTAAGAAAGATATTAATTAATTATTATTCTTTGTGATGGCTAATACCGAAAGCATTGATTGTGTCCGTTATTTCTTTTTTGAAGGGTTTTCTTTATTTTATTTACCGTACTATGATTATATTGGTTATATATTTATATAAAATAATTAATAAAAGCAATATAGAAAAGAATTTATCAATTTCGAAAATACTTTTTTAAATATGAATATTATTGAAAGCTCTATACTTTAATATGAAAATGCCATCAAAATGGCTTTCGTTAATGGTATGGCGTAATTATGTGGACCAGATTGTATTTTTTTTCTGTGTATATAATAAAATCTTTAATTGATTAAATGTATATTTAAATAGCATACATTTTTTGCTTAATAAATGATATATTAAATCGACATGTACTCATTATTTATTACTTATCATTTATTTATTACATCATCAGGAATATTCTATGAAAAATGTTTTATTGATAATTTCATATTTTTTATGAGCATAAGTTAAAACAATTTCAGACTGACTAATATTGCTTTAAATATTATTATTTTTAACGAATTATTATAACGTGTAGTTAAACAAAGATTTAATATAAAATTGAAGAAATAATAAAAAAGTCTTTTTATCCAGTAGTAGATATTTTAATATAATAGAATAGATTTTTTTATATTTGTTTTTCAATGAATCGAAGATTTATAAAATTTCAGAATTATTATTTGTGGTTGTAAACTTACACTTTTGTTGAAGAAGAAAAATGTACGTTTAAATTGATCTCAAAATATCAAATATTTTTGTTTGTAAAGGATTAAAACTGTGTAAAGCGAATAAATAAAAAAGTAAAATGGAAATTTTACAAAACATAAGAATAGATATACTTTATTTAGAGCTCAATTTAATGCTTAATATCTTAATGACTCGGTAAATTTTTCAAGAATTAGAGTTAAAAATCATTTTAAACAAATGTGCGGAGTAAAAGATGAAATCTGGATTTTAAAAATATTGATTATTAGATGCAATATAAATTTGTTTACTTATAACATAAAAGTTGATAATATTTATTAGTAGTATTCTATCAATGGTCGCTTAATGACTTACATACAATCTTGGGTCATTATATTTATATACTATAATGCGTTGACCAACATACAGAAATTTATTATAAGTTGACTGTTAATTTACATATTACTATTAATATCATAGTAGAACATAAATATTGTACCTAAACATTAAATATTATTATCGATAAGTATCTTCATAAGAATAAAAAGTTTCAAGAAAAGACTTAAAGGTTAATCTATTTACGATGATAAAGTTTCAGTTTTTAGGTATTTCCGTTTTTCGTTTATAAAACTATATTAATAAATAAAACTAAGTTGATAATATGAGTTAAATAGAAATAGAGATATTTGCTTTATTATTTCAATAATAATAGATTCAGTTTGCTATTTTATATTTTTTACTTTTATTCTAGAAAGTAATTAAAAATAATTGCGGTAAGAATATTGTTTTATGAAATGCAAAAACAACGAAAACTGACGTATTTATAATAAAATATTTGAACTCGAATAACGACGAAATGTTATTATAATTTACAATAAAAATACTGCTGTATAAATACTACGTAAAAATGGTTAAATTAGTGAACCATTGAAACAAAAGTTAACCTAATTTTCAGTAAGCATTAGATTAGGTGTAAGCAGAATCGTCTAAAGGTAAATACTAGAAAGGCCAAGGAAAAAGCAGAAAAAGAGTATATACCAGTAACTAGACTCGTAATTTTCGCATTGTAAAAATAAACAGTCTAGCAACCTTCAAATAAATTGTTTTAATGAGTGCAAGTATATTCAAGCTACGAATTAGAGCGGAATTTAATTGTTGGTCGTGGCTCGTGCGAATTCAACATCGGATGAGCTTTTCTTTCTCTCACTTATACATCTCGTACATCTCTTATACCTGTTTATTTAATTACAAGGGGTTTTGATAATTTTTCATCATGCGAAATGAACGCGGAGTTTTATTGAAGTACAAAGGTTACTTACGGTTTCAAAATTCTCTGGGTTCGCACATCGTGACAAGTTATTAAAAAGGTTTTCTTTTTGATAGATATTAAATTAAATTTTATGTAATTCTACGTGATTTATATAATTATAGAATTACAGACGGAATTAATATTTTATGATTTTAATTACAGTTTAATTTTTGTATACTGAATTATTTTAATTATTGAGAGATATAAGATACGTATATATATTCACAATTAAAAAATATAATATTAAATTTAAAAAACACACATTTTATTCAAAAAATCAATTTAATAATATTTTTAAAATAAAGGTTCAACTTAACTTTATTAAAACGTTCAATTTATTTATATTGTATTTAAACATTATATATTAGAGACACTTTAATGACAATGGTTTTACGATTTCGATAATTTATTTAAATTTAAATTCAGTTAATTCAAATCAATTTAATCAATGTGTTACATTTGTTATAGTATTATTTGAATTTTATTATTTAATTAATTTTATTTTTTAATTCATATTAGTTTATATCGAGGACTTTAAAAATTGAATATAATTTCCGAGTTCAAATTCTTTGTAATATAATCTTATAATACAAATCTCATGATCTTTTACAACTGGATGAAATATATATAAATATTTAAAATTTTGCAGTCATAATGTATATATAAATTTTTTCAAAGTATCTTATCGATCAAAAAATTAATTATAATTTTCAAAATTATTAGTAATGTTTATGTAATTAAATAGAAGCTGCGATCGATGTTATATGAGCTTTATGAACCATTTTTTGTTTGTGTATATACATAACGAGGAAAGATTTTATACAAAATTCAATTCCATCAAAGAAAGTTTTCAAACAAGTTAATAATATTTATCAACGAAATATTTATTTAAATTTAGATCTTTACACCATAATTACTACTAATTGAACTTTTTTTAATTTGAAAGGTACTTTTTTGTTTAAACCTCATCGAGAAATTTACTATAATATTCAGATAACTGATAATCAAATTCGGAATTTGTTACTTGGCTGTGTTAATCAAATTAAACGAGTTGCTTTGATTATAGGTTAGGATAAATTTACAAAATTGGAAAACTCAATACTTCTTAACATCATTTAACATCATCGATACAAACTATGGAGGAGAAAGAGAGAGAGAGAGAGAGAGAGTGTGTGGGAGGGGGAGGGGGAGGGGGAAGAGAGAAGGAATTATTTTTCTCGTCGGGTGCCTTCTTGTTTTTTTTATATATTTATATATTTAGTTGGTGAATATTTGTTCTCATTTTTATGTATAATTTCCCAAGTGTATTCATTCTATTGTATGAAATATTGCTATTAATTCGGTTTTATTCGGCTGGTTATCGAATTAATGAATTTCCTGTTGTTACGCTTGCATCACTTTTGTTACGATGTAGTACAATAGCTTATCGTAACTGATGCACTTAATAATCACCTTACATACGAATGCATACGTGTTCGAATGAAATATTACTAATCACTTTTCTTTTCAGTTAATCTGAGTTTTCCTCCTTTAAATTGTACATTTATTCTTCTTAACGATGTTTCGTTTGTATGATATCAATGGAAACTATAACTTTTCCGATTATCTTTCCCTCTAATTGTTTTTTCTTTATGTTAATTTTTTCCATTCGCGTTGATCATATTTCTTTATTTTCTAATTTTTTTTTCATTACAAACAATAAACTTTAATATATTAGTTTTTTAATTTTAATTTTCCAAATGTATCGGAATTTTTAAAATAAATTGTAGAAATTGAGACTAAGTATTTTATTCAACTCGATGGTCAATTATTTCAGGGCTTTGTAACGCTGTACTTGAATTTAATCGGAATATCGATGAATCGCGACATTAAAGTACCTCGATTAATTTTGGATTTTCGTAGACATAGATGTACGCGTGTAATCGATCGCGTTAAATTTCTCGCTTCGTTGGTAACTGAATTCAAAGGTTTCGTTTTACATTCGATTTTCTTGTTCGTTCCTCGTTAGTACTTTGTTCTATCTCTTTCCTACTCTTTTCGCTCCTATCCGTTTCTTTCATTCGTTTAGGTGCCAAGTGTTTTCTAGCTTAATTAGTTTATTTCCGTTACTTTGATACGTCTAAATAAGCAAAACAGGTTACCAGAAAAGGAAACAGAAACCTGGACTTTTGTATCGTAGGATAAGCGACAAAAGTTCTATAACGTTTGAAGGCAGGTTTATAAAAACTATGTATTATAATTCAGTTATTCTTTTTCTTTTGTTTATTAAATTTTATTCTTCCAGCTTTATGCAGTACACGAATTTTTTACGTATGATAAAATTTCGTCTCGAATCGAAGTAATTATCGATACTGAAATGCGTATTTGAGATTTAAAATTTTCGAAGGCAACGAGCTCGAAAAAAAATATTTGTTTTATCGCAACGAGTGGAATGGAATGCGCATTGCATATGAATAAACAAGCTAATTAAAATAAGATAATTTTACACGTGTCTTTTATAACAAAAATATTACACTAAAGATAAGAATCGTATATCCATGCTTATTAATTCTGTCTTGAAAATATTTATAATTACTTGCAATTTTACTTCTTTTATAATTCAAAATATTGTATCGTAACGTACGTGCCAAATAATACGCAGCTTACTAAAAAATATAGCATTAATTTTAGATAATACTAATTAGGATTTTCATTTCACCGACGATACGTAAATCTAATAATCGTGCATTATTAGATCAATGAAATACAAAATATTTTCGAGATGGAAGGGTCTCGTTAAAGAGATGCTGTTGCGGCAAACATTAATGTAGCATGAATTGCACGCCTATAATTTAATTACGCACGAGTGCACATATGTTTATTTAATATAGAATTACGTACAGACTCGCTTGCGTACATCGACACCGATGCGAGTGTGAGTGGATATTCCACGTGCACGAGACATATAATAACGGACGGATAAAGAGTGAACGAGTTACGAACGAATGCGCGTATTGTTTAGACGTTGATAAACACGATTATGATGCATCGCGATGATAACGCTGAAATTATGTAATGAATATTCGCCGGTTCATGATCGCGATAAGTGCAGTGCACGCTTCGTGAAATTCTGACGTAACTGCTGATAACGTAAGAAACACGGAATGTGAATTATGCGTATTCGAAACAGAATGATCAATGCTATGAAAATAAAAACTAAGAGCTCGTTCTTTAGATTAGTTTGACACGAAGTTTCATCGACTGGCGATACGAAATTTTCGAATTAAGCATTCGAAACTTTTTCTTTACGAGATACGTAATTTCGTAATTTTCTTCGATAATCGCTCCTTTGGCACGAATCAAATTTTTTTTTACAAATTTTTAGAATATTTAAGAGATAGCGAAAGATATTTTTGGAGAAAGTAATACTATTTATACAAATAATTTACTTAGATAGTTTCTAAAGTTTATCTACGGTAAAATTTAAGTTTTAACGAATGGCTGTTATTGGAAATATACAAACGTAATTTTCAAACGTATAAAACTTTGGTTTTACGCTTGTAATTAGTATAATTAGTAATTAGTAATAGCAATAGTTTATTTCTTCTATTTATCATTTGAAAGCGATGATTCCCCATAGAACAAAAAAAATTATAAAAGAACTTGTATTTTACCATCGGTTATAAATAAATAGTGATAATGGAAAATTACAAACTTGCTTTTGTGTTGTTTATTATACGCTTACGATAAAAAGCGTAATTAAATTAAAAAATCTCATACAAATTACAACTTTGTGTCCTATCGGTATGCGATAACGATGAATCAATAAAAAATGTACAAAGAAGTAAAGAAACAAAATTAATATATTTATTTTTTATTTTTAAGAAACAATCACTGTCGTAATACGACAACACGTGCGAAACTTTTACAATCGAATACTAGATTGTACGTAAATCTTGGATTTCTACGCATCGGTATTGATATAACATTGGTTTACATTAGAAATTGATTCGATCGATGTAATTATTTGTTTCGTTTCTAAAAAATTTTAAGACAATTTGATACAAAACGATCGGGTTGAAACGTAAAGTTTAAAGAAAATTTAAAAAAGTGTATATCGAAACAACAACCAAATTTTGAAATAATTAATATTATTGGCTACTTGCACGAACGTGTAACGAGTAAATTGCATTATATTAGATTCTTATTTTGGTTGTTACATTAACTATTAATTTTATTTTTATAATAATTATAATGTTATATAAGAATATAATATAATATAATAATAGCCAAACAATATTGAAAAGTAATACGATTGAATTCTATATGCGGTTTATTTTAAAAATAATAAAATATATAAAAGGATTTCTTTTACAATGCGAATAATTGTACATATTTTCTTATCGTATCGTATAGTTTTGTAGATAGTGTAATTGTGTATGATAGAGTTTAATAATATCAATAATACCTTAATGATAGAATTTCATTAGTTATGCACGTGCGAAAAAATCCTTTGTAATTTATAGAAATATTATTTCTGTCTTGATATTTGACGTTTATATATACATAAAGTATTAACAAGAAACTTCAATAATCTGTTAGTAATTTCGTTTTATTTACTTTCATTAATGAAAATGTGATTTTAATTTTTGCGTAAGATTAAGTATTCATGAGTTTTTATTATGATTACAATTATCATGTAAAAAGTTAGTATATGTAAATTATTTTATCTATTTATAAAATTTTTGTATCAAATAAATACTCTAGTATAATTGTTGTAAAGTTAGTTACAAGTTAATTTGAAAAATTATCATTGAAAGAGGAAGAAAAATGAAAACTAGTTCATATAATTACGTTTAGTTAACCGATTAAATTGATAATTTTAACGTTTATCACATTCTTTAATAATTTCATAAACATAGTTGTACATATAAATCCAAGAATATCATATAATTGATTATGAATTTAAATAAAATCGTTTCCTTTATCGAATATAAACTTATAAACAAAATTTAAATATATATGTATTTTTTAATTTCTAAAAATATAAAAAATAGATGAAAAATAAAATATAAAATAAAATTCACATTGAAAACAAATAAAACATAGAAAACGTTGAATGTATCCTTATTCAAATGAAAATTTTATAACGAATAAACTTTTCGTAATATCAAAAAAGTATATAACAGGATCATATTATATATAGTCTTATAAACTCTAGAATATTTTATACGAGTATAATCGCTGAAAGAATTATGTACAAAATTATATTGAATGTAAAAAATTTTGTTCCAATTATAAGTTATGTATATAGATTTATTCTAATTTTAACTATTCAAATACAACTAGTAGTGAAATCAACGCATCAAACAAATATTTGTATTGAAATAATTTTATTAGCAAATTGGTTGGATATAAAAATTTTCGTAAAACTAAGGCAATATTAACTTAAAATGTAAGTATTCTATAATATTAATCAATTATAAATATGAAGTTAAATTAAACATATAGAAATAATAAATCAACTACAATAAAATATAATTAATGAATATGTATACAAATTTCTTTATATACTTTTATACATTCTTTCAAAATAAAATTTGCCAATTTATATTCTATAGATTATATTTTTCAATATATTACCGTTACAGACAAATGGAACATTGTTACTAATGTTTGAACGTGAAACTAATTTTTGCAGCGACATCGTATGTCTGTTGGATATAAAATTTTGAATTATTTTGAAAACAGTGTCTATTCAAGCGAAATATTGCGTATTTACTTACATAAAATATGAAAACTTTGAACGCATATCTTTTAAAATGTAACGTTCTTACAATTTTTCTATACATTCAGTTCAGTTTAAAATTTTTTGTACTTACTTTCAATCGTATTATTCAGAAAGTTTTACAAACTTTTAATTTTCTATGTGTGTTTCTTTTTCTTAAATTTTTTTAAATATATTATAAATTTTTAAAAATATTAAAATTTACTTTAGTTCGTAAAAAATAGACTAATAATAAATGTATCAATCGATTATCATATTTTGCATTTTTATTTAAATATTATTACAGATTTAAGATTTACATGTACGAAAAAGTATAACAATTATTATAAATTTCTAGTTTTATTAAATAAAAGTTTTTTTATATCTTTACATGCTTGATCAAATTATGTTTATCGAACAATGTTTGCAAATTATTATAAAATTAACAATTAAATAATAATTTTTTAATTATTTGAATTTATTTGATTTAATTTATTATTTTTTCCAAATTAATTTCGTTATATCACAATAAAAATCTTCCGTTTGCAAAAGACAACAATAACGCGAAGATCGAATAACACGGACGAAATTATTATTTATTTTATGTATATATATGAATTAAATACATCGTACATTTATCACTTTATTTGAAATGTTCGTTAATTTATTAAATTAGTAGAATGCAAATTAAAATAGGCAAATGCACCAGTAATTAATTATCACAGCAAAGTAGCTATTATAATAGAATTTATTTGGTTATTAAGTAACGTCGGTGTTTTGACTTTTGTTTATTTTAATTTTTAATTGGCAATTGAATAAAATGGAATAAATACATTCTATAAGTAAAAGTAAATATATAAAGCATTATGTATTTATATTTCGTACTAAGGAAATATACACGTTATACAAAATGCACAACTTCCAATTATATTTTTTCAAAAAAATGCAATACTCTTTTTCGTTAAATTATTATTCATGAATTAAATATGTCTGTTCGGAAAGATTTTGTATAAAAGAATAATAATACATAATACTCGTTTAAAATTAAAAAAATTCGATAATAAATGATTAACAAATTTTTATTTATTTATTTATGAACCAATTTTGAGCAAAATAGATAATTATTTGTAAATAAATCTTGACTTTCTTTCGTCTATCAATTGTAAATGAAAAAATGCGACAGCTCCATCAACCGAAAAAACCGATAACATACATCAAATTTAAAATTTGAGAAAAAAGGCAAAATAATTCCAGCGAGGAAAATACAAATTTGACAAACACGTGAGTAACACAGGAACACAAAACAAACTGGACAGCAACAGAAATTCAACGTGTGTTCATTCGTCCATTTTTTTAAAGCAAGATCTATCATCTGTGTTTTTTTTTTCTTCTGAAATTCAGTCGTTAGCCGAATACTAATGACTGTGTCTATCGCGTAAATATTAATCTATAGAAAAACTATTAAGAACCCGAAAATTGATAGTTTTATAACTTGGATCTTCACATACGCATCCATGTGTAACCGGAGTTGTCGCTTTTTTCTTGGTGTTTTGGTTTTCGATAGTATATTTTAGTGGAACGGTAATAAATATTTTATTGAGATTGCTTTTGATGAATGATACAAAGTCTGTAACGTTTTAAAGCAAATTTACGTTCGGAAAAATAAAAGTTTTTATTCAAATGCATAGTTTTATTCTAAAAATAAATGATTTTTTACGACATTGTTTCGGATAATTTTTTATTATTATGTTTTATAATTATGTTTTCTCGTATTAATATTTTTATCTATTCTAATCAATTTTATTCTTTAGAACTTTTAAATTCGTGGAAGAAGTAAAAATTATACGAACAACGTATTTCATACGTAGATACCAACGTCAAATTTGCACACGAGTCTTGAAAATCATAAATATTTAACATAGAAAATAAAAGAAAACATTATTATGAAATATTTGTATTGATAAGTACTGGTATTATTCATGTCTGATCTTTATTTTATTATGACAAATATTTATTCATTATTTATTTCCAAATTTTACGTAGATTTAGTAAATATAAAATCTAAATATAGTTACTATTATTATTAGTTAATTTACCGCTATAAAATAAATTATATTATATTTTTTGAAAATTCATTTCGCTGTATTTATCATTAAAAAATAATTTGCCTCGTGTATGGACTTATAAATATATATATATATATATTTTTCTTTCATATTAATGCGAATATTTGGAGTTTATTAATTCATTCGTGAAATTTAATTATTATGCTTTCCTGCTTACAGCATAAATCTGTAATAACGATATCTTTAAAAGAAATATAAAGAATTTTATTTGTATTCCTACAACTATCTACAATTTTCGTACCAATTAAGTCTCTGTGTTTATTGGTTATTACGATGTTGATGGATACACTTGCTAATTTCATAAAAAGAAGTATTATAGAATAATTCTAATTATGATAATCATTGGAAGAATATGTTAGATAAGGAAATAAATTCCATTTTAAAAAGCCGTATTTCCATAATGAATGTAGTGGTAAGATAATTCTAACACTCACTTGCAAGTATAATATAAAACCAGAGCGTTTGCAATTAATTAAGTAACTAATGGTCCTCTAGTCCCTGTGCGCTCTTTAATGAAAATAGCGTCGATAATTGGGCTTTTAGATTCGCTTTCTCACTCATCTTTACTGTATTTCGGAAGGTACATATTCAATGTATCCCATAAGAGGAAGCTTATAGTTTGACTTAGTTATTATATTTTATTAGGTAATTAGATGGTACTTTTTTACTCATTCATTCATTAAATACTCCTTTACTCACGAATAGAATTATTTTATGAGTTTTAGTTGTAGGAGCTATAAGATAATTGATTATATTAAATAATTTTTCATGATTTCAATTACTCGAGAGTTTATTAATTCTATTCCGTTGTAATTATGAGTTATAAATTAATAGAATTTTCCATCGGATATTTACTTTTAAATTTAAATAAAAATATAAATATATTAATTATTAATAATAATTGTAGAACATTTATAATTATTAACGTTGTATATTTTTCACAGTCTTTATAATCTTGTAAAATTAGTTTTTGGCAAAAATAATGTTTTAATAATTTAGATACAGAAAAATTATTTTGTCGGTGAAATTTGTATAAAAATATAAAAAAATAAGAATTAAAAAAAATTAAATTAAAAATTAAATGATATTATATATTTGTTTCTTCTTGTAGAAATATTATATTAATCAGTTATTATCATACTTCGAACAAGGTTGAATTATAAACTAAAATAGCTATGGAACATTAAAATAATTAGAAGGAACGATAAAGCTTTGAAGAAATTAAAAAAAATTTCGTATCGATCACCGGAAGTCTAATAAACGTTAAGTCGTTTACAAAAGCTTAGCTTTTGTTTATTTAAACTTTTCAACAAGGAAACGATACTCGCAACATTGTTACTAATAATGTAGGAGAATGTAAAAAGAAAAAACAAAACCAATTTCCAGGAGTTTACTAGCCAACAATTATTTCGTGACATTGCTTTCTCGCTCTTTCTTTTCCCTTCTTTCAGATTCTCTTTGGTTGTACGTATATAAGACTTTTCCATTGAAGAACTTTCTTGCCGAAACTTCCTTCCACTCCCCAGCTTCCTTTGGATTTTCCTCTTTTCTACCTTTCTTTTCCACCCTCGCTTTAAAATTAAAGAATATGGTTGGTAATACGGAAACGTTAGAAGGGAAGTGGTGACGATGCCATTGCATACCAGTGGTGCTCATTTGCATCAATTATACCTATACGAGTGCGAGTGGGAGAGAGAAAAAGAAATATGGATAAGTAGAGGAAAATAAAGGAAAAGCGCACGGAAGTTTGTTCCTTTGGGTGAATTAGTCTTTGGAAGCTCGCGTCGAATGCGAGATAAAAGCTTGCGGCATGACTACGTGCCAAAATGGAGAAGGAAAACTAAGAGGTAAAGGAGGAGGTAAAGGAGGAGGTAAAGGAGGAGGTAAAGGAGGAGGTAACGGAGGAGGAAGAAAGACGAGGTGCACTGGACCTATTAAAATGAAGTAGAATAACAAGTTCGGGTGAAAGATAGTTGCATTATACGAGCGACGAGGGATGCATAATGATTTATGTACACGGGGTCGTATTTTGAATTACGCGGATTTTATCGGTTTCGTTCGCGGCTTCTTATTTCAGCTGTAAGTTTCCGATAGAAAATTAGTCGACTACCCGATAGATTAATACCGATCGAACGATGAATATAGGATTAATTAAAATTGAAATATCGCCGTCTTAACGCCAAAATTCTATGAAATTTATTAAAATGTATTAAGTGTATGTAAAACTGTGTTACCAAAAAACCGGATGAAAAGTTCAAGTGTAATCGATCAATGATTATAAACAATATTTTTTATCTCGTTTTAATTTAGGATAGTGTAAATTTTCATTATTTTTTAATTGAAAAAAAATTATATCGATCGAGAAATTGGATTATAGTAAAATTCATTTGGTTGGGTTATAAAAACTAGTAAATTTTTTCTTCAAAATTTGACTTAAAAAAAAGTTCATTTTGATCCAAGAGAAATTCAAATAGATATCGTTAAAATTTTTGTTAGTCTTTTCAATTTATAATTTCATTTAGATTTAATAAAGCAAAGATATTTTAATCGTTGGATGGAAATATTTGTTATAATTGTAATTAGTAACGTTATATGCCAATTAAATGGATAAATAAAATTTTACTTAGAAAGTAAAGATGAATTATTAAATTCACAATTTTTTCTATATAAAAACTCAACTAATACAAATACTAAACAACTTACTTTTTTTTAATTTTAAATTTCTAAAAATAGAAATTTCGTAAGCACAAGAGTTTGCTGTATTTTGAAATAAAAATTTTTGTTAACTTGAAAATGTGCGACCTTAATATGATTTGATTTCAATCCGACAAGCTCAAACTAGTTTATTGTAAGAGACGTTTAAATGAAAATTATTATTCGAAAATGGTAAAAAATATGTTTGATGAAATCAATAACAAATATATTTTCAATAATTATACCGCCGTAAAAACCTTTTTACAATATCCAATATTTTTTTATTATAATAATAAACTTAACAAATAATAGTCGAATCTTCGTAAACGAAAGATAAAAATATAAAACTATGACATATATTCGTTACGATTTTTAATTAATCACAGAATTAAATATATATATAAAAAAATTATTATTTGAATTTAAAAGAAAAATTTTTTAAAAACAATTTTTTCAATTTAAATATACATAAAACTATAGTTTGATAATTAAAAGTCACGAATACGTTAAAGAAAATTAGTCTAATGTTGAAAATAAGTAACTGTTGCACAATCGTAAATCTCGCGGTGTAGAGTCAATCGGAGTACGTCAAAGATGAGGTCACGTGTATTATTAATTACCGAATTATATGAATTTCTTATCGACATCTTTCAATACGCAAATTTCCGTTTAAATCACAAGCGAAAAATACTGGCAAACCCATTGAGACAAAGACAAATATATTCTATCCGCACCTGCGACAAATGCACTTCGCTTGTAATACTTGTGCATTCTCGATTGTACCGATGTTCCCAAAGGATGGATAAGTCAGTTATATTTGTATTCTTTCCTATTTTTCAACCTATTTACTATTTCCCACGTAGTTCGGGAATCGATAGTTTTTATCGATAGCCTCAATGTATACATTGATATATCAAATTCTAATGTTTTTTTAAATTAGATTTTAAATATTTAATATGTTAAAGTATATTAATATTCGGTAACTTGGGTAACAATATAAAATACCGAATACAAAACAGTAATATTATTTTATCTTTCCTACGCAATATATTTTAGTTTATAAAATTTTTATTTATATAGTTGATCGATATGTTCGGAGTAGATTATTATCAATTGTGTTAATTATACTTTTTCATTTTCTAAGTATCTTCGTTGTACTTCGTATATTTTAGTTTTGCTCTATTACGTATACGTAACGATATTAAAAATATTTTTATTCAGTTAAAAATTCTAGTCTACATTCGTAAAAATTTTACTTGTATTCTTTATTACAAAACGAATTATACGATATTAAAATTTAATTTAATTTATATCCAATTTCAATTATGTTCGAACTCTTTAAAAAATGCATGTTTTAGTTTGTATTTTTCAAGAGACATCTAACAGAAAAAATTGACATGAATTTTTGTAAATTTTATCCATGTTTTTTAATCGTAAATAAATTCGCGTGTAACATAAATTTTATTTTTATAATATTTCCGTTAGGAAGGAAATGTTGCCAAAACTTAAAATTATATTAAAATACAAAAATAGAACGGATAAAACAGTATTTTCTATGTATTTGAATAAAAATTAGCGTGTTTGGATGAAAAAAGTGAAATGTACCGAACGATTTTTGAGTTTTTTCGAGCAATTTCTCAACGCGATAACTTTTATTCTATAGTTTACTAAGCTAATACAAAGTACTCTCTTTTACAAATGTATGTACAATATTTTCTAGCAGTTTTTCGCTCGCAAGTTGCTGCACCAGTGCCAGAGCCATTATTGGATAGTGTCAATAACTTGTTATACCGAGGCGTACTGTAAGCATTTTTAGCAGTCGACTCTTGTTTGCTTTTCCGTGCTTTTCTACTCCTTCTCTTCTTTTTCATACTTCTTATTCCATCATGATGCGATCTGGAACGGAATTCCGCAGCTGAGAAAATACGAAAACCCTCTTGGGGTACGTAGAGCTTAAGAAGAAAATGGATAAGGTTCGATGGTTTTAGTTTTTGCGTTTTTGATCATAATTTATTGGCTATATTCTATTTGTATACCAAACGACGTTGTTTACGAATCCCAAGATTTTTGACGAAATATTTAAATATCGTCGTATAAATAATTCAAATATTGATAAATTGACGTTAATATAAAATCTACGCTTTCTTTGAATGATATTTGTAAATAACCCGTGGCTTCAATTTTGATAAATTTGAAAGTAATATTTTATCGGAGATTATATTAACGAAAAAACTTTTTTTTTTTAAATTAAATAATAATAAAATTATTTTTTTTATTTATGATTTATTTCTGCTTAATATGGTTCCATAAAAATCAAGGATCAACTTTTTTACGAAATTATAAATAAAGAATAAATTGTAAATTCGATGATTATTAAATTTATGTTATAATTCTGTTATTTAATTTATTTACATTTTTTATACGATGTAGAGAAATATTTGAATCTTGTTAATAATTAAATACTCAAAACGGATCGAGATATATTTTCTAAATTTCTAAATCAAATATTATCGGATTTATAAAACCATTGTAAAAAATACATCAAACGCAAAAATGTATTAATCTTTGCATTAAATAATTGAAGTAAATATAGGATAAAATGCATTCTATGATACCGAAAATGTACCGCTAGAATATTTATAATTTTAATAGTAATATTTTCCAAATACTTTCAAAATTAATACAAAAAATATTTATATATGTTTTCTTTTTTCAAAATAAATATAGTTGTTTGAAATCTAATTTTTAATATAACCTTTTTAACGCCCTTTCGCTTATACGCAAACAATAATGTATTCGATCGGTTCACCTATTTTTATTAATCAGAATTATCGTATCGTAAGAAAACATATACATATTTTTTCGATAGAACCACCGAGTTATTTAAATAATTAAACTACTCGTACTTTCTCATGTTTATTTTATTGAGTTTAAAATATATTTTCACTCTCGAATCAATATATTTCTACAGTCGATATCAATCAAACGCACACAGATAGACACGAATGTTTTCTGCATGCATTATGATATCAACCAATGTATTTCCGGGATGCGCTTCGCCACCTTCTAGATTTTTTACCATAGCTTCGATCGGTTTATCTCTGTTCAAGAGTCAACTGTGATTTTGCACTTCTATTTCTTTTTCTCGCATCGTTATCTATTCAAAAGTAACGAGTTAATAGTGTCGCGTTCGTTATTTCTTTTCGAGTGCATATATTTGTAAATACGCGAGAGAGAAAAGTTCATTTTACGTGGAAGTAGTAGCAAATAACTAACTCTTACCTTCAAACTTAAACCAAGTTGTTACAACGCATAACAATTTAAATCATTTTTTCTCATTTAAAAAATATCCATAACATATTTGGTGTATTTGAGTAAATATTATTTATAATGAATTTTGTAACCTATTCAAGTAAGAATATTACGCAAACAGAATGTGATAGACACTAATGGGAGTTCATTGTTTCTTGTTTACATAATTATGAACTTTCAGCTTTTTGTTCCCTTAAAGATATTAACTTATTACATTACTGTACCAATGAGCTTCTTTCATAGCGAGTTATTTAACTTAATTATAAGACTCGTCACTATTGACGTATATATCAAAAGTGTTGCTCCGAGAAATTAGAAATAATGACAGTGCAAAAGCGAGTATCCGACTAACGAAGTATTATATTTCTTTATTCAAAGCCCTTCGTCTATAGCCCATTCGTTTTTACTAAGATGTACAGTGTTAGACCTATCTTTAGAAATTTCTTCTTTTTAAGACCGAGACTTTCGCTTTGGTAATCGAATTGAAAATACGTTGTACGATTCGTAAGGTTCGAAATTTTACTGTTTTTAATTAAATATGTTTACCATTGAACGATTTAAGTAAATTTAATTTTCTCGATAAATCGTATAAATCATTATAATATAAGATAATCATCGGTTGCGCATTTAATATAACTACGTAACGGCATATCGGAATGATTTCTGTTGCTATATTCGATTAAATCGTATTTATATCTTACGTACATGCGAGATTGAAAATTCAATATTGATGGTTCGATAAGTCGTTGAATGTAACATTATCACGAACTTGCACGCGTACTTTTATTAGGAACTTTAACTTAGTTTTCATCGAAATTGTTAAGTAATAATGAAAATGGTCGGGATATGCATCTGCCGTACTTTGTTATTATAGGCATCTTATGGTGGGTATCGAATTAAAAATTCAAACAAATAGTAAACTCGTATCGTTGTATATCGTAAGAAGAAATATATAGAATCCATTGTCTACATAAAATCCAAGAAGTTTTAGAAAATCACTTCAAAATTTGTTGTGAAATATATTATAACTCTGTCGAGTAGTGTAGTAAGAAAAACCGTCTACAATCTCCGGAATCGGTTGAAAAAGAAACAACTTTATTATATCGGTATAAATATTTTTTGTGAACGATATTCTCAAAAAAAATCTATTCAAAAATGTTTTTATATTTTTTAAATCTACGCTAACATCTGGTTGTTAGTAGTCGGAAAAAAGAACCGAAGTAGTTTTTTTTACGAGTACTCGTATCATTGTACCATCGTCAATCGTAACGTCTTGTGCGTCTTATGGTTCGAATGTTTTCAGTAATTTAAAAATTAACAAAAATTCATGTTTCAGATTAGTTCAAAAGTTTTAGGAAATTTATTGAATCAATATATTGAAAAATACTGCAAAATCTGTTTTAATAGTTCACGAACATTGTAATTCTAAAATAGATGAATTCTAATATTTTGTGGTACAATATTAATTGTTTATTTTATTTGTAAAAAAATTAAAAGTAAATTTTAATTACGAAAATATTACATTAAATATACTTTTATCTTAAACTTGTATTTTAAAGAATAAATTTATATCAGCGAATTAATTTTTTAAAATATATTGTTTTTATAGATTCATTCGTTTTCTTTGTATTAAATCTTTATATTAAAAAATTGAATTTTTGAAGAAACCTTTTTTTCTTTAAATAAAAATTTAGAGGAAAAAATAAATAAAATAAAAATTGGGTGAATTAAATGAAGAGAAATAATGGAGAGTAGCGATAAAGAAAAATACGATAAAAAAGAAATAGAAAGGAAAAAAACTTGAGTACGAGAAAGAGATGATGAAAAGTGACAGAAACAGTAATTTTAAGTAGAGAATAGAAAAGCAAGAGAGTATTTATAGAAAAAAGGTGGATGAGATAAAACAAGTTGAATAAGAAAGAAAAACGGAAAGAGTCCGATTTATTTAAAGGATTTAATGTTTTCTCTTTTGGATTTGTATGGTTGAGTATTCCGTCGTGTATTTCATAGATACAATTTCTGAGCCATATATGTTTTTTTAAAGTAGGCGAGTAATAAGCACAGCTTAGAATTCACTTGAAATATTTTGAAGAAACAGTTATAAATAAAAGTAGTATTACTTAAATTTTTTATTATTGCAACGAGTGATGTGTAAATGATATAACTTTTTCTCTGAATAAAAATTGTAATAAGTAAAATCCTGAATAAAAATTTTCTAACTAGATTTTATTTTTGAATTTATAAGAGTCAAAGGAATAAAATAGAAGTGTACCTAATAAAATACTTGAAAATGTTCACATTGTATTCAGGATTTTTTAAACGGAATATGGTACAATTTGTGGAAGTGTATATCAAATATAATATAATTTATAGTATCTCTTATAACCTTGATTTCACTCTTTTATATTTGTAATATTTATTTTTATAAGATATTCTTTCGATACGATGTTAGATTATAAAGTAAATAATATAATATTTTTTAATAAAATTTAAGTTTTTAAAAAGTATTTGTTTCGAACAAACTTATTTGTTATGTACATTTTTTAACTGTGAATTTAGTAAAAATAAAAGACGTGAGTTTTTTAAACAAGAAATTTGACAAAACATAAATTTAATATGTGATTTCATTACTTGGATTATCGTCAAATTTTTTATCAGTATATAAATCTATTTATCAAAGAGATATAAATACTATAAGAGTTTGAAATTTATCTGTCTGTTCTTTTTTATTCATACTGTGACTGACTGAAATGTTTTAAACATTATTTGCTCTAATAAAATATTCAGTCATTTTCGATGTGACTGAGTATCTTCGATAATTGATGCTAATAAAATTCCAGTTTTTCACACGATTCATATTTTCATATTGCTTAAAATATATTTACTCGAGTAATAAGTAATATATATTAACTTAATAGTGATTAACTTTTTAATTTTTTATCGAATAAAATAAAATAATTAAAAACTAAATATAATGTATTTAATTAGATTAATAATTTAAATATTAATTCTCTTAACTATTAATGCGTTTATAAAAATATATTCGTAACATTGAAGCTTTCATCAAAGATAAAATGGCCACTATAATTTTTGAATTTTTTATTTCTTAATATATAAATGATAGTCATCGATTATAAACGAGTGTAAAAAAAGCTGTTTTTAGTTATTATAAATAAATTTTAGAAATAGTTTAATTTCATTTTAATATTTTCAAATGTATATTTAAAATACATCTGAAACAGTAAAGTTTTCGTTAAAATTAATTTTTTACAATCCTAAACCAAATATAGATAAAAAATTTATATTATTAAATAATCCACATTTAAAACTTTTTTTGATTACTCATAATTCATCCAGTCAGATTATTACTACTATCTTTCGTCTTTTCACATTGGATGTGGAGCTTTGAAAGCCTAATTAAAATCAGTTTCCAGAAGTGTAATACTTATCATGAAAGACTTTGAGGGTCATTCTACATTTTAAAGAATACGCTAAACTTTCAAACAACTATTTCATAGAAGCTAAGTAAAGTTTAGTACCAGTAGAAATACTAATTAATTTAATTAACTTTTATCATTTAGCATTTACATAACTAATATATGTATTTCGTAAACGTAAAACGCAAAGAAATTAAAGTTATCTAAATACTTTGAATACTTTGGTATTATAAATATACATCGATATCTGATACCCCAGAAATTAAGTATCGTTGTAATAGAGATTACCGGGTCTATAAATTGTAACTCTAATAACAGATCCGACAAAGATCTTGAAACTACAATTAGCAATTTTCTTACGAGTGTCGGAGGATATATTTCGACGGTGCAGTCGTGGCTCTTCACCACTCGATCGTTGGTCACGTTGAATGTTGAAATGTAATTAAGAGAAGGAGTACAATAAGATTGTCTAGGCGCCGAGGCTTATCAAAGTGGTATGGAATAATTCCCGATGTCGGTGTCGAGGTCCGGAGGAATACGCGATGTCTGCTGGAAAGCAGAAGAAACTTTCGCGCAAGGTATTGTTAAGTTGGCATTGTGATAACTCGAGGGTAGTACTTTTTTTTACTTATTCTTTCCGTTTTTTTTTCTTTATTAGCTTTGGAGTGTTTCGACTTATTTCCGTAAGATTTCGAGTACATTTTCGCCCTTTTTTATTTTGCATTATCGTTACTCTATTTACGGTAATAACTTACGTACCATGATTTCGATGAATTTTTGGTTTTCGAAAAGTGTCGTTTCGCTTCTAAAATGCATAGAATGGCGAAATTTGGCGGTAATGTCTAGTGTACTCGAAGGGACTTTTGAGATTACATCCTGTACTCGTGTCGTTATTTAAAGTTCAGGAGGTGAACCGAATGAAAAATCTACAGTAATACAGATATACTTGCCATTTATAATAGAAATTCTATTTTAAGACATTTAGGATATAAAAGTCAGTGTAAAATATATAATGCACAATATTTTTAAAAGCATTAATTTATAAAGAAATTGAGGTTATTTTATTTATTTGTAGAATATAAAACACGGGGAGTATTTTATTATAGACTTGAATTACGTTGTAATTCAACAAGAAATATATTAAAAATAATTTTTAATATCTAAAATTGCAGTATTTTTGTTTTACGAAGAACCGATTCTTTAAAGATGCGATTATATTATACGGCGATATTTCTATTTTGATATTTCGTTTATCACTTTTTTTTCTCTGTTGTATCGACTTTTTGAAAAATAAATATTTTACTTGTAATCGTAGACTGCTTTACTTTTAATTTCAAGATATATCGTGTTTAATAAGATGACTTGTACACAGACGGTAAATAATCAACGATGGTCTAAATTTAAATCATTTAAATTTTAGAAAATTATTTTATCGAAAAATATTTTTTATTCGATGGATAAATACTTTCTTAAATCCACGTGAATTTTTATTTTCAAATATAAAATAGGAAATTTTCCGAGATAAATGACCTAGTAATACAGCTATCGTAGATTTTAATAAAATAAGATTAAGAATTTCTTATAACAAAGGTAATGTCCAATATCTTATGTTTCATTTAAAATGAAATCAAATGTTATTTTTTACCGTCTGTTTGATCAATTCTTCGAATTATACTGAATGATATATTGAATTATATTTGTTCAGTTTCAAATCTTACCGCGTAGAATTTTAAAATTATCTTTCCGATAAATCATAACTTGATCTCTTAAATCTTAAATTTATAAGTATTTGCGGTAGATGGTTTTCGGAGATAATAACATCCAAATTTAGTTTTCAGCATGATTCGATATAAATTTTACTCCGATGTTTCAACTTAAAAACTTTTCATAATATTATGTATAATTGGCGAATGACTTCAATTTCAAAGTCTACATTGTGTTTGCCTAATGATATTTTACGGATACAAATTAAATAAGCAACACAAATCTCAAGACGATTCTTAGATACGTAAATTAGAATTCATTTACTTCGTTTTATATATAACTCGTGCATTCGTAAAATCTGGATCAGCAAAGGAATCAATTTTTGTCAAGAGCGGATTCGATTCCGGTTTGCGCTTGCAAGGGTAACTACCCCTGGTTTTCGGATAAGTGAACTAATTGTCAGAAGTATATACTACGAGATCTCCAGACCTTCTTCCTCGACTACTTATAATCCGGCCTTTGCTTTTCGTAACCTGTAAACTAGTTTGGCGATGTTCCAGCCCAATACTCGATCGACTAATCCAATAATGTTTCCGGTAAATAGCGTCTTCGTTTTTGGTTTGGTACATCCATCTCTCTCTATCTCTCTCTATCTCTCTCTCTATCTCTCTCCCTCTCTCTCCCTCTCTCTTTATTTAAACTGCAATCAAACATGTGTCGTTGAGATCTCGTGCGAAGCGAGCAAAGTTTATCGATATTTACACGCGCATTTTGGTTTGACTCTCGTAGCTTTCGATATAGATGATAAGATAAATAAGATCAAAGTCAATGGAGAAGAAAATGTTAATGATCCGTAAAATTTTTTCTATTTCAAATATCTTTGTTTATTGACAACGAAGAGCAAACTAAATTATGCAAATAATTTTTTATAATATAATTCTAATTCAAGAAAAAACATAAAATTTTCAAATATTACAAAAAATTAAATATTTTTAACGTATTTGATCAAATATCGATATAAGGGGTATCAGTTTTTCGAATCATGGAAAGATCGTATAATTTTTTACTCTAGGGATACAAGTATTCTAATTTATAAAAGATTTTAGCCCTAGGAATAAACCAAAAGTTTAAGGTTTTTTTTAAAAACGATGAAGAATAACGATGAATTAATTACTCGAATTTCCAAGTTTTATTCTTTTGATCACATCTTACGATCGTTGTGCAGGTACCAATATAATTTAGGTTTTTATATTATTGAGATAAGTACATACAAATATATTTTTATTTTAAAGAACAAAATAAAATTCTATCGATAAATATATAATATTTGTGTTAAAATTATCTTGAAAAATGTGTAAAAATCGAAAAGTAGTTACGTATACTTGCTTAATAGTTTTATAATGGCTAAAAAATTTAACGAGGGTATGTATACAAATAATTTATCATCTTTAACGAGCATTTAAAAACTGATGTTATCGGTATAATACGAAAACATCGATGTTTTTGAACATTATACTAATTCGATTGCAATTATTTAATTAGAACAAACGAATTAAAAACATAAACTTTTCGATAAAATATCGTCGATTCGAAGTTACCTTGACCGATTAAAACAATAGCTTGTATCTTTCTGTATTCCAAATTTATTTATTTTTATAAGCGATAAAATAGACGCGATAGAGAGAAAATGAGAGAAGAAATGAGAGAGATATAACGATGAACTATGTCTTTTTTGTCTATGAGTTATAGTTGGCACACACCTTGTTCTTTTCTCTATTTGTTACACGCTATCTGGAAAAAGGTGTCAGGCTTGCGTGTAATACGAACTCGAGAGTGAACGCGGCTGCGGAAGAAGCATAAGCGAAACGTAAATCACCCGAGGCTTCCTTTTATTTTCTCTCTGTCTGTCTCTGTCTGTCTCTCTATGGATACAAAGTGAGCGTAAGAGAGAAAAGGATTTACATAAAAAGGAAAAGAGAAGTAGATAAATAAGCGCGGAAATAGAAAGAAAGAGAGAGAGAGAGAGAGAAAATAAATATAATAGTTTTAATTGATATGTAAATAATATTTATAACCATGCTAAATGTTATAAATTGAATTTTTTTTGAGTTACTAAAACATTTGGAGGAATAACGGAAAGGAAAAAAGATAGGAAAAAAAGAGTTATTTATACTTTTTTCGGAATTTAAACTGTATTTTATACAGAAAAGAATTTTTTTAATGCAAATTCCTTAATTATTTTGAAATAAATTATTATTATTAGTAAATATTAAATAAATTACTTTTAATAAATTTATTAGAATATTAAAAGTAAAGAATTTGTCGAACTCAACGAAATTTTTTTTTTAAATTCTAAACAATTTGTACATAATGAAAAGTAGAAGCTCTTACTCGTTAATTGAAACAGCTTAGTTCGAACATTTAAAATATGAAAATTTATATAAAATATTATTAATTTATTTTAGCTTCACAATTAAAAGTACCAAAATTTAAATATAATTACTAATGAAAAGATCTGATATAAATTATATAAAACCTTTTTATAAAAATAAACTTTAATGATAAATAATAATTATTGATATGAATCTAAGTTTAAAAATCTATTCATAGTTCTCACGAATTTTTTTATGTTATATTATTTTCTAATTATTGTCGTATATTTCTGAAATATGATAAAAGGTGTTCGTATCTTATATTTGCTTCTTCGAATTGTTCATTCTATCGTCATTTAAATGTAGAATTAAAATTATCTTCAAGTAATAAAAAAAAGATAATTTATTTTTAATACTTTAATTAATTATATTATAATTTTACTATGACTGCAATTAAATATTCTTTACAAAAGTTTCGATTAAATCTGTTTTCTTACGTTATTGCAATTTTAGGTTATAAAATATTCTTACATTATTGAAATTTAAATGTAAGCATCGTTGAAATATTTAAGTAAAATTTTTAAATACTATGGATGTAGATCTCTGAATGATCAATGTATTATTTATAGTATAGAGATAAAAAATCAAAAAAGAGTTATACTGATAATTGGAATCTTGAAAGGTATATAAATATTAGAAAGTATTGTACGCTGATTGTTTACGTTTTTACTAATGAGATTACAAAGAAAAAATATTAAATTTTATAATAATAAAAATTTTATAATAAAAAATATTACAAAATTTTTAATATTATATAAATCAAAATTTACTATAATAAAATATTCGGAAATTATAAAACAAAAAGAGGTTTAAGTTTTTAAAATTCAATAATATGATATATAATGTATTAGTAATCGATATTTCATATTATTTTTTTTATTGTATTTAATTATAATAAATTTAAATTTATCGAAATATATTATTATATAGATTAATAAATTAATGAATTAATAAATATAGAATTTTTGAAAGGTTAATTCGAGATTATTAATTATTTTTTTAATTTTAATCTTATCTATATTTTATTTAATATAATACTTTTTAAAAAATATAGAATATTTAAATTTAATTTTAAATCTTGATCAAATGATGCAATATTTATTACAATAATTATTAGACTATTTAATAATTCTTATGTGTCTTTATTAAAATTTACGAATTATTCAAATATTATTAACATGTATCAAAGAAAAATTTGGAATTATTTTTTAAATATTAAAAATAAGCTAGTTATTCTGGATAAATGTGTATGAATATTCAGTATTACGTAGACTATGAATATATTTCGTAACTGTTATTATTATTATAAAGCACAAAATTATATCTCACTTTTATTGCAGTTGAATTATTAAAAAGTTAATTTAGTTTAGTAGAGTTGCTTTTATAATATCTGGCATCAAGTACGAGTAAATAGTACTTCAGGATTGTATATGATCACAAAGAGTTTAAATAATCGAAGTGTGCTATTAACACTCTCATGAAATTTGGTTCTGAAATATTTTATCAAATTTATACAATATTGTAAGGAAATAGTTTTTTATTTGGATATTTTAAGCATTTAATTTACATGATGAAATTCATAGTTAATTAACATCTAGTGAAAACTATTAAAGTATTACAAAAGAATTTATTGCACTTAATATTAGAAATGTTATTGGAAAATAAAAAAAGATTTAATTATAAAATTTTTGGCGATTAAAAATTATAGTAAGGAATCCAATACTTAAAATTTGCATGAAATTAGTTTCATAAATAATTGAAATCAAACAAATGAATAAAGCATTAGACGAACAAAGTAAATTGATACTTCATTTATTATTTAAAATAACAATAGTTAGACGCATAAAAATGTATAATTAAATAACTACTTAATTATATACACATGATTGAAATATCTAGTATTTAAAATTATTTTTAACTAATACTAAAGTAACATTGAATAATTATTAACGAAAATTTTTTAATATAAATTTATAGCAGACCAAGAATGTAAGAATCGAATAAAAAGATTACTTTTAAATCAACCATTTATTATACCTGATAATTTTTATAAAGTAATAATTCAAAGAAATTAGTATCCGTACATTTTCGCCCACAATTTTATAAAAATCTCTCTGAATATATTTTAATAAAATTTATCAGTAGATTTCTTCTTGTGGTTCACTTTAATTTGTGACCATATATTTTTATTCCAACATTCTTGTATTAGTCAGTCATATTATCTTCGATGATTGCTAAAGGTATCTAAAATATCTAGAGCCGGACTTCCTAAAGGTAGACGTAGAGTCGATATTTAATATAACCAGTGCCAGTCTACTCGCCTATCTATAATGCATTTTCCCTAGAGCTTAACTTCTCGTATCATTCGAGATATTTGTTATTAAAGTCTCCATCAACTATCAGCTCTCATTCTATCGATGCACGTAAATTGTCGAATGCTTAAAGTCGGTTGATAAAACTCTTGTGAGTCATGGTAAATAAAAATAATTAGAATTTAATTAATTAACAATGTTGTTTAAAATTTTTTGTATAAAATAGTTTTTAATTCATTTTTGTATTTTGTATCTCTAATTTTAATTATTAAGTCAAATTGATTAAAAAATCTTTTCGTAATAGATCTAATCTACTCATTATTTCATAATTGAATAGCATTATTCGTAAATATTTTAAATAGTATCTTAAATAAGGACGAATAACTAATTATATATCTATTTCATATATGTTCTATAAGTAAACAAATCTTAATTTAAAAGTAATTTTTATACTGAAAAAAATTTTTTCTTCTACGTGGATTATAAGATAAAATTATTATGAATCCGTGTTTATTAAATTCTCTGCAATATTGGTATTTTTTTCGTAATAAAGAAATTTCATATTCTTTATTATTTTTCTTACAATTTTTAGTTTTTTACCAAAATAAGATTAGTTTTTAAACGAGTGTATTTAAAACTAATGAAATTACAATGAAGAATTTTAATATATATTTTAATACAGATTATATAAAAGTATTTGTAGAATGATACGTGTAATTTTAAGTAACGTTGGTTCACCCACACACACACACACACACACACACACATATATATATATACACTAGACAAGGTAAAATACTTCAATTTTTTTTAATTAGATTAAAATTTTCTCATTTTTTCTTAAAGACTTAAAACTAAACTTTTTCTTGTTTAAATTTTTAAATTAAAAGTACTACAACCATAAAACTAATTTACAAAATTTCGATATATATATTTAAAGTAATTCTGATCGTAATATTAATTTTTAAATGACTTAAACATTCTTTATTTGCTCTAAATTTTTTAACGAAATTTCTATGTTTTATGTTAAATATTATATATCAACTACTTAAAATTTATAAAATTATAATTTTTAGAATACCAATAATATGGGACTAAGAAATTATATATTTTTTAATGTTTTTAATATATTTTCAAATTTTTTAAGTACATTATCGTTTAACTTGATTTTATCTAATTTAATATAGATTATAAGGCTCGCATAAATTCTTCAATTTTTTAGAAAATCTATTTTATAAATTTCTCAAGAGCTATTTCAAAGTAGCCTTTCAAAAACTCTATTTTACAAATTTATTTTTGACCTCACCGAGAAGATAATTGTATTAAAATAAAATATATTTATATATATAAATTTCTGACATTCGAAAAATATTTTATATATTTTTTGATGTATTTGGATAATATTTAAAAGTATTTTCAGAAAAAGCAAGCTGTCGATTCTATGTACTTCAAAATCCCGCGAAAATTCCTATAATCTATATTAATCTATATTACGTAGTTCCCTTTTAGTAGAGGAATCTTAGTTAAGCCTTCGGTTCTCTAGATAGTTTCCTAAAGTTGACAAGCGTACTATTACGTCTATGGAACTAACTTCGAACAATCTTATCTATGTACCTAAAGATTATACAGCCACCGAAGTTTCAGAGGAAGATCAAATTAGTTAGTTGAGGTCACTTCATATGTAATAAATATGTCATGAAATACCTTACAAGATAAATATAAATTTATCATTTACAATTTATATTTGTTAAAATTGATTTAAAAAGTATAAGATTGTTTATAAATTAATTGAATTTTCTTCATTATTATCAATATATCCATTGAAATTGTAAAAGAAAAACCGATGGTTCAAAGTAATCATAAATAGATTTACAAATATATCGTTTTTATATAAAAAATAGTATAAGCACTACGTATTTAATGTAACTATCGTCCGTAGTCCCAAAATAAGTGTTTAATCTATTCGTCGGTCGTTTATTCATCATTTACTTCAACGAACTTCATCTTTCGCCTAAGTTGAACAACGAAGACGAGCAAATCGGAGTAATTGATCCGTGTGCGGAATCCGACGAGCGTCGTACGAGTTTCAGAAGGACTAATAAAGGATACATTGCCATATAGGTCGACTCACGAGAGACGTTGGGATGGCGAGTCATTCTCTTTTAGAATTTTCTTTGACTTAGTTTGACATTCGAATAGGAGATAAACTTGTTTATTTAAGAAGCTTAAAAATAAAGTTCCAAATACGTCTTTTAAGATCTTGGAACTTCATTTTTCTAAACTTAAATAAAGTACGTCGCTTGAAAAGTGACGAATTCTTATATTATTATATATTAGCAGTCGATAGCTTAAAATTTATATTAATTCATTATCAATTTACGTACCATTATTAAATAAAATATCGAACTTTAAGGCATTACCGTTTCAAAAATTCTGTCAGTGAATGCAATAATGATTAATAATGTATACGTAAAACTAAAGGTAATTCGATATTGTTTTAAATATCTCTAACATTTTAATATCGATAATTTAATACTTTAATGTTAAAATTTCCATCTATTTTTTAATTTTGCAAGCACCATAAATATATTCCTTCGTTTATCCTTTACTCATATTTTTAAACAATATTTTTAAACAATAATAAATGAATTAATTTATATAAAAGATTGTTGAAAGACTAAAAACAGGAAGATTACTTTGCAAAAATAATTTCCTAAGGGAGGCTCCTCTATGCTCTTTTAATGACGCCCCCAATTGTGTCCTTGCGAGGAAGAAAGAACGAAACCCTGTTGGGGGTACGTTTATATTCTTCCAACCCTGATTTTTATTCGTGTACATCTAGAACTACAGAAACGAAAATAGATAGAGAAAGAGTGAGAGAGGGAGAGGGAGAGAGAGGGAGAGAGAGGGAGAGAGAGGCAGAGAGAGGCAGAGAGAGAAAAAGAGAGAAACGGCAAGAGAAATGGCAAGAGAAACGGCAAGAGAAACAGCAAGAGAAAGAGAGAGCGATGAGACGATGTAGGGTGACGCTTCTGACTAAGGGGTCGAAGAAGAAGGTGGGGGTTTAGGGTATGTATGTAATTTCCCGGTGGATTGTTCGTATCTCTTACTCTCTCTCTCTCTCTTCCTATATATATATATGCATATATATATATGTGTATGGTCGAGTGCAAATCAAGAAGAGAGCGAGTAAGCTAAAGGTTCGTTCAACCAGTATTGTGTCGTGTCTCGTACAGCATCATGTATTTTAGTTTCGTCTTCGGGATTGGACTATTTTCATAATCGTTTCAGTTCGCGTGCATTCGATTAATATTTTGTGGAAAACCGAAATCGCGAGGTGAAAGCTTAGGTGATATTGTTTAAGTTTATAGGAAGTGAAACGTTGTTATCGAATGTTTGTCGATATTCCAAGTTCTTTTTTTAATTCAGTGTGAAATACGTACAATATCCGACACTTTGATATAAAAATAAATTACAGTTATTGATTTTTTAAAAAAAAATTATCCTTAAATACCGTTGATTAAAGTGCAAATATCGTAATGACTTAATCTTTCGTTTATTCTGGAGATTTTGAACGGATCGAGTAATTTAAGTAAAATTCAAACGTTGATCATCTTTATCGAAATTTTAATATTTACATAAATTTCGCACATTAATTAACGTTTAAAAATTACTAGTAATACGCGTATTTTTATATTTAATTACTTACCACTTAAATGGCAATTGATCGTTCGATCGTTACGTTGTAATTTTTTAAACCTAAATTTTAGCATTGATACCGTTTATAATTTATCTTATACCGGTGTAAAAATTTGAATCAATCGTACGTTCTATAAATTTCTCCTTGGTTAAATTGTCGGTAACCTCGTGTTTTCGCTATTAAATTTGCGCTTTTAAATATTTAAACGTAGGTAATCACGTTTTTTCCCGATGACTCTACCTAATTTAAGAATCGCCGAAGGATGCGAAACCAGCTTCCATTCATCTCTACATCATCGGTGACATCTCGAGTTTATCGCCGAAGCGAATACATTCTTGTATGTTCGATACAAGATATTGTTGTGCCATCCCAGCAAATTATTTAAAAATTGCATTGAATACTCGGTATCGAATTCTATTTATAACTCGCCGAGTGTATCTAGGCGTCCGTATTTAAATGTGCGTGTGAATTACTCCGTCTCATTAGACGTTCAGATATCGACTAAAAGCAGCTTCGTACGCTTTATCAATGAACAATGTCTTCTACTTTCGAGCGATGTTGACTCACTGACACACTTCGAGCACACATTCATCGAATGCATCAACTCGCGACTCGCGACAGTTGGTGTGTATTGTTTTGATGGAACGATAAGGGAAAAGCTCGTTCGTAGCGATGCAACTGGTGTTTATCTTTCCTCTTAGATTTCGTTTCGTGTCCTTACGGAGAACGTAACTTACTTCGTTCGTCCTTTTGTTATTATATTTTTAAATCGACGATGAAGGATAGAAAAGACACATTTTTTTAATCGTCGCGCAACTTTTTATCGCGATGGTCTCTTTAGATTAACGAACGAAATTTGAAGGAACTCGATGGTTGAATTCGATATCGAATAAATTGCTAAATAAACAAAGTCTCATTTTTTGCGCTCTTCTCCGGAGGAGTCACGAGAATAAAATCTCATGCACATATTTTTGGTGGGACCACTCGCGCGTAGAAGTTAGAAAAACTTTTTCGAGAAAATGTTAATTCCAATTTCGGATTCAACGTCGTCCATAAGCAGTGGCAGTTCTTGCAAACTCTTCGTGGGCCAGATACCGAGACATTTGGAGGAAAACCAACTTAGACCGATATTCGCGGAGTTCGGCAAGATATACGAGTTCATCGTCCTGAAAGACAAGTACACTGGAATGCACAAAGGTTAGCGTATTTCTTTTTTTAATTTGCACATTCGTTGCTTCGTTACTCCTGATAAACACGAACTATTATCCCGTCGATGTAACCTTGCATCAATGTTACTCGATTTTTTAATTATTTCGATATCCAAGTTTGAGCCACCGATTTTCAAAAAATAAAGTTACGCTCGATAACGTAAATATTTCGATGGTATTTAGTCGAAATATTTTTATTTACGAAAGTTTATTTTATCGTGGATCAGCGGTAATTTAAACATTTAAATTTAGTTTTCTTAAATTCTACTCGTACAGATAGAATTTTCCATTGGAGCCTCGGTGAATAAGTTACACGACTTGGTTTCTGCACCAAACTTATCGTACGTACGTAAAACGTATCGATGCATGAAAAACCGAAGGGGTCATAGTTGGGGTTACTCGCGCACGCATACACGAGTCGGTTTTAGACACGATGATATACAGCTGTAGAAGTAGAACTTAACTTAATAAAACGAACCCAGGCGTCCGTTGGATCGAGAAATATTTATTTAACTTAACTTCGGCTGCATTTGCTATTAATTCGGTCAATCGATATTTTTAACTTATCAATGACGCGAAGTCTATTTTTTTTTTGCAAAGTTTGCAAAAAATATTACGACACGTATAAATATTGTACGTCAAATGCATTTTGAATTCGCGTGGGTGACTGCGGGAAATTTAGAAAGGGAAAGCAAAAAGGCGAATGTCGGTAAACACGTTGTGCGTTCGATTCACTTTTTTTAGAGTCAAATTGATTTTTTTCGAGCAAGTTTTCGAAAATTGCGAGCCGAATAATTATGAAATAGCGGTAACGCCGTATAAAAGGATATTTTTACGATAAGGTAAAATTTTAAATAATCAACGAACAATTTAAAAACCGAAGCTGAGCTGATCGATTCGGTGTTGAAAATTATATGATCCTTACGTTTAATACGCGTAATAAAATTTCTTCGAGTTTTAATAAATCTAAGATAGATCTTTGTACAGTATAGTACCTTTGAACGTTGTACGTAACCTAAGTCCAATATACTTTGAAAAGTTCGCATGAAAATTTCACACGCGTATTTTTCTTTTCGTAACGCGCGTATGTCGGGGTATATCATCGATCACGAAAATGAATTTCACGGCATGAAATTGAATAGGCGTTAATTTTACAACCGTACGAGATAGTTTTTATCGAAGCCTCGTTAATGGATGATTTAAGTTAATTCTAAGCTCGTGTTTAAAAAATTAAAGAAATAAATGCCGAAAGAAGAAGAGAGGGAGGAAAAAAAAGTAAATCTCCCAGAATTTGATTAAACCGTATCCAATTCATATGCGGAAAGTGCGCAGTTTTTTTCGGAACGGTCGCGGAGCAACGTCGCACACTCGGTTCGCGTCGTCGCCGAAAGATTAATCGGGATTTATTCCTTTGTCCTCTTTCCTCTTCTCCCTGAGCGTCAATGCGAAGAGGTTGTAAGAGGGGGTGGCGTAAGGCCGTGACGCATAAGCCAACGGAACAATAAATTCCGGTTGGACCATTCGGTGCACAGTGCGAGACGAGAGTGAGAGTGAGAGAGAGAGAGAGAGAGAGAGAGAGCCAGTTGTTTGTTGTAAAATGGCGAATGCTTTTCTTTTTGCTTTTACGCGTATATACAATTTCGATCGCAATCCTAGGTTAAGAGATACGGGCACTCGCGACGAGTGTAGTACTAAAAATACTAAAAATGTAAACTGCGTTTTTTACCTTAATTTTTAAATGTACCGCCCCTCGTTTATTTACCGATCTGCTTTTACCTCGATGGCGGTTCTACTTTCAGCTCCCCCGAAATATCTAGTTCTTGCTCGAGTATATTTTATTACTTTTATTAGTGGCACTTGTAATTATTATCAAATATGTATACGCGCATCTCGTTTTAAGCTCATTTTAATTTATTGATACACATTATAAGTAATCGAAACGACTCGATTTATCGTTATTAATGATTTCTTTATAAAATTATTACAATCTATATAATAATTTTAATTTTTTAGCGTTTGACGAGGGATCGATTTTTAATAAAATAAAAAAAATTTGTAAATAGTTATGTAGAAAGTTTATTATTATATAAGCGATGATCCATGTTTGTGGGATTATTTCTCGAGCGTTGATCGAAGATGATGAAACACATATTATAAAATTGTCTAATTTATCGTTCGGTACACGTTTGACACATTAACTGTAACGTAAGCCAATTTTTTTACCGTTAAAAATTGTACGCATGCTCTTTTTTTATTTTTCGTTGATTAAATATTTGCGATCTCGATCGACCTTTTTTTATCGTATCAAATTTACATTTAAGTATTTTATAATTTTTAAACATATTTTATTAAAAATCACTTATTCGAATGCTTCCAAAAATCTATTTATTATATTCAGCGTGGAAACTGTTTTTTTTTCGTTTACGATTCGACTCTGATCTTTTCTTATATAATTTGGGTCACCGATTTGCATTGTGATTTTGTAAAAGTTTTTCTCGAAATATATAAAAACACAATTTTTGGCTTCTGTATAAATTATGATAAAACTATAAATTATAATAATGTTAGCCTAGAAATTCTATTGGCTTTATCGCAAAGTTTTATCTTTATTTTAACTTGTAATTAATATTTTAACGATTAGGCACTATAATGAATTTTTTACGCATGAATTTATTATGTATGAATTTAATTTTCGTTTCGCAAACAATGGTTTCATCCATCTATGCGTATTTATATATTTAAATAAGCAATTTAATCTGTATTGATTTTAACGTTGGTTTATTATTACAAAATTATACGTTAAACTTTATTAATTATAGAAATATGGATTCGAAAACAAACGAAACGAGTACACGAGAATCTCATAATTTTTTTAAATTCTCGAAGTTGAAAATATTGAAATATTTTAAGTCTACGCTGTCGTTTATCGATTCACAGTAGTATTTTAAATAATTTCGATGAAAAATATTTAAGCTAAATATTTGTGATTCGTTTTTTACTAATACTTTTTTAATTCATTAAAATTTTATAGAAAATTCAAATAAATTCGATATATCGAAAGGAACTTTTTAATTATAAACGAGAGTCGAAAGTAAATTTTGATCTATAAATGTTTATCTATATTATTTTATATTTATGTATTATTAATAATAAGCTTAATAATTATTTTTTAAAATATCGAGATTATTATACGGTTTTCAAGTTCACGAATATACAAAAGAAAGTTACGAAATCACCAAAAAGTAAAATATACGTTGGTTCAATAAGGTTAACCTACATTTTCAAATATAGAGCTTTCTGTTTTAGTATTTCTTTATTTTTATAAAGAGAAACAGGATGATATTATGTTCCTCGTATCGGAAAACTAAAATTTTATTCAATTCGTATATTTAAATTTTATACTAATAGCTGTTATTTAATTATATTAAATTATCTTCAAGGCGAAAGATAATTTCCATAATAATAACAACGATCCCATTCGAATGGTTCGCTACTCTATGGATATACATGGATATAACGTTGTTAAATGAACGGAGACGATAAATTTTATTAGCGATATCTGCAGTTTACGAAAGAATCTTTAGTCAAAATAATAAAACATCTGAAATTAACGCTTAATAAAAGTTGTTTACATCGGTAATACGGTGAAAATAAAATTTGAAAAATATTGTATACCGGTTCTTCTTTCCTCGGTATTCTTCCTCGGTATTTTTCCTCGGTATTCTTCCTCGGTACTTTGTTCAATAAAATGAGTGAAACGATATGGCAGCGGCAGCGGAATGGGAAACGCGCGCGAGTGGAAGAGGGAAATAGAGAAAGAGGAACCGTTGCGGAGTGTCACGAATGTATAAACGAAAGAGTGGCTATAGGATGGGAGAAGCGTGGGAGAAGGATGGGAGAAGGATGGGAGAAGGATGGGAGAAGCCGAGCAACGTGCAACCGACATGACAGTCTCGTAGTTTCGAAACAACCCTCCAATTTTAATGAGAGAATCGTCTCTCCATCTTGTCTATTTCCTTTCCCCTTTCTCTCGTTCTTTCTCCTCCTCTCTCCTCCTCTCTCCTCCTCTCTCTTGCTCCCCGTCTCTCCGCTTACTCTCTTTTAGCCACGGATTCCCTCAGACTCGTCTTTGTGTAATTATATTTTGATTCGTAGAGACTGGAAAGTCGAGTGCTCGCCTTGAATGCTAATACATTTTCCCGTTTGGATGTACATCTTTCTTTATTTTCATCCCAGTTTGTCTTACTCGTTCCTTCTGTAACCGCTAGCGGTTTGTCGCCTTTTAATTCACTCTTTGGCCTTATTTACCTTCTTTATTTTATATACCTCTTTTTTATCTGTCTCTCTCGGTTTTACGCGCATACCTATCAACGTATTTTCTATCGCGAGCATTTGCCTTTTTTAACGATATATTCTCGGTGGTTTTCGCAATTTCTCATCCATGGAATTCTACCTTAACGCAACGAAAGATTTCGTATAATCGTTCGTTATTTCCTAATTTAAATTTTTTTTTATTATTTCGCGCAAGATGGTATTTAAACGATTAAAATATTAATATTTTTGTACGATTTTACAAATATGCTCCTTAACGAATAATCGTTCGTTTCATTCGTACGTTCGCTTTATTCGTCCATAGATCAGTTTGTAATAATTTGTACGTAAAGACTTAGAAACGGTACGATAATTTAGTCGAAGTAATACATTCATCGATCGAAACGCAAGGTATCATTTTTAATTAAAAAAATTCTTCGGTTTCTTCATCGATCCAACGAAATAAAATTTTTATTCCTTCCAGTCGATTTAGAAAGACGAATCGCGATAAGGTCGAACTTTGTTGAAAAACGAAAGATACGAAATTCGTGGGTCGAAAGTGAAGTGGAAGCGAGTTAAGTAGCGCGATCCAAGTATCGGACGGAATGATCGTTAAAATTCTAACTCGGGCCGACAAAAAGGTACGACGAGTGCCGTTTGCCCTCGATAGTAATTAACGCGACGATCACCGACAAAGCGAAAAATTGATCGACCGGTAAAAACCAAAGTAAAATCACCGACGAAAAGCCTTTTTTCAGCCTCTGTCCTCGCGAACCTTTATCGAACGAGCTGAAATTTTCGCACCATTTTGAATATCGAGTGGTGCATAATACACGAGGTACGTTCCGTTTTCCAGAATCAGGTTACAAGCCTCGCGATCTCCGAGACGGAGAAGAGGATTCGAGTACCGAGGGTCTCGTTAAGTCATTTTTGAGCCTTGCTACTACACGATTCGGCCATCGGAGATCATCCCTGCTTTCATCCTCGGGTTTTTTTTATTTTCGCTGATCGAGCGATTCGATCGAGGAGCGGCGGATGAACGTCCGTGTCGTTCCGTTAGGATTGGATGCGCATTATCCAGTCGATTATTTTTAAAAATGTTACGATCGAACGCGAGATTATAACCTAAGGTTCACGAGTTCGCGGGACCGTTGGTAAGTTTCGAAATACGTAATCACAAATGTTTTATAATAAATTCTACCCTCGTCGCCTATTTTTTAATCGCATATTTGTTCGCTTCCGTTTAATTTTATGCATCGAAGAATTTCCGAATATAAAATTTTAAGCAAACAAAACTCATTTTCCTATATCGTATATTCATCTATATCCAGTTGCTGTGTTGTAGAAATTGGCACACACTATAGGATGTTGGAAAGTAGAGCATATTAGTAAGCAAATTGATACGCGTGATCTATTTTCCCTTTTTTTCGAAGAAAGTTTTATAATGTGGTGTCGCGATCGAGTGTACATTATTCGCCGAGATCACATGCACTATAAGTATAAAACCTTTTAAAATTTCGAGTTTTAACCATAAGCACGGTTAATAATATTTTTAGCTTCTCCGTATTTTTAAATTTTACGAGTAAATCGGGTTCGATCCGGCGCTTACATAATTCATTACATCGCGTTTAAAAAATATAAAAATACGAAATTGTTCGAATAGCGTTATCGAACAACGATCTTTTACACGATCGATAAATTATTTTCGAAATTAAAAGTTTCTAAAATTAAAGAAACGCGCCTCTTAATTTGTTTATTCTATAGTTTATAGTGGATCGGTGGATCGGTGGATCGGTGGATCGGTGGAACACGGGACCGCGACATTGAACGATCGGTGACACGCATACCAAACATACCCGTATAGTTATTTGTAAAGTTCATCGAATAGGAATTCCGATCGGTAAGCCATAACCACGAATCTAGGTCGAATCTCCAAATTTAAAACGTTTAAACGTTCTACGACATCCGTTTAAAAGATTCGATCGCATCGTACTTTTCGTATTCGTGCATCCAAAGCTTTTCCGTTCCAGTTTTCACCGGTTAAAATGAGAAAACGAGCGAACGGTACGCATTCTGGATACGTCGTTCGCTCGGGAACCGAACCATCGGAATAGTTTTAACTTTGTAACTTTTCGTTAACATTGGATAAATTAGAAGGACGTCGAGTTCGATAAAAATAGGTGTAGAGGTAACGACGCGAAAAGGATACGCGGACGAGTCGGTTCGAAAAATGCGTTTTATCACCGGCATTCGAGGTGACACAACGATGATTCAAAAGCAGAAAAGTTCCCGTTCGAAAAAACCGGTGCAGTCGTCGTCCGCTGTCGAAGGTGACGCGTGTCGCTCATCGGGATAACGACGCATCCGAAAAGTTTGGCGGTGCATCCATCCATCCGCGCGTATATCCACTCGTGCGTTCGTCCGTACAAACGCATCGGCGTTATCCCTCCATTATTTCCACGGGTGGACTTGGACGCTTATCCCGTTCTCTCGTCGCGTCCTCGAGTTATCCTCTCCCGAGATAGTCGCTGCGTTTTTTCGATGGATCGATTGGCTTAAAGTCCGCGCTCTTTTACATCGAGTTTGGTACTGGGAAGTACTGGGAAGCGGGTTTTAACCCGTTCGTAGCGACGGTTGCCGGGCTAAAGCGACTCGTGTCACTTTTCCGGGGGCGACTATTTTACGCGTTTTTCGACTTTCTTCAATTATTCGATCGGCGGTTATTCTCTTCGCAAAATCGTACACCGATCCGAACGACTGCAGCGATCCAAACTATACGGAGGTAAAGGTAAAGTTTAGTTTTCACTCACTGCGCGACGATATTATTCGCCGGTTCATCGAACTTACACCAATTACGACTCGCGTAAACAGGAAAGGAAAAGGACATTTTTTACTTCAGCAGCCGTAGAAGTCGAGGCACCAGGGATGAACGAAGGGGAGTCTTGACCTTGGGCTTTTATCGCTACGGAATCTTGTAATATACGTCAGTGGTTTATCCACGAGACACACACGTTTACTCGTGCGTGATTAATGCGATCCGATTCGAAGTAGATTTGGGTAAGCGTTGTATACGTGCGCATCCGATTATCGAGAGAGAGGATGGCATCGATCGCGGTTTTAAGAAGTGTTTTCGGTTGTAGATCGCTGACTCGGATTCTTCTATCTCGGGAAGGATTTTTTATATTAAACGATTTCGCGCTTAGAATTTTACGGTGTCCTCGATGCGGAAAGGGTAACCATCGATAATTTTTGAAGCTCCGTTCTCCACTTGCTTCTTAATAAATCCTTGTTTAAGCTTCTTGGCTTCGAAACGTGTATCCGTTCGAATAAAGTAGTCGAACAAATTAAGAGAACGAAATATCGAGTGAGTTATTACCGTACTCGATTCGGAAAAATAATACGATGAGTACTGGAACGATAAATAACGTTTTTATATAGTTTGACGATACGGTTTATTTTAATAAGGAATACGTAGGTGAATACGTTGAAAATGGCAACTCGATATTTGGTAAATAATACCGTACGATACGTGAAAATAAAATATATATATATATATATATATATACGTGTATAAATAATATACGATGTACTATAAAGTAACGATACAAAATAATACGTACGATTATTTCCTAATCGATAGACGAAGATGAGGCGACTACAAGCTAATCGCGTATAAACTAAGGTTTCAACCGAACAAGTATTGGAATTGCAACCTGTATTACAAGGGATGGAAGTAGCTTAGCACCGCTAACGATCGAGTCTTAATACCGACGAAACAAGAACAGCGGATAGATTTATTTATACGACAAATTTTTGTGTAATAGCGAACGTCGTCCGAATCGAATGGTGTAATATTTATATCGGTCCGCGTACAAGTAAACACATTTTTTACAATTTTAAAAGGATTCCGAAAAATATTTTCCTTCTTCGTCTATTTTTCCAAAACCACAATTTTGGTAGTTGAAATTATTAATCGTAAAATGAAAACGTTGAATTTTTTGAAAAAACTTGAAACTTTAAATTTGAAAATTGAAATTGAGAAACAATACTTTAACGAAAAGGTTTCGTAAAAAAAATGATGGACATACGCGGAATAATTAAATTTTCTCGCCTATAATTTTCACGATCGACGAAACTTAGGAAACCGTCGATCGATGCCAACTTATACGCGAATCGTACAGATTTAACTAACGGTGTAAATTCGGAGGAAGCGTAGCGATGAAAGTTGTAAAATGCAAACTATACCTGGACATTGTAGGGAAAGGTTGAAAATGGAAAGTACAGCTAAGTATCTACTCTGGGAAACTGTGGTACTCGTACCTCGGAGTCTCGTACCGCGTCTCGGCAAATGCGGGTACACGCGTGAGTACCGAAGTAGATATATATAAGTCGTAGTCGTAATACGAGTGCCGAAGCACTGCAAAGAAAAATACAGGTAAGTGCATCCGGTTATTATGGGAGAAAGAGCTCGTATCAAACCTAAATTACGCTATCGTCGTCTCTGCGCGCGCTTTCGCTCTCTCTCTCACCTCCCTCTCACCTCCCTCTCACCTCTCGCTCGCGCACGATCGCAAACATTGTCGAGGGATGAAAAAGAGAAAGCGGAATCGCGCGAAAAGTTCAACGGCTTCGAGAGTAAAAGGGAGACTGGAAAATTCCGTGCCGTCGAACGCGAAGAATAAGAATCTCTCCCTGGTGCTAGAACCCGAGTGATGGACCGATTTGCATGTGAGGAGAGGAGAGGAGAGGAGAGGAGAGGAGAGGAGAGGAGAGACCTCTTCTTCCGTTCAACTCCTTCCTCGCGGAAGCCAAGATTTTTTGTCTCTCGATTTTCTTTTCATTTCTTCTTTATTTCAGCCTCGTTTTATCGCGCGAGAACTCTGGAGATATTAGGGACGAGAAGAAGCTCGATTTACTTACCGAAGAGACTTTACTTTATTTGCACCAACGTTCTCCGAGATCTTTAGCAGCCAGCGACGATTTTCTTTTATATCTTATCGCGTTAATTTATTGCCGTGGCTCTCGTTAAAGAACGAGAGAACCCGAAACTGTGTACGAGTATAGACGAACGTTGGATGAGCGCGAGATTTTCTACAATGTCACGTACTCATTTATATTTAAGGAAGGTTGATCTTTTATGCGAGAATAACGACCGTTGCAAGTAAGAAAGACGACGAATTTTCCGAAAATATTTTAATCCTCGAATAAAGAAAATCGGACCGCTCGGTGATTAATTTTTACTATTAGCTTTTCTTACGTTCGTATTTTAAAGTTTCAAGATATCGAGGTTTGCGTACAAATGCGAATACGTATTTTTCATCGGAGGGAATTGTAACCGAATTTTTTTTTTAATAAAAAATCTATACAGCGAGGGACGGTAAAATTATATTGGAATCGCTATACGACGAGTTTATCAAAGTCAGCGATGGTGTATTAAATTTCAGAGGATATTTCGATGATTGAATCAGAATATTCAAAATGGCGTGTTAAAATGTTGACGAATGTCGGCTATCGTTTGGAGAATTCAAATATACTAGAATCTCGTTTGGTATTTGGCCTCTTTTGTACTAATTTTTTATTTCATAATGGAACGAGTGAAAGAATTAGTACAAAATAGTATTATTTTAACGTAGTCGTAAAATGCCTTAAAGCAATTTTGTCAAATTCATAAAAATATCCTTTTGGTAGAAACGAGTGACATCGACAATTAAATCGATCAAATATATTTAGTTTTTTTAATATTTAAATCGATCGATATTTTATATAAAAAATTAGCAAATTTAATTTATTAATATAAAAATAATATAGGAATATAAAGTTTTTTCTAAATGGTTTCAAATTAGTTTTGGTTTTTAGTATATCTATTTAATTATTTGAGATAGAGAACGAGTTACAATATTTACTGAAATTTCTAAGGTGTAAATACGTTTAATGATAAAAAGTAAAAATAATTGTTAAAATCTTAACGCGTTTGTGTTTTAAATATCTTTTCTTCAAAATGGACAGGAAAATTTTAAAATGTTAATTTTTAGTTTGTCGAATCATAATCAAATTTTATCAATAATAAAGTATCGCATCTAACTTAATTAGTATTTAATTTAATTAAATTCCACGAGCCTATTAATACACCATTTGTCCGGATAGTTTAAATACATTATATTATACTCCAAGTAAAAAAAAAGAGCTACGTAAAGAAAAAGGTGTTTCACACGAAAGTAGATGTGCTGTACTTGCGAAGAAACTAAGAAGTTCTTCGAGTAGAAAAGTTCGAGATGTAGTAATGGATAGCAGCGAAACTGTAAACAGAATTTTCGGTGTCAATATTTTATTTCAAAAACTAAAAATGCTTTTTTGGCCGAGTACTTATTATTAATTAGCTTTTTGATTTAAATTTGATTTACTTAAATTTTAATGAACATATTATAATATTTTTGTCGATTGTTATATGGTTTCACGTATTAATTTTAGCGTATGTTTAAGTATACAAATCAATATAAGTTACGCGAACAAAAATTAATTTGACGTGACAATTTTTAACCCAAAATAAGTTCGATCGTCAATGTAAATTTTACGCCATCTTCTTAATCATTTGAAAACTCTGTGAAACTCTATGAATAATGTCACTTAGTATTTTAAATAACTTTGGGGAGTGATTTTGAATAAATATATTTTAATAAACCCAACCCATATTATTAATATTTTGATTTATTACTTTATTTTGATTTCACGTTTTTGGTACGTAGAAAATTTTTTGTTCACATTTAATATTTCGCATTTGTTATTATTAATATTTTTATTATCGTCGTTTTACAGTTTATAACTTCTTTATATAATACTCGTGAAAAGATAAAATGTAATTATTGTATGCCTTATTATAGATAATATTGATGTAGATCCTATTTTATTCGATAACTATAAGATTCTTATCCACTTTTTTTTTAATATTAATCAGATTTTAATTATTAGGGACATAAAACGGATATTTATAAGGCTTTAAATATATATTCATTATTAATTTTATTTAAAAGCTTTTATTATTAAATATCGTCATTAATTCAAATTAATATAGTAGAAGTGAGTTTATTTTCTAATTAAAGCACTTGGGAAATATTATTAGGAATATTATTTTACAAATGAATTTTGATAGATAAAGTTAGTATTATTAAATTTCTGGAGGTTATTAGATACGAAAGTCACAGTAGAATAATAACTTGCTACTGAAAATAGATATCGTTAGAAAATTGATTCGTTCGCAAAAAATTAATTCTATATATTTTCATTAAAAAATTAAATTTATAATAAAATCGATAATAATCACTGTGTGTATAAATTACGATATCAGATTCATGATTAACCATTATTTTAAATAAAAATTGAGGAAGAATATATTAGAAACTCTTAACAATAGTTAAAAATTAAATGAAAATTATATCAAGTATAGGAAGTACATATCTAATATTGGAAGTTCTACAACGTAAATTTTTCAATGTATTCAAAAAATTCTATTCATTCGAAAAATGCATACTAAATAATTCTGCCTTTATTGATTTAGCAAATATTTTAATTTTTATTAGAAATTATATATATTTAAAAAAACTGAATATGTAAATTTTCAACTTATATGGGACGCGAAATATTCATAACTTTTTTTCAACTTATTTTATTAAAAGTTTAAAAAATCTTGATCATTTTTAACGAACGATAAATAATTTTTTCTTTCACTCAAGATGAAAGAATTTTAAATCGATGAGAAGAATAACTAGTCTTACGAAATTTGAATATTCTGTAGTTATCGAGCGTCCGAATATCACCGAGTCTTATTTCACAAACGGTCTTTCGAGCGTTAGATGTCGCCACCTGTGTTAGATTATCCGGCCTATTTTCTTATTCGAAAGCTCGATTCAAACGCGTAAAACTTTAACGTCCAAGAATTGAAATTTAGGTTCGTGAATTTTCGAATTCTTTTCTCTGTTTTAGATATATATAGAAAAAAAATTTATGTAACGCATTTTTATAAAATTTTTTTTCCGTTTCGATGAATTTTGTATTTGTGACAACTTTAAAAAATTGATGATTTGGTTTATTTATATATTTTTATAATATTTTTATAATATTTTTATAATATTTTTATAATATTTTTATAAACTTAAACGTTTTTGTACAAAATCTGGAAAATTTTTTTAAAATCAACTTTAACGTTGACGAAACGAGTAAACTTCGATAAGAAACTGACAACATCTCACCGGTAATTCAAACGTTCGCACGCGTCTAAATTAAAATCTAAATTCACAAATTTATATAAAGGCTTCCATCGAAAAGTTATCGTGTACGATATATTGAATTTCTTGTAAATATAAATCGTTGTTTTTTAATCGTTATAATTGACATTACAGTATTTCTGATTATTATTATGGTATAATCTTTTACATTATGTTACATAGAAATATATTACTCGAACGGTAAGTTGTACGTGAATTATTTAACGATGATAAAGAATTATAGCCTTTGAAAAACCTTAAAAAGTTGTTAAAAAGACTTTACGAAATTGGATTCGTTAAATAGTTTCTAAGATATTTTTAATTCCGAAAAAAGAAGGCACGGATACAATACTATTATACTTTGGATACTTTTTAAATAAAATTTATCCATAATGGTCTCGTTCGCGAATCAAGGAATCATCCATTTTTATCCGGTACGTTTCTTATTTTCCACCCCGAGAGAGAACGTTCGCGTGTATACGATTCGTTCGCTGTACGGTTCCATAGTTGTGGACTCGACGATAGAACTCAAACTCTTCGTCCTTCGTCCTTTCGCTTAGCTGTACGCGTAACGTAAGGATACCGCTGAGAAAATTTGTTCGTATCGAGCATCCGATATCATCGTTGTAGGCTTGTAAGATCGAAAGAGATGAAAATAGAGAAAAAGGAGAAAGATAGGAAGAGAATCTTAGGAACCTAAGTATCGGAGGAAGCAGTGTACCGGTGATACGACAGACGGAAACGGATCAAGAAGAGCGAGAAAGAGAAAAAGAGAAAATTCTTATTTTGTCTATTTGCCTGTCGTTTCTTCTCCTCCCTTCCTTTCTTTTTACGCTCTTTGACTTCTATACGTATACATCAGTTGGACCGTAGAGGATGCGCATCGGAAAGAGAAATACTCTTTTCCAGACTGATAACCGAATGCGAGAGGGAAGAGAGAATCGGAGAGTTGTTGCCTTGGGTTCATTATTCAGGGCTATTGATTTCATTCCATCCACCTCTTCTTTCTCTTGCTTCGCCGGTACGCGGTTCGGCCAATGCCACGAGCGAGCAGCGAAAGAGCGAGAAAGAGCGAGAGAGGGAGAAAAGGTACCAGACAGCTAAAAAAGATAGGGACACAGAAAGAGAAAAAGCCAAGTTAAGCACATAGCGATTGTAGCAGTGGTAACGAGGGATACACCGACAAGGTCCGACAAGGTGGAGCGAGAGAAAGCAGAGCAAATCGGAGTGAGATCGAGGGCCGATGCACCGGTGACTTTACTCTCTCCCACACTTTCATTCCAACTCGTTCTCTTCCTTTCCTCGATCGCAGCTCGCCTACTTGTACCTAAGTTCCGATCGTCGCGAGCTCGAGGCGAGTCGTACCGGTCCTGCATCCTAAATCCGCAGCTACTTTCGGGTGCGTATCTTGCTTCATAGCCATCGGCGAGGTTATGGACTGCCGATTATGGATCGGCCTACTTCAACTCGCAACTCGAGATGGATCGAGTTCCCGCGCTGACCAAGTACATCTCCGTTTTATTCGCGAGTTTCAATTTTTATGGATACGAGCGAACGAAGAAATACGGCGCAACGTCGATCGAAGGGTCGGATTTATTCTTCGAGAGGAGAGCTTTATTTATTAGAGAGTCGGTAATTGAAAGGCGACCCGTATTCTCTCGCAAGGAGAAAGAAAATCCGGAATTTTTACGAATACCGAAGCGAGCGAATAATGTTTGGATAGGGGACTAGGTGTGGAGATTTCGTCGAGTAGAAGTTGGAAAGGACAAAGGTGTAAGGAAAGTCGGTGTCTTATCGGCCGTTTCTCCTGGACGTAGGGTAACTCGTTGAATTTTGCCGATTCGTCGATTTTCGGCTGCTCCGCCGAGTCGCTCCTTTTCTCTCGTCTTTCTTTGTATTTACACTAACGACGCCGCGTCTCTTTTTGCTTTTCTCTCCACCCCCCCTCTCCCCCTCTCTTTTCTTGAACAAGAGACGAAAGTTGGGCCGAAGTTGGGACGAACTTGCTCAGGCCGATGTCGGTTTCTCTCGGTGTCTCTCGGTGTCTCTCGGTGTCTCTCTCGGTTTCTCTCGGTTTCAAACTTTTTCACGGTAACGTCGGTCCGGAGAGGTTTCGGGATCTCTCTCCTCTCCTTTCTCTCTCGCTCCGCTCCTCCTCCGATCGCCGTGTCGCACCCAGGGACTACTCTCGCGACGCGGTTGCCCCGCGTCCACCGACGCTTATCCAACGGCTGCTCTTTCTTCTTCCGCTTCCGCTTCTTTCTCTCGTCCTTCGCTCCGTTTCCATTCCTCCCCAGAGATGGACCGAGTACCCAAGCGTCCCACTGCAAAAAGGTAACGAGCACGAAGGATACGTATGCTGATTCGAAGAGGGATTACCGTCGTGTTTTCGCGTGTAGGCTTTTCGGATTCGTTCCGTTCCACCTTCGAGATTTTAAGTTCGATGGATCTTAATTTCGATATCGCGTTATAATTTATCGAAACAAATCATTTGTATGTATACATTTTTTTCGACGTATTACTTTGGTTCAAATATCTAAAGAAATGAAAAAACAACCATCTTTATTTTTAGATAATTTTTGTAGCGAGGCAAAGAGATTTTCCAGCTGTGAACATTATTATTTATCGGTAGATAAATTGTGTAACGTTTCGATGAATTTATTAGAATAGAACCGAAACAAAATAATTAATTTAAAAAGAAATCGCGAACATTGTATAATCATTTATTACAATTTAATCGAATTCTATAAAATAGTTGTACGAAACAATTTTGTATTTTATCACCGACTCAAAATTAATCGATATAAATATCTGGATTTAGCGTTCATTTATGTATCTTGATTCGAAATTAATTTATTTATTATAAAACTCGTAGACGATAAGACGAAGCTCGTTTTCTTAAAATAAATTCTTTAATTATAATAAATTACTTTACAGATAATTTTAACGTACAAATTTAGTCCATCCTAGATATACGCAACGATCACTTATTTTAATAAGCTCGAGATTATTTAATTCGTACATACAAAAAGTTGATCGAGATGTTTCGTAACTTTATACTCGACGTTCAATTTACGTCGTATTTCGTCGCGTATCCTCGCGTATTTAAATCCATAGCCGGACAACGACACGCGCACACGAAGCCTCGGACACGTTTAATTTAAAGGCACGAAGTCACCGTTCCTAACGCAACCTCTAACGTTCGCGCGCGTCCTAAAACGGGACCCGACGACTTTTTAATCGGAGCGACTCGGAAGAAGGAGATGGGAGAAGAGGGGAAGGATGAACCTTTGGTCGGTAGGCTTTTGCCCCGCACGGAAGAAACGATTTTACCGTAATCCACGCCGCTCCGGAGAAGCTGCGTTGGAGAAAGAAAGAGACAGAAATCTTTTTCGAGTCGGAGGATGCGTATCACGCGGAGAAATAGAGACGACGTGGGGACGGGGTGAAGGGGCGAAGGGGCGAAGGGGCGAGTGGCGAGCGGCGAGCGGCGAGCGACGAGCGGCGAGCGAGAAAGGACAAGGGACGGAGAGAACGCGAGAGGGAGCGAGAGAGAATCCAATCGACTCCACGGGAAGGTGGCACGAACCGCGGAGTCGCGGCAGCGGCGCCGGCGCAGTCGAACCCAACCTCGCGAAACCTCCTCTCCTCGTGGTGGGCTCGTGACGTCAGCTCATCGCTGCTTCATCCCTCAGTGTGCGGAGAGCGACCCCGCAGTGTACACGTAGAGCCGCTTCTCCCTCTCTCTCTCCACTAAGAGAGTGCTCGTCGACCCGACAACGAATCCGCCGAACGAAACGCCGAAATACCACGTCGAGAGTGTTTCTTTCCTCCTACCGCGAACCACACGAGCGTTTCTTCTTTCTTCGTCCCTCCCACCGCTCCTCCTCCCCTTTCGTATCCGCGGGGTCGGTTCGAGACGACGACGAAAGACGGAGACGAGCTCGCAGCATCCGGAGTGTCCGGCGTTCGCACGTGATAAGCGCGAGGGAGGCGCGAGGGAGGCGCGAGGGAGACCGGAGAAACGACATCGCGCCCTTGATCCGCGCTCCCGCGTGGCGACCTTGGGGCTTGGGTGGTTCGAGAGGTCGAGTCAGCGCCGATGTCCGATGAACGCTAGCGGTCGGACCAAGGATGAGGTTATGATACCGACGACAGGAAGAGCCGCGCGTCGTTGCTCCCCCTCAGAAGCCTCTCGGCCTCGATGATCCCCTCAGCTCCGCTGGAGATGCGAACCTCGCGCCGGCCTCATCCTCGTCGCCTTCTCCGCTCCTTCGCACGTTCCTAGAGCGGCGGCTTCCAAGCTTAGATTCGCTTCCCTCTTTTTTTCTACTCGGCGAAAGCGCGCGCGACTTTTTTTTCCCCTTTCCGTTCGAGTGTGCGCGGATGAATAATAGCCCGCGAGTGGCGACACGACGACGGTGGTCACGCCGCTACGCCGCCACGCCGCGTCCGCTTCCTCGAGGAAAGTAATACCCACACGGTATCGATACGCCTCGACTCTCGGCAACGACCTCGCGATCTCGGCAACGACATTCTGACTGTTCTCCTTTCCCCTTTCGAACGAGTCAGACCCGAGCGAGGCTTTTTTCGGCCTTCCTGCGTTTTTCCGAGTCGAAATCGGTTGTGGAAATAAGTGAAAATTCAAGATCTAAGTGTGAACGGTGCTTCTCCGGCGGTTCTTCGTTTCCACGCTGCGTCGTCCGATTCTAAAATTGCAACGTGGGATCGCTCGTGGCAGGATCCGCAAGGACGCGGAAAGAGGCGGAAGGAGGCGGAAAGAGGCGGCAAGAGGCGGAAAGCGGCGAACAACGTGGAGCGCACGGAGACGATCCTGTGCCCGCGAGTCGGGGACCTTTGTTTCCGTCAGCCAGGTACGACCCGCTTCGAGCGACCCGCGTCGAGTTACCCACCTAGAGCAACCCACCTAGAGCAACCCACCTAGAGCAACCCACCTAGAGCAACCCACACTCGAACCATAACACCCTCGCGTCTGTTTGCCTTTCGCTCGACGATCGATGATTGCCAAGCTCGTTTTTCGGGTGTCGGGGAGTCGGGCAGTCGGTCTAGTACACGGACGTCGGTGCTAATCGCGGAAAATACCGGCGAAACGAAATTAACGGCGGCCCTTGGCGCGCGGACACGAAACTTCCATTAGCATTTTTCTCACGGCTAGACGAGAATAAGGCTCCAAAGTCAAAAATAGAGTGGGACGCGCGTCAATCTCCATCGTCGGTTCAATTTTTAATGGCCCTGATTGATTTGTTTTTTCTGCGGTAAGTACGTTGAAAAAGTTTATAGTTTGCTTTGAAAATCGCGGCGCTTTTAGACTCGGCTCGGGAATAAACTCGGTTATTATTTTAGTCCTCCGTCGATACCCCGACACTCGAGGTGAACTACGTTTCGGCGTTCCTCGTTTCGCGATCTATACGTTTCCTATCAGCGATCGAGACTCGCTTCAAAAAAAGTCCAACTTTCCTATCTGACGCGAGGAGACGGGATCGAGTTTCGGTCGGTTTTGTTCGTTTGGAAGTATCGTCGCGTCGAAAATCGAAGTGGCGGAGGCTCGATTCGTTGGAAAAACAGCCCTTCTTTTATCGTCCTCGGCGCCGGGGATATCGCAGCACCCGTCGAGTGCATCGGATGCTGGACGCACTCGCGATAAAATATTTGCGTAGGATTCCGAGCTGTATGCCTTATCGTTGGGTTAACGTTGGGTTAACGTTGGGCCGCTGATATCGCAAAGGCGTTCTCGGATGTCCGGCTATCTCTGCGACACCGCACGCGTGTTTAATGAAAATGTCGAGGTCCAGGACACGCCGTTGCTGCCCAGCGCAAACAGAACGCGAGCTTCGGCGTGTTTGTCGGTAAATTGATTATCCTAATCTAAACGTGTATTTTGCATAAAATCGACACGGGCTGTGTACTTTGCCCGGGAGGAGCCGATTGCACCCACACCCTAACCCACACCCACACCCACACCCACGCGAACCGAGCTTTTACCCTTAACATCTTTATTTCGGGACTCGGAAAGTAAACCGCTGCGTTGTTGGTCTAATTATTCTCGTCGTTCGCGTATCCGCGATTCCGTCCGAGGAAAGGTTTGATACGCGTGGATCGCTGGACTCGTTGGGCAATGGACTTGGATTTATAACGCAAATAAAATTAAACGGTAGAAATTGTAGCTTTCCTCGTTCGATTCGAAGTAAGCTGTTCTTATTTTCGGTCGTTGTTTACATTCGCCTTGTTTTCAATTATTCCTGTAACGTATTTTTACTTCGTTATATTCAAAGTTTGAAATTTCAAAAGTATATTCGATCTCGATTTTTATAGCTTTTTCAAAGCTTGCTCTTTGATTTTCGAGTTACAATTTTGCACAATTATAAAATAATCGATGGATATTCTCGTTATTTTTAAAAATATTTTTTACGGTACTTTAACTAAACTTAAACTTCGAATTGTTACCATCGTTGAAACTTCGATAGACTCAAATTTAACTTTTATGATATTGCGTATCTATGTAGATATACATTTTTAAATATTAAATATTAATAATTTGTTTAAGTATCGGAATAAACTTATATTAAAATTAGGTTCGTTTAGATTCGTCGGATATAAGCTTCCAGTATTTAAATTATTCGGTGGAAAGATATTTTTTAACGAATTTCAAATTGATGTACGATATAATAAAAAGAAATTAATTTTTTTATATTATGATTTTAATCATATTATAAATATAAAGCTCCAATTTTTTCCATCAATTTCTAATATTATAAGATAATTTATATTTCGATCTATCGTTCTTTAATTTAAGTAAAAATTTATAAATAAAAATTTCATTTGTGTCGATCAACGTATAAAGAATATTTTATTAAAATTTAATCTTTAATAAATTGAACGAAATTCGTGGAAGATAAAAGGTAATATTTTAATATTAAGCTAAAAGCAAATTTTCTTTGAAATTTTTTAGGAACTAACAAGTTGGATCACTATACAAAATAATTTTAATAATATATTAGAAAAAATTCGTATCCGAAAAGGCAATAAATTATCCAACGAAATTAAAATATTAGGATCATCGGTAAACTTTAATTTAACTATTATTCTCTTCGCAAGATTAAAAATTTGCCGTTATTCAGTGTTGCGATATCGATATAATTCATAGCACTACAATAACATAGAAAATATTTGTAATATTAAATTAGGTCTTGAATCTATTTTTAATAATTGTAAATAAAAAACTCCCAGACAATTTATATTTATTCTACCTTTTTAAGCTGTTGTGGCCTATAAAAACGAAGCAACGTAATTAAAAAAGATAAAAATATTAATCGTAGTATAATAGATGTATTAATTTCCAAAAAAACATTATATTCGGTTCAGAAAATGAATGGATGACGTAAATCACAAAGAAACTACCGGAAGAGTGAAATTTATTTGATGAAAGAATTTTATATAAATAACGCGATTGACATTTAAATTTTTAACGTCATCTTTGAGTATATCTCCATATCCTCGCACGAATATAAAAGCTCTACACCCTCTCCTTTGTCAAAAGCTTGCCAGGAAAAGTTCGCGCTCGAGGAGGATTCCCTCTCGCCTCGCGTTATCTTATGTATTGAACGTCACCACGAAAATCAGATGAAAGCGGAAGGGTGTGAGAGAGCGAGAGAGAGAGAGAGAGAGAGAGAGGCGAGCCAGAGTCTTGTTCTGCTTTTGGAATTTTACGGCCCCGTCGTCCTGTCCCGAGGAAAAAGGAGGCGAGGACGACGAAAAGTCCATGAATACGAAAGAGAAACCATCTACCTGTACGCGGGGCTATTTTCCCGCTCCGAGTTTCGCCGGTGGGAGAGAGAGAGAGAGAGAGAGAGAGAGAGAGAGAGAGACGCGAACGAGAGCAAATTGTTCGCGCGCGACTTCCTCGCATGTCTATATACATATATATACACACACACATATATATATATATACATATATTCGTAATCTCGTTATTCGCTGTCGCAGATTTTCTCTCTCACTGGCATATATTTTCCGTCGCGATTCGATATATTTTTTATGAATAAAATTCTAATACAGATTCGTTTCTTTCGGTAAAAAATTCTCTTTTTTCTCTTTGTTGACATTTTATAACAGCTGTTATTCCGTCGATCATTGTTATCGATATATTGCGTGAGTTATTATCGCACCGTAGAATTAAGGAAATATCATTGGTAATGATCCCGAATAAAGAATTCTTCCTTACTTACGCGAATATAGCACAATTATCTTTGAATATATTTGTATTGTCGTAAATAACATAAATTTTGTAGAGTTATGGAATAATTTGGTAATTAAAAGAACATTCGTAAACTTAAAACTTTTAAAAGAATAGCATTTTTTTTTTAAATAGAAATTTTATGTATTTTTATTAATAACTTTCAATATTTTGAAATTTTTAAGCATTAAAAATCTATTTAATTCTATTTACTAAGCAATTTCGATAAATTATGTAATTGAAATTGATTTTACAAGTTTATTAATTTATTTATTATTTAAATTTATTGTTTTTACAAGTCACGAGTAATCTATATTCGTAATAATAATTATCTTTAAATGCGAAATAATTCATTATTTTTGAACAATAATCGAATCTTGAAAAAGTAATCATCCAATTATTTCTATATTTAAGGAATCTGATTTAAAAATCAATAGTATACAAATCTGTAGAGATTATAATTATCCGCTCGTGTTTTTATAAAGTTCTTTGTAAAGTAAAAAAATATCCAGTATAATAATCTAGGAAATTTTTAATAAAAGACCAGAATGGGTATCGATATTTTAAAACTTGGAAACGTTCTTTTCCGGGAAAATGTTAATTTCGCGCTCTTAATTTATACGCGAATAAATATTTTCTAACAAAATATTTTTTAATATTTTTATAATAATTTATTCTCGATGAACGGAAAATTAGTAATCGAAATAAACGGTAAATATATGAAACTATGTATCGGACGGTAGATAAAATTTTACGAAAGCTATGCTTAAACATCGAATTAAACAAAGAAATTTGTTGCGAGCGTTATTCATGATACGTTTAAAAATTATCGAAAAAGTATTTCAAAGGTATCGAAACAGCAATTTCACGTGGATAATACAAAAGGAAAACTTTTTCACTTAAATACTCGTAAATCAGCAGCGGCTGTTCTTTTATTCCCATCCAAATGAAAATTTTAAGCAGAGCGTCTTCGGTTACGACAACGGCAACGACTATGACTACGACTCCGACTCCGACTACGACTACGACTACGACTACGACTACGACTACGACCACGACCACGACTACGACTACGATGCTGATGCTGTAAAATTGACGCAGCCTTATTTAAAGGAAAGAAAGTGTACCGGTTCCTCGGAGCTGCGAGGAGCGCAAGAAAGAAAGAGACGGAGAAACAAAGAGAGATCGATCGCGTCTTAGACTCTCCGCCTCCAAAAATAACGACGAGCGAACTCCGGGCGTCGGGGGTCGGGGGTCGCGAATTAGAGGGGCGTAATCGATGTTGCCGAAATTCTTAACTTTAAAAAGTTATCTGTCTTTTTGAATTTCGCGAGTATAAGAAATGTGTTGATGAATCAACATGTCACAAACTTCCTTAAGCGTTGATTAATCTCTCGAACTTTTTGGATCCGTGCCATCTTTCCTTCTCTTCCTCGGCTTCGCTTTTCCGCACCTTCGCTCTTCCTCCTCCTCCTCCTCCTCCTCCTCCTCCTCCACCCCTCGGACGGTGTGTATCGCACAATTTTACCCGGCCCATGCGACACGACGGTCCACAGCGCGTTCGCGACTTGCCGCCTTCTTCTCCCGTCGGTCTCGGACGATCGCAGGGACGGATTTTAACCCCGAGCTCGGCGATGCCGCGAACGATTTCCGTCGAAACCGTTGCTTCGATCCAACGATCAAATTCTGCGCGGACGTTAGATTTAGTCGCGTTTAAATCGCTATGCTCCCAAGGGCGTAATAATCGGATCGGATGGGCGACAAAAGTTTCGAGTGGACGAACCACCGAACTTGGGATGATCGCGTGCAGCGAAGAAGCCATCGATCGTTACCATCCGAAATAATCGCGAGTCCTTGGCGATTTATCAACCTCATCGATTTATCAACGCATCGATGCAAAGATACTCGGACGTGTACAGGTGTAGAGCCTATCGCTCCTCTCGACCGACGCGATGCGTTCGCCTCGCATCCATTCTCGGTCCAAGAACACGAGTCTCCGTCGGAGCTCTCGAGCACCTGGACCGGCAGGCTGTATCGGCCAAATATAAATAAGCATTGTGATCACACCTCGTCGATCCCTCCGATGCCCCTTTTTCCCTCTCTCCTTTTGGCAAGGCTTCCGTGAGCCGTGTATTTGCAATCGAGGCAGGCCGAGGCCTGACTCGAATCCTTAAGCTGCCCGGGACGAGCTAACACGTAAGCACGAGGTACGGAGTTGGTGCGGGATATTCCCACCCGGCTTCGACTACCGGCTTCGACTACCTCGACCCACTACCTCGACTCTCGAGCTTTATTAAGTAAATTCATACAGACGGTCGCGCGGTAATAACATTTTACCGCTCCGAAAGCGAAGCTGTTCTTGATTAAACCTCTAAACTCATCGGTCGAGTGTTGCTTTCGATGTTATTTTTCGAGACCGGAGGGTGAAAATCAGTGACTCGGCCTGTACGGGGAGAAATTAAATACCGTTTCTCGCTGGCGAAAACTCATTAATATTAACACGTTATTTAGTAAAGTGAAGGAACGAGTGAAACTCGATGCGACGTGTTTTCTATTTTCAATGCACTTTAAACTTTGTCGATATTTACTTTAAATACTCTACGATTATTCTTGATCATTTAACCTAATCGTATAAATTATTATCGACGTATAAATTTTTGTTCCGTGATCGCAGTCTTTGAAATCGTAGTATTCTCAAACTATTGGACGTCTTCGAAGTTAACTCAAGATATTTAAATCGACGTAATTAATCGATCGAGCACCGAAAAATATTAGATGACGTTCGAATCGAACTGTTTTAAGTTTCGACGTTAATATGTATCACATCCGATAATTAGAGACGCGATAAATAATATCCATTACCTTTCATTTATTCGTTTTTATCGTATTTTTAAATAAGTTTGCGACTTATATATTTACGAATTCTTTCGTTGGGATATTGCGTTATCTTTGATAACGTATCGGACCATAATTGAGTTATTCGACCAATATTCGTTTACGGAAAAAATTGTATTCGTAAATATTATGCGCAATAGTATAAACGAAATGAAAATGTCATCTATATAATTGCATAATATCGAGACCAAATCTCGAAACTACTAAACTAATTCCTTTATCGTCGGCCGTTTCTATTTTCCTCATCGCGGCTCTTCTCGGTTCTCTTTTCGGTTCTCTTTTCCTTTCCTTCCATGCTCCTGTCGCCTTTTATGGAGGCTTAACCCTCGATTTTTTTGCCCCTCCGAACTCGCGCGTCCTACACACGTTTGGCTCCAGCAGCGCCGAAGCCACGTTTGGGAAAACAATCTCATTGTTTCGCGATGGCCAAGTGCTCCGGAACACTCGACGCTGCGGCGCATTGTATGAGAATGGGATTTTTTGTTTCTCTCTTTCCCTCAGCTTCCCTCTCTCTGTACTGTCCACGTCTACAGATCTTTTTCGAGAATAATCGGAGAAGGGACTGTTATTTGTTTTTTCCTTTCTTCTATTTTTTTTTCCGTTTTTCCTTCTTTTTTCAACGGTCCTGGGTTGATTAAAGCTTTTCTTTTACGAGTGTTTTGTTTGGCACCTATTACGAAGGATTTTTAGATATGATTTAGCTTTGTAGCGATTGTTGATTACAACCTTGTTTATCGAGGCGTGATTGGTTAAATCGCGTTGCTTTTGATAAAGGTACGATCGAAGACGCATAAATAATATATCGTATCGCTGAAAATATACCGAATCGTTGATAATAATATTGATATTATAATCGCTTATAATAATATACAAAGAATTATAGAAAGATTTTAGTTGTATCATTTTTGATCGGACATTTCGAGAGTTATTTTTATATACCGTTAAGTTTTTACGATACAATTTTGCAGTATAACAAAATTGTTTTCCGTACATCGGTTATATTACACCGATACGTAGTATTTCGTCTTAAATTGAACGTCAAATTATTATCGTTATTATTTCTGTTTTATTTACTTAAAACTAGTTATTAAAAGAATGTAATATACTTTTATCGGTAATAATGTGTACATTTAAAAGGTAGTAGTATCAATTTATAAAATGATTTTTTTTATGTACAAAATTATTGAAAAGTAGGAATATTTAAAATATATACGATGTCGTTACGATAATATCTAAAAATAAATTACACGTATTGTAATTTTAAAATGAAAATAAAAAATGGAATATGCGTTAATAATTATAATACTATCTATCTAGTTCATGATTTTTTAAGCAGTTTAAGCGTGATTGAAATTTATAAAATTTATTTTCTATTCGTCTATTTCATCCTCATTTTAAGAACGTGTATTTATATTGGGTTCATATTATTATAATTTAATTAGAATCTATTGAATAAATGATCGTATCGGTAGATATTTAAGTATTATAAAACAGTCGCTTAAAGCAAATGGGAAGTTCTGGTTAACTACAGTGACTATATATATTTTTCAAAATGTCGTCTCATGCTTTCACTAATATGATCTAACGTACAGACGTAAATGCGAAACTCGAATTTTAGTATTCCGCTCGTTATTCATACTCAATGTTTAGAAAAAGTTATTCCCCTCTATTTGTTATAAAACGCCGTACGTGACGGAAAATGCCAAGCGAAGACATTGATATGACTAATATACTTATGGTGAAAGATGAGCTAAGCGAGAAATACAGATATTATAGACGTTCAAAGTTCGTACGTATACGTTTTGAACTAAATACTATTATTTATTATCTTTAACAAAATAATTAGACTTTTATTAATTATTTGATCGCGATATCAATGCACATAAATGTTTTAAATTTGAATCATTCGATCGAAACTCAAATATAAAATATTTTTATGCGTATAGATTTAGAAATATTTTTTACATCCGTAATGTTAGTAACTGTTTCAAAACTAATTTAAAAATAACAATGTTACTTAATCAAATTCTATTAAAGCGGATACCGTTTTTTCCGATCAAAAATACAATTTATACATGAGACTTTCTTAAAAAATTTATTGTATTTCTTTTTAAAATGAATTTTTATTATAGATCGCAGCTGCACGAAACCTTCGCATATTTATTAATCTTTTAAATATCGATTAAATATATTTAGAGACATAAAAATATTTTTATATACCTTTGTTCTTATTTATCATTTTCAGGTCTTCAGTTTTATGATAAATATATGTGACTATATATATAGTTATATATTAAAAGTCTCCTTCGAAAAGTGTTGGGTTAATCCTATAAAAAATAAAGTTGTAGCTGATAAGAACCGGAGTATAAAAAAGCTGTATTTTATACATAGGTATCATTGAAATGCTCGGAAAAACAAGGAAAAGGAATTTGTTTCCGCTGCATCAGGAAATAGTTATCCAAACTCAACTTAGGATTCACGTGGCGATTCTCTTTTAAATTAATGATAAAAGGTGTCCCATGAGCAAAAACGCAAGAAGGGGAAAAAGAAAAAGAAATAACAGGGAAAGTGTCTACGCGCAGTGGAAACAGAAGCGAAAGGAGCGACGGGCAAGTGAAGCAAGCGCGGCAATGGTCAGACGATCTCCTGGGAGTTTCGTGTGGGCACCGCAGTTCTAAATCAAGTTTCGCTCCCCAGCGAGAAAATAGCATCGGCATCTCCTCGGACTGTCCTGCTCGTGTCCTCGCATGCCTTTGTTGGATTCTCGCCTCGCAGTCCATCGAGCCTCATCGATTTTTCGAGAACTTTCAAATTTTTCACTCCAATTTAACTCGCACGTAGAGATTCGGTGTGGATTTTTATATACGATACCAACATAGGTCACTTGCTCCTCGTGGAATTTACATTTCACTGTAGTTACCTAAACGTGGATGCACGATATTAAATAAGCCGAAGACAATCTTTTATCGATGAAAAACCGTATTTAATCTTGACTGAGTTGCGCTATAATTCAATCTTTGGCTACTGTGTAAATAAATTATTGAAAATGTTTATTACCTAAGCGTTTATTTGGTTCATTTAGTTTTTTATTTGGTTTAACAAGATCAAATATATTTTTGTTTAGTTATAAATTATTTAGTAACGCAATGAGTCGAGTATTCGTATTTTAAATCGAAAGTAAAGATATAATTTTATCGATCGGTAATCCGTTATTACCGAACTATACTCGATTGTTTATCGAGAGATACAAATTTTTCAACAATCAGGAATTCAGCTTTAATTTATTCTTGTTAAATGACCGAAACAAAATTTTTATTTACCAAGAAATAAATGTCTAAAATAAAAAATGTAGTCTACTTTTAAAAATAAAGAAATTCATAGTTTCGATAAAAATATATTAATTACATCAAAACGTTGCATTTTTTTATAATTATATTTATATAAACTTTAATACTCGTTATCTATTTCCGTTTAACCGAATATCTTTCCATTTTATCGTTATAGGCTTTTCATTAGCGTCGAATCATAAATTTATCAAAAATACTATGACAATTTCTCGTTGTTTGTGATAAATGAAAGACGCATAAGAGGCTAGAAGATACGAAGACGAAGCGGAAGAGGGAAGAATTTCTCACTTTCAATAAAGATGTTTTCGGCTGGTAATTGATTTCTTGAACGAGAAAATTGAATTTGAAGAATTTAGTAGTAGTTGAAGCGTAAAATTGAAAATTTTTGAAAGTTGAAGTATCATTCGAGAGATTAAGCCATCGAAAAGTTCTAGAACTTGTAATGACTATTCTTACGAGAAACATTTTCGTGATTCGTTCATAGAAATATGCTTATAAGTACGTATGACATATAGATATATAAATTGATCGATTACATTAGTTCTAACCATTGTTAGCATCAACAATTAACGACCATTAAATTCTTTCTCATTTGAAACTCTCCAGTATAGTTTTTTATTTATATTTCTATAACTTTCGAGTAATTACTTACTTAATACAATGAATTGTAATTCAATATAAATTTACTTTTCTATTAGTGCAATATAATTTTAATAAATTATGGCGTAGATTATTCTAACTTTGAAGTTTTAATTAATATTTAGATAAATTAGAGAGATAATAACTAAAATTATTATAGATATCTCTGTAATTAAATTCAAATATTTTATACTAAATGAAAAACTAGATATAATCATTTAAAATTGCAATTTATATATATATATATATATATATAAGGTAGATATAATTTATGAGAAAATTATTTAAATTTTACTCAAAGTAATTATTTACTTTACTATGTAAAGAATCTAAACGTTTACATGAAACATTACTAGATTAGTATACATTAATAGAATTAATATTTTATAAGTTTGAATAACTAACAATTATTTATAATAGTATCTTCTAACGAATGATAAAAAGTCAGAACCTCGTTAACGTGTCATTCATAAAATTTTATTCGTGAAATCAAAGTATTACGTAAACTTCAAATTCTATCCTCTTTCTTTTCATTTTGAACTTCAAAGGCTCAATTATACTTACGTTTTGATACGCGTCTCTTAACGATCTCTTTTTTAATATTTTTAATCCATTCTTATATCTTGGTTTTCTTCAACGTTATACGATTTGAAAGCAATTTCGAGCTAAGCAAGGTGTTTAAAATATATTTATAAAAGCCGTCTTCTTTTACGATTAAGATTATCGCGCGAAAGATGTTTTATAAAGAGATTCCATCAGTGCGTTCTATTTTTCTTTGCACTATTTTTTTTTCCATGAATCAATCTTTAAGCGTTCTTTTGAGATATATATTTTTGAGTTGAAATACTTTACAGTTAAACGTTATTTTTCTGTTTTATTATTATACATAGGGAAATCAGACTATTCGTTGAACCATGGATCAACGTACCCGAAATCAAATATAGAATATAGAGGAATTATCGAGAAATTATTTTAATATCGTCGAAATTACGGTATGATCACGGAAACGATAATGACGTGGATATTTTTAGAGAAATCCTATTATCAAAACGGTTTAAAAAACTTTAGAACTAAGTGATAAACCCGATGAATATCGGTGGGTAAGTAAGAGAAAAATAAGCGAGGATAGTGTGAATTTGGCTGCCTAAGCGATGCTCCAAAATAAACAGCATAACATTATATCAGACTCGATACGAGTAAATGTCATCGCTATTTATATAATTCATCTTTTTATTATAAAAGTTATAAATAAATAATTTAATCTTGCGATAATTTATTGATGAAATACGATCGATCGTCATTTAAAAATAACTATACATTTCGAGTAAATCATATATAAAGTTAAAATAAAACTAAGATTGATTTATCGTAATGCAAATGAATAATTCGCGTAGTTTACTTATAAGTAAAAATATTTCTTATATAAAATATTCCTAGATTTACATGGAATAAATATCTTATTGACGCTTCGTCGTTCAATATCAAAATATTATCAAATGTCAAATGTCAAATAAATTTCAATAAACTCCTGAGGATTTCTGACGATAAAAAAAATTTTGCGAAAGAATCTTCTGTTTTTTACGAATTTAAATATATGTAGAGTGATTTCTTGTTAAAGGTACGCATCTACATTAGAAACTTTGCGAACCAAATCTTTTGAAAACATAATGTGACATACCTTTTTTCTCCTCCTTCTTTAAAGGAAGATAGCGTTTCTGCTCTTATGTACGGTACAAACTTGAAAATGGGCTTTTTCAACGATGCTTCCACTTGGCCCAACCCCACAGGCGTGCAAAATATAGAGTGTCATTTGATTCGACTTTGAAAGGGGGAATAGAAGACTCGCTGTATACAATAGTAGCATTTTCTTCGAAGAATATTGTTGCGATACGCTGAGCAAGTGTTTTCGTGCTTCCGTTGATTATAGACTCTTTTGAAGGAATATTATTCTAAATAGAGAATTCTTGCTTTGTACATTATATTTATGTATAATTTCTTGCTTTGTGTCCAATGTTTATGTATAAATATAGAATTTTACGAGTACATTTTAGTACCGCGTCAAACTTCGGATCGAATATTCGAATGTCCCATTTCGACGATTATTTTTATCATTATTACATCGGATCCAGATTACCAAATCATTAAAAATTATTAGCGCAAAATTGGTTATTTATAAATACTTGCTATGATTATTATCATTAATTTCCGTTTCCAAACTAAATTAATTATTCAAAATTTTTACGTTAGTTTAGCGCGAGTTAATATTTTAAAACAAATTTTATAATAATATCGGAAAAGTAAAATTATATCTTTCAAATCATTGTTATCATTATCATATCGATATTTTTTATATATTGATTTATCATAAAAAATGTATTACTTATTACAAAAAGTGAAGTCCGTTTGAAAATATTAATTAATGAGATTAAATTAATGAAAGCATAGAAAAAGAAATTATCGGAATCATGGTTTAAAATTTTTAGTTTCATTTTTCTAGTATAAACGATTTTCAAAAGAAATTTTAAATTAACGAGAGACTTTAGATTTTTCGTAAAGATCCTTTTCCAATTTATTTTTAGTTAGTAACAAATTTCTATTACAAACGTAATGATTTTCAAAATATACGCTTTTCTTTCTCCGCTGGATAATTTTTCGTGGAAAGTAAAAATTGAATTCTTAAGTCCACGATAAAAATAAATTGTTGATAGAAACGTTTAATCCAAATAATTTACTTGCAACTACTCTTATCTTCGGCATTCGGAAAATTTGTACATATGGATAATCGTAGATAATTTTTTTGTTCTTCTCCGTACGACTGTATACATACGAAAGATCTATTTCCGTCGTCATTACCAGCGACTATTCGTTACTACGGAATCTTCGTCTTCTTCGCTATGGTTGACGACGACGAGATAAAGATTTCCCGACAATTCTGCTGATAAAAAGGATTTAGGAGTCTAAATGATTGGTCGATCGATGCGATCGAACTCTTTTGATTACATCTACATTATTCACTTATACGTATTCGGCTAATAATTTATTATATTTTAATATATATAATTATAGTATACATGATTCTAATAATACGGAATTGATAATTGTTCGAATTAATTAGGATATACAATAGTATTAATTATAATTTCGTGGCTATATTATTTATACTCGAATAATACTTTGTTACTTTTGTCGAGCAACCGCAATTTTTCTCGATGAAATATATTTTACGTTTTAAGGACATTATAAACGTATGTACACAATTTACGATCAATTTTACGACGTAAAATTGTTTTAAAATACGGTTTCCCCGTATTTTTATGAGAAATGAAGAAAGGCGGAAGATTGAAATTTCGTAACAATGTAAAATATTTAATAAGTAAAAAATAAGAAGTAAAAAGTACTTACAAAATTTTAACGGAACGTCGATCGGTGCCGATACAAGTGCTCAAGAAAGTATCAAGTAAAAATAGTAAAAAGGAAAGAACCGAACAACCGTATGGATGTACTGTAGGAATGTGGAAAATAACGTATAGATCGAATATCGGAGAGAATAAAAAGTAAGCAAGAGGTAATCGTTAATGAGAGAAAGACGGTAAAAATGAAACGACAGGGATTCGCGGTTACTCCAAGGATTAGAATGTCTCTCCCTCGGCCATGAGCCGTAAATTCTTAGGTCGTCTTCGCGCGTAATATATCTCGCATTACAATTCACGATTTGCATTAAGCGCTATTTCTTTTGCCAAGTGGCGCCGAAGCTTTTATGCGTCTTTACGAGTCTTTGGTGTCGGATGCGCTTAGAGTACGAACCAGGATCGAGTTGTATGAGTTCCCGAGTTCCACTAGCTTCACGAGCCACACGAACTCCACGAGGGCCTCGAGGAAATGTTTTCAAATACCGCAAGAAGAGAATAGGCTGGCGATCGGAGAGGCTGCCAAAATCTCGAGAGCAACACGGAGTCTCGGCCTCGACTTCCATCCTCGTATTCCATCCTCGTATTCCATCCTCGTCTTCCATCCTCATCTTCCATCCTCCTCGCAACCGTTTTTAACTTCTTCTCTTTTATTTTACGCCTTCGTTCTTTTCGGCTTTCTGACTTATATCCTTTCTCCTACTCTCCGCCTTCTTATCCGGTTTGGTTTTTTCGAGTACTTTTACTCTCCCGCTTCTTCTCTGTTGTTTGCTTTGTTGATATACACGAAATATAATAGCTATTTCACTTGAAATAATCGCAGAGTAATTGCAAAGTTATTTTAATTTCTTTTTCAAATTTTACAAAGAGATTTAACTCGTTCAAAAAGAAAGAGATGCTCGAACAAAATACTAATTTTCTTTGCTCCGTTGCTCCGTTGCTTCGAAAATTCGTACACGAAATTTTTACTCGATTATTGTTTATTTCGAAATGGTAAAGAAGCTTACTTTGAAGAGACACGCGCGGAAGGTAAGTTTTTTCTACGAGCTTTCGAGTACTTCCGATCGTTCTTTTTTCTCGTATCGTCCCAGACCGAACCTATTTCTGATAATAATTTCTGGGATAATTTCTGAGAATAATGATGAAACAAAACCTTTTTCTCTGTCGCTGTCGAATTTAATTTTCCTTTTCAATCTGTATCCGATACTTGGAACGGAAGGTAAAATTTCCAGAAAGGTATGTAAGCATTGGTTTGTTTATGTGATAAGGTAGCTAGAATAAATCGAGTAAAGAACCCAAGTAGCATTTCCTTGAGTTATTCTCCTTCTCATTTGTATTTCAAAGTTCCATGGATCGGTTAACTCGTATTAAAGAGGAACTCGAGGAACTCGTTGAAAAGAAGAAATAATGCTTTTTTACGATACTTTATTCTGATATTTTATAATGCATTACACGTAAAATTCTCGAGAATTTGGGATATTCGAAGTAACTAAATCACGATCGAGTTTCAAACTGCCCAACTTTCCTTTTAAAAGGCTAATATAAATATCGTTTGTTCAACGCGAAAGAAAGCACAATTACGTTTTCGCATTTAGCCAAAATGATACTTACCTTTCTTATGATTTTAATACTGTGTAGAAGATAACGAATCGTTTTATATAAACTGTGTTTAATTTTTAACGATATACTTAGGCGTTTAATGATTAACGATTACTTAACCGACAATAATTAGCTGCATCTAATATTTTAAATATGCTTATTTCTACATTCCCGTATTTAACTTTCTTGGCTCTTCTCCTGTTTTATTTTTCACGCAAGTGTAATTTTTTTGGAAATCCTTTCACAGGTCGTTATTAGATAATATGTCATCGCTTCCTACGTTTCACGTTATACGGCAACAATTTTTCATAAAATAAAATTGGATAACTTGTATCGTTCGCCGCTATTTTGTTTACGTAACCATTTATCATCCCATTTTAATATCACCTATCAATCGAATTCTTTATACTCCTTAATCCTTTGAATATATTTTCATACCATTCTCACCATTTTACAAGACAAATTATTTTACGATATACGAGATTTCGAAGCAACGGTAATCGCGTAAATTAAAAATATAAGTATTAAACGTAAAATTTATATAAAAATTATTATATTTTAAATTATATAATATTTTAAAGGCGTTATCCATAATAATTAATCGATTTAGGACAAATACAAGCAACGAATGTTAAAATAAATATTTTTTTCGCCGGTCTATGGATTCACCGATTACTTTACAAAACTTTCATACGAACCTCATTCGGATGCGATGTTAATAAAAAATTTGAAATAACTCGACGCGTTACGTCTCTCGTATTTATTTTCAACGAGGATTTTTCGTTTTTTCATTTTTACATCATTTTTTAATTAATCGAAAGTATAAGAAAAACTTTTTGTTCGCCCACGGATACAATGGAACCGCAATACGAATTCTTCGTTAAATAATAAACGTATAGAATTGACGAGGGTGAACGTAATATAAAAAAAATCGTAATTTGTAGAAATAAATTAATCCGTATCGCAGAATTTATATATATTTTTTATAATCCCTATAATATTTGGACAGTCGTTCCACCGAATAATTAATAATAACCGTACGTGCAATAACATTTCAGGTTTGCTCGTGCTACCGATTACCCATTATAATTTCCATCTAATTTCAACGGAATATCCAACGAGCGACTATTAGTCTAGAAAACATTTATCGTTTGGGCATTTGCCGCGAAAAAAAGCAGAGAAAGTAAGTCAAAGCGGTGCAAATGTAGCAACAAGCTTATATTTATAGGGTATGGCACACGAGCTATGATGCACAGGCTAAGGTGCACAGGCTGTGGTGCACAGGCTGTGGTATACGGGCTATGGTGCACAGGCTGTGGTGCACGGGCTATCGTACACAGGCTATCGTTAAGCCCTAATAATATTATTGTAACGATTACAGTATCGTAACGCAATCGACCGGCAAGTCGATCGCGGGCACTCTCAAATTACCAAATGATTTTTCGAGCGTAGAAACGCGCTCCGTATTATTTTTCACCCGTTGCTGGTTCCCAATTTTAGTTTCCTCTCCATGCACCTTTTCCTCGCGTACACCGCGGCACTCGAAGCTTTTATCACAGTTTTAATTAAACGAAAATGATATTATCCCAGCCTCGCGCATTACAGCCGCGGGCGATCTCGTGGTTTCGCGCGTGGAGCCTCTCCGTTTTCTATCCGTGATTCAGCCTCTCGAACGCGGGTGTAGGTAGCTACAGGGAGAGGCGCGGAGTCGCGGGTGTGTGGGTGGAGGTGAGTGCACCAGCGTCGGGGGGTGTGTGGGCCGGTCAGGGGGCGAGGGGTTAGAGGTAGGAGGCAGGAGGTCGCGAGGACGTAAAGTTTTTTACGCTCGTGCGCGCAACCATCGAGCGTATTATACTTTTTCCCACGGCTCATTTTAATTGCATCGTTTGGATTCGCTCGAGCGTGTGTAACGCGAGGCTTTCCGTACGTGCGAACGCGTTTCTCGCTCGCTAAATAACAGATGGATTTGCTCGCGTCGAGAGAGCCCCGAATGTTTTTCGCCCGAACGATATTTACTTTCGGGGCATATTTGAAATCTGGTTCCTGGAATATTGTAAACACCGCCGTGTTTTATTAGAAATATTTTATCGAAAATGTTTCGGTATCATCCACGTACCAATTATAATTTTATAATTTCCGTAAGAAACGAAGGATGGATCGTTCGAATGCAACACTTTTTAAATTTCGTTTTTCATCGAATCGATAGGTAATTTATCTTTTCTTCCAAAATTATACGTTCGAATGAAAAATTCATCGCGATTGATTCTGAATTAAACTATTATATTCGTGATCTTCGGTTTTTTTTAAATAATGTTCCATTCATTTATTTTTGCGACCGAGTTTCTAATTATCGATGAATTTGTCAAACCAATTTTTATACGAATATTTTCAAGGGAATATTTTGTTATCTTTAGCGAGAGGTAAATATTTACCGAATATTTTGACTTTATTAAATTTGATATTGCAATTAAATATGTTACGAATAAATACGTGAATTTCGGAAGATAACTGAAATATCTCAATAAGTTAGTGTAGTATGTTGATTTTTGAATTTTAAAAAAGAAAACAATAATAAAAGCTACCATTATTATTTTCGATGTACGGAATCATGAAATTTCTGTTCGTTGTTTCGGTACAAACGAAAATATTGTGAAATGGCAATACGAATTATTTTTGGAGATATTTAGTTCGTTATAACTAGTTATGTATATTATTTAAAAAATGTGTATTGCATAAAATTTTCCATAATATATTTTTTCCAATAAAATACGTTATTTTATTTTAGATTTTTAAATCGATCCAGTTTTAAGCATATCCGGTATATATAAACAAAATAAAAATGATTTAAAGATGATATTAATTTTTTTTTGTATATATTGACTCGTAAGTTGGAGAATTAATTATCGGTTGTTCTTGATTTATCAAATTATTGTTTAAATTTAATGGAAATAATATTTTTTTTGCATTCTATGTTAATTCTTTAAAATGAAATTTTTAGTTATTTCTGTAAACGTGATTTATAGGTTTGTATAAAACGTAATAATGCAATATATCGTAATACATTATAATAATTTAAGTTGGGATGATAAAGGAAAATTTCACATGGGTTTTGTTTGAATACTCATATTTATTAACTATTCCTATACATAAAATATAAAAAGTAAAAATGCAGAATAATACCTAAAAGAAATTTCTACTATTATAAACACTTACTGATTTAATACTTATTTATGAAATTTCAAACATTTTCTAAAAATTCAATCGTAATTTTACTTTTGGAACAAAATTTAATTTTCTATACTTTACGTAAATTTAAAATTTCGAAACAATTTTAAAAACTCTTTCATATAAATAACGTATTATACAACATATTTTGAAATATGCGTATTTAATATAACGATCATTCCAATCGATATATTTTAAATAATTTTAAATTTCACTTAAGAATAGCAAACATTTAAATCGAGTATTTTTTAGTACTTTAGTTACTAATATTGCTAATATATAGTTTTTAATAATGGTTTTTATGCAATCGTTACCGTTGATTACCAAAATTTATACAAATATAAGGATATAAAAGTAATTTAAATATTCATAATAAATATTTGTACAAAAATTAATTTTTTTATCGTTTCAATTGAAAAAGTTTTAAACATAAAATCTAACAATTGAAAAGACCTTTCTATAGATATATAAAAAATTGAGCGAAGAACTTTATGAAAAAGAAAATAAAATGACAAAAATTGAGAGAAACTTTAGGCAAAACGAACTTAGGATTTTAAAAGTTAAGATCGTACGATGCAGTGGTTGTTAATGGAATCAAGAAGGATAATGAAACCGAGGAGGATAGTCGACAAAAAGTATGCAGATTTTACATACTTTCTTTCTCTATGGACTAAATAAAAAGCAAGATGGGATAGAATTAAACGGAACAATCCATAAGACACGATAAAATCAAATATACGTTGCCTCAAAAGAGTAGTTTCATAAATTCAGAATATTCAAGTTTTTCAAAAAAATAAAACGATCTTGATCATATTTTTAGAAAACGTGATATTTAGGATAACATATTTAAACTCTAATAGACAATTTTTGTGATATTGAAAACGAGTATTGTTTAATTAAAATTTGATTCGATATTTAAAGTAATTTGTGACTATGAAATTATTGAAACTCTATAATTGTTGGTATTTACTTACGTAGATTGTGGACTAAAAGAATATAAGCAGATTATTCGTATTCGTACACGTATATCGGAATAGGTATACAATTCCGAGGAAACGAAGTTTGAAATTGAATTAAAGACTTAAAAAACGAGAGTAAATATCGGTCCATCACCAAAAATGATAAACTAAGAACGTAAGTCAGATTGGCCCAGCAGTTGGAACAAAAGAAATAAGAGTCCTCGAGGAGAAAAGATTGATAAAGATAGATAAGAAAAGAAAAATACACGTCTCGCGGTTATTCGGTCGTTCTTCGACGCACGAGACTGCGACGATCGTTCCAGGATCTTCTTCCCTCTCGATGGTGGTGACTCCGCTCGTGCGCAAGAGCACCAATTGAAGCCGAAGATTCGAGGGAAGCTGTGCACGTGTCTTTTGGAACAACGCGAGATCGTAATCGCGTCGTAAGTCGAGGAGCCGAAGACCGGGAGAAAAAGCGAGCGGTAGTCGGTGGCGAAGGCATTTGCCCCCGAGGAATCACTTACCCCTTTTTCTACCTTTCACCTACGCTCGGTGTCCTAAGCCTCTCGTCCTTTGTCTTTCGAGATGGGTTCCGGTTCTCTCCTTAAGCGCATAATTTTCATATAAATGAATGGCTTTATCGGCTTTCCAGAATGGAATACAATCGCGGAAACTTCGTTCGCTGTTATCCTTGATACCCGAACAATTAAAAGTGTGGCTAAACCACGGTCAAAGAAATTTCGAGGCGAATAAAAATTTATGAAAGTAGAATAACGGACTTTGATTCCGCGTGATTTTGAAAAGTATCGGTTATTTTAGAGAATTTTTGGGTACTTTGAAAGGTTCGATAATCACGGATTTCATAATTCATCGTTTTCCGATTCTTCGATAAATACTTGTAAAATGATAACGGATATCAAAGAGGTTGGATGGAAAGGTTAGGCAACTCCCGAGCATTTGGTTCTCGAAAAATATGCAAAAAAAATATTCTCCGGAACGAAACCTGACTTCGCATTGTTTCGCCTTTTGAAGCGCAACTTTAGCAATGCCAACTTTCCGTCAGCCACTTTCTTCCTTTTGCAGCCTCTCCATCTTCGGTGTCGGGTTCTGGCGGACGTCGCGGGGATCTTACCCTGTACACCTTCATACGGTATTTCTGTGATTTAACGTGCCAGTTGTTTATTAACTCCGGAATCCTTTATCTCTCGCACCGCGGCGAGTAATTTTCGGCAAGTGCTGCGCAGAAACATGGATAGATAAAGACAGGGTGAAAGAGGAGGAGGAAAGTTTGGGAAATAGCTGCCGTTCGCTCGTGCTTCGCATTATCGAGCGATCGTGGCTCATTTATTTCACCGAGTCACGCGCTCGAAGCTCCTCTGCTTCCCTCTGGGATTATGAGGTCCTCTCTCCGAGTAATAAAGAGCCGGATAGAAAGGGGTAAAAAAAGGCTCGAGTGCTCGTCCGACCGAAGGAACCCCGTCATCGTTGGGGACAACGACGGTTTGCAGTAGCGAAAGAGAGCGAGAGGGAAGATCGGATGGTAATCGGGTGGTAGAAAAGCGTAAGGTTTTCGGGAAGCCCGGATGCAAACGCGGGGTGAACAATAGCTTCGTTAGGCTGCGTAAATAATTTAGGGTGTCCCGTTTTACGCTGCCCGAAATCGACGCTTCGCTAGCCGAGAGAATTTCGGACCTTGTATACGAGGTCAGATTTTGAACTACGACGACGACGACGACGACAAAGACGACGATGACGACGACGACGACGACGATTAGCCCATCAAACTGATTATGATATTTTAGGATATTTTAGGATATTTTAGGATATTTTATGGTAACCGTCCCGAAGTCTTAGCTTACGCTTTAAGCGATTAATCTTAACATTTATCTCTAACCTTTCCTACGTGGAGAACTTTGACGATTATTAAATTATGTGCTAAACTTGTTACTTTCGTTATAAATTCCTGCATTGTCAATGATTGAATAATCGTAATTGAAAAATTATCGATCACTGTATTTATAGACGTGAAATTAAGACTCGAGTTTAATCCATGATGGCGTCGGATTTATTCTATCGAGCGGAAAGGTTTTTAATTTTCGAATAATGATAAATCTTTAAATGCGTTAAAAAATATGGAAACGAGTCTACGCATGGAATTTATTACCGATTGTACCTAAATACGATTCGAATTAAAATGGGTTTTTACTGTTTTGGTGTTGGAGATAATAGATTTGACTGTAATATATAAATCAGACTATTATAATTATAAATAATGATTATATTCTTTATTTTATAATAAAATTTAAATAATAATTGAAATAAAAAATAGTAAACTATATTTTATAAAAAAAAATCGGTTTTGATTAAAAAGAAGAAAGCAACTATATTTAAAAAAATTTTTTTAAATTATTCCTTCGAGTCATTTAAAAAAAATCTCTACTCACGCTTACATATTGAATCGATATGTTTCACGATAAATATTTAAACTTAGTTTCGTAATTACATTTCATAACTAATAAGTTTGTAATTTATTATAGAAAAAATTAATTATACGAAACAATTTATCAAAATATCAATATTAAAATATTATAAAAATTAATACGAGGATCGTTAGAAATATACGAAACGAGTAGAATTTAGTTTAATTTTCTAGTTTATTTTATAGTTCATATTTTTTATTTTATATAGAAAAATATTACGTTTTGTTGAATTATGTTTAAATTGATTTAAAATATAATAATAAAATATATCCATAACTAAAATTTTTGAAATTGAAATAATTGTATTAATTTTCAATTATAAAAATATCTTGCAATAAATTATTATTTACGTATTTTGAGATTACGTCTTTTCAAATTTAGTTATTAACTTCCTGGAAGTAATTACGAGTTTTTTAAAAAATATTATTCATAATACTAAGCTACAAAATTCAAATGAAGTAAATTCATCAGTTTTATGCATTAACATATTATTACTTTAAATTAATAATACATGCGCTTATATCATGTCGTAGTCGCAGGAAAAACTGGACATTTTCCAAGTAGATCCTTCGCATCCATATTTCACGTATAAATCTTGGTTTTCAGATTTAATGAATTCTTCAGGTATTCGTTCGAGTTTGTGCAGTTATATTCAACTTGTCAACGATCGTAATTTTCAACTATTTTGTTCCGTTTCAAGAATCGTATTTTAAACCAACAATACTCTACAAATAACGATGCATACATTTATGGAATAACATTTCATGTTGACTTACCCACTTTATACAATAGAAGGTAGTGTAATTATTCGAGGTAGACCAAATAAAAATGAATACCTCGCCCAAGAGAATAAAATATTTTTACAAATTTCTTACCGTTAGATTCGATGTTTCGACAAAATTGCTCTTTTTGATCTTGATTTATCTTAATTTATCGATTGATTTATAAACGTGTAATTTATAAAAACGTATTTTTAAGAGCGAGAAATTTGTAGTCAAAAGAAACATTATATTCGAAGGAAAATTTGTCGTAATAACGCAGAATGTAATTACATTATACGTTTATCCAGTTAAATATTTCAGTTTCGCAATTTAGATTTAATTAAACAATGTTGAAATAAATAATAAACATAGCAGATATTATTATCCGTAAATAATTTATTCGAATAATTAAAATTCTTTTATATTCTAAATCTTAACAAAATTTTTATAACGTTAACGAAGCGTTAAAAATCTAGCGCGAGTATTTTTGTAACGGTTAATAAATTGTGCATATAAAAGTAACGATAACCGATGTTCAAATTAAACCTGTGTCCAATAACAAAAAAAAACCTATATCGTATAGTTAGACAATCATTTGATTCCATTGTCAATTATACTTAAAATTACAATTCATTCGATTCTATTTAATTCAAACAAAAAAGATTTATTACATAGAAGGTATATAATTAAATTGAATTTTAATCAACGTTTATTCGGCGGCATCGAACACAGTATCAAACGTAACGGAAAAAGATCCAAAGCAATTTACTGGGTCGAAGGTAGTCTAAATAAAAATGTGTCAAACGCAAGATAGAAATATTCGGTATCTTTGAACGTATCGCTATACGAAACGAAAAGGAAAAGAAAGACATAGAATTTATATAACTAGAAATTATTAATTAATTAGAGTTGCACTTTGTTTCGATAACTTGGAGTCGGAACGAAATAATTAATCAATTTACCGCTAACGTTGGTACCAAAGTAATACAAGTAAAGAGACTTTACAACTAGCGATCGATCTTCGCGGAATACCTTTGGAAGCGAAGCTTTATTTGTTTCACGAAAAAAGTAAGGTTTTGCATCGTAGCGTGACCGAATACCCGTTACACCGAATACCGTGAAAGAAGTATCCATTATTCATTCGCGTGCGCTTAAAAGACCAACGGAATCTACTTAATTCGCGAAGCAAAACACTCGAGACGGTATCGTTATCGCGCTTCGTTACAAACCGTTGGAACGGATAATAACAATCATCGATGCCGAGGAAAAGCTAAGCGCGTATCCTCCGAAAAAAGAGAGAAAGACGAATTCGCGAAAGTCATTTACACGGCCAACGTTGAGTAACATTCGTGAATTTGACGCGAGAAGCAACGGTAATAGCGTTCGAGGATATATAAATAAACCTTGCTCCGATAAATCACGCGAATTCGAATCGAGCGAAACGCCCGAAATTGCAAAAGATGGTCTTATTTCGCGCATTTCCATTTTTCGAAAGCAGAGATTATCCTTGGTCGTTAGCATCGCGAGCGCATCACGCCATAAACGCGTTGCCGACGGCAAGGCCCGGTTCCCACCCCCTTTCCAACCCTCCCTTTCCAAATGATCCATCGATTTTGAATAGCCGTTCCATCGCCTCGGCGGTCGAAGCTGTACACGCGTTATCAGTCGCCGATCAACCGAATGCATATTATTCTACGGCTGGAGAGTCGATGGGACTTTTTTTTTTTTCCTTTCCACCATCGGTCTCGACCTTCTCCTTCCGTTTTAAGCTTCGTCCTTGCTCTTCGACGTCTTTTCGGTTTTAACTCGATCGAGGGTGCATAAAAAAGTCATATTTTTCCATTTCAACCGACTATTTATAGAATGACTTGTACAATGTATCTATAGAATATACGTATAGAAATTTGGAATTTTGCACCGCGTTTCGAAACTTTTCGAAGAAAAAAGTTTGTATATTTTGAATAAAAAGGTCTTGATTATGAGCAGCGGAAAACGTCTAAATTATTTCGAGTTGATTCAAGTTGCTTGGAGTAGATAGAAATGACGTAAGGGTAATCGTTTTTAAAAATGAAACATTCGTTTGGTTCGGACGCCGTAATATTTGAAAGGTCCCCGGAAATCGGCACTAGTTGGTATTAGCAGGGAAGGAAGCGAGTCTATTTTACTCGACTCTATGCACTCGGCAACGCTTTGGTCCGACAGTCGTAGGATCGCTTTGAGACGTGCGGTTTCGGGACTTGGAACGGTTACCTCTGTGATTTCACGATTCACGCACACCGAGCACAAGGGTTGCTTGATGATTGGATGGTTAGGTATAATGGCCTGTTTGAATTTGGAATATTCATTCGGTATAATAAGTATTATGCATAATTCATTTTCAACCACTTATAGTTGATTATAAACATTACGTACAAATATTTGCAGTATTGTATTATTAATGTTTTATGTATGATAAAATTCGTACTTTTACTTTTGAAGAATTTCAACTATGAAACTCGTGTGATAAATTCAAATGGTTCTATTCTGAATATTTAATGTATTTTATGCGTTTAGATATCGTATTTTGTACGACAAATAGAGGAGTTACGTTTATAAAATCTTGTATTTCTATAAAAATTATTACGCGAGATCCGTTAATAGTCGATACATATGTATATGTGATGTAAAATATAAATGAACGATGTATATTATTTTTAATAATTAAAAAAAATGGTTTTGCAAATAGTTTAAAACGAGATTCAAGTTTGAGCTGTAAAAATTTTAGATGACTATTAGTTTCTTCCGTTTGTTTGATATATTGTATAAATCAATCTTATAATATTCTTTGTATCGACTGAACAAGAATTGAACAATCTTCTATACGGGATGATATTTATTTAGTCATTTATTTTACTGCCTTGGCATAAATCGTATAAAAAAATAAATCGGCTGATTAATGGTTAATTAATGAATTCGTTAATTTGCACTTAATTTGCTTCAGGAAATTATGTGAATAGTTCTTTTACTATGAATCTTCTTCTTTACTTTTTCGATCGAATATTTTAAGATATATTGAATTAAAAATGTTTGTATTGTTTATAAAGTGAAATATTTTGAAAACTAATATTCATAATCAACAAAGTATTAAGAATATTTAATCTATTTTTACTTATTAATTTAAAATTCGCTGTTCGTAATGTATGCTTTTTTCAATTTCAGTACTGTACACTTTTCTAGAGCTTATTTCAATTTTATTCGAAACTTATAGAATATTACTAAATAAATATTTTATCACAAATAATGTTCATTTTATGTTTTAAAATTGTTTAAATTACCTTTCTGAAAAATAAGGTAATTTTGCATCGATTATAATTGCTTTAAATGCATTCAAATTTCTTAAATTAAGCTTTTAGTTTCAATACTTTAAAAATATTTTTCTTGTATTACCGATTAATTTCTATAAGCGAATGAACTTATTTGACACAATCAAGCCAATGATATTATATTCACAATAAATAAGATATACAAAATTTAAGTAAAGACCAGCTTCTGTTAATTTTATACGTAACCTCAATCATAAAAAATGACTTTTAAATGGTAAAAATATTTTTATGAACCGAGTCGTAAGGGTAAGACTTGATTTATCGAACGAATTAAGGAACTTTCTCTTAAACTTTCTCGTAGACGACTCCTTGCTTACGTAAGCAAACTGCCTCTAATCAGGTTATAAAAAGGAAATTAAGATTAACAATAATTGTAGTATAAATGACGTCGTATGCAGAAAAGTAAAATCTACATTATATTAATTATGTACATTAAAAATGTAGGAAATTCTTTCATATTAATAGTGTAAACTGTACAATTAACATTTATTCAACATGGTCGTAAAAATACGCGTAATTTTTCGCCTTATTTGTTTCGGGAAGCATATTTAAATGATTATATGTGGTTAAAAACTGTTAATTTAACGTGATTAATTAACATGTAGAATACTAAAGTACTCTTTACTGATATTCTAATATTATTTGTGTGCGCATGCGTGCGTGAGTGTGTGTGTGTGTGTGTGTGTGTGTGCAGGCGCGTGTTTGCATGTATTTTTTTCAAGAAAACAATACCATATTTTACCTAAAAAATTGTTCTCTGGAAGTATAATTCAATTTTATGTTTAAGTAATTCTTTTTTAATGATACTCATAATTCAAGGACATTTTATTTCTTAGTTAGCAACAATTAAAAACTTTTAATTTTTCATTTTTAACTACTTTACGTATCTCCACAATATGTTTTACTTAAGAAATTAGAAACATAAAAATTTATGTATAATTACGTCTATAAATATTGAGATTTAAATGCGAGTCGTTAAAATTAGTTTAAGTATTAGAATAAGTAAAGTAGGTTATTAATATTTATTAAACTATACAAAAATTTGTATGAAAAATTTATGCTAATAATGATTATTTAAATTAAATTAGAATAATATTTAATTATAATATGCAAATTGATTACAATTTTACTGTTTTCTATTTTAGGTAAGAATTCAAATTATCTTGGTTTGGATGATGGGAAGATTGAATCAGATTTGAACAATAGTGGTAAGAAATACAAAATTTAGTATTCTAATTACATGTATTATCCAATTTTTTAATTAGAAATTAAATTAAATTTAAAATATTTACAGTAATATTAATTTAATTCTTAATAAAACATAAAATTACTCAAATCTTGTCAAATCATAAAATGTTTTTGTACATGCAAGATGATTAATTATGATTTATCTTATGTTTATTTAACAAATATTCAGAGCTGAATCAATTATTTATAATTTACAGTGAGTAGTTAATTTGCTTTTACGTAATTCAAATATTTTATACATTCGAATGGTAATTAAATTGAATCAAGAGTCTTTTATTCTCTTTAATTTACATGGTTAGGTTATAACGGCAAAAACAGAGAGAATAAAAATTAGTGTAAGAATTCTAATGAACTATATTAAATTATTTACATTGGAAAATGTTAGAAATCATATATTATTACAAATAATTGACCAACGAAATTTAGTACTTTTATTATATCTATTCGTTCTTTCAACATAAAAATTTGCTTATAATTTCACTAAATAATTAAATCTTGTTACAAGTAAAATGTACTAGTCTAGGATAAAGTTTCCGATTACAGCTCCGACGAAACTAGGAGTTCTAATTTCACAATAAAATATATATCTTTTATCAACTCAAACTATACACCAAATAGAAAATTTGTTGTAAATTTGTACCTTTACATTTAATTAAAGTAACGCTAATCGATCAAAATTCCATCTCTATTTCAATCTAAATTAATAATTATCCTCTCGAGTTATTTTTACTTTATTTTTAAAGTTTGAAAAGGTGTAACGACTTAAAAAAAGTTCGACATTCTAATCAATATATTACCGATTCCCATTACCTCGCAACGACTCAATAATTGATTTTAAATCGTACATGAAATCATAATTGAGCAAAAAGTGAATTCTCACTCTCACAAAGGTAAATTTTCACTCCAAACCATTTATAGAGCAGATTCAATTATTTAAGGCCGCAACGATCTTTCTCTTGACGCAAGTCTATCTCGCTTGACGGCTTGCATATTGAATTTCTTATGCTCCTGCTTCTCCTCCTCCTCCTCCGCCTCCTCCTCCTCCTCCTCCTCCTCCTCATCCTCATCCTCCTCATCCTCATCCTCGTCCTGCACTTCCCCTCGACGGTACGCCTTCTTGTTATTCCTCGTTGTCAGATGGGTAAAGCTATCCCCCGGAGCTTCTGGTCTCCAGGGTTTTCGCCTACTTCCTTTCACCCTCTCGATTAATGCGCTTGATTTTTTATCTGCTCGACTAAAATTTCTTTGCATCGAAAACTGTACTCGTGGATTTCGCATCGAACGGCTCCGGCGGTTTCTCCCGTAGCTCATTTCGTAACGATCATCTCGGAATTCGCTCTGATAATTACCGCACGCTGTGTGAGCGCAAAGTATTCGATGTAACGCGTGGAGGAATTAAAGGTATCGAGCGACGTTTAATTGCTTAATTAATTAAAAAGTACTCGTTTCTACGAGGAATTATAATTAAAATACATTCACTTTTTAATTAGCGAAGATGTTTTCGCGAGATATTTTTTATCCCCGATGCGATTCGATGCGCATCGATACGGATTTTCGAAACATTTAGGATACGAAGCTTAAATAAATATTTTTATCGCTCGCGTTTACGATTACTCGCTCGAATTACGATAAAAATTTCACGCGTTCGCAAAATACGAGTCGATGTGAAATAATCGACAAGAATTTTGGTTAACGATACGATCGTAATCGATGAGTCGAATCTCCAAATATTTTCATTTCAAAAGAAAGTAATCGTAATAACCGTTTCCAGATTACCGCAGTTTACGAGTAAAAGAAAAAATATGAAACCTTTATTTATTCGATAAAAATTTAAGGAAATCGATTACGATATCTCGAAAGTAATTTTAACTTTCCTCGCGTGTACGCCCACCAATAAGGGATAAATACACGAGAGAAATAATAAACGCGATCGTATGTCGAAATCGGCGTAAGAGGCTCGATTTTATCGCTGGTTTTAATAGTTATCGCAAAAGACGTTGGTACGCAGACGAGCGAAGAGGACCCGCCGCCTTTATTTAAAGTTACGTAAAAGTCGATACTCTAGGAAGAACCTCCTTACGCGGGAAGCAACTCGAAGACGCGAACCTCGAGGATGGGATACGCGGAAAAGGAAAAAGAATACGGAGATACGCGTGGAAAAAGAGGGAAAAAGAGGGAAAAAGAGGGAAAAAGAGGGAAAAAGAAAGTGAATCGCGTGCGCCGAGTCTTTCGATGAACCAAGGAGAAATCTTTTAAGCTCGTGGAAGGGAACTAGGCGAGTTTGCACCTGCACCGATACAAGTTGGCGTGTGCGCGTTCCAACCTCGGATGTTAACGCCTCGCGCACGAGGAAACGGTCCGATGCGGGACGAGGAGCCGAGGAGCCGAGGAGCCGAGGAGCCGAGGGATGGAAACGCACGCACTCGCACTTTTCAACTTTGTCTGGCTTTTCCTTGCGCTTGTACCGATGCCAATACCGACAAACCTTCCGCTGCTTACGGTGTATGAATTTTTCATGGGGGTGTTTCATAGTATCGCGGATGCGAGGAGACCCGTGATACTAACCGCAAGCGGTATTCTTACGCTTATACCGATTACTTGCCCTTAACACCTTATACTTTTACGACGTACCTTACGCTTTCGCATTTTTGGTTCTCGGTCCTCCTACACCTTTAAAACGCCGGTCTACCTTGTCCGATTCTTTCTTATCTTTGTCCTATTTTGAATACTTTATTAAAAATTCTAATTACGTTGGTTTTTTAATATTTTTGTAAAACTGCCGTCTTCGAAGCAAAAAGGAATTTTGTAGTCCATCCGTGTATCGTAAAATAAAAATATTCCAAGAACATTAATGGAAGTCCCTCGTAATTAAGATTTATCGCTTTACTTTAATAGTTTGTAAAGTAACAAATTCAGTATTTTACATTTTTTTAAATATTTTTTATCAAACGTATCGATTAGCTTAAAATTACTATTTAACTTAAAATACGAAGAAACTTGCGAAAGGTTTCGCAACTTTTTCTCTAAAAATAAATATCGATCGAGTCGACCGATACAAAATTAAATACAATTTCTCACGATTATTTTTATATCGAATAGTTTTATATGTACGGAGAAGGACACGATCGGCATAGGTAATTTTATAATTTCGGTATTAAAAATAAAATAAACGCGATCGAAGGACGTTCGCATCGTTTTCGATGTAATTGTAATTTACATTTAATTGTCTCATTTACAATATAGAAAAGTATTCTTCGAACCGAAGTTTTGTACGTTCGGACACTGATAAGCTACTCCTCCTCGAAACGTCCGAGTACCCCGAGCAAAAAGCCACGTCGACCGCTGTGGCATAATATCGCTTCCATCCACCAAAGCTCGCAATTCTATTGGTACACGCGTGGCACGAGTTCCAAAGCTAACCGCGAGAGGCAAATTTCAAATTCTGCCCGGGTGGCTACACGAGTCGGTAAGGGTAGAAGGCAGGTAGAACGTCTCGCTAACGTCTTACCTTGGTTCGAGCTTCCGGATTCGCTGGCTTTGTTCGCCTCCTCGGTTGCGTCCAGGTCGGACTCGGACGCGTCGATGTACGCACACGCGAACCTTCGGAGGGCGATGGACGCGGTGGAATCGGGATATCGGGTTAGCTTACCGAGTTCCGCTCGACCTCGTAAGTACATCTACGCGCGTCAACGAACACAGGGATTTGGCTTCGTTAGAGAGGAAGGCCGAAGTAGTCGAGGGAGTAGAATGAACTTGGCCAGAGAAGTGGATGAATCCCTTTGGCCCTTTGACAAATGCATCGCGAGACGTTGGAGACTGGCCAATGAGTAACGTTGCTTTGTTGACGTGTACCTGGAACTTGAATAAAAGCTCCGACGTCGTTGCCTTTGCTCGACCATCGAAACGTCCATCGATCATTGAAAAACGCGTTGTCAAAGGATATCGTTTCTCTTTACATGCGAATAACGCGCAGCGACTCGATGTTACGTTTCTCTTTTTACACGTGTTACGCGTTTTACAGCGAACGTAATAAACAAAGTTGGCGATCGGCGATTCTTAAAATTCGAGTATTTTTCCCAAGTTCTTACGAATTTTTAAATATTTTTAATCTATCGCGATCGAGATTTAAAATAATTCTCTTTGAACTATCGAATCGAAACAGAATAGACTTATTATGCAAGGATAATTCGCGAAAGCTTCCGGTATCGATCGAAATTGTTTTAAATTCAGCCAAATGTACGTACCTCCCAGCAAACGAGAATCAGTCGACGATTCTCGTTTGCTTTTTTTAAAATTCATTATTAAACTATACTTGAAAATATTATCCGGTGTATAAAGCAAAATTCGATACGTTACATATTCCTCTTTTACTTTCCATTCTCTCGCGAGACTTTTGAATATTCCAAATTTATCGTGCGATCCGTATACGTTCGCTACCCTCGAAACTCTCCTCCCCGTTCGCTCGAAGCGAAACTCGCTATCGAACGTAACAGGGGTAGAAGAATATAAAGACCCGCTGAGTTTAAGCGCGTTCTCTTACGTCTGTGCGAGAACGCGCGTACGAAGAATAAAGATAATCGAAGATAGATCAATGGGTAGACGAAGGAATAAAGAGTAAAAGTAAAATAGAAAAAGGTAGATGTAATAGGTATGCGAGGGAGAGAAAACGATTTTACCGAAGGATATAAACATGCTTTCCACGTTACGAGACTGTAATCGAAACAGCAAAGCTTAGTTTTCCGTCTTTCTCTCTGTTTATAACACCCTTTCTCTCTCGCTCGTTTCCCAACAGGATCGACGTTGTTTGATCTTGAGCGGAAAAGAGAGACTCGCATCTCCCTCTCTCTCTCTCTCTCTCTCTCTCTCTTTCTCGCACGCAATTGGAATTTGACTCCGCTACTTTTTATCGGGTCAACGGAGCGGCGTAGAGAGGACTAAAAAATTCGCGAGGCGCCAGTATACGTAACGTATACACGGATTTCAACGGGTGTGCAACGAAGGGATAAGAAGAGTCTGGTAGCTTAGGAGGAGAGAGAAGGAGAGGGAAGTAGCGGGAAGTAGCGGGAAGGAGAGGGAAGGAGAGGGAAGGAGAGGGAAGGAGAGGGAAGAGAAAGCATCCGCGAGGAGGATCGTCCGGGTCTCGTAGGGTAGGAGAGTAGGTTGCTGTCTATAATACACATAGCGACGCGTATTCAAATACAAACACGCTCGAATACGTTCGAGCTCGAGCTCACCTATGAATATATATGCGAGAATTTACGCATACACGGAACCATAAACGTTCGGACGTATAAATATGGATAAACATCGAGCACGGGAAGACGAGTACGTGGAACATCCGCGTAAAAACGATAATAGTCTTAAATCGACGTATAAAATAATCGCGCGTTTACGAAAGAAACGTATCGAAAGGGGTAAACTGTATTCTGGCGAAGAGAGTGAGCGTGAACGGCGCTAAATTGTTAAGGCGCGATCGAAACTGGAATCGTTACACGCGACTGGATCGAAGTCTAACGGGTGCTTTTTAAGACTTGTGCCAAATATCTACTCTATATTCAGATTTTGCCGGGTGCTCGAAGAAACGGTTAGAGCGAGTAGCGAATCCTCGGCGATCGACGGATTATTTTTTCCGAGAGAACGAAGTTACCGTCCTCAACGGAAATATATCGAGTTTATCGTAAGCCACGTAGACGAAGACGGACGCGCGAACACGCGTAAATACCTCGGAGAAACGTTCGATCGCGGGGGGGTATTTGGTCAAAAGTGCTCATCGATTGGTACGCGTGGACGGGTGTAGAGAGAGAGAGAGAGAGAGAGAGAGAGCACGGAGGAAACTACGCCCGTTCCGCGACGGGACGAGGAAGGAGCGTTGGGAGCGGAGGGAGCGGAGGGAGCGGAGGGAGCGGAGGAAGAGCGATCTCTCGTTCGGCAAAGACGAGGTGGCGGTGTCATACCGCCGTAGGAACTGCTTCGTACGAGAGACAGACATCTATAAGACCACTTTCGCGGAGAGGCTCGACGAGCGTCCCGCCGAAGAGCGCGAGGGAGAGCGCGAGGGAGAGCGCGAGGGAGAGCGCGAGGGAGAGCGAGAGGGAGATGCTCGGGTACAAGACAGATGGAGCGAGGAAAGCTACCGGGTGGTAGGCTACGAAAACGTGCAACCTATATAGATAGACCTATGGAGTAGGCGCAGGCAGCGGAGGTCTGTGTATTGATCAAGACGAGGAGGAGGTGCGCGGGTCTACTACTACCGACTCTACCACTACTGTTGGTGCTGCTGCTTCTGCTGCTACTGCTTCTGCTGCTACTGCTTCTATTTCCGTTGTGTTGCCTGCCTACTCGCTGTATCGCTCCCTTTCTCTTACTAACCGTTCGCTCCTTCTCTCTCTCTCTCTCTCTCTCTCTCTCTTACTGCCGTTCTTCTTAGATTTTCTTTTGGAGAACAGCGACAGCGGCTGTGGCGGTGCCTAAGCCGACGTCGACGTCTTAGCTGCCGGCTACGAGGAGAGTAGTGTTCTCCGCGAGTCTCCGCGAGTCTCCGCGAGTCCCCGTGAGTTCCCGCGAGGAAAGGGGCGGAAAGGAAACTCTTTCTCTTTCGGGCGGAGTCGAGAAATACACCCGTAGGCTTCGACGCTTGCCACTACGTTTCTCCTCTCGATTACGAGCGTCGAGCGGAACGAGAGGACCGATTTCTCCTTTTCTCTCTTTATTTCTTCTTTTTATTATCCCGCTTGACTTTTTACCTCGAGTGCTCTACGTTTTATGGAGTATCGGGAGGAGGCGCGGCCAATTATTTCCGATTCGATGCAGCTTTTTCTACGTTTTCGGGTCTCGAATACTTCGAATATTTGCGTTTCGCGATCCTTCCGCGGTCGCCTAAATGTACCTTTATTTCCAATACCGATTATTGTAGAATAGCGTACGATATGGAAAGTCTAATTTACAACTTTCGTAATTAACTAATCGAATTCGAGGATATTTGTTGGATCGAGTGTAATCGATCGCTGTACCGAGACATTCGGATGTTTCGATATTTTTACGTTAAATAAACTTTCAATTTGTAATTAAAATATTTGCGATCGTTGTAGTCTGGCGAATACGATATATTTAATAATTTACTCGATTCGGATAAATTTTTCATGAAATTTGAAACAGCGGTCGAATTAATTTATATGAATTGAAATTAGACGTTTACACATTACTAAATTCGATTGTTCGTATTTGTCTCCTTGTCGAGTAATTAATAGACTTTTTATGGAAATTTCGTCGATGCGATAATTTTATCGTACGCGATTCTTGGCAAAGTGTTACGCGTACCGTCGAGCAGCGAAAAATAAATATATACCCGAGTTACCGGGTCACGGATGTTCGACGATGATAAAACATTCCGAATGAACAGACCGTGAGTTTTGAATTACGAATCGCCAGAGGTATCGAATCTGGCTATTTTTGGGAACGCGTTCGAGTGATTTCCGCTTCGAACGAGATCCGTGCAATTTTTCTCCGTGCGAGTAATTTCATAGTACGAAGGAGATTCGTAAGTAGAATTATCAAATGGCATCGGCAAATGTTACAAAAATTAATTTCGTTCAAATGTAATAACCGTCTAATTAGATGATTCAAAGAGACTTTTTATCAATCGGAGTTCTGTTTTCTAAAAGATTGAATCATATGTATACAAATAAATGTATAAATATAAAAAATTGTAAAATTAAGATTAAAAACGGATAAATTTCAATTTATTTATCCTTACAAATTTTGTTGTACGTTAGTTTATAGAATAGCCACGGTTGAAAATTTTACAATGATCTCTAACGATTGTAATAAAAATATTACAAAATTCGATAAAGTTGCTTGGAAAGTATACGATTTATGAAACGTGTTCTATATTTAGTTTCGAAAATTGGAATAATTCTTGAGTACGTTTTATATTTTAAAAAACGTTTAAACTTTCTTATCTATCACGTTTGATCAAAGATTTTCATCCTTGTACTCGATAACGTTATTATTCGTACGTTAACAGCGAAGTAATTACATTCCCCAATATTTGGAAATTGAATCAACGATATATGTACATTTTACGTATTTAAACATACGTAAGGAACGATGATGCCTACAAAGTATAATTTAATATATTTACGTAAAGATTCGTTATCGTTCGACTTATCGCTCAAATTAGATAATAAAAAACTCTTCTTAAGAAGCACATAATTTCTATTCGTTGCAAATGAAATTAGATGAAAATTATTTATCATTCGTCTGCATTATTTATAAACGTTTAAAATATTTATTAATTTTTAACATATTTTGAAATAGAGCTGAAAATGGCGTTAATGGATCCGTCGAATCTTGCGCTCGTTACAATTCACCGGTGCTCTCGAATTATTTATCAAAATAAAACGAGTATGTTCGTAACCTTTGAAATGTAAAGAAAAGGTTTCTCGACAAGTGTTCATGTAAAAAACACCGACATTTTCCTGGAATACCGAAAATTCATCGGATGGTCTTTTAAGACGTCGCAGTTTCCGCGACTGTCGTGTTCGATTTATCTCGCTCGTTCCAGTAGTAGTAATACCGAAGCTGTCGGCGAGGATTTTCGAGAAGTCCCTCAAGCACCTGTCCGTGACCTTTCGACACCCGGTGCACCTCCGAGGAGGAGCGGAACACGCGTGTGTCACCTCGTGAGTCTTCTCCTGGCTCTCCTCCTGGCTCTCCTCCTGGCTCTCCTCCTGGCTCTCTCCTGTCTCGGCAGAATCGCCCAGGATATCGTCCGTGGACTATTTCACGCTCAGCTACTCCGTCGTATCTCATTTTTGGTCCGTCTCCTCGAGCTTTTTGGAGCTTGCGTTAGTCCCCGACCCTCTTTCGAAGGTATCTCTCGAATTCATTCTCCACCGCCGGTGATTGGCTTCTTTTCCGCTCCGCCCGAGATCCTCGCAAGCTCCGCTTCCCGGTGGAAATACCGGAACGATAGAAGGTATCGTTTGGCCTCAACCGTTAAGCGTCCGTCGACGTTCGGGGGTCGAAGAACCGCGAATTTATTACTCGCGAATTCGCGAGATGCGCTCCGGTTGTTTATAAAAGTACACTTCTCGGGATGTTCGAGCGAACGTAAAGTATTATTTTTACGTTGAGAATTGGTATACAAGGTAATCGTACGCAAATACGGATTCGTTTATCATCGATGACCCGAATCGATTACGCAAGGAAGCGAAGGTAAAAGTAACCGTTAGATTTAAAAGTAATTAAACTTAATATTAGGTCTTTCGTTCGTTTTTGATAAACCAGGTAATTATGGAAACAAGTTTAGGGAAATAAAAAATGTATGCCGAATAAAGCTACGAAAAATGATACTATTTTGTCGCGTAACCGTAGAGCCTAAATATTGGTGAGAAAAATAAAAGGAAAATACGAGGAAAATATGTGAAAAGTAAAAAAAAAATATGGAGATGAGAAATTTTGTGCCTTTTATTCTTTTACTCGTAACCGAGTTGCTCCGAGCGATACAATATTACGTATACGAGTAAATGACACGCGACTTGATTTATCGGCTCATCTCGCTCTTATTTTTATAACTTTTATTCTCACGCGAAGCTAACTTTCTGGATTTATTTGTCCGCGCGTGGCACGAAAGGTCATTCCGGTGACAAGATGTAATTTGGGACTCGCGTTTCGTTTCGTACTCGTGCAATTAACCGCTGCCGAAAAAAGATTTAGTCGATGCATCGAGTTTTTTTTATTTTTAATTCTTCCTCTGTCGCTGTCAAATATGTACACTCGGCTCACGTATCGCGTACAAAAGTAAAACGCCGAGACCGAAAAAACTTTTTTTTTCGACCTGCGAGTTCGCGGTACGTCGTGTATTCCTGGCCAATTTTCATCCAGGAGATAAAATTATATAACTTAAAATTAAACTTCCGAGATAATTTCCATATTTATCGTATTTATCGTATTTATCGTATTTATCGAACGAGTACGAGAAAAGTTCAAAAGCGTTCGTTCGTTCGTTAGTTAGAGATAAAAATATATGCAACGATTTTACTCCTCTTGCAACTGTTAATTTACAGTATATAAATTTATGGAAGCGATTCTTTTCAAGTATCGCGAAACGTTAAAAGTCACCAACAGCGAAACGATTTTTTCCTTGACATATAGAATCGATCGATATTTTCTTAGGACAATTTTGAAAAATCTAATTTAAGTATCGAGCGAAAAGAAATTACGTTGGTACGCGCGTCTCCTTGTTAAAATTGATAAAAGTCTTTGCGAACCCTCAAAATCAGAAATTACATTTTAAACGCGAAATCGGCGACTAATCCTTTCTTTCGGGGTCTTCTCGATCATTAAAAGGTTCGAAAGGTTGCTTTGCTTACGTAAATAACGCAAAGCTCGGAAACGCGGAAAAAGTTGGCTCGCTTCGAGCAAATTATTTACAGCGTTAAACAGTTTTTCGTAACGAAAAATGATTATTCCACCGGAAAAATGTTCACTTTTTGTTTTGTTCCTAATGCATTCGGCCGCATTCCAGATCGTAGGAGAAAACGGTCGCCTCGCGAAAACGTATTTTGCGGTCTACCCGAGCCGTTGGATTCTCGCTTATTACAAATGTCTTTATAATCGCCATTTAATTCGTAGCCGTACGCAGACTCGGAAGCGCGAGAGAATTCCGTTCTCGACGCCGCAAACTTATCTCATTTCTGTAAGGTGTATTCCTAATTGTAGTTATCGTCTTGGCCGGTACGCGTAACTCCTCGACCGTTGCACTCGAATTTCTCTCCGCGTACTTTCCTAGTTTATGGATTTTCTCTCTGCCTCGTTACCTTTCCGTCGGTCCTGGGAATCTTCCCAGGACGCTTCCAAGGCTCGACGATAATCATTTAACCCGTCGGAGGAACCGATTTCGAACGATTTAATTAAAAATGTAAACGCGATGTAACTCACCGCGACAAAAAATCCGAAGCTTCCCTCGTCACCCGCGTCGAGGAGTCGCGCAAAAGGAGTCGAGAGCGATTCACACGCGCGCGGCAGAGTTTAGCGGAAAAAAAAAGGTGTCCTCCTTCGCTCTCTGGAGCCGATCGTTGCGCGGCTGCGTTTTCGGAGCGAGAGGAGGGAGAGAGCGAGGGAGAGAGCGAGGGAGAGAGGAGGGAGAGAGGAGGGAGAGAGGAAGGAGAGACCACGGAGAGACGACGGGGAGACGACCAAGAGGCAGACGTGGCCCCGGGCGAAATCGTTTTGCTCGAGGGTTCTCCGCTGCTCGTTGGAGTTGGCGAGTGAGACGGAGAGAAGGAAAATACTGGATGCTCTCGTTGCCTCTGGAGCACCATTTTACCTTCTGGGTCTTCATTTTCTTGCATTCTGTTTCGATTTCCTTTATTCGTGTTTATTATTTGTTTTACCCTCTTTCGATATTCGCTCTGTCTTATAAATTTTAGCGGAGCCAAACCGAAGAGCCAAACGATTTTACTTTATTGTATTTAATTTTATTTTTGCTTTTCGATACTTTCCTTAACCGTTTTCGTATCGTATCGTTAAATTTAGTTAAATGTAGAATTCGTAAATGCACCGAATATAATGATCCGGAGAAACAAAGGAAACGAGTTTTATTGTAAATAACGTTAGTTTTTGATATCGTTGATCGTACGGTATTTAAATATTAAACTTGTCCGGTTTGGAAATATTTTCAGCAATTTGAACGCTACCATCGGAATAAATAAATATGGTATAATCGAGAATTAAAAATAAAAGCGAGAAAAACGATAACATATAAACGTCGCGAACGATAAAATAAACTATTTTGCGTTAAACAATCGAAGAAAGTACGAGGTGAAGGAATAATCGTGTATCCGTTTGCAGATTTTAAACTTAAAGCTTCCAGAACTGCGGGAGAAAAGCGATACTCTTTAGTTCAAAACAAATAGAAAGTACTCGACGAACGGAAGCTAAACTTTAAGTTGCCGTCTACTGACCATACGAGTAGGATCCTTTATCAGAATGTGATATCGCTCGAATCTTTCGACTACTTTGCGCTTCCGAAATCCGATAGGCTATTTGTAAGGGAACTCTAATGTACCAAATACGCGATTATTTATTTATAGACATCCGATATAATTTAAATAAAACGACGCAAATGGAAAAAGGAAGCTGAGCGGAAAATTTTCTATAATGAAACTTATGTGTCAGAAACGAGTTAAAGAAATATTTTATTCAAAAAGAAAACTCTTTCGCAGTTTGTCTATTTTTCGATCGGGTACGAGTCGCGGTCGAGTTTGAAACGCCTACCTATGTTTATTTATTCGGACACTTTTCTGTAAACTCCCGTTCGGTAGTCAAAAGGAAACCGCAATGTTAACCGACGTCGTTCTACTTAACTTTGATCCACACTTTCGTCCTATTTTTCCCGTAAAACATCAATGCGTAAAATATATTTTTTTTTTCTTTAGCGCGTTTATGGAATATAGTTTTTTTACGGAAAATTATGCTTTTTTAGTTTCCATTCCAATTATCACCTTCGTTGCTAGTTTTACATTTTCGTTGCAAAAACGAAAAAAAGGTAAATGTTTTAAAACAGTTTTGCGTATGAAAGAAATATTTTAAGTTAAATGAATCGTTATTATACCGTATTCGAAAGACATTCCAAAAAAGATTCTTTTTAAAAGTATGTGTAATTAAAAACAGATTCGTCCGATGTGTACAGAGTTATTCGAATCTAATTAAAAATATAATTAAATTCATAATTTACAAAGGAAATATTTATATTCAACGTATATTTTAAAATAATATTATTTTCTATTCGTAAGAGGTTTCGCATCGGGAAATATTTATCTAAATGCCGTAATAATTTATCAATTTTCTAAATATTTATATATTATTGTTAGAAATTCTGTTTTAATTCAACGAATAGTAAAAAAAATATGTTACGTGTATTTAGAAATTATTTGCTTTTCTATGTGAAACAAGATAATTAACAATAAATATGCATTATTAATTCGTTTAAAATATTTATTTTTTAATTATACTAAAAATAAAGTTTGAACAAATAAAAAATTCATTAAAAGAAATTTAAAACGTGTATTACGGGTAATTTTTGGAATTCCTTGTTCATTTAAAGTTACGAGTCGAAACCTTCCGTATCGTCGAGATACATTATTTTAGCCACCAATGCTCATTTGGATAATTTCGTAATACTCTCAGGGAATTAAAAATTAAGCGAATCGTTATTATCGTCGAGGAACTTAATTCGCGTCTTAAAGGAAATTGTCCAACGTTATTCTTTTTACCACGAACGAGATAACTTTTCGTATCGAAACGATAACTAAAATTTACTACTATTCTGAATATAGCGAGCAACATTTTTCACGGATGTGTGGTTGAGTACGAAAGAACGAAGTGCATCGAACGAGCAAACGAACTCGGAAAGGGAAAAGTATCTCCTCGCGAGGGTGAAGAAGAAGAAGAAGAAGAAGAAGAAGAAGAAGGAGAAGAAGAATCTCACGAGCGTCTTTCGCCAATGTATCGTTAGTCGAGTGCCAAAGTTTACATCTCCGTAGTTCTAGAATTATATTTTTTCTCGTTCGCATCTTCGCCAATTCAATGATCTGTTCTCGTTGAGGATATTTTCAGACGTAATTATAGCTACGAAAACATTGTAGAACTTTCGTACACGGCCGTGGTTTTCCCAGCCGATGACGATTTTCGTTAATACCTGTAATATTTAACGCGAGAAGTCCTTTCTTTTTCGGATACTGGCGTAATGAAAGGAATTAACGTATACTCGAGTTTTAGCGCAGTCGCGTAGATTCCGGAAGGAAGGAAATTAGCGCGAAGTATCCGAAGCACTTTTCTTATCGACCTCGTGATCCTGGTTTGAAATTACACAGCGAACGTGCGAATGTAATTTAGAAATAGAAAATCTCTTTGTCCGAGGACGCCGGATAAAAAAATCCTACTCTACTCGGCGAATTAATTTAGGAGTCGAAGGGTTAATTGTTACCCGGCACATTGGAGGCACCCGCGCACACCCCGCGCACACCCCCGCGCACACCCCCGAGCACACCCCCGAGCACACCCCCGAGCACGCATCCATTCCTCCTTGTACACTCGCACTCGATTCTCTCATTCCCATCGTGTGTTAACCATTGGTTTCTCTCTCTCTCTCTCTCTCTCTCTCTCTCTCTCTCTCTCTCTTCCGCTGTCTCTTTCCCTTTTTACCGTTGTTCCGCTCTCTTTGCGTCCTCGACTTTCATTGCCCTTTCCCGCGTTGACTCGCACGCTGGTCTTTATTTTAAAAAATCAATATCGCCCGTCAAAGCGGCTCCGGCTACTCTTTCGCTCCTTCTCTCTTCTTCTCTCGGTCTCTTCGTCTGTCTGCGCTCCACGTTAGCCTGGCCCCCATGCGGCGATCTTTTATAGCGAGTGGCGCGCGAATGCGCAATGAAGATGCATTTCTACTCGTCGTTGGTCGTTGTTGCATTCGCCGAGTTGTTCGGGAACCATTGTTTTTTCCGCCCAGCTTTTCTCTCGATGGATGTGCACATTTTTTTCTTCCCAGTTTTCTACTTCTGGAGCTTGATTTATATTTCGTGGTTCCAACGAAAAAACGATATCGGAACGATTTGCCCTTGTTGAGCTTCTTTGGTAACTTGCGTTTTATCTTTCTCGTAAATGTGTTAAGTCACGTACGTCTATGCGTGTGTTTCGATCGGAACATTTCCGTTTAAATGACCGGTTCGAAAAAATGTGGAAAAAGTTTTTCCAACTCTATTTTCGTAAACTCATTTTTGATAATGCAATTTTACGCGTTTCTATTTTTAATATTTTGTTAATTACTTATCCAAGAACGCATTTTATTCTTTTCTATTCTATCGCGTAAAAATTAAAATTTTTAAATTTTCTATCTACAAAGTTTATTTTACGCATACGAATATTAAACTTTGCCGTAGACTTCGTATATATTAATTACATAAATTCTGCATTTAACGTAAACAAATTTTTTTTGCAATGGTATACGATCGAAAAACTTTTTAATGTAAAAGAATTACGTATTTAATAAATTTATTATTCGTTCGATTATTCAACGAAGAGATTTTCAGTACTTTCGAAGGCAATTGTATATTATGATAGCGGATGGTTTGGAAATTCATGTGTAAAGGTGAACTACTGGCCAATAATAACGAAGACGTATTTTTATTCTCTGTTTTTAACCGGTTATTCTCTCGCCGTGTTCTTTTGATTTCATTTTTCTCTTTCTAAGTCGTTCTTTGTTCCATCGAGGTAATAAATATAACGAAATATAGAAAAAACACATATCGTTTGAAAAATTATTGTTCTCGAGCCAACGAAACATTCGAACTTGCAGTTTTTTTATAATTTCTAAATAAAAATTTTTAAATAAGAGATATCGAAAAGTAAAATATACAACATTGTTTATCCGTTATGTTCTTTTTTACGGTACGCGTATTTTGTAAGTTTACAATTGTAATTGCCTAGTAGTAATTTTGACAAAGTGGAAGAAAAGTGAAAAAAAAGTAAAAGATATTTACGAACGTGACAAATGTTTTCCGGACTCGTTTACCGCGCCTTTCAAAAATTTGCATAATTTTGCTTTTCTTCGTTATCTCAAACGATATCTTCATGTAACGACCGATTTTATTAATTATAAGATACTGGATTTTAGATAATAATTTTATTTAGATTTAATTAAACGTATTAAACACCGAATATTGTAATTAAAATAATATTAAAAATAAATAAAAACGTTTTCAAAGGATTTTTAATTTTCAAAATTTTTCAACGCGATTGATTCTTTGAATATTATGATTATTATATTATTGCTCGCAGGGATACGCGATTTACGACGTAGCAGCAATTTTGTAATCACAATAGTTAAATTAAAATGAATCCATTCCGCTTTAATAAGAGAAGAGTATCCATTCTCTTTGGCGCTCCCTCGAAAACTCGCGTTCGATCTCCTTCGCTAATTTTACTCATTTTAATTTCCGGCTCCGGCTGATTTTTCCCTCTCGTGGCAAGATCTCACATAGTTTGACGGTTAGAAGATAAGTCGGACGGGCCCCTGCAGTGGAAGATTCACATAGATTCACGATAAATACCCTCCGCGGAAGAGAGCCGACTTTGCTTTTGCCTTTTCCTCTACCGCACCGATGGATCCCGAAAAGTTTCCTTGCCGCGGCAAAGAAGATTTAAGAGCTTCGCGCAAGATTTTCCTTGAAACTATACCCATCGTTTGTTCTTTCCCTGGAGTTGCGGAGGATGAAAAAAAAGGCCGGTCTGAGACTTGGGAGAGGCGTAATCGGTAATCCCCTTATGGCCCTACATTTTTCGTACTTTGAGAGATTTGTCGAAGATTCCAGTTAGTTTTGTCGGGATTTCGCCTCTTTTATAGGTTTGTTTTTAGTTAAATTTCATACTCTTATCTTTAGGATTGAACGGTAGACGCTTTACGGCTATAGCCTTTATTTTTCATACCGTGCATTAGAATCTAATGGATGATCGGCCTTTGACTCCCGAGTACTGTACGCGTTCGTAAACCCGATATTTAATTCAATATTATTTCGAAATATCGTGATTCATTTTTCTGAGAGGATCGAGTAATTTATTCGTATTTATGCGATTATTACGAGCGATTAGCGAACCTTGCGCCAAATATTCTTTTATCGTAAAGGTGAACTTGCACGATTCGAATGTGTAAGGGGTCGAGATGAATTTTTTATTTTAATATAAAACTAATAACTCCATTTAAATTATTCCGGATAAATTTCCTATAAATTTCGCAAGGATGAATTATGTTGCGTCACTTCGAAAAATTAAATTTTAAAATAATTTTAACATTTTTTTACTTAAATATTATAAATAACATCGTAAATATTACGATAATAAAATTTAATTTATTTTTAATATTACGCTTGTTTATTAAAATAAAAAAAAGATTATTATAATTTAAATGTATTTATTAAATTAATACGAATTAATTTATCCGCGTAGTTTTCTTTTTATCGAAAATATCGATATTACATAAATTTTATAAAACGAATATAATGTAATTCCGTACGTTCAAAATTAAATTCGTAATAATTACGCTTCGTATCGATTCGATACTTTTAAATCTTATAAAAAAAATGTATCGAATTTAAATTGAATAAATTTAAGAACTAAAGAGAATACAAATCTGTTAACAGCAGTAATTAATTATATTATTATAAATAAATGTTTATTCATTCATTACGCGAGGTTAAAAAAATTACGTACAAATTCAAGCGTTCGGATTTTTAAAATATTTTTATAAAATAAAAAATTGTGGGTAACAAGTATATCTAATTTGAAATACTTTTTAATAAACACCGTTACAAATTTAGCGAACGCAGAGATAAAAGGTTTGCACGGTTCCGTAAATAAAAACACAATAATCGTTTATAAGCTTACAGATTCTTACTCGCGAAAGCAAGTAGATATTATCGCCTCGAACTCGGGTATTTCATTCCACTTTACATCTTTTTTGTATTTAATTCGATAAACGGAAGGGTCGTCCTCGATATTTTAATACAAGAATCCAAATAAACGCTTACATTCGCGATACGTCTCACAATCGAGCGTAAAAATTTTTCATGGCGGATAGCCTTCGACGGTTTCTTGTACTCGTAGAAAATTATCTTGCTTTATAAACTGAATTGAACGACGGAAAACGTATATTCTCGTAGGAGTAAATCACAAGCTTCGTAGGAAAGCTCCATAAAGTCAAAATTCAGCGTCGTCGAAAGAAAGCTAGACACGCTCGCTCCATTTATCGTTCGACTACTCGAACACGGAGCTTCAAGTTCAGCTGTCGAGATAAGAGCCGAGGATAGTCTTGGATGTTCCCGCGTAAGACAAACGCGAGTTCGTTTGTTTACCCGAAATCGTTGGAGTCGCGCGCATTTTCCATCACTTTTTCCGTTTTTCCGTTTTTCCGTTTTTCCGTTTTTCCGCTCTTCCGCTTTTTCGCTCTTCCGCGTCTTAAGAAGGTGCCGAAGGAGTGGGGGGGGGGGAGGAGATTCTCCGGAGTGCATTCGATGACCCGGTGGGAATATATTCGCGTCGCAGATTTCTCGTCAAAGTAATGGGATTCGAAGGAGAGTAAAAGTTTACGCATTCGCGTTTTCCACGAGATATATTTATCGTTTTATACTTTCGATCTCAACTTATTTACGGAGTTTTTACTCGTTCCTTTATTCGACATTTATTTTATAATAATATCGTTCAAAGAGTTGTTTTATATACAGAGGATACAGAAGATACGGAAGATACGGAAGATACGGAAGATACGGAAGATACGGATTCGAACGGCATTTTGAGTAACCGTTGCATCGATTCGCTCGGATAATAAAAACAAAGTCCTCTCGTCCAATATTCGTGAAAAAAATTTGTTTTTGTTTTACCGTTCGTTTCTCGAATTTCCGTACGAATTTGGGTTATTCGTTCGAAAGCAACATTAACGAGTATTTGCCAAAAACTCGTTGAAAAACCCGTCTCAACGGAAAATAAAGGATTAAAATTTGGATACTCTACGTTTCTTACAACTGGTGGTACTTTCGCGTAATCGACGCCGGTCATTACATTTCCATCGAGGTCGAAAGATTCGAAAGATACAAGCATACGTGTATTTATGAACCGAAACCAGTTATATTTCACGGGGAATTTCGCATTCGCAAGGTTGAAACTCGAACGGAAATTCATTCTTCGTGTTTCCGTGCCTCGATATTTTCAGCAGCTCGCGCTTGGCACACGCGTAATTTGGGGGTGGAAGCGAGATCGAGAGCCACGAACGTACAAGGGAGGAAAGCGCGACGTCGCGTACATCAGATCTCCATTTGTATTTTCTATTTCTAATTTGCGTTCGTAGAATCGTAAGATACCGCTCGGTCGGATCGGCGTGAAATCCTCCACCCGGACAAACCCGAACTCGCCACACTCCCCGGGACAATGAAGCGCGTGACCGTTTTCGAGGACACGCGAAATATTCCCTGCACACGCGCCTGGATTCCACTACTGTTGCGTGTGCGGTTACGAGATTCCTGAGGTCGCGTGCCCATTCCAGGCCGCGCGTAGGGTAAACTCAGCGGGGAATTTAGGAATTAATTGTAGATGGTCGGCTGTGTTGGAATTGTTATGTAATTTATGAGCGTATGGGTTAACAAGGAAATCGCGGGCTCGATTTTTTCCTGCATTTTAAAGGTGGAGAATCGACGTCGTTCCTCGTTTTTTACTCTCTCTCTCTCTCTCTCTCTCTCTCTCTCTCTCTCTCCTTCTCCGGTAATTTACTTTGTAACGAATTGTAACGCGATACGCTCCGAAACAACGACGTAAGAAGAAGGACGGTTGAAATATCGTCGCCGGCGAACTCTCAATTTATATCTAAATAAATCCACGCGATTTTTAACCCGGCATAACAAAAATATACGGAAAGGCGAAGCGAACGTATCAATTTACCCCTGTGCTCGCGGCGTACAAAAGCTATCGACCGAACGATTCTTCTGCCCAAATAATTTGCGTCGAAAGAGAAACAAAACGAAAAAAAAATGTAAAAAATTCGCTTGTCCCCGGCGGGTACGGTTGTGTCGGTCGGTCGCGAGGAGGAAGATTGATTTTTAACCGTTTTACGGTCCGTTGTAAAAGCACGCCAAGGTTCATCTTTGATGGACCGATACGCGTATATTTCCCACGCTTTCGACGCACGGGTGTATAAAAATATAAATGGATGTAGGACGCGTTGCCCTTCCGATAAAAACCGAGAGTGCAAAATATTTCCCGTGGCGGCGGTCGAGGATACACTTGCGCAAACAAAATGCAAATGGGCCAAGCCGTGTGCACGAGGTTTGGCAACGCTGCGAAGGTACTGGGATCCTTGTCTCTCTCTCTCTCTCTCTCTCACTCTATCTCTCACTCGCTCTCTTCGCTCTTTGGGAGTGCGCGAAAGCTCGGGACGAAGGTTTGCGAGAATACGGTACGCGCGAAAAGGGGAGAGAAAAGCGACGCGACGTAGCGGATGATAAAGCGAACGCGCGAAGACGTAGACAAAAGAGGACCTTGGTGTATATGGTATTAAAACGAGACCTTGCTCGGGGAGAGACGGCGAGAGACGACGAGAGACCAAATTTCATCATTCTCCTTTTTTAATACTATTTATCGTTGGCCATAATTTACCATCTTAATTACAGCCGTATGTAAACGTCTTAAAGAGTAACCGATGTTGACGAAGCGTTCCGTCGCTGATTCCGCTGACGATCTGTAAAATTAACGGAAACATTTACTTTAATTAGAACGAGGAGTAATTTATCTGTATACGATGGGTAAGAGCTTCGCTTTAAGGATTCCAAACGTTATTAGATGCGCGGGAAACAAATTTAAATCATTGATTCGATACTTTACCTTTCGTACGCGATGAATTTTCTCGATATGGAATATCTTTTATTTTTTGGAAATTCATATGTAACAAATTTTATAAAGAAATGATAGTTTTGTAATGTTAAATTAATTGATAAATTTTCTGATTTTTTTTAATTTTCTTTTAGCGATACGTATAATACGAGAATTTTATTTTGGGGTAATAATTAAAATTGACGGAAATATTATTGAATAAAAAATTTTTCTCATTTTATCGAAATAGTATTAAAAAGTAAATTTTCTCATCCGATAATGTCGATACGACCATGTACCTTTTTTAAAAATAAATTTCGAACAGCTCTGATTTGATTTTTATAAATATATAAGTTTGAACTTACATATTGTTGAAATTTTAGATACAGTTTGCGAATAACCTACATAACATCGGTACTAGCTCGGATAAATGATGTTTGTTTGAATGCAGTTTTGAATTTAGTTTATTTCTAAAGTATTTATCTATTTTGATAACCAATGTTTTAAAATTTTTTACTTTTTATTCGTTCTCGTGCCGAGTCGAGAAATGGTTAACGTAAATTATAATTTCAAGTTTATAACTTTTAATTGAATTGAAATAAACAATGTAAGTTTATAAATTTTTTTAATTTAGCGATTTACTTTTGTTTATTTTGATTTATTTATTAATTACTTTTATCAAATATTATATATTCGTTAAATTTATTCATTAACAAAGCATTCGATGATTCTGTAAATATTAAAAGTAACTTTACAATTTATAATTGTTGCAATAAATTACACTTAGTTTTAAATTTTGATATTTTTTAATATTTAATTTGTAACAAAGAAAATTATTTGTATAATAACATAAACTTTATTTACATGCATAGCGAATGTTATATTAGAACAAATTATTTTATTATACAAAGTTTGTATCTAACAATTTTTTTCGATTAGATTTAATCGTTATTATTAATATATTAATATTAAAATTTTGAGAAATGATCCAAAGAATAATTTTAATTAAGCTGAGTATATAATATCGGGTCCAATATAATTTTAATTAAAATTATAATTTCTTAACGAAACTTGCGAATTAAATACAATAGAATTTGCAAAATTTGATTCATGTAGCTTATCATATTTGAAAATACTTAATGTATAAGATGATATTATCTTTAATTGGCTTTATTGATTTAATACAATTGTATGTAAGGTAATTTGTTAGATTGCTACATTATAAGTTATATTTTCTATGGTAATTTTAACATTAATCGATGCTATAGTTATGCCTAGAGTTTTTAATATTGTTGGTTAGCATTTAAATGGTAACGAATTCAGTGTAATTTCTTTATCTAACCGATGAAACACTTTTTTTCTTTAACTCTCGATTCTAATTCCCGATTTTCCGTTTATTCATAGTAATTATAAACATGAAACTGGACTATTCAGTTTATAATTATCGAATTGAGATTATAGAACTATACGAAACAAATGAAATTGATATAAGTTTATTTTTTGTTACGTGGAAGAAGTTGTAAATTATATCAAATAAAAATAATATAAATTAATCCTCGTTAGAACTAAAATTCGATAAAGCAAATAATTTCTGTTTATTACTAATCTGTATAGTATTATTTTAAAGTTTTGAAAAATAAAAGGTTTGTGTTTTAAATTACCTTAATCATATAATAAATTATTAATAATTTTGTATGCATTACGTGTACCATTTTAAAAATATTTATATAAATCGCGTATTCGAATATCAGTCGGAAATTTGAAGGGATTATCTTAATTCATGACCTTGTCTCTCGTCACTTCTGACCGATGCAGTTCCATTCCAAGTAATAGTCGTCGATAGGTTCAATTAAATTACCTCAGTTTATGACGGAGTTCAGCTATAAAATGGTAACCAATCTATAATAGGTTTTGTGTCCACGAACATCAATTAGTCGAATTCGCGTGTATTTTGCTTTGCCAAATGTCCAAACTTTACCGAAGCTGACCAGTTCGCATTATTATGAAATATTATTTTTCTCCCTATTTTGGAATAGTGTCAGCTCCTTTGAATTATACTTTGTACCCGTATAATCATCACTCGTAATATTTTATGGAGCGTAATACAAATGTTTATAATCTCGGTGTCGATCGACCAAAGAAACTCGACGAATATGAAAATCCATATTGGTATTTATTTTTCATAAATAGTCATAGATTATTTCAATCGTAATTTACGAAATTATTCATAATTTGTATATAAAAATTTTGAAAATCATATTTAAATAATTTTAGTAAAAATTAAATAAATTGTGCGCTAATTACGAATAAATATTCGAATAATCTCAAAATTAACACAATAGTTAAATTTATGTAGCGCAACACTATATTTATACATAACTCGAAACTCGTTCGTTAGTTACAAACGAATAATTCACAAACAAAATTTGATTCAATTTTTTCAATATTTCATTCATGTTATAAGACAATTAAAACTATAATACGGCAATAAAAAAGCGTATCGTTAGCGAATTACACTAAGTTTCATCGATACAATATTTTTGATTAGCAATTTGTTAAACAAAACAAGAATCGATAATTTTAGCTTGATCGCTAAAACAGCTAAGTAGCAGTTTAAAACAAATGAGCGCGATTTCGCTAATTTACGTGAAATCTAAAAAAAAAATGTACTAAAAAAATTGCGAGTTCTGGTGAGTAGCGCAATCGGGAGCTAAGCGAAAAAAGTAACACGGAACGGAGGGAAAAGGATGAAGACAAGGAGAACGAGATGGAATAACGTCGGTGTCGCGATTCGTTCACTCCACCCATACGGGGTTCAAACTATAAAAAACGTACGACGACGACGACGACGACGACGACGACGACGACGACTCTTCGCCTATATTCGTTCGAGCTGCAAAACTCGACGTAAAACTCATGAGTCCTACGAAGTTTACATCAACGTGGCGACATTTGCCTAATCGCTTTTGAAAAGAGAGGAAAAGGAAAACCTACCGGGGAACGATGTAAATGTACTTATGTCCCTTCGTTAAAGAAATTAAAATCTCTCTCGATAATATGAAGGATCAACGATAACCCGAATCAGAGAATAAATTACATTTACCAGTGATAATTATTAAACGTGGAAATTGGTAAAATAGTCTCTAATCGAATCGATGAAAAAAAATTTAAGTTACGACGAGTTTCTTATTACTGTATTATTATTATTATTATTGTTATTATTATTGTAATTATTATCATTATAATCACGAGGGTAATAAAATATTAGTCACCTCGAACGCGATAAATATCTCGTGTAAATATTTTTGTGAATTTATTCGTTTATCTCGCGTTGAAATCATTCGCGTGTAACTTGGTACGGTAATGTACACGCAGGCTCGCTTTATACAAGCAACGCTACAATCGATTATTATTCAACTTCATTCAGTTTTTTTCCACGCGGATAATATCGGAACTTAGTTTACTTTGCTCGTAAGTTGAGTGCGTCGAGAGAAGATTACGCGAAATGCACCTTTGCGTTAGATTCGCGTTAGAAATACGACGCAACGAATTTTCGCGAGCGTTGCTCGATTGCAAAAGGTAAAAAAGCAGAGCGGAACTGTATAAATAATTATCGCGTATTCGACATTGATAACGTAAGTTAAGGAGTAGTTGGTCTTATCGTTAAGCTACGGGAAAGAATCGATAGAACGTGTCCCGAGCACTTTCGTCTTTTTGTCCGTCGTTACGCGTCACTCCGTCAAAAACCTTAGTCACCAAAACAAAAAATATAAAAAATCTATACCGAAACGATCGAATGTACCGCTCGTTAATGTTCCTCGATTCTCTCTCTTGGAAAATATCAAAGAGCATCGAAAAAGCGTCGTTCGTGACTCTAATGAAAATCCATGAAGCGCGAAGGGCGGCGCATCAATCATGCGCCACGAGTTTGTGTACAGTGTGACCTGGAACGGAAAAAAGAAGGGAACGGACGATGGATGTTGCGAGAGGGAGCGAGAGGGAGCGAGAGGGAGCGAGAGGGAGCGAGAGGGAGAGTGCGACGCTGACAATGAGACTGACCCGGTGATTATAACTTTAATGGGCCGTTAGCTGGCGCGTTTTCGTGCAGCCTGGTAAATAAATGTTGCAACCGTAGCCGCCACCAGATGTAATCGTGACGTCCGGAAGTCGGGAAAATTTTTGGGCGTCGACTCGCGGAAATAATACACGAGTCGCGTTTCGGGTTGGAGTTAATTTATGCGGGTGGAGATGCGGATCGTCGAGATTATCGTTCGGGCTATTAACGGATGGCTTTTTAGAAAGTAGTTCTCGACCTTTCCAAAACTGGAAATTCGAACGTCGACCGCGTTCGAGGATTTTCGTCGTCCGTCCAATTCGTTCGGACAGTCGAGGCTTTTTCTCTCGAATGGTTAAATTATAAATAAAAATATCGCTTGTTTCCCTCGTTTCGTCTATCCGCGTCTCCCGCACCTTTCGAATCGCGCGATAAACACCAAACCCGACAAAAATAAAATTTACCGTAATTCGAACCGTCAAACTACTTTTTTCTCGATTGGCGGCATTTTTACGTCCGTCGTGATCATCTTCGCGACGAGCGAATATACCGGAGAATTCAAGATACGAAGGAGAGAGAGAGAAGGAGAGAGAGAGAAGGAGATGAGCCTTGACTGGCGATAATCGAAGGACCGATACATTTTTATTTATATATTTTCCCGAGTGCAAAGAGTCGCCTCGATCGAGATGGATCGAGATGGATCGAGATGGATCGAGATGGATGGAGAAGCTGCGAGCTCCGGTCCAAGGCCGAGGAAAGCAATCAATTTTCGGAGGAAGGGGACATCCGATGAAAGCTCGCCCGAAAAATTCGTCGTACGCGAGGCTTTTCTTAGCCTTTTTCCGGCGCGATATTTCAGGCCTCGGGGAAGATCGACGCGGTTCCTCCGCGTTTGCACAAGCGACGAGTTTATGGTAATCCAAGGTACTACTACACTCGTAGGTCGCGGCCCGGTATTTGGTCGAGACTGTGCGACATTGCGTTGCGAGGGGGCGAGAAAATAGAGGGCGAGTGGTAAATCCTCGTTCGCTCTCCGTTTTCCCTCGCTATTTGTCCTTTTATTCAGCCGCTTATTGTAGACCGCGTGCTTTTGTGTATATGTTTGCGTGTGTGTACGACGCTTTCGTGTTTTTTTCTTTAGTCGATAGTTTACTTTTCTCCTCGGTTATGCTCACTTTGGTTGAGTCCTAGATATATAATGGATTAGTCATCCGAATGATAATACTACGTAATCATGGTAAGTATGGGTAATCTTGATTAAATAATGGAATATCGTGAGGTATGGTTAAATATAACGATATCAAGGTAATTGGAAGTTTGTTGGGAAGTGAGTTGTTTACATCTATATCTCCTTTATTTAATTATGTTCCATCTTATAAATAAAGCTTTGGGAATAAAGGTAATTTCATCGTGTTTTTTTTCTTAAAATTAATGTTTTAAAACTACGTTATTTAAATATATTGCGGTTTAAATAACTCGATAGGTGTTAAAATTATTTCTATATATTTTATTCTATAATTTTTCAGATTATGCGTTCATAGTTGGAATCTAACTCAAATGATGTCATTTATAAATAATACGTATTTTATTCGTTAAATTATGCACAACATTTTTTCTAACAACTTAAGTTTATATTTTGCGTAAAAGATGAAAACCTCGTTAAAATATGTGTTAATTTAAAGTAACTTTTCGATTAATAGTAACGAAAAAATTGATGGATTTTTTTTTAAATAAAAAATTTATTTAAGTATTATAATATGTGTTACGAGCATATAGATTTTCTAGTTTAACCAAAGTGAATGATAAACGTATGCATGTTAAATTCGTTGTTTATCCGTAGTACGGATAGTCCGAACAAAATTTTAATATTAAATGTGTTATAAGTGTAGAGATGAAACCTTAATTATTTAAATTACGAGTATAAAATATTAAAAAAATGTAAAACCATTTTAAAATACTTTTTATTTTGAATAATTTCTTTTTCTTTTTTAGTTATGCAGTATTACTTTTTAAATAATAGTTTAAGTACCGTTACATAGACAACATATACGTTCGTTATTATCGATAATATGCGTTTTATGTGACTATGATTTTACTCATTGTATCGTCAATTGACACTGCAATATTTAAATTAGATTCAAATTATTTCCGTAAATAAAAGAGAAATATAATTAAATTTAATAATGAAATATTTTTACTAGAATAAATTCTTTTTGTACGAACTATATAAGAACGCAAATGATTTATTATTGACATTTGGTATACAAATATGAATTATAAATGTGTATTTTATTATTATTTCAAGCTTTATGAAAATACAAAAACTATTAAAAGTAAAAAAATACTTATTAATATAAATATTTTTCGAATGTAAATACAAAAAACTTTGTAAATAAATTTACTACGCGTATACACATATTTTCATTTACTTGTTGAATTAATTTTTATTCAAATTACCAATTAGTTTTCAGAAATTAATTATTCTATAATAGAGTTTATTGTTTTATATAGTACAAATAATGACTATTATTTAAAAAGTACAGAATTCAGTCTAATTTTATATAAAAAAATTGCTAAATTAAATTTTCTATAAATACGTTTAAATATAAATACATTATAAATATTCTATAAATACATTATAAAAGTAATGTAATTCTACTAATTTTGATAATAAAATCATATATTATGATAAATTTCAAATTCTAATATTATGCCATTCGATTATAAAATATATATGTTAACAAAAGATAATTAAACTAATAATACATAATTATTCGATCACTTACAGTTTCCAAAATTAGTATTCATCTCTTCATTCCCAAATTGCTATAATTAACCAATAATTATGTAAAAATCTATAAAGCTATTAAAAGTAAAATTTATGTAGAAAATTTATTTTTTTTTAAATAAATAAATTATGAAACTAAATTTATTGATTTGTAATTTATAAAAATTCGTTCCTATTCTCTAAATATTTAAAAAATTAAATATCAATTGTACCAAGTTAATTTACATGTTAATTTAAATAAAAGAATAAAAAATTATACCTACTCTAATATTCATAATTATTCATCCGATTTTGAATAAATAACAAGGGTTGTGAAATGATTTGAAATTAATCTCTCGATTAATTTTTTTAATTTCTCAGAATAGATTATCTTATATTCTCATCTCACTCACATTAAAATAGACTGGAGACATCTTTTCTGACAATTGTTAAGATGGGCGAGATTTCACGACAAAAGTTCAATAAAATTAATTATTAGAGCTGATACAGAGCTAATTTAAGGCACGTGCTTCAAAGCCTTCCTGGCTTATAAAATAAACAGTTATCGAAGCGATAGCGAAGCTCTACGTATAATTATATATCCATGAAAATCTATTTCGAGATAACGCGTAGAAATTCGTATTGAAAAGAAAATCGAGCAACTTGAATCATTTATTTGTTTATCAACTTTATCATAATTCTTTATAAATTTTATTCTCTGATATTTTGGTAACGAAAGTTTCGCAATTTTTAAATATTTATATAATTCTAATATAGAAAAAACAAAAATACCGTATTCTAAATTAAGGGCTTTCGAATCTTCTTGAAGAATAAAATTAAAGAATAAAAGAATTTTATAACTGTTTAAAAATAAAAAAATATTTTTGGTTTAGGAAACAAATATAATAAACAAAAATAACGATTAAGAATATTTTTACGTTTTAAATACATACCTAAACTTTCGAAAAAATCTTTATGCTATTTTGAAAAAAATTCATATAAAATTCAACGATTCGAAGATGTACGAAAGGTAATAAAATATTACTTTTACGTTTTTCTTGCAAATACGTAATGAGAATAAAAATATTACTTTTACGTTTTGTGCACAAATACATTTATTCCGTAATATTTTTCTAATTATTAATCGATATTAATATACTCAAATGAAAATAAAAGATAAAACTTTTGATGGAAAAAGTTAGAAAAAAATTTTACAAAAAATGTCATACAGTGAAGAAATGTATCTCCAATATTTAGCAAAATATATGGAAGCAAAGTAAAGTTGATTGTTTTAAATAAAAGTAGGAATCGAATGCTTGTTCATCGTTTACGTAAATACCTTATATAAAAACAATCGAAACTCGAACGTAGCCTTTAGCGAAGACTAAATTGAATTTCGAAATATATTATCTTTACATTATCTTTGCATAATCTTTATATCGTATATTTAGATGGGGAGGACTCCTAGTACCTTTCCTTTAGTTTTATAAAACTACTTTCCTACGTTTGCAACGTTACTTAAAACCGAATAACAATCGGATCTACTTATTCGAAAGTCTCGCTTTAAAACACTACGTCAAACTACGTCTTGTTGAATCAAGTTTTGTTGCTGCTCGAGTGGGACGCGGGATCGGAAGAATTCAATAACGATCGGTTTCCAGAGTGGTGAGATTACTCCGAGTACTTTATAGAGCACAGGGTTTCTAACTCAAACTCGTTCCAAAATCAGTCGATAAACCGCGCATGCGGATTATTGCTTTCATTTCAATCGCGGTACAAGGCACTTTCCGAATTTCCAACCGCACCCCCGAAACTTGCAGTTTACAAAGTAGGAAACGCTAACGAATAAAACGAAGCGGCGATGTTCGGTTTCAACCCGTAAAAACTGTCCGCGGTTGGAGATCCAAGGACGCCAAAATACCAAAATACAGGCGAAGGTCCGTATTTTTTTCCGTATTTTAAATGTAAAGTTAAAAACAGTACGAGGAAGAACCTCGAGTCGAAGAACGATGAAGAAATCCACCAGGAAATTCGAAGGATTGCATTAATTTCTATTCCAAGTCCCGAATACGAAGTTCATCTTAACGAAAAGCCGTGACGTTGATTTATTCGTCCTTTTAAAGTTCATGCGGGAATATTTACGGTAAAAAATCGATCGTCCATAGAAAAATACGTTGCAAAGTCGTGCAATTCATCGCTAAACTCATTTGTAAATTCCAATTCCGTTGTTTCATGAATCATCCGTTTTTATTATTTCTGGAACTGAGAATTTGATGCAAAATAGAAAAACGTATGGCTCGAATTAAAAATTGGCGCACGTACCGATGATATTCGGACTCATCTCTGTAAATAAGGTAGAGGGTAAGAGAAAGCTCCACGGTACAATCAGGCTTTATGCCAAACAGGCGCGCCACTGTCGACTGGCTCAACGCTTTCCGTCCTTTTCTCTTTCTATTGCCGACTGCCCTCCCCTCGCTCTCTCTCCCTCTCTCTCCCTCCCTCTCTCTCTCTCTCTCTCTGTCCCTCTCTCGCCCCGTGGGATTGCTTGGCAATTACAAGATGCGCGATAATCCCGCAGACTTGGCACCGAGTGCAGCTCGCGCTAACCCACCAAGATTAACACTTACGCGCGTGTTACTACTGGGCCGTGGCTCCATGCTTTATTGGCGCTTTCCTTCCTTCATTATTTTGCATCCATTTTGTATTTAGCCGCATTTTATAAAATGTAGCCTTGCAAATATTTCAACGCGACGCGGCTTTTGATCGGATCCGTTTGGTTGGGAGCCTCGACGGTAAGCTGCGACGCGCGAAAGCTGCTGAAACTTCGAGTTACGGCTGCTAATTTTAAAACATCGCCGAGACTAACTTGTATCGTAAATTGAGAGAAAATTGAGAGAAAATTAAGAGAAAATTAAGCGAAAATTAAGAGAAAATTAAAAGGAAATTAAGCAACTAACTTCGATTCTTTACATCTATTTTACATAATTTTAACGAGCTTTGTATAAAACATTTTCAGTACAATATTCCAAGAGTTTTGACGATATCAAAAATGTTAACGATTCTAATCGTTTTAGCACAAGTTCTAAACATCGACGCGGAATGAATTATGACTTCAATTTAGTTTTCCCTGCTACCGTAATTTATACAAAACTTGTATACAATTAAAATCTGTGAAGCGTTAGAAAATTAAAATATATATTTTTATTATAATAATACAAATTGTAAGTTTAAACATATATTTTCATTATATTATTTACCAATATCCGAGAATACTTCGAATTCAAACAAAAGTAAGATTCGTTTACTTTGTAATAACTTCCAATTTCTATTAACGTAATATAATTTAAATAAAGTTGTAAAACGTAATATTTGTATCGTAAAATATCGTAAGACTCAATATTCATCTATAACTTTTAATTTTATTTTCCAATGCTATAATTACTTTTACTTGAAATATAATAAAAGATCGCGATGTAATTAATATGTTTACACATTTATTTAAAAATTTTCTTGCAAATTCTTATTTATTAAATTATAAATGTAGCCGAAACCTTGAAAACATATATTTCATTTTAGTTTTATGAGATACGAATAAAATATTTATAAAACGATAATTGGAATTCTGTTAAAAAATAATACAATTTAAATGTACCGTATCGATGTTAGGAAACTTTTTACGTATGTATAACTTTATAAACGCGTTATTATACAAATGATGTCTTACGCGAACACCGAAGATTAAAGAGCCACGAAACTGTCCAGGACTCGGTATTATATCAAAGCTCGAGAAAAAATATAGTCTGGAAGGTCCGTAGCGACGAAGAACTTAAGACGGCAGAAAAGCGAATGAAAAAGTTCTACAGATACACACACTCGAATGTACACGCACAAATGTACATACGCGTATAAAAAAAAGCAGTGATGGAACGGCAAATAAGACAACGACGGATGAACCCGTTAAGATAAATGAGGTGAGAAAAATAAATAGTCTGAAGAAGTAAGATAAATACAAGACGCGAAGCGTCTGGGGAACGGCTGTGGTTGCTGAGAACGATGGTAAGAATGAAACGGAGTCGCCCGATGTTGGGGGAGGGGGTGAAAGACGTTGGGAAAAAGGTAACGAGAAAATTCGAGAATTCGAGAATTCCTTTAATTTTCGCCACCGTCTATACGAAAACACACGCGTTTCCATACGTCCCCAGAGATCGGAAATTTGTTTGCTTCGCGGGCATCGGTTTTCGAATCTATTTTAATTTTTACAACTTTGACCAATCGACTCGTTTCACGCTACAATTACAACGAGGTCGTTTTTAAGAAGAAGAAGAAGAAGAAAAGTTGTAAGTGCATTCGTCGCTAAAATGGAAAGTCTTTGGTTCGGTATTCGGTCGAGTCGAGTCGCTTCCTTTTTTTGGAATCTTCATTCGATTCAAAACTCTGAAAGAGCTGAAAGTCCGAAAGATCGTAAAGGAATTTCAGAACTGAAGTTCGAATGAATAACGGAAGCTTTTTACTCGAAAGAAACGTAGAAAATGGAATCAAAATTATAGAGAACAATAATGGCTATCGAGTTCATTGAATAATGGAAAGGTGTATTAAATGCTTCCAAGATTAAGCTTGTAGTTCTTTTTAAAACCAAGAATAATAGAAATCACGTTCTAGTATATTTAATACTATAATATTATACAATTCAATGCATTAAATTACCTTTTAACGCACGAATTTTACAGAAACTCGTATTATTTTAGTAGAACTTTTGTTAATATTCAAATTACTTCGCGATAATCATCAAAATTTCCAAGATTGAATCTTTTTATAACGTTAAACGTTAAAAAAGATGAATATTTTCGTACGTAATATTTATCACGGGCTCTTTAAAATATTTACTCTTAAAAAATATTCGCATCCTTACGATCGTTGCACGTTCGAAAATATATACAAAGTCGAATGGATTAAAGTTCAAGATAAAAAAAGAACGGTCGGAACAAAAAAGAATAGCAACCAAATACAAGATCGGTAAGAGCTTCTGAAATGCGAGAAACGAAACAAATAATAACAAGAATGCAAAAGTCTTCTGCAAAAATCTCTCGTTACAATAATGAAAATATTTTGAATCCGAAGATTGGTAATCCACTCGAATTAGACGAGCTTGTAGTCTTATCGGGATACTCGTGTTCCTGTTCATAGGAAGGGTCAGGTTTTCCAAGAGAGCCCGAAATAACAACAGCGGAAAATTTAATAGCTGCTGTCGTTTCAATGAGTTTCCGACTTGACAGTTTGATGAAAGTTTTGCTGCTGCTGCTTTGCGCCGCGAGAGTGATTAATTATATCTAATAACCCAGTTTGGGACCGCGATGCTGCGTTTTCCGCGGGTTGGCAAACCGACGTCGAGTTCGAATGAGAATCTCGAGGACCTATTCCATTAGTCAATCTCTCGCTTTTAACGAGTCGATGGATGGAAATACGTAATCGCACAAATAAGCTCGGTTTCGGTTATTAATCACATCGAATTTATCTATTCTCGAACGACGAGAAAACTATCAAAGACTTGTAAATCGGATTTTAGGCATTTTCATACTCGATTTAACTCGATTTTTTTTTTATTATTTTAATAAATAAAAAAACACTTTTACACATTTCAAGTTTCACGCTTCAAATATTTTAAGCAATTTTTTGTTACGTACAATTTAATAAATGTACGCGCGATTATCCTCGATTCGTAAAAATCGACCCATTGAGAAAATAAGAAAATCGAATAAAATTATTAACGATATCGGGTTTTAAAGCCCATCGAACGATAATGTCGCCGACGGAGAGCGAAGAATATTTTTTTTCTCTTCGGAATAACGAATATTTCGCTATTTCTTTAATAATCGTACCGTTCGAAAGCTTCGCTCATTAACAATCGTTTTATTAATTTTGTTTCAGGTACGTAAAGTAAATTGCAGAAGCGAATTATTTTTTGTGAAGACCGAATGTATCGATTCATCGATTTAATTTCATTTCTTTATCGTAAGTAACGAAGTAAGTTTTGTTTTAAATTCTTTTTAACCCATCGATTATAATTTTTTATTCGAGATTACAAATGTCGAAATACTTTAAAAGAAAGTAACGTAATGGTTCCATAATTTTTAAGCACGTAACTTTTGTAGTTCCCAGCGTCGTAAGATATATTTCACTTTTATGAACTTAGCCGTTAAATTTACAATATATTAAATTACAACGGTAGTAGTATAAACGAATACGAGAAGGGGTTTAATCGTATCAGAGATAAAATAAATTGATGAATACTATGTAACGAATATCTCTTTTTAGAATAAAAGATGCGTTAAAATGTTGTAACGGTAAGCCCAATTACGCGACTAAACGAAACGCTCAAATTTTCAAGTAATCATCTTTGGAGTTTTTCGGTGCCTCGCGCGACTCTTTGCATTAGTCAACTCCGACTTTGCAGTTTTCTCTTCTTCTTACTCTGTCCCTCCTGGTTTATGTACTCCCTGGTTTCTGCACTCCTTGGTTTCTTACGAAGCAAGAGGGAACGGAAAAAAAAGGACGAGGTCAAAATGTAAAAAAGCTTCATGAGTTCTGAAAAATCGCCGCCAAAATATAAATCACATCTGAAAGCCACGCATGGAAACTTAGTATCCATTACCCCCAACGGAATAACGAAATGTGGCCCGAACGAAGATTATTGAGTGCCGTGCTGGCAAGTCCGCCCGGATATTAAACTATATGGGACCGGAGTCGTTGGGAAGAGAGGCGAGGAAAACTGTGCGTAACTCAACGGCCGTTCCTTATTTCCTAGGAGTCTACTCTTTCTCGTTCGCTCTTTCTATGCAACACTCATCGCTCCTTCCTCCCTTCCATCCCCTCCATCCCCTCCATCCCCGAACGCCGCAATTTTTTTTTTCTTCCGTGGAAACCTATCTCAATCTTTTTCTTACTTTTTCTTACTTTTCCTCCTCTATTGTCCTTATTGTTCTTCTATCTTGCCGTAGCCTCGTTTATCTTTGAAAGTTTCTTTGTTATGGATTAGTTGGCTCGCCGATGGGAAATTGATTTCACCCTTATTTTTCGACGCACGACTATTACGGCGGGATCCAAGATATTATATTTCGTTTGCTGCACTTATTATTAACTCGCGATAAGGTCAAACGATTGCATTTCTCGACGATTCTCTCGTGTTACTTAGGGAGTACCGAGACACGTAAACTTTTACCGGATCTTATAATTTCCAGCGAGACGTGGCGAATATAAGACTCAATTTTTAAGCATATTTGCGATTTGATAAAATTTTAAAAGGCAACCGTTGCATTTTATTTCAACTAAATATTTGTTAATTAAAATTATAAATTACTTATAAAATATCGTATTTTTTACCGATTCGAGTAAACATTGAATATAGTAAAAAAGTTTTTCGCGAACAAGTTTTAATTGCAATTCGTATTTTATAAAATCTGTTTTTTCTATAAAATTATATTAATTTTGAAATTTGAAGGATCGACGCGACTTCGATATTTACACGAAAATTTTACCAATTATAATTTAAGAAGATTTTTTAAAACTATGTAATCAATTTTATTTTTGAAAGCGATGATCTTAAAAAATAACGTAAATTCGATAAATTCAGTTATTAAGAAAGTAAAGAAAACTAAGTTTCTGATTGAATTTCAAGTAAAAATTGTACGTAAATTCACAAAGGTACTTATTAACTAGTAAGTAATAAAATATTAATAAATCTAGTAATTTTAATGGTTAAAATATAAATGATGTAAATATCGAAATATCGAAATATCGTAACAAGTGCATTCGAATCGTATCGTATATTTCTCTTTTTACATTTATCACATTTATATAGTTTGGATATAAAATATTTAAATAAACGAAGATCCGAATATCGAACGTCGATATTTTGGAAAGTATTACATTATTAGACGGATACAAATTCGTTTGTAAACGTTGCCGACTCTCGAAATAGTTCGTACCGTTGTTCGATACGCGATTCGTTACTTAACGGATACAGAAAACAACGATAAGTATATTTACGAAGCAAAAAAATATCGCTGATTTTTAATTAATAAGTTATGGTTGGCATTAGCCCGTAGTTATTACCCTCGGTATCAAAAGAATGTCGATTCCTCGGTTCAGAATCAACAGAGTATTCATCTCAATAATTTTCTTATTCCTTCTCCGTTCTCTCTCGATTTCCTCCATCTCCTCCATCAGCCAACTTATTATTCCTCTTCTCTCTTATCGAAGCTCTGTTCGCGCGTTTCTTTCCTCACGATTTTCTTTCTCCCCTCATCGTGTATCCTTTACGCGGCCGCTCTGGCAAAAGTCTTTGCGGGCGGGGAACACGAGCCAAGCCTCGGCCGCAGAAGTTAGATTTATGCTGCGAAGCCCCCGGAATTACCGAATCGAGGATTTATACACTTTTTCGAAGGTTTCTCCATCCTCCCTTCTGGAAGTCTTCTATCGCTGCTAGGGTCAGAGGTATTCTTTTCATTTTTGGTGTATGCGGGTGGCGCTTTGAATTTAGATCTTGCGCCTAGAGAAGATAGCGATCCGATTATTAAAATATATTTTACAATATTTTTCACGAAATTTTAATAGCGGTGTGTTTTAAACGTGTAATTACTTTCAACGCGATTCAACGTCTTTCGTTTCAACCGTAATTTCTAATTATTTTTATTGATATAATTAAGTTTTGATGTTTTTATCGACATCCAAAAGTCCTTGTTCAGCGTATACGATAAATAACAAATTTCAGTAGTAAGAGTAGTACAATGATTGTTACGTTAATGTATGTTAATTACATTTCAATTTATGTAAATTAAGATTTCATTTTATATCGATAAAGTATAATATATAAAATATATAATACGAGTGAGAACTACATCTTGCAATCTTCGAAAAAAAGTCTATCCAATAAATAATTAGAATAAGAAAAAAAGTAAAAGTAACCGATCGTGTTTTTTAATTTTTTTTTTCGTTAGTTTATATCTGAATTATATCAGAATAATATCGATCTTGCGAAGATCAAATAAAGTAGAAATAAATCATGATTGGAAGAAATAATAGGCAGCTAAGGATGATCGAGAAAATAAGTATCAAAGTTGAACGTTTCATACTTTTGGAAGGATAGTAAATTTAGTAACTATCCTTTCTACGAATGGGAGAGTTTAATATGACTAATGTTTACAAGGCAAATTTTCAAATTAGAATTTATGCAAGTTTTTGTTCTTCATCGGGGTACATACGGAATTAAGTTTACAAAATGTATACCAAGTCAGGCTATCCACTCGAATATGATTTTATTTAAATTCGAAATTCAATTGTTTTGAAAGTCAAATTTAAACCAAGAATTTAAATTTAAATATCGAAGCTTATTTTGGGATTGTTGTCATTAAAATATAAATAATATTGCAACGTTGTCGAAGGGTGCGCGGATGGATGGAGCATTTAAGTATCTCGGGAAAAACCGTAGCGACTAATTTATCTCTTGGATGATCGTAACTACGAGCTTATTCGGTTGCCTGCTTATTTCAAGCTTCTAACATATTTTTAGATTATAATTATCGTTATTTAGATTTACTAAAAATCCTTGATTATTAAGTTTGTCCAACCGCTCGCATATTTCAAGATTTATTTTCGATAGTCGAATGAATATTGATTCGACTTTTCCACTGAATATTTATCATTCAAGTTGATTCTAAAGAATATTTATTAAAGTTACGCGTATTAATATTCTTGAAAAGATACCGAGACAAGTCTGAAGTATCTAATGAATAATAATTAGAAGAGAGAATGCCTGAAGTATACTTCATCTACAAATTAACCTATTACAAGTCACTATCTGCAAAGTCCTTGCACATTACGTATTACTACGAGTATTTGCATCTAAAAAGTAAAATAAATTTTTATCAGGGAAATGTAATTAAAATAAATTACTCTCTAAACGAGCGGCGTAAAGTAAAAGTTGAATCGTTGAGCATTATTTACTTCAAAATCCGAACTTGGAATCACGTCTTTATTAGCGTCATCGTTTGCTATATCGAACGGTGCAATCGAGTATCTTAATCATTAAGGGATTGTACCGCGTTACAAATACAATACAACGCATTATCTACGATCTACGGCGAATCTACAGTATCGACGGATTATCCGCGACGAGACCTTAAAATTCGTACACCAGCTATCGCGATCTCGTTTTTAACGATCTTCGAATCAGCATTCGAATAAAACTCATTGGCATTCAATTGGACTAGTCACCGTTACAACTCGCAGTAACTCAACTCAACTAAAGCTAACCGCGAACCAGAGGTGCAGGCTACTTTTATCGTTGCTTAGCAAATATCAGCGAATGAAGTTATAAAAAACGAAGGAAGATAAAGCACGTACAATCTATTAAGAAGATCCAGTCGTTACAAGTATTTATTATATTTAACCGTGTACAGTCGCAAACGGATGGAAATGCGTTAAAAAGATTCCAGAGTAGATGCAATTGATTAAACACGATTGTTCGGATGTGCCGTGTTTCGTGTACATTAACGAGAAAATATGCGGAAGCTGATGCGATAGCGATGCAAAGAATGCGAGCATGAGAAAAGGCTTACGAATTAACAGATCTCTTAATTTTAAATAACTTAGTTTTACAAGATACTTTCGGATTTACAAAAGTGTAAAAACAATTCGTTACATTCTAACTCTTATTTAGTTTTGGAAGAATATTTTTCTCGATTTAATTATTTTTATTTTTGTATTTTTAATTTTGTAAATACATTTTTTACGTCGTTCTTTCAATACAATTTTGACGTTAACAGTTTTATCTTATCGTGATTTTTTTTACACCCGTGGATTCGGTTGATCAAAACGAACAAAATATCCATGAATTTTTTTTATTTGGTGGATCAACCAAAACATTAAAAATGGAAAATAATAAATTGTATCAAAATTATGCGTGTAATTTTTAACAATTGTATCGAAATGTCTTCCGTCGGAACTTATCGAATAAGTTCTTTGAAAAAGCTATTCTCTATTTTTATAGTAAGTAATAATTCGTAGATTTGGCGGCTATTTTCAGTTTTAAAATGAATCGAATAATTAACTTATTATTATCGATGATGATTTATTCAAAATGACTCGAAAAGACTTTTGAATTTCTTTATGAATTAAATAATATTCTGATATCTACGCGTTGGGTAGTTAAGTTGGAAATTTATTTTTAACGTATATACTCTTTATAATAATTTTGGTGGTTCCAAACGATTTCTTTCCTACTTATAAAATTCTTTTCTCCATCAATTTCTAACGGTTTAAAAATTTTTATTAATTAACGTAACAACATCGCACTCGTAATTTACTAACATTTTTTACATTTCGTATCTTTAATAGTTTAATGCGAATACGTGAAGTACACGTATTAAAGCTTCCACTGTTTATACGAGAGGTACTTTTCATCGCCGCCGAATCCGTGCAGAGGTCCTTTTTGTCCCAGCGAAACGCTAAAAAACAAAGTATCGCCAACAGATGTTGTGGAAGTTCTCCGAGACTCCGCGATCTCTTTTTTACGCGACGCTCGTTGTTGGCACAGTCTACGAAGAAATATTATTGTTTTTTGAACAGCTTGAAAATTGAAATTCTTTGCGACGGACGTTGGCTACTTTCTTATACCACCAGAATGTGACAACCCTTCGAGAGCAAAACATCGTCTCCCGAACTTCACCCTTCCTTCACCTGGACACCGATAATCGCCCGATTTTTCCACGTTTTTGATCCCTGGACGCGAAATCTTGTTTATCTCGTATTACCGCGGTATGCTCCATTTACAATTTTTATTACGAATATTCGCTACGGCTGAGCGAATGTAATTGATTACACGCCGAAGTCTAAATGGCTCGGGTCTATTAAACAGGAATAATTGATCGTTGGATATAATTTTCTCATAAATATAAACTTGAACCGACGGTTATTCGTTTATTTACTTAATTCGTTAAAGTGTCTTTTTCTTTACGATGCAAATATTAGTAAATTTTCAATAAAGAATATTTTATGAAACTGCTGTTAGTGTATATATTTTATGCAAGGATACGAAGAATTTATCTTTATGGTGCATTATAGCAAGTTTTTACTGCTTCCTGAATATTACTGTAACGAATTTCGAACAGAAAAATCAGACTGTATCCGGATATAATAACGGTAAAAATGCTTTTAGAAATAAATTATAAGAACCATCGCGATAAAAGCTAAAATTCCATTATTTTTTGCGTTTTGATAGTTGTATCGATGATTGTAGAATAATTCGATATATATCCGAAGATTCCATATAAATCAAGAATACATTGGTAGTCGACTGTTTCATGTTAATTATCGACTAAATTCGAATTGCTTTTCATACGAATACAATTATGATGCATTATTTATAAATAAATTTCTCATTGAAATCAAACTACGATGTACGTGTATGTATAAATTTTAAAAGAAACATTATTCGCGAGAAACTCTGAAATTAATAAATTTGACTAATAAACTATAACAATAATAATATTGATATTAGATAATAACACATTAAAATATGATGTAATTTTATCAATTTTTTTTATTACTTTTAAATTTCACAAGTTTTTTTCGCAATTCAAAATATTCTTTAAAATTAGCAACAATTAATTTTATATAATAAGTACTTATAAAAATAAAGATTTAATTATTCGTAGATGGAACGCAAAAGTAAAAAACGACTCGTTTATGGTTTCAATCGATAATATTTTATACGAAATAAACCATCTTTGCATTATAGTTTTTTATGTTTTAATACGTTTTACCTTTTAAAAGAATACGATTTTAAAATATACGATAAATAAATGCATTAGAATCGAATGATTTAGAATGCAATCTAATAATCGCATATCCAAGGTGAACCGAATTGTATTTTCCCCAGTAATCCAGGATACCTCGGCATTTAGCAGATAATTTTGCAGAAGCAGAAACGATCTGTTTTTGAAAAAGTAGGAACCACAAGCGCTTGGACGCTTGTGCCTCGGTCGTGGTAGAGAAAACTTGTTGCTGGCTGTGTTCTTTGTCGGCGGTGCGGCTTTAACAGCGAAAAGAAATTCGATGGTTTATTGGCTTTTCTCGGACGTGTAACGCTCTGGAACAACGTGGAGAATAAAAGCGAAAGGTTGACGACGAGGCTGAAAGTTATATCAAGTGTTTTTAAAACGGATATTTCTAATTTTATCTTCGTTTTACATTTACAACAATTTTGCGGTTTCTGTTTATTTCAAAATTGTCTGTCTACTCGTCTGTATATAACGCATCGAACTCGGAAAATAAGACATCGACAAATGCAGAAATGCAAATTTAAACGCTAGTCTTAATAGATTAGATTTTGGAAATGAAATTCGTCTAAGTAAATATTAAATTCACGTAGTAAATAAAAATGTTCGAGGTAATTTATAAACTGCGGAATCGTATAGAAAAATTATTTATTTATTTATACCTTATTTAGTTTTAGTTTTTGAAATATGAAGGAATTAATGGTATATATCAAGTTAATTATAAAAATAATCCAAATTTGATACATAAAACGCGTACCGGTGAATTTAATTTTACACTAAGAAAATTACATTTTGCAGACGCAATAAAGAAATATTAATTAATAACTTTAGAGTTACACGACGTAATTTTTATATTTATTACTCCACGCTAAATTCCATTATCCCTAGCACTCTTATATTAATAAAAGACACTAATTATATTTCATTCGGCTAATCAAAAATATATTATGACACTTGTAAAGTTAAAAACCTTATCTTCTATTTACTCGTTTTGCAAGTTTACTAACAAACAGTGACAATAACTCTAGAATTTGATGACTAAATTTTTCGAGTATATATAAATATTTTTTTTTTTCAATATATAATTTAATATATAATTTTTAATGCTGATACGATGTAAAGCATTTTTCCTTAACAGTTCCCATTTTATCTATTTAAGATATTAAACTACTTTTGGTGCACGTATAATAATAATAAGCGATAGCAATTCTGTCAATATTTTATGTAATAAAAAAATCTGTACTATCTTCTTTATTAAATATGATTGAATTTATATGTATTCTATTGTAGTATTCGAGTTCTATATCTTACAGATATAAATTGTTTTTAAATATCAAGTTGCAATAGGAAAAAGCACTTAATTTGTTATTTATAGATTGTGAAGTGAATGTCAACAATTTTAGATATTAAATGTTTCTGATTATTATTTAAGTATTTTATTTGAAAAAAATCATTACAGTTTCAAAAAATTTGGTATTTCATTTAAATTTTAATTAACTCTTCGTTAAAGCTTCAACCATGTAATCTGTTTTCATAAAATTTGTATACTTTTTTTGATAAAATACGGATATTATTTATGTTAAAGTTAGATAAAATTAATGTTGATATTTAATAAAATAATTGTTGATTAATAATTAACGTAATCGAAAAAATTATATTTTTGTTTACTTGTTACAATATGTTATTAGTAACGATAAATAATTTTATGCCGTTTTGAATTTTGAATTTGAATTTTGAATTTAGAATCATTTTTTTGCATTGAGCAAATTCTTAAGACATCGTACAAATCGAAGTTTTCTTGCAAGTAATTTCTTCCAAGGTTAAGGACACTGCACAACACGTTTGAAATACTTTAGTAAACAGTTTGAAACTATCGATAGTCGCAATTCCAACAAATTAGGTAAGTAAGTTTTTCTACAAAAGAAATAGTTATAAAAAATTGTTATTAAATAATGCTTCCAATACCAAATTTTTCATATCAATTATTATTAATTAATATTCTTTTGTATCAAATAGCGATTGTATAATAAATGAAATACTAAATATTTTGCGACGATTTCGAAGAATATGAAAAAAATATCGACGGTTATATTTTATAAAAATTATCGGTGGATTCGATCAACGAACGCGTAAATCTGCGGAATTCCAATATTCATTATGATATTAATATTAAAATTTAATAACTGTTAATAGTTATCTTAACAATGGGCAAAGACTTGGAATTTATTATTATTTAATTTATTATTATTATTATAAATTGAAATTTATACCAATATCCGCGCTGTTGCATTTAATTAAATTCGATCGCGGTAGTATCGATGCGCGTTAATTTATATCCCATAAATAAATCGCAATAAAGCATTTTGGGTAAATATCGTTCGGTTATCATTTGTACATCGGTGAAGTAAAGTTAAAAAAAATCTATAAAAATAAACGCTTCTCTCGTTTTCTCTTGCGTAAACGTTGCTGACCGTTTCAAGTTGAGTTCAAAATTGGGTTTGAAATTGGGTTCGAAATTGGGCTTACGCATTTATTTTCGACATCGTCAGCTGCGGTGAAGGAAACTCGCTTTGGATTTAAACGAGTGCTCGCGTTAAAGTTTCGGGCTCGTTTGGTGCAACCGGCACGCGAAAAACGCAACGACTCCACCGAAGGTACGTAAGAAGTATCGCGGGATACGCGGAAACACGAAGGAGTAACGAAGGAGTAACGAAGGAGTAACGGGACGAGAAAGGAGTAACGTGTTACCGGACCTTTTTCAGGCGAAAGCTTGCGTGCGACTCTCTTCAATGACGCGATGCACGCACCAAGACTTTTTTTGTTTACCGAGGGTAAATAGAAGTTTCGCGCACTTCAAAAAAGGGGTAACGAAGCGAGAGTTTGTACAGCGGATCCAACCAGAAGGGAATTATGAATCTTTGTTAAGAAGGGAGTTTAGATAATCAAACGCTATGGGCTGTTCATTTAATTACGGACGATGCCATTTCGGTATAACTGGCTCTTATCGCGTCCAAATTAAATATTATAAATTCATTTTTCTTGCCAGTGATTATTTCGCCTAATTTAGAAACTATTGTACTCCTCGTTTTAAATGCATATTTCGTAATAACCGCACTTGGTAATTAGTTTGTTTGGTTTCATTAATTGTATTGGAATTATATGGTATCGCCTTTAATACATAATTCATTAATAGAGCTAAAATTTTATACTTATAAAATATTATTTTTACAACGTATTAAAATCGTTGGATCAATTGGTAGTAATAAAGTAACTTTTCGCCAATCTTGTCAAAAATTCTTTCGTTTATAACCGAAGCACGTTTAAATTCCTAAAGTTCGTAAATGTAGTTACATTTTAATAAAATTTATACGATTGAAATATAATTTCCCGAATATTCTATTCGAATGTAAATAAGATATCGTAAACAAATACATGTGTTTCCAATAGTTGAAATAAAGATGATTATCATCGAAAAAAAGTTAAACGAAAACAATTTTGTGAATAACTCAATAAACCGTATGCGATAATAATCAATATATATAAATTTTTTATCGTAGATAACTCGTAAAACTTTGCTTTAAAATACTCAAAGTTGTATCGAATTTCATCGATAGCTTTTATGTTATTTATCGAGTTATTTAGCTGCGATTGAATTTACGTGTAGTCTTTGGACTAGTTTCGATATTTCGTTCGTTTGTAAACGATTCTCGTGGATGCTCGCAAATTTCTAGACCATGTAAAATTTAAAATTCAGTTTGAAAATCAGCCGAAAGTTCATTCCTTTCTAATTTCACGTTCGAGTATAACAGATATATTTACAAATATACACAAAAAATTAAATGTAATATTAAATTCATATAAATTTTAATATATATGAAAATTGTTTTCTTGTTTTTAAGTTACAGAATTAAAATTTGATAAAAGGGTATTAAAATAATTTAAGCTTGCTGTTAAAAATTCAACGATGAATAAAAAAATATTAACCTTCGGTTTAAATGGAGCGATGATAATCATCGAATTGAACGTACGACGCGTCGAAAAACGGTAATTCAAATTTTTCCATATTTCCGAAACATTAGCATTCGCTCTCCGTCCATATCCTTTAATCAAAAGCAAAAGTGATAAAACACTCCGAAGTATATGAAACATGCGACGAAATCCTCCCAGAATTCGAAAAGTCTCCCAGTATGCGAAGGAGGAGGGTAATAATTTCGGCAAGCGCTACCCTTGGGCAATTAACCCGCGTTAAGCCGTACATCCCTTTCATCCGGCCACCATTTCTTTGGTCGGCTCGACCGTGCCCCTCGGCTGTTGCGACCCGACAACGAGGTAACTCGACCTCTTCTCGTTTCAAGGAGATGCTCGTTGCGTTATCCCTATGATGCCGAACGGAATCCACTTCCGAGCTCGACTCGCCAACCGGAACATACGAGGAATATAGGATTTCTTAAGTGGCTCGGAAGGAGATCCGCGTAATCTATACCGTAGCCGAGGTAGTCTAGGTAGTCTAGGTAGTCTAGGTCGTCTAGGTCGTCTAGGTCGTCGAGGTCGTCGAGGTCGTCGAGGTCGCCGAGGTCGCCGAGGTCGCCGAGGACCGAAGAACGTCGGAATTAAATTGACGGTACGTTTGTGAAAACGATGCGTTTTAACGTTCAACGAATAGTCCAGGTACGGAAATTTATAAACGAAGCGTCGGTTATTTTTACGGTATAATCGACGACGCGCTAAGCATTTTTAATTAAATCGATCTCGATTCACTGTTCGATCGTTTATTCGAAACGTTTTTTAAATTTCTACGCCGATATTTCAACGAAAATTAACTTTGCGCAAACGATATTGTAAACGCACGAAAAAAATTAACCTACAATTCGTAGTTTTTATAACAGCTGTAGTGTAAGCGAAGAATAAATTTCGAAACAAGAATAAATCGTTATAGATATCGATTTACTTCAACGTTACGTGCTTTTATCAAGCTAAACGAAACGACCTAAGAAATAATAAACGCAAGAGATAATAATCGATTTGCTTTGGAAATCAGAAATATCGAAAATTGCCGTAATTTTTGTATAAAATTGCATTATTGGATCTCGGTGTTATAATCGGGAGAATCTCCTCTTCCAAAATTTCTACGCAATCTCCCTCCGCATCCCTTCATTTTTCCAGTCATCGTCGCTCATGCAACTACAAAGGATTCTCGCCCGCACAGTCGCGTCTCCCCCTCGCCGTCCCCCTCGCCGTCCCCCTCGCCGTCCCCTCTCCTCCTCTCTCCTCCTCTCTCCTCCTCTCTCCGCCCCACGCCGCCGCCGCCGCTTCCGTCGCTTCGAAACTTGGCAACTCGTCAAGAAGCTTGTAACCCTAACTGTGCCATTGTGAAAGGCCGCTGCCCACTCGGTTCCCTCCCTCTGCCCCTCCGCGTCACACTCTCGTCTCTTTCTCCAACTCCCTCGACCGCTTTCTTTGTTTTCCCGCGAGGATATATGTATACGCACACCTATAAACGTAGGCGATCCTTCGAGTCCTCTGTGGAAAAGGAACAATGCCGTGGATGGGAATACATAAAGGAGCTTGCGAGAAAAGGACACCGTGGAATGGACGAGCGAACGCATCTTGAAAACAGGAAGTGTAGCGGTGACTTGTTTGTAATAGCAAAAAGATAGCCCAGATATTTTGTAGCTGACAGCTTTCTACTTCACGGGATTTGACACCCTCGACTTCGAGGGTTTACCCTGTCGGGATATCGTATTTTGATAACTAATTACGAATTATTGATTTATATACATTTAATGTTTTACATCTGTAGGAGCAATCTTTGCAACTTTTTAGATAACGGTTCACGATACTTCAAAACTTTTGATACTTCGAAAGAGTCATTTGATGAAAATTAACAGCGTTACACGGTTATCGATAATAAATTTATTACTCTTCCTAATTTAATTTAAATTTATGGTCGTGCGTTACGAAAAATATTCCTAGTGTATTTTAACCAATTTTATTTAACAAATTTTATTCGACAATTTATTATATAGTAGTACGTATCTTTAAGTCTTGTCGATCAATTTTATACAAAAACTAATGCGAAACAACTTATCGATGCGAATTTATAATTAATTACTTATCTTATATTTACAACAATGTAAACATCTAAAATAATAATTATTCGATTGGTATTATTAATAATATATGTCATTGTAACACATGATATATTATTTTATATTTGTTTCGAAAAATGAAATTTTTCTAATAAATATTTACCATTTTTACACCCATGTATAAATATTCTTTTATCGATGTAGAATAATTTATTTTCTTGGATAAATTGTACAATTGACGTTGATTCATTTTTTAAAATAGTAACTTCCCTGATTTAAAATCTTGGTTAATTTTGTTAAAGTAGGAAAACTTAAAAAGTCGAGGAACCAAATAAAATATTCGAAGTAATGTTTATAAATATTTTATCTCAACGTTTATTTTAATCTTTTCGCGAATGACTTTGTTTTTGGAAAAATATATGATTATTTCATATAACTTTCTACCGTTGTAATATAATTTCGTTAGTAATAATTATTTATAATTTTTTTATCGTTATTTATTAACGTACGAGTGAAATGATTAAACATCGCGTGTAAATATTTTGATAAAATTCCTTTGGTGTAAATATCTTCAATTTATTTCTACATTACGTTTAAGTTTATTTAAAATTAAATATTTTTATTATATAAATGTAGAAAACGAGAAAATAATGTAAAACACGCGTACAAAATATTTATTTTGAAAGCTTTCAAAACCCTTTTAGTTAGTTATAGAGAAAATAAATAATTTATCAATGAAGTTAACCCACAACATTAAACGAGACGATAAATTTATAAACACGCAAAGAAAACTTTTGAAAAACGTACACCGATATTCTTTGCACTTTTACAACGGTAAATGCGTTCGTATACTTTTTTCTAAATTTAATTGCAAGTGCAAATCATCGCCGAAGCAAATACTTACGAGCGACGATAGTTTGAAAGGTCGGGAAAATACTTGAGCCGCAAATTCAAAAAGCCTGGTTCTTTGAATTTGTAGGTAGTCGCCGTTGGCGGTTTCGCAAGCAGACAAAATCGGGCCATTTGATTCGTACCGCCGTTGTTTGAAATGCTGCCAATGAACGGGAACGTGAAACTTGGCATTGAGATAAAAGGCGTAGAGGATCCCTCACCTGAGGTGTAGCAAACCATCCAGAGATCCAAACGATAAAAAAGCACGACACACGGATGGAGAGAAAGAGAGATAGATAAAAGAAAGAGATGGATAAATACCAGAGGCGGTGTTTGAGATGGGCTAAATTGAATGCTTTAGTATCAACTTGAGCGTGTCAGCACTTTATCTTATTTTCTTCCAAGGATTAAACTCAAAGACAAATATATTTTTAGGAGGGACTGACTATCGCACGTGTATGTATTTCAATATTAGATGGTTCATTGTGAATCGAACCTATTGTCTTTCGTTCAACTCGTGTTTCCCCAGTTTTATAATAATACGAGCTAACACTCTAAGTGTTTATGCAAATAATGGTACGTTGCATTCTTGCGTTCGAGAATTAACGATTCGCGACTATTGTATTCATCGTGTCTTATCATTATTAACATATCCGTAAAATAATTGTAATAGCACTGGTAAATTCTCAAAGATTTCGATAGTTTTTATATAATATTGGTAAGATAGAATTAAAAGGAATAAAATAATTAAGGTTTTATTTTTAGTATTAATAAAACTTACGTTAAATCATGTAAATATTTTTTAATTATTGGTAAAATTTTAGTCCACTCGCTTTGCACGGATATATACTAAAATATAAATAAAATATTTTAATAATGTTACGACAATTATAAAGCGACCGTGTATAAGAAAAATGATCGATTAAATTTAAATATGGGAAGTAAAGTACATTAATAAGAATGTTAAGTGTTACATTCCATTTTGTACATCGATACGAGTTATATATATGTGGAAATAGACAAATCGTGTAATTAATTACATTAATTAAGATTGCGACGTGTTGATAGATTAGATGGAAATTAAGAATTTTAAGTATCGCAATGTACGAAAAGAAATATAAAAAATTAAAATTTCGTATTTTCTTTCGTTTTAACTCTCTATCTCTCTTTCTCTCTCTATATATGTGTTAAATATCGAATGTTTAAAAAATAAATTTGTCTTTTCTTTCAAAGTAAATTTTTTAATTTATTTTTTATTTTTTCATTTGGAATATTTCGAAAGAATTGTGCACAAAAGTTACCGCGCAAAAGTTACAAATTAAAAAAAAACTCTCGTATCGAGTTTTTATCGAATAAATAGCTATTCTTAATATATAATTTAAATACAGTTTTTTCGTGGACCGGCATAAAAGATTAAAAATTTAATCAGAACATTAGCATTATACTAATAACGAGAATAAAGTACTAAGTTTGGGATAACGAAGCAATACCGATTCGATAATCCAATATCCGCGATATAGTATTTAAGAAACGATGTCCTTGGCGATACCGAACGAGGAAGGATTAAAAAGTGAAGTGGAAAATCAGGTGGAAATGGATAAATGACGTAACAGAGACAAGGACCGAACGCGGTAAAGCGGGACTCGGTTTCTTCCCCCAATCCTAAATCGCGGTAGTGGACAGATGCTCGGCATTTCCTGAAACTTGGTGTAGTTTACGCAAGCAGTGCACGTAACCACTGGGAATTGGAGGAGGGAAGCGGAGTTGCGGCGAAGACGAAGGAAGCGACTTAGAGGCAGTCGCGTTGGGTTGGTTGGGTTGGTTGGGTTGGTTGGGTTGGCAATGGTCACCAGCCGGCGACGATGCGGACAGTCTGCACCGCCCATTAACGGAAACGTGACTCTCTATCGGGAATACGGATGATTTCACCCGGTGCAAATTAGTTGCTCGAAAGGGAAAGGAACTTTTTGTGTAAATTGTTAGGATTACCGCTTGGACGTAGCGCGTTAACTTAACGGATCATCGCTAGAAACCGCGAGGGTGTGATTTTATAAGCGAGCGACAAAGAAGAATTTCCTTATTCGTTCCGGAGTGAGTTTCGATGCAAGTTCAATGGGGAAAAGGAGAATAGGTTCGATAATTTAAAAACAATATCAAACGCGTCCTTCCTCTCGAACGGATACATACTTTAACGTTGTAAATTTCATCGAGTAACGCGTTCGCGAGGTTACGGATTAAAATACGTGGAGGCACTCGCGAGAAAAGGACAAACGGACTGGACGAGAAAACGCATCGGATATCGATGGGGGGGGGGGGGGAGCTTGGTATAGGCGACGTTTCCAGCGATACTTTTAGTACGATATTCATGAATATTTAACAAAATTTGTACGGTAATTTCGTATTTTTGGAGTTAAACATCTAGAATTTCAAACATATTCATTTTTGTTATTTCGTTCGGTAAATAATATACATTCGTTATTCGTATAAAATGTTACAAAAGAAAGATCTTGCTTTTGTTAGAGAAGGTAGTTGTCGAAAAAATTTATAAAATCTTTTATAAGTAAAGATGCATATGTATTAAAAAATTCATAAACAATATAAAACGATACTTCGAGAACAGATATAATTTAAACAAAAACCTGCCCAAATCGTATATAGATAATTGGTTCTCTGTTCAAAATAATTGAAACAACGTGTAAAAAAAATGACCATTAAATTTAGATACATTGAAAAAAAGTTTGCATCGCAGTTGTTAATAACTTTAGGCGCGTAAGACGGAAAGATAAAATGCATCGATCGGAAAGTAATTTTGACTCCATCGACGGATTCGACGCTTACAATTCCGAACGAGTGGATAAAGCCGATGCACGGTAAGCGTGAATTCGGTAGCAGAATGCGTGCGAACGTTGGAAGGTTTATTGTCGGGTAAAAAAAGAGATTCAGCTTATGTACACTATATGTTGTGTATATGCTGTGTATATGCTGTGTATATGCTGTGTATATGCTGTGTATATGCTGCGTATATATAACTCTCGGACTGCGGAAACAATAGAGCGTCGGAGTCTGTTGGTTTTCCACTGAAAAGCGAACGTGTCGCGCGATCCAGTTAAATTCGCTCGATGAAATAAGCTTAATATTTCTAGTGGAGTATCACCGGTGGAAAACGTTCCTTACCAACGATTCGCCATTTTCAACCGTGCAATTTTACTTACCTGCATTTATTTATACAAATCGAAACAACCAAATCGATTCAGCGATTGTTATTCATTAATCGAGTCGACCTCTAGTTCGTACAATAAATGGTTATAGTTACCAAAATGAAATTAAATTCAAATCGCTCTAAATGAATTTTTAATCGAGTGCGCAGCTTAAATTTTTCCATAAATAATATTGGATACGGATTCGAATATCTTTTAATCGGTAAACACGGAGCACATTCGGCTCGACTGTTTTCGATAAATCGTTCTATTTAACGGTATTCCATTTTCTCAAAAATTTAATTTAATCCGTGCATCGTTAAATATATGTTTTTTACATTACCTTTACATTACCGTTCCTTTATGTTGCATAATTTATGTTACATATTTTCTCGTATCGCATACGGAATTTAAGAATAAGTTGTTACATATTCGGATGTGTTTACGGACGTAGACTCCAATACCTTTTATCATTTTACACAATTTTGCAAAGATTTATACAAGGCATACAAATATAGCGAAATGGACAACTTAATACGGAAAATAAAGTCGAGGAGTTACTCGTTTTTTTTCGTTTAACGCGCAATTTTTAATATACTTTCGGTACGATATATAAAATAAAGGAACATTTCGAAGGAAATAATTCACGATTTTTGTAGCTAATAAAGCATGAAACGATAATTGAACGATAAATGTATCCGACATAGATGTATTCAAATTTATACGCAATTTCTGGATAAACGTCAATGAAATTTACGCTATAATTTGAAAAATGGATGCAAGAAAAATGTAAATATTACAATTGGAAGGAAGCGATAGTCCAATGTATAAAGTATGCAGAAAGCATAAAAAAATTAATCCGTCAAGAAGCTGCTGCGCTTAAGACGAAAAGCTCTGGGTATCCTTCGAGGATTCGGTCGTACGTCGACGTTCCTCGTTTCTCGTTTACGTCGCTTCGCCCGGAAGGTAAATACGCGCATTTGTCACTTCGGGAGCTCGGAGAAAGAGAGCAATAGCTGGCTAAAAACTTCCACGGGGGATCTTCTCTCGACGCTACTCTCGACGCTACTCTCGACGCTACTCTCGACGCTACTCTCGACGCTTCTCGACGCTACGCGGAATACACTTTCCCGTGGGAACGGACTTCCCCTCGGTCTCCTCGACCGCTTCTAGGCTTCTAGGCTTCTAGGCTGCGAGTGTACCGAGAGAGAAGAAAGAGAAGAAACTCCTCGGGAGGGTATCGAAGAGACGTAAAACCGCCAAACACGATCAGGAGATTTTCGAGTATTGGAAAATATTTCCGCGAGGTCATCGTCGGTACTCCACCCAAATATCCTCCTCGAGCTTTACTCTCGGATTCGCTAATCAGACGCGCATCGTATTTTAATAATCGACGCAGCTTCATTTTCGATTCTTTTTTACAGTCGAGTCGGAACGCCATTTAATTTTAGTCGTTCGTATTCTACGATATTTTGTATTTGAATTCGTACCTTAATTACCGATAACCATCGGTACCAAAGTTTTCGATTCGTTTATCGTTCCGCGCGTATCCTTTGTTATAATTTTCTCGATAAATTTATGATAAATTCTAACGATGGCATAAAATTACGCTGCGTCGGAAAAAATGGCTTTGCGTCGTTAATTAATAATATGGATTCCGAATCGACATCCGAATCGACATCCGAATCGACATCCGAATCTCCCGTCCGAGCGAAAAACGGATAGTTCAATTTTGGACTCGATAAATCAGGATCACACTCGGAAAATGAAACAAATAATTCTTCCGCCAAATGGAACGATCTTCCGTTTTGTGTCTCGCAAGCGTCAGAGGCGTTTCAGAGTTCTCGCGTCAACGGAAGAATCGACGCCCAAGTTTTTTCGTCCTTTACGCGAGTTCTCCTTGTAAAACTAGAGCAGCACTCGTTTTGAGAGCGCAGCTGGAAAATGCCGTGGAAAAGCGTAAGTTGGTTCGTTCACCGTTGTTGTTTATCGGACTTACTCGAACCGTTCGAGAGTCTTTGATCGCTTATCCACCGGTGCGAAGTTGGAAGCGGGATTCTCGGACGATATCGGAAAGCGATAGGACTCTGAAAATTTAATATAAACTTATCGGAATAATTAATTTTAGATTTAAATGTAAATAACGTTGCGGTCGAACTTGGCAAATTTCAAGTTTCGAACGTATCGCGTATTTTCACGAGTGTTGTATATACGTCTTTTCTAAAATTCGTTTGAAACGTCTCGACCGAACGCAGTATATCAAAGCGAAGGCGTCTCGAGAATAAATTACTCTACGATAACCGCAAGACGAATGAATTTACGTAACTGTTACGTATCTTCGTAATTATCGATAATAAACGATTTCTAATACAAGGTATTTAATCGAAACGTAAACGAGCGCTTTTATCGTTAAAATTACAACCGAGTTTCTCCTACAGTTCTCCTATATTCTCGGTCTTCGCATCTCGTTCCAACGTCTATAAATTACATTGATCTCGGAGCTCGGCATTCACTGGCTGGAAATGAAAATTATACAAACACAGTTTTCCCAACGAAATCACTTAGGATCACAGCGTTCGAAGAAGTTTCGGACGGTTGTTTTATCTCCGAAATCGGTTCCGCGATAGGAATCGTCCCCGAGACAAAGGGAAGAAACACCGAGAAAACTCGTAGAAAACTCGTAGAAAACTGGCAGAAAACTGGCAGAAAACTGGCAGAAAACTGGCAGAAAACTGGCAGAAAACTGGGAGAAAACTCGCAGAAAACTCACAGAAAACTCGGGCTCGTTCACGCCTCTCCGCAAATTAATGCGACCCTCTCGAAGCGAGAACTCAAGGCATTGGCTCGATCCTCTCGTAGCGGTTCTTTGCGACTCCTCCGGGAACTCGAGCTGAGCTCCTCGCGTGGGGTTCGGGTACGTACGCGTACTTACGGACACGCGGACGTAAACGCGGACGTAAACGCGGACGTACTCGAATCTAGGAAACGTCGGGACGGACGGGGAATGGTCGTTCCCGGGTGAGGTGCCGCGATCGGACGAGGAAAAACACGAGGGAGTCGGAGTCCTCGCGTGACCTTGAATTATTTGCCAACCGACTCACGCGATGTAGTCGGAAGAATCGCCCGAGCTTTGCGAGTCTTATATCGAATTGCCGTATAATCATTCGCTTCGAAAAGTGGATTATTTAAATGCATTCTTTGTTTTGGTTTGGTTAGTAGGCGTTCCATGGACGAAATTTATCATCGTTAGCGCTGAGTGAGGTCACGATTTGGTAATTCCTTTTCCGTGGAATTGCAGATTACATTTAATTTATTATAAATAATGGTGACGCTTTTCCTTCGCTCCTCAATGGAATCTTCAAAACTTTTATAATTATTTCATAATTATTTCATTTTAAATATTTAATTTCATAATAATAATAATAGTAACCAAAAATTTGGTACGATATATGCATACATACTATAAATTATATTATTTTAATAAACATTTTTTTTTTATTTTAAATGAAAATATCTATTTTATCGACCATTATAACGAATAATTAATTTAATAATGCGATTTATTTATAATAATTTAAAATTACTACATATATCTGTAGCTGGTATATATTTTTTATACTAATTTACTACATAAAAAATGAAATAATTCTATGGATGTATAAATATATTGGAATTAAACTTAAATTCGTCCAAGGAGTTACATATAACTGTTTCTGATAACACATGGTAAATTTGCGAATGTAAATAAACGTAAAGTCTTTATTATATTATCGATTGATACAATAATTAAATACTTAACTTTTTAATAAATGAAACTATCGAAATCACGATACATTTAGAAAATAATTCAAAAATAGTCGAATTACGGTTTCAAATTATTAAAATTCGAATACCGATGTTAAAAACTGTTAATTTCGGATCGTAACACATTCGATTACATCAAAGTGAATTATATACTCGATTGAAACGATTTTCCGAATATCAAACACATCATTCGATATTTCCACTACATATTGCGACATCGTATTCAACATTAGATAAATACTTGAAAACGCATATCGATCATTGCAACGTTTCCATCTCAATGACGGAATACTTGGCACAGTGACTTTAATAAGCACTTCGCAATTTAGCGAAAGTAAACCTCTTTAAATTAATTTCGAAAATAATTTTAAAGTCGGAAACGAGATTTTTGTCCATCCTTTCGTCTAGTTTCAAAATATGCGCCTACGCGTATCGAAGCGCCGAAAATACGACTTCGGCGAACATATTTTTGAATTGATTGAAGTAACGACGAAGTCTTTTCGTTGGATACGGAATCGTCCTTCGCTCTTAAGGGGATAATTTAGTTCGCGTTGAACGAGCATTTTACGTTTTAATTTGAATTAAGCTCGTTAAGACGTGAAATTGCAAGTATATATATTTCGGTTTCAATTTCAATTAAAGCGTTAAAATGAATTGAAATTATTTGTAAAATCGAGAAGGAATCGGAAAAAATAAATTTCTTTACTTCTTCTATTAACTTTACAAGCCTGTTTCAAATTTAACGAAGATAATAACTGAAATAATATAAAGTAGTCCCTAGAATTAATGGTTTTTTTATAACATATTTACACGTTGCTCGTAAAAATATAGAGAAAAAGTACCCTGAGTAATTGTAAATATAAAATTGAAAAAGTAATAGCCTTCATTATAGAAAAGAATGCCAAAAATGTTCTTCATTATGGAATTATAAAATTTTTTTTATATTTATGTACGTGGTTTCACACGTAAGTTCATCAGGTTATAAAGTCCAAGTACTTGAAATCTTAAACTTTTTAATATTTTGTTATTTCATTACAAGTTTTACCCTAAAAACTTTTCATCGCACCGAAAAAATTACACCCTAGATTTCGTCGAGAAGCTGAAAAATATCTGCAATTCTAATTTTATTTCGAGAACCATAGAAGAAAGAAAATAATTCATCGTTTAAAACGCAAATATCGCTGTAAAAACGATACAAACATTTTGCATTTACCGATACGTACGATATTTGTTTAGGATTTAGTTTTAGGATTCGTCTAAAAGTAAAAGAATCGCGATCGACGCATCCCCGTTAAATTCGTAAAATAATAAAGCGGACTTTGGAGAGATGAAAATTTGAAAATGGTTGGAAAATACCGGCGACGGTAGCGATTCGAAGGAGTTTGGAAGGAGCTCGGAAGGAGCTCGGAAGGAGCTCGGAAGGAGCTCGGAAGGGGGTCAGGGAAAATTTTTATTTCCTAAATTAAAAAAATCCCCTGCCTCGCTCGGAAGGTACGTCGGGTCGAGTTTGGCGTTAAAGTAAAGTGCCGCCATTGAAGGTGATTTTTATTCAAGAGACAGTTCGGCGTCGTCTACGTTTGCCCCGAGGCGGTCGACGTTACTGCGAGACGGCGAAGGCTTTAACTTAAATGTATGTCGAAAGTTTAGTCCCCGAGATTTTTAACGTCGACGGAGCCGTGAAGAGAAATATAAAAATAAGTCTCACGCGCGTTAAGGCAGCTATTAAGAGCCGAAAAAGTATTTAAACCAAAGCGAGGCGACCGTCGGAGCAACTCCACTTCTTCGTTATTCATATTTTTCTCAATTTTTCATTCAAACAAATAATGTATCCGTGACGTATCGAACAGCCGTTGGATCGCAGTTTCTTCTTTCCTTCGACTTCTGGTAATCGTTCCGATATTCTCGACGTTAAATCGGAATCCACTCGGACGGATTTGAAACCGCGTCGCTCAGTTGGTCGCTCGGTTCGTCGCTCTACACTTTTTACTAGAGATGAATTTTCAGCGATGCCACGAACGAGACAAAATTTTATCGGTTTTATGGATTTTGAATCGAGTTACGTTTTAATAACTTTTGAAAACGTAACGAATCGGTAATGGACCGAATCCTTCGGAGCGGTTCGAGTTCGATCGAGGTGTTTGGATTCTTTTGTAACGTTTGTACTTCCACTAATTAGCAGTGGTATGGTAATTTAATTCTCGTTCGGAATTCTAAAGACTTTCCTTGCGTTTCTCAAGTAGAATCGGAAGATTTTAAATATTCGCAAGAATTCTTTTTTAAAGTAAAGAAAGTTACTTTTGTAATTTTAACGCTTTCCTAATTTTTCTATTTTACTCAAAGTTTATAATTTACGGTCCACGGTGTTGTTTAAAAGATGAAAACAAGATCGCGAATCGGCTGAAACATTCGCGATTTCAAAGGACGCCGAAAGTAAGAAATCGATAACGGGATCGGCGCGTTACGCGAAAGATGGAAGGGACGAAGGGACGAAGGGACGAAGGAAAAGGTTATAAACGTCGTAAAAAAGGATAGGCTCTTCGTTGATTTTAATTATTCCTCGCGTCGCGAATATTTGGCCTAGCGGCTAAGAATTGGAAAGGACCCTCGAACGGAATCCCTGACGAAAATTGGAAGCCCCCGAAAAAAGAATCGAGCGTCGGTCGAGCGTCGGTCGAGCGTCGGTCGAACGTCGGTCGAACGTCGGTCGAGCGCCGTTGCAAAAGGAAAACGCGGACCCTTCTCTGTTTTTTCTCTTCCCGGTCTCTTAAAAGGCGCATTATACACCTCAGCCGTGGCGCGAAAGGGCCTCGAGACTCCCCTACTTGTTTTGCATATTTCAATTTCCCGGGCAGCGCGACAAGCGGAAGAAGAACGCGAGACGCGAGCGCACACACGAATTTACATACGCTTTACATGGCACACAGGGAAATCCATTTCCTTGGTTGCATGTGATTTTAGCCCGTGAACGCGTCCCTTTTTACTATAATTATCAGCGAAGCCTTTTCAACGTCTCTTTCGCATATTCATGCAGGTGCTGTTTATACACGGACGAAATACGGAACGATTCGCTTTTTAGTTTCCGGATCTCGACCTCTGCCTCGGAGGATTCGCCCATTTCGATTTTGGCACTCGCCGAATCTATAAATTGTAAGCTTTTGTTTCAAATTTTTAGACAGCCATACGAGATAAGGGCGCGGGTTCGAGAGCGATCCGTTTTTTATTCTTTGCAAATTTGGTATGATAGGACGGATGTTGGATGCGTATTACAGTTGAAGACAAATGGATGATCGACGTGTTCGCGGTGTCTAAAATCACTCGTCGAAACACTTATCGTTGACTTTTCTAAGAACCAAGTATTTTCTTGCATGAACGTGAAGCGGTTGAAATTTAAGTAGTCCTGTTTCATATTATTATCGATAAAGTAAACATTACTGTAGAACGATACGAAAATTTATAATTAAGCATATTTTTATCAAAATGTACATATTTTTTAAAGAAACCAACTTTTTCCTTTATAGAAGCAGTACTTTAAACTAAATAATTTCGAATTCATATTGCATTTTCTCTCTAATATAAGTATAATACATTCTACATTTAAATTTTAATACATTTCTAAGCCAGAAAATTCATTCTCCTTTCATTTCGCGCTAATACTACTTTGGAAGTATATATACAGAGACGCATACATAAAACTTCGCTCCAGAGTCGATCCAAAACAAATTACTTGCTGTACATACACTAGAAAATCTCGTCGGCCTTTTTCTCGTAAAATGCGGAAAAGAAGGTTTTATCCATCTTCTTTTTATTTTTTTTTACCACTCACTCCTCAATTCTCTCTCTCTCTCTCTCTCTTTCCTTGTCTCTTTTCTTTCTTCTTGACACCCCTCCTCTCGTATCCTAAATTTTACTTGTATCTTTTTTTACCCTCTGCTCTATTTATCATTCGTTTTATTTACATGCACTTCCGTCTCGGTCTGTTCGAAAAAGCCTATTTTTACTATATTATAAAAATGTTAACCGACCTACAATTGTAACTGTCAGCGTAACGTAAATAAAGCCCGAAACGATAAAGTCACGAATGTAAATAAAAATTTTCGTGTCCGCGTATCTACTTATGAAATCATTAATATAAATGAAAAAATATATTATCCATCTCCGTCCGTTCATCAACTTACAACTACAAATTCCGAAGTTGAATAGGCAGCGAACATAAGACACTTCGATCTTGTTTCGTTTAAAAATCGACATAAATTTCATTAAAAAAGTCTACAAATTTTACTTGGAAACTTTCATTGGGATTTTTCGATAAATTCGTCAATTATTTACGATAATAAGAATATCATTTTCATACAAAATCCGCGAGTATTTTTCGATTGTAACTGTAAACGTTAGAGATTATATATTCGCAATTTTTATCTGATATTTATATAATAATATTCAATTATGTATACATTTATTATTATTAAAATTAAAATGATTAAGATATTAAAAGAAGCATTGCCATATGTCAACGTACAAATTTTCATATCATTTTTTATATATTCAAAATGAAAATTCATATGTATTTTCTAAAAATTTCTATCAAAGATATAATTAGACTCTATTTATCTAAATTATGCAATAAATAATATACGAACACTTCGTAACGAGAAAACTTTTTAAAATGTATTTTTTGGTTTATACGTATATGTTAGTATATGTGCGTGAATATATAGAATGCATTACCTAAATTAACGAAAAATAAGATTTATTAAATACCCGTTAAAATTCAATTCTATAGTTAAATAAAAATACAATCTAATATAACGTATATTTATAATATATAATTTGTTGAATTCTACTTAGATAAATAAAAAAAAATGTATATGAATAATTATATTGTTCTTACGAGAGAAAAATAATGAATTTTCTACGATATTTATGAATTGTGTGAATAATTTAGGACACTTCCACGCAAAGTTGAGTTTGAATTTAAATACAATTACTCTCGTAACTATTAAATATAACTTTACTCCATTGTCAATTTTGCTGTGCCTATCCAGCGCTTCAAATCTTGGAGCATTCGTATCATTTATTGTACTAGTAATCACCACAGTTCCTTTCTTACATGAAAAAATGGCGTTTATTCTCTCTTGACGTCCCCTTTCATCTGTCTTTCTCGGTTTCTCGCTTTATCTCTTCGCACTCGTTCCGTTCCAGTTACTCGAGGTTGTCGAGAGTAGAGCATCCAACCTGTATCAACCCATGTCCTATTATAAAAGTCATTCAGCATCGCATTCGCGTCCCTTTCCTCGGCTTCCGACTATTCGAAAGGGCGCGTTTCAATTTTCGTCCGAGACATGCAAATATCGCTAGTCCTCGTAGACTCCGTCGATGTTTGCGGTTGTTCCTTTCCCTTCTCGATTCGGTGCGATTCATTAGGGTAGACACAGGAATGGGGGGGGGGAGTCGGGACGATTGGTCGTCTTCTCTCGGTCCCTCGTCTTACGTCCTTCCGGTCCCTAGTGAAACGAGTCTACGATTATCGAGACGTCCGAGTTAATGGAAGCCTCGATTGCTCTCCGAAATGGTGTGCGGAAACCGAATTATTACTTCTCTGCTAATATTTCGTTAAAGCTTCTGCTATTTAATCAGTGTTCTTAGCTCTACTACTCTTTTCCTTTTCTAAATAATCTTCGTACAGAGGATAATCCGATTGTTTTTACGGAAGTATTCGTTGTAAAAGGTAAAGACGATAAGACAGTTTATTTAAGTTGATAATCCGGACATGCTTTTCTCGATTCTTCGTTCGCTAAAGTTTTTCATTTTTGAAAATTTGTAACTTTATAAAATGCAGGTTTTCAGATTTATCATAGGTACCATAAATTTATTTACAGAAGAAATTAAATTTTATCGTCTAGACAATTTTATGGTAACGTTTATTTCATTCGTGTACGCCAAGAAAAACTCGAAAACTATGTAACGGAGATTATTATCGCTGATATATATCGAGTCAGTTTAATTTTCAGTTTTAATTTTATTTTAACTAATAAACGGTAAAACCTTTTTAGTTTTAATTAAAAAGTTTGAATTGCGTTTCGAAAATACGCGCGACGAACGAAAATCAACGCCGACTATCAAAAAAACATAAACAGGGTAAGAACACGTTTACGAAAGGCCCAAGGGTCAACGAAGGTCGGCACATTGTATTTTGCCAAGCAAATAATACAAATAATATCAAAAAGAATAGAATTATTCGCGTTTCGAACGTCGAGTTTTCATCGCTCAAAGAAATGGACGAATAGCGACGGAGAGCGAAAGAGAAGTCGAGGTTTTCAGTGATACGATCCCGAACTCATACCCGTAAACTCATTCGTGAGCAGAAAGGTTCGAAGCGCAAGTCTTGCGATACTAACGACTACTAAAGTATTCGGTACGCTTGAACTTAACACTCGTACATGCGAATACGTGGAAAATTTGAATCGAGTAAATATCGAAGCATCTAAATAAATAATTTTTCTGTTTTTTTTTTATATTTTGGAATAGAATTACTCGAATGAATAACTAAATATACGTATAACTGTATACTCTGAAAATCAATTATTCGATGAAAAGTGCTTTAGTCGCGAATATTTTCTTTATTAATTTTTAATTGAAGCCTATACTATGAAAACGTATAGCGATCGCGGAAAAAACTTATAACGATTCATATTTTATTGTATTCGTTAAAATCGTTTTTTCAGGCTTTGATATTGAAATTTAAAGAAATTGTTATGAGAACTAACAGAAGTTGAGTCCCCAGTGATGAAATAGCGTTCTACTTTTAATATTATTAAAAATACTTTCTTTTATTGTATTTTTCGTACAATGCTTTCAAAGTGATACTTTTTTTTATTAATATCTATCTTGAATATTTTTTTTAAACTGAACTTATCATGTTTGTTAAATAATACATAAAAGCTTAGACACCGATGAAGCACTCATTTTGAAAATTATAAGAATATATATTGTGGATTTTATTTGTTTTTATATTTATTATTTTATCCTGCATATGTAATCATAATGTAATTTGTAATTATATTTTACATAATGGCGAAATTTCCATGGGATATAAATGTGGTAATCGGTGTATATTTTTTATTTTCAAAAAATGCCTATAACTTATTATTTGTTATATTCGTATTATCTCTGCAATACAAATACAGAAATTTTATTTGAATTATTTTACGAGAAAAGTATACGATCGAACGATTCTTCAAGTCCCTCGGACATTTATCAAAAGCCTTATATGAACAATTTAGAACAAAGTAAATAGTCTTGAAATTGACACTTATATTATGTATACTCTAAAGTAGCACGTTCATTAAAATTTATACACGACTGAAGCCTAAAACGCGAATGTATGAACTTGAAATGTGTAGTCGAATCTCGAATGTGCAGAGCATAGAGGGAACGAGCAACGACAAGGAACGCGATTAAAATGAGCGAACGCGACTGCCAGAGAAAGAGAGAAGAAAGGAAAAAATGGAGAGATGAATCTGGTTGTATCGATCGGTCGTCATAAAATCCAGCTTATGACTTGGACGTTGTCCAGTGACTGGTGCATTAGCTGTCGCATTTCCAAGCAAATAAAACATTTTTTCCTCTTTCTCTTGCTCTCTTTATCTATTATATTCGTTCTTCAATAATAGTCTAGCCAACTGATTCGATAACCATAAGAAAAAGAGATTTCGTTCGAAGAGGCTTATGAACTACGTTCGAAATTTTTTCATATTTTCCCAAACTTTTCGAGCCTAAATTAATATTTTCTTCTTAAAATATCTTCCTCTTTTGTTTTATAAATTTTGTTTCAAAATGGAATGATCATAATATTTTACCCGTTACTTTTTAATCCAACTTTTTAAATTTAGTATCAAAGGCGAACCGAGTTAAAAAATTAAATTTATTTTTATCTCTTTTGAAATTCTCGGTTTTGCGTTCTCGATCGAGTGATGTAATAGGTATTCTTAATAAAAATTGTTACGTGATAAATAACTTAACGTTACCATCAAAATTTAAATGTAACTTTTAGAAAGACCTCCAAGTTCGACGTTGCCGATTTATAAAATAAATATTATAATCTTATTGAAAAACACATTCCATAGAGATATTTTTTTAATAAAATTAAAAGTATCTACGGATTAAATCGCATAAAGATGTACGTGATTCTATATTATCAATTATGAATGAAAATATTGGAATTGTACAAAATTTCTAACGGTACGAAAGATCGAACGTTAATACCGTGTAACATATAATATTCCGTTGTAATTAGTGACGGATTCAAATTATACGAAGAGCAAATGTATTTACGCGTTTTATTATATAAAAAAAAAGTATAAATTTATTGCACCAATGTCAAAAGTAGTATGTTACTATACATCGCAGGGGTCAGGTAACTCGAGTCGCAAAATAATCTGTACATTGTACGAGAAAAATATGGTTATAAGCCATGATGAATGCTTTTGTAAATCCTACCGAATTTACATGAAAATTGTAAACGATGTCATGCAGAAATCGGTAAGATTATATTCAGTATGTTAATTTTATACAATGTCGGAATATTTTTGAAATGGATTTTAATTAAATGAAATCAATAGCATATTGTACAAAGGATTTTTATCCATTCTAAACATTTCGCGTAACGTAAAGATTTTTTAGAAAGGGAAATTATTTTTCTCAAAATACGATTTCAACATATGACTTTTTCATTTCAAGTGAAAATTATCGTAACGAAATAACCAACATTTCAGTTTTTTATTCTCGCGTATAATAATTCCACATCGACGCTACACTTGAATTAATTTTTGAAATATTTAGTTAACAGTGTTGATCTTGCGTTCCATCCTGTTAATGTTCTTCGGTTACAGTTTAGTGCACGCATAAATGTCAGTAAAAGAGATTTATCGAGTTTAAACAGGAGCTTAGGAATTATAAACGCTAGGACTACGTTTTCTAGGATAACTGGTGTATTATGGATACGTCGAGTCACGAGGAATGAAATAATACGATATGCATACAATAGCAAACGTCAATGGCGAATGCCGGCCATAGTACAAGAGATAAGCACTGGCTTTTACCGCAAGAAACCTCGGATTTAAATAGTATCCCTATCACGTTATCGATCTTTTTATTATTTTATATAAGCTAGAATTTTAGTATGGTATCAAATTGTGGGTTGCTAATGATATACCCGAAACTAAGAATGAATTATTGAATTTAATTGTATGGTCTTACATAAAATAAAGTTCAATGATACGCGGAAAAGATTATTATGCAATTAATTTATATCTTTTCATAGAAATTGAGAACAAACTTCAAACAATTATATGAAATAAGAGTTTGAAAATAGTATAACGTAGGAAACGATACAATTTCTTTATTATAATAATATTAATATTATATCCCTTGCTTAAAGAGATATTACAAAGTTAGTAACTGTAATATTTTTATTATCGAATAATAATTTCAATTTCAATAAAATATACCAAGACCGAAGTTAAAATTAATATCTCATCAACTATAACCATTAAATGAATCTTGGAAAAGTTATTTTTTCAAAAATTTTCTATAGTTATGAAATTTTCTTTTGAATTTAAATTGAATAATAATTAGAGTTAATTATATCAACATTTTCAATTTACGAACGATAATGTTTAATTTAAAATACTAAAATTGAATATAAAATTCTTTAAAAACGTATACATAAATTCGTTTATACAAGTACGTTTTTTATAGATAATATTCTTGTATTGATTGCACGTGTATAACATGATCGTTTCATATTTAGAATAGATTTTCTGTTATTTCACAAGTTGAAGTTCCATTTGAAAACATATTCCGATAAAAAATTACAATAATAATAAACTAATAATAGATTTTTGTGATTATTTAAAATGAAATAAACTAGATATTTAAAAAATCGACTTATAATTCTTTTTAGTTTTTTATTTTTTACTAAAATAAACAAGTTATAAATTAAACGGATTATTATAAATTTATGTTAAAAGAAATGCGTCCTATATTAATAATAATAATAATAATTATTATTATTAAATTCATCATTCTTATTACAAAGAACAATAACTTATATTAATAAAAATATTTTAAGTTTAAATTATTTATTAATTACTTGCAGTTTACTTATTAACCAAAGTTATTTATATAAATACGAACGGCCGTATAAAAAATATAAAATTCAATAATGTAAGATGTATTGGATTTATATATAAAAGGATAGGTGTCTGTATATATATGTATATATATATATATATATATATATATATATATATGTCTTGTATACTGCATGAATAAGATAAAAATAACGATTCCATTGCGATACCTTTTTTTACATACATAATAAATAATTAATACGTGAGTAAATTGCATTTAATTTAATAACATGCGTGAGATATTGATATCTCTTTATATATCTTACAAATATTAAAAAAAAAAAATGCAAATAAAGTAAATTATTTAAAATAGATGATTTGCCATAAATGACGATTGTATAAACGGTAACTTTAGTTAATCGTTCTCTGAAAAACTTTTAATATAATCTTACTTTCTGCACGTCGAATAAAAATATTTTTAGAATATAAAATGCATGTATGAATAAAGTTTAATAATAATTAAATTAACAAAGAATACGCTTATCAATCATTAACTAAATTTGTTGTTTTATTAAAATAAAGTATACATATTATTAATTATATAAAAATATTTATATAAACTACTTCAAATATAATTAAAATGATACGTTTTTTTATACACAGCATAAATTTTATTTTATATATTTTATTTTATGGATTATATGTATCTTTAAATAATTCTTTAACGTGAATATTTATTTTATTAATAATGAATAAAATAACTTTATTACGGTTAAAGAATTATTTCTGTAAGTACATTTGCAAATATATTAATTTTAACATATACGTTATTTCAGAGTTTGTTCATTTTGATTTTATTTTTCTGAATGAACATTTAAAATTAATTTGTCTACTTTTAAACCAGATATGATATTAAATATAAAGTATAAATAAAATAATAGATTTATATTTTAAATTAATAGAAAACGAAATTGATAAAATAATAATATCTGAAGTTAACGAAAGACAAAAATTGAAAATGTTTTTATCTGGGAATCATTTTAAAAAATACATATACAATATCCATCGATCCGTTTTGTTTTATTTAATTTTATACATATGTAACCGAGGTTATTACTATCTCGGTCTCGTGTCTGAAATGAAACCGATAATTCCAGAGATTTCTTTTATTTTTTTTTACACATAATATATCTGTACACATAACAGAGTACAAAACGTGAGTCTAACGTAATCATATTCGACAAAATTCGTGAGCTATCGGTAGTTTTTGGCATCTCACCGATACTCGACTTTACTTATATATAAATCTTTTGTTTTTCATGGATTTGTCAAAAGGTAGCTGGAAAAGTTTCTTACAGTTTAAATTTATAACAGTGTAAATTTTTCAGTATTGTGAATTTTTAAGTGAAATATCGAATATGTATTTACCTATCGAATCTGAAACAAATTATTCTGAAAATTCTGTGCTTTCTCCGTACGAACCACAATTATTAACGCTTCTTCAATTATTGGCTCAACTATCAAAATACGCATTACACTCTTATAACCAGAATAAGAAACCCAAGACAAAAGCAAGACATAAGTACTTCAAAAATAATGAATACGACATTACTGTTATTAGGAATGGAAGTTCTGGTTATGTACTAGTAAATCCTGTAAGTATAATCGAGCATTAACGGGAATTCAAAAGGATAATTTAAAATTAAGATTAATTTGTATTAATTTTTTCAATATGACTTATTTAATGTAGTTGTGTAAAGTTTAAAAAGTTTTGTAGTTAAAAAAATTGAGTACTTTAGTCGATTTGTAATTGATTTTTTGTATATATAATGTAAATACTAAAATAAAAAGTAGTTTTAAATTATAATATATCGTTTATAATTTCATTACATAAATTAGCAGAATAGAATCATTTATAAGGGGAGAACTTATTAAAATTAAAAAATATATATTATGGAAATTAGTTTGTCTATATCGATATTATTAAAAATTTTAACTTCTGTATTGCAATAGGGACCAGTATTATCACTCGAAGCGGAAGATAAAGAGTATACAGTTCCAAATGAATCTGTATCTGCTCACGTTTCAAGTTCTACTAACGAAGACGATGGTTATTATGTACAAGAGAAATACACTGGAAACGAATACGAGACACATTCGTGTGGATGCGAGAACATGAAAAGTGACGTTAGCAAGCCTAATGAAATGTCAAATGATAAGAAAGTGTACGATGATTGGTCGTATTTTGAAAATCCCAGTCAAAGCTATGATCCGAATCAACGGCAATTACAAAAAATTCAATATCAAAATATGTGGCCGTGAATTATCGACTACTCAAACTATTGACATAAATACATTTTTTAAGTGTTCAAGAACATAAATATTATTTTCAATTTTTCAATTACGATAGTACATGTAAATGTAGTTTCGTATTGTAAAATTTATAATAATTTACGTCATTGAAAAGAACATGAAATTTTTCAAATTGATGGAAAAATTTGAAAAATCGAATGAAAACATAATTGTTTAGGAAATTCTTTAAATTATCGAATAATTAATAATGTATGTTAATCATCGTGATGGTTTTAGATCAGAAAAATTTTATATCGATACTAGATAATAAAGTTTAATATCACGAAGATAATTCATAGGGAAATAAAGGGCATTTAAATCAACATTGAATGTAGCTTAAAATATAGCATAAAGATGATTGTAATTTAAAGAGCAGCTATTGTAGATAAATTTATTTAAACGGGTTTATTTATCCAACTAAAACCAATGTAAATTACGTTAAAATTATCATAAGCTTATCCTTTCTACAAGCGTTTGTTTCAGAAATTAATCGATAAATTGACTAAGATAATGTAAGTACGGTGTACGTAGAAAATAAAAATCCGAAAATTATTTGCGAGCATAACTAAATAAAGCACAATACTTTGATGAAGACATTAACATACGTTGAAGTTAAAGTAAATTTGTATACAAATTCCACATAGAATTTGGCATAATTAATATTGCATTTGATTATACGAGTAAGTTTGAAGTTTGTATATGATTATGTCTAATCAAGCATGAAAATGCTAAATTTGAAAATTATCATAATAAAATTAGAAGAGTGGAACACAATCGTACATAATTAAAAACTTTGTCGCTTATTTATCTAACATTTTGACAATATATAGGTCAAAATAATTTTGTACAATTATGCTTTACATAATTAAAAAAAAATTATTATTTAGAAGCGATTAAACAATCCATGTATTAGAGTAAATTATACTACATCGAGTCATCGATTAAGTCAAGCACGTTTCCAAACCACGTAATAATATTACCGAAAAGTAATTATTATTCATAATAATATAGATTAACGATCTCCATTTATGTAAAAATAGCTTCGGTGCTTAGAGTTCTTAAATTATAAGAACTTTCAGAAAATAATATTTTTTAAAACTTATAAAATTAATCTCTCTAATAATGAAATGAATTCAATTAAACGGTTCAATTTATTTTCAATTTCCAAATCAATTTTACGTGACAAGTGTTCCATAATATATTTTTATTTTTATTCTATGATACGAATTTTAGATTAAATTAATAAGATAATAGGATTGAATATCGATAGCGATAAAAGTAACTCCAAATTAATATATTTTTAAATTAATTTTAAAATATAATCAAATTTATACCTATAAATTATTTCATTAGCTTTTTACGTATTATATTGTAAAAATATTTATTGCTCTATTCGTAATGTAATATATTTCAAGAATGTAAAATCTTGAAAATAAATAATACGTGAAATAAGATTTCATTTTATATTTGTGACAGTAAATAAGTTTAAAACCTTTTGGATTAAATTTTAATTAATTTAGATATTTCTATAAAGAAAATATAACAGAGTTAAAAGAAGTAAATTATAAAAATGAGATCTATAACAAACGAGTAGAATTTATCATAATTTAAAAGATTAATGGAGCACCAAATTAAAGATATTAAAGATTTTCGAATTATATTATTTATTTTTTATAAAGTATTATTACGTATGGAGTAAAAAGTTTAGAATTAAAAAGTGGTTGCGACTATAAGAATTATTGCATACATTCGTTTTATTATTTTATAAACATTTGTAAGGTTGAAAAAGAAAATAACTTAATGCTTCAAATTAACATTTTAACCCAGACACACGTACGTAATCTTAACTTTACGATAGCAGCACGTGATCCAACACTCCAACTCGAGCGCAAGCGAAATCTCACGTTTAACTTAAATCCGCTTCTAGTCTGTATGTAGAGAAACCACTTCTTTAAATTCAGGAACGGGGTTGAAGGAGAAGGAAAATCATGTGCTTATCTTAAGATTGTTCTCTTTTTTATGAAGTGCCCGTTGACCACCTATCGAGTTGATTATGAAGAATTTTTTCAAATCTACGCTTGGAAATTTTAATAAATATTAAATAATAAAAAGGAGGAGGGAAAAATGAATAAGTTGTATATTTTTAGCGGATCAACCTATTATTTTATGTTTTTACGCTTGTAAAGAATTTAATATAAATTTATTAGATGTAAATGATTTTTTTATTATTGAAATTGAATATTATATTCACATATAAATGTATTCTAAATTAGTGTTTATGAAATGCGATTATCCGAGGAATATATTACGTTACGAGTTAGTTAATTATCATTCGATTTATTTTTTTTTAATGTTCGCGTTGGAACAATAATACTTTATAACATACATTTTTTATTATATCTTACGTACACATCGTTAAAGTATAAACAATAATTTATCATTTTGTTACAAATATAATTGAATAAATGCAATCGTACCGAATTTTATTTATAGTTTTATTCCGCTTGATTTAAAAACAAGATTAAAATCGCAACGTTTGTTTTTAATTTTCTTTAAATAGTTTATTAAAATACGAATAATTTTATAAAGTTTATTCTTTTATCTTTTTTTAAAGCGAAACAATCTCGCAATTTATAATATATTACTTCAAATATAATATTTTCCAGAACAATTCTGCCATAAAAAGATTACAATGGAGAAACGTTTCTTAGATATTGCTTTTAGTTCAATAACAAAAGCAGTTTAAAATATAAAAGTTTTTTTCATAATTTGAACGGAATAAATACAAAACTCGTTGGAAAGTGTAAATTGAATCCGGAACGTCTTCGATATTACACGGATATTTTTCAAAATTCCGTGAAAGATGAATCGAATATTATAAGACAGAATTAGTTTCGATTAATTGTACCTAATTGTTCTTGGCGAGACTCGCGATCTTCAAAGATTTAATTATCGGATGAACAATTTGAGTTCTTTTAAATGTCATAACTTTTCGGCAACTTTAACTTCGGTGTTCTAAATATAGTAAAATTCAATGTATACGAATACAATATGTCAAAGTTTTTCAAAGTCTTCGAACGTTTATTTTAAATTTGGAAGCGTAAATATAAAATCTCGAGTGTGAGAATGAAATACAAGTAACGAGTACTAAATTGCAACGAGTACTAAGCGAATTTTTAATCGGAAATGGTAAATGTTGGGTCTTAAACTTCGGCGGCGGATAGTCGACGGATAGTCGACGGAGGAATACAGGAACACATAAAAAGTCGACGCGACGTCCGTGTCTAAAATTTGGTGGGCTTGCGCTAATTCGCCGATTGCCTGCGTACGCCGGTGCTGATAACTACGTGTCATGCGTCGAATATTGTAAATTCTGCGAAACGTGCACTTGTACGTCGGCGGGAGATAAGGGGGTAAGAAACCAGAAGAAGCGAGAAGCGGAGGGAACCGAGACGGAGGCGCGATAAGCCACGAAGATTCTGACCGGCGATAACTCGACACGCTCACCCGAGTTTCATCCGAAATCTCGTTGCGTTTCTCCTTATAACCGTTTTATTTTCCCTTTCCCGCTCGAGTTTAATAGCTTTCAAGATCCACGAGTTTTGCTATTATCGGGTGTACATTGTTGGCTCATGGATTATGCGCTTCGTCCTGGGCGATGGAAAATCGAAAAGTTCCGATTTTAACCAGAAAAGTGTTTATTTCAAGGATCTTTGGCACGATCAACATTTTATCTATATTTTCCAAAAAAATGTCTTGAAAAAAGTGTATTTACCGATAACGTTCATCCGAAATTTTCTTATCGATTCCGCAGTTCGGGTTACATTAGGGTTACGACGCCGGTTTCACATTTTCGATGAAAGTTTTTTTTACTAAATTTCTATCGAATTTAAATTATAATTTAATATCTTATTTACAAACTTATTATAACTCATAAGATTATTTGTATAAAGTCATTGTTAAAAATTCATGAACAAGTTATCTTCTGGACTTAATCTAATCAAAATGAAAAATGAAACAACTTTAATGGTCTTAGCTTTTGATGCGAACTTGCGTGAAGTTGTTAAGAAAAAAAAGAATATTAAATTTGGTTGTAATTTTTAATAATTCGCTACTTTATTCTAGATTAAAATATTAATTTTAAATGATAATAATTAGGATTTTGAAAGACATTTTATATAACGCATTTTATCGCGCTCTTGTTTAACGAAGTTTTAAAAATATCTCGGTTGTTCGATCGTTCGACAAACGAAAAATCCGAAGTATGGAATATTTTATTCGTTACCTTCGTTGCTTTACTTCGATACGATTAATAAGCTACTTCGATATCCTATAATAAATCCCATTCAAAAATACTGAAAAACTGTTTATCTTCCATAAGAATGAATAGCTATGGTTGAAATTTATAAAAGCAAAGTAGAGTAAGGTAAAGTGGAGTTTTGTGATTAATGCACTTTACTTTTCCTCTTGTAAATGAACTCTCGTTATCAACCACTTTACATAAGTTTAAGTTCATTTCTCACAAATGCATTAGGTTAAAGTGATAAAACTCATTAGTTGAACGCGTCAACCGATTAGATATATGATGTTTCTTTAATGAACCTTTCGCCGAAGGTCCTGGGATTTTTTCCTAGGATACGTAAGCATTCGTTAAAACCAAATAAGTCCGCTCGAATTTATTAATTTCGTTATATTTGCACTACTGCTTCTTCGGACTAAATTGTTTAAACTATCGTTAAATTACTTAATTGGTATTCATTTATGCAAATTCGATATGTAGTTTTCACTTTGTGTTTTTATATTTCGTGAAACCACTGTGAGTAAATTTGTCGATAATAATAATGTTTTTGTAAGCTCGAAACGATATGTGACATTTTTTAGTTTCTATACGAATCATGTAAAGTACGATTATAGCCATTATTGTATTATTTCATTATCACCTATTTTGAGTGCTAAAAGTACTTGAAAACTTTCTCGTGAATATTTTTATTAATTATCCTCGATTTTTAATATTATTAACATTTTCAAAAATATTATTTTCACCAAAAAATTTATCAAATTTTTATGATTCGATAAATATGAAAAAAAAATTTTTTTTATGTACTTTTTTTTGCGAAAACGACGAAATATTTTCAATTATTTACACTTAACTAATTTTTATATTTTCTTTATTACTTCAGCACATTACTCGTAACTCAAGTTTTTGCTTTATTAAGAAATAAAACGTCAAAACAGTTAATAGCCCTGTGATACTGAAATGTATCGATAACTTATTTTTATTTTTGTAAAATTATACCATATACTTGATTATTAAATAAATATAACATTATATAAAAAGTATTTCTTATTTAATAATAAATTCGATACAATAAGAAGAACATATAAATTTTTTGGAATAATATAATTGTGAAATATTTCATTAAAAAGAATTTATGACTCTTAAGACTTAATAAGTAATAGAATGGCAATGATGATGACTATTTTTTGAAAAAGAAACTAATTTCTAAATGAAACTCGTATCATTGTTTAACGTATAAGCAGTTTTAAAAAGATTAATCCCCGATACAAATGGGAAACTTAAAGTGAAATCGATTAAACTTCAGTTAAAAAAAGTGTCTTAAGAATCATATAGATTAAACTTCGCTTAGAACGAGTATTTTAAGAAAGATACAGATTAAACTTCGCTTAGAAAAGGTATTATAAGATACATTAAATATCGGTTTTGGCTTAAATGTGAATATTTTATATTTTAAAATTCAACAGATCACACATAAACATCATTGATTTATTTTTATATTTTCAACTTAAATGAATTTTAAAACAAAAATAGTTGGAAAAATATGAATAATTCAGCTTATGTATTTTATTATTTAATTAATGAATAAGACTCTTTTTTGATAAATTTTTATAATTAAATTTAGAATAGTTTGAAGAATCGTTCATGAATGTTTCAATATTAATGAAATTAAAACCTATTGAAATATTATCTTAACTGTAATCAGATTTAAGATAGATTTATTCCTTAGAAATGATATCTTCAAAATAATAAAATTTTTGTTTTAATTAAAAAGTAAATCTTTGCGAAATTCGATCAAAACTCATTAAAATAATTATTAGAGTTATTTTTCACGATACGAACTTTTTTATGAAGTCAATTGATATTTTAAACTATTTTTTTAAACTATTCAAAAATTCAAATTAATTAATATTTTCTAATTTTTAATGCTTATCTTTATGGACTTACCCTTTTTTAATTTCATTCGTACTCTGATCACTGCTATATATTTTCTTTATATTTAATTGGTATATCTAATTATCCAAAATACTACTTTTTTAAATATATTCATGCTACAATTTTTACAATAATTCTAATTTCTCAGAAAACTCCAACAAAATTATTATTGTTTCAAATAAATTAAAATTAACTACATGCACTCGTCTCAAATTAGTATAAAATATACTGTGTACACCTGTAGATAAAAAAAGAGATAAAGCGTAAGCTATCGAACCCACAAATTACCACGTGTCAGATGTTTCTTCATTTTTCGTTAAAACCTTTTTAAATCAAACGAAAATGTGTTTTAAAACTTTTTAGTATTATTCCAGAACTGCGTTAAGTTTCAGATGTTGTAACGACGAATAAAAACTAGGTTTCAAGCATTTTTATAGAATTGACCTAATAGATAAATAAGATTTAAACCATGCAATCAATTCTTTGTTTCATTGTATAAATAATGTTATAGCCTGAAGTTTTTATTTTCATTAAATTTCGCTATATAAAGCAATTTATAAAGTTTTACATTTTACGATTTTCAGTTTTATTTTTTGGTTAGATTATAGCTTCATCTTTGCGCAAACAAAACTTCAAAAACAACCGTCACTATTAAATTCTACATCAATTTCACAACAGCGACACGAAAATTATATTTTAACCAAAACCGTACATAAACACACACTCGTAGAAGAACAATGCATAAATTTGATTATACGTGTACATTTATCCGTGACAGTATTCCGGAATTTAATACGGTGTCGTTTGTCTAGTTTTTTCTTCTTTCTTACTTCGGACAATTCAATTCCGCGGTAGAGGCCAGGTGACACCAAACTCCTTCGTTCTTTTTTCTTATTCTTCCGAAGGAGAAGATAAAGTGCCGAGTAATTTTTCATGTGTTATATGCACATACATTTTCATATAATTTTTATGCAAGTCGGAACAAAATTCTTTAAACAAACGTAATAAACTTGATCGAAATCTAAATTAGGGTTTTGCTTGTAATATATATCGTTTTACTTAAATAAATTACATCTGGAAAGTATATCTTTTATATTTCACGTGAAAAGGAATTTGTTATCCAGAAATTGTTTTATTAATTTATTGGTGAAAATTTCATATACACAGAGATGAACGATAGGGTAATATTAAATATTGGAAAATATTATTAACCGATGTTAATTGATAATTACATATCGCGAATGATTTTATATACTAAGCGATGCATTTTATGTATGTTTTTTAGAATAGTCTATCCTTTACGATCCGCAACATTTTTCCGACGGATATTTCATTTTCGTTACGTAAAATATTTTTCTTTATTAAATATAAACAATGTATATTTGGAAACACCTAAAGTTTTATCCTATCGATTAACATATAATAATAATAATATAATTATTTTACGAATGCACTGTTTTAATTTCGCGGACGATTGTCTAAATGAAAAGTATCGCTTACGAACGAAGCGACGATATTAACGTTGTATTGGAATTCGAAAACAAAGAAACTCTAATTTCTCGTCCGTTTTCAAAACAATCGGAAATATTATCCCATATTTCTTTGGAAATTGGTTGAGCCCAAGATAAACCGCAGTGCATCGAATACTCGCAAACTCCACTACGAATTCACGTATGTACGAGTCGACGCACATCGATGCATTCGAGCATTAACGAGTAGCAAAGTTAAAATTGCAGTTTCGATTCGTGGCTCACGTGCAATTTAATTATAAACATTATAATTTAACGTTGCGATTAGTCTATGACTTTTTTATGCTTACCGTTCGCGTATTTGCATCGTCAGGCAAATAATTCGGATGATCAAAGAAATTTGCCGAATTCGTTTGTTCCGATCATTTATATGAATGTACGTATATATGCATCGTAAATAAATAATATGAACTGAAAAGTTAACTCGATGCTCTGTCAATTTTTTCGAATGTCTTTCAATGGAAAATTTGATTCGAACCAAATGAATTTTTTTTATAAAAATGATAGAGTTAACAGTACATTTTAGGAGAGATAAATATTATCTATATTTATATATTTACATTTTTTTCTGTCTTCGGTACGTAAAATAAATAAATTATTTATCATAATTTGATTTTTATTGGTAAAATTTTGAATATTAAGTATAACGTAACGATGAAATATTTGACGATTCAACGAACGAAAAGTTGGTTTAGAGAAATAGTTAAGATTAGGAAAAGTCCCTGAAAGTTTTAATCTTGTGATTTATCGAGGTTAACTTTCATTGAATTGTATAAGTTCGTTAAATATTAGTTCTAAGTAATTGTATGAAAAATATAATAATATTAATTTATTTGAACCGTCAAATAGTCGTTTAACCCAAACAATAAAACTCATGACAATTTTGTACACGTTTTTCTTATATAATCAGTGTCAATCTTATTTGTAAAATTCGAACGACATGGCTTTGCAAAGTAACCAAAAATTTCAATAACATTTTCGATACGATCTTTTACTTATACAACCGTAATAACGATCTCCAAGATAAATCGCGCGTTTAATTTTAAGATTCAAATATAATTCTTGCCTTATATTTTATCGTAATCGATTTAAAATTTGCACCCGCTGAAAACGAAATTGTTCTTTATTTTACTCGAACTTCGATTCTCTTTTATTCCGAGCGAATTCCCTTCAATATATAGATATACGTAAATTGAAACGAGTGGAAACGTTCGGAAAATCTACTTTAATGTACCGAAAATGTACCGAAAATGTACCGAAAATGTACCGAAAATATACTAATCGGTGTCACAGTTCCTTTTCCAAACGAAATTGTACTTTACAATCTGCACGAGTCGAGAAAATGCTTTCGGACACTCGATAAAATTTGAAAAAACATTGATTTAAAGAATACTTTAATATATAAATCACGTACGCAACTTTTATAACCAGATATGATTTCCTAAATAAGAAATTAAATCGACATTTACAACGTAATTCAATTATGTTTAACCAATTGCGATACGCTTTTTTCATCCCATTTTATTCAATTCCGTTCCATTTCCCAACGGACCCAAGGAAATCCCACATGCCTTCCGCTCCGCAAAGAGAGAAAAACCGAAGAAACAATCTAGAACGCGGAAAAAAAGATTTCCTCCATCGCGTATGATACAACGGTATTCGGAAGGGCTTACAAAATGAAACGTGTACCTCGTAACGACTGTAATAAATAGCTTTTTCCGGGACACACGCGAGAAAGACTCTCGTTGGAATTTATCGCACGTTCGACGATTTATCGGCGATGCGCGGCTCCGGCGTTGCTGCTCGTTGATAGATACGCGAGGAGCAACGGCGCGTTCCTGGTGTAAATATTTCGCCTCCTCTCGAGCTTCGCCGGAGCGGGGGGATGTCTATTTTCAAAATAATTATCTCGGGGATTATTACTCTCGTAGATATCGAGCAAAACTACTAGCAAATTTTCATCTGTAATTTTCGATCAAATTTCGCGTTATTTTAATCGACGTCGCGTTTATTTCTACAATTATTCCGTAGCTCTAGTCGGATATTTTTATTTAATACACACACACGCGCGCGTATACGTATATATGGAAATTGGGAAAAAATTCGTTTGCAGCCCATTAGAGATTTATCGATTCTACCAAAACCTTTTTATTTATATCATAATTTGTTCCCGTTATCAAGGCAAAATGATAAAAATTAAAAATAAGAATAATTATTTTTTTACTTTCGTACTAATTCTATGAATTTCATAAAAATACACGCAGTATACGCGTAATACAAAAAAAAATCAATATTTTCATCAAAAAAATATCACGAATAATATTATTAAGTGAAGCATGATCCAAACTCCTTTTATTAAATTGTACAAACTATATACCAAATTATACTTAAATATTCAATACCGATCTGTTCATTCGGAACTTAAGGTATTTGAAAAACATAAAAAATGTTAAACCAAGCAAATTCATAAAACCGGATAGTAACCAGTGGTTGTTATTATATTTTAATAATTAAACATGTATATATTTGAAATATTTGTATCAAACTTCGCGTATGCGCCCAAAACAAACGTTCACACGTATCGCGTACGAACCTTATCGTAGCTTATCGCGAATATATAAATACGGATGCAAATTTAAAATACAGATGTGTACTACGGTTACACAAAATAAAATAATAAATAATGAAAGTGAAAAAAAAGCGACAATGAGTCGAAAATAAGAAAGATAATTAAATCTTTTTTACGAACTTTCATTAAAATCGTAATCCCCGGCCAAATGAGAAACGTCCTGACGGAAGTACGACAAAACAACCCACGAGAACGAGCGAAAAAAGTCGTTGTGAAACAGGGAGAAAGAGAAAAGAGGGAGCGAGAGAGGAAGAAGGAAAAAACCTTGGTAACGTTAACTAGTTATTAACCAAAGAAAAACCATTGGCTATGATAGCGAGTCTGAGAAATCGTAATTAAGCCGTATCCGAAGCTTAGCGAAAGAGCGAGAGAAAGACAGAAAAACATACATGTATAATATAGACGTCGAGAAGAAGCGAACCTTGGGTTGGGATATTCGCTAAATGAGTTAAACGCGAAACGTCTTTATTTTGATTCAGTCCTTACATTTCGCTCGATCAGCGAAATCGACGAACAAACGAATATCGAAATACCGCGGAACGATGAACGAAGACCAGAGGGTAAAATAAAGTCATCGAAGTAGGCGCGGGTGCATAATCTATAAATTGCGATGTCGCGGATACTCGGGGATGGAAAAGCCATTCCACCCGAGCGTCGAGTTTCTCGGACGAAGCGGCCGTTTTTCCGTTCATGGACGACCGCCGGTTTCGCTAATACTCGTTCGTATCGAACGATAATGGAGAGAGAGACAGACACAGAGATAGAGAAAGAGAGGCCTTTTCATAGTTGTCGCCCGTCGGCTGCTTTTTCTTTTGTTCGTTATTTATTTAATCCTTGGGGTCGATCATTCGCCGTCGCAATACCGGTCGCAATACCGGTCGCAATACCGGTCGCAATACCGGTAAAAATACAAGTGGCAACACCGAACGGTCGTTCACGTTTTTCTAATCGATCCTCGACACGATCCAAGTTTACGTACTTTCGTTTTTTACTTTTATCGAGTCGATAGAATAGGATTCCGATTCGGAATGCGACTAAAGTGCCACAATTGCGAACGCGTAACACCAAGAATCAGTAATTAACCTTGAAAATGCGCGAGGATGGATTCGAAGATAAATCTCGTTACGGAATCACATAGCTTACTCGCAACAAAATAATATCCAACGAATGTTCGTCGGAAAAGCTCCGCGATCGTACAAACTCGTTAAGAGTTCCCTCGTGTCGCGGTAGAAACGTAACGTGTAACGTTACTTATGTAAAGGCACGGAACGAAGCGAAAGGATAAAGCAAAAGAGTACCGAGACTCTTGGACGGTGGAAAGTTGCCGTGTACTCGTTGATTGGACCGAATTATAAGTGCGTAGCGAGGCGGAGGGGAGAAAAACTATAGAAAGAAAAATGAGCAACCCCGTAATAAAGAAACATCTCTTTTCTGCCTTTCAGGGTGTGCATTTCTGACCTACTACAGCCGTGACAGTGCAATCAGCGCCCAGAACGCTCTGCATGAGAAGCGGACTTTGCCAGGGGTGAGTTTTTCTTTGTTATCGTCTCCGGATAAGGTCCGGACCCGAACCTTATCTATGCCGATTCAAGTTTCAGTTTTTTTTTTACGCGCGATATTACGCTCTACTCCGGATTTATATCTATCCGGACAAAGGGTTGAATTAGGTTCCCAATCGGACGCATCCGTTCCGGATCTTTGAGAGTCGGGAAGTTTGTTTGTTTGTTTGTTGAACGTTTGCTATTGAAAGATGCGCCTCGCACTTTCCTTAATTTTACATATTTTCATTCTCTAATTTATAAAATCTGTAATCAATTTTTTCTTAAAAAAATTTTCTGTTACTTTCGGAATACTTTTGGAAGGAAGGAATACTTCCTTTATCGAGTAATTGGGTTAAAAAAACTTAAATTTTTGATTTTGAAATTTTAAACTTGAAAACTTCGCGGCGACAAAAAAGTAAACTCAAAATATCTTTCCATAGTTTCCATACGGAGAATTAAATTTTTTTCAAAGTTATTTTGGACGATGGTTATAAATCATCGTTAGATTAAATTAAATCAAGTTAATTAAATTTTATACGGAAAATCTTACCGTATGTAGCATAATTTTTTTGATAGTGCAATATTTGCGTGCGTTAAATTGATCGAAAATTGTGATAAAAACGACGTAAAAGGAAACGATTGTAAATGTCATCGGTTGAGTTTTATCGCGAGGCGTCCATCAAAGGGAAATCGTTTCGAGTAAAATTTAAAATCATAACGCGAAGCTTATATTTAAAAACGTAAATCGTATCTTTCCGTAAAGCGTTAATCGATGATTTAAGTAATACGAAATCCGTGTACAAAATTTTATATAATAACGCGTAACCATAGGATACGAAGGTAATTTAACGATTATTATGAATTTTTTTTATGGTTTATTAAAAAATACGGAGCGATGGTTAAAAATAGTTGAATAATTTAAATACGATAAAATAAATGTACCGGTGTTCAACTCCAAAGGTATTATATTGTTATAAAAGATTATTTATATCGCAAGAATAAAAGACGCCGAGGAAAAATGTTATTAACCAAGTGGGTATAGGAAACAAAAGACAATAAAACATATGCAAGCAGCGAAAGCCTCGCTCATAAAGTGAATGTGGAGGCGAGACGCTCGAGTCCGTACACTAACTCGTGCACACACGCGCACACCCACATAACCCAAATACACCCACATGCACCTACATGCACCCACACACACCCACACAAACCCACACACACTCGTAGCCGAATATTAAAATGGCTCAGCACGACAAGTTAATCTCTTAACGTCTAAAGGGTAGTTAGAGCGGATGAGAAGAAGGGAGAAAAAGTGAAGGGCGAGAAGAAGGAATGGGGAGGGAAACAAGGGAACGCTTAAAAAATAGGAGCAGTGTGACGATGGGAGGAGAGGAAGCTTAAAATTCGGAGTAACGGTATTTTGTTTATTACTCGACTCAAATGGAATTTATTCCGTTACTAAAACTCTTTTACGATAAAATAAATAATGAGAATATTATATTAACGATTATAAATAAAGTGCGATGCTTTTTTCATTTTTACACTTTGCTTTTAATTATACTGTTTAATTCGTTTCATTCTTATTAAAGCCAACTAATTCCTTAAATTTAATTTAGTTTTGTAAATCTGTAGTACAGTTTTATAAAATATAAAAGTATTTAAAAACCATGCAAATGTACTGGGCAAAAGCAAAACTTTAGATATTAAATTTTAAGAATTAGAAAATTTCTGTATTTATCGATCGTATTTCATATATTCAATGAATATTATGTTAATGCAAAAATTTTGTAGTTACTTAAATTTTAGAAAAATTTTTATATTAAGATTGGATAAATTTTTTAACCAAAAAAGAATTTGAATTTATATTTCGAATTTGTAAAATATTGTCAAATATTCATATATTTGAACTTTGTGACATTTGCGGAAATTATTCCAAAAGACTGTTATTTAGATATTATAAATATATCGGTACATTTAGTTAGATTTTAATGCGTTCAAATGTTGATAAATACCCAAATTTTCATAATAAATGGCTTCAAATTAAATGTAGAAATAATCTGAAATTTACTTGTAAATTTTACTTAGATTATAAAATGGATATAAATTTGAAATATTTTGCTTACAAAATTTAAATCACGTAAACTAAGAATATCGCGTTTAAAATGTAAAGTTGGAAAGTTTTGAAAACATATACTTGAAACTCTTATATTTTCATTAATATTGGTTGTATCTACTTTTAACTTTAAAGTAGTATTTTCAAAATGATGCATTTTAAGAGTATGTATAAATCACTACTTCGATGCTATCGAAATTTACAGGTTATAAATCAGGCAATTTTTTTCGTAAGAAATAAGTTATTACTTTCTTTCCATAATTAGTCTATTTAATAATAAACTAATTTTTATTATCTCTATAGGATAAAAGTATTAATTTTATTTATTATTAGAGTTATTAAACGCAATATCCATTATTACTACTTACTATAAGTAGTATACAATAAACGATGAAAATATTCGTTTACATTTAATTTGTAAGTTAATTTTTTACATATTAATCATATTTCTAATTTAATTATGTTATTTCTCGGATAAAACGAGAAAATATTTCTTCGCGTAATTTTTCAAGTTGATACCATTTTGATGACATCATATTTGAAGCTAATGTAGACAGAGATAAACATAGCCTTTCATATATTTTCTGATTTCCAAGAATTATTGTAATACATAAAATTTTTTTAATTTATTTCTATGATTCCTTAATATAATACATTACGATTTATCAAAATTATATGCATCGAAGATTTTTCAAAATTATCGAAAGTTAGCGATCGGATATTAGACATAAGATTACGTCCAATTACCAATGATTTGATAATTATTATCGAGTTAATAATATTTAATATTTTTAAATTGTTCAACTGTATTTTTATAGTTTATTTGTAATTGGAAGAATTTCCATACGATATTTTTATATTATATTTAATATTGTATTACTGAAAATATAGATTTAAAATTATTAATCGTTTGACTCGTATTTTCCAAGCTATATTTATATTTCACCAATTTTTCTTATAAATATTTTTATTCCGCCAACAATAATCATTATTCAAATTGAATTTGAATCACTACACGGTATAGATAATATTTAATTATACATACATACATATATATATGTAATAAAACATTTGTTTTATTATTACATTATGCGTTTTAATTGAAATTGAGAAAAACTTTACTCTCGCAGCGGAAAGCGATTTTGACTATTTTTACGAATAGGATATCCTCGAGAACCCACACTCGATCGAGAAAAGTAAAACAGAAGTCGGAAAGTAGAGTTTGGACTCGAAATATCCAAGCGATGCAAAAGTGAAATATCCCAGCGGTAAAGGCGGTGAGACAGAGACGCGATTCATCATCGGATGCACCACATAAATGCCAACTCAAGGATTCTCGTCGCCATACATCCAACCCAAACCATTCGATAATCTCGAGAAATGCGAGCATCCATTCGGTCCCCTCGCGTCTCTCCTCCCGTCTCTCCTCCCGTCTCTCCTCCCGTCTCTCCTCCCGTCTCTCCTCCCGTCTTTCCTCCCGTCACTTCTCCTCCCTCTCCATCCCTCTCTCCACCCCTCTCCTCTCTTCCGTCGCTCCTCGCGAGGATCTACAAAATTCGAAACCTTAACAGCTCGTTACGTACCAATTCTAACACGATAGTAACGGGAATTATTTAATTGCGCGTTTAATCGAGTCATCGGTGTACGAGTATGGGTGATGCTTAGGAAACTTAACCGCGTATTTCGTTGCACGCGAGAGATAATTGTGCGAAAGTAGTTATCGGGACCGAGAATCGCGAAATTACTAAGTAGCAATCGTTTCTGGAAAGAACGCGATTTTTAAGACATTGGAAAATGTTAACCAATTTTAAAAAATGTTTCTTTTCTACGTATCACTCGTTACTTTAATCGAAAAGCGCGTTCGACGAAAAGTAAGTCACTCGAGTTTAGTTGAAAGCGTTCGATGTACTTACCATTTTGGTTTCATCCACCCATTTAATTTTTTATCCAAGCAATCGAGCGCCTATCGTTAGAAGCTATTCGCTAATAATGTTTACTAAATATTATTTTAAGTTTTACTCAACGTTTGCGAATCTTTGAAAATTATTTCATTCGTGTACAAAGAAATCGCTTTAATTTAGTAAGACTGCGCACTTGGTAAGATTTGGAATTTAAGAAGAGTTTTAATTATTTAAATTTGTAATTAAGAACCGTATCGTTAAAACTAATTAATAAAATTAGTTATTTCCATAAGTAAAAGTTTTCGTTCGGCGAATTTAAACACGCGCTTTGCCTGATGCGCATTTTGAAACTAGCTGCTTTCTAAAATTGTTCGAGTACACCGTTGCCTAGTATTAGCGCGATAACGTTTGATAACGTTTGTTATACACCAGAATCGTGGAAACGTGGGTAAAAAGTTGGAAAAAAGTTAGAAAAAAGTTAGAAAAAAATAAAACACTATAACGATACGGAATATAAAGTTGTAGGCCCGGAGAGTCGAGGCAGGCAGTTCCATCCTAATCCGAATATTCCAACCGGAATATTCCAAGCATCTAATTATCGCGCAGCAAAGTAATATAAATCGTCTGGAAAAGTCGGCCTACCGAGCTTTCGACGACTCCTCGATCGTAAATGATAAACTCGCTTTTGAAAGGTCGGCCGGGAGTGTCGGTAAAACAGTAGTTTACCTTATTCGGAGTTTAACGGTCGCAGTCTTGGCAAAGGGTCGCTGTTCCTTTTCGCTGCGTCTCCTTCCTTTATTCGCTCGGGAAACGGTCCAGCGGAGGGAGGAAGAGAGAGAGAGGATCGCGCGAGGGCGTTATGTTTCGTTAATTTATCCTTCGAAACAAGGCAGAGGCGCCCCTTCGAATATGTGTCCCGCGCGTCTTCTTGGCACCGCTGCCAGCGGAAATCGTTTTAAATGTTACGCCGTGAGATTCGAAGTGCGGGATGCTGCGCTTGAATTACGACTTTATGAAGAAACGAGACGATAGTTCTCGCGCGTGCGCCGAGCGGAGGACGAACGAGAGGAAGAACGGGAGGAAGAACGGGAGGAAGAACGAGAGGACCAACGAGAGGACCAACGAGACCAGAGAGGAAGGAGCTACGGTAAGAAATGTAAAGTGAAACTTAAGGGAGCGCGAGATTGGATGAGATTAGATGAACTTTATTTATTTTGCGATGGTATCGCGCTACGGAGTTGAAAAGAATATTCGAGATCGTTGGGGTGGGATTAAGAAGGAAATTGAGGAGAACGGAAAGATGGAATCCGATGTACGAAAGAAAAATTAAATTATGGTGAATCGACGATTATAGGGAATTTTAATAAAGGTATAAAAATTAATGAAGCGTATGCCTCGTGTCTTTGTCAACCGTAGCTTTATTTCTTTTTCGCAACGAATAGTTCTCATCCAATTCTGACGTATGTTTTCACGCGTGTGCCTATTTTAAAGTCTTTACAAAGTCCTATTTTAAAGTTGTTTTTACAAGTTTTCACGCAACTAATTTTAACTACCGATTTAGATTTTTACGTCATAATTCACTAATTAACTTTACGTGTACCGAGTAAACTAAAAGCTTGAAAGCTTGATTAGCGGAATGTTGTATCCAAAGATATGATCGCGTTCGCGTTTTAAATTTTTTTCGCTTATTGTAAGTTATATTTTGCAAATGTACAATACCTTTTTATTATATCGTTAAAAAAATCGAAATAGTTTAAAATTATATCTAAATATAATCTTATTCGTTTATCGAATTACAAAATAAATATAAATTTTTGTAAAATTTCTTTAATTATAGCAGAATAATATTTGAAACGATCGTTAATTTTTGTCAAATCGAAGATTCTTAAAATATATTACGATTATATAATTGTGAGAAATTGCGATAACTTCGTCTGTTTTGTTCGATAATATTTCAAATAAATTAAAAGAAAGAATATTTTAAAACCTAGTATCGTACGAATTTGAATGTATTTAAATTTTGTGTAATTTTTGTAGCATATTAAGTAATAGGTCCGACGGATAAATGACGCAAAGAAATATTCTTTCCCGTGGTATATGTAAAAAAACGTATTTATCATCCGTTATATTTATATTTATAAAAAGTTTGTAATATCTTCAATTTTCGTGCTTTAATTTACAATACGTTTTTTAATTATACTTGTTAATTATATACTTTTTTAATTATACTTTCATGAATATTTATAAAATGACGAGGGTACTTAAATTTCTTTATCAATATTTACGGATGTATTCATATATAAAATATATATACGTATTTCCGGCGATTACAGAGTTTCCGTACGAAAACATAATTTTAACTAGAAAAATATACATTTTAAAAATAAATTAGATTCGAATATTTTAAATTATATTAATTATATTCGTATCATCGTTGCGTTAATTTTCGTTTTTCGTTACGTATCGTCTAATCAATTTCGTTTTATATGTAGTTTTATTCGTTAAATGTTTATAAAAGTTGAAAAGCATATAAATGTTAATTATTTTAAAGAAAGTTCTTCGAAACGCATATTTATTTAAAAACAAAATTAATTGTTAATTATGCTACTTTTATAAAAAATTTATTTCTATGTACGGATAATATATTTCCGGTAACGATCCGTCGGTCACAAAAGATAGCGTACAATGAAACCAACTTTGTACAGTACAGTCGATTCCTTAAAGTAAGATATTTAAAAGAAATACCGGTACGCGATACGTTATATATTTTTTTTTTTTATTTCTAATAAATAATTATTAGTTATAAACGTGTGAATTTTGAAATTACGATGTCGATCGATAAACAAAATAAACATGTTTTATTTCCATTAACTTTGTTCGAAGGACTTTATTTTGACAAGAAAAATGTAAATCTTCCAAGTTTAATTATAATATTATACTTTACAATACAAGAAAAATGGATTTAATTCGAAAAGAAGGCATTCGATCGCGTTATAAATGCTTATAAAAATTAAAACGTAATTAGAATATTAAAGCTTGACGTTACCAGCGTATATAACGTATATAACGAGTCTACAGCCGGACTCGAACGAGGTCTTATTTCTCAAATCGTAAAAGAGAATTGGAGAATGAAGTAGCGATAAATAGAAATAACATAAAGTTAAAGATCGACTAGCGACTAAAGCTCATCCTGATTAAGAATCGCGTTGAGTATGCTCGAACGTAATCGATGACATTATACCAACTATCAAGCAGGAAGAAGAGGACGCGTATCGATCGGTAATTAAAAAAAGTCACAAAATTCCGAGCGTCGTTAAATTTAGATGATGGCAATGCTCGAGTTGTAATCAGTCACACTAGTCGCGATCGGTCGTCCGGCCTAAATAGCGGTGGTATAATAATCGGGGCTGGTACACCTGAGGCCATAACTCGGCCGTAACCGCGGCTCTCTTTTGCTCTCTGCGTCGCTCTCTCCGTTGCTCTCCCCCGCTCTCCCTCGCACCGCGACTCGGTAGACTTGCTTTCATAAACACGAAATAGGAAGCGAAACTCTCCCTACGTCAGTTTCCCCGCGCTTGCGCGCGTAATAATAATGCCTTTGGTTGGCGGCCTCCCGACTAAACTTAGCTCGTAATCGTGTCTAACGCACAAGAAACATGGCCGCGAGCATGCACGATGCTCGTCTATTATGGGTTGCCTCGCTCCTGGTATTATCTGAGTAAGACGGGGCCGGGGGCCGCTCCAACCATATGTGTACGCGAGTACGTTCGCGCTCTCTCTCTCTCGCGCTCTCTCGCTCTCACTATCGTTCCTCCTCCTTTGGTGTGCGTGCAGATGGCTAGCTGGATGACCGAGCAGCACTTTAACCGCTGATAAACGCTATCACCCTCCGATTCTGCATTATCAACGGCTGACGAGTTTTGACCTCCACCCTCTTCGTTCGTTTAATCACCCTTCCATTCTCCACCTTTTGACATTTTTTCTTCCTTTGCGCTTCTCGCGTTCCTTCCTTCGCTGCTCTACGTGGAATTTTGCAATAATCGGCGGTAATCTGCGTTAATTCTCGTTTGTTGTTTAATATCGATTTAAAGACACGCCATTAAACGATACGTTAACATTTTCTTGCTTAACGTCTGTACGAGAATACAGTTTGTTACAATATTCGCCTTTCGTTCGTTATACTTTACAAAAAATAACAACGAACGTCGCTATATTTTTCGTTGGTTCAACCGCGGAATAAAATAAAATTTTGTGCGCTGATCTCCGTTTCAACAATTAAGTATTTCAATAACGGAATTCTATTGTATTCGCGTCGTTGTTGAATCGTACAACGAATTATATTTCTTTATCGTCGACACGGATAATCCACTGTAAATGTAATCGAAAGCGGGATTTTCTTTATATCTATTAATTTTTACGAGTGGATAATTGAGCAATCGTAATAATAAAAGTAAAATGGAACGTTTAACGTAAATCGGACGTATCTTTCCAGTTTGCACGGTTCGTAAGATATACCAAGATTGACATTTGTTCTTCGTATTATCTTACGTATCGCAATTTAAAGTTTATGCAACACCATAATTTTAAAGGACGATCCGCCGATCGGAGAATTCTTTTTCCGTTTAAAGTATACGCGATACACCGATTTCGCGTAAAGCAAACGTTGAGTTCCGAGCGTTGGATATATATAGATGTAAGTGACTCAGTCAGGAGTATATCGGCTTCGATGCGGATGCTGGGCAAATTAAACCAACTGGAATTTTTTTCCTACATTTTGAGAAAACTCAATTTTGTAAGAGTTCGATACGAATGCTTTTGATTAATCAAATACAAACATATGATATTTTTTATTGGAAATATGATACGAAACGATGAATTAATTGGTTTGTTCACTTTTTAGCTTATTACTGTTTAGCTTTCGTATTTATTCGATGCTTATCATCGTTGGAATAATTTAATTATTATTTTGATAAATTAGTATTCGTATAAATAATCCCTACTGTATTCTAAAACTACATAAATAAATATCGCGAAGAAGTTAAATAAATTCATTGAATAGACGAAATTATATATAGTTTGAATCGATACGTTTAATTTTTAAAAACTAATATTATATGTGATATATATTTTACGGTAAATATATATAAACTTATTGTAAATTTAAATGAATTTTAGTAATTTTGTAGTAAAATGTAATTTATACGCAACATCCAAAATGTAAAGTAATTTTTATAGCTACTAGCAATTTTTTTAAATGTATCCAATAGTATTTTAAATGTATAATGATAAATAAATTATTCATCTTTTTATAGTTTACGTTTCAAGTTGACTCATGATCGAATAAAAAATTTACCGATTCTTACAAAAACTAATATGCGGTATTTTTAAGTTTTCAATATATATTTAATTTTTCTAAGGTTGTTATCGAAATCATATTTGTCTTAATCAACGAGTACTAAAAGAAATATGACTGTAGAAACTAAATTAATCATATAACAAAATTATTTAGAGAACAGCTGATGATTATCCAACGAAATAAAATACCTACGATTGAAATAGATGAAAACATAAAGATAAAAATGTACTGGAATCCACAAATCATTTTATTCGTTGAATTATATTTATAAATTTGATAGGTACATTTGTATGCGTTATTAAATTCTTAATTCTATCTTATATTAATTATTTATAAATTTATTTTTTTTATTTTCGTACACGGAACAATCGGAAGAAAATTTGATAGACTTATAAAATTTTTCTTTTATAGCGAGAACTCAAATGTTTTCTTATTTTAATAATACAATTATTAACAATCGTTAAGACGAATTAAATATAACATAGATTTTACTTCAATAAATATAAAAATATATACGTCGTTATATTTTAAACGGAGATTAATTTTGTCATTACCTTAATCTCGTTGTTGAATGAATGAGCTTGCGTGCTTTCATAAATGCAATGATAAATTAACGCGGAATTGATTTTGCTCGTACTTTGAAGCGTTAATCAAGCTATAAAATTATTTCTAGCCAAGATTACCTTGCTCGCAATCATGCCTAATAAAAAAATTATAGAAATTTCCTGTTTCTTAAGGATTCAAGATAACTTTATGACAGGTTGTATATACTCAATTATAAATATTAGTCAAGTAATATTCATCGTTATTTTCAATTAGGTCATAGTACAATAAACTTAAGAAAGTAAAATCGTACGGATATAAAATAGCGGAAAAATTTTAGCAAATTGAAAGTTTTGTCTCGAAACATATTGGATTAGTTAGAATTGGTAAAGAACCAAGTTAAAATATATTTAAACTTGAAATTAATTCAAAGTAAATTTGTTCGAACAGCTGTTACATAATATTATGTATCGTCAAAATCATTTGCATTAAAAAATTTAATATAATTTATGAAACATTATGGTTAAAGTTACTTTATTTCATAAATTTATGTTTAAGAAATTTTCAAATGTATAGAATTTAAAGCGCATTAATAGACGTATCGTAAGAATTTGCTGATACGTAATAACGTTGGATATTATATCACAACCTATGGAAACACATAAATTTGGTTCAAAGCCGTAAAAAATAAAATCAGTATCTAAATGAATACTTGTAAATATATTCATGCCTAATCGAACGCTGCTTCGTTGAACGTTTGCAAGTCTACAAGTCTGCAAGTCTGCAAGTCTGCGAGGGGAACGCCTCGTTCGGATCAAGAGTAGAAGTTTGGTATAAGTAAAGCTTCGGTCAGAAGAATACTTTATTTATGGTTTGACGGTGTTCGCTGGGTAGATAAAGGCTCGGATCAAAGACGAGGGGAGAAGAAACTTTCGATCGGTGCTCCGCAACTTGCGTTTAAAAGCCCAAAAAGTCACGGTGACCCGATTTCCGTTCCCGAGGATCGGAAGGACAAGAAGGGATCAACGGGTCTTTTCGGAACACCCGCGACTCTCGATCGGTGGAATGTCAGCGTGGAACGGAGCAACCGGACCCAGAGGAAAGTCCTCCGGAAGCTTCGATCCTCTAAAATTAATCGCTCGCTCCACGGATTTCCTCTTCTTGCAGTTTATTAAGTAACAACTGCAGCGGCTGGAATTTTGTGCATGCGACCGAGTGGCTGAGGATGCGGGGGTGGTTCAACGGTGGTCGAGCTACGTCGGGATAAAAAAATTTTACGTCAACCTTGCACGGCTGCCCTACGGAGCGGACTTGCCACCCGAACGAAGAATGACTTCTACGAACGGATATTTCCTCCGGCGGATCGTCGACGGTATCGAAATTTTCGTAAGTCACGCAAAGCAATTCGGTGGTGATTTTAACGATTATTTTCTCGAGTCCTTAATTTTTTCTTATTGTACGCGTGAGATTTTTTATTTTTTCGGATTTCAAAAAATAAATTAATACGAACGATCGTTTTTAAACATTTTTTTAAACAACTTTTTAAACATCTTTTTAAACGCCTTTTTAAACGTCTTTTATTTAAAACTCTTAGCCTCCCTTACGTTACATAATCAATTCGTTACGCGATCGAGCTTTTTATCGTCTCCGAGTAAAATTCCCAATAAAATTAATGGTTTTTAAATATTAAAATGAAACGAGTATTCGCATACGTAACGCGTGTAGATCCGTCCAAATCGCGATATCGTTAAAAGAAAATTTATTTTAATATGGTTATAAAATAAAATACTATAAGAGAGACGAAAGAAAGGAATATTTTTAAAAGTACGTAGTTCCAAATAATTTGCCGATGAATTTACCAAACGCCGGTCTTTTCTCGTAGCGGACGAAAGCGAGATAAACTGTATAACTCGATGATTGGACGAAGAGAATCGCTCGCCAAGGATTTTTGGATCTTTGGTTTACGGCTCTTCGTCTCATTCTTGGGAATATCTTTCAGGTCGCATTCCGCAGTTTCAGATATGAAAGTGGACTATCGCACCTTCCTAAACGACGAGCATGAAATCGGCATCGATCCTCTTCTCAATCGTCCCAACGAGTCCAACGAGCCGTCGTAACGCAACAAACTCCTCGACTCCCCCTCGACTCCCCTCGACTCCTCCTCGACTCCTCCTCACCTCCTCATCGCCTTCTCATCGCCTCCTCATCGCCTCCTCCTCGCCTTTACGATGCTTCCGACGCCGAAAAGCTGCGGCTGGATCGAACTCTCAACGAGACCGATTCGATCTAGAACGAGTCTCTGATTTATACGAACTTTAACGCGTATCCTCGAGATATCGAAACTCGAGTAGAGGCTGTTAACTTTAACGCACAACTTACGCGAACCGAAGCTTTCGGAGACATCGATTTTACGGTGATCGGACTATTGCGACTCCAATGATGGAGAAGTCTGGTAATCGTCGTTCGATACTCCGAACTCCGCAACTTCGACCGAAACACTTCCTACGAATTTATCGTTCGCTCGCGACATGTAAAACGAGATCGAAGAATCATTCGAGCATTCGGATAATTCGGGCGGTACTTTCGTCTATGTCTGAATAATAGTTAAGAGTAAGTACCCGACAATTTTTAATTATGCGTGTCAGATAATAAGTACCGTACTTTCCACAATTTTATCGCAAGTAATTTTTTAACTTTAAGGCGACGACAATTACGACTCTTTCAAACTTTTTGCGTGCAATTTTCGTATTTACGTAGAAATTATCGATCGAAATAATTGTTATACTTTTACTCGTCTAACGTTATTTTATTAAATAAATACATTTTTTAATTTCTTATATACGTAAAAATTATGAGTTCTAGAGGGAAATTGTTTCTAATTTAAACGCGTGCGTACTTACATTTGTAGTAAATAGCGGTGTTTCGAAAAGGAGGGATCAAGGAACATATATTAATTATTTACAGCTAAAGTACCGTTTCGGAGATTTACAAAAATATCGCAGAGTTATTCCGTTAGAAATTTTTACTTCACAGACGGAGAGTGGATAAAGATTCGATGTACTCGGACGCGAAATATCTAATTTATATTTAGGTAAATGTATAAACGCGTTGCTCAAAATGTACAAGTAAAACTCGATTCTTGCGATATAACGGTGGAAAGAAACACATCGCAATTTATACGAACGTTCGACTCGAAGTTTACAATTCGCTTAGATATAACGTGAATAATATTATTTGAAATCAGTTCAGCGTGTAAGATAATATGTAAGATGGACGTTAAAGGAAGTAAGCAATGCATAAAATTACGATGCGAATGGATCCGTTATTGGTGGAAAACGCTGAAAATTATTCAAGAAAATAAAAGAGCTGATGCGATTCGGCATAGTTAGGGAGTCTTTAACTACATTTAAGAAACTTAATGGAGTTTGAAAGTCACGCAACCCTTAAATTGTATCGGGTTCGTTCGAGATACTTATTGACTGGATAATTATAAGTATTAGAACCCGTTGTTTACTCCTATGTAAATTCCAAAGAAATTTTTATAAATAAAATATCAACGAATTACCTTCGTCTTTTCAGAGGGACTTTATTCCGTACAAAGTCAAACTCGATTATTCAAATTAAGTTATAAAATTGATATTATTTACCGGCTCTAATCTTGGATAAAATTTTCGTAATTTCTTCGGTCGATCGACGACTCTTGATAACCCGAATAAATTGCCTTTAGTATAGGTACGATAGACTTTTCGCGACAGCCATAAATACGAAACGCAAGATGTATAATTTGTACGATAAATAAATAGTTTCGCTAGATCTTAAATGGATATTTATAATAAAAATATACCGGGTTTTATCATCGATCGAGTTCATTCTATCATCGTCGAATTTTCGGTCGAGGTAGTCTTCCGTTTAAAAACACAAACGCGTTTCTAATTTTTGTAACTATGCTCGGTATTAGCGGAAAAATGGAACGGGCCCGAAGAATCCGGATACTTTAAGTAACGAGCTGAATCTTAATCCCTGGTATCTCGACCCGATCCGTAGATCCGTAGGTCCGTAGATCCGTAGGTCCGTAGATCCGTAGGTCCGTAGATCCGTAGGTCCGTAGGTCCGTAGATCCGTAGGTCCGTAGATCCGTAGGTCCGTAGATCCGTAGATCCGTAGGTCCGTAGATCCGTAGGTCCGTAGATCCGTAGGTCCGTAGATCCGTATAAGGGAGGTGCAGGTTCGAATGCGCGAGCGTAGGCGTGTGTCACCCGATTACGAAGAACGGACGTAACCCAGGGCAGAAATTTATCGGCGTCGGATTAATTACGCAGTTGCGTGATCCCGCGGACCGGCGATCCCTCATCGCACTCTCGTCCTCTTTCGTCAGGGATTGGACGATCCTTATCCCTCTCCTAGCCTAGCCCTCGACCCTTTAAGCCGCTCAACCCTTCTTCCATCGCGGTGCAGCGGAAGCAGTTCGATCGACCGTTCGCGTGTACTTCTGAGTCGGCCCGTCGCCAAACTCCATTTTTTTCTCTCTTTTACGATGCTTTTCGGAATCTCGGGCTTCGCATCTCCGAGTCGGAAAGATGGATATCTTTTAAAACGCGACGCTCGAGACGTTCGGCGGAAAAACACATTATTTTTTTAAACTTTCTCCACGTGCTTTCAACTAATTTATCGGTGCTCGAATTTTCTTCCTTTACTTTTTAATCGATATAATTTTGTAACGCGACGGAATAATATTTAAATTTACGAAAATTACGATCGAACATCGACGATCATCCTTAAGAATCTATTACATCGAAATTAGCTTTGGGATTCGTCTCGACCGAATTTAAGTTTTAAATTAAGTTTATTTTTTTTTAAGATATAATCTCATTTTCTAGATATTATCGTCGTTGTAACTTTAAATCTTACTAAGTCTTTCGTAACGAAGAAAAATTTAGAAATCTTTAATCGCTGTCGATTGGAATAATTTGTTAAGTTTTCGTATAAATCGATTCGACTGCGTTCCAAAAGTTATACCTTGTAATATTTAATACAGTTTTATAAATAAACGGAATATTTTTTTGATTTTCGATTTGGAATTATATTATCCAATTTAACAGAGTTCGTAAATAATAAAAGCGAATGTAAAATTCGTCTAACGAAATTAAGAAGCTAAGCCTCCGTCGAGACAGGAAGAAAATTTTAAATTAAATATTCGTGTATTATTTTTACATGTAAAAAATCGATTGTAACGTATTTATAAGTTTACGAACTCTTCCCAACGTAACCAAATATTTTTATTCCAGTTGTAATGTCCAATGTGCGCGTCGTCTCTCGCACGGCTCGTAAAATTGATCGAGTAGTCGTTTCTAACTCTTTCGTTAAAAATATGAAAGCTCGTCTCCGCGATACGATCGTCGGATCCCAAGTTTAAGTATTTAATCTCGATACGCTTATTCCCGAAACGCGTAATCAGCCAACGTCGGCGTCGTCTCAACATCCAGCCGGAGATATTTTCCAGAGCCGGAATTACGTCGCCGACGAAAATCTTCCCCCGGTCTTCGCTTCGCCGGCGCAATAATGTGAGTGGCCGCGCTACGAATGGATTATAGCTCCATCGGATCGCTCGACACGCGGTTACTTAGGCGAAATTAAACGATTCCGCAGAATCCTTTTATCGGAATCGAAGAAACCTGCTGACGAGTCGCGTCTTTACACCCTTGGGGAGTTAGAGCGGTGCTTTCCCCTTCCTCTTTCCGTCTTTCCGTCGTCGAGTGCTCAAGATTGACGAGGACGCAGACGGAAAGATGAGGATGGCAGGGATCGAATCGTCGAATTAGATATCTCGCGGAGGGGGAAATTGTTTCGATGCCGAGTACGCGGATTCCTTTAGAAATTATTCGAGAGAAAAGCATCCCTTTGGCTACTGGAAATACTGGAAATATTTTCGATTACTTTCCAGTTGGACACCGGTGTTCGGTTCCATTACCTTCGCACCCTTTGCGATTTTACTTTTCATAACTTCGCGACAGTTCCACGGGAAGCTCGAGGAATCGAAACAACAACAACGACTCTTTTGCTCAGCCACCGCGCGTTAAAAATACGAATCGGTTTTCGCGTCCGAAAGCGATGCAACGATTGCGGTGGTTACGTTTCCGAAGCGACGATCGCGATACAACGGATTTAGATTTTTGAAGCGGTGCCCTTATCGTTTATTCTCGAACGAGAAGCAGCGTTCGAAATTTAAAAATGTTTGGATAATAACCGTAATTTTGGGAGAGGTTACGCAGCACGGGAGTAACGTCCAAGTTCTCGCGATTATTTTTAACGTTGGCTCTCGATATTCGGCGGAGATATTCGGCGGAGGAGCAATGCCGAAGATAGATGGACGGGAAAAAGAAACTCGCTCGCGAAAAAGAAGAGCGGACGAGTCGACGGGAGGCTCGTGCCTCGGTACTCGGTATACGATAAAGCATTCTAGATTTAATTCCTGTTTATTTATCTTGCCGCTTCTGGCCGGCGGATCTCGGTGGATCTCGGTGGATCTCGGCGGATCTCGGCGGACTCGCGTCGACGGTCTACGCGGCCTAACGTTAACGGATCGCCAGATGTTGCCGGCGTCCCGCGTATTTCACGCCGCGCGACAGAAAAATCCATACGAGCCGCGCCGTACGAGAGCACCGCGCGACCCTGCCTACACCTTCCACCCTCCGCCCTCCGCCCTCCGCCCTCCGCCCTCCGCCCTCCGCCCTCCACCCTCCGCCACCCTCCGCCATCCTCCCATGCACGAACACGCGTCCCTATAAAAACGCTTCTTTCCTTTTTTATTTTCAATTTTCCTTTTTTGAGAGCCCTGCCCTGGGGAGGGGGAACAACGCCGCTGCGGCTTCTTCCTTTTTTTATATCGATCGCCCTGGGAATTTATGTTGCGATGGAAATTGGTAATCGAGAGATGCGTTTTATTTTTCCCTCTCGCTGCCCGGCCACTTTTTTCTTCTTTGTCGATTCGCTCTTTCCGCGTTTTCTCTCTCCCCCGAACGATAACGATTTTGTTTGGCTGGTTTACTTGCTCTTTACCGCATTTTTTGCGCGATTCGTACGCGTGGCGTGGCGATGTCTTGTTTTGCTTTGCAAGGCTTTTGATGAACCTGAATTAGTGCCTCCAATTGTTGTGGGTTATTTTACAACCGAAAAGTCAATTACGTCTTTTTTTTACCTTTTTAATTAAAAGGCTTTACGTCCAGGGGTTACATTGTTTTGTTTTGTTCTCGGGGCGGTTCATAGTTTATTCCAACGCAATGGAATTTATCGATGATCCGTAATTAAATCTACTCCATGTTTATTGTTTCGAACGCCTTTTGTTACCGTAAATTGAGACGAATGTCTTATTTTTCTCTACTTATCTCGACAAACTGCGGTGATTTTAACATTTTTTTGTTCTTGAATTATAACGATACTTTCTTTATAACGATATTTTTCCTTCATCGATATTGCGAAACGAAATATTAATTAATTTTTTAATTAATATGGAACGCGATATAAAATAATATTTCGTGAAATAAATCAAATATTGCTCGATTTTGTATCACTTTATATAAATTTTAGATTTAATTATTCTAGTTTTTTCAATATGGAATTTGTTTTTTTTACAAATTGAAATATTTATAAATTAATTTTAGTTCTAAATTAGAAATACAATATTAAAATATGAAGATTGCGCGAACTCGTTAGTTTATATTATTCTCTGGTAAAAATTCGTCTTCGCTTAGATAATATATGTATAACTTACAAATTATAAATGTAGATTTATCCGTCGAATTTATACTTTCGATTAACTAAAGATTCGTTGACTCGGTTGATCGAAAAACTCAGCGTTACAGTCTTTTGACCTCCTTCCTTTTTCTATACAATTCATTATTGGCGTATATTTATTTGACTAGTGGCTGAGTTTCTAAATTAAGCACGACCAGTTCTATTACATACGCTAGAAACTGGATCTTCTTTTAAAATTCGTATCTATTATCTATTTCTTAGGGTAAGTCTGAATTTTCTTCGGTAATTGTATATTTCATTTTAATATTTTAATAAGTATAATTTGAATGAATGTTGTATATAAATATTAAATGTTACATATAATTATAACTTTAAATATAGACTTATAAATTTTTTGTAAAAATTTCCATGTAAATATATTATTGAATATTAGTTAATAATTAAATAAAAAATTATAATACAATTTTTACTAAATATAATAATTATAATTTATGAATTATTTAGAATTATGGTGTTTATTAGTTTCGATATAAAGTGTTTTACTATGTAGTAACTTTTTTTCTGGATATTTTCGAAAAAGTGTGCTACATTATCTTACCAGAATAAAAATTATACGCAAAAGATTCTGCAAGTAAAATCTAAAGTGATAAACACAGAATTACACGCGCCTAAACCTCGTAAATATCAGCTTGAGTTCACTTCGTTATTACGAGATCAATCCATTTCTTCATCTAAATCCGCTCCAGAACAGAATAAAGAAACATGTATTAGTTAATACGTTTCATCTATATTCTATGTTGTATATATTTTATTGAATTATTGTTTTATTTTTATATAATTCGTTAAATACTTTAACATTTTTTTTATTATTTCAGACATATAATAATTTATTTATTTGAATATATTTTTTTAGTTTACGTTCTTTTTATTCGTTAGAAAATTTATATATCAATATTTTTTGTTTATTGTATCGATGAGAAAATTCGTTTATCCCGTACACATTTTTATCAAACGATTTGCTAAACTAAAATTGAATTTATTACATATATTCACCAATATTTGTTCATTATATATATATATATATATCAATGAATAACATTAACATATATTTCAAAAATATGAATTTGTTCAACAAATTTTTTTACTTTTATATATGTATACATTAATTCGTTAAAATATTCTATTATAGAAATAAATTGGATCTACATTAAAGTACATAATATTTTAATATATTAGACAGATTATTTATATTTGTGCAGTTTAAAATATATTAACATTCGTAATCGATGCCCTAAACAAAATAAAATGTAAATAATAATACTTCTGACCTGAAATAAACATTTTACGTCTTACAAAAGCAATTTCAATGTTCATTTGCATATTTATTTCTGATCTTATTAGCTGGTTCTTTTATGAGATAGCGAACTTTTTCAAAATAATATATATATATATATATATATATATATGCCTTACTCTTTTATTTTCATATTCATATTCTATTTATTTTCTTATATATATGTAGATTAGTTTTACCGATATTATTTCAAGATTCGCTTCAGTCTATCTTTAGTTTTACAAATGAAACGATACAATGTACGTATTAAAAGTAAAATATACAATTCTTTTAGGTACTTTAAAAAGATTTCTCTTATGTTTATCAGACTTTAAACTATTACAATTTGCAGGACTCTTTCGTAAATAAATTGGTAACAGTGAAAATTGCTATTCGAGTTAATTTATAAACTTATTATTCTATTATTTTTCTAAAATTTTATACGAAAAAATTTTGGAATATGTTAAAAAATGATAAGTTTATTTTTGCAATATAAAAATAGAAGATGTTTTATTCAATTAAAAGTCTTTTTCCGAACATAACCGAACGTATTAAAACTTCTCGTTCAATTTTTGTGCATGAAAAACTGTTATCTCGGATTCAATGGAAAGGAAATATCGGTCCAATATTTTATGTTTAATTCGGAAAATTTATCTTTTCCGAAACGATGTTCCAAGAATCTTTACGAATGCACGCAAAAACCACGCACTAAAAGTTACATTATCCGTGGCAGCCTCCCTCCGGGTTCGCGTGTAAGTACAATGATCAATCCAAAGTCGTTTCTTTTGTTCATCAAAAAGCCTTTCGGCGTAAACTCCCCGTAGCGTTTATCTAGCTCCTCTGATGTTTTTTAGGAGATGAAACGAAAGGGCGATCACTCCGATAAAGACAACAGACTCGTCGCTCGACTTCGTATCCTTTACTTTTATCATTCCTCGGATTTAGGATGAAGATGGATACTAAAAAGAACTGCTTTGTTACTTTATCGTCCTCTAACTCTTGGTATACATTACTTTAGTAAGAGACTCTTTTTTCGGATATTTGATAAATTTTCTTTTTCTCTACCGATTAAATTTGTAAATTTTAATACACAAATGGAACTCGATGGTTTAAATAATTAAAAAGTAAATCATTCGAATAACGCATACATGTTAAATTCACCCGAATAATATAGAGTACGAAAAATAGAATGCAAAAGTTAGTTTTTACGGTGCTGGAAATTTTTATTTTAAAAAGTAACCGTTGATATCGTATATTTTGATATACGTAACTATAACCGAGCTTTGCCGACTCACCGTTCCATGGAACAAGTTTGCCTTAGAGTACGCGCAGAGATCACAGATACGGGAAACAAATAGGTAACGTAATAATTCGCGAGAGTTAAATATCAGGCGCTTTTATAAATAACTACGCGTAATCCGTTTCGTAGCGTTGTTTAACGACGAGTCTGATAAGGACACTCGTCTCTCGACTCTCGTCTCTCGACTCTCGACTCTCGTCTCTCGACTCTCGTGGTCCCGTTCTCTCGGTGCAAATTAGTGGTAGATTCGAGGATCGGGGCGTCCGGTGGTTCGCCGAGGAGTCTCCGAACCTCGTTTCCTTTCCAGACACGTCGACTCGTCGACTCGCTTTCGAGGTAAATGGATGCCGGATTGTCATTTCCTTGTATTTTAACGCCTTCGCTCTGTATCTTAACGTCTACCGACGTACGGAGTAAGATATGCCAAATATGACCTTCGCATCGATGGACCCGTGATTATAATCGGCAACGCGATATAACTCGAGCGACGTTTGACAAATCACGGAGTTATCGCTCTTTGTTTCTACGCTTCCTCGGTGAAGAGCTTCCACAAGACGTGATAACGTTTATAGTTCTTCCTTGCGAATATATTAGTGTGTTCGTCGATTTTATATCGAGTTATATTTTATAAAATTTTTATAAATCAGTTCTAAACATACTTTTTTTCATTTTTAATGGTCGGACCTTTCGTTACTTCAGTATTCTGATACGTTATATTTCGGTACTCTAATACTTTATTATTTTCGTTCTTTCTGGTTCGGTCGATGATCACAATAAAATTAAATGCAAGTTAAAGATACGAAACTCGGAGAGTTTGATAAAAGTTAAAAAATAACCCTGTAATGAAATATTTTATTTGTAAATTTTAGCAATTTTCTATAAGATTTTTATAAATTATTTTAGTATATTGATTAGAAGTGTATAATATATTATTGTTAAAATTATGTAATTTAGTCGTGAATTATGTTAAAAATGCATCGTCGGTAATACTAGATTCACTTTATATAGAAATTGTTTTACATCGATTCTATATTGGTCTATTCGAATTATTATACATAAACTAATTTTTAATAGTCGCAGTAACTTAAATTTTTTTTTAAATTTCAAGCTGTAAATTTTTCTTAATTTTTTCTAAAAGATGCCGTAACGCTTTTGGTTCGATATAATGTTGGTATTTTAATTAATATTTATTTACATCAATTATATTATTTAAAATTTAATGTATAAAATTTATATTTTTGTTGAAAAATAATAAAATATAATTTTTTATAAATGATGATTGTTTTTATATTAAGATATTCTTTATGTACTATATACTAAAACATTTTAATTTTTATCGCAGGTAAGTAGTTGATCTTCAACAGCTGACTTAACATCTAGTTATTAGTAAGTGGATAAATATTTCTAGAAGCTAAATTGATAATTTAATAATAGTTTATAAAATCTAAGCGATTTACGTTTTTAATTGTTAAAAATAATTCTTTTAAACAGTTTATTAAAATTTTTGAATTTAAACTATTTAGAATTATTTTAGAAACGTTAGTAATTTAAATCATTAATTGGCTCATACTCGATAACTCGATCGATTTCCTTAACAATTTACCCAACAATAATAATGGAACGTATCGTTTAACTTTCATCGTGATTCACGGAGGATAACACAACGGATACGATACTATCGTTATCCGAAATCTGGCATCGATGGTCAAAATTTATTAACGCGAGGCAGAAAATAGTCGAGAATAAATGACGTGTAAGACGAGCACTTATTCAACGATCGTTCGTTCCTCTAATAAAGATGTAACCAAGTTAATGAGCTGACGAAGAAAACAAGACTCGAGGACTCTTGAGTGATCCACGGAACAAGGAAGATCATTCGGACATTTCTTGGGTACATCGAACGAACCAGAGAGACTATCAACCGAATGTTAGACAAGAAGGACATCCTGAGAAACTCGAGCAATCCACCCATGGAACCGAGTAAATGGACTTAACGGACTTATCTCAATTCGCGTTTCGTACCGAATTATTATAATCTTCCGCACCTAATCTCCCTCTCGCGCGAAAGTGAGACGTCAATAAAATAAGTTCACGGAACTCGCGTAAATTTTTGTTTATCGATTCCCAATATCCGCGATTAACCTTAGGTAACACTGTGATTCAGTCGTTTTGATAAGAGAATTCGGTTATTATACGTATCGCTAATCAATTAATTACATTTATCTACTTTTTTCATTTTTATTCAATCAATAGTTTTTCATAATATTTCAAATAAAACAACTCAGCAAAAAGAAAAATTACGTGTCTATGTTATAAAATTTATTTTACAATATCTCTGTTGAATAAGATACAAAACTTTTAAGGTAAATTTAAAAGTAGTATTATATCGAGGTGATGTAAAAAATTCAGTGATTCGCGATAGCCTCAAATGTATTTATCGTTAGAATATAAGCATAAGTATTCAGATATAACCCTTGTATGTATAATAAACACGTATATATTTCATTACTTCATTTTGAAAGAAAAAAATTGAAATTAAATTTAAAATTATATTAAAAAATAATAACAATAACTAAATTAAAAAACAACGATCGAATGAAACAGAAGATAATAATAATAAAATTACTTATATATTTTAATAACCGAAATAGAAAAAGATTTGTAAAATTTTATACCAAAATTTAGACTGAAAATTTATGAATAGTATTATGAATACCAAAAATACAAAAACGATCGCTCTCGTCAATTCATACGACTCAAATCCTAAATATCTTTTTCAAGAATCTCGATATTAAATGCTAAATCTAGTAATTATGCGTTTCTTTTGAATTTATTAAACAATAATTAATTTTATCATAAAGATTTTGCGTTTTATTTTGTGTTTTATTTTGCATTTAATCGAATAATCATCTTATACATTTATTTGCACGTATCAGATTTTTTGTATGAATTTAAAAAAAAATTTTTTTTAATAAACACGAGTATATTATTTAAATTAGCCTAAGATTAATTTTAATTATTAATAACGAGCGTTGCACCTATGTATTTATTATATTTCTTATATTATTAACAGTTACATATGTTCTCCTTTTTATCTGAAACGTAGGACATATTACAATACGTATATTTCACGTTATACTTTTTTTAAATTCTACATTAGTCTTCATAATTCACGTTAAAAAGTGTAAAATTTACCCATTAATATGTTTTTTAGATATGGATTAAAATTTATGACTTAATACACGTAGCAACCACTGTTAAATCCACCCTAACGTTAAAATAAAAACACAAGATTTAATAAATAGATACAGAATATTTTGGTTTTTAAAATTGTAAAAATTTAAATGCAATCGATTGTACTTTTACAGATTATCTCGTAAAAACTTTAACATTTTCTACTCGAAAATTAATCGTTTCTCATTTTCCAGATTAAAAATTTCTTATAATTTGAATCGTAGAATTTTTCGAATTGCCATTATAAAGTGTATAGAAAATTAAGAAGGTTCGAACCGAATCTTACATCAGAGATTGAAAACGTTGAGAAATTTGCGATTCAAATATGATCCGAGCCAAGGAAAAACTACCCTCGGAAAAGCCATCCCGGATACTCGTAGAAGAAAAAAGAGAGAGTCGGTTGACGGAGTGTTTTCTCTCTCTTTCTCTCTCTCTCTCTCTCTCTCTCCGTCTCTCGCTCTTTCTCGCGGTCCCTCTCTCCCTCTCTCCCTCTCGTTCACTCCCTCCGAATCGCGGGACTCTTTAGTTTTTGTCTCCTCTCCCACTCCTTGGCCTCCCGCCGACGCCGACATCGACGCCGACGCAGACGTCGACGCCGACGCGCCGTCCTCGTGTTCCCCAGTCCGGGATCCCAGCGCCACGTGTAGCGCCGCGGTTTTATCCGTGATCCAAGAGCGATCGCCGCGCTGCGCTTTTCCAACGCGTCCGTGTGCGAATTATTCGCGACGTCCTTATTTATCCGAACAAGGAACGAGCGGATTACCCCGTGGAAACGTACTTTTAAAACTTAGGTTTTCAACTACTTAATCCGCTTTGTTAACTCTGCGTTGTAATCTTACCGTAATTTCATTACCGACGCTTGTCCGACCGAATCGGTGATTAACGATAGTAAATCTAAACGAGTCTTTCGACGAATCAGGCACACGTTCCAAATGCAACTTTTCCACACCTTGCAAAAATTGTCCTCCGCTCGTGACAATATTCGCTACTTTCCGGGATTTTTTAAATCATTATTTATAATTATAATGCTTTTCGTCTCGTTTTCGTCTCGTTTTCGTCTCGGTTTCGTCTCGGTTTCGTCTCGCCAAATACCAACGCGGGTTTTTACACGCAACTGGTGACTTTCGCGACGCGTGTGTAAACATTGCTTTGTTATCGTACCTTAAATATTTTTAAAAACCACCGTAGTTTATCGAAATGTATCGAATAGAAGTGTTTCGAAAGTGCTGAATTTTTTTTTAAGTCACGTTTTTAAGGAAATATCGAATCGATTTTCAGCTTAGAATATCTATCGTTTAGTAATCGTTTATTTCGTGCGAAGATTCGATCGAAATATTTAAACCTTACGAAAGTCGAGAAACCTTTTCCTATTTCTATTGATCTTAGAATTTGGTTGCACTATTATTTAACCAATAAAATTCATTATCGCGTTGTTGGACTATTATTATTCGAGTCTTCGGTTAAGATCGAAGCATAAATTATATCGATGTTAACACCGTGAAACGTAAAAAGTTTTCGGAATGTTCAGAAAGGATTACATTCGTATCGCAGTACCGAAAAACTTTAAAAAAGTAAAAATTAATTTCTAATTTTGTACTATTATCCATGGATTAGTTTGTACGTTAAGAGATTTTTAGTACTCCACGCGTATAAATTATGTTGGAGTAAACGCGCAAACTTCAAACGTTTTAAAATTGGTTATGTTCGATTAAATAATTCAGCGTGTAAAAGCGTATATATCTATAACTTACCCTATATAATTTTCTATTGGAATCGAATAATTTGATAAAGCGTAACCTTAATTTTCTTGATTCAGAAACAATGAAAAATGTCCCTTTCAGCATCGAATATTCAAAGGTTAAATTCGTAACGAGTTCGACTGGAAGCAAAAATCGCGAGCGAGAAAACACACGGACTCTTGGAGAAAAGAGCGGATTCCGTTACTCGTATAAAATAGTAGCAAAGTTACGCAGCGTGAAAGTAAGAAAAGATAATTTTTAGACGCACGCGACTTCCGTTTTCTCGATATTTAAAAGTTGAAGAAGCAAGAGTGCAAAGTGCGAGGCGAGAGTCGACGAAAATCATCTCGAAAAAAAAAAAGAAGTTCAGTGTTCGTAAATTGTTGTACCGATGTAACGATGTAATAATAATAACGTTTTGGTGGCTGTGTAAAAATCGTAAAAAAAAAAAGTGTTGTTTCGCTTGGTGGGAGCGCGGAAGGGAGTTCCAAGTTTATATTGCGTGCCAGCTGGTGTTGTTCGACTAGCAAAAGATTACAGTGAATTCGTGGCTTTTACGACTAAAAAGATGGTTGACTTCATTGCTCTGCCGGAGATTTCTTACTTCTACGACGATATTATGGTAGGTTGGGTCGAACGAACCAAAGCATTTCGTTAGACGATGTATAATCTGCCTCTTTTTCCCGGATGGTTATTAGTAACGCTAAATTGTATCGCTGCAACGCGATTTCATTTTGATTATCAAACGGAAGGTCGATATACGTTCTTCTGGTTTTCCTGTACTCTACATTAGCCAAAGATATTACGTTTCCAAATATTTATTCGAAGCGCTTTTGCTGTTTAAAATTTTTATTTCCCGTATGAATTTATCATTGGTAATGGATTTTTAATGGATACGAAGTTTATTACTTATCGCTTTTCTTTAATTTTTGTAATTTATTCTCGGATACGAAAAAATATGTTTTTGAATCGATCGCAAATCATTTTCGACGCTTAATCGCGAAGAATAAAATTTACCGAATGATTTAACTTTCTTAATTTATATTTTATTTCCCGATTTGTAAATACAAATATGTAATTAATCAATGACAAAGGAAGGTTATGTAGATAAAGTTATTATTATGTAAAATCAAATTAATCACAAGTTACGTAGAAATTCTACGGTTGGTATAATTAATATATTTCCGTTTACTCTGTTAAAACTAGCGATAAATACAAATACTGATTAATTAGTATTTAAAATGCATATATATATATATATATTGTACATTTTTTTACGCCGTGATTTTATATTTAATAATTAAAATAAAGTATACTTCGATACCATATTTTTAATATTTATCAGAGCTAGATATTTTCACAATAAATTTAGTTATATTTATATTTGGCACAAAATTTATAGTATGCACTTGAATAGGTCATTTTTAAGCTTAGATAATTCTTTAGAATCTATAAAGTTAAAAACTGGCATAATGCCATGAAGTTCACCATCGACTAATTGGTAACTGCTAAATCATTTGTGGACAAGTAGCTTAGCTTTCACAATATAATATCGGGAATCTTTTTAGTTTACTTTTAAAATATTATTCTTATATAATATATTTATATATTTTATAATAATTCGCATTTATTTTTCCAGTTTCTAGAATTATGGAAAATATTATAAAATTTATAAAAAGATCCGTGTAACGATTAAAGTACAGTTCTTTTTTATTAATACAATTATAATTTAACTCGAGTAAGCCAATCGATTTTTTTTTATATTATAATTTTCACCGATAGAAAAATTATATTGGTTAATATTCTTTTCGATTCTTGTTATTTAAGAATTTTAAAAATATAAAAATATTTTCAATATAAATTACAAAATAAAATACTTATTAAAGTATTAGTATATTAGTGTCAACTATATCGATAAATATTTGTACAAAAAACTTTATTGATATATACATTATTTTGAGGTGTAAGTTTTGGTCAGTATAAAGATGTTAATATAAGATAAAGAAGACTTAAAAGTAGTAACATATAAGTATATCGTATATTTTTTATAAATACGAGCAAAATGTTATATTTGCGATAGGATGAACTTTTTTTGCAATTTTACTCAATACTTATTTGGTACAATTTAAGTTCTATTTTATATATTGTATCGAATAACATTATATTAGCTTAAAATTCTTTCGAAACATTTTAAATATTTCTCTCATACTTATTAGAAAAATGAGGAGATTAATAAAAAAACGTTTCATGGTATATATAAAACTTCGCATAACAATACTTATTCAATAATCATTTTAACTCGAAATGTTCTTATTACGTTCTTACTATGTTATTACGAGGGCCATAATGGATACGTGTTATTAAAATCACAGTAGATATTTCATTAGGTTTTATATTCAACGGATAATCTTTCATAAAATCTTGCATAATTTTTTGATATATTTTTGAAAAAACATTAAAGTAATTTCAAATGGTTTTTTAGTTGAATTAGATAATATTTTAATCAAAGAAAATAATACATACACTATTTCAAGTTTAAAAAATACTATATAAACATACAATAAAATCATCTTTTTAATTTTAGTTAAAATGTTCAGAATCTGTATGATTAGAAGTACATAGTATTTTTTGATAAAATAATTAATAGGCGAAAGTAAGCATAGGATATTTCTTCAATATTTCAATTACATATCTACAACTTTGGATGAGAACTTAATTAATTACAAAAGTAATATTACCGTATTTTCTGGAAAAGTCATTGACTTTTGTACTTAAATATATACATATATACATATACCGTATAGTTTTGTATATTTACAAATCGTTACTATTAATTGGAATATACAATGAACGTGAAAAATGAGATAATGAAAGTTATTCTAAATAATGACTCATCGTAAAGAGGCACAATAAGTGACAATAATTTATATATATAAACATTAAGAAAACTAGGTTTAAGATTACGAATAACTATGAATAAATGTGATAAATATTTCGTTTCGTAAAACTTCAGTTTATGGTAAATTACGGTAAATTACGATACTTTTTTACAGCTTGTATACAAAACGTGTTAAAAAATAGTTCTGCAGCTTAGCAGCTTAGACGTTATATTGAAATAATTTTTATCTCTAACGATGTATCTTTAAAGTGTAGCTTTATCAAACGCGGGTTTTCGCTACCGTGGCGTCGATCTCTTTGGAAGCGAGTGCAAATGCTTTACGAGCCAAAAATAAAGAGACAATAAAAATGTAAAACAGCGCGGGTTTGATCCGATGAAAACCTTTATGAGTGATGGATTTCTGTGATACGAATGGATAAGAATGTCGGGCTGGAATTTAATTACGGGTTGTTAACTTAGAGGGCGCCAGTAGCTTTAGGGAATAGAGGCTGTAAGAGTATAAGAGTATTAATAGGCGAACGAAAAGCGCGGAAGTGTTAAATAGTGGTCGCTTTGAGTGGCATGTACTACTTTTCACTGATTTTTCTGCTTCTTTCGGCTGCTTCTTTTTCTCCCAACTGTTATTTTCATTTCGGATCTCTAACGATCCAACGGGTATTTCGTATCATTTTACACATCGATTATTTTCGTACCTAATCTCTACATATTTACGAAACATTTATGTAATAATAATTTCAAAATTTAATGCGCGTCGAATACGTAAATGTTTAATTTCAGAAAAATTTTAGCGTTGACATAAAATAAACGTTTATTAGATGGTACAGTCAATTTTTTCCTACGAGGAATATACTTTATACGGAGAAAACGATATCCCGATAGAATCGTGCAGAAACTAAAGTTGGTTAATAGAACTTTACTATTTTTCATTCCCAGAAACTGAAGATCAATATTTTATACGATTTAAACTTCTTTACGTTAATACTATTAATCTATTATATATTTAAAAATACGAACGTAATAACGGGTTTGCATTATCGAAGCTTATTTTATCTTACTGTAAAATCACAGAAGATTTTAACAATGTAAACGTTTTAATGTTATAAAGTAATAAAAAAAATATTAAAATTTTCTAAAAACTCGCGAATCATTTTGAACTTTGAATCGCTTGATTCTCGATGCGGGAGCAAAAGTCTTTATAGGATGAGGTCACATTTATACACGTTTCATTCCAAATCGGTCTACTGAACTCATCAGTACGAAAGTATAGATCGATCGTGCCTTATATATTTGAGAAATAACAGAGATTTATGTGAATATTAATCGAACGCTATTTCACCGGTATAATTTCGTAACTATAGGGAAACCTTAAATGTTTATACGTAATTTCATAGTTTATGAATATGAACTGTACACGTTTCTGCAATAACCACATCACTTATTTGGTACGATTGATTTAAACTAATCATTTAAAATCAGCATATTATGCTGATATATATATATATATATATATATATATATCTGATATTTCAATATGCGTATATATATGTAAATATAATAATAATCGAAGGCATGCATAAATGTATGAATATAATTAGTATAATTTGTTAGCAATTTAACTTATTTTTATTAAATAATAGATAGTCGAAAACCCGAATATGTTGTAATGATATTATTTGTATATTTTGAATCGATGCCGTAATAGATTTTTAAGCATTTCTCGAATAATATTATTTCACGTAATAAGCATGAATCCACCTCCTCAAAGTATAAATGTATACCTATTATTTAGGTGTAAAATTGGCGACCACATCGGATCTCCAAAGACAACGATATCCTTTCAAATTCGTGTTTCATAACTCATCTTTCGCCTACTTAATCACCGCCTCAAAGCCAAATCGCTTACTCTTTGAATCTTCGTTCGAGCTTCCCTTTTCAAAAAATCCTCGTCGAATCATCTCCCGAATTCTCGCTCACCTCCGCTAAAAAATCTCGCTCACCTCCGCTAAAAAAGCACGATTCTCGCTACAGAAATAACGAGAGTCGTGTCAGAATTGAATTCGTTTGCTCCTCCGCGCGAGGCACGCATCGCGTTCCCGTCAGGAAATTGAATACACCCCCCGTTGAACTCGAGGAGCTGTATTCCTACAGGAGGTGTAGGGAAGATGGATGTTATTTCTCCTGGTGCTGGATACCGAATTCGTGCTCTAGTTTTTGGGGCGTCTTCTGCTCGCTCGTCACTACCGAATACACTACCGAATACACTACCGAATACACTACCGAATACACTACCGAAAGCAGCTTCTTTTCGGCTTTTCCGAATTTCCACAGTGTTTCACGATATTAGAAAAACTATTTTTATTATTCTCTGCCGTGTAATTTACGCGAAGTAATGGGTTTCTTTTTCATTTGAACAACGCTCGTGTGACATACTTAAGTTCTCGTTGCCTCGTTGCCTCGTTGCCTCGTTGCCTCGATGCCTCGAATATTACTTTCAAGGGAAGCGTATCGCGTAGATTAAAACGCACGATTCTCGGTTCGCTTCTTCTGCACATAGTTTCATGATCAACGATGATGTCGCGACTTCCGACAACTTACGCGTAACTTCTAACAATTCAATTTAAAGACAAAATTAAGTAACGAACTTATCGGTAACTATATTTTAACATTGTAATCTTCGATATTAAAAGCGGATAGAATAGTAATATTTTTTCGTATATTATTTGATTCTTCATCCTTCTTCGTACTTGTATCTAAATTATCGTGTCGATAATTCATTAGAAACACAGTTTTTTCAATCGTTACCGAACAGAAGTAACGTTATTCTTATCTTTTACGTTTGTAAACGAAACGCGTAAGAAAATTTTAATTAAGAAATATAATATTTGTACATTAAATTATTTGTATCGCGTTAAAGCTCGAAGATAAAATTCGAGATAAAATGTTCCACGTTTGATATTATTCACTTTGTATTTCGAAATTGTTGAAAGTCTCTTCTTCTTTTCAGGGTGTGTTCCATTCTCGTCTCGTATCGTAACGTTTTACTAGCCACAGGCGATGTATACTGGACCAAATAAATAAGGCTCCATCATCCACTGGACGATCGAGGTTTTGAGTCCATTTTCGTCGTTGGTCAGATATTCTGGTACCGGTGGCAAATAAAATTTTCTTATTTTCTTGCATCCGACGCCATCCATTAGGGAAAGTCGACTCCGAAGACTTTGTTCGTTTTACCGTAGTCTTTCAGTTTCCGCGCAGCGAAAGATAGAAAGGATCGTTACCAACTGTGGACTCTTGATCTTCGTATCGAAGCTCGAAGTCTTTTGAAAACTGAAACTGCGCTTTTTAAATGAACGGAACACTCGAACAACCATTTTGTTTGGGGTATGCTAGTTTTACCTTTCTTACGTGTACGTCGAGTTTTTCTTTTTAGATGTAAAATTTCTGTTTTATGCGATGTAGTTATAATTTAGAAAAGAAATTGTAGAATTTGTTCTATCGAATTTATTGAAAATTGAATTTATATCAGGCGAATAAAAATAAAAGTAACCCTCTATATTATATTTATTTCATATGATATTACAACATTGTAACACGAAAGACTAGAGAACAAATGGATTTTCTATTTTATATTTCAGTAGTATTATTTCATAGTTTTGACAAAACTTTTCAATTGAATGTATTAAGTTCTAAAGTTCTATAGTAAAACATACTACTTTTTGTCTTCTTAACTTATTCGTCTCGTTTTCCTATTTTTTCTCTTTCATAAATTTTCATAGTTTCAGTGTAGGTGAGTTTCAACATTTTGCTCTTTTTTAAAAAGGAATTCGTTCGATAACATATGGGGAAAGATATTGAAAACTCGCAATTTTGAAACTTGAATAATACTATTTAAATACAGTACTGTTAAAATGAAATCTTTTTAATCCAAATGAATTATATAATTTAAGTAACTGGATTGATAAAAATATTATTTTATTACCTTTTTTGTGAAGCGTAAACTTAAATTAAATCATTTTAATCCACTACTCCGAAGAGAAGTTATTTAACGAAAGATACATTCTGTACCAAAATTATATCTAATCGTTAATGAAATTTAAACTCTTAATAGACAATATAAACTTTTTTAATGATTCTAACATAAAATTTACGAAGTAACCTCGTTAAGTAAATATTTTAAAAGGTTTTTTAATAATGTTAAAGTGCAACGTTAAGGAACATATTTTAATTTCTTTGGTAGAAAGGGAGTGTACTAAATTACTTGAAAATTCCTTTCCTTAATGAATAAAGTTATCATTTATATTGAATTTCTATTATTGTATTTTATTATTACATTTTCTTTAGCTCATTATTAAACGTAATAATAATTTTTTCATCCGAATATTTTTCGAAATTTTAAAAGCTTTTAAAGTTTGGTTTATTTTTAAGTATTATTAATTCTAGCAAATATTTACTTTAAATTTATATTTTATAAGAAAAAATAGCACATTTTAATATTACTGAAGATATTATAAAAAAATGTCCACGTACGTACGTATGTATCAAAAAATTGCAGGAAATAGATTATTTGGTATAAATATTTTTTTTATTTATGGCAGTCTGTATTTTTTAATCTTATCGACTTACGAGCACAGTTAAATAGTATTTATATTATCTGTTTTATAATTTTTGAGATTTAAAATTTAAATCCACTATGCAAATACCATAAAAATATATACTCCGAAGCTTAGTATAATTTTCAAAAGTTAATCAGTATAACCTTTTTTCGATGTTTTTTAATTTAATTTGAATTTTTATCGAAATTGCTTTAATTATTTTACGAATAGTAGGAAAAATTTTAATTGAAATTTTAATTAAGTTTAAATATCAGTTGACATCGAACTATTTTAGCTATCAAATATTCCAACCATTATGATATTTCAAATTTGAAGAAAAAACGTATTGGAACATTACTATGAAATTCGATGCGAATGAAAAAAATTGGGATCTAATTAATATATGTAAAAAAATGAAACTTTCTCGAAATTGTGTGCGAAAATATTAAAATTTGGCATTATCCGTTGTTTTGATCAAACTCGATTTGTAGAGTACAAATATTATTTGTAACAACGTCGCTGATAAAATGGAGCGAACGCAAATCCCACAAAGAATAAATTCCAAAAATCCAGTAAAAGTCCTAATATCGAAAATAGCAAAAAGTGAAACGGCGTGAAAAGGCAGCAACAGAGACAGCAACAGAGACAGCAACAGAGACAGCAACGGAGGCAGCAACGGAGGCAGCAACGGAGGCAGCAACAGAGACAGCAATAGAGGCAGCAACGGAAGGAACGCGTAGAAGAAAAATCATGGAGAAAGGAAAGTAGACGTCGGAGAATGGAAGAAGCGGAATAAAGAAGCAAAGTACCGCATCTCCGAAATGCAAGATTCGATTTTCTGGTGGCGCGATAAGCCGCCGCGAAATTATTGACGAGAGTATAAAAATTTTATGGAGAGAAGAGCCTTTCGCAAAGAGAGACAGAAGCCCCTACTAAATTCGATATGCCGCAGTTCGCAATAAATTTCAAAATTATCTCCCGAATTCTCTTTCCCGTTCCCTTCCTCTCCCGCTCGCTCATCTAGTATACTTTATATGTACGTATTCAAAAATACATGGGCTCGTCGACCGCATCGAACGAGTTTTCGTTTACGCTCTCACCGCCTCGCTTATGCTCGCTTAGACTCGGATGTTCGACTCTTGTGGAAAAAATCGAGGATTCGACGGTTAGACGTCAGCGATTCGTTTTCCTTCATTTTTTCTTTCGACTCCAAAGAATTTTACACGGCAAATTTTCCATTAGGAATTAAGAAATCTTGGTTAAAAAAAGTCGCTTTAGACTTTTCCAATACTCAAAACTAAGCAGCGCAACTTGACCAAATACCGCGGCAGTAGTTAATTGCCTTTCGATCAATTTAAGGAATCGCGATATTTTCACGATTTTTATCTCGGAATTACCGCATTCGATACAACTGCGTATTACTACATCGCATTTGTAAAGTATAATACGTTTATGAAACGAAGCGAAAAAAATTAACCGACGTTAATATCAACGGTCATTCGAAGAAATATTAACACAAACTCTATACGAATATAAACGAATATAAACGCAAACTTTATAGCAAGTATTCGCATTGTCCGATTTAGTTAAAAAGCTTTTGTGATTTCGATATCAATTTTTCAAAAATTTTTAACGATATTGCATTGAAAAATTGAATATCTATCGATACTATCGAATTTATACGAACAAGGTCAAAATATTCTTAGCTGGGAATATCGATCGTTGTATATTTTGATACTTACCGATACGCTTTGGATATACGCGTTAAAAATCCCATCGATTCGCGAACCTCGAGCGATTAGATTACGTATCCTATCATTTTACGTTTTCGAGGCATATTTCGGAGAGTGGGAAAGTTTTCGCTACGGTTGTTATTATCGTAAGAACTATCGCGTAAACGTATCTCGATCGAAAAAAATGTAAATTTTGACTCTCGATAATTTCTAAATATTATGCCGTTCTCGAAAGGTTCTTCGTTGTTATCATTATGATTAAGATCGTAACGCGTAAGCCAAAAAAGCTTGGGAAGGTTGGTGCGAAAGATAGCCGAGCGAATATATCGGTGGGAATCGAGAATGCATCGATACATCTTGGCATAGAATATTCCTAAACTAAAAATAACCACTGGCATACAATTTTTCCTTTGGAAAGGTGAAATATATTTTACCGCGGTCGGGGAAAGTCGTTGGATTTTGTCTCGGCGGGTGTAAAAAGAGGCAGGAACGGGAACAGCACCACCACCGGGAGCGACTCACTCCTGTTAAAAATGTTAAAAATATGCACGGTAAGGCATCTCTCCCTCCCCTCAACCCCCAATCCCCCTCAATCCTCCCCCTAAACACTCGAGAAACCATTAAACATTTCCAGACCACCGCTTCTGACGCGTTCGGCTCGCATGGATGCTGCCGTAGCCGATAAGTGTACACGTATATACGCGCTCGTAACGCGGCTTGATCGAAGATAAATTGAAGGAGCCTCGATTTAAATATTTTTTGCCAAGAATTTCGCGTCTTTTTTCGCCGGGCCCGATTCCTTTCAACGGCCTTCGCTTCTGTTTCCGACGAGCGTTTCGCAAATTTTTAATTTTCTTTCGCTGCTTCCCGAACGTCATCGAGATTTTTAGAATCGGATGAATTTCAAGCGTTTCCAACTTCCCTCGAATACGAAATCATTTTCGGACTTGGTAGATTGGATAATAATAATAATAACAACTTGGTAGACTGGAAAATAGTACTTGGTAGTAGAGGCAAATGTCTTTTATCCAAAAACTTTGTATTTAAAAAAATTAAATTATTTATGCGCTTATTCGTGATAAATATAACTTGGAAGAAACGTTTAAAGATGCGCATAGATCGAAACAGCTCGAATCGATTCGACTTCGCATCGGTTTATTTTGTCTTAGCATAATTCTCTCGTCGCGTGCTTTTTTAAATTATACGATAATTACATATTTTCATATTGCGACGCGTGATTTACTTAATTCTTTAAAGTATTATAATTTTACTAAATTTACTCAAGAAAATTTCTTTTTTTTAAAAATATAGCTTTATTTTTAACAATTATGAAACATATTTTATACGAAGAATTAGAAATACCCAAGACATTTGGTTGAAATAATTTGAATTTATAGCTCAAATCCACGTTCACCGTAAATTAGGCAATCGTATATTTGCTTTCGGCTAAAAAAACTAAAATTTTTCGATGCCATTGGAGAGAAGTTTGTTTTCACAACGTATAGTTTATTGTACTTAGAATTCCTCGATTTCATTGTATCAAATCGAGTAAATTTTTCTCCCTCGATCGATATTCGAGTCGTAGAAATCACGCGTTCTTATTATAAACCTATTTGTTGACTTTACGTAAAAAAGTAGTCCGTTCGCGATTTAGCGATCTTTGATATCGAAAAGGAGTCGTACATCCATTGAAAACAGCGACCGGTAATACATTCGATCGATGCATATTCTTGGAGTCTCGGACGTCGAATATAGCAACCGAGTGAAAATTGGTTCGTATTCATTGAGACACGCGCGTTATAATCTACGAAAAGTAAAACAACGTAAACTCGAAAGTTACATACCCGAACGTTACTCTATTCGTGAAATAAACAAAGGAAGTAAAATCCAAGAAACGCGAATGCAAAAAGTACACGGAGCAAACTGTGATCTTGCTGGAAGCATTCGACGGGGACTTTAATTTAAATGCCTTCCGCGAAGTCCTCATCCAGTATTGGATCCAAAGCAATGCAAACATTCGCGAAAATCCCACGGCCGCTGGTACAAATATAGCGCGCTTGTGCAATCGACTTCATCTTTGGAGTTCACCGACTGACTACCGCGAGTTTCCATTCGTTCCGCAACGTATCTGCGCGGAGAGCCGACAAAGAATATAGTCCCTTTTTGTACATCGAGCCGCCCACGCGAAAAACGAAAAACCCTTATTCCGAGATGGGACAAGAGTATTTTCATTCGTATCGTTCGTCGATTTTCATTTTATAATACTTTCGATCTTTACGAGTTTACGAGGAGGCAACTTTTCCTTTAGATTGATGATCTGGACGAGATCGAGTAGATTTTTTTTTTGATATGCGAAGTTGATTATCGACTAAATTACAAATTTACGTAAGAAATTGTAAGTGCGAATTTCAATACTTGTACGTCAATTTATTTTCAAAAATTCGTGTAATCTTAAATACAACAGAGCATAATAATTAATCTAGTATAACGTTAAAAGGTAGTTACAAAATTAAGAAAACTGAATTACAAAATTCTTCTGATAATTGAAGAATAGCGAAATAGAATTAAAAGGATATCAATTATATTTTTGGTAAATATTCGTATTTGTTGTTGTTGTTGTTGTTGTTGTTATTGTAGTTGTTATTATTGTAGTTGTTGTTATTATTATTTATACGACCGACGATCAAGTGTTTACGTACGCTCAAAAATAATTTACTCAAATAAGTTGTAATTTATTTATTACTATTATTAGACAGGATAAATTTGCCCGTTTTCTATTCTATCTTCATTTCTCTACCAAGAAAACCCATAAAAACTGTTCTCTAAGATAAGTCAAGCATTTAAAATTTTTAACAGCCCATCAATTTCAGTAATTAAAAACTTTATCAAAGTATATACCACATTGTAATTCGTTAATTAATATTAAGCATTAAATATTTTAGCGCAACTGTGGCTTTATATAAGAATATATTACAATTTATAACAATGAAACGGAATAATTAACCTAGTGAAAAATTAACTCGAGGAGTTTCCGTATTAATAAGCACATTACATCGATGTATGCATCGGCGACTATTATCGTGCATAATTCATAGCTAAAATATGATTCGATTCAAAAGATTTTTTGTTCTTTGAATTTCCATTATTTATGGAAATGGTTTATAAAGCTCTAAAACATTTTATCCTGAATAAAAAGGTAAAAGCAACGTTGGTTAGTTACGACTCTATCGGTGAATAAATTGCATTCTCTTTTTGTAACGCGCATCCATTCACGCGTACCTTGTGCTCGGAGTAAGCAAAGTGCAGGCAATGAAAAAAGTAAAACGGATTTTTCGCGCACCCGGTGGTAGAAGTTCCGGACGATCCTTTCATCCGCTGATCCACATTGTTTGGTCCCTAAGCTGTAATCCACGAGTCAAAGTGTTTATTCGTTTCAAAAATGGCATCGCGTACGTCGATGAAGAGGACACGAAAGAGAACGAAGAAGGGAAATTAACTATAAACGCTAAGGGATGAAACGCTTACTTCCATTAAAAACGCATACTCGAGATATTATTTATCGAGACATTACTTTTACCAAAACCTCCCGAGAGGCTCGACGTACTATTTTTTTTTATAATTTTTACTACGGTGTCTTTGTCGAAAAAGTATTGGAGAAGCGTTGAAAGGATGTTTACTAATTCAAATTCGTAGAAACTATTAAATTATAAAACAAAAATGAATGGACTTCGGAATTCGTACGCTCCGGAGCGAGTCAAGTTTTTCTTCACAAAACTTACGTATCGCGATCGAAAAATGGATCAATGTTCCTTAATCTCGTAAATATTTTTGTAAATGTCCAGTAACTCGGAAATTTTTAAATTATGTGTCAGTGATCGTGCGTCACTAAGAAAAGAATATTGTATCACGCGCGTATCGATAAGGAAACGAGAAGTTGGAACGTCGCAACCGTCGCAAATTAATCCAGTTGATTAGATGTTTCGGTTGTCGAAGAGAATATAAACGATAAGCCGATGAACGGAGATATTTAAAAATACGGTTCTAAGAAGAAATGGTTGTTGGATCGAGTCTTTGGATAATTTTACACGTCTCGGTTTCAATTAAAAATCGAAGATATTAAATTGGCTAAAGAGGCGAGGGATTTCAATAACCGGTAACAGCCCGCATTTATATGTACGTTAACGAGTTTCAGATGTCGGAGGTCTCGGCTAGAACACCGAAATACATACGTTAAAGTCGAAGTTAAGAAAGTACGCGAGAGGAGTTTCGAGAGTACTTCCTTGAATACGTACTCGGCGCTTCTCGAAGGAAAGTCGGCGCAAGTCGACGCAAGTCGACGCAAGTCGACGCAAGTCGGTGCTCTCTTATTTTTACCCGCGCAACGGACGCGGTCGCGAGTCGCGAGTCGCGAGAGGAGAGAGGAGAGTGGAGAGAGGAGAGAGAATCCAGAGGCGCGGGTAATTTCGAAGGCAAAATCGAAGCCCACCGTGTGTACTGGGTGTATCTCGCAGGGGCAGTGGACGCTTTGTGTTTCTGCCCTAGTTCGCCATCGCTGGACGCGAACCGGCCGCACACTACGATAAAACATTCGTGTGCTTTGTGTATCTTGAGTTAAAAATATCCGAGCGCTATGCGAGTTCTTTCGCGACCGTACCCCTCGAACTTTTGTTGGTCGAATCGCGTTGGCTCGTCGAGGCAACTCAGAATAAGCGAGAAACTGAAAAAGAAGCGTGAGAGAGAGAGAGAGAGACGTAGAGAGAGAGAGAATAACAGAATCATTCGAAGCGATTGACTTTCCTCCGTTTCCTCCGTTACGCACGGGCTCTAAATATTTTGGATTTAAATTTTATCACTCGCTAAATCTATTCGCCCTGGTTTGTCAAAAATCAATTTTCCGCGGATACGTTTTCCTTTACACGAGGACTTTTTCAAGAAAACGTACACGCATCGAAACTTTTTGTTCATTTTTTGATTATTTTTCGTTCGATTCCATAATTAGTTATATATATTTTCTTTTAAAAATCACGTATCTATCGATATTTATATTTTACAGCTTTATCGATCTTTTTTATAATCGTACCGTTTAGACGTATCGAATATACAATTACGTTCCATTGTTATGTATTCGTTTTAAAATAGACTTACGCTACGCAGACTTTAGTCGTATGTTTTTATATCGTAGCCATATAAAATATTTATACAAATTGGAAAAATAAATATAGAAATGATATATTTAAAACTAAAAGTGAATATTCGAGTGTTTTGCATCGTAACGAATAAATTCTAGTTTTCTTCAAATTTTATTATATGTTCGGCAATATTTTTTAAAGTAATTGTTTATCGGTTTTTTAGTTGTTTATCACTCGTTTAATTTGCTTTCATTTTAACGTGTAATAGGTATAGGTGATAAAAATATATGCATTCGTGTTACGCGAGAAAATATTGGATCGCAAAAACTATTTAACGGTATTTACACGTATATTATTCTGCACGTTTGAATTTTATAAAATTTGGTCATGGTCGATTTACCCGATCGTTTATCAGTCGTTTGTTTTTTGCCCATGTAGCATTAAAAACTTGGGATTCATTGTATATTGGTGTAGAATCGTACCGTAGTCGAAATGACATGTTTGCAATTTTCCCGAATCAATTCATTTATATGCTGTACAGTCGTACCCAAAATGTTGCTGATGTACTAAAAAATGCTGATTTACGTTACAAATAATTTTTTTGGCTCTTTTTGAAATCTTCACATATTCTAAAATTTTATTCGCGATAAAAATATTGAAATTTCAATTTCAATTATATGTTCATATGAATTTCTTGAATCGACGAGTAACTTATAAGTTATTATATAAGGTATAATTATTATCAGATACGTGACGATAGAAAATCCATCTGAAAAATAGGTATTCAATTTTATGTTTAATACTCTCGAATTATCGATGTATTTAATTCGTGATTATTATGATGATTATTATGATCGAATGATCGATGAAGAAAACATAAACATTATTGATTTTTAATCGACTAACGTTTATTGAAATTAAAGAAAATATTAATAACTTGAAATTTAACCGAGTGATTAAAAATGTATAAAATCTAGGTATTAATTATTAATATTAATAATCAAATATTAAATAATACTAATAACTGCATTAATATAATATTGAATATTTTACGTTAATATAAAACTAGAGCAAACAAAAAATTTAAAGCATTCGATAGATTCATTCTTTCCATAAATGTTGTTAACGAGAATAAATTAACGAACGGTTCTTTTTGTTTTTTTACTCATTATTATCTAAATGTATAACTATTTTGATTTTTATGAGAATTCTATTCAATCGCGTTATACAAGTTTACCTATTTTTAAAAATTATATAACTAAAATGAAAATAAGCAAGGAAAATTCGTAAGTAATTTGTTACGCTATTTTGAAATATCTATGAGAAAATTTTAACTATTGCATATTTAATTTGTATAAGCTTTTTATAAATTTGAAAAGTATTTCTTTCGATAATATTTGGACTTATGATATATTTATTGAACCATAGGTTAAAATAAATATTAGTAATACACATAAATGTTTTTAATACGGAAAACTAAATACATAAAAGTAAAATCTATTGATTATTTACTCGTAAAATTAATTCTTATTAACGAATGCAACATTTTATTTACGATTTAAATATATGTTCTTGTTCGATAATTATATAAAATTACTCGTATTTGTAGCATAGAGAAAGATAATTTTTCGATAATAATAAAAATTTCATGTATAGAAGAAGTGAAAAATTACTCGATTCGTAGTGGGCTCAGTTTTCACTACTTAAAAGAGCGAACTACGTAGTATTAAAGCAGAAAAGTCTTGCACACATGGGCATCAACAAAACAAGAGCCTCTTCTCGTCATTCGCAAGGCTTCAGTACTAAAGAGAGATGGAGAGACGGTATTACACAGTGATAAAAGGCTCACGCAAGCGCAATTTTATAGAAATAGACAGGGAGAGAGAGAGAGAGAGAGAAAGAGAGAAACGCCTTCCGACGAGGTCGTGGAGTATAAAACGAGAGAAGATGAGCCTTCTCCGGAGTAGGGGTCTAAAGGGGATCGAAGTCGTGGCAGGTAGACCAACTACAAAACGAAAGAGAGAGGGGAAAGACTATACCCTCAAAGACACACTCTCTCACTAATTTGATGATCCTCCAAAGGTCGGAGAAGCGTAATCTGCTACTCTTCGTTCTTTTTCGCCTCGTAGCAGCCTCGCCGTCTTCTTCTCTCAAGCTAAGAAGCCTTTATGGAAGGACTCGAGTTCTCTCGCGTAAAAGCGGTAGAAGGAGAGAGACGGAGAGAGACGGAGAGAGACGGAGAGAGACGGAGAGCGACGGAGAGCGACGGAGAGCGACGGAGAGAGAAGAGAGAGAAAATCCGACAAACAGAGAAAACGAGTAGTCTTATTCCACTTGCTCTGGTCGACTCCTTCACTTTTTTTTTGTATCCGATAGAGAAATGCAGATTAGTTTCCTAGTTTTAGAGTTTTAGAAGAATATTCTTTAGCTTACAACTTCGTAAATTCGTGTACGTATATTTATAAAAATATTGATAAAAATGGGTAAAATATATAGATATTTTTTACAGTATTTTTCTCAAATATCGAAGAAGTAGCATATATATATATTTTTTTTAAATTCAAATTTTTCTTATTAAAATCGTATATCTCTGTTAATTTTTTTTCATTATTAATATATAACATGTGAAAATATAAATAAAAAGTGAGCGCGAAACTCTTATCGAATACTAACTAATTCGAGATAATTTATTTTGAAAATTATCCGATATTTATTCGTCTCGCAAATTTGCGGTACTGTGCATTTTTTCTTTTATCTTAAATCAAAGTCTCATTTAAAACGATTTTGAACGATATTTTAAACCAACGAATGAAACTACGGTAAAGACAGGAGAAGACTCCTAATCTTAAAGTATTCAGCTATTATTTAACGATCACCGACATTTTAATCGCATCCCGTAGATGATTTTGTTTTAACCCGCGAACTTCGAGGCATTTAATTAAGCAAATACGATACTAAAAACCACTAGACTCTGCCCTATTTCATAGATACTCGAAAAGTAACTTTTCAAAAATTTATTTTTATTCAAAAGCTCTGCCTTCCCGGTAAATATCGTTTTATAATGTAAATATGGGACTAAATAAAGTACTTTTGCAAGAACCTTACGACTGCAATACTTTTTGTTGATATTTGAATTTTCGAAACGACATTACGCGGATGTTGGTATTAAATAATTTTATGATTATTTTATCTTAAAAACGTCTGCGGTAGGATTCGTTTTTCTCGAATTTCGTGATTTTTTTCACGATAACGGTTTATTAAGGTAGTTTAAATAAAAAAGTTTATACAAAAATCTACTAAATTTTATATTCTTATTTCTACGTGCTATTTTAAAAATTTAAAACTAGTTTCTCTTAACCACGCATAATAATTATACAAAATCACAGTTAAACCGGTTGATAAAGTAGAATATATTTATAGAAATAGAATAGATATACAAATTAACTTGTATATCATAGATTAAATATAAGTAATTCACTTAAGATCCATAATTACAATTTAATGCATATATTCGTATATCTGGTCGAGGCACGACCATCGTTCACAATTATGCAATTACACGATTACTCGGACTTTTAAATATTAATTTGGGCGATAGGAATAAACTCGAAAGACGGATAATCGAAGGTAAGATATCATGGAATCACGTGGCCAGTCGATCAAAAACGAAAGAAGGTTTTACGTTTTTTTACATTCGCAATTGTAATTTTAACCCAATTTCCGAGAACGGCTGCGGAAACGAACATTTTCACTTGGCCTACAGAGATTTCATAATGTCCAGCGCTATCTCGGAACAGACACGCTACACTCGGAACAGGCTGAGAGCGGGAAGGGGGAGGTCCAAAAGGAGGCAAGTGCAACGACGGGTCAGGGACTCAGTCGAGTGTATAATGGGCTTGATTGCCGGCTTCTAATCTGGTTCTATTTCCACTGTCCGACCAGACGGGTACTCTAGCGTCTCTCTGTTCTCGGTTCTCCGTTCTCCCTTTTCCCCTTTCCACTCGCTCTCTCTCTCGCTCTCTCTCGCTCTCTCTCGCTCTCTCTCGCTCTCTCTCTTTCCGTCCGATAGAAATGACCCGAATGGGCTTGTCGTCACTTCGGTTTGAGAGTCGTCGAGGGGCTGAAGCGAACGTACGGGTGGCACGCGATCGATCTGCCGGTGCTAGCGAACTCTAATTTGAAAACTGATGCGCATGACGACTAGAATAGCATCGGGGTGCTTGTGATTTTTTGTAGCTTCCGGTCGATCGAGTGGAACTGTTAGGCTATTTAGTTAAGGGATATAAGGATGCTGACACTTTTCACCCTTTCGATTAAAACCATTATTCCGTCGCGATTTTTCTCGCTCGCATACCTTTCGCGTTTACCAAAGCATTCGGTACTTCCATTTGCATATACTCTCATCGTGATAAGTGCGAAAGTCGAATTTTGGGTCAAATATCTCTTCCTTTAATGGAAATTCTTGCGTTTACATTCCCGATGCGAACGTGAAAAAGTAAAAAAGGTTCGACGTTTTTTCATTTGATATTTATTAAGAAGGAAAGGTATCGCTCAAACTATTGTATATTCCAATTATGTAAATTGTTTTACACGAGATTATATTTATATTTATACGAATTAATTCTACCTTTTTTAAAATTTTAATTTTAGCAAATTCATTTTTTAACGAATTTTATACTCGACTTATAATCGAAATTATTCTTATTGCTCCTCAAATTTATTTTTAAATGTATGAAAATTATTTTGGCATCTATTTCATGATTTTATTTAATATTCTAAATTTAATATTTATCTTTGGAAGCGATCGAACAAACGTTCATTGTATTCGAATTAAATGATTAACGCAATGAATTTTGCCATCGAAGCGTTCGGTGATAGAATAATTTTACAGTTGCATCGATTATTTTTCATACGGCTATTTTATAATAATACTTCTATATTTGAAGTAAATTTCGTACAAAGAATAAGAAATGTAATATTAGATATAGCCAAAATTAAGTCTAATCAATTATCTTCGGGATACATAGATTTTAAATTTTTATTTATAGCAATAATTTGAATATCGTGTTTTTAAAATTATTTGTGATTCAAATCTAAAAATATCGATAAAGTTAATATATATCATCAAAAATTTGGACAGTAGATTGTATAAATTAGTTTGTACACTGATTTTGTCCGAATTATTAAAAAATCCATTTGTATTTCTATGAATAATTTTATAGAGAACGTACGAATCATTAATATTTTTTAAGATATACCGTAAATTTGTAGAATTGTATAAATGTTGTCACAAATTCGATAGACTGTAAGATTATAGATATTTTAAGATTTCTATATAGAAGAAATAATATATATTAAAGTAGACGGTATCCGAGTTTCGTCAGCCTCTCGTAGCTATCGAGTATATATTTGAGTAGTAGCTTTATAAGATACTCGAATACAATATTCGTAATTTCGAATAATTTTTCGAATAAATGTCGAATGATAATTTCAAATGGTTTATCAAGTTAAAAATTAACTATAGCATATAATCGATAACGTTGAATAAATTTTAAGTACGTTGATCATTGAATGATATTATTTGAAAATCGACGTATTTACTATATCTTATTTATGAAATATCGATGCGCTTATTCACTATATACGTTTTTTAATCATCGGAAACATTGCATTTTTAGTTTAGAGCCTGACGAAAGGACATCGTAATTAACTTCTTTTACTCGATCCGCTACTTTTTCAAAATTTGTCCAACGAGAATAAATATAATTTTCAATTTGATTTAAAACGGTAGGGACTTTTACAGTAAATTTATTTGTAAAAAATTAAAAAATCATTTTATTTTCGAACGTATTTAAATTGACTAATTTTTTGCTTTAACACAACCGCAATACGCGTTAATGTTATCAACGATACTAATGTAATCAACAAGGCTGACAGCAGTGACAAACAAGAGCGGAACCGTGTTCACAGCTTACGAAGAAGCAGACACACCTTAACTTATTTAACGCTCACTTCGCGAGATTAAACGCGAACGCAAAAGTGAAAAGGTGTTTCGCCTGCATCTTATAACCGGAGTCTCCGATCAACGAATATGAAATACGGAAGCGCGCGATCGTTATACTACTTCGGGAGGAAGACGTTAAAAGCAACGAAAGAAAAGAGAGAGAACCCGAAGGTTCTCGTACAGGCGGATAAGCGATGCCGGAAAGGGCCGAAGATTCGGAGCACATCTGGTCCGCCTACCCTTGACGCAGTTACGCCGTCGGTAATAGTCGCTGGCGTAAGACCAACGACGCCCATTATCCCCTCGAAAAATAAAATTCAGATGAAGCTCTCGAAGCCGTCCAGACTTTCCTTCCCCTCGTCTTCCACGAGGAGCGCGTCGCGTCTTTGCCTCTTCGCCTCTTCGCCTCTTCGCCTCTTCGCCTCTTCGCGTCTTCGCTCGGACGTAAGTTCGGGGTTCGGAAGTTTTAAAGCATCGGAAATTTCGCGTAACTGTTGTGCGTTCCGTCGACCTTGCGGATACGACGTCTTTAGCTTTAGGGTCGTAAGAAGAGGAACTAAAGAGGAAATAATTATACAAAAGTAAAAGATTCAGATTTATTTGCACCAGTAATTTTTAGAGGGAGGTCGAAATTGTGGTAAAGTTTCTGGATATTAAATCAAACTTGAGACAAATTTTACAAAGTCATTCGGTATAACAACGAAATTTTTTCGTAGACGTAGGAAACTTCGTTTCGAATGAAGTGGATTCAAACGTTCGTGGTAGTTTTCAAAAAAATTATCTATTTATTTATCCGACTATTTATACATAATTAAGATTAAAAATAATTATACTTGTAATTGGATTTTATTTACATTAGAAACTCTTTCGAATTTTATCGGAGAATTTTATAAAAACAATTTTTCGGCTTCGTTAACAAAAGCGATACATTTTACTGGTAATTCAAAAAATTGTTAATTTATACATCCGTTTTGTATTCTTCTCACGTAAAGTAGAAAAAAAGTAATAAAACAACGTGTTTCGAGAATGATACATATTTTGAATTTATTATTAAAAAAAAGTTTGATGTATTACTTTAGTTTCATGAATATTATGAAATTGCAGAAATAAATTTTTATAAATATGTATAAAATATTAATATACGGAAAGATTAAATGAAAAAATTTATATTATAATCGATAAATTTTTTTTAAGTCCTACGCAATTATATAGTAAATATGTGAATGTATTTTGTATAACGGAATTTTCAACTTTAATTCTATATTATGAATTTACGACTGCTTATAAAATGAGTTAAAAAAGATATTAAAAGATTATATAATCATCTACATATTGGTACTGCTTCATAAATTTCATTAGCATTCATTTACATTAATAGTAAATACTAACCATAGAATTTGACACAACTCCAAAAACTGTATAAGTATATCAAATACATATAAATAAATCATAAAAAATATCGCATACCTCACGTTAATATTAAATGAATTTTCAATTTTTATTGGAATATAAGCAAACTATTAAAATAGATTTATCGATTAGGAATTTGCAATATTCGTATCTGTTTGATTATATTTAAGAAAAACGAGTTATATTTTTATATTTTGCTCAACGATTTTTATTTTTTTAACTACATTTTTAAAGAAAGATAAATGCAAACGTATTTTGATTGCGTTTACATAAATATTTTATCGGTTATTTAAGGAGTTATAATAATTAAAATTAATAATAATAACTATAGAATTTGTATCGAATATAAAGTGAAAACTATTTTACGAGCTGAATAAAAATATCGAATAGTAGATGATATATATTATCTATGATGAGCAAAATTAGATATTCCAAAGAAATCTATGTAGAGTTAAATTGATTTTAATATACTTATACAATAATAAAAATCAAGTGATAAAAAAGAAATGAAATTTGATATTAATCACGTATAAGAGATATTTATTTTTCACGATCAATATATTACTGAAATATAGACAATTGTTATGTAATTTGAATGTTTGCCAATGTATAAAATTTGGCCATACCACAGAATTTGATCGTGAAAAATATTAAATGATTTACATACCTTTAAAATGAAGATTCACTTATTTTCTACCTTTCCATATACCAACAATAACCGATTCATTATGTATTTCCCAATATAAATTTTCCGACGAGTAATTGCTTTTAAGTCTAATAGAAGAATCGATTAAAAGCATATTTAAATTTTTCAAGTCTTATTAATACAGTCAATATAAGTTTTGGTATTCAAGTACAGACGTTTTTAAAATTTAAAAAACGAAAATAACATTTTGTTTTAATACAAAAAGAATATCACCATAATATTATTTCGTTTCTTGAATTTCAAAATAGAAATCATTAAGGCTATACAATAAAAGAGAAACGCTGTAAAAGTAGTTTTAGTATTCTTAACGAAAATTCAGCGGAAATAAAATGAATTGTTTTATATTATTATTATTATGTTACCTACAGTTTTCTAGAGTTTTTAGCCTTTAATTAATTTTTTCACCAATTAAAACTTAATTAAACGAAAAAATAGGAAAAATACATTTATCGTCTAAATTTTAACACAATAATTAACCGAAATAGAATTTTTAGTATCGATAAAACAATGAAATAAATGTTATAATAGTTTCGTAATAATATCTAACGAAAAATGTACGCACCTTAAAAATTGGTACGTCGAGGATTTTTAATTTGAAACGATAAACAAATTTTTCAACTAAAATAATTATAAAGTATTTCATTCCTACAAGAAAAAAGAATTGCCTATTTTGAAGGAGAATATTCGTTGAGTGTGAAGGAAACTACAGTTGGCGTTGACTCGTGTAAAATATAAGATTTTACACATAATTTTACATGAGTGATCATTCCTTCCATTTTGTTCTCTTTCAGCGTCTCTCTATCAATCTCTTTCTCGTTAGCGATCAACCGGCGAGAAGAAACGCATGATATAATATACATAAACTCGAGTACGACAGCGTCGAAATCTTTGCTCGACGCTCGTTTCATTGCTACTATTCGTCATCGCATGCAGCGATAATTTCTCACCCGTCTTTTTCTGGAAATTTATAGTTTAGCCGTTGATTTTTCATCTTTTCGCTGCGTTGAACAGTTTTTTTTTTTCAATTGCCAATTGAATAATTCCAAAAGAAAATAAAGCACCACCAAACTTTTAAAAAACGCTATTCCATATTCGTTTCTTTTAAAGTAACAACCTTTTAAATTTTACTCGTTTCTAAGAGTAAAAAAAATTTAATTTTAAGAAACAGATGCACTCATTGGATACAGTTTATAACTATGTTCTGTTTTCATGTATATTGCAGGAAGAGATAATGAAATTACCAAGATATAATTCTGCTTAATTTAAAATGCAATTAAAAATACTGGGAATAAAATTAAAAAATTTAGTTTTGTAAAAACGAATCTTTTCGGAACATGAGATCATAGTTAATTTTATAATTAACATTTTTGCACATAACCATTTTAATGATTATTTCATTTTCTTACCTATTGATTTATACGTCCGATCAATAAAAGTTAAGCGTACCGTATATTTAATATTTACAAATATAATAAAGTAACGTTTATCACGCACTGGTTTCTATTACAAAAGCAATATTTTTGTTACACGAGAAATATTTCACGCAACTGTGTTAAATTTTTTTCGAGATTAAATTTATAATACAAATTTTTACAATTTTATATGCGTTACATTTACATTAGTTATTAAAATATCATGAATAATCATGTTCATAAATATTTCATTAACCGACACAATTATTTGAATTCAGAAATTTTTTTGCATTTTAATAGCGTAAGTGTAATTTATTTGTCGATAATAAAATTATTTTGTTCCAAGTTTTCGTATCGCATTATTTGTCTTACAAGCTATTATATTTAACGCACGAATTATAGTTCGTCTTAGAAATCCAAAGCATTGGTAATAAATACCGGAGATCAGCAGTCGAAAAGAAATCCCTTCTTAGTACTCAACTTCGATACAATCGGGAGTAACAGGCGAGGTTCCAGATTTAGACTATGTACAGAAATAAAACAAGCCTTGCTTATGCAATGTACAAATGCCCGTTCGATCAACAGCGGCTCTTGAAAAGTTACCGTCGTTATTCTGCAATCGTGTTTAAAAAACGAAATTTATTCCGGTATGTCCGGTAACGTATAAATATAAAAATATAAATCGGTCTTCATTTTATTTAAGATTGAGAATATAAAAAACGATCTGTGTACGTAATTTTTCTAGAAAATATGCTTACCATGCGTTTCACGATGTTTCGTACCTATTGTTTATTCGGAGGGAGAAAAATTCAAATTTTTAATCCGAATCTCTGCGCGATGATGAAAATAAAATCGATGCGCTTGATTTTATACGAGTACTTATTTTCTAAAATCGGTAACACGAAATGAATTTATATTAAAAAAAATAAAGGGCAGAAAAATGTAATTTTATTTTCACGGAATAATTCCAAGTTCTAATATCGTGACTCATCGCTTTTTATTTTCTACCGGTATGTTTTTCCAATTCTCCATCTCGTTTCCACCGCTTTACATTCTTACGATTCCTTTTCTTGTATTTTTTGAGTTCCCTTTATTTTACTCCATAACTCTTTCTTTGGCTTTATCTACCTTCTTATTTCCTTACTCCCCTCTTCCTCACTTTTTTGTTTGTATTATGCTCTATACATATTTATCTTCCTTTCTCCGATTTAGTCTGGAAAACCAACTCACTTTCTCTCTTCTCCTTTGTATAATCAAAACTCTCGAACAAATTTTCATAATGTTTGCGATTCAATTGGACGGGCAATTTCCGTGTCGTCTTTCAAAATATCTCTCGCTTTTAACCTGCGCTTTCGACGATTCTCCTTCGCTCGACTTTCATCCAAGACTGCTTCCACGATATAGTCGCGATCGGTAATCACGAGCGTAGCGGTATTTTTACATGGATAGCGATTTCTTCATTTTTCTGCTTCCTTACAATATCTTTAATTGACTTAGTTTCGAAGGACCATAACGTAAACAAGGTCGAGTGTTTTCGAGTATTTAGAATAGAGGTTCTCTCGGTTTTATTCAAGGTTCCGCTTCGCATTTCAACTTTTTAACCAAGAAACCGAATTTCTACAAGAGAATTTGAATGTGCAACTTTTGAAGTGGTTATTTATCCAATTAAAAACTTAAATAGAAATTTGAAAGCGACGTTAATTATGTAACCTAATTTTTGAAATACAAATTGAGAAGACGAAAAAGAGATCATTTTTAGATATTTTTATTTATAAATTCGCAGCGATCGTGATCCATCGCTCGATTATTTTTATAAGATTAGTAAAAAACGTCCGTGGCTCGAACGAGTATCGCTCCGAATCACGTTCATCGGTTATTAAAACAATATCCTCGAGTATTGTATGCCACGAATTCCGGAATTTTCGATAGAATTTTCGATAGAACTTTCGATCGTGGCAGTCGAACGGAAAATTAAAATTCGTAAAATTTTTATCCGGAAAAATATTCTCGGAGACAAAGCGAACCGCGTTCCGATCGCTTCCAACTCCTCCCGGCGTGAAAACCTCGACTTACCTCCCACCACTCCGTGAAATTAAAATCCGCAACGATCGCGAATGAAAAGCCCGAGTCGACTGCTATTAATAGCCTCGCATCTCTAATAAATCAATCGCGCCTTTTCCAAGGCTCGCAACGAGCGGACCCGAGTCGCGCGGGTAACGACGATGGGGTCGACCAAGTTCCCAGAGACGCCGGATGTTCGGGAGCTTTGGAGGTGATAAAAGAAATAGCCGAGAAATCTCGGGTCTCGAGGAACCAAGTCCGAGATTCGCGTATCCAGCGAAAGGTTTGGTGTCTAGGCTCGGGATGCGTTGATCGGAGGAGCGATTTTGCGGTTAGCGGTACTTATTGTTTTCGAGGAACATTTGAGAACTCGAATTGATATTAAAATTAGAGCTAGGGACAAAAATCGAGTGCGCGATGAATTTTAGATCTGCTTACAATTCGTTGTTTTTATCGTCTATTCGGAGTCGAGGAAAACGGGAAAATTTCTTCCGTACAAATTTTTTTAAATTGTTTCTTTTATTTTATCGATTCCGAATTCGTTGTAGAAAATTTTTCCTTCGTTCGAATGGATCGCATCGGAATTATTGGATAGATTAACGTATATCGTTACCGTCGAAAACTTGAATAATGAAGTTAATTCATTGTATCGGTAATAACGAACGAAACAAGTTAAATAAATCAATTTCGATAATACCGGAGACATCGATAAATATTTTTAAATTGATATATTGCTTTAGAAATTTCTCGATTTTAATAATACTATATATTTTATGTTTTTCTAATATTTATTTGTAGTGGTTCTTGATTCATGAATGTATTAATCGATCATTGTTACCTAATTAATTTCAATATTATACTTATATTGTAAACGAGACTATTTCAAAATTATATTTCTAATTCGAATCGTAAGAACCGTTTGCATCAGATTCTAAATTGATTATAAATATAGCGCTTATGTGAATTCTTAAATAAAAAATGTAAAATTATGTTAACGTATCTAGAATTTAATTAATGTCAACCGAGATATATTTTTCATTTTTCTCAAGTTCGTAGCAAGCGGTCGAAAAATAAATACTAAGATTCATTAATTCATGCACGGAACGTAAATTTTGTACCATATGTCATTATCTTAAAAAATGTTTATCGGTATATAATAAAAAAGTGTTAAATCAACGAAAGCGGCGAAATTACCAGGAAGCACAGGTTTGAAAGACGGGATGAAAGACGAGATGAAAGACGGGATGAAAGACGGGAGGAAAGACGGGATGAAAGACGGAAAGTGCGTTGTACCAAAAACAACGGGCGTTAAAAAATCTCGCTGACTCGTGATAAATATTCGGAAAGAAGCTTCGCCCTCGTACGAAAGAACCGTACGAAAGAACCGTCCGAAAGATTAGAAGAAGCGCAACCTCCTAACGGACGGTAGGACATTATGCAAGCGGTAGACCGCGACACTTCGGAATTACTCCGTAGGGTCTAGCGAGCAAAATCTCCCCGCGTATTTGCATTCCTCGCAAGCGTGGACAGAAATTAATTGCGCACTTGTACGGCGGTCGCGCGGCCACCGACACAGGAGGCAATGAAACGCGAATCAAGGACTCGACAACGCCGACCTTTTCTCCGGAACTTCCTCGTGTCTTATTCCTCGCATACTTCAGTAGTCCCTGCGGTTGCCGTACACTCAGCCTCGACAAAAGCGTTCCGATGTTTCTCGACGAAGAAAGATAATCCGTTATCTTGAGAAATTTCGATTGTGCGAAGACATTTGATAGACGCGACGTGACAAAGCGACTAGTTTATTTTAAATGGATCTGGATGCAACGTGGTTGGATAGTTTTACAAATTATATAAATCGTCTCGTTTATTACGTACAAACGTAGGGACAAATGTTAATGACCGAAATGCTCTTTTTATTAAAAGTAATTGCTCGATCAAATCAATGGATAATTAAGAAAGAAATTTCAGATAACAGAGTTTTTGTATCCGTTCATGCTTCATTCCATAATATTATTGAATTGGTATCTAATTTCGATTACGCGAAGATATTTTCAATCGAATGATCTGTAAAATTTCCAAGCGGTTATCTTTATCGTTATTCTTAATCGTTACTAATCGATGACGGTGAATGTAATTAAATATAATTTCGGATATTACTTAAATAATTGAAAGATTTTGCGTAATTTACCTTAGAGCTTTGGGTAAATAAATTATACACGCGAATATACTCAGTGGTAATTACAAAAAAGAGTTTTTTTAAAGCACCGACCATAAAATATCTTGAATAAAAAAATATTTAATTCGACGTTAGATCGCGATCATTTACATTCTTATGAGTTATTCAATGTTGAATGGACCTCAATTAATGCATTTTAAGTTGGACAACTAGCAATTAGATGTATTTCACGTAGAGATAGATGTGGGTGCTTAAGTTGGTAAGCGGTTAATTTAGCCAACTCCTGAAATGTATGTTAGCTGGACTAAAATTCATGATACTGGTTTCGCAGTCCCTATTAATTATTTATAATATAGAGATAATATATAATTCTCTCAAAGTTCAGATGAATGGTATTTATCATTTAAATGTCCTTCATCCTTCGATTACAATAGCGATAAAGTTAATGGCTTTGTACAGCGTTTGCAAGCTTTCGCGAAAATTCGACCAAATATTAAATTGAGAAAAATATGTATGATCAACTAAAAAAGGAATCGATAGGTTTTTTACATTACGTAAAGTAAATGACGATTCTAAGATCGAATGTAACGTTTATTGCGAATTAATTTGGATAAAAGTTTCCGTAAATTACTCTTCTCTTAACTCCGCGAACGAAAAAACCCCTTTCGAAATTCCAATTAAAAGTTACAACGTCAGTTACAACTGTCGAGGCAAAAAATCTCATAATTCTGCGGACGAGTAGATATATTTCTCTTTTGACAAATCGAATTAATAACTCATCAAAGTTCTCGAATCATGGAAACGTGTGAATGACGTACGATGGAAAGCGATGGTAAGCGATGGTAAGCGATGGTACACATGTAAAGGATTGAAATGAAATTGCGGTATAGACAAGACGATGCACACGTGCGCAAAGAAAAACAATTGACTTCGTGCCGCGGTGAAAAATGCACGACATTACAGTATCCGTCGATAGTTCCATTTTTATTTGCCTTTTCAATGTTTGCTATTGCTTTTTCTCATTCTTCAACTTTCCGTTTCGGTTACATATATATATTCGGTTATCGACGAGACTACGGTACACTTAATGTGTAATCATCGTATCATAATTAAATGATAATATAAATAATATAGTAGTTTCAACAGAAATATAAATGTAAGTGAAAACAAACAACATCCGATGAATAAATGTTAAACTTGGAACCCATGAAAAGATAAAATAAATGTTCGACGATATTCGTTACGCATTAAAAAGCTTGTGTAAATATCGTCTTCGATGGTTTCACGGTATTGGTACGATTGGAAGGTACGCGAACGGTCACAATGTTTTTGTTTTATTTTATTTAGGTACCGAAAAGGTAAATATGCATATATATTTATTAGGTTTTGCAAATTTTATACTTTAATACCGAACCATTTACGTACCGAATATTTTCCTATTTCTTTTGATACATTATTCAGTTTAATAAAATGTTTTAGTATAACTTTTATTCGTAAAACTAATTTTAATCTTTGAGATATACTTTTTGTATTCACTCGCGAATAATTTTAATGTACAAAATATTAAAATTACGATGATGGTTTTGCGAAGAACGAATTCAAATCTAAATATATTCGCGTAAAATTAGAGATTACGCATCGATGAACTATTCGATTACAAAATAAATAAAGTCATTTATGGAATACAAACTTAACTGCGTTTTATGTTTAAAAGAGTGATCGATGTAAAGCGATTAGAAAATTTAGGTGTGGGCAAGTTTTGTGAAAAGGATAATAAGTTATAAGGTACATCGATCACATAATTGAATAAGCCATCGAGCTGAATAAAACTTTTCATGCTTAGTTCAAAGTTAAAGGCTTTGCAAAAAACGCAAATTATATTTAATAAAAATACTCGTTGAAGTTAAATGTTTTCATTTAATTCAATATTTTATCGCATCGAATGGAAATTTGTAATTATTATTTAATTAATTTTGAATCTAAATATCTTTGATGTTTGAGTTTCGTTATAATATAGCATATATTACATAAATTTTAAACAATTGTATTGTAGAAAATATTACGTAAACAAACGGTGCATACGTTACTATATATTTTCTACTGTATGTAATAAGAAAACTGTATATTATCGAAAGTAGATGCTATAACTTATAGATATTCTCTATTACGATGAAAATATAATAAACTATGACTCGTTCAAATTATTTTACATAGATCCTGATTTAAATAAATCATTAGAATAAAATAGAAAATAGAAACCATTTTGTAAGACAAAAGCAAGTATCAATTTAAATGAAATTGTAGTATAAATAAATGTTAACATGATTAGTAAATGTAACGTAATAATTTACTTTTGAATGTTAACAATTTATTACATATTTCTTACATTTTGATGTTTAAATTCAAAGTAATTAGTTTCAATATATTTTGCGTAATATAATTAATTATAGCCATTACAGTAAAATATATTAAATAATTCTTTTTTATGTTACAGGTAAGAAAAAGAAAATATCGTCTCTTACAACTAATCGCGTATTTGGTAACGTAATATTTTTAAAATGAGACAATTATTACTATAGTGATAAATAATGATATAATAATATGCTGATTAAAATAGAAAAAAGAAAATCAAAGAAATATGTATGATTATTCTGAAGTGGATAATTAATTTTTATTACTTTATGCATACGTGTAGATATAAGTATTTAATAAATTAATATACAAAATCAATAGAGCAAGATATAGTGGATGAATTTAGATGTTAATATTTATTAATATTCAATATTTCGAGCAGTTAATTATTCATATATTTAAAATAAAATCCTCGTCTAATAATCCATAGTTACGATATTAATACATTTGATAAAACTGAATTGATTGATTCGCACATTGATTCGGTTTATCGACTACATCCGAATTTGACGTTAAGTAAAACAAGTTTTAAGGCTTCCTCCCAAAAATAAAACTCCCGCAACTTTCAAAAATAATTTCATCTTCGACCATGGCTACTTTTTTATAGAGAAGTGCCTAATATTCAGCGATAAGTGCCCAAAAATCGAAAATCACCCGCACGACAAAATTTCGCATAATTGGAGAGAAACGATGACATCGACGTTCGCGTGTCTCCACAAACGCACACAAGTTCGCGTGTCCTCGAGGTGTCGTATATATTTCAGCATCGGTTCTGGATCGTCCGCGTCGAACACCGGCCAATAATCCCGAAGGATTTGTCCTACGCGTGTTCGAGCCTTTCCCCCTCTTATCCCCATCGCACCGCCGCGAGTTGCGAATTCGGTTCGATGGATGCGCGACAAACGCTGAATAAATAACGTCGAAAAGACGAATGTTTGTACGTTCGTGATTTTTGGAGCACCTGCGGCCATTCCTGCAGCCATTCCTGCAGCCATTTCTGCAGCCATTTCTGCAACCATTCCTGCAGCGCAAAGTGAACCCTATGTTCTAAGAGAGTCCAATTCGATATTTGAATTTGAATTTGAATTTAAATTCGAATGTGGAATTCGAATAGATGGGAAAAGGGCAGCAGATGCCTTTTAGCGTGTTTCCTAACTGACCATAGGGTCCAAATTTCAAATGTGAGTTTAAATTTATTGGATGGATTAAGTTCATGTTGATTGTTAAGAAACAAATGCGGAGCGCTTTCAAAGAACACTGATAAATTGCAGCAGTTGAATTATGATTCCGATGATAACTCGATTGAAACTATTGTGTTTTTCACGAATATTTTTATTACGATTAATCTTAATGCATGTTGTATTCGAAAGAAACGAGATCGAATAAAATATTTAATTGAAAACTATGCAGGAGATAGATTATGGATATTTATAATTATATTTCTAAATCTTCGAATAGCTAAATCATGCAATTATTTCCATTATTTTTATGTATGTAATTATGATTATAACACGGGTATTTTTACTCCGAGGAAAGCTTCGTTTAATATATTCATGCATGTGAGTTTGATCTCGCAAAATTTTCCTCGAAACGTAACTTCGGCTTTATAATAACTTTATTTCAATTTTCGATGTGAGAAAAATATTCACTCGCACACAAAGAAAACTGACACTTGTTGCTCACTTTTAGATTTTTAAAAATAGATTTCTCTTGCATCTCTAAAAAGACATAAAATTTTATTGTGATCGATAATTCTTTTGAATTATTAAAAAATGAATGTGCAGATTTACCGTATCTTATAAGACACGAAGCGAAAATTTAGTTTCAAATTCTTAAATAAAAGCAATGTAAGAGATTAATTTTAAGTTATCTTTTTTAAAATAATTGCTTATTTAAATTATTTATGTAAATCTTTTTAACTAAATTATATCAAATATAATTTTTTGCTTAAATTTATCTCTAACAAGGAATTCTCGGATTTAATATTGCTTTTAAAACGTGCCAACCTTTTTCCTACATTAATTACATTATCAAAATTTTTCGAATAACGCTAGTTTAAAAAATTTTTACATTATATACGAATATAATTAGGAATTTTTAGATTTTAGTTATGTAATTACAATTGTGAATTATTTGTCGAAATTTAAAAAAATTAGTTTTAAATTCGATATTTTTCGGTAAAACGCTTTTAAAAAAATCGTATAAAATCTATAAATCATCATTTTCTAGGATATTTGAAATCCATAATATTCATATGCATATCTGTATTATGGATTTTTTAATTTTTTATACAGTATTCTCATATCTTATGTTACATATATAATAAGACAAGATAGAATATATGTATACATTCCAATTCAAATACAATAGAATTAAATTTAAGTAAGTATTCTTTGAAAATATGTATGAGATAAATTTTTAAATAAATGTATATGATTTGTTACTTTCAAGAAATATCTATTAGGTTGTTTAGATATTACCATTTTCATAATTGTTGTCCTAATTAATATAATAAGACTAATAAAATATATAAATTATTAGATTAAAAATTCAAGTATAAGTTAATATGATTAAAATATAAAATTCGATTGCTAATTTGAATTTACACTTAACAATGAAATAAGATTTCATTAAAGAAATAATAAGTTTTTGTTTATATTCTATCTTCTTTTTTTGAAAAAAAGAACGGATATAATAAAATGAACATAAATATTTATATATATCTATTGAGATTGATATTATAGTAGTATTTCATATTTTTGCACATCAATAACAAATAAAGGCAAAGAGAAAGGGAAAGTTAACTGAGATGATTAATATAGATATTACTCAGTGTCCTTACTATCTATATTTCTTAGGAATTGAATATAATATGGTTTTTATATTTTAATCGTTTTCGTATACTATATGTAAATTGAATATGAAAAGATTTATATCGACGCTTAATTTTTTCTTACATACTCATATATACCTATAATATTATTTATTGATGTATTACCGAATACTTATTACTTTGTTACGTCGTTCGGATTTTGTTCGTATGTAAGTATACTCCTAGATTATTTAGAACGCGAGTATTTATGTTTATATAGAAGATTATGTAAAGAGAAAATAATAATTATTATACGAATATTATATACTATACAATTTTATGATGAAATCTATATAGAAAAAAAATATCGTAAGATTTTTTAAATAATCTATGAAATATAAATGACCGAATATATTTATATTCATCATAAAACACAAATTAATAATACATTTAAATTTCAATTTATTTTACGAGATTGAAAAAGGCTATTAAATATTACTAACTGTACTAACTTTATTTGATAATAATAATTACAGTTCTTTTATGGGATAATGTTTGGATATCAAGAATGCAACTTGTAAAAACCGTTTTCGAATAATTGTATAAATTATATTAATATTTTATAAATAACACATGAATATAAATACCGTATTTATTAAATAATAAAATAAATGATTCTAGAAGCTATTCCATAATAATAATAATTATTTAAAAAAATAAAAGGGCATTACTATGATCTAATATAGAAATAAAATATTAAATGTAATAACTATATTACTAGATTTATCGTCGGGTCCGGTACAACTCGAGAAAAATGTTGCATGAGAAATTGGTGACATAGTTTACGGATGCGCTACAAAAATGCGCTACATTGTAGAATAAAAGACATAAAAAAGAAGGTAAATTAAAAAACACATATATATATATGTACATTTCGCATATTATCCGGAATAATCTCGAGCTATTTCTCGTACCTCGGTACAATATTCTCGCGTACATCGTCACAACGCGTAAAAAAGAATAAAAAAAGTTGCGTATACATCGAAGTAAGCATCGACAACGGTCTTCGTCCGTATTTCTTGGTTGCGTAATCGTGGCGCTCTCCAACGTAGGGAACCGTCGCCGGGTACGGAAGAAGGAAGCGGAGTCTGCGAATCGACGACGTACGTCCATTAAGCTAAATCTGTATCCGTAATCCAGCGACCGATCGGCGTCCGTAAAACATCGATAAAAGTGGCAAAGCCAAAAATCACGGCTCGCAGTCGCAATCCCCCTCCTCTTATCTAATTCGAGCACCCGCGGAGTCGATCGACCCCCGGTTAATAAGCAAGTACGCGTTTGCGAAAATAGTCCTCCATGACGTCAGTCACGAAAGCAAAGCAACTTTGGAGTGTTCGCGCTCTGCTTCTATTCACGCGTTTTTTCTTGCTCGCTATTTCTTATTTTGCATACAATTTTGCATACAATTTTGCATCGATGTTTCTTTAGGTGGCGGAAAGTGTAATTAAAGCCGTTGCAATTTTACGAAATGATTACGCATTCTTAGAAATGAATGGTAACGTCAAAAGCAATTTAATATTTTGTCGTTTCAATCTTCCGAGTAAATTTTGCGTTTTCTTCGATCGCGTCTTTCTCGCTTATCGTTCGTTCGGTAAAAACTCAACTTTCATAAAATTTTGTATACTTCGGAATTTTTTAAATATCTTTTTCTTCGTTTTTATATGAAAATGATTTAATACTCCTAATTTCAGATTTATTTACGATGTAGAATACATTCTTTAATGTAATCGACAAAAAATAATAAATTTCCAACGAAGAACGCATTTTTATACAAAGACTACGATATTCTTCGTAAGCTTATCTACGTTTATCGCGGTAAATACAATATTTTATTCCGAAAATATAGAATTTGATTTACATTGACTTCGGTATTCGTTACTTTATCAAAATATTTACAGCAATTTCACGATAGATAAAATAATTAATTGTATCGATAAAAATTTATGAAAAATCGAAAAATTAGAAAAAGATTTAAAATGCTATTTTACATAATTAAATTTTGTTATTCGAAATTAATTTACCCAAATCTTATTTTCAATATTTAATTCGATAAATTTTTTATATCGAGATAAACAAATTTCGTTACAAGATAAAACTTTGAATTTAAAAATTTTATCCTTGTATTTAAATTAATCTTTGACAATGCAATTTTGGTAATACAAATCAAGAATGAAATTATTTCAAATATTTAAAAATGTTCGAATGTTCCATATTTTTATTCTGTCGGCGAACCATGGAAATCATATTAGCCACGATCCTCTATTTATTTATCGTCGATTCTTTTAGGACAATAGATATAAAAAACTAAAAGTATCGTAGAAAAAAAACCGTATAAATATATTTATATCAAATACATATTAAACGATAATGAGATAATCGATAGAATTCTACAGATAAATTGGATTTCCGTTTTTGCTAGCCTATCTTAAATTTACATATACATTTTAGTTTTCATCGAATATTTTTCTTTGGTTTTGAATAAATCTACAATATACATTTCTCGTTAAATAGGTAATACATACATTTATAAAAAATGGAAGCTGCTTTCTCTTACGCTGGGCGTTTACTTTCTTTTGATATACACAACGTACATATATCAAGGACAATTCAAATGCCACATTGACTACTACCGTATCAATCTTCTTATCCCTTCTACACCTCGAGTCTTCTATCGATATGCATACGACCTTTCGCATTCTCCATCCCTTTCTCCTCATTTCTCATTCCGACAATGTATTTCTTTCTCTTTTGCTTCATCGTACAATGTCATACGGTTTTGGCTTCATTCTTTCTCCAAACGCGCGATTAACCATCGCCCGATTCTTTTTTTCCAATTCCTCCTCGAACTCGCATGTTTTTCTTTTTTTCGATTCTGTCAGCAGCAGTACCGCAAAATATAATATTTCCACTATACGTCTACCAATTTTCACGAGTAATGATATCGCTGACCATCGGTTTGTCCAACTATGCGACCCCTTTTGGGACCTTTGGACTTATAACTTACGGTCGTTTCTTTCTTGCATCGATTTCTTGTTTTCTGACATACCAAACGTTAACTTATTCTCGAACTAAGTAAATATATACCATAGAGTATCATATTTTCCAATTTTATAAAACGAATTATCGAGTAACGAAAATTAATTCAATTGTTTCTTTATTATTTTAATATTTGGTAAAAAAACATGATATCTGCTATTTTTAGAGAAATTTTGCTCGTTTTTATTTCCAAAATTTCATTCTGTTACTAATTATGAAATATTTTTCAAATATGGATATTAATAATAAGAATAAAATAAAATAATAATAAATAAAAAGTGAGAATACATAATTATTTATATCGATTAGAGTATATTTAAGACATCGGTAATGTACATTTTATTTTTTTAAAGTCTTTAACAAATTATCACTTTATTCCTTAATATTAATTATAATACCGTTAAAATTGTAATAATTCTTTCATTATAATAATTCACGTTTCTCATATTCTAAATTCATAGCACTGTTAAAGCGAGTAATTTATGAAATTCGTAAAACTACTGCTTCCTTTCCTTTTTAATACTTCTCATCTTTCTTTTCTGGACAATATGATTAAATACCAAATGTAATCAAAAATAAGATGAACTTTTATAAAATTTTAAAAATATTATTTAAATTATTATAGAAAAATAAATAAAAAGTGAGAAAAATTGTAAATATTTAGTTTTTTTATACGATAAAAAATATAAATTTTACACTTAAATAAATTCAGAAAAAATAAATGTATTATAAAATAGTGTAAAAAATGAATGATAAATAATCATTAAACATTATAAAAATATTCAATTTTATTTTATTTCTTTGAATTACTATAATATATAGAAATTGGATGAGAAACATAGATACAATAATATTCTAAAGTGTAACGAAGTAAATACTTTTTTAAAATTTTTTGAGATGGAAAGGTTTACATTGTACATTGCGCAAAAAATGCATTCCAAAAAATCAATTTATATTCAAGTATGATTTAATATAGATATCTTTATATTTACTTAGACTTTAGAAATGTGAATTTACAATAGATTTTCTAACAAAAAGAAATAAATTCGAAGAGTGTGCTCCAAAAATACCTTTGTATCAGCAACAAGTGTCGAAATATCATAAGATTCCAGACTCGTAATATGTCTATTAATCTGGCTATAAATCTGTTTAACGATATAATTTTCTAATGAAAATTATGTTCGCACAGTTGTTAAAATCGACGTCATCATCCATGAAGTTGTCATTTTCTCTCTTTCACATACGCAGACTCTCTCTCTCTCTCTCTCTCTCTCTCTCTCTCTCTCTCTGCCTCTCTCAGCAACATTCGGCCGTCACCAATATTTGCCGCGACAGCTTCCAACACACTGTTTGAACTATAGTAATTTGAGCAAGGCTAATGAAAGTGCTGGGCAAACAGATGCCCGATGACGACATCAAAGTCCCGTGGAAACTACGGCTTATATTCTCTCTATCTTTGCCTTGTCTTTATTTTGCTTTTTCCTTTTTGCGCGAGCACTTTGAGATACTTTGGAGCATCGACCAGTGAAATGTGCGGCTTAGTTGATAGAAATATTTTTTGAGACATTTTTCGTTCGTGGATTATGATTTGCATGCAAAAATATTTAAACCGCTAATCGAGAATTGGTACGAAGAGAAATGCATTGATGCACTTTTATATTCATCTTTAATTCTACTATTTAATATAGGAAATTATAAATTATAATTATATCATAATTATAAATTAGAATTCGAATGTACGTAATATACATATTACGATATATTCATATCGTTTTAATTTTAATAATTGGAAAAGTTCTAACAATTTAATGGGAATTTTATACCGTTACCATTAAAATACATAAATTACCATTATTTTATTTTTGAATATTTCTTGCTAAGGTGCTTTGACTAATTAAATTTTTAAATATTTATCGATGCATTCGCAATCAGTCATTTGAAAACTTAAAACTTTCGAAAATCAGATAATTATAAAAACCTTATAAACTTCAACGAGTAGTGCGTTAAATTTTAAAAGTTTCGAGAGGAATTTTAAATTTGAAATTTGTGCACTTCGGCGGTAGTTTAACGGCCGATCGATGAATTCGCCGCGCCCTACTAAGTTATTGGACTCGTGGATCGATGTATGTTTTACCAGACCGGAAGTTACATACTTTAATAACACCTTGCACTACGTTAACCGCACGGAAGCTGATTGTTACAATAATTTCATGCTACCAGAATCGTGAAGATTTTATTCGATAACTGTAGATTATAAAATATGTTTGCTTTTTTCGATATATTGTAGTTGAAAAATTTTATAAAGTAAATAATATTGTCGAATGAAATGAAGTTATTTAGGACTCGTTCAAACGTAAACATTCACAGTATTATTCAGTTTGTATTACAATATATGTATATGTGTATATACATATTCTGCATAATATAAGTAAAAGGAGACGATACTTGATATTAATAGATATATATTCGAAACGCGAAATTTCAGGTTTCCTTTACAGTTAATTACTCAAATATCAATATATAAACGTGACTGAAAATGGGTTGAAAAGTATCGTAAATTATTATATTAAATATAAAAATTCATAATTTTTTTAACTCTGCTTACATGATTTGGAAATAAACGTTATTTATGTATATCCATATCTAAAAATCTCTGCTTAAATGTTTTTCGTAATAAATATGATATTTATTAAAAAATTTTACAAACGCTAAAGTGAACAATTAAAAATAAATTTTTCATCCTTTATATAAGAAACTAAATCGAAGATTAAAATTGAAAACTCGATAAAACTGTTATGATCGATAGAATGTAAGCTATAAATTAGAATATTTAATTTTTAATATATTTTACTTTACATGATTCAAATTACTTGTGTTATAGTATTGTACTATTATCGATAAAAGATTTTAAAACAATAATATTTCAAATATTCATGTATTTAATAAAAAGTGTAATATTTGTATTTAAAAAAAATTAATGATAATAACTTGCATTATATTTAATTATAATACTATAATCAAATTAATGTTAACGTTAATTAATAATATTTATTTAATTAAATAAAGAAAATAATCGAGGCTCTCAACGATATAATATATATCACGTCATATCTGCAATATCTAGAATTCTTCATTTTATTTCAGACTGAAGTTATTTTTTAATCAAGAAATTTTTTCATGAGTTACTTAAGAAACGAAATTTTATTTCAAATGAAATACCGAATTAGCGAGATATGAACTAAAAATTTGTTTAATAGAAAGTTGCGCAACTTGTTTATAAAAATAATTATAAATAGTAAAATTATTTAAGCAATTCTCTTAAATTTTTATAATAATTATACAGTATTCATAGGTAAATATTATTCTACTCGTCAATATACAAAGCCGATAATATTATAACATTTGCAGACAGTGAAGTACTTAACGCTTTAATCATTAAAATTAACCTGGAAATTGTTAATCTAACTTATGTCGTATACATCTTTGCATAAATTTTAGTTTCGTACTCTTGAATTAATTATACAAAGCGAGAGTAATTAACTAGAATAAAATTATAGAAAGCGTCGGAAAAATATAAAAAAAATTTCATCCAAAATTTCATCCAAAATTTCATCCAAAATTTCATCCAATTATTCGTAAAGAATGTAACTAGACTACTTTCTTTCCGCACCACACGCGACACTTCATTCGTCTTAAATGCACAAATTTCGTCAACTCTCGCAGAAAAGGCTAAACAAACGCTTAATAAAGGGAAATCTGTACGAGTAAACGCAAAAAAGAACAATAAAGCTCATCGTCCACATAATAAAGTAGAGCACGCGAATTCAATATTAAATTTTTTGCGGGGAATGTCGCACCTCACGAGTCATAGACTTTGCTCGTGTACGTTGTAAGAGGGTAGGGTGGTTGGAGGGAGAGGGTGGGAAAGGGGTGTGCGACAAGCCGCGGCTTATCCGCTCGATATTACCACTGGCGTATATGAAGAGATCGCGGCATCGCTCGGATGTACGGAGCGGAGCTGGTATTCTCCCTTTTTTCTCCTTACCCTTTTCCCCCTTACGAGCACGCGCGGGTTCGTGGGATCCCAAGGACTGTCGCTGGAAAAATAGCGGGAAAATTCCAGAAGACGATGACACAGGCATTTCCCACAAATCTTTTGAAAAATCCGTTATTTTCGTGGGATCGTATCCTCGTGAATTTCCTATTTCGCCCTTTTTATTCGGTTTGCGTTCGAGGTTGCGAAAGTCGGGAACTGAAAAATGAAATCAGGATGCAAGGAAGGGCTGGAGAAGCGAACGGTATCGAAATAATTTTAAATAGATTTCGCAAATTTAAATAAATAGTTTTCGAAACAGAAAATTTCTTCGACGATCGATTGTACGAATTAATTTTAAAATTCGTTTCATTTTTTTATTTCGCGGCACATCGTTTCTTTTGTATTGGGTTAAAATGAGTTCCGAGTCGAGTTTTAAACTATGGCAACGTTCGAGATATCGAACGGTCATTGAAAAATCGTCCGAGAGTAAGGCAGGTAAAGAAAAGATGGATGTCTTTTTAAAACTTCATTGTTCGCCGAGAAAATTATCGGAGATGGGAAACGCGTACATTGTCCTGAAAATTCTCGGATACGTATCGATTAATCACCGTTACCATCGCAGGTATGGAAATCGTTGTCGATGGAGATGACGAAGGAGTTACGAACCGTTCGGATATACCAAAAATCAAAAACGCGAAACCGCGTTTTCGGAAAAGGGTTTTATTCATCGGAAATTTAATCGCTGGAACTTTGTTACCTCCCATGAATCAAATTTATGATCAAGCTTTATATTTATCCATAATTAATAATTCAATATATTTATAAGCAATTAATAGTCTTTGCAATTAAAATAAAATATAATGATTTAATTTGATTGCGCACAAATTGAAAGTGCTCGAAGCGACTAACTTTAAAAAGGGACATCGTTCCGATAAACCATAGAATCGTAAGTGTATTTTTAGGACTGAATATTACGAAAAGCTGCATAATTATAAACATTTGTCGTAGGTGAAAATAAGAGTATAAGTACACGTATACGTAATTCTTACCAGTGTAGAATAAAAGCATTGCCGCGTACGAATCGTCGCTCTCCCTCGGCGCAAGTCTGAATTCTTTGCCAGTCTGGCTCCGTCGATGGAAAAACGCGTGTACTTTCCTTTTAATGAAAAACCATATCTATCTTACGTCGCGAATAAGCTCGCGTGATTCAATAGAACAAAAAGAACGGAACAAAAAATTGTAAGTTCGATCTCGATATTGGTATAATACGCGCTTAAAGTTAACTATTTAGAAAAAAGTTAATCGATCGTAAAAATAAGGAAAAGGGAAAAAAGGGAAAAAAGGGAAAATAACGTAAAGGTTGTACGTGAAAAGGAAAAATATTACTGGATATACAAAAATTTATGGGATTGAATCGATTGGATGCGTCATATTTATAATTGAAAAAAGAAAAACAAATCGTAAATTACTCGTCCAATTATAGGCAATCCTTTCACGTACGGTCCGATCGAAGATGTCTCTAAATCACCGGGTGAAATTCCTAGTCTTGCGAATCCTCTCCTCGACAACAAAATATCCGAAAGGACTCGCCCGAGCACACGCGAACCTCGGCTACTGCGATTCATATAGACGTAACTAAATTTAGTGCTGTAAATACGGGAGAAACGGATTCCTTGGGTCTCTTTGTGCTTCGGCCTCTCTCTTTCTCTCTATCTCGCTCGCTCTCTCGCTCGCTCTCTCGCTCGCTCTCTCCCAACCGTAACTACTTAATCCGAAAAATCTTTCCCCACCCGTTTAGTCTAGCCGCTCGGTATTAGCTCGGGCGTAGACGCGCACGTCGCAAAAGTAGAAACCAATTTAATTTGCCGCTCTCTGCTACATTATACGAAGATGGTAAGATGCGCGATAAATTTACACTGCACGGGAGCGTACATAATCGGAGTCTTTCGGGGGGGAGGAGAAAGAATGTAACTTTAAAAGAAAACACGAGACAAGCCGGTGCCAAGCATTAGCCGAAATTACCATCGTTCTTTCTTCCTTGCGCTCGTGCATAATGCGCGATGTTGTCACGTTTTTTTTACGTTTCCGTCGCGTCGTTCGCTGCTTCTTTGTTGTACTTCTCGATCTTTTGTTGTTCCTTGTTTTTGTAGCGGATATTTCGTAGGAAAAGGGCGAGTCGCCGTTGCTTCAACAACTACGTATTTTACGATACGTAAGAATATTTTCGCTATACATTTTATCCGTAGAAATTATTTCCGCGACTTTTTTTAGTTGTAATTTATAAGTTACAATGCTTGTTTTACTCTTTGATCGATACTTTGGAATATCTCCCGATGAATCCTCGGTACACGCGATTAATATCGTAGGTTTACGATCTGCGCTACCGCGAGGTTTCAATATTTGTGCATCCGCTTTATCGAAGCTTCGTTAAAGCAATAATCGCTTCTTGTACGCGTCTCAAAGGATATACCGATGCAACGCGGTCATTTTTATAATGTAAGACTCTGACAAACTTGATTTGGAAACTTCCTCTCGAGAGAATATAGTTCTCCTAAGCTTCCGACGAGTCTGCCAACGCGTTATACCTGTATACACTCCATCTGTTTCGCTTATTCTCTGGTTCGGTAAACTTATGGTATGTATTATGCAAGAGTGCTTTAACCGCCGCAACAACTGTTTCTTGAACGTTAAACGTATATTCGGGCGATCATCGTCAAATTTAGAAACCTTCTCGATGTTGGATCATCCTACTATCGCAATGACTAATCTATCTACGTAAATATACGAGGGAATCTTGACGCGCGTCGGAAGACCGAACGAAAGCGAGGAAAATCATCGATGTGAAAAAACTTGCTCGTTTATAAGACTATTATGATTCTATTATGATTACATCTCGATTACTTAACAATCGCTTCGAGTTTATAAATAGGCTCACCAGCGCTTTATTCTCTGTGGTTCGCTCGGACCATTCAAAGGTTATCCGCATCTCGGTGACTCTTGCGGAGTATAAATGCAGCTCCGATAATTATTACTAGATATACTTTTCAGCTATTTTACTTTTATACAACAAAGTATAGAGATAATATACGATAAACTTAACGCAATTTTGTAAAGACCATTCAAACCAACTTGTTTTGAATGTAGATGAAAATTTTATTTTTTAATTTAAAGCGATCGCTAAAATTATTTTATGAAATATTTTTTTGATTAGCGCTTTTTCATTACGATATCGATATTATACGAATAAAAATATTTTCCCGTATAGCTAATTAAGTTTACTACGAAAAAAAGAAAATTAATTTGAAATTGAAGCATAATGATTCATAATATAAAAGTAATGAAATTTTAGTAATTTATGAAATTTATGATTATTTATTGATTTGAAATCGATACCATATCTGGAAAATTGTGTTTTAAATAAAAATTTATATTGAAACAAATATTTTGTTTCTATTTTATACATAAATTTGATACTTTTGAAAATTGACTCGTATTAAATTATTTAAAGTCGAATACAAAAAATATTTTAGTCGTTTAAAATTAATTTTTGAATAGTTTTAATTTTATTTATTTCCCTAAGCGTATTCGTTAAATTATTTCTAAAAATAGCTTTAAATAATTTTAATTTAATGAAGATATTTTTTAATTTTTATACTTATTGTTTTAAAATTGTATCATAAAATTGAAGCCTGAAATTTAGTTCCGTAGTATTTTAGCTCGATAGTAATTTCTGTGATTGTAAATTCCTATTATTATCAAATAATAACAGTAAGATATTTCCATAAGAATAATAATATTCGTAATTAAACCTGTATCTTGTTTATTAAACATGAGATTCTTCATATGCTATTAATCTAACAATAAAGATAGTAATTTTGCCGCTGTCACCTTTTGTTCTATACGATAAAATTCTGTCTATGCAAATTTTAATTTGAAAATATCGAGTGTCTAAAATTAAGATAGTCACAAAACGGCAAGTATCAATACACCGATGTTTTTCCGTCGTTTTGTGTCTTTATTCGGTAATAAAATCACAGTTTTTTGAAATTCAGATTTAAATTAATTATTAATTGACTTTACGAGATTACTTTATGTGGCATTATTAAATGTGTTGATTGTCTGTTTTGAAAGATTTTCCTTTATCATGAAGCAGATACTTTAGACTTTTTACAAAAATATATATTTGTGGTTTAAGTAGCGCTCGACTAATTCTAGTTTGTGATAAGTCGACGTATTAGCCCCACACTTAATAAAATCTAATCTGGTATTGGATCGCTTCAAGTAGTTTTATTATGTTTCTCAGACTTAAATTTTATCAATACCAGTCCTAATAAATAATAAGCTTTCTATAATATTTTTTTTTATTCTTTAAGTTTCCTATAACTGCTCGTTTGTATCGTAGAAAATTGTTTTAATGATACAATTCCAATTGTAATCTTACATAGATTTACTAAGTTTCTAGCTTTTGTATATTCGTTCTTATTTTTTAAAGAATTTTCAATTATTTTTAAGCAGTAGTTTATATTATTAATTATTCGGTATTATTTTTATAAGCACATCTATACTTACTCAATGAATTATCTAACGCTTACTAAATTTGCAATATAGTGCAGAGTTAGTTTAGCTTTAGTAACATCCGTTACTTAAAGTTTGTGTAGAATTTAATATTGTGTATCGCATCTTACAGATTACAATTTCTATACTTATCTTAACCACTGTACACAGTTTATCGATATCATTTTATAAAATCCTGATCCGATCTATCATACTTTATTCGTAGATTGGCATAGTTATCCTTTGTTGCAAATGTAATAATTTGATAACCATATTTTCCATTTGTTATCTTTAATATTTTTAATGCTATTTGATATCATTTTTGTAAATACTTATATATCATATAGAGTTGCGAATTAAAAATACATGAGAATACTTAAATACCTAAATTGAAATACTGAATTTGAAATCCAAACTAGAAATATCTAATCATCGATTCGTTCTTACTTTTAGATTTCTGACAAAATCGCATATTGAATATTATTAAATGAGTTAAATAGATAATATTTAAGGTCAAATCGTCCAAGTATGGTACCAAAGTTGTCCCCATCTTCATTTTATTTTAATGCATTAAAAATTAGTTGAGTTCAAGTTGCATTAAAATTGGAATTATGAATTAAAATTAACAGCCAAATGTGAAAAGTAATATTATTTTTAATAAACTATTCTTAAAAATCACATAAAAAAGTAAAGAAAACATGAATTTTTGAAATTGCTTCTTAATCGAAAGATAAACAATCGAGTAAACTTTGTTTGGAGGGAAATCGAATTACATCGTCGAAGCTTCTCTTAAATTAGCATCGTTTTATTCATAGAATTCGTTTAAGTAACTAACGCCATAAATCATAAAATATAAGCATATAAATTTGGAAAACATGTAGAGCAGTACCTCACTTTTTTCCTCACTTTAATTTTTCCCTTTCTGGAAATAATTATTTGATTCTCTTTTTAAAGCCATCTTCTTAATATACACGTAATATTCGAAAGCATATATCTTCCTTTTGTTTCTTTCATCCTACTAAGACTTCGAGGCTGCGCTTTGTCACCTTATTAGATTACAGTTACTCGGTGCGAAACGTCGCATGAAATACAAGGCGCGAAGGGAATGGGAGGGAATCTGGCGCGACCGGATAGGAAAATATTTCTCGAGATTAACGTTCTCCTTCTCTTTCTCCTTCTCTTTCTCCTTCTCTTCCTCATTCTCTTCCTCCTTCTCTTGCTGTTACACTTTTCCTATGTATGTGTATATAAATGTAGGAGGGTTTTATCCGGTATACACGACAAACGACGCGACACTCGAGCTGTGCGATAAGAAAATACACTTTCTCTCTATCTATCTGTCTATCTCTCTCTTCTCTCTTCATTTTTCTCACAATGTCTACTTTACTGATTATTATTCATCTGCGAAAAAAGGAAGCTTGCGTAATTTAGCGAGAGTGACTATATTTTCATTTTTTATTGACTTCTTTGAACGTGTATTACTTATAAATGTTTTTATTATTTAACCATTTTATGTGACTTACTATACATTCGTTTAATTAAATTGTATCATTTTAAAGTAAACTAATTTTTTAAGTAAATTGTTTGACGTAAATATTTAATCGCTTAATACTTTATCACTTTTAAAATATTTTTATATGCGTTATTTATTTTAATCTCCCTTATTTATTTAACGATAATTTAAATAATAAACTGTACTCTATTCTATTACATAATTTGTTAAAAAAGATCTTTCTAAATTAAATTTTGATAATTTTTGTTTTATTGCAGCTTACGTATGCGCATACATAATACATCCACGCTCAAGGAGACTTACACACACGCATATGTATTAAGATTATAAACGTTAAAAAATATGAGAATTTACTGTTTTTGAGAATTATTTTTGAAATTAACTATAATTAAAATTAAACGTTCTGAAGTAAGAGCATTTAGTATGTTACACGCATAATTAAAATATATTTTTAAAGCTTACGTTCATTAAAGTGGAATGCATTAATCAAATTTAAACCAAACTTACGAGTGAAAACAAAATTTTTTTATTACGCGTAAAAAATTTTAAATAATTTTTAATGCAGTGAAAAAGTTAAATGTACTATTTACTATAGGTGAATTTAAACCGTATCATAAAAATGTTTATTTTTCATTATATTCGATTCATTTTATAATAAACTTCATAACATTCACAAGTTCATTTCTTTTGCATAATTACTTCAGCAGAAGTATATTTGAATGTGGAAATAATTGTACTTCTAGATTTTATACAAAATCGTTTAGAAATCTTTTGTTTTCTATTATTTCGAATAAGATTATTTTAATAATATATAAAATATATTTTTAGTTATTATTAGTTCCATATCGGTTAGTTATTGAATTTTATACCTTAGTATTTTCCTTAAGAATATGAATGATATAATGTTTGTAAAAAGTAAATGCTTAATATATTTGGAAGCAGTGATGATATTGCATAAAATACATATTTTTGTTAATAGTATATAATAAATTTGAAAATAATCGGAAGATAGTAATATCTTTTATAGAATTTGAGGTTACTTTTCTTTATATTTGAAAGAAATCTTTTAATAATTTAAATTCAATAATCATTACAGCTTAAAAATACCTTCGATTTTTTTTGTAATATTTCGTTATCAAACAATCGTACATATATTTTAATTCATTTTCATAACTCATACATATTTTTGCTGTGCTAAATCATATTCTGTTTTGCTCGATCTCGAGATTCAAGGGGATCTAGTTAAGTCAAAGATACAGAAAACTCTATGCGAAATCGAACAAGCACTTATTCTATATTTCGATTTCACAAACAAGCTCGTAAATTGATTTCTCAAGTATTTCCTAAGTAAAGTATAGATTTGGCTTTCTCTCGGATATAAACAAATTGGCTAAACCCATTGGCTAAATAAATGCTCCCATAATATTTTAATTTAAATAATGCACCGAAAACCCTCGATTCTGGTTCGACTTTATCGCGCGTGATCCGAAATATATTTCCGGCTAAGCCCGAGGTGTTAATACTCGGGGATTTGGCCAAAGATCGCGCAAAGCAAGTCGCGAAAAATGAAGGTGATCCATGTTTTTACGCCAAGGTGCATACATTAACGGCCAACCCTGGATCATCCAACTCTTCTTACATCAAAGGAAGAGAGCCTTTTTTGAAAAGCAACCATCGTTTTTAGCTGGAAATTCGTCTGTGAAAAATCATAATGAGAAATTGAAGTAAATAGTTTTATGAATTTTATGAGGTAATGAGCCTTTGTAATTGTTATTAAATTCTGGAACAAAAATATTGCTTCAAAGTGACATTGTAAGCCATTATGGATATTATTTCGCAAGATTGAAAGATGATTATTTTTTAACGCGTTGATAATAAGAAATATGAATAATGAAAGAGACGTTTCGAACCATTATTATGCAGGACTATTAACTAATAAAACAGCAAACTGTTTTCATCGATAAGAAAATTAAATTTTTTTTAATTTAAGTATACGTTACGTTAGGTCTTTTTGAATTATTTATTATACGTAAAATACTATTTTATAAATTCAAATCGAAATTTTAACGGTTAAACTATGTATTCCATTTATGATAGTAAAGTGTCGTTCCGAGTATTTCGTTTAAGTAAATTAGATAAACTGCAATACAAAATCATATAATAGAGAGAACTTCAATGTATTTATAATATTATTAGTCAAAATGATTCACGTTACTGTTCTAAATATATACGTTAAAATATTTACGAAACTCAACTCATGTTTCTTCGTATCGATTATTTATAAAAGACGAAAATTTTTAAAATCGATTTAACTTTTACGCGATTCCTAGGAATTACCTTTCCGCGACAAATAATTAAAAACACGCTCGATTCTAATAAAAAATTTAATTAGAACGTACTCGCGATTTTTCTGTACGATGCTTCGAACGGAACTCGAGGTACCCTATCTTGATTTCTAAATGCATACCAAGGAAATGAACATTTTATGGTACTTAGAAAAAATTATACACCAGAACATTTAACGTAGTTTTTACAAAATGAATAAACGAATAAAAATGCATTTTGACAGGGTCGTAACGAGAGGGCAGGAGAGATATATTTTTGATCGCAGCTGGTTACGACACGTTTCTCAAAAATCAGAAGCGTTGCTCCTAATTTATCCGGATAAAGTTCTCGAAGCCATTAGTACTCGAAAGCATTGTGTACAACACGCATACACTTGAAACTCGCTAATTCGAAATTACATCGGACGGAGTGGCGCATCGCCGCATGAATCGCGTTTATCCTCCAATTACATCTAGTAGTCGAGAAAAACGACTGCAGCGGCGACTTTGCGATAGGCATAATCAACGGCGACTCTCGTATTCGCGTGCGGCACGATCCGACCCCGTAAATACATTTGATTACACGCCACAGAAGCGGCGTAACTGCCCCCGTTGTTATTATTGCATGCCTGGCGATAGCGAGCTCGTTAAGACGACTGATGTACCAAATGACTTTCTCGAGGATCTCTCCAAATTTCGGACGGGTATCTGGAACAGGGACGGGGGACGTGCGAAGGGATCCACCGCTCGAACTCAAAACCGCGGTGCCGAGTTCTCCGCTTGGAACGGTAAGCTCTTTTCGATCGTACATTCGGTTATACATACGTTATAAATATCTATTGTATCCGAGTCTAGTTTCCCTTCGGAAACACCTATCGTCCATTTTTTTCATTTAACTTTTACGCTGCATTTTTTAAACATATTTCCGCGACATTCTATTTTCGTACGCTCGGACGAACGTTTGCGTTATTTTCACCGAAAGCTGAAATTTACGAAGTGCTGGTCGATTTTGAACGTCGCTTACCGAAGTTTCGTGTTACCCTAAACTGAAATTAAATTTTAACTTGATTACGGCACCGTAACTACTCGCGATAGTTTTTACTCTTAACTTTATATACGTTTCGTTTCGTACTAGATTGATCGATTATGACAAGAACAATGACGTATGTACGAAAGGAACCGCAACCGATTTTGGCTTTCAGATTGCATTTTATATATCTACCGACTACGTATGTACACATTGTTGAGAGTTTCCTTATCAAAGGTCGTTGATCTTTCTATGTATAAATTTCCTACCCTCGAAACAAGGCGTTACCGTATGGTGTTAACGTAGAATGAAAAGACTTATGTTGAGAATTTAACTACTGTACGGACGGCGATGATATTCCAGTAGTTACGCGTTATTCTTTCTGCTTCGTTCGTTACAACTGCTTCATTTTGATTCTTATCCTAATTATGATTGTGATTTATATTTGCGAAAACCGATAGACTGCAATAAATCGCGTGACGAACGAAAGAAAATTCGAATAACAAATGCGGTGCAACCTCGAGAAATTTTCCAACATTGTTTAGCGTAAATATTTTAAACAGCTTATCGCTCTTATATATTTAGACAGGCGGTTATTAAATTAATTCGTCAAGTTTTTATGAGAGATCGTTTTGGAAAAAAGAAAATTGTGTACAATTTATTAAATGTCATTAGCATTATAACGTAAAAACAGTAACTCGCTTTCATTTCTATGATAGTATTTTCTTTATAATATTTTTAAGAATATTTAGTTTAAGTCGTGATTTTAAGATCGAATGTTCTACTATTATAAACTTATCCTATTATTATTCATGTTAACGATGTGTTACACGGATTTTAACGAACGTAACAAGAACAATGTATAAATCACGAGAAAATTACATTTTTCTAAGCAGGTTATTAAGAAAAATGTATAAATATAAAAAAATTCATACGTTTCCGAATAAATATATAATTAAGTATTAAATTTAGCATACTTTTATTATCGAGAATATTAAAAAAATATAAATTTACGATAAATATCTTTAATAATATTAGTATTTCACGATTAGAAAAAATTTTTATCACGGTATAGAAAATATCGAACAAAGTTAAATCAGTTTGATATACTTTCGCGAGAATACGAATTTAATAGTTGTATCGAATAATTAAACTATTATAATAAGTAAATTTTCCATGTTTATATAAATTATCGATACGTTATTCCAGAATTATAATATCGGTATTAAAAACTTGAATTTTTATATAATTTGACAATTAAAATAAATAAATCATTTATAAAGAATTGTATATTTTTTCAAAATAAACTCGAGATATTTTAAAAACTGCTTTCTCGGAGTTAATAAATATTTAGCTTCATTTTTAAAGATAAATTTTTTTCCGAACTTAATAACATCGTTTGAAAAGTACAAGTTAATTAAATCGTAAACTCGGATATGCAATATTACGAAGTTGTTTTGCGATATAACGTAATCCACGTTAATGTAATGTTAAGAAATAAACTACTTCCGCTCGATTCATTTACAGAATATACAGAATAAAAACTTACGTCTTATTCTTACATTCCAATGACGCGTCCAATAGTAAAATTGCCGATGTTTTAAAATGCAACGTAAGCTTACCGCGCGTATAAATACACGCGTACGAAAATGCATTTACATACGACATCCGTAACGGAAAAAGTAAATACTCATCGCTCTCAACATCGGTAATTTGCAACTCGGGCAATATTTTTGGTAACCTCGTCTTTCCGTTTAATGCATAAACTACGTACGCTAACGTCGAAACGAAACATCGAAATTTTTGTCACTCGAATAATGTTCCACACGGAGCCAAGCGTCCATCCGAGCTCTCGACTCGTTTAAATCGTCACGTTCGCCGAATGAATTCCAAATTAATACGTTGCAGCCTTCGTTGACGATTCGGAAATAACGGAGATTCTCCGAACCTTTACCCGTTCCTCCCCTGTCCGATGCCTCCAGCACTTTTGGCTTAGTTCCGCGAGTGGGTAACGGTTAGAAGAGGGATGCTGAAAACTCAACCGACGCGAAATCAAGCGTTTGATATTTTCAGTCCTTTACATCCATTGCTCTTGCGAACCATTGCAAATTCCACGGTGCGATGAAATTTTGCGATACTTTTATTTTCGTGACCGCAGTGTTGAGTAGGCATATTAAAAGGATTTATTTACGTCGGAATTATACACATTTTTATTCAGCTTTTTTCAACTCATCTTCTAAATTACGAATGCTATTTTTTTCGGTAAACGTCCTGAAAACTTGGGAACCGATAAATATTTTTAATAAAGTTTCCGAAAATACTCTTTTCCATGAATCGATAAAGTCGAATATCGTTACGATCGAATTAGAAATCAAACTCAACGATTCCTACTAATGCTATTAAAAAGTATATATTTTACTAAGAATATATACATATATTATGTGTATACATATAATTTAATATATTTAATTATTTAAATAAAAGTAATCGACATTACGGCATTTTGAAGAATATCTATATTCGATAAAAGAGTAGTACAGGAAAGTTTGAGAAAAAATGCCACGTTAAAATCCAAACGTTAGAGTCGCATCCGATTCGACGACAGTTCGAATGTTTATAAATTCAAAAAAACCGTTGGCTCTAGTTTCGTAGGTGAACGTCCCACAACCTCTACTCACTCACACGTCCGAATCCTTGGGTTGTGTTCGTGCGTGAGCTCCGAGTCCTCCTCGACTTCTCCCTTGCCCTTTTCAACCTCAATTTTTTTTTTCTTCTACTTATTCGCTCGATCCTCGACCATTTTCCGTCTTTATTAATTATTTTTCCTTCGTTATTTATTTATTTCTTTTCGCGCCGTTATCCAAAACTTCCTTCTTCGTTTTCACGTATAATTTTCAATGTTACCTTGTATTTATTCTTTTGTAGTTGCAGCGTTTACGAGATATTTTATATATATTTTACCCGTGAATTCAAACATCCATTCGGAATTTCTCTCGATACTATTCCTGGATGGAATTAGTTAGATAATTATTTTTATATTATACGTTTTTTTTTCATAATTAATAAATCTTATATTACCGAGAATTTTAGAATTAAAACGTTTCGATCTCCATTTGCTAAATGCGAGTTTCTGTAGTATATATACATTAATTATGTCGTATAAAAAACGATGCATTCCAAATATGTTAAATGAAGAGGTTATTTTCAAACTTTTTTTGTATTTATTGGTTCTCATTCAATTTAAGATATTAAATGTTTTATTACGCGTACAAATTAAAAGATTGGATATATCTTACCGAGTTTGAAAATTCAACGTAATCTCACCAATGTTCCGAAATTTTATATTGTATTAAATAAACATTAAAATTCTTATCATTCATAAATTTTTCATCGTAGCGACGTCTAACTTGATACTTAATTTTCAAACATTTTATTTTTTCATAAAATTGAAGGTTTCAATTTAGAATTTTCGTAGTATTTATACGCGGTATATAATATTTAGTATTATTATAATAGCCGATAGTAATAGGCTAAATATTTGAACAATGATAATTTTATAACGAACAGTATTAGTAATTATTCGAAACTAAGAAATTCGCAGGAAAAAGATTTGGATTTTTTAGAAGGCGGTACCATTTTTTCAACAACTCGGCCATCTGGATAATGTTGTGCGTATATGTTTTAGAACTACGACTATTTCCGAAAATTCGCGGGAAAGAAGAGCGAGCGAGACGCCCGAAACTCGTGGAGGGGGTAGTGGGATGGGAGCGCGGCGGGGCGCGGAGGGGCGTGGTGGGGCGAGGAGGGGGAGAGGAGGAAAAAAGAAGGGAAGAAATAACAACAACACTAGGATTTTAATCGTAATGAAAGCTTCTCTTAGTGAAATTAAAACGAATAATGCTCTTGGCACGCGTCTCCGACTCTCCCCCGATGTTTCGCGCGAACGTGCAAGTTTATTTTATTCTGTTGGTCGTCGCCGCGGGTTTTCGTTGGCACTTGCCGCCATCCGACGTTGACGCGAAAGCTACAAACTCTCCGTGATAAGAACAACGTTCTTATTTATTTCATCCAAGTTTACGAATCTTCCGATTCTTATTCCTTTCAATTTTAGCTCTGAATTAAATCTATTTTCTTTGAATATTACTTCAACTACTTAATCACGTTCTAAATTTTCTATGTTCCAATTTGGTAGCCTTTTCTTTTTTTCATGATTATTACGAGATTGATAGTTTCATAGTCGATTACCTAGTTAATATTACTTTTTAACGGCACACGAAATTTAGAAACTAAAATTTTTTTTGTCAGACATTTGCGTTAACTTTTTAATATCCGAAAGAGTATTTATCGTTATAAAAATATAAATCTATTAATATGCTACGTAATCATTTTAGATTAAAAAAATTCCGAATGTTTCGGAAGCTGGAACGGCGTTTATCTTGTAATATACGACGATAATTTTTATATTCTAAATGGTATTGCATTCCATTATAAATAAATACTAAATAATACCATTTACTTTTCAATTATATTAAATTCCGTTTAACAGTTCTTTAAACTCCATTTTAATGAATAATTTTTCATATTTTTTGCTCTCTTTATTCAAATTTGTTCCAACGATGTATTTTACGAATTATTTTTATTATATATTTTTTATGCACGTCGAGTTGCAATATTCTAAAAAATGAGCGGCGCGATAAATCGCGAAAAGTCGATTGTATTTTCTTTATTTTTTTAAACAAGTTTTATTTGCAATAAATTCTTAATTAGGAAAAAATAATTATCTAACTTATTTCATCCAGGAATAATATCGAGAGAAATACCGAATGGATGTTTGAATTCACGGGTAAAATATATATAAAATATCTCGTAAACGCTGCAACTACAAAAGAATAAATACAAGGTAACATTGAAAATTATACGTGAAAACGAAGAAGGAAGTTTTGGATAACGGCGCGAAAAGAAATAAATAAATAACGAAGGAAAAATAATTAATAAAGACGGAAAATGGTCGAGGATCGAGCGAATAAGTAGAAGAAAAAAAAAATTGAGGTTGAAAAGGGCAAGGGAGAAGTCGAGGAGGACTCGGAGCTCACGCACGAACACAACCCAAGGATTCGGACGTGTGAGTGAGTAGAGGTTGTGGGACGTTCACCTACGAAACTAGAGCCAACGGTTTTTTTGAATTTATAAACATTCGAACTGTCGTCGAATCGGATGCGACTCTAACGATTGGATGGATCGTTGAACTTACAAATGATTGTACAAAATACAGCTTGTACAAGATTACATCCTCTAGACAACACGAAATAAATTTGATTATCATTCCTTGCATTTAAATAGTGAAAATAACGATTGTATAAACGGAGTTGCAATTAAAGTCGTGAAAATATCGCGTGCATCCAACTAAAATCCGCCTAAAATCCAACTGAAATCCAACTGAAATCAAACTGAAATCCAACTAAAGTCCAACAAAAATCCGACTAAAATCCAACTAAAATCCAACTGAAATCCAACTGAAATCAAACTGAAATCCAACTAAAGTCCAACAAAAATCTGACTAAAATCCGACTAAAATCCGCCTAAAATCCAACTAAAATCCAACTAAAATCCAATTAAAATCCAACTAAAATCCAACTAAAATGTATAAAAATAAAATAAGGCGTACAGCTAGGATTTTTGGCGTCTATCGAAAAGGCGAAAGGCCGAAAACGACACCTCGCTAAAAGGTTGGGATCGTAAGGAACGTAACAAAACCCGCACCCACGAAGAAAGTTGGTACTTGCGTGCGCGGTTACGCTCCAACACTTTTACCCCTTACCCTTGTTAGGGTTCAGCCTCGCGCACTTATGAAGGAAAATGCATTTCCGTCGGCCTTCGAGTCCGTTTTGAAAGCCATCGCTTTTACAAGTCCCACCTATGACAGAAGCCCGTGAATCACCGGGTGTAGCCTTATTAGCGCGCGTTATTTATTAGTAGCTGGGTATTAAAAATTTTATAGGAGTGTGAAACATAACGAGCTTTATTACACGCGAGCGTTATTCTAATGAAATTTCCTGCAGTATGCGAGGTATGCATCTACAGGGTATACTTAAGGGGCTTAGTCAACTTTCACTCGTGTAATCAGTTATATCGCGTAAAATTTATAGCTTCTAAAAGCTTAAAAAAACGAAGTTGTCGGTACTTGTGTGACTACTTTATTCCAGAGATTATAATAATAAATCTTTGCGCTCATCGTATTACGTTTTCGAAAATTATATTTTTCGTCCTGGTAGAAATATTTTTTATAATACAATATCGAATGGTCGAAATTTATTTATTTTTCTAATTCCGTTCATGTTTTTTTTTTACTTCCGTATTCGATACGTGTAACAGTTTGTATGTAATATTCGATATTTTTTTATTTTAATTTCAAAATGTTATAAAATACGTTCTAGAATAATATAAAAATTATGGTTTTTCCAAATTTATTTATTAAACATTTTTTTCCTAGCAGTGACTATACTCTGTTCATTGCCAATGATCCTTATGTATAAATACGATGTTTTTTATACATATTTTCTCATAATTATTCTTTTCGTTTAATTTTTAAAATGTTTCTCGTTCGCTCGATTATTTTTTCTTTTAATATTTGCAAACTTCGGAAACGAAGACTGAATTTAGTAAAAACTAGATTTACGATATTTCGGATATCGTAGTATTGTATCGAATTATCGTTAACGCATATACATTTTTTTTCACAAGCCACGTACGGTATTTATTTTTAGCTCCAATCTTTAGTAAGTTCTACGTTTGTGCATTTGTTAACGAATCATTCCATTATTACGTTTCGCGCTTGCTAACGTATGTTTTGTTTTTGGAACGTCGAAAGAAATATTTTATAACTGCCGGTAACGCGAATCTATACGGAAAAATTTCGATACAGAGATTTTAGGTGATATCAATTTTACGTTATATCGTAACGTTCGACCGCGAGTAAATTACGTTTTAGATTTTACGAATGTCAAAAGCATTTAAACCACTCGATTTTCCTGCGAAGAAACTACGAGTAAATTGTAATTCAGCAAAGTATTCCATTTTCTAGCGATTTAAATAAGAACCGAACGATTCGTCCTTGATATTACAAGTCGGTTCGTAACTTATATACGAGCTCGATATTACGATAAAATTATAAAATATGCAAACGAACGCCTTGAATTCTATTTATATATTGTGTTCCGTGTCGCTGCGAACAAACGTATATCTAGAAAATAGATTTTTGGCAAATTTTATACTTTATATTCCAACGAAAATAACGCGATCGAACGATGGAATATTTAAAAATAAATATAAAGAAAACGAATTTCGCGAGTTCGGTATCTCCGCGTATTTGCGAATATCCGGACGACTCGAGCCACTCGATAATACCAAGTCTGAGATCGGACTATTTTATCCAACGGTTCGCACCCGTCGGGATCACCGAGAAACTGTAACCGAGAAACTGTAACCGAGAAACGTTTCGTACGAGACGTTCGTTTGTCATTCGTCCGTTTCACTTTCGTCGGTTGAAACAAGGAAGCGGATCCGCGCGTGGAAATGACGCTAATTTTCAATTCCGCCCTGCTCGAAATCTCCTCGTTTTACATAGAAAGTTCAAAAGCTCAACGCGGTTCTCCCCGTGTCACTCGTCTTCGAGTGGCATTATACCGCCATTGCCCCTTGACACGAACCTCGGAGCCTCGGCGACGCGCTCGAATGTACAAGCGACTTTGGCAACCGCCGGTTGATAAAATCTCCGTAATGGCTGTATTCGCGCGAGTCGTTGAAATTACACGAGACGGCGCAACTCGAGGTCGGGGGGTTCGGGAACTGGAACGGGAACGGGAACGGTTATTACATAATTATGCCGAGTTGGAGTTGACGCGAGTCAAACAACCGTGAATCCACTCCGGGAAGACTCGAAGTGCGCCGGTGAAAGTTCGGACCTGATAACGAGGTTTTTCTTACTCTCTCGCTTTTATCGATGGAATCGCGACCTGCGCTCGATAATCTTTGCCCTTCTAGGTTTTCCCAGGTGCGCGTAAGTCTTTCGTCGAACCGCCCCAAGGATATATTTTTCGAAGTGGTTTATCTCCGAGGACGCCTGTATGCAAATTACTTTCGGATGTAGAGTTAAATTAAACTGTGTTCGGTGTCGATGCTTGAAACGGATTTTTTTTTCTCTTACAACGAACGTTTTAATATACATTTTTAAAACGCATTTTTAAAACGCATTTTTAAAACACATTTTTAAAACACATTTTTAAAACATCGCATTATAAATTACAACCCTAAAAAATCTGTGAATAAAAAATCAAATATATATTATACGTTTTTTCGAACAGCTAAAATTTTATAACTCTATCGATCGGTATTTTAGAAAACTTATCTCGCGTAAATTTGAAATAGCTGTACAAAATCAACGAGTGCCGATAATTTTTTTACTCACCTGACAGGAACGTTACAGAAACGAAAAAATTTGTCGTAATTCGAAAGAACGTTACCGATTCGTTATTTAATATCGTAATATAGATCCGAATCTTCTCCGAGTAACATTATTCGTCTATTTATTTATTAAATATACAACCCTGAGTAATGACCTTAGTCGAATAATTTTTCTAAGTATCCCTGTGTACACGTACCGTAACGGTGCGTCTCGGGTGAAAGATTCCTCGATGCGATTACGCGAACCTCGTCGCCGGTTACTCGCGAACTTTCCTTTCCGCTCGATAGTTTTCATCGGGACAAGGTTCGACAGCGAGGAAGAGTTAAAATACCGATCGATAATTAACGCGAGTAATTTATCTTAAAAAAAATTTTGATCCTTATTTTATCAACGGAACCGTTTTATCGAATTTTCTTTCAAAAATTACCAACGCGAACGAAAACAAAATACTTACGATCGTTTCGCACGAGCGACGAGTATTTACGCGTGAAACGCGATCGATGTACTTTCGCGGATGCTCTTGGAAGTCGACCCGTAATCAATAATTAATTATTCGGAAAGAGAATGGCGAATAAAAATAATCGAAAGAACGTAAGATGCGAGCGAGGAGAGACCAAAACGATAATATCTTTCAAACAAAACCCACAACGGTACGATCAACAACCATAGAGATAAGTTAGCGCTTCCGATACGTTTATCGACGCGAACGAAACGTAAAAGGTGAGCGAGGAAACTCGGCTAAAACCGTACCTCGGACGAGTATAAAGAGCGAGAGAGACGAAAGGGCGTAGAGCTAAGGTTATCGCACCGAAATGTTTCGGACGACGGAATCGCGCCTTACGCGATTGCACCCGGGATTCGCCAGGTATTCGGTGGGAAGTCGCAGCGGATAAGGTCGTTCCGAGCTTTCCGAAACAAGCGAGGAAAGTGTATTCGCGGGTGAGTTAATCACGGTAAAACAATCCGGATGTTTCCTCTCGGTCGGTAGGCGCGGCTCTACCTCTACGCGCATGCACGTTTGCACGTGTGTGCGTGGGTGCACTCACCGATATCCATATGCCGGATCCCACGCGGCATATTCGCGTAGTTCGTCGGCGTTCGAAATTTTTACGTTGTTCGAGCGCGTACAGAGAGTACGCAAATGTAAAAGATAAACGGACGGTCGCCGCGTTGGTAATCGTTGTTAACCCTTGATGAAGGATCGTTGCGAGTATTCAACGATTGGTCGTAATTTTAAATTCAGGAATCAAGTCCGAGGACGTCTTTAGCGGTAAATTTTGTCTCCCTCCGACATTTGAATAGTGAATATTTTCCATCGGTCTTATCGATAATTCTACGTAGGACGTAAAATGGGTGATACTCGTTTCTTGTACAGGTGGAATTGTGACCGTAAGAGCAAGGATCGACGATGTACCGATGCAACGCTCGACGCGAACGCGCCTAGATCCGATTAGCCTGGATTCGCAACGATGCGATAATTTGGTAAGAAACGCATCGTTTACAGGCGCGTACATCCCGGATTATGGAAGCGCGTCGACGCGGCGTACGGAAGCGTTACCTAAGGGTTTTCCATCATCGTTGCCTCGAGTCCACCTCTCGAAATCCAAATCTCTCTCTCTCTCTCTCTCTCTCTCTCTCTCTCTCTCTCTCTCTCTCTCTATCCGGCCGATCCAAGCCTCCAACCTTCCGACGGTCCGAAAAGCGATCGCGCGTTCGTTCGCTGATCCACGACGTCAAATTAATCGTGGATTAATTTGACCGAACAATGCCAGGAGATGCGGAGGCTGCTATTCTCTCGTACCCGGACTTCGTACCGCATCCGACGCTTTCCTCCCGTTTGTTCTCGTGTAGCCAAGTGCGCTTTCGCTCGTAGCGCATAGTTTTCCCAAGTGTATCGAGTTTCGTCTCTGTTCGCGCTAATTCTTGGTATCCTTTAACTACTACCTAACGTTATTGGGTTCGCCTAAATTATGGCGCGTTTTACATCCGTTCGTGAATTTATGGATTTGGTTAGGTTTTCGATTCATTGGACGAAGAATGTAAATGAAAATTTCGTAAAATCTTTTTTATAATTTTGAAATTTACGATCGGCTTACGATAGCGAATAGGGGCTCTTCGAACTTTATGCTGGATTAACCAATCAAAGTGGATAAAATGAAATCTCGCGAGGTATGTACGTAGATGGAACGAAATTTGACGAATATTGTAAAAATTTTCTTATTTTTAAGGTAATGGATACTTTATCCTTTATGGATTTTTCGAAATTTTAACGTTGGGAATAATTTTTAAAGCTTTTTTTTATTAAAAGAAAATGATATCGAATTTTATTTAGAGCGACGTACTTTCTTGTTACGTAGTAATTTTTGCTTTTTATATAATCCTGAAATGCATAAAATTAAATTTAATAGGTACACGCGTAACGGGAGACATAATTCGCTAAATATCAAGGAATAATGGTAATAATAATAATAAAAATAATGCGAGTAGACGGCGACTATATTTACGATCGAAGTACGATTAAAGTAGATCCGTAATATAACGAAATACGACTTCGTTTGCAGAACGCGTTATTCCGAATATTAAATTTGAGATCTACTTTTTCATTTTACGAAATTGTAAATGAAAGAATCGAATAAAAAGTGCTCATTAAGGAAAGGTAGAACGAGAGTTGTACAAGTTTCGGTTGTACGATTGTACAGTTAGACTGTTCCCTTCGTTAATTTTCGTAGGAAAGAATAATTCAGCGAGATCTATTAAAGGAGACTACCGAAGGTCTGCTTTCTTATTAATTTGTAGAGTTATTCCGTAGGCTTTATCTTAAATAATGCGCTCTCTACATTCAACATCAATGAACATTCCCTTCGCTCAACCTTAAGTTCCCCAAGAATTTCCATGAAACGAGTGGGACATTGCGAGCACTCGCTCGTAATAGGAAGAGCGGAGAGTTGGAAACATTCGTCCTTCCAACTCACCACTCTATTCGTCGTCATCTCCTGTTCTTGATTATGAAACCACCCAACTGTGAGAGACAAAGGGAGAGGGGAGATTATATTAGCGGAGTCGGCAGCTTACTAATAATAGTACTGGATGAACTCGGATGTGGTCGGTATTTCGGAGGATCTGGGAACCTCGTATCGAGGAAGACGATGTCGTTCGTGTCTTTGATAAGAGTTAATACGGAAAGCACGCGACCGTTGTTCCATTTGTCTCGTACGAATGATCTCTGGATGATATGGATCTCCGAATGCTCGGGGGAAAGAATAAGAGACAGGATTATTATGCGAGAATAGCGGTTGCAAGCGATTGTTATCGATGTCGTTAGCATTGCTTAGATAACTCGATTCTCGTCGTTGACTCGAGAAACGTTTAAAATTTTTTCGTTTCTACATCCGATCGTTTCAAAATATTATTTATAGATAGTATCTATATTTCAGAAATATTCATTTACGAAACTTGTAACTATGTATTCCGAACTCGATGAAACTATATTTTAAATTTTAGTTACCATTTTATGTAGAGTAAAATATTTGTATTCGATCAATCTTATAATATTACCGAATAAATTTTTTTCTATTTTTCGTTTTCATTGCTTTAATAATTACCAAATTTACAGGCAATTTTTACTCAAATTTATTAGGTTTATCGATTAAAACAATATTGATACATCGACTTTATAATTTAATCGATAAGCTTTCGCGGTAATCGGTAAATCTAGTATTATTCGACTTTGTATTCGTTTGGCGACTTTTTCGTAAAAGAGCGAATATAATGCTGCCAAATTCGACGCATGTGGAATGGATAATCACTTTGGCGTTCGATGCGATCTTCCATACAAACGTTCATCGAGTAAGGGTTCGTTTTCAATCCGAGCAACGGGTGAATTCCTTCGTCGGTCCCATCGCGCTATACCTTCACCAAAAAGCTATCGATTTTTTACCTTTGCAATATCGAGGTGTCAGCGAAGGAAGGATGTTACCTAAAGGGAACGAAAGAAAGCGACACTGAATAAATCCGCGATCGTCGGAATGCGAATCGTCTCGCAATATTCTTTGCGTTATTTACACTAAGTTAAAATATAGAAAGTATTGGTTATTCCAGTAAAGACTAACTCGATGTTGTTTCCCACTATAAAAAAATTACGAGTTATCGTTAAAATTTAAGAAAATGATGAATCGTACTTTTTTTTCATTCGTTTTCGATCGTATTCTGTTTCTTTCGAAATATAATTCGAACGCGTTCGTTCGTATCATCGTCGCGTGCATTTTTCTTAAAATACTTTCCAAAATACGTTCGATATCGAGTACTTTAAAATTACGTAAATAACGAAAGGTACACGAGTATCGACTTTCGCAGTTTCGACTAACGCGAGAGTAAATTTCTTTACTCGTCGCGGAGGGTGACGTTCTTCTTGCAGGACACGTAGTCGACAGATCACACGGAAGCTCGTCTTTTACGAAAAGCAGCTACGGTCATCTCGCTAGATCCAAGGTAAAGTTCCAGAGAATTATACACGAGTGCGAGAACGTGGCGGCATACCGAACGCGTTTCATCGGACGCATCAAAACTAATTTTGGATAATCCTCGTGAGAAAAATGTCACGTCATCGCTGTTTCGCCTGGAGCTCGGAAAGAAGGAGAGGAACTGGGAAGAACCGCGAGTGAAATAACTAGAAAAGGAATAATAGAAAAAGCGAGTGGGACGGGAGAGGACGAAAGAGCGAATGGAATTTCGGGCGGGCGGCAGGTTCTTGGCAGCCGGCGTCGGCGTCGGCGTCGGTGTCGGCGGCGGCGGTGGAGGCGGCGGTGGAGGCGGCGGCGTCGGCGGCACAGTGCAAGGGTAAGGGCAGGACTGCTATCCATTACGGGCGGGGGCGCATGACACCTCGGAGATATATCGACTCAGCGCATCCTCGAATTGAATCGAATGCCGCGCAGCCGCCGGCAAAAACACCAATGAGCAAAATAGAGCATTGTGAGCGATGCCTCGCCCAGAAATTTATTGGCGAATGAGTTACTACGACGGGGCCGCCAACTCGATCAATTCGATTCGCTCTCTTTCTTTTCACCTACGCTCCTCTATCTATCCGTCCATCTGTTTATCCATCTTTATCTATCTATCCCTTTTCGGACGTTACCCTTGCTTTGGTATCTTCTCCTTGCCGATCCAAGACCGATCGATCTTGTTTGCGCGATTCGAAATCGCGGTTTTGCAACTGTGTTTTGTGTTTCGAGGATGTTTCCAAGATCGAAACAGGCTCACGAGTTTTTTTTTGCTTTTTTGAGTTTTTTTTATCCTTGCACTCCGGAACATCGACCTTTTTCATTCGTGAAATATCTTTGAATTTCAACGGGTCTGAGTCGTTAAATTCAAACTTATTTATATTTAACCGTCGTTTTTTGACGCTTTTATTATTTTAATTTTGTGATTTTTTTATTTACGACGAAAGTTTAATCGTTATAAAAAAAGCGATCGAGTTACTTACGATCGACGTTCGGGTTATACAAGCTGTAAAAGGCGAAAGAAAGTTGTAAAGTAAATCTCCATAATTAGTAGTTTGTTCGATTACGATACTCGAGCACGCGTTACATTTATAAAATAAAAGGTTTTATGCGCAATACAAGTTTATTTATACGTGTAAATGTACGCTCGTCTGTACAAATTCGGTTGCACGATGTGAAATTGTAAAGCCAGATTTTTCGTTTAATGTACTCGTGTAATACGAATGTTCCGTAACCTGTTTAATAAATTCATAGTCGTAATATGTAGTATTCCATTTTATTATTCATACGGAGATGTTCTCTAGATTTTTATTTGATTCGAATGTACCGATGTTGGTAGTGTACGGGATCCATTCTAGTCTTTATTTATTTTCATAATTAATTCTATCTTACCAGTTTTATTTATAAAATGTAAGATTTAAATTTGCATTATTATAAAAAAATGATGGCTTTATTTATATGATAAATGGAATAAAAATATTTGAAAGTTATTATTCCTATATTAAATTTTATGTATACTTAGGAAAATTATTTCGAATAATAAACGAAAACTGCTAAAAATAAACAGATAAGTAATATATGCTGAGATGTATTTCACTCGCGAACAAAAATCAGCAATTTTCAGCAAACATATTTTGTTTTAAACGGTATACGCAAGCATTGCTTGTACTATTTTATGAATGCTTAAGTATTTTATACATAGTCGCCTAACTTTTCACAAAAGAGCGATATTTTGCTAAAGTGTGCGAATATAAAATTAGTAGTATAAATTATATTTTTTCGCGAGTGATGTAACAGTATAAACAACTTGCGTGGATTTTAGGTAATAGTATTTTAGCGCACTTATTTGTTATTAACACGGCGTTAAATAAATTGAAAAAATCAATTACTACAAAAATATATTCCAATTTAAAAAAACCCCTATTGCAAAATTCTAACGTTTAAAATTCTTAAAGAAAAAGTTCGTTTTTAAATGTATTTAAAATTTTGTCGCCATCCACTTCATATTTCAAATTCTCAGAATTAAAAAAGTCATTCCATCTCGCCCCTTCCACTCTAATAAACTTACGTCAGTTGATCTCAGTTTCATCTACATCGCGTATATCCTGTATCGATTTAACTATAATACAGTCTGATAAGAATTTCTAGAGCTTGAGAAACTCCATGAATTTCATTATGTGTCTGATACCTAACCTCGCGCATCTTTGACACGACTGTCGCGCATCGTTACGCTTTTGTTTTACGATGATGCAGAAGCCGGAAGATCGTATTATTCCGCGTTTCTTATACTTATTTCTATTTACCTTTTCTACGCGATTTAAATATTATAAATTGCATCGAGTTTATTATCATCGTGAACAAATTAAACGAGAATTTGAAAATTTAAACTCAGGTTCCATTGAAACAAGAACTTTTATATTTATAATTTTACAATATATTTTTACGTCTGTATCTTTTCACACCATCAATTTTTAATCTAATATTAATTTTGTATTTGAATTATTCTATACGTTTTCAACATCAAATTCAAACTTGAAACGAATGTACGATTTTTTCGTATCGTTATATAATCTACACACATTCATGCAACGTTTACGGAATACTATCGATAGTTTTTTGTTTTATCAACCTTTACGAATACTATTAGTTTATTATTATAATTTTTTTAAATTTAATAAAAGAAACATTTTACATTGCAATTAAATAGTGATTTTTATAATAAATATTGTAATAACAGTATTTTTATAATACGCTTAAATAAGACAAAATCAATATTCTAACTAATCAAGTCAAAATTCTAAGGTATTTTATAGTCATAATTTTTATAGAGGTCGTATTCCTGTAATTACAAACAACAATGAACGTAAATGACCTTTTAATATCGCAACTTCAGCAACTATTCAAAATTCATATGATGATGGAGAGCAGGAAATTGAAAATGCATGAGATCTTGAAAACGCGAAGCGTATCGGAGTATATAAAATTTGACACGCAAATTATAATTATTCGAGTCAATATCATTTACAAAATTTTAAATTATAAAAGTAACAAAATAATACTGAACTTTTATAAGCTCTACTATTTAAAGTTATTGAAATAGATACAAAAATATGGAAAACAATATTTTAAAACTCTTCTATATGTATATAAAAATTTATCTTGTTTCTTTTTAAATTACGGATTAACATACGTAAACAAGGATAAAGTAAATAAATACAAAAAGTTCGGTAATAAATATTAATAGCTTGAAATACTCCATCAACGAAGAGCTCGTGTTTTTTTATTCATTGCGTAGTTCGATGATGAAAGATATTAATTGATTTGAGTATTAACACAAATTAATTTATTAGAAAAGTTGATTTTTATTATGAATACGTAACGTATCGTGGAGTAACGATATTTACTTTCAAACTATAATTGTATCGGGTTTTACTATTCAATAAAATTCTAACGAAGTAAATTTAATATATACCAAATAAAATTTTTTACGTATCCATTTAAAATAAAATTGTAATTGTTTTCATGGTAAACAAAATAATTCTGATATCAATTACGCTTTTGAAACATATACAATATTAATATTTTTAAAATTAGATTATAAACCTTGAGTTTGTGACTGACTAAAATAATATTTTATTAAAATTTAAATAATTAGAGCATAAAAACTTTATTTTCATTGCCTATTTTCTACACTTGCATTATTCTTAAATGTAAGCGAAAATTTAAATTACAACTTAGTATTACGGTTACTATTATTAAAACATATCGAAATATATTTTTTAAATAATGCGCAACTCGGTATAACAATTTCATGAGATATCAATATCATCGATGAATCGGGATTGCCGACTGTGTTCTTGAGAGAACTTTACAATTGTGTGTCTTTCGCTATGATACGCATCGCGTGCAAAAGTATCATGTTTTTGATTTCCAATTTAACCAATAAATATCGATGAGCAGGAATCGTAAAAGCTACGATATTTTAATAAAGGGAGTCACTATTTTAAGCACCCAACGAGTACAGCTATACTTACGAATTTGCAGTTTCATAATGTTATAAATCGACATATTTATTCGTCCTCCTTTTGTAAACAGTCTTTTGTTCTATCTTTTGCTTTCGTATCTTTTTGTCGTTACCTCTTTACCCACTGTTGTAAAGTAGGTAGTCCAAAAGATTCGTTATCCGACTTAAAGTTTCCGAATAATATTTCTAAAAATCGGTTGTTCGTCCAAATAAAAATTTCCGATCGTAAAAGTATCGTATCTCGAGAAAAAAAAACTAAATTAATTTTTTTGGCTCGTCGTTTGTACTGGCCAACAGAAAATGGCTGAAGCCTTTTTCGGTTCACAAAACAACTCTCGATACCCTCGATACGCTGTTTCCAGATGGTTGAATGGACAAACACTTTACACGCGAGTCTATTCTCGCGTTACGCTTCAAATGGTTCGCAACGTGATTTTGTACTCGCAACTTTCTTGGCACGTGCGTCATTCTATATTATACACGGGTCGTGTACGAGTTATTAACGAGAAAACAAATTTTCTTTGTAATGTATAATATTATAAAAAGACGCATGACTTAATTATTTCTGTAATTAAAAAAGTTACTTTACATTTTTTATTCGCTAAAATATTTATTAATTCTTTTACATTACTTTTATAAATAAAATGTAATTTTTTTTTTAAGCTAGACACGATATAAATCTAATCGGTATCATGATTTTTCTATTTTTATCTCAATATGTTTCTTTTTATTTTTCATTACAGTTACGTATCATTATAGTCACGAATACTAGCAACTGAAAATGTCTATACTTTGGTCTTATAGTTTATTCCGCTTCTTCATCCCTATTCGGTATTATCGTATACCGATACTTAAAAACTGTATTCGTAAAATATGTATGCTTCTGTTTATATATGTATATATTTATATGTACACACATGCATATTTATATACACTTAGTTACAAAACATGGTAAATTTTTCCAATATATCCGATATTCATTCCATTATTAATGCAAAAATGAATTGTATTTGTAAATAGTGGATAGAAATATTTATATATGAATAAAAATTTTATCTATAATTTATTCGATGAGATAGTAAATTTTTTTGTGAAAAAAATAATAAGCCAAAATACGTAAATTATTTGAATTTACTTATTAATTGAATACGTTAAACGTTTGTTGAGTTTATGTCAAAATATATAAAGATATATAAATAAATATTTATAAATACATCTATAAAATATGTTTTAATGTATTTAATGTGTATATGTATATATATAAAATTTATGAAATTTGTTTATATTTGGTACATATAATATTTGGATACGTATCATTAAAAAAATATAAATATTATTAAAATATAAAATAACGATATTTCTTGGCGATATTAATATTTTTATAATTTTAAAGTTATTTGATCATTGGAAGAACGATAACATTATTTTTATTTCTATTGATTTATATAAAATAAATATAAGAAAAAACGAATGTCATGGACATTAATTTTTTTAATAACCGTTCACGCATAGAAACGATATATTAATACAATACATTTTACGTATTTAAGAAATTATTCCTTCATAAATAAAAAATCGTAAAACAAAAGTTTGCGTAAAATGTTTAAAGGCAGACATATAATATTTTAACTTGAAGTTATTTAATTATTCGGATGAAACGCTTATTATCAATGCCCGAGGTATAAAGCGTAGTCGTGTTCTTCAGTTTTAATAATCCTAAGCTCATCTACGAATTCGTATTTGTCGAAAGCATTATATCGACCGAACTAGAATAAGTAGCGCAAAGAATACGCGCGAAGTATTAGACACCGAAACTCGCGTACCGTGTGCTTTGAAAATGAAACTTCTGTTTGCACGTTGCTTCCGGTTAATCCGGAATACTAGGGAGCCATGCCAACCGTGTTATTGTTGCTGTTGTTGTCGCTTCTGGTTCTCATTTAGAGCTACGCGCAAAGACGTTAAGCTCCTGTTGCACGATACTGCGCAATCTCCAAAAACGCGATGTGTAGAAGATGGATAATGAATTGCGGGATTTTCGCGAGATTTTCGCGAGATTTTCGCCAGATTTTCACCAGATTTCTATGGCTTTCGCACGCGCGGAAACTGGATATTAAGTCCCGACATCTGCGCATGTTATACCTATTTTCTAACTTTGCGTTAAGTCCGTTCATTTTTTTCGTATTATTTATTTAGATATAATACGTGTGCTATTCGATCGCACAATTGATAAATGTACTCGATTTACGACCGAATAAGAAATTAATTATCGTAGACAAATTTTAGCGACGCGTATATTTTGGATAAATATCTTAAATTGTCTGCGTCGTTCGACCTATAGTATGAATTATGAAAACCGTATAATTTTAATTTACAAAGTAACGATAAATTAGAACGGCGGATACCGCATTTAATTCTTTTTATTATCGCCCGATGTTAATTACGACAAATATGACTTGTATAGGAATATCGAAAATTATTATTCCGTAAATGTTATAAATTACGAAGATAAATAGGAACATTTTCTTCATTGATAAAAAAAGATAAGTGTAAGAAGCAAACAAGTTATTCGAGCAACGAAATATCATTTCCAACATTTTGATAAATACGATACTGAATCAATATTTCATTATGCGAAACGCGTAAAGAAAAATATGTGTATAAAAATTATTTTATCGATCGTAAGTCTAACAACGTTAAAAAAATCTGTTACGCCTTATCGCATTTAATGCACCGCATTTTTTATATTCGAATGAGGTGATTTTATAAAAGTACTATAAAATTGAAATCATCTTTCAGCATTAAATTTATAAAAACTTATTGTTCGAACCTCGAATTTTATTGGAAGTTTAAGTATTAGCTTGGAAGCCACTCGTGAATGGACAGATTAATGCCTTTTAAGATGGTTTTTGCGCTGGTCTAATTTCTCTTTGAGCAGGAAATAGGAGTCTAGAATGTCGTTCGGTCTCACCGACGCAGCACTAAAATAATCTCTCGGCCTTCGAGTCGATCATCACCTGGAGAGTTCCTCCAATCGAAGCTCGTCGACGAAAAAGCCTCTCCTCCTCGTCGCCGAGCAAAACGAATCGATTAATCGTCGTCATCGTCCTCGCTCTTATTTTCCCCCTCCACCGGCCACTGGAGCCTCGAAGAGACTATTGCCTCTCGGTAATTGAAAATTAAACTGTCTTATCTGCGCGAACGCGAGAAGCTTCCCTCCTCCCTCGCGGCTACATAAACGGTGCCATTTCCCACGGAGTGAATGGTCAATTTCCTAGAGTTTTAGCGAGTGCCACCCAGAATGAATGCCGCATTGATTGGTACTCCAATCAGTCCGGGATGAGGGCTTGAGTTTCGCTGCAGTCTCTATGTATATATGGGTGCGTCGATTTCGACTAGTCGTTATCTTGAAACTTGCACGAGGATATCTCGTCGAGTCTGTTCCAACTCCCGAGGCTCGGGGAGAGAGGAGTTTTCGATGCAACCATTTTTTTAAAGAGAGACTACATTGTTATTTCAAATCATTATTTCTGAATGCTTTTATCCGCTTCTGTAGACGCGTAATATTCGTATCGATAATAACGACAACAGCATCGATAATTTATTTTTACGATGAAATCGTTATACTCGAAATTAATAATATCGCGAAAAATTCGAAGTTCAACCGAATATTTCTAAAGTATAATTACAAGTATTCTAAAAAAAATTAGAAGCAGATGCATTTTTGTATAGTTCTGTATAATTTATTAACTGTCTTTTAGATTTAAAAAAAAAGTAGCGAACGGGATTAAAGAAATTCCAAGTTTGGTAGGTTACGTTTGCGTATTATTATATATTTTTTTTAGTTAAGCAAACTATGACTACAATTACTCATCATGGAATCATTTTACTTACCGACAATTAAGTACTTTCATGAAAGTAAGTTTCTGCTTGTTATTAAATCTTCTGTTCTAGTAAAATTTCTAAAATGTTTATACTTAATGTAAAATTTTTCTTCAAAGTTCGTCGATACGATCGGACACTTTGAGAGAGTAATTTTTCATGGCATGTTAATATACATCTTTTATTTCCTTACGTTCGTAAATATTCAGAAAATTAAGAAACACTTCTGATATTTGCCTAAACATTCTATGACCGGTATTTATGAATACTTTATCATTTTAACAATTCTATAGCTATGATCATTTTTAGTTCTGTTACGTACTATTATTAGCATAGTTCATACCCAAGATTGTAAATTATGAACCGATTACATAATCCTGATAAATTCATCAATGGGTACATTAAAGTCTAAATATTTTGAATGTAAGTTTGTTATAATTATCAAACGGTAAAGGTTTTTACGAAATAATAAAATTCAAGCAAATGGAATCGAATAATTTATAATTTCTTATATAATACTGTGAAGAACATTTGAACAAAAAATATACGATTACTAAATTATTTTTTGAAAATTTAGACATTTATGTTTCCAATAAAAATATTGGATTTAATAATAAAACTGGTAAAACCAAGAATATGAACGGAAAATCCATTTATTTTAACTGCGAAATGAGAAAGGTTAGTTCTTTATGAGAAGGTGTGAAGGATTAACTCTTTTTTACTTTAAAAAGAAAATGCAAATTGCATTTTAGACACTTTCTTACCAAGTCTCCTTTATTATAGTGTCTTTTCGGGCATAATTTATTACATTTCAAATAAGCATTCAACTCGTGCCTTTGCAATTATTTCCTACTTTTTCAGTGGTTATATAATAATTTTAAAAAAAGAAAACGTTCCAATAGGAATTTTTATTGTACGTTCGTTTGAATATTGATATTTAAAATTGTTTATTAGAAAAATAACGTGAATATTTTACACATAGTTTAAATGATTAATTATTTTTAAATTAAGATTTTTCTATTGTTTAATTATTTTTAAACTTATGATTTTTATAAATAACGTATACATACGAGTAAAATATAATTAAGTACTATTTTAAAATTGATGTCAGAATCACCCAAGTATTTTATATTCAATATTGTACTAAATAATAGGCTGTTTTTACTCGAGTAAATAAACTACGATTAGCAAAGAGAAATATCGTTTAAGAGATTAATACGGATTTTTAAGAAGGTAGTGAGCATATTGGGTATGGTGTAAGAAAAAGTTATTCTGTATTTATAGCTTCAAGAATTTCGTAATAAATAAGTGTTATAATATGACAGAGATGATGTATAAAGCTTAAAGCGATGGATGGTAATATACGAAGTAATAATTATAAAATACAGATAATTAAGAAATTAATCTCTACAATTAATTCAAGCATTCATCTATTATTTTTTGTTTTAGGGTCGCTTACCTTTAAAATATGTTACTGGTTTTTTATTTTTGGTATTTTTCAAATTAAAGTTCTATATAAATATAAAATAATTCAAAATTATTCACAAATTTATCCATCTTTTAATTATTTGTGCTATATTTTCGTCGCGCAATGAATTTGCTTTAAACTAAAGATAACAAGCAGAACGTTGAGTGAGTTCTTTGATCTAAGATGAAAAAAAAATGAAATGTTTGTTTTTATGAAAAAGTATACTTTCAAGTTTGCTGGATGAATGTACTTATACATTTTCATATTAATTAAAAATTAAAAAAAAAGTTTTGCATTTTAATAAATCTATGTTTTCGGAATTAACGATGAAATTTTTTAACAAAGCAATAAAAACATCTTTATTTTTATACGAAAGATAAAACTAATATACTTCTCAAAAAGTACGAGTATATATAAAATAAGTTTTTGATCTTATAAATTTAAACTATCGTTTAGCGATATAAAAAATTTCATTCTGTTACAAAGAAGGGGTTTATCAAGAGGAAATAATAATCGGCATTAAAATTTAAGCAATGACTTAAAAAAATAAAAAATTGTTTTCTTATATTTTGAGTATTTAAAACATAACGCAAGCAGATTCTGCATGTACTTTTTGTTTTATTTGAACATTACATCGTAAGAAAGAAGGAAGAATGTGAGCGATAATGATCCGAAACATTAAAAAAGGAAATTCTTCAGAAAACTTAAGTGTTCAAATATAAAAGTTAAGCGTTATCGTCTCGACCGGAATTCCGAAGTTTTAAAACTTCTTATCTGGATAAATTAAAATTTAGTTCATTTTGAATTGTAAACAAAGAGCAAGCTCTGTTTCATTTTATAAATTTTTTGCAATTCATGATAATCTAGCAAGGCTATTTTTTAGTACAAGACATAAAATTTGTTTCACGCGATAATGTGATCGAAGGAAAAAGTAATTCCCAAGTAACATAAAATAACTAAGTACCCTATTAAATACACAATGTACAAGATTTTGAGTATAAATTATATGGTTTTTTTCGTTTTCGTGTAACGGAAATAAGGCAGGAAAATATAATTTTTCATACATCGATCTTTCTACGAGAATTTTATTTTTTTTTTTTATTTACGTAAAACACGTAAGTAAACGCTTTCAATAATTATATACAAATTTTCCGGTTGTTATTTATACTTATAATCCGGACCAAGTTAAGATAGTTGATTTTACTTATCGTGCTTCTCACTTCGATCAGTATAAACATTTGTAGCATTATTATTTTGGTATATCTCGACATTAGACATTTCACACTATCGCGAAAAAGCTGTGCCGAAACATCCGGAAGTTCCCATTTGTAGGAATAACGAATAATTTGAAAATTGTTTAACCGTTATCGTAGAGCACAAACTCGATCCTTTCCGCAAACTGAATAATATCCGGGAAAGTCAATCCAGCGCGCGATAGGCAAGGAAAATGGAAAACGTACGTGTATTCTTGTTCACGCGTGCATCTCTAAATTTTCACGCGACGTTCTCCGCCGATTCCTTCGGCTTTACGTCGGCACAGTCTCTCCTGATCCCTCGACCTATCCTGCGTTCCACCAAATTTCTCGTGCGCATGCACGGATATACACCCACACACGGTCAAGAATGATGGGGTATAAGGGGATATAGTCGGAGATCCGAATACAGGAAAATCCATCCGAAGCTCTCCAAGAATGTAGGAGCGATAAACTCCTGTCGGGGATGGAAGCAACCCCCGGTATCTCTCGCAGGCAGCGGCGACGTCGCTCCAGAGTTTAGGGCATCGCGCCAAACCAGTTTTAAATGCGCTCTTAAATTTCGCCGACTCGCACCGAGGAGGATGACAACGACGACGACGAAGACGACGAAGACGACGAAGAGGACGAAGACGACTGCGACGACGACGACTGCGACGACGACGACTACGACGAAGGGACTGTAAACCATCTCGGCAAGAGGAATAGCGAGAGAGACGGAGCAAGAGATCTTACTTAGGGTAGGTGTAGCTTTAGGCAGGGCTTGTCGTATTCGTCCGGTATATAGTAATTCGTCGCGTATACCTCGCGGAGTTGGCTCCGATGGGATCCGAAGAGCACCCTTCTATTTTCTTATCCCGAGCGCTCGAGCTTCTTTCTCTCGGGAGAACGCGATCTTATCGCGGGTAATGCGACGAGAGAGGATCCCAGTGACGAGAAACAAAGAACGGTGCCGATGGGTATGTTCGTTGACACAGAAGAGTGGCTGAAGTAAACCGTCTGGTAAAGTTGATAGCGAACGTTGTTAGCGAACATCGATGCTTCCGGAATTACAAGGATATTTATATACTTTTATCCAGTGGTTTGATTAACTCTCTCCAGTTGTTTCAAACTCCCAATTTGTTTAAATTCCTCCCCGAATTCGCGATCGATTTAATTAATTTAACTCATATTATATATAATGAATGTTCGAGTCGAAATTGCGCTCTTAGGTGCTACGCCAACCTTAATTAACGCCACGAGTAAAACATCGCGATGAAAAACGAATATGATCGTATCGAGTACAAAACGTTCTCAGATATGGGCCATGTAGTTTATAATTCTTCTCGGGTTATTATGCTATTATTTTGACTTCCAAGATATTATTAAAGTATTATCTTTATTTTACTATGCCGGGCTTAGATAAAATGAGCCATGTCGAGTGCTTGTGAAGTTTTATGGTCGTATTACATTCGAGGATACTTGGTAAAAATATTTCTGCTTTTACATCGATTACACCTATTAATTTTATTTTATATCAAATAAGTTTAGTTTACACGAATGCATAACTGTTAAATTACGAAACAAATAGACTATTATTTTGGCGAGGTAGTCGTTTTAAGAATTAACATTTATCGCTTTAAATACTTTCGATAGTTAAATAATGAACTCGAACGGAGCTATTTACGTATCTAATAACGCAAAAACGAATATTTAAAAAAATTTCTGTATAAATGGAAAATATTTTCCAATTTTTCTATTATTATGGTACGATTCGAATAACAAAATATTACCGCTTCGTACAGCCTCCGTTGATAATTTGCGCTTACCTTACACGTAGATAAAAATACGAATACGCGTGCATTTTTCTACGTTTGCATTGAAAACGAATAAAACGTTGTTAATATAGTTTCGTGGTATTCGCAACGATCGATAATTAAATTATATTTTTTGTAGAAACGATTGAAACATAAACAAAAAAATGCACATTGATGTATCTTTGATAATTTTGATATTTTTACATATTTAATGTACTCGATTTTAAACGAAATTACTAATTTGATTTTAAGATCGGTATTGCTACGATACGTTAAAAGTATTGATTTAATCATTATTATAAATATGTATCGTTCGATAAAAATTTATATCGACAATTTCTTTTATTTTTATGGTTGTTGATACCGTTATGATAGTAATGACTTATTATCGATACATAAAACATTGACCATTGAAATAAACAAGCCCGAAAAAACAGACCCCGTACAGTTTGTAGAGAATGCAACAACGACTCACTTATCTTAGGGAACGCTCGCGAGAACGGCTGGATAAGTTACGATTCCTTTGCTCTAACTCAAATTTACTTTACTGCCTTAGCACTACTGATTAACTTCGCTGGAAGTTGCTGACGGGTCGTAGATCGGAAGGGTGGCAATCAATTTCTCCTTTCTAATATCATAGCCTCTCCCCTTTCTGTATAGGCGATCTTCATCAGCTATTTTCTTTTGATCCGATTAAATGAGTTTGAGTCCTTTTCCTAAGTACACATCTTTTCTTCCTTCCTCCTTTCATCTCTCCGCGTATAGTTACCCGAGCGTGTGAATCAGACACTTTTCTACCCTTCGTTGCTTTTCCGCCGTTCACCGAGTACCGGTTTAATATACGTATTCGATCCGAATAAAATTGTAAATTAAAAGAATCGAATAAGAAATCGACGTATAAGTACTCCGAAGTCTTGAAAGATTATTTATTTTAATCGAGCGACGTTTAAGAAATATTTCTTAAATTATTTCCGATAATTCGTGTACATTATTTAAATTTGGAACGTTCTTAAATGCTGAAATAATAATTTTTGTTACAAAACTATGTATCAAGTATATTTTTCAATGTACGAAACATAATTGTGAAAAATGTTTGATTCGATACTTCGTACATAATTTCCTATTAATACACATTCGCCGTGTATTTTGATTTTTGAAATTGATAAATCTTCGATGTTATATTTAAAAATCTATCCAGACTGTCTCCTTTTCTAAACGTCGATACATCGATATACAAATACATTGATATTTAAAATAAATTTCTAGCCTTAAGCTACTAAGATTACTCGTATCGATAAATGTGTAAAATATTGAAATATTTTCAGACTTTTCATTTCAAATATTTTACATTACATTTGCATACGACAACGATGCATATTAAATTCCATAATATAGTATTTCGTATAAATTTTAATATAATCGTTATTATTAGAAAAATCTATATAAAAATTTGAAAAAGTTTTTCAAAAATATTAACGTACCGTTGTATTTTCACGAAAGTAAAATATTTTAAATTTTAGATATTTCAAAAATCGGTACATCCACTAAAGGAATATTACATCGTTCGATTTTGCAGTTCGCAATCATTCGTATAATTTTATAATCTCGAATACTTTATTCGAAATTAGAACACGGAGAAAAAGTATTTTAATAAATTGTTTTCGACTCGAACGAAACTCATGAATTTTAATATAAGTAAAAATAGCTCTCGAAGACGAAAAAAGAGTTTCGAAAATATCCAGCATTGTATTCTCGACTATAAGGCAAAAGTTCACGGTACTTTTGTTACAACTTTTTACAAATTTATATAAAAATATATTCTTAACTCGGCGCGAATAACTTTTTAAAAGCCATGGAAATATTCGCTATTCAAAAATTTAAGTATTTAAAAATTATTTAACGGTTATCGGAGGTGGTTACGTCAGCACTCCGAACTTTATTAATTTTAATCGCTACAAAAAAGTTATTTACTTTTTAGGTTATAAGAACGATCTTGGTGAAATTCTCTGGAACATAATCCACTGGTGCAAAATGAGTTGAGAGTAAAATGAAGAATAAAACAGAGACTCGAAATGACCCATTAATAAGAGTTTTAATGAAATAGCTGAAACCGTGGAAATGCATTCGTTAAAAAGTGGAGTATCGATTTGGCGGAACTTCCCGAAACATTCCCACCGAATAATTTTTTATCGGAGACACTCGTTTCCACTCGCGTCTTTCCTCCGCTCCGCTCGATGAAAAGTTCGATGAAATGCACGATGAAATGCACGATGAAATGCACGATGAAATGCACGATCAATTCCACGATCAAATCCACAATCAAATTTACGAAGACTCCGCGCCATCGCATAAGAAAGCTCGACCTCGTCTCCCCTGGCCGGAAATTTTCAATAACGCGGGAATTAAGTCATTCCGAGTCTCGGTGGGTACCGAGTTACGTCAGCCGTCGCCGTCGGAAAACTTTAATAAGGAGGACAATCCCGATTTATCGCGGCGCCGCGACCCGGCAGAGGTTTCCAAGGCACCGCTTTGGTTATGAAGCCCGGACGTAATGAAATCCTCCGTCTTTTTCTCCTTACCTGCTCGTCATTCGGAGGTGATCCTCCGCACTGGTGTGAGTGGAGCTTTGTTCTTCCCGAGAGGTCGGACGAGTTCCTGGAACGCGGGTGGTACGTCTTAATGACGCAAAACCATAACAGTAACCCTTTCGTACTTAGTCCTTCCTTTCTCATCCACTCGCGCGCCAACCTTCTTGCGAAATGTCCAAGTAGCTTCGCTCGGAGTCTGAGTAGTATTACGACACGCGAACATTTGTGCACCCGTGTAGGAACGAATCCAAGCACTCGTGTCGGTCCTTAATAGGTTATTTATGTGCATGACTTTGCATGGTAAAATTCTTTCTATGGGACTGGGAGAGTTTGCATATCATTAAGGACGTGAGTACGTTTGTGCGACCGCACGTATAAGTTGAATTATGTAAATATGCTTAGTTTAATACGTGTGCCCGTTTGTTTGTGTACGCGAAAATTTACTCGCGTACGAACATCCGTCATTTTCGTTTGTTCGCGTATAGCAATTTTTAACTTAATTTCATTCAGCTCCTACGTTTCTTTGTGCGCGAATTATTGTATATTTTTCGAATTTCTACGCCTCTAAACTTCGTTTCGATCTTTAGCGAAATTAGCGCGAATATACCCGCGTATTCGTATTTTTATCTTTTATTTTATCATCGACGCGATTCGTAGATTCGCGACGCTCTTTGCTTCCTTTTACGATAATTTCGACCTACGGGATTCGACGAATTAGACGTTCGAGAAAAAGGTCTTTACGATCGCGCGTAGATGGAAAAATTAAACGATTCGTTAAAATGCAAGATCATCGATTTACGATCAGAGTATCGAGGAAATAGAATTTTTTCCAATCCCTTTTCGTTTACGTTTCCTTACAAATTTAATATTTAACCTAAAAAATTCGAAAACGTTATTTGCGATTCCTTTATTATACATTACGAGAGTTTCCATTAACTTTCCATTAGAATTATCTTTTCGATCCATACGCCGGATAAGATAACTTTTAAACGAATAAACGCGGAACGCGAGTTTTAAAAAATAGATATTTGGTTCGTAAATATCGTAAGTATCCTTTCGTCGTTTCGCACGAATTTTCCAAACGTTGGAAAATATTTTTGAGATATCGCGTTAACTTCTTCTCAAAAATGACGAACAAAAATTAAAAACGAAAAGTATGGAATAATCAAGAATACATTTAACGAAATTTGAATACCGCGAAGAATTCCTCGGTAGACGGTTACGAGTAGGTTACGTTGATTCGTCCTTGAATCGGTGCGTTTCACCGTACACTTTGCTAGTCGAATGTTTACGTCGAATGTTTACGTCGAATGTTTACGTCGTATGTTTACGTCGAATTTAGTCGAACCGCCGCTCCTCCCGAGAAATCGAACAATTTCCAGAAAGGGCCGTTGGAAATTTTTGTCTCGGCGTCCACCTCGGATACTCGTCTTCTCCCCCTCCACGCACCGGTTTCGCGAGATAACCTGTAGCTTCGACAACGCGGACAACGTTACGGACAGTTCACGTAAACCCTAGTTTTCGTGCACGATCAGAAACGATCGACTCGCCTGAGAAGGACGGCGAAAGACGCGATCTCGTAACCGGTAAAATCTTGGGATTCGCGTCACACTCCGTCGGTAACTTATCCCCCGGATCGAACGCGAAGGCACGTAATCTATTCGACGTTAGAGTTGCTCGATTGCCTCGTAAAATGCCCGATGACATCCGCTCGACTCGATTCTCGCCAGCCGGTCTCCGATTCGCTCTGTGCGAGTGTCGCCGCGGTTCGTGGGTGGGAGGGAAAGAGAGAAGACGACTCGATCCACTTCATTGAATAGCGCTCGTTCGTGATTACGATAATGCGGGAAATTTCTCGCGGGTTCGACTTTTCTCCGACCGTTTTGCAGGGTAATGCGTACGTAGTCGGAGAAAAGACGGAGAAAAGACGGAGAGAAGACGGAGAGAAGACGGAGAGAAGACGGAGAGAATATCGCCGACTATTGGTCTTTTCAAACCGTGCGCTATTATTCCTCTGCTTATTGACGGGCTGTGAAACGATACGACGAGTATCCGACTTATCCGGATGAAATGCTTTATCGTCCAAAATGCTTTGTCTATTCGCAATTTAACGCGAAGCTCTTCGTTCGCGTTAAATCGCGTCGGGTATTTTCTTCGGATTTTCCTTTCCTTTCCTTTAATAAAAGCGCGTATCGTTGGCGTATTTTTTTACGCGCGTCTTATTCCGGATAAAGAACGCTGGATAAAGAATTTTGCGTACGAAATTTACGAATTAACGAACGTGTGCTTGTGTTACTTACAGTAATCATAAATTTCAAGTTTGTAATTCAACTTTTATCATTTGCGTATATAACGTTTTTCCTAAGTAATACGAATGTTGCGTTATATCTCGTTTAAAATTAGTCCGTAATTATAGTCAAGCTGTTTACGTATAGGGACGTATATCTTTACAAATTAAGAGACTACTTAAAACGTTAAATTATTTTAATTGTAACTCGCGAGTTGCGATGTATAATTCTTGTATTAAATTACAAGTTTTTTATACGAATAATAATAATACAAAAATTATTTATCAATGTTAATTTTATAAACGAATATTAATTTCATATCGGTTTTACAGTTTAATAACCAATTATATATTTTTGTTACAGGTAAGCTATTTTTCTGTCGTTTTATCCACCATCGTCAATTTGTAAGTCGAGTCGAAACCTATAAACTTATTATTGTATACATTTTTAATTTAAATATTATATAAATATAATTTGAATAAATTCAATTAGAAAGATTCATTAAATAATGAAATTACCGAAAAGAATTCGCTGGTAAATTTTTCAAAATAGCGTAATAATTTATTACGAGAAATTTCGTTTTGTTGCTCCTTCAAATATTTTTCAAACGCGTTCGTTTCAAAATATCGAAACGATAAACCACGTTCGATCGATCACTTCTCGATCCAAACTTAAATGTTTCGATAGCTTATACATACGCCGACGATAGAAAATCGTTCGAAAAAAAAACGCCTAGTCTCGCGAAAAAAGTGAAAAATTCGGAAGGAAAGAAATAAAAAAGAAATAAGGTAACGGACGGACGTTGCTAATATGGAAAAGTAAAACGCAGCGTAAGAGAGCGAAAGAAGTTTACTGGCCGGACTTACATTAAACGCGGGGAGTTGCGAGACTCCGGCAATGCGAGAGACGCGGAAGAAAAGAATTGCTGCTTTTATTTTCCAACGAGAGGAAATCGGTAAAAGAATCGAGAAAAAAAGAGCGAACATTGTAGGAAACTCGGCGTGAAGTAGCCGAAGAATCCAAAGGCGGAAAGGAAAACAATGCCTTTTAAGAATGAGAAGAAATAGCAACGGAATCTTAGAGGAAGAAGACGAACATCTGATGTTTTTTTAATTTTTCGATACTTTCCTGGACTTGATTTGTAGTTTTTATTTCATGCAGTATCCGATTTTTAAAAGGTTTCGTAAAGCTTGGCATACATTCGGACTTTTTTTAAATCTCGAGTGTAAGAGTGTTCGGAAACACCGATAAAATAAATACAAAATTTCGTGAAAAAAGGATAATTTAAAAGAACCGATAAAATAGTCGATAATATTTAAGAATATCTACATTTTTCACTTCGTTACGTATACGAATATAAATATGTTAAACGAACTTATTTAAAAATAAAACGTAATTTTTTGAAACTTGTATATAATATTGTGGCATTATTCGTCAATCTTTTTATAACGCCAATCATTTTACCAATTTATTACATAAGTATTTATTAGGGTAATGTTGTTGCAAATTTATACTATTAACGAATTCTTGAAACAAAACTTTTATATTACTTTACACGAAAGTTTTATTGTACGACAAATTTATTAATTAGTTGTTCGATTCTAAATATAGTAATCTAATGGATTGCAATCAACGAGGAAGTTAAGTTGTCCGTTTGTATTTTTTTCTTTGCTCCTTTGATCATCGGTTACCTTCAAAATGAAGTTTGTAACGTATATTTAATAATTTACGTCCCCGAACAAGATGAATCGATTATCCGCTATTTCTCGCCGTCGATATAATTTTGTATGGAAATGACGACGTTCTCCTTTTCTTTGGCCATTCAGTGTCGAGCGGACGATTAATTCCTGAAAGTTGTCGGCTTCAACCGCTTTAGGTGTAAATCGAAGCTTCCGGAGGACTTTCCTTTGGGGTCCAGGTTGGCCTCGTCGTGGTCCATTGTGACCTTCTTGTCCCCAATCTTCGGGAACGGGAATCGGTCCATCGTGGCTTTTTGGGCTTTTCGGATCAAGTTACCGAGCGCCAATAGCGAACGTCCGCTTCTCTCCTCTTTGATTTGGGTCCTTTGTACCAATTAAGTATTTACCGCAACAATTAAGTATTCTTATAACTATGTCTTTACTTTTACATATTTTGCTTCGATCGTAAGCGATGAGATGCTGTTAATTAATAATGTAATAGTAATTTGCGATATAATCATAAATAAAAAATTACTTTGCTCTTGACGTAATATCGACGTAATATCACATTATGCGTATTTTATTGGAATTGTTTCCTCCAAACTATGGAATGTAATCAAATTCAAAGATATTAATTTGAGTCTCGTATTCGGACTACGTCCTCGATATCATCCTTGCCAATTCTATTTCCAGGCAAATGCTCGGGACATCTCTGTTTGCTTTGGAAAATCTAAAGAAAAGCGCATACATGGTGTGAGCATTTTTTCACGAGAGATACTAGAAAAGTGCAAAAAGTGCGGAGAGCGAAGAACGGAAAGACGATGTCACGTACTCAGTCGCGGTTCTTATAAACCCCTTCCTACTCTCGGTACATAGAAATAAGGGAAGAGACCATCTCCCGAAAGAAAGAGGATACTAGTACGTTAAAGAAAACTGGAGCGAGCGAGAGAGAGAGAGAGAGAGAGAGAGAGAGAGAGAGAGAGAAACAAGCTTAAAAATGAGGATTGGACCGTGTTGCTGTTTCGGTAGTGCGATCGTAGCGTTACCTCTGCGCCATTAACTCGCAAAACTTTCCGCCTCGAATCTTGTTCTCGAGTTTCGCCCCCTTTTTGGAAGCGTTCGGAAAGATTTTTTTGTTTAGTTGTACTGGCGTTTTGCGAGTAAAGCCGGGAGAAAAAGATGCGACTCCATTTAAAACTTATCAGCGTAAATATCCAGACGGTAATTGATATACGAGATGAGAGATCTTAGCGAGTTAAGAGTTTTTGCTTGGGATGGTTTTTCAAGAATTTTTGAACGAATGTAGTAAATTAATGCTTTTAACCTTCAAAGCGTTTATATCATTTATTCGAAAAATCATGGCAATATTTTATAACGAGTTTAATTTTTTGTTTTTTTTCAAATATATTTCAAAATTTCGACAACGTTTCAAATTTTACGTAATTAATTAAATACGCAAGGTTAACAGATTCGTTAACTCGGTAATTTAACAAAGTTGCAATAATAATAAAAGCAAACGATTAAAAAAAATACGATCTCAAAAAAAAGGTATACCGAAAAAATTAGTTCTTCGCGAAAAAGATAATAAGACAAATGTTTTATCGATTACATAACCAGAAAAAACCTGATTTATCGCACATATTCGTTCACGGGTAAATAAAAATAAATAAAAATACGCGAATAATTACGGCGTATTCATACCTATTCATTTATTCGTTACAAATTTTACCGAAATACGAGTAATCCTCAATGTTCTTCGTGCATCATGTTTAATCTTTTAACAATGACCGTTCTACCAAAAAAAAGGAAGAACCGAAGCAAGAAGTAATCAGGATTGAAGAAGAATAGAAGCGTATCGAAGATGAGCAAAAAATACAAAAAAACGGAAGAAACCGAAGCCCAACTGCAATCGATATCGAGCTTCGTTTGTTTTTTCTTTTTGTCGAAAGGCTTCGATATGGACGCCTCGCAGTTGTGCTTCGAATAATCCGCTTGCGTCCTTCTTTCAGACTCGAGATTACAGCTATCGCTTCCTTTCTGTAGGTGTGCGTTACCGGTTCACCCTCTTCTCGTCGCCCTTTTTGTCTCTTCTGTTTCTTCGTTTCGCGATGATATTTCAATGTGTGGGTGGGCGCAGTCGATTTTTCCGTGCGTTCGATAACGGCACTCGCGAATTTGGAACTCGGAGTTTCGTATGTTTTCGTCGGTTCTCGTCGATCGAATCACTCGAATATTCGCGATGAAGCGAGTTAATGTGCACTGTGCGAGCAAAACTGGGAGGGAGAGATTTTCCGTTAAATATTTCGCACTATTCAAAAGTGCGGAATTCGATGCAAAAAATTTTACGGAGCTGGCACGCGATAAAAATTATGATGAAAACTAGATTTCATAAAAAAGTTAAATTTAAGTATAATAATTTTATTTTATTATTTTATTCAAATTCGATAATAACGATGTTTTAAATGAAGTTTTTATAGTAAAGTGCATCGAATAGATTTTATAGTGCCGTAATATATAATTTTGAAAACTCCAAGGTTTCATAAAGTTTTTATTATACCTCTTTTATTTAGAAATTATATTGAAAATGTTTTAATTGTTATATTACGATAACGCTAATTAACTAGCCTAATCGAATATTTGAATGCAAAAGACTACCAAGACTTTTTTCTATAAACAAATTTTTCGATACGGTTTCGCGCAATTATCGGATATAATCTAAACGAGTAGGCGAACTTGTATTATCGTAGTAATTACAATTCGAAAGGTTAGAGTAGAATGTACGTGTAAATTAAATGTAAATTATAATTATATTCTATTCGATAAGCGAATGAAGAATTTCAAAAGTCAAAAGTTTTAGAAAAACTTTTTACGTTCGTATTAAAATGAATTAATTTTCGATTCATTTAAATTATTTGTATCAATTTTAAGTTTATAAAAAATTTTTATATTTACATTTATGAATTTTTATAAATAATTTAGATGGTAACGTAATGTTTTATACAATAATCTGGAATAACGACGCGTAAAATTTATGAATATTTTTGTACATTTCGATCTCGTAATTTCGATCGATCGAATATTTTATACATATTCAAAAAGCATCCTAGGTTTGAAAAATACCACTAATTATCGGAAAAATGATAAGTATTCTAGAATTTGAAGACACTAAAAAAGTAAATTTTACATTAAACTAAGATGTTTTGAAAAAAAATGATTTCACGGTCAAAAGATATTTTCTTTTATTGTCTAATAAAATGCTACTTATCTAGATAAGAAATATAAAGTTGCGCGTCGTGATTCTTAGTCTCTGTAATAAGCTGTTGAATATTAAATAATTATTTAATTTGATTTAAAAGTTGATAAATCGTCGTTGGACTCCGCCGCATTTTATCATCGAAAGCTATATTATTTTTTATTACAGTTTACGACAGGATAAAGTCGCACTCGGTTAATTGTAAATACCAATTGTAAATACCAATTGTAAATATCAACTAAATAGCGTAGGTTCTGTTAGAAAGACGGTGAAAATGCAAAAAGCTAGAGGAAAATTAATAAGGAGGAAATGACGCGTGTCATTTTAAAGGAAATAAAGTATATTTAAAGCCCGCGGATATAAAAGGCTAAAAGGCTCGTACCTGGCGTATTACGATTTCTCGCTCATATTTCGCGTACGGCCGTTTCTTCCTTTTTTCCTTATTGCGCCACTTCTTATCTGCTGGTCTCATTCTTTAGCCGGGCCATCCCGTCCCCGTTTTTCTCGGCCGCCTCCGTCTCCGGCTCCGGCTCTATTGCATATTTCGTTTTACGGCGCATAACAGGACTCGCCGGCTTCTTAACCCCTATTGCCTCTGCGCGCCACCATTTTACCGCCTGGGGAATCGATCTCGCGCGCGAAAATGGCCGCTATCGTTTTTGCTGCGTCTGAAGCATTCTCCTGAGAATTTTACACTGTTTTTTATCTTTCTTTTTTCTACGAAGGAGTTTCCCGATAGTAGCGTTATTATGCAATGTCGTGGATAACGTAATATGCTGACGGCCTGTATAATTTTTAAAGAATAAGGTAGTCATTTTTCTCCCAAATATTCGCTTCGCTTACGAATTAAAATTCGCGCTCGTCTTTGCGCTCGTCTTTGCGCTCGTCTTTGCGCTCTCTCGCGTAATTAATTACTTTTCTTCTTAAATTTAATTTACTCCTTCTAATTTCTTAACGTCTTCTTTACATTTTGTATTCTTAATTTAATGTTCCCATTTTAGCGATGAATTCTTGTCCCGAAAACTCCGTAATACCAACGAATAAAAATATATCTACGATTATTCGATAGAAATCTCATATAAATAATCCCCAATTTACCAATTTGAAACGCATTGTTAAATTTTCTCGTAATGAAACCAAGAACATAAAATGTGTAGCTATTTTTTTACGATCGTTATTTAAATACCGGTTAAAAGTGAATTTCGTAATCATTTTTAAGGAAATTTTTACGTCGTATATTTAGCAATTTCAGTTTATAATTATACTTTGAAACGCTCGATAAGAATATTTAACGTTTATGTTAAAAACGATAGTTTTATTTAAATTTTTAACCTATACATTTTATTAGCAAGAACGTGAATATTTCGCGTCTAACGAAGGTGAACGCCTCTTGACACTTACGAAAATGTCCTATCAACTGTAAATTGTTTAAAAATATATGGAGAAACGTGGATCGTACGTCCGATGATCGCGAGTACTTATTTTACGAATTAACAATGGAGAAAAGCCGAACAAGCGTCGTTTTGGAACGAGCCAAAATTCGGGTAGAAGTTACCCGAAATGACGCACAAGCCGGGCATTGGCACGGAAACATAAAACGATAGAAGGGTGGAAAAAAGAAAAAGGAAAAAACAGAAAAAAAAGGAAACCTAAACAGAAAAAAGAACGTTAAAAGTTTTATCGTCGAATAGGTGTCCTAATTACCGCAAGTTTCACACCGCGAAAAGCAGGCGAACGGGCGCCGGCGATTAAAATTTATTGTGAACCGTCGAGCTAATGACAGAGTCGTTGATGCATAATTTATCCATAACTGTGCACTTAACTATCGCAAACTGTACTTAAGCGGTGGTCACCCTGTTCCACTAAGCTCCACTAAAGTTGCATCTGCTCATTGTACGGGTAGGTTTAATTTTGCTGTTCATTTGCGCTACTACATAATTCAGGTGAGTCAAAATTAAGAAGGGCAGCGTCACCGGCACGTGAACACGGAAATTAGATTACGGCTCTAGCAAAGAATTTTAATTCGGCAAGGAACTTTGAGAACTGTTCTTAATACGTTATGAAGATCATCAACTTAATGCATAGCGAGGAACGACGATTACGCTCTTAAGATTCGAGGGGTCAAAGTCAACCAATCTATTTTATTGTTATTATAGAATACGAATCATTTATGCCGAGAATTTTAAACCTTACACGATTTATTCGAATATTTTGACGCGTGAGTTTATTGCAAAGCTATCGTTTAATATTGCTTACGAATAACGGGAAAATCTGATTTTAGTTAATTTAAAAATACCCTATACGCACGCACCGAATATATATAATGATTTTTTAAATACTATCGCCTTTTACGATCGTTGTCGTTAATAATGTATTTATAATTCACGTTTATCCTGTAGATCATCCATTTATCATTAAGAAAAGTTTTAAGTTCACGAAATAGCGATTATAAAATTATTCTTTCGAATTAGAACTTAATTTTAATTTTATTTCCTGCGACGAAATAAAGTGTTTTCTTCAAACTCAACGAATTATGTTTAAAAAGTTTTAATTCGGTTCGTAGTATTCCTGATTTTAAATTTATATTTTTTATACGTTAGATTTATTTTTACTACAAACTAAACGGTAGGATTTCTCCTTTTCTATGAAAAATAGTAAAATCATTTTCTAGATATTTACATATATCGATTTTCTTTGTTCAGTTTGGATATAAAATGAAAACATTTTATAAAAACGTATTGTAAAATCATACGAACGTGATACTAAATATTTTGATAAAAAATTATAATATTACACGTTATGGTTGAAAATAAATAAAAAAAATTTACCGCAACGAATTATTCATTTACCGTATCGTTATTCGTTTTATCTATAAAAAAAAAGGAATTTAACGAGTTTCATAAAAGACCTCACTTTTTCATTTTATATTTAAAAGGTAGCTAATTTCCTTAAATCGTTTCCCTGCAGATAAAAGGTAGATGTTGCTTAATTTTCAAATTACTATAACATATTCCAAAATAATCTAAATCAATGTTGGGCATCTTGTTCACCTTCCTGATTCGTATGGTTCACTGAATCTATTACACTAGTTATTTAGATATAAATCTCAGGTCATTCATTATGATTTACTTGGTGCTTGGCAACGACGCCATACACCCCATACTTATACTTATATGTTGGTGATTTTACTTTTATTTGTCATAAAGTGAAGTCTTTTGACCTTTTCTATTAAATTATGGTCTACGTTATTAAATTTTTAATAGTTTATAAGGTTAACTACTAAAAAATATCCTTTGCGTAAACTGCGGACATTCTTGAAAAACAATTTATTACAACCCTTTCTCTAAATTATTTCTTCAGCAGGTACCTATTAATTTAGATATTAAAAAAACTAAAAATATATCATACGATATAAAATTTTTAATATACACAAATATGTTTATTTTAACGATAAACTTATTATTTATACTCGAACGAATGTTTCGTTATAAAGAAGTTCACAATGAAAGTTACGGCATATTAACAGATTATACTTTTAATAAAATAGTATCCTTGTATCGAGATTATAAAGAATATTTGAATAAAATGGGTATTTAAATTTTAGGAAATCTTTAATTTGTAAAATTTGTCGATCGTATTCATTATAGGGAATTATGATGGAAATATGAGGGAGATGAATTTTCGTTTTCACGAAATATCAGCTTCGATGTTCGTTTAATTTTATAATAATAATTATAATTATCATTATATTATTCTCGTGCGATCGTCCATATATATGTATCTTTGTAATTTATAGATACTCTAACTGTGTTCTTTTAGATCTTTTCTATAGTTAAATTTGTTTAAAGTTAAGATTAATGCACATAAAAAGCTTTAGTAAATACAATTATTGTAAATTTTTTACCATTTATATAAAAACACGTGTTAAGATATATATTTTTAAATATTTCTCATTTTTTTATATATCATTGAACATATCGGATATAGAAAGAACTTATAGAATGATTTTTCGCTGAGTCTTTCGGTAACTTTAATGTATAATTAAAGATTTAATCGCAAGATTATTCAAGTTTTAAGGACGGTTGAGTCATGCATGTATCTAAAGTAACGAACATTTTTACTATGCGTACGTACATTTTACTGTCTCCCTACATAACCAGTTCCCCATCATTATTCCCATAAGCTATCATTACCTTTCATGCCGGATACGCCGTTAGACGTTCGAGGGTGTGTCAGATCGTAGGAACGAGTTACACTGAACAAGAACACTCTTCTGATTTTTTTTTGAATAGCATTGTGAATTTTGCTCAATTCGGTGTTTACCGTCATTTCGCGCTACTTAGCTTTTCGCGACCTTCTTTTCCGATTCACTGCATTCGAATAAGGCTTAAGTTGTCAAATGTGTCAATTACTTCTTTCGCTCTATCGATCGGAACTCTCTTTTCATCGACTACACTTATTAATTTATCGTCTACAAGGTTCGCCTTTCATTGGGTAGTTGACCGTTTAAATGTCTCTTTTGTAAAACGCACAACCGATCGATTACAATGTTTATAAATCAGCATAAAATTAATAAATAGTCATTTTTGAAGGTTAAATTTTCTTAACGCTTAAGATTTATTTGTTTTTCTAATTTTGAATCTTCGAACGGAGCTTTTTTTCATCGGATAAAAATATCTGGTTACGAGTTGAGTCTTTCAAATAATTTTAAATTATTATTTAATCTTTTTTCCAATATTTACACTTAAAAACCTTCATCTGCGATGAATATTGAATTTTTTAATTAAGGGATGTCTAGTATGGATGCGATGCTGTTTCATTGAAAAATCGCAATCCTTAAACCCTTTCTGATTTTTGAAAAGAGTCTGTAATATCTTCTTATCTTCGTCTCATTTATCTTCATTCTTAGGTAACATTCAGAAGTCGGATAAGACTTATTTCTGTTACTAGGATATAAAATTCTGATCTTGTAATATTTGGATATTCTTAACTGATATCAAAGTCTTGAATATCGAATGAATTATTCGATGATCTTTAGATGATTTATATTTTCGAAAGAGTGACATTCCATTCGACCCGACAAACTATTTTTCTTTAAAATTTGAGTAATTTTGCATTAAAATATGCGTTAATAAAAATTATCGATAACCTTATTTGTGTTATTAATAACAAATTCTAACTTATTATTCATTTTTTAAATATTTCATTTTCAGATTAATTTTTAGATACAATAAAAGCAGATTTTCGTATATCAAAATATTTGAACATACAAAGTTAATTTTAATCGATCTGCCAACTATGAATAAACATCAGATAGAACATTTCGAATTTAACCTGATTTAAATATAAATGATAGATAAATTTATGCATAATTCTATTAAATATTGATAAGAATTTTAACCAATATTTGTAAATAATTTCAGTTATAAAAATTTACTATAAATAAAATTTCGAAGATTATAGAATTGACAGTTCGTGTACTTAGAGATTATTTCTTTTATTAAAAATTGCTTTCTTAATCTGCTTTTAATAAGTACTAATAAAATGTACGTGGTTAATTAAATACTCTATATCATAGTCAATATTTTAATGTATTCAACATTAATTTAACGAACTGTACCCCATCATTAAATACAGCCTTTAATTTACATTTTTTCTTCTTTCATTTTAGTTTGTTCGCATTCTTCTTCATTTCTTTTAGCTCTCGACCGTTTTTCCTCTTTGAGACGACTTTTCGCATCCCGACTCTTTCGTTCTTCCTTTTCCTCTGTCTACGACACTATACAACACCACCGATTCATTCGAGTTTTCATGGGACTCTGGGATTATAAGAACACGATGTCGCAAGTGTTGCCTTACGCCTGGGCCGTTACATTATTTTTAATTAGCGCGAAGCCAGACGGAATTTTTGAACCATGGCATTAAAAGTTCTTATAATAATATGATGTGGACAATAGTAACGAACAAAGCGCTACTCTCGTTAAGTTCATGTATTCATTATTATCTAATTTATATATATTTTTACCTATACGATAATACATATCAGAAATTTTTGCATATAAATGTAGCAGATGATTCAAGATAATTAAACTTTTATATAATATGTTTTATTATTCTTTACGATCGATATTTTTCACTATTTACCAATTTATTATTTATTTATTTCTTAGAAATAAGATAATTGACTTTTTTTCATAAACATTTTGATAAATTATTATACGATCAGTCTTGATACGATTAAAAAAAAATTATATTTTGGAATATGATTAACATTATTATACATTGCAGAATGAACATTAAAAATTGTATACGTGAGTAGCAAGTTACGTAAATTTATAGAATAAGTTAAGGATGCCTTTAAATTTTTTATAAATATAAAATATTTAAAATTTTTCTAATTTTTGTAAAAAAGTAGATATTTTATTAAAATAAAGCATTTTCGTATCGATCAACCTCGAAACAACGACTCATATTTTTAGACGTTATTCTCCATTAAACCGATATCTTCTTTCGATTTTCATTAAAAGTTATGAATCTACGTTACTCTTTCCTGTAAATATATGCGACTACTTTTTTTCCCTCGGAAAAAAGTCTTATATCCTTCTGTTTCCGAAGACTTATTTCAGTAGCTTGCAAATGAAAGAAACTACGAGATACGAGAAAAATACATTGGCTAATTAAGAATGCGAATGTGACGTTCGGCTTCGGTCTTCGTTTCTGCATCTTTTTTCAATCTCTAGCTTCGCTCCTCTTTTCTCTGCCATCCCTCGCGTTTGTTCGTCGTATATTTTAAATTCCATTTATTCATAATTCATAAGGAGGAGGCGACCACAGTTGCCGAGAGAGTTGCATGCGTATTCATTTTTTCCTCTTTTCGAAAATCTTTTTTCATTTTTTTTTCTCCTCCGTTGCTCGAAAATATTCCCTCCCCTCGAGAGTTAAATAGACGGACGAGATTTTACTTTTCGTTCGCTTCCAGAGACTACCACTACAACCAGTAATGTACGTACGAGCATGTATTATATATTAATTAGTGGCACTACGAAATTTTTACAAATATCCGTTGCGCATTAATTTGGATGTTAAGGTGCTAATTTAAGAATTATTATTGAAATTTACAGAGTCGTCGTTTTCGAAAACGGTTCAAACGTGAATTATATACTTTATAAGTTAATATAAGTTAATATCATCCTGCTGGATGAATATAACTAACCGAAATAAATTTCATTCTTTCTAAGTTCTATTTAATTCTAATAAAATATATCCGAAGTATGCGCAAATTTTAATTTAACCAACGCGATATCATTAAGTTTTCGATATGTTTCGAGAATACGACTTTATTGAATTCGTAGAGAAATTGAAGTATTTTGTATTTCAAATATTTGTATTTTGATTTTCATGAGGTTCCAATTTTTCGTAGAGTAAAATAAACGATAGAAGGAAAAACGTAACGATCATCATTTTATATCAAATGCTTATCAGAATATTGAGTTCTTCCGAGTATAGAAGGTAATATCAAGATGAATTAGGTCGCTTATTTCTTTCAAACCGAACAAATTACCAGATTTTTTAAGATAATATGTATAAAAAACTAGTTTTCACGCAAGATAGCAAAATTTGAACCTCCGTACAATTTAAATTAGCTAAAAATTTTGTATAAGTACGTAAAATGAATATCTAAAAGTTATATATTTTAAAGTCTAGTCATTTTTAAATAAATATTTTCAACGTACTTTTAAAAATATGATTAAATTATCTTTCGTGATACCAAAATTACGATTGTATTTCCATAAATTTCATTATTTGCGTTGTACCCGTAAAGTACTTACATTGATTTTCTTATTATTTAATAATATGATTTTTTTATGAAGCAATTTTTATAAAATTAGTTTTATATATAAAATACTTTCGATAGATTTTGTATAAAAAATCAATATGTGTCGGGGAAATGAAAAATTATATTTAGAACGAATTCAGTTAAATTCATAAACGACACAAGAATTTTATTTATCTTGGACAAAATAATTATGTAGATAAAATAACATTCCTTACAATTATCGATTTTATCGTAAAATGGATCGCGTTTATCTTCCATTCTACCAATGGATATCAATTTTAAAATAATAACGTCCATCGAATAATCGTAAATTAAATGTCTTGGATGCGATTTAACTTCTTTATCGTAGTAATTAAGAGAAGCGTACAAAGTGCAATTAAAATTAAAATTGAATTCGTACAATGAAATGAAACTAAATTCGTCTACCGTCGTATGCGACTACATTGAATAAACCAGGAGAGTTCGAACGTACGCCTCGTTTTCTTTTGTATCTCAAATACGTTGCTCGAAGATCAAAATTTCACGTACACATTTAAAAATACATAAGATGCTAAGACAATATCCGCTTTTCTTACGAGGCTCCATTCGTACGCAATTTTCGTTACGCTCAACCTTACCTCTTACCTTATTCGACCGAGAATAAGCCGTTTTCAATATTTCGAGCCACGAAATTTCCAAATCTAAATATTCATGAAAGTCTCGTAAGTGCGCGTGTCCAAGCCGGCTTCAAAGAGACATAGACTAGCCAATCGTTGCTTACGAGCGGCTCGTAAGAAAATTCCTCCTCCGAGACCTCCGAGCATTTTGCGAACGCCTTATAACGGGAAGAATATCGATTATAGCGTCGCTTTGATCCTAAATGCATAATAGAGGCTGCGCCTTAAGTGATCGTCGGGCAAAGTGCGATCGCTCCTTGGGGGATCATCGTTTTCTCGGATACTTTTAGTGCAACCCAGTGTACACTTGGACCTGCCTTTTCCCAGGATAGTCGTATAAGCGCGGGGCAAAACGGGTGACGGCCGCTCATGAAACCGATTATCGGTCGGTGCACCGCCTGCGATTCTCTCCGCGCGTCGTCGAATAAGAATACCGGCACGAGTCCGTAAGCATATAACGGCGAATCGATAACGACGTCGCCGGATCGGCTCGAGATCGTTCCTCTCGCTCCTCTCGCTCCTCTCGCTCCTTTATAACGAGTATCTATACTTGGGCATCTGTGCGTGCGAACCTTATCTCGAGTGAACCCCGGCTAGGAAAACTCGTCGAGAGATGCTTTTAAAAAATGAATCGCTACATTTTAAATCCAATACTTTTCGGATGATTCTTTCGCGACGGGTTTATGTATTTTTTTTTTTTTTTTATATCGACGTCTATCCAAACGCGTCGAGCATTTTAATATTTACCAATTATTTGCGGTTGAAAACTGATTTAATTTTTTCCATTATTCGGGTACGTTTAATTTATTATTGTATTATGTGATCAAAGACTCGTATTTTTCTACGAGGGTTCGCGTTAAAGTTACTCAAACATGTACGTATAATAACGATAACAACAAAAACAACAGTAATAATAATAATAATTGGAACATAGATGGAAGCGTAATTCTGGATTCTTTTTTTTCGAACTTATTGCCGCATAAATAAAAGTTGAGCAACTTTTACGATCGTATTTTCTTCGGTATTATTCTCTATTACTTCATAAAGTAAAATTACTCGTTTATGAAATAGATAGCCTAATTCCACAGAATTGTATTTTTGATAATTTTATTTATATAACACTATTACCGTTTATTTATAGAAATTATTTATTTAGAAATAGCGAATAAATTAAAATTACGGTACTTGTGTACTGAATAATATAAAACTATCCTCGAACGGTAATTAAAAAATTTTTAGAGAGTAGGGAGGAGACAAATAAAGAGCAGAAGTAATTTGTCACGTTAAACTGTTAAATGAATAAAAAGTGTTTAAGTAACTCTAACTCAAACTATTTATACAGAGTTGAAATTTATTTTTAATTTATGTCGAAAGTTTTAGTACGATCAAAGAAGCATTTATATCAATTATACTTTTAATTATTAAATCAACAATAATATTAGTAGAACATTAGACAAACTACTTCAACTAAACACGTTAATCGGTAGAATAAAGTTTTTATCGAGTTTCGATAAAAATACTTGAAAAGAAACGTTATACAAAATTTTTTTTTGCTATAATTTCATCATTTTTTAAAAATCTTTAAAAAGTAACGCGAGGAAAGTTTTTTTAAACGTTACAGTCCTAAACGTTAAATCAATACGTTCTAGGAACGCGGACACTAAAAGATGGATAACACCTCTGATATATCTTTACAACAAATCTCTTATTCGTAGTTTATTTTTTATTTAATAGACCCTCGTTCGACCGGTAAAGGTTATTATATTGTTGGAACGGAGTTGGATGTTTTTGGTTGTAAAAGCTGATCGAAAATGAAAATGATGAACATAGACAAGAATCTCGCAAGTGGTTTAAAAATCAGTTTATCGGACTCGTCGATTTTCGTCAAAGAGCTCAAAAGTCATTAGATCGTTGGAGCGCGATCCTCAGGTGTCCAAAACAGCCTTAAAACCTCGATGAAAATCCGCAGAATGAAGTTGGCGAGCGGAGAACGCATTTACGAGAAGTAATTTTCGTTTTTGAGAGCAGAGCAGAGCAGAGCAGAGCAGAGCAGAGCAGAGAGTGGCTTCGGTGGAAAAGGAAAACCCCGGTGCGATATTGCGAGTTGACCTCTCCCAAGACGCGAGGGAATGCCTCTGGGGCCCCTCGGAAAATTCCGGCCAGCCGAGGAGTCCACCGGGAAATGAGAACCGTGTCTCCTCTCACTCGCTCTTCTCTCGCTCTCTCTCGCTCCTATCCCGCTCTTCCAGCCTCTTTCTTTTTCTCTTTATCTCGTACTCCCTGCACCACTTCCAATTAAAAGTTACGCTGCGGCCGCTACCGAACCGGAGTTAATGAAGGAAATAGAGAAACTGCATTCCCGTCGGCCACCCGTTTTTTTCTTCTAATTTTGTTTCGTTGGGAAAGTCCCTCGAAGCCTCGCGTTCCTTCTCATTGATTTTTTGCGCTTTTTCCTCGGTTCCATCGGCTCCTCTCTCTCCCTCTCTCTCTCTCTCTCTCTCCATTCTCTCGCGGAGGGACTCTTCGAAAAAGAAAGATGTAAAAACGTGGCGAAATAAATAAAAAAAAAGGCACCCTGGGAGCTTGTAGATCACTTGCATCGGACAATCGCTGCGGCAGATTGCACGCGTACACGCGCATATTTTTTTTGTTTTAAATTTTTTTTATTTTCGTACACGCGCCCTCTCTCTCTCTCTCTCTCCTTCCGGCTCCACTTTTTATTACTTTTTTTCATTTTTCATTTATTTTAACGCGGCGGTATGGAAAAAGGGAGTCTCGAGATTTGCGCGGATTCGCTTTATTTATGGGAATCGCGAGGAACGTTCGCGTATGGGAAAATTGCGAGATTGAGGGTTATTAATTTGAACATTTTTTTTTATACGCGTGTCGAGAACAGTTGGCCGGTCGCTTGCTTTTTCCACCATTTCGGGAGTACGCGAGATTGGAGAATCGAGCAATTTAAAGTTGTTTATGAGTTTACCTTGTCCTTTCCCCTACGCAACTTTATAATTTTATTTTTGAATGAATAATTTAAGAACCCGAATTAATTATTTGCAGTTGTCCACCATTTCGGACGAAAAGTGCATTGTAAGAGTAAATTCAAGCGAAACGCGTGGCTAAATTATTTAATTTAACCTTTCGATTGCACCTATTACATGTAACGACATTCAACGCGTCCATATATATATATTACAAATTTAGAAAATGGCAATTTACGTAAACGTATAAACGTGTGAATTTTGATCGGTCGATTATCGCTCAACGAGAATTAATATTTATTTATATTTGGATGCGAGTTTCTTTACCCGTAACATTGTTTGAAAATTTTCAATCGTGAACATCGAGAAAGTTCGTTTTCAACTAGAGATAACGAGATAAAAGGATTTTAAACGTATTTCGAACGTTAGGCAATTTCTAATGTACGTTATAGATTGCTAAGGTATAATTATAAAATAATATTTAGTTAAAACTAATGATAATTATCGGTAATAAAATATTTATTTTAAGTTTATAATAATTTTAGGTTATGCAACGTAAATTTATATTTTTTTTTTCAAATTTTTCGGATGAACGGAAATAAAAGGTTTTTCGTAAACGCTGCGTTTTTTTATATCAATTTTTATTTACGACTTTAATTAATACCATTTATAAACAGATTGAAAGAATAAATATAGATTTTAAACGTACCAACTACAAATGTATTTAGCTAAATAAATTAGTGAAAGGAACCAAGTGTTGACATCGAACAAAAATTCGCAAGAATATTCGATAAACTTGACCAAAACATTACATCGGGTTAAAACGTGAAACACCGCCATGAATAGTTAGTGCACTGCTAATTGCATTAACGGATGAACATGTACATCCTTTTCCCTTTTGGTTTACTTGTTTCCATCGATGCAACCGTACCCGTCGCTTCGTATTTTTCTTTCGGATGCAGAGATGTACAATTGGTATATATAAATATTCAGGCATTTATCGATGACCGAGCGGAGCGAATATTTCTCTAATGCTCGGCTTTGACTTCGTTTATTCTACCAATCCGCCTGAACGAACTCTTTAGTTTTCATTTGAAAATCATTGTCTGAAAAACGAAAGTTACGCTTATTAAAATTGTGGAAATTGACGATAAATCGTGCGACTGTTTTTCTCGCTATCGACGATAAATAATGAAAAAGTGGAGCATTGCTTTTAACTCCCATAAAAAATATATCATATTGTCATTAACACATAAAATTTTAAACACTAGAATTATTATTGAAAATTAATTTATTTTTTTGTTGCGATATTTTAGCTTCAGAATATTTTATTTAAATAATATACGTGTAAAAGTACATTAAAACGTTGGAATATCGTTTCGTGTATTTTAACGATAAGACGACTAGAATTTATTAATTTTTATTTCTTCTAATTCCGATTTTAAAATGTTTCAAAATTTATAAACTTTCATCCGAATAATAACCATTCGTGCGTCGAATCGATAAATTAATTTATAATTAAACAGAAGTTAATTTTACATTAGATTTAACGATACTCTCGTTATAACTATAATTTATAATATGCAAAGTATATAACTTTTCATTTATAAAATAAAGTACAAATTATATTAAGCAATTACAAACTTTTCGTCGTTAGTGATGCGATTAGTTTAAACTTCTACTACTTTATAATGAGCATATAAAAGACATATTAAATTATTTTAGAGCATTTTAATAAGAAAATGTAAATGCTTTAAATATAACTACATTAATGTTGCATATTATTAATTACTTTTAAAAGACTCTTATAGTTATTATATTAAATAAGCCTTCTCTCATTCGAAACAAGATTTTAATATAAATTAAACAAAATGTAATCTAACGAGTGCGTTGGATATGTAATTAAAATAAGTAGTATAAGTAGTATATATACTACTGTACTACTGTAGAGTAAGCGTAATATCTATAGGGTTATTTTATCTATTAAATTTATTTCCACAGTTTCGTTAATCTTGAGGTTAAAATTATAAGGAAAGAGGTATCGGGTGTAATATTAAAAAAGAAACGTAACGATATCCTTAACATTATCCACAAAGATTTATTACCCAAGCTCGAAAACTCCTCGCAAGAAAGCCACGGTAGGCTCCAGGCGTACATAACACAGTAGATAAATCAATTAACTAGAAGCAAATTGTCAGGCCTGACTTAAATTTGTGACAAACTGGTAGATTCGCTGTCCCGTATCCGCACCATATCCGCTCGTAGGGGTAGATCCAGCCGAGCGAATCGTCGGCGGTGATCCCCCGGATCGGGACCCGCTGGTTGCCAAGGACGTCTCGAGGAGCAGCGCCGACCGGTAGGGACCCTTGGAAGTACCGCCTCCTGGGTACACAGCGTCCTACACTAGTATTAACGCGCGTTTTACTTACGAGGGCGGGAAGACATTTGGATGGAGATTTAAGGTACGCGCAACCGAGTGGAAGGACGGCGACGATATCGAGCGGATAACGCGAGCGTTTCGATACCGGAAGTGGGTATTCTGGGATCTCGCGGATTTGCATCCCATCGATCTTCGTGGCCAGGAAGAGGTTCTCGTACTTTTTTTCGTTTTTTCCGTCTTTTTCGTCTTTTCCTCGCGCCTGTAATTCACGGCGACCGAAATTTTTTTTTTATTTCGAGCGGATTTGCCTACGAAGATTTCCGTCGTTACAGTGAGACGGAACAACCCTGAAAAACAGTTGATTGGAATCTTTAGACGACTTAACTATTATTTTAGTTTTTAGACATTTTTCGGATCGATACGCATAGCAGCCAATTTGAGGAGTACTTTATTAAAATAAACTCGTTGTGTTTACTGTAATTGATTCGATTTTTTGTATTTATTTATTTACTTTACTCTATGGATATCCATCTTTCGGTATAGTTCGTTGGATAAATAGTTCGTAACTCCGCGGGCCTCTTTCGATAAATAAAAGTAAAATAACGTACGTTAAACAAAATATCGAGTTACGTTAAAAATTTTATTTCCATGAGAAATGTATATCCAAAATAAATTTATTTTCTCTCGTTTCGATATCCTCGGTTAACTAGAACATATTCAACTTTTAATATAAACATTTTGAAACATTAAAAGTTACATGCATCGTTCGATAATAAGTATTGCAAACTATGAAAACCTAGAAAAGTTGAATATTTATATTTTACGTATTTCGAATTTTTTCGATAGTCGAGCTATGCGGCACAAAATAAACAGAGTTACGCATTTTAATATAAGATTAAAAAGTTTTTGCTACTTTATTCAATCGTGTAACTTGTTGAAATAATTGTAGAATCAAATGTAGACTTTGGAAAAGTTGCCGACGCAGGTGCAGATAACCGATCCACCGCAAAACTTCTCCCTTACGCTCATACACTTATGTGTATCACCGCCACGGGGTTTTAATAGTCTAACGATAAAGCTATTAGTCTTTATTAATTCCTAAGTACGAGAATAAAAGTTTCACGAGGCTGAAATGGTCGTCGCGGTCTATGGAAAACTTTGAATGGAAACGGGTAAGCATTGGCTCAGTGCGTTAAAAGCGTGTGCAATTCCTGCCTTTAAAACCTTTATATTCCAGAACAAATGGCGCGTAGTTAATATTCATTAGAACGGAACATCGATTTATTCGAAACGGAAACCAAGATCAAACGAAACGAATTCTAGTTTATGCTAAGAATTCATTGTTTACGGTATTTCGTTACCACCATGTAAATCACGAATTTATTTTAAACCCAAAAAATTACGTTCGCGCGTATTTTCAAAAATATCCGGTGACGCTTTATTTTTGAAAAAATAAAAGCACTCGGTGTCAAAATTCTTCGTAGAGAAAATTTTGCTTCGAGACGAAAAAGAAATACTTTGTAAGTTTAATTTTAATTGCATTGTTTACCCGTAAATGCGACGCTGGTAAAAATAAATTTATTCCTAAAACTGTTACTCTAAATCAATAATATACGTTCGACCGAGTATCTAATATTTTTAAATTATTAAAATTTAAAGAGGACAAGCGTATTTATTTAATAAAGTCAAAGGTGCAATGCTCACTTTTCTGGCTTGATGCCCAACGAGAATCGTGGCTCCAACGGGAAGAAGACTTCACATATTTTCGTATCCTTTAGCTTTTGCCGTGTCATTTCGCGTCGACATCCATTCGTCGCTATTCGTTGTCGAATGCAGCGATTCAATTAGTACTTTTGAAAGTCGATGATAAGGACTCTCACCGCCGAAGAAAGGTACAAGCAGGATATAAAAACATAAATAAAATTCGAATCGAAGATTCAAGACATCGAAAAGTATTATCGTAGGATAGCGAAATGTCAGTATTCGTATAAATATGAAAATTATATATACGTTTCGTAAGTTTTTATAAAACGTTTTATAAAAGTAAAATGGATCTATTGTTGAATATAAAAAAGGATCATTTTACGCAGATTGATACAAAGCAGGTTTTTTATAGTTACATCGATATCGCGCGTTTCGATCTCGCGTATCCGAAATCGCGTAATTTTTAAACAACTTACTCCTCGAATACGTTAAAAGTTAAAAAATACAGCCATAAATATTTGGAACGCAGATTGAAAATGGCATTAAAAGCAAATCGATACGGGAATATAACTACGGTTGAGTTTTAAGAACGTTCACAAAAGCTATGAAATACTCGATACAAAAGAAGAAAAGACGAACGAAAAAAACATATTAAAAAAAAAGAAAGGTATCTCGAGGTTTTCCGTACAGAAATCTCCGAGTTCATCCGGGCGTGCCTTTTTAACTAAAGCTCTCGGTATCCTTTGCCGTTCGGGCTATCGAAAACTCTCCGTTTTGCCTCGACAACGAAATCTCGGGAGGCACCCGGACACAAAACGTCAAGGAACGGAATCGTTAAAGCTTGTGATAAGTTGGGAACAAATTTCACGTTAAAGGACCAAGAAGGGAGGACGAATTTCTGGAGTGCCCTCGACGTGGCTGCATCACGGAGAATGGAAGAACTCGGATGAGAGAAATAAAAGAGGAGGCTGGGCATATTATCGGTAAACATCGCCTCCGTGCTTTTCCTTTTTCTCCAAACTCGTATCATACGATCCAGGAGCCTTAAATTTCTACGCTCATCGCACTGGAAGTAAGTAGGAGTTTGCGTAAATACAGAACGCGTAGTTGCTATTATTCTACCGCTTATTTACGGACCAGTCGAATGTCCGACGATAAGATGTCGGTAAAATCGAGCCTCGAGGATATATAAGCCGAGAGGATATATATATCGTTGGATCATTTCGGCTTGTTTACTGTTTAATACAATGATACTCGAGGGAATAAAACTTGAATAAAACTTGAATAAAACTTGAATAAAACTTGGATTCTTTTAAGAAAATAATTATGTGGTTGGAATATATTTATGTTGTAATGCTTAAGTGTTTACAATAACAAAGTACATTTGCGATAAATATTCATATCGGAAGTCTTAGAATCGACGCTTATGATGAAATTTATCGGTCGTTTAACGCTTCGCTGTTAATTTTACGTATTCGAAGATGATAATTGACGACCGTACAAAATTTATATTTTTCACTTTTTTTATAGGAAATTAAATTCACGATTTCACCTATTAAATTTATTCGACTAATTCGCAAACCACGTACTGGAAAATTAATCGCAAAATATTTAAATAAATAATATTTGGTACATTAATTAGTAGATTAATTAGAAACCGTGATCGAAAATTAAATTCAATCTGTTAAAAATATTGTTCGAACTTACTTTAATTATTTTTGTCTTTTTTTTTAATTTGTCGCCGATACATCTGAAGCGATAAGTACTTAATTCGAATGAATATTATTTTTTTACGATTTCATAAAACTTTGAAAAATAAAATAAAAGAATTAGTAGTAACTTAAAGATTCATAATTAAAATATATAATAATACTAGAAATCATTTGAAACTATCCATATTTAATTACCATATTTATAATGGGTGAGCATTCAAGAATCGTTAAATCCTAATTAATTTTAATTTTAAATTAATTTGTATGTGTTATACATACAAAAAATTATAGTCCTATATTCGATATTATATTTTAATGATTAATTTAAATTAATAAACGTACATAATAAATATCGCTAGAATCTTATTGCATTATATTACGGTATAAAATAATTCAAACGATAATTTCAGGAATCTTTGTAAATTCTTAATAATTCTCGATGAGGTCGTACCATTAATTTGATTCTGATTTATAATTTAGATGAAATTTCCATGAAATTTAGCGCATATGCATATTTGTTGCTTGTGTTAATTATGTAAACGAATGATTGGAAGATCGCAAAGAAACGAGGTTCACCAAAATATTTCACTTTCTATCGGAACCATTGCGTATGCAACTCGCGATCTCGAGGGAACTTTATCCAGCCGATAAATCGACGCCGAGCATCATAACGTAGATTTTTTCTTGGATATGCGCAGTGTAATAAAACGTAGACGCGGACATGATACGAATACCTTCTGGTAGCTTCTCTGAATTAAAACATCACGTTCGACTATATGCGAAACTTGCGAGAGTTTAAAGTAACTTTGGAGAAAATTTTCCTGTATTTTTCCTATTATCAAAGTACATTTTCATAACATCAATTGATATATAAAGATTCATTTTATTCTTTTTTATAATACTAATTATATGAATGATCGATGATGAATGAATGATTTTTTATAATACTAATTATACGTATTAGCTTTCTTGAAAAAGTATGTGTTATTTATAAGTAATTTGGATAAAATAATGATTCATCTTTTAATAATACTTACGTTCCTTATTCGTTCTTAAATCATTGTAACGTATTTGTTACACCCGATTTGAAATTATTGCTATTTATTTTATATTAGTTTCGCGTATTATTTAAGAATTTATTTCGATATTTATTACAAAATCATAAATTATGTAAGTTCTTGGAGTGTTAGTAATAAATTCTTGATTTGTTGAATATTATAGTTGAAAAATAATACTTATTTAGTAAAATTTAAAAACGTTAAATTTTATTCGATCTAAATGATATTTTTCGAATATAATTGGCATTAATTTTTGTACACAATAATTAATTTATAAATCAATATTTTCATTTTTTTTCTTGTAAAGTAAGCAAAAGAATTAGATTTATAATTATGTTACAATTTATTCTATTATTATTGATCAATAGATACCGGACAAGTTTTAAGAAAATCTAAATATTATTAATGTCCTATTTTCAAAATTTGACGATCGTTATTGAGTTATATAAACGAAGTCAAGGTAAAATATTTGAATAAAAATTATCGTTACCCGTAGCATGTCAAGTTTAAATTTATGGTACATAATACGAAGTTGATTCAAATACACATTAAGAAGTTTTACGATCGATTCTCGATTAATACGTTTATTTAAATCTCTTTACGATCGTATAAAAATTACATCTTGTGAAAAATACAAAGTAAATAAAGAACATAAAAAGATGAAAAATATTAAATGACACAGAGGGAGAACAAAGAGTTAAAAAGAAAGTCAGGGAAAAAGCGAAAAAGAAAAAAAACTATTCACGCGTTCGTGAGAAAGAAAATCCAATTGTCGAATTCCTCAGCTTCCCTGAATCGCGAATCGGGGTAGTGAGTTTGGCGTGAGTCATTACCACAACGCCGCAGAGCCACTTTACTTGCGCAAACAATACTTATATATATATATATATAGATAGGAAGACGGACACCACCGATAGACCAAACTGCGATAGCAATACTGAAAAGGGATAGCTTATCTCGTTAAACGTAAAAGTTGCGCATTGAAACATTTTTCGTTTCTTTCTAGTTTGGTATGTAGATATTACTTAAAAAAAGTACCGGTAAAATGAAATTTTGTGGTTTTAAATATCGCAACGAATAAAATAAATAAAAATAATACAATATACTCGAATTCTTACACGAATTTAAACGAATTAAATTTTTTTTGGAGGAAAATTATATGTTATTTAAGAGAAATCTAACGATATTCGAGGTAGTAATCGTTCCGGTAAATTTCAGAATACAATTGTTTACGTGGGTTTAAATTAAAACGATTAACATTAAATTTTAAGTTTTTTGTTTTTCATAAAAGCAATCTTAGTTTATACGTAAAGAAAATATATTATTTGACCGATAATTTATATTACGATCGTTGAAGATTGACAAGAAAAATTAAATATCTTTTTCAAGGTACATTAAATCAACGTAAGTTTCGTATTTACAAAATTGACTGGGTATCTTACGCGTACGGATCTAGAATACAAATGCAAACGATATAAATATAAATTATAGGTACGAAGAGGCTTATGATTATATTTTATTCCATAGCTCTAGGGTTACTTATAAACATAATACGCTATTCGTTTACAAATATTTGAAGCTAAGATCTACTTTCGTTCCATCCTTTATGCTTTTACATCACCGGTGGCCCTTGAATACTCGAGAGAAGATCAAAGGACAATCGAATTCGGCAAAGTGCCGAGGATAAGTAGCCGAGCGATCAGTGAACGATGACGGCAATCGTTCTCCGGTCAAGAGGAAGTCAAGTGCCTGTATCGGTCGGTCGGTCGTCGTCGTCGTCCGGGTGACGAGCGTTGGAAAATCCTCACTCGCCGAGGTCCTAAGTGCCCGTGCCAAAGTTCGGTACTCGAGCGAGTCCGAGGACAGAGCCGCCGATTTCCCGGGGTCGGGTTTTGTTGGCCCGTTACCAAGGTGCGTCGTCGTCGTCGTCGTCGTCGTCGTCGTCGTCGTCGTCGTCGTCGTCGTCGTCGTCGTCGTCCTTGTCGTCGTCGTCGTCCTCGTCGTCCTCGTCGGCCCCTCAACCGCCGGGAACCGCCGGGAGAATTGTCAAGGGAAGCACGCGGTGGATTGTGTCTACGCGTGGCCCGGGTTTAGTTGGCAGTGTCGCCCGCTCCGACGCATAAGTCGCCAAAGGCCTCCGGCTCGGTATTTACCTACATTGAATCCCTGCCAACCGACAATTACCGGTTATCCATTCTCCCGACACCCTTCCGCGTTCCCTGCAAACGAGAGGCCACGGGGTAAACCGGGGGACGCTTCGCTATGCCAAATTCAGCAGCTGTGCGCCTCCGTGTATGTGGAGGGTCTGGTATGCGGTCCCTCTCCTTTCGGATATATCTGCATCCGCCCCGCGAAGATTCCTATATCACGTAGCCTCCACTCTCCAACTTTGCCTCTTCTCTTTATGCTTTTCTTGCTTTATTCCAGTTTTAAGATCCCGCAGCTTTCCGACAAATAATTCCCGTGAAAATTCACTCTTGTAAAACGAGAGAGGCTGGCTGATCATTGAATCGAAGAATCTCGAGTCGATTTATTTATTTACGATAAACGTCGAAATGTATTTTAGATTAGTTTTCGTTGTCGTCGTCCGATAATATTGTATTGAATTTTTCGAGTGGGTTAAATATCCGTGAAACTCTATTATTCGTGAAAGGAAAGTTTCAAAAATTACGATAGTTGGTCGAGTACTTTTGGTCTTCCATTGCCACGCGTTTGAAAACGAAGGACGAAAGCTTTGGAAGGTTTCGATGACGTCCAAGTATCGACGGTAAAATATCGATCGGTATAAAATAGCGATAAATAAATACAATTTTCGAAAGATAAATCAAGATTTATCTTAATTTCATTGTTAAATTTTGTAACATCGTATTACGGCTTTAAGAAGTATAAAAAGAAATTCGAGGAATAAAATGTAACAATTACGTAATAAATAATCGAAAAAATAAATTATAAAAGCAACGAGATCCTCGAATTAATTTTCGTTATCATGAAACACCGTTACGAAAAAATTTATCGTATCGGCAATTTTGAAAAACTACTCGATTAGACGTAAAAGAAACGAGATTTTCATAAACGAATTTTCGAAAACTTGCATCAAAGTTCCATCGATCTGTTACGCATTCGAACGAATACAAATATTTTTTTCGGCTATACTTTTTCCTATTCATTTATATTTGGGTCATGAAATTTTCAAAATTTGGACAGATTAGTTTTACTTGCAAACTGTATCCGAAACAAAGACGAACGTATCGGACCGAGAAATATTTCGAGTATTATCGATAGGTGCGTGAGAGAAGTACCGAGTCGATACGAGGACTACTCGATGAAGATACGAAAATCGATAATCGAAGCGATCGACCGTGAACGCGAAAGACTCGCGATACGATTATCGAGTGCGTAGATCGGAGAATCGACGTTTTCATCGTCTCCTTTTCTCCCGTTCGCACCGTTATAAAAGACCGACGAGCAGCAGCCGAGGATTTAAAACGCGCGCGTGGATTTTCCTCCATGGGAATCTAATCTAAAATGCATGACGATGAAATAGAGAGAGTGGATCTTAGCTCGATCTTTGCTCCATCTTTGCTCCATCTTTGCTCCATCTTTGCTCCATCTTTCCTCGAACAATTCCGGAATAATCAGAGGAAAGGAAATTGAGTCGACCTAGTTACAACAACATCGCGATACGTCGGTTCCCGTGCGCATCGAAATAACACTGAAAATCCTCTGGAAATTCTCCGTTGGTAGCGGGGGGGTAGCGGGGGTTGTGAGTGGGGTTGTGAGTGGGGGGGGGTGGACGGGAGAAGCTCACCAGCGGGAATTTCAACGTCTCGTTTCGGTTTTATCGACGAGACGGGCAGGACAGTCTGCGCAGACACGCGCACGCTTAACAACTCATAAACTCGTCGTCAGCATCCTCGTCCTGAGGGAAAAACGACGCGGACAGAGGCGACGTTCTCCTCCTCCGTCCCGGAAATTGAAACAAATATTTTACGAGCACCGAGTTACGAGAATAATATGGTCAAGAGGCGAAATTCCGACGGTCTAAGGCGGAGGAGGCTATACGCGTTTATTCTTCGTGCGTGGATTTTATGCGACGTTAAGCGGATCCGTCGAGCGAAGGAGGTTAGAGTGCGTGGAAACTTGAACGGGAGCATTTTACGACGCGATTTGCTTTTTATTTTGGGTCGAGGCAACTTTTTGTTTTTAATTTAACTACTTTTACTGCTCTTTTTCCTTATTTCCGAAGAAAAAATGAGCTTTCGTCTTGTTCCCCCGGGAATAATAGTTTTATATCGATCTCGCCTTGTTTGCTTTTACAAATTAATATTTCTTTCGCTACGAAAAATATGTTATCGATTCGTAATCGACGATTTTATTCGTTAACCTTGTCGCGCGATTCTTTTCAGTTTTATTTTTTTCGAACTAGCGAATTACGTACGACGAAATCGTGGCTGGAACATATTAGAGTTTTATGCAATAGATTTAAACTAAGATGCATTTATTCAGGGTCGATGAAGATGAATTATCGTTAACTTTGCAAATGCAGAGTCTGTATCTTAACTCAGGCATGCGTCATATTTATTTACGATTTCGCGTAAATCTATAAACATTTAATCATTTTTTATTAATGCGTTAAAATTATCGATTAAAATTAGTTTTGAAAATTTTAAACTTTCTTTAGTTTTCGTATAATGGCTAATGTGATAAAAACGCATTTAATAACGATGCAATATAGCTTCTTTTATATCTAACCAAAGAATCACCGTTTTATCAAATAGAATATTCTACATAATTTAAAGTACGTTAAAAAGTTAAATGTAAAATAAAATTTTATGCATTAAAATTTCAAAGAAGTAATTGTAAGTGATAAAATACGTATTTCGTTATTGAGTAAGTTTAATGATAAGAAAAGAATCTATAGAAGTAAATTCATAAATTATCTATGTTATGGTCAACTTAAATATAAAATATATTTGGCTAAGAATCCAAAGTATTTATTATACGAATATAAAATAAAACATGCTCATCTATTCTCTATAAATGTATTATAATAAGATCATATTAAATATATTATAGTATAAAATACATATATACACACCATACAATGTATAATATATACAATACATATATACAATTGTATTAAGTTTGTACCGCATTGCTAAAATTTTTATGATAAAAAACTTCCTAAATTTGGAAAAAGATAATTTGCATTTAAATAACTTAGTTATTCTACTTGATTTGGATGACTTTAAAACTATCGTAGTTCGGGACTGTTGGCATAAACTCTCCTCATTGTAAACATTTTATTGAAATGATATTTCTTCAAGACTAGATTTAAAGTTTTATTTATCTCCAAAATATATTTGCGGTTTATAAATGTATATTTCTTCCGATGATTTATAAATAATTGAAGTTTTGAATATATAAGGTGCATTTTTAATTTTTTATAAAATACTTTTTAGATTGTATGATGAAATTTTTTGTGACCTTAGGAATTATTTACGGTTTTAAAGAATTTTCTTATGTTTGATATTAATATTTCGTTTATTTGGTTATTGTTCTTTATATTAGGATTGTATTCATTTGTAATTAAAACATAATAATTATTAATATCATTGTAATTGATTAAATAAATGCTATAAATACTATTCGCATAATAGTATAATCTTTATATATTACCTTCTGGGCAATAGTTGCATCTGTATAACAAAATAACTATCATCTTTATAATGGATATTCCATCGTATAATTTTTTTGTAGGAAAATTTTATTTTCATTCGCATTCTTAATTCAGATAATTAATAACGATAACTAATATAAACATGAATTCAAAAATTAATAAAGTTGACATAGAAATATTTTTATTACAACTTTAAAATATAAACAATAATAATATACAAGTGTTTTATATCGATTTAATATTTATATGTTTAATTATTGTGATAATATAATGACTTTATTATACAAAATCGTATATTTCGATAGTTCATTTTTTCTTCTGTTTTTTCCTTTTTATCATGGAGATAAATCATGGTTATTTATAATATTTTTGTACCATTCTAGAATTTTAATTTTCATTGAAAAATAAAGTGAATCTTTTTATTTTAATAATCTGGAAAAAGTTAACGAGTTTGACATTACACATATGAAAATACATAGACTACTAGTAGATTCAGATTTTGCTTATGATAAATTTGTTCCAATGGAAAAGAATAATTTTGATTCACCTCTCTCTCTCTCTATACATCTTTCTTCTTCTATTCCCATTTTTACCTTTGACTTTTTATCATTCGTATACGAGTATATTCATACTGCGATCACGCGCTGCTTTTGTAGCTCATAATAAAGTTTCTCCTGATTTTTATTCATCTTAAAAAGTAACGATAAGAGTAGCGCATTAGAGTGCCGAAGACACCTTTAGTAAAGTTACACGAGCTAGAGATAATCGAGTAGTAGTTTTTGATGCGAGCGTCTCAAATATCGTCAAAGAATTTATGAGCTTGGGTAACTCGTTTCTCTCTGAAGCTGGATCTTTCCTTTAGCGGAAGATCTTCCGTAGCTCTAGAGAATGATCCCCGATAACTAGGAGCTGAGAAGAAGAGGACTATTCGAGGCCTCGGAGCTGAACCGACCCGACAACTCACCTAAACCTCTTTTCTACTCTATCGTTCTTAGGCGTGCGATAACTCCGCATAGATGACTGGTCTATCCGAGGACAGGAAGGACATACCACTTACGTTTTATCGGCCTAGTCTAGCGATTCGTTGCATAAGCAGCTTTTCTACGTGCTTTTGCGATCTCATCTTTTCTTTCTTCGCTCCAATGGGGTTCGTTACATTCTTCGCTTCAAAAGACTATTTTATTGTTAAACATTTTACTACGACTATGTTTTACTAAATCTTACCTTTTTTATAACCTGCACATTTTTACGTAAATTTTTCAATTTTGGGAGCTTTGTTTTCGATTTTTTTTTTATTTCAAAATTCTATTTTACGTAAAATACTCGATGCATAGTAATAAGGAAAATTTATCTAGAAATACGCGAGTTTGAGTTTTATCGAACGTTTCATTACTCGAAGACTAAATGTAACTTTAATTTTCAAAGGAATTACTTTCCGAGATCCGTATACTATAATAATAACTGACGTATATTACATTTAGCCGTATATTAAATTTATGGTATTTAATTTTTATGTTTACAATCTATAAAAGTTATTTCAGTTCCGTAAAAGTAGTTTGTTAAATATCTGCCATTGAAATATATATTTTTTACGTTGTTCGCGTTAATCGATGGATGCGATCGAACGTATCGAGTACAATTAATACTTGATTTATTACTGCAAAGTAATGGCGAGGGAAACAGATGTAAAAATTGTGGCTTTGGTTTAATAAAATATCGGATAAAAGTAGCTTAGTAATTATCTTAGTAACTTTTCACAATCGATGAACAAAAACGACGCTCAAATTTTTCAGAGTCTATAATTTTAATAAAATTGCCTTATAAATCTCGGACCAAATACTTGTGTAATATATTAATTAGTCGAAAGGTGATTCTTGCCTTGTTCTCTCTCTCTCTCTCTCTCTCTCTCTCTCTCTCTATCTCTCACACTCTCAGTCTCTCCCTTTCGGAACGAATAATTCAGCTTCGATCGTGGCTTTTAGCATCGTCGGCTCGTAGCCGCGTTTTGGCAGTCTTCCACGTCGTCGTCATTGCAAAACTCCTTCATCCGGGTAAGGCAGTGATTTCCTGGAAAAAAAATACAGCTATTTCTTCCATGCATAATACAGCGTAATAGCGAGAACGAAAGGCACAGCTTCGAGAGAGGTACGAATGGAAAAAGAAAAGTGGCGCAATGTGGCTTGCGATCATTTTATCCTCTTGTTCGCCTGCCTTTTCTTTGGATCGTACATCCGGGAATTCGGATCCCATCTCTTTTTTGTCTCTTCGTTTCCTTTTATTTTTCGGTAGTCCCTCGTGTTAGGCCAACGTTGCTCCGACCTCTTGCCCACGGGTATTGCAGGAAAAACTTCTCCCTCCTGGAAATTCGATTTCGCGCGAGAGCTTTTCGTCCAGTTCTCTTTTTGTCTTTCGCTCGTCCGCTTCATTCTTAGGCAACTCTTTGCTACTCTTGGTACTCTTCTTGCCTTTATTTTAACTCTTCCATATCACGTTCGAAAGAATACACGAATTTGCATTGGCTTTTTTTCCTACCTCCTTCTTCATCGCGCGAAATTACCGCAATTTTAACTCGGGTACGAGACTGTAACGTTTATAAATAAGTACCGATACAACTTCTCTCGTCCGAAAAAACAAATAAATCCGAACGATCGAAATTATTGTTAAAGCAAAGACTTTTCATTTTATCGATGAATCGTGGATGATTAAATTGAGAATTCGTTGTTAAATGGAACCAGATTTCGATACACGCAAATATAACTATACGAATGTATCGGTAAGGTAAAGATATTATTCCTCGAAACCGTTCAGAAGCGCTAATTAAGATATTTTTGATATATTTTATTTTTAATCATAAATTAATTTGTTTGGTTAGCTTCAATAGACATTATTTTCTACGTACGATACGAAATGTTATATTAGACCGACAGACTCGTTCTCTTCCATACGATTTATAATTGTAAAATAACCAATCGTTATTGTTGCTAAAAGGTAAAATTACACCGCCATACTGTTCAAATAAAAATATTTATCCTCTCGATATATAGCTGTTTCGTACAGACAGCGAAATATTACTTCGATAAGTACTGCCTTTCTCGAGTAACCGAGTAAGATACCAAATCGTCCGAAAATAAAGTACAGGCTAACAAAGAACAACAAATAAAAAAGGATATTAGCTTGGTCGAAACCCGCAGAAAAGTATATTTCACTGCCGCACTCACATACACTAACGTATTGCAGTTTTCTCTTTCTTTTGTACATCTATTCATTCTACGTTTTCATCCGGGCAAGTACGGCACTGGTTACTCGATCGCACGGTAAATAGCTTTCGATAAGATGTTATGAGAGGTTGTGTTTTCTGGGTACCGGGAACTCGTACTTCTCCAAAGAAGCGGAGTATTTCTTCCTCGATACAACGAATCCGGGAGTTAAGACTGCAAGGGATTAAATTGTCGACGTTACTTCAGTCTCGATACTTGAATTATTACAATATTAGTGCGAGTAGTTTGTAAACGCGTATCTTTAAAGCTCTGGCCTTCGCGGATTCCATCGACTACTAATCAAAGTGTTCGCGGTATAAACGCGATTGGTATCGGAAATTTAAACAAATAGATCCAAAATTACTCGATAATTTCATGTTTGTGAATTAACGATATTATTTCCGAGCGCTTTTTTTGCTTGGTATCGTTTTCTTAATTTCTTAATGTATGGTAAATATAACAGTTTATCCACAACGTAATATTACCTGCATCGATAAATTAATAAATCGGAAAAATATATGATAAATTATTTACGAATTCATAAAATTATTATGCAGTTTAATAAGGAATACTTATCGGTGCGATGTACTTCACCGTTTCTCCGTTACAAAATTCTGTGGTATTGGCTTTTCAATGTTATAAATATCTCACAAATCTAGAACTTTATTGTACGAGCTCAATTTCAAATTGAATTATTGAGAAACCTAAATTGATAAACTTATCCATTGCGGAAAAAATTATAAAATTCTGGAATCGCATAACTGTGTCACACGAGGGCATCGAAGACGCGACCGAATAATGGATTTCATTAAAATTCTGTGCGGCGCTCTTCTTCTTCCAGTGGCTGTGTATTGATTATCCCCTATTATATAAAACGAGGGAGATATATTGCAAAATACGCATCGATATTGAAATTTTTATTTACAAAATTAAGTTGCTGGTTGTTGGAAATGGCGCAATCGCCAATTACTTACGAAATTTTATCGAGACGATAAGTTTACAGAACTTATAGATATCTTAAACTATTTCTTCGTTATTGTATAAAGTCGTTAGTCGATGAAAGTAAAATCTCGAAAGAACAATTCTATCCGATCGTACCGTATTTAAAATTTAACGATAATGCGTATTAAATAGTAAAATGTAATATATATGCCAATTTTCAAAGCATTCGATGAAATAAACGAGTAAAGATTACATCTGTAAATATTTGTAATAATTTAATATTTTCAAAATTATTAATTATTTTAATTATAAATACTCGCGAACGCCGCGAGAAAAATTTCGATATTATCGTTCTTCGGCACCCAATTAATTTTCAAATTTCATTAATTTTGTTGACTCTTGGTATATTCGCTTCGATCGTGGATATTTAGCATCGATATCAAAGATCGATATCAAAGATCGATATCAAAGATCGATATCGGGAGCGAATGGAACCGAACGAAAAGGTAACGCTGCTATTAAACTACCGCCGTCGAAGAAAGAGAGCATCGGAAAAATGTACCGCTCTTTTTGGAATCCGTATTCGGCTACGCTCTTCCGGCTTTTCTCGACGGGTATCGTAATTATAAAAACAAACAATCGGCATTCGAACGTATAATCCGGGTATATTTTACTCTTGGAGGATAGAGCCACAACAATTTCTCATTTGGATGTGAAATGTTGTCCTCCCCAACGAAATGCGTTGATGGCACGTCGCTCGGCTTCGAAAGAGACCCTCGGACGGAATGAAATCCGCGCGAGTCCGGAAAGTTACGATATCGCAGGTAACGCGCAATTACCGCTCGTACTACAATTGGATTTTCACAGATCATCGCGATTTATTCACCGGCATTACGGCGCGCGCTCCGCTAGAGTAAATTTAATAACGATTTGTAAAATCGGTGGCCGCCCTTTCGGTCCATCCCCATCGGCTCGCGCGAGATAATAATTCGCCTCTGGCGCGCGATTCTCGTTTATCCTGTATCTTTTCACGCGGGATCGGCGTTCGCTTTATTTCGTCGGGTTCATCGATTACCGAGTCGAGCGGGAGTCTAAATAAAGAGCAGCGTTACTGGAGTTATGCGAGTTGCGTGCACTCGATATCGATGCGCATTTTTCCGTTTCAATACGGGGAAATTGTTTTCCCGGTCGCGGATTCCGATCGATGGATTTGTAATTGAACGCTCGGCAAGAGCTCGATTTATTTTCCGCGAGATTCGGTTTGTAGCCGAACCTTTTATATTTATCGCGGAACGCAATATTTTCCTCGAGAGTTAACTACCGATTTGTTCGCAATTTTTTACGTAATTGCGAGAGTCAACGAAACAACAACAAAAACGGATAAACTATTTATAGGTCGGTTATGTAACGGTATACGATTATCGCGTCGCTTAATTTTGATGTTCTATTTTGAGCTAAGGGGATGCACAATTTTATGCTCGACTACTCGTTGGAAAATTTATTATTCTAGGTCATTCCGATACCTTTGTAAGAAAGTTTTTAATTATAATCGTGGAAATGGCGACCAATGAAACGATAGCCAAAATTGTGCATTAAAAAAATTTAAATGTCGGGAATTTGTTTTCGAGATTTTAGATATCGTTCTAACTAAAAAGCTCGCTATCTATATAATTTATTGGGTAAGTCGCGGAATCAAAAAGATTTATCGCGGGTCACGTGTTTTCTTTTAAAATATATTTTCGAAAAAATAAAAAAGTAAAGAAATATCTAATTGAAATTTATACTTTTTTTTTTACATCGCTCCTGCCAAAAATTTCACGAGTTTCCTCATTGAAAAATTAAATATGCATCGGAATATAATTATATTTTTTCGATCGAACAAGAAAGTTTTAGAATATTTTCACAAAAAATTATTTAATAAATTATATGGAAATATAATTTTTCGTAGAAATACCGGATAATTTCCTTTGCTAAATTATAAATTATGAATTATACTTTTAAAATTAAAAATACTATTTTCGTTGTAAAGTATCATCGTAATGAATTCGCGTTTGCTCGACGTGGTTAAAAATAATTGGCATCAACGGGAATATCGATCTTCGATTATCGAATGCGATAAAAATGAAGACTTTATCAAGAATTTTCGTTGTTTTTATCCATTCCATGTTCCAAGGATTTAAAAAAGTTATCTCGACTGCTCGATATTAGCGCGTGAAGTTTCATCGGGCAAGTAGCAATTATTTATACAAAGACTCGAGCACCTTTCGGTTTCGAGGGCAATATTCCCTGGAACAAATTATTCGGGAACGTACCAAGAGCGGAGCGGTAATACATTCCGAGGGTAGTGCAGTAGTCGTACGAGTGCTTAATGCAACCAACGGTTCAATTAACCCTTACGATTCACTCGTGTGACATTTGGTCGCAAATGAATAGGCCGTTGCAACTCTAATCAGCTACTCGATGCGAACCAGTGTCTTATCAACGCACGAGTAAACCGCATTGTTACGATTAAAACTCGTTATTCTCCGTTATTCTCCGTTATTCTCTTCTATCGAATGTTAAAGTAGACTTTCGTACACACGTATTTTACGTAAATATTTCCATTCGATAAATCCCCGTACAAACGTAACGATTCAAATCTCGAGCAAATTTTATACCGACCGATCGCGTATAATGTGCCAACTTTTGCCAACTAGACGGTCATCGGTATTATCGACATTTGTCGACAGTTTTTATTCGTTATAATTTACCCAAAGCAAAATTGGAAGAGTCGTTTAAAATTAAAAAAAAAATCGTAAACCGCAGACTATAATCGAATATGAATGAAAAGTCGCGAAATTCGAATACGATCCTCTTGCGATATGTGACAATGGAAAGTAAGGTTAAATTGAAAGATGCCAAACAAAAATAAGCTCTAACGATGAAAGGCTTGCGACGATCTCGTTTATCCCGGAGGAATATCCGAGCGCTTTCAAAATGTCGAAGCGAAAAGAAGTCGTTGCGATCGCATCGCAGTCTTCGGAACTCCCGTGGGAATTCCCACGACTCCCTAAATTTAATGTAGACATGAAATCGGCGAGGGGGTAATCAAATTTCAACTCGCGGATAGCGTGAACCAATTGCTCGAGAAATCTTGGGCCTGGAACGCATAACACCGAATGCGTCGTGCTTCCAACGGAATCGACACCCAATCGACTTCGAAAATAATAATTGCCAAGCAAACGGATTTTTAGCTCAAGATTTTGCATTCTATTGCGATTAATGAAATTAATTTATTTGCATCGCGAAGAAGCAGTTTCTTACTTAAGAATTCATCCCGCGATATTTCTGACTCACCGAACCATTGGTATAAACCTACGTGAAATGAAACAGCGATAACTTCAATTTTGCACGACACAACGTTACCGTTAAATATTCTATTTTGTACTATCGATTAAGAACGTTAAACAAGAATTATATTCTTGCAACTCTTTTATAAAGAAATTTCTATTTGGTAACGGAATGGTATTTGTACAATTCTTTTCTTCGAGTTTTTGTACATTCTTTGCGTCAATTATATTAATTTACGTAAGTAAAGTTTATCGTAATTAAAAGTAACGATAATTATAAATTAGTTGCAATATCTAACAAAAAATCCTTATTTTTCTTAAATTTTAGTCCAATGTACGTCGATACGCAAAACGAAAGAAGTAATTTTATGCTATTTTTTTTGTTTCAGGTGAGTTACTCTACGATATTTCAGTATACACTTCCGTATTCGATTCGATGGTAAGATATTTCTCGAAAGTTTTAATTAGAAATGTGTTTGGTACCAATGATTCGGGTGTGAATATTTAGGCCGCCTAAGCGTTTGCGTTGAAAGCATAGCAAAGTTGTAATCTTTGGAGTGAATTTATACGTTGGTAATCTACGGGAAGAAAAGAAGCTCGTACGGTCGACTATGCAGAGAAAGTCAAGGTGAACGCGAAGAAAAATTCGTAATGAAAAACGTAATGAAAGTTTGCTTAATATTAGAATTAGCATATTCTCCCTTTTTGAATTCGAGCGTCCTCTCGAAAAGCACGTTGCGAGGTTAGACCCAAAAGCGTGTAACGGAAGTCGAGACGAAAACGAAGAAAAAAACCTCCCCGAAAATTCGACTTCCTAGGGGTCCCCTTCTAAAGCAGGAGTCGGGCAGACCGAGTTCCTCTAGCCTGTACAAGCACTTCTTCAGGATTATTTATTCGACAGGCTTCCGTGGGACTCGCGCATTTCCGGCGCGTTCCGGCGCGTTCCGGCACGTTCCGGATATGCCCGCCTACGTTAATGCATCGCCAGTACCTCCCTGGAGATGAAGTAGGGCAAAGGAAGAGGGCCGAATTTCGACTCCGTGGTATACGTTGCTCGGGGAAACGGGGAAGCGAGGAAATACTACACCCTCGGAGATTCGATCCTGCCGGTGTTCTTTTCATTTTTCGCGGAGATTATTTCTGCCGGGACGAAGAAGCATTATGCACTTTATGTGGGAAGCGAACGCCAAGCTCGATTCTGATTCTCTCTCGTTCGAGAGGATGATTTTACAGCTCGAAAACGGAATATATTTATCGCCTACGATACATTTGCTATCCATGAAATACTCGGGAAACTGGTTTATCATCCGCGACGTTAAAAGTGCTTGATTGAAAAGAAGTGACCGTAAACTGCTAAATTGCTCCACTCGATCTTTATTTTATTTAATATCTTTAAAATGGAGTTAACTTTTATTCGTATTTTATTTAATTCCTTTTTATACCTTGAGGATAAAATTTTTAATTACGAGTCTTTTTATACTTAAAATATAAATTATTATGCAACTTTGCTTCGATAACCTAGATTCTCTATCTACGTACAATTTTTATGCAACTTGGAAGAGAATGGCGCAAGTTTATACTTAATATATTAATTGTTTATTTTCTTTCGAAATTAACCCTTTTAATTACTTATTTTTACTTAAAATTCTTAATTATTTATCGATGAAAAAATCGACCGAAACGCGTATCCATCGATTACTATATAAATTATAAGTTTAAAAATAAAATTCAAACTATACAAGTATATGGATATATCGTCACATTTGAGCATATATTTTTAATATGAGATTTAATTTCAAAACATGAAAATATATTTTAAAAAAGGCAAAACTTATATCTTCGTCGCTTCGCGTATTTTGAAAAATTACTCGAATTTTCGTGGATGCTCGTTTCGTTTTTAGCAAGTATACATTTCAAACTCCTCGTTTATATCGCAGGCGATATTATTAATTTTTTTATAAAGTTTTAATTGTCAAGGTATTACATTGAAAATTATTTCTTTTTATATGCATCCAGCTACAAATTTACATAAAACATCGAAATTATTCGAAAACTGAACGAAGTAAAATTGAATCTTCAAACTTAAAATTAAACTTAAAATGAATGATAAAATTTGAAAATTAAAATGAAAGTAGTCTAGGGTTGCGAAGACGGATAGAAAAACGGAAATGGACACTTTTTCTTCTTTGAATTTATTACGCTGACGTTTATTCCTATATTAAATAGCTTTGTCGGTTTTTCGGATAAGAATCGTTTTGGATTCGCGTTAATACTTTCTTCGTGTTTCCGGTTCTGGTTTTTCACGTTTTCGGAGAAAGAATAAATTCGGATTAAAAATTTCAGGAATTCACGGTTTACAAATTAAAATAAATCCAGGTGAAGTTCTACATTAAAATTTTTTCTCGGCTGAAATTTATAATAGTTTTCGTATTATATTATGTTATTATTCTGAAGCTTTGCACAAAATTATTCACGGAATAAAGATAATTTTTTCAAGCCTTACATTAAAGTCATACAGTTTTTATAAATATAAAGAACAACTTTTTATAATAATCTTATTATTTTTTAAATATTTACAAGCTAATATATTATATCGTGCTTATTAGTTGTTAAAGCACGTAAAAAATGTGAGAAATGCAATCGTTTACAATAATCATTAAGTACCGAATCTAAAGTGAACATAATAATTATTTAACACGAAATATTTATATTATTTCATAAATAGTAATATTCTATCTTCTATCGAGTAGTTAAAACATAAGTTTACATCTTTTATCAATCCTCTTCGATGTAGTATAATTTTAACTTCGTTTAATTTAGAGTAAAATTTGAAAATAAGTCACATAAGAAGTTATTTGTGTTTATTTTTCCTATCCATGGATTTACATATGTATAAACACAAAGTAGATCGTAATGTCTAATATTGAAACGCAAAAAGAACTTCGTGTCTTTAACATAACTAAATTATGTAATAAATATCGACCAATTAGAAAATGATTCGAAATTATTTTTAGATGTCGAGCTGCTTTTTACTTCCATTAAATATTTGTGTATAACAAATATATATTTTTATTCGAATACGTACACATAGGCGTGAATTCTAACCGTTATTATTTTATAATTAAAAACAGTACTTAATTTAAAACGAAGGACAAGAGGATGAATATCGGGTCTATGAAATCGTAAAATAATTTGATTCACCGCGAAGATCCTATTTTTAAATGAAAGGACGGTCGACGGAAAGAAAACACGTCAACTTAGAATATCTCTTGAGAAACTCATTTACCCGAAGTACCGAAACTGCATTAGGTTTTTTCAACCCTATCGGACCAGCGAAGCTCTCGCTTCCCTTCGTCCTCTACTTGGAGCCTTGTAACGAGAAAGACTCGATGCGGAACTCGCAGTCCAGGTTGGAGCGATAAGCAAGTTCGCGAGCGCTCCTGAATTCCCCACTCGCGAAATCAGCGTCGACGCGAGCGGAAAGAAAAGGACGGCGAGCTGTAAAAGAAACGACGCGCGCATATAGGATGAAAGCGGTCCGGTCTCTATGGCATTTTGCCGTGCTTTCGGATAGTATTTCGCGTTACTTTATCGACTCTCATCTCATATTTTAAGCAGCCCGACCTCGACGAGCGACGACGTCTGGTATCAGATGTTGCGTCTCTTCTTTTCGCTTCCCGCTTTTCCTTTTTTTTATCGCTTTCTTTCGCTTTCTTTCGCTTTCCTTCGCTTTCCTTCGCTTTCCTTCGCTTTTCGAGCCGTAAGAGCGTTAGTGGATCGAAACGCGAGGAAGATGAAGGGACTACGAGCAAAAGACTACGAGATAGCTACCATCGATAAAGACAACTATTTTTCAATTATTCTCTTTATCTTGTCTCGCACTGTAATTTGTTTAATCAAATATTCGATAGTTCGTAACTTTCTCATCGTATTAATACTCTTTTTTCAACTTTTTCCATACGAATTGTGTCATTGTTTTAATTATTTTTTGCATACGCGATATATTCTTATTGTTTTGACAGATTAAATTATTCGCAATTTTACGTAATCGATTTTAAAATAAATATTCCCGATTAAAGCTCAAATTAACAAATTGTTACAGCATCGCGATCGAATCCTTCGGACTGGAAGCGAACGCGAGTATTTTCTAGATTTCTCCAATTTTATAAAAAATAATCCCGAGTTAAATTTTGATTATATTCGAACGAACGCCAACGTAAATGTAATACAATTATGTGACGAGCGGGTAAAATGAAGCGCGAGTAATATTATTATAATGGGCTGTACTCTAATACGAGCTTAATGGATTGCGTGACCACCGCCTCTCGTAAAAGCGAAAAATTCGAAACTTCAAACTAACCTTGACTAGCGAAATTAATTCTAAAAGCGGGGATTTATAATTTTTTGGTTTTATCGTTTCTTTTTAAAGGAGTATCGTTCCATTACATAAATATCCGCCTACTTCTGTAGCGTGTTCGTTAAATGGATCGACGCGCGAACCTCGTAAATGGAAAAAAGAAACTACCGTATAAAGCGGGGATTATTTTTCTTCGTACGAATGTGTTGCGATTTAAAAAAAAATATTCGATGTATTTAATCGAGCTATCGTAAGAAAATTTAAGGTGTATTTATCTACGATAAATTTTGTAGCTTGAGCAACCGATGTAAATTTTAATAAAATAAAATAAAATACGAGACTAGATTGTTTCGTAAAGTTCGTTCAAGAAACAAATTCTGCATCGAATAAAAATTCTAGGTACTACTTTCTTCGATATTTTAACAAAAATAAGTTAACTCTTTCTCGTAAAAGTACAAACGTCTTCGGCTTAAGACCCGGACGAAATCTCTGTACGATGAAAAAGCCGCTTCCACCAACGAAAAACGTACTGCCCATGGAAAAGAGAAAATATCTGCTCGACTCTCGAGTTGAATTTACAAGCGCAAAAAACCGACTTATCGAGATAACGTGCGAATGGAACTGCAATTTTACTCGAGAACAGTTTCCATTTTAGCCATCATCGGATTCACTACGAACGAACATTTGCCTACGTATCGAGAACAAGAACCTGTTACAATTCTTGACCTATGTCAAGGAGGTTTAGATTTATGTACCGACTTTGGATGGATCGGACAAGCAGATTATGTTAAGTTAGGCGTGCTTCTATAATTTTTTAGAATAGTAATGCGAGTAAAGAATCGCTGCTTGAACGATGGTATTAAAAATTAAAATGTACGAATAAATATGAATTTTTCGTACCCAATATTCGTCATTTTATAAACTTATAACGCTTACATTTGTATGGTATATTCGGTTTTGTTTCTAAAAAATCATATGATTAATTATAACAGATATTTTTTTTAAATAAATGACGTCAAAATTCCTGTAAAAGATTTTTTCTACGAGGTATGAAAAAAATTGTTCGAGTATTCGTTATCTTATTACCGTGACCAAAATTATTCATCAAGCTTATTATAATTCATGAACTATATTTAACGCGCCAATTTTTTATAATTTATGTATTTTACATTTAATACGCAAAACGATAATTTATTTTACATCGTTTTTTAAAAAACTTATCCTTAATAAAAATTATAATTTTTAATACTTTTTGGTTATAACCAAATTTTGTCCATTACACTGAAAAAATACGAGAAATTTTTACGACGATACAATATTTTAGTACATAGTTTAAAAAAGTCAAGATACTTTATAATTTTAAACTGGTTATGTCGAATCCGAATTTATTTGGATATACTTACCGAAGTGCCGAGAGATAACGAACGTACAGTTTTAGATTACGAATCTCGTGTATAACAATTGAAATCGACATAAAAACAATATCGGCGCGATGATTCATCAAACCGCTTTTCGTTCGAATATTTTTATACAATTTATATGCATTTTCTCTTTTTTCCTTCTCGCGATACAAATTTATAAAGAGATCTAATTTCTCTGCTTTTAAAATGTACTTTTATGTAACAATAAGTTACGTTCGAATAGTTTCACACTTAAGATTTCTCTCGAAACGTTAACCGGAAAAATCGAAATTCAAAGTACAAAAAAGTTTGCATCGGGGTGGAACGAGTGGGTGAAAACGTTGAACGCTGTCTTTTTGCGCGACTCCCGGACTCGCGGACTCGCGGACTCTCGGACTCGCGCGTAAAACACGGAGAACCGAGTCCGGGAAAGTCTCCCCTGGGGGTGCGAGTATCCAGAGGAGCGCCGACCTAACGTACGGGGGCGCAAACCAAGTAGAATTACAAGGGAGAACACGGGTCACGGGGGTGGTGATACCCCGTAAATTCACGTTAGTCGCTTTTGCTCGATTCGCGTTCTCTACGGACTCCGGCAAAACCTGTTACATAGCTTTGCATTAACGCGAAATGCTAAAGGCGTTTCCTTCGTTCGACTCGCCCTCTTTGCGTTCGCCGAGCTTCGTATTCCTGGGCGTTTAATTGCACGTTATAGGCGATACAGGAACGCGCGGATAAATATTCATAAATTTTAATGTCCCGTTCGCTCGGCTCGTGTCCGTTTCAGCCCCGAGATCCGCGACCCATTCGTCCTTGGATGCATCCACGTCGTTTGCGTTGTCTTTTTCTTATCGTACTTTTGTAACGACTGGTCGCATTGGATCGCGCAAGCTTACAATAATTAAATGTGAATTGAAAAAAATATACAGATGATAAATACGGTCTTAATATCTACTGCGATTTTATAAAGTCACGGTTTTCGATAATCGTTGGTTTTAAATGGCTTTAAATTAGTGGACGAATGATGCGAGTTCGATATAATTTCGAATCAGTAGTGGATTATTTTAAAAATACTAACAAATAAAACAGAATTTTTTGTATTGAAATGGACGTACGAGACAACGAGAATTAATGTAAAGGAAAAGAAAATTTTCCTTCCACTTGTAAAATACCGACATTTAAATATATTTCTCAATTTATCGCTTTTGAGTATCCGAATTATTATTGTTACATAATTATCAAGAATAATTTTCTTTTATTTATTCAATGTTCTCAATATTATGTATCATTGTTTAAAAAATTCTAAATACTAATTACAGCATATAAATGCTTACCGTTTATTTAAACGGGAACATTTATCATTCTTTTTTTACGAATTTAATTAATTTGTTATTTTTGTTAATATGTAATTTTTATAATTTGATTATAATACCATAAAAGTATTAAATACCTTTCATGGTATCGAAATAAACGTGAAAATATTATATTTTGCAAAATCTAAAACATACATATATAACAAATTTAATGAATAAAATTTAAACTGTAAGTCAGCTATTTATTATATGTAACGCGATTTCTATTATTTAACTATGTAAAATACTGGAATAAAAAATAACTAGAATTCATTTAGTTAAAATGAATAGAAATTTCAAATCTAAGTGTTCTAACGCACTAAATAAGATATTTAGATATGAAAGGTGTATGAATTTTAATGTTCGTGTAATTTGAGATCTGAAACTGAGCTTAAATTTATCAGGATGGATTTATAGATATAACGGACAATTTATGAATAGTTGTGTAATATATAATTCTAATTAATACATATATTTATTTTCGTCACATCAATATTTTACGTATACTTTATCAGTCTTGTTTCTTTTGATGTATTTATTTCTAATTATAAATTATAATGGGATTAAATCAAACATTTATTTTATGAATTAATTTATTCATATAATTTTTCAATATTACAAATATATTATTATCAATAAAAGTAATCTATAATTTAAGTATTTAATCTATAACTATTATATTATTGGGATATAGTGGCTATGATAAATATTTGAAATTTATAAAAATTATATTTATATTTCATAATGTAAATTTTAAGAGGAGTTTTGACATCTTTTATTTTAACAACAGATAACTATAATAATTACACTTAAAATTTGATCAATGAATTTAAAAATAACTACAAAATTAATTTATGTAATTCATTCGTTTAAATATAGTTCAAATAATTTTTCGATTAATTTAATGTAAATATTTAAACAAAATACATTAATTTTCTTATTGAATAAGGTAATATATTTCAATTTTGATGAATAGTAATGACACTTACATGTTGAAATTCATATAATTTAAATATTTAAATTTAAAAAATGAAGTTGTCAAAGAAATGCTAAATTCATAATTGATTTATTAAAAAAATTAATTAATTTAAAATAAAATTAATTTGAAAAAAAAATTTTCTTGTGCAGTATAATAATTTAACCATATTGAAATATGATGATGTGATGATGTGATGGTGAAAATTCGATATTATTTACAAATTTTCTAGTCTATCAAAAAAATGGTATTATCAATGTTGATGTAGGTGTTATTTAAATATAGTTTTCTTTTTTTATTAAATACAGTAGTTTGAATGATAAACTATTATTAAAAATATTAAGTATTAAAAATATATTAGTCGTTTTGTATTTGGAACTAATATTTAAAAAATATTAGATAAAAAAATTATCAATGAGTGATAATAATTTTAATATCTAAGGTTTGACAATAATTTTTACTTATATAACATATTTGTTTCGTAAATGAAATGTTTAAACATAATTACTAACATCATTCTTTAAAGATAAATATTATTCAAAGTTAACATTTTTCGTTTGAAGATTAATTTGCAGAATTTTCAAAATGAATTTCAGATTTTTAATGTTAATATAATTTGATACAGGTTACAATTTAAAGTATAGAATTCTTAAAATTTTTCTACTTCACAAATATTTTCATTGTAAAATACAACGAAAAATATGAACTATTATTTGATTATTTGAGATCCTATATGTATAGTTTTGGTAAATATGTAAATATTGATTAATTTCATAAATACTATTTTTACAAAATATACCTCGAATAATTGTGAAATTATGATAAATAAGATTTTGTTTATTATGACCAGGTATAATAAGACAGTTACCATGTAAATAAGTCATTTACGGGTATAATAATGTAATATTTAAAATATTTTAATTCATCATAAATTTCGTAATATATAATAATGTATGCCCAAAAGGTACTGAAATAGAAACTTCAATTACCTAATTTTAAATAAATAAATTATTAGTAATACACTTGAAAATTGATTCTACTATTTTTAATTATATTGTATGCAATATTTTTAAACCTTATCTAATAAAAAATCAAAAATGTTAGAGAGAAATAACAATTTAAATATGTAATATACGCATTATTTGAATTTTGAAAAAACAAAGTTTATTCGAAAAAATTAATTGCCATGATGATAAAAAATAATATTATCGTATATATAATATAGAACTGCTTTCTGAAATATTATTTTTTTGAATTTGGCATTCATTAAGGATCTTTTCAAAAGTGAATCACAATTCCTGATGCAATAACAAAGTGTTATGGTCATACTTTCAATCGAGTGCATATAATAATTTCTTTAATCTGCCAAATTAAATAGATTCCTATGAATTCAAAATTCATTGCAGTTTTTATAAAATTCAAACCGCATGAATGAAATAAACTTTTGTAAAAACTAGATGATATTTTGTACGTAATTACAATAATTCATTGATTAATAATAACATTGAAATCGATCTTCCTTATAGATTAATTTCATAATCATTAGAATAATCGTCGCAACATATATTTTAAATATTTTTGTGGATTTCTTTGTAATTATTACAAATTAAATTCGAAATGAACTTGACACAATTTTAGAAATTAAAATTTATAAATACATAAAAGTAAATACATACACAATCGTGAAATTATTATAAAATGTTAGTCCGTATAATTATATTCTTATATTAAACTACTCTATAGTTTATTAAATTTATTAAAAATAATTTATAAAATTTCAAGTATTTAATATCTAGAAACATATGGTGTTGGAAAAAGTACACTGTTCTTCTGCATTAAAGAAAAGAAATGTCGTCTCCTTTCATCACATTCTAATCATCAAAATTTTAGATTTATATAAGGCTGTAAAATATAAAATTGAATATATGTGGTCTCTATTTTTTTAAAAATATTGGTATTCATTTTTCAAATTAAACCAGGTAAATAATTTTCTATTTACTATATTAGTTATATTTACTATATTATTTACTATACTACTTAGAGAAAATTTGAGTGTTTATCTTTTTGAAGATTTAATTAAATAAAAAAAATGTATTATAAAAAAAAGTTATTTGATGATAAAGTAAATAGTAATAACAAAAATATTTATTTCTGAAGAATGTCAATAGCTCTATTATTAAACATGAATATAAAATACTTAATCGGATTAAAAATTTTGCGCTATAATAGGTAATTATACTTATCTATGCAAAACATAAAATATATAAAAGTACAAAAAATTAGAGATAATAATGTGAAATATAATAATAAAAATTTGTGTTCATTTAAAAGAAATTCAAGTATTATTTTAGTCATTATTTTGAGGAATTCAAATATTGGAATGAATACGTAAATATATATTACTTGCTGTAATTCAATTTCAAAATTTACTTTAAATACCATGAATACGTAAATTATACTTAAAAATGAAATAAATAAATCTGTGGTATTTATTCTAAAAAGTCGAACACTTTGGATAAAATAGAAATGGATCGAATGAAGAACAAAGAATGAAAATACGAAACAAGTGAGATTTAAAATGGGATTCATCATCAAGGCTAATGATACATATTTTGTGCGTAATGCTTAAAAACGTTTTACGTCAATGACAAAATACCGTCACTTAACAAACAATGTGTCTTCGAGTTAAATCGAAAGAAATCGTATCGATGTTATAAAAATTTAATAGGTGAAAAATTAAATTAATAAGTAGTAAATTTATAAATAAGATAATACAAGTAATTTTTTAAAATCATGCTGACTATTCAAATTATAAAAATTGAATTTTTAAAGAACAATGCATCACTTGATATACTTCAAATTCTTTAACTAATTAATTAAATTATTTAAAAATTCAATTCAATGAAAAAGGAACCGTTAGATAAATGATAATTGAAATAAAAGATAAATATAAAATAAATTATAATTCAGTTTAATATATCTAAATATCGAAACCCGATATTATATTTAAATTATTAATTTTAAAAATTTATTTTTTAAAAAATTTTGCAACATTCACATCAATGTAATAAACATTAAACGCATGAAATAAATTAATTAAATAGAGTACAGGAACGAGATAAGATTTAAGATAAGTAAATGTATATATTATCGTCCAAAATTTAAGCAGTCAATTATAAAAATTGATAAGAATATATAAAGATAATAAAATTTTTATTATTTAATATTTTGATTTTTATCAATTATGAAACTAATTTTTCTATTTTGGTAATTTAGTAACGATATAAAAAATATTAATTATTAAGTATTTGATAAATATTAAAATTCATCTCATAGAATATTATTTGTTGCTTCTATTTTCTACAAGTCATATAAAAAGTTCATGAGATATTCAATTATTTAGATTCAATCGATTGACAAAAATAACATAAATTCACGAAATACTAAATACATATAATACATATAAACACTTACAAATAACTAAACTAAAATATATGTATAATAAATGAAAGTATTCTTTAAAATATTTTGTTTCAATCGCTTCAATAATGTTTCTAAGTTAGATTATTTTTTTCACCAAATAAACGATTATGAACTGACTCAAATATTTATTTAAAAATTAGCCTTAGAATAACATGTTTTACAATTTAGAATGATATTTATATTTTTTATGATTATCGTAGTAAAAATATTTTATTTAACTATCATAGAAATTTTGATGTTTCATATTTAAATAATTTATAAAATTCAATTGTAAAGAAAATTATATTAAAATTAAAAGATTTTATGATTTAATTATTTTTAAAGAAAAAATTACAGATATATACCAATTAAATGTAAAAGAAGAGAAATTAAAAGTCTTTTTATAAAAATGTTTTAAAAGGTAATATAATTGAACAATTTATTTTCAAAAATCATCGTAAGAAAGCTTAAGTTGGTAATAATATTTTTTTTGACATAAAAAAGATAAGACATTTATATTTTAAAAAATTAGGTTGGAAAGAGCAAAAATAAACTAAAATTTATTTTTTAATGTGTATAAATCAAAGGTCGATAATGAATTTTATAATATTCAAAAATTCATATTGTATTTAAATGGATTAAGTTTGTCAATCAAATAAAAAAATTATTATTGTCTAAAATATTCAGTTTAACTAACCATTAGTATATTTAAGACTATATTTTACACAAAACAAAATAATGTTTACGCACGTTTTAAAAACATTTGTAATTTATATGTTTTATTTATTAATTATAAATTCTCTTCCTTTTAAAATTTCTTTAAAATTTACAAAATGATTACTATAAATTAAATATATATAACGTTTGATATAATAATAGTTATAATTGTCTACACGCTCACGAAAAATAATTACAATAGAATAAAAAAATATTATTTATATACATATATATATATATATATATACATAATAGCACGTGAATAGTTTGCGATAATTAATTTTATTGCCATATCATTAAGAATCTTAGTATATTCTATAAGTAGAAACAATGCTCGAAAAGAATATAAAGCTCCGAGCAATTGAGTTAATATTTACTACTTACGTAGCATTTATAATACAATTCTATTTACTTATTTTATTCTTTCATTCTTATATAAATGCCAAGTCTTCCGTGAAATAAAAAGAACCTGATTACTTTTAGAAGCATATTAGATTTATCTGTTAGGCTTTAATATTTTTACAAATACAGTATTGTTTAGTATTAATTCAAGATGAAGAAATTCGCCATTATATTTGCAATTGTTTACACAATTAATGCTAGTGCTGTAAGTAATAATCGATTAACGTATCAATCAATTTATATTTATAAACTTAAGAAAATTTGAAATAACAATAATGATTCTTCATTTAAAGAGTGCACTATCAGAAGCTGAATATAAAGATTTAGCTGAAAATTTGGCAAATAGAGTAAGGGCAACGTCAACATTTATAAACGATATTAAGACTGATGCTACGCGAACAAAAGATAGATTAGACCAGTTGAAAGAATCGGCGGACTTCAACGTGCCAAGGAATCCGAAGACAATTGAAGCAGATGTATGTATTACATGTGTACATTTTTATTCGGATAATGCTATCAATCTTACATGAAAATTAATTATCAAATAATGTATCAAAATTTATTTACATTATAAATTATTATTATTCTACACGATATTAAAATTTTAATATGCATAAGTTGATACGAACATATTAGTATAATTAATTACAATTTTTTTAAAGAGTAATTTAGATTCGCATAAGCACAATAGAAACATTATCAATTGTATAAACCTTAAGAAGACTAACGAAGAAAAATTAATACAAGAACTCAGACAGACTCTATATAATAAAGTAAACAGTCAATTACATATGGTGGAAGTAGCTGTGAAACACATAGAACCGGTATAACGATAAAACTATTATTTTACGAGAAGAAAAGTGTGCGATAAGAATCATAGCATAAAGTTATTTAAAAAATTTTAGGTGGTCATTGATTTCGGTGAACATTTAAAAGAGGGAAACGTTGAGCATGAAATACAGCTTTGCATGCAGAATGAGGAAAAATGCGAACTTACGACCAATTATAAACCAAGTTTGGATAGATACGACCATATGCTTCAATTATTAACTACTACAGTTGTAGAAATAATTGATGCCACCTTGGAAAAAGAAATTTATCCAACAGTGACCAACAAAATTGTTTCCGAAATTTTGGGACCCGTTAACGAATGTTTGTCTAACATTTAATATAAACTATGATAGACTTGTTAGACTTCAACATTTATTGTACATTAATAAGTGTAAATATTATATCTTAATACAAAGATATTTAAATATAAATTTTTAAATAATTATTACAAAAATATTTTTATATAAAAATTTATTAAATAGTCTTTTTAATAAAGTTGAGTAATGTCAAAATCATGAAGAATTTCTAATAATTTTTTTACTTTTATAAGTCTTTATAAATATGATTATAAAATTATCATCATAAAAATATTTTTCAGAAAAGTATTATTGCGAGTAACGATTTTTGATTGCCATTCAATTATTTCCTTCCATCGTAAATCCTACTTTTCTATAAGTTCTCTCCTATTTAAGTGTATAATCGGTGTGCTTTAAGCATCTGAGATTTCCTCTCGACTTAATAGTTATTCCGATAAAGATGGATTTTCTATATTTTATTTCTTTTTAATGAAGATTTTTTTTTTAAATGTTTATAAGATAAAATTTATTATCAGAATTTTTAATACGACAGATAAAATTTTATGTTTTTGTTTTAAATTTCAAAACAAATATATTAAGAAACATAAAGATAAAAAACGTGAATATTCTTCAAAAGATCTTTGAAAATTTAAATATGAATGTGAATTGCTTTTATTCGTTCGATTTTAATTTAAAAATATTATTTTGGCAAGTTACATCTATAGTGTTATCTGATAATCCAGTCTAATTTTTCATCGTACATTATTATAATAATTTCAATATATATTAATATAATAAAATAAAATATTCTAAATTTTGTAAAAATAAATCAAAAAATTTCTAATAACCAATTTTCAAAATTAATTTTCATTTATTTTGATATAAATTATTTGGGTGTATTAAATATATTTAAATAATTTATTAAAAATAGTAAATTTGAAATATTATAAATATATTTCTATTTTAAATAATGAAATTAATTTATTCATACACAAATTTATTTAATTATAAATTATCAATAGATTTAATACAGTATAATCACAATAGTGAAATTGTTCTTTATTATAGTAGTCATTATGTAAGAAGTTATTCACGGTTTATTCACTGTATTAAGATACATATATTATACATTTATATTGTAACATAATAAAGATATTAGTAAGAGTAATATAAACAAGAAAATATCGATATTACTAAATGATTCCACAAAATATATCAAGTAGAACAATAGAATAACGTATAAAACAAATATAAAAATTTTTTACTTACTGTTTATATATATATATATATATATAATAACTTGTTAAATAAAAATATTTAAATTTATTTCATAATTATGCATTACAATTGTTTAAGTTCTATACAATAATTCATATTTACGAAGTAGCATATAAAGTGTTCCACTGTGGTGAATAATTTAACAGCAGAGCTTATCCATAAATTTACAAAACATTTGACGTTATTACTGTTCGGTAGAAGATTTAAATTAAAATTATCCGTACCTTTGCGAGTACAATTATTGCTGTAGTTATTTTGAATATTGTTCAAAATACATTTGGTGATTACAGACTGAAAGTAGTGCATTTGTAACATATAGCAAAGAATAACCTTTTCGTCGTGTGTTTTAGTAAAAAAAACACGAATGGTATCAACATACATTTATATGTACGTTTGATTATTTTTACAAAGATTTTTTTTTAATTTTAAGAAGTCTTCTTTCTTTCCAAACTAATACTTATAAGAACAAATATTTGAAATATTTTAACTTTGAAAATAATGCGTTGAAAACTTAATTTGTAAATGTATACAGCTAATCTAAAATATCTTATCTACTATTTTAGATTTGCGTCAAAAGAGAATTTATAAAAGTAAAATATTAACCTTGAACTGAAATTTGACCAAATATATTATTCACGATACAAAATATGTTAAATCAGCAATAAACATTATGTTATCAAAACTGTGAAGAGAATGTAAAAATGTAAAACTAAAATGTAAATAAATATTTTTTTAGTATTTATTTACTTTTATAATAATTTTAATAAATGAATTCATGTATGTTTACAAAATTTATTTCCATTCACGTACATGTTTTAATATTTTAATAATTTTAAATATTAATTTGATTTAAAAAATATTAAATTTATTCAATACACAATCGTCTTCTTTAATCATTTTGCTGCAAAACAGTGATTAAAAATGTAAGCATAAACATTCATAAATTCCAATTTCCGCGTTATTTTACAGCCATATCTCACGGAAAAGCACATCGAGTTTTGTACTTAATGCCATATTTATAAGTTCTTTTATTATAATCTACGTCGCTAAATTTATGTATCAGAAAGTAAAAAGTTCATAAATAAACCATTATTGCATGTATTTAAAGTAATTTATTTCTAATAAAGTTTTTTCTAGTGCAAATCCTTTTCTAGTTCGAAATATTTTTTAAATTCGATTTTATGTAGAACACTAAAATAATTAAAATCTATATTCTGTTTAGATTTTCGTTATCTTAAACTTCGATCGTATATTTTTAATTGTATATTTTTATTTATGCTAAATTTGATATATTATTTAAACGTATGAAATGTTTTAGAAATTTATTCATATATTTTTGTACCTGATTCAAGTATGTTCACGCGAACATAAATTATTCGATAGCAAATTAATCTGTAATTAAATTAAAGCAAACTGATTATAATAAAATTTAAGATTTATTCCAGAAATAATATTACATCGATTCGATATTTTCAGTTGCAGCAAATATTTATATTGATCTCGATAAGATATGAAGTTTCATTTTATGAATACATGCGCTACAATTATAATGTATAAACAACACCGAAAGGGAAAAACTATTTTTCATATCGTTAAGTATAGAAAGTTGAATAATTCTTAATGCGATGTCATCATATTGATGAACTGTGTACAATAAATTAATAATTGTGATTAAACGTATAAGAGATACGTAATTCCTGACGATTTTGTGAAATCATTTGCAAATAAAACCTTATTAACGGTTGACTTATATCTGCTTGATACATACGATAGCATTAATAAATAGAATTTTATTTGCTTTTTGATTATCGATTTTGATATAAAATTCACCTTTTCCATGAACTGACAATAATTTTGTCAATTTAGAAAGTGGACTCGTCTCAGTTTAATAACCTCAGTTTCCTTGAATAGCTTTTCGTTTCTTCGTATCAGCGATGAATATATTATCGGTATCAAGTCTACTCTTTTTCGCGATTATCGTTAATGCAGTAAGTAATGAAATACTAGATGAAAAATAATTATTTTAAGTACAATATATCTTCTCAAATAATCAGCTGTTATAATTTTTAAGAGTGTTGTATCGGAAAGTGATCTGAAGAATTTGGCGAATAATCTCCTGAAAAGAATAAGTGCCTCATTGGCGTCGGTGAGCGCTGCTAAAAATATTACAAATAGGTTATCGCAGAAAGTTATTGAAATGAAAGATTCGATCGATTTTGGCATACCGAATAATCCTCAAATTATTCACGTGCAAGTATGTATTAAAAATTTCATTATATATTTAAAATAACCCAAAAATTAAGTACGACATCGAAGTTCAAGCTTGCACAAACTGAAAATTGTAACGAACGTAATCTAATTGAATAAATCGTGAATTAATTTCACAGAACGTTTTAGAAAAGCATAATGACAGCAGTATTTATGTCGCCTGTGCGAATTTGAAGAAACATAATGAACAAAATTTGAAACAAGAATTAGAAGATTTCCTTAGTTACGAAGTCAATATTCACCTAAAAGATATTAATTCAATCATTGATAATATCCAAGAGGTAATAATCAATGTTTTATTCTTCAGTAACGTAAGAACATTCAAAATAAGAAATTGAAATCACTTTTAGAATCTGTCTGGTATCGCTGTGCATTTGCAAGGAAGCAAGTTGGAAGAGGAACTGAAACTTTGTAATAATGACGAGAAACAATGTAAACTCACGAATGACTACAAAGTTGAAGTAGATAAAGTTGAGAAATCTATTCAAAACGTAATTAATGCTGCATCATCTCTTATAGATGATGTCCTAAAAACAGAAATTTATCCAAAAATACCAGAAAAAATTAATACTCAAATTTATGAACCAATTATTAGATGCCTGAATCATGTAGATTAATTATAACTAATTATAAAATAAATAATTTATGACACCTGATTTATGATAGTTATATCTTGAATATTTTAACGTATTATTCTATTATTGTTTTTAGAGTAGTAATAATTATTATTCGCGTGAAGATTAAAAAGTTAATTCAAAACGTATAAATTAAGTTTAAACAATAGAAATTATTTAAAACATCATTTTAGAATAACTATTCACAGCCTCGGTTAAAAATAACTATATAATTTTGTTATTTAAATCGACTCGTCTACCAGTTTCTAAGTTACCAATATAAACTATAATATTATCGTAAGATATTATTACTGAATATATTGAATAAAAATAAATATATTTCTAGTTCAGTTAATAACTTAATAACGGAGATTCATTTATAGTTATGTCATATCATTATTAACTGATATTTTGAGATTATTTATTTTAACTAGATACATTATAAAAACTTAATGTTAATAAAAATTCGATTTTCTATTTTTAGTATTATTAATTTTAATCCATTAGGTATTATAATTATCTTTCCACAAATTTCTTTTATACGTAATTCATATGGTTTCATACTTTATAAAAGTCGAAATTATTAAAAAATGTCTGATTATTTCGTATTTGTACCAATGTATTATATTCATATTTAACGAGTTTGAATAGAGTTTTGAAAAAAAATAAAGATATAGGTTTCAACTCGTATAAACTAAATTTTAAAAACATTTATATTCACCAACATTACGTTTATCTTATATGACGACTTCTGACTCGTACTTTCAACATATAGACATTACGATATAATTTAATAGTTACCCACTAAAATTCATTGTTACTTTGATGACGTATTTGATTAATTGTACAGTTTTGAAATATTTATCTTGTATTTATTATTAGATAATCTTTTTCATTAATAATTTATAAATAAACATTAGTTTTAATACTACTTATTATGTAATTTATTCACTAACTACCTTTAATCTTTTTCAAGATATATTTAAAATGATTATTATTAACAGATATTAAAAGTTCAATTAAAAATTCGATTCAATTAATTATTACATTAAATAATAATTCGAAGTTACATCATTATTATTATATTAAGTAGTTAATATATATTAACTATATTAACGTTAAATAGAATATATGATTTTTAATAAGAATTAATCAATTATAGTTTTATGTTAAGCTTATAAGAAATTTTGAATTTAAGTAAAAATCGAATAAATTCAGGAATTAATCTGTTTTAAAGTATCTAAAAATAATCGTAATAATATAAAAACAAATAAAAAATAAACGAATATTTATTAATAATTATTTACATTTATTTTTGAATATATTTTGAATAAAATAAATGTATGATTATTAATATTTTATGTAATTATAAAATAACATAAGCATCACAATTTTTGAGTAATGCTACTAATAATTTACGAAATGTATAAAATATAAATATAGAAGAAAATTTTGATTTTTGAACAATATTTAAAAAGTAATGAAATCAATTTAAAATAAGCAAAAAGTAACCGATATCATTGCGTATAACAAAGGATAATTTAATAATACACTTTCATCGGTTGCAGTTTAAATAAATTTACACCTAAATAAATATTTTGAAATAAATTTTTACTTTTGATCATTTCTGAGTAACTATAAGAAAGTAATGTAAAACAAAAAATAGCAAAAAAATGACGAAATAGGTTTACATTATGTAGACGTATAAAAGAATATAAACTCATAGTAGATAAGGCTGAAAAAACTTATATTTTTTATTCTAATATTTTGTACAATAGATTTTAATTGAAAATACTTAATCATAGAAACACGTGCGATGAAACTATTATAAATATTGATCAACCAGTCATTCAATATTTATTTGAAATTTCATAGTAATTTAAAGCTATTACGAAATTTTATGGGTTAAAATTAATTTATATTTATGTAAAGGCTTTGCTAGTATTATGTGTATATATTGTCTATATATATTATGTATAATAGCTTTAACCAATTGTCAAGTTTTCTATATATATGTATATATATTTTATTGCAATGTAATATTATCGTAAATATTGTATATTTACAAAAACATTGTGTTTTTCATTTTAAGCTTTATTTCAAGTTAATTGAAATAAGATTTTATAAATCAACTCCACAGGACGGAATAATTATTAAACTGATAAGGAATAAAAGGTAACGGTAGTAAAAACTAAATATTTTATATCGAATACAAATTTTTAATTAAATTTTCATGTCAAGTAATAGAAATCTAATTATCTTATAAATATTTCTTATGAGAAATTAAAAAAAACTTCAGAAAACTTTTATTTAAAGATTGAAATTATGAGTGAGCATTTTACATTTGTAAAAGAACTAATATTCTATATTTAATAACGATCGCTAAGCAGTTACGAGTATTCAGATAAACATATTAATTTATCCTAAAATTTATATACGTATATATAGAAATTTTTCTAAGAAAAATTTTTACTTTTAAAACTAATAATTGCAGTGATAAAACTATTTTTTAAATATAAATCTGGACCATAAAAATTGGTAATATTAGTTAGAATTTTCACGAACATAGTAATAATGCATAATAAATATTTTTCTAAAATAAACTTTTATTGAATTGTTTAATTTTATAAATTTCTGATATTTAAAAAATTAAATCTATTTTTCTTTAAATAAATAAAACTACTCAAAGGAGAAATATGTAACGAAAGTTTAATTTGTCGCGACACATATTTTTCCTGTTTTTCGTATAAATTAATATTTGATAATATGATAGCATACAATTTTTTGATAGAAAAATATGACCTCAAAAATTCTAAAGTATCATACTTTATTTATTTTTCGATTAAGATAGAATATTTGATTTTATTTACTTACTTACATTTAAATTTAGTATAAGTACCTTGTTTTTAAGGAATAAACAGTTACTTTAATCATTCACTATTGACATCGTAGTTCGTGTTTTGCGTTACAAAAATTAGTTTTATAAATTTGTAGTTTGAAAAATGGAAACTGCTCTAGCCTTTCTTGCTTTTTGTATGGTAGCAAATGGAAGTCCAGTAAGTAGTTCAAAATTATTTTTACGCAATGCAGCGTGGAAAATTTGTGCAGTAAAAACGAGTGAATTTTTTAATCCTTAGATTCAACGATCGGAACCGAATTTAAAAGACTTAGCAGGTGAATTATTGAACGAAACGACAACTTTACTGACCAATTTAGATGCGGTGAAACAAAATATAGAAAATGCTCCGGAAACTGTGAACAGCACAATAAGTTCTTTTGATTATGGTGTATCAAAGAATCCACAGATTATTGAATTGGAAGTATGTATGAAAGGTGCTTTTGCTACCAAACAAAAATATTACACTTTTTTGCATTTAAACGATATTAAAAAAATGATATAATATGTAAATTTTAATTTGAGTAAAATCACAAGTCTTTCAAACATGTTTTAATTTTGAGTAAGGAAATAAAATAAAACTAATAAAGGTTAAAAAATAATTTTAAGGAACAACTAAAGCTGCAACGATTTAAAAAAAATGTTAAATCCTGTGAAGATCTTCTCGATTATGACAAGCAAGCCATGAAACAAATATTTGATTTCATTTTTTGGTTAGCGGTGAATTCTGAACTTCAACAAGACACCGAGTCTGTGAATAATCTACGAAACGTATGTAAATAATTGTTTAATAAGTAACAATAGTTACTCATTATAATAACGTAAATAAATATACAGGTTCTTCAAACTGTGTCCACTAATGTGCAAGAACCCAAATTGGACGAAACAATAAAACTGTGCACTGATAAGCCAGAACAGTGTAAGCTTACAACGGAATATCAGAACGAAGTAGATAACGCCAAGAAAAATATCGTTGAGCTACAAAAACTTCCAAATTCATTAATAGATACCGTCGTAAACGACGATTTTCGTAAACAAGTCTCCGACAAAGTTTCCGAAGAAGTGTACCCGCAGGTTTCTAAATGTATAAACAAATTAAAGAATTAATTAATTTGTGTTAATTTATGTTTTTTTATAAAAAATAAAAACCAATTTCTTTATAGATAAGTAGCTTTATTATTTATTCAAGTTTTATATGTTTATTTTACGAACGCTAATGAATAATAATTGTATAAAGTAGTCGATGCAATAAGAGCGATAATCTTGGCGATAACATAAAGAAACCATTGACTTTGATTAATAATCAATTGTTACAGGCGAATTTAACCCGCTACTTATATTTATTCATAAAAAGGAAATAATAAGTAGGTCAATACGTACGAAAGACTTTATCTTTAATTTTTATGGACAAGAAATTACTTGGCATCGCGAATGCAGATTTATTCACGGTCCTCGTTATAAAATATATAAAAATGAAGTACATCGAATAATTAGTTTTATCAATAGATTAAAAAGTCAATTGAATCGGAATTATATTTTTAGATAAAATTACAGTTTAATTTTATTTTGCGTAATAAAGTGGTTATTAGTATAATATACGTTGAACCGATACAAAACGAATCATCCTTTTTTTGTTTGTATTATATTTTGGTATTCAATTAAAAAAGAGCATTTAAGAATTTATACTCATTTATTTTGTAAGAAAAACGTAATTTCTCAAAAGAGGTTAATTTTTTAAACATTTTCAAGAAGATTTTACAATTAGGATAACAACTGTTTAATTTTTCAATGAATACGGTTATGGAATAAAAAAGGTTCTTTTAATTGATAAAATTAAACTTTTATTTCGAGCAATAATTTAGATGAATATTCTTTAATTGTAAACATTTTTCTAAAAATGAATATGTTTCATATTTAATAAAAACCTGTCTAACAATCCATTCGTTTATTGCTGGAAGAATCATAAACTGGCAAAATAGAATAATAATTAGAGAGTAAATCGGATACTTTTCTCTCTTCATCGGATCGAGAGGCGGTGGCTGAAAAAAGTGACGGAAGTGTTCGAATATTCTCCTCGAATAGTTACGGGGATGAATAAGTATTCAAAGATTACGCCGGTCATTGTTGGGACTCCTCGAGCCGATAGTGGTAAGATTTTACACTCTGCGTGCGATTAATCTTGTTTCCATTCTTTTATTTCGATCGGACTTTCCGTTTTTCTCACAGTTTTTTCTTCGAGTGTCTTCAACCATCCGTGAAGATCGTTATCGGTAATCCGTCGATATCAAGAAAGTTTCTTAAATAAAACGAAGCGAAACAAAGCAGAAGATTATAATTAACGCGAATATTTTAGCGTGAATTACATTATTCATTTTCGTTTATGATTATCTGATTATGTAAACAATTAAATCAGACTTCGAGCAATATTTTAGAGAGAAAAATTATCGATCGTCACCCGTAAAGTTTTGAACCACATCGAAGCTATCGAATATAATTTTCTTAAATAGACCGAGAGACGATAGTTGGACAGATCGAAGGCGATATAAAAGAAAAAGTTAAATCCGTCTCGATTCTCCTATGCTCCTACAATAACGCCTAGCTACGCATTAATTTTGAAAAGATAAAAACTATGACCGGTAGAATACAAAGTGACCAAACTCGCGCACTTGGAAACTATAAATTTAATTTCCTCGACGATTCACGGCTTAGAATTCAAAACACAAATCGACCCGTTCGTTTTCTATTCCGAGTGCAACGTCCAGCTCGCACCAACCTCTTCCTCGCAGCCATCGGGAAACGTTGCTGGCATAAGCATAGACCAAATTCCAAACAAGAGCCAACTCAAAAGCGAAACTCCCGCCGTCGGTGAATACTCCACCCGGAAATTGGATTAATTGGAAAAGTGCGGAAGGAGAGAAGCGGCCTTGTACATCAATTAAGTTCAGAATGCAGGGATGCAATAGGGAGAGGTAACCCAAAACCCATTCGTTGCTTCGTCGCTTGGTTGAACGCGAGCAACAACGGTTGCTCGAGTTCGCGAATATAGAAACTGTATTTCAGGCATAGATGTTGCTACATTGTTTATTTTTCAACCCTTATCGCTCCGTTATTTTCAATTTTAATATAAATTTATTTTATAACTTTCAATCGATATCTCTCCTTACCTTTCGCACAATCTGTTTTGCTTTTTTCATTCTTTTACGCAAATCAGAAATAATTATAAAACATTTTTTTAACATTCGCATAAGTTATGGATAACGAAGATGCGATTTCAAATTTATGCGAATAATTTTCGTCCACGAATTTTTAACGATTTTAATTTTCGTCGTTTTTAGGAAAAGAATGCGAAAGCGAAATTGACTTTAGATTCGAACGTTGAGACAGAGGCATCGATTTAAAAAATTACGAAACGAGGCACATCGAAATCATCATCGTAAAAATCAACTTTACGGCTCTCGAAATCTCCGTTCAATAACGAATAGACTCGATACGGCGATTTCCGAGATTATTCGCACCGCTCGAGAATTTTGCACAAAAGCGGAAGAATCGATGAGTTTGGATAAAAAAAAATATTCAAGTTCGTAATTAATCGTACGCTCAAAATTGAAAACGTACCGACCAACGAATTTAATATCAAATTTATTTCGGCTGGACGAAGATACGGATCGGATCGACGTACTTCCCTTACTTTACAACTCCGATGGAATTTTAACCATTACTCGAATATAATTTCAAAGTCAGTCGAACAACGCGATCCGGAAACTTTAGCCGAAACGAGCAATTGCTTCTTATTTCGATTCCTTTGTTTATAAAACCAAAAGTAAAACCAAAAGTATAACCAAAAGTATAACCGAAACGAACGCTCGATAAATTCCGCCCGCTCCGAAAAGCGTATCCAGTTCGAGATAGCGCATCCGAAGCAACGTCAAGGCGAAAATGGAGGAGCGGATATCGGTACCCTCGAATCCCTCGACGAACTCAAGCGAACTGTATCGCCGGATGCGGTGACTCCCGGTGACTCCCGGTGACTCCCGGTGAACGACGGTCGCAGCATCCTCGCGAACGTCGACCGGAATCGAGTTACTCGCCCGCGACTCATCCCCGAATCCGTCGATATGCCGCCTATACTATACTATAAATGTATTAGGTGTGTCCGGGCAACTATAAATGCGCGTTGGTCGCGTTCGCATACCCAAGGAAAATAAGTTACGACTCTAAACAATGGCGTTATTCGTCTCGTCGAGGTGCGAGATCCGGTGGAACTTGGTTGCAGGACTCGACGCGTTCGCGAAGAAAGTTTCGCGTCTTTTGTGTAACGAGACTCGCTTCCGTGGAAACGTAACTAAACGCGATAAATTTGTCCGTTCACTTATTCTTTTCGTCCCGATCTAATAAATTCCGAGTAGGCGCGAGAGAACGAATCGTTTTCGACTCGAGTCCCGTTCCATTACAACTTTATTTTAAAATCAAAGTACCGTTCTTTCGTGATATCCAGGTTTACGAAAATATTCGATCGAAGATTAATTTTCAAGAATATTTATCCGTATCGAATATTTAGCGTTCGAAAGTTCGAAAATTATTTCCACACGATATATACATTTCATTAATCAATATTTATATAATATAAAAAGCTTCTTATCTTATTTTGCATTTTTTATCGATAGTCTTACGTTATTAACGACGGAAACTAATGGGAAAAATTCTACTTCAAATTTTCTTATTTTTCAGCTTTCGAAAAATTTTTACGCTTCTAAATTTTGTAATCGTTAGCTTTATCGCACGAATACACGTTAAAATACTCGATAATTTCCTAAATCCGTTACTTCGGAGTTGTACAAGCGTATCGTACATTCGATATCGATGAGTCGATCGGCGATACGAGTAAAATCTACGATAAAGTATGGATCAACGTGTCAGGAATAAATCTTTATATCGGTCTAGGTTAAAAAATCTGATAATTGCCACGGATCGCCTACCGGACGTCGAATATAAAAATATTAACAAAAATTCGCTACTTCCGTTTCAAAATGCACAGCGCCATTTGTAATTATCGCTGGTATTTACACTATCGACGAGCGAACGATGTCCGCTAGGATGTAACCAGGAACGATTGGAACGACTCAAAATTGATAATATTCGCGAACAAAATGCAGAAATCGCTCGCCTCGTTACAGATGATTACACGATGAAACTATATTTTCGACAGCTGTAACGTACATCGGTCGGTAAACGTACGCGTGTTCCTATTACGCGAATCGCATAAGCGATGCGAACCAGCGATCGTTCGTGATTTGTAACGCAATGCTATTTGCGATTCCCCGATAATTAAGACCAAACCACACGCTCCATCGATTACGTAAGCATGGACCGAAAGAAACGTCATCCACAGACTGGAATTATACACCCGAATGGCCGATTTGACGGTGTGCGTTGATGCGTACTCGCGGGACGCATGCGCAATCGTTCGCTTCTTTTTTTAAACATTCGCGGTTTTTTCGCGGGAGCCTCCGTAAATCCTGTATCCTGGATCTCCGTTCGCTAAGAAGTACGCATCGTGATGCAAACTCGATGCCTGTCTTTGAAGATCGCTCGGTCAACGACTAGACAAACTTAATAGCTCTATATTTAGATAACTTTCGTACCCTCGATTTAAAGAAGGAAAACGCTGACCGGGCGGATCGAAGCTCGGCACGTGCTTCGTTCATTGATATTCAAAGGGTAGGATCGCGTGGTCCGCCTTTTTTCATGGCTGCGTTACGATCTGTATACGGAGAGAAACGCGATGTGGGCGGGAGAAACCTTTGAATAGACCGAGAACCCTGAGAAATTATCTTATATCTCTGTTGCGCGAATACATCGAATTTGGAAGGGACGAATAAAGAAACGGGATGGATAAAGTAAAGAAAAAGAGACGATCGAACCGAGTTTTATAATTGATTAACGATGAAGCCGTATTTCTTTGCGATAATCCAATTAAATGTATTACATTCTTTTCTAAATATTATATTCGGTTTCGGCAGGCTTATTTCTTGAATAGACGTACTATTAATTTAAGATACGTGAAAATTTTTATGAATACAGGGTACGAATCTTATTCGCGGTAAAATATTATTTATCATCGATAACGTTGGTCACGAACGAATCAACGAATTCGCAAATTATCGGACAAATTAGCCAATTCTCGATTAACGATATTAAAACTGAATAGGAGAATTCCAGTTCGCAGGGGAAAGGGAATCGGGTAGCGTCGAATAATAAAAATAATAATTAATACGCGTGTAACAAATTTTGGGATGCCTATTCGAAGCGGATATGAAATATTGGCATCTGGATGCGATGTACGTCGTAAAAATAGCAAATCGAAACCAAAGGTCCGAATCGAGAGTAATCTCTTACGCGTTTAGGTGACTGATTTCTTTGTAACCGTTCGAAGTATCGGAACGGACTACGAGTGAAATGGCTCGAAAGAAAAGGGGAAGGTAAAAGTCCGTCGAGTCCTCCGGACCCTTTTCGTCTCCGTTGCTCCGTTCCGATCGTATTCTAATCGCCAAGAGCTTTCCGAGCATAAAAGAATCCAAACGTTACCTTTCGGTTAAAATTTAAAAATCTTTATCTTTCTCGTTGAATTTTGGGAAAACGCTCGCAACGCTCGAAAAACTAAATTTCAAAGCGTTTAACGCGTAACTTTAAAGCGTTTAAAAGTCGGTTCGGACTTTGAACTTGGATCGGATTCTTGTAAGCCTGACCGTATCGAGATTTTTCGCGCGATCGCTCTCACCGGAAGTTGGCTTCGAACGAAGTACGATCTCGAAAACTCGAAAACTCGAAAACTCTTCTTGGTTTTCATTATCCCTGTACAATTTCTTGAAAAATCTGTAAAATTCCTCGGGAAAAGAAGGAATATAAAACGCCTGGAGTTCGCAGCTCGACAGTCCGGGTCGTACTTCATCCACGAAGTACCGCGTCTGCCTTCTGGTGCTTTGCGGCTTGTATTAAGTCATCCCGAACGAACTCTGCATGCCGATGAGCTTAATGTACTTTACTTTGTCATAGTATGCCAGGGATCCTCGGAAGTATCGGAAAGTGGATTGGATGAAAAAATTCCGTACGTATAGAACGAAAACGCCTACTCAAATTTTGCATGCGAGGTGCGAGTCGTTTCTCGGATGTTGATTTATCTCGTCGAGTCAAAGGAATTTTCATTTTATACGGTCCTTCGGATTAATATCCCGAGACGTCGGTTCAACCAAGTTTTCGTAAAAAACGTTGCGACGATATTCGAATCGAGATTCTTGCGAGAAACATTCGTTATTCTCGGGGTTCCTCTTGTTCAGATGAGAGGAAGAAAATAATAATGTAAAATACGTTTTTATCGTCAGCAACGAATTCGATTTTGCAACTCAATATAAATATTTTATCGAATTCTTCGCGCATCCTTCGTCGCGAATATTATGCACAAGTTTTAATCAGTGATATAAACATCTAAACATCTTACTTCGAACGGAAAAATACAACAAAAATCAACGACGCGCGCGAATCGATAAATTGCAACGATCGTCTCGATCGCGGTAAATACCGACAACGAACAGTCGATAACGTCGCAAGCTCATCTCGATCGAATGTTTTGCAAGTTCAATAAAAATGGGGCGTACATCGATTGACTTCGATAGCGACGGTGTTCGTAAATTCGTAAGTAAATTCGAATATTGCGAATAATTTCTTTTTCACGGACGATGAATAACGAAGCGATAAAAATGAAATATCCTCGTCGGACGCGACAGAGAAATTATTCCTGGATTGAATCGGGTATTCCAGGGTAACCTTGCCCTCGAATACCTGCATACGTAATGTCGGTTGCGCAGACGAGAATCGGTGCTGAGTCATCGCTCTCGAGTCGCTCGTGCGCGAAACATCCGACTCAACGCGAGCTGAGGTGGCGTTCAAATTTCGCGTATAACGAGCTTGCGGAGCTTGACCGACCTCTTCTTCGCGGTATACACGCGTTTGCTACAGTTGCGAAAAGCGCGACCGATAACGACAGACCGATCGAGGAGCTGAGGCTGCTCGAACGTTTTCGGTACTCGAGCAACGATTTCAATTCTTTTACGTCGCTACAATCTTCATTTTTTTACACCTTTTTATAAAAAATATCGGTTCGACTTTCTTGGTAAAGGCAAATTGATACTCGTAATCCGAACAATCTTTTGTAGGACCGACGTTACGAATTATTTAAAAATTCGGATAATATTTCCAAGTATATTACCGCGTCGTTATCGAATCGTCGAATACCGATAAGAATTAGTTTCGCTAGTTGCGAAGATGACGACGCTCCCGATTTATAAATAATTATGGAACAACGTCGATTTACGAAAATGACTAGTCAACGTTCGAACGACTTTCCGGTGTTTTAAAAAACTAAAGCAAGCGCGGGACGCAAGAACGACTCGTTGGCACGGAAAACGGCGCGATTAATTTTAGCCTGCGCCGAGAGAGAAATTTTGTTGGAATTTCTCGAGGCACTCGTGGAAATAAGATAACGAAGAGTCACCCTCTAGCGACGGAGAGACGCAACGAGGTCGGACGGTACGACCGCGACCGTCGGACGAGATAACGGCATTCGTTCTTCGTTAAAGTTTAAGGAAGATACGGCGAACGTTTAACGAGAGATGCTTTTTCGCAAACAGGAGCTCGCGAAACTTGTCCAGGGTTCGAGGTTCGAGAGAGAAACGATCGATGGAAAAGGTTTTCCTTATTCGAGGTTTTCCTTATTCGTATCCGTAACATTTTATTGGATTAAAATAAAATTGAGTTGGATTATCCTATTTTTTTTACCGACGTCTTTTTCGGTACCGACAAGTAATCGATTTGAACTCGCAATTTGAACTCGCGTTTCTCCGTTCGAATCGTTACTTTTGGTTACACCGTTTTCCATTTTCCTACTTTTTCCAGTTATCCCCACCTGCGTTTATTCTTTGCGCGTGGACGAAAAACTAAGTCGGGTCGGTGCGAGGGCGAGAGGAAAATCCTAGACGTACCAATAACCGACGTGGATTCGCTCGATATCGGGTCCGCTATCAATTTGAAGAATTATCCTCGATTACCGAACGCACTCGGCATTTATTTCTCCAGGAAAATTTGAAATCCCGTCCTCGCAGGACAAGTTAAGAAAAAGGCAGCCGAATCGTTCGGCACGGGTCCAAATCGTTTGCCATCCGTCAAGGGAAAAACCGTCCTTAAGGACCGGAGAGGAGAGAAAAAAGCGGGTGAAAGAAAAAAGCGGAGCCTCGGCAGACGGGGAATACGAACGCGTCCCTCACGCGATACGGATGACGAAGGTCCGCGGAAGGTCCGCGGAAGGTCGCGGTAGACGCATAAACGCGTAAAGACAAACGGAACAAAGACTCGCAGGAACGCGGTAAAGGGGCAACGGGGAATCGTAACGCGTCGTTACGAGGTCGGACCTTACCTTCCCGGGCGAACGACCGCAGCGCGATGTTTTAACGGCATCGTGAAAACCTCGACGCGATACTCTGGTAAAATTCGCGTTAGTGTGCGCGTCGGTGTATTGCCGAGGGGCGGTTACGCGAAGGAGCAAAGGAGCGAAGGAACTCCGGAGCTCCGAACCCCGACATTCGCCCTCTCGCTTCCACTTCGTTCGCGTTCATTTTTTTTTACGCGAAAAATAAAAAGCGGATCTTGGTTTTGTTTCGCGGGTCGAGATGCTTCGCTTGGACGATGAAACGTTTGGCGCGTCGAGTAACCGTGAGACTTTTGATAGATTGTAAACGGTTGCTGTCGCAAAAAACACGAGCTTTATAATCATTTGAAACGTACTCGAGCTTTTATGCGGTTTATGGGTCATTCTTTTCCCTACTATCTTTTTCATATAATATCTTTTTCACTCGAATCTTCTTTAGTAATCGTAAAACGATTTTTTAGAAAAATTTTTTGGCCGTAACTTCTTACCGAATATGCGACTAATTATTCATCAATTATGAGTAATACCTATGCGAAGGTGTTTTTTCTCGGAGATTAAACTGATTAGACTTATTGCATTATTGTTTATTTTTTCTCGAATCGATTCGATCGCGTTACCGAAAACAACTTTGAATGAAAAACGTTTCACGAAACATCTCGTTACTTATAATATTATAATATTCAAAGTCATTTATTTTATTCTTATGCTTTAGTTCTTTCGAATGAAATATTATTTCCAAATTGATATTTTTTATCTTGTTTCATTTTTGGTAATAAAAAAATTGAAATTCTTATAGTTTTTATTTTGAAGATATTACAGCTATCATCGATCGTGTATACAAATACAATCGTCATCATAATTATTATAAAAAATATTTAAATGTTTTAATAATATACCGATAAATAAACGTCTCAAAAATTCGATGTAATAGTTTTGTCATTTGTTAAATTTATATGTATATATATATATGTGTGGTTTTTCAACTTACGAATCCATTAAAAGAATGTTTAGTTTGCAAAATGTCGAATGATGTAATAAATGTTATACTGTACTAGGAATAGAAAAATAACGGAAATGTTTACTTCGGAGGTCAAAATAATGAAATGTATTAAAATGTTCTAATTCTCTTTATTATATATATATAATAGTTTTGTATTATATACGTATATACGTATATAGTGGGCATCAAATATGAAATTAAACTCTCGATGAATCATATTTTTGTCCGAATATGTTGTTAGTTGTAGACGATTAATGGCTCGATAGGAAAAATTTATAACTGTTAATACACGTTCCTCGAAAGGTAGATTAACGAAACAAACCGAGGGAGGTTTTTTTGTCTCTTTAGACGTAAAATCGACGCGTTGCCGGAGGGGAACAATAGTGCTTTCCATTTTGCGAGTACCTTAAGGTACGGTTTCCGATACACGACTGGTGTAAACTTGGTCATAAAAGCCACATAACAGCACTGATGTTATGGCTTTACTTTTATGCGGATAGAACGTGGCTTTTCGTTGTTACTTCTTTTTTAAGCAAACAATTGGATAAAAGGTATTCGTGCGATTTGAGATACGTAGGGATGGGATAGTTTTTCGTGTGTTTACTATTTCATTGTCACGCCAAATGCACGAGTATTCCCTTAAAATTTTAGTATTCCATATTGAATTGAAGGATTAAAGGTACCTGCAATTTTATCGATCTTTTAATTTATTTTTTAAATTTCCATTTCAATACTATTAAATTTATACGCAATCGTGAGCATTGACCGAAAACTAAAAATATGATGTATATTATGAGTTGTGAAAAGAAAAGAAATCGTTATCTTTTGTAAATACTGGTTAAAAATTGTGACCTACGTATATATTTACTACTAAAAATTGTTCAATTTCACAAAATGTAAATTTGAGAAATTTTTCTTGTGTGGAATATCATAAAAAGTAAATTAAAGGTAAAATACTAATCCATTAGATATCACTGTATTTCAGTATTTGAAAGCTCCGAGTTCTTGCTCTAATTTAATTAACTTTAGTTTCAATCTTTATTGTTTTATAATTACGCTGCTTACTTTCTATACAGCGATGATCAATAAGTTATTCACGTATATATCGTTAATAAAGCTTAACCTAAGCTAATTTTTTATCATAGTATACGGAAGCTTCGTTTTAAAATAAAAGTTGTAACTCGATAATGTTAATATATTAAATTTTCATACCCAGTTTTTTTGTAATATCTACAGAAGAAATATTTTTACCTAAAATTTTCGTAATTAATATAGAATTTATTAAACACGCAAAATATATTATAAATGAAAAAAATTTTGTAACATCTGATCGAATCGAATCAAAAGCGTAGAAAATATTGATTTTTTAAAAATTTGTTTTAAAATATGTTGGAAAACTGTAAATACTGGATTGTTATTATTTGCCGTTACGTTTTTACGCACCTAATAATGTAACTTGTTTACGTATTTAATATATGTCAGGAATTCCAAAATAGTTTACAACTGGAAATATACGTAATGCACGCGATTGGCCCTACATATATATATATATATATATATATATATATATTTATATGTATTTCCGTGTAAGCTTATTTTCCAAACATTAAGTAACGTAATTTATTTCGCGATAATTTCATAAATAATATTCGTTTAAAAAATTTACGAATCGCTTTAACTCTAGAAACGATATAATTAATTCCATGTTAGTTTCTATATCGTATAAATAAAAAAATATATATTTCGTCGTGGTATAGTCGAGATTAAAAACGTGACTTTTTTATCGATAAAGATCACGTTTTTTTATTTAAAAAAAATGAAAAAATAAAATCTACGTCTTGTTTAGAAAAATGTGGATATAGACTCTTCAAATATTAATGTAAATTGAAGTATATTAAAAAAAGAAATTGACCACAATATTATCCAACAAAATGTAAAAACACGTCCGAACGTTTAAAGAAAAGTATTTTCTTTCCCTATTTTCATCGGGCAGAGGTCGCTTTAAGTTTAAGATAATAATAGAAAAAGATTTCATCGTTCATTTGGTACTTACGATCCTCCACAATACAGTTTTCCCCGAGTCTCTCGGGAGACACTACCTTTCTCAATTATTATTTTGAGACTCATTTTCTCGCCACCCAGCGCCTTCTTTCAATTAAAAAGGAAAAAGGAGGAAAAATGAAAACAACGAAATGACCGCGAAGTCGAGTATTGTGCGACGGGAAGTTTTAACAGCGTTGGAATACAATGCCAGAACCGAGTATTTCGATCGCGAGTTTAATCGCGAGTTCAATCGTGACTTCAATCGCGATTCTTTTCTCGGGTTCTATTTCTACGCACGATAACTAAGTCAACAATGTTGAAAACAATACCGGCAAATGGACGGAAAGTTGGGGAGCGAGGTTGGAGAAGTCGGCAAAATCTTGGGAGCGCGTCTAGTCTCGAACTGAAAACTCGACTCTTCCACATTTTTAAAATATAAGAACGAAAAAAAGAACAAAATCTTTCTTTAATGTTACGTCAGCTTAAAAGATGCAATGAAATTGTTAAATTATACAGATGTATAATTTATGCCTTCCTCGATGCTTTTCCTATTTTTATCGTATTGCGTACACACGGAAGTATTATTTTATATTTATATGTGGGAGGAGACAGCAGCACTCAGACTATACAATATTGATATAACGTATAGTTTACGAATAGAAGATCGTTACTTTCAATTATTTTCCATTAAAAGCCTTTATAAAGGAACTTTTTAAAAATATAAAATCATATATGTATAGAGCGTTTCAACTTTCTTTATTATTTTATTATCGGTATTTATATTATGTTAATATGTATATATATATGCACTTAATTATTCGTGTGTAAAAAAAATAATCGTTGCTCTTTACTTTCGGATAAAATTCCAGACGATAATCATTTGCATATGTAACGTATTAATTTTTGTAGGATACTTTCTGATACGTAATATATACATTTCATTTAATTTAATAATAATTTCTTTCACGGTTATTAATTATAATTATGTTATGTGTCGGTATCGATTTGAAAGTAACGTATCTACAAAAATACTTCATTTCCGCTAATGGACGGCTGATTAAGAAGTGCAAATATGTACTAGAAAAGTATGTTGTAGACTGTGAATATATCGATTATTCGCTCGTATTTTTTGGATTTTATAAAAATTATTTTATTAATAAATAAGTTGAAATGTGTGTACGTACACGTACGAATCGTATTTACGCTGCGATACCAATTATTAATTAAAGTAAACGTATTTTAATAGTGTGTCGAAGGCACCAGCGAACGTACGTCGATAGTAATATTAATTATAGCTGTTTTCTTAATATTAGTTACATCAATATCAAAATGTGAGTTTTTTATATCTTTCGAGGAAGATGGTTTTTTTCAATGTAGTACCAAACGGCAGATTACACAAGTTTCGTGCTTCAATCATTTAGAGTAGCTAAGATTTTTTCTCAATCTTTTTTACAGATATGCTTCGATACTTAAATATTAATAAATAAGAAAAACTTTCGATGTGTTGTCTTTGAAGGAAAATTGTAACAGTGTTAAAAAAATAATATATACGTACATAGAAAATAAATTGCAATTTTTTCAATATTTAACAGTCTTACAGAGTAGATAAATTGAACAGTAAGTAAAATAATTTTGTATAATTACAGTTACGAAATGACTTACCAAATAAAAAGGAATTATGTATAACAAAATTATTTTATGCAATAATCGATTTAATTTCAACGTAAAATATTAATGTAAATTGTTCTATTCGCGTGAATCTTGATTTGTATTTACGAAACTATAAAAAGAAAATCTTACAATCGAGGAATAAACAATGAAACGCGTATTTAAATTATATTTAATAATTTGCAAGCTCGTTTATTAAATCGGTCGTCGCGTTCTCCTTCAACGAAGCGTCGAAACACACGAACTCAAACTCACGAAGAAACTCGGAGCACTTATATATTGCGTTTGCATTATCTCCCTTTTCTCCGTGCTATTTTTTTTTCATTCCAGCAAGTCCCGCTGCGCATCGCACATAAAAATCCCGCGGGTTCTTCGTGTCCTTCCCTCGCTCTTCGAACGCGGCGTAGCGGCATAGCAACAAGCCACAGTTTTCTTTTATCGAAGCGAAAAAGCGGAGACGCACTTTTGCCCTTCCCACAGGCGTCGTAAAGATCGCCGGGAAATTTCTACCGAGCTTGTTTCGTCTTTTCCTCCCTCGTCTTTTCCTATTTGCATTTTTCCCGGAACGCGAACCAAAATTAGGTTTTCGAAAACGTAAACCTCGAAGGTGTACGCGGTTGTGAATTTTTTCTTAAACGAAAGTCGCTGCTCCGAGATTATTTAGAAACTGTCGCGGTGCAATTAAGAAACTAAATATCCGTAAACAATTTTTACGATCGTTGTATAATTTTGTATCGTAATTTTATATTTTATATCGTATAATGTAATTTTTTTCTCGAGTAACGACGTAATTCGTTATCTCGATTCAAATTTTCCACTTTGTATCTTCGTATTCGCTTTTTAAAAATTTTCCAAAATTGCTTCGATAGATAATATTTTAATCGCTCCAGATTCAATTGCACCGCCTTAAATTATTAATACATTTACATAAGCTTGGGTTTACGCGTAGACTCGGGTTTTTACGTAAGCGATACGAACGTTCGTTGGTTCGTTAAAAATGCTTATAAGCGCTTTCCTACAATTACGAAACAGCGTCTCGAGATCGATCGAAATATTTGGATAAACGGAAAAAAGTTAAGCGGCGAGGTTCGGTGGTGAAAAGGTAAGTTTGTATCGGATGTCTCGCGAAAGCTCCTTTTTTTACGAAGGTAGTAGTCGTCTCGGTTGTGTTCGCTCTCACGTACATTGTACCAGGGTTGTACAGCCAAGGTTAGCGAATGCGGAGGTAACTTTAGCACTTAAGTAGTGTACCGGCAAAAGTTTGTTTTGGCGCCATTAAGGCCACTTTGTCCCTCTCTCACGTGAAAGCTACTTCGTTTTCTTTTTCGTACTTCTTGCTCAGCTGCTTCTCTGTTCATATTCCGTTAATGAATGAGACGGGAGGTTAATTAAGTTTTACAAAAGAAAGAGAATCCCAGAAATTGTAGCTACGGACTATAGACTCCAATGATGGAGTTTGAATTTTATGAATTTAGCCAGATGTTCTCGATTAGGCTTTCTTCTCGTTTCCAAACTTTAGTATATATTTGTACGCGGGTAGTAGCGATGATACATTTCAAGTTGCCTCGGTAACGAACGTTACGATTCTTTAACTTTTCTCGAAGCACCAAATTAACTTTAAAATTTCCTCGAGTGTTCGTCAGTTTTAAACTCAAAATTTGTAATAAGAAGTACGAAAGCTTTCGCTTAGACCGATGTTCGAAGAAATATATTTCGAATCACCTTGGAAAGACAATACGGTGACGTTACTTTTTTAAATATATTTTGTAAATTGCATTCGTTTTACGACTGTAACAAAGACTGTAGAAAATTGTCGACCAGTTGAAATTGCAAAATGTTTCTACATTATATTTTATGATTATCAACCAAATACGAACATCATCTTGCGTATATCGAGTTTCAAAGTACCATATTTTAATTCAATGGTTAAAAATATAATTCTTTGATATTATTTAAAACATTTGCTTACTCCGGTGTATACAACTTCTTTGCGTATTCGACGCTTTTCTCCGGAAGTTACCATGAAACGTAGGTATTCCTTAGAATATAATGCAGAGCGCTCGCGAAATACGGACTAAATTATCCTGACGCGGCAGTCAAAACTGTTTCCGTTAGTTTGTTTTTACACGCTGAATCAGAACCCTATTAAAAAGTTTGCTTACTGCGTCGGGGCTGTGAAATAATTGAGAACGAAGTTACCAAAAACGTTGAAGAGGTTACCTTATTCGAATCCCTTACGAAATAAACAAGGAAAACTTTTTTCCAAAAGTTGAAGATAAAGCACCATTATTATACACACCTACGCACTCGTATATAAATACATACACGATCGCGGTAACTTGTCATTAAAATGTTCCGCAAGATCGACTGCGCGAAGGAGATCTCGGAGCGAGCGATGCTGTAACCTGTTTCTCCCTTACCTCAATTTTCTGCGAATATACTTCTTAGGTTTGCATTACTGGCGATAGTTTTCCTTTCTATCCGATCAACCTACCAACGGAGGCTGCCGAGTTTATCTTTGCTTCGTTCCCGAGTGGAGCGAGTGAGTCGAACAACAGTATTTCCGATGGTGAAGTTATCGTCATTTTTTCACGTCGATCGGTGATAACGACCAATATTTTTATTCGACATCGATCGCTCATAATAAACGTTATCCGAAGTCTTTGTACACGTTGCGCATATTTGAAAAAAATTGGATTCCAAACGATTGATTTTTTGACTTTGCATTCGATATTCCGAAAGAAAACTGTAATTTATATCAATGTATGCATATTTAATTCTACGACGATACCGTGGAAACGAAAACGAGAGTAAAAAATATTACGAAATCTTAAAACTATAAAATATTTTAACGATATTTTTACATTAAAATAGTCGTTTCGATAGCCCGATTACTTTTCAAAACAAAATTTATGACTACTTTGATAAGCAAATTTCAAAAATTGAATTAAAAATTCTGTACGAAATAATATTTTATCTTAATGATTTCAAATTTAGTATATATATATATACCTTTACGATTTAATTTAAATCTTTTCATTATAGAAAGAAACTAAATATTTACTTATCAAAGTTTAACGGACAGTTTTATTTGCATAAAACATTTCCTCGATCGTATTAAAAGAAATAAATAAGAAATACGTCATCATTATTTCAAATTTACAATAAAAACGTATCGAAAAATAAATAAATGTAACATTAAAAAGTAGTGATAAAGTATGTACGATTTTCCAAGTACCTTAAAAATATTTAAGCTCGTTAGGCGTCTCGAACGGAATTTTTTTATCGCAAGGAAGTATAAATTAATACAACAAAATATTCTTCTTATTTTGATTACTACTGTAAAAAAGTGTTTTGAATTTGCTGGATACTCGCGTAACTTGTTAGTGCGACGTTAAGTGTACGTACATAAGTACTTACTCCTAGAAATTCTAATGACATTCGTTTTTTCTTTTTTTTCGTAAATTATGCAACGGTTCGTACATAGATTAATTCCGATCCACACAGATAATTGCGAAAAGTTCATTAGCATTTTTTAAATTGCCATATTAAATTTAAAGTAAAATACCGTTACTACGTTAAATATAACCACCGATATTTATATCAGCCTCTAAATTTACACATAGCAAAAGGCAACTTTCTCCCATTAAGCCAATAATTGATACGATTTTTCGAACAAAATATTAGGTATAAAACTCGAATGTTTCAATTTTTAAAAATAAATTATATTTTCTCAGTCTCTAATTTTGATGGCCAACAGTATTCGAGAAATTAATAATGATAGAAAATAGTTTTTAATCAAAGATCAAATTTCTAAAAAAGTTTTTCAATAGTTATTTTTCTCGAAAATTGTGTGAAGGTTTTCGTTTTTTTGTGTATTCGGGTACGACGTTATAAAGTAGTTATTACAACCTGTGCTACACGGTTTTACTCTCAAAGTGTAAAAAGTTTCTTAAAGCGTCAAGATCAAAGAAAGGAAAATTAAAAAATTAACAAACGCGTAATAATAAAGAACAAGAACAATGGAACGAAGGAGAAGACATCAAAGGAACTCGGCACCGACGAGACCAACGAAAAGACCACCGTAAAGACCATCGAAAAGCTTCTCTTCGCATCCTTGGAAGCATTTTGCAGCGAACTCGTATGCGTCGATGTCAAGAGACCTCCGGTCCCCGTATCATAAAGAAAATCTGATATCAAAGCGCCTATGCGCGACGATCCGAAAGGAGCAAAGCGCGCAAAGGAGGAAAAGAGTTAAAAAAAAAAAAACAGGTTCAGCGGTTTACAATGATTTTCACGGCCGCAGCTGCGGTAAACGCAACTTTGAAAGGGTCGCGGGAAACCCGGTGAAAGGAGAATTTCCACCCTTTGAATTTCCCGCGCTTTTACGCCCTGCCAGGAAATAGGGTAACGTATTAGGTAGCGTATGCAACGGTTCGCGGTAATTTTCGCGTCTGTGGAGTCCGAGTCGATGGCTTTTAAAAGGAGCGCCATTTTTTTTTCCACTTTCTCGCGATGCCTTTCTTACCGTTCTTTTCAAAACCAATTTTTGTTTTTTCCGCGCGAAGACTAATCTTTTAATTTTCACTGGAAATTTTTATTCTTGGTTAATTTTGATTCAAGAGTTTTCTTACGTGTTTCTAGTACGTTTTAAGGAGCATTTTTTTTATACTTCGCGTTACAAGATAAAAGCACGTCACGGTTGACTGAAATTAGTATGAGAGTACTGTACTAAACTACGTTATCCGTATTCAACGTCTAAATTTAATATATATTATTACGTTTCGTGAAAATTATTTCTTATGATAAATATTTACGAAATAAACCTGTTTTTCGAGCAAAATTCGAAAAATGAAATCGATATTTCTTTCGCTTATATTTTATTAAAGTATATACTTTGTCGTGATAAAATGTTGAAAGAAAACTTTGATCGCTAGTCTTTCGTGTTTATTAAACTCGAGTAGTTAAGATTGTTAGAATGTCTTGGAGTAATCATGGATATGGCTTCTATTATACTTTAAGCCAATTTATCGTATCGAGAAGCTTAATTTAATACAATATTATGTATGACGGAAGTATAAACTTGTATTTCAAGTTCTTATATATTTTACTCGTGGATACGAATATTAAAACCGAACCGAATAATTCATGCATAAAAAATGTTTACATTTGTAAGTCTATAAACAACATAGAATTTGCGTCAACAAAAACATTTTGTTTCGAAATTCGAACGTATGTAAGTTATATTAAATTCACACAGATTCTACGCTCGTTACGGTATTAAGCATTTTATTTAAATAGTCTACAAACACTTGCGACAACAACGAAAAAAGTTAGATTGTTTTTTCCTTTAAACTTTTACACTATCACTTTTATATATTTATAAAAAAAATACGTTTGTTCTATTATAGCCCTTGATATATTGCTTCAAAAATAAATATCTTAGATATATAAATACATGACACTGAATACTAATTTAATTTAAAAGTTAAATTTATTTTTATATATAATACATATTTCAAGGTTTAAAAAACTTAACAAAGATAATAAAACTGAGTGTTACATAAAATTTGGAAAAGTACTGTTTGGTAATGTATGACATTAAAAAGGTTATATACATGTTTGTCAACATTCAAATAAAGGAAGGAACGTAATATACTAATCGTGTAATAACGTTAACGTTAATCGAAACGAGGTTAAAAAAGTATTCTTCGAAAGGTATTTTCGGATAAATTAATTCGATACTTTTAATATGTAATTATAGAAAAGGGTAGAAAAGAACTGAAATCGTATTAATATATCGAGAAATTTTATCAAAGTTCATTTTGCAATGAATTGAAAATTGATAATATTTATGAGGTTAATTTAATAAAAAAAAATGAAAATGATTTTTAATTTACAAAATTCTCTTTTAAATTTTTATATTCGGTAAAATATCCAGAATGTAGTTTTTCTTTTTCTTTCGGTGAAAAAAGTTTTCACCTTTTAGTGGAAGTAAATGGAGAAAAGAAAAAAGATGCAATATAACTGGGTAAAAGTGAGATGATAAATTTTAAGAAAATACCTTACATAAGAGATCCCGAGAGAGAAAAAGATGGAAAACTCGAGAGAAGTGGTAGAAAAGCGTCAGGAGGCTCGCTAGAGTTCGTCCGGTTGAAAGGAAAGCCTTTTCCGGTAGGATGGAAGCGAAGTCGTCAAGTGGCCACCACACATCCCCCGGCATATAACCCCCGAAGGGACTCTAAAGGGGTGAAACGGAAGAGGATAGGGTCGAAACGACCGTCCATTTTATTAGGAACATCTTTCAACGGAGGAATCTTCTATCATTTGTCCAGTGTCGTCTATTCAGCAGCTTCCATCGCCGTCGTCCCACTGCTTTTACCATTTTCTCTTGTTTTCTTCTTTCTTTTTCCCAATCTCTCTCTCTCTCTCTCTCTCTCTCTCTCTCTCTCTCTCTATTTTATAAAATAGAGGCGTATATGCAGACTGCTTCCTTTTATCAAATGCAATAAGATTTAGTCGTTGTGGCATTTGCGTCAACTTATCGCAAAGTAGACTGAACTTTCGTAAAAATTAATTAAGATCGCTCGAAAATAATACGATTATTCTTTCGATTATTTCGACGACTTAAAATTCCACGATTCAATTCTCTGCTATTTTCGAGTACACGAACCATTCAAATGTGCCATTATGTTAAAAAAATGCGTTTGGTCTTAAAAAAGTTATCGTCAACAAAATAATCAACGATCAGAAATCGGTCGTTGAATATCTTATTAAACATCCGCGTTCTTACATTCGTACTCGAAGCTTGTTGAAACTTTTCGATTCGCTGGCCTAAAGGTTAAATACAAAAATAACGTATTCCAAAGTATGACTGCTCGTTCTCGGTAATAGAAAATCTTGAATAAAAAAAAAAAGCACATCGCTACAAGGGAAAAGAAAATAACGAGAAAATAACGTTTAACGGAGAAAGTCTCTCGATATTCCGCTATAATATCGAAGATAGTTTTCAGAAGGTTAAATATAGTTAACCGCGCAGCAGCGAGATATCGATAGGTAACTCAAATTGGAAATACCTCGGGAGCGACGTTCGTTTTTCATCGAAACTAATTCAAAGCCAGAAGCGAGGGGTGAGATTAATGCGCTTTTGGACGGCCGATGCTTTACGAGGAGGTGAGACGAGAGAGCCTCAACTTTCCGGCAACACTGCAAAATGATGCTTCACAGTTTATGGACAAGACGATTGTCTTTGTTTCCTTGGTCTGGTTCCTTTTACGAGCGAGCGCCGCCGTCTACATTGGAAGAAACGTTAACTTGATTCATAGGCGCACGAGCTAGATTTTCCCGGAGCCCGTTTCTGGAGGCCTGGCTGAAAAGGCTGTTCCGTGTTTAGAGAGGTTTAAAATTAATCGCGCGGTTTTATCTTCGCGGTTTATGGGTTTTAATGGAGGTTTCTTTTAGTTCCTTTCAAAGCGGTTTGAGCTTTACTGCGCGTCCGTTTCTCAACCTTCCTAATACTTTCAAATATATGAATTTTTTCTACTCGATCTTCGGATTATGATCGAAAGATTTTACTTAGAAGATTGCGTCACTTTTAATTCGTAATTTTCAACGGATCGCAGCGACCGTTTTCCACGCGTACTTTCAAAATTTATATATTCGTAACGATTTCGTAAATTTTATCGCAAACTAGTGGATTTTTCATTTAATTTTTAATTTTGTTCAACCGTTTCTTCTTTTCGTTAGCCACAATAAAAAATTCTGTTTAAAATTAATCGTTGAAAAATGTTTAAAAAATCTCCCGATGTATCGGAGGGTAAAACGTCGAAATTTGGTGTAATTTGAGCCGAACGTAAATTGACTTTGATGTAAATGCGGAAACGTAAAGTATCGATCGCGGATATTAAAATGTCAAAATTTTGTAGCCTTTTCGTAATAATACCATAACCCGGCGTTACAACGAAAATTCGTTCGCTCGACTACGCGGGAAATTTTCTCGACTTTCTTACGCCCAGTCTCGTTTCTCTTACATTTTAAAACACGCTGGATCTAAAACACGAATTCGTGAGAAGAATTTAAGCCTCTACTCCGGAGTCCGAACATCCGAAAAGTAGAAAGAGAGAAAAGAAAATAGAGTTGGAAAACTCGGGCTCTAATTACACCGTGAAACTAGTGTGCGTAGCGACTTTCGACTTTTCCGATGTGCATTAATCATCCAGAAGGAAATAAAAGTTTCGAGTTTCCGTGCTGATATCTTTTCATAGTAGCTTAGCGGAACCGGCTCACTCGATTTTCCACGTTAAAAGTCCGACTATGTTTTGGGCTTTAGTGCGACTACGTGGGCTTTGGGCTCAATTGATAAGGATAACGCCGAAATTTATGTCTCGAGGTACGCGCTACGTGAGTGTTGTGCTTTATCTTAGCCGCGACCCTCGGCTTTGACGCTACGTGTATTACTCAGCAACGTAATTTGTAGGACACGCCGCGAGAGGTCGCCTTGGCCGGATCCTCGTATCCTCGTATCCTCGCATCCTCGCATCCTCGCCACCTCCTTCGTCCTTGGTCGCACTCCGCTTTTCCACGCTCCCGTTATTCTTTTGCACCGGCCAACCATTTTTACATCTTTCGATACGCTTCTAAATCTTCGCAGTCGCTTACTCTTTCGTCGATTTATTTTCTTCTAAGCACCGCGACAGAGTCTCTTCGATCGTTGTCGGACTCGGTTCTCTACGCTTCGTTCGCGGGAGCACAACTTTATCCCACGGCTGTACAATCTCGAAGAATAACGTACTCGTTCCGCGGTACAAGTCTTTGTACTTTTTTCTTCCAATCGAGCAGAAATACAAAACTCTTTTCTTCCCGTCTTTACTCATAAAAAAGCGAACTTATTCGTTCGAATTGAATTTGGAAAACCCGAGGATGAATATATTTGCAAAATTAACAAAATTCTACCAATTATCAAATTTTAAATTTACCGATAATTCCTTTCCGAGAGAAAAGAACGAATTTCGTTTACGAATATTAAGCAAAGCGCGAAACGTAAACGCGTTTCGAGTTTTTATTTTTTACTTCCGATACAAAACTCGGTACAAATCGAGCGGTTGAGAGCGAGACGAATCTACGAAATCAAACGTTTACCCATCGACCGGCGTTGCGATACGTCGTTAATTCGATCGTCGTAAATCCAGTCACCGTGAAAACATCGCTGCGACTCCTCAAAACCAGGTTTCCAAACGAGCCTTCGAAAAACTTTGAAAAGCAACTCGAGCTGCTTCGAGTCGGTATCCGCGGAAAACGAGTCGCGGAAATATATCGGCCCACAACGGCAGTCCCTTGGAAAAGCCAAACCGGTCAAGTAAAACGTAGCCCAGCGATAAATCTCCGACCTCTCCCTCGGAACGGTGCACCCGAAAAGCCTAGGACGACGAGTGTCCGGCTCCTGCGAGCGGGGAAGGATCGTCTCGGCATTAGCATGCGAAATCCGCGTATAATTTTTCGAGGCGTGGTCGGTGGAAGCTCGAGCTTTCGAGCTCTCGAGCTTACGCGGCGGCGGCGGCGGCGGCGGCTTAGCCTCGACCAAGATTCTAATTGGCTGCGGGGCTAAACAACGCATAAAATTGCAATTAACCCGCGAATCGCATTCCGAGGTTCTTGGCTTCTTTCGCGCGGCGATTTTACCGGCCCTCCATTTTTTGCTTATCGTGTGGATTTTTATTACCGGCAACCGCAATCCACGCGCGGGTGTCTAAGGAGAAGGATTTGGACCTGGAATTAGAATCGCTTTCGCGAGGAAGGACGACGCGGAAAGACGACGCGGAAGGAGAAAGGGAATCCGTTCGTTGCGACTCGGCCTTCGTTTCTTCTATCAATAAAATTATTCCGACGACGTTTTCGGTTTAGCGGGTTGCTCTTGCTTTTGAGGGGATCGTTGATGCCGAAACGTCTTGTCTTCGTTAATTCGTAATATTGACTCGTTAGTAGGAATAACGGTCGCGTTTCGATAAGCGAATCATCGTATTTCCACCGTAACGAAGATTCGTAAACTGGAAATTACGTAGGTTTTCGAATATTCGAAAAACCTGACTTTTTAATTCGGTGTAACTTACCGTTCGCTTTTCCCCAAACCTATGAAATTTGTTTCCAATTCTAACTACATTTATTATACGGACGGAACGATTGAACTATACATAAATAACGGTCTTTGGGTCAACGTTATTTTTAGAACCCGTGTTTTACGCTTCTTTTAAAAATTATTATTTTTATTGTAAATTTAAAATTTTTGATCGTTTAGTTCCGAATATTATTTGTTAAAAATATTTCTATCGTTTTATCGAGCGATCGAACTTTTTACGAGGTCAAATTAACGTTGTACGAGCCATTTTCTCGTAGAAGACCTTAAAGATATCCTTGAAAGAGAATTATAAAACTTGCATTTCGCTTCGAGAAGATTCGAAAATTTTAAATTATGAACAACGTTAGTTATTATTTTACTTTACTTTTGTTAGAAACATTGTTTTATAATTCTCGAGTATCGAATGCTTTCGATAAACGGTAATAAATTCATTTATAAAGAATCGAAAACTAATTTAAAACGCTGGAAAGGTCGTCACGCGTAAAATATTACTCCATATGGAAATAAATCGAACGATGTTTCGTGGTTGTAAAGGAAAAATAGCGAGTGCTAACTTTGTTAAAGAAAGATGTCGAACGCGCGAGTTCGAGTCCTTTTTTACAGGAAGAATGAATTTCGTCGAATAAAGTCGACGAGTCGAAAAACAATTATCTCGTTGGATAGTCCGAGCGATCTACGATATCTCCTCGGATCGATGAAAGAGCGTCGAGACGACGTTGTGGTACAAAAAAAAGTCCCGATCAACGCCTACCGATCGACAAATAAAATCTCAACGGTCCATCGGCGAGGAGTTTCGAAAAACTAACATCCGAGTTAAAGGAGAAGTTTCCCTTCCTCTCGGCGGTGGACCGAGGAAGAAATAGAGCAAAGACGTTCTCGACTCCGCGGAAAAGTAAAAGCCAAGGTAAACTCCAAGATTAGCGGAGGTCGAGATAAATCGTCGCGTCGGAGGAGAACGCGGTAATAAATACGAACTAATTGAATTCGCGTTTGCTTTGCACCGCCGGCTGCGAGAGAAACTCCAAGAGATCACGGGGGCAACTTTGCTTTCTATGCCACCCCCATCCCCGCTGGACCCATCTTCTCTTTCAAGGCTCCGGGCGTTGAATAATTATTCCGCTTTGTACGTACATCCGAGAATATTAATATCCTCGACTTTTGGCTTAATTGCATAGAATGGATTTCGGAGGTAACCGTCGCTGCCCGACGTCGTTCTTCCGGAGATACGAACGGGTGGTTTTGCGTTTTGCGAGCGAACGGAGTAGAGGCTGAGTTGGACCGGTTTCTAGTCGACCAGCCTCCATCGCCTCCATCGCCTCCATCGCCTCCATCGCGAGAGTTGCCTTCTCCTCTCTCACTTCCTCCGAGGAAAATCTCGGAGCGCACTTTTTTACGATCCGCCTTTGAACGATTGGTTTTCGCGGCCGCTTCTTTACGACCGGAGAACTTTAAGTCGCGTTTAATATTCTCGATCGAGACTTATTGCGAACTTAGGTATAACGCTGCCTTAAAACTTGGCTTGATTCTTGTTTCGCTCGCGCGGTCATTAATAATTGAACTAATAATTAATTTCACGATCGTTATCAACGGCTTCTTTTATGAGCGCTTTGCGATAAATCCGCGAAGCAAATTATTAACGACGTTCGAGTGGAAGTATCGCGAATATTTTACATTGTTTATCGAGTTAAATAATATATTAATGCGATTTCTGTTCTCGACAATTAAATTTTTAAAGCAATCCTTACTCCGACCGTTTGAAAACTAATTATTCGAATATTCGTTTGACGTTATCTTAATATCGTTCGTTCTTTCCAAACTTATAACGCGTGTTTAGAAAATTAATGTAATTTTGACGTCTTATTAGCGATAGTACATGAATAATAATAGTAGCGATTAAGCTAAACTTGATTTAAATAAAATTTTTAACGATAAGATCTAAATTTTAACTATCGCTTCGATTTTGAATTGAATATAATAATAATAATAATTAACCGTGAGAAAAACTTTAAAATTAACTTACGAGCGATACTCTCTGATAAAAGTTGATCGAAAAATTTTTCTACGTTTGTATAAACTTAGGAAAGAAAAGTGTTTGTAACGTAATTATAATTTGATTAAATTAGAGCCACATTATACGTTACGATCGTCAAAATTTTAAATATCGTACGTTTTATATTTTCATAAATTAAAATAAGATGATATAAAAAATCATGGTTCGATAATTGATAAAAGAATCTATTGAAATATATTAAAAATTTACGAAAAAATATTAAAATTTTTTCAATTTCAATATTGTAGTAAGAATATTATCGCTTTAACTGTTGAACTAGAATAATGGAAGGATTTTCGAATAAATTGAAAGGAAAATCTTTCATCCGAAATAAAACTATAGTTATTCTCGTGAAAAGTATGAAAATATTCTCTGAAAATCGATAACTTTTCACGTAGTTGTTTCAGAGGAAACGAATTATTTTCCGATTATCGTAAATAGATAAAAAAAAAGTCTTAAAATACTACGTACCTTTTTCATTATCCAACCTGTGCACGACGTAACAGTAAGGACAGAATTAAGAACATTGAGTACACCTCTATATCTTTGGAATAATTGTTTTTTCGTTTCATCTCAAGTATCTTAAAAGGAGAGAAATAAGAAGAAGAAGAGAGAAATAAGAACTCGTGCTGGAAACCAGAATTCGCGATGGTACCCTTGGCAAAAAGGACAGCCACCGAGTGTCTGGGGAAAAGTCTCGGAGACAACCAAAAGAGCTAAAAGGACGTCGTTCGCTGGAACCCCCGACGTCTCGAGGAGGGCTTTTAATTATTCCTCGGGCCGAGATTTAATATCGAGCGCTTTCACACGTGTTCGCCGGTGCGATGCAACTGGCGACCATATCCCGAGGAGGCGAGAAGGGGGCGAAGGGGATCGAGGGTGGGTTATTAAATTTTCACACTTCGGCAGGCGGTCTTCGATATCGATTTTCCTCGAGCGGAGCGCCGTTCTTTCCAGGCCAGAGACGGAGAAATGGAAACTCCTTACTTAGGGTCGTCGCGTACTTACCTTTTACGAAGACGACTCTTCCTTCCTGGCGTTACGAGCATTCAATATCTACGAAGACCGCGTGAATTTTCAAGGATCTCGAGTCACCGCTCTTTTCGAGTCTTCGTTCGCTACGGTTGTCCTTTGCATTCCCCCTTGCTTCTTATAATTACAGTGTTTTGGTTTTGTACTTTTTTATTACAGCCAATTATTCTATCGTATCCTTTTAGAATTAATTTTACATTATCGTTGCAATTACGCGTTAAGATATCCGAACGTTATTCGATTTACAGTACATTTGTCAAACTGCGCGATTTTATTTCGTTTCTTATATTTATCGCTTAATTTACCCAACTCGTCCACCTCCATCGATATATTCGTAAAACACGGAACAAATTTGCGATATATTTCTGCTTCCGAATTAATTTTTCACTGCATTAATAATCGAGGAAATACGCGGATTTTTAGTCAATTTTTTTTATCATATTCAAGGACATATTTTTATATTAGGAAGGTTTCGGTTTTTCGAAGAAACGACTCACGTACTCAAATTTTAAGTCATTTATCTTTATACTCGTGTCTAAACGAACTTTTATATCGAGCTCAAAGTTAAAGCGTTTCGAACGTTCGAGTTTGACCGAGAAAATATCTTTTCGAAAAAGGAATTTGAGTTGATTTCGCGTGTCGAAATATCGAAATGTTCGGCTACAATGTTTACGATTCGTCCGTTGTATCTCGTTTGTTTAGAAATATACAAACGGTTACGTTCGAAATAATCGATCTTTTAGAGTCAAATAAGTTTCGGAGCACGCGACGTTTCCTGTCCATAATTCATAGAAATATATCGCGATGTAGCCAGAGGTTATTTTCGTACGATATTTTCCTAGGTAATACACTCGAAACCCTCGAGAAAATATGTTACACTTCTCGAAACGTTTTGATGGAGCATCCGAATTTACTTATTATCGGAAAAAATATTCCGCGAGCTTCGATATCGGTTGTAAAGAATTTTCGCGTTGATCAAAGAACTTCCCCTATGGTCGCTCAAGGATGTACTTCTTTCGATACCGGACAACGAATTATGATACATCGATATTCCAATGGTACGAAGGTCCGATTTTTATTATTATTATCGATTTTTCATTTATTTCGCTTGCCACTTCCAAATGGATATTGGAATATTAAGTTTATAAATACCGAACTCTTCGCGGAGAATAACAATAAAAATTATTAAATATAATTTGACACTAAACGAAATTTTTGTATCCAATCTTTGTTTCGATGATACGAATCGCAAATTAAAAAACCCGACCATTTGGTTTTTACTGGAAACGATATTTAAATTTTATCGCAAAAATATCACTCTTACTTTTACGAACGTGCATCGATTACGAGAGTTTACTAATTCCCGATACGAATATCCTCGCTCGATCGAGATAACATAGTTTTTGGAACACGCGAGCATCGATACGAAGCGGAACAGGTTGAAAAGGTTGAAAAGGTTGAAAAGGTTCTCGGCTGTAAGTCGATAAGCGAGAAATAAATAAAAGATCGAGGGTCCAGGTTGGGAAAAGGTAAGCGGTAACATCGCCGAGTTGGAAACACCGAAGCACGCGATAAAACGCAAGAGTGAGTTCGAGCGGGACGTTATCTCGAAAAAAATTAAAAATCAGTTAACGAATAAAAGCGTAATAATCGACGGTGTAACTCGATGGCTCGTAAACTTGGCATCGCGGGCAATTTGGGAACGGAGTACGTTACCCGGGACTAGGAGGAAACGTCGCGGTCCGGGTAGATAAAGCAAAGGCCTCGAGGGTATCGCTGCGGGGGAAAGGAGATGCATCGTTGATCGTCCAACCTCGCGACTTGGATAAAAGGGGTAAAAGGGACGCGTATTTCGTTGTTTCGCGATCTATTAGGTAAGCTGAATTTCCCTGCTCGAGTAATCGCACCAGGGATCGAAAGTGCACGCGAATCGTTCCGTCGTTCCGTCGTTCCGTCGCTCCGTCGATGCAATTTCGCCATCGTGTTTTATGTACCGAACGTCGAGCTAAGAAATCCGAAAGGCGCGAGGGTTACGACCGACACTCGAGGTTATAAAACTCTTCGATATTTTAATAGGCTCGGTTCGATCTTACGTTATTAATTATTGTACAAGTACGCGAGAGTTGCCAATATCCGTAATCGAACCGAAACGAGGAACCGTCCCGATAAATATTTTGAGTGCGAGCGTTCCGATCTACGCTGGTGTAACGCTCGAGAAAAAATTTATGGATGCTCGAATATCGTTCGGAGATTTCTAAGGTATTCAAATTCGAGTCGATACGCGTTTCGCCTGTTTCGTCAAATTAATCTAACGTACCGTATTAAACTTTTAACCCGATCGTAGTTCTATCGAAAGAACGAAAGTCTCGCTGTCCTTTATCTTGTATTGGATATCGAGTGTTTACCGAGTTGCGCGAGTTCCAATGCAGAAATAATATGTGCTTTTATATAATCGTACTTTACATCCTTCTTGTTTTATTGTCATCGAAATTGGAGCACGGCATTACCAATTTAATGCGTGAAACTCGATTTCGTTTCGATTTTTTTTATTTTCTAAAAATGATTTCATCGTTAAATTCCATATAATTAAAATAAGGTAATTTGGTAACGTATTAATTAAGAAGCTCGAGTTTAATCTATCGATCTTAAAAAAATAAAATCGTTAAAACGCGTTCGACGCGTCGTAAACGAATGAAATTTTTATCGGAAAAGTTTAATTTTTCGAAACTCGATGTAACGGAGCTTCGCAAGTTTAACGCAATACTAATTCGATCGTTTCGTTAAAGTTTTTTTTTCGACCGAAAGTTTCTTATATTTTTATCGACGGAGCAGGATCGAATAATCACGGGAATAGAATTATCTTGGAGAAAGCCGAGACATACACGGACCAGTAGACGTAGTCGAGAGCTCGACGAACAAAGGCTGTCGTCGAGTCTTAAGCCGGCGTTCGATGCGACCGATCGATTAAACGTCGATCGATCAACCCCGGGATTAAGATAATTTCGTTACCGGCTTCGGTCGCCGACGTCGACCCGAACGAATACGCGAACGGACTTCGCTGACAGCTTTTGACATACTCGACACTATTCCCTTGGTCATCTGGTCGTCGACGTTCGCAGCTTCTAATTATTCTCTCACCAGTTGCCTCGATTTCCAATTTATAAGAGTCAAATTTAAATGATTAGAGAAAACTTAACTTAGCTTAAATAATTTTCAAAGGCTTTCCGTCCAAGTCATCGATGCAGTTTCGTACATCGATTCGTAAAAGAAACTCCAGGTTTCAACGCGCGATTACAACTCGATACTTATTCTACATAATATTGTGTATTTTACAATTTTTTTATTTCCATGTACGCGCGATGATTGATATGCGCCAGCGTATATTTATAGCCCTTGCGTCGTAAAACGTAAAGTAATTTTCATTACTCTTATTTCTTTTTCCAAGTATTAACAAACCAATTCATTTTACGTACGAATGCCTTTGTTTTTTTTATATTTTTACAAGTATAAGCTTTTTTCATTGCAACGCAATCATAATATAATTATTTTACGTACCGTTGATCGACGAATGATTTATAGTTAAAAATTTAATTATCTATTATTCAAGGAAATTTATTATCTCGCTTTTACGGCCATTGTATGCAAATATAAGTCCCCATTGAATTTACGTATATTTACATTTATTTACGGATGTAACCCGAACGGAATTAATTTTTTCAATATTTTGTATACGGTAATTAAAAAAAATTAGTTTCGTTCTTTTGATTCTGCTTTATAATTCTTTAGACTTTCGATCTATTCGATTCGTAACAGCGTATTTTTCCGACGTTATCAATTTTCTGTAAAATCCAAACTTTCACATTCACGCGAAATTTTAAATACGTTCGCATATTTTTGTCTGTAAATAACTTTTGATTATTATATAATATCGAGGTAGAAAACAAATAATTCATATTTTTCCAAGTTCGATTTCGTAAAACGATTTTTGCCATTTTGCTATTTAAATTCGATCGGTAACTCTCGTACGAATTGAAATCATAAACTAACGGAACGCATTTATGCGCATCCAAGTATTTTTTGTCTCGCGCTACATTTTATTTACATTTTATTCGAATTTGCATATTCTTTCCATTTTTAGGTATCTTGTTATGTTTTATCCTTTTCGCTTCCATCCCAACTCCATGTTTCGTATATATTTTTTATTTCTCCGTACTTGTTTCCTTTTACCTGCTTTTTCCTTTTCCTTCAGTTTGGTTTTCTTTTATTTATGTTTCGCTGCTACTCGTTGCTCCATTTTCTTTATCTATATAGAACAAAATAAGATTTTCGAATAAAACAGAGAGAAATATTCCATAGTTTCTGTTTCATTTGCTATACGAAATGTCACTTATGGTCATGTAGACGAGAAAAAACTTTTTATTCGTAAGTAAAACTGTACTATAAATCTTTTCTTCCAATCCAACCGAGTAAAGATGCTAATTCGTAGCAAAATATACATAAAGTAAAATATCGTGTAGCTGTAGATTTCTTTTTTAATATTAATTATGACCCGTTCAAGAACGAAATATCGTACCGAAAGAATTTTAAGTTTAAGAAAGCGGTGTGCATATTTGTGATTAAAAATGTTATAAAATAGGTAAGGAGTCCGCAGCTCGAGCGGAATGCATTAGATAAATTAAAAACTGCTATTTCTAAAAAAGTTAACCAAGCACGTATAAAAAGGGTCTGTACTTTAACCTATATAAGCGTTTTTACGCGTTCATTTTGTTATTTAAAGCCGTCTCTCGAGAGAACGCGACGCATTTCCGCGTCATTCTATGTAAGAAATACGCAATTACGTTATTCGCACCGTTTTACGTCTTACGTAATTGAAGGGGGCGAGGTTTGGGGTCGACGGCCTAAATTAAAAAACGGCGCACAAATGCTCGGTTTTCCTCCTTCCGCACGGAAGGCGAGTAGTAACGGAACCTTATCCGAGAGGTCCACGGGAAGAGTAGACGTTATTTGAAGGTACACGGACTCGATCCCCTTTTCCGTTTCGGCGAAACACGATATCACCTTTTTGGTGTAGGAGGCTGCGTCGGAGGCTGCGTCCGAGGCTCCGTCCGAGGCAGGCAGTTTCATCGTCACGAACACTTCCCTTCAATTAGAGCCGCGCTTGTCTCGTCCCTGAGTCGTGCCAGTGGCCGACCGGAGGAAACCCGAACATCGCGGTTCTTCGCTCATGCGAAATGCTAACTCCGGTATACGAACTCCCGCGATCGAGATCCGAAAGTTTGGCTGTCGTTCCGAGCACCGGAGGCGGAGAGGAAGTGGCGCGACTCTCGGAAGTAGCATCGATTGTGTGGTATCGTTGTTTGATTGTTTCCTGTTACGTATTCATCTTCTATCTTCCTTCCTCGCTTGCGTTCCAATAATACCGGTTTATCCTTCTCCTCGACTTCTGCTCAAATTTCCGCAGGCTTATCGTATTTTTTGCGCCGCTTCCAAACGTATTTCGTTAATTTATATTTACTTCGAAACTTGATTGGATTTATCTATTTTGGGGGCGTAAACTTTGCAAATGTTTAGTTCGCGTCCGAAACCTATTTTCAGAATAACTGGAAGCTTGAAACTTTATGTCGAAGATCGATATCTCTTTTAGTTCTTCTTGTAACTTCGTTTTATTCAACTTTTAAGTATGAATTATTTTTTTATTCATTTATAAAACTTAAATTATACTCTTTCATGCTAACCAAGATCGTTTCTGCTTGCGTCACTATTTTTTTAAGGTGATCCGCGATATAACCATTTTAAAAAAAGTCATATAAAAGTAATTTTATACGTTAATACTCTTCCGAAACTAAACATCGTTTATCATTGGAATATCATTCTCGTTTCACGGTTCCGAAAAAATTAGAAAAAAGTGAAACCGGAAAGAAAAGATTCGCGTGTGATGGAACGACTTCTGATAATGTAAAGGAAAAACTACCGAATAATGAAGCGATTATAATTTAAGTACTTAAAGTAAGCGATCGTTGAACTTTTCTCGATAAATTGAGTCTTTTAAAATGTTCCATCTTAAGTTTACATATACTTATTCATCGTTAAATATCTTATCCATAAAATATTACAAGTTTCGTTTCCAAATCTCCAGAATTATCGTTTCGTTGTATAAAAAATACGAAATTTAACAAATTCGTTTATTGTTTTATTATTTTATTATTGGAAAATTACAGATATAATAATTTATTTGATCTAAAAAAGTTCGATATTCAATGTCATCCTAATATTAATAAACGAAGGATGTAATTTTATTCCTTTCACCGAAAATATAAAAATGTTTTTAAATATAAAAAATATATGTAACTGCAACGCATTTTGAACGCAACCAAAACAAAACGCACGAAACAAAAAATATAATTTTTACGCTCGCGTACGCACTTGCGATTTTTACGGATAAAAAATGTTTACGTTGCTGTTGGAGATATGGTAATGTAAGCGATAGTCGGAATATTATCGAAAATAAAAGTAAAGATATCCGCATAACTGGTTTATTTCAAATAAAGAAAAGTCATACTCGTATCATAGTTTCACGTTTAGACATCGGTAAGTTGTTTTAATATTATTCAAATTAAACGAGTTATATCATTATCGAATAAACATTGTAATCTTTATCGTTACATAGTTTTACACGATCGTAAAATTTCACGCATCCAGTTTCGTTGGTAATGTTCGTACGCATCGCAAAATTTTACTCGTAAAAGTCCAAAATAGTTTTAACCTTCCGAGCGTAAGCTCAATTTTTAATATTATTCACCTTTTACATAAAGAATTAATTCTTCGCGTAATAACGTAGATGCAATGTTTTACCCGTATCGAAAATACAAGCGATAACTTTTCCAAACTTTTCGAAAGCAGATCGACACTTTTATATATATACATAAATTTAAAAAATAAAACCAGTATTTCTTTCAACAATCGTTTAGCACTAACTGTGAACAACGACGGCAAATTAATCAAATTCACGATGATGTACTATTGCATGTACGCATGCGCAGCGAAACACGTACAATTATAAGCTCATTCGAAATCTCATTCGAAATCTCATTCGAAATCTCATTCGAAATCTCATTCGCGTAAACGTAGCGACGTTCAAAAGCACGTAACTATCCACTTAGGAAAATACCCCGGTGTAAATAAAAGTATTCACGTACGCCATAAACTCGTAAAACTCGTTCTCGGCTTCTTCGGAATGACGTTATTTTTCCAAAATTCGCGTAAATCCGTGAAACGATACATCTAAATAAGTCTTAGAGAGATTTTCCGATTCCCGTTTGCAAAGATTACCTTTCATTTTCGCGTCAACGTAACTAATATTTATCGCTCTCGGTAAAAACCGCTCCTAATTTTAAAGAGGAACGCGCTCTTAAAAATTCTCAACGCGAAGCAACCCAGTTTTGTTAAAAAAGAAAAGAACAGAGAAAAAGAGCAGACTAAAAGAGCAGACTAAATCTCCATCTACTGTCGCAGTCAGCGAGAGATCGGTTCTCTCTTTCGCTTTTATTTTCATTTTCGTTTTCGGTCTCTTCTTGTCTCCCTCTCTCCCTCTCTCCCTCTCTCCCCCCTCTCTCTCTCCCTCTCGTATTTATCTAATAGCTTCAGGACTCGCTTCTCCCCGAGTTTTCGCGCGCACTTTGCGCCTCCATTATATGGGCAGTTTCCTCCGGTCCGTGTCCCTCCATTCCCTCTCTTCTCGGTCCGCGGCGTGTCCTCGAAATAATTAAGAGTTCATTAAACCAAGATTGATCGTCGACGCTTAGGGCGGCTTTTAAGGAGAACGAGGAGCTATCTCTCGCCACCGCTTCCCTCTTCTCCCAGCCTCCGCGCTCTGTAGGAATCGCTCGGCTGGAAATGGGAAAGTGGATGTTTTCGCGAGACGAGGCGAGACCGAGGCGAGACCGAGGCGAGACCGAGGCGAGACCGAGGCGGGACCGAGGCGAGACCAAGGCTACCGCTTTACCTGGCTTCTCTCTTTAGATGCGAGACTGCGGGCATTAACTCATTCGGACGGGATGAATAATTTATATGTATTCTACTTTTATTTTTGTTTTAAATCCTTTTTCTTTATTGCCCTTCTTTCGTTCCACCGACCGCTAATAGATTACTTTGTCATCTTTTCTCGGTCGAATCCTTCTCGGTCCGGTATTAAATTTGTTTCCGGGATGCAAAAACACCCCCGTGGTCCGATACATCGACGACGCGCAAAAATAGAAATACGATTCGAACGCTCGATTCGCGAGATCTCGAGGGATTTATAACCGAGTCCGGTACGCTCGGAAGTTCCCGATTTCACCGGTAAATAAAACTCTTGTTCCGGCGGTGTTACTTCCTCGGGCGATCGAGCGTGGATCGGTGAATCTCGGCCGAAGGGGGTCGAAGGAGTAAGAGCGAAGGAGGAAAGGAAAGCGGCGAGTCCCGGAGACACAAACACACACACACACACACACACACACCCTTTTCCGAGAGGTGCGCTCGTCGCATCCTGGGGAGCTCGGGGATAATGGCGGCCAAGACAATGCTCCGACGATTTATGCGCGGGAAGATGGTACGATATTGGAAGCGCTAAACTACCGATCGATGATATACGAAAGCGCACACGCGTACGTACCGAGTTCTATTTTCTCTATTCTCTCCATTCTCTCCATTCTCTCCATTCTCTCCGCTCTCTCGTTCGCGAGACGGTTAAGAGGATTGGCGAGAGTTGGATAAATAAGCCGTCGGGGTTCTTGGGTTCCCCGGTTAACCGGCCGCTGCGTCTTTTTCCTAGGAGAATATCCGTCGGGATGGCCAGAGTTGAATTCGAGTATTCTTTTTGAAGCTGCGAGCAGGATTAAGATGAGTTCCTTTTTTCGAAGGAGAGCTGGGCTCCGTTAGGAGAACTTACCGGAGATTAAAATAATGGTTCGAGAGAGTGGTTTCCGTTGACTTTCCCGCACTTTCCCGCACTTTCCCGCGGACCTTATTTCCCTCCTTTCAATTTTTTATTTTCGGCTTTTTCTTTGGTTAAATGTTTTTTAATTATTACGGAATTTAAGGTAAATACTTTTACGTATAAGTGAATTTCCTTTTCATCGCCTTTGGAATAATCTTCTTTCCGACGTTCGTTGCGTGAATCCGATCGAGTACCGAAGCTCCTTTTTAAATTAAGAGTAGAAATTTTACTTTCGTTGAAAAAATTGTAAGTAGCCCCGTGTATTCCAATTCCGCTATCGTAATTATAATTCGTAATTCTCCATCGATGAAAACAAAATAAATACCGTCGCGTTAATTGATTTTAAATTTTGATAATTTATAATTACGATTAATAAATTCGCAAAATACCGATTCGTAATTTTTTTTACTAAGATCGAAATCTACTTCACAATTAGAAGAGAAGCGTTACATTTAAAAAGTTTCTATGAACTAAAATACTTTTGCGAGGAAACTTAATTTTCAATTTCTTTCTTTTCTTTTTCATCGGCCTTTCGCTTCGTTCACCCAAAAATATATACACAAGTCCTATATTTCATCTTACAAAACGGAAGAACGAAAAATCTATTTAAAGAATAAGCGCGAAAAATATTTGAAAAGTAACTCGAAGCGATAACCGTTTTGTTTCGAACTCGTGATTGGTCCTTTTTTTCGATTCTACGAATACAAAAATATAAATTACAGGCTTACTTTGTTCGCACTCGCGTCGAATATTTATTCGAACGATAAACCGTTTCCTAATTGTCCGTTAAATGAAACAAAATGGACTTCCTCCGCGTCGCTTGCCTTCGTCCCGTGGGCTTAATTAGGCCAGAATCTTAAAGACGGAGGAAGGAACGAGGACGCGAACTTGGTCTATAGGTACACTAGTTGTACGAAACTTGGCTTCCTTATTTCTCGTGACGATGAAAATACCGTTTCAAAGTGGAAACTTTTATGTTTCGCTATCTTTTAAGCTTTGAAGATAGACCATTATTATGGAACGAATGAAAAATTATTCGCGATGAAAATTTACGTCGGAAATGTAGTGATAAAATAAATCGGCGAAGCTGTTTTTTTTCTTAAAAGAAAATGGTAATTACTGTATTTTGATAAGGGATTCGTTTCGATACTGAACAGTTTTTATAAACACCCGATAAGCTGTAAATTTTTCGATTCGGTAGTACGAAAATTCAAACTGAAAAAATATAATTAATTAATTAATTTGTTTATTTATTTAATTATAATAAACAAACTTTGAGGCGTTTTAAAAAACTTTTTATGATATTTACATAAAAAATTCATATTATAGAATCTTACGGCTATGTAACGTTCTAGTTATAAAAATATTGTTAAAATTTCGTTACTAGTGTAAACTCGTAGTACAACGTAATAATCGTTATAACATAGCTTAAGGAATAATCAAATAACGAATGAAATATTCTACGAAATGTAAAGTCTAGAGCAATAAATATTTATTATCTTAAATCTATTTGTACGATTACCCAGAACTTGGAGAATATTTCAATACATAATATATGTTGATAACATTAATTTCGAATCATTCGAGTAATATAATTTCTTACGACTCATTTGTTTTGTACAATGATACAAAGTTTATAAATTTAGCTTATTGAATAATAACGAAATTTAATTAAGCGACTCATTTGCATATTACGCAACTTTATGTAAATTGTTTAACTAATAAACGCCTATTAAATAATTCGTATAAAACCGGTTGTATACGGTAATAAATTTGATTGGTTAAAATCCATTTATCAATGGATAAAGTATACGATTCAACGATAATAAATTTAACTTTTCGATGCTTATTATCGTAGAAAGTAACAACCGAATCAAAAAAATGTCGCGTTAAAAATGGTTTAATAAGGAAAATGTTGGAAACTATGCAGAAGTTTTATTGTATGAGTCATTATTAAAAATCTCCGTATATAAAAAACAATTGCAATTTTTCGACCATTTTGTACTTGGAGCTTATTAAATAGAGTACGTGGTACGGAAAAGTGTATCGGAACGGCGTAAATTCGCTCAAAAGGAACTCGATCGTTCCGCCATAGAAAAACCCTTCCACCGTCGATCGTAGAATACTCCGGACTGGAAAATAGCGACGGACAGTGAAACGCGTAAGAGAAAAACCGCCTCGAACTTAAGTATACCCGTGCAGTTTAAAACATATATTTCAACTTTGCTGCAAGTGCATTAACGGAAAAAAGAAAAGCACAGGCCCTGAACCGATAATCTAATAAAAGGGGAATTCCAGCGAAGGTCGGTTATTACGGATTTATTTTATCGAATTTATCGAAAGGTACGGGAGAAACTCCCCTCCCTTTTGCTTTCGTCCTTTGATCGGCAAGAGCAAAAGTTTTCCGCCGCGTTCTCGTCGTCGTCGCAACGGTCCAACGAAAATCTTGGCACGCATTCTCTTTCGCGTTGCTCCGAGACGGATAAACTCTCTCGTCGTTCCCGCGAACGAAGAAATTGAATGTGGGATGAAATACGAGCGTCAACGGACGTGGGATGGGCCTACGTGACGAAGGGACTTTTACGTTTCTTCGCGTACGTACTTAGATACGTTTACCCCGAGTGATTCATCCAAATTATCTCGAACGTTAACTATTTCGATGAAAGATGGCGGACCGAATCGATTCTGCGAGTGATTCGTTGTCTCCTCGCAATTTTCACGCGCATTATACATCGCGCACGCAAACATACAATTAGAGAAACACAATGTTTATTTTTATATGTATCGATACGGTCTTTATTTTCCCGGGGAAAATTAAACCTTGGCCACGATCACGTATTATTCGTGATCGCGTACGAGACTATTAATTCGTGGGTGAAACGTGTTTCTATAGTCTGAGAGTACGCGATCGTAAAGTGGTTTCGTTTCGCTTAGCTTAACCGTTTCGATCTTTCCTTCCTACATGAATCGCGTGCGTAATAATCTCACGGGTTATACGTTTTATAAGGTTATTTTACGACGGTTAATCATCGAATGTTTCTGCCATTAGCATTTTCAAAATGCTTTTTTTTCGATAAATAATTCGATAGTTCCGCGTATGTATTTTTTATTGTCGGATACGGGATAATTCGAACGGAGATACCGAATTAGTATTTTGACGTTCGATGGTCGCATTTCGATCGCTGAGATTTATTCATTATTTACGAATGGTTAATTTTTGTACGTACGTTCCTCGAGCGTCGAATTTCTATTCGACGCGTACATTTTGGTACGGATATGGACCTCGTTTTCATTTTATAACATCGAATCGATCGAATAGTCGACGCTGTACTTAATTATTATTTGCATTTTTCTGCAATTACAAACCTAGTCTGTTACCATCGATCGTATCTACTCGTACGCGATAGATAATTATCCGAACGTGAGTTTGCGTTACTCCATTAGCCGCGTATTTTACTTTTTGATTAATGTTACGTTTGGCACGATCTCTTTTCTAATATACAGCATATTACGAAATTGATGGTCGGAAAAATTTGTTCGTTCGTGTCGTAAATTATTTTTAATTGTTTTCGCGTATTTTCTTTTTTATAAGAACCATCGCGTTTAAATAAATTTTGAGCGCACGATTACGGAATTCGAACAAAAATTTGTAAATTAAAGTCTTGTTTTTTTATATCGTTTCGTAAACGATTGTTAAAACGTTTTCGAAAATCATCGTAAAGTATGTTATTTCTATATTTCTTAATCATCGAATACAATAGATTCCGAGTAATGTAAGCGATAAAAAATCCGTGTAAATATCGACCGAGTCGTTCCATAAAAATCAAATCACTCGCGTATCTAAATTTAAAAACGAAATTAGCGCTTGATTCTCAAATCGTGATTCGGGAGCTTCGTTCGTATCTCTTACACGGTTGCGAAGAGGAGGAAAAACCTCACAGGGCAAATACGCGCGAATATCGTTTTCGATCCTCCTCGAAGGTTCGCGAACGCGACTTCCCCGAGCTCCGAATACCGTTCGCGAGGCAAACCGCGGAAACGGATCCAAGGCGGAGGCGCCCAGCTGAAAAAATTTAATCCTCCGAAGCTCAGTGTCGCGTTCATGGAAGCTTCTGTGATCGCTGGATCCAAGCTCCGGTAAACCCGCAGCGAGTAACGAGTTGGACGAAGTGATGATTAAGAGTGATTTTCATCCGAGTCTTCGCATTCGCGTCAAAGTCATTAGACTCACGATCGCGTTCAACGAGTCTCGTACGAAAGCGTTAAAGAGTAAATTTCTAAAGAAGGTCGGATCAAAGGTGCTCGGTACATTTTCCATCCTGCGTGTTTTTCGATATGTTGAATCTCCGTTGGATCCGCTCGGAGTTGACCATCTCGGAGCGACTCAAATATTTTTCAATGGAAAATGTATGATTAAGAACTAATAGTTTTTGAGTGCTTTAAAAATTTTCAATGCATTACCATAGAGTATTTTACTCGAACATTTTCTAAATCAAAGTTCTTCCTTATCGTTTTCATTTTATTATTAAGATGCAAGTTTGGATGACACGATTGGATACGCGACTCCGATAGAACGTAAAATTAAAAGTAAATATAAAATAATAACTTCAATGAAATTAAACATGACTTACTTTTTAATTTCATGCACGTAAAACGAGATATTTGTATGTTTAAGATATTTATAAGCTTTAACCGCTTACGTGCGAAAAAGGTTAAAAATTTCAATCGCACAGCTTCCGAAGAAAAATAAATATAATAGCCTTTAAGAATGTTCGTTAAATTCGCGGTAGCGTCGCGGTTAAAAATTATCGTTAAAAATTTCGTATCTTTTCGCGTGGACGATCGAGAGTATCGTTATCCTCGATTTTCTCGCGCGCGCGCGGCGATAGATGAAGTTCGGGTAACGGATCCGACGACGAAGAATCGAAAAGACTTAAGAGCGGTGGGATCGGGGGTGTGCAACCCCCTCTCGACATTCTCCCCGACCATGGGAACCCTACATTGCAGTTATTACTCGTCGCCCGCGGGTAACAAGAACCGGTAGATTACCTCGAATCATCCGCACACGCTCGATGCTTCGATCCCCTCCCACCAATCATACCGTAACTCACGCCCGACCTCTCATTTTTTTCCTCTCTCATCGATAGTCTTACCGATTCCGATATTTCCATTTCTTTGCTTCTGCTTTTGTCATTTTCGTCTCGTTTCTGTCTTTTCTCATCCTCTTTCTCGCTCCATTTCTTTGGTCTTGGCTCTATCGGTAAACGAATTCATCCTTTTCATTAGCCTACGAAATGCAAAGGCGAAAGTAATCGTATCTTGAATTTAATAGTTTGCGACCTTATATTTTTCCTCCTTTTAAAATTTCTTACGTTAAATACAATTTACGGAATAAACGCATTACGTTGAATCGTTTACCGGTAATTATTATTTTGTTAAATAATCGATCCAATTAAACTATTTACAAACGCGTAAACATTCGTATTCAAAATATTTTGTCTCTTTTTTTTAATTTCAAATTTTCTCTCATTTTTTTTACCTACCATTTTCTCTTAATTCCATACTTTTTTCTTGTTTAATAAAGTTTCGAGCCAAACTATATTTTTGACATTTTATTTTTTCATATATTTTTTTTCACTTTTGTTTTTTTTCTCTTTAGTTTTCATTCGTGTTGTTATCGCTTTTTATGTACTGTTTCGGTGGTTCTTTCGTCTCGTGTATTTTTTTTATTTTGGACATTCTCTTGAAATTCCTAAATTTACTTCCCTTTCAGTTGTTTACTTTCCCGCTATTGGTTTTTTTATACTCATTTTGCATCTTCCTCTTAAAAGTCGAAATTTGTTATCTATCGATGCTCGTAATATTCACAGGAATATAATGAACCTTAAGTAGATGATCGTACCGACGAGATAAAATATCAACTTTAATTGGTTCTCTCTCTTTCTTTTCAGGTACCTAGTTTTCCCGCTCTCTCGTTCTAGTTCTCGTTCTCTCTATTGGTTTCTCTTTCCTTCATCTTCCCTCGCACTCTTTTTTGCCGTAAAGACGACGAGATCCTTCCTATCCTATGTTGGCTTGGAGAATTGAGTTGTTAAAGATTTCATTACGGATTTATCCAAGAATGGCTTACTCTCACCGAATTGTTCATTTTGGAACGTCACTTTTAATTATAGATTGATTCGCCTGCGATAAATCTTTCAATCTCGGTGATGCAATGCACTTTTTCATTTATAAAATTAGCTCAAAAATTGCATTATGAATATCGTACATCGACCGCGACTGGAACAAATTCAAAAATATGTACTTTAACAATATGAAGCTTCGTTTAAAAAATATATATTAATTATATATATATAACAAAGTAATTAACAAATGAATAAGTTTAAATTTTCGAAAAATTATAGAAATTAATTAAAATAATAAAAAAGTAGTAACAATTCAAATACTTAACATAAAAAAAAAATTATGTGTAACGTTTAACGAATTCGTGTCAACTTGTATATATTTATCATGGAGTCAATGGATCTAACGGACTGAGTTCATCTATATGAAACTCCATTTTGTTAACGCACTGTTAACACGAGCTTTTTTAATTTTGCTTTATAGAGTGAAAACTTTTTACTTTTCTACGCTTTTTTACACCTAGATAGATTTTTTTATATTCTCCAAAGCTTCATGGCCCGATATTTCAGCAAATTTTTTTCAACTTTTTTGTACGAATGATTTTGATGCTTTTGGAATATTCTTTGTATACATTTTTATTTCGCTATCAGTTTTCAAATACGAAGGCTATTGAATTTTTCAAATGACGTTTGACAAGAAATATGAATCGAATTTAAGCTAAAATACATCAAAAGTTGTTTATTTAATCGTTAGTTACTTACTATAACGATTCATTAGTCACGTTATTATATAAATTCTGTACTTTTTTATTTTATTCCGATAATAAATTTAACGTATCGAGTAATAAATAATTGCAAAAGTCATTATTTCAATACGTTCCTCGTATCTCGCAGAGAATTATATTTTTATTCTTATTTTATACGTATAAATTTTATCGCGTATCGGTACATCCTTTATCGTTTTTTGCCGTTTTTAGAAATATTTTCTATAAATGTATCTATGAAATTGAAAAATATATTCACGGGTCAAAAATAATAGCGGTTGAGACATTTCACGTACTAATATAACTATAAAATATCAAACGTGGATAAAATCGATTTTAAACGTAATTTAAACAAAAATGAGATATTTATCGTAATTTGCAATTTTCAATAGCGATATTCTCTTGAAATCATATCATAAAATATCAATAAAATATCATCGATTTAACCGCGTACTGAATTATCTATGCCTAACATCAACGTCGAAAACCAAAGCATTGTACGAACTTTTATTTTGTTCGCGCGCTAATTATCGGAGCGACCGCAATCGTATCACGAGTGGTTGTTCGTAGAAATAAAAAGTGGAATCGGCGTGAAATAATTCCCATTATTTCGTACTGGAAAGATCGAAAATCCAGGTTTCGTTATTCGTCCTCGTTATTCCTCCGCTGTTCGCAGGTTGTATCCTTGCCCCGCGTAATAGTCTTAACATAACTTTGACGCTCCAAGGACACTCCTCGAAGGCAGCCGGAATTTCTCGCAGGCTCGAAGTTGAAACGACACAGTTACCGAAACGACGTGGGAGGGTTCCTGCGATCGAGGGTTGCATCGGGAGAGTTGAGAGTTATCGGGGTGTACGTGTCGCGAAATTGCTCGCGAGAAGCCGCGACACGGGCTCATTTGAATAACGCGATTCGCCGAGTTGAGTTTGAAAGCCGAGCATTGGAATACCGCACAGCTGTTCGGGCATGAAAGGTAGCGACGCGTTGCTCGGGGATACGACGTCTGAAAGGGCGAGACGATACCAGAGTCTATAATAACCCACGTCTACTTCTTCCCTTCAGCGGAACTTTCCTTATATTTTCATTTCTTATCTCTCTATTCTTATCTCTTCTATTTCACTGCTACGTATATACCCTTTGTAGCTTTTCAGATTCCGTATACGTGAGATCGGTAGTAATTCCAAATTTCGAAGGAAACGCTTCTTGCGGTTCATCGGTATTTATAATAATTCGCAGCCTTGACATTTCGTTAATTCAATATTCTTATTTCGTTATATGTGCGCGTTATAATCCTTTTTGTACTATTAATAGTTTACGATTTCTTCGTAATCTAAGAAGCAGTTGTGCATTTTATTTTTAAATTGTTCAAAATTAATGAAAACTAATTCTTCTTAAATAAATTAGTCCGGAAAATTATTTCTTTGATTCTCTAGTACACGCAACGGTTTCGAAAAACTCTTTACGTAGAAAAAACTGGATTATTCGCATTTTTAATAGTTATCGTAACTATTATCTAAAGCCGATCGATGGATTTTAAATTCGAAATTCCGTATGTTTAGAAATTTTTTATAATTTCGTCCCCACGAGAGAATGAAATGTGATTGTCGAATCACGCGAAGACGCTGATTATTAATTATCGTTGATCGTTTCGAAAGTAACTGGATGATTTTATATATACCGTACTCACCCGTATTTCCAGGATATCGAAAAATATTTCATGTTATTTATCGGTCGCTGGATCGTCGAAGAACAGATAAACCAAAGGAGTCTTACAGTAAAATCTATAATTCAAATTTGTACAACGAAATAAGTACATTCTCATAAAAATCGGTAATAAATTGTCCTATCATATTTTAAATATTAAATAGAAAAAAGAAGCGAGGATATTTCATTAAAAAGTCGAATAGAAAGGAAAATTAATAATCCATCTCTCGAATATTATAAAATTCATCGACTGCTACTCTTTCAATATTACATTGAAAGGCTCTTTCAATTCTATCGGTGGTGTAATAGACTTCATTTATTCGGCACTTGTTCGTTTCTTCGTTCGTTCGTTTTCAAAATTGAGACAGACGGCATGGCCAGCTTTTATAATGGAACATTGTCCACTCACCAAGTTTTCTTTGGTTTACGTACAGGTTTGCAGTCATTGTCCATATTGAAAATCGTTACCTGTCCAATGTTCGGGAGATGCGACGTCGATATCAATATCGTAATTACTCCGAGTCCATAGCGAGTTAAGGGTTTATCGTTGCCTTTATAATAAAATGTTTTAAATTATAAATTAAATCGAAAAGTGCGTGATCCAAAAAATCTATCATCGTTTACCACCGTACAAAAATTACCGTTAAAATAAAAAATAAACATAAAATAATTCGATTTAAAAATTCGGCTAATACCAAGCGAGAAAATTTTTCAACTAAACAATACGTACTTTAAATACGGAAGAAGCGGAAAATTATAAAAAAATACACAAATTCTCAATGATAAAACACTTAAATACGAATGAAATCGAAGGCAAAGCACTGAAACGAAAGGTTCGAAAAACTTCCGACACTCGGACATCCAGGAATGAAAAGAAGAATTTTTAACGAGGTGCAACTAATGAAACGCAACCAATAAAATCAATGCGCTATGCATCGATAAGCGATAATCTTAGCGACCGACAGCGAAAGTGGAACGAGGCGCGAAGTTCGAGTTCGCTAGGGAAAATTAAGCAGCGCCAGCATCAAAGGCAACGGCAGCAGCAACGGCAGCAACAACGACGTCGACAGCGGAGACACAGGTAAACGGCGTCATTATGGAGAGCACCGGTAAAATTTCTTCACAGGGGAGCTATTTGTAAGAACGTCCCACGGGAGTCGCTATTTTTCTTGCCTCGTCGGATAGACCGACGCAACGTACGCGCACTTTTGGCTGATGTAAGTCGAGCGGGATTACCTGCGAGACGCTTCCGTCATCCGAGGAATTTGTTACGGGAAAACGTAACAAATTCGTGACGTATTCCACCGCTTGGCTCGTCGTCGAATTTTTTCTCGAAAAATAAAAACGTCCCTCGGCGGAGTTACGTGCGCGGGTTTCCTCGATGGAGCCAAGAAAAAATTATATCCGAGGTCGAGGGGATGTACTTTACGAAATTAACCAATTCTTTCAATGAGATGGATGAAGTAATAATGCTTTTGACAATGCATTAATGTATTGTAAAGGAGAGTGGAGTGTAAAACTTTGTAATATATTACCAATCGCGCGCGATAAACTATCATGTTTTTACGGTGGAGGTACGGTCTACTCGAGCAGGGGTATAAAAATTGCTTGACTTAGAGCCTCGTATATAATAAAAGCTTATAGGTAACGTCGAACCAAGTAATTTACAAAGTTCCACCAATTTCGTTTATACGTAATTGCACGGGTCGAATAAAATATGGCAGCGATGCTCGATCGTATATACGAGTGTACAGAGTAACTCTCCATTAACTAAAGCGAACGCGTTTAGTTACTTACTAAGCGAAGATCTTCGTTGCATATTTTCGTAACTACCGGTTCTGGTTAAAACGACGTTGAAACGTTCGTATCGAAGCGCCTCGCCGAAATTTGTAATATTTCACGCGAAACACGAAAATCGTGGCTGCTTTTGGAATTTTCCTTCTTAGTGGTAGCGTCGAGAAACAAAGTGTAAACGACTCGGTGAGATCTATAAATCTCTTTAAGTCGTATGTGAGTAAGATAAAAAAACGGAACTCGTTATAAAACTGCAGCGTGATATTTTTTCTCGAGCGTATTAATCTTAATGGCCTTTATATCAATTCTGCTCCTACTTTTTATAATAAGGATAGATAGGGAAAACTTTCAAAAATTAATAATTAATCATTGAGATTATCTATTCGTATATTTTATGGATGAATGTAACCGGCAAAGAATAATGATCTTTGTAAGGACCCAAATCGTTCTTCGTGTAAGCGATGGTATACAATATATATATATATATATATATATATACATATATATAAATTTATACGCGGCTAAGAAGATTTTTTAATTACGTCTTTTGAATATCCGATCATTTTTCTTTATTAAATTTATTCATACGTCAGCGAAACTTTATATTCAACGAACGCTTTTTATTATTTATTACGATGCACTTTACAAGAACTTGGAAAAAACGTTACTTTTTAAAAATATTCGCGTCGAATAAGAAGATGAGCATTCTTTAAAAATGCATCCGTCTTATTTGCTATTCGCGCACTTCGATATTTCAAAATACTTCAAAAATACATCCGGAGCTTTGGTAGAACCGATCTAAAAACTGACAGCATCCAGGGATCGTAAAAACGAGGAAAACAGTCGAATGGGTTCAAAATAAAAGCCAACTCGAACATCCGAGAGTTCGAAGAGATCGCAAAAGTTGTGGAAGCATCTGAAAAAGGGCCGCTACAATGCGGTTGGGTCGGCAAAAGCGGTCGCAACGATAAATCATTTGCGCTCTTCGCGTTGGTAAGATCCTTTCGAGTTCTTGTTACGGAGCCGTCATTCTCTCACGGAGCTTCGCCAAGATAAAGGCGAAACAAAGGCGGAAAAAGAGAATAAGAGGGAAATCTAACAAATATTAAAGTTGCTGTTGAGGGGACGGAGGGGAAGGGGTAACGTATAACTATCGAATTAATCTCGAGCGATGAAAAACTTTGAAGCACGTTACGCGAATGAGAAATAATCGAGCGATTTTTTACGGAATGCACAGTTTCTTTTCAAAATCATCGTTTGTGCTTCAATTTTCTGAATTTGCTGAAATAAGAACCCAGACGATTTCACGTTAAACGTTTTTGCCTGATATAACTCGTTGATAAATTCGACCGTCTGTGTCATCACGAAAGCTGGAGAATTAAATTAACGTTCGATCGAGTCTTACTTCTTTCAAGCGCGATCATCGAACGAAAAATACGCTTCGTGTATATTGCACAAGCTTAAAATTATATTTTTTTAATCGACGATGTAAAATATAACGCATAGCATTTACGATTTGTACCGCACAATTGTAAAAAATTTGGTAAATTTTATCGTTCCAACGATATTGTCTTCGCGAGTCAACGATTTTTCATAATTAAATTTACGATTTTTATAAACCGGTAAAAAAAAGGTGAGTTCATTTTTCAAAGTTTGCTCGTTAAAATTTATAATAATAGAAATAAATTTAATGATATTTTCACTGAATAAACGGTACTATGGTATTTAAAACCTTATCTCTTCTACATGGGTTGACAAACTTTGGAATGCTTTTTTACACTCGCGTTGTAGTTTGACTTATTCTTAAAATATTTTAACTATTATTCATCTAAATCTTGAAAGTTCGTACAAAGTTTTTTATTTAACGATGCGCAAAAGACTGTATAGACATTTATTAAGCTTGAAAGTCACGAGTAAAAATGTGTCATCGCATAAAAAAAATTATGCACGTGGATATTTGCATCGCGTACAGGACCGAATGCAGGGGAAACAATTTTGAATCGAATGATAAAATATAAAAAGGATAATTAAAAAATTCGGAAAATTTCGAATATAATGAAATACGAAGATAATGAAGGAGAAAATAAAAATGCCATCCTCTAAATCGCGATCGTTAAAACTTCATTATCGTCTCGGAGTTCGAACGCTGAGCGCACGGAAGAAAAGAAAGGGAAAATGTCTCGGTCTCGTCTCCCCCGATCATCGCGAGCAACTGCATCGAACGCTTGTAAATTCCTTGGAAAATTTAATTAAATCCCGAAGGCTCTCGAAACTAAAAAACTGAAAAACTAAAAAACTAAAAAACTAAAAAACTAAAAAAAAAAAAGAAAGGTAAAAGCATCCGGGCGAGAAAGGGAGGATCCCAAACTCGCACCTTATCTCCTGCAATTACGTGCGTTTATCTCGGTGTTTACTTTAACGGCGCACACGCGCGCACAACTTTCCTCCCCTCCCCTTCGAACTGCCGGCAACCGACCGAACGTTTCATTTTGTCGGGATTAAGTAACCGTGCCGTTGCTGCGTCGTTACATTCCACGCGCTCGAGCTCCAACTATTAATGGTTTAATTAGCGTAAGTTTTCATTTGTAAAATTACGAACTGAGCGTATTGAGAAAGAGAGACCGAGGGACGGTCGAGGGGTGGTCGAGGGGTGGTCGAGGGGTGGTCGAGGGGTGGCCGAGTGCAGACCGGGTAAGAGGAAGCACGGAAAAGATAGAGGGATAAAACTAATAAATAGACGGAAACCCGAGAGAGAAAAGCGCTGGAATTAGAATTAGAAAGGAAATGTACGTTATTTTACCTTTTCTTCGTAGCACGGACCTTGGATATACTAATAACGTACATTATTATATATCGTGAAAATTAGAATTTACCAGGCGTTTACGTTCGATAAAATCGATTCGCTGTAGAATGGCATTTGTACGTAAATAAATGCGCTTTTCATCTTAAATGAGATAGACAAAAAGAGAGTGTCGTTGAATATTTAAAAACGTGGAAATAATTTTCAAATCGTGCCGGTGTCGATGATAACAATCGAAACGTAAAATACAGAACAAGATTTAATTCGTAGTAACCTTGAGAAATTTAAGATCATCGAGTCTTAAGATAATTCTAATTTTATTGTATAAAATCGTTAAAGTATCCGTACGTAATCGGATAAGTGGAACCTTGCGAATTAGTGGCGATTGCTTTTCGTGGATGAGAAACTATAAATATTTGTAATTAGAAATAGAATATGTTATTACTTACGGGAGAACCGTAAGTACTCGTACCAATAGATTTGAATGAAATTCCATCGCATTAAAAAAAAACGACGGAAAAAGTAATTTATGATACAACTTGATAAATAGAATTTTTCGGTAGGTCGCGTAACATTAAGATTTCCGTTAATCCAGTGAAATTGACCGATTTATCTTTCTCCATTTATGGAAAATGGAATAAGAAAATACTGCGTTTATTCGTAGGATAATAAATTATTATCCGCGTAAACTCGTTAATAATTCGTAATTATTAATAAGCGACTTTTCCTCTCGATAAATGAAAAACATAATTTTCATACGTTGCTCGTACGTTCGATACTTGTAATTTAGGAACGAAAAAAATTAACGAGCATAAGTAAATCTGTAATTCGAGTTATTTTATCATTTCGTTTTTATCCCGTCGGTATTAAACTCTCGAGTATTAGTTGCTTAGGCTACGATTCACAGCTGGTGTCGTAATTTCTGACGATTTATCCCAATTTATGACTTTTAAGTTGGAAATTAACGCACGACTGATACGCAACTTAAAATTTCAAAGTTCGAAACAATTTCATTTTAGAAATATTACATTTTGCATCGAAAACGATGCACGCGAATTTTTTCTTCTCTCGCGTATTTATTTTTATTTATTCGTGTTTCAAATATTTCGCGATATTGGAAAAGTTAATTCGATTTTTTCCCGTATCTCTACCGAATATAAAATATAAAGAGATTTTCGTATTAGGTGGGATTTCTATTCTTTTCTACCGCGGAATATTTTCCTTCGATGATCCGCGCGTTAAGTTAATAATTAGAAATGTGCGTTATTAGAATGTAAAAGCAAAAGCTTTAAAGCTTTACAACGTTTTTTTATTTTGTTGGCGCAACACCGAATCGATACTTATGATTTTTAAAAGTTTCTTCATTTTGTTTAAACTTCGATACTTAAATCGACATTGCGAATGTAAAAATTAACCCGCGTGAAAACAACAACGATCGAGTTTCGAATAACTTGGACACTTTGAAATAGCAAAACTTTGTACGAATAAACGTACAAGATAGTTTCAGAATGTATTTTGTGGACCATTATAATAAAAAATCAAGGTGATCACGCGTAACGGATCATCGAGCTAAATCAGTCACCTTTATAAATCACGGAGACTTTTCGATGAAATTTTAGATTTTTTCTATGTTTTGTCTTCGGTATCGAGTCGCTACGCGAATCAACCGAACGACTTAGCTGATATAAAAAGCGTAAACATAAACGAAAGCACCGTAGATTCAATTTTTCGAGTCAATTTCCTGGGAGGGATCCTACAAACACGGATTCGCGTACATTCTCTTTCAAACTTTGCAACATTTAAATAATGGAAACATTCTCGCGACTTCTCGAGCACCGCAAACTTAAGTCTTACATAACCGGCTGTGTTATTCCTCAAAAATGTGGCAGCAAAGGGCAAAAGTCAAAGCAACTTTCCTCGGAAACGAAACCAAAGGCAAAAAAAGGAAGAGGAGAAGCAAGGATCGAGAAAGACAAATTCTCCCTTTGGAGAAACGGCGGAAAACGAGTTTACCGAGAGGCACGAAGAGAAAAGTCTGGCCAACTATTTATTCCGGCACAAATTGCATTACCAACTTCAGCTACAAAATTGACTTGGGCAAGTTTTATGCGCGCGCGCATACATACGAGATACATACGAGTGCATACACGCCTGCACGCCTGCACCCCTGCACCCCTGCACCCCTGCACCCCACCAAACTCGGTTTAAGAGGAAAGAGGAAATGGTACACGGTACACAGGAGGGGACGGCAAGACTACTCCCATCGATATAAAATCGCGCGAGCATCCGGAATGGCAATTCGGAAGTTCGCCCCGTGGACGAGTGACTCCTTGCCTTTCGATTCTAAGGAAGAGTGGCCACTTTTTCCAACTCTACTTTCAGCGGGTGTCTATCTTCGGAGCTTTATGCTTTGGGGGGGGGGGGAGAGCAAGCGAGACACGTCAATATTTTTGAGTCATTGGACCGTTGGAAATGAGCTCAAGTTCAATATCGTTTCCGCGCCGAAGGAGAGTCGTTCGTCCGACCGATGGTTTTTCTTAGATACCGACAAACAGAGAGAGAGAGAGAGAGAGAGAGAGAGACGGAGATGCAACGTTTTGATCGGAAAGATTAGAATAATTTTTTATAGCTGCTTTTTGACGGAACATGGCAAAGCTACAAACAAATAAATTATCCATAATGTAATTGTGACAGACGTTCCCTCTTAATTGATGATCATGTCGAAATGAGCTTGCATTTTTATTTATTTTTAAAATTCCACGTGCGATACAGTTTAATCGTTTTTATATTTTCGTAGAGCAAAATTTTCAAAATATTTTTGAAATTGCGTTCCTTTATTGTATGTTTTCGTTGAAACGTAGTTACCAAAATGTCGTAGTTTGCAAAATACTGAATATATTTAATTATCATTCGTTAATTTATAATTGACGCCGTCGCTGAAAACTCTGAGTTAATTACTTCCTTTATTTGACTTCCAGAAATAGTTGATGAAAAATTCGGTACATAATTTAATTTACTAAAGCAGTAATTAAACGATATGTATTTCATTTTTTATTTCATTATTTTCTAAATTTATGTAAATGTATGTTGGTACATTATTCAAGCTTACTTAAATTTTTGAACTATAATAAACTTAACTCGCAATGCAATTAAATTTCTTTGAAAGATTTTTTTATTCCTTATTTATAGCGAGTATTTACTTATTTTCGTATTTTATAAACTTAAGATTATTATTGATTACAGAAAAAGAACAAAGATAGTATAATGTAAATCGGGTAACTTTATTAATACGTTGTTTTTTAAATAGACAATTATTTCAAAACTGACTTATAAAGCAATGTTTCTACTTAATCTTAATTCGACCATTTACGTTAAAGTACAATGTAACTAAAGATATCTAAAAAATCGTTAAGATCATTATACATGTATCAAATATCTGCTATAATTATCGTTCTAATTTGTTACGTAAATAAGCAAAATAGTTTATCGTAAAAAGTATCCGTTATTTCAGTCTCGATATGAATTAGATTACTTAAATAATTTGTTTTATTTGTAATTATGAATAATTATACTAAATATGTATAAATAGCAAAAAGTTTCATACTTTATTCCGTCATGCATATGCTTTTATTAAATTTTATTAGTTATTCGTTCTGGAATTCGTACACAAAAAGCTTAATAAAGTAAAGTAAAATCTTTTTATCATATACATTCGTTTTAAATTATTTATTTATTGATTTATTTATTTATTTGTTTGTTTTAAATAACTTTCAATAATAATTTATTAGTATTTAATCTTCTTATCGGGCTTGATTATATAAAATAATTATATAAAATATAATGAAATTCAAAATAATTAAACATTAATCACGGATTTATAATTTAACATAAGTCATACGCATAAAATATAAGTTTTTTACTTATTCACGACTAAGATAAATCAAATTATATAGTCCTTTTCAGATATATCAACAAGTATATTAGCATTTAAGTTTTTTGCAGATCTTTTTACAAACTATAAATCCTGACAAAATACGTGCCAATAAATTAAATCGTATCTATAACGATTATGAGATTATTTTTTTTTTTTTATTTAAAGTAAGTTAATGGTAAATTTTGATGTCATCTTCACTATTAAAGCATTCGAATAATTATTTTTTTTAATTCAAATTCATAAAAAGAAATAATTAGAATAATGAATTGATATGTTGTAACGAAATATTAATATTCTTAATAAAATATAAGAATAATAAGAATAATTTTCAAAATGTAATCATTATTATTTCGGTATTTAATTATCCTTATACTTTTTTCTAATACTAACTCGACGCGTACATATATATTAACAATTTTATCAGCGAATAAAACCCGATTTAAATTCTCACAATTTTATCCGTTACAATATTTTCTTCGAGCTTTGAAAGTATTTCCAAGGAACAATACAGTCGCTTTTATCAAGTGGTACGCAGGTGTTTTAAACGGGCACGTGAAAGTTTAAAGGCGTTTTCACGAGCTAATATTTTAAAAATTGGTCGAAAAAATTTCTCTGGAACCAGTGAGCCGATTTACTCCAAATTTAATATCCATATTCCGAATTTACGTTCACGTTCCTATAATTCAGGACACGCGGGAATTTGCAAAAAACGTATGTTATCAATATGTATACTCAGACAACCATCGTTATTATTTATTTACAAAGGTACACTGTATCGAAAATTTAAGTAAATAGCGTGTCAGAGTCGATACACTTATACACTTAATAAGAAATATTGAAAAACGCACTCGAGTCCTCGATGAGGAGGAACACATTTGCATAATACGAGTATACACGTAGAGAAGAAACGAAAGGAAAAATTATGTTCTATGCAAAGTTACACGGAGTCGGTACCACTACTCGTGCGGTTAAAAATACTTTTGCTTTTATTTAAAATAATTGTCGAAGTAAATTTGTATAACCGGAAACTTAAAAATAAGCAGTCGACACATTCGTGCTCAACCGTTCCGAAAATGTCTCGTCGTTCTCTCAATTTTTATTTCACCTCGGTACACTCGTTTGACTTTTGAATAAGCGCCGACGAAACTCGGATAACCAAACTATTCCAGATGTCGCACCAGGTTATTCTCTCGAAGCGTCATCCCCTATTTCCCCGTTCGCCGATTCTCAGGGATCCGGGTGTGCGCGACTGGAGGGGAAGGGAAGGGACTCGGAAGCGCTTCCGTACCCCGATGAAGATCATCTCCTTTCGGACCATTACTTCGCTAATGTTGCGAACGGATTCGTCGCAAATTGTTTAGCGAGAGACCGAAAGGGACTCGCTTTAATTACTTTCCGTTTTTAAGCGAAAAGGACTTTATCGACAAAATTCTTTTTCGTCGCACGGATTTTTCGGTTTAAATTATTTGCTTAAGTGAAAGTAATGCAAGTTATTTGGGTTGGGTAAGTCTACGAGTATTTATTAAATGTAGAAAGCGATCAACGACCTACAAAATCAAATAAATGTCAATGGATTTTAATTGTACAGTGATGCGATCGTTAATTTTCAATCACGATTTAATTACAGCATCGAGATTTTTTTAAAATTCTGTTCGCGATCGAGTTTCGAAAACTAAGCTCGATAGCTCGATTATTATTTTAATAGTTAATTACAGACGTAAAGTAATCGTTGCTAAAATCGTTAATAAAAAATCTCCTCGAAAAAGAAAAATTCTCTCGAAAAAAACATTCTCTTTCTCATTTATTGCGTTCATATTCGCGTGCGGAAAAACAATCCCACCTTTCTTTTTCACTCGTTAAAAAATCCCTCGTAATTACGTACACACGAGATTAAATATTCGTTTGTCCGGAGGCTCGGCACAAAGCCACTCCGCCTTCGAGTGCCATGCTTTTAACGAGACGTTGTTGGATAATTATGTCTATGGTATTTTGAAAAACCATGCTTCAATTTCTGTTTCTTTACGATACATTTCACGCACGAATCTCGACGGCGGTTCGAGATTTATAAAGGTAATTTTTTTGTTTATAATTGCAGGACCGGTGTAATTACTGATTTGGCTAGCGAAAGAACCGAATCTCGAAAAATGAATCGCTTGGAACGTTCCAACCCTGAAATCTTTCGAACGTTCCTCTACCCGAGCGAAACAACTTCTCCCTCCACTCGCTTTCAAGGATTAATAAATACTTGTATCCACGAGAACTTATTCGTCGAGTGCATTTTTATTCTCGGCGTAACGTCGATTACGCGCTCGTGGATAAGCGTTGCGCGATCACCGTGCGAAACGAGTGTGGGAACTCCGGACGCGAATCGCGTTCTCGCCGGATTCTCGTTTGACCGTAACAAGAAGTAAAGGAGCAGTCGACATTCGTACGAATCGTAAGAGTCGGACTCGGAGGGACGGCGTTGAATCTTTTCGAAATTTCGGCCCGGGAAATTCTCGTTTCTTTTGGCAATAGTCGACGACGTTACTTTCCAATCGGTCGAACGACTTTCATTTTTTACCAACGCCGACGTCGTCGATGTACCGACCGAACGGATCTTGATTTATCAATTCCCTAAAGCTACTCCGATGTCCTTGAACACGTCGTACAGTAAAGCGGTAAAGCTTACGCAACCGTTTACATTTTTCGAAATCGAAAGGGAAATTTACGAAAAGTACGAGTACTTAAATTTCCATTGAAAAGCGGACAACGAATATTTGGTAATTTAACGCACTCGTTCGTCGATACGAAAATACGAGACGTAACGAGCGTCTAGAAAGAGAAAGCGTAGAAATTGCATTTCTAAACGTCTTCCCCCTTTCGCGGTTTTGTTTATCTATTCGACGCCCTTCGAAAGCCGACGTTGCTCGATCCCCTTTCCGTGTCGAAAGTCGGGCATTTAAAAGTATTTAAAAGTACGAACGCTCGTCGCTCCCAGTGGCACTGGAGGACTAATTACTTTCGATTCGCGCACCCGAAAAATACGGAACCGCGGGGGACGCGATGCGGAAAAGCGCGTAAGCGCGTCTAAATAAAACGAGTATCCGGAATCGCGAACGATTTCCGCGCGAACAGTCGGTCGGTCGAGCTGCTGTAATTGCGGAATTGTGGCGGTATCATCGGACGTGCTCGCGATTCGCCCGTAAATTTTCCGCGCTTTTCCACGCTTTTCCGCGCTTTTCCGGTACATCGAGATTATGCAGGCGCGCTTGGACACAGGTGGTGGAATATTTACGTAAACCGGGCACTGCGTCGAGGGCAGAACGGATCTAGACGGCCTTCGGGCCTTGGCTCGGTTTCCATCGTAGGAGGATTTTCTCCTTTATCGTTGCGTTAGTTCGATCCTACGCGTTTGGTTCGATGACTCATTCTCTCGCTCACCGTATCGTTGTTGTTTGACGAGCGACCGACTGGACTTTCGATGTCGCGAAAGAGGTTCCGTCGTTTCCGTGCCAAGATCGATCTACGAAAATTGGATGTTTCGTGAAAATGTACGAAAATTACATGGATTACGTGTTACGTTTGTAGCGGTGTAATTTTTGCGCCGGTATATTTCTCTTTGATCGAGTTCGCGATAAATTTAGCTACGTTCTTTCAAAACCCTCCAAAAATAGTACCTACGCAATTTTGAAAACTTTTTGTATTCTTTTTTAAATTCGAGTCGTGTTCTCTATATAATTAGCGAACGACATACTAATTACATCTTAAAATTTTATATCCTACTGAATAGTCTCTCCATTTTTTCACTCGATATAATTCGATAAATATATTAGTCGTAATATTTTTTAACGTTCCAATGGTACTCTTATTATTCTAATAACTTTTTTACCCAAAATTTTACAATAAATAACTTTGTGTATTATTTTTATTTTGCGAGATACATCGTGATAATTATTTATAATAAAATTGACACCATTTTATGAAAACCATTTTTTAAAATTAAAAAATTTTTATAAAAGTAAATTGAAAACAGATCACGATACGTGAATTTCGAAATAGTTGTAACCTATGAAATATAGAATAACGTGCGAACGAGAAACAATGTATATTTCGATAGGCGTTAATTATCTTTTATCATATTTATAATCATCCAGATTCGTAAAGTTATATAACATAGAAATGAAAACAGACGTATACGGAGTAACTCGTATTTCTGTAAATAATAAGTTCTTTTTAAGAGCTACGTACCGATGCATCGATAGTTTATTTTATATACAAGCATGAGATAAAAATAGTCCTATCCCAAATCGATCGTTTAATACTCGAATAATACTCGATATAGAAAATTTTACAATTGTGCGATGATATAACACACATGGTCCGTTACGTTCGAGAGTTTCCAAAAATAGTAAAGCATAAAAATCTCACGTAAAACACGCATAAATCGTATGTAATCCTATGAGCTTGTATTGCAAGTTTACTCACGTGTGTGTATAATAATTCGCCATTTCGATTCGTGTACACGCGAAAATATTGTCGTACGATAGGCACAAGTCTGTTCGGGAGCGGTAAACGTGGACCAGATTGTAAATTTTCGTGCCTCGATATTCTCCGCAGACTTTTCTTTGTTGCGTTTTGTCGCGGATACAAGTTTTTCCAACGCTGTTCTTGAGAAATGTTTTGTCGCTTCTTCGGGCGAGAAGTATTCATTTTTCCCCGAATAAGTTTATGGATATGTTCTTTAAATTCTGTTTGATTCGCAATTTTTAACAACGAATTGAAATTTAATTTCACGTATTCGTTTTTAATTTTCGAACTCCGATTCAATTTAAAATTCAACTTGTAATTATAAATATTAATTTGAAATATTTATGGATACGTAATATTACGCAATTTAATTCTTAACCGAGACCTAAAATATATATTTAAACTTTCAACCGTTACATGGAGTATAATAAATGTATAGTTATAAAAATTTAATCCAGTTAAATTTGTATATATTAATTTACTACTGTATTTAACGATATTTTTTTCTTTGTTTCAGGTAAGTTTCAGACTAGTTAAGTAACTATTCGATGTTAACTGTCCTATCGACAATATTTACATTCCGTAAGTTGATTAATTCTATACTATATTTCATACGCGGAATGCTTAAATTAAATAAATCATTTAACGATGTATAATATTATAATTATCTATATTTATTAACAACCAACTACTGTATATATATATATATATATCATTATCTCAAATGTAAATTTGGTAACGGATAAAAAGAAGTCAATAATACTTTATCTAGCTTGTAAGAAAGATAACCTGTATATTAGTAAGTTACTAGATTGTACCGAATGCTACTTTATATCGTTTCACCGCAAACTATTTTTATTTATCGACAACTTCTAAGATATATAATAAATTTATAGATAAATATTTTTATTACTATTACATAACTTACAGTCCAATAAAATATAAACTGAAACATACAAACTATTATCTCTTAAATCTAAGGATTCAAAGCAATTTTTTCTCGTAAAAATAAATTAATAGCATAAAATTGAAAAGTTCAACTAGAAAAACCTGTTCGGAGAAATCCGTCTTATTTTTTTATAAGCTACATTCTGATCTTATAAAATAAATTTAAGTGAAACTTTTCTTAAACTTTTGCATATTATTTCTATTTAACGTCACGTTATATTTTCACAATGTCCGTCGACTTAAAAGCAACATTCGCAGTTGATTAAACTCTGGTTGAACTAAGGCGAATGTAACCATCCATTTCGTTTTGTCATTGCAATTTTCACATCACTTCTCTATCGTAAACTACGCGCGATACGCGCATGCGCTCTAATTAGTCTAATCTTGAATCTCATAATACGCGTCTAGATTTTGGAATTTACGTCCATCTTCTCGAGCGGATATAAAGTCGATGATTATCGAAATGTTTTAGGTGATGACGAAAGTGTGCGCCTAGCAAAATCGAACGAATCAAAATACTTATCTCCAGAAATCGCAACTGTACTTAAACTTGTATTTAATTAGAAAATTATCCTGTACAAATCAATCATCGAGGAATTCGTATTAATCTACAGTATACATTCCGGATGCTATAAAATTTAACGCTTACGAGTATTCGATTATAAATTATTACTAAGAAGGCCAAGTAAATAAATTAATAACCTATTTATCATAGCTTGTAAATCAATTCTATTAGCTAGTACGTGTAATTTTACTACAGTTGTAACAAACTGAAACCTCAAGGGCTTGCATAAAATTCTACTCGAGACGAACAAAATTTATGATGTAACGTCGCTGATAAAAATTAATATGAAATTATATGTACAATATAAATTAATATTAAATACAAAAATCTAACGAAACGAATGTAAGATAGAAATAGAACATAGAAAAGTAAAAATTAAAATAAATATATAATTTTTACAACAAAGCATGCGACGAAGATAATACATATACTAATTTTCATTTGGTTATGTTCAAAATAAAAATGTCTTGCCTTAATTAATTGTAATAATAATTGTTCGAGTGATATAGGAAAATACAACTGGTAGTAATAGAATATTTTAAACTTCAAAATATATTGATGTGTTTGTAATTTTACTGAAAACACAATCTAATTTATTAAGCCCAACAAAGTCTACAGATAAAACATATTTATTTCTTTTAGTTATGACTTTGCAAAAATAAATGATACTATTTTATCAATCACAACATTCAAAAATTGCGATAGATAATTCAAATCCTTGTTTAAGCGTAAATTTGTATTGTCCGAGATCGACAATTCAGTTTGTTTTTAATTCTTTTCGTATATCGTTAGAATGTAAAGGACTTATTCACCTTCCGTTGGATCATTGCCAGCTCACCGTTTTCCATTCTTTCTTTCTTCCGCTCCTTTTTTTAACTGGACAATTGGAAAGCGATATCTAATTTATTTCGTATCGAATTCAATGGAAAAAAGTCGCTAACGATCATACATATCTACACGTGTAAATATAGATGCTAAGAAAAACAAACGTAGATACAGCGAGAGAGAGAGAGAGAGAGAGAGAGAGAGAGAGAGAGAGAAAGCAGACGAGTTAGTTATGCTCGATTTAGATTACGCGAAAGGATGGAATTGTCACTTCTTGAAATGTATTATATAAACGTGAAACGCGAAAATACCCAGTTGTCACTGTAAATGACATACACAATTTTTCCTTGGGAAATGTTGGGCATACGGTATTTAGTTCATAAAGAACAGTGGGTACTTTATAAATTGTTTTCATTTTTACTGTATTTTTCGAAAGTAAAACTTTTTCCGTGATGACGTTTACGAGTTCATATGCAAATTTTTGAAATTGTGAATTTGGTAGTCGCAAGTGTAAAGAATGACTCGGACAATACTCGTTTAAAGAATTTTCAACAACATTTTATCAAAACCTTCTGTTTCTAGTCCATGATAATTTAACTTTTGACAAGCAACTAAGATCAGTTTCAAAGAATTTGCAAATATATAAATTATTTATTGCATATTTACGATAGAATAATATAAAAATTTGTCATCTCAATTTTTTAATTTGTAATAATCTCGAAAACAAATTTATATTATTATTTAACACAGCATTAATAACTGCGCGTACAAAATTTTTCAATTATTTTAACGTATAAGACGGCATTTGTTGCGTATCGAAAAATTTTTATCGGTAATAGTTATTATTTTTAACAAATTGATTAAAAGAAAATAGAAAATGATGGACTACTTTAGATAACAAGATATAGAATTATATTTTTATATATCATCGATTAGTTTTAAAATTATTATTCGCCCAAGAAATCTAATAAAATATTTCAGTTTAAATTACAAGCTTTATAAATATAATTAAATTATCCTTCCTCTTGTTATAATTATCATAAACGGTATTTACAAATGCACGGTGTAATAATTATCGTAGGTAGAAAAAACTATTTGATTTAAACATTTTCAAAATGTTTAGAAAGAATTCTACAATACTCATTTTTCTACGTCTTATTTTTAAATTTCTAATATTCGAATATGAGAAAATTGTCATATTAAAAATTTCAGAACATATCGAATAACGTAACAAAAATAAAACTCGTATTTATCAGCTTCGTTAAAGCTAGAATATTATCAAACTATAAAGGTAAATCGAAAATATATCGGAAGAATTTTCAGCCATTTCAGTGATAATGTCCATTAAAATTTATTCAACGTATTTGCTCGCTATACTCACTGAAATAAACACGTGATTTTTTATTTTTGAAAATATCCTCCAATAATAGCCGATATCATTGGATTTTATATTATTCGAAATGTTATTCGTAAATACAATATTTGAAAATGTACTTTATAAGAACGAAACTAAGTAAAATTACATTATCACAGTACGAATACAATCATTTTAAGAAGTTAGAATAAAACCTTTCGATAATAATAAATCATTCATTCCAAGATTTTCTCGAAGATTGCCATTCTATAAATGCGAAATTGTATAAATAAATGTAAAGTACATCGTGGAAAATAAAATCATAACCAAAATACGTACTGATATTATTTTAAAATTGAAATAAAAAATGTCCAGACGTAGCAAAGCTTTTACTTAAATAAAGAGTGTACGTAAGTTACGTCGCGAATGAAGAAAATAGTACGAACATTGATTTTTTCCTCGATCGCATTTGAATATCTTTCGCGTTAAGCGAAGGTACAGTACAAGGTCGAAGTAAAAAAAGAGGAAAAACTTAAAGGAATTTAAAGAGATCGAAGCTGTATCTCCTAGATTTTTCAAGTAAAGGAACGGCTGCACGAACAAAAGAGTACGCACCTCGTTATCGTTAATTTCTATGTATTTAAAATCACTCCAAAGGCATAATTATCCTAAATTCCCGCGTAATTCACGTATAAACAAGGCAGTCTGAATAAAAGAACCTCAAGTTTGCAAGGATAAGCATTGAAAAGTCAGCAGAAAGCAAAACATTATAAATCTCTCTCTTTCCCCCTCCCCGAGACTGGATGTGTTCGTGGCCACATACGGGAGAACTACCATTCAAAATCTCGGTGTAGTGGTGCATGGATTCGCAGTTGTAGTTCATTCGCGAGCCGGTGATCGTGGTCGTGACTATTTTGAAGGTTTTGTTTTCAGTGTGGAAGGAAGTACGTTTCTTTATTTAGTGCATACATTAATTTTCATTGTGTTTATTACGTATTCGCATTAATGACCGTTTGCTTCATTCATCGAAATATGGCTCGTTATTATCATTCGACTATTACCTCTAATTCATCTTATATTTATCACATTGGGCTTTAAAATAATATTTTCTTCGAGTTCGATAAATAAGTTCGATTTATTGATAAAATATTGTTGCAACCTTATTTTTTCCTACATATGTATTACATTATAAATGCAAATTTATGTAACTTTAATTTTTTTAAGTTCCGTTGTTTATAGCCGCATTTTTTTTACGAGGGATTATAATTTACCGTAGAATTTCATTATTCAAATTTTTTTACTAAATATCTTACAACGCATTGAATTATTCATAAAAGGAAGTTTACAAAAACTATTCTTAAACTAAAAAATTTAACTATTGTTCCTATATTTTTTCGACGCCCTCCAAAACACTAATAAGCTCCGAATTTTAAATATCTATTGTATGTTTTCAAATTTCATATAATATCGTATATTTAATTACGTGTACTTTTTCTTTCAGTTTTTTTTAATGTATAAAAACTGCACATTATTATTATGTTTTTATTATAATCTTCTATCGCGATAAATATGAAATCGATCCAAAACTATTCAAAGTAAGAAAAAAAAATTTTTAATTTTCTAAAATTCGTGTAAAGTTTTCAATTATAAATTATTATAAATTAATAACTTTGATATAAAAATATATATAAAGAAATAGTATTACCGAATGATATTTTTTGCTCAAACTATTTATCGTAAATATAGTACTATATTTATATTATGGATTTATAAAATTGCTTTAATATTCTCACTTTCGTAGGATTATTCAAATATAAATTATTTTTTATACGCAAATATATGAATATAGAATAGCTACAGAATTGACTACTTTTATGACACGTGTCATTTACACGTTATTCTAAGACAAACTAAAAAAACGAAATTCTTAACGATCGCTTACACAGTTTTTGCGTAAATATATTAAGCAATAAAATGAAAAGTAATAGTTATAATATTATTTATCTGCAACAAAGTATTTTAATTGAATAAAATTGTAATTATAAATTAATAAAATGAATAATTAATAATATATAACCTCAATATTTTCTCGAATCGATCTTGAATCGAATCAGAAATAAGTAGTTTTTTAAAATTAGAATCAATGTATAACATTTTGAAAATTTATATAAAATTATTCAAACTTAATATTATATTTGAAGATTTGTATTCAAAGAAATATAATAATGTATAACTTATACATGGTATTTATTATAATATAGAAGAAAGTAAAAGAAATGTATCTATTTTTCATAAATTTGTACGTTTCTCATTATTCTCACATTATCCACGTAATAACAACAACTTATAATTACCGTATTTAGTAGCATAATATATTCAGCTAAATAATTTTTCATTAAATTTTCTTATTTCGAAAATATAATTAAAATAATTGCGGATCAAAATTTAATATAAATAAACGTGAAAATAACCGATGCATTTTTAGATTTTTCGGGTCAAAATTTTAAAATTAAAAAGAATCATCTTTCATTGTCCGTAATGACGAGAAGCTTAGTCTTTATTAACGTTGCATCGATTTTGTAACTTATTTAGCCTACTTTTTACGTTCCATCATAACCGAGAATAAAATTAAACGACTTAATTTTTCAAATTTAATGAAATATGAATAAGACTGATAATTATATCCACGACATGAATATAAATATAATTTTTATCGCACGATGTTCTTGCAATAACTGGAATATATTTTCATAAAAACAAAACTATACTCGGAGAACTAAAGTTAGAACAAAAGGTATACCACCTTTTGTACGTCTTACATAAATTTTCAAGTTACATTTATTATTCTCGAAGAGTATAGCGCATGCATATATGTGTGTGTGTATTTATCCATACAAACATTTTACTAACTTTTTTATCGCGTGAAAGATTTACGTCATTTAACTTTAAATTACTCTCGAAAAATCTCATTAAAAAGCATATTAACTTGGGCGCTTCGGGAAAAAAACATAAATTCAAGGGAGTTACAAATTCACTTTCCATTATGAAAAATACACGAACAGATATCGACAAAGCAATTGGTCAAGGAGAATAATCATCAAGGAGAAACAAGGAGAAGAAAACTCGCCTCGACGATGACGTCTCCGTCACTCGTACTCCTGTCGATGCTGGCAGTGACCCTAGCCTTGAGTCCGGGTGTGCATTTCGGAAGGGGCTACAACACCGGCTGGAACCCCAACAAGAACGCCCTCGAAGTCGCGTTCCAATGGCGCTACATCGATTGGGTCCACCCGAGCGTCCAGTTCACCGGCAAAAACTTCACCGTCGGCAATCCGCTCTCCCAAGACGTGGACATCGACAGACGCGGTCGCATCTTCGTGACGACGCCTCAGTGGTTGAAAGGGACGCCCATCACTCTCTCCATAATTACGAATCTGCAAGGCCCGGGTGGACCACTTCTCGCACCTTATCCCGACTGGACCTGGCACACGCCTAATTGCGAGGGCCTCGTGTCCGTTTACAGGACGGCGGTAATTACGAGAGCCCGAGAATCCGCCAGTTTAACCCTCTCGGCATCGGTTCTACGTTTTTCTTGACATTTTTCTTGACATTTTTCTTGACATTTTTCTTGCCATTTTTCTTGCCATTGGCAAAAGACCGTTTATTTCCCTACCTGTTATCGCACTCTATTCTATAACAACCCATTTATAAATAGAAGAATACGGTATTCGAGACGAGAATTTTAATGGATTAACGCAATCTTCCTAGTTTTTACTTTGATATTTCAAACATCTTTTATAGCTAACTGATCTACGGTATCGCATTTCGTACGGATCGTAGGTAGAGTTACAATGTACGCCGAAGCGTTCGGAAAATAACGTTCCATTTGTGTGTAGGACAGACGAGTTGGACAAATTTGTAAGTGTGAGCGTATTGAAATTTTTCACCGATAACGTTCGACACTGTTCGAGCAAATAAACGTAAAAAGCGAAAGGTGTCGAGAAAATTCAAACTAACTGTACGTTTTCGTTACGTAAGCATATTTAACAAAATTAAAACGGCTTTGTAAAAGTAAACAAACCGCTTCGACGTACATTTTTATATCTCTGCGAGACAAAATAATAATGAGTAGTTTACGTATCTGTTTATCCATCCATGTTTATGTTCTCGGCTATAAGATAGTTTCATAAACGATGTCGGTAGACGCGTCTATTTTTATTTCAGGATTGGCGATACCGAAAAACTAGTTTTCCATCTTGCATCATCTTGCATCATCTTGCATCACGTACCGAACCGACTCATTTAAATAATATTAATTTCAAGTATCCTACTCTGTATTTAAATTACGCGAATTAATTCGTACAAAATTTTTTTCCGATTCGCTCCTAAATTTAGAAAAATAACTGTTTACGTATTAAATATTTCGATTCGGCACAGTAAAATTAGCACATAAAATTACAAGATTCGGATCGGTGGTATCGCGCATATCTATCGAGGAACTCGGTATTCCAAATATTCTCGTAAAAAAAATAACCCTACCTATCAAAGCGTACAAAGTAAGGCGATCTCGAATAATATCCTGGTTTAAGAGAAGCAAATAAAAAGAGAGGAAACGAAAACCCGTAGATAGACGAGTGCGACCGGATGTGGATGGTGGATACGGGGAGTGCGAGCGGGGAGTCGGTCTGCCCCTCGAAGATAGTCGTGTTCGACCTGAGCAAGGACGAGCTTCTGTTCAAATACATAATCCCGAGGGAGCAAAGCGCAGATGGCCAGGCGTCGTATGTGACTCCGGTGGTGGAGGTGGGGGACAGCTGCGAGGATACCTTCCTGTACGTCGCGGATGTCTTGGGCCACGGGCTCCTGATCTACAATCTCCGGGAGAACAAATCTTGGAGGCTGGACAACCCGATCAACAACGCGTTCGGCAACGACGTGGAGGCGACCAATTTGACTATCCTCGGGGAGAACATTGATTTGACCGACGGAATTCTCGGCGCGTCGCTTTCACCGCGTGGATTTTTTGCCCAGAGGTATAACTTGCGGTCTGGCTTCTTTTATTTTTTTTTGCAAAGCTCCTGGGGATTATCGAGGAGGTATCGAAATATTTATATAATACCGGAAGGACCGAAGGATATACGTTGCTTATTTTGTCTTCCTAACAAAATTATTGCGATTTTTGTCTTTGCTGCTTCTCCTTCGTTATTTATGGGATTCGTATAATGTTTAAAAAGGATAAATTTTTATGTTGAAGTAAGTAATTAATCGTATCTGTCAATTTGGTTCGACGAGTATACGTTATAGATACGTGTTATACGCGCGTAGAATTTCAATCGAGAAAGTTAACGTACGATAAATGGATCCTAAGAAGCTGATTTTAAAAGAAAGAGTCATAAAAAGAACTTGGAATTTGAGAATTGATAGTTCGTTGATACTATTTAATTTCGACATCCGATTATTGCCTTCGATAATGTGGTTTATCTAATAGTCGAACTAATCGTAACGCGTCGAATGAATACGTAACAACTTTTACATAAAATCAAAACAATCTGTAACAAATGCGTGCAATAATTAATCTTCCTTCAAATATGTAACAACCGATATATAATTATGTATCAATCATTTGAAAAATCGTTTTCAAATTTAAAATGTAGAATTTAATTCACACGAATTTTCTTATTATTATATAAGCGTTTTCACCTTGTCATGACAATATAATTAAAATACTTATTTATGGGAATTGTCTAAAATTTCGATTAATTTGCCTAAGTAATTTTATAATATTTAAAACTTTTATAGTTAATATATTTCGAAATTTTAAATAGGTTTTTCATAAAAAAACGAAATTAAATGCGAAAAAACCGATATTAATAGAAACCGATTGCAATAGGAAACTTAAAAATATCTTACGATTTCTTTATCTCGGAACATAAAATAATTTACCATTATTGCGTTCGTAAAATCAAACTTCAGAAGAAAGAATAATATATTGGAGTTTATAATATTGCAATGGAATTTCTAAATACCAAGATTTTTCTATAACTTGTCAATTCTAAATTAATAGTTCCGTTGTTACCATATACAGAAGCTTGTATGATACACGAATAACATTTAAAATGAATTTTTTCGTTTTATCATAAATCAATAATTTTTTATCATAACTTATGCTATATTAGCATAAATATATTAATATTTGAAATTATAATTAAAAATAGATAAACGGTTCGATTTATAAATTCTAAACTAAAATAATCATAACTAAAGTTATTAAACGATAGAATGAAAATAAAATTTATCGTTAGGTTACGTAACGATACTTTTCTATATTCTTATAAGAGAAAATATTAATAATACATTCCTAAACGATAAGTTTTTGAATATCATCAAGAAGTTTATTTTATATCATATTGATTTTTCAACGAAGTTCTACGTATCGTAAACTCTCGTTAAAATATTAAATTTAAAAAAAGAATTTCTAGTCAATTAAGGATAACTGTATTAACGGATCGATACTTTCGATTGGACTGTGGACCATTACCGAAACAAATTATTTCAATGTATTTTTGTTTTTATAACTTTAATTTAGCGCATTAATGGAGGAAATAACACGATTTGAATTCAAATGCACGATTTCATTTACATATTTTCTCTTTTATATTTTGTAAACAGTGTAAAACTAAACGCGAATATTTATATTCAAAATACAGAACTTAATAAGAAAATTTTTCATTTTTCGTTAAATTAAATAGTGAAAATAACGTAAATTAGATTCTGTGGTTCAATATAAAAGACAAGGCGATTAAATTTGTAAATAAATATTTATAGTCTATTTAACTTTGAACCGATGACAAATTTTTATCTATTTTCGATTCGAGTTCAGTTATCAGAAACGTTTACGATATAATTAATCATAAACCGAATTGTCGATGTGTCCAATGCGTAACGGCGTACACGCAATCTTGTAATATTCATCGCAACCGTATAATGTCCATCGAATGTTGTCTCGTGAACTTACCTCCGGCGAGGAAATCTAGATCTAAAACTCTCGCGGCCGTTCTCCAAGTGTCAGCGATCTAGAAATTTGGCCTATATAATGGACGGAGTAAAGAACGGAGTAAAGGACGGAGTAAAGGACGGAGTAAAGGACGGAGGCAGCATGCCGAAACTAATAACAAATTTACGGTCACGTGCATCTCCCGAGCCCAAGTTGAACCATAATACGAAGTTCCGGGGAAAAGTCCGATACGTGTCGCACGTGCATATATAAACACGCGTACATAACTGTCGGGGAGTTGGCTTTCACGGGTTCGGTCGCGTCAAGCAGAATCGGCGCATAATTTCGAAACTCGAGCGAACGCATGCCGACGGTTTTTGCGGTGTTGTCCGCGTGATCGAGAGTTATGTCGACGTCGTCGCGTCCGACGCCCTGACCATTTAATATCGGCACACCCGGAAATCCCTCCGCGATCTTGGATCCTCGATTTTCACTCTTGCGCGAATTCCTTCGCGTCGGCCTCGTCTACACTAACTCCGGCCTTGTCTAATTCTATTTTGCATATTTAGGCAAGAATTCATAATCATTTCTGCGGCAGTTTAACGCCTGAGTTTCGGCGCATGAAATTGTTCAACTTGTCAAACTTTCGCGATATATACACGCTGTTTTATTAAATAAACTATGACACCGTTAAATCAGAGATGTAGCTTTACGGCTTACGCGTTTAAACTTTACAGATCGAGATATAAATTGTTTATCGACCAACTTAATTATTAGGAACTTTGGGTATTCAAGGATAATATAAGTAGAGAATGATTATTTAACCAGAATTTCAGACTCACGGATATTAATTTCTCAAGTTTCTCGTTCAATGAATTATGGAGCATCTCTTTAAATCGTGTTATCGAATTTGCGGCAACCGTGCATAATTCATTTACAAGTGATGGTAAGAAACTAGTAAAAATGTGGAATCTCTTACGGATCGCGATACTCGATAAAATAATATTTTCAAATTGAAACACGTCCAATTTAAACGGTTTTTTATTTTCTATCTCCAGAGTTTTGAAACGTTGTCCAATTTCTAATAATAACAAGGGATAAAAATTGTAAATAATTTATTCGAATTTTGGAATTTGAACGAATTTAGCGTAAATGTGATTAACAATCACCGTAGAAAATTTTAAGAGCGATTAAATTGTTTACGAATTCGAATTCCAATTTACGCGAGATCGTTAAAGTCAACATGAGCGATCGATAAGTATTTCTCAAACTAGTCGAAAATTGGTGTCGCGTTAAATTTTCTAACGAATCGTACGCAACGATACGATATATAAAACGAAGATGAAGGAACGAATCGCTCGCAAAAAGAGAAAATGAAAATCGATCGAAGACGAGGGTAAAAATTTGCGTGGACGATCTTCGGAAGATCGCGTTGAAGGGAAAAAGTTGAAAATCGGGAGGAGTCGGTCCCTCGAGAGTAAAATGCACGAATCCAGCGACTCGTGAGTAATGTTCCAGATATCTTTACTTCAACGCTCTGGCGAGCTTCTATCAGAAATTCGTCGACGCTAATTCCCTGAAGCGCAGCTTCATGTACGAGCCGATCGTCTACCAGTCGGTCCACAGACGGGCGAGTCACGCGGGTGCACAGGCGACCTCGAGAACGGGTGCGACGTTCTTCCAGTTGGCTGAATTCACGGCTCTGGCTTGCTGGAACATCGAGAGGCCGTTTTCCCCGGAGAACATCGTCGAGTTGGTGAGGGATCCGGTGACGTTGCAGTACATCAGCAGCATCAAGGTGATCGTGAACAAACTGGGCGAGGAGGAACTTTGGTTCAACACGAATCGACTCCAGAAGACGGTCAACAAGTCCAGGAGGATAGACGAGCTCAACTTCAGATTCGTTCACGGCAAGGTCAACGATCTGATCAAGGGCACGAGGTGCGAACCTACCGGATACAGAGAACTCGAGCCTAATCCGACGGGTTGGCGCAGGATTTGAGAGTTCGAGGATGAGAAACCACGGGTTGGTGGGTCGATGCTTTACGCGTTCAGCGGATCTCGGTCGGACGCGATTCGCTTTTTGCGATCGATCGATCGATCGACGCTGTCCAAGTGCGTAAAGTTTCCCGAGCGGGACAACATGTTTTTAGGTATCTTCGGAGCTTAGCTTCGAAAGAACTTCGCCCGCTATTCGTTCGCGTTGCTTTTTCAGCAACGTTGAATTGTTGTACGCGATCTGGAAAAGCTAATATTTCGAAACGATGCTTCGAAGCTGATTGCTAAAATATACTTATTGAGAATACGTATGAATTACTGAACCGACCGACGAACATTTCATTCCTAAGCAGTAACGCGAATATTTTTACAAAGTTCGATATTATTATTTGGTTTGTAAATATTTAAAATTATCGTTGAAATTATCGTTGAAATTATCGTTGAAATTATCGTTGAAATTATCGTAAAATAGATTTTTGGTACCTAGAAATGGATCTGGGCTAATTTATTCTTTAATGGAACCGTCGATATGATTGTATTGGTTACTTATGCTTCAGCGTCGAGTGACGTGAAAAAATAATCAAAAGTTGTTGATCAATTAATAGTGGTACATGCGTTTTACTTAATAAGATATATGTAATATAATGATAACATTATTATAATAAATTGATTTTAACGAAGTATATTTTTATTTCCCCACTTTTTCTTTAAACATCTTTTACGATATCATTTCGTACCGTTACTATCGATATTTCCAGTCGATATTACGTACACTAACATTTTTAATTACGAATAAACAATTTTGAATTTCAGCGTACGATTTCCGGCAAACGATCGAATATATTAAAATAATTCAGTTTGTATAAAGCAATAATTATATTTTGTTTTAGAATAATTTTGAAAATTTTTTTTATATTCGATCTAAAATTATAAGCAATAAATTGAAAAAATTACACAAATTTTAAGTGGAAATAATTTAGTATTTTATGATAATCTTGTAGGTGTTGTTTTCTTTCGCTAAAATACGTATACTATAAATTTTAAATTAAATATTTCAGTCTGTATGCTCCAAATTTATAATTATGCAATTGTGTCTCGTGTGATACGTTTTACGACTACAATGGCGACTCGATGCTGTCGAGGTACTTTTAAACAAAAAATTAGCGAATATAAATCGTGAAAAAATTGCGATGTAATTTATAATTTGTTTTTTCCTTTCCTCCCAATCGTTAAAATTGAACGAATCGCAAGATAAAAGTTTGAACGATCTCCCTTTTTCGAATTTTGAGTTCCCTGCAAAATCTCCGGTACACGCGAACGAAAATCATGTACCGAAATGCAACAAAACCCGAGGAGCATTGAACCCGAAAGGTATGCTAACATCGCCCCCGAATACCCTCAGAATTCCCGTCCTGAGAACTTTGGGCGCGTGCGTATCTTGGCCTACACGAGCTCTCGAAAATGCCCCGGAACTCGAGAACCTCCGTCTGGACTCGACGGTCGGCGCTTAGCCAATTTAGCTAACCGTTTCATTGCCTCCTTTCGAGATGTAACGACGAGGGGCGAAACTCTGCCACCGACAGAAGCGAAGCTCGCGGATACGTTTCACATGGACCAAACTTTGGATTCGCGAGTTCCTCGTGTCGCTGCGGATGCAGGCCAAACACCGACCGACTGCCCTTTTTCTTTTTGTTGGAAATATCAGGCTGGTTATATATTTAGTTGCGGTCGATCCGATTCGCGAAACTTACAAAAATCAACGTTGCTGAAATTAATGCGAATGACCGGCATTGATTCTTGTTTACGTTTTGTCTTTCGTTCGTCTATGACACTGTCTTTTTATTTTATCACTAGTTTCTATTTAGGTATCGTCTTTGTATCATTTACATTGGCATTTTGAAAAATTAGTCACTTCAAGTATTAAATATTCTACACGGCTTATCGTTTCCATCGATTTCGCGCTAACCGTTATACTATTATCGTTTAATTGGTTATCGAAACGATTATGTAAATGTTATTGTATTTTAATTTAAGTAAATAAATCTGTATATAACATTGATTGGATAAACTAATCGGTAAATTTACTTTGATACATCGAAATGAATTTCATAATATTATGTAAAATTAATATATATCGTTACGATCCGATTGAAAAATATGATACCGTATGACGTATCATAATTGGCACACGCATCGATGAAACGCAAATTAATGTAGCAGTTGAGCAGATTATCATTTAATTAACCTTGAGATGCGTTATTATTTTATCTACGACGATTATTTGAATCGATATAGTACCTTATATTATGCGTATTAAATTTTCTAAATTATCAAATATTAACATAATATACGATGAGAACTCGTGGATAATTATTCGGTTGTGATTATTGTATTATATGTTTTAATTCGAAGACGGTCTGCACGAAAGAAATATGTAACCGATTCCAATAAATTATAAACTTATTAAAACATCAATGTCGAGTTGATGAGATTAAAAATATAACTTTTTTATTACAAGTAAATTACGGAGAATTGTTAGGGACGTCAGTAATTTTTAATTCATTCTTTTTTACGTATAATAATTGGTATGTAATAATTTTAACTGTATTTCTAGAAATCTTAACCTTCGTCTACGTATTGATGACACTGAAAAAAATTCAAGATTATTCTTAATTAATACTCTATTGAATTCTCGAATACATTTGCATAATACATTAAATTTGCAATATTATAATAGATTGTTTCGTAAGTGCATGTTTCACTTGTAAAATGTACAACTAATAATATTTAAATGTGACGTATTTTTTGTAATTATTACATAAATTTTAAAAGTTTTATCGTCCAAATAAAATAAATTATCGGATGCGTTTATATATTGATAAATACAAACTAATTGAAGCGCTATTATATATTTATTGTTTTCATGAAATATGAACAACGGAAGTTGTGTATCGTCGAACAAATTATTAGCATCGAATGCAAATGTGAACCAGTTTCAAAGTTCGTAATTTGGAAATGACATCTTCGATAAAATAAACAAAAAGTAACGAGTTTAGTATATTTTAAATTAAGAGTTATAATTACATCGTTCAACGTTTCAATAGATATTAAATAAAATATACACCTTATTATTGTAATACAAAAGAAAAAGTGGATTTGCTTGAATGAATACCAAGTTAGAATTTAAAACGTAAACAAGGTCGTTGTAAAGCATTTCTCTTTTTATTAAGATTTTTTCAGAGGACCTTGACTGATTAAATACATTGCACATATTTTATCGTTGTCAAAAAAATTAATTAACGATTGGAACGGTAAATAAATCAAACGAAGTTAGCTTTTCCGGCTGAGCGATAAAACATTGTCCTTTTTTATCATAAAATATTCAATAATTTTTTCATTAAATGCATATATTTTATTTTCTTATTGTGTGTAAATATATATGCAAATGTATATAATTAATTGTAATAATTTAAAATCACATATGATATCTTATTAATTTAATCAGGAAGCGAATTATATAAAAATTAAATTTGGTAATCGACCATTGGTTTAGAGAAGAAAATACGATCGTCCAACGGCAATTTATAGAAGAAAAAAGATATTACTTTCGGTGAACGATCGTAAACGTAGAAAATGTGGAATTTTTCACTTTTAATAACGTATCGCTGGTAATCCAATAAATAATAAGCATTTAACGTACATATTAGAAGCGTCAACATTCACAAGTTAATTGCAATCGGAAGGAACGATATTCGATTATCGTAATTTTAAACGTCATTGGGAAATTAGCAATCGATCGTTAATTTATTCGTTCATCTAGAAATCGTTGGGCATTATCCTCCTAAAAAATAGAATACCGTATCCTGGACACTTTCGGTAACGAAATAGAGCACATTTCTCACGAACTCATGATTTATAAAGTTTTGAACCGTAAACCGAAACGTAGGCAAAAAAGCGATGCACTAAAATGCAGGTCATTACGGTCGAGAAGAATAAATAATCTCGTATACGATATCCAGCGGGAAAGCGGAGCCACTGCTAAATCATATACGCGAGCCAAACGAAAAAAGAAGAGGTATCCAAGTTCCCTGGGAAAAGGAGATAAAGTCAATGCCGATATAAACAAAAGGACAAAAAGCAGGATTTACGGGTGCGGGTTACAGACAGGGAAATTCCGGGGCAGGTAATCGAGTTCTCTCACACTCGCCTGCCCGAAAATTGAATGCGTAGCGTTCGTTCGTGTCGCTTAAAATTCATTCGAATCGTAGGGAAATTTCCGGCTCGCCCAATAGGTTCGCGCTCGTTATCGGATTCACGGGGACTCCCGAAGAAACAAGACGGCGGAAATGGAGTTTCGTCGCAGCCGGACGTTCCCCGACTCTCTCCTTTTCCTCCTCCTCCTCCTCCTCCTTCACCTCCTCCTTCACCTCCTCCTTCACCTCCTCCTTCACCTTCTCCTTCTCCTTCTCCTTCCCTCCTCGCTCCACTCGGCGCCGAGCCGAGAAAAGATCTCGAATCGTTTTACGAGGGGTAGTTTTCAAACAACTTTACGAGAGCGGCTGGAGTGGGAAATTTCGAAATAAATTTGCATCGGCTTTACGGCCGCCGATGTACATAACTACCGGTGTTTGGCACTGATACCGGAATACAGCAGCGCCCTCCGAACGTCCTCCGAACGTGACTGGATCTTCGGTGGGGCGCTTCTTTTCTTCCTCCCTAAATAATTACTTCTCCATTTTTATGCCCCGACCGGTGGATCTTACATCCGCGTCCACGACGTTTATTTTAACGAGAGAGGGAGAGTTCGAGCAAGATTTCTCTGTCCTCCTCGTGTTTCCGGTGTACCTGTGATCGAGTCCGAAACTGTTTACGATCTTGTCCTCTTCCGAGCGAACCGAACGCTCTTCTAATTTTCGTCGATCAGGGTTGCGTTTAAATCTGTAAAACTTTTTAAAAAGGTCGATCATAGCGGATACTTTCGACGAATGGATGCGGGATAAATTTTTATCGATTCACCGTAAATAATAACTGCGCTGAATCGTAATGCGATAACTGTTAAAATTTTTTATACGGATGAGTCAAAGTATTGTTTCATCGTGTCGTAAATATCATTTAACTATAATACTAAAATTACTTTAACAATGAGCTCGCATAAAAGTTTCATTTCTCGTGGAAATTAAATCCTGTCTTACTTTTCTTAAAAACTGTAATTAAACAAATTAATCCTCCAGGTGCAAGTTCCTTGCATCCACGCTATTTCGTCTTAAAATAAAGAGGGAGATAAGAGTTTTGCCTCGGCCTTTTTATTTATGACCTCGCTCAACTCGGAACAGAACTCGTATTTAGTAAAACGACTCCACGGAGATTTTTATGGAGTAGTAGTTTTCGCGAACTCTGCCGGAATCATGTCCGTCCGTTGCTTGTAAGTTTTTATTCGTGTTTCATGGTTAGGGAAAGATGGCAAGAATCGTACGTTACGATTATGCAACTGCATCGAGATCTTGGTGAATCCGTGAAGATTATCGGGAGTCGCTACGTTGATCGCAAGGTTAAATTATTTTAACCTTAATTATTTAAGTAAACGTTGATCGCTGTTGCAACAATTAATTTTCTTGTTGCCTTTATCGTAGTTCCTCCTTTCGTATACTTTTAATGTTTTTAATACGTAACTATAAAAAAGATGATAAAGTAAGGTAATTCCGCGTGATTATAATTTTTTTTTCGTAACTCCATAGAATCATTCGTGCATGATTCAAGCCATCGAAACGACCGTTTAATATTTATTGACGCGTATTACAAACGGATCAAATATTTATCTAATCATCCATCGGAATAATATACAATGTACAATATAAATTTGAATAATAAATGCTGTGGATGAATCATCGAATAAGATTATCAAACCTAAAAATATTACATTTTTTCCTTCGGATGATATATAAGTAACATTTAAATGCAACGATATTTTAAAAATTGTAATCGAAACGTCGAACGTATATTATACGATATGCACGGAAATTTACTATTCAAATTAATTAATTTTTTGTTGGAATCGGAGAGTCTTCGATTTAAAAGTAAATTTGATACCATCGATCTGGAAATTCATTGGAAAGCGTCGCTCGTATTCCCTAAAATTTGAACGAAAAAACTTAAAAGACTGCTTTCAAAAGCCACGGTACGATAATTTTTTTCAAAAGCGCCTATCTTTTATACATTTTAACACCGAGTTCGTCGAAATCTAAGAACGAGTTTTCCCAATAAAACTAACGCTGACCGATGTACCGATTACATCCGAATCTTCAAAAGTACTTTGTCCTGTAATTACCGGAATCGTAGAACCGCAGAGGAATCACAAATCAACCGGAAAGCAGAACTACATCAAACACCAGCCGATAAACATTTGGCTAGCAAAGCCATTACATTAGTCGCGTATAATCCGTTCCCGGTATGATCGATCTCACCGTCTGCGGCGGACACCGATCAGTGTCCAACCGGTCCACCGTCTTTAATACAGTCTCCCTGGATTCTGCGGAGATAGGCCTCGGATCTATAATTCATTCTCGCGTGCTCGGCGTCGGAGGCATGCGTGCGTAAACGCCTCCCACCCCAACTCCAACGGCCACTCCAACGATAACAAATGCACGTACATAATTGCCACGAGGGAACGACGAGTGGACGCAACGCGTGTTCGCGAATATGCATTCGGTCGCGCGCATTGCAATTGTCACTGGTCCAGTCAACGCCAATAATTTACTAGCGCCGTTACTTGCATTCCCGGTTATCTCGACACCACGAGTAGATCCGACTACCGGCTGTTACCGCATGGCTCCTCGAGCTGCGAAACTCCGCGGAGTATTTCGAGTACGGCGATTACGTTCGATTCCTGTTTGCCTCGCTCTTTAAACTTTCCGTATCGATTTATATCGGAGTCAAGATCTCGTTGTTGTTTCGGAACATCTTCGCGCGGTACAGAGAAGCGAAATTTAAAGGCGTCGGATCTTTCTGAAATGACTGGAAATATCGCTTTTAATAGAACTCTGGTTGCGTAAAACGTGAACTAGTTGTTTAATCAAATCATTATTAGAAATATTAGATGCCAGTCTTTTTTACGAGTAGAATACGATTCATAAAATTATTTAGAGTTCGAGTACTATGAATTACGATGAATTACTTAAAAAATGAAATTATATGGACTTTAAATATGTTTTTACATCTAACTAGATTCGATACAGGTTATATTGGAGCTTAATTAGGTTACCAAGGAAATTTTAAACTTTATTCTACATTTTCATAAATTTCAAATTTTAATAGAGGAATACTCGAACGAATACGTTCATTTATAATTTTATTTTTCCGATTCTTACATTTCTGTTTATTAACCGATGTAATTATCGTAATTATGGAAATTTGAACCAACCCTAAAAATAATTAACGTTGTAATATTCCAATTTTTTTTAATACGAATGAAAAAAAATTGACGTAAAATTAGTTAATCGGACTAACGTGAAAATATAAAGATATTTTTATGTTGTAGAATTAATTACAGTCATGAATATTGTACGGTACAACCTCATTATTAGATTCTGTAAATGTCATTCGCGTGATGTAAAAACATTAGAGACTACGATTAAATTAATATTAGTTGCGAAATGCACGACTTTTCGTGTTTTGCAATGTAAAATTGGATTTCATGAAATAATATTTCATTGTAGTTTATTCATTCGTCTACTACCAAAGGAAAATTCATAACAAGATTAGTTGTGCGATATAAGTTGTGAAAGATGTAAATATATTCATGAAATATGATTTTTTAAATAAGATATCTTAGCGGTAATTTGTCGACTCCTCTTGGCTTCTTATAATATAGTAGATTTCAAGGTCGATGTATCTATCAATGGGAACGATGACTTTGATCAAAGTATAAAAAGATATTTGACGAACCATAAATTAAAATTAATATATTTAAGAAGCTAATGTGTTTGGTAAGTAAATAAAAGGAATAAAACATTTGTTACGATATATCGTATAATAATCATTAGTTAAAAAATTATAATAAGTGATTAGTTAGAAAATATTACCACGGAGATAATAAAAATTAATTGAATCAAATATCTTTATTTATTTGAATTTATTTGAATAGTTTTGTATTTATTTTCTAATTTAATTAGATAATTTCCATTTCAATTTAATCAAAGAACATAAAAATGAAAATGAAAACAAAAGGATATATAATAAAAATTTTATGTTTATTGGATTGAAATCTTAAAAGCTTAGCAATCTAGTATAGTAACTTAGTAATAAATATTTTAATATACATTTATTATGTAACAAATCTTAATATAATAAAATTAATAAGCTAATTTTATATTTCAACCGACTCTTTCACTGCTAAAAATATTTTATTTTGAACTATTTATAAAATTAATATAAGTTTTAATGATATAAGTTCCTACGATTATAACACATCTAATTCAATTACTTAAAAATATTTAAATAATTTAATGTTATATCGTTATAAATAACTTCGCCATACAATTTAATTGATATAAAAAAATTTCCGTAAATCGGTTAATCGTGTCTTAGCCTGTTAACCTATTTCAGCATTTTAGAATTTAATTTTGTTCAGACAATTGTTGGTAAAATAAAAATTTACATACTAAAGTATACTTTAAACGAATAAATAAAAAAAGCAATAAAAAGAACGAAAATTTCGAATCATCGAGAGTAAAAGCTTATGTTTTAAATTACTCTCGATTTCAATTAGCGTTCAGATTAGAGGATATTACTTTAAAATAAATCTGTTAAAAATCATTTCTATTAATTTATGAAAGAGCTTTTTATATAAATACTCATAGAATCACTTTGAGTTTGAAGTTCTCTAGCATTTACATGTTAATGCCTACAGTTAAACGAATGAATACATCGATGAAACTTCTCTGATTTGTTTGTGCCGTTTTTTTGATCGTATTCGGCAACTGTGGGTTTCCATCCAAAAGCTCATGTAAATTTGCGCGACGGAGTAACACCGATTTTGCCGATAAACAAATAATTGTCAGTGAACTACTATTCGATAAACAATGTTCAGAGAGGTGATTTCATTTGGAAGAACAGCGAAGTTTTATCGTACAGTAAAACTCCACTTGGAATTAAAATTAAACATGAAAATAAAACTATATTCGCTCATTGTATCGCACTACAATCCAATAGATTTGAAAAGGTCTGTTCGTTAGGTTAAATGTTTTTTTTACACGAATCGTTACGTATACTGGGATACTATTTTATTTCTTTAGCGACAATTCCTAAAATGGATTAAGGAAATTGTCATTTTAAATCACGCGTTTTACATTTTATGTGTATTCATTCTAATTTAATAACACGGAAAATATATGTGAAAATTAAAATAAATAAAGTAAAGGTCTCTTAAATTCAAACTATAAATAAAATAAATATCAGCTTCTGAATTATTCAACTGTTTATATAAATTATGTATTAATATAATTAAAAATACATGATATTTACTCTCGTGCGTTTAATGCAAGTTGTAACATTATGCAATAATTATCGAAAATTTTAATGCATTACTTTTTAAATAAGTTCAAAGAGTATTCTGAACTCAAAAAAAAAGAATTTGATAAGATTGAACAAATTACATTGACTCAAAAGATAAGAATACACGAAAGAAATCTGTAAGGGTAATTTTAGATTAAAATAATATATAATATTAGATGTTTGTATTGGTATTAATTATATATTATTACCGAATAACATAGACGAAGAGCTCGTAATTTAAAATTTAAATCAATAGAATAGATTTAGGATTTCTAAATTAGTTGTAGATACCCTTTTACGTTAATCTTTGTTTATTTTCTTTTTCTTAGTGAGATGAAACTATCTTTAATTAAAGATAGAAGGATAACGCTTTTATCTGGATCTCTCCTAATGATATAACGATAATAGCAAAAAAGGGTCAATTCTATTTATACTCGAATCCTTTATCTTTTTTTACTTTTCATTAAAGTCCATTGAAAGGAACTCGATAAATAACATATTTCTTTTTTTATTAGAAAATAACGGGAATAAAGTTTTGAAATTATGAAAATATACGTGTAATGTGAAATGTATAAGATTATATATACACGCTTTGATACTTCATACATTTATAAAATTTATTTAATAATATGCATTCTTCCAAATACAAGATTTTTAATTTGTACAGATTATAACGAAATTGTGTAAATAAAAAATAAAGCAGGGTTAATTATTGTCTACAACTGGTGTGAAAACTTTAGGGTATAGAATAAGTTTCTCGTGATTTCGATGGACTTAAACAAAGGGAGAGGAAGAGAGAAGAGAGGGAGAGAGAGGGAGAGAGAGAGAATGCAAAATAGCGAAGGTAGGGTAATGTTACCTTGCCTGTATAGACCGAAGTAGTTACAATCGATACAAAGTGTCCACATTCAAGTACCGTTGAACCTTGAAAGCAACATTGTACCAAAATTCTTGAGATGCGCGCACGTAAAAACGTTAATTCATAAAAGCCGCGAGGCACACTCATGATTGTAAATTATGTATAGTTGCCATATATTTATACCTCATAAAAATGTAAAGTTTATTTTCCAGAATAATAAAAATGTTCGCGAGAAAGAATACAAATATTTCACTCCTGGTTTTAAGTGCCAATCGAAGTAAAGTGCGCATACGTTGCAAGAAACTACCCTTTTGCCTCTTGCCGTTCGAGAATACGAGAGCTTTTGAAATACTACCGAATCTGCAAACATATAAGCACAAACCGTACGAATAAATATACATCTGTTTATTTATTGTAAATAGCGTACATTTCGAATTAACGCCCAATCGTTTATTATATGTTTAATCGAATGTCATCCTTTTGTTTCGCGATCCATTTACTTCAGTTAACTTTGCAGCGTTGCATTTTCGGATTAAAATATATTTAGTTCCGAATCAATTATTTATTCCTTAAAGAAAAATAGCCATACTTTATTTTACTCGTTTCGTTTAATCTCGTAACTATTGCTGTTTTGAATTTTCAAATTTCCGTTCTAGATTTATTACCTCTGATCCGCAGAAACTGTAGAAACATATTTTCAAACGAATCGATACAACGAACGCGAGACTTTTATGGACATTTTGCGAGTTTAGTTAATATCGTAATTAAAAATTTCTTTATTAATTCTTATCGAAACGTGTATTAAACAACGGATTTCGCGTTTCCATAATTTAGTTCGTATACGCTTTATACCTTCCTTTTACTTAAATTTCAACGATAAAACTTAAATTTAAATGCTCACCGGTGTTTTCATTTTACCAAATTGATATTAAAATTTTCGAATCGAAACTCGCGACTTCGAAAAATATTCTATCTATTTTACGGTCCAATGTCATTTAATTATTTTATATAAAAAGACTATTTTCTAATTTAAGAGATGATATTAGAGATTTTATTCAAAAGATAAAAATTAATTTTAAATATTAAAAATATAGCGAGAATAAATCTTTCACGGATCATCGCTTTTTAAAATTAAAAACGAAGAAAGAACGGAATTATATTCGTACGTTGGCATACATTTAAGCGTATTTACAACGATGGCACCTCGATAAAAGTTGTTCGTATCAACGAACTGGAATCAAATTTTGACGTAAATGCCGAATATAACGAACGAGATCGTTTCGTCCAACTTTCGTCGATCCTTTAATTTTAAATGTTTCGTTGGAAAGAACGCAAAATTACTCCAACGATACAAAATAAAAAAAAAAGTTCGCGGTCTTAAATTATTCTGCGCGAAGTAATTTTCGTTAGGACTAAACGCAAAAAGCGGTACTTTGGATACGGTAAAAGCCGAATACACAATCGAAACCGAACACGGAAAAACGGAAAACTTATCGGGTATTATTAACGGGTACTCGTTGCTTACTTTTAATCTCGGCGATAAAATACGGAAGCATCGAATCGGCTCTTATTTTACATCGCACAAACAATTATGCAGCTTCCCTGGAAATAAAAGTACGGAGGCAACGGCTGGAAAAAAAGATTAAAAGTCAATTCGAACGTCGAAAAAATAAGCCAACTACAAAGCCATTCTCGCGAAACGTAGGCGACACCAGAGTTAATTTCTCGGCGGATTAATCCCAAACCCGCACCCAATAAAAAAAAAGGCAACGACTCGTTCGTCGGCTCGCGGCAATAACGATTCCAAATCCGCGCATTCGGCGATATTTGAGTGCTCGCACGACACCCTCGTTCATTTCCCTGCGCCCGTATATCCGAGTAGGTAGCGACCAAAAGGGTAGAGACCAAAAGTATTATCATCCGGTGTAAGGTTAGTCACGGTTCGCGGACCTCGGACCCGGTGGAAACGTCCGTCGGCTTTTTTCGAGGACGCGAATCATCGGTGCGGATGGTTTCGTCGATCGCTTTTTCGTCGATCGCTTTTTCGCGGTCGCCTCTATTTTTCTGTCTTTCGCCCGAGCCAAACGCATTCCGGTCACTTTTGTCGACGCGTCGCTCTTTTCTCGTTAACTACGCGTTTCGGGCGCAAAATCAATTCCGGCTCTCGTTCGACGATCTTCTCTAGTTTCCTTGTGGCATTGTATTATTTTCTTTTTTCGCAATTGTTCTATCGATGAAGAATTCGAACGTTGGAACGATTTTTGGAACTCTACCGATTTTCGACGGTGATCGACGAATTATTGTCATTGTGACTACGTTCCTATCGCGAGTCGTGCGAATAAATTTATAAGAGGCCGTAATAATAGAAACAGAAAGACGGCGCGTTTAAAAATTTTTGAAACGGACTGTGACGCGTCGAACGAGAATGGATGTAATCGTCCGATGGATAAGGTTTAGGTTAAACGGACATAAATTATAAACACATCCGTTTAATTACTACGACGCGAATGAAAAGTTTGTTAATGATCGCTGAAGGTAATCTTACGCGAATAAGAAAGTTTCGGGTAAATTACAGGGGTAAAAAGAAATTTTCAATTGTTTAAAAAACTCGCCCAGCGTACCATAATAATATTAAAAAAGTTAAGTAATTTTAAAACGAGAATTGAATTTTATCAAAGGTGTGAAATAAATTAGAAGAAAATTTTTTTTGCTCGAATTCGGCTCGCTCGAGATAAGTCTCTCGAGAATAATATAGTTCATGAATAATTTCAGACACTGATTATATCGAAAGATAACTTTATCAAATATATCTAAACTTTTACGAAGTAAGATGTAAGTTCGTGGAATTATTTGCACGTAAATAGAACTCTGAATCAATGGTCGAATCTTAACGATAATAATATTTACTCACCAAACCGAAATCGATAAAGGACTTATGTTTTTAATTATCACTCGTAATACTACTTAAATCTATTAGTTTAATTTGTATTCGCAAATATATATTTATACGTAATTAAAATATTATTTTAAGCCATCGGATAGAATTTTATTTTTGTAAAAGTATTCCAAGATTGTAAATCAAAATATTTACTTATTGGTCCGTCTTCGCTCGTATATAACGTCGTATAATAACGTAAACATTCCGATACGATACGAAAGCGCGATATCGATCGATAAAATTTATCGTAATATATTATTACGATTGTACTTCTAGGTATAAAGTAGCAAAAGCGAAAAAACTATTCCGCAATACATAAATTCCCGTTGTACATATTTTTTTGCGGATTACCGTAGGCCCGTTCTTTGCTTCCGTAGCCTTACGAGGTACTCGGTGATTACAAAATATACAACTCGTTCGATACGGCGCTTACCAAATACATTTTTATCTATTTTTAACTAGATTGAAAAAAGTTGACAGAAACAACGACCGCGAAAACGAATATTTCGTCTCGAAGACGATCGTTGATTCGCACGAATTTACCTAGGTATACGAATATTTAGGTTTGTTCCCTGCTTTTTTTGTAGCTCCATGGAATCCTTTTAAAAATTACCATCTAAATTTTGGACACCGTCTCGTAAATCGAGTATCGAACGATCGGCATCCTCGTGCGCTGCATCGATTTCGATCGGATGACACGGCTGACACGGCTGACACCCGAGGTGGAGAATTAGCAACCACCGACGAGTGGTGAAACAGTCGCGATGTACCTAATGACTTATCTGTTATAGATAATGGCTGGATGCTGCGATGCACGTGTCCGTATGTGTCGATCAGGTGGTGAACGCGTTGTTTTGTTTCAGGGTGTGACGGGCGACCGGCTGGCCGGGTGACGCCGCTCACACCTCCTGCAGGCACAAGAGCGCCCCCTACGAGCTACCCCTACCAGCGACCCTCCACCAGCACAATGTAACGCGCCGACGCGACAGTCACGTGACGCAAGCAAGCGCGTTTGCGCACGCGCGATTCGCTCGTTTTGGTGGTACGTCAGCAAACATCCCCTAATCGGTGTCTCTTGTTTTCAAAATATTCAAATCTTATTTACGTATATACACATGAATATGTCGTCCTATTGTCGTTGTTATATATTTATATATACATACACATATATACGTAAACGTGTGCCCTTTGAGTTATCTATCTTTTCGATGTTTACATATTTAGCTCTCGCAACTAAAACCGAACCTTGGAAAATATTTCATTTTTTCCTTACGATGCGATGAGTAAATATTTGCTTCGATTGAGATTACATTCGCTCGAACTTCCGTCGAGATTCGAGTAACGTTTTTCATAGAATATTCAATGAATTTTTTTTACAATTTATTATCCATCGGAAGGTCTAATCGCATTTAAGAGAATCGTTAAAAGTTTATCTCGACATCGCATCGTTTACAGTTAACTATAGCGATGAACGAATATTTAAGCAAACGTAAATTTTTATTTATCTCTGCCGGTAATAATATAATCCGTTATGGTAAAATGTTTAAAATTGTATGCGAATAGTCGATAGTCTTGAACGCGATTGAAAAAAAAGAAAGATTAAAGTTCGCAACTTAGATTCGTGATTCGTTTGATTGTCTATTGGTATTATTATTCATATATCATGTAAGCACGGATCGGAAATAATGCTTTATTACGTATAGACATAAATAAAGTTTACGTGATTTAAAAAACTTAAAAATAAACTATATCTATGTGATAAAAACATCGATGTTCCCCATTCCTTAAAAATATTTTATTTTAAGCGAGATTATATATTTTTTTTCTGGTTAATGTGATGTGTTTTAAACGGATGTACCTTTAATTTCATTTCCCGTTTTGTTGTTCGTACCGATGCTGACTTGATATAATGTTGATGTAATGCTGATAATAATTCGTTAAAAAATATAAAAATGAAACATTGTGTCGAGTTGAATTATTTCAGGTTATTTGTTGACTGTTTTATGTAAAATTGTATGTTTTTCGTGCTACGGTGGAGTTGTGATTTTGGCAGCTTAATTTTTAACGCTATACTAATTACGCGTGTAAATTATTGAACTCGATAAGTGGTCAAAATTACGAATCCATTGTGGATGCTTTAACATTTTAAAAGTATTACTTTGATAAATTAGATGAAATTGATTTAAATATACTTATGTAGGTTTGGTATTAAATATATTATAAGGTATCGGCGACATTGTAAGGTCGTTTATAGTAGTATACTTTGTACACATTTTAATATTAGATTCATTAAAATATGTTTTCAAATGATAGTTGTACACGAATTTCTTATATAAATGCTTCGAATCATTTTTTTGTATCTTGATAGAGTCAATTATTAATATGTGTACAACGGAAAAAAATGATAATATATACTGAAAAAATAAATTTTAGGAATTTACATCAATATTATACTTATACAACCAGATATAACCCAATTCTTGCAATAATTAAAAATTTTAAATATTTTAAGCGAAAATTATTATTCTTTTAAAACTTAGGTTATAGTTGACGATAAAAAAAGTAATTTAACTAAAGTTTTAAACGAATAAAATATTTACCTTTTTCCATTCGTGATTGTTTACTATTGTAATAAAGTAATTTGGAGTTCTTTAACGGGTGCATGTTATATAATTTATAAATTGGACATACATTGTTTTACGTCTATTTTCTAATATTCAATACACATAATCATGTACAAATGTATTCTAATTGTTAGAATTAAATCCTTCGTCGTATTATTTTTGGTTGATATAGTTGTCGTTAATATATTGTGATTTCAGTGTTTGGCTGTTTCTTTGTTGGTTATAAGGTGTTTAGTGGTTAATATGTAATGGTGCCTATAATTCTATGATTATGTAAATGTATACTATACTTACATATATATATATATATATATATATATATATTATACTTGACCATCTTCTCCTTCTTTCCTTGTTTTTTTTCCTGGTCATAAGATAACTTCTTTAAATATACATGAAAAATTTTAAAATGCTTGTTCTTGAAAATGTCGTAATTCTATTTATTTTTGTTATCCTCATCGATATAACATCTAGTATGCATAAATAGTGAAACGAACAACGGAGATGAGTTGTCGTTACAACTATGGAAAATCGATAAACGTTTTACGAATTAAATAAAAGAAAATAAATTTATCACAAAAAATCGTTAAATACATCGAACAATTATTCGTTTCCACGGGAAGATATTTTTAATATATAATTTCGAAGAATATGAAAAAATTCTTTACCAAATAAATCAGTAGTCTTAGACTGCATTATACCATTTGTTAAAAAAATCGGTGTAACAATAATACCAATCTATATAATTATGTACTTTACATAGAATAATATGTAATATGATCAAAAACTTGACGCGATGTATTTTTTCATTTATATAAAGCGATTCATTAAAAATTTATAAAATTTTATATTAACTTTCAAACGCACAATCACAAAAAATTTCTGCAATACTTTAGTTTAACATTAATATAGTAACAAAATAAATACCAATAATCACTTGTTTTGATAAAACTCTTATTTTCATGGGAATATAAATAAAAAAATGTAATTAAATTCATTGTATTTCTCGAAATACGATCAATTTTTCTATTTACAGACGCGAACCGACGTTCGGATACGTATACAACTGGTTTTTAATTTATTCGCTGAATCGATGTTAATGAAAAAGTTAATTCGATCTTCGTACAGTATTGAAACGATCCCTGAGTCTGATTTCGAGTCTAGAGAAAATCTAGAGAAAGCCGAGTCCGACAACGAAGTTTGAGTTCTCAAATATTTACAATTCGTTTAAAATCGATTCTGCTTTATCCTCACACTGACGCACCAGCGCAAAGAGGTAGATGATAAAACAGTGCCAATGACTCCGAAACCGAAGACCAACGATAAAAGTAGTAAGAAAATCGAGGATCAAGAGAAATATGATTAACACTGTACGAACGCGTCGGATCAGAAGAGTTTAAAAAACGAGTAAAACCAAAACGCGCATTAGTATTTTCTTCGCAAAATATGGAATCGTCTTTCATGGACAGATTTGCGATAATATTTTTATAATTATTTTATCGAACGACCATTCCATAAGTTACTTTGCATACGTTCATTGGAACGTGTTTTCGATAACGTCACGACGAATAAATTTCGACGATACAACGAAATATTAAAGATCGGTAGAACAAACTCGGTGTAATGTAAAAGTATGTAAAATCTATATTCGATCGTTTATTCTCATCCAAAACTATCGAATTTTCTCCGTCCGAGTTCAATGATCCATTCGATATCGACTACCACGAGCGTAAGAATTGTAAAGCAATGGTAAATCTCAACCGCAATAAACGACGAGGATGATGAAAGGAAAACGAGTTTTCGATAAAAATAGAGAAAAAAGAAAAGAAAAGCAAGTAAATCATAAACGTCGGTACTGCACAAAGAAAAAAAAAGAGTCGAAAGTACAGACTCTCCGCTCACTGAACCGGACTCACTTCGCCGGAGGTTTACCGCTGCTTCAAGGACCGATATCCACGGGAGCAGTTCCACAGTTTCTCAATGCCTCTCGGTTCTCGGTTGGTCGTCGATGATGCTTAACGGAGCTATTGAATTTCGGTACCGAGGACGAAATTGGGGTCACGACCCGCCGGGGAACGGATTTCTTCCACGGGAACTCGCGAGCGTTTCGGACTTTTTGGCTTGGCTCCGCGCACTTATTTTTCCTTATCTTTGTAAATATCGTTAAGCGGTAACGTCGAACCTTGATTCTCGATGTCTGCGATTCGGATATCGGCGAGAGCCGCTCGACTTTCCCGGAGAAAATTTTCGACGTCGGCCGTAATTTCGAAACGGTGGTTCGTCATTTTTTCGATGTTTCGAGACGTCGATGTTTAATCCGGTGATGATACATTTTTACTTTTTTCCTCGTGCAAGTTTGTATCGATCGATACCGCATACGTAACATAAAGTAAAGGACATCGTTCAGCTAAATTTTGGAACGAAAGAAATTAAAAAATGAACGCTGTAAATTTTAACTTGGGCTTTCGAGTGGTTGTACTCGTGGACAATTTCGAACTCATCGTCGCTGATTCAACGTCAAAGAATAAAATATACGTTAAATAATTATTTCTGTGCCGAATTTTATGGAATTTTACGGTACATAATACATTATTCATAAAAACATTTGGAAGAATAAAACTCATTTTGTCCCATTGGTTCGCGGTGGTAACGATGATTTGGATAGAATATTTTTTTTCGTAACATTTATAAGAATATATAATAAACGAAATATTTATACATGATTACGATCGAGTTATTCAAAATCGTTTCTTCCGCTCGATCGCAACTATAACTTTTATTGGAACGAGTCTGGTCCAAGTTTTCCGTAAATATCATCGATAATCGATAGTCCATCGAAATCCATCTCCGTTCCTATAAAGATTGAAAGAAGGTGTAGCTGAAGAGAGAGAGAGAGAGAGAGAGAACCACAACGTGAGAACGCGAGTCCAGGGTCAAAGTCGACGCGTGCACGACTCGGTGGTCGTTAAATTTAATCGACTCACGATCGTCTGGTCGGATTCTCCAAGCGCTGCTCGTGCATCGACCGATCGTCGAGTTCAAGATCGAAAACGGGAGAGGAGAGAAGAAGGGATGCGGACAGAGTCACTCCACCCTCGGAGCAGTTCCTGAGCCACTCTCGCACCGCTAAGACACCGGTTACAGTTATAAATTTTTAACGACGAACTCGACGAGAACCGCGTGCTCGTCTAATTATTCGATACGTCCATGGCTCTCGTAATTCGTTATTAGTTGGTTATCATCGAAACAAAGAAAAATCGAACAAATCGACGAGTCAAATCGATAACCCGCAACGTACCCTTCGTCGAAAATGGAATGTCGGCGAAGGGTTGCACAACTTGGCTGTCGGAGAATTTACTTACGTAAGGGAAGACAACGGTCGAGGAAGGAATCGAGAAATTCCAGGTCCAATTACACCCTGGGCGGACCATGGGATTCCCCTCGATCCGCAACGTCCACCGACTCGCAATTCTAATTAAGCTGTATGGCATCGTCTACGCCGGGTATCGACGTCATTAACGTCGCGATACTAATTTCACGCCCGATACAGTCGCTTTGTTTTGGAACGCGAGTCGTTCGGTCCCCACTGCATTATTTAAATCGGCCGAGCTCCGCTATTTCCGCGCGCGTTATCTTCTTCTTTGTTTTGGATTATCGCGAAACGATTGTGCTCTCGAATTATTGCGAGTCGATGCCGCTCCGTGCGATTCCCGCGCAGCCGAATGCCTATTTCGCGTTCTTTGTTCGCGCGGGGAAGGAAAAGGGTCCATTCGTCGTTTCGTTTACGGTATTTTACGCCGTCATTGCTTTTACGCGCCTTGATTTTAGGAAACGCGTCTATTCGTTGCAGGCATAAGTGTTGGTTGATTAACGAACCGACGTTGATGAACCGCGGCTGTAAATACTTTATTAAGTCATAATCATCGATGAATATTTATCTTTTAGTTGTATGGCAATTAATTTTATCGCATTCGGTACGGACGTCGCGAATATATTGTAAAGTAACAACGAAAATAAAAGTTCGTACGATTCGTTGTTCCATGTTAGTAGAAAATTATGGTACAACCATCGAAAATTTTGTAACGCTATTTTCTTTTTCTTTTACTAATTTTCGATGTTAATGTACATAATATATGAATTTAAAATCGTTGTATCCAAATTTATCCTAAAACATTAATAAAAATACCGTACATTTGTATACAGTATAAGTACGTATATATTATTTAAATAAATTAGCATTTTTGTTTTCATATTAATTTTATGCGTTATTTAATCCGAAAGCAGTTTCGGAGAGATACAATTTTTTTTCATTTCAAACGAATCGTACAGGTTTATCAAATATAAAACTTGAAGTTTATCGTAATCTTGTTCCAGTTTTATCGATAAATTATACCGCGTTTGTCGAGTTTCGATCTCCGATCCGCGTACTTTTATTACTGGAAATGATTTCCAATCCAGGGCAGTGGTCTGGACCAGAAGAGTAGGCTAAGTAAATTAATTTAGTAACGAATCGGAACGGGAGGAGATAATCCAGTGGGTTTAAGTCGTCTAATCCTATGCGTCATCGTCGTTCCAACGAACGTAAGCTCGCGTCGATACCGAACGCTCGTCGCGATAATTAGTATCCGTAGCTGTCAATCCAGGCGTTACACGGAATCGGTTACTTAATTAAAGGCACCGACGCGTCAAGCGCGAAAACCAGATACCTTCATCCTCTAGCGACGATCACGCGTTGCAATAACTCTTTGAGCATAGGTGCGAGTGTACGTCTGCACTTAGTTTTATTAGCGGACGAAAGACCCGCAGACTCGTCGTCATCGTCGTCGTCATCGTCGTCGTCATCGTCGTCGTCGTCCTCCGAAATCGCGTTGATCACGATTTCCCACGCGATCTCGGGCTGACCCGACACGACGCGTTACTACTGCGAAAGGATCTATCTTTATCACTAGCTCTTTTTATCCGTGATCGAAAAAATCGTTTCGATCATTTTCTCGTCGATTACGCCTGATACAAAAATTATACAAAATATTTCCGTTCAATTTTGTTGCATTTTTATGAAATATATTAAGATATATATATATATACCTGTACATTATACGTAGATAAATCGTAACGATTTAAAGTAAATTTAGCGTACGAGTTTATCGGTGTCGATCTGTTTGCGCTATCTAAATATTATTCAATCGCTAAATAATTACAAGATCAACGGGTATTGTAATACGAATGATGGATATATATATATTAAATCCATCCGATAAAAAATCAATGTACGAAATTGAACCATTAAAAGTTCGAATATCGTAACATTTTTTTATTAATTTCGTCTTTTGATTAAAAGTTGTAAAAAAATTATTTATTCATAGTCGTATAATAATCTTATTTAGTTTCGCGTTAAAACAATTATTAAACACCTTTAATTTTATATTTTATATCGTAATTAGTTCGATAATTACTTATTATTGAATTTTATTTTTCAAGCACGCGAGTCGATGGTATACGTACATTAAATAAGGTATAAATTTAACGGGATTATCTTTTAAATCCGTACTCTGTACTAAATTTGTGCGTTGATGCAATAATTATTTCCGTATATATTTCAAAATTCAATGGAAATGTAACTAAACAAAAGTAAAGAGTTCGAACGTAGTTTTAAACAACGGCTGTATTATAAACAAGCAAAATTATTCAGGTAAAAGCGGTGAAATAGATTAGGAATGCAAATTAATTAGACTGAAAAGTAACAAAACCATTTATCCTTTCGGTTCCGACTGCTTATAGACGTAACATAGAGCGCAGTCGAGGAAGAAAAGCGACGAGAGTGAGGGGAAGGGTAAGGGAAGCGATGGTGGAAAGGGATGGGAAAAGCGAGAGCGATAAAGACTCGAGGCGTCCACGTGCCAAACAAATGCATTCTTATCACCCTCGTCGCAGTGTCAAATATTTTCAATTGAAGCCGTTACAAATTAGTGAAATTGAGTCCCGCGCGCGCGAAAGGGACGATATCAGTGATTCGGCAGTGCGCCAAAGCTCTCGGCTCGTGAACTTTCCTGTGACAACGTATTAATTTAGGTGAGCTAAATTTTTGGATCCGAGGCCTGACTCTGGCAGACGTCCACTTGAAAACTCGTCGGTGCGTCGCTGGAACGGCGTTGGAACGGCGTTGGAACGGCGATGGGTGTGGAAATAAACTATGGCGACTGAGTCAACGGACAATGTACAGCAATGCCAACAGAGGAAGAAGTGGCTTTGAATATTTTAATCCCTGTTCGCTCGCTCGGATCGGGCGGATAGCCGATAAAGAAGGAAACTGTATCAGTAAGAGATCGAGTGTGAAAATTAAATTTGACGTTCGGTATTTTAGTACCTCCTTTACTTCTAAACATTTTTTATTTTTTATTTTTTTAAATATCATCGTTTTTTATTGCACGGCTGAATGGTTCAACTTTCCGATACGTTGATAATCGTAATGTATACAAATGTACACTTTCACACTTAGGTTACAATTGCAACGATATTTTTTCTTTCTCTCCATCTCTTATTTTTTCTTATCTTAAAATAATTTCGTAAGCGATTAATAATTCGTAATTTCTTACCAACGGAGTACATCGGTTACAGAATTTGTTAACGGAAACAGAATTATATTCGGACTTGAATCGTTATTAAATTCGGTGTTGACGTATCGATGAAACGATTCAACCTTGTACAGTATTATTGTGTCGACCGGTTTTATATAAATTTTACACTATTATACGTAACGACTCGATAGTTCGGTAGTACAAATATCGCCGTTAATTATATATTCGAGGTGAATCGATACCATTGCAAAAGTTAATCGTACGTTTCAACTGTCCTCGGATAAGTAATAATTTAATCTTGAATTAAATTATATTAATTAAATATATTAAAAAATAACTACTACGATAATTTTCCACTTTTTATGTTATATTAGCATTGTATTATTTATTTATAAAATGTTGGTTTATAAAATACCAATGTTATTCGAACAAATTGTATTAATTTATAAGGACAGTTATATTTTCATTCTATAAAATACATCATCGAAATATGCCTTATCTATCGTATCTACGATCCGAGGGCTTAGCGAAACTATCAATGACCATAATAATGGGTCTTCCGTACAGTTTCGTCCTCTATACGATTCATACTGTACGCGATTATGTCAATTATCGAGCGAAAGGCTATTCTGAACAAGCTCGAGTTATATTCTCCATATAGCGTCATTGATTTTAGCCTAGTTGAAAGACAAGTACTACTCTTTCATAATAATCCATTAGGGGTTTAATATTTTTCTATCGTTTAATCTATTCGTTCAAAGAATACCATTCGCTCAAAGAATTACCTACTTTATATTTTTTATATTAACTCGTACGAAAGATCCGAAGTTTTCGAGATTCTCTGTCGGATATTATTTTATTCCTTTATGGATAAAATGGATTTTACCGTACAGAATATTACGTATAAAATAATTAGTATAAATGAAGATTAAAAAAATATGGTAATATAGATAAAAATTTTTATCTAATTGTTATTATATTTTTGATACATAATTTAAAAGTCACATAAAATTTGGAAAAATATGTGCGTATACTTGTTTTTAATTAAAATGAATTTTATAAATTTGCAACTCAGATTATCAAATTTAAAGTAAACGATTGATATCAGCTTACATTTATTTGTAATTAATTTATAAATTCTAATTATCGTTGCATTTTTATACGTGTACTTTCTCTTCTATCAAATTGCATACGATTTATAGTCAAATTCTATAATTTGTCTTTTAAAACGATATTAATACATATCTAAATGCAAAAAATAACTGAATCCAATCAACACTTTTTAAAGTTTTCAAAGATTTAAATTTACCTATATATATAAATTATTCGGGTATTACATTGTATGATTTGACAACCTTGTTAAAATAGAGTAGTTTCATAATTTAAGTTATTATACAATGAACTGTATAGATATACTTTTACATTTTTCCGGCAGGTCCTTAAGTAGGACGATATATTTATTCAGTTTGAGCAGAAGCCTACAAGGGAATTTAAAAACTCATTTTTACCGAAAACTTCTGCTGTGCCTTAATCGGACTTAGACAATTTTTAATATACGCAGCTTGTGTACTTGTATAAAGCTGGTGACATATGCATTTAAGCTCGAATGATTATAACCTAGAATTTTGTAATCAAAGTATTAAAGTTTAAAGCCGTAAAACCACGCCTATTAAAACTTAAATATTCAGTAATAAATATAAGTATATTATAAATGAAAATATACAAAAGTATGAGAAAATATTTTCATCAGTTTCTTAAAGATTGTAAATAGATTGATATTTTTTATGGTGTTGAAGTCTGAGCTATAGTTATTAAAATGAAACTTTTCTATGACATTTTTATCAATATTCTGAATCATGTATGACGAGTAATTATTCATGAATAGGACATATTGTCTCGTATTATTATTTATACAACATGAATATCATCATTCCACAATCATACAATTTAGCTATATGTATATATATGTATGTATATCGCAGTATATAAAAATATAAATATATTATCTGCCAATAAAATCTATATAATTTATTTGTATATTTGTCTATACTTATATAAAATATTAAGGTAGCTGAATTAATACACGAATATTCATGTACGATTACTTGTATCAGTTATATGCATAAGTAAGATGCAGATGATGCGGTTAAGTAAATGAGTTTAGTCGTGTTTAATTTCGAGTCATTATATTCCGGAACTGTGATTGGACGATCGTTTACCATTAGACGAAATATTTTGAGCAAATGTAGCCCTTGAGATGAAAATAGGGAGGAGGAAGTGAAAGCGATCGTAAGTAGAAGGAAGGGTTGGCAAAGTAGAAGATACGGAAAATTGTGCACTCGGTTAAGCAAAGGAGGTTCGAATGGAGAATCTTGAAACTACTTTTGAGTTTGTATTCTAGTACATTATGCACTTCTTGAGTTTGTGAAGTAAATTAAACTGAAACTGTAAGAGATGAAGATTAACGATATCATTTTGTTTTTAATAATTTTCACGGGCTTAAGTGAAACTGATGTTGATATCCTTTTAAAATAGGTAATTCATCTTTCAATAGAATGTTAATGATTTTTATTACAATATTTTTCATATATTACTCTTTTAAATATATAACTGGATAAAAAAGTACCAAATACCACGGATGACTTTTATGGTGTATATTATTTATACAAAAAGAATTGTGTGGTTAAAAAGTATTTTTTTCGAGTAATCTATTACTCGATGATTTTGAATAATAACATAATATCGAATTTAGATTCATAAGCTATTAAATATTCCAATTCTATTCTATCGAATAATCGGATAAAATTGATTGACAATTTGAATATCGTTATTCTAAAATTGGTTAATTAATAATTTTTATTTAACTAAATAGTCAGTAATAAATAAATACGTAAAATATATATTTTAATTTGATCGACCTAATATCAAACTTTCCATGATTTATCAAAACTTTTTTAAATTATTGCACGTATTTAAAAACAGAATTCAAAATGTTATAAAATTTTTTCGTAAAATTTTAATTTAAAAAAAGTTAAAATCCGAATTAAATAATAAAATGAATTTAAATGTGTAATTCGATACTTGGTAGAAAATATTGACGAATATCTACATTTAATATTTTAATATTTTTATATAATCCCTTTAACTTCTATCTTTAAAATTTATCAATTCATTTTGCATTATTAAATCATGATAAACTAAAAATATATTTAATTACAAAATTAAATGATTCGATATTGCTTATAACATAATTTTATAGAAAAAAAAAATTCTTATTGTAAATGTTCTTTTAATACACTTTTTTATACTATTCTGTGTAGTACTCATAAAAGAGAAATTCATTTTTAATCCACTACACGTTTCTAGTTGTAGCATTAACGAAAATTGAATCGAAAAGCACGAAAGCTTTTTCGAGTCTTTTGTATTATTACTTAATATTTATACAAAAATGTAAATATATAAATTTTTAATTATTAAAAATCCTATTCCTGAAGTTTAAATTTTGAATTCCGCAATTCAATTCAATTGAATTTAAGTATATTTTTTAAAATGTTCGTTCATAAGAGTCGATCCTGAGTGCAACAATGGTGGAGTTCCCTTCTTCGGTTGAGGTAGAAGCTAACTAATGTGTTTACCGATTAATGAGCTGTAACCTTTGTAGCTAGTTTAGTTCAGAGGTTGTCTATCCATTGGATTTCGACTCCAATAATCTCCTTCTCTCGTGATTGAATTCTAGTTATTGTATCCCTTTGGTTTAAATCTCGAATTCGGTTGAGTAAATTTAACAAATACAAAATTAACTTGTGATAATCGTTGTTTCACTAAAGAATGCAATGCTTCGAGTATAAATAATTCTTCCGCTGTAAAAGCGCACATTAACTTGACGTAATTTCACACATACCATAGTAACTGTATGTACTTCGGTGGTTGTATCTGACTACATATCGATTCATTCATCGATGAATATTATTAAAGACGTTGAATCGAATATTATTTTGATTAAAAATCAATTCTCCGGCAAACTTTCTAAGGGAAAATTCTTACTATTTGAAGTTCAAAAATTTTAGTTTGTTCTTTTTTCGATGTAATTTTGGACGTTGAATTATTCAGTGAACGAAGCAATATAATAGGAAAATTGCAGCGGAATTCTTTTGATTATTGCCAAAATACAACTTTGCATTCTACGATTGTAGCAAAAATCTTGTACGAATTACATATTTTCTAAAGTTTTTCGTATTCATTCTCTTCAATCAATTTATATACTAATAATTATAAAGCTCGTCTTAATCCGCTTAATCGTCTTAATTAGTAAAAAGTTAAATAAAATTCATCTAAAATAATTCGCGCGTCTACGCGAAAGAAAATATTACATTCATATTATGGATTATCAGGATTCCTACTTTGTAAGTTATCGATTTGTGTAAATAAAAGCTTACGACGAATAGTTCAGAATACTTGAATAGATTTAACCTAATTTCAAATTAATGACTTCACTCCTTATTGCATTTTCAAATTCTATACTTTGAATTGAATTATTCAATTTGCATGCTTATATTATATGAAATCTGTAAAATAGAGGAAAAGTTTTTATCGCGGTACCTCATGAAAGTAGTTAAAAGATAAAAATAAAAAATATCCAATGAATTACATTTGGCTTTTTCTATTAAATAAAAATGTTGTTTATATCGCTAATTCTTTCTTTTAGACCCATTCAATGAATAAATCATTGCAATTATCCATTGCATTATAAATCCATTTACAAATCCATAACCTCATAACCTACCGGGTAATAATTACCGAGAACATTATAATTAGAATTAATTTGAAAGGTCGATTATACCCAACCGCTTTACAAAACGAGGATAAAAATCTTTTGATTTATTCAGAAAAGCAACAAATTACATAATTTAGTATTTTTCGCGTCTCGTCGATGTCTTCGATTTTCGACTTATCGTTCCATCAACATCGCTATACACCCATTCGACGAAAAGCTCAACAATCCTATTCTACCTCTCGATAATGCGCATTCGAATTCGATATAAAGGTGAGCGGAAGTTGGCTCCGAGCTACGGTACACTTTACTACCGTAGGATGCAAACGCTGATTCGGAACTCGCCGCTTTTAAAGATGCAAAAGCATCGCACCTCGGATCCCGAGTCGATAGTCCGTAAATACACGGGTGAACGCGCGTTGCATTCGTTCGGGTTCGGGGATTTATCCTCGGGAAAAGTTCGGGAAAGGCTCGGGAAAGGCTCGGGAAAGGCCTCGAGGAAAGGAGAACCGCTACTTCCTACGTTCGACAGGTTTTCAGGCGCGAGCGTATCAACTTGCGTTTACCCTTTTCTCGATGGGGGTGAGAGGCGATACGTTCGTCGAAGGACCGTTTGCTTTCGGTCTATTGCCTCCGAAGGACACTTTAGGGCCTTTCCTCCTTCCATTTTTATTTCCCTTCTCTATTTCCCTTCTCTATTTCCCTTCTATTCCATTTCGACCTTTTAAAACCCGACTTTACTCTTCCCGTTGTTCACATCTGCATTCGCCGAAGGTATAATCAATGTTTTTTTACACTCGATTTTCTTTCGTGCGACAAAGACCAAATTTAAACTAAACCAAAAATATATAAGGTTTGTAATTCGACGGACGGTACAGGTTGTATTTATCGTACTTCACCCGAAGACGTTATCAACGCAGCCTCTTCCACTCCTTCCTTCGACAATTAAATTTTGGATTTTACGATTCCGCTCGGAGAGGGTTATCCTTGGAAAGTTGGGTAGCCTTCGCCGTACTCCATTTATTCCGCATACATAATATATCTCGCGAAAAACGTTCTCGAGTCTTCGATGTTCCTTTTGCCCAGTTTTTTCGTTCCGTTTGTCGATGGCGTTCTCGTAAAGGATCGATCGGTACCTTTGCGGTATTCTTATTTTTTCGCTCGATTTAGCAGGACTCGCTCGTTCGATGATACGAGAAAAGGCTCTCTTACACTCGCGTTCGCGTCATTAATCTTCGTTTCTGACGAGGATACGTCCGATTTCAGGGGAATTGCTTCGGTCGTCGTTCGGATACGCTTTGCCGTTATTACTTCTTCTCGTTCTTTTGCTTCTTATACTTGGACGACCTATTCTTCTTTTTTGGCAGCAATTCGTTCGATTGATCGATCTCGCATTTTTTGTACGATAACGGAACATTCTGTTTTAAAGGCAAAGCTCGAGTTTTTTGCGTTCGTTCGCGTTCGACCGAAAACGTTCCAAGGCTCCCTTTTCGAGAAGTCGCTCGACTTTTTAGTTATCGGATGAAGGCAATGTAATTAATTCGATGGATTCTCAAAGGGACCGTTCGAGCCGTTGTCGAGAAGTTGACATTTAAATAAAATTATACGCTTCCATTCGGAGTTGGAACGAAAAGTTCCGCTTCTATCTATTCGGGGAATAGAGGGAAGAAGAATCTTTTCATACGTAAGCTCTAACGCGAATATAGCGCCTAGGAAGAGCAAACTTACTTCGGATTTATTTTAAATGTACGGTAGGAAATATCGGATATTGATTATGAATGCTAATTGTATCGAAACAAAATTATTTAACATCGATGTATTTGGTGACGTTATTTTCGATGCTTAATTCAGTTAAGCCAAATGCTCAAAATTTTAATTAAAAATGTTAAATAAACGAAAAACAAATGAGTATTATATTGTATTATGATACAAAGACGCGCGATCAATGATTTTATTACTTTTCGGAAAAGCAAAGAATCGTAAAAAAACTAAATAAAAGACGAGATTTTACATTAATCCATAAATGGCGTCCAATCCATACAACGTCATCGAGATAACGAATATTTCGCAGAGCTGAATTTGTTTTTATACATTTATTTAGTTTTTATAAAATTCGTCCTTTGTTCTACTTTTAATTGGATACATTATTAATTCTTAAAAATAAAAGTAGTAATTATCAAGAAAGGTAAACTATTTTTTATTTATCTCCGGTCAAAAATGTATACCGATCGTAACAAAAATAAAAAATTGCACATTGTAATCCGGAACGAACGTCGTTATTTTATCAACATCGCACAATCAACGATCGGTAAGCTCACTCAATTTTGTCCGATGCAGCGACGTGCGAATAATCGGTGCGTTGAGCATCGCGGGTAAAAATGCAAGCTATCGGTGTAAAATAAGGTTCAAGGAAAGCGAAAATCTGAAGCTGTCGGGATCGTCGGGATCGTCGGGATTGGCGGGGGGAGGGGGGAGGGGGCGGGAAAGGGAAGGTAAACGAAGCGAATTGACGCGTGCGCGTGGCGAAGTGGTCGGTGCCCTTGTCCCAGTGGACGAGTACATCGCGTCGCTCCGGTAATTCGCACGCAGGGGAATATAATTCCCGTCGAACGTCCCCCGATCCGCGAATCTCCCTCCTCCCATGGTTGAACTGCGAGTCGATGAAATCGCAGTTGAATCGCAGTTGAATCGCAGTTGAATCGCAGCTGAATCGTAGCTGAATCGAAGCTGAATCGAAGCTGAATCGCAGCTTCTCGCGTCACGTCCGATGGGAGTAGCGACACCGGCTCGTGGAAACTGCCGCTGGGTTCGTAATTACTTTGCGCTTACATCGAACTCTACTTCTTCGATGGCCGGAATCCGCGTTTCGACTAACCGCGTGCAAGGTTGGCTCTCGGTCCGGTGCTCGGGGCTGCGGTACCGAATTCCGAGGGAATAAAATTCTCGAGTCAGCGTGATTTCGGTACTCTCAACCTCTCGCCACTCGAACGTTCGGTTCCCTCGAAATCGTGCCTGGCGATATTTACCTAATCGAAATTATTTATTTCGATACTCGAATTTATATCGCCGAAGCTGGAAATTGTAGAAATTTCCTGTTTTCTTTACATTTATATTTAGAGCTTGAAATTTTCATTGATATTTGCCGAACGGATCCGAAAGTTTAGTACTATTTATTAGAATTTAACTTCTTTTCGACTCGTTCCGTTATAACTATCGAGATTGTATTTGAACGCGTTGAATACATTTTCGATTACATCGTCCAAAAGTAAATCATCGAATGTTTCGGTAGCGAATCATCGGTAAATGCTTTACAAAGGCAAAAACAGTATTGTAATGTATAATTTATAATCTTTTAAAATTATATTATTTGGTAATGTTGTACATGGAAAATTTTGAACTAAATTGCATCTCTAGGAATTTGTTAAAATATTCGTCGAACGGTCGTAGGAAAATGTTTATCAATTTTGCTCGATCTCCCTTTCCTTGAAAAAAAGAAACAAAAAAACCAAAAGCATTTTCACCCTCGTACCTCGAAAAAGGAAAAAGACGGAGGAAATAAAAAGAAAGAGATTATACGATGAAACACGGATGAAGTGAAAGGAAGGAAGTAAGCCGAACGAAGAGAAACCACGAAGCAATTTCCTCCACGAATCGTGTGTTGAAGCTATACTCTTTCTCCTACTTCTGTTTCTTTCCTTGTGTCGTGAATTCAGGGTACCCAATACTCGAATAAAATGACTTCATTTTGTCGAAATAAGTTAAAAGGGGGAGGCGTCGAGGATATGTTCCACACTTGTAAGCGTGTCGACGTCTCAGTCTCTCCCTCCCGAATGCTATACGAATGCGATAGTTATACGATACGAAACTCGGTAGGTTGCAAAGGCCCCATGGTCTGGTCTCTTGTATCTAATTTAAATTCCCAACGTAAAAAAGCAGTGGCCGGAGGTTGGAGAAATCCGGGATACCGGCCAAACCACGTGCGGCTACGAGATTCATTCCGGTTTTCGTGGATCGCCCTCTGACCTCCGTTGCCGCTCATTCCTTCTCTTTCTTCGAGCGCCAAAATTTTTCCTTCCGTCTTTTATCCTAACTGTTAAATCCTGGCCGTTGCTTTCTTTTTCCCGGCCTTCCCATTTCTCTATGACATTCGAAAAATACGTAGACGAAATTCAACCTGTAATTGAAATTTCTCCTCCATTTATCGAGCGTGTATTCGTATTCGAACGCGATTATATTTATCGATAAACTTCAAATTGATGGATCAAACATTCATAGGGAATCAATTTGGTTTTTTAATGGTAATATTTCGATCCTAAATTCATTAAATTATATTTTCTATTCGTAGATATTTAAAAAATAATACCGATATGATAAAAGGTGAATTTATTTTTATCACGTTCGTACATTTTCATAAATAACGAAAAGAAAAATCTTTCGTTCGTCGAATATTGTATTAGAATTTTAACTGTTTGTTTAACTTTATAATTTTATTCAACGGAGATGTGTTAAACGGTTTAAGATGTAGTGAAATCTATTGTAAAGAAAACGAAAAATTTTAATTCCAAAAGTAAAAATTACTCCGAATAGTCTTCGCAAGATACTCGAATGGAAACAAAGAGTACGAAAGAAGCAAAGAAGGCAAACACAAAAATATATTACCTCGGTAAATGTATCGTAGTCGTCTTTGTTAGAGAGCCGTAGAAATAATACCAATTGTCCGTTGCGTGCGTCGAACGCGCATCTTGTAAAGAGCTGGGAAAAAACACGGGAAATATTCCATAATCGCTCGTCTCTAATTAAAACACCATTGTTACTGACACGCGTCTGCACTTGAAATCGGTACCTTACGCGAGCAAATATATAAATGGTAAATTAAGCGATGTATTCTTTTCGCAATGATTTTTATACGCTAAAAAATTGTTTTTTTATTATTGAACAAATTTTTCGTACTATAAATGGTTTTAAACCGATAGTTCTTGATAAAATAATAATTAATTTAATTGTACGATTATTCTTTCGCGTAAACTTTAACCGCAGTTTGTTCCGCGTTTGGGTACATAATTATAAAAACGTTAAGTTTAATCGATCTTATTAATTTTACCCGTTGCTAGATTACAATTTGAATCGATACAAATAAATTAATTTAAGCTTGCAATAGATATAAATTGGAAATCAAACGCGAGATATAAGGAAATTAATAATACGCGTAAATTGTAACAATTTAAGGAAGGTAATCTTATCGTTGTAAGAAGAGTCATATTAAATTAATAAGATTTATTCTAATTCCCGAGCAGCGATAAGAAACAACTGTTGCCGTCTCTTAAATATCAATCTTTTTTGGCACAGTTATATCAGTTTTTGCGTAATTGTTAGAACCTTGTAATCCAGCTTAACTCCGCCGACGGTTAATTTCACGCAACTACCGTTAAGTTCAAGGATAAAATCACGGCTGACAAAACTCGGGTAAAAAGCGTCAACGTCCCTCCGCTGGTCGAAAGTAAACCTTTTACGTACCAACATCGCGTCTCTCTCAACTCCGAGTTCCCGTTCGACAACCGCGCGCCTTTCATCGCGACCCAAGGAAATTTTCGATCTTGGACATGGAGTCGTGCTTCCTCCTCCTCCTCCTCCTTCTCCTCCACCCCGTCTAGCCCGAATATAAACTCGCTCGCGCCATCGAGCTCTCGAGCGTCGCCTCCACCCCCTGGTTTCGGTATCTTCGGCAGGTCCGCCGCCTCCACCGCCTCCACCGCCTCCACCGCCTCCACCGACTCCACCGACTCCACCGCCTCCACCGCCGCCATTCGAGCGGAGCGAGGCCAACCGAGGGGACGGGGGAACGTCGTTAGACCCCGCTGGCATCGGGCCAATCGCCATGGCTGACCAGCCTCTTGCCCTGAGTACCACGTACGCGTGTATACGCCGGATCAGCCGAACTCGCCTCGCGTCCGCTGCTCCGGGAGGAGGAGATCGGTTGTCCGGGCCACGTTTCCTCTCCCGTCGCCGGGAAAAACGCAGGTCGAGTCGTTGGGAATTAGCGGACGACGTCGAGGATCGCTTCGATGATTCCATTAGGCGTTTCGGTGTTTCGTCCGGGATTGGTTTTCTCCGCGTGACTCGTTCGGCGAAACGTCGTTTGCCCCTCCAAACGTTTCCACTCGATAGCGGTACAAGTTCGGGTAGTAGGGAATTAATTTGGATTTGCATTTTTGGGGCAATTTAATCCAAAATCTAAATTCCGTGCGTTTTCTTTGTGTCGTCGTTTCGCTCGTATCCGACTTAGCGTTAAATTTTACGAAATCATCCGTACGATTTGGGAATTACCGCTCTTATTATACCAACGATGCGAACAAAGTGTGTCGTCTGCGTTCCAAGAAAATAAAATACACAGCGATCGCGGAACTTTAAGATCGACGAATAAGCCTTTATAAATTATATTCGTACATTGTGTACGCGTGACTGACACTGTTCGCGTAGCTTCTCGAGGTTCTACGGAAACCGTGACAGCTTCAATGCTATACGTATAATTGTGTTTTATATATATATTTATAAATTCGCGAGATCAACGAGATCGATATTTTTAATCGCTTATCTTAATTTGGTTATCAAAATATATAAAATAATTATTCCCTTTAATTTTTTGTCTTCTCGAGTTCGATTCCCGGTACGGAAACGCGAGCGAATCGCTCGAGTCCAAGTTCCTTTGGTTCATATTCGCGCGTAAAGGAGCACAGAATCAACGATAAAGGATTACAACGATATGCAGATATTCCAGGAGTTTCTTATTTTCACTTAAAGCCATTTCCGCCTGCTCGAAACACGAGCGAGTAACGTCCTCACCTTCTCCCTTGCTTTTCTCTCCTTCATCTTTTAGATCGGGAAATGGCGCAAACGTCGATGTAGATCGCACCCAACGAGGATTGTGGTCGTATCGAGTAACGTCCGAAAGAGAAACAACAGTGTCGGAGGAAGAATAATATTGTGTGCGTTAGCTCGTAGATTCGAGTGCTGACTCGATGGGTTAGAAGAAAATCGATTCCGTAATAAGATAAAGAAGCATTTACTTTTATATTATTCTAAGGTAATCGTTATAACAAGAAATTTGTCCTTACGAAATTTTTTACTTTGTTTACTATACACATTTAATTCTTAACAACGAGTCACTTTTTATTTACTCGAATAATTTTGTGATAATAATATCTCGAGTTTTTCTTGATCTGATTAAACCGTATCGTATCGCTTGTATTTTTTCTATCTCGAGTTAATTGTTACTCGCGAATATCAAGCCTTATAAAAATAAAGTATCGCGTATTTAACGCAAAACAGATGGCTAGAAAAACGTGGGAAATTTAGCTGGAAAACCTTAGACCGTTAGTCGTAATTACATTGTTTGTACGCTATTATCGTAAATTTATTCTTTTTATGTATGGGTAGATTTCATACTGTTTTAAAAATTTACGAGGCACAGTTGCGTAGTTTCCATGTTTTCCTTTCAAGAAGATAATCTTGTTGCTTCTTGTGTTTATCAAATTTCGTAACCCAATTTACAGATTAAAAGAAATTAAAGTAATTTACTTAGCGGTAGTTTGCCAATAGAAAAGTTTAACCTTTTTTTATTAAATTAATTCTATATTCCTTTCTTTATATAAATAATTATTTTATTTTCTCTATAAACAAAATATAGCTTTCGATACTTATTATCATTGCATTTAAATATTTAAAATATGTATAATTTTTGAGTATCTAATTAAGATACTATTTATATTACATGGATTGATAAATTAAAAACATGTACGTAAAATTAAAATATAATTGAATAATCGACTGTAATTATATATCATTATAAAAAAATTCTTTCTACTATTCCTCGATAGTTTAAATCAATATTTAAATATATTAATTCCATTTGTTGAATATATGTTTATTATTTTACAATAATTTAATTTCTACATATATTTAATATTTAACGTTTTCACCTCATACTTTTTAAACAATTTTTATAAATTATTTTAGTATTATTTACAATAATATATAACAATTTCATTTTAAACGAAGCTTCGCATTTATAATATGGTTGTTTTTACCACCTCTTACCGTCGTTCTCTCTCTCTCTCTCTCTCACTCTCACTCTCTCTCTCTCTCTCTCTCTCTCTTTCACTCTGTCTATCTGTCTGTAGACTTTATTTTATTTTTTTAACATTAGTATTGCGAAATATATAGTTAAACTTATCATAATTGACAAGCTTTTACTTAAATGTAAAATTGATGAAGATGTAACGATAAAGGTAGAATGATGAATTGATTAATTTATTCATAGTCAATATTGACGTTTATCATTGAGTGAATTAAAATAAAATTTAACGTACACGTGATAAACATTAAACAATATATTTTACAACAATCAATATATTATATTATTGATAAATTGATATATAGGCAAGTATATATAATTATACGTTATTAATGTATTTCGATGGGAAAGTTTGTAATCTAGAAAAATATTGTAATTAATGTACACAGAATTAAAATAAGTGATCTATTAATGAATAATAAACAAACGGTTATCTATTATAAAGAGATGCTGAATCAGTTTAAATTTAAATATTTTTAGCGGACGGATTAATCGATTTATTATAATTAGGACAGAAATAAAATTCGGGTAATTATTTAAAAGCGAGTAATAGGCATGAGAAAATAATCGATGATTATCAATTTCATATATTATCATATATGATTCGGTTTTATTAAATTTAGTACATAAAAATATAATCACGGTTATATATTATATGCGATATACGTTAAAATACATAAAAATTTTTTTATTATTAATTTATCATAAGAACCTAACTACGTTTCCTTCGAACCAAAACATGCGTTTTTATAATTTTATGAGAATTTTTCTAAGAAGGTAAGACAATCAATTTCATACCTTTGCATCGCTACGTCTATATCTAATTTATCGAGTACAAAAATTTATCGTTTCTGTTTTTTATTCACTCTTGTAATTTATAATTTTCAAATTTGTTTGTTACAGGTGAGTTTCGATATCAAAGTTACGCGGTCAATTCTAAATTTAATATTCAAAGTGAGTAATAAAAATATATTTTAGTTACATAATTGGTTGAATATTTGAATCAACGTACCAGAAAACGTCAGAATCGAATCGTACGCGAACATCTCTATTAAAATTTTAATTTCTACGGCAGAAAGAATTCCACGAGAAAAATTTGAAAGGGTCGGTAACGAATCTTCCTAATGGGCTATACTTACGTCTAAATCCAGAGACGACTTTGGTGGCAACTTTGGAGGCGACTTTCAATCAACGAAAAATGAAGCGACGCTTAAACTCATCGTTCGCATAAGACGAGGTTAACGTTCTTGGCGTTCGCGGGTGGCATTTTTCAAGTAAACGATGAGCTTTCATCGGAACTCAATCTTTATAAAACACTGGAAACCGGCTTCTAAATTGCGAGGGGGGTATCAGGGCGGGGTAAAGGGGTGAAAGAACGAGACGGGGTAGTGGAACAGGATAGAAACGACGATCGTTGCAATTCGTCTTCCGACCACATTATCAGTCACGAGGCGCGTCCTAAATTGTCTTTATAGAAGCAACCGGTAATCCGCAAGGCTGGAAGCAACGGTGTCGGCCTTGGCATCGGGAGCGATCTATTTAATTTTCGTAGACAGAATAATTGGCCCTTCGAAGGAGCGATTACGGCTGGAAATCGCCTTGCCTCCCTCCCGAACATTTTTCCGTGAGCCACTGAACTTTAAACTACCGGGAAGGCATTGAATCACGGTAAGGGCGATCGCAATTCAACTGTAAATTACAGCGAGCCCCGCGAAAGGAGGGAGAGAGAGAGAGAGCGAATCCCAGCCACGGAGGTATTCGCGTGGGCACTTGGAGTTCACTCGATTCGCGTTAAGTAACGCTCGCGCGTCTGTACATGTCTGCATGTGTGCGAAGGTTGTATAAGTGTGCACGCGAGTTCCCTTCGCGGTCTTCCTCGCTAATTTGTCGAGGGTACGGAGAATGGATATAGAAGTTTTAGGGTTCGAGATGAATTCGAGAAGGAGCTTCGTCGACCGATTAAAATTAACGGGAACGTTTTATCTTGTCAATCGTATATTATAATTGCCTTTCCCGATAAATTTTTCTTACTTTCAATCTTCGATCCATCTTATCAGTCGATACGTTTATACTCCGAGATTTAGAAATATTTAAGCCAACGTTGATTTAAATTCTGCGACTTGGTTCGATATTATTTAAAGTTTACGGTTTGGCTGTAAGAAATACCGAAACAAATGGTTGGATTAATTTACATTTTGAATGCAAGAGATACAAACGTAGAGTTTATTTCAGAATCATTGATTTCAAATTCATTGATCGAATGCGCATAAAACATTTTCGTTATTTTTCTATTCGTTACGAAAAATAAGAATAACTTTCTTCGGGAAAAACGATCGATTTTATTTTTATTTGTACTTATTAAAAAATTCAAACGTTAAAGATCTTTTTATAATCGACGCATAATATGTTTATCGACTTTTTAATCTATCTATCGATTATATCGATATTAAAATTCTATCGATCGTTGAATACGTGTACGTATAAAAAATTTCTCGATGTATTTCTAACAATGCTACATTATAATTGCGAAAAATGAAACATTTTCTTTAAAACAATTTATACTTTTACCGAACTATCGTGAGATCGAATTAGATGAATTTCGCGATAAGTAATTATAAAATTATGCACCGTAGTCCCAAATCTCGTTCAAGGATTCAGGATTATTTTGCAAATCCTCATTGGATAAAAAATCATATGAGATTCCCAGATATCTACGATTATTCTTGTAAATACGAAGCTGCGTTGCACCAACGGCGTTAACCGGTCGACGATCCACGAGGTTCGCGAGGCTTCGATGATTCTTTGATTTTAGCCCTTGTAGTCGAGAAGTCGATATATTCCATAGTTATGTATTTATATCGTTGCGAGCGAATAACCTGGAGAATAATATTGCAATTTAGTAGGTTAATAGCTTCTATTTTCGCAAGAATTTCAGTATCCGATAGTAACGTTCAAAGGACACGAGTAAAATATCATTCGATTAAAGACCGCATACATTAAGAATTCTATGCAAGCTTAGGTTTTGACGTCACTTTTTGTTACGACGTAAGTTGTTCCAGATTCAAGAGGAAATGGATCATAATCGTAGTGAAATATATCGTTTCTAATCTATTATCATTGAAATAAATTACTCGGCGAAGCACATTTTTATATTTTGCTTGTATTTTACTTATATTTTACTTATATTTTATTACTCGCATCGTTAAGACTAATGCCGTTTTATTAATTCGCAGTTTCGCAATTCGGTCGAAGGAGTCGAGGTAATCGCTTCTTAATTTTCCACGTGCACAAATACGCGATATTTCACAAGTGTGCAAATACGCGCAAGATGATTAGCAGCAACGGTAGGAAAGGTGAATCGATCGAGCGTCCGTCGAGCGTCCGGAATAAAAGGTTCTAAATCATCGGTTAACGTCGCTTCGTCCTCGTTGCCGAGCGAGTAAGCAAACAAACTAATTTATGACGGAGTAAGTTGATTATTCATAATTAAGATGGTTATCGCGACACTAACCGGAATGCTATTACACGTCTATGTCCATCATCGGTGCTCGATCTTAACTGCCTCTCCATCTCTCCATAGAATGCATTCGGGTCGTACACGTACCGCTTTCTTTTCTCAACGTTCACCTGCCCTCGTATCTTTTATCAGCCGTATTTCAAATTATACAATATGCACTTTGACTCGGTGTAACTGCCGCGCTAAAATTATAGCTGTCAGGTTTATGCTCGTGGATGGTAGGAGGAAGGTGACCTTATCGTTCCGCGGTAGTATTCCTGCGCTGTGCGAGTCGTAAAGAAAGAAAAGGAAAAAATTCCATCGGGCGTCGCGTTCGTATCCTACGTGCGAGTACTTGCTTCGTATTATTTTTTATGCTTCGGATTATATCGCGCTGAGTCGAACGAGGTTCTTGTAAAAATGAAAAATTCTTATAAGGGAGAGGGAAACCTCGTCCATCTCGATTCCGAGCTCGGCGATACTTTTTATTTCCACTTGTGTGAATTCTTCTTCTTCTTCTTCTTCTTCCTCGTATTTCATTTTGCAGGTCACTATGTTAACGCATCGATAAAAGAGAACTTTTTTCCGTCGCGTTCGTTCCTGGTCGTTCCTTAGATTCTTAATCTACGTAAATCTAGGCTCGTTATCGTTACAAAAATAATCGATTTAAGCCTTCTATTATTGCGCGTACCTCGACCGATTTAACTTGGATCGATACGAGCGGTTTGCGATTCCTTTATGATAAATTTATCTGCGATACTCTAAGTAATAAATGAAAAGTACTCGATCGTAACCGTTTTATTAAGATAAATTTTAGTAAATATCGCGTTTGCGTGCATAATTTAAAAGTTGGATTAGATCGAAAAAACATACGAAATTTCCGATGGATGGAATTTTATCGTAATAATTATATAAGTATTTTAAATCGATCGAATCTACGTAAGATCCTGAGACGAAAATCTAAATTATTTTTATCGAATAAATTCTATCGCGACCCATATTCGATCGATAAAATAAGATGAATTTTGTTTTAATGTAAAATCACACATAAACTTGGATTTACTTAAATTACTATTTCCATTAATGCACGAATAATTAAAGTAAATATATCATTTCTAAATATTTCACCGATAAGAATTTATTAAAGGATGGGTACAACGATGGAAAATATTACACCTAACTATTTATACAAAATAAAGTTCCATTAATTTCGTCGATCGAAAGTTCGATTTAACGTAAGGATACGCGAAATGATATAAAATACGTCAACTATTTTATGGATACCTTGCATTTAAAAAAAAAATATTTCCATCGATTCAAAATTTCAGAAACGTCACCGATCAAAAAAATAAATTCATTCATTTGTCACGAACTCGCGATCAACCGTCACGAGTTATCTACCGTTCAACTCTTACGCTCGCAGCATTGGTACAGGGACTAAGAGCGCCATCGTCGCCATCGTCGCCATCGTCGCCATCGTCGCGATCATCATCATCATCATCATCATCATCATCATCATCATCAACAACGCCATCGCCATTGTGGACGCGGAAACGTCGTCGGCTCGAAGCTCTTTCATTGTCGATAATGAAGACTGATGACGAACTGTCGGTTCGCTCGTCTATTACTATATTAGGCGTTGCTACGCAGCGATGATAAGCTTCGCAGCCTTTGTTCGAGCCGGTGGGATATCAAGCGCCATTCGCACGGATTAATGAACTATAATGCATCGCCCTAAGCATCTTTGACACGCTCGATAGAGTGACTGCTTCTTTGTTTATGCTGGGCTTCGACGTTGCTACTAAAGAGACGTGAATACGTACGTGCGGAAGAACCGGAGAGGCGGAATAATAACGAGAGAGAAAGTTCCAGACCTTTTAATAGTGATCGATTTTCAAATCCGATAGTAGTTCCCGATCGAGGTGATCTCGAGGTGAAAGAGTTCGTAAATGGATATAAAGACGCTTAATGGATAATATCGATAGACGTTTTACTCATATCCACGCGTTTACTCCGTTATAGAAATTTCTTTCTCGGTGTGCCGATCGAACGAAAGGTAAATTATTTGCTCAACTGTTACGCGAAGGAAACGTCTTTATGAGTAATAATGATTTTTCTATTGAATTTCATCCGCGATGTGTTATTTCATGCTTCGAGATACTTACGTCCTGTGCGTGTCTCGGTTGGATTTTTAGTTCGGTGGTGGAAATTTCAAGAAATTACGAATAATTTTATCTATTCTTTAATTATTCTTTATTATAATATACTTTGTTACTATAACGTACTCGACATAAAATCGTTTACGACGTTCGCGCGAATGTATAGATGGTATCTGTCTTTTTTGCTAAGCTTCTCGAGTTTGCTCGCAAGGATTCTGTAATACAACGTACAAATACAATTTATATCCGTATATAGATATAAAAAGTAATAGCTCAACGCATCATCCCTAATCATATCCCTAATATAGCATCGGAGTAGGTAACGATAAAAATATGTGTACTCGCGAAGAAATGCTTGGATATTTATTTATGTGAAAATATGATTTAATAAGACGTTTCAAAAGTTTCTTTCACTTTTTCTATTTTATTTTACTGTCTGGGTCTTTCCGTTGATCTTGAAATAAATAGATTTCAATATTTAATAATTTGCAAAGTAAACTACTTTTCGATGGATAAATTTCAACCAATTACAATTAATATGTTAACCGATCTTATTAGAAATATTTGACCGAATCATATTTGAAATGCTGAAATGCGCATAGAGACGGCTTAATTTATTTAAAAAAAAAAATAATTCGAATAAATCATAATTTTCATTTATTGTATCGGTCTGTACGATTAGTTGAAATACGTTATCAAGAGAATTAACCTAAATGCGCCAAACCGCGAAAGCAACTCGGTATATAATCAAGAATTCATACATTCACGAACGAAACGAGTTAAGTAATCGAAAACGTTGCTTTAATCTTACGCGGCGCACGTAAGAGATTTACGTATATGCTCCGCACCTACACATATATCGCGAACTGTCTTCTCGTCCGAGACTTACCTTGAATAAGTCATAAACCTGTAACTAGGTGACTCTATGAAACTGTATCAGCTCTATTTTTACATTTTTCTCTCTCTCCTTATGTATGTATATGTATTGCAAGTGCAAGTAAAGGATATAAATATAATCTACTTACATTTGCAATTTGTCTTTATATTAAGGTTTGATATAGATTCGTATCAAATTCGAGATTAGAACTGATGTCTAGAATTATCGTGATTTATATTATTTTTTTATTTTTTTATTTGTTATGCCATCGATCATCCTATAACTATTTTTGTACATCTTATCCTAATCTTTGATTCATCTTTTTTGATTAATATTTATGTTCCAAAATTTTCTTTTGCTCTTTCGAATGATTTTAACAACTATGTTATTAGGTTATTATGTTAGTAGGTTTACTTACTAATTTTATCGCTTGAATTTATACTATTTTTTTTATAACGATCAACCCATCATTAAGTCCATATTATTATTAGCCTCTGTTAAAAAACTATAAAAATAAAACATAAGAACAGCTTTATAAATGTGTAAGTAAACATCGACGATTGTAAGTAAAAATCGCGTATACATGGATTTTTGGTATACACGGATAACGATTCGAGTGCCTGTGTTTATCGTTCTATCTTTCTCTCTTTATATATATATATATATATATATCTTACTTCTTTTTCCCAATTCTACGAGGCGCTTTTCTTCTTTGCGTTTCATGAATCACATTTAATAAGACCACGTCATTGTAGATGAGAAGGATAAACTTCTGCTTTATCGCGCATTGCGCAAAAGAGCGTATATTTTATCTTTGAAAAGCTCTCGTTAGTATATTTAAAAAAAATTAATTAAAAGTCATTCTTGAGTTATGCATAGCAATATCGACATAAAATTCCTTTGTATTTACGACGAAGCTTACAAACATTCGATCATAATAATTTTGCCCGACATATTTAAATTTATCGGACATTATTATTTTCTTTAGAATATCATTTCAAAAGAAATCCATTATTACAATATTTTATTTTCTTACTAAATATCTAGAATATTACGCTTTTGAATCTTTAACTAAGACACACAAATGAATTTAAATATCAAAAGTATTGGTTCGATCAAATGGTCTCGTACGTTTAAAATTTTTTTACATTATTTTCTTAAAGTTTATTTCATTTTTATAACTAAGGATAGAATCACTCTGAATCATTATAATGATGTATCATAATTTTTATACATTTTTTTTACCACCAGAGGAATACAATTAAGCGGTAAGAATCATTGAACGCGGTAATATTTGAAAAATATATTAAAAAAATATAATGTAAGGAAAATCCACGCTTTTATTCCTTAAGAAAAAAAATGTTAAACGATCTCTCATCGATAAATAAAACGTGATAACATTCTAAAATTGTTAAATTTAAAAAGCAATTAAAAATGTGTGTAAAAAATATAGGCAAAAGATAAAAGTCTACAAATATGTATTTATGCTCGCAAACGAAGAATCGCATAATTTTTCAAGCATCGACGAATGCAGGGTTACTAATCGAGCAAAAAACGTGATTGGGAAAAAAGGCGTCGATGACGGAGCAGAAAGTTTCTTCACCCGAATCGAGAAGTCTAGTAGGGATTTGTCAGAATGCTATATCACAATTCAGCTGATCAGAAATAGATCGGCAGCGAGAGGGAGAGACAGAGAGGAGAAAAGAGAAGTTACAATCCATCTCCCATTTTTATTCTCAGACGAGGCTGAAATTCAAGGCAAAGTAACTACCGTCGGATTAGGTTGATTCGGACTGTCTGTGTGCACAGAGTCGGGGAGTCGGGAAGGCGCTTGTACGCGTGTGCCAAGGTGAAAGAGGTGCCATTCGCCGGAGCACTAATGGTCGAGGATTTTGAATGTCGGCGGAACGATAAGGGACGAAAAGGAAGCCATTATCGTGGTACGTGATCTTCGGGAGTCTCCGTTCGAGCGCCTCGAGGCCGGTGTACATTTGAAAAATGTGCGAAAAGGGAGGCAGTCACCTTTTCCGTAACCGAAAATACGTGCAAAAAATACATACCCGGGAATTCGGCGGTGTCGCGCAAAGGCTAAAATGGCTAGCGAATTCAACGTTTTGGCGCGTTTCCATTCGGCCATGTGCTCCATTCATCGGGATTGTTACCTTTTTTCGTTCGACGTATCGCGTCGTCAAACCTCGTCAAGATCCGTAGTTTAGATATATTTTCTCTTCCGAACCGCGCTCCAAGAAAATTTACAAAATTTACTTCTCGTTCTACGTTACGCTTCCACCCATCGACTTTTCTTCTCGCTTAAAATTTATACGGGCAGAGACGAATATTCGCGCCGTATCGTGACCGTATAGATGAGGGTGAAACCGTAACGCTTCATCGCTGGTCAATCGATAGTTCGCGATGGAATTATAGCTATATTATACCGTTTTTAATTTCTTACCGCGATAAAAATAAAGTAACCTACACTTTGATTTAAATTTTATTCCGGAACTTGGAACCCGATCTCTCAAAATATTAAAAATATCGATTCGATGTGGTTGTAAATTAGGTTCGACGTAATGTAGAAAATAACGAATGCACTTAAGATTATTATAAACTATTATATTTATAGCTTGCATTAATCATATAAATATGATAAAACTTAAAATATTAAAAGATGCATCATCTTTGCTTGTACGGTATACACTCGTCCATGTTGGAGTGTTATTTTTGAGCGAGTCGCAATTCCCGTAAAATACGTAGAAATTTGATGAACGGTAATAGTTATAATCTCTCAAAATATTTATCTTGGTAACGATTACGTAGGAGTGATACCACTTATACGTATTAAATAACGATCTCTCCCTTTACGCGAGAGTTGGTGTACCGCCTTTGGCTGGATGCCTACTTTATTCATTTTGAAAGCCATGCGAAAGTGACGGATAGTCTGCAAAAAACTGATCTGCATAGGCTATAAATTCTTTGTCGTGTACTTAAATGCAGGTTTATGGTATCGTTTGCAATATATTTCTTTTTCTTACCGTAAGTCGGAGGATACGAAAGTCAAGGAAATTGCAACGTTGTCGAATCTTAATTTTTGTTAAGGGACATTTGAAATTTGAAGATGAAAATGAAACAACGATGGTAAAATGTTTTACGAATCAGAGAAAAATAATTGTAGATTCTTTAATTTCAACGATAAAATATACATCTATTTAGTCTTTGTGAAATAAAAAAATTTAGGTAATTTAATTTAACGATGGTAGATTTAAAATTGTTTATAAATAAGTTTCTATATATATATATTTAAAAACGCTGTCAAATAAATGTAAATTTATTTAATTATATAATCGTAAAAGGGAAACATCGTTTAAACGTTCGGACGCATTGAAAGTTTTTCCAGATATTTCACGTGCATTCTTAAAAAGTAATATAACTTGAAAGAAAATCGAAACTAAGAAAAAACTGTAAAAAAACCTTTTCTCTCTTTATCTTTGTACTTTGAGAATTTACGGAAGAGGGGAAAAAGGAAAGACAAGCTTACCGGTTTGGGAGCCATTCGACGAAGTTGGGCAGTTGACTCTTTATGTGCTAAGTTTCTCGGCATTTCGATTTTATGTTAATTTCAATTCTTCGCGTCGAATGGCCCGAGTCGAAAGAGCGCGCGAGTTCTTTTCACTTTTTCCCGCACTTTTTCTTTTAATTCAAAATATTTTTAATTCCTATATATTTCTCAAAAGAGGGAAAGATCGAAATTTTTTAAAAAATCGACGCATTTCACGTTTTATTTCAGACAAGTAAATTTAGTTTTATTATTTGGATGTTATATTTTTAAGAATAATTCTATAAATATTTAAATTTTTATTTTCAGTGCGAATAAAATATTATTTTATTTTACAAATATTTTATACGGATTCTTATCTACACAGACGTTTCCTAGAAATTTTTTAGGATAATGTTTAAAAATAATATATCCATCGTTATATTATAATTTTCTTCAGAACTTCACTAATTTTTAATAATTTACATGGAATGAATTATCAAATAATTCTAAATACGCTTTACATTTATTTTCATCGCGAAGACCATCCATTTTATAATAAAACATGAGTCGTTCCGTCCACGGACAATAAAAGTTATTATTTCATTGTTTTATATTATGTCAAAACTATAAATAAAGCACAAAGTTAATTTTAGCCGATCGTGAGATTTAAAGAATGAAACAAAATCATCGCTGCCGTAATAACAAAGTTTCGACATTTATATATTTAAACGGTTAGTAGGAGAAGCCTTGCCTTTTCGAAACTAAACTTGCGAATCGGGTGAATCCTGCGTGCTGTAACTCGTGGAAAGAAAGGGTCACGAAGGGGATGAAGTTGAGCTATCGAGCGAATAAGTACCCGATCGTCCTTAGCGACTCCGAAAGTCCAATAAAGCAAGTTTTACTTAGATGCGAAGGTACTCCCGTTCTATGATATTCGGGGCAGCCGTTTGGAAAACCAAATCAAAAGTCAAAGTCTCTCCCTTTCTCCCTTTCTTCCTTTCTTCCTTTCTTCCTTTCTTCCTTTCTCCCTTTCTCTCTTTATCTCCTTCTTAGTCGAAGAACCGTTTAAGGTAAAATTACAGCCCGGTGATATTTTGCCGATTTCCATTCGGCATTGCAACACTGCTTTCTCTTTTGGATCTGCCTGAACTTCTTTAATGGCACCGATAATCTCTCCTGATTTTTTGATAAAAGCAACTACATCGAGAGCAAGGCGAAAGTTACTTGATGTTTTTAGATTAAGAGATACGAAACTTCTTAAATTCCATTTATATTTCATTTTTTCCCCTAAAATATATCTTCCTAAGCTAAATTCGCGCAATGGTGGTTAAAAATTATTTTAAGTTACGCACGTACGAAACGATGAGATTCGAGAAAGAGGAAAAAGGAAGGGACGCGAAAGGATGGAAACATCGGATTCGCTTTTCGCGTAAAGAAACCGAAAACTTAGTTTCCGATCGAATCGCGTTACCGCATCGATGGCATATACGTATTATGCGTACGGATTTCGAAATATGATTCAAGAGAAATATTATGCTCCTATTTCGATTTAATATCCATTCGTTGAAATTATATTTGTCGAAAAAACATGATTTATTATCGTTGTATTTAATTTCTACTCGTAAAAGTACATTACATATTTTACGGAATAAAAATAAGTTTTAATTAAATGTTCGAGAACAAAATATGTCAAATAAATTAATAAACATTTATAGGTTGTTCGGAGTTAAATATGTTATTAGAATACTTAAACAATAATAATGATATATTTTTGAGTAAACGTGCTCGTAATTACTACATAAATGCGTTTACGACTTCTACATTACATTTACGTAGAGACTACTTGTAAAGGTTACCGAATCTTGTATCAACCACTCACTTTACGTGCAAAAATTTACGCAGTACATACGATTTGTCGTTAAAATCCATTAAAATATTATTTTATTTTTACCAAATTTATATACGTCATTTTTTTTAATTTTGTTTATTTAAAGAGCGAATGAAATTATTTGTAGAAAACATATATTTTATTTTTTGACCACTCTATTAGTTCGAGTAAATAAATGGTTGTACCAATAATATCGTTATTCCGATTTTCAGAACACGATAATCAATACTCTTTATTTTCCAGAATAATTGATTAATCATTGAAATAATTAATTAATCCGATCTTATGTAGACGTTCGCGTTAGTTGGGAGTAAAAACCTCGCGTAAAATGTAGATTAAAGAAGCTCTGCTTAATATTCGCTTTTGCCATCGCTTTAATTTATAACGACATCCTCCAGCTCTCGTCCCATTGATGCCTAAGCTACATTTTTGAACAGAAGTAAATGCATAAAGCACACAGGCGGTGCTCGGGAAAATGTCTCTCGGTTATTCATGGAGCTCCGGTACCGGAGCGTCTCTGCCTCCATTATCTCGCGAACCGTGCGATTGAGTTTGTTGACCGTGGACGTAGATTGGAAGAGCGAGCGTCTGCTTCTTTCTAACCGGAAGAGGGTGGTAATGAAGATTAATGGTCACTTTTCGCGCGAGGATGAGCCGCGCGTTTCGGAAAAAGCGGGAGACGCGATGAGGATGTTACATGTTTTTTAACGTGTCTTTCATGGCTACGCTTGTCTTTCTACCGGGAGATTCGACGAAGGAAGCGCGCGTTAAGAATTTCGGGATCGTTATTGTATTTTTTTTTCAGGAAAGTCTGGTACTTGGATGAAAAAGATTTTGAATGTCGATAGTTGTTGGAACGTAGACGAGCGGTTTTTGTATCGGAATATTAATGAAAATTTTTGTTGGCGAAAGTTGCGTTATTCGTATTATCAAAAACTTATCCTTCGAAATTTGACACCGATTATAAAAAATTTGGTTAAGTAGCGATAAATAAAATTTTTTTTCCACGCGTGGCTAGGTTGGTACATCCGCCCATCCGCCCATCCGACCATCCGACCATCCGTCCATCCGCCCATCCACCCATCCACCCATCCACCCATCCACCCATCCACCCATCCGCCTCGACGCTTCGTTTCGAAAATACATCATTAAGTCTCGGAAAAAAGTTCTCGCTAAGTCACTATTTCTCGCTCGTTGAAGTAAGCGTGAAAGATCATGTCTGCGGATGCCATTATCACTCGGATTTTACCCAAGTCAGGAGTATAAAGCTTACCGTGTCTTTTTCTTACACGAATCTTACATTATACTTCCTGCTCTTGTGGGATTTATTGTCTCCGAGCGAAGCGCAAAAAATGCTTCGGATTAACTCACTCTCGTACGATAACCTATTTTCAAACTTTCCTACGTTATTAATTATCTTGATATTTCTCCTATTGTTATTCCCGAGCACGCGTGCGTACATCGATCTCGGAGAGATGAGTCATCCAGTCCCAAAAAATATTTAATTTCTTTAAAAGTGAGTCCGCGTAATCGATATTTTTATTCCAATGAAAAAAGGTTAATGCCTGGGTCAAAAAATTCGAAATAAATTAAAAATAATCTATTAAAAGTATTTTATATATTAAAATTTTGAATTTATTTTCAAATCCGTTACAAATTCTGTACACCCCGAAATATAGTCGATGCTTCCTATAATTCTTCGAAATTAGTATAAAGTATCGATCATAAAATACGTGGTTTTTCGAAGTGTTAAATTTTGTAATACGATATTATAAATTAAAATAGCGATCCGCAAGCGGACGATATAGGCGAACGATCACTTTTAATTACGCAAATTTGTTTTTTTTTAATTAAAATTCACGCTTATCGGTAGATCGAAAACCGACGAAATCCCATCAAAGTCGATGAGGACGGACAAAGTTATCTTCAATGATATTATCTTGAAAGTTTGAAATATCGTCTGAGCGTATATCTCGTTTTAAATAAAGGATAAAGATACGCTACAGCGAAAAACAATTTTCACGAAGAAGAGAGAAAGACTGTCGCTTCTGAAGCCGAGCGTGAGAAATGAGCTACATTGAATGTGAAAAACGGTTTGAAATAACATCTTGAGACGTCGCGGGATTCCAATTACACATCCCTATACAAACTGCGTCGGTTGCGCTCGGCTTTTCCGTTCTTTAGTCTCTTCTTCCCCTTCGCATCGCAAAAAGTAATGTACGCTTTCGCAAAAAGAGTAGGAAAGAGAAGTTTCCTCAAGGGTAACTTCTTGCTGTTTTCTCTCTTTCGATCTTTATCTTATTTCATTTGTATTTCTTTTCTTTTCTTGAACTACAAATAATTGACAACTATAATTGAACCAAAAAAATCTTGTAAGAATTATCTTTTTTCAATGTATTCGTTATGCAGTAATAGCATTATTTGCATTTTTATGATATTTCGTTATCTTAATATTAAAAGTAGAAGATAAACAAATTCCGATCACAATTTTACCTAAGAACACGAAACCTTATTTGAATTTTAAAAAATATTTTATCTCTAAATATATCGAGATTAGCAAATGTTATACAATTTTATTATTATTTAAATCTTTATTTTTACCATTTAATTACATTTTGATTCTTTCAATTTATTATTAAATGTTTAAATTTGGAAATATCGATATCTTATCGATTATTGATTCATAATAATTTTTGATCAATTCTACGTAATGAAAACAACGATTACTGTGTTCTATTTAGTAGATTCGTTTATTTCTATATGAACATATTTATATACGAATCTAAATATTGTAATAAAATTATTTTCATCGCTTCAATTTTACAAAGAATAAACGTTGAAAAAGTATTTAAAATTATAATAAATAAATTGAACTCATAGAAATAAATAATTTTTAATTTTATTACAATCAAATACTTGGATTTCAAGAATTATATTTTAATTTCATGATACTATTTTTAATTATCCCTTTTTGAATAAGATTTCGCGAAGATTATTTGACTGATTTAGAGAGTATTTGAATAACTACTTCAATTAAATTTTTGATTAAGGTAGCGGATTAAATTACTTCTATATAAAACTTGAAATGCTTTCACGTACTTTTTAACTTTATTTATCTTAAACATTAAAAACAAAGAATCAACTATTCAAACCATGTACTTAAGCTATTTATACGTTGTAACTAGGTTATGAAGTAAATACGCAAATAATTTCAAAAGTATGTCAATTAAAGTAAAATAAAAACTTGTTGTTAATTGAAAAAGTATGCAAAAAGCAAAAACTTTAAAGTAAACTTTACAAGATGCTCTTTTATATAAATGAAAAATTTTTAAGTATCATCTTTACACTTACTTTTCTAAAAGACTTTTTAAATAATTCTTTTTACAATAATATACATTCTTTATCATTTTACATAAATTTTCTAACCTTTATATAATATATTATGATTTTATTATATCTTTTAAGTTTTTAAACTTTTGAAATATTTTTATTTACTTTACTCCTTCAATTTTACATTTATTTTACATTGTAAAACTTCTTTGCAAAATTGAATAACTCTTCGTTTATATATATACACATAAATTACATGTACCGTATTATATATAGTTTACTTCGTTAGTTCGAAAGTAGTTTCTGACTTTATCCTAATATCCTATTTCATAAATATTATCCATATTACTCGACATGAAATTTATACAGTCTTTTTTATACTATTATTATTATTATTATGTAATACAAATACTCATAATAGTCAAAAAAGTTCATCAGATTGCTATAATGTTATTTCTATAGTCGATATTATATCTAGGCTTTTAAATTTCATGTTGTTTATCCATTGCTAAAAGAATCAAATATTTTCGAATGCGTAGGAAACGAAGTAACAATAATTAATCCTACGACACGAAATCGTTCATTCGTGCATAAATTTTCATCATGCGTATCCTTTATTTCATGCATCGCAGTATTTATTATGATTCAATGTATATAACGACACATTTTATGCACGCTAAGTTTATATTTAACGTGTAGACGATGGTGAGTCATGCGCGTCTTTCATCACACGTCACACTTTATTAGATCAAACAGCATAGAAACTTCTTACTTAGGTAAATTAAATCAAGTTGCTACAGAGTGTTGACAATATATATGTATTCTTTTATGTATCCATAGCAGAGCTCGATGTCATTTCATTATTAAAATTTTGTATTCTCTATTTATACAAATAAATTTAAACACGTGATATATGGAAACTTTGAAATGAAAGGAAGTTTCTGTTAAAAGATACCGTTAAAAGATCATTTGCATAATAAAATAGATGACACAAAGAGATTAAAGCTTTTTTAACAACACAGTTCATCTTTTCCAATTGTTGCGTATTATATCGTGGATGCATGTATTGTCGACATTTAACAGTCAAAAACGCGAAAGTACCTTACAGATTCGTGCATACCGATTTTCATTACCATCGATTAATTAGAAAATTATTCTTGAAATCACACTATGTAAATAGAGGATTGGATTAAAAAACCAAGTCTCTTATAACTAAAAAAAACGAAGTGGCTTTTTCCGATTGTTCGCGCTCTTTTTCCGATGTAGCGATTTTTGCAAAAATTAGCGATTGAACAGTAAAAGTGTAATCATTAAAATATATATAGCATAGTTTGTATCGAATATAATTGAATGGAAAGAGAAGCTTTAAATAGGGAGTTACGTCTTTCGAGTAATTTTAGAGTGTCCTATGATAAAGGCAACGGACACTATAATTTGTTCGAACAAAAGAGTATTTCTTATCTTTTATAAGTGTTTGTTTACAAAAAATTATTTATTTTTATCAGTTTACTGATTTCATTTCTCTGGTTTTTGCTTACGGCGATGGAAGATTCTGTCTTTTGTATTCGTGTGAATGTATTAGTATACGAAAGTTATATTTTATACTACTAAGAAAATAAATTTGATTATCGGTTGATTCGTTTATTAGAGGCTTCTCGATATTTACCATTAGAGTGATAAATATTAAGAAGCGGTATAAATTCATAAAAACAATCAAACTTCTTCTATTCGAAACATAAATTTAAAAAAGCTTAATCCCTTCTGCAAAGATTACTTAGAATTCACTCGTTCGACTTTCTTTGGTCCTAAAAATAGATAATTCAACGTTAAAAAAAGTACTTTTAAGAAGTAAAAATTTTAGTTAAAAAGTCTATTATCAAATATTAAAATTATTAGTTTGATAGAATTAATAATAATTGCTCTCTTTACTATAGAAAACTCCCGAGATTTTAAGCTTCCTTTTTTTTCCATTGCACGAAAGCAGCAAATGAAATTATAAAGAAGTATATTATTTTACTCTGTGGAAAAAATAATTTCCTTCGCTACGAGATTAAGCAAAGGTAGAAAAAGTTTTTCGTTCATACCTCCAAAAGTCACGATACTTATCTTTTACCCTGCGAAAACGTGACGGTCATACCAATGAAAAATATATACCGAGTTGCATTAATCGTCGAAGGTGAATAGGTGCTAAACATCAACACCGAGTCCGAACCAAAATCATTGCTCCGTTCGCGTTTCTATCACTAGGGTACTATAACTACTGGATCTTGGGCGTAAAGATGCGTGATAGAGATTCCAAGTAAGGAGCTTCGAACAATAATGAGACCAACGTGACTACTATTCGTCGTTTCTTCTAGGAGTCGAAAAAAGAAATTCAGCCGCGGGAGTAGAATCCCCTTTTATGTCTTTTCGTACGTGAAACACGTGTTTGCGTGTGTGCGCGATACATATTTCGAATATAAATTTCGATAATCTTTCGAAAGGAAGCGATAATCTTTCGTGAAATTTTAATACGCCTTCGTCATATTTTTTGTAGTTGTATCTATTTTCTAGGCATGTTTCGGTAATTTAGTATAATCGATAAATATTATTGCAATTATTTAACGTTTATATTGAAAGTAAATGTACTTCATTTTTATTATCTATTGTCTATTTTTAATTTAAGTATAAACGGATAAATATTATATGACTATAATAAATTACTAGAGATTCTTTATAGATAGAGAAACAATATAAATTTAAGTACCTATTGTTTGACGCATTACTTATTTTTTATTATTTATAAGGTTGTTCCGCTATAATGTAAAATTATCGCAACGAACATAACTAGTATTTTGTCTCCATTATAAAATACGCGCACACTTTTTTTCAAGAGATCAATAGAAAATCGTTTATCGCATACTCTTAAATATAAATTAATATCCAAGTATTTGCAAAATTCTTTAAAAATCACGTTCGATAATGCAATGTTTTTATTCGAAGAGTTAACTTCTTATATACCGTAACGAAATTCGTTTTGTAACAATGTATAACTATGCGCGAATTCCATCTACGAATGTATGCACATATGTAAATTTAGTTTGATATACGTTTAGTTTGTGGGTTCGTTTAAAAAATGTACAAATATAAGGTAAATTTAGACAAGATAACGCAGGTGTTATACCTAAATGTTCATTCACGAGAAAAATGAAAAAATAGCAAACAGTAAATTTTGAATACAAAAAATAAAGAAAAAGAAGCTAATCAGTGATAATTTTACAACACCGATCTAACTTTTTAAATTTTCCAATTCGTGAATAATATAGAAAGAATTTTACAATCGCATAGAAAAAACTCTCGTTTGTTTTCTAATTTAATCAGTCGCTAATTATATTATTTATTTACTCTAACGAAGATTAATTTCATTTCATTTTTGACGCTTGTTAACGCATCGATGAAGAGACCAGCTAAAAAATGTTTTAGAGGTATCGATGACCATTCTTCAATTTATAAACTAAGTTTAATTTTGTCGTCACGAAAGCGAAAGTCAAAAATGTAAATGTAGACTCTGTAATCAAAAGAGCGTTATAAAAATATCTGGACAAGTTTAAAATTTCTCCGCAGAACTCCAAATATTGGGTCTTTTTGTACAATGCCAAAGTCAACGAATATAATAGAAATGGTCCAACGATATAAAAATCTATTGTGTTTTCGCTCTTCCCATCGAACTTACACGCACACTCGTGTCCGTTTTGTTTACTCTGTTCGTGTGCGGTGCTCGGCTTTTTTCCCTCGACTTTGTCTTCTTCTCGAATGCTCGCGTATCGACTATCGGTCGTGCAGGAAAAGCTCAAGTGGCTGAAAGTTCAATCGATATACAGCGCGTGTCCTCGAATGGCTTCTAATAGCGAGCGATTCGAAATAAACCCATTGTTGACGCGTGAAATTGGAAACTTACATTCTTCTAGACTTCTTATCGTGAGTCTTCATTCTACTGTCCCCGTCGAAATTCTTTCTACCACTCGAGACATTTCATTTCTCGCTTAATTGTCAAGATGATTTATTTCTTTCATTTTTTTTATTATTTCGTTTCTTCTACGTAACGGAGTGTCCAGATATCCGACGACTTTCAAAATTCTTTATTCTTTACATCGGCGTCCGATAATAGAAGCACTCTTAGGATCGTATTACAACGGAATCAAACGTTAGCTTCGACCCATCTTATAAAACTTATCGAAACTTTGCAAAAGACTGGTTTTTTAAAAAAAAAGTAAGTAAAGTACGCATTCGAAGATAAAAGCACAAGTGCGTATCAAAATACATTATCGTAATTACGGTGGATGACTGGATGACGAAATTCCGTACTCGTCCGCTGCTTACGAAAGTAATCGGTAGTTGAATTTTCAAGATGTAATATTTCCTTCTCCTTTCGATAACTCTTACATCGATACGCGCGTATTAACATTAGAGTCTGCGAAAAACATTCGAACGCTCGTTTATTACTCGCGCGTACCAACGTGGAAAGAAACGTTCGACACCGTAATTTCAATACGAATACCTGAAATAACCGCGATCGTGGTTTCGCCGTAGAGTCGACAAAGTTTACGGAGGTCAGAATTGTCGAAAAACAAAAGGAACGGTTGATCAAACGGCACATATTAAAAATATCGCACGCGAGTCGCATACCTTCCGCTTAAATTTCTTCACGGAGGAGATAATAAAGCCGCGGGGGAGAAGGAAGGCGGCTAGAGAGAGAGAGAGGGAGAGAGAGAGAGGGAGGGAGCGATGCTCGGTGCGGGCCAGTGAACCTGGTGGTATCGATCTGCACGTTCCACGACGCAAGTTCAGGGTCGGGCGTCGCGCTGACAGTCGAGCGCAAAACCTTCTTCCCCGTTCCGCGTCCGCCCGACTTCCCCTCTACCACCCCTCTACCACCCCCTCTACCACCCCTCTACCACCCCTCTACCATCCTCGAACCAACCCCTACCCACCTTTATTTCTTTGGGTTCTGCTATTTACCGCGAGACGCTCTTCGGGAGGATCGTTGCATCGGGAGAGAATTTTCTTTGAGCAAACGCGAGACCGAGGATTTTTTTTACTTTTTCGCGCGTCGCTGTTTACGTTGGGGTCGAGGCCGTTTATTCTTCGGTAATGATTACATCGTAAAATACTATTGTGAGTTCATTGCTGGCGTTACCGGAATTATCCTAATATTATGATTGTAACTAGCGCAACAAATTTTTTCCACGTAACGCCTTTGGTTGTTTCGCGATTGACTATTAATTGTTCGCGTATTACGAGGTGTTTTAGCGAATCGACGAGGTATAATTCGAAAATATCGAATTTTTTGAGTTTTTTCAAACGACGGAAGAATAAATATCTAAGTCGGATTAATTTGGATGTAGATTCGGTTGATACATGGTGCTTTAGTACTTTCATGCAAATGAATAGATCAGTTGTGACATTCATAAATTAAAGGTTATCTTTAGGGCGTAGTATATTCTTTATCCGATTGGATTAAATCACAACTATTCGTCAAATGTACCACTAAATACATAATTCGAATATTGTTTTAATTGAAATCAGGCGTTTGTTCTCTTCATCGATAACGCGGTTATCGATGAAATACAATTAAACAGCTATTATTTAACCTTTTCTGGAGTATGATAAACGGTTCGATAAAATTTTTTATAAATCGTTTATAATATTGACTCGTGTTTAAGTTTTTACTGTCCTGTTTTACGTAAAAATGCAAATCGAATAGTCGATTTTTACAATATTAATTGATTGTACATATAATTGTAATTGATTTTCTTATTTCGTCTTCGTATTTGTAATCCATTCGTACAATTTCGTTACAAATTCGTAAAAGTATATTTATTTCGTTTAAAAAATTTATATTTTCTATTTTAAAATTATTATTCTATTTTGAAACTATTAAGATATGTCGATTATTTTGAGAAATCGGTAAAAAATGAAATAGAACATTCTTTTTTAAATTTATGTTTTCTCAAATGTCGTTACTTTCTACAAAAATAATGAACTCGGAGAACCGTTTAAGCGAGTTATTATGCGCTCGAAGGCAGATTACCGATTTGAAAGAAACGAAAATCAGTGGGCTGGAAATTCTCTTTGGAAGTTCCATCGTCGTCTAAAATAGCTTGGAATAAACAACCGGCGAATCACCTCGCGTATCGTATAACACTTCGACGAAACGAAGTTTCCATCCAAGTCAGAATCAAATTCCTCGCTTCGAGAGACGATCTCACGGCTTAAACTCTCCACCTCCGTTTCCATTCGTCGTACTTCGTCTTCTTTCCGAAGTTTTCAGAGCTTCTTCTCTGGACTCGCTGTCTCCAAAGGAATGCGACAGGCATCGTGGAAAACTTTTTTCCAGCCTCGCTTTTATTTCTATTGCCGCGGCGAGTGATTTTTCGGGCGGTTCGTTGAAACTCTCGATAACGGTACGCGATATTCGAAAAGTTGGAATCAAGGGGATGCCAAAACCGTATTTTATTTCGATAGCGAGTTTTACCATCCGTGTCATCTATTTCTGAGCGATCGGTACTAATTCAAAAAAAATTCTTTTAATCGAGTCAAGTATCGATTTTGCTTATTCTTTATAAGTCAGTCATCGGATATTGCGTAACGCTAGCGAAATAAAAATTTATAACTTTCGAAATTCTTATGAAAATACGAACAAATATAATTGCGGTCCCGTAAAATTAATTTCATCGTATATATAATGAAATATATCTTTATATACTATACGAGAAAGTATTTATAATTAAAATTAATGTTTAATAATGTTACTTTATTAGTAACAATTATAATCTTTATTAATTAAAATGAAATACAGTACATTAAGTAATATTACATTAGACCAATTATTCAGACATAAATTGCGATGCGTTACATTATATAATCTTCATGAAAGTATGTAGTACGCGCTTTTATAGAGTACGTACGAAATCTCATTATGTACAATAATAATTAATCTAGTAAATAACGCGATATTCAATTAATTTTGTATTCGATTACGTTCGTATAACATCATTATCTAGATATAAAGAAGTCGATTAAAATGTGTATTCGGAAAATTAATATAGTACAATTAATATAGTAAAAATAACATGATAAATTGGTGATTGAAACAAATTTACTTATTTTAAGGATTACGCATACCTGACTATTGGTAAACCTTCAAAATTTATAAATCCACGAAATTTTTATTTTGATAGATAAGTAAGATAAAATTTTAAACCGTAACGAATTCTTGTAACGTAATGGTTAATCGATCACTTCCTGCGGGTGTTTTAACATATACATCGTATCGCGACTCGCTTCCTTAAAACAACAAAACTAGAATAAAATATAGCACTTTCATACATTTTCGTTTATCTGGCCCTAGTATTCTACATCGCTAGTGTATACAGGCACACGTAAATATCCGTAGGTCGGATCTCGCGTAGCGTAAACAATTTATTCGCGTCAGTAGCGACGCTCGTATACATTTCAATGTCATTTTAATTCTTGGGCTTGGAATATTTAACCCTGGCATTTGTACGCATGTTACGAAGTCGGAACTTTGCCACGTTTGATTTTTTCTTTGCGTAAATCGTCGATGTTTCGAGCTGATCCGATCCGTGAGTTTAGGTATGGGGTAAACGCGTTCACTTTTAATTTTCGTCTACAAAAGAAATCGGAGATCGTTTAACTCTTGAAACGTCGATGAAACCCTCTACTGTTTCGAATCGCTTTTCCTTTGCAAAATAAAACTTGATAGAAATTTCGTATGTATAAATGGTTTTCAATCTGAAAAATCGTGTTTGTTTCTATTTTTTTCTACAGATATGTTTTTCTCATTTTCGACCATTAATCAACAATTTTTTTAATTATAAGTTTAAAGTATTACGTTCTTCGAATGATTTGTCAATTGAAAACTGAAGATTTTTTTCTACTATTAAATCAGTGTATTTATGTATACAATTAAATGAACTGTAGGTTTCAGATGAATACCAGAACATCACACACACACACACACACACACAAACACACACACACCTGTAAGACATGGCAATTTTATAAATTTATAAAAAGGTATTGTGTATCTTTCAATATTGAAAAGTTAGTAATTATTATACTCGAGAGAATAAAATATATAACCATATTTTGAATGAATTACATATAAATACTTATTTAAAAAAATGTTAATAGTGTGAATTTAAAACATCGTTAGAAATTTAAGTGACATAAGTATACGATTCAATATTTAATATGTAAAATTGAACAAGGAAGTAATATTTTAAATCGTAAAAATCTATATATTTTAACGAGGAAAATACATTGGAAATAATTTGCGCACGTTATTGAAAACAACAAAATTGAAAATATTAAATTATATGACAATGTTAAATTTTGAATGCATGTTCCCAAATTCAATTGACAACTTTTGATCTTCGATATAATATTGTGCATTAAGTACATTTTAAGTAAACATGCAAATTACGCGAACGTACCTTTGATGCTTACTTGCAAAATGCGAAAACTAATTCTGTTTCCGTCGTCCTGAAATTCTTGATGCACTCAGCTTCCATTTAACACAGCATCGTAACATTCGTATCCAAAAAGCTTTTCCGAATATGTAAAAATACATAATAAAATTTTTGTTTACATTATTCCAAAAGCACTTTGTCCTAAATATTTTAAATTTATCATTTCTTGTTTTCTTAATAGAGCTGGTCTTTTGAAAAATAAAAATATCATTAGTCTTATACCGAAAATTAAATTGGGTATTCTGATATTTTATTCGATAAATTTAACAAAGCTAAAACATCATCTATATTTGATTTGATATTTGATAATCCCGGTAACCGTATATGAAAAAACTAACGTACATTTGTATTTTACATTGTGTTTTTGTGTTAGTATTTAAATGTTTACAAAAATTTATTGTTGAAAAATAAACTTTTAGAAATTTCAGTCTTCATTTTCATGGAATAAAAAATTATACTTCTTGAAATACAAACGAAAACATCTAACATTGGATTAAAATAACTTAAATTATTCTCTTCTTTTATGGTAAAAAAAATAGTTAAACTCTACGTATAATTTTTATTCAAGATATTTTATCTCGTCTTCGAATTATAATAATAATATGAATTGAAAGGTAAACCAAGAAAACAATAAATACATTCGCGTTAATTCCTTTTTGATAGATTCATTATAAACGACAACAAATAACGAAAAGAACAAAAATGAAAAATGAATTTCATTCCTTACGATAAACGAATAGACGAGATCACTATTAAACCGGTAAGTATAACAATATATATAATTATAATGCACCCGTAGATGATTCGCTAGACGTGGTTAAACGAAATAAGAAAGCAACGATCGTATTATTGGAATAACCGTATCAAATATATATAAAAACTTATAACGATAAATAAAAACGATAAATATTCAAAGAAAAGAAAATACGACACAATAAACGTATGGTCTACGCAACATTCGAAAAGCGTTTTTATGATATCGTTCGAAAAATCTGGCAAAGCGATGCCACAATAGCAAGAGCGAGAGGGGAAAATAGAGGAGAAAAATATCTTTGGCAAAAAGCGTAATTTCCTTATTTAAATGAGGTAAAAGCGAGCCTCCGAAGCTCCTGAGTTTGGCATTGAGCGTCTTTCTTTGGCTTCCTTTTTCCATCTTCATCGAGTCTCGCCTTGATAAAGCCGCATTATCATCGGCAAGGATGCGCCGACGAGTGCCAGAAATTCAAACGCATCCGTCGGTCTTAAATAACGAGCGTCGGCTCGAGCCTCTCGACAAACGTAATGTACCTTTAATCGCAATACAAGCTGCTTACGCGAGCGGATCGGGGAAATTATTTACGACTAGTTCGAGGATGCCAAGCCGGGATATTAACCGCTATCTTCGGCGAGAAGAGAAGCCGAGAAGAGAAGCCGAGAAGAGAAGCCGAGAAGAGAAGCCGAGAAGAGAAGCCGAGAAGAGAAGCCGAGAAGCCTCTCGATGAATATTATTATCGGTGGCAAATTGAATGAGAGGCGGCCCTTCGCAGTTCTTTGGCACACGCGAACGCGTTCATCTTGCGAGTCCGTTTTTTTTTCGAGTCCGTTTCGAAGGTTCCGGGAGGAAATTTCTCAATTTCTCAATTTCTCAATTTCTCAATTTCTCTTTTTTCGTTATTATTCTCGAGCCGCTCGTTAGGGGATGATCCGTAAACGCGAGCCGCCTTTGCATTTATGGAACGAGAGATTTATTTTTCGAAGATCGCGCGTTCGAAAACGATCCTTTTTCGCCAAAGGAGATTCGAGATCGAACGTTTCCTTGAATTTTCACCTCATTTTTTTACTCCGAGGAATACGCATAAATTTTTGTCGAAATTTTGGAAATCTTTGATTTAATCTTTGGTATGAATATTTTGAAAATCATAACATTGAAACTATTCGAAACTATGGTTTTATTTACTCGTTCCTTTCGCGATCGAGTATCGATCGAAGTATCGATCCGCGACTCGGTAACTTTTATCTAATGATAAAATTGTGCGGCAGCTATTTACCAAAACAGCATATAAATTGAATCTCAAATCGAACAAATTTCTTTAAAAATTCCTTTTTGCAGATTTAAAGAATCGTCGCGTAATAAAAATCAAAAGTACGAGTAAAAAATGTAATTGATAATCGAAAGGATCGGTAAGAAACGCAGATGTAAAGATAAATTTAAATTAGTTAAACGAAAATAGTTGTTCCGTATTTTTAGCTACAATTTAAAAAACAGAGGGTGTTCGTCCGCTAAAATCTATTGTTCTAGCTAAACGTTCATCGAGCGGCAATGATCCGAGTAGAACGGGGAATCGGTGAATTTTTTTTTTCCTCCGGTGGAGCAGCCAAAACCTCCTCTCATCCTCAAACTCGGCACTCGCTACCGATAAATTGCAGCCGTGCTCCCGGTAAATGGAAGGAAGGCTCCGACGTCCCCCGTTGCCAAAGACCTACCCTCTTTCCTTCCGCGGGTACTTCCGCCGTTTGTCATTACACGGCCACATTTTATTTATAATAATTGGTTTGAAACAGTTATGCGATCGTCCGCGCCTATGTTCGGAGCGAGGAGTTCGCGAACGCGCCGGCAATTTATAAAGTCGGGGGATTCTCCGGGTGTCTTGGGTGTTGGTCTTTTGGAGACGATCCAGCCTCGCCGATGGAGGGAGAAGGCGGCGGAGAACCTCAGTCCTTGGTCGCACCCTATTTCCTTTTCTCTTCCTCCGATCCTCCTCGTGCCGTTGCCTCCGGTTTTTTCTTTTTCCGAGTTCGCGTCTTGCCACGTCATGAGCTACGGAAAAATAATTTCGGGAATATCACGGACTTGGCTCGGAAATTATGCTTAGAAACGCTTTCCATCATCGAAAATTCGGAAGATCTTCGATGTAAACTTTTCCACGTTTTTAACCAGCGTTGGATTACTCGCCGCTGGAATCTACCATTTAATTTCGGATTGTTAATTATGATTCTTTGGCCTCTTAAGCTGCTCAAATATACATTATTGTTAAAAGCGTGACTTTATTCGCCTATATTTTGATAAAATTGTTATTTGACGTTAAAAATAAATTCATCAACGGATATTTTAGTAGATAAAATGTGTATTGCGTAAAAAATTAAGAACAAACGATAAGGAATTTATTATTAATCGAATAGTTTATACTGAATTTTTAAAAGGCTCTATCGATAATTTGATTGGTGCGTTTATCGAAAAGTTATCATTAATATTTAAATTATACCCCGAAAAAATAAGCTAGTACTTACAAAGTTCGCGTCGCAATCAATTTTTCGCGGTGATTAAAAATTTTTTGTATGCATCGCTGTATGCTTTATTTATTGTAATTCGGGATAAACCGATTGTTCTATTTTTTCTATGATTTCCATGATTTAGTTTTTCACGATATATCTACATTCGATACCAAAAATATCTTTATAAGCGTTGGTTGTATTCGATCGTAAGTGCGTTTTATACGAATACATAATAAGTATAAAAAAATGGCTAATTCGAAATGATCGCTTAACCCAGAAAAATGACTAGAATAAACCATATTTTTATTTATGAATCTTGCAACCGAGTCGCGTAACGAAAGGATTTAATTTTAATATTTTCCGCATGGAAAAACAGTGTGTTTTGTAATGTAATCCAAATCACTTACACGTATGTAAAAATAAATTTATCGAAATAAAGTACGAACGCATTCCTTTCCTCGGTTCATCCGTCAGCTTCCGGTCAGAGACCATTCCTCGTTACCCTCGTGCTTTTTTTTTTTTTGCTGCTGGGTGACGGATTATACATAACCCAGAACTGCGCACGGCCATTTTCAGAATGATGAACGAGCGTGCGTGACTTCCTGTATAATCGCGTGCGACTGCTAATCGTAATAGTAAAGTTATGTTCAGGGGAAGTTTGAAGAAACACAGACTCGACATTGGCCAAAGGGCGATTAATTTATTTGTTCGAATCGAACTTTGCGTTAAAAAATTATGTCAACCTTGTACATTGGATATATGTGGACTAGTGTCTTCGATCGGTTCTTTATACTTTCGTTTAAATATGGCGAGGCTATCGATCATCTTTTCGTACTTTCCTAACGGTCCAATAAAATATATATGCATCGGTGTAAAGGCTAAAAGCAATTTCTCTAGCTTAAAATTCAGCTTCCCGGTAAAGAAAATAGTGTTTCGTTTAAATTTAAGGATTTCGGTGTGCATATTAAATGAAAATTAAATGAAAATTCATGTAAAAATCAGTGGAAATTTTAACGAAAGAAAATAAATGAAAAGGGTAATTTGAATGAAAAAATACTCGAAGCAAGATAATTTTGTAGTTTACAATTACGTTTAATACTTATGCGCTTATAAAGTATTGCGGTATACGGGAGGATGTACATCGAGAGTTACGGGAATTTTAAGTTCTCGCTACGTTCTCTACAGTTTCTCGACAGCTTGAATAATTTGGGTACCGTAGGCGTTTCGCCATTCATAGATTCAGACTTTGCGATTCTCCTCCTTTTCTGCGTTGGTCGAATTACGTATACTTTTTCAGAGATTGCTGCGTTTTCTCTAACGCAGCATCAATTTTGTATACGCTTCTTCCGAGAAATGTCTGTCGTGTTTAATAATTTCTACTCTCCGTAACACGAAAATTTTATAATATGTACGGCTTACTCCTAGCGTTAATACTTTTAATAATTATTTTATATTTTAAAACATCTTTAGAGAATAATACGCATTTTTTAAGATGGTGTGTATCGACGGATTGAAATTCGCATAATAAATCAAAATTCGAAACTGTGATTTATGATGATGGATCAATTTTAAGATGTAACATGTTGAAAGGAAATCTATTATCGTACAGCTTCGAAAGCATTGGATTTAAATACAATCTCCGAATATTATATTACGATTTATCCATCTTATTTATATTTACGTATTATATTTTTTGAATTTCGTAATCGTCCCTAAAAAACTAATTAAAACATTGATTTCTTATTAGAATTTTCTAAATTTTATAAATATTAAAAAATTAAAAAATTTTTTAATAAATAATCTGAAGCATAAAATATTTAAATATTTTCAAAGTATTCGAATCCCTTCGTATATGTTAATTGTGTTTTCCGAATATATTTACCGATTTAAATTCCATTTCTCTATATTGGTTCGATATCAAATACGCGATATAAATCATTACATGCCACAGTTAACTAAACTTTTCTACGTCAAAATGTGTAACATTAAAAGCACTGTATATTGATTAGTTAAAAGCAGAGCTTAAACATCATTAAAGGTGGGTAACCCACGGTAATTACAAATCGATCAATAGCCGCGGAGACTTCGCGTAAACTAAATTAGCTTAGCGAGTAACTAAATAAATTTACCATTTTACATTGGTATCTAACGATAAAGAAAACAATCGATCAGCAATAATCAGCTATAACAAAAAATCGCTGGTTTCTCTGTTTTCATCTGTCTTTCGAGTATGAAACGTCTCGTAAATATTTTCGTTGCAAATCCACGAAAATCCAAATCCTTCGTCTTTTTGTTTCGCTTAAGTGAACGGTTCGTCATTTGCATAACTCACTATTTGTCTCCGAAAAGATAAAGCTAAAAAATATTAATATTAATTGTAACACCAAATATCTTTTTTATTTTCCACGCTGATGAATTTGAAAGAGTTTGTCATATTAATATTTATCAAGCTCTAGAAAAATTATTCGAAAGAACGATGTTTAAACGATTAACCGTGTTGAAAAAAAGAAAAATTTTGATTAGGTATACTTACTACTCGTTTCTGGATATCGATAATTAAATATAACCGATTACACGTGTGTAATTCATAAAAACAAAGTAAAATTTTAATTCACCTTACTAAATGCGGCTAATTTTATAATTCTATTTGTGTTTACGATATATGTATGCCGTATTATTCAAAACGTATCATTTATTTGCGTAAACAAATTTAGTAATAAATTTAATAAATTAATTTAAAAAATGTGTTGAATAATTTGCTGTCCCATTTTCGCTTTATGAGTATTGAGCTTTGTTTTCATCGAAAAAGCATCAGCGTACGGCTAATACAACATATACCGACAGAATGAATTCTTTGCTCGATTTCACATAATTTCTCATCAACGCGAAATCACGTGTTTTACAATTTTTTATTTAGAGCTTTCGGTTATATTTGACATTAAATTACAGCGGATATATGTGGAAATAGCGACGAAAAATAACTTTGCAAATATGTATGGTTGTACACTTGATCTAATTGACTCAGTCATTTATAATTTTGTCCGTATTAATAAAAAACTTAACAAAGGCATTATTACTTTTATTAATTGTATTGCATTTCAATTTGTGCAGTACTATCTCGAAGTATTTTATGTACATTCATATGTATATAAAAATATATCAACTTAAAAATTATTACAAAATATCACAATAAATTATTATAATAACGAGTAATTAGATTAAAAATGTGCTGATATTTATCAAAGTAATATAATAATATTGAAAAGTATTTCTAAGAAAATGAAATACAATTGAATACAAAGTACCGATTTATAATATAAATGTACGGAAACGTGAAAAGTTTTGGACAGCTTTTATCCATTTAATCCTCAAAGTTCACAATATTTATTTGATAAGTGTCGAACAAAAATAAAAACAATACTTTTATTTATCTCGGAGATCCCGATAGTTTATCATACGATGAATTTTTCGATATGTTCTTTTAATTAAAACCTGCTTATTCAAAACTAAAAGATCTGCGTTCGCCGAGGAGCTTCTTCATCTTATTACATCAGGGTAGATTTATTTTATATCTCAAACTCTAACTTTTACTTCTGTTGAAAGTCTTTTTTACCTTCTATTCAGTTTAACTTCGTCATAGATTTTATTTTTCTAAGAAGGAACCATTTTTATGAAAAATTGCTAGTTTCATCCATGCATTTGAGCTTTGGAGAATCAGTTGAGCAATAATTCACATTCAAATTTGTCCAAGATATTTTAAAAATTTTCTCTTTCAACTCTCCAGCCTTTAGGATCAAAAAATGTATGAAATACGTTCTTCGGGCCCAATTTTCCTTACTTTCAAGAAGTAGGATTTAAGGTCCATATAATATAAAAAATTGTACGGACATGTCTATACCTATTTTTTGGATTTTATTAGGCCAAGGCTTATAATTTTTTCTAGTAGTGTATATATGGATTTTGAATAAATATTATATTACTAATCTGTCCTAGAATTTTTTATAAATGAATAAAAAATTCGGAAGACCTCTTCATAGTAAAATACCTTAAGATATTTTAGTATATTTATACAAAAAATTTAATTTGCATATCATAGTAAAAACGAATGTTTTTTTTCGTAATACATACGTGCACTAAATAAAAACTATTTCTTATCCAGAAACCTATACTTATTTTTTATTCTTTTCGGATATCCAGAAAATTGTATGTTAATTATGGAGTAAATTTTAGATTTTCCATCTATATAACTAAATATTTTAGTTTTACGATAATCAACATTTTATACTTTAAGCTCCACTAATTATTATTCATATTCTTTATTAACACATTCAAGAATCTAATATTAATGTTTAATATATTCGTGGTTAAGAATATACATGTATAGGTCATTGGTAGTCGGGTATCAATAGGCATAATAAATTTGATACTATAATAAAGACAAAAATAATGACATCGTTACGTTCACCGAAGATAATAATATAACTTTGTGTATATTTTAAGCGATTATTTCATCATTCTATCTAATTTTAAATTACTTATCGTATATTCTAATAATATTGCTCGATCAATTATAAATATTAAATTTATTATGTAGTGAATTAAATTTTCTAATATATTTTCTTTTCTTTCAGGTGAGTTATAAAATTTATTCTCCTAGTTCTGTTCTTTGATACATTTAGGTAAGTTTAGTCAAGATAAATAATTCCTCGATACGCATTTATTAAAAAATTTAATATATAAATTTTTCTACCGGGAATTTTGAGAAAGTAACGTATCTCAATGAAATCTATCAAAGTAATTAAATTTAATAAAAACCTTTCCGTGATTTCATTTATGCGCCTACCTTTGAATTCGAATTTCATAAAAGATCGGGAAACTCTTTCAACTTTATTAAATGGCGCGTAATTCCTTCCCAGATATCGAAAAATACCTTTCGCCACTCGAAATAGGTCGGCATTTCGGTTTTCGGTTGTATCGTTTATACGGTTTACTACAAATAGTGAGCTAAGTATGAAGAAAACAGCAAGCTTCGAAAAAGTGAGCCCGTCTCGTAAGTTTTACCTAATAAAAGCTCGGCTTTGACCGCGTTCCCGTGCCTTTAGCTCCAGATGCGCGAAGAGGAGGAGAAAGTCGCCTCCTCGGGTCGCGGAGACCGAAGGGATAGTCTCCGTCGACGTTATTGCTGATCCCGGGGATTTATGGGACGAGGGACTCGCAGGCGAATGCACGCGGCTCTTTAATTATGTGTGCGGCTGTGTGTTAGTGTCTGAGCGCCTGCGCGAATGCATACAGTCGTGCTAAGAATGAATTGGCGAATATATTTTACGCTCGAGGTGCGACGTCGGCGGAATTTATTCCTTGGTCCCGACGTCGTCGGGAATATTGCTGTTGTCTGGGAAGTAGAAAAAACTCACGAAAATACTTTTGGCTGACCTTTACGCGTTAACTAAATTATTTTGCATTGTGCAAGGTGTGTTTTTTTTTATTGTGTATTAGCCTTAACAAATAAAAAATTTACTTTTTACGACTATCCACGAAAAAAGATCCGAATAGAAAATCACGAAGTCATAATTTGCTTAAATTCTTTATATTTAAGCCAGAACTCTTCGTACATTTTATTTTTCAACGAATTAGCGAAATTTCTATTCTTTAAAATAAATGTATTTTGATGATACTATGTACTTGTACTTTTTTTTTATAAAGTTAGGTATATAATTAAAATAATTTAACTATAAACTAAGATATATAATTCTATTAAAATATTATGTATTCTATGATGTTCTACAATTGTGCATTTATTAAAAAAAATACTAAACAAAATATATAACGTAATTCTCGTACGAAAAGACAACATTGAAATGTAACGACGAAAAATTATTTTTTAAATAATTTTGAAAACTCGATGGTATTCGAAAGCATAATGTCTTATTACGATAAAGAAAAGAATGTAATAACAAGAAATAATAATTTATACGAAGTGCATACACCATGTATGAAAATAACAAGCTGTACAATAAATAATTTGCAGTAAGAATTTTTTAATAAGTTTTTCTTTTTATTCGTCTAGATGTCGTATTCGATAATCCAAATGTAATGAAAGGATTAGTGCGATTTCTAATTTTGAATCGGTTGCGATGATCTTTTTCGATCATCGGTAAATTTTCGGAGTTGCAAGTTTAAAAAAATGGATACGAATCGCTAGACTCGTAAAAACGCATTTATCTCGGTACGAAAATTGGGACGCACGTAGAAACGATCAGCGATTAATCAGTGGGCAAGAGCGGGGCGGGAAATGCATAGCAGAGTTAAACTATCGCGTCGAAATTTATGGTTGATTCGTATTTCCGCGAGCGAGCGAACGTCCATCTCGCAATTAGTCGGCGTCCGATCAGAGGATCGATTCCCCAGGATGCTCCCATCGTAAACACGTCGGCTTACTTATGTGTCGACGTACCACGAATACTCAGGAACACCCACGAACACCTACGAACACCTACGAACACACGTGTCTCCTTTCCTCGGCAGTTAAGCTGTGTTCCGAGGTTGCCGGTGACGTCCGGATGCTCGACCGTTGATCCAAGACACGTCAACTCGTTTTCTGGAGTCGACTAGGCAGGCGGTCTACTTACAAGAGTCGTTCGCTTTAACGCAAACTTGTGGCTCCGATCAAGGATCAATTGATTACGTTTACGTTTCTAGGTGTTTATCGTTTTTCAGCTCGACGAATCTCAAATATTATAGGAATTTAAGTGAATCTTACGTAAAGTGTTTTACTTTTACGGATTATAATATTACCATAAACGATTATTATTATTTTTAATGTACCGTATTTGTACTTATTTCGTGTAAAATTACTAATTTAATCAAATATGAACATTTCGTTACTTACGTAAGTTTACAAAATAAGATACCGTTGCAAAGAACATACGAAAATTATTTAATATTTTTATTGAAATGGGATTAACTTCTTATATAACGTGAAACATTGTTTTTTAACGTAATTTGTTCTATTCTGTATTTGTATTTACTTATCGTATTGGCATAAGCTATGAATTTTGCGTTTACTGATATAATATATGATCACTGAACTACTTAGCAGTTTACGTTGATATGTTTGTTTTATTTTATTTCTAATCGTTACCTTATTATTCGTCGACATTTCTGAACAACGTATCCTCGTTTTGTAATTACTTTTATTATTTTTTATCAATTTTAATATATAATAGTGAATTTATCAATATTTTATTAATACAATAAGGTTTAGAAATTTTAGTTATTTATTAAATAATTAATTTTAGAATGAAGAGAGTAAATAGACATAATCGCTACATATTATTAATATTAATTAAAAATTATGACAAGGATGTTTAAGTAAATTTGCTATTAAGAATATAATTGTATAAATTGCTAACCTATGTTATCGAACTTCGCGATTATAAACCGAATCATTTCTAAAACTTAAATTGTATATTTATAACAGTCGTGTGCTAAAATTAAAAAAATTTATAACTATTATAGCAACTGTAAATTTATAACTAGTTTTAAGTCTTATTTTTAAGGTTATGAATTTCACAGACTGAATTATCTTAGGATTCACTAGATAACATCGCCGTAATTTTTTAAAATACTATGAATCCACGGAAGATGACTCGTGACTCTGGTATGAACGTTTACTATAGATTCACACTCCTTGAATGTAAATGCAACGATACCGACTAAAGTATCATTGACAGTTACCGGTCCTCCCGAATCTCCCTGAAAACAAAAAAAAATATGTACACGAATGATACAACTTATTGACTTGATTGTTAAGATCTAATAGATGACGCTTACGTAGCAAACTTGTTTTTCATATTTAGTTTCCGTGCACAGATGTCTCTCAATAATTTCATAATTGTATTCTTCTTTTACCATTTTTTGACAAGTCTCGATATCCATCACATAGGTTATCATGTACTGCAGAACACACGATTCGATTGACCTTGGTGGTGGTTCTGCGCCCTGTAGTATTAACAAAGATTTTGTTAAAGATTACTATTAACGAGTACGATAATGAAAAACAATGATAGTATGATAAGTTATCATTATGGAAAACTTACTTCTATAGTTCCCCAACCGGATATAATTGCCCATTTATCAGCATACATTTCCAAACTATTTGCCGGTAGTTTAATTTTACTAATGAGTGGAGTAAACTTTATTACTTTTCGCGTACGTAAAAGGGCGATGTCGTGACCTTTTTTCTACAATTTAAATTAGATAAGAGGTTTCGAAGCTTTTCCTTAAAAGTCAATGAAGAAAGTGATTTAGAGAATGAACTCATTGATGCATAAAAAATTGATTTACAAATATTCGTGAGCCTTTGGATATTGACTAGTCGCGCGAATTTCACGCATTGATCTAAAGAGACATTTAAGAAATAATGTATAGAGGATTTACTCTATCCAGTAATAATCGGAGTAAATAAATGGGAGTAGCGTTAAGTTTTTCAATTTATAAGTTTATATTGTATCCAAATAAAAACTAAACTCAAATTATATATTTGTACAAAGATATGTAAAAAGATAATTATACATATTAAAAAAAATCGATTTAATTAAAAACGATAAAGAAGCGATTTAAAAAATTCTATTAGAAATCGGTCTTACGATATTTTAGTCAAATTAAAGTAAAAGTGAAATATATATATAATATACATAGAGAAGAAGTACAATTATATTTAGACCGATCGATCCGAAAATTTATAGATGATATTAAATTTAATTTAAAAGACGCGTAATATGATAAAATATTTGAATAAATTTAGTACAACACTAAGAGAAGAGACGTTTTGCGATAATAAAGGAATATATTTTGAACCATTAGGTTTCAATTTTTTATGGAACAAATGTGAATGTTTCGATTGGAATATTTCAAGAATGATACAAAATAGAAAAAATTACTTTAAAATGCGAATGAAGCGAATGAATTGTAAACTCGAATAATATTAACTTACAGTCCTGTAATCATTATGTTTTATATGCTTCAATATTTCATAGAGGCCTTCAGGTTCATGCGGATACGAATGATAATTTCCAACTTCTATGTAAACTGGTATGTATCTAATGTATGACCAAAATGAAAGAATGCTTTATGCTTAATACAGATTCGAAGTTAACAAATTCAATGCTACCTTGCAATACAGTGAGCCGCTGTGAGAATCCAGCGCTCGTGAATTATCGATCCACCACATAGAAAATGTTGGTCCTTTGTCAATAACTTAGCTTGAAACGGAAACTGATCCTTCGATGCAGTTTCACCTAGGATTATTTTATGCCTTGCAGCTGTAGATTTATAAAAGTGACTATTATTACATATACAAATTTGTATTTTTAATTTATTTTTACGATTTATATTTAATAATTATACGTTTTAAATACATAAAATTAATAATAACCATTGAATATACAAGCTTTTAAATCATTTTTATTATGTGACTTAAACTATATAAATGGTAAAAATTTAAGTTATAACCTTGAAAAATATACTATAGCTAATTAAATTATAATAAATATAATGAAAAAGTTCGTAGACGAATAAAAAAACAAATGCAGAAAAATAACTTTAACAAATTATATACCACATGCAGTAAATGCTGTACATATTAAAAATAACAACCATATATTCATTTTGTATTAAAATACGTGACTAATGAATCATTGACAGAAGAAGATCCCGTTTTAAAGCTCCTTTCATCCTTGAAATTATCGAAGTTAAAATAATATTGCAGGAAAGTAACCGATAATAGCCAAATTTATGTAATACATGTTATGTATTTTACATTTTTGTCATTTAAATTACGACTCTAAAAATAATAAAATGAACTAAATTTATATTTATGGTACTAAGTTTTCAAAGTTTATTTTATATTTAGTATTAAAATAACATTTTTAAATCATATTTATTATTATATTCAAAATTTACATAGAATATTAAAACTAATTTACATTATTATTAGTTAATAGAAAAACGTTTTTTACGGTATTTCTGTCTAACTAATTAATTCCATTTACTTAAAGTATAAAATGTAAACTCATCGATGATTTAATTTAAATATATTTGTTGTCTTTTCAATAATATATACTTTTAATAAATAAATTCTACCTTCAAATAAAAAATAATAGTTATTACAACTACATTTGATTTTATTAAATAATTCAATTGTACCTCATATTAAGATTCGATAAATATATAATATTTCTTGATTGATTATACCAAATACTTCGAAGGAATATCTAGAATTTTTAAAATAATAAGTTGTAATAATCATACCTATTATAATTATAATAACAGTGTTATTCAAATAATTATGAAAAACGTTGCACTAGAAATATATTCGATGTATTCGCGAAATAAAATTTTTACATTACGGAGAACGACTACGACTGTAATTATATACAATAAATCTAATAAAACAAATAAATATTATTATGAATTTCAAGCATATATTAAAAAATTTAATAAGATGTAAATATTGATTGAAGAATTTTTAACTATCGATAATATGTTGACAATTGACAAAATAAATTATACTAGTACTTAATACTAGTTAATCTGTTTTTTTTGAAAAATTTCTAATATTAAAAAATATTATTAATATTTCGACTTGCTTTATCATAAAATTTCAATCGTGTTTCTTCAATAATTTATATTTGCCAATTATAATATAAAACGTAAAAATGAATAGCATCAAATTTATTCATTGTTCGAACATCTGATTTATAGAAGCATTTTATATACATATTTATTAAACGTAACAAATATCATTTTGATCTAATATTTTATTTAAAAAGAAACTATTTACGTTCCGAATATCTTATATTAACAATCTCGATATCGTTATTCGTAGTAAAATATTTGATATATCAAATTTTACAGTTACATTGAAAACTACTAAATTCATTCATTGCTGTCGACAAGTATTGAAATATTTGACGCGAATCAGAATTTTATGATTACTAAATGATAACTGATAAAGGATTAATGCATTCCGTTTTATGACAAATATTCATTTATATAAACCTTTTCCACATTATTGTCTTTTAATATATTATGTAGAATAACTCCTGTAAATAAAATAATATTTAATTCTTTAAGATACTTCGTAATAACTATCGATAATAAATATATGAAAATTCATAAAACAATAAACAATAGAAAAGATATTTGCTTAGATTAATATATTCCATTTTTAAACATATTAAAACTTCATTATTTATTACTTATGCATTTATTTTGTATAAAAACACAGTAAGATTACATTCTTAGATTTGCATAACTTTATATAACGTATCTTTGTTTAAAATAATAAATCATTTTTATTATTTTGAAATAAAATGGACATATGGAAATTATTCACGATAAAATCTAATAAATTTTTAATACGGATATGTACTTAGTGACGTAACGAATTTCCTAAACTTCAATCTCAAATACTATTTACACAAAATAATATGCAAACTCATTAATGACTTGTTCTTAGACAAGTTGTATGCAGAGATTGTATTTGATTACCACATTTATTTAATTTACTTTCTGTATTCTACATTGAGATAAGAACGTTCATTCGGTATATTTTGGAGCGCATATATTATTCTTGTACATAATTTGAAATTTATTATCGGATTAGTTTTTCATAATAATTATTTTAGAAATCTTAAGATATTGGTCGTTTAAAATATTTAGCATTATAATCAGTTTTAGGTGTTTTTTAAACGTTGGGTTTAAATTTATTTACTTATCTTATTATGACTTCAAAAAAAATATTTATTTGGTAGATCTATAGACAATATTATATTTATATTAGATGACATTGATTCTAAGCAATCTTTTTTATCTTTGGAATAACGATTTTTGTTGATGATCGAGCGACACAGGTATTAAAATGGACCTTCGATATAAAAAATGTTACATAGAAAAAAACTATTTTAAAAAGACTAGTTAACGTAGACCAAAGTTAACCTTGTAGATTAATTTTTAATTATATTTAATTATAAACCAACTATTAGTTATTTATTATTTATTTAGATAAGGTAAGCTTAGGAAATATAAGCCACAAATCAAAATTTTATAAATTGAAATTAATTTTTTGGGTAAATATATGTTTTATTTGCCGAAGTTATTGCTTTAAAAATCGAAGTAAATACTGGAAAAAATATGTATTTATTTGGACTCTTATTTCAACGAGAAAGAGTATTATTTGTCGTATAGAAATCGTCGCTTTGAATTATCGAGAAAATTAAGAGTTTCGTGTGATCATGACTTGGGTACCAGGAAACTATACACAGAACTGCAAGTCACAATTGCTAATATTTTTAGCCACCTTAGTGCAAAATTTGGGACGCTCGGATGATATTCGTAGTCTTGGAACGAGTCCACTAGAAAATGCTTCGAATCATTATGAAAATAAATTCGATTTCATTATCGTTGGAGCTGGAAGTGCTGGATGTGTTTTGGCGAATCGACTCAGTGAAATAACCGATTGGAAGGTTCATAAATATATTATTCTTAGATATTTATAATTTGAATAAAAATTTTCATTATTTCGTTTTAAATTACGCAAATATTTTCGAGTGCAATAAGGCGCCAATAGACGTATATCAGATATAGAATCGTAACTTCTCGCACAATTTATTTAATTTTTTCACGACATACATACAATTATTTTGTATATGTAATCATATGTAACCTTGCGTTCTATCAAATTATACATTATAGATATTACTACTAGAACTCGGGGATGAAGAACCAAACGTTGCGTCTGTACCGGGATTCTGGCCAATGTTACCGAACAGTAACGTTGATCAAGGTTACTACAGTCAGCCTGAGCCGGCAATATGTGGTCTATTCAATATGACCTGTCACATACCTGCTGGAAGGGTTATGGGAGGAAGTAGTACCATTAATAGTATGGTTTACACGCGCGGAAATAAACAGGATTACGATGGTTGGAAGAGATTTGGAAACGTTGGATGGGGTTACGACGACGTTTTACCCTACTTTGAAAAATCACGGACTCTACTAAGAGATTCAAACGTACGTTAAGATTATAAGAGTATATTATAATTTCGTCATTCCGATTCCGTAGAAGTTGATCAAAGCTTCTAATTATATTTTTAATAAATATAATTAAAAATAACAACAAAAAAGTAGCAATCGTTTGAAACGGAATATCAATTTTACACTACTGAAAAAATGTTAAACTAAATTAATTCATTACCATGATTTATCTACATTTTTACGAAATACTTTTTTCTAATATTTCGACGTACATGTATTTATTAAATTTGAACTATTTTAAAATTTTCTTGCCTTATTAGGCGAAAAAACAAAATTATTTTATATCCTACATTTATATGGTTAATTATATAACGTTATTTATTTATGTATTTTTAAATATTATCAATATAAAAACATTCGATGCCATACTTGAATGAATTAATAAAACTAAAAAAATTTAAAGTATACAGTAAAATATAAACAACTAATTTAGAACGAGTATTACACTTTTTTTATTATTAACTGTATAATAATATTATGTTAATGTCATTTATTAGATAGATAATATTTTTTAAAAACGGTCCTTTTTAAAATATAAATATTTATCGGCTATTATTCGATAATATTTTTATCAATTTATATCTTACACGTATATATTAATATTCTAAAATTTCTCTAATTATATATTCTTAAAGGTAAATTCTTTTTAATTCATTTAAAAATCTTATAACTAGATTCAATCGAAAAGTGCGGAAGAGAATGAAAAAAAGGGTCACTTGAGCGTTGAAACGCTGCCTTATAAGGATTCCAATGCCCAAATCATAATATCAGCTTGGGAAGAAATGGGGTTAAAGCAAGTGAATTACAATTCGAATATTCAACTCGGTGTATCGGAAACACAATATACCGTATACAATGGATCTCGAAAGAGTACCAATAAAGCTTTCATCAAACCCATTCGGTACAGTAGAAAAAATCTCGTCATTAGACCTAATTCTCAAGTCACGCGAATCCTGATTAATCCAAAAACTAAGAGAGCCGAGGGCGTGGAGTACATAAACCTGAAGAAAAATAAGAAGATCAGGGCTTACGCTCAAAAGGAAGTTATTGTATCGGCGGGTTCGATCGGATCCTCGAAGCTTCTGATGTTATCGGGTATTGGTCCGGCTGATCATCTCAAAGAGGCAAACATCAAAATTATGAAGAATTCTCCCGTTGGCCAAAATCTTCACGACCATACGGTACTTCTTCCCTCGTCGTTCGATATACCAGATAAATCCAAAGTACCAACGAGTTTTAAGCAAGTGGAAAATGACATGTTCGATTGGATAAAGACTCATCGCGGTCCATTGTCAGGTATGGGTTTACAAATGGCCATAACTTTCCTCCAAACGTCTTTCGAAAAGCAAGAAGGTGTTCCGGATATTCAGGTTGGCTTCTCCGGAATTTTATCCGAGACGAACAATTGTTCCGAAGCATTTTCATCGATATCGGCGGCCTACTACGATCGATCCAACGCGTTCATCGTTTTTCTGAATCCTAAAAGTCGAGGTTACGTTAAATTGAACGTATCGAATCCAGTACGAAGCAATCCGTTGGTTTACTTGAACAGTTTAACGGACGTCGAAGATGTTCAAAGACTCGCGGAGGGAATGCTAATTACCGAAAAGCTTGGAAACACCGAAACATTTAAAAAGAATGGATTTTTCGTAAAGAGAAGAAGCGGATGCGAAGAATTTGCAATGAACTCTATAGAGTATTTCAAATGTTTTACGAGAACGTATTCGATAACGGGATATCATCTTGTTGGAACGTGTAAGATGGGTCCGGAAAACGATCCGAGTGCAGTTGTTGATCCCCGATTAAGAGTATACGGTGTTAAAAGTTTAAGGGTCATCGATGGTTCGATAATGCCTCAAATTACGAGAGGAAATCTGAATGCGCCTATAATAATGATAGCTGAAAAGGGCAGTGATATGATTAAACAAGATTGGTTCTATTGATACGAAACTCATAGAATAATAACTAATGACACCGAAATACTGAAACTGAATGCAATAGATGTTATAAATTATGTATAATATTATTTAATTTTTAATAAATTGTTTTTATTTGAAATAAGAATAGGTGCAGTCATACTTAATTATAATTTATAATTATATAATTAATATATTATCTACATAATAAATATAATGTACATTAATTTATTATTATATAATTTTCTCGAAAAATTATTAAAACTGCATGTATAATTTTTTTCGTTTAACTAATTTCTAAATTTCTAAATTCACGCGTATCCGTAACTATAATAAAATAATGACATGCTCGTAATAGATGATACAAACAGTTGAATTTTAAAAAAATAAATACTATGCGTTTTAAATCTTGTATTTTACTAGATTGCATAAAAAAATTTGAAACCTAAAGTATACTTACATATAAAAATACTAAATTTAAGCTCACGTATAATCAGTGATAATTGTATTTTTATATATTTATAATTATTTTTGTTAATTCGTTTGAAATATTTAAATCGCAAAAATTTTAAAAATGTCTTAAACGTAAATAAATAAGTTAATATTGGATCGTCGTTAAAACTAAAAAAAGCTGCAAAGAATAAAAAGTAAATTCAACGAAAGTAACTAAAATACATCGGATAAAAGATTTCATGGTATTCGTTAGTTTAGAGTCTGTAAATTTTTCAAGGTTTTAACGTTCAATATTGTATAATTAATATTTTAGCTTCTCCTATACTTAATTTATAAGTGAATTTATATATGTCCCGTTAAAAAATATTTTCAAGTTATAATTATTCAAAAATAAATCTGCGATATGCGATATATTTAAATGCACGTAAAGAAGTTTAACCATTTTTCATAACGGTATACATTAATCTCGTATTCCTACTTTATATATGTGAAGGAGAGCTGGTGGGATTTCGAATGAAGTTTCGTATGATTTAAAGCTGTACTCCGAGCTTTAACTTACAAGTACGGTTGGAGACATTTTCATCTCACGTAATTCAACACTTTTTTATCTACGTTTCTTTTGGATATATAATTTCATATGACACTGATAAAAATTAATTTAATAACTTCGTTCTATTTCTATAAATTAAATAACTTTCCGTCCGAGATTCAAATATACGAACTAATGGAATTAATAATTGGATATAAAACGAATAATTATGATTAGAAATAACATAATTATAATCGAATGCATCGTGAAGAAATAATATTAAAGGTCCATTCGGATATATTTCAACTTGTAAATTAATGTAGTATAATTAACGTTATCTAGGTAAAATCCGACCGAATAATTATCGCGTGTCATCTAAGGTACATATTCACGAACGTATTCACGAACGCATTCGTTCGATGTCTATTAACTCCAAGGCTTCTTATATAAGTACAACTTTTACGATGTCTATATTTGTTTAGAAAAATGTATATTTAGTTTACGGTCATTCGCTAAAATACTCCCGTAAAAAGATAAATTTTTCATAACGTTGTCGTTCGATGAAAGACGATTCGTAACGAGGAAGAATTTATTTAAGTAAATAGCGCAAGATTAAAAGTTCGATACGATGTTCGCAACGCGAGCGATAAGATTCGGATCGTTCGTGTATTTTTTGTATTTTTTGCGAATCGCGTCATAAGGCTAATTAATAGATTCAATATTGTGAGAACGTGATCGGAAGAGCAATCGACTATGGCACACGGATAGATTCGTTATTCCAAATTTTTCTCACTCGCTACATTCGGACCGTAATAATAACAGAAGCTTATCGGCAAAAAGAGAGATGTACGACTTCCTCCGGATCCTCGACAGACTCGCTTATTTAAATGCAGTGCGAAAAGATAGCAACTCTGTAATTTTCTACACGCGGAGCGAACTCCAAGCTGGTTTCAAAGATAAGGAGAGTCTATAGTTTTATTCTATTGCTAAGTAACCTAACGCGAATATAAAAATTAGAGCATTTTATTATGGCATTGACGTTCGGTAATATAAGCAAATCAATTACTTGAGATTTTAAACCGACCGTTATTTTAAAACTAATGATAATATTTTTAGTTTAGTTTAATATTTAAAATATATGCAAATAATTGATGTGAAAAATTTATAAAGTGGAAATTAAATATTATTCGTTTATAGTTATATTTTTAACGCTTTCGTAAGAAGTTTGAAACTTGAGCTTTTGTCTATTAACAAAATCGATGGATTAAATTACGAAATAATCAAATATTTTAGTATAAGGATTAGACAACAATTACTAATATATGCACATATTTATTTATTACATTTATATATAACCAAAGTCTCTAGAATCGAACTAATGAACAGTTTCACTTTAATTGAACTGTTAAAATTTCATTTTATACGTTGTACATCGAAGCAGTCTATTAAATAAGTTAATGTATAAATAACAAAAATTAAATGCCTACAACACATAAATATCATACCACCTGGAAAAATAAATGAGAAATTAATTTGCGATTAAACGGAATACGTTTCAAAAATATTTATGTACGAATTCGCACATAAAACAAAATCATATTTACATAAGAAGATTATAAAATATAGTCTTTAAAATAAAAAAATAAGTTGTTATAAAATTCATCGTTTTCTATATTTCTCAAACTCATCGTAAAAATTAGACATATCGATAGTACCAAGGATTAATTTAAAAATGATTATGTAACATTCAGTTTATCGTTAATTCTTTTCTTACTATAAATCACTTTATTTATCAAGTCCTACCGATTCTCGAATAACGACGTTGAATTCTTATCGTATTGTCATGCGTACGACCTTAATTTTTATAGGAAAAAGCAACTGTGATAAATATCAGCTTCCGTATTTGAACATTTTCATAATTCTATATCAGTACAGTTTACGCGTCATATTGTTTGTTTAAGAATATGTTAAAAAATATGCGGTAATGACAATAAAAATGAAGGTCTGAGATAAGCGTGCTATACGAACGGACTTTAGAAAAGTATCTACACTAAAAAACAAATATATGTCAGAGATAGAAAAATTATAGTGAATTGGGTAATTTTGAATTTTAAGTGTAATATCAGAGATATACACTTGTAAGACTGATTAGGGATAACGGTATTAAATTATGTAATATTTAAAATACTTATACGATAAATCTAAAATGAAAATTCAAACAGACGTAATTAAAAACTAAATGATTGAAACGTACATTGTATATAAAAATTAAGGACAATTTTAACGCTTTAGTTCAAAATAATATTGCATTCCTATAATAATATTGCTCTAAGAGCGAAGAACATCTGTGTTTAATTTAACGAGTATTTAATTTAAACTTCTTTTATCTTATTTCGGAACGGGTCTAACGTCTAAATGTTCCTAGTACACCTAAATTTGTTACGTAGAGTCGATTAAAAAATTAACGTCATTGGATATAATTAAAGAAAAGTATAACGATGTTTGCGAATAATCGCATAATCATCAGAATTTATTATAATCAATATCGAAAACATGTTTTATATCATACAGATAATTTAGATATAAATAAGAATTTAATTGCAATACCGTTTCTAAAATAATGTAAATTTGACCTTTTCTTCTTATGCTCTATTATCGAGCATTCGGTCTTAGAATTTACAGGGAAACATCGCTTATCTAAATTTGATATCCTTTGATTGATTCATTATGAATAATTCATAATCGTAGAATGTTTTACTTCGGTTATAATTCCCCAATCGATGTCAAATGGTCTCGTAAATTCTTTCATATTCATTCTCCACCGCGAAAGTTGCAAAGAGTCGAAAATATAAAAGCCATCGCTTGGAGCAAGAAGTGGATGTAAAGAAAGCATATATGAGGATTCAAGCCAAATTAGCATTGAAGTGCGAGCTCGAGAATTAATACGCTTGGTAACTCCGTGACAGCCACCCTCTTTCAGACCAGCATAAATATGTAAAATAGGGTGTGTTCGTACCGACGATGGCTATGACGGCAACTGCGATGAATGCGGTTAAATATTGTCACGACATGTCAGCCAAACCATGCGAACAATGTGAGCAACTGTACTCGACTTCTTTACACTGCCTTGTTGCATTAATTAATAAAAATCCGAAGAAAACTGTATTATCGGTAATCATTTCTGAGCATTTTAACTTGCCGAAATGTTATTTTAAGTCATGAACGCTTGGTTACAATTTCTTTAAATTAGTTTAATTTAGGAAGAACTTGATTTTTAAGATTCATTCTGTAGCATTGTAAAAATAACTTTGTCTGTACAGTGAACACAAAATCATATTTTCACGACTTATGGATGAACTTATGCGCAAAACCGATTTAAATAATAATATCGATTCTCGAGTATCTAAGCTTATGTGTCATAGTTGTAAAAAAAACTGAAAAAAGTTTAAAATATAGGTATATTTGAATAATAAATTCTATACGACTTAAAAATTTATCCTATGACAATTATAATAATTAAAAAAATAATAATGTGTAAATGTGTAATTATGTTTCGAGTAAACGGTGAACGGAATATTGATTCGATAAAATAAATGCCCGTGAAATTTCTAAAAATTTTAATTTTATTCTCGAGCTGTTTTAAATATACGATTTTTTTATAAAACATAAAACAATTGATATAAAAGAATTTTCTATGACATACTATTCATAATATTCGGTAGATTATTGTTTTAACGTTAGTCAGTTTATATCATTCTGAAATTTTTTGTATTTCCTTTAATACGATAATATAACAATCAACGTATATCTTATTGAAATTAAATGAAATTTTTATATTTAAACTTTTTATCTAGATACATGCGATGCAAAAAATGTTTATTTTCGTTTTGTTTGTGACAGATTTTAACGAATAAATGGTAACAAATGAATAATTTCCATTGTATTCATGAAAAATACGGATTTTCCTTCTAAAACTAGAAATGATAAAAAATAAATAATATAATAAAAAGTTAGATACGGTATTACTTATTTAGTATATCCTATGAAATTTTAATTTATTATAAAAACTAGAAATGAATATAAATTTACTTTTGATAGTCGGAATTCATATTCTTTTAAATTTAAACTTTTTTACTCTTTTATTTCGAGGCATTAATCGAGTAAAATTAAAATATTTTTCAAAAATACTTATAATAATTTAAGCTATCGTTGATATAAAAATCGATATTATGAGAAAATACCTTTTTATTCTAATTATTTTACTATCGTAAATTATAGGTAGTAATTTCGTATTCGAAATAACCGTGAAATATTTTTTACAATAAACTGTTTTTAATTCAGCCTGTATTATATAAAAAATAAAGAACAATAAATATTTCGTATCAACCATTACTTAGATACCAATATAAAATATTACATTATTAAACTGCTTTTGTAATTGCAAAAATGAATTATATTTGAACTATAACGTCAAAATCTTCAATATTTTATTCTGAGCTATTGTAGATTAATTTCTTAGACCTTAAGCTTAGGCTTCGTCGAAAACTATTTCGAATGTCAAATACTTGTCTTTGCGCGTAGTTTTGATTTCTCGCCGACCTACGTAAAGTTCGTCAAGAAAAATCCCTAGATGTTCTTTAAAAAAAAAATATCTCTTCTCTTCTTCACCAATTTCGAAATGAATAAAAATTTGCTGTGCGTGTTTTAAAGTTGATTAAAAATTTATAGATTCAATAATTTTTAAAAATATCTTTCAAGTAATTGAATTTTTTATTAATTATATAAGAATATATTTTAAAAATTATAAATTTATGGATTAAATAAAATTTGGAAATCGTAAATAGACACATTTAAAGCCTTTCCGTAGTAGCAATATATTTACGAGTGATAAACAAAAGGATTATTCCTCGCGAACAATTGTATCTCGTATTTAAAATATTTATATAATCGAAAATTGTTGCTCGGAGCATCGATCGTAGTAGAAAATTGGCTATCAACGAAGGAAAAAAATAGTTTCCACGTTAGCGCGTTTACTTTTTCGGAGCATCCATTATCCAGAATCGCAGCGTAGTAAATAAAGATAATCTAAAAGAACTTTATTCGGCATATAAATGTTTTTCTTTCAAATTGAAAAACAATTCTAATTCATTTTTTCGTTTACATTTGTGTAGCTCCTCGCCCTCTTTTACTTATAGCAGCGTTTGTCCGTTTTTTTTCATTACTTTTTGCCTTCATCCATCCTCCTCTTAATTTAACTGCGCCTCTCTCCGACCACTCGTTTTTATCTCTGTCCTAAAGCGGCTGCGCTCGACGTTGGCTCGACATTGTTTTGTTTAATACACTAGTGGTTTTCTCATGGGGCGTTTGAAGTGTACGCGCAAGAGCTTTATTACTGTTTACACGAAAAATTGATGCTCAGTTTCGTGCTAATGTAACGAAGCCGCAATTACCGTCGGACGAAGCCGAATTTTACGCTGAGGCGTTGCGCGGTGAAAAAATCAGGGAATATATCTTCGTACCTATGCATATATGCGCGTAGAGGAAAAAAATTTAGTTTTTTTAGTTTTCAGTTCGACGATAAAGCCGCCTTGTAATTCTGTTCCGGGTTTATGTTTTTTTCTGCATTGTGCGGATGTTTCAGTGCTCCGTATAATAAGCGAAGAATGCGCGTGTTTTTTTTTTTTAGGTGGCCGTTCATTTTATACGGAATATATTCCGCTTTATTGCTCGTTATGACGTGCATTGTGTGCTGAAATGATTTCGGCTTGTTTGATTGCAATGATGGGTACCTTGCTTTATTTCATAAAATAAATTCCAGATTGTGGGATATGTTTTTTCAGTCGAAATTGCCTGTTTGACTGTGTTATACTTCGGATTCAACGTAAAAAACAAAAACTTACTACCAGATTCGGATCAATGTATTATATTTTAGTATTTGTTTCAATAAAAAATATATATTTATTCAACGCGGATAAATATTAATGTTCATTTTTATTTGCGAAATATGTTCAATGTGCGTATTCTTAATATTTGTGCAGATTCAAATATTTCTCATCGGTCGTATTTTCATTATTCGTTACTTAGTGTAAATGTTGGATGGATAAATATCTTTCAATTCCAAATTACTTATAAAATATTAAATTTATTTTCAGTGCAAAAAATTAGTTTTTACTTTGAGGTATATTCAATATAATTGTGTACAATACGTTCCAAATTAAAATTATCAATTTTAAAACTGTACTCGAAAAATTCATGGAATACAATGGAACTTCCATTGTTTATCTTTACGATTACAAAAATATTATTCTTTCTTGAAAATATATTCCGAAATAATTCTTAATATAATGTAAATAGAAATTGATAAATATTATTCATGAAATAAATATTGTTTAATAAAATACCAATATTTTACGAACGTTATATTTTTCGTAGAAATAATTAGTAAAGTAATATAAATTAATCGGTCGATATGTAACAAACAAATATTTATATTATTTAAAATTAATTTTTATTTGAATTCAAGAAAATAAATAAATTACCAAAAGGTTTTTAGCCAAAGAAATTTCGTAAATTTACTTCCTATTTTTCTTATTGTAAAATCATTTGAAAAATTGAAACATTAATTTCTGATAGTGGAAAAAAATAAAATAGAAAGAAAAATTTTTTTGATATCTTAAACTTTCACTCTTCTACCTTCGTAGGCGACTGATATAACGGAAAACTTTTAATTAAAATTTCGACGAATTTCAGGCGATTGCTAAACGAAACAAGAGAACAGACGAAATACGTCATTAATGGAAATTTTTAATACTCATTTCTCGTTTTTTTATCCTTCTTCTTTTCTCTTTCCTTTTTAAGAGGCAAAAGAATAAAGTAATTTTCATTTGAAAAGAATCATTTCTTCTAACAATAAATTTTTTATGTTAATTCTCTTTTCTATATAATCTTTGATTTTCCATTGTATCTAAAACGAATAAAAGATAAAACCAAAGTAAGAACGATAATTAAGAAATTCTAATTTCTCACGAAAATTTCCTTTTCATTTCGCTAAGCTAGAAAAATATTACTACATATTTGTTTTATTTAAAGTGCATAGTTGTTTGAATCAAAGTATATCAGGATGTATTTCAATCAAGTGCTATGCTTTATTTTAGATATTGTCAATATAGAGGTTGAAATATCGTGTACCACATTTAAAGTAAATTACAAACGTGAATGTTATCAATTTTGACTGTATTCCTCTCATAACCAATATTCCATTTATTAAAACAAGTTAAATAAAAACTCTATTTAATGGAATAAAGTTATTAACTAAAAGCTTTTACTAAATTATCTTTGAAAGGTTCAAATAATGATTAAAGGTTTATTAGTTCCATCAATCTTCTTTTTTTATAAACATTATTTCTAATAATAAAGTTTATTGTAAATATATGATATATTGTATACACTGTAAAAATTTAAATTTTGAATATTAAACTAAAAATTATTCTAAAATATGTAAATTAATTATATTACAATTAATTATATACTTTAGATAGTATCCAAAATAAATTGCTACAAGACTTCAAACGGATTTGAAATATAGGCTATTTATATGTATGAGATATTTTTTTTGCAATTTTATTCTGTAAACAAAAACTATATCTGTGTATAATATATGTTCTCTGAAAGATTTATTAAAAAATATGTAAAGATGATGTAAAAATATTAATGCTTCGTAAAAAGATAAAATACATAACGATGATTTTACAATTCAGAACTTGTTTCTTTGGATTCTAAAATCATTATAAATAGAGTGAATGAACATTAATTTCTACAATTACATCTCTATTTTGTAAAGTAATTCAAATACTTGAATTGAACCGATCACTCGTATCAATTCACTCTCGATACTATGCATCGAAGAATATTTATACACGACATTATTATTATGTAGAGAAATTTACATGCGTGTAAACATTTGCCGATATGCCAACCAGAGATTCGCGGTGTCTCTCATATACGCCAAAGGCCTCTTATTCGGCTCCGGAGAATATCGATATTAATGTTGTCATTAGCGGTCGCGTGTTTCACTTTGTTATTGTAATGTGGGAAGTTCGTGTATTCGCTGTTGGAGTATTCGCGTGTCTAAAAGACAAAAGTGAAAGCTGAATTATGGTTGTTTCGGTACACGGATGGACAACTGGTAGTCCATTATTTCTTAATAGTTATCATTGCTTGTTCATAATTTTTTAACTAGGTACTGAAAATATCGAAAAAATTTTTAGATTATGGATATACATTAGAATTTTCTTATACGTTCTAATATTATGACAAAATTCATCTATGCATTTTTAAAGCTTTACTTTTTTATAAGTTATTAAAGAATCTCAAAACTTTTTTAAAAATTCAGTTACTTATTTGAATTATATAAATATATTTATATAAACATTGATTAAAATTTTGTATTCAAACCAATTTCTAGATTAATCGAGTATTTTATCGGTATTATAAACTTCATAAGTACTGTATGTAAAAAGATCGGTACTTTTGATAAAGTATTCATTTTTTGTTTCATATCGTTTCGTTGATTTCACGTACATTTATTTTACGAATATTCTTTATTCCTCTAAGAAAAACTCCCGATATTAATAAGGGTTGCATGAAAGATAAGATGGCACAATTATTATTAAAGTAATTTATTACGTTATTTAGAATTATTAAAAAATTAATTAACGGACACATATACATTGAAAATTATACACTCTTCGATCGCTATCGAAAATTTTTGGAATCGATTCATTTGTAAGTGATCCGTATTTGAACGCGATTATATTCGTACTGTAGTTAAAAATCAAAAGTACGCGCGGTTCAAATTCTTTCATCAGTCTCCGCATCTCTCCACATTTTCCTCAGGAAGGAGTCTTGTTTGTCCATCAGAGTAGATGGGCTGTCAAATTCCAGAATTCGACCATTGTCCATCACCAAAACTCGATTGCAAGATAATACCGAGTGCAAACGATGCGCAATTATGAAAACGGTGCAACTAGAAAATTCTTTGTCGATCACTTGACGTACCAATGCCGTTGCTTCGGGATCACTGGCGGTATTTTCTTCCACTAGAAGAATCTGTAAGATAACTAATTTTTAACCGTAACGCAAGGCTTTACTCATTTAATTGTTTATCGGTTACGTGTTCTGAACCCATTTCGTAAATTGCTATCGCAAAATATTGTTTTTTCAGTTTCTTGTATAATTTTTAAAAACGTAATTCTAGCAAAGTAAACAACGTATAAATAGTTCGATCGTTACAATATAAATGTATTAAATATGTTTTTAGCCGATGTAACTAATATTGCCGTAATTACCGTAGTCTTATTAGATTTTACATATAATTAAAGTAGTGAAAATTATTTATATCGGGTCTTTGCGTGATAAAGTTGGATGAACGTTACATCTGACATTTAAAATATAATTCAGAATTAGAATTTTAATGTGTAAAAATAAATATATTTTTTTGAGGTTCATTTATCACTTTTACGCTTCTAAAATAATCCTAGATTTGTTTCGAACGGAAATAATAAAATTAATTTTATTTATCAATAAAAATTTTGATAACGGTCTTACTTTATTATGCTGAAGAAAAGCTTTTGCAAGAAAAAGCAATTGTTTTTCGTAAATGCTAAAAATCTTCCCATCTATTAAATAATGAAGTTGCGAAGCTATCGATGATATTTTATCCTTTAAATGCACTTTGTCCAATGCCTTCCAAATTTCCACGTCCGTGTGTCGCTTCTTCGGATCCAAGAAAAATCTGAATATAAAACAAATAAAGAGTTAAGAACGATCGAATACATGGTTTATAGAGATTTATAGATGCATATGCAAACATATTTCCTTAAGTACCTGATTGTCCCGTAAAATATAGGATTTTCGGGAATATAAGATACCTGGTTCCTTAAAAGCTTGATATCAATTTGCGATATATCAATGGAGTCGATATATATCGAACCACTACTTAACTCGTACAATCTATACATTGTAGCAACTAGGGAACTTCTACAGGATTCCGTTTTAGATAATATCCCTAAAAAATACTTATCTCAAAAGAGTTGCATATACAAATAACCCTCGAATCGTTAATATAAATCTTCTCTAAATTAAACTTAATTCAGTTATTGGTTTACCTATTTTTTCAGCATTAGCGACGGTAAATGAAATATTATCCAAAGCAAGATGCATATTATGGTTGAATCGTAATTGCGCTTTGTCGAATCGAATTGTTCCCGATGTTGGCCATTTGGAATCTGGGATAATAGTCACTTTTTTATTATTATCTTCGGAAATAAGTGTCTGAAATAATTGCAGTATTATTTAATTTCTACTCGTATAAGATATTATTCGTAAATATTTATTATTGAGGTTTATTGGCTTATTTAATGAAATCAATTGTAATAAAATTGAAGATTATAGTTCATAAATCTGTTAACTATTTTATTTTATCATTTTAATTTCGATTATAGATCATTGTTACTTTAATAATTGGTTTTGTGTACACACGTATGGTTCTTTTTATTTTTGTCCTATATATTTATATCACATATGTTAATTATTTATAATTAATAAATATATATATATATAAAGAACAGACGCGTGTAAAAATTTTATCTTTCGAATTAAATTTGAAATGGTTTTTAAATTTTACTACTCGTAGTTCGTATGATACGTTCACGGGGGATTTCAAAAATAATCTTGAACAATATTAAAATAATCTCATTGTCACAAATGTTTATTTTAGTAACAGTTTATAAAAAAAATTGCATTCATACTTACTTGAAGATAATTCCATATCCTTTGAACGCTCAAGAAATAAGGTTCCGTTTCTGAAAAATGTTTCATACTAATTTGAATAATCCTTGGCATCTGTATTACATATATAAACGTCAATCCGACGATACCAGGTGATACATTTTCTTTCAAGACGACGGTGAAATATGCAGCAACGAATAGACAAGTTGTAGCGAGGATTTGTAATCTTGCGGAGAACCATTTTTGAGCGATACCTCTGAAGAAAATACAAGCGCTACTTTCATCAAGGATGTTCTGAAATCTGAATGGAAAATTTATATAAAGATCGGGATGTGTTAATTGTGTCATAAACTCTATTTTGTACTCTATAAACGAATATTTTATTTACAATAAAATCGGCATATATTTTTTACGTTCAAAATATTCAAAATATATTCAAAATATAAAAAGTAAATATATTTGTTCATTGTATTTAGAAGATAATTATTCTCTATAATTCATATAACTTTAATTTTATAATCAATATTTATCTTTTTTTCATTTTAAATCGAATTGTAATATTCTACTTATAAAATAAAATGAAAATTGTTTACTTGCTCAATATATCATTTTCCTTCTTAAACGTTCGAATTACGGTAAGACCTCGTAGACTGTTAAGAAGAAATTTATAATTTGGTAGCCTTTGTGTGTTTTCCAAGCGTTTTAAATTTACTTCAGCGGCCCTTTATTAACAATGTAAATATTAGCTAAAATTTTTTAAATATACAAATTATACTTTAAAATATCTGCGAATTTTTATTCTTTTTATTCATACCATAATCATTAATTTTATAATATTTTAATCAAAAGATTCTCATTAAACAAAATCAGATGAAGAAATCTTTAATTATAAAAAACACTTCAATATTATACTTATATTATTAGTCAAATGATCATCATATCATCTGTATTAAATAGTTAAATATTTTAGCCGTATTATAAAAAAATAATTTATAAATGCTTCATAGTATTGAAAAATTATCAAATTATTAAATTTAGTTAAAAATTTTAAGAACTCTTGTTCTAATTAATAGTATTATTTGAGTGTATATCGTGCGCATCAGTATAAAATACAATATACTCCAGATACATTATAATATTATTAGGTACATTAAATTTGTATTTACCAAAGGAGTATTATTTACGATATAAGAATATTTTGGATAAACTTGGAAAATTACAGTAATCCAAGAAGTAATTTAAGAAAGAAAAAGTAATTTATTAAATAAACTGATATGTTTTTATACATACCTGTATATTTTTGCCACAATAAAAAAAAATATACTCATAAATACTACATAATTGGTGAACCATGGAATTGTATTAACCAAAATAAAGAAATTAAAAAATACTAAAATTATGTATAATAGAGTACTGTCCAATTTTGGTGGCAGTGAAAGACTAACTAGAAAAAAAAATATATATATATATATATAGTTGTAAATTTTTTAAAATATGGTTGGATTTAGTATCTTACCGTTATTCAGGTCATACAAAAATACATTCTTGATGATTTTCGATGTTGCTATATCGATGAGATTTACGGATGCATACATTAATTTATGTAAGAGATCATTGTGGAACTTGTCCGCTATTTTATTAGCAATGTATTGCATCACAAAACTTTGTAACAAGCATCCAAATACAACGAGAAAAAAACAGGACCCGTACCAATTTTTATAACTCTGGACACTATTTACTATATCTACCTACACCGTAAAATAGTTCCAAAGCACAGTAAAATATTTTATAATACATAAATGAATACAAGTATGACAATATACCGTAGTTAGAGCAATATTTAAAGTAGTTAATCATATATTTTTTTAAGCGATGCTAAATTATATTAATTTTATATTTCTTTCTAGCGTAATTATTTGCGTGTGTAAATATTTTTTAATTGCATCCATGTTTAAAATACAGGGAAAAAATGAAGCATTCGATTATCTTTTGTTTATAAATTTACTTACTCCGTTAACGGCTTCGATCCACCAAACGAGTCTCAAGAAACTAATAACTCCAATGGCTGTAAAAGCAATGTAAGTTAGTACGATGGGAACGAGCATCGACAAACCACCATAAGATTTTAGGTAATTATAATATGTTATTGCCATTATTTTTTCAGATCCGGCTTCATTTTCATTCTGAAATACAGAATTGGAAGTATCGATATTTGAATCTTCTCCGCTATGGTTTAGATTCGACGAACTGCTTCCTTCAAACTCGTATGATCTAAAAGTTAAAAAGTATCTAAGATCCGATAAAAATTTCAATTTATGTAGGTCGAGAGCATCGTCCAACCTCAATTATATCGATACAACGAACGACGTATAATATTAAAAAATATAGCGATTCTTACTCATAAGAATAATCACCTTCTGCGTCGGTAATTGCAGATTTGACTATCGAAGCGTATTCTTTGCCCAAGCGCATCAATTCCTTGTGTCTTCCGTGTTCGGCTATTTTACCGTCACGCATGATGTACATGTAATCACATTGATTTATGTACTATAAAAAAACGTTTTTATTCAAAGATCGTGTAAATGTTCCACTAAAATTCGATGCAATTTAAAGTTATAAAACACTTAGTACACGTGTATTCAAAAGTGCAAACAATTATTTCGTATCGCTCGATAAATAAACACGTGGGGGATATTCGACGACTAAACCTCGCGGGTATTTATAAGAATAGAATTTTAATTTCTTTTAATACTACAATCAACGTACCTTGAGCTCGTGAGTGACGAAAATAATTGTTTTTTCAGCGAGTGCTCTCATAATAAGATCTTGAAATATTTCTTCGGCAATTGCATCTTCCATGCAACTCAATGGATTGTCGAAAAAATAAATATCCCTGATAAAAAATGGATTAAGAATTTATTTCAGAAATTAAGCAGAATAGAAATCTACACGGAAAAGAAACGGACTTTATAATAAATAGCTAATTTTTGAGACCGGTATTCGGTGGACGAAATAAAAAAAATCAAAAAAAGTGTAAAATGAATCTTTTTAAATAAAATTGCGTCTAAAAGTTTGCTCAAATTATCCGGGAATAATAGATTGATAGATTGCTACTTAAATCGAAGATCTCTACCGCGTTTTTACAATTAGCGATAGAATATGAAAATATATCTAAGACTCCTCGTCGATATCACCCACCGATCAGCGTAAAAGGCTCGAGCCAACGCGATTTTTTGCTTAAAGGATTCGGAAATCTCGATTCCGCCATCTCCCAATTGAGTTTCGTCACCCAGAGGCAAGCTTTTCACTTCCGGCTTGAGCTTGCAAACCACTTGGACCTCGTAGTAACGTTTCGGATCGTAAGCCGCTTCGAAAAGGATGTTTTCTCTGAGAGTAGCATCCGTGAGCCAAGGCTTCTGACCCGCGTACGCACAGCTTCCCTGCCGCATCAACTGACCAGAGATCAGTTTTATCTGGCCCAGGGCTGCAAGTAGCAGCGAGGACTTGCCGCTTTTCGCTGGTCCGTAGACACCGATCAACTGACCTTTCCGAGCTTTGAAAGTTATATTCGACAAGATTTCCACGCGTTTTGGCTCGACTATCGAAGTCGTGAGCTGTTCCTTCTCCTCGGAGGCTATAATATTCTCCTTCGTATTATCGAACCTGAAACTGCTGATTTCCCGAAGATTAATTTCATTGATTCAACCGTTTTCGATCGTACGCGTTTCAGTTTAAGCATCTACTCGGATAAATAAGAGAACTAATTCGATTCAAGCTTTCGAGCGCTGAGGTTAAAGTTTCGTTAAACTGAAAAGAAAAACTAAAAACTTACTGGATATCTTGTGCGATTTCAGGATCGTATTTTGCTTTCTTATTAATATCGTAAGCGAAAGATGCGTTAACTATCGCCACTGCTTGCGATGCTTCGAACGGCTTCGATATATTGCTGTTGGTGTCTTCTAATAGTAACCCGTTCTATTTATTAATAATATTGAATTTAATAGTGTTAACATTCTTATTAAAACAGGTATATTTCAAATTATTTAGATAAACAATTACTTTCATTCTATTAAAAGTCAGTACTACATCTCTTATGCGAGACAAAGACGATCTGGTCGATACGAAACATCCGTGTACTTGTACTATTAAAACAACGCAAATCGGAAAAGCCTGGAAAATAAGAATTAAGCAGAAATGAAAAATATCGTAACGGTTTTTAAATTCTTTCAAATAATCGAAGAAAATGCGTTATCGAATGTCGTTGGTTAATATTTACTCGATACTTACTTCGGAGATAGTAAAATAACTGCTTGTTAAAGAATGCATCAGAAAAGTAATTATAATTGCGATAAATGGAATCGAATACGTCATAGATGAATCGAGACTACTGAAATACGTTGATTTTAACAACCATTGGCTTTCTCTATTTCTTATATCTGAAAAAATCCTTCGTAAAACTTAAGTATTTTATAACAATCAATTTTACACTCGAACAAAAGTATCATACCTGTAATATTTTTAATGAAATAATCTTCCCATTCGTTTATCTTTACCAGTTGGATGTAGTTTATCAGTTCGATCGTTTTCTGTATTCTCGACCTGGTAAATTCGTTTGCCATTCTCGTACAATAGTTTATTAAATGAGCAAACCAATTCTACGAAAGATAACAATAAATATCTATTACAAAGATTTTAACAAAAGAAGCGAGAAATATATACATCTTGAAAAATAACTGATAAATAAATTTAAAATAAATATTATAAGTGTATTTCCCGTTATAAAATGAATGTCGTATTCGATAATAATTTTCAATTACTTTCTCCGATAATAAAATCGCGGAAAGCTTTACTTACATTTTTCTTTATTCGCGTAATAAAAAGAAAATATTATTACCTGTACGAGATAAAAGAGCAGGAATGCGATTAGTCCCATTAGAGCTAAGGGTTTCAGCCATATAGAAATATAGATAATAGCACAGAGAGTGACAACAGGGCCATTGACTATGCATGTTCCAAAATTAACTGCATCATAAATTTTACGACCGTCATTTAATAACATATTCATAAGCTGAAAATATTAAAGGAAATACAGAAGCCATTTGTATTTTTGTGTCGTTAATATTTGATAATTCGTTTGAATATGTACAATTGTTTAAAATAAAGCTCCGATACTTATTCATAAATTATAAGAATATTAATAAACCTAAATATTTGTTCCGTTCTTAAAACACAGTCTCGTATAATTTGTTTTATACATTCGTTCGATGCGTTGCAATACTGAAATACAAGTTACGGAAGATGAAAAAAATAAAAAATTTTTTCGAATCGTCTCGAACAAATTGAGAATTAGTTTCCATTGCGAATAATTCTTAGCTTCCGATATAAGTTTTTTATTTTCTGCTCTACTCGAGTTTGGTAACACTCGAACTTTCTCAAATATTTGCCAACGCGTGAGTCACGTCGAAATTCTATCTTTTTTTCTTCGCCACGTTCGGCGCTGAATCCTTCGTTCGTCTACTAACCCCGGACCAACAATTTCATTCTCACTTTGGCGATCGTAGCGCGGAATTCGCTCTCGATTCGTCGCGATCAATTTATAGAGTTGATAGTCGATCCGTGAAAACTAGGACCGACTCGCCGTTGCAAGGAAAGTTTACATCGTGTGTCGATATTTTACCGTAATTGTGATCTTATCTCTTTCTTCTCCTCCAATCGAGCATTCATATTTATTTTCTGTCTTCTTTTTTTTTTCTCGCGTTAGTATTTATTACACTTTCATCGTCTTCGCCTACTCGAGTCATATTGTGTTCGAATTTTACGTAAGATTCGGGAAACGATTCGAATCGAACGATTATTCTCGAAGATAGTTTCTATGTAAATTTCACCATTGAAAGTACTTTGTTTAAAAAAACCGTGCTACATAAAAATAATATTTATAAATCAACGATACATACTTGTACACTACATAGATATTTTCCTGAAAATAGCGAAGTGCAAAAGGATAATAGTCTATATTTTACAATAAGTAGATCTTCCCAGCCAAATATGACGATTTGATATACATCGTAAGTTCGTAATGTCGCATTAAAACAATGAGCATCTTTTGGAGAAGAAAGTATCATAAAAATCCAACGATCTATCGATTTATGCACAAAACTTTGAGGATATTTCTGAGAAGATGATGCGCCAAGCGCAAATAAGATTTTTAAGTGACTCGTTCAAAATAACTAAAATCAGATAAGTATATTTATAATAACTTATACATTCGTGTTTTACGTACGATAAAAGTGAAGCTTTAAAAATGGTTTACCGTGATTATCGCTAAATAAAAAAAAGACAGGTTCGAAATAATAGAAGAAATAATAAATTGATCGATTTTACAAAAGTTAACCGAATGTTATAAATTGCAACCGTTTGCGCTGCTCGAGGGTTTATAAGTTTTCGTGCAACGTAAAAAGGAGAAAAAAATTGACACGCGACGGATGTATATACATTTTTTTAGAATCTATTATCTAGTTAAGATTTTAATAAAATAATATGGAAGGAACGAACGAATTTCGAACAATGATAAACTATATTGAAATAACCTTACGAATTCAAAACTAACGGATGAAGATATTTTCTAAGGAAGTACGTCTTAAAAACCTTAATCATTCCATATTGGTGGAAACATAGTGAAATTTTGATATCTTTAAATCACGATTCAAATACATTTGAAAAAAACGCCCGACAATCATTTTTGCATTGCAAAGGTAACAACGCAAACGAATAAATTGTACCAAACAAAAGGCGAAAAGTGAAATTTTTGATACAACGCATAAAGATTAAGTTGATTAAGTAGATTAAGTTATTGAAAATTGCATGTGAAAATTTACCCGAGCTTAGACTTGATAAGTTATGATCGGTCTAAAATTTATTTATTGACTGATCTAAACTAAAATCTAGATTTAGTTTCGAATCGATTTATTTATAAGTTTACAGATATTTTCTTAACTTTTCGAATTTAAGAAGAATTGTTATCTTTTGTTTACATTATTATTTAGTTTTTTTACTCGTGCTTTCATAGGTTAATTATTATTTTTAGGAACAAATGTCATAATTTTATTAAAATAAAATTATTATTTTTTATATTTACAATAATACTTTCGATTAATGTATTTTATTTTTCGTGTAATTTTATTTTATGAATAAGATTCGAAGCTGAGTATATTTATAATAAATTTTTTTATTCTCCATCTATCTTTATGGATACATGGACACCCAACGATCGACTATCGCGAAAATAGCGAATTAAAATTAGGATATATTTATTTATTTTTTATACGGTTTGCATTATTTTTGTATTTAAACGTAAATGAAAAATCTGTATATGTGAGAAAAATTATTTGACACGTAAGTTTATTCTTAGATACGAGCGAATTATACTTTTATGATACATAACAACCATATAATACGTTTTTCCAATTTATTTTTCGATCTTATATACGTCTAGGCATTATCGCATAAGATTTATAATAATATTTTATCGCTGCTACATTACATTTAACTTCACACATATACACGCAAAGCTGCTTATTATTGATAAATGGATATACTCGATAAAAGTAATCCTAATCCATAATACTTAATCTGAATTTCACAACTATTTAATCCTAATATTATTCGTTTAATAATTACATACATACCTCGTTTGTATTTTTATGCGATATATTATTGGAATGTAAAACTTTTTTGAATAAAAGACTGAGACAAGCCGACTTTAAACGCAATGCTGTTCTTTGATTCATAATGTCGCTCCAAGTATATAAAATCATTTGAACTACATCAAAAACAACTATATAAATTATCCAATGTATTCCATTTAAAATGTACCTTTCGGGATTTTCGCTGTATTCCAAAAGTTTTCGCAGTAAGAGAGTCTATAAAATAAGTAATGACTGTTAAAATCAATATTGGGCTACTCTTTTAATATTAACGTAGATCTGTGCCAGTTAAAATTATACTTATTCATGATTAGAAAACTTATTTTTGATAAACCAATGTTTTCAATTTTATTTTTAAATTACGTAGTTAACAATCGATTATTTCAAGTTTTTAAATTTCATAATTTAATTTCTTTTTTATCGTCTTAATATTCTTTATCGAAGCTAATTTTGTATTCGTTATCATTTTTTATTCAACAGTTACGTATAAAAAATAAGCAAATAAAATTTAAAGGTTTTTTTTTCCATCTTGCATAATATTTATATTATTTTGAATCTTGAATCAACTGTTTAGTTTTATTGTCTGATAACAATATAAGAATCAAAGCAGACGTACGCAAGCAATCTTAGCTTATCTGGAAAGGTAATCTATCGTAACAACGATTTTCGTTTTTGTCGAAGAAATATTTTTGAATGCTCATTCACTTTTTCTATCGATTCAATATTATTTATTGCTTACTATAAAAAAATATTACAAAGTTATCAAAAATATCATGTCTAATTATTTGTTTCGATAGTACATATTTTATATGTCGGAATGAATTTGTGAGAAACATTCGGTAAATATAAAACATATTATCAAAATTATATCAGCTTATAATATAAAAAGTGTTTAGTATATCGTAAAATTGTTCGAGTTGCGATATCAATTAATCAAATATGTTTTACATAAATTTAGTAAATAAAAAAATTATTAAATTCAATATTCTTATTTTTTAATGTATTTTAATGCATAAATTTAATACCGTCCAAATGTAAAAAATATTTAAATTAGGAAACTAGTAATATTTATATATTTTTCAATTATTATTTATGGTACATCATTTATAAATAATTATCATTAAAAATAAGTATCAATCATTTTTTCGTACAATCGCTAAACAATGAAAAGAATTTAAATTAATGAATTTTGAATAATAGATAATCGAATTAGTCCTCGGAACATGAATTATAGCTTTAACATTATTGGCAACTGTAAGTGAAATATCAACATTATCTCTATAACTGGAACACAGTATTTGGAGCGGTTCATAAAATCTAGAGCACATTATTTACAAAACTGTATTACAAGCAATGTAAAGTAATATACATATTTCCGTTTACTTATTTTTTACATATCAATAATTTAAATTTTTTCCTTACTTAAATTTTTAGTAAAAATAAAAACTAGAACGTTAACTTTCAAAAAATCAAGAATGATTGATAGGCATTAAAATATTAGATGTTACTTAAATTCATCAAGAAATTAATCCATCCATTTTAAACGTAGAATTTTAATTATAAAAATCTTGAATTTTTTGACGATGAAATATATTTTAAGGATACTTTGTATATATAATTTCACAGTCGTAATTACCCAAAATAAAAATTATGATAAAAATGTACTTTTTCTATATATTCAAATGCGTATTCAGGAATCAATTTACAAGCTTAAACATAACGATTAAATTTACTTACATATAGCAAAAAGCCAACGATTTGCGAGGATGCGTTTAAAATACAAGAGATGACAACGCGCAATCTTATAAATTTCCATGCGACGAGAAAGAGAGAAGCTGAAGTTGGCCCACGTTGTCTTAATTCTTCGTTCCATAAATTTTCGAATCTATATTTTTAACGATTCAATTGTTACAATACATTAATAAAAAATATTTCCAATTTAAAAAATGCATCCTATAACGTATAACGCTCATCGATAAGATATTTTAAAAGTCCCAAATCAATTTTTAACGTACAAAATACATTTATAGTCATGTAATTAATCCTCGTTAATTAAATCAACGTTAAACAAAATTTCGTATAATTATCTATAAAATTTGTCAGATACGGTTTGCTCGGTTAATATTAATAGTTTTCATATTCTGTTTCAATCATCGTTCAGTGAAAATAGTTTTATATCGGTATGTTTTAATTTAAAGTAAACGAATGTACTAATATCTCATTCTTTCTTATAAACAAAAAAATTCATACTTTCGTATATTACATGCACAGCTATCCAACGGTGAAATGGCTGGAATATTCGATAAAGAAATTCCACTTCGATATGCTTTCCACAAACACTTTGTTATCCATGTTGAGTATATGTAAGAAAAAAAATTAGTGTTGTCTATGCTCATTATTTAATTGGATTTGAAACTACGTTTATGGTAGCGAATAAATAAATCCCTGGTAATGGTAAAATTTTGATCACAAATGAAAAATTGAATGTAATAACATCGTACAATTAATATTGAGTTTGGAAATATTAACTATAAATTGTTAAATTTTGTAAAATTTGTCGAGTAAAATTTTATAATTCACAATTTTTCACAACTCGTTTGCTTAGAACACAATAAATTTTCACGTAAACCAAACTAAGCATAAATTTCATAACCACATGTCTTAATATCGTTGAATAATATTTGCATACGAATACACCAGACACACTTGCTTTACTACCGGATTTATCCGCACACTTTCAATGATTTTTTACAATCTTACGCATAGAATCATCTTGTTCGAATTGTGTAATCGCGTGCTTTGAAGATAGTTAAAATTGCGGTCGCATTTACTTAGACATACGTTAGTGCAACTTTGGAGCTGACTAAATAAGCTTTGATAAGATTATTAGTAAGAAATTTCTTATTTGCCACATGTTTTTCACTGACACACTTATACATATGTTTATTGATAAGCCTCTAGATTTCTCATACACCTCGTGAGATAAGATACGTTTCCCAAATCATTTCAGTTAAGTTTACAATTTTCAATCTTACAAAACTATAAAATCGTCTTTCTGATTTTCTGAAAATCATCGATTTGGATGAATGATATTACAAAGAAAATTATTAATATTGTAAAATTTTCCGTGTTACGGTCACAAAATTTGTTGGATCTTCTTTATAAATGTTAAATGTATAAACAGTTTTAAAAAACATTCAAAATTATGAACAAATATTTATAAATTCAATTTATGAAAATTATATATATTTTCTATTTTAATTTACTCAAGTTATTATGATTTTATGTAAATACTTAATACGTCATTAATGATAAAATTGAATTAATCGATTCATGAAATATAAATTTATATTAATATTTTTCACGATTGAAATAAGTATATTATAGTATATATGATATATAAATTATAAGTTACGAATATCAAGCTTTTTTTTAATGTACTCGTATCTTGCTTTATTTTTTAATCAAAAAAATTTTTGAATTATGATTTTGATTCTGTTTCATTTACATTCTATATGTGTATACGAAAGATTATATTTCAATTATACTCATTTCTAAAAATATCCTTCAATTATTAAAAGTAAATTTCGCATTCCATTCTTTTTAATTTGTCTATTGTCTTATTGAAATGGATTCTTATATATAGATTTTCCTTCACTGTATGGGAAATTAAAAAATTTTACAATTTTCATTTATAAAATCCGTTATTTTATAATCTCGCGAAATTCATAAACTAATTATTACCATAATTTTTTTACGAAATATTTTACCGTTACTTTAATTTTTAACTAATGTTTCGAGATGTTATATTTATTATACTATGATTTCATTTTACTCCAGTTTTCATTGACTTAGTAATAAATTAAAGTAATTACACAAATATTTAAAAAGGAATACTTCTCACGGCTGTTTCAACGAAAATTCAGTTTTAAAAAACGATATTACGTTTAGTATCCAAGCATTTCTCAAACAGAATAAAATATGCCATAATACCGTCATCGCTTAACTTCCGAAAAGGATGCCTTGTGCTTTTCTACTTTCAAGTACAATGAACCGAATATCATAGTTGCCATAATAAATGAAGTTTACGATTCGTATCGTATCGATATCTATTCGGAAACAGTGGATCGATAACGAAATCTCTTATCCCGAATGACGGAAAATTAAATATTTATAACGTATTTGTAGAGGCAAGGTTTACAGTTGGGCATAAAAATCGAAATCCCCGCATAAATCATAGGGTCGCAGGGTTGTTAGAGATATCTTGAGCGTTTCGCACGCCTTTCGCGTTCGAAATAATGAAGCCGTTCCACGAGGTTGTCGTACGACTCAACCCCTCCGAGTAATTTGAATATTTCAATCGAGCGTAGGCTGATAGTCGTACCTACGTACATCTGATTTCGGAAACCGCTCTCGAGTCTCCCGGATTTCCATTGCGGTAAAAAGAGCAGACACGAGGGTAGTCGAGCGATTTCGAGTCCGATCAACGGAAAAACTGTATTTTTATTTTTATTAACAATATTTTTCTCGGTCGTACGACCTTTTACGACCACTCGATGCCTATATCGATGTTATTTTATCCAATCAATCAAATTGTGTTTATTTGTGTCGCGACTCTTTCAAACATTCTTAATCATTTATAACGTCAAATTGTTTGTACCGTGTCTTAAAATTAACTATCCGACCGCTAAGTGATTTTTAGAAATTAATACATAAATTTTGATTAATATTTCACCGCTCGCGATCACCGTTTATAAAAATATTCAACGTCTTCGATCGGAGCTTATCCAGAGATCTATTTTAATTATTATAGAACCGAGCGATGGACAACGGTCGAAGTTTAAGAGGCAACAGAGTAAACAAGCGTCGATCTCAAACCATAAAATAAAAAAATAACAAGAAAGAAAATATTCACAAAAGCGAGAATTTCGAACGCGATGTATCGTTTGACCGGGCTCAAATTATTTGTAAATTTTTCATAAAATTGGACGTAAATTATTCGGTACTCCTGGCATTCAAAGTGTAAATCGCTCGAATCGAAGGATTACGCGACTCGTAATTTTTACCTCGGTAGCGCTTCAACGACCCGGTTTTTTAAATATTGACGTTTTTGGCCTCGACGGACTCACGAAAGCGCGGCATTTTCGAAAGTAGCCTCGGGGGAATCAACGCTCGACGGTAAACGATGGATGGATGCTATATAATATTCAACGATCATTTTCTTTTTACGTCGCGTAATTTAATGTTGAATAATTATTCGAGCTCTTGAACAGCGCGCGTTGAATGTTTGCTTCGAATAGCCAAAACGATAGTATATATATAAAATAGAATCTCTTTTATATTTTTCTCTTGGAGTTCTTAAGGACGATAAAACTTATCTTAGTAACTTGTTATTATAGTTGCAAAGGACAAATTATATATTTATATATGTATATTTTATGAATCGTCTTATTACCGGCTTCGTATAAAAATAATTTTGTTATCGATGAAAATGTTTTCGAGTCACCAAAGCTTTGAAATGTTCGAACGTAAATCGATTATTAATTTTAAATTCATCCAGGCGTGTACAATATTTTTTAAATCTATATTATAGTTTTTAAAAAAATATTTATTTTTTCTAATATGCTTTATCGATCAGAAAACGTACTTTAGTTTTACGATACTAATTTTTCATTTTTCCGCGTTTCTGGAATATAACAAATATCAACTATACGCTTTCATCCGGATTGATATTTTTAGGAGGAAAAATCGTGACCAATATTTTTTTTTTTCGTTAAAGACTGTAATATAATTTTACGCGTGATATTAATATTAAATATTAAATGAATGGATGGTATTAAAAACTTTATTTAATCTTTTTTAAATTCTAATAATTATAATTTTCTTTCGCGACACAAACTAAAAAAAATTCCGCGATCGCTACAAATATTACGTTTATCGACAAAAATAATTTTGTTTAATTTGGTATTTCATGCTTTTTCCGGGAAATATTTCATACGTGCCGCTATTTATTTACACGAAGCAAGGACTTGAATCGAACGCAATGTAGTTCTTCCATTTTTCTTCTAAATCGTCGATCGGTGCATCGATTACACCAGACCGAGTGTCGACGAAATACCTAATTTCGGATTGCTCGGAACTACCAAGTGGATCGTTCGAGAGAATTTGCGTCGGTGAATTTCACTCGGGGGACTGGAAAATAATCGTTAGGAGTTAAGGGATTCCAAGTATGAGCAAAGATCGGTAAAGTACGAAGATAAGGAAATCCATTGGTATCGTAATATTCACTTTTACCATTATTCATCGCAGTTTTAAACTAATTTAATTTTATTATTGGCTTAAATTTTTAATATCTTTTAAACAATACAAATTCAATTTTACTTAAATTGTTATCATTTTAACGCGGATACTTATTACGTTCGTATCGTTATTTTCTTCTCGCGGTAGTAAAAAATATACGATACGATTATAATAACGTTTGATATCGGTACATAAATTTTAACCAAACCTTTTGAAAATTAATATCGTAAAGAGTTTATATCGTACAATATCAAAAAATCTCCGAATTTATATTATTTTCTTGAAACAAAATGTATATTCGGGCGTTATTATTTTTGTTGCGTCGAACGAACTCGTAACGTAAATTTACGTCGTAAATTTAATCGCAGAAGTCATCGAGATATTTTATAAACGGCGATCGAAAAAGAATAATTAATAACGCAACGAAGAAGAAGTTCGTAGGTGAAAGATTCGTAGGTGAAGCGGATAAGTTGGAAATAGAAGAAATAAACTACATCGACGGGTAAGCGAAGAATACTCGGATAGGTACACGTGTAGTATTAAGCGGAAGCAACGTAGCACCGGTGAGAACAAATCGCTTAAGTCAAGCTGCGGCAGATTGAAAAAAATAAAGACAAAGAGCCGGAGAATAAGGATCGAACCGAGGCAAAATACGCGAACTGAGTATATACGGGGTATAATATACATGTGGTACGGTGAGTCAATCCACTTATTGGGGAATGCTTCTCTCTACCTCCCGTCTCTCTCCCGTCTCTCTCCCGTCTCTCTCCTCTCCTCCCCACGAGTAGTCTACTAGGAAGTCAGCTTCGAGCCCAACCTCGGAATTCGCTGTCTATCGCGAGTGTATTCGCATAAGTAAGCCGACTGCTACCATTCCGAGATACCGGGCGCGTACGGATGCTGGGAATTCGTTCGCCTTTCGGTTAACTTGAAAAATTACTCGATGCTTCCGATCGAAATATATTGGGCTAATAAGCGTTGGAGCGCGACAAGGACGACAATTTTCTCACCGGATGGCCGACCGTTTAAAAACATGTAAACTTTTTTATTAAACCGCGGAATTTGCAACGTTTCGAATAGCAACGCGAGTGTATCGAATGCAAGTTTGAGTTTAAGAGACTCGCAAGAGTTCTAAGATTAGAAATGTTTATTGTCATATATAATATACGAATATAGTTATCGATAACGATGAAACAACGTTTTCATCCAACTTGTCAATTTTAATTCCGGTATTTTTATCAAGCTTAATTCTGGTTACACTCGTATTCATTTTTTATAATAAAGCGTTCGATTGATTTCTTGGCAAACGTGTCACGCGTATCGCTCAATTCGCGTATCCGTTATCGATTACTAATGCATCACTTTGGCGATACAAACGTATAGTGTTCCCCTCGTTTCGTTCCCTCTCTCCAAGTCCGTCCGTCCGTCCGTCCGTTCGTCCGTTCGTCCGTCAATCTTTTTATCTTTCCGTATTCAGCATATAAATGGATGTACACGCGTTCATCCCCACCCGGGATTACATTCGCGCGATATATATTCCAAGCTTTCTTTATTTATCTCTTCACCCCGGTCGCGGCTCGTGTCCCGTTTCGTGCTATATACGAAAACGCATTCGCGTCGATAAAAGTAATCGATAGGTTTAGACTTTGCTTCTCCGATTATCATGGAGTAGGAGGGGCCGAGGAGGGGCCGAGGATGGGCCGAGGAGGGGACGAGGAGGGGACGAGGAGGGGTAGTTTTTATTTTTTCGCCGAAAATGAAAGTTCGCGCGCGCATTTCGACGATTTAGGAAGGTTGGCCAAAGGCGTGTGAAATTAAAACGTAGACGCGTGCGAGCGGCTCTCTTAACGCGAGTGACGATAAAAAGTAATGAAAGTAGTATAAAAGCCCCCGAGGGAGCAAAAGAGCGAGTGCACTAGGCGGGTTCTTTTAAAGAAACGTCACCTCGAGGGCTTGTCCGGAGAAACTGGCTTTGCTCTCTTTTTCGTCGGCGCGTGTCTGTGAACCGGTGTATAAATTTTCAGCAAAGGCCTTTTCTTCAGACTCCGTGTGTAATAAACGCTTTTGCATGGTCAAAGAAATCGTGACCATTTTACCGTGGAAATTCTACCGCCTTTGCTTTGATGCCATTGGCATTCACGAGTGCGTTCCACGAGTTATGTAAAGCGCAAAAGGAAATTTAATATTTCGCGCTGAAGAGGAAAAGTGCGATTGAGATTAGTTTTATAGCGAGCCGCTTTGATGTTTTTCCAGTGCACACTCAATATGGTGAATCTAGATGCAAAGTCCGTTTGTTTTTCAAGACGCTCGCGAGCAAAGACTTTGCAATCTAAAAGTAATTATGTCGTTACGAACCGAAAACTACTTCAAAATAAATTTTCTTCGAGGAAAAATATGTTTTTACGCGATTCGACTTTGCGCTTATACTTTTCTTTTTATATCGTCTTCCATACTACGTTGGAAATTGATAATCCAATGAATTCATTTACATCGTTCCAATCCCCGCTAATATTTTTATCGAAATTATTGTCTCATCGTATTTACGTTCCGCGTCCTTCTCCCGATCGACGAACGATTCCATTAAAATAAAACGATCGAATCTGTATTACTGTATAATTAATAAATTTGAATTAACACACTCGATTAACAAAATGACGATTGAAAAATTGACGATTTTTAAGTAAACCTTCGGTGCATTGAAACGACGCTGTAAATATAAAAGAATCGGTGACTCATTCACTTGAAGTAAGATACAAACGAGCAAAGAGGCAAACGAAAAAAACTTACCAATTTCTCTGATTCGATCGATCGATCGACTTTATTAGTTAATTATAATTTTATTTAAGTACGGTATTAGATTATATCCGACCGATATAGTCTCTATAATTATCAACAACACGCTTACGTCGTTGCGTCTCTTTATTATCCGCGTGAAACTAATCACGGAAATATCAACGATTCGCTGATCATCCCAACATCTCAATTTGAAACGACTCGGAACTCCTCTTTCGTCGCTATCCATCGCAGGTACGCGCCAACTCCAACAAAGAGTACATTTACATAATCTAGTGCCGAAAAACGAATCTCCCGCACGGAAAACGAACGCAAGTGCATATTTGTTTATTTACTTATTTATCTTCTCGCTACGTTTAGCGGTGCGCGCCTCCGTGATAAAGGACATAGAGCGAATAAAAAATATAAACGAAAGTAAGAGGATGAAGCTTCGGGAGATAAGCGTCCCGAGTTAATGAGAAAGAGCGAGTGGGACGGAGTCATTGATAATTTCTCCGGTGCTAATGCAAATGGGGAGCCGCAGCCGCGTTCGGGTTATATTATATCGCGCGCTTCCATTGCATTCGAGAGAATGGAAGAGAATGCGAGAGAATGGGAGAGAATGGGAGAGAATGGGAGAGAATGGGAGAGAATGGATGAATTTCGAGATTTTGCTAGCAATTTGCGAAGTCGGACTTTCGGTGCGCGTAGTTGCACCGTGAGCTTCGCCGTCGTCCTTTCTGCTTCGATCGTCTCGTATTATTTCGTTTAGGTATCGACGAGAAAGTCATCGCCGAGAAGCAGCGCAACTCGCGAAATTCGACTCGAAGCCTGTTTTTACGTCGATCGTAGATTGGAACCGATCCTATGCTTTCCACTCTTCTTTCCGTACCCTTGGTGTTTCAATGAGTCGGCATTCGTTTATTCGAATACATTTGCCAACAAATTGTGTTGCTTTCTGTTAATTCATTTCAATCCTTGATAGGCAAAATATATTAGGTTGGAAAAACTTTAACGATGATATTGTGCTACGAAATGGTAGACAATTTACACGAATATTTTTGTTTTAAGAAAAAAAATATTTATTTTAGAAATAACGTTTATGTATATAAACGGCGAAGAATAAATAAAAAGATTTTTTAAACGTTATTATTGTTGTCGTTTCTTAATTAGTTTTACGAATTTTTTACCGTAAATCATAATTAATTCTGATTAAAAGAAGTAATTTCCGGAATACTACCGCTACTACTAATTATTTTTTTAAATAAAGTTTTTTTAATTAAATTACGTATTATACATATTAATATGCATTATCTTTGTTTTTGTTTCAGGTAAGTGAATTATCGATGATAATTATCCATAGAACGTCTCCGTTATCGATAAACAAGTTGCAGTAACTTCTTTGGTATATTATATTTTTTTTTATAATTATAGTCAGCTATCGTTGCGGATATTTTTCAAATATCGTTATTTGTTTGGTATGTTTTTCTGACTCGTGAATATTAGTTTCGTAAGGTTTTAAACTATAACTGATTTATTTATAAAATATCGTACATAAATTCAGAAGAAATTTAAATTAAACTTACACGAATTGAAATTTAAAAAATAGTTATAAAATGAACCTTTATCCTACTAAATTTTAATGAAATTAAATAAATCCTCACTAGATGATACCAACGATTAAGAAACATTAAAATTTGCGAGTTAATGGCAACTAGTGTATTACATTTGATTATATTTTAGCTAATAAAATCGGTACGTTGTATACATTTTTCACTAAATATTCTACTATTAAAATATATGATTGTCAAGAAACGATAGTAATGAATACAAGAGCAGACAAGAAAAAAATGAGACATTTTATTTCACGCATTTGCCTAGCGACTGCTTTCATTAGCTCTTATCAAATGGTGCTTGTGAAATTCAAAAGAAAGAAGTACAAATGACTCGCTTGAAAAATTTTTGAGGAAAAAAACGAAAAAATAAAGAAAGAGAAAAAAGAAAACTTGTCGGACTTTTTAAGAGCTTATGTGTATATATAAATAAATAAATATATATATATATATATATATATATATATATATATATAAGTGAGTCACCAGTACGGCGACTATTTTTTTCCACTGCTCCTTTTTCCCTTGTCCTACCCTTTTTCCTACCTTTCTATGTCACGGGAGACATAAGCGACAGTGTATTCAGGAAGAGAGAAAGAAGAGAAAGAAGGCAAAGGGAAGAGCAGCTATGCAATAGCGATGACAGACGAAAAACGATGAATCGTATAATACAGAAAAAAGAAAGAAAGTCATGGTTGGAAGAACCGTAGTATAAAGTGTACCAAGCATAAGCCACTAGACAAATTTAGTTGCTACCTCTATATGTAATTCACATGTACACGCTTTAACCGTTTGCACAGATATATTTAATTAATTTATTATTATGAAATATGTCACCATAATATTAATTTACGTTTCTAATTTTTTTTAAATATAAATTATTTTAAGAAATAATAACAAATCGAATTGAGAAACGATTTTTAACGATCCATACTAGTTTCAATTTTTTACAACTGTTTCTTTAACAAAATATGAAGAATATTTTTTTCCTATTTGGTTAATATTTTTTAATTTATCATGATATTTTAAGTTGTTACTTTACGTTAATTTTTAAAAATTCTATGAATTTAAATATATTTTACTGTTCTATTTTTTCTTATTATATAAAATCTACATGTACGAACTTTTAATTGTTCCGTCAATATTAAAAAATAAAAGTTCAATATCCATAACAAAGAAATTCTAAGAGTAAATCTAACGAAAGACAATAATCTAAGAATAACGGTTAATGAATAAAAAACGCCATAGAAAAAGATAAATAAAAAGAATTGGCTTAACTATGTGGAAATAAAGAGGTACCTTTGCAAGACATAAAATATTAGTCAGAAGATTACGACTTCTCTATTCTTTGTTTTTTCTGTTTCTACCACTGCACATCGGTTCTAAACTACGGTAGTAGTTTTACCGAAAAAGTATAATTGAACATTATTTTCTTGTCTTTTGAAATTTTTTTTCCGCTCGCGAATATATTCCGGAGAAAAATCTCTTACTTTATTTAATGTTTTAATCCTTTAATTTCTAATTAAATATTATAGCTGTACATTTATTTTTAAGTATCAGCGCTTAAAATAAATATTAAAACGAACAATATTAATATTTCTTTAATTAAAAAGTGGTTAATATATTTGTATAGATACATAAATTCAAATACATATCTGTAATTTAGTTATAATTTGTAGAAGGATATAATTCGATATTAAAATTATTTTAAATCGATTTAGTTAAAGTAATTTAAATAATTATTTTGAATACATTCTAATTATAAATACTTAAATTAGTTTATTATGGTATATCGTATATTAATATTATCCTTTCCTTCAAATTCTTTCATTAAATTCATATGCAATTTGACTTGACTTTCAACGACATTTATTCGACATTAATTAAATAATTAGAAAAATGTATGATTGATTTACTAGCAAAACTCATTTTTTTCGTATGGATTTGGAATTAATAGGGCACACGTGGACATTATAAATTTCTGTGAACGGAAAATAAATTGGCTTGTAGTCGCAGATGCCGTTGATCAATTTAGATCAGCAATGTCCACGAAGTTTGTGTTATGAGCCGTCGAATTTGACGTTGACTGTGTGCACATCGATCAACGATTGATTGTAGAAATACTTATCTATGATTGATTAATGAGTTTAATACGTTTTTTATATGACTTTTGTTATCGATTTCTAGATTTATACGTTTATTAGTTTTGCTGAGACTTAAATGACTCGAGACGTAAAAAAATATAAAGATGTCACATTTATACGTGTTATTAGTTTTTCAAACTAACAAGAAATTTTTAACCATCAAATAGAATCTTATTCGTAAATGTAAAGAATAATTTTGTAATTATAATTTCAAATATTACAACGCCTTATCATGAAAAATCAAATTTCCAGAATATAATTTTCAAAAAATAAAAATTGATAAACTATATATAATAGATATGATTGTTATATGTATTTACACACATATTAATTAATTAAATATTATTAGTTATTTAAAGTAGAATCGTCATTTTTCGACACATCGTTTTCAAAGTACGAATAGAAGTATTATACAAGTTTTAATTTAACATTGCTAAGTAACGAGTATATTTTCCAAATTTAAAATTCTGAACGTTTTATTTTTTACATAAGAGGCATTCTAAATTCAAATTTGAATTTTTTTTTCATAAGTCAATCGAGTATTATTGTTTAACTAAATATCATCTTCAAATTTTTTTAAGCATTTGCCATTTACCTTAGTAAAAAGGACCACATACGATTGAATTCGTAAATAAGTTTGAAAAATTATATTAAATTTTATAAAAATGATTATCGAACTAAAAATTTAGACAATCGTTGTATCACACCAAATATTTTTTGGCATTTGTAAGAAGAGTTACAAAGCTTGAAATCTCCTTGTATCGATTAATCGGCGGCAAAATATAAATTAAACGATTCGACGCAAAGTTTTCCACACTGTTACTTCCTCCATTTTAGTCAAGAACGGATACTGAGCAATTGTTCGAGCGTTGGTTAATGTCAGTGGATTCATTAAGAAACAATGTGAGAAATGGAGGCGTTTAACGACTTACGGCTGAAGATGCATATTCATGCGCTTCGTCTTCACTCGTATCTCTTTGTTCGATGATGTCGCTCACCCTTTTTTCAACTCATTTCTCCGACACTAAAAGTGCCAACTTTCTATGATTCATGCGACAGCTTCTGCATTAAACTACAACGCGCGAAAAATCAGAGATGCTTTTTTCTACTTTTCATTTACGTATCGTTTTCTTTCTTTTATACTTGTTTTTTATTTTCGCACTATCGAGATTCGTTATTTCGCGATTGTAAAATAGTTGAGTCTTGTTCTTCTGCATTTTACAACTTTAGATATCTTTATTTTCGAATTCTTAATAACATAAAAGCATACGGTTTCGCATACTTAAGTGCTTCTAACGTAATAAATATAACAGTTTACGGTAATACAGAGAACGGAACGAATCGAAGAAATTAGTAAATTCATTAAATATTTATCGAAAAATTTTCAATATAATTGAAAAAAATTATATCCAAGTATAGTTTATTACTTTACGATCTTATTTATAAAAAGGGAAGACAATAAAAATCAGAAATAAAATGACATTCGCGAAAAGAATTATCAACTTAAAAGTTTAAGAAATTGCGTATAATTTGATTTTTATTGTATTATACGATATGATTAATAACGATAAATTTATAATGCGTATTTTATAAAATATCCTACAAAATGGTATCATATCGACGGAATCATAGAAATATTATTTTTAGTTGACTTATTCTCCGAAATCACTGATCAAATAGACGTAACGATTTACTTACGATATTTGGATCTGATATTGAACTAAAGGTTTATTTAAAGACTTCATTTTTATTAAAGTAGATCAATGTTAGAAGTACAAAACTTTTTTCATAATTAATTAAAAATTATTATTTTTAAGACTAATCTGGAATTTTATATATTTGCATTGGTAGATAAAATCGTGCTTACCTATTTTAAATTTTCGTTAACAATTATCGTAATTCTTTTATTTCAGAGTCTAGAAAATAAAAACTATTGGACATTCAAAATATAAAAATAAATGTAGTGTAAATATACATATCGAAATATCTTTTTTTCGTTTCGGTATTTTACGATCAAACGTAATTGTTTTTTATACGAAATTTTAATTTTATTTATAAAAGATGCTTCAAAAATAAATTTTTCAATACTAATTTACATGTTAAATTTTTACACGTGCAATATATCGGTAGATATCTAATGAAATATCAGAAAAATTTGTTCGAGAAAAATGTATACGAACGAGCCGAGCCACGTTTCTTTCATTGCTGATCGAAAAAAATTATCGCTGGTTTCTCGTAATCAACGGATTCACTCGTATTCGTTACGTTTTAAAACTAGGATACAAATAGTTTGGGTACGATTTAAAAATAAAAATGTGTAGAATATTAATTAATCTGAAAGTATCGATTCGAGGAGAATCGAAAAACGCATACTTATGATACGTAAGAGAATGATTCGTCGACTATTGAAAGGATCGATAAATCATTGGAGCATCGTAATGACCAAATTTTGATAAATAGAGGGCAAGGAAAAGCCGGTAACGTAGGAGAATAACGGCAAATGATTATTCTCGGACCTATGCATCACCCAAGGACGTAATCATTGACCAGGACTAAGCTCATGAAAATTTAAGCCTCACAGGTCACTTAAAAGCTCCACGATGCTTATATAATTAATGCTTTATTTGTATCTTGAATTTGCGGGCCGGATAATTTCGTACCTCGGCTAAATGTACCGTTAATCAGCGGCAAGAGCGCGCAAATTATCAGTGCGCCACCAGAGCCCTCATTAAATTCAATTTACATATAAATTCGAATTATTCGCGGGCCGTGGGGCCAATCGTAATTGCGAGGCACAATCGCACCAATCGGCGACGAGTTTCAGCTCGTTCCTCCGTTTCGATCTTCGTGGGGATCTACCGAACCGAACGAATGCCGACCGAATGCCGATCGAATGCCGACCGAATGCCGACCGAATCGACAAGAATTTACCGCCTAGCAATGGCCTACCTAATGGCAGCCTATCCAGTAATTTCGAGCACCGGGTTCGAGTACTCTGTACTTGTACTCTCTACTTGTCCTTTCGCTTTGCTCGCGGGGGAGGGTATAAAGGATGTGCTACGAAGCGATGGCTTGCAAATTCGCGAGAACAACAGGTGCATTTTCAATTACAAATTAGACGCTTTTTTCTACAACAAAAGATATTTTCGGTCGCTGGCAATATTTTTTTGCTACGTTAGAGAGTCGGATTAGTTGAGATAAAAGATTCAAAATACGTTGGCACGGATATAAAAAAATTGTAATGAAAACTTTTTGTTGCCTCGAAAGTAAAATCGCTCCTTCGTTGGAACTAAATTTTCGTTATTCTTCGTATTACGATGAGCTGCTATTTTTCATTTTTTACTTTATGATAAAACTTTACTTATAAAATCTCAATTTTTTACGTATACATTTATAAATTAAGTAAAATGTATTTAGTATAATAAAATAATGTTCGTAGTTTGTCGTTTACTTTATAATTACAAATGTTTTATATGTAATTATTGATCCGGAATGATTAAACAAACCTTATCGTTTTTGGTAAACGTATCAAACGTGTATTTATTTGCAGAAATACCTTCGTTTTAAATAGTTAAATTGGCCTAAATTAAGATATTGGTTTAAACGATAGTTTACGTATTCATCTGCATGTCTAAACTACGATAAATAGTAAATACGTAAATATAATAACAATAATGAAAATAAAAATAACGATAGCAATAACGATAAAGATAACGATAACGATGACGACGCCGACAAAAACCATAACGTTAACAATAAAATTAATTGAATAACAATTTATCGAATCGATAAGTATCAATTATTTAGTAAAAAATATCAAATTTTATCAAAATATCGATACATATTTGTCGCATACATGTGTCGCATGATATATTTGATACCAAAATTAAAAAAATTTGTTCGTATTTTTAAATAGAATGGTTTATATAACATTTTGTCAAGCTTTTGAATATATCTAACAGTGCGATCAATGTATGAATATTCTTGTAATTTATCGTTATTCGGATAAGTAATTAATTTGATGATACGATTTAAGTATAAAAATTAATTTAAAGTACATAAAAATTTATTACAGAAAAAACTATAAAGTTTAATTTATATGTTATAAAATATCTATTGATCGGTAAAAAATTTGAATTTATTACGGTTAAGCTGCAAAAACTAAATATCAAACGAACGATTTTCTACATAAAGGAAAGAAAATGTAGCGTAATATCCACTTGTAGAGCAGATAATCAACTTGTAAAATTCATTGCTTCTGTTTTACTTAGCCTTGGAATTCCGCACAGTATTACCCTTTTACATCTTATGTAATTCAATACTTTGTAAATCAGCTTTTACTTTTGATACTCCGAACCTTCTCTATATTCCGTTCTTCATTTCCATTTCGTCTGTACCATCGAGCTGTATTTCATCGTTGATCTGTGGTAAGACGAAACTACTGGAGATCGTTATGATGGATTTTGGCTGCTGTATACGTATCTTGCGAATTCTGTATTAGTATCCGTTTCATCCGAGTATCTGTATGATACAACGTGAATCAATTTCGGTATTGGATTTCTTGGGAGAAATACTTCGTGTCCTTACTTCTTTGATCGTATCATTGATGAATCGAGATACGTTCGATTGAAATACAAAAAATTGTATGAAATATGAAAACCAAATGTTATACATGAATTCCAGATCGATAAATAAATCACACGGTTGCTGATTTGTAATACTTTGACATTGTGATCGAGTGTGCACACGTTTTTTAATATATGATCATTTCGTTTCGAAGATATAAGGAAGTAGTGAACTGAACGATTAGCTTCGATAAATTATTTAAATTTTAAGTCTCGACGAGTTTAATACAAGACATAAAACTAATCCAATATTTTACTAATAAATGTTATCGTAATTAATTCTTTATAAAATTAAGAAATACTTATATATACAAAATTTAGTTTCAAATTCAACCAATTTATTGTGTCTTGAATTCAACTAAAAATGAGATCTTGCATAGATGTAACAGTTAAATATAATTATGATACTTAGAAGGTATTTATTAGAATAAATGTCAATATATGAAAAATCTGTAACACTTTGCCAAACTTCCAGAATTTCGATCAATATTTACATTTTTTGTTAAAAAATATTCAGTGTAAAATTGTCAGTATTGTAAAATAAAATTTGTTTTTTAATTCAGAATTATTGCTTTTTCTTGTAAAATTAATAATTTTTAGATTTCTCTTATTCAATAAATTTTATTACAAAAATCTACCAATTTTTTTATGTAATTTAAGAATTTAAAAAATTTACTATTTTTGAATAAAACAGGCTTTATATATATAAATATATATATATATATCAAAATTTTTTTGAAATATATCTCATCGATAAATAATAAATAAAAAAATTCGAATTCTATTTATTGCAGATTTATTACAGTAAAATTAGAAAAATACTTCTTTGTCGAAAAAGAATACTTATAGAGCTTTTGATACTTTTGGTCATCATTTTAAAATGATTTTTTGATTCCTCGGGTCGACCTTGCGTTTATTTCGATGAAACTGCTAATTTTACATACGACTATATTATTCTTCGCATATTTTCCGTAGAAACAGCATTTAATTTTCCATTTTTTTTACCATTTTTATTTACATTTGAAAGGGTATTATGTATTATTTTGAACGTCCATTTCGATATATTTCGTTCGCTCGCGTTTCAACATTATTAATATATTTTATCAATTTTATTATTAGTTATTTTATTCTTAGTTGCGTTGCACGAAAAATGACTTACTTTAAATTTTGAAGTTTTTCGACTCACGGGAATAAATAAAGTTAAATTAAATGAATATTTTAATTATTATTTTCCGTTCCCTCCGGGTCACACATCGAAGTACTCGATTTTTCTTTCAAGGATCCAGACGCGTTCGCAACGTTAAGATAATAACTTGGAAAAGTAAAGAAAAAGTTTACTACATTTTCTTCGTGCCGCTCGGTTGCCTTACACTGTATTACAATTTCTATGCATCTTATTTCCTGGATCGGGTGTCGCGATACGGAACGAAGACAAAGTATACAAAGTCGTTCTTTGTTTCCCCAAAACAGGTGACGGGCGAGTGGATATTGGGATTCCAACGTTGCTGTCTCCGATGAACGCCTCTCAAATTGATTTTAACTCTTTTTCGTTTTACGAATAGGTAGACGATCGTTCCTCCGTAAAGTCAGGGGTAGTTTAAAGGATACCCAAACTCGCGTTCCGCTTCTTTTCTTCCCGACAGCTACATTTTTACCTACTTCTTCGCGAACTCCCGCACATTACTTTACGATGTAGAATATTTAGCGCGATCTTTCCAACTTGGAGCGTTACGTATCCGTCGCATTTTTTAAATTAAAACGAGTAATTTCGCGGTCGCAAATATTATGTTTCGAACCGTACAGTTATAAATTATGTAAGCGTAAACTAAAGCTCGATCGATACACGTCATTATTCGTACGCGTTGAAATAAAATGGAACGAGCAGGTTATATAGACTGTGCATTATCCTAGTTCGTCATTCGACGCAAAAACGTTATTCGTATCATCGAAAAATAGAGAACAGAAAACAAGCAACTTTGCTATTCGTAACTGTTTACTCGTAAAACACAGGGATATATTCGTATGAGCGCGAACCGAGGTTGTACCCGAGGCAGTCGTGCAAACAACGAGAGCACTCGCCTCCACGCATACGTACATCGACGAGTAAAAGCCGTAACGCTCGCTGGACTCCGGTTAATTACTCACCCCACGGAGTAGAGACGCGCGCACAGACCCACGTACCGAGTCCGTGTCCCCGAGCGGGAGAACGAGCTGATTCCCCCCCCGAGTGGGCTGATGGTGAGCTGATGGATCACCCGAGTCTGCCAGCCGAGTCTGCCACCCGAGTCTGCCACCCGAGTCTGCCACCCGAGTCTGCCACCAGAGTCTCCCATCCGAGTCTCCCATCCGAGTCTCCCATCCGAGTCTCCCACCCGCGCCGAAATGTTCACGGATGTCTTTTTTTTTTTCTGTCGCGGCTTCGCTCCACGAGTTCACCTCCGTTCGACTCGGTTCCTTGTTCTTGGGCTGAGACCAAGCGCGAATCGACTCCCCCGCTCCCCCTCCTACATCCTGACGGAGCCGATCACACCCTTCCGCCGAGTCTTCCAGATGGACTTTCCCTGGATTCGATCTCCCTCTTTGCGCCGGTTCAAATATTTCTAATTGTTTATGCGCGACGGTCGGATCATCGTAGACTGCGGCATTTGTTTTCCCTTTGTTCGATCGCATGAATATGTATTTTTAGGAAAATAAAGGATAATCGCGTTAACGGTATGCAAATTTTCCACTCGTAACGAACGATCGCAACCTATCCGACGTATCCTATATTGAAATTAGAGATATTCGTACTTCCAACCATTATTTTCATAATTATTAATTCTGCAAGATTTTTATTTTACATACAATATATATATATATATATCTATATAGGTATACATTTCCGAATTAATGATATCTAGTTCCCGTATATCGAACGAGCATCGGAACTTTGTTCGAAATCCATTATTGGACGAATAAAGTAAAAAATAAATTTATAATGCTTAAGAAAGAAAGCAAATAAAACGCGATAGAAAAACATTGAAGTAACTAAACATATTTATGTAAAATAATAACTTATTTTCTATGTATACTCTTGTGCAATTATCCTTTATTTTTTTCGCGAACGAATATATTACTTTTTAATAATTATTATAAATTTTAACGCATAAACTATCCTAAAATAAAAATATCTCGTGAAAAATTCAAACGGATGAAATTAGTTGTTTCGTGTGACGTTGCTTATAAATTAAGTTTATAAGAAATTTATTGATTAGGAAAATTCTGTTTAACCTTGACTCGAATTAAATTAATTTGAAACCGTTTGAATTTTGAGAAAGCTTTGGCAACTTGAACAAATATATTATTTAGTAATCTTAGACCATCGTAATTGGAATACATAAAGACAACGGACCGATTTTACTAACCGAAACTGCATTTTTCCGAGAGGAAAACGATGCACCGTAAGGTCGATAAAATTAAATAATTTGGTTATTCAAGTTGAATAGAGAAAAAACAATGAATAATCGAGCCAATGGAATTTGATAACGAAAGAGACAAAGTCGAGGTAGAAAAGGAGTAGGAAAAGAAGAAGGAAAAGAAGAAGGAAAAGGAGAAGGAAAAGGAGAAGGAAAAAGAAAAGGAAAAGAAAAGCCAGCGTAAAAGAAAGCAAATGCATAGAAAAAAAAATAGTGGAGAGTTGGAAGAAGTTGAGAGGGGACCGAAAGTAATTAATCTTCGAGATCGAGGTATGCGCTTAAAGGTGTCGGGAGTATCGCAGAAGGCCGGAAGAGGATGGAGTGGTGACCGTAGAATAGAACTCGAACTCGCGGTCTCCGACAATTCAGCTTGATATTTCTGCCAGAACTCAGGATAATTCCCTTTCTAACTAATAGTCCTACATCAACTCCGATGATTGGTCGACCACAGGATCCTTCATCGATAACGTCGTTTCTGTCGCTATCGATTTATTCCATGAAAATTTCCAGTATATCCGAACGATCCCACGTTATCGAAATACTTAAAAATTTGAATATATTTACGCATCTTAAACAGATTATCAAGTTTCGCCGATAAGCCATGCTAACATAATGTAATCAATTTTCACCGTTTTCCGTTAAAAAATAAACGATGACTCGCTCGCGCAAAATAGAATTTAAAATTCGTAACGAATCGTTCGATTCATAAATCTGATAGTTTAGAAATAAAAACTGACATTTATCGTACAAAGTGACGCTTGCGAATCGATAATGTTTATTTATCAACAGTTTTATGAAATATAATTGTACCAAGTAAGTTGATGATAGTAACGTTCCTAAACGATCTTTAAGCCCACGAACGCGACCGTTTCCTCCTTTTTTAATTTTTTCGAGTAAAAAATATTATACGAATAGACCACTAACGAGGTTCGATAGATTTTGAATTAATAATCGTACGCAATATCGTAAATGTTTCAACGAAAAAAGCTTACGAGACGTGTCATCGATACATCCAAACGTCGGTGCGACGAAAAATCGTTATCGAAATTAATCTTACTTTGGACGATCGAAATAAAACGAGTGGCTACGTATCTTGTAGCCTGTAAACTGAAGATTTAGTTACATTCGTACGAAAGGTTCCGTACGCAGCGGTAAAGACAAGATGCTCGTAGTTTGAAGCAAAGTTCGGTTCGTTTTCGATAAATCCATCTTTCGTCGAAGGAAAAAAAATCGCGAAACGATAATTATCTCTGATCGGAACACTTATCGATCTCAAGAAGTTGCTCCCCGGTGATTGATCATAGGCTCGTTCGGCTCGCGATAAATCCTCGTCCAGGCGAATAGGCGAAGCGATACGCGACGAGTCGTCTCGAATTTTGGCCAGCGGAGGTTCGGGGAGCGAAAGCACGGATTAATCTCCTCGCTATTAATCTGCGGTATCGACGAGACGTACCCGGACGGACGGTCTCGCGCACCCAGGCATCGAGCCCCTTCGTAAATTACGCTTCAAGTTGGTCCTAACCCCTAATGAGTTTCCGTGGATAACTTAACCGCAGGCTCATCCGTTGGTTGAAGCACTTGCGAGCAATTGAATTTGCGTCGAGGACGGAAAGCCTTTGGTGCTCGGGTGTTGTCCTCGGTCTTAGTCTCGGCGGTTGGGAGAACCGAGAGACTCGTACGCGGAGCATCGCGGAAGCGTCGGTGACTCCCTCCGACTCCCTCCGACTCCCTCCGACTCCCTCCGACCCCGGGAGGCGCTTTGCTTATTATAATGGGCGCTGCGGTGAAATTTGCATAATGGACACATATGTAGGTAAAGGAGAAAGGGAGCGCGCAAAAGCCTCGAACTCTCGAAAGCCAACCGCGCGATGGCGAAAGAGCCAACCTCCCGGATGGGAAAATCTCCCCTGAGTAGTCGAGAGCACGACGTCTTAGTTGTTAGTTGTTGCTCGCTGTACGCGTATCTGTATGCGCATTGTAGTGCCTCGTTCCCGTTCCCGTTCCCCCTCGCCTCCTCCCTCAAACTTATTCTCATTGTGCGAGTCTGGCTCGGCGTCTCTCGAGCAACTTCCTTGAGACGAAACCGACGCGATTTAGCTCGATGAATTCGGTGGCGCCTCTCTCGCGTAGTCTTCCGGGGGGTGGAGGCGGGGGGTGGAGGCGAGGGGCGGGGGATGGAACAGACAGGCTACGCATCCTTTGCCGTGTCCTATTCTCTCGGAGCCTCGACCGCGAGCGGGAATATCGTTCTCGCGAGGTATAATTTTCGGGCGAAGTGGCTCGGGAAACTTGCGAAGAGGGACGAGACACCGAGGACGATTCGTCATTGTCGAATTCCTCCGCTCGGAGTCGCTTCGAGATCGGAGGCATTCGCTCGAACGCGATGTCAGTCTGATAATGAACACGGAGATTTCGTAATTAAATTGGATTACTATGCTAATTTGCGGCCAGGCTTTTTATACTCGGTGAGCCGCTACGAAAATAACTTTGGACTGCATCGTTGATTAGTGTGTTATCGAGGAGCAGTGCGATACGATAATAACCGATAATTACTCGATTACGGTCGTTTCTAAATATATATAAAACAATATATATACAAAAAAATAAGATTATATATATATATATATATATATATATATATATATAAAAAGCCAGTCATTTTTACGATGCGAGTTATTTAATACGAAATTCACCGAAATTTATTTCTCATTATTTACATCGATGATTATGAATATTTTAATGATTTTGTTAACGATAGGAAGATAAAAATTAACGAAAAATTTGCTTCGTAATTTATTTTGAGGAGCTTAGATAATCTCAAATAGATGCTTTCGAATCTAACTTAATTATTTTATTTTTGGTATTTTACGCGGAGCTACGGTTCTATATAATGTATACTTTGAATTTCAAATAGACTATAATGTTATCGTAATAATTAGATAAAGAAACAAGATTATATTTTAAAATACGATATCGTGTAGAGTAAATCATCGTCTTTTGTGCAAGTAACGTCGAAATTTATTTAACGATAGGTCTTATGCATGAGATTCAAAAATCGTATAAATGCAAAATACAAGATTTATTCTTCTTAGCGTAAAAATAACGTAACAGAATGACTATTCTTCTGAATTTAGTGGCGATGATAATATTAAATTCCATCCCCTTCTTTCTTTCTCCACTTTTGTCACAAAAGCATGCAAAAACTGCATTTTGCGGCCATTGTAGTCATCTTGCTAAAATGATCTAAAGTGCCTATTTCAGACTACATAACTTACATACTCTCTTTTCACTTAAGAAGTGTTGTAAGCTTATAAAGAACGAGAGACAAAAAGCGAGAAGAGATTGAGAAGACAAGGAATTCTAATGATGCCCTGCAAAGTCGAGATCCGACTATTCCTAGTTACTATATCACTTGCTTTTATTAAAATAATATTATTAACTTCGTAAAATTCTAATAAAATAATTCTCATAAGAGTAAAAATTTAATTGTGACGATTAAAAAATCACTGAAGTACACATTGATTTGATATTACGTATTTATTAACTAAACTTGAATTAAAAATGCTTTGTCGTCTTATGTAATAATTTAAATAAAAATTGTGTACGTTTATTTATCTTTAATCAAGTCTGCTATCGTATATTTAAATTTAGTTTATTATATTTAATTCGATAATGATTAAACCATCCGCCAAAAATTGTTTTAAAGAAAGTACCGAATTAAAATAATTGTTGAATGTATTTCATAAAGTTTTAATTTTCGCAAATTATATTAGAATTATGCGAATAAAATAACGTCGTTATAAAATCCGCTTCTGATATACAACAATTTTTTTTTTACATCCAACGTTGAAAAAAGTATTCGTTGAAAAACGAAATATATTCGATGAAATATAAGCTTATATTTTTTATTATTTTTTACAAAAAGAAATCATATTCTATTTATTTAATTAATTCTGTTATTCGATCAATCGAATATCATGTTAAACAAAATTTTCAATTCTATATGGTTATTTTATAAAAAGTATAAATAAAAATATCGGTTACACGAATTTATTTATCTATGGCATTAATAAATTTTATCGATACTTTTCTAAATCAATATTTTGAGTATTTAAAAGTTTTTCAGGACAAGTTTAATGCATATTAAATTTTTTAATATAATTTTTCAATATTTTCGCTGATAATACTGCGTTAATATTCTGGAAAAGACAAAAAATTTTAATTTATAAAATACGCTCGTTGTAAAGCCAATAAAAATTTAATTATACATTATCGAATAATTTTAATTTACCAAAATAAAATTAAAAAAAATTTTGAATTATTTCTTTATACGAATTAAATTTTTAAATATAATCTTTATTTAAAAAAATATGTAATCAATCTATAACTCATATATGGAAAAAATGTTCAAAATATGAATTAATAATTGAATTTTCGAATCATATTTACCGGTATTCGTACAAACATCGTATCGAATATTCGTATGCTTCCATTCCCATTTTAAATTCATTTCGATAAAAAATTGAAAATTATTAAAAATAATTTACACGGCTTATATTATAAACCTTTTTAACATAAAATCTATATATCGAAATTTAAAATTCACGTGGAAATATGGTTTAATACTTATACGAATGTAACCTTTTAACGTTACATACAATGTTTATTCCTTCCGTACTTTTATATCCTTCGTACTTGTTTTATGGTACGAACCGATATTTACACATATATATATATATATAAATAAAAAATGTTTATTCGAACGAAACGCGAATCCAGAAATGGAGTTTATCGCGTTAAATTTTGATTTAAAATTCAAAAATCATAAGCCTTTCAAAATTTCAAGCATCCACGGAAAAGCTTCGATTCGTTGATTAAAATTAAAAGAAAATATGAACGGATTTATTAAGCGGGAAATATTTTATGAGGCCGAAAACGATGATTAGCCAAACGAACCATTTACTCGCATCGAAGCTTAAATTTAAATATACAAGGAACGAAACGATAAGAAACTCGAAACTTGGACTTTTTTTCAATAAAATTCTTGGGTTGACTACTCGGAAAGCGCAAGGAAAAAGCAACGGAAAGTTATTCAGATCCGATCACAAGTTGGCCAACCGACAGACAGCAATCAAAACTTCAGCAGCCGTTATCCCCTGCATTCTTGCCCTGGTAAATATCTTCCCTCGGTACACGTATACACCCCGACACGCATACACAAACATGCTCACAACTCGACTCGGCTCTCTCAAAGCCCTAAGATAATCTCCTCCCGTGCAAAGTCGCACGCGATCGATGAAACTCTTCCTCGGTTCCATACTCCGCCTCTTGGCCCGGGCACTTTCGGATTTGCGGAAGTCAGAACTGTCGATGCAAACCGCTCCGACGACCGCCAGACATCCTCCTCGCCTCCCCCCCTCGACCCCCCTTCGCCTCCCCTCGCCTCCCCTCGCCTCCCGCTCGCCTCCTACTCGCCTCCTCTCCCACCGGCCCACTCGATTCGGAAGGGTTGGCGTTTCCTTAGTCCGGATTGCTTCCGCTTAACTTTCCGAATAAACTAGACACGCCGCCCGGAAGAACAAAAGCTGCCTCGGTCAGCAGATGTGGCGTGTGGGTCGGTTTCGCTCGCGTTCTTTCTCAGAGCGACGCGGAGACGCGGAGACGCGGCGAGTCGTTGTTGCGAATCGACATCCAAGTCTTTATTTTCAAAGAGAGACTCGATAAACCAAGCGTCTAACGAACTTTCGAGTTCCAGAGTTTCCATAATACTCGCAGGCTAATTCTCTGCGAGTGCTATATACACGTTTCGATAGTTGTTCAGCCAAGTTTTCGAGGGTCTAAGAAATAAATACAGATTTTGGATTTGAGATCTCGTTTCGAGAGATGAATCTGGGTAATCGATTCATCCGAATCAGCTCCAAGGAACTTGAGCGTCCTCCAAGGTCGCTCGAACCCAATCGAGGAATGGAATAATTTTGCGCTTGTTACGATTAAGCGACTCCGTGCACCGAATTCTCGTTCGATTCCGGGAGTAAAAAACGGAGAGCGTCGGAGCGTCGGAACGTCGGAGCGTCGGAGCGTCGAGTTGGAGAAGCGTAATTCGATTTAAGGGCTATTCGCGACACCAAAGTTTAACGATCCTCGCTCTTGACTCGGCTCCATATGCATTGCTGCGCATCAAGCCGTTAACCCATTTATAACGCTTCGGATCTCCGTCGAACACTCGAAAACGATCGTGGATGAATATTTCATGCGCGCGGCCGAAACTGCTAGTCATGTAAATGCGCTTTAAGCCGCGCGTTAAGCATTTCGGACGCGCGGAGGTCGCGATCGAACGCAGTCGAGGATCGAGGTATTGTCTTACGTCATCCGGTAATCGAAGAAAAAGCTCGAGAGCGGGACGGAAAGAGAACCGGGAGGTAAGCGTGAAATGGATAGTCGCTGGGATTACAAAAAAAGTGCGTTTCGTGGATGAAGACGAACGATTTCATCGATTTCGCGCGGAGAATGGATTTCTGTCCTTACTTTCAAATATTTATTAATTAATGCGTAATATCGATGCGCTTCGTACATATTGAGTTTGAACAAAATACCGTATACTTTTTTGTAATAATTACCCGTAAACGAAGTAATTTTATGAAATTTTTATATCTATTTGCATGATTTTGATTCGTACGGGTAAAATTTTCGAGCTTTCGTGAAAAATATTACTACTTCTTTCTATCAAATTATTATGTACAACGAAAAGGGAAACATACGAGATTTAAATATTAAAAGATAGGGATTCTTTAAAAAAATTTTTTTCTTACATTTATTTTACTTTATTTATATCGATATTTTTTTAGTATATATATAATAAATTCTTTATATATATTGTTTATACAATGTTTATTTTTTCTCGAGAGAAAGTATATGTATCATTTTTCAATACAAAATGAAAATATTTTAAATACACGCTTTTTAAAATGCATACACACTGTATTTTTCTTCTTATTTATAAGAATTTATCAAGTTTTTAAGAACCTTGATCTGCATATAATTGTTGATTTTGATGTTACTTTTAAAGAAAACCGTATTATTCTGGACGTAAATATATTATTTATTAGTATAGTTAAAAGTAATAATTCACGTATCAACGCAATGATTTATTACCGAACAAATATATGGTTTATAAACAAACGAAATAAAATACTAATGATTTTTATGTACAAAAGGAAACAAACATCGTTATTTTTCAAACATCGAAACAATTTTTCCTAGTGAAATTTGCACAGTGATTCGGTTTCGTAAAATCGCAAAAATATATACAAATATATGCGTAACTTTTTTCCTTTTAATCCTAGTGGAATTAAAAGCTTGTTATAACAACGTCGGTAAACTTATAGAATAAGAAAAAAATATTCCGAATTTTCTGTCTCATTGTACATTATTTCTTTATGTGATAATTTAGTTCATATCTAATAATTTGTGTATTATTTATACAAGAATTGTATTCTCATTTATTTGTTATAATAAGGTACCTTAATTTCTTTTTATTTTATGTAAGTACTCATTTTTTTTCTTTACTTTATCGTTCCTTTTTATTAATTTTATTATATGGAATTTTTTTGTGATTCTATAACTGGTGCCCGTAGCTTCCAATAAATAATTCAGACAAAGGAATTTATGGAAAAAGTTTTCTCATATTATGAAGAAAGTGAAATTCGTTAGATAAGCTATCGGAAAGTCCTTCAAATTCACGTTGCTCGTATAATATATAAAAAAGTTTTGGTAAAGTGAAGAAAAAATAGTACTAGTTTTTTCTTAATTATTCGATTCGTTAAAATAAAATTTATTTATATAAAATATGTCTATAAAATATTTTTAATTTATGTGTTGATTTTTAAATACTTTTGTAAATTATGTATTTGTAAATTATATTTTATATAATAATATATAAAATTTACTCGTATAAAAAATTATTCGTATTCTTGGATATTCGTATCATTGAAATATAAATAAACGAATAAATAAAAATGGTACAATAAATTAATCGATAACGATATCTCGAATTAATTAAAACTGATATTATTTTATTGGAATATATAATAACCGATAATGAAAACACGTATCTTTTAAAACAATAGATATATAAAGATATAATAATATTATTTTAAAAATAATAGAATATTTTCAATACGGAAATAATTTAAAAAATTTTTTTTATCGGTAACAAATTAATATTATTCGTACTACGAAAAACATTAATATTACCAATATTTATTACACTTTACATAATTAAACCAAAACAGTTTTTTCTTATTTTATAAATTATTCTAAAAACGAATATCTATATTACACAAAAGCTTTAAAATAAAAATACTGCTATTCGGTATTGAATCGTTTTATTTATAAAACATGACACGAAAAAAAGATAGTTCTGGAACACTTCTCTAAAAATGAAATGTAAATTCAAATTTTAAATATTCATAAATTCTGATTATATGCAAAAATTTCTGATAACATTTACATTTTACAAAGGTAACCTATGTAATACTCTAGTACTACATGACTAAATTTTCATTTGCGTTAAAATAAAGATATAATATTTGATTCATTTTACTTTAGGATATATTGTTAATAAAATGTAAAATGAGGAATTCAAACATTTATTAATCCTACACGAACCATTAAATTTTACTCTTTCTATTGCTTGGATTCGAGACTTACAATTTAGAAAACCATTTTCTCTATAAAAATAAAAATTACGTTTAATTATATATATGTATATCGTTATTAACAGTTACATGAAAGCGTTTTAAATATATCAAGGATTTACGATCTACATTTTTAGGTAAATTATTATTCTATGTCTTACATCAATATCAGTAAAATATAATGTAAAAAATTATATCGATTTATGTTTAAGTTAATAAAAAGTCCTTCAAAGCCAAAAGATAATTTTGTTTAAAGTAAACAAATTTTACGTAAAAATAATAGTTTTGGACGAAATCGATAACATTACTTTATTTTGTTATTTCGTATATATAATTTTGTAGTAGTTTCGTTCAGCCGTGGAAGGAGAAATATAACGAAAGAAATTTTAAATACAAATTTGAATAAGCGCGTGTTCCAATCCGAGTCCATACTATTGCACGACTACCCGTAGATGCGTACATCGATATGATTTCTATTTCTGATTTTTAAGTGTAAGTATTTCCGTAAGATTACGTAGATCGAGGAAGAGCGCGATCCCGTCGGTATACCTACCCACTTAGATTTATCTTAGCGCGTGTAGTCACGTACAGAGCTATACTCGGTCCCGTAGTTTGCATAATTCACAGATGTGCACGCGAATGGTTCCGTTCACTTTTACATCTCCCATTACAGTTTCGGTGTACGATTACATTCAGTCATATTCAAACTACTTTCCACGACTAAAATAAGTATTTCATGCATCGGCAAGCGAGTCAACGAGGCTTCCTCGATGAGCTTCCACGGGAAGCCACGTGAAAATTTTGCAAATTCTGCAAATGCAAGATCCAGTGCCTCGATCGAGGATTTTTTCCAAAGAAATTTTTCAGAAAAGCGCATCGCACCGACAGAAGAAATAAGAAGTAATCGTAATGGTAAAGAGGGCAAGAACGGAGAATTTCACGTCTCTGTTCTCTGTGTTTCACGGTACTCTGGACCTCGTACACACGGTACACGGCCTCCAACCCTTGAATTTTATTAATATATTGGACTATGCAACAGCCTCGCGCCTACCATAATATATAGTTTCACCCTTTACGATATTTTCTTCAACGAGGGCGCGAAAGAAGGTAACACAGGCTGTTGTATTTTTCGATTGTATTCGCAGGGATGTTCGTGGGTGCCTTTGAATATAAAGTGCTCCCCTAAACCCTCGCATTTTACGTTCACCCGACAGCAGCTCCGAGTTTCGTCTCCGTGCGCTTCGCGAGCCTTTTGTGTTCCGTCGAACGTATATTTTTCGTCCTTTGTGTTTAGATTTTTTACCTTTTTATACCAACTTTAAGACTCGAACGCGAACTCGTGCGACGGCTGATTTAAAAACTAACTTTCCAGCGAAAACCCGACGCGATACGCGAAACGGTTTCTTTTCCATATCTTTGTTTGTTTCGAGCATCGGTATCGATGATTACGCGACGGATTTTCATCGATACGATTTACGTTGATCTCGCGAGAAACGCAGTTTACCATCGACGAATAAAACGTAAAAAAGTTGAGTTTTATATCGTAGAAAATTGTACTCACCGATGCAGCCATAATCTTACTTAAAGATACGAAACCTAGTTTTTCGAAAGACAAAGGAAATTTTGCAAAAGTGTCGAACGATCGATAAATATTTACAATTCGATAAAGTAGGACGAAACCGAGCCATAAACACACGCAAGCCCGCATATCGGGTGTCTTTGTCAAAGCTTCCATCCTCATCTTCGTCCACGTCTACGTCTACGTCGTCGTCGTCGTCGTCGTCGTCCTCGTTCTCGTCCTCGTTCTCCTCCTCGTCCTCCTCCTCGCGAGAGCACCAACGAGTAAAAACTTTCCAGGCGTGTAACGCGCTTCTCTCGTCTCCTCACCCTTCCACCAAGGAAATACCTTTTTCCGATCAAGCAACCCCTATAAAATGCAACGACGTCGTTTTAGCAGCGACTCAAAAGTTGCACGAGTCGAAGGAGCGGGGATATCGCGTCATTCGATACGACTCGTTACCTCCTCTATCCACCATCCACCTGAGATACTAAACTTCTCGCTAGGCGGTCGTAAATTAATCATCGATCGATCCTCGCGATCCGTATATTCGCGTGTTACCCATTTTCGCGGATCCGCCGGTCTTTTTCACTCGAGACTCCCTTCCTCCTCGAAAGGGGATGGTATTCGTCATCTCGGGGAGTCCAACGCACTTTCCTTCATCCGCTCTCTTTCAGCTTCCGAGTGGTACTTTGGTATCCGCGAGACTGGCTCGCTTCCAAAATTATTATAAAATTTCCAATATTGGAGAAGCGAAGTGTCGGTCCCCTCGGTGCAGGTATCGTTCGATATTTTGTTCCTTCCACCGAGGAACGAGCGATTTCCGAGTACTGCGGGGACTGGGTTCAATCTCTGAATCTCGTTCGCTTTGTGCCCTCTTTTGCCGTTTATTCTTTCGTGGTTTCGACCTCTTTTTTCTTTCGATATATTCGCACGCGCGTTCGCACGCACTCACACACACATATACATACACGTGGGCGCGTATATTACTATTTCATTCGCCATATAATTTTGTTGACGAGTTCTATTGTGTTTCTCTCTTCTTCGCTTTCTATTAACTATAGCTTCCAGCTTAGCCGTTCTATTTTCTACACTTTCTTCTTTAGTCGCATGGATTAAAGCTATCTCGACTCGAAGTATACGCTTACATTGATTTCTAGCGTTTTGGTAATGATTATCCTTTCTTTTCTACGTTTTCGGTCTTCTTTATCGAAGGTTCAAGTTCCTATTTACCATCTACTTACAGCCTAAATGTTGTTCGATTGTTCAGAATCCGTTAATAATTAAAGAATACCAACGTCTTATCCATGTATCGATCAGTCCTCAAAATATTACATATTTTATTCTTTACGTAGTATCGGCTAATTTGAATTTTATAATATAAAAATATCGATCGGGGTAAAATGTAATTTTTAAGGACTATTTTGTATTTCGAATAAAAATTTGATTAAAACGTATATTTATTCGATTTATTTACGATATATTTTTAAGTTTTTTATTAAAATAAAAATTTTTCAAATAATGTCAAAAGGAAAAGCTATTAAAGATATTACGATTCTATTGAATGAACGAAACGTTTGCAACGAAGAAACGGATATTTTGAAACGCGTAATTTTTATATTCGAAATTTTTTTCAATTTCGTCTAACCTCGACTATATTTTTCACATTCGGAAAGTCAATTGTAATTTGACTAGGTACTTCTCTCGGGAAATGGTCGGATAATTGCGGATGGTGGAGAATTAACTTTATCTATATCTTTCCCGTAGAAACATGTAGAAACGAAAGGAAGAACGACACGAGTCTCGACCTTCCTGATTTTCCCTCTAACGAAGTTACAACAGCGAAGAAGAAAGACGAGAGAATTCGAAGAAGAAGCGAAATGATAAACGAATCCAATCTCTGAAGACACGATCAATCTCGACCTTTTGATTTACGCTTAAAATAGATTTATTAGCTTTAGTTAATTTGTAAATACAAATATATTTTACACGTGCAAATTATCGTTAAGAATCTGTATCGCGGAACTTACATCTATTATAAAATACGCGCACAATTTTATACGGTAATTTAATAATTTTTTTTCTTTTTTCAGGTAAGTAACTCACATCACTCTCGACGCTTTTTTTAGATCTTCGAAACAGGCAAGTGCAACAATAAAGTCTCGTGATAAATGTACAACAACTTCTTTATGGATAAAATGTAATTTTATATTTAATATCGAACCTCTTTGAAATTATCGGATTATTTTAGCAAAAAGCACATTCTACGCGGAATCGTAAAGATCCAATGATACTCCCGAAAAAAAATTTCAATTAACCGCCCACCGATTTAATTTTTCGGAATGGTATAAATCGAAGTCGATGCGGAAACTTGGTTGCAATATTCGATCGACTCGCAAGAAATGAGTGACACGCGGTGTTTCGACGATACGTTTCACTCCGGCGTTGTAAGAATTTTTCTTATAAATGAAATATTCGCAGCGGAAGTTTAGCTCGAACAGTCTGGATCGGCGTAGCACAAAAGCTTAGGAACCGAATCTGCATATCCCGTTTCTATCGTACTCCAACGTTCCACCGTACGAATCTCTAACGCAAGTCGAATCCTAAAAGTGACTCGACAGCCTCCGCGTTATCGAATCCTGACGATGCGTATATTTACATGTACAATATGAAATTTCTGTTCCTCCCCAGCCATTCAAAAGTCAGTTTAATAGGGATGATGTTAACAAGCAAGGCTATTATGATGTAGGTTGATGTTCGATGTCGGGATGTTTGAATATATCGAAGGCTTGTCGATATATTTCAAGGAAACTTTAGTTTTATACGAATATATTTCTGCAAAACGAGATCGTATATCGATACGTTGTTCGAGCGCATCTGCATACGTGATTCCGGCCTTATCACAAATTGTATCAAACGTTAAAAATAGTTTCCCGAGTGATAGGACCGAGAATGAGTTGTCGTCGACTACCGATCGAACGAACGCGATTCGTAAAGAAACTATAAATATTTTATTTTCGGTTGAACTATCATCTTACAACGTTGCACAGAAATTCGGATACCATTGATACGATCGAGGAGTGCATCATTTCTTTCTAAAAATCAAGGAGAAACTTGGAAACGAGCTCATCAGGCAAAAAGTAATCGTGCTCCTAATCGATTTCGATTTAAATTTAACGAATGAAACGACAATTTAAATGCATTATAAGTCGGATGTGCTGCGAGGAAAGTTTTACAACAAAAATTGATAAGACGATAAAATAAGTATCGTAATCCGTGTCTCCGGCACGCGCGCAACGAACGGTTAGGGAGGGACTATTTCGAAAATCGTAGGGAAAGGAAAGAAGAAAGAATCCAAGAGAATGAAACAATAGGGCAGAACTAAGCCGCCTAACTTCCATTCCAAGTTCCTCACCCTCCCGTACGCACTCGAAACTCTCGGGTGACCCGGAGAATCCTTTTTCCTTCCAACTTCCGTATCCGTCTCGGGCACGCGGGAATATTAACGGCAAAGATATTTAAGCCCAGGTGTATCGTACGTGTTTATGAGACACGAAACGGTCCAACTTGGGTAACTCGGGGTCCCTCCTCTTGCTTCCCCCGGCTACGCGTGCATGTACATACATACACGTACATATATAGCGTTCCGCTATATTCCAGTGAGTTGTCCCCGCGCACCAGGTGCCGAGGATTCTTCCGGTCGTTGAATGGAAGCAATAACTTCGCGGCTGCTGCTACTACTGCAGTTCCCGGGGAAAACGTGAAAGTCAGGGTCGGAAAAATTCGGTTTCACTCGACCGTTTCTTCGCGTTTTGATATTCTCGGCGTCCCAGACATTTCACGACCTACGGGAACCGAGTCTTCGTGTTTTTTTTTTTATTACGTTTCGCAGACGATTCATCCGAATCCGTTGATAGAGTTGAATCGTGAGAGGAAAATTTTTAAATTTTATCCAGTACAAATTTTATTTCGACCATTTCTGTCCGTCGTCGTTTGATCCAAGATCGACGTAACGGAATTTCGACGGATCATTTTGTAAATTTCAAAATTTTGTTATCGAGTAAGCGTTTTTTTAACAATACAATTTTACCGAAATTCAGTTATTCGTTTTTTTCATTTTTCCAGAAGAATCATTTCAAATTATTTGTTAAAAAGGTTCTTATTGTACGATACTCTTAAAATAAATTAGTAGTATTATTAATTATACGATCGCGTTTTATAGTTTTTTGTTCTTCGAAAAATATTACTTGGTTAAAAATTTTTCCCGTTCTAATCTTCGTCTCTCGTTCCTAGGATATTTATCGAAATTTTAGTTGAGACGCGAAGTACTATTTAAGCCAAGAAATATTTTATTTTTATTGTAAACGATCGAAAGATGCTATTAAACGATATTATCAAAAATTAATAATTTTTAAAAATCTTGAAATAAGAACATAATTTTACATAAAAATGTTACATTGTATTAACTATATTATACAATTATTTTTATAAGTATTTAATTTTCATAAGAAAAATCATTATTTTCCCTCGTACGATCGATTTTTAATCGTAAAATTCGTATATTTAAAATACAACTGCTTATATCGTTACGAATGTTTAGTCGTTGCGTGTAAATTTAATTCAACTTAATTTAAATTTCGCGACAACGATACTTTGAAGATTTAAAAATTTAATAGAATAGAGTCAGAAAAGAAGTGCAGCATTGTGATAATGTAGATTCCAGAACGGCATATCGAAAATCGATTTATATTGCACGTAAACATAGTCACAGTTACATTATATACGAAACCAATTTCAATATCTGACTTTATCACTATTTGTGGTTACGTTAGATTCATTGCTGGTTATTAAATTAAAATTCATTTGCTTCCCATATTATTATATACAAAAATGAAAAACGAGGAATTTTTCAATGTTTCAAAAATTTATATTATAGTTTTCGACCAGTATTTTATAGTTTTATATGATTCGTGGAATATTTCAAAATTAAAAATTTTATTTAAAATTTATTATTAATTTTCTTTGTATTTTGCGAATCCCAAGGTTAATCGAATCGATCTCACATACGCGTGTATTCGTATTTACTCGCTATCATTATTCGCAAGATTTATTTTACTTTAGTTATTTATTCTTGATTCAACGTATCACGGTGAAAATACGTGGAAAAATTCTTTTTTGTATCGTAGTTTTATTTCTGGGTTATCACAGAATAAGGTTGCATTTAAATAAATATTATACAAATGTATCCGATGCGCAACAATTTTAATTTAATAGCGTTAATCTTTTATGAAAAATTCTACAAAGTTGAAATATTCCATTGTTTTTAATGATTCTATCGAAGAATGACCGTTTTCCGGAAAAAACAATGACATTATCGAGTTTTCTAAAATTGAAATACTTTATACGGTAAAACACAGCAAAGGAAGTTTTCGAAGTATACAAGAAATCTATAAAATATTTGCTTCCTCGACTCTTAAAATCATCCGGCTTGCGTATAAAATAGTTTTTGAAAATTTAGCAATTGAAATTTCTTCCAGATGGCCATTGTCTAAAAATTTCGGAATCTAATTTAGTTCCTTTCTCGAAAGTGTCGGGAATGACGCAAACTCGAGAAACCGAGCGGCCTGATATATAACCACCGGTGCAAGAAGCCAGTGACGGAGACAGAGTGTCCGTAGGTAGAACTGGAAAGAGAAACGGAGAAAGAGAGCAAAGAATGGAGACCGAACGGAGCAAGAGAGTCGGAACTGTAATCGAATCAAGCATTTGTCGCTACGCGTTCTGCAGCCTCAATCGGAAAACTTTCCCTCCGAATTTCCGTAACCCAATTGCCCGTGGACGGAAGGCCTAATCGTACGGTGCACTCGACTCTCTTAATCGAGCAAAGGGTTCGTGATCGCGTTTTCGACACGCGTATTTTAGAAAAGGAGGAGAGAGAGAGAGAGAGAGAGAGAGAGAGAGAGAGACATGAAAAAATAAGAGCCAAAGAGAGACCGATGCAAACACTAAGTTTGCTTTTACACCAAATCTTTTTCCAGCCTTCTTTCTTTGGATATACTTTAAAGGAGACGCAGTCTATTATAGTATGGTCTAGTTTAAAGTACATTTTCACGTTTTCGAGTAAAATATTTCTTTACTTTTCAGTTGCTTACGGATCTCATTCCGATTAAAATTCAAAATTTATTTTTTAAACTTTGTTGGGTTATGAATGTAATTAAATCTTTTTTAACCGTAATGCAAGAAATTTTTTTAATTTTTATTTTTGGCTTTTATAGATTGAGTAAATATATTACAAAAAAAGCGTTAATGTTTTTAAAAGAAAAATAAAACCTAAAATCGTAAGGAGTATGTTTGAAAACTTTGATAAATCATTATAAATTTTATAATCATCCGAGTAAAGATTATAAACGAAATATTATATTATTTAGCTTAGTTTCAAACTTGATTCTAATAAATAAAATTATTTAACGCTAGTAAATTATTCAACTTTATTTTACGATGAAGCTAAAATGAAGAACGTAATATATTTAACATTGAGTTGAGTTGACGAGCTCATTCGTACTTATTCATTGTATGATTGAATTATCGGTGCAATTTTCAAGCTTCCTAAGAATAATTTCGATTTTAGTCTAGACACTAAAGTTAATTTTTATTTCATACGTCTATACATTCGTGCATTAATGCATATCCTTCCCTCTTTTCCCGTTTCATTTTCCCTATCCGCTGGATAAAAGCTTACTTTTATTCCTTTTAATATGATTATATACGATGAAGTGCAATATTCCAACTCATATCGGTCAATTTATTAATTTTTTACTGTCTTATTTATCATTGTACTTTTATAAAATAATGATAAACTTTACAGATAGTAATTCATTTCTTATTGATATTATAAATTAATAAAAATTATTTTAATTTGCATTATACATTGTGAACTTGTTAGTTATAATAGGTGTAAAGTCGACGACTATGACATAAATTCAAGGAACGATCGAAGATTACGGCTAAATAATGAAATCATGTTTCATAAATACATTTTATGTTTAATTTCATTGAAATTTATTAACTAAGAAAATAAAATCAGATATTTTCTTACTTTACTGATCGACAAAATTCCATACATGAAAATATCTTCATTTTTGCTTTGCGATTAAAAAGGATTTAGTTCGTTATAAAATTCACTGGTACCATTGTCATGTTTTTCAAGATAAACAGTAACATTGTAGAAAAGTTTTAAAAAAGCCAGATAATTGAGTTTATAACTGAGAATTACGATATATTATTTTTAAAAAGTTTTAAAAAATAATTATCTTATTATACGTTACTACCATAATTTTGTATCAAACATATAAAAAATCAGATACTAAATTATTATATATTTTTAGAATATTGTCATTTTAAAGATATTGAAACCAAAAATCGAGTTTAAAAAAATGTACGATATTAGAAATTTCTTTGATTTTATAATAACAATATTAAAATCTTAAAAATGGAATAATCAGTTTAATACAAAGATGCAGGAAAAATGTTCTAAATTTTTTTACATTTAGAAAAAATTCTATAAAATAATAAACATGAATAATTACAATCATTATTTATCTTTTCGTTTCCATACATTTTTAAACTTTAATTTACACTTATCTTAATACATGGGTTACGTCTGATAAAATATACGGTAAAATTTTATTATAAAAATTATTTTAAAAACTTATTATTTATTAAAGGTTGTAAATTAAGTCAAACACGTATATAAAACTATTATTTTAAATTAAAAAAAAAATTAGATACATTAATGAAAATATTCATTCACGTAATATTTTCGACTCAAGGATTTAATAAAAATGCTACCATTTATGAGATGAACATTATATTTTATTACGAAATCACTATTAGCTTAAATATCTTATTGTAAATAAATTAAAATTTGATTTGATAACTTCACGATGTTCATGTAAGTACCCGATTGCCTAACCAAAACTAAATTTTCAACGTATATTTATTCTTCTGATGTAAAATTTATGACATACATTCATGCGGTAAAGTGCCTGGGAAAACCAAAAAATCTTTCAAAATTCATAGGAGCAAAAACGAGAACATCTCTTTGAACCTGTGCAGCCAATGCAAATGTGAAACAACTGAGTTTCGATGTTAAAACTTTATACTGAATTTATGTGTACTCGTGATATTTTTTAAAATACAAATTTGCATTCGTTTTTAATTACCGAAGTGAAAAGATTTATATATATTTTTAATATGTGTTTTATTATATGGAAAGTCTATAATCCGTGTAAACCTTGGCTTTAGGCAATTTCATTCGGATATTTTGCGCATTAAATTAATGCTTGGGTTAAACGAAGAAATTATTTTTTCTATAATATCATTATCGAATTTTAATATATACGCTAGTAAAGTATCCATTCATTTACGAACTATACAAATATTTAAAACGAAACTTGTTTTATTTATATACATCTGAATTTTATATCGAATATTGCAAGATATGTAAAAACTTATGTAATATTTATTTAACTTAAATCGTTCGTACAACTCGCTTTAATTTTAATGGAAAGTACATCTGGTTGTTAGCGTTGTTTCGGTTGTTGCCGCCCAAGTTTTTTCCAAGATAATTTCCACGCGACCGAAAGAAACAACGTTTTTTAATTCTGTTCTTTTTGTACAATAGTCAGATTTTAAAGATGCGCATTGTACATGATCGGATGTGTTTTGAAAAGGCGACTCTAGTTTGAAAGTCAACTAAATATTAACGGTGTGGATAAATAATCATTTTTTTCAAAGTTCTAACGTCGTATTCATTAGAAATTACATACCAGGAAAACTTTTTATTTCATTTTTCTCAATATGTGATTTTAAATAACAATTTTTGTTTCGATGCATAAATCGTGAATCGATATTTGATTTTTAGCCATTTCCATCGACTTAGTTAATATTAGTTTGTAATACTTCGTTTACTGACTATCGTAAATACAACAAATGGAAAATTATGCACATTAAAGTAACTGTAATTCATCGATCAGGATAGTTAAGTAAGAATACGATTAATTTGAAAAGTTGTATACTTGGATAAAATTATCTTTGAAATTAAGAAACAAATGAAAATTAGTTGAATTTTCCCCTCCTTTTATCGTTAAGTTTGATTATTTTTGGTTACTCGTTTAGATTACTTAAAACTATTTTACATATCTAATATATTAACCTATTGTTAGTCTATTCTTTATACGCGCTCGAATAAAAATTGATAAATCGTAACTGAACGGATGTAAATTTTTCCACTTCCTCTACAATATATAAATTTATAAAATGCAAACGATAGAATAATTAAGAGAGAAGAAGAGAAAGAACTTTTTTTATAAACACGAGGGCCACAACGATTTATACACACTTCGGGTATTATCAACTTCGTAACTCTTTCCAACTCCATACGGAGAAGCGAGACTAGTACTTTTAAAACGAAAACTTGGTTCTTTTTCCGTCGCTACTATCGCTTAGAACATGCATATACGCAAGTAAAGGAAAAGCTCAATTTATACGGGCGTGTGCATATTTACTTTACCTGGAAGACGAAAGTTCACCAAGACGTGTCGGAGAAAGGAGAAGATGTAGGAAAAGTTAGCTTCGCACGCGCGTCTACGTGTGTGCAGTGAAACCGAGTGAAATCAATAGAGTTGTATGAATATTCCAGGAAGTTTTATCGGTCGATTTATTCTTAAATTATGTGAAATCGGATTATTTATTCTTTTTTTCCGTCGGATAATCTATATATACACATTTCTCAGTCATTACGAATAATAGCCATTTTATGAAATATTAAATACGACGACATCTCGTTTGCCTAATTCTTTATTTTGAGTAAACGGAATTACGTATTCTAAAAATTAAATGTAAAATTTTATATTACCGCTACTTATAAAATAATAAATGTAAATTTGTGCGATCAATTTATTCGAATATTTAAATTTTAACGCTTTCCGTTAGTTATAATAAAATTAAAATGATTTCTTTTCCAAGACAAAGTTCGTAGCTACATTTTAAGTAAGAATTCAATTTAGTTTTCTTCTACTTTTATTTATGTGCAAGTTGTTCAATAGCTGAAAATATAATTATATATAATGCAGAAATATTAATGAAATAAACAGATTTTATATTTTTATAAAACAATGAAGTTTCATAAAAAATTTGTATCGTACTTTAATAAACTTATCTTTACAATTATTGAAGAATAACAAAAGTCTAATTCTTAAAAATTGTTACGATTTGAGTAATCGAATAGCATTTAAAAAATTTCGAAATATATTTGAAGCCCGTGTATATTAGTTTAAGATTGTAAAGATAGTAAAGATTGCTTAATGAAAGATTTACGATATACATATCGTAACGCGATGAATATAATTTACATGAAGCAGATGTAACTGACTCGATTTCAATCCTTTACTTATGTATACGCTAATATGACTGACACGTATACTGTAACATCTATTGTAGGTAGATCAATTACATTTAATTATGATATACGATTCGTATAATGTAATGATTATTGTAGAATCAAATTTTGATTAATTACTTTGGCTGCATATTGTTCTTGATATTGCATTTGGAAAATTTTATTTATGACATATCATTTTTATACGACTATTAGTATCCCTCGTTAAAAATTTTTTAGGTATAAAACGTATATATCATTATATTATATAATCTTAATAAAGTATCTTATTTTTTTTAATTTAGATAATATCAAATTTAAAATACCTCGTAGTATATTTCATAAAATTTTTATACATACTTTTACTTTCACGAGTTGCCGTTTATGTTCGAATAAAATCATATTTTTAATTCATTTTTGGTTACTTTTATAAAAACTTATAATAAACGTGTGATTTTTTTAATAAATTAATATCTTAATTTTCGTATTAATAAAATTTCATAAAAATTTAAACCACGTACTTAAATCTCTGTGTCGTCACATTTTTTAAAAATTATTGTGACAATCTATCCGCGTACGCGATAAGAGATAAAAAAATATGTATTAAATAACGAAGATATATACATGTATGTATCTCCGAGAGAGAACAGCATCAAAGATGAATACAAAGGAGATGCCGTAGGTGATTTTCGTAAGGGTTAACGGTACTTTGAAAGCAATTCTGTTAGTAGATCAAACTCAATGTATCAATTAGCATTATAGTTACAAACAGACGATTACATTTTTCTAGAATTAGTTGCGAATTTTAAATTTTATCTTTGTCTCGTAAGTTATTGAATCCTTAAAATTGAATTTTCACCTTTCACAATATAAAACATGATGTAAGTATAAAGTTTCTTAAATAACAGAACATAAAGCGATAATCGGTATCTAAATTTTGTTAGACTTGTACAAAATGTGCACTTCCAGGATGATAATGTGCGTTTTTTTACTCTGCCAGAAAAACAATTTTTGTACTTTTTTTCGATGTAAAATACTCGAAGTTCGCAAATATTTTTTGAAATATCGTTTTTTCAAAATACGAGTGTTTTAAGCAACCATTTATTACTTTCCAAATAATTAAAATTCATATTTATAGTTACAAAATTATTTCGAAAAATTTATTCATAACTTACTCGTGCCAAGGAAAATAAAAAAACCGATCGATCAGAAAAGATATACGTTTTTAGGGTATCAATCTTTTAAATGAAAAGTTTGCCCAAATACATCTCGAAAATAATAGGTAAAGGAGGGAAAAATTTATGGTGAAAAAAATACACGTAACGAAGTGTTCCAAGATTTACATTAGTCGAGTATTAATTCCAAGAAAGTTAGTTTCATTATTCTTACCTTTTCATCAATCATACGAAAAAAGAAACTACCGAAGTATAAAAACTATGGTTCGGTAAAAATGTAGAAGATACGAGTGAATAGATTTCAAATATGCATAAATTGTTCCTTTTTTGGTAAATTGAAGTGCAACCGTGCAGCTGGGACTTTGGTTTTTTCCTTTAGACGTGTCGTACTCGAGTATTAAAGAATAAAAGTCTGTTCCATATACGAGTTCGCGGACTCTTGCAAAGAAAAACTGTATGCTACCGTCACGGTGAAACTTGATAGAAATGCTGATGCGAGTTCTTTTTCTAAAGTATATTGCTCGTTTCGGTCTTTTCAAAATGCTGTATTATCGGTGTTAATCTGCGATTTTATATATATAATCGTTAATACCGTCATTGCTAATATAGTTACTTACGAAGAAATAATTAATAATAGAATCCTTGTTAGGAAATTAAAATTAAAAAAGAATCGTCGTATAGTTAAATTTTAATCACGTAAACGGTATTTTTAAGGACCGCGTGAAAAATTCGAGAAGGATACGTACGATATTACGATCTCTTCGCGCATTTATCAAATTTAATATATATTTCAAGTGTAAATTACACGTGGAAACTCGTATCAAAGAAGTATAGATTTTTTCAGGAAGTAACTTGTATTTTGTATTCCGTATGTCGTTGCTAATATTACACGGATCGCGCGATCGATCGATAAAAGATACGTCTTTAAAATGCGAAACGTAGGATAAAAAACTGAAATTCACGAAAATAAAGACGATTGCGTCCGCGCTATTAACCAAAGTGAGAAACAAGGATAACGTCATTAATTAGAAAGGTTGCTCGGTGTACGTATCGTCGAGCGGAACTAGTAGGAACGTCGGCAAAGTGCTACTGGAAAGAAATGAGCAAAGGAGGGGGGCAAACTTGGAAAAATGATTACCCAGATGAGATAGCGACGGCAGCTGGTCTTCGAAGTCGTTTTCGCCTAGTTATAATCTAGGAATGTACGTTAAGTGGGTCGACGTTTACTCGTTTTTTCGTTTTGTATGCACAGTTGTGCGATCGCACGTGCTTTGTCTATAAGTTGATTCGACTCGACTCGACGCGACTCGACGCGACTCGACGCGACTCGACGCGACTCGAAGCGACTCGAAGCGACTCGAAGCGACTCGACTCCACTATTCGCTTTGGACCATACGACGCCCAGACGGTACCAAAACCTTAGCTCGCCTTAGGTTGTGTGCACGCGTCGGTGTGGAATTGGGTCGATTACATTTTTTCCCCTTCGCAATACTCGCGTTATCGCTTTTCTCGTTACTGCTTTTCTTTTTAATTTCTGCTTATTTTCGAACGAGAAAAATTGAACGAAATTCGGACGAGACGACCGAACTTGTTTACATAAATCGTAAAATAAATAAATAATATTTCATCAACATTTTTCTATTTTGGTGCAATTCAAGGATGGATTTTTTACTTTGTAAAACTTTATCAGTTTTACTAGAAGGACGATACTTTACGTTGAATCGGTATTCGTAACTTTAAAACAAATTTTGCTCGATCGAGTATCCATAGATATTAAAATCTACGAACTCCTTCCTATTCAAAGGCTTATTTCTCGCTGTATAAGAAGTTGAAACTTTGAGCTTGACGTTTATCAAAAAGGATGCGAAGTTACATTTTACCGATTCGTTGTAATCGATAATTTAAGAATAAAACAACGAATTGAACAAGGGATTTAATTCCGGTGCAGTAAATGACGTCTATTAAATCAGTAGCTTAATATCGAACTATCCGATAGAAAAATAAATTATTCTCGTTCCTTCTATTCCTCTTCGCGTAGTCTTACGTACGTAACCTTATTCGATTTGAAAGGAGTAAAGCGTATTTATTCTTAACGGTACTTAAAATATATCTAATCTTTAAATTATCCATTTCGAATCGGATCCATCTACGGGAACTGTTACGAAAAATAGGAAAAAATTTAGCAGTACCGTATTAGAAAAAAGGATGTAAATACGGTAAGAAAGAAGAGAAACTTTTCTCAACGGGAAAAGGAAAAAGGGAAAAATGCGAAAGGGTCGGCAGAGGGGGAATATCCATCCGGCAAATGTAGCCGGTCGAAATGTAAATATTTTACGAGCTCCTGTCGTAAAGATAAAGCCGATGCTGTGTGAAATGCCTGTTGTCGATGTATCGGACGCGAATACGATGGCCTTTTTAGAGCCGTCGCCGCGACGACTTAGACCTTATTTTTCAATTTACACTTTTCGCTCAACGAGTAACGCGTTTTCTCCCTCTTTTTATCCTTTCTTTGGTTTTTTGTATTCCTATGTTTGCCTTTTACTTTTCCAAGTATCGGTTTCGTGCAAGATTTGACGAGCTATGATTTTTTAATGCTATTGTTATTTAGATGGAGGCATTATTCCCGTGACTGACGCTTTACACCGCCGGTATGAAAAATTCCATGATGCCAGCTCGTTTATTTAAATATATTTTATAAAATTTAAATTTAAATGCGGAGTATGAAAATTGCGTATAAGCATTTTAATAAAAATACTCTTAATTTCATGTATTTTACGAGGTACTTTATCCAATGGAAAAGAAATCGAATATTGTTTTTGTGGCAAAATAAACGTAAGATTTTAATAACGAATTCAACTAAATTTCTATCACTTTAATTCAACCTCTGGAACAAATTTCAAAAAATATGTATTCGTTCTTTACGATAGAAATATTTATCGTGGTCCTTAACTTGGTTCCGTCGGTAATGGAAATTTCAATTAATTCTTTTCCTATATAATTTAAATTAATCCGATCTAATACGTTTCCAAAATACTCGTTACGAGTGTAGCTATAAATATTCGAGTAAAGAAATTGATCTTGACTCTTCGTAAGTGTTTCGTTATTTTTCCGCGAGAATTCGTTAATATCAATAATGTATTTGGTTACCGCTGGATTTTTAGGCCGAAATTTACGTAATCAATATTTGGTAGCCAACCGGGAACATACATATATTATCTATAACGACTCACGTTTCGTACAGAATTTATATAAAATTTAAAATGTAACTTCTAATGGCTTGTTCCATTTTAAGTCGAATATATGTTTCGAATAAGCAATCGATAGCTGAAAACTTCTTGAGTAGCACTTACGCGTTTTAAGACTTAAAATTTTTAGGTTAATTCTAAGATACAGATATTGTAATTATTATTAAAGCTTTATACTTTACTTAATCATTATCTTAGAAAAATTTTCTAAATACTTTAAAAACCTTACCATAGTTTTACATGATGAATAATTTTTTACCAGTAAGATAAAATGTAGAAATTTTATCTTTTAAGTGATCATTCTTATTCAAATATATTCCATAAATCTCTTCAAATATGGTTTGGTAAAAAGAGCTTTCTAAATATTAAATAAGTTACTAGATACAAAATTTAGTTCATAGTAGACATTAAGGAACCCATTATTGTTATTAAAATTATAATTCTTATTTGGTTGAGAAGAAGAATAAATAATGATGAATTACAAAACATTATTTTATTGATTAAACCTGAAATAATTTCATTATTAAATCTCACTAGTGATCGCAAATTAATATTCTATATATACATTGAAATCATTTTTCATTTTATTTAAAGGCAAGTTTAAAATTATGTTTGATATATATTCCTCAAATTTTTATGACATCTTCGATATTTTCTCATTTTATCTGCATACGATTGCACATATGTGTATGAAAATTTACACATACCTTATTCATTTTATATAAAAGCCTAATAATGTGATGCATTATTTATAGTTGTATCACAATTTAAATAAGACTAATTTATCAAAGACAATCTGTATAAATACTATTTTAAATACAGAAGGACAGAATCTGTAGTATTAACGTATATTGTTCCGTCAGCATAGTAATTACCTACTTTCAAATTATAATTAATGACCCACTTACAATTATAAACTTATTCCATTTGTCAACTGAGAAACTGAAGACTGTGAAAACTGAAAACTGTCAAAAAATTCATAAACTTTTTACAATTTGTATACGCTTACACGTGTTTAACAATAATTTTTTCAATTTTATTATATTTTACATTTCCATATAATTGATGTTTGCTATAATTTATACCGAATTAAGTTACTAGTAGATTCTGTTATTATCGGTACAAGAATTACGTGTATTTTTTTATTCTGTTAACCCTATTTAAATTTTATAATAATCCTACATGTACAAGTGTTTAACGTTAACGTAACTTTATTATTTTATTTTGTATTATAAATATTTTTTCTCTCCCCTTTTTTGGTTATATTATATTTCTTATTTTATATATTTTGAAATAAAATAAATTTTGTATCGATTGATTTCTCGTTACTCTAATCGATGATTTTAATATTTTGATATATCCAATTTTAAATTCATCGCATATGCGAATAAAGAATTAAAAAAAATACAAATATTTTACGAAAATAATTTTTCACAAACTGAAAATACGAACACAATCTATCATTGTATTAAAAATGAAAGGGACGAATGAAATATGAATATTGATATTTAATTGGAAATTAAAGATTCGCATAATTAGTGTTAATCAATTTAATATTTATTCAAATCAAATTTATTAAAATTATAAAACATTTTTACAAATTATATTTCTCTAAAATTTATCGAAAAGTTAAATTTAAAAAAATTGCCTACTTTTATCGTCGATATTGCTTTATGTACCAATTATATACTTTATCGAGAATTACAAAATAAATAATTTTTTACCCAAAATAGAATAGTACTGGGTTTTATCTTGTCAACGGTTAGTAGAACCGTTTTATCAGAAAATTATTCTTTGCAATGGAATAAAATTGATAGTAAATGTAAATAAATGTTATCGTTACGTATCGACGACAAAGATTACACAATAGCGTTACATATTTGAAGCAGATTTCCTTACTACTTTTCTACTTTTATGATTACGACGAAAATGAAAGGTGAAAAAACGAAAAAGTTGCGAGTACGGTTTTTCGTGCTCTTCGCTTACGTAGGCCATAAAATATTTAACGCTCGGGAAAATTCTTGATAAAAGCCTATTCGACGCTTTTCCTGGTGTTCGATCGTTTGACGGCGTCACCGGTTCGAGACATCTGTCGCCACCTGACGCTCGTATGTCGTAACCTCGGAAAAGTTAGTGCCTCCTTGCTTTCGTTATTTCACATATTTGTCACGTTTGCTGGGTTTACAAATTGAAATAATGACTTATCGAGACTTGCTGGAAAAGTTATATACATTTAGATTTAATGCTCTCTCTCTAAAATTATGAATGTGGAACAGATCGGTTTATAGAAGTGACACGATCGGTGTAATGGTGTAATACATTTTTTATTTACAGATACGACAACTACATACTTCGTAATGCATAAATATTATTAGAAAACCGTTGATACGAGTCTACGATGTATCGTCTTATATTTAAAATTTAAACGAATGTAATTTTTTCGCAGAGCTTTCAAGAATTTTCGTGAAAATAATTATTAAAATAATCGGTATATAATGTGTTTTGGTTATTTGTAAATTCGAAGATCGTATCGATAAAAAAAAGAATCGTTTAATTAATAGATGTGTTGATTTTTTAAAACAAATCAATCAAAGGTCTGTAAGGTAGTAAATTATAATTCAAACTCTGATAACGTTTTCTTTTTGGCAACGGTAGAATTTTTCAAATATTTCACAGTATTTTAATAGGATAAATATTTCAATGCTATGTGCGATTATACGAGTCTCGCGTTCAATATAAGCGAAGGCTACATTAATATTTTTCGAGTAGAGCTAAGTTCTTACTTTGATTTCATTTCTGGTATTTACAACTCAATGCAAACACAACTGTTTAAACGGTACATAATTTATTTATAAGCAGAATTAGAATCTCGAGGTTGATCGGTACTATATCAAAACGCGTACGTAAGCTTATTAAAGTACATATAAAATGTATTTATTTGTAACGAAAAATTCAAAGTGTAAATCAATTTCAGTTTCGAATTTTAAACTAGATTTAAAAACACGTAATTATCGAGAATGTTTCAATCGTCTAAAAATTTGTTGTAATTGAAATTTTTCAAAACCGTTATCATCACGCGAGAAATCGAAAAAACCTCGAAGGTTGCCGTTTTTAGATAATCGAGTGTTCTCACCTTCAAATTCCGTCGGCACTCTTATTAAAACCTAGATAATTATTGGATGTTTAAACGTTAAAATCCGCTTCCTCGGTCGATTATTCTCCGCGGCAACGTTTCCGTGACCAACGAGGAATTCTCCCCGAAATTGGCAACACGATATCAACCGAGGCGAAGAAGCAACGCAGATCTCGGGAACGCCACCGACGGCGATCGCGAGCCTCCGGTTCAACCCTCGCATCCACGAACGATCCCTGCAGCCGGTATCCTCCGGTTGGACCCCTCTTTATCTACTCGGACTCTTATCAGCGGCGCTTTTCCTTTCCCGCGCGTTATCCTCGCAGGAGAGGGAAGAGAGAAGAGCCTTTGCATCCCTTCGCGGGATGGCGCCACGCAACGCCGAGAGACTCGCGCCGGCGCTGGACCGACGCGGAAGGCGGGTCGGGAGTCGGGAGTCGGGAGATACTCTCGTTCCCCAGGGCGCCGAGATCTCGTGGAATTTTCAACGGCGTCGCGACGCCAGCGCTTAAACGATCGCTACACCGCCGCCGAACGGTTTTACCCGCTGTCGGATTTCGGATCTGCGCTTCCTCCATCGATCGCTTCGAGTAATCCTTCGAATCCTTCCAATCCTTCCAATCCTTCCAATCCTTCCAATCCTACCAATCCTACCAATCCTACCAATCCTTCGAAACTATCCTCCCGATCCAACCGATTCGTCGAAGCTTGTACTTCTCCAATTTTACATTTTCTCAAAGTCCGCTCGATTTGTACGAAAATTTTTTCATCGTCGGCCAAGTAGAGGATCCAACGACACAGAGAATTCGAAGAAGAACGTAAGATGTTATTTTATTCGTTACGGTTACCTTGAAAAACCATTATTGATACTTGGTAATATGAAATGATGCACCAGCAAACGATAGTATAATTCGCGACCGAAGGTTAGCCGTTAACGGCGCGTATCGACGTATTTCGGAAACGAATAATCGCATCGTAGATGTATTAAAGATAGATATATCGAAGATAGTATCGTTGTTTGCAGTACGCGATGAAAGCGTAATTGCTTTGGCGTTATATTGAAATCAAGCATTCGGAAATCTCGCTTTGATGCAGTTTTTAATCTTCGGTATTTATTGTACGCGTTAACCGATCGCATGGAATAATCCTACTTTCGACTTAAGTTTCTATCGTATAAGAAAAATCGTTGGTTTTTTTGCGCGAAGACATATTTTTATGAGAAGATACATAAAAGTATATTGACTATATAATCATATTTACTTCAAATATAATATACTTGCATCGACTATTTATTTAGTTCCATAAAAATGTGAGAAAATATGAGAAAATGAATTACTGCGTATTTTATGAAACCACGTATATCATTGCTCTTTCGAAGTAGACGTTGCGTAAAAATTACATTTCAATAACGTACAATTTTACGTATTACAAAAATTTAACCGTGCGGTTATGGAATTTTATTATAGTAAATAATTTATTTATTTTAAATATATTTAGAATATATTTTAATAACCTCCGTATAATTTTTTATTTCTGAATTTTTTTCAAAAATTTTTATGACGTATCGAATAATCTAACAAAAATTTATAAATGATAATTTTATTCGATAATTCTATTATAAACAATTATAAATATTCCTATACTTTTTAGAGGATCCGTTGATATAAATAGAAATAATGATTGATAAATTGTACTATTATCGTCATAAGTCATAATTCTTAAATATTATCTGGAAATTGTATACAGTCTGTATTTAATTCGTTTACTAAGATAAATTAAAACTATAAATTGATTACATTTGTAAATCGATATTTAATTTGATATTATAATTCACAGTATCTATGACGCATTTCGTGCAAAATGTCCCTACCTAAAATAATATTTTGAAAAATGTAATTTATTTTCGTACCGTAAGAGTCATGATAATATGACATTGTAAGCTATTGGTTCCAGATAAATACTAAATATTCGTAATTTATCAAACATTTTATTTCTTATTCTTCTCAGAATGATAAGTTATTATTATATTATTTTATTATTTGTTTAAAATTGTTGCAACGATTGTACATGTGGATATTTTTAAAAAATTTCAAAATGTGTTGTACTTTTTCTTTAGATAAATTAAATGAAAAAAGTACCGATACGTTGTTACATTATAAATTAATTTTGTCCATAAGTAATACTTGTTAAAATTAAAACAAAAATTTTATAATAAAATAATTATAAGAATAAAATGGATGTGAAAAAAAAATTTCATTTCTACTACTTACGCAGTAGTCCCCCGTGTACTATGGAAATAAATACAACCTGGGGGCCCTTTTCTTTTATCGTGTCGACGATTCAACAACATCTCGGTAAGAAAATAATTCACTGAAATTTATTTTTACATTGTGCTAAATTATTTTTAATTTTATACGAATTATTTAGAAAACTTAATTTTATGAATTATTACAACATTAATATAGAGGTTACGTAAAAGTCGGTTATTAATATATAATTATTATATTATCCACGGAAAATATATATTTCTGTATTCTGTAATTGAGTTATAAATTATTTTGATACGTAATATATAACAGGTATAAATATAAAAGTAGTTTTTGAAAGTGTTATAAGTAATCAAACTTGTACGAATTCTTACGCATGTATAAATTTAATGTACATATTTCACAATTCAATTTTTTATTTGAGGATATTAATATTTTTAATTCGTTACATTAATATGACTAGAAGTTTAAAATTTTATTGTACAGAAAAAATATTCTTCATATTTTTTAAGCTTTGTAAATGCTTCTTATTAAAAATTTTATTCTCTTTTACCAACAAGTTTAATCTATAATATTTACAGAAAGTAAATATAGTTAATTACATAACGATACGTAGAAAATTTTTCATTTGTAGTTTTTTCTTTCGATTTTTTATAAGAGATATTTTACGAAATTTATGTATTATATAATAAAAAAAGAAATAGCATTAATATTAAGTTATACATAAATTTGAAGTTATGAAAAAATGGACATTTCGATATTAAAATGGAAACTTTGCGATAGATATAAGAAAATGAATAAAATTTAACTACGAAGTTGAAACCTGCATGTGACAATTGTTATTATTTTGAAAATCGATTGGAGTTAATCGCAAAATCTTAAAAGCAGTTATTATTTATTATAAAATAGTTTTTATAAAACTACACTTCATATTTTTTCCATGGAAAAAATTAAACTCTGTGAAATTATTTAATTTCTCAAATTATATATTTACATTTAAAATCCGAAAATAGAATATAAAATTTACATATTATTCGATGCAAATGAATTGTAAAATTGAAACGTAGATACTTTTACATATTTTGAATTTTTATTACTTTTTTTTTTAATAAAGTAATTTTCAATCGAAAAATTGCTTAAATTTAAAAAAGTAATAAATCTATAAAGGAATAAAAAAAGGATAAACCTATTCTCAGTTACATAATCCGAAGATTTTGTAATTAGCTTTCATCTTAAGAATTCGATGAAAAATAGTTTAGCTTAAGCGAATTTCTCGTATTTTTTCTTCTCAATTTTCTCATTTATTTTTGCGATAGCGTTATTATACAATTATTACAATAGTTGGGTATAATAAATTTGTATAATTAAACGGGAATTTTCATTGAAAATATTATTCGTAAAAAATTGGCGGATAGAATCTTTTCGTCCGTTGGATGTTCGAATATTAGAAAGAATACATTTGAATTATAAGTTTAGGAAATGTTAATCGCACTTTATATTATTTCGTATTATCCGATTATAATTGTTGCGCCACAAAACTAAACTTGCTAATAAATTGTTGTACTTACAATGTAACGTCATATTCCAGAGTCACCGATAATGTAATGTTTGTTCCCGCTCTCTGCATCTACTTCCGGATACATTATCATTTACCTCGGCATAGCGCAAACTTGTCCGGTAGAAGTAAATAGTAAAGGTAAACGCAGAATAGGCGAAGCGCGAATAGGGAGGAAATCGGTCTTTCAAAATCGAGGAACCGAAAACAAGCGGAAGATCGGACATATATTTTTAAGTACGTTCGGTAATAAGCTCGCGAGTAGAAGAAGGAAGAAGAATCGGCGTTTCGGCTTTAGAATCGTACTCAAGTTACGAGAGTAGAAGATTCTAGTATGTTATTAGGTAAAGGGAAGTCCTCGTTACTAAATTTTCGAGCAGGTACACCAGCGTTTTCATAGGCTTATCGGCGTTCGCGTCGGGACAAAACAATCCACTCGCGATATAGGAGTTTGTCACAGAATGATCGAATGGGAGGGAGAGAGTTGGAGAGCGACAGGAGAGAGGAAGCTCGAGGGTGAAAGTCTCGCGGTGATTGCGATTCGAGCGGAGGATGCTGGTACATAGAAGGGAAGGGGTGGAAGACCATACGCCCGACAAAGCGGCCTTATGAAGTGCAGGAAAGAGTGAAATTGCAATTAATTACATCGGTACTCTCTCGCTCTCTCTTTGTCTTTCCCTGGCTGTCAATCTATATGTATCTTTCCGAGAGGACTACGCACGCAACCCTTACCCTTTGGACTGGATCCAATATACCGGTGGTGCGTTTGTTATAGCGTAAGCTCGCCCGTCCACGCGGTAATGCACTTTGACGTCTGTGTGGGGATTATTGGCTGAACGCGCCGCCCAGGAATTCGCCCACAGTAGTCGCTCACGCGCTCCTAATCGATGTAATTTCACCACTTTTTCGATTTTTTTTTCACCTTTTTTTCATCTTTTTTTCACCTTTTTTTCACCTTTTTTTCGCCTTTTTTCAACTTTTTTCACCTTTTTTCTATCTTTTCTCTCTTTTCTCCCTTTTCTCTCTTTCCCTCTAAGATCGCTTTTCATTAAGCATCCGGGAACTGACGAGTTCGAATTGAAATGAGAAAATTTTATTGAATGGGAGATCGGATGATTCTCGCTCGGCGCAAACACTGGAAGATTAACGAGCGGAGGTCCGTACTTAGGTCGGTATCAAGGGACTATTTAGAACAATGAGAAAACAATCGGCTTGGTTCTATTGGTAAGTTTGTTTGTTAAAGAAATTATGGTTAATTATAGCGTTTATTTACTTATACCGATTAATTACTTCCATTCGATTTGTAGTTAAAACTTACGGAGGTCGTACGTTATTCGATCGAAATATTATTTCTTCGTCTCGCGTTTGCCGATTAACGTCTTAAAATTCGATCGACGAACGATTTTTATTCTCGATAATTTATTACCTTATTACTTTTGACGATTCGAATTTTTTTTTTAAATTGAAAATTGATCGATGAATACCTCGTGGAACTGCACCGGTGGATTTCGAATTCGCGTGTAATCGATTTATAAAATAAGAATTTCGTTCTGTGTATTCGAGAAACAGATTTATTGTACGTTCTGTTGTATCGAAATTAGTGCATTAAAATATCCTTACGGTACGATTGTCGTTTATCGTTTAAAAACTTTTCGCGAGATGTAGCTATTATTTTTTATATACGTTGTTCCGTACTTTTGTCGTATCGATTTCGAAGCATAAATTTCATCGATTAGTTTTAATTAGCTAAATGAAATTAAGAACAAACTTTCGAACCTTTACAATCTGCTGATTTCTACGAAATAATTAAAAAATTTATTAGAGAATAACGTTTCGATCCTTCATCTATAAATTTTTAATGATCATTCATTTATATAAATTATAGACTAGAAACGAATAAAAAAATTTCAAATTTTAGATTTTATTTTATAAGTTTACGAGCGTGTGTTCGTTTAAATTTCAATGCTATCTCCGTATTGTCTTAACATATTTTAAATTCAATCCTAAAAGATATTAAATACATATTTTTAATTAAAAATTTTTGTCTTATCGATAAATATCCATGCAATGGAAATATATAAATTTATCGATGCCAGTCGCGGTTCGATAAAAATGTAACAGCATTACGGAAATGGAGTAACTTGCGAATAAATAAAGCATCGACTCTCGAAACATAATTTTGCTTGGTTGTTTTTTCAAAATCCGGTGTCGTACTCGTCGGTCGGTCTCAGTTTGTCCGAGTCGGTTCCGTTGTTCTTTGCGTCACTGTTTGTCCGCCATCGCGCGGAGGTTACGATGATTTATAGCTTTAATGACGAAATGTTGCAGTCGATCGTATTATTTTATCCAAGAACATCGTATTCGAATTTATGGGCAATTAGGTTTAAAATTTTGAGTACTCGTAATAAAAGATATTGTTCTCTTTAGCGTTTACTTAATGATTATGTAAAGTTTTTTTTTAACCAAGGTAATTCTTGTTCATAAACATTATTTTATTAGTAATTCCAATTTATCTTATCTAAATGTTAATTTATGTATGCGCAAAAATTCTAAAATAACAAATTGTAATATTTTTAAGTTAAAAATACTATTTTTGTCTGACTGCGTTATGTACGATACTAAATAATAATTATACATTATTTTACGGATAACGTAAATTTACAAATATTTATAAATATAACTGATATTTAAGACATTGATAGTCCACCCCAATGGTATTTAAATTTTAGTTATACTTATGCATTTTGCACAAATCGATATTAGCTACTACAATATCACAATTTTATATTCCGAAAGATCGACTCGGACATAAATAGAGAAAAGAGAGAAAGAGAGAGATCCAACTTAATAATTATGTTTTAGATTTATTATTTCACCTATTATAATAAACCCATAACAAAAAGCTAAATAAATTAAGTGTAATAATAATATTTCGGTAATATAAAATATTTTTGTACCATTACGATATAATATTATAAATATAATAGTATAAAATCAATTGAATAACATTAAATTTAAATTTAACGCTAACAATCTAAATTGTATAATGAGTTATTTTTTGTAGAAAGAAAGGAATTATTGTACAAAAATAAATATTTATTAACCTAAAATGTTTATAAAATTTTTGATTGATATTGCCGTGATAAACTTACATAAATGTCAGAATTTCACAAGCACCGATATACGTAAATTGCAACCGAAATTTTTTTAAGCCGAATTTACGAGCCATCTCGAGGGTTATTACGATAACTTAATAATATATGGGTTCGCGACGAAAGCGTTGAAATTTTTCTAGCAAAATTTTTCTAGCGAAATTTCTCCATACTTTCACCTACTCGATATTTAATCGATCGCATCTCTCGACTAAGCAAACAAAATAATTTATGCCGGGATCGGTTTGATCCACGGACAAGTAACATTAGTCACGTGCAAAATGCGCCCGCATGCGACTACGCGAGAAAGTTGGAATACTGGAGAACCGAGAAACGGAGAAACCCGCGACAAAAGCAGAGCGATGTTCCGGCAATCGCATAGTACTGATAGAATCACGTAGGATGTTCGATCTCCCGAAGATGGCAGCCGAGTTTGGCCTCGCTGTACAGGTGAAGCTCGGCTTTCGCTGGTAAACGAAATCCAGGCGGCGCCGGAGGAAACGTTGATGCCTGTCTCGCTTTGATGGGGCCTTCCACGCAACTTGGATCCAATCTGCGCTCCGCCTGTCTTTTTTGCATCCAGCCTCGGGGCTCGAGCCCGAACAAAGAAGACGCGTGCCCATTTCGGAAATTTGACGAGGAAGGGAAGAAGGGCGCAAAGGGAACTTTAAGAAAGGCCGAGGGTGGATTCCCTCTATATATTCTTTCGCTCTTACCTTATCAACTTTTTCTAATTTAATATCGTTTCTTTGTAGCGATGTACGCCGTTGGAACATGTTAGCTTGAAATATATACCATTGCGACGTCGATCTATTTAAATAGATTTTTATGCTATCAGATTCGAAGAATGCTTTAACGATGTTGGTTACTCTAACAAATATTTAAACGAACGCGGTTCGCTAATATTTTCTATAATATTTTAACCAACGAGATCTTACATTTATTTCATGTTTTTTGTTCCATTGTTTCGATCCTCGTGTTTTATCGCTTTGGTTAACATTTTTTAAACGAATACGTGGACTATTTACCGGTCCTTTCCTAATATTACCAACGTACGTGTTTTTTATTACTACCTTTTTTAATTTAAAACATAAATCGTGTAAAAATTTGTCAATTAATTTACGTATGCTTATTAGTACTCCGTAATCAAAATAAAAAATTTATGAGATAATGAAAACAAAATTTTAATTTATTTTTAGACGGTACACTTTTTTAAAACTTTTATAGGAACTCATCGGTGCTACACCTTTGAAAAGAAATTAAGTTTTACGTAAAACTATTTTGAAATATATCGTAGAATTTTTAATATCCATTCTTGGATCAAACGTCGAATATATATATTTTTGCAAATATGAAAGTAAACGAAGAGGCAATTTAATTTCTTAGCCTTTGTACGAGTAATTCAAAATTGATAAATTTGTTTATGCGTCTTTATCGATAGCCAGTATCGATGAAAATTAATATTCCATTTATAAATATGTGAAATATCTGTGGACTGTAGATGTATATATGGATATTTTAGTGTACGCGTTCGACAATTCGGTTCGAAGGAATACTTGTTTACGTAATATCTATTTATCCGCTATAAAATCTGCTTCTGCCTTAAATTTTTACCCGCTGCACCTTTTAGATAATATTCTATGTGTGAAAATGGTAAAACGTCAGTCTGCATCGTTGTCCCGTCGTACGATGAATTTCCTCGGCGGCGAAAGTGAGCAAGAAAAAAAGGCTCGGTCGTACATTTCCACGGGTGTACCTTTCTCGGCAATTTTATGATCGAACCGTAAAGAAATAAAACCATGCTTGACGTCACGATGGTAACCAAATTTTCTATGCGAAGGGGTGGAAAATCCATCCTGTGCATCGAATTTATACATCGAATGTATACATCGAATTTATACATCGAATATATACATCGAATGTATACGTGCGCGTGTGAAAGGCTTTGGTTTCTCGGTGCATATTTCTTTCTTTTCTCTCTCGTTCATCTGTATTTTTTAGCAGATTAAATTTATGCTCGTGATACGTGCTAGGAAAACTGGTCGACATTTTGTTTAGCTATTTTGAAATTAGCATTTTCATACCCAATTATTTTACTGGTTTTGCTTTATATTTGCGTACATTCGATCAACGGTCCTAAAAACTATCGGAATCGGAAACTAGTTTTTAATTTATATTCAAACTAAAATGGAGTTAATAATCATAATTTCCATTTCAAAAGAAAAACAGCTTAGTATTTGAAACATGATATTTCATATATAATGTGAAATAAATTGTTTCGGAAAGAAAATTCAGCTGATTTAAATTCGTATCGTTCAATTTTAATACGTTAAACTTGGGAAGATAAAATTAATAGTTATTAACGTTGATCATATTTTTGAAACAATATTTAAAAAGATGTTAAAATATATAAAAAATTATCTCTGAATAAACATCAACTTTTTAAATGCGTAAAAATTAATGATGTGAACATTAATTACAACGAGTATTAAACCCAATTTTTGCAACCGTGAAAAGGGTGAATAGAATGTATCTATGCGAAACACATATTTTTTCGGTATAGCTAAACGAATATTTTAAACGTCTTGTAAACATTTGAAATTTGAATAGTATATAAAATTATAATATACGTGTACACAAAAAGCACTCGAAAATATTAGTTTATCGTACACATATTTTATTATCTATCATCATCCCTCAATGTCTGTCCACATCTGATTTTTTATTCTTATATCTATTTACTAAACTTTTTTATTCTTGGCTAAATTAATATGGTTTCATTTTTTTTAATATTTACCGTTGAATGTTACGAATCGTCCGTTACAAAATACAAGTTTTTAACCTGTTTTCGATCGTTCATTTATTATTTATGATTTTTTTACGACGTTTTTGTAAACCTGTTTGAGTTCTATTTGTTAAACATTTTTTATACTTTCTTTCATTAGGAGCAGTCGCATTGTTTTTTCTTTGTATTGTAATACGAGCGGCGGTATGTCACCGGGGATTAGAGTCAATTCCATTGACCAACTTCTTGTTGGCTAAATACTCTTATATTCATTGACTCTAGATTTATGAGAAAGTCGAGAATCAACGTTAAATGATAATTTCATTTAGTAAGAATAAATAGTTCCTTTTATTTGTTACATTCAAAGCATAAATATTTAATGATTCAAATATGACAAAGTATAAAAGTTAAATTATTCTCTTATTTTTTTGTTACGTGTATTTGTCTTTCGAAATGAACGACTTGACCGTCCAAATACATAAATAGTGAATAAAAGAATCATATATTAGTAAAAGACTTTTAATATATGAACGCTTATATGTATACATATATAAAACTATATATAACTCCATAAATTGTGAATGACGTTAGAACAATAATTTCCTCTAATCCTTGCATTGTTATAATTTCTGGATACCGCAGTGATACAATTATATTCACGAATACGCAATGCGACTACAAATGTCGTACAAGAGTATTTCGTTCAGTATATTTCAATTATATAGTGTACATAAAATAGGTTACAGCTTTCAAACTACTACAAATATCTTATTGCCAGAGTTGCATCATTACTATGAAATGAATTTCAATAGTCAAAGTACGTGAATGCCATTTTATCCGCGTTTCATGGAGTTTGTATTTCATTTAGAAATACTGCAAATACAAAATGATTTCATTGAAATTTCTAAAATTAAAGTAATCGATGTATTTTCAAAACATACGCTTCAATTTCTATTACTATATGTATATACATGTTATATTATGTGTAAAAACAACCGTTTATATTTAAAAATTCAAAGTACTACCTTTCAAATTCTATATTATTATAAAAATTATAAGATGTCTGTAATAATCGTAGATATATGTACTATACTATAAATAAAAATGCCTTAAATAAAAGAAAATGTGTAAAATTAAATAATTATACATTAATATTTTATTTTTTAATTTTACGATCGTTACAATTAATTACATATGAAACTGATTATTAGAATATTATTAAGTTTCAGATCTGTAAAATATTTAATTATATATAAAAAATTAATATAAACTGGTTCTCGTTCTCGTTCTCATTCTCATTTCTTACGTACTTTTAAATTAATTAATTTTGTATGCTATAAAACTGTTGCGTGTCATAAACTATGAAATCTTTGTATATAATTAATAATGGTAAAAAAATGAAAGGGTTATTTAAACTTACTATCCGAGTTAATTTTTAAATGTCCATTCATAAATTAAAAAAAACTTGCTTTTAAGAAAAAGTTATATTTGAAATAATACGAGCTGTAATAAAATATAATAATAATATGTTACTATTATTTTCCAGAACTAGTGAAACTAAAATAAAAAAGAATTACCGTAGTTACGTTTTGATTACTAATAAACATTTTTAGAAGTATCGAGTATAATATTACGTAGGACATGTCGTATCAAACTGCATTAAAATTAATGCTTGTATACGTTCTTGATAACTATATCATAATCGTCAGTCACTCATCCGAATGAATACTATACCGAAAATCTCACGAGCTTATATTTAAACGACGGGAAAACATAGATCAAAGCGTGAAGTGAGAGAACTTATTGCAAAGTCTGCTTTGCTTTATAGCGGACTAAATAGGTACGTTATAAACCTCTAAGCTTCTCAAGTGAAAAATATATGGAAAAGGTGGACGATAAGATTCGGTGGTTTCACAGAGATGAAAATAATAGCCACTTCCAAGTATTATGCGAGTAATTCTACGAAGGTTTCAGGACACTCGGGATTTTTATTTCAAATTCAAGTTTAACATTAAATAAATATTAATTTAAAATCATAATATCGTTCTATTCATGCTCTAAATAATTTTCATATATAGAAAAGCTTTACAAGAGTATAATTTTTGAAAAAAATACACACGAATTTAAAAAAGAAAATTTTAATTTTTCAAAAATATCTTGGATTGAATTTGAAGTACAACTTACCCACACGCGCACGCACGCACGCACGCACGCCGCACGCACGCACGCACAAAAGCACACAAAAACCATGCTAGCTTATAAACTTTTACGATTACTCAGTTATTTTCTATCAAATTTTTGTTTATATTCGTAAATTTGTGTTCTAGATGTTGTCATTAATTTTTTATTCTTGAAACTGTTTTGTTTTTGTTATCTACTTCTATTATTTTAATATAATCTTCATTCACATAGACATTAAACTAAAGTTAGTGAATTCTATTATTTATATACTTTGTATAAAATTATAAATTCCCAAGGTAACTACTGAAAGTAAAAAAATTACGACATAATTTATAAATACAAAGTATACGGAAAGAAAAGTTAATTAATAATAATTTTCCTTTAACAGATATTATCGAAAAACCAATATTTTTTCTTAAATTCAAAGTATTACGTTACCATAATTTTCTTAACTAAAATATTGTATAAAAAAAATTAAAATATGTAAATTATTTCAAAAATAATAAATCACAAATTTTATTATATTTATTACTCCATCAAAACCTTGAAATTTTATATTTAACTTATAGGTATTCGTGCACAAGTCAAATTGTAGTCGATAGATTTCTTTATATTCCAATTTTATTACTTTTTGTATCACTTTCACTGAACTTTCCATACTTCTTATTTCGAATTGTATATATATTCGTATTTCTCAAGGTGGACAAAAAGTCATTTTGACTCCATAAACATTTGAATAGATCACGAAGCCGATTATAAAACTGCTGAGTATTCGATATGATTGACGTCAGAAATGATAGGATAGAAATACAAAAAATTGACGTAAATTATGTTCTGAAATTAAGTTTCAACATGATATAAATTCTAATTGATTTTTATGTATAACTAGCAAAGAGCATACAATGATTTAACTATGTAAATAATTAGGAGTTGATATAAAATCCAGAATTATGAATTCTGATATTTTGATCGTGTGATTATCAGTATTTAAAACTAATAAAACAACTCTTATAATCAGTTTATTAATAAAATTATTCAATTTTCTTTGAAAACAAAAATGAAACAAAAATTCATACTTCAGAATAAATAATTATATAAAAATATAATTATATTTTCTAATAGTTATAAACCAAGCTAAAATATTTTGATATGTTAATTGTACATAAATATGCAATATATATTTTAATTACTATACTATTATTTCAATTATTATTTCTTAATGAAATTTTTATAATATAAATATTCGTTCAACCGCAAATGTCACCTTTCAAGAATCAATATTTATTAATACTACACTAATCTGCTTTTTTGCCAAATTTATAGTTATTGCATTACAGGGTTATTGACAATTTACAAATATGTATAAATTATAATACGATAATTCGTACATCTTTATAAATAACGATTCATTTTATTTTCGTTAATTTTATTAATACCATTTATCGTTTTTATAATCGGTTACTTCATTCATATAAAAAAATTTTTTATACGAATAAAATAAAAAAACACAAAATTAATGTGCAGAATAATTTAGCGAGTAAACAACGATTTATTCTTGTTTTACTTACACAGAATAATGTTGAGGATACCAGGACATTTCATTCTAAGTATATTTCTACATAATATTATTAATGAAAATTATCGTCAACCACAAATTAACGAAAGACAGATGAATAATCACTCGTTTAATTAATTAGTTATTGTAGAATTCATACTTTTCTTTAATTTATTTAATGAATTATTGTACACTGAAATCACAATCATCGTTTTCGCCACTCTACTTTTTTCTTTTTATCTCTGTCTTCTACTACTTAAAATTAATTCTCTTAATTGGTTAAAATTTATGCAATATATAAATTAATTTCATTGGATTATAGTCATAGGGAAAAGTCTAATTTTAATAACACGAAACAAGATAATTAATTATTCTAATTCAATTAAATTATGTAAATATATATATATATATATATATGTGTATATTTATTATATTTTTGGTTATTAAATATTACGTTATATCCGTAATATCCGAATTGCTTTATATTTTATCAGAGGTTAATTTGAGCTTAAAATTTTATCGCGATAGAAATATTTATTGATATCGTATACATTGACGTATCGACGCGAAGCATATAAAGCAATTAAATATCGCAAGAGCGAAGAAAAATCAAGATTTAAGAAGCTGAAAATATATTGTCGAAATAGCGAGAATAAATTATAGTCGTAGAAAAAAGAGATAAAGGGGGAAAAAGCGAGAGAGAGAGGGAGAGAAGCGATAGGGAGAAGACAGCCAATTAGAAGTTGGACTCAGCGAATTAGTCGTTTTCAGTGAGATGCGATTACATTCCGGTGACGGCGCTAATTGTCAATTACAGATGTCGCGAATCCGGATCGTCTTTGTGTCGTCGGCGCGGGTACGGCTAAAGCGGATCGTCGATTCGTCCGCGAAGTTTAGCGAATATATACGTATAGCGAATAGGTGAACGTATATATAAAATGAAGGAGGATAAGTCGGACGCAATGATAAGCCGATTTGAGAAACTAGGGAAGGTGGGGTTATCGAAGTTCCGATACACGAATGAGTCGCGTTGTTTACGCATGATAAGAAGTCTTCGGATTAAATTTGTAATTTTTTATCGGAAATTATTAGTGGAACGAAGAATAATTTACAACAAAACTCTCGCTTCGTTAAAAATCGGTCGTACTTTCGATAGTGGATCAGGAATAATGTACGGACATTTTTATGTAGGAAATTGAATGTAGAAAAAACTTAAATGTCAAATATCGGATGATAATTATTCCTTTCGTTTCGACTCGAGTTATTAAAATAATTATGTGAAACACGTCAAAGTTAGTTTCTTTCGTCACAATATTTTTAAATTACTACAAATTGATAGTGCCAATTCACAAATAGAGTAATGTTTGCATTAGGATAATTTAACGCAAGTTTTAGAGAATACATCAAATAAATATATATCAAAACTTAATTTATAATAAGCCATAGTAAACACGAACGTAGTTATAATTCATACATTTTATATATTTTATAGTATGCATAATATTCAAAAAATGATTGTTACTTTTTCGATGTTTAATAAAACAAATAATTATATTATTTTTTTCGTAATTTCATATTGGTCACAAATTTGAGAAATTAGGTGCTGGAAAAAGTTTACACAAAAGTATATTGACTTCAACTTAAACTGGATTCAACGTTGGTACATGGATTCATTTTCATCAAATTTATGACTTAAATATCAAGCGATTGATTTAAAATTTAATATGATATTATTCCGGATGAACAAACTTTATAATGTGAAACAAGTGAGCTTTTCAATAAACTATTAAACTTTGGTATAAAATGCTTATGCATTAAAGCGAATTTGGTGCACATCGAAATTTTATATTTTCAAGGAAGTTTAAGGTAACTTATAAAATATAGGAATTGTAAATAACGTATTTATTGGTATAAATTTGCTTCTATAATTCTACAAACTTTATACTCTGTTACCGAATATATATATTTTTAATATATACTATAGTAGTTGGTTTAGTTTCTTGCATTATATATAAAATTTATTGAATATTTTCATATCGTTAACTTAAATTTGTGTTTTAGTGTAACAATGGCTAAGTAAATGCTCGTTAATCTATTCGTCGAATTATATTAACGCAATTTCAAATTTTTGATATAACTATCTTATATATTACGTGTAATTCGATAAAATAAATTCATGCGTGTATAAAGTTGATATAATTTTGCATCGATCATTTAATACGCACTTTAAAATCTATTCTTTATATTAATTTTTCAAATTATGTATATCATATAAAGTTTAGATTATATTTATTAAACCAACCAAAGATTTTATAAGGTTTACATGTTAAATATAATAAATAATTTTAAAATCAATTTTTCGGTATTGCAGATTTGAGAAATATAGAATTATAATTTTTCTGATGAAATTGCAAAAATTTTATACGTGAATTTCTGTTTCAAAATTGTGCAAATTGGTTATGTAAAAAAAAATTATTCCACTTTACATATTTGTAGAAGTATTTTAATAGACTTATAATTTATTTAATACCATCGAAATTAGGTAAGATGTATCGTATATTTTACGCAATTGATAAAAACAAAAATTCGAATTAGATTCATTCTTATTTACTCATGATAATTTTTGAATGTATATCCATAGTCGTAGCTACGAATTAGTGCAAGTATTATTTTAAAATAAACGATAAATTCTTATAGCTGTCAATACTGAGAGTTTAAACCCAGTACCAATAGTTTTTACAAGGTTAAGAAAAATTACCCTTGCATACGTGATAAGATATTACTATCTGACTTATATATTTTAATATATTTTTAATTGGTTTAAATAATAAATATTTGAATATGTATATATATATATATATATATGTTTAAAAATGTTAACTCAACATGTTGTACATTTTTTGTTCGATCAGTTAGAATATTTGATTTAATTTTTAAGAATAATTATATATCAATAAAATATAATTTAAGCGATAGATTTAACATTTTATCGTATTAAATTAGTTGTAAATTAGTGAATCTAGGAAGCATAGTTTTTCCTGTATCGTAAAATCGAAGCTGAGTAATCGGTTAAGCTCTTCAGTGATTTCGGCTGAGTAATTGCTATAAAGAGATTTTGTGATCCGAGTGCTTATGCGTTTAGTACCAATTATGTTACCTAGCTTACAACCAGAAACTCATTTTCATTTTTAACGGAGCTTGCGCGAAATATTTGTTGTATATTCTATCAAAGATTTTATTGGATAAATTTTATATTTAGTCGTATAAAGTAAGTTTGTAAATGCCGTATATAAAATTATAAAAATCGAAAAGAAAGATTGTAATTTATAAATAAGTAGAATTTTAATTTTTAACATAATCAATAAATTGCAAATACTAAAATCTTTGAAGAACTTTCAAATATTCGGACAAAAGTTCGAGTGATTTGTAAGAAATAAATTATTCATTATTATAATCTATGGTTATTTCGCGAATCTTATCGTTTCTTTGCGAATAAATTGATACAAGCGTAAGTATAACAAAAGAAATTATTTTCTATAACCGAATTAGAGAGTAAAGTCGGTAATATCGTGAAATGGCTTGTTACATTAAATTAACTCCAAGTCGATAAACCGATACTTCAACATTTTATTGAACATACGTGTACGATAGATAAAAGATGAACCGTGCGAAAGTACTTTACACTCTCAATATAGGATACGAAGACAGAAACGATTAAATTTACGTTTTTAGGATTACTGCACAAACAAGAATCTTAAAGATAATACATAAACTATAAAGCAAGTAGAACGTAACTATCGGAAATCGTAGTTAAGGAGTAGATTAAACGACGAGGTATATCGACGGTTCGATGGTATTTCGATAAAAGATTTTGCATTATAACGGAAAAAGTATCCCAACTAAATTTGGAAATTCAGAGAAGCTGATTTAGAAAATGTCTAATCGCGGTCTTTCGAAATCCGTGAACGTATCGTGCAAACAAAAATTTTCTTCGGAGCTAAGTGCGTTTCCTTGCGTCTACTATTCTTAAAGATGGAAAGTCGGCTACGACCAGTTACGGATCCGAAGGGATAAAAAGTCCATCGAGGAATCCCCGCGGGCATCCGACACACCGAAAGGGCCGACTCCGTCGAAGGTTCGCCTCCGAAAATGGTTGTCTACACTTCGATTCGAACTTGTTTTTAGATTTAGATCTCGGTAACTCATCATTGGCTCGAGACCGTGAGGTGAGTTGTCGGTGATTCGTCGGTTACAGGTTTGTATCGTATCGAGAGACAGTTTTTACAGGTACGTTTTGGTGTCCTGGACGATGGGGTTGGTTTTAGGAAACGTCGAAACCAGGAATCGGATAGAGTATTAATTACGACTGGACTCTGGAATGGTATACGTAAGTGGCACATTCGCCCAATCCATAGCTTTAACCGAACCTTCGTGGTATTTTTTGCCTTTCGTGAAAATAAATATTGTATATAATTCAATTGTGCAAGCGACCGGTATTATTCTAAATGGGCTCGATAACCATTGCTTTCGAGTAGTTGGTCGAGTGTATCCGATAATTTGATAGAATAATTCGCTAATTATGAATATCTGTGTACAATAATAAATTAGTAATCGAAATAAAAAATATTTGTGGTTAATTATCAACTGTTTTGGTTAAAATTGTGATATAATGCTTTATACATTTATAGATATTTATAAATATGAATATTTATAATTTATAAATATAAAATTATTTATTTTATTTTATTATTATTTAATGTATTTACGATGAGTAATTTATCACATTATTTATTACATATTCTTTAATGAGATTTATTTTATATTTATTTACAATATTTCGAATACGATATAAATGATTTTATGAATTTAAAAGTTTGTAATGATTTCAACAATAATCTACGTATTTTTTAAGATTTACATGTATATCTCGATTAGCCGAATCAATTTTTTGTAAAATTTTAATATAATTATTAATTTATAGTAAATACATTAAACTGATTTAGATTCGTGTAAAATATTTTTTTTAAAAAATATAGTTTTCTTTCCTCGCATTTTGTATGAAATTTTATCAGCCGTGAATTATTAATATAATTGATGATCCCGATGCAAGGAAACTTTATAAATTACGTAACTTAAATAGCGAAAAAAATTTGCTTTGATTATAAAAAATTTCGCCGATACAAGAGACAACATCCTGTTGAAATCGATCCAATTCATCGATTTGGATTTTTAATAAGAAAATTGAGAGAACTTTGCTAATTTATTTATTTCCGGATACTAAATCATATACAAATTTAATAAGTTATAATCTTTGAATTCTAAAAGATTTCGAAAGCAGATAAATAAAAGACAATATTTCGATTTTAAAATAACATAAAAATCAATAATAATAATTTAATTAACTTTTCTTTGTACGAGGAATGATATTTTAATTCGTATAATTTAAAAATTAATAGTTCATAGGATATGATATTTGCAGGAAATTAAGTAATTAGAAAAACGAAGACAAAAACATTTATTTTTATTTTAATAATTTAAATAATATTTAATTTTGCATTTTTTCATGTGCCTTTACCTGAAAATAATATATACATTATCATATTTCTTTTTCATAATTTAAATTTACATTGAAATAAAAAATAAAAATTCGAGATGTCCTTTATACGAATTTACTTACCACGATATTTATAATTACAGGTGTTTAAGCATTTAGATCTATCCTTTTTACCTGTTAATTCTTAAAAGATAAGATTGAATTAAAATAAGGAAATCAAGTTTGTATAGATTTTATTATTCAATTTGTACATTATTTTGAAAATCTCCTTATCAATTATTTCATACAAAATAATTTTTGTTATTTCAGATGTTGATTTAATGTTTCTTTTATTCATTAAATGTTTATTAACTATACATAGTAATATATTATAAATTGTCATCGATTGAAATAAATCAAACATTTGAAACCAACTATATACATATATTTATTTAGAATTTATTTTTCATTGGATATCACATTTAAATACATAATTTGACTAGTGAGAATAAAAGATATAATTTCTACCAAAATACGATTTATTTATTTTTGTTTTGTTTCAAAATATTCGTAAAATACGAAAAATTAAAACAATCATACATTATTTAAACAATATACAGATGTTTTATTCGTAAACAAATTAATTGAATACGCCGAATTAATAAAGTTATTTTTTAGTTTTATATTTCATTATTGTTATTACTATTATTATTATTATATAGATGACTTTTTAATTTTATTAGCTAATAAAAATAATTTCTTTAAATCGTTAAGTATCCGATAATCACTAAAAATTTTCTTTTGCTGCAATTGGTGTAAAAATTTAATACAATTTGTGCAATAATTATAGGCATAATTTATATTTTGAATTCATTATACTGATTATACTATTGGAGAAATTTTGTCATTTGAATGTGAAATTAATATATATATATATTTTAATAATCATACAATTATCTTCATTTTGTACGAAATAATAATTATATTTATATAATTATGTAAATAATTATAATTATTTTAATTAATCGAGTGCACAATCTTAATAAAAAATTTCAAGTATTTTGACATAAGGTTATAATATATTTATCAATAATTTTTCTAATTCCTATCTTTTAATAATAATTTCAGTATCGATGTTACGTTAATTATTTTGATATGGTGAAATTATTTTTATAGTTCAAATATAATTAAAAAATCTTGGTAAAGTTTAATGAGTCGCCTTTATAAACTTAGAATAGTCTTATGAATATATCAATATTTTAATCTAATACGTACAAAACACTATTCTAGTATTTAATTTATAATTATGAAACAATCATTTTTAAATTTATTATGTATGTAGGAATATATTAACTTAATGAAATTACTTCAAGTACGTACAATTTTTAAAAATATATTCTACATTATTAAATTTTTGATATGTTGCTTTAAAACGTGATTTTTTAAATTTATTATCAAATATAATTATATAATTTTATTGATTCACTACGTAAAAAGCTTTACTTTTTATGAACAATAAGATAATGAAACTTATATTTTACAAAATGTAAATACATAATATATTGTATCCAATGTTACTGGTTTTATATAGTACTATTTTAGAAAAGCCATTATACTATCGAAATAGGTAGTGCAAGTTTTATGTGTTTGTGTGGAACTTCTTACACTAGAAACTTTTCTGTGTAAGATAGTTGAAAGTGCTTAAATTGTAGCTTTTAGTGAACATTAAAAGCTAGAAGAGATGTACACAAGATAAAGCTAAAAAATTTTATGGAACAAATATCATAATACTTCGGAATTCTAAAGTATAGATATGAAATGTAAGAATATATGAAATATAATGGCTCTTTTAATAATCGGTATAGAAATTTTCGATGTATCCTTATATTAAATATGAAATATCGATGTATAATTTATATATTATTTTTATCAGAATACTTTATATAAGTTTGCTTGATTTAATAAATATACGATAAAAATTTAACGAAAATAAATTCATTTCTAGAGAATTTTTGTTCAAATATACCGAATTGAAATATTTCTATGTTACTGCATTAAAAATGAAAAGTATCTTACGGAAACATTTAGCCATGCACGGCATGATTTGTGGATCATCTATATAATGACGAAGAAGAAGAACAGTTTAAAATGTCTATTCCCATATATTATATCGTTTATTCTACATACCATGGTTGCCGAATATTGCAGCTACGAGAGAAATTAATAAAGCGAGTGTTAGAAGTTTCATATTTCATGTTATGAAATTTTCTTGAAAACTAAAAAAGGTAAACAAAGTAATTTGTTAAATACGTGTAATTCGACTATATTCAAAAACTATTACTTTCATGATAAAAAACAAATGCGAATAATATAAATTTAAATTTAAGTGCACGACCTAATATTAAATTTTTGTTGAAAGTATTTTAATATTCTTGTTATGTAGCTAAAATTTTTAATACGATACAATATCAAAAGTTACACAATTTTAATCATTTATTTATTTTACGTGACTATTGTATTTTAATATATTAAACAAGATTTCGGTGTTGCCAAAAATTAGAAAAATTGTTTTTATTTTGTATAAAAATAATAAATATGTTTTATGCAAGAAAATAGTATACGGATACAATAATTATATATTTATTTAAACATGTACAAAAAAAAGAAAATGAATCCTTTCTTGTATTAATGTTTGATTTATAAATTATGAATATACTTATTATAGATAAGTAATTTTTGTTACTTTTATTATATTAAAATTTAATATTTGCTTGTGGCTTTGTTTCTATTTTGTTTAAGTATCAATCTTCAATTTTATCTTCCTCGTTCAAATATTAAAATTTTTGATAGTTTCTCAATTATATACTCGTTATTATATAAACCTTAATACTAATTCTTTACATTCAAGATTACTCGATTATTTAGAAAAATCTAATTTTACTTGATCAGAACTGATCAAATATTTTTAATTCTCTTAACATCTTCCAATTAAATATTTGTAAAATTTTCTAAATTTTTTATAATTATTACAGAATTTATTGTTTCTACATTAAATTTCAATACTTTATTAAATGTTGCAAATTTATATCTGTTTACAATATTTTAAGTTCTATTCTCCTATAATGTAAATATAACTTGCTTGGAGACAAAGATTAAAAAGGCATTTTCGAAATTGTCTGGTTTCCTAATAGACAAAAATTATATTTGCTCAAAATTAAATTCCTTTCTATTTTCCATTATTCATCCATAAGAATTCATATCTTAATTTAAAATTCATATGATAGAAATTACAAACCGGTTATAAAAAATATTTATTTTTTAATCATTTTCGTATGTGAAAAATAAACAAGTTAATAATTAAAAAGATCTTTTCAAAATTTCGTTTGAAAGAAAAATTTATTTTATACAGTAATTTGGTATAATAATATCTTTTAATTATTCAATAATTAATAAACTTAAAATTTAACACATAGCCGAACTAAAATGATAAATTTTTTCTATATTTATTTACTTATTACACGTATGTCTTAAAGCCTCATATTTTAATGTTTCTTGATTAAAAAATTTTAAATAGTTTAATTAAAGGTACTTTTAAGCTCATCTTAAACTTAGGCAAAAATTAAATTTGTTTCATGGAATTCTCCGAATTACATATTTCGTATCAAAAATTGTAAATTTTTTTGTAATTTATTTGCAATTTTTTTCAATACCCAAATTTTCAATACAAATTTTAATTTATAATAATTTGTATTTTTTGCGTTTAAATATATCATTTCATAACCTAATTTGTTTATATATTGATCGATCAGTGTTAAAATTAGTTAGTTTTAACATAGATAAAAATATATGATAATAAAATATTTTAAGGAAATTTTGTAGGACTTTAGTTAGGTAGAAAAATAACTCAACAATAATTTTATCGTGTATTTGAAAAGTCCACAATTTCTTGAAATAATATTAACCTGAAAATTGTTCTATATAAATTATATTATTTAATAGTAATAATTGTTCAATAATAATATTTTTCTTACTACGGCTACACGTCTTTACACATTTAGCTTTCTTCACAAACTCTACTTCACCTTGAAAAGTTAAATACAGATTTTTAATCGTCTCAAAATATTAAGCAAAATTAAATACATATTCTTTTGATTATATTTTTGTTTAATATATTTATGCATATACTTGCTCGTGTAATTTCATAAATATACTATAATTTATGATCATTATTCGAAATTTAATTTTGGCTGCTTTTAAAAGTATAAACAACAAATTTCTACTTTATTGAAAAGTGACGATTAAATATTAATAACTCAATTCTTAAAGAACTCTTACTGGAACACTGTTGCCAACATTCGGTAAGTCCCTCTGTTTTAAAAATAAATGAAAGAAATTATTATTAAATTATTAAACGATTGTATATTAAATTCACTTTTACATACTCATGGAGAATACAACGGATGACATAGCGATTACAAGGCAAAATATCAGGACTTTCATTTTTACACGTTAAAATTGTCAAGTACTTGAAAACTACCAAACAAATTCTTCGTATAATCCTTTCAAGGCAAATATTTTAAATAGCTTTTATAGTAAAAGCTAGATATAAAAAATAGAAATTTTAATTCATGGACATGATCTGGTCTTAAATGAAGCTAAGTGTTTTTTAATAGTATTGTTTGTCAAATATAATTTTATATAATAAAAAAATTGTTCACTTAATTTTTATTTCATGACCTGCGCCTCGTAATTCATAGTCCGTACTTAGTATTAATACCAAAAACTTTGTTTTGGAGACAACATCTTCTCCAAATACATTATAGTGTGTAATATATTTTTTATTACACTCTGTAAATCACTATTAATATTTACACAATACTATAAAATGCGGTTAAATTTTTATTCATTACGATATTAAATACGAAATATTTCATATTATATAATTTTTCTTGACTCATTGTTTTTTGTATATTATTTAACATAGTTTACCATTTACAGGAAACCGCTTTTGGTACAATATATGGTCTTATATTAAAAGGATAAAATAAAAATGCAAACATTTTTTGAATATAGCTTTACATTTTTCAGCAATACATACAATTTTTGTTTATTTTGAATTTATTTTTATAGATTTAATGTTGTTGTTTGTTCTCATTTATTATTGCAAATACTAAACACAGTAAGTTACACTTAAATCCAGTTTAATAGAAAATTAAATTCAGTGACTGGAGATAATTTGAGTGGCCTTAGGTTACGTTAAGTCAAATTAGGTAATAAAATCAAGGAAGTATAATGAAGTGTTTGGGTAAATTTTCTGTTTTTGACATAGATATTATGTTGGTAATGAAATTTAAAAATTCATGTTGTACGATTGAAAAAAGACGAGATTGATTTTGAAAACGTTGGTTAAAGTACTGAAAAATATATAAGTTGTTTAATAAAATATATAAATTAAGAAGTTAACAAGATATAATAAATTACAAAGATTATCAAAACAGCTCGAATAAAAATTATGTATGTTCATTAGTTATGCAAAAACAAGTCTTTAAAATATCGAAATATTATTTTTATTTTATATAATATTATTTAAGCAGGACTGCAATATATTATCGAAATAGATGAGTACATTGCAGTAAATTATGAATCAATTAAATTTAATAAAGCACGTGAAAAAACTTACAAATAACTAATTTTATTGTACATTGCTGTTTAAACATATTTAATTTATTAATTAAAAAAGTGAGTGAATAAAATATATTTTTTATATTTTTTATATAGAAATTTAAAATAAAATGTTTGTATAATAAAGAAATGCATCTGTTTGTTAAAACTATTCAATAAAATTCTCTCGAATTTAGAATTAAGTGATAATAAAAGTTAATTTTTTCCTATTAAATAAAATATTAAAATGAAAAATCGTAATAATTAAATATGCGCAATAACAATAAGTTTTATTGTTCCAAAATAGTACATGAATAACAAAACTATTAAAAATATTAATAATTGAGATTGTCTACGTAAATCACTATTCCCACTATGTAGCTTTAATTCTTCTATATAAGAGAAAAATTATTTATAAATAGTACTATTAAAAATATCTTATTCGATATTTATTTTATATTTCGAAATAAAGAAAGCAATATAAAACCGTGGAAAATGAAATTCGTAATTTTTCAATTTTTATTCGCAGTCTTATGTCTACATGTAATCAACGGTACATGTATGTTGATATTTATTATTATACTAATATATTAATATTTTTTAAGCAGTAGATTAATTTCTTGTTTATTTTTTATTCAGGGGCACCCGATCATCAATCTTGTCTTGTGATGTGCCATCGTAAGATATATTTTTAAGCACCATCACATTTTTCCTAAATATAAATGTTTATATCATTATGTAAATTAGAAGTAATAATTACGACAAAGTTCCTTTTTCGATTTCACTTTAACTAGAAGAAAATCAGAGCGCATACGGTGTGAACATAAAATTAATCCATTGATTCGGATTTTAAGTTACGTAATGTTAATATATATATACATTATGTTTGACTTGAGAATAATTTTTGTTTTTTTAAACTGTCATAGATTCGAAGAAAAATTTTGAAATAATAAAATCTTTTTTATCAAGTATGTTTTGAGATAACTGTTGCAGATTTTATGAATTAAATTATAACTGAATATAAAGCAAAAAGGCACTAATCAGAAGTTATATCCCGAATTCTCTTATTTTTCTACCTAAAGCATCAGGACTTATTTGAGATGAAAATGAAAATGTTTTTTTTTTATATATAAAGATCAAACATGTCGGCTATATGGGTATTATAATAAATATTTTAATTTATATTTTAAACATTTGTGAAATTTAAAACATTTTAATAAATATTTTAATAAATATTTTAATAAATATTTAAAAATTTTTATACATCACATTTTTATATGATATAAATATTTACTGCATTAAAAGAGAGAATAGAGACGAATTTATTATATTATTTATTATATCTGATATGGTAGTAGGATTTTTTGTCTAAATTTTTATGATTCGTAGTAAACCATGTATGAATAATAAAGGAACTCTGACGATAATTCTTTAACTCAATAACTTTATTAAAATATTATACACAGAAGATTCATCGTTTCTTAAACTTTATGAATAATCCAGAATGTATCATTTTATAAATGATTTAAAGAAAAATAAGACAATTTGACTTAAATATTTTTCTGAATAAATTTTATAATTGCAACATTTTATTTAAGTTGAGAAGGATGCCACTAAGAAAAATGCATGCCTAGCCAAATGTAATGTAGGAATGTGTAAGTAAAATCATTGCCGAAATAATATTTTTAAAAATACATACGTATATATGTATAAGATAATTAATAGTCATTATTTGAAGTAGTTACAGGATAATAAATTACCAAGAAACTACTTACGCGTCTTTGAAGCCAAAGACTACTAAAGAAGAATTATCTTTTCATATTTTCTGTCCAAATATATTCCTTCAAATGTTTAAATCAAACATAGTTTTCTCATAACTTTTTAGATTTTAATTGCATTAAATTTATATGTGCATGCATGTAAAAAATTATACAATACTAATGAAACTGTAATATTATATTCATGATATTAATCAAATTATTTTATATGAAATATGTAAAAAAAAAATTTTAATAAAGCTAATATAAATTTTTATGTATTTAATTCCATAATTTTAAATATAAAGAATTAAAAAGTAATAACTTTTAATTTCTATACTACTACAATTATTTGTTAATTTTGTTTGCATAGAATAATAAAGATAATAGAAAAAAGATTTATAATAAATGCCACTAATGTGTAATTTGTGAATCAAATGAGCATTTTTTAAGGATTTTTATTAATATTCTAATATTTAAAGAGAACAAATTAATTATAATTAACTAAGAATAAAAAACTTAATAAAATACAGATATTTATTGTTATTGTAGTTGAAAAGATCGAAGAACTAAAGTAAACTTCGACGTGTAAGAGAAAATAATTCTGTTATAAATATTCGAAAACGCTTAATCGATAATTCAATTTAATCTTATCTTGTATCTAGATCTACTACATAGAAAAAAATATTATTAAGATACTGTAACTAACGTTACCAACAAAAATGCATCGTACCTATGTATCTAAAATTAATATGATGGGTTTTAGAAATTTAAATGTATTCAAAGCTGATATGATTTTTTTTCAATTTTCAATATCTTTAATTTCTTGGCTTCAGTGGTGATTATTATTATATTTTGTTAAAATAAGAGCAATTATATGTATAATACACATTTATTTTAAAAACTTTAAAAAGTTACGGTTATGAAACATTTAAAAAAAAAACCATCGTAGACTGAAACCTTGTAATGTAAATCATGAAAAAAGTATCACAATTTATAAGTTTTATACTTACATAGTGTTATTTTATGAAAAACAAATTAAAAGATTAGCAGTAAATTATGGTAAATTTTTGTAAGTATTTATTCGGGCAGTTAAAGATTTAAAGCTAATTCTATTTTTTGTTCCTGAATTTCAAAGTAGTTTCCAACTACTTCACGTAATATTTATAATAATTGCTTTAATTTAGTAAGTTTTTTTTTATATTTGAGATAGTTATAATATTACTGAATTTACTTAGACACATCAAAGTAAAGTAACAATTTAAAATGGTATATTTTCATATTATGAAATTTGAATAACTAAATATATATTTAAAGGTTATGAATTTATATTTTTTGAGTTTTAATCTAACTATTATAAAAATATTTTATTTTGATGGTTAATAAAAAAAGTAATCATAAATTGAAATACTATTTATTATTACATTATTTAAATATTTTGTACAATATTCAGCACTTTAAGATTAATACTTAATTATACATTTAAAATTAACATCTGTTATTTGAATTGAAAACATTAAAAATATAAGTATTGCTTATTATTAGAAAGTTCCATTTAACCATGTGTATTGTGGCAGTCCCAAATACATCCCTCTTTCTTGTATTTGTCTGGGGCAACTGTAAACAATTTATGAGAATGTTGAAAATTCGAAACTTACGTAAAGAAATTAATAACTTTGTTTATTTAGAACATTTATTATACTTTGTATAATTTTAGTTTTATTTTATATCTGTATTATTTTAATTATTAATTGGAATATAAAATATTCGAAATATGACATATCAACTTTTTCATTAATAATTATTACATGAAATATTTTTAAAGTTTTTATTTTTTATCTGAAATTTTGTACGCGATAGTATTATTTTATATTTTTTAGTATTTATTTTCATTTTCACTTGGTTAAAAACCGAATTAATATATACAAAATTAATCTATGAATAATAAAATTATTTTAAAAATTAATTTTAATCACAAATTTTTTTTAATTTATGAAAATAGCAACTCTAAATATTCATTTTTACAATTTAAAACTTTCAACTATATTAAATAATATTTGAATCCAATAATTAATGCAACGGACTGTTTCAGATGTTGATATGTAACTGATTTTATTATAAATTATTAAATGACGTCAACAGACATTTTTATCCTTAAAAATAATTTAATCATTATTGTGTATCTTACAATAATAATAATTTATCATATAGATATGATTGCAAAGTATTTAAATTAGTATAGTATAATTACTACCGTAAAAGGTACGTTTTTAACAAACAAAAAATGTAATTAAATTCTAATTTTTAAATATAATGTTTTTTGTATTTATTCAGTTATTATTAATATAATATATTTCATGATTGTTTTTAATTTTTTTGATTTAAAAATGAGATTCATTAATGCATATGTCAAATATTATGCATAATAATTCGTAAAAATACTTTTCATTTCTTAAATTTCGACAAAAATTAAATTTTTCTTTAAAAAGTCTGATTACATCTGTGCATACCAGTATTTTAGAAATAATTATTCCCGTATATACAAAAGGTTTGAAATATCTATTAAAGATTATTGTTTGCGAATATTAATATTAGTGCATAGTAGATTCAAAATAAATAAATCAGTAATCACGAAGTATCAAATTTAAATAATTTTAAACTTAATTCAAATTTTATATAGTTTTATTCAAGAATTTAATGTTCGAAATATACAAATTAATTAAAAAAATTACCAATTCAATGTAAAGATATAAAATTATGTATATTTTGAAAAGCTGCTTGTTCTAAAAAATTAAAATAAAATATTTCTAAGGTGAAAAGATATGTAATATTTATTCTCAATACAGTTATATACATATATTAATTTTATAAATATATCGTTTTATATGAAATTTTTTTGTATTTAGAATTATTTTCTTGACTTTGCTCATTTCTTTCTTTTATTAAAAGATTATTTACATATTTTACTTTCTAAAAAAAATTCTAAAATTTTATATTCCTTTCAATAATTAAAATTGTTAAAATCTAATTTTATGTAACTACGTTATAAACTACTTCTTATAAAATATATGCTGCTATAAAGAATATTTAAATTATTAATAGTTCGTTAGAAAGCTTTAAAAAAGTTTCTATTCTTTTAATATTCAATTCATTTATTTATTTATATATATTGAGTCTGATTATCGAAAATGTTTAAAAAAAGATATCTTCTAGAATTTTAATATTATTTTTTCAGGTATTAGATTATAGTTTCTTATATAGATCAATAATTTCAGTTTCTAGCAAACATTTATTACAAATTTAAAACAATGACATAATTTAAATAATTATTTAAAAAATTGATAGTCTATGCTCTTTATAAAAATATTGTTAAATATATATTCTTTAAGTGAAACTTTATAAGCTTTTTAATGTAATAAATAAATATGAACTTACGGGAACATCTATCCAAACATTCTTGTAGAGTCTCGGCTATATTACAATAAATGAAATTAATTTCAAAGTTAGGATTTAAAAAAAACTATTCTAATTTTATTTTACATACCTTCAACAGCGAAGATGCAGTAGATAGCAACCAACAAAACGAAATATAGAAACTGCATTTTTTATTTTGATTTAAGTACAAAGATTAGTTCTATGAATTATCTTAACAGATTATATAGTATAATTTAACTTGATTTTTATGTTAAGTAAGAGTAATCGAAAACACGATTAATATTCACAATCTTAACTTTTGATTCTGTGAAATCTTTAAATACCTTATATACTATTTTGCGATTATTAAGATTTTATGGTGACGAATGCTTTGAGTCTTTATTTATTACTTAACTCGACATTCTCACAGTATATTATCTTATCTATCACGATAACAGTGTAGGTATAAGATATACACCTTGTAATGTATGTAAATAATTAATAATTGATAATTATCCATTGATAAATATTTATTCTATATAATTTTTTGGAAAAAATAAAAAATTACTAGAAAATTTATAGATAACTTACGTATTATATGCAATAATTTATACAAATACAAAACATATGAATCGGCTGTAAGCTTTCAAAATGATAAGACTGTAAATGATTATACAAACTTTACTTTCAGTTATTATTTGTTGATTTATTTGAATTTAATTAAATTAAATGAGTGATTATTTTACTTTGTTTAATTATGAATTTTATTTTATTTTAAATTCATTTTGATGCATTTTTGAAATTATTATATTAAAAAAAATCCATAAAATGAAATTTATTAATGATTATTTTAGTCAGTCTATTCAATTTTCGATCTAATTTCTTATATAATTTGTCCAATTGATTCAATCCAATTTTCATAATTTCTAATTAACTTATATTTTTAAAATTATTAATAGTTTTTAAAATATTCTTTTAAAAATTTTAGTTGATTAAATTTTGACTTTTTTTATATTATATATGATGATTAAGAACATATGAAAATATATTATACATATATATATTATATGGAATAAATATGACGATTTATACGGATGATTTCATAATAAAAAAAATGTGAATTATAAATTTAGAGAATATTATATTATTTACCGGTTCATTAAATTTATGAAAGATTAGCAACATTACAATTATTAGAAAATAATTTTTTAATATTTTTATCGATATCAAAAACTATTGAATTGAAATACATACATTACTTCTTGAATAAATAAGCATGATTTCCTCTAAGTCGAAAAAAAAATATGATATAATTTCAATGATATAAAATTTATTTATTTTTTCAAACACTTCAATCTAAATATTATGTAACGAGAAACTTAATTCAAATAGTATTAAAGTGATACTTACGTTTGATAATAATATTTTCCATAATTGGAAAACTTGCGTCAAATAGTCTATAATACTGTTTTCTTTACAGTTTTAATATTGTTATCGTTTATTTATGGTCTAGGATCAATATAAACTAAATATATTCGATTGACGAAAAATTAATTAATACATTAAATTTATTTGTTGTGGTAAATTAAACGACTATGATATATTTTAAATAAATGATGAAGTCATCGGTAAAATCAATCAATTAAACAAATATTGAATCGTTTCGAAGGTTACTGAATATTATCAAAGCAAAATAGTATAATACTTTAATAATCAATCAAATTACATTGTAAGAACAATATAAGATTTTATTCGATCTTTCATTACATTATTGAATTTTTATTTTGCGATTCTAAATCACGGAAGACAATAAATAAGTACATCTAATTTTTTTGAATATTTGGAAAATATTTTATTAAATACATAATATTATTTAATGTTATTTAATACTATGGGCAAGCATCAGAAAATTCTACAAGTTTAAAAATTTTTCTATCGTAGAATATTGAAGTAGCTTCTAGAACTTTTTCCCGATATAAAATTAGTAAACTTTCACACTTGTAAAAAATACCTTAACGTAAAGAAGTTTAATATGGAAAAATTATTTTTTAATAACTAAGATACTGGAATAATAACATACTATATTATGTAGCATAAGGAAAATTAAATTTTGTTTCTTATACACCTTAACTTAAATTTTAATAATTTCTTCTCATTTGGTAAACTAATACTTTTTAAACCAACTATTTAAAAAAAATTCTTCTTAAACCTAACAATTCTTAGTTGCTCAATCTGAAGTGATGTTCGTTGCGAGAAAGAATACCGATCAAAAACATATCTAGAAATTAGAATATACATGTATAATTTTTATAAATATCTTTTCTACCGAAATAAATAAATTCGTTTCTAAATAAATAGTTTTTCTCTATGCACTTCATTTTTATACTGATTTAAGGTACATATGCTGGTACTAATTTTTGGAATTTGATCGTTTCGTGTTAAAAAGGTAAGAAATTGTAGAAAGGATTTTGTAAATAATATAAATTCGTGTTTTAAAACATATTTGTATATATATATTTTTTATTTTCTATATTATCATATACAATAAATTATTTAATGGATACAATTTCTTTTTGTATATATTTTTATTGTACATTATTTCTTAATACAATTTCAAATTAGTTTTTGTTGAATTTCGTATGGTTTCGTCAAATACTTAAATATTTCAGATTAGATTACAAGTTTAGAAGAAACAAGAAAATAATAAGCTCTAGATATTTTACTATAGGTATATTTTGAATATTGTAATAAGTTTTTCTGAGTAAAGCAATTATAAAGAAAAAAGTCGGTAGGTAGTAATTTTCGAAAAACTATACTTTAAAAGTTTTCATGATTCATTAATAACTGATGCCATTGATTTCACTCGATTTTATCCACCTCCATCTGTGAAATGAAATATTCATAATATAAACATTATAAAAATTAATTTATTTCCCTATATTTTAAATAAAATTGTTTCATAACTATACTTACAACTCATTGCACTGCATTTCTTTTGACATTCCGCCTTTTCCTTGAATGCTCTTATTTCTGGATAACAAAATACATTAATTATAAAATTTGTTATTTCAATACTAAAATTATGTATTTTTATGTAGCTGATTATTATATATATATTTTATTAAGTAAATACATATTGCAAAAAGAATTTATTGGTTCAATGTGTTGTTTTGATAACCGGATCGTTATTTTCAATTTAAATTTTATGAATTATGCTAATTTGAAAAAATAAGATACGACAAAATATAAATTTTTATATGTATAAAAGATTATGACTAATAAATTGAAAACTTTTTTTTCTCGATCGACAAAACTTTCCAATACATAATAATATAGCTAAAGTTTTTGTTTCTTTATTATATTATACTTTCTTACTTTTTAGTTAGAACAGAAACGAATTATTATTTTAGACTGCTTTTTATTTTTACACATATTTACATGACACTTCAATATCATTAATTTTTATCGTAAGTGAAGCACTAAATTTTAATACGTGAATATGCGTATTCATAAAATATACAATTTATAATAGAAGTTCAAAAGAAAAATTTAAAATTGAATGATTTAAAATATTTGCTTTATCAATAAGAAAAACGATTAACATATATTGAAAAATAATAATATTTAATAATAAATGAATTAAATGTATAATAAACTTACTATTACATGCTGCCATGCAAGACACAAAATCAGATACGGCTAAAAATTTAAAAAATAAATTAATATTGCATCTAGTAGAGGAAATTTTTGGAAATATGTATACACTAATTGATTTCAATAATACCTTCACCAAACAACGAACATAATATACCGGTTAATGCTAAAAAAATTAAGAATCGCATTTTTGATATTTAGCAACAATTTCTAAATCATTAATATGAACATTTTTAATATTTTTGTCTTTTATATTAGATATTGCGGGCAGATAATAGAATAGTTGTAATTTTTCCTACACGATTCAACCTACAATAAAAAAGTGTTAATAGTTTTGTTTTCAACATTTGCTTTTTAAATATTATACATTTTATTTATAGAATATTATGTAATATTATGTAATATGTAATATTAGTAGTACATTATTAAAACGAAATGTAACTGCTTCTTAATATTCTCATAAAAATTATTTACATTGAATATTATTAACTTTTTATCACATTTTTTTAACGTGGCAGAACAGATTATTATCTCAGAATATACTTTATTATGCAAACGGAATTTTTATAAATTCAGCATCACATCTATTTTTATACTTTTGTTTAAGATTTTTGATAGATTAAAATTTATTTTGAACGATTAAGAATGATTTCTTTTTTCAAGGTCGTGAGTAAATGTACTTTCAAGCTTATAAGTTTTCTTCGATCGATATGAAAAAGCCATTTATTTAAAAAGTATATTTCAAAATATGTAAATCCTTGCTTGTTTATGTATTTCATTTTATATTAGGGTAATTTATTTAATATAATAATTTTGTACAACTATACAGCCGTCTTGGTAAGGAAAAAAATTGAACTTGTGATCGCTGTTGTAAAATTCTATTTAATAAACTTTATTTTAAACTATGTTGTATTTGAGATAATAATTAATTTGGCTAAGTTGATTATAGTACAAAAAGATTAAGAGAAAATAAAATAATGATTAATAAAGGCTGTGTAATGTGTAATATAAAGGAATATAATACTAATTAAATTTCTTTTTTAGTATCAAAACCCTTTTTGATCTTTTAATAAAACAGATTTCTGTGCTCCTACTCAAAGAAAATTTAATATAATGATAATTTTTACAATCATTTTCTGCACTAACCTAATTTTTAAAACTTTCATTACAACATTTCTGAACAATCATTCCTATTAATATTGTATAATACCAGTTAAGCAATTATTACCGGATATATGATGTTAACGGCTTAAAATTTTATATATTCATATTCTGATATTTATATGAATAATATGCGTTTTAAAAACAACAAGATGAGTAAAATCTATCGAATTCAACTAATTTATAATTCTATGAAACTAATATTATTATTATTAAAGGTCATAGTAAATTAAAGAAAAAAATTATTTAATAAATTTTATGTAAGTTATTTCATTTAATAAATAATATTAATATTTATTTATTATACCAGAATTTTAGCTAAAATATTTAACTATAAATAAATTATAATATAATTTGTTATTTTATAACTTTATTTACTCAGGATAAATCAATCAATTTACATTATAGAAATTTAAAAATTATTATATGTTATTATTAGTTATTTACAGAAATACAAAGAATTATGTAATAATATTTTATAACATCAAATAATATTTGTTAATAATAAAGTATGAAGATTTTTATTTTATATTATAAAAGTAATTTAAGTAATTTATTATTTTAATAAGTCTGATCCATTGTTTAAAAACTGTAAGTAATCATCGCATATTATGAATTATTACTTCATTAATACATTCATAAGAGTTCGATGCGTTGTTACACTTCAGATATTTGAAGTACATTCGATAACTTTAAAAGCAAATTTACAACAAATAGCTGAAAGCCTATTTTCACTCTGTAATCTGCTTACTCTTGAGCTATACATCCGAATTGCAATTAATCTGTTCCTGTATTACTGATTATCTAATATTAAATTGAAAATGATTTGAAATATTCCCAAATTCTGTGCAATCGCTAATATTTTCTATCCTTCATTTAAGAATACTACATAAATAATTCAATCGTTCAATCAAGTAATTGTGCATTTTATAAGTTTTTCCCTTATAAAATAAAATTTATTTTCATTTATAAACGTAAATTTCTTGTAATAAAAAAGTTTAAATATTTTATATATTGGTAGACGGAATTTTCATTTAACTAATATAAATAAATACTTAATGAATATACAACTTTTTAAAATTATGAAAAAACTTTTGATAAATCTTTTTTCTAATATTTACTATTCCACTAATTTTAATATATTTTTATAATTATAAAAAATTTATATATATTATTCCTCGATCATTGTCTATACTATTATAAAAATTTTTCATAATTGTAAAATAAATGTTTTCGAGATAATCGTATTGAAATACATTTGGATAAATAAATAAATTGTTTTGAAAATATTTTTGTTTGCTTCTCTTTTCATCTAGTTTGTTTTTTACGGGAAAGGTATGTTAATATTTATGCTGGAGGCATACAAGGATATATTTATCTAGTCAAACTTTGATATAAACTGAAATGATTTTTATTTACTGTATTTCATTTTTCCTGTTTAAAACAAAATGGAACTCAAAGGATTCTACAAAATTGCATTTTATTTGTAACAAGTGCATTTTTGAATTAACATTTAAATAAACAATATATTTTATTTATAATAAATATAATTTATCGGATAATTGTTAACGTTATTTAATTATGAATAGTTTACCAATTTGACAATAGCAATAAATTTATAGAAATGATATTTTCAAGCGACGCAATTGAAAATTTTATGAAAAATATTATTCTTAATATAAACAAAGTTGGAATTGAATCAGAATCCTTTATACGTATTTTTATTAATTTAGTTTCTGCAATTATTAATCTGTTTTTATTAGCAAAATACTAAAAATTTTGTTCATCGCATTTTTACATGTTCGCAGAAGCGAGTTTACAAGCGAGTCTGTATTTGTCTCTAGTATTATTTTACTCTATCGTATTCTATCTACTCTGCTCTTACGAATTCCATGCTATTGAAATATTATCCGGTAGCTGTCAAAATTAACTCCAATGAATTTTACGCAAATAAGAAAATACAGCGTTAATATTAATCTCTTTTCTAATACATTATTTATTTTATCTCTTACAACAAAAGAAAGCATGGAATAAAACTGTGTATAAAATATATTGGAATAAACTACATAATAATTATAATACATTGAATTTCATACAATAACCGAAAAAAATAATGAATATATATTTACTAATAATTAATCAATGTTGTATCGATATTTTCAAAAAATGACGAACATTTTAGTACGAAACAAATTCGTATAAACACAAAAATAGTTTTCAATAAAAGTATATCGAACCATCGATGCTCCGACTAGATTACTTTATAAAAATTCTCATATTTTGTAAACACTTTTATCATAGTATAAACTAGTTTAAATGGATAAATTGGTAAAAGTTAAATATTGCAGCATATCGATATTGGAAAAATTGTTGTATGATTTTCATTATAATTTATCGCGAATAAATGTTTCCGTCGCTGTTTTTGTTTCATCATTATAATAATTATTACGTACGTAACAATAGAATTTAGGGACGGAGTTCATTATAGAACCGTACTTATATAATTTGCTCCGCTCGTGTACTCAACGCTTAGTTTGGTTAGTCTGCGTACGCGTAGAGAAATAACATTATCGTATCCTCGTTCGAGTGAATTTTTGTAGAAAGAAGCTCGAACGCACGAAAACTATAAATACACGCGAAAACTAACTAACATTTATTAGTCTGAGCGGAGGCAAGGTTGTGTATTCGTCTCAAGGCATCGAAGGCTTAAACCGGTTAAACGTTCTCTTGGCTACGTCGTCTGGATACGTCGTCTGGATACGTCGTCTGGATACGTTGCACCGAGATACGCCCCACATTTACCAAAACCTATGTGAATTGATGCTTATTAGGACATTCTCCAGTCGCGTAACCAGTCGCGTAACCAGTCGCGTAACCAGTCGCGTAACAAGTCACACCAGTCCCTCGTACTCGCATCTGACCATCTCGTATTCGCTATTCGACATTTGTAAGGCGTCTGGTTGGCTTAGCGATACATCCTCTCGTGAATAGACTAGTTAAGTCTCTTATTAGCTATTCTCCCATCTTCGGCATTTTTCTTCTTCTTCCTGCCTCGTTCGTTCGTACGAAGTACCTCTTTTTGACCCTGTCGACGCAGCGGAGACGAAATCTCATTTCCGTTTTCCGTTTTCGTATGCGCGTGGCGCCTACCCGATAACAGACATGTTTTACTCCCGCGGAAATACCTTTCGCCGACGTAGAATAGATTCCACGAGAATATTGCCACTGTTCGCTAATATTTGAATAATTATTTCGTAATTAGTTCTCGTCGACGCGTCGAAATCGTTCGCAAAACGACGATCGGTATCGACGAATATACGACGCAATTCTATTTCATCTTGAACAACTGCAACGATTTTAGCGGGTAATTATATCACGTTCCGATGGTCTTGCTTCTTTTAAGTCTACTTATTAGTCATCATCGACGATGACGTTCAATCGCATTATTAAATTTTCCCTTTTCTTACCTTTTTTTTAGCTTTCGATATTAATTACGAATCGCGTATTTGTATCGAGCGTTTGGCGTCTTAAGGAACAAACGTTGAATTTCTCGCATCGTTAAAATTAAGTCTCGATCGAAAATAAAATGAAAATTTTGATCCGTGAGGGGTGAAAACTCGAAAGTTGGGGTCGATGCCGTTCGCAGTTACAAAGTAACCGTCGCGAAAGAGAAACAAGAATCTCTCTACATCTGGACTCGCGCAACACGTAATTACTTCATTAAGGTTGGAAATCGCGCTTCTAAGTTCGCGTTATTAAGAAGATCCGAAGGACCCACGGGGCTGTACACTACGCGAAACTTTGATCGTCTTTGTAATAAGGAGAAGCGAAACGAAAGGGAAAGAGAGAAAGACACGGTACCGAAACTCAGCTACGTTGATCAAAGCGTTAATGAGGTACCGAGCAGTTATTAGCCTCGGAACTGTACCTTTCAAGACTTACACGCGCCAACTTTCTTCAGCTTTTTGTACCATTTCCATAATAACAAAAAATATACAACGATAAGTTCTTTGTCGAACATTCGATACGGTGTACATTCAAATACATCAAAACTTGTACACTTTTTTTAATTACCGTTCAAATAAATTTGCGAAGAAATAGAAATAACCGAGAAAAATACCGAGAAGAATGCCGAGAAGAATACCGAGAAGAATACCGAGAAAAATACCGAGAAAAATACCGAGAAACGGAACAATGTAAATAAATAGGGGACAATGTAAATTTAACGTAACCTTCTGAATTATTGAGTAAGAAAGATGCCGTTTTAGATCGATACCTACGATGTACGGATAACTTATTCAGGTAATAAGGAATCGTTGCAATTGCCTACGAGTCGTTGTATTTTTCTATAAATATTTTAACCTAAGGCCATGAATTTACGGTGATAAAAGCGCGCGACGTAAGAAATTATTGTCTTCAAAAAATCATCGGAGTTTTTAAACTAATCCTACCAGTACATACCAGTGTAATACGGTATTAAATTATTTTTTAATCGATATTCCTTATTTCGTGTAATTAAAAGAATCCGAAGATTCGTGTCCGTTACTTTCCAATATATGTAAAACCTTTCGTTGAAATATATAAAATTGATAGAGTACATTTATCGTTAGACTGATAATTTTAGATCATATTTTATATTTTAGAATCGTAAAATCGCGGATAAATAAATTTATGCGCAAGCGAAATATCGTACTTGGCGTTAACTTTATTAATATAAAATTTTATAAATTTTGAACGAAAAAATTGCTAAATTTCATCGACGAATTTATATAAAATATAATAATAAATTGGTAACGAATTATTTTATGATATTTTGTGCATCTTAAACCATTACGGTTCCCGTATAAATATTTATTTTCGTAAAAACTCAAATAACGTTTTAATATGAATTTCTCTAATTGTACAATAATACCGAGTACGCAAAATTCCTACCATGAATAAAATCAAAAAAAAAATGTTGAAACAACAACCAATCCCTTGGATTAACGTTATTAGTTAAACTTTATAGGAATGCTGCGCAAACTTTTTATCTCATTTGGGTTAATCCTCGAACGTGAACTTTCAATTATACGATCCTGTAAATGTTTTCATGCACTTCGGACAATGAATATTAACGAAGTTTGCCGCAAAGATTTCCCTGGCAGGACTTTCGTGAGCTTTCTTGTCAAGGACGACTGAAATTCGATTCGACCTGTTGTACGTTATTTTCAACGTTCAACATTCGTAATAAATACATGCTATTATAAATTAAAATTTCTATAAATTAAGATTTTTAACGATATTACTTATCAAATATATTTTTTATTATATTTTTAATTCTTATTTTAATATGTCCTCTATCTATATTTTAAAATAATTTTTTTTCTTTTCATGTTACAGGTGAGTATTTACACTTCCTCTATCGATCGGAGCGATTCGAAAGATTTTGACGTATCCAGAAACGTATGAACTACAATTTTAGTTACTTTCTATTAATTTTTTTCAAATATTATATCAAATTTAACTACATTCATTGAAAATGTTTCGTTTAAGTTTTTAAATAAAAAGAAATTTCATACTTTAAACATTTTATAAAAATTGTAAATTATTTAGATATTTCATTTATGGAAAAATAAATTAATATTTTATGTAGATTAAAGTATTTAATATTTCGATATTAAATACTGTTTTTTTATGTAATTATTTTCAATTATAGCAGATCCTCTTAAGTTTATCTTTAAAAAATATTTATTTACATATTTCGGTTAGATTTTTTTATATATTATTTTCTTATTACAAAGAATAAAAAATAATATAAAATAATATAAACTTAATGTTTTAAATTTAGATGATATAATTTATTTATTAACAAAATGCATGCTTAAGATTTATGATGTTGATATTAATATTGTTATTTTTTAAAAATTTTAAGTAATATATATGCAACGTTTATTTCAAATAGGTTGTATCGTAGAAAGTTTACAACTCAAATAGTAAATAATATCGTGGTGGCTTAATTAGGCTAATGGAAATTATAATGATTATAATAAATGAGTATGAGTGAATAATTTGAATGGATAAGAAAATAAAATACTTGGAATATGTAATTCTATTTTAAGTGTGAAAATATACGTACAGTAAAATATAGTCATATATATTTGTTGTCTCTGGTTTAATTATGTCAACGAATTATGTCGAGCGAATTATGTCAACTAATATCTAAATTTTGAATTTTTCAAATTTTTAGGGATTAATATAGATTTATTTCTAAATATAATAATATAAATGTAAAACTAAATTTCTCATAATTCCATTAAAAATTCAAACACAAATTTATTTCACCAAAATATATGCATTTAATGTGCGATCACAAGTGTCACTAAAAAATTAGCGTTTCTGTATAATTGCAAGGTACTGCCTAAATTTATACAATTACAAATGATTCATAAGTGAAATAATAATTTTGGAATTTAACGTGCTGTCCGAAACATCAATGCGTATAATTTTGCGTTGCATAGCCGATGTTTCGGAATTGATGCTTAGATATTCAATGGCTTTTTTAGTACACAGTTTCCTGGCTTATAAAATTAATAAACTGTTTTATTTACTGATTAATGTAATAATATTCCGTTTTAAAAATAAAATAATTTCGAATTATTTTTGCATTGACTCGATTAAACATGTACAAATATGTACGGAACATTTGCTGGCTATAAAGAAAAATATGTGTCAAAATATTTCAAAAGATTGCTGCAAATATTTAATTTAAAAATTAGGATTAAATTTAACGATTTATATTAATGTTAAAGAATTATTTTGGTAATTAAAAATACTTATGTCATTTTTAATAATTTTAAAATATTTTTCTAGTTTTTGCAACACGTTAAGAATATATATATATAATTGTATAACTTCTCAAACGAAAAAAATTTATTATATTTATTACATACATAAAAAATTATTCAACATGTGTTTCGAATATGCATAATATTTTTTAAATTTTTCATTTTATCCAATTAAATTTGTTATGAATAACTTATTTATATCTTTTATAAAAATTTTATGAATTATTTAAGAAATAATTTATGTAATTGAAATTTTGTAGTACAAATTGAACCTATTGTATAGAATATATGTAGATCAGAATACAATATTTTTCAAATATATTTCATTTCTATAATGTTGTATTTATTATAAAATTAAAAGTACACTTATTATATTTATTAAATGTATAAAATGTATAATATTTTTTAGAAAAAATCTTATGAATAGTTGTGTGAATACGGTGATAAATATTTATATAAAAATTATTTTGAATTAGTATAGATCCATTTATATAATAAATATAATTGATATCGAATTCTGATTTTGATCTGGTTATATTTTTATTTTAGATCGTATGATTTATAAACAATTGCTTTTACTCATAATGTATTAAATTATATTTATTAATTATGTAGCAATACTAGTAATATTAAAACGATATTTAATATATTTTCAAATACGTTGTATTATTATTTTACGAAATCCAATATAGTTATGAATTTAAACAAGAAAATTAAAAAGAATATTATATTTTTTATAATTTTACTGATTGTCGAACCAATAATTTTTTTAATAGATCAAAAATTTACTCTGAATTTGTTATTTCTATATAAAAACTAGTTAAAACGTACGAATTTTTTTGTAAAATTGAAAGTCAAATAAAATTATGAATTGTTTCAGATTTGCGTCAAGTTATACTTTGAACTAAATACTAAAATATTCATACTATTTTGTACTTTATTATTTTGAAAATATATTAATAAATCGATGAAATTACGAATAAAATTTAGTATATTTGAAACTATTTTTTTCCACTGAAAAGCTGCAAATTGTATTTTATCAGATTGCCAGATAATTGGTATCAACGCTTAATACAAAAACGTAAATAAATAGTATATATTTTGTTATTTTTTTCCTTGATTTTTTCATTTTCTATCGGAAAATTGTTTCTCTTTCAAAACGAATTTATTCTTTTTTTCGACAATAATATTTAGAATTCAACGTATACCGTTGCCCAACTCAGATCTGTATTTAAAACCTCAGTTTACTAAATTTGTTGGGAATTTCATACCTCTGTGATCATAGAATTCCCAGAAGTGATTAATATTAATATCATTTAATCGCACGAGAAGAGACAAGGATTTTACGAGAAGCTCGATTTATTATCGAACGTTCGACTCTCTCAAGTGAGATTTACTTTTACGTATTATTTGATTTAACGCATCAAACATTTTATTTATTTCGTACAAAAACAATGATTTGCTAATTGATCCATCAATTATCGGCGTTGATTGTTATTAACTCTATGCGCATTTTGCGATGTATACTAGTTTCATTTATATATTGTATCTTCGCGATGCATTTAATTATGTCATTGCAATCGTTATTTTAAATTTTATTGGAATCATTATTTTGAAAGCCGCGATATAAATAATATGAAACTAAAATCTAGCTTCTGTAAGGTTCAACGAGTAAATTATTTTTAGTCGATGCGATAATAAGATAAAAATAGGATAATTTAATGAAACGATAATTTGAATAATACTCGATTTGATTTCAATAAAATGATTTTGTTTTTAACTTCACATTTCACAGTTTTATCGATTGTATAATTCATACGTATGAATTTCAAGTAGAGCTGAAAATGTTACCGAAACTTCTACTTTAAAGCCCGAATTTTGTCTCGACGATGATTTTGATACTTACATTCCTATTTTAGTATTCAATATATTATTTAATTTAATGGATAATCTTTTAAAATTATACTCTCCAAAGAAAATAGTATCGATGGTTTTCTATTTTAATACAGGAATTCGAGAAGAAACAAAACTCGAGACAAGAAAAGCCGTACGCTTAGAATTCCCGGTATAAAAAATAAGTTTCGAACGCGACTCAACGCCTTAACGAACGCCTTAATGAATTTAAAATTCGTTTTATCGAATGTTCTAATTTCGGTTATAAGATACATTCATATTAAGGGTATAAAATTGCAAATAATCCCGATGCATCCGGAAACCTTTCCAACTCAGAATCCGAGTAATCGATCGCATCGATGCGCGTCTTTATCCATCGCCTACTCGGAATCCTCCGCTTTCGAGAAACTAGGAAGAATTCGAATAAGAAATCGTTGCGTTTGCTCCGCTATCAGCCGCTCGGAGTATTTAGTATAAAAGTCGGTGGAAAGACGGCCATCCGCTCCTTCCTTACGTCGTTGCATCGTTGCACGTTAAACAAGAGCAGCCATTAATCACGCCGACATCACGGCTGTAACTTGACCCAGACCAGCTTCGACCCCTCCGCGAGTTCCAGCGAAGCGGAGACGAGCGAGAGAGAGAGAGAGAGAGAGAGAGAGAGAGAGAGAGAAGGCTCAGCTTCATTTGTTATGCCCAGGTGACACTCAATTATGTCTAGCAAAAGGGTTTAAAATGAGAAAGACGGCGTCTAACTAGCGCGAGAAAGTTCTCTCGGCGACGCCGTAACTTTCGCGTGTTGTTGGCACCGTATATACGTACACAATTTTGCTCCCATAGCCGCGTTCGTCGATCTTGCGCAAAGAGGCAGCGATAGTCGGCGAATATTGCGAAGGGCACGAAGGGGAAAGCCGCGAGCGGGACTTCGGTTTCGAATTTATAATTAAGTCTGCGTCTCGCTGCGGGGGGGACAAAACTTCTCCCTCGAACTGGGTATACGCCAAATTTTCGATTGCGACCGAGCTAAGGTCTACGAGCCTTCCCACAGCTAAGGACAGGCGTCGTTTCGTTAGACTCCCAGTGATTTCGCGTGGTTAAACGTCGTTTCGACCGGCTCCGAGTTCGGTCGATGCTGTCGGTTCCTTGGATCGAGTCTCCGAATTCGTTCTTTCTTCCGATTCTTCGTTCCCGGTGTTTCGGTTCCGCGGATTTTCCCGAGGTGACCCACATCCGACGCGACAACGTCAAAGAAAGTGCGATAGGATTTCGATCAACGTCCTTGCTGAAAAAAGATGCAGTTTCTAAATCGAGTTGAATTATTTTAACGATTCCGCTAATGAACGAGGGAGTTGGAAGATATTTTACGATCCGCGTTGAATTTTGCACGATGTACGTTATCGAACGTCTTTTTAGCGGGATAAACTAGCGAATTTGTACAGAAAATAATATTTAAGACGGATTTACGCGGAGCGCTTTATAAGCCGACGCACGTCGTAAAAAATATGTTGTCATCGAGATAGAGCAGTAAAACTTTTAATCTAGCCAGTATTTTTTTGATTTTTATAAGCGTGTGTATGAATAATTAAAGTTCATAAAGTTTAATAAATACATCACTTGTAAATAAAAATTTGCTTACGTCCTTCTTTTACAAAAATTATAATTTAAATTTGAACGCGTGAATAAATTACACCGTGCGTTAATTAAAAATAGTATCAACTATATTATATAGTTGATAATTATCGCGTTATCGTGCGTTTCTTACAAAATATAGTATATTAGTAATTCACGTGTACATAATTATAAGAAAATACCATAACTTTTTACTGGATAGATAAATTTTATGAAAAATATTTTTTTCGTAAGAAAAAATAAAAATTATAACGTACGCGCATATTTTCATTAATAACACACGCGAATTGTTTCGGTAAATTTAAACGGATTCTTTTTATGTTAATGAACAATTATTTTATATAAAATTTCTAATTTAAATTACGCTAACTTTTATGCCGTTAAAGATGTAAAATAACGAAAACATATTTTACCTACTATATTTACATATTAAATTAGTTACGAAGTAGATTACTTTTATTTAAATATTAATCTTGTTTATCAGTTCGGTTTAATAATTTTTTTTAAATCGCTCTCTATAAAATTACGGTAATTTGTATAAAAAAAATTTCGTCCATGTAAAGATTGCGATAAACTTATTTCTCGAATCATATCGTTAAGATAATACGTAAATAAAATTGTATAAGTAGCAGAAATAGTAATTTGAATGTAAATTAATTCAATAAATTTTACATGCCCAGTAAAATTAACTAAAGCAATAGATAATCGGAAGGAATTTTCGCGTAGCTCCGCCTCAAATTTAAACAGCCTTTTGTATAAATTTGAATGGCGAAAACGAAAGAAAATACATCGCTGGAAAAAGAAGGAGAATTTTTGTTTGCTAACAAAGTTCGGAAATCGCTTCTTCGCGCGAGTCTGTGTAAAAAGTCGAATAGCTTTATACGTTTATAGACGGGGATCGAGAGCAACGCTGATTCGACTCGGTTGTTCTATTCCGGCAAGAGGTCGGCTTCCACTAAGATAAACTTTATAACATTCCTCGAGGCATCGGTGCATGAAAAATGTTAATCAGATAAATTTTAACGAGATGTTATACCTTATAAAGCTACGGCCACCCTCCGAAGCTGTTTCTTCTTCTTTTACGCCCAGATGCTATGCACCGATCTAAGTTCATATCCACTTACCCGATATTTTCTTCAATAATTATAATTTTCTTGTATTCGAGTTTGCAGCTTAAAAAATATATCAGCATTTTTTCTGTTTCTGTGTATTTGCGATACTTGGTTGATTTATGAAATTTACGCAAGGGTTCGATTTTCTGAAAGTTACATCGTGTACGTAATATATCGTTAAATTACATATATTCCAATAATAAATGGAGACATCCTTCGTTATTAATATTTCATCGAGAAAAAGCTTTTCATGTTGTACAATCTGTAAATCATGACAAAATATTTTACAGGAGAATTTATATAATCGTATCGATTTCTTTCTCTTTCACCGTATCAAAAATGCATATGTGCGTAAAAACGTATAAATAGTTGTGCACGCAAACGCACATATGCCGATTGCTTTATTTTAGTTGAAACGAGACGAGGGTTACCGATGGTCTCAACTCTTCGACCGACGGCTTCCACTCTTTTAAAAAGCTACATTCGAGATTTATAGGAGCGAGAAATTGCACTTGAATAAGTCTTACTGGATATAGCAATGGTTAGATAGCAATGGTTAGATAGCAATGGTTAGATAGCAATGGTTAGATAGCAATGGTGACAGTTTGAGTTTGAGCACTTTTAGCCTTTTCATCGAGTAAACTTATTCCACCGGTATCATTTTAACATATTCGGTACATTCCGAACAAATGTATGAAACGTTTTATATAAAGTAAGGAACCGTTATCACTTCTAACGCGTCTAACAAAATTCGTATCGATAAATGCAATTTTCGAAGATTAATGTATCGACGTTCTTTGCAATGATAAAACCAATACCAAAAAATTGTCGATAAACGTTTCCAAGTTGTTTATTCATTTTTAAGAATGTAATAAAAACATGACGATGAGAATATGAAATGTAACTTAAACGTGTATCATTGTTTTCGGTATTAGGCTTTAAAATTCGATTTTGTATTAAATAGTCTATATATACCTCTTGTGTGATATAGTTACGTAATGATATATTGGATTTCAAGAAAAATTTTAACTTATTTAGTATTAATATTGAGTTGAAATAATGTATTACTAAAATGTAATTTACAAAATTCTATATGTTAATAATAATAATTAAAATATCTATTTTTCAATAAAATATATCGATGTTTCCAATAATTTTTAATGTTTTTCATCCAATATGTAAATATGATTTAAAATTCTTTTGTTTATTTTATAAATGTATTAATAATCCAATAATATCAGATGGAATCGATCGCATTCGGTAATTAAAGTAATCTATTAATATATACATGGTTGCGGGTTTACAAAATAAATATGTACATACGAGTACTTTAGATAGACATTTCTATTTGTTTTTATACACAGTTTTTGTGAACTCGAACGATTTTAAAAGTTTTTTATTTTAAAGACGAAAAATTAAGAACAAATTTTATTTTCGGAGGATTAGTTATCCAATATTAAGATATTATAATATAAAATTTAAAAATGATATTAAATCACAAAGACCGCAAATTTAAAAATTTGATTTTCATTTTCAGTAATCTATGGAAATTGTTTTAAAACTCGAATATTCGAATTAAAAAGGTTATGTATAAAATTTTTTCAATCTTTAATATCTTTGGTAAATTTTACAGTACTCGTTCACAATTTACAATAGAATATTTTTATTTCTTTATGGATAATTCTAGTTTAAATCGCGATAAGACCAATCGGTGAAAGTACAAAACTTGAAAAAAGGAACGAATTCGACTTAATGTATAAGAACAATTTAATAGCTACAATTATATATTCAAATTATTTATACGAAAACATATCGATCTGTCATATATTGGAGAAATATCGAAGACGGAACAAATAGTTTTGTGAGATAATACTCTAATAAACGAATACGCTAATATAATAATAACGTTTATTCATATTTTAATAGATGATGAAAATTATAGGATAAAACATATCTTAAAATGTTCATACATATAAATTTATACGTATAAATAAATGTAACGATGAATTTTTATTCGCTGCGCGAGAATCAGCTATGAGAATCCAATGATTCGTTTCAATGTTCTTTACATTCCAGAGATTCCAAGTTTCGAAAATTCTTTTCTACATTTTATCCAGAAATTTGAGAATAACAATAATAATAAATAAATACTAATTTGACAAAATGTCCCGATTGAATACGAAAATGCATCGAATTAATTTTCCTAAAAATAAAATAAAACTTCTCAGTCACAACAATAAAGTATTTAATTATCCCTTGGAACAAAGACCGCGACCGACAAAAGTTCGGTAGGTGGTCCGTGACATCCTCATTGGCAATGGTGGATCCTCGTTCGTTCCGCAGACGCTAACTTGCATACGTGAAAAGAGGGAAGAAGCGGGGAGATCAACGAATGTCACACGATGAAAATAGAGGAGGAACAGGAGGTCGAACGCGATAAAGTCGTTATAAAGCCTATACCTACGTCTTTTCTGCCGTTCCCCTTTCTTTGCGAGTCTACTCTTTCTCTCTCTCTCTCTCTCTCGGTCCTATTATGAGTACAATGTTAAAGAGACTCCCGACAAGATTGAATTTGCTAACGGAAAGCTCGAGCGAGCGAGTGAAACGTATTTGCTTTTTATCCCCGGCTCTCGGCTTCCATTGAGGAGGAGCGAACTCGACCAACCTATACTTTTCTACGACTTTACTTTTCTCTACCCCTTGTGTACGTATATACGTATTCCACGTTTTCCACGTATTCCACGTATTCCAAGCCAAGATTTCTCTCTGTCTTTTTTATCTTATTTCGTTCCGCTCTCTTACTCCATTTCTCTCTCGCGTTTCCCGTTGAATATCCAAAAATATATCCAGCCGAATTCGCGTCGTTACTTTTCCCCCGCGCGATCTCAAATTTTTCGGTAACCAAAATTTTTTAATTATTCCGTTTCTTTTTCAACGCTTTTCGTTATTCTTTTCGTTTCGCATTTTCCTTCGTTACTCGTATTATCGCAATTTTAAATATTACGGACATAAATTACTCGTTTGTATAGAGTGAGAAGATTATTCGCGTTTAACGGGAGACGTAGTCGCGCGATTGTTCGTCTACCGAGAAAATGAATGTCAGAGCTTAGCGCAGTTCCGAAGAAGCAAAGATCTTAAAGTTTTCGATTTCTTCGGAATTACAGAGACGTTAGACCGTCCTTTCAACTCTTTAAAAATAGGAAACCGTTAACTTAATCGCTGACTTAATTGCATAAATTTAGTAAAGTAAAATAGCTTTTTCTACGTTTGATAACGCGTATTTTAAATGGTATATTCCGCTTTTGTATTCGCGCGAAACAATCCATAGACGCCGAGTATTTACGAACCCAAAAAGATAGGCACGGACGAATTTGAATTCGGTTGATCGAATTGCAAAACGAAAAGCATCGCATCGTCTAATCTCGTCCTTTTCTAATTCCACGCCCGTGTCCATATTTATCATTCGTTTATGCCCCTTATCCTCCAATTTCATTACGACCGCGGTGTAACAAACTTACGTCCTCGGCGAATTCGAAACTTCCGTATCGTTGGAAACACCGTGTTCTTGGCCACCGCTATCGTCTACCACCTCGCTGATAATTATTCTCGGCGAAAACGAGGAACCGTCGGGATTTCGCTTCCTCTTTTTCATAATCGTAATATCGTTAATTTTTAAATTTCGTTCGATCTTTATCGTTCGTTTCTCCGCCTAACGCATCGATTCGGATCGTCCGTAAAATTAGTCTAACTTGCGTTTCGATAACGCGTCTCGCTGTACAGACTAAACGAGTCCTCGCGTTTACTCGATCGTACGCGTTTAAATCCGAGTTCGCACGGTAATAGAATCGAAGGATCTCCGGAGCTCCGAAATCGTAGCGACGCAAAGTTTATAAGTGAGAAGCGACCGAGAGAGAAGCTCTTTGTCCGGCATAATAATTTCACCGGAGGGTGACGATTTATCCCAACCCCTAGCGAATAAAATTCACGTAGAAGAGGAAACATATATTAAACGACACGTAGGCACGTCCGTAGCTCCGGTCGAGGTTAGTTTCCAAAAGTTTTCCATTGATCTTTCTTCGAAGGCCCGGAGGCGCCATATATATATATATATATATATATATACGCGAACAGCGTACACATAAGACGAAAAGGTCGCTACGAGAGAACTTTCCGGAAAGACAGTAAGAGAGTAAGAGAGGAGCGAGTTGGTCAGCGCATCCGAGTGGCGAAAGAGCCACGCGCCTCGGGGGACGAGTCCTTTTCAAAGTGCAGTAGACATTCCTGGAAGCTCTAGGCTCCCGCGCCTCTCCGTCTCGCTCTTTCCTCGAGTTGTACTCGAGTTGACTCGCTGCAACGTGTATCCACTCGCAAGGAACTAAGTTGGACGATAACAACGACGGGGACTCTCTCGAAGCGATTCCACTCGTTCTTCGTCATCCGTTCCCTCCGCCCGGCGAGCGCCAAATCTTAGTCCCCTTAGTCCCCGCGACGCGACTCCACTAGTTTTTCAGATTTTCTTCTTCGGTTTCATCCGTCGTCCGAGGTTCGTCAGTTTTTTCAATTATCGATGATACGCGAATCTGATTTTTCGGTTACGTGTTCTCGCCTCGAATTTATTTTCTCGAAAACCGCGGAAGATCGACGCTACGCAAACGCAGTTACGAAGTGAAAAAATAAATGTGTACGTACAGCCTTGGAGGATGTAAGAAGTTTGAAAAATTAAACGAAACTGATTCGTGCCTTTCTCTTTTATATGTATAATCTCTCGCGTTACTTTTAGTCCTGGGGGAAATTAAGAAAGAGACTTTGTAAAAATGAAAAGTAAGCGCTGGTTCCGAGATACGTTGATCGATCGATCGAAACGTCTATTAAGACGCTTCGCTCGGAAAAATCGGTGAATATTAAGTTTGGAAATTTGAAAAAAATATGTATAAAATTTGCAAAAATTTCCACGCCTGTCTATTAGGATTAGTCATCTCGAAATACCCGTTTTACGATGTTGAATGAAATTTTGGCGAATAACGTAATAAAAGCTGATTCACGAGGGGAATACTAATAAATAATAATAATCAAGCATACATTCATCTACCGAGTACAATAAATAGCACAAACGAAGAATCGGAAAGATAAATGGTTCCCTGTCCTTTCGTCTTTCGCACTCGTTCTTTCAACGTCTGCATCCCCCTCCTCTATTATACTAGCCATTTCTCTTTCCTTCTTCCTCGTATTCTCAGCGTGTCATCTCGATGCGTCAAGTGCAACTCACTACCGAACGGCATCGCATTTCTTTCTCCTTTTATTATTTCTCCCTCTTCTTTTCTCTATTATTCAACTATTTTTTTCTCTCATTCCGTTCCTTTGCTTTTACTTTCTCAGCTCTCCCTTTTTTCTTTATTTCGTTCCTTTTCTGTCTTCTTTCTTTTTCTTTCAACCTTTTCTTCATAATTCTGTCCTAAGCAGACGAGAACTCGGTACTCCGATTCAGCAAAGTAAAATTCCCTCTTTTTGCTAATATAATATATAGGAATGTACATTAACAGCTTTATTAGAGGATACTTTTAATGTACTCTAGAATTAGATATTTTTCAATGGTGCAATTTAATAGAGAATCAAATATAAAACGTACCAAGAAATACCTTACATTTTTTTAACGCTATTATCATTTGAACTTCTTATTTGAACTTTAAAGTTACATATTTATTTGTAAGGTATCATCGTTACAAGATCAGTTTATTTCGAAATAATTACTTTTCCATAATCTGTAAGGTAATGTTAAATTTATTTGGTTTTCGAGATAAACATATTTTATAGTTTAACTACTCTGCGTGTGAGTCGCGATGTAATTGCAACCAATTCATTTATCACGCAAGATAAAACAATCCAAACTCATAGTTTCTACCTTAAAATTCAATCTACTGTATTAAAAATATTACTTAATCGTTCCAAAGATATACTTAAAAGAGTATAAATCTGACCGGATTACAATAAAAATCTTATGTATACGTATAAGAGAATATTATTTAAACACGATTCGCAGTGGAACATTTTTTCGCGTTTCTTTCTATTTGTTCGCTTTCTCTCTTTCTCTCCCTCTTTTTATTTTTTCCATTCTTTTTATGCCTTTTTGTGATTTATTTGGGTCTTTCTTCTCGCTCTTCTCGACTCTACTTGTTATATAATTGTAATATTTCACATAAATTATTGTGTTTAGAAAAATTTTACACGTTTGGCTGTATTGGCAAATTATTCTTTATTTATTTTTAATCTTATATATTTATAAGTACATTTCTGATACTACAAATTTCACAATCTCGATTAAAAAATATACGTCTGTTCGATTAATTTATTAGAAAATGTATTGAAACCGGTAGAAGGTATATAGAACTGTTACGAATTATTAAAAAATATAAGATACAAATTATTATTACTTTGTTCTATACGATTGTATATGAATTGAATATAGAAATAAGAAATAATATATAATGTGCCTTTATATAAAATATTTTAATATATATATATATGAAAACTTAAATCTTATTTAGTTTACCAACTATTAGTATTTAATAAGAAATAATAACGATTGAAAACCATAAATTTTCTATACCTTGGATCACGTTTTTTCGAAAATATTTCAAATAAAAAAATATTTACAATCGTGATAATGAATTTCTTTATGTAATAAATAAAGTCAAATAAATAAATACTAAGAAAACATTCGTAATCGTTATATAATTCGAAAGAATACGTCTAATGTAGACCGATGTATATAATTATACAGACGAGAAAGGAAATATTTGAGTTTTGCTAAACTTTCCAATGTTGTTGTAAATATGTCTACTTCGTATAAGCTCACTGTACAGTTAATTCCGAAAAAATGAGAAACCTTTGTATCTTTGATGCTATATACAAACAGAGGTAGTCTACACCGTTTGTAGCGGTGAGGACATTCTTTTTAATGAATTCGATCATTTATACACAGGTACGATGTTATGCGATGCTCGGAAACTTACGGGAAAAGGAAAATATCAGACCAATGCTCATCAGTGTTTTTCTTATAGCGAATCAGTGAAGATCGTGAAGTGGAAAAGTATTGTCAGACTTCCTTTGTAATTGTAAAAGTTCCAAGTAGAATTTCCTTGGAAAATTGGAAAATACATTCTAGCATTAAAGAGGGTGCAAAATAATTCATCTTTAGAAGTCATTTATGACAAGTTATAGAATTGGAATTACTGTCGCGGAAGTTTATTGTCTACCGAATCTTTATTTCAATTAATATTTCTTCAGAATTGTTTTGAGCTCACCTGATCTTGTCAATATTTATACCTTAAAATTTATATACTTGTTATTATAATTAAACAAATAAATTAAAAAATATTTTTTCATTCGAATATAATATAGAATTTAAATATAATCTATAGAATATCATGTTACATTCAATTTTAGGATTTTAGAATAAGAAAAAGTTTTATTGTGAAAATAATGTAGGAGCATAAATTTTAATTTCTTAATTTATATACAAAGCTTCTTTCAAACGATCCTTTTTTATACTTACTTTTTTTTTTATTCTAAATATAATTCAATTTTAGATTTTTTGAATAGTTTAGATATTTTTCTAAATTTTTTTTAATAAATATATTTATAAAAAAATATTTACGTCTATTTAAAAATTTAATTTTCTAAATATTTTAATTAAATGTATATGATACATTTTTATCAACAGTAGACAAAATTTATGGTAAAATGATTATTAAATATCTTACTTATATTATAACTTTTTTAAGATGTTAAAAGTGGAATCGGTTTTGAAAAAATCTATTAAAATATGTATTACATATATTGTAAATCTTATAATTGATGATCCTTTTACAAGTTTAGATTTTTTTACACTATTCAAACAATTAATTAAGCATAAAATATTCATTGTTAATTTTTAACCTTTATTAAAAATAAAGTAATTTCTAAATATCGATATTTAAATTTGAATTCATAAAACTATTCGAATATATGTAACGATGATTGAACGCAATGAATTTTACTGTAAGTATTAAGAAGTTTTTATTGTGTAAATATTTTGTAATTTTCATTACATAAAATAATTTTATGCTTTATAAGGTATTTTTATGAAAAGAATACGACAAAATGAAAATTGTGTGCATTTACATATATATACATTTATATATATATATATATTTGGCTTTTTAATATTTAATTATTATATAATTATTTATTAATTTGCCAAATCTTATTTAATAAAATATTTAAGTTTTACTTGTACATAAATTGGGTGAGAGAATTTTTATACTTATTTTCATATTCGGTAGTTAATTAAAAATATCGTATTCATAAAAATATCGAAATTTTTTACTTTAACGCACATTTGAGAGATGAAAAAACATAATAATAAAATTTTTGTCCCATTTACACCGCCGGTAAGAATTATACATTTCATTTATTATATAATACGTCGACCGTTTCAGTTTTATCCAGAACGTAATAAGTTTTTTCACACGACGCGTTAAAAGATATTACCGCTTCTAGAAATTATAATACAAATAACAATTACAGCTAACAAACATAATATTATTTTAAGCCGAGTTCAATGGTATTTTCTTACAAAATATTTACAAAGCGGTTAAAATTAATAAAAGTAAAACATTAAACTGGTGTATCCGCTAAGTAATAAAATAAAAATGAAAATATTCGAATAAATTAAAAAACAGATACAAAGAAGGAAAGTAAAAAATGTTGTTGACAAAACGTGTCTGCAAAAAACAGAATCGAATAAAATTATATAACATGAAATTTAATGGTAAATATTAGTTTCACGGATTAAAAATCATATTTATGTAATTGTACACGCTTTAAAATATTATACTATCATTCTATATTTACAAAACTTATAATATATAATAAAAATTACTAATATAAACAAGGATAGAAAGCACTCGATACGTTGGTCTTTGAATTTACTTTTATCATTGCGATTTCTTATCGTTAAATATTTTTCGAAGATTACGCAAACCTTTTTTCGGCAAATAGTTTACATTATCGAGCAATCATTCTAAATTATTAACCGTATTTTATGATTCATAGCGATCAAACATTTGTTTTAGCCGAGCAAAACAATTATCTCCTATTTACCACTTTCGACACCCGATGCGACTGATTCACGCTCGGCGGTTCGAGCCTTCCTCGCGATTCGCCTCCCGATTCGCCTCCCGATTCGCCTCCCGAGAAAGACGGAGGCGACCGCGGCAATCGCCGGTAACCCTTTCCTTCCAGATAAGCCGAAGCCTCGCGTATCGCTTCTCGAGCGTTTACCGTTTACATCGAGCCGAGCGTCGGATCCTCGCTCGGCAAACGCAATTTTTCCACGCGAAGAGTCTCAGCCTTCGGCGACGCCGCGGGAGTCGCGCACTCGCTCCGCCCCACCCCGTCGAGCTCACTCATTGGCGATTTGGCCTGAACCGGGAGGCCCGACCTATCTTCGAAATTTATGCACGGACGCGCACCTGCGAGCCGTGATCCGTGAGCCGTGCCAAGGCCTGCCTTCCCCCTGCCGTCCTCCTGCCGTCCTCCTGCCTTCCTCCTGCCTTCCTCCTGCCTTCCCCCTGCCTTCCCCCTGCCTTTCTGGCACGTTGCCGCGTCGTCGCGCAGACATCCGCCGCTCGGGAGGAGGATGTTCGTTATTGACGGTGGCTCCGCCAACCCGACCGACCTCCGCGACCGCAGCTTCCTCCGCTGTTTTTCGAGCCGAACCTGGTTACGAGCCTCGCGTCCGAGGGCCAAAACTACCCCTTCGAGCATCTTTCCAACGAGCTCCTCTCCTTTCTCGAGCGGCATTAATTCTAATTTGGTAAACAGCCTCGATAACCGCGGCGTTCTTTCTCCGCGTCTGCGCGACCTAAAAAAATAGCTTCGACTACACCGAACCGACGTTTCCTCGTCGCGAGAATATTACCTCCGACGGTCAGAGAATGCGTCCCAACGAAATTATCCTTGAAAAATGGGAATTTATTAATTTATTTCTAATTCCAATACTTTTCTAGCGAAAACAGTGATAACCCGTTCGAGAAATTCGTTACTTTATCGATGCCGCTGCCAAGCCCTTGGAGTAATAAATAATATATTTATCGGTTTTACCAGTAACCGTTTCGGTAAGATTATACGTAAGCCGTTAAATCGCACGCATCGATACCAGTCAAATATCCTAACCCGATTCATGATTTTTCGTATCGTTCTTTCAACCTACGTAAATTTGGCGGTTGAAACTTTTATCGTTTGAGAAAATTACTTTTATAGTAACTTAAAAAATGCGCGTAGTAAAACTTAAGAATCGATCTCGCTTCTTATATTTTATATAAGAATACGAAGTAGAAGATGATTCGGAAATAAATTTATAAAGGTACAAAGATTTTGGGTAAACAAAATTATCGTAATTCTGTTCTGAATAATTTGGTAAATATAAATTTCTAAGTGAAATCTAATTAAATTCAATCGCGATTTATATTTCATTAAAACGGAGGCCCAAGTGTTTTTACATATTAATTTTATATTTTGAAAAATAAATAATTAATATAAATTTCGTAATTAACATTACTTGATATTCATATATGTACAACCTTAGTCGAGTTTTGCTTACGTTCGTTTGCTTTTGCTTTTATTCTCTGTAACTACGAAGCTATAGTCTGACAAATTAAGGCAATTTATGTATACAGGGATCATATGACTTATTTTATATTTGAATCTTCTCGTTGCAGACACTTTCTCCCTATTGTTTACGCTTCTTCCTACGTAATATGCTTCCTCGTTACTTTTACCATCTCAATCTCACTGATTTATAAATTGTAAATTGAAAGATTTAAGAAATAAATTTTTAAACGCGATTTCAACTTCGTTCCACGCGTCATAATTAAAATATCGATTCGTATCTATTTGATTTATCGTATCTATTTGAATTACTTTTTCTAGTATATTTTTATCTCGATAGAGAAAGTTATATCATTTAAATATAGACGAAACGTACTCCGTTTGAAAAATAAGCCTATCGTAAATTATCGTTATCGTAAAATTTTAATTTTCTTTGAATTAGGAGATTTACCTATTTCGCGAATGGAGTATCAAATACGTTATAAGCTCGTATTAACCGACTTCCATTATTGGATAGATGGAAACGGATACAGCGATACTAATTACAATCGAAAGGGTTATTTATTTTCGGTATCGATTCCTTATTTTAAGTATTTAATACTTTTAAAAACACTCTTATATTTTTCAATGCAACTACGTTCCCAATGTGATAACAAAAAACAAGAAATATTTTCTTTTGATTCGTAACAAAATGAATAATATTGTAAAAGTTGAATTAAATTTATACCCCCTAAGAAACTCCTTTATGATCGTTATAAGTAGCAATTCAACGTATCTCCGTATCCAGCGGAGCCTGCATACTAAATTCGCGAATTCGTGACAATTCGAGCGAATCACGACAGCTGCGACTGTCGAACATAATCGTATGCCTCGGTACATGCAAACGACGTACATAACGGAGGCGTTGGGAGGAATGGATGGATATAGTCTGCGACGACGACGCGAAGAAATTCCAACTCGTGGAACATTGTTGCCTTCAATTTTTCAGCTCATTGCGAACATTAATAATCCGCTTCTCGGGCCTTCGTCGAAGTAACTTCCACGACCGTGAACTTTTCGATTATCCCTCCTCCATCCTTTCGGCTCTTGTCTCTTTATCTCTCGGGTAATATTTGACTGTTTTTCTTCTCTTATTTATGTATCTCTGCTCCGCATACTCGTGTTTACTTTAACCGTTGGCGTTTGCGAACGTATATTGAAACGTAAGAAGCGCCGAGTTTAGAAAAAGAAGTAAAATGCTTTGTGCTAACGAGTGAATAAACGATAGAACCGAGCTTCAATTTAAAAATTATTGTTTATAAAAGTTATAGTAAATAAAAATAAGTTTTTATCCAGTGGAGTTGGGAGAAAAATATTTATAAGGTCTCCAACGATAATAATCGTAACCGTTAAATCAAATACGTATATTCTGTATATTCGAGTAATAAACGTCAGTCTGAAAAAATTGCGAGTATTATTTGATAATAAAGCGAAATAATCGTATAAATGTTTATTTCAAAGTAAATTATGAATTTATAGAAATGTATTAATTATCGATTTAAATATTCGATAATTCAATTAAGTTTATGAATAAAATTATTATAAGATAACGTACAAAGTTTATAATACACAGTTTAAAAAGTATTATAATTAGTATTGAATTATGACCTATATTTATATATGAAATCGTAATTTATATATAAAAACATAATTAATTTCTCCTTTAATTTCATCCAATAATAAAAATAATTCATCGCGAAACTTCCCAACTCTTGAAATTTTTCTAAAGAAATATATGTAACGAGAATTAGTTTTTTTAAAAGAAGAATAACGTATGTAACTTAAAACTTATCCTTTAATTAGTATACGTTAATTAGTTTTAGACTACATTTCATACATTCGATCACAAAATGATACAAATAATACGTAATTATATCTTATGTTTTCACATATTTCCGATCGTTAGTTAAGCAAAATTATCAAATACGAGGGAGGAAAAAGAGAAGACGCAAACTACAATATTTTAAAAAATTTCAAATTAAATTTATCATTTTTTTTTGGTCAGCGTTCGGTATTAGAAAAGATTACGGAATATGCAATGACCAGGATTAAAATTTGTCTTATGCGTAAAATTCTCTTTTGTAACTCTATTTGTAACTCTCGAGGTAGAATATAAAAAAATGGGCGATTAGATATTCGATCCGACATAATTTTATCTACACCATAGCGACGACCGGCTGCGGTCACTTTGTACGTATGTCACATAATTCGCATTACATCCATTTCAATACGTTTGTTAATACTACGCGTTTCTGCATTTTGTTATTTCGGTATCAAATTTTCGACGGGCATTTCGGATACATTCGAAAATGTACTCGACACACGAATTCCTTTGATCATCCTTATATGTTCGAAAATACGAGTATCACGATTCACTGATTGAAATATGATTCTGTCCATTGGTATATGCCTAGGAGACTTTTTAAGAGACAAAGTATATATTCTACTCTTCAAAATACATATACTTTCGTTATTCAGCATTTCAAATGCATTCGATTATAGATTGTTATTTTTTCTACTTCTTTAGTTAGAATGATACCCGAATGCGTTCGATTTACACGAATCGCCATGTTTTTCGAGCGTATTCGGTTTAGATGACAAAATATATTCATTGTCAAATTTCGATACAACGATGTAGACTTTGTTCTCATTTTACCAATTTCAGTAAAATTTTGCGAGTGGCCAATATTGATAATTGTTAAGATAAATTAAAGAATGCCTCGATGAGAACCGAATTTTCGAGTAATACTTCGTAAATATATTTCTTTTTTTAAAAAAATTGTCCAAATTATTTATCGCTTATTTAATTTAGATTTTAAATATTTTTAAATCTTGATATTCAATGTAATAAGGATGCAAACAGTTCATCAAAAATTCCGCACAATTTAATGACACGAAGAAAAAAATACTCGTATTCAGTCGAGTTTAATTCACTCTAGTAATAATTTTATCACGAGTCACGATTTATGTAAAATAAATTCATGCTTTTAGTATTTAAACATAAGTTTAACGCTTTTAAAGTTTACTTTTTTAGAAAGGTCTTAGTTTCCAAGAATTTAGTTACATAGATCTACATAGCTTCCTTCTTAATTGTAATCCGACATTGTGGAAATTTCGCAGTAAATATTTTAACACTTGCAGAAATGTTAATGTAAAAACTTTGTTGAAAGTTACAGTTTACACTAATTTAATTATTTCTCGTACCGTGAAGTAACGAGTACAATTTGAAAACCATTTTGAAATTTTGACAAACTATTATCATCCTTTTAACGGTTTGAAATCATAGTAATATAGTTAATTAATTAAAAATAATTACGAAGAACGAACAAGTCATGAATGCATTACGCGAATCCGCCTAAATAAAATTCTCATCTAATCGTTTTGGTCGATAATATCGTTCGTTGATCAAAGCTAGAAAAATGAAATGAAATAATCGGTAAAACAAATCGATCGAGCGGTAAGACTCGGATTTGGAGGAACGATTTTCGAAATATTTTCGGTAAGGTATCGTTGCATTTAGTCGAAAGCTTCAATGACGAAAGCACGTCGTTTAAAATTTGGATTAACATCGAAAAAATGAACGCGATAAGGAAAAGTTGGGGAAGCGAATCGGATTTAAAAGTCGGAGAAAAATGGCAGGTCGGTTTGCTATAGGACACTTAATGCAGGATAAATGCAGGAGGCGTCGAGTCGACAGCACGACAGCAGGTGGCGGCGTAGCGAACGGGTAAATGATCGCTACGATCGGACGGTACGAGTATCATCTGTAAAGCCAGTAAATTTGAATGCGTACGCCCTCGGTCGAAGGGGAATTTGGCTCCGCGCGATGGATTTTATACGCGCGTGCGCCTGCAGTTATATTCGGGGTAATTTGGTAGCGCGCGCTCGAGCGCATAAAAGTCGATGCGGTGATAACACGGCTTTGCCGAAAATATCGATGGGTCCCGGTGTTGCTTCTCTCCGTGAGTACTGCAATCGTATCCGACTCTCCCCTTTCGCATTGATTGCGCGATCACGAAGGTGAGCCACTCGGCTTATAATTACCGGGTATACCTTTCCGAGTCTACCTTTCCGAGTCTACCTTTCCGGGTCTACCTTTCCGGGTCTACCTTTCCGGGTCTACCTTTCCGGGTTTACCTCCGATGAGAATTTATAATGCGAAGCCAAATAGTTGCGTAGACACGCGGATCCTTGTTTCGTCGTTCGTTGCTCGATGCTTTTCTTCTATTTCTTCCACTATTGGAAGAATTGCTTTCGACTGTATTCTATTTTTATTGTACGTTCGTGAACTTAAATATTTGTTTCGCTTGATTTATCGTTTACGTATAATCGACAACGGAATTATTACGAGCGTTACTTTATACGTAATTGGATGCTTTAGAAATTTAAATTTTCGGCTGCTTCTACGCGATACGAGTGGAATAGAATTTAAGCTTTAATCACCGTATTTTCAACTTCTTCGCTGGTTCGTTCATTGGTGCACTTCCAATTTCAAGTGCGTGGAATGTGCATTCTTTATTACGTATTTCAGGCATTTATTTTTGTATATTATGAGAATATTTGGCAATTATCGAACCTGAATGCTCGATATTCGTAATTAGTAATAAGTACATTTAGATATTTTTTATATTATTAAAACTACACGTTTTATATTATTAAAAGTTTATTCGGCTTGTTACGATGTTAAAAGTAGGGCAAAATGAATTATATGAAAAGAATTTGTATTCGCTTTATTCGGAATTTGGAAAATTATTCGTATGAAAGGGCAGATATATACCAAAGAAGCTTATTTTAAATCATTAGAATGGAATTACGGATTAAATACTTATTTTCGCTTATAATCATAGAAAAAATACGAATTTTTTGTGTGTACCTGCGCTTTTGTTAAAATAATCGTATGTTATATCTATTTTTTATAATGAGTTCAAATATTTAAATATTATAACTTACATATTATATAAGAACGCGTAATTTATTGTTAATTTTTTTATAAAATTAAAAAGTAATTCTCTGTTCAAGACGTGATAAATAATTCATTCGAATAAAATTTATGTATAAGAATATATGGATTACGATTCATTGTCGAATTAGCTTTAGAAAATTTGTTGTAAATTTAAAAATCAATGTAATATCCACGGTATCTTTATTTTATGAATACTTATGATTTTTTCAAGTTTACCTACCGAACATTTCAAATATATCGTATTTTTAATTACAAATGGCTGTTAAAGACAAAATGGAAGCAGATTACGCGATTAAAATAACAAAAAAGATAAATTTTGATTAAGATTTGAAATCTTGATGAAGTAGAAACATCAAAATAATAATATGTTCACTTATCCGAATAAATTTATAATTAATATTGAAATATTTTATAATCTGTTTTTTTTAATCATATAAGACGATAGAATCAAAATTTAGTTAAGATTTTGTACTTTGTTTGAAGTAAAAAAGTTACTAAACTCTAATGTTGCTCTGTCATCCAGTTTAAACTCAAGAGCAATTTCCATAATTATGTTATCAAGAAATCGATTGTCTTCGTTACATGCACAATTCTTATCACGCAATTTAATTAAAATGAAATTATTTCGATATAAAACAAAATTATGTCGATACCACATACTAAAAATAATTATCAAAAAAATATCAAAAAATCAACAAAACTTTTTAATATTTTTAGGAAATAATATAATGGGTAATCGCAAAAAAGCAATATCAAATATTTCTAATTATTACTATTAAAAACTTGTAATTATTTATTAGTATATTTGTAATTTGTACGTGATAATAAATTAATGATAATTTATTGAAAATCGACAATGATCGTTTTTGTAATACATAATAGAAAAAATATTGTATTTTATATGTTGATAAATTTATGAACAACTTAATATATTACATTAAGAATATTTTTTTCGTAACACGCGTCTTTATTTTAAACAAGAAGTTAATAAAATACATTCTATACAAATGAAAACAATCAACTAAACTACATTTATGGTTCGAGATCCGTAATATGTTATATATTTTCAGAAAAGGTTTATTATAAAATTTGACAATTATTTTTATCGAATAATTAAAAACTAAAACATTTTCTACTATAATTATTAATTATTATTTTCAAAAATAAATTTAAAAAAATTTTAAAAGCAATAAGTATTTTTAATTAAAAATGTATACATTTTATCATCAAATAAATATCACCAACTCGTTTCTTTAATTAATATTACATTACGTTCATTTTTTTTGAACATTGAAATTATTTAAATTCTATGATCGCTGACACAAACGATAGAAAAGGGAGAGTTAACATGTAATTAGTTTTGTAAGGATATAATTTCGAGGTGAAAAAGTGACGATATTACTATCGAAATATTTAAACTATAGTTTTATATTGAAAATAAATTTCGATTAACTTGTTATTAGGTTATAAAATGATATTAAAATACACTTTTTGACAAAGAAAATGTTTCATAATGATGTTTTTTTGAAAAATAAAAATAGCATACACAGCTTTATAATAAATTCATGAGAAACTGTTATAACATGCATAGATTTGAGTCTTCCAAATCAAAGAAAGTTCTCGGTGAAAATTTACTGATTAATGATGTAAAACAAAAGAAGTGAAAGAAACTGTAGAAACGACAGACTGTGACGAAGTTCTTATTAAACTTTCCAAGGGAGTCGAGAAAAAGAGTCGTAAAAAGTTGTCACTTTATCACCTTTTTCCGTTCGAGTGTCGTTTCCTCTCCTTTCTCCAACATTTGATGAGAATTACGCATGAAAAATCAAAACGAATTTTACTGTACAGATATTTTACTAACCAAGGAAACGAAATGAATATTTTGAAAAAGTAAATAATTCTTTCTGTTTCAATTCAAACGAATATAGTCAAATGTTTCATTTTCGAAATATATGAAGAAAAAAAGAATATTAAATAAGTGTTATCTATGGAGATTTTAATAGAAGTAATATTTTATATTTTACTGTAAACCCTAGTCTTGTATAATTTGTAAAATTGAAATATATTATACATACAAAATAAAATAAAACGTATAAGCATTAAATAAATAATAATAAAAAATACTGTTACCATTTATCCACATAAAATGCATAAATCTAGGGTTTATAATATTAACATTTTAAATCATTTTTATGAATAATGTGCAAAAAAATCTTAGATAGAATATCAACTTATTATTTTGTAAATATTATATACATATTACAAATGAATTTTATTATTTAATATAAAAAAGCGTGTTAAAATATTATCTTGATACAATGTGTTTTTTAAAGTAGATGCAAATACACCTGAAATATATCATACCAAAGTATCACGAAACGTCTTTTTGCGTATGCGCATAGAATTTTTAACAAAATTAATTAATTTTAGAATTTATGATAAATTCAGTTTTAAACTTCCTTAGATAGTTTTAGACTATTTAAAAATATTAATAGTCAATTACTATTATTTGTACAATAAAACTTATTAGTTTCTCGAGCGTTATCAATTAGTTAAAACAGAATATTTGAAATTTAAATCGCGTAATTTTATCTGTTAGTGTAAGTTTCAAATGTCTTTTATCAATATTTAAAATGAAACCATTACATAATTGATAAAAGATAGGTTCCTTTATACATTGTGGCAACATTGATCCTATATAACATATATCATTTGAGGTATTTAGATAAACAGTAATTATAATTTTGAAAAAGATTCAAATTTTATAAAATATAGGCCATAATAAATTATTTTATAGATATCAGATATTATTATTTAATATATATATAATATTTAATTTTATTATGTACATATATATAATAAGGCTTAATGAAAGTTGGAACTGGATTTTAGACTTATAAAAACATAATATTAAAAAGATAGACAAATAATTGAATTTAACAATTGATAAAATTATTGACGAAAAGCGAGTATATTCAATACATACATATTTTATACTAATAAAGGAATCTAATCAGGGTTACTCGAATGCCCGATACTCGAAGTAGTAATAGCGTTGCTTCGGTTTCAATGAGAAAAACCATTGAAGTCTGTCCCTGGGTACGAAAAGGACCACGAGTTGATTCCTCCTGAAAAGGGTGAATCGATGAAAGGGTAAAATATCTAAACAATTGAGTTCATTTATATATTTGTAAGGCATTATCTCAACAAATTTATTTTTTTGTATTGTAAACCTTCGTGTAAAAATCTAGAAATGTTAAATAATAAAAAGTATTAAACAATAGTAAATTTTTCTACTTCTTAGTCGCATAAAATAAATAAATTATATAATAATATATTGTAATAATTATACTATACTATGATATAATTTTTCATAAAGAAATTCTCTTCTTCGTATAACATTACTGGAAAAATAAGACAAATAAAATAATGTTTCAAAATTTTTCTCTAGGACTATTTTTTCTTTCAATATATACAAAAATCAATTTTTCGAAAGCATAGTCCCCTCGAAACAATGATGATTAGTCTCAGCTTTTTCTTCCGCTTCTCCTCCCTTTTATCCCTTTACATGGAACATTCGGTTTACGTCATTCTCTTCTCTTCTCTTTTCTTCATTTGATGTCACTGGTGTCATATAAGGCAGACTTCGAAGACAGACCCTCTTACATCCGATGATCCTGTGAAAATGCGTACACGTTGCAAAGTAGTAAAACAACTATGCCCGAATCGAATTGCCTAGGGGACTTTAAAATACCGCTTTAATCAGTTTTATTAATAGAATTTTTTCAGAGCATAGTTAACAAATATTTTTAATTTCTAATTTTGTAAATTATATTTTATTTTGTGTATAATATATTTGAAGCGAAAATGCAATATATATATATATATATATATATATAGATATTTCATAAATTTATATTTATTTTGTCCAAATACGAAAAGAGAAAAACTGATTTTAAATTAAATACAATTTTAAGAAAAAGTTCGCTGATGAATATTTACCATGCAAGAGAGTGAAGTTAGATTATACACAACTAGCAATTTTAATATGATAGTTCCGAAGTTTTAAAATCAATGTGACCTATTTTACCTGTTTAATAAAAAATATAAAGTGAAAAAATAAATTAAAAACGAAAGAGCAAAACATAAATTAATGTAAGAAAAACCTATAAAAATTTTGCACCTTTTTGTTTTTTTTGTTTGGTGATAATATATTAATTCTAAGATTAATTCTGTTTAAAATAAAAATTCAGAAGTTCAGAGTATAAGAAATACATATAAATCAACGGAAGATAACGTAGGTATTAGATTTATAAATGTACAAATATATATAGTTAACATTAATCTATATGCATGTATGTATCTAACCTTATGTAAATCTAGATAAATATTAAACTGTACTATACAAAATTTAAAAATTTGAAGTTACTATATAAGTATAATTAAATAATAAAATAATATTAGTTAATACTTGTATTTATTTATTATTATTTCTAGATTTGTTAATTTATAATGTAAAATAATAATCATTTATAAATATTTCAGCTTATCCATTTTTACACGTACACTCACGAATAATAAAGAAACAAATTTATAAAGAAAAGAACATTGGAAGTATAAGTATGTAAAAGTATAATTGATAAATTGAACCCAGTCTATTGTAATGCAGTTTATGCAACTTTTTAATTTAGATCATTTGAGTTTATACAAAGTTCATTCTTAGCATGTAGAATTTCATCAGTGAGTTATAAATCTCGAGAAATCAGCAAAGCCTCCGCGAATTGAAAACAAAGCGTACAATACAAATAGTAAATAGTAAATAGCATAATCAGTTTTTAATAAATACTGTGATTATTTTACATCGGTACTAATTCATAATAAAATTATTTTTTCTGTTAAATACTATTATTATTAAATGATAATCTTAAGTATCCGGTATGTAAGGATTAAGAAAAATTTAATTAATTTATTGAAAAGTGCGATGTGAAATAAAGAAATAATAATAAATTTGAAAACAAATAAGTTGCTTTTACGTTTCGTTTATCACTTACTTTATAAACTTCGTTTATAGCTGATGAAACCCTGGAATGCTTGACATTTACGACTGAGGCCGACTGAGTTTTGCATGCTAAGCATAGAGTTTTATATTCTCAAAGAAACTAAGATAAAAGAAAGCATTGCATTACAAGAAGATGCTAGAAATTTATCAATTACATTTGTAATACTCTGTCGTTGTTTTTACGTTTTTTTTCATTTAGTTCTTCTTTATTACTATTTACATATATATATATATATATATATAATGTATGTATGTGTGTCCACGAATGAAGATATTTACGGTGCTTTTATTTATTAAGTTGTCATAAATTTACTGCTAATTAGTTTTCTTCTTATATATGTACTTCATTATAAATATTCCTTTATTCTATGGCTACTTATCTTTACATACATAAATTATTTTTGAGGACTTACTTTATTCGACTAGATTTACGTATTCTAATCGTATGTTTAATGATGTTTTTTACAAATAGCATTTTTTTCGTATTATATTTTATTATTATGTTCCTTTCTTCTTTGTAATATTAAATATACAGAGATAACCAGTAATGTCATACTTACCATCAGCGCTTAGACATTTCTGTGTCTCTTTTGAGAATAGCATTAATTTTCATGAAACAAGCAAAAAGGTATTTTTAATTACTATAAAGGAATGGATATATCATGTGCATGAATCACATTTCACATAGTAAAACTTTTAGACCAGCAGTTGATGGCTAACTTCTCTGTATATTTAATATTATTACACGTAATACTAATATTTTATTCGTTTACTCCTTAGATTCATTAACTTTTCAGAAATAATGAACAATACTTGGGAAAAAATACTTGAAATAACGTACTAAGATAATATATTTAATATGTATAAGCTGTTTAATAAAATTAATTTTATCTTCGATTGCTTTCAATGTAAGTTTCTAATTAAATATAATAGATTTCGATAAAGTATGTAAATATTTTTATTATTTCTTTTTGAATTAAAAATATATTTAAATTCAAAATATGAACTCCAAAGTTGTTGAAAATTTAAATGAAAACCCTTATTTAGTTGATAGTATGCGAGTCATAGAGCCAAATTTTTCTTCCTTGGACTACATTTCTATTCTTTTCTTCCTTGTTGCGGTTGTCGTTGGGTCGTTCTTTTAACCTTCCCTCGTTTCTTCTAAATAGTTATCTTAGTCATTATTCTTTCTCTACTAGCTTCTCAGTTTTAACGAAGTTCCTCGCGAGACGTTCATTTACACATATATTGGTGTTTTTGGAAATTAAATACAAAATGTTTATATTTTAAATTCACTTTCAGCGGGTTCATTGCTTAAAAACTTGTTATATCGGTAAATTAACAAAGTTGTGCCATGTATTAAAATACTAAAATAATTCTTCGATATTTCTATGTATTTTTATACATTACATGCATCATCCACGATAAGTAACCATACAATATTTTAAAATTTATAGAATTCTGTATTGAAATCCTAAAAAATATATTTTATTTATACGTATGTTTTGGTAATTTTCTTCAATTGTATCACATGAACCATCGTAAACAGTTTGTTTATATTTATGCAACTTCAAATACATATATATATATATATATATAAATAATTCTTCCTTCTATCATTTAAATATCGTGTACAAAATATAAATATCGTATAAAATAGTATACGTTTATTAGTTAAAAGAAAAAAATATCGCTCGACCACTAATATTAGTTACTACATTAATAATTAGTAGTACCGCGATTTCATCATAAATTTTTACGACAAACATTATAATTAAATAAACTTTACGAAAGGAACCTAACGTAAGTAAAAATGAAGGGTTATTTTTAAAATTGTGTAAAATTAGCGAAATCGAGCTTCCACCAAATTGAAATTAAAGTTTAAGCATTTTGTAGGATTGAATATCTGAAATAGAAAGTTAAAAGTTGGATCAAGCACTCGATAATAAAGTTCGAATGGGTCCGATGGAATTCACGATTCTTTGGTATAAAGGATGAAAAAGGACGAGGAAATTTACGGTATTTAAGAACTCGAGAAATAAAATCTGGGTCAGTTGTTTACGCCTCGAAAATCGCGGGAACGCGATAAACTTTATTTACTTTCGTTCCTTGGGACGCACGCTTCCATCGAGTCGAGCTCTTCCCGGAAACACATCTATTTTCCCGGGAAATATGCAGGGGTACCAAGGTGGGATCGAGCCCATTCCCTTTTTCAGAAAAGCAACGGGGAATTCAATATTTCGTGGGACGTAGAAGCGGTACCGAGAAGGAGAGCGCCATGGTTACGGCTTCAGTCATGCGAATTGTTGGTCCCCCTCCACCGAGCAGTTCCGGCATTGTTTGATGTCGTTTCTCTTGGCGAGCTTCCCTCCACCCCATCGCCGACCCCATCGCCGACCCCATCGCCGCCACCTCCCGCCACCTCCCGCCCTCGCCACCTCCCGCCACCTCCCGCCTTCGCCACCCGCCTCCCCCTACCGGTCCAGCCTCTCGCATCCCGCTCCCGCGTCCTTGTCCCAGCTGCTCTGCGCACCGTGTGCGATGCTTCGGCTGTGATTGCGATGTCGAACATTTAATTGGCAGCAATTGTCTTAGACGCTCCGTCCCTCGCACCTTCCAATTTTTTTGCATCCGCCTCTTTTCTCTTATTGATTTTAGCGCTCGCGACCAAAACTTCGATATGCGTCGCGTTGCATTGGAAAAGAATTTTCCAATCGAGTAACCGACACGAGTCTTCCTATCCACCTCCTTTTATTTTTACAGCTACCAGCTACTAAACTTCGAGCTTTTCGCTACAATCGTAGCTCCGACTATGGCTTCCTGGACAAAATATACGACCTCGTAATTGAATTTCCGTTCAACAATATTTGTGCGCGATTATCATCCATGTTCTTGCTCGAATATTCGATATCGCCTTTAAGTGTATCACTTGTGATGATTTAATAACGAATAATTGATCGTGATTAAAAAGTTGCTTAAACTTACGCAGAACACGTTCCCACTCGCTATTCGTTCTCGATTCGTTCACTGTATCTCTCGATAGTACATTTCAAAGTTTTTGGATGAAAGTAAAATCTTAAGAAAACTTTGAAATTTTCTTGCGATGGTCTCTTAAAACTTTAAACAATAATAGGCAACTTCGCTACGGAAGTCGGATAACAAGGAAAGTGTCAGAGATCTCTATCCTCGATTCTGATAAACTCTGGATACATTTTATAATAAATAATGAAATACCGTTGCCGTTCCTCCTTATTATCCGAAATCTAACCCAGTAATATCAAATTCTTATATTTTGATCACCAAAATTCTTTGCGTTTTTTCCTCGATTTAATATTTTTGATAATATAGTAATCCATTTACGAGTCGGTAAATAACGTATTCTTATTATCCAAGGCTTTTATGTAGTTTTTTGTATACCATATAATCAGTATTTTGTATACCCATAAAAGAACATTGTCAATTTTTCATTTTATAATACATGTAATAATTATAGTATGATTATATACGCGTATTCGTAAAAAGAAATTTATTTAAGCTATGATATTACATTAATTATAAAATATACCATATTCGCGAGCAATTTTACAATCATTTATCGATCGGATATTCTTATCGTGCAATTATTTATTTTACAAATGTACGACTTGCACGGATGCTTTCGATTTTTTAGGAACAATATAAAATTACTCGAATAAAAATATTTTTTTATTTTTTATTTTCTTTATCTATTTAAATAATAATTTTTGAGCGATTCTACGAATACTTTATTCACATTATTGTTAAATCATAAGCTAATTTCTAAAGATATTTAGATTCTACGTTATATTTTTACTATTTATAAAATTTCGATAAACACTGATATATATTTATACATCTACTTCAATGAATTCATAAGAATTAAGAATTATTTTTTCTCCGATTTCATATATAAATAAAGGATCATCGATAATCTAAATATATGTAGATTCACGTGAATGCAAAAAAACGGACACTTAAAAAATAATAACCATATTTATAAATATAATGAAAACATACTAAATTTGATCGAGTGGAATATTGATTTTTAATTTTGTATCTGAAAATTACATATATTTTGGATTTCACGTAATTCTTAAACGTTAAGCACAATTATTTTGTAAACTATTCATAAGAGTATAAATTAAACTTTTGACAATTATGAAGAATTATATAATATCCATAAGAAACGTAAGCTAAATCCGAAGTCATTAAATAATCTGAGCATAGTTATAATAAAAATAGTTAAAAATCAGGACAACATCAATTTAGATTTGTTAAATAATGTTAAATATTGTATTCTATAATTATAAATCTTATTTTATGTATTTGTTTTACTACAAATTAAAACGTTAATCCCTTCGTTACGTAACCAATAAGAACTTCTTACGTAAGAATATTTCGTTGGCTTTAGCGTAACCCGTGTTGATAGTGAAAACTCGGTTTAAGTCGGGGGAACATTATGTAATTCTATTTAGTTTCTTTTGCAGAGTAATTTTTCTTTCTTATTCATAAGTTTGAAAAGGATAAAGTTATGTAATGAACTGAATACATTTTGTCTCAATTGGAACCGAATGGAAAATGATGTGTAACAGAATAATGTGGTCATATTTCTATCACGGTTATTTCTGATTTACTAATAATTATGTTTAATAATGGATAATTAAATAAATCGTCTAAATAAATAAAATTCTGGAATTATTTTTTTTTATTTCTTTTATTTTGTGCGTATCCTAATGTATCGGTAAAGATCTTAACGAGTAAAACTATTTTGCAGCAAAAAATATTTAAAATTTTATATGTAATAAAGAAATTAAAAATATATCTGTATAAATCAATTTGATAAAAGATATATAAATTAATATTTAAGATTTTAAATAGTTTTTTATAACTCTTTTACAATATAAAGTTGATGTTTTTAATATAGATAATAAAGGAACGATAATAACTAATTTTATTTTCAGAAAATAACAAATTCATATAATTTGAAGAAAACGAAAAACATCTTAAAATATTTTCATTGTTTACTAGTATAAAACACTTGCTTTTGCTTTCCAGTGATTTTACTGCGCGTCAAGATCTACATAAGTAACAGAAGAGCACAAAACCTTTATTAAAATATCATCAAATTCATCGAAGATTATTAAATTAAAAAAAAAATAAAAATTATAATAGAAATTCAATCTGAGATGCTTAGAAAAATTAAAAAAGCATAAAGGTAGAATGAAATGCGATATATTTTGATTTTCGTAAGTTTTACTCTTCATTCGTGGGACTAATTTCAGAATTCTCTATAACTTTCGTCCTTGTACAAACATAACTTTCATAACATCATTCAATAATACATCGTATTTGCGATGTATCCTAAAAATAATATTTTTACATATATTTTATTCACGAACGGTAATTTAATATTCTATTGGAAGTATTCAAATTAAAAATTGCCTATATTTTTGTATAAAAAATTTGATGCAAGTAATAAATTTATATTAAATTTAAAAAATTTTTGCTGATTGCAAATTATTTGTCGTAGATATGTTAGAGAAAAATATAACTAATGTATTTGTACTAATTAAAATATATAAATTATTATATTAAAAATTATGAAAGCATTTAAAAGCTACTACAAATATTCAAAACATTTCATTTATTTTAATACATATATGTAATTATTACGAAATTTTCAGTTTTAATTAATTTTTGTTATTAATAATTACAACTAGCTTTTACATTTTATAAACTGTAAATTTAATGAATTAATATCTAATATCAGAGGTTAAAATAAAAAAATAAATAGATTTAACGATCATATTTTTAATCGAATATTTAATTATATAAATTGAATATCCGTTGATGGTTGAAAATTAAGGTTATTATTAAAAAATTGATTTAAAATTCTTTAGTATATTTTATCAGAAAAAATAAACGTAAAGATATATATTCTAAAAAAGAAATTTATAAAGAAAATGTAAGAAAATAAGTTTTATACGTTGTTAAAATTTTACATTTTTATCATGAATATTGAACAATATAATTTTTCATATTAATTTAATATTAAAACTTATAATACGTACAAAATTCGTGTAAAATTTTAAATTTTGATATGATTTATAAAAAGATAAAATTTATGTAAACATATGAAATTAGATTAATTTAAATTTATTTTACTACAAATACTATTTTATATTACAATAAGAATTTTCTACTTTTATAAATTATAAAAATTGTTACCATTGTTTTCGAATCAACATTTTCTAGAATAATAAAAGTAAAATAATTCTCATTATACTTTACTGTAAAAAGTTACGAAAAATAATTGGTTTGTACAAAAAATTATTTTAATTGTTTAAAAGTAAAACTCATAACGTAAAACATAATTAGCAAATCATTATATAAATTAATTATTCCAAGAATTAGTAAATATCTGAATATTTTATATATTACTTAGATTTTTTGGTAAAGACATTTTTCATTTTTTCTTTCAACTCGTTCGTAATTGATTGCAAAATTTTTGGATCTCCCGATAATTGCAAAATATCATCGCCACTCGTAAAAAATCATCGAGACTATTGTAAGCTGACCTCGACTTACGTAAATTGAATTGTTAAAAAATTGCAATAGAGCAATCTAAAAGAAGAAAAATAATCATAAATGGAAAAAACAGAAACAGATTTGTAAGCTCGATTACGCGAAGTTGAGTTACAAATTGACGTTTGCCCACGTTTTTTAATTCTCGAAGTAAAATTGAAGAGACGAGGAAGAGAAAATTTCTACGCCGGAGGTTAAATTAACATTGGCCGGGTAGTTGACTCTATTTTTGCTCCTAAAAGCTTTCAAGGGATTTCTTGAATAAAATTATGCAAGCATTAAGTGTAAGTATATTAAGAAAATCACGACAAATTTTCGTGGGATAGTCATTTAATTTTCATTTGTCAGTTTTCTAAATTCGTAGTTTTACATTTAGGTTTTATTAATATATTAGGGTATTTTTTTTTTTATAAATTTCTCTGTATTTTTAAGAATAGAGAATGGAATATATGTAATTGCGGTAGAATAAGTAAGCTCAAAATTACAACGAAAGTACTAAAATAACAGCAGTTAGTTATTTTAAATCAAAAGCTAAGAATATAATTTATATTTTAAAAATCGTAAAGTAAATTTTCAGCGACGCATTTCAACGGAATGTTCCTCGTCTTTTTCGGCATTACAATTATTAAAATGTAAAATTTCATGATTTGTTACGTTGCATCTACGGTACTTTATCGAAAATTTTAATATTTGAAACGCCAATTTTGTATTAGGGAAGAAAAACACGTGTCGTTGAAGCCGAAAACGACTCGTTCGAACCGCAGTCGAGTTAAAATATCCGTGCAGCATTTATGCACATCGAAACCTCGAGTACTCCAAAAGCGTATCTCGGACAGTTGCTAGAAACCTTATAAAATTATATTTGAAAAACTGCCCAGCGTAATAATTTCATCAGCGTCGGTATTCCAGCTTCTCGCGTCCGTAACAATAATATAAAATCTAATTGCCTCTGTACCTGAGGATACCGAGCGGATTTCGCGAGCAGTCGCCAAATAAAACTCGAGCACACTCGAGGAGAGATTATCCATCGCGTTCGGCTCGTAGTCCATCGGCTGCCGGAGATATTTAACAAGGACTCGACGCGTCGCGAAGTGCAAGTGACCGAGGAAAGAAGAGCGATGCGAAGATGAATGTCTCCTCCCCCCCCCTCCCCCCGAACCCAGTGATTCGAGGAGCTATAATAATATCCGTACAAGTGCTCCTCGTCGATCGATACGCACGAAGTAATCTAAGCTATAATCGTAGGCGCGTTTCCTCGGAAGCAGCGCTTGATCCCGCGTTTTACATAGACTGCAATCTACTCCTTCCAGATCTTCTCCTCCTCATTTTCCTCTTTCTCTCTTCTTATCCGCACGAGCCGCGGGCTGTATTCTAAAAGTTATCTGAAAATTTCATTTACGGCGAGGGAGATACGGAGAGGTGGGTTGGATAGCCGGAGCGAGAGAGAAGAGCGAGGAAGTTAATAAAGGTAAATATTAGTTGTGGGAGCGGTTTCGAGGCGCCCTTACCCTCCCCCGGTGGTCCTCCTCGAGTAACCGGTAGCAGCCAACTCCTCCGGAATACCGACGAGCTACGCGACAAACGCGACGAGGGTGGCGCTTCTCCGAGGGACGCCGACCGTTCCTCGCGCTTCCAGTTCATTAGAGAGCGACTCGATCCGCGGGGCGGGACACAAGTACGAGAATTCTCCTCTCGCCCTTTTCTTTTCCACGAGGACGAGACGAACACGAGACGAGCACGCGGACCTCGACCCGATTACCAGGATCCTTTCTTTTCGTTTCTTTCTAGCTGATTCGTCGTCGTACGCGTTACTCGAATAATTCTTGTTCCTGGTTCGTGTTGCTTCCGATTCCAGGTGTTTTATTTATTTGGAGTTTCGTACGTGCCGTGCTTCCAACGAATTTATGTGCTTTTGAACTGAAAATTGTCGAACCAACGCTTGATTTACGTACGATTCGACGTTCGACCGTCGATTTCTCCGTTTCCAAGACTTCATAATTTTAATTATGGACGGATATCAACTCGTGCAAATTAATGGACTTAAACCTTGTAAGCCTTCCGATCAAACGATAAAAATTACTCTGCTCTCGTATCACGAGTCTCGCATCGCTAACTGTAAAGAAAAACAGAGTTTACTTCAACGACGGAAACTTCAAGGTCGGAGTGATTTTTACGATAGCGATATATTTTTACTCGAAGACGTATCCACGTACCCAAACGCGGGATATCGTGTACATATCTGGATATTTTCATATATTATCTTTGCATTTTTCTATCTTAGATCGTTGTCTAAAAAATTCATTTAATATAATCGTAAATAAAGTTTTACCGTGTATTATCGCTTAAAAGCCATACCGAATGTCGATGGATACAGTTTTAGAATACTTTATTATGAATCTTAAATTTTTATTCACCGTGTAGTTCGATAGAGTCCGAGAAAAATAAAAATGGAGAGAAAATTGAGTTTCGTACGCTTAAAAACTGTTATAAATGCTCGAAGCAAGTTCCCTTGATCGCTCAATTTTTATTTTTCTAATTTTATAATTTATGCTTTATTTTTATAAACTAGTGTACGGGATGTATCGAATTATATAAAATAATCTTCCTCTTTGAATTATTACGAGATAAAAATGTAATTGTTGGGAATTTATCGAGTCATCTTAAATTACACCACTTAATATAGTCTCGATAAATATACGTGTATTACGAATCGTAGATCTTTTATTTGTATATTATTTATGCACTTATGGACATAACTTACTACTGTGTAATTATTCAATGCTGTAATTTAAATACTTGTGATATCGGCAATAATATATTTAAAGGAAATATCGATTTTAAAGTATAGTAAATAATAAAATTTGTCATCCGTAGAAGCATAGAAATTTATAAACTGTGTTCAGAAAAATCTTTCGTTATATTTTATAAGTTTATAAACTATACGAGTTCTTTTAATTATTCGATTTTTTTTTTATATTAAATCTATCGAGTAATTTAAGTAAAAAGTATGAATATTGTGCTATTTAGAAAAATGTATCTATGAATATAAAGATTAGTTTCTTTATAGAATATTGTTCCAAAAACTAAAAATTTATTTTTCGTGCGCTATTTTATTAAATTATTACTTAATTTTGCTATACAGTTTCGCGAATTGTTCGTTTTAAATTCTTCGCGAAAAAAATAGTAATCCGATCGATAAATGATTATTGGACGAGGATCTTCAAAATGTTCGATGAACCAGTAATTTTTTGACGGTTTTACTTATTTTTTTACCGTCAGTTTTCTGGAATTTCTCATGTCGGTTAGAAGCGCCCGCAATCTTCCTTCCAAAGATACCAATTCATATAATGTAAGATCGAACTTTCACTTGCACCTTCAAGATAAGTTATTTGCTCTTTGCTACTTTAGCGGTAAAAAAGTGTCGAAGGTTATCAAAAAGGTGGATTTACTCACACCCGTTCGTGTCACAGGTGTGAACGTAGACCTTTGGGAATGGCAAAGATAAATTGTGCGCTAGTCAGGCCTTTAGTGATTCCTGAGTACAAAAGTTCAAATAGGACCACAGTGATTCTAAATTAATCTCTGAAATGCGCCTATGAAATTATTCGTTCCGGTTGCCTTTTATACGAGTCCATTATTAAGCGTAAGTAAACGATATTATTTATTAAAAAATATTTGAAAACAAAATTATTACAATTATTTACAAACTTGATTCGACCATTGATGACATTCGTCATTACAATACTTGTTTTTAGAAAGAAATTAAATTTGGCGATTTACAAAAATTTATCGTCGAAAACGAAAAATCATTTTAAAAGATAATCAAAAAATATATATAGTACTCATAGTATTTGAAAAAGAAATAAATTTTAAAATTATATAGTTTTTTACGATTATATGGAGATGATTTACGTTCTATAGGATATAAGTTAATTCGCTTGAAAATAAATGACTTACTTTTGCATCGTTTGTAAATTACTTTGAATATGGATATAAGATCAATGGTATCCATTTACGTGAACGTGATTTAGAATATTATATTATACACGTTACTACATTTTTTATTATTTTTCAAATCGTTTTAAAAATGTAGTCGATTTGATCGATTAAAATTTATTTAGACACATAACTCGTAAATTATAACTAATTTAAAGAAAAGCTAGAAAGTTGTTTTTATTTAATTCGAGTGTTAAGTAACGTAGTTTTTCTTTTCCGTTAACAATTAATTTGTAACAACTCTTGCAGCGTGCAGGAACAAAAAAGCTGCCTTCTTTTTGCTCCGAAACTATAGATAAACCCTCCACTAGTACCAAACTACGGAAAAAAGATATAAAAAGAAACGCTCGTTGAATAGAACTCGAATCGGAAGAACGAGTATCGAGGAAACAGTACGTAGTAGATTTTTCTTTGAGAGACTGGATAAGTAATTACTTCTAAACAATAGCGATTTTCACTTTCTTTAATTTTATAAGTACAAAATCAATCTCTAACGTATAATTAGCATTAAAAAAGCTTCCGACGCGAGCGAAACTCCCTCCAAGTTAAAAGCGAATATACCGCTCGACCCGTGTTTAGAATGTTCCTTTATCGTTTGAGCTCTAGTCCGTAGTTGGTGCAACCGTAACTTCAATATTAGTAGAAACAATGGTCCTTGTATACCGTTATGCATATTCGCGATAATTCTTACTCAAACATACCGCAACAATCAGTTCGGGGTGTAGTTATTATAACGAGTTACCCACGTTCCAAAACCCTCGTACCCTTTTTTTACTTTGTTCGTTAAATTTTTACTTCTTGTATTCCTTATTTTATATATAATTCATTGAAAATTATAATTTTGTAGGAGACTCTATCGGATGTTATCAAGAATAACATTTTTGAAATATTATTATCAATTTTTCGTAATTCGTATCATCGTTTTCTCGACGGTAATGGTAATTCGGAATGTTTGTATCTGTAAACTAAAAGTAAAAAAGTTACTTTGAAACATAATTTGAAATTCTTTTTTGACGCTACTTTATCGAAGAAAAATACCGTTGTCATGGATTTTTCTTGGTTACAACGAGAGCTCGTAAGTGCGAGAAGGAGGAAAAAGGGTCAGAAGGTAGGATCGTCAAAATCGTTCGACTGGCTGACAAACAATTTCGTTTACGATCCATTAGTCAAAACTGTCAAGCTGATGGGTCGGCTGTAACATCGAGAAAGCGTGTATGCGAAGAAATATAGTAAATTTTTTACTTCTTTGAAGAAAATATGCTGGGAGGATGGAAAAAGGAGAGGCCGGAAAAAGCGTAAATAGAGCAGATGGGAATACGAAGATAAGAGTGTGAGATATTAAGTAAATCGTAAAATAAGACAAATTTTTGTCCAAGGTGTACGCGTTCGAATCGAACCGTTTTTTTTTTATGAATAATTCGAGCAAGTAACTTAATCCTCGAGTTAATAGTTTATCGATAATTTAACATAAAATCTTATCGTACCGAAAAATTTAATTTCTTCGCGTTGTTTCATTATCCAGAAAATACGAGTGAAAAATAAATTTTTTAAAAATAATTTATCGTTTTAATTGGTAACGTAATAGTGTAATGTAAATGTAACAGTACAGTGGATGGTAGGAAAGCAACGAAGGCTCGAAACATTTAACGTTTTCATCAAAAATAAAAGCTCGAGAGAAATTACATACGTATAAGCGTATATAAGCGTATATAAGCGTATGCCCGATTTGAAACTACTCGCGCGTAAATGAATCGACGTACGCGTTTTAAACTTCGCTGTACTGTGGACAAAATACTGGAAAAGATTGTTTTATCTATTTATTTATTTTTATCTTTCCAACTAAAACTAATACGCTCGTAACGTCATTGGATGTATCATCGAAATATAAAATTTGTTTTCTTCGATAACCGTATCCGTTTATTTAAAATTAAGGTTGTACAAAATTCTGTGGCATGTATTTGTAAAAATCGACATTGTACGTTTTAACATTTAGCATCGGTTAAAAATTATTGCACCCACTGGTTATACGAAATACGAACGATAAGTTACAGCTTTACGCGAGAATTTAATCATTCAAAATGATAAAGACAGAAGTAATTCGCTAATCGCTAACGTAAGTATACAAAGAAAATTATGGTTCGAATGCATCGAATCGTAAATTGTAACGAAATCTCTTTTAAAAAATTATTTACAAGGACACACGGAACTTTGATAAAACTCTAAATATTCGTATCTCGTACTCGATCGAAGTCGATATCTCCACCGAGGATTTCGCTCACGGATTTCATTCTTACGAAACGTCGATTTCGCATCTTTTCGCGTACGTCGGACTTCGGGAACGTCGCGGATACAACGCAGTGGATACAACGCAGTGGATACAACGCAGTGGATACAACGCAGCGAGTGACAATAACGACACCGATTTCCGGTGTACTTCACTCGGCGGGTATACAAATACCTAACCGGAGAGGAACTTTGCCGTAGCAGTGGAAGCTTCGACATAGAAAGTTTCCTCGTTCCTCTCGCCTACTAATCCGTTACTCGTAATTAGAGTCGGACTGCCAATGGATTAATTCTTCAGCGTCGGAGTTCGAGCCGTGGGAGAAGTCTAAAATACCGAGGAAGCGAGAAACTCGTGTACGTACGCGACTACGAAAAGGAAGTGGGAGAAAAAGAGAGGGAGCAATAAAGCAAGTACGTGGAGGGAAGAATGAAAAATACGAGGTGAGGTAGTCGAAGAAGAGGCGGTTTCATTGATTCCGAGTCGAGGAATCGTTTTATTAAACATTGCGCCACGATGTATACACCCCGTAATTTTTAAAGTGGAATTCTTACCGTATCGGAAGGATCGAATCAAATACGATTATCATCCCGAGATGTTCAGTCAAATGAGATTTCCAACTGCGCCGTAAAGACAACTACTTGTACTCGGTGCTTCGATAGACCGAATCCTTCCACGCGACCGATAATTATTTAACTTGAAATTTATGAGGAATCGATCGCTCGTGACGCGTATACGAATAAATTCGAGACAAAATATCGAGATGCGTAAAACATCCCTTATTTTATGTTAATTATTGTAAGGTCGTTCGAAAATAACAAATTTAAGATGATAAAATGTTTAAAAAATCATTTGTTACTTCGATAAAAAAACAATGTAACGGATTAAAATTTTTCTTAATTCCATTCGTATATCAATTTTATGATAAAATACCTTTCAAAGAAAACATATTTTGATGATAATACCTTGTACTCGATCGACGAAACAAACATTTTTCTTTGTAAGATTACATATAAAAACGATAATCAAATCTTACGTACTAAATCTTTATATTGGTATAATACATGATATACATTTATAAATATTTTAACTTTAATTTTTACGCTATTCATCTAATCTAAAATTAAAAATTTAACGATTTCTTAATACGAAAAGAGGGTAAAAAAATCAAAAAATATCGTTAATTATTAGTTTATAATAGGCGCCTTTAATTTTAAACGACACGTTGAAACGAACTAAATCACAACTCGCGAGGATTATTTATTTTAGTTTGAACAGCTTTCCAAGATAAATATACCGAAAATTATCAAGACTCGAAACCAAAATTTTGATAAACGGCTACATTAAACTTTACTCTCGTTCGCATATTCCAAACTTTGCGTAAACTAGCGAGATATTTTTATTAATACAAGGAAATAAATGGGCGGTAATTTGCGTGGCTCCGAAAGAGAAAGCGACACCGGTGCTTCGAGAATGAAAAAGAAACTCGTAACGAAGAAAAGATATACGAGAACAAGAAGCAATAGGGAAGAGAAAAAGGGAAGGAAACTCTCACGGATGTACGGCTGACACTCCGAGTAATAAGATAGAAGCTGCGTGTTGTCTCGTAGCCAGGCCATCCTCCCTTTCTCTCCAGGTGAGATAACGTCATTGCGAACCAAATGGACCGAGATATAGATAAGGGATAATTAGGGGAAGAAAGACCGACGACTCGGAGTGCGGTTTCGCGAATATAAGGAGATAGGCGGACATTCGTTACCACCGCCGGCAACAGCGGCAGCCGACAATGAAAACGCGGAGGCGCATATTCCTCGATCCTTCCTCCTCTGCTTACGACGCTCCACCTCCTCCTCCTCCTCCTCCTCCGCGTCCTCCTCCGCGTCTATCTGCTTACCTGCTTCCTGCCCCAGAGATTGCTCTGCGTCATCGCGAACCAAATCGAACTTGCATCCGTCGTTTCGCGTTGCTGCTCGACAGTCGCCGGTCGGGTTTCCTTTCGACTTGCTTTTATTTCTCTTTCTCATCGATAGACCCGTATTCCGCTTTCCCTTCGTCCAACCCTTCGCTCCTACTCCACGCTGAGACCAACATCGCGTTTCAAACATCAGCTACTTCCAAATTTACTTCTTTTCTTTCTCTTCTTGACTCGGATCTCTTTTTTCTCGGTGCCGTTACCGTTTCAAGGATACGCGAAAGCGTTAATTTATCTTCGTGTCGGAACGCCGTTTTCGTGCGAATATTTTCCAGGGCTGTATTATTTTTCTATCTAACGATACTTGGCGAAGAAATAATTTTAAAACAAAAAAGTAAAGCTTACCCGTTGTATTTTACATTTACGAGTAATCGGATGTACCGTGCGTTATTAAATTTTCTTTATTCGTTACATTCCATTAAACGCAAAAACTAATTTTCAACGTCTTATATGAGAATTCCGGGGATACGGAGAATGGATTATTTTACGAGAATAGAAGCGAGTAGACTTACATTATCTCTCTTTGAAATTAATTTTTCATACGCGTTTACGAGATTTATTTTCTTAAAACTAACTCATTTTACATTAATTATTCGAAACAACTTTCTCGTTGCTTCTTTTGTTCGAATGACGCGTCTACCCGTTGCGTTCTAAATCAAATATAAGAAAATAAAATATGATTTTACCTTGGAAGGAAATGAAATTTTAATTGTAACGTAAATGGAAATGTCTCGTCGGGTACTCTTCGGAGATTCCTGTACAAAAGTACGATATTCGGACATTCGTTTGCAGCAATTACAATTGTATTCCGGTACAAAGCGAATTCCAATATCGTTACGAATAACGCATTCTTACTTTTCGCTGTTCTGCTACCAGCGAGTAAAACTGTCGTTGAATATCGATATCGAAGCAAAAACGTGTTTACCTTTGGAGGAGTATAAATGTGCGAAAACCCAAAGCGCTTAGTTTTTAAATATTTATACATTTGTACGCGTTGAATTAGATTTTTTAGTTCGTTGGTTGGATGAAAGTCAAGAAGCGCGTAGACGTTTGTAATATCGACGAGGACGTCCCGATGAGGCGTCCGTTGAAACCGCAGATGAGAACCGATAATGTTCCCGTAAAATCCATCGCTCGTGATTTCGGACACGGAGCTTCGGCTTTCCCTTTTTCCGTACGTCCGCGTTCTCATCTGCATACCAATGGTCGGGGCGCCGATGACGGACGCGGGCTTGCATACGATATCGCATCGTCGAATCGCATTTACATATCAGCGAACGGACTCGGCACACCTCGCGACAATGCCAATTAAAATTGACACCCCGGAGGGGATCGTCCGACCACTGGCGAACGCCCAACTTTTGCCGGATCGTAGCCACGTGCTCGGCGAGTATTCATCCGGAGGACGTAGCTCTTGGTGCTCCCGGTGTTCTCGGTGTTCCCGGTGTTCCCGGTGTTCCCGGTACTCCCGGTGCTCTCGGTTCCGTAACCGAACCGCGGCAAGACTAATTAATTCCTTACTTCCTTTCGTGTCTCGGTTTTATAAAATGTTGCTCTTCGAAAGGGCGTGCGCTTTCGATCGAGGCTTTTTTGTTGCTTCTGGTTTCTACTCGACGTTCTTTCTACGTGTAATCGATTGTGTCGTTGAAAGAAAACCAATCTGAATTTAATCTTGTCGCAAACGACGTTTTTGTCGAGTCTTGTTTCGCTGATAATTAATTTATGATGTTAAATTACGCGTCTTGAACGCCGACTATTATATTATTAGGCGTCCGATGTAATCGATTATTCTCATGAATAATGTTAAAATTTGATTTTACAGGCGATGATCGCGAATGGTAAGATTTCCGTTATGCGCGATGCCGAAACAATTACTTAATAATTTTCCGAGGTACGTTAAAACGTCCGAGCGGGCAATTCATCGAATTTTCGAATTTGCTTAATCTCCCGTCGAATAAATTAATAAGGCAGTCGGAAAAATCCACAACAAAAGCGCAATTATCCACAATTTTTATTACCCTTTCAAAATTATGATTTCTCAACCTCCGCGAATAATCGATGGATCTTTTTTTACCTTCGTATAATTGTCTCGAGGGTAACTCGCGATCGTATCCGAAGTTTCAAAGATCGCGCATCGAGTGTACTTACAAAATCACCGATTCATATATTTTTTTTAATTCCAGTTGGATATTTCCATTTTCGTATAATTTGAAAAGATTGAATTTTGTTATAAGTAATATCGTATTTCAATTTTAGAATTTTAAAAGGCAGCAAAGGAAACGATCGAGAGCATCTTCAAAGTAACGAGAATATTGTTATTAAGCTGGGGATTTCTTTTCTTAGGAATACAAAGTTTCTTTATTTTTCTAGATGTTCTGCGCGAGACATTTGACCGAGCTGACTTCTTTTCCTCGACGTGTACACCGTTTGATAAGAGACACGCGTGTTCATAAAGTACTCGCAGCAAAGAGAATCCTTTATGGACTTATATCGAAAGATCAATGTATACGTACCTCTTTGAAAATACGGAGTTTAAAATCGTTGAATTTTTATAATAAAATACGTGGAAAGGAGAAGATACGAAAAGTGGAAAAATTTCGAAACATGGAAAATACAATGTTACGCAAAAATAGTTGGATAGTTTTAAAATACCGAGCGGCCGTTCCTCGTCCTTTCGTCGACTAAGAGCACTCGGATAAAGCTTTCGGCTAAGAAAACGGACGTAACCCGTATAAGCAGTCACCGGTGGTATAAACGAAGATTAAGCAAGTTTCCCGGGAGTTGCCGCAAATCCAATATTTTGCTCTCGCAAATTATCTCGTCTCCTCGATGTCGAAAACAGCCGAGCACGCTCGAAGCAAGGCCAAGCCAATATCAACGCGGAGGAGCGAAGCACGCGTAAATAAACCTTCGCCGATAGCGTATGACCATGAATATCTCTCGATTCCGATGCATTCGTCGCGGTAACGTTCGTGTGTCCCTTACCGTGTACGGAACGAAGTATGTCTCGCCACGTTCCGGCCATTTCGCGAAACCCCTTTCTCGTCTCTTCGTGTATGCGCGTGATAAACAGGTAAACAGTTTTGATCCGGCAATGATTACGGCCGGATGTCCCGAGATAGAGGCGACCGTTACGATAGTAATAAGAAAACTTGGCTGTAATTGGAAAAGTAATATTAGCTGCAAACTCGTTCGAGTTTCGAATGTATATTCCTTTTATAGATTTATCGAACAAAATTCAAACGTATTTTTACGTGTAATATTTAACAGTTGTAAAAGTATAATTTAAAAATAAAGTATAAAATTACCAATTTATTCGGGTAATATAATTTTAAATCGAAAGAACTGCCAATGATTAACTTATCGATTTTCCTTACCTTACGCTAAATTTTTCTCTCTTCTTTGCACCTGAAATTTTTACTACGATAAAAGCATTTTTTTTTTAATATCCCGAGCTCTTCGTCATACATGTATTTACACGTGGGTGTCATTTACTTGTTTTTCTGATATTTACTTTGTTTTTCTTGCTTAATAGATATCGTTACTTATGAGGGGGAAATAAAATACGATCGATGTCACGGAGTCTTCGTTCGCTAACGTAAACTCAAACTAAATAAATTGTACGGTGTACCGAGAAGTTTAGAAAACGATATAAAATTGATTAATTTATTTAGTTTTATAATAATTTTTCTTCTTCTAACTCGACATTTATTAAGCTTTAATTCGATATGTGACTCAACTCTCGCAAACGTACACGAATCTCAAATAGTTTAAGATATGCAAGGATTTTATTTTCTTGTGCTTTAGACTACATTCTTTGAATGTCGTGTCCGTGTTTAGTAAGCCAGGCGATATCGAGTAGCCTTTGGATCGTGGATATCGCATTAGAAACTATAACAACAACTATAACTTTTAATAGAATCTACGATTAATCATTAATTTTAAAAGAAAGTTTCTCATTTAAATCGAGATCTTGGGTCATATGAAATTTAACGAACGCTATTTTTTCATTTTTAATTTACGCGCAGAATATTATAATTAATTTATATCGTTTCGATTTTTACAAGTAAATATTACGTTAATTTTACAATTATAATTCATTTTTTAACACAAGCACCGAAATAATAATTAAATTATGAATCGATTGTATTTTCTTGAAGTTCGTTCCGACTAGACAAACTTGTACGACATGTTTCACTTATTGACGTAACTGTTTGTGTACATTAGTTTGCATATACGTATGTGTTTGTTTTTTATATTTTCAAAATATTGAAAGTTACATATTTTTCAAATTTTATTACCGATATCGTTGAGTGAACTTTATTGATAACTTGATATTTTATTACTTTCCAGTTTACTGAATATTTCTGTAAAATTTGATTACAATTCTCGAGCAAAACGAAACACTAACGTTATTTAAGCAAAAGGTTTCGCGCAATATTTCTTTGGGATCAAGATGTTCCGATTTTGTAAATCAAAATAAAGCCGTAAGAAATAAGAACAGGGCTATTTAAAAAAAGTAGAATTGGTACGATCGCGTTACTTCGGTAATTATCTTAATACATGGAAATATCGGTAAATTTAGATTAGTAAATTTAGTATATCGTGATATTAAGAAAAATAAAAACTGCGAATGTCTAATCTTATCCGTTACATAAAGATTGACATAAGGTAATTGAAATTATTAGGTAACTATTTAATACAGTTCGCATGTATGTAATAAAAGAATAAGTCAATATTAAATATGTTTTTATGTACTAAAATTTTGATTTTCTAATATTATGAAATTAACGAACGATCGAAACGCAAGTTTAATACGTGCAGGAAATTCTCGTGTAATCTTGTTAAAATAAAAAATTTGTAGGTGATAGGTATTTTGTCTTAAATATTTTTTCTGTTTCGCATTATAAATTATTTTGTGAAAATCTATATTCAACACTTGAAAGGATTTTTCATTTCAAACGCCAGTGGTAAATACGCGCAAACATTCCCTGCATATGACTCAGCAAGAGCGAACATATGTGCGATGATAGTGGAATCTAGTCGCTTTGAAGCTCCTCCCTTGTATTTTTTCACATTTTTTTGCGTTTTATAGTAGTTTTGACAAACAGATATTCGAGTAGCTTGAATGCAATTTTATGGAGATGGACGAGCGCAAATTCTTGTTGCCGAATATTGAGCATGAATATCGGTGTATAAAAAATAGCTTTGAGCAGTTTTTCATTTTTCACTAAATTGTATATGTTATAGCAAAGATTTTTCAGTTTTTCTTTCTTTTGATGTACTATTAATTTTTCAAATTTTTATTTCTTCTTTAAACATACAGAATTTTAATTCAGCCAAAATAATGTAATACTTTTAATTGCAATGTGAAATACTTCATTTATAGTATTCGAGTTTTAAGTAATATAAACGATATTAAAAGGATTTTTTGAAAAATAAATTTCAAAATTTATTTCAATTATTTTTTTAACGTGAACCGCAAATAAATTACACGTCACGAATTTTTCTAAGTTTATTAAAATAATAAAAGTACGACTCCATTCCTTTTGTACACAAAGATTTTTATGCATTATGAACTATGTTTCACAAATAACACGATAATAACGATATGCCAAAAAAAATTATGAGATACATCGAAATGTATAATTAAAATAATACCTGTTGCAGAACTGATAAATTTCGTATTCAATTTGAATCAAATATACTGCGAATTTTCATCCCGTCTATATATCTTTAATTTTTTTGAGTTTTATTATTTGCTTTCTGTAATATTCGGTAAAGATCAAAGAGGAAGTAAAATCTATATTATAGATATAGTACGTAAAATAGAAACATTAAAAACAATTGTAATGTTAAATATATTTATAGTAAAGTCAATTTTATATTTAATAATATTATTGTATTTGTGAAATACATGAATTTTCTTAATTGAAACAAAATATACATATTTTTAAATATTATACGTAGAAAATATAAATCATAGTAAACGGGAAAACAATATTAAGAAATTATAAATTTAAATAGTTCTATCTACGTGATAATGTTTATGAGAGCGCCAAAATATTATTTAATATTCAAATTCATGATATTTTGAATTGAAAATTGTATAATGTAATATTAAGAGTCAAAAGTAAATTAAAAATTTCAAAACTTTTAAAAGTATCGAATATAATAGTAAAAACATGAATATTTAGTGACCTAACTTGTAAATTATCTCATCAAGTGTATATGCCTTTAAATTTGACCACGTAAAAAAGTGTCCGTAAATTTCATAATGTAATGTATAGTAGCTTTTATTGTCTTTCTATTTATAAATATTTTTTAATAAATTATTTTCTCTAATATTCAACAAATTTAACAAGTTAAATCTATAAGAATATATTTTTATTATTTTCATCGATAATCAGTAATTTTTGCATAATATATTATTTATTATTTAAATTATTTTAAAAATAAATTTAAAAAAAATATCAGAAATATATATTATAATTTTTATAATTTACACGAATGTAAGAAAATTAAAATTTTTAAAAATTATTTAGACTTTTAATTTCTCCGATCAAATAAAAATATAAATATATTTTATAAAATATAAAGGGTTAAATTTGAAAAATACTTTAATAACGAAAATTCTCATTAAGTTTATTTTTTAAATTTTGATTTTTCTTTTTAATAATATAACCCTTTTCGTTAAGTCATGCGTACAAAATTTTACTTGAAAACTGTCTGTTTGTTTTGCTTATTATTATTATATACTATTCTGTACAAACATATTCGAATAGGATTTAATGAAATAAAAATAGTTTTTCAATAAAAATTTATTATGCTTTAGATATACAATGGATAAAATTTAATTTAATTTCACAAAACTTATATACGTTTTTGTTTAAAATTTCTCTTCAAAATGACATTGTGTCGAAGTTAGTTCTATAAGATTTTGGATCATCCATCTAATTTCTCGAATGATTCATTTTTTATGGATATAATAAAAATTTTACTTTCAATAACGAGTTACTTAATTCGATGAATTATCTACTTTGATTCCTGCTCGATACTTTGCTAGAAGATGGCCTCCAATTTTCCCTCTAATTCATCTAATTCATTAAATATGCAATGCATCCGATAATTACGATAAAAAATAAATGGCAAAGATCGACTTTGACCTCGCTCTCGACCTTAGAGGCTCAAGAGGCGTCTAAATCACTTTTCCGTTCATCGTCGCCAAACAACCAAGCATCCCACCTAACAACCCGTCCTGTAATTTTTTCATCCAAAAACTTAAGCGTAAGCTTAACTTTTTTTTCCGACGAAATTAAATTTAAGCCACGCTGCGCGTAATGCGATTTTATTTTATACTGGAAGGCCGTGGAGCTTTTTTCCTTCGCCTCGTTCGCACCATAAGTTCGACAGCGAACGCGATTAAAACAGGATAGACGGTGGTGGCGGAGGGGGGAAGAGGTGGAGGCGGAGGTGGAGGCGGAGGTGGGGGCGAAGGTGGAGGCGGAGGTGGAAGCGGAGGTGCAAAAGAACCTCTCGAGCCGGGTGAATATAAGGAAAAGGGTAAAGAGCCCACCACGGAGGAAAATTTTCCCGTGCCCCATCCTTTTGAGACTAACGGATCATTAGTGTCCTCTCATTTAATTTAGATTAGCGCTCGACGCGCCCTTGAAAGCTGAAGCTTACGTGCAAGTGCGTCCATGAATCTACTTATTGCTTTCTCTACGTGTGCGAATGTATTTGTACCCTCGTTCAGGTGTTTGTACCTACTGCCTTTCGAACCGATTGCTACCGAAACTACATAAAAATTTTATCGTTGGAGCAAGGCTCCATTCCATTTACTTCTGTAATCAAGATTACCAACTGTACGAATAAATAAATAATTTAAATTTTCGATATTTCAGGTATCGAGGTTAGAATGAATAATTAAACGATAATTTTTAAAAAATAAAATATCGCTTCGTAAGTTTTTAAAATATTAGAAACTCCAAGAAAATTTAATCTTTATATTCGTATAAATATATAAATATATAAATAAATATATATATATATATATTTTTATACGTTTAACTTTGTATATTTAAATATATTTCAACCATGATTATTTCATTATTTGTAGAATAAAAATTGGCTACTTCGTAAGTAAGAATACTTCAAATTTTAAATTATATACAGTTTTGAAATATATATCCGTATTTACTTTTTAAAACTTGAAACGTTTATTTAATTTATACTTCAAACTGGAAAATTTGGATACAAAAATATTTGCTCGAAGAATGGAACATTATAATGATTTCATCGAGAGCAGCAACTTACTTGGTCGCTTTGATATATTAGATATGATATCTACTAATTGAACGTACAATAAAAGTATTTTACATAATTTTATTTTCTACCATGTCTTATATAATTTAATTTTAATGTACTGTGTTTTTTTTAATTAGTGTATCTTTCCGACAATTATCTCCGAGCGATAAAACTTTTAATTTTACATAAAACTAATTAATGCTTTAAGACGATTTTTTTATATTTATTCAAAAAATGTTTATATTTATTTATATTATATATAAATATATATATATATATATATATATAGTGAGAAAGAATATAATCATTTAATCATAGTACGAGATAGGCGCTGTACATCCTCACAGCTTCTTTCGAATTTTAAATTTTGGCGTGCACAGGTCGAGCTGGAACCTTCCAATTCAATATGCGTGAATTCGATTTTAATAATATTCAACTGATCCGATTACTTTAGTCACCATCGGGTTTCCAGAAATCGGTGTTTCACTAGATAAGTCCTTGTATATTGTGGCTCAACACGGTCACAATTTTAAGTCACGGATTGCGACCATAGCCGCAGATTTGGCGCCACTGTAAGCTTGAGTTTTTGAATCAATAGAATTGGATTAAAGTTCGAATGTGAGCGAGGCCATAAAAATTGTTTTATTGAGAAATTTCAACATTATCTACAATATTACTCCTACGATATATTTGTCGTCGATTTTGGTATTACCAAGATATTTGGCTTCCAAAAATTGATAAAGAATCGACATACCTATTATTTATACGTATAAATATGCGACTATAATTTTATCGGTGATTTATTTTTCACAATACTTTTTATAAGAAAGACGCAAGATGATTAGATTTTTGTACATTTGTTAATACTACGGTATATTACATAAATAATAATTTAGTCAATATTTTCAATCTTAGATCGGAAGGATGGAAAATTTCGATTAATAACTATAACCCGTGAAAAAAATATTACCGAAAATTATAAAAATAGAGAATGAAGTCTGTCCGTTTATACGATCTATATAGAATAATATTTTTACCAAAATAATCTCAACACTGCAAAAAAATGATGTCCATTTGGTTATTTTACTCCGTGTGTTTATTTCCCTAAAAGCAGGAAGCAGATAATTGGTAAGTATTACTTGGAAGAAAAAATATCGTTACGTATTCCAACAACTTTTTGATATTCGGAAAGAAAAAAATAGGACAGGGTTGATACGTAAACAAAATCCAGGGATTTTCCGTGTTTTGCTTTCTGGCTCCGTTTGCCGTTGCTTTATGTTTGTGCAGCCGATTCATTCGGAAGAGATAAACGTGAGCACAACGTTGCATAAATATTTCCCACTAATCTCCCAGCGACCAACGTGAATTAATGCAAGGATCCGATCGAAATCCTACCGCAACAAAAATTCCTTGTAACTCAATATGTGTACTTCAACCAGTCAAGGTCGTCACCTTTGCCTCTCGTTTCATTTTATCTTACATTTTCTATTTCTCTATGAATTTATTCGAATAAAATTTATTACCATTTTATTTTACATGTCATACGGACCATTGCCAATTTCATTTTTAATACCAAATCAAAAGCCGTTTAATTTTTTTTTCAAGGAAACGTTATAATATTAAAAACATTGGTAACGAGTTATTATAGATTTGAAGCGTTCTTTAGTCCTTGCACTTTTCAATTGTTAAGTAAGTACATTTGATTATAAATCCTAACTACGATAAAAATGTACTTGGTCGTAAAATATGTATTATTTGTTCTAATCGTCGTATTATGTAAGTAATTAAATTTAAACCCGCACTAATAACTGAATTTTTACAAAATTCGAATTTATAATCTCTAATAAATATCTTTAGCTTTTAGCAATTACATTTTTTATTTAAAATAAGTATTTATCTAAAATTTATTTTTTTATGATAAGAATTTTACATGATGTAAGAATTTTTTTTATAAGTGATAAACCATTCATACTAATTGTTAATCAAAGATAAAACTAGAAAATTTCCAAATATAAAACTTTTTATAACTGATAAAACACGATAATAATTATGAGATATATATCAGAAAAAAATTCCGAGTGGTTGTTAAAAAAATGTAACTTCATATTTTGTATAAGAAATTTTAATATATAATTATACGATAAGTTTTAATTTATTAAGAATTTTAATGATTGTTAATTCGATTTAACAAAAATTTTAATTAAAGTATAGGCATTTAATATCTGCAGAGAATTGAAAATTTTCCTATGAAACATTTTTAAACAACTACATCGACTTGCGCATTAGTATTATATAAAATTTGATACAATTTGAAAACGGCTAAAATATTATTTAAATTACAAACGAATAATTTTTAATTATATAGTAAATACCATTTTTATTTATGTCGTGATTTCATATTTAACTCACGTGCATACAAACAATGACATGTGTCAATAAGGTTTTATTTGAAACTGTAGAATTCATTAATTTTATTGTATCTAATGGTAAAATAGATCGCTAATTAAATCAGAAATTACACAATATTAAATTAATTAACATAATACTTACCTTAAATCAAATTAATAAATCTATTCGCTTGAAAAAGATATATCTACATTCTACTCGAAATTTATGATTTTTTAGTAAGATATTTTGTGTATGTATATCTGGAATTATAGTCTCATATCGACGTATGATAATATAAATCCTGCCAAAAAAGTTAAATTATGTTTATCCTCGTAAAATGAAACTGAAAAAATCAGTGAAATATAAATCTAAGTAAATTTCGCTGATATAATCGTTCTTTTCTTTTAACTCTGTTTTTTTTATTAGCATGTTATTTTTTAATGCATAGATACACACACATATATATTTTTTTCATCTGTTCTCATTGAGTTATGTGTTTTAAATATATTCTAATAAAATTCTTCTTACATTCTCATTATTCATTATTATTTCATGGACTTCTTTGCAATAAATAACATACATTTTGTTCAATTAAATATTATATATTCATATTTAAAGATTCCGAACCAATTCATTTTATTTATATTTAGTGTTTATTTTTTATAGTATCAAATTACCATTTCTAATTTGATAATAGGTACAGTCTTTTATCGATTTTTATTATTATTGAAATTAAATATTGCGAACGACAATATTTTATTGCAGTTGCAATCTAAAAAATTTACTTTCTTTTTTAATTTTGTTTTGCAAATATAATTAGAAAGTACCGTCATAGTTAAATATTTAAATAATAATAAAAAGATGAGCAGTTTTTGTATCTATTATCCAATTTATGAATATGACGAAAAAGTACAAAGTATATTATTTTAATTCCTTTTTGAATAAAAAATTATATTTATCATTTTTTCCGTGTACTAATTTAGTATTACATTGTTTTTTATACAAGAACCAGAATTAAATTTCTTTTTAATCAAACATCTCTATATTATAATCACCGAGTAGATTTCAGCCGGTTTATCTTTTGTGCTTTCGAGTGTGAGAAATATTTCTTTGTTAAACGACGATAAAAAATAGTCTCGAAGAAATCACCGACCATCGAAAAGCTACAATTTTAATACTTTTTTCCAGTAGTTAATCCACGTTGAAAATATTGAAATCTCAGCGGTAACTCGGTGTGGAGTATTTCTTACGATATAGTAATCGAAGCCATTCCTCTAAATTCGTAGAACTCAATTCCGCTTGTCCCCCTTTAAAATGCTCCGATAATCATTTGCAACACTTTCCATAGGTAGCTATGTTTAATCGGAATCGACGCGTCGGTTGGATACATTAGCAAGGAACTTCGGAGACGCTCAAACTCAATTAACGCCAATGTCGGTTTATTAGTGCAACCGCTAGGCAAGGCGGTGCTGAGCTCGCCAAGATGTGTTGCAACCAAGCGCGATGAGAGATTTCGTTCCTTGCGAAACTGTTAATGAGATAACACCAAGTGCTTGGTGAAAGGTCTCGCTGCGATCTCCAAGAGACACCGATCTTTCTGGAAAGTACCTTTACAATATAGTTCTCAGAACGAATATTAATAATCTTACCGGCGAACTGATGTTCGTCGTAACTGGACAATATCCGTTTATATTACCGATCGAAGTGTACTTTTATAATCGATTATCGAGTCACCGTCGATGAGCAATATAAATTCGTGCGATCTATCCGCGATTTTTATTTAGTTTACTTCGTCGTATGATAACACACGAGTAGCGACCATTAGTTTAAAAAAAGAGGTATTGGACTTTCTTCGAATAAAGCGATCGATAGCCTTTCGAAGTAGAAAAAAATATACTTTTCTATATTTCAGTACATCGAAATGTCGATATATTTTATTTATGGTTAAATGGACTGTGAATGTTATATTATATACAAGTTTTAAATATAAATATTACTTTTGAAAAAAATAATCGTAAAAAAAATTAGTAATCTAGGTAATTCGATGAAGGATAATTAATGGCTATATAATCAAATTTTAAACGTAAGAAATTGCCGTAAAAAATACATCGAAACCGCTAAAATTATGTATATTCGATCTTGGATGACGATAAACGAATAATTCGTATTTATAGACTATTCACTTTGTTGTATTCGATTCCTTTATGGTATATTTGATTTTATATTGTACATATTTTTTTATTTTTCATTATCGACAACTTATTTTAAATTATATGTTTTTGTTGGCATACTTACCAAGTATACGTTATATTTTCTATGAGAAATATCTTATAAAATATCGTATCTAGACTTATTTTTCAATAGAGAGATTTGATCTTCTTTAGTATTTTCTTTGCTTTTCGCAAGCTTATGTTTGCGGTAACATCACTTTCTACTTATCTTGAAAACGGTTAAATAGCAGTTCTACTGTAGTGCAGATTTAAATATAAAATCACGAGTAATACAATTTACTATAATAGAATTACAGTAAGCCTAATAAAACTTCTTTCCATGTTTTAAGCTTCTGAGAATATATATTTTTAATGCTATCTTTGATTAATAATATTATTATTAAAACGTATAATCATTGTATAAAATATAAAATTCACTCAAGTTACATAATAATTCAAAATAATTAAAACGTATGCTTTATAAACCGTTCAAGTTACGGACACTACATTTATGTATTTCGTGTATTAACAATTCGGTTCTTACACGTAAATAATAAAAAAATATATTTTTATATATTTAGAAGACAATGATATGAAAAGAAAGTTGTATTTTCGCTCAATCGTATATAAGTTTATGAAATAATCAAAATAAAAAGCTTTATCATTTCAGTTAACGATGATATTGATCCTTAATTGAAAGTTATATTAATTAATGTAACATCGTTATATTGAGCAGCTAAAGAAAATGTTATCAAACTAAAAATTATTTTCTATTACGATTGACTTTTCGTTTGATCGATTTACCTTGAAGTGAAAAATATAAGAATTAGTTATAAATTCATATTTGAAAATTAAATTATTTCAACGTTTTATTTTAAACAACCTATTAGATAAAATTTTTAAATTAATTCGATTAGCAGCATATTTTTCGGAATTCGATATACATAGATTAATAAGTGATAAATATAAAAATTATTACTCTTAATAATAAACTTAAATTATAAATAATTTTATAAATGTTTCTTCTAAAAAAAATTAAATCCTAAATAAACTTGAAATAAATACTTATCTATAAAATAATGAATAATATTTCCAATCTAGGTTAAAGTACAAGAAATCAAATATTTTTATACTTAAATCAATAAAATATTGGCACAAAATATAATAAAATTTTTTCGTAAAATCAAAATATTTATTTCCATCTGAATTTGATAAAAATAAAATATATTAGAAAATCAAATATATTATAAATTATTTAATCTTCTTATGTCATATTTAATATAAGATGAAAAAAATTAGGTATTTCTAGTTTTATAAATTCAAAGGATCAACTACTTGTAACTATTATAAAAAATTACTTCGCAAATGAAATTTTTTAATATTCATCCGATAAAATTAAAAAAAATATTTTTATTTAGATATAAAATAAGCAATCGTAAAAATAATATAATTGATTATCCAAAGATGTCTGGTATATTTATATATATTCAATTAAAATTTGTTGCAAGTAGACGAACTTTAATATTCAATATAATATTTCTTATATCGTCAAAGGTTTACAATCATTTATCATATGTAACTATGTGACTATGAATCTTTATTATTATTTTTTATTCTTGATACTTGTTCGGAAGGAACTGCGACAAATTTTTTACACTTTTCGAATTATTTTTACTATATATCCCAAACATTAAAATCGTAATTATTATTTTTGTTTAACAAAATTAATTATTTCCATTAAAGAGTAAAATATAATTAATTCTGCTATACCCGTCATTCTCGCTTTCAATTATATAAATGTACCCTATTCACTACCAAAGTTACGTAAAAATGGTCATTACCTTCAATTTGATAAGCGAATTAAAATGCCAATTATATACGACACAGTCGTTTTATTTCACTTCTTTCGCATTCCACGTACATTCTTTATTAAAAACGAAATATATTTCTAGGTGAATTTTATGGTAGGAAAATTAATTAGAAAGGCGTAAAGGAACAAAACGCGTGTATCTTAAGAAAGTACCGATTTTAAATTACGCGAATTTTCGCTCCTTTACGAAACATCATTCCACTCAGGCGTTTTAATTATAGGCTCTTTCCCTTCAAAAACGCGGCGGAATTCGATGTAATAAATAACCTTTTAATCATGGCATTTCTTCTATACTTTTGTTGTGAAAAAAAAGAGGTTGCCTGCACAAGACGAAACACAAATTAGCATTGCAAAGGGGTGTCTTATCAGAGTCGAGCAGAATTAATATCTTTGCATATTTCTTTTACAAATAGTAAGGTATATAAGAATTTTATCATATTTTCCAGACATTATTCATTTTATTATTCATTATGCTAAGACCTAGTTAGGAAATAAATATGGATACGAGTAAGGCATTTTTTTATAGTTTCATGTACCAAATATCGAAGTTGTTTGCGGTTAATATTGGAAAATAAGACGTATCCAAAGAAATGTCCAGCATCGTTTCAAAGACGAAGGGAATCCACTGGAAAATGTTTGGCGAACGTATTTTGACGTGCAAGTGGTTTTTGTATTTTTAATTACATTTAATTCACTGCATCGATCGAACGCCGTAATATCCATCGATCGATAAACTAGCTTTAAAATAAAAAATTTTTTAGGTTAAATTGCGTAAATTCACGCTCGCTTTAAAATAAAAATCGAGTATTTTATGCCCGTTTCATTCGGCATTGATACTTTGACATTTTCCATTACGAACTCGATAAATTAATTTTCAGCGATGCTTTTGCGCTAGTGCGAATGTTATTAGTCTGTCGATGCCTTTTATGTATAGTGCCATTTATAGGTACTTCTCTTTTTTTTCTTCGAGCGCGCACAGCCTTATATTCTACTAAAGCTTGACGAGTGACGCTTCACTTTTCACTTCCACTTTTCCTTCCAATCGTACATAATAAATCTTTTAGTTAATGCAACTTTTTTCATCTTCTTGATATGAAATCACCGTGAAAAATGCTTTTTTCATTCGGCAATTTGTACATTTTTATCAACCTTAAAGAATTTTATTTCAAGCGATAATTTAACCGAAAATATTTCATTTTACCCAATTTCATATTATTCGAAAATTATCTCCAACGCTATTCGTTGCGGACTTTTTTTTTATCGGTATTATGTAAATAATTCGATCGGAAACATATAAATAATTAAACGATCGATACGATTCCGATCGAAGAAAAAAAATCGATAGAATAATTTATAAGTTTTTAATAAAATCAGATTCAACCGGTAATAAATATCGAGGATCTTTCGACATAAAATTCGTACGTGATTAATAAAGTATTCTTTATGTAAATAGTTTATTTTTATTTTCTACAGTTTCATTTACCCAGCAAGAAAATATTTTATAAACAATGTAGATAAAATGAATTTTAATCCATTATTTTCTAATTCACTCGGAATACTGATTATGTTATCAAAGTAATAATTCAAATAGAATCGATTCGATCGTCATCGGTTTCGCTTCGTCCATTCGTACTTTTCAGCGTCGTTCGGAGGTTCGTCGCAAAATTTTAATACGTTTTCGTCAAACAGGCATTTGCTTCTGTTTGCGCGTGTAAACAATTGAACGTATAAACAATTGCACGAATCAAAGGATAATGCAGGTATCGCACAATGGTCGGTCGAAACCGTAGCGATTGAATCGACTAGACGTGCGGTGGAGGAAAGAGAAGTCAGTCGTATTACGCAAATCGCATTACGACCGCATTGCCGGATCTTTCGGAGGGTAATGCCATGTTCAACTCTTTTCTCGAGTAATCTCGGTGGAACCATCCTAGAGCCAAAGATAACGCTGAGTAGCTCGAGACCATCGGGTTGTTACTTCCGCAAAATATTTCGCAGAGACCATCGGGGATTGGATACGCAAAGAAAAATCTTTGGCAGATCTACTCTTTGAAGCTTACGGAGAAGCCCACATGGATTTTAGTCGTCTTAAGATGGCTTAAGAGAAACGCGGATTCCATGCACGTGTTTAGGGATCACGATTTAGATGGCTGAATTTTATTCCGTGATTTACGTCGAAGCGTCGAATCGATGATATAAAAAAATATCAACTTGACAGCCGCGTAACGCTTTCGATGGAAAAATGGAAAATAATTATCCTTCTTCGATAACAAACATCAAAAATTAGAGCTACGAAGCAAAATAAATAAAATAAATAAATCCCGGATAAAATTTATACGCGATATTCGCAGTATCTCGGATAGAATAAATCACAAGATTCTAATAAATACTTGTCCTAAGCGAATTCCCATAATCGATAAAATCGATTAAAAGTTTGTTGCTTTCCAGAAAAGTAACCTCGTTCGATTATTTGAAATATAAATATACAAGCTGCGAACGCTATAAGAGAAAACATCGAAATAATTTTTTGTAGCTTTTGCTGCATTACTATGGTAATTAAAGTACGCTCGCAAGATTTTTTACCTCCATCGAGGAGACGATATTTGACCAAAGATATGGATTAATTCGATAAAGTTTATTCGTCGTAGCGATACTCGACTCGCACTACTGGAGAGTCGCGATGGGCTCCACGGATCCCACGGATCCCACTGATCCCACGGATCCCACGGATCCCTTCATCGTAGACTTTGGAGTTCTCATGTCGGTCGCCAAGGGAATTCTCCGAATTGGTTACATTCGTGTGCTTATATTTACGCGCTCGCTTAGACGTATGTACAGAGACCGAAGCGCAAAGCGTCTGCGGAGTCGTCGCTTCTCCCCAGAGTCCCCGAGTGTATACGTCCGACGTCATCCTCGCACCTCTAATGTCCAAGTTCGACGATTCTCTCCGAGCGAGAAACGAATAGACCGAGACGGAAATATGATTCTCATGGCAACGGAAGATAAAATATTGCAAAACCATCCGCGAGTTATTCTGTCCTTCTCGACAAACTTATCTTCGATACATCAATGTTGCTCATAAATTAATGAATATAGTATCTCCTTCGTAGCTGCAAAGTTTGCTTTCAAATTTTTTTATGAATTTCGTCCGTGTGGCTAAAGTGTGTTCGTTTTAGGTGATATATTCGCAAGGTCAAAAAAAAAACCTTCGATGGTTACGTACGAGTAAATTAAATTTTCTTCGAGTAATTTTGTACGTTATTCGAGTCGACGAGTAATCAATTTTTATTTAACGAGCTTTTTAATTTCAATTTAATTTATGAAAATAATTCTTATAATATTTTGCAATAAACTTCAATTTTAGTGTTCATTCGGATTTAGTAGCAAATATAACGGAATAATGTAATTTTCCGTTATAATTAATTGTAATTGAGTGTCGGTAGTTAAATGTAACAAATACCAGAGAAATTATGTGTTAACAAGTATATATTTTTAAAAAATACTTTCGCGTAAAAAAGTATACATGCGTTAAAAATGAGAAATTCTTGAAATTTTTAATACTTTTGAAATACAGCATCAATTTTTTTACGAATATACGCTCTAAGATTAAATAGAAACAATTTTTTAAAACGAAGTTTATTTACATGAATAAACGAATATTAAAGAAAAATTCCTTGTAACTTTTTATTATACTTTATTATAGGCAAATATCTCTATAATTTATCAATTAAAAAGATATATAGTTTTTATTTACATATATCTCGTTTATAGTTCCGTACATTTTTATTATTTTTACAAGTGCATATTTTTATCGCTTAAGAATATTTTCTCTGGATAAACGTACATTTAAAAAGAAAGAACGTTTTAGAAAAATCGATAAAAGTTATATACTCGTGCGACATAAATAAAATATCAAATATATTCACCAATTTTGACATTATTTTTTATTATAATTTAATTGAATTTTTAAAATATTTTTTAACGTATGATTTTAATATTTAAAAATGACGTTTATTCGTTATAATTCGTAATTTCTATAACTTTTTATAAACACGATTTTTTTAAAGTAAATTTAGTACTTTTATCGAATCGGAATAGAGAATAAATTTGAGAATGAAATGCTCGAGTATTCTATAAATAAATAAGCTTTTGCTGCCTAAATTACGAATACAATATATTTTTGTTTCATCTTTTTATCGACGGAAAGCTTCCAAGTACAGCTTATCAAAGTTAAAATAAGTTGGAGTGACGCGCAAATATCTGTCCGCAGGGATACGAATACGAATACGACGGATGTCGGAGGCGGTCGGGCAATTAGTCGAAAGGTAAGATCTAGTTTTGGATGTCTCCGTCGGTTGTCGAACCGAAAGAATTGGCGGAGTTGGAGGTTCGAGGGGTGCGGAGAAACGGGCTCGAAAAAATCACGAAAAAAGCACGAAAAAAGCACGAAAAAAGCGTCGAATGAGAAAGAAAAAGGCTCGATGCTCTCGGCGAAACAAGCGGAATAGGAAAAGTAGGAGGCATTTGGCGCCTCGCGCAGTTCGCGATGCTCGGAACCACATCAAAGCGCGAAGCCGACGCTCGGGCTTTGAGCTGCAGGCCACGGATGGTCGCCCGGCTTTGTGACACTACAGCACCAATATATTCGCGTGGCCTTTCCCCGTTATTATCCTCCCAGAAGCTTCACTATTCAATATCCTTAATTAAATTCAGAAGCTTATTCAGTGAGGTTAATTACAGGGGAAGAGCTATCACCCACGAAGCTGCCTCTATCATTAAACGAGACTTCCTTGGCGTTCCTCTCCACTCCGGATGTCCGATTTTGTCCGATATCCTTCTGCGACGAAATTCGAATGCTCGATACCGTATACAGTTCCACTCGGCGCTCCCTATTCAACAGATCGTACAATGCTCCACTCGGACGTGTCTAAGATTCGCTCCGAGTTCGCTTCTATTCTTACGTTGTGCAATGCTCCTGCGGGAAAGATAATGGAGACCGAACTCGCGACCATCCTACCCATATTTATGTTCGTTCGTACCGAATTGCGTTTTTCGACCGATAATCGAGTCGAGGTACGATGAACGCATCGTGGAGAATATCGTATGAAATATCGCGGGGAATATCGCGTGGAATATCGCATGGAATATCGTTCCATTCGTCCAATACCCTGAAACGTTTATTTGTACGTCGTTTTCGGTGATTATCCGTTGAGTCGTTGTTCGGTGATTTTACGAATAATTGGTGGAAAATGATCGAAACGAGATCAGCGTCGCGATTTCACGCAAAGTATTTTTAAATAGATTCGCTTCGATAAGCAACGCGTACCGTTACGAATTTCAATAATTTACCAACGATTGTAATTTTAAATGGTATTTTTCGAAGGAAAGTAAACGAAACGCCGTCCCATTTTTATTTCGCGTACTCGTCGTAAATTCGAACGATTGCAAACGATGTCGAGCAAATGCAAGTGACTAAGCAAACTAGCGATATTTTCGTTGAATGGCCATTATTAAAAATAGAGTCGTTTCAAGGCTATAAAGTTCGACTTATTTAGAAGAGGATTTAATTTAATTCGAGTATGAAATAATTTAAACGTTTTATAATTGAGGAAGCGCTCGTTCGAATTTCGACCATTTAACGTTTAATTAATCCTCTTAAACATCCCTAATTAAACTAAAACACAATAGCCCAAGAAAGAAAAAGTAACAAGTCGATCTTCTTTTAAAGAAAGAAAAGTAAAACTTTAATAGAAAAACATTAAACCTGGGCAGCCATTACTTCCCTCGTAAAGCCATCCGTCAACAGAAGAGAAGAGCCGTTATAGAAAAGCCCCGAGTAAAAATCGTCGTAGAGCATCTGCAATGGGGCAATCCCTTTAATACATTTACGAAGCAGGAGTATAAAGAGTAGGACCAAATGCGGGTACGGAGGAGGTTGTAACTCGTTTAACAAGGTTGCAGGTAGTCGATCGATCCTTCGTATATATCGCGTGCGAATTCTCGGAGCGACGAGGGACGGTGAGGTGGAGGAGGAGGACGCGGTGGAGGAGGAGGTGGAGGAGGAGGAGGAGGTGGAGGAGGCGGAGAGCATCGAATTGCGTGGCGACGAGGCAGACGGATCCCTTCTCCCTTTCCTCTGCAGAAAGAGGATTTCGTAAAATCGGCTTCCGACACAAGGCGGCAGCCGTCCTCTTCTCCTTCTCCACTTTTCCGCGCTTCAATTTCTCTCTCATTTTCCGAACCCGCGTCTCTTCCTCTCGCTTTCTCCTTCTTAATTTCTCTTTCATTCGCTCCTCCTTCCTTATTTTCCATTTGCAAGCTCTTCGATAACGTTATATACGTTAAGCATTCCTCCGAAGCATACGAGTGCGTTGATTTGTTTTTTTCGTCGCAGCGCCTAATATAAATAACTCCGTGAAAAACGGTATTATTCCTCGTATTCCTCGTATTCCTCGTATTCCTCCTACTCCTCGTGTTCCTCGTATACTCCCCGATTGCGATGGTTACCCGTTCGTCCCCCGGTTTCGCGCGATCGCCTAATCGTATAAAAGACGAATTTCGCCGTAGGAAAATCGATGCTCCCTCGAATCCAAACATCGTTTCGAATTTTCCCGTTCTCGAGTCTCTCGCGCATCTTCGCTATCCTCCCGTTAACGATCGCTCCGAATTTAGTCTGTTTTTCCCAACGCCATAGACGCGGTCCCTGAAATCTCAATTATTCCCTCTTTGTATGTGTACAATATCGCGTCCGAGCTCGTCCGGCTTTCGTAGCCAAATTGCGCGCCGTCACGTTTTGCGGTCTCTCGCTTTGCCGAAATTCGAGTCCCTCCCGAGATACGCACCCTTTTACGCGCTCGTTACGCAATACGTTCAACGTGGCTTTCTTTAGCGCGTTCTCGTTTCATCGAGCACGAAAAATTCATTAAAATGAGCGTTGCAACGCCGCGATGAGATTCGTACGCGAATTTGTGAATCGTGCGCGGACCTTGGCTTTCGCTTACGGTACGAATCTATCAAAGAGTTCGGAGTTCGGTGGAAAACCTTTATGCTCTTGAAAAGCGGCGCGGAAAAAGAGAGACGAAACAAAACTGTCGCGATATTTTTGAGCCGCGTAAGCTTACACCGCTTCGTACCTTTTGCGTACCACACGTTATATGTACTTTGATTCGTTACCTTATTAAGGGAGAATCTTTAAAAAGCGAGTAGATCGAAAGTAAACGTATTTCTAAAATTAAGTCAAACGCGATGTTCGAAGTTAAATATACCCCACGCTTAATAATTATTCAACGTATTTCATTCGATGCGTATTTTGTATTTCGCCAAGTTGAAACGAGTTCGTATTTCAATTTGATACAAAATACATTTTCTCTTCATTTTTTTAATTAAAGTTTAATTATAACGAACAGTAAACCATCGACGTTCCATCGCGGTGAAATTTTTAAGTAACGTACTTTCGACAGGTACGAATGTTTCGTCTCTTTATTTTCCGAACCGAAAAGGAAGGTAATAATTTGTCAACCGATCGATCGCGGAGGGCTCGACTAAAATTCAAACTTAATAAAAAAATGAACGAAAAAAGAGTATGAATTTTCGGGTGAACGTACGTGTAATTTTAGGCTTTGAAATAGGGCGAACGGCCAACCTTTTACGTTACAGAGTTACGCTAATGTAATTCAAGGTACGTCCATTTAGAAAAAAGAGTAAAACTAAAATGACAACAGCCGAATAATGTCAACTGTGCTACATTATTAAAAATCCTTAATTTAAAAAAAGTTTCTCGCTATTACAAAATTATTCTCCATGTTCGCTATTTATAGAAGGTAACGAAACGGAGCTAAGATAAATGTCATCGTTATACTTTGCTAACGTGTAACGGTAATTATCCAACTCCGAGTTTCGTCAAATTTCATAAATATTTTCAAAAATTTTGGACGCCGGTAGTTTCGCGATGGAAATAAAAAATTATGCAAAGGAAATTCGCGTTTAAATTTTCATCGAAAACGGTGAATCTACAAACTAACGTATCCACGGCATCTTAAAGAAGACGTTTATAGTTTGAAAAAGTGGAAGCGCAGCGAGGTTTTTGCTAATTTATCTCGATCCACAATTTTTCGAAATAGCCGGTCCGGAACAAAAAATAAATGACTCGGTCGAACCGGAGCTCCTAGAATACACGGAAACCGAAGCACCGAAGTACCGAAGTACCGAAGTACCGAAGTACCGTAGTACCGGAGTACCGGAGTACGTCGGAGCTCCCGGTGTAACGACGCGAGGATATCACTCGTTTTTTGCGAGCCCGGGTCGAGTCTTGTTTCCGTTGCACTCCATTCCTGGACAATAGTGCAATTCTTCCTCCTTTTCTTTGGAGGAGCTCGAGTCGGCACCGCCGAGACGATAGTTTGGACAAGTCGCTAAATGGGAGCCTATCCATCCGTTCGCTCGAGAGGCGAAGGAGAAGAAGTCTCCCTTTCGATTCCTTTCGGCGACTGAAGGGCGAGGGGGAGATTCTTTTGCAAATACATTAGGGGCTCATTGTTGCCAGTCGAGGTTCGAAGCTCTTTGCGCGTCCGAGAGCTCCGAAGAGGAAGAGGAGGAACAGGAGGAACAGGAGGAAGAACAAAGTGCTGGCTCGAAGCGCCCTTTTACTTGCCCAGACAGATGTTGATCGTTGTCGTTCGACAATTTTCTTTGGCTTTTCTAAATATGTTGGTCCATTCAATGGCATGCAGTTGGTTTGGTTCTTCGATGAAACCGTCCAGGAAAATGACTCGGGATTTTTTTCAGTCTTAAACTACTTTATCCTGACGTTCTTTGCCTAAGGAAATAACAACCTTTCGTTACATTTATCGTATCGTTCGTTTTCCTAATTTATTTCGAACCTTATTTTTTATAAGCGTTCCGTGCAAAATAATATCGGTTGTACGTGATAAGTTCAATGTTTAATTAAAAAATTCACGTTATTGTAACGTGTGTTTGGTAACGTACATCAAATTAATCTTCATATTATTTAGTTATTTTAAAAATTTGGTTTTGAAAAAATGGTTAGCGAAGTATACGTTTCGTGACGTTAAGAATGGTATTCGTATTATCAGTGATGCCTTTTTTGCGAAGCCACAGGCACTTTATATAATTAATTTAATTTAATTCAATTTAACTAATTACAATTTGATAATCTAGAGTATTTCTAATGACATAAAAATAAATATTAAATTGCTTTTTGACACGAATATTAATTTAAAAAGTAATGATTTGAAATTCTTGAGTACAATTTAAATTAAATTTCAAAATTTAGGAGAGATAATAGGAAATTAATTTTCAGTTGTAACGAATTTAACGAAAAGTATTGTAAATTATTCTTTGAACGGAATATTTTGCTACTGAAAAATCGAACATACGAAAAAAAACCAAATCTTGATTCTTATACAAATAAAACGTGGCTTCTTTCGGTATAACTTTGCTAACCTTTTATACTCGCGATATCAGCGCAAGTATAAGAGGGATAATCAAAACTTTGTCAAGATGCTATCTTCCAGCGAATTAAGGTAGAGAAAATAAATATGTTTTTATGATTGACTTAGAAACGTTGTTTCAAAAGTTTTCGAGGTCGGTAATTATGAATCTAAACTTAAACTAATATTTTTTAAATTATAAATCAATCTTATGTAATAAAATATGCGATCAAGGGAAACAGCGATAAATCGAACTTCGATTTCAGGAAAAAACTTACTTCCTAAACTCTATTACACTGTTCATTATTTATATTAAAATATACTAAAAATCTATATCCATAATTTACCTTGGATAGCTGAATTTATTTTATCTGTACTAATACGATTATACATAATATTTATATTTATATGCGTTAACCATTAATATTTATCTGAAATTAATTTTTAAATTATAGTTTTTCGAATATTTATTTCGTACGAATTCCAATATTTTTAGTCTTAATATCTAGATTCATCGATATATTTTTTTCGAATATTGTATTTATCATAATAAAAAATAGTTCCTTTAAAATTCGTTTACTTTATTCCTAAAATTTGTTTTAACTTATACGAATTTAAATACTATCTTATTTTGTAAAAAATATTTACAACTTTTAATTTTGCCAACAGTTTTCTTATAAATTTAGTATTCAGAATATAATATTAACGTATCTATAAATAATTCTCTATTAAAATTCATATACCGTACAATTTATATATGTAGGTAAAATAATTATAGCAGTAATTTTAAAAATAAAATTTTTTTCACTTTTCATAAAAATGTAAAAAATCTTAACGCGGTTTTTAAAAACGTATATAACTTAAAACTAACTACTAAATTAAAATTAAAATTGATTTCGTAGTTATTGATAAATGTTATAGAGTTTTCTAACATTTTATGAGATTGAAAATAAATAAATATAAAATAAAATTCGTAAATATTAGAAATACGATACAATTTCATATCGTAAAAGAGTAATAGATATTTTTATTCTTTTAATTAGTTGTTTACAGTAATAATGAAAAAATAAATTATCGTGAAAATGGGTTAATCGGAATTGATTTGTTTCTGTTTTATTTAATTTTTTTTATAATTATTTTATATTATAACTGTTATTGTTTTTTATTTTACCATTACAATGTTCGGTACCTTTGGTAACTTTTTTAATTGGCTTCCAGCTGTTTATAATTATAAAAGTCTAAAATAATGAAATTTCTTCGATAATTACAGAAGTAAATCTTTGACAAGAAGTACTTTTTAAAGAAAGGGTAACGCTATTACAAAGTTTATATTTCTCAATGTAACAGAAATTATCTAGCTTTCATTATTAGTAAAAGAAATAATTCACCTTAAATAATTCAAATGTGTCGACTGAGAAAATTAACTCGTTGGAGTGAGTCCAGGGGAACATACCTTAAAACCTTATCATCGGAAGAAACATTAACCAAGACATCGCAAAATCTCTACAAGATGTTGAAGTATTTGGCGTAATAAACAAGCGGATAGAGCATCGGGAGGAGAAAAAAACAATCTTGATTCAGTCTGGAAGAGGAAAGATTTAAAATAAGGAAGGTCGGGAGCGATAGAGGAAAGAGAAGCTCGGAAAAAGGCCGGGAAGAGTCCAGCGGGCGTAAACCGGAGCTGCCGTGAATGGCGGGCACTTACTTAAGCAAATGCCACTATTCGGATTAAGTATTTGTTCTAAAAGCCTAAGGGAACGATGAGGGAGTCGGCGGGTTGTAAAATTCTCCCCCACTTCCGCACCTGCTCATCGTCGGGTTGTTGCACCGCTGCGGCGGTCTTCTGGAAACCGGAAAATTCCCGGAGAATTTAACTCTTGCTTCAGCCGGAAATGCTTGCTTTTTCCGGTTATACTTTGGTACTTTGGGAGAAGCTCGTATTATGTACTCGAGGCTACTACGAGAAAGAAAATTTCTTATTTTCCATCTGGCTGTGAAAATACGAAAATATATATACCCGTATCTATCGTATCTATTGCATAATTTTTAGTTAAGCGATCCGTGAAATGGTTCGACTCTATAATTTCCAACGATCTTTTTATTCGAGAAAAGAACATCGACGCTTTCTTTAGTAACGCTTACTCGTATATCGTCATGTTACGCTTTGCACAGTTAAATACTTTTGGTAATTATTTTATAAGACGGTCTTCGTTGCTAAACTAAACCGATCGGAGTTCCTCGAAGGTGCCGAACGTTTAAAAAAGAAATTTAGCCACGACGAAATTCTTTATTCCAACTAGTAAACATAGTGCAGATGTTGTAAATTTTCGTGTAAAATTGAAACCTGTTTTTTACGGAAATTTTAAGTCGTATTCGTTAGTTTTCGGTGCAATGGTAACAGTATCGGTTCGTCGATTGCATTTTGTTCCGTATCTCTCGAATTCTATTTTGCGCGCGTAGCGAGGAGAAAATTTAGTAGATTTCGCTTCGATCGAATGATATATCGCGGATAGAAAAATAATTCGCTACGACGTTTTTAGGGGTTTGATTTTTTCGCGTATCGATAAATCGTAAAATATGCTTGTGAGATAATGAACGAGCTGAAAAGAAGTAAAGGAAAGATCCTTTTATCCGATTTGCATACTCGTATTTTGATCGCGAGGTGGAATCGTAGAAATCGTCACCCGTTAGTCGGCAAATAGCTCTCAAATTTTTTTAGCTCTCCATATACATTACTGTAACTGGAAATTTGAGAAGAATGAAAATTACGGGAGAGAGAACGAAAATGACGAAAGTGAAGTTCTCGATGAGAAAAAAGAGGAATTTTGCCGAGCTCAATTTTGGAAAATCCGATGGTTTTTTCCTTCGCTCCTTATTCCCCTATCCCAACCCTCAGGGTTGCGATTCATTTGAGATTCCAATTAAGCATTTTTCGCGCTTCTGGGATGAATGGCGCTGGCCGTACATCTTTTGGGGTAAGAAAAATATAAAAACCTTCGATGTTTCTCTTTTATTTTTATCGTTTCTTTTTATTTTTTTAGAGGTCTGCCGGGTTATCGTGCTCCGGCACGGAGGTCCATTTACCACGCGCCATTGCGAAATTACCGTCTGCTTTCAGCGGGATTAAGAATCGGGTTTAAGTGCCGTTTCGAGGCATTGCCGCTCATTTTCACATGCTACCGTTCCCCATGGTTAGTCGAGTTACTGCTTTTTCGATACTGATTCAAACGAAGTAAAACAGTAACGTTTAAGATATGACTTCGATGCAATCAAAAAAATCAGATTGAAATAAAGTTCTTGCCTGTCTACGACATCATAACACTTTTATCTAGTTTATATCGGCATTCGTCGCGATTTTCCGAGATTTTCATGCATTATTTAAATTTATATTATGTACCTTGAATATATCGAGTAGGAGCAAGGTAAATTCTGTATAGTTTAAGAACGGTAGAAAACAAACTTTATCGTGTATCCGATGTATACCAATAATATAACCAAATGGATAAAGATTATTTCAGTTTTATCGTTATTAAGGCGACGATAATTTAAAAACGCGAAAAAGTCATTATTATTTATATTTGCTCCGTATATTTATTACTGGTATGAAATTATATCGAACTAAAAATTAATTCAATTCTTTATTTATATCCTTAATAATATATTCGTTTCAGTTTAATTTATAGACGTTTTACGTCTGAATCGTTTATTTATTTCTTTTACAGATTTTTGATTTTTAATTATAATTACGTCGTATGAAAATAATGATATTTACGATAAGATATTTAAGAATAAAATTTATAAAGTTTGTAGGATATCGTTAACGAAATCGATAGAGTTAATGGTTACAAAATAAAGTTGAAATCAAATCGAATGTAACGTAAAAAGAATAGCAAATAAAAAATATAGCCTTTCCGAATATTCGTATTAAATCTCGAATATCCGTGCAGATGTAATACGACGTCTCGTATATTCTTAATATATTTTATATTGTTTGTATACGTTATCAGATGACTCGAATTAGGCGAATGAAATATATTTCCAAGGTTTACACTTACGAAATAATTTTATACCCCCTAATTTTACTTACCAAAAGTGCGTGAAAGTTAACGTTCGGTGTAAGTTTCTTTACTCACGGTGCAAGGATCGTGCCAATTTTCGCCTGTGTTGACACTCAAAAGTGAAACTTGAAAGAACGGAAAGAAGCGTATCAGAAAAGTCTATTGAAACATCGCATCATTCGGTGGACATATCAAACTTTCCGCTCGCATTTGTCACGTCTCATAGGCTATATATTTATCGACGTCGTATATTATTTGTTCAGGACGCCAACGATGGCTGGGAATTTCGTAAAAAAGAAAACGAAATACGCGTTGAACTAAAAATCTTGTATACGGTCTCTTGCAGCGCCCACTTCATATGTCCGTAGTCGTCGACATTTGGACTTTATTAGATCATACGTTGCTCTCAATTTGATTGCAGGAAATCCGATCCTCCTTTAGCTCCGAGAAATTTTTTGTTCCGGAAGAAGCTGAGAAACTCCGTTCTACCACTGTAACTAAGGTATTACGCGAAGTCGATTTTTTCCAAGTCTATTTTTACTCTAATATTACTTAGGCGACTTTTTCAAAACTCGTCGAATTTAAAGACAATTTTTACATCATTTTTACATCTGTTTATCGAGTTCGTTAATTAAATCGATGTATGTTACGTTCAGGATTATAATTTATTTTCTAAAAGTAAAATCATGAAAAATTATGTGTTTTCATATTTTAAATATACATGTACATTCTTTATACAAAATTTGCGGATATCCAAATAATTTTCATATATTTTTAACGCATTGGTAAATCTTTTTAGATTTAGAGGAGTAATTTTTTTCTTCAAATTTATATTCTAATGTAAGAAACTTTGATTTTATATTATCAACCGTTTCTAAATAAATGTGCTAAATAAATGTGCTAAATAAATTTCTAAAAAATTTAATTTCTTACAAAATCTATTTCAAGTACTTATTTATAAGCTACTTGAAAAGATCATTATTTATTTCTCTACATTTTCTTACAGCTTGAAAACTTTTATTTTTCGATTATTCTATAAATACTTTATAACCTATTTTATTTCTTTTTCTTCTTTCTGCATAACTAAAATATGCTAATTAACGTAACATAATTTTCAACGGACGATTCTTTAAAAATCTTAATATATTATATTTAAAAATTTATGACACCAAATAACATTTTTTAATAAAAATTATTATTATTTTTTAATGTTCTCATTATATATTTTATTAAATCGAATAATTACGGTAATTTTCAATAAATTATATTTTAATACAATGTACTTATATATTTTATTGATACAAGAATTATTTAAATTTAGTTTTCTAAGAAAAAGTATTTGTAAAAAAATTTATTTACATTATATTGTAGTAAAATTTCAATACTTCTGCATTATTTAATTTTTAAAATTATATTGAATAACATTTATTATAATACAAATATAGGATAAATTCAGAAAGTATAAAATATATAGAATTGTTAAATTACAGATTTCAGCTAACAACATTGATATATTATACGTTCGAGACTATTTTGTTAATAAAATATAACCATAATAAAATGTCGTAAATGAAAAAATTCATGGTTGCACATATTAATACCTATAAAAAATTTTTTATCCTTTTATCCTTACGATAAATGTTCTGTATTTACAAGTTAGCTTTTCCGAAATCTACAGATAATAAAAATTCATAAAAATACAAGCTTGAATAATTCTGGTATTTTTAATTAAACCAGAATTGGTCTTATAATACGATATTTATTTTATATAATACGTAATTTGTTACAGTTGTTTACAAGCTTAATTAAATAACCAAAATAATATGCGATGTCCATACTATATTCTTGTTATCCATAGCTTCTGTATTATCATTGAATTTGTCAATTTCGGAATATCGGTCGGTTAAAAATTTCATTGCAAAGAAGATTATTTGGCTTGTGTAGAATTCGACAAATTGAAACCCAATACTCAATTTTCAATAAGGCTGGATTGTTTCAGAGTGTTAGACCATTCGTTACTTTTTAAAAAAGGATTCGAGAATAAAAAGGAATATTTAAATAGAATATTTAAACGAGTATCTTATTTTATGCAAGTGGTTATTATGCGTTTACTTATAATAATATAAATTTATCAATTACTCATTCTCTGGTAATATCATAAAATTTATCAACGCGCGATATTTTTAATTAGTATAAAATGCGCAGTCTTCGGCTTTAACAGTTTTAATCGCGAATTTTAAATATTGAAAATTTAAATTATACGTTGTTTGAAAGAACTCGATCACTACGTTATACAAACGAATAAATTTTCATTTTCGTATAAAATTAGTTTTATATTTAAAATGTAACACACAAATTATTTCTAACTATTCCGTACCTTTTTTATAATAATAGTAGTAATAATAATAATAATAATAATAATAATAATAATAATAATAATAATCGAAACATTAGAATTCGTAAAATTGACAACGTTCCGTCATATTTTATCTGCGCTGTTAAATTTCAATGTTTATTTACACGAGTGGAAAACATTTTTATTTTAAATATTGGACGCTAAAAAATAAAAAAGAATCGTATTTTTAAACAAAAGAGTATATTCGCAAATAGGAGACGCGTAAATCCGCCCGAATGTACCATTCGAGTATAACATAAATTTTATCGATTAAAATAAAAAGAAAAACAAAAAACATAAATGATTCGAACATATATTTATCGATAAAAAGTCATCGAGAAATAGAAGATTCGAAAACATCGTCGGAGGGAGAATTCAATAATCCAAAACGACGATGGCACTTGACCACGTCCAAGCGGCCAAGAACATATTACGCGTTTCGTTGATGTAATTTTCCCGAGGAATCGAGCGATCGAGCCGACCGGAGTATAGTCTAGTCAATCAGCGCACGTCCACTCCACGCCTGTGTTTCTTTAGCCTCGAAATTCATCCCGCCTCGGTTTTTTCGAGCGAGAAAGCTGCAGGAAAACAGGATCCCCCGGACTTAGGTTACTCCGTTGGTGGAGTTTTTACTACCCAGTGCAGCAAATTGACGACTGCGACGACTACGAGCGGCCCAAACGAAGGTATTTGTGGAGTTTATGAGATTTCAAGGGCTCCGTCTCTCCTATCTCTTTATATAACGGAGTTCTTCTCTTCCCTCTTCCAGCTTCCTCGGCCACCATCTCCCGAGCTCCTTCCGCTGCAGCCAGACCCTCTCGCCCCTTAATCTAAAAGTGCTGACAAACCGCGAAACTTTTGCCACCGGTGAACAAACACGAAAATAAATCGATGCGCGTGCCTTCCTCTCCGCCTCCCCCCCCGTCATCCCCCTACCCCGTCCCCCATATACCCCCGCCGTCATCCTCCCTCCACTCCCTCGGTTTATATTCAAACTTCCGCGCAGAGTTGCGCTCGTAGGTCTTTACTCGGCGTTTGCTCCATTCTTTCTCCCGCTCGATTTTTTACGCTGTGCTCTTGCCTTTTCCTCCTCGTCGCTGTTTTTCTCCGTTCTCCTTCTTCGAGCTTTCGACTCGAGCTGCCTGGGCACTTTTTCACTTTGCTTCCGATTAATGCGCGACGCCAACTCGACCCACGTACACTTCGCTACCCGCGATGATCCTTTCTTTTACGCCTTCCATTACCGCATCCGACCTTTTCACGCGGCGGAGGATCGCCGCCTAAATTTACGATTTATCTCGCGCAACGCGTTCGACCGTTCCCGTAGAAAACGTTCCCGCGAGAAAAACTTGGCGGCATCTCCCGAGCGAATATCTCGTGATTAACGGATCGCACGAGTACATTTGATAAGTAAATTCGACGCGTTGGTACAACAAGGCTGGAAACCGAATATGCGAGTAATTCGTTCCAAAATATGCGGAATCGTTCGCTCGTGGCTCCTTGGACTAAATAATCACTGGACTAAAATCTCCGAACGTGGAGTGCAAATAATTAACGCGTGTTGATGACTCGCGTAATATCCGTGGAAGCGGAACTCAACGTTCCTTCGAACGAACCGCATACTTTTATCGCGTACAGCGATCTTCGTAATGTACCTTGCGCGTTCGGACGTAGGTACCAAGGCTGCGAACTCCACTTTAGCGAACGCACCGAGCCTCGAATACCTCGATAAAAGCGCATACCTTTAAGCGAAGCCCGAGTAGTAGTTGTGTCGGTGCGTACGGACGGACGGGTTGGGTTCGCTTACGCCGAAGCTCGAGCGAAGGAAGGACGGACTCGAGGCGACGTATCGCGTGTCGGAGTAGAAGATGGAACGAGAGGGTGGCCGAGCCGAGGGAAGGACGGGAAGAGAGTTGCCGCCTCGACGAGAATTGCCAGAGTAATTAAATTACGAACGCTCAGGCTGCGGTCGGAAATAATTTGGCGGCTGGTAGCTTTCTCGTATTTGCCTTTATCTCTTGTATTCTCCGTTTCCTCTGCTTTCCGGTAGCAGCTTATCGGTCGGCGACAGAATTACGAAACGAGGACGAAGAGGAACGAACGAGCCAATGGAGCCGAGGCAGAGAGAGAGAGAGAGAGAGAGAGAAAGGCGTAAAGTACGCGAGACTTCATTTTAACATAGTTCTTTACTCGTTTGCTGCGGTTGCGTGTACGAGAGAGTTCGATGTGATCGAAGAATTTTGAGAGAGTTCCTTTTGAAATTGCGTTGCTCGTGGAATCTATCGGGCCCTTTTTTATTTAAGAGATGCGCTGCTATCCTTTCGAACGACTTTAATTTAGAAATAAGTAAATTTGTTTGCGAATGTATCGGTGGAAAATTAAAATAAATTTTTTACTCGCTGCGAACGCGAAGCTTTTCTCCACGACTATAACTTGTAACGAATAAAAATCTTAGTAACCGAGATACATCGAAATATTCGCAGACGTGAGATACGATTTTGATTTTCTAGTTTTCTATCCTTCGACAATTTAGTAATACCGATGCGGAACTTGTAAAAAGAAACTTCTTGGTAAAAAAAACTCGAAGAAAACTAAGGTAATTATTCGCGTCACGTTGAAAAGATTATTGTTTCTTTTATTATGACGCGAGGTAAACGATAATGAAACGAAGATGGCGGGTAACGTCGAAACATAGAATAAAATAAACACGAGATTTGCTTACCTTGGTTACTATTTGAATACATTTGTATCCGGTGCGCACACGAATGTACCGTTAATTGTGAAATCGACGTACCGAGTTTGACTCTCGTGGAAAGATGGAACAGCAGACTCTTAGAAGAGTCTAAGCTGTCACGCGACAACTTCCACCCCTACCGAATAAGGATTGGCTTTGATTGTACCGACGTTAATCTTATTCCGAGTGAATTGTATCAAAGCGTTCCATCTTGTGGTCTCCTTTATTGTTATTACGTCTTTCGTTACTGTACCTATCTTTTTCGATAAGCGCGATTCCATGGATTTCGATTCTGCGTTTAAATTTAAAAAAATCAGCGAATAGCTATCGAATTTCATTAAGCGGAAATTTCGTAATATTTCGCTTTTTATACGTTGTCTCAACTTCGCTTATATAAATATTGGATTTGATTTGCAAAGTGTATCGATTAACATTTTTGAAATTCTATTATTCGAATTTTATTTTATTTAAGCTTCGATTATTTTTGCAGATTTTTCTCGTTGGACAAAACGATATCGTTCAAATTAAATATTCCTTACTTTCATCGAACAGAATCTCATTAAACTCATTGTAACGTTTAATCGAAATTATCACGATTAAAAATTTATAGTTGCCAAGTTTGAAACTGTTCATTTATTTTATTATATATTTTCATTTATGACGTAAAATTGATCGACCGCGGTAACAAATTATCAAAAATAATAAATTTTATACGTATACGTATAAAATGAGTAGAAATATTCTAAAATATTTTGAAATACATAAGTTTTTTTAATTTAAAAAATCCGTATTTAGTATCTGAAAAATTGAAAACGCATTTACGTATGAAAGTTTGGCGATAAAGATAATTGATTAAAAAGATAATTGTTCTCGATACGATAATTCGAAATCAATAATTTTACATGAAAGCAAAGTACAAAAACTAAGCTGTGATACATCATAAAGCTTAATCCTGTAGTTGTTAGCTACCTAACCTATAACGAGTTTCAGAGTACTCTTTTTCGAACGTGTCGAATTCAACATCAAAGCTTTACTTTCTAAAGAGAATTTTCTCTTTTAGCTCCTGCGAAACGATTAATTCTTTCCCTATACTGCGCTGTTCTATTAAACTTGTCATGGCGGAGGGTTGAAAAAAACTAGGATCGGTCAATTAATTGCAACTTTCCTGCCCAAAAGTATATATATCTAAACGAGTGTTTTCTTTCATCGAAACTAATTTCAATATTGATGGAGCTAGTGATTTATGTGAACGTATCTATTACATGTTATATAATTAAAGTACTTATCGATTTTAAACTGTCACAAATGAAAAGTTATGATCAAACGTGGAGGATGAAATAGATATTTTCTTAACAAAAAAGTTAATTAATGATTTTATCTATAATAATTATTTTTCTGGCTTTGTATCTTCATTTATTTAATTCGTTACTCGCAAAAGTATGAAAATATTTGCTTAACGATTGAACTTTATATTTATATTAAAACCCTTTATAGTCCATGAAATCAATTCTAATTTTTATTTCGTCCGTTAAAACTCTTACAAAAATTTATTCGACGTAAATCGGTATTTTACGAAAACTATTCTGGAATAACTTGTAACGAAAAAATTTTTACGATATTTTTATTACGATATACAAAAATATCTCGTACCGTTTTCGTGGGGTTGTTATTCGCGTAGTATCGATACGCAAATACTATACACCAAAATGTTACCAAATAAATTTTAGAAAACATTGCCTCTTTTCACAATTTTCCATCTGACCATCATTTTAGAAATTCGTCTATTAAGTATCAAAGATTTTAAAGATTTTTAAGATTCGACCTTTATTTTACTCGTATCTCGATGAGAATAATGCGAAAAATATAGTACTGATCACTATAAAACGTAATAGTAAAATTTATTTGCATTAGTTATCATTGCTCTTATTTAATTTTCTATTTATTTTCAAAAATACATAGTCATTAATTATACTTTTGGTAATGAGAACATATTTTGTTCAATCAGATTTTATAAATATATTATATTTCTTAGATAGAAAACATAATTAATAAATTATCAAATACATTTTATCACAATTAATATTTCATCAAGATTTTCTACTTAAACAAAAAACAGCTTATTTAATCCATATAAAAATAAAATAAATAAAAATATTCACAAGAGCCTAAAGAAATCACCGAGATACCATGAGTTTGATCTATCGACAATTTACATAGTTATCAATGCTAAGATACTTACATGGTATTTCGATATTATACGATTAACAAGTGCATACATGTTTATCGTATTCTTCTGTACTTCTTATATCGAATTTCATCCAGCATAATTTCGTTATCATATCGTTTTTCCGATTTTTTTCTAATAAGTTGACTCGATCACGACTATAATGATTATAAAATTAATGCTATTCGAATACTGTACAATTTATTAGTATTCGAAAGAAGATTAATAAAATTCGTATTACATTTAAAGACCGCAAGATATAAATTTTGAATTCGAATTTGATTTTATTACTTGTAGAATTTAAATAAGCGTAAAACGTGCATATAATTGATTTGTTCAGAAATTTGAATTTTTAGATACGATTCGGTTGTTTATCGAAGCGGTAATAAATAGGATGATGGATCAACATTCCAAAGACTTTCGATAACGTTCATCGTGCATGACACGCGATTTTACAGTATAATAGATTCGGTAAATGTAAATGACTTACGGATTTTCAAACGAATTTTCAAACGAATTTTCAAACGAATTTTCAAGCGATAGGTTTTAAAATGCAGGCGACAAGGTCGAAAAATGTTTATTTTGTGATATTTTTCTTCTTTGGTGTAATGTAATATGTATGCATCCCATACTTTTTCCTCTTCGTTCTAATTAATAACCATTTGTTTATATTTGAAAAGGAAATCTCGATATTTTTGCTTTAAATATCGTTGGGAACAAATGGAAGAGTTACCGAAAGAAGAAAACGATAAATAATGAGTGGATCATCCATAATGAAGCTTATTGAAATCTCTAGCTGCGAGTCTCGATGCGCACGTGCTACGATTTCAACGAGTCTCTTGTCATCGATGATGCCCCGACCGTTCGATCCGAATGATTCAGCTGATGAAGTTGGACTGTTCGCAGACGGAACGTGGAACGAATTCCAAGTGTTTGTATACTCGCACACAAAAGATCGAATGCTCGGTATTATACGATATTAATGTCTGCGGTCGCGAGTGAGTAATTGAATAACAATAAATTTGCGTCAGCGAGGCGCACGCAGTAAACATGCGTATGTACGTAGATGGAGAAATTTCCTCTCGGTAGCCGCAGAGATCCACGAATGGCCCGCAGCTATGACCTCGGCATATTTCATAATCGCAATGTAAACTGGTTTTCACTATCCCCTTTTCAATATATATATATGGCTGGGTGTGTGCTTGTATATTATACGTATTTTGTGTATAAATTTTATACGTATAAAAGCATAAGTATTCCAAGTAATCTAGGGCCATGAGTATACGGTCAAAACTGAATATTCTGCATGTAATCAAGAGAGAGAAAGATAAACAAAATCTTCAAAGTAACGCTATATAATGATATTTTTTAATAAATATAATTATGGTTACATTATTTTTAGGTTTTCTCCTTTCGGTTCAATAAACTGTTTTTATAATATGAGAATTATTACATTATAACCAACAATTTTACGTTCATCGATAAGTTGGGGTTTAGTTTATACGTATGCCGTTAAAATTATACAACTCCATTCTTATATTACGTATATTTTCTTTGAAGATGAAACTTTGGTTCAAAAATAAAAAATCTGATACAAACATATTTTACGAACTCGTTTCACGAATCTTTACGCAAAAAAAATTCTTCCGATTCGTATATAATATTCAAATTATCTAATATTTTTAAACGTAGATGTCGATAAAATAATAATAAGAAACAGTAGTAAAATAAACGAATATAATTAATTTGTAAATAATATTTACATTTCAGTTTTAGATATATGAGATTTTAGTTTGCAGATACAATATTACGAACAAAGTTTATCCATCTATATGTTATTTTATGTTATTATATGCGTATTATTAAATGCGATATTTAGGAGTATATATAAATCGAAGATACTAAAGTTATATATATTAGTTTATCTATCTTATAAATGATTCAATTTTAATCGTATATTTTAGTTATAAATATATTACATAGTAAATGTAATCATTGAAAATTTCAGTATTAAATCTATATTTGGGTTCGTTTAAATATCATCCGTTTAAATAAAATTTGTTTACGCGCTTTGTAAAATTTCTTTACAATGAATCAATGCAAATTTAGACGGACTGCATTAACAAATTTGCAAAGTAACGCAAAATTTATAAAATTAATAATATTTTTAATCATTTTGATATAATTCGATAAGATTAATAATTTTAAAAGTTAACAGTCCCTTTTTTTTGCCATGTAAATAAACGAATCCATGTAAAATAAATTAATCTTTTACGGAGATTAAATTTGAATTTCGTTTAAACACTTTTTAATTGGACATTTCATTACGTATACTTGACTCGGTAAACGAGACTATAAAAATAATTATTATTAAAATTAATACCAAAGGAAAACGTATAATTTTTCCTATCCGCAACACTGACGAGAGTCACGAGACAATACGATCGTCATCGGTAAGAGCAGAAAATGCGCGTCACGAAATGGTCGTAAACCGAATGACTCCCGAAACACTTCCTCGATAAAAAATAGCAGAGCTTTCAAGAGATGCGCGTGTCCCGTGCGAAATGATTATAAATGAAGCAATCCGTGCCACTGTAAAGTAAGAAGAATCGGAGACGATGCCAAGAGTTAGACGCACGTATTTACAACCTTGCGGAAATTGGAACAGTTCAGCAATTCGCCCTTTTCCGTCTCGAAATCAACTAAATGATCATGATTCTCGAGCGGTAATAAAGAAGAACGTGGCTTTTCCAACGATAGAAATTTTATAATATATTTGGCAAATATTAGCTAATAAATATCCTGCATTCGAAATATATATTCCAAGCAATGTAATCCTTTTTCCGAGCATTCGATGAAAAACGTAGCATTCGTATAAAATCAATTGTCGAAAATAAAGGTGCAACTTACTAAATAAAGGAAGCAAAGATCTTACGGGCGCCATTCTTTGACGGCCTTTTGGATTTACTTATGCATACGTATAAAATCTCTTTAACGCATTACATCATTTTAATGTACGCGATAAAATTAAAATTGCGGAGTTTCCAACAGATACGAATACATCGGTATTAAAAATACGTACGTTTAATTAATACTTGGCGCACGAATCATTTCCGCGATAATAACAACGACCGCGTAAAACTTAGACCGTAACGATCAACGATCGGATATTCGTCCTCCGAACCTCAAAATCCAATCCTTCGCGTTAAATTTCCTACGTGGAAGAAAATACGCGCCAGAATCTCGAATATTGAATTTTTGAAGAAACCGAGGCGCCTAAGGAAACTTGCAGGATTATAAGCGGTGCCGATAAATTTGAAAATAATCATAGCCACTTTTCGATACGTAATCTACGGCACTCCTTCTTAATCGAGCCGAAAGAGGAGTATCACGAAGGCCGAATAAACAAAGTTCGCTTCCACTTGGAACACAAGGATTTCCCCTCGTGACTCGGAGTAAAGTAATGCCTTTTCGGTGTATCGCCTCGCAGCATCGCAGCCTCGCAGCATCGCAGCCTCCAAGCCTCGGTCTCATCGTTCACCGAGTTCAGTTTCACCGCTGGATGATCGAGTCATTCCAGCGAGTCGCGCGTCGCTACGATTTATCGCCTCCCCCGCTGTTGTATACGGTTAGTATTTGCTCGAACCCCTCCTACGCACAACCGAGCGAGGAATTCTCTCGCTGGAGGCTTTTCTTGCCGCTGGATGAAGTTCTGCGCTTTTGACAAATAGCCGGCAAATATTTCGCGCGTGCTTGTTTTATTCGAGATAAGGCGGGAATTAGGACTTGCTGGATTTTGAAGCGACGTCAACGTTCAACTTTTCTCCATTCAAGCAAATTTCTCCCGGAGCGAAAAGCCGATTTTTTCCGAGACTTTTATTTTTCGCGCTACCAATTATTGTCCTCCGCTTAGCTGTTCAGTTTTAATGTACGCGTGTGCGGAAGATAAGAAACGTACGAATGTACGAACGAACGTCATTAATTATATATCGATAATTCAATATTTGCAAAAAAATTATATTAATTTGTACTGTAATTATATTAATTTGCGGATATAATTTATACTTTGCTTTAATTCTAATTTGTTATTTTATTTGTTACAGGTAAGTTTCGTTTGCATTTACTTATCACCGAATCATACCGAGGAATAATGTAAGTAACAGTTAGAAATTCCTTGTAAATTTAAAAGATCTTTAATTAAAAATATAATAACAAATATATATCCTGGTGAATTTCAAGTGTGCGTTACACTTGTACGTATATGTATACGTTTATCCATGTTTTGATGCATACGATTCAAGTATCCTTGTTATTATAAAATTTTGTATTGTATGATAAGTTAATTTTATTAATATTCTACACGCTCGTAAAACTAGTTATAAATCTTGATACATTATATAAATTTTAATAATTGATCGTCCTTCGATAATTTAAAATTAACGACCATTATTTAAAAAATAAAATGTATAAATTTATTCGTTAAACTTTCGTTTTGCTCGAACGCGATACATTTTACAACAAAAAACATAATATTATGACATTTTTAATATTGAATCTAAAATATCAAGATTCGTTTATCGTAAATTTATTTGTAAAAATAAAACGAATGTACTTAATCGTAAAATCAATGTATGGATGGACTATCGAGGGAAAAAAAAATTACATCGAAACTGACGTAAAATTTTCCTTCTCCTTCGCACAGTTCGAAGAAATAGTGTTTAGTAAATATTGGAAAAGTCTGTGCAATAAAATCTCGCGTACTCAAGTATCTCGTATACCGCAAGCACAAATCCTCGCTCAGGAAACAATTGTTGTTCTACTACTTTATTCTGATTGATTGTTCGAAAAGTGAAGTTGTTTTTTTGTTTTATAAAATTTATTATTTGGAAAAATGAAGAGAAGTTATGGAATATTTTTTATTAAATACAAAGGTCTATATTTATTAAAAATATCGATACCTTTTAAATTTATTATAAGGATATCGAAAACTATGCAATCGTGATGCTAATAATCTTTTTTATAAAATTATAAAATTAAAGTTTATTTATGGAATTACGAGATATCTTTTACTATAAATAAATTATAATTCGTCCGTTACACGGTATAATAACTTGGAATACGAATAACGGTAGAAAATAGAAATTTATTCGGATACACATAAATAAGCTAATTATTTACGATATCGAATATTTTTAAACGGCATAAATTACTCCTTACGAAGCTTCGAGCGACTACACGTAAAAAATAAACAAAGAAACAAACTTGTCCCTTTTAAAGCGTTCCAATCAGAACCTTCCAGTTCTTCGTAATTAGCTTGCAGCTGCACTAGTTAAGAGTACGATCCTTAAAGAACCCCCGCAACCATCGGATCCGGATCGTTTCTGACAGGGGAATTCTGATAAGGACGAAGACGGTGACACCGATCGAAGAATATCATGCGCAGGAATATATTAAACGTCATTTACAGGCGCCCGGGAATATCGTGAGCGAGCGAGCGAGAGTGAGAGAGAGAGAGAGAGAGAGAGAGTGAGAGGGAGAGTGAGAAGAGAGTGAGAGGGAGAGTGAGACGAGGATTAGGAGTCGGAGAAAGTTCATGGAAAATTTGCGCGCGCGCGCGCGCATTTTCAATTTTCTAGAAAAATGCGTTATAACTTTGAAAAATGAAACGTTGAATTATCCATAATTACGATGCTAGTCCATAATATAATCAGGTGCATTATTCGTATTCGAGAAAAATATTTCACTTCGCAGCTATTCGTTATTCGATAGTTGCTTTTATGAAAATTTATTAAATTTTACGTCTGTGCTATAAAAGTTATTCATTTCAGTCAACAAAGATTACCAACGAGAACATTTTTATAATAATTTTACAAAATTCAAGTAACTAATTAATTTTTTAATTTTATTGAGAAATACGTATAATATTTAGTTCGATAAACATTCGGCGTAAAAAATTGATATATCGATCGCGTTTTTTCTTTCGAATCTTTTACTCCTTCGATAAGTAATGCCTTATTTAATTCTTCGTTTTATTATTCAAGAGAGTTTTTATATCATAAAAAAATTGAATAAGAAAAGGAATGTTTCAGCTAATATTACAATTTTGATTCCCCTTAATATTTCTTCGATTCGTTCCTGATTTACTCGTAACGAAATAATTACGATTCCGAATAAATGGATAAAAGTTAGCCGAGTGTACCGCTGAAAAAATAGCACGTATGTAAAACATAGTACGCGAACGACGCTCCTGAATTTATATTCAGCGGTAAAATTAACGCAATCGATTAAAGGAAGAACAAACGTCTCCTCGACGTTCGGATTTTTCCCCGCTAAATGTGAAAAACAACGGGAAGAAGCGATAAAAGCTAGCCGAAATCAAGAGCACCTCGTAATGAAATCTCGGTTGCAGGTCGCGCGTAGCGGAACGATTCGGCCGATGAATGCGTGATGCGCCATAATGAATAAGAATTAACGAGGCCGCGATTCGATCAGTCGACGTTGCCACGCACTAATGAACCATAGAGAGAGTCGCGAAGGGCACCGGAGATGCGCGCGTCGTTCTCCATAAGTCGACGTTTCCTCTCCCTCTCCCAACCCCTCTCTCCCCCTCTCGCCCTCTCTCTCCCTCTCTCGCACTTCTTACTTTTAAACGATATCGAATCGCGAGCCATAATTAAGCGTCGAAATGAACCGATCGCGACTGTTTGAGTAATTAGGTGACGAGTGTACGCGCATTAATAGGGTTCAGTTTAAAATATTACGCGCTGTGAAACTACGGTTCCTAATATCAAGTATTGAATATTCATAAATCTGGAATAATTCGTTTTCTCAGATTTTTTAAAATGTAGGTCAGAATTCTTCGATCCGTGCGTCTTATAATAATTTTGCATCGAGTAGAATTGCGAGTTATCGCGAAATATTTAAAATTATCGAACTTTGCTTTTCGAACGAGAAGAACTTCCTTTTTTGATACATCATTAATTAAAACAATTACAAAATTATTCGTTTTATAATTTTCCGATATCGTTCGGAGCTTCTTTTAAAAATAGCTCCTTTACGAATGTTGAGAAAGGCGTTAGAAATTCTATTGCTTTTCAAGGCAAAGAACGTGCTCATAGGATACTACGGAATATAGTAAAATCTCTGCTCTCGTTAATTTTATTCGACCCCGTCTTACCATCTCAATGGTTCTTTGTCTATTTACATGTTCAGAAATTCCGTCGGCGAAACGGATTCGCGTCTCCTTTGGTACAAAATTCATGATTACTTTTCGACGTTCCACCATCGCATGATCATGACAGAATTAATATTGAATTGCGCGTCATGTCGGCATCGTAATTTTCTACGCGATCGCTTCATGGAAAATTCAGTCCATTCTATGGAAAGTGTCAAGTCTTTGTTTCAGTCCTTTGATACCATCGCGAGACGGGAATGGCTTCATTATGTTGCAGAAGCTTGTGTTTACGTCTATTTTGTACCACGTTGTTGAATGTTTGGAAAACTTACGCGTATTCTTGATACATTTTCTTAATTATATCTAAACTGTAATTACCTGAAAAAATGACAAATATCTTAAAAATGATACGGACCTTTATTAAGAATTACAACGATCGTGTCCATGAATTTCAATTAGCTTACTTTGTTATTATTTATCTCCGCCGTTTTTATTAGCTACGTAAATGCTTTAAAAAATATTTAACTTTAAATGACGTTAAAATTTATCGTATATATAATACCCTATACTTATATTCTATAAAGTCGAGATTTCAAAATTATTTCTAAAATAATTACGATATATTTGTTTGTATTTTTTATGAGGCAAAAATCTATCGCTATTATTATTTTATACCTTTACGGTTTCATCGTTTCTGATGTTTATTTAGCAAACTTTACCCGTAAATGTGAGCTGCACCGATAGCCACCAAAGTACAATAATTATTCGAAATAACGTTTCATAAAATAATATACTTAAAGTCAACATAAATATATTCTTGCATTTTTGTGTGATTATCGTAGTATCTCTTAAGGGCTGTTCAATATTAACAAACTATCATCGATTTTAGTTATACTATTTTACCGACTATAATATTGTATTTATGACTCTTCAACTCATTATAAGTTACTAGATAAAATTATTCATGCGTACTAGTGAAGTAAAATCAAGTAAATAAGGATATTATGTATTGATTATCATAATTATTGTTTTACTTGAAATTATAATGAGATTTTATTCATATATTTCCACTCGTTAAGTTTCATATTTGTTTTATTCAAAACAATTCTCCATTATCCATTATTTTGGAACTTATCTCAACGGTAAACTTGAAGATTAAATTTATGGTTCACTATCTATACATGCATTTTTTATTTGACTTAGTAGCAAATATTAAATGTTTCATTATAACATTGCATATATTATATATTATGAGCTATTTACCATACATTTTACGGTTATGGATTATAAATTTTTTACAATCATTTATAGAAATATAATCGAATCGTTTTTAAAATGTAAATGATTTAGATATTTTTTTTATTTAATAAACAATTTAATTTATATTTCAATCGAATTCTTTTTGATGAATATTTGAAAATTAGCTTTAAATATCGCTAATTTATAACAGGCTGTAACTTTCGAATGTAAATTTAAAAAATTTAGAATTATGCATATATAAACGGGTACAACTAAAATTTAGTTAAATATTATAAGTTGTATAATATAAGCTGTATATATGTATATATATGTTGTTTTACGTACAATAATTATGAATAAATGAAAAAGTAAACGATCCGTAGGAAAATGGGTTAGACGAGTTTTCAAAGTTTGAGAAAAATTATATTATTTAAATATTATTAATTTATCAATTCGAAACTATATATTATATGTTAATAAAAATAACATAATTAGTGTATATAAGAGTAAATACTGAATAGAATCCGATTTCGTTCATACAAGTTTTTTTATATCTTTGAGCATATTTAGGATTCAAGAAACATAATATCTGCATAATAATGCAAAGTTCATTTAAAATTTGAAATATATATCATCAACCTCAAGGCAAATTATATATTTTCACTTTTCTCTAGTTACGAATATAATTATATAATAAGCTTCCTTTAAAATAATCAATTAATATAATCCTTCGAATACATCGTCGATCGTAAGTGAAAAGCTACGTAACGTTTTGAATTTAAAAAATCGTTTACATCTATTATCATATTTTGGATCATAATCGAAACAATATATTAAAAATTTTATAAACGTGTACGGATCTTTACGTAGCTTTTATCACGACGCAGATGATACGAGATGTAACGCGGAAAAACTCTAATAAAATTTCGTAATCAGTGATTTTTAGATAAATTTATTTTTAATTATTCAACATTATTAAAATTCTGTGGATATAATATTGAAAAAATTGAATGGAAGCGACGGAGCTTGAAATCAGAAACTTTTTCTATAGTTAATAATTTTATTAAAAGTATTTAAATAATTAATTACCAGCAATGAAAATCATATTGGCAAACATCGCAGAGATTTATATCGGCTGAAATGCAATCACCGACAATACAACTCTTAATATGTTTTTTATTAAAAAAAAAAAGAAGCAAAAAGACGTAGGAAAAAATAAACAAATCTCTCTCTCCGTTATGTATAATTCAGTCTTCATCACGTAAATCCAAAATAAAAAGAATCGAAAAGTCAAGTAAAATAACCCGTCCCGTTAAAAATCATCAACGCGTGTAAAACAAGCCGGAAAGCCAATCGAGATTCGCGAGTTGAAAACGCAAGAGGGAAACGCGAGAGGGAAACGCGAGGGAGAAACGCGAGGGGGGGAAACGGGAGGGGACGCGAGGGGGATACGCAGGAAGGGAAGAGAGCTTGATTAAATTTCACTCGATTAGATCGGAAGCTCGCGCAATTTTATTCAGAATTTCTCTTTCTGTCTCTCTCACTTATTTTCCCGTTGGCTCCTCTCCTTCGTTCCCATTGTCGATACGTATTCATATTCGCATATGTTTTTTGCACGCACGGCCGTGTACACTTTGACCAGCTCAACATATCGAAGCATATCGAAGCGTTCCTACATTTACGTGCACCTGTTTTCGCGTGTGTGCGGGTACACGAGTATTGTTTCATCGTTTCTCGCACTCTTTTATTTTATTTTCTCTTCCCGTTTGTTTTTGCGTTCTACTGCAACGATACCGAGTGTTCCGGTATCCATATATTCGAGAATTCCGAGGTTGGTTCGTAACAGGGAAAAAAACGACGAGCTGCACTCAAAAGCGAAACAGACGCGAGCGCTGATATTTGACTGTAATTTCTTTACCGATAATCAAATCGATGAAAGAGAAACACCTGAAAATAGGAGATACCGAACGCGGAGAAGACGGAGAAGGAGAGCGAGAGAGATTAAGATAATGGGAGGAGAAAAGAATAAGAGAAGGAATATTGTTTGGGAAGGACGAAGGTGATTTATGTTTATTTATTCGCGCGATCGAACGTTACGAGTTCAAAATTTAAGTAAATTAATATTTCTAAATATTTGTGCTAGACGATCTACTCGATCTCGATGCTTCGTATTCTTCTACTTATTATTATTATCGCTGCCATCCAGATCGTCCTCATTCTGACGATTATTATTACTATTATTATTCTTATTATTTTAAATTTCATTATGAATTAAAATAGCAACGAAATGTCCGAACACCGTTTTATCGCGAAAATTCATCTTCTGGAAATAAACGTATTTTAAGCGGCAAAGCGATTGTGGTCAACTCTCTTGTATGGATCGTACGGTCAGCATCAGCGAACTCTAACGCTTTAAAAGAAGATAACTCGTATGCACAACTAAGTTTATAATGATGTGCGACGCTAAATTCCGAATCGATGTGCTTCGGTATCAAAAATGTGGAACGTACGTAGTTCGTGTCTCAAGGAAAAAATGAGTTTGGAATTACGCGTCGCTTCGTTCGAGTTATTATTTTTGACCTCTTGGTTTAACAGAAGTTCGGTTTCTAATCAATAATCTGCTTTTACGATGAAAGAGACCACGAGGATGCCGATGTCTACGATTCTTTGATCCGGTTAAAGCGATAGATACTGGATTTGGGATTGATAGTCGAGTTAATTATTCAATTTAGGTCACGCATTAATTACCTATCTATTGAACAAACTTATTGCTTAACGTAACCTTCGATGAAATTGGCTTTATTTTGCTCTATTATGTTTACATAATAGAGTATATAGTGAATTTGGATACTATCGTGTTTATTTTACAAGCGCACACGCTTATATCTATTTCGTTAGTTAGAGAATCAAAATGCAATTTGAAAAGTTTACAAGTAATTACGGAAAATAATCCTTGGAACGTGTAATGAAATAAGGATTGTTTATTTTCTTTATACACATGCTTTTTTCAAATGTTTGAAAATATTAAGAAATCTTTTATCGGAACGATACGATCGAATATAATGACAAATAAGAAAAACTTCTGTAAGTCTTTCGCGGTCTCCTTCCATAGCACTAAATAAACGCAAAAAATATTTCGAATATTTTAAATCTGTACAAACGCAGAATATAAATAACGTTAATAACGACGTATTACTGATTTACACGAAGTCATCGTATATATTTGAATTATTGCTTTGAAATATAAAAAGTAAAAAATAAAGGAGGATAAATGTACTGTTTGAAACGTTTCGTAATAATCAAATGAACTGGATAAATTAATAAATTTTTATTTCTTTAATCGTATTTTCCTTACAGCGATCAAAATTTTTCTAAATCTCGTTTTCAAAAACAATCCTTAACCAAGATTTTATGATAATCAAAAATTATAATTTTCATTATGTATAGGTATCGTTATAAATAATATCGATCGATTCTTAAAATTTTAACCATTTTATATACCAAATGTGTGTTAATTCAACGATATTCCAGCAAATACTATTATATTTTAATTCCAATAAATAATTTTATTTAATACAAATACATACCAATTTAAAATTAAAGAAAAGTAAACAATTTCTGATTACAATATCAAATTTCACGAATATAATTTATTCGAGAAAATTGTGTTACCTATTTTTCAACCGTAAACACTCGGATTTTAATTGCACGTACGCAAACAAAATCAATAAATGCAGTTAATGTAACGAACATATCTTTTCATCGGTATAACCATGCAAATAACTTATTAACAAAATAAATAAATTTTTGTTTAAATAACGAAATCGAACATCCGAGGTAAAAAATACTTTCTTTTAAAATTTGCGAATCGATTTCTTTACGGTACCGTTGGCACGTATTATGAAAATGTAATAAAAGATGGCGTAAAAAGTATAGAAGTTAAACAGCATCGATACACAGACGAACGGAATCAATTTTTAAATCGATCATGATTATCGACTGTCCAAGTTAGATCGCAAAATTTATAAAAACAGGCAACGTTAAAAGCAATTGAAAATCAATCTTACTCGTTCTTAAATATCTTATACTCGTCCGAAACTTATTTTACAAGGAGCAGAGACTTTATTTTAAACGCTATTATATTCAGCAGATATAAGCGATAATTAAAGCGAGTCGAGATAATTTGCGTCCTCGTATCCGGAAACAAAGGTACCTTAACGCATCTCCTTTGGCGTTACGGGTCCGCTCGAATTCCATAGTTGGTTACAGCAATATCCGGTACCTCGAAGATGAATCTTTACGCTCCCTCGAGGATCTTCTCGCAGATTAAGCGAGTGCTCCATAGTCGCATCTCCGTAGTCGCATCGCCGGTGGTAACAACCGATGCATAATGGAGCTGGGGAAGATTCGTCGGAGGAGAATTTGCAAAGTGCGCGTTGCGTTTAGATTTTTTCAAACGAATTCGTTATATCTCTATATCGCATCTCGTTACTCGAACTCTCATCGAAGTTATAGAATGTACTTTGTTGGTAAGATTAGAGCGAACGCAGCCGTTAAGATGTAATATACGCGAGGAAGAATATATCCGACGATATCTCTTATTTTAATCGTAGCGGTAACCGTTTCGAAACCGTTTCGTTACAATTAATTTGGTAAATCGCGACTCGAGTATCTTAATTATTCATAATCGCACGATGCATATATTATAGAATACAGCGAAGAATAAAAATTTATTCGTTGAAATTGGACGGCTGGTTAAAGAATTTCGATCGATCTAAGCGCCAGAGTCTTATTAAATAACACTTTTTTCGTATATTTTAACGAAATAACCGATGTCGAAACATAATTATGACTTTTGAACTATCAAAGACGAGCGTTAAATCGGCTGCTTTTAGAACTATATACGCGAGTACTAAAATGTGCCATGATATAGGAAGCAGAGACGAGAGAAACGGATCGACGAGAAGTTACGGAAGTGGGATGTACACAGAGCGAGGAAGCACTCAAGATGCTGGAGCACGTCGAGCTCCTTCATATAGCCTCCATAATCAACTGCATACCACAGTGTAACCGTGCCGCGTTAACTCCCTGCTGCCTCCGCGTGTGTGTGTGTGTGGGGGGGGGGGAGGATAGGGGCGCCATGCCTGCCAAGTTCGTACCACCCGGGCTCGGGAACACCGGCGAACGATGGAGACTCTAACTCGCAAGATGTTGCGACGCACATGTGGCCGATGCTCGCTACATCTACGCGCGAATATGTGGGTTGTTCCATGCGAAAGTGACGTTTGCTCGATGCTTTAACGTCTCGAGCGCGTACCTCGTAGTTTTAATGGTAGGCGATAGAAAACCGAGGTAAGCAAGCCTTAAAAATTTCTGCTTAATTTACGCGCTTGTTTCTATTAGCGCGACGCTACTCACCTCCAAAATATACTTTACGAATACTTACAAATGTATGAGATTTAAAGAAACAACCACGTATACGTAAAGTTTTTTAAAGCGTAGTTTAACCTTCGAATTCATAATAATCGCTGAATATAATATAAGTGTTTTCTAATTGTAAAATTATCGATCGATGACTCTTCTTGTAATTCGTCTCTTCGTTCTTGATTTATCGCGTTGATAATTGCATTCGATATAATTTTAACGTTAAATTTTACAAATACTTTGGAGTATATACCATATTTGATCTTACGTGAAAGTTCTGTACGTAGCTTTTACTAAAATCTACTTCGGAGGTTACGAGGGTTTCGCAGAGGCTGTGTTTCGGTTATACTTGGGTGAGCGACATTTTAGGTGGTCGAATATTTTCGATAGAATATTTTTCCACGTATGCGTGTTCGTGTTATTATTCGATTTGCATTTTATCGAATGCAATTTTGCGAATGTTACAATTTTGTTTTCTAAGGATTACTCGAGGAGTCGTATACGCTTTATTAAATAATTCACGCGTGTTTCTCGATTTGGTAAATTTAGCAAGCGGATAAATCGAACGAAAGAGATTCTCGAATATGCGTAAACGTATTAATAATAAATTGTTAAAATTTCCGTGATATTTTACATTGAACAAATACGACATTATTTTGTACGTTATTTAAAATATGACCGATTCGATTGACTTTTTCGAACGATATGCATAAAAATTTACATTTACCGAAAATTAATGCAACCTAATAGGATTTGTTTTACGAGATTACGATACACGATTAGATTTGTTTCGTTTCACTTTAAAATAAAGTTTTGTGGTACAGCTGAACATATTACTAACTTTGATGAAATCTCGATTCGCGTTATAATTGTTAACGTTATCGTTAAATTTATAATTGATTTATATTATTGTGAGAAATATCAAAAAAAAATTTATGCATGAATTATTAATTACGATATCGTTTAATTTATAAATACTGTAAAAATTATATAAATTTAACGAATTAAATACAAACGAATTATAAAGACATTATTATATAATTATCGATCCAAATATATAATTCTGAAAATGTTGTCGACTGTTACATAAATTTATTTTACATACGATTTCAATTATAATAGGTACATCTAATGAGAGGTTACCTTTATTTTCACGCCTTTACACCAAGCTTCGAATAGAATATTCTAATACTTTGCTAATTATGTAAACAAGTCATTCAAAAGCACAAAATACACATAGTTCAATCTATTTGCGATTGTTTACTTATGCTTCGTAACAAAATATAATTTCATTTGGTACAATATAGTCGAATACAATATAGTAGCGATTTAAAATTTTTGGATATTAAAATGAATTTTAATGAAAAGTACTCTACTGGTGAAATTCATATTGCATTTATTTCCTAGAATAATAAATTTCATTATAAAGAAATTGGGCAAAAAATATGTCGTTTTTTTTAATACTTTGATCAATAAAGATGAATTATTATTTTCGGTATGGATGAGAGCAAAGATAATATAGAAGGGCGTACCTCTATAAGTCATCGCATAAAGTGACAGTAACATTAATATTAATGATCCATTAGTTTCTATTGATTCTAAGTAACCAGTCTTATAAAAACTCATTTTACCCTCGTATAGTCGTAAATTCTGTAGTTACATCTATAGTTTCGGCTGTAAAAAAATGAAAAAAAATATACTTTCGGTTGCATAATTTACTTTGTTATTTTGTAAACTAACCTTCTTAAAAATAAAGCAACAGATAAACGAAGATTCTAAATATATAGCTGAAAACGTAAAAGTAAATTCTATTAGCGTTACAGTTACGGATTCAACTTACTACTCCCGTTTAACTTTCGTAAGTCTCCAGGATCGAAGAGAATATACGTTGGAATTGTCATACAGCTACTAAAGATCTACGAGAAGAAACAAATACTTATGCGAAATATAATAAAAATTATTAGAAAAAGGAATAGTCGTGTACTACATAAGTAGAGTATTCAACGTCCGTATCGGTACTAAAAGTACACGCGTTTCGGTGTCATTTATATAGATTGGTGGTACATGCGGGATTGCGATAATGAAAAACGGAGTAATCAGAGAGCGAGAGAGAGAGAGAGAGAGATGACAGAAGCTCCTAATCGTTTAAGGTGATTCGCTGCCATGAATATTCTCCCGTTTATCCTTTTCTTTCTTAAATTTGATACCGACGGCAAAACAAGGACCGAACAAGGAAATGACACGGGCGAAAAGATTTTGTACATAATATTATTTTTATGGAAAAGTCCGCTCCATAGGTGAGCTCGAATATACAAATTTAAACTTCGTTTTGGTACAATCGATCGAGTATACGTTAATTTTTTAATTACATTCTTTAAAATAATTCGAATCGTTAATTGGTCTTTTAAAGTTATCTTTTAAAATAACCGAATCGATAAAGTGTTTCGTTTCAACATCCTGGAAAAAATATATACAGGAATGAATCGAATATAAAAAAATTTCAAATATGGTTAATTTTCTATTGATTCGATTTAATTTTGAAAATTCATAAATTTGAATTTTACGGAAATTCATATGCAATTTTAGATATTTTCGTTCACAAGGAGTATTACCATTAATTTTGAAATTTATGTTACGTAATTTATATATTATTGTAACTTATATATGAATCAGATAAAAAAGTTTCTCAATATTATTATCGAATAAATAATAAGAAAGTATAACGGTAACTTAAATAAAATTAATGTTCGCGCGGAATCATATTTTGTAAATAAAAGCTATATTTAACTCTTTAAATTTTACGTTACTAATATAAACTAATATTAGTATTATATTTTATAAATTGAACGTTAAAGTAATAGTTAAATTAATCCTAAGATTAGTTAAGTAATCGTACGTGTTTGATCATTTTCAACGTAAAACGAATCGCTATTTATGGTATCGTTGCATTATTTATCACAATCGTATATATTCTATACAAAGAGACATTTCCGATCATTTAACTTTTTTCTCATACGAAGGAAAAAGATTTGTTAAGCTCGGTGCTTCCGACGGATGAAGGAAGAGTTGATTATCTCGTAATATATTTTGTTCTCGCGAAAGAGGTCAGATCTCGTCTCTTGGCTGTTCTCTCACACTTACTCCGGGTGACATTACCCTGATTGGGCTGCAATTTCTCCGGTCGTCTTACAGCGGTGGCTTCCTTTGCACATGGCCGATTAATTAGTGCTCGTTCTACTAAATCGGATTAGGTATCGCGTAAGCTTGCAATCCGAAGAACGAGGAAATCTGCCGTAGCGGCGCACAATAGTGTCTGTGTGTCTCCGCGTGTACGATTGTGTGCGTATGTGGACGCACGCGCTCGTACCTGTGCGATTATGTTTGTGCGCTTTTGTACGAAGGTAGGCGTATACGTGTGTATCTGACTATGTGTATCTGACTATGTGTATCTTCACTATGTGTATCTCTAACGGAGATGTATTACAGTCGCTCGGATAACTGTACTGTCTGCTCCCTGTATTTATAGCTCGGTTCTTTTTTTCTGTTATCAACATTTTTGTTATCAATTCGCTTATTTTTAAAGTAAGAAAAATATCGAATAGATTTATCGTGAATTTTTTAACAATATTTCGATATTTTTTATCGATCGTTTAATTTATTTAATATTAATACCAAGGACGATTTCATATTTTGAAGAAAGCGTTCGATTCATTCTACTGGTACTTCGGTATTACGTTTCAAATTTATCCATTTGAAATAATTTCGTATATCGACACTAGTATTTTACATTGCTTTCCACTCGTTTAACATAATACTTAGGAAGAAAATTTAATTTTAGGAATAAAAATATGCACATTTGATATAATTTAAACAAAAAATCGAAAACCTGTAATTCGGTAGATAAATCTTAATTTTAAATTATAAATCTAAACCTGTGGTATTTTAAAAAAAAATGAAAATGTTGCGATACGCGATAAAAATAGACATTTTTCTAAGGTATATCGTGCAAATGCATCGTATACCTTTAATATCTGGAAAGTGTTTGAAATGTAGTAAAGAACAGAAGGAAGAGCGACCAAAAAATAGAAATAGAAAAATTTAGTCGAGAAAAGTAAACTAGAAGTCGAGTGAATTTAAAGAACGAAGGGTGGAAAAGTTTTGAATTAGAAAATGTGTCTAGATGGCTTCTTTCTCCGCAAATGACTTTTATCTGACCCACATTTTAATCTTGCCATTCGGTCGAATTTACGCCGATAACAGTCGAACTTCAAACGCCCGGAACTTCCTTGATCCGGAAGTCGCGAGAAAAAATCTGGTACTTTATCGTTCGCACACGCATCGAGTTCTAAGAGTCCACTCTATAATACCAAGACCATTTTTCTATCGATTACCCCTTTTCTTCTCGGCTATCGATATCTAATGAGAAAATTGAAGTTTTTTGGAAGTTAAATTTATAGTTTCCATTTTTCACCAAATGGACTTAAATATAGTAGTTTATTTTTTTTTAAATGCGTGTAAATCACATTCTAGGTATTTTATCGCGGTAAAAAATATTAATTTTTCGACGTATTTGTCTTTGCAATTGTCAAAAAATTTGAAAAATCTTCTATGATCAAATATTAAAATACGAAGGAATGCAAGGAAACGTTATTAAAATTCGAAAATTATAACAAAATCTGCGAATGAATAAATGTAAAAAAAATACATTTCTAGATAACACGCGTTAATAAATATACGTTAGAAAGATCTTTCGAAATCTCCAGGATTGGACTGGAATATATTAACGAGCTTAAAAGAATTAACGGGAAATCTGCGAGCAAAGACCACGAAAAATCTGAACTTTCTCATATCCGCGGAACTTGCGAGAAATCCAGGCGGTGTTTGGGACGCCAGTGGCAACTTGTATCCAGTTCCGAAACGATTAATCACTTGGCAAGGCAGACATTTGCCGCATTGAGCTACGCGAGAAGCTAATAATCATCAGTCAAATGCGTCCGTGTGCAAGACGTTTTCCACACGTCGGAAAGCCGTCGTTCTCCCTCCTCCTCCCCCTTCCACCCTCCTTCCTGACCAAAAATACGTCTACGGCGATTTCTAGCTGACTCGAGAGGACACGGGGCGTCGTCCGAAGGGAGGAAGGGGAGCTTCCGCGACTCGTCGCCAAAACAAGTTGCGTGTGCGCGTGCGTTTGTCAGAACGTTTGGACAGTAGCATAGAGCCGGGATTCCATCTTTCATTGTTATCGCTAATGGACGAACTTTTGCCGCCGGAGTAACGAGCGGAACTTTATTTCCTCCTTTCGATTTCTGCGAAGTAAGTAACCGATGCTCTTCGGTTCGTGTATGCTGTCGGTACTCGGTATCGTGTGCGGTCCGCGATAAAAAGAGTTGGGGGAAGAGAGAACGATGATTTTCACATTTTATTTTGCATTTGGATGTTGCCCTTGCTAAGATACGAACCAAAGCTCTTTCGATTTCATTGGTGAATCTAACAGTTTATTCCCTTCTATCGCACACTACATCCGCGAAAATTATGCAAAGGTTTTGTTTTTCCGCCGTACAATCGTAACGCATTTTTAAATTTAATATAAAAATCATTTCGAGAAATCTTGGAATTTACTTCGCTCGATCGATCTTTTCTTCTTTCGATGCTTATTCACGAACACTGAGAAAGTCTTAATCATCGATACCGTTCTTTTATTGTAAATTAGAAGTATGATTGAGAATTTGATTAAAACTTTGGAATACATTTCATGGAAATTGCGATTTTTTTAATTCTATCGATTCTACCAAGAGTTTCGAGTCGAAATATTTTAGAAATTGGAACGAAGAATATTTACCCTCGATTCGGTTATATCAGAAATAATAATACGATAACTATCACGATGAAAATCACATGAATTTTTAAATCGATAATTAACGTCTCGCCAATATAAAATATTTAAAAGATAATTTATAACGAGTGGAAACTCACTGATCGTAAACATTATCGTTGAATATTAATAAAAATAATCGCTACACTCGGTAGACGAACCTTTTCGGACTAATGTTTTTATAAGAGAAAAACGAATCCACGAGTAATTAGCTGAAAGTCAAGAGTGACCAAAATATTTGTAATAGCGCGAGATGAAAGTGAGTCATGAGTAATGATAGCCCGTTAGGAAATAACTGCGAAAGGGTAGATATCGAGTGTCGGCTGGAAAGAAGAAAGAAGGCGAGTCGGGACAGGGAAAAGGGCTGAGAAATAAAGAGCAAAAGAGAACTTTAAATGTGATTTCCCCCGAGTCTCGGAACCCAAGCGTTTCCGGTGATGCGCTTCCTCTCTCCTCGTTTCTCTCGTTCCTCTCGTTCTTCTCGTTCCCTCTCGTTCCCTCTCGTTCCCTCTCGTTCCCTCCCGTTCCCGCTCGTTCCCTCTCTCCGCCATTCAACGGGACGGAAGCGTTCGATCGTGCACAATGTCCGACGGTGGTCGTCGCATCGACGGCGCCTATTTCGCTCAGAAATGTTGTCTAATCGTGCATACGCGACGAGATTCGTCTCTCTGCCGAGGGAGAATAGCTCGGCGCAAGGGCGCAGAAATTTAGAATTTAGGATGAAAGCTGGAATGCGAGATGAAGATGGCACTTTTGTACCGGTGATGGATCGTTCCTTTGTGCCTTCGCAAAACCAACTGCGTCTTCGTCCATTTTTATTCGGAATTCTTACCTATTCTTACCTATTCCGGTGTACCAAGTCGTAAATTATTTTTATCGTTGCTGTCCCTATAATTTATTAAAAGTAAATTAATCGAATGTTTTGTCGAGGAAAGTAAGTACGTATGCGTTATCGTGCGATCGAGGTATTACCGACATCCTACAAATTTAATCCTCGTATAAATATTATATTTCCTAGAAATGTAATTTTAACATTTTTCTTCTCGTATTTTCGAATACCACTCGTGAGAATAATACCTTGTATTTTATCTTTATTCCGACTGATGATCAAAACAGTCGCATAATGTATTTTATACTTCAAATTCATTTCGATACCGTACGGTTTTTATAAATATAAAAATAGTATCGATTCTAATATTGCCAAAGAAAACATACCCATAAAAATTGTGATATAGGTTTGGGAATGTTAAATTAATTTATATATACATTTATATATTATTTTCGGAAATTTAAATTTAACGGAAATTTATACGTGGAATACGTTTCAAAAAATTGTAAGAATTTTTCGTTCGTTCAATTTACTTAAGATATCGTTTGATTTACCTTTGAATGTAATCAACAATTTTATTACCAGGATATTACGACAATTTTATTCAAAATTATTTAATATCGAACCGGAGTCACGAGTATTTGAAAGACTAAAAAATTATACGAATAGTTGCGATACGTATGTAAGTTACTTACGTAAGTTACTCTGTATAATTACTCGCTATAATTATTTGACAAAAGATATATAATAAACGATCCCGTTGAAAAAATGTAGCGCGTATAATCTTGTAAGCAAGTTACCGACACTCCGAACGTCGACGTTAAATTTAATAATACGTAGTACATTTGACATTCGTTGAATTATACAAAATCTACATTATATAATTTTAAACGTTGTCTCTTGCATTTCATTTATCGCTAACCGAGCGATCAAATTTATAATTTATAATAAATTATGGTTCTATAAAAGCCCCTAGGCGATATAAAAAAATATGATATTTGTACAAATATATATAATAAATGCCTACGCGACTCTTCGTACAAACGAAGAAGATAGTTAATTTAGAAAATAATAAAGCTTCTTTATCCTATAAATTTAGGAACATAATTTACCGCGGTGACTCATCGCGCGAAAAGAAATATTTCGTTAAACGAGAAATCCTTGTTTTATATTAAATTTTTGTATGCGCTCCCTCGTAAAAATTAATAAATCTGAATACGAGCGTAAAATATAATACGGATCGTAGTATTAATGTTACGAAACACCACATCCAAATTCAATTAAATGAAAAATTTCTGATAAATCCGAAGATAACGACATATAGACTCGGAAGAAAATAAAAAGCTGTCATCTCTTGTCGTACCCGGAAAGGAATGACTCCATAAAAGAAAAAGAAGAAAAAACAATAACGAAGAATGCAGATCGCGATGGGCGTCGTCGAACGGGAAAGCGAGGAAAAGCGTCGATCGCCGGGTACCCGATTCGAGTTGACCGAGCGTTAAGGCACTTGGTCCAATTAACGTCTCGTTATTAAATTTTTTGCCATCGATCTCGTCGGGCACATGCGCCAAAAGCTCAAAGAGCACGAAGCGACGATGCGCGAATAATCCGCTGACATGGTTCTCGCACATCGGTGAGAAATGCACGAGTGGAAGGAGGACGGGAAAAAGGACGGGAAGGAGGATGGGAACGAGGACGGGAACGAGGACGGCAACGAGGACGGCAACGAGGACGGCAACGAGGACGGCAACGAGGACGAGAACCAGGACGAGGACGAGGACGATATCGCAAACATAATGGAATCGGCCACGAGAGCACCGACGCTAAATTTTTTCCTCGCTTTTTCGAGCTTGCGCGAAAGAGATTATTATTTCCCGGATGATGCACCGTATCGGAACAATGCACCACCGCGTCATCGGAATGCACGCGCTCGTTCAACCCCGAGCTCCAGGCGTGTTTATATGGAGAATAACTGGAGCACATCCGATGGAGACGATAATTAACTTATCGCTCTCTGATACGTCGCTAATTTTTATACTTTGTACATTTCGTAAATTAGTCTAAGATTCGATTGGAGAGCTTCGGTCGAACGCTTCTCCCGTATATCCGATATAATGCCTTCCAATTAAGAATCCATTTTACGATTATTGTGATTTTTAAATGTTACGCTCGTACGTGTAACGAAAAATTTAATCAAATGCGTTATTATCGCAGCGATATTTCATCTTTTACGACTAATGTCGTCGATACGTTCGCGGAGAGCTTCGCGTACTTTCCTCTTATTCTCGCCAATATTAAATTGAGTTAACGACCGGTCGACTCATATCCGGATAAAAAGTTTCCATCGATTTTAGTAGGCACGTTTATCTCCTCGACTCGCCTCGACTCGCCTCGACTCGCCTCGAATCGCGATCGGATACCGAGTACCGAAAAATTCCTAATTCACGTACCTTCGTGCACCAGATGACGAATGAATCCCGCGAGGCGCAAATTTCCGAACTTAAGAAATAATCGAGAAAGATAAAATTACGAGCGATCCATCAAAAATCTATCCACTCGAGTTGCAGCTCGAGCGTGTCGGAGGCTGCCGATCGCTCCATCTTTTCTTTTATCGATGTATACACACGCTTATGTATAAAAAGCTTGCGCGTGCTTGCGCGTGCTTGCGTGCGTGTGCACGGTGCGCGGAAACTCGCCGGGCCTAGAGAAACGATTACGTATCCTATGTGTATCAATATTTACTCGTTCGTCGTGAAACGAAAGGAAGCCGGTGAGATTCCACACCTCATCCCCGAAGTGTTTGCCCGTGCTGAGAAGCTGATACGCCGGATATTCCTCGGAGAGGACGTGCCGCTGGTCTCGGGAACAGACTTACCTTTTCTCCCCTTCGACGACTCTTACCTAACGCTTTCCTCCGCCGCTCCTCGAGTATATACCGAATCCGTTGCCTCCGAGTTTTCTCCTCTTAATACCGTGTCTTCCCTATTTATGCATCTGCCTCTCTGTATACTCTTCGCAGCTTCGTACGCACTGGCACCGATCAACTACAGTGCCGTGTAATTTATATTTCATTTGTCGAGGTGCTCCGAGTACTTTACGCGATCCACGTACAGAAGGGAAAGCGTATCGGCTTTTCTTAAGCTCGCCGATCTTCACATTAATGCGCTCGTCTTTTTTTTTTACGAAAGAGGCGCACTCGAAGAGGATGGACTTATTCGCTCGTTTGCATTTGTTTTTGCACCGCGAGTCAAGTTACGCTCTTTGATTTGTATTTATGAGAGCTTTTATTAACCTTCGTGCGGGAACCGCATTACGCGACACTAAAAATGAGAAAAAGTTACGGTTCGTTCGTGTAACATCGACGAATACGTCTTGCCTTATATTCTATATTATTTAAACTATGTTCCTTTATAGTTACTAATTTGAAATTGACGCCCATTTTCTCGTGTAATGTTTTAATTTATCGATAGCTATGAATTTTAAACACATATATTTACGATGGTGAGGTATGACTCAAAATAATATGGACTCAACGAACGTAAGACGTAACGTTCAATTTTAAAAGACGGATGTTACATTAAGGTGTAATTTTAAGTTACTACATTTCACTCTAATAAAGAAAATTTAGAGTCAATGTTTTTCATTTGTCGTTTGTAATATTCTTACACTATTAATTATGCATTTGTTGCGGTATATTAACGTTTGCGAATAATAAAAGAGAGTCGAGTAAATTTATAACGAACAAATTATCAACGATATACGTAAGTTTTATTATTCATCGAAATAAAATATTTAACTATTGCCTTAATTAAGATTTGAGATGAATAAATTCTTATAAAGAAAATAACAAAGTTATTAAAATCGAGTCTAATTATTGTATAATATTTAAAAAGTTTGCTCTAATTTACGCGAGTATCGAATCAACTTCTTAAATAAATCGAAGCATAATAATATTTCGAAATAACTGTCGATTCTCGTTTTTATTCGCTTTCCAAAGCTGAGCTAATTTTTTAAACTAAAACGGTAAAATTTGAAATCGTTTACGAATTTGCTTTGCAATATATTTATAATAACGGTATACTACGTATCTCTTATATTTCTATATTTCGGTACATTAATTCGGTATATCGGAATGATAAGACATTTAACTAAACACTGACATTCGCGTATAAAATATCAATTTTACATTTGCCAGTACCGATGAATATTTTGCCTTCGAATTATCCAGTTTTCTACACGATCGAATACTCCCCTTAACTCGAAAGAATTTTCAATTAGGATAATTTTCACTTTTCGTCGCTTACTTCTCACTTCGCGGATCATCGTTTCCCTATCGAGTATTGGATAAATCGAGGCTCTGTGCGAAAGTAAGGAGTCGTTAATTTATTCGGAAAGAAGCGACGTCGTATCGAATTGTGCCCGAAGCTCTTGCGTCTGGAAACTGAGTCTGGGAACTGGTATCGATTGTCGAACTCCGTCAGCGAAGCGATCGCGTCTTTTATCGCGAGGCTTCCGCGAAATATGGCTGGAAGCGAATATGTGTCGCGGCACCTTGACTTCGGTTCCTATTTACACTTAGAGGAGCGACGAAGAGGAATGGATTCGCGTCGTAATTAAGTCCTTCTTTGTGATGATACGCTCGCGAACATCCAAGGTATTGCGCATACCTGTGGCTTTGAAATTGCATGTACCGTTCAATTAGCGAGAAGAGGATGCGGTCGTCTAATTAAACGTTCGCCTGTATTGTATTGAATCTCAGCGCTATTACGTATCCAGGATATTATCAATTTATGGTCATACATCGTAGTTTGAAGGTGCAAGCGTAACGGATATAGATTCATTTTTCTAATAAGACCTCGTTGCAAATGTATATCCAAAGCGCTAAATTTAAACCATATCTTATGCAATATATTAATAAGGAAATTGTAATTTGTAATTATTATTGTAAATTTGTTGATCGGCGTAGGCTTGACGCTCTGCCTATTGAATACGGATCGAAATTATTGATAAACGCTATAATTTTAATGGCTAAATTATCAATTATTCAATTTAGCTCGTAATATTCAATGCCTCTTTAAGTATTTCGATTAAAAAGGATAATTATAAGTAAATCTTCTTATTTAAAATTTTCAAGTTCGCGATACTAAAGTACCGATGTTTATTGTTATTAACAATGATCTCCTAATTTCGAAACAAAAAAACTTATATTTACGTAATTTCTTAATGTATCTATTCTATTATGTTAAGATAGTGGATTGGATAACTTTTCAAATTTTTTATGTATCGATCCATTTCTCAAGTTTTATATAAAATTTTTGTTAGAAATATCGGTTTGATTATTAATCACGATATTATCTTCGAAGATGTATTATTTTCCTCGAACTTTATGTTTAATTAAATAACGAAATTCTGCTCATAATTATTCTTTAAAAGTTTGTTCAAAAAATATAATAACTAGTGATTTATAATCAGTTCCATGTATAAATAAATCATAATATTGTGCTGTATATTTGACTTTATAACAAGTTTATTGCAAAAATATAAACTTTTTTTCGTTCCGAACTAGACGTCGTAAACTATTAATTTATCGATGTTAAAATATTGATGTTTATTTATATTGATTCGAAAGAAATTTAATTCTTCGATTTAATATAATTGATATTTCGTTAAATTTAATTTACGAAAGTTAAACGGTATTATTTTCATCAGAATTTGTTTCATAAAATACTTCGTGTATTATATAAAAATCTAAGCATCTTTTTAAGCAATACATATGTATTTGGATATATAAAACTATAATAAGTTTTAAAATGGAATCTAATTTTTACAGTTTTAATTTATTATAAATATTTTAAAGTTGCGATGCAGTAGAGCTTACTAATTTTATCGGTTTATATGCATATATGAATCTAATTTTATAAACGATAGTTTTATATATGTATAAGCATTTTATAAAATTTAACGATTGTACCATTCATTACAATTACATAACTCAATTAATTGTATAAATTAATACACCATTCCTACACGAATAAAAAGTTTCGATAGTATCTTACAAATAGAAAATATTACATTTTATAGATGACGAAAACCTTAAATTTTGTTTTGATACGTTTACCTTCATTACGTTATTCGTTAATTTTTCCACCATTGTAAGTTCTGTAAACAGAAAATATACTGTTTTAATTAAGTACAAAGAAAATGTAAGTCTTTTAAAAGAAATTTATTTGCTTTTATTATATATATATAACGTTCCTGTAATTTATTCGATGTACAATAAATATTATCAATGTAATTTAATATCATTGTGAAGATTCTTTTATCGTTAATTATATTCTTTTTGAAGTTTTCAAGTATAAACGAACATTCAAATTCCTCCAATATATTTATATTATAAAGGTCAAATATGATGCCATTTTAACTTATCAAAAATATTCTATAAAAAATCTTATTTATATCTTTTTTATAAAAATAATTAAGTTAAAGTAGGAAAATAGAATCAATATGAACAAGGATTATAGTCGGTGATTGTATTTTTTATTAAAATATAGAAATAAATATAATTGTATGCAAATTTGTAATTTTTGAAATAAAAAATGATTTGATTTTGTATTAAATAAGGAAACTAAATAATATTTATTATAATGTAAAAGTAATAGAAATAAATAACTAAAGTATTCCCTTTTTTTCTTATATTATACTTTTAGTTTAACAAAGCATAATTATAAATTTATATTATTTTAAATAGTAAAATTAATCATTTAATTAATACTAAATGGTTAAATGATTTTAGCATAATTGTATTCAATCGGTAAACATATTAATTATATCATCGAAAGTACCGAATATCAACTAACGAAACACTTGCTTTGGAAAAAGTTGATACTTGAGGATAATAACAAATTATTTGGTTTACGAGTCAAACGATCGATAATATAAACAGTAAAAAAATGTTTCTGTATTTTCTCCCAGTGGAAAATATCTTTTGAAAGAATACCCGTCCTGTCGATGTCGCGATCGCTTTTTTTGTAGTCATTCAGTTTGCGTTTCTCTTCGCTTCGTCATCATCTTTTCTTTTCCCTCGCTATATTTTACGTCCGCTGCACAGGTACGCCTTAACTTTGTGTATAAGTGTACTGGTTAAAGGAAAATATGCGAGCGGTATTCGGTTTTATATTTTCGTTTCTACCCACTGATATCTCCACAGCCAATAAAACATAGAAATTGTTGCCGTATCGACGCTGATCATTGTTTTGGTCTTCTTGGTTTGTACTCAAATATTTATCGAACGCTAACTTTTTTGTCCACGACGTATTTTTAAATTAATTTCATAATATTGAAATTATTTGTGTCGAAGTAAATATCTGTGCACGTTTGATAATTGTCGTACAATATTTTTATCGTAAATTATTAAATATTAAATTCCATACGGAATCGAATCAATTTAGATAAAATCGAAATATTTTTGTTTGATATTTTCTAAAAGAGTGAAAAATGTATACTATGCGTAAAAAAACAAATATCGACAGTTAAATATTATAAGAAAATAATTTAGAAGATCGTAATCACTTGTACAAATTAGAATAAACGGTATATATAACAACGATAGATCAACGAAATGAACGAAAATGCGAATATGAATTCTCGAGTAACTTTTTTTACCGAGTCAATCGTTTTAACATCGAGTACACTATTTATTTGATTTAAAACAAACGAAAACTCGTAGATAATACAATGGTAATATTATTTCTGAATATGTTTATACAGTTGATAGTTCGATCAAGGAATCTGGTAAAATGGGTTTTAGAATTCTGAAAATGAATGAATAATGGCCTTATTTGACTTTAAAATATTAAAATTTTTACACTTTTATATCGCGAACGGATACTAAAATACGAAGAGATCACCGAAGCAGAATTTTCGAGTCGATTCTTTTAAATTGCCATGGTCGCGTCTTTGTAACAAACATTGGCGATCCAATAAAGTATCTCACCTTATTATACATACTGTTTTTATTAACTTACGCTTCTTAATTAGCCACTCAATGAATCCAAAGCAAAGAAAAATAAATTATACGAACATCCTTTTCTCAAATAAGAAAATGCAGCATGAATAACGAGTTAGCACAATATAACCTTTAACCGTCCTTTGAATTAACCTTCGAACCATCAAAGTGAATTCCGCTCTGTGAACTCGTAAAAGAAACGACTCCCCGGTATAAAAATCCGCCCTCCTCGAGCTCTTATTAAACGACAGACAGGGTGTAGAAAAAGGAAACGAAGAAGTCTCCAGGATAACTCAGGTAGTTGAGCCTCGGCTGCCGCTCGAACTTTTCGCCGTGATACCGGAGATACGAAGGAGGAAGAAGAGAAATAAGAAGAAGATAATCTTGAGTTGAACCTGAAGACAATCGCAAAGAAGAAAGACAGCGAAACAGCGAGAGACGAACGGGAGACGTGCGGGAGACGAACGAGAGAGGAACGAGAGACGAGCGAGAGACGAGCGAGAGACGAGCGAGAGACGAGCGAGAGACGAGCGAGAGACGAGCGAGAGACGAGCGAGAGAGCCATCAAGCGTATAAGGTAGTGGAGATGTGAAGCAATTAAATCCACCTGCTGGAGACACATGCCTCGTCTAAGAAGACGCGAGGATGGGCGCTTGCTAAAGTTACGCCGTTTAAAGTTCTCTCTCTTTCTTTCGCCTTGCTCCCTCTCTCGCCCCCTCTCTCGCCCCCTCTCTCGCCCCCTCTCTCACCCTCCCGCGACGTGCCACTTCCTCTTTCTCTCGTATACCCTGAACGAGACAGAAAGTCGTATGAAAGTCGCATTTGTCTCTTCTCCATAGATGCCAACTCGCTGTTGCTGTTCCAGCTACTGGTGTTGGTCGGTAACTACAAGGATGCGTCCGTCAGTCAAGAAAAGATCTCAACTTCTATGGAGTTCCAAGCCCGAGTTTCGGCTACTACTATTGACTCAGGAACAAAGGAAGATGAGAAAATAACGGCTAGACTATCGAGCGAGTCAAACGATCTCGCGGTCTCGTGCTTTCGCAAATTATATCGAGTCGCGTGAAATCGCTGGACGGTGATGTTTTCCAATTGAATAACGATGATGTTTATCGTCGATTACGACAATTATTTTTGTTACACTATGCAGAATTTCTCTTCGTAAAAACAATCGTGTTCGGAATAGAGTTTGCGTAACTAGACCAAAACTTCAATACTCGTTATTCGCGACTTTGTTCACGTAAAATTCTATTTTTTTTAACGATCGTTACGATAATTATTATTGTTGTTACTATTGTTATTATTATTATTATTCTCGTACAACACATTTTGGACAAATACACCGAATTAACGCGATATCGTTCGGAACGCTGAAACGAAATGAATAATTTTTATAAGGTATAAATATATTTTTGTATCCCAAAAATGTCCGACAAAATAAATTCAAGTTACGTTCGGATATGTAGAAGCAAATATATTTAGTGTTTGCATTCGAACGGAGATAATTGTACGGATCGATACATTTATCGTTAACTTAAACTTTTATTTGCATCGTCTGTATCTAAATTTCTAGTATAATTAGTATAATTATCGATTCCTCTTATACAAATCTGTGATAAGGTATTTTTGAAGAGTTTTAGCCTCTAAATTTACGGAGGCGACAATCGTGACAAAGTTTGACAAATACACTTATATATCTGTAATTTGCCGAAAGAAAATACGGAAGTACGAAGTTGCGAGTCTTGCAGTCTTTACTAAATCTAACGCTGAAAAAATAACGTTCCTCCGATATTAAAATAAACTAATAATTTCAAATATTAACGAATCCTCTCCGTACAGTTCATCCGAGTCGTCGTATTTAGACTTACTTTACTTGCGCGGGCAAAGTCGTGCTCGAAAAATGCGATACACCGATCCAAATTCGCGGATTTCACGGGTCGAACTCTTCGCTCTTGGGAAAGTTTCGAAGGTCGGTCCGCTTTCGAAAAATAAACTCGAAAAAAGCCTCCGCGAGAACGCGATAAAAGCGTGAGGGAGAAGACAAGCGGTGGGAGTTTTGGAAAATTGTAAAGCGGGGAAAGACGAGGTTCGAGCTCTGCTCTCGATCGTGTTACTCGGCGGAATCGAGGAGTCGAGACGATGTCGGGCCGGCTAGTCAATATTCTTGGCTTCCTGGCTTCCGACTCGACGGCCGCTGAGATTTAACGCTCGCCTAGCCTCGCGCGTATGAAAATTTATGATACTATTTCGCATGTAAGCACTAACCAGGTGTGGCTACACATAAATTTCCCATCCTCGCGCATATTTCAGCCCTCGCTCCGCGTGTACGCGTTGGATGCGAGCATAGCTGACTTATATACATCGGGAAGTTACCTGCTTTCTGACTCGACGTTGCCTCGCTGGTTAGTCTCGCTGGTTAGTCTCGCTCGCATCCTCTCCTTTGGAAGTCTGAGGTAGGCTTGTCTAGAGCCGGTTTCCTTCGTTATTTCCTAGACTACAACACGGCATACTTTATCGCGTGAACTATCATTTTCCGCGCATTCTACCTTCCTTATCTTTCTTCCTTTCCGACTACTTTTCTCCCGTTCGCGCGCGTTTCGCCTTTCTCGCCTCTCTCGCCTCTCTCGCCTTTCTCCTTCTCTGCTTCTCTTTCTTCTTCTTCGGCCGATGGCTCGAATCGGTACTTTTCTTGTGTTTTCTCGAGTAATGAAATAGCTACTGTACAAGGGGAGTATCTAAGGAAACCCCCTCGTGATTTATTACGGATAGTTGATTTATAATGAACTCTCGATTTTAAACATACGTAAAGATACAAAATCCGAACGCTGCTTCATCGTTCGCCGTTCATTTTAACGATCGATCGATCACCATCGATTCAGCGTTCGAGAATCCGTTCAATACGACGACCAGCGATCGAGAGATCGGTGCTAAATATAAATATCGTCTATTTGCGTATAAATAATAATAAGTTTTTTTAATTTGGATGTATTCTAATGTTAAATTATTAAGATTTCGATGCTACATTTTAAATAAAATTTCAAATATTTAATCTGATATAATTGAAATTTTTCTTCGTTTTTTACACGCTTCGTATTAATCAGTTTTAAATAAATATTAAAATTTATACGAAAGTTATATTTACTATGAATTTATAAATCAAATTTAGTTGCTAAAAATAATTATTAATAATAAATTCATTTCTAACATGTATTTCTATTCGCGAGAAAGCAAACGCTAATTTACCGATGTAACACAAAAATATTAATATAATTTTTATGAATTTCATTGATAATACAAAATTAAACGAAATTCTATTCACTATGCGTATATGTTCTATATATGTATATATGCATATGTTTCTGTGTATACATTTTTTAATATGCGAAAAGACAGATATTGGAATATTCGTATTGATTAAATTTTAATTACTATAAATAAAATGCATTATTTATATTTGATTATGCTGGGCTTTCTACTAATAAACTTTAAACTTTAAAAGATTAAAATTCTATAAGATTTTTTTCTGCAACTACTTATCGTGTATAAATAATATAAAACGTAAGTAATACGTTCGCAACCTTTTTAAAATAAACAAAGGATGGTATTTCTAAAAAATATCATTAATATGGCCAGAAATTACTAGTTATGATAACTATAATTACAAAAACTTTTAAATGTGAAAAACCTTCACTTAATTATAAATATCTTTAAAAAACGATATATTTTAAAATAAATATTTTCATATATTATTAATTATTTTGATATTAATATATTTGGCAAGTACTAAATATTTTAAAAGCATATTTCAAAAATTAGTTCTATAAAAATAAATTAATATATGCGCCCGCGCACGTGTGTGTGTGTGTGTACATTATAAAAAACTATGTTGAATTTAGTAAATAAATCATTTATTTCTAAATAACATAGTAAATATTTTAAACAATTATATTAAATTATTTAGATAGAAAGTAGATAAAGCGACAACAATTATCTCGACTATTCGAGTTTATAACAAATTGAAAATTATCGAGAATTCGAATTTTTCGTCAAGTTCAATCGAAATTCCTCGTGATTTCTCGTTTCTTTTTCGACCATTCGAACTAATTTCGATTAAGTAATTTAAACGCGGAGACGATATGGAACAATTAAGAAAACTGATTCTGCAGGTTACTTGATTTAAGGTACTAAATACCGATGAAATAACAAGAATGAGAATAAAACTGATGGTTTTAAATTTACTTTATTTACGAGAGAACTATCGAGTATTTTATATTGAAATATATGTTAATATTAAATTTTAAGAATATACGAATTTAGTTTGATTTCGATTTAACAGATTCTTAATCAGATTTTCCTCTGTTACAATATAGACTGTATATATTATTTTCAACATAACGAGGTTATCGATATTTGTAATATGATTCTTACCAAGTTTATTAATATTTGACATAATCTACTATCGAATGTAAAACCGAACTTTAAAATTTATATGAAACTCTTTGTCGATACGATGTAAATAAATATATAATTATAACTATAAACTAAGTAAATAATAAGTATATATAAAATAAAGAACTATATGTTTTCACTAGAATATCTTTTCTACGTTTAATTTAAGTTCAAAGTACTTATGTACAAAATTATTATATTTGAATTACGAACGAATATGAGATTTTCCTATTTATTTAGATATATATAAAATAATCAAAAGTTAAATGTGTAAATTTCGATAAATATTATTTCTTTGCATTTTAATTACAAATGAACTTTACGCTGGATGATATCAATGCATACTATGAAAAGTTTACTCTTTAGCGAAAAAAACAAGTTACATGTAACGGAGTACGTTAATTTTTTAGTACTAAATTTCTAAATAACTTACATTTTTTCAAATAAAGTTACGTCTGAAACGATCTTATTTAAGAAATATTTTTTAATAATATATAATTAAAAATGTTAGCAGAATTAACGACATGTAAAACAAGCATTGTAAATTAAGTAGTCACTGAAAAAAGCAAAGGCAATATTAATTATGCTGTGGAGAATGCTTTTGAATTTCATTTCATTTTAATGAAATTCTTCGCATATAATTCAAAATATTCTCTACATTAAAGTACAAAACTAATACAATTATCATGAGTTTTGTGTATTAAGTTCAATTCCGTAAAATTTTTATGTTTACGATGTTATTCAAAAAATGCCGTTCGCAGTTACTATTTTTATAAAAAATTAATGCGATGGAAATCTTATATTAAAATTATACAATGACGGAAATACGTAAATATGTTTTTGTAACTTCGATCCTCGTAAACGGCAGCACTTTTTTGTCGTTCACTATTACCAGGTTATTTAGTAACTAATTAAATGTTACACAGTCTCTATTGATTTCGATCAAGTTTGATCGCGCGTTGGTCGAATTATCGAGAGCAATGACTAAAATTAACTTTCAACATTTATCTGTTCTATGGTGCAGAAGATACCAAACTGTAACAAAGAATACGCGAACATTAGTCGGTATAATTAGCGATATACAAAGAAGCCGCACGGGAGAGAATAAGTAGGAAGTTTATTAATTTTATTTTAAAAGACCAACGGGATAGTCGCTGGTGTCACCGTTATCTAATAGATTAAGGGTAATGATAATGATAATGGAATATCGATTAACACGACCGATTAGAAAATTGCTTTGCATTCGTTATCATTGTTTCTCGTTTACTCTAATTCCAATATCGGTGTCTTTTAATTTTTAACTTATAATACTACTTTATACCGAATTTAAATATTAACTTGGAGCATTAATAATCGCTATAACGATAATTTATTTATATATCGATAGTTTAATCGAAGCGTACGTATATAAACGTATCGTAGATTAATAATATTTTCATTTTGCACGTATTCGATAGAGAACTAGGCTCGAAATATATCCGCGTTATTTATAATAAACTCGCGATAAACCATAAATTCGTAACGGACGAATAAACAAAACTAGAGCTTGCAAAATGCAAACGTATATTTTACGTTAATTTGGTTATATTACATTAGAAAAGCTCAATAAAATGAAAATCTGAGGAAAGGTTTACGATTACACCACTTACTCGGAAAATTCTTGAAAGTTTTAAGGTAGGAGTGAGGTTATTTATTCCTTGTAGGTATAATCGAATGCGCCATCGCGGCCCGCAAAGGAAAAGAAAACATTTCTCCATAACGTTAAAGGCGATGGAGTTTCGAAACAAATTTCTACTCGGCACCGTGAAAGCTTCTATTAAGGTCTCGTAACCGTACAGAGTCGAGACGCGTAGACTCGCTGTAAATGCAACACTGCCTCTGCGTAATTTCATCGCGCTCTCTCTCTCTCTCTCTCTCTCTCTCTCTCTCTCTCTCTCCCTCTCTCAAAGCGCACAAATGGAATATTTCATTCCGTATTTTTCTTCCGTTCGCATTCCAGCAAGACGTACCTGGGCGAGCGTTTATTTGAAAATCGCAAAAAATCTAATTATAAAGAACAAACACGCTTCTTTAAAGTCAGTCTTCGGTAGCAGCAGCTAACGGAGGTTGGAGGTGGGAGGGATGCGCGCACTTTAAATTCGTGACCCATGAGTAATTGCGCGTAGCGTATGAAGCGGACGAGAGCTGCTTTCTTTAAAGCGTGTACTGGTGTACGGGGATGAGACAAGACCACAGGCACAAGTGGCACGTTTCTGTTTTTTAAACACAATCAAGTATCAGCTCTCTCTTTCTCTCTCTCTCGAAATTAAAATGTTACAGTCATTCTCGGCAGCTTCTTGTTAAAATCCTCTGCTTATATATACCTGGACACACACTACATTGCTTCACACGAATAGATGCAAAAGAGTACATGATTTAATTTCATTAAACGACTTATTATTTTACAAGATTTCAGTATCGTATTACCTATCGAATTAAATACTGTACATACGTATATCTTATTTACAATATTAAATTTTCAATACCACAATTATACAATGCAACAATTTTCTTAAAGTTGCAACAACTTAATCTACGTTCGAATCTATGTTCCTTTTCTTTTATTTTAATTACATATAATTAAATATGAAATTTTCAGTAATTTCATAATTATAAATACTTCAGTCGTATTTAAAAAACATTTACGTTATCGTAGTTCCAACATTAAATTTAATAGTCTTTCTTAGCGGGTACGTAAAATCTTATGTTTCAAAAAAATTATATTTACGAATTACCTGAATGATATTATTCACAAAATAAATTGCGTTTGCATTAAATCTTGAAAATTATTGGAATAAAATGTTATAACTTTTTTATTAACGGTTTACCGAAGAGGAAATTATTTACACGATAAAGATAAAAATATTTCAATAATCTACCGAAAGCAAACGATGTAAAAAAGGAAATATAATTTTGATGAAAACATTAATTATTATTAATTTACTAACGAGATTGATATATAATTTATCAAACAATGATTCGATATTTTATAATTGATTACTTTACAAACGGTTATATTAATAATGATATTTTCAACAATATGAATTTCTTATAATATTTTTGAGAAATTATTATATTTTTATGCTTACATTTTAATTTCATAAATAAATGTAAAACTTTTACATTTACAAGGAGCAAAAACTGATTATTAAGTCATTAGAAACCAGTGAGGGTATCTTACGTTTTTCGGTATGTAAATTCTTCCAATTTTCTTCCACACACCATTATTTAAATGACTGAAATCCATTTATTACCATATACTGTCGATTTATCGATGCCACATTCCTTTTACTTTCTTCAATTTTTTTTTATATTTTAGCCACTTTGCTCAGTATTTATATCGACCTCGTATTAAAACTCAATTGGTGTTAAGATGCGAGAACATAAAAATGCGTATCTTAATGTATCGCAATTTTGAGAAAATTAAAATTGTTTTTGAAAATCAAATGATGTAAAAATCTTTAAAGATAGATTGTAGAAAATTAAAAATTAAAGTATTATATTTTTACGTTTATACTATTTACATAAAAACAGTATATTTATCTTTACAAAATATTAATAAAAATTGAATCGATAAACTAATCGTAAATTTAAAATATTTGCCAAGGATTTAAAAAATGTATATAATGATTATATCCAGGTAATGATAACAAAATTTTATTATGAATAAAATAATAGAATAAGATAATATATTTAAGATAACTAGATATCCGAATAATTTTCCATTTATTATTAATTAATACGGTTGTAGTTATTGGATTACCAAATTGTATTTGAATAAACAGCATTGCGAATACGCATGAAATATTTTTTAAGTTAAAACTTACTTTAAATTATTTATATATTTTGAAATACAAAAACATTTCTTTCGTTTTTAACCAATTATTTAATCTAATAATTTTTAATTTACAGGTGAGTAACCGTTATATTCTGCAATTTAACCAATATTTTATTAAAGTAAGTACCTTTATAATACATTAAAATATCCGTTAAATAAACATAAAACTAAAATGAAGTGTAACAAAAATTCAGTTTTCAAAATTAATAATCCTATATACTTTTTGAATCCATACTTTATATTAGTATTTTTGTATAAAGTATTGAATAACACTAAATAGCAGATTTAAAAAATAAAATATCAAAAAAATAAATATTATTGAATAAAGTATTGTAATATCTCTTAAGAAAATGAATATAACGTCATGAATTAAGTCTTTATTCAGCCGAGGAATGACTATTAATTTTCATATAGACTAAAGTTATTTATGTACAGAGTTTAAAAATAGATGAACTTTTTTATTTTTTATTTTTTTCATTCATATTTTTATACTATTCATCTGTATAACTGTATAAAATTGTCAATTAACGCGGTAATCGAATATATTCCTATTTTAAGATAAATATTAATAGAAATTTAATTTTTTGTGTACTTTTGTAAATAATATTAATTTAAAAGAACAATTGATGGATTATTTTCTTGTACTTTCTAAAACTACAAGTCTTACAATTCCTTCAAAAAAAATCAAAAATGTAATTGAAAACAAAATTTATCGTGTATTTGTAACGTAGATATTTAAATAATAAAATAATTAAATATATATAAATCTATAAACTGAAGAAAGGATACCAATAAAATAAATATTTTGTTTTAAGCATACGTTAAAATGAAATTTTGTCGACATTCACTTCGTGCTTCGGCAGTTGTCAATAGTTTTTTCCCTCTTTTTTCTAACGGTATCGATCGAATGGTAAAGAATACGTAAAGAGTATTGAAGATTTTAATAGTAACGGCTTTTCGAAAATCCTTACTTTGACGAGGATCAACGAGGAGTGGTACGTTGACTTAAACGTTCCTGGACGGAACTCGAGCTTTATAGGTTGTAAAGTTGTAAACTATGCAGAGTTTGGCTGTTGTACCTCGGTTAGAAGGGATTGGAAAAGGCCATTAGAAGTCCTGGTCGGTCTGTTAAAACTGTTCTCATGGTCTCTACGAAGCCCAACATATCCTTGGTTACGTAATTGGATGCTGACTGTTGCGCTCCTTCCTTCAAGTCTAGCCAGCATCTTTATTTCTCCACCCCCAGTATTTTTTGCTACCTATTTCGCTTATAGTTTTATTTTCCAAATCTTTTCTATAGAATTTTTTAACTCGTTAGTAAGAGGATTGAAGTATCCAAGTATGGATGATGCGTTCTTTGAGGCTTTTACCCCTGGTCATAAAATTAAACAAAATAGAAGAATGCTAATGTGATCAAAGTCGACTATTATTACTTAAATATAGAGAACATTATGATCGACAATGTCCACTTTGAATTCTTAATACTTTATTATTAAAGTAAGGGACCTACCAACGACCTACCAACCATTATATATTATGCCGTATTTTATCCTTGAATAATCGAATTAATTATCGATTTTGTATTATCAAAAACTTCCTTTATGCAGATACGAATGAAATATTTTCTAAGATAATATTTAATATACGATAAATAAAGTATAATCGTAAATAATACTAGTTAGAATTTTAATTTAAAAATATTATTTAGATATCTTTAATAAGTAAATCAGGCAAAAATATTAATTTTCAATAATATATTATCGAAATCTAATCGCATACAAACAATATATCGAAACGCGTTCCATCGAGTGTGTCTTAAAATAAATTAAATTTCGTTGTCCGATCGGTATTATTAAACGTTAAACTAATTTCGATTCGAAAATTGTACGTCTCCGTGCCATTATTCGTATTGACAGTTAAATTTCAACATTTAAACGAGAGACAAGTTAATATTAGTTTAAAGGAAAAAATGATTAAAAATGAAGTTTGGTATAGCCTAATATTGTTGCGGAAGTTGTAGTCGCGTTGTTTTGAAAATCGTTCGTTGTAATTTGACGAATTGAATTTTTGGAAGCCCCCGTTAAACGTAGTAACGTCATCAATTTGAAAACGACAGCGAACGAATGTTTGGCTTCACACACGTCATTTCCTCGTTGGTAGTAACAAAATTCGACATGCATTTGTTCGCGGAAACAACTTCAAAAACGGCTCTATCGATCGTTGAGAAAAAGATTTACGAACGAAGTACGCCGCCACGCTGTTTCGGAAATCCGAAGTATTGATGAAGTTGCCTGAGCCACGTACAGGAAAAACGATTTTCCTGGGGTTCCGAGGAATTGCCTTCGTAGCGAGTTTTGTTGATTTGAGAAAATCGAATGATCTGTGTCGGGGATAAGGACTCGCGTATTGGAAAGAAGCAGAATGTGTGGTGATAGTGTTTACTTTTTTATCGTTCGAATAGCATCTCTTTGCACTTTTTATCTTTTACTGCATTTTTCACGAAAATATTTCATTTTCGCGAATTCTGTATCGAGTGATTTATCTTAATACGAGTATTATGAGTGTACTGTGAAGGCGACGGAAAAAATTTTGCTTTTTACGTCGCAAAAGTAATTCTTATACATTTTTCTTTCGATTAGCGCATAAATAAAGAAATCGATCGTACCTTTGAGTATTTTATTGGTAAATACAATTCTATTTATTAAGAATTTGAAAAATTTTATCGAGATTTTCAGCAATGTTAATTTGATTATTTTATCAGATAAAATTTTTTTAATAACGCTCGAATTAAATTAACTTCGATTCCACTAAACTTTTTCAAGTTTCATAATTCTGTTTCGAATAAAAATTAATTTAAATTTTTTCTGACTGTAACGAAAACAAATTTGTGCACGGTAAGTGATTTAAGAATTTACGAACGAAGACTTTTCAGAGAAAATCGTATCTGAATTTATTTATAATTAAAAAAGTATCCAAGTATTTTACAAGGTATCTCGGAAAAATCAAAACAAATTACTCGGCTAAATACATGAACGCAAATTGGAAATTAATCAGAAAATCACTTCCGTAAATACATTTTCTTAGCCCAGCTTAAACAATGACCAAGAAGTTAGATCACCAAGAATCTTAACGGCGCGGAACCAATTTACGAACTCCTAGTTCTTGAGCTAAGTTTCGACGTAAGTTTCCCAAGGTCAAAGCTCACGCGGTCAAGCCAATGAGATCTAAAAGGGCTTTGCCCTTTACCAACCAAGGACTTCTTTTTATCAACTCGAATGTAATCAATTTATATCATACGGAACTTACTTTTGAATGAAATGTTTCTTATAAAATTGTCGTTGATGATACAATAGTATTTATTTAATGATACATTGGATACTATTATGTTTATTTGTCAATTCATTTCGAGTAGTATATAACTAAAAACAAATCATAATAAATACAGTTTTTTTCTAAGTTTTCTCTCCTTCTCTCTCGCTCTCTCTCCAATTCTATATATTATTTGAAATTAAATGAAATACGCGAGTAAACTAATTCGTATACTCGACATTATTATTTTTTAGTAAATAAGTAAGTATATAAGGCAAAATTTAGTTAATAAACTTTTTTTAAAGTTGAATGTAAAATTTTAAAACGTTTACGTACATATGTATATCAAACATTATATAACGAATCATAACCAAAATATATAAATAAATATAAAAATTTAATTTAATACGACCATGATCTAAAAATGCAAATTTATTAAAAATATAAATCACCGGCATGAAATTTTTAGAGATGCTTTATACCAAAAGAAATTTTATTCTTAATTTTACCTTCATATTTTTATAGTCATCGTACGATTTTAATTTATCAGCTATAAATATATATTTGTAGGAAAGAAACAGAGTTTGCATATATACGAATTCAATAGACTTTGAATATATTTTATTTCATTTGCTTGTATTTTTAATTAAATTTTTATTTACAAATTTCTCAATTCGAATAACTTCATCTCATATTGACTAAGATTTAGAAAATAAAAGAAAAAGCATAACTTTTCCATTTGAAAAGTCAATAAATATAAATAATATTTATACGTATATCTCGACATTGATTTTAATATATTATTTTATAATTTCCTTGTTACTTCTTTCATATTTGTTCTAGAATGTATATACACTTGCTTTTGAATCCAAAAAATATAACTGGTAACTCTGGTGAAAACGTCAGGCAAATCATCCCATGCAAATGACAAAATACCGATTTGTACGTTATCAGCAACCAATGCACCTCCAGAATCACCCTGAAAATTAATATAAATTTGTGTACATACGAATGATTAAAAATAGATGTAAATTTATATTGTATTTATAATATGGATCATAATATTCGGTATATTTTAATAAGTATTGGAATCAAAGATATATTTTTAGTATTTATCTTTCATAGAAAATATTTATTCGATCCTAATAAGCGCACCATTTTTTAATATAATTATTATATATTCAAAGATATTTCTTTTACCATTGATAAATTTGCTTGTCATATCGAAAACGGATTATCAAATCCGTTCGTACCACTTAATTGAATTATTTGTAGTAAAAAAACGTATCAACTGTATCGTTTACCTAAAGCATGAGTAGATAAAAATAAGAATTTAGAATAAATTTAAACTTACGTGAGTAACTACATTTTCCGTTTGCCAACCGGACGTGCAAAGTTGACTTTGCAGTATAAAACGCTTCCTTTTTGTCTTCCATTCAATAGCGCAAACTTTTAGGTTAATAACTCGTAGCTCTACGTGTTGTAACGTTGAGGAAGGGACTGAATCATTCTGGAAACATTTTTATCCTGAGTTTATTTATCTTAATGTATTTTCGATTATATTTAAATTCGACAACATTTTCAAAATCGAGTTTTATTTCATGTTAATAACAATTTCAAATTTGTTGCTTTGATGCAATTAACATAATATATGTCGAATTTATTATAAACGTAAATATTTTAACTTACCGTTTGGGTTCCCCAACCTGCTAAAATTGCTTTGGTATTTTCATATGAACTTTGGAACTGTCTTGGCAAGTTAACCGGCTGAACTTTATCGTTAAAAATAATATAGCCGGAGACAAATATTATACCAATATCATTAGCATGCTCATACCTTTTATTCTGAAATCGAATATTAAAAATTTATAAACTAAATAATGAAATCTAATATTATAATATTAATAACGTAACGATACAATAATCAGGAGTATTTTATCGTCGATCGAACACTTAAATAACAACTGTTAAATAATTTATGAAAAGTTATAGATAAAAAAAAATTCTGAAATATAATAATTCTAAGTATTTTAAATTTATAAATTAAATATCGGTTAAAAATGTAGAAATATTAGAATTTATAAGTTTTTTACAAAATTCAAAAAATTGTACAATCATTCGTTGCTCTGAAATTTTTATCTTTGATCAACAATATTCGTAACTCTTAAATACTGTTTTAATATAACATGTGAAAATTTTTTAGAACTACGTTAACTTATATTTGTATCGTATGAGGTACAACAAATTAAAATAAGGTTTATCTTCTGTTTTCGAGCTTTACTCTCGTTTTTTCGAGTTGTAGAGTTTCTTTGATTTCACGTAAAAATTGCTTTATTTTAAAAACCCCGAAGAAAATATTTGTAAAGAAACAACAATTTACTTACGTATCTTTCGTGTGCTATCAGCTTACGAACTTTATATTCGGTACCAGATTGATCATTTATGTTAATTGTACCAACAACGACAGTCGCATCCGCGGGTGTTTGAATCCTGAAAGATTTAGAATAAGAAGAATGAATTCGTCATTTTTACAAATATTTAAAATTTTATGATATTTCTTTCGTTACTCCTTAATACAATGCGCAGCTGTTAAAACAGCAGTTTTCGTAATTACAGATGTTCCGCAGATAAATTTGGATTTGTTTCTAAGTGCACCTTGATATAAGTATTTCCCATCTGGAGCATCCGATCCACCCAATTTGTTTTGAGCTACGTAATATGCATGGGATAGATAAAAGATACGATGTGATTATTTTTGAAATTTCAAGTATTCAATGTGTGTATTTTGTAATGTAAATCCAGAGGATAATAGATTTACTTTCATATTATATAAAGATTCTTTTCATAACCGAGTATACATTGCATAAATATTATCATATTACTTTTAAAAAATCTTTTAATAACGTAAAATTCAAATCTCAAACAAAAATAATATAAAAAATTTAAAAATATTTTTTTAACTTATAATTAATTTTGCATAAAATATTTTGGAAATATTCAATTTAAATACTATGTTCATTCACCGAAGATAAAATGTGTCATGAAAATAAACAGAAAAAAGTGTAAGCATCGCTTCATCCTGTTACATAAATGATTCGATAACTAATGAAAAATATTTTAATAATTTCCTTCTTTTTATTAAGTTTCAAACATAAATGCTTTAAGACAATATAATTTTTATAACGTTACTTAAGGATATCTCAATGATTAATAGGATATTCTTATTTTTATTTAACGTTAAACATAAATCACTACTTAATTTACAAACTGATAAAACGAATACATTATTCTTTTAAATAGTATAGCAAGTAAATAAAATTAATAGTCTTCGTTTGTGAATATTGAAAGTTTTAACTTACTAGCATAAATTTATTTATTGGTTTAAAAAATATACTAGAAAATTAACATCGCACACATAACTTTATTATGAATTAGATTTATGGTTTGCAATTTTAAATTAGGTTTAAGTAGTAAAAAAATTGCTTTTAATTTAAACTTCCAAATACAGTTCTTTTTCCTGTTATAATTCAAATTTAATGCATTTGAAATGACATTATGTATTTAGATCACCGTGAATATTTAGAATTTTATCGAAGTATTCGTAGATAAAATTATATATAAAAATGTGTTTAAGTTTTCATTAAAGAAGTATTACGAAAAGATCATCGTTGTGTAAAAAAAACTACGATAACGTTCATTTAATTTCATTATAAATTTTTACCTAAATATCAATTGTAATAGATAATATTTAATAAATCAGAAATAAATATTTTTATCGAAAGATGGTAAAATATTTAAAAAATATCATTAGAATATTGCTATAATATTATTAGTTATAATTTATGAAATCAACAATAAGTACTTGTTAAACAACTATTGCCTCAGCAAAAATACATCGAACAAACTTTAATTAACCAAGAACAAGGAGAGAATAAATCGGGAAAAGAAAAAGTGCGCATCGCCTTGATCTTCGTCTCTTCCTCTAATTGCACTAACAGCTGGGGAATAAATCTCGTTAGAAATCGTAAGGCCGTCGATGGAGCGACGAAAAAAGGAACGAGTCTTTTCTGTCTCTCTCCCGACCCTTTCCCCTCTCTCACTCTGTCTCTCTCTCTCTCTCTCCATGACAATAATTAGCTACGAAAATCCGCTTGGTGAAAAAATTTGTGCGTCAAGTCGAGCGTATCTTCTTTGCACTGATTACATAAATCAACGTAAGGAACTTTTTTTTTAAGATTCTGGAACCGAAATAGAGGCGAGTGTTAATAATAAGTTCGAAACTCGTAACGACTTTTATAATTAGTGTCGTCTGCTGCAATTTGATGCTGTTGCTTCATTACCCAACAACTCACCAATAGTTATTTTTATTGGTTTTTTTTTTTAAGTCAATTATCGATAGAGCATAGACCAAAAATCCCTTTACTTTTCGAGTAAGATGTTGAATCAAGAAAAATTTAATTTCGTTCATTTCCAAAAATAGTCGCGAAACAAAAATGTACCAACAAGCAAAAAACAAAGACCGAAGTTTCCCGTAGATTTGTATATACATTAGCTCGATCGTAATTAAATGCATCCAAGGCCTCCCACTCTTTAATTTTGAATTATAGAAATTAATTGTAAAGAATTTGGAAATAATAAGTTGAAAATGTTTGATTTTTGGATGAAGGTAACTCGAAACGCATTTGGTGAAAATGACGGTAAGCGAATTTCGCGTATTTTCGTCTTCAAAGTCGAAAACAACGTTACGGAGTAATTATGGAAAAAACTCTTTCTCGTCAATCTCCTTTCTGCATCCATCGGGCCACGTAACAGGACGACAAACCTTTTAGCGACGCAGCAATGCGATTTCCCGAAAGCAACTCCTCGACTAACGGACAACGGACAACGGTTGGGCCGCCTCTCCTTTCGCCCCGGTATAAACGACGAAAGCGGTAAATTAAAAAAAGAGAGTCGTCGATTGGCGTCGAACTCGATTGTTGGTCCACGCACATGCATCCGACCCATCGATCGTTCAATAAGCTCTCCCGTAAAAAAAAAAAGAGGCGGTACGTATGTACGCTTGCAAATGCGCGATTTACGCGTTCGACCGGATGCGAATACCGCCGTCGGCTTTATTGGCACTAAAGCCCACAAGGGGAGAACGGAGAGCCAACGAGCGAGAGAGCGAGAGAGCGAGAGAGCGAGAGAGAAATGTGTATTACGATATAAGCACCTGGGGTACGAGTGAAAGCAAGGTTAGGGATACGAGGCTTTCATAAAATTTCGGGAATTTTTTTATTTTTAGTGAATTTGCGGGTGGTGGGAGGGGGGTAGGAGTAAATAGGAGGGGGTTAGGGGGTAAAGAGGGGCAGAACGAGGGAGAGCGAGACGCCAAATGCGAATATTGATAAATGTACCGAAACATTTAACTTTCAATTTGTAAGAGTCTACGATGGGCGTGTTATATGCGTATGTCGAGTAAATACAATACCAACTTCCCGAGGTGCATTCGACTACTTCCAGGTTTCGAGTATCGTTGTAAAATTGTTTTTTAAATAACTATCGTTTTCGATACTAATATTCGTTAAAAAATTTAACGATACCTTCTTACATACAAGCTTTTCATCGAGCACGTATTTCTCTTGTTGCAATTTTTCCAATTCAACGAGTAACAAATTTAATAAGCACATTTTATTAAAATTTGCAAACTTCATCTGTTTTAAAATATTTAGAACGTTTCGTTTTTAAAGACAATGTTATCGAACATTTGCAATATATTTTTAAATTATATTCACGATGGAATAAAATTGTATAAACGTTAAATATATAAATCATTCCTTGTAATTTTAGGGCACGTATTATAATTTTTTATTTCACTAAAAATTTAGAAGAATTATTACGAATAATGTATAATAGACTATATTTCTAGGGTACAATGAAAATTCAAACACAGAAACTAAAATTTTAATTTTTATATTGTAGCTGATATAACGAAAAAATATCGTCGATAAAATCTATAGTCTATTTAAATTTCTAAAATTTAATTATAAATTTTTAGAACACTGTATAAAATATTCTTATTCGATAAATAATAAATAGTTCAGGACTTTACTAATATTTTTATATATTTTAAAATTAAAAATTCTATAGACTTGACGAAACTTGATTAAAACGTTTCTGATAAAAATTGTTAAAACATTATTCTGTAATATTTATAAAGTAAGAATTTATAAAAATGTTCCAAACGTTAAAAAATATATTAATAAATATATAAAAAGTAATAAAATATAAAAAATATATAGAACAATTTTGTTTTATAACGTTGAATAAACGAATAGTTACAGAAACGTAAATATCTTAATACGAATACATACACACGTATATATATAAAACTTTTGTTATACTTGGATGTGCATATCGATGGTCTTAAATTAAAATTTAAGACATGCTCGTAATGTTTTGCTAGTAAAGTAATATTATAGAGCAGAGAAAATTCTTAATATTAGTTCCAATACTTAAAGACACGTGTATACATAAAATTGTTAAATTGGAAACAATTTAGTGGAATATTTATTTCGAATAAGCGTATATATATTACTATTATTCCATTGTCTCGTATAACTTTTGTACCATAACAATCGTTTATAAATAGTTGTCAAATAGACGAAGATAATAGAAAGGTCATTTGAAATAGCCGCAGCGATTAAAAGATTGTAACTCTAGCTCGAGTTTAATAGATCCATCTCACGCAGAAAAACGCCGAGAAAATTAATCATTTTCCAAAATTATTCATAGTAAATTATCATAAACAAGAGTCTACTAAATTTTCTTGCGAATCCCAAAACTAGATGTTTACCCGAGGTAGGGTACCTCGTCCTCAAAATATACAAACTTCTATGCTTTATTAACATTCGCATACCGGTGAATACGTGTAGCGCATAATTTCCTTTGACTAATTAGCGGTGAGAAGTTACGGAAAATCAGAAGTGAGGCATCGGCGACGTTGCACGCGATCGAGGCTAGGCGAAACTCGGGCGATCAGTCGCGCAGACGAGTATATAATCCACAATCGCGTTACGCCATCCCCGCGACGAATCTAATTAACCAGGAGGCGAACTCAACTCCGATGCACTCGTACCTCCGTACCTCCGTTGATAATTAGGTGAGAAGTTGCGTGACGGGTTCTCGAATTATTTTCATCCTGGAAATCGATTTTTATAGGCCTTGGGCAGTGGATAGTTTTCCAACTGCGTTATTTCAACCTTTTTCTACAGCCGACGTTACAAATTTCGTTTTCGTTCGGGTCTCGTGAAATTATTGCCAACTTTTTCGAGTAAGTGAATACCGATCGATGATAAAAGCCCGGAATGTATTTTCGTTAACGCGGACCAAACATTATCGACTTTAAAACGTGAAAATACTGACTTTGGGTGTCTCGAGTATTTTATTCAAAAATAAAACTAAAATTATTTCGATTCGTTTCGTTGGATTCGATTTCGTACTAATTGACTGGAATACGCTCATTTTTACTCTAACAATCTATAACAAACGCACCGAATCTCGACTTTCGCTAATAAATGGAAGGTGCAGTTTATTCAAAAGAGTTTAATAAGAACGTTGAATGGTATAAATACGATGCTCGAATTATAAACTAGTTATTTCATCTTTATTCGAAAGAAGTTTTTCCAAAAGAATTTTACTAAAAAATTAAATTATCGTAAGACTAGGAATTCGCAATTATAATAATTTGACGGTAATAAAATTAGTTTTGTCCGGTTCATTGAAACGTTGAAATTAGAAGCACTTTTGGTATTTTCGATGGTGGAGCTTCGCTCGTTTCGCGTACTTACGTTTAAAGTAAAAATTTCAAAAGACTGGGAACGAAAGAAACTTTGGTAGAATTTTGCTTCGTTAGTATGGAATTCTACTATAATATTTTACATCTGGAAATAGGATCCGATTCTGCAGCCGTAAGCTTTTATTTCGTAATATTCTTTGAATTATACTTATAAAATATATACGTTATTTTTAAATTATACGTAAGACTGTACGTAATTTTCCAAAAAAAAAAGTTTTACGCAGACATTTGTTCCAGCTACCGGTAAATTTTTTTCGCATCGTCGGATCATCGTATTACCAAACCATCGTTAAATTCGGTACCGCGTTTACCAATGAAGATTGTACTTTTACATTCGCAACGTACGCAAAAGTAGAGTTAATCAACGATACGTACCTTTCCCGAGATAAAATGTACGCTGCGTACAAGAGGTTGAAAATCGTACTTAAGAAAAATTAAGGTAATACTCGGTGATCCGAACTGACATCGATAGCCAAGGATTACACGGCCATTTTCTCAAAACACGAAAAGGAAGCACTGGACTGTTTTTCAGATTTTCCGATACCCGGTAAATAAAAAACAAATAGCAGACGCGCTAAAACAAAGCAAATAGCAATCCTTTTAAAAAATCCTCTCAACGAAACTAAAATAAACACGAAAAAGAGTACAGCCCAGAAATCGAAGAAAAATTTCAGCTCGCGTTTGTTTCAAGCTCGAGCAGGACCGAGCTTTTATCCGTGCGCGCAACGCCTGATAAATATTCACGCCACAAAGTGAAAGAGGTGAGCGGGAAACAGGAAAATCTCCCTCGATCTCCCCCGATCTCCCCCGATCTCCCCCCTCATCATCCCCCGCGCATACGTAAGCGCCCTTACGCGCGCGCCTGTCCCACGCGTGTACGTGGGTGTTCCGGCGCAGGAGTCAAAGAGAGAAAGGACCGGATGCGAGATATTTAGGATACAGGCGCCGTAATTCATCGAGGCGTCCGTGACTTTTGTTAGACCCGGCAGCGCGTGCGGACTCGCCCGGAAAAAAGACGAGGAGTCGGATCCGAGACCCGCGAAACGAGGATGGAACTTCTCACCCGTAAATTGAAGGCGATTCGCGCGAGCACCGAGGGAACCGGAGTGTTTTTGCTGGACCCCCGAGGAGAAGCAGGAGGAGGACGCTGGAACCCAATCTCGGTGAAATACGATTACCGATTCACGCGAGTCCGATACGTGCCTACCTCTAAGCGGCTTGACTCGCGAATTCCGAGGATTTTCGAGGCGACCCTTCGTCTCCTTTTTTTTTCCCTTTCTCGCTTTCGATGTTGTTCTTCGGTTTCGCGCTATTTCCCGCCTCCACTTATCGTTTAAATATATTTTTCGACTATTTCATCGCCGATCGCCGACCTCTGATCACTAGTATTTTTGTATCGCGAGTTGTTTATCCAGTTCTCGAAGACGCGTCGAGCGCGAAAGCGATATCGCGTATTTGTTTGGGAAAAACTCTGGTAAAAGCACGATTCTAACGAGAGCGACGTTTTCACCTGGAAACTCGAGTGCACTTACTTTCTTATTGATTTTTCTATTATCGGTTTTAAGAAATATAAAATCTCTATAAAATATATTATAATATTATCGAATTTGTCGTTTTATACATTTTCGTTAACTTCGATTTAAGTCATACTTTAAAGGATCTTTTACTTAATCCCGATAACGTTATTTCATATTTATTTTACGTCATTTTTATTTTTCGAGTTTTATTTTGTTGAACTTACGTGTAACCTTGAAATAGATTGTGTGCTTTGAATGTAAACGCTTCGAATGCGGTTGGTTTAACTTTATATTTTTTGCTTTTCGTATTCATCGAGCGGATGATTTTCCCTTTTCTAATTCGATATATCGTAGAGTTGTACCGAACTAAGATCAAGGACTAAGTCATTTGCGATACGATTTTATAAAATATTACATAACCTAGATTTCTTCCTTCGTTCGATTAATTTTGGAAATAAGAAATGATAAAAAAAATTTTAATACAGATATAGGATATAAATACCCATAATATATAAATTTCTATCCAATATTTTAATACAAGATATATGATATAATTATAAATCGTTTTTTTAAAACATTTTATTTCGATCTATGACAGAAAACGGTTACAAACGAAATATAAAAATAATAAGATTATTTCATCGTTTCGTCTTATCTCAAAATTAATAAAAAAAATAAATATATTTTATAAAATTATCTAATATTTTCATATTTAAAAATTTGTAAACGATATATAATAAGAATTAGTGAATTTATTTTGTATCGAAATAAATCGAAGATTATTATTTTAAATTTGTAAATTTGTAATCGGACAAAACTATCGTTTCAATATTTTCGATCTTACGTTCGCGATTTATCAACCTGCGACCATAATAAGAATTCGGTAATCCATGCGTAGAAAACGTACGCGTATATATTGAAAATAAAATGAATATTCGAACTGTAATATAAAAGGGATTTTCTCGATTCTCTAGAAAAGGTAGTTAAGGAAAAGCTTTGACTGACTCTGAAATAAAACAGTCTTGAAGATAAACGGCTGTAGTACTTTCGATAAGATTGTGATTTTTTATACGTCCATCGAAAACAAATCGAGACAGTCACTCGAGAGAAATTATAATAAAACTACTGCTCGATAGAAAATAGAAATTATGTTTAAGGACTACTTTTATATTTGTTTAAGTACTTGTAATTTTACGTTTGTCTACCAAACTTATTTTTGATCTGCGAACTTGATTAAAAAAGGATTAATTTTCTTTAAATTATTTTCAATCGGTTTTTTTAAGAATTTAAACAGCTCTTATTAATTCTTTATAATATATATGTACGTTTAATTTATTTTTAATTATAATAGTACTTCTCCAACGATAAAACGGTATTTCTTTAATACTTGGATCCATTATTAAGCGGAAATATGAAAACGATTTTAACACGGTATCGCATAAATATTATGGAAAACATCGGAATAAAAAGACGGCGCCAAATCGAATATAGAAGCTGATTAATACCGTAAAGTTAGACGAGAGGAAAGAAAGAGAAAAAGAAAAAGCTATGAAACGAAAGTCCAAAGATTAAACGAGACATGCTAAAAAGAAAGAATACGACGTTAGAGTAGGTTAGCACCTACCACTCGTAAAATGCATCTGCTCTTCTGTCCTCAAGAGAGTGGTGGCTTTTATTGAGAGGCCTTTTGTCTCCTTTTACTTTTGTTTTTCTATTTTTCATTCTCTTTTTCTTTTGTGGTTTCTATGCTGCTATCGTCAAAACAGAAGAATAAAAAACACAGTGTTTCGATATATTTTACCACCTACGGTACGATCCTAAACCTCCCATTTTTTTTACTTTCTTTATTTAACGTCTATCCACGGTATTTCTACTTTCATTTTATCTCGTATTTACATTCGGAGATCATTCGAATTTTACGCATGCGTACATTTTATAAAAGTTGATGTAAAATTATAATTTGTTTTTCAACTTAACGGTTTTACAAAAATTGCTTAAAGCGTATCCTTTCATGATTTATTTTCAGTCACGCTATACTATAAATTTTATATATTTTGAACGATATGAATCAATCGTATATTGTACCGATATTTAATTATTAGTTCGCGTTACTCGTTTCGGTAATTATTAATATAAAATTATAATTTGTCTATAGCTTTATGTTTTAGTTATGAAAATCAAAGGGTTGAAATACATTAATTTTGAAGTATCTCTCACTCAAAGCTTTATCATCCGTCTTTCTAAACGCTAATCATCGATTTTATTTTACTTTTAGCCATGTATATAAGTACACCCAGTGATTCCCTATCCTTGGTTTACCGTGTACAAATTTTGTTCAATTATTTCCTCTCCCTTGACGCTTATGATATATTACTCCCTTGTGCACAATTTAATTCTTGAGTTTCACCGAACACATTTATTGCATAAACAAATCAGTGTTGCCGATCGTTACAATATCATATAAATCTTAATATAATTTCTTAAACTGTTGCATTTTTTTATTAAAAATTTAAATTTTAATTATATTTTAATCACTCGCATCGGATAAACAGATATTTATAAAGCTCAAAATTGCGTTAAAGTTGAACGATAATTAAGTAATTAGTATGGTCAATTTGATTTATCGAGTTTTGTTTATACATTTAAATTTATTATACCGCTTTCTCCGTTTCAAATGAATACTTACGATAAATTGCCGCTTCTTGATGAATAATCGCTTCGATGTAAAGACAAGTAAAATTAACCAACTTTGAAATTGATATTAAGATTATATTATACCCGAACAAGTAGACGTTTTGGTTAATTATTCTTTGTAAATTATAATCGCGGATTATTGCTTCCGGAAAAATTTCGGTATCCGGTATCGCTAGATTCGATATAATAAATTACACTATAAAATGAAAAACTGTTGATTTCTTAACCTAATTATATTCCGTAAGCATTTTCAATTATACAATTTACATATTTTGTCCTGCTTATTTTATAAATTTATTTCCGCCATAAACCCATCGTTGTTATTCGCGACTGTAATATAAAATTTCTTAAAGAAACGAAGTTCGCGAAGTATAGTTTTCTGCATTACATTCAAAGATGTAACCAATGGTGGTCAAGCTTAACCATAAATCCACGTTTACGAAAGACAGAGGGCAGCTCGTAAATCGAAACTTTCTTAGCTTGTTCTTTCGCTTTATGTTACTACGATATATTTCAGAAATTCTCCGACCAAATTTATCTTATTCTTTCTTACTGTTAATATTCTAATTTTTTCTTCCAATAATTTCTCTTCGTTGTATCGGTAATTATATTTGTATTTCTTGTATATATTTATCGATTCGCGAAAATATTTGCTTTGCGAAATGATACCAATCGATAACTATTTATTACGAAACCTATATTTTTATGTTTTAGATATTTTAAAATTTCAGAAATCGTTTCTGGACGTCGAAATAAGATATTCTCGAAGGGAAACTCAATTTACGTGACCAAGAAAATTTGATTCGTTCATTTATATGAATTCTATAACTTCTTTTTACCTTTTGAAAGTTCGTACCGGTTACCCAATGACAACGAGTATAGAGCTTCATATAAATCGGTTTAGAGCAAATACATCAACTTGTAAAAATAGTTTTTACTTCGAATCCAATTTTCATATAACGGAGAATATTATTTTCGAAGTATTAAAAGGTATTTTTACTGTAAAATAAATTCCGACGTTTTGTATAATAACCGAAATTTAATATATATATATTTTAAAATTTTCCGTCTCGATAAATTTATCATTTATAGTCCGTAAATCGTGAATTTTATTTTTTCTTATAATTATCGACTAAAATTAATTTATGCGCGACGCGTACATCGTAATATTTATTAATATTTCCATTTCTACCTTAATAATTTAAAATAGAATGTCCAATTTTATTTATAAGCTCTCGCATATATGCGTTTGCTCCATAATAAAAAATTTATTTAATTTAATTTATGAATTCCCACGGCTATCAAAGAAGCACATTGTTTGAAAAAATTTCTATCGCTTTAGAATCCTTGACTTTTAGCCACTCCAATTTTGTCTCGTTCGCTGCTTTATATTTCGTTTCTTTTATACGCCTGTTGAATTATCGCGAAGAACACAGGACGCGTGTATTGTTTATGTTTTTACCGCGTGGCGCCGGGGAAGCAATCAGGTGCGAAATAAAAGAAAAAGTGTCGAGCCGAGAAAACAGTGAATATTAAGGTCGCGTGTAACAAAAAATGAGGGACACAGAAGCAGAGCAAACGAGTGAGAAATTAAAGCGAATACGAGCGAATACGAGCGGAAAGCACGAAAGCTTGCATCCACTTTTGCAAGCTCGGTGTTTATCCGCTGAAAGCCTCGCGAGAGAAAAAGAGAGACAAGATTTGATTGAGGCACTTCCGAGATTTCCGAGCGGACGGCTGTGGATACGCTTTAAAATAACGGGAGATAACGGGAGATAACGGGAGATAACGGGAGCAGAGCTTCTATTACTAAAGCTAGCGAGTTCGCGGGATGGCTACTTATTCGGGAGCCCCGCGAGCCATTTCTTTCGGGGCGTTTTAAAATTAATACTTGAAAAATTCACCAATGAATAGATCGTCCTCCTCTTCCTTCTCCTCCACCCTTCCGCCACCTCTACCCACGCCACCTTCCTCGTTCTCTTTTCTTGTCACGTGTCCTGTTTGTCTTTATTTTTCAGTTTACGCTCGGTTCTTTTTTCTGCTTTACTCTTTATATTACAGTAATTTTAGTAATTGTTTCCTTTTTATAAATGATACGCGGTATTTCATAATACATGTCTTATAATACATTATGGAAAAACTTAATTTTTATATATGCGTAGATTAAACGTATAATTTATTTCGATGTACGTCTGAAAATTTCTCGTAAAGAATAATTTTCGCGGACAAAATTAATTACGTAACGTATACCTTCACAGAATTTCACTTACACACCAGTCGAGCAAATTAAATTTCGAACGGTGTACAAAGTTGAGTTTCAAATTCATTTTAAACATCGGCTTACAAAACGAATCGATTTCGATATGATATTTGAAAACCTTAAAGTCTGGCATTTATACGAACAATTTTGTCTTGATCACCTTAAGTCGACTTATAGGGTAGTGGTAGTCAACGCTGGTAGCCATACATATTAAATAGGAAACAAGCACTTGCAAGATACATTAATGATCCAGGACCATGAAAGTTTAAAGTGTGTTTGTTCCAAAGCTTGTTTTTTCCACTTGTTTTGACGATGCGCTCGATTTATGCAATTATAAGGCTAATATCGATTCTAAATAGAAAATAATAAGTCGGAAGGTACTTGACTCGCGTTTTGTTCGATTTGTAGTCTTTTGACGGGAATCGAGTTTTACGAATTCATTATTTCAATTTAAAAGACAATATGATTCGAACATTTACCTTTACAAGTCTTTTTAATACGTTTAAATTAACGAATAGTTTTTTATTCAATTTTCTTTCAAAATGAATCCAAATATATCGCGTGATCAATATAGTTACTATAACTAATAATACCTTATTAGGATATTGTTTCCATTATTAATTATTTTCCAAATATAAAAATATTTTCTAAATAAGTTATTTGTACTTTTATGCTGCTAAATATTTCATGGGATGCTTATGATCATACTAATTGTAATAATAAGTAATAACGATAAAAGATATATATTATAGCGTTTATAACATTTTGCAATTTATACTACTTTTCACTTGGAAATTATGTATTGATAATTATATTCTAATTTTAAACATTTTTAAGTTTTATTAGTACAAAATATTGAAAAATATAAAACATTTTATATTTATATTTCGGAAGAAATTTTATTTTCTAATTTTAATTTCATATAAAAAATACAAATTTATATTATATTAAATTACAAATAGTATTAATTTTCAATATGAGATCCAATATAATTTCATTTCGCAAAAGAGTTAACGAAGTATAATTTAAGAAATTTTGTAAGAAACTTTATGTATATGCTTATTATATTCTTTGGCTAATTTAAATTCTAAAGTCTATTATTATGGAGCTTAAAATACAGTATTTTATAAATCCGTTTTTATGCATAAATTGAAATTTCCTTAAAAACTACTAAAAGTTTTAAATATTATTTTTTAATATTATTTGTTAAATATAATTTTGTAGTTCGAATTTTGTTAATACTATAAACTTTACATTAATATCTAAGCTATAATAAATTCTTTATACCATTTATATTTACATAATTTTTATTTGATACGATATATTATATATTATATTATAGAGATCGTTTGATTTATGAAATTTTATCAGAACTTTAAAATTCAATTTTAAATTTGAATTAAAACACAAAATTTATAAAATGAACACTTAAATTAATATTTGAACTTGTATTTGAGCGAAAGTAATAAGTAATATAAAAATGTATTTAAAAATTTTAATTTTAAGACAGTAAATTAATTGATTTCGTGAAAAAGTAGATATAGAATTATTTAATACTAAAAATAAAAAGATCTGTCTATGGCTACATTAAGCAAAGCAATTCAATCAAAGTGAAAGTAGATGCTTTTTTATCATCTGGCAATCGTAACTTTTTATCATCTACTATCATTTCTTTTCTTTGGTTATTTTCTAGTTTACTGTGAGCCAAGCTTTCGTTATCAACATTATTTGTTCGCGCGTGTACTTCAAGATAGTAGCGGTGCCCTGGGAAAAAATGATGTGCGGCCTTAACAATGAAATATCAAGTTTCTTCCTTCTTCTTTTTAGCTGCTTGTTGCGTAGTAGGTGGATGTGCAATTACAATTTATCAAAGTCTGGAAAAAGAGTGGGGAAGAGAGGCGTAAAAAAAGTTTCAGTTCTGAGAGTGTTTTTAAGTGATATGTATGAGCTTGCATAAACAAAATTATGTGGACGCCGGAAAGAAGAAATTGCCCATGTTTAAGTGATTATTATCAAAACTATCCGCACAAGTATTTTTCCGATGATTGATAAAGGCGATCGTTACTTTTATACCTGTATTTTTTTCTCGTATTACCAAAGTCTTGAATATTAGAGTGGCATGTGTTAGTTTATCTATATCTTGTACTTTAATAATTCTAATTACAGATAATACGTTTGTTCAAATATTACCGATGAAAGAATAGATTACAATGCGGAAAAGTTCTGGGCGTTATTCGTTATTACATAATAAATTCAAAATGTATCTTCCTAATACTTTTATTAGCAGTATAATTTAACAACTAATCTTAACAATGTACAATTCGTTAGAATTGTAATTAGGAAAAGGAAAATTTGAAATCACCGAGTGAGCTTGCGACGTCATAAAAAATTAGCAACGGCAATAAAGCAAACATCATAATTAAAGCATCGCGGATACATCGGTCTTGGAGACATGGTAAATAAAATATACGGAGGGGAAAAGCGGAGCTCGTTCTGATCACTCGAGTCCATTTCGGACGGGGAAAGCGGAGTCGAAAGTCTGGACTCCGAGAACTTCTAAGCCGATTGGACGTGTGCGATTCCTACAAGTGCACACTTCAAGAGTGAAAGAGTGAAGAATGTATCGATGTAAGAGCGATAGCACTTTCGGCAATATCGCGTTTCCACTGTGAGATGTCCGTCCGTCATTTCTTTTTCTAGGCTCAACACTCGGAGACATATTCCAAGAGTCGTGGACTTTAGCGGTGGACGAGAATTTTCTTGTTTGTGAAAGGATTCGGCGGTACGTTTGTATGTTTGTACGTAGATGAAAGAGATTTAGAGGGATGGAAAATGAGAGAAGGAAATGGTATTTTGGATCCAAGACTAACGTTTTTTTTTATTATTTATGGAATATCTCCAAACGCGAAGACATCGTATAAGCGATATATAAATTCAACGATACGTATTATTAATAAATAGAAAGTAATATTTTTTTACTACAATGTTTTATCGCAATTGAATATTATTGCTCGAATTTGTAAGAGACGAATTTGAAATATTTTTAATTCATTTATATGATTTATACAAACATTTATACAAAATTCTGTACCTTCCGTATCTATATTTGATATTTAATACTTTTGATTATTTACTAGAGAATTGTAATAAATTTATGAATGTTTATTCATAAACTTCGATAATGAAACGATACTTATACTTAATTTTAAAAAAAGCAAATTTTTTCTATACCTTTTGATTAATTTAATCCAATTAATGGCAATTATTAGAAATTTGTATCTGAATAAATAATGAAATTTAATTTTTTTAGTATTTAAATTAAATCTAATGGATATTTTTAATTATCGTGCTTTTAGATTTCATTTATTCTATCATAAATCATACGAGTAGTCTAATTTTCAGTTTTATAAACGGAATTAATTCTTTTTTAAAAGAGAAAAATTTTTAATAAAATTTTATACAATAATTGATTTTTCATAACTCAATGATTTTCTAGTACAATAAATTCGAACGTTTTTATTTTTTAATAAGACCATAAAAAAGCTATAAATTTAGCAAATATGAATTTTCAACAAAGTTCGATAACATATCGAAACTCGTGGACTCTCAATTTTTTTAGAACTGCGCAGTCCTTTTTTGTCCTTCCAAAAGTATCTTATTCACTCTAAAAGCAACCAAATAACGATACTCGCGGTGTTTACGATAACCCTCGGTTTGTTCTTAGAAACTTGACGTCTCGAAAGCGTAATTTATTTGCGGTATTTTGACAAGCGAGAAAGAAGGGACTCGCAACAAGTGCCCGCGATAAAGTCTAAATATTCGAGCGACGAAGTTGCGCACGCGAAAAGAAATTAGGCGATGCTTCAGAGGCACTCCGAAACAATCAACCGTTAGCCCGAAGGGAAAATGGGATTGTGGTGGGAGGGGGTGAAGAGCTTTGCCGCCACTTCGGAGAAAGTCTCGAACGCCCGGAGGATCCGAAAGAACCGGAGGAACCGGAGGAACCGGAGGAACCGGAGGAACCGGAGGAACCGGAGGAACCGGAGGAACGAGAGGAACGAGAGGAACGAGAGAAACGAGGCTCTTGAGCGAGTCGAACGTGACACAGCGACAAAAGAGTTCGATTTTTCTTTATTTCCTTCTCCCTTCTTCATTTTATTTCCTACGTTTATTTTTTCGACGCGTGTATCGTGGATTCGTAAAAAATGCAGTTTATAATCATGAATTACTAAATCTTAAATCTTGTTGACGCACGTTTTCCTATATTTTATAAACGTACAGTTGATCAATGTTTTTGGAAATAAAATAGGATTTGTATTAGTTTTCACCTCGTAAAAAATAGTTAAATAAACGATGTTCCGCAATCCTTCTTCCATATTGAAACAAAAATAATCATGTTTATTAAAATATCCGGATGAAGTGGAATTGATTTTCGGAGAAGATAATGTTATTTCAAAAAATTTCTAGATCGATACGGAAGATATTCTAATATTTTATTCGATATACGAATATTCGCGTCGTATGTCGCTGTTTGAACTCAATCAACATGGTCGCAAATCAAGTTTAAAAAGCACTAGAAAATATTTTAGTATGTTTCTTAATCCGACAAAGTAACTATAATGAAATATCTTGAATAAATTATTCTACATGATCCGTCCTTTACCTTCAAAGTAATATACTACTCGTTTTCTTGTCTGAGAATCTCTTCACCGGTCGGTTTTTCTATTTTCTCTTCTTCTCTTGAAAAGCTTCCCTCGTTTGCTTTATCTTGATCCCCCCTCCAGCCATCTTTCTCTTTCACTTCCTCTCCCTCTCTCACTGTATTTTTCATTATTCATCTACTCTCGCTCTGTGCATTTGGAAATGCGAACGAATGAAGGAAGCGTCAGTGGATGTGATTGCCGTTTTATTGGACAAAGGTTGAGCGCAAGCTGCAGTTTTCTACCTCACCTTTTACAGCGACTGTCTTCATCTGGATATCTGTTATTGGAATAGTCGGAATCTGGTAGTCCCTTTACATCCTAGGTTTTGTTTCTTACAATGTAAATTTCGCTTTTATCTTCAACCTTGTGTTTCAATGTAAATCATTTGTTTATTCATTATTCCAATCTGTACAATTTTGCGTATCGATTTTTCTAACTTATTTATTTCCGATCTATTTTTCTGACAAGATCCAACAAATTATAAGATGTTTTATTATATTTTGAAATGTATTTCAATATTTTTATATCTTTGGAACTCTCTATAATAATTGCGGTACGAGTATTCGGTATTCCGATATCGAAAAAAGCTAAATTAATTGGAACATAAAATGTGAACGGATGAAATTATACTTAGGTTTATTTATTTCGATTTTTTATTTAAATTTCATTGAATCGCTTCATAAAATATTTTTAACGCGTATTATTAAAAAATAATTGTATTAATCTATTATTCGAAAATGGATTCATGCATGAAAATAAAATATCACTTTACATTAAATCGTGCGCTTATTTTATATTATTGGAAATATTGGATATGAATAGCAAATAAAGTCAAAAGAATTTATGCCTTTCAATGTCATTTCGTTTTATATAATTGACATTATGAACTCTCTAAATCTATTACAATCTATTAAATTCAACATATTGAAATTTAGCGAGACGATAAATTAATTTCGATAAATATTTTTATGCTTCGTTACTACTATATTTATATTATTTCGTGAAATATACACTTTAAATAGTTAAATAGCGTTATTAAAACTTTAGTGATAAAATATAATGTATAATTAATATAGGTGAGAAATACAATATGGAAATACTTTAATTTATTTATAAAATTAACGTTTGAATAAAAAATTTGTACGAATACTTTCGTGAAATTTCAATTCATGTAAAATATAATATATTTCAATTTTCCATAATTAGAGCTTAGTGAAATAAAACAATTATAGATAAAAGTAGCTAATTTTGTTACAAAAAATCCTAATAATCGTCTATACGTATCCTAAGTTCGTTATTAGGCGAGAAAGAAACACAAGGACATAATAGTCAATTATGGTCAGCAGTTAGGAATGCCTTGTCTATAAAAATCGAAAAAGCAAAAAATTTTCTCTTTCGTATCGTGGCATTTATCGCCATTCGGGATTACTTTCCAAGTATCGCAAAGACGATAAAAATTCTTTGGGTTAGTGAATATTCGCTATTCTTTTAAAATACTCCCAGTTTGCTGATTCTCGAATTCACAGATCAGATGGTTAAAGGTCACGAAGGAAGGAGATAAGAGAGAATAACGATAAAGAGAACCAAGTTGTGAAAGAAAAACGAAAAATAGGGATAACGTTATATTTTAGAAGAATAAAAATTTAGGTTTTTTAGTCTTAAAGAATTATTCTTTGCAAAGTAAGAGAGGGATAGAAATAAAATTTAAACAATAACAAATACAATAAGATACAATAAGATACAATAAAAAAGTTTAACCTGGAAACATTGATATAGTAAAATATTTATTTGAAAAAATTATATCCGTTGCGAAGTTTTTAACTGTACTAGATTCTAATAATTAAAAATTTATAAAAATGTTTTATTTAAAATGTAAATTTTATACATTTTGTAAATTCTTGATAAGTTTTTACGCGAAAAATCTACATTATTTTTATAATCATGTTTTAGTTCGCATTTAAATGAAACATCTACGCGTAAATAATTTTACGGAAAATGTACAACTTAATGTATTACCGTAAAACAGGATTTTGTACAAAATAGTCAAAAATATAATTAAAGCGAGTAGTTTTTTTACATCGATAATTAATTTATGAAAATATGCATTTATGCTAAATAAAGTAGCAAAAATTTCAGTATAGATTAAATAAAGAATTGAAAACTTAAATTGAATTTTAAGTTGCCTCTGAATTTTAGATTTTGTTTTTGTACATAGAAAAAGTTAAAAGCCCAAGAAAATTTTATATTACACCGATGGGGTTTTTGCTGACTGACTTATTAAGTTTGGTAAAGTAAAAAAAATACACCACCGTAATTTATCTTGGAGAAACTAAAAAAGAACTAGCGTAGAAAATTAAGAGAAGAAATAATTAAATAATAATGTAAAATGGAGAGTTAAACGGAAAAGTACATTGAAGGTACGCAGTTCGAATATCCTACGACTGCGAATAGTTTATTATCCAAAGTGATGTTTCCGTCGCGATGTCGCGTTTAAATATCCAATAGCGGCTGTTTCGCGTTTATACGTACATTTGAAACAGGGGGAAAATGTAATGTGTGTCGACTGTCGCCGTTCTTTCGCAAAGCGACACTAAATTGGCAACGTCGACCAGAATACCCTACTTTCCTCTCCATTTTTATCATCTATACGTATATACACACCGCGGGTTTCGCGACTCCTCTTTTTCCGTTCCGTAATTCACACATGAAACTCGACAACGCGTTACAATGTTCTTTCGAGAATGTGTTTCGCGTATTAACGCATATCTACGTGGATCTCGTCAAGTTTCCTTCCACTGCAACTTTATTCTCCTCTACTTTTTGGATTGCTTTACTTTACTTTTAACGCAAGAATAAAGAATACGTTTGTTATTTTACGCTTTTTAAGTTCTCGCTCTATCCGATATATTTACTTGTAAAACCAAGCTGAACTCGTGGGATAATTTTGTACCGAAATTAAGATTTTAGAGTTTAGCGTTATTCGTTAAGTTATTTTTGGATTAATGAAAAATTAATTGGTCCAGAGAAGGTAATTAACGAATAGTCCGACAGCTTTGGATTTCATTTCGTTTCGAAGTAATATTTACATAATTTAATTAAATGTTTAATTATAAATGAAGTAACGTGATCGGACACGACCACGTATGATTTGCTGTAACTTTTATACGAGTCTCGCACTGGATAAATATTTAATAACTACGCGAAAATAGATAGAATTCCAGGTAAGGGAAAACATGATTTAAATTAATTTTGTTCGCTTAAAGATAATATTGGTTTAAAGATTAAAGAATTATACGTTATAAATTTCTCCTGCTTAATTAAGACATAGGCTTATAGTAATATATTTAGTAACTTAAATTGAGATAGTCGTATTTCTTATAATGTTCATCCAATTATAAAACAATCATCAAACGTACGATAAATTTTCTGTACCGTCCAATTAAAACTTTCATCCTTCTTTGTGAATCCCTCAGAGATTTCAATTTCATCGAAGAAACGACGACATTTTTTAATCAACTGGAAGATTCTACAATAACGTAATGCGATTTATAGGTCAGTTCACAGTGGTGTAAGTAAAAATATAATATTTTCATTTGAAATTATCCACTACTTTACATCACCAATTAAATATATAACTGCATCTTGAAGTACTTCTACTGATAAAGAATAATAATTTCGTCGTTTATAAAGATGTGAACAAATTAAATTCATAATTAATTTATCAAATTTATATTAAAAAATTGTAACCGAATCATCATAATTTATTTGCTTTAACAAATTCGGTAACTTCGAATTCGTTATCTATTCAAGAAACAGATTGAATAATTATTTTGTATACATTATTTTTATGTATATTTTATAGTTATATTCGATTAATTTTATTTGCATTTCCGCATATTTGTTACAATTGATGAGTGTTTCTTTTTACGATCGGCAATAAAACATTAAAAAAAACTTTTTTATCTTATTAGGGATACGTATATATTATTTCATTTAATTTTAATAATTCTCTTGATATTGCTTCAATTTTAATAAGCAAAATTAATAATAAATGTGAGAGATATAAAGAGGTAATTAATTATTAATTTTTCGAATAAAAATTACGATTTTTAGAGCTGCTCTCATTTTAAGTATTCTTTTTATAAAGAAAATGATAAAACAAATTACATCAAGGTTCAATTGTCAGCGTGAAATTATGCTATGTAACAAACAGAATTTCATTTCAATCTACATCTGAGCACATTACATAGATACAACAATGTATATCCATTAATTATAATTTTTTCAATCTTTTCCGAAGCAATTATATTTTGAGCTGTCACAAGTTACATGGATTTATGTTTGCGTAAAATCTTCTAAATTAAAAAAAATAATGATTCGTTAAATCTATTATATTTGTTGAATTTGCCAAGAGCTTTCTAAATCATTTAATGTTCGTAAACGTGCAGCAACGATTCACCAAAGTTTTTTTAGGGTGTAAGTGCATACGATGGCTTAAAATTTGGTTCACCTCGTAGGTACTTACGATCGAAATATATTCCAAAGGTCGAAGGACAAAGGCTGTACTTATACAAAGTTGATCCTCAACGTATGTTATTATATCTCGAGGCAGCGGTGCAAACGTAAACCAGCAACGTCGAACTGAAAGTTTTAAATGCGAAAATGGCTGCGCATAGGCCCCTTGATGTTACCTACCAATATTACGCCAAGAGGATATATTACGTCTGTATAAATATAGTTCTACAATCCACCTTGAAAATTTATCTCTGAAATTTTGTTTGTTCAAATTTCGATCTGTTTTTTTCGTTATTAAACTGAAATAGCCAATACGACGATTCTCTGAAACTTCAATCTCTTTTATTAATCCTTTTGCTTATAAAAACAAAAACTTTTTTTAAACTTTGTGAATCGCTAGTTTTAAATTTTGAATTAAAAACGGAAGATAATTTGTCTATGTAGGAGTATTTTTTAATGAAAATAAATTTATAAAGATCTTGTCAAATTGCTTTTGTAATTATAAGTATATAATATTATAATGAAAATTAATTTAATATGCACTACGGTGGTCCTAAATTTAGATAGACAATTCTATAGAATTAGAATAATAATGTTTATAAATAGAAAATTATAAATTAAATTATAAGAATTATGTTGCATATTTTTATAAATAATGCATTATGAATGTAACATCATAATTATGTCTTCGTATTATAATACGCGTATATTTTTTTATTTCTGAATTAAAAAAGATATCGTACCTAATTAAAATATGTTTACGTTTAAAAATATATAATATACTTTATTTTTTAACGTATTTTTATAAATACAGGTCTAATCAATGATATTGTACTTCATTTTGTAAAATTTGTTAAAATAAATATAAAATCAATTATACGATGTACACGGAATATTGTATGCTAACACTGTTAGATAATTATAAAATTATATTATAAAATGTTAAACTATATTTCTAGTAAAATATATTGTAAAATTATATAATAAATAATGAAAAAGTTTTTATTAAAATTATTAATTTGTGTTGGTTTCGTAACGAAACTTGTGATAATTTAAATATGTAATTTAAATACCCTCTTCGAATATCTTCAGAATTTTATAGCGCAATCAATTTTAAAATACAAAAATAACATACTAATCTCTAAACTGAATGCAGTTTTCATTTAAATTAGGATACTTTATGGATAATATTGAAAACGTCGTCATGACCTGTATATATTGTATACAATATGGTTTTTTAAAATTTATTGTTTCGGTAATAAGTTATGTTAAACTGTGTAGTATTTTAAAATTTTCGTACCGAAAGATCAGATTTGAAATGATTAAATTTCTAATTAAAAATATTCTTGGTAATAATTTATTCGTATCAAAATATTAGATATTACGAACGTAAAATCGATCGAATCACAAAAATGTGAAGTCGAAAGGTCCAGTTTTTACGATAACAATTAATCGATGACGAACAACCGTTTGACTCCATCAGTTAATTAAATGAGAAATGAAGTTTCGCTTGACTTTGGCGATGTTTGTGTAATTACATCAAATTTACCTTTCCGTATTACCCATCTCGTCCCAAGCTAAAACTTCGAAGATGAAATTCCCATCCACGGTCTTCCTTAAGTCATATTTATGATGTAGAGAAAGAAATTTGCAATAAAGCGAAGTAAAACTTTGATGTACTTTAAAAAATGTTGATGCAATATTTTGTAAGGTTAAACAATCGATGACGCCCGTAAGGCGAATCGACGTACCATCTGGTAATACGTATATTTCACTCCCGACTTTGCTAAACGACGTACCGCCGACGTAAAATACAACTTGCTTGTTTTTTCTTTACGGATTATTTTCGTTTAATAATGCCTCTTGCCTAAGTTTCTCGTCGTTCGTCTTTATTATTTTGATATTTTGGACAGCTATAAAATCGGATTGGGTGATAATCGTTTTATTTATATTTATGCTACGTATCGATTTTTAGGCACGTATCAACGATATCTACATATATTCGTAACCTTTTGTTTCACCAACATTAAAAACTTGCTGAAATTTCGTATCGTAAAACGGCCTGCGTGTAATTTTTACAAAATTGAAAAAATATAGATAAATTCAGGACTCGATCGGCACGTCTCGCCTACGGATTCTGTACTTTAACGTATTTTGACATAATGCGTTGAATAAAATGATCGCAACAAATATATTTTTTTACCCAAGATAATGGAATCGTTCTCTCCAAAACCAAGAAAATAGAGAATGCGTAAAAGCTATTTATCGACGGGAAAATATTTTTACACGATCTTTATACGCGCAACGAAAGACGATCACAATCTCGACATCCTCTTCATAATTTACAAGCTATGCGAAAAGATTATCGGTAAACATCGTTCTTACCCTTATTTTAAAACGACTCGACCGGATAAAGAGAGGAATTATGACGATGCTTACGAAGATCCTGTCGCGCGTAAAATAATAACCAGAGTAAACGCAAACGATAATTTTGGGACGTTCGAAGCTGCGCTCACCTTTTCAAAATTGCATAGGTAGAATAGGTATACAGAGGCGCGTAGGTGAAGAAGCGATGCGTATCCTCGGGTCTGTCTGGAAAAGAGAAATTGCAGCAAAGCGTAACGAAATTAGGTATCGGTGGATGCGCGTAGGCCGACACGTTTTATATCGCGCGGATTCGAATCCCGGTAATATCGATGGTAGTTCCGATCGCCCGGAGGGAATCCCCGTCCCATCCCGTCCCTCTTATTCTTTTACATAGATACATTCGTCTTGGAAACCTCCGCCGAGCTTCGGAACGAATAAAGAGCGAATATAAGACAGAGAGGTGTATAGGAGGGGGAGGAGGTGGTGGGGGTAGGACGAGGGAGGAGAGGGAGGAGCGGATAAAGTGGCGGAAGAGACGGGGAAAATGGAAAAGGATACGTCTAACGGATAAAGCTGCTTTAGCGCTGTCGGTCTCGTATGCCTGCTGCGTTGCGTCCCGGAAAATGACCTGTCACTCGGAGAAGTCTCCTCTTCGGTTGCGAAAATTCGCGTCTTGGTAAACGCGGTGGGAAAGGCGGTGGGAAAGGCGGTGGGACGCGCGGTAACTCGGAGCATCATCGCACTCGTCCTTCCGACCTCTTCCTCCGAGCTCTCCTTGCGAGCTCTCCTTGCGACCTCTCCCTCCGACTCGGATCTTATTCAAATTGCACCGACGGAGAGAACCAAGCGTTCGAGCGTCTATACGAGTCTCCAAGTAACAGCTGTTCCCGCCTGGGTTGTGTACGCCCGGCTCCTCCGGTCGAACGGATCGTTGCAACCCGAGCGGAATCCCCCACGGTTACGTCTCTCGTGATTCGTATCCGGCGCCGATGTCGTGGATGCGGTTGTCGGATAGCCTGTAATTGCGAGCGTGGACCGGTGAGGCGAGAGAACCGTCCAAAGACAAATGCGCTGTCGATGTCTTTTCGGGGATTCGCTTCTTAATAATCGAAGGTGACAACGGTTGATCTTTTCTCGAGCGTTTTCCATCGGGATTTTTATCGATGCGAGATTCCGAAAATGCGCGGGACTCTCGCCGAAGACCTTCCGGAATTTAAACCGTCGTTGTTTCAAAGATCTCGACCGCGACACGTAATAACCCTGGCCTTTCGTAATATAAAAATCATACGAGATACGCGGAGTCGATCGAATCGTTTAATTGGATAAACAAAGAAATTAAACAAAAATATGTAGGTCTCGTTGCTTTAACTTCAAATTTTCCTTTTAACGAAATTTATTCGTACATTTATGTCTTGAAATAAACGGATAATATTTTTTATAAAAAACACACTTCGCGCTTTCGAATCACTATTATAGAAGTATAGAAGCACGAAACTAACCTTCGTGCCAAGACTGTGTCTACACACCGCGAACTTCGGTTGTTATTTTGTTTCGAAGTAAATGCAAGTTTTTACTGCTCAAGATAGCTCATATCTCAAAACTCTAGGTCTATAAGACCAAGGAACGTACGTGGCAGACGTCACTAGCTACTGCAAAATTATCCGTCATAGTCTGGTTTCATTCCGTGATTCAACGACCGCGAATTTACCTCGTTAAAAGTACGTACATAAACATCTGTAACGCTAGTCGCCTACATTTTCGAATATTACCATTTCTGTTTAAATAATATTTCTAATCGTTAGCTCGACAACTGCGCTAAGAACTTTTTAAAATAACGGCTCGAGTTGTCGAACGCGCCTATCGAAACTACATCGTAAAATAAACGTATTTGGGCCGATAAATCATTTTACGATTATATTATTGTACAATAAAGGCATTCGCTTATTACGGTAGATTTTATACTTTGTCAAATCCTCGCGCTCGCGGAAAATCGCAACGACGATATTCATGAATTCTTCGTTTTATTGATTTAGCGCGTCGCGCTTAGTTCACCTTTTTTTTTACCACCTTCGACGATAATTCTTAAAAAGTCTGCAGATTCTCTTACCAGACGCTTCACTTTCCCTTTTTTTCTTTCTTTCTTTTTTTATTTTCATCGCGTCATTTTCTCTCCGACTCGACACACCGACGCTCATCTCGTTACCGTTCCCTCGTTCTCTCTTTCTCCAGCTGTCTTTTTTCGGTCTCTCGTTCTTCTTTTATCTTCACGCGGAACCGTTCGAGCAGCGCCGTTCCCGAGACGAAGTTCGTGATGAGAATAAGTTATTCCTCGCCCGACGAATTTCTATGTCTTAGCATCGACACAGGCGTCGCGAAGAGCCAGAAAATTGCCAGACGAATTCCGAAACGCGCGGGATTAGCTCGACTGTACATGCCTCGATGCGTTTATGCGTCTGCCTCCGAATTCGCTCGCGTATACGACGATGATACGTCGTCCGAGTCAATGTCTGTATCGCGCGTGCGTATCTTCCGCGTTGATGCGGATACTTTTATTCGAGGGAGGAATTACGTTCGAATCGCTCGTGGATTCGATCATCGAGTAAACGCGAGCAACGCAACGTCTCGCGCCTTTTTCCCTCTCGCGACCTTTAATTCACGAATTACGTTACGAATGCGGATACTAAGAGGAAATTCTCGAACTTTACAGACGCGACCATCGTTCGCGATCAAGGGAGCTCCGAGCGATGATAATCTTAGATGTACCGTAAAGCATCTTAATTTAGAAGAGGTTTAAAAGGCGCGTGGAAGAGTAGGTTCCGAAGCGAACGGCAGACTCCGTTTCCAAAAAACGAATCGAAGCGCACAAACATCGTAATAAAGATCGATGGTTTTGAAACGAAAATTTTCAAGTTTTGAAAATAATTCTCGCTGTTCTTGGGCAACGAACGGTAACCAGGATCGTCCTTGCGCGGACGATAATGCGTCACGAATCCCAGAGTCGGAGAATAAAATGTAAGCCCGAGAGTCTCTCGCGGACCGATTCCCAGGTGGCGCGGTCCGACGGCCTCCCCGTTGTCCCTCTCCTGACTTTACGAGGCTGTATAACGACGTACACGCACCGGTGGACGCATCGGAACTGTGGATTCCATCGGTGCGTCGACAGTGATAAAGCCGCCGAGGATTCGCCTGCTTCTAAGTCGCATATATTGTACAAAAGCTCATCTGCGTGGCTTTATACGATGTCATCGCGCGGACTGTTGCACAATCCGTTTGTCCAAATGGCGCCAAAGCCGTCCTTCCAGTTCGATTACATATGCGCGGACAGACGCGACGTTAGCCGAAAGCATCGTTGACTCGGCGGTTTGGAAACCGAATGTTCCAATGGTCTGCCCTCGAATGTTCTCTGCCCTCGCATTCGAGGAAGTTACGCAAAAGGATTCTCTGCCTACGATTCATTAAATAATATTTACCTTGATCCTCCTACTTCCTCCTTTTTCGCTAATGGCTCTAATAGTTGGACCCTGTTCTTTATAGGGCAATGAACGTCGCCTCGATTACCGTTACGTTATTTATTTCGCTCTCTCGAGGAATAACTTTTTTAAATACTTTTGAAAAGATAGTTTCGCGATTTTTTAAACGGTTTTAAAATCATTTTTTATCTAATTACGTATTCGATGAAAACTGTTGCGCTTTGAAAATTGATTCGACGGATTAATTTGAAACCAAGTATTTTAGATCAGCGAAGATAAATAAAAATGAATAAAAATAAATCTGTAGACGTATTTCTTTAATTGGAAGTAAATTATGCCATCTCGTAAATTACATCGCGTACGCGATGAATAACCGTACCAAAACGCGTTTGTTACGGAATTAGGTAAAATAAGACCCGTGAAAATCAGCCTTTGGATTATTCGATCAACGGATGATCGAATCAGTATTGTTGATTCGCCAACGATGAGTCATACTGGAATAAGAAATCATTGTCTTATATGATACATGGAAATTAATTTTTTTTATATTGTAATTATTAATATCGAAATATAATTTTTTCTTTATATATTCGCTTTGTATTTTAACTCCTTTTATCTCCTAGATTTTTTATATTTCTACGCTCGCGTTTATTATTTACTTTTGTAACGCATTAAATTGAAATATTTAAGCAAATGGACTAAATTACTCGACGTACCTTTTTTCAAAGAATTTTCGCCCATCTTCGTAAAAATGTTCCTTTCAGTTTCTAAATATTTATTTTGTAATAAAGTTCGGATTTTAAATATTTGTAAATTTTTTCGTAAAAATTTCGCATTGATTAAAAATATTAAACAAATTAAAAAAATTAAATTATTATTGTAGTAGTATTATTAATTAAAAAATAAAAATGCTTCACTTGTATACAAAGATAAAAATGAAAATTTGTTAAAATATGATTTATAACCAGAAGTTTAGATCAAATAATAAAATTTACAAGAAGAAATATTTATCTGAATCTAGTAATAATTTTATTATAAACGCTGCAATCAACTTTATGATACAATTTGGTAATAACTTTGTGATGATTATTAGTTATCGATAACATAAATCAATTAAATTTATCGATGTAACATCTGCGTAATATTTTTATGCATATATTTAATGATTAATTACATTTATGTATACAATATTGAAACTTTGAGTATCGCGTTCCCTTTTCTAAGTTTCATAAATATTAGTTGAAAAGTTAACTACATCTTAAAAAAACAAAATGCAATGTTAAAACTTACAAGATTTCTATAACGTAATAAATTTTGAAAAACTTTTAAATTAAAGTAATATTTTTAAATTAATTTATTTAATAAAGTCGTTAAAAAATGAATAAAAATTAATATAATAATATTTTATTATGCGCTCATTATTTATTGGAAACGACGAACGTGTTTATAAAGAAATTATAATGAAATATGGGAAAACAACGTATTTTTTAAAAATTGCGTAGATTAATGTTTAAAATAACGATCAGACTATACAATAAAGCAATTATATATTCTTATATTTGAGATGCATATATCGTATTAACGTATTTATCAAACGAGTTTGGTTATAATGAAAAAATTGTAAATTCTGTTATTGTGGTCGGATGTATTTTTTTAACGGAGCATTCGTAAATGAAAAAAACTAAAGCAAAATCTTTTGATCGCATGTACAAGAATCTACTTACCAATCTTAAGCAAAAAATAAAATGTACAAGGAAAAATTAAAAAAAGGTAAAACAAGATTTGAGTCGTTACGATCTATCTTTATTCAACGTCTCATTGTTCCGCTGATATAATTTTGCGCAAAGCCATTTTCTTGGCCAATGGTAGTCTCGTTTCGTAAACTGGACATACCTCCACCTAAACCGGACGGTTTATATTACGCAATCGCCACGATTCTACTTTTTCCACATGCTAATAGCCCGTTATGTAATCTGGACAAAGTCCCTTACGTAAGCACACGCGTATAGGTGACACATCCCTACCATTTACAAAATTACAGTTGGATGCGGATCGTAAATAGCGCGGACTTAAGCAGCTCGTCTCGGTAACTTGGTAACTTGTGCCTCTCTTTCCATGTTTTACCTTTATTTTTCTAGGCGAGTTCGGATCTAAAATAAAATAAATTGGGGGTAGTGAGAAATGTTGCGACGTTCGTGAAACGATATATCGAGCTTTTATACAATAACCGTATAATTTTCTTTCTCTTTTTGAATAATTTAATTTTCTCCACGTATTAACCGATGGTATATTTGTTTCATCTCTATGCTTTTCTTCTCTTTTCTTCTCCTATTACAAGATATTTCACACAATTTAGTACTGTTCAAACTGTATTATTATGTAAAATGTGATACTATTTAGGTACGTTCGGATAGGTTAGTGGATTATATGATTTGTAATATAGTTAAAATTAGTAATCTGCACCGTTTTGTTATTGTTCCCTATTATTATTCGCTATATTTGCCTATATATATATATTAACGTTTCTGATTATCATAAATTTACAATAATTCAATGTGATTGTTATTTTCCATTATTAAAATTTTCATTATTAATATTTTTAATAAGTAATAAATCTCGATTTTATTACTTATAGAATTTATAATTTTAAGTAAATTTTTTTCCTACCTACTAATAACATTTTATTATGCCGCAATTAAAATTTATTAAATATAATAATGCTAAAAATAATGTTTAAATTCGATTTCCTCCGTTAGTAAATAAAAAATAAAATATTTTACTTGTACCGTATAATATAAATGAATCGTTTTAAAAAAATTATAAAATGTCGATCGAATACGTAAATAAAAAATAAAAAATACAAAATATCGACAAAACACGTAAACATTGTAAGTTTTTACTGTAAATCTTGCTTACAATCGCATTAGTGTATAATATCGTTTCATCGATAATCACGTATTTCTAAATTTATTTTATACGCGTTCGTACAAGAATGTTGTGCAATTATATTATAGAGCGTTATAAAATGCATAATCAAGTCATAAGTGTAAGATTTGACAAATATACTTCTTTCGTATTCTTCTTTTAAAATATTCACATTAATGATATTTGTAAATTTTTTAACGTTTTTACAGCTATTATAGAATAATAGCAAATAATATAAAAAGAAAGATATGGATCGTAAGGTAACTTCGTCTTCGCAACTGTATGGATAAATAATTAACAAAATCGATACGCTTAAGATAAATAACAACCACGGCGAGATCCATCCTTGGAATTTCATCGTTTCTTCCCGTTCTATTTGTCACGGATGCTTAAGTAATACGATGTTTGCCACGCGGTTTCGAAACACATTTACGTATTGCATTTCCGGTACACTAACGACGGTAGTTCCGTTCCAGTTGATACAATAGCGCATATTATCCTACGTGCTCTTCGAGAATCCTATCTCCGTCTCTAATTATGTCGTATAATCGGATACATACGCGCATAACAATAAACCTCATTGATTCCCTTGTCATACCGACTCAAGTGCACTTGCAATCCACTGATGAAGATTCATTCGAGGTATCAGATGCTACGTATATTGAGATTAGCTACTCCTTTTCTCGGCGAAATACTCAGTTTTTCGATGTTATAAAACGAAATTCGTAACATATTTTCTATATTATAGCCTAGAATTTACAATATAATCTCAAAGGCAAAGAATTCGCGTCGATCATTCTTTAGAGTTTAAAGTCAAATTCAATATCGATTGGGAATTATATTTTAAATTAAGATTATTATTTTAATAATCCGTTCGTTATTCGTATCGTTGATTCATTTTTTCTTCGAGAAATTTTCGCGAGTCGGTATAATATAACGTACGCGTGTCAGCAAATTATTCACAATATAAAATAAAATTGGTATACAATTTCTAACGCGTTAAATCCAGTATTTTATAAAAATAAAATAAGAAATATCGACGTGCTCGCGCATAAATACCGATAAGCAATAATCGTATTTCATTCAATAAGCTCGTAGATATTGAATTTCCAAATAATTAAGTGTTACTCGAACGTGCCAATTTCTATACGCAAATATTTGCGCGTGACACGGAGCAAAGCGCGTAAAATGCACACGTCAGCGGACAGTTCCCACGAAACCTCGAGTTAATGTAAATGAGCATAATTATACAAAGCAAAGTCTTTGTATTGTTTAGAGATCATTACGTAACAATTTGGCTATAATACTCGTGTACGTAGGCGTACACAAAAGTGCTCCACTACACACCCATTTATTGGAGTTGGTAACTTTCGACGTTTCAGCGTGCAATCATTTTGTTGACGTAAACGTAGGTTTTGAGATCAAAGCTGACTTTGAAATGAGTGGATAGCTTCTTTCCACAAAGAAACTCATACGTTTCACAAAAATTGTTTTTGTAGCTTAACGATATTTTTTTATTCGATCGATAACCCTTCGAATAAAACTGGGTATTTTTAATTAAATATATTTTAGAAAAACGTATAAAAATAAAATATTTGTCTCCATTTCGTTACATTCGTACAATTCTACGATCGACGAAATTAATCTCTTACGGTGTTTGATATTGCATAATAATTTATCGTTATCATCGTACAAATTTTATAAAATCCTGTCGATGAATCCACGATCGCTCGTATTATATTATAAATGTCAAGGTCAAAAAAAAAAACCAAACGAACATCGGGTACTCGTTTGGAAAATTGATTTTCTTCACTTGCTAAGTTCTTAGATTATTTTCTTGTTAGTAGATGATAACTTAATACCATCGATCTTTCGCAAAATATCCAATCGTTCGCAAAGTAGTCGTATTTTCTCGAAACGCGTAGGTAATATTGGCTTCGACGTCTTCACCGACCTTAACGAACGACGACGACATCTTCTTATCTTGTAGAGTTCAGTGCTAACCTGCGCCAGTTTTAGCGGTGTTTTCTCGATATCCGAACCAGACCGATTTCATCGAATCGCGAAGATCACGATACTTCATCGGCTCCGACCAAAGACACCTGCAGATCACACGATCCAAACGGTGGTTTCCGTTTAGAGAAAATAAATGAAAACTGAAATTCTATTCGTCGAAGGCCATCTTGGATTTCTTCTCAACGACGGCTAAGTAAATCTTGGATCCACGCGCATTAATCAAGTGTTGCACGGATATGTACGTACGTCGATACGCGTCTATTTGCGTTTACAGGGACAAAGGCTTCCCAGTCTCTGTATCCGTCCGCTTATCTACGTTCCAGCATCGAGTTATCTCGAGATTACGCGAAGAGGATCGAACGGAGCGGGGTAAGTTGGAGTGCCCGTAAGTGCTCGGAGACCGAGGATCCGTCCGGACCCTGGCCTCGAAGGTACTCGGGTGAGAACCCAAACTCTCGAGATGCGTTTGTGTCTCGGTTATCGATGACCGCTAATTTTATAAGACTACGACGTTTAAGATCCGGCGATCGTCGACGATCAACGACGTTCCCCGATATAACGGCTGGTAATCGATAACTCTTGAAAATTATGCGGAAAGTTCGATGGAGCTTACTCTTATAATTTCGGTCCAACTGCGCTTTTAAAAAATCGAGATAACGCTTTTAATAAGTTTTGGTGCCGTGGATCGAATTCTTCAACCGGGACGCGAAAAAAGTTACTCGATCGGTTCGAACAACTCGCTTATCGAGTACCAGACGCCGAGCACTTAACGATCGTCGAGATAAGATGTAAACGCGAGAGGACGAAGGTTTCGTCGGATTTGCCACCGGTTTCTTTTCGCCTGGAGCTTGCAGCCTCCGGCGAACGATCCTTTGACGTTACGAGATAGATAGAAATGAAATTAACGCGAAAGCCGCGGTGTCGGTGGACCCCTTAGTCTGTAATCGAATATCTCGTTGAGGTAGTCTCTGTAATTCTGTTGAGCGACGTAAGAAGAGAGAAGCACGAGAAAGTATGGAATATACGTAAAAGCGACGGTATCCGTGTACTTTTCGTTTACGAAGGGAATTCGCGGCATATCTACGCTCGCAGAGACGATTCTTTTCCATTCGATTTTGTGCGAGTTTAAATGCAGATGGACTTCAACTTCTCTTTTTGTCTACCTTTTATCGATGTCTTTTGTGCTGCCGGTTATTCTCGTTTTCGAGCGACGGAATAAAGGGAACCATAAGTTGTATCGCAGTACGATGATTGATTTGAAATTGAAATTCGTTTAACGTTCGAAGAATAAAGATAAAAAACATTATGCCTCCAAAGAAAACCTATCCGCTAGAAATTATAAATTTCTATTCGTTATACGTTCAATATTATATTTATCGAAACTGATTGCAAGACTCCGAATACGAGAAACAAATTAGTTGATTAGCAAGAATTTAAATTTTAATCTAAAAAGCTATTACGGACGATTTTGAGTTGATTTATATTATTCTCAAATTTTAAATATTAATTAAAGAGAAATGAATTATTTACAATAATTTAATACTTTAAAATAGATAATCAACAATATTATTCCCTTTAATGAGTTTTGGTGTAACGGAAATAAAAGGTTTCGATACTTGTATTATTATATACGATAATATGCAAATATAATGATTATCAAATACTTATTATTTATCATTGTTATTATAATAATGCTATTAATAAATTGTGAACGGATAAATACAATATATTTCGTATAATATTTGACGATAATGACGTAAAATTTTGTATAAAATTTTGCAAATTATTTACTTAAAATATTAATAAATAAATTTTAATGAATTCGTATTTTTTAAGATATTTAATTATTAATACTGAAATCAAAAATTAAAAACTATTTTTATATTTAAACATTTTCATTGTTAAAATTATAAAAACATAAATATTAAAATAAATATATTTTATTGAATAACCTTTCCGTTTAATAGGATCGAAAGGTATAAAAAATTATTTCATTATTTTATAAAATGTTATTTTTATAAAAATATTTTAAGTATCATTATTTTATTTATAAGTGGTAGCATTTTATAATTACGGTAAATATTATTTTAAAAAGAGACTTTGAAGTTTGATAAATTTAACTGTATATTAAAAATACAAAACTAATAAATAATGCTTGTTTATTAAATAATTAATTAAGACGTACATTTTCTGATTTCAATAAATATTTAATAAAGTGAAACCTTACATAAAAAATAACTTACGATAAAAATAAAAATTCTTACATCTACTTACATCTTATATTAAAATATCGCATTTTCTCTAATGTATTCCCTAATATTCCCTTAGGTTTTAAAGGTACAGAATTATGGCAACTGAAAATTCCATTTTTTTATGTTTTATACAAGTTTTTTACGATAGTTTATATAGAAAATAAAAAAGATAAAACTGGATAGTTTAAATATAATATAAAGTTTCTATATGTAACTATAATGTATTTATTAATAACGACCACATGGGAAAAACGATAGTTTCAGTTTAATATTTTTTCTGGTACAATGTGACTCATAGATTATATTAACAAATGAGAATTAATTATTTTTTTGCTTTAATAATTTATATACCTTACTTCGTTATGAATTTTTTGCTTTGATGTGAAAGAAAATATTGAAATTTGATATTCAACAGTTTTCGAATAATATATTTCACCTTTGTTACAAACGAATGTAATATTTGACATATAATGTAAAATTGATATTTTTGATACCAAGAATAATTATAAATATAATTATGAAATTCTTATTTTTAACAACAATTAAATATTTATTATAAATTAATAAATATAATAATGAACGTAATCGGTAGTTTGTTTTATCGATCCGAAAATATGTTTTATTCGTATAGAAATTATTATTAAAGCATAATGTAATATATACAATTTACTTGTATAATCTATATAAATATTTTTGCATTTAATTTTTAGCTAAAATATAATAATAGTAATTTCATATTATAGAGTTTTTCTTTAATACTTGTATTTTAATATTTATAATTTAAGGCTTAGTCGATAGATCTTATTTTATCAATTATGGAATTCATAACGATATTAATTAAAAATGTAGGATATTAAACAACAAAACTTTTGTATCTGTTGAAAGTTTTGTTTTATTAAATCGAGCAACATTAATTTAATTCGTGTTTTCAAAAATAAACAATGTAAGGCTGTTTAAATTTTTTAAAAATATCTTATAAGCGAATAATTAAAAAAATGTCTGAAAATAGTAGGAATTAGCCATTTTTGATTTTTGAAATAACACAAATAACATAAATAACATTGAGCTCCTTCCCTTTCTTTATAATATCTAATCCCTGTTAAAAATAGGGAGTTTTTATAATTTGTTATAAATTTAGTCCGTTCCTGAAAATCAATCAGCTTACCGCGTATTACCGACGCATTTACTCGACTCACTAAAAATTCAAAATCTCTCCGCGACTTTATGAAATCGATTCCACATAAAACATCCTCCAACTCGACAACCGGCGCTTTATAAATCTGTCTGCATTCGAGGGCTACTTAAAAGTTAAAGTACGCTTATTGCCCCATTCCGCGTTTTCGCACTCTTTCCGCGCCTGCGCCTCGTGTAACAAAATAAATTCCAAGTGTCATCGAGCCGATGTAAAAGTAAGTCTGCTATTTAAGCTCGCTAGCGCTAGATACGTTTACGTGTTCGTGCATCGTAAAGATCCCGACGATTCGTGCTTGCGCACTTTAGAGCCATTAAAATGCACTGACTAAAGAGTTTCTTTTACTCTGAGCGATCCTCTAACCATTAAGGGAAGGATATATGTCTATTCCTCCAATTGCCCGATCATTTTTATGTAATTTCTTGGAAACTTAGAACTTCTTAATAATACCTATATTTAACCATTAATCTCAAATTCGTGTCATTCTTATTTATAAAATCTCTTTAATTACTATTTTCGAATTTCTAACATTCAATGACGTCTCGGTCGATTAAAGACTATTTTACGAATAAATTACACTACTTTAAAAACTTGTGGATTTGTTTAAATGCGCGGTATTTAAACGAACACGATTATAACGCTATTTTGTATATCGAGTACCGAACGGTATGATTCTTTAACTTTTTCAAGTGATTTACCAAAAAAAATTCTTCGTTTACTCTTAATAAATGTATTTAATACATATATTTAATACATTTATTAACGATATAGTACATCGAATAGTTTAAAAATTCATTTGATTCTCTTTCGTTTTTCTCTCGGAAAAATATAATTTTGATAGAATTTTTAATAAAAATTTAAAATATTATTTCATCGGATATTACAAAATTATGTAAATAAATTTGAATGGAAGTTGATTTATTTATAATAAATTAAAACGCAGTTTTTAATACATAATTAGAGCAATACCGTTGATAATGAAATACTAAATAATATTATTTCGGGCTTTATCTAAAAATAAAATTTAATTTAATTACAAGCGTACGATATTTGTACGTCAAAAAAGATTAGCTTACTATCCGAGTTATTGAATATTTAAGAAAATCTTATTATACCTATCTCACGGAGTATTCGAATCTCGTACGAGTGCAATATTTTCCATTAAATATTTTTCGTTTACTTTTTATAATATAGTTTAGTATTCTGTAGCGAATAATAGTACAAAATATTCCATAATGTATCGGTGTAAATCGATTTATCGTTATGAAGTAGAATATACACCGATAGTACCCATATTTATCCAATAAAGGGAATTTAAGTAATTCGAAAGAATTGTGGATAAAGTGGAAGCGAATCGATTCATCTTAAGTAATTAAAAAAAGAATTTTGTATAATCTACGTAATTGTAATTTTAAAAGACGCAATCATAGGAATTTTATAAAAAAATCAATTAATCCGGTTTGTATAAATTGGCTACGTGAATATTGGATCGCACGATCGATCGGATGTTCCTCCCCCGTCCCCATACAGTAACACGTTTTCACGGATAGATTCCTTTGTCTACATTTTTACAACCCGCACAGCTGTCACTTTGGTCGCATAAGCTTAGCGTATAAACCTTAACCCTTTGCAAGTAAAATCGCGCGCATTAGCATAGCTAAGGATTTCTCGTGCAACACGTTTGGCAACTATGCACCGGTGTGTGACTTAATCCTCTTGATACAGCGGCAAGTGCATCGGAATTCGAGAACGGAGACTTTTTTTTTAATTTGCACGCTTTGTGGTCTTGGCTACGAACCCATTAAAATAATTTTAAATTATACTTTCGCAACTTTATTTACTGTATTTGTTTCTATACTCCGCGTAGTTTTCAATTTCCAAGAATCGTACTCACGAAGGCTGTTTAATTTCTACAAGGTGGACACATTAGTGTATTTATTTTTTTAAAATAATCAAATATAAATACGTATTTTTATTTTCGTTTAAATTTATATTTAAGTATATCCCTCGAGGTATCGCTTTATTTATACTTATAAATTGTATACACAAAAGCAGTTATTCGCATCGTGAATTTTTTTTATTTTTTTCTAAAAATGTTATCGTAAATATAAAAATTACGATTATTCTGATATTTTGGACGGTAAAAAATTAAACTCGATAATTTTATTTAGAATAAGAGTTTACGTATATAAATACGTGCAAATTTTGGAGAATAAAGATACTACGGCTTTCTTATGATAATTCTTATATACAGTATATTCGCAATTTTTAGTTATGCAGTAATTATATTACTATAAAATTTCAAAACATTAGAATATTATTATCGACGAGATTAATTCGTTTAATTATTACCATGTAGATATTTTTTATGCATCATAATAAATTCACGAGGCCGTTTTTGCATTAGAATTACTCGCTAAATTAACAATTCTAGCCTTTATTTATTCGTATCGACATCGTGAGATCAGATCTAAATCCGGAAGTCCTAAGTTGTCCTTCTTTAAGGGTAATCAACATTGCCACTCGGCCTTTTAACGAGCTCGAGGCTCCGATCCACTAAGAAGCTTACGCTTGTTCAAGACATCTCCTATTTCGACCATAAGTGATATATCAGGTATGATTGGTATTCTAAGAGCTTCCGTCCCTTTGTGATGCAATAGTAACGATCGTCTCTCGAGAAAGCCTTTGGTGCTATACTTTTTCGTTATGGCCCTACGAGTCACTCGTAACGAGGCGAGGATGACTGGAAATATAATTAAAATAATTTAGAGCCAATATTGGAAGACAATATACGTTTGTATGTATCTATAAAGTTCCAAGTTATTATCGCTAATTGACGTGGGAAGTCAAAGAATACGATACAACCTACGAAAGAAAAATCTTTTTAGAAATAGTCTTCGGTTATTTTATTGAATATCGAAATACATATACAACAAGAAAGTTACCGATAAATTTTTAAAAATAATTATTCCTTCTTAGAATAATATATATACATCTTTTTATTCGATATAATTATTAAAAACATTAACAGTCTTTATTTATTTTAAAATAATTTAAAATTAGTAGGTTCTCAAAATTTAGACTATAAATTCTGTTTTTTGTATAAATTTATACGGAAGAATTAAACGTCGCAGAAAAAACGAACGACTTGGTTTAACACCGCAAATCAGTTTCGCGCGTAAAAAATGATTTGTAAAAGTTTGCGACAGGATGTGGCGTCGATACGTCGGTACTTTTGCCACTAATTTACACCAACATCGTCCTACATTTCCTTATATTTTTCGTTTAAAACTTGATCCAAATCAAAATAACATCCGAATACGGTTGTAAAAAATGACTCGCCGATAAAACCGAGTTCCAAAAAGAGCTTTTTAAAATATAGAAAATTTTACGGGTCGGTTGACTCGAATAAATAAAACTCCAATTTTTAACGAAAGTAATCTCTATCGATGTTGGGCAGCTCCTCGGCAGCATCTCGGCAGCTTCTCGGCATCCACCAACGCCCGAGTCCCTTAAACGGTCATTTTTCAATTTTTCTACAGGCGTGATCCAGCGAACGCTCCTTCCGTAAATACCACGCGACGCGATCCTCGACTTGGAACGGAGAGAAGCGGAGCCGCGGAAACGCGGAGAGGGTTAACGTATAAAATTCAAAGGGCGCTGACTCGGTCGCTCGTAAATATCGAGAGGCTGTAACGTCGCTGGCAACGGGAAAGGAGGGAAATCGACTCGAAGCCGAGCAACGATCATCGTGCTTCTGTCTCCTGCACCGAATCTAGGACCATCACCATGCAAAGTGGATAAACTTCGTAGACTGCAGGACGCGCGTATTTTTTTTACCCCTTGTACGTTGCTCTCCTTATCTCAGCCTTTCCGCGTCTTTACGTTTCTCGACTTTCCTTTCTCCCGTTGTTTGCTTCTATTTTCTATCTAGACTCTCTCCCTCTCTTTCTCTCTTTTATCGCCGCTACGAGAACCAACTTTTTCCGCAATTTTGGAAGGTTCGCAAAAGTGGAATATGAATTTTTGATCGCAACTTACGAACGTTGCATACGTTCCAGTGCATTTCCCGAATTGCGCGATAATACTTTCTACCCATGCGAAATATAAAAGCGCGTACGCGAGATACGCCGTGTTTTATTTACGTTGGTCGTACCGTAAAATATGTATTACCGTGTAATGCGCGTGTCGTCAACCGCTAACGAGAATTCGACTCGAGTATTCACCGAGGACGAAAATTATTTTCTCTAACCAACCGACGTTGCCATTTTAAAGAAGGTAACAACGTATCGATGAAATCCAAGAGCTTCGTTCGATAGAATCGATATCTTGCGTATAAAAGATATTATATAATTAGATAAATTATACGGAATTTTCATTTATCGATAGCGCGAAACACGTACCGTTGATTTTTCTAAGAGGCGATCTTACGTTTAATTCGAACATCGTAGACTTTAATTCGAGTACGCAGCGTCGCTTTTTATCGAAAGAATTCTAATTATATATTAAATGTAAGCGTTACTTTTGTAATATTAAAAAAAAGGAGTAAAAAATAGACTCGTCTCACGTTTTTCGAAGAATAATGCAAATATAAAAGCATTAAAGTATTAAATTCCACATGCGCATCTATATGTATAATTTACACGTGACATAAATTTTATTCGCTGCGAGTAAAATGTACCCTGGGTTAAAGTACACTTTCAATTTGCTGATTCATCGTATAGTTCTGCTATCGTGGTTCTTAACTAAGCTCGAAACATAATAGAAATTTAAATTAAAAATAACGAAAATAATTAATTACGAATTAATATTACGATTTAAATTTCCAAGTTACTTTTGATAATTTAATGAATTTTGAAAGAATGCGAATAAATAATGGTATAGTTGATTAATTTTTTAAGTATTTACCGTCATTCATTTTAGAAATAAAGTTTTATTTCCAATCGAATTTATTAGTAGAATGATAAAAGAAGTATAATAAGAGAAACTCATCCGAAACTTTGTAGAGATATGAAATTTTTATATCGAGTGATAAAGTTCTTAGCGCAGTTCATTTTGATCATAAATTTCCGAGTATTTTTGATATTATATATTTAGTGTTTCATTCTAAGGTATTTAATTGTACGGATATATAGTTAAAATTCTTCGGCTTCATTTTCAGCACAATGATATATATTTTTTAATAAACCTACTTAACTTTTATAAAGTCTATCATACTTAATACTATATTTATGTCAAAATTCATCCAATGAATGTATTTAGCAGTAAAATAAAAGAAAAATGGGGATGGTATAAGACAAATGTATAAAAAAAATGATTTCAAAGTACGCTTAAGTGAAATTTTTATCATTCGCAATTTATGAACGAATTCGTTTATTTAAACGTATATTCTAAAATGTTATTCCAATGATTATATCGACGAGAATTCGAACAGAATTTACGGTAATAAAATATTTCTTTATTAAAGAAATACGAAATTTGATAAAGTCTTGTTACATTTTATAACTAGATTTTGACTTAAATATCGGTACGTTTTACGTTGGATCGGGAAATATTAATTTTAAGTAATAATGTAAAAATAATATAAAGTTACGATATCGATTTTTTTTTCATATGGAATATCGCACTTAAATTTTCTATAAATTGATCGCTGCTTCTTCATTGTTTTATCAATGGTTAAAAATAATTCTTTTGGAATAATATTTACGTTCGCAACGGCGAATTCCCGATACATAAAAGTGTCTATACCATTCGATTCTAACGTACCGCTAAGACGAATATCGGGAAACGTTGTCTACGCGATTCATAAAAAAAAAACGTAGATTGTTCGGACGAAGCAAATGGACAGCCAGCGGCTAAAAATTAGGTAAAAATTAATCTGTGGGATAAATCAATCGTCGCGTATAAAATGAATCATTTTCATCGAAAGAAACCGGAGAAATAATTTCTAAATCAAATGCAGTAACATCTGCAAGCTTTATCATCGGGCCGCTGTAAAAAGCGAAGGCACATAATGAAAGCACACCTTTCCGCGTGCAGGCCATCACAGTTGGCGGAATAGAACAATGAAAAAGAGAAAAAAGAGGAAGAGCGAACGGCAAGAGAGAGAAGAGAGAGAAGAGAGAAGGGGAAAAGCGGCAACCTGGGAGTCGTTACGTAGATGACGCTGAAAGGGGTTAGAAGCCAAACGCTCATAAAGAAGGTCAAAGGGATCGTAAACGCGAGTACCAGTCCGACCAGATTGCGGGAGCTCGGACGGAAAGAGGGATAAGTTTTTTTTTCCTTTTCTTTTTTCTTTCTTTTCTTTCTTTCTTCGTTATTTTTTTTTTTCATTTTCTTTTTTTTTTTTTTTTGGAAAAAACCAGAGGACCCACGCCTAAAGTTGAAAGCTCGTTCGAGTCGTACTCCGTCCATTCGAATGACGCGTGCCTCGTGGAACGATTGGAATTTCTCGATGCGTGAAAAGCCACGCCTCGAGCGAGAAGGTAAAAGGGGAGCGTCATTTTTCACGAGTGCCGATCGAGCCAAATGCGTGTCGCCAACCTCCAATGGTATTCGCAACCCTGATACTTGAATTTACTTGTTTTTACCGACTCCGCGATCCGATGATGTATCGTACCTTCGCGAGCCTTCCCGAAACTTCCCAAGATATTAATTAACTGGCCAGTTTACGTTACGGCAAAATTTATGAACCGGATCATTTCTTTCGTTTCGTTATTCTTTACATCCAACGGTATTCCTGGCTGTTCTTTTACCGGAACTATTTATGTTTCAAATTATTTTTTTGTCCAAGATGGAAACGTTTTTTGACGAATCCTCATCCAAAATAATCACGTTGAATTTTTAATTGTAGCGTAACCGGATATCAATACTCTCGAAATAAATATGTTTTAAATATTTTTTATCGATTCCTAGCAATAAAAAAAAAGTACGTACGCAGTTGGAATGTCCAATAAGTTAATTTATATTCAGGATATATTTGATTAGAGTTAACATACGTTCGATATCGAAATTCGTATTCCTCATTTTGAGAAGTTCAGCAACTCGATCGATACAATTTATGATTTAAACTTTCTTATTTAAAGATTTAATACAAAAATTAATCACCGTATTTCTTATGAACAAAATTCTTATTTTTTTAATTTATTATATAATTTAATTTACCCAACCAATCTAAACTAATAAGTAACCGAAATATAAATATAACCATACTTTGTCTAATATATGACTACAAATGTGAAATTAATTCAGACTATGATTACCTACGTATGTACCATAAATCTAAAGCAAACGAAGCTATTAGGAAAACGATCGACTGGTTCTCCTCTAATTCATGAAAAATAAAATAGTATCTATCATAACGTCGGATAATATCGTATGAAATAGTCATAATAACATCTTCGATAACAGATTTTACGTACTTTTGTTGCGGAAATCTGAATGCAAAAAGATTCTTATAAATCGATATATCCTTTGAACACACGTGTTTTATGTTACAAAGCTTTTGATCTCATTCGACTGCAATGACATTTGTTAAACGTAACTAAGTAATACTGAACAAAAGATGTAAATTTGGTTTGCATGATTTCTGAGTAAATGCAGGCGTAAATGTGGGCACACACGCGGTTTAATCCTGTATAATCTGTACACTTGATAATCGAAGGAATGGATGAGTAGTCTTTATCGGACGCGTGATATAGTATCATCGAGAGGAATAAATAAATAGACGGATATTCGGAGGCAGAGAGACAAATGTATAATCCTAAGGCATTAGATAAATTCATTAGATATTGAAAGTAAATTTAATACGCGTACAATATACGTATTAATACGCGATACCATATTACACACGCGGTATTTAACTCGCAATTATTTTACATATTAATTTCTACAAAATAATTCACTAATACATAGCTTTCAATTACGTTTCATGGTTTGCAATAGTTTAATTATGATTCGTAATCAAATATACCGATGCATGCATCTGAAATACTGGATATTATTATTTTTATTATATTTAATATTATATTTAATATTATATTTATATTTAAATTCAATTTCGCTAAGTATAACGAATGTATGACCTATATAAGACCATGAAACGAAAAAGTAAAGAAAAAAATTTAAGTACCGAGATAAAATATTTTTTTAAGTATGAAGAAGTAGTTCGGAAGTAGACTCATTTTTTATCGTCCGCTGTACAATTGTTCTTTCTTATCGATTTAAAATCGAGCTTTCCATAATTATAGTATATCGCTTTATTACTTATTTTGTACCAAAGTTTATCAATTTATCAACGTATTTTTCAATTATCATCTTCATTTTTATTATTAATTAACCGCAGAACATTACCAGCATAAAAAATTTAATTATTTTTATTTTTAATGTCTTTCTTATTTTGATATATCATTATTTTTATACAGTAATAAATTAAGATTTTGTTCAAAATAAAGTTCCGTAATATATAATCCATACTCTTTCGATATAATTTAAATTTTAAAGGTTACTCGAACGAAACTAATTTTGCGAAATCGTTGCAAGAAACAAAAATCTTTCGACGTATTTTAAAATTATTTTGTAAAAGTAAAATTGAAATATATCAATGATAAGTATCTCGTAAAAAAATTTTTGTGCAATAATAATTCATTTATTTATCAAGTATTTATTCGTTACATGTTACATAGAATCGTACGAGCAACTTCTATTTTAACGAATCACGTAGATATTTTAGCTCGGAAAATATAATTGTCGGTATTATTAAAATTTTTTAATCTTCGTTAATTTACGTCGAAATATCTTTTGTACATTCAATATTTTTATACGCAATTTCGTAATTCTTTTTTAATTGGTTTTTATAGCGCATATTGGTTAAGTACTCTTTATTATTTATTTACGTCCCGAATAATTTTTTTTTATTTGTAACGAATCGTACGATATATAGAATTATATCATTTTCCAATCAAGTTTAAATGTTTTGATCTTGAAATTTTTTTAGCTACAGTTTACTTTTGTAAAGTGGATTTTAAAATCATGTTTCTATCGACAATATTCCGATCAAAGTAAGCGTTCGTCATAGATAGCACGTAAAAATCCTTTATCCTTTATTCAAAATAACGTTCATTAGTATAAAAAAGAATATTTTTATTTAATGCTTCATTCAAGTTTTGTAAGTTATCAATTATAAAACGTAATAAATTTTAAAAAGCTTTTACCACGATGCTTAATACAAGCATTAGTCATTTATAATTTCTACCATTCTATACAAATACATACTTGTATTTTTCACTGATCGCGTTATATATTATCCAGAGAAGAGATTTTTGCAGTAATTATGAAACGTTACTTGGAATTTTCATAGGATTTTTTGTACGTAAATGCCGCTACATCGATTGTAATTAATCATAAATATATAAGTATACGGTTATGTATTTAGAGGGAAACGATAAAAATAGAGCCTCCGTTGATTAAGCGGGGTCGGTTAATTTGTCTAGATAAGCTAGAATAATCAGACATCGGAAGATCCGGTATGTTCGACGATTTAAAAATAAGCTTTAATATCGAACGAAGATCTGTGATTTTCATATGAAATTTTAGCGAATGTCTTTTCATTTTCTTCAATAATAAGCCTCGGAGACTACTCGTTTTTCCCTTCTTCATAAAACATACCCTTTCCTTCGTTTCATCATTATTATTCTTTCTCCTAGTTTTCCTCATCTTTCTCCCCTCCAGGGTTCCTTTCTTTACGCTTTATCTCGTTTATTCTTTTTTAAACCCGCATCCCTCTCCTTTCCTTTATCTATCCGTTGAACTCGAGTATTCGTTCGGTCGAGCGACTTCCAACAGCAGGAACGGTGGCGGTGGAGGCGGTGGAGGCGGTGGAGGCGGTGGAGGCGGAACGGGAACCTCGCTTCTGTCTCATTACTCGGCATACCGCGATTGAATTACCCACAATCAACATCAAACATTTTTAAACTCAATTTCACGTAAGCTACGCGAACGAGCGCTCGTGTTCTTATTCGCATCAATTTTCCCGCGGATCAGCTTCCTTGCGCGTTTTATCGGAGGACTCGAGTAGTAACGGTTTTACGCGTAGGCGACGCTTTCGGAAAATCAAAAGCGAGCACGTGTCTTCGGTAAACTGGGAATTTCGGGAGGAGCGGTCGAGGGAGGTGGGAGAAACAATGAGAAGCCGAGCGACCGAGTCACGGATTTTTCTATCGCGAGATGAATAAATTATCGGAGCGAGTATCGTCGTGATTTCGTATCTCACGGGTGAAACCGTCGGTTCTTCTTCCTTTTTCATCGATACTTTTAGAGGTTGTACAAACGGGGGATTACAAGCGGAATCTTTCCCCCTATAATTCCCGTATCGATACGTATTTATGCGCGTTACGTTGTATCGAATCAAATTAAACGCATCCGAACAATGTATTATCGGAGTGTTACGTATGCGTAAGTTGCATCAACGTGTTCTCGAATTTCGATTCGCGTGGATAATAATCGTACGATCCGAACGAATCACCGATCGATATTTTAAAACGAAGTTAGTTCTATATACGATAGATTCGATATAAAGTAAAATCGTTCGATTTTTATAAAGTCAACAACTCTTTACACGGGAATAAAACTATAATCGTTCATTCGAAAAGATAATATTCCAAATAAATTTTAAATACGATATAATTTTCAACATCTTCGATTTAAATACTATTCTTTGGAGAAAACTTTACTCGTATCTTAAATAAAATTGATACACTTTTCAAAAACAATACAATATTCTATAATAAACTCGTAAAGTCGAATGTAATTTTTCATTGGAATATTTCCTTCGAAATGTATGAAATATCGATAAGTTATAGATAATCGGTTATATCGATACGTTAATAAATAATTTTTATTGTAAAAATATTTCGGTACCTTATTAAATTCAAACTTCATTATTTGACGTAACGGTGTCGATATACGTTGTATCGATGTACCGATTCCATGTAAATTTATGAAAAAGAATTGTAAATGTATTTTGATCGAAAAACATGATTTTTGATCGATCGATAAGTCCGAAGTAAAAGTAGAATTATGAATAAATCCAGTTTTGGTAGGATAAATAAAAATAATAATACCGAGCTATTTTTCAATCCGAATCTAATTGATGAATTAATTGAAAAATAAATCGACTTGTTAATTTTGTCGGTACTGAAGAGAAATTAGCCAAGCTAAATTAAAGCTTGAACGCGTGCAATCGAATAATGAGAATATGCGCGTATAGTCAGTTGAAATGTAGAGTATTATGTACAAATACACGGAAACTTCATTAGTATTCGAATAAAGAGCTTCTACACTTAAGTTTAAACGCTTATCGAGCAATGCACTGGTAGACTTGGCAAAGTACTTAGCAGATTCCTGAATGATTCGCTTTTGAGTTCCAAGCAAGGAATATTCGTGTATAATAAAGTTATAGCTCGAAGTACCAAAATTTTTATGTTCGACTACAGTCGGAATATTATAAAAAACGTGAGTAGATTTTATAAATCATTTCACGATTAAATTTTCCAAAGTAATATATTTCAATTGAGAATTTAGTTGTTATTTAACTATTTACGAATTTTTGTTCACTTTATTAGCAATATTTTTTATACTTAAATTATCTATTTGAAAATGTGAGTCAAGCTTAAATAATTTACATACTTGTTTTGGATATACTTTAGAATAGTATGTTACATCATATTTATATATGCTAATTAATGTACATAAAGTAAATTTTTCAAAAACTGTTTTTATTTCTTATTATACGTAATTATAGAGCTCGTATATATTTATATAATTTATTATTTTCTAATAATAGCAAAAATGTATTGTATTGTAGGATTATTTTACTTTTATTTTTATTATAATTTTTTCTATATATTTTTAAATAAGAAAAAAAATGTTATTGTTATAAATGATAAAAATCCATAAATTCATAAATAAAAATTATATAAACTAGTAATAATAACCAAATATATGAAATAAGAATAATATCAAAACCTACTAAGAGTATTCACAAATTTAAATTATATTTAGCTTCAAAATCGATCCATTGGAAGTTTATTATTAATTAAAATATATGAATTTTTATGATTCGGTAGAAATAATTTATTTTCTCGGTATCTCCATTTCTTTGATATCTATGTCTCTTTATCGCTTTGTCTCTCATTTTCTTTTAATACTTATACTTTTGATTTTTATTGTATCGATACATTAGCAGTAATTTTTTAAAGTTTTTAAAGTATATTCGATTGTACAGGAACGTAGACATTTTTAAATTAAAAATTGATTTTTTTTATATTTATTATTTCTTCGTAAAATGTAGTATAATATTATAAAAGTGTTCAATGTAAGAACCGAATAAATAAATTAGACTTTAGCTTATTCCAATTACTTAAATGTACTAATATTTATAATATATTTATTTATAATGCTAATCTTAAAATTCAGTAGTACTTTATGTTTGAGTGCGTCTAAACTTTTTCAATCATTAAAGCTTTATGCAGGATTTTGGTTAGTACCTAAAAACATGCTAACATTTAGTTAATAAAGAATTAGAATATAATTAATTAAAAATTCTGTGCAGGTTATTTAAAAAATATACTAACCACAAGTTTGTTAATTTTAACCATTGTGACATTTACTTTATTTTCAAATGCAATTCTCTTCCTTTTCATTTTATTTACATGTATCCTTCGACTAATGCTTTCTTTCTTTTCATTTCCATTATTCCCTTTTCTTCTTTTCTCTCTATCGAGTACTCGGAATGCATATGATTCTTTTAATTTAACTCCTCTTTCAATAAGAAGCGTAGAATTATTCAATGTAATATATTATAGATCAATTTTTTCTTTCTATTTTTAATAAAATTCTAGTCACTGTTATTAATTATTAATTTAAATATATAAACACTAGTATATACTCAAATATTTACTCGAATTTTTTAAATGAAATTAAATATTTACGTTGAAAATAATGTATTGACACTAATAAAAAATAATAGACTTTTCTATAAAAAAAAATTATTATGTAACTGTTGACGATGAAAATAAATACAATATATATATAAATGCATGCAAATAAGATCTAGAAAGGGAAAATAAATATAAAACTGTACCAATTGAAAAAAAAAGATGAATTTTTACCACAATCTCATCATCATTAACATAGATGAACATAAAATTAGCTTTAAGCAAAATCATTTGTGAATTTAAAAGTTGAAATTTGGAGTGTCGTATATAAAGGTGTACTTCGTGTCGTTCACTTCACTCGGAGGACTTCACAAAAGTTAATAAAACTTGGGCATTTAGGCTAGAACCACAGTTCGGCATCCAGGTCAGCGATGTCGTCAATCCTACATCCGTTTCCGTAACCTTTACGTACTTTCATTTTATCCTTATTTTATTTTTGCATTTTATGAATTTTTTTAGTACAACTTCTCATAATATCTAAGTAAGAATGAGAATAGGGATATCGAAACTATGAAATTTATATAAAGGAATATTAAGACTTTAAAAGTTTTTAAATAATCTTAATAACCAAGTAAGAACGTTTATATATAAATCAATAATAATAACAATAATAATAATAACAATAACAATAACATCTTCCGAAGTTTCAGCAATTTTATTAATTCAATTTCGCATCCATATGTATTTTTTAACGAAGTCTTATGTTGCCACAAATATAATTTTTCTGAATATATTTCAATATTTATGTACATATATATTAATATAGTTTTTTTAACCTTATTTCAAAAACATTAAATTTATATTTGTACAAAACTCTTTAACAAAAGTTTAGAAAAAATTTAAAAAATATTTAAAAATTAAGAATAAATTGATATTCAGTATTGAAAACAATTTATTTCAATCCTTTATGAAACATTGAATATTTTTCGTAACAGAAAATTCGACAAATTCTGTCCATGTTTTATATTTCTATTTATTTATTATATATTATATTAATTATATTTGTATTTTTGAAAGTTGCACTATCAGAAAATTATAAAACTTATAAAAGACATGCATATTGATTATTGTTATGAATATTAACAGTAGTTTTTTACTTTAACAACTTTTGAAGCTTTCGCGTAATAACGTAATTTGAAAAATTAACATAACAAAATAATTATATATATTTTGATGATAAACATTCCTAAATTATCAATCGTTATAACTTAATACATTCGCAAATTTCTATAATTAATTGTTTTCTTAATACTTATTTATTCGCAAATTTCTATTTAAATTAAATTTTTTAAATAGTATAATTCTAATTTTGCGGCCGTCATTAATATTTTTGACAAAATATATCGATAATTAGTAACGAAGCGAGCTTCCAAAGAACTTCAAAGTCGGTCGAGTTATCATTATTATCAGGAAAATCGTAGCGAAAATATCGAATTACTAGGAAAACTATTTCATTTCGACATATTTAAATACATTATTTCAATGTAAAAACTTTTAAATTTCACGGAAAATATAAAACTAATTTCTTTTAATTTTATTAATATTATACAAACGATATTTAATGCCTCGGTGTACGCTAATAATATTATGCGTTTATTAATTTATGTGCTCCTTATACGAAAGGTGATAGTCGTAAAGGTACAAAAACAATAAAATTTTTATTCAAGTGTGTTTATCGTATTATAAAATTATATTATAACGCAATTCTTGGATAGATGCGATTTTTTCCTTAAAATTTTTCTAATAAAATAATACTTCATGAATTATAGCAACGGGTAGAAATATTTAGTGGTAACATTAAAAAAGGAGTTACGTTGTAATAGTTATAATTATAAGATAATGGTTCTAAACTGCTGAGCAGAATGACCCGGTTTCCACCTATAATGCAAGCTATGCAACTTAAATTAATAACATCGGTTTACTCTATTAAAACTACGTACGTACGTACGTACGTACATGTACCTATACGATTTCTTCTTACAGAAAATTACGTTGGAAGTTTCTAACATTTTTATCGGTAACGGTAAATATTTAAAGATAAAAACATACATCCACGTCGGATAAGGTTAAAAATGTCAAAATTTACCCAATCATTCTCGTAAATGACGCCGATGTTCGGATCGACTTACTCATAAACGATTCGCGAAGATATTTTCACGCGTTCACGGATACGGGATACGCGTAATCACATGGAATATCGAACTTCAATGGGTGACCTTAACACGATGGTTAAATATATCTAGAAACAAAAGATCGAACGTCGACGCGCGCGGCCAACGATCAATTTCTCTTAAAGTACGGAAGATGTAAGAAAATGGAGCGAAGAGCAGCCGGTAAAAAGTGGTTATAATAAGTTAAGAATAGAGTTGAAAAGAAAAGAGCGTAACGTAAATAAAAAAGAAAGTTCAAAGAGAGAGTGAGAGTAAGAGAGTAGTAAGGAGAGAGATGAGAGAAGAGAAGCCGCGGAAGGAAAGAAAGGTAGCGAGGGGGATGATATAGGCTGAGAGAGAGAGAGAGAGAGAGAGACGGAAAAGAAAAAGACAAGATAGCAACGTCCTCGCCCCGCTTTGTCACAGAGAAAATCGAGAGCGCGCGAGGGGCAACGTCGACACGACGACAACAGCGTCGTCGGCGGCAGCAGAAGCGATGCCCGAACGCGAGCACGCCACACAAAGCAATGAGAAAAGATAGAGACCGAGAGCGGGGAAGAGGTACCGAGGAAAGAGGGTGAGAGAGAGAGAGAGAGAGAGAGAGAGAAGGAGCCAAGGCGCCTGGCGCGCGCAGTCACTATGACAACGGGTGACAGGAGAGGTGTTGGTGCGCATCCGTGACCACGCCTACGTCACGTCGGGGTGACGTCATCGCGGTGCGCGAGGTGCGCGCGGTTGCGCGCGGTCCTCTCGCTTACTCGTCCTGGTTTTCGGTCGGTCGGTCGGTCGGACGATCCCGACGCCGACGCCGACGCCGACGCCGACGCCGACGCCGACGCCATTCCAAAGGTTACCGGATCCAGCGCTACCGATAAAGACAGAAAGAAGAACCGCGGAGGCGATCAGCCTGTTGCTACATCGACGATGTTCGCCCTTTCGCTCTTTCCTCCGTTTTCCTCGGTTTTCCTCCTTCCCGTTTTTCGCTCCCACTCGCCGACTACCCCCTCCGAGAGCGCCGAGCAGCGGAGGACGGCGAGGAGGTCGGCGAGGAGGTCGGCGAGGAGGACGCCGAGGAGGACGGCGAGCCTCCCTCCGGCATCCCTACCTCCTCCCGCGGCGGATCCACCAACCACCCCGCGATCAACCCCCATCGCAGCGGTACCCGCGATCTCCCTCTCGGTCTCTCTCGCTCGCTCGCTCCCGTTGCACTCCCAACGGAGCCGGCCCAGAGAAGAGACACTCGGTTCGCGAGCCAGTCAGCTCTATCCGAGTCGCAGGCCACGTCGCGCGTCGCCGCCACTGCGTTAACGGTGCGTCGATCCTCGCGCTCTCGCGCTCACGACTCTCGAGTTCTTCCCTCGCAGCCGATGATCCGCATCGATTTTGGGTCGCAGCCGCTCAACCGCCGCTCCGCTCGCTCTTAACCCGCTTCCCGTGATCCGCGGTGTCAGGTGAGGTCCGATCGCGGAGGACCGCGTTCTCGGCCCTGTGCACGGGGAGTGCTGGAGAACCCTCGGAGACCCTCGGCGACCCTCGACGATCCTCGGCGATCCTGAGTTCTGGTGCACTGGACAGAGATAGAGAGAGAGAGAGAGAGAGAGAGAGAGAGAGAGAGAGAGAGAGAGAAAGGGAGCGATATCCCCTACGAGGAACTGTTGTGCCACCAACCAACGACTTCACCCTTGCCGCGGTGGACTGCCGCGGTACCGACACCCGGTGCGAGGGCTGCCCACGAAGAAGGGAGTCGCGGAGAGTGCAAGTTGCGAGTAGCCGGGTGATAAGCGATAAGGCGGAGGAGAGGTTCGCCGCGCGAGACCGAAACGCGAGGATACCCGACGCACGGAGCAGAGCCGAGCCGATGAAGCGGATGATTTACAGCGCTGGAGAGAATTTTCGAGCCCAACTCTATGGATCATAGGTTAGCATCGTTCTCCATCCGTACAGTGATTTTAACGCCGAGGAACCGCGCGTGCCAGCGTCGACCGACCAAACCCGGTTCCTCGCGTCGCGCGCTTCTCCCGGAGTCGGGGAGGGGATGAAATCCACTTGCTCGCACTCATTTCTCTACTATAGCTGGTCCTGCGAATATTATCGCTCGTTGATACCAGAGCCTTCCTTCTCCGTATATTTATGTTTTTACGCCTACCGAGACGACCGCGAGTTCTTCTTCCCTATTCACGCTGCTTTTCCTTCGCTTTTCCTCCGCTTTTCCTCCGCTTTTCCTCCGCTTTCCACGAGCGCGTTATATATTATTTTATATGACGTCGTTTGCGTCGATACCGGACGATCCGTCCGTTTTCGCTTTCGTTCGATTTGGTCGGTCCGATTCGGTTGTCGCCTTGTATTCGAACGCTTCTCTTTAACGACATCCGAATCGCGTATCCTTATCTTTGAAAAAATCGTTGATAATTACTTTCGATTACTTAAAATGGTGTTTTAAACTCGTTAATTTTTACACGAGATTTTATCGTTCAATTTTACAAATTATACAACTCGTCGGTAATAAAAATTGATTTTAATCCATGATTTGGTCGAAATCGTTTCGATGACGTTGCGTATCGTAAATTCGTAATTTATTTATCCCGTCGACCGAATTAATATTATTTATTATTACTCGTTGCAACAAGTTATTAACCGTGTACTTATAAGAAAACGAGGAGTACTTTTAATTGACCTAATTCGGTTAAAATAATAGCATATTTAAAACTATACGTTAACTAATTCAAAATTTTAATTATAAAAAAGAATAGAAATATATTACGCTAATAATTGTAACGATTGGAATTTTAATCCCTTAGTGTTATTTGATTAAACGAATTGGGTAAAATGCTTCAAGATTTTAACATTTTAAAAGATATATTTGCATATAATTTGAATATACGATAAACGTATACAAAGTTTGTTTATGAAGTAATACGTTCCAATTTTATTATATTCTTAGAATTATGAATACAAATTTTAAAAATATATGTATGCGTGAGATTATGTATATGTGTGTAAGAAAAACATGTTTCGAGGTTTGGATAAATAATTTTGCACAATTAAAAATAAAATTATTTAACTTATGAAAGATAAATCGCTTGTTCGTCAAATTTTATTTATAGTAATTCTTACGCTCGATAAGATATTCAATATTTTATTTTTCTTCGTAGAGCAATCGTTTTTCAAAATTTTTACGTTTAAGTGAAAGTTAAACGATCGATAGGCGAATTTATGAAAATCACTAAATTTTAATTTTAAAAAATGCTCAACTTTCTATGTTAATGCAATTCTAATTTTATTTTCTTCTTAATTATTAATTATTATTTTTATGCTATAAAATTATTAAAAAGTATATACACAAAAGGGTTATAAATAAACTTATATTTTAATACCCTTGTTTTATTTAAGTTCCTCAAAAATAAAATAATAAAAGATAAATATTAAAAAATGTATTCAGTTATTTCACTTAAAGTTAATCTAAATAGTTTTATAACTTGAGTTTTATTTATATTTTTGTATACATTTTATAAATATTCCTTAACTTGCTATTTAAATTACTAAAAAAATGTATACGAGGAAGTAGTAGATTTTTTATATTGTGATTTTTATAATGCGATGAGTAAATGAAAATTCTAAAAAATTCAGTGTGACATAATAAACTATGAATATATTTAATATAATCGATAAGAATTTTCATTTGATCGTTCATTGAAAACTTGTTTTTAATATTTGATTTATAACATTGAAGTATAAATATAATAATTCAATGAGTTTAATTTCATTCTGTATGTATAACATATATTTTTATCGAATACAATATATAATTACATAATATTTATATTGTATATGTATTTTACCTAAAATTTGAAATGTTAGATCGATTTTTTTTGTGTAATAAATAAAATTCAGGAATCTATTGAAAATTCACTATATAAATATAATTTGAATTTCATAATATTTTATTGGTATATCAATAAGTCCACTTTCTTACATCTCTTTCTTACATCTGATAGACATGATCCGGTAAGATTTATTTCATAGAAAGTTTTTAGTATATACATAATAACAAAATTCATCGGTATTTATCTAATAATACAGTTGTAAAAATATTGATTTTACATTTTTATAATACTTTAAGTGTAATTTTGATTTCTTCAATAAACAATAGTCGATTTTAACTTTAAAAGAATCTATTAAATGTAAAAGTAACTAATAATTATTCGCAAAATAAATCGTATAAATATTTATTTCAGTATTCGAAAAAATATATATATTTTTTTGAAATCATAAAGAAGAAATGTATAAATATATGGTATATTCGATTCTCTACAATTGTATTCTATGCTATACTATATACACACACAGTATAAATAAATATAAATATATTTATATATTCCATAAATTTAGTCAAATTTAAAAATACATTCGTATAAATTTATAATATTTTGAAAACATTGTAAAAATGTTTGTTTACATATTTGCATAATTCATGATATGCAGCATCGATTATTATACTAAATACTTATTAACTTATAACAGTTCGGATGCATAAAGAACAAATATTATAAAATACATAAAGATTTATAGAATAGTTTTAATATCTTTTAAAAATTATTTATAAATAGTCGTTTATAAATATATACAGTAATTGCTAAAAGTTTCGAATGGAAGCGTAAGATTTTAATAGGATCGAGTAGTTTTTGTTTAATTCTATTTTTTATTTTATTATAATTATGACTTCAGTATCGCATTTAAGTATCGGTATTGTCGCATATTGATAGTAATCACTTGGCGTAGACAAAAATGATGATCCAATTTAATTATTAGTTGAATTATCTTTTATATTTTCAATCGTAGGTTGATTTTGGTATAGACTAATCTCTGTTTTGTTTTATATATAATATATATTAAAGTATAAATTTACCCTTTGATCGATCGATTTCAACATAAGAGGCGCTGCATTTAAGTTCGATACCGATACATTAAGACCAAGTACATTAACACGAATCCATTGACTTTGAATCGCGAACGATTAAAGCACAAGAGACCGCTTTGGAAAGGTCCGGCCATTGCCGCCACGTCGCGCTACTAGAGCCAGAAACTACATCCGACAGCTCCTGATGGGATTAATTCTAGTAAGGTAACGGAAGCTTTGTGCAAACCGCGTGTGTTGAAATTTTGGGACGTCCGAGTTGTTAAATGGGTACTGCTTTTCACTACCATTTTAGAATACGCGAGTTTCTCAATCTACTGTCTATAACTTTACGTCATTCGGTAAATTCAGTTGTTCTTTACTTTTATCGATGCGAATAAAACAAATTTTTCGTTACATTTTCCGCTAGAACGTCGTACAAAGGTTACCTTACTTTATTACAACCATTTTTTGAATTCAAATTCTGTCATTTACGATTTATTCGAATAGACAGTTGATTTTTATTTATAATTTTTATAAAGCTAACTCGTTTCTCGAGGGTTGTAATTCTTTTGTACTCTTAGATAATAGAATGGTAAATTGAGTCGAGTTTTCTGGAACTAAAGAAAAGTATTCTATGGATATTTGAACATTATTCAATGAAATTTGTTTTATCGTGTTTTACGTATAATTGATGTTTTATTATACGTGATAAACTTGTATTATAATTTGAGAAAATTTTGCAAAACTTTGATGAATATTGAATAACTAATACCACTGCTACTATTTCTATAATTAATAATTATAATAGTACCTGTACATTTTCAAGTTTTACAATGTAAGCAAACTTCCGTATTATATTCCGTATTATAATAATCCATGAACGGTTAATTTATTCTTATTTATTAGGTACCACCTATTTATCATGGAAATATTTATCGATAAAAGTATTTTACCTAATAGTTGGAAAATAAATTATATACCAGTCTCGTGTATTTACTAATTTTCAAATCACTTACATTTATTTAACCTTTTAGAAATTCGAATTCTCTATTTCTATTCTTTTACTCGTACGACCGAATGGAATTCGAGCATTTGTTTGGGGTAATGGGATTCCATTTTATATCTTGAGCACTGAAATGTGGATGGAAAATCGATATTTAAAGTTCACAGTCATGAATTTGATATGAGACTATGATGACGCTGTAAGTGTCGTACGAAAGTGGGTTTCTAAGTCGAGTGCGGTAACATGATTTACAGCTCAATCTTAAAGATCTCGGTTCGGTTGTAATAAATATCTAAAAATTAATTTATACGGTACATATTTATTCGTAACTCGACACAGTTCGTCATAATTTAAATAATTATTTCTACGCTTTACAGTACTAACGTCAAACGTGGATTTCGATCCAAAGTGCGGTAAATTAATCACGATTATTACTATTTAAAAAATGTACCGAAGTGCATTTCGATTTCGTTACGAAGAAGAATCGGATATTAATTGTAAAAAGCAGGTTACAGATCTACCAAATACGAGCGTATCGATTTCATTACAGAATTTCTCAGCGGTCGGGTAAAAAAAAAAATCGATTAAAGTCGAGTTGAACAGTCAAAACGGAATCGCATTTTTGGCGTGTAAATAATATTTGATATTAAACGGATGCATTAAAAACAAGCTTTCCCGAGACTAGGCAACAAAATATTATATTGTTACGATGACGATATTTTGCGTTGCTCGAAGGACGAACATATCGGAGTCTCCGCGAAAAAGTAAATTTCGCGCGTCGGCAGATCTCGAAGACGAAAGGAGCGTCGCTTCTCGCAGACTCGGAAAACATCATCCACGTACGAGTCGTTGCGATGCCTCCGTGCGTACATTTCGCGTCATTAACCTCAAACCTGACCTTCGGACGACGGGAGGCACGCGAGCGAGACAGAAACAAATAGAGCCGGAAATTACGGTTGTCGCGTACGTTTTAACCCGCGGGAGGCAAGAACGTGTATTCCGTGAGGAGCGAGAGGAGCGAGAGGAGCGTGAGGAGCGTGAGGAGCGAGACGAGCGAGACTCGCGGCCCCTTTTCGCTCTTCCGCGAAAAATAGGTAACAAATCCGCCTTTAACGCGCCCCACGATTCCGGTCACGTAAACGCCCAAGATATATCGTTACTGGCGACGCGTCGCATCGCTCGCGTACCGCCACCACCGAGAGCCACGTATCCCACTTTCGAACCTCATTTATCGGTCCTGCTCCCTTTTCTTCTTCCCTTCCCTCCGTCTTCCCTTTCCCTTCGATGGTTCGAGGGAAGAAAGAGTTATCCGAGTTATTCGCGGTGAAAAAGTTACTTTTTCGACGGAAAGCATTTTCCTTCCTCTCCTTTTACATTTATTTGTATCGATGAAATTGTATATTCCGCGAAGACTCGAGTGTCTCGTTTACCCGAATACTTTATCCCGAATACCAACCAACGACGTATTAGCCCTGCTTTTCCAGGGCCACTGTTTTTTATTTGTAATGAAAAAATCGTTCGACTCCGTTGCGAGATATAACTATCCGTTATAAACTCGAGTTTTGGTGGACGAGGTTACGAGGAATTCGATATTGCGCATTTATTATAGCGCGTAAAAATTGAAATTTAATATACGCCAAAATATGTTCGTTTCGTTTCCTATGTAATTTAAAAACAATTATACGGGGAATTAATTCCAAGTGTAATACTTGCATTGTAATACTATATTGTTTTCAAACTCTAGATACTTTTTGTTCGATTTAAAAAAAAAATTATATGTAAAAAAGTTATAAAATACTTTATTTCAACGAATAAATGTATGTAAAAGCTATAATCGATATTGAAATAATGATAATTAAATAAAGGTAACAAATTCTCGTTAATATATTGAAATATTTTTTTATAATATGCTTTAAAAATATATTAAATATTAATTACGAAGATACTTGTCGATGGTAAACACGTAATATGTTAAAATATGTTTTAATCGCGCTATAATACAGTGAATCGTAGAATTATGAATTTTTAATTATTTTTACCGTACATCTAATTTTATTGTTATCGATAAAACTCCGAATACGAACTCGTGTAACTAAATAAAACGCAATGTTTTCGTTTAGAAGTAAAAAATTCATGCTTTTAAAATAATATAGTGTAATATAATTATATATATATATGTTTAAATTTAGCTTAAGAATCGACAATGTTTGTTATTTTAGTTTGTGTAGGAGTATAAAACTATAAAAATACACACCACTTGTAAATCATATCGCGTACGAACCATTACTACTCGATAGTTACGATTGCGATGTTCGAATTTTAGCACTTTATTCGTAAGTGCGAAAATACAATAGCGCTAATCGAGCAGTACAACTTTTAAAGCTCGTGTCTGTCGTCTTTTAAAGAGAAAACGTTGTAGACACGAAAAGTCTTCGATATCACCGCGCCTTTAAATCTCTCGGTCTTCTCTGTTTTACGGCTTTAAGCGAGGACTTTTCTACGAGTTTAAGCCAGACGATCGAGTTTGTTTGGCAGATCACTTCCGATTGACGGTATCTGCAAGTTCGATCTCGAATATGCATCGAACGATCAATTTAATTTGCTATAGGTTTTGAAAATTACTTAAAGAGTGAATATGTAAGCGAGTGGTAGGATTGGAAAATTTTTTTATAGGTGATCGAACAAGCGGATTGATTTATAATTCAATTATATACAGAAATTCGTGATTTTATTAAATTTATGTTTATTAAGTGGGAATTTATTTAACTCTTGTTGGTATTTACTTATACGAATTTTCTTTTACTCCCTTATAATATGAAATTCCTTACAAATCCCCATAAAATGTATCTTATAAGTCAATTATTTTATAATCTTTTTATTACATTCAAACATTTGTCCATGGGTTTTAAATGTATCAAATTACATTTTTCATTATAATTTATAAAATAGCTTTTTCGATGCATAAAAATAGAATGATAGATCGTTTTGATTCACAAAATCTAATCGAATTTAAGACAATAACTTAAAATACTTAAAAGATTATATTTACACGTTTCTATTTAGAAATGTATTCGATTAAGCGTCTCTAACGGATAATAAATAATATAATGTAACTATTTCGCATATAAATAATTTTTAAATTTACAGTCGTGCGTGAAGATGTTCGATGGAAAGTAAAATATTGCGTTACAGGTTTGCACAGTCGTTTAATAAACATCGTACGCGATCGTATATTCGTTACCGACGATATACCGACGATCCAAGTTTATCAATCACGTTCGAATTTGCAGGATACATTAGTTGCGCTTGTCAAAAATAAAAAGGTAATGGATCAACGATTAAAAAACAAAAGCTTCGCGAGTAGGTTAAATTGATTTTTTTAAGTTCGCTCGGTACACGGAGACTTCCCGAAAAAAGGTTTCGATATTCTTTCGCGATTTTAATGAATTTTCAAGAATACCAGCAATCGTCGGTTACATATACGATTTTATAATATCGTTTATCCTCGATAAAACGAAGTTTATGGATATAATTTTGACGAGGCAACGCTATATTTCATATTTTTAATCGATATACAAAAGTTGATCCATAAAGTCAATCGTGACGAATGCGTACGTAAAGTCCATGGAATTTAACGTTACGAGGATCGCGTCCATATTTTTAACCGCTCGATGTTATTTTAACCAAAATTTTGAAATATCGATATACTTCTCGACGGAAAAAAATTTTGAAGGGTATTTGATCGATAGGGTGAAATTAATAATACGAAGAAAACATTAGAGCGGACATTTATTTTGTAACATGAATTTATACGTCAATCTCTGCGAATGATGGATACAGTCGAAAGAAACATAAACGGAAAAGGATAGAGAAAAGGCGACTCGCCGCACCATTTGTCCAACGGTATGACTTATCAGCGACGACCATTTATCACGAGCGAATCGTTGGACTCGTCACTCGTCCGATAACGCAGGACCGTAACGAATCCGCCGGAAGGAGATGCAGGAAGTCCGACGCTCGAGACGGAGTTAACGCGTACACGTGGCAGGTTGCAAACGGTAACTCGATGAAGGCACTAATGTACCAGGGCGAACGCCTCGGAGCTTCGCTCGATCTCGACGCTCGCTCTCGACGACGCACATACCACCGATTCAACTGGATTACGCCTCCGTTTATAGCCGCGTGTGCGTCGTTTAATGTCGCGCGCAGGACTTGGCTCGACTCCACTCGATACGTCCGATACGTGCCGCTGCTCGACGACTTTGGTCCGTGGCTTTCGTTTTAAACGAATCGAGATAGACTCCGCAGAGGCTCGGATGGCTCGGATGACTCGGATTTCACGCCGTTATAAATTGATGGATACGCGAGCGAATAGACGTATCGATGGATCGATCAAGATAGATGTTCGTTTGTTTTATAGAATAGCGGAAGCGTGTCTATTACTTTGCTTAAGTTGTTCCAGCGAGGTTGTAAAATTTAATCATTGAATCGATGCGGAAGTACAATGCGTCCTCCGATATCTGCGTTTAACAGGCTCGATGAAATATCGAGTGCGGGATGCGTTCCAAGATAAGAATCGGAATTATTAGCCTAGTAAATTTGAAAATCAATTTGCGAAGAACGGCAACCGGCGAACTTGTCGAATCGGTAGTTTCGAGCGAACTTGCTTTCTACTAAACCAACTAAGCTTTACGGTGTACGTGTACTTTTATAAAAGCGTATTTTAACGACTCTGTGTTTAAAATAGATGTAAATTTGTAGCGGCTATCCTTAAATAACACCCTAATGACTCGAGCGCTTAAATTTCTTCTGGAGGAAATTTATTATTTCTCGCTTGATAATTAGGTGCATAATAACAACGGAATTCGTGATTTATTTTATAACGCGTGCAACGAAAAATAACGAACGAGACTTAATTTATCGCTAACTTTATAGACCTCCTCGTATTCTCGTATTCGGATCCGGACGGATGCTGCGAATCTTAGTTTTCGTTCTTTTTACGTTACCTCGCGGATCTCTGTGCACCCTCGTACCTCACCGGTGGCCTACATTCGGTAGCGTAAATACGACGTTCGCTGCAGCGATAGGGAAAATGACCCAGTAATTAAAAGTACGTTTGGTGTAAGGCTGGAGCCTAGAACAAGAGCAACTGCTTATTCCCTCCAACGGTAATCGGACCTGGTTTCGTTTCATATTTATTCGAGTCCATATATTTAACGCGTCGATTAATTAGATATTTAATACACCCTTCAATTTATAATTCGATAATCATTTTACTCGTTGGCTTTAAAGTATTTCCGAGTAAATTATTTATCGACAGTTTGAAAATTATACCGGGTACCAAATGAATAAACTGCTACATTTTTTTTAAATTTTCAAGAAATATATATATTTGTTTTTACCTGTCGACCAAGATACGATTTTGCGTACAAGATACAATGTAAAATGGTTTATCGGTTGTGGAACGCTGTTTATAACGAACTTAACGATACTCGATACCGTCGCATCGAACCGAATATTGTTCGCCATCGTATTCGTCTTTTCATAATGCATCCAATTATTTAAGCGACGGGGAGATTCTTGCTCTTGAAAGCAACGATTAACGGAGGCTCGTTAAAAATAATATCTTTAAATAATACACGGAACGAGAGTTTTCTTTTAATTCGCTACAAGTTTTACAACGCGTTATTTGACATAATTAAATCCAGTAGAAATTTAGAAATTTAAAAAATGTTATCGACCCGTTTCAAGGTCAATTAATGCTTTACTTCCTAAGTTTTTTGTACATTAAAAAGTTTTTTTACAACTTATCGTGCAACGATGCTACTAACACGTTTAAATTTGTGTACTATATTAATTTAATACTTATAAGCGGTAATTTATTTGTACTTTTTTTAAATTTTTTTTCAGTAGTTGAAATAAATAAAAGTACCTATGATTTTAATTCGTACTTGATTTTTTTAGGCAGCGATTTGAATATTTGGGGCCAATTCTATTCTTCGATAAATTTAATATGCTCAAATTAAAAATTTCAAACTCTTATATTTTTGATAATTATTATGGCAAAAACAGATTTTTGATAACTATTCGGTAATAATCTATTTTTTATGCCAAACGTGTATTTTATCAAAGCCGTTTGTCATTTTATGTAACCTTTACTTACATTTTCAAAAATAAAGAAATTGTAGCATCTAAATGAAGTCGTTAATGTAATTTAATATCTTTATAACATAGTAACGGTAGTTTTTGTCGAATGTTTATTATTTATTCGGATAGATTAAACTGTATTCTTAAATTATTTGTATATTATTTAATTTTTGAACTAGATCTCGTGCGTTTACATAAATAAAAAAGTTGAAATTTGGTAACCAAGAATAAGGTATTTATCGATTATTTTTTGATTCGATTCCGGGGAGATAATTAAGTGCATCCATCTCGCGAATATGAATCCGATGTAAATATCGTAGAGGATACTTGAACGGATCAATTGTCAAATTCTCCGTTAACTAATTTTTGCTCTTTCCGTCTCTTACCCGCGATTCCCATAAACGCGTGTTGGTATACGCGAAGAACGATTCGTTGCATAATTATCTGGTTCCACGCTGGACATTATTTGTAACAATTTAGTTACCGTATGTACATTTCCGCGTGTCTGCCTTTTATATTCTTCCGTGAGACAGCCACAATCATTGACAGCGGCCGCTGTCACGTTGTAATCACGATCGATCATCCATGTTATTACATTTGCCGAACGCGTTACGTATGCCAAGATCAGGGCTCGTTCCTACCGGTGTTTATTTTAAGTCATTTTTTTCATTGACGATGATTCGAAGTAAAGCGATGATTCAAAAATAATGCCAAGCGAGAAATGGATTTAGTCTAGGAATAATATCTCCAAGATAAAAACGCGTATAACGCGCGATGTATCGATTACTTTGGGTGCTTTACGGAAGACAGAGTAATTTTAGCTTGAAGTAATTAAACTACGGTCGAGTAAATTAAAAAGAAAGTTCGCAACGAGAGTAAAATAACTCTGTAACGCGTTAATTCTTTGATAAAATAATAAAGTTTGCTCCTCTGGTTCAATAAAATTCTAACTTTGAATTATTTTCTGTATTTCAGGTAAGTTATCAGCCGTGGCTCATTTTCGCTGCAGCCTCTCGAAGGCCAGGTAAAAAACAAAGCCGACGCTTTTTCTCTTTAGCCGGGGACGTAAAAAATGGAGAGGTCATCTCTGAACCCAGAGTCGCTGCGCACTGCGATTCAATTCGCAATAAAAATGGAAATTAGTAACCGGCGAGAAACAAGAATAAAGATGAAGGGTAACCTCGGTCGAGGCGTGCGGACGAATAACTCACGCGCGCCTGAATCAGAATGAACAAACTCATCCGCGTTTCCGAAATACTGCAACGGACTCTTTTGCCTTTATGCTTTTTTATATTTTAGCGTTTTTTTATATTATGCTCTATTATTCTTTGTATCGTGAATTTGGATAATTTTTAACGTATTCTTTATATTTGAGATAAGAATTTTTATAATTGAATCGGGTTATATAATAGGATGAGATTGCGAGTAAAAACAAGGATTTTTTTAGGATGAATCGCGTCCGTGACATAAACGATTGTGATAATAATTGCTAAACATTACATAATATTCTTTTAAAGCTTAGCAACAAATTTTAGCGACTTATGTAATTACGCCAAAGTTTGCGTTTGCCTTTTTATTTCCAAATTTTATACAATTACTTTATATTTTATATTTACAATTAATTTATATACTATACTTCATTTATTAGTACCCGTTAACTATTTAATATTATGATTTCGTACGGTAGAAATATAAAAAGCGATCGATCGATACTTTTAAATTTAAAAAATAAAAATCTTATATTATATAATTCTCTTCATAAAAGATGAATTGTCAAAATAATACATTACATTACATTTAGCTTCATTATTACCATAAATTTTACATGAATTTTTAATAATATGCTTTATTCGTTAAATTAAATTGCGTTCATAAAAGTGCAATATACGTTTATGCTCTTTCTCGGAGATAATTTCTTGAAATTTTAGTCGAGTAGATTAAACACTTACCAAATTTTCAATGAATATTCTTCTTATCCTTCGTTTTTTTTAAATGATTTTGTTTTTAAATTGTTCAGTAAAGAATTTTTTTTCTTTCTTATATACGAGTTTTCATCGGAATTTTATTATAATTAAAAAAAAATTAAAAATAATGAGTGCATTCAAAGTATGTTCCAAATAAATTACAGTAAAAAAAGTAAAATATTGATTAGAAAATAAAATTGTATACAAATATGTTGGATTTAGTAGTAAATGTGAACATGCGCCTAATAAATGTATCATATTAAGATTGTGATTAAAAACATTTTCATATTTTAAATGAAGTAAATGTTTAATAAAAATTGCAAATTGGTGAAAACTGTAAATAAGATTTATTTGAAATCAAAAATTGGTACAAATTTGATCTTTTTAAAAAATATTTATTTAAAGCAAAATATATTAAACCATGATAAAGTGGCTGACATCTACAACATAAAATTCTTTATTTGATTTTATAATGATCTGTACGTATTCTTATGAAAATATTATACAAATTCCATTGTATTCATTGGATCATCAAGTTAATGAAAATCGACTAATGCTTCCATTAATTTAATTCGAATTGATTCTAATATTAAATCAACCGAATCCAGATAAAATTTGCTATTTAATACTATTCAATGCTCATATGATTTTTAACAATTATTTCAAATAATTTAAACTTAATTAGAAAGATATTCGTAGATAAAATAATTATATTTTTGTGGAAAATTTAATTTTATCATTTCTTTAAATACTTAGGAAAAAATAAAGTTTTTAAATTCACCAGTTTTTTATTATAACATAGAAATATATTGATATTTTTTGAATTAAAAAAAATCTTGGTCTAAGCGCAGAGTATCTGATAAATTTATAAAATTATTGTGGTTATTAATATAATAATAATTATATTTAATTCGAAAAGTATATATTAAAATTAGGTTATTTGTATCGTAAATGCTGTGTAGAAGAAAAATTGATTATGATAATGTAGTTTATGATATATTATACTATATAAGATGTATAATTCTTTTCATATAATTTAATTAAATAATGTATAGAAAGAACTACTATTTCATATAAGAAAAATTGGTGCTTTCTGAAAGTACGTATTTCGTAAACGTAAAATAAATATATGTTGTTATACATGCAAAGATATTTTCCGTGTTAACTCCGGATAAATATTTGATGTAAGTAAAGTGAAAACTAACTCTTGCACGTTTCAAAAATACATTTGGCATTACAGTTAATACGTTTTTGTATTAAAATGATTAAAAATTCAAGAATTGCAAATTATAAATAGATAGAAAAACTGAGTAATGTGTTTTCAGCTTTCTAAATTTTCTGTATTAAAATCCAAGTTAATATAACATTTATTTCTCTTCTTTTATCTACTTTAATCAATACCTGATACAAAAAACTGTAAACAAATAATCCGGTGTTCAGTTACACCAATTTTGTTATTATTTTTTTATTTGAAATTTTTCTACTTTTTTGCTTTTATTCTTTAGTTTTTATTTTGTATTTTTAACATTTTTATACAAATAGAGAATCATAAATATTTTTTGTTCTTTCTAAGGAAACGTGTGTACTTTTACAACATTGTCAACAAAAACTTTAAAAATAATCGAGAGTCTTGAAAACTTATATTTCATTTAAGAAATTAAAGATTGTTTTTCAAGTTTTAATAAAATAAAATTATTGTTTATAATTTGCGAATAATCTAAATTTCATAAATAACTGTAGATTAATATTTAAGATAGTTTTTCATTTTCATAAGATTATTCATAATAGGTATTATATTTAAACAATGATTGTTCTTACCCTTATATTATGATTATTATTGCTACAGATTTTTTTATTCTAACTTATTTTTAAATTTACCGTTGGAATTAGTAAATGTTATTATTTAATTTTTTTCATTTATAGGTTATATTATGATTTATGCTTTGCAATAGATTTTTCTTTAAAAAATATTTGTATTTTTAGCGACTTAATCTTTTTAATAGTACAAGTAATCCATAATACATAATTCTAGTTATGATTAATTATTTATGTCTGAATGTAAAACTCAGATGTGAAAGCTAATTGAGATTCGAAACCCAGTTCTCTTTAGATTTTCAAATATATTTAAGAGCCGGGTGAGAGAATTTAATAACTAATTACAAAAGGTAGTTGATATAAATATAATAAAGTTATATCATAATCACGGAATTGAACAGCGAAAAACGAAAATAAGAGGAAAAGATAAAAATCAAGGAGAATTGTCAGCTACTTTAAACGTCGTGCAAAACTTCCGCGTCATCAAATCCTTGCCCACTGCTGCTGTGCTCAGAAAATTTCGTAGCTCACTCTTAACAAGCTCATTTCGCAACTCGCAAAATTATCCGACAATTAGCGAACCTCTTTCGCTCTTTCCTTCTCGCACTTGCTGCCACCTTTGCTCTTCTACTCATCCATCTCCGTCTGACTGTCTCCCTCTCTCTCGCCGCTTCGCTCTTACTCTGTCTAACTACGAATTCGAAATACCCTACTTGGTTGTCGTCATCTCCATAGCTCGTACTTTTTAAGTCCCGAGCTGGGCGCGTGGAATTTAAAATTCAAAATTTCAATCTGGCTTGCAAATTTATCCCGTCCTAAACGCACTCAGCCTCTCTTTCGCTGTTATCATCGTCTCTCTCTCTCTCTCTTCTCTCTCGCAAGCGGTTGCTGCCCTCTGGTAGCCTCCAGATTGCGTCTCGACATCAAAAGTCTTTTACGCCGTGGGATATTTTTCTTTCCTTTTTTCCACTTCGTTCCATGATCTCCTTCACCTTTTTTAGCTTACTTTCTTTTATTTTAGTTTTTATAATCCATATGACTTGTTAAAATTTTGCAACAACTGTTATTATTACATTATAGTCATTCTCGATAAATTCATATTATTTATTCGCATGTTCTGTGAATTTTTTTATTCCTATATTTTGAATTTTTAGCTTTCAATCCTCTATCTAGATGTATCCGTTCTGATAAATAACGAAATATGTATTGGTGTAGCGGTAATAAAAAATACATTTCTGAAATAATTTTATTCTAAAAAATATCGTTCGAATTTTGACTCGAGCGTTCCAAATAAAAATTTCGTGTTTTCATTATTGCATTATATATATATATATATATATATATATATATAATTCGATACCTTGTATTGAATTATTAGTTTGAGTTAACATTTGTAGAATAAAACGAAAAAAGAACTGAAAAAATTTTCATTCTATAAATTTACTTTTAAAAAGTCGTAAAAGTTAAACTGTATAATGTAGTTACAATTTGAAATAATGCAAATTTTCTTTCAAGTAGGAACACTCAGTCTAAGTTTTTACATTCATCTTTAATACTTGTTTCGAGTATAATTTATTTATTGTATAATATATATAATTTTTAATTTATTTAATGTACGAGGAAAGTAATATTGAAAATATTGAAATATAGTTTAAACATATAATTAAAAAATTAAAGTTTTAATACTTTAAATATATACTATAATATCTTAGAATATCGATAAATATACAAAAATATTCTTAGACATTATCGATAATATTCAAAATTAAATTAATCCTAATGAAATTTAAAAAAATAAAAGTTATACGTGGATAGAGAAGAACAATTCAGAATGTAAATATATATATATGTAAGATTACAAAGAATTATTTAAAATAAAATTTCAATAATAAAACATTTATTTCTTATGCATACTTTAAAAATCATACTTGTGCTCTATAATCTCTATAATATATTGAGTTATATTATAGTTTTGCTGACCAAAGTATAGTTCATTGAAGCAATATAATTTTCTTATACCCACATTAAATAATACTTCGAAAAGTACTTTAGATCTAGTTTTAATTCGCGTACTGTAAATTATTATCTTTGAGTTGAGAGCATACATGTGTAAACTATGCCAAGTATAATTAATAAAATGTAAAATCCTATTAAAATATTTAGTACGAAACAGATTAATACTATAAATATAAAATAAATTATTTGGTAATTTAAAAAATTTGAAAATAAACGTAACTCACAAAATTTTTAATATTCCTCGGAACTATATTCTTACTTTTAATAAATCTTCGATCGCACTTATTTTTTCTTTATTTTTCTTCGTCTTTGTCTCTTCGTTGCGTACCTTTACCAAAACTGAGTAATTACTTCAGGAGCCATTCGGCGTTAGCATCGCTCGAATTTTTAAATTTTCCTTAAAAAACTTCGACCGCTCGTTACACCGTGGAACATGGAAGAAAAAAATTAGATAAAAGAAATACATGGGTGGTAGAAAAACAAGAGGGGCCAAAGAAATTAAAATTCACCTCTCTGAGAAAGAACGGATACTTTTTCGTGTATCCTGGAACTTGAGACCAGTTCTAAATAAATTCGGAGGATACGGTAAAGAAGTTGAAAAAAGTTAAATTTTTATGAAATATTAAGAATTAAATAGGAGATGATTTTTTTAAATTTAGACGTGATTGGAAGAATTTTTTTTTATTCAAATAGTCATCGGAACGTGCTTCGATATTCATAAATTAATATTTCCTTTTTCGTTGTTGAATAATATATATTATTTGCTTACGTAAAGAGTGGTAAATTCCTTATATGTACTTGCATAAACTTTTATATAAAATAATTATATTTATAATATATCAATCACTTTTATCACAACGAAATTTATAAATTACTATCAGTATCGAACATTCGTCGATTACCGGAGATAATTCCAAATTTAAATCTATTTATAAAATTATCGGAACCCTAATATAAATTATTTGCTATATTTTTTATTTTTATTTGCAATAAAATAAAAAAATTAATAACGTAGGAGTTTGCGTTGAAATATTTAATTAGTTAAGAAGCAGTATTATAAATATGTCTCTATGCATATATTTGTATACATGACCCAGTCATATTTTTATATCATACCATTCGCTTTTGCGCTTGAAATAATAATAACGTATCCCAAAATTTAAGATATTAAGAAATATTTACTCAAAAGCCAAGTAAGATTCGGTCGAGACTATTATACATTGAATACGAAAACAAGAAACGCTTGCTACAACTTAAGTACGTAGTAGTTCCGAACCGCCTGTCTCATCCACAAGTAATAAGCTTCCTCGCTCAACTATCCTCGCGTCTCTCAAGAATACATCCAGCGGTCCAATACGCATATATGTATGCGCATATCTAAGATAGAAGCTCGCTCTCGCCGCGAACTCGGAAACCTCGCGAGAGCGTATCCTGGTGGAAGTGCCGGACCCCGAGTACTCGATGTATTTGCAAATCAAATTCGACGTCGGGTGAAGCCGAGAAGAGTCGGGGTGCGAAGGATCGAAGGACGCGAGGTGAAATCACCAGCGGAGAACTTCGGTTTGATTATGCGCTAGACGTTGACGACACTCTGACCTTCGTCGATTTCCGAGTAACGAACTTCGGGGGTCAAATTTCTGGCTGTTGGATAAAGGGTCGAAATATCTCGGTCGACCTTGATTATCGTCAACAAACACCGACTCATTTTGGCTTTCTCGGGCTTAATTTTATTACTCTTGTTTACTCGCGCTTAATCGCGGAGAAACGCATTTTATCGAGTACCCGCGAAGTATCGGAAGACCTTCATCAGACCTTCATCAGACCTTCATCGTATCTTTATCGATAGATTCGACTCGAGCTTCTTACGTAGTTTCTCGAGCGTTCAGGCGTTAACGTAAAAAAAAACACGCGAGGAAACGACACTCGTACGTAAACTTCCGTCTCGATTACCCTCCGAAAGCGATAATTATTCCTTTATCGACGAACAGACGGCGCGAAACGAATATCCGCGACTCTCGAAACTGCAACGCTTAGCGCGAAATTACGGAAGAAAAGGATCCCAACGTTTACGTTCGGAGATACGTAGACTGCCCGGAGAATCCATAGAGCGGCGCTTGCGAAGCGAACCGAAAACAATCGTCGTGGAAGGGCAGAAGGAAAAATATAAAGTATCCGAACTTGCCTCCGATTCACTCGCACTTACACCAACGGAGTGCATCGACTGGCGAAGGAACGAGTCGAAAGACATTCCACCGTCGCACGGACTAGTGGCGAGCAAGAAACTTTTCGTTATGGAGTCGTTTCGCGAAAGCGTCGCCGTCGCCGTCGCCGTCGCTGTCGCCGTCCCCGTCGCCGTCCCCGTCGCCGTCCCCGTCGCCGTCCTCGTCACTCGCCGAGGACATGGAACCATTCGATTTCATAGTCATTGCCGTCGCTCGCCCTCGAATGACATCGGCCGCGCTCTCGGTCATTCTTCCTAACCCCCTTGGCTAACTTCGTAATTTCGGTGGCGAGCTTGGGGGCTCTCCTAACCCCTCCGCCTCCACCAACCACCCAAACGCCCAACCACCCAACCGCCCCTCGTCCTCCACCGTCGTCTGTCTCGCTTCGGGTAAAAGAGCTTTTTCCACCGGGAAGCTCGAGGTTTACGAGAACCGACCGGAGGAATTGAATAGAATTTTTCCAACAGTCGGCTCTTTCTTACCATTGCCCCGCGTACATGTGTGTCCTAACTTTATTTGTAAGCGAGGTGCTTTCGCTTCCGGGAGCTTCGCCTTACTCTTAAAAGTGTATTTTCATTCCGGCAGGATTGAATATTACGTTGAGTGAATTGTAATTTTTTGCCTTCTCGAATCGAATATCGCTTCGAGAACTCCAACCAGGTGAAATATATTAAATCCAAGTACCAACTATAACGTTGATAAATTTTACGGAGACAAACGGACGAATATGCGCGGTATTTTCGGTAGCCACGATACGTTACAAAAATGTACCGAGAAACAAGTTACAAATATTTTCAAAGTTTTTTTAAACATTTCTTTGAGCGCGATACGATTTTACGGTAATGAAAATTATTAACGGATATTTGTTTGATGAACATCGTTTTGTATTCGCGAAAATAAAATATATAGCATTCGTACGAATGAAAACTAGTACACGAAGTTTTCGACCATCCGCGGAATTTATTATTTACAAAAAACTCTTACAATTTTTTTAATCGAAAAAATGCGTAGCTTCGTCCGGAATATTCGTTAAATATTCAAATCAAATATTTTTGTGTTTTAATTTTTATATCTGTATACGATGCATAAAAGAATAATTATATATTGATTATTTTATATAATTCTAATTTTATTTGTGCAGCATCAATTTTTGATTATAAATAATAAACTATAATTGGTTTATTCTTGTTCAAACTAATCCATTTTGAAATATTGGTACGATTGAATTAAATCTAAAAGAAACGAAAGCTTTCCAATTTTTCAATTTGATACTTTTGAATTATCGAAGCTTCCTATTTAATTTTTAATAATAATCGATATCGCATTCAAAATAAATATTTTAACAAACTAATTGGTATAGTAAAGTTATTAAGAAATGAAATAAATTAAAATTCAGTAGTTCTGGTATATGTTATGAATTATCGAAATATATTGTATCCATCTTTAAATTATAATAGAGTAATAATAAGTGAATAATAAAAATAAAGCGTCTCCGTAAATCAGAATTTATATTTAATTTATTTTAAGCATTTATTATAATATTTATATATACCATGAGCGTTATATATATTTTTTCTCAATTAAGAAAATTCCAAATTAACGTGTATTTAAACGAATCCGAAAGCTTTGAAAGCAGATTTTAAAAAATTTACTTTGAAACGTAATTATTAACGAAAAAAAATTGTTGAGACTTATAATACGTTTGAACGAAACTCGGGCATGTGTTTTTTATAAGCAAAAAATTTTTTTTATATTATATTAAATCTGAATATGTAGTTGATAAATTATTTCTTTCATATAGAAATTCGGGATAATAACAGAAAATTGGAAATAATAAACGCTTCGCATGAATTTGATAATTTTATATTATTTTGTATCCGAGTATTCTATCGCAAGAATTCAAGGTAAATAATCATCTTAGATCGTGAGTCAAGATCAGATGCAGCATAAATACATAGAAGAATTAGTTACTAAAATTAAGAGAAAGACGGTTACTAGTTATTCGCGATCGTTGAAACTCTAAACGCTTCTGTAGACTTCTCTTGAATCGGGTCCGTGAAAATTCACCAGGACTTTCTTTTTCTAGTGTATCAATGAAAAGACGGAAGATTTGGTAACTCTCTAAGGAATTCTACGTATAGTTTCATAGTTTGGTTTAACAATCCCGCATTTTCAACTTCGGTAAAATATCGTATCGCGATATTGCTTTATTTCAATTTTTATAAATTTACTTTCGTACGGGTCTATCGTTTCCTTCGTTAATTTATCGTCATTGGCATTGCTCTCATCTTTAATACCGGTTTCAAATTTCGAATCCAATATTTAAAAAAAATTCATTTCGTATTCGATCCACACTAATTTCCGCGTACCGATACGGAATTACAAACTAAAAATCAATTTTCCAACTTGTATGCGTGTACGATTCCTTCAAAGGTCAGTAGGCGTTTGCACTGGTTCAGAAAAAGTATCGTGAATAAAATAAGTGGTTGGATCGTCAAAAAATAGAAGTAGAAGAAAGCTAGGAGTGAAAAAGAACAGCGACTCGGAAGTAAAATAAGGTATAGTGGAAGGAAAAAATCTTCCGAAGGTAGATACAATTTGATTTTGAAAGTCAAGAGTATATCCGTGTGTAAAAGTTATACGCAAGAAAATAAATTGCTCGTATCGCGTACATAGATCTGCATTCTTTTCGTGTTCGAGAAATAAAATACAAGAGAAGTTGATAGGGATGTGGTCGAACGCGTGTAAAATTAGAGTAGCGAATAAAAATGCAACCGAACTTTTATATTGAAATTCACACAGCTTCGGAAATACAAAGCAGAAGCTACTCTAAGAAACTTTTAATGGTTATCAGAACTTAGATAAACTGTTTTATTCCACGACTTGTAAATCAATCAGGATGTTTATATATATATATATATATATATATATAGCTTTCTCTAAGTCGACCTATAAATAAATCCAATTATAGAATAATATAGAGTATTAAAAGACTAAAAAATATATTTTTCGTAATGATATAACTTAAATTCTTTGTACGATAATCCATAATTTATAAAAACTTTATTTTTTAAATAATGTATTATAATAATAGAGTATATATTAGTATACATTCCTTACTACATAAAAACAATATTTACAATATTTATTTTAATTAGATGAATATGTAATTAAATTTATTCTATACACAATATTTTACTATGCACAATTTAATTTTATGCAGTATATATATTTCAATTTTATTGGTAAGTTTTAAATAGAAGGTTATTTATGATTCATATTTTTGAGATGTTTTTACGATATTAAAACATAATGCTTTAAAAATATAATTTTTTAAAAAGTGTTCTTTTGGTTAGTTTTACTAAATTTTTTTGTCATAATATTGATTTAATTTAATTTCTATAACATTAGCACTTACATATTAGCTTTAGGTATGCCATTTATATGAAATATATAATAAAAATTCTCATTTTAAAATAATGTCCTACAATCTTGTGACGATAACCATTTGAAATGTTGAAATAGTATTTACTTCTAATTTTCAATCATTTAAAATATATTTTCGCAATAATCACGAGCTGCTCGAAAAATTTTTGACCACTTGGATAATAATCAATATAATCGTCCATCCGAATAAAAAAATGAAAAGCATAAAAACTAAACTATAAATACGTACTTAGCAATTGCCTTTTCAGTAAAGCGATCGTAAAAGTTTTCGTATGCTTTCTTTCTCGCTCTCGTTCTTACTTGTATATACAATACTTTTGTCGACAAGCTTTGGATACTTTTTTTCACGATTTTTAATGATCGATTGGTATTTTCCGTCTGTATACATTAACAGAATCTTTCGCTGAAAGGATGGGCGTAACTAAGAGAGAAGTAAAGGAAAACTAATAAATAAATGAAGTATGTTATGTCATAAAATTCTGGTTCAGGAGAAATTCGAGATCCGATGATGATGAGAGAAAGAATTTAACGAGAACTCGAAGTGTGGTGGTTCGTATCGAGTAAATAAACATAAATATAATATTTTGTATTCGAATGCATTCAATTTATAGCAATGCTGATATTTCAAAATAAATTAAAAGTGAAAATATTTATAACAACATATATAATACGTTTTTATAAAGTCGGTAGGAAAGCTCGAGAGAACCGTTAATATCCTTGAGCAATTTTAAATAGAATATTCTTCAATCGTATTCGAAGATCAGTAGTTTCCCAATCAATATTTATACATAGATTTCTTAAAATTGTTCAAATTACCGAATTTGTAATCTATACTAAAATTACGTGATCCAATTTTGTAATCACGAATGTTTAAAATAATTCACGTTTAAAATCTCTAAACAAATCGTTATAATAATGTTTCTCAAACACGATGCAAAAGTAATAAAATAACATTTTATTTTAAATAAAAATATGCAGTTTTGAAACGAGAATGAAAAAAAAATATGGAAGATGAAGTTATAGAAAAAAAAACGAAAAGAGCTGTCGTCATAAATAGAGCAGTAATTCATCAATACAAGTAATCCATCCGAATACGCGATTGACCGATTCTATGCAGATAAACGTAAAACTGCTTTCTTCAATTTATATATTTCTCGTTTGCCTCCATCTCTCTTTATATCTTTCATTATTCCGTTTTCTCTCTTTTTTTCTCCGTTGAAATATTGTCGAAACGAAAGAAAAGCAGAAGCTAATAACTACAAGTCCCCAGAGCTCCTAGATCCGACAGCCTCAAAGATAAAATGACTTATACTTTTCTTTATTCCCGTCTTACTTCCTCCCTCACTGCTTCTATCTCTAATTCTTTTTCACTTTTTCCTCCTTTTATTCCTTTTGATTTTCAAGCATGGAATTTTTAATTTATATATATATATATATATATTGTAAATGACGAGTGTATTTTTCTTATAAATGGCTTTACAGAGAAACAATACATTGTTAAATGATTCGATGTGTATACGTTAAAAAGTAGAGGGAGAGTACGAGATATGTATGTATCGGAAAAGTATAAATTCGGCAGTGAAAGTTCGGGGAATCAATTTTCAAGAAAAATTAATTAAAATCGTATTTGCGTGTTTTGATCGTTAAAATAAAGGCTACCTGTATTGTCGAACACTGAGTGGAATAATAAAATCAAAAATCTGTTTGAAAAATCACGTAAATCAAAATTCTTCTATTTATTTTAATAATATTTTATTATTTACATTTATGGTTTTTTATTGTTTTATATAATAACCTTATAGTTTCATGTACTTTATATATAAATATAAGAAATAAAATAACAAAGTTTATTTAACAATTTTACTTAACAATGCTATTTAAGAAAATAATACTTTCAAGTTTCGAAACGATTGTTACTTGCACTTTGAAGTAATCCATCATAAAATTATACAATTATATTTTTCTTTATTTATAAATGGTGCATATATATATATTTAAAAATAAGTAAAAGGGATACTCGTTTTTTATATATAAAATAAGTGAACTATAAGACGTATTTTTCAATATTATCTTTAAGTTAGAATTTCTACTCTTACTTCCGTTGGAATCGAAGGTCTTGAAATTTGGTTATATTTAATAAGAGTAAAGTTAATTTTCTTGACAAATCGATCGATCCGTTCTCCGATATTTACAATACGTTTATTATTTATTATCCATTTTTTTATGCATTAAATTCATTCCAAACGTCGATCTTGTGGATAAAGCACATTATTTATTTACAACCATTTAAAATAATTATTTTTCTTTAAAGTCCTGTATAAATAGTGATTTCAACGTTAAAATTCGATCCGGTCGATGGGTATAAAAAGATCGAATAAAAAACGGATGATTAAAATTCATGTATCAAAGACGCGATTGGATTTTATTCGTTTTATTCGTTTTATTCGTGTAAGCCGAAGAGAATTATCGGTACCTAAAATCGACGAGAGTCCGACCGACGAAAGCTTAAGAAGGTAAAAACTCAAGAGCATCAAACGAAATTACGGAAGTTGTTCTTGCGCGAAACGATCGGGACACGTGCAGTTTTCGAAAATTGACACAGAGTGCGTCAAAAGCGAAAACGAGAAGCAAGTACTAGTGGCGTTGGCACCGACGTCCGGCATTAATTCCCATGGATTACGGGTGAAACTTGCCGCCGCGAGATTATCTCAATTCCCGGAGCTTTATACGAAAACTTTGGCGAACCGAGAAGGATTACAAGAAGGGCGAAATCGCATTCACCGACTCTTCCGTGAAATCCTCGACAGATGTTTCTATTTACCGGCCCCCGAGTCACGAAGGTGACAAATTTCGACTCAACTCGCTCTCTTTGATATTGCCTTGCGAACGAGGCGCTTCGTTCCAGTTTCGGGTTTCGGTTAGAGGCTTCAAAACCAAATCTCCTGGGGCAGCGCACTCAGATAAGGACTTTGTTGTTGCTTTAAAGAGATACTTAGATTTATATTACAGAATTTTACGGCTGTTTTCTTCCCTTTCGAATTATCAACGTTTAAAGACAAATTTACCGAATTAAATCTATCGAGTTTAATCTGCTTAACCACGATTTCATTTTATAGAATGTCTTTTACGATGGCAACGCAACCAACCAATTAAAAGGTTCTGCAAATTTAAATATCCGGAAATTAAATGCGTTGCACCGGTATTAGTTTGAATTATTAAATTACTTGGATTACTTGGATTCGCGACTGAAAAAAACTCGTATGTCGAGCAACGTTATCGATTGCACCGATGAAGAACTCTGCGACAATTCTGCGACAATTCTGCGACAATTCTGCGACAACTCTGCGACTCAACGCACAACGATACCTGCGAGCGTATAGAAATTCGATCGCTACTTCAATTATCAATATACAATTCTACTTGTATAAACTCGCTTTGACCTGATTTACTTTCAAAATCAAATAACTCAACGTAACACTTGATGTACACGTTGGTGAGTATACCCGTGTATAAAACATAAACAAGAATCGATGAGACCAACTCTGCGCGCATTCCTCGACTAATTTAATCAATGCAACAATATGCGCGGTTCATACTGTGACAACTAAACACTCGCGAAGCAATCAACTCTAATTATGCGTGTTCTCTGTGAGTGAATTCTCCAGATTCTTGAATCCTGATCTCCATTAATATTGCGCTTATATACGTTAGTCGTCCGGGAACACAAAGACTCGAGTCGATCGGAAATATAATTATATATAACTATTCCAACAAATTACGGCTTTGTTTTCGCTGAAACGAAACTAAAGATGGCTGAATATTTATGTAGTGAATTTTATATATCGGGATGGTAAATTTACAAGTAACCTTGCGCGAGGATTTTTTAAACAATTCAAACGTGCAACGTTCGATGATTGAGAAGCGATGGAGTTAATACGACCGAATTTGATGAAACAAGTTCCGAAACAATTTTGTAGGTAGTTTATTTGCGAACCGTTACAAAATATGATTAAAGATTGCTTATTTTATTCATCAAAAATTTCTAAAGTATTTTCGAAATTAATATTCTAATTATTATATTACTGTAGTGATCTTCGATTACATGTTGTAATCAGGATTTAAATAATGTATTCCAAATCATTTCATTATTAATTTCTTATTAATTATACAACAATCGTAAATAATAGTACATTACTTATTATAATTATTATAGAAAATATATTATGTTTCATCGTTCAGAAATATATATTAAAAGTATTTCAAATGGAGAATATTCATAAAACTAATGGTTATCCATAATACAATCGAAGTATATAGATACTATAAAATGAAACACATAAAACCGATTGAAATTGTGACAGTTTAGTGACTATCAAATGTAATGTTTCACTAATAATTCTATTTATGTATTGATTATATCTTTTTTCAAAATTTAATTTATTTATTTATTTTTTAATTAAAAAAATTTCAACTCTATATTTATTCCTACTTTGTTTAGTTATCGTATTTTTTGATAAATTATAGCTGTCGAATAAATTTCTTGAATGAATATCTAATCAATTTCAATATGATTAAATATTAAATATTAAAAATAATTAAAAATAGACTTATAAATATATTTATTTAATTAATAATATTATAGTTTATAGAATATATCTTTAAACAAAAATTTTTTAAAAATTGTCTAAAATTTTAAATAAGTATTTTACAAGACATAGAAAAATAAATAATAATAAAACATGATGTAGTCTATTGATTATAAAATGATTCTACAGCAAGCAAAAATTAGATTAAACCGGTAGTTTTTAATGAGATTGGAGTTATTTATAATAATAATAATAATAAGACAAGAACAAAATGAAACCTTTAAAAAATGCATAAATCATTAGCTAACATTAAAATTCTTTATAATTTATAACTAAAAATTAAATAATTTGTTATTTTTCACCATTCGTAACTAAATCTTGAACTTTCATCAGACTAAATATCCATTAAGTACGTACATATTTTATAACGTGGACTAAAAATTTTTCAACTTGGTAAAATTATCGAAAGAACTATGAACTTCTATTTATAATATAATAACGAATAATATTCTAAATAAAACAACCGAAGTTTAATTATTAATTACAGATAAATTCATTCGCGTTTCTACCGAAATATGTGAATTGACGCACAAACATTTGATATTATTATAACGCGAAATAATTGCATCTTGGATACGAAAGAAATATTTCGACGCAGTCTCGGATCGTTCGTATCGATGATACAAGAAAAGAAAAAAAACAGGTTGAAATATTCCTTTTATACGGTTGAACGGGATGCTGTGACATAAATCCTGATGCCGTGGATGGAAGCGGAGGTGTGGACGAAAGGACGACGCGAAGAAGCTCGCGAAGGATCAACCGCGACTGTTAGTCTTGATTATTCTGGACAGTCATCCCAAGAGCCCAGCCTCTCTTACAACATTGCTATCTACCTCGGTAAGAAGACGCATGACTATTCCTCGGAACAACCCCTTCGAGGAATGCCCCACTAATTTATACAAATGCCGGCTCTTTATTGGAGGAACGTCAACGTTCTGGTCGTTTTGTACGAGGGTGAATTCGGTTGAAGGCGACGATTGATTTGTTCGCTGATTGCTTTATCTTCGTTTACTCAAATAATGGATGGTTTCTTCTATGAAGGCGAGAGTTCCTTCTTTTCCAGTCGATACTTTCGTTAATTTTCAAAGATACCCTTTGACTAATTCACTTCGATACTATTGTGTATTATGTTATTGCCTTATTGCGTTTATCGGTATTTCACCCAACAATCATAATAATACATAATAAATACATACCGAAAATAATTTAAGGTTTGCAATTTGATAGATCGAACAAAAATTTGAAAACTATTACTTAGCATTATTATTTTACCAATATAATACTCTTTTTAAGTATAGAATTTTATATGATCATTATTTTATAAATTTACTAAAATTTAACCATTGTTTCTTTTTCGGATCAAATACAATTTATTTATTTATTCCCGTACCGGTGATCGATTAAAATACATTTTTTATCTCATCTTTCTAAAACTTATATCCGTAAGTTTTATAAACTTTAATTTGACACTCGTCTATTGAATTTCTCAATTTATCTTTTCTCAATATTAGCTATATTGCGAAGTTTTTCGTTTGTTAAAAGTTAAAGTTGAATACCTTAAATGAATGTAATAAAAAAAAACTTGATAGCTTGTGATATGCAAGAAGTACAGTAATAAAAAAACGGAAAAAAAACGAGTGGAAAAAGATCTTATCTATTAAAACACGACGTCCTAGAACGATTCATTTTCTTTAATCAGTTAAAGAATGGCTCAATCGAATTACTATTGTGAGACAAAGAAACTTCCGTCTCCTTATCTTCCGTTTCTAGTTACTGTTGGAAGAATAAAATATTCCAGTCATATCCCATCGATTAAAAACAATAAAAAAAATCCATATCTCCTTTATATAAAGATATGAATACGCGGATGTACATGTATATATGTGTAAAATCCATATAATTCTTCATATTTAACATATAAATATAAAGATGGAAGAAAATCCCGTGAATCTCATTTAGCATACTTAAAATTTTGAATTACACGAAATTTCATAAATTTTGCAGTAAGGATAATGATAAAATACTTTTCTAGAATTTTTTTCCGTTTTCAACTTTACAAGAATCGGAGACGCTTCGAAACTTGTTATATTATAGTAAGAAAAAGGAAAAAAAGTGTAATTTTAATATATCGAATATTACATTCATTTTCGAGCAGAGATAAATACCTAAAAGGCGGCTTAAGGCGCAGGTGTATTTCATGAGCTGGTAATTAGAGTGTACACTTTAAAAAAAAGAACAAAATCAAGAAATGTAAAGACTATACGGGAAACTTATCGACTTTTTCTTTATATCAGTTTTCGGATCCAGTTTATCATTTTTTTTTAAAACGAGAAACTAATAATTTTATAAGTAACCAACAATTTGTTCATTATTTATTAGTTATTTTTATCCATAAAAAATCAAAAAGTATTGATGATATAAAACATGATATCATAGAACGAATTAGCAATATATTGTACATTTAATTTAAATATTTATATTAACCGTTTGGTTAATTGGCTTTAATAAGATATTTTATGTAAAAGCTCAACGAGATATAATCAATGACTTGTATCAATTATTTTTAGTAGGAATAAAAATATGTAATCTTATTATAAATTTTTTAATCTCCTTACATGGATTTACTTTTTAATCAAATTCTTCTTTAAATTTTCATTAATTGTAAATATTTCACAATTTTTATTAAATAAGTAATAGCAAATTGAATAATTTAATGTTCTGATCGAGCAGCGTGTATTATTCAATGTATAAATTAATAATTAGGATACTTATTATCGAGTTAAAATTTGTTATAGCTAGTACGAATAAAAATAGAAATTACGTTTGTAATTATTTTCCTTAGAAATATCTGTTCACTGAATCTTGATATAATATCTTCCGTCGATGATTTAATCATACAAACGATTCTGATAAATACTTCTTAGAGCAAAATGTAAAATGCAACGTTTATATAGTGCAAAGCTTATTCTTCAACATAAGATTTATAGAGTACATATGAAACTAATATTTTTCATAAAATATAATATGAGAAACAGAGATACGTTTACGTTCAATGTTTAGTTTTCTATAGAATACTAAAACAACATAATTCAGTCTATGTATTAAAATATTCAGTCGTATAGTGCCTCTTTTTTATTTCTACACTTTTATGTTATAAACTTACGAAATAAAAATGAATAAAATAGTTGACAATTCGAAAAAATAAAATGTATAATTTACATTCTACGAAAACTTTACCTTTTTTTAAAACTGATCGAACCATTCTTATTAAATATAATGTAACAACGAACAATGAAATACTTGGAATTTTTAGCTTATCTCCGTATTTAAACGGTAAATGTTAGGGTTCAACTTATAAATTGTATAGGCTATTTCATTGATAGACGCATTCCTAGAAGAAAAATTTACCTACATAGATTTGAAGATTGAAAGTAAATATACACTTGTTACACGTGTCTGTAAAAAAAATATTACTCGATAGCCAAGAACGGTTTTTCATAAAACAACGATAATAAACTCACCGAAAATGAATTTTCGTTATTATTTTTTCAAGCCAAGGCTGAATCAACGATAATCGCACGTATACACGGAGGAAGCCACGAGGCTTGGGTTCTTCCTGTCTTTCCTAGGAAGAATGAAGTAAAGAGAAAAGCGAGAGAGAAGCGAGAGAGAAGCGAGAGAGAAGCGAGAGAGAAGCAAATGGCTTACAGAGACCCTGGAAAATAGTACTCGGGAAAAAGCAATCCCCTGGAATCGATCACGACTTTCATTGGTTAATTAAACTTCAAGTTATTAAATCCGCAAAAACTGGTATGATCGCCGCCTCGAGACCTTTATCTTCCCCTCTGTACTCTATCCATCTATTTCATCTCCTTCGCTTCTGTATTTCTTCGCCTATTTTTTTACTTATCTGCTTTTATTTTCTATCCATTTCTTCTATTTATTCCTTCATCGATTATTTCCTTTGTACAAAATTTAAATAAAGAATTTTAATTCGAGGAGAGACGTTCGCTTTTACTATTAATTTTTAAAGTTAAGCGAATTTATTGGATAGATTCAAATAAACTAACCTCTTACCATTTACTATCCCATAAATATATCAGCATGAGGTTTCTTCGAGAAATTCGTATAGAGTGGTTTTAAAAATGCTTTTAACGCAAACATTCGTGAAATGAAAATTTGCGAATAAATTTCAAATGACTTTTATTTCATAATTCAAGAATACTGTTGAACTCTGTTCCTTGAACAGAAAAAGTAATTAAAATTATTTTTATATTATTCGTAACGATATTAAAATGCTACATTTAAAATACTTTTCTAACACGATATACATATAATTCACGCATAAAAATATTTCGCTTATTTAAATCAAACGAAATAGACAAATATTTTCCTAATCGTTTCCACGTTATTTTTTTACAATAGTTTTTTCTCTTACATTTGTAACTATACTTTCTCATATATCTCAATCTTATCATATTCCCTCTCTTTTTCCATCTAAAATTATATTATTTTTCCTCTATATTCCCAATAGTATTCTGAAATGGATCCATATACCTATGGGGTTTCTTAAAGCATTTCCATAATTTGTTTCTCATGATTACTTTTCGGCAACAGGAGTTCCTTTTATTGACTAAATTTGCATTCAAATAGAGATTTTATATCTTGTAAAGAAGAATCATTATGCAGGACAGTAACGTATATTGATTGGCTTATAATGAATTTTAGAATTTTGCGGATAATTTGAATTCATCGGATACTCGATTTTTTTCAGTGAGCAGGCGAGAAACTCGTGATACAACATCGTTTATAAGAGTTAGAAATGTAATGGAAATTCTTAACTAAAATTTCGATGTGACACGCATTAGTTAATTATCTTTTTTAATATACTCAAAATATGATATTTGTAGCAATTTTTATCGATGCAGGATGTATTTATGTAAAATAAGACAACCACTTTGAACCAATATAATTTTTATCGAAATAAAATTTATTAAAATTTTTTTTAACCTTGGCTCTAATCTTCTCTTACAGAAAAAATCAATTTTTTAAAGCATTAAATTATTCACGATAATACGTGTAATATTAACGAAGTTATGAATCAACGATTTTCAACGTAAATAAAAACAAATATATTAATAAGTAAATTCTTTAGTTGAGTTAATCTAAGTTAGATTTATTTCATAAAAAGAAATTTAGGTATTCCAATTTTATTACGATAATAGCATTACAAATATCTCTTAAGATAAAAATATTTAAGTTGCTAATTTTTATAATGTTATTTATAAACTATTCTTCTTCTTCTTGATACATATTTTATCAATGCTATATCGAGTCAAACTTATTATGGCACATTACACGAAATCGCTGTATCAGAATTAAAATGAGGCGTAAAAATTATTTTCATCGCATAAATTTTAACGTAAATATAAAAAATCTTGTAAAAATTTGTTGGAAGATTCATCGATCGATCGAGTGAGCCGTTGAAATAAATTCACGTCGACTATTCATTACGCTATAAATATGATTAATTTCACACCGCGAGTCACAAGAACGCAAAATAAGAAGTAATTTAATCCACCATAGTTTCTCATCGATTGAAAAGTTTGCATAATATAGTTATTAGCTATAAGTCGTAGTTAAAGTCAGGAAGATCGCGGAAGAAAGTAAACAGGAAAAAGTTGGCTCAGCTCACGAAGTAAACGGACTTTAACCTCTGTTCACACGTAACTCTGGAAGATTCCCAAGGGCATATTATAAGAAGCAGCAGGAAAGTCTCGCGTGGGTTAAAAGAGTATCGTAAGCTTTCGAAAGTTGCAGGGATCAGCATCGGCATCGTCATCGGCGTCGGCATCGACGTCGGCATCGACCTCGGCATCGACCTCGGCATCGACCTCGGCATCGGCAGCGTTGATCCGCAACGATACCCTTTTCCCTTTTCCTCTTATTTTCGCGCGCAAAGCGCTGAGTCAAACGTGTTTGTCTTGCATATTTCCTGGAGCGGTTACGTAATAAAAGTACGAGCACGGAAGAGCTTTAAAGCTCTCGTGAAATTGGACGGCCGGCGTCCGAGGAATTCACCTTGTTTTCGGCCGACTCCGCGTACATTTCACGGGGAAAAAACGTTGCTCTTTCGCGATAGTTTAATTATACGTCGATGAAAAGTTTACGAGACATTTGCGTTCACGCTCCAAGAAAATCGTTGGAAAAATGATTGTCTAGTCGAGAAAAAGAAATCCTGCTACGAAATCCTGCTTATTTAAACTTTTCACCCGTTCGGATTAATAATTCTTTAATACGAGCTTGACTCATCGATACAACTATACCTCGAGACGCGAATAATAAAGACGTTGGAAAGGAAGGTTTTCCTATTCGAAAAAATCCCTATCCATTTGGAAATGTAAAAGTAACGTTATCCATCTTACCCGAAGCGCCGTCCCAAAAGCAGTTTTTCTCTAAGGTTATACGTTACATCCTCCAAGGTTCGCGTAAATTACACGCTATAGCTTGATACAGTTTGTTTCCTTTTTTCTTTTCACCTTGGCTTTTTTCTACCGTAAGTTCTTGCTCGGCATTACCGCGCGACCAACGTACGCATGAGTTCATCCGAGTGCATTCCAAGCCAATATAAGCCCTTTCCTTCACCTCCGTGTTTTTCCTTTTTATACCGTTTCATCTCTACTGCCGTATTCGCGCATTATCTCTCTTAGTCCGACTTGCTCTATTTTATTTATTTTTTATCCCCTCGCTTTATTCGACCTCGTATTTATATTGCTGATTATATTTATTTTTTCGGTTAATCAAAGCTTAATTATAAATTTGTATGCTCGATACGCGTCAAAATCCATATTTAAAAAAATGCGTTTCGTAACGTTGAAATAATATATTCATGGAATAGGATTCTTCCCTGACAGTTGCGCATTTCAAAGACTGCATTTAAATTTATGTGATAATGTTGATAGTGTTTCAAAGCAGCACCGAGTTGGTCTCGCGTTGATTGCCTGACCAAATCTGCGTTACATTTTCCGGTAAAAATAAATTTACCGTCGTTTCAACGTTGTAGACGAATAATAATAAAGTACTCCGTGTTCCTTTATTATATATTTATATATTTATACGTTATTTATATCAGTTTTTTATTTTATTCCGATAATACATAGGTTGTTCGTAGAAAATTAGTTGTATCGTTATTTTTTGGAATATATAGTTAATATTACGGAATCAAAATTTTTAAGCGTGTAAACTTTTTCGGTAAATTTTAAAGTGTAAATAAAAAGAAATCATTTAAAAAGTTTATTCGTTTTTTAAAACTATATATAAATAATTAAATAATTTTAGTAAATAAATTGAAATAATAATTTAATAGCATTTACTTTAACAATAAAGTAAATTAAAGTAAACGAATAAATGACATTCATTTTTTAACTTAACAAGTTAATATTTTGTTGTTGTTCATTATTTATTTTAATTACTAAAATAAACAGACTTTAGTTTCTATTTACTTTGCCTTTCCGTATAGTTGACTACTAGATCGTAATGGAATGTAAATCAATTTTCTAAGAAGTCGCGCTTCTCTTTTTCGATCGTACGTTCGTTTCCAACCTTATTTTCAATATGGAGAATCGAACTTTCTTCGTTTTAGTACAGATCCTGTATTTTAGTAAACGTAAATTTTCACTCGTTAAATTTATCGATGCGAATAATTAAATTTTACATGTTTCGGAATCACTTACGAATCCACTAATTTAATTCTTTAGTTATTATTAAATTGTGTGAAATTTAAGTTTGCGTAAAATATGTTTAAAATTCTTTAAATTTTTAAAAAAATTTCAAAAGAAAAATTAAAGTTAAAAAATTACAAGCACGATTTTTGTATACAATAACGAGAATTAAAGTATAAATTGAAGTTTAAATTAAAGTTAAAATAAGGGGTTCGAATATCTCAATGTCGTAACTCTCGAACTCGGATATAAGAAATTTATACCCGACATTTATACGTGTTATTCATAGCACGTCGACGTCCTAATGAGTGAAAATATTCGTATGTCTATTGCCATGTAGAACCAAGCGCCGAGTATTTCAGTCTCGCGTCTACGATCCGAAACTGACGAAGAGAAAAAAATACTGCACACCGTCGCCTCCGGAAGAAAATGTATTCTCCGAGCGAAGAGTTGCGAAACGTCCTTTGCGTTTGCTACGCCGAGCCTTCGATACGTTATACTCATCTTTGTGTGGATTATGGTTCACCGATGCGTGAACGTCGGTAATGTGTGCTTATACACGTCAGGCGGAAGAACGATGACGCGATTTGCTTTGTCCAAGATATACTTTTACCTCGTTGCAGGTTTTCAAACCTTTTACAGAGCATTATTAACTATGTAAATGCCAAGTCTCGAATCATCCGATTATATTTATTTAAAATGTTACGAAGGACAAATTTTTTACCTTATAAAAATGTTTAGCTCGAAAATTTTACCCAAAGAATTTACCTTCGCGCTTTGCGCTTTATAATGTAAATTCATCGTTGGAGACGCGACAAAATTTACGCAAATTTTTAGGTCGCGAATTGCCAATATTGTTCGGGGCTCGTAAATAAAATTTAAAATTAGATCGAAATCTCGTTAATATCTCGAAAATCGTTCTTCTAAAATTATCGTTCTACATCAAACAAGTACTACTATTCTTGTACCGATGTAACTTTCAACGTCATTGATTGAAATCCTCGTAATTTGGTCATTTTCGCAATGGTGGCGGCCGCGAAAAAAGTATGTAACGCAGACTCCATCGCTCGGATATACGTTGTTGCAATCTATAGAGTACCAAGAAAGTTTCATTGCTGCAACTCCGCCTCCTTGCGTCTGCGCACAACATTATATGAGTCGCGTTGCATTTCCGTTTCCTGTTCTTTCATTGGCTGTTACCGTCCCAACTACCACCTTACCGACCTTATGTACCGTGTAATGCGATTCGTGATAATTTGCCACTTCGCGATAATATCAAGTCATTCTCCGATTGTTCGGATCATGTTTCTAGGTTTATAAATGTGTTTACCATTGCACTTCTATGGAATAAAATTCGATGAAAATAGCTTTAAGCTAGTAACGTAATTCTTTTTACTTATGTTACGTATAAAACGAATTACGCGTGAAATAAATAGATTTTAAATATAAACCTTCGAGAAATTATTTATAGATTAGTTAAATTTTACGTGTCTATAATCTTAAAATTGCAATTCTTTTATTTATGCAATATCTCGTTTTACGAATTGTTAAATTACATATTTATTCTAAAGTAACACAAACGTAGGATTAGCTTTAAAAAATAAAAAACATTAAAGTTACATTCAAAGATTTACGTATTACTATATTTAAAAGTTTAATACAAATATCGATTAGACCGATCACAATTTGGTTTACGGTTTCATCGATGCAGTCCGTGTCGTTAAAAACGAGTTTTAGTTATTTATTAACAGGATTACGATAAACAATTTTCCCTGTTTTATTCTCCGATCGATTTCATAGATATTGGACACATCAAATTATATATAATATAATTTTTTTTAACCAGTATTTTGTACTCTTGGAGGAATAACAAAAATTGGTTCGTAATTCGAGATACAACATCTACGAAACTATTATCGATATTCCAAAACCTGTACGTTATAATCTATTTGCTCGAGTTACGATCTTTGAATTCGATTAAAGATGTAATCATCCTCGGCGACGAAGACGTTATTCAAAATCGAAATTCGTGTGTCGAGAACCCGAACGACCAATTCGTATCCCTGCAGCTCGATTTTTACGCTTACTCACTACTTCCCTACGTACTACTACGTATTATACGTAGTGGCTACTCGAACGTGGGTCACGTTCGAGTTTACCGCGTGGCTCGACTTTCGTCTTTATGTACCGAACCGTGGTTTAGAAACCGAATTTACCGAGAATATTTACAATGCTGTATTATTTTACCAATTTATAGGTACTCCGTCATTCGCGAAAATCAATTTTCACTAGGTTTCCTTCAATCGTATTCGCCATTTCGCCATTTCGCCATTTCGCCATTTCGAATTTGAAACTTACTCGGTGTTGCGTACTTTGATTTCCGAATTCTAGTAAGCTCTACTTATATCGCTCTTTGCTTTATCTAACATTCAAAAAATATTATATTACGTGTCTCGTATATCGACGATATTTTAAAAGCGGAAGACCACGTTAAAAATATAAAAATGAGAATTAGAGATTTCTATTTTCTACCTTTTATTAACCATGTTCATCGCGTATTTACAGCATGTTATTTTATTATTTCACGCACATCTGCATAAAAAGGTCGTAAATTATCTTAACCAAACACGCGAGATTATAAATATCTACGTAGTGCGAATACTGTATATATACTATCGGATATACGTATAGTCCCGCTACTCGCAAACATAATTTTTCTTCTAAATCCATTATTCCAGCGACTATTCATTCTCGCTTTTTCTCGATACGAACACACGAACGTACTTGCAATATGATACAGAAAAGGGTAGAGAACGAACTTGCGCGCAAAATCCATTTCGCCGATAAGGGGACTTGGAACGCGAAAGATAAAGAAGTGCGAGTGCCACGTGAGGTTAAGGGTTAGTCGAATTGGAAATAAAAATCTATAATAGTGGCAGTCTGAGTTGGACCAATCCTTTAGAATTTATCTTTAATAATGCCGAGGAAAAAGACGAGATTATAGTTTTTTTAAAATCTCGTAGACCTTTTTGAATACAATGAACGAAGTACGTGTCGTAATTTCAAAAGCTCCGAATATGAATTCGAATAGTTTCATTGGAAATTTACTTACAATTTTTTTAAGATTTCGTTCGCGTGAAATTTTATCAGAATATGATTTTTGGTTAAATCGAGTCTCTTAAAAGTACATATAAATAATTAAGCATCCTTAAATATATAATTTTTTCAAAAATTATATAAGCATTGGTCATGAGTAGTAAAATAAATCCGTACGTGAGATAAACATAATTCTTTTGATATTTATGAGTAAAACAAATATAAAATTTTAGTAAAAAATTTAATTTAATATCGATTAATATAATATATACTTCTTTCTAAGACTATCTAAAAAATTCAAATATTTAGATGTAAGATAAACGTAAGTTATATTATATCTGTGTATTTTGTAATTATTTTTCACTCCATGAAAACATTGTATTGCAGTTTATACGAACGAGATCAATTTTAATAATCACTTGAAATAGAATATTACAAATATTATATGTTAATTTGCGAAAATATAATATTATTAAAGTATAATTACTTTTGCTAATTATACTTCTTAAAAGCATTTATAATCGTTATAATTGTTAATATCATTTTTTCAAAATAATATTAACATTATTGTTACGTTAGAATATGAAATATTCAAACACTAAGTTAATATATAAGAACTAATGTCATTTGAGAATTTGTAGGTAATATTTTATTACATTACGAAAGTAATGAATATATAAAAAAATATTTACATAGATTATTTAAATGTTATAGAAAAATTATTACTATGCAATTATCCGATTACATATTCATACATTTAATTTAATACTAAATATAAAAACTTATAGAATTGATTTTTTTAAATTTAAAATTTTTTTTTTCAAATCTGTTAAATCTAATTCTCGAAATATTTATTCATAATTTTATATGCTTTGATATTTTATAATGTAAGGTTATATGCGTTTCCTAGAAATATTTACTTCTGAAATCCATTATTCATACGAATACTCCATAATATATTATTTCTTGAAAAATACGTTTCCATAAATTATAAAATTATTTTCTAAAAATCGATTTCACAACCTGACAACTAATACATGAAATTTATACGTGTGCTACAGCTTCGAAACTAATTATAATATTTTAAATACATTTATGGTTAATACTTCCAAGTCTCTTTTAAAATATTAATATATAGTATAAATTATTATATTCAGATTTGTGACAGAAAATTTTTAAGAAACAAAATTTGTATCTATATTGTGAAAAAGTATAATTAATAAAATATAATTAAATAGTAAATTTTATTTCTTTTCTTACTTGTTTTACATAACTTAGAATATTAGAAATAATATAAAAAGTAATAATCAAAGAAATAAATTGTATTAAAATGTTTAAGCTGACATACTTAGATTTTTTTATCTTTTAGGATGGAAATTATCCGTTATTATGAAGTAATTAATAATTGATGTAAAATAATTTTCTTAAAAATAAAAGTTTTAAATGTTACAAGAAATATGAAATAAAATTATTTGTTTTAATTCAAATTGAAATTAATTTGAAGTGCAAGGTTTATAAAATCAAGATACTGAAGGAAAAGGTGAATCCCGAAAATTAAATTAGAAAAAAGGTTAGAGGAAGGCAAAAGCAATATATCTCGCAGAATTCCTTATTTTTCTTTATCAATATATAGAGACGATGGATTTTCTTTGCTGTGATTCGTTCCGGAATCAATGAATGTTCTTAAAAAAAGATTAATTTATTAATTTAATGTTATATACTTATTTATACCCAACAAATACAATTTTTATACGATAAGTTGTTTTTTTATCAATCATAATAAACAATGATTTTACATATAATATATTGCTTATGGCTATTATGCTGTTATATATACACATAAATAACATCTACATATATATATATATATATATATATATATATATATATATATAGTGATCGCCGTTTTACAGGTTATTTGTTTTATATTTTTTTTATTAAGATTTTTTATTGTTTTTGAGAATTTGTTTGGGAGAATAAATTTTTGATAACAATTTTACAGTTTTATTTATATATAGAAAATGGGTAGAATTAAAAACTGTACATTCAATTTCTTTATGATTTTTTGTGTATATGTGTGCACATGTGGGAGAGGAAATGAATGTGTAGTAAAATTTCTTAAAAAAAGGTAATAATAGTCTTATTATCTTGATTACATAACTATTAAATATTTAAATATTTAAATACATAACATTTTTTCCCGATTTATTAGCATTTTGCAAGTATACATAGAAATTATTCCGAAAAATTAAGATAAATGTAAGGAACATGAAATTTAATCATTTATTACTCGAGCACTTATATTGATAGTTAAGAAAATTATATTCTAATTATATATTATACTTTTTTAAATTAAAAAAATTACATAACTTAAAATATTGAGAAAAAGAAAAAAATTAGAATCTCCAGTACTACATACATTTATAACTTAATAGAAACTGTTAATAATTTTCTTATTTTTAACATAATTTTGATCTGAATTTTAATTCTAATTTTATCTTAAATCCTCCCAACAATTAATATTCAATTTCTCAATACTTCGAAAAGTTGCTAACACAAGTAGCGCTTGTTCAACTGAAAGGATACACGGGAGATTAGATTTAACCTCATCATGGCATTACTAAAGATTTATAGCGCAAAAAACAAAATTATTTTTTTGGGATTAACCGATAAAACGGCATTAGCTTTTTTCCAACTAAACACCGTATAACGATAATGCGAAGTAGACTATGCGTACAAACTGCTCCAACTTTTTTATTAATAAATACGTAAAGAAGCAAAATATGAATTTCGAGTGACTGCACGAGTTTTCCAAATGATCCGGAGAGTAATGAGAACCCTTGAAGATTGTCTTACAATCTACTAAAGCAAATTAAAATGTATTCATTGAAACAAACTGTAAATTAAATTGAAACGCTTTGGAACTAATTAAATTGATTAAATATTCATTTCGGATCGTAAATTATTTAAAATAGTGAAGTAGAAAACATCGTAGTAATTAGATTCGAATAAAAATAGAGATTACTTTAATTTTACATGTAATTTCAGTTGAACGTTATAAATTGAAAAATTAGCTGAAAAACAATAACAATTCTTATTTAAGTACGCGTAAACTCATTTCAAATAAGTGAGCAAAACCTGACACAGTTTGGTATTTTTAAAGAGGAAAGATTACAAAAGATTTGTTAGCATATAAATGAACATCCAACGATTGCAAATCATGCATTTTTAGGTAGAGTTTTTTACATTCACGCATCGGATTCTTTGTATGCACTTTTCGCTTTGCATTTACAAAATGGTCTTTATTGAATTATCTCCGATAAGCTTCTCAAATTAAATGACTATTAGTTTGAAATTAAGTAAATGTAAAATAATTATGTTTGATTTTATTCCAGATTAAAGGTAATCAAAATCCATATTTATTTTACATAAATTTTGCGAAGTATAAATAAAGAATTTTATCCTTGTAATTAGGTAGTACTTTGAAGAATTTGTTTTATGAATAATTTATCATAACTAGAATTTTTAATTATTATTCATGATATTATCTTAAATATTTTTTTATATCGATAGAAAAATAATTTTATATCTAGTTAAATATATACATTTACAGTTGATTTATACAAATCAGACTTTGTCATAAAGGAAGTCAGATATGAGTATATTGATCCTGTGGATCTCGACGCGAATATATCATATAATATTAATCACATAAAAATTTCAATCCCTTATAGAATTTTACAATTTTTGGTTTCAATTTAAAATGATTGAATTCACGTTATTTTTACTTTTCGTTGATGAGATATATTTTAATGTTATATTTTACTTTAAAAATTAATGGTTAATTCATATTTTTAATTGAATTTATTAGATATATTTATATTTGTATTAATTATTAAAAAAATATCATTTTTGGATCTTCGTGTTACTTTGCATAAAAATACTTTTGTATTTTTTTTATTCACTGAACCACTACTGTATATTTTTTTTAATAAAGTTCAGTTTTCGTTTTTAATCTATTTTAATATGGAAAAATTAATTAACCTAACTACATATATTTACATAATGTTTAAAAAATGATATATTTGACTCTTAGTTCATAATGTAAAAAATATATTTAAAGGTTTAATAAACATATAAGGAAATTCAATTTTTAGATATCTTTTTTCTTAAATTTAGTTTAAGAATTTTAACGAATAAGTACTTTTAATTGGCATTTATATTCATTTCAATCTAGAAATATTTGTTGTATTACTTTAACTCGATTTTTCGTTATAATTAATTCATACCTATTGATTTTCATAAATAAATAATATGTTTCTGATATAATTTTATTTCATTTGGTTTTATAATATCATCGTATACAGTATTATTATTAATTTACTAATGCAAATATTTTATGTCTATTAATCATATTTAATTAATACTTTGTATACGACGAATAACTATGCAAATTTTACGAATAGTACAAATTTACTTTCATCTTGCACAAATAGTACAAGTATAAATGAAAATCATATACAAATATTAAAAGTACCGAAATTTCATTCCGAGAAGCAATAGAGATTAGATTATGTGTAATCCTATCCAAAACTAACTAGACAATTACCGAAAGCTTAGTATTAAATTATCAACATATAGTTACTAATAAGACCTTTAATACAGTAAATAACTTAGTTTTCACGCATCGGTGGATCAACTAATAATAAAAGTAAAACGATAAGCCTAACTTGGGCAAAAATTATGTATACGTATTCTACACGTATATATATTTCTTGTATTCATGAGTTATTAAAACTTATTCACATATAGTCTTAGAGATTATGAATATTTTAAAGTAATAATACTACTTAGTACATTCGCATGGATATAAAATCGAATCAATTGTTTAATAAAGAAAAATAAAACATTAATTATTAAAACTGAAACTTAAATATAAATTTGAAATTAATATAGTAGGTGAAATGCGTCGGATAGAATTTCCCGTACTTATGAGAAACAGTTCTATGCCATATAAACTTCCACCTCGATCGTATCTTATTAATAAAATATTTATAAAAACTAAAATTTAAAAATACCGAAAGAATTCAACGTAGCTAATTATTGAAATTCTTAGGGAACTTTTCCGAGATAAAATTAATAATGAAAAAAAAAGAGCTTTCGATCGACTTGAAATGACTGCCTACGGAAATAATTCGAGAAAAGGAAGCGACGCGAGAGGAAATAAAATAGGATTGTCAGAAGTACGGGAAGCATCGGTACAACTTAATATGCGTCTTGGAAGTTCACCCGTCCATTTTTACAATAGCGCAGAGGGACACAATGGCCCCTCGAACAGCTGTACACAAGTCAAAGACAGTAAGCGCCTTTGGCTTTCATGCCGGTGAACTTATTTCTGGTGTTGGGCTAAAAGCCGAATATTGGACGCGCAACCAAGTGAACACTCACTGGATTTCCAAAGCAATTTTCACTGGAACTTTTCCCTTTGACTGTCCCGCAAGGCGAAGTCATTCGAAACACTTTCTTCGGACTCTTCGCGCTCGTCTGGACTTTCCTTTCTCCGATGATCTTTCATCCCTTCCGTCGATACGAAAGCCGCCGTTTCCTCAAAAGAGTTCACAGTTCGATGTTAAGACTCGACACCGGTCGCAGTCTAAGATTTATATTGGCCCAGTTTTACTTTTCTGATGTTTTACAGAGGAGTAGTTTAAACTTTGATTTTCGGATTTTATATAGTAAATTATTTCCGAGCATTATTGGATTTGTTAGTCATGAACAAGAAAAATAAACTTTTTCAATTTTTATTTCGAGACTCGTATTATAGAATATCTTTTGTATATTAAACGTGATTATTCATTTAAAAAAATTCTTTTCGATAATTTCTACATTCTCTTAATTTTTCCGGATCGTTTAATTTGTATCGATTAAACTTTGATAAATACAGAATTTCTTAAATAAAAATATATTACTGCGGATGATTCAAACGTTATCTTCGACTCTCTGAAATTTTTAATAAAATCTTGTCGTTTCTAAAATTAAAATATTTCGCTATAGTATATGATACGGTAATTTATTTCCGATGGATACTCTGGAATATATACTTCGTGATTTTTGGTGTATGAAAATATGGAAGCTGTTACAATTTGTAAAAGATTGAAATGGATTAAACAACTTGGTATCTATACTATGATTATTACTCGCATTCTTTGTCACTATCTTTCCTTTCAATATCCTTTATACATTCTGTCGATATTGGAGTTGTTTGAGGAACAAGTTAAAGTAAGAAAAGTTAAAGTTTACCGTTAAGGCTATTAAAATCGAACTTCGTTACGAAACTTTTCCTTTACTTTGTCCGCTGGAGCATTTATAAAATATTTCTAATTACTATAGGATTCAGAAAATAGCGTAGAAAATTTTTTTCCGAGTATATTAAAACGATGACAAAATTTATATAAACCAGAATTTACCGTATAAAAATAATTAAGAAAGTTGAAATCACTCAAAAACAAGACTCTAAATAATTAAAATCGAGGGGAAAAATTCGGAAAACAATAAAAATTATACGTTTTCTCTATTATTAAAACGTGGAATTTTAATCATAAATAAAAAGTGTCCCATTTGATCTCTCGTTCAGTATTTGGAGTACGGTTTTCGTATACTTCAGTTTTCTTGGCAAACATTCTTTTATTTTCTCATGTGCAATAGAATCGAAGTCATGGCCACTAGATTAAAAAGTACAAGTTGACCGACGTACATCTCCGTGGCAAATAATTGAGAGAATTCTCTTGGATAAACTCAAAGTGTCGGTTGGCCCTTTCTAACTAAAGGAAACATTCTTTACCCATTTCTCCATTAGACCGGGAACTTTTGCCTTTTCTTTACACTTCTTTTTACGTTTGTGAGACTTATCTCTACTTTTTTTCATTTCCGGATCTTTTTGTATTTTTAATACATTTATTCGAGACAATCTTACTTATAGAATATATTCTAAGATGCATAAAATGCAAAAGTATCGAAGTATCCGAGTATTATCTTATAATTTTAAGAATGTAAAATCCAATATAATATGTATAGTTTCTATTGATTTTCCTGATTTAAATTCTGTAATGATTTCATTTTAAATTTATAAATAATAATTGATATCAAGTATAAAGTCTACTATCGTTTTCTCAAAGAATTCTTATAATTAATAATGGAATTAGTTCGCTACCTTATTTATAGTATCGATTAATAAGTATCCGTACACAATAATTATATCCGTTCGTATTTTCAAATTTTTTATTTACAAAATATAATATAAATAATATCGTGATCATTGTTCAATTTATACTTGATACAATACCAAAATAAACATCATTTTTATGCGCTTTATTTCTATGAATTTAGTTTTTTAAAAATATTAAATTTTATCAACGTGTTTAATTATAAAATTATGAAAATCTTTGTACTCTTTTTTTTAAACAAAAAAATTTTGAAACTGATTTTATTCTTCGTATATTTTTCTTTCGTATAATATTGGAGGATCTTATTTTTACGGAATATAATATTGAGAATACATTTCATCACGCCTATGTATTCGGGTATTGATCACGATTTAAGGAATGACATCTTTTGTATGTTCTTTTTCTTCCAATTTCTTTTCCGACTGTTCTTTTGTATTGTTCAACAGAGTAATTTTCTACAGGATAGAAGTCTTCAATTTTTCTTTCTTTTTTTTTTCTTGTTTATGAATATTGAAATTCAAATTTTTTTATTGATTCGTCCTTGGTAAGTTTCACTGTGTACAAGCAATTTAGAGAAAATTTCACTATACTTTTTGAGGAACTTCATGAAAATTCTGTTCTTATTGGAAGTCTTATTACATTATTCTCTAATGAAGTATCAAAAGGAGTCAAATTTTTCTTCATCATTGAACAGTAAACTACGTGAATTGCAAGCCGTACAATTTTATATAGAATCTAATGCGTATTATAGATTATTATATATACATTTGTGAAAAGTCTTTCTATATTAATGATAATGAGAATACGTATTATTTACAAACATTAAAATACTAGATTTACGGTATAAGGTATAAAACTTAAAGTTATAAATCAAAACCTGTAACATTTTATATTCTTGCTTTATTTTTTCAACTTTATGAAGTTAGTATTTGCATAATATAAATGTATTCAACGAAAGTATATTTCTGACTATCTGTATTAAAAAATACAAAAATATACTAAATTTGACGAAAAACTAAATTACATTAGTAAAATAAATCATTTACTTCTTTGTGCTTTATCATTATTTTTTATATAAAAAATATACTTAAATATATCAAATAAATACCACATAAATAAAGATAAAAATAAAATGAAACTTCATTCGGCTTAACTGTAAACTATAAAATTGATTGAAATATAATTTTAATAGATATAACAATTATGAATAGTTAGGAAGAATAATATCTTTTTGAACACCCATTATTCTTTTTCTTAATTGGCATTATCGCAGCATATTATAAAAAATCATGCTGGAATTTATAAAAACAGACTTACACTTGGTTAGATTTTCTTGAACCGCAACGAAGTTTAACAATTCACACAATGTCATCTTTCAAACATTAGTAAGAATCTCATAAAAATAATCTAATATTCACAAATTCTCTCGATCGAATGCTTTTGTCTGCATTGTTTTTAAAGACTCGATCCACTCTTTACTCCAGTAATATACACTTGCGACTCTCTTAGTCGACCCTGTGGAAATTCGTTGTCGCAATTCTCGGATCGCTTCGAGCTCTTTTACTTAATTATACACTTGCGCTTTTACCATCTTTGGAAATTAATGCCGAACAGCTGCGAGCACGAGATTTCTAGTGGTTTATCCACGTTGGCACGGTTTTACTAGACGCAGTTGCGTTCTGAAAAAGAACTGTGGTAATTGCGTTTGTCGAATTATACGGTAACGATAAAATCAAATTAAATAAACTTAAAAAAATGTTTACACCTTGATATATCTTCAAATATATATTTATTTTTTATATATTATACAAGAATGATTTATCAAATTTTTAATCGATATAAAGTTATTTTAAATATAAATTTAATTACGGATAAAACACTCGATATTTCTCCACTCGTGTACAATTTTGAAATGCACGAATACGAATTTATGCAATGAAATACAATATAAATAAATCGATAAAAATAATCAAGAAGTTCTAAATTAAAGATATTCTAACATAATTTAAACGTATAAATTTCCAATATTAGTAAGATGAAATTTAATAATAAAATTAATTACATTTTGTATCGTTTTACGTTTCTACGATTAAGAATCAGTGCATTAAAAATAAATTTTTAAAGTCGATGAACCATCAACTATATTTCGATGTCATTGAATAAGGAAAAATGTAAACGCGATGTTCATTTAAGTTTGATTTAAAGTTTAATTCGTGTCAGTAATACGCTAATTATGCATTTTATAAAGTTTTGATTACACGAGTCTCAAATATTAATTTCGAGTCTTACGATACAAATGGAAAATATATTTTTTAATGGTAATACATGTGAAATTATCGTCCGTTTCAACCGATCGATTAAACGTAGAGTCACGTATTTATACACGAAGAATATTCGTTTATTAATTTCGCATATCATTTACAATTTATTTTTTATATCGTATTATATGTGTATAAAAATGGACATTACATTATGATTGTTAAGAGGAGAGAATCCGCTTTTAACGTCAACAATTTTTCTTGTACGAGAAGTAACCGAGCGCATTATAAAATAACTTTTTTGTCAGCTGAAACAAATACAGTGGAGGATGAAAGAAAGCTCAAGGCCAGATCCCTCTCTTTGTCATTGGTATAAAGAAGAGGCTAGAGAAAAATCCGGATTATGTCAGAGATAATATTGCGTTTCGAGCAACGGCATCCGCGACTTCCTGCAGGGATGAAGACACTTGATGAAAGACACAAAAGAAAAACACGGAAATTTTCTCGAAATCAAGGAGCTTGCGAGCGCACCTAATTTACGGACTCCCTTTTTTCGCGAATTCAGCCACGCGTTTTATCTCGTTAAGCAGTGATACGTTGGCTCCTTTGACGCGCAACTTCTATTCGTAGCGGCATAAACGAAAAGACTCAACCTCCTGACTCGTAACATCGCGGCTTTGCCAAAGTCGAGAAATAGATGAAAGAAAGCTCTTTGAGTATTGTATTCGAAGCGACACAGATATAAATCTCAACGTGTAATCGTCGTATGTGCGTAAGTTATCGTTTATACCGAATCACTATCGCGACTTCCTACCATTTCCATTGTTGGCCGCAGCGACGAGAGTAAAACGTAAAGCAACCGAGTGGGCGAACCTAGACAAAGGACACTTCCGTCGCACCGAGTTCTAAGGGATTTTTTTACAGAAAAACAATTAGCTAATTGATTTCCAGAGATTTTATCCTAATAGGACCGGAAAGCGGGGATTTATAAAATAGGCTTGTACTTCAAATTAAACCAAAGAGAAAAATACAGCGGAACGAAATCTTTAAAATTATTTTAGCTTTACAATTTTTTTTCCCAAGTTACAACGATATAAAAAACTTCTCGTTACTCCAAATCTGGTAAATATCCGTATTAACTGTACGCTAGAAATTTCGTGCGTATCGGATACGTGCGTTCGTATTAATTAGCGCATACTTTTACCGGGTCCAATATTCTTTAAAAATTATTTCGTCTATAGTAGATTGCCGTTTAAAAAATAAACTTCCGATGATTGGGTGTATTCTAATTTCTATAATGAACTGTAAAAAATTACGCGTTATGTATAATCTTGGCGTAAAGTATACGAATAAACGAGCGTAGCGCTAAATTCTCAAGTTCTCGCCAAAGAACGATAAGAAGCGTTGTAAAATATAGCAAAGACCACATTTAGCTGATTAAACCGGAATACTAAATTTTTCCTTCTCCTCGCACGCGTGTACCTCGATCCATTTGCGAATACTCGATAGCGGTAAAACCCATCGACTATAAAGATTGAGAAAAAAAGGGAACACCGAGCTGTGGAAAACAAATCGAGAGAATATTTATTCTCACGTGTGTAAAAGACTGAGCCAAAACGGCGATTATCGCTCCCGTGTCAAATATCGGATGCTACGATCTTTCTAACTGCAGGTATTTAGTTCAGCCTCGTAGAGAAATTAAAGGAACCAAAGAAAAGGGAAATGGGGCGCGTTATATTCGAGACGAGGGGATTTATACAGGGGACTCGTACGTATGAATCAAAATCATTTCATTCTCATGAATCGTAAAAGAGATTTAAAAAGGATTTGGAAAGAACAAAATTAACGTAAAGTTTGTGCACCGGGAATAATATTTTCAGGGAGATAGATGGATGAGTGGATAGACGGTGGAGGGGGATGGGGAAGGGGGTGGAGGAGCGAGAGAGAGAGAGATCAACGAATAAAACTGAGTTTGTATTAAATCTAAATGTATTTAAGGAGATCAAATTGCAAAAGTATTTACATACATTGTCACAGCTTATTCGTTATCTGTTTATCCGGTGACCTTCTTTGACGTGCATATTTACTTTCATTAAATTTCCATTATATTTTAACTTTGTTATTTGTAATAAATTTTAAATTTCTATTCAAATTAGTTTAGTTATGAATTATTGAATTTAGGTATACGTTTGTACGACAATTTATTATGAAAAGTAGAATCAGCATAAATTCGTAAAGGTGAAAACGTTAGAAATTTCAAAATACTATTCGATTCGTATTTAATCAATGTTGCTAGTAAGAATATATATTTATAACTATTATATTCGGTTACAGATACGCGAATAAAATAAATTACAAATATAATATAATCTCGATTACGGTAAACCGAGTAAATAAGAGTTAAAATAATTTATATTTATACGGTACGTTGTTAAAAATTAATATAAGTCTTTGTCAATGATTACGTAAAATTCCAAATTAAATATCTTTGAAATGAAATTAAGGTAACAAAAGAGACGTTTCATCGATCTTAGTGACGTCAAAGGAAAACACATAAGCCTTCTTCACATAAATACTTTTATTTTTTCATAATTTATAATTTAATAGTTTATATTAACCGACGCGTAGGTGATATTATAATTTTAGAAAAATATATTTTTTTAGTTTTCCATTAACGTATCGTTGAAAAATGCGTAAATTTTATAACGAAGAATTTTATATTTTAAATTAGCTTAATTTTAACGTTTCAATTGTATTTCTTAAAAACAAAATTTCATACGCATTCACATAACAGATTCGCTATTCTCTATAATTTGTATGGAATGGTACAAGTTGCTATAAAAATTAATTTTTAAAGAGTATCTTTATAAACTTTCAAATATAACGTAACATACAAAAGAATCTTTTATTAATTTTGAACCAATTTTTCAAATGTTTAAAGTTTGACAAAAAAAAAGGCATCGTATATACTTTGCGTTATTATGAGAAAAAATTGTGGAAAATATTTGACGCAAAGAAAATTATGTTTTTGTGTATTTTGAAATATTATTTAATATAATCTGAATTATTTTTACAAAGCTCGTATACCTTTAAAAAGCTTTAAAGCTTATTAAAAATTCCCTTAAAATAAAATTTTTCAGCTTTGAGCAAATTTTCGTAACGTTTTTGCGATTATCGTATACTACGATATTCAATTTATTTTTAAATTAAAATCCATTATATTTTGTAAATATTATTTGGTATTCGATCATTGATTTCTAAATGGACTTGTACTAAAATATAAATACGCAAAGAAATAACGACATAAATAAAAAGAAGGATAAATTTGCGACGGATACAATTTTAACCAAAGAAAAATAAATATTATATTTCACTTTCGAGTTGGTATCATCATTCGGTCTCGAGTAATAATAACATTTTAATAGCGATCTTGGGACTAATGTACTCGGGTTTAGTATTATAGAGTATCGGAACCACCGGAAGCTGGTTTATCCAACGACAACGGACCCTTGGGTATTCTCCAGTAGCGGAGGAGATCCCATAGATGAAGCTTCCACCGCAACATTCCAACTTTTACAGCTCGACTGTAAATTTTAAAAATTGCGTCGGCAAATTTCCTTGAAAGTTTCCGTAAATATACGCTCGTACGAAGAATAATAATTCAGTTGGGTAGACGCATACGTACGAATTCATCGATTCGTTCAGCGTTTCTGTGTATATTGCGCATCGATATCGACGTCGATTATCGTGTACTCGACGTATTCTCCAAGTGCTTATCGCGTTACGATTTCCTCGTTAATATTTACCAGGCCTGAAACTTTTCTACGAATAGAACCGAAATAAAATTAATATTAACGAGTTGGAAAATATTACGAAGCATTAACTAATAAGTTATTAACGAATAAATTATCAAGTTATTCGTAAAGAGACACGCGATTTTGGTTAGTTTATTTACTCGAGGCTCCGATCGATAAGTTAATTGAAATAGAAATTTAAATAATTGCGCAAGACTCGAAGTAAAAACGGCACGATGTCATCATCCAATCAGGAGTCTTCGATAAGGTTACGAAGAGAGGATCCGAAGTCGAACAACTTCTTCGCCACTTTCTCCCCAGGGGATGCGTCGTATCAATTCATCACAACGCTCCCTTTCTACTCGCGGGGAGTAACGAGATACTTATCATTACGGAATCCTGTCGAAGCCTCGTTAAATTGCTCCATCGCGTCCTTGTACCGATACGTAGCCCTTCGGTCGCGCGAGCACCGAAGCTCTTGAATTATTCAGACGACTCCGATGCGTATATCTATGTGCGAGCACAAAGGCACCTTGTACCTAACCAACTATTATAAGAACGATATAGATAGCACCGATAACGATACAGGCGTTCTTCGGTATAAAACGACGGTGCGGTACAAAACCCTTAACCCCAAAGCCGATCAGACCAAAACCGAGTTTTCTCACTTTTCTCGCGCTTTTCGATGTCTTTTTTCGCGACTCCGATCTAACCGTCGCGTTGGGAGAATCGAAAGCTTTATGAAATATTTATGAAAAATACAATTAGTTTAAAAATAGCGATGTTACCGGATGAAAAAAAAAAAAATATTCGAAACGAACATCGAACGCGATTCTTCCACGGTATATCTCTTATTTCTCCTCCGAGTTAAAGTGCTTTTTCGCAAACAGGTTATTTCTATTACAAAGGTCTAATTTACATATAAATGCGGACAAACGTATTTTAATTTTGATTCAAGAGAAGACTGGCATCGGTGCGAGAACGAGGGAATAAATCGCGCGTCTTTAAAAAAATGTGCCAACCCCTCGCGAAACGAACGCGAAGCGGAAAATAAAAGGTCAGGGAAGGAGGATACAAAAGCACCGCGACCGCAAACACGAGAGTAACACCGGAGCAAAAAAGCAAACTTGGAACGTGTATATTCAGATATTCCGCGTTATGCACACAATTTGCAGCAAAGGGTCGAATCACGTTAACCCTTATACAGTATACAGACTCGCGTAGGTAGACGGGTACACACGGACGTCCAGGATCCGTAGGTGAAACGAGGTATAAGCGAGAGTCCGCGCCGTTCATTTGGTACTGTTTGTTCTTGGTCGCGTTCGTCCCGCGGGAGTCCATAGGGTCGCGTAGCGCAACACCGGACATCGATGTTGTGACTTAATTACACGCTATTCAACCTCGGACCTTCCCGTTTTCTCACCATCGCTGCCGCCACTTCGCGAACTCGTCTGCGCTTCCCATTCGAGCACGACCCGACCCGACGACGATGTAAATTGTTGGTCATTCGTTCTCTTGTTTGCCTTCCTCGAGCTTGGGAGAACGGTTAAGACTTACTTTTTACGCTCTCGATCTCTTCTCTCTTGTTCAAGCGAGAGAAATTCGAGTATCAGCAAAAGATATTCGAGTATCGAGACATTTCGTTACATTTTGCCTCAATTTACATTTAAGATTCGCGCTCAATATATCGACGGATTTATTCGATCGCGAGTGGCTTTTCCAACATCCGGAAGAAATTTAATTACGTTTTTGATGCTTTATTCCGGTACGCGTTTATTCGATTCGATACATTTTTATGCGACGGGATGTTTAAAAATTACGTTCGAAAGTATCGAGACGATCAGTTCCATGATGTTTTTAAAAAACCTGATTGGGTCTAATACTCGAAATACTTAATCGGAAACGCGTCTTTATAATTTTATTAAAGGGGGACCTTTTCTCATCCGAGTTTGATTTTTATCGCGAACGATGTTTTATTTTTCTTCGTGCGAACGTCCAATATTTCCCGTACGATCATTCGCAGCTATAAAATACAATAAATATATTATTAACCCCTGACTTGTTGCGTTTCGAATTAATATATTCTTGATTAACTCGGAGTTAATTTATCATTGTTATCATTGTTATCATTGTTAGCATAATATTACGATATTCCACGCGATCATCTTCCTTATTTTTGTCGTTAATTTCTTTTCTCGAACTTCTAATTATGCGCGTTAAATAACGTTTCCCAAGGATCCTTGTACTTTGAATTTTAGAGTAATTTTCAAATTAATTTACGACTAACCGATTCACGTTGAATAATAATTCCGAAAAATTATTATAACGCGTAAAGTTGATAATTTCCTATGAGCGAATAGTTTATTTTAGAACGCACGTAAAATTCGAGATTCTGTAAAATTTTATAATGTCTGAAAATACAACTTCAACTCCTACCGATTTCAACAGCTGCTGCACTTTGAACTTTTGAATTCTTTGTAGCAAAGGTTTTTGATAATTTTTTGTTTTTCGACAATTCTCGAATGGAAAGTCACAAAGCATCGTTACGATAATTATTTTTTATTCGCAAGAAAATGATGCAAATTCGCGATGTATATAGCTTTTATAAAATTTGCTCCAACGGAGGGTACGAAAAAAATATTCCGCATTCAAGCTCATCATAGCGGTACTCATAATCGGCTCACGCATCCAAAGAACGAAGCATCCGAACGTTTCCGGGTAGGGAAGCAAATTAAATGGCTTTTCTCGTAAATACCCCGACGAGGGAGACGAGAATGAACTAAGCCCCAGGAAATCATTTCTTCCGTCCATCGAAAGATAAAAAAAGGAGAATCGAGACATGGGTAAGAAGACTTGAGTAAAGGTAGGACGAGAACGAAACGTTCGCAAGAAATCGATGAATAAGTTTTCATCAGCAGGAAGAGAAGTGATTTATTCATCGGTTATTCATCCTTCTCTCGGCAGCTGCTAGAGAACGAATTAGCGAATCCAGGACCATCCTTGCTTTGCTTTTTCCCACTCTCGTCACTCTCGTCACTCTCGTCACTCTCCTCGAACCTCTCTCTCACCCTTTCTCTTTCCTTCTCGCTCAAAGTAGTCTCGAGTCCTTTACAGACAATTTAGTATAGCCAACCTCTTGTATGCATGTTCTTTTCCTATCCTTACTATCCTTGCGACACAAACTTTTAAATAAGACGCTTCTGGCAAATTGACTTTTCTTTACTCTTCCAACTACTTTTTAACCCTTTCTCTCCTTCGCTTAGGTTGCGCTTTCCGTTTCATACGCGTTTTCTTTTTCCAGAAATTTTTTTATAATCGAGTAATTGACTTCTTTTCCATTCAAATATAATCTTAGATCAACGCTAAAAGCCTTATATTTTTGCAATTTTATCCTTTATTTCGGAATTTTGTTTCTCGCAAAATTTATTTTAATTTGATCGATCATCGATATAAATCAATTTAACGATGAAATGCTGAAATTTTGTATTCGTCCGCAAATGCGAGTTTTTAATAAATTATAATTGTCGATATTTGTCATATAAGAAACAATTCAGTCCATAAATTATTACTTCGTATACGAAAATTCGCATGGTTTTTTATTCCGACAAAATTTTATTACTTCTCTATTAGATAATATTACGATAATTAAAAATTATCCAGCGAGTATGAAATTATGAAAATGTACGTTATATATTATTCCAGTTTTAAATTGAAAACTCTTATCCTGTCCATAGAATTGTCATGAAAACTTTGGAACTTTCTAAAAAAATACTCTTGCGTATTATGATTACATGGCTATTTGTGCAAATCAATGCGAGTATATTATTTATCGTACGGATATAAGTTGACTCGATGCAACGGTAAACAATTTTCTATTTTTGTGTAAAGTAAGTGCATAATGAAAGCTATAATTTTCATCGGTTTCTCACGCGATTCGACAGATTATATATTATTATTATTAATAAATATATTCATTAGTAGATCTCATTATGATATAAGTTTACACGTAGGCAAATCGCGTATTCTTTTCGCGTATGGTTGACGCGTTATCGTTTAGCTTAGGATTGATGAGCTATTAATTTTTATAGCCACTTGTGTGCATGTAAAATTATTGTCATTGCAAACGAACTTTCATCATAACTAGCAATTCTTTCTATTTTACGCGTGCATTAATGAATTACTTTCGGAGACCTACAATTATAGATAAGGTATCGATTTTCATGGATTAGGATCACAATTAATTTCTAATGCAATGTAATTCCACGTGAAATTACAATAATATTTTCTATATGAAATTTCCATTTTTTTTTTCAAATTAGAATTTTAAATAAATGTATTCTATATTTTATTGCTAAATATTTATTATTATTATTTATTATTATAATTACAATTCTATTAACGCAGAATAATTATTCAAAAGAGAAGTACATAAATTAAAAATTTAAAGTACCGTTTTTTGGCTAATAGCCAAGTTCTCCATTTTGAGGTTGACTTTAATAAAATTTTAGCTGCGTAGAACCTATTTAGCGTTTTAAAACTCACAAGCACGACATAAATAAAATTATTCATAGATATTATTCTATATAGATTTTAAAAAGTGTACGACACTTCTTTTTTCTTAGTTTAGTTAATCATCGAAATATCTTTATTACTGTAATATTAAAAGTTTTTTTCGTAACTTGAAAAAATATTTCGACGGCTATAAATCAGAAGATTTTTAAATTCATAAAAATCTGAAGTTTCTTTCACATAAAAATTCAATCTTTCGACTAAATTGGTCCCGTTAAGAGCAGAAAGTAACCTCTACAGCGTCGTTTACTTTTACGGTCTCTCTTAGTGTTGACAGAATATTGAAATGAATGTACTAGATTGCCTTAACTGATATAATGTTATTTTCTTTGTTGTAGGTAAGTTCTGAGTGACTTTTAGCTAGAAACTGCTTCTCTTTACTTATGCTTTCGCTAATTTACCTTCAAGAGTAAGTCAATATATCATTTTATAAAGCTTTATCAAATTACACAATAAAATTCCTAAATTTGTCATTTCTTATGATGTGCGTTGTAAACCTAATACGTAATTTAAGTTTTATCATCAACAAAATCACTTAGCTTGAAGCACTAGACGACTTTTTAGTTTTAATTTTAGCCTCCATTATTTACTTAATTTTTAATTATTTTCTTAATAGTCTTGTGGCAAAAGTAATTGTAAACTCTCTTGAAAATTAAAACGAAAAATCTCTTCGTAAGTTTTTCTTGAAAGTTGTCACTTCTCCTTATTTTTCAGCAGTAAATATAATTATATTAGAATTACATAATATAATTTTAATTATGCAAACAAAAACTTTTTTTCAGCTAAATTTAGTATTTATTTTACAAAATATTTATTTTCCTAAAAGATTTTTAAAAATTAAATAAATTTTATCTATACGTTACGTATCAAAAGTGTAAATAATATTTAATACAACATTTAAAATTTAAAAAAATCATTGAATGTGAATTTTTTTTTTATATTCGACGAGAAATATTAAAAAAATATATGATAACAAAATTAAAATGTAAATAATCAGATAACGATTATTATCTATTAAAATTTAAATAATGTAACAAAATGTTGCGAATTAAAATCAACAAAATTTTATTAAAAACGTAAAAAATACTAATTCATACAATTACTATTATGTATATTCTGAAATATCTACCGTGTATTCGAAAAAAATATTTGCCTTTAATAAGTGTAGTAATAGACAGCTAAATATAAATATATAATACCGTACATATGTTCATACTATACCAATAGGTCTATTATATATACCATTTAATAATAGTAATATATATATAATCGGACTTATTTATCATAACGTTATATTTTTTCGCATATTTTTTATGATTATGGAAATATTAATTTTATTAATACTAAATAATACATAAATATCAAATATTACATATTTGAAATATTTGATATCCTTTTCAGAGATTTCATATCATAATTATAATATTATTTATTAATCTTAATTAGTAGAATGATGGTAAATTTTGTTATTTTAAACCAATTTCATGTAAAATATTTACTTATCACCAAAATTGATTTGTTTATTTTTAAATTAATAAAAACGAATAACATTTCTTTACGGCATAATTGTGATTTTTTATTTAACTACATATGTATTTCTATTGTACATAATTATCTATTACACAAATATTAACTTAAAAATTACGATTGTATATTTTAAAAGTAAATATCAAACATGCATTAAAAATTATCGATACTGGCTCTTCTATTTCTATAGGTAATAATTTAATTATTAACATATGATGATTAGAAATTAATAATTGTGAAAGATTTTAATCCAAGAAATATATAATTGGATGATTATTTTTATTTTCAACTACAAGTTCTTGTGAAATTAGATATTATAAAGTTCGCATTTATTCATGAATAAAATAAAGCGAATAAAAGATTAAATTACTACATTTTGAATACATCATAGTACTTATCTTAGATATAAATAAGACGATTATTATTATGATATCATATTGTTAATGAATATATAATTTTGAAAAAATAATACTTGTAGCAATAAAAGTTACAAAATATGGATAAAATATAAGAAATCAAATGTAAGTAATTTATAATAAATTTGCGGATATAAACATTTTTTATTTTGATCGAAATTTTAGCTAATGATTTTTAAAAATTATGCTTAAAATATCTTATGTATAATCTAGAACTTGTAATAAAGAAGACTAATCTTTATGAGAGATAATAAAATTGTTTTTTATTCAAACATTATATTCGTAATTATGTCTATATACTAAAAATTACCAAGTATAATTCTTAATATTATTATTTTTTCCATATATTTTCAGAGCAAATTTTTTACAGTTTGATTAATAAATGATAAAAATGATATAATTTCAATCTAATTATCTATATCAGATGACTCAAAAACTTTTTTGTATTAAATAAAGTATTATTAAATAAATATGTATAAGGGAATTAAAATTATTAAATTTAATTTATGCAAATTTTTTTTTGAAAATTTTGTCGTGTACAAACTATAAAAATGATGATAGTTTGTATTTACATTTCACTCGATAATATTAGATAAATATATATATTCTATATAATAAAATATATACTCTTATATTTAATACGAGATATAAGAATTTTTTACGAAATTCTATTCAATTTATTTCTTCAAAACATTAAATTTTAATTTATAAATCTCGATACGAATATCCATTAAATAAAAAATTTGTAAAAAAAGTAACGACAATACGTTTGTATTAATAAATAAACAGTAAATAGGCAGAGTATCGTTTGAAAAAATCGCCACATAATTCAAAAATACTAAATCAAACGACCGACGATGAAGCATTGGATATTAAAACAATGTTATTTACGCATCGCGTTTATATACGTAAAAGTATTTTCACTGATGCTGCACATGTAAAAGACCATATTTTATTCTTGGAATTTTATATTCTATTTCATGGTACATCGGCTTTACCATCTCGCGTTTTATTATCTCATCTGTGTGCGTAAACGCGTGTATATATACATTTTTCAACCTTTGTACGGTTTCCTTGCTTATGTACATCTACTCGGATATATTCCCAATTCTTACTATCTCTGCCCACATAATCATGTTTCTTTACAAGAGGTGTGTTATCGGAATAAAAAAATTCTAAAACGAAATCTTTGCTATTGCCACAAATGTTTGAGTTATCGCTATTTTTGAATAAATAGAAAAAATCATTATTGAAATATAGATAAATGTCCAAACGAGTTTTCGAGAATTTGAAATTTCTTTTATATTTATTTCTATGTTTTTATTCAGAAATTTTATACGTGTTATTCTTCTGTAAAGTTTATAATAAAATGTAATTATTCCATATTTCTTATTCATAAGATAACCGAGTGCTGAATATCAAATTATTTTATGGACTATGAAAATAAATAAGTTCACGCTTATAAATAGTTTCTTACATTTTTAACTTTTTAATTCCATTATGTAGTATTGATTCATATTTGTTTACCATAAGATAACTAAAAGCAATATAAAACTAAATTATAAAAAATTTTTTTGTTTTTTTTTTAAATAAAAAAATACGATAAAAATTAGTCATTCGAATTAAATTGAACGTTTTCTCAAAATACAAAAATAGTAATAAATATATATATATTAATTTGAAAATTAAAATAATAAGTAATAAAATAATTATTAAATATTTATTGTATTTTAAAAGCTCGTTGCTTTTAAATTTTAATTCTTAAAATCGTAACTTATCATAAAAGAAACTTTATCCTTTCGCAAGAATTGAAGTTCTTATTTTCTATCGATTGTCTTGACCGCACATTAGCCGAAATTTTTTCATGCGTAATCAAGAATTTGATTCTGTATCGCAAATGTAACGGCGCTTAAAAATTCGGAGTAAGCGCATTTCACTCAGTTCCACTTTAAAAGAAATACGAAAAAAGCCCCGAGCTTTTACCGGAGCGAACACTTAAAAAACAAAACGATTGTTATTTCACCCCCGCCGCTTGAGAATGCAAATTAAACGCAGCCAGTTTAGTGCGCGGGAAAAAGTCGGTGCTTTGCTTTCGGAATGCGCGTGTTTTTCTTTGTAATGCGTTGGGCGTCGTTCGGTCGAGCCAAAAAATAAAGTACCGTTTGTTTCGTATTTCATTAAAATTCAAAGATAAAGTTTTCGTGTTTTTACCCTTTGACAATCCCCAGGTTTTATTAAAGGTGGATTTATACTTAAGATATTTATTTGGCCGGATATTTCGCATTTCGTGTATTATGATCCGAGACTCGTCAAATAACAATGTTGCCAGGTACAATTATTTGTATGTGTGACTCGGAGCGAGGAATAGCGATTAAAAAAATTTTGTTTTATTTTAATAAGGCATCAAGGAATTTCTTTTTTTCGTTTCGTTTCACTGATTCGTAGACAGTCTTATCGAGATATGAATCAAGTGAACGAAAAATTTAACTATAAATTATACCTGTCTAAATTTCGAAAACTAAAATGTTGAATAATTCCTGTATTTATTAAAAGAAATTACCTACAATATATAGTTGATAAAAACGTGGTAGGTTACATTGAACGAAGAGATAAGGCAATTTGATAAAACCGGTGAATTTTCTTGGTATAGAAATACATTTATCCGTTTATACTTTCGTAAATTTTAATCATGGATGTCTAAGTTTCTATTTAATGTAATCGATCTTTTGCGTGAATTAGATAATTTTATTAAGTATTTCATAATATCGGTTGAATTTCCAAAAGAAATTAGGTTTAAAAAGATTCATTAGGTTAAAATTGTATTCATTTGGCACAAAAAGAACGAGTAAGTTACAAATATTCTTTTAATTTCTCAAGAAAATATGCAACTCGCGGTCGAATAGTATCGACTAAAATACAGGCATGAAATATTCTTTCTAAAAACGCTTCATCGAACCGAATACCTTTACCGATCCATCGAAAATTAACGCAGTGATATTTTCCCTGAATTGTATACGCACTTATGCACTTTTGCTTCGTGCGATGAAATTGGAAAAATTGCTAGTCTTCCTTCCGAAGGCTAATTTTTTTCGTGTCATTAAAAGTCTATCGTATTCTCCATCCTTACCAACCCAACAAGACCCGAAGCGCAAAATTTTTCAAAGGTATTTCGATAACTCTTGCGGGACAAAATGAAGGATGGAATGCGAAATTCAAATGCTTTCCCGGTAGGCGCAATCGAGCCGAGCGTGTAATTGAATTTACATGATTTGGCGCCGGTTATAGGCGATGTCGCGAAGCGTAATCGTCAAAAGCCCTCGTGAAATCAGCAACTAATTGCTCGGGAAACGAAGCGAGCGTACTTCAGCGATAATTTTCGAAAATTGTGAATGATTTTCCGTTATGCCCAACTTTCCAACTGCTTTTTTCATTTTTCGCTCTTTCGGGCAACCGTTTTTTCCTCCACTCGATTCGTTATTAATTCTCGTTGCATTTGCAATATATGCGCGAATGGATTTTATTGGTTATCAATTATGAAACTCGATTCGCGATAAATATTTGTAAATGCCCAAGTACAACGGATAAACCGGTGGTTCATCAAAATATATCCTCGAATGTTATGCTACTCCAGACACTCGAGATTTTTTACATAGTTCTTCGCCCTTCGGAAAAATGGCTCGTTTATTTTATTTTGCCGAGTTTGTTAATTTTCGTACGAATACTTGGATCAATTTTTTAATTACATATTACACTTCACGAGAGTTTCTCTGATTTATGATTGGAGATTTTGTGCGATGGATGGTTGATAGGAAATAATTATGTATTTATGAAAATTAAGAGAAACCTGGGCTTAATTGATATCAAAGTCCATTTGTGTAATATGCGTACGTTTCGGTCGAAACTCGTTGAAAATTATCGATGTAATATATTACCGATGCAAACAAAATCATACGAAATAGGAAGAAATTAGTGTTTTCGGAACTATATCTAAAGTATAAATCATAATAGAAAAAATTTAATTGCAACATAATACGATATTTTCACTCAAATTTCTCTAAAATATAATTTTCAACTGAAAATTTATTTTTCGTTATGTACAAATTTAAACTTAATTTAAATATACGTTAATTTACGTATAATTTCTTCTTATTTTTATATTATTTTTTAGTGTAAATTGTGTGCTCTAATTTTTTAGTCGAAAAACTAAATTTTTATTTCAATAAAATATATTAAGCGTAAAAAATTTTATTTTGTTTCCAACAATTAAGATAAAAAAAAAATACAGAACGAAAATACATGATAAAATTTGAAACGTATTCATTTAGTATTTTGTTACATTTTAAAACATTTTTTATAATTTAATATATTTTAAAAGTAAATTATAGTCTACAATTTTTAAATAATAAATTAATGAATTTTGCTCTATTGAATTTTTCAACCAAATGCAAAAAAAACTTGAGATTCACACTTTTTTTTATTATATTCCGGTCAATATTTATTAAACCGAAAGCCAAAGAATATTTATATATATATATTAATCGTATTCTAAATTTTTATATGTACATCAAAGAAAAAAGGTATAAAAAGCTAATCTCAATTCGAAGAATAATATCACCTGCTCGAACCTCTCATTCGCTGTTAGTTCGTATGAAATCCGATTTCCGTTCTATCTCGCAATAATGCGAGAAAAAAAAACGTCCATCCGGGCTCTCCGAAAATTGTCGCATCTACTCGCAGCTTTTTGGATGTCTCTTCCAGCTGTCATTTTCTAGACGAATAATGACGGGTTATTGAGAATATTTTTCCGATCAATGTTTTTATCTCTTTTGGCGTATACAAAAAAAATACGAAGGATTGGTACGAATAGAAAAAACGTATTTAACAATACTTGATAAAATATAAATCTTGCGATCAATTTATTTTGTTATGTTTCTTTGTAGATTGTTGTATATTTTTTTATCGTATAAGCCGTTCGTTCCATTAAATATAAAAGATTTTTTCAAAAATCGAAATATTACTTAATAACAATAGAATTAAAATTAAAATATTGTAAATTTATTATATACTTTGAAATGTCATCTCATACATAATATTTTATTTTAATTTTTCTTTTAACTTTTTATTACACTATCATAGAAAATTCTTTATTCGATACTTTTTCTTTTAAAGAATTCAGTTTGGTAAAATGTGAAATTGCGTACAAGTACATTTATATTTGCATTAAAATTTGAGTTCGCGCTATCGTTTAAAAATTTTCAAAAAATTTATCGCTAACGAGTCCATTTTACCTTTCATAAAATTATTAATGTAAAAATTATTTCATTAAAGTAAATAATATGTTTGCATCCTTATCAAAGTGAAAATTACTCTATTATATCAGCAAATTTGTTTTACACGATAAAAATGGTTGAGAAAGCTCGAATGGCGTAAAATTTTCATTCCGGAAAATTGTCTACCCTAAAGCAGCGATAAAAATAATATGGTCTCTATAAATGGTACGCGATACTCTCGGCTTTTCGTGCGTGGCCACAAAGTGTTTTCTTATGCGCATCTTCATTGCGATTGTTTGCCTTTCTATACGCGTATGTCCCTGGATTTGTTTATCAACCTCGACTAAGATATTCAGATTTAACGGAAGCAGATACGATAAAACGCTGATACTCGTGTCGAAAAAGCAAAGAATGTATTTTGATGTTTCAAAAAGCGCAATGCGTTATTTCATTCGTATTTACTTTTAAAATCCTTAATGGTACATGTCATTTAAATTTTATACCGAGTTTGAGCGATGTAGCAAAAAATTTCAATATTTTAACGATCCGAATAATACTTTAGTATATACAAGAGAAAAACCACAAATAAGCTATAGTATGGTATATTAATCTTTAATTAGAGATTTTTCGTATAATACTTAGAAATAATAAATAATTTTTGTACGCGTTTAAAAAAATAAGCATTAGTAATGGAAATTTTGATATTTAAAAATTATTCCGCGATCGAATTATTGATAAAAAATCTGGAACGGATATAACATCTCTAAATTGTATTAAAAATTTTATAGACTTTTGTTTAAACGCTCTGATCACGAGAAAAAATTTCTTTTTATTATAACTAATTTCCATTTTCATTTATAAACATGAAAATACTTATTCTTAATTTATCGCTATAAATGTAAAATACTATTTTATCAACTGAGAAAGGAATTTTTTTTCTTCCGTATATTTTTATAAAATACTTGTTTTGAAAAATATCAAATGTTCGAGTAAAATGGTATATTATAATGAATAAAATATGGTATAGACTGTATGTTACGGTATATACATCGATGCAATTACTTCTTTACTACGTGCGTACGTATAAACTTTCTTATGCTCGAAAATAACCTTCACCTTTGCTTCCCCTCAAATCAATAAGAAGCATATTAGGAAACGTCTTAGAAATACGATTAAGGTTTCACGAATTAAATTTCTGCGTTCATTTTTCATTAATATTAATAACTTTCTTCGTAAATTTAAGTTTTTATATAAATTTACTATCGTATGAATTATTTATTTCTGTACTTTAAGAACGATAATTTCATTATACTTACCGAAATATAGTTGCAAACTTTTGATACAGTGGAAAGTATACCTTTTTTAGAAATAATAATAATACGCGATAACTTACAATTTGTAGAAAAAATATAAGTAAAAATATTTCAAAATATTATTACAAATATTTGAATATAAATTACATTTTTGTAGTTAGTAAGCAATATTAATTTATGAAGAGCTCGAACTTATCGTTGAATGTCCGGAATTATCAATATAAATACTAATCGATATACGAATGATAATACAACGTAATATTAAATATTAAAATAAAAATTAATTTACCTTTGGTGAAAAGAATTTTTTGTCGGTATTCACAGTTGAAAAATTAAAAACGCATAACTCGTCGTTATTATTTTCATTATTCATTACGAGTCGAGAGAATCGAATATGAAAAAAATATCGCATGAAATGAATTGACGAAGTAGAATTGTTTTGGTTCCACGGTATGCGATATTCCTCATTATATATCATTACGCGAGGTAGTTGGTAATATCGAACCGTACGATCTATTTATATATCAGCTGTCGATGCATAATTAAAGAAATAATTCGTTCATCGAGCCACACGCAAAAGGAAAATTAAGTAAGATAGTTTTTACGCGTGACAGTCGCTGACTTATTTTACTCGTCACAGCCCGACGTTCGCGTAGTACTACATACGTAGAACACGAGCGACTAAAGACGCGTGCACGACTCTGCCTCGATAATATGCGGGAAAGTTGGAAATTGCCTTAAAGAAAAATAGAATTATTATCGTCTTTGCGGTCGTAGTAATTTAATCGACTCATCTAATACTCTTTGCGTGCTCGAGAAAACTTTCGTAGTTGTAATTTTCGGATAGGCAAAATTTCATCTTTCATCGTTGTACGAAGGATAGGCGAGAAATCGAACGAAAGGGTTACTAATTCGCGTTTCTTTACCCTGTTCAAGTAATCATCGACTTAGGTAACGCGAAACTTCTTTCATTATGCGTACGTGAAATATTTAAAAGCAGAACATAACGAATAAATGCCGTTTACTCTTCCCTCTATTAATATGCAATATAATCCGATTATACAAACATTTATTAGAGTTTGTACCAGGGAATAAATTTTTGAATAATTTGTAGGAACGATTAAAGTCTCGCGGAAACAATGCTAATATAGCAGTGAAAAGTTTACTAGTTTGAAGTTCATTGTAACTTGGGTACTTTTCCTATTATTTCTACATAGATCAACAAAACTATCGCAAGTTTATTCCACCAATTATTGAGTGTCTACCTCAAAGGCTTCGAATCCTTGCATTCGATTCGGGCAGACGCGATGATCCGCGATCCTCGATAATTGTATCCCAGACACAAACCGATTTCCTCGTCTCAAGCCAATCCACAACGTCGCTGTTCCATTCGGCAACTCTCCCTTAGATTACAGCATTTTCCATGCGATCGCTTAACCGACAAAGTCGCATCGACTCCGGTGTAGACGGCGACCCGGAAACCATCGCGTAGTATCCGAGCGGAAAAGTACCCGCTCGTACGTATAATTACCGTAGCCGACCGAAGCATAAGAACTCCTCTGGGATACTCGAAAGCGAGAGCGAGAAAATGTTCCACCAGCTGCGCTTACGGAACTCTGCCTTGTTTATTTTTTTCCTTGCCGCTTCCGCGCGGGTCTCGACGTTCGCGTATAAATTATTATTTCAAGGAGCGTATCGATATCGATATAAGTAGCGATAATAAACGGAGAAACTTTTTCCATGTTTTATAATCAGAACTCCCAATTGTTTCATACGTGTCCACAATAATAATGGATTTTCTGTAAGGCAAACGTACGGTATGATCGAGGTATTATGATCAGAATTGAAATATCAATAAGGGTAAAAGCACGGCGGAGGATACGTATAGAAACCGTTATATTAAGGAAGATACGAAAGATACGAAAGATACGAAAGAATGATACATAAATAGATAGGGAGGAAACGAGATCGAATCTCCTATTACGAAAATTGTACGTAAGAAATTCTATGTTTTTCAACAAAAACATTATCTCCACAATATTTTTAAAAACGTTTTTCTAAATTCAAAGTAAAATCCGTAGATATAATTATCGTTGGGTACAAGATGTTTACAAAAGTAGGAATTATCGGAGCAAGACTTTCAAAATATTCGATAGAAATAAATTCCGCCGTAAGAACGCGTCGATATAATGTTAAACATTTGTTCGAATACAAGAAAAACCAAATAATATAGTTATCGTTTATTCGAAGTAAACGATTTAAAAAATTTATTTTGATTATTCGTGCGGTTATTCGATATTATCATTGCTATAAAATAGTATTTATAATTTAGAAGTAAGGTGGAAAACTAATCTAGACACGGATTGATTAATTTCATCTCGAATATTCGATCTAATACTCCGTATATTTCATTCGCTTTCATTAAATATTAAACGCTTTCGTTTTAATAATTTTTGTTGTAGTCGAATCAAAATACGTTTAAATCGTCGGACATCTTTTTAAAAGAAAAATTATCTCGCGCATCAACGTTAAATTTTATGGATTGTTGAAAAATGAAAAGATTAGTTTTTTAATTAAAAAACCTTTTAAAAAGTTAAGGATTTTATTACTTCGATAAAAAACGAAGATTGCATATATTCGTAACGCGAAAGTGTACACGCATTATTCATTAATATACCGAATCGCCAGGCTTGATTAGCCAAAAGAAAAATAAAATCAGATTTTATAAGGATAAATATATTTCTCTAGCGCTAACGCGATCGATCGACTGATCTTCGGAAAGTAAACTCGTTAATCGAACAAACTTACGGAATAACTTTTCTCCGTACTCCGACTTAAGATGTCGGCAACGGAAGTAAAAGCATGTGTTCGTAAATACGTTATATTTCCATCTTCGTTGCCGCGAAGAACACGGAAAGACGACTACGAGCTCTTCAGGCCTCTAATGATATAAATCACAGGTCCTCGCATTGATTTTCCAGCGAAGCAAGCCTAATTCAACCCAGATATCACGATCGAACGCGTCTGTCCCGCTCGAGTGAAATCTCGCAGCCAAGTTGACGCGCGAGTTCGTCGGCGGTGCTTCGTCATTTTGATCGCACCGGGGCTAAGTAGTAGAGCGGGAACGTGTGCGGGTAATTATGCGGGACGCAGTGCACTTGATTTCCCCAAGGACGAAAAACTAGGGAAGCGTATATAACGCCGTGTAACGCCGTGTAACGCCGTATAAAACCGTATAAAGCCGATGAATGAGAGTAATAAGTATCGTTACGCCTCTCGAATCCTGACTTTTATGCGGCCGTCTTTATCATAACTCTCGGTTTTTGTCTATCGGGAAGCTCATCAACGATCCGTGCGATCGATATTCTATTTTCAATCAGTTGCAAATTTGTCCTCTCCTTCAATTTTCGATCGATTTTCTCTTGCTTTCGACGTCTCTTTACAACCTACATTTTAACTTACGTACAATTAGAGTTTCAATTTTCGTATACTAATGCTACTTATACGAATCATTCGCGATTGCTGTTTTATTTCGTAGCGTGCTTTTAAATTATCTTTGTGCCGTTCGATTCAAAGTTTGTTAAAGCATAAGAGATACTTTTGTCCGTTTATTAACAACTTCGATACAATGCTGTATAAATGTAATATACAATTACAAATGTAATTGCAATTATTCGATTGCAATCGGGAAATTTTAAGGGAAAGAATTAGAAATTTACCATTACTTCGATCGGTACACTAAAAATTTACCGATGTTTATAAAAAAAAATCGTGCAATCACAAAGGCCTAATTTAAAGACACGTAGCAAGATATTTTGCATCGATAATTGATTCGTCCACGTCGCGCCGCTATATAAAATTACTCGATACAATATCTCACCCTAATTATAAATTGAGCGTTTCGATCGAAAAAAAAGACGGATCGAGAATTTCGGACTTGTTTCCTTATCCGCAGACCTTAACTCGTGCGATGGTGCTGAACACGTAGTAATGGGCACGCGCACTTTATTTAATTAGAATAAATCACCGCGACGTCGCGTTGTGGACTGACTCGAGGGTGGGGGTAATCGACCCTCGTTCAAGGGTTGGTCCGCCCGGTCGGGCTGGTCGGGCTGGTCGGGCTGGTCCGGCTGGTCCGGCTGGTCACCTAATAGTTCTTGCACCCCAGGGTGCATTAAAACGCAATTAGTCGACGACCTGTCGCAAGAACCAGTAAAATATTTCAAACTTGAAATTGTGGCCGACCGCAGCCTCAAAAATCAAGAGTCAAGACGAATTAATCACGAATATGTTTTTCTTTTAGTTTTACTTTTTTTCTTCTTTTCGAGCGGAATATCGATCTTCTTTTTCCTCCTTATTTGTGCGACGTACGCGTCAAAAAAACTTCGAAGCGGATTTGATTTTTATACTTTCGATACGCACACTCGATTATTGTTTGATTATTTTCTTTCGATGTACACTCGACTATTTTGGTATTTTCGTATTTATTGCTCAAAAAAATCTGCGCAACTAATTCGTCGATATAAATTGATAAATACTTTACATTCTACTTTTTTACAATCACCGGTAAATATTTTTGATTGTATAATAAATAAAGGTATCGAGAATAATCACCGAATTGTAACTTTTTTTATAAAATTACGATTCGACTAATTTTATATCGCGAATAATCGTATCATGAAAAATATTATCGTTGGGATAAGAATAAGTTTTGAATCGTATCATAGTTCGTTTATACTTTTTAATACGCAATCTTAAAAAATGGTATGTCTAAAACTTACGATTCGTACTATTTTGATGTATACGTTATTTTGGACAATATTAAATTATATAAATATTTTGTTGCGATATTCTCGTTTAAAACTAAAAGAAATTTCTATACGTAAGTCGTAACTAATATAAAATTAAAGTAAATTTTTATTATTCTTTCGTTCTACGATACTTATCGGAGAAAAAAAAATTAACGGGAGATCGGGAACAGGTTTTATTGTTTGCTTTAAGTAATAGTTATGGTTCGTTCGGTGTTTGTAAGACCAAAATAGACGGATGAACCTCCATGTAGATATTCACTGAAAAGTTCAAAGGATGACACAGAAATACTCTTAGCTGAGAGTTCATCGGCACTAAGATAAGCCACCTTGGAGAAGGGAAACGGAGGAGATAAAATAGGAGAGACGGAACTAGTGAGCGCAAAAATAAAGGTTAGAAGGAGCTGAAATGAAAGCTACGAGAATTGTTTAGGAAAATAAAATAATCGTAGCTTTGATTCGTGTCCTTGGTTTTAATAAAAAATTTATCAAGAAGATCAAATAAATCAAAAAAATATTAATTTGAAAGGATGTTTCGTCAGCACCAAAGTTAATTTATATTTTTCGTGGTAATCCGCGAGATAGAGTTATATCGTAGTAATAAATTGAAATTGTAACGGTATAATAATAAGAGCTTTATACCCGATTAAAATTTAATAAGAATTATATATTTATTCGCTGTTGCAGTAAACACTCGCAAGAGCCAAGTAATTACTTGTCAGGGTGGTCTTAAAAACTCGTTTGAAAGGTTGATCAAAATGCCAAAGAAGTCTTTGGGATTAGGTTAACGCGTAGAGAATGATACAACATTAAGACTCGTCCAACGTTATCACCAAGCTCGGACAGTGCACTGGCAACGGCGATACGACGTGTAATCAATGTTAATTAATACTTAGGGAGGATAGTAAGGGAAGGTCCGATACTTAATCGTATTAGGGAGTGACGGTAACCCTTGGCACTCTATGCATCATTCGCACTCTCGCTCGAATGCAAGCGTTAATCCTCGGAGCGTCGACATCTTCGAACCTCGTTCTCTAGTCACATTGCGCATTTTCCAGCCATAACCCATTTCACGCCTCATTAAGCGGGAGCCAACCTGTACGAGTCCTTGCTCGGCGGATCTTCGAGCGACTCAACCCCCGCGTAAAGCAAGCTCGAGATACTCGCGCCCACAATTTTCACCGAGAATGTAGACACACGCGCGCCTCTGGATAAAGCCTCGTAAGAGCCGGAGATACGGCCGGAGAGGCGTACAAAGGGGGTGGGCTGAGCCAGGGAGCCAGGGAGCCAGGGAGCCAGAGAGCCAGGGAGCCAGGTGGAAAGCCAGAGGCAGGAGGAGGGGGGGAGGAGGAGGAGGTTGAAAGGAGCAGGAGAAAGCTTTACTTAACCCGTAATCGGAAGATATTGCCGGGAGGCACTTTACGCGAGCCGCGTCTTAAGAAAGCAACGCGTTTGCCTCCCTCGTTTCTGGATGGTGCAAGGGATGCTGACGCCCGGGACATGGATCCGTTATTAAAAGGCCGCCCCTTCCACTCGTCCTTCGCCTTCTCCTTTTCGCCTTTGTCCCTTTATTTCACCTCCTCCATCGTGTCTACTTTGCTGCGGGCTCTTTGGTTATCTTACTTACTTTCGCGACCCTCCTCACCCTCCTCACCCTCCTCACCCTCCTCACCCTCCTCACCATCCTCATCCTCTTCGTTTTTAATATTCCTTATGTTTGTAAGTAATTTCTTTCCAACCATCAACCATGTATAATTCCGATGTACTTACGTACCGTCTGCTTGTTTATATTTCCGCGCGTATTTCGATAAACAAAATTTATATCCCAAACCTTTTTTTTTTGTAGTATGGAATTTTTGGGAAAATACCTTGCCAAGATCAACTTTAAAAACGAAATGTGTTTCGACCAAATACTGCTAAAAAAAAGGTTAAGTAATCTTTTGATGCGTTTGTTTCTTAAACGTAAATTCAAAATCCTTTATCTTTCCAAAACAAAATTTTAAATAAAATTATCTTTAAAAGTGTAAAGATTCAAAGGGATGTTTAATGTATTACTTATATTGATTTATTACAAATATATTAATAACTATAATATACTACTTTATTTTTATTATTTCTGTTTTTATGCGACCAATTTACGAATGAAATATTTTCAAATAAAGTATAAATAATTATTTTGGTAGCAATTCTTATACATTCTATTTTTTTTCTTATTTCCTTCTTAATGATTTCATATTTTCTTATTTTCGTATCTATTTGACTAAGAAATTAGGTCAAGTGAGAAAAGTTTTTTTTAAAAAATTTCTTTACTCGACAAGATTATACTAGTTATTGTAGGTAATGTAATTGTAACTACGGATTCTGTAATATAAAATTTTATTTTCTCATTCCTTATCTATGTAATAACAAATAAATAAAATTTTTCATTTGGTATTATATTTGAATTAAAAATTGATAATTTATGCTTTATATTTATTTTGTTTCAGGTAAGCGAATTCGTCTAGTTTATCCAACTTCCCTCGTAACAGTTTGTAAGTAATCGCAACTATCATTATGATATTAAAATACATAAAACTCATAAAGATACATACTTATTATTTATAAATATTTGTGCGTTTAATATTTTATATTTTTATTTAAATAATAACAAAAATAACAAAATTTCGGTCTTTCATTCTGTTTTTGGAAATTGATAGTTTGATACAAATAGAATTAATACCTGTAAACAGTTCAACGCATAATACCATTTGTATAATTAATTCTTCAAATATATTTATGTATTAATATTTGTCTAAATATATTTTATTCAAATAAATTCGTTTTTAAAACAAAAAATGACTTTAAAAGCAAAATATTATTGATTATTTATTCAACTGTTTTTTTCTTTTCTCCTTGCTTTATTTATATTATCACTAATTTTTAATATTGATTTAATACACAAAAAATATTTGGACATATATCTAAATAGCATATACAAGTAGTATGATTTTAAAAATAAATAATTATGGACAAACTTTGTAAGTATTTTTAAAACAATTTTGAACTTGAATCGACGAACGTATACAAATATTTTTGCTAAAAATATTTTACATGAAATATTTTAAACTGTACTATATGTATATGATACAGTATTTTAATGAGCGATGATTAAAAATTTTTAACTTTTTGAATCGCGATATAACAAATTATTTTGCAAAACTCGTTTCGATGTCAGATTAAAAATATTAATTAATTTTTTTCTATCAATAGAAAATATTTCTATAGTTAAAATTTCACGATAATTAAAAAATTGGGTAAATTTTCGTTAAGAATGCTTTACACTATATACAGTTAATTTTATACCTATCGAAAATAAAAAATTCTTTTAAAAATCTCATGCATAATTAAAATCGAATCTTAGGAAAGGAGAAATTTTAACAGCTATATTTACATATTTAATGAACTAATGCTAACACAGAACTGAAAATAGCAAACACGAAAAATAAGAGATTCGTGTAAATGAGTTTCAAAAAGAAATATATAAATTCAATATATTACACGAAAAAATTTCGAATGATAATATTAAAATAATGATATGCAATAGGTTTATTATAATTTAATATTCCGAGTAAAAATTTCGCTGTTCATTAATCACAAATTCAGAAAAAATGAATTTTTCAGAAATCATGATTTTACATCATTACGTATTTAATAATTTTTTAAGGGTACATACATTTTTTATTAATTATACAGATGTTATTGAAAATATTTCAGGTAAGCATTTAAATATCTGCAATTTAATAATCAAATACAATAGCTTTGTACAACATTTTATATTCAAAAGTTATTTATCGATAAATAATAATATCGCTATACACAACCGATGTATTACACGATAAATACTCGAGAACGAAAGTCAAAATGTATAATTAAAGCATTTTAAACTATCCATTAAACACAAATTAGCGACGAAACTCGACGATTTTTTTTTAATAAAAACTTGGTTCGATTCGAAATAAAAATCAAAATTATAAATCAATTTATATATTTGTACGAACAGAAATATATTCGTCGATCGAACAATTATTCATTTATACTTACGTTATTCACGTGATAAATACAGCGATGCATTCGGACAATAATAAAAGGTTTTTACCCACTCCGTTCGAAAATTACAATTTTTTACGTTACTCCACGTATCTAAAACATATTTCCGTCTGCCTAATTAACGTATAAACACCAGGTTCGCGTTCTCGCGATGAAAAAATCTCATTCATGGAGCGCCGAGTTTCACCGTTAATAAAAACTTTTGCACCCATAGAAGAACGTAGAACAGGTCAGGAAAAAAATAAATAAAAATGAAAATAATAACAGAAACATCCAGCGTCTGCCCCTCGAGAAAGCCCGGAATTGGCTTTTCCCGCGGGGCTCGCGGCTTGATTCTCTCCCCCACTCCTCTCCTTTTCAACCTCTACACATCCACACGGACGTAGCATACCTCGATTCGAAATTTATATTCCCTCGCCATGATATTTCCTTGGTGAGCAAGATACACGAGCTGCATTTTTATTCCCTTCGAATGAGTCCAGGCGCTCCGGAGTTTTAATTAATACGCGGCGCGCAAATTGTAACGAGGACACGTGAAAAGAAGCGCGAGAGGGAGCGAGAGGGAGCGAGTGGGAGAGAGAGGGAGAGAAAGGGAGAGAGAGGGAGAAAGAGGGAGAGGCACAGACCAGCACGTTGCGCGCAAAAATGTCTGTAAGCCTTCATTAAAATTAACGCTTCAGTCGCCAGCGGCATTTTTTCTCTTGACAATGAAAGAGACGGAAAGACGAACGCTTGTATGCACGCGACGAAATATCCTATTTCGCGCCTTGACTTTTTTTCATCCGATATCGCTACCGTTTGTCTTCTTACCCTCGAGAATTAGTTTACGTCGCCGGACCAATTTCGATCCTCGATCATTCATCCTCGATGAATCAACGGAGAAAATCCTTCTTTCCAACTGCTATATAATGTGTCTATGCAAATCTACGTTACCTTCGAACTTTGCTTTCTATTCCTCGCACCTTCCATTCTTATAAGATGATATTCATGGATCTCGAATACGAGTTTGTACCCTGATATATTGTCCCAATATAGGCAAGCTTTCTCGGATGTAAGTAAGCTTCTATGCGTTCGATTGTTTAAGAACAAATTTAATTTAAAACATTTAATTTTTATTTTACGTTGGAAACTAGTGATAGTTTTGCGAGCAAACTTGTTCCAAAAGTTAATTTTCTTAATGTATTGAATCCTTACAAAATTATAGATACCAACGATCAAATCTATCGAATATTTATGTTCTTTTTATTTTCCAGTTTGTGCGTTAAACTTTTGGAAAAAAATCTTAAACGATAATTAAAAACGTTTCCAAACATATTTTATTCGATCGATCGCTACATTTTAATAATATGATTACGTCGATATTATTATTATTATTATTTATATATTAAAACTAATTACAAGCGCGGTAAATCTTGTAACGAATGAAAAGTTTATTACCTACGTAGTCCAATAAATAATATTCAATATTTAAATTTTGTTATTAATTTCTACATTCCGAATAATGATAAATATATGTACATATTACGAGGAAATTAGTTCATTTTATTCATAATTAAATTATATTTTTCACAATTTAAACTTTTTAATCAAAATTTATTCGTTATATTTTCAAACGAACGAAATTTTTTAATTTAGAAACAGCTTTAATTAGACGAAAGCCTTACAACACTTTGCAACATTAAAATGTATTATAAAAATTTTAAAAGAAAAAATATGAAATCTTTATAAAATAAATATTTACGTTTGAAAATTCTATTGGATGTTTGTATAGTAGTCGAAAAAAGTAACGAGCGCAATATGTAAAAACACGTAGAAATCCATACGATATAATATTAAATAAAACGATGCGAATATAATTTTAACATCGAAAAAAGTTAGACCGAGTCATAAAAAACTGTTTTTTAATAATTTTGTTTCCAGTTGCATCGAAGATCGAGAATATCTTTTAATTATATTTATATTTACCGTAGATTGATAAACAATCGAATTATCGTTATTCGATGTTTGCCGTTAATATTTGAATACTTGATTGGTACTTGAATTCCTAAGTCCATAATTGTAACTACGACAATCGTTAATTTTTAATCACCGTTTTGAAAACTCAGTTATAATAATTCCATTATAATGGAATGATTCTCCCTGCACGCAACCGACATCCCAAGAAGTAACCAGCGAACCAACATTTTTAAACGACGGCGAAAAAAGCACCGAGCGAATATACCGAAGTGTAAGGGCTGTTCGCCCTTTACGTGGTTTACACTTTTTTATCCATCCTTGCTGCCGTTTCTTCGTCGGTCGACGCCGCACATTTTGACATCCCTATTCCACAGACTGCTTTGACACTGTTTTTTTTTCTACCTCGCCTATTCCCATTCTCCCGCGGTTCTTGTGTTTTTTGCGCGAGTCTTCCTTCTGCTCTTCTCTCTTGTCTCATTTTATTATCGAGTCATGCGATAAAGTAATGTCGGAGAATATATTGTCGAGGAAAGTAGGCTTCTGCTTTCATTATTAAATATTTTATTCCGCGACGTCTATCAATTTTTACTACTGTTTATATTTCTTTTAGACTTTTCAAATATTTTACATTTTTAACTTTGTATATTATAAAATTCATTTTAAATGTTTCAAGGGTATTAATATCGAATTAAATAAAGTAACTTAAATTAAAAGTATCCTTTAAATTTAAATTATATTTATAAAATTATGATGAATCTTGAATTTTATTTACAAAGAATAAAAATATATAATAAATATTTAATTTAGAATTCCACTTTTTCAATTATCGATAACAAATTAAGAAACTTAAATTTACATTAACGAATCAATTTATATTCGTAAGAGATTAATTTAGTATTTAATGTATTAAAATTAATTTTCAACTAAAAATATCGATACGCAGTTACGTATCTTGCACATTTAACGTATACCCTTACTTGTAAAAATTTAATTATATTTTCTCGATTTAAATATTTATAAATACGAATAAATACATATCATTTCTAGGAAAATGTAATTGTATCGTTTAATTTACAAACTTCAAACGAACGTATCGTAAGTATTGTTTTGCATCAGACGTTCTGTAAAAAAAAAGCGTTTATAGGGAAAAACTTATAATTGTCGATAGATAATTTTATTCGATAACTTTAGCGACTCAAAAGTTAGAAACTGTTATGAAATTTATTCGCTTTTAAGAGAGTGAATTTTATATTAAGACGTTGTGCACTTCTTCATAGTTCTAAATTAACTCTAAATTTTCAAAAATGTTACGAACAACCTAGCAAATAAAGTTCGAACCGGTAATTTGATATAAATTATTCTTCGATCGAAGAAGACCAAACATGTTTAAACATCTAAAGAAACTTGTTTTCCCATTATGCGATGCAACATTGGATAAAACTCTTAAAATCTATAACCTGTCTATTCATTACCTGTCATATTACTTGACGATAAGGAGGATTTTATCTAGTTATTCGGTAAATAGTCTTCGTTCACTTTCGAAGATCACGAAGGAAAAGATAAATAAATGTTTGGGTGCCTCGACATGTAAAGAAGAAATGAGTTTTATACCTCTACATAAATCTATACGGAAGTCGAAATAATTAAAAAATATATTATATCTAGAATAATAGAATAATAACTTTTAAAAAAGAAGTTTTACTTCGTTAAGTGCAAATTTAGATTCGTATAGGCGCATATTTATTAATGTATTTAATCATATCCGGCGAAAAATTAATATCGATGATCTACAATAATAAATTATCATATTTAATAAATTTTTATTTTAATGATAATAGAGTACATTCGTATTTACTTGAACCATAAATAGATAAAAAATTGAGAATTAAGAAAAATAAAAAGGATACTAAAACGTATTATTAGGAAATTTTACGTTGAACCAATTCATTATGTAATATAAAAATTTCTGAAGGCAAGTTAATTCTTTTTTTTCTTTTATATTTAATGGATATACGAACGGCAAAATATAATCAATAATCCATAACTGCTCTCAATATTTTATAACCGATAAAGAAATGAAATTGTCAAATCAATTTATACCGATATCTATACATATATAATTTTCATTATGTAACAATAAGTAAAATAATTTTCTAAGATACATCGTAAATATTTTTTTGTAATTTTCATACTTCACGGTATACTTAATAATAATATTATAAAGCAGAAGCATAACCTACTTGGATATCCATATATATCCATCCTGTATCCGCACATTGCAAATTGAGCGAGCGAAGCCACGAACTGTTAGGTAAACACAGAAGCTTGATTGAAAATGTCCGCAATCAAATATTAGATGATATGAATTGGTGAACGTTGAGTAACTGTGTTCATTTCCGAGTCTTGGCTACGAGCTAAAATATTGACTATACTTAAGCACTTGATTATGATAACTGTGGTTTTTCGTTAACTCGGTTAATTCCCAAAATATTATTTATTTTGTAAATATAAATTTTTTAATTCTGAAACATTTTCTTATTTATATATTTCTCTTCTTATTTAGATATAAAATATTTTTTTATACATATATGATTAAATAATTTTTTACAGGATAATTTTACAGGAATTATTTCACTCTTTCTTATTAAAATTGACTCATTTATTTCGACCATGCCTACAAACTTACCTCTGAGGTATTTTTTACAAAATCAAATCAACGATTATATTATTTATGATAAATTGTTTTTATTAATTTCTTGTAATTTCAGTTATTAATTTTATATAATTTTCCGAATGAAATTTAATAAAATGAAGCATGAAAAGTATACTTTGTCTTAAATTAATCAGAATATTTAGACTTTTTGTAAGGTAAAATAGATGTCGTATTGCATTATTATTCCACAAAATTGAGAAGAAGAAATTAAATTTTTTTTTAATAAGTTAGCAATACCTCTGATTAGCAAATACAGTATAACTAAGAATAATGTTAACATTTAAGATTTCTGAAAGAAATAATATTTCAAATTATAAAGTCATTAATAAAAACTAATAGATAATTTTTCAAGTTTTTTAATCGTAGCGGTAAACGAATATAAAGTAATTAATACATATTTTCTCGTACTCAAATTTCGAATACAGATCAAGTATTTATTTACAAGAATCAAATATTAATTTTAATAGAATGTAATTATTTGTAAGTTCAAATATATTAGTAATTTAAAAATGACTATATGAAAAAATATAACAAATACATTCGAATAATTCATATATTTATGGATAGAATATATCGACAGGTTAAAGTAAATATTATCAACTTAGTTCTAATCTCGGTAAGCTTTTAATTACATTCAATCGCATGATTTGAAACTGTGAATTATTAGTATAATAATTGAATACCAACACGACAAAGATAATACTGATAAAAGTATGAAATCCAAAAAGGCCTTGATGTTATATTTCTTATTATAAGTATCAAAAGAATGATTTCACTTTTAATATTGAGAAACTAGAGCTCTTAAAAGTTCATTCAATCTTTAATAAGAGCCACTGAAAAGTACAGTACCAAGTTAGAAAAACATTTATCGCACTCAGCGTCCTTTTTCCATTCGACTTATATATATATATAATATAAGAGCCAAGTACGACAAGACAGAAAGTAAAAAAAAAAAACGTAGGAAAAGAATTTACGCGAAGGAGCCGAAAGTCCTTACAAGCTTTTGCTCTCCCGCGTTGCCCTGGCCTACCCTCATTACTGCCGCTTTCGACATCCATTTTCGCAAGAGCAAAAAGTACCGGCGTATGAAAATAAAACTGAAGAGTAAGACCGAAGTGACAGCGGCGAAGGTAAGAAAATGGTAGGAGAGAAAGCGTGTAATGCCCCTTTAAGAAATTTACGTGTGCGCGTTCCCGTTCCCGTCCTTTCCTTCTGCCTCTGACGCTGACTTATTAACATCGAGCAAAGAAAAATAAATAAGAGAGCGCTACGATTTGTTTCACGGGGAATTTTTCCCTCCTCTCGCGATCCAACTTTGCGACGCACTTCTCGCACTCTTTACTACGAAATATGCCTCCGACCGAAACTTCTTACCTTGTTTAAGGGAAAACATCTGTAAGAATAATAAAAAGTATAGAAGAGTCATTTTTCTTTTTTATTCTTCTTCTTTGGTTTTAAGAGAACTAATAAAATTTTACGCCGAGTTTTAATTTTAATACTCAAATACTACATCTGAATAAAATATCATTTTTATATCAATTTTTACTATTTTTCCTCTCGGATATCATGTATCCGAATACATAAAAATACACGTTAAAAATTTAAAACTTTTCTCTTTCTATTAATGATAATTATATTATATTCGATCCAATGATTAAATCACTTATTTCGGTATTACATATATTTTCAGTCTTTAAATAAATTTTTATACAATAACGATATTATCAATGTTACATTCGGTAATTATTAAATAATTTATTAAACGATAATTTACAATATAAAGGAAATAAGTGTTTAGTATTATCCTTAACTATGTAAATCGTTAAAATACATCGAAAGTTTTTGAAGTATAAATGCAGCGATTTAATTTTTTCCTATTAACATATTAATATATTCGGAAACGTGCGTACAACAATCTCTCATCCATCGTACAAGTAATACTTTCTTCGTGTATATTTTGCGCACGTTTAGAAGATTATTTTCCCATTCTCATTTACATCGGTAGAATTCAGTGATAGATTATTCGATTCATCCAATAAACGTATGATGCATTCTCGTTTTCTACAATTTTTCAAAATATTGTTTACATTGGTGAATACGAATAAACGAAACCGTATAAAATTTTTAACTTTTCATCCCGTATTATTTTTACAATTAAAAATTTTCACGTCGATTATTTTAAATATATAAAGGTATTTGCAGAATTAAAATTTTTTTTAATTTCAAACGAGTTTTCATAAATTTAATGAGTAGTTTATAAATAACGTGAAAAACGGATGATTGAGCAATTTTTTTAGGATATAACCATGCACATAAATTTACTTTAAAATAAAATTATGAAAGATTTATTTCTATTGAAAGCAATATGTACATTTATATTGTTTGGATCCTCGATATTTCTATATTATAATAATAGTTTATGTAGTATAAAAATAATTTGTGTATTTTTACATTAAAATGTAAATACAAGTAATATTTACGGCTACACTTTCAAAATTTTTTACGAAAATTTCGTGTTTAAAAGATAAAAGTTAAAAGTATAAACTTTAATTCTCACCATAAAAGAATTTTATACTTCGGTTTATTCTATCTACTAATAAAGTTACGAATTTTTTTGAACGATGTTACATAAAATTGAAATATTTTTTATTTAATATAGTAACTTTGAAATTAACATTCTCATTAATTTCAAACCCTTTCATTTCGTTTGAAATTTCATTGAAAGAGATATTTACAATTTTTAATTTGAATGTTAAATACTTTATTTGTTCATCAACTTTATAAAATATTTGTACTTTTAACAATTACGATTTATGTTATTCTATTCTTTTTATTTATTAGATATAATTAATAGAATTTTTAAATATGTTAATATCACCTAAAAATTTTACTACTTTCTTATATTTCATTACACAAGAAATGTTATCGATAATTTCCCATTGTAATAGTTTCATAAAAATGATTTTTTTAACTTCATAAAGTTTAATTCTATTCCATTCTACAATATAATTAATATCTTTTCAATTCCATTTATTAAAAATAAGTTTTATTTTTCCAAGTCACATAACTTTTTATAAAGTCAAACTAATGTTAAATTTCCTAACTTTGAAAGAGCGCGAAAAATTTTCTAACAAGACGAAAATAAATTAGTTCTTTCTTATCCCAACTTATATATACATATACACATTCTCTAAGAATGATTCAGTTATACCGGCAAGATAAAAATTATTTCAATAAAACGGTAAAATATATATTATATAATATAAACTTCGTATTTCATAAAATGTTAATTATGAATACTATATAAATGAAAAAAGTATCATTGTACCAATAATTATCAACGATAGACTATAAATGTTTTAAATCTGTTACAATATTAAATGAGTGTTTTATTATATCGTTACGATGTTTATATCTAAAGACTAATTTAAAAAAAGAAAATTCTTTTAAAATAAAATGAGAACAGTATATCAATGGGTTAGAAATATCAAAGAAACGAACACCGAATAGTTCGAAATTTGAGAAAAAATAAAATGAAAATATGAAAATACATTTATATATAAATTTTATGTTGTTTCGTAACAAATTTATAATAGGTACGATGAAATCTAAATATTAGCGCAATGTACATTAAATATAATACTTTCTGTAACTAATGCAATTGGAAACTTCCGATGAATCGAAATTTAAACTAAATTCAACAGAAATACACACAAAAAAATTGGACCCTACAATACTTCATCGAGGATGCAAATTAAAGTAAAAATATACATTGCGAAGCGAGAAAAATAAGAAAGAGGAGAGTCACGCCCGTGAAAAAGCATATGTTTTGAGGGTCACGTGAACAACTTGTGCATAAATGCCTTTTTAAGAACCTTTCGAAGAATGCGAAAGTAAATATATAGCGAGATAATGAAATGAAATGTGCTGGAAATATTTAATAAGTTTCCGCGAACGGAGAGCTTCATCCTTGGCGAGTGAGAGAAGCGAAAATTCTCTTCCAGAGCACTGAACGTTGATGAGAGTGCTTTCTCCTCATCTCGCCTCCTCCCCCTTCCCTCCTACCCACCCACGCCACTCTCTCTCACCCTATTCCTTCCTTTGAGCATCCAGTTTACAAAAATTTATATTTGTCTAGTGGTCTCCGCAGCTTTCGAGCCTGCTTTTATCCGCGTAAACAACGCGGTTGACTCCTACTTTTCTCCTCTTTAAGCTTAAATTAACCTCGAGCTTCTCGCGACCTTTCTTTCGATGTAAAATTACAAAGAGGAATCTGATGCTTATCGTTGCAACATTTATACGATCCTGCTAGCGATTTTTTCAATTATGGAGCTTTATTACATTTCGAGACATTTCGAGGAAGCGCTTCTTCCCTTCATTTTCTCTTTCCTTTTTTTATTTCCTTTGAACACTTTGATTCGGGCACGCGTCGATCAGAAATCTTCACTGATATCGCATTTACAATATTCACGTACATTTTCAAGTAAAAATTATTTTTTTCGTTTATTCGACTCCACCGCTCGCATTATTAAAACGATACGCTCGTTAAGCAAAAAAAGACTTTTAACGAAGCCTCGGTTTAACGATTTTTAACTATCGATAGGATTCGAAAAAGCGTATTTTGAATCCAAATTAACTTTGTTCAAACAAGTAAGAAGCTAACGTAGTGTATTTATATTCGATCGTCCCTTGCTTAATTTTCGCTTTCAAATTGTTCTAAAAAACTAAAGATCCCGATATAAATGTTAATCTCGTGGTTATATATCCAAAATTACGCTAATCTCTCGATCGCGACAAGTTTATTCATGCAAAAGCTCCCGTATCTTTTTCAATTATACGGAACGTCTCTCGCGTCTTTCGATCGTACCTCGGAGTAGAACAAAATCATCTCGAATCCACCCAAACAGGAAAATAAACGGAAAAAGGAAAGACTCGCGTCCCGCGGAGGTTTTACCGAACTAAAACATCTCACCCTCTATCTCGAACGAGGAACATTCTCGTAAAGATGTATACACGTCGCAACCCTCGGAAAATGCTAAGAGTCTCGAACAAGCGCGCGACGATTTCCTTTTTTCACGAAGGAAAAATTCAACCGCTCGAGGGAACGTTCGCATCGACTCTCGCGGACCTTTATACGAAAATGCAGAGGCTCTTTCCATTCAATTTGCATGTGAAAACCAGAGAAAGAAGCTCTTCCGGTGCCGCCGCTGCTGCTTTTCGTCTTAAATATTCAGTGGAGTCGGGGGTTGAGAACCGGAGGCGATCGGCCACATGCAGATTAGAAGCGGTGCGCGGCTCTTTCATTAGTCCGAAGCTGCTCGCGTGGAGCTCTCACGTAACGAAAATATTTATTGCCGTTCCGCTGGAGGTTGAAAGGGAGGAGATGGTTATCGGAGCACCGGTGGTTCGATGCTTTGAAACATGGTTACGGGATGTTCGCAAAGTGCAGCCGTGTCTTTCTTCATTTAGCGATCGCGCATCGTGAAAACGCCCGGCAAAATTTCCGCGACTATCGCTTCCGTCGACCGCGTTCGATCGTAGCTACCGAGGGTGCGAAAGAGAGAATAGCCTCCGAGAGAGACAAGCGAGAACGAGCGACGAATTTTTAGCGACGGGGAGCGGAGAATTTCTCACATCCCCGGCGCTCGAATCCTAGCGAAAACAAGCTTCGCTCCTGCTGAAAAATCTAGCGCTTTCGAGCGAGTGAAAAAAGAGGGAGGAAGGACGATAAGCGCGGGATCGTAGGTCGGAAAATTTTCACCACTCTCGAACGCGCCGAGGCCGCGAGACTAAAATGGTCCGAGCGCAGCGGACGACGCGACTTTTCCTTAATCTTTAAAGATGGAAGGGGCGAAGCAAAAATAAGAGGAAGGAGAGGAAGAGAGGAAGAGAGGAAGAGAGGAAGGAGAGAAACGAGAGGAACGAGAGGAACGAGAGGAACGAGAGGAACGAGAGGAAGAAGAGGAAGACAGGAACGAGAGAAACAAGGCGAAGAAGTGACTGCGGCTGGAAAAAAGCCCCTGCTCGCATAATAATGCAATTCGAGATGCTTCGTGCAAACGGCTTTTAGCGAGAGCACCGGAGTGGAGTATGGAGAAGCGGATGAAAGAGAGAAATCATAAAGGATGGAATGCGCAAGAAAAATAAAGACGGAGCGAGATGAGGAATGGAACGTACACTCGAAGAATTTTTTATACCATTAAGCGGCGAATTTTTCTTTTCCTCCTTTTGTTTTTAGCCGTCCGCTAGATTTTGACGGAGGAAACAATTTTTCCGGTGACTCTCTGTGTTTTAACCTTCGACCGACTACCGGTGGATCGATCGATCTACGCGAATACGGGCAAAAATATTTTACAGCTGTTTCGAGCCGTGCAAGCTTCTATTTTTCTCCTGAATTTATTACAAATTTTCCATGGGATCGCTTACGTTGAATATTAATTCGTCAACGTAATTCTTCGTCCTTCTCCTCGATTATCGTTAAATTATTTATTCTATTTTTATTTCAACGTACCGCTCGATGTTCTTCAATGTCGAATAATCAAACGTTAATTAAACGTCCCGTTACAAAAATCGAAATTAGAAAATATTTCATCGTGCATCGACGGCTACTTATTACGATCTTTCTCGATAAAATCTGTGCTTATCGTCTGTTATCGATACTACGCGTATATCTATAAATTTTGTTTTACGTTAACGCCATTTATAACGTTTAAGTGGCGAATTAATTTCGTAATTCTACTCTCGGTTTCGATACTTTCTCGAAAAACTCCGCGTTAAAAAGAATTTTATGGAATAAAATTTTATGGATACAGAAAAAATCATCTAAGATAATAAAAAGCTAACACCGAAACGAAAAGCTATTTCCTTTGTATTTATTAACGATTATTTATATTTATATAGGAATATAAGGTAGTCTCGAGATAAGCAATCGAACGTTCTCGAGTCTACTAAATAAAAGACACGAGGAGTACGCCAAACGTAAATCCTCTGATATTCGAAGAGAAGGGTGCGAAAGAAAGGAACAAGATTCATCTCGGAAGAAAGACGAAGAGGTACCTTGGGAAGGTCGTGCGATAACTTGTTATACGGTGGAGGGATGCGAAAAGAAAACACGGAAAGACAAAGTTATTTTACGCTTCCGAAGTTTCCTTTCGCGCCGTAGTCCAAAGCGGAGGAATTCAGTTCACGGGACCATTTGGACTCCGCGCATAAATTTCCAGCGTCCTTTTCTTCTACGTTTTCATTTCACCTCGTTCCATATTGTCGTCTCTTCCGCGCCTTCCAACAAAGTGACGGTTTTCCCACGAACCTACGAATTTTGTGGGACTTTCTCCGTCTCTCCTTCGCACTTTTCTTTCTTCATTCCGTCTCATTTGGAGCGGAAATTATTAGGATTTGACAGAGAATTCTGTCTGGATGAAATTATATTGGGTGTGATATTGAATATTATTGGGTTGCGAGAGTTTCGTGAACCTTTTTTCAAGATGCACTGAATTGGGAAACGAGTATTCTTACTTGTGCGAAACCAAATGAAACGTTTCATCCGATAAAAATTTATAACTTTCGTACTTCTTCCCTTAGTCATTTTTTTTAGTATTTTTACTAATATTAATTTCTGTTTCCATACTCACGATATGTTTACATTCTTTCAGACTAACGACCGATTGCACTTAAATAATGGTATTATTTGTTAATGTTATTTGTTTCGAATACTTTCGTTTATTTTTCTTATCTTTCTCGTTAACCTCGATTTAAGAAAAGTTTGAAAATCACAATTTTATATTATTATATTTAAAACTTTAAAAAATTAATTACTCATTATTATATATAAATATCAAAAAAAAAAGAAAATTACATATAATAATATAAATGCTTTCGATAAATATTGGTAATAAATTCCATCTATTATTCCGTGATATAACGTTAAAAAAAATATGATTTATAATCACTTTAAGCCATAACAAAAATGACTTTTATAATGCGAAATACCGTCGCACGATTATTTAATAATTTATGTAGTATATTTTACTCAAACTACTTTATTCGAAATATATATCTTTAGTAAAGCCTCAACTTCGCGATCCCATTAAAACATTCTTAATTATATTTTGATACAAAGATGGATGAAAAAGTTATATTAGTTACTAATTATAGCCGTACGAAATAGATGATTATAACATTATTTTTTCCAAGTCGTGTTTATTCGATTATATTGAAAAATTTCGCAAAGTAACATTATTATTCATTAGAAATGCATGGTTGTGTTAAATTAAATTAAATTAAAAATTTTCTTGCAATTCTAACACCGCGTATGTTACAGATGGTACTTACGTTTATCCAACAATATTCGAGCGGTTACGAAACGACTCGGAGTACATCGCATTTAAAAGAAATTGATCGTTATTTATTATTGCATCGGTTCTCGTAAAATCTCTTTTATTAATCATGTTGAAGAACGAACTGAGTTTGAAAATTATTTAATGCGATTACTTGGTATAACAGAACTTATACAACGCAATTACGTCTTTAATAAAGTAAACCTTGAATTTCCGTAAATTTACACTATAGTCGAAGAGTTTAGTTATGTAGTAAAAGAAATTTCATCAAAGCATCCGAAATTAGACGTCGAGTATTTCTCACCAGTGGCAGTTAGGCGATCATTTCAACCCAATCCGGCGGAAGCTGAAGGCGGGCAACTTGTTTTTCTTCCCTGAAAGAAGGTCATTCTCAATATTCTTCCATTCTCGACTATACTTATTTTTATAATACCCCTTTACACATTAAGCTCGCAAACTTACCCAACCTCTTGTCTTTTACTCTTACCCTTTCTCTTTTACTCTTACTCTGGTGCTTTCTCATTTCAATTACTTCATTGTTCTATCTTTCTCGCTCTTCTCCACCTTTCCTTTTTAATTTCCTACTTAGTCTTCTCTCATCACACTCGCCTTGCTTCTTGTTTTTGGATTTTTCATTTTCCTTTTTAATGATTCGCTTTTGCATCTCGCTTTACACTTATTTCATACGTTCGCTTCCTTAAATTACCTCGCATTTCTTCTTTTTGTTGGAATTTTTTATCTACTTTGCTCAAATTATTTTATATTTACGATTTCTCTGCTTTTCATTACTTTTCCCATTGCCCTTCATATTTTCTGATTATTATATTCATGTTTTACCATTGTTCTTTCATTTTCGTTTATTTTTATCAATCTTGCAAGTGTTACATTTCTTTCCAACAACTGTGCGTTATATTCATCTTAATATCCAACGTAAAATTGTAACTTACGCGACAAATAACTTCACATATATCTAATTTGCAAAATTTTAAAATTACGTCGATCTAATTTTTATAAATATTTGTAGCTACAAAAATAAATTTAAAATTCATGAATTAAATTATGTACGCCAGTATATATTACATATAAAAAATGCACTTTTACATTCTTAACTAATAATAATAATTTTGTTATAACTTATAGATTTTTATAATCGTATATCGTTGATACGCTTTAAATTTATTGTATACTTTTTTAAAAATGTATAACACGGTTAGAGATACAATAATAATTGTTTAAATATAAGAATTACAGCGAAATACGTTTTTATAATATTTGTAAACAAAGCGAGAAAAAAGGTAAACATTCGTATCGAATTTGTAAAACATTATTTGCTATAAAATACCAACTTATAGTCTCTTGCTTTTCTTTTCTCTCTTCTCCAACTATTTCAGTATTATTCCGCTCTTTCTCAAACGTCCATCGTTTCCCCATACCAGCTTCTAGCTATATATCTCCTTCGTATTCGTCGCTTCCTTCGCTCTCTTATCTCTGCTCTTACCTCCCGGACCTCCTTCTCGCTCCTCGGCTGTTGTTTTTCGCTTTCGCTCGTACGCGAATCTTTAGTTTTAATTACCGCGCCGCGCCCTGACGTTTATTGCTGCTTCTTGTGGCTGGGAAAACTGCCTGTGCTCACCGGTACTGGGGAAAACGAGGTCTGAGAAAGAACGGGCAAGAGAGCGAGGGAGAGAGACTCGAAAGCACCAAGCGCTTCAAATGAATTTCAAGCCTGTAACGCGAAGAGTTGAAGGGGAAGTAGCTTTATTTTGGAGGTACGAGAAACGGTGATGACTCGGTGCACGGATGCCGATTTACGACTGAAAATTAAATTGACGCTCGATTTAGAGACCGCGTTGAAGAGGATGCGATGTTCTATATTCTTTCGAGGCAATTTATCTAAAGCACTTCTGTACTATTAGAATATCTTATCCTTTATTACGAATCCTGCAAAATTGAACGTAAATGCATCTTTATTTTATCGAGTATTTATCAATTATAAATGCAGTAATGCTTAACTGTTTTATAAAATAAAAAGATTCAATCATTTTTATTAAAAATATCCGATAAATTTATAAGAAAATATCGACGAATTTTTAGTTGATATTAAATATTAGAATGTTTATTACATCTATTTAAATGAAGAATTTAATTTCGAATATATATATATATATATAGAAATATAACGACTATAAGCAGTACTATAAAATCAAATTACAGAGCTACGAAAACAATGTTTCGTCGAATAAAACGTACCGTATGAATATTCCATCTTGGCTTTACTTAAAAGTTAATTTGTACTTAAATTCATTAGATAATATTTAATATCTAAAACAAAGTTTTTATTCGTATGAAAATATTATTTTACGGATTTGATTTAAATAGGGATGTAGCAAAGGTAATATTCGTTCGCTTCTATTCCGTTCGATAAATTTACTTAATGACGGCATACGTTCATTTAATACTACTAATAATATTATTCGATCCACCCAACTTTTACTTTCACACGTGGAATTGATTAAAAGTTTTCTCTCGTTTAGATTCGAGTATCATCTATTTCAATCAACGTGACATTTATCAAGTATAAAGCAAAAAATTTATTATACAATTATTCCTACAATATTAATGTTTTTAAATATAATATTGATTATCGATTTGATTTTTTAAATTATAATTTTACTTTAATAAATTTAAGTGTTATTTTAAGAAAGTACCACATACTTTTTAAATCTTTTTCCGAATACGTTCGTTTGAAGCAGTTTTCTTGTATCGTTCTTACGATTGTATTATTTATTATCAATGAAATTAAAATTTATTCGATATATTTTTTATTATCGATTTAAATTATATTCTTATAAATTTTATTTCACAATTAAATTATCGACTAAAATTTTTAACTGGTGTAAAAGAATCTTAGATAAACAAAAATCAAATTGGTACATCTCTCCACGAAATATCGAACGATGAATTTATATCGTTACTAATGAATAATATACGGCTCTTTTAATGAAATTTAATTCGAATAAAAAAACCAAGAGTATTTCAGAGGAACTATTCCATCGATATTTAGAAGATATAATACACGTAAAATATAAAAAACCGCTCGCGCGTCTCTTTAAAGCATCAAAAAAATGATCGGAACTTATAATCAAGTGCAACTCAAGTATAGACACGTTTATAACTATACCTGCGGTTAAAGGTCAGCCGGGCTATTTACATTGGGTTACGTACAAGAAAGCCCCATTTCGAAGGGATGCTGTAACTGTTACTTCTGCTACTGCTTCTCGGTCTGCTTAATTTATAGTTCAAGAATACTCGAGAGATTCACCGTATAACTTTTGAATGCTACAGGGAGATAAAGAGCACGCGAGAGAGGAAGAGAGAGACGGAGAGAGAGACGGAGAGAGAGACGGAGAAAGAGGGGTATACGACTCTCGAGCGAGCCTCTCATATCAACTTGTTACCCTTCCGAATACAACCACGCTCGATACCCACACAGCCATATGTTCTCGAACACAATGATGCGTGCACTCGATTATAAAGATACGGACGTACATATAACGAAACGTGTATTTGTAAAGATGTACGCGAATCTGTATTCGCTCGCGTGCTCGTACCTTTGCAGTTGGTTCATAGGGCGAAAACCGGCACGAGTAAAGTTGACGCGAATGTTTCTTCCGTGCGAAGTGGAGTTCGTATCGTTATATCGGACATTTCGGTGCTTAAGTATGCGAGCAAAGGGGAAAATAAGTTTGATCCGGGATAGTAATACTAAATGAAGTTTAGAGAAGAGACCACTCGAGGATCGTTTGGGGTCGAGCATGCAAATGAAGCGGTACGACTTTTGTTCCTTGATGGAAGCTTAAGGAGATGAGGATGTAACGATAAGAAGTCGTAACTATCTACCCGATTATTTATATTTATTGCATTTTAATTTTTTCCTTATTTTTATTCGCATTCACTCCCCTTGAATCACCGGTGGGTGAAACTAAGTTTAATAAAGTGCCTACGTTACGATTAAATTACGCGTACCATTTTATTAAATGTGGATAATGTTTAACCGAACGCGTTAGGAATAATTCGGTAAATTATTTTTATATCGCGTTTATCGTTTTAATTCGAATTAGGTTGTAGACTAAGCTTAACCTGTTCAAGTTCGTATTTAATAATTTAATACGTAGTCTATTCGCGATGAAGAATTGTTTTTTATATAATATATGGAGTTGAATCGTTCGTATTTTAAGAAGAAGATACAAAAATCAATTACAGCTAAAAAAACGGTAAATTAATGATAATAAGTTATAAAGTAATGATAACGATCGTAAGAATTTCAAATCAGTTTTAGGTATTTTATTCTTCGGAAAAATGAAAAAAAACTAACCCGATAAAACAAAAATCTTACGTTTGAAAATTATGGTGTAAAATTATCCGAAACAATTTTTGATCATTTATATATTTCACGATAAATAAGTTAATATAATTCGTTTAATCGTTTTATTTTTAAACGCGTTGGGCAACGTAGCGAATTGATTTTCACGATCAAAATGAAATAAGTAAATAATTAGAGAAATATTTATTATCTCTCCGTAAACACGTATTCGAGTCGCGATATAAAATTCCCAATATAACATAAAATATTAGCGTTAAATCCGAGGGTTGCATTATCATCCCTAAAAGTTGTTAATTATTCCAAAGTAAACGATCGAACTTTTGCAAACACGATCGCAACGTGTCCAGCGAAACGAAGATGAAATTTGTTTGAAATAAGCTCCGCAGAGTTCCTTCTAAACGCTGCACCGATAATTCCTTTCTCATATTTTTTACCAATTAAATATTTGTCTTTTAGCTCGTTAACGCACGCGAACTAACGCGATTTCGAAACGACTACACTTGCGAGATTGCCCTGTCACAAACAGAATTACGACTCCCTCGCTACTCCAAATTAAAGCTGACCCAGGCTTTGATTCGGTTTAGCTCGTTGAAATTAATCAGCGATTTTTATCGCTATCGCTACCTCGAATATTTTTAGACCAAACAATTTCGTACATTACATTTACTTTTACACGTAAAGGTATAATGAAAACATTTTCTTTCGCGTTCGAGAATATTTCAGCCTTTTTTATTTATCGCCGAGTGATAATAGAAGATCTTTAAAATTCTTTTTTAAAATAATCAAATAATCGAGTCGGTATCTATGTTAAATATTTTTGTCGAATAACGATACAAAGTGTAAGTTGAATTACTCCTATTTAACTCGCATAAGAAATTTTAATTGCAAATTTCTTTTCGAGATATACCAACGATAACTGGAATAACTAGAGTTCGATTCGGAGACCGTAAAAATGAAGTAATTATGGAAAACGATATTTTCTTTGGAATATTCGTTAGGATAAAACTATGCTCCTTGTAAAATCGATGATTGAAAAATAATGGATACGAACGATGGATATGTATGAAGTTAAGAAGAATGAGAAAAGCAAAATGGAGATCGACGGATGAAAATGGTTCGTTCGTTAAAGTTTTCGTAACTAATCAACCGTTTCTTCGATAAATGCTGTTGCGAAACGCAAAAATGTCGAAGCAATCGATGATGAACGAGGGATTTTTGTACCGGAAGCGCGAACTTCGCGATTAATTTCAACTTTCAAAAAGAAATAAGCCGAAGACGCACAAGAGAACTTCGCGTGGAAATGGAAAATTCGATCGATTATTAGCAAAAGCAAACTTTCTTTCCAACGGTACATAAATATTTTGTAATAGTATCGGAATTGAAATTATATACGGTAACTGAAAAGGGACTCGTCAAGGAAAGCGATACAAAATTTTTAATTATATTTCACACGTGAAAACTTACGATATAATACAACACAATTATAACGATGTCGAGGCTACTTAAGTTATGAAATCGAAAAGACAAAATTTCCGTCAAATTTATCGTAAGTTATTCCTTTTGCAATTATACAATATTGGTTCCTCGATGTACGTTGAATCAATTAAAATATAATTTGTGCGCGAGAATAAATTTTAAATTAAAATTTTTATTGATCTTAAGATTTTTATTTTAACGACCTTTTCTTATTTTAAAGTACTCGTTTCGAGAATTATTTAGTCAAATTAAAATAGTTTCGGGCAACTCGATAGTAACGATACTTTTAATTTTTATACGAATACAGTTTTGATAGTAATAAAGCAATCGTAAATGAATTATACTTTTTTTATTAAAATTACGCCAAATTTGCTACTCTTGATACGTAGGACTAATCTTTCGAAATGATAATATAAGTAACGAATACGGTACGCGATAAATTTGGTACAACATTTTACGCTTGTAATACAGCTCGGAAATATAAAGGCGAATATAGTTCAGAGGAAGGAAAATTTTGAGCGAAGCCAGCGGTAGGCAATTTCGCTATCTAATTTGTAAATTACAAATATACAAAAGTGAGCTCGCTAAAATAATTAAATGTGCAGCAGGTGTAACGCTCTTTTCAAGTTTTCAAGACTTTTTACAACGTACCTTCTTACGCTCTAATAATTATACCGAAGGAAGTTACGACCTAGACTCTTAAAAAACTTGTATCGATGATTTTCAAAAAGTTTCCTCCTGCGTTATTCAACGCAAATTATTACAGCAAAATGAAAGTATATTCGTATTTTTTGAAAATATTCGATTAAAATTAAAATTTGCAATAGCGTCTCTAATAACATAAATATCGTGTTTTATAACAAAAGTAATCATCGAGGGAGGAAATGAAAGATTCGAAGCGCGCGTTGATTCTGGAAATGGAGTTTCGTAAGTACATTCGAATACGTGCACCGATTCGATTCTGGTTCTTCCTTCTTTTATTCGACTGAAAGCCAATAGATTTCGATTCGTTAATAATCGGTTCGGCCAACTTCAAAGCTCTCCATTAAGTCAAAATATCGGTTATAATCGATATCGAACATCGTCGGAAAAGCCAGGGATGAAAATACCGGGTGAACGATCGCCCTCAGAAATTTAACAAACTGTACATTTGGATGTCTCGAACGCGTAGACACACCGACGTTGGGGCGAGAGCGAACCCCGAAAGGAGCGAAAGCAGGAAGGGTTGATCGATAGCGACGCGGTCGCGATTTCTCGAGGAAAAAGACGAATAAAAAAGACGAATAAAAAAGACGAATAAAAAATACGAATAAAAAATACGGGAAGGGTTCGATCGCAGGTTCGCCGGGCTCGGGAGGCTGTCGAGCATCGGAATCACAATCCCGGGCGTCCGCGTGTCACGGTCATGCTAAACCGCAGTTTAATTACCGCGGGGTGCGCGCGTGAATCGGCTCGCGGCGGTACACTGTCACGCGCACGGGGCGTAAATTGATCCTGGCGCCGCATCGGCCACGCGAACACGACTGCCAGTGCACGTCGGGACGTCAACGTCACGCGTTTGAAACCCGGCCGAATCAAACGCAGGACCGACCGGATCGCGCCTTCGGAGCTCGGCCGTCCGTTCCCGCTGTTGCCTCCGCTGCTGCCTCCGCTGCTGCCTCCGCTGCTGCCTCCGATGCTGCCTCCGCTCCGACCGTTGCCTTTTTCCCTCCAGGAGTTCGCCTACGTAACCCGCGTCCACGCGTCCGGGCTTACCTCGTTCGCGTTTTTTCCGTCTCGTTCGCTCGAGCTTTATCGGCCGCTTCGTGGTTTTCGTATGGTAAACCGTACGTTTTTTAACGTTCAATGAGAAACGGACTTGACGTATTTCCAAACGTATTTCCAAACGCATTTCCAAACGCATTTCCAAACGCATTTCCAAACGCATTTCCAAACGCATTTCCAAGAGACGATGAAGTGTCTATTGTTACTCTTGAATATCGCGCAAAATGGTTCCCGCGTTCGAGCTTGGTACGTTTTTCGTTGTTCTTGGTATAATTTTTGGTGCTTTCTTCCGTCGCTAACGAACGAAATCAAAATGTAACGAATGTCAACGAAATTTGATCGACGATACTTTACTGTATAATTATTTCTCTACAACCGTTTCATTCCTCGCGTGCACTTGTAACTATTTAAAGACCCTTGATGGTTTAAAACGTTACGTTCGATGAATATTTAAAATTAAAAACAGCGAGGCTTTATTTTACGATCCTACGTTGACTTGTAAAAGAATTTACGCGATCGGTAAACAAAATTATTCTTACTCTCGCATTATTTTAGATTATATGTAGAGGGAATTATTAATTTTGTATCGTTGCTTCAAATAAAAATTAGTCGTGTTAACGATTACTTTACAAATAATAAATGGAACGGATCGTGTGCGTATATTTAAATTATTCCAAGGATATCGGTATAAAAAGTAATATGTTGATCGTTAGATTAACTTTATTTTTTAACTACTTTTTCGTGCAGGTGGTAGAAAGTTATAAAAAAATATTTGGTTGAAATTAATAACGTTTCTAACGTGCACAAAAATTATAATACATTGTTAAATATTTAATGTTTTTCGCGTACGAGTGTATGTATCGAGTAACATTGACATACCTTAATTAAATATCAAGTGTATTTAAAATAATGAAAGCTTCAACTGTATATTTTACTTCAAAATGAAAATCATACGATTAAATTCTTGAAATTTTCAATTTAGCGACTAATGCGTATATAATGAGAATCGTCGAGAAACTTATCGCGTGTTTTCAGTTTTAAACGAGTATATATTTTATACTACGTATTAATAATAATAGTAAAAATTATAAAATAATAAAAAATGTAACATTGTTGAAATTAAATAAAATATTTTTTAATTTTGGAATAGTTAGTTTTAAATATATTTTTTATCAATTTTTTTCTACTATTAATATTTAAATACCAACTGTACTGAAATTAAAAACTCAATTATTTGTTTAGAGTAAAATAGCGAATAAATATGTTTAAAATAAACTTTAAATTTAATAATCGTATCTTTTGAAATTGTTTCAATCGAGTTCTTTCGTATCGCTCCGATAACATTCATGTTTTTTATTTCACTTTGGATATATTTTTTTTTTATTTACCCTCTTATCATACCATTGAAGTTAAAAAATACTTTATTTCCTCTTGATTCTTTCGTGTTTATTCGTATTAATTAGGAGTAATAGTTGTTTTATTGGCTTCATCGTTCTCTAGTATCGCGTTCTATCGAAAAATCGTTGGTGAATTTTCAAGCATTTGAGAATATTAAATTGCGTTCATAACTACTTACTCTTAATATACTTAGAATATATATTCTAGAAAATGTATTTTGTTTCAAACGTAATCTATCGATTCATATTTTTTATCGTCGTAAATGACCGAATAACGATGTAAATTAACTAGTATCTAAGTTTGATAATCGATTAATTATTTAAAGTTAAATACAAATACACGTATATATATATTATATTCTTATTTATTTATCAAAATAAAGATTTAATCGTAACACAATTTAAAGTAATACGGAAAAATTCAGAATAAATTTAATGTTGTAAATACGCATTGTTCGGAAAATTATATTATTATATAGTTAAATAATGTCAGCTAATCAATTTAATCACTAAAATAATAAATTTTGTACAACGTTAACGCAACTACGGCTTTTCTAAATATAACGAACGTCGATTGCTCGTATTTCAGAATATCGAGTCGTACGTTATAACATCATCCCCGAGTTTCTGTATTTGTACAATGGTTTCGATAGAATTAAACGTATACGTTACGTATCGCAACACTGATTAAATATATCGATAACTCCGTATTCCTCTGCAGGGGTACGAAACATTTTTGACCGTCTATGAACCGTAATAATAATTAGTCATCGTTGCATTCGTAAAAATAATGACGAAGCATCTACGACTCGTTTTGGATGAAACAATACTCTTACCGTCCAAAAGCTTAAAACTTTTGTACATTAAAGATTCAACTAAGTGCACGAAACGCAAAGAAAATAGAAAAAAAAGTCGGAACGAAAAAAGAATTCACGAGCAAACAACCGGCGACTAATGTGTAGAGTTTTCCGGGCGCATCCTACAAAATACGCGTGTTTACGGTTATTATAAACGCGCGCCGAGCTTTCATAATAATTTAACATCGCTTTCGCCCCAACGGCGATTATTATTATAATCGTTATTATTATAACGAAACGTATTAACTTACTACCTAAGCGGTGCCCGCACACTCGCCACACACTCGCCACACACTCGCCACACACTCGCCACACACTTGCCCGCGTACATCCGGATTACAAATGACGCTCGGCCGGTGTCGGGTTCGGCTGCGAAGTTGGCGAAGGGCATCGGCATGGAATAAAAGCATTTGCAGCCCCGCCACCGGCGTTCGGAGAAAGGCAATAATTTACACGGGATTATTATCGGTTGGGCTAATAACCGCCAAATTAATCAGGACGCGCGCTCGCACCTACCGAATAGATGACCGAGAGCTTAGCTTTTTCGGCCGCCTCGTTTCCATTTTTTTCTTACTCCCTTTTTCGGATTAAAGATTACAGATTTTATTTTCGTGTGATTTTCCCGTGGTCGGTACGGCTTTAACCGCGAACCCTTCTTGTCCTTTTATTACGGGAATTGTAAAGGACGAACCGAAGGTCCGCGCGTTCGACCGTTGCTACCCGTTAACGACTGCGAACCCTTTTAATTATTCATAAGAAAAAATATGCTTTTTTATTTCCGATGCACAGATATAAATCTAATTGCTTCTCGGAAATCATTTTACTTTTACAGTCGAAATTAATTATAAAAGCAACCCTACGGACGAGCGCAATTTTTTTTTTACGTTTTTCAACGTGAAAATAAGTAGACGTTCGCGTTTTTTATAGTCCAAAAACAATTACGAACTTACGACGATTTCGAACGAAAAACCGGTCGACGATCCCTGCGATTCGTTTTGTAAGCTGCGTTAAATAATTACGCATCTCGAAGATAAACGCGTCGAATGGATGCAAAACGTATTTCTGCGATAATGGTATTAATGGTATTAAAATTTAATATGGCATTACGATTTGAAAAACACACGAAGAAATAAGTATCTTATTAACTAACGATCTCCGCTGGATCCCAGAGTTTTATAGGTTACGATACTTACACATCGAATAATGCTGTCCACTCGTGAAATTCTATTCTCCGCTCGTTCCCTATCCACTCTCTAAAAGCAAAGAAAACAATGCAATAGAGAAGTCGCTCGTTTCTTTTTGTAGTCATTCATAAAACTCAAGTACACACGTCGAAACAAAAGTCGCTCGCGAAATAAAGGAAGCCGACGTAAAAGGTGTTCCGCGACATAAATAGTTGAAAGCGCCGTACATGGAAAAAGCAAAAAGCATCGAGAGAAGGACGACGGATTTGCGAGAATATTTTCTACTTTTCATTGCTGAAGAGAAAAAGGATTTAAAAGAATAAGAAATGCCGTTTTATTGTCAACGCGATTGGTCACGGAAAATATCCGAAATTCGATGGAACCCTATTGTCAACCGGAGCTTCTTGTTTTGCTTTTATTTTATCGTATTATTTATGTGATTTACTTCTTATGGTTATGGAATAAATGTAAAGGTATTAAAGGAAATATTTGCTTTATATTCAATTTTACGATAACGCTTAATTGAATAATATTGAATAATTTAAAAACAATTTTTCAATAACTACCATTGATTTTAAAAAATTATGTATATATTGTTAGTACAAAAATTATTTTTTAAACTATAGTTCGATACTGCAATGATCTTTTCGAAGTAATTAAATGAAATTTTAATTCAAAACGATATAGTCGATAGAATCTCCGTAGAATGTCATGTTGTAGGTATTTCAGAAATTACCGTTATTATGTAGAAAGTTAAGAATCGTATTTAATACTAGTGTATAACTTTATCTATAAACCATTTTTTGTGTTTCAATAAGTATAATTTGTTAATATTGATTATTATATATATATATAATTCTAGTGAAACTTGTTATAATTAATGTTAATATTATTGCTTACAGCATTAATAAAATACAGTGTTACCCTCAATTATTTTTTAATACGATTTTTATACTTAACGTACTAAATTTATATTTTATGTAACAGTATGAGTATAATTTATAAATTTTTCTTAAAATTTACAAAATATAGAATGAAATCTTTTTATTTTCATATTAAAGACAATATTTTATATATACGTGGTTATGTGCATTTATTAACGTTTACAATAAATGTTATTCGAATGTAAATAATAATAAATTTATTCTAGATGTAACAATCTCTAGATTCTAATAAATTTATAATTTATAAAAATATCTGTCGTCCTGTTGTTAAATATACAAATAACATCCAATAATAAATGGAAAAATTAATTTAAGAAATCGTATTGCATTCAAAAAGAAACACTTTTATTTCGTAGGAGCTCAAAAAAATTAGTGTGCGAGTCTCTCATAAAAATACGATTATGATTTTGAAGAATTATTTCAAACGATATGTAGAAAACATCGATGACACTCACTTCCAAATAAATATAATAAGCTTCTGCTCCATTTTCTTACTTCTAGCGGTTGGTTAGTTATAGTCGGTGATCGAATTCCTTTTATGCGCACCGATTAAGGAACCTCTCATTCCACTCGAAATATTAAAATGAGTATTAAATAAGGTCTGTTCTAGTTTGATTCTAGTTAATGAACTACCTTTTTGATATTTCTTTCAATTCGTTCGGCGTTCTTTAAAAATGTGAAAACTTTTTCCTATTCTCTCGAGACTTATTTCTTTTCTTCTTACGTTACTATTCTTTTCGTAGAAACTGATTATGTTTTGTATTCTCCAAAGGTGAATTCACCGACAGTATAAATTTTAGTATATATTTTGTCTTTACACATACTCTGCACATCGTAAAGAGATTTATTCACTTTTCATTAAGATAAACTTAGGTTTAAAATTCCGCCAATGAGTTTTTCTCTGTTTAGTAAATTTTAGACGAAAAGTATCAAGGTTTTATATTTTAATGACAATTACATATTTAAAAATAAATAATTTTTTAAATATTATCCATGAATTAAATATTAAAATGTTCTGATAATTTTGTCGATTTAAATTATATTTTATCAAAAAAATACAAATAAAAATAATACCTAGCATTTGATACTATTTACCATACGTTTTTATATACTTTAGAGAAAGTCATACAAAAAATCATAATACCATATTACGAATTCACGTACCGCTAACGCTTTACATCGACACGTATAAAAATAATTAAGTTTAATAACTGTTAAAATACGGCTAAAAAATTATTACATAAAAAAATTAAGCTTGCTATTTAGTAATAACATTAAATTTGCAGAAACAAGATTTCGAAGTTCCTTTAAAGCACTCAACCAGTCAACCGTTATAATAAGATTTGCCGTCCCTAAGGATTTCCAAAATTAATCTATTCTTTACATCACCGCTTTGCTACCTACATAAGTACATAAATATATACATAAATGTATTTATCTCAATATTAATGTATACGAAGTTTGAAACGTAAGATCTACGAATATAAACTACGCCAAGGAATATTTCTATCAAAAATTTAAAGTACAGAAACTAGTAATTCGAAAATAATAATACGCGAGACAAAATAAAAAGTACAGAATAACTATAACAAAGAAAAATTATAATTTAAAAAACAAAAAAGTTGTACACAAATATTTAAAAGTCGTTAAAAGTTTATAAGAGATCGTTAAATTTATGATTATTTAAATTCAGCATTAGAAATATATAAAATTGTATAAAATACGTTTCTACAATTTACTCGGTACACGTACAATATTATATTATATAACACGACGGATACTTTAATATCAAATTATACTCATGCCCGTAAATACACGAACATAATAAGCGTGCATAATTTTTTTCTATAAAAGGTCACGCGTATATACCAATGAGCAAATATAATTTTATTCGAACGAAAAGATCTCGTATTCGTACACAGCTTCTCGCATTCGTGTTACATGATAGAATTCTCCGTATCTGACACTAATTTAGTAGAGAACGATGACAAGTCCGTCACCATCCAATAGGAGGGCAATTATCGTTATCAACGATGGCACCGTGTCGCTCAGCCAACCGTACAATTCGAAAAATTCGGTCTCCCATCGGTTCCACAACTCTTCGGATACCTTTTGTTGATTTTTCCGCTTGATTCGATGCAGAGATAATAACTTCGAATTTTCCGTTATATCATTCTGAATTTTCTGTCGGTTGTATTTGTCGGCCATTATTTAAGTGGTTCGCAGTTGAATTAATTATAAGAACAGTCATAAATTTTTATGAAATTACAAATTTGTTTTAAAAAATTTATGCTAAAAAGTAATCGATGATCAAATGTAAAAATATAGAAGAAAAAATGTAACTGTTACAAAAGTTTACTGTGTCTCGGTTATATTTCAAATTTAACAACAATATTAATTTAAGATTTATGGTTTTCGGTAATATACGATATTAATACCTAAAAATTGCATCAGATATCGAAAAAACCACAACATAAAATTTATTCTAATTGCGCTAAATAATCGTATTTTCCTAATAATTATCGATATTTGTAACGATAGAACTTTTATTAGAAAGAAATCTAAAGATGAAGAATTACAATTAAATTGAGTAACGAAGCACAAGTCATAATAAGACTTTGGAAAAGTTAAAAGTTAGTTTTAAAGTAGCATCTTTTTTCAAATGTTATTTATTACTAGCTATCTCATATTTCTAAAATTGATATTTATAAAATAATAGTAATATTTTCGATGATAATCTTAAACGCAAATATTGACCTTTACTAATAAAATTAATTTATACATAAATTATTTTGGAAAAAGACAAATTGACGATACAATGTTACTTTGTACATAAGAGAAATTACTTGAATATTCGATGGCCCGAGAAACACCTTCGATCGATATTATGTAATGGGAAGAAATATGTCGATATCCAAAATAACGAGCGATAATTTTTCTTTAAATAAACTTAAAAATTGTATTCGTTTCTATTTCATGTAAAAAGTATTAGTTTTATGAATTTTGACGAATTGGTAACGCATATTAAATCTAAAGATCTGCACATTATCTACAATACGATCGGAACATTCAAAAACTAAAATCATATATTTGTATTTTTCTTTGAAGCACATATGACATAGTAGAGAAATTCCTTCAATAACTATAGAAAAAAGTAAATCCAGTGCTCGGATTAAGTGGACGTTTTTTTATGGCTTATCGTTGAAACACAGTCAACGCACAATCGTTAACCATTTTTTTCAATTTTGTGTAGTTCTCTCTCTCTCTCTCTCTCTCTCTCTCTCGCACGCGCGCTTTCTCCCTATTTCAATCGCACCATCGAGGCAAAACCAATTACGAGGCAACGTGGATCAGTACTGGAGCGCGTGATAATTAACTCTGTCATCAGATCACATCTGTAGACAATATATAGATATATACCGAAGAATCATGCATACCCATACGTATATACAAGATATTAAAACTTTAAAATGATTACGTTTTTCCGGACAAAATATTCTGAAATTCAACACGATTTTGGAACGATTAATGTCAACGGAATCAGCAAATATAATTACTATCTCATTCGCTACAATCCTTAGGTTTAATTTTAATAGTGAAAATAATAAATATAAATTTTTGCCAATCATTTAGTCCAAGTCTATGCTTAGTTATCGATTGTCCGAATGTGAGTAACCGTTTCATAAAAATTATTTCCGACATTAATATTTCTAATAAATATGAGTAATATAATTCATGTATTTATTATATATATATATATATGTAATATATACTAATAATGTGCTCATACTCTGTTATTATATTTTACTTGAAAAATATTTAGTAAGTATTTAAATGAGCTTCGCTTACAAACACGTTTAACTATATGCGACTCATTTAGGGTATATTTAATGCTAGGCACTTCCGAGGACACGAAGAGTATTTAGCTTAGCATACATTTAGATTTTAATAACTCTAAAAATATTTGTTTAATTATTTAGATCTTTTAGAATGAAGAAATTACGAAGGTTTAACTATCTATAAAATATATAATATTGACATTAATGTTTCAGAATATAAAAAATATTAATTGTTCGTAAAGAATAAACAACATATTTTAGTGTATAATAATACCAAATATCATTAAAAATTAATGTTTGGATATATTTTTTATTCTAACGAAGTCATTAAAAATATTGTATATAAATGAAATAGCTTATTAGTAATGATAAAAATGTATTTATCATCGATATTTGGTGTAATTTTTAAAGCTATTTTAATTACGATTTATCTCGAATGAAGGAATCTCGTATTTCTAAGAGAAATAGTAAATAGATATTTCATTTCATTAATGAAAATATGTAGAGAAGACAATTTATAATTTATAATAGTGAAATTTCGTAGATAATGTACCAACGTTTCAAGGTGTTATCACATACCAGGATAGCGATACTAAAGGTATTTCTATCACAGTGACGTTATCTAGATGATATTCACTTCAAATTAAACAAAGTAGGTGATTAATATACCATTGAATTTGTTTAATCAAAATTACGAACTTCTTACCAAAATTCCGTTAGTGTCTATAAACGGTATGAAAAATAATAAAAATTAATATAAATATTTTTAATATAATATTATCTTTTAATTATCAATTTTATGAAAACGAATGTAGCTTTTTTGAAAACATTTTGGATTTATCAAATAATTTATTAATTATCATTATTTTCAATATCAAAAACAAATTAAGCAACGTAAACAAGTTATTATAATTGCAAATTTACAATTTGTTTATTAACTTATATTTAATATATTAATTATGTACATTACAAGTAAATAATTTCGAATACATAGTTACAATAATATTAAAAAATAATAAAATTTCAATCGATGTTATTTAATTCGGTTTTATGAAATAATCAATCGCATATATCGATCTAAAAAATGGATAATTAATACGCATGTAATTCTTATTACCTTAAAGGTTGACCGAAGCTGTTCCTTGCGATTGAATTTCATCCATTCGAGTACGAAAACTGTTTTACACCGTTACATTTGTGCTATCAATGTCATTAATTCGTAAGATAAAATTGAAAATCAGAACTAATCACATTTTTATAAATATATTTAGGATACGGTTCCGATCATAAAACCGTATACCAAAGCCGTATTTACCAAGAAAGGAAGAAGAAAAAAACGACTCCGCTCTTATAAGAACGACGATCGAAAGGTCGTCATCTCGCTTAATAAACGTTAAAGAATTTTCTCTCTTGGATTTGCTCGTGAATCTCGGGTAACCTCGTCGCAGAAAGCCGAAAACGCGCTCCGATCCCTCGACTCCGCGCCAACAAGTTCCCCTTTCAGCAAAACAGCCGGCAACTTTTGCTCAATTACGCCGACGCACGTGTCATCGCAGTTGTTCGGGGCGGCGGGGGAGTGGGATTAAAATGTAAAAAATGCCTCCCCAACGGAAGCAACGCCAGCAACGCCAGCAACGCCAGAAGCGCCAACAGCAGTCGCATCGCCTGAGGACGACAGGCCCGTTATTATCTCAATTCTCCGATTCTGCGCTCGAGTTTGGCTAATCGTATTTGCTTTGGCTCGGCGCCCCCGTCGAATTTCACCTGAGGCCACGCGATTAAGCGAACGAACGATGAATCACTTTTCTCCGCTCTTTCTTTCTTCCTTTCGACGATCCGAGATTTTTTACTTCTGGATTAGATTTAATACTCTGGTTAAGTTTATCCATGAATTTCATTACGAGTTTCCCTTCGATCGTACGATCCACTTTCGATAATCCGGACTTTGACATATCCATGGTTACTTAAGTATACAGTCTGGTATTAGCTTCGAACTTACACGAACAAACTTACCTCGATTGTATTTATATTCAACGTCTTTAATTTCTCGCGGACGATCGATCGTTGCTTTCTATAGGTAATTATCTATTTAAACGCTTCGCGTATAGTTGACGTTTCTGTCACGTAATTCGTATTTAAAAAATTAAAATATAGACGTTTTAAGAAACTCGTGCTCTTTGAATTCGCGCGAGATTTAAAAAATGTATTATTTGCGAGAAGACGCGAAATAGTTAACGAACCTATCGATAGTTTTAGATCGACTATTTCATATTTTTGCGATTCAGCTGTTCAGGTCGTATTTTAAGAGGGCATATTTTACACCTTCATCGTCAAGAACCAACGTACCAACATTCGTATCTAATCAAATACGAATACACTTTTTTATTTGTATATCTTACTTTAACGAATCAATAATTCCGAAACTACGCAGTGGAATAAGAAACGCGCCTCGACGCGATACACCGTCGATGACACTTTGGAGATTTCTCAAAAACTCGAGAACGCTGTTTTATTCTGTCAATTGCTCGATCTTGGCTTAAATTTGAAATTTGATCGGCATTTAAAGGGGAGTATTCCGGCGGTCGCGCGTCGCAGCGATTCGGTGAAATGAAAAATCGGCGCTGGTTCCCGAGATGCATCACCGACCTGAGGATACGATCGCACCCACCTCGTTACAAAAGCTATATCCTGGCAGGATATCGAGACGCCACTGGGGAACCACAATTTGGTCCCCACCATCGTAAGCTCCCCATGCATAATGCTTTTCGCAAGCAGCGGATATGGAAGCAAGAGTCCTCCGCATCTCTTTCATAAATCTGAGAGTGCACGGACTATTGTCTCCGCTTCCTTTGGAAGGACGGATTGCCGTAGGGAGAGAGACGATAGGAGGGCGGTAATATCGCATTATGCCACACGACTAATGGAGACGCTAATTCCATTTTCCACCCAACCCCGTCGCTGCGAGAACTATCCTCGTGCAACGGCGGGGCTCCGAGGGTGCAGATAGCGCCCGACGAGAGAGCGGAGGAGAATGCAGGAAGAATGGAAAACGGCGAAACGAGTAAGAGAGGTTGGATGTAGGTGAAATGCTACGCGGGTATGGGGGAATGGAGTTACGCGCGGGGGTCGGGTGAGAAGGTGGGGGGTTGATAATTATAAGGGAAAGAAAAGGACGAAGGAGCGTCGGTGATGATAATGTAAGGAAGAAGGATAATAATTGTAAGGGAGGGTATAAGAGGAAGAGGAACACCGATGATTAAGCGTAATGTAGGAGGAAAGGGGGAATAGGAGAGTAAGTGAAAAATATGAATGGAGATTTGAGTATGGCATTTGAATTTGAGAAAGAGAAAAATTAATGGATACTTTGTGCTTTCGAATATTATTCCTCGCATAGTTTTACGGTGCCGGGTACAATAAAATATTACCGTTTATGCAACCTATTATTTCCCAACGTCTCAATTATTAAGTATTGTACGCAAAAGTAGAGTGTAATTAAATTTTAAAACCTCCAACGTTCGGATTCGTTTGTCGAAATCACATTTTAGAATCCAATAAGCCAAGTAAATTTTTTCCAGTGGTTTCTTTATGCATTCCAAATTATTAAATATGGATGACCGATACGTCAGCATCGATCGAAAGTTTCTTTCAAAAATCCTAATTAACTTTTCGTTCTTTTGTACATTTTAAAAAGGTTTCGTAAATATTTTTAATATGAATAATCTAGAAATATTTTCCGATTAAATATTTATTTATAATTCGAATGATTACGAATAGTAGATAATAAATGTTTATTATATTGATAAATATTTTGATTTTTATTATAATTATGAAATAATCAGTGAATTAATTTATCGAAAATTTAAATCCATTTAATAAGAATAACGTTATAAATTTATCGCTTTTAATTCGATCGTTGATAATTTTAAAAATATAGAAAATCTCTTTGTTTAAAAAATTAATATATTAATATCCGTGCATACCTGATATCGTTTATAATATCGTATAAATATAAATACGTAAGAATTAATGTAATAAAAATTTAAAGAATAAATTTTTGGTAATCATGAAATAAAATTATGATAATAAATAAGAAACTAAAAGTATTAATATAGAATTTTTTTATATCAACATCTGTCGTATAAATTATATTTGAATTATTAATTCATAAAATTTAATATATAACGTTAAACGATACCGAGTTATAAAAAATAAAGAAAAGGTACTTTTTAAAGTCTTTTCTATTTTAAAAACTGTCCCGATATAATTATCACGAGCACACGCGTGTAATTCATTAAACTTGTCGAATAATTTGAAAATACAAACGATAAGTAGTATAAAAAAATAGATGTTCGGATCTTCAAGACTTCCGACCTTTCATCGATAACTCCAGATACAATTATGCTCAATAATGTAAATGCGATAACAAACGGACATAATAGACCTGATTATCCATTTATCTGGTTTCCGCGTGCGCGCGATGATATTAATGCACAGCCAATCCGAATAAGCTCGTACGATACCATAGCCCTTTTATTATCGCATCGATCGTAACTCAGTCATCGGGATCAGGAGGAATCGGCGAACTCGCGAAACGTCACCAGGATTCTATGAATTGCTCCAACTCGTATTTAAATGCGAGAATGTGTTCGAATAACGAATGGAATTCTAACGTAATCATGGCTTACGTGTAATTAGATTTAACGTTATAACCGATGGTGTTGGTGGAAAAATTTATGATTTGCCTTTTTATAAATTGTGCTATGAAATTATAGAGTTTTCGTTGTTTATTTTTGTAAAATTTCGAAAATTATGCAAAGTTGGATATTTTCCAAGTTAAATCAAATTTTATATTACAAAGTTAGGGTGCTGAATTTTTTAACTTTTATCGTTGTTCTTAAATCTTAATTTTATATTATACGAACGACTCGTTTGAATAATTAATTTGAATAATAATAGTAATTTATTATTAATAAAAAAAGTTACTAACTAATTAAAAATTGTAATCTATCTAGATTGTTATCAAAGTATTAAAGAATTATATATTTCATTAATTAATAATGTACCGAAAATGAATCGAACTTCAATTCTATCCCGTTTTGGTATCGTTATAAATATTATAATTCATATGAATATATATCGTATATTTATAGTATCTAGCTAATTTCAATATTACATATATGCTCTTGTTTTTTTACAGGTGAGTCTCTAAAACATCTAAACAATAAATCAACGTTATTGACGTATACATCGCAGTGAGTAATATTTACGTATTACGTATAAATGTAGTATATTTATAATACAATGAAAAAGTCGAGAGCCGTTTGAAAATTATTTAAGACTCGCTCCAACATCCTTATTATTACGGTCTTAAAAGTGAAAATCTCAACGAAGATTTGCATAAATTAAGCGAAATAAAGAAGAAAATATTTAAGCGCAAGAAAAATACCGAGAAATAAAAGATCGATAAAATCGTCGATGGGAAAGACGTGCAATTAAAAGAGGAGCGAGCAGAACGAAATAAATCGGTAAACGATTATAAATCAGAAAACTCGAAAACATAAAAAAAATAAAGAAAAATAAAAGTCGGTGCGAAAGGTAATCACGTAGAGCGTATCGCGAGGAAGCGTAGAAAAGCTGGCGAGACACGGGAAAAGAAGTTGGATTGGTCAGATCGGTCAATACGCGGCGGGAAAACGGTGTTTTATCGAGGGTTGGGGAAGGGGCTGAAAGAAAATCGTCGGTTATATAAAGAGCCGTAGGAAAGGTAAGCGAAGAGGGTTCGAAAGCACACTCGAGTTTGCCTCGATGGCTCGTCGCACGCGATACTCCGAGGCTTAAATTTTCCATAGGGCACGCGAACCTCGACGTCCGTTTCCCCTGCTCGACTCTCACCCTTGGATTACGACCGCTCGGAGACGTTTCCTTTACGCGTCTGGTCTTGGCTCCTTGTTCCGTCTTCGGTGCGTCTCGAGCTGGTGAATCCCGAGGTGTTGGACTCGACGCTAGCTCGGAGTCGACCAGCTCGTCTATCGGTCTCGAAGCTTCTTCGTCTTACCCGTCTCCCCCGTCTCCCCCGTCTCCCCCGTACCCCCCACCTAAATCCCAACCTTTCGGTATCGCGCTTTCTTCCCGTCCGCGTTTCTCTCGAGTACCCCGTAAATTAATGATCTCGAAAGCGGGCGAGCGAAGACACCCGGGAAACAGGAGAATGCACTCAGGATGCGACCACTGCGAAATCGGGGACTCCTAAGTCTCGGAAAGCTCGAGCGACTCGCCTCCCGCTAAGTCTGGCTTATCCGAGCGTCGGTTGCCCAACGAATATCCTATTATCCCGACCCTTAATGGAGCGTCGCCGACCGCCAATTTTTCCCGCGCGTGTACAACCCTCGCGAAATTCGACTCTGCGAGTTGGATGATATTTCGCGGATCGTTCGTTTTCGTTTCTGGAAAAGCAACAGCGTTGAGACAGAAAAAGCGACGAATCGCGATCGGATTCAAATTTCGAAGTATCCATTTTTTTAGGTTATATTCGTAGGGTCGTCGATGCGTTCGAAACGTACTTGTATAGATAAACGCGACCATCGACGACGAGAAAAAATAAAACGTCGAAGCGTTTGACTTTTCGACGTTTTTTATCTCGTTCGTTTCGATATTTTTTACCTTTTGTATTCGATCTTTTTCTCTCCGTGCTTACGTGCTTACTTTTCCCCAGCTATTCTTCCCTAATACGAAGAACTCGAGTGGTTTCGAGACGAGTATTTTGCATATGTAAACGTCCCCGCGCTCTAATTAATTCTTTCCTTACCAAAGTCCGGTTGAAAAACCGTTGGGTCGATTTTTTCTTTTACGGACTAATCTCTATTATGCATCTACAAAGGCTTGGCTCTTTGTACTCGGTAAGTTACAATGGAAATGAAAATTTTTAGCATCGTCGGTTCGGTAAATTTGCTTTTCGTCGATATTCTTTTCTTTCCTGATTTTCGTTCGATACGACAAATACGATACGATTCGACTCGAAAACATACGTAAACGTCTTTAATTCTCTGGGATTTTCTCTGGGGTTTTCTCTGGGGTTTTCTCTGGGGTTTTCTCTGGGATTTTTTCTGGGATTTCTATATATTTCTACGCATGCCTTCGACGTACGCAACCGAATCGGTAATAATGAAACGCAGCAAGGCGATAAAAAATTTTTATCCGAGCATAAAAAATATGACTAGACGAGACCAGCGAACTCGAAGTTCGGTTATGCAGAACTGCTTCTTCCACGGGTCACAAACTTCCTCCGCGTGACTTCTCGTGCCCCATTATTCCATCCCCGTTTCATCCCGTGTTGCCTAGAATTCGTCCGTTTCTCCCGCTGAGTATCCATGCGCTTTGTACGTCGGTAATCTGGCGAATTATATGACGGGGCTGCGTTATGGCAGCCAGAAATGTGCCCGAGCGCAGGAAAAATTGCTTTCCGATATTGGATTCGCATCTCGTCTCTAGGCTCGGTAAAGTGCATTTCGAATGGCGCGCCGACGTGACGGTAAGACGAAGAAGAATCTAATGCATCTTCCAGTGTTCGGCTTGATACGTGAAAAATGTAAGCTGCCGATCGCTCGCAGGGATTTTCGTATTTTGGAAAATTTGTTTTGCTGGTGTATCTTTACGAGAGGGGAACCTTTCGCGAGTACCTTTTCCTTTTAGGTTACGACTCCTCGGCTAAAATCAATGTTAGCTTTCGATATTTACACACTGTTCTTTCTTTCGAGAGAATCACACGCGGTTTTACATTATCCGGGAATTATTCGAGCTTTTTAAAAATTAGATTGATATTTAAAAGAAATTTCGTTGCTTGTTTTCAAAACTCGCGAGTATATTGTTCTAAACTTTTTAAACGACGACATTATTCATGTAAGATTAACGAACGTATTCTGATATGTAAATTCCGTATTAATTAAATACCATCAGGATCTCGTAAGTTAGTTACGTCATGAACGAAATAATACCTTTAATTTTCATTTTATATTAAAGATATTTAATAAAATGTCTTTAGTGCCCTTCGCGTTTCGTTTAATATTATTTTTTATATATTTATTTTTATGATTTTGTTTGATTTAATTACAATATTAGATTTGAAATTTCAATACCTCGTATTTATATAATTTAGTATACGTATTGCCTTTCCATTTCATTTTAACGAATATATTTTTTTGGTATTTTATAAATTATGTTGCAATATTTTCTTTAAATACAATTTGATACCTGACAAATGTTATCAAAAGTATTATTTCTTTAAAATTTTATAATTTACTAAAAAACTGGATAATTACTTATATTTGATATAACAATTTTAATTATTCCATTAATTTTCTTAATTCTATTTACTATTTTATCGTATATTTAAATGAATTTTTTATATTAAGAATTATATTATTGACAGAAAAGTCAATATAATTTTCCTAAAATTTCTACTTTTCTTGTCATTAGTAAATTTTCTATGAATTTTATATCATTTGCAAATGATACAACTTCAGCTGTATAATATTTAACAAAAATTTTTTATTGCACGAATAAGACAATCTATTAAAAATTGTCCGATATTAAAAAATTATCTTTCTCCGCTTTGCGACGATGATTATTAAATATTTGTATTAATTTCATTTACATTATACATCCCTTTTTAACTTCCTAAGTCATTGATGCACTGCCTCAGAAGTTCATTTTTTCTCGAATAACTATTCAACGATGTGATTCTTTATTGGATCCGTTCTTGACCTATTTTGACACTACGTATATTTCTAATCTTTAATATTTTCTGGTAGAAAGTTTATAAAGCTGTTTCACTTCGTTTTATTTTTTTTGTTATAATTTGAAATCATAATAATTATAAAATATAATAAAAAATTTTATAATTGGCAGAGAAACTTCAGAATTTAAAAAATCTAAAGTTATTTAGACACGTTTAATCGATTCGTTTATTTAAGTTTTATTATCGATAATTGTTGAAATCAGAGTATGAAATTTAATTACGGTTCTTCCACTCATTTTTACTCTAAATTTACTTATATATCTCTGATATTGTAATCTATTTATAAATATAATATTTAATTATTACATCATTATATCGTTAAGAAATATTTGAATTTTTTAAATCTCTTCCATTTCCTCCAAAATTATTTTGTATACTTTATCAGTTACAATTACTCAACATTTTTATAAAAATTGCCAACGAATCAATTTTCTTTTCTGTAGCTCCGTTACGTTACAATAAGATATTAAAAATGTATATTCATATCTATGGTTTCCTTATATTTATCGTATCAGTTATTATTACATATTCGCAACCGCTTATTTTTTTAATCGCGACTACTTTCATATTTAATAACGTACAATATCAAAAACTATGAATTCACGTAATAATTTCATCTCTGTATCGAATAATTTAAAAGAAACTTTGGTAAAACGAAGAAAATTTGTAATAAAATAACAACTTTATAAAACGAACGATGAAGTTTAAGAATAAAATTCAATAAGGAAAACTTTATACTATATTTCTTTTATTTTCAAGTAATTCTTTTTTCAGAAGTCCGATTAAATTTAACATTTATAGCATTTTAAACGAAGTTTTTTTAAAATTTCTGCCGTAAATTGAGAATTTTCGAATATTTAGAAAAAAAAATGAAAGAAAGTATTATTTTGATATTTGTATACGCTATCCGGTCGTATACTAGTATTTAGTCGTTACCAGTTCCGATAATAAAATATTCTTCGTTGGATACTCTTCGCGATTACAAAAGATCGTAAACTCGACGCATCCGAAATATCTCGAATATCGAAATATACGATATATATACTATTACTATTATATTAAAAAAATTAAAAATGCGTCTAAACGGATATTCGTAGAAGCTGTGGAAAAGGCAGGAGAAAGTTGTAAACGTATCGCAAGTTGGATTCTCGTCGCGTCCCTTTTCCCCTTCCCTCGTTCGCTCAACTTAACCGTCGGCCACTTGAGAAAGCGTTACCGGACTAACGGACTCATTCATTGCCCAGTTAAGTGACATTTTGCCCTGAATATTCATAGCCACTCTCCTCCCCCTTTGAAGTGCGTCTCGCTTTCGCTTCCTCCCGGGTAAGTCCGGGTAAATATCACTCGAAAAGTTAGCCGTGGTTTGCGCCCTTTCCCGTCCTTGGATGCGTGCGCCTCGCAGCTTCTCAAAGTGCTTTACGGAGTTTTCGGAGGCCCTCGCGAACGCGCACGTGTGGGTAAACGTCCGGCACGTTGGACGAAACCGCTTTTGCCAGTGGAAATCGAGGCGCGAGTCGCTTTTCCTTTAGCATCCCTCTCCTTTACTCCTCGGTGGTGGCGGGTGCTAACTTTTTCCTCGGTGTTCTTTTGCGGCTTTTGCTTTTCAACGACGAGGATGCGCGAATTACTGTGAATGTGAATTACTTTACTTTCCCCGTTCTCGATATTTATCGCGAGCCATTTATCAAAGCGAACTTCTAAACATCGGTCATTCGAAGCTCGATAAATGTCCACGTGCGTAATTTAACGCTCGGGGCATCGTTTTTTAACGCTCGTTCGAAAGTAGTAAAATTGCTAAATGACAAATATTATCCATCGATTATCCAGTAATCCATTCATAGTAATATTAATTTATAGAAAAAATTTTAACTTTCTTGTCATTTAAATTCTCGACCGAGATATCGGAAAGATTTCAATAATTTTCCTCGAAGTAAATACGAATAAACAATCGGATGTTTGCGAAATAATTTATCTTTTGAAAGGACGTTTTTGAAACTCGATGTACAGTTTTTGGAGTACTCGTGACAAAAGTGGTCGTTTCGAAAATTACGATCGACGAACGCGGGAATAAAATTTGCCCGTCGTTAGGGAAATATGATTGGAAAAGTGGAACGTAAAAGTTTGTCGCGATGTCATTCATATTTTTAATAGATCTTACTCACGATTCCCTACACCTCGCGAATACCCTACGAATATCTTATCGAAAAATGTGGAAGATGCATCGAATCGCGCGTCTAAACGTTGGAAGCCCATCGGAGAGCGAAACGCATCGCTCGATATTTCCAATTTTATTCCTCTTTGTAACAAAGATGTACGTAAAACGCAAGGATACGGAGGATCCGCACTCCACTTGGAGATATCCAAGAACGTCCGACGCGACGCGACTTTAGCACCGGAATAGCGGTACACGTTCCAACTTGTACAATTCCGTCGGTACCGTCTCCCTTTCTCTCTCCCGCCGGTCTTTGCCGCCGGTTCGCGTAATATTCCGTCTGTCAGTCGGTTAACTCCGTTCCTCTCTATAGACGAGCGGCGCTACTCGCGTGTCTGCTCTTCCTGACCTCCGCCCCTCTTCGGCCTCTATCTCTTTCTCCCCTCCTCGTTGCTCTTGTTGCTCTCGTTGCTCTCGTTGCTCTCGTTGCTCTCGTTGCTCTCGTTGCTCTCGTTGCTCTCGTTGCTCTCGTTGCTCTCGTTGCTCTCGTTGCTCTCGTTGCTCTCGTTGCTCTCGTTGCTCTCGTTGCTCTCGTTGCTCTCGTTGCTCCCCCCTATCTCACCTCTCGCCTCCGAGCGCGTAAACGTCCGTCCGTCCAAACTCGGCGGCGCCGACATTTGCATTTGACGTGCTCGAAGATCGGCGAAATTTCCCGTGAAATTACGTTATGCCGCTCCGGAATTTACTCTTGGAAAATATAAATAAAGGGCCCTTTTCGGCTCGAACGTCGTTTGTCTGTCTTTCGTTGGACTCGCAAATGTATAAGCGCTGGTGCTTTACGAGTGCAGCTGAGAAAGAGGTTAAGTAAGGTGCATTTAATGTTTGACTATTGTCTTTTATGTGGACCGTTTTGTTCTTCGTCGAGGACTCGAGCCGAGTTGAAGGTTGAACTGTAATTTTCAGACTGGCTCTGTTATTCTACCAAATTTACTATGTTTCTTGAGAATTTAAATATAAATTTACAATTTATGTTAAATAATTGAAACTAAATTTCGTTTGCTATGAATCTGAAAATAGTATAAAAGAAGCGCTAACGTTTGCTTCAACTTCATTTAACATTTTTGATTCAAATTTAAATTCAAATTTACCAGGAGAATTTTTAACGCGGAACTTTCGTGGAAAAAATTAAAAATTTACATTTTTAAAATGAATATTTTTTATCGTTTTATCGTCTCTCGATTTCGAAGAATTAAAATGTAACTTTGGCCGATCCGATAAGCATGGTTTTAATTTCATCCGCGTTCGGAGATAGAAAATGTATTTTATGGTTATGTATGTTATATTGTTTAAAAATGGTAGAGTATTCGAAACTTTTTAATTTTGAACGTTTAACGGTCTTAGCGAGAATAAATTATCGCAGCTTCGTTTCACTATTAAATATTTTAACTGAAATATATAAAAGACGCATAAACATTAACGATCCGAAAAATAAATTTCGTCCTCGCAGATCCAAAGCCGAAAGTGTAAGCAATCTCTTGAAATCGAGAAGTAATTGAGCTTAGAATTGAATTGTTAGCCCATCTTCCTCGAATCTTTCTTCCGTTCTAAAGTTCGAAGTCTGAAATTGAGTAGGTCACTGTCCGTGCAATCGTTGGACTCTATTACAAAAAGCAAGGACTGAATTCAATGCCTAGGATTAGATGATCTCCACCGTATAAGTTAAATACGCAAACATATATTACGGTAGTTTGAAATTCTTACGTGAAAGAGAACATTTATGTATCGAATAAATCATAAATTTGCTTCAAAATAAAATATATATTTTTCACTGTCATAGTTATTCGGTTGAACGGGTAAATTTTCTCTTTATAAAGTCTATAATGCATTTTTTAACTTCTTTGAATGTTTCGAGGTTATTGGAATGAATGACGTTGAGAAACCGAGTGTGACAAATAAATCATAGAGGTAGTAAACAGCCTATAGATCATATATCCTCCTTAGATATTTTCAGCACTGAAAACAAAATCGTGTGCCTAAGTCGTAAAATTTGAAAATATTCATTTTTATTTATAAATCATTTATATTTTTATGGTATTGTACATTTAAATTATCGTTAAAAGAAAATAAATTAAATTCATAGAAGTTTATCGTACGAAAACAAGAAGTTCATCGAATAACTTTGTTAAATTTACCTTTTTATTATTTTCAAAGTAATAATTGAAACTTAAATAATAAATAAAGGAAGAAATTTAAACAAGTAATTTTGAAAAAAAGTTATCATCGAGATTTTTTTTACAAGAGTGGAAAAATAAATTTCAGGCAACCATCGACATTTTAATGATTGACAACGTTATTATACAACAATTTTTTTTTATTAAAATACACGTTTTTGAATCGAACGACGTACAAAAGAATTTTTTATTCCATTCGTAAAACCATATTCTCTAGAAGTAGAAAAATCAATCTGTGTTCAAACGAATCGAGAGTTCGTACGTATACTCGAAAACAAGAAAAAAGTAAATAAAAATTACAAAGCTGAAAAACGAATGAATTTTTTTACGTAATTAATTAGATAAGAAAAAGCAAAGTTATCTATTTTTACACTCGTTCGATTTAACTTTATTCTCTAATAAAGAACGATGAAAATTCATCGTTCGAAAAGATATTTTTATACACTTTACGTTACAATTAATAAGTAACGACGACTTTTACGAATTTATAAGCAGCGTTAGCGGAATTTTTTCCGATATATACCAACGGTGAATGAAACACGGGTGATTATTTATCGAAAAACTTAGCTTTTCAATGAATACGAAATATATATTTTTTTGAATAAGAAATGTAAATGTAAGAAAAATACATTAATCTTATAAAATCGATGATTTATGGAATAAAATAAATAAATAATAGAACGTCAAAGAAAAAATTGAAAATGTAAAATCAAAGCCGGAAAGTCACTCCAGTATCAAGAGAACAATATCTTTCTCCCGAAGAGGAATCTAATACAATAAAGCTTGCTCCAAACAGAGTAAAAGCTCAAAAGGAGCGTAAGACGAGGAGAAGCTCGGGGATAAGGTAAGACTGGCGCGTTTCGCGGCGGCATATCAAAAGGGAGAAGTCACAGAAACTGAGAAGAGCAAGAGACATCCAGGAAACGTAATAGAACCGTCGTCGATGCGACAAGAATCCCGAGGATAGATAGGCGATGTAGGATATTTTGTTCGAGGGAGAAGGGGAAGGCCGACACTCCGAGATTTGGGGGATCGTAAAGTTCGCCGGTATCGCGGTGCTCCAAGCCTGAGACTGACTTTGTCTCTTGTCCTCCTCCTCGTCGTTCTCCTCCTCCATCTCCTCCTTCATCTCCTCCTCCATCTCGTCCTCCATCTCGTCCTCCATCTCCTCCTCAATCTCCTCCACCCCCGTACCGTTATTCCACTGTCGTTTCTCTCTTCGAACCGCGCAAAATTGGTTAGCGCGACTTTCGTTGTCTGCGATTACTCAGACGACACCGCCTAAGTCCAAATACGCTCACTTTGCTAACAAGATGGCGAATCGCTCCGAAAAAGCTCGACGTCGTTGAGTGCAGTAATGAGTTTATGCATAGCAACGCACGTGTGGATGTGTGCAGTCTAACCAATACAGTCGAAAGAGTCTCTCCGGTGTACGAAGCATTGTTTCAACCGAAATTAAGGAAATGGAGGGCAATCCGAGTAAACGTTGATTCGATTACTTTTCCATTGTTATAGATATTACATTTTGAAAAATCAGTCACTTTGTAGAACCTTTTAACGTACCGCAATCTCTTTAATCCACCGTATGAAAGTCTTTATGAAACGTTCGTTTGTACGCTTTTAAAAGATTACTAAATTACGCATTCTAAAGATTTTTCAAATAGCTATAACAATTGCGTAATTTTTGAAATAAAGTCCTTGAAAGTCTTTCGTGCTTGAATTACGAGTTCTCTCTAAAAAACTTGCAGTACTCGTAAACGTTACGATAAATTGATAATCTCTCTTAATTATAGGTTACGCTTTACAATAGTACTCGAGCGAAATATTTTTCAACTAAAGCAAAAATAAATTCCGTAACCGGGGCATAGAACACGGATTTGAATGCTAACACGCGTTCTTCCTCTCTCGCTCTCTCTCTCGCTCTCTCTCTCGCTCTCCCTCTACCTTTCTCATATCGTAGCGCTTCGAAATAGTTTCTTTTCTTTCTGCAACGCGAGGCGCTTTTGTTGCGGCGAATCATGCGCTCTGTACTCGCCTCTTTTTTCTGCTCCCTTTTATTGCGTTCACCGAAGCCTTTTATAATTAAAGTTTTTTGTCGGACGTGGTACTGTTTCACGATGCGTTCGGATGTAGAGAACTTTGGTTATTATTTCTTTCGGACACGGAGAGATAATACAAAGTTTGATAATTAAAATAAATACCAAAGGAATCTTTATAATTTCACCGTTATTCCGGATATTTTTAATTTTTCGTCCTAATACTCGTTCAAAATTTTTTAAGAATCTTTTTCCAAAACTCAGGGTATACGCATACGTATATCATAATTTTCTCACGTACCGAAATTTAAAAAAATATACATTCTTAAAGAAATAATTGGAGTGTACGCGAAGAACGATAGATCGAATCTATAAAAATAACGATATTTAAGTAATAAGGGTAGAAAAAGGTAAATGAATTTGGCAACGATGAAGGTAAAGAAAAAGCGAGAACCATTCGAACCGTACGAAGCCCGAAAAATATGGAATAAATAAAGCCTTGACGATAATTCAAACGAGACATCACACTTGAGAAAAGATCGGAAAAAAAGAAGTAAGAAAAGGCAATAATACAAGGGAAAAAGTGACGGACGCTCGCGCGAACTAGCGAAATAAACTACTCGAAGGAGAAGCAAAAAGGAATGAAGAGGAACTAACGCGTCGAGGGGAAAGCGAGGGCGAGTGAAAAATGAAGGAGCGACGGAAAAAAAGGTGGCGGGCAACACGCGCGACTGTGAGTCGAGGGTGAGGAAGGTTGAGGAAGGGCGAGGCGAAGGCGAGGAAGGGTACGGAGGGCGAGGTGAGGGCGAGGTGAGGGCGAGGCGAGGGCGAGGCGAGGGCGAGGAAGGGAGAGGAAAAGACGCCTCGACACAATACAGGCGCACGCGAGTACCTGCCAGAAAGGATATACATTCTGCATAATTTACGAAGGCGAAGTGAGTTTGCCGCGCGCGTCGCGCGTCTCTTCGCTCGCGAGCCGTGAGGGACGAGTGCGAAGAAGCGCGAGAACGAATGTTTTCCCATATCTCCTTATTTACGCATATTTTTATATCCCCTGGGCCGCGGGAGATTGCGAACTTCTCATTTTACTATTTCAATGAGGATGCGTCCTAGGATACGAGGAACTTACTATTTTCGCGCCTACTCTTCAAAATTGGGAACGCGTGATACGTCCTTCGAACTTCCGACCCAGTGATTTAAAATCCTCCCCCGAACTCTTCGGTCTTTTTAATAAATTATTTTATAAAATATATTATAAAAATATCTGGGATAGGAACGCCGTTACTGGTATCCAATATTTTATATTTTTTTAGAGCGATTGCCTCCATTTTTTTCGTTGCTCGCGATGAGACTATCCAAACATATTATCCAAATGTACTCGTTGATTTATTGTTGCAAACGTCAAAATACGCTGAATTTTAATGAATCTCTTTAAATTTTTCCACGTACCATGATCACATTTTTTATTCCACGCCTGTTACTCCTAGTTATCTCTGTAAGGAATACACATTTTTTAATAATAATAATAATAATGATGATAATAATGTTTAAAATTAGTTTTTAAATAAATGACATTCGATCTTACGTATTACTGGAAGTATTTACAGAGCAGAATATTATTTTATTTGGTTTGATACAAATGTATAGAATACCTATAAAATTTGTCTCGTTTCATACTCTGGGTTTGTTTTCAATTTCTGTAAGCGATACTTATTACGAAGGCTTATAATTTAATTTTATTAAAAATTTATAAAGTTAAAGTCCGGTGTATCGTCGTTAATTTTTAATTCGATGATAGTTTATTTCGACATTGAAACTTAACGCCGATCAAATTAAAGAACGTTCATCTTATGTATATAAATAAAAAAAATAATACTTACGTTAAACCACTTCTTACGGAAATTACGGAAACTCGTTACTCCGTTTCGAGTAAATATCAATTTTCAGAAAATAACTGTGGTTATTTCACGATATTTCACGTTCTCGACGAATGAATTCATCTCACGAGAGCACTACGATTCCTTTATCGAAGCCGAACGCGATTGCGTCGATCGGAATGTGCCAAAAGTGCATCTCTCGTCGTACCAATTCCGCGTAATTATGATTCAGTTCGCAATTTTTCGCCGAGGGATAGCGGAGCTCGATCGGCGGAATATTTTGGCTTCCTCGTGATTGCGATACGCCTTTGATATACGGCGGCATCTATGCCGAAATTTCGATCGAATAGATAGGCCTAGACTTCGTGGGAGTTTTGTGCGCGGGCAACTCGCGACAATCGGCGATAAATAGTCGTTCGACTTTTACTTTACTTTACGTTGATAGAGGGGTGTTCTTTTCGTATTTCTTGTTTTATCCGTGTTTTCTTTTTTTTAGATTTATAACCTCGTCGCTTTATTTTTTGCGGCGAAACTGTTTGCAGTTTTAAGGAAATGTGAAATATTAGGTTGATGTCAAATTGAGCGATTTGGAAGTTTACGAGAGGAAAAATTGTTGCGAAGTACTTTCGTGATAATTTATGGATCATTTATTCGCATTCTAGGATGTTTGATTTTTTTCGTTGCTGTTTTGTTTATATATTTTAGATTATAATTTATCTTGTAACGGTGCAAAAAGTTTGTATACGATTACTATACACCAAAATTTCGAAAAAATGTAAATTCATAACTTAAAAGGTATCAACTTATTGCGAAACATAATATTAAGAATCTTGTGATTTTATATATTTAATTTTCAATTTAATTCACAATGTACCTAATGTTTCTATAAAAGGTTTCTTTTATTATTTACGCTTATATTATTCTAGACCTTATTTGGGACAATGATGCAAATTTTAGCGATATACACTTATACCGTAAATATATATTAGTTGTATCGACATTGTATATCCAAACGATATTTTTAATTTGAATAACATTTCTATATTTGCATTATTTGAGTATATAAAATTGCGTTACTCCTCTTATGAAATCGATTAATTTTTCCTACAATTAATATAGAAAATATTATTTAGAATAATCTTCGTTGTTTATTAATAGAATTAAATGAGAAATATTTGAATATCAATTTTAGAACTTTCATTTTCTATTAAATATGTGACATATAATTAATTTTCTTTGACGTAGAACAAAAAAATGAAAGAAAATGATACGAAAAATATGAAATTTGAACATTGAAACATTATTTTAAATAAGTATTTTTTTGCATAAATAATATTTTTTACTTTCATAATTATTTTATTCATTAAATTCTATCTGTGTGTGTGTGTGTAAATGTAACTTTTTCCGATGCATGAAATATTACGATAACACAATTTCGTTGGATGTAACGAAGAATAATTATTATCGCAAGAAACTGCAGCGATAAATATTTTAGTTTATCGTAGCTTTTATAATTTTATAAAATGATAAAATTGAAACATACCTAAAATAATCTCCGTCTTTTGAATTTTTAAAGGATTTGAAAACACTTTTATTTTCTGTGACATTTATTAAAAATAACTTAAATTAATTTCTTTTTATAAAAGATACGATATAACAACGTTATAAGTTTTTATCCAATACAGATTGAAATTTTGCGAATTCCGTAAGAAAATTATCTCTTCAAGGATATATTATATATATTAATATAAGATCGAAATATAAAATAAAAATAATAACGGGGAAAGAATGAAGGAATCAACTGAAGTACTTTTCAAAATAAACAAACCACGATAATCACACGAATGATTTTGAAAGTCATTCAACCGAATGTAAGCACTATGCACAAATCATAACGCATTACTTTACCATCACAATGAAAAGCAATCCCGTTTGAAAAGCACAATCCGCACTTGACACGTTTCGGAGCGTTGCGTACTTTCTTCATAAATACGCCTCGAGATGGCGCATTTACATAAAAATCCGAAGCCTCGTTGAATTAAGGATAAAAGGCGGTCGCATAAAAAGAAACTTCTCGTTCTCTTTTATACGCATTTTCTAAGCCCATGGTGTGCGACTCCCTCGTCTATGTATTTATCTTGGAGGTCTGTACGGTGCGATACTAAATCTTTTGATTCTACTTTTTGGTGCGGGAGAAATTTTTAATCATTAAATTTTCAATTTTAAGTTAGACGAAAATTAACTATCCGCGTTAACTTTGCTTTAAACTGAAATTTTTTAAATTTTGTAAATATGCTAAAATCTTATTCACGATTTTAGACATTAATGCTACATTTCAGAAATAATTTTAAAATAATTTGTGGTGAAATTGTAAACTTTTTTCGTGCCAACTTATACTTCTGCTTGAAATTAAGCTTTTCCTTTTCTGCCGTAGTTCGTACGTTAAGGGATGAGTTTTTAAACACGTTTTAGTTTTTCCGAGGAACACCGATTTTTACCAGGTAAAAAAATTTAATTTATTCAATTTTCCGGCTATAGTATGCGTATGCGATGAAAACATATATATATATATATATATATATATATATTAATTAAAAATACAAGTATGCGATATCCGTAGTTAACGTTGAGTAAAAAATATCCTGTAAAAAAAGACTGATCATGAATTTTTATATTTACAATTTTGAAAAAGTTGTACATAAATTCTCGTGCAATGTAATTTAAATATTATTTAAAACACAACGTCGATTATACGATAATGTAAAATTTCTCGTCCGTATTAGGATAAAAAAACGTTGCATTTACAATGTAAACACACATCGATCATTACTTTACAAAAATTTCACGAATCTTTTTAAATTCTCAAAAAGTACTTACCGTACGAATACTCGTGGAAAAAAGCAATATCATCAGCCTTGAAAACCTTTTCTCCCCACAGTATTTTTGTATATACGCGTAAGACGCTTACTATGCGAAACGAAAAATGCAAAATGCATGATCCGCGTGTCGTTTCTTTCAAGCAGGACGGTCCTGAGTTTTCTACCTCTTCTCTTTCGGACCATCTTCCTTATAAACGTTCGCTAAAGTAAGTCATGACCCGTAGTTTACCGCTTATTTCACTTCACCAGAAAAGTTGATTCGGTCGAACGCGAACTTTGTTTACAATTGAGATTGAAATTTTTTTATTTATCCGAGTCCCTTGGCTTTAATTCAACTCAGCCAAACTTTGATTTTACTTTCGCGTTTACCGAGTCTTTTCGCTGTGAAGATACTCCAACTCGTTATATAAAGCGACTATTGTTCATCAAGCGTAAATAATCGAGTCGAAAGAAGTAAGCTTATTATTAAAAAACAAGTAGACTTTAGTTTTCAATTGCCAAATCTCTTTGTCCATTCTTAAGCGGAAAACACGTAGCTGCTGGAAAACTCAACTCTCGTAAAAAAGTACGGGAGTTAAAAGTTGTCATAAAAACAGTTGAAAATCTTCCAATGTCCTCGATACAATGAAATCGGTTGAACAAAGTTTTCCTTTCGTCTGTTTTATTATCGTCAACAAGCTCATACTTTGAAACTAGCAAACGTAAAATTAAGCACTTGGCAAGGCAGGTGCGAAGCGCATTCAGTAAAGTTTCCCTTTCACACACTTCGCGATATATCTCCTTTTCTTCGTCTGTAATCGTCCCGCCTTCCTTCTTTCGTGTTCCGTACATGACTGCCGCATACAAAGCGCGAATGTTCGAATCGGCTCGACACGGATTTAGCTTACTTTGCACTACCTGACATTAAATTTCCACATTCCCTGGTAATTCTGGGCGAAAGCTGCTGGTAATAGACGTGACTTTATGCTAATGGTATCGATGAAAGTGATTTTGAATCGCCTTGCAATTTGGAAGTTTCTACTATCTCTTTTCTAAATACATTTGCCAGAAATTTATTTATAAACAATTCGTTTCATTTCCCTTACTCTTAATTACATCTTTCGAAAGAGCGCTATTCAATATTATACCAACATACATGATCGAATACAAACATACAAATTTTTATTTTCTTTAAATTAATTAATGCGTAATATTCATATTTATAACGAAATGTTACTCTTTAACGTGAATTTATATCGATACATTAAAAAATCTTATGCGTTTGAATATTTAATACATTACTTTATCTCATTTCTGCTTTATTTGATATTCGGTAGTATAACAATTATGTAACTTATATAAAATAAACAACCGCATACTAAATATTTTCTGAATCGACATTATTCGTTATATTATGCAGATAAATATTTAGAAATTTAAATTCCTAAAATTATATTTTAATGAATATTTTTTTGCATAAATATATTTGAATCATGCTATCTTTTTTGTAAACAATTTAATTTACATTTGATTTGCAAAAATAACAATGTTGCATTGAATTGTATATAAAAGCTTACTCGAACCGAAACTTATATGAATATTTAAACGTTTATCTTCGCGTCCTAAGAATATAAAATATTTTTAAATAATTAGTCGAAAAATTATTAAAAATTTTTATTCTTGATCGTAAAATATCTCGTAAACAGATAATATACAAAACGTGTTTAGCTTTTTTTCTTCTCTACCTCTCAATTTTTTTTCGATATAAATTTGTATTATATTGGTATAAATGCAAGACTTACGATAATTTTTTATTGAGTTATATTAAGAAACATTGTGCTTGCTAATAAATGGATATTAATTCTTATAATTTCATAAAAAGTTACTTTATTGACATTAATAAACACGAATAAAAGTTATTTTCGAATATTTTATCGTAATACTAAAAAGTTTTAAAATCTTTATAAGTTTAAATGAAATTACGTTGAAATTAGATTTAATTTATTCATTCATTATAATTCATGTAAAAGGTTGATTAAAGTATCCGTAAAATATGTAATAAGAAGATATTCTAAAAATAGAATTTATATTAATTGTAAATTTATGTAATTTTCTAACTTCCATGAACTCTATTACGTCACAGTTGAAAGATTATTTCATCCCTTGTCACGACAATTCGATCAACTCAAGCACCGTTTATCTCGATCCGCAAACAAAGTTAAGACACTCGAATCCGGAATTTCAATTGAAATACAAGACTTCGGGAAAAACGTATTGTCCTCGTAACGCAAGACAAAGTCACGTTCGTGTATTTGCTGTTCATGCGATACATCGAAATTGAGGATAAATCATTAAAGTCCAGATTACCGACGGTGTCCAGTTAAATTAAATGCGTGACTATCAGCCAAGTGTTACAAGTAAATTTAAAGAATTTAAATCTCGAGTATTTTCAGGATCGCTATTTTATTTGATTTTTTCTACTTTCTTTCGTTTGAGATAATTAACCAGCATAATGGTCTAAAAATAAAAATAACTTCGTTATCTCGAAGATTGTAATAATTAATATAATCATTTTCGATTTATAACCGCGGTTACACAAAAATATGAACTTTTTGTTCAAAATTTTATAGACATATTTTTTCTTTATTCGATCACTGTTTTATAACGTGATATTTTTTTCGTTAAAATTACCGTCTGTTTTTGTGGATTGTATAAAATTTATTTAAAAAACTTCCTTTACAAAATAATTTTTTTTAATTTAGAAAAAAGTTGCGAAGACTAGATTTAAATTTTATATTTTTGTACGATACATACGATCATATTTTGCACGATAAATAATATCGTATTCTTATCGTTTATTTATAAACCACGCGTTTTTCAAAATTATACTTATTAATATCCAAGTGTAGATGTAAATCGTATGCAATACTTTATCTACATTTAACTTGGTTTACACCTATTTCATTTGAGGCATCATAGTTACTTAACGTACTTGCTGAAAGTGTCCAACTATTATAGTTGAACGCTGGAATTAAGCACTTTGAATATCTTGGAGTAAAGTCATCCGAAACTTAAATGTAATTGTGCTCTGCGTGGATATTTAAGATAATTACTTCTCCTAAGCGAATTTCTAAAAATAAAACCTTTCATCCCTAGCACTAATTATTTTCAAGACTATAATTCATCCTACGTTTGATCTTCGAACGTTAATCATTATTTATTTATTTATTGGGATAGTCGGAATGTTATTTTTATTTGTCATTTTATTCGTAAATTGAACGTTTATAAATCTTAAATTCTCAACTATTAATTATAGTCGATAAAAGCAATACGTTATCCACGAGTAACTCGTCGTTTCTTAGTTTCTTAATCGAAATTAGTGCTCAATGCATTAGAAAAATCGTAGACTCGAGGCAGAAATTCTCCGCTTTAACTTTTGCAGTCCTCCTCTTTTTCCAGAGTTATATAATCAGCCTCGTCGAAGGCGAAAAATGCTGTGGTCGCGCCCTTGTGTACCGAAGTAGAACGCATTCATCACGACACCCCAGTAATGTTTGACTCTCTCGCAGGAGGAAACGTGGCGCGACGTCTTCTTTATGTAGGAAACGCTTTTTTCCCTATAACATGGCCAATTAAAAGTACCGACTACTTCGTTAAGAGTTATGTTTTTTTTCATCCGTGCACCAATAAATACTATGCAATGTCATCTAATTATATATTTGTTATCGAGCGATTCGTTGCAAAGAAAATATCGGCACATTATATCGATTAAAAAGGGATCGATCGTATGGAATTTGTCGTAAGGTTGTACAACTTTTATCGCGTATGTACGTAAGTTTTGTTGATATCCACTAGGATAATAACGAACGCAAAACGCGGTTGGAGGCATAAATATAAATTACGTTAAGTCTGTTTGCATTTTTCTTTGCATTGCATACATTATTTATATATTTACGCATTCGAAATTCGCCATCCCCTTTGAAAACACGTTACGCTTTGCGCACAAAAAAGCACATAAAAAAAAACTCGGCAAAATCTGCGGGTACCTGTCGAGGTATCGCAAAATGGCCGATACGATGAATCACGAGTCACAATGATAAACTTGATCTTAAATTTCTGGCGGATTACCCGTGGTTAATTCCTATCAACGATTTCTTTCGCCCTTTCGTTTGGGGTCGGTTAATTTTACTTCTTTTATTTACATACTATTACGATTTATTTCCAACCAAGCAAACGGATATTGTTCAACTATCGCGAATCATCGTTAGGATTTTGGCTTAATATCTCTTTAAACTTTACCAATGAGAAAATACAAAGTATTATGTTTTATTTTAGCTCATTTTACAATATTTTTTTATCTTTTTCTCATTTAATATCTTTATATTTTTTAATTCTGCTGATTAATGGTAATTTAATGAATAAATTAATTGCTTAATTTTTTAATAAATTACTTTAAACTCAAATTTAATCATTTGAAAATACTAAATCTAAAACGATATTTCAGTTATATTTTGTAGTTCAAGTTGATCGATATATTATTGTTTTTTTAACATCTTCTTTTCCTTGTACGTAATTTAACTAAAAATATATTATTAACTTAATCGAGAAATTTACGTAAATTAATCTCGTTAAGCGAACGGCACTTGCGTTTTGTTATTAGGTTACGTATGTAATGAGTCTGATTATACAAAAAAACTGTAATGCAACAACCGACGGAAGAAAATAAAAAGAGTTCATCTTAATAGCGGGAAACCAACGTTTCGTACTTGTTTCTAAACAAGCGAACAGAGACGAAACAGTCAAATAGACCCGTGTGACAAGAAAATCCTGAATCTCCGAACTCCACCGACGAATAAATGAGCTTTTTTGCTTCGGCGACTAGACGCTATATATATATATATATATATATATATATACACATAGGTAAGGGTAGCATTGACTCGCATTAGATTGTTTCGGTGTTGTATATCAGCCCCAAGAGGAAGCGAATCGGTCGAATTCGCTCGTTATTCGAAGAGAGCTTTCTCACGTTCCTGCAATTTTCATCTTCTACTCCACTGTCTTTGGTACTTCGTTTTCTCTGTAAGTTACTAATTCCTGCGCCTCCGAGTCTGCGTGTTCTTTCTTTTTAGCTTTTCTATGATTTCTCTTTTACGTAAGCTGATTTTTTATGTAAAAATGCTAAATGCGGTGATACGACTACAGAAAGGACGCAAATTGATTTATGTCTTTAAAATTTGTAATTGTTCTTCAAGAAATTTAAAATTATATCGTACGAAATAGTTTAATGTAAATACCAAATTTAATTCAATTCAATCTCTTTTAAAAAATTTCTGACATTTTTGCATCTAATTCGATCCGCAAGGTCTATCGATACTACAACGAAGAATAAATCTTAATTTACGTGATTTATCATCTTATAGCGAACAACTAATAATTAATTTCATTACTTTTATCGCGAGCTTTAAATTTTTATTCGTATAATAAGGATTCTATGATTGTGGAATTTAAATTAAATTTATAGATAGAATAGATACGTTGATGTTTTTATCAACGACAAATTTAACAGATTAATTTATATTCGTTAAAACGTAAACATAAAAGACATAAATACGACGAATACAAAAAAGCATAATTTTTTTACGTTAGGTTACCTTTTGGATAAAAAACGAAAAAATTTATAGCTTCGGTTAGCAACTTCTTTCGCCCGAGAAAGGAATATATTATGTACAAGTAAGTCGAGTAACTCCAATTTCCAATAAAAATTATTTCAAAGTAAAGGTCTCGAAAAAATCATTCACTTTACGTATAAAATAATCGATGCGCCTTCCGCGATAAATCAGTATCGAATGATAATAAACTCGTACAACGACTGGAAACGAACAAAAGAGTCTCGCGCACAATACAAATATACGGAATTAAAAAACGATTGTTTTCTAATTGGCGTATCTACGTCTAAACGAGTATCCGTCGCAACTCGGAACCGACGTCTCGCCACTCGCGATTCGCTACTCGCGATTCGCTACTCGCTCTTCCACCCCCGAGCGATTTCGCGTCTCTAATTCTTCCGATTCAGCCACGCAATTCCCAGCCCTCGGGGCGTAATTATTTCGAGATATACCGGCCCTCGAAAGCACGTACACATCGCCGAAAGGAAAAAAAGAAAGCAGAAAGGATCGTAGCGGGGACGTAAAGCAGATTAATTCGCCGAGGGAATGTTTTCCCGAATAGGAGAGGCCGAGCCACGTCCTATGTACGTGTGTTCTTGCGTCGACCGAGAGGCGCGCCGAATCTAATGCGCCTGGAGAGTTGCATTTTCGCGTGGTTTTTGCGCTCGTGCTCTTTTTTCCTGGCCCGTTCGTTGCCTTCTTTTTTACCGTTACACTTTAGTCGTGCGCGGAGATTAAACATTCGAGCGAAACCTTCGCCGCCGGCGCCGGAGACTGCGAAAAAATTTCGTCCAACCGCGGCTTCTTGCGAGCGCGTAATCCGAAAGATTACCTGGAAAATTCAGAGAATTGAAAAGAAGTTTTCCGGTGGTAACGAACTTGAGCGACCGCTTAAGTTATTGCTGCCGGACTCTTTATTCTCCTCTTTAGCTCCTCCTCCTCCTCATCCTCCTCCACCCAACCCTTACGTCCGATCGCTTTACTCGAATTTAGTCAGCCGAGCGTTTTTTAGATCCATCCAAAAATATCCGTCTCTTGTAATTATCGACGGTATTAAGATTTCACGCAGCTGGTTTTGAAAGAGAAAACACCGTTTTTCGAAGATTTTCATCGAAGGTAGTTCGATAGGATTACTAAAAATACGAGAAACGATCGCTTGCTTCGGTATAATTTACTTCTTTTATGCCTCGCGATATTAGAAAAATCATCCACTAAATTATCCAAAGTATTAATATAAATCAAAGCACGATACAAAATTTTAAGCTTATATTTTCGCGACTCGTAAAAAATTATGTTGCAAGAATACTTGGAAAGTGCGCTAAATTTTGAGGCGTAAACTTAATAGCGAGGCAAGACCGGAACGCGACGTCGACTTTAGATTTTCATTTATGAGCTTACCTTCTCGCTTAATTCTACTCGCGCTACCAGAGTCATGTTCCACAAATATAAAAGCGAGACTCGATATCGCTCGGGCGAACGAAAAAAAAAAAAACAAACGCTCGTGCAAACAATTTATCCACGAGAGTCGGAAAGACGTGTTTGCACTTATGTTTTTCTACTTTGAATTATATGGGCTTATGCTCCTGGTCGAGGTGAGTAAATCGACGGAATTCTCTTTTTAACTTGGAGGAGGCGTATTTTATATCGCGCGAGTGCGAGTGTCGCGAAGATAACGGCTCGAGAGTAAATCAAAAAGTGTAGAGGTATTGGTTGCCTTGTTCTTAAACCGGAAGATGTATATACATCGAAGCTCGACTTGCTTACTCAGCATTCGAATAGCGATTATTTCTGAAACTCTTCCGTGTTCCGTAAATTGCTTAAATATACATCGATAGCCAACATCGTTGTAGCTGAGACCTTTAGGAATAGCGATTGATAATGTATTCTTAGTTTTAATTCCAATTACATCTATAAAAATTGTTATTTTTGATAAATGAAATAAACGATAATTCGATATTATCCAGACAAAGAAAAATCGATAAAATATATAAAAATTATTTTCCGCGATATTTTAAATTAAAACTTCTTATACGACAATTATATTGTATTTATTTTACGAGCGTGTTGAAAAATTATATTTCATTTATCGATTCAACGTAATACATTGTAAGATTTTTCAGAAATCGATTCGGTATCGAAGTATTAAAAAATCGTAAAGGATATTATAAAATGATAAATATAAGTATTTAAATACAAATATAAATTAAGACAAATATAAATCGTAAATGATAAATATAAGTATTTAAAAATATTTTTTAAATTACAGTTATACAACCATTTCAATCTTTAAAACTTTAGATTATATTTTAATTATATTATTATTCGTTTTAAGTTAGGCTCAACGCTTTTCAATACGACAAAAATAATAATTAAAAAATTTAATAATCTTTAACTTTATTGTTTTTTATACGAAGGACGCAAAGTATCGTCGGTTTAAAGTAAAATGTTAAGTATCGAAATAACGTAAAAATTGATTACATAGGTCTTCTATAAATTTTTATAAATACCGTAAACTTGACGAACGGTTCTATGTATATCGTAACATCGCAACGATAACTTAATTTATATCTCGATAAATCGATTCGAATCGAATGGTAAGAACGAGAGATCCATGTATTTTGCCTCCAATGTAAACACATTAGTATATATATATATATAAATAAGCCTTCCAATGCCAACAGTTCAAGAGATAACCCTAATTTTTACCGTTAATTGAACTATATCGGCTAATTTACCCTCGTAAATTTACGTATGCTTATATAGCTACACAAAAAATACGAACAAAGTGGAAAAATAAATAGAAACGGAAAGAAGCGGAAAAAGTGGTAGTCGAAAATTATTATAAAGAAGTAAAATTGTGCGAACACGGCTAAATTTTTCTTATTTGCACCTTTATACAATTAATTATAATTGTACGTAAAATTATTTTTATACGTAAAGACAAAGCATTTCGATTTTAACGCCACAAAAAATATTTACGATGCGCAGATAAACGGATTACCGGTATTTGTACAGATGCACAATTTGAGAATATGCATTATTAAAATAAATACGTCTCGCGTATTCGGCATTGGTCGTTTACCCACGGCATAGTGTCCGCGAATTCAGGCCCAGAAAATGAGAAAGAAGAACGAAAGCATTTTGGAAAAAGGGAAGCGGACGATACATTTTCCATCGCTAAACTAATTTCTCAAAGCGATTAAACGCTACCGCGAACGCTTTCAATCTTGAAAAAAGGAAAGCGCAGGAATCCCGACCGGTACATTTCGCGGGAACAAAAAAGTGGAAGAAAAATGCTCGGATGTACGGAAGCCCAGTCGGAGCTCGCGTTCGTACCAGAAGAGGCTTTTCGATCCTGCCGACGCGACCTTAGGGAGGAAAGGGCAGACGCGCTATCGGAGATGGAGCTCGTTTCTTCCGTTTTACGGTTTTAATAAATCTTCGGTCTGGGGTAATTCGCGGCGCGCGTATCGTGCATTAAACTCTCTTCTCCCTCCTCTACCTTCTCTACCTTTGCTTCTTTCCTTCCATTTCCAAATTAGCGGCGTTGGCACGCGAGTTTTTATCACCTAAAATACAAGAAAATTCGTTTGCATCGACGAATATTCAGCGTTACGTCGTGTATCTCTTGGAGGCATCGAATATTCGCGTTTAGGATCGAGCAAAGACTTCTCGAAGTTTAATTGGGAATCGTAGTGGAGTCGTAAGATGCACGACCTAAAAAAATACAGATCGGATCCGAGTTATTAAGGAATATACAAAAATAAATGGCAATATCGATTTCTTACGAGAGCAAAGGAAAACTTCCTTAGAGTCTTAAGACAACTATTGACTCGATCCCTTTTAGGCACGCACCGAAATAGTTAGAAAAAACAATAAGGGTTCCATTTCGATGGATCATAGGGTCGGAATTTTTGTAGATAAATTCGAGCCTCGGCAATTAAGCACCTAAGTTAAATTCGTAGGTCCGGACATCGGAGAAAAGTTGGCACCGGAGTCCCCAACTAAACCAGACACGTCCGCCGTTCTTTCGATATCTTTGCTGGCTTCTCTCTCGGTCCATGAACCCGCTCACGTACGACGTACTTTGGCAATTAAGCGCCCGACTACTCCTCCTCTTTGTTTATTCCTTTATTTGTCCCCAGCGTTCGTGTCTGCTCTTAATTCGGCAGAATAAAGTGTAAGTAGATAACCTCCGCCCCTTCCGAGCGTTTTCACGGACTGTCGGTCAGAGCGAACGCGACGCAACGGAGCTCGGACGTAGGATTTTCTTGGGGTGAGGGCACGAAAGACGAAGAACCGGACGATGGCCTTGGGTTTATCGGGATTTGTCGAGTCGATGATTCGGAATTTTGCGCGACCTTAAATTCCCCTCTGCTATTACTTTTGCTGCCGCTTTGTTGTATTCGATGGGAGTCGATGTAGACTTCGCGTAGGAGTTCGGATTATAAGTGTCGAGAATTTACTGGAACCTACGCCGACGGATTTCGGTATGAATCAAGGGGAAAAATTCATTTTATCTTTACGTTTATCTTAATTTTGAATCGGAGTTTACTCCACAATATTGCGCGCGTGTTCCAAGATTTTTCGTATGCGCGGAAGGGAAACGGAGAGAGGGAGGGCGAGAGAGACAGAGAGACAAAGACAGAGATACAACGACACATTAAACGATTATATTAAAGTTTCAAAGAGCAAACTGTACCCTCGGTATACGTTACAAATATATTTAATAGATATTAACAAAATTAAACTAACAAAATTAAACGGCTTATTTGCATTTCATTTTCACTTTAAAATGTTTTAATCGACTAGAATGTTAAAATATGCACGAATAAAGTTTTGCTTTTATATATATATATATATATATGTAATTTAAGCAATCGCACGTATAATTGACTCTAGTAATAAGGATATTACCTCCATTATAATATAAATACGTTGTTATTATAAACTATTGTTTTAAACCTCGTATATATTAGTTATAAAAGCGAAAAATGTAATATTCTACCTACTTATTAAAATTTTTCTTTACTTAAATTATATTAGAAAATCATTTACAAACATTGGATTTTTAAATTTTGTTGCGATATTAAGTTATCGAAGAACAGAATTTATTTGAAATTAATTGAACGTATATTTTTAATTAAAGTTAAGAATTTTACCGTAAACAATACTATAAATAAGGTAAATATTTTTTCAAAACAAAGTACGAATATCGGTTCGTTCGAAATAAATTTCGATTTTATTTTATAAACGAACGATTAAAGTTCGAACTTGAAACATTAATAAAAATAAAATAGCTAAGCATTTATCAAAAGAGTATGTTTCTTTGTTTATTTTTTTCTTTATTTATTTTGTTTCTATGTTTATTTGGTTATTATAAATAACGTAACGAATTGGCAATTTTTGATACGTAATGCCTTATCCATAAAGACTTACACGGAACCGAAAGAAATTGGATAATCGTTAATTGATTAAATTTGCCGATTAAAGAATTTTTCGTCAACGTAAGGGTAACCGATCCAACGATCGATTTTTAACGTCCTATACTTTAGATATCAGAACTCGAACGAAAGCGCACAATTTTTCTAATTCCATCGAACTTATTTTGGAAGGGACGCGACGATATATAACCGTAAAAATAAGCCAGCGAGCGAACGCAGTTAAGAAAAAGGGCAGGGAGCAGAGTTGTTTAAAACCCCAGTAAAATCAACGTGTGCTCAACTTGGAATACTCGATAGACGAAATCAAAGCAAAAAAGCGAAAAAGCGAAAAAACGAAAAAACGAAAAAGCGCGCGACGCGCGGAAGTAAAATTTGTTCGCAAGGCACCGGGACGACTTCGCCGACTTCGCCGACTTCTCGACCGCGACGTAAGAAGGACGTCGATGTGCGGAGCGACGCCGACGTCGCCGCCGCGACAACTTTTTCCCGCGTCCGATCGCCCGAGTCGTCGAAAGAGATTTGGAGCGCGGCCAGGATCCCAAATTCCCGGACTCCGCGTCACAAGCCATTGCGCACACCGGATCGCGGCTCCTCCTAATGCTCGTCCCCGCGTTGGAGAGACCGAGGGAGAGACCGAGAGAAACACCGAGAGAAACACCGAAAGGGACGAGAGGAATTGCCGGCGGGTGCGGCATTTTTCATCCGGCCCTTACTCATCCCTCCCTTTCTACCCCTGGCTGTCCACTTCGTCTTCCGGCGCCGTTTTATCCGTTTGCGCCGCGCTCATGTTGATTACTGTAATATGATTTTTCAGCTCGAGGAAGAGGACCGTTTTCGATTGCTCCTATCTTTGTTTGCAACATTCGCATTTCGAGCTGCAGTAATTTCTAGATATTTTCATCGTTTAACCTTTTCTATGCTTAATATAACTTGGCAATAGTTTCGTTTCATCGACGAATAGAATGACGAAATCCCGTTTCTTTCTTTCTTATTTTTTATAAGACCTCGGGTATCATCGACGAAGAAATACAAATGTACACCCAAGTTTTAACCGAGAATGGTTTAAATCCTTTTATGGTATTTCTCTTAACGTAGTTGCGTAATTGTCAGTGTACAACAATTTCACGAACAAAGTCAAATTTGTTGCAATTTATTCGTTATTAATTTATGCCTTTTATGATTCAACTTTCGACTCGGTTGAATTGCGTACCTACGTAATCGTAAACAAATCTGTATTATAAACTATGCTAGATATTCATTTATACATTCAAATTTAACTATTGTTATTTCATAAACGTGTACTGATACTTTTTTTATTTTTTTCAGGTAAGTAAACTTATTTCTTCGCGCATCTTTCGATAGAACAGTTTGTAAGTAATTAAAACTTTTATAGCAATCTTAGAATTAAAACGAATAATTTAATCTTCTCAGTTATGTCGAATAGTGGAAAACGAATAGAACATCGATAATTTGGTTTTATATACTCCAAATTTCCATCTATAAAATAAAAATGAATTTATTTAATTTTCATGGAATTTTAAAGATTTCATTTTAATTCACACTTATTGAAATTCATAGCGAAAAGTTAATTAATTCTGAAAATTTTAGTAACTTCGTAAGTTCGAAAATTTAATGAGTATTAAAATAAGAGTTCATAGGTGAAAAATAATATAGATATGGAGTCGTAAAGAAACGGAAAAACAATAATTCACATACATTAATTATTGTATTAAAATACTTATACTTCTTATATTGAAAATAATATGTGAAAATAACTGGAAATATAATATTATATTTGGATATAAAGTTTACGTTTATTTGGATAATTATTTTGTTTAATCTTTGATACATTTGAATAAATTTTCATAAAAAATGAAACAAATTACCGGTCACTTGAAAACTCAAAATACTATATTTAATTTTTAATACGACTACCATCGTTCGTTGCAAAGATCTAATATTCATATTACGTATATAATACCATTTATTAAAATAATTAATTTAATTATGAAATTAATTAGTTGTAAAATAATCGAGTCGCAGATTGAAAATGCGAGATATAAAATACTAATTACCGCCTCATTAATATTTCAGTTTATAATAACATTAAAATAAAATATTAGCAAAGGTCGATATTTTTTAATTATTTCATTTCTGCATTTCTTTTATAGCCTTCGACAGAGTAAAATTAAAAATTATCCGTAATAAATATCCGATCGAATACCGTCACGTTACATAAATTATAATAAAAATTAAATTAATCGTATACTTGAAAGTAAAATATTGTCCCGACATGAAACTGACTCACCGAACAATAAAATAATTCTTCCATTCGTTTTGCAAACTATATAAAAAGAAAACAATTTCCCAAACGATTTTACATTATGTCGAACGGTAGAGGTGGTGACAAAAAAGTTCCGATTCAATCGTGCCATGATAATAAACGTAATACCAACCCTCGACGGTATCAATTTCCCCCACTCCCAGGCTCCGGGAGTTTCTCGCTCCGACTACATCTATTTCTCGTGCTTCTTTTCTTTCTTCCGAGCGTGTTATCTTAAGCACTATTCGAGTCCGCGAATCGACGCAACCTATCCCTGAAGTACCCGCGTTTCTCCCGCAATAGTTATTATCTCGATTTTACCGCTGTGTACGGACGCTTCATTCTCTGGATATGCAATAAAGACTTGGAAATCTTAGCATTCTACATCAAGTCTGGTAAATGTATTTGCTCGTTTGGGTTATTGAAAAATTGATAGAGCTGGATAAAAGATGAATAAGGAAAAAAGATGAATAAATATAAGAAACGAGGGAAAGAGAAAGTATGCGAGTAAGAGGGTGAAGAAACAGAAAGGGAAATCGGTTTATGAATTTTTTTCAATAGTGACTAGAAGGAAGTACCAAATCTTTGATATATCATATCTATGACTCTATACTATTCTATGTTTCCTTAAAGTTTCTTTTCGACGTAAAAAACTACTTTTTATTCATATTTTTTATTATACTAGGGTTTTAGTATCGACAAAGACTCTATCGAAATAAATATTTAAATAATAAATTCAATTAAAAATTAGAATTATTTTATAATCTTAAATATTTTATATTTGATTGATTAAAATATATACGTAAAATTATAAGCAGTTAATAAAATATTTTTCTTGCAATAATCATTATACCGAAAAAATTCACGAATCAGTCTATTTACTGTAAATGTTCCGGTATCTACGTAAAATTTATCTTATGAATTATTTTTCATCGACACGATGATTCGTAGTTACTTATTATTTTTTTTTTAATTTATCAAATATTATTGTAATACAATTATACGCTATAGCATAACGCGAATATGCGTGTATTATATATTTTTTTATAATGTAATAGAATAACGTCCGTGTAAAATAATTTAAATTAATATTCGATAATATAAATATTACGATATTTAACGCATAAATTAGTATAATAAAAATTAAAGGTGACCAGGAAAAACAATGTTTCTTAATGGAATATTATTATTAACGATAGTTGGCAAATCGAAATACGACTTCTTTCGCTTTAAAGTTTGTAATTCAAATATATAATTTTGCACAGTGAATTTAAATCGAAAAATAAAAAATTAATCCCATTTAAGAACTAATATTTATTTTAATATTTGGATAAATAGATTTGCAACGAGCTAATCCGTTTATATACCGATACGTACACGCGTATCGGTAAATTAAAAATTAATTTGAAGTCGAGTTTACCCGTTGAATCGTAGAACCGGCACGAAAGATTACGATGAACCGTCCTCGTATAATATTTGGAATTACAATAATATCTCCGACGAACCTTTCGTCACATTAAATTCTATTTACGCGCGAATAACTATTATTCGAAATTTCAGTTTATTACTCAAAAATCCCTAGCGACGTCGAAGATTATAGAGGAAGCCACTCGACACACCTGGTCTCGAATATATCGCGTCCTTCGGATGGAGAGATGGAGAGCATTGAATTCTGTGGTCACGGATTCATCGGGCACATACGTAGTATCGACAGAACGCTTGGGTCATGGAGTGGGGCTGCATCGTAAGTACCGAGGAGGCACGTAACTCCCGATGAAACGCCCGATGTTTCGAGGTAGAGACTACTTCGCAGTACCGAACCTCCGGTCCACTCGCAATCTCGCCTCGCGAACTCGTCCGTCCTAAACACCATTGATGGAGCTCCATTACTTACCTCGAGGGTTAGTCGAGGTCTGTTCCGGCGATTCGCTTTCTTTTTACTTCCTCTTTGTAGTTTTATTTCTCTGCCCGTTCTTCGTCTCTATGGTTATGTATAATGCAGCCTCAAACTTACATTTGCAATACAATGAGAGAAACCGAGAGGATCGATCCTAGTCGATGTCTAGATTCTATTTGCAACTTCGGCCAAGCTATTCAGCGGTTGGTCTCGAACTCGATCGAGAGTATTGTTTTCTTTGATTCGAGCTGCTGCTAGAAATTTCTCTCGCTTCGATCTTGTCGGAAGCCAACTTATCGTAAATACCTATTCAATGATTAATATACTTTAAAATCTATCTTACCATTCGTTGGATTGGATTGGCTCTACTACTTACGTGTCTCTGACGTTTTAGTATGCGTAACGCATACCAAAAAAATAAGCTTAAACAAAGTATGCGTAATAAAGTTGTAAAAAAATTATATCAACGTTATTAAACGAACGCTATTTTAATAAGCTTACATTAACCTAAATTAACGTATATATATACACATCCAAAATCTTAATAGTATGTAGTCTTCGCGAATGTTTAACTTAAATTCTGTTTCGGAATACTAAGTAGAAAACTCGAGTATATATAATACTGTTCCATTGTACGAAACTACGTGTCGTAGTAACTACGTAAAATATTATTAATAAAAAGATAAAATTAACTTAAAAAAAAAACGCAATTTTTTGAAATTTTTACTATATAAATGAGAGCACGACTAATAAAAAGGAAAGATCGAGTCTCGGAAAAAATCTAGATAAAGATTTGCCTCTAGCTAATTTTCAAGCCAAATGAAAGTCCGACAAATTCTCATTTTATGCGAGGAAGCTCACTTTATTTGGGTTTGAGATAAAGGTCATTCACCCGAAGTTTCTAGATCCTTATCTTCGTGGATTCTTGATTCGAATTTTTGTTTCTCTTCTATATATTTATCACTTTCTTTCCTCGGTCTTCTGTTACTGTATAACAGTACTTTTCTGAAATACGATATCGTAGCTTTCTTTTATTCGGCTTGTATTTATTTAAAATATTGTGGTTTATACGCACAGACTATACGAAATATATTGCCATGTTGAAAGTCGAAGGGCACGATATGCAGTATTTTCTTAAAATCGGTAGATATAGATATAATTTTAAAAATTTCACCAAAACGATAACGTGTATTCCTTGTAAACAAAGATTCCTAGACCTTTGCTCTTTTAAGAATATAAATATAAATTACATAATAGGCGATAAAATGAACCCGTTTTTAAAGTGTAGGAAAGTTCCTAAATCAATATACTTAGGTTCTCGTTCGGTTTACGCAAACTTATCGAACATTTGTTATCGTTCTCGTTAATAAAAGCCTTACGTATACTTGCGTGGATTATTTGTCGCATTTTCTAAAAATAATCGCCATTCTTAAATAATAAACGCGATAATTTGCATCTTCACCTTTCTCCATTTCTCCATCCTTTAATGACCTTGGAAAAACTCTGAGCGAACTTTTGTTTGATTACTCGCCTCGTTCCACCTTAAACCTACGAGGGGTACGGATTCGCCGAATAAGAGTCCCTAGCATTAGCCACGCGAGATTCGAGAGTCGCATCGGTTCGGCGAACGGAGACTACCGAAAAGCTTCTCATCCGGCAAATATTACACCTTCCGCGCGAGACAAATGGCTTCGGGATTGACTGACCGACTCGATCGGGGCTAACGTCCTCCGAAGATCAACGCGACCCTCGCACTTTTAAAGTCTCGTTCTACTGATTTGTCGACTTTGATTCTTTATATTAAATAATCTTTTGAGCTTTCGCACACATTTTTCCAATCGACCTTTTCCTCTATTTTTTTATTTGGCGCGAAAACTGTGCGACGTACGAAAATATCTACGTGTTCCTGTTTGGATCGTTCGCGAGTAGCGGATCTTTTTAAAGTTGTCTATATTATCGAGTAATCGATGATCATCGAGGATATAATAATTTTGAACTTTTGAAAAATTTGTAAATTCGCGAACAAACATCTCAAAAGTACGGCGGTAACGATCGAAACGATCGAAGAACTCGTCCTGTTTGAATTTCAGCAAAAATATAATACACGGACCTTAATTACGATTAACTTTAAATGCTTTACTTTACAAAGTATAGATAATTTATAAAATACATCAAAAAACATGGTTAAATGTAAGAACGTTTTATCCTTGCTTGAAAACAGTCGGAAAACTTAAGATATTTTAGGTAAAGCCGAAACGTTACGATCGAAACTACTTTACTTGTAATATACTCTACTTTGGAATCACTCATAAACATGTATGTGTATTATCAAACGTAGAATTTGAAAACATTTCTATATTTTAAAAAGTTTCAAAAATTTTACCGTACGATTTACGAATTATGTATTCGAATGGAATTCGATTTTACAAATATTTATAAGTTTATTTGTTGAAAACAAAGTATCAGCCTTTTGTTATATTATATTCGGAGAAAACAAGATTATGCCGTGGTAAAAAGCAATTCTCGTAAGTTCAAAGAAAAATATGAAAAATACAATAAAACTTAAATTCAAATGAATATGATAAACCCGTAAAAAAGAAATAAAAATGATCTCCAAGCTTTTCACTTATTTTTAATGAAAAACTTGTATAATAAAAACTCGAACGAGCGCGTAAGCTTGTCCAAAAGTTGCTCCAAACTTCTGGATTTCAACAAATTCGAAAAACAGCTCCACCACCAACAAAATCTCAGCCTCCTTGGAACAAGGAGAAAGAAGACAAGGGGGAGGTTATGTACCCGGCTTTGCAAATGAAATTTAGTAGCCCAGGGGCGAGAATCGTAATACTTCGGCCGTCGTCACGAGAAAAAGGGATTGCCATCCTTCCCACCGCCCACCCCCTACCCCCTACCCCCTACCCCCTACCCCCTACCGCCTACCCCCCGCCGTCGGAGTCACGTTCGCACGCTGCGATTTGCTTGTCCCAAGTTTCGTTAGTGCGGTGGCGGCCGCGGGCCTTTTAAGACACTTCGGTGAGCCCTAAAAACGGAAGTGTGGGTATAGACTTACATTTCCATGACGACCGAGGAATACCGTTAATTATTTCAAGGACTCGTAAAAATCGTTCCATCGGTTTCTAAGCGTAAAGCTTATTTTTCGGTACTCGCTTTGTATCATGCCTCGTTAAAATGAAGATAATTTTATAAAGGAAGAAAACCATAAAGCGATAAAGCTGCATCAAAGTCGTCGGGACAATTTTAGTTTACGCGGTGCGCTTTCGAAGCGTCCGAGATCGCAAAAATTAATGCATTTGAAAATGTATACGATGCACTGGAAGACCTTCGCGAATTGTAGAATATATCGAAATTATTCTTTCTCTACGCGTAGCAAAGGAATCGTACAACCCTTCGCGTCAAATTCAAAATCATTCTCATTCGAAACCATCCGAGTTAAAATTATCGTAATACTAAATATGTCAGACTAGTCAATCTCGTGCTCCGAAGATTAATACGATACGATATAAATTCTATCTTTGAGCTCATCCTTTTCTCGCATGAAATAAAACTTTTTGTCGAAAATATCAATCGAAATAGAAGCTTTGTGTATCTTTTTTGTGAACGATGTGCACATGGCCTTTTCGATTCACCCCCGAGGCAAAGACCCATAAGCGCTCGAGAAATTTACAATTTTCACCCTCGTGCGTCTCTTACTCTCCACGTGTGCGCCCACACGAGTCCGTTCTTTCGATTCCTTTCCCTCTTGAAAAATATCTACCATCGGTCTCTTCCTTTATATGAAGAAAAATATGAATACCCCCTTCCCGGGCAACGTTCGAACTTAAATCGAACGAAAAATATATACAAATAGGTTCGAAGAAATTCGTTTAATAATAATAAGAATATTTGCCACGATTTTACATTTTACCTTATTTTATATTATACATTATACGTAAATCTAAAAAACGCGACAAATTACGGATTCGATAATTAATTCGTGGAATTTTATGGAATTAACATGAAATAAAAATATTAAAAAGCGGCTTTGTGAATTTATAGAGTAAATTTAGTTGACGAAACCATGTTAAAAAATTATAAAGCTGTGTAGAGTGTGGTTACTTCGATTCGAAAAACACATTAAAATAAAAAATTATCTCAAATCTCGACATCGGTAATAATACAAACTAGTTGCTGAATGATCGTAAAATTATGATCTTTGCGCTTCGATTCGAAGTTACATTTTGGAAAGGATCATCGGTCAAAGACTCCGTCGCCGTTAAAAAGTTGCGAAACATATAATTAATTTGTAATCAAAGCCGGTCTCTGCAAAATTTAAAGTGTAAGATACAAGACGAGTATAATACATATGAAATTTTTCTCGCGACAAAACATTCGTTACTAAGAACGGTAAAATTTCGTTTGACAAGTTTTATCACTCGGTTATACACCTTCAAAGAAAGAGAATTTAACTACGCTCTTCGCGTAATTTTCTTGGGCACAAACGAAAAGGGAAACTTGCAAACGAAAAAGAGATACGCTGGACATAACGAGGAAACCGTAACTCGGTCTTCTCTCATAATTTCTGCTCGACGAATCTCTCGCTCGCTCAAAGACGTAATAACCCGACGAGGAACGAAGTGCTTTGATAACTTATGTTTGTGCTCGCCCCATTTCAAGTGCACATACGGTGACAGAGAGAAACGCAATCCCTACGGGGTAAAAAGAAACGCAAAATGCGGAAAGAGATTGAAGATCACAGAGACGAGTGTACGCGTGATACTTTTTGGATTTGTGGCTCGTGTGCATTCGATAAAAGGGTTGTAAGTTTGGGGAAATTTTTCGAGCGTGTGCACAAGCACGAGGAAGGATTTTTCACGGAAGGACTTCGATATGTTGAATTTACCGTAAAATTAAAGAGGTTCACCCCCGATATACATTCTGCATTATACACGACCGATCATTTTCGTTAAATAAAGAAGAAAATACGAAGAAAATACGAAGAAAATACGAAGAAAATACGAAGAAAATACGAGCTTCGTTCCTCTCTATCATCTTTCTCTATTTTATAGGTATCGAATGCAATTTCGTCGTTCGGTTATTAGTTTTATTACCATTTTTAAATACATCGATATTCCTAGGAGACATAATTTATTAGTTTCAAGAAAATATTCTTGTTAAACGTAATATCAAACTTAAAAGAATTCAAACTTTTTTAATTCCATCAATTAATAAGTTATAACGAAGTTCTAATTTTTTTTTAGTAAATATTCGTCGATTCAATTTTAAAATAATTAAAATATCGAGAAGAATGAACTCTTGATTCGGAAATTTTAAAAAGTGTAAAACATTGTTAAATTTATACTTAAAAAATATTATAATTTTATATATATGCGTGGATACATGTACATGGCCAAAGAACTGAAACGAAAAAAAAGAAAAATTTTTAAAATATATTTTCTCGCGTTGAATGTAGAAAAATTTTCTTACACGAGTTAGATAAATAAAATTTTCAAACTTTTCGGTTCATTATAGAAGTCAAGTAAATAGCGAACAAAATTTTCGTAAGAATTGAAGTTTCTTCAAAACTACTAACAAAGAAGACAAAGTTATAATATATATCGGGGTTGCTTCAAAATACAAAGTTATTAACTTTCCGGCTTATGACTCCATTTACTCTTTTTTATCTAAGTCTTTGTGACAAATTTGAAAACTATTTAGATAAATATTTAGATGAACATTTAGATAAAATACATACGCAATTTACGACCAAAACGTATTTACGAAATTCTGTTTCGAACCGTTTATTCGCGACCACGGAAAATTATAGATGTTTCTCAACTCGTGATAATATAAGATAACTTGATAGATAAGAATCTGTTTATTTTATAAAAAATATACGATCGTTCGAATACACTTGCCACGGCACAAATAAATACTCGAATCTCTTAAAAAGAAGTAAATTATAAGCTAAATTATAGTAATTGCTTCTAAAGAATTAAATATAAATCAATGGTACCTCGAGGAGTGATGGAATCCACGATTCACGTATAGCTAAATGATAGAGCGATTGTAAATATACTTACAAGCGTGAGTACCTTACGATAGCTCTCGAGAAAGAGAAGTAAAATAGATCGGCAATGATGAGACGCGTGATCACGTCCGAAAGAGACAAAACACTGGGGCAACCCTAATATCCATGGATAATGGGAGGAGTGGTCGAGTTACCGACAAGCCAAATAAAAAAGATACATCGCATAATTTTTTCCCCTTCCTTGGATGACAATCCCAGCGGATCGGTCTCCCCAAACTGAGTGTCATCGTCCTTCGAAGCGTCCCCGTGGACGACGGCGCACGTCTGTTTGTCCACGTCGGTCTCTTCAACCTCTTCCCCTCTCAGCTTCCATGTATATATTCATGTGTATGCCCAGGACCGGTCTCCCTCGTTCCTCCCGTGTCAGTTTCTAGCGCATGTTTACTCTGCTCGCCCAGGCGTGCCTCCAACTAAACTAACCTCTCCGCCGCCATGTCTGGACCATCCCAGCGTATCCCATATAGCGTTGCCACGAGATCGGAGGGAGGATGAGAATGAGGATGAGGATGCGCCGCGTCTTTCCGAGGTGAGAGGATGGATCCCCGCATTCCACGGCTGTTCTCGACGTTTCGGGCATTCGGCCCGGAAAATTCTCGAGACCCGCGTCCAAGCCCAGCCTTTTCGAGAAAATCCTATTCCGCTAATGCTATTGACATAATCTATTGATTTTGCCAAGAAATTTTAACCGACATGCAAAGGTGTCTTCTCCGATAGAAAACAAACTTTTATCTACACCTTTGTCAATGTATGACTTTCGAATCTACCCCAGTCGATGCTTACATTTATCCGACGATGTTTACACCCAAACTTTCCAGATTTTATTACGAGAATAGTTTCTGACGATGACCGTCTTCGATCGCATTTACTTTAAACTTGTTCTCGATTTACTATTAACAAGACGCAGGCTTCCGAGATACTTCCAAATTTTAACGAAATACGTTCTAAACGACCTCGTATCGATATTATTTACGCATTATACGCAAAAGTATTATGTATTACTATTCTCTACTATGTCAAGTATATCAACGTTATTCTTTTCATCCTTATTGTTGTCATAATTAATTTTTAAGGATAAAATTTTCCATGGTAGAACTTTCAATTTTGTGATTAACGATAATACAGTTTATCGCTGTAAATAATATTAACGAACTAAGAAAGTTTATAACGCATAGATTTGTTTTCTACGTACATATCGCAAAAAACGTTGTAGGTAAATTAAAATAATGAAATTATATCGCGTTAAAACGATCGTTATTTCTTACTTTTTGTCATCACCTGCCCGTTATTTATCAAATTGTAAATTCTCTTACACCGATGCTCGATGTAATACATATCTTCTAATTTATAGGCGTGAAATATAAATTTTTAGTCGTAGTCTTATTCGAATAAACTTTGAATATATTACGAAGGCGTAACGTTTATTTTGTACGCAATTGATATCCGAATGATATTTTTTTCAATTTATTTCCACCGCACCAAACTTATTAAAGATCTATCGATGAAATTTACCTAATTACGACGATAATCGAATTCATTATTTGAAATAATATTTTATGGAATTGCAGAATAATCGGTATAGTAGTTATCGATAAATCTTAAAATAGAAGAAAACATTCGTTGCAAAAAGAGGAAAATGCCAAAGGAATGAAAAATGAGTTTAATCGCATAAAACGTGACAAATCAGCAAACTCGATAAGCAGAAAAGGGCTATAAAACGGAGAAAAAGGTAAAGGCACACAAATTTAAAGAAGTCATTAATATCGGCAGAAAATTAAAACAGAATATATAAAGGGAAGTTACGGAACGAAGCGACATCGAATATAAGAAGCAAAGGAAAACGAAGCCTGAAAAAGAAGAGGAAGAAAAAGAGTCTGGAACCGAAACTGGTAAAGTATACGCGTATGCGGGAATGAGACGAAGAAACGGATGGTCGACTGAAGGAAGGTAAATAAAAGGCCATTCCGATTGGGTGATCAATTACATCCAGTCTGCATTATTCATAGTACTTGGTACGGGCCTGTGAAAAGCTCTGCCTTTCCTCCATTTCCTCCCTCTCCGCGACATCGGCCTTAGCCTTACACACCGAATCAAACCAAATTCATCCTCGAGATCGCGATAGAGAAGGGATGAAATGTATGTAGACATGTATGTAGACTAGTAAAGGCAAAGAAAGAGACTACTAGATTACATGGAGTAAAAGAGAAAGAAGGCACCGCGGGTTCGTTACAATTTTAAAAACGTCATTTCGAATACCTTTTATTCCAGTCGTTGTTTAATGGAATGAGAACTCAATTTCGAATAATAAAAAGTTCAGCATTTAATTTGTATCAAACGCGTATTGAACTTTACGAATATTCCTTTTCGCGCGTATACGTATATTAGACGCGATTTAATTTATAAAAAAAGTATCATTTTTTTACTACTTATTCTTTTGTAAATAATTTAGTCGTGACATAACATTCAATCTAAAAATGAACTCAATTCCTTTAAAATGTTAAACGCCAAATATTGTGTAAATTTTGTCATTTAAGGCTTATATTTTTTGACACTTGTAAACGAAATCCATTTATAGAAAATTGAATGCAATGAGAATTAATTTATTTTTGATTATTAATAACGACAGATTGTAATTGGCCAAATTTATTTTGAATAAAATGAAAAATATGTACGATTCTACGTGACATACGTAATATATTTGTATTTATTTATAGCGAGTCAAAAGAATGAGAAAGCGCATTGTAATAAGCACTGAAGAGAAATCATGTAAAGTGAAAAAGGAAAGAAAAATAGGAGAGTAAAAAGCGATAAAGAGAAAAATTACTATAGTACATTTGCAAGGGAAATCAGTGAAGGGCTGCAGTTCGACATTCCTTGGAGAGAAGAAAGGTAGAAACAGAATTAGGGATAGGACAAGAGAAAAGAAGAGAAAGATGGAGAGAAAGATAGAAAGAAAGATAGTGATACAGTCTACATTCCAGACGTACTCGTGGTTTATTGGAGTAATTTAAAAAATTAACTAGAGAGTTAGACCGTATGCTTTCTTCCCTACTTAAGCTCTCTTATATATATATATATATATATATATATATATGAGTTTCGATTCTACCCAATGCAATAATTTAGCTTCGTTTTCAACGATTTTGTTTCATTTACACTCGAATAGAGAATCTGTAATTTTTATTAAAAATTCTTAACTTGATTCGACAAGTTAATTTTCCTATGTTCTATTTTACAATTTATATAATCATTTAGTAATTCGCTTCGTACCATAAGTTTACAAAAGTAATCGTTACTTTTAAATATTATTAATAATATCATGATTCGTCGTTTAAAAGACGAAATAATTGAAATTATGAACGATCGGTGTAGCAATATGAAAAAACAATTTATAGAAATGTGGAATTTTTTAATTTTTCATTTCTACAAATTTTTGATTAAATTTTTGAAAAGAATTCTGATATTTCTCGGAAAAAATAAATGAAATTGAAAATATGCAAAATTCTTTCTAATATATACATATGTATATATAAAATAATAGCTGTTTTATTATTAATAATTTTTACGTGTTTATTTTAGAGATTTTTATTATTTGATTTATTATGACCATTTCATGAATTTTAATTATAATACGCGATGAATAAAACTTAATTAATTCAAATTAATTAGATTTTCATATATTCCGAATATAAATTTAAATAAAAAATAATTTATTTTATATTCTTTTATATTTAAGCTTATATATTTTTGGAATAAAATATTAAATATAATTTTACTAAATTTTTATGGAAGTATTAGTTTTTAATATAAAATATATGCGCGGAAAGATGTTGAAAATGAATTATCGACTCGAATAATAAACAAAACTTGAAAAGATAAAAGCATCCCAAGGGACGAATTTTGAAAAATTCTGTATACACATTCTTTATTATTTTTAATATTTAATTACTAAATGGAGTAAAATTTGAAAAATATTTGTCCATTCGTAGAAACGTTTGTTTATCCTGTGAAATTTATTTTAATCCATCTTTAAATTTTATTATTATTTTGAAAATACTGTTATTCATTAAGGAAGTTACGAGGAGAAAAATATTCTACAACTGTCAGACCAATCATGGACATTATTACTATAATTTGAAGTAACGTAGAAAACACGAAAAAACGCCTTAAAAACGAGAGAAAAAGTTTGAGTAACGCGTACACTCGGGGAAAATATCATTCACATTTTAATTGCCCGCGAGTTGTTATTTGCTAGCAAAATTCCCAGTGGCGTATTTTCTCAGGACTGTTATACCAAGCGGAAGAAAAAGAGAGAAAGCGAAGTAAGCCAGGGTAAAGAAAGCAAAAGACAGAGAGAGGAAATTGCTCAGGACTAGCGTGACCTTATATACCTTCGGGAAATTGCTCACTGCCGTCGGTGTCGTTCTTCTCTGAATCTGCATACGGGTGGAGGCGGCAGAAGATGGAAGGTGAGACGGGAAAAAATGAGACTGAGAACGAGATAGAAATATCGGGAACTTCGCGAACAAACTAATGGAGTCCGAAAAATATAGTCGAACCTCCGTACGAGAAGCAAACTTTTTTTCTCTGCCCTCGTTATAAATAGATTTCTACCTTCGTTTTAACTTTCTCTATCTTCTTTTAATAGATTTTCTAGTTAACATTGTAAAATTTGTTTTGCTTCCACGACTTCTTGCATTTTTTATATATAATTTTTATACCGAAGAAGTAACTATAAATACGTATATTGTTGTAAAAATATTTTTTCCCTTGGATATAAATACTTATTCGCGAAGTATCGGTATTTTATAATAGCAAGTTTTATGACAGGATACATATATATCGTTAGAAATAACTAAACACTAATTTCATGCATAATTTATAAATTCTATAATAATGAATGTAATGGATTCTTAAACTAAGTAAATATATTTAATTTTATATTTCTGTTTCTCGCCTTCTTTCCATTCGTTCTCCTTCATTCCTATTTTAAATGTATTTACTCGTAGTACATTTTATGCTCATCGTTACAATTTAGTGAGTATATTATATAGAATTCACGTTTAGCATAATATGTTTAGCAAAATAAATTATAATGTATATCGTCTAATGAATTTTCGATACTCCGATAATTATATTAGCAATTTTATCCTCGTTAGAAGAACTCTTCTTACAAACTTTGAATTCGCAAGAATTTAATCAAGACTATTTATTCTTCGATCATTAGTTAAAATAGTTCAAGATTTTAGGTAAGTAGTAAAAAATATATCGACTTGTAGATCTTATAATTTGCATTCGTATAGACTATTAAAACTAATACAAGGAAAGTATATAAAATAGTTCGTACTTGGACGAAATATTTTTCTTAAAATTGAAACATAATATATACGTAAACGATATATTAAGGAGTACATATATTCAAATTGAAGTATACTTAAATAAACATAGGCTTCTGGGTTCTCTCATATTTTAGTAATACAGGCTAATACGTTTTCTAGTACATTGTCTTTCCATCAAAACAAGGAACTCAACTTAAAACTCAATCACATCGTTTTCTTAACTCTTATGACATCACTGGAAAGTGTATTCGACTCTATCACGGCAAGGAACGAAAGACTTCTTTCTTGTAACTCGGATTTTCTAAAAAATTTCAAACTACGAGTCTTGTCTCTCGTAAAATTTCTAACATAATAACCTAGTTCGGATCCTTGCGATCTTTCGAAAATAAAGTGCAAAAACTTGAGCGAAAGTAGCCGAAGGACGCAACGTTCGAAAGGGGATGCATTTTTAGTGTCACACGTAAACTCATTTCTTCGCGTGTCGGGTCATCTATCAGACACCTTTATTAAATTTCAGTGTTAGTCTATTTCCTTCCTTCCTTCACTCCTTCCTTCCTTCCTTCCTTCCTTCCTTCCTTCCTTCCTTCCTTCCTCCCTCCCTTCCTTCGTTCCATCATTTATTCGCTTTTTTTTTACTTCCTATTTTCCTTCATTCTTTTCTCGTCAAGATAGTGATAAAAAAGAACGTTCGAATTGCAACGCAGGAGGTTAATAACTTTTAACCAACCGAGACATTCCTATGAGTTTCCACAGACCTATCAAAGGTGAAAAAGAACGCATGCAAGTTTCGACAGTGGATAGACCAACGACTTTTCTAGTCGAAGCGAATATCCTCTGGGAATCACTTTATATCCGATTCTTCAAGCGAATATTTTCGAGATAAATGTTGCATAAAAACTTTTATTCTTGTATTTATATTGTATTTCAGTTTTTGTAGGAAGAAATAGTTTCTTGTATTATATAAAATTGTATCGTTTAGTAGGATAATTAACAGAAAAAATATACATATGTATAATCGACGAAATTTATCTAGATTAAAAAATATTTAACGACGCTTCTAAAATATTTTCCACCATAATAATAAAAATTTGCTACCGAAATAAATAATAAATCGGTATTTCTATTATTAAACGTTATGTAAACGGTAATTTTTTAAATGTGGAATATATTAATAATTAAAAACCGTAACATATTTGATTACAACGCTTCCGTATAAAACTTCATTTATCAAAAATGGTAATGAACTTTTCATAAATTAAAGTACCTATTCTATTATTTATAACCAAATGAATTATTTTTAAATTAATGTAAAATAAAGTTAAATATTGCGTAATTAAAAATTGGAAACGATATTTAGCTTCTATTCCTTTAGCTATTTTGTAATTAATACTTATAAATAAGTAAGATGTAATAATTTCATTTTATTATTACACGGGTCGAGATACCCTGTATTTTATGAATCCATTAGCTCTAAGGACATTATATTTTTCCGGAATTTTAATTAAATTGGTCGTATCGCTATAGCTTAAAAACCTCTCAATATTATTAAATGAAAAAGCGTAATAATTAATATATTAAGCGCCTATGAATAAGTTAGCTAATTCAAATAATGGGCAGGAGTAGTTTGGCTAGTGATCCTTAAAAAAGGAATAAACGGGAAAAGACGTGGCGAGAGGGAGCGAGAGGGAGCGAGAGGGAGCGAGAGGGAGAGAGGAATACACGAAGAAAGAGAAGTTGACGAGTAGCAAGCAAGAACCTCGACGAAGATAATGCAGTTATTCCGTGCTTGGGCAGCGGTAATTGGTTGCGGCACGGTTGTGTACGCAGACATCGAGCCTCGCCTCTTTCGGCCCGTTATATGATGTCGGCCTCAGCCAATTTCTCAGTCACGAGGTTAATGGCTACTTTCACCAGCCCTAGAAATAATCCCCACTTTTTACCCTTCGCGGTTCAAGCACCGCAAAATTCGATAATGCGAAGCGCACCTAGCGAATGCCTAAAAGCCTTATTGGCAGGTTCTTTCCGTAAGCGGTGAGAAAAGGCAGACGGACAAGTACAAGAAGTTAGAGAGAGAGAGGATCATTTATCTAGTATAAACGCCAGGGTAGATAGACTCTTACGTTCTTACCAATATTATATTATACTCTGAAGTTTGAAATTCAACCGATACACCAACCTTTCAAATTTTGCAATAAATAAACTTCCGAACTTAAAGAGATTAAAATATAACATTTGTCTCCTAGTAATTCGAATCTCAATTATATTTAAGTCCGTTATTGAAATTCTAAATTACGGGTATAATAGCACCGATGATTAATATTAATATTATAAATTTTTTCTTTGTTTCGACGTCCCTCGAGTGTTATTCTGATTACTTTGATTCCTGTCCTTGGAAGAAACACAAAAGTAATTCGTGCAATTCGATTTCAATTATGTCTTTACCTTCGTTGTGAAACTTACTACGTCCAACATATAAATTAATTTATAGTTAAATATTTATAATCACCTAAACATTGAATCAAATTAACGACAATTTTAATGAAATAAAACGACCTAAGGGATGAACCCAACTTCATAAATATGCGAAAACTGAGCTAATCGTGACAAAACCGACCTATAAATATAACGATAATACCATGATGCTAATAATTTAATAATCAGTATAAAAAGTTACTAATCTAGATATTCTGATTGTGTTTGTAAATCCATGTATCTTACATTTATTTTGAAATCAAAAATTTCAAATATTTTATTAAATATTATGTATTTGGAATTTCTTTAGAAATATATGATAAACTGTCTACAAATAAAACTTTAATATTTATTAAATTGAGTGATCATTTGAGTTTTATCGATTAAAACTACATAATATAATATCTGTTTTGAGTTTTTTGTTATTAATTTTTTGTATACTAAAAATTACTTATACTTTCAAATCAAATTCAGAAGTCAATCCAGATTATCTTATAAGAAGGAAAACAACTTAATATTATCGTAGAATTTTCTTGACCCAATTTTTTCTTACAATTAACTTTTATAACGATATGACGTTTTTTAAGTTAGGAAAACTAATTTCTTTCAGAGGTTTGTTACTTTTTAATTTTTTCGTAGCTTATCTATCCAAATTAAATGAATAATTAAGCTGAAATCATACCAATTTGATATATAGCTTAATTATAAGTCCTTCTTTTATTTCTAATTATAGCAGAAGCATAATAAAAAATTAATTTGGTTTATCGTAAAATGAAAATTTTACAAAATTTAAATAAAAAATTTTCAAACAAAATTTCTTTTTCGTGCTTTCTTACGATTTCATTTGGAATAAGTCGTCTTTGTTATAAACATCGTTAAATGATTAATTTTAGTAACGTAATAAACTTATCGAAAGTAAAGTAAATTCTGAGAAACGAAGAAGCGAATAAAATAAGGAAAAAAATAAGGATCAGACTTTTTAAAATCCTATATTCCTCTCTAAAGTTTGAATAATTAAAAATTTTGCAACCATTACTCATTTTTTTGTTATATCGTTACTCGTGTCGTATCCTTCTAACCAGAGTCTTTGAGATATTCTAAAACTATTCGCCAGCAAAAAGCGAAGAAAGAAATAAATCTAACAAGATCTCAACGCTGACGTCAATTACTCGTTTCAAGTGCAAAGATAAGAAGAAAAAGGTAGAACCGCGAGTTTCGCATTTTCTAGTCTAAAAGTGTATTCCCTCCGTTGTACCCGGAAGATCTTAAGGGATTTAAACTCCCTTCTTACTGTTTTTCAAAGTCTACCTATCATACACTTCACTTAGAGATATACAAACAATATGACCGATCTTCTGTCAAATTTAGCAGCCGCACAAAAACATAACAACTTATTTTTGATATTCCTCGACTTCGCCTTACAAGTACAAGAAAAAATTGATATGCAACGATATTACATCCGTTACGATACTTCAAAATATAATAAGTAGTACAGTATCTGGAATTGCCTTAAAAATGGTAATATACAAACGTACAAATTTTGAATATATTCGTTGTCTTTTTTCTAAAAGTTGCGAATAAAAATAAAAATGAATAAAATAAGAAAAATAAAATAGTTAAATATTTTTAACAAAATAACGTTAAATATGTTTTCTACGAGCTATCGAACACGAAAATATCGATCCAATATCAATATTTCAAAATATTTCATCGGAACAAAGAAAACAATTTTTCGCTATCGATACTCGCATTAATCGACAATTGTGGTATAAAACTGATACAAAAGCGTTGAAAAAATTTACATAACTCGGTAATATATCGTATTTCGGTGATACGATATAAAAATTAATCACAATAATAAATTATAAATATTAAGATGGTAGTAGAAAGACGGTTTACGCGTATAAAAGAATTTTCGAGTAGAAAAATTTGAGTAACGCCTTCGTTATTTACGCATTACGTATGAAAAACTTCGAGTACCAAAAAAATCTCAAAAGACAAAAATATGAAAAAAGCCGAAGAAAAATGTTGGTTGAGAAAGGCTGTTGATAGAAGCGTAGGAAAAACGGGTAAGAGCGCGCAAAGTGGGTCCGGAAAAGTTCTCTAGGGGCGCACGAAAAAGAAGGAAAACGAGTAGGAAGAGGAGAAAATCACGAATTCGCCGACGGCGAGTGATCGGGATCGGTTACGTAACCAAAGAGTCGAGCGTGCTCCTTTTTTTTTTCCCTCCTCTTTCGCTTTCTCGCGGTCATGAAAACAAAGACACGGGACACGCGAGCGTAAACAAACACACGTGTAGACCCGCGCAATCACGGACGGGAGTTTAATCCGTTCGTAAGCCGAGACGATTCCTCGCGGCTTCATAAGTATTCCACTGGGCCGTTGCACGTTCGCGAATAAAATGTTTAAAGTAACATCAAGCGTAATGGCTCGTCGAGGGTCCGCCCAGGGAAACCCAGGGGCTGTTTTTCCTTTCTTTTTCCGACGATCCAGCCAGACTCCGTTTTACATTTGGAGAGGAACGCTCGTTTCTCTGTTGGTGCTCGTCGTGCTCGTCGTGCTCGTCGTGCTCGTGGTGCTCGTGGTGGTGACCCTTGCGAGTCCGATGCGCCGATCCAACTCTTCTCTGCTCCAGTCAACGGGGAATTCGATTTTTTAATTAAAACGCGAAATATTATCGAAGAAACGCATCGCATCGTTCCAAAGGACTCGGAGCTAACTCTTCGTCGTCGCAATTATTTCGTTTTTATTAGAAATTATTTTCGCGTCGGTAATTGCCGTAAAAGTTGCATAAGAGTCTCGTTTATTTAAAAATTGCCGATGCAAAGTTTGGAAATATCGAATGTAGAAAACTTTGATGGAGAATTTAAAATTATTATAACTTTGGAGAGAATTTTTCCTGCGTTATTACGATAAATTAAAGCTAGGATGACATTTTCGCGCTATTTATTGAAATTTTTACTTCCATTGATACGATAATTTAGTCGGAAATATACCGAATGTGCATAAGCGAATGTTAATTTTATTCCAAACAAATTCTTGCCGTATAAACGTTTATAAACGATAAATAGGATATCTAACTTTAATTTAAATTCGTTCCTTATTCTTTTCATTGAGCGTAAAATAGAATTTTGTAAAATTATACGAATATCGCTGATTCGCAATTTAATTTTTAAGTGTCCCGCTCCAACAAATTTAAAATCGGTAAAGCAATTAACGAATGAACTACGGTCGATAACGAATTCTAATTCGCGTTACGTTTAAAACGCGCGAAAAGATAAAAAAAATAAGAACAGGATAACTTTTATCGAACGTCGAAAATATTTTTCCTGCGATTTTGCGAAAAAAGAAACCTCTAAAAGGTAATACCGAATCTTCGTTGGAAGCACCGGTCGATCGTTATGGAAAAAAATTAGTTCCACATTTTATCGATTATTACGCAATAAAGTATTCGATTAATTAAAATTACGTAGGAACTCGCCGTAATTTATTTAATCCGCGATCGCCGTCGCATTGTTTTAACGCGCAAAAGATTTAAAAAGGAAACGAAAATGCATTCCTTAAAAAAAAATCAAATTCGCTCCCTCGGTTTTTACTTCCCGGCTCGTCCGTCGCGAGGAAAAATTGTACCAAAAGTCGAGCGAAGCCGTCTCTCGGTAATTATCAGCGTAGTTTGAAACGTGCTTCCAAATAAACTCAGGGTTACAAATGAAATTGTCCTTATCCGTTTATCGCTCGAAGGAGGAACGGACGATACGCGAAACGAACCGACGTCTCTTCCTCGTCGGAGAAAAAGCGAACGTCGAACGAGACCCGGAGGGAGACTTCGGCTAGCGTCGAGGCATCCGAAGAATCACGTAGAGGTGTCGAACGAACGAACGTCGGTCCTGCGCACGATTTCCACGTCCACCCTGGGCGCACGAAATAAGAACATCGGTACCCGGTGGCATCCGACGGCTTCGTGTGCACCGCTGTCGTTTAATATCCAAAGAGCTCCGCTCTCCGGGAAATTGCTCGGCAGACGCGCGTGGGTGCATCGAGCAATCGAAGTCTAGCAAAGGCGCACTCGAGAGGCAAAATGCTCCCCGGGCATCCGTGCACGCGCGCGCGACGAGAGAGAGCGGGAGAGAGCGGGAGAGAGCGGGAGAGAGCGAGAGAGAGACGAAGCTCTCGGTGCGCGCTCGAGCCTCTGCGTGTCTGCCTGTGCCTTCTAGATACACGTACGCTTAAGTAATTTAATTAGAGCGCCTCCGGAGCTCCGAGACGTGACTCGCTCTCTCCGTCTCTCTCCGTCTCTCTCCGTCTCTCTCCGTCTCTCTCCCCCGCCCTCTCGCTGTTTCGCTTTTTCCATCTCGCTCGATCTCTCGCTCCCTCTCTCGCTCCCTCCCATCCGTTTTCCAGAGAAGGAAACTCCGGTGGTCGAAATACGCCCTGTGTATGTATTTGTATGCGTGTGGATGCGCGCGTCAAAAGTGAGGAAGCACCGAGTGGGTAGAAGGAGAGGGAAGATCCATCGTTGTTCCGATTGTCCTCAACGTCGGAGTTTCTCATTGGATGCTCCTCCACGTCGCGTGGAAACGAGTTGAATTGTTCAAGTGCGCGGATGTAACCGTGGGCCTGAATTATTTATGAATTAAGCCTTCCTTGCGCAAAACTGAATTTCGATTGTTTTTAGGTAATGAAAGAAAAACTTCTTACTTCTTTACCAATGTGATGGCTACTTACATTGATTGGCAACGACACCCGTACGTTTCCGTCCGCGCTTCAAAATACTTTTTTCGAGCGCTCCAACGTCAATTTGTCCAATTGAAATATTTTTTTTAGAGGACGAGTCGCTTTCTCCTTGAAAAGTGTCTCATTTGTGTAAACGTCCGTGGTACTTGGTTGAATTCGAAAATTCTACGTTTTGCTTTTGCCGCGTCGTGGACGAAATCGCTTCTTGTTTTCCTTGCTCCAATAAAACTTGGAAGTTATTGTAATGTACAGTAACGGTAAAGTAACGATACTGGAAAGAAATTTTATTTTCACACTTTAGGATAGAACCAGTTGAACCGACCTTGTACGTATTAAAGGTAAAATATTGAAAGAGGATCGATAAATTAACGATGATCGAAAGTCGCTCGGTGCTGATAATTTTCAAAAGGTAACGATTATTTAAAAAGTGTACCGACTTTTCTTATTCGATGGAATTAAAAAAATAATTAACTCGAAGTCACGTATTCGTCTTCTTTTGAAAGAGAACGAGAGTGGCGGTAAAATAAGAGATAGAAAGTAGAGGGGCAAAGAGATAAAAAATAAATATTACGAACAGTAACCGAAGTAAACTGATAAAGATAGTAGAAGCTTAAGGTGAAATATAAGACGAAACAACGAATTAAGTTTTAGACATCGCGAAGTCTCACGTAGAATGTCCTCGAGAATTGTTATGAGTTTGTGATTGTTATTTACTTAGTTTTGTAACTTTTCTAAGGAATTACACTGAAATAAAGTAGCAATGATGTACAGAAAGTTCCTAAGCTCGTGACTGCCGCTGTCGGATATTTATATCAACGGTAGCATTTTTCGCGTTGAACAATTCGTTGTTTTCAAAATTATTTATTAACCGTTATTTCCGTTTGCGAAATTAGTAATTATCGCATTATACTCGATAAAAATTATTATAAAGTCGTCGTTAGCTTCAACGATATTATACGTATTTTTAAATATTAATTATTTAAATATCGCATACCAATGTATATTATACTAATTTTTTATATAAATAATTTAACGTATAAAAATTATATACGTTTCCATTTAAAAGTAATCGTAAATGATCACGAATGTATGATTTTAAACGAAAGATAAATTATTAAAGCATTTAAAATATAAACGAATACGATAAATATATTTATTATTATATATTTTTAATTTTTATCAGTTTGCAAGTTATACAAATTTAATGAATTATAAAGTAAATTAAACTCGATTATTACTTAATAAAATATTTTATTAATTAGACGAGAAGTTTTTATTTGAAATTAGGAGCATTGATACTAATAGTCGAATAATACTCAAACATGGATCGTTACTCGTGAAATTTACCGAAATTAAAGTAAACCAGACCAAGTTCACCGTTTCCATTGTGGAAAGTTTCACGTTTAATATTTTAAAGGGAATATAGCACCGATTACGCCTGTACGAAACAGTAGTATGAAAAAGAAAATAAGTAGGAGTAAAAAATATAGAAGAAAAATAGTAGGTCCGATCGGTTAACCTGATACGGATACTAAAGTAGAAATGATAAAGACTGAACGCGTGCATGGAATTCGTTAAAAATGATAAACAAGGATTGTCTTATGTACATTGTAATATAGATAGATAAGGGTAGACATTTTGAGGAAGCAATAAATATGGTTCAATTACGCTAGAAATCCAATGTGTCCTGGATTTAATTACGAAAACTAAATTGGCGTCTGTCTAAGAAAGCGAAGATAGGGATCTCCGTTGGTATCGAACGATGTAAATATTCCCGAATTTTATCGACGGAACCATACAAATAGCACAATGAAACAAACACTGGGCTTTAGATAAATAAATTTATAATTGTTTCTTTATGAAAATTATATTCCGTTCGTTCTTAATGTATACTTTTCGGATAAAACTTTCAAAATCCTTAAAATAAAGTAATACTTTTGTTATGTAAAATATATGAAAATATAGTCGTAAAAAGTTTCAACAGATTTTCTCCCTTCTTTGCATAGTTTTTATAGTTCATAATGTTGAGAACATTAATATTCAAAAGTAAATTACTTTTATTTAGGAAAACTTCTTTATTAGAAGTCCTTAAAATCTACAAAAGTAAAGATAAAATTTATTTTCATGCATATTCATGAAACGAGTATTCTATTTTGATACTATCTATTTAATGCGAAACTTATTTTCGGCAATTTTACTCTTATTCGCGCAAGAAAAATAAGCTCCCGAACTTACCTTTGATACGTTACAGCGGTTAGCGTTAGGCTACGCTTTCGCGAACAAACAGGTAGACACGAATTTTTTCTAATTTATTTTATAAAAAGCGAAAGAAAGGAAGTCTTCCATTTATACGTGACATTATCATTATTGCCGACAAAAGCCAACGCGAATGCAATAGGCAAAACAAGAAAAAACAATTTTCCGCCCTTGTCAGTCAAACGACACATCAACGGTTCGCTGCCTCGTCGACTTTCACTCGTTTCTTTCGCGCAACGCATAACAACGGGGGTTATTGTACACGAAAAGGAGAGAAACTAATAGCCCGGAACTTTCCTATCTTCTCTCTCCTGCTCTTATATAAAAACTGACAAGAGTACTTTTCTTTTCTTTTGTAATATCAAATTTTTCTTTACCTCTACTCTTCTCCTTTATTCTTCTTCTTTGTTTTTCATGGCTTGGTTTCATATATATTTTTATTTTGTCGAAGAAAAAATTTCAGAGATTTCGTTATACATTTTTGAAGCGTTTAATTACTTAATCACGTATATCTATCGATGCTAAAATTTACTTTCGCGTAAACTTCCTATTATTCTTAATGCTTATAATTTATCATTTTATTGTTTTTCAAGCAAAGATTGTAGAATATTAAAAATTTTTCTATTTTAATAAATTTCTACTTTATCGACAATATTTTTATGAAGTGTAGAAAAACTAAAATACATAAAGATTTGAACCGATGTTATTTTACTCCTTCTCCGATAAAAATATTATATTTTATCAATGATCGTTTGACGTTTTTAAATGTTCTAATTATTGTTTTATTAGTTTCGTAATTTTTAATTCTGATACAGTAATTGAAAATTGTCCACGTGCGATCGACTATTTCTGAATTTTATAGTAATTAAACGTCACGATTGACGTATTCCTCCACTAGTAAACTATTTCCAACTAGTAAGGATTTCACTAATCCAGGCTTTATCTGAATTTTATGTACACATTTATCCGTAGAAGTTATTATCGACCGCACATACGTAGATACAAAACTGGAAAGAGGCGGTGGAATTTGGATTACCATTTGTTGTATTGGATCGAAAATGGAACGCATTTTTAGGCCTTACGGATCGTTACAAATAATATATTAAGCTCGTATACATTTTTCCTCATCGTTGTTACATATATATATAAATACGTCGAGGATTTTCTTATATATCTACGTAATTTAATAAAATTATTTTTGAATGATTTAACAAAGCAATGATTTTTTAATATATTTTTCCACCCGTGTAATGTTTGTGCGATTAGATGAAAAATTAAGAACGTTTTCTTACACTAATAGATAAGATAAGAACCTGAACGTTAAGTAAATTATAATTAATTCGGAAGCTTTAATGCGCGTAAATAAGAAAAGATCGAAACAATTATAAATTAAAAAGTATATTAAAGAAAAGTGTTTTAAATCTATACACATAGTAAATAAAACGGATTATTTGAAATATAATCAATTAAAAATCATGGATAAATTTTATTTATTATAAATGGACTCGTTATATATATAATAATTAATCTTATTTGGAGTATAATTTAAGATTAAGTAATTATATATGGAAACATTATTTTAATTAATTGAAGTCCTAGCAAGACTCTTGCAACTGATGTTTTGTAAATAGATTGCAGTCTAATTTAATTTACTTTCATTATGTAGCGTTAAATGGATGCAAAAAGCTTGACAAGAGCAATACGATAATAAAAATACAAAAAAATAAACAAAGCGTATCGATCGTATAATAGAACACTGAATATTTTACAAATATTTAATCACTGACGGATAAAAATTAATAATCCATATCGTAGCGATATCTTTTACCAAAATTTTAATTCCCCATAATTAAAGAGAAGAAACGTAATTCGTCTCTTCGATCGATATGTAAAAGGCATTAATCTCGTTTTCTTAAGATAATAAATGGACACGATTTCCCCTCAGGATTTTGGGTAATCGATTAGCCAGGTTCCGAATGGAAAGGAAAAGTGCCTTATTTGGTCGCGAGCTCGGCATCCGCTCGAAGGAGGAAAATTTTTTACGAGCTTGTGTATAACGGATTCGCGTCATTAGTTATTCATACCCCTCGAATTTTCATTCGCGGCGATTACCTTAATTCATTTAAAGCAAAGGAAGTCGATAACTTAGAGCCGCTCGCCTCGTCTGCGAGCTCGGAGATAGTGCCTGAGCAGAAAAGAGCGAGAAAGAACGATTATTACGGCAGGGAGTGGCTCTGATGTACGCGGATGAAACTTTTAAGAATTTGCTCTTCGTGGCGCTGAATTTTTAAAGAAGAAGTGTATCGTGCTCCCCCGAGAATATTGTGAGATATTTCTGATCCATATAAGAAGAAAACCGTGTAATCTGTATTTTGAATGTTTAACTTTTGCTGGTACGAGTTAAAGCTTTATTATTATTATTTGTACTTTATAGCTGATACAGCGGTGATACGAGTAGAAATTTTAACTTTTTAAATTTAAATGCGAACTGAAACGCTTAAATTAATTTACGCGAACAAAACTGGATCAAATCAACTGTAATCTCATAAAATTGTTCGAAGCTGTTATAAAAGTGATCGTGAAATTTATGCTCACGAATATCTTAACGAACGAAACTAATAAACTTAGTATTTATCTAAGAATTCTAATATAAAATAACTTGTGGTTCTATAGAAACTAAACGCATTTTCCTGAGAATCGTTTCGGATATAAATTAATAATTTGACGGGACGACTCGAGATGGATAGTTATAACCTCAAAATAAAACGATCTGTTTATTATGACACAATTTTAAGAGACTAGAAATGAAATAGATTAAAAGTAACGTACAGAATTAATCGTAGGCTTGTAATTAAATAACAAAATTTTACATTTACAAAAAGAAATGCACCAAAATTAAATTACATGTAAAAGTTTGATATTTTTAACGTGTAAACCTGAGATCTCTTTTCAACTTCTGCAAATATTGACTCTTTCTCGTTTGTTCGTTCAATTTTTCTATCGCGCTATTTATTCTTACTCTGTCTATCGCTATTCATCTTAATATTAAATTTAATAACGCTTTTTTACAGAATAAGCAGATGAAAACCATAAATAGTGTATGTAACTTTTTTCCATTTGAAGATGCGAATAAATGAAGAAAAAGATAATAAATTTGTAAAGATGATAAATATAAATTTGTTGGACCATAAACTTTACTTAAAACTACTTTATCGATGGTTTATTTTCCTTCTTCCATCTATTTAAAGATAACGAAGATAGAATTCTCCTCGCTCACAGTATATCATTACACTGGGTATCGTACATAGAGATTTATACAAAGCGAGAAAAGAAAACAAATTAAAGATACAATAGTATACCTAACCAGGAGAATTATATTAAGAAAAAGCGAAATCGATTGTCCGAGAAATTGAAAGCACGGAAGTCGTAATAACTTTCGGCATAAATTTCGATTGTTTTTTGAATGATTACGGAGCTGTCGTGGAAAAGAAATATTTGGAAAAGATGAATCTTAGTTTGTTAACGTGGTACAAGAGTTTCGAATAAGAAAAATTTATGAACTTCACGATAAAATCGGTAACTTTTTACGAAATTTTAAAAATATAATTAAGTATAAGGTACAGAAGTACTTTATATATCAAGTTAATAATTTCCAAAATATTCGGAATTTACTTTATTTCATTGTTTTATGATTCAAAGACTATCTAAATTTTGATAATTTTTTGTATTATTTTAAGTAATTTCTCGATTTTTATTTATTTTCAAAAATTACAAATATGAGCTTCAAAAAATCATATATACTTTATACAAGGTAATTTACAAATGTCGTGAATCATTCGGTACGAAATCAAAGAAAATAAACCTTTGAATTATTTTATATCAATTATATTTTCATAATAGCCGATACAATTAAGATTTAAGCGAGCGACGATAATAATTAAATAATATTTTTCGTTTTTCGTACTTCATCGTATACGTGCTATAAATGAATCGCCTATGAAATGAAATTATTTTTCTAGCTTGTACTAAAAACTATAAGGTTTGTATCACCTACGAGGAGAATAAAACTTGGAGGGACAAGTAGAACAGATAAACGATTGGCGCAACAACGAACGAAGTATAATAATGATAAAAACGGGGTTATGGATCTATTTTTTCTGGGCGTCACACCCATGTAAAGGCGAGGGGTGGGACTACAACTTGGCATGAATAAACTTTATCACCCCATAGCTTTTTATGTTCCCGTATCAACTTTGCGCGTTACTATAGCTTCGTTGTTTGCTACTCCCACTTGACTCGTTCGGCTTTAGCCCGCTTATTTTTAAATTTAGGTTCTACCGCGAAGAAACTACTACCAGCCCTTATTACCGTCGATGCTTCAAATATCGGTACGATAAGATAAAACAATGATTACGGATACGAATCGATGATACAACTTTTAAATTGTTTTCATACTTTTAAGTATTCGTGTGCGGTTTTTTCTAATTTTAGAAAGTATTAGCATTATACATAAGAATTCTTAATTCTGAATATTAAATCGATAATTCGATAGTCTTCCGTTAACTATAATTATTTTATTTACCATTTAAAAATATATTATTGCAATGCGGTAATTTTGTACTCATATTTATCTTAATTATTTGAAAAAATCCGAAACACGAAAGCTATAAAAAGATATTACGAGAAGAATAAAAATATTTCTATTTTTACATGCCGCGAAAGTTTGAACTTATAAATAAAAAATAAAATAAATAAAGTTGTAAAGAAAATATTACAACGCGATACTAAAGAATAATGATTGCACGGCTAACCATTAAAAAATTAATTCCCAATGAAAACAGAAGACAATTCACGTCCATACTTTCGAAATATTAATTCTATTTCTGCACGTAACCATGAATATTATCATATTATCGAATGTATATCTCCCCCGCAAGGAAAAATTCTACGTCAATGCGAACGATAAATCGCTCGACGATATGGTAATGCGGGCAATAATACTCATTTTGAGATATTTATCACCACTATACAGAAACAACATCGAGATGTTCTCGCAACTTATTGCCAACAAAAATTAGGGTCAGTCGATAAATTACAGGGATTCTGTGACGGCGATGTCTTTGACATGGACTTTAGTTTCCCAACAAAATCACAAATTTCATAGTTTTCCTCTCCGTGTTTTCTCGTTAGGCATATCGTCTTATAAGCTCGCGTAAAACCTATCGATTTGCCTATTTAAACCAGATGATTCATTTTTCTAATTTGCAAGCTGACAATTGTTTTATAATCTAAGATCGATAATATATTTTTCAAAACTTCGTAAATAAATAAGATACCATCGATACTTATATTATTTTAAAATATAAAACAATATTATCAGCAATTGTTAATTTTTAAATTTATGAATTTTATATATCGTATCAGGAAACAAAAAACTGGAATTTAACGTATAGATTTCAAAGTGTTAAAAAAACTATCTAATTTAGAGGGACTATCGTTTTGCACCTCAGAGCGTTAATTCAAAGTGACTTTTATCAGGTGCGCGCATATCTAGGAAAAGGTGAACGTGGTTCTTACTCATCAATTCGGACAAGTTCGTACTTTCTGAGAATTCAATTTGGCTCAAGGCGTTCCCAACCACTTAAATATCATCCGCGGATCCATTACTCGTCCAAGAACTCTGAATTTAATCTGCGAATTAAGCCCCTGAAAAAGCTTAATTTTAAATTTCTAAATTTCTATCAGAGTTTTCATTATATTATAGTCAACATTATTAAAATTTATAAGATACGAGTCTTTCTTATCAAAAACATACAACATTTATCACGTTACGTTATGTTTTAAGATAGAAGTTATAAATATTTCTTTTTAAATTTTTCCCATTTGCACTTCTCTTAAATAATAAAAATGATTAGAATTATTCTTTATTCTTCGGATTTTTCGAGTGCAACGAAAAAAATTTTCAATGATTTGATTTAAAAGTTATTATATTTAGCATAAGACAGATTTACAATAATTAAAATTAAAGAATATAAAGAAGAATCACAACATTTTTCTCCGCATATTTATGTTTCGTATAATCTTTTTTTTTTGTTTACACGTATATTCGCCATATCAAAATAAAATTTCTAATATAATTCAAAGCAATACATTATATTAATCGGACAATGAAACAATATTTTCAGCAGCTCATATATTTAAAGGTATTATAACACAAACATAATCGTATTATTCTTCTTGGATTAAGATTTTATAACGAACATTACTTCAAAAACTGTAAACGTTACCACAGATTCATTTTTATCGGGGAAATTAAATATCATGCTCGTATGTTTATCCGAATCATTTTTTCTATTTTTCTCGAGTTTTTGAAGTTCGCACCGATCGATGTTCAATACATACATACATATACAGTCATATATATATATATATATCTAAATCTATATATATATGAGTATCCATATAACGCACTCGAAATACGATCGGGGCTCGTCCGCACTTCAAAGAGCATTCGCTGAGCGTCGACGTGCGCTCGACTGATTCGCTCTCATCATTATCTCGTTGTCGGTGCGACGAGTGTTTTCAATAAAATTCGCGTTATTAATGGCCGAGCGAACGCTTATACCGCGACTCTCAGCGATGATGAAAAAACTTCTGTCGAACCAAACGAGAGTCGGACAAAGGAAGAAAAATGTGAGATCGGGAAAAAGGCGAGGGGAAAATGTAACGGTTACAAATGTGTAAATCTAGGCCACGATTGGAACGAGAAACAAATATCAGATTTACATATTTGGATAATAAGATAGAAATTTACAGTCGAAAATTATGTAGATTCGATCGAGCTAAAATATAGAATATAGACTTCATTTTTGATTATTCGAATGCTCCTGACCTTTTAAATGGAACAATTTTATTATCTCGTTTGAAAGTTCAATTGAAAAGTTACAAGAGTAAACTATATTACTTAATTCAAAATTCCTTAAAATTATTATTCAAATAGAGAAACTTCTTTCGTTTCGAAAATTAAAATTTCACAAGCGAAGAAACGATGTGGTAACTTAATGAATAATAATAATAAGAATGATCAAAAGGAGTCGAACGTAACTCATTTGCCAAGAAACCGTCTCTCCAGGGATCGAACCAATTTATATTATTTATTCGCATAGGCGTATATCGCAGTCCTTTCATTTTATAATGCGATCTATTTTGATCGACTTTCCAAACTAGAGTTGAATTATAGAACTAAAATCTGTTCCAATAAAATATCGAGGCATTGGAATAAGATTTACAGTTGTAATCGAAAAAATAAATTTTACGAATTTATAAATTATTTTAAAAAGCGACAAATAACACTAAAATAAATAAAGTACATTCTTCTTGGGATTATTTTCGGGATTTCTTAGTAAGCCGACGTATAAATGTCTTCGTATCGATAATCGATATTTAACGCATTTAATATTTAACGTATTAAGCAGTATTGTACATTTTTAAGCTTTAACGTAATAAATACGAGAATAATTTATTATTTCTAAAATTCGATTACAACTATAATCAAAAATATATCAGTGTTTCCAATTTTTATACAAAATTTCACGAAATTTTATCCGGCAATTCTTAATCGCGATTAGGAATTTTACGAATACGCTACTTTTATTCGATACTAAGCGATTTAAACGTAAAAAGGCATCGCTGAAAAATAATATCGAATTCGTTGCTGTTATTTTACGTAAAATATAGGCTACTCGAAAGGACGAGGAGTGCAACGAAAACAAAGTGATCGAAGCGACGGACCGAACGTACGTAGAAAATTATCACCTTCGGTGTTTCCGAATCGTCGAACCTCGACGAACCTCGACGTACCTCGACGAACCTCGACAATCACGAAAAACACAAAGTTAAAATTAAAAAAGTCGGCAACGTATCGCCGTTCGTTCTCCAAAAAGAAATTTACGACTTTATACCAGGAGTATTTCTTTCTTCCTTCCATCCAAGCCTTTCTCTCGTCGTCGCAGGAACCAGAGATTCCCGACGTTGACGAGATTGCCCATAAATTTATTTACCCTTTTAGACGCGATACTGTTTTATTGCCGGATAAGGTGAAAGGGCAATCTCGACGAGGTTCCAGCGCCTTGTATACATCGAAGAGTGATTCGCAAGCTCGGATTTTTGACTGCGAGGAAAGCGAAGCTGCGCTCGTCGCTCCGCCGAGATTGAACCTCGCCAAGCGAGACGGAATGAATTTTCGTGCGCTCAAGTTGAGCCGGGAGAGACGCGACTGCGCTTTTCATTGCCTCGGCTTTTCTCCCGACTGGAAAAAGAAATAAGCGTTGAGCCCAAGCGCGAGTTTCTTCTATCTTCCTTTCACTTTTTTTTTTCCTCTTTCCTCCTTCAAAGGGATATTGCGCGAGTCGGGGATCATCGTTTCTTCGGCTGTTGTTTCGATTTAATACGGCCTCGTCGACCGAGCGGACGTTTCCAAAAAGATCTTTCGCTCGAAATACGTTTATTTTATCCTCCTTCCAACGTATAAAACGCGTATAATAAACAAATTTGTGGACGGTCGAGTCTCAAAAATGTTTCGGTTTCAAAAATAACGCGACTCCTGCAAAAGAAAAAGACGGAACTCTACCATGGAGACGGATTACTCGCCTCTTCCACAACGATCCTCTTATTCGAAAATTTACGCTCGAACGCACCGCGATCGGAATCCAAAATGAAAAAATCCAACGAATTTTCCTGCCCGTCTAATTATCTTTCATAATACGATATTTCGTCTCGTATTTTTCTCGCGACGGTCGGAAACTTAACCTCGTTCATTCTTGATTCCAGGAGCGTTCGAAACTCGATAAAGCCGTAAAATAAATTTATCTCGGTACAGGCTATCTTGGATTCGTCGAATCCCGGGTGAAAATCAACGCGCGACTGGGTCAAGTGCCCGAGTTCCGTGACTCGCGTGATTAATTCACGGGAACGCACGACTCGACGCGTTGGAACTCGAGCGCGAGGCTAATCAGGGTATCTCAATTACGGGTTCGAGGCGTCAAGGAAGCGAAGATCCATTTCTCTGTTGATCCATTTCGCTGCTCGCTCAACGGATAATTAAGTTATCTTTCGATGATTCAGCGGGTTCTCGGCACCCCAACTTTTGGTATAGTTTTTTGCGGTCCGTATTCGCACGGTAGTTTATTGGATCGTTGAGCCAAGGATTTAAAACACCTTGCCGTTGATCAAAGTTACTCGCGTTCGCAACGAGTCTAGATTATTCGTTTGCGTTCAAAGTCCTCGTCCGAATCGCTGGTTTAAATCTTCCACGTGGAACGCAGTTTTATTTTGCATCTCGAATTATTTAAACAGCGTCGATAATTTGCACTGGCCAACCAAAAAACTCGATTACGTACATTGTTTTTCCAAGTTTAACGATATTACGACCTCGAAATCCCAGCAAAGTTTTTCGAATAACGAAGTTTGGAAACTAAGGTAGAAATTTATCGTTCGGTAAACTAAAAATTTGAAAAATTTGACAGGAAAAATTTGACCGAAGTTGAACCGGCAATCCCCTAACGAAGAATGTTTACGATTGGAAGCGAAGCAACAGCGATAGCCTCGAAAGAGCTGGAAACTCGATGATCGAGGGTTTAAAAATCGCAACCCCATTTTTGCGCGACTGCAATTTTCGTAATTATGCACGGGAGCGAAGACGAGCGAAGGATAAGGCGATCGATCGACGCGGGTCGAGCTCGACGGCCGTGTCTCGGACGAAATTAACGAGATTCTAACGCAATTAAAGTCTCTTCGCCCTGGGACGCTCGTCCTCTCTTGTTCCTGCAGGAGCGCGACGCGACTCCGATATTATATTCGCGTGGCGAGGTGAGGCGAAGCGGTATGTCTAATTAACAACGCGTCACCCCGAAGCTACAACTTAAACTTCATTCATCGGAGTAAATTGACTTCGCTCGGGTCGCATTTTTCTCCCTTTTTTTTTTTAGTGTCCTCGTCCTCCGCAGTTTATATTAGACGAAGTTGTCGAGTCGCGAATTTTACAGGACTTTTATTCGATGTAACCTGATTGATGAACCGCTTTGCGCTTCGACTCGCGAGATTCGTTCCGGCTGAAACGCAAAGACCGACGTTTTCCGACGTTTTCCGACGTTTTTCGACGTTCTCAATATTTTCCAACCTTCTCAACGCTACCATCGCCAGACTTTCCTTCGCCATAAATAAAGATTTTTAAACCACCGATGGATATCGTATTTTGCGTTACGCGGAGTTTCTTTCTTACCTTATTGGAAGTTACTCCGCGACAGTTATAAATATGCGTTATTTCAACGTAAATTTACGTGATTGACTTCGTAAAGTAAAAAGATCTCGAATCAAAAGCGATATCGTGAATTTTCATCCATCCAACAATGAAAATATAAATTTTTGCGTTTCGAAGTAAACGTCGGACGATAGCTTGTCGAGAAAATCAATTTTATCGATATCATCGATGAATCGCAACGCATTGAAACTACTTTCGTTAAAAAATAGTAAACATCGATAAATTTAAAAAGAATTACTTTAAACAGTTTTCTACTTTGGAGCGTTTAACGTCCAAATATCTCGGTATTATCGTTCTTCGGATGAACGCGACGCGTAAAAGGTTGCGCACCATTTTACTTTTTAACACCATTTTAATTTGAACGTTAAATCGGTTACTCGAAACTTACGTTAACGCGTATAAACGGTTACGGGTGAACCGGGTAAACCGGGTAAATGCACAAAAGGGTTGTAACGTTTGAAATTTGAAATATTATATTTGACTGAAACGTTAACGCTTAAATAAAGAATAAAAAATATAAATGAAAAAAGCAAAGCAGCGTTACAACGTATTTTCAGCAGCTAATTACGCTTAGTTAGCAGTTTGAGAAGCGTGGCTTGCGTTTCGGTTATTTACAAGCGGGATAATTGAGCACTGCGCTCGAAAAACGCCGCGAAATTGTTTTGGCACGATTCGTCAACGCTTCTCTCGGATTAATTCGTTAATTTGTTTTTCCCGTCGACCGACGCTCAAAGGGATGCGTCCGTGGCCCAACAATTGGTTGACTAAAAGGTTCGTTTGGTTGAGAATCGAGTTTCGATTTCGTGGGACGAGGACGCGAGTAGACATCGGTCAACGACTGCTTCTGGTACGTGGATCGTTCGAAAGTTTTTTGGTGCGTGGGTAGCGACGATTGAGTGCGAGCGATATTCTTATCGGCGTTTTTATTTGTTATCTTTCGTGCGAGTAAATAATCCATATTTACTTACGCGTATCCGATACGAATGCAACGGAAACGGTAATTTTTAGAATGTTTAATAATTATATTCCCATTTTGTGTTTTAATAAAATGGAGACAATTTATTATTTCGGTTGCAGAGTATAAAATAGTACACGATTATAGTTTATATAATTCATATCAAGGATAAGGTAAATATCCGAGCAACCAATAACGAATCAAATAATTTTTACCATCGTTCGAAGCTCGAGAACTATAACAAATTCCATCTTTTATAAATAAGTATAAGCTCGATGTTTTATACATATTTAATAATAATCATTTAAAATACGAGAAGAAATTCTTATCGTACATTCTCAGCTAAAAATCTTATAAATACGAAACATCCTTATCAATCAACGTTTTTCGCTTAAATAAAAACCACCCCTTGTCAACAATTACAATAACTACCTTTCGCACCCAAATTTACACTCGCTTTGTTATCCCTATTATTATAGATCTACTTGTAATCCGATCTAAGTCAAAGTAAGTTCCCAATATATAACTCGACAGTTGGTCGATGCTCGCTCGGCATGAAATTACGCTTACTCGAATCTGTTCTCGCGCTTACGCGTTTCATACGTGAAAATACAACGACGCGCAATGATTTTTCACGCGAGAATCGTTTAGTTTCGTGACGGTAGTTCAATTTTCACGCGTTCAAATAGGATACTCGGAGTCACTAGTGTTTCTACGAACGAGGCGGTCGTTCGCAGCTGTCGCTATCGTCGTCCAGTCATCGATGCCGAAAACTTCGCTAATTAGGTGCGCAGCTAATTGGCTGCCGTGGTACAACGAGAAGCCGAGTTTTGCGCTCTCCGTTGGTTCGAGATTTCACGCGTGAATTTGAGTTTCGCTACGCCGTAACATCGGCCGCGACTCGAGACAATGTCTTCGTTTATACGAGATGCGTAAAAGATAAAGGGAGAAAAGCTCAGCAGTGAAAAGAGTTACGATCGAGCGAGCGAACTAAATTTGTAACCGAGGTCGTTGGACGAAACGCTATCAACGCGGACTTTGGGACTTTGAATATGCAGAGGAACGTTACGACCATTGGCGACCGGGAAACGTCTCGCCACGCGTTTACAAAGTAGAAAAATAAAATATTTTTATTTTAATGCGAAGTTCGTCGTTGAGACGTTACGCATGTACCAGTAACGCTCCCTCGTAAAATAATAAAGGTCAAAATCTAGCGTGAGAATTATGCGATTACAAAGTTTCGGACAATATTTGCTGTATCGATTAACTTTGTACTTAAGTAAACTTTCGATAGAAATAAGATAGATAGTTCGATAAAATTTACCTAAATTGTTTATCATTCGAATAACTCGAAGGAACGGCACGATTTTAATCCCGAAACAAGAATAATATCGAACTATCGCGTAGAATTTTTTATACCCCATTTTACACCTACTCGTAAGTTCACGAGCACAAATTTTACTCGTTTGGAGGTTTCGACCTTAAACTTATCTTTGTTTCAGCGTCTTATTTATTTGACGCTATTACGATGTCTACCAAAAAGTATTCATAAAATAAATATCGGATACGTACGTAGGATGCAACGATTCCATATAAGTTCGGTTGTATTTATTCAGGCGTGAAACATCGTAAATGCATTAAAATACGGTGCTGGATGGAGTCGTCGATACAAATTTTTACATAATAAAATATAAATGCTTATAAAAGTTATCGTGAAAAATAAGTATACGGATGGATATAAATATTTCGAAAACACTGTAGAGAACCATTTCGACCAATAATCATAAAGGGTAAAGAGCCGAACTACGAGTTCTTGTGCACGGATCATTTACGGCATCTTCCCAAGTTACAACGTAGGCACGCACTCGCGCACAGGAGCGCATATGCACGAATACACGCGCACCCGGAGCCAGGAACATGTTAACGCGACATCGATAAAAAAGCATACCCTGCGCTTCGTTGCGAGAAGGCGAAGTGGAAGGGTAAGAGCTTACGAGGTCACTTTAACGACATCGTAAATTCCGGCGGTCATCTTCCGCCTCGCGAGGCTCGGAAATGCATTTATGCTTCACGCGGACGAAGGAATAGCATTAGAAACTCTCCCTGTGGAAGACGCTGCTTTTACGATTGAGAATTACGTTGATAAAGTGCGGCTAACGCCTTCTTAATCAATATCGATACGCGCGTTACAACCAATGGATTCTCCAAGGAGATACATCCTTCGAAAAATAAATTTCGATCAACGCTATGCAACCGACTATGCAACCGACTATGCAACCGACTATGCAACCGACTATGCAACCGACTATGCAACGTCGGCTTCGAGCTCATCCTTCGATATCTACACAATTTACAAATCCTCGATTTATCCGTGTCGAGTAAAATTGAAATTAAAAATATGTCGTACGTTACGGATAATTATAAACGATTTGGAACGTTGCGAGCGTATCGTAGATTTACGTAAATTCGCAACCGTTCTTTCCACCGGTATACCAGTCGTTTTGCATAATATTACAGCTTTAATTTTATAAAACACTCGGAAGGAAATTAATCGAGCGATTCCTAACGCAGCTCGTTCGAAAAGCTAAAAACGCGAGAAACGAAATTTTCTTCCTTTTAAATAACGTTCGAAAAACAGCTTTCGTTATAAAAACGTTTGTACGCCGAATTGTTTAAAAATAATGACCACGGTTTAAAAGTTATCGCTGACGATACATTTCGAAATATTCGTAGTCTATAAAACGTAGGTACCGATGAATGAAAAATAGTTTCCATTACTTCCACTCGAAGCTCTCGTAGAGCGAAGCAGCGGATGAAAGCGACGCCCAACTCCGCTTTCCAGGTCACTTGACAGATAGATACTCCGAGCCCAGGTATCTCAAGGGCCGAGAGAAACTCCGCAACATCCTGGGATTAAGGTGGCCCGAGCCAAGAAGCGAAGCGCAACGATATTGCAATTGCCGGGGCGAAGGGGCGAAGGGGCGAAGGCAAGTGGCTCCAGATTGATGAGGCACGAGCGGTAAGTTGGGCTGGAGGCGGGGACAAACTCTGTAAACGCGCAAGTGAGTCAGACCACGGCAAATTCGAGTAAGTATATACAGGAGCAAGTTCTCGAGCGAAGAAGAGATTGATTGATATGGAACTCATTGAGTTGTGGACATTACTAATGAACAAATTGAGCGAGAAGTTACGGGAAGGTTGAAGCCAACCGAAGGTTTCGTCCATAACCGAGACTCGGTTACGATCACCTTCCTTGCTAAATCAAAATGAACATGCAAACTCAAATTAGTATTGAATAACCGTGGTTACTTTATTTAAAGAAGTCACGCGATACCAACAGCGAGTGAAATATCGAGCTTCGAATTGACTTATTACATTCGCAAACGCATTTATAATAATTTAGATCTAAGTGGAGGAGTGTAAGCTCGAGTTTACGAGATACTAACCAGCTGTCGATTCAATTATTTTTTACCATCGTAGCATGGAAAATAATTATCCGTCGAAATTAATTTAAACGTTTCTGTCGATCGATGCGATTACGGTTTAACTACTAAATTGTATCGAATAGCGAATAAATTTGACGCACGCGTATATTTACTAGAATATCAGGGTTTTTGGCAAACACATTTTTATTTTTATTATTTGCGTGGGAAAATAAGGAAATTTTATAAATCTTTAAAAGGAACGTAGGAAAAAGTATAAACGGTTGTTGAGAAAGTAGCTTGGTATAACTAATAAAATTAAACTTCCTGATCCGAGAATTCGAACGGATTAAGACAACGATTTAAAAACGGAGGATAGTACTTTAACGTACAGAAATTTTAAATGATAATTTAAATTTAATTAAAGTTCGGGAATACCGGATAAAATTTAAGAAAGTAAAGATTATAACGTTGGCTACTATCGATTATTCGTACAAAGTTCGACGATCGTCTTACGATTTTTTAAAATTTTCGATAAATAATTTTATCTCGGTAATTGAAACTTGAAACGATATTTGCGAACGAAATATGCGTAAATCAGCGCACCGAAAATAAATCATAAATCTCGTTAGATATTTTTGTTATTAAAAAAAAATGTTGGAAGGTTAGCGTAATAAATGTTACGAATTTACGTTTAATAAAATTGAGAGTCGGTAGTCGTTCCGATCGAAGTAGCATTTTACATACGGATAAGAAGAATGAAAAGAAGCATCGATCGGACGCGCGCGTCTATAATTTTTCCTGCGGGTCTGGTGCATTCCGGAAAGTCCAACGGTTCCTCACGGACTTCCGGCGGACGGAAATCATTTGGAGCGTTTCCAGGAGGTGGAGGTGGACTTTTCTGAACCTCTTCTCGGAACTTCGCAGAGTCTCGCAGATCGCGGCTAAAACGTCGTCGAGGTCATCGTACCGGTGCGCGAAACTCTTTCAACGAAAAGGGAGAAAGGGTACCGAACCCTTTTACGCTGTATAACAATTCGGATGCTACAGTTTCTTTTTAGGGAAACATCAAAACGTAACAACCAGAAATTATGTTTATGGTTTTACGGATTAAGTTTGTTTCTAAGTTGAGTCGGTTTTTATTTTTAAGACAAGATTTATCTTTGGAACGTCCATCCGGCAAATTTACGATTAAACGATAACTTCTTATTTTTAAATAAAACTAGAATTTAAAAAACGTAAAAACTCGGAACGTGTTCGTATCGTGTGATACGAAGAGCGAAAACGAGGAAAAAGTCTTTTTAAAACGATTATTCTCCGTTTCAACGTCCGGAATAAAACAAACGAACTCATCGACGAACGGAAGCTCGCGATTGCGTTCGCAAGGTGAACTTGGATAAAGAGGGAAAAACACTTTCCGGCGATAACTATTATAGGAAAAACCACGCTATTCTAGTTATAAAACCGATAAGGCAAAATCAGTCGGGAAGAAAAAGAGAAGCAAGCGTACGAGACTCGAATTTGAGCGAGGAAACGCGCAGCTTGAGCGGGGCGAGAGGGAAAGAATGGAAAAGCATGGAAAAGCGTGGAAAAGCGTGGAAAAGCATGGAAAAGCATGGAAAAGCATGGAAAAGCCATGCATGCATTCGCGTTCGTGCGAGCGTGCCGAAGCGTGAAGAAGACGCTCTCGGAAGTTGGACGAAAGAAAAGGGAAGAGCGGGACGACCGTAAACAAACTTTCGGGTTTATCGAGCGAGGGACCGCGAGGTTCCGAGGTGCCGCGAATATTTGATAGTCGTTGCCTTTCTTCCCGCTGGGAGAGACCTTTTACTTCCACTTCCTCTTCTTCTTGTTACGCTTCTTCTTGTGCTTCTTCTTCTGCTTCATCTTCCGCTTCATCTTCCGCTTCATCTTCCGCTTCTTCTTCTGCTTCTTCCACTCCCGAGTCTTTCCTCCTCTGCCCCTTTCGCCTCCGCTACTCGAATACGGAGCTCGTGTTTGTCTTGCCAATTTGCTCTATTGTGTAGACCTCCCACGTGTGACTTTTCTACGAGATTTATCGTTTATTTTCCACCACTTTTATTTTTATTAATTTCAAAAGACGTGCCAAGGTTCTTCGTAAATATTTGTTCATTTTTCATTAGAATTCTAAAACTGTGAACGGGTTGCTTTGATCTTTCTTCGCGCCGTCGATTTTTCAAATTTAACTTTATACGTACCGATCGTAAAGATTTTTTTCATTTTTGGTTACTCCAGGAAATTTCCGTTTCGTTATCGGCGATGTCTGACAATTTTAAGTATTTAATCTCTGGTAAGGATCGATACGCGTATTGCGTTCGGTTGATGTAACGTAACAGCGACTCGCGATCGAACGAACTCGAATAGAATGACATTTTTTTATCGCTTCGATCGACGTTACTCTTATCTTATATTTGAACTCGGACGTCTTTTGCAAAATAATGGTCGCGAAATCGATCGATCGTCGAGACATATACGCGGGAAAGTATTTAGTAGTATATGGAATTCGAATTAAAAGTGGATTATTTTTCTTTCCGTAATGACTCAACCGACTGAAAATGTATTACCATTATCTTATAGAATGATCGATTCGATACGTACGACCGACGATTAAAGAATCCATTTTATCCAATTAAAAGGTAATAACGTAAACGTTTGATATAAAAAGCAGAATATTATTTCCGGGTACGTTGCTTCTATAATATAAACGAGCGCGAACGCTAGAAAGTAAATTATTCCGTACCGAAAACCAATGCACGATATTTTTGAAAACTATTTTTTCTCCTGACTCGTACGATTACGCATTTCTTTGTTCGTGTCGAAAAAGTGAAGCAATCGATGCAACGGCGCCGCGCGTCTGCCGAACTCCGCGATGACAAGTTTTTCTCTCTCTTTTCTTGTAAGGATTTTCTCGAGTAGACTCCGTCGCGAAATAAGTAAAAAGAAGCCAAAGAGAAACACTTGCTTGGAGGAGAAAGAACATCGTATTTATATAAGATGAAACGAATTCCCAACGGTTTCCGAGCTCTTACAATGCACATTGTAAGTTTCGGTATTTTCAAATATTGCGTTCGCGCTCTATTTTTAATGCTGAGGTAATAATTTATTCGTTTACACGCTGTGATTTCGAGCAAAATTTTATTGAAAATATTACGTCATTTTTTTCGTCTATACGAATAATACCAAGAATAAATACACGCTTAATAAACAAAACACAGATTTCTTAATTATTGAGAATATAATTTTTATCCGATTAACATCGGCAATTTCTACTTTCGCATAAAGATGAAAATAAAATTATAATTACGTAAATATCGATGGAAAATTACTATGAAAACGCGGGAAAATATATGAATAATCGAGACGAGGCGTTGTTTATTCGATTCGAAACGCATATTATTAAATAAAAAAAGAACTTTGTACTCTGTATTCGTTCCAATGTTTATTTCAATTTAATAATTTCTCCTCGTTTAAAAATTTGCATATTATGTTCGTTGCCCGATATAATACTTGTAAAGGAATAAATTAAACGTGAGTCGAGTAATTTCGACGTATTTAAACGGATTTAAAATTATGATAAATAATAAATCGGATATTAATATGGAGCAGAAACGAAAAGAAAAAATGTATCCGATCGTTGTAGCGAACCGCAACGTATTTAAAAAAAGTATTAATTTCTCCGTTCCCTCGAAAAAAAGATCGTTTCATCCCTTCTGGCTTCGTTTACCATCTCGATCGCACCCATTCTACCTTTTCATCGAAAAAAACACCCCAACCTATTTACGCGCGCAGCAAATCCAACGCGACGCGACGATGTTAGAAAGGGAAAAGAAACGTTTGCGCCAGCCGCAATATTTGTTCTTTGATTCCGTTCGCAGAAGAAATTGCCTCCTTCCACCCTTCAAAACTCGGTACTTCACCCTTGAAAAAGATGGGGGTTTAAACCCCGCGGCTAATTGTTGCCGGGGCGGCGTTTGATCCTGGTACTCGTAAATTAATACTTTTTTTCCGTGCCTACGTACCTACATGCGTATTCGAGTTCTTTCTTCGGCAAAGCAAACGCGATTTCTTTTACGCGTATCGAGCCTGGAGCTTTTAAAATTCTTGTGTATTTTACGTTTAGTATCAAAAGAAGTCTTTTACTTAAACAAACGATTATACGCGCTCGTATTTAGTTTCAGCGCTTAAGCATTTCTAACGAATGGACTAAGCGATTCGTCGAGTTAAAATTATACTTTAATAATACGAAAATTCAAGCTGTTCGACTATTTTTTAACCCTGTTTTCTAGATTTTCGTTTAAATACATTTTTATATTCTTTGATTCGTATATTACATAAATATTAAACTATATAAATAACATCGTTCCACGTTACGTTTGTAAGCTATGTTTAAATTTAACGCTACCGTTTACATTGAGAGTCTCCTGTGCATTGGACAAGACGTTAATTGTGCTGGAGGTGCGTAAAAGTGACGTAGAACGATAAACTAAGAACAGACAGAAAAAAGTCAGAAAAAAAAGAAATTTCGGTTTCTTTCCAGTGCGCTCGAAAGTATTCGTATTTATCCTTTGATAACCGACGAAAGCTACGCGCATACGGCAACGGTGATACAGAACTCCGTGTTCGAGGATATCCTAAGCGGTTACGGAAAAAATTTATCGGCCTCCGCGAATCGTAGGATATATCGTTGACTCTATCGATGATCGAAAACTGTCTTCGTCAAAATAAAAGAAAGCGATATAAATATTTTACGCGAGGGTTTTTATCTCGTCTATTGGATCGATCTATGGCGAAAAGTCCCTCGACAAAAACATAGAACAAACTAATGCGAGTCGCGGCTAAACGCGAACCAATTCTTGGTTTGAGAAGGTCGCTGAAAAATATTCGGAATTGTTCGAAGAAATGTTTATATAAATATTAATGTACTAAAATCCTTGACCAGGAATCCGAAGGTACGAAACACAATTACGACATGCGGATCACTATTACATAATATATTACATAAATGGCACAGTTTATTAAATTAAATATTGAATATTAACTTTGTTAGACCTATCTTGAAAAAAAAATACGAAATTTCTTCTTACATCGGAAGAATATTCGATGTTCGTCACGAAATCGAACTTTTTTTCGAATGGTACAGTTTTTACTGGCATAATTTTTATAACAGCAAAAAAGTTAAGTACTATTAAACCAGAATTTTATGCAAGTCAAACTTACTCGATTAAATTTAGATTATCGGTTAACCGAATTTTATTTCGAGTAGCTAATAAAAATAACTTTTATATAGAATTATAAGAGCGATCGAGTATGCATTTCGACTAAAATATAAATATTCATAAAACATTAATAACCCTAAATGTATTTTATAAAATTAAAATAATATGTTTTAAAAATAATATACGGTTATTATCGTCATTAACGTTATTAACGTAGATTTTGTTTTTTGCTTTATCTCTTTTAATTGAATTTTATTTTATTATAATATCTTTTATTATTCGCAGTTTTCCCATACTTTGACCTATTTTTTTAATGTGTACAGATTGTAAAACTTTTAATTATACTATTGATTAAAGTACCGTGCGCTACGCATCCTTTATCGTTCGGATAAATATGTGAAGTTTAAACAGCCCGACGTATAATGTATTAGAAGCGTTCCAGGACTACGATTTCGAGGTCAACGACGATCGGTTCGATTTTCTAAAAGATTTTTTCGAGTCTGCTCAGCTTGATTCCGAAGCATAACTTGCAGAGGCATCGAGCTTTAATCATCCGGGAAAGCTCGATCGACGCGTAGAAACCATACAAATAACTTTTCCCCCTTTGGTTGTGCATTAATGTGATTTCTGCACGAGTCGCGTCTGCGTTTATACGCGTATACACCGCAGTGATGTAATCGGAGAGCCAAAGTCAAACTTCGGCGAAGGAAGTTTTCGTTGATTGATGAAAGCCTAGATATTTCTTCTTTTCTCGCTGACTTTTTTTTTCTCCTCTTTTCTCCTCTTTTCTCCGCTTTCCTCCGCTTTCCTCCTCTTTTCTCTTCTTATCCGCGCACATTTTTCGAGGACACGAGAGAAGAAAAATTTAACACCGCGAAGCCATTCGCATCTTTTCGGCTTCTTTTTACTTTTCCGTTATCGGTTCATTTATTTTTTTTTCATTATCCATTGGCGGTCGATCGTTGGAGCAACTCTACGAATACGTAGAACTTCGTCAATTTTACGGAGACATACCGATTATATAAATTTGTTGTCCAAAGTTTTCCGAAACTCATAAATAATTGAATTGAATTTAAGTAAAGAGAAAGTGCCTTCTCGTGAAAGATTCATTTATTTGTTTTTCTCTCGCGAAGCGAGTATACCAGCAAATTACATTCAAGGGAGTGAATTGCAAACTTGAAAACGATTTTTAAAGAATACAGCTATCGAAATTATATTCATTCGGTTACATAACCGAATAAAATCGGTTCGATCGCTCAAGTAGAAAAGTATTTTATATTCCGGAATAATGCTTTATTTATTAAAAAGTAAAATTTGGTGACAAGGTAAAAGAAGTATATAATTATCGATGATTACATCGGTACCAGATGTAATCATGCGGCGGGAACCGAGGAAGAAAAAGGTACGGAATACAGATAGTGGTAAATGAAGGTACGTAAATGGTATAAAATACAGAGAGTACGGAGAAAGAGAGAAAAATAACGAGACGGAGAGGAAGAAAAAATGTCTAGCGTTAGTTTGGCGACGACATTTCGTCTCGGCGCAATCAGACTCACCATCCCTGACGCGGAAAAGACGCCGTGGAGAAACGCAAAACCGTGTATTGCGTAATGAGCTGGAGCTAACTTTCCATCTCTTTCTCGTTCCGTCTTTATCTATCACTATGGATCATTGTTTCCTTTTGTGTACTTCCGAGAGGAATGGAAAAGACGGCGTCGCAGTTGTCGCGAATGGAAATTGCAGTGTATTAGTTTCTCTCCTATGCTTACTTCTCCAAAGAGAAAAATGGAGAATTGGAAGCTCATTTTTTTAAGTGCATCACACTTCTAATTTATATTTTGCACGTAATAAAACTTACACTATGAAAACATTTTTACCGCGAGTAATTGATTTTCCAATTTAGCAATATTCTTTTTTAATAATATTAGGAATAACTTTTACAAAGTAAAATTTGCGTTTAGTTTTGAATTCGTATATAGAATTTAATAAATAAGAAATATATCGTTAACTCTTTTAATTTTGGAATCACTTTTCTTAATTATTTCCGCAGTAAAAATTCATACGTAAAGAAAAATTATTTTTAGTTCCACTGTTTCGATAATTTTTGAAGAATACCAAATAGACCGATTCTTTAATATCAAATTTAACTATTTTTGGAATAACGGCTATTTAAATGAAAAATAATAACAGATGAAAAATAATAAAGCGAAATACTACAACGGAAGAAGCAAAAATTTTTAAATGCAAATTCTTTTCTAATGTAAAATTGTATAGTACAAAATCGTAATGGTTAAGTTTTTTCGCAAGTCATATACAAATGCAAAAGAAACGACTCTTTTATAAAAATATTCTGAATGTATTTGGTAAATAAAAATGTGGATAATCCGTAAAATTAATCAGTAAAATATAAAATATTGAAATAAATTTATCTCTAAAAATATGTTAGAAAAATCAATTTATTTAATGGATATTTTCTCTATTTCTTTAACCGCTCGTAGGAAATATCCAGTTTAAATTACATAAATACACATCCTCGGTTAATTAACGAATAATCACTGTAGCGTATATTTTACTAATGAAATCTCGAATCTCTAATTGATAGACTCGGTAGAGTTTTGCGATCGATTTCCCTAGATTATCATTTTCCGAAACCTCTGCAGAAAGGCAGTAACGTACGCGATAAAAATGCATAAGCTCGGGTGAATGGAATAAATTCGCTGTCGCTTCGAAAAAGAAATGTAAGGGGAAAAAGTATTTGGGCTGCTTTGAACTGACCCGTGGAAGCAGAATTTCCCACGCCGAGGTAGACCAAGGTGGACTTGACTTTTCGTAGCCCGCAGTCTTCCTGGGAGGGCGAAAAATGCAAAGCTGACGCAGCAACATAGAATGTTGCTGTTCTGCGGAAAAAGGACTTCTTCTGTTAACGGTAATTTTCCTTTCACTTCTAGCCGTCTTCCAGCCGTCTTTTTTCATTTTTTTTTCCATGAACTTGCAACGGAATAAATTGAATTTAAATTTTTGGAGCACTAGAATTAAATTTTATTAAAATTTTCGATATTAAAAATGAAAAAATTTTAATAATAGACCGAGTTGTTATCGGATTAATTTAATTAAAATTGAAACTCGGCTGGAGCTGGAAAAATAATTTTAACTTTTATTTAAATTGATACTTTGTTCGTTGCATTTTTTCAAATGAAATGTAATTTATTTTCAGCAATAAAAAATACATATAAATAACTTTGAATTAAAATCACAACTGATCAAAATAAAAAATTATCGGTTTTTAATTTATTTCGAATTGTCTAGGATGTAATATTGCTGACACGATACAAGAAAAAATATACCACGATTTTCTCGTCCTCTCTTATTTACAAGAATATAATTCTAAACATTTTTAGTTACATTTTACCGAAATTAGATGAACTAAATATGCAATCGTATAGATGCGATCGTTCAAAAATTTAAATATAAAAAAGTATATTATTGTAAAAGTAATATATTTATTAAAACATATTTCTCATTTTAGAAGTAAAAAAAATACACGGTTGCCTCGTTATTCTTTTGCATTTTTATATACGAAATCTGCTCCAATCATAAAGTTCTCTTTTATCTACACATGTATTTATAAGCATTTCTACGTAATCTTAAATCAGATGTAATCCAGATTCTTGTATTGCCCGTAATAAATTAAGTAGTAACGTATGTTTATCAGTTACGTATTCTCTTGCATATTTCTTTATGTAATTGTATATTTTCTATATATTTCGATATTTATTTTATTTGATATCTTCGTAATAAAAACCTTCATTTTTTTAATTTAGGAATAATATTTTACAAAATATGAGATAGCCGTGCCAATATAAACAATTTTCAATCAAATATAAATTATCCGTATAAATCAATTCGTATTCATATTATAATTTTTATGAAAATAACTTTATATATTATCGATTCCAAAAATTTTATGTACAGTGTAAATTTTTTCTTCAATTAATATTTTATTTCCAAAAACTTTTTTATTCGAGAAAATCTATTACCCCTGATAAATATGAAAGTATGGAAGTAGTTTTTGAAATATAACACATAAACGTGTTTTGAAAATCTCTTGATTTTCCTTTTGCTCTTGGGTGACATTCGCGTCATCAAACATTTCAATCTTTAAACGCTTCAAATATATTTAACGCTGTAAATCATTAAAAGAAACAAAACATCGAAAATTACATCGAAAATTATCTGCGAATTTGATGGAAAATTTCAAAGCTCATTGTTACATCGCTATTATCCTTCTTAAAAAACAGTTAACGTTTGCTAAAATTATTTTTAAGTAAAGATAGTGCGAGAGAGAAAAAATTTATAATTAGAAAAAAATATATAATTCATATATAAATTTTAATGTGAATAATTATAAGATTTTCTTCAACGTAATCTAAATCTTTTAATTTTCATTCATAGTTGTAAAGTAATAATCATCCATTATTATAATATTATGTTTCAAATGATCGTTTTATTAGACTAGATTTATTATACCTATGAAAAGTTGTTTATACAAAGATATATTTTAATTTGTAAAGTAATGTTAAGATATGATAACGATATACTCAAAAAAATTAGTATTTTAAGAAAATATACAGATGAAAAAGTACTGGTGTATCGAAAGGAATTTCTAATTATTCCGATAATTAAATTTGCGACTTTTATACATTTACGAAATTGAATTTTGTATTATTATATTAATTCTCTTATATGTTTTTAAAATATCTGAAACCTTATTCGAAATGCTCGTAGTACGCAGTATAGAAGATTTACTTTTAAAGTTACTTCAGATTATAATTACTTGTGTGTACGATACAAAAAACTTCAATTTGTAATTATATAAGTTAATCCGATAGTTTTTAAAACATTTTAATATTTTTATGTCGCTACGCCAAACGAAAATATTTATTTAGCCTATCGTTTTGCAAAGGATAGCGAGAAGAGAATCAAGCGTAAAGAAAGCGAGACGACGAGGAATAGAGATAGACTATAATATAATGAAATACGCAGCAAAAAAGTGAGAGAGAGATGGATATAGGAAGAGATCGTAATTTAATTTGATATTCCCTTTGTTTTCTCGTCCAATGCTCGTTCACAATTATACGTATATATAAAAGCCGGTGCTCCTGCTGAAAAATATTTAAATTCCAGCTCGTCAATGTACCTACAAGTAATATCCGATTCTCTTCACAGTTGGAATACGAGAATATTTGCCCGGTAATGAAATTAAAATATGTTCTAGTTCGTTTTCTTGTTCTCATTTTTTAGCGATGCATTTATAATCTGGAAAAGTATATTCGCGAAAAATGTTTAATAAGTTCAAATATCACAATTTACGCCTTCAAATTTTCATAATTTTATAAGATATTTTTTTACAAAGTTATAGCGTCAACATTTTTTAACAACGACCATTTAATCGAGATTAAATGGTAAAAGTAAACACAGGTCAAGCACACAAAATTAACTAATTTGAATTATTTAAAAATTATTCAAGAAAATCTTGCACGTGTGTGTCGTACTCACAAATTTGAATAAATTTAGACGGGGTTTAAAAAAATTTACATTCGCAGTCTTGATTCGTTTTAAAATTCATATAAAAATTGAACTAAATAATTAGCTAATAAACCAGATAGGACTTTATCAAAATTTTCATTAACATATTTCCTTGCGATTTTATTTAAATATTATGCGAATTTACGGCTTCGTTAATTAAAATGGATCCATTAACATCCACAATTATGGAAACTATCCAACGTTAAGCTTCGTTTCTGTGCTTTAAAGTAGCGATATTAATTTTCAGTGTTTTTAATACGATATATTCCGTAAAACTAGAGTCAACATCGAAATCATAATTCTCGAAAGTAATATAAATAAATTAAACAAATAATCTATCTAATCGAATACGTAACCCTTTTAATTAACTTTACGTTCGATCCCATGCAAATACCGCAACGTTAAATCAATACATTACACGCGGATGCAAAGTAATTATGTATTTTTCGTTAGTCTTATCCATTGAAACGAAGAAGATGCACTCGCCAATAATTAAAAAGTAAATAATATTGCGTGCGACGGGAAGGGTAAGTTTCACCCAAGTTTTCATATTACGTAATCGCATCGTAGGCGGGATAAGTAACATCGTAGTACGGCATCGTTCGTACGGTAGTTGAAATTAGTTCACCTTCGCTTCTACGAGACGAAGTTGTAATTTCGTAACGACGATACCTTTGCTCGGAAAAGTGCGGAGCGATATCGAAGGAAAAGTCTCGAATCTCTTAGCTAAATAAATAAAAATCTTGGCCTGGCGAACGATTAAAAATTTAAAAGTTTAACGCTGTCTATTATAAGCTCGTAAACGAGTAATCCAAAAGAACGAGACGCAATTTTTCTAGGCTCTAACGTAAGTTTCAATTATTATTTTCCGGTTACCTCTCTACCCTATTATTACGAAACTAATAATAATAAAGATATTATTTGTTTACTCGGCTATTCTTGCACATAATCCACCCAACTAACTAATTAACATTGCATAATAAATTCGCATCGATCCTCCATCGCTCGTTAAAACCTCATTTAAAAATAATCCAGATTGTTCCGAAAAATTAGCGGTAAATAGGTCAGGGTGCTAAGGGCGCCATTAAACTCGAAAGGTTCACCCAGATCTACGGAGTGAAGAAAAAAAAACAGCCGAGCTCGGATTCCGGGTTCCTCGGTTCCCCGACAGAGTCGAGCTCGCGCTGATAACATCTTTAATATTTCAATTCGGTGTACGTATTATGTAGGAGGGTCGTCGAGTCCGCGCGTTACACCCGAGCCCCTCCCTGTCGGGTAATAGATCGCTGACCCGAGCTCCGGAGGAAATGGGGAGGCGAGGGAAAAAAGTCCGACGTCGAAGGAACCGGATATGGGTGTACGGAGTCTGTGCGCGAACTCCGCTCATAACGAAGCTGTCGACATGATGGACGAGGAGCTGACGCGTAAGGGTGTATAAGTGGCGAAGATCGACTGACGTACTTCCTGATTCCCTCTTTGATACACACACGCGTGAGTTGGCGTGCAGGTGTGCGTCTCTTGTGCCTCTCGTGTGCCTCTCGTGTGCCTCTCGTGTGCCTCTCTTGTGCCTCTCGTGCGCGCGCGTCGTATGCGCGTCGTGCGCGTCGAGTGCGCGCGAGCTCACGGAAATGTTTCCCTGTATCTCGTTAATGGAAAACCATCTTATTAATTAATGTCTGCTCATTAGCGGAGTATTAAAACGTATTTGTATACGATCGAGCTCTTTATTTTTTTACTCGAGTTGTAAATGTTGAATGAGATCCTTGCAATATTTAGGAGGGTGTAATTTTCTCCATTGAAGCAAATTAAGTATTCCGCGAGTGAATCCAAATTATCTAGTTGGATTTTAAAGGTTATTTTTATACGGAATATAAGGCTATAGAAATGAGTTTTGGAGTCTTTAAATATTATTCGAGTGTATCAATTTGCGAGAAAGGGTCGACTAAATTCATACTGGATTAAAGCGATAATGTTATCTATATATTTGAGGAAATAAAACGTTGCAATTTCAAACTTGAAAATCATCTTTATTTTACTTATATTACTACTTTCACTTTGTAAATTCAAAATTGTTTGCAATAGGTTTTATTTGATGCGATGATACGTCGTAAAAAACTTTTCCGTAAGATTTTTCTATTTAAAAAATAGTATATTTACATTTATAGAAATCATAGATTTTTATATTTTCTTTTGCTCTGTATGATTTTTTAGATTTTTATCGTAAGAATTTAAAAACACAATGTTAAATATTATTTTATCGGAATATGAAATTATATTTATTTAGTTTATATATTGAACAAAAAAATATTCGTATCTAACCAAATTAAACGAAATTTTTCGTACGCGGTTCAATTTTTCAATCTATCGTATACGAATAGAATAAATATTACTACTATTTATTTTGCAACATTTATGTGATTTGAATCTGATAAAATATTAACTAATTTAATATACCATCTATGTAAACTTAATTTTTTGTGTTAATTAATTCAGAACGAAACATTTTAATTATAAAATAAGATTCGCGCCGCTATTGACTTTTTAAAATCAATTTCATTTTCTTTAATTAAGGTAAAGGTTTTTTATCTGTATGAAATGAATAAATTGTTGAATATACAATAATTATTTCACCAATTGTTTTCATAAAATATTTCGAAAATTTATTTGTCTTTACTTTAACGTATTTCGTATAATCAAATATATCTGTATCATATCGTATGTGAATATATTATAATGATTATATATAAATAATGAGATTAATTCGTGTAAAATCTTCGTGACACAGCGAATTTAATATAAATTTAAATTACTTTAAAATTTTAAATTGCTAGACGTATGTAGAACTTAAAAAGAAACATGTGTCGATCGTTGTAGCACCGAATTAAATTAATATCTTATTAACTAATATAAATGAACGAATAATGGCTTTATTTAATAAAATTAACGTACAAGATAAATTGTATAATATGAATTGTTATTTAATTTTATTTAAATTTAGTACTGAAATTGTATCAGTGGTATACATACTTATAGAACTACTTATTACATTTTATTTAAAATTTTAATATCTTGTAATTTACACAAAAATTTATAATTATTAACCTTATTTTAGAAATTTTAGGTCAGTGGATAAAAGACACTAGATTTAATTTTGAAATTCAGTAAAAATTATTGAAATTAATATTTATATAAATTTTATAACTATTTTACGGAACGTAAAAAAAATTCAAAGTTGTTATCTTTGTATCGTCGATTATTTACGAATATCGTTATACTTTCTTTTATAACCATAGTTAATTTTTTCTGCAGCTTTATTTAGATCGAAGTGACTAATGCAATTAGAAAATGCAGTTAAACCTAGAATACCGTCGGTACTCGGAATTCATCACCGTATATGCATTTAGTGCATTAGATAAGTAGTACCATCGAATAAGATTTATGTGCAGTAGTTCTATTTACTTAATTTAAATAGTAAGAAAATTTATATTTAGCTTAGCGACTTAAATTTTTATAAAATCAAAAATTACTTTAACGATTGAGATTTTAAAATTCTTCTCTACCACAAATAATTTAAGAAATAGTTAACTAGAAATTAAACACAAATTTTCTAACCTTTTCCATAATTAAACGCGTGTCTGAAACATTGTCTAGAGTGAACCGATGTTAAGCGATATTGCGACGGTATTAAAAAAGTAAACAATGCGGTTACAATCGTTTTACTATTTATTGCACAGTCGCTTCGAGAATCTTGCAAGTTTTGAAAATAAATTCAGAAGGTAAATATTTTCGTCGCAGACGAACACGAATAAACGAAACACCGTTGAATTCGGTGCATCGGTTCCTCGATCGACTTCTTTATCAGCCACCGGAGCAACACTACGAACGACACCGAGTGAATCGGCCCTTATCGCTACACAGTCACTGTACACTCGCACACCTTTTCCATACATCGGACGCGTTGCTTTGATTCATCTGACCGTGTGTACGTAAGAGCGGAGCACTCTATCCACTTTTGGGACAGTGCCTGTCTACTCCCCTGTAAAATCATTGCACGCAACGGCGTATACGCTCGCCTTGTCACTCACGCGTGTGCGTCCGAGTGCGAAATATCAAACGGGAAGAGAGAGTGAGAGAGAGAGTGAGAGAGAGACGTCAGCTGACCAATAGGTGCACGCGTTAACGGGAGAAGCGCTTAACATCGCTATCACCGACGCACACGCCATCCGTCAGCATACCTCATCGCCTCCGATACATTCGGCTGTTCGCTCGCATAATGAAACCTCCAGCGTTTTACATTACCGAGTGGATGCCTCGTTGCCTGCGACTGCGACTTCCCCTCTCTCCGCCCTTCGCCCAGCCCCTGCCCCTGCCACTGCACCGATTTTAATCACTGACAAAATTTCTAATTTTATTCTGGAACGAAATTCAAAACGAAAAATAGACACGCATCGTTCCGACTTTGGTTTTTGCATCGCCGAACGCCTTCCTTTTATAACCTTCCTTCAAGCAATTGCAATTTAATTTTCGAACGCTGCCCTAAGCCCAAGGCTTTCACGTTTTCATTTTGTTTGCGAAATTTTTTTTTGAATCGAGTACGCGTACTTTACGCGAGAAACGAAAAAGTTCTTTATTTCGTCGATATTTCGCAAAATGTGCACTAATTGTTGAAAAAATATCGACGATTCTTTTAACGCGTAATCGCGTGTAACTAAAAATAATGGAAACCTTCGAGGTTCGAGAGTCGATTCGAGGTTCGAAAGGAAAACATCGATTGGAAAATAAAATTGACGTAACTTTGGAAAAGAAAGGAGGATTTGACATTTTGAAGGAGTGAGACAAAAAGTGTCTATCCTAGACGTTCGTTAAATTCTTTCGGTACTCGTATCGATGAATGCTGCAATTTCAGCTGAAAAAGAATTCACTTGAATAATAGAGAAATTTCAAAAAATAAGGGCGACGCATCGAGTTTGTTTGTTTTGGAGAATTTTTTCGGGTAACTTATGCGATTTAACGCCTCGACTCATCTAATTCATCGACGATGAAAACAGCTTTTGTTATTTTAAACATTTTTATCCTCGTCTTTATTCGTGTCCTTTTATACAATTTTCAAATTCATAATATTAGTATAAAATATATTCGCGTTAATCGATAAAAATACAGTGGATAATATTTTATTGTAAAGCTCTTTGTTCGTTTTATTTTTTGTGCCTTGATTCTTCCATATAATACTAAAAAACGAAAGTAAATAAGATGTTATATTACTCCCTATAATTTTACGCGTTAATTATTATATCGCGAAGTTTGAATAACAATTAAAAGTAATTAAAATAATCGTGAATATAAAATGATGCTGGTAATAAAAAGTAACCCTGTCTAGTTCCCGATGTTCGGAAGCAAACATCTTCGCGTCTGATTCGAAAGATGAAGAGTCGCTGAAAGACGTACGGAGGATGAAGGACTTCACCGACCGCATACTAATGATCCTTCGAATTTGTACGTCAACTCGAAAAATGGCGTGAAATTGAAGTTCGAAATAAAAGGAATAAGTTGGGGATACTTTTTATTTCAACTTTTATTTAAAAAATAAATAAATTATGTTTTTCTCCTTTAATTTTTTACTTTTTTCATTTTTTATTATTTAAATTATATAGAATATATAATTACTATATAGAAATATATTTTTGTAATAATTATCTAACTTAAATTGTAAAGTAGTTAATATCATTAAAGTTTTGAAGGGTGTCGATATATAACTTTTTTTTCATTGTTTCAGGTAAGTTGATCGATGGACATCACCAACATGTTTATCGTCGACCTTAACATTCCAAAACTTACGGTAATTAGTTTAAGTTATTTATTAATTATATATTTCATATCCTTTCATTTCTTTTTACGGTTTCTAGAAATTTTAAATATAAAATTAACACGTAGTTATTATTTTCGATCATAAAGATTAATATTGGGAATGGTTTTGTCAAAGAGATTAGAATTGTAGTATCGAATATAATAAAAAATTTTAAAATACCGCATAGGATAGCAAATTGTTTAAAAATATAAATATTTTATAAGTTTTTAACAATCGTATAATTCATTTAGATGATTTAAATGGTTCTATTCTAAACGATACTAATCGATAATCAATTAAATTAAAAATTACAAAATAAGTCGTACTTACTACTTTCTAATTTATGTGAATTCTAATAAAAACGCATTTTCACAATACCGTTTAAAAGAAATTGTAATCATTATAAATCATCGAACTAATAATAAAATTTCAGTAATTCTGCCTCGTTGAATTAAAAAAAATTATGTGACAATATAATTGCTGCAATTAAAAAATTAAAAGTAGTAAAAAGACCGCACGAATAATGAAAGATAAATAAAAAATGTTAGTGATAAATTTAGGATTACATATGTGTAGAGTATCCATAAAAGAAATATATACTTTCGTAACCAATAAAACGTGAACGTGTTTTTAAATAAGAACTTGGAAACGTTTGTTGTACCTCACGACTTATTATTACATATTAGGTATAAAGTCAAATAGTTATCACTGTGTAGCGATAGGTAACAGTATATTCAAAGTGTTGGATTGTTGGGTTGTTGGGTTGTTGGGTGTCTAGTTAATAAAATATATCATCAAAGTATAGAGTACGATAGCTGCGATGTTCTCATTCCCGAGTTATTAATATGTTAGTAGTGCTTGTAGTGTGTATATAAATATTTTATAAGTATAGATTTGAATTTTCGAATTAGTTTTATCTAAGTCACATAAATCTAAGATCAACGTTGAACCAACGTTAATTTCTTCGTATATAGATAATATAAAAAATTAAGCAAATCTACGTAAGAACAAATCAATTATAATCGCGAATTTATCTTTATTTCACAAGAATAGAACTTTTAAAACTAGAGATCGATAACTCGAACTTCACTTTTGACTATCTAATATCTTTTCCAATTCAATATTTTCTGCTATGCTTATTTTAAATGTTTTTTATTTTATCGATTCTTTTGCAGCATTCATAATTTAGTAAAATATACTCGAGTTTTATTACCATTCGATACAAAAATATATAAGTACAATGGTTGATTATCAATAAGTTAGATCGCATACAATTTTTCGATCGAGTATTTTTCTATAGACCAAAAGCTTCGTTATAACTAATAGTTGTCTATTCCTAATAATTTCCCCTACTCACTTTCATATATTAATACGACAATGTCCGATCGGGAAATCTTTTCATATTCCAAAATATCTCGAGAAAACATCGAGTTCTTAAATAATGTAAACGTCAACGGGCAAATAATTCTATTTTATTGTTATAGGTATCGTAATAGTTACGTTATAATTTACAGTCTATGACGAAGGAGTTAGAAATCGGTGATAATATAAATTTCATATAATTTTTCATCGCGTAGCAACGATTGTAAAAAGTAATATAAAATACCCTTTTAAATAATTAAAAAAATTTACGTCAAATTTTAATACATCTCACCGTAATTTAATTATTGAAAAGATCGTTCGGATTTTATTAACGCTAAATAATTTTATCAAGAAGAGCATCGACGCCGTAGAAAAGAAAACGTCCACGTACCGCGGATCCGTACAATTATTCAAACACGATTTACCCGTTATCATCCGCACCGGTGGATAATAAAAAGCACGGGTTATTCGATACGCACGCGCGATAAAACGCGCATCGATAAGCTTGACCCTTAAAAATTGCCGGATGGAACGAAAGAAAAATAAAAGACGCGCAAGGAAAATAAAAAAAATATCTCCCGTCGATGCTTCTCGTAAGAGAATAAGAATACTAGAAAAACTCCGGGTTACGGAGGATCGGGAAAGTTACGTGAAATAGGGAAAGGGAAAAAATGTAAATGCGTAAGCAAGACGAGTCGAGTATACGAGAAAGCAAAGACTAGGAAAAACTCGGTGCGACGGCCCGACGTTGCTTTTACGCCTCGCCGTAAAAAAGAAGGCCTCTCTCGCCTCTCTCGCCTCTCTCGCCTCTCTCGCCACTCTCGCGCCAGGATAATAAAGGAGCGGCAACGCGTCGTCGTCGCGGTCGACCGTAAAATACCACCGTCGACAGGACACGCGCTTAGCGCCGTCGAATCCATAATTCACGCGATTTATGCCGCCTTGCGTTTTTCCCGTTCCTCGAACGCGTTCGTCCGGAGTGGAAAATTGTGTTTGCCGGAGGAAGGGGCAGAGAGAAACACCGAGTCCACGGCTCGTAAAGACGCGCTCGAGGAACGAGGAACGTTGTCGAAGGCTAGAATTACAAATGAATCGAGTCCACCCGTCCGCTTCGTCTCCACTGTCGTACATTTTTCTCGGGTTATAATCGAGGATGGCAGCGTATTACGCGATGCTTCCCCTAACCAACGATACACCCTTTCGGCGTTCGTTCGAATAATAAAATACGCGCGATCCTCGGCCAACGAAAAACGCGCTTACGTTTATCGAAACCACCGCGTCAATTTTTCACCTCCGTGCACTTTCGACATTTTTGTCCGAAAAATTCATATCGCCCGATCCAACTTTTACAATTTATAAGATTTTATCAACGCGCACCGTTTTATAATACGGTATGAAACTAAAATATCGCAAAATGTACCCTTCGACAAAATCGTGTTCCGTATACGTAATGGTATCGCATATAAGGCATACAAGGAAGGCCGTGTTCGCGAGGTGCGAACATACTTCGCGATAGTTACGGAAACTATCGACGTGCCTAAAAAAAGGAAACGTTCTACAGCCCTGGAATTTAAGAAATTTGGCAGTCGTACGAACGGTGATATTTTCCGTGGTAAAATTTAAATAACGTTGATTTAAGAACGTTTCGCGTTCGACGTACGCGATATTCGTATACTGGAAACGATCGATCGAATGGTACTAAGTAAATTAGTAACGGATGTAAATGATTATTAGCGAATATTCCACGTAAAAATATTCACCGGGTATCTATCGGTAAGCGTATTTAAAATTATGACGTTTTGAAACATTTACGAACGTACCAGGATTTAACGAATGCATCGTACGTGTGGTACACGCATAGATAAAATATAGATATCGAATAGATAGATTTTTAACGGAAGGTACTTTTTAAAAATAACTATAAAGATGATAAAGTCTACGATGAATTTAATACGTACGTGATTCGTTCCTAAAATTCAACGCGTTCGCTAAATTATATTTCCGGAACGTGCCAGCGAAATAAATATCTTACGCTTAAAATATATTAAAATGAATTCCGACGGAGATCAATATTTAAAATTTTTTTAAAGTTTTCGTCTTTGGAAAAAATAGGTTGAAACATATTTTTAACGAATCTACATCGGTCCAAACAATATCGTTCGCATCTTACAGGCACAAGAATTTCCGAGCGATGCACGATGAAAAATAATCTTAAGCGCCGAATAAGATTCTTCGATCTTCAACGTAACTCATCGAACGTCTCCAAAGTTCGTTGATCCCCGTTTCGAGCCAAAGTAAACATCGATCAACGTTAATTTAAAAAATATAGGATGAAGCTACGGGAACGAAACTCGCATGAAAATATAATCACGTAGGGAAAAAATTGAAATCGCGCGGTTCGAACGGAGTCACGGGCATGGAATTAAAAAGGAAATGGTTGGCGGGTGCGTTAAACTTGTCTGAGACCACGAACCACGAACCCACGCGCGAAAGTTGCGACTCCTGACGTCGTTCGCATGAGAAACGAACGCGTCGAGTAAAAAAGCGAACGACGCACACCCACCGAATATCTAACGCGCGGGAAAAGATGGATAAGGAAGGAATAAAAGGAGTCGAAGGCCGAGTCGAGAGGAACGGAGATGGAGATGGAGATGGAGATGGAGATGGAGATGGAAAGTACGCGAAACAGGAAAAACTGAGAAATAGACAAATGGGAATAGGTAAACTACGCGAGTGGATCCTATGGTAATCTAATGTATGAGACATTTTTCACATTTATTGTTCGGAAGCATAGATTTCTTTTAAGACTGTGCCGAACTTTTTTGCTCGCGCGACTCTCCATTTTAGGTGGAACAACGCGGAATACGCGAGAGTAAATTTAATCGCGTTTCATTGCTATCGATACGTTCAAATTCGCGTGCTCGGGTAAATTAATTTAAAAAACGAGATTACTTAAATCTATATCAAACTTTAAAGTTAGATATTTTGGTTTATTCATAATTTTGTTTTCTGTCGTTACAAGCGTTTTCTGTCGAGTAAAAAATAATGAAAATATAATTATATATTCCATTGGCTTCGACTTTACACCATTCGCTTACGAATTTTACCGTAAACTACTCCGTAAAAAACTGACTTTTCGATCGATACGCTTTTGACAATATTGCCGAGGACCAAGTTTACAACGCGCGAACGTTACAAATCGAATGCAAATATAGGATAATCGTACGACCGATGATTCGTAGAGATGATTCGTCCCAGATTTTACGAATATCCGAGAAGGACCGAATCACCCAAGCAAGATCCGGAATCTTTGAAAGTTGGTCGTTAAAAAGGTCCGACTCGATCGGTCGGCCGAGAGCCAACCTCCGCGGGAATCTCGATCGTTGGAGCGTTTCCGAAGTGCGCGCGAAATTTCCTCTTTCACGCTTCGTCGAGTTCGCGTGTCGCGTTCTTGGAGAAGTCGGCGACCGTTCGACTCGCGTCTTCTTCGAGTTGGAATTAGCGTGAAAGTTCGTGGATGAAGGAAGAACGTGGATTGAAAATTCGGTATTCGGGCGATAACTCGTCGCTCGAGTTCGCAGTTGCGTTTGATTTTCGGGAACGCGGAAAAACAACTCGAGCGGTTAAATTTCGCGCGTTCGTCGAATCACGCCGGAAATTTAGTCATTTTATTTCGATAGTAAAATTTTGTATTAAAGTTTGATGTTCCACGTTCTTACACGACCCGGACACCATTATTTTCCAGTTTCGATTCCATTCGAAATGTAACCAAGTGTACGAGGCGCAAGATTTCGGCGTTAACTTTCCGACCTACGAATCGCGTCGAAGCTCTCCGCTGGTTTCCATGACCGTGGCAAAAACCGTTGCCGTCTAGCAACTGTCAGCGAACTAGAGAAAAGCTTCGAACGGTGGAAAAATAGCCGAAATAGTCGAAATAGCCGAAATAGCCGAAATAGCCGAAAGATTGAAAGAGCGGCCGCGAAATTTCGGCCTTACTCCGCAGTTCTCGAGCGACCTTTGATAAGCCGAGCGAAGGGCCGGGACGGGGGGTGGATTGGTCTCGTCGCGTTGGCGACTCTCATCGCGGTAATCCGTGGCGAACGAGCCGAGCGGTTCGAGCGACATTATTATCCGCGAAAGGTACGGTCTATGTATATCTCGATATAGGCATTAATTAGGCGGCGGCTGCATCACGAGTTTGCTCGGTTTAATTACTTTCGCCAGATCGGAGTCGCTCTCTCGCTCTCTCGCTCTCTCGCAACGGGATTGTCCATTGGGAGGATCGAGAGGGTGAGTCGGTCGGGGGATTGGATACGAGTCGCACGAGCAGCCCCTGAGCCATTGTAAACACGCTTGTAACGCAGGGAATCATCTCTATGCCTCGGTCTCTCTCTCGCTCTCATTATCCCGTAGCACCGTAGCTCCGATCCTGTGGATTCGCGCCCGCACAACGAGCGCTAACGCACACCTGACCCCGACGAAGGATGGGGCAGTTGTACTTGGGTGGCTCGAGCTATTGTAATCGCGTTGCTTCAGTTATATGTACCGCGGCGCTCCAGCGGTCGCCGTAATTTACGTCCATTGATCAGATTGACGATTGCGTCGAAATCGAGGCTCCGTGCGGGCCTGTGTAAATGTAAGGTCGGAGGCTTCGATATATCCGTCCGTCGTTTAACGAGGCTCTGGCCGGAAGATAGACCAAGGGAAGCGTAATGCGCTTCCGACCGGGATTCCCCAAGATTACTTAGCTCGCGTGTAAACCTCCGATAATATTTCCAAAATTCTGCTCCGTCAATGGACAGGTGTTACTTTTTTCCCCTTTTATCGATGGCGAGATTCAATTTATTCGTTGTAATACCTCAAAATTCGGTTACTCGCCTCACCTTTTTAAGACCAACTTTTTGTCCAACCCGATGCTATAGTTCGTAAAAGACATTTTCTTGGTATATTTATCTAATATTTATTCCTTCGATCGGTATTTCCAAGTTTAGAAAAGTATACCAACCATTATTATTAACTGTAAATTTGTTTCAAAAGAATATTGTTTGTTAGCTTCTTGCGCGTTTTTATAATTAAGTTATAAAAAATTTCAAGTTATTGAAATCGTGAAAAATCAGCCGAACCCAAAGAGTTGTAAATGAAAATTACGAGGCGACGTACGCGGATGTAGAAAAAGAAAAATGTTCCCTGTCTCGAGCGTACGAATTTCATCGATAATATAAAGCAAGCAGGGCGAAATAGATATATATGATTTTCTCTCTCTCTCTGGATCTGTCTCTTTTCCCTCAGCGTTATTATCGCAGACGCTCGTAAAAAGCTCGTCGCTGCCTCGACTACTTCCCCTTGAATTCCTTTCGGTTCAAACGCGTATACGTGTACGAGTGCGCTTATATATATTTATGTTTTATACATGTAAAATTCCTCGTCTCTTTGACAATCTTTAATACTCGTGCGCGTTTAATTTTTTAAACTCAAAATATATTTATTATTCGTTGCTTTATCGAAGATTATACATACTGTCTTGAAACGCATATATTCACACTGTTATTTTTCGATCTGCCGTAACCTAAAATTATCCAGGAAATATTAAATATTGTATCGAATACAATTTTTTCTATCAAATATTTTTTTAGTCTTACGTTTAAATAATTAGAATATCTTTTGGAATATCTACGTGTTCGAATCAAATGAGAGCTCGAATGTATAACGTATATAGATACCAATTATTATCGACTGTAAAGTTTACCCTATCTTTACGAATTCTTCGCTTACTCGAACGAAGGTTAAAAGCGAGACGATCGTTATACTTCTTATTTCGATTTCAAACTCGATTCGATAGACGATTACGGTTGCTAATCAAATGAATAAATGCCATAATTAACTTAGACTGTTAAATCAAGAATCAATTATAAATTATTTATCGATTGGTTATATACGTATATAATTTTTTCGGTAATTAATACCGTACATTCGGTGTAACGTGAATATAATATATACATTGTCGGGTAATACACGGAAGAAATAATTACTCATCGATTGTACTATATTTTTGGAGCATGAAACGAAACCGATTAATTAACTGTGTGGATTATAATAAATGTTTCGCTAGTTACAAATAATTGTTCAAATCGATACGAATAAATAAAAATATTGCGAAGTCGCAATAATACTGCATGAAAAAAGAATAGTGCATTAGAGTATCAACATTGTAAAATATTTGCACAATTTGGATGCGAGCTTAGAAAGTTCTCGAGATAAATAAAAAACCACGAGTGTAAAGGGAAATAAAAATAAACGAAAATCTTTCAACTTTTCGCACTCCCTGATTCTTAGTCGAGTGAATAAAGCGTTTAAAAAAATACTCGCGCGTTTCGCATGTAACTAATTTCAATCTCGTAAAGCTTCATCACCATAAATGTTTTTTCATCCAAGTTGGCGCCGAATTCCTCGCGTACATCCGAGAAAGGATGAACTTGTGTGTGCATAGGAGAGCGAAAGACATCGCAATGGTAACTAGTCACCGGGTAAGCATCGAAGCGAAAACTTTCCCTCCGTCTTCACCAAATTTGTTTTACACTTTTCCCCGCGTGTTCACTCGCTAACGATAATTTATCGCAGACTGGTGCGTGGGAAATGCCTTTCTACCGTAATTTATTCATTTGTTCGCAAGGAGGGGAAGAAAGTTTACATATCAAAGGATACGTTGATTTAGAAAGTAATTGTGACAAAGTTTTTAAACAGCTTCGTGAATATCTTTTAATAATTAATTACGTATCTAATTAGCTATTTTTATAACAACGTTTCAACTTTTACCCTCCGCGCGTTCCTTTTCATATTCTAAATCAAAATTTTTGCGAACGCGATAAATTCAACTCACTCGTTTCGCGTATTACCAAAAGCTCGATTTCTTTATTTTAATCGGTCGCTCGTTTATTTAACGAATATCTTTAAATTTTCTGTGTTAAAATAATCAAATTTAGAATTTTAAACTTCGTACATGAGAAATTCCGCGCCTTTGTAAATAATTACTTAATAATAATAATGTGAATGTACCGATCAAGGAAAAATGTATAAAATCTTGTAAAAATGTGCTGCTCGTACATTTGTAATCCAATGAACGATATCGTATTCTTTAATCAAAGTATCATAAAATATATATAATTATAGTTCGAAGTCCTTCGAGGTTATTACGTTATTTTTTTATAATTTATTATCTTCTATAGAGCTTCCATAGAATTTTTTAAATTCTCTTTGACGATAAAACAGGATTCGAAAATGTTTTCCGTGTATATTTATATGAATCTGAATTGAAATTTTTATACGGATTCGATAAATTTAATTGTAAATATATTACAGTATAGCTTTTAGATAGCTAGCGATATCTTTTCATAAATTTTAATATCGATATCTAAAAATATTTGATTATTAAATAATACATTTACAAAGGATCAAAAAGAACATTCTTATTAAATTTTATCTCGAATCAATTTTTAATAAACTGAAAATTAATTTAATTAATTATATATTTATATGAGACAAAATATAATTATTTGTAATTAAAATTTAAACGGAAACTTTTTAAAATTTTTAGAATATGAATATTTCGTATATTTAAATTTAAAACTTAATATTTCAAAATTTTATATTTATCTATTTAAGTAGAATTAGTCTTCTATATCGGAAGTAAAATTATGTATCTTTTATAAATAAATTTAATAAACGTGTAAGTAAATATATTTTAATATAATATTTTTACAAACTCAAATAATACTTTTTACTTATCAATTCATTATCTTCTCATATTTTTCCATAATTTATACCGAATAAATTTAAAATACATATAATTTATTCTATTGAAACTAATGTCAATAAATATGATTTACAGTCGGACAATTTATTATATGCGAATTATATATACCTGTTGAATTTTATCCGAATTACTTACATTACGAAATTATGCATATTTTTATTTATTAATATATCGTTTGCAAATGTATATTCGAGTTTATTATTTCAAAGGAAACAAAATAGTTTTTACCTAAGTAAATAATCTATTTATATCAAAATTATTGAAATTTCGAAATAAAACTGAATATTAATTACATTCCTGTGTTAATAATAAAACTAGCGTATTTACAATTTTATTTTAAAATCATAATTGGATTTTTTATCGAAAAATATGTTATATATACAATTAAAACAAAAGGCCAAATTTTACTGGTTTATTATTACCTAGTTTGTAAAAAATTACAAAAAAGCCTCATACAAAGTACAAAATAGAAACAGCTACTAAAACAATCGAATTAAAATTTATTCTTCGTACTTTTTATCTATAATTTTGGTCTAAATTTTTCTGATTGCAAAGTTCAAGGTTTTATTTTGTTTTTAATCCAGTTCACAAAATAGCCCACACGTGTATAGACAGGTGGCATACCATTAGTATTGCAGGCTGTAGAAGTCCAGCCATAGATACCCACTAGCACAGCCTCGTTATCACTGTCGTATTGAATGACGGGACCACCGTAATTACCCTATAATGTGAATAATAAAAATATTTTAAACTTGCATAGATGAAATTCTATAAATAAGGTGCGAATGATTTTTCAAGTATATTCGATTCGAATTCTTTAATCGTTTTAATATTTAAAAATTTAACGTTTTTAAAAAGAATTCGCTTACGATGTATAAACAGCATACCATTATTAACCATATCATTAAACATAAATTGATGCAACGAGACTTTTAGTGACCGACAAAAAACAAACAATTTTATTCCTTCGCATCGTATTTACTTTTAGTAATTTAAACGGAGTATGTTTCCATAATTACGTCGTTACAAACGATGGAATTATCAGCTAATTACACGAGTTAAAAATAATAGATTCATAAATTTATTGAATACTTAATTGCCGATAAAAGAATAATTTGGTCTACAGGATAAACTTACGATACAGGCTGCAATGTTGCCATCCAAGGGTCTCGTACACATCTGCATGTCCGATAATGTTATGTGCGCAAAGATGGTCCTAATAGATTCCGTGCATACTTTATTGGGCACAACCGGCAAACTGACGGTTCTCATTACAGTCGGTTTATCAGGTACCAAATGATAGGCGAACATGCCCCAGCCGCTCAGGACCAGGTTATATTCCAGCTTGTGACTACCTTTCAACCAGTTGTTCGCCCGGGGTAGTTTAATTGGACGCACCCGATCGTTGAAAACCAGCGGCGTCTTCGTTTTGATCAAACCAATATCGTAGTATGCAAGGTTTGATAGCACCGGTGACCTCCTTTTTTTTAACGTTAACTTTAGAACTTTTTTCATATGCGCTCGACTTAATAAGAAAACTAATACTTTACTCTTTCGAAATATCATAAAAAATGCTACGGGATTAATGCTTATGCCGTGTACCGAGTCACTACCGTTCGTATGTCATTATTTTTATATTACAACAACAGGTTACATTTCACTTACATTTCATATTGGTGCGTTTTTAAAGATTTTTTTATCAGCTTCACGTAAGTTTGAAACTAGGCTTATTTATTTATTTACAACGGTATAATTGTTTATATATTTTTCTTACAATGGAAATAAATTATGTAAGTTATATCGTTGTAACTTAAATAATTAATCTAATGAACGATGAATTTTTTATTCAATAGTGTACAAGAAAATATGTTTTTTAAAAATGAAATGTAGGATTATTACTGTTAATTTTTAATTTTAATATTGATATTTCAATCTCTAATACCGAACTGGAAAACCTAAGTAGATATTTTGACGCAAATTTATATATTTCGAATTCGTTATATCCGAAAGCTTTTAACAATTTCTGTATAATATTTTGTGCATATAGATTGTATAATAGTTATAATAGTTTATCTATGACCGCATATAAAACTATAAAATGCGTAAATTTCGTAAATTCAATTAGCAGGATCAAAATAATTTAAATTTAGTAACAAAGAATATTAAAATATAAAAAAACACAACTGAATATCAAAAGAATTCTAAATTTTATATTATTTATAATTATAAATAACTTTTTTTAATTTGAACGGAATTAAAAAATTCAAATATCTTTATTTTTATAATTGTAATAATCGATAACGAGGATCAAAGATGATTGAAAATGACAAAATAAAACTCTTTTAATTAATATATATATATATATATATATATTATTTTTTAAATGTAGATGGTATGTAATATAGGAATATTTTGATGAAAATCATGTAATAAAACGGAAAATTTAAATCGATTCAAATTTCAAAGAATAATTTTATCGGATCGTTGGCAACGTATTTTATATTTGGTTATATAATAACGGAGGAATGAAAACTATAAGATTAAAATATAAAGTTTAACAAAAAATTAAATATAATAGTAAATCGAAATGTAATAACGTGATTATTCCTATAGAATATATAATTATGGATATGACAGTTAACAACATGTTTATTCCCCAAAGAGTAAGTACCTCATTAAAGACGGGACATGTTTAATCTTGTAGCGTACAAATACGTATAGTAAAATTTCTTCAACACAGCTTAAGTGCAAGTCATTATCAACAGATGTATTAATATTAACTAAATTACTCTACAAATACTTGCACAAACTGGAATAAATATAAAGAAACGGTTACATCGAAATTGTTACCAAGAAGTATTTATAATATTTTATAATTTAACTTTAAAATATTTTAAAAATTATATAAACACACGTCGAAATTTAAAGTAACGATCGGATCAATGACGATACTCTAAAAAAATGAATATATAGAAATGAAAATATATCCGTGATAAAAATAATGAGAAAATTAAAATTATTGGAGTAAAAATGATCGTTCCAAACAAACATTTTTTCATAAAATATTTTTTAGAATTTGAAAATTTTGAACGAGATATTTCTCAGAAGAACACTTAGAATAATTTGACCAAGCGAATAATTTACGGAATTTAGTATACAAATTAGGAGTATATCCTTAAAATAATTTAAATTTATAGACTTAGAGATAAAATAATTTTATGTTGAATTTTAAATTATTTGTTATCTTAATATATGAATTCTATTGTAACGATATAAAATAAAAAATATTTTAAATATGTACTTACTTCTTTAAATTAAAACACTAAAAATTAGTTAATAAGTATGGAAGATTCGCAAAATTTCTTTCAATTTTTTAAATTTAATAAAAAATAGTGCTATCGTTAGAAACATATACGTTCAAGAATATTAATCATAAGCGTTATTCGAAAGTTTCATCAAGTAAATAACTTGATAAGTTTCTTACAATTATCGCATTACAAAATTATAAATAATTTAGAAACGATATATAACTGTGTTATTTAGCGTAGTAAAGTAATATTTTTCTTTTCGAATTCCATCGGAACTAAAACGAAAGTCTCACCCTGGATATTTTTCATGCACAATAAGCCCTTCTATTTCCAGCTTCTGTACGTGTTCGTCATCAACGTTGACATCAAAAGCACCGGCCTTAATAAAGTTGTAGCCTAAGTTAGGTTGGTAGGAAATGCAGTATGCAGAAGTTAAAATCCAGACTTCAGAGAGAATCGAACCACTACACGAAGTAAAATGAGTAGCTGCTACCGAAGGTTTCCACATTATAGCAACCTGGTGTGGAAACTGATCCGGAGCCGCGACCTTTGGACGATCCCATGATAACACCAGACTAGCTGTACATAAAAATTAACGCATACGTTAAAATATCATCAATGTTTTACGATTATAATACTTACTTCTTCTCGATTACCCTTAGAACCCGTGAAATTTAAATTGAAAGATATCAAGGCAAAATATATTTACTTTTATTACACCTATACTTCGCTTCGCTTTAATAAATTATTATTACAAACGTATCTCTAATAACGGAACTACATAAATTTTACACGATATAATGTAAATTCAGCTAAGTTATTTAAATATATTTTAAAATATTAACGAAAGTTGATGGAAGTCAAAAATATATCTACAAAACATGAAGAAAATTAAAATATTTTTTTAAGGGATTTTATTCCTATATACAAAATATTAAAACAATTTCATTATTTAAATATTAAAACGATAATTTGATACGTAATCTTTAGATGTATCGCTGGTTTGAAGTTGAATTTTGTTATTATAATTAAAAAACAATTGATTTTAGCGTTATCGTAAATTTAAATTTACATCGTTTAAAAAAATTCATCTAAATTTTAATCTTGCGTTTAGAGATAGTATAAATATATTAATTATACAACAGTTTTCATGCACAAATTAAATATTTTAAATAAGTTAAATTTGAATCTTATATTAATAGGTAGTCGTTAAAATTTACCTTGCACTAGTAGAACTGCTACTAAATTTGTAATGACAGCTTTCATGATTGAAGTACAGTATATTCGTAAATTTTTAGATGTCTTGTAGGTATTTATAAGTAGGCGCAACGTAAATTAATTCATATAATTTGAACGTCGTAATTATAAACCTAAAAATTCATTCTTATCGTGAAGCCTTTTATTGAATTTATATTATATAAACAGATGGCTTTATTATTTTATGAAATACATTCATAAAATTTTTAAATTTACCTTTTAAAATTTTTAGCAAAACTTTATTATTATAAAAGTATAACGATATAAAAATGTTACAAATAATTAATAAAATTTTAATAATATATATATCAATTTAATGATACGCTGAAACAATAACTGTAGTGATTTTTAATACCTATAGTGTGTATCGATTATTAAATCAACAATAGTTAAATATAAATATATTTTAATCATTATTACAAATATATACAATGTGTTATTCATTTTAAAGATAATTATTTGCTTGACATTGATTAGCTCATATTTTATCGATCGATATTGTAACATTTTTCATTAATATTTCATTAATATTTCATTTATTAAATATTATTAAGTTACTTGATAATTCTCGATGATAGTAGTTTTAAAATCATTTATTCATAAATATCGGAATCAAAAACATATAAACCAAATGGATGAAAGTCACATAAAAACTTAGCAAATAATGTATATAATTTTGATCATTACATGGCATATCTTGCCGATGGTAACGAATAAAAGGATTTGTTTTAAATTTACCTTCATTGGTTTATAAATGTAAATATTTCAGAATGTAAATGAATTATTGTACATCGATCAATATTTATGTATCAGTTTAATAATATGAATTAAATCATCGAATTTACGTAAAGTCAATTTTTGATTGTTAATTAAACAAATATTTATATTTCTTCATCATGGCATCATCTTTATAATGGACAAATAAAATATTTAATAATTTTCACATCGATTAACTCACTGAAATACAGTTCACTCAACTCTTTTATGTTTTTCAATTTAAATTTTTATTTATTTGTTAAAAAATATTTCTGAATTTTCATAGTAAATATCGTTATTATCAAATCGATATTTATTGGTTTTATATTTCTATTCCATTATTGGACTTATTTAGCTTAATTGTAGTAAGATATGAGTAAGTAATTGTGATTTAAGACAAATTTAATTGCAAAAGTTTTATGACAATTAACTTAGATTTACATGATTTTTATGAATTTTTGGTACATAATCTTTTAATATTATAATAATTTAGAGTCGAGATATATTTTTTATAAAATATACTCTTTATAAATAAATAATTATAACGGTAAATTTTTATTATAATAATATATAATTTCTAGATTTATGATGTATAAATAAACCTAGAAATATATAAAATATATGACAGTATACATAAAAGTATTACTACTAGTAATAATAAAAACTATATTAAATTTTTAGTTTCATTTAGTAAAAAAAAGGCCTCTGCAATTTTTTTTCGGCTTTACAGAAACTATATAAAATTATTAATATTTTTAACAAAAAATTTCGCTTAGCTTAGTTATTAGTTCAATAATTTAAGCATTATATACTTAGTAGTAAATTGTCTTTATTTGTATAAATAGTTTATTGTTTTAAATATTATTGAATAATTTTGGATGTTTTCATATAACTATATAGTCTGTGGGATTAGTCTTATCTCTTTTGAGTTTTGTAGAAGTTACACATTTATCCGCAAAGCAGACAATTTTTTGCAGACGTCATCGAGGCTATTAAAATAGTTTTTATCTCTATGAAATATAATTAAAAATAGGAATTTTTTTATCAAGATTTAATTAAAATATTCTAGAAATATAAAATGATAACCAAAAAATTTCGAACATTTGAAATAAATTTTTAATTAACGAATGTATAAAATTCTATCTATTAAATTTGAATTTGATTCATCATCATGGCTATTTACGTATCAAAATTTATGTAATTATATCGAATGCAAATAGTTTTAATCAATATAAAATAAAAAAAAATTTGTTGTTTAAATTTAACAAATGTATATATTTAATTGAATAATTTAATAATTGAACAATATTCGAATTAAACACAAAAATAAATAATGTCAGAATTTTATATATTTACCGTAATAATCGATATTGCGAGTTTATCATTGGAACAAAATAAATTTCAATAAAAAGTGCAAAGTAAACGTTTTCTAGTATTTTTATATTTTTATATTTTTAAAGGTCTTCTTTGTTCATTTTATATCTTAATAAATTGTATACTAATACAAAATTTTTCATAAATAATTCTTTTTGCTATATAAATATGTACATATGTATTATCTCAAAAGTATCATATATTGACTTTTACTAGCTTATAACGATAGATATTTTAATCAAAAGGTAATTGATATCAATAACACTTAATTCTGTATTTATATAATGATATTATCGAAATTTTCGTATTCGTAAATTGGTTTATAAGACAAATCTGCTTAAATTATTACGTGTATAAAACTAACGATCGTAAGCATTACATAAATGTATACGTTTGCTACAAATGCACTTCTGATTTTAATTTTTTGATAAAATAAGCGTTAAACCCAATTCCATGTTTATAGACGAACGATCAACGTCGATAATACAAGCCAACTAATTTATTAACTTTCATAAACAAATTAATTTTATAAAAAAATATCGTGTTCGTTTGATTTAACTATAGAAATCATATTAACTCTACGTACAATTAATCTAATTTAAAGTAGTGTGTAATTTAAAATAATTTTACATTTTTTGAACCTTTGTACAATAATTTATAAGTAATAATAGACGTTCTTTCAAAGTACATACCATTTCGATCGATACTTATCGTGTATATATTTTAGAATAAATGGATATTAATAATTAGATTTTATGAGTTGAATTGATTTATTTTACAATGTTAGAAATGATTGGCGATACATTATAAATAAATAAAAGAATCGAAGAAAGAGTATTCTTCAATTTTTTTTGATTGTATGCAATTTGAAAGGAATCTTATATTATAAAATGTAATTTTTCTTTAACGTTTCGTTCATATTTTTCTCGATCCATTTGACGTAACTGGTGACACGCGTATAAATTGGCGGCATGCCGTTACTATTGCAAGGCTCCGAAGTCCAGGTACCAATTCCCACTAGAACTGGTGATTTTCTGTTTTCTATTTGAATAAGCGGACCGCCGTAGTCTCCCTATAATATAAGAATAATGTGAAATTTTTAAAATGCGTCGCTCAACGTTATTAAAAGTAATCATTTTATTATAATCATCTCGTTTTTAAATATGTTTTCCTCTTTAGCGTATAAATAATTTAGACTACAAGTATACGGAATCGGTATTAAAATTTTTAATAATATTATATTATGGTAGGCTGTGCGAGGTAGGATATGTGACCAAAAGAAACATCGTACTTTTAAAAGGTTGAAAACCGAGAGATAAATCACGGAGGAGTTCGTATCTGCAGAATTGAAGTTAAATTTAAAAAGCCTCTTTTCTACCTGACCCAAATAGTAGAGATATAATGAACTCACTATGCACGCAGCCACACTCCCGTCCAAAGGTCTCGTGCACATTTGCGTATCGTTCATTTCGAAGTTTGGAAATATCGTCTTGATGGAATCCGTGCAGACTTTGTTGTTGACGACAGGTACATTAACGGTACGCAAGATGTCCGGATGGTCGGGCACTGCGCCATAGGCACGCGATCCCCAGCCGCTCAAAACCATGTTGTAGCTGAGTTTATGGCTACTGGATAACCATCCGCCGACTTTTGGAAGCTGGATGGGTTGAACGCGATCGTTGAAAGTGAACTCCACTTTTACTCGGATTAGGGCGATGTCGTAGAGTGCGAGGTTTGCGAGTGTGTGTACTCTGTTTTTAATATCAGCTTTATTTAATTATTTGAAGATTTACCTTCGAGAATAAAACTTGTACGATACATATTTATAAACTACGTAATTAAAATTATTACCGAGAGCCCATCGTTTATATTTCAAGAATATTTTATCGAATTTTAGTGCATTTTTAATGTTAATTCATCTGTTAAATAATCAGATTTGTAACGCGTGAACATTTTCTTAAATTATTTGCATCCTCGAGCTAAAAATTGTATATTATGCTTATATATATATATATATATAACAAATTAGATCGTTTGATCTGTTCCAATGTAAATATTTTATACATCGTTCTTAATTAAATGTCTAAATCAGTTTTATAATTTTAATAACGTTGCATCTTTAGAGTTAATTAATTATTAGTTTTAAAATAAATAATACTTATGTAAAAATATAGTCATTTATAATTAAACCAAATAAATCAAAATTTTTTTTCATTTGAAAATTGCTATAATCTATTGTATATATGATAAGTACTTCAAATATAAATACATCTTTCTACACTTAACTTATACGTATTAAATTTGTAATCTAGTTAAGTATTTCAAGTTTATTTTATGATATTTCTATATTGATATATTTACGTTATAATATGTAATTTTTAAAAATATATTTCAATTTTTTGCTCGATAATTTACATAGAATTTGTAAGGAAAATGAAAAAAAGTCTTGACGAATAAAAAGCTGTCCAATTATTAGAAAATAAAAAAGTATATTTACGTTACAACAATGTGTAAGTATTTTTGCATTAAAAAAATTGTGAAGTGCATTATAAATATTTAAAAATAGACGTACATCGGATGAAAAAGAATAGACACAATTCTAAGACAACTCTCATTTAATATGTAAAAATAAAGAAAGAGATATAGAAACATGTAAGTTCTATAAGTTAATTTATACCTAACTCCAATGAAGTAAATACTCGACTAGAACTAACATTGACTCTTGATATATTTAGTATCGCTGATACAAATAATTCACGTACTTACATTTATAAACAACTTTCAATTTTCATATAGAAATTTATTAATACTTCTCTAGTAGTTGAATATACGTAATAAATATAAATTTAAAAAATATCACATTTTAATATGGAACTTTTACGTATGTGTATATAAAATATACTCACTGACTTTAATCTAAACTAAAATAACAGTACACGTAATAAAAATATAAATTATTAACAAAAAAATTAATATCTTCGAATTTTTTACAATGAAGAAATAAAAAGTAAGATAGGATGGAATGGGAAAAATCTCACCCCGGATACTTTTCATGAATAATCGTCCTGTCAATTTCTCGTTTCTGCACGTATTCGTCATCCATCGAAATATTATGAACGCCTGCCTTGACGTAGGTTACACCTAAGTTCGGTATATTTGAAATACAGTATCCGGAAGTCAAGACCCAGAATTTATTGAGTATAGAACCGCTACACGAGTGAATAAGTGGAATCTCTGGTGGAAGAGTCCACATCAACGATATCTGATGCGGAAACTGTCCTGGCATGGCAAATCTGGGAGTATCCCATGAATATACCAGAACGACTGAAATAAGAAAATTATAAGTTAGTAATTAGAAATTTTATAACAGTAGTGGAACATACTTCGGTTCAAAATCAAAGTTTATATCTTATGTTTATGTACGAGCTTCAAAAATTTTTTAATTTAACACCGCAATTTTTCGAATGCTGTAAACTATTATAATGACAATTTGACACGTTTTTATTTCTATCAACAAAGAATATAAAATTGAAATACATTTTTTTCATTTTTAAATATTAGAATTTTAAAATTAAAAAAAATTTAATTTTAAGTAAAATATGCAGAAATTATTCAATAACTATTCTAACATCTAAATTTTTCTAGATGAAAATTGCTCGAACAGTAAAAATTTACATATCAATTTCAATTTGAATTATATAATCTATCAAATTGCTAGTATCGAATATTATAGTTCACAAAGCAACAAAAATTATTTTATCCTTAGTCCGTAACGAACATTTTGTATGTAATATTTTGTAAAAATATTGAATAACGATTCGACACATATTGTAGTGAATATAACGAACGACACGGATAATTAGTCGGATAAGTTGTTGACAATAATTTCTTTAAATATTTCACTTCGCTGTGTAAAATTTCTATAAATCTTTGAAACAGGACGAAATCTCGTTCGGTTAATAATGACTTACCTTGCACCAACAGCAGTGAAGCTACGGTTCGAATGACAACCTCCATTGTGACTGGTTAACGCGCGAATAGACAACCTTGGAAGTTAGTTGAAAGTATTTATAAGTAGATACAAACTTTAAACAGATCACAAAATATTAATACCATCTGTTTTTCACCGAAAATTTATTCTTATCGGAATAACTTTATACGGAGAATACTTTGTATAAACAGATGGTTTTATTATTTCACGTGATATCTCATGCATTTTAGAACTAAATGATTCCTGATAAGATTTTTTCTTTTATATCATTAGAATTTTCACTGATTTATATTACAATATATAAGCATATTAATTTTAATACGATATATTCGATCAATTATTCATTCAAATATAAAAATCGCCAATTTCAAAATGTTTATATTAATCGAGAATCAACATCGGTAGTTAACTAATGTGACGAATATATAAATCATAAGTAAAGAATAATAACTATCGAATAGTCTAAAGAAAATATCTAAGCATGGAACATTGTTGCGTCATAGATTCGTAATTTACACGATTTACTACGTAAAATATTATTAGTAATAAAATACCGATTCAACTACCAAATGATTCAAGATAATGAGAATAATTTCCTTTCCTGATTAAAATTTAATTGTTATTTAGTTTGTTTTGTCAACTTTTCTGTTTTTCATTAATTTATGATAAAACTTTTTTAATAAACTAAACGATACATTCTATATTATGCCATTCATATTTCACATTTTATACGATTTTATTATTTATATAATGTTTGTCAATTATGTGAACATATCAATTAGATAACTCAATTATTAGTCGATATTCGAGATAAAATTATATTTTATATTTGATACTATTATTTTTATCACTCGCACAAACATACATATAAATATCTTATAATCATAAGAAACATTTTCCGGCAGTTTAACACAATAATTCCACTTAATTTGTTACTTTAAATAATTTTAAGAAATATAAGAATATTCGATAATGAATATTTAACCGTTAAATCGGTAAAAATAGTTAATTTTCCAAAGTCATGTTCAGCCATTACTCTAATTGAATAAACATTCGTACTTCTTTACTTTATACATTTTTTTATCTTTTATTAAATATCTTGTAGAAAGAATAAAATTAATTTGATTTATATATCTTTAAATAGATTAGTTACATAAAGAAAATAACTATAGCAGTTTTCCTTTACTTCTTCTATTTCAACGTAAAATAATTTAATAGAAATATTATTTAAGTTGAAGAGAAATTCTTTCGAAATATTTTAGTTTATTTTTAAACACATAGATGAATATTAAGTTTATTTTATGGACTGGTAAGAATTATTATCGTAATATAAAATTTTTAATAATTAGATCTAATAACCAATCAAATAATATTAAATTCACTTTGATTCCAATATTTTTTATCTAGATCTTCAAGGTTTTAATTTCATTAAAAAAAATATTGCATATTATAAATACAATACATTTTTTTAAATATGTACATTTATTATACGAAAAGTTATAAAAGTCTATATGTTTATATATATACATATACGTAATTTTAAGCTTTAAAAATGGAATGAAGGTCTTATTTTATTTCACAATAAAAATCAGTGCAATATTATGCAATAAAAAATATAAAAATAAATATTTTTAAAAACATGTAAAACGATAATTATAATTACTTTTATTCATGATTAATTAGCTCGATTAACGGAATTTATAACGCAATCAAAGCAAAAATTTCGTCTGAATAACTTATGTCAATTTAATACATTTTTTTTTTAATTTGTTACATCTTTTAATTTGTAAAAAATTATTATCACAAATTTAACATAAATAATGATTGGTTAAATACATACACAAATATATTTATATATATATATATATATATTACATATAATTATTATATTATATTATTTTTTTCAACGTATTTTTTATAGTGTATAACACTATTTCTAGTTAATCTTATCAATATCGACATTAATATTTTAATTGAAAATTTATCATTACTTTAGAAAAAATAAATTTTTAAAATTTAAATATGTAGATGGATAATTTCAAGGTAGCATATTTAAACCACAAAATAAAAAGTTTTCATTAAGCATCTTACAGTAACTTATATTTATTTTTCTTACAAAATATAGTATATTTAATAAAGTGATCCAATCTTTTTACAAATTAAAAGGAAATCTCCTTAAAAGTTTTAATGAGTTTATTTTATCAAGGTATTTCTATTTTTAAATGAAGAAAACGACAATTGTATTTTCTAATACTTTAATTTTGTATTATAATATGAATTCTAAATTCCAAAAAAATATTTATATAAAGTATTTTAGAACATATTTTTTCAGATTTCTTGTGTTCTTAACTTCATATAATTAGATACATTTTTAATTTTGACTCACACGAATTAATATAATATTGATTTAATAAATTAACTTTAAGCATTCAAACTTTGTATATTCATCAAACTATTTTAAGAATTCAACAATATTTGTTAAGTAATTGATAAATTCAAGAGGTTAAATTTTTATAAATTAAAAAAATTTGCATATATGTACATTAAATTGATAAGTTTTCACGTGACTGTAAAAATATTTGTCATTCCTTGAACGACTATAATACAATACAAGAAATATTGTATTTTTTAATTCTAAAAAAATCTCAAGTATACCTTTGCATTTTTTTTATTTTTTTTTCTATTATATACATGTATATATAGATATATTGAATAACATATAATTTTAACTTCATTTGGATGAAAATGATTCTCGTATCTAAATTATTTCATAAACTAAATAACTATTAGTCTAATTAAACCAAAATGAAAACTCTTTGAATTATGTAAATTTGTTCTGTGAGAATACTAAATAAGTATACATTTAAATTATTCATATTTATTTATTGATTATATAAACATACAAATATACCATACTAAGAAATTAAACCAAATATTTTATTTTAAATATGTTTTTCCGTCATGTTTTCCTTTATGCTGAAATTTTCTGTTTTAAAAATGATAGTGAAATGTATGACTACGTTACAGAAAAAAATCATCAAAAAAATATTTTAGAATTTTGATTTCAGAATTCTATTAAATTCATTGAATAGTTGAAGATATCATTGTGAACATATAATAATTTATTATTTATTATTAACGTAGCATTCAAAATCATAAGCTAATTCATAACTAAAAATATTTTTTAATATCATTATATTTTATCGACTATTTAAATAAAATTGCATTTTAAAATAATTTCAATAATAAAGCAGTGTAAGATTTCATCTAATGTACTGTCGATATTTTAAATACCTTTATTTTCAGTATAGAATAAAATTTAAAACAGTTTTCGGCATTAATTAATTTTAATAAATGTAGTGACTTTGATAGAAAATGCATAAATAAAAATATAAAGACAATAATTTTTTTAAAACTCTGTACTGGTATTTAAAAATATTCAAACGATAATAAACAACAATTTATTATTACATTTCATTAATAATTTTATCAATCGTTAATTTCCATAATATCTATTATCAAATTTAATTATTTCGTAGATATCTTCGAAACATTCTTTATTAACAACATCTTTTTGCTTATTAAACTTGCTAAAAGTGCGAATTATTTTTACTATATTTCAATATATAATTTCATTATTAAAATAAAATTTTTGGTAAATTTCTTATACTATCGTTACGATATTTTTTAATATTAATTTTTAATATTAATTTTTAATATTAGAAACAAAGGGGGATAATTTCAATTAAATATCTTATAGGTTACACATATATTAATGATAAATGTATCGATCATGCTTAAAATATAATATTAATTTTATACTTTTGCTTTTCGTGGAAGGTAGTAAAAATTCAAGTAACTACTAAATTAAATATTGTATTGTACCCATACGCGTTTATTATAAGTATTCTTAATTTACTATAATTTAAATAAAATAATTTATAAGTTATTATAATCACAGCCAATTAATATCATGAAAGTTAGATCATTAAATTTATAATTATTAATAAATATTCTCGATTTTATCTAATACAGAAATATTAAAAAATAACTAATGTAAATAACAGGAATCATTTTATCTCAAGTAAAATAAATAACTATACATTATCTAAATACTTTACAAAATAAATAAACTCGATGTATTTGAAACATACCTTTTTTAGTAAAATAATACGCAAGATGTTGTAAATTAAATTTGTTGCTGTCTTTATAATTCTGCGTCACACGTCGGTACTTCAATTATCTATACTCTACGCGATTTTACTCAACAGTGGAACCAACGCAACGAATCGACCAATTTTAAGTTATTATTCATGTAGATTTTTAAAGAGTTAATGCATAAATATCTATTAAATATTTATCTATATATACTAAATATAATATTTAACGGAATAATTATACGAAGTGGAAATATTTTCGGTTGGTTTTGTCATTTTGTGATTTCTTGTTTCACGGATATTACGCAATGGCAATATTTTAACATACGCAGACGATTAAATTTACGAAACTACAATAAATATGCAAAGCTTATCTTATAACTAAAATTTAAGTTTCTTCGTATAAAATGGAATACATCGAATAAAATAGTAAATTTTAACACTAAAATATTTTTATTTTACAACTTTAATATATATCTTCTTTACATTAAATAAGAAGAAATAACAAATATATATATAATACATAATTTAGGGTCAATTTTGAAGAAGTACGTATCAACATAAAATACTTTGGTATATTCATTCATCCTTCATTTTCTTTTTGATCCACTTGACGAAGTACGGAATTCTCGCGTAGACTGGCGGAATACCCACGGTGTTACAAGGCATCATACTCCAACTCACGATGCCGACCAATTCGGCGGTGTTTGTATTGTCGTACTGAACGAGCGGACCTCCGAAATCACCCTGAAATTAAAACCGGAGAGCGTCGATACGTTATAAAGGTTCCATGTGAATAGACGTTTTTCGAAAACTGTCTTCTTACTTACATTTATGCAAAGACATATTTCCAAAAAAACTTTACCGTACTCGTTTTTTTAATTATTTTATACTTCGTTAAATGAGATATTTTTTATTTATTCATGTTTTTTTAAAAACGATACGCTTCGGATTACAAACACTTGTACGAATATTTTTCTATTTTTTTAAAGTCTGTCGAAGTATTATTTATAGATTATTTTTTATTCTGTAAGAATTATTTATACAAAATTTGTTCGAGATCGTTTTCGTTGTTTATCCATTTACCGAGTTTTCCTTCATCTTTTCGTAATTCGCAAATTTTCTCGAATCAATGCTTCGGAATATTTCTTTGCTTTTTTAAGCAACATTGTCCTATCGAATAACATGTAATATTTTTTGACAACATCATCGAGCGTTATCGCACTAATTATACAAATTTATATCTGAAGGATTTAATCAAAAGATTAAAAAATATAAAAACTTTTGAATAAATGTATACGTCTGTAAAATATAAAGTAAATGAACGATAAGATTATGAGTGTACATATAGATTGCGATAATATAAATAACAACATTATGCTAAAAATAATACCGATATCGAGATTTATATCTCGATATGGGAGAATCGAGGAAACCTCTTTATGCAATCTTCCGCGGTAGTAGAAAACTGTAGTTTAGCAATAATAATTAAATAGCCTTATTTCGGAATATCGCGATTCGCTTCGTTACATCAAATGTTTTGTACATCGATGTAGTAACGACTTCAAATACCGAACCAAACCGTTCCGATTACCGAACCTACGATATTCTCACCCCAAAACCTCCCTCGTTACAATAATAAAAAAATAGAAACAAATTTGAAAAGCTCTAGACTCACTATGCAAGCAGACTCGTTTCCATCCAAAGGCCTCGTGCAAATCTGCGAGTCATCCAACTCGACCCAATTGTAATCCTTTTTAATGGAATCGGTGCAGATTTTGTTGGAGACGATCGGCAGGTTGACGGTTCGCAGTATCTCGTCCTGTTTCTTAATAGTGCCTAAAGAGGAAATACCCCAACCAGCCAGTGCCAAATTGTAGTTGATCTCCGTCTTCGATATGATTCCGTCGGCCGCCGGGAGTTTGATCAATTTGACGCGATTGTTAAAGATCAGCGCTACTTTCAGTTTCAACAAGCCGAGATCGTACGGCGCGAGACTTTTCATGGCTTGGTTCCTTTTTTTCACAGTAATTATTGTATTATTCGTTTAACTAGAAAGGCTTACTTTCTATAATCGTATAAGACCGGATGTGATAATAGAATAAAGCTAAGCCAATCTCTTATATCGCTAAGAGTGATAAATTGAAAGCGTCTCTGTATATTTCATAGTTATTAATATAATTTAAAGTTGTAAAATTAGCATTAAAATTCGATTAAATAATCGAATACAAGAGATAATATCTCACCTATTATACTTTTCGTGAACGATAAGCTTTGAGACTTCGACTTTCTGCACGTGCTCGTCATCGTGAGTAATATTGTGACTACCGGCTTTGACCAGAATTCGATTAGTATTCGGTATATCGGAGAGACAAAATCCGGAGCTTATAACCCAAAGTTCGCTGAGAATTGCTCCTCCGCACGAATGAAAGTGAGGTATTTCTGGTGGGCCGATCCATACCAATGACACCTGGTGCGGGAATTGACCAGGGGTTGCGTATTTAGGCTTGAACCACGAAAACACGAGATTCGCTAAATTTTAAATACGTGTTTTAGTTAAAGATAGTTAAAAGAATTACGAGGTGTTTCACATTTTTATTTAAAAAAGATATGGTACGAGTTTTAAATCTCAAATCATTGACTGGAAATTAAGTTATATTTAGAAAATTAGATAAAATGATTTTTTAAATGCATTTAAGTGATGTGCATTGCATGTATTTTTTATTTCTGTAAAGTTAAATATGCGAATATAAATAAAAATTCAATATTCGATCAAGAAAATTATGTAATAGTACTATGATTTAAAAATTCATTTTTGAGTTTAATTTAATTTGTTTGTGATTTACTCGAGTCCTCGCGTCTTATTTATACTTTCGAATAATCGTTAGTTATCGTTTTGAACAAATTTTATAAATTATATTTATCTTAATAATACAATGAAGCATTATAAATTATAATAATAAAAACATAAAATCAAATGGAAGTAAATAAATGAATACATTTACCTTGCACCAGTAAAAGTCCTAATAAAGCTTCAAGGAAAACTTTCATAGTGTCTCAACGGTGAACAACTAAATGTAGAATAATTTAAGAGAGATGAATACCATCAAAGAATTTATAGATTCCAAATTTCGTCTTATCACAATTGTCTTTTGAACGGTTTATATTATATCAACAGATGGTTTACAATTTTAAGATATAATTAACCTAATAATAGATAAGAGCAGAGTTCACAACATATTAAATATTCATTTCATATTTATTATTTTTTTGTTACTTATTATTGAATTTGCCTTTAGGAATTAAAATATTATAAATGGATAATGGAAAATTAATTCAGTAATGCATAATTTACGAAATCTAAAAAACTATTTTTTTTTTAATTGACTTTGGTCTACTGAAATCTATTAAGTAAAATAAGAAATATTTAAATAACAAATAATAACCCGTATAAAATGTATTCACTATCTACAATATTATTCTTTACTTTAACTAAATACTGTTGAAAATTTTTAAATTAATAAAAAGAATAAAATATTAATAATATTAATTCCGACACAATCGAATTATTATTTTTAAATTTTGAGCTTTTGCTTCATTATTTTTATTCATTATTCAATGTTTCACAATTAGTTATGAATTTTAAATATATATTTGTATTTGAAGAATAAAATGAAAAGAATTTGAATACATTAAAACAATTAATAATCCATGAACACACGGAAAACACATATGGTCAATATTTAATAAGGATTTTGTGTAATTAATTTATTGTTAATCGTAGTTTATTATAATATCATTAATATTCATATTAATATTAATATGAATATGAATATTAATGGGTCTATTAAACAAAAATTGTGAAACCATGGAGCAGAAATAAAATTGATTTTAATTCTTAATTAAATGAACATTAGATTTTTTCATTTATTTATTAATGAATTTATTATTTAATGTTATTTATTAACTCTTTTTATTATTTTTTAAATATTTAAAATTTTTTTACCTTAAAGATTTATACTTTAATTTATATTTTAATTCAATATAAGATATTATATTTACTAATTCAAAAAAATATTTTTGTGTATTGCAAACTCAATATTATTATTTTCATATTGATATAAGTTAGGAATAAGAGAGATTAAAAGTGTTTTTCTCAATTTTATTGCAATTTTGCAATATATTTTATATTTTAAGTTTTAAATTCAACAAATTTTTTCACATCCTTGCACAAAAATATATTCTATTTAATAACTGAATCTAATTGATGAAAAATTTAGGTTTTTTAAAGACCAAATAATTTTCTAATATCAATGTGATATACATGATATAAAAATAAAATAATAATATACAATTTTTATTTGTTGCGAATAATTTCAATTAAAATGATACATTTTATAATGATTTATGTAAAAAAATCTCAATGTTATAAAATAAATTAGTCACCATTCGTAATTTATTACGATTTTCGAGATGGATTAAAAGATTTTCGGCATTTTATTTGAAATACATAAAAGTATTTTTTAGATAAAGAAATAATTTTTTACTTTTTACATTTTTTTGTATTCTAATAAAAATGATCGAGTCGTATATCATCTATAAGATACGTTAATAATTTTCAAAAATGCTTAGTAAGTTATAAAAAAATAATGTATGAAATTGAATAATTATAGATATAATTATTAATATTGGAGAAATTTTAAATAATATACATACTATTTGATAAAGTCCAAATTCTTTGTATTTATTAAAAGATCTTACGAAATTCAACTTTGCAGAAACAACTCACAAAGTACATAATGATACATTACTTATAGGCTTGATGAATTCTATCTCCGACCGTAGAAGTATAAATCTTTTTAAGCTGTAAATTTTTCTGGTGAAATATGTGAACTGATATAATAGTTTTATTATATAATAATTATAGAAGTTACTTCAAAGGTTGCAAATTAAAAGAGATTTATAGCTGCGTGTAAATTATAAAAATTAAATGTTACAATGAAAGGAGTTTTATTTAAATAATTATGTGTTATTCTTCGCATTAGTAGAATAGTATGAACATATTATAGCATTATAATATATTGAAATTTTAATGATTTAACTATAAACATTAAATAATAGAATTTTAGAATATTTAACGTTGTGTTTAAAAATGACTACTAAAATTTTAATTTGTACAAAAATTTGTGTTATAAACATACTTTCAAGAACAAAAGAAAGTTAGAAGTTTTATTCTTTATAAGATTGTTACTTTCTAAAATTTGAATAATATGGTAAAACTACTATAGATTTCAATTAAAACCGCATAATTGTATGATTCGAATACGTTATATTTATTATAGGAAATATGTAATAAAATTGTTAAAATATAAATCTAAGCCGTGTAATTTGAATTATTTATTTTACGTCACAAATAAGATTCGATGCATTAATATTAGCAAATAGAAGTGAAGAAAAACGAGCCAATTTTATTCACGATTCCATTTTATTTTTTATCCACTTGAAGAAATGAGGAATACGAGCATAAATAGGCGGCAAACCGTTTGTATCGCAAGGCATTATACTCCAGCCCATGACACCGATTATTGTAGCAACATTGCTACTGTCGTACTGAATTAGCGGTCCTCCGTAATCGCCCTAAAACAGACGAGTATTAAATTTAGATAAAAAAATAGATCGATTGTTAACTACGGTACGATTCAAGTTTATCATCAAAAGTAGTTGGCCGGTCGATGGGTTGTACATATTACAACGGATAAATTATATACATTTACAAAACCTTGAATAAATTATAAGAATGTGAAATATGTAAAAAAATATGTAAAAAAAATATGCACTCACTATGCAAGCTGCGAGTGTTCCATCCAAGGGTCTGGTACACATTTGCGTGTCATCCATTTTAAAATCTTGGATGATATTTCGAATGGATAGCTCGCATACTTTATTCGGCACGCCGGGTAAACTGACAGTGTAGAGAATCTGTGGATGTTCATCGTGAACCCCAAAAGCCATCGAGCCCCAACCGCAGAGTACCAAGTTGTACTCGAGTTTATATTTACCTTTGATAAAACCAGTTTTTTTGGGAAGCTGAACCTTCTGGACGTAAGCGTTCATTACTATTTGCTCGGTCGTTTTAATCAGCCCAAGGTCGTAGGCTGCAAGACTGGCGATTCCTTGCATGCTAAAATTTTTTAAATCTTTATATCAATGAGTTTAAATATAAAGACTTTCGTTACTTTTTCTTTATCGAAAATTCTAAATGGTACATAAATCTAAACCCAAGTACTATAATTTCAATGTTATGATTTTCGTCGTGTATAAATGATTATAATTATATCGATTCTAATGAAAATTAATTATTCTTAAACAGTTATAATTATTTTACAGCGTATATTTTTATATTTTTTTATTACTTTTCATGGTAATATTATTTACTATTTAGGAAAAGCAAAAATAAGTTATTTTTATTTATTTAAAAGTATACGAGGGACAATATGTAAGTGTTTGAAATACATCTTAATTTGGTCAAAAACACATTACTATATATTATAAAAATAGCTGATTTCTTCCATACATTATAAAAAATAATCGAGTTTTCATTTAAATCGATAATGATGAAAAGATCCTTATAATTTATAAAAGATGGACTATTAAATGTTGGTATTAATTAATTTCGCGTTAAAGTTGCTGTACTTATTTTTAACTTTAAAAAATATATTAGAGAAAACTTAAATACTAATTCAAAAGAGCTTTAAAATCTTAACTCGCTCGATTGTTTCGTATAATATAATAATATTATATGCGTGAAAATATAATTTTCCGCAAAGTATATTCCATGGAATGTAAAATTTAGGTTTAGATAATTTTTTAAATTAAATTTTTTTATCGGTACTTTAAAGTTCTAAATGTAACAATATAATAGCAACAAAATATTCTTTATAAATAGATTTTATTGTAGACTTACATAAAATATATAATTCAAAAGATCACCAACATAAGATTACAATAACTGATAAGGCAAAATATATTAAAAAATATCTACTTAATCGTGTTGTAAATATCAAAAGTTTTGAAGTTTAACTAGAATATTAAAGCCTTTAAAGTAATAAATTTAATAATTTATATTTTTAATAAAAAGAATAATTAATTGAAACTTTAAATTTAAACAGTTATTATTCAAAATAAATAAATATCATCGACGCATCCTTTATAATTTATACTTTTTAACGTGTAATTGTAAAAAATATTGGTGTATAAAAGTATCTATCAATTTTGTCAGAAATAATTTAAAAATAAAGCTTAAAACGTAAGAAAAATTTTCGAATAAAAAACGAAGATATATATTTACTATTGAAAGGATCGGTATTAAAAGTAAAGAAGTCCTTACCCTCTATATTTTTCATGAACAATTCCCTTATCGATGTGAAGCGTTTGGATGTTCGGACCTTCCGATTGGTTAATATTGTGCATGCCAACCTTGATAATGGCCGTATTCAATGAAAGTACGTGAGCGACACAATATCCGGAACTTATAATCCAAAAATCATCGATAATAGCTCCTCCACAAGAATGAGCAAGAGGAATTTCTGGTGGGGTACCCCAAAATATACTCGCCTGATGTGGAAACTGACCAGGACGTGCGGGTTTAGGATGATCCCATTGTGCCAATACGAAGACTACGAGTTCAATCTAATTAATTTTAACTTGCAACGATGATTCGACCGATTCTGATAAGATTTTATTTTCAAATATATATATATATATATATATATATATATATATAACTACATTACTCGTATAATAACGCAATTAAATAATAAATGTATCAAAAACTTTATTTTTATTTCACAACAATTTTTATCAAACCATAGAATCAAAAAGTATTTGCAAAAAAGTAGAACTATCTTCTTTCAACACATTTACGGAAATTTTATCTTACAATTTGAGCACATCTCTAATATACTAACCATCGTAATTGATCAGATTCACTAGTGATTAACACTCGTTAACTCTCCTTCGAAAGAGGTTCGAAGTTGTTAGTTTACTATAAGTTAATATAATACACGATTAAGGCTCGAAATAGTCGAGCCAGAATTTTCAGTATTACTATTTGTACTAAGATTTTTAATGAAAATTACCGGTTCTACATCTAATTACAATTTATCAGACTAACCTTGCACCAGTTGAAATGCAGCCAATAGTTGAATGACAACCTTCATACTGGCTAAGCAATGCAATATATTATTCGGATGAGTATTCGAAAATCAAAAATACAAAATAAGTTTAAAAAATATTTTCTCGTGTATACGTTGTTTTTTCATAGTCCTTGATATTGAAATATGTCAGATAAATAACAAGGGATGATTTAGTTAATACGACAGTCATAGTTGATTACTTTATTTCAAATTATTATTTAATTACTGATATTTTTTATTTTGTTTGGTACTACTTCGTATATTTCAAAAAGTATAGAATATATTTATGCACAGTATTACGTAAATTTCATTAATAATAGTTCTAAAAAAATACGTAGATGATCAATCATGTATAAAAAATTAACTTTGAAAATAATGATTTTATTTAAATGTTATGTTATCTAAAACTATTCGTTATATTTTATTGTCTCGAACTTAAAATGAGAATTAAAAACATTATTTTATTTTTAACATATACATAAAAAACGTCAGTAAACGTGACCGTAATGTAGTCGATGAGTAACTTAAACTATTGTGAACATCATTATCATTATTTTCACTAAGAATTAATTATAAAAATTCTACGATATTTAGATCGATACATTGTATTATAAATATTTTAGCTTTATTTATATAAAAAATGGTATAATTTTACAGTATTATTGAATTAATTATCTGTAGTTTAAATTTATAGGTAATAGAAATTTTCGTATAAATTTTAGTTGATTGAAATTTTGTTAATTATTTTTTTTATTTATTTTTGACATTGATGTAATAATATTCCTCTAAAAATGTATAATCTGTGCTTTCTATTTAGCTTATTTCAAAAAATTTTTTAAGAAAAAATTTATCTCTAATTTTCATATTACGATTGTCTTTTACGAAATTTAAGGCATTTATAATGTTTAAATATTAATTTTTGTATGTTTAGATTTCTATTCTAGTAAGTCTTTCTAGTATAAGTAAAGAAAAGTAAAATAAAATATAAATTTCATTCTCATTTGATAAAACGAAAGTCAATGTTTGATATATATTTAATTAAATTATCAAAGGATTTAATTTAAGCACTATTTTGATCGAATATAATCTACAAATTTTCTTTTTTAAATAAACTAAATACATTAAAAATTTTATATAAAATTAATTTTCTTTAAACCTTTGTAACGATACTTTTGTTAAATACCTTATTTATACGCGAAAGTTTTTCAATAAATATATATTCATAATTCTTAAGAATTAAATTTCTTAAGAAATTCAATACTTACGTAATAAACTTAAACTATGTAGAGAAATTACTCAAAACATTATCAAAGAAAAACTATAATCAAATCCCTATTTCCGCATACAGAATGAAAATTTTCTAGAAATATATTTAAAATAAAAAACATAATCTTATCTTAACGTGTTATTCATACACGATTTTAAATGCTTTCTTCACGTAATATTCATAAAAATATTTAATTCGAAAATGTTTATTGCATTGACGCATCTAATCATCAGAAATTTATATTTGAAAATTGCTTTAAAAAAACTCTAATATATTAAACATCATGTAAAAATTCTGGGAATTTCATTAATAATATGATCTACTGTTGAATTAAATGATTTAACTCATAGATACATTATTTTACACTAATTGTTACTTATGAAAGAAATTTATAAATTTAAATTTGAATTACATATATATATACAGAATTATTTATATTCTTACATAGATTAAATTATACTATACGGATAACTTTATAAATAAGCATGTAATAATCGCTTCAAATTTTAAGCTAAGAATGAAAAGAATTATTATTCTACAACACTTTTTAGAATCACAGGCTGAAAAAAATATAACTTTATAATATCGTTTTAGCCAAGTTAATTTTTCTTGGTATATACATATAATACATACATATATACATACTTTAAAAATAATCGTTGTACATTGAACGAAACTAGATCTATTAAAATAACTATTTAATTTCGCTATACCTAAATATTATTGCGAAATGATAAAGAGCGATGTCAATTTTTACAACTTAGTATTTAAGAATTAGAAAATAACCTTTACATAGACTTAAATTGGCATATCGAGCTTTCAAAATATTTCTAATTTGAAAGATAGTAGAGAGTGAGATGTGGAAGAAAATAAGTAAGAGATTGAATGTAACTTTGAATGGAAGGTTAAAAGATATATCCAATGATAAAGGATGATAACATGTAGGTCAGCGATAACCGAATAGTTTCAGCGAAGATACACAAAATTAAAAGTATTATTTTTCAATTTATTTCAATTTATTAACAGACAAATTTAATAACTAAATTATAAATAATATCAACATTTTATTATCTTACGAATTAAGGAGTAAAAAAATATTATTGAAATTATTATATATATACGAAGGGATTTACTTTAAAGAGTTGGAAAAAAAATTTGAGAAAATAATTATATATTTTATCCTTTAATCATATTATGATGAAAGCTTTTCATTAATACATTTTTAAACTTTTTGTATAATATAATACGTAAAATAAAATAGATATCGTAAACCTATGATTTTATGTTTATATTATTAATATAATTTTTATATATAGAAATATTATTATTATTGTCATTCATATTACACTAATTATAGTAATCAACATTATATTACATAAAAAATTATAGAGAGATTATATTTTTATTTTTGCTACTATACATTGACTTTTACTGTATTTTTTATTTATTGGCCTATATTACGTCTTTCAAAATAATCTATTTATAGAAGTTCAATTATTTACTAACTTAATTATTTTTCATTATCAAAATATTCAAAATATTTATTTTACGATAAAGAAAAAAAATAGTTTTCGAAGCAAAATAACTAAAAATTGGTCATGTTTTCTCGCGTATACTCTTATTTTTAAATAATCTTTAAAACTATTATGTATTATATTTAAATAAACTGCGCAAGTTAATTTAAATCGTCTTCTTCAAACGTACTTCGATACGATGCGAGAGTTATCAGTTTTCCGAATTTTCTTACTATACGTATTGAATTTACGTATTTAATACAAATTGATTGTCGCACGCTTCGATCAAAGAAGCGAGTCGCTACTCGAGTCTTGATCCAAGTAACCATCAAGTTCGGTAACAATTTTCAATTCCCAAAAATCATTTAAAAATTATGTCTTAATCAATTATTCTCCTTCATAGTTTTTTCTATCCATTTTACGAAAGGAGCGACAGACGTATAAATGGGCGGCAAACCGTTTGTATTGCAAGGCATTGTACTCCACGCGTTAACGCCTACGATTTCAGGTACATTGTGTTTGTTGTACTGAATCAGAGGACCTCCGTAATCACCCTGTAATAAATAAATAATAAATATGAATTTATCTTTACCCTGTAAAAAGTACTATAACTTATCGTTTTATCCGTTACTTTTTTCATGTACGATCGATGATACTAAATAATGAGTCGCATCAAAGTGATTTTACATACTTATTGCAAATTAAAAGCTCGTTTGTTACGTACTTTTTAATTTACTTACGATAATAATTAGAAATATTATTTTATATACATGTTAAAATATAAAATGTTAAATTAATAAATTTTAGAATACATTTCAGTTTTGTAAATCACATAACGATTGATTCCGTACGATTGATCGATATAAAAAAAAATCTAACGTATAAAATTCGTATCGAAATTACAATAAAATACCGAACTCACTATGCAAGCTGCAAGACTTCCATCGAGAGGCCTAGTACACATTTGCGAATCCTCCATTTTGAAATGCGGGTAATGAGTTTTGATCGAGTGGAAGCAAATCTTATTGGAAACGACGGGAACGTTTACAGTGAGTAAGATTTTCGGGTGGTCGGGATAAACGCCATTGGCGATCGAACCCCAGCCGCTCAACACCAAGTTGTAGTTTAACTTGTTACTACTGAACAACCAACTGCTCTTCTCGGGAAGTGAAATGGGCTGGACGCGTTCGTCGAAGATGAGCTCCGTTGATAATTTCAGCATGGCAAGATCGTACGGCCCAAGATTTTCAAGCATATACATCCTATAATGTATATCAACACGTCTTTCTTTACATATTTTGTACCAAATGAAATTAACGTTTTTCAGCTATGCAATCATTTTATGAGATTCTTGATCATGAATTATACATTATGTTATAGCGTGCATAGTTGAAATATAAATTTTATTATTGTAATTTACCATATTAACGTTAACAGGAAAAAACACTTTAGCATTGTTATAAACTCAATACTATTTCTCGTTAACTACGAATCAAGTTCTAAACTATTTACTTAATTATTAGTCCAAAAATATCCTTTAGTATTATTGTAAGAATACGTAATGATTGCTTGCTTTAATTTTGAAACACAAATATTAATTTATTTCATCAACTCTTAATCTCTTAAGAAATATAAATAACTCCCGCTGATTATAAAAAAATACAAAAATAGTTTTTTTTTAATGCTCGAATGTATAAAAATACAATATGCGATTACTCATAAATTTGGGCCGTCGACCGTTTAATATTAAAACACAAGTTAACTTTAAATAGATGCTCACTAGGCTTACAAATTCGTCTTCTGTTAATGATATTAAAGATGCAAGAAGAATAGCTCTAAATTATATAATACTAATATCAATATTGATTCCGTTATTATAAAGAATTTCATTCCGATATTAAAAGAAGATTTTTACTTTTCTGTAAATAGATATACCAATATAAACTTACGTATATAATAATATTCATTTTTGATTTGATATTTGATCTGCCACTATAATTTAAGAAATATTTCATGTAAACGATAATTTTAAAAAATTTAATTATTTCAACATTTTAATTAATTTCTAAAATAATAATTTATTATTATCGTATAATAAAAGGGTCATAAGTATTTAAAATTGATTTAAAATTTTTATAGTTTCTATATAATTTTATTTAATAATATTACAAAATATAGAGTAAATAAATATTGTGCGTCTTTATGTAATATAAATATAATAGCATTATAATCGATTTTCTGAATATTAATCAATTAAAAAATACGTAAATTTTAAATTTGTCAAAAATTTACAACGAACGAATAAAAAATCATGAAAAAATTAAGATATCGAATGATTTATAAAATGCGTTATAAAGAACAAGCCTTAGAAAAATAATTATTAAATTAAAGTACTCTTGAAATTAATTTATATTTATATATTTATTCTGTACATATAAATCATGATACAGTCATTAATAGTAAAGTCAATGATAAACAAAAGCAGAATTACCCAATAATGCTAACACGAACAGTACATTTCCAATGTTTTTAGAGAAACATGAGGTATTATTAACAAATATTTTGATTACTAATTTTCATCAACACCAAATTATCAAGTAAATATGTTCAATATTAAGTCGAATAATAGAAGCGACAATCACCTGATATGGTGAATAGGTTTAACGAATTTAGCGCTGATTACTTTAGTAGATATCATTTCTATCGTAACCAACGTAAAATAGAATAATTTATTTAAAATTTTTAATTTTCCGAACTTTGACGAAGTACCAAATTAAAAACTTATGTAAACATTTAAACAGGAATCGGTTAATTTGATTACTAATAAAGTATTTAACTTATCATAATAATTAAATAAATTTAAATAGCAAAATATTGACTAGTATGTAACTGCGATTACTAAAGTTATCTTACAACATCGCCATAAAATATCCGATATATTTCGATTCGTTACGCATCCTCAAAATATGCTTAAATAGTTGGATAAAAGTTCGAACGATCGATCTTTAATAAAGTTAAATTTAAAAATTATCTCACCCTGGATATTTTGGATGTACAATGCTTTTCTCGATATAAACCAATTGAACGAATTCGTCGTCTTCGGTAAGATTATGCCGACCAACCTTTACGGCTAAACCCCCAATTTGTATATTGGTAACGCAAAATGCAGAAGTCAAAATCCATAATTTGTTGATAATAGCACCACCGCAGTAATGAAACCCACGAACTTCCGGTGGTAGACTCCATACTAGCGAAACTTGATGTGGAAATTGACCAGGATTAGCAGCTTTGGGATGATCCCACGAAAATACGATACCGACTGTAAATCAAATAGAACATTCGTTGTAAAAATATCGCAGTCGAATATGCGAGTACGATTTCATAGAGTAAGAGGAATTGGGCAGAATAATAAGAATAACGAAAACATTAATCGATATATTGTAATAAATACTCAATAGATGATTTTATATAAAAGAGGCGCAGTGGGAAAAACTGTTTTCGCTGATTTATCGCATCAAAACTCGTCCGCGTAATTTAAAGCCCCGTTCCCTAAATGACGAATGATTCGTGTTTCGTCGGCGTCTGATCTACCGAAACCGGAAGAATCCTTTGCGTTAGGGAAAGATCCTCGCGTTCGAGATCCGCTCTGAAGAACGATTATAGAAACGTGCCTTGGAGAAGACGCAGATATCGTCTCCGCGAAAATCGTCGTAGCATTCGCGAGTTTTGTCCTCGCGAAAAGGGAATCTGTCGAATCCCGAAGGTCCTTTTCGTCCCCGTTGCTTAGCTCCGATCCTATTCCAATCGTAGAAGATTTACGACAGCTTTTCCAGAGTGCGAATGATCCAAGTATTTAATGTTTACAAAAATAAAATCAAACTGATAAGATAAACTCCAACTTTTTGGTTACATTATTTAGTATCCTTAATTTACTTTGCTGTACATCAATTTGTTGATTCCGACGGTTCAACTTGTTAAAAAATCACGCCATATTTTCCAAAAGTAAATATCTTACGAAGTTCATATTGTATCTATTTAGTCTGGTTATATACTCGACTAATATTTTAATTAGTAATTGTCAAAAAGTAAATATTGCAGAAATTTTTTCCAAAATGAAAAGCTTTGCCAATGTAAATTATTGCATTGATATCGTGCTATCGATTATTTTTTTTATCGTTATTACAAAATAAGATATGTAAAAAGTGATCGTTGGTAAACCTTTTATAAATGTTTATTTTATGCGTTACATTAGATTGTCAATGATGTAAAAAAATTTTGCAAACTTAATATTTAACTCAAATATTTGTTAAAAATACCGTATTACGTTAAAATAATAATTATTATGTTATTATTATTAAATAATATTTATTAATCTACTGCGCTAACAACTGGTAATATTCACACTCACCCTGTATTTGGAGAATTAGCGCAACTAATACTTCGATAACGAGCTTCATAGTAGATGGATAGATTACATGTACCTGATCTCTCGAGCTTCGGTAACTATTTATAGATGAATTATTCGCAAAATAGAAAATATGAATATGAAAGAATTCCTTTTGAATTAATTCTTATCAAACCCCTTGTCCATAAATACGAAATAAAAAAGCAGCTGAACCCATTATTTTACTTGATAATTCATACAATTTACAAATCGAAAGATATTCGATATCTCTGTATATATTTATCTCGTCCTTTTTTAAATTTTAAATTTGAGAGATTTTAATGCCTTATAAATATACGTATTATGCACAGATATTTATTTAAAACCATATTTAAATATAGAATAAAGCTTAAATAATTTTGTGATTATTATGATGCTCTATTAATAGAGTGATATATAGATTTGATATTAGACTACTAATAAAAGAAAATGTATAGTTACTTTTCTCATTATTATGTTAAATTGTAGTTAAGGAATTTCTAATGTAATTTTTTATCTACGTAAAGTATAATCATAAAAGTCTGATAACATAAAATAAATTATAGATTAGATAATAATCATTTTAATATTTGAATTGAAGTTACATGTAACATTTGAGTCTGAAATTTACTAATTAATGATTTATCTTGTAAAGTACATATATTTTATTAGTTATTTTTAATTATATGAATAATGTTTCACTATTACATAATATATTTCATGATTTAAATATATTGTAAATAATGTCATACTTATAATTGTAAAAGTATATATGTATAAAGAATATAGAAATTTTAATAAAAATCATATATATTTGAATTTAATTTTCATCTATTCTTACGCACGAAAAGCTTTCTATAAATAATATATGAGAAATATTAAAAAATAACTTAAAATGATTAATTTCTTATTGTATTATCTTATTACGACTATTATTATTTGATTAGTTGCTACAAGTAGAATTTTTATATTGCGTCAATACAAAAAGATATCTTCGATTGAATTAGGTATAATAAGGATTATTCTTAACATTATATTTATTTTATCTTAACTTCCATGCACTTCAATAATTCAAAAACTTAATCTCGGTATTAAAACTTTTTATGTATATATTTTCTCATCTTATGAAATTTTTAACAAATTACGTTTATAAATTTTTTAAACGTTATAGATTCGAATTATAAGAATTTTAATGAATTATTACAAATTGTATAATGAATTTTTATAATTTCTATTTTATTTTATTTAAACGTTTAAAACTCTATTTCACAAATCTTTCAATAAATTTTTTATTAATTTTTATTGTATTTAATACAATAATTAAAAAATAAAATTATCTTATTCAACCAAATTTAGATTTTCAATATTTTTTATATGTATATTTTCTATCCAAAATGATTATAATGTTATAATTTATGTTTTTACCTTTGTTTAATTAAATAGTAGCATCAAATCTTTTTTTTAATATCATTCAGATTTTTTATTTTGTAAATTATAAAATTCTTGTGGTTAATAATAATGTGATTTATTCTAATCAAACTTATGAATCTCCAACTTCAAATATTGTATTCGAAAATCATAAATTTATTTTCTTTTCATTAGATACGATGTTATATTTCTAATTAAAAAAAATTGTTCCGAAATATATATTTAATTGTCGTTACTTTTTATATCTTATTAGTTAATTTGTATCATTTTCTGACAAGTTCCTTTCAAACTGTATTTCCAATCACATGCTTTTTTAAAATTAACGAACAACTGATCGATCGCTTCTTTTGTAAATATTTATGTAGATATATAATTATATGTACTACCAAAATCGATACGAATGACTTTTAATATTTTTTCATGAAAAATAAGTTTTTATTAGAAATAGAACTTATCACTACAATAGAATATAAAAAAATACCATAGATTTAATACAATTTTTCTACTATGACCTACATAAATAAATATTATCTTTCGGTACTTCATAAATTTTTTTTGAAATTCATTGACGTATAAAGTTTTAAATTTGTTTAATAATTAAAAAAAGCTTTCTTAAATATTATTTTCAGTGATATAAAATAGATTAGATTCAATTTTAGTTTAGTGATCCCGTACTTGAATATATTTTCAAAACAATTACTTCATCTTCGTTCCCACTAATTACATATTATACCAATTTCTATCTAACATAGAAATTTATCTCGACCGCGTTTGTATATTATTGTACGCTGTGCCAATATTATTTTTCTGACTCTTAAGTTATGCTTCTAGCGTCTTATATATTTTTTAACCTTTTGCTTTCAAGATTCAATAATATATTTCGCATATTTTTACTAATCAGATAAATTTTTAATATTATTGATACAATTTTTTTAAGTTTATTTATTTTCATTCCTTTACCATCTGTAAATTTTATATCTTACTTTCTTTATTAATCTTGTATTAATCAATTTTTTGTAATATATTATTTTAGTTTCTTAATTTTATAATATTTTCTTACATTTGTTTTATGTGATTATTATTTTCGTTGCATAAAATAAAATTATTCAAAAAGACAATTTTGTTTACACTTCCCTATTTTTAAATAAAATTTTGTTTAGTTTTCATTACAATCTAAACTTTTATAAAATATTCATGTATTATTATTAATAATCTGTTATCGATAACTTTCATTTGTCTAAATATTAAGATTATACTTGGTTTATTATGCGATCTATTTCTACACTATATTAATTTGTTACATCAGAACAATATTTAAAGAATATTTAACCGAAACTTTCTTCTACATTTCCTTCTAACTCGATTTTTCTGGTTTAAAATATCTATCGATATCTGCATTAACTATATACGCTCTTATCTAAGCTAATCTTTAACTTTATTTTTTTTATAATTATTCGCTGTCTAGTTATATACGCCATCGTGCAAAGGACGTAATAAAGTATGATTTTATTTAAAAATATTTTTTAGAGTGATATATAGATAGTGTAAGATTAAAATTATATTCAGTGTATACACACACATACACACAGAAAGTTTATTTTATTAAACTTACACAACTTTCGCATAATTCTGTCGGCTATCTATAATATTTTTTTCAAACGCACTTTGTATTTAAAATAACGATGAAAATGTAATAATCTAAATATGCTTATTCATTATTTGAATTTTTGTATTTTTATATTTTTCGGCATTATTACACATCGTTTTTATTTTTGAAATAATTATTCTAATACAAAATTTATTATTATACATTTTTTTAATTAATGGAATGACGTATTATTTTCAAGATAGAATTTAAGTTATTATTTATATATAAAAATTATATATCAATAAAATTAATTTTCTGATGAATTTTACCATTAATACATTTTAAATTGTTTCATTTAAAAAATTAATAAAATTATGAACTTATATATCAAGAGTTAAATTTTCCTTTGAAAATAGACTCGGATTGGAATTAATAGAAGAATTTAAATTGATTATCAATTAAAGTTCATTTTTTATTTACCAGAAATAAAACTTAATATTGTACATAATATGTACATATAGAATCTTTATTAATATTTAGATTAATATATTTCTATTCAACGTTAATGAAAAATTTTATTCGTTATAATAAAATTTAGATAAGTTATTGCGCCACTAAAATTGAATTGAAATGCTTGATTTCGTTTAAACTAAAGCTAAAAACTTTAAATCAGGTTAAATCTGGTTAAATCACGTTAAATTATGAGAAAGCAATATTTCCTACTGAATTTGCTCGAATTTATAGTTCATTCTATCTATTCAGGTAATATTCATCTATTTTATTATACTATTTATAATGATATATTAAAAAATGTAATACATTGTATTATTTAGTATTTAAAAACAAAGCGTTTAATATATCACTTTATAAATATTACAATAAAATTATCGTAACACGAAGAATTTTTTTAACCTTTAAAGGATATTTTCTTAAAATATCCTAACTATATCTATTAACATAACTTTATCCGTATATAAAATCTTTTGTATTCAATTATTATTAAAATAATTACTATAATAATTTTAAATAAATTTTCAAGATCGGTATTAAAATAGTAAAGCATCGAGTGTATACCAAAGATTCTCTATTCTTGCGGATTCTAAAAATATTTTGTTAAAATTCGATTCGATAAGTAAAAATCAGCGATATATTTGCATATCGGATAGTGTAAATCACAAGAAAGAATAATCGACTGGTGCTAAAAGAAGAAATGGTGACGTCATTAGTGTACGAAAGCTTCTCGATGATACATATTCGCATTACAGGAACACTCGGAAACGTATCGATGGTTTAAAAAGTCGAGTTTTATCCATAAGTCTATTTTACCTAGAGCTATTATCGATCATGAAATTAAATAAAGAATCTGTAATGTACGTAATACACGACAAAATGATCGCATTCTCGAACTCTACATGCGTTACATTCGTGCATGGATAATTTTGTTTCTTGGAAGATCGAGGTTTTAAAGCAAACAATAATGTATGTCAAATAATAATATGAATTTATCATACTTTATTCAACAGACAAAATAACATTGAAAAATAAGGTAGCGATACATCTTAATGTATGAAAAGTGAAAAATTGAATCGTTACGGATATTTTAGGTTTTCAAAAATGGAAAAAGTTGAAATAAAAAGAGATTCAAAGTCAAATTTCATACTTTGTACAAATATGTAAAATTTTTTTTTAATAATTTATATTCTATAAAGGTTAACTTAAAATTTTTAAAGATGCGGTACAAAAAATAATATTCGATCAATATGAATAAATGAAAGTATTATTTCTTCTACTCCTTTTCATGAAAATTTTGACTGGCCGTCTATTTTATTAACCCAAGAAATATAAAATATAAATATTTACTATTTATAGACTTTGAGAGAGTAGCAACGTCAAAGACACCCTAAAAGAAAGCATTTTAATTTTACTCATCGGCTTATAACGAAAAATCGGCTTGTAACGAAATATAAATATATTATAAATATAATGTAACACACTATTGAATTATTTTATTTTACAACGTTGAAGCTATCTCGATTAACTTTTTCATCGAAATTTACAACTTCATTGTCTTTTTGATCCAACTAAGGGAAGTAGCAACGCGTGAATATACAATCGGAAGATTATTACTGTTGCAGTTCATTGTACTATATGCGTGGATAGCGATTATTGTGGGTTCGTTGTATTTGTCGTACTGAATCAGGGGTCCACCATAGTCACCCTGAAATAAATAATTAACCAACGTTATTTCATATTCGCGGATCGAAATTTGTAGTGTGTTTTCCAATAATTATTATTCAAGAAAGGAACAGGATTCGTACATTTTGGAACGTAATTATACGACTTTACCAATCCAATTATTTTCTTAGTTTTAATATTCTAGTGATTTATTTCAAAACATTGAACGATCAATCGCAAAAAATCGATACGATCATAGATCTAAATTGACAAAAGGTAGTTTGATGTAATGTACGACCGAGGAAAAAATGAAACTTACGATACAGGCAGAGGTGCTCCCATCGACGGGTCTGGTACACATTTGCGTTTCGTGGAGTTTGAAATGGGCAAAATTATGATTCAGAAGATTTTGGCACACCCTATTGTCGACAATGGGCACCTGAAGGGTTTGCAATACCGTCGAATGATTCGGGATGATGAGATGCGATGGTGAACCCCATCCACTCAGTATCAAGTTGTAATTCAGTTTCTGTCCACCCAGCAAAGTATCCTTCTTAGGAAGCTTCGCAGGTTTCACGCGATCGTTGAATTGTATCGCGGGATTCACTTTTATCAAGGACAGATCGTAGTGTCCGAGATTCATCAATTGGTGCATCCTGCATTATTTAAATGATCGATTTAAAATTCCGGTTACTTATCGATGCTCTTTCCTTTACGATGCGCGTTTTTTCTTATTTCCATAACTTCGGCTTACATTTATTCAATTCTCGCGCTAAATATTTTTTTCGATACGTTTTTACAATATTCTCTATTCGTGTTATATTTTATGAATTAAATTTTCTTTATAGTTATCGGGGGTCGAATATTCAAATATAAATTGGTTCGCGAATCGCGTTGATATCGATTTTGAAATTTCAAGATTTTGTAAAGTTATCGCTTTGGATTTTACCACGATTTGAAACTAGTATTAAACTATAATATAGAAACCCGAATCGATATAATTCCGAAGTAGTATAAGTTCTATAGAATAACGATAATACTATTTTTAAATATAAAATTAGCGGTCGAAATAAATATAAATCACGTATTGCTGTGAACGAAAAAATGACTACAAAATTAATTTGAGTACCCTGAAAAAAAAATAATGAAAAAAAAACGATACGAGAAGAATAATTTAAAAATAATTCAAGATTAGTTTTTAATAAAAATCTTCGTTCCAGTGTATATAAAAAATATAAAATATACGTTGCAGAATAAAATTAAAACTATAATTTTAATATATTTAATATTTAAATACGTAATACGATTAATTCAAATTTCAATTCTTTATTCTTTACTCGTTAATTATTTTAAAGATACTAATAAAATTTTGTGAATTATCAAAAGTTACATTATCGAATCATCCATAACGGTTTTCGTGCTTACAGCAAAATAAAATTTAATACCAGTTCCGGACGCGTTTTGCAAATTTTTAATTTCCTTCTTAAAATAGTAACCGTTACATCCTCCAACAATCCATAATTCCATAAAATTTTGTAGCCAATAAAATAAATTCGATATTATTTAGAAACGCGATTTAAAAAGAATTATAGTGATCGCGAGGAATACCTTAATTAAAAAACATCTCACCCTGGATATTTTGGATGGATATACGATTTGAAGACTTGAAGTTGTTGTACATAGTTATCGTCTGCGCTAATGTCGTGCCTTCCAACCTTGAGAACTAATACTCCAACTTGGATGCGAACGAGACAGTATCCGGAACTCAGGATCCAAAACGAGTTGAGAATAACACCCCCGCATATGTGTTGAGGTGGAGAGATCGGTATATTGGACCACACCATCGAAACTAAATGTGGAAACTGTCCGACGGTTGCGTTTCTGGGACGATCCCACGCACTTACATCGTTAACCGCATCTAAAAATTTTTCAAATATTTAGCGGAATAAATTCAAGCTTTTTGTAGTAAATAGTTCCTTGCGTTATTTAGTTTTGAAAATTTATTTTTTAAATATGCGGTAAATATTATAAGTTCGAAAATTTCTAAAAAATTTCTTTCTTTAACAAATTCTTTTGTATTTTCAAAATTGGCGATCAAACATTATCGAACGGATTTAAAAGATTCTTATAACTTTCACAATAAATACAAAGTGATATTAATAATTTTTGTATTTTTATAGCAATTGTGCTCGAAATAAATTTCTAAAGCATAAATAATTACCGTTCAAATATTAACATGTGATATACTCACTAAATGCCACCAGTAATGTAGTTAATATTTTTAAAAAAAATTCCATTTTGACCAATCGATGCAGCGGGAGGTAAACTACAAAATATCTTCTTGATGTATATTGATTAAATCTAAATTAAAATTATCGACGCCTCTCGTTCTTAAAACGAGTTCCTCCACCAACAGTTCTTCGAATGCATTATTTAAAAAAGATAATATTATTTAAAGAAATAAAAAATAATCATTTTGAAAAAAAATATGTTTAAAAAGTACCAATTATATCTTTCGTATTGATTTAGTTTTTTAAACGGATATTAGTGAAAATATAATTATAACTTCTTAAATACCGACTGAAGTCATTTATTCGGCTTTTATAATGATAACTGCAATAATAATGATTTATAAGAAAAATATATGTTTAAAAAAAGAACTTGGAGTTTATATCGAATGAATTGGAAAGTCTTCTGTAATCATTTGTTATCTTTAAAATGTGCATATCAAAAATTTTCTTTAAACCAGACATTGAAAATAATCATTAAGGATTCAATTTCATTGATGTGTGATTTATGAGTTTTCATTATGAAAATTATTGTTGTTTAATTTCTATTAATAACTCTTAAGTTCGATACCCGATCAACTTCAAAAGTACGTTAAATTTCCATTTTGCCCTCAATTTGTGCAAAATATCTCATTAAGTTCCATTTTATATCGTCTATCTTTTTATTTATACATTTTACTAGTATCTACTGTTTTATTTATATATCTATTTTGCTCTTCTATATATTAATATTACATTTTAGTCCGGTAATAGGATTCAGCAGTCGATAACTTTATTAGATTTCAGTATAGTTTTTAAAATGTATGAAAAATTTAATTTTCTTGTATTATAATTTCCTTCCATTTTTTTATCGATCGAGTTTGATTTTTGCTTTTTTTATTTCAAAAAAATTCGATCTATCGTATTTATACGTTATCCGGAATATTTTATTATTGTTCATTACAATTATATTCATTTCTTATTGTCCAGATTCTTCAATGTCTTTATTGTTCTTATAAATTCATAATAGAAATTGCAAAGTTAAAAATATATTTTATTATTCTTATTACTTACAAGATTTTATTTTTTGAAATGTTTTTCTTTGTATAATTTTTATTTAATTCGACTCGTCTCATTTTGTTTATAAAATGGTATTTTAAGTTCTCATAAATTTAAATTTTATAATTATAACATAGAGATAATAATATACGTTTGTAACTGAGGTCGTGATGTAGTCATATGTGATTCAAATAAACAAGTGCATCATTATTACTATTCTTTCGAATACTGAGTACATCGAAATTAGACTATTTAAATTTTTTGTTATGATACAAAAATTTAATTACATATCGAAAAAATTAAAAATATTTTACTTAAATTTCCATAAAATGAAATAACTGTTGACATACGTTTTTATTATTATAGGTAAATATTATGGTTTTTAATTTGGCATAATTATGTTTGTTACGAAAAATCAAATACATTTTATGTGTGTCAATCAAGCTCTTTAAAAAAACTGTGCAAATTATTTGTCAATAATTTGCAATGTAGTTATTAGAAGATAAGAAATAATTTTATCTTACTATAATTAATTTAAAAAATATTTTGAAAATCATATTATATTTGGATAATAAACATTTAATAATGATGACTTATTATTTTTAATAAAATTTATTAAAATATATTTTTAAATAAAACATTTTACGAATTTTGAATATGAAATTTCATTAAATTTTGTATATTTTGAAATCATAAAACTTTTATTTATCTTTGTAGATAACTTTCAAACTTTTTGTATATCTTGTGTATAGCTCTGTGCATAAATTTTTAGAAGTGTCTAATGAATATTTGTTCTGTACTTTTGGGATAAATCTGATTTTGTGATATACAGTTTATTATACATTAATAAATAAAGCTTAAGTCAACCTTGTATTTAATTCTTTTTTTAGTTACATACCTTTTAGATCAGAGTACCAAATATAAGTAATACAGTAAGAATTTGTGCTTGTCTAAGATGTGTTGTTGTTTCTAGAAATAAAAATAAAAACGTCTTTAAGGAAATATATTCAGTGAAAATAAATAAGTGTTCCAACGTGTCGGTAATACACGAAATTAAAAGTAGTACTAGCACGTATAAATCATTAAAAATTTCATTTAAATTTCATTTATTCCGATAATGTTTATATCACAATTTATAAATTTTACTTCATGAAACTAAATCATTGCAATTATCTTTTTCGAATAGATCCGATGTATATATATATTACTGAAAATATATTTTTCCTAAATGAATTATAATTTATAATTTGGTAAAAATATAATAAAGAACATAGTTAATTGTTTTATGCATACAATGAAAAAATTTTAAATAAATTAAGTTCATTATCATTAATATAATAAAAGTTTATTATAACATTATAAATAATAACTAATTAAAATAAATAAAAACTCTTAATTAAAAATATTATTTAGACTTAGAAATTATAAGAAAAAAATATGTGGAACAAAATTATTCTATATCACGAATAACTTTTCTGTAAGTATTTTTTGAACCATTTAAAGAATGAAACGATGTATATTGAGGAAAGTAAAATAATATTCGTACCACAAACTGCAATAACGCATTCCGACATAATTATTAACGCATGTGAAGTATGTTGTATCAAATTGTATCAATACTTTCGGAATTACTGTAAAGTACAAGAATATTAAATTTAAATTAGCACAAATTTTAATATAATTTGAAACCATTGCTTTGTCCAATTTTGTGAAATATTTGTAAATATTATATGAATATATAATATTTTTATTTAATTTTATTGATGAAATAACGTAATAGATACAATAAATAGCACTTGTTGAACATTCAAATTGAATTTTATTTAATTCAATTGAAATTTATTTTAAGTGTAATACAAATCAATATTTTTTCAATTTTTGTTATAAAAATTTGGATATTAAACACGTGTAAATTGAATACAGCAATTATATTGTATCGATATATTATCATTAAACATATGAAAAATATAAAGTTATAAAAAGCAAGCGTATTAAATATTAGTTTTTAATGTAATATTCAATTTTAACGAATAAAATGAAATAAATATTTATGCGTCGATCGAACCGTTCAATGATAAAACAGAAAAATTAAATAAATAATAAATTCAGATAATAAAAAATCACGTATTTTGGTAACATCAGTTTCTACAGTTTATAGTTTTTTTCGTAAATAAAAAGTGGACGAGATGAAATAAATACGAAGATTATAAATTTCATATGTAAATCATTCGGTACGTGTATGCGCCTGATTTTTCTGAATATTAAAAGAGCAGATTTTTAAAATCCAGATATACACGGAGCCCAAACAATATGCATTTTTGTAGTGCATATAAATTCTAAGCGGTCAGGATGGCCTCTGTTTTTTAGTGGACTCCGTGTACTCGGCATCGAGGAGTAACTCAGCTTACGTCTACTTGTCATTTGCTTCTTATTCTTTTGACAAACTCAAGTGTCAGGGATCGTTAAAAAAACCGCTTAACCCAATATTTCAATATTATTTTCTTTATAATTTTTATAATAAACGTTGGAAATTTTAAATAAGAAACATTATAACTTAGATGTAATAAAATATACACTATTTACTTATAATATTCGAATACTTCTCAAAACTTTCCTGGAGATGAACTTTATTTTACAACTACAAGAAAGTGCTTCATTATATTCGGTTTAAGTTTATATGAAATAAGTTTTAGAATACTTTGTTTTATATTAAATATGAAAAAGCTCGAGTAATTTTAAAATCATTTCATTATTTCTTCATAGGAATTTTTTAAAATTCAATTAGATGTATAATAGCTAATAGTAACAAATAATAATGTAGACTAATTTTTTAAAAGAATTTCTTTTTCGAAATAAATAATTCAAGTAATTTACATTTTACTTTTTAACATTTCGTTTACTAGAATAATTAGTATAATCATATAATCCATAATGAATTCATGAAAATATGATTTGATTCGAAAAATAAATAATGTATTATATAATACTAAGTTACTTTCTTTAATATAATTACAAAATATTTATCGTCCTAAGAAATCTTATATTATAGTGGAGCAGCTTATTATTAATATAGACATTGATTCGATACATTTTACATTGAGTTTTTAAAAAAGCATCTTATAGAATAAAGTTTATAAAATCCTAGTATTAAAGTTATTGCTTTTTTAACGTAATAAATCTTTTTCACCCTGCAAAAAATTATATACACCTTTCGTGCAACAATTTTAATAATTTTAGTACATGTAGTAGTTTGAAACTAATTTCCGTACATGTGTGTTTCGTACTAAAATTTGAAATTGAAATGTCACACTAGGTCAAATAGAAACGTCTTTGATGATTGTTGTGTGTTTGAGTTCCATTCGTATAAGCAGTTGTCGTATAACTGTATATTCAGTCATCGTATATTTTCAGAATGTACCTAATGAAATATTACTTCACTGGTAGTGTATCTACCGTACTTATAAAGTCTTTGCATTTCAGTCTATTATTTAAAAATACTATCAGTTTGAAGTATTTTCTTCTTCGCATGAAAACATTTATCGATTAAATTTTGCATGAAAAATTCAAACGCATGTACGTAGACAACAATTAATTACAAATTTTATACAAATTTTATACAATTTTATACAATATATATAATTATGAAATTGTTTGCAACTGTATAATTATCTCTGTCAATTTTTAAGTAAATTTTTTATTTTATATAGGCACCATTTTACGCAAATTGATATTATCTCTTTTCCATTAAAGATACCACTGAACAAAAACAAAACCAGGCCTACACTAAATCAAATATTAAAACTGATTCCTATGTTTTAAGATTTATAATTTACATTGTCGTTTAACTTGATTCGTTACGTGGCATACAAAAATCAAAAAAAGGTTCTTTCTTTAAAAATGGAAAATTCAGCCCAAACTAAATTCGTATAAACGTGCGCCGAGCTCGAATAATGATGTAGTCGTACTTTTAGAATTAAAATATTTTCCTATTCTTTTGAATGTTTTCCAAACAAAAACTTAAATATAACAACAATTTGCATTTTTTACTTAATCATGTTTAGTATTATCAAATATAAAAATATTAATGTCATGAAAATCATGAGTTTCAAATAATTAAGACACTAAACTTTATATGTGTGTAACGTTTAATCGATGTTTTCTTTGCGATGTTTCATTTTTATTGTTAATATCATTTATAAAAATAATTGTAATTTTACATGTAAAGTACCGATCAATCTATATTTCAAAATGCATGTGTCAAAATTTTAATAATCTTATGTATATCCAAGAATGTTATAACAGTTAAAAACAAAGGAATATAAAAAATATAAATAAATTTTATCCTTATAAATTAATTAATATCGTAGAAAACCATGTAAAATTATTGCTTCATCTTTGAATTTCATAGTGAATATATTTTACAAATATATATTATTTAATATATTATTTATTGTCGGTATGTTATAAAAAATGAAAAATTTTATTTAGACTAAATGTACATAAAAATTTAGTTCGAGAATGTTGAATTTACATATACATATATAATAAAAGAATAAATAAAAATAATACATCAAATTTCATTCAAATACATTTCATTTTTTTAATATACGAATTTCTCACAATAATTTGTAAATACGAAAGCAAATTATTTTACGTTAATTATGTTAAAAAATGCACTGATCCATTTATTTCAAAAAGATAAAAAAGGTCATTAATAGAAAACATTAACAAGAACAAATAACATATAAATTAAGTTTTATTTAGCTTATGCGTAAAACTAATAAATAAAAAGATTTATTATGCGACCTTTCATAATCATGTAATATATTTTAACTCGTACAATTTATATGTCGGCATTGGCCTTGTCATTTTCAAGTTTCGTAATATTTACACATTTGACGTCACAATTTGCTAACTTTCCGTACAATATCTACGTTGACAACGTTATTTTTATATCTACGAATCGACAAAATTCAGTATTTTTTAAAATTTACCTTCAAAGATTTCTGAACATATCATTCATTTAATTTTGGCCACTTGACATTATCATATTCGCCAAATTTGTTTAAAGTTCAAAAATTATTTTATTGCATTTTCAATTCAAATGTAAACGTTAGTTTTATTCTTAATTATTCTAATACTGTCGATCAGTGAAATTCGGAAATAATATTCGGTTATTCACCCGCTCTTTTATTTTAAAAATTAGTTGAAAATTATAAAAATATTCGTTGAAAAGTTGCTTCGTCTTCGGCGGACAAGCGTACAAAGTAAATATAAAAAATGCAAAATATCTAACCGCAAAATTTAAATACTATTACAAAATTTCTCCGTAATATTAATTAAATAAGGGAACATCAGTTTTAAAAGTATATATACACGCGGATAGATGGATCGGATCCAGTAATCGATAATTATATCGTAAATCAATAATTTGCCATATTTTTGTCTATCCATTTAACGAAAGGAGCGACGCGAGTGTAGATCGGAGGTATTCCGTAGGTATTGCAGGGATTCCAGCTCCAAGTGAAGACACCCACAACGATAGGATTGTTGTTATCATCGTATTGGATGAGCGGGCCTCCGTAATCAGCCTGTGGTACACAAAAAACGTAATTAATGCAGATCATTGAAATTTGCATTTCTTCTATCTTTAGCAGCACTGATTCGCTATATAATGATAAATAATGATAATATATATGCTAATTAAAACGATAGAACGATAGAATACACTCGATTTCGCGAGAAGATAAATTTCTATTTGACTCGTGTATCTTGCGTATAAATTATTATTACTATAAATATACCGTAGCCACTTTCTCTATACAAGGACGAATCGAGTACCGTGGAATATAATTTAAACGAATTATTTTATCAAAGCGACACGTAGGTTCGTCGTTTACTTAATATTTTTTCGAAACAAAAACACGCGTAAAGTGCATTACAACTTGGATGATAACATAGAACCACTGTACGCGAGTCGCATATAAATTTACGAAGCTAAAATTAAATTAAAAAAAAAAAAAACGTGACCGTAAAATCATCAAAAGTTATACATTCGCATCGGGTAAAATTTCGAGATTATCCTAGAAAATTGTATTGGACTCACGATGCACGCAGCGGAACTTCCATCCAAAGGTCTCGTGCACAACTGCGACTCGTGCATCTGAAAATTGGGAAGGATCGTCCTAATGGAATCGGTGCATACTCTGTTGGGAACGACGGGCAGGTGGACTGTACGCATGATGTTCGTACGCTCGGGAAAAATACTGTAACCAACGGAACCCCATCCGCTCAATATCATGTTGTAATTGAGCTTGAATTCCGTGAACCAGTTATTTTTCCGAGGCAATTTTATGGGACGCACGCGGCTGTTGAAAATCAGAGGCGTCTTCAGCTTCATCAGTCCCAAGTCGTACTTTGCCAGATCGATCAGTTCGTTTCTGTATTCGAACGTTTGCGTTAGAAATAATGTGTATTGTGCTCATTCCACAATATTATAAATCCACAATTATAAATCCGTTAATTTTTAATAGCCTTGGATGCATCCACTTGGACACACCCGTTGTTTGCGAAAAATAGGATTTTAAATTTTGCGTTCCTGCGATCGTGACTCGTGTATAGATTAGCTAAATAAATATTCAAATATTCGATCGCTCGGTAAAAAATTTCGTGCCAGATTTTACGAATAGTTAGCGATCGAGTGTACTCGAATAAAAATCATAAGTAATTACCCGTTATTCAATTATTTACTCAATCGATTCATAATCTTAATTCGTAATCTTAACGCGTGTGTTTGCGTATGCGCGTCGGTGGACACGTACCGGCGCCTGTGCAGAGGTATAGATTATGATAACAGGTGTGTGTGCGTCGGTACGCAGGTACACAGGTCTATGTGTGCACGTGTATGTGTCTATGCGAATAAAAAAGGAATATTTATTTTAACCCAACTGATACAACGATCGTTAACTAAAAATTATGTTTTAAAAATATTAAACGATATTAAAATTTATTAAAAAGTCTATTAAGATTTATTTTCTACTCGATGCGAATACGAGATAGAAATGAAATATTAAGATTACTGTAAAAAAATCATCTCACTCGGTGTATTTCTTATGCACGATGGTCCTTTCAACGTAAGCAATCTGTACGTATTCATCGGAGTTGGAAATGTTATAGAAGCCTGCTTTGACGGTTAAAGTCGTAACTGGTATGTGAGAAACGCAGTATGCAGAAGTCAAGACCCATAATTCGCTTAGAATTGCACCACCACAGGAGTGAGTGTTGTCGATTTGCGGTGGAAGACTCCACTCTATCGATACGTGATGTGGAAACTGTCCGGGCTCGGCAAATTTCGGCTGATCCCATAAAAATACGTGGCCGACTGTAACGCAATTATTTCACTGGAGCCATTCACGATTAAAATATTAATTACTTAAAATTAGGCTTTCCCTCCTTTTTTCGGTTTTACCTACTCCTGAGTAATAATACTCGCTCGAGAACTAAATTTATTTGCGAGAAGTGAAAATCTAAGTTTTAGATCTTGGCTTATTCGAATAAAATTCTGTATTGCACCGGTAAATTCAAATATACTGTATTAACGATAATCTATAAGGAAAAATCGATTTTATAGCTTTTTGAATCAAAGAACTTTAAATCGTAAAAAGTTATTAAAATTCGTGATTTTCGATATAATGTTTATCACGATTGTAAAAGGAGGGAATTAATTAAGCTGCGCATCACACGTAAGCATATATATGTATATATTCTATGAATATAAGTACATGTTCGGGTATATGTTAATTATTATAAAAGTAACAGTAATAAATTATTCGAACCATTTGAATAACAAAAGTTCAATGTTAAAAAGTGATTAAAATACTTATAATTCGACAATCCAATCCAATATAAATTAAAAAAAATTAAATAAATAAAATGTCTTACCTTGTAACAATAAGAGTATACCTAAAATTTCAACAACTTCCATTGTACGTTGATATTTTACGAATGGATATGGTTCGATAACTCATCTAAGTATTTATAAGTAGATTCGTAAAATATGATTACTTTTACACTACCAACATATTTCCATACATAAATTTTATTCTTATCAGAATGATTTTCGGTAAAATTTGTATTATATAAACAGGCGGTTTTATTATTTTACGAAATAATTAATATAATGAACTGAATTTCTTTCGAAAACATTTAAATATTTATTTTCAGTACTTTCATACTTCTAACCGTTGTAACGTTGTCCAATTATATATGAATTAATAATGTTTGAACATAAACTGAAAAGATTTTTAATAATGCTTTTGTGTATCTTTTTATTAAATAATACACAATAATAATATGGATAAATAGAAAATTTTAATTTTTCATTAACTAGTTTAAAATAATTATTAAATGATTACATAGACTAAACGCATTGTATTTATCACGTACGCATAATACAATTAAAATGCAAATATATTGAAGTTCATACATTATATCTTTGAAAGTTATATTTTAATTCGAATTAATATTAGAAGTTCGAAAAAACGTATAAATTAAAAGGTTATAAATAAATAAGAAGTTTCTGGTTAAAAAATTGTTACAGTATATTGAAAATTAATGAAATCGTAAAAATAAATAGAATAAGTATTAGTCCTAGATTCATGCGGAGATAAGAAAATGTTTTTGAAGAAGAAAAATCTGTATTTAATTGTCTATTTATTAAAAATATATATATCAAAAATATATATATCGTATTTTTTTTCTATAAAGTCATTGAATTTTCTTCAACTTTTGACAAATTGTAAAGGTAATTTTTATTGGCCATGTATTTGTACCTCAAAAATGAATATTCATTATTAAAAGATATGTAACGATTGAAATGGAATCGTGTTCGTTTAAACTAAATTAATGTTTTATAGTTTCGGTTTATTCAAATATGCCAAACTAGTAAATAAAATATTGAAAAAAATATGAATATGTAAATATGAGTTAAAAATTAGTTCATATAGAATAAAATAAATAATTTATGTTTAAAAAAAATCCATTAAATAGAAAAGTATAAGGTTCAATAAAAAAAGTTTTGTTATAAATATAATATAAATTATTATATTATTCATCTATATAAATATAAATATTTTTTTAATTGATAAGCGTCATGAGATCATATTTAATTTACGTCATTATATTTATGATTCGAAAGCTAAAGTAGTATGAAAGATAACCTAAGAGACTGTAAAGAGAATATAAAAAATGAATAATTTATAAAAGTATTTAGCGATAAGAAAGCTAATGATCTATTAAATTTTAACAATAATGATTATCTATTTTAACTCAATCATTTATAATATTTATAATAGTTATATTCAGTTTAAATAATCTTCGACAATTTCAATCTAAAATTATCTTAAATAAATAGCTTTCGCTGTTCAAGGTACACTTCAGGTTTTTAATATATGCCTACATTTACTTACACAAACGCAAGTATATATAAATATATGTGATCCAAGCAAATACAAATAGATTGGTCATAAAGACAAAATATTGTAATTTATATGTAGATAAAGGCATACGAAAATCTCGAAATTATAATATTCAAAACGATTTTTAATGTTTTATATTGTAAAAAGTTTTCAAAATTTTTAATGTTTTACGGTGTTATAAATTTTTTTTATTAAGAAGCATTTGCAATAATTACGAAATAAAAGTTAGATTAATTAAAAAAATAAATATTCTTAACATTAGTTTCTGTTTACTTAGAAGTTACTTCGGTAAAAGAATTTTTTACTTTGTGATAAAATAAAAAAATTAATAATGAAATAGTTCAAACTGTATAAAAGTTGCTTTTATATTGACTATTCGTAAAAAAAATATTAAATATGATAATATCAATATCCTAATTATGAACACTTTTTATGAATAAACTAACTATTTATTAAATTTAAAAATTCATACGCTACATCAAATTTATACGTATTGTTATATTAATAATTAAAATCATATGAATTATGCATTTTTTTTACAATCAACAGATATAATTCATTCGAATTGATACATTGCATCAATTTTTAAATCGCAACGAAATTCAATTTAAAGTCATATTGGAATATCATCTCATCACGTATAATCCAGTATGATTATGAATACTAATAAATATTTATGAATTTTATGTCGAGAAAATTTGATGACTTACCGCTATTCATTTTTACGTAAAATTATTCTTAAAAACTATATCATTAAATTAATAATAGCTACAGGAAACAATGTATTCTAAATAAAAATGAACACAAATATTTACATTTTAGCAGTTATTGTAAAAACTTAAGTTTACTTATAAAGAATATTATGTTAAACGGTATTTTATATGAATATAGTTAAAATATTGTAGCATAAATAACAAAACTAAAAAAACAATACAGAATATAATAAAAAGTAGCGTAAACTAAAACATTAGAAGTAAAATAAAATTTCATTATAAATGAAAATATAATATAAACAAACGAATACAAGTCTATACAACCAAATATTCTAAATAATTTTTTTTTTTAAATTAAAACTTGAAAATTAAACCGTTGTAAAAATTATTAAGTTTGATATTTATGCAAGGGTATAAAATGCACTTACATATACTGTGTGCGTATTTATATTTTAATTAGACCAGGTACTTTATTTGATCTAATAAGCATCGAATTTATAAAAATAATATTTTTATATTAAAATTTATCAAAACGGTTGTCACTCGAATACAAATGCTAGCATTCCTTCAATTATATTTTGCTATGTATAAAAATATAGGATTCATAGGTTAATTAACTTTGTATTAGATAAATTTATTTTAAAAAATATATGCGTATTTATTTCACTTCTTTTTCACAGTAAAGTTAAAGTTAACCTTGAGTAAAACGTATCAGCCAATAAAGAGAGTTTCGATTTTCGATCCACCTATAATTCTAAAAGATCGGTTGAGTATTTTCACTCCCTTCTATTTGCTTTAGCAAATAGAAGGAACAATAAGTTACACGAAAAATCAATCGACTCCAATTTTGGAATTGATCCAGTCGATAAAGGAAGAAACACGAGTGTAGACGGTTGGCGAATTATCCGAGCCGCAGGGTAATAAGTCCCAGGAGATGATACCCACTTGGACCATTTTGCCGTTCACATTTTGGACGAGCGGACCACCGGAGTCACCCTTTAAAATATAAGAATAAGATGAAAATTATTGTTCGATTCTGGCATTTACCTGGGATTACGTAAACAAGTGATAACGATGACTTGAGTCACACCATTTTTTAAATTATTAAAAAAGATCAAATATATTTAGATAACAAATATTATTTATAAGAAAATTCTATGTCAATTGTTTAAAATTTTAAGTTAAGCTTCGAGCATGTCCAAACTTAAATATAATTGTTTATAAAATTTTTTAAAAATTATTCGTTTTAAGAAATATAAAAGAGTATCAAAATTTTTTATGTAAGTAGCAAAATTCTAATAATTTAATTTTTTATAAAAACACTATAATTAGAAATGAATAAAATTATACATATTATACACATTTTAAAACAAAAAATTCACAATTATTAAATTATTTTATTTTCCTCGTAAATTATTACACGGAGTTAATATGTACATTGTAAACTCGCATGTGATAAACGTTTATTAACGTAATGAAATTAGTAAAAGTAGATTAATCTCTCGGTCTAGTTAAATAAATTAGAGCAATTCTTCATAAAGATACGATCTTGACTTATATTTTTAATAATATTTTTCAATTAACGTATTTCATAATAGCTCATAATAAGTTACTTAATTTTTACGGTATAAATACCAAAATATTTTATTCTAATAATCTTAAGGATCGTTAGAATTAAAAATAAATATTCGATATTTTATGAATCGAATAATCAATGACTTGAAAAGAATAATCGATTTACTTTACTAGAAAATAATTTAAATACAATTTCTATCGATAAATGTTTTATCAAATTAGAAAAGAACTAAATACTCATGATAATGTTATATAGATTATTTATACCAATACTATTCAAAATTTTATACTTTTGTATCTTAAAAATTAAATTAATTATAGATACTATAAACTTATCTCTTATTATCTTCAAGGTAAAAAACTTCTCTTTTTACACGACTAGTTAAAAATAATTATATCTTCGCGTAACCTATAATTTTAAAATTAATAAAAATTGTAAATAAATAAAATAATAATCAGAATGATACTGATTCATGATCGAATGTATTATTAATTAAAAAAAAAATAATTATACGGGTAAAAAACAATCCACCAGAAATTTGATTTTGCCTTTTAAAAATTAAATCGTACATTATCCAATTAAAGACAATCGAGCCAATCGGTAATAAAATTATATATATATATATCAACTTTTATCCGAAATTAATTAAAACACGTTTAAAATTACCAAAATTTTAAAAAATATTACTTGTCATCTACTTACGTAGTTGATTCTATTTTTAAAATAATTACTTTACACTGTTAATAATCAGTCGCAAGATATAACTGTGACTATCAGACTTCCGTTGTTGAAAGTGTCATAATTACATTTATAAGTAGGCACAACCTGAATTATCAATTTACTCACCGGGCAAGTATTGGAATTATCTCTAGATATAGTGCACATCTGATTGGCGTAGATGTGGCTAAATTCGTTAATAGCCTTGCAAACCGTCTCGCATTCTTCATTTGTAACTATAGGTAAAGTAGTAGTCTGCAAGTTGCTTCTAAACTCTTGGAAGCAGACGTTGCAATTCGCACCCCAGCCACTGATTATACTGTCTCCAGTTTGTATGCTGCCTTGCACTGGAAGCTCGACCGGACCGACGAATTCGTCGTACGTTATCCGTCCCTTCAGCTTCAACAGCGCGATATCGTTAGGTGATACGCCTCTGCAAATTTGTATTTCATTAGTATTATATCTTTTATTTATAAAGAACGTTCGCGTATTCACGAGTATACGAAACGATTATTCAATTTCAAATTTTTTCGTTGTTCTTTACTCGCGATATCTGGAACGACTTTTCTCATAAAATAAATAGCGTACTTTTCTTTTAAACTAATTTATTAATATTTGATTAGAAAAATTAATTTTACGAATGCAAGTTTGCAAGATACAATAAAATAGAAAATGTTCGATAAATATTAGAATCGACCGACATTTATCAATTTAACGACGAAGACAAATATTTTCGTATTTTAAAACTAATACCATAAATATGATTTGTTTTTATAAAAGTCGAAATTTAATAATGAATTTTTTTTAAATAAAATTGATCGTAGAAGTTCCTGACCGTTTCGATTAATTCTAAATAATTATTTTACCTTTCGAAGAAGAGTATTACTTAAAATATTTTTAAATTTTATACGATATATTTTTATTTAATGATAAATAAAAATAAATTACGATCACACGCGATATTTATGAATACGATAAGAATATGTTCGATTTGAAAAACTAAAAAAAAAAAGTTCCAAAAATTTGAGAGCGGCACTTTAATTGTAAGAGTAATTTTTTGGTAATCATTATTATTCATAAAATCTCACCCTGGATAATCTTCGTGAAGAACTATCCTTTCGACCTCGAAAATTTGCACGTATTCATTGATAATGTAAATGTCCTGAAGACCGACCAGAACCTTATTTTTTCCAAAAGGCGGCGAAGAGGTGAAGCAATGGCCGGCGGTCATAATCCATCTTTCATGAATAATCGAACCAGCACAAGCGTGTTTCATTTTAATGAAAGGTGGTACGCCCCATTGTATGGATGCTTGGTACGGAAATTGTCCCGGATAAGCATTTTTTCCGTTGTTTATTCGAACAACTCGGGACACTACTACACTGGCTAAAAGCGCAATAAAATATATTTAATGTGGAAACAAATAATTTAAATAAATCACAGTTTTTTTTCATTTTTTATGTTTTAATACGACGTTCTCTTATTTTTAAACTTTTATATTTTTAATATAGATATATTATGCGTAAAAATTTAATGTATCGAACGAAAAATATTTTCGGGCTTTAGAAAATTGTAATAATTTACTTATATCTGGGAAATAATGACTATTTGACTTGATACGAATATTAAAAAATCAATTTTATCTTTTTGTGATTATTATCTATGGAATACATGAAATAATAAGTAAATTTAGATAATTATAACAAGGAAGAATTAATTGTAAAAGAAATGATATAAAAATGTTGAATTTCTACGCGGACACTTTTTTCTAAAAATTATGTATAAAAATTACCTTGAACCAGTAGGAATATGGATACTAAAAAAATGAAAAACTTCATATTATCCAGGAAAAGTTTAGATTAGAACGATTCGAGATACCTTTCCGTATTTATAGTTATTACCCGCAGATGGTTTTACCTTTAAATAATATTTGAGTTATTTTTAAAATACAATCAAATCATTAACATACGTAGTGTTATAATTTGATATCAAAATTTTTGCGACAGCTAAACAGTGATAAGAGCATAATCAAGTTGTATAGTCGATAATCATTTTTATGCCTACAATTTTTAATTTTGAATAAATTACTAATTATCCATCGACGCTCGTAAATCTTTTCATTTTAAATGATACGCGACATTGATGATCGAAGATTACTGAAATTATGATTTATTTATTTCAAATAAATTATATATTTAATTTATCTGAGTTGTTTTTAATTATGTTCATTTATTGTAAAAAATTTTTGCAGATTTTTATTGTGAAATATTATATAAGTTTTATACAAATTATTAACAAAGACACGAATATTTAATAATGAATTCAATTTATTTACACTTGTAATAAAATTTATTATTGTAACAAAATTAACCCAATAATATATACAAGGAAATAAATAATATTAAAAAAATGTGTACAAAAGTTTCTAAATAGAAACATGTGTGTCGGTTCTTTTATCAAATAAATTGATAAGATATGGTATTATTTAGTGCTTTATAACAAGCAAAAACGAATGGTCTAATATTTAACAAAATAGTATCAACTTGTTTTTATAAACTACTAATCACAATTACTAATGATACATGTTACTTACATTGTAAATTTTATAAATTATGCTTCTTAATATTGCCTTAACTACTTACTCGATTCCAACTAATTTAGAATAAACACTTTTTACAATTCAATTTATTAGAATCTCATTCATTACAAATGACTTTAATATTCCATTTTTATATAAATTTTATAGCGTAAAGCCTTTAAGTGTGTGTTTTAGTGAATTGTAATTAATTTAACTAAAGTTAAAAGGTATACAGGAAAACTACGAAAAAATTATCGGTAGAATAATGGGAATTTTCAGAAATTCTAAGCCATTTGTAGATAAAATTTTTTAATTTCAATTTTCAATATTGCAATATTTTTTAAAATAAACTCCTGCAAATGCTTATGCTAATGTTGTGAACAAAAAAGAGAATATACAAAGTAGAATAAATTAATCACTTTCCAACTATGATCATCATTATAATTTCAATTTTAACCTATTATATAAATTATAGTAAAAGATATGCATTCGAAGCAAAGAAAATGTAAATAATAAAAAAAACTATAATTATTTGTTCGATGACATTTTGCTATTCGTTGGAAGAAAAAATTAAATCTTGTAAGATAAAAATGGATATTATATTTATAATACAGCATTCATTATTCGATATGATGTTCAATTGAAAAAAAAATTTTTTTTAATTATAAAATACTGCAATAAAATGTCAAGTTATGGATAAAATTTGTTTAAAAATTAAGCTATAAAATGTAAATAATAAAATATTACTGGTTTCAATAATAATATAAATTTATTATAATAAAATAAATAAAATTATCGATTATTTTAGTAAAGAAAAAAGTGTTGTTAAACTAAACAAATTGTTCGAGAATTAATTTTTATATTAAAATTAAAATGAAAGCGATAATACTGTTATGAGTTCTACCAATTAATCAAATTATTTATAATTATTATAATTCAACGTTACAGTAGTAAATCGAAAGCTTGGATTATAAGTTTAGCTATCTTCTAAAATCCAAAATATAAAATAGTATTTTTATGTATTATTTTTGCTCTATCCATGAAATCGATTTTTGTTTGTCCTTTAATAGTTTCCATAACTTGAATGATTTTCTTGTCTCATGATTTCTTTTCTTTTTTATTTTATACAGATTTTTCCTTCATCGTTTAAAAATATGCTTAGTGCGCTCGAGACACGTCACGAACAAATCACTATCACAAAAGTTATCTTTGCAGCTCACTCATACGTTCTTTTATGTAATGGTATATTTTGTTACATATTCCGTTTATTTCACGAACATTTGATTTTCCAATGTATCGCTATGAGTTCTACATCTACAATATTATTGGCGTATCGCTTCATCGAGAATGAAGATATTTAAGTATTCGTTATTAAGTCGTAAATGTTTCTCGATGTCAGATACAGAGTTTATACATTAGCTGTAACTATATAAAATATACACTTTTTTAAATGTGCATCTAAATTTCTTTTAAACATGGATCGTTTCCATTTTTTATCGATTTTAAAATTATTATTATTATAAATATTGTGTTCGTATTTTACAATATGTAGCTTTTATTTAAAATACTGTCACAGTCGTGACTCAAATTTTAAGAAATAAAATATATCTAAAATCCATACAGAAGAGGAATATATACAATCTATATATAATACTTAATTAAAAAAACTTATTAAGATGATTAAATGTATATAATATAAATTTAATGCGTAAAAAATCAATAATATATGTAAAAATATACTATTTTACGAGTATCCATTTACATTTTTATATTATAAATTAAAAAATTAAGTAATAAAGAAAAAAAGAAATGGTATACATAAATTATAATTTTTTATTTTCTCTTTTTTTATAAGATAGTTAAAAATATACATTCCATTCGAATCTTATCGTAAAAATTATGATGATGTTGATTATTCGAGTTAACAAAATATTAAATTTATTAACATTAAGTTTATAGTTCGAAATAGTCCCTTTAAAATATTCGCAGCATAGAATATTTTAATTTAATTATTTTTCATTATCGTCTTTATCCAATCAACAAAACTTGAGACACGTGTGTAAACAGTCGGTGCATTAATTGTACCACAAGGTACTATACCCCAAGAAACAACACCAACTTGCACTGTTCTGTGTTTTTCGTAATAAAAGAGTGGACCGCCCGAATCACCCTTGAAAAATATAACAAGAAGTATAAATTAATACTCAAAGATCGAAATTTGCCTTTTAAATTTCAATCGTATATAGTTTTTCATTATAGCGTCTTAACGATTTCATAATGGAATACAAAAATACAAAAAATAATAACAACTATTAATTATTGTTTAATTTGAAATTGTATTATTTATTCATGATTATAATATTGACTATAGAATTCTAAAACTGTGAATTATATTAACTATTAAAAAAGACTATTTTCAAATTTGAATTACTTATAGAAATTAAATAATAGTTTCGTAAATTTGTATTTTTTTATAATTGATTATTAAACACGTAAAAAATTAATAATTCTGAATTTTAGAATTTATAGATTAATTCATAATTAGCTAAACGTTTAATTGCGTATTCGTGTCATAATTTTAACTTTTCTTAAAGATAATTTAAAAAGTTTAAATATGAAATTTTAGTAATAATTTATATATGTGATAAAGCATTGTGAAAATACAATGTCATAAATCTTACGTAATTTTTTTTTATGAACTAAACGAACGAAATTTACGACAAAATATACTCTTTTTAAGCAAATAATAACATTAGAATTTTTCGATCTCTCAACGAAGCTTGCAATAATTTTATCGATAAGGGGAAAACCTCAAGAATGGGTTTAATATTTTAGCTAATGTAAACGATTAATTGGTATAATTTTAAAAGAAAAATTAAATTTGTCATCGACGTTTGAACTCGAGTGGCTCGTGCTATAATTTTAAGTATATGCAATTACTTAAATTAACTCTTTAAAGTCCTGAAAACTAACTCGAACGGTTGTTCGAGAATACATCTATTTTCGCACGGATTCAAATTTTCACCAAACAAAATCGTTCCGTAAAAACTGGTTTAACTAAACATTGTTCGTATCTCGCGAGTCGAAGGAACGTCTCTAGGCGCCGAAAGATTACGATACGAAACCGATAGTTTCCCTAGCTACGAATGTACTCACCGAACAAGCGGATACGGTTGATTGAATACCCATGCTGCATATTTGCTTGCTGATTATATTGGGAGTCTTGAACTTGTGCAAGTACTTGGAGCATTCCTTGTTCGTGATGACTGAGACCTTCCCGGTCTGCAGTACATACGGTTTCTTGAATTTGTTGTTCTTGGAGATCAAACCCCAGCCGGTCAGGGTCGCATTACCGACGTAAATGCTGTTCTCTCGCGGCAAGTCGATCGGAAACACGCGATCGTTGAACTCAATCTCGTGTTTAAGTTTCAATAGGGCTATATCGGATGTATAGGCGCCTGAGCTATTTTTGTCAAAAATTTTTAAATGCTTAGATCATTCGTGTAATCCGTGTTTATTTCAGCGTTTTCTTAAAATTTATTTAAAATTTCAGAAAATAATTATTCAACGTTAACTTTTTGAGACGTGCATTTATTAAAATCCGAAATTGTTGCATCGACTTCGCCTCGTTGATTATTAAAGGTTAATATAAAGTATTAAACGATGGAAAGATAAAAGTCTTTTCTGGAATTGACCTAAACCTAAATAAATTTTAAACTCACTCTTGAAAATCTTCGTGGATTATCCGCTTAACAACATCGACTTTTTGCACGTGTTTGTTGTCTTTGCTAAGGTGATGCTTTCCGACTTTGACGATAACCGTTCCGAAAGTTGGTAAAATAGTGATGCAGTGTGCAGCGGTCATGATCCAGTAGTTCGAGACGATTGAACCACCGCAAAATGGTATCGTACGGTAAGCGGATGAATACTTCCATAGCAATAGCGCTTGGTAGGGAAACTCTCCGGGATCCGCATTTTCTCCATCGATTATGCGGCCTTCGAATCGATGCTTGGCGTAAAATGCAAGGCTGTCTAAAAATCGTACGACAAATATTTTAGTCACCGTAGCCAAATTACTTTACACTCTTTTTATTCCGGTACTTTCGAATTTTTCATACTCGGTAACCTTTGTTAACTAATATTTAAAACTAAGTACCGAAATATCGAAGAATAAAATCATTTAGATATTCGATTTAAAAAATGAAGAATATTACTTAATAAAAGAAAATGATCAAACTATTTAATCCATGATAAAATGTAACTAAAGTTTATAATATTTTCTCTCAAGGTGTTGGTGTTTAATTATAGATAAAGAATTTTTGCTATAATTTTAAATATACTTGCTATTTCTTAAGAATACTGAAAATAAAAAAAATTATATAAAAATACTTTATTTATGATTTTACAAGCAATCTCGGGTCCAATATATATAGGTATACGTATGTATGTATGAGTCTGTCAGTTGTTTATTTCGTTTTCATTATCTTTAAGAAATACCGGTAGATAACGAAATCTTGACAAAAGATAACCAGATCATTGAAAAATAATACTTATGACATCGCTGCAAATAAGGTCGCAAATTTAATCTTATACGTATCTATAAATGTATATATATATGTGCACCTATATATATATATTGATTAAACTATATTTAGATGATTAGTTAATACTCAAATAAAACCCTATCTTTTGATTGTGGTTTCAAATTAGTCATATTATAATATTAAATCAAATTACACCGTGGAAAAGAGTTTTATTCAAAGTTCTGATTTTACTTTTCTAGGAATTAAATAATTTTTGTAATACTTCTAAGCTTATACAAAAAATTTTAATAATATTTTGAAATAATACCATGTAAACATATTTGTTATAATTATAATATTTTTAAACCAAACTTTCAAAGAATGATCCTATTTTTATGTTTGTAGACGATAAGTTATACAAGTGGTACTTTTTATTTATAAATATTTAAAAATGATAATTTCTTTACAAAGAAACTAATTCTTACATGATATTTTTAGATTACATTATTCATAAAATTGTTATCTGTATTATTTATTCAAAAAGTTATAAATTACTTAGTAATCGCTAAAAATGATTTATGTGTTAAATAATAGACTTTCATAAGAAAAAACTTATAATATTCGTTCTGATATTGTTTATAATTATCAAACTTACCATAGATCAATAAAAGTCCAACCAAGAATTGAATGACAACCTTCATATTATTTAACTGTATTAAATAAAATAGAATTTAATATCTCTTATTGATATTAATAGTTTAAGTACTCGGATTTTTTTGTGGATTAATCAGATTATTTTTGTATTAAAATTTAATAAAATTATTAAATAAAATGATCTGTGATTGTATAATGCAAATATAAATATCTCGATTATATTATATGTAACAAATATATATATACATTATGGCTTTTTACTTACTTGAAAGATTTAACTAGTTATATAGATGAAACTGTATGGAAATTAAAATATACTCAAATATATACTAAATAGGAAAAGCTAAAACTCTTTCTAAAAATTAAAAAAAATCTATTAGAGTGTATAAAATAAATATTATAACTGTAGATATTAAAATATTTATACGATGTGAAAGATCGTTTTCAAAATGTTTGAAAAATGAAAAACTTCCCTGTAATGTTAAATTAAATACAATAAAAAATTATTTGAAAATTAATTTAAGTTTATATATATATATATATATCCATCATTATAATTTTTCAATTTGATATTAAATCGAATTTTCTAATAAAAAATGATTACATCGATAAATATTATAAAAAAAAAGATATTATAAAATATGGTAATATTTTAAAATTAAATTTAATGTTTAATTAATTAAAAATATAATTTATATGTAGGAAAATAATAATAATAATAATTTAGAAATTTCAATTCAGTAAAAATAGTTAAAAGTGAAACTAGTTAGTTCAAAAAAAGTAAAGTATTTATGAATTTATGCCAATATACTAGAATTAGAATATCTTTATTTCAAAAATTATTTCATGACTTTATTTTTCATAAAATATTGGTAATAAATCAGCATATATCTATTCGGAAAAATGATTTTACTCAATTTCATATTACAAAATCTAAAAATTATTGTAAAAAGAAAAACTAGAGAGACTAAAAATTTGGTCACTTTTCAACATTTTCTTTGGAATCTGTATTATTTTATTGTATATCAATTATGTTCAACAATATTACGTATTATAATTCTGCATATATTTATTCGTATAATTAAACACAAGAAATTTAAATGAAAAAAAGAAAAATTTGATTTTTAATAATTAAATAATAATATATAATTCTTTTTTATAACGGATAATTCAAAAACTATTTTCGACTAAAAATATATTTAAATTATAAAATATATTCATATAAACAAATTTTTATGAATAAAATAATAAAATAATAAAATGAAATACATGAATATTTTCTTAGAAACTGTAATTAATTTAATATTTATGGATCTCGATGCTTTATTATATTAATCTCTTACATGATATCATTAATTCTGTCTCTTTCTCTGTCTTCCTTTTTCCCGTAACTACTTACCGTGTCCAAGTACGGTAACACCAATAGTCTACAGACTCATGAAATAATCAAGTTCCTTTGAAGCGTTGAGTACAAAAGAGTCTGGGATTAGAATGTCAGTACTAAAATGAAATAGTTGTTCTTCTATGGCAGATAAATAATCGTTAAATTTTAATTCTGTAGCTGCAACTACATTATAAAAAGTCGACTACTCATTCAAAGGATTTTCTTAACGTTTGCAATGTTTTAATATATTTCATATATTTAAATACTGCTAAATACTATTCGTATCGCATCATAACTTTATTGATTCTTAATTTTATAATAAATAAAATTAACAATATACGTCTTTTAAGATTATTATTAATTTATGCGAACTTATGTAAAACTGTATAAAAATGTTTATTATATAACAGATTAGATAAATTTGTAATTTATGTTAAAAAAAAAGCATTACTAAAATCATATGTATATGAATTTGTGTATTTATAGAATTTTTAAGTATCGATAATTCAATTTTTGTTTTAAACCGTAAAATTAATAATGAATATATAAGCATTTAAAAGAGCGAACTTAAATTGTTCACGTAACTCTAAGATAAGAAATAATTAAGCTATAATTCTTCAACGCATAATATCTCTTATATATTTATATTCTTAAAATTTTTGTATAACGATAATATATTATTCAAAAGCTATTTCTTTTGCGACGATCGATGATTAAAAAAGATTATCGATGAAATTTATAATCCATTCAGTGTTGTTGAACTCAACGGCCAGAAAGTTTGTCCTTACAATCATTTTTAAAGATAATGTGGTTGTCAATAATATATCATTGCATTACGAAGAGTCGATAAATTATTTTTAATAAATCAAGATTTTCGTTCGATAAATAGATCTTTTATTCATTTTCTTATACATATGACAATTTTCTTATAAAAATTTCATGATCGCAAATTTCTGTTAAATAATAGTAGAATGTAGTATTGGGTATGTTACAATTGTAATTGTTAATCTTATATTAAAATAACGTGTGTACATTTTATTAATTTTTTGATTTTCGATGAAAAAGGTACACTAATTTAGTCAATATTATCAAAATTAATTAACATTTCGTCAATATGTACTAATCTATTATATCGTGTTATTTACACGTAAGTGTAACGAAAGTTCAGTTATTTCTCATACATTTTCTTCTATTCTTTCTTGGATCCAGTACACGAAAGCAGAAACCAAAGTATAGACAGTTGGCGAACCCGTCGTACCACAAGGAAACGGCGCCCAAGATGTGATACCGATTTGAACAGGAACAGAATTATTTCCTTGTTGAACCAATGGATCACCGGAGTCTCCCTATAAATAACAATTCACGAAGTAGAATATCGAATTGTCGTATTTGTATAAATTACTTTTCGGAAAGGAAACTCGAACTTTTTAAAAAACTTCAAAAATATTAAAAAATACATTATTTACCGAAAAACGTTTTTAATACAGTTACGTAATAATGAAAAAACGAATATCCAAAGAAAAATCGTAATTTCTGGAGTGATTTCGATTATTCCGCAAAAGTTTGAATAATCCAACGAGAAGTAGTTGGAAAAGTACGGAAGTAGATTTACGTAAGTACGAGTGCAAGATGAAACGAACGATACGACTTACGAAACAAGCCGCGGTCGTTCCGTCGAGTGGACCGGTGCAGATTTGGATGTCACCGATGCTGTCGGCAGGCGCTGCCACTCTCAGCGCGTCTTCGCAGTTCTGTTTGGAGAGTATTGGTACTTCAGCGACCTGCAGAACGTCCGGCAGATCAATAATGATGCTACTGACCGTACCCCAACCGGTGATATTAGCGAGGCCTGTCGGAAGAACATTGACTTCCGGCAGTGAAATGGGGTAGGTGCGTTCGTTAAATCGTATTTGCCTCTTCAGCTTTAACAGTCCGATGTCGTTGGGTTTGATAAGGTTGATGATTCTTAAAGTACAAAAATTATTCGTATGAGTGCAGTTGGACGTTCCGAGTGTTGGCAAGTGGTTAACCATCCATCGATCGACAGTTCGTTGCTTTCGATACGTTCGTAGATATTGGAATCGTTATTTCACGCCGAAGGAACGCTGGTACTTTGTACGCAAATACGTATCCTATAAATCTGACTTTACGGCGATAATCAGGCGAAAGTACGTTCACTCGGTAAACTAAATTTTATTTGCAATGACGTTCGAATACGGAATATAAAAAATGCGAACCGAAATATTCGAACGCGAAATCGATCGACTTTTATCGTCGGGTCTGTTAATTTTGTACGTTTATTAAATCGTCGCGATATCGGAAAGATCGAGGATGCGTACGTTTCGGTATCGAAAGATAAAATAAAAGATAAAAGTATCCGTATAAAACACTTACAGTTTGATAGAATTAGAATCCGCGTTAAATAGAGAAACGGATAATTTTCTCTAAAATCTTGTGAATCCATTGAAAGTACGAGAAGAAAAAAGCGAGAAAAAACCGAGAAAAAACAGAGAAAAAACTCTCACCCTCTATATTCCTTGTGAACGAGACGCATCGAGACTTCGATAGTCTGCACGTATTCGCTGTCCTGGCGTAGTTCCTGCTTGCCGACCTTGACGACGGTCTTGCCGATTTTCGGTAGGACAGTAACGCAGTACCCGGAAGTAAGGATCCATTGCTCGTTGAGAATGGATCCACTGCAAAGCGGTTTGTACTTGATGATCGGTGGCAATCCGTGGAGCACCAGTGCTTGGTAAGGGAATTGACCAGGATAGGCATTGGTTGCGCTCGTTATGAAGACGCTGCCTCCGTTTATTTCGGCGCCCAAGGCTCGAGAAGCTGCGGAAGAGGTTTTCGAATTCGGTTCAACGTTCTACGATTCAAATTTTTTACTTCTCCGAGCAACGCTATTCGAGGTTTTTCCGAAGAGCTGCCAACGTCCGAATAAGGACATTTTAGAATCCAGTCGATTGGAAATTCGTCGGGAATTTAAAGTATCATTTAAATACGTATTATCTTGTGATACACCGATAATAGAAAAATCGTTCAAATTGTATCGATTACTCGAGGTGTTCCAAAAACATGAAATTTTAAAGAAATAAATATAATCCATTTATCATCGTGCATTATGTTTAGTTTAAGAAACAATACTTTATAGTCGTAAAAAAAAAGTTTACGTTGACAAAATTTTGGCTAAAGTCTACAAGAATTTTATAATATTTGAAGAAGAAAAAATTGAGTGGATACGTGAGTTGTGTAAGCTATACGTAAATTATGCAAATTATATATTATTTTAAATTTTCTTCGCTTACATAATTTTCAATTACCGCTGAATTTTGAACAAAAATAAATTTTCACGCTGTGATTATTCCAAGTTTTATATTTAAAAAACGATAAATTATTTGAAATGTGTACAATTTAAACTTACGTATTTGCTATTGTAACGATAACTTTCAGTATATTATAAAATAAGTTTACCCTGAATTAGCACGACCGCTACCAATATACGAATGATGTGGAACATCTTTGAATTCAAGAGCAAATAAGCAATCCGACTCCGATTATTTATATAATAATCAGCTATTTGAAAAATTATTTACAATATACGCTTATCGGAATCTAATTGCACCGAAGAATTTCGATACTCGAGATAAGATGTTTCAATTATAAATTATATACAATGATAATTATTACATTAAAAATATTTTTGCTTATTGTATGCAAATTATGAAATTTTTTTTATTATAATTAATGACATATTTCAATGATAATTTTATTGAATTTATAAAATTATATTTCCATTTATATATGATGTTTTTAAATAATTTATATGAATAGCTATACTTTATACATTTATTATCCTCTTCGATAATTTTTTTTACAATAGTTAGTTTTTTTAATATTAAATACCAATCTTTCGATGCCAAAAAAAACTTTAAAAAATCGGGAAATTTAATTTCCTGTATAAAAGATTTTGGATAGAATAGCTCCAAAATCATTTTATTTAACGTGATTCATATATATTTTTTTATACTCTACAATATATATAATGTAGCGGTATAATTTAAAAATACATTGAAAACTTTTGCAATTAAATGTATAGTAATTTATCGATTATTTGTGCTTTTAAGCTTCTTTTAATCGTTTGTCAATCAAGTACACGTATTTGTTTGCTATCTGAAACATTTTAATAACTTCATATCTGTTTTTATATTATCGACCAACAAGACAATTATTGCTTTTGTTATATGACACAAGTATATATTTTAATACAAGGTTATCAGATTACTTAAAAGGTTAATTTTTATGATTCGATTTTTGCAATCATAATCAAAATATAATATTGAATTAATTATTAATATAAAATATACAATTTTTTTTGCCTCGAGTATGAAAATCATTGTATACCTAAATAAGGTACATCATTTTGGAATGAAAAAAACAACGTTTTTGAATCTGTCTTTATCTAGTTTATATCAAGATAAAGTTTCTTTATTAATCAAACAAATTTTTTTTTAATTTAATAAATTATATTTTAATGGCAATAATATAGATTACAGAAACTAAATTTTTTTATTTACATAAATATTGTATATCAAAGTTTATCGAGGTTATACTACTATTATTTTTATCTCGCGTAAATAAATATTAACATTTTAAATACGTGGTATTTTAGTTATTATTTATTTAATTAATATTAAGAAGATTGCTATAAAATTAAACTGATTTTACTTAACATACGTTTATTTTAAAAATAGCGATTAAAGTAAGCGAATTTCTACATACGTTACTATATAAATCTAACATCAAAATTTTCTTTATGTTTCAGGTGAGTTTTTAAATACAATTAATGGAGAAAAGAGGGTTTGTATCCTAAAAATTTAACCCGCAATCAGAAATATATGCGAATACTACTAAATTAAGAGAAGCGTTCGAAATGTTATTAAAAGTAAGAATGAAAATGAAATTAATATACGTAAAACTTACATAACTAAAAACCTTATTTTTACTTTGATTTTCAGAATTTTTACAAAGCAAAAAATAAAGCAACCTCGAATGCTTATCTGATTGGCATTAGATTTAAATATAAACATCATTATGAATCGAGCTTTTAGAATAAAAAATCTTATCGTTAAAGTATTTATATCGCATCCAACAAACGCGGGTATTGAAACAACTCGAAACTTTCTTTTTAACTTTTTTCATATTTTAAAAAACATATTGCTAAAAGTTTCGATTATTGTAATTTTGGTGCACTCTGATTTTAATTGGGGAAAGCACAGAGAATTTTAATTGGAAGCACGCGACTTAGCGCAGCTTCAATTTGCCATCCTTTCGCGAATTTGACAGCTTTCGTATTGAAAAAGTTTCCGGTCTACGACCCCGAAAGCACGTCCCAGTAAATAGGTATTATATATACGCGCGGAGGACGCAAGAAAAGAAGAAAAATAGGAGCGGAAACTTTTTGTACTATTTCTTTTTTCTACGTCGAGGACAACAAATTAACACGATAATTAAAAGTACGTCCAAAATTGATGTGGAACTTTCTTTATTATCGACAATAATTAAATGTACGAGTTTACTTATCATTTTAATTTAGTTAGCAGTTTTTCATAATTAATTGTATATTTTTACTCGGTGCTTGGGATTTCAAAAATATTTAAACGATATAAATGTTTTCCGGTGGTAACGATCGATGGAAAATTTATATTTATTTACTTCTACATCAACGATTATAAATAATTTTCTTTTATCGATTCGAGAATATTCGATCAACACTGTAATAAACTTTTAAGTACGGGAAAAAAACTCGTACGATCAAAAAATACTTTCTTGTATTAAATTGATCTTCTATTGTTTTTGTAAAAGCAAAAAATCAAATAAAATAATCACTATTTTTTTTTCTTTCTACCGAAATCCGAATTAACGCAAATTGAGAAACAATCAATTATGACTATAAGATAACATAATACTAAAGTACACTTAATTACAGCGAATATACGAATGTATGTACAAATTTGCGTAAAAACGTCAATTTTATGCAAAAAATTGGATAATAAAAAATTGGTCTCTATCTCGCATAAAACGAAAGGTAGGAGGAGATGGAATATGAGTAAAAAAGCAGTGGCAGCAACCCCACTATGAGCCAATAATGAAGTTAGGGCGACATTATTTTTACACAGCTCACGGAGAAGAAAAAAGATAAAAGGAAGAAGAAGGGACTCTAGGCAGTCGACAGGACGCCGTAAAGTCTCGAAGACTCTCCGCCACTTTAAATTACACGAAATTTGTCTTACTTTTCTGGCAGGGGCGGAAGGGGTGGAAGGGGTGGATGGGGGGTAGCTTGGGGTGGGGGTGGGGGTGGCTGGGAGTCGTCTTCCTCGAATCGAGACTCACTCCCGACGGCGCTATTCTAATTTCCGCGACTCTTCCAGTTTCGCAGTCCTTAAAGATCCCACGGGAGCTCGGGAGAAAAAAGGGGGATGCTCGCTGTCTCCGTTTGCGTCCTTTTGCGTCCTTTTGCCTTCTTTTGCCTCCTTTTGCCTCCTTTTGCCTCCTTTTGCCTCCTTTTGCCTCCTTTTGCGTCCTTTTGCCTTTTCTTTAAGGAAAACGAAGTGCTGCTATCATAGGTAGAAATATGATTGTAAATTTGTCATCTTTTCGAGATATATAAAATATGCTATTTTACCGTTTTTATTCTACCTTATTAAAACATCGAATACCCCGGGTAATTATAATTATAATGCTTCGAGCGAACTCGAGTTTTTCATCGTGAAATATTTTTTAAACGAAACCGCGCGTTATTTATCACGTTTTCCAAAATCTAACAAAATAGCGGAAAGCAAAATTCTCGACCACATCGTATGCTCCATTTCTGAAAATGATCGAAGGCAGTCGTTGTATCAACGGTAGTCGGGAATTATTCACCCGCGCATCTACGCGAATTAATGGAGCTTAATAAGGAAAAAAGAGGAACGAGGAAAGAAGAAAGAGAAACAACGTCGGGGATACAAATCGCATGCAAAGGCACATTTAGCGTCTCGGGGCGAAATACGTATATTCCCTCGTTCTTTTTAAAATACCGTCATTTCCGTACACGCCTTGCTTTATTGCCCTGTTAGTCTTCGTTGCGTTGCGTGACTTATGCGCATGCGTGCACTTATGACGTACGACAGCGAAATAAAAACTAACCCGAAGGAGCTAGAAAAATGGACAAATGGAAATATCAAGGAGGAATTACGCGCGCGAGGCAATATTTAAGAGGCGGAAATAGATTATTGTCCGATCTTGTTCCGGAATTATGGTGGAATTATGGTGGAATTATGGTAGAAGGAGGGGCAAATAATGTTTCGAGTCGTAGCGAAGATAGCGATAGGAAGATTATCGAGTGGAATACATTATATACTGTAAAACTAGTCGCTACGACGTATATAACATTTTCTGCCTTACCGCTGGATAATTAAATTAAACGAAGCAATTAAATTCCCGCATTAAATAGCATCGTTTAAGAAACTTATAATTATCGCTATTAATATTTTAATTATTATAACTACGAAACACCGAGCATTAAAATAAAAATGTACGTATTAATTTATTAAAATAATTAATCGGACAAAGTTATTCGTTATTTTGTTAAAATGCGCGAGTACTTACTTATCTTTTAATTACTTATCTTTACAAGTACTTTTAATTATGTACTTTCAAAAGTGAATAGTAGAACAACGATTCACAATGTTGCTATCTATAATTTTCAAATTGATAAATATAACCGATAAATAAAAAGATCGTAAGAACGTAGCTTCGATAAAGACACAAGTACGTAACTAATGTAACGTATATATAGTATAAAAAATGCGTCTTCCTTTAGTTTTACCCTACGATTGTACCGCAACGAAAGTATCGCAAAATTTTAATTCGACAATTTATTTCTCCTTGTAATTTATAGATCGCGAACTAAATTTTTTACATCGTAAGCGGAGATAATCCATTGAAATAACTGGAAACTTTCGTACGTTCGTACGAAAAATATCATCGAAGCTCATCTTCGTACGCGTAATTAAGAATACCATCTATTCGTGGTTACAGGAGTCCAAACACGCAACATCGTTTAATTACTTACTTATCTAAATTATTTAGACTAACAATTATAGAAATATAACTGCTTTTTATTTAATATGTATACGTCGTTAAGATTACTTTATGACCAGTAGTTACTTTCGAACTGTCACAAGTTCTCGTATAATTTTAATAGTTTACTTTAGAGTCATTATCATATTAAATCCTCTTCTTGCACGCATTCAACGCAACGAAATATTCGGTAGTATTAATAAAATAACTCAAACGGGTTTGAAAAGCAGCGAACTTTACAAATTTTAATCGAGCAAAGATTTTTTCATTTTTTCACCGAATTAAAAGCTCGTTCACCAAAACCGTAGCGTTCCGAATCCGAAAAAAGCTCTGATTTTCTATAATACGTTCCACGTTCCTATAATAACGCATAATACGTTACTTCGCATGCACCGATTCATCTGTTTTCAAGCTGTATTTTTTATCGGTGTAAAACGCGTCGGTGTAAAACGCCTCGATGTAAAACGCCTCGGTGTAAAACGCGTCGATGTAAAACCCCTCGATGTAAAACGAGTCCGACAAAAATAATAAAATAGAGAAAGGGGAAAGGGAGGATTGTAAAAGGCAAGAAAGCAAGTAAGAGAGAAACAATGTCGTCTACATTGCAAGGTTCAGTTTTCGCATGGGTGATTCCGCTTTCTCCGTCTTTCTCATTCACTGGGGTACAGAACACAGAGCTCCACGGAGTAGAAGCGAAAATCACACTGGCGCTGGTCCCTTGTATTATAAGGTTCGTCGGTAGCGGGCCCACAATCTCTATAATGGACTCGCTAAAGCGTGTACAGAATCCGAAATTCTAACAGAATTCCAGAAGCACTCGCCGAGTGCAGCCACGAGGCTGCCGCATACCGTCCGATACATACATGGATCTATACACGTACGCGTATGCCTCCCCACCACAAACACACGCGCGCAAATTTATACATATATATATAGATATATATGTTTATACATATATTCGAGTTTCCGTTCCGTTTCCTCCGTCTTTTCACTCCCTCTCGGCGTTTCTCTACTCAGGTCCACATTTCACAATACCGAAGTGGATTAGTCTTTTACAAAAAGTAAAGTTTAATTCTACAGACCACTCCGAGTTCCCAGAAACTTATATGTACACGTTCGTAGAGCTCGGACAGACTAATTTCATTCTTTAGATTGTTTTCTACATCGAGTCATTCGGCACTCGGCACTTGATTTTCCGAATGCGACCAACTCCGTTAAATTTACATCCACGAGTTTTCGCCTTCTCGAGCTGCGAAACTCGATAAATATGTATCAAATATAATATACTCGAGTGCACGATGACGAATTCGAAAAGCCGATCGAGTTTACAGCTCCGACGTAATTAAAGATCAACCGAGCCTAGAATTAAAAGTTTAATTCTACTTTTTTATTTGCTTTCGAACGTGTACTCGTGCAATATACACGGATCTTTCAAAGTCCGAAACCGTCTACGCGTCGCGAAAGTTATAATTTTCTTTTTAATTACGGTCGATGGGAAGGAGAAAACGAATCTTCGCAGCTTAAAATTCGCAGCTTACGTTTAACAACCGAAGAAGAAGAAATGTGTAAACGCTTGGTTCGGTCGGTGCCACTCGAGTATTGCAATATCAATCCGACGGAGTAATCACCGTCATTATTCTTGTCGACCGCTTGTCCATAAAAAGCTAATTTTTCACGAATTTTCTTGCTCGCGTTCTCCTATCGCTGTACTCGTGGTACTGTACACGCGTTACTTCAGCCTACGGTATCGGCAAGTGTTCGATCGATCAATAATCTCGTTGCTCCTCCGGTTCTCTCCTCCGGTTCTCTCCTCCGGTTCTCTCCTCCGGTTCTCTCCTCCGGTTCTCTCCTCCGGTCCTCTCGTCCGGTTCTCTCCTCCTCTGTCCCTTCGGAATGTCACTCGAAAGAGACGCTCGCTTTTTACGGACTCGAGGTCCCATCGATCATTCGAAGGCAACTCAAACGCGTGATAACGCGAAACGGAGACGAGTAACAGCATTTTTACATCAGCTTCGACGCACGATCCGTCTTGCCTCCAACGACCCACTCTCTTTTTTCTCCTTTCTCTCCTTTCGAGTATAGAAACCGGCGCAAATGCGTCTACGCTCTTACCCGCAACTCTTTGTTTGCGAAACTATACCCGCAACTGTTTGTCTACGGCTTCGCAGATTGACGGAATATTGCGCCGCGGATAAAACTCCGTTTTACGCGATTAATCATTCCGTTGTTCATAATTCGCAAGTTAACCGTTACGGGAAGTTAGTTCGAGCGTCCATCTATCAGTACGAATGATCAAAAGCGGTGCGAAAGTTTTATTTCGTAATTTGCGCTATCGATTATAGACTTTGACAAGTTTGAGGAATAAAATTCAGTTTTGTTACACGCGTAGAGAGAAACACCGTTTTTTTCCTTTCCAACCGCAATGTATGTTTCTACGAACTTGCGATCTCGATAGAATTTTAAAAATGAGAAATATATACTACTCTACGAGTCAAATCTTCAAATCTGGAATACAGTTTTCCTAAATTTGAAATAAAATAACGTAAAGCTGACTAATCTAATTTCAAGCTAACGTCGACGAATACTCGTCTATTTATTTTAAATATAATACTCGGAGATTCTTAAATGAGTCATTATATTTTATTATGTTTTTAATTCATGATTTGACTTTGAATTAGATATTAAGTTAAGCACATCGTAAAAGAAAATTATTTTAAATTAAATAAAGATATATATATATATATGTATATCGAATCATCTTTTATTTCTATTATTTCCACTGTCAAAGTTCAAAATTAAATTAGAATGTTTAAATTTAATTAATATAAAATTTTAACCTATTGAAAATTAATCGACCAATTTATTAGTCCTGAAATAAAAAATAAATAGCGGTATTGTTTCGACAGTTTATTTCTCTTGGCAAACTTTTTATTTTTAATAATTCGAGCAATCGAGATATCGAATTGACTGACTTCTTTTCAAAAAATTAAATAATTCGTTCGAATATAGAGTAAACATCGTATACGTCGATTTCTCTTCGAAGTATGAGCGATCGATCTTCTTTTACAAAAATTAACATGAAATTACTTCTAGGTATATTAAGTATAGTATAAATAAGTCTATAACGAGATAAGAATAAAGAATACTTTAAAACTTATTAACGAGTCATGACATAAATAATTGCCTTGTTTATCTCGTTAAATGTTTCATTCGATGTTGATTTGTTATTATAACGAGCTTTTTCACGACATTGATTCTAATTACATAAATATAATATGTAGCCATTGGAGATTTCAACGCTTTGAAACGCGAATTTGTTTGTATAAAATTTTTAAATATCGATCTTGAATAAAAAGTGAAGCTTACCTTGTCAGTAATATATATTGCATGTATATTGATAAGAGTATATATATATGTGTGTTTGTACAAAGAAGAGACAAAATATAGTTGGGCTATTTTTCTCTGATATAAACTGGTATTTCAAGAACGACATTGTCAACGTTCAATAATAAAATAATACTGAATTTTGAAAAAATTTTTGTATAAAATTTATTATTTTTGAAATAATTTTATCAAAATATAAGAATATATAATCATCATTTAATATTTATAACTTGATTTTCTGTAACTTAATTTACTAATTACTGTGCAATTTTAATTTTACTTCTAATAATTATAGAATCAAATAAATAACTAATAAAAATATAATTTTAATGCATTCATTTAAAAAAATACTATCTTGTAATTTTTATTTCGATATATTTGAAAATAAAAGGTTGATATTCCGATTTTAAAATTTTTATACACAGATCTCATCTATATTTTGACCTTGAAATATGTAAGAATTTGCAAATTTTCTCAAATATTTCGATATTACCAGGACTCTATATTTTAATCCGAAAATAATATTTATATACTTGATATTTATACGAATTAATAATAATAATATTTTTAGAAAAAATAATAATAAAATACTAATCGTAATTTTTATTATTATTTTCGATGGTACGTATGCATTGTAAAATCATAAAAATTCATCATTGATCGATTTCATGGAATAATAAATACGTTTGAAAAAGTTGAAATAAAAAAACGTACGTTTAGCGCATAAAATAATAAATGTTATATAAAATTTATTTTGCATAATTGAAATTTTAAATTGTACATATAAAAGTATTGCAATTTATAATTATAATTCGTTTTCAAATCACATACACCAAAAATACTAAAAAATATGAAGGTATGAAATTATTTAAAGACTTTAATTCGCATAATTTTTATCGTGGCTTTTTTTCAATTTGAACTAAATTTCAGTTTTAGATTTCTATATTAAAGTCTAAACTCACTTTCGATCAATCAAGCCTCGTTTAATTATAAATGGATTTTATTTTAATTCAAATTTTTTTAACTAAATAAATCACTCGCATTTCGAAATAAAAATAAGTTTTTCAATTATTTTAAAAAATATTTGTTTTTTCAGTTTTTTTAATTTAATCGAATGAAATTTATCCGAATGATCAACTTATAGCAAAAGTATAATGTATTTTTTAAATTACGTCTCCTTAATCATTCATCGAGTAACTTACGTAGACTTTAATTTTCTTTTGGCACCAAAAGTACACGAACTAAAAAATGTCGAAGAAAGAAAGAAAACTAAAGTAAAGTGAATGTCGTTCTTCAGACTGAAGCGCGTGGCACTCGAAGAAGAGAAATAAAAAAGATGGAAATAGACTCGCTAAACGTCTTCGCACCCTCCATCCGATTCTTGATGGAAGGCGAAGTTCGCAGCGATTTGCCTAGTCGATGGATTAAATGGTGGGGATGATGGAGGATAACGACGTCGTCGATTGTGCGACGCTAGCGGATATTAATCACGGGGTTCTAGAAAAATTGAGGGAGACATTCGTCCCCGCGAGTTCTCTAACGAAGTTAGAGGTATGCGATCGAAATCGCGATTCCAAAGCCTACGAATCGTTTACATGTAGCTATTCGGAAAATAATATGAATTGAACCAATGTAGAAAGAATCGAACGAAGATATTGAAATTTTAAATCTAGATGAATTGTTTTTCCTTTCGATGGTTTTTTACTCCAACTACTTTATCTTAGAAACTGGATAAATTACTATAATTAAACTTAGAACGATGTTTTTAATGTTATCTCGTACCTACTTTAAAGAACGGAATTACGACTATTAATCAACTTTTTTCTGAAATATCGGAGCTTGGTAGAAGCTTGTACGTATATTCAAATTTAAAAAATAACCAATATAAAATATACGATAATGCATCAACTAAAGAATTAATCCTTTCGAGTATTATTAGATTTTATATCGAATAATTATAGTTTGCGTATAATATTAAACGAATTAAATAAAAATAAATACAGCGATGATAAAAATATAACGAAATATAATTAAAAGTTAGGCAAGATACATCCAAACTCATAGGTTCGAAAACCTGGGTAAAAAATATGATTTATAGATGACTGCTTTGAAAATTCTAGGTTTAAAAAGCAGGCCTGCAATTAAGTTAAGATCCGCGAGAATAATAAACTAGCGATCGATCAATTCGCGAACTCCCTCGTTCATTTGTAAAGCGGGAAAACGTGTTCTTTACGCCTCTTTGAAATAGGCACGAGAATTTACAATCTATTTAAAAGGCTTTTCCAATCTGACCAATTTACTCTCGCGAGAATACAACAACTCGTTCCTTCCTACTTTGTATCGTCGCGAAGATAATTTCTACTCTTGGATTAAGCAGCGCGCATTTTGAGATTAAACAATTTGCAACGGTGATTTTTAATAGTCGATCTTTCATAAATTACCGCTCTTTTATTTAAAATAAAATTGGCCGCGTTAGCTTTAGAATTTGGCGATAGAAGCCGAAAGAAATTACGAAAGAATCGTGTAAGCGATCTTCTAGTTCTATTCCTCGAGTATTCGAATCTTGTTCGGTCGATACTTTTATCGAACGAAATAATGTTGTTTGTTCAACGACAGAATCATTTTATCGTACGATTGTGATAAGTTTACGGTACCGACGAACGACATCATCCTCGCGTATAATCCCACATCGTAAACGGTTGAACGGTATATCACATTTGATAACTCGAGTGGCGAGTAATAATTAATTTTTTAAGAATATTAATTTAATCAAAGTGGCCCTGATAAGTCTACAGCCGTGGTATAGTGCCTCTTCATAATTCACTTTCGCGGAACGCGGCCGCACACCCACAAATACACCCACACATACACACACACGCACGTGCGCACACAGGCAAATTGTGGGTGTGCTCAACGCTAAACTTCCCGTAGAGAGTAAAATACGAGGATATCTCTTTATTATATTGCTCTTTATCACGCGAAGCATCGCGTTTTATTTCGCGTCTTGTTCCCGTTTACTTATGTTTCGTTCGCTGCCTCTTTGTAGATGTGCGTTATGGCTTCATTCGCTGTGTTATTATATAAACTTTTGACCCAACGATATGTTTTACTTTTAAACGCCTCTTAAGTTTACGTTCAAAGTTTATTTACCGGTAAATGTTGCTACTTCGTAAATACCTTATTGAAATAAAGGAAAAATACCTTTGTGAAAAATTCAAATTACTTTTCTTTCCTGCTTACGTAACATTCGGCTCTTTGTTTTTAATTTTATTTTATCAAAGTATACAATTTAATTTGAATGCGTTATTGCGCGAACGCTGATAAATGCAGCGTAAAACTTGTGTATCTATAAGTGTCGAACAAATTAGAAAGAGCGTGGATTCTTTTGATATACGTTTGTATTTTATTCGTATACGGTACCGATAATAATATCGAGCGTCGAAGCGATATATAATTTTTTTTAACTTATTTCTTAAAGACGTACCGTTAAAGAGAATTTAAACACTTTTTCATCAAAAAAATTATATCGATTGTTCATTGGTTAGTAAAAATCGAGTAAAAATTTATCGATAATTGAAAAATTGTATATTTGTTTCTTACGTCGTAAGTAATTTAATATAAATTAATACTTTTTTTTCATCAATTTTATAGAACGGTAAGGTTTCATTCGTCCACAGTCATACGCGATTTATCCGTTGTGTAAAGGTTGCGTTATTAAATTTGACACAAACGTCTATCGGTATCAACTTACGTTAATTTTTTATTTTCCCTCGATATCGGTATATCGCGAGTAAAAGAAAATAATATAACAAAGTAAATAACAGAAAGTCTCTTATACATAAATACTTGTTCATCGTCGACTCGCACGCAGGTAAAATGTATGACAAAATTGAAACCGACAATTAAATTACAATCTTTGAGACCTCGAAGATGGAGGAAAAAAGTACACGAGTTTCCAAAGTGCCGGAGAAAAACATTTTGAAACGCGAACCACCGCGAAAGAACCAAGTCAGCAGAGATAAATAGACGGTGGATAAACAACTAAGCTCCAGTGGTGCTGGACAGTGTAAATAGTTGCTCATTTCCTAAGCAACGGCCGTGCCAGGAATGCGCCTACCGGAAAGCACGAGGTCGATTTCCTTACTGCGAGCGTAGCCGATCTATATTCTTGGCAGAAGTGCCATTAACTACGTGCCATTGGATGAATACCGAGAGAAATAGCGCAAAACAGAGGGTAAGACTCGCGGCGTGACGAGCATCGTTCCATATCTGAATTTGAACGAGCAAATAATGTAGGTACGCGCGCATAGAGTCAGGTCCGAACTTGAATCGTACATCTTTATTAATTAGCGTCCGTCTCGGAGCTCGTAGAAATTTCAAAACCCACCCTTACAACGTTCAGCCCCGAAATTGAGACGAGGATTTCCAATCGAAAATCCGCGAGCCCTAAAAATCCAGTTGGTCGTCTCTTCTCGATGCGTCTCGCAATTTGCGCCCCGGTTACGTGTCCTTGACTCGCACGTGGTTCCGCAGCCGCAGGTGAACATCCTCTTCGTCTCGAGGTTGATCGTAAACGAACTAAATGGTCTTTTCCGCTCGCGTATCCGGAACGTTTGCACTTCCGCGACTTCACCGTCGACGAGTCGTTGCTCTTCCGTACTTTCCGCTCGCGGTGGAAAACGCGACGCGGTATTTTTTACTATGAATTGGAAAGATAATCGACGGTCGAAGTTCGTTTATGGTAGAAAGGGTTACGTGCGCGCGTCGATACCAGAAAAAACGATTAGGATTTTCAAGGAAGTTGCGGGGTAGTTATAATTTCCGCCGAGTATATTAATTTGAAGCGCGCCGCTTAAAACCGTCCTTAAATATTAAACGAAAAAGTTTGTTTATACCTCGATGCATTAAAGAATTCTCAAAGTGCATCGAAATTTCTTTTGGCAAAAGATGAAAAAAATACGTATTAAAAATTTAATTAATCCTTGAATGAAAGTTACCCAAATCATGTAAAAGTTTAGGACCGAATACAAAAAAAATGTATGCACGCTTTTATTTGCGGGAAAGTATTTAAGTTTTCTATCCGGTAAAACTTGGTTCGGTTGACGTCGATGAATACTTATATAGAAATTTCGTTGACGCTGCGATGCAAACTTCAACCCATTTTCGAAACTTTGCTTTCTAAATTGCGCTTATAAATACTTTTTAATCGTATATATTTTTAATCGTACGCGTTCCTCTTATATATTAATATATCCATCGCGAGTGAAAATTTAACGAAAATTGTAAAAATTTCATTTACAAATTCGATAAAAATATTTCGTACCTTTGTTCCTATTTAAGAATTCCGTGATAAAAAATTTAAAAGAATAAATTTTACGACCTTATAAAATAAAAGTACAGATATGTCTACCGATATATTACCAACGATAATTATTCAAATTTTTATGATTTTAGAATTCGGAATAATATAAACAGAAAAAGCTGTAAACCGAATGGAATTTGATATTTTTTATAGGAGTTATTTAAATTGAAGATAAACGATAAAAGTAAATTACCGTTTGCAATCCGTGAAAATTAAAATTAAAAATTAAAATATCCGAAACAATTTAACTTTGCTAAAAATAATATCATTCGATAAATTAATAACATCGAATTTATTAATCTAAACGTTTAGACGTACTCTAAAAAAAATAACGATTCGAAGATAAGATTCGAGGAGAAATATTCTAAAAAAATTTGAAGATTTTACCGCTATCGACTATACCGTAAGAAAAAAAATCGATGTGCGTACAAGAAATAGGAGAAAGTAATCAATAATAAATATCTAAGTTGATACTATTAACATTTTACGAGAGAAAGAAAGGAATGGAATATGATTCATGACGCACATTTTTCTTTACATAATCTCCGTTTATCATTTTGAATAATAATCTTATACCTATTTAGAACTATTAAATATATCACCTTGTCTAAATTCACAAGTAAGTCTCACATTTTATTATTTACTTGACTTTTTTACTCGGAAAGGCGTAAAAAACGTATAATTTTTTTAGATATCACCGTATCTACTCTCATTTAAAAAACTGGGTTAAAGAAAGCAGAGACTTCCATGATTTTCATTGCCTTGTATATTAAATTCTTGCAGAAATTTATAAGACTGCACAACTCACGAGTAACCCTAGCTCGAAAAAGAAAAGTAAAGGAAAGAAAAAAGTTCGACCCGACGATAATTTTAATCCAGTTAACCTTTTCCGTAACAATGCACAGTCTTTAAAAACCAATCTCGAAAGTCAGTCCTTTGCCTTGAAAATTACGTTGCGATAACGCGAAACCTCGTTACAACGAGTTACAACGTCGAGTACACGCAAAAAGTAACGGCCAGAAAGTACGACGCGGATACGTTACGGGTATGATAAGTGGCATGTGCAATCCAACGGCTCCAAGGCGAATTAAATATTAATAGGAGGGCGTGTAACACTCGAACGACGAGTGCTGTCGAAACACCGTCCTTTTACACCGAGTTACCGTCCTCCAGGATCAGGAAAGAGCGACGATAACGGGCACTGCTTTCTTTTATCCTTGTGGTTACTTTCCATTTATCAAACCTACGGTCAACAACCAAAGACTTTATCTTGAGTATTTATTTTCCGCGCTATGGTTATTCTAACGTACGGTGAATGTAACATTATTATCGTACATTTTTAATCTAAAATACCGTGTAGTTATTACGATAACTACCGAATTAATTACGTATAATGAAATATAAAAGTACGAAGCGATGAAATCAATAACCGATTCTAAACAGTAAATAGTTTTTGCGTGATCAATAGTATCGAAACGATGATTTAATTATTCGTTAAAAGTACATAAAATTACAATAATATGAATCCATTCGTTATCGTTGCTGGTAAATTAAGGCTTAATTTTAGGAATAATTCCATACTCGTTGAAATAGCGGATGAATGGATTAATTCTGAATTAAATAAACGGATTATATATATATTGTATTTAAAATATACCGTAAAACTTATTTATCGTACTCTTTTTCTCTACAAAAACTAAATGGTTGCAAATAACGTTAGGTGTATTCGTTTATCACCGACAAAATAATCAAAGACCTTCTCTTTAATTTGCATAAAAATAATTTTACGAAAGCTATAAATACATCTTCTTTTTATCTTCTCCAACTCGATTATTTATCAACTTAAATTTACGAGGCGTACGAATATTTTGTACTCGATGGTTAACGAAACCCTTACAGTTTAATACATCGTACGCATCGTCGGCGTTCTCCTTTGAAACTAAATATACGTATTTGAGGCGTAACGTAGGAGTATAATTGCGTTACGTATTCCCGCTTTTGAGTTCCATCGCGACGAGTTACGCGATTGACGATACGCGTTGACCTTCGCGAAGCCGGTAATGTTCTTATCGAAAGGAGAAAGGAACGAATCTTTCGATGGATAAATAAAAACCGAATTGGAACTCGAAGAACTTAAAAGTTGGAAGATCGCGATCTCGATCGAGTTGGTTCTTATAACGTGGATTAGCGAAGGGATCGTCGCTCCGATCGAAGCTATTCTCGAAGGAGCGATTTAATAAATCTCGAGTTGAAACGAAAATCGCTGGCGTGGATGGAAACCGTCGGGCTATGATCCATGGAGCGAACGCTACAACGTTCGCAAAGATTCAATCTAGATTGGCAGCGAAACGCCGTCTCATCAGCGTTCGCGAGTCGCTCTCGACGATCGGATAGAACCGATGGAAATAATCGGGAGGACGTTTAGGAAAACGAGCCGAGGAATTCGCGTGTCTCGGGTTTAACGCGCGGGACTTTCATTTCGCGCGCTGCTTATAAAGGAAGGAGGAAGGAGAGCGACAGTCTTCCTCCTCCTTTTTATATCTCATCCTTTCATTTCGTTTTCATCGCGATATTCGCTACCCTCTTCTTTCTTTCTCTCTTTTTTTTTTTTTTAACTCGACTACTTCCCTCGGGTTGTTATTTAAGAGGGAGATTTTATTAGTTCGACATTTTGCCCTTTAGCTTTTTCATTCTCGATCTTGCGTTTTTATCCTACGATCCTTTTAAAAATAGAATTTTTTTTCATTTTATTAAAACTGCACTTACCGAACACCTATAGAACTTTCGAGGCGTTTGTACTTTATAAACGTTCGCTTCGTTCGGATGTATAAAATATACGCGTGTATGTAATTATCGAATAACTTATCGAAAACTGATCGAAATTTGAAAATAATTAGAGTTGAATATACCGCGATAAATTATAATGGTCGAATTTTCCCTTCGAGTAATTATGATTATCGACGGATTATTAAAATAGTAATATGAAATATGAGCTAATTTTGTAACAACTTTACGAAATAATTCAAATTTTACGTAACAAAATCTTATTCATCCATCGAATATTTCAATAATGTATTTTGTAATTTTAGATGCACTATAAACTCTGACCTATAAACCTGTTTAAGTAATATTATTTCGAGTGCAAAATATTTACATAACTGTAATTTATTGAATATTATATAGCGTTATCTTTTTCTTCGATGCTATAAATCTTTTTCTTTATAATGAATTCGTATACCGATAGTATACAAATATTTTGACATATTTTGACGATGAGATAAATTTGTTAAACTAAACGTACGTGAAATTCGATTTTTAATCCAACGTTACTTTTTTCTTTAATTTTTTTTTAATCAATGGCGTTATTTTGCATTAATTTCGTATTTCACCTATCGTTTACAAATTATACCGAACACGATGTAAAATATTTCAAAAAGCATAAGAACTTCCGTCGTCGTCGAATCTTCTCAATTTCACGCACAGAAGAACTTCTGAAATCTTAAATTAAGTATAAGAGAGACTCGTTGAAACTTTAACTTTGATTCCGAAGCTTTCCAAGGGCAAAACAGAGCGAGAAAAACTTATGTACATCCTCGGGCATTCGAGTCCTTTAATGTATCAACGAGGCACGAACTCGTGTACTCATCAAAAAAACAAATCGAAACTGCGCGAAAAGCCAAGATCGAAAACCAAGCGACATTTCATAAATCGAATCGAACGAAAGAAGTACCTCTTAACCCACAAGGGATAGAATAAGAACAGACAAGACTTATTCTGGGACTTAAGTTACGAGGTCTTCCGGGTACTTTGCGTTCGTAAATTCTTGAAAGCGATAGTTTTCGCGTAGTAAACTCTTGGTGAAAGGTGTCGCGTGAAATTTTCGCAAATACGAAATTTTGAAATGGAGCTGAACTATTTCTTCCAATATTTGAACATATGAAAAGACATTTCTTCGAAATTTCTTCCTCGAATACGATTCAATTTATCACGAACATAAATATAATTTACCTTTACTTCGTATGATAGATTATTTGACACGAATGGATTATTAATTAATAGGAAAGAATTAGCGGATAAAAATTTTTTTATACGCAAAGTGAAAAAAATTTTCATTTCTATTTGTATTTAATTATTTAATATTTGCACACTGTCTCCGTTTTCATACATTTTTAAAAATATTTATCGATAAATAGATCGATGTGACTCGAAATACAGTTGTAACTTTCATAAATCATTATTCTAATGTCATTTTATATTCAACGCTTGGTACATGGTATCGGTTAAGTTGATAATAATTTGCATAACGTAAATCATCTTTTGCGATGTAATGGTAACGTTTATTTTTTAATTTTTCCGATTAAGATGCTACTAAATATTTGGCTGAATAAAAATTATTTGACTTTATTGAAAAATTAAAATATTCGCGATAAAAGTTTCAAGATGCTTTATAATAAAATTATAAAATTGATGTAATTCTTTTTATACTAGAATGTATCGAAGAAATTTTGACGGTTATTATTAAATAATTATGATTATTGTTGATAAGATAAAAATTTATATAATTTAATTTAAATGTATGAATAGTCCATAGTACTTAATGAAATATTAATTACTAAAATTATAGAATAAATATATTTAGTTTTAAAGTAATTTTTACCCAATAAAGTACGTATGTAAGTAATATAATAAAAAATATATGGATCTTTGCTTTTTAAAACATAGAAGTCAGAGTTATTGGACATTTTTATAAGCTTCTTGTTCGCGTTTTTATCTTTTTCTTCGACACCAAATAAGTGACTTTCAACAAGTAGAAATGATTTACCGTAAAATTTACTTGGTATAAATTTTGGTTAAAAATAAAAATTTTTCTAATTAAATTCAATATTTTAAATTTGATTTACAATTAAAATTCTACAAAAAATTATCCGAAATCTGTAACGTTGCAACAAAAAATAAATAATTTAAAAAAATCTTAGGATTGGAAAAAATGACATTTCGAGCGAAGGTAAGTTAAAAATAAGAAAGCAGAGGTTTTGCATAAAAAATGAATTATTTGATGGAATCATCCGTACGACTCATAGACAGCTTATTAGATCTCGGAGAAGAAATGACTTTTGAATAGACCTCGTGCAAAATGACAAACTATTGGAATAACTTTGAATCCCCCTCTTCACTAGTAACCGCAACACTTATAATTTCCTCTATATTTGCTTCCACCGACGCTTCCGATTCCGAAGCTCCATGGGCTCACACTCAATTAAAATACGTGAAAATTAGCTCGAACGAACGGACGAAAGAGAGAAAGAGGGAAAGAGAGCGGCGCCATGAAATTGCAAAATCCACGTCGTCGCCGCCGTCACGAAAAGCCAAAGAGGGAATTCGCACTGTTGACTTTCCCCTTGGAGAATAACTATGTTGACATAATATTCTCATCTCTTTCGAGGTCTTGGACCCGTACATATTTATACACTGGGGCATTCTTTTTACATTTATATTACCATTAATTACTTCTCAATGCTTCAATGCTAATAACGATTGTTCGATGACAGTTTTAACGACTCGATTGCAATTCTACCCAATTTTTATATCTATTTCTTCTATTAAAAACGTATTGCATTCAAGAAAAATGTTGAATACGAGTAATCGTAATTGTATTTTCAAGAAATTTCAAGTTTATGTTCTTAAATTTATAATTTTCTCTATAAACGACGAATCGATTTTCAATAAAATGATGTATAAAAATTTTATTTGAAATTTATGTACAGTTTTTTATATTTTTTAAGAAAAAACACGAAAAGTCACTTTGTAAATAAATTTTTTATCGTGATTTTAATAAATCTTGTTGAGAGTATACAAATAATTTTATACAAATGATATTCTTTTATAAAATATTCTAAGCTAACTCTGATCGTTTGATAAATTACAATAGAAATAATAAATTAACGATTTAACTTACTTACATTTAATTTTTTCGACTCGACAAATACGTTGTCGAATTTGGATAGTACGACTTAATTATACCAATACTTTTAAATAAAAAGAAACTAACCAACGATGTAATAAACAAATTTTTTAATACTTCTTTGAATAAAATTTTTATATAATTATCTTTTAGGTTATGTAATTTATTAACAAATTTTACGAATTTTTGTCACCTTATTAAAAAAATAGGTTTAAGGTGACTTTCGAAAAATTTTACTTACATACAACAGAAAAATATTTTAATATTAATATATCAAAATTATTTGCACTACGATATTGTAAAACTATAATTAAATATTGATTCAAATCCACGCCTGAAAATGATTTAAATGTTACTACTTTAACATTAATCAAATAAGTTGTTTAAAAAGTATTCGAAATCAATTATAATAGCGTTAAAGAGAGTAAAAAATTGTCAAATGAGTATTTATATTTTAAATAAATGAATAATTAGTTATTATTCAAAGATAATTTATTCATTTAACGATGAATAAATAAATTTTCACAGTTGAATAATATAATTAATTATAGACCTTGATAGTCTCGCATTTTATTTATTTTAACAAAATTATTAGAGTAAATTTAACATGTATATTTAAAATACCTATTTATATTTGTAATATTTCTTGATGAAATATTAGCTTTCGACACTTTTATAAATTCTTTTAATAAAATTCACGAATTCGACAATAAAACTCAGGTGTTTAATAAAACTATTCTATAGAAAATAATTTTCGTATTTCAATAAGTCTTATTACAAGTTTTTATTATATAAATAGTGTAATCTTTCAACACATTGGTCTACTTATTAAATTATTCTGCAAATTTACGTATGCTAAGTATAATTTAGAAACATATTTTTAATAAACGTGCAATAATTTAAATTCAAACGTGACTCGATAAATTTCTGGATCTTTTTATTTAAAATAATTATACGAACCATGTAATCGTAAATTTTTTAGCGTTTTTAAATTGAACGCGAAGATGAAAATCGGCTTATATTCTTGAGTTCGATGCCTACAGGAACAAAAGTAATTCCGCGTATGTTTTAAAACTTGTTTTACCATATTTTTTAACTTTTCCACTGTTCGAAAATATGCATTAAGACTAATAACTTTTCGCTCCGTCTCTTTCTCTCTTCTTTCCTCTCTTCACCTTTCCATCTTCTCCATCCACTTAGTCTCTCGGTTGCGCGGTCCAGGCATCTGCTTCTCCAACGCGCCATGGATCAATAACCGTAATTCATCATTTGTATGCGACGTGACGGAGGACCAGAGCTTTCGCTTTTTCGACACCCCCTCGACCGTTTTATCATTCTCTCTCGTCCTTTTCCTCTCTCCTTGTCCGGGACACGATGTCACGTCGAAGCAACGCGATAGAACGAGTAGAGAACGAGTAGAGAACGAGTAGAGAACGAGCAGAGAACGACGAGTCGTCCCGTATAATCGCGTTCGCACGCAATTTTTTTTCCGCTTCACTGGACGTCGCACGGATCCGTTGGCTGTACGTTATTCACTGGCAAATGTTTGTCAAGTTATTGGAAATCTCGATAACTTTTTGTCTCATTCGTGGTTTTCGCTTCACTATTTTTTAACTCGCGTCGAGCGTGAAATACTAATTTGAAATATTTCATTTTTAAAGCGGACTTTCGATTACGAGCTATAAAACATTTACAAACTTTTAGTATTCTAATAAAAATTTCATTCGAAAATCAATGTTTCGTATTCGTAATCATCAATTATGAAACGGCGTTATTCGTCCTACAAAAAATTCGTACACGTGTATACAATTATTCTCGTATCATCTTCCGTTACGAATCAAGAGAAAAGTTGCCTAACGTTATTTCTAACACCCCAGACCTAAACGATCGTTTTCACGAAAGCAATACTCTCGATTTTCAACGATAGAAATTCGAGTGTCCTTTCGATAAAAGGGAACGCGTCGAATGAATTTTATTAATCCCTTAAATTTGTATCCTTCGAGAAAACAGCCAAAGGTACGCACGAATCTTTATAAAAGTTATCGCACGACTAAATTCAATTCGCATCCAATAAAACGAGAATATTCGTCGGTATTTAAGCTCTCGGGTCTTACCGAAACCCATTATTAGCTCAGCCACCGCAATGAAAATTTAAATGGCCTGCCGCCGGGATATATAAGTACGTCGTCTCGAGAGCTCGGGACTCGAACGCCATCGAAGGTATAAAAATGAAGAGGAAAAGAATCGAGAGCGCGAATTTGCGACCAGCCGCAAAGGAATTAAGAGGCAGTCCATAAATCTCGCGCGATATCAGCTGTCTCTTTTGGACTCGGAGCAGGGCCGCACTCGAAATTACGGAGGTGTTGACGTCGGTCGCTTAGTCCAACGCGTGGCACTTTCCCGTTTCTAAACGGCGCCACTTTGAGAGTTGCGCTATGAAATATTCCCGCCATTCGTTTAACGACGCTCACCCCTACGAAAGTACGCCAACGTCGCGGTTTCGCGTTCGCTTCGACTCTCTCGAATTTTCATGCTGGACGGATCAACGAGATCGATCTTTGGACCGTTTCGAATCGTATTTAGGATTTTTCAACTATTTTTCGAACAGGGGTGACATTCTTTCAGTTCACCGCTCGAAAATTCCACGCCGTAAAACAGCCGTTAAAACCCGATCGATTTTAGAGCCCTGAATAATTTAACGCGCGCGAATTCAGCAAGATTTCAATTAGAAGCTAACTTTTAATAGATTTCGATGGGAAGAAACGGAGAAACTGGTATCGATTGACGTAGCAGCTCTTAAATAAGAAAGCTGCAGTTGATCGGAACGAGTGTACGCGAGGGAATACTCGTACGTAGCAACTGGAAGCTGTTAAAGCCCCGAGATACGTCGACTCCGCGGTAAAATCGAGATGCGAGGAAAGATCGCGAACGATTGAAAAGCACTGGTCAAGCGGTGAAACTCCCCGACGCCATTTCAGGCTCTTGCCCGAAAATACGCGTTGCCCTTTGAGAGAGAAACTCGGGTGCGTTAGCCATAGGCTCGCTCAATTTGTATGTTAATTCGCTGGCGTTTGCCGTCCGTCGCTTAATAATGTCATGTTTATTCAGCGATAATATCCAGCGCTCGGATACCGGCGAATTAAAAACGATGCGTATACTCGAGAGAACGCGAGCTTTGACACCGAAGGGATGAATATTAACGCGTCGCTCCGACGGTCGATCGATCAGACTCTTCGAGGAATAGAGAAACTGGAAGGGCCATTGCGCTTTACAGATTAGAAAGAGTTTTCGGAGATCGGAGTTTAGGGGTTTGTTTGCGATGTTGTTGGCAACGAGCGAACCATTACATATTTATGCGTGATTCGCTTCGTACGCTCGGAGTTCTTAATTTAGCGATTTTATCTTCTCCGGTGATTACATTGTACTAGGGAATCAACTTTGTTTTGTCTTCTAATCGAATTGTTTGTTTAAATCTAATTAGTAGTCGCGCTTTATGAACAAAAGAACCGATATGACTTTTCGATTTTAAAATTACGGCCTGATGGTACTAAATAAAAATTTCGTTATTTGTTTCTTACGCATTGATAAACTCGCGAAAACTATATAAACACTGCTATATTAATATTCTATTTACAAATTTTGTAATAAAATATTTTTAAATGATATTTATTTGGAAACAAAAATTACATGTGTATATTTATAAAGAGTATGGAAACGCGATTCTATATTTTTTGTTCGAGAAAATTTTTTCAACCGTTCGAATATAGATATTACATAATCATGTGCTTTAAATATACTCAGATTCGAGAGAAAGTAATAAAATAGTTTTCGTATTCGTAAAATAATCAAATTTCATATTTATAAATTAGATAAATAAAAATTGTTGTAACGAATCCATACATTTGATGTGTATTCACGTGTTTAAAAGAAATACTTTAGAAAACAGATTTAAAATATCTTTTCCAAAACAAATATAATAAATATCAGAGAAATATAAATTATAGTTAAAATATTGATAATAATATTTAAAAATGTTGTATTAACTTCAATGAAAACATTACGACTATCGCCAAAATGTTAGCAACGTCGAAAAACCACAAAATATTGCCTTACCATAAACCCGACGCGAAACTTTCGAAACATTGATAGAGTTACCAACACTTTCATAAAGTACAAAAACACTATCAAAATGGTTTTCGTATTATTCGAGGAAAACGGCTAAAATTGGTTATCTCTAACGATCATTGGGCGGAAAGAGAAGTAGATTGCGATTGAGTTCATTGACTACTAAAGACTATATTTCTTTCGTAGTCCTTTGTTCGTTCGTAAATTATATTTCAACTTACTTCGATTCTCATTGAAATTTTGAAAAACCCGGCCGTTATTTTTTGAAAGATAGATTTTTTTGGCAGCTGTGTACTTTTTAATTTGTTCTTCAAATATTTGCTTATCAAATTTATGTTAATTGAAATATCTTATACTTTAGAGTTTACGACCGAAGAATTTGAATTTCAAAATCTACTTAATACATTGTTTGAAACTATACATTGATAGTTACGCAACATTCTAACGAATCAATATGAATATTTTATTATTATTCGGTTTAAACTATGATTTTAATAGTAATGCAGGTGTCGTGTTCCATACTAAAATGCTAGACAGTACAGAAATATTTTTCTTTTCTAAGGAAATATGTTGCTAAATTTGCAAACTAAGTTGAAATTGATTTTATTAAATTTTTTAACGTATGTACTATTTTTGTTTAATTAAATAAAATTAGTATTAAAACATATACAATTGTATTTTTTTAACATATAAATTTAAAATATTTATATGGTACAAGAAGAGAAATAATAAAAATTTCGAAATAAATATATTTAAACGTATTAATTTTAAAATCAGTTTTTATTTTTAGTTTTCAACTAATAGTAGACAGGTTACTATATTACTTAATAAAATGTTACATACAACTAAGGAATACTAACGTAAAGAGTATTTTATTATTATCTTAATTTATTCAAAATAGAAAATAGCGATGTAAATTAGTATTATAGTATACCTTTTTGTATGTAAATTAAACTTAATTCAGTTTTCTTTTAATTATAAAAGTATTACTTGGTTGATCAAGTGTATATATATATATATCACTTATACTACTGTATAACTTGTAAAAAAATAACATAATTAAACAGAAATGATTATAAGCACAAATTTTTTAATTAGCCATTTTAAATGCACAATAAAGTATTTCATCGATAACTGAAATTCAAGAAAAATTAATTAATTATAATATGAATATTTTCATGAGCATTTCCACGAATTCATCAAAGAACGACTAACGGTTAAAATGACTTTATCTAATATTTTATAGTGTGCGATAGTTAAATCGAGGATGGAATATTAGTCGTATCGAATGAATTTGTCGATAAAAATAAAAAAAAATCCGTTTAATCGCATTTTTTCAATTTATTTTTCTCTATGTTTTTTTATTATAAATTTACATTTATAAAATACACATGTACGTTTGTTTATTTGTTTTTACAGTAATAAAACTTTTTCTTTTAAAAAATCACTGATAAATCGTATATCGATACAATAATATTTATTATTATACGTTTAATCGTATTTAAGTATTAAAAACTATTTTATAAAAGGTATACGGAATACTTGTATTTAGGGTACAGTTATTTTTTATTATTATTCGAATAGTATTTTATATAAATAAAATAACGATGTAATAAGTCTCGTTGGATTATTGGATTTCATAAATTTTATATTCTATACGAAAAATATAATCTTTGCTAAATCGATTATTTGATTTTAACCTCGTACAAAAACTTAATAATATTATTATATTAAAATAAATCTTTCATTCGAATTAATTATTTTTCAGTAAGAGAATAAATTTATCAAGCTTCGATATCATAATCCATTGGAAAACATACCACATAGAATATATATATCAAAAAGATCGCTAATAGCTTTTCTAAACATAGAAATATAATAATCGAGCATATATACTTTCGATTCGATAATTTAATTGTACTCGTAAATCATAAAAAAAAGAAATACACGAATAACGAATATAAACATTTATGAATTTGTCTCGCGAACTAATTCACATATTGAAATAAAAGCCATAATAGTTCGTTATTCTGAAAAACTGCAACCCAGCAAGACATCGTTTCTTTCAAGTTGATGTGCCCGACGTTATCGGCGCTATATCGATTTTATATCTATACAATCAACAACGCTGAAGATTGGACACTAACGACATTTTATACACGGAAAAAGACAGAGCGAGAGAGAGAAGGAGGATCCTAAAACCTGTCGGAATAACGAGATACTATTCCATTTTCAATGTTCGCTGAATCGGCAGCTTTGTGTTCAAATACGTGTAAGCATACGCGCGTGTGTGTAAACCGTACACGTATCCGCGTTTCCGCGTATCCGCGTACCGTTGTAGATTTTATTTTCCTTAATGATCGTAATTTATGTTACTGCTCAAAATATAATTTGAAGTGAAAAGGGAATTGATCTAATTGTGATAAACTTTTGGTTAGACTTTGTTTTATACGTGAGATTTTTTTTAAATTGTACAAAAGTGCCTTAATTTACTTTATATTGCAAAGTCATTATAATCGTATTTTCCAGAATTTTTATTTTTTTAATACTTTTTTAACGAATTTTATTTTTGATTCGTGTTAAAGTATTATAAAAATATATAGATACACTTATTTTATTTATTTCAACATTCATCTAAATTTGTAAATATAGAAAATTTTGATACGATGACTTTTTATGTTTTTCAATATCGATCTTAATTCTACGCTACATTTTTCGATTTTATTACTACGGATAAAAACATTTCAATAATTGTACATATCGTATAATCTAACGTTCGATAATATGTAAAAAGTAAAATTGATTTTTTAATTGTTTAACGTAGAAATTTACCGAAATGTTTTAGATAAGTTCATATTTTATCGATTACATATGATGACTAGATGCTAAATTAGTGTATATAATTATTTAAATTTAAATATTTTTTTGCCGTTATAAAATTATTTATAAAACCTTTTAATAAAACGTTTAACTGTTTATCTCTTTTTACTAAATTTCACTTTCAGTTTGATAACGGTTGATTAATTCCGTAGATTTACATATACAACATTTAAAGTAAATACACAGCATGACATTATTTACGTATCGTTAATTGTTTCATTATTATCTATTTTGTACGAATTGTTGTCTCTCTTTCTAGATAAAATTTTCTAGTAGTTTGAAATCAATATTTTAAAAGACTTATTTTATAAGATTAGAAAAATTTAAGTTACTTCTTTACTTAAGAATCAAGTTTTTAATTTTTATTTAAAAATGTATTCTTATTTAAAATAATTATTCTATAATATTTACAAAAGAAAGTAAAATTTTTTATATTCCCATTTAAATAACATTGTTAAACTGCTTATTGACTTTCATTTTAGAATTTAATTTCTTACAATATTAACTAAATAATAATAGAGTTCTAAAATAAGTTTTCTGTTGTACTTTGGGCGCCAATATTTTTCGTATAATAGCTAAATCGCAACGACTTGTTTAAGAGTTTAATCTGTAATTACGAATAAAACCGAAAATAATGTATATATATATATATATATATATATATTTATTATATATGTTTGTATGTATGTTTATGTATCAAATTAGATCCACTAGAAAATAAGCCGAGGAATTATTAAAACTGACGCATTTAATTGCAGTGATCCAACTTCTGCATTTTTTAAATTCATTTCACTTTAACTTTTCTTACCCCTCTTTGTCATTATGCAAAATAAAAACGAGGCATTATAAATTTATTAATTCATATGTGGTGGAAATTTTTCACATTTATTGCAAATACGTTTTGCGATATCCTGTTGAAGCTGTATCGCCAAGTTCGTCATTAGATTTATATGTTTTTAGGCTTACTTTATTTTTAAGAGACTATTAAAAAAAACGTTTCTTTCTGTCTACAATTATCTAATTCTAAATTTGTTTAAATTAGCAATAATAATTAGATTTTACAATTATTTCTCTAACATATGTGAATTATACATATTTGGAAATACAAATATAAATACAATATAAATTTTTTGTATTCACGTTGTAAAAAATGGATTGAACGAAAAAATATGAAAGTATTAATTAAAGATTTTCATTATCCAAAATTAAAAACAATTTTAATAACAATGATTTAATTCTGAACAGTTTTTATTCTAAAGCGGTAGTTAATGAAACAAAGACTAACGAAGAAAACTTAAATTTCTAATATAATACACACGCGATAAAAAAATTGGTTAGGAAGTAAATTTTGAAGATGAAATTAAATACATCGCGGAACTTTAATTTCATAATATTAAAGCGTAAATTATAAAATTTTATTATTTAATAATTTCATTTCTGCAAGATATAATATTCGGAAACGTTATACCTCTAAAGATAATCTTTTTTACGAATAATCATATAATTTGAAATTTGAATTAATTTTGTAAATTAAAGATTTTCTTTTCGATATTTCATTCTTTTACATATTAAGTTTATAATGTAAAGTTTGGTAAAATAAATTATATAATGCATCATACTCTTAGAGTTCTGATTTGCGTATCGAAAAACAAGGAATTTGAAGTTAAACACGTATAAAATTAAAAAACATAAAATTAACTCGATAATAGTGAAAACGATAATGTATTTCAAAACATATGCGGAAATTAAATTGTTAATAGCGAATGAAAGTTTAACGATCATCGTATTTATAAATAAAAGAAAATTCTGTGAAAAAATAATATTTTAAGATCCTTATGGCTATTCATTGCCCTTATTAACTTTACTTATTAGGTATTTATTCAGAAAGTAATTAGTTTAATGAAAATAAGATACCCGTAATTTATAATGGGTACGTGTAAAGGCGTTCAGATTTATCGCTTTACCGCTGAGTAAATTCCCAAGTTTACTTTGAAATGATGAATATGCAAAACTTGCTATTAAATTTTTGCTATTTCAAGGTAAGAAAAAAATTGGAGGGAGTTAATTAGTTTATGTGTAATCATTTTTTGTACGTCCGTAACTAAAAAAACTTTGTACCCTATTGCAGCAATAGCTGGTATTTAATTATAAATAAAATAATTAAAATATGTACCACATAAAAAATCGATCTAGCTATTTTCATTCGATGTTGCTTTTTTCGAAAGTTGGCAAAGCGAACGATTTAAGAAGACATCTTATAATAGAGCAGATTACCAATTATTTTGCAGTTGAAAGAATCAAATTTTGTTTAAATTATCGTTCACTCTTTGAAGGAGAACAAACGTTCATAGATGATCCGGCAGACGAGGATCCCGGTAGAAACTAATTTGTAAATAAAAAGCGTTCCATTGTTCTGTAAAAAAAATGGAGTAATTAAAATATAAAGGCCCCTTTGAATAGTCGGAGAAAAAAAGCAACGCATCATCCGCCTTTCCAACCAACCGGGAGAATCCAGTCATTCGTAGATCCGCGCGCCTTGGTAAGAAACATTACGTGATTTCATCCGTCTGGTCCTTACATCGCCGTCTCGGCAAAGCCTCTCGCGGTACTGAAAAGCCTATTGAACGCCGCATCGTCGTCTCTCCAGACATCGGTGCAGGGCGAGTAGTCAAAGGCACACGTACCTCGAGCTTTCAATGGACCTGGGGTGAAGATGACGAAAGGAGGGAGAAGGAGCCGAAAACGGCGACGACGGTGACGACGACGACGACGACGACGACGACGACGACGAGGATGGCGGGGATGGCGACGACGATGACGACGTCTGAAGGCCCATTGTGCCTCCGATTGCAAAGCCTACCTCTCGTCTCGCAGACGTGGGTTTACGCGAGAAAGGAAAGGCATCGATGATCATTTTTACGGAGAGCTTCCCGAGCTCCGTGACTAGAAACGGCGAGTGCCATTCGCACGTGCTCCAACTATTTTTAACGCTCCTCTCGTTTCACGCTTTGATTCCGAGTTGTACTATCGAGAAAAAAATCGAGAAAAAATGCTCTTTCCCTCTCCCCCGATATTTAAATCAAGATCTCAGTTGGATAGGCCCGATCCCAATTATCCGACTACCTTTCAGTTACAACCGTCTGCTCCGTCGCTGACTACAAAAGCTGCTGCAGCGAGATTTTGGGGGAATCTAATCTTGGCGTAGATTAGAGAATAATTATGAACCATCTTGACCCTTTTTGCTTATTCGATTATCTTTCTCTGAAATTCGCTTTATTTGAAACCGGATACATACCGGATATTAAATGACGTATTCTTTGGCTTTTTCAACTTGCGCGAGTTGCAGCTACTTTATACTTGGTGACGCAATATCTCTCGTAGAGCTTTCATCTCGAAAATTAATGTACATTCGCAACTGAATATTCTCCTCTTAAGCTCTCCTTGGTATAATGTATGTCGTATATTTGATACGCTCCATTCAAATAATTTATTTGCTTCCAATTTTTCTACCGAAAAAATTATAAAACTCGCGATTCGAATCGTTTGTATAATAAAACTTTTTATTCATTTTTATTCGAAATAATAAACTAAAATTTGATTGAATAAATTATATAGTAAATTATTAAACTTCGAACCACGATCCACAAATTATTACTAAGATTACGTAATCATTGATACGTTGAAACAGATAAGAATAATTAAATTTAATAAGACACGTGTATCTAATTCACAAGATATGAATTCTGTGAAATTTTATTTTAATTTTATAATTTTCTTTGATATTTTGCGTTTACAAATATTTAAAACGTTCTTTAAATAACTTAAAAAATCCTCGTATTATACCAACTAAGTAGTACAAGTGTAGTGTTTTGAACTTTTTAATGAGATACTTTTATACATTTTAGTTAAATTCATAAATTTTGTCTATTTATGAATTCGCCTTGAATTTCTATACATTTTTGATTTATTAAATGATTTAAAAGCTTTTACAATATGATGAATATTTTATAATATTTTATCAAAAGTTTCTGTATTCTCTTACCTTTTAAAAGTTTTGTAATTATTTGAATATTAAGAATATATTTTTCAAGCTTAGAATGTATTAAAATATTTTCGTAAAGTTCTTTATCTATGTAGAGTAGAATATCAAAATATTCTATAACCATGTAAAATATTTTAGAAATATTCTAAAATTTCTGTGTAATTTTCCAAGACCTAAAATTTTGATTAAAAATAAATATATTATTATTAGAAAGAAAAAATATTAAATTATTTAATAATTTTATAAATTTTATTAAAATATCCATAAGTTACACGTATTTTTAAATATTATCGTAGAAAATATTTAAAAAGAAAGATTGCCTTTATTATGATATTTTTCGAGATTTTCTCGATTAAAAGTTGATAATTGTATAGAACAAAGATTCTATAATATGATATTGAATTTAAACCATATAAATTTAAAAATTATTGCGACGAATAAATTTATAATTGAATTATTATACTGTACGATTTTTTATTTTGAAAGTATAAATTTTTATTTTTAAGAATTAAAATTAATGTATTATAAACCCGATATATTTTTTAAATCAAATTTTCTTTTTAATATAAGAAAAAAATTAAAAGTCACTTTAATAAGAAGTAATAAAATTTTTGTAATAACAGCGATGAAATTACGAGTTGGAATAAAATATTACTCTATTATCTACACATTACAAGAATAATCTAATCTTTAAAATAAAAAATTAATACTATTAAAATATGCTTTAATAAAAATAATCGGAATAAAGTTCCGAGTCGCAATATCGTAGACATCTTTTTCAATTTTATAATAATAGGTGCAGTTTATTTCTTTTAAACATTCGAAATAAGAATTACGTACATAAATAAAATAGATTTTCTACTTTAAGTTAACTAATATTTATACTCTTCGGTTACTTTCGACCTACATGCGGAAGTTCAATAGTGAAACTTTTCTTGCGTCGAGAAGTACACGTTCGATTCGGCGATGATTTTACCAACTGCATTTCTACTCTCGTGATTCAATTATCAACGACTCCACCAAATCAACCGAAAATATAAAATACGGCGAAGAACGCGTATCTTCTTGTTTCGAAAATAGAATTTATGAAAAGTTTGGATGCTTTTTTATAAAGATGCCTTAGGTTTTATCGATAAATTGGGACTGATTAAATTACTTAATGTTCCACAGGAGTCCAAAGTTTTATCGAAAATGAAACATTTTCGTTATTATATTTATCCTAGTTACAAAATATCTGCCAGTACGAATGCTATATCGATACAATATAAAAACGGAACTTTGAAACATTTTTTATCGCTAAATATTTAAAATATTTTAACTGTAGCCGAACAATATTCCCGTACGATAGACCAACCGACATTTTTATATTGGAGCAAAGCTTACAAAGCTTCGGATATTTTAGATAAATTTTATGCAACTTCTAAAACAGAAATGCGAATGATTTAAATAAAAAAATAAACACCGAACGATACTTAGCGTAAAAGCTTCCTTGAATTGCAACATCATCGCAATATTCTTCATAACACAGCATTATTTGAATCTCCTTAGTACAATCTAAGTTAATTATAATTTCCCCATTTCGCTTTGGGCTCGATTCCGCTCCTTAACATTTCTCCGGGCGCAGTTCGTAATTTGGCGTCTCTCTTCGTCTCTCTATCTCTTTTCCTATCTCGTTTCGCTTATCCCCGAGACAATCCAGTCCCCGACTTGCAGGGAACGTTTCTCGCTCTCCTGTTCGCTCTCCTCGACGCTCTCCTCGACGCTCTCCTCGACGCTCTCCTCCCCTCTCACCGCCCCGCTCTCCTCCTCGAATGCGTAACAGCAGCCTGTTCGCTCGCAGCCAGCTATAACGGGCCAACCGAGCGAACGAGTTGATATAGTCTAGGTGCCCCGAAGAATGGGACATCGTTCGCAGCCGATTCGAGCCGAGCAACCAATCATTCCTAATGGCTAAGCGCGTTACGACCCGACGATCGCCTCTTTTTCCTTCTTTCCTTCTTCGAACGTACCTCGATGTTTCACTGAAATTGGGAGAGCGATTCTCGTTCGGTTGACTTTTCGTCCTTGCGCTCTTTCTTTTTTCTTTCTTTCTTCCTTTATGTCTTTCTTTTACTTCGCGCGCTTTATCGCGAAATCAGGATCAGTGTCGCACATTTACCGAGTGAATTGAATTGTAGAGTATTAGCGAAATGGAAGTAGCGAAAGTATCGAGAACTTCCAATTCCCGCTCGGAGCTAATCAAATTTCCTAAACTGTATATTATCGTACGAGTGAATTAACCAGTTCCTTCTTTTTCTAACGCGGTTCAAAATTATATAAAATTACATTTATTTTTCATACTTTTCTTGGTATCGACTAAACGAGTAGCCCGATTAAACGAGTCGAATGTGTTCTTATTTCTTAAAGTGCCACGACCTTAAACTCTAGTACATTTCAAATATTTTAGAAACGTAAAAAGAATATACGATTTATACGTTTATTAGAGTCGAAGTAAAATACAAAAATATAAAATATTTTTAAATTTTAACAACTTCAGAAATCTAAATTCAGAAATCTGAAAATAAATTTCGAACATAAGCGCCATAAAAACAAAGAAGTACCGTACCACTTCTAAAATAATGCGCATTCTTAAATTTTTTGAATTTCGAGATAAAAGGTAAGTAACGGTGGTTTTCCGACGTCTATACATTATGTTTCTGTTCGTTTTACTTCAAATTTTAGATACTAGCGAAATCTTGCTACCAAATTTTTCTTTTGTGTCGGAAATCTATATTTTAAATAAGATATTTTGCGTTTAAATTTTAAAAAATTCAATTAATTCGATACATTATGGCATCTTTTATTTTAAAAAATAGAGAGTAAAAATCGCGATATTTAAAATTTCCAAAATAATTTGTAAACGTTTCGATACGTTCGATCGTCGTTATTGTAATATTTTTATTATAAAATTTGTTGTAATGAAAATTTCTACTCCTTTCGAAGGTAAAATACACGGAATCTCTAAATTTACGTATACGAACGCTGTAATGAAAAATTAAACAACGTAATTAATCAAACTTGAAATAATAAACTTTGCGAAGAATTTACAGCGTTTAATTTCTCGGTTCGAGGCCAAAACATTGAACGTCTGCCAAATAATTGTTGGAATCTGGAGCTCGGGTCTTTAAATTGTCGTCGCACAGCGCTAATTAACTTAATTATCCAATAGTGATTCGATCATCCGGAAACTTTTCCCACTTGAACGAATAAGACACACTTCCGTGACCGCGACGATAGCATTTTGAGGACGCGGTACCGAGAAAACAAAACTTCTTCCGTGGAAATCGGGAGATTATCCGAAGGATGTTATCCAAGCTATTACCCATTGTTCGAGAATCGCTTTCGTTCAAATTTTACGAACAGCTCTTAACGAGGAAATCAAAGCTTTGCGAGGCATTTCATATGTACTTCTGAGAATGCAACGAGAAACAAAATAGAAAATCTTCCAAGTACCTGTGGCTTATCTAGCGATAAATTTGCTTTCAGGAGAAATTTTTCGATTTAATCGATAGGTTGGTAAACAGATGACACAAAATAGACCAATTATATTTTATATTTTTAATTATTTACATTTATATTAAATTGGATTCTTCTTCATTTTTATACTACTTCATCGGTTATTCCTCATCTTTTATAAATAATTTTATACATTAAGATTGAATAAGATGAAAATATTTAATAAATATTTTTTATTTTACAAAGTATAGACTAACACTATTGTATATGATAAAGATAAATTAATAGAATATTTTCTTTTTCTAGGTAAGTTGCAGAGTTACGTAGCAACGACTACAAAGGAAAAATCCGTAATACGTAATTATAAAACATAGTTATTTTTTATGATAAGCCGCGTAGACGTTTAGATTGAAAATTTTTAGATTCTGCATTCTTAATTAGTAAAATCTAATCGAAAATCTAAATTAAAATTAGAAAATTAATAGAATTATTTTTTAATCTAATTCGATTTCGAACCTTCGATCGAAAGCGATATTCAAATTTTAATAGACAAAAAAAAAAGAAATTTGCTAAACTCGAAAAATATGATGAAAGCAAGGCCGTTGCTTTTAACGTAGAAAATCCATTCGATTTTATTCGTAAAATTAGAACGCCTAGAATATTTTGAATCGGTAACCTTCCAACTGATGGATCGAGACATTTTAATACATTACCGACAAATACGAAGGCAATAAAATAAAAGTTGTTGGAGCGAGTCCGTGACAAAGTATTTTAAATAACGAAAATAGAAAGGAAAGCTCCAGACGTTCGATTGGAATTGCGTCTTGCGATTTGAGCTCTACTAAAGATTTACACGCGTCGGGACCGATCCGTCCACGAGTTGGCTGCCTCATCCATTATCCAAGACAAATCTGTTTTCCGATGCAAATCCTGTACTCATGGTTTAACGCGCTCGTATGCATTTATTTACGCGTCCGTGTACCTACAAATATAGTATGCACCCGATCGCCCGAAGATATACACAAGTATTAATGACTTCTGGATTAACGAGAATAAACGCTAGTGTACGAGACGCATACTTTTATTCGGCATAAGCTGTGGATACAATCCTTTTATTCCGTCCTTTCTCATTTTTCATTTGCTTTACTCGATAATAGAATTTTAATCGCGTTGGGATTAATGTTCTTCCTTTAATAAATAAATGTTTCGTTCGATTTTTCGTAGCGGTCATTTTTTTAAATGTTTTTTCTTTAATCGGTATCCAACGATATTTCCAAGACTAAGCCTAATTAAGCTGCATCGAAAGCTGTAAATATATAATAATGTAAAATTGATAGATTTCCTAATTACGAGTTTAAATTTGAGTACGTTTTAATAAAAACCATCGAAATATGAATTATCAACGAGACTAATTAAAAAACGCTAAAGGAAATAAAATTTTTACCGATGCGATATTTAAATAAACTATAAAATTTGTTTAAAAGGCTGTATCATGTTTTATTTTATAATATTTATTTTATTCGAAAACGTATAAATTATAAATTAGTTTTAAAAAAATATGTCAATAAGAGAATATTTATCACGGCATTATAAATTTTTTATGCGTTAGAATTTCCATTATTAAGAAACCAAAGTATACGTGCATAATTTTATTCTGTCATTTTTCTTCTGTTTCATTTTTTCATTTGATATAAAATTTAAAATTTACAATGTCAAAGACTTTGATAGGCTGTATCATAACAGAATTTATACCTAACGTAAAAAATATCTTAAAAATATTGTTTAAACATTTTTTATCGAATAAAATAAATTTATGCGAGTGATGAATTTTTATTTCGAAAAATCATTGAAATTTGATTATAAATTTGATCATAAATTTTAACAAAAATTGAATCGTTGCTCGTATAAAAAATAGTCTTACTACGATATCAAATTATATACGTACGAATTTGTATTTATATCCGTATTTTAAAAATCATAAGGAATCTATAAATTTCATACAATTATAATTTCATTTAAACGAAAATTATATAAAATAAAAGCTATAATAACCAATCAAAGAATATAATTAATATTCGAAGGAAAAGGTTTATATTTTAATTAAATTATACCAAAATTTTATACGCGTGTGAAATTTCTTGTACTGCTAAGTGCGATAAATCCAAATGAAAATTACACGATTATTCGAACGTACATTTTTCAACTGTAAGTAGACTTTTCCTTTTCATCCCTAATTTTTTATTTTACTCTATCATTTTATCCTCCTCTCCTTTGTCCATTTTTCTCCCGCGCTACTTGTTCAACGAACTTTCCACGCGACAAGTGCAAGTTTTGCACCTCTTGCCTCGGTGCACTTGTCTCTTTGTACTTTAGGTTAATGTACATCTTTTTATGTATGCAAAAACTTCTACAATGAAGCTAATGTGTCATGCGGTTTTAGCATTAAATGTGTCGACGATCCTAAGCTAATAATTGTCTTTTGAGCCGGTTCTTTAGCTCTCTTTTAAATATTTAAACCCTTAGCATTTCATGCAACGATTCACTGGTCCGTAATCGCACGTTTCTTTTAACTTATGCCGTTGATCGTTATAAAATATGATTCGACGATGTATCTACGATCGATAATTTTTATCAACAGATTATTAAGTCGTTCGGTTTCGAAAATATCAAAATAGCATCGAATAGTTTTTATCCAGGGCCTACGTCGGCGCTGTTAATTCGATTAAGGAAAAATATACAGGGGGAAAACACGAATCGATTATATCGGTACATATTAATTATAATGCGTATTCGTACAAAAAAAATGTTTTCGAACACGTTGTAAAAGATTGAAATAATGTGAAAAAATATGAAAAAATGTGTCAACCGAAATTTTTGAAATGAATAATACGATCGATGCAAATTATCGCGATTATTTCTTTTCTTTTATATTTTATTTATGTACGTATGAAGAAATCATAAAACTAAAACTTTGCGTATAAAAATTACTTTGCAACCATTCATCAGTAATCAAACGCATAAAGGAATTATTTTTTAAAAATTTAAAAAATTGTAAATTGTAAAATTAATTTTATATCGCAAACGTTTTTGTTCCTTTGCTCCTACGTAATTTTTGTCTAAAACGTCGAATAGCTTGTACCAATTGAAAAATCGACGTGGCATCCAATTCGCTGTCTTTAAAATCGAAAGGAGCGAAAGTGAAGAAGACACAAATCTCGGTTTCTCGAAAATTTTTTCTCCGATTCTAAAAGAGCGATTAGTCAGCCAGAGTAAAGCAATAAAATCCATCCCTGCGAACGTAGCATCGAATTTAGGAAAATAATGTATGCGGACCAAAGTCAAAAGCACGCACGTACGCAAGCGGAGGAGCAGATGCGAGCAGATTGTACGAACTCGAAATTGCATTAGATGCGCGTGTAGCCGCATTACCGTTACTCAGCGTCATGACTTAAGACGCGCCCGCTGCGTCCCCACACCCCTCGCTCAATCCAGACCCTCCAACATCCAGGCTACTCTCCTTCGGGTTGACGTCTCCGGCGCCGCGGGAGCACCAGACAACAGCCTCCACCGACGCGATTCCATTATCGCTCGATTCCACTCGATATGGGATAGGGGAATACGCGACGTTAACCGAATTTCTTCGAGTATCGGCGGCTCGGTTTTCTTATTAACAGGGGAATTTCTAATATTTTTAACTCGCGCACAGCTGCGAGTCTCGCGGTTGCGACCGAAGCTTTTCGTATAAGCTTTTTTAGAATAAATCGAGGAGCATCTAGAATAAAAGAAACTCGGTATCCCTCCAAACTGTCTCTCTTTCGGATACCCTATAGCCATCCTGTATCGACCAATAACGCTCCAAATATTCTTCCTCCTATACTTACGCATCGAAGAAAGCCGTTACCACGAGTAGAACGAATCGAGGATAAGCGAGACGATACGACTACTTGCTACTCAATACTGGTTTACTACTTGGTTTACGCGAACGCGTCTTTTAATTTGATTCGGAATCACATATCTTTCGACCAATGTATATTAACTATAGAATATACATAATCCGTACAACTGTACGACAGTTCCACGCAACGATCGTAATTTTAAGTTGATAAACAACCGAATCAAATTCACTGTCGAAAAGTTCGGGAACGATTGCATCGAGTTATTCGATAAAATATCGCATCGTAATTTTTTTGAAATATCGTTACGGTATATTATATCGTCCTTGATAACGATGCGATACGTAATTTAACCACATTCCTTGTACGTTACGCTTTAAATTAAAAATATATATAATAAATTATGCAAGAATGTAAATCCAATCCAAAATACGTAAGCGTGCGTAAATCGAATAAAAACAAAGAACGAAGGATGCGGATCCGATCGATCGTCTCTCGATACGTATCTCGCCATCTTGTTTAAATTCGTATCCAGAGCGCGACGACTCTCAGCCTCGCACGTACGGACGACGACGTAAACGGATAAATTCGAGTGTATCTATTTCTTGCGGACGATCGCTTTCGAACCACAGTATCGGGATACCCAGAAATTTCTTGTCTCGCGGACTAATTGATATTTTCCTTACGAATCGCGGATTCGTCGAGCGTTTAATATTCGCAAGGCTGAGTCTGTCGAACAACGGATTCCAAAATGGTAAACTCCCGTAAAAAACAAGTTGAAATCGTTTCGTTATCCGAGTGCACGATTATCCGTCTCCCTCGGGCACAACCCATCCGTCGTACTTACCATAAGAATACGCTGCGTCGAGAAGTGAAAGATCAGCGCGTATACAAGAAAGTACCGAGTGGTTCGAGTACGTGTATATCCGAAAACTCGTCGAGACCTCGCAGCTGGTACGATTATTAAGCGAATGGGTAAGAGAGAGAAAGACAGAAGCTCGAGACGATTACGCGGCCCTTACGATAATAACCATGTGAATGGGCTTCATTAAGACTCGAGGCGAACCTCTTTCCACCTAACCTCAAAACCCCGGCACGGCGCCGTCTCTCGCAATCGCAGGAAATTCGGAGTGCGGCGAAGCCCTCCAAGATCCTAAATGTTTAAACGCTCTCGACTACACTCGACTGCTCCAGCCAACGACGCACTAATCCATAAGAACGAGAAAGAGAAAGCGGTTAACGAGATTAGCAGTGCACGCACCGCGATTCGAGTCCCGTTGCTTCTTTCTCGCCGAAACTCCCTCGTGTTTACCTTTGACAACTTTCAACAAAGACTCCACGATTTTTCCTTCTCCCCTCGTTTCCATTTTTCACCCGACTATCGTCGCTGCGGTGTTTAACTCGATGCCAACTTATTTTCTCCTACTCTTCCAGCCCTCGCTTTCAAGGTTCTCGCGATGCGATTACACCCTGGACTTTTCTCCTACTCGCGATACGTCGAAGAAAGAATTTTCCAAAGCGGAACTTTCGGATTTTTAAATGTATGCATCGCATCGTAGGCGACAGTACCGATAAAATCAAGTGGAACCAAGTGAAACCGGAGTTGACCGAAGTCGCGACGTAACTTCCCGACGAATCCACATTCGCTCGTTCACAGTCGAGAATACCTTGGAATTTTTCCGCGAGACGGTCGGAGTAAATGAATTCGAACGCGCAAACAACCGACGCCGTTCGCGTTAAAGGCCGCGAGTTCTCCAGCGCCTAAAATTCGTCTAATCGTAAATTTAGCCCCGAGCGTTTCCGCCTTTCAAAAGCTCGACGCGGCTTCGTATTACGCGAAAGGGAATTTCCGAAGAGCCTTGTCGAACGACTCGATACGAAACTCGAAGCGAGCGTTTGATCGCTGAATCTTACGAAGCGAACGTATTTTCCGAGTGTTTATTATTAAATAATAAAGGAATTCCTCTCTATCGCATTTTGTAGAAAGTTAATTTGCTCAAAGTCTAATATTAGTGGGATTTTCGCGAACCAATAAAACTCTCGAGATGCACCGAAGGTACTCCGAACCAAACCTTTCCAAGGCTTCGTTCCTTATTCGGATATATTCGAGAACAGAGTCGAAACGAACGGTGATCCGTTTAACTCGCGCTACAGATATTATTTATTCGCGATCCTAGGATATCCCGTCGAGTCGTATCGTTATTTTAAACTATGCGTAAATATCCGCGAACTCGGATCCGAAGTCGCGGAGTATACGCGATTAAAATCACGTTGATCGAGTAAGTCGAGCGTGATTACCTTTTCAAACGACGCTGGGTACAAATATAAAGCATCTCGATCGTCGCGCATCTTTTAATGGACCGCGCGACGCGATTCGATCAACGAGTAAATATGTAAATAAATGTAAGATTCAGCGGATTCGTCGAGTGCGCTTTAATTCCATAAAGACGTAACCGCATTCGTCGTTGCGTATCGACTCGAGTGCGATGCCACCGATGCAAAAATCCAGCCTCGTTGGTTCCGCTCTTCCCAGGCCGGAAGAATCTCTTCCGCGTTTCAGCGTTTAAGCGTCCCGAGAAAAAAGTAAAATAGGCGAAAATGCCGAAATCAGCGTAAAACTCGGCGTAAAACTCAGCGTAAAACTCAGCGGAAAACTCTGCGGAAAACTCTGCGGAAAACTCTCCGCGCTCTCGAGATAAATGAATATTTACGCGCAGGGACAGAAGCAGGTACTCGCGAATACGGAACCGACTTGGCGCTCGCGTCCCGCGAGAACTTTAACGCTGCATCACTTATGCATCGCACCAACCTTGATTCCCTCTCCGTACCCTTCCGCACTTACAAAGCGATCCCTCGAGATTTCCGCTTTCTGCTTTCGGCTTTCCGCTGTATCCAGCGTATGTGTCGGGCGCACCTGTTGAGTACGAGGCAGCTTTCTCTCTCTTTTACTCTCGCGGATTCCCTTTGAGCCTCGAAAATAAAATATTCCCGTCTCGAATGTTGAGTACGCGACAAATTGAATTGCCGGAGTAACGCACGCGTTACGTTGGAAAACTTCCAGGCCGGTTTTTCTTGGGGATACGATTCAACCGTTACTCCCGCCGTTCGATCCGTCGCTTCTGTTTTCTTCGGAGCCTGCGATCCAACGCTTCGTTCGACGTCGACGAGCGATAAGCCGATTCGAGATCGCGACGTAAAATAAACGAGCAGCTAAATTGCTTCCAACGTTTTTCGCGAGACCGCGACGAGTGTTGGTAAGGTATCGAACGCGATAGATAACTGGTATAGAATCCAAGAATCCAAGGTGTTTCCAACTCCTTCCTTCGTAAAATTTTATGGGTAATCGAACGAGAGGCATCGCGATAAGCTCTCGGGTGACTTAAGAAATACACTCCGGAGTTGAACGAGATCGATGTAAAGAATATTGGTAATGGAAACGAAATGCTACGCGAGCTCTGCGTAAATTTTATGAATAATGTTTATTTCACGATTCCAATTACGAATCCGAGGCGATTCGATGCTTGGTCATAACTTAAGCGCGAATTTGCTACGTAAATAAATAAGATACCGTGTTCTTATCGAGCGTAGCACAAGCGTATAGAATTTCTTAAACGCGAAATTCGAGGCAAGAATTAATTGGTCCATTCGACGTTCAAATATTCGCTCGTTCCGGTGATTCGCGAAAAGCAAAAAGTGTACCGCAAAACGCGACTCGTCGCTGAAAGCAGAGATAACTTATAAAATGTTGCAATAAAAATGAAATTCGGAGGAGTACCGAAGCGGTCGCTACTTTCGTGTATTATAACCATTCAGTTTCGTCAAAAGACCCGCACCGGTGTAGATAGTGCTCAAATTAAACTGAAACATCAACGATCAGCAACGGGAAACTCCCAAACTCGCGCTCGGCGTGACTTTCCTGGTACGAGCATTGAGTTTACAGACACGTGTATATATATATATAAAGTTCAACTTGGTAAGCAAACTTTAACTAGAAGCCATTGACGGCTCTATTGATGTCCATCACCGCCAACTGTTTTTCTCATAGGCTTCTTTTGCAAATTAATTAGTCGATTTGAATAAAGTTAATGGACGAATCGATGTAAAATGAAAACCTACGAACATCTCCGTGACTTTACGAATTCTCTTCCGCTGTATATTTAAAATATTTCCTGGAAATTGAAGATGACGCGGCGCACCAACTATGAAATTAGAGACGCAATTTCAACTTTTTAAAATCAAATTCTCCGAATATTTAAAAAAATATAAATCATAAAATAAATTACAATGAAAAACGATATATTGCCTAAAACGTAGATTGATCTGTTGTATCTACATAAATTCTGATTAAAAGTTCAAAACGAATTCCCGTGTCATCGCTGTCATAGATAATAATGAAACCGAACCCTAAAACGAATGCATGGAATATTAGAAAATAGATATGTATGCATAGTTAGAGCTTGAAATTTAAATTTTGAGAGAAATATTTTTTTATTTAAAAACTAGTTCGATATAAATTATAAGTGACCGGCATTATAAATTTTCTATATTGTACGTAATAACGATAATATTTTATCTATAAAATTGAAGTGTGTTTGCGAGAAAAATAGCGAACGCGTCTGTTTTTGTAACGAGTACGATTCTATGTATACATTATTGGTAATATTTATTTTATTTGTTATATTATAAATATTACTCGTTGTTTGAACCAAGTGTATAAACTTATTTTTTAATTCAAGGTATTTACGTGTACATTTATTTTTATAGGAGTTAAATTAAAGTAGCTGTTTTCGAAAGTTTTCGACTTCGAAAACGTTTGATTACATAATAATAAAAAAAAAAAAATTAGAAATATCTTTCTAGAAAAAACGAAAGATATATCGATGAGTTTGTAAATATATTTCTCAGATTGCAAAGTCGAAGAAAATACTATGCGACTGAAACTATAATAACGATGCGTTTGTACGAGAAGTAAAGTGAGTTTGGGAAAAACTTCTATGTATTTTGTATTGGGTTTTTATCACTGTACTCGTTCGAAATATAATAATAAAGACGGAATTAATGAAAATTATAGAATAATATATATAAAGAAAGAGAGATATAATCACCGAAAATTATAAAATTTACATTATTTTCAAGGAATTCTAATTTAGTATTTATAACCTATAATCTATTTTTTGCGATAGTTTATCATGAATAATTGCAAGTTTATTACATATATAATAGAAGCGGTAATGGATATCAAATTCTATTATCATAAATTATACGTTCTACGAGATATAGAATAAAAAAAAATCATATTTTTCCATGAGATTAAATACAACTAATAATAATAATTTTCTCCAAGGCTAAAAGGAATACTAATAAATAAGATCATTTTTTCCCGTCATAAAACTATAAAATATAAGTGAGAATAAAATTTAACGCGTTGTTCATATAAGGTATCAATCACCGTTAATATCGAATAACCGTATTTTTACTTTGACATATACTTTTAATCACCAATAATTTCGTTTCATACTTACATTGTATTTGTTTGCGAGAGAAGAAAATGGAAAAACCATCAACTCCAAAGACGCCAAAGACACCAATGCGCGTCCAGACACAAGTGTTACTAATACTGCCATCGGCAATACACGACTAGCCTGACGATATAAGCAGTTTAATGCTCACGGCTGACCTCAGCAACATCCCGATGACACGACACGTATAGTTCATAAACTTTCAACCATGCAACAATAAAAACTTCATGCCCGGCCGGAGCGAAACATTATAGCATTCCTCCCACTCATCTTCTTAAGACTGGTTGATGTTCGTGTAAACTATGTGCCAGTGTACGTCGAAAATCTTTTCTCGATCGGTATTATGGATATCTTAATGTTAACGTCCGTATATTATATGTATAGTACATCTTAGGCTTACGTAACTCTAGAGAAAAAAAACAAAATCTCTTTTCCATAATTTTCATACAATGATAAATTCGTTATACCATTGACAAGAATACGATTCGTTAAAAAAATACGAAAATTATTAAATTAACTGTAAAAAAAAAGCAATTCATATTGTAAAGTAATGTTATGACTATGTATTGATTTGGAAAATTTAATGAAAAGACTTTAAAATTTGTTTTTTAATTTACATATAAATTAAATTTATCGAATGGTTGTACTTTAAAAAATTCTTACTTTCGCTATAAATGATAATAACTATCGATCGAAAACATTAAAAAAAGTACTCGTGACTCAAAAACTTTAATTTTAGTACTTGTAGTTGTACTATTATTTAATACTATTATTAATTAAATAATAATAAGACACAATTTATATCCATTAAAAAATAGAACACAGTATGAATTATATTTTAAATCGTTAATTTATTTTTCTATTTCTTTTTCAGTGAAAAATTATATTACAAAATTATACAAAGAAAAAAATCGATGTATACAAAGTTTTATTCTTAATTTGAATCATACCGAGAAAACTTATAATAATACAATAAAAAAAGATTTTATGCAAAAAAATAGAATGAATTTATCGTATACTTTTTGAATAAATAAACAGAAATTTATGAAAAAATAATTTCGAATTTAACTACGTAATTACCGCCATTCTTTTATTTGTAAAAATATTAAATTCATAAGAATCTGAACTGTTATATTTCACGAACAAAAAGTTAAACATTTAAATAGAAATTGTTACTTTTATTTAAGTCTTAATCCGTGGATTATTTTTCACAATAAATATAAAAATAAGAATTTAGAAATTAAGAATACTCATTATATTAATATTGAGAATAATAATAATAAAACTCATTATCAACCATACAATATTTGATTTTTATACTTGAAACTATTTAATTTAAACATTATTTAATTACGAAATGCACAGTTACGATAGTTCAAACATTTAAAAGTTTAATTCCCTTACTCGGCATTAACATTAATTATCGTAATAAAAATATATTTATTCAAATAAATCCGACGAAAAATTAAAATCCTACGCAATCGTTAAGAACGAAGCCATCGTTTAAGTTACTATATCGAAAATCTCGTTATTGTATAAATATTCTTTCTCGCAAAAGTAATCAGCCTCTCGTTTACGAATTCGCTCGAGTGAACGTATACAAACGCGGAGGAGAATTTTCACATTTAGTCTTACCGGGACAGAATTGCGCACGGCACGAAACAATTGGGATGAAAAAAAGACCTTCCGACAAAAGATGTTTTTACACCGCATCCTTATCCCGTCGTAATCCTTCAAAGTAGTTTGCGGGCTCTCGTAATTAAGAGAAGCGAAACATGTCACAGCTGCCAAGAGCGAAAAGAAAAAATAGAGAAACTTGGTTACCGTAGCGTCGCTGCATTATTAAAACGGACCGTCGCTACCGCCTCCAAAGCCACGGTGAACACGTTACTACATCCTCGAACTTTCCAAGATGATATTATACAGTCCTGCATCGTCATAAGTATACAAGGCAAAGCGACATCCCCGGTAAGACCCGGGAGTACTGAATTTTATGCTTCAGCAGGGATCGCAAATCTTGGTCTACCTCGTAAATGCACGTTTTCCGCTTGCAAAATATCGCCTAACTTCTCCAAGGCGTTGAATGCATCTTGCAACCACTCGAGACGATGTAGTCGCTTCGCGTATCAAATTTTTCATTTTTTCACCTGCAGCTGTGGAAATCTATAGCGGTTTTTACGCCTCGATTACCGATGCAAAACATTCTTCGCCAAGTTTTTAGAGTCCGAGTCGTTTCGCGATAAATATTTTTCATACGATCTGTGGATTCCATGTGGTATGCTAATTTTGATTCTTATCGCAGTTCGAACCACTCATCGATCGTTACTGGCGATGATGATAACATTTGCTTTAATAACACTACGTTTCGTCGATTAAAACAATCGTACGAACATTTTTTTACGCTCTTAATAATATTCGTTATTTTCGTTATTTCTTCGTGAACAAGCTAAAGTTTTTAAACGGATTTACCGATTTTCGTATTTAATTCATATATAATAACAAGACAATTAAATTTCCTATCAATTGATGTGGATTCAAATTCATAAATCATAAAAGGAAGCCTCGTATAATCGTTCGATATCTTCTTTAAAAATAATTTATGAAAATCCGAGCGCAGTTCAAAGTATTACCGAGTCTAATTCAAAATTTAATGAAAATAGTACAAAAAATAAATATAATCTCTCGCTTAATCAGTTCGAAAAAATATATTAATCTAAATAGTATAAATTATAACGTTTATAATTTATTTTCTTTAACATATTTTACCATTAATAAAGTAATTGAACAAGTATTCGAAATGTATACTAAAAAATGATTAAGAATATTAAAAGATGGAGAATCAAAGATGTATAAAATTATAGTATATAATAATTTTATGAATCTTAAAAAGTGTCTACGAATGTAGTGTTTGCTAAATTGAAATCCAATAAAACATATTTATCGATGTTGAGATGTTATTGAAAATTGTTTCGTCGAATTAAAATTTCGGATATGTACATCGTAAAGTATTATTTTTTGACCAACTAATCGCACATACGCAACTCCGAATCGAGTGAGGTAAAGCAGAAAACCGAAGGAAATCTTTTCTTAATTAACTCGAGTAAAAGTTCACACCGAGTGTATCGAAGGATCATAGTTTCGTTGATCAACCAGCCACAAACGTATCCGCATGCGCGCAATGTATGAGGAAGTTAAATCGCTTTCGGTTAAAAAGTTGAGTCTTGGCCACTGGATGACTGGAAGTGCAAAACAGAACTCGAGGAACACAAGTTGTAGGAGCTTAACACTTCAAGTCGACCAACCGTTCGAAAGTTTACAAACCGCTGAAATCTGCAAGTAATTGAAAATTTCGTACAACCGACAATTACGCGGCTTTACGTCAGAGTTTATATTTTTATATTATTCGCTCGCTAAATGGACTATTTTGTTTTATGAAAATATTATTAACTTAGAAAAATATTACAAAACGATCAGATTCCATCTATTTTCAATTTTCGCGCGACCGAAAGATAGCGAATGAGAAAAAATGGTTATTTTTCATCTTTGAAGCTTTAAAACTTATTCGATTTAAACGTACATTTAATTTATTTAAGCTTCCTCGATTTTTTTTTTGGTTATAAGAAGCACTTTTCGTTGTACAGTAAGAATTGAATGGAACGTAAATAATTAAGATAAAAAATTAATCAAATCTGAAATAATAAAAGATATTTATAAAATATAAAATTAATAATGACATCAGCGATAAAACTTTATACTCTGTGTAAAAATAATCATTATTTTCATGATATAAATATTTTTTTTATTTCAATTTTATTCGTTGGATGTATAAATGTTGAAATTTTTTTTAATTATTCAGTAATTAAATATAAAGGATCATGTATAAAATTTCAGCTGCTACGTTATGTACAGGAATTAGCAAATATTTTCAAATAATACAAAAGATAAATAAATAAAATTAGTAATAAATCTAACCTAGAAAAATACAAATGCTATGATATTTAAGCTTTGATTTAGCTTCCGTATAAATTGACCTTAAATCGCAAACAATATTTGTTACATAATTTAATTTAATTAAAAATCAAATAATTACCTTATTGAATTAAATATTGAAAAGATTTAATAAATTAATTCCAGTTTGTAACTTACTTTATCATAAATAATTTGAAGAGAAATAATTGAAAACAATAAAAAAGAAAACCCTAAGAAAAAGAAATATCTATTATTGTGAAATGATTTGTCAAAGCAAATCAAAATAATACTGCACTTAAAATATAAATAAATATTTCCCGAGACTTAAATAAGCTGAGTAAAGATACGAAAAAAAGTTATCTATTTTTTTAAAATCGTTTTTAAATATATATATATATATACAACAAAATATTTTAGAACAGTTTCGTACTATAATTTTTATATATTGAGATGTAATACGCAATTAATTAATATCCATGATACATTTTTATAAATATCAAGATTCTAATTATTGCCTGTTTCGACAATTTACATTACACAATTTACTACATGCACACGTCTAACACGATACATAACTTTATCTATATATATAACTTAATTTCTGGTATTGTCATATTTTTGCATTTATATATTTAACGTTAATAAAAAGGTTTGTACAAAACCGATTTTAATTATTCATAGTTCAATTATATAAATAAAAACAGATATTTTCTTATAACAACTATATATACTTAATAATAATTAATTAATCTATTTATAAAAATTATGTGAAATCAATATCCGATGTATAAATGTATTATTCGCGATATTTGAATTTTTTAATTTATAACAATTGTAAATTTTTGTGTTTAATAAAAAAATTATATTCTAAATTATAATATAAGCTTTAAATATATCCAATTAATTTAATTTTCTCAATTTTAGCTTTTTAAAACATCATTGATAATTAGCAATTAACGAAATACTTTAATAACTTTTTTTGAGCATTACACTCCAATTATTTTTTGAAACTCTGATTAACGTTATTTACATTAAAATGGAAAACAAGCGGTAAAAATAAGCATAATAAATCACGAAAGGAAATAAAGGAAGGAAGTAGCGTCGCTATTCGAAAATTAACACTAACATCTTCGGGCTCCATAACTCACTTGACCTCCTAAAAGTTGACATCGCTAATAGCCCATTCCTCTTTATCTTCTCCTCGGAAGAGGTTCGCAAACCTCGTTCCTACCTCTGTATCGGCGTCGACAGAATGGCTATCTAACCTCCACGTATACAATGGATGCCTATCGTCGGAGGCAATTTCTTTCCCAGCCGCCGAGAAGAAAGATCAACGGTTCATTCGAGCCGGGGACAGTCGCAGGATCCATTTCGAAACGTATGTTTCTCGCTTCTGTACTCCCTTGCGTTCTCGATATAACCCAGACGTATATATTCCGAGCTCGTCCTAAATGATGAAAATAAAAAATGGGATTCTCCATCTTTTCCATCTACGTCATTTGTCCTTGCTTTCCGACAATGGTATCATACTTTTCACTCGCATTATATAGAGCTGCACTTTCCTAGAGACGCGTGTACGATTACAATTACGTTTGACACAATCACTTGAAGAATCGTCTCGAAAGTATTATTTATTTATTTTAGGAGTCCCGAAACCTTTTCCCGGTTACAGTACAAGTCGCGAATTGCGAGTTGGATCTACCATTTTTTAAATCATCGCAAAATAAATGAGACGATATCTGAAAATATATGTTTACAACATTTTACCGCGATGATTTTTAAATTACTTTTAGTCGATTAGATTTTCTTGAATATGCGGTAATCGTAAACAGATGGAATTTAAAACTATTGCATTACATCTAAATACAGTTTTAAATATTATATTTAAAAAATTACATTTTTATTAAACGACAATTTAAGATAACCGCGTTCTTGTAAGTAAAAATTCGTAAAACTCGTACGTACTCTCGATTATTTTAAATAAGTATACACTTAAACCGTTCGCTCGCGATTTTCGAATAACTCTTGTAACTCGCAACGGTAACTCTTTAGCAAAACGAAATATAGAATAAATATACTTTTAATTTATAATCCAAATAAAAGAATGGAGGGAAACGCTTTCGAACCGTGCGAATGTAAAAATGAATTTTAAATCCAACCGATGAGCAAAGGAAAAGCAGCTTTCGTTGTAACTATTCGTTCGCGTAAACATCCAGATCCGCACTTCATAATACAAATATGAGATAGATGCATGCAAACATGTTTTTTGAAAAACTCGTCGTCGTAGATAAAAACGCGAACGTGCATATACCGGAGGTATCCCCTGTCCGAGTTCGTATACGCTCGTAAAATGCTTTACGACTCCACGAGAAATCTAAGCGTATACCGTAACTTTGAGACTGTTTAATGCATCTGTAGCATTGAGTTATCATGATTTTCAGCGTATCGCTCACTGGCTAAAATAATGAATAAAATAATAGCTGGAATATACTCGTCTTTATGTACGGGGAAAAATTCCGAGGGATGGACTACGTACAACTGTATATTTATGAAGATATTATACATCTAAAATGATAACCGAGTAATAAATACCGCTCGATGTTACCTTTCAAAATATCTATTTAAAATTCAGTAAACTACGATATAATTACGCGAATTGATTATTTGCATATCGGTACGGAGGAATTAATAATTTTTTACAGGAATAATCGCGTAAAAAAACTCATAGTTTATCGTTCTTCGTTTAAGAACGTACGTTTTCGACTCATCGAAATATTAAGATAGCCAAAGAATATTCAGCTCGATGTTCAAAAAATTAATCATCCTCCCGACACAGCTTATCATTTGGTACGCGACTTACGCCGCGCGATATAAAATAGCAATTACGATAATTCAAACCCGAACGAAGAAACCTTCTTTTTACATTCGACGCGCGTAACTCGAATCCCGGTTCATGCGTACGAAGCGAGGCTCGATGATGAGATTAAATACAAATCTAAGAGCATTTCCCCCTTCCCGAGTCTTCACCCTCGACGGAGAATCGCGAACGGATACGTCTTACAGCTATCTCGATAGTCCGCGATTCGATTCGAGTCGAGAAATACGTTCGAGGGAGCACCGATCGGTAATTACCCACTCGTAGTTACGGAGGTACGGAGTTACGGAGAATACGTATGGACCACTTGTTGACGCCTCGGAGTTTCTTCTCGCGTGCGGCGAATCCGAAACCGAACGTCGCGTCGTCGAAACACCTTCGCGTGTACCTTGGATGATACCTGTAAGCCAACGTCGATTTCCGAACGCGGAGGGAACAATTCCGGGTGGGCTGGAGGCGATGGATAAGCTTCGGAAACGAAATAGAGATAGGATATCTCGGATACGCTCGAGTCGACAGTCCGCGGCCATGATTTTCGCGGGGATGCGGTGCTGCATTTCGAACGAGCGACGAGAGTCGAGACAAACGAAACTTGGAAATCGATCCTCCGCGAGCTTCGATGCCTTCAATTTCCAGCGGATTATATCATAAATAACGAAACACCTCCACCGGATCTTCGCGGATCTTCGAAAAACAAGATCCGAGCCTTTAATAATCCAAAAATATTGGAAGGATATTTAACGACCGAAGTCTCCAACTGTATCGAACGATCGAAGTAAACGCGAATTAATTACGAGCCATCGAGCGATTGGGAAGATTATCGGTGGCGTTTCGGATGAACTGCGTATCGAATTCGAGGCGATAAAATTGAAGCAAATTCCCCGCGGTCGTAAACTCGCGACGCGAGGTAACACATCTTACGCTTGGTTAAAACTGTGCGCGCACTTTCGCGACACGCAAGTTTTTGCCACGCGAGCGTCGCCTCGCCCAGGAAGTAATTCATCGGGCTAACCAGGAACGACATGAATTGCCCTGAGATGAAGTGCCCCGAGAGGTATACATTACGTAAGAGACGTCGGAGCTCGCGTTGGCCTCGTACCAAAGAAAACGAGGCAGTTCCGCGAGTAAGCAACAGGCGCTACGAAAACCCGCCGACCCTGCACTTAACGAGATACGCAAACGTTACGAGAACAACGCGTTTACTTTATTTTACGTTATTTTAAATAAGGCCGGCGACGTTTACGAGAGAGAGCCAACGCTTTTTTCCAACTCTCGGTCTCGTTCGCGGTCAGGACAACTTTCGGTAGCTCAACTCGTCTCTCCTAATTATTACCGTTTTCGGTTAGATCGCTTGCAAATTTTTATATGAACTTCACCTATTTTAACGCTCTTCCTTCGAACGATACGTTTCCGTCTCCGTTTTCACGCGTCTTGTAAATTATTTTAGAGTGTAACCGTCGAGAGGCTTTCCTTGCTTTTTTTATCGAACGTACGTACGGACCACGTAATTGTGTGGTATTCACGAAACATCGTTGACACGAAAAATATTGTATAAACTCGTATGGCGATCGCGCAATGTATATAAATTACCTTCTTCTACCTCCGTACTTGCGGATGTATTCGTATATTTATACGAATAAGATTGTTCGTTAATTTATTAACAACGGTAGACGTAACGAGTCGAAGAACACCGTAAAAATAATTTCGCTATAAATTTTTCAAAAGCGGGTTTGTAAATCAAAACCTTTTCACTCGGTAAAAAATACTTGGAAACGATTTTTAATACAAATTTAACAATTTAAAAAGAATCTTCTTTTTAAATAATTTGAATTTGTATGTACCATCTTATCGTTTACGATGTATCCTTGCGCATAAGAACGAAACGTAATAAATCTTATTATTACTAAAGCTATAATTACAACAATAAATTGAAGGAACCGATAAGAATATATCGGTTTTTTTTTAAATATAGATAACGAAAATATAAAATTTGTCAAGTTATCGAGGCGATCGATAGAGAAATTAAATTTATAATTAAAAATAAGAAATTGTTCGCGCAGTGGAGGAACTCGCACGTAACACGTTTGGACGATAAAGAAGATTTGATTAACGATTCCTCGACGGCTCGAAACCCTCGCCTCGGTGACGCACGTCGCGAGCTCGTTAAAAAACACGCGAACCGAAACTGAATGTCGGGAGCGGCGCTGGAGTGTCTTTTTGCTCAGGCGTTGTGCTCAGGCTTCCACCTCTCGGCGAAGAAAGTACTCCGTGCAACAGGCGTTACGCGACTAACTGCGCACTTACACTTGTGTAGGCCTACGCGTAACAAACTTGCAGCAACTGGTGGTTGCAACGAAGCTCTTGCTCGCTTCCTCTCTCGCCGAAAAGAAAGACGGGCGGGAGATAGGATTGGAGAGAGCGAGAGAGAGAGCGAGAGAGAGAGCGAGAGAGTCGAAGGCCCTCTTGCATCGACGCGGCTCTGCGTCCCTTCGTTCGTTTGTTCTCAAATAGAGAGAAAATCCGGAGGGGAGCTTTGGCGGCCGGCCAAAACCACTTCCGCTTATGCGCTGGATTCGAGTGAAGGAGGAAAAAACGGTCGAGAACTCGTGCGAATGCGAGAGAGGAGGCTCGAGTCGAGTTCACTTAGGCTTCGGTACTTTTCTGCCTCGCCGTCTTCTTCTTTTTCCGCTTGTTCTTCTTCTTTTTCTCGAAAGCGAACGGCTTAACGCGTGAGTTTCTCGCCTTCCGTCCTCATCTTACAACGCTTACAATCATAATTCGAACGAAATTTAATCCGTCTATATAAACTCTTTACAACCGGCAATATTATTCTTTCATTTCGTTACAAATTTCTTTGACTTTCGGAAAGCTTTTGTAGTCGAAGAAACAACAACTTAACGGTTAACGAGCTTTGGAATTTTTCAAGTCTACGAAAATAATTGTCGAGGCGGGTGTCAACTTATTGCAACGAACGATCGTACGTTATTGTTCCAAACGTGTCTGCAAATTATAAAATTACGCGTAACAAATTTCGAATATCAACATTTACGATACCATAACAAATTTCGCGCGTTATCGCGTTACCGTTGTTTATAGATATTACATTCATTTACATAGAAACAATACACGTTGGACGTATCGCGTGATCATAGTGGAAATTTTTTACTCGTAAATTTATGAACGGATAATTTTTGTTAACTTTTCTAATCCGAGCTTTCGATTACCCTCGAACCACATCCGCGAATCCTCCGACCCCCGATCCATTCTTTACTTTGCTCGCTACAAAATTCTAGCCAGTCGAAATAAGCGGGAAAATCCTTCGGTGCCTCTTCCCTCGAATGACGAGACGATTTCTCACCCTCGAAAAAGACTTGCCATCCCTTCGGTGTACGTGCATAAGTAATACCGTATCTCGATTCTCGCGTCGTTGGTTTAAATTCAAGCATCAATGATGCACGTGCCCTAAACATTTCGTTAAAGGCTACGTCCGTCAAAGGGTGTTAAATATTCTAATCTGGCCGTACAAGTAGACGATACATTATGGAAAATATTGCGAGTTAACGCGTCGTCGGTGCTTTTTATCCTACGTTGTCGAATAGGATTTTCAAGTGTATTTTAATTTGATATTTGATGAAACCCTATAGCAGCGCTACATAAATTTACAACTAAATACTGTGGAAAAGTTTTTTGAAGAAATGTTTTTGTTAATTTAAACTTTACTTAAAATTAATCGATGCTTATGAATAAAATATTTTTATGAAAATTAATAAGAAAAATTTCAGTTATATATATAATAAAATATATAATGAAATTATTAAAATTAATTTTTTTAACTTTTATTGTGCGTGACACGAATATGCTTTTTAAAAAATCTAATTTTATTCGTATAATAATTATTATTTATTAAATAATAATGATAATAATATCATAACAACTTTTTTAATTTAGAAACATATAAAATTTTAAATATATATACGAATTTTTTTGAAAAAGATAATTAGTAGAAAAATAAAATATTTAATTAGTTAAAAAATGTATCGTATTTGTTAATAAAAATCTGAAAACTCGTATTTATTATCATGGATTTTATATTAAAAAGTTCCACATACACAGATACACACATACTCATATATAAATATTTGAAACCCTTTTTGTTGTAATAAAGATTCGTTTTAAAATATAACTGTAAAACAGTTATATTTTTATATTAGAAATACAATTTTATTGTTTATTATTAATTTATAAAACTTTTCAATTCCCATACTAAGAAGATCGATAAAAGAAAATCCAGTTCTTATTGTATTAATTAAAAGCCGATTTCGGATATATTAAAATTCTATAAGAAAGTGAATTACCTTGATTATCTCGGTTCGTCTATATTTATAGAATAAATACATTTTTTTTCATTCGTGAGAAAAATACACGGTGGATATAAATTTACGTGCAGCGATGTAGAGAAAAGCATCGCATTAACGTCGCAAAAACAAGCTGTGAGATTTTCGCATTAACCGAGGAGGATTACACATTTCCGCGGATATTTACGTAGACGGAGATTTTTCCTTTGTAACATTGTCAAGAGCAAACCTTACGTACGTTTGTGTATTCGAGTGATGTTTCATTTAGTATGCGTTGCAATATCTACTTAATAAATTTGTTTGTAGAAATTTCAAAAATATCACAACAAGTAAATAAGTAACTTATCCGAAGAGAAGCTTATTGAAATCTGACGTTTAAAATTATTGTTTTTTATATAGAAAAATTAGAATTTGAGTTCACTGTTATTATGTGTATTAAATTTAATATTTCTACGAATTATTTATAATACTTGGATACAGAAATATTATTAATAATATAGGCTTAAGGAAAAATTATTATAATATAATACCGTAGCTACGAAAATACGATATCTTTCAAACAAGCAAATATTTTCATAAAAAGTGTTTTATTAAAGCTTAATATAAGATGCTGAGCGTTGAATTAAAAAATTCTTTTGTTCAAAGAGGTATTTAATAAGTATGCTTTGAAGAAAAATGGTTGTCGAATGAATGGGATACATCTATAAGGTCTTGAATATCTAAAATTCGATAAAATTTCTAGAATTTTTTAATTCATAGGGAACCGTAACAAATATTAGTGAACTTGTGCAACATTTATAAAATTATTACAAGAAGGGAAATATGTTAAAGATAATAAATTCAATATGCAAAAGACTTTGACTGCATTATTCTATAGAATTTTTTTAAGTTTTTCGATTTTGCTTTTAATTTAAACAGCTTTTATGCCTTTGAAGTTAATAAACAGAAATAATATTTTTCTCTGATTAACTTTCTTTTAGCTTTCATATACTGTCTCTAAGAAATTTAAAGCAACTTTTAATTGAAGCTTCTTCTCAAAAATAAAAAATTTCAGCCCAATTTGAATTAAGCTTATTAAGCAACGTTTACTTAAAAATATTTAAATACGTATGTATATATATATGTGTGTATGCGTGTGTGTATTATAACTTATTCGTACATTATCGAAGTAAAATATAATTAATAAATTATATTTTTGAATTGAAAAATTTAAAAAATACGCGACTAAAAATATATAACAATTATTATACATATATTTCAATCATCGATCTGAAATGTTTTCACTTTGATTTATCCATTTTCGAATGTATATAACCAAAACAACTCTGTACAAATCATGTGTTCATACCCTTCGATAAGATGAATCGCATTTCTAGCTTAACTTTTGATCCTTAATTTGGAGTTTAAGAAAAATTGAGTATTAGCACGTAATCACAAACAAAACTTCGCATAATCTGAAAAGCAAAACGAACTTATCCCGTTTATATCCTTAAAGTTTCGACGTTAACACCCACTGAGTTTCTAAAGTATCAAAAGTAGTTTAGTAAGAGATGGAAATTTGTGGGTGTGTCTACGCAAAATTACGACCATAAAGGTTAAACCAATCTTTTTATCTTAATGCTTATTAAATTTGCAGACTGATTTTTTTCCAATTATTAATTTTCTACTTTCTATTATTTATATAGTGTGCATTAATAAATGAGTGATGAATATTTAATAACGAAACCTAATTACTATTAACTCTTATCAAGTTTTATTACTTTGCAATTTTCGAAGTTATAATATTTATCATATTTTGAACGATCATATTTTGTTTCTTTATATTTCATTTATTATTTACGTAATACTCTTAAATTTGATGTAATAATAAAAATGAAAATTTAATCATTATTCCCTTCATCTTATAAATGCTTTAAATTATTAAAAATAATTATTACAAATAAAATATATTAATATTACAATTTTTATTAATTATTAAGCTTTACTCATCGTAAAATCAATGATATGCAAACATTTTTAAATTCATACCAACTAACTCGTGTATACAAAGTCAAAGATATGCAAATAGCATATTAATTTGTTTGAAAAAAACTCGTTTATTCTTTAAACATATGAAAATAATGCAAACTAAGAATATTTTAATTAAAAAGTAATTATGTAGCATACATTTCAACCACATGGATATTAATATGATTTCAACATTAATTTATCATTATCCAATATTTTGAAAGGAATAAAGTATATTTATATTTCGTTATGAAATGTAAGCGAATGTTATTACTATTATAATTTCAGTGTTTGAAAAACAAATAACTAAATCCAATGGTTAATTTTATCAGTATTTATCATTACAAAATATTGTAATTTTAACTCTTTCACAAAGCAAATATCTTTTCGGATATAATACTCAGAATTAAAAAATACAAAGTACTTCTTTTCAAATGTTACATTGTACAAAGAATATATTTGATGTTTTTTTAATTTTTCTGTTGCAAATGATTTTTACGTAACATTTTTAAAATTATACCGTAATTAATCTTATTATCCGATGACTTATGTAAACATTTTAATGGTACAACCAAACAAGTGATTATGTCTTTTTCGTTTCAAAAACGCTCGTAGGTATAAGTGAAAATAATATATTTATTAAATGAATTTAAAAGAATATTCTTTATAATTTAAATATTCTTTACATAACATTATGATTAATTTATATATATTATTAATTAGTATACGTTATTGTTAAATTAGGTATCAAATAATAGTTTTGTGTGTGTATAGATGTTACGTATATATTTTAAATAATATAAATTTGTGAATAAATTTAGGTAATAAAAAATCTACAAAGCACCATTATTTATATAAGTAATGGTAAAATAAGTAACTGAAAAAGTCACACAAGATAATTAACATTTATTTATTAAAAATTTAACAAAGTCGATATCATTTTCGTGAAAAAAAATATAAAGTTTAGATTTGATAAAAAAATTTTACGTCCATCCTCGATGCCGAAGACCCAATTTTGCATTAAAAAATTCGACGCATTCATCGCGGCCATCGACATAACCATCCGAAAGAATAACATTTCCCGTTTAATATCATTTGCCCTAAAAATAAAAGAAACAGCCTGCATTTTCACAAATACAGGAAAAAGAGAAGGGAAATGACGAAGACGCACTATACGGAATTCCAGTAGCGAGTCTCTTTATTCGACTCGATCTCGCAGCCGGTAATTTAGCTCCGACGACAAATTGCCTCCAGGCCGAACGTTCCAGCTTCCAATACGTTTTCAATCTTCATATGAAATTCCGGTGAAGTTGAGGAGCCCACGATATTGCAATGGTGAGTTTGGAAAAGGGGTAAAAAATTATGAACGAATCATGGAAAACTATTGGATTTTCCTCTACTCGAAAATAAAACTCCGAGTTTATTATATTGCACTTTCATAGAAAAAGTCCGTGTGAACATTCGTTACAAAAACTCGATAAATAGTTTTTCTCGTCGGTTACTTTCGACTCGCGTTCACTGATTTTTCGATCCTACAGATTTCTACGGTGTTTCAACGATCCGCTGACTAGACTCGATCCAATTTATTACTCACGAAGATCGATTAGCGAAAAATGAAAGCATATTTAAATATAGTATATATTATAATATGTGTACTTATCACATATTTCTACATATTTCTTTAAAAAAAATTAGTACAGTTTTAAATCTTATTTTCCAAAAGAATAATTAATCGATTTTATATTTATCGTTCCAGTCTATAATTGTCACCCGAACAATAAATTTAACTAAACTATTTTTATGAAAAATATAAAGTAGGATGAATGCGGAGCATAAGTATGAAGGAAACTAGGAGATTGTTTATTGCAATAACCGACAGTATAGTTATTCCGAATCTAAATTACAATATTCGATTCGAGTGATTTCCAGACAATCTTTGGAAAATCGCCGACGTTAGTTTTTTCTGTAAATTTTCATTTTTAAATACTGTTGAGTCTATGAAATATACTTATATGCAGTGGATATTGCACGTATCCTGCCGCGCTCACGTAGCCCAAAGAAGGACCGCGCGGAAAGTTTTCGATGTTGGATTATTAAATTCCTTGAGACCCCATCGTCGAATACCTACTTCCTCGAAAATCGATACATTCACTGAATATTTCAGACATGAAACACCGTGTGCTCCGTTTTTCTCCGTCATTCTTACTCCCTATAACTTTCTCTTTGGCTGGATTACATTTCCTTGTTTAAATTTCTCTTTTATCGCCATTTTTGAAATTTACTCGAGATTGAATTTGAATGAGAAACATCGGAACTATCCATAACTCGTCCAGAAACAATTAAACCTTTCGAAAAATACAGTTTCTTTTCAAATATCAATGCCAAAATTCAAAATTGAATTTTAAACGTCCGCGAAATTACATTTTGGTTCGATTACGGGAATGAAATTACTCGAATTACATAAAATATAAAAAGCGAACGGTGTTTACTGTTTATCGGTAAAAGCACCGCTTATAATTGGATAAAAAATGCGTTATCCTCGACAACGAATCAGTTACAACGAAGTTTTTCAACGTTTCGGATAACTAAAAGAGGATCTTAAATTTACAAAAAATTCTTATTAAATTTTGCGCGAGATCGATCTTTTCGTTTCAGCTCGTACTGTATATTTTGCGTAAAATATTAGCTAAGATATAGTTTTGAACACAGCAAATATATCTTGAAATACAAATGATAAACCGCGAAAAATGCAAAGCAGATATTTACAGCTTTAGAAAACTTAAGATCCTTAAGAAATTAGTAAAATGAAAGGAACAAGCCATGATAAGAAGGTAAAAACTTAAAACGATCCGCGAAGATGATGAAAGTGAGGAAGAAAAACGTAAAGAGCTTGTCTCTTATTTGTCAGCGGCAGCGCGTTATTTAAGAGCTTCTAATTACACTTACATAAGCAAGCGAAAACTCGCGCAAAAAGCGACGTTTAATTCTAGCGGTCGGATATTTTTCTTCTTTCCTCTTTCAACGTTATCTCTCTCTTTTTCTCTCTTTTTCTCTCTTTTTCTCTCTCTTTTTCTCTCTCTCCCGGCGAGAATCACAAAGCGGAATAATCCAGGACTCTTTTTCTCTAGAGCTTGCGGCGCCGACTCCTTTTATCGCTTCGTAAATGACCCTTTTACATTCCTCAGCCGAGGAGGGTTCGAGAGGCTCGAGTGTTACACTTTTTCTCGGTCGCTAAACATCGCGAAATTCCCCAGTGTACGCGCGCATGTATTTGTCGTCCTGTATTATGAATCTTGATTCCCTGTCTGTTTAATTACGAGGAATTTAAATGTGATTTCGGCGTTCGCAACCGCGTAATGGCTTTTTGTGCATCAAAAAGCGAAACTGTTTTACGATGCCGTCGTTCGATCTTTAATGGCGATCGTATCAATATAGTCAATTTATGAAATCGTAATTAATTTTCAGTTTAATGTAGATTCTCATAATGATATAAATTACTGCTCTCGAAGTAATTGTTTTACAAAATTCCTAACTTACCGAATGCCTGGTAGATAAACTGAATTTTGGATTCGATGTAAAATCCGTTATTCTCGTTATTAGAAGTTATTTTGAGTAAATGCAATTGATAAAGTATTTTGTCGATGCGAGCAATCGATTACATATTATGTAATATAAAGAAAACTATCGATGTAAACAGAATAGAAACTACGGAAAAAATGAAAATACTTTCGTTATTTCGTAAAAAAACAAGATCATATTGTACCAGCGAAATTAAACAAACTTTATTACTTATCTCTGTCTTTATATCGCGTTAAATTATGCGATACTTATTGCAAATATAAGTTCAAACTGGAAAAATAAAATTTGCACCCGATCTCTTTCGGAATAAGTAATGTGAACTAGAAAATGAAATTTCATCCTTTCGTCGCTCCGAGTAAACTTTTGAAGAGAAAAATGTCGAAATGATCAAACTTCCATCGTTAAGAGTTTATTCAAAAATAAAGTAATAAAATTTAATATCATTTGTACCCAGATATCGTTCATTATTATAATATATTTTTATTCGGTGCAACAGCTTTTCTATCGAATGAAAATAGCGGACGCAAGTTCCGTTTAACATCGAACTGAAAAATATACAAACTATGTAATACGTAATACGACGATCGATCCGGCAATTGCGAGATAATTACGATGTACGTGTACCAATACATCTTTCATAGATTTAATAAAATTTATAAATTTGTCGTAATAAAAATATTAAAATTCTTATTGAAAAATTATTAAAGTTTTACTTTCAGTTTTAAACAAATAATATTAGAAATTATTTTTCTAAATATCGTTCGGTTACTTATACCATTGAGAAAAAATTCTTCAGCGCAAAAGTTATATTCGTTAGGTATCAGTTATTTACTAAACTATTTTTTTCCGCTACATTAAAACGGTAATATTTGTAACTTCGCAACGGATAATTCAAATTCCTGCCCGTAGTACAAATACTAACGGCAAATACGTCGAAATATTTCTCAAAATTTAACATCGACGCTCGAGTCTCGGGTGATCGTTATATTCTCTAGAACCACATACCTATGCGCAATCGGAAATAAAGCGAGTTTTTATCAGTGTTGGGACATCTCCTATATTCGCTCTCTATGATTCCTCTACCACGATTTTCGTATTATACATGTACAAGCGCTGGATTTCTTCGCGACCTTCGCCAGAGGCGCCGTTTCTTCGATAACTTTGCATAGAAACGAAGAGGAAGAGGAGAAAAGTTCCTCGGAATTAACTTTGCAATATCACACGCACGTGCTCGCACCTCTATTAAAATAAAATAATAAAATAGCATCGACTCTTATTTTTCGTGTAGATGAGTCGTTCGATAACGACGAAATAAGGAGGATACAAGCGCGCTAAAAACGACGTCGATAAACAAAACTTCTCTACATTGTTTTGCTTCTTTTCTTACGCGCCGCTACAAGTTATTTATTTAATATTTAACATTTGAACTGTCAAAGTCACATATGTTGGAAACGACGCGAAGTATTCTTTTGGAAATAGCGAAGCGTACGCGACTTTCGTTCGACGGAGCCATATTACTTTATTTAATAAACTAAAAACTTGGTAAGTTAGGGTTCTTCCTGCAATAGTGAGCAATATTAAACAAAAATTTAATTTTACGGGAAGCGAAACGGAAATTTTATTTCGTTTGCGGTAACGAATGATCCTGTAGATTATAGATATTTTCTTTTGAGAAAGTGGAAAATACTGGTTCATTCGTAACTAGCGAGGGCTTAAAGTTAACGGCAAATTAAAAGAATGAGAAATAAAATAAAGAAAGAAGAAATAGTATGGGAGGAAATTATTACGAGTAAATAAAGTAAAAGAAAATATTTTATTTTTAATATGAAAAAAGGTGTAAATTAAAAAATACCCGGAATAATAGCGATTATAGTAATACGTACGAAAATTAATTTAAAACGATGGATGTATTTGATCTTCCCTTTGGATTTTCGAACAAAAATAGATAATCGTACCGTTGTCATAATTTTCGATAATTTCTTTTATACTACCCTTATTATGTATAATATTATTAAATTAGAAAATTCTCTAGTAAATTCCATTAAGTAAATTTTTTTCACCTTATATACTATCGCAAGAACAAGGAACACTTAAAATAACAATTAAACACACGCAACAAATTTTAACACGCCCTTACATACAAATCCAGATAAAACGTAGGAGAAAAATAAAATACAGGGTTGGAAGAAAGAAAATAGAAGTAAAATAGGAAAAAAGATCGCGAGAGAAAGAGAGAGAAGAAAACGAGTGCAGAGAGAAAAATAGAGAGCGTCTCGGCAATAATGCGAAACGTGCTCCGAGGCTCGAACGAGGAATTCGGCGCCTGGCGGAGAGAAAATAAAAGTCGACTGCTGTGGGGGTGGGTGAAAACCCGGTTATCAGGCGCATTGCATTCGTCCCTCTTTCTTTTCCGCCCGCGGAAAAGAAACGAGGGGTAATTCAATAATTTCGAGGTTACTATAGCGGAATTGGCGAACGAAGTTGACAGTAAACTCGGCGTTAACGTCAGTCTGCATTTTCCACTGTAATTTTTTGTCCGGGGTATATGGAGCAAGGATTTATATAGAGGGCACAATTTTCCTTTTTTATATTTTCCCAGCAATGTGCTAAAATATTGGGGAGCGAGGTTTTTTAGCGCTTTTGGATTTTTCACGCTTATTTCGCTGGACGTACCTCAATTATATCGTTTGAATATTTTCTATCTTGGTTAAATCGTTCCCGCAAACTTCATCCTTATGCAGCGTCATCGGTCCGCAATCTCGAGAAACGTAGTTATAACAAAAATCTTTTAAGAACCAATATCGAAAATAAGAAATTAATGTTGCTTCAATGTATCAAAGTATAAATTTTGAGATTAATATAATCAAGGCATTCGAAATTCTTTAAATAAAATGTCGAGGTATCGCCTTTGTACTTTCATAGATCAATTAAATTTAAGGATAAATTTATAAGTTAAATAACGTTATCTTCCTTATCGGTGATTGACATCGCTATTTTTCAAATATAAGAAAATATACAATAGCTATGAACGTATTCGAGTAGTATCAAAGATTTCTTACGTATTCTATTATTGCGTAATAAGTCACGCAACAAAATGTTCCCTTGCATGTTTAAAAAAGAGAGATAGAACTACTGGAAGGAAAAAAAGTAAAGAAAAGAAAAGAGTCTACGCGATATCGTTGAGTGATGAAAGAGGGAGCGATGCCATTGAAATGAAGAAAGCCCATAAAGGGATGAAATCGAGTGGAACAGTGGCTTTATTTTTCCTCGCCATTCAAGACTTCGAGCTACTCGTTAATGCATCGCTGCTAAAAACTTGTCATTGCTCGCCGTCCTCTTAATCGCGCACAATGGAGAAGCAGCGAGGGAAAAAACAGAAATCGAAGAAGATGAGCGAATTTTAGCGATAACGATAATCGGAGAACTGAAAAATCCCTCTTTGCAATGTACAATAACTGCGTCAGAAAAAACAAAAAATTCAGAAAGATAACTGTTTAGAATTTAATCAAAATTATACTTCTGGCGCTTATTTCTTATTTTTGCGATTGCCACTCGATGAGTAGTTGAAAAATATGGTCGTGGTTAAAAAGGAGGTTAAAAAACGTTACTACTAATGCGTACGTAAAATAGAAATGTGACATTGCCGCTAAGATAATATACTTTTACCGTAATAAACTATAATGTTAAAAATTGAGCAATAATTGAGGTTTGCACGGTTGCATTTATAATTTATAATTGAAACTACGTATTTATCGGTCGTTATAAATATTTATGTATCGCAGCAAACGTACGAAGATATAATTAGTTATTTATATTAACGATGCGTATCAGTTTAAGAATAATTCTCCAAATTATCGATAATGTATAATAATTTACCGAAAATATTAGAAAATTTAATTCGGATTCTACGAATATTGGTTTAAAAGTCATTTTAATATATTAATAATAACATTGTTACCAATTACGATTAATATCTATTTTAAAAACTATCATCGGTATGTAAAATTATACATAATTAATGTTACAATAGAAAATATAAATCTTGTCATTCACGATTATTTTATTTTCGTTATTCGTACATATTAGGATAATTACAGAATATGACAAAATACTTTTAGCGAACATCGTTTTAAAAGAACTCTGAATACATATCTTCGACAATTACGTAAAAAATATCGAACCCAATGACTATTCCTATTTGAAAATAAAACTATCTATCAGTTAATTAGAGTACAATGAAAGTTGGTACATTGTTCCATTAACTCGTATAAAAATACGTAAATGTACGTACAGATAGGTTCGAGTATTAGAGGCTCGCTCTCGTGCACAAATTCATACGGTTGATAAATCAGATATCTCACACGTACGTACGCAGTCCAGTACGTACTTAACAAAGATGAGGGACGTGCGATATCTTTTGAAAAGTGATCGAATTACATGCGGGGAGTGAATACGCAAACGCAACTATGCATCGTTGGACTCTACATTCGGTGCACTGCCGTATCCGATCACTCGTAAAACCGCATTGAAGTAGGAAATACATTTTATTAACTAATAAGATATTTATTCGTGAAAAAATCTATGGTTGAGTATCGGTGTACTATACGTGTGTAAACGCTCGATAAGGAAAATTACATTTTTAGCTCGGTCAGTTTCACATTAGAATACGAGCTGTGCGTGCATTACAGCAATATCGTTAAAAATATCACTGTAATAACGAAGATATAAGTTTTAAAATTATCGGTAGACCACAAACGTTATAAAAAAATATTATCTACTAATTATTTTTTACCGTAGTTAAATATTTTTAATATTAATATTTTTAATAAAAATTATTTTAGTATCATGGATATTAAATAATTTTTATTTACGAACAATTTCTTTATTCCTCGAAGAAAGAAGATTAAAAACTTATTGCGTTATATAGTGATACAATTTAATCGTTATGTCAATCGATAACGTTTCAAATTTTAAACTCTTTGTATTTTTTTAAAGTCAATGCTTAGAATTGGTAACGTTAATTTTATACAATTTTTCCTAACGATTCGATGTTGATTATGCCATTATCAATTCGGTTTAGCCGAATTAAATAAGTCAATTTAGGTACACACACACACATATATATATATATATTGTTTAAAGTTACGTGAAATTAACAGCAAATGTTGGTACAATTAAGTTTAATTTATTTATTTTATTTCGAACTCAGGATTCTTTTATAATTTTCTTTTAATTCTACGAAAATAAAAATAATTGAACGGTTTATTGGATTTCCCAATGAAAGTTTCCTGTCTCGTTTCATTCGAGAAACGTTTTACGTACTTCTTAGTTTATTACTCCATACTTTAACGTCCTTTGACTATAACTTTCGCAATACTTAACCTCAAAATGACAGTGTAATGCGAAATCGAAGTTTCTCGGACTAATGTAACAGTCGTAAAAGTAAGTTTTGGCTCCGTGAGCAGAAGTATTACTCACTTAATATAATTTGTATTTATACGTACGCGTACGCAAAAATAAACGCGATGGCGCATAGACCGAGTGGATATTAATTTATTCGGTGTTTATAATCGATAAAACTTATCGACCTCGGTCCAAGTTCAACGATGGATACATTATCAACGATTCTACGGAATTAATAATGAGAAAATAAACCCAATAGGAGACATTGAGCAATTAAATTTGTTTTCATTGTAGATGATTATAAATTATCGAATATTTCATTCGACTTCTAACGCTTTTAAAAATAAACACGTGAAAAATTGATACAAATGATGAACGTTGGACAAAGCCGTAAAAAATAACATCGATGTCGATAAAATAATTTTCTTTTAATTCCAAATTAATTATTTTAATGACTAGTGATTGCACGTAAATACGATTCTATTCGGCGATAACGTATCGTACGAATATTGTTTTTAACGTTTCCATTAACCGGAATAATCTTGTCGTCGGAACATTTGATACTAAAGCGAATAATTTGCGAAACCTTTTCCCCCGAAAAAATGTTCAATTATGCACTCGCTTGAACCGTAGCGAAAGTCGGAATAAAACATCAATTCGCGAACGGAATAACAACGTTACGGTACCTTTGCGAAATAAATGTTCCTTGCGAACGCAAATAATTTCTTGTAAAACTGCTTCACCATCCACATCAGAATTTTCATAAATTCACATTAATTGGTTTACAAGTATACTTCCGCGGAAGCTCCGAAATGCAAAATCATATTCCGCTTTCACATAGTAAACAATTTACGGACAAATATACGCGAACGCGCGCGCCCCTGTAATTAAACTCCGTTCCGAGCGTTTCATCGGTCCAAAATCTATCTACGGGCCTCGCTCAAAGCGATGATAGGGGATAGGTGGAGAGTAGTGGAGAGTAGCGGAGAGTAGCGGAGAGTAGTGGAGAGTAGTGGAGTCGGCGAACTTCTCTCGATAATTTAATCAGGTGCTTAAGCGAAGGTCACTCAAAAGCTGACCATATCCCGAGCTTGGGTTCGCTTCTATTAAAAGTTGAAAATTAATTTCGCTCGAGCGGCAAAAGTATATGGACGCTCGGCGAGAGGCGCATTTCATAATACGGAAGAGTTATTTGTTAAATTAGGACAAGGGGTGCGGATGCCGTTTGATTTCGTCAAAGGCTTACGAATGTATAAGGGGTGCGAGTGCTTCGTCGCAGTTACGTCGGTAGAAAAGAGATAGAAGAAAAAAGCTCCGGTTTTATCGCTGTCTCTTTGCGTGGAGGCGTTTCGAGTCTATTCGCTCGTTGCTTTTGCCGCGTCAACTTTTTTCCTCGATTTCCAACTTTACCGTTTCCCTCGGTTGCGATAATAATTCGGTGTCCACATCTTTCGTCTTCCTTCCGCTGTTGTTCTTAATTTTATAGTATCTCGCGAACTCGTTATAATTTTTAAATATTTGATAGAGTGTACGTCTCCGATAAATGCGATACTCCGATTTCTAAACGGTAAAAGCTATCGATTCGAGTTTATAAAACTTGGGATTCGTAACAAGCCCTACAAATTATTTAAATACTCTAAATGTATTCGTTTAATAATATTATAATAGTAATAACGTATACGAATTATGGATGGTAATTTATCGAATTTCATTTTCTACCGTATCGTTGGATATTACATAGTTAATTTAGAATGAATGTACTACGTATTTTAATAACGAATCGACGACTAAACTTCATTTAATGCGATGCTAGATTCGCTCGATGTAGTACATTGTATGAAATTTGAGCTCGAAATTCTTAAAAATTTAAGCAGTTACGAGGAGAAGCACCGTTACAGCTTCTAATTACGAGAAGCTCGTTAATTTAACGCTAGAGGATTCGGACTAGCATCCAATCTAGAAAATATACATATGATATACTGTTAATATAGTATAAACAGCTTAAGGAAATATCGATCTTCGTTACTCGATAATAATACTTTTGATTATGAACTACATCAAAAATATTTACATCGTTATTGTATCGGTAGAAAGTTGGAATTAAAAATTTAATTAGATCTTCGATACATCGTATTTTATTCTTATATTACTCGAAAGTAACGCATTTATACTATCTTTAATAAATAAACAGGCGTAAGTACTTCCGTGTAGCTGTTCATTTTGAGTAATACTCGATCAATATATATATATATATATATATATGAAAAAGTAGAACTATGTTTTCTTATTAAAAAAATATAGAATCCTACGATGGGTTAAATCAAAACTAAAATCTCCAAAAAATATGTCTTATACATGTTTTAATTAATTTCTTACATATTACGTTGAAATCAAAATATACTGAATTTTTATTTTATACATCAGAGTAGAATTAAACTTGTAATATAAAATATTATTATTGGACGCTTTTCATAGAAATAATTTCTAAATTAACCATAATTTGAATCTATCTGCGCAAATTAACAAAAGCAAATTATATCGCATAATAAGTTGATACATTACTCATATTTTTTATCTTTATGTCACAACTCTAGATATTCAATCGTCAAGTAATAACAAATCAACAACACACATCGGCTCTCAGACTCGGCAAAACAACGACTCTTCCGTCGCTCAATCAGACTCGGATTTCGCTCCCAAATTAATCCCGAAATCCAAAGCTCTCAAACAAAACCAAAACAGGTCTGTGGCTTGGTCAAAGCCATTCGCGAATTTAAACAACAGAGAGAGAGAGAGAGAGAGAGAGAGAGAGAGAGAGAGGGAGGGAGAGTTTATCATGGAGAAAGAAGGAAAGAAAAAGAGCGACAGAAACATTTACTTGGTACTTGCAAAAATCGAAACGTTAACGCAACGGATTTTAGTTCCATCGTCTCCAATTATCCTACATCGATTATAGAATTTGTAGAGTTTTTTATATTTTTGAAAGGTTAAAAGCGAAAAAAGAAATCAAATTATTTCCATGATAAGCCTCGCCGGAAAATTACCGTCCGTTGCGCGGAGTTTCATGGATATATGGATCCTGTTACCCAGACTCGTTGTTGCCATTTTGGCTTTTAGTTTTTCGAATGGTTCTGTTTTTAGTGGAGTTCGATCGGAGATACGTATAAGTAGTTGATAGAAAGAGAGAGTTAGCCGAAGTTGTCACAGCTACAACGGGAGTGAAAAAATCACGAGATCGCAATTTTCAAAGATGTAACAATTTACAAATTTTTACAGTTGAATTTCTAGTAATGCCTAAAATTAGAAGTTTTAAAATTATTAAAATTATTAAAATTTTAAGAACTTTGAGTCTTCGATAATATTTCACGAATAGTTCGCATCCCCTTCGATATTATACCAACGTCTTTAAATCATTGGAAAGCGTACAACGATCAACGCATAAAATCGTTATTTTGCGAAATTCGGTATTTCATTGTAAAAGCTACATTTGAAATTAAGGGAGGAAAGAGAGAGAGGGCAGTATTTTAATCGAGCTTAGCTAAGAGGCGCTCACGAATCGGTAAAGCCTAGCAAAAAGTACGTTACGTTATCCGTAATGCGTAGTCGATATAAATAAGCAAAGCGGACGATGCAGGTGAGAGCATTAAAAGAAAATTGAGACGATTGGGAAAGCGCAAAGGGGCAACGGCAACGTAACTAGTCGAGCAGTTAAACGAGTTCGTGAGCGCGATAACCCGGACGAGGCAAGAACGCGCTGCAAAGTACCTGTCGAAGCTAATAATAGCCCGGACGTGGGGCTCGGACTAGGGGTTCGGAGGTGGGGTTAGGAGGTGGGTTAGGTGGTGGGGTTAGGAGGTGGGGTTCGGAGGTAGGGTTGGACGCGCGACTCCAACCTGGTCTCAGGCGTAAACGCGATAATTCGCGACGCCAAACGTTGACAAATCGGAGGATAAACCGAACTGCGAATGCAAGGGCTCCGGTGAAACCGAGGGTCGGACGTAACCGCGGACTTCTCCGTCTCCTCCACCTTCTCCGCCGATATGTAAAAGGATTACCCGCTATTTTTCCAAACACGCGTGTTTGCCTGTTTCCTTTTTTCCTGGGATTTACGATAAATAAATTACGATGTATAAATTATAGTTATCGCTTATTCGAACTTATCCAGGATAACAAAAGCGATCGATGGAGGCTGGCGAAATTGCTTTTCCAACCGCATTCATTTTTACCCCCCAAACTTTTTATTTTATAAGCAAGCGTCTTATGTTTCATTATGTTAACTTCCTCGATGAATCTTCGAATCAAGTTTTCGGGCACGATTTATTCTTCGATGATGTAATTGCAACCTTATCGGTGCCTAGCTCGGAGTTTTCTCCGCGTTCTACGGATGCGATATTTTACGAAACGTAAATTAAAATTGTAATCCTGTAGATATTACAGCGTTAAAAAATTTTGTTTTCTTTTTCAACGTATTTCGAGGTACATCGAGCGATACTTTGCCTTCGTCGATCCTTCAATTTATTCATTCCGATAAAATTTTGTCGCGTTCGATCCGCGCGTAGCTTAAGAATAAAAAAATATTCCGAAAATTTAAATTATCGAAATAACGATTAATATTTTTACGGAAAGCTAAAATCAATGGAGTCGCCGATACAAAAGTTCGACGCGTCAAAAGTTATCCTATTAAAATATTCATCGTACCAACGAATCCGAATTTAATATCCTATAACCAATTTTCAAAATAAATACATAAAGTAGGAAAATATTTACGGAATCGTTCGAGTTGTAAGATTTTCAGCTTTGAAACGGAAACTCAAATGTTTAATTTTAATTTCACTTACTCTTCGGATTAGCGTACGAAAATATATACTTTACAAGCAACGTTAACCGAGTAAAATTTCGAGCTGAAAATTCTTTTTCATCTAAGTTGATAAGACTTTGGAAACTTATCATCTATAACTTCTCGACTGCATTCGCACTTCCGGTTCAAACCTCGCTCTAACGAACTTTTCGGAAAGCTCTCGTAGTTGTAACAGATTTTTTTCCCGAGCTCTTCGAATAAGTTCGCGTCCGTCTCTTTTTTGCTTTGTTACACCGTAAAATTAAAAAGATTATTATCGGTGTCTCCGCCGTACGTACAAGACGAAGCGAGCGACTTTTAAAAATCTACTTTCCCCGGAGTTTCGATCGACTCCTTCGAATACGCGCGTACGAAGGTTCGCTCCTACCGAAAGAAACTTCGGTATCCCCGCGACGATTTTTAATTGTTCCCGTAGCGAGCGACATTAATGGTTTTAATGGCCATCGTTGTTGTACGAAGCGAACTTCTTTTTGAACGGTGCAATCAACTCGATCCATCGCTCCTACTTTAGTGCACCGAAAGCGGTACACAATATAAGCGTAGATGACTGTACTTTCTCGTAAATCCATGCTATATTTTCCACGCCGTTTATTTCTTTTTAGGTACTTCGTATAAATGATGGCTACGATAAGAGATCTTATACACCACTTTTGATATTTTATATCTTTTGACATTTTCACCAAGGAAAAAATTAAAACTTTCCTCTCGGAAAAATTGTTCCGAATTTTCTTGGCACAGACACACACAGCTAAGCTTCGCCTGGATTCGTTAAGGATATATATAACAGTTTTCCTGCTTTCAAATAAGAAGCGCAACAAACCGGATCGACCGTTAATTTTCTTCGATACAGCCAAAACAAACCGTAAACGCGCAAAGTCGCTTTTAGGCCACGCTCGACGATATCAAGCCTTGCGTCGTTCGGGAACAAATTTTCCGTTGCGAGAGATTATCGAAAGAACATCGGTATAGAGAGAAGCGCACACCCTCGATCCAATTTCGACTGCCATTGGTCGGTGCTTGGTCGGTGCTCGGTCGGTTTCTTAATTTTTCCATAATCCCAAACAACCGAAACGGACTACCCTCGAACCCTGGTTTACCTCCCCGTCTCTCCCCGTCTCTCCCCGTCATTCTCCCCGTCGCTCCCCGTCGCTCCTCGTCGGTGATCGAGGCTGGGTCGAAGGGCGATAGCGAGAAGGATTCGTGACTTTTATCGAAGGACTCGCATTAGGAACCGAAATCGATGATCCTATCGGTGATCGTCGTGGCTGTGCGAATTCGCGCGTTCGGACCTTGCGTAAATCCAACGGGAGTCGACCGATTCGAACCGGCGTAACTTGAATAACCGTCCGCTTACGTATCGCGTTCGTTTGGTAGTTATCTCGGGTAGCGGTGAGCGTTGAACGTTGGATAAATATTTCGTAGTCGGAGATTGATTATCGCGTACGCGGAAACGAGAGAATGAGCCTCCGAACGAACTTGGTAACGTCAAAATTGATTTACATTGGGTTCTTAAGTAGCGAACTATTCCGAATTAGTTTACGCGATAAACCACTAACGTATTCCACATCGTTATCCATTAATGATTTCGTAAGTTATTTATTGTCTACCGAATATTAAATATCGTCTGCGAGTATTATTAATAAGAGTATTAGGAAAAACGTATTTCCCGCGTTATTATTACACATCCCGTGTAATTAATACAAAGATTAATAGAACTCGTCCATCAGACGTAAAACCTTGGAAAAAATAGTTCCATGGAAGATACGCTCGGTGCACGCGTATCGCCTTGTTTTCCTTCTCGCTCGCACGCGAAGATGAATTACACCCCTGACGATCTTCCCCCTCTTGGTTCGTAGACACGTTCGCGCACGCAAATGTTAACGCGTGAAGAGGAAGACCGACACGCGTGAACTCGTCGGGTCCGTTCAGCGAGAGGAAATTCGCGAATATAGCTCGGACGAGATTCGGAAATCCCCCGGAACTCGGACCCGCACTTTTCATTTTCCGACGGTTCCATCTGTCGCGAACCCGCGAGCGAGTCTGAGTCGGAGGTAGACGAGGACGGGATGTTCGAACGAGGATTGATAGAAAACGAAAACGCATCGAAGGAACGAGGAAACATTCGAGTATTAAAGATCGATTGAAATGCTCGATATTTCGAAAATCTTATCGATCGATTTGGATATGTAATCGTAACGAAATTCGAAAGCAAGAATCGTATTTTAGAAAAAAATTTTTGTTTCATTGTTCAAATATTTTGACTTTATTAAATTTATTCTTTCAATGTATTTTTTAAGAATCTAAGCTATATTTATTTGTACAGCGAATACTTTTTATAGTTGTAAATGTGATTACTAAATTATTTTGAAAATATCGCGATATAATTGAAATTATTATCTTGCGTTTACGGTAAATTGTCTATCGAACTCGAATCGCTGTATTCGAAATATTTCAAAAATAAATATGGGAAACCTTTTAATTATCCGTTATTCGCGCGTATATTCGTATCGAAAGATATTTTAGGTTCTTTGCGATCGACTTAGAGGTTCCCGCGCAAAATGAACTTTGGATAAATCGTGCGTTGATTTTAGAGCAAAAATAAGCATATTACTAAATATTTATAGCGTACATAGATAAAATATCTGTATTTGCTTCAGGAGATAGCGATATCGAAAATGAAGACAAAGAAAGTCGGTAGCAGTTGTAGAGGTAGTAGTGGCGGAAGAAAGAATAAAGAGCAAAGGAAAGAAGTATTATTATCCGGGGAAATCTGAGAGACCATCCCTGAGAGATCTGAGATCGGTCACGTTCGTCCAACTGAAATATATATATACATTCGTATAGATACAAACACATATTTATATATATAGCTGGAGGGAAAGTTTCTCTCCCGCGAGTCCGTGACTCTATTTCTCTCTATTTCTCTCTATTTCTCTTTATTTCTCTCTGTTTCTCTCTGTTTCTCTCCATTTCTCTTTCTCTAGCTCTCCTCCTTTTACTCGGAGTACGTACGAAGATGCGTTGGTCAAAACCCACAACGTATATTCCTTTACAAAGAATCCTCCTGACAAAAATATGAAAAGGACACGAGAGACTTTTACAGGTGAAATGTGTACGTAGGTATGGTGATGCCTTCGATGTTCCTTGAATATGAATAGAAATCAAAAAATAAAACTAGAATTTTTCATGTCGAAAGTTTAATCTATTTCGTACGAACGTAAAGAAAAAAATAAAACCTTTTCAAAAACAAGTTGATGCATTTGTTAACGGGGATATAAATTTGTATAAAAACAACGTTTATAATTCGATAATTACAGAATTATAATCTTATTTAAGTGAAATAGCGGCGATGCTCGATTACCTCTTAAATATAGATTCTAAATTCATTACGTCATCCTTTCAAATTGATTATCTCTAATTGCAGTAATTAATCCTTTCTCGAGAAAACAATAATACCGTTCGAACAAGGTGTCAAACCATTTCATCCATGACTAAATCTAAGAAGATCCAACAAAACTACTCTATCGAGAAATTTATTAAGATCTTATCTTGTTTTTCCAACTAATTGCGTTTGAGAGTCAATTTTCTGGCTACACTTTACCCGTTGAATCTAAAATAAATTTATCTCTTTTATAATTAGTACTATTATGCTTAATAAGATATTACGGTTTCTCAACGTTACCAAATCTGATCATTTTTTTATTCTTGACATTTATTACTTTGACCTTAGTTATTTATTTGTATTCGGTAGGAATCTTCTTTTAAACGTAAACGTTAATGTTTATCGATCAACTTTTATAATTCTTCTTTACGCGTTAATTTTTTGCTTTAACGAATCAAAACGTATCGATTTGATTTTTCCTCGTTCATAATTCAGCGTTGTCGGGAAAAATTTCCTCGATTTATCGTAAGCTTTTATTCTCGGAGGTTGTTATTTTTTTTAGAGTGTACTCAATTTTATTGCCATTTTTATACGATTCAATTTGATAATTTAAAAAACTTTATTTACGCGGGAGGAAACGTACGATCTTCCAATGTTTACCGAGTTAACGAGATCATCGGTTATAACATTGTTTCCCAATTTTATATAAAAATTTGTATACTTTCCTATCGGTTTTTGACAGCGATTAAACCAAATCTCGGTATTTTATTTTTTTAATCTCTCGATTCTAGTTCCTCCATCGTCTTTTATATACCGTAGTAATTTAGTTCTTACACTGTAAAGAATTCTTAAATCCAAGGAAAACTGCACGTCAAGAAATCACGATTTCAAAGTTTTTAGTGTTAAAGTTGAGTATCGTATCAAAGTCATATCAAATTTATGGACGCTAAAAATGGTAAGAGACTGTTCTATCGTAGCCAAAGCCTCGAAGTAACTGTAAATGTTAATTTATTTTACTATGTGCGTCGCTCGATGGAGGGGAAGATAGAGAGAAATAGAGAGATCGATAAGGAAAAAGACCGCAAGTTAAATAAAATTGTTAGCGCTTTCAAATCGTTTCGGTCTCGGATATTTTTCCGCGCACCAACGCAAAACTTTTCGGCATAAACCTACATCTTTTAAAAAGTTTTCTCGAATTGTCAGCAAAGACCAGCGCGAGCTGCCAAATCTCGCCACGAGCATCGGACGCGACATAAATGCGAGTCGGCGTAAAAGACAAATCCCGTGAAAAAAGGACGAACGCGACGCGGGAAATTTAATGAAAGCGCATCGATCGATCCGCCCTGGAATCTCTCGCTCGAATGTCCCGACGCACGTTTCCACAGAGAGCGAGAGAGACGGAATCGGACGGGCGACGTGCAAATCGGACTTGGCTCTCACTGCCTTAGCAGCTCGCGTCAGCGGACGGCTAATTAAATAACCTAGACGGGACTATGCGCACGTTCCGGGCCAGTAGGCGTCGAGAACTCGGCCTCGTCGGTCATACGTGACTCAGCGATGATCGAAACGCCTCTCCGACCGCCGCGGGATATTGCACCGGTGCAGCTTTCTAGTTTTCGATAAACTTTACTACGGACCGAGGAATCGAGCCCTCGTCTCGTTCCGTAGGAGGGAACAAATTTTTGGTCTCGGAAGGTTGCCCGAGGATTCGTTGATCGTTTCACTGAAACGGCGAAACTTTCATCGAACCCACTACGTACAAATTTATACTCGCATTATTCTTTTATTTTCAAGACGCTACATGTTTACTTTTACAATCTGTCGCTATTATTTAGTTTCGTTTGCTTCAAAATCAGATTCTGTCGATACTTTTATATTTTTAAATTCGGGAATTAACCAAGGTTCGACACACGTACGTGTTTACAAGTGAAATATTATTCGTTTAAAATGCAAGGAATACTTTAGTCTAATACGGTAAAAAAAATTAGAATTTTTATCCTTATCGATGAATTGTCGTCTTCTTCGGAAAGTAAACTTTATCGATAATTGGATACCTCTTACGATTTCAATTTTAATGGTCTTAATTTCCATTCGGTTGAGTAATTTTGAATGAAATTATTTTTTCAAATACAACGTTAATTTATAAAAATTACACGAGAGTTTGCGAACATTGATTTACCTATACTAAAAATGCATATTAATACCGAAAGAATACGTTATGGAAGATACAGACTCGCTTTTAAAAATTGTTTATCCGCGTAACATCGAAAAATCTTATAACATTTTTCGTTATACATTCGCGCAATCACACAATATGTATCGCGAATCTCGTATCATCATTTTTTTCTATTTGCTACATAATTTTTAACCGAGATCCGCCATCACTTCCTCTGATTACAAATGATATTCGTTGCGTTAAAATAAGTTACTTTTATTTTTTAATATTTTTTCAAAATGGTAAAAATTTGTGTTTTATTTATAAATTTTTCCCGTTTGGAGAATCTTCTAAAAATAAATCATACGCTCATCATTTTCTTTTGAAAATCAACTTGTACAAATTGGTTGTCACTTCCATAATTAAAGGTAATATTCGATCCTTTGTATCTACGTAAACTAATTCTCTGTATAAATGTAGAAAAAGATATTCGTTCTTTCGATCCTTCTATTAAAAAGATCAAACTATTCGAAAATTTTATATTTTTTACGATAGTGATTACGAAGAATATAAAATTTCAGTGATTTTTACAATTAAATCCACGAATAATACACTTTTCCATATTTAAACCTTCCTTCTCTTCTCTCCTCGATCTCATCGCATCCGACCCTGTTTTCAAAAATATTCCACGCTCTAACTTTTCTCTCTCTCTTTTTCGATTTTACGCATACACGCGTTTTCGTGAATCGCACAGTTCAAAAGCTTCCTCTAAAAGCGAATCGAAATGTAACATATCGCGAAAGGGATGATACACCGCCCGAAGTTGAATTATACGCAAATTGCCATCGTACGTACATTCCTCTCTTCCTTTGACATCTTCTGTTTTTCTACTCGATTTGTTTTTATTCAAAAAATAGTAGATTTTTAATGATTAGTTGCGAAAGGCTACAAATTTTGCTTTAAAATATTTACTGTTTTCTTCTATTACTTTGCGAAATAAATAACCATCATTTAAATCCTTATTGTAGTATTTTCATTTTTTATACGTTTGCGTCTTATCAATTATATATCGAGAAAAAAACGATCGATGATATTTCGCCAAACGATAATAACTATTATACATTTTATTGAATAAAATCGAATAACTTCTAGATTTTATTATAATAATTTATCAACGATAAATTTTGTTAAAAATATTAATGTTTATTTCTGATAAAATAACAATATCTTAAAACATAGTTTAAATAAATAATTTCTTAAAAAACAATTATGATTACATTTAAGTTAACTGATTGAATTTAGTTACGCCACGCGTAACAGTCGAATATTTTTTTCCTCAGAAAATAAATATTCATGAGCGTAAGACTTGCACTAAGTTCGAAGAAGTATATACTTTCAGTATTAGAATATAACGACAAGAATTTTTGTTTATAAAATAATCATGGTAGAAGAATAATAGTTAATTATCAGTTATTCCTTCTTAACAATTGTCGCAACGTATCTTTCAGCTGTTCGCTATGTTGTTTCCGGTCAGTTCGACTCTGCACTATGTATATTATTCAATATCAAACGTGTGTAATTATTAAAAACATGCTTTTATATAACAGAATATATAATTATTTTCAATGTCTTCTCAATATAAATTCGTAATATTGTTGAAGAAACATTAAATTTATTCCTATTACTAAGTTTAGAAACATTATAGTTTCGCTTAAAAATAGACATATAAATCAAACTTAAATCAAATACTCGCGTATAGTTTACACTAAGATTATTATCATTTATTATGAGTATTTACATCATCGTCATTATTCAACGATTACATTAATTTTTATGCCCAATGAATATTCATTTACAAATATTATATTAATAAACTGAGGCTCGACCGTAGTTTACTTAAGAACTAACGTACATATCGTATCTAATTAATTATACACGTACATATTTCAAATTGGATATTTTGTATACGATGATTCCTATAAGTTCCTACATACTTAATTAATGATATACCAAAAAAATATTAGAAACAAAAGTTTAACTCATATTTAAGTTTAAAAACTTATTTTTTAACTTTTTACGTAAATAAATACGTAAATAAATAAAATAAACAAATGTATATTTAGGTACGATGAAAAATTGTAAATTATTATAATATATTTTTAATAATTTTATCTGTCATAATTTTTAAACTTTAATTTAATAAATTATACCATTAATTGATAATACCTATATCTTACTTTGATGCAACGATGAAGAATTTACAAGTTATTTTATTGGAAGAATCATCTAAATTACGATATTAAATAAGAGCTAATTTTTATATTAACCTTTATAATTTAAATCATGAAACAAAAAAAATGCAAAAATCATTTCACCGAATAAAATCAATTAGTTGTAAAAGATCGCTTTATGAAAAATATACGAATAAAGTAAGAACTAATTTCAAAATTTATAGTTTATAATTCTCGTGTAGAAATTCTTACGTTGTGCGATATATCAGAATTTATAAAATTTTTGTCCACAAATCGTGAAAAACTTTAATATTTTGATTCAGAAAATGCGAAAAGCGTTGAAATTCTACTTTGCGAGTAAATGTATTTAATTTACCAAATTAAAAAATTGTATTAAAATAACATTAAAATGCGATTAAAAGCTTTATTATAAAGCATTCGAATTATAAACTATACATATGATTACTTTGAAAAGTATACGTCACGAAATAAATTACAGTTTGGAAACTAATTTTGATTTAATATTCAAATAATATAACGTCTAAATCAAAGAAAACATACTATAGCAAGATAAACAGAATGAGTGAAAGGAAGAGAGACAGATGTGTGCGTGCTTAAGCAAGAGAGGGAGGATAAGAGAAAAAGAGACGGTAAAGTCAAATCCTAAGAGGAAGCTTTGCCCCGGCGACAGCGTTATCATAGCTAACTGTTTCATCTGCATAATTATCTAGGAAAATATATAACTCAGCTGTCGACGAGACTGAGAAAGCGAGAGACAGACTTGGCCGCAGGAAAGAGCTTCGCTCGGGTGCGCACTTGTAGTCAATGCCGACGCGAACATCCTCTCCCCGTCGCTCTCTGGGAGTCATCTCTCTTTCATGGGCGCACTTTGAGCCTGTCTCTTCGAGAATGAAACCAATTACTCCATCGGTGAGTGGATGACCCTCCGGGCAAACGGCTCGACGAGGCTTCGTCGTTTCCGCTCGCGTCTGGCTCGTTTCTCTTCGGCTGAGCAACATCATCGTCATCGGGATCGGCGGTAGCTGCGGAAGCAACGCCCTGGAATCCATGTGCAAAGTGCTCGGGATCAGCTTAACCAACTATAAACTCATGTGCAATCCGTTCGTTTCACTGCATAATAGCAGTGCTTTGAGAGAAAAAATTATTACCAGCGCTTCGGTATTAAAATGCCAACCTACCTTTCACTTGATCTTTCTATCGCTTCCTGCGTATTTTTAACGATCGACGAATGTATGCTTTTTAAGTTTAGTTCTACGTATTATACGTATTATATTACATATTACCTCACCTTTTCGACGAATTACGGCATAATTAAACTAAATTCCGATTCCGACACTTTCTAATCGAGCACCAACTTTGTCGTTTTTTGAAAAAGAATTCGGTTTAATTTTCAGATGTAACTCTGAGCCAGCAACTTCTAATTGACTTTTTAAAATCCCGCATAATGATATCAGAGACGGAACGGACATTGGTTTTGAAAATTGCGTTTTGATAAAATTCTCCTTTCGAATTTAATAATTTTAACTGGAAAAAGTTAATATCTTGAAGAAATAATGAAAATAGATATCGCAGATTAAAAGTACACTATTTAAATCTTCGTTTTATTAACACATTTTTTTTAATTTATCGATCACATTTCAAAGAAAATAATATGCAATTTCGATAAATTGTTAAAATAATTTACATATTTTCGATAAATTATTAAACATTGAACGAATTTTTAATTAAATCTTCTAATACAAATAAATATATATATATACATATTATTTGTTTTTATATTCTATATATTTAAGATAAGAATAAGAAATCGTTAATATTTATTTGTATATTCATTTACGAAATAAAATACAATTGATTTAAATTTCAATTATTTTCTCTCTTTTGAAAAACTAAATATTAAATATCTTATGTCGATATTATGAATTTTAATATCGAACGGTAAATGAATTGCATCGAAAAAAAATGTTGTTTTAATTTATAATTTACAATATACAAGCATCGATCGTTGAAAAAAACGTAATTCGACTAAGAACGCGTCAAATTCGAATGTACGGGTCAATGTATTTACGGGCTTTACCTAAATTAATTTTCGGAAATACAAGAAAATACTCGAATATATATCGAAATCCCTCTAAATTTCATACATATGTATATATAAGCGAATAAGGAAGGACCAAAAGATAGACGAGAAGGAACTCGAAGGACTAAAGCGTATAGCAAGAATCGGGGGAGTTAGTAGCATCCCTGAGGAAGATACGGGGAAGAGACGGTATATAGTTAAAGTGCAGCCCTAAGGAACTCTGTCTCTCTCTCTCTCTCTCTCTCTCTTTGACTCTTACGAAAAGGACACTAGTATGCTCGAGGGAAGGTTTTGAGTAAAGGGTATGGTACGATTGAACGCTTCTTGATATAGTTAGCTAAGACGCGACAAGCGCATTAGTTAATTAACGGCGAGCATCCTTGCGTAAGATAACTTTTTAGTAAATACGTCAAATATAATATTAATATAATTGGTGCTTGTATTTAATTTAAATTTACGTTAAGATTCACATTTTGCGTTTTATAACGAGGTATCAATTCGCAAGAGGAATACAGTTTTTGAAATAATAATATTTGACTTACTAATTCATAACTTTCCAAACAAACCAAATAGCCATTTTAATCATAGTCGAAAGAACGTATTCGGAAAGAGATCGCGTACCTGTTTAAATGACACGAGAGTCTATTTGAAATATAGCGTCCGAAACAAAAACGAATAATTGTTTTAAAGTCAAAGGTGCATCGAACTGTTATACATTTCTGGTCTCTCGATAAATCATTTTATAAAACTATATACTTTAGTAATGAAAATAAATAATATTTCTATTTCAAGTGCGTATAATATTATAGAACGTTTAATCAATTCAATAAAACAAATAACAACTTAATTTTGCAAAAACGAAGGTTATTTTTATCTTCGTTATTCTCTATTGTATGCATCACGGAAAACAATATTAGTTGCTGAAGGTTAAAAGCAAATTTTGCTTATCGATATATTCCAAAAGCTTATAATAAGTAAGTATTCGAACGACAAAATTTATAATACGTAAATAATACTTTGGATGCTTTTTCGTAGTTACGTCAAGAATAAAATTTCTAAAATGTTCGAATAAATATTTTTTATCCTAAAACTTTGTAGTTCGATACTAAAACTAATATCAGTTGATCGTATTCTAAAATAATTTCCAAACTTTCGAATTAAGAGTAGCCGTGAAAAAGACATCGCACAAGGCAGTAAACGCGAAAAAAATTTAAATTGCGATAACTCCGTTACGAAGAGTAAAGAAAGAACGAATGTAACAAAATATAATTCTCGTTTCCCTTCTCTTTGCGTAATATAATTACGCTCTCCTGAACAGAAACATAATGTGAAAGTTTATGCGCATAATTTTTTTTCATTTGTTTTTTTTAAGACTAACGTAAGGTTGAAAATTTCATCCACGTACCAGTAGATCATGTACACCTTTTTTAGGTCAACTCACTTTAATGAAAAAAAAACTCCGTCCGACGTTGTTTCCGTATCCATTGAACGAGTCGAGTGCTTCTGTGCACGAAGATCGAGTTGTCTAAGTATATAAATATTGTTCGCGCGTTACGTCATTTTTATAAATTAAATGATTTTAAAAGTTCCTTTAGCTTTGACATTTGGAAAATATAATAAATCGATACATTTTTTGCTTCGTAGTATCCAAGGTTATCGATTCGGTTTTTAAATCACGATAATTCTGTTCCGATCTGTTCCAAATTTTTTTTCAAAGGTATAAATTATAGATGCGTATTCTATAATAGTTTCAAATTTCAATGATCATCCGTAAATAATAATATCGCGAATAATAGAAAAATTTAAAATAATTTTTTTTACTAATTAGCTCGTAAATCGAACGTTCGATAATTTCGATCGAATACGCTCGTAACATAAATTTTGCAAAAAACGCGAATCCGTGGCAGTGTTATTTAAAAAGTAACAGCGACGCTTATTCGTCCCATGGAGCGTTTTTCGAATATTTTTATCAAAATCTAGGTAGGCAGCGATCGGTACAAGTAAAGTGCATAGAAAGAAAAGTAATTACGAAATTCTTCGTTATTGGATATCGTACCTTAGAAAAAATGCAAGGAATCGCTCGAGCCAACAATTTTCCCGAGGAATACTCGATAACGGTATCGCATTTCGAGAATTCCGGAACGAATACTTTTTGTATGGGCTGCAGCACCGAAGAAAGAAAGAGAGCCAAAGCCAAAGAAGATTCACAGCTGTAAGGGCCGCCATCCATTTGTATTATTGCACGCATCATCCATAACGCCGACACGGATACACAGCGACTCTTAACACCCCTCCGAACCAAGGCCATTTTTCTATAAATCCGAGGCGCGTGCAAGTTTTTCCCGATGTGGTTTCGACTTGGTCGACTTGGATATCACCTTCCACGAGGGATTATCGCGGTCGTTATTTTTGGGCAGACTCGCGAGGAGGCGAGGAACAAAAAACAACCTACCCCCGATTTCCCCCGCGACCTCCCCGCGACCTCCCCGCGACCTCCTCTTTCACCGCGGTAATGACTGCCGCTGCGAGTGGCATTTCCGAGAAGGAGCCTGAAAGACATTGTCGCCCCCGAGGTGCGAGGAGCAGCGACGCACGCGGGAAGAAAAGCGACAAAGTCTCGCCTCGGTGACGTTGCCGTTCTACGATTTGAAATGCGGATGAAAGAAGGAAGCGAAAGAGAGCGAAAGAGAGCGAAAGAAAGGGAGAAAGGGAAAAAGACGAAGATGGAATCTTGAAAGGGGAAAAACGCGAGGGTGAAGTCGAGCGAAAGGAGAAGGCTGTAGCCGAGAAAACTTGCCGAGCTGCTGCTACCGAGCGATAAGCCTCTTTCTGGGCTCGGCGTTTTCCGCTTGATACGTTCGTATAACTCAACTACCCGAACCGATATCACTGCTCCTCCTATCCTCGGCCGTTAATTCAAGCCTTTTGCTGAAAAGCCCCCCTGTTCCACTTTTTCCCTGTCGAAGCTGGTTCCCGCTCCCTCGCCAGGACACCGAGAGGAGCCTTAACCGTCCTCCTCCTTCCACCTCCTTCCACCTCCTTTCCAGCGACGATCGAATCGCATCCTGACGAATCGCTGGCTCGGAAACCGATGTCCACCGGGGATCACCCTCGGGATTCTAGTAATTGGATGGAATTACCGAGTGCCACTCGCGTGCTTTCTTCCTCTTTGTATCTCGGATGGTTTTTTGGTGAACCGGAGGAGAAAAGAGCGGCTACCGATTCACCGGATCCGTTCCTACAATTTCCGATAGTTTTCGAACGTATTCGTTTACGTATGTATGCCTTTGCTCGCGTTTGAAACGGCGGAGGACCGATTTAAGTATTTCACCCAAATTTGTGAAACGTACGTTCGTGTTTTCGACTTTACGATTCGTAATCTTTGGTCGGATGAATACGTTGTTTGGATACACTTGAATGAATTCGGTAATAAAACCAGTATTTTGTAACGCCTTGATTATCTAGAAAAAAAAAAATTCGAGGAAGAACTTGGAGAGTTGAAATTAGGAGTGAATTGATGCACTGCTCGTGTTCTTAAATAAAAAAAATTCATATACGACGGAAATTCGTGTATGCCTTAAGTATGTAGCTTAATTTTTCATGCGCGTTCTACATAAGCGCGAACGTAAATTATATAAAATTTTTATCGTTCCCTCGGGGTTTGTTGACATATTTTTCAGGAGATAAGTTACTTCCCTAAATTTATTATGTCAACCTCTCGCAAAATTTAATTTTGCTGACATAATATTTTTTATATTTACGTAACGAAAACAAAAATAAGCTTTAAAATACGTAGAATATTTAATAATCTAATCTTTCGATTCATAATTAACTGCGCTAGAAAATTAGTTTAACGAACAAATTTTGAAATATATTTTACGAGTGCAATACAATACGCAATGTGAAAATTTACAATAATATTTAAAATTTTAAGGAGAATTTATATTTAACCGAAATATAAAATATTTTTATAAATTAAAATAATTTGCTCGACAAATATTATAACTATGTTTTTTTAAAAAATTCACAATTTTAAACATTATTTTTTAAATTTCGGACAATAAAATATTTTGTGTAAATTAATTAAAATACTTTGCACAAATCTAAATAAAATGTATCGAATAAAAAATTGTACGCGTTGTCGCGTATTTAATATTTTTATTCGTCGTTTGTAAAACTTTGAGACAAAGATCGAAAAAGAAGCACCTTAAATAAATATAAAAAATTAAAGTACTACAGGAATCGTTTATAACGGATATCGAATCGATCTTTCATGATATATTTCAATATCGATGCTAGTTTCATTCGAACTTTACAACTGTATTCGTACAAGCTAAATATCTAGCGTTCGATCGTTAATATTTAATATAGTTCAATTTAAAGTACATTTATTGCCGAATCGGATGAAATTAAACGGGATCAAATCGGAGATACCGAATAGAATTTTTGAAACTATTTATCTACCCGTACGCTACAATTGTTAAGAGAAACGATTTTCTATTACTACTATTTTCTATTTTCTACTACTCGAACACGCGAATTATGATAAAAAAACAACCGCGAATCAACGCTCATATTTATTGGACGTCCCGTTTTCAAATTAAAACTCAAATTGAAATTCGCGTATTTATAAAAATATTTGGAACGTTACAGGCGAGCCATTATCGGATACGAGTATCGATAGAGAGCAGAGTGGAGAGAGCAGCGAGGAGAGAGCAGAGATGAGAGAGCAGAGAGGAGAGAGCAGAGATCGGTCGAACAACGACTAACGAATTCTCTATAATCGATGTAATCCCGAAGTTTACGCGTCTCCCTTTACCTTATTTTGATGAATTTTAGCCGAGCCCCTATCAAGCAAATATATTTGGATCGAGTGGCATTATTGATTCGGCTCATTGATATCCAGCAACTCCATCTCTGTCTATTCTCGGGAACGCGACGGCATTCATTGGATGAAATTGTCAATGACGTAGAAGCGACGTTGGCCGGGGGATTTACCTGTTCATGATCAGGCATCCCGTTTGATGGATTGGGCGCGTGGAAAGGCTCATCGCTATAGACTATTCGCTATAGACTACTCGAAGCAGTTCGCCCCGGTATTTACGTAAAGCCCATCTACATACAGTCAAACATATTGAACCTCGTCAAATGGCCTGAAGCACGCGCGCGCGAAACTCCTAAATATTCAAGGAGGTAACGAACCAAAATTCGTTTGCATTTCCCGGGTCTCTTCATCCGGAGCGACGTTAGTCGACTCTTCGGATACTCGAATCATCGAGCTCTCCGGCTTATTAACCCAATGCATATCGAGTACCGACGCCTCCAACGCGCGTCGCTTCACGCGCGAACAAAGTTACGAGACGCATCTTATCCAGGGACCGACCAATTTAATTATCGATTCCGTTCCCTCGGCTACCTTTCAAAAATATCCAAACGTCCAAATTTTGACTCCTTCGAGGCGCTCCTTCGAAATTATAACCTGCGTCGCGATTTCGTTTACTTGGAGGTAACGAGGTAACGATAACCGAAACGGAGATCGAATAACCGATGAGGGAGATTATTTTAATAAAACCCGGTGTTGAAACGTTCCGAAACGTTCTTTCCTTGTAAGTAAACGAAGCTTTTACGCCCCGGTGCTTTTGTACGTAAATATCGCTTAGCGCGTATTTCCGTTGCTACCGAAAGTAGCGCGAGGAAAAAATTGAGCTTCGCGAGCGAAAATGGAGAAGACAAAGTACCTCGAGTACGTCTTTCGGAGTCGGCAGTACTCGTCGTTGCGAACTTTAATTCTCTCGCGACAACTCGAATATCACCGTACATTCGTCTTAGGCGAAACCCTCGTCAAGATACACCGACGTTTTCATCCCTTCAAGGGGCTGCAGTTCTCTCGCGCTCTCTCGCGCTCTCTCGCGCTCTCTCAGACTCTATATTTTGCTCCGATCCGGCGTTGAATGAACGCCGAACGTCGGTCGATATAACTCACCTCGCTAGACGCAACGTCCACGAATGCGTTGAAGACGTTCCGAAAGATGTTTGCTTTTGTAATATCGTAGGCGACGGTACCATTGAAAATATCCGTCGTGCGTACGAGTATTTTGATTTCGTTTGTACACGAATTTTATTTGTATTACTCGTTTCGTTCGAACGCTGAGTTTATCTCGAGTCAAAATTTCTAATTATCGTAAAATTAAAATTCTCGATATCGCGTTTCTACACCTATTTTAATTTATAAACTAACGTTGATATTTAAAAAGATTCTACGAAAGAGCGCGAATCCGATATATTTATCCATAACACAAATTATTTCCATGGAACGAGAAATTTCGTAATATCTCTAATTTTATGCAAAAAAAATTATTAGTTTTACCATCTTTTACTATTGTTTACCGGTCGAGATAAATTTCTTTTGCATTATCGCGGCACTCGTCAAAATATAAGAAAGTTGCCAACGTTTTAAAAATCTAGTAAAAATAGGCGCGTTACAAAACCATCGAAAGCCCCGGCTTTAAATGAAAAATGCATTTTTTTAGCGTCTCTTTTGGCATAATAAATCAAAGGATATAAAACAAGTTGAAGTGGATAACTAGCCTTGAAAAAAATAAAGAGAAGCAGAAAAAATACGCGAGTTATAAAAACAGTCCCTCGAGCGCTTTTCGTCTCGGTGCAATACGTAAACATTAAAGCTCGAAGCTCGAGCTTGAAAACCATTTTCTTTTGAGTTTTCGTCGATTGCTTGTTAGTAAGGGCTCGGCTTTTTAAAATAAAACAAATATGGATTAATTTAAAAACAGAAACCTGCTTTCTCAAAGGTGATTTTTCGCCTCTCGGTCTATAGAAAGTTGTCGAAAGCTCGAGTACCGACGCTATTTTTACGTCGATCTTTTGATCGTTTAGTTTAAATAACGTTAAAAATGATTAAAATACTTACATCGAATTACCTCTGCTTTTGCCTCTATTCGTCACATCGAATTTACACTTTTACTCGATTTTACCAATTTATTTAAAATGTTATAATTTTATATAAATTTCCGCGAAGAATCCTCGGCATCGATTCGAATCGAAGAATCGGATTTGAAAATTAGGATTGCCTCGACGGACAAAGTCTTCTCTTTTACACTGTCATTTTCGATCCGTTCTCGTTCTGTCTTCCTCTCTCACGTGCTTACACACGCTCACCCCGCACTCCGTCGATCGCACGCTTACTCTTTAGCTAGATAGAGAAAGAGAAAAAGGCAAAAACGGAAAAAGAAAAATTCCGAGCGAGGAAGCGAATGGAGAAGGGAAAAGTGAATTTCGATAACCGAGTGAAGTACCGAGCTGAGTCGATCGACATCGTGGGCTTTTTATTCACTTACAGAGGCATTAGTTCCGTAATTCAATTATACAAGATGAGAGACAGAGAACTCACGAGGGAGTGGCATGACGCAGTAACGTACTCGTGTGTGTGCCTCTCCGTGTATATGTGTATTTACGTATGTGCTATATCACATTAAATAAGGACGAATAAATTAAAAGTCACTGTAACGTTAAAAGAATTATACTTTTAAATTAGTCAACAAATTTTCTAAATTAAAAAATTTATCACTTTGTCGATAATTATAAAAATTTTTATAATTTAGAATGTTGGAAGGTAACTTTTTACTTGATTTTCCGAGGCTTCGTTATCCTATCGAAAGTTCCAGAATTCGTTTAATTTATAAATAAAATACGAACCTATTCGCTATAAATTTTTATAAATTTGCATCGCCATAATTTCGATGAAATTTTTGTTTAATACCCCGAATTAAAATTCGTGTAGTTGAGTTTTCTTATTTTATTGTATCATAGTATTACATTGTACAAAATATAAAGAATAACAATTAAATGCGTGAATAGGAAATAAATAACTCGGTCTAATGCAAAATCTGAAAATAAATAGTTCATAATGAGCGAATTCGTATGGCTATCAAGCTCGAATAAGTTACGAAAATTCATATAAAATTCCCGTTAAAACGTTACGCGCTTATAAAATAAGAACTTTTGTTAAAAAAATATATCGTTAAAATATTATACGATGATGAACGAAAGGTTATTTAACAAACATTTCTGTATTATTTTAAATAAATAGTTTTTAGACTACTATTTTCATTATAAATTCTTTAAATGTAAATTTGGTTGCTTTTAATTTAAAATGTATTTTAATAGAAGAGTTAATATAGTTAAAATACAGAGCTAATCATCTACATATTGCACCTTCTGTAAATAATGTGAATAAAAATGTTTTTAAAAAAGCAGTGAAACAAGTTTTGAGGATATTACTATTGATACAATGTATTATAAAAACAAACTTTGTAAAAATAAAACATTAAATTATATAGATTATAATTAAAATGATACTCCTTAAAAATTTTGATACTACATAAAATAAGCTATTCTCTAATATTAATTTATATATTTCGTTCAAAAATGTCTTCGATTCGCTATATAATGATCATCTTAAATAAATAATTAATATGAAGACACCATTCAATTATTTTTATTATTCAAATTATTACGCTATATAATGATAAATTGTCAGTGTATGTACAATACTTACTATTAATATAATGTCTGCTTATCATAGTTACTTTTTCTATTCAAAAACTTAAAAAAAAAAATACGTATTGCAATTTATAGTCGTTGTCTTCTATGAATTTCTTATTAGTCAGAAACATTTCATATAACTTTAATTTATCCATATAATTTTCTACGAGTATAATTTTTTTTTATATACATAAGACTATAAGTAGTTCTTATAGGCTCATTTTTTCTATGAAATTAAATCAATTATATATGCAACTAACATGAATATTAATAAACTACTTTGTAAATGTTTAATCATATCGAGTGCTAGTATAATTTTTTTTAAAAGCATTACATTTTTTAAATTATAATTACCAAATATGCAAAATATTTTATTTTTGATCCTATAATTCATATTTTTGTAAACAATTAAAATATTAATTATATTTATAGACTGGCATTTTTTCTTAAAATTAAAAATTATATATTTAATAACAAACTTTAATTTATAATAATATTAGTATTTAACTTTTCCAATTTAGGTAAATGAATAAGATATTATTAGTATTGTACATATATATATATATATATATATATATATACATATCGTATTCATTTAATTATTAAATTTTCTCTACATAATGTTTATAATATTTCAATAAATTAAACGTATTTATATTGAAAAGGTATTTAAGATCTAATTCAACTATTAGATGGACGTATTAAATTTATGTATACACTGAAAAGTATTCGCATACTTATATCCTGAAGTTGTATAGAAAAAACAATAATAAGATGCATAATTGAAGAAATTTTTACCAGCGTAAAAATGACGTTATTCTTTTAATTATAACGTTCGAAAATATCATCTATACTCAATAACTTAAAATATATATATATTTTTTTAATTGAAATTCTCGTAAACTATATTTCATTAACCTTGTATCTCGATCGTATCAACCAAAAAGAAATAAATGTTTCTTTTTACTGCAAAAATTGATGAAATAATATCACTCTTATTTCGTAATATTTGTACGACATTTACGTTTATTATATTTAAAACAAAAGTTAATAATTTCTGTAAAGATACGAATAAGAAAAAAGAAAAAAGAAAAATAATACAATAATTTAGCAAACTGTTCTTTTAAAGCAGCTGAAATGTAACAATGTACACATGTTTTCGACAAAATCTTAGTGTAATCAATGAAAAAAGACAACGCACATTTTCCGTTTAACGATCCACTTCTTAAAAGTTCTAAATAATAAAGCGTCTCAACGGTACACATACCCGAGAAGAAATTTCAAGTAAAAATACGGATAAAATTGCAAATAAACGAAACGAGTACAATAAAGAAAAAGAGGAAAAAATCAGTAAAAACGAAAGTATATATACTCGCGTGAAGGAACTTCTATCCCGTCGTAGCGTTACTACTTATGCGCGGAGAATAGGGTGTACAAGCACATAGAGAGAGAAAAACAGAAAGGAAAATAAGAGCGAGACGGAGAGAGAACTGGTAATACTATCGGTGTTCCATCGTCATCTGCAGCTATCGTTTGTGTCTCCGCGGTTACGTTCAACTTGTATACACACCTTGTATACACTTGCTCGAACACTTCGGTAGATTGTACGTCTCGAAAATGTTCGACCCTTCTTTGGTAAGCTTTCGCACGAGCGTAAAGAAGAATTAACAATGCTTTCCAAATACACGACCGAACGTTACAGATACTTTAAAAGAAATAATATGCTTTTTGTCTTTCTACGTTTGCGATTACGGATCGAAACCTACGATTTTATATAGTTACCGTTATTGCCGATACGTATAGACGACAAATATACAACGTCCATTCGAATATATTTTTAAATTATAATACCATTGTGTTACGATGCGCTAGTTTATTTTTAAAGTAACGACGTTTTATAAAAAGTTTAATCCGGCATTCGATCGCGATTCCAAGGGATTATTTTTTCATATTGTTCTCTTAATAACGAATTTTAATAGTGTAAAAATATCGATTTTATAACAAATTATATTTTGTAGTTTATATATTTCATTATTGAATAACGCTTATTCAATTATAATACAAATCTACGGCACTTAGGTATTATCGATGAGATTCGCGCGGTACGAACGAATGAAATGTTTATTGAAATGTATCGTATCGATCGTGTGATTTTTATCGTATACCAACGAATAAATATCGTATACGTAGCTGAAACTAAAAATAAGCTACTTATCGATCGATACGATAATGTTGAAATAAGCGACGTATCTAACTATATTCGTACGTCCGAGATCAATCGATAAATCAAGTGCATCAATGCAATAAGTTGAAAAGTTAAATTTCTTTTACGTAAGCATATTTTGAATTCGCGTGTGAAGCCAAGTTACAGGACGCGACCTCTTTTACTTCCATGTACAATGTATTGGTTGTCGCGAGGCTGCCGATTAACTTTCGAGCAACGTAGAAAAGTGTACCTTGATAAAGCAGAAAATACATTTACATTCCGTTAAATGGTAAAAAACCGCATCCGCGTTTATTTGTACTAAAAATAGAAGCCTCATCTTTTCGCATCGATAGCCGGTGTTTCACTAATAATACGCTTTTGTGTACGTACGTTTCCTATTGTACGCCTATCCTATTATATATGTATACATATAAATATGTATTACGTGTAAAAAAAATAGAACAAAAGTTCGAAATGCCGGGATTTAATAATATAAATGTGTTGATAAACGTAACTGTGCCAAGTTGAGAAATAAGGGTAAAATGAATATCGATATTTTGCGAACAAAGTAATTACAAAAGATCATTTTCCAGAGCGAAGAATCGTCTGAAATTTTCTTACCCTCCCGAAGAACGAAAGTTCGTTGGGAATCCAACTACTTACTCTTAACCAATGACATTCAACACCCCATCCACTTATTCAAAATTTACGCGAGCCCATTTTGGAAAATAAAAGCACCGACGAAGACGAGCCGCAGACCTTAAGAATCCCGGTAATTGCCATCCTCGCACCTTTTCGCTCGTAATAGCCGCAACAGCCTTACGAGAATCCATGGGAAATCGGCTCATCCCGTTTAATGCACACGGACCTCGGGGTCGTCATTGAAATCCCGTAGCGGAGTATTAATTTTTCCCCGCGGTGCTAAAGGTAGTACAGCGAGCCGAGAAATGGAAAGGCTTTTCCTCCCTGCTTTCATGGGCTTTTTGCCGCCTTTATGGGGCTGTCGCCTATGTTTTGAATATACAAGAATACGTTCCTGTGCGGCTTTAACGCGACTATACGCGTCTACGCGTTTCCAAGGCGAGAAACCAAGGAATGGTTCTTACGTTTACCTATACTCGCGCTTTTTCACACTTCTTCAATTTTCACTTTTCGAGAGAGCTCAAATTTTATCGAGACTGGTTTATTGCGAGCTTTGTCTTTTACTACTTTTCTACGCGCTTATCGACCTGTTTCCTGCATTCCCTTCTTTTAAGCCGCATCGAATCAAAAAGGTAAATATTCGAGTTTTTTTGTATTTTCTGCAACTAGCGTTAAACGACGATTAGAAATAGAATAACGTCGAATGAAATATACGCCGTAACGAAGGAACCGTTGCCATCGAACTCCTACGAAAGGCGAATACTACGTTTCTTATTTCTCGAGTAGTTTGATCCGAACGTTTCGATTGTACATTTTAGCGCTTCGTTATTTTAAATTTATGCTTTATAAAAAGGTCTTCCGAACAACGGTTCTAAAATATACAGAATTAATTAGAATTCTTTTATATTCCAAGCGTTTATAAAAGAAAATGTATTTTTTGTACGCGACGAAAACTTTCTCCAACCAACTATTTTATCGAATATTTATATTGCGTTCTAATTAACGACTCTCTTAATTGGCTTTGCTTCGAATCGATACGTTATCGGCGTAGTTTTCAAACGAAAAATCGAAAAGCGCATCCGAAAACGATCGATCGTACCGGATGTTCTCTCTCACTATTCGTTGTAATACACTTTTTATAAAAACAGTAAGGGTAACAGTAACGATAGCGACGACGGTGATGATGATGATGATGATGATGATAATAATAATAATAATAATAATAACAACAACAATAATGAGGATGATGATAATGATTGTAATAATAATAAGCACTTAGCTCGTTTTCCACGTGGCCGTATCTCGCGTAAGCCACTATATTACACTTGGTGGCGATCTCCGGATCTCGGGCGAGGAGTAAATTGGTCATCCGGGACTGGCTATCGTGGAAACGGGAAAGACCATATGCGCAAATGCAATCGCACTCGTGGGCACAATGAAGTTTACTTTTCTCGCGCGAAAATAGTCCGGGGACTCTTGTTTCTTTCGCGTTCTTGAGTTTCTTGGGTACCTTCGTTTTCACCCGCGTTTCAAACCACCGTTTCAAACCTCCGTTTCAACCTTCGCTTTCGACTCGTAATTCGAACTTTCGGTGGACGAGAATTCGATTCGCTCGTAGATTTAGACGAGCCTTCGAACCTTCGGTTTACTACCTTACTTTCGAATTTCGTGCGAGTGGTAATTTACTCGAGCCATTATTTTCGGAGCGAGATGCAACTTCTTACGAAGTCCTAAATATTATTACTTTAAATTTATGTATCGCGATACGACTGAATAATCGTGATACGCTTTTTTTTATATTTCGATATAATTTGAAATTTCGGATCATCAAAGATTAATTTACATATTGAAAAAATGACTTCGAGTTTGCGTTTGAGCCATAGTTTACATATTTTATAGGATTTTTTAAACGCGTGCTTAATTAAAGCAGCAAATATATAACTAATCAGAAAAAATAATCTACATATGCAGATACGTTAAATATTGTTTCATGAAAACATTTCAAAATTTAAACGTAATAACAGATTTTTATTTTTTGTACGCAAACTTTACCGTAGAAAGAAGAAAAATAATATGTGAAAAAGTGAACATTTTCTATTCATGAGTATATTTTGAATATATTCGCAATAACATGGAGGTAGAAGTTTCAATATTTTTTATAATATTTTTTTCGAGTTATTTCTAATTTATAAAAAGTTATACTATTACTACATATAATTTTTACTATGTTAACGGAATATATTCAAATTTTTTATTATATAACTATTTTATTTACAAAAGTTGTTCGAAACTTTCGTGCATTACATTTTTATAATAATTACAAAATTTCCGAAAAGTTAGAAATTGAAATAAATTACAATGAATAATTGAGATACAAACAAAGTATTTGTAATTTTTCTGGAAAGTTGAAGCATGGATAAATTATATAAGCTAATAAGTTTACGTTTACGAAATAATTGGGTATATAATAATGGAAAATACGATTATTTGTTAAACAAAACTTTGTTTTATCAGTATCGATATCCACTTAATTGTTCACCCATTAAATATTACTTCTAATTACGTGAAATACCACTAAATTTTAGAATATTTATTCAAATTTGTGAAGGGATTCAAATTTTTAACTATTCGTTATATTTAAAAAATCGTAATATCTATTAAAAAATAAAAAATCTCTAATTTTATCGAATAAATACGTTCTAATATTATTCCAATAATTTTTTATATTCAAACTAAATTATTTTAAAATAAATTTAAATTACCGTTATACCAGCACCAGATCTTAAATACACTCTATTTTTTACTTAAACTATAGATTACAATATTTTAATTTAAGGATAAGTTAAAATTTTTCAAAATTTAAGATATATAATTATAGCTATTTTTATTTTATTATTTAATGCATTCAATTCAGATAAAATTATTGAATAACACAGATTTTTTTTAGAAAATATATTTTCATACAAATTTTACCGGTTCAAAAAGAATCCTATTTTAAGTTAACATTTTTTCCAATGCTAAAACTATTAAACAAATATTTATTGCTTATATTTAATTTTAATCTAAAGAAATCTATTTGTTTTCATTTTTTAGAATTTAAAGATTCTTAGATTTTTTTATAATAAAATTTTTTATATATTGCGTACTACGAAATTGTTATAGTTATGCTATGTAATATATCCAATAAAGTTTTATTTATATTTTATAGTATGCGTTTAATTTGAATATTTGATATAAGTGCTTATATGAAAAGCATATTTGTCTACGTTTCTAAAACTTTTAGATTAAAAATAAAGCAATTTCAATTTTATTTTTTTTATTTTATTGCAACTAAGTATTAACTATAAAATGAATTGTATCATATTTTTCATATTAGAAATAAAACATTAACTGCAATAGTTTTAAAAATATAGTTTTTTGAAAGAGTAATTTTAGCTTTTAATTATAAATTATCTTAAAGTATTTAAACATCGTATTAAAAAACTTCATTTAAAGTTCATTATGCAATTATTACATAATATTTAACGACTTCTTATATCGAAATAAATAAAATATACAAATATTAAAAAAATGAAAGTACTTAAAACTAAATATTATTTACATCCAATAAATCCCTGATTAATTATTATTCGCATATCTTCTATACCAAAGGTAACCCCCGAGAAATCAAGTGCTCGTTGAAGTTTCAATAATAAACTTGTTAATGTCTGTGTCGATCAACTCAATTGCCAAAGATTCTCCAGTAATGCATAATCAAGTAAATTGCGCATAACTAACGACAACAATGTACAACATGGATAGCTTAATTCTTAATGAAAATTTCGAAGTACAAGAGACAAAAAAAGGATAATCACGCGTTAAGCTTTTGACAAACCGCAACGCATTATAAATATTGATGTAGAAATAAAGATTCGTCGACTGTGAATATTCATTTTTGAAGCTTTTAATCAAATAACTGTGTGTATCGATATTTAATTATCACAGAATCAAGAGCTGTTAAAAGTTACCGTTATACCAGAATTGGCCTCTAAAGTATTTATAATCACGATATTTCAATTTAAGGATTATTGCTAGACGTATATCATACGTAGCTACAACAAACGACATTTTATCGATAAAGTTTACATATGATTTTTCACGTATAATAATATTTAGACCGTCATCGTTTCATAAATTTTTTTTTAATTTAAAGCTAAAATCTTTATAGTAAAAGTAAGAGTGTGATAAAAAACTTTTTCGACAAATATAATTTAAAAAATCAGATATTACGAATAAAAAATTGTTAACAACGATTAATATTTAAACATCGGAAGTCTTATATCCATAAATTTACAAAATTGCGTATTTAACTTTTCATTAATCGTAAATCTAATTTGGGATCATATTATAATTATCCTTCTACTCGATCTTTTTGCAACATCAATACCATAAAAATTGTCGCTACAACGAAGAAGACGGGAAAAATGTGCACACGTCAATTATAAAAAATAAATTTCAAATCGATCGAACGATAAATCCGTTAAAATTCTGATTTGGTCTCTCAAAGAAAATATCATCGTTCGATCTTTCGAGCGATCGAGAAATCTCGCTCGATAAACGCGCGGTATGACTCGTACACGGCAATGGAAAAAATATTGGAGGAGCAACGAGTAATTTTTCGGACAATTCGGTATTTACGTGGATAAAATGAAAAAGTAACAAAACAGAGAACGAAGCAAAAAAGAAAGCCTAGTAAAACGCGCGAAACGTCGGGGAAAAGGACCAGTGAACTTGCAACAAAAGCTTCCTTTTTTTCGGGCGCGACTCGATTTTTCCAATCAGCGAAGCCTCGCACTCGGACTTTGGGACACGTGGACAGTTGTATGGGTGTCGGTTCTAGGCGTGCACGAACCAACAAAGCCACGCCGATCCGTAATTCCGTAATTCCGTCTGCTTCTCGTGGCGCTCCTTCCTCGGCTTCTCCCGTCCTTTTTCCGAGGGGATGTGCGCAATCGAGAAGCTGCTTTACCCTGGCTTTATATCGCAGCCGGAGATACTCCCGTTGTAACAAAGTGCAGCGATTCGCCTTTTTTTTTTTTACTACGTGGCTGTGAAAAATTTTGTTGGTTCGATCGAGCTGATACAGCTTTTTCTACAACCTATCGACCCGTCTATACGTGTACTAAATTTACGTGTATATTATTTAAGTGAAAGCGATTCTATCCGAGCATCTGTAATCAAATTTCGAACGTCCTTTGTAGCGAAAAAATACCGTCGCTCGAATGCTACCTGCAACTTTTTAATTTATACAAACGTCATTTCCGAAATGTATATTCGTTAAATTTATGCATAATCGAGCTTCGAATTGATTATTAATGATTTTTTTGCGAAGAAAATGATAGAAATATAATAATCTTTGTCTCCTGCTGAATAATAATTTTATTTAACCTCTATATTCTTTCGCGTGAATAATTAATTCTACTAGTTAATTCATTTTAATATCCCGATAATATATATTCAATTTATTTGCGCTCGTTTTTTTTGCAATTATAGTCTGGTGTATAGACATTGATATCTAACCTACGATATACGCAACGATCGATGATAAATACATAAATTTATTTGACTAATTTTTGATGCGTTAAAAATTATATTATATTAGTCTATCCCTTAAAAAATATATATTTAAGAAATCGAAAATCTTAAATAAACGCTTTTGCGTACATAAAAAATGATTCAAATATTAAAATTTAAAATAATATCGAGTTTATGTGCGTTTAAAACATGTAATGTAATTTAATTTGATTCTTCACTTAAAATCTATATTAATATATTTGAGAATAATATTAAAAATAAGGATTAAAAAAACATTTAGTTTCTTTCGTTTGAAGATAACTATAAAATTTAAATTCACTCGTTCAAAGACATTTATAAATCAACTTTTACTCGATTCTGATCGATTATGTGAAAATTCATTTATAATTATAGTCATTTTACCGGATATCGATATTTCAATTAAAAGAATTATATTATTTATTTCTTCAAATTTATTTATATCGCATATTTGATACGTTACGAGCTATTAATTAAGATTTCTGTATAGAATATTACGAATCAATATTATTTATTCCAATAAATAACAATTTTTTTTTTTATTTCAGGTAAGCTATTCCATCGGTTTAAACTGCTCAAAATAATTAAAAGAAAACACCTAACAGGTATTTAATCCTTTGCAACGTTTTTCCGAGAGTTTGTTATGAACTCTTAAAGGATATTATTACAGTATTTTTACAACCCTTAAAATTATAAATAACGTTTAACGATATTACCAAATTTAATTAAACAATATTATCGGTACATTATATTTTAATAAAAGTTTTTACTCAATGATAAAAAAATGTTGAGTTTTTATTTTTATTTTTAGGTATATTTAAGTGCAAAGATCAATCCAACGAAAATATTCAAAAAGATTTCTAATTAATATTACGATTCATTCCAACAATATTTATTAAAGATAGTGAGTTTTGAAAATATTACGTTCACTTCGTAACGAACAATAGAAAATAAAATTTGAAAAGCAGGACAAAATTTGAATAACTTGGTACGATCGAAGCTTCTGCGTTCAAATCGATGGATCGACGCAGATTCTTGTAGACTTCTATAAGTATGTTTATATATAAATTAAAAATATATTTATGTTAAATACATAGATTAAAAAAAAGTGTGTACTTAGGTTTACAATAGAGAATTCTTAAACTTCGATATCCTCGGTGTGATTTATACTCGTAGAGATACTTTTAGAAAAATAAAGTAATTCTTTATAATATATTTAGAATTTCATTCGGTAAGGATGAACGTGACGAACCGTATTTTTCTTATTTATATTAAAAATTGTTCGTTCGAATAAAAATTTGCAGCTCGACCAAACAAGCAGGTAAAACGTAACTCGGTCCTTTTGAAATCGAATCCGTTAGCGTAAAAGCGAACTAAACTGGCTGAAAATACCCCATTACAAAATAAATAAATGTTCCTCTTGGTATCGCTCACTCTTGCGACTGCATAATGTATAATGTACAGCTACCCGTACGCACAACCGAGGGCGGAGGAGAAGGAGGATGAGGAGGAGGAGGTGGAGGTGGAGGTGGAGGTGGAGGTGAGGAAGCGGTAAAAAAGAAAACTCGCACAGCCGTCAATTCCAAGTGCTCGCGTTGGCTCTCCTTTTGTGACATCGATCGCACCTCAATAATTCAGTGCGGATGGTAAAGCCCCAACGAGTCTCGCGAAGCACGTGCCTCTGGATATAATTTTTGTTTTTGTTTCGCTTTTCCTTTTCCAGCGATTTCGGTCTTCTCTGCTTGCTCCATCCTCGTTGCGCACGCGCGCGATTCTTTCGACGTCCGGAATTTGGAAGTCGGTGAACCCGAGCTAAAGAAACGGCGCATCGGTTTTGGATCGATCGGTTATAAACTTGGGCCGATTTGCGTCCATCGTTTTCGCAAGGAAACGGAATTCGACCGAGGATTCAATATTACGCGACTCGTTCCTCGTCCACGCGGAAAAGCTTCGATTCTAAAGCCGACTTTGAAACGGTCGTTGGACGATTTTGCGCTTTAAATTATAAATATAGTTATGAAATTAATTTTCATCCACATTTTCGTTTGTCGAATCAACGCTGCTTATAATAATATAACGATCCAATACGACCGAATGTTCGAATCCCTGACGCTTGAAATTGTATCGCGTTGAAAAACGCGAATGGTTAGAAAGTTACGAACGATCCTTCGTGAAATCAATTTTTTTAAACTCAAATTAAATTTGTATACAAAGTTTACGATGCAAGTTCTACGCACGGTATATTAAAATCCATAAAACTTTGTGCTCGTACGGGAAAGTCAGGGTCGTGTCCATTTTTTTAACGTTTCACCCGAATTACATATTTAATTCGCGATAAACTCATCGCTGATGCGATAATTTTCAAGGTAAGATTTCTTTACTCGTGTATGATTAATTTACCGTTAATTATTTATCCTATTTACCACCGACGCCGACACATTGACGATACATAATTTATAGGTTGAGAGAATCGCTCCGTCGTTTCTCAGCCGACTAAAAGATAACGCGAATTAAAATTAGAAGAAAACCGCTGGAATTACGTCTCGATATTAGGCAAACTAATCCGTGCGTGTAATATCCGTAATAAATTTAGCGCATCGCGCGTAAGACGTTGCAAGGGAACCGGAACGTTGAAATTTCGACGCTCGCAACAGCGGTAAACGAAATCGTCCCGACTAAAATAGCTTATGGTAAACAAAAATCGAAACGCCGGGTTTTATGCGAAGAATTACGCGGAGTAACGTTCCGTGAATGCCGTGATAATGACAAACGGAAATATATAGGACACTCGGAGGCGTATAACATATTCGTTGGCTTATGGAAAAGGAAGGAAGCGACGACTCGATCCCACCGTTAAAATAAGCAAATACAACCGATTTACAGCGAAATTCCAAGCGCGCCCCTCGTTCTCTTTCCCCCTCCCGGCTTCCTTTAATCCCATCTGTTGCATTCGTTCGCATGAACCGGAAACTCCGGCAGCAACGACATCGCGTACAATTGCTCGTCGTCGTCGTCTCCCTCTCGCGCTATAACTCAGTATTGCACCGTCGGATTCTCCCTCTTTCTTCCGCTCGTTCTTTTCGACCGTTTTTCCGCTACGCATTTCTCATTCGATAAATGCACCGGCTGCGCAAAATTTTTCATCGCTGTTTTTCATAACATTTTTTTTCTTCGCTCCGAGTCGCGACTTCAGTTTTTTCCAAATTCGGTCGACGAAATCTGACTTCCCCGACGTTCGAAGGGGTTATCTCGTTGCCCGCTTTCGATTTTTTACCGCGTCGCTCAAAAATTTATTTTATCGATTTTATCGAGAAATTTTACCGGAAAATTGGAAGGTAAACCTTTTTCGAGAAATTAATGCTACCGATTACAGAGGTATATAATCGATACGATACAGTCTCCGTTGACTTTGTTAAATTAAAAGAGATTGCCGATCGAGCATTGGATCGTTGCGAGTTCGAACTCTTGGAAAATTTTCCTTTTCCGATAATTTATTCGATCCTGACGCTACTCTCCTCGGAAAATAAACGAATCGATATTATAATTCGGTTTATCGCGTGGATACGGTGCGAACTCGGAAACAACGTAATAACGAGAAATAATGGTAATAAAGAGGTAATGCTTCTGCTTCGACATGTAAAAATAGAGTCGTGGTAATTATATTACGAATGGAACGAGTAGACGCACGGACGGAAAGAAAACAATAACACAACCCTGTGAAAATCATATTTTACCTCGGAATTCGATCGTTAGGCGTCACCACGGCTCCCTGAATCGGAAAACAATTCCAAGATCCAATGAACAGGAGAGTGGCAGAGTGGGGCAGAGTGGGGCAGAGCGGCAGAGCGGCAGAGCGGCTGAGCGGGACGAGAGGGGTGGAGAGGGGCGAAGAAGGGCAGTGAGAGAGAGAGAGAGGGGGGGGAGAGAGAGACGGATATGCCGAAAATGGTGTTAATTTATCGTCGCCACGCCAAGGGCATGTAAGTGACAGTCGGACAGCAGACATTGTCGAGTTGTTCCGGCACACGCAGAAGCGATAGAAAGGGAGAGAGAGAGAAATGATAGAGTAGGGGTTGAAATCATAGAGGGTGAGGTGGAGTCTTGAAAATTGAAGGAGCCGTCGTTCGTAAGAACCGATATTTGAAATTTCAAAAAGGTCAGGAAAGAGCGACGTGCAATCAGGAAACTTTTGTAAAAGGTGAAACCGCGTAAATTTTGAGCGGATTGCGGCAGTACGAAATATAAATTGTAATCGCGCGTAAGGCGATGATCGTGAAATCATTTATACGATAACATTATATTCCTGATATAATATAAAACGATACAAAATTAATTTCTTGATAAATCTTTATTTTCAAGGCAGTTTAAAACTGAACAAAAATTAAATTGTAAAACTGTCGCGTATCGATATATTTTTAATTAAAGCGAAAGCATAATTAATAGTTGTTATTATTCTTAATAATAAAATATTAAAGTTACGAAAGAAAAAGTCGTAAAATAATTTCATTATTTGTCTTTACTAGATATTTTCTTTTTTTTTCAGCAGATTTTTTCGAGACATATTTTACGATAAGTTCGTAATTCTCAGTGCACTGATTAAAGTATCTTTTGTTTGAGAGTCTTAAGTAGCATTGATACACTTTCAAAATTTGCATTTCATAATATACTTATAGGCGCCAAAGACGATTACGTCAAAACTTTGCAAAGCGCGAAGTCGGTGACGTGTGAAGGCGAAGAAATGAAAAACGGGAAACTTTTCGGTATTGTTTTTTTTTCTTTACATCGAAAGCGTTTTAACTTCTTTTAAAAGCTATTGAATGAAAGCGAATAAAGGACTAACGTTATCAGAGTGGTATATCATTCAATAATCGAAATAATCGCATTTGATTTTCAGTTTAATAGCAATTTTTAGTTAGTTTGAGTATTCTAGATATATTTTGTATAGTTATATTAAAATTTCTTAGATTAGAATATATGAAAAGTTATCTTTCGTTACATTTGATTAAGATTAAGAAAAGGAAAAAATGACTATTTTTTAGAAATATCATACAAAAAATATCGTACAATTTTAAATTACTGAAAACTTTAACTCGATTTTATGTACCGTTAAAGATAAAAAAATCACACTCTGAGTGTAAAAATATTTAATTATTAAATATCATAAGGAATAAACTTTCAACTTTTTTATTTTTAATAATTTTTCCAATAAAATTTAATTTCTTCGATACTTATTCAAAAGTTAACATTTAAATAATTGATACTTTTGATATTGATTAAGAACCCAAACACAAAAAAAATCGTATAAATACATCGTGTTAAAATGTAATTGAAAAAAGTAATTAACGTTATTTTTATTATTAAAAAAACTTTTAATACATTTCTTTTTCTAATACCATTATTTATATTATATACGTTATATATATACATTATATACACGATAACGTTGAACAAAAATCAATTATTTCAAAACTACACGCATATACTGAATATTTAATCGTGAAAAATATTATACCTGTATTTTCTCGCTTTTAGATATAACTAGTTTTAAGTATAAAATAATAAATTGAAATTTATACGTACTTTGAAAGTATATTTCTTCGAATTTTTTTTATTTTTTTAGCGCAGCAGTAAGAAATTACATTGAAATATAAAAAAAAGGAACAAAAAAGTCTATTTAATTTAACTTATTTATAAATAAAATTGAATATTTTTTATACGAAATTTTAATTCATTAATTAAGAATCATGAAGATTTTTGAAAAAATTTCTAAATTAATTAAAACTAAAATTTATTTTTGAGATAAATATTTAAATAATTTAAAATTTATTACAGCATATTATACGAAAATTATATATCTTCTAAAAAAGAAAATTATGTTCTAGATTTTTACGTTCATTCGAATTATTAAAACAGTCAATTAGACCGTACGAATGTTTATTTAGTTTTTACATTTTACTAAAATAATTTAAGCAAATTAAATGCTCGTTCATATCTAATAGCGTATTACAATTCTTTTTTACCTTACCATATACGTCACAAAATATGAAATCTATATTCGGTACGACGCGAAATATCGTTAAGGGCTTATAGCGTAAGAAGAAGTACGTAAGATTTTTCATCTTTTTCGTGGAATAAATGATGATAAGATGGTTACATTGGCGCATCGTAACTCATTCTACTGTAAGCCCAATCGTTTTCTTTTTTAATAAGCTGTTCATTCTCTACCTGGACAAAACTGGGTAATCTTTCCAAAAGAATGGCACTCAGTTCTGAAAAAATATTTCGTCTCAATTCAATCATCACCTTAAAATCCCATCATCGAAGAATCGACATCATTCGTATACATTAGAAATAAATGTACGTTAACACCGAACATATCTTCGTTAACTTTATGAAATATTTATCAAATAATTAACAAATAATTATCGCGTGCAAATTTAATATTTGAATAATAATAAAATTTTATGCATGAATAAGTTCTGGAGAATATATTTAGCTTGTATTCGTTAATTATGAACAAAGCTATCGTTTTTATGTAGTGCGTATTCATTTGTCTTGCCTTATTAACAGAAGAAGCTTAAGCTAATAAAAATTGACGATATCGAAATCTCGTGACATCAAAAATTTAAACCTGTCGAAGTAGTTTAAATAAGCTTAATTGAAAAAAAATCATACAGCGAATAAATCAATCTAATATTAAAAGTCGGTTAACTTTAAGATAACTTTACCGAACGATTGAGAGATATTTCATTTTATTTACAGATAAATGAGTCATTTTATTAATTTAAATAAGAGAACACAGTAGCGATAAAAAGTTTCTCGATGATAGGCAAATTAAAATTAAATTATTGAAACAATTAGAATAAATTTCAAATAAAATATAGATAAAGAAACGAAGTATTATATATTAACTAAGTATATTCTTACGTATTCTCCAAATTTTCACTCGGAATATAATCGCGCTAAACAAACTTTGCAAAGAACGTATTAATTTTTAACCGACGGAAAATCTATCCCCCTCAAAATACGTATTCGGTATCTCTTCCACGAGTAAACTAAGAATTAATAACAAAGTTTGATTCGAGCCGTTGACAAAAACAAAGAGAAGGCACGAATAAAGCAAGCGCATAGGAAAAGAAGATAGCGAATTGGAGTCTTTTGTACACGTAAGCGTCCCTCGAGGCTGCTGCTCTGCTCTTACATAATTCCATTATTTATTGCCAATTTTACGGAGAAGTCGGTACCAGCCGAACGAAGCGCGAGATGAAATAAGAGACCGGCGGCTTAGGGTAATTAATTTACGGAGTCCGTACGTATATTTAGAACGGCTCCCTCCCGCTTCTCCGGGAAAATCATTTTCGCGGCATCGAAAGGAGGAGACTCCGTTCTTGATTTATTTACAACGGTAATTCTTTTTCTTACGTTGAGTAAACTTCATTTTAAATTATTGCGTATTCCGAAATAAATAAACAAACTTTATCGATCGATTAGTTTGCACATTTCTCGATTCGAAGAGAGATCGTATCGTATCGTAATCGTTAAGTACCTTGTGGAAAAACATTTTTCAGAAGAATATCTTAAGTTTTTTTTTTTACATTGGCAAGCCTTTTGATCGATTTACGGTAAAATAGAGAATATTTTATTAGAGCGAATAATGAAAAAGTTTATTTCTTACCATAGAAATTTATCGATAGAAAATTGGATTTAAGATCGACAAATTTAATACGGAAAAGTAACGATATAAATAGGATATAAAAAGTCGTCGGTATAATTTAAACGATGAACGAATACCGTGAATCCGACAAACAAACGAAACTTTAAGTTACCAAAAAATTTACGGAATAAATACAACGAAGATGTTTGCAAAAACTAAAGCTGATAAGAAAATATGATAAAATCATTTAAGCTTCCCACACCATTCCAACTTTTTTACTACGAAGCGTGAATTTATACGTACAACAGCTGGAACGCATCCGAACATTAAAGGGTTTTGGAAGTCATAAAAATTTTATTATTGTATTCGAAACGAGTACACAGACCAATAAAGTACAAACGTTGAATCAACTTACCTTGAACTCGTCAAAAACTTTGCATAAAATAAGGTACCGGTAGTCCATTAACGACGATGTACTTCATAATATAAGAATTTCAACGGTAACGAATAAATCTTTAACAGTACTCGCCGATATACCATTGCGATATTACAAAAGTTCAAAAATAAACAAACGTTCAATGTTCAATGTATTTGTGATTCGTTATCGTTTTAATATTTCACTTTTAAATAGCGAGCCAATTTTATAGATAAAGGTATTTCTGAATCTCGGCAGCGACATAAAATTAATTACTAGGATTTCTTTCATTTGAAATAAAACATTCGCCCATAATCAAGATCGAATAAAGTATGGTTAATAGTTGTGTAAATTCAGTGTACATCTTACGTTTAGCGGTAAATTCTAATTTATCCGAGTAATTAAGAAAATTTTATCCGCGCGATCGAGTAAATTTTGGTAAAAGTTTTTCGTTCAACCATTAAAGTGAATTTTAGTTCTTGGATTATTTTATTACCATAAAGTTACCTAGTAACATCTTAAAATTCGTGAATAACCTTTTTTAAAAATTTATAAAACGAGTAATATTTGTACAATAAATTTTTATACCGTTTCTCTTCGTCGCGTTAAATACACGACTGCGTTCTCGTTGTAAAAGTAGCTGAAAAAAAGCTCGAATCGGAAATACGATAATAAGTAAATATCAAGGATCGCTAGCGCTCGAAAAATTAGGATCCCCGAACTCTTGGATGACGAGTAGTCGGCGACCGAGACACCGAAAACCATGTAAATACGAAAAGGTACGTTGCTCGAAAAGTAACGCATGCTAATAAAACCGCAATCAATCTCACTTCTGTTTAATGAAGGAGCCACAGCCGACGAGGGTATAAAAAATCGATGCTTATTGTATAAAGTATGTATGCACGATACGTTTCCCGAGATAGTTGTATAGTACAACTTACGTTCGTCTGAAATATTCAACCGGATCGATCGACAGGGGACAGGACAGCCGCTGACAATAATAACATGCTCATGGCATTGCTATCGATTATGTGGGGGATTCATGTCCACAATTTCAGTTCCCCTACTACTGAAAAACTGCACGCGGAAAAATGTTGAGAAACCGAAGGATCGTTTTAACATTACAAAATGCCTAATCGTACATTTATTTATTATACGCGTTTGTCAATTTTTAGTTACGGTCGAGATTCTACGCGGTCCAAATATTTAACTTACAAAATGTACCTTTGTCTAACGTGAAATAAACTATAGCAAAATAAAAATTCGTAACTTACGTTGGCTCGAGTAGTTTTCGAGTTTTCGCTATCTACAGAAATATTCAATGTCTTGTGGCCATTTTCTTCTTTAAAAGATTAGCTACTTGTGAAATCTATTTTTTGGGGTACCTTTTTTGTATAAAAATAATAAAGCATTTTAATACTCCGTCGATATAGTACATATTAATAATGGATATCAAAGTCAAATATTCGTTTTTGATAATTTTGTATACTATGTTTAGGAAATTCACGTTTCAGAGTAAAAAAATTTTTATTAAATAATATTCTAAAGTTAGTAACTCGTAACTCTCAACAAAAGTAGAAAAAATTGCAGATATAAAATCTCTGATTCGGTTTCTCGCTCTTACGATTCACCGTAATAAATAACTATCAATATTTTAACATAAATAAAAAGTTAAACAAAAAAATACTTTAAACTATCGATATCAGCGGAAATATATTTATCGTTTGAAAATTTAAGGAGAATTTTTCTTAAAATGTCTCGTATTAAATGAAACAATACTTTAATCGATACGTCTTTTTTCCATTTTTTATTTTAATCACAATAACCAGTTTGTAAATTTTATTTCAAATTCTTACAAGAATAATTACTGCCTTCACCATAATAAATGCAAACTAAAGCCTTAGCTAAATATATATGTATTATTTATACTTATATAGAGATTTTTGATGAAAGATACGAATGAATAATGTAGAAAAATTAAACGACTCCTCAAAGTTAAGAGCAAACCCTTTTTAAATTTTGTTCGTATTAATGTATTTCGTATCCTAAGGATAAAGTATTAACGTTCGAATAAGTGTAAAATACTTTTACACGATAGCTACATACTTTAGCAGTGGCTGTAAATTTTGGAACGTTGTGATTTCGGTTTAAATTTGGCGCGACAAATATCGCGTATATAAAAATGAAATGATTTTATCGGCCAGTATCGGCAGTTACAAATGCACATTTATTCTTCAAAACTTAAAAAAATGAGCTTGACACGTATTTGGAATTAAAGCGATAAAATAACGTTATCTTAGCGGAGACTCGATGAACCAAATTTTCGAACGAATCGATGCCGTGGCGCAAACGAAGAATTTTTGAAACAGCAAAGGTCGCGAAACCTCGTCAAAGCTAAATATTCCTCAAAATGGCAAATAAATGCAGTGACTCCGTCGAATAACGCAAAGTAATATAAAATATAAGTAGGCAAGGCTTTGGAAAAATACGTGCGAACGCATACGCGGCAGAAAATGGCTCCCGTACACCCTCGAGGTCATTGCACTTGGTATAACCGGTTGGTACACCTGGTATACATTTCTCTCTCTCTCTCACTTTCTGTCACCCTCTCCCTCCGCTTCTCCGCTTCCCGCTTTTCCGACTTCGCACGTCTCTTGTAAATAGATGATTTCTTTGCGGGGAAAACAGATGCTGCCAGTCTCGTTCTCTTTCGTCCTTCCACTTTTCCTTTTCCGCTCTTCCGTCTCGCGTATAAAAGTGTAACGAATTTCTCAGACTCGAAAAATAAGAGTGCATCCAGGTGCGATATCTCGGGTGTCCATATATCGGTGCGCGCGCGAAAGGGCAAAAGTCGGTGCGAACGTCGCTGAGCCTTATTCGAGATACGTCACGTGCTCGCCATTGGCATAACTTTTTTCCGTTTTATCTCTTGTACGGATATCGCGAGTCCCGTATATATATATGAGAGAGAGAGAGAGAGAGAGAGAGAGAGAGAGAGAGAGAGAGAGAAGATGTAATTTTGTGCCGCGCTTTCTTTACTTCCTATTTCCATTTTATACATTCGCGGGAACAATGTATACGTGGTGACATTTTGCGAAAATTTTACGGGCGAATTCGTTGAAAATTTAAATGAAACTTTCGGATATTTCGTTGCGCGTTTACTTCGGCTATAAGAAAAAATTAATTTCTACAAAAGTCGTTCGAATCGACGACGATGCGAACGAAACTCACTTTAAATTTGAAATTCCTAATTAAAGTAATCGCGTCTATTTTCATCGCTATAATTAAAATAGCCTGGAATTTTTAGAACTTTGCCAATTTAAAATTCACCGTTTGAAACAAATTAGGTATAAATAAAAATTTTACGCTTTTATCGTAAGAATAAAAAATTGCGAACGATCGATCGAGCAAATTATTCATGCGGTTGAATTATTACGAAAGACCGAGTAAACGTTGCAACGAGCAACGATCGTAATACTCAAACCAACCGAGTTCGATTTATTATCGAGTACATTTACGATCCTTGACAATTATCTCGAAACGATAGCCGGAATCGCATCGTATCTTGGGAACGAAAGGAAGAAAAAAGGACGAGTGCGTTCCGATCTTCGAAAGAAAGTTCCCGAGTACGAAACCACGATCCAAATTCGGATCGAAATTCGGATCGAAATTCGGATCGAAATTCGGATCGAAATTCGGATCCAAATTCGGAGCGATTCGTACCGATCGTAAGTAACACGCACCGACGTTAACACACTCGCGCACGTACGCAGTCTGCGGAATATACCTTCCGCGTGGATATACCTTCGAGGATCGATTGGTTGAGTTCCCGATTGGCGGGTGTATAGTTTTCATCCCGTATGAATGCGGACGCGTGTTTCGACGAGCGTAGTCGGCTTTATATTCGCGATTGAAACGAAGAGAATTAACACGGGCAGGGATTCGGAAACAAATGGGCGCATTATTAATACGTATAATAGTCTACAGCCGCGTGTGCGTTTTATCGAATATTACGCTCGACCATTGTTGCATAGGATGTTTCGTTCGTTCGAATATCCTCGCGAACCGATCCCGCCGACTTTCCTTTCTTCGGGTGCGTTCGCGTTCGTTGTTCGGTAATTTAAGAGCGCGAGTCAAGAACGAATCGCGAGGAATCGCGACGAATCGTAACGCATCAACGCGGAGTTCATTTTCGATCGATTTATTCTCGCGCGCGCCTCGAGTGCATCGCGTCCTTCGGGATATTTTTTAATGCGAAAATTTTTACGATGCGCTTTGGATACCTTCGAAGAATTTCCTCCGACTCGAGAGCGATTTTAAAATTATCGAAAGACGTATCGCGAGAAAATTAAGCGAGAAAATTACGTGAGAAAATTAAGCCAGATTTTTTATTTCCGATCGGTGGAACGAGTTAATTTCGGGGCTTCGACCAACGGTACCGTTTCGTTCTCTCCTCGAATAATAACTTCGGTGCTCGATGCTCGACGCTCCACGTAATTTAATACATTGTAAACGTTGAAAAGGTGTTCGTTCACCCTCGTACGGTTTATCGTTATACTTAGGTTACGCGCGCTCGCGAGGAAGAAGGTCCTCGAGAAGCAATATACGTGTAAACTCTCGCGAACACCGCACGGTTAAATCGAGGAGCGAGAAAGAGCAAGCGAGAAAGAGCAAGCGAGAAAGAGCAAGCGAGAAAGAGCAAACGAGAAAAAGAATCAAGAAGGATAAGAGTAAAAGCAAATCTAGGGGGAAATGATTACGTATCCGACGCGCTTACAACCGTGTAATTGCATTTCGTGCGCGAGATTCAAACGCCTCGAACGCGAGTTCGGGCTTTCCAATAGAAATAATAATTAATGAAATTCCGTGCCGAATTTGCGTTGCGAGACTCGAGTATCGCGTGGTTGCGATTGCAGGCCGAGTAGGGAACCGTAAGACGCTCCCGTATTTCCCGGCTTTACATTCTCGAGTGCTCCGAAAATGCGGAAGATCAAGGCTGTCGTTTCTGTCGTTTCTGTCGTTTCTGTCGTTTCTGCGTGGCTCTTCAATTTTTCTCGCGAGCTGTGGAAATAGAAATAATTTACCTCCGCGATTCAAATCCCGGGGGGCTTTCTTTTGTTACATGCAAAAGATTTTCGAAAGACCTCGTTCGTTAAATTTTCCATCGATTTACGAAATCTCAGTTCGCTCGATCGGGTTTAACGTTTCCGGATCTACGAGCATCCTTCGCTTTTGCTACGAATTTTTAAAAACTTACTATTTTTTATTACGTTGTCCTCGTCTTCGTATATTGTTTCGTAAACAAAATTCATTTTTTTCTATTATTTTTTATTTCGAGTCTCGAACGATTTCCAATCGACAATGATTCATTGTAATTTATACATTCTAGTGCCCCTGGGGAGAAGATTATCGCGAGTAGTCCGGTGACAAAATAGGTAACGAAGCGAGAAGCGGAGATAGAGAGGGAAGGACCGAGCGAAATAAGTTATGCATCGTGAATAAAGAGACGCTGCCCGCAAAGCCAAAAGGGTAAGGCCCCGGTTGGCTTAGTCGATGCTTTGCGACGAGCAACCCTTTTAACCCGTCGATATCGAGTTTTATAATTATTAAAGGCGTTTCTACCGTTAAAGTCTTCCATCCTCGCCACAATTGAAAACGTTATTTTTAAATTGACTTATTTAATTAATTTACGAATTTTGTCAAATATGATGCTCATTTTTCGACCATTTATCTTTAAATGTCGAGTAAATAATGATTATAAAATTTATTTTAAACGAAACGAGACGCATACGTAATTATTCCATTTAAAAAATAATCAGTCGTTCAAATCGATAACGCAACGATTACAAATCTAAATAGTTTAAAAAATAATTATTTCAACAAAATCATTTTGTTAAGGAAGCGATAAACAATTTTTGATAAATCTTCGATTTCGGATTCATCCTATATATTTGTTTTCGAAAGAGGGAGATTTTTCAAAATACTTTTTCACCGACAGGTTTCGTTATTTGTTACATTCTTAAAATTGAAGATCTCGCGATACACATTATACAAATCTAGGCCGAAAGCATTGCTCATACACTTCCGTACAATGACGCATTAAACCAGCGACGGAGATTTCAATGCTGCACTTTTACATCGTGCAATAGTTGCATACCGTCGAAATTGGAAACTCTTCTTTTCTCGTGTAATTATTGCCTTATATTTTTATTTGTTATTATTTCCTCCGAAAAAAATACGCGCAAAATGTATATCATTCTAAGATTCGAGTAACCTTAACTTATAAAAGTATTTATCTTGGTACACTTTTAATTTAAAGAGACAAATTAAATTATCTTGAAAGTGAATTAAAATCCACGTCCAATTTATTAGATTCTAGTTTTATTTTGCACGCGTATATATTTCTGAATTTATTCTACGTAAAAAAAATATAAATCGATACGAAGCTTGGGTTGTTTTGTAAACACGGAAGGGTTCAGAGAAACCGACGTCGAGCAATCGAATGATTTTAAAAAACGAGACAACGATTTTCGAGTTCTATTCAAATTAAAATAAAGCGTAAAACAAGCACAAATATTTCACTGGATGGACTAAAACGCGAAAATTCTCGCATCGTATTACATGAAAATTGAAGCAGCGAATGCAGCGAATGATCGATAATCTCTCGATTCGAACAAATCGAGGGATCGTTTGAGTATCGCTTAACAATGGCACCTAATCAGACATCAATCGCACGTAGCCAAGTGACACGTCCAATGTATCCCAGTACCTCCGCTACTTCGCTCTCCACCTACGTCGTATTGTCACGGCAGATCTCCCTGTCCTTGGCGGAAATTAGCTTGTGGAGAAATGTGACTAAAATTCCGTATTGGATCCTGCGGGAAAGAATTTTAATTCTTGCATGGAAACAACACTTTGGAACGCCGCGTCGAACTTCGCGTACAAAAATACTTGTTTTAATTGAAGATTATGGCGCGTTGGTGTGTATTTTAAGGAAGCTAAAAGGTACTTGACTCGTATATAACGCTCGATGATCATTGCTCTGGTGACTTGAAGAAAATTAATTTTGATAACGCCTAGTCGAAACTTTTTATATTATATGCACGCAAAATATTTCTTATAACATTTGTTTTTTTCGTTACAAACGATAAACAATTTCAAAATCCTTTTATTATCCGAATATCGTATTTTCTATACTGTATTTTCCACGACTTTCATTAAATAATCGATTCCTTAAAGAGTATTTAATTTATTTACGCGTGAAATCGAACGAGGCCAACGATTCAAAAGTTTGTGTACACAATTATATAACAGACTTATTCAATTCAGGAATACATTTACCCGATACGGGCGATTTAAGGAAATGCATTCACCAGAATTAAAAGTATAAGACGGTACTAGTTTTGTATAGGATAAAAACTAGAAAAATTATACACAACTCGATTCGTAGATTCCTCCAACTTGATTTTTTAACTTTCAATTTCCAAGAATTGAACCAATTCACGTAATTGTATTCGTTTAATTTTCTCTTCATCCCAAACACTAATCTTATATTTTGCTCGCTTTGATGTAAGAGAGACATAAAGGCAGACATGATTGATGAAAAGTAAGATGAAACCATATGATATCTCTTCTTTCGCCCTCCTTCACCGCCCTTTTATCGCTCTGGTTATATTTTGGTCGGAAAGCCTACAGATGTAGGGTTCGTTGCGAACGTTTTGGCACGCTATCAAAATAAGCATAGCTGATTACGTGTGTATAAACACGTACCCGGGCACGTGATAACGCGAGATTCTCCGTAGACCCAAAACCTCTAGTGCGTAGCCTTAGATATGCTATTCTACGTAGCGCTACTAAGTTCGTGGTTTGCGCGTGTCTGGAAATGAAAGCGTGGATTTTACTTTTTTGGGGCTTCGGAAATACTTTCCCGACACGGGCATTCTTTTCTTCGCTACATCCGCGGTTCATAAACTTTTTTTTATTGCTTTTTTTTCTTTTGTGAAATCGTTCGAGGTGATTGATCGAAACTAAAAAAATTCACGGTATATACGATTCCCGATTGTTCAACCTACGTCCGTTTACTTCAAACTTTTTTAATATTGCGATATTTATTTTAAATTCCCGAGAGTTCGAGGGCATTCGTAACAAATTATCTATGATTCCATCCAAGTAAGAAATCTTACGTTTTAATCCTAGTTGAACATTGAATATAGAGAAATACGTCGAAGCGAATATTTGAGTGATTTAAAAATAATCTTAACAATATGAAAATAATCGAGAAAATTTGCGGAAAAACTATTAAACTGGGATAATATAATACGATCGAATACCTTCGATCTGTACAATTATTTTCTTTTTTTTACCACAACGGTTGGTGCGATCAATCGTATTATAAAAAAAATATTGAAACTCGATTATTCGAACTATTATTGATCAATAAGTATAAATATGTAAAAATAGGAGTAATAAAATTCTCATCCATTTTCCGGTTATAAGATAATTTTCTTGTTCGAGAAACACAACTTTGAAAATAAGAAAATATTTGAAACAAGTAACGTAAATGTAGCGTAATTGTCGTCTGAAAATGTAACTTCATTTAGAATAGTGGTTGCGCGTAAACATAATATCAGCATAGGAGCGTCGGAATTTCTTAGGTAACTCCGACAGAATTCTCATAAAATTACAATGAACTTTCAATATATATAGAAAAAGTTATCCTAATATAAAATTTATGTAGGTACGTATAAAAATGGAAAAGGAAAATCAAAAAATATAAGAACGAAAGTATTCTAACAAACTTCAACACCCCGACTGAAATATAGATGTGTACATTCATATTTTCAAGAATGGATGGAAAGTCAAAAAGAAACGAACCGAATAGAAAAACTGTAAGCCGATAAAACTACTCGTACATGTAACACGAAGTACCCGATAAACTTTTTCATCAACACGGAATTTAAAATTACGGATCGTTTGCCGTGTTTATCGATATCTTAATACCGTTAATGTAACAAAAAAAAATTCATAAACCTTATTCTATTTTAACTAAGGATAGTTTCAAACTCCATCGTACCACCTCTTTAAATACAAACGTTTTTAATCTTTGGGAAATCCAGTATTTCAATATTACGGAAAATAGTTTTATTAGCTATAAAAATAGATTATTATAGTGAATTTACTTCTGTATTACAATTAATGGATATTTCTTTTAGATCTAAACGATTACGAACCTCCGATCGTTTCCTTTTATACCGGTAGAAATAAAAATAATATTGGGTACTTTTCGATGCTTTCATAAAAATCATCGTTGTCGGATGATTTCTATAATATCGTTGTACATGTAGAATAATGTTAGCGAATTCTTTCATTGAAGAGAAAGAGAGGGGAAAGAAAACGCATCATCATAGAAAAATCCATTAATTTGAAGAGCATCCCGATCATCTTTATCAATCGAAAATAACCACTGTAATAACACGCATACTTCCAAGGCAGGCTCAAAACGAGAAAAATAAAAATAGGGAGAGGAGGCAAGGCAAACCGGGGCTTGGAAATTCGCGGGGGATCGAGTGTACGTAGGTTGCCATGGAGGGTTGCTCGGCTACTGTATACCTTCCGCGACCTTTTCCTTCGACACCCCGGCGTATGCAGGACGCGCACGCACGCCGCAAACCGGAGAGAAAAAGAAAGAGAGGCGGTGCGTGTGCGCGCGAGAGAGAGAGAGAGAGAGAGAGTGAGAGAGGAGACAAGACACTCTGACCGAGAAGGGAAAGCAAGCGGAATCGATATAACTCGGCACAATACCCTTGTATAGACCAGCTATTCATCCAAGAACGAGGGGGAAAGGAGGTGGATGAAGCTCGGCGAGAAAAATCTTCTCTCGTCCCTGCGATCCGAAACTTGGGAAGCTCCCGCGGCAATGTGACGACGAATCGAATCAGGATCCCATCTCCGCGCGCGCCTCTGTATCTCCATAATTTATCGGAGGACCGAAGCTGCGACCGAGCCTGGACTCCTCGTCTACTTACCGACGAAAAATAAGAGCGAGAACGAGAGACTCGAGCTTCACCCGCGGACCAACGGTACTTACAAAAATCGTCGATCTCGCGGCTACCTTTAGCCTCGATCGAACAATTTTTCATTTTTCATTTTATTTTCGTGAAAATAATCGAAACTAATCGGATACGCGGATCGAGTAGATCCTGGGGAACGTTAAATTACGTAGGTTGTAGGTTTCGTTTAATGTACTCAGGGAAATTAAATTTACAGGGACCTTATAAAAAAATATGTGAAAGCTTGTCACCCGATAATTCTCATAATGCGCTCGATTATTCGTTTACACGGAGTGCGGTCGTGAGAAATCGACTGCGTAACGGACCTTATTTAAAAGCTCGACGTTTTCGATGTGTAATATTTATTTATTTAAAGTGCCGGTACTCAGTTTCGTATTAAGATAAGAAATCGATCGAGAGGGAAAAGGAAAAAGATACAGATGAGGGAGATGTAGCTGTCGATTTGAAAGTCAAATGTCCGTTATACGTACAAGATAGATCTCGAACTTTCGGATATCCGAATCAGAAGTTTTAAATGATAGGGGTTTATGGTAATCTATCTCTTTTTCTCTCAGGGCGCGCATCGTTCAACCTGCCCCGAGGCACCGATCGAGAATTTTTCTTCTCTTCGGTACTTTTGTTTAATAGACCGGCTTAAAATTAAGGGAGACGGAGGAATATCGGAAAATCCGAGTAATGAAATTGGGGTATATTCTCTTTTAAATCCAAGTCGGTCTTGTATTTTCCTTTTTCTATTAGCATGTTGCTCCTTTTTATACTCGAAATAACGTTCTTTCTCTTTTCAATATTAATTGCCTTGTTAATTAAATAATATAGTTACGTTGCGTCTTCGCGAGTTCGCGAAGAAAATTTATACCAACGTTCGTACCGATTCTTAATTTATCGTCTTACCAAAACTTTCTATTCTCGGTAGAAACGAGAAGAATTTTTATTCGCGTACGCTTATTCCTAAAATGCTTTGAATTATTTTTATAAATTTCTACGAATCGATTAAAATTTCGAAAAAAAATAACGTTTAAAAAATATCGTTTGCGTTCTATTTGTTACCGTTTGTTATCATTCGAATGATTATGCGAACAAATGTAACATCTGCATATATTTTATCCGAATGAAAGAGTTTTATAACTATGACGAATACTGTCAATTATACAGTTAATATAGTATTGCAGAGTTTTTTATAGTTCGCTTAGTTTTTGCAACTTTTCTGCCAAGTACTCCTAAAGCCTTTCGAAGTCTGGTTAAGATATCGATAACAAAAAATAATGATAGAATGCTAAGTCCATTGTTGCGCCGTGTACTTTACCCTATTCGTCTAGAAATAAAATATCAACTCGTACCGGTAAGTCCCCTCGACCTTCGAGTTGTTATTCCATCTAAAAAAGTTGGTATTATTTCCACGAAAGAAACTATACTTTTACGAAGTTCAGTCGGAAATACACTTTATAAGTTCATCACAAACTTTTGAAAAAATAAAAAGAAGAGTGCATATGAGCACTTGCGATATGATTTTAACCAAGTTTGTCATTCGGCGTAATTTATTCGTTCATTTGGTACATGTAACAAGAGTATGATTGCGCATTTTATGGTTATATCGTGATAATTTCAATAGTATTACTTGAGTCGATTTATAAGTAGTGATTGCTACATGCAGTGAAAAATAAGTATTTGTATCGATTGACCAAAATTCTGTATTTATAAAATACAAAATTTTTTATGAATTTTTGTATTATTAATATATTTATCGATTGTATTATTACGCTAAATTATATCAGAAATATTTTAAGTAAAAATTATCGTAAAATTATATCGTGTTGACGCAATTATACATTTTATGTATATGTGCGAGAGAGATAGATAGAACGCTGCACATAAAGAAAATGTATTTATATTCGTGTACAATTATACTCGTAACATATATCATCTTGGACATTATACAATTTTAAAACTGAAATCTTCAATATACGAAATCGATGAAAATCAAAGGCGCAAAAAATTGTCACTTGGAGAAATAGTTTTTGACGTAAATTCAAAAACTAAATTTCTTCTCTATTGAAAATTCACACGAGTAGATTATTGCGGATATAAACCACTTTATTAGAAAGTAAAGGAGTATTCGGACGATTTTCCGAGGCAGCAAATAGACGTTAAAAAAATATGAAGCAACGAAACAACATTTTTGTTTATTTTATCGGTGCTCTTTCGTGATACGAACATCTTACGAATTCACTGCTGAGCAAAAATTGTACGAGGACACTCGCGTCCTCATTCCCTTCCTCATCGTACTTTTTTTATTTTTCATTTTCCTTCAGCTAAGCCTTCGCCCATAAATATAAGTCGTCCCTGCCCTAGATGCATATCTTTTTGTTCTTTTAAATTTAGGGGCAGAAATGGTTACTGTTTCATTCTTTTTCTTTTATTTTAGTTTATTTCCGAATAAATATGCCTGTTAGATATTCAATGTTACTTAAGGTTGGAATTTGTTTGAATGAAATCGTAATAAAATTCTTTTTCATTAGTTTGTTTTATGACAACGGTGATCTAAATAATGAATTTAGACTCTGTATTTTCGTACTCGAATATCCTTGTTCAACACTTTAAACGACCGAATTTCTACGATACGCGTAAATAATTTTAATACTAAATATCATTTTAAATTTCAAACTGAAAAATGTACGTAAAATATTATTTGGCCATTTAATCCAAACTTTGATTTTTTAATCGATATTTTATGAATCTATAAAAAAAAATAAAGTTCGCACCATATTTAAATTTTATTATAATAAGCAGAAACTAAATATTCTTACAGAATGTATATTTTTTTAACGCATAGCGATCGAATCAGTTTTTTAAATTATTCAAAAAAATATGAATAATTATAGCTACCATTGAAATTTAATGAATTAAACGATCAAAGTAAGTCCACGATGAATTTATAAATGTATATCATTCATAATTAATCATCGCATTAATAAAAATTATGAAAAACCATATATTCATATTTGTGAAAAAATATTATTTTAATACAGGATAAAAATCTGCACCTTTTATCAACCTTATGAAACCAATAGTAAATTAATAAAATCTTATATATGAACTATAATATAAATCATATATATAAATTTAAATTCGAAAATTATACATCTTATGAATTACATTAGCGGTTGATAAGAAGTTTGCGCGATGTTTATGACCAATATAACGAATGTCAATTTCCAGAAATACGTTTGTCACAAAAACTATCTAAAGATGTACGTAGATACATACATATTCGTAAATAAATTAATCATTCATATATATATATATATATATATATATATATTTATTTATGCGTACTAGCGGATATTTTATAAGTACCAACGAATAGTTATTTTCGGTGCGCAATTTTTATAATCGAATCGTAAGAAGAGTCGAACTCGGCTATCAGAATTATTTTTAAACTTATCGTTGCAAAGTTATTCTACTATAAATTAATTCAAAATCGAAATATTAAAGATAATATATTTTATGGTACGATCGAATTAAAACTCGAGTTAGAAAACATCGAGTTTCGTAATATTTATAGTATGAATAGCGCGACCAATGTTTTACCTTATTATACGCACTAATAGGTATACATACTATGTAGATTAGTTGAAAAGTTTCAAAATATACATGCTAAGTATTAACGGCGTAATAGTTTATTCCGCATAACATATTAATTTATACTTTAAACGCGTTGAGATTCAAATAATTTATGAATATATAAACAGAGATTTTTAGTTTACGTTCGAATGAACATTACGCTACTTCTCAGTTCAAAGGTTTCATTAAAAATTCATCATTTGTAAATAATTACTTTGGTATGTACGACAAGCAACTCAATTATCTCATATTTAAGTTTTCTGCTTACGCGGATAGCGATAAATTTAAGGCATCAACGGATGTTATTTTAATTATTCGAATTATAAACGATGCGATAAAATTTATACAATAACGATTACACGTACGAATATATAATACACGATTAATTAAAATCGTACTCGAATTTAGCAGGAACTGTAACGAAATTGATTTAAACGAATCAAGTTTATTAGATTTTAGATAGTTAATTAAAATCAACACAAATCTTGGGGGGTGAAACTTTGGTAAAAAGACGAAAATACTAAAACTTTCGCTATTAACATAGAGGAAAATGTGGATAAAGAAAGAGCTCCGCGTAAGTCGGAAAATTTCCGGAAGAAGTGGAGAGGGTTAGGCTGGCGCACGTTCAAAGCTCCGCGCAACGCGAGAGTAGACTTTCGCCATTAGGCGACCCAGTTTCCCCATAAAAACCAGTAGCAACAGCAGTAGCATAACCCTCCGCTAACTTACTTACTTTCTTTCGCCCCTTCTTCGTTCCCGGTCGCCTGGTCGCTCCCCCCTCCTCCCCTCCTCCCCTACCCCCCTACCCACCGAACCCCCGAAACCCCCAAACCCCCTCGCCACTCTCCATCTCTCTCGCACCCTCTCTCGTACCCTCTCTCGCACAATCTCTCGCACCCTCTCTCGCTCTCCGATTTTTTCGACAAAGCTGCAAGCTCTCGCCGACGTAGAGCGCTGGCTCGACTCTACGGGGAAGAGACGAGAAAAGGCTAAAAAACTCGATAAAAGGCTCGAGAAGAAAAGAGGGACGCGATACGTATGTTTTTATGAAACCAAGAGAAGGAGCCAAAGAGCCAAAGAGCCAAAGGCGAAGAAAGATCGTGCGGCGTTCGATTGGTCGCGGCATCGAACGAACGATGAACGCGGGGGGTAAAAGCTGTACCGACGGTGGAAGAACCACAAAGTAAAAAGAGACGGACGAAACGATACGGGAAGAAAAGCGGAGATTCGTTGCTGGCTATCGAAGCGATGTACGAGTACCGGAGAATAAGATAGAAACAAAAGAGAAGAAAGCGAGAGAGGAGGCGAAAAGGAGAGAAAGGGAGAGAAAGGGAGAGAAAGGGAGAGAAGGAGAGAGAATGGAAGAGAAAGGGAGAGAAAGGGAGAAACAAAACGCTGCCGGCCACCAAAGTAGTGCACGAGTACCATAGATACGTATATAAAAATAACGGGACGGAGAGAGGGAGCGACGAAAACAAAGTACGCGACGGGGGTTGCTCTCACAACCTTGCAGCTTTCAGAGGGTGCGTAAGTTCTCCCTCTCGTCCCTCGGGCTCTCTCTCTCTCACTCCGGAAAAGCCCGAAGAGAGAGAGAGAGAGCGAGTGAGAGAGCGAGGGTACGGCGAGCGGGAGGTGGTAGCGAGTCGGGAACGAGAGGGTGTGTAGCGGCGTCGGCGGCATCGGCGGCATCGGCGGCATCGGCGGCATCGGCGGCGTCGGCGGCGTCGGCGGCGATCGAGGAGGGAGGGGACGCACGTTCGCGCAGGGGATGAGAGAGAGAGAGGAGAACGACGAAGGCCACCCTTCGCATCGGTCTCGCCCCCCATCGTGTGCGTGAGCGCCCGGGGAGGGGAGGAGGAAGGAAATGGTGGGTGGACGCAGGGGGGTGCGGGAAGGACTGCCGGGAAAGCCGCGAGGGGAGCACCGACCAAAGCAGGAGGGTGCGTGTAGGCCTGGGCGAATCAGTCGCGGACGAGCTGCGTGTCGGGCTGCTTTAATCAACTCCGTGCGGTCGCTCCGCTCGCGCCGAACCACCGACCGTGGAACCACCGAACTCACCTTGTGGACGTTGGCGTTTCCGGTGCCCCGGACGATTTCCCAAGAGCTCCTTCCCAAGAGCTCCTTCCCAAGAGCTCCATCCTCTGCGCACCGACGCCGAGCGCCCCAAATTTTGTGCGCGCGTGCCGTGGATCCTCTCGAGCGGCAAGTTCGAAAGGCAGGAAGCTGCGAGAACGCGCGCGCGACTCCCGACGACGTCCCAAGTGTCTTGTGTGGCCTGCTGGAGTGTGGCTCCGGAGCGAGAGGGAGACGCGAGATCCGAGCCGCAGCGACACTCGTCTCTCACCAATGGTGCACATCGTGGAGGTGATACCGTCGCGTCGGAACGACTTTCCAATGGTGAGTCCGAGAGTTGATCGAGACGCCGACCGGCGATGCGACCGATCGCCTCCCGCCTCCCGCCTCCCGCCTCCCGCCTCCCGCCTCCCGCCTCCCGCCTTCTGCCACCTGCCTCCTACAGCTTCCCCGACCGGTCCATCCTTTCCCGCTTCGCCGCCTACATTTTCGGGAAAGCGTCGCGCCTTCTTCCAACGAGTTCCTTCGCCCGAAGATCGCGAGTGTTTCGATCGCTTTTCATCCTCGAGAGATGCAAACTTCCTTTTACCGCGTCTGCCGAACTCTATTCGCGAATCCGTTAAACGCAGATAAAAAGTGAGTAAATCCGTAACGGTACGGCAAGATCGAAGAGAAAATTTATCGTGAAATGAATGTTGAATTCGTTGCTTCGTATCGTCGTTTGCGACTTTGGTTTCTTTGGTACGACATCCAACGATCTATCTTTCGATAGCAGCGTGCAACATTTTTAGCGCGAACGCGGAAACTTACCTTTAGAAATAAGAAGCATCGACCCTGATCGATTTTATATTTCTATTTATTTAAAATATCGGTCGATAAAAAAATGAACAACGAACTTATCGGATCATTGCCGTCGAGTAAAACGTATTATAAATGTAGAACTACGGAAGAAAAATCGTTGCGTGCGAGTATAAAATAAATAACGAAACAACGAATTAAAAAATTCGAAAATATTTAAAAATCGCGTTATTTGATTTCATTAGAACCGTTTATCATATTCCTACAAGCGATATGATTATATTGAAATTTGCGGTACGATTATTCTTCCGCGCGTTAATTCGTTTACGATAAACATTATTCGGACGGGCGACATTTACGTATTTTCGACAAAATTCTTCGAAATTTGTCTTCCGGTTATTTTATTAAATTATCGTTATCATCTATTCCGAATGTACAACGAAAAATAATTCGATGAACAAATCGATTCCATTACGTTTACGCACCATCGAAGAACAAAAACGTCGATGTTTTAAATTATTTTTTCATTTTTTAATTCTTTCTCGCACATTAATTTATATTTCCCACGATAAAGAAAATCCACACGCGTACGGTATTCCTTCGATATTTACATTCCGCGAAGGGTCCGCGATAAAAATAAATAAGAAGAAAAGCCTTACGTCGCACGGATAATGCGAGCGTATCGTTACGTAAAGAAATATATGGAAACAAGTTTCACCCTCGTCATTCGAATATCATAAGACGAGAACCCATTGTTACCCAAATGCGAAAAAAATTAAAAAAAAAAAGGCAAACGATAAAAAAAGAGAGAGATAAAAAAAAGAAGGAAAAGAGAAAGCGAAACCTCGTGCGTTCTGACCCAATTTCCTCCGACTCTTATGCCCCTCTTCCCCATTAGGACGTCCTTAGTTCGGTGCTCGCGTCACGTACATCCTACGCGAGAAAACGCGCAGAACCAGAAGGAGAAAAGACTCGAGCGAGACACGGAATCCTCGACTCCTCGACAGGGTACAGGGACTATCTCCTATTCTCCTTCAACGGTGGAACAACTTTTTTCTATTTCCCCGCGTCTGTCTCCAACGCCGACATTTGCAATTTAAATTTTTCGACTTTACCGCCGCACGCGTTTCATGCGAATGACCCTCGGTACGTTTTCGTGCGTGCGCCTATGCGTTCAACGATGATTCAGAAGGACTCGAGGGTACGAAGGGCGAGTTCGGGAGAGGAGGAGGGAGGGAGGCGAATGGGGCTTATTTAATTTGGGCCATTCCAGTCTAAGGAAAATGGCAATTTTATGCGGCTGTGAAGCCGGAGATTAAATGAGGGACGAATCGAGTCCACGTATTTCTTACGGCACGTTTAGGCCCTCAAGCCAAAATAACTAATAACTGGACGTCTAAATATTATTGCTTTCGTTTCGCGCGACGGATTACATTTTTCGCCTGTTTTACTTACGCGAGCTAATTAATTAGATTTTTGAAAACCAACGAATCTTCGCATCGTGCAAAATTTTATAAGAACGCGTATATTTCAAAGATATTATAAATAATGGTTATGGTCTATTGATTCGTACAACATCGAGTAACTTTTAAATAAAAAAAATTAAATTAATTGTATACATTTTTTATAAGAATATAGGTTTTTTTATAATGGCAATTATTCATTCGTGATCGGATTAAGATAACGTAACGTATATATGATTGATATACAAGAATATTTTCATATAAATTTCATAAATACATTGTATTTAACGAACGGTTTGCAATATTTTATAACTGATTTAATAAGTAAACGGTCGAAGCTAAACTTTTTATAACGGAAAAACCTGATAAAAATTTTATCTTTCTTATCTTTTATACAATAATATTTTATTACCCTATTATTGAAAAGATATCGATTATCATATATATATATATATATATATAAACACTTTGATAACGAAATAAAATTTTTTTTGTTAAAAATACATTAAATACCGCAAAATTTAATATCAAAATATATAAATTAAATTTGTACGATACGATGTCGCTTCCTCATTTAAAATTAAAATTAGAGGACAAAGAAAAATATAAAATAATTTCTTTCATCTTTTTTATTCGCATTTTCTCTTGCACGATACTTTATTTGTAAAAAATGTAATACTTAAACTATATTTAACGTGATATAATCGTATCATATTCTAAATTTATCAAAAAATATTCTACGTTTATTTTTAAGGATTGCGTAAAAATCAAATATCGTTCGAACAAAATTTTCAAAAAAGCGACGTTGGAATATTTAAACGCGTATATTTTTCTTTCTTTCTAAGAACGATTTATGAAAATATCACATTTCAAAACATATCGATAGATTTCAATGTATAAAATACGAAGTAGTTTTACACCGTCGAACTCGATCTCTTTTTTCCATCTCAATTATGAAAACCGAAAATAAATGTAGCCACAAGTATAAAATCGTATTCGTTAAAATATTAAAATTATGAAAATAGTAAGACTTCCTCTTTGAGTTCGAGGTCTTTGTTCGCGAATATTTTTCGAATTTATTTATAAATCGCGTGTCGTTCCGCTTTTCGATTCGCAAGAGGAAAATTACGTTGATTCAATTCCCGCGCAAACGACGCGAGTCGCTACCTAAACTCTTGAGTCAGACACTTCGTCATCGAAGCTTGTCATCTGTTTCCTGAAAACCCGAGGAGTAACACGTGGTCGGATCGTAAAAAGGGGTAAGCAGAGACCAGAAATGGGTGAACGCGTAGTCGTCGATGGTATTCGATGATATTTACCAGCAAATTTTCTGGATTCGGCTCGTAAATCGTTAACGATGTTATCACCGTCGGTGATACTGTGAGAGAAACCGATGCGAAGAAACCGGGGAAAGTGATTTCTTTTCTTTTGGAAATAAATGCGCGCTTTGATGCTTCTCTTGGCTTTATAAAAATGTTCGCGTGTGTAAAAAATCGTACGCGTGATTCTTTTTAAATACGGTTTAACAACTGCGAGTCGTTGATTGCGTAATGCGACGCCAAGACGATTCTCACCATCTCCAATACAATTTATTTACATTCGCACGTAAATATAGATCTTTATATTTCTTATTGTTAAATAAGACATACTCGCTTAAATGCGTTTCGGTGTATTTTCAATGTACTAAAATTCAACATTTACGTTGAACATTTATTGGATTTTATTCGAATAAAATACAACTACGTTACGTTGATTTATCGTATTATATTTTCAAAAATTTATTTTTTACTATAAATTATGTATAAAGATATAAAATTGTATCATTAATAGCAACATTAGGCGTAACGACTCGTAAAAGCATCAAAAATGATTTGAAATTTTTATTTATTATTTACCATTTTTACGTTTATGAATAATTATCTTTTTTACATATAGAAAAAAATACAAAATTTCGATATTCAAATGTATCGTATTATTTTGAATAATAAGTAAAACTTTTATAAACATAAATAGAATTTTATCGTAAATAAATGGTAGAATTTATGAGAATACGCATAAAAAATTGTTTACGGCTCGTAAGATTTTTCGAATACCAAAATTATCGAGATAAATTCAATGTTTTTCCGTAGCTGTTGAAAGAATCGTAACTGTCGTTATTTCGCTCTGTACGATAATTAACCTTTGTCGAGGTAATCGTCATCGTTAACATCTTTCATAAATATTTTGAAGCTCGTAAAATAATCATAAAACTTAAAACTCGATTCGAAAATCATTATAATATCCTTGGCTCGAAATTCCCGCGATAAAGTAAGTCAAGGACTTCTGGGCTAATTCGAAACAAAATTTAATTTACGATATTCGTACGGAAGCAGAATTATAATATTCATGGGTGATTAATATAAAAAGAAAGGCACGTAAATATAAATGAAAAACATGGTTGCAAGTGGAAACGAAAAAGAGACATCCGCGGTAAAAATTGAAAAAATACGTAAAAGGAAACAGCTGTTACGGCAAGAGTCGAAACGGGCGTCTATTATACGGCACGATTAGTCAGTAAACTTGAATGACGAGGAGAAAAAGAAAACAAATAGGGCTGACATTATAGTTGGACGATTATCTACTTTTTTATCTTGCTTTGTTTTACTTAATTTTTTACTTAACTGCTTCTCGTGTCTGGAAGCTGACCATTTCGAATCACCCTCCATCTATCCATTTCTCCTTTCTCTCTCTCTCTCTCTGTCTCTCCCTCTCTCTTTCTCACACACATGCATGCACAAATACGTGCGCTTGCATGCACACGTGACTCCCAAAGTAATTGCGTCGCATGAGTGATCGATGCATTTTCGAAAACAGAGAAGATAGAGGGTGAGAGAAAGCAACCCTAGTTATGACATCGTATTTTGCATTCGAGATTCGTTAACATCGATTTAACTATACGCGCTGAAGCAAACTTGGACGCCAAAGTTTAAATAAAAAAAACAATTCCTTTGCGATCCGTGTAAATGTGTCAATATTAACCATATTAACTATATTCAATAATTTAAGATAGATCGATGAACGATCGTAGGTGCGATTAAAATTTTAATATATGAGGCGTGTACGCATATTTTTTATGTAAATAACAAATATTTGCTAAAAGAAGCGTGACTTCTTATCATCCAAGAATTCTTTTTAATCTATTACATTTATATTCCTTTTTTTACTGACTTAAATTGCATTTTTTAAATGCAAAAGATAAGCTAAAATCAGTAATTTTGAGACAAACTGTAAAAACAAAGTTACCGTAATATAATATTATTAAATATTTTACTTCACCTAATAACGGACAAATTAAACTTTAGAAATTTTATCGTGATTTAAAATATTTAAAATATATATAAAGTTTGAAGATTGAGAAAACTACGATAAATTTTAATTAATAATAATAGACTTGATTATTCTTCCAACGTATTATATAATATTTTATTTAGTATTTTCGTAGATCTTTTTTTATTTTCTTTTAACCTTAACTTGTCAGAATAATTTTCAAATTTGCTACGTTCTTTTTATTTATAATGTATATATCGATTTTTGTATTGAACTTTGTGAAAAAATTTTCGACCGTTACGAAAAATTTTTGTAACGCGAAAAATCATAATACGTTTCGGGCGAACTCGTGACACAAATATACGTTGCCAACTTACGTAATTTTGAGGAGCAACTATGAATTGGTTAGCCTTCGTATGCAAGGGATGTTACGAAACGAGAGGGAGATTCAACTTTGTTAGGTTCGCTCGATTTAATTAATTATTACATCGTTCTTTCAAAACTTTACGCAATGTTTTACGTAATTAGCACACAATAAAACGAATAAAAACAATACATTTTGTATTCTTGATTATTTAATAAGGTGAATAATAATTTTAATTAGATCTTACAAAATACTTTGGTTTCCCTTATTTTTCATAAAATTGAAAATGAAAAAAAAACAATAATTAACGTAATTTAAAAAATATTACATAGTTAATTTTTAATCCTTCTCGTTCGTTAATATCGTCGACCATCTTGAAAAATGTGTAAATCATTAACGCGAATAAGTTAATAAAGACGAATTTAGTTAGTTTTTTTAACATAAAATTGTCAAGAGTTTTCAGACTAAAGTTCGACAATAGAAAAGCGGGAATAAACGAACGCAACTTGAACAAAATCCCTTCTACTTAGCAAAAGTACTTCTCCTCGTCATTAAAGAGTCTCGTAAGCACACAACGGAATCGCGTCGCTTCACCACTTTGTCATTCCCAGCGACCCCTCAATTATTCTGCTTGCGCGGTAAACAAAAAACTCCCGGTTAATCGCTCGGCGAATGCGCTGAACTAGGTAATAACTTGGAGCATCACGCGATGTCTAACCCCATCGGTCGCGAGAACCGGACTCACCTCGAGTTTCTTTCCCCGCGTCCAAGAGGTTCCGAACCTCGTACGCGGTAACGAGGCTCGGGGTTCGCGGGATTTGGGATGCGTTTTGTTTTCGGATCAGAATTACTCGGACGAGGCGCTTTATCAGCGAGGCTGGAGGAAATCTCCGCTCGTTCGGACGGGAAATGTTTTTATTATCGTTTACATGGATGAAGGAAATGCCGAATCGATCGAAGATTTCGCTCGACCGGATTTATTCTCGAGCTGCCGACGAAGCCAATTTTACTTTTGTTTCGAACGAAACAGAAGAATAATTCTATAATCTATAATACGAAACTTTCATATATATATATTAATTCTTTAATAATACTAAACAAATTCTATCCAACGATCGATGAATTTTTGAACCAATACTTTTTCTATAGTTTAAGCGAAATTTAAAAGATCTTTACTTCGTATATAATATTTCATATTACATATTACGTTGAAAAATACGTTTTGTATCCTTAGTATTAATTTTATGAATTCGTGTTTTGGAATATTTAATTTATCCGTAGATAATTTGTCAATCGTGTCGATAAAATTATTAATTCATATATAAAAACTGTTTGAAAAATCGATGACCCGCTTATTAAAAATATATGTTTAAATTTAAAGGTTGTATGATTGATGCGTGCGATATTTAAATTTTGGTATAAAACAATATAATTTTATAAACGTTATACTGTTTTGGTCTAGCAATAAAATATAAAAAAGTAATCACCTTTTAATTTATAAATATTATTACAAAATTGTGATTACGGTAATATATCATGCATTAATAATAAATAAGTTATGGAAAAATACGTACGTAAAATGGAAAATTAAACTCGCGAACCAATGTAAAAAGCGAATAAATCATTTAAAATATATTTCTGCCCTTTCTTTAATTTTATATTTCATTTTATCAACTTGTTACTTCGTTTGAAAACAAAACAAAAGTTTCAAATATTAATGTTCGTATTTCAGAAATTAATAAGTAAAAGTATTATTATGTATAGAGTTTACGTAGGATCGGGATACGATAAGTAATACATTAAACTATATAATATACTTCGAAAAATCAGAATTTAGTATTAAAATAAGCAAGAATTTGGTGCATAATATTGAATCGAGCATAATTTTGAAAATAACCGTGGAAAGTGAAGAATATTACATTCGATTCGCTATGTTGAATCTTGTGAAACTCGGATCCGTGAATTTCTACTGTGCTTTATAAGAAGAATATATACTCGTAAACAGTATATTCTTGTTAAGATATCTTTTGCATAAAGCTTACGAAATTAAAGCTATTTTGAAGGTAATATGTCAGAAATTCGAATTTCAAATTTAGAGCATCAAATTACCTACTAACTACAAATATGAAGATACTTTCAGTTTTGAGAATAATTGCCACTTTGTAAAAGATTGTAGAATTATATTTAAAAAAATAATAAATCGTAAAACTTTCTGTATTACTTCGTTATGTTCTATTTATTACGTTTACGTCGTATAAATTAATTTAACATTTACGTGTACAACTATGTCTTACGTAGGTAGTGAATAATTTCAAACGGAATTCGATAATAGTCAAATAATTAAATATTAACATCGTTGAAATAGTTTATAAAGTTTAAAGTTATTTTATCCTACAACAAAATCTATGTAAACATTGTCTATACGTAAACAATAACTTAAATTTTATGTATCAAAAATATGAATTAATTTTATTTACTTGGTATTTAAACTTTATTCAAATATTCCTATATATTTTTTTATTAAAAAATATAAATATTACATTTAATCGGCTTTTAAACGAAATACGAAATCTTTACGTAATTCAATACATTATTCCATTATTACCTACGAATACATAGAATAAAATAAAAAACGATTTAAATGTTTTTATAAAAAATTTCTTTTGTACAATTTATCGTAATATAGAATTACGATCGTTACTATCGCGATTCCACTAAAACGTAAACAAAATAAAATAATTTATAAAGTATTCGTAAGATATCAATGAAAACTTTGCGATTCTCGTCAAAGAATATCGAAAGAAAATTTTTTTCTCGGAAAGCTTCCCAATCCACGTAAATTTATAAGAAGATTTTTAAATAACGTATAAAAGAAATTCTGAGTTGTGCATTATATAGCAACAACGCGAGCTGGAAAGTATCGAAACACCAAGGAGAATGTAAAATTTCATTGGAGTATTCAAGTTAATTCGCGCAGGCCATAAATTCATTTCTAAAACAAAACGCAACAAAACGCAACAAAACGCAACAAAACGCAACAAAACGAAACAAAACGAAACAAAAGGAAAGAATAATAAGAAAAACACATAAATTCAATTTAGCTTCTAAAAAAAATTGTGTATTCCTTTATTTTTCCGTCTCTCTCGATATCTCGATAATAACTCGCGCGACACGTCCCGCGTTGCTCATCGTAAATTTGCCACGGCAGTAACGGTGATCGAATCGCTTTATAGATTTCTCTTTTCCGCCCTCGACGCATCACCGAATATCGCGCGACGTCAACCCCGACGTCCTTTTACGCGACACCGTTCCTCGCTATTTCACCTTTCCCCTTCTTTTTCCCCATTCGTTGAATAAGTTAACTGGAAATTGGAAAGAAACTAGTTCACGGCTCTTAATAAAAATTTTTATTTTTTATCCAACTCCGTTACGCTCAAAAATAAGCCGCGAGATTTTGCGTTTCTGGAGAAACGAGGGATTGAAAAAAATCTTTGTTTTAAATTTCACCGAGCGTTTTCAATCGCGTTGCCTACGTTTTACAAATATTTTCCATACGATCCGTTTATTGACTTTTATCAAAAATATAATACCGGCTATTCGTATCAACGATAATAATTATAGTTTGGAAGACGCAACTTTAATCGTTATCCACATCTTTGACTTTAAATTTTACTCGAACAAATTTTTTCTTTACGGTTGGCGATCCAATCAATTCCGGTATTCAAATTTTTCAACGATATATTCTTTGTTTATACGTATTTAATTTTAATTTAAATTTAAAATTACTCTCGCGAAATTTGAACTGCATCCAAATTGTTGGATATTTAGAAAATGAACTAGCGTAAGTTTTTCTTGCCATGAACTTATACGCGCGCGTGTGTGTATGTGTATGTGTGTGCCTAAATAAGCACACGTATCCGCGTATTCGAATTCATGAATTTTTGTTTTGCCACCAGACCCGCTAGAATTTTCATATTTTCAAAAAGTATTATTTTCTCAAGGATTCTTGGTAAGTTTTTATTAAAAAATTGAAAAGTATTAATTTTAAAAAGGACTCGCTTTGAATATTCAAGTACAAAAGTAAAATTAATAAAATTTTCGAAACGCGGAAAAGAATTTCATGCTCCAGAAAAACTTAAAAGAAAAAACTCGAAGTTAATAAAACCGTGTATATCTATAAAATGAAAATATCGAAAACGAATGTTTGCTTTTCTTATTTTACAAATATTATAAACTACGAATATCCGGAGATGTTAATTCTTCCGTGTTGGTACTTCGCTGCTTGTCTTAGACACGAAAATACGTGAATTTGTGGTCAGGCATAATTAGTTAATGAATGTATTGTTCCAGCGAAGAGCTTCGTATGTAAATTACACAGCTCTAATTTACATTCGTATATACATACGTAAAATAACATCGGGTTCAGCATGTTATTAAAAGTTTTGCTAGAAATATTGTTCTTATGCGAGGCTTTATATTCAAATTCTAATAACTCATTAGACTACTTTAGGGGAAATTAACATTGCTAAATTAAATAAAACGCAAAACTATATATAACGAGTACTCGTAAACTTTCATCGCGTTCCACAACTCGCAAATATTTAGTTAAGCCTTTCCGTACAACAAACGTATCGCTCCAACGTAAACAGCAATCCATGCGAGAACGATAACCGTAAAGGAATCACGAAACTTGAAATATCTCCGTACGACGTTCGAGGCTACTATATCCTTATCTTCAACAACGAAATTGACGGCGTGAGTAGACAAATCAAACACGAGATCGTTCGCTTCGGGACCTACGGAATGTGATAGCTCATTCAATTTCCTAGGCGTCGACGACGTTCGCCGTTCGATTTGCAGTTGCGGCTATCATCCAGTCGTGAGCGTCGATTTACATATATCCATACATGCATACCTAAATACATACGTAATACATATGTAAGAGGACGCGTGCGTACAAATTACGAACGCTGCCTGCGTTTTTTTTGTTCTTTTCTTCGATCCGAATTGACAACATTTTCAGACTCGTACAAATACTTTATTTCTATGGGAATATTTATGCACCGATTCCCGAGTTTTTATAATTGTACCGACCTTTGTAAAAGCACTTACGAATACCGAACGATCTGAAAGTAAAAATTGATTAATATTTATCAACGGTATTCGATATTACCAATTAAAAATTAGTGCGTTTAATTTTATTAAAATAAAAGAAACAATCTCTAAGAAGTTTAAGAAAGGATAAACGATTCCTCGGGTTATACGATTTCTTTATCGTCGCGTCAAACGCTTACGTTTCTGCATTGAAACGCAACGCCTCCAGCGAAAGGTTGTATAAGTCGGGCGAGAAAAAAGCACAGCTATTGAAAAGCACAATTGCGTTGCGGTGAGCCTTTCTTCAACCCCTCGAGGAAACGTCAAAAAGCGGAACCTTTAATTCGGCAGCGTAACGCGACATGTGTACGTATTTTTAATGCGAATCTCAACAGCCGTCGATCGAATTTTGACGTAAAGTCTTTGACAAGCGTAACACCTGTGAAATTCATGCATTTTTCAAGATGTTGATGTTCAGATATATTTTCATTTTCTTATTTACCACGTGAATAGCGATACGATGGCTCTTGTCAAACGTGCACTTTTATTTTAATAGAATGGCTTTCTTTATAAGCCGAGCTCTTAATTTTTAAATATTCATCAATGCGCGAAGCAAATATGCTATTTCCATTCAAGTTCAAATGAATATATATATATATATATTTCTTTTTGAGCGATGATCAACGTTTTAAAAAAATATATAAATTTGATATTTGCTTCTAATACTTAAATTAATATTATATAAATTATTTCGGTCTTGATTCTCTTTATTTCTAATTACGTTTAGAAAATTTAAGGAACTCATTTTTTTTCTATTAAGTTTGGTTAATTTTACGACTACTTTTTTTGGGAAATTAAAAAAAAAGTATATGAAAATAATTAAAAGGAATTTCTATACTATTTCACATAATCCTTTTACATTCTTTAATTTATCGCTGAAAAATAAAGAAAATGAAAAAAGTCTTCATTATTTACAATCTCCCGAAAGTAAATTTAACAAGTTATCCATATACCGATGTATTAAATGCATGTTTGTTTAAACACTTCTAAAATAGTTTTAAAATCAAAATAAAAAACAATTTAAAAAAAATGAAAGGATCTAAAATTCGAATCTTAAAAATTGTAAATAGTTTACCGTACGAGAAAAACTTAAAAGTAAAAGTTTTAATTTACATAATTTGATTATATAATAATTATGCAAAACAAATTTAATCGCCGTGAAATTTAATAACGGTGAAAATAACGAGCGTAAAACGAAATAAAATGAAAAAATTAAATTATTGTATGTTAAAGTTTCAATATAGAGATATTTACTATTTAATCTTTAGTTCTATCCGCTCGTCTCAACTTTTATACTGTATTTTACGACACTTTTTTAAAAAATATATCGTCCTTAACAACGGAAATCTCAAAATCGTTTCTTTGAAAAGCTTGCGAGAGTTAATTTATCATGCTTAACGAGTAATTAATAACTCCGAACGTAAAATATATTAAGAATATATAAATTCGAATTATTCAACCGAAAAATAACTTATACTTTCGATCCTATCCGAAAAAGCGAAGAGAATTATAATTTATGATCGACGTTCCCACATTACTCGACTAAGTAATTCGATCATTTTAAAAAAAAAAACGAAACAAAAAACGAGATCGTAGTATCTATTTTATTTTGAAACGACGCCGGTATACGGCTGAGATAATTAAATACGGGCATTATCTGAAATTATTAGCTTGTCGATCCGAGTATAATAACGTTGCATACACACGAGCAGCACGGAACAATAGCCTAATGCGACATATTTTCCCGAACAAACACGTTCTTATCATGGATCGAGTCGAGTCCCAAAGCGCGGATCGATTGAAAAAACACTGGAGGAAGAGAGGAAATTGTAAGATTATCCACACACGTAACAACACCCCTATAATAATACCTTCCCTTGCCGAGCTCGCCATTTCTCTCTCTCTCTCTCTCTCTCTCTCTCTCTCTCTCTCTCTCTCTCTCTCTCCCCTGAGCCGAGCATTTATTTATCGTCTTACGTCGCGGGCCCCATTGACTCGCGTCGCTGCTCCGCGCGTAGATAATCGAGCTTAATTAATTGCTCGTGGGGTGCGGTTGCCGCCCGGACAAACACATTTGCTTATTGCTATCCGTCTTGACGGTACGTTGCCGCGGCTGCCGTCGTCGTCGTCGTCGTCGTCGTCGTCGTCATCGTCGTCTATTCGTCGCTGTCGTTGTCTCTGTCCCTCGATCGATCCGAATCCCGAGACTCCAATCTCGCGATAGCGCCTGGACGTTCGAGCGATACCAGAGAAAACTAAGTATTTCCGAGTCCGTGTCGACCAATTATTTATGCGGCGAGTCCGATACAAGTTACCCTAGCCACGATTTCCCTAAAAATGATTACGCCTCGGAGACTTCAAAGGTCGTTTCGAGCACTTAGCACCTGGTTCGCGTGTTTTAGGAGCACAGATGAAATACGTCCGTAACATTTGGACGAAACCTTAACAATTATATACATTTGTAAGTGATTACGCATACGTTTCTATTTACTTTCGATCGAATTTCGAATACATTATTGCGTTTTCCCTTACTCGTTTACTTTTCGAACGATAGTTTCAAGGCAAATATCGAAGAAACGATTACCGATGGAACTAACAATAATTATGTCGCGCGATAAAATGTTCGACTACTTTTATCCCAAAATATATTCCTTTTTATCGTTCAGCTAATTTACGATTGAAACCGAATATTTTGTCTCAAGCACTACGAAAACTTATGGCATAACAGCGATTCGCGAGTAAAATTCGGTCCACGTCACCGTTTCTCTTGTAAAAATCTTTCGAAACATTATCCGACGTCGGAATCGTATCTTTGTCGCATAAGTCCGACTACGTTGAAATGTTGAAAAGTTTGTAAGCGCGTTCGCGTCCGGAGGTGCGTAAACCAATGAGCGTAGAGGCGCGCACGATTCGTTCTCGTTTTAATAGCCAGGGTCTGCGGTTAACTCGCGTATCGCACTCGCGGCAATCGAACGATTGACTGGAACACGCGTCATTCCCCGGCGCCGCAACGCTGCAGCTGACATTTACGCAACGACACCGACGCGTCGCGGGGCAGCGAATACATACGCCAGCCTCTCCCTCGGGGCGCGTGAGAAAGGATTACGTTTGAAACAGAGGCATGAAATTCGATTAAATATTTCGTAGTTTGCTTTTTGTCCAGGCGCGGGGCGGACCAAGGAAAAATAATGATCGATGTACGCGTCCGTTCAAAATTTTATCGAGATATTTTACCGGCGCGTGTAGGGATTTTTAACCGAATTTTGTAAGTGAATGTAATCTTTTCACCGACGATAAAATAGAGCGGATCTCGAAAATGAGACGATCGACCGTCGCGCCACGGATTTTTCGTTCCTCTTACGCCGCGATAATTTCGATTCGGCGTAGCTTTCGATTACGATCGGTACGTTCCTAATGCAAAAAGTTGCGAAATTAACGCTACTCGATATCGTATGTAAATATATTGTAATTGTAGACGATCGATACCAATCGCAATGAGAAATCGCAATGAGAAATCGCCGCGTGTTAACGCGTCTCGGAGGAATATCTTCGAAACTTATGCGCGCGCGTAAGACGGGTGAAACGAAAGGGAAAAAGTAGCCGACGATAACGAACCGAAAGCGCGCGCAAGGGCGGCGACCGACCGTAAATATAAAGAGGCGCAAAAATAAAAAAGTATGACGAAGATAACGCGAGGATAAACCTTGGCGCGAGACGCTAGTCGAAAAAGAAGAAAACAAAAAAGAGGAGGGTCAAGCGGAGTATCTCGATTCCGGTATCTACACCTCGGCTTCCCCATGACAACCTAAGCCGACAACAAACGTCTAATGTGCTAATTCCCGTGACCGGAGGCTTAATTTCCTAGCCGAACAAACGGAACAACGTTTATTAAGCGACTTACCTTTTCCTTGTCGCACTTGGAACTATCGTAATAGCTGCGAATAAGTAATGCATGATCGCCGACAAAGTTTTATAAGACGAATACGACGAGTCCGTAACTGCGAGGTCAATGTCTCCTTGTTTGCTCGAATGTGATTCTACGCTACAAAGAGAACGTGAATTCGAAAATAGATATGTATAGCTTCGCGAATCATTGCCTCTAAATTGAATGTAATAATTCTCTATGAATACTTGAATATTGTAGACCAAGATATTTACTCGAGGGAAGTCGGTATCTCCAGAACTAAATTCGATTGCTGGTTACGAAAGGAAATTACTTTAATAGGTTTTCTGTACCCAACTTAAAAACTGTTTTATTTCATTAAATTATATAAGGTAATTGTTGCATAGAATAATATCTATTTATCGAACTCTTGCATCCGTGATCCAAAATTTTTAATTTTATTCTATGGATTTGCGAACATAATTGGTTACGATTCTGCAAATATTCGATCGTAAAAAGCCGAGTCGTATCGATATTCTTTTAGATTTCGATCGATTGCAGCGATTATATATACGAATATAATCAATTAGTTATTTCTAATATTTTAATATAAAATTTATGTAACAAAATAGAAAATAATTGTCGAAAAAATTATAAATTTCAATTTTAGAAGTTTTGTAATAAACGTACGTTTCTATTTTTATTTCGTTTTAACAGTATAATTAAAATTGTAATTCCAATAGAAGCATGTCTAATTTATATCGTTACATCCTAAATTTGTCGGTAAATAATATCGCTGTAGTATTCGTTACACGTAAATTATTCGGTAATTTATGCGAAGAAATCCCTCGACTTATCTAATAATGAATTAGAAGAAGTTAAAAATATTTTCCTTTCAATTTTGGTAATAAAATCGCAGCGTATCGTTGCAACGTTGTAACAAAGCATCGCGTAACTACGAAACGGTCTTACAAAAAGTTCTTACGTGAGAAAAAAAGAAGCGAAAAGTGAAAGAACCAATCTACTCGATGGTTCGATAGAATGGAAACGAAACCTCTTAGAGCTCGCATCTGGGTCGAGGAGAGAAAATGGAAAGATTGACCCTTGGCATCGTCCCTTGCGTTATGAATCATTCATCTTCGTCGGGGAAAAGCGCCGAAAGCAGCATCAAATACTCGAAAGTCCATTGGCGATATGTGTCCCGAAACGAATAGCGACGTCTCATCGGAAAAACCGCGAGAAAAAGATACGACTTCGTTCAAAATTTCCTTAGGCGGATTTTCGAACCAAAAGAGATGATGTTACCTTTGCTTCCTCATTGGTTCGGAGCTGGGAAAAATAAGAAGCACATTTTTATGTATATCCTTGGGCGAAGTTCGTTTTGACGTTTCAACGGAATTTACTTTCTACGGAGCCAACAAAATTTTTTCCATATTTGTTATTCCAAAATAGCGACTCGACAAAATAATTTCAATACAATTTATTCTTTTCATTTTTTTTTTTTCGTATTTCCACCCAAAAATAAGATAATCGAAAGACGCTTTTTACATTAGCGTAAAATTTACATTCAATATTATTAAATCCAATATTGTTAAATATATAAAACTATTTAACTCAATATTATTATAAAATTCAAATATGCCGTCTAACCAAGATACGTTATCTTTTTTGTTTTAGATGAACCGTCCTATCCAAGTGAAACCGGCGGACAGTGAAAACCGCGGAGGTGAGAACAGCGATCGATCCGATGATTAGCGTAACAGAGGATACAATATGCCTTAACTGTTCACTTTGTTATAAGCGTTTAACAAAATTTACTTTCAGGCGGCGATACATATCTATACATAAATTTAGATGTATATATAGATATATATAGACGTACATGTTTATATACATCTATAATGTTACATCCTCGATAATCCATAGACGAGACACGATCGTCTATGCGTCATAATATTGCTTGTGTGAACAGTTTCCAACTGTTTAAATTTCATAATCGTCGATTGATACGTTAATAACAGTACGAAATAGCGCGATAAAATTAAGAGAAACAAAATTTTAATTTTACCAAAGTTGATTAAAGTCACTTGACAATCACTTTTACGAAATTGAGTCTTTATGTTCTCGAAAGGTATATATAAAATGCAAATAATTTTTTTTTTAACATCGCCTATCAATTCATTTAACGCATATCTATTAATTTAACATAAAATTTTACAAGTAAATAGTCATTTCGGTCTTTTTACAATAGAAAAATACATTTGCGAATTAATTCATAGAAAAATGATTCGATTACTTGCTTTTTTATTATGAATTTCGATAGAACTTAATACATTTATACTGTTGTTAATTGTTTGCTAATATAATTTTTATATTGAATTATGGAAGAAAAAGAAAACTGATAAATGAAAAAAAGAAATTATTTTCTATAAAAAGGTAAAAATAAAATTTTTTTAGACGTATGCTTATTATTTAAATTTTATTAGTTTAGAACTAAATTAAAATTTTTCAAATTTTAAAAATTCAATCGCTTGCTGAAAAAATAAACCATAATCATAATCATAAATATTATACTGATATTTTCAGCAATTTAAATAAATATCTAAATATTAAAAAATATTACAATATTGAGGGTTTAAATTTAGTTCTAATAATTTAAGTATTAAATATTGCAAAGGCATTGCAAGATAATAAAAGAACTTTGTAATATAATAACTGAAATAAAAATTGATTTTTTGTCCGCGTTACCCGATCAATACTTCTATACGAGTTAACGATCCGTAGCGAAGAACAAGGAAACACAGAAATCGTCGTGTCTTAAATAAAGCAAACTAAGTCAACATGTTTCCTCTCTCTTCGCTTTATATCTAAACTACCCAAAATAGTTTCTCGTTTTATCTTTTTTTCTTCTTCCTTTATCTCTTGGAGCTCATCCAAAAGAAAGATAAGAGTGACAGCGGATAAACGATCGTGACTCATCTATTCTTTATAAATACATATGCATATATTTACATGTAGTTTTCTTTCAGAATTGCACAAATTTAGAAGTTACTACCGTCTATAATGTCTAATACGCAAGACAATAAACCGTTGATCGGGATGGATGCACTCTTTAATTATCAGTTTATAGTAACTAAACTTGAATACACGGTTCATAGATTACCGCGTAAAAATCGTGATTGCATTTCGTTCTCGTTGATCCGTGCAAATTTCATCGCGGACAAAATTCATCGATGACCCGTGACTTCAAGGTACGTATGGACAACAAGAAAAAAATTATTTTATTGATAGCGGTTCACCAAAAATTACAATCTGTAAATTTCTTCGTCTTTCGAGCAATATAGTCCGAAATTTGTACGCTGCATCTCTATACAATAATTTTAAAAGTAAAAGCACTTCTCAATCTATTTTACGTCTCCAAGTTTTTTTTACCGCGAACTTCGTTACCTTGATATTACGCGACTTGAAACATTATGAAAATTAAAAGTAAGAACAAATATTGTATAATCGATCATCGTAATTATTACTAATCTGATCATTGACAAGTGCATTCATCCTGCATAATTACATAAATTCTGTTCCGAAATACGTAAGTTCGATCTATAGACTCTAAGCGTAGCCGTAGATTACAAAGCGAGATCGCAACGGCGATACCAAAACGAGAAAAATTTCGGGTGCTAAGGATCGACCGACGACAGTTACAATTAACAATTGTATCGAATCAATTTCGCCCACATAGTATTCGTAATTCATATTGAAATTCGTAAAAACACGCCATAACTCTTATTATCAAATTATAAAATATATTTAGAAAACTTTAGAATCAAAATAACATAAATTATATCGAAGCATATTTATCTCATACAATTTCAACACACACATTCGAATCGTTGATAAAATCGATGATCGCCGTCGCTTTAATCGTCCTTCGTCGACCGCAGCGTTATCGAACCAAGCATAGAAACCGTTCGAGTGAAAAAATGTTAATCCTTGGAAAAATCTACATTGATGATAAACGTACGACGAATCCGGGGAAAACCGTTTATGATTGTCGAACTCTACAAGATCGTAAATTAAAAACGAGTACACGACTGGTAAACGGTTCGACGAGCGTGTTTCAATAACTCCGGTCAGACTTGTTTCCTCTCGCGATCTCCTCTCGACACTTTTTGCCTCTCCGCGTTTTTTTTTCCGCGCCGGCAACCGGATATTCGAGTACACCGATCGAACAACGAAACGGTAAGTCGACGACGACGACGACGACGACGACGACGTAGACGCTCCCGGTCCATCCCTCGTCGCGAGCGCGAGAGACACAAGAATACAGATAGAAAAAAATCCGGCTTTCGACACAAAGGGTAAAAGATGCGCATTTTCTTAGGCGGCGTTTCGGCTGAGCGCTCGCCCGCATAAGACGACCGTCGCGCGTTATTACTCCTTTCTCCCGATTCGATCTCGGGTCATCCTCCTCGGCGAAATCAGAGGACGGGGAAGCAATCGCGCCCGCATAACTCTTCCTCGTTCTTGAGAGATCGGCGTCGGCGAAGGCAGATGGCACTTACTCTCGGATCTCGTCCGAGAGCTCGAGCTAGTCTAGCTCCCGCTGATACCGTATAACGCGTCGAGGGTGAAAGCGGGAGAGTTCGCTCGCGGGGACTGGGAAGAGCGGGCGAGAATCGTAATTCATATGCTAATCTGGAGGAGATGCCATTGTAATCTCCGGTCCACAAAGCCTCGCCTTGACGCGGATGCAGGCGGAGTGATCCGTGCAACGCAACTGCGCCAGCAGCCAGCCCCTGCTCTCGTGCTATATTCTACAGTCCCGTGTGTGGGTGCGCTCGCGCGCGTACACACCTACACCCAGACGGATGATGTATCCGGGACTCGTGGCAGCCGAGCGAACGAGCGAGTTCAATCGGATGGAGGGGTTGCTGAACTTGGGCAACATAGTCGCGCGAAACGACGAGGCTGCCACTTTGGCTCGACTCAAACTCTGAGCTGCACCGACTGACAATGCAAAATGCAGGCGATCCCCCTTTTCTCTCTCTCTCTCTCTCTCTCTCTCTCTCTCTCTCTCTCCTCCACTCTTTCCCTACGATCCACTCGACGTTCCCGTGTAATACGTAAAATCGCTGGCGCCTGACTCTAATAACGTTGAATCGAGTTCCTACGACTATTATTGGAAGTTCAACGAGATACCGTAACTCTAAAACTCAAGTGATAAAGGTAATACCGAGTTCGTTCTTTAACGTCGTTACCTCGTTTTCGAGATATCTATTAGCTTAGTTTAATAAAGGATATTTTCAAACACTTTTCTCCCGATTTCTCGTTCCGAAAAATTTCGCACTGCGGGAGTCGTCGATAAGTTTAGGTGCAATCGCTGCAAAATATTATAATCGAGACGCGTTAAATTAAGAATAAATTTCGGGCTCTTCGAGCGATAATCGGAGCGAACGAATTCGCGACGCGGAGCCACTCGAGCACGGAATTCGAAAAGAGCGCGTTCCGAAAGAAACGATAAAAGGTAAACGGGAATGGAAGAAACGCAGAATCCGGTCGCGATTATAAAATCGGAAAAGGAAGTTCCGAGTCGAGGGAAAAGACGGTCAGCTCAGCGCCATCGGAAGGAAGTTCCGCGCGTTTCTAAAAAAGCGATCCTCCCCCGCCTCTCGACTGGACGGCACTGAACGTCCTTCGGAGCTGACGTGGGTGGATGAGGTCGGTGGAGGAGGTCGGTGGAGGAGGTCGGTGGAGGAAGCGAGGAGAAGACGCTGGCGGAGGCAGCAGACGCCGAGGGTTTCATTGTTCGGACGAATCGCCGTGCTTTTTCCGCGTTAATGACTGGCCTTTACCGAGAGCTCGATCTCAGGGCGCGTCTCCGTGCAGCGTCTCCGTGCAGCGTCTCGGAGCGGCGTCTCCGAGCGTCGTCTCCGGACCGCGTCGCCCGGCTTAATTACATCGTTTATAGATCCAACCCAACTCCATCTTCGGGTTCTTTTTGTCTGGAACGCGCGACTCGGCTCTTCGCGCGAAGGTAATGTCCTATTAGCGGTACAAAGGACGGATCAAATTTTAATTGCGAGACGTTAGCCGAGGCTCTCGCAAGCTTCTCGGTACGAAGTAACGTTCTCTGGTATTCCAACCGTAACACCTACGCGAAGATACTTCAGCACCGATGTCGTCGGTACTTTATACCGAGTGCCGTAATGGTGTCGTGAACTCCACGATGCTTTTTAATCATAACTTTTTTCAGCGGCAAATCCCTCGATTAATTGCTTAGGGCTCCGATCCACTCCGTGCTTTATCGAGGGATGATAAGAAATATTCCAAGACTTTAATCCCTCGCGAAAGAAAAACTCGAGCGAGGGGAGGGGGAAGATTCTCTCTTGTAATCTGAAATAATCAATACTTGGACATACCGGGTTTATGAAGTTACTTCGGAACTCACTAATCATTCGTCCGAGTAAGAGCTTAAAGTGCTACTTGCAAAATCAGGTAGATTTATCAAATACGCGAGGAAGATTTTTTAAAACTGTAAATCAAATAAATTCGTACGATAAAAATTTTTAATTACGATTCATCAATTTAAGTTGTTCGCCCTATTACTTATAATATATACAATTTTAAGTATATAAAACCTACAATTTATTCTCGCTAATTTTCTTCCGTTATTTATATTTTCTCAAAAGAGCGCTATCGTAAAAGCCTTTGGTTATTAATCTTTTTATAATAAAAAATGGTCATGTACACGACTAACGTTCTCAAAGGTTGGCGGTAGACTCTAAATAGTATTTTCTCTCTCTTTCTCTTTCTCTCTCTCTCTCTCTCTCTCTCTCTCTCTCTCTCTCTCTCCATGTATATATATATATATTCTTGGGACTCATTAAAATCTCCTCCAGATAAATTCATCCGTTCTTGGGTGCACTCGCGAAGAAGGTTCGTTCAACAATTGCTTTCAGCAACCGAGAGAGATAGAAACTCTCGCACCGACATTAACTTTCACACGCCACCAGAAAGCTACCTACAGATTTGAAAAGCGAAGTTGAACAAACTCTTGGGCAGGCGGTTTCGACTGGATAAGGTTACTGGAAGCTGTGTGCCAAAGCTAGTTGAGCAAGTAGATAAGTTTCGATCTTCCCCTCACCCCCTAAAAACCGGCATCTTACCATCGCCTCTCACTCTCTCTCTCTCTCTCTCTCTCTCTCTCTCTCTCTCTCTTTCAGTTCATCTCTTTCGTTACTTCTGTCTTTACTTTTCATGTCTCTCGTGCAAAGAGAGATAAAGACACTTGCCTAGCCTTCGAATTCGTATCCCCAAACAGGAGGATATCGTCTCTTATCGATTGCGTCGACATTCAACTTTCAACTAAAATCATTCGCCTTCTCTTTCCAAAGTTAGTAAATCCGCGTAAGCGATAAAAAAATAATTTAAGTAAAAGAAGAGTTTGATCGATAAAAACGCGTACGTTGTTTTTATTGGCACGAGTAAAAAATTATTTTCATTTATTCGCATTGCATACGAGCTAAGGATAATCTTATAGGAAAAACGTTTCTTTTTTCGGCAATATTCTTGAGCTTCTTGCTTAGAGAGGATGCATAATTCAATGGACTCAAAAATACTGCAGCGTTTGCTTTTCGTATTTTAAAAATTTATACTAAAAACTCACAAAAAAGAGAAAGATGAAAACAAAAATAAATACCGCTGAAAATTAAAAATGCAAAATGCCTTGGAAAGTGACTTATAATTTTAAATTGTGGTAAGCTCGTCGTCTTTCCTATGATAAAAAAACTACGTAATCTAGTTAAAATGTAATACGGAATTACTATAGAGAACTGTATATTTTTTAATAAAAAATAAATAAGTTTGTACGGATACAAATAAGGTTTTTCTGAATCTCAAAATACTTCCGGAATTAATATTGTATAATTAAAATCCATCGTTGCTCTATTCGAAAATATTCCGTAAAATATTCCTGTGATTTTTGAATATTTAAAAACCTATAATTTTATTCGCTTGTATCGTCTGTTTTTAAATTACTTCTATCTGATACGATTAATGAAAGGTAATATTTTTCTTCATTTTACATATTTATAAAATACAATATTCTATAAAGTTTTCAATTTGTTATTTAACTTTTATTTAATGGTTCTGATACAAACTCAAAGAACGTTTTACATAAATAGAAATATTTTAAATATAAAGTAGTTATAATATTGATATTAGAGCTTTCATTACCCGATATTGCGCAAACATTATTAGAATATTAATCCGAGTTCGATAAGTTATCTATTAATAAATTAAAAATTTGTTAACAAATGTTTTCAAATACGTGTCTTAAAATTTTTTTCAGTTTGTTCCATTTGATTACAAAAAGCCTGAATTCGTTAGTCTTTGTTATATGAAATTCATCGAGTAATTTAGATTTAGATAATTTTATTTATTATCTTCGATAAATATTCATTTATTTATAACTTTTTAATAGCTTGTATTAATTTTAAATTTATTAATTATGATATTACTTTTGAAATATAGTTTTTTTCATAAATATAATTACATTTTCCGAATTTCGGTACTAAACTTATGCAAAAATTAAAAAAATGACGTATTATTAATATTAAAATTTATTACGTATAACTCATCTAATAAAAAACTAGAATAATAAAAAGTAATAGCTTTAGTTATCTAACTATTAATTTATTTTGATCTAAGTTTACTCAGAAAAGTTAACGTTATATTTACATTATGTTCATAATTCATCGCAAATTGTAATAAACTGAAACAATATTGATAGCACATAATTTATATATTAGATTTGTTCAGATGTTTCTTTAAATTCAAATTTTTTATTAAGATTTGATTATTGCGAAACAAGTTTTCAAGTTATTAGTTTTATGCCCGTTGGAACATAATGAAAAAATTAGTTTCTTATTTTTAACGAGATTAAAAACGCAAAGAACCAAAGCTACAGAGTTTAATTTTGATCATATATATATTTTTAATATCTTATGTAACGTATTTTTAATTATTATCGCGAATGACTTTCCACTTATAAAATTCAAAAGTACTTCCTTTTACCAAGCTTCCTTTAATATCGTACAACTTTACAAAGTAATACGTCGCGTACAATATAATACATTATCAGCGTAGAAATATAATCGTAGATACAGGTAAAATCAAATTGATTCGAATAAACGTACGATATATAAACTTTCGTTCGTATCGGAATTCGTAAAATATAGGTAATATACATAAAAATAAATGGGCTATTCAACAGCCTTGGAAAGAACATTCGAAAAAATGCTAAAAATACAACATAGGATAAATTACTTACTTTAACCAAGGATGAACTTCCTACATCTATCGTTATAGTGGCTAAATAAAGATTCTAACAAACACAAAGAAAGTAACATCAAAGTGAATAAGCCATTTTGCCCGTCTCGAAAACTCGATCCATTTAGACGTCGCTACCCATTGAGACGACGGCACGCCTCAAAATCAAATCCCATAGCGTCGTTGTCGCTTTTTCTTCGCCTTTGTCGGCTTTTACTGGACACTAGCTAAAAAAGAAAAAACTTTTACCTCTCCCAGTACATAATTTCCCGAGGGTGAATTTTTTCTTCGAGGCGATAGGCCCTAAAAGGCACGTTAACACTTTGCTCGGCGACAAAGGTCCAATTTCTCTAAGAAAGCGAGCGAGAGCGTAAGTCCTTGTGCAAAGGAATGGGAGAGCTTTATGAAAAGTAAAGATGACTAAAAGGACGAAGCAAATGGAAAAGTCAAAGCCGTACCGAGCTATATTAATGCCCTCGGCAAATCTTTTACTTTTTATCTTTTTATGACTCTTCGGATAAATCTATGATGTGGATCGTAAAATATACATGTAAAATTTTACGGTATTTCTAATTTCGCGCGATAATTCTTTCGCGAATTCTACTCTTTGTCATCCGAGATTCAAACGGTAAAGGTACTTAACTCTAAATTCATGTAACATTTATTTCTTCGGTAAAGCGGTAAATTATTCGCGAAAATTTAACTCTTCTCAAGTGAAAAAGAAGCGTATCTCGAGTCTCTCGCGCTTTAAACCGTTTTAAATCAGTTTTTCGTATCCACGTACTCGTACATTCGATGAAATTCGATAAAAAATCGCTCGGGCGTTCCTCAAGAATCGAGTCATACAGCAATTTATACAGGAATTACTCGTAACATTTTCGGGTTATTTATAAGCGACGTTCCTACGTTAATCTTATTTACACCACGGTATATTCGGCGCGTCGTAGCCAATTTTACGTTCGATCGAACGGTGTAAATTTTCGCGCGGAAGTTTTTCCTCGAGATATCCGCAACGTCGCGAAATGTTTCACCGAGTCGAAGATTCCACGAGTCGGATTCCACGCGTGGATACAGGCCCGAAACCGTCGATCCCGTTCGCGATCCCTCACCTTGGGTAACGCTCCGAGGAAGCGAGGATCGGAGCGATCGTTAAAAAGGAAAGGTAGATCCTACTTAAGCGAAAAAGCAGAGTTGGAAAAAGAGCGAATTCGGTAGAAGTCGGGTGGAAGTGGGCGAAAGAAAAGGACGGAAACGAACGGGGTTGCAAGTTAGGCGAGAATCTAATTTCCCGAGACAAATCCTTAAATGTGCCCCGGAGCCGGAGAGCCGGAGAGCCGGAGAGCCGGAGAGGAGTAAGCCAGAGAGAGTAAGCGCAGGCGTTTACGGCCACCTGGCGGCTGAAACGAGTCGCGGTCGCTGGGCGTCGTCGTAGCGCCCCGGCGATTCACGAGGCTTTTAACTTTAGTGCACCGCCGCGTCATTGAGCTCACACCGAGCGAACAATGTTGACAAGGTTTTTAATTACCGCCCAACTTTCCTCGTGCTCCGCTCCGATTTTTTCTCTCGCATTCCTTTCCTTCTTCCTCGTCCTTTTCCTCCCTCCGCTCGAACCTGCCACGAGCTCCTGCTCTTTAATTAACTTGGCGTAAGAGGGGCAGGGGTCATCGCCGGTGTACGGATTTATCGAAATGAAATTTCGGGGAGAGGAAGGAATTTCATCGGTTCGTTTTAATGGGATCTTAATTCCGTCTTGCGCTTCTTCTTTCGTTCGTTCCTTTTTTTTTTTGTCGAGATTTCCGAGACATCTCTCTTCGTTTCTCTCCTAGCGAAGAAAACTATTGGTTCGACGAAACGATTTCGACGGAAGCGATCCTCGTCGTCGATTCTTCCTTCTTGAACCGCGAAGACGCTCGGAGTTAAGATTCAAATGGAACGCGAACACCGATATCGCGAACGTTCTTACGAGTTGGCTAACTGCTTTCGATTTTGGAATTAATTTAAATCGGCATCGGAATCGCGCGGACGCGTCGAGGTCCAAGGTAAAATCGACGAGAAGCGCAACGAGATCCAACCGCGAGGAGAACCGAGAGGAGAACCGCGAGGAGAACCGTTACGAAAACCGCGACGAAAACCGCGACGAAAACCGCGACGAAAACCGCGAGGAATACCGCCTCGTTAGAAATATCCTGCACTGTCGAGCCTCTCGAATCTCTTCTCCCGTTTTCAACGTATCGCGTACGAGGAGCGTCGTAGGCGAGCGAGAGCCCTTCGTTCGATAGGGAACAGTACGAAACGAGGGTTAAGCACGAGAAGTCTCGAACCGTATTAAGCGGACTCTCGAGGGAACGGCTTCCGACGAAATGAGACCGCATCGCACCCAAAGAGCGATGGCCATATATGTATATTATTCTCTCATGACTCTTATTTATAAAAAAAAAAACTTCTGTTTCCTTATAGTTGAAAGGAAAGATACGAGGCCACGCCTACATTCTCTTTGTTTTTTTTGTTCTGTATTACAGAGTGCATGATGGACGACGGGAGCGCCAGTGCCATCTTCTGGAAGTAGGAGGCACCGGTGGCGGCCGCTGCGAAGGTAACTTCGACTTCCAGGAGATAGCTAGAGCTTCCTATGTACTATCCCACACGGGAGAGAGTTACCGAAAAAGAACGAATAGAGAACGAACCACCTTCTTCTCCGCTCTTCTCTCTCGCACCACCTTTCCGCAATAAAGCCCGCTCTTTCGACGCGAGGCGACGGAATAATTTTATTACCGGGGATTTTCGGCGAAAAAAGTGAACAGCGAGAGAAAGAACGAAAGAGAACGAGATACCGAGCGACTCTTCTCCAACATCTCTCTCCCTCGTCACGCTACTACTTCACCGCTGAATCAGTTCGGCTCTCACACACACGTTTCGCTAGCAAATTTATTCCCTTTTGCTGCTCGCTAATTTTCGACAAAAAAAAAAAACAAAAAAGTAAAAGAAAATACCCCCGTTTCCTCACCGACCTTCATCCCCTCCTCCTCGGACTTTCCCGTCCTTTGCATCTCCGCGGAAAACCTTCGCCGTAAGCTCCGGATGTTTCGCTAAGGAAACGCGGCGTTGTTTTGCTTTTCTTCAAGCGCGTAAGAAAACCCTCGTCGGTTTTTTCATTTCCGATAAGGATTATCGTTGGACTCCGTTGAATCTCCGAATTAACGGTACTTAGAAACGATCGTAAAGTTAATATAAATTGATATTTGTGAATAATTTAAACGCGTATCGCGAAAGAATACTTTGATCGGGATAATATTTTATTTTTATGAGTTTAAATTCGTTTCGCTCGATACCATCGGTTCGCGATTCCGATTGAAAAAAAATTTTTTTTTCGATACGATCGAGGACGACGAAAGTTTATTAAATCATATTTTCAAAAAAATTGAAATGCGTAAACGTATTCGCGAAAGTACAAAGTATAGAGGGTAAATAAATTTTACGATCGAACGCTTAAATAAAATTTCTTTTTACAATAAAAACTCCTTTGTACATTCCTTTTATCGCTAAGCAGAAGCGATATATCGTATACCAACACTAACCAAACTCTATTCAAACCCCATCCAAGCCCCATCCAAACCCCTTTTTCAATCACCACTTCCGCTCTATCTTATACAGCTGTGACCATATAGTGGCTCGCTCGTTGGATGTATTGTCTCGTTCGTTGTCGATGTGTTTTTATATATACATATATAAATATATATTATATATATCACCTTTGTAAATATATATCTTTTATTCTAATTATAATGTGAGTTATATTATCATTATCGTTATTATTATTTTTTTATAATTTTTATTAATTTATCTCAATATTATTATTTTTATTAACGTTATTTTATCATTGTCATTATTATTATTATTATTATTATTATTATTATTATTATCTTTATCGTTAATATTATTATCATCCTCATTGTCGTTATTATCATCCTCATTTTTATTATTATCATCATCATTATTATTATCACTATTATTATTATTATTATTATTATTATTATTATTATTATTATTATTATTATTATACATAACCTTGTCTGTACCTAGACTCGTGACGTTGTTTTTTATTTTCTAAGTTATGATATCCCTGTCGAGTATAGCGATATCCTCTTACAAATGCCCTTTTTACACATAATCACAATTGCATATTTATTTATACATACATACGATACATCAAAACACTGATCTCACTTCATCGTACAAATTTAATCGAACCGCATAGTTGTAATAGCATTATTTATATTATTATTATTAATTTTATTATTATTACCATTATTATATATTGTGATGATTCAGTGCAGATATTTCTAAAAAGAACTCTCGCTCGATCTAACAAAATTCTCATCGACGTACAAAAAAAAAATAAAATAAAAAAATTGAAAAAATAAGAAAATTGAAAAATAGCGATTTTTACGATATCGGTACCAATTGGACTCGAGTACAAAATTTATTATCAAAAACCAATAACCCAATCAGGCCTCTAACGAAAAATTTAGCGAGATGACAAACAAATAATGCATTCGTTGATAAAGAAAGAGTCGAATATTTAAAAAAAAACAAAAATTAAAAAAATTAAATCGAAACAGTTAGTTTATCGCATAGTTTGGAAGTCTGCTTACTTTCCAATCCATACACTTCGTACTCTTTCGACGTCACACGAATGAAAAACCCGTCAAGGCGATAAGATCGAAGACGTTTCAATCTCCTTCACGGATTTTTAAAAATAATCGTGTATTAGAAATAACTGCAGTGCAGTAATTTATATTGATAAGCATCGCTGTCACGTATTAACTTGCGTGTGATAATCCCAAAAAATGTTGCCTTTCAGCACCGCACCAAGTTCTCGCTGCTATCATATCATATCACAAAACCAGTACCGAGTTTAAAAACAATTTTCTCTTACGGCATTCATTTTTTCATCGCGTAGCTCAAAGTCAAAGTGCGAAAAGTCAATTTACGTGCGCGAAGGTGTAACGAACGGCATCGAACGCAAAAATAAAATTACTCGCGATGAACCTGACAATTTTTAACGCGATTCCAAACAACGAAATTCACAAGGAAATAAATTCTAAAATGACATCGTTCGTGCTCGATCGTTACACCGTTAAGCGAGACGTCGTTCGTCTGGCAACAATCGTAACGTTACCCGCAACGTTCACCGATATTCAATAAATATTTAAGAAATTACGCCGAGTATTAAATGTGTGAAAACGTAATGTGCGGAATCTCGATGAAAGAGAAAAGAAAAACGAAAACGTCGTCGAGATGAATGATAGATGCGAAGCAGCGTGAATTCGGTATATTTATTAGTAATGAGTCGCTTGTCGTCCCGCCCGGCAAACGCGTGCTCCCATTTATTCACATTATTATTTTTCTTCGGGTTGTGGCTTAGGCCGTAGGTTGTCATTGATTGATTGACTGCTTGAATTTCGTGATTGTTCTTGCAATTATTATTATTATTATTATTATTATTATTATTATTATTATTTACTTATTTACTCATTTACTTATTTATTTATTTTTCTATTTATTTACATTTATTTAAATTATCCGAGTTGTTATCGTCACCCCTGAATCCGTTGTATTATTTTTCGTAACCTACAGCCTAATTTGATATTTTGTTTCTTTGTTTCTCCGTTTCCACGTTACATTAAAAATTTAATATTTTTACTATCGTCATTATTCTCGTTCTTTCCAAACATACACGCAGTCCCATATGGTGTTGGATGTACTTTTTTGACGTATCTTATTTATATACGAGTGCTACGATCTCGTACACATGCCGGGCACAAGCGTATCCAATGTACCGTTATTTTTATTATATCATTATAATTTTATTTTTCGTTTCTTTATTTTTTCGTTGGTTTTTCGTTCGTTTTCCGTTCGTTTCTTGTTCGTTTTGTTCGTTTTGTTCGTTTTGTTCGTTTTTACACCCTCCTTCCTTAACAACCTCTTAGGATGGTGGATGCTGTGGTGTAACCGTGTAACTTTGTCGTTCTCGGTGTTAGCCGCCAAATTTTTTTGTTTCTTTCGTTTGAGTTTTGTCTTTCTTTGTTTCGTAATTTCATTACTCACTATTTTATATATTTATTATTATACGCTCAAAGTGAAAGAACCCGGACGACGATCTCGACTAATACGCTCTTCTTTTTTCTCTTTTCTCTCTCTGCCCCGTCTTCGCGCGAACGTGCATACGGGAGCAGACAGAAAGCTGTTCGTGGGAATGCTCAGCAAGCAACAAACAGAAGACGATGTACGTCAGTTGTTCAATGCTTTCGGCACAATAGAAGAGTGCACCATCCTTCGAGGTCCCGACGGAACCAGCAGAGGTAAGTCTTCCTAACCACGGAATTTTATATTTTTATACACCGCGCGAGAAATCGGTCCAACTCTTCTCCTTCCTTTCCGAACGGTATTCGGACGACGCTTCTTTCGTTTATTGGATAAAAACCGATTTCATTTACCCGCGCGTGGATGCTGGCTATTAAATTGCACCGTCGTACGAAATCGTTTCCAGCTGTTATTTATTTATTTATTTATGTTTTTTTTTTCGTAAACAGAATGTGGAAAATAGAATACGAAGCTATCCGACTCGATCTTCCGAGCCTCGAATAATCTTTCGAACGATCTTTTTTATCGATAAAAATTGTCGTTGTAACCGATCTCAGCTTCTAAAAATACTACAAAAAAAATTTTTAAATTTCCGGTTTTTCCTCCGGTCTCGCGCGCCGAGCTTACCCGCGCTTTGGAATCACAATTATACGGTGTGCACTAATGGCGGTACGTAATCCCGAGTTCCGGGAGCGAAACTGAAAGCCGAAACTCCGATGGGATCCCGAACTTTTCATCATCGCTTATTCGCACTCGCGCGTATTACGAGACGTTACTTGTCGTTGGAGTTTCGGATGAGCACGGCTGCGGCTGTATTAGTAAATCAAGGGGGTGGAGACGCTAACGGCTCCCTAACGACTCTCTCGTATTTGGTACTATTAATGATTGATACACGCTTAAAATTGAGATGCTACGAAGTTTAATGTGGCTGTTCGGCTTGTGCGCAACGTTAATTATGAAGCTGCTGTTAGAACGATGCATTATGAATGCGTGTAAGGCAGCTCGCAAAAAACCGCCTAATCCGATGACGATATAGGCGCAAAAACTATTATTTACCGTCAAAATTGTAACTTTGATGACTCGCCTTGTCTTTTATCAAGCGAGCCTGTAATTTTATAAATACGTTATTCGTAAATTACGATATTCATTGGTATTTCATGGTATCACGGTACACCTTACGCTCCGATGGGTAAATATTTTACAAATAATTTGTCTTTTTTAAATCGTTCGTAACGAGGTTCTGAAAAACGAATAAAATTTGATATTTGAAATTTTTATTTATAAACGGTGCGTGAATTTAAATGAATAAAATTAATTAATTTCTTATAATCAGCTATATTATAAGAAAGAATACAAAATCACTTTTAAATGTTGCGAGCGTGATTATAAGAAATAGTATTGGTATCGTCCTTTTATACTCTGAAAAAACGATAATACACTTTTGTACCACTCGCGGTTCAAAAACCACGATTGCTCTCGGATAAAATTGTTTTTCTCGCCCCGATAATATTACCTCGAAGCTCTGGAATTCTAGGACAAATAACGGCAAAGTATAAGTTTCTTCGACAACGACTCCCGGCGAATCGTCTCCGTATAACGAATCGATGTAATTAAAAACAGCGCGATCCGGAGGTATAAAAAGTAAATCGCTGGAAGGAGATCGGATCGAAAAAATGAACCGCGAGATTGAATATTCGACGGATGAACAAAAAAAAGAAACATTCGGCGGGAGGAAGAAAGAAATTTATGAATCTAACGGAAAACATTTGAAATCATTCCGTTATATTATTTTTCTTAAGTTTGAATATTTAAAGCGGTTTTATCGAGCGTATAATAAATTGATTATAATTTTTTCCATTTCTTTTATAAATCATATTATTTAAATTACTGCAATACGAGATTTAATTCCAGCTTGATATCGTAGAAAGCGTAAACGTAAACAGAAATTCTAATCTGCTTGTTTTAAAAATAATTTTGAATGGATTTGTAAAAAGTAAAAATTCTAACAATAATTTATTTCCATAAACGCTGTAACGTTTTCATTCTAAATAATAAAGAAAAGCATTTCCAGATATATGATTTATAAGTATAATTCATACTCTAATTCAATATTAATATGCAGTATACGAGACACGATACAATAATGCGAAAGATACGAAAAAAGGAGGTAGACAAACATTAATACAAAATATTGATCATGAAATTTGAGAAGTTTTTCGTGACGTAAAGGGAAAGAAAATACGTCTACTGCTGATATTCGCCGCGAGGCGAGTGGCAACGCAATATTTCCATTCGGACGTCGGGAAATTCAAATGTTTTTATTTGTAAATGAAGTAAACTCGCCGCATCCCGGCTTAATAAAAAAGAAATGAGAAGCGTATTTGCTTCATTTTACCCGTGCATATTTTTTCACGGTGCTCTCGGAAATGCGATGCATTTATAGTCGACGAAAAGCTTCGTTTCAGATTTCTTTTACACGAAACTACCTTTCGATCGAAATTTAAACTGTTGTATTCTTTATTTTTAAATACTAATAAATATAATAATAATAATAATATCAAAATCCTGTAATAACATTTTAAATTTTTTATCCAACAGTTTTTATAGTATTAAAGAAACGTGACACCGATATCAAAATGATATTAAAATCGAATGTTTTACCATCTGTCGGAAAATAAAATTTATTCGTAGATTTATAGCTCTAACATAAGTATGGAGATGATAAATACATGGTTTATATAAAATGTAGCACAAAAGTATGCATCTTTCGTAGTATATTCACAGTTTGTAAAATTAATCATTGTCAGTGATAAATTTAACGCCAGCAATTATTTCTATCCTAAGCTCGTATGCTTAAGTTTCATCAACTCAAAATTAAACGGAAAATGCCCGTTGAAAATTCAACCGACTTTCAACCGCGGATTTAAAATATGCGATTAAGATATTCAAAGTATATTACGTTTTAATTAAATTTTCCGGAAAACGACACGCGTACGGTAAAAGTAATCAAAATTAAAGATTAAAAAAGTAACTGGAAATCGCCCAAAAGTCGGGCTAAATTGTACTATTGTACCAAATTCGAAATTTCTGTGAAGAACGGCGAAAGGCCTTTATAAAATATATACTGCGAAAGCAGCGGCTGACAGACCGATTTCATCGCGAAACGCGGGAAATTTCACGTACCTGTCGCTTCACCTGCCCGAGCAACACCAGCTTTTTAATTAAAGCAACTCGAACGTGCCTCTGTCGAAATTACTCTCTAATACTTTAGTACCCGCGTCTCCCGACAGTCGAGACCTTGATTTTCCTAACTCCTAATTACCGGGAGCTTTCCCGACTTTGCGAGGAAACCCAATCACCTCCGCGCGTGCCCCGAAAAATCTATTTAATCGCCGTTCCAAGGCCGAAATGTCGATCCTTAAATCCCCCGGATTTTTCTTTTTTTCTCTCTTTTTCCATAAGTGGGAAAAATGTTAACGATTCGTTGTACCTTCCTTGTACACCGGAATCCGGCTAAATTTCCTTTCTTTCTTTTCTTTTCGTCGATACGGTAATTCAATATTGTCGAATCAGCGTACCATGATCCATTTATTTTCATATCATTGTTTTAATTTCTGATCGTACGATACTTAGAACGTACGAAGGTCTTTGTTCCTTGTTTGGTGTATCAGCGGACTTGGATTAATTAACAACGCCTAATCCAAAGCTCTATTTTCTATATTATTAATTTTGGCACGAATAAACGCTAATCCGTTTACGTACATACACTGGCATTAAAGCATTAACCCTATCCGAATCACTAATTCTTTTCGTAAACGTTTAAATACTAAATTATTACTCGGAGCGTAGCAATCGAATTTATAAATCCACGAGTTACGCGCGTACGAATAAAACGATGCACCGACGCAACTTACACCGAATACTCGATTATCGAACACCAACGTAAAATCATCCCTCCAACCGCGAACGCGCGAATCAGTCGTTCGCGTCCCAGGTCCAATCAAACTTTCGTCGTTCCTCTTCAAGGTCTCCGGTCGGCCTCATCGAGAATAAGATGCTCGTCGGTGCGAGGCCGAGCCGACCATTCGAACGGGAATATCGGAGCAGGCGCAGCAACCTCTGCTTTTGTGGAGTCGCGCGGGCGTGTCCTCGTCTCTCTCTCTCTCTCTCTCTTTCTCTCTCCAGCTGTCTCTCTTGGGCTCTCTTTGGTCGTTGCACGATGTGCAGCCTGGCGAGGTGCCAAGAGAGCGCCTACTCTGCCACCTCCACTCAGCCCAGGCGCTCACTCGATTCGCGACTTCCTCGACCAAAGAGACGAGGGAACGTGAAAAAGAGAGAGAGGGAGAGAAAGAGAGGAGCTAAAACGCGCGCGCTAAAGTTATACGGTGCTGGACCGATTTTTGGTTTTCGGTGCTTTTCCTGGCTTTTCAAAACGGAGATCCACGAGCGTTTCGGTGTGGATTTGTATGGGTCGCATTGTGAAACGTTGCGATCGAATCTTGAGCTCGGCGAGCGGAAAATCACGCGCGCAACCAGCGAAATATAACGTTTCGAATAAAAGACAATTATGCGTTATTAACGTATCGAGAACTAGAATAATATTATCCAACAGCTATTTTATATCGCGTTATATATATTAAAGATTCGAAGGCATGGTCTGGAAATGTTTGAGATTGTACAAACGAATAAACCTATTTGCGTTGTAAATGCTTCATCGATATCGATAAATATATAATTACAAGCATAAAACAATAGATTCTAAATACGTATACGATAAGCGTATAAAAAAAATTATCTCTCGGAATCTTTTGGATCGAATAAAACATTATCGCAAGTTTTGCCGCGAACTGGAAAATTTTTATATTTCGAAAAATCCATTTTGGAATAACGAAAATTCCCAGTCTCGGAGGAATCAAGTTCCGCTAATGATTTCAGGATGCTTTTCGAAACGCGTACCCACCGATTCTCGCGTGGAACTCCTTCGAGATCGAGAAAAGTTGGTCGCGAGTTGTCGGTTCGTAAAAGGTAGCGCGGATTATGGACGCGGAGTCCTTAAAATCAAGGCAAAAGAACGACCGACGAAATCCCTTTTTATCAAAAGCGTAATCTAAACGCTCGTTAAGCATCGAGGCAGTCGGCGCACGAGGCTCATCACGATTCCACCTACGAATTTACCAACCGATAATCCCACTCGAAAACGCGGCGCTTCGGGCCTAGGATACAAACCGGAGGTACAACGTCGAGCCCAGGGTCAATATCTGTACGGAGAGAAAGAGGAAGAGCCTTCAGCGTTGATCTCTCCATTACGTGGCGGATTAGCTAGTTATGAAACTCCGTTCTAGTTAGTCTGGCATTGGTACGCCTGAGCCGATGAAACGCGCGCCTCGATTCGACTCGTCTCTGCGTCTCTTCGTCTCTGTTGCGTCCAGCGTTTCATTCCAAATAATTAGCGATCGAATTTATTCCGTTCATTTTGCTTCGTTGCGCCATCGATTCGTTGCTCTCGCGTTGAAATAAACGATCGTTCTCGTCTCGAATTTGGTGGGATTTTTTTTTGGAAATCCGAAGAAACGTAATTTGTACTCGTTATTTAATTTTACGATAAAAAAATGTACTCGTACGTTTATCGGATAAGATTTTATATATACTTAAGTAACTTACGAAACTAAGATAACCGATCGAAACTATTATTCATATTTTATTAAGATGTACGCATCAGCTAAAGATAAAAGTAAATCGTTGCGCGGAGACGAACTTAAAAATACGAAGGAAACTCGATACACGAATGATATATGATTCGAAAATGTTCCGTCTTCGTTATATGTAAAATTAATGAATTCCACGCACGTTACGTACGCCACTGGTAATATTATAACGTAAATGTAAAATGAAATGCTCGTAATTCACTGTTCGAAGACATCTGAAATATTCTACGATATTCGTAACCTGCCGTTCTCCTCGAAAAAATTGTACGAGTCCTTCAGGATAACGGTATTTTCGTTGCATTATTTATAGAAAGGAGAATTTTACCATTCGAAGTCTCCGTATTCATCGTCGCTCGTTCGAGTTAACGTACCGAGAGAACAAAGGTGATTCCGGAGACAAAGGCGCGCGCACAAAGCAATGCAAAGGACCCAATCGCGAAAAATCCGTTATTTTGTTCGAATACAAGCGAAAAATAATTGGATAAATTTCGTCGTTGCGAGCGGATGCATCGCACCCACGCATTCTCGTCCGTGGAAAAGCGAGAAAAATAGCGAGCACCTCGTTATCCCGGTTATCCCGGTCGGGAGTTTCCTTTCACAGCCGAGGTCGTATCTAAGTGTGCGCGTACATGTACACACACGCACGCAGCCAACCCTTGCACCGGCTACTTTGCTTTTCAACGCGAAGCGCTAAGCGCCGTCGGCTTATTATTTACGTCCGAGTCTCGTCTTATTAAGATTGTGTTTTTAAGCGATATTTACGAGACAATGAAAATAAATAATAATATAATTTATAGTACGGGCAAAGGGTATACGATTCGTTCGCGTTATTCCTCCGGCCTTAGTCCTCCGGCGTTAGTCCTCCGGCGTTAGTCCTCCGGCCTTAGTTCTCCGGCCTTAGTCCTCCGGCGTTAGTCCTCCGGCATTATTCGAGAAAGCGTCTCGATCGTTAAGCGAAACTAATTTTCTCTCGAGGTTCCCGAACAAAGGTTTCCCGGAAGTTCAAGCGGTACCGAACACCGTGTACTTTTGCTCGTCCAGCTCCCAGGAAAACGCGAAAGTCAAAAACGGCGCGTTCGGTCGGTCACGTGCCGCGAGCTCGACGCGAATCTCGACTCCTCGACCGTCGCGTCGCGTTATCGAGGGCGAGAGGGTGAGAGGGTCGCGAGCGACGGACGCGAGTCGCGTTAATTATTCAATCTTGATGCGCGCCGTTAATTTAATAGCCACGACTCGACGATACGCGCTTTGTTTCCTTCGTTACGCGTCCGTCGCCGTGCACGGAAACTTTTCCGTCGAGTTGGTCGCTCGTCCTTGTATCGTGACGCTCGTGTCCGGCTCGACTTTACCCGCGCGATAACTCGATTTTTCCAAGGCCGGAAGGCCGGAAGGCCGGAGAACCTTGGACTTTTCCCTTTTCCGATTGCGCGGGAAAATACGAGCGGACTCGATGATCGCGATTACCCAGCGATAATAAAGGTAACGGCGACAGCGGTGATGAAACGACGCGGAAATGGGAAGCGCCAAAACTATGCTCTCGGTAAATATTTTAGCGCAATTTCAAACTTGGTATAACGATGTTTTTTATGTGCGCGAATCCTAACTCGACATAATTTATGAAGTACGCGAGCGGTGTTAAGATAAAGAGTACACCCAAGAAGTAGGGTAGTTGACTTTCGGTAATTAACGCGCGAAACTTGTACTATTGTGAGCAAGGTAATTTTTTAAAAATACTTAATTTCCGGAAAAGAGAAAAGATAGGAAAGTGTACGCAAAGTTTAAAAGATAACGCGAATGGTACATCCGTTAACGAATCTCTCGTTTAATTAGACTTGGCGCAAACTTGGATTATTTCTTTTGCGAACGCGTAAAATCCGACGTTTTATAAATAGTTAACGATGCATATGATAACGCGATTATTAGGTTAACCCTGAAAGCAACTTACGTAAACGTTGATATCTCGATAATCGTACCGTTTCAAGGAAAGGAAAAGAAATAATCTCGCGCTTTTCCGTCGATGATACACGGGTATAAGTAGGTTACAAAAGCAGCGCCTCTCGAGCGAAAATTACGACTCGTTATCATTTTTCGAGTCGGTTTTAACGATGCATAATTGTGAATTTATTTACCGGCTTCCCGCAAACTCAAAAACCGACTGGTTTCCCTTAGCAACGATAATGGCGGCTCTTAAAGGTAAGGTGGACTTACGGTAACAATTCCCCGCATTAAATCGTAATAACGTTGCCGTGTAACACCTTTTCAGCTCGACCTTCTTACCTCTTTGGATTCTCTCTTTGGATATTCTTGTTCTCTCTCTTTTCTCTTTCTCATCCTTTCCTTTATCCTCTTTCGCTTTCGCTAAATCCGATATTACTTACAATATGATTCCTATACGATTCGACTATTTATATTTTCAAACTTCTATTCGAACGTAAGAATCTTTTGAATAAAATTTCGACCCTTTATCGGAAAACGTCCGTAGGTTTTATTTCAAAAACCGGAGAAAGTGAGCGTCTCGCTTACAAATATACGTATAATTAGGTCGGGTGAAATTATTCAACTTACCTTGTTTAAGAAATTTTTCTTTATTTACTTTGTTTAGTTGCTACGTTGAAAATAAATTCATTTTGTAATAACACGATGATCTCGATGTTAATCCTCGCGAATCCGAACTAATTCCTTAATCTATGTATTAAATATTTTAGAATACAATCGATAAAATAGATTTCGATTAAACTCCATTTTCTGCTCTAATGACTATTTACTCCGAATCTCCCGAAGGATAACGAATAAAATATTAATTAGGAAGAGTTACTACTTAGTAATGATTATCGAATTTTTTACGATGCAAAATAAAATATTCGTATAGTTTCAAAATTATAATTCCGATACGAACGATTATAAGACTGTTACGAACGAATGGTTACCAGTTCGCTTTTATTTATCAGGGTTAAGTTATTATAATGACACAATTTCGAAAAATCCTTTACAATATTTTATATAATAATATCGTGAGATTAAATCGGTTGTAGAGATTGTGTGAATATAACTGTATATGCTGTTTCTTGCCTTATCTGTATGAAATGTTTATGTACTTGCCATATATTTTGAAAAGCCTATTATAAAAAGGATTTATACGCGTACTACTCTGATAATTATTACAATTATTAACATTTTTATTTTATGTCGTTTAGTTTGCAACCTCTTATCGCATCCTTTGAATTTCTTTTCCCCGTTATATTTCCTAGTCTCATTTTATTTATACAGAAATAGGTTAATTTTCAGATAGAAATAACTAAGCAAATAAATCTAAAAACCTAAACTGTTGTCTCGTTTTCTCTTTGTGCTTTTCTCCTCCTCTCCAACTTCTGGAACAATTGGATCTACGGAATACCGGATGCCAGACGCTCAACTTGAGAATTGCTCGAGCCCGTTCCTCTTTCACCTGCATTTCTCCTTTCTAACCCTCGCTTATACTCTCGTTCTCTCTTATTTTATAGCTCTTGGTTTTAAACTCGAGGGCTTTGATAAAATTACAAGACTAAAACCTGTATACCACTGAAGAACCGAGCCTTTTCCTACCGAAAGAGTTTGATGAATCCACTCGACGATAAGGTTATAATACGAAAGGAACGATGAGTCTCGAAAATGATACCGAATTAAAAGCTGAAAACAACAACCAAGAATAAATAGTATTTTTTAGAATTTCTTCTTACGGTATAACGTATTTTATCTTTATAATTATTTTTAACTAACCAACATTTTTAGAAATATTAAATTTAAATAATCATTTATTTTATTTCGAGAAAATATTATTCGTATTTACAAGTATGTGCCTTCGACGTCTAATCTTGATCATAACAACTTAAAAATTATTTAATGTAAAATTTATGGTAAATACGCTAAAATCGCTTGAAAACCAGGCAATTTTAGAGACAACTTACAGCGTAAAAGAAACCAGAAAATCTGAAAATCGGACGATATACGAATGTTGTATCAATAATTACAAATACGTAGGTAAATTTGAAGAAGAAAAAAGCTGAAAAGAAACAACCGTAAAACGTATTTTCGTAGTAAATTGCAGAATTGTTCGCAAGGTCGACTTTACGCGAACGAGAAGTGGAGAGAAAAGCAGGAGAAGTAGGGGCGTAATGAATTTCGCGTTGGAGTGCCTATTTACATTCACAAGCGGGGAACACTTCATTCGGTATTTTCGCGGCCGCTTCGCGCTCTGAGCTTTCCAAGAGCCTTTGCGTAGAAATTGAAATCGCGAATTCGACTCGAAAAAAGGAAGGGGAGTTGGCGGAGGAGACGGAGGAGGAGGAGGAGGAGGAGAAAGGCAACGACGATTTCTTTAATGTACGCTCGCACATTAAAATGACGCACAATTGACGGCTGATGGGGTGAATTTAAAACCGCGCGTGGATTTGACGGCCGGCAATCGTCTCGAAGCGAACGAGTGAGAATGGGAGTGGGAGGGCCGAGATGCTTAGTGAAATATTCCGATTAAATGGAAAGTCGATGCTAGCACCTGAGAAGTTTCCTTTTTCTACTTTGGACGTTGCGCCAATCTCGAAAACTTTTAACTTTCGAAGAATTTGATTTTATAACCGAGGTTCCTTTCGTAATTTAACTTTCCGCCATCAAAAATGCACCCTTTGAAAAAGTATATGTACTGCTTCGGTGATCGTTTACTCACGCATGACAATTTTCCGCTAAAACCCGTTTTCGCGTTTCGGAGATACGTAGCGAAAGTTGGAGATTAAGGGCAAAGAACTTTGTTTTCCGTAACGAAAAAACGTTTCTGTAAAATTTTCCTTAAAACCGTAATGTAAAAAAATAGTTGGATTCAATAAATAAAAGCTCGATGATAATTTAATTACGTGTTTTTCGAACAAATATAGTCTTCCTGATTTATAATGGACTCCGAAATCGAAAAATATTTCCCTTCTCTCCCAGCGACGAACAACGAACGTGGCGGACAGGATTCTGGAAACGGGCGCCATAAAATAGAGACGTTTGCGCGATATACAACGAATCTATAATTTTCCTGCCCGAAATAGACGTTTTATGATACCCTCTGGACCAGAGTCGATCGTCGTCGATTAATCCAATCACCGTCGTTCGCACATCTTTAAAAAACCATCGACTCCGTGTCTACGCACCAAACGCGCGATTCATTCCCTCGCCTCTTCTATTCGCTCGCGTATCTAATTTCGTATTTCGTGTTATCGTCTCACCGGATAAACATCGATTTATACACGTATCAAATTCGACGCGATCGTACGTTTCCTTACAAATTTTACGTCCGCGATTATCCCTATGGTCATATTTTACGATACGTAAAACGAGAACGAGATAAAAAGATGTAAGCGTACGGCTCGCGATACGTAAGATAAAGTAAGTCGAAAGTTAGCTTCTCTCCGAAACATCGAACGACTTGGAGTCATTTTTTCGAACGTAAGACGCTCGATAGAGAAATTTCAACCTTGAATGTCGGTCCGTAAAAAAATTTTAAATCGGGCAACGCACGGAGTCGACGAGGAAACGAAGAATTCTCGCGAAAGTAGTTGGGATCCTCGAGAAGATACTTCGATCGTAATCTATTTCCAAATCTCGGAGATCGCGGTTAACGTATTCGTAGTCGGTCGATAACGAGTTATTCGTAGGGTATTCCCAGAGACCGAGGAAAACGTCGCTTCGTAAAATACAACGTCATTTTTTAAACAGCATCGAGGTTGGATTCGCATACGTGTCGCTCCCCTTGAAACGACGGAACCCTGCGCTTTACGCACGACGGGACAACAACGGCGCGAGCGACGACCGACGACCGACGACCGACGACCGACGACCGACGTCCGACGATCCGAACCGTCACCATATATTACAACCGTAATCCTCTCTTCCCTCGGCCGCTCTCATTTTTCTCCCTTTTATTCGCGCGCTTTCGCTCTTTCGTTATCTTTATTTCCAACTTGTCCCGCTTCCTCGCTCTTACCCCCGCTGACTCAAATTCCGCCGGTTACCGCGTAGGATCTTCAGCGTCCGCGATCGCAGCATCCGATTCTCTTGGCGATACGCGAAAAGGCATCGCAGCTGCGACGGGATTTCGGATGCTGAACGATTAATAACCGCCTCGCGGAAGAGCGTCGGTGACTACTCTACGGTATAGACGAATCAGCGAGGCGTACCTCCCCTATTTCTCTCTTTCTATCTCTATCTTCGATCGATACGAACGCGAAGGGTCCGTAGGCCGGGCTCGGCTCTCGTTTCGAAACGTTCGAATCGAGTGCGTCGATGGACGTTTCGATACTCCGAGTCGCGAGCGTCGACGGCGTATTTTAAACCATGCGATAAGAATAAATAAATTACGGCTGTTCGTCGAACAGACTTCGTCCGTGAAATATAGGAATCGAGCGCCGATGCATCACTCGTCCCAAATTTCACGATTCGACGTCACCGGTGATTCGAGCAGTTGGTTCATATTTTCGTAAATACGGTACGATGATTCGCATCGTAGGGTTGGAAAATAAATCAACGACGGAAGAACTCGTTTCCATCGTCGTTGAATAGAGAAATGCACGGTGACGTATGGAAAATTAAAAGAAGTTTCGAAACATGTGTTGCCCGAGGAACGAAATAAAGTAACCCTCGCGTTTCGAATCGCTTTGCGTTACGATATCGTTCGTTCGCTTTCAACCGAGAGCCGAGAGCCGAGAGCCGAGAACCGAGAGCCGAGAACCGAGAGCCGAGAACCGAGAGCCGAGAGCCGTGAGAGAAGGGCTGGAGCTTGCGAGAAAACGATATCGACCGATGCTTTAACAAGATTACGCGATCGAGCAAAAAATTTCATCCAATTTTCGACGCAGGTGACACCTCGTGGAAATAAACGTCGTTACTCCGTTCGAATGCACGGGACCTTCGAGCGCTATAAAGGAGCCCCGTACGGAGAGTCGTAAGTCATTTCTTTAATGCAATCGACGGAGTACTAAGTACCTAATAAAAGACCCGTGCAGACTCGCGTAACGCTTCGTCTCGGTCACAGCGAGAAGGATGGAGGGTGGGAGGGAGGGATAGTCTTTACGGCGGCCATTGTTCGAACGCTTCGCACCGATCTTACAAGAGAGAGGACCGAAGGCCAGTAGAAAAAAGAGCAGTAAGCCGCTATTGTACTCGTGAGATTTAGCGTTTTTATATTAATACGATTACCGTCTGGCTCCTCTCGCCGAAAAGATCCCCAAAGACCCCGGAAGATCTTCCCACCCTCCTTCGATATCTATACGGCGTATTCCCAGAACCCGGCAGGCGAATCTCATTGGATGCCTGCGCGGGTCCACGGAGGATAGTACCTTTGAAGTTCCTACCGTTCCCGGCTTTTACCCGCCCCATCCTACGAATACACCAAATTGGCAATAAACCTTTACATTCGCGTACATTACCAATTTTGTTTATGCATACGAGTGCGCGGCTCGCGTACCCTTATTACGCGAAGAGCAGACGCGCGTGTGTGGCGAGCAGCCTCCGACAGCTTCCGACAGCTTTAGACGTCTTCGCGTCTCCGCGTCTCCACGGGCTTCCGTTATCGAACGAGACCGTAGGTCGACCGACCGACCGACCGACCGACCGACCGACCGACCGACCGACCGATCGATCGCGATCTCCGTCCGACTCGCGCCCAGAGAGCATCGAGGGTAGCGCAAACGTCCTTGGAATTTATTGGAACGAGACCGTTTCCGCTTTTCTTTTATCCCGCGATCGCGTTCCGCAAAGTTTACGCTAAGAGAGAAACGCGCTCGATTTCGTTGGATGCGCTCCGAAAACGATCCAGCGAATCCGACGTTTCCTCGCTGACGATCGATAATATTTAGCAAACACGGACACGCGTACCGTAATTATCATTATCCGTCTCCCGAGTTCGCTTCGAACGCGCGCGTTGTTTTTAAAGAGCGTCGCGACTCCCGTAAATCTCAACGCGATAATTTCCTCGACGCTCGGTGCGCCACTCGAAAGCGGAGGCACCATTTTTAATTAGAACGCCTCGTTGTATCCGCGTCTAACGGCGTTCGCTACGTTTCCCGTTTCGACGTCGAGCCCGACCAACATCCCGACCAACAGCCCGACCAACAGCCCGACCAACAGCCCGACCAACAGCCCCAGCAAATCAAAGCTTACGCGAGCGTACGAACGCGTCGACGAGGGAAGACTCGTACGGTAACTTTGAACACCGAACGCTCGTATGCGCGTACAGGCGTCGATCGATACGAGACTGTACAATGACGAGATGCCGTAATTACGAGCCAGTCGTCGAGCGTGTCCAATCATCCGGTTCTCCGCTACCCGACACACGCGTCGCGACTCTCCGCGTACGCGCATCAATTTATGTATATATATATGCCCACGCGTGGAGTGTGTATGTGTGTGTGTGTGTGTCGAGTGCACACGTACGGAGCTCGCGCTGATACAATCGACGAGGCATCCTCCCGTCCTTCCTTCGTTCGAGTCGCCGAGCGCGACAACCTCGTCTGAATATACTTCCGTCGACGCGCACGACAATCGCGACGTCGAAACTTTCGACTCTTCGACGTCGACAACCTCGCTTTTCTAGTCGAACGAAAATCGGTCGAACGAACCGGTTCTGGTACGGAGAGGGGAGGTTTCCCGTCGACCGAGCGAGCGTTAAGGGTACTCGACACCGGTTCGGTGCGGTGATCCAAAAAATTCAAAAATTCCAGCGACGGATCGGTCGCATCTTGTCGAAACGGAAGGAAGCGCGAAAATTTGGTTTCCCCGTCCTCGATCTTCGATTTCCATCCACCGATCATCTTCGACGCGAGACTCGTTCAACGAGCCAAGGTTAATTCATCGAAACGCGTTCGACTAGACGGTCCTTACCTTCCGCCCCTCGCGACGCGTAAAACACGGCGATGCCTCGTATCGCGAGCGCGAGGAGAGACGTAAAACGTCGGTGTGGCGTCGCAGTCCCGGACTCCGACACTCCGATACTCCCCGACCTTCCCTCGGTTTACGAGGGCGGCCATTACGAACCCGCGCATTAGCGTCGAAGCTCGCTCGCGTTTGATAATCCATCCCAGGGTGGTTTTCGCGCGCGGGGCGATCGAACGCCGCCTAGCGTCGGAGGATGCAACCCCACCAACGACCCCCTCGTAATAATACGGACGAGGCGCATTTTATACGCGCGAACGTTTCGCCGTGTAAAACGAGGGCAGCCGCGCATCCTGCGTTTCGCGATAGAGTACAAAACTATAAAAGAAGAACGGGCGCTGGACCTTGCACGATGTTTATTACATAATGGGCGAGCGGTGCGAGTCGCGCCCAACCCGTAACGTCGTTACGCCGTCAAGCGATGCGCGTGCGTTCGCTTTTTATGCCCCTTGCTCCCTTGCTCGTCCTCTTTGCCGTCTACCCCTTCTACGCACCCCCCCTCCCCCCAACCACTCCAACCACTCCATCCTCCTCCACCACCCCTGCGCTCGCTTTCGTTCGACCGCGCTCGATGACAAAAGCGACTCGATCCGGTTTCGAAGACAAAAACGAGCGGGGCTGAAGGGGATACGCGGTAGAGTGTGGACAAAGCGAATCCGACTGCCGGCGACTTCGCACGCGGTGCGATTTTCACGCTGGGGTGCGTTTTCGGACATTCTCCAATTATTATTCGACTGTTTTAAGTTTTAATAAAGTCCTGGAAAAGACTGTCCCGTGTTTTCCGGCGCGTACGAGCCTACGCGAGTCATGACCGAGGCTCGAAGGGATGATTTACCCATCGATCCAACCGGAATCGTTCCGACGATCTCGCGCTTCTCGATCGTTGCGATTCTCGATTGCGTTGAAGGTACCTTTTTCCGCCGATTATTCGCGACTGTGATTCATCGTTTGCGCGAATCTATGATTTACGGACGAGCGAATCCGTTTCGTTTAGCATTTAATTTATCCGGAGATCGAGGTGCGAAAACATCGATGTCCAAAATCGTGAACGAATCTGATAAATAAGCGCGATTGCTTTATTCCACAAAACATTTTTGCCTTTGTATTATCCCGTACTTATAGAAATATGTTTGATAGTTTGACGAAATTACGATACGTAAATAAATCAGTTTACTTAATATTATAAATTTAGATCGTTGATCGATAATTTAGAACCATTGTAAGAAATAGACTTAAAATAAACCGAAGATCGATAATTTTGATCCGCTCTCTTTTCGTCTTTTTATTTAACAGACTCGATCACGATATTTTATAGCCCTTTAAATTCAGCATACGATTATCTTTATCGTTCGCGATAAAATAATTTCGATTATGCAAATTAATTTATTACTTCGTTACTTATTGTAATAAGTTGAATATCGATTCGATTACCCGTATACGTTCAAAATATTCAATTCTAAAAGCGATGAACGAAGAAAAAATAAATTCATTCGAAAGATAATTCGATTCTGCATTGTAAAGATAAAAGTTACTTTCGTATAAAGTAGAAAGAGGTCTTATACCGTCGCATTTTACTTTAAAATCGTATCGACTGCTTTTTAATTCGTACAAACGCGATAGAACTCGAGTAAATTGTTAAAGAACGATACCGTGTAATTACGCCTTAGCGTAACAAATTCTGCGCGCGATCCGGTAAATAACCGTATCGCATTTTTTAACCTTTACGTACGAAAATAATATAATATAATATTTACACAAAATCTAAAATAAAAACCAAGACGTTACTTATACCTTTAGACGCCGCTTCCAAATTTCTTTAGTAAATTTAAACGAATTATTTTCCGAAGTAAAACCGAATCCGCATCGATGTACCAACCGTTAACAAAAAAAATTTGGAAATTGAACGATTCAACGATCGAAACGAAGCGCATTTATTAATTCGAAAGTCCAGTGATTTCAACGCGTCGCGCAACTCCCGGTCCGACTCGATCGCGCCTATTCCGTTATAAAACACCGCGCACTAACGAGACGAATTTTCCATCTCTCCTTCCCAGCATAAAATACGAAACGGAACGAAAAAGCGATACGCGTTTTTTCGTCTGCTCAACGCCGGTGATGAAACGCGCGCGGGGAATTAGCGAGATACCCGTGTAGAACAGACGCGATTGAATTACGGCGCGCGACAAAAGGACAGGGGGAGGGGAATCCGTCAAATCGCGGTGGATATCACCGATAGGCCAGCGCGTCATTTGGCAAATGGACGCACTAATCTCCCTGTACTCCTCTGTACCCTTCTTTTACGAGGCTCGCGCGTATATCGTTGCGTATAGGGGTTTCGATCATCCCCCGATCATCCCCCGATCATCCCCCGCGTCCGGGGAATCTTTTAAAACATTTTCGTATCGAGACGCGAGATACATTATCTCGGAATAACTCTCGATGTTCGTTCGAACCTTCGCGTACTTAATCCGTATGTATAAATAGGCAGCCGTACCGTTGGTTCGAGTTCGGACGAGTTCGGACGCGTTCACGCCGACTTTGTCGAAACTCGATCGAACCAAGATGGAATATATTTCATATTTCTTCCTTCGGTAACGTATTCTCCTCTCGAATCGTCGCGTGACTCGAATCGCTTCGCAGTTCGTTCGAAACTAGTCGGTGCTTCCACTTTTCGCGGCAGATTCGACGCGTACGTTCTCTCTTTTATACGGACAGAGGTAAATTGTGAGTAGAAATAAAATTTCCATTTCGCGGGCATAAGTTTTTATTTACGTTGATTAACTCGGAGAAGATTCTTGTAGGTAACGAATAGTTCGATGGTACACGTTTCGTAGCCTTGGTGGAAATTTTAAAAAACCGAGAGTTAAATTCGCGGGTCTGCGTCGACGTATTTTACGAACGGATTCCTTACAAACGCGATCTCGAGAATGTCTCGCAAAGAACTCCACGACTGACTCTCGATATCTCTCGACATCGATAAAACGCAATCGAAGCGAGGTAAGGATCGGTCGAACGGTACAACGGATTATTTCGCTTTCGCGAAAATAGAGGCGCGTTTTTACGGTCCGCGTAATCAGCGCTCGAAACGCTTGTCGGGCATTTAATGAAAAAAGCACTTGCAGGAGGCTGGAGCGAGAAATAAAGAAAAAAGTGAGCGTTCGCGTGTGCACCGACGCAAATTTCAGGCATGTGCAACGAGGCGGTTTCAGCATTTGCACTCGAATACCCCCTTGCTATCGCCCCATTCGAAGGGGCACTATATCTCTCTTCATCTTCCCTATTCCCGCTCTCCCCCCCCTACCCCACCCCACCCCTCAAACCCACCCGCTTACGCACTCCGACTCTCTCTCGCTCGATGTTTCTTTTAGCCCCGAGGGTGTTTCGGGCCTATAGCGCGATGGAAGGATACGAGTGCGACTCTCATATTTTCGGTTATCTACGAGAGCTTTGGATATAACCTAATCCATTTGGGAAGAGCAACCGAGTCACCCTGTTGGAACCGAAGTCGAACTATCGCCTCGACGTCGCCTCGACGTCGCCTCGCGTTCGCGATGAAACAACGCTAATGACATCGTAAATTAAAAATCAGATCAGGGATCAAATTTGTCTGGAAATTGCTTAAGTACCCGCGTCGATCGTACGAACGCAGATACGTGTTAACCAAGATTTATACGCGAGACGGGTACAGTCCGAAATAAAAGTAGCGAGGAGTTTTCGTCGCATCGGGTCAAAGATCGCGAAGCTCGCGGACGGATTGGTTTGGTGTCGAAACCGAAAAGGAACAGCTCCGTTTTTCCTTGGACGCGAAGTCAGGGTAAATCCCGGCTGGGATAAAACGCGTCGCTCCCGGGCGTCGTCACCATCGACATCCCCATCGACATTCCCATCGGCGCTCCCGAGAACTTGCCTCCTCGACTGTACGGCCGATGCACCCTCGGGGAAGGGTCCGCTGGATCGTTTCACTGGCCCCCACGCTCTCGAACGCGCGAGGGTTCCACGAGCGAACCCCATCGAAGTTGGAGGCCGCCGCCGCCGCCGCCGCCGCCGGCGGAATCGACGCGCGCCACTCCCTTCCTTCATCCTCGCGCACTTTCGTCTTTCGGACCTCGACGTTCGCTTTAATTACGAGCTTTCTGCGAGGCGGTACTGCAATTGCAACGGCTTTCTCTGGCACTGACGCGCGAAGGGCGAAAAATGCGAGTCGTGGCCGCGGGGTGACGGGGTGGACAGGGGGTGGACAGGGGGTGGACAGGGGAACCAAGAATACGCGTTTGCGGCTGCGGTTTCTTTTTGCCTCTGCGGTCGGTCGGACTTTCGAGAGGAATCAAGGCTATTACGCGGTTCGCTCGACAACTGTTTTATGGACACTTTCGCATCGCTCGTTTCCAATTGCTTTTTTTCTGTATTTTTTCTTTATTTTTTTCTGTACTTTTTTCGTAGTTTCGGATGAACGAAACCCGCGCGAATCACCTGAAATTTCTCGCGAACGAGCGACGATCCATCGTTCGAAAATTTGTATTCGTACGATGAGGAAGAGTTGATCGTGCGAGCGATTCGAAGAATCTTTCGAAGTATAATTTGAACGTGAAGGAATCGAACAGGCGTCGAATTCAAAGTAACGAATATAATTATTACACATCGTACGTTGACTTCGCGATGACCGAAAATGAAAAAAACGACGTTGTTGAGCTCGGAATACGAAAGCATCGATTTTCAGAACAGACGAGAGTTCGTATTATAAGAGAGCGATTTATAAATTAGCGACGGGGTGGAAACGCGAGCGTCGCAGAGTCGCGCGTAGTTGGACGGCACCATCGTAAAGAAAGATGAGCAAATAAGGAGAGAGCGAGAGGATCGAGAACTCCATCTGTCCAGTTCGGAAAAAGTACTGCGCGAAAAATGCGTCCTTGTTTCCCTCCCCGTCGAACTCGCGGCTCGATCGGACGAAACGACCGCGGTAAACTTTCGCGGAATTTGATTCGTCGATTTTTCCAATGTTCATCGCTGTTTTCCCAGAGCGTAGCTAATTATTATCTAATGGAATATTTGCCCCGAGCGCGTAAATTATTCCGGAGATTCGAAAATCTTGAATCCAGTTGCGCAGTCGAGTTACGTTTGAACAAGAGCCAGCGATAAAAGCGGAAAGTAACGAGTCGGAAAGATTCGGGAACAAAGGGTGGAGTAGTAAGCGAGAATGGATGTTTCTCGTTACGGCTGTATTAAAATAATTTTATAAAGTCGACTCGAATTTCTGAAACGCGCGATAAAAATGCGATTCGTTTTATTGGGGAAGTTTTATCGCTCGCGAGGATGAAATCATTCGTGAAATTTGATAAATCGCCGGTGCATAAAAGGTAATAAGCTGCTTAGAGAAACAAAATTTACGTTAATTTTTAACGTTACGCTCGGAATAATCGTCATTCCGAAAATGCAGGCGCAACTTTACGCCGAGTACGTCCGGGCGTTCCGAAAAAGTCCGCGTACAAATTTCGATGATGCTTTTGAATATTTATCAACGCGTATAGGCACCGCCTCTGCCGTATCGCGTATCCCGTATCGCGTATCTCGTATCTCGTATCTCGTATCGCGTATCGCCTATCGCCTATCGCCTATCGCCTATCGCCGACAAAGGAAGTCCCGTGCTCGAGCTTTTTCGCGAGCTTTACGCGTACCATCGAGCATAAAATTATCGTTTTGAATGCTAACACGCTGTAGTTACAGTTATCGTTTAGATTATGAGAAACGTTCGCTCTCCCGCTTATACAGGCTATTACAACGTATGATTTACCGAAAGATAGTACAAACGTAACGTTCTATTAATAATTCTTTTTACGATCGCTGCGCTCGAGCTTTGCGCGTGCGAAAGTTACGCCCGACCTACGATTTCCTACGCTTTATTTATTTTTGCCCGAATTCCGATTAAGACTGTAATGTTCCTTTTTTTTTTTTCTTAATCGAATTCGTCGATAAACATGTGTTCGCGCGCTCACCTACACCTACACGTATACGTCGAGGCTTGTAAAATTCGAACGTTCGTGACGCCGGGAAATTTCGTCTCTCGAATAGCTACGAAGGAATTCTTGCGAAATTGAAAAGGTAAATTATTCCGAAGCTCTTGATCTTTATGATTAAGATCATATTTTACTTTGATAATAATATCAAAGCTACTTTATTGCAAAACCCACGACTTTAATTCTTACTTTTACTATGAAGAATAAATTAACTTCATTAAGGGTATTAAATAATTCTAAATATGGTTAGGTTTAAGGTTATTACCAAGATTTACTAACGTACTATATTGTTTTATTTTTATTATGTTTGTATGACATAAATTTAAGAATTTAACGATCCACCGATCCAAATATAGATCTTCTCTCAATATCTAGTTAATTACGCGATAATTCTTGCGTAAAAAAAAATAACTTTTGCTTAAAATTTATTTACCGGAAACACAAAAAATCTTAAATCGTAACGATTGGTTTTATTAAAATAAACTATTGTTGTTTTCAAAATTTTACGCGAGCTAAATAAAAACTATCGATTGGTACAATTAAATGAAAAATAAAAAAAATTGTAAATAATTTCAGAATAAATTTTACATATTCTAATAACGTTTTTCTAAGCAATTCGAATAATTACGTACATTTATATTCGTAATTTCGATAAATATTGCAAAATGCTGGATACCGACTTGCGGTTCATTAAACAAATCGATGATCGAACCTCTTTCTGTTTTAAATTTAAAAAGCATTATAGAGCACTACTTCAAATGTCCTGACCGCTCGTTAAACTTCCACCGAGTCCTCGTCGAGAAGCGCGAATCCGTGTGCGTGAAAAACCGCAGAAAGCAAGTCCCTACCCCTTCGGAGCTAAACAACGGTACGTCGAATTCAGCGATTGGTTTACTCCACACACCCGCGAAAATAGGCGAGACAAAAGTCGAACAAGTATTTTCCAATTTTGTCCGTTATACGTACGGCATGGGTGAGTGGACGCATTAATCATGGATCGAGTTCTTAAATTAAAATCGAATTTTTTACAAAATTCCAGTGGGAGTTCTCGAATCAAGATCCGTACCTCTCTTTTCATCATTTTAAAAGGAAGATACGTAATGATTGCGGTTATAAAAAATTAATTTGATTGCCACTTTTGGCAATATCGATTATAAATTACTACTTTTTAAGGAATATATTTGATTAGAAAATACGATGGAGCTTTAAAAAGGCACAAAAAACTTTTACATTCTAGTTTAATCAATTAAAATGTGTCAGCTGGTTGAATAAATCTATTGCATGGTAAATAAAATATTATGCAGGAATCGTGTCAAACATATTTGCTCGTACACGCGATTGATTTTCCATTTCTTATGCAATTCAGTACCGAGAAATTGTCCGATATACTTGTTAACTCGGAAAACTTAATTTAGCGTATTTTCCTCGTTTTTTGTGATAAGTACTATCGAAAGGACTTTGTTCTATTTTTAAACGTATTAAAAACCACATTTTTACCGCGCATTGTCATATTTTATATACTACTATTTCTTAATCATTGCATTACTTAATAATTATATTCAAGTAATAAGTATAATTATATTATAATTGCCCCAAAAATTACTCTATTCTTTTAAAAACCTTCCATGAAGCTTTAACTGCGGATCTGTACAGAATCTATTCTATTAAATCCATATTTGCATTACTTAGAAATAATATACCAATCGACTATTATAGATAATTTCATTTCATAAAAAAGTATACGCTAAATTTATATAAATATACATTGGAATATGTATAAAATTATATAAATATACGTTATAAATTTTATAGATATCCATTATATAAAATTTGTTATCGATCATACTTCATCGCAAATTTAGATGATGTAGTTTACGTATAATATCGTCTTTTATAAATAATCTGCAGAAATCAAAATTATAAAATATCTTCGAAATCATTAACCATATAAATCTTTGAGTCTTCTTGTTTTATTCTAACATTATAAAAATAAGGATTATATATATAAATAAATAAAGATTATATATAAATAAAGATATAATAAAGATTCTAATTGAAGTACGATTATACACCTTTAATTATATGAGATAATCGATTAAGATAAATTGACAGCGTTACATATATTTATGGCACGAGGTATGAAACAAAAGAAATTTCTCGCTCCGACTGAAAATTGTTCCAGAAGAATATCATTCGAAAATTTATCTTACTGAAAAGTAAAATATAACGTACAGAAGCTCGGAAGAGGAAAAAATAGCTCCGAGCATTTTCTTTCTCGTGTCATTGCTCTCTGAAGTACGAAGGAAAAAAATATATGGCGGCCCGTGTTTTTTTTCTCAGTCGTAGACAGCAGCAGAAGCTCGAGAGACGTTACTGATAGTTGTTTTCTTCTTTTCCATCGATTTCAATGAGTTATTTTTCAGATATTTTTTGTCGTCTACTTTATATTCGAGTATTTGGTGTCGTTATTTACGTATACAAATATAATCGAGATTCAAACATTTCAAATTCAGTGTAGAAATTACACCTTGAGGGATACAGAAAATTGGCGGAAAGGAATAGAATTATGCGATGAGCAACGAAAAAAGATAAAAGTAATTAGCGTAAATTAAAATGAAAAGGAAACGATATGATTAAAAAATTAGAATCTATTTTGATAGGCTTTATATAGATTTCATAAAAGTATTTACCGATTGTAGTTTACCGTGTAAATTAATTTTTAATTTATTACTAAAACAATAAATAGAAAATATTATCAAACTTATTCTATTTCGATTTAAAATTCATTGTAATAAAAATGTATTAAAGTAAACAATCCATAAAAAAAATTGAATAAATATTATTGTACAAAGTTTTTACGAATAAAAAATTAAAGCATTAAAATAAATTTCCGATCTAATGGAATACCCACTGTAATGCAAAATTTAGTCTGAGTTAAAATATGAACGTTATTATATTCAATTTATCATAAATTATAAAAATAAGACAAAAATAATAAAATAACGCATAAAAAATCTGTGTGTTATGTTATTGACTTTATGTAGACACTGCAAATCAAAATAAATCATAATGATGGAAAAATATGATAAGAAAACAAAGAATATCATAAAAATAATAAAATAAAATAACGGTAAGAGTGTCAAAATATAATAAAAGAAGAAAGGATATGATCTTGAAAGAAAGCAAGGATACGTTTGTGGGCCCGAGTTTCTTTCCATGTTATTTATTTCTTAGATATTATTCCTTGGTCTTATACGCCTGAAATACATGGACGTGTATACCATACACTTATCGCTTATTGTTGTAATAAAATTTATACGTACAACCCAAATTAAATTTGCACAATATTTCGTTGTAATATCTTAACCAAATTTTGAATTCTGACTTACCGAAGATTATACAGAACTTATATTTTAACGTGAACCGCGATTGCATAAATATTTTTTCATAAAAATGGAAATAATCCTTCGCGTATTTGTAAAATTATATAAAATAATTATTTTACAATACTTAGAAACAAATTTTCTTTGATCGACAGAAGTAATCGATCTAGTGCTTTCATGCGAAAAATAGTTATGTTTATTGAGTATACTTTTCAAATATTCATGAAAAGAATGTTTGAAATACCTATAATAATTCCCATCGATGTTTATTCAAATTCAATTTTATGAGATGACAATAAAGCTTTTTTTTAAGTTATTGTTTTTGTAATGATTCAGCTATTTTTTAAATTATTAGCGATACTGTTATATATATATATATATATACAGTTATTCTACGAAATACTCTTAGTTTTTGTTACGCACATAAAATAACCCAAAAATCGTAATTAAAATTTAATAAACCTTTTTTTTGGATAAAAATAATTTATCGTAAAGTATCATCATTTTATTATTTAAAATTTATTATAGTTGTGAATAATATATACTTCTCTTAAATCCGAACAAAATTTAGTATTTCATCGTTATCATTGCCTTATTTTTGTCAACATATTTCATCTCTTTGAATCGTAACTTTTATTCTACTCTTTGTTCGATATTTTTTTTATATAAATATAATAATCCAAATATTATTTTCTCAACGACGATACTCGGAGTAAGCGACTTTTTTTAAAATTTGTTCCATAATAATAAGTTCTCGGATTCTGTGTCCGCGTGATAAGAATAAGTAGTATGAATAAAATATTCCGTGATAAGAATAGAGGGTTTTAGAGCTTTAAATAAGCTCGACGCGTAAATAATAATACCGGATAATCTTAGAAAATAAGTCAAAATATCGAAAATATCGTAAATCATAATTTCATTATAAATTTTAATAATCAACGTTGGAAAATGTAATTTTCTTTTAATATTAATAAATAATCAATATTCAGAAATTTAAAAAATCAACGTCCGAGTAACGCAAACAAAGCGCCGTGATTTTATCGCGTTGTTCCGAGTTGGGCTACGTACGGTGGGATAGGATAGGTCTATAAATAAATCGAAGGTTGTAAAGCGAAACGATATAACGGGAAGGTAACGAAATTAAAGGCGGTTCGAGCCGAGATCGAAAAGTAATATCGAAATAATAGATGGACCCGTAATTGGAAAGAGAGAGGCTGCTTACTTAGCGGAGGAGCACGAATACAAGAAATTTGTGGATGAAAATCGACGGGGTAAAAAATGAGGGCGAGTCGAAAGGCGAAAGGAGGATACAGTTCGCAGCGGAGGCATAGGTGACCGCATCCTCCCGTCCTCCGTCTTTCGGGCGAATAACTCCCGCGGCATCTCGGCAGGATGGCGCCCGACAATGAAGTCCCGGGCTTCGATATACTCGACTCGCGCTCGCGGAATTCACATGTAGACGCGCTCGCGTAAACCCTTTCAGCGTTGGGTTACGGGGAGGAGGGGGATGGGGAGGGGGGGAATTGAAGGGGATGGAAGGGGGATGGAAGGGGGATGGAAGGGGGATGGAAGGAGGGCAGAGCGGAACCATTGTTCTTTTGTGCGCGCAGCTTTGCGTCAACGAATCAATAAGGACTACCTACCGGCCTGGACGAGAGCGCGCCAGGGAAATTCGCGCGCTCTCATTGTTGCCTGCGCTCCCGCCGTCACCGCTGTCTCGGACGTTTAGTTATTATTGAGAGACAGACTCGGAGGCGGAGGTGCGACCGGTCCAGAGAGACGCGCTGCATTTCGGAACACTCCGGGCGAGCGCTTTTGTGCCCCGTTTCCCGGGTTTAATTTGGAACGCCGCGCGTAACGAACGAACGCGAATTTAGCTCCATTCTTTTCTGGACAACGCGACGATCGACTTCTCTCTCCCTCTCTATCTCCCTCTCTATCTCCCTCTCTATCTCCCTCTCTATAACAGATTTATCTCAAAATTTTGATCGGTCTCGCCTCTTTCAACGCTTAATAACTCGTTGCGAGATGTTTCGAGGGACCTTTCGTAACCGATTTATCGTCGAGCTCTGCCCTCGAAATCGCGCCTCTCGACCGCTCGTTCCAATTAAGGCATCCGGACGATAAATATATTTTATTTTACGCAAAGATCTATCGTACGAGGATAAATTTCAAAATTCAAAGCGACGCGAAGAGCCCGAGTTATCGTTATTACGATTTTTACGCGTTCGGCTGCTTTTTCCTTTTTTTCACCGATAGTTATTATTTCGTTCATTCCAATAATTATATTACTAATTATAGACTTTTAACACTCGTATCTCCTTCAAATTTGAATGTCGTTCTTTTTTACATAAAATTTTAATCGTATTTGTAACGCTTTACGAAACGAAAAATGTGTTCTTAAGTTATTTTACGTTTCTCGCCGTAAATAATTTTGAATTAACTTTTACTAATTTATACATTGTTGGAAAACTATAAAGTGCGGTATTGTACGATAAATATGCGATACAATGTTATACGATACGTATAAAAATTGATAGTATTGTAGAATCTTTAAAAATAATAAACAATCGTTAAAGTACATTTTTCTAACTTGTATATTATTAACGCTTCCAGAAAACTCGATTGTTTCCTGATAAAGGAAACTTGTGTGCATATTTCTATACGTGTAATTAATTACACGCGTTATATCATCTTTGTTGTCGGGGAAATGGTTTTCCATCTTTATTTTTGTTTTTTGTTTACCTTTAGGCAGAAGGATAGTTTTATTGTTTTTTTTTTAGATTCCGTCGCACTTTTTCTCTCCTATTTTCTGTCTCGCTCCAACTCATTCTTCATGCATCCAAGAGTTCTTTATTTTCTTTTTTTCTTTCTTCTACGAGGCAGAAAGAACGACTGTGTGCGCCTGACGTTGATGGAAATTGAGGTCGTCGTCGCACTCTACGCTCGCCTATGGGAGACCGATGATGGCTTTAATAAAGTGCCGGTGACTTGGCGTACTTTGATTACGCGTTTGCGTATTTTTATCAGCCACATATACGAGCGGATAAGCGAGAGAGAGAGAGAGAGTGATGAGTGAAAGAGCGGGCGAGCGATGAAGGGAGGGAAAATGAAGGGAAAGTATAGTGAGCTTATTCTACTTGTTTTGTAATTAAGTTTTATACTAGATGAGATTTTCTATACCAACTTGGTACGCAATGATCGACTTTCTTATAATTATAATATTCATTATTTTTTACACGCACCAATATTTACATATCTAAAATTCTTTTATTTCGTTTTTTTAAAAATATCTTTTATTAAATTAAAGAAAATTCCGACGACTTTAATTAATGTAGAATTCACATTTTTTTAAAAAGTTAGTGAAGTTCTTAATTTTAAGCAGATACTTTGATTTCAAAAAGGAAATTACATGTCTTTGTTATTTCTATTCGTTATACACGTGACAATATTTATAGGTTTAAATTATCTGAATTTAATTAAATGAAGATTAAAGTTTCGAATTATATTAAAATTCAAATCTATTTTCTTATAGACTCAGATATTATTGTAACATAATTAAATTTTTTGTAATATTTGTATTATATGCTCTTTTTAAAAATATTGAACAAGACAAAAGACTTATTCACTGTAAATTGGATTAAAAGAACGGATCTTTTAAAAATTAAGTCACATCTACATTATTAAATTTCAATGCTGTCGATAAACATTACCTTAATATTATCGAATGATTTCAAGTTTTCAAACTTTAATTCTTGAAATATTTCCAGTTTATAAATTAATAAATTAAAAATAAATCCTATACTCGATTACGATATCAATATTCATCGATGCTGTAAAAAGAAATAGTAAATAAAAATACTTATAATTTCATAGTATATATCGTTAATTACAAAGGTACATTTATTCATAAGTACTATTTCCAGTTTGGGGTTTCGAATACGGAAGAAAAAATACCTCTATTTAATCACGATCAAAATATTCCAAATTTCAAGTTTGAATTACAAGTTATGAAAGAGGCAATTACCATAATTATATATTAGATAATTTCGTTTCCTCCGGGGTTCAATTTTAACGTTGAAATTTTTGTTTGTCACGGGGAAACTAAAGTTCGGAAGCGAACGCAAGGGGAATTTTTTTTTCTATACTTTTTTCGTATACTTTTCGTATATATTCGATAATGCACTAAAAGATATTTCTATCTAAAATAAATTAATGACACCATACTCTCGAGAAACTTTACCATGAAAAAAATTCAAACGATTCGCTGAAGAACAATACAATAAAAATAGAAACGTACACGAAGGAATAACGTACTTACGATTTATCGCGTTCCGCGATTCCTGTATTGCAATAGTCAGACTCGCTATTACTCAAAAATATAAAGTTACAATTTTTGATGGAAAATGGTAGATCCTAGTTAGATAGTAGAGTTTCAAAACAAAAAATCATACGAAAATGCGACGGTAACTTTCTCATTCAAATTTACCCCATCACTCCTTTTCCAACTCACGTCTCGCGTGTTTCACAGCGATGGAAAATCTAAGCGTGCTCGCAACACCTTAGGGGATTCGTACTTTCCTTCTTCTATTCTAGTCAACCACATAAACAATGTGTCCGAACTTCTCTGAGATCTAACAAACCAAAGTTATAACGAGGGCATGGAAATATTACGACGTAGATGTTCTTTTATTTCCCCTTTGTACATATTACGTTTTGTAATTGTTCGTTCGTTTACAATTACCAGTGTTGGTACGTAAGACCGAGTCAAAAATAAAATGTGGTACAATTACAAAACCTACGATGAGACGTACAAAATAAAATAATAAACACGCGAGATCGATGATTAAGCTACCGATAAATTATTTTTAGTAACGACATTTCTCGTCAAATACGATAATTAAATGAAACAATTACTCGCAACTCGACGAAGGAGCTTCGGGCGTAAAGGAACGTCAAGTCTGGAAATTGAAATTCCTGGTAAAGTAGGAAAGACACGTCCGGAAGTTGGTGGAGCGACTCGGACACGATGGACGAACGAATAGCCATCGGCATCAAGTTTTCGCGATAAATCGTCGTTGTTTAGAACCGGTGGGTAAGGAAGGGAAAAACGCGAGCCGCAAAGTTTCCGAGGCAGGCGTTTGTCCGCGAACGTGGATCGCGTTCGGGGAGGAGAGGAAACAATGTGCTTACACGCGCGTGCGAGAGACGGGCAGTGTAACAAAGTGAAAAGAGAGATGATCGTGGAGGAGAGGAGGAGAGGAGGTGACGAGGAGGTGACGAGGAGTCGAGGAGGCGAGGAGGCGAGGAGGCGAGGTGGCGAGGAGGCGAGGTGGCGAGGAGGCGAGGAGGCGAAGAGGCGAAGAGGCGAAGAGGCGAGGCTGTCGGTTTCCTTTGATGCCGCGACGCGGGCGAAGCTCTTTCTTCTTTCAGCCCCACAGTGTCTCTCTGTTGCCACTCGACGCGTAATTATGCGCGTTTGTTCAGGTGAACGCAAGCGTTTAAACCTCGAATTGCCTTTTTCTAGTTTCTTGCGGAATACTTAATTAGTGCTCGTAACTTGAAAGACTCGCATTGAGAGAACACGTAGAGCGAATGTCTTTTCATTACATTAAGCTGTAACGAGCTTGCGCTTGGAAATTTTAAATAAACGCTCCTGGCTTTTGAAGCTATGTTTTATCGCGTACACCGAATTATTAATTCACGAATAATAAGAGCGCGAATATCCATTTATTGAAAAACTTTTAGTTTTTCGAGTTTCATTGACGTATGCGCACCGACGGAATAAACGTAAATTACACTTTTTATTTCTCTTTATGCGCGATAAAAAATACGAGCCCTACGAGCTTTAAAATTTGTGAATATCTATTTTTAAATTTTTAGTTATATTTGGCTTTGATCGGTATTGCGCGAAAGCGATCTCGTTCACATTTTTCATCGCGCTCTCTCAAATCGAATGATGCACGGAATGATTTTAAAGTTTTGTAACGAAGCATCTATTTTATCAAAGCTCGTAACGAATCGACGTTAAATGATTCGTTTCCAAATTAATTTTCCACGATCGTTCAAAGTACGCGTTCTTACGGTATATTTTACACAAATTTGTAGTCGATAATCAATATTAAATTTTAATTCATAATTATTTAAAACCAATGATTTTCGTATACGTTTCGTAAATATGACCAAAAATTGAATTTTAATTTTTTCGTATTATAGAACTACTATATATAGCGCATAATTGATTTCCATTTATATCTGCAACGATATCGCGTAAAAAATGAATGCGTAATGCGATACTCTAAAAAAATGTTTCAAAATACTTATCTAAGTCACTTTTACAGAGCCGCTATAAATTATTTTATTAAAATTAAATGTTTGCTGTTAACGACAATTTCGTTTGTTTCTGTACGAAAATAAAATAGTCGATTAAACGATGTAAATTATTCTTGAAAAAATAGGAGTTTGAATATTTCGAATCGTATTTCATCGATATTTTTCCCAAATATAATTTTATAAATAAAAAATATGATATAATGGGCGGTTATAGAAAATTTTACGATAATTGAATTTCATCGACATTTTTCGTAAATATAATTTTATAAATAAAAAATAAATAATAGTCGCTTATCGAAAATTAAACAAAGTTATACTAGGATACCAAAATATTTACAAATGTTTCGAAAAATATTATAAAATATTACATCTCGAACTCAAAATAAAGTCGTAAAATTTTTTCTTCGCGAATGAAAATGAAATGATTACGATAATTACGATAATTTCGTTGGATAATGTTTAAAAATGAAAAATGTTCATTTACGTTAGAATAATGTATTTTTTACACATTATAAATATTATTCGATATTAAAAGATTTTGTATTAAAACTCTGAAATGAAAAAATAAAAAGCTTTATAAAAGTTACGATTCCCATTATCGAAAATATATCATACTCCCATTTATTTTAATGAAAAGCATATAAAAAAAAACATAAAATAAAAACTTGTGCGTTCGCTACGTTTAGTGCAATTTTACGATAGTCCGTATACTTTTCCTTATTAATAAATAAATACGTCGAGCGACGAGGACGCAAGGATCAATTTTCTAATCGAGATAAATTAAAAGAATTCCAATCGAAACGTTTCCTAAGTTATTCAAACGTACGGCGTAAAATAAAATATTCGTCCGCAACGAAATTTCTTGCAATACCTTAGGAAACGAACGATAAACCATTATTAGCAACAATATTAACAATCAGCCGAAGATTAAACGTGGAATAAGTAAGCCGAGGGCAGTTACGGCACCTGGTATTACTTAATCGCTACAACGAAATTTCACGAGGCCATTAGCACTAACAATAACTCAGCAATTTTCGTCCGATCATCAACGGCATCGACCGGAGCTCTTTCAATTTCGCTTTCCTCTCGGTAAGGTAGGATTCCGACACGTCGCTCGTAGGTGCGAAACCACGCGGTGCAGTTCTGTTTACTCTTGTTTACGAATGCAAAGTGTTTGCGAGAATTGTGTGCGCTCGCACCGCGTGTCCTTTCCAACCCCCTCCACCCCCAAGCGCACACGTACGTCGAGGCTTTGCTAGCACACTTGGCGAGCTGCCATTTGGGGTGGAACCGCGAGGGCCGAAGTTTCTATCCCCTTCGGTGTCGTTTGACCGAGGGGGGAGGAGAGAGGAAAAGTGGGTGCGTTTGCTCGAGGCTGATGAGAAACTATATTTCGCCGCCGTATTCTCGACTACGCCGGGAGGGAGATTTCCTCGTTCGAGGTCGGACGCTAACTGTGCAACGAGGGTTTGCAGTTTAGCCGCCGAGAGGAGAAATTCTTCGGAGATTCGAGATCGCTCCTCGATCCTGGATGGTTGCCGTCGGCCAAGGGATCGTCGGATGTTATATTATATATTTCGCGTGCGTTCCCTACGTATTTCACGTACAAGGCAATAACCTCCAGGCAGAAAAAACAATTAAACGTATTAGAAGCGCTTTGACCGTAGAAATACGTATAGCCAGCAAAATTATACGATGCTGCGATTTCCGTCGAGAAAAATAAAGAAAATAGGAGCGAAGCGATCGATTCGACCTTACTTGTATATATTTTTGAACTTATCGATGCCCGTCGAGCCTCGGATACGACGTCACTCCCTATCGTGAATCATTTTCGAATCGAACCTACAGCTTTTGGTCCTTAACGTCGTCGAATAACTTTTGCTCCAGTAACGGTCGTTTCTCGATCATTTTTTACAGAAATTTTATCGGACTTCTTTCGATATTTACAGTTTTGTAACGAGAACGCGTATTTACTTTTTTTGTTTTAATTTATCGAATATTCGTTGATTTTAGAATTCCGATTCGTCGGATGTACGTTACTTTCCAGGGTCAATTTTTCTTCCTCGTGGTTGTTTCGCTCGACGCTCGATCTCGCTCGATCTCGCTCGATCCGCCCGTCTTTCACGCAAAGCCAAGTAACCGAACAACCTTGAAATTTTGCTCGGCGCGCGATCGTCGAGGAAAAACTCGGGTTCGAGTATCGATTCGCGTAAGTATCCCGGGCGATTCTCCAGCTCGAACTTTCGCCCTTTCTTGCAAACGTAAGAAAAAAAGGGAGTCGTAACCGGGTGAGCCGTTCAATTCCAAGGAGACGTTTGCCCTGCACTCGAGTCGTGCGTGCGAGCTTAGGCGTACGCGAAAATGGGCCGAGGGACGAAACCGCGATATTTCATTCGTGCGTGAGAGCGAACTCTCGAATTTCCCGAAACTCCTTACTCGTGCTCGGAATTAATAACCGACGCTAGAAGTCACCGTGAGTTACTCGTATTACTCCTCGACGCTTAAATTAAAAGGCTCGGAAGGTTAGCGTCGAGTGCCCCGAGAAAAAAACTTGGCACTCCGCTCGATGGATGCTTTACAAATTTTTTAAACGGCGCGACGTCAAAGCGAACTCGGAAAACTCGTACACAGAAAACTGCGTAGGCAAAATACCGCTAAGTACGGGTGTAATTAAACGCTCCGATCGTCGCGTATATTTCGTTTCTCCGGTCCTATTCTCGAACGACGCGTTCGGCTACGTAAATTCATAACAGCTAACGCGAAAGTTGATTTGGAAGATCAAACGGTTCCGAGTAAATTATTTAATAGAGGAGTTAAGGAAAGTCACGAGGTTCGAGTAACTCGGACGTTTGGACATTCTCCCGCGGTCGATAATTTCCCCGATGCTCGGATTAGCCTGGAGTCAAAGAGCGAGCCTCCGTCGAAATTAAATTTCGAATCCCCGGCGAAGAACGACGAGAAAATTATCGCGTGTAGAAGTTAATCGAGAAGCGTCGAAAGGAAAGGCTAAGAAAAAGGGTACGTACGGATAAACGAAGGGATGAAGTCGAGTTCTCGGTCATCGCGAAGACGCGTAATTGCGGCGGATGAACGTTGCGAGGGAAAATGTAAATAGCCTGAAAGATCAAAGTATAAATTAGCGAACTGCCTGTTAAATGAAATAAGTTGATGAAATGAAGTTTTCGTTGGAATAAAAAATTTCGAGCGGGTCTTGAGTTTAAAAGCAATATTCGAGCATGTTTTATACGTCAAAATTAGTAGATGCCAAAATTTTTAATTTCGATCGTATTTAACGTTATTTCTCGAACGGTCATTTTTTTCGCTGATCGGTAAATTAGGTAAGCATTATCCGACCTTTTAAACGAAAATAAAATAACCTTAATATTTTCCATGGTCGCGATAAATATAGTACGAAATCTATTACCGGGTACAAGCAGAAAAATCCATTTACGAAAACCGTACTTACGGTAATAGAAGACTTACCTACCGCAAACGGATAAAATCTCCCTTTGAGAATGCGTACTTTCTTCGAATAGAAAAATATCTCGCTACCAGCAAAATTTTCGTATCTTCGTAAAAAACTGATTTATTGAAATTAAAATTCATTCTTCGGCATAGGATGAAAAATTTCAATTTTCGCCGATTACGGATAATACGTGATTAAATTCCCCGTAAAAATATTATATTTTTTATATTTGATGCGTGGATCACTACTACCAGTCACTCGTACATTATCAAACCTTTTTTTATCGAATTATATTTTAATTCTTACGTTATAAAAGCAACGCGTATAACCTCGTACGAAATATTAAAAAATGCAAACGCGATAATATCGTAATCCCGATGGGCGAGCAAGAAAAATGTTTGTTATTTTTCCTTGATAAGATCGCACGAATCATTTGCAGTACTCAAAAAACACTGTAATGAACTGCGCTCAATGACTGGAAGATAGAATGATATCAACATGTTACGTAGTTAGGTAATCTCGAAAATTTTGATCCCCCATATATTTTCGAGCTTGTATTATAGTTCGGTAGTAAAGAAACAACCCTCTTCGAGTATATTAGATCTTGAGATAAATATAAAATAATTGGTTTTTTGCTTAATGATGTGTGCATTTAAGTACACGTTTAAAATGATTCATATTAAGACTTATATTAATAGGCGAACGCGAGTAAAATAAACGAGGAAGACTGATTTTATAACAAAATAAATATAAAAATACAGTCTTAAATACAAAGAAAAATAAAGTTTATGAAAATTATAACTTATATATTTTACTTAATTAGTTTTCGCGAGAGAGATTAACCATATATTGTAAAATATAAATAATAGTAAGTCAATCTTTATTATTCTTTATTTCACGAATTTCTTTGGAAGTACGTTATTATAGATTGCGAAGAATTAGGTCAAAATAAAAGGAAACTCGAACGTAGTCGTAGCTCAACTCTGATATATCGAAAAATATGAATTCGTGGGAAACCTTATCAACATTTATGAACTTCTCGCTTTATCCCAACTAGAAATTTTTAAAAGTATAATCCAACAGAACCCGTTTACCCTATTCCGTTCCACCCCGTTCGCCATTTTGCACAGGCACAGAAGAACAAAATGGCGAACGTCGCAGTCCCGTAATAATTACGAAAGCGGAATGCTAAGTCGACTGGAGGCCTCGACGTTTAATTAAATAAACGAGTCGTCGTCTTCCGCGCCGGCAAAAAGAGCTTACGCTAGGTGATACAACTCTTGGCTTCTTGTCGCCTCCTTCATTTAATTAGTCCGCGGATTTCTCAACTGTCGTACAGTCCGACACTTTTCCGGCCTTCTCACTTTGAATCACTACTTTTACTCTCGTTTTCCTTCCGAGAGCCGCCGCGTGTCATTTCCGTGTTCTACGGAAACTTAGTTCTTCTTTCTTTTCTTCTTCCTCTTTCGCCTTTTCTGCCTCTTCTTATTTTTCTTCTTTCGTCTTCATCTCTTGACGCTAACTCGCTCCAAAGGGTCAGAACCGAGTTTATCGTCGTTAATGGCGCGAAATGTTTGCGTTTGTATTCTATGCAGACCTCCGAGAAATAATTTTCTTTTTGATTAAAGTTCAGTGTTGATTTAACCTTAGCATAATATTATTTTTTATAATATTTCTTGTAAAAAAAAAATTACGCGCTATTATGTTAAATTAATTCTAGAAAATTTTATTTAAGCTTTACGAGCTCTTTCCAGGTCATATTCACATAAATTTTACTAATTAATTTTACTAACATAAACTAATTAACGATAAATAATACTCGAAGACTCGTTTAAATAATTGTAATGGTTCGTAAACATCGCTTAAACAGTTAAAAACGAACGTGCGAATGTTCGAACAACGAATTCGTGCATCCCGATTAAACGATTAAATTCTTCTTTAATATCGATATAAAAAAATATAAAATTACCCATCGTTTATAAAGAAATTTTTTATTAATATATATATATGTAGCTATTTTATTACCGTTTAAATCGTCTATGCTCTCGAGTAATAAAAAATTGCGAGCCTCAATCACTCAAAAAGTTCTTATCTCAGATTCCGCAATATTCCTGGCATAGTATTTCTCGTTTCATTTTCATAATCGCCCTCGCTCTGAAAATAGGAAAGAGAGATAGAAGCAGAAGAAAAAACTCGCACGTCGCAATCATCGCGACTATTTCATCCAGTAAATCCCTCCAATGTCATTTCGGCATCTCTCATGAGAAGCTCTAAGTGATTGCAGACATTGCCTGGCTCGCAAAACATTGCATTTTGTGTATTCAAGCATACATTGAAAGAAAAAGTGTTCTTTAAAGGAAAATCGACGATAGTTTTACAGGACTTTGGAATTACGTATATAAAGTGTCGTGTAACAAAGTATAAACAAAGATTATAACAAAGATAAACAGATTTTTTCACCAATTTTTTTACAAGAATGCAAGTAAAAATAGAATTACCGAAATAATTATAATTATCGTGTGGTACACAATATCTCATCCATTTGATTTGTAAATCTTTTATTTTTCGTATTCCCTCTCTCTTTCTCTTTCTCTTTCTCTTTCTCTCCTATAATTGATCATCCTTTTTTACGAATAGATTGCAGAAAGGACTTTCCTTTACTTAAACCCTGTTTTCCGAGGGTGAGTTCCCAAGGGAAACGTACTCGGTCAGTTCGACTTTTTTCAATTTCCATGGATTTTCGACAATTTTCCTTTTCGAGAGAGTAAGCTTATGTTTTTTAAGAAAATCTACCAATAAATTGTTGCTGATATCGGATGTATCGATCCAGGACGATAAGACTGGTTTGTATGGTTGGCGTAATTTCTTTCTCTCTTCATCGAGGAAAATAAATAATTTCTTGGAGATTTATCGAAAGGATTAATATTTGCCGAGTAAGTGTTTTTGAAGATTTATCCTGTTTAAATAAATAGAATCATTTTGATAATAATTTTTCTGAATATTCCAATTTAATCAACCCAATACTAAAAATAGAAATAAAACAATCGACGAAACGCGTAATAATAATCGTAGGATAAATGTTAGAAATTAAATTTTTACAAGACATTCATTTTTAAAGGATGAATATTCTTACCTTGCGTAACGGTAACAACGATATAAAAAGTATTTATACTTTATGTACTCAAACAAACAAATTATAAAAAATGTCTGTGCAAAGTTTATCTATCATTGGTAAAACATTTAATCTATAATAATTTAATCATGAAATTACAACATGTTTGACTCTGGTAGATTTGGAGATGTAAACGAGTAAATCGAAAGAAATACTTTATTATTTTAAAAAATAATCGAACTTTGATTTCATTCCGTATATGTGACAATATAAATAAAAATCATCGGTATTTACTTAAGGAGTTATTTTCGATGAGGCAAAAGAGGCGTCGGTGTTGATCTTTGCTTATCGAAATCTCTATATCATCGCAAACATTATTTGGCTCGATGTAAAGAAAATTCAACCAAACGGAGTAGAATGTTTTCAAATTTAGAACCCTTCCAACTTGCGCAGAAAACACAATGTTCCTATGTTCGTATCGAAAGCGAGGAATCGAAGCAAACGACTATTTATTCAAGTTTCTCTCTCTTCATCTCTCTTTATCTCTCTTTATATCTCTTTCGGTCCCTCTGTCTCGCCGTCTGTTTCTTCAGCGATGAGTAGCAATGGCAAAAAGCAAAGAAACAAAGTGGAACCGACGCAACGCTCGAGAGTGAAAGAGGCGCGAAGCAACAATGTGCCGTTGCATAAATAAAGCACCGAGGACAGACAGACGCGCCCCGTTCCCGGTGATCAATATTGGATGTGATGAAAGTAAACCGGCCTGCTCGGTCTACCCCGGCTGTGTAATTTAATGCCGAGTAAATACGCCGGTACAGCGTCAGCGGTGGTAGTGCGACACTACGCCTGCACCATAATCTAGATGAATTCGCTGTGGGCTGTCGCGAACCTCGCGACCCCAATGACCGATCTCACTCGTTCTTTGTCTGACTCTCCCGCCATACGGCTTAGGCTCTTTTCAACCACGGCGTTGTAATTGGCTGCTGTTACGTAAGGACAAAGATCTCGAAATTGCCAAGAATCACGCGAGGCTCATCGGATGGCTGGGATTTATGCTCTCTCGATCGGCCACGCGTGAGTCACTCCATCGCTGCTCTTTTAAAACCATCCGCATCTTTGAAACGTGGTTCCGGAATTAATTACGGGGCTGTCGTACTTCAGCGATGCCTGTAAAAGCACAACGGAGAAAGGGGTATTCGATTCTTTGTTCTCTATGAATAGAAGCATAATTAAAGAGGGACAGAGACTCGGATTCGTCGAATCGATCGAATCCTCCGCAAATTTTGCGAACGCCGGTTTCTAATTCGAGAACGCTACTCAGCTTTGATATTCGTATTCTATGAAACACCGGCCGTCGTACAAATTCAACATCCAAACATCGTGTGTTTTCTTGCTGCAAAAAATATTTATCAAAGTTTCTCTCACCGATCGTAAAATAAGGCGTCGAAACGTTGATTCGATCGCAAATTGAAAATCTTTCTCTCCGTGTTTCTCGGTAAAATGTTGTGGTAACTCGCCGTAAAATAAATATCCGGGGAACAGCGACACACGAAAAAATTATCTTCGAATTGCCCTTTTCAAACTTGCAACGGTCGATGATAATTATTCAGCAATAGCGTCTCCGGAGCGATCGCAAGAAGCTCGGGTGGCACTCGATGGACTGATAAAATAAGGAAATCACGAGGGAGTCGTTCGACCCGCGACTCAACGACGCGAACGAAAGGCGTGGCGTCGGCGTAGACTTTGGCGTCGACTTTGGCGTCGACTTTGGCGTCGACTTTGGCGTCGACATCGGCGTCGGAGTCGGCGTCGGAGTCGACGTCGACCGATACGCGAACTGGGTGACGAGGCGAGGCGCGTGCACAAAACGAAGCTTTGCGATAATACCGAGTTGACCGAGGCCGGACACGCAGAAAGGGTGGACTCGACGCGCCCGTGTCCCTTCGAACGCGAGTGTTTCGCACCGTATCCGTGACCGATAGGCTTTTTTTTTCCTCGTTTATCCGCGCGTGGAAAAGTTTCCCTTGTTCGAGCCGAGAGTCCGAGTCGATGCTACGATACGCCGACCGTTTCCTCTTCCACCGATGCTTATGCCGTCGATTCTTCCATTCGTATTTAAACTTAACCCGAATGTCGACTGTGAGATTAATCCAAAGCTCGGTTTTCCCTGAAAAGTAATTTGCTTCGAAATTGTTTCGCTGATGATACTTTTACGGTATGGACGATGATAATTTTACCGTATCTATACATCGAGAAAAATTAATTCGTTATCTTCCGTAAATCGAACAAAAAATGACGAATGGAAATCGAATTAATTTTACGCGGGATGAAATCTTTTAATTATAAATAAGTAGGAAAAGATTCGTTTCGAACGGATGGATAATTAAAAAATAAAAAGATTAAAATATTCTTGTGAAACAATTATGTAATTGTATTTCGAAAGCGTTAAAGATCTCGTTACGCATACGTTGAAAATCGATGTTGAATTTACGGATACTTTTGTACTCGATGGGGGAAACGATTCTTTACGAAAGAACAAAAGCGATAAATGTAAATACACGTAAATTATCTAGTTTCGCTCCTCGGAGAAAATACCTATCGTATTATATACTTTATTAAAAAAAAAAGAAAAAAATTGAGAGACCGAAAGGGAGAAATAAAGATAAAAGAAAAAAGATAAAACTATCGGATGAAGTTGAACATTCTACCGTAATTCATCTCTCGGCTTCTCATTTTTAAAATGTAGAACGAATTGTGATCCGTTCGCGCGGAAATTATATCGGAGATCATCGATCTCTCTTTCTCGCTACTTCTGCATTACAGATTTGAACCACAATGATGGGAATACTCCTATAGAAAGCTTTTGTATAATAAAAGTTCGCTCCGTACGTAAGGTATACGAAGGGTTTTTCAGACGAATAAGTGGATTTCAGAGGTAGCAAATTTAGGATTCGAGAAAATAGATGATTAGGGGATGATTCCGTAGCTTTTTTCCGTGCTATTTTTTGCGTTCGCGATGGCACTGAAATTACTTACGAAACGTTGCACAAAAGCTAATAACGTAAAAATTTATTCCGATAATTAAGCACCGAATACGAACTTTCAGTAATAATTTTAAACTTTCAACGCAGTTTGTATACAGGCGTTGGATATCGTAAACTCGTTCGCTTCTTCCTCGGAATATACACATAAATGTAATTAGCGCACAGTTGTAAACTTGTGGCTAATTATTTGAAGGCCAGTAGCAAACGTTCGTCGTAATAATCGATATCGTCGCGATAATCCAATTTTCGTCGATACGCTATTCTTCCTTTACTCCATCTCATCTATCCCGTTTTCGATTCGCTGATATAATTTTTATAACAAATACTTTATATCTCTTTACAACTAAAAACGCTTTTAGAACGATAAAAATTACGTTTCCCTTGGCACGAAAGATTAAGCATCCGATGAAATAACGATCCAAGAAAATGATTCGAGCATCCTCGTAATACAAATACAAAAAGGAGAAGGACCTCGCACAGATTCGGAGTTGCGAATGAAAGAAACGCGCCTCGACAAGGAGACGGAATACCGCCTCGATACGAGCGAATGTATTACACATCGAAAAGGAGCCTATTTGAAAAGCAGGTCACACGGCGGTGCAAAAAAAGTCCAAGGCTTTTCCATTTTTCACGTCTAGTTTCCCTTTCTCTCTCTCTCTCTCTCTCTCTCTCTTCTTTTATGTATCCGGCTGCCCTTAGGCGCGGAGAGAAAAACCCTCGCGGAGACGGAGAGGACGGGAGAGGAAAAAAAGAGGTACCACGGAGGATCAAAGACATAAGTTTATGCCCCGTTTCGTTATTCTTCTCTCCTCCACTCTCCTCCACTCTCCTCCACTCTCCTCCACTTTTTCCTACTAGCCTGTCCTCTATGCTCTCGTCGAGCAGATTCATTTTTTTCGTCCTCCCTCGCTCGTAGCCGAATCCTCCCTTCCGAGCAAATCTCTTATTCCGAATGTACCCGACCGCTTTCTCCCCCTGCCCCTTTTTTATCTTCCGCGAGTGTACGCTTTTCTTTTTATTTTATCTTTCTTTTTTCCATCGTCGAGTCGTACGCGTTCCCTCGTAAACGTAACGCGTCTCCCCGCCCCGACCGCGCTCACGGTTTTAGGCGCGTCTGCACGAGCTCGTAAAAACGAGGGAAAAAAGGAGGGAAAAAAGGAGGGAAAAAAGGAGGGAAAAAAGGAGGAGGGCTCTGCTGGTGAGCGCGAGTGTTTCGTAACTTTGTCAGCGTTTTTAATCCTTTCGGCATTACGGGTGTGTACGCGGGAATGGTTACCGGTGGAGAGAGGAGACTCTCGAGGAGCCGAAATATATTTTTCGTGAGGAATTTTCCGAGTCGGGAAACCATCGCGTGTCCAGGCATCGAGTTTTCATATGAATTTTTCTACCCAATATTCTTACAACGAATATTAATACCTTTAATGAAATGGTCGAAAGGGTTTTTTATTTGCCATAAAATCGAAAATATACGAGTTAGAAACGTAAAGCGAAAACTTAAAATCCTATCGCGACGAAAGGAATAAACTTGTAAATTTAACTTTTTCCTTTTAAAGCGAGACCTGTCCTTATTGTTCAGCCGAAATGAAAAAATTGAAAGAAATTTCTATTTAATAAAACGAATTCCCGCGATAATAATTAATATCGATAAAACTTTGCATTTAATTTTTTCCAATAATCCTCTTCGATAAATGTATCGCGTATTTCTTCTCGTTAATTTACATCTCAAAAATCGATATTTCTTCATCGCGTCAAACGGAAAAATAATTTCAAAGGTAGAAACGCGCATCGGGTCTTGAAAAAAAAAATTATAATCGCCGCCGCGATGATACCAAAGTCGTTACCGAAGCTCTCCTACAAAATAAGATGCAGGTCGGAAAGCGCAGGCAGAGTCGAACGAGGCACATAGAGAATTGGCGCCTCCGGGGCCAGAGTAAACAAACGCCCCGATGTCCGTGATACTTTTCTCGTAAAACGTACCCGCCGCCAATTAGCAAAGCCACTGCCTGGGATTTAGTATCCTAATTAACAAAATTGATTCGTCGGGTTTCGTACGGCTCGAGATCATTGATTGGCCCCCCGCGTTTTTTCATCATGACTCGTTCGGCTTATCGAGCCGCGACTGACTCCACTATCGACCGACGCTCGATCGTGTAATTGGTTGGATCGCTCTCGTTCGAAACAAGATGGTTCGCCGTCCTTCGAGAAGGTTCGGAGCCGACCAGCCGAGAGTAGGAGAGCCGGAGAGCCGAGGATATTACGCGAACCGATATCAGCTACGCAAGTGCGTTCTAAACCCAGACCATCGTTAATTCCTATTATTTACGAGGATTTTATTCGATCGATCGTTAAATGATCGAATTTATCTCTGAATTTATCGCATCGCACTCTATAGGCAGTAGAAAAACTCGTGGGAAGCGTCTACTTATTATTTATACGCAAAATGTTTGCTTTTTCTTTTAATCGTTTGGTGCTTCCGTTGATTTATTTCAACCGATAACTACACTTTCCAGCCTACCTTTAAAATTTTGTGCTGCTTTTTTTGCCAGTGACGTATGCGCTGATTAATTAATCTCGCAATTAATGGAGATTTATTCGTTATTTTTTCATTTCGTACGAGTATAATTATATCGGTATTAACGTTTAAAGAGGTAAATGGAATTTCAATAAAACATACATAAATCGAATGAAATGTTCGAAGAACGTACTTGCGAAAGTAAATATCGGAAAGGCGTAATTTATGAATATTATTGAATTTAAAAAATAATTTTTAATTATTGATATTCGTTAGCAAGAATCTAAAAAATTGTATCGAGATAAAACATGATACCATTTGGGAAAATATCGTACGCGAACGACACGACGAGTAGCGATGTGCGTTGGTTTCTTTTGAAAGAAATGTGAGAAAAAATGTGGGTGTTTGGTTCTTAAAAAGAAACTGATTAGTTATCGTCACCTCTCTCTTTCTCTTTCTCTCTCTCTGCACCCATTCGACCATCAATTTTCCTATCGAACACTTTCCCCTCTCTCCTCTCGCAGGATCGTATAACCTCCTCCTTTTTATTACGATTGCTCGCACGCGGATGCGAGCGACCTTAACAATCTTGGTACGCGTGCGTGCAAAAAACGCACAACGGCGTTTATTTCCCCGGGAATCCGCCTTTTCCATGATTTTTTCCATCCTCGCGGACTCGTCCTTTCTCCTCTCTTCTTGTCTTTGCTCAGCTTTTACTGCACCCGCTGTTTTTATCGCTCCGAGCTCACGCGGAATTCGATAATCTCGCGGTGCTCTCGCTCTTCGCGTTTCCGTCTATCTTTCTTCGCTCTCGAAATTGAAAAGGCCCTTAAGTACTGCTTTTATGTTTATTAATGTAATAATTCCGCGAAGTTTGACTTTTGAATTCTTTTTTTTTTCGTTTTTGTCTTTTTTTCTTTTTCTTCTTTTTTTTTCTTCTTTTTTTCTTCTTTTTTTTTTCTTCTTTTTTTTCTTTCACCCACTCTCCTTTTTACTTCTGGCCATTCGTTTAAAATTGCACCGACGTTTTCATATCTTCCGTGCGTACGAGAGTTTTTCCGGACCTCTTTTTTGAAATTTTACGTCGATGTAATGTGCGGAATTTTATATGAGAAAGGATTTTCATGCGAATGGATAGTATTATCTTTTATCTCCTAATTTATTTCCGGATGTTCCGAAATTCTATTGCTATTCCGAACTATTTTTGCGACTTATTTTCGCGATAGATGGCAAAAGTCGGCGAGAGTATCGTCGATTCGTTTATACGGAAATACCGTAAAAATTTTTAATTGCAAAGAAGATAATTATATAAATTTATAAATAGATAATAACATCGGTACGTTTTATTTCGCTTTTGATAAAAAAAATAAATCTCTTCCGATATCGAATTCTAGAAATTTTGTAACAAATATTGAAGCGATGTAGAAAATAGATATTTTTATCGAATGATATTAAAATACGTTTAAAGCTGTATCGTACCAACTTTATATCGTAACTTTACGTGTATTAACCATTATTATTATTATTATTATTTTTCATATCAGACATTAAATAAAAGTAATTTCATTACCATCGTATTGTATTCGTAACGAGGATTATTTAATCAGTGTAAAATAAATCATCGATATAGCATCGACAATTTAGAGTTTATACAATAAAGAATAGCTTTTCGTGTATTTCCACCTACAAAGTTTGAAATTCATTCGATTACAAAATGTTGAATAAATGAATTTCAACTAACGTATTTGGTTCGAATCAATTTACCAAATTGCAATACTCATTTTATATAACTATTTCGTATGGAAACTGTCGAATAAGGAGAAAGGTCGCGAGTATTTATAATTTTTTGTAAAATATTAAAAACGAAACGCGGATTTTTCAGCCGTTTAAAAACTTGCGGAAATTTCAACTCAAGTTTTCGAGTTCGTCGGTAAAAAGGCGACGGTTTTCACTGTCGAACCAATGGAATCGAAAGCATCGGCTCCGTTATTCGCACACAATCGCACACAAGACACACAAGGCACACAAGGCACACAAGGCACACAACGCACACAACGCACACACAACCGCACACAGAGACGTTAGCGGCCGCGTGCAGAGTCGTCCGATAAACTTGGACATGTTTGCCGAGCAATCAAATATACGAATGGAAAGTCTCACGGAGAGTTTATATCGATCGACGATACGTTGAGAACGGAAGGACGCCGCGAAGAAACGAGAGAGAAGCGAAGTCTTCGAAGCCACTCGACGCAAAATGGAGTTCCACGTTGTGTTTGTTGTTCCTCCGACTGCTTTTCCTTTCCTCTCCCTCCACTTTCTGTCTTTTCATCCATCTCCCTCTCTTGTTCAAAGAGCAAACATAGTTTCTCCTACTCGAAACACTCAACTTTCGGGGCTTGTACGCTTCCAGAGAATCCGTCCTTTTATTTTATGCGGTGCCATTCGACGTGTACCGCGTCTCTGTGATTCTTTTATTCCTATTTTGTAATTAAAATTTTTAAAGCGAAACAGGGGAAGCATTGTTTCTTGAACAACTTTTATCTATACTACGCATTTGGAGCATACGATAAGATTACAAAACGTTTGGCTCTTTCGAAGATGTTACCTCGCCTTCGTAGACCGAAGCTCCGTACACTTCTTACATTTATACAAATATTTCTACCGACTGACGAAGCCACAGAAAAAATCTTGGAAAATATATTTTTATCCATTTTGTCCTTTTAATTTCGGTATAAATATTTTTGTCCGTAGAAATCAAAAAATTACCGTTACTCGATATTCCTATTAGATTTGCACGCGTATATAAAAAAAACTTTTTCTTTCGTTCTTTTTTTTCTTCGGATGGAAATTTTAAACTCGTATTTATTAAAATTTGATCTTTCGCATTTATTGCGGTTGTTGAAAATTTTTCGCTGAGCGAAATCTCATAGAAAATTTAATTTCATAAACTATTTTTCGTTCGTTAACGAATTATTTACTTTAAATTCGTAACGAACATTTATTTTAAATAATATAATATAAATTTATAGTTCTTCATTTTTATCATTGACGATTGAAAATTTGAAGAGTTGGTATATTGGATGTAAGTAATCGTTGGAAATAAAAAGCAAAATTTTTCTTGGCTCGATTCGCTAATAATACGTTGAAAGGCCGTATAAATCTTCCGCTTCGATGAAAACGGACTTTTCATCGTTAATTCATGAATCGAATATTGCGTTACATCCGAGAAACGAATTCGATTTGAGTTTTTTTCTCTCTTAACAGGAAGAAAAATGACTTGCTTATGCTAAGAAAGTGCAAACAAGATTTTTCTATCCTTTAGCCTCCCTCCTCCTCTCGCTCGCTCTCTCTTTCACGAATCAAATTGGCACTGACAACAAGGACACGTTTCTTCACTTAGCCGTGCATCTGACCACTTACTGCCGACTTTGCAATGTATATCAGTCTAATTTCTATGGTAAATGCAGACGAAGAAGGGGTCACTTTGGAACGGGTCAATTTAAAGGAATTACGAACTTTCTAATTGCCTTTTTAAGGCATAATTTACATGAATTACTTTCTTCGTTGTTCGAGTTGGAAGAAGGGATTTTGAACCCTTGAAAGTTGGACTGTACTTTTCGACCCTCCGCTAAAATTCGATTTTAAAGTATTGTGTTTTTAACTCGAGAAACGTCATTTATTATGCGAAAATTATTATCGACGTAATTATTATTATTATTATGGAAAACAGCCCTTTTCGTCTATTCGCATGACGAAGCCCATCTCGTTCCTTCAAATAAAAGTCTATTTACGATGCGACATTCGTAATAAAAACTAGACCTAATAACAAAATTGAAGAACCTGACAATCGACTAATTTTACCTACTAATTTACTGTGAATCCGAAGCGCGGAAAACTCGGTTATCTCGATTCCGGACTAACAAAAAAATTTTTTTTAATTAAATGTTTATTAGAAACAAAAGATATTTAATCGAACGGTCTCTTTTGACTCCCGCGAATTCCGAGAGGCAAAGTCAATAACGAACGAACTCTCGAGCGCCTGTGCCATTCGCTTCGAGCACTACGATCGGAAAACAAAAAAAAATAGACAAAAGAGCGTAAAAACAGTGAAGTATGTTTGTAAGGGAAAACCAGATCAAAGAAAATCTCATTTGAAATCGATCACGGCTCGAGCCCACGGGCAATTCAAAATTCTCCGCGCCGAGCTTAAAGTTGCGAAACCGCGGGAAGGACGAAACCACTTGTGCTTTCGTGGCCAGGTCTGCGCTTCCGAAGACTGCTTCCGAAGACTGCTTCCGAAGACTACTTCCGTAAGTCTGCGGGGAATCGAATTACCCGCGTTTCCTCGCCGGTAACGGAAGCGGCGCTGTTTTCTTTTTACGCGGAAAAAACCGACCGCCTCGACTCGTACGCGTCTCGAGCTTAAACCGACCTTTTGATTTTACAAACGTTCAATTTTTTTAACTCTTTCTTCTCCTTCGCTCAAATTTATATAATGTTCAAAAATCTCGTTATAAAAATGTTATCCTTTTGACCTCTCTTTTTTTACTCTGGGTTCAATTCGAAATTAATATACACAAAATATCTATTTGTAAAATTCGTTTTTACGAGTAAATAATTAAATTCAACGTATACATCGATTTATTTACGATAGTTTGTTGCGTTTAAGTAAATTTCGCGGTTGATTTTCATAAATTTCCGAATAATTATTCATGATTTAAAGTAAAAATAACTAAAGTTCTCGCGTAATTTATAATAATGTACAAAAATGTAGAAGACTGCGTCGCTTCGAAACGATAATCGGGACCGTGTCTTACGATTTTAAAGAGATTTGAGATTTAAGATTTAAAATACAAATACTGTTTGTTTAGCGCTTCAACGGCTTAATTTTTCCTCGGTAAATAACAAGTCCGCTCGTACGTTACCTCGTCGTTGCTTAACTCCGTACATTAACGCACAAGACATCCGAAGAGCCCTGCGAAAACTATAAATCATAGCGTCGAAAAGATTTGATCCGAGCGCGTCTAAACGAGAGAGAAAAACAATACGTTCAACCAATAACGGCAAACGAAGATTTACGATCATCCGAATCCGAATCCCGCGACTCCTCGCACTTTTACAATTGCCACCATCTGCTTAACGTCTCTCCCTGCATAGTTTTTTAAAGCCGGGGTATTGATTAGCGGCCACCCGCGTACTAACGTAACCCAATGCCGGTTCTCTTCTCCTCTTCTCATCTCCGTGCAGCAATAACGTGACGCAGCAACGGCAACAGCACCAGCAGCAGCAAAGCTCGAGGGTAGAGGATTTATTTTTAAAAATAAAGGGAGGCTCTCGAGAAACCTCTCTCGAACCTCTTTTCTTACCTCTTTTCTTACCTCTTCCTTACGTCTTTCTTACGTCTTTCTTACGTCTTTCTTACGTCTTTCTTACGTCTTTTTTACGTTTCGACTATTATCGCGAGATCGAGTTCGGTACACCGAGAGCAACCATTTTTATTTCAACGGCAATAGTTTTAATTGAAATTATTTTCTAATGATCGCGTTGTTCCGTCGAATGCAAAGAATAACTCGGTGAAAAATTTATTGTTTCAATCGTTCATCGACCGACGAAACTTACGGTTTCGTTAAATTTATACATTTTTATTTTCAAGAAATTATATCTGTTTCGAATAAGTATTTCTCGTTAAAAAAAAATTTCGCATAATTATAAAAATCTTTAAAAAAAGACATTTCTTTTTACAAATTAATATCCGCGTAGTTGAAATTTGTTGTACTATAATACAATACAATACAAATATAATACAAAATTGTATTATATTTCTGTAACCCACGGATTCTATATATCGCGGAATAAGAGATACATTTTTAGGTCATAAGTTACTAGAGCAAATAATTGAGCATTATTTTAATGGAACAACGTAAATTGTTTAGCATGTGGAAATTCGCTAACGTATATGACGGTTTTAAAAGAATACACGCGTATAGTACCATATTTTCATAGAAAATATAATGTGCGGTTATTCCAATTGAAATAATCAAGTTTATTATTCGCTAGAAAATAGTTGGGATTATTTATTAATTCCTTTTATTTTCTTATAACGTATGAAAATAAATGCACGATGTAATTAAAAAAGTAAATAGGATAATAACAGAAATATGAAATTTTATAAGAAAATAACAGCATTTTAATCTTTGTTTCTATTTTTCAAAAAAAAAATCCGTTTGTAGTCAAGAGTAATATACAAAAATTTATGTAAATTAAGTAGTAAAATAATTTATGCGATAGAAAAAGTTATAATTTAAACAGTTTTAAGCGCAATTTCATTTGCATAATTTGAAAACTATGATCAGAATTCATTAATCGTGTACATCGGCTGTAAGAACGCGACGCTCAAGGTCGAAGTAATCGTTCAAAGTTTTATCGTAAAAAGAAACACAAAGTGAGCGAACGATTAAAAAATTATTAACTAAGTGCGAAAAATAACGATATTCGATTTGCATAGGATTCATTTTTACGGGTATCCTTCAGCGTATTATTGAAATTCGTATTATCAAGTATAATTCTCATTTTTAAAAAACGCAACCATATTTTAAATTATATCTCGTTGATATTTTGTAAAACTGAGGTTAGTCTTATTTTAGATCAATATTATTCATTTAAACATTATTTTTATTCGAATTGCGCGTAGAAACTTTTGAACGAGTCTAGGATTGTTTGGATAGACGGTTTAAACTATACGTTTTAAAAAAAAGTTTACGCTCTGTTACATCCTGAGTTAACGTAAAATAATAAATTAAAATGTTTATAATTCTAACGAAAAAATGTAGTTCTTTATATATTTCTTATTTCTCTATCGATATATAGGATTATTAAAACGGTAATCAGAATTCTATCGTACGAACGTTGATTATAAAACGAAACTTAGATTTTTCCCCATTTTTCATCTCCACTCGTAACACATGAGTACCCAAGCCTGTTAACTTCTCGACAAGCGTATATCGGCAATTTCGATAGCAAGCCCTTGCAGCCTCGCTCGAATGATACGTATCTCAAGATACGCGTCGCCACGTCGCTTCGGTTTAACTCGACGAGACGTACGACATACATTACGCGTAGTTGTTCACGCGGTGCTCGTACCTGTGAGCGAGTGTGTGCGAACGTATGCGAACGTGTGCGAACGTGTGCGAACGTGTGCGACGCGTAGACGTAGAAACTATGAACAAACGCCCCGTGAAAAATAGATGAAGTCCAATTGCGTCACTTCGCATCGCGCAATGGGAGATGATGGGCTCGGTGGGAATTAGGGCGAAAAAGGGCGACCCTGCCTGACTGTACGACGCGATAACGCCATTCGATTTTTCTCAACCCTCGTAAAAAGCCAACGCGCCACTCGCTATCTACTTATTTCCTTTTCGTTATTATGAATCCATAAAGGAACTTTGTTATTTACAAATTTGAAAGCTTATTTTTATTCGTCATTCCCGTCTTCCTTCCAAAATGCAATTACGCTTTTTTTTCCAACTTTGTTGACAAATTCAACGCCGAATTATGTAAAAAAAAAAAAAATACTTTTATTATACTGTATTTTGATCGATGGTTCGATATTTTAAAAAAGCAGTGAAAAGGTATTGTAAGCCTTTCAAAAAATTCTGTAGAAAATTTTTTTCTTCAAAATCGAATACTCGTATTATTTATATTTTTCGTTTACATAGATACGAAATTTATTTTACGTAAAGAAAATAGGTAGCGGCAATTTTAGAAACATTTCAATGTTTTTGAAAAAGGTTAAAGAAATTGAGAGCTATCGCACCCGAAATGACGGCGGAACCAACGTAACATCTCAAATTTATATTTTATATTTCGGAATGAAAATTATCCGTCAAATTCGAAAATAGATATTTCGTAGGGAAACAGAATTTTATACAATTTTCAACTATTCGCAAAATATTTTTCCGAATAATTTTAGTAAAGATGTTTTTACGATACAACGAATGTCATTTATGCTATTCGTATTTTCTTATAGATTTAAAAAACATTACGCAACGTTGATCGGTAAATTATATTAAAAATATATTTGAAAATGTAAATTATAATGGAAATATTAAAAATCTGGAATATAAGACTTCCTTATTTTCACGATGAGATTATAGTTTTTTTTATAGTTTTAATAATCCTGAAACACAAATTTATAAATCCATTTGAGTTCTGCGTGCAGAAATTCGATAAAGAAACTGTGCATTTTCTCTCTCTTTGTTTTACGAATTAGCGATTGTACCGTGAGAAAATGATAAATGTCTGTCTGTTTATTTTCTGCTCTATTCTTTCTTCGGTTACGATAAATTACTCTATACTGGATTTTAAAGTAGAGTAGGTCAAATCTAACGTAAAATAGTTTGATATTGTAAATTTTTTTTTATTTTATAATTACTTCAAAAATTTTATGAAAATAGCGCTTTAAAAAAATTTCTATTTATTACTTTTATTATAAAAAAATATCGAATCGAAAGAATCGAGGTAGATTTGCATTTTGAATTCTATTTTGTATAAAAAAATACAAAACTACGAGTTTGATTTACAAACGCACGAATCGTTTTCAAATATTCAAAATAAAAAATTCAATAAATTGGAAATAGTTTGGTATCGTTCAAAGATTAGACTCGGATATTAAGGATTTGATCGATTCGACGAATTTCCAAAAATTACTTCGATCGACACTACGCGCATAAAAAAAATACACATAAATTTTTAATCGTTAAAATCATCGCTAAACATTTGAAAATTACTTATAATGTTCTTCTTTATGTTTTCAGGTTGCGCATTTATTAAATTTTCAACGCACCAAGAAGCACAAGGGGCGATAAATTCTCTGCACGGTAGCCAAACTATGCCGGTAAGTGGTTTCCGAAAATTATATTTTCCGAACCCTTAATACGCTATTTTACGAAAGCAATCGAATCACTCGAATAATTTCTAATTTGAAAAAGAATGAATATTTTCGAGTAGGCGATATCGATGAATTTTATACTAATAAATATCTTTAATATTGAAATTCTTAATGTTCGAATAACATTTTTCCATAACATATGTGCGTCTTGATTAATGAACGGATAGAAACGCTTTAAACGTACTATTTTATAAGGTAATTTTACATTTATCGAAAATACATAAATGATTCATAAACGATGTTTCAACAAAATAATAAAATAAATAACGTACGAAATAACAACGGTAACATTTTATGGCTCGATGGTTCAATGGTAGTACGTTTACCAAAGAAACAAAGAAAGAAAGAAGAAATTACAAATTTACAAAGAAAAAATTAAGGATGAAATTTCTTTAAAAAAAGCTGGATTTCGTCGTAGTTCTCGAGTAAATTTAGTAATATTAGAACGGAAATATTTTACATACGTAACGAGTAGTCGATCTTTAAAAAATGATCGCGCGTTCGCTCTTAAAGAAATATTAAAATCTAAGCGCGTTCGGATATAATGGTTACGCTTTTACCAATCGCGATCCGCGATTTTTTTAAAACGGTTGTTTATGAAACAAAAATGAGGCAAGGAGTCGCGGTGGAAGATTGTTTGATTCCGTGCGAGCGAAACAGCGAAGAGACTGGGGAACGCTGGAAAAATGTATTCGGTGGGAATCCCAAAAGAGTTATCCAATCGCAGAATAAATCTTTGAAAGGCAGAGCGAATCGATATCTCCGAGGAACGAGCCCCTGTTAAAACAACGTCATCGTTCATGTATAAACCGCCGATAGGAGCAAGCATCCAACGAAAAATCAACAGAAGCCACAACCCCGACTCGAAAAAAGGTCACTCCCTCTCTCCGGGCTCTTTGCTGGAAAAGCGCAGGGTTCGTAAACTCGACGCACATGCAACGCTGGTCTCTGCGAGGGGATGACTCACCGGGTTCCTACGCTCGCGCATAAATTTCGCACGCGGCGAGGGGGCTGCGACTTTTTCTGCCTCGCGGGAGAGAGAAAGGGAGAAGGTTTGCGTGAGTCCAGTGCTTTAGGAGCGAGCACGTATGACGTGGGATACGTGGGATACATGGGATACGTGGGATACGTGGGATTCGCGACTCGGGAGTCTCCGAGAGAGCGACGAGAGCGGCGAGAGCGGCGAGAGCGGCGAGAGCGAAAATTTTTACCCGGCGCGAACGACTCGTTTCGCGCCCAGCGAAAACGTCTGCCTCCGAGCGGGAAAAACTTACTCGCGAGTAAATTGCTTTGATATTTCTTATTTATCGTCACCGAGGCCAATGTTCACGCGCACCCGGGAAAACTTTACGAAAAAGTAACGGTCTCGTCGATGCCTGCTAAATATCTAAATTCGAGTCTCCAGTAAACGACCCTGTAAATTACCGATGCTCGTCGTTTTCCCTTCGTCTTTGGCCGGATCGGTTAAGTCGCTCGAAATAATTACGCCGAGACCCTCGTCCGCGGGTGAAACAGCAGGAGAACGATCGCGACGTATTATCGCGGATGGAATAAATGAAAGAAAGGCTCGAAATACTATCCATTTTCTCGAGCGAGCGAAGTACGTTCGAGAGGTTCCGTGCACATATATTCGAAGCCCGACGGAGAACTCCTGGATGACGGATACGCTCGTAATGACTGTCCAAACACAAATCTGCATAACGCTCTCGACTCTCGGGATCTTCTCTCGAAAGTTGCACATGTGGCGAGCGAACGCGCGCGTGCGTGTGTGTATGCGTGTGCGCGCGAACGTTTTTTCCCTTTTTACCCTTATTCCATACTTTTTATAAAGTATTATATATCCTTTTTATAAAAAATAGCGACGAGAAAATCGAAGCTCCTGGGAATTTACACTCGCGTGTAATAGAATTTTCAATGGCTGAATTCAACACGCGATGCACGTCGACGACACTCGATTTTTTAGTTCTTTTTCTTCGTCGTTTTTCTTTCATTTTATAAAGAAGAATCGATGGGTTCGTTATATATCTGTTTTATAAGAAGTTTGGTACTGTTTGCGATTTTCGAGATATATAATTCGAGTACGGTATATACAGAAACATATTAACCGTAAAAAATAATAAAAATTCCAACTTTATTCTCGACGACGCTTCCATTATTCCTAATTTCATTTTCGCTTAAAAGGATTTTGTGGAATATCGTATTCGAAAATTTATTCGAAGCGAACCCAACGTGCGATCTTTCCGCTAATAAATCGTACGCTTCGATTTGGTAACCCTTATTGTTTCTTATCAAAGAGAAGGTACGCGTCTAAGATTTTCTTAAGAGCTTTTCTTTATTCCTCGACGCTCGCGACCCGAACGTTGAGTACGTTTTCGAAACAACCGACGTAGATCATCGAGATTTATTAGATACGGAGGGAACGATGAAAACAACGTCGAGCCTATCTCTGAAAATGTAAACGTTAACATTTTCTACTCGACGATGAAAAGATCGAGGCAAATTTTTCGCTCTAGATTTTTCTGAATTAGTGTTAACGTTCCTCGTATGTTAAAAAAAAAGTATAGACAAAGATTCTCGTACATCGTCTAGCCTACGTAATAAAATTATAACGTGCATTTTGTTAACACCAAAGATTCGTCATCCTACTCAAAAACAATAATTCGATTCGATACTCGCGCCGTGGAATAGATTCTTAGCGGAATACGGGAATTCGTCGAAGCGTATTTTTTCGGATCTCTGAAATAATTTCGCTCGTTACTTATATTTTTTCTATAGAGCTTCTTCGATCGATGTACAAAAGTATTTGGAAACAACGAATAAGCCGGCGATGAAAAAAGTGGTTGAGGAACCTTGCGTAAAAAATGAAGCACAGAAAGAAGAGCAAAGTTGTGAGCAAGGGAATAATAATTAGGAAGGGTGCGAGGAAGAAGAAGGAAGAAGGAGGAAGAAGGAGGAAGAAGGAGGAAGAAGGGAGACGAATCTCTGCTAAACGTCAAGAGTGTCGCGTTTCGCGTACGGAGCGAATCTCCTATCCACCTTGAGCCCAATTTCCACCTTGGCACCTTCCACACGCGGAACGCGAGTCACGCCATTATACTCACGGTTGACGCGCAATTGATCCGCCATCGGACGCTCGCGTCGAATCGCGTTACAGGATGAACGGGACGAGGTGCCGCTGCCGAGCCTCGGCTAAGAAATGAGATATCGATTCGCAAGCTGATATGCTCGGATAGTACGAGCCGTACGCGCCGCGACTGGGGATAAATGCCGGTACGCCACTCTTGTAACAACGCGGGCACAATTTCCGGGGGGAGGCGCGCAAGATAACGAGATTTCACCTGGGCGCTGATGATTGGAGGGACGCCCCAAGGGGTAGGAGGATCAAAATGAACCTTGTGATTGGTTCTCTCGATTTTTTACGCGCGTACCCTTTGCCATTTTCCCGTTCATTTAGATAAATAACGCTTTCGGAGTTGAAATTCGCGGGGATGAACGATGATTGGGTCACGGCATCGATTCCGAAAAGAGCCTCCGCAATTTTCGTCTCTTCCTTTTTTACCGCTTACATTTTTTCAATGGATAAGCGAACCCGTTGTTTCTCTTTGGGAATTCAATTATCGGATGTGATTTATGGTCGCGTATTTATAAATTATCGAATACGGAATCGTTCCGATGGTTTCCTTTCAAATTCGCGCAAACGAGATTCGTTTGGTACTCGAGACTTGTAAATGAAAATAATCGTCGCAAAACTGACTCCTCGAAATCCAAAACGCGATATCATCCGTAATCTAAAATCGTATCGGAAACTTTACCTTGCGAATAATCAATTTCGTTGGAACCTTTTATTTCGAATAAGAACGCCAAGCGATAAAAGATACGTTCCGTAATCGTTAATCGTAAGGTTGCCGAACGTTGATATTTTGTCTCGGTGTATCTTGTCGTGATTAAGGTTTATCGGAGGCCGATGCCCTTGGATATACACACCCTCGCTGCTCTCGAAGATTCCGAGCGAATATCGGTGGATTCTCGTCGTTCTCCTTTATAATCGGTCATGTTACAGGTGTTGACCCTCGATAAAGTCACACGTACGCCGTAAATTATTTATTAAAATATCGCGCGCCGTACGATCCTGAGAAACTCTACCCGCAAATTTATTACCCGCATACGCGCTCGATCCGACTATTTGCTATTTTCTAGATTTAATAAGCGAGTGGGCGAGAGCGATTATTTTACTCGTTCTTTCGCGATAATTAAGAACTCGACAAAGTTGAAAAACGACGTTTAGGAAAAGAGGCAAGCAATGGAAATATTAATCTCCTTCTACGAAGTATACCTATTTGCTTTTAAAGTGTAACGGAAACATAAACCTTTTTACGGTTGATATTAAAGCAAGTAAATATTTGAGTGAACTCGCGAGCTAAAAGAATTTTTAAGTACATCCGTTACATACGACCGTAATATCGAGCATTTACATTTTCGTTCAACGGAGTTTTTCCTATTCGAAAGTAACATTCCGCGTTAAGGACTTGCTTATTCGCAGTTATTTACTTGTATAAACTTCGATATGGTATTTCTGCATAATTAAGGAACCGTAGCGATGCCAAAATTTGAAATTGAAAAACTTGTAACATCGATAGAGTATCAATTATAGAGGCTCTTGAATTTCCTTCAAAATATTTCCACGTACGTGTTCGCTTGTCGAAACCCGACGCTCGTAAAATTTCGCAGAATCAGTCTACGTAGCAGCGTTAATTGCATTTCGAGTTTCGCAGCCTCCGTAAAAAACGCGAACCGAGGGAGCAGATCCGCAAGAAATAAGGCTCAAAGAAGAGAAAATCGTAAGTCGCGTGCCCGATGAAAATTTTCGTTGCGTCATCCAATTTTCTCTCTCTTCCATCGGCGCCGGGACCGCGGAGTACAACTCCTATACCCAACCCCGAGTCCCGAGACCGGTATTCAAACTCCGCACCGCGATTCCACGATTCGCCCGCACTCCTTTCTTTCGCTCGAGCCAATATTTCACCCTCCCCGACGCCTGTAACCCCGTCTACGGCACTCGTACGGGGTATGCGTCCGGAACGATATGCGCTTCCCTCGATCCCTCGGAGTATCTTCCGGATGATCCGACGTTTCTTGTCACACCTCGCGAAACGCCTCTCTAAAAAATTCGATGTGTATCGGTTCGCCCGTTCCGAGCGAGGCAACTTATCCGCCTTCGCGCGGATCTCATCCGAGTCTGTCTGGCAAATCGACGTTACGTAAGTAAAACTTTTCGGAAGAACTCGCGGGAAGACGTTTCGTTGCTCCGTTGACTCATTCCTTGAATCAAGGACCGAGATTTTTCGGAGTCGTGTGTTTCGCTGTGGAATATTTAGCCCGAGACCAACGACGTCGAACCGGTAAGAAAGATTAGCAATAAATTTTTGTTCGAAAAATATCGAGCGTTCTCGTTTTGCGTTTGAAAAAACTCGTTTTAAACTGTACCGAAAAAAAATCATTCCCGTTGAAAGCTTTCAAAATAAATTTACTACGTGACTGGCATTTTTATGAAAATTGAAAACATAGTATATTTGTTCTCGTGATACCGCGTGACATAAACTCTGTACATTTTAATTAATTATAAGTTTTATATACTTTAATTTAGATGTATAGAAAGAAGTGCTATAATCTAAGATGAAGTGCAACGGAAAATAAAACTATTGTTTCGATATTACGGGAAAAATAATATTTCATATAAACGTTTAAAATTTAATTACATTTTAATTATAGTTATCGATTACGTTATTACAGCAAATAAACTTTATATCAACGATTGTTCTAAAGCGTTCGTGAAATTTTATAGCGTGCTTTTATTAAATAATAAGAATATATATATATAGAACATACGTATACGTAATTTATTTGAATTTTTCAGTTTTAGAATATATATATTTATTTTTTAACAATCTAAATAACTTTATAGAATAAATCTATCTCGCTAGAAAACTTAAAATTTATGAATTAGATACGAGAGTACGACGATTATATAAATATTTATCCGCAAACTTACGCGCAATATTTTATTTATTCTAAATTGCATTTATAATAAATCGAGTATATTTAATATTATGTAATTTAACGATAAAATTTAACGAATTTAATGGAAAATAAAATAATAGTACATAAAAATTAATATAATAACTAGCGCCGTTAAATTTCTCGTTTGCAATGAAAATTTTTACGAGATAACTTAAATTTCTAAACTTTTTATTAAATACAGTAAAGATGTATATAATTTAATTAAAATTCGAATTTATATTTTATCTTTCGTACTCGCGATTCTTTAAAAAAAATTGTCTTCGTAAACAATCTATTTTGTTTCGTAATTATCGTTTCTTTTATTAGGTATTGGAAATAGCAACGGTCGCAACAATAACAATGATCGTAGTCATAAATCACCTAAAAGATTAATCCTTAAAAAAGTAAATACGTCGCAGCGTTAAGAACTTGTCAAAGTCCGATTCACAGACAAACGCGGACAGACAAACCGATATAGAGAAAGAAGCGGTAAGAGGAGAGAACTCTTAACCAATTACCTCTCGAGAACGCAAGTAGCATCTTACCCCTTCTCCGGTGGTACGCATTCTCACCTTACGAGATTCTTCTCCAACCGGGTATTCGTCATTACGTTTGAAAGTTTATAGAAAATGTGACGCGTGTAGTTGGCGACAATCCAGAAGAAGTACGGAGGTACAGGAAAAAGAAGAAAACAAAGGCTGTCTTTCTTGGCAAGTCTTTTAACTCAAAATGGAGAAAGTTTCAGGACAGTCGGAATGCGATCCGTTTGCGATTTCGTAGCTTCCGCCGTTGCTTTGATCGAGAGGTGACACGAGCGATTACGCGTCTTTAAAGTTTAAAACTTGGTTATACGAAACTGGAGAACGAAAGATGAGAAGAGTGCAGACGGTGGAAGATTTAAAAGAAAGGAAGGGCGAAGAACGATAAAGGAATGCGCTTTTAAAGCTGGGCTTCCTGTGTAGTGTTCGGATGTCCCCTTTGTCTCTTCTTAAACGCAAAGTGGATGGAAAGGAAATTGTCCCTGCATTAATGGAGGCTCGGAAACTGCTCCTAACATTTAATTAAAGACATTCCCTGAGTAATTTCCCTCGTAGGGTAGAGGAAACTGGGCTCGAGCAGTAATTGCATCAGCTTTTATCTGTCGCACAACTGTTACTTGTTTACCGATCCGTCCTATCAGTCTTTGGGAAATTGGTGAATGAGCGAGCGAGGCTTTGATAGACGCGATTGTCTCGAGCGATCGATATACAAATATCCGAGAGATAAATCACCGTTTCTTGTATCTCCGAGACTTTTGTTCGATCCCTTTATTATTTTGTCCTTCTACTTATTTTATCAGCTGATAGGCATCCGAGTCTCGAATGCAATCTTATTAGTTTTCACCGCCGATTCGGATAGCAATCTTTAAGGCAATTAGATTATTTTTCCTTTATAGAAAATTACGTGTTTATACGAATGTACGTTGCGATCGATGATCCATTCGAAACATTCGTTACAGAATTAATTTACCCTCCGATACTTATTCCACGAGAAAAACGTATCCAATCGTCCGTTTCATTCCATTATTTCAAATGTTTTATTAAAATTTGTTTAAACATCGTTTAACCGTAAATACCCTTTTAACTTAATTTTTTCCTACTGTAATTGGGTTAAAAAATGGATGTGCATAATTAATTTATTCGGAATGTAGAAATATCTGTAAATTAATTAAAACTATAACTTACCGAGAAGTTTCGAATTCAAAGCCTGACCCTCTTCCGAATCACTGAAATATATTTAATTTAAGTAAATTATCTAAGTAATTAAACAAATTGTAATTAAATAAAAGGTATCTACGTATAAAATAAATATCATAAATTACTCGATAAAAATTAAACAACTTTGTAATTTACGAATGAAATCATATTTGTACTTGCAAAAATGAATAATTTATGAAAATTGATTGGCCTCTCGTAATAAAGTACGATTCATCTAGATTAAATCTTACATAAATAAATATCTGGCGCAAAACCGTATTTTAATGCTTAATTTAATTTAACAATTTGTATCGTTAAATAAAGAATCTATAACGCTGAATATAATTTATTTTAATTCTTTAAAAATTTTCAAAGAAATTTCAATATAGAATATAAACCAGAGTTCGAATTTCCCTTCCGCATTCCTAAACGTTAAATCGTCTCTTCTAGAACATAGAAGAACAAATACGTTCAACGTTTCGAATTGTTAAGGATAAAACGTTGTGATTCGTCGGGTTACCTTAAATGAAACACCTAACCAAGGAATTTCTGAATGTATTAGCGTATATACTCCGGTATAACAATAATACCAAGAGAATGATATAAAATAGAAGGGATGCCTCGAGATATATATGTAGAGAGAAAGAGAGAGAGAGAGAGAGAGAGAGAGAGAGAAGGAGAGAAAGTGTTCGCACTTACTGCTGGAATGAAGCAATTATCTACTGATTGGAGAAACTCTCGTTAACTGGGCCATCGCACTTGCCAATTCTCCTCAGCTGGCCCTTCGATAATTTCAATAGATACAATACATCACCGAAACCGCAAGATCTACTTTAGCCTCGGTTCATCCTTTTATTTCCTGGTCTTCGTGTCTCAATAGTTTCTCGAATGCTTTCAAAAAACATTTTTAAATAAATATTGATTTTATAAGATTTCAGAAAATAGGTGATATCATTTTTGCTTTAAAACCATATCTTAATGATTTAAAAAATATACGATGTTATCTTCGCTAAAACTCAGACCCGTACAACTTTACTGCTTCGATAAAAACCAATGAGCGCTTAAACTTTATATTAAAAAATATTATATATATATATATATATGTTTAATAGCTACAATTCTCGGTTTCGCAGATATAATTGCGTTACTTATCTATATTTATCAAAATATCCGCGGAGTAAAGAAACTTATTTTTATTCTCAGATTTTTAAAAAACAAATATATATTATTGTGCATTTTTAGTAACAACGTCGTTAAATAAAGCATCGACTCATTTTTGTATCGTCTTTACAACTGTGTTTATCGCATACTCGAAAGTACACGTAATACTGTAACGTCTAAGCCTCCGATATCGTAGTATCGATGTAAAATGTAATTGTATCAATGTTAACTGTAATTTTTTTGTTTTTGTTTCTATAATAATAAGGTAGGTTTTAATAAATTGTTATCTCGTAAAGTAACGATTGTAATCCGAAGTTGCTATTTCTATTTGCGATCATAGAAATTTGATATCCGTAGAGTTATTGTCCGGTTAAAACGAGAGTTCCATTTTTATCGGCTTATGTTTAATGAAAAACTGTAACCAAAGTCAATATTTTACAAAATAATAAACTTAAGAATACCGTCCGTTATTTCAAAAAATATTATTAAAAAATTCGATATTGATTTTGAAAAAAAGATAAAGAACAATAATTTGAAATAATTATATATTTTCGATAAAAAAAAAATTGATGGAAAGTTTGATACGTATTGCGATGAAATGGAAGAGAAAATTCTCGTAAATCTGTAAACAGTAAAATGATGAAATATAAATTTTTACTTATTTTGATGGGAATCGTATAAATTTCCAATTTTATTTTAAGGCTTCACTGTAAAATATCTTTAAATTTTAGTATTTAATGTTTCATTATATTTAATAACATTCTGTATAATAACAAACCATAAAATATAGGAGCACGTATACATCGACAAAGAAAAAGTTATTTTTATCCGAGTAAAATTAATTAAGATTTTCAACAATCGTTGCTGAATTATACATTTTTACGTATTCTTTCTTTATTCGTTACCTTTCGATTATTATGTAAGAGTACAATACGATATTTGTATTAACGTAAATTAATATAAATTTTTGAGATGATTAAACTATTTCTCTGTGCAGCGTGAATCGGAAATGGAAAATGGCAACTATAATAATTTATTTCCGTCTGCGGTTCCGTATCTTATGATGGCTGAAGTTACGCATCAACGGATCCAATTTGAATAGACATACGTACGCGATGATTCGGTAATAAAGAACGAACCGATCGATGCGTGATTTTAGTTTCCACTTAAGATAATTTACATCGACGCGATCTCAATTATTATCAGGATACGAAATTAATAATATAAATAATCGTTAAAATCGTTCGTAATTTCGGTATTCGAACGCGTTTCGGTTAATCGTTTCGTTTCTTTAAGAAAATATTATTCGTTACGACGCGATCGGAGGAAAAGTAAATAACTATTATCCGAGTAAATAATTTATAGTTGTAACGGTATTTACATAAAATTAATAATTCGCTATAAAATGTTAACGAACATCGAGCGATACGCAAATAAAATATAAACTTTCCAAAACTGATAGTTCCAAACAATTTGCATTTCAAACCGTAGCATTTCAATTTCTCTATATTTCAAGTCAACGCAAAAATACAATTCTATGAAAATCTTCGTAGCTATAAAATCAAATCTGCGTAGTTTATCGTACAACGAAGTGCGGCTAAAAACCTCACCTTTTCAAACATTCGCTACGTGTATTCGAAAACTCTTCCTCTTTGTGAAAAAAAAATCCGGAAAAAACATATACATCCCATTTTTCAACGCAATACGTAAACGCATATTTTTATAGCCCTCTGTAACGGTGATACCATAGCTTTTATAAAAACATCTAAAACTTTTATTATCTCGCTATCCAGCTTCATTCCAGATTCATCTACGTGATTCTCGCATAGCTCGGGATCCCCCATCGTAGTTGAAGTACCTCGCGTTCTCGTGCAACAGTCGCTAGTAATCCGCGGGAAAAGCAAAAAATAGTGTTGGGTTATTGTTTTTATTCACCCCTTTCTCGTTCTTATGCGCATCAACTCTCGAGCCAACGCTTCCACTCCCCGCCCCCTCGTCATGGCATATGTAATGCAACTCTAAGAGAAATGCATTTCCCGGGTAGCGGGACGAGCCGAGCATAAAGTAGAGGAGAGTCGCCTTTCCTTCCGTGTTCCAAGTTGAAAGGCTCGGAGCTGCGCGAAAGAAGGTTCGAGATAACTAAACGAAAGATGTTAACTTCCGAGCGTAAAACTCCGTAAAAAGTAGATGAACTTGCACCGGTATCGCAACGATCCGGTGCAAATAACTCCACGACTATTGTCCGTTCTACTCTTTACTGTTCCGTCTTCCTCGTCTATCGAGTGCAGCGGGAGTCCGACCGCAAAGATACGACGCACCGGCTACTAAAATTCTCTAAAATTTTTCGGACAAAAACGAATTACCGAAACCTGTATCTTTTAGATTTCTTCTTTCGTATCTGGAAACGTAAGGCGAATAACGACTAAACGAGTAACAAAATCGAAGTAAGAACGAGATACTAAATTATTTTAAACGAGGGTTTTCCCTGTGCATAAGAATAAATTGTACAGTTTATACAATTATGTTAAAAACTGACTTTTTTAAGTATTTATTCGATATTTTACTTTGCTGTTTAATTATCCTAAGATTTTCTTTAACTATTTTTATTTTAATTATTTTGCCTACGATAGAATAATATATGCGATATAAGCATATAAGCAAAGAACTTTTAATCGATTATAATAGATCCATTTTTTATAATTGAACTATAGTTTGATATTTTCACATTGAAACGCGTAATATTAAGTAAAAAAAATGTTTGTAATAATTGACATCGATGCGCTAAATACCAAAATAATACCAAATACGAATTTGGACAGTATATCTATCCAGGCTGTTTTAACGAAAACTATCGGTACATCGCGCAGTTTATTACACATAATTATTACTGCGGGAATTTTCTCATTTGAGCAGCTATTACCCTTTAAAATTACACCTTACATATTAACTGATTTGTGAAGAGAGACCCTTCCTCTAGCGATAATGAGCTAGTCCATAAAAATTGTCGATAACCAAGCACAATGGAAGATTTTCATCCCCCAGTCTCTCTCTCTTTCTCTCTGAAACCCTTTGCACATTGTACCTTCACGAAACGCCGGAACCAGGGTTGGGAGCTAATAACCCGTAATCCTTCAATAATGAGGCTTCCTGAGCTTCGGTACAGCATCAACTATGATGTAACTATGTCTCTCGCTCTCTCGCTCTTTCTTTTATCTCTCTCCCTCTTGGCCTCTCCCTTCTCTTTATCAGCCAATTGCCTATCATCCAACGCAGGTTCCATGTAAATTGCCCGGACTTTGATCTCATGCTCCACAAAACTCTTCGATCTGGCTGATGCATTATATGGTCGCTTACGCATTATATAACTAATTGGAAAAAATCTACGTTGGATTAGTTGCCGGTGTATAAGAAATCCTTGAATAATCCGGATGCGAAGATGAGAAAACTAGACACTACCGCTGAAAAAAGATTTTTAAATTTAAATTTTTCTTACTCTCATCGAACGAATATTTTTTTATAACGAAAGATACCGTCATTTTTTCGAGTTTTTCAAGATTCGATACCAATGGTAAAGTTGAAGCATCGATCTAAGGTCGAATATAATTATGCGGCTCTATTCAAGTTTCGGAGGTAACGAATGATTATTCCATTAGGATGATATTTCCAGCAGGAAAAAAAAGATATCTCATCTAGTGAAAATCAGATCACGATGTTCATTCGTCGGCTCTAGTAGAATTAATATTTTAAAAAATCTCTGCTATTCGAACTAATCGCTGATATAAAAACTTATTTATATACATTAATTACATTATACCGTAAGCAATTCCATACAAATCTGAATAATTGAACGTTATTGAAATCTAATTTTTAATTTTAATCGCATCGAATCGTTAATTCAAATGGTTCTTAAAAATTTATTTCGCGATCGCGTACGCAAAAGGGAATAATTAAAAGAAAACCGTATCCCACGATAATGGACAATCGACAAATATCCAAATGTTCTCGTTTTAATATTTGTGTAATATATATACTTACGTGAAATTACAATACGTGATTTTATGAAACCCACCCTTTCCTTAAAAAGAAAAATGTTAAAAAAGCCAACAAAAATATAATCCACGGGTTTTCATGTTTCTGTTTAAATGACAAGCGTCTCAAATTCAATGCCAGACTCAGAAATCAATATCCCTCTCGCACTCTCCGGTACAAGGGCATCAAAAGCTCGCATTTCCGATCCAATTGGGCATTCGTTCGCTGACTATCTATTCAAAAGGATGAAAAAGGGCAAAGAATTATACTCGTATCTTGTCAAAGCGTCTGTCATCGTAGGTTCGAGCAGCTTAATTACACGTAATCCAATGAGTAAAGATCCATCAGCCGAATTCATCCCTATGCCAGATTTTTTATATGTAAAATGCATATACATATACTATATACTATATACTATATACTATATATTGTATACTATGTACTATATACCTGTGCGCGGGTATGGGTACGTGCGTTGATTCGCGAGTCGAACGTACATGTTTGCGTGTATGTACAAGGTTTGTACATATGTACCTCTGCCTATGCGCGTCCCTACCCATACGATTCCCTACGTATACGTGTAAATCAACCCACGTATCCGCATTCCGAAACCTACTCGTACCTATTGTTTTGGTATTTACGAAAAATTTTACCCCGGTAATTTACGATTTATGCGTAATTATAAAATAAGCAAAACATAAATGTAACTGTTTCCATCCACGTTTTATTTTTATAACTATCGATACAATAATATTTCTGTATACGCAATCGCCTCGAAGAACTTTTAATCTTTTAAATTTATTCGACGCAACTACTTTTTTATACATTAATATTTGTAAAACTATCATTTATCAGTGCACTTATAGAAAAATTTCACGGCTGATTTCGTTTGAAACGCGTTTATTTACCCTTTTCCTTGAAAGTGGATAATTGTTTTAAAATATTTTTTTTGACGCGTTTAAAATTAATAACCAAAGAAATTAGTAAAATTAACGTATCCAATACTTTAATCACTATTGCTAAAAATTACCGCGAATGAAATAAACCTAACTATCGATACTATCACGGTATACGAATATCGAATCGAAATATTAAGTACCAAAACGAGTTCGTATTTATGCATTTATTATTTAACGCGTAAATATTCTAGTTTTCGATACATTGAAAAAAACGTAACGTAAACTATCGAAAAAACCCCGAATCATTGGAATACAGATGTAAGGTAAGATAGTTGTGATTAAAATAGATTTAAAGTGAAGTTTGAAATTCTCCAAATCCGGTAATACGGCACACGAGCTAAACGCAAATACGCTATTTTCTTGTAAGATACATAAGAAACTAAATGGCCAACGAGAATAAAACACATGGAAATATCGAGGCGAAAACAGGAAGGTGGTTTCCGTCAACATCCGTCGCCTGTAAAAAAGATCAACGAGCAACGCGATATTTAGAATAATAGAAAACTAAAATCGCGTGACTGCGAAATGAGCGTTCTCTCTCTCTCTCTCTCTCTCTCTCTTTCTCTCCCTCTCGTTCTCGCGCAGCTTTCAATTCGGCATGACATTAGACTCGTTATGAACTCAGGCACGCCCGGCATTTGCATTGATGACGCGAATATAATATATCAGCTCGCGTCGCCGGAGCGAGAGAAGGAGAGCTTACCGGGCGAGGGCAGACTGACCACCTGTTGCCACGTGCACAACGGCGCGTGTCATTTATATTTTAGAAACCGACGAGACCTCCTCGCCTCGAATATTCCGGTATTCCGCTCCGAAGGGCTCGAGAGGAATATCGAGTTTCAACGTTTTCCTCGCATTAAAAATAAGAAAAGGGTTTTCAAGAAGAAGAGAGGTACGACCCTTTTATTAAGAACTCACTGAATTTACAAGTATTTTCGATGCGATACGAATACTTAGCGGGGTCGAACCGTGTCCTTTCGCATTTTTCTACCATTCGGGAAATGGAGCGATAACTTTTTTATGTAAATTGAGGAAAGTACGCCTCGACTAAGATTCATAGCCGAGTAAAGTTTACAGTAGTTTTTTCGATACATTACCAGCGAAAAATTTCATTTCGAATACACTTCGAGAATGCAGTTCGTTTACAATCGTTAATTTACGCAAAATTATTTATAAGCTTGTATATTTAATTTAAGAGAATTCATCCAAGTACAGAAAAATATATCCTTTGCAAATTATTGGATAATCGCGATCGATCAAAGTTTGCGCGATAAATTTTGGAAAGCTTTACGCGTTCTTTCGTACGTAAAAAAATTTGTTTAAATCGATGACGATACTCGCAATATAAAGTTAAGCAAATATAAATGTTTTAAATTGTTTTCGGATTCTTCTTCAATTGTATCGAATCCACGCTTTAAACTAAATACCTCGAATTCGAATTAGATGTTTAAGTTGCCGACGCGTAAATTATTATTCAAATTTTTCGTAAAGAATCGATTCGATATAACGATCGACTCACGGTATAAGCGTCGACAACGAAAAAAGCGCCGATTCTGAAACTTCGATTCTGATCTTCCCAATTAAATTAACTAACGCCTTCCTATATTTTATGTTCACAGGGTGCGTCATCCAGCGTAGTGGTAAAATTTGCGGACACTGAAAAAGAGAGACAGTTAAGACGCATGCAGCAAATGGCCGGGAACATGAGCCTTATTAACCCCTTCGTCTTCAATCAGTTCGGTCCTTACGGCGCCTATGCCCAGGTAAACTGTCCCTCCATACCCGAAATCCGAGTCGTACGCGGTGGAAATATGTTAAATCGCCGACAAGGAGAAGTCGGAGTGTTTCTCCTTTACCTCTCCTTTACCTCCCCTTTACCTCCTTACGCGTTATCCCCTCCTCTCGCATCCGTTTGTTCAACGATCGAAAAACCCGAGTTTTCGTACATTACCGAGGTCAAAGTCTTTGCAAATAAATCGCTTTGTCGTTAAAAATAAAGTTGTTTTCGTTCAAAATCGAGCTCCGAGCTTTCTTTTTAAAATTCTCTCGAGCATAAAGTCGAGTAGCGTGAATTAATATAATATTCCCGCGTTACCAGCGTCGAATTGGACGTAAAATAAAAACCACGGTTTAAAATTTTCTCGAGACTCCAGTTTTCATTGAAACAAAACGCGATAAAGAAAAAAGCCTCGTCACCCTCGATCCAGATAAAAGATTCCAGTTCGTACCGGTAATAAATATCCTTGCATAGCCTCGAAGCCTCGAAGCCTCGAAGCCTCTCGAGCGGTGGACTCTCGAGAGGCTCGAAGTCAACGTCGAAAACCTTCACATCATTCCCTGACCTTTCAGCAGCAGGCAGCGCTGATGGCGGCCGCAACGGCGCAGGGAACGTACATCGGTCCGATGGCGGCCCTCGCCGCTGGACAACTTCCTCACGCCCTCAACGGCATGCCGAACACGGTCGTGCCGCCCACCTCTGGTACATATCCGCGAGATATTTCGCAGCTTCGTAATTTTATTTACCACATTCCACGAAACTACAGGAAGCCGCGTTTGCGAGAGTCGCCGACTTCCAAGACTTCCAAGCAGGGTTTTCCCTGCTTCGAAAAAATTATTATAGATATAAACAGCGATACGTATCGCCTCGGATGGGAAAAATATTCGGAACTCTGAAACTCTGTACCACTACGCGAATACTACTGTACGCGAATGGTTCATTCCGGCCGTAAACGTTTGATTAATGCAAAAATAGTACTCTCGCAAACGCAGCCGAAACCGTGACAAACGCTTTTCGTGCCAGAGTTAATGGCCTAGAAAGTTATAAAACATCGCTGTCAAAGATCCAAATTGATTTGTTGTATTCGAAAAATTTTCGATCGACCGTCGAAACGTATTCGTAAACGCGAAGTAAAGCGCTAAGAACAAATAACGTCCGAACGGAAGTACGGCGATTGTTTTTCGAATAAAGTTGGAAGGTAATAAGGACACGAGTCGACGAGCGACCTAAATTTTTTTGGAGCCAAGACGAAACGGGGTTTATTAAAAAAACTCGCATTTCGCGGTTCGCTCGAATTAAACGGAAGCAGCAACCGAATACGTTTGAAAAAATACTTTTAAAAACTTCGTTTTTACATTTCTATCAAAATTTATAGTATCTTCGTAATTTGTTATCCATTTTTTACAATTTTTGAAAAGGTACGTTTTAAAAGCTTTAGCGTCCAAACCGTTCCTCTTTAATATTATTATAAATGATTCTTTGAACGATAATTTATTTTTTTAACGTAACAACTGAGAATATTCATCGATGTATATCTTTATAAAATACCGAAAATACGCGAATAATATTTGATACGTACGATGAATAACGCGGATAAGGATTTATAGTTTAAACATTTATTTTGTACATCCGACGCGCGTTAATAATTATTTTAATTAAAGCTAGTTTAATATATTATCGTTTCATCGATAGATGATTTCGAACGAATAGGAAAACTCGTCGATTCGAAACATCAAGAATTACATTAATTATTTTATCGTATCATTGATTCTAATATAAACTAAAAGCTTCGATAACCGATTTGAAATATTCAACGAAAGTGCATTTATACGTAGTTATAGGTTTTTCAAAATATACGTATTAAATTACGCGCGGTTAGATTCAATTTATAATTTCGCCTTAATTTATTAAATTCGTTCATCGACGGACGAAACGCAAGAACGTATATTATCATTGGTATAACGATAAAGAAGAACAATGGATAAAATGAAAAAGGAAGAAAAGAATAATCGAGGAATATCCAAAATTTACCGCGGCGCAAAGTCTATAACGGAGTTTATGAATCTTAAATTACGAAGCTCTTAGTTGTACGTATCGATAAAGAAATGACGGAAAATGCTCGCATCAAAAAGGAGAATACACGCGTTATTAAAGCGTATTTAATTTTTACGAAATTCCGATAAGATTCGTGCATTTTCGAGATTTTAAGAGGATATTCGATTAAAAGAAGTGTTGATTTCCAAACTTGATTTAAACTCGCGACAAAACCGCGGTTGCAACTATCGAAAGCATTTCGGGGTACCGATGAAAAAAGCCATTGAAGCACGCACACGCGCACACGCACACACGCACCCGACACGCAGCCACATACAGAGCAGAAACACACAATGATGCGCAATGAGCGAAGAAGAAGGCAAAATCCAGAACTGATTTGGATAACCGGTGTGTCCGCTTTAACCAGGCTTGGTCGTAGGTACCGGAACAGGCCAACCGGTGAACGGCGCCCTGCCGTCCCTGCCCTCCCCGACGATGCCCAACTTCAATATGGCGGCGCAGACGCCCAACGGACAGCCGGCCGGATCCGACCCCGGCGTCTACACGAACGGCATACCCCAGACCTACCCGGGACGTGAGTATAACAGAGCCGACGACGCGGCCCGAGTCCGGGGCCATTTCCCGTCCCCGCCGCTGACGCGTCGCGCGCCTCCTCGGCCTTCCCCCCCCAACGAACCCAAACGCGATCTACTCGGGAAGGCCTTGGACAGCGCGCCGATGCTCAGCGGCTGGGACCTTAGGTTAAGTCTCCCCCGGCCGATAAGAGCTGAGTTTACTGAAGCGTAGATGCCCTTCATCTGTCCATTCCAGCGCAAGGTCTACCCAACGGGGAGGCGGCACTGCAACACGCCGCCGCGTATCCTGGGATGCAAGCCTACCACAGCGTCGGTAAGTGTAGATCGAGAGCGACTCTGCCTTTTTCCTCTCATTACCTTTCTCTCTTCGTTCCGGAGATCAATGATCATTGCGGATCTCCGCGCGTTTCGAGAACGATTCGCGAGAACGATCAGTCGAAGCAGCGACGCATCGACGCATCGACGCATCGACGCATCGACGCATCTTTAGGGGAGTTTCTTCTATTTACCCTTCGTCCTTCGCCGGAGGCTTACGCGGTGTTGAAGGAATCTTCCGGTACCCGGATTTACTCCTCTTGCGAGTACCGGTGTTGGTTCGTGCGACGGTTTGTTTTCCTTTAAAGCTTGTCACCCCTCTTTTGCGATCCGTAAGTTTACTTTAGACAAATTCTTATCGAATTAAATTCGCGTATCATTATATTCGGCGAAGGCGAAAACGCGTCAACGCGATTCGATCGTTTTTAAATCTCTCGCCGTTGTCCCGACGTTACTCGCGATAAATAATTTATTCGTTGGTATCGAAAATACGTACGTGAAAAAGAAATACGTTTACGAATATAATTAAAACGCGAGGTTGGCAAGTTTAAACGAAAAATATCTCCGTTGATGAATATTTACGGATCGTTAACGAGAATCTTTTTCGTCGCTATTTTTCGTCTTACAAAGTTTATCGAATAAATTTAATTTACAATTAAATTATTACAATAACGTAACTTAAATTAAAACACTCGGATGGGTGAAACGAAAAAATAAACGAAAGCAAACTTTCTATCGCGAACGTACAATTAAATTCTACGTGCTAACGCATAAATGCAAAAGAAAAACAATCGAGAGGTCGCATATTTTTCACGAGGAAATTACACGCTTTAAAGCGGTTCGTCTGGCTTGTTTCGCATGCGACTACTTGCTCCGAATCGTGCACGAGTTACTATACACGCGTGCACACGAACACGTGTGTATACGTATATACACACCTGTGCATCGCATATAGACGCTATACAGAAGCTGGCACAAACGAGCGAGGGAACCTAAGCAGCTTTTATTTATTTATTTTTTGTATTTTTATTTTTGTGTACAAACCCATATAGACGTACGTTTATATTTTTTTGTGTACATATGCCCGCGTACGTACATATGTATGATAACGATAATATATATTCATCTATGTGCGAGCAAGTAAACGTATACATGGATACATCTATCTATAAAGTAAAATCGTGGTGTCAATTTTTTTTCTTTGTAATATGCATACATTTATAGTCTAGTCGTTTTATGTTTTAAAATAAATAAAATTCCGGTACGATTTATTCTCGAGCGCGTATTATCAAAAATGCAATGAAACGATACGATTAGATTGAGATGCGTTGCAAAATTTTCTATCATAACTGATAGATACAGTTATTTAAAATAAAAACCATGAGTGTTTTAAGCTTAAATTTACCTAATTTTTAAGAAGATAATGATTTTATATTTATATTTGAGGAGAATTTTAATAATTTATTTAACTTTCTTATGGATAAATATTTATCAAAGTATCCGATTTCAAATAAAACCTTTTTTTTTAAATAATACGATCTCTTTTAAATTATTATTTAATTTAACGTAAAACTTGAAAATTAAATCTTTTACAAATTACGCGTTTGGCGTATTTTTCTTATTAAATTCGTTACAACAACAATTTTATCGTACCTTTTTATTAACGTAATTCGATTAGACTATTTTCCATGTAGTGTATCGATGCATGTTTTATCACTCTGTACTTTATTTGCATATAACGTCGAACTCGTTTATTTCGAAACTTACATTTTTTTATTGCTTTGTAAGTAGCATCGTAATTTTGTATTTGCGTTAATTTATTTTAACGAATTAAAGTTGAAAATTTCGAGTAATAGAAACGAAGAATAACGATAATGTAATAAATTATTGGAATTTAAATAAAAATGCACTTGAATTATCGGATTGAAAAAAAGTTTCAAAATAACGATCCAAACTATCAAATATAGATAGATGATTTAAATTAATTGAGGTTTTTTATGTTATTAAAATTACGTATTACAGAGAAAAGGTTATTTTTAAAAAATCAGCCTTTTTAACTTTTTAATGAAATTCAAATTCAAATTCTAATAGTTGGTATCAAAGTATCATAAACAAAATGTATAGATAAAATTTTTATCGCGGAGCTCGGTAAAAATTAAAAGTCCCCAAAATTAAAAGTAAAATTAAAAATAACAATTTTTTCAATCAGTTCGATTAAGCAAAGGTTATTTCGTCATCATCCGAAACCGTAACTACAACTTTGCACAAAATATAACTTGATATCGTACCATTGAATATCGCGCGATTGACCTCGCTTTTAAAATAATAAACTCGGAAAAGAGACGAAAGATACCCAAAAAAAATCATTCCTATATCTCGTGTATCCAATTTTCGTATCGTGGAAAATTACACGCGTGCGCCTCGCCGATTGAAATATATTAAAGTGCTATTTACTTTCAGAATAATTAATTCTTGGACACGCAGAGCACGAAAAAATGTATAGAGATTGAAAATTGCACAAGTGAGAGATAAAACTGTGCTTCGAGCAATGAAATACAAACGGATATGTCTGTACATCGATCCAACTCTCGAATTTTAACCCTTAAGTAAATGTACATTAGCCGGATATTGCTTGAAAAATACGATATGATTTTTAGGCCAGTTAATACCGGGAGCAATATAAAATCAACATACGGTTGCCTGAAGTTTTAAATAATTTTAAAGTGTATTTATATTACTTGAATAAATGTTGAATGCTTACAAATATATTTTTATACATTAAATTATAAACAACGCATTGTAAAATATAGTTATATTATGCAGTTGGTTGGATTACCTTTTTATAATGTTCCTTGCGTTATTAGATATCTCAAAAGACGCATTAAGAATGATCTATCTACTACTTTTCATAAATAATGTACGTTAAACGAAGGAAATAATTACATTGCGATATTTAGAAGTTTTTGTAATTAATAACGAAAATTGCTAGCATAATTCTTATTCAAATTTGTTTCGTAATACGGTATATAATAGATTCCGTTAATCCTATCTCGTACTCTGTTCGATCAATTAGTTAAAAATGCATATAATATGACATAAGAAAACAGTGAAAAATTACAAAAAAAAATGGTTTTATAATGAATTTTATTTGTGAAATATAAATAATTTTATTAGACGTATCAATAAAATTTTAACGATTTACTTTTCGTATCATTTTTCTTGTTTATTATCGGAATTTTTACGTAATACATTACTAATTTATAATTTTTAATTGTGTTTAAAGAGATTCGTTAAAAACCTGAATAAAAATCTTTTCGGATTAAGAGATTACAAAGTATCTGTACTTAAATATTTTAAGGGAAAATTTTAACGGATGTTCCATCAATTACATTTTTTTTTAAAATTATCGAAAATAATATCATCCAAAAGAAGAATTAAACAATTGATTTAAATTATATAAAAACTTTGTACACGTCGTATGAAAAATTTGTTGTACGATTCAAAAATCGAAATTTTATATCCATGAATATGAATTCTTTAACGACGCATGTAATTATTATCATACGTTTATAATCGTATTAAATTACGTTCGCTACTGAAATATGCTAATGATTCGGAAAATTTTATATACGAAGATATACGGTATTAGTTACAAATAAATAATACGTATTTAACTAATTTTACATGAAATCGTTGATTCAACTCTCAAACTTTTTAGATTCGTATCATAGTTGAAACAACGATCATCTATACATTTTAAAATATCGTTCCAAAACTAATTTACGATATTATTCGACGGAAGCATCGATAAAACCAAATTCGAACCATAAATCAATGGAAGAAACGAAAAAGTTCAGGTACCGCCCATTAATTAATAAGCACCGAAGGTCTAATTTCACAATTTCTCACATGCGCGGAAACACATACGACACTCAAGCCACAGTTTCAAAACCGGTAACGACTGATATCCTGTTCTAATGGCACCGAACGCGGATTTGACTTTGAACCGATATCGGATATCCACGTTCCGTTCCTTTATCGGTGTCTGAAAAAATCAAAGGGCGACTCTGGGACGCAATTGCAATTTGTGTAACGATAAACAACGTTTGATGAAAGCTAAAAAAAGAAATGATAACGGTAAATTCGTTTGTGACAGCGAAACTTCAATGCGGTAAGTTTCATTCGCGTTCAATTTTTTCTATTTTGTTTTTTTCGAGTTTCAATGCGACGAAGGTTTTCGCGTTTCAAAGAAGCGCTGCCGCTTAAAACGTTAATTTCTTTTGAAGTCGCTGTTTTAATGAGGATTCGTAACGATATATCGTAGTCATCTTGTCGCTATTATTTTTTCAGCGATTAATCAACTGCATCAAGAATATTAACAAACTAATTTAATCTCTAAATTTTGCTATATCGATCATTTTTTATAATATCGTTAGTAACTATTCATTTTTAAATTTTTAAATAAATAATACACTTTTATTTGCCGATGTAAAGTACTCGAAAGTAAAAGCAATTCAAAGTTTGTTGAAAGTTTTGTCAAAACGGGATAAAAAAATATGTTATTTATATAATTTTTTAAAAACTTTTAATTTTGTAAATTCAATACTAATTTTGAGACTTTTAATCGTTTAAGCTTCTCTAACAAATATTACGAGGTCGAAATAACTAGTGCAATCGTTTAACTTCTTGATAAACCCTTGAAAACTTTATTAAAACCCTTAACCGCAATTTGCTATACCTAAATTTAAATTATTTGTATGATAATTTTAGTACATTCGATAAAAGCGAATTAGATTTTTAAATCTATTTTGATAAAAAAAAGAAACCAATGAATACATAAATATAACGTTAAAAAAACAAATAGAATTTTCATCGAATGCATAAAAAAATGAATTATATTTTAAGTATAATAACAGAGATAATTAATTTTTAACTATCGATATTGTATAACGATAGTTTTAACTAAAAAAATATCAACGAGCCGATCGATAAACACTAATACTAAAATACATCACAATATCCATAAAAGAATATTATAAATGATTTATATTTTAACATCTGAGTTGGTGAAAAACTTTAAATCGTAAGAAACTTTGTATCTGTAGTAGACAGGATACCCTTGAATTCGAAGTTGAAGGACGCTGAATTTCCTTTCGAATACGTCGGATGCAGTAATTCTAAAGTCTATAACATCTGTTTGGTATTTTTGAACAAACTTTAAGTTCTTCGACTTCCTAGAACGCAATTCTTTATCCGTAAGATTATTTTTGTCTGCGTTTTTAACTTCAACGACGATCCATCTCTAGCTAATAATTATATTAGGTCGATTGTTACCCTAAATTTTGAAATATTATTATAAAATAAATAAGTGTACACAAATTTTAAATATTTAAATTTATTTAAAACACGAATTTAATAGAATATCGTAATCTTCGAAAGCAAACTTTTTAAGTATTTATTAACTTACGAAGTACAAATGTAAAACTACATTATTATCGTTATTCTTCCGTATCGCGCAAATACTCCTAGAAAAGAGTCGTTAACGGTACAAAAATCGAGATTCGATTCTTCAAGGGGTACGAAAAAGCCAAATAGAAAGCATTTATACTTTAACGTTCACCGAGAAAATGGTATTTAGCAAAGAAGACAAAGTCTTTTAGAAACTTGCTACTCGAAACTGTAACGAAAGAATCGTAAAAAAATATTTGCTTGGACAGAACTTTAAATAAGTTCGGATGAGAACGAAAGGTATTTAAAATTAAAAGAAACTTTTCTTCTAATGGAGGTAACTTTTACGTCCGAGTCTTTAAAAACGTAACCTCGACCGAATCGTTCGATCGGTGCATATTTTATTTTAACGCATACACGAACTTCTAAACGCAAACAACTTTTTCACGCGTAAACGTATCCAAGATTTCTACTCGTAGATCCCATTCGACGAGCGTACGTCAAAATTTTATTTTTAAAATGTCGTGTTTAAATCGTAACGGAACACCGCCTAATTCCGAACACTATTGTATCGCGAAGTATATTAAATATCGCCGTATGAAAACTGAAAAAAAAAATTTGTTATCGGTTGAAATATAATGTCGGTTGTATCCGAACTCGAATTTCTCGGTCGCGGAAAAATGAATGAGGAAAACGCGAATAAGAATTTCCGGTACGACCCCAACATGACTCGCGTTCGGACATTAAGAAGCGAGAATTAAAATAGCACAGAAAATAAAAAACGCTTGGCGCCGTTTTAAATGTCGTTTTAAATGTCGTTTTAAATGTGACAGACCAATGATGTATCTTGTCAATTTGTTATTGTCGCAGCTTATCCCGCCGTCTACGGACAGTTTCCTCAAGCCATTCCCCAGCCGATGACAACGGTTGCACCGCAACAGAGGGAAGGTAAGTACAAACGAACGTTTTTCATTTATAATATTTGCGTGTACCTTTGCACATCTATTAGTATATAAGTATATATTTACACATTTACGGATGTGCGCAAATATAATTTATATATTTATAAACGTATGTACATGTACACGTTCGTACAAATATATATACTCATATATTTATTTATATATCATCACATTGTACATGTTTATATTAATTGTTAACTGTTGATCGCTCATGCAACTCAAATTTTTATATATAGCTCCATCTCCATTTATATATTTTTTTATTGTGGTGTGTCGTTGTCGTTGTTGTTGTACTAATTTTTATTTTGCGTCATATTGTGTATCATATTATTGTACATCCAATCATCCCATTCTAATTAGCTTTGAAAGTGAATTAAATGTCTTATCAGATCATGAAATTAAGGTTATTTTAAATTTTTGGAATCGATTAATTTATATTCTAGGGCGATGTGCGTTGGTTATGTAAGGTAACTTCATAGATAAGTAATATCGAAGTCAACAAAATCAAAGTTTCTTTTTAAAGAAAATATTGAAAAATATGAATTACCGATATTAATTATTTAAACGAAGTCACAACATTATAAAATAAATCGATTAAAAATCTTTGTACTTTAAGAATATTTAAGATTCGCCTTTACCGATATAATATTTTTATTTCGTAAATTCTTATCCTTTTACCGCTAACATAGATTTTGTTCGCGATTTACGTTTACGATTTGATTGCGTATATTTATTTAATAAGGTAATTAATTACACTTTTTAAATTATTTCTTATAAGTCACACTTGTATAAAAATTTGAATACGAATAAAATGTTAAACGACGTAATATAAAAATCGTTTATTAAAATGTTCAAGGATATGTACACGTGTCGCATTAAGAATATTCTTAAACTTTATAAAAAATTTAAAAAATGTTTTACTAATATTTTAAAATGTTTATAATTGCATAGCTTAAGTTTCTTTCATAGTTTCCTTGTAAATATTCTTCAGAATGTAGCTTGCAGAATTTTATAAACTATTTTTTCCAAAAGAGTTTATAAATTAAAAGCCGTACGCCTCTTCCAATTAAAGTAATTACAATATATGGTATATAAAAAATTTGTCGCTTGCTAATTGAAAAGTTATTGAGCAAATACTGATATTAGTAATCGATACCTAATACAAATTACAGGGGTCAAGCAAAAACACCTGCTGTCTCATTTTTCAAGACCCTCGATGTAGGCATATCTTTTTTCGTGATATTAATTAAGCCTCGTATTGTTCCTCGTTTTTAAATGTGTTTTCACCAAATTTCAAGACTCGAAGAAACGGACTATTTGATACGTAAATACGATCGAGATACACGAAACAGATCCAATATTTATAACTTACGCGTGTATTTATCCACTAGTTTTATTTGAACCCTTTCGAAGAGTTAATTATACATCAAATAACTATCAATTTTTACCATTACAATGAATAGCTTATTTTATTTCTCCCTTTCTCCGTATCCTTTATAATGATAAATTAAGGTATTAATCACGGAAAAACCGAAATTAAATACCAGACTTCGTTATCATATACTCTGAAAGGTATTACCCATTCATTATTTATAAAAGAACAAAGAGTTAGAATCCTCTTCTTGCCCCTTCTATTCGTATCGGATGATTATCAGTTGAAATACTCGAACCTTCTTTCGTTTCAGTTGCCAACTAATCGCTCGTTATTTGCCATAAGTCATATTAGAATCAATCGCTGAAATAAACTGTTTATTCAGATTTTATAATTGGCAAAAAATATGCCTACAATTCATTTTTTAAGCTCATCGATCGTTATAACGCTAATTGAAAAAAATATATGTATAATTTAGTTTTACTCTGGGCAAAAACATTTATTCAAATTTTCAAACGGGGCAACAATATTTTTGAATACATAAAAAGTACGCGAGAGCTACGAAATTAAACGATTAGATTAATCCTGCTCGTATGTTTAATTTAAATATAACAACATTTCCTCTTCATCCGGCTGCAAGCTTCAACCGATTCAAGTATGCAGTTTACCTTCGTCAAGTCTTGCATGACAAGCGCTAAAGTTCCGTTCAACAATGATTCAGAAACGCGAATCGGGCGACTTCATTACTGCCTTGAAATTGTTCTCATTCGAGATGCGCGAGGCGTACATTCTCCTGCGCCTCCGACACTGCGCATATTAAAAAGGTGATTCTGGAATTTCTTCAATTTCTGGATTCCCGGCACAAATCCTATATCATTAGGTACGAGATTATTAAAATGATAGTTATTTTAGTCGAAGCATGTAAAAATTACAATTTATCTTATTTTGGGCTAAAGCAACAAAATCAATATTTCTAAAGGAAAAATTTGTAGGCTCCGACTCGAGAATAGAATACGTAAAATTTTATTCTTCGAATTAAAATTCTATTTGCGTATCAACCAAAACTATATTTTATCATCTAAATCCTTTCGTCTAAGAATCTCTTAAACGACTCGCGATAAATACAAGTAAAAATAAATATCAACATCGCGCCTTTCATGCGCGTTTCATCGAACCAATTCAATCGATCTAATTTTCGCTTTCGTTGCAAATTATAATAATCAGATAACCGCTGTACTCTACTTCCGAAATCAATGCAACAACTTGTAAATTAAGCGTTTCTTTGAAGTCTTGAGTTTTTACTTCAAGTTGCTCGTTCGTTAAGATAATTGTTCGAATGAACTTGAAACTTGATTCGAAGACTAACTAGACTCATAAAAATCAAAGTTTCTCGCTACTTTTTAAATACTTTCTCAAACTTTTAAATTATTATGACTTTTCAACGAGCACTAAACTTAAAATATCACAAATTTTAAAACGTTCGGTCGATTATTTTATTCCATTATTTATATCGACGCCGTAATAAACGCGACACATTTTTATTCGTTTGAATAAAAAATAGATAATTTTGTAGTCCTCGAATACAATCACCGAGCAAACGTATATCAGTTTTATTTTTGTTTAATACATCACCGTTATATCGAATTTGGATACGATTGATATAAATACGACATTTTACCCTTAATAATTAATAAAATAATTAATATAGTTTTTAAAGTATATAAATATAACAGATGTAGTATCAAATTAATTATAGTTAAAACAAAAGAAAATATACTTTAAAAAATAAAAATAATTTAGCAACTTGTAACAAAATGTAAATTCGAGACAAAGTAGAATATTCTAATTAACAATTCGCTTCGGTTACTTTAATTTTTTTCCGTGAAGACTTAATTAAAAAACGTATGTTCAAATCTAAAAAAAATACGTACACCGTTCGTACAGAGCTCAAAGAAATTGCAAAGAGGCTCAAAAGCAAACTATATTAAACGCTGCAATTAAAAGAAATACACAACGGCGTCGATATAAAGTACCGTGGAGAGAGGGGGTCGAGAGAGGGGGTCGAGAGAGGGGCGAGGGAGAAGGAGAGAGAGAAATAGCCCAGACTCTTTAAAGTCGCAATAGAAGCGGTGATTTCGCAATTTCCAGAGCTGGGGCTTCTAATTGAAAAACTAAAAGGCCGCGAAGGCGAGAGTGCGAGCGCACCTAATTGCAATTAACAGCTCGCCATTATTAGAATATACGATGCCTTACAATGAGATAATGCAAATAAAACGAAAGTTTTAATTACTTTGCCGCTACCAACGACGTTCGTGTTGTGTTGCCTCGCGTCGCGAGAAGGTAATGGAAAGTTTACCGCGACTTTCTTTCTTTCTCTTTGTACAAGATTTCTTTCTTTTTTTTTTCTTCTCGACCCCTCCCTCACCCTCTCTCCTTATTTGCTTATCCCCCGTTGACATTGTACAGTTCTCTATTCTTACTCCTTACGTTCGTCATCGTCTCTTGTTTTTCACTCGTCGTTGAAATTGAACTTTCCCTAAGTTTTTGTTTTCTTTGTCGTTTTACACTTTATTTTCTCGGTTAATTGTCCTAAGATCGGTCGATGAATTCTTTTCTAGGTATGCCAAATACCGAATATGGTAATTGAACGGAAAGAAAATTAAGCAACTTACGTTTTACTATTAAATTCGATACATCGGCCACAAAAATTGGTAATCGCTGCAAGGTGCGAGTAAAATTTAAGCTTGCTACGATATATTTTTTCTCGAATGACATCTATTTGCATTTGATTCTCCTTTTATCGATTTTTCATAATTTATACTATCGTCTTGATACATGATGTAATTTAATAAGTCCATTTTCGATTATGAAAAATAATAACGAATAACGAATAACTTTATTTCATAAAATTCGTAAGGTTAATATTTATAATTCGTTAGAATTAAAGACTAATCTCCGTTAAATTGTTTCGATATTCATAAATAAGTAACGAATTAATAAAATATAATATTTTGCATAATTCAAAATAATAATATAATTTTTCTTAAACGATAAAAACAATTATTATAAAATATTTGGATTGAAATTATGGAATAGTAAAGAATTTTCATAAAACGAGGCTATAATTTTTATTATTGCATTTACGCAATACTTTTATTTAAAATAAATCATGATCCTGGTCGTTATTTTAACGTCTGTGCGTTATTAAATATATCAATTTTTAATTTCAAATTAATTTCAACTTTATAATTCGAGAATAATCGAATGAAATTTATTTTTACATTATCAGTAACCCTTATTAAAAAATACTTCAAGTTTTATTTATTCTTCGAAAAAAAGTATATTAAATGTAAGCACTATGCAAGATAGTATTATATGTACTCTGTTATTACGTATACACACGCAAACTCGCGTAATTTGGGAGAAAGACCGTACGATGCATGAAATTGTATCATACCGATATTCGTTATTGCTTATCAAATTATAAATATTCAATATCATTGCATTAATTAATCGTCAGAGTCATTCTGTTTGCTTGATGTTCCTAATAAATATTAATGTTACATATTAAATTATTTATTCCTAAAATTTTTAACGATAATATAAATTTTGTCCGATAACCTTATTTCAACGGAAATTATTTATTTAATATAATAATTTTTGTATACAAATATCGATGTTACAGTTCATATTTGTTCTTTATCATCGATGTTTTCATTTATATATTATTTCAAATTGAATTCCTATGTCGTCGTTACGCATATGATTTCGGTATTAGCATTTTATTTGATGTTGCATCTGTTTTGTGTTGTTACCAGAATTACGTGGAAATTCGGTGTATAATAGGAAAAATTTACAGACCTTGATGAAAAGAATAACGAACGTAACGGATTCATTAAAAAACGAATAATACTTAATAGACAACATTAAAATTTTATAATTATTCAGAATTTAAAAGAAAAATATATATATATATATATATGCTCGTGGTTATAATCATGTCTTAGATTGTACAAGTTATCAAAAGTTACGCATCGCCCAGCGTTACTTTTTTCTCGCTCTTTTCTTTTCTCATTTTTTTCTCTTAATCTAGATGGATCCCGACGCGCCTCGTTTCCTCCCTTCCTTACGAGAACCATTAGACTTTGCTTGATTTACTTCGCCGTTCGCATACTTTCATCCTCTTTTTTCATAAGTATTCTCTTCTTCTGACATCTTAATTTCGTGTATACTTTCCGTAACACGAATATTCGTTTTCACGAGTAAGTACGAAAATGAAGATTGTATAATCAACTTCTATCTTCGTTCTGTTTTATTCGAAATCTTATTTAAGCCGACTGTTTTCCTACATTCTGCATTCAATCTAAACTTAAAATGTCGAGCATTAAGATTCTGAATAATCAATGTATTATTCCATAGGTAAAGTGTTTCTTTGAAAAGTATTTAATATTACAGTAAAATTTGAATTTGAATTATATTTCGATAAATTCCAGCGAATATAAATCATTGTTACGCAAAAAATAACGCAAAAATATTCGAAGAGATTCACTCGATCGTCTCGGTAAAATCTTGTCAAGATCCAAACGCGAAAGCAATTCTAGCTTACATTTTTCAATTTTCCTACTTAATCGATAATTGCGCGCGTCTCGTTATACAACCAAAATACGCGCGAACATTAGATCTCGACTTCAAGCGTCCCGAAAGTTTTCTCCTCGTAATAATCGCTGCTAATTGATGCAGCGGAGAAACTGCATAAAGTTCCAAGGTGGCGTGAATTAGTCGCTATTACTCGAGAAGAGACTTTCGTACACGTATATATGTACGACGGAGTCGTTAGAAAAGCATCAGTCCAAGGATCTATTGGTTTTTATCTTTTGCTCGTTAAGTGGGATGATTTAAAGATATATGAAATTGAACCGATCTTTACTTCGCATTTTAAAAAAACTTTTCTCGGAGTCGCGGATAAATTGTACGAATTAAAATATCTAAGATGCGCTTCTAAGTACGTATGAATTTAAACTAGTCGAAATTTATATCCTTTCTATGTAAAATAACTTTTCGTGGATTCGTATTTTCATAATAATTTGTATTCAAATTTTAATAGGAAAATACTTAAATGAAATGCGATGAATAAAAGGAAAAATTTAATCGATGGTTTTTGTAAATAAGTAGTCGTTTTATAATGTATTAACCGTTTAAATATTTTACCTAGAATAAGTATCTGTTTGTCCCAATTGTTATAGTTTATTAGAGCGTAATCAAAAAACTTATTAGGCAGGCATAAAAATATCGGACAGTCTTTTTTAACGATTAAATAAGTACACCGCGTTCGAATTTTTTTTTGCTATATTTTATTATAATTATAAATTGTATCGGTGCAAATATTAACGAAACTTTAAGAAAAGAAAATATTACGATCCATTAATCGTAACTACAAGGCAATTTTAATTTTTCATTCGTTGGGGCTGATTCGTTTTTTTTTAACGATTATTACATTGTAATCTTTTATCGTAATTTAATGTTACGGTGAAGCGACGAAATCATCTGTTTAAGCATTTATCACTTATTCACTGCTATTATACAATCATACTTCATCCACGAACTTCCCGATCCTTCATTGTCGTATTTTGTGACACCCGATGTTGTGTGTGCGAGTGTGTGCGCGTATGTGCGTGAGCGAATGCGCGTGCGAATGTGCGAGCATATGTGTGTGTAACATTGAAAGTATAAATACTCAACGTTAATTTTTTTTGAATTGAGAGTTTATAACGAATCGCCGTGACGCTCTAACTGATCGTGCTGTAGTTAAAAAAAAAATGAGACAAGTGTAGCCAAGATTTTTTAGATCAGCATACAAAATTTTTACAAAAATACATTTTTTCAATTATCCGAGCATACAAGCTCGTAATTTTAATAATTTTTTTGATTATTTTTAACGTTTAATAAATTCCATGATGTATGATACTTTATTTCTTTGTCAAACTTTGTTTAATTTAATTTAAACGCTATTCGGATATTTTTCATGCTTAAGTATTTGTTCGCGATACCTGTAAATATTTATAGCTTGCGTGACTGATAAAAGTTACTTTTTAAATATTCGAAGCTTAAACGAACTCAAAGTAAATAAACCGATAGAAAATAATGTTAAAAGAAAATTCGGTAATAACTTTAGGATATTATTTTGTATTTTACATAAAATTATACGATAACGTATTTTCTTGAATAACTTCGATAATTTAACAGCGTTACAATATTATTGGTTAAGTCTCTTTGATGAAAACGCGTACAAATACGCATTACAATCGCTAACTAACGAAACGTAAATTGTAACCATTTTCTTTAAAATACTAAATAAATAATAGCTTTTAATTTCCGCGGAAGTAGTTGTACTTTCGCGTTAAGATTAAAAGTACTATACATCAAATAAAGCATATAAATTGTGTGGAAATCATCATATAATATCCCATTCATAAAAAAAATGAAAATAAAACTGCATGCAAATGTGATCGACTTCATAAAATATTCATGCTCTCATTTATCAGCCATCAGTCATTTAGGCCATCGATAAAAACAAAAACGAGAATCGCGCGGTTCGCTCACTCTCACATTCATTGTTCATATCATTGATCATTTTATTTTTCGGCTTTCGACAAAAATAAAAGAAAAATCGCGATGCCACGAGAACGTTAAACTTCAGTCAAAATTAAAGTCAAAAGCAAAGTCAAAACGCAAGTAACATTCTATAACTTGAGTATTATACTTCAAGTTTAGATGTTTAGATGTGCTCTGATTTATATGATAGGATGCTCTATATCAGGACCCGAAGGCTGCAACCTCTTCATCTACCACCTGCCCCAGGAGTTTGGCGACTCCGAGCTCATGCAGATGTTCATCCCCTTCGGAAACGTCATCTCCTCCAAGGTTTTCATCGACCGCGCCACCAACCAGAGCAAATGCTTCGGTAAGTACTCGTGATTGGCGGCTGCTGTAAGGCCGAGACACCAGACTTCGATCTCATATCTCATCGATCCACGTTTCACGAGCCCTTGCGTTAACATCGCGTAACAAGATGTTGCCGAGGTATTTCCCTCGTTGGAGATACTCGAGATCTCGCTGTTATTATATCTTTTTTATCGCGCAGCGATCTCAGAGTGATGGATGTCTTTTTTTTTCTTTTCTTTTCTTTCTATAATTGAATTCGGTGCGAAAAAAGCTACTAATGTCTCTTGTACGATACGTCCACTGGTTTTTCAGATTCGATACAACTCTATTATTACGTTTCATTGTATTTACTCGAATTTTTTTAACAGCGAGTCGATGTAATAATAATGTTTTACGAAGAATGATGTATAATTTTTCAAAATCAGTTTAAAATTACAGCGACATTTTCGTGAAATAAATTGTATATTTTTACGGTAGCTGTATATCAAAAGTAGTTGCGGCATTTTTTTTCTAACGATTGTTTATTTTAATTTAAAACCACGATACCTTTTAAGTGATTTCTAAATTAAATTATTAAAACATTCCTGTTTACTCTAACAAGTACTTCTAACGAGTAAAGAATCACTTATAGACATCGATTTTCTTATCGCGAGAATAAAATTTACGCGTTCAATAGCAATTTTTCAAAAATTTTAATAAGAAAGCAATATTTGAATTAAAGACACGTAAATATTCTTATGCTTACATACAGTTTAAATTATTTTTCGATAATTGTGTACATAAAACGAAATTGATTCATCGTTATTTCGATATTTTTATTATTTTTAAAAATAATCGTTTCTCGTAAATCTAATAATATTCGTAAATTTAATGTTATTTTAGAAACTTAAAATTGAATTTTTAATTTACTTAAATATTTTTTTAATAAATATAGGATAAAAAGACAAAACAACGATGAAACAAAAATAATCTCATTAAAAAATCAGAATTCTATTGTACGCGTTGTTTTATTTTATAATAGAAGTTCAGACGTATCGTAAAAACGTAACTTATGAATTTTTCACATTTTCAATTAAATGAAAGACCAAAGACAAGAGAAAGATAAAAAAGTAAAACTCTTTGAAAGCTCAAAGCCTGAAAAAGGCAACTCGGAGAAGCCCTTCATAGGTGGACTAGTGAACAAAGAACGCGAAGGAGTAAAAAATGAGAGAAATAAGAAGAAAAAATGCGACTCTAACGTCCCTTTAATTAATATCATATCCGCTGGCGTTCGCTGGTAATTACAAGTAGAAGATTTCATTTTCCGCTTCGCTCTGATCCGTGGCTGTAGAATAAATCTCGAAAGGCATGTTCGCATCATTGACAGGATTCGTGAAAAGAGGATGGTTAGACGCGAATAAAAAATTATCAGTGTGCAAAAAATGTACGCGTTCGGTACGAATACTCGACGCTTATTGTACGTCACGAGTTTGGATTACAACCAAGCGAGTCGAAATTAATATGGCTTATCAATAGCCTCCTGGACAGCGTTTTAAAATCAAATCGTACGTGTGTTTACTTTTTTTATTTGTTTTGTCGCGCGTTTCTCCGAATAGGTGTTTCATCAAAGTGGAAATATCATTTTTATGCAATTATCCGCGAGATTCACTGTTTTTTATGGTACGAGTTTCGCTGTTTTTTTTAATCTTTTCCTTATTCGTCGTTTGATTGGACTATTTTTATATCGGTAATATTACTCGAGTATTGATTATTAAATAGAAGTTGTTACTAAACGTACGTTGGTTTGTTTGTTACGCCGTACGAAGCGACCCGATATTTTGTTATCTATTTTTGTTGTTGCGATTTGTTGATTCTATTTTAAAAAGCTTTAAAAAAAGATGAACAATACAGGTAAATTCGCTCAACAAGTTTATAAATAAGCGAAATTGAAGAGACTTTGGATGAAAATACCGAATCAATCCAATTTCTATTCAAAATGGTAACATTTTTTTCATTACTAATTTCTACATCCGCGAATTTTTTTATCAAATTACAAGTATTTAAGTTTATTTATTATTTCAAGTATAATTATCGGAGAAAAAATTTATCGTTACCGTGATTCGATCGAAAAATTGAAACTGATAATACAACGGATAATACAACGGATAATACAACGGTATCGCCAAGTACTCGCATTCGTCGATTATCTTTAGTACCGAAACATCGTATCGGATATTTATAATATAATTTAATAACTCGGACGGAATAACGAATAAATAAAAATTGAAAGTTGAAATTGTCATTTAAAATAAATAACAAATCGCGTAAAACCCTTGGTAAAGAAATACAAAATGATCATCGAACGTTTCATTTATAAAATGCAGAACGCGGTGCGTACAAGTCGCTGAAAACGTTAATAAGATAGGAGAGAACCTCGCTTCGAACAAGGATACAGATTACGCAATAATCTTCTCTTAAGCCCGCAGCTATTTGTGCTCTCTTTATAACTAGCTTTATTCGGGTTTATTATTTTTTGTCTCGGAACAACTTACGCCGGTAATTCGATTCGCGCTCGGTCGACGAGTCCCTCGATAACGAGAGAGCGAGTGAGTCTCCGTCCTTGAATAGAAACAGGCGCGCGCGCGTGTGTGTGGTGTGCGTGCGTGCGTGCGTGCGTGCGTGCGTGCGTGCGTGCGTGCGTGCGTGCGTGCGTGCGTGCGTGCGTGCGCGCGAGTTAAGATCGAGTGCAGGGCTAGTAATTTTCGGTAGCAGCCATCGCGGCGAGAAGAACCCTCGAGGTGAAAATGCGTAATTCCGCCTGCCTCGAGTTATCTTCTAACGCGATTGTCCAGAGATTAAGAGTCGAGGTGGATATGGGCTTCTCTCGGTAGTACGTGCGAGGAAAATAAGGAAAAATCGCCCGTTCTCCTCCGGAAATCCCATTACGGGATCGCGCGATTCAAAACACTAGGCTACGCCACGCACTAGGCCCTAGGGCGAACCGAAGGGATCGCAAGCCATTTTCTAAGAAAAAAAGAGAGATAAATTGGAGATGTGCTCGCGCTGATATCCATCGCGTGAAATTATAAGCTGCCCGAGCCTCGTAAATTTTTCAAAATCCGCCGCTGCATTCGTTTCCTCGTTACGACTCGTAGCCTCGATAAAAATGATCTCTTTTTTCCTTTTCCCCGTAACCTACGCTTTTTATCTACGTTTATTACCGCTAGTTACCAAGATCGAGATTTCGAAAGAGAAACTATTTGATAAATGTAAGCAATGTCGGTTCGGGCTAACGTTAAATTCACCTTCGACGACGATCGACTCCGCGTTCGAATCGCGCTCTCGATTTTATTTTATAAAGCCGATAACGACTATCGAACCGATCGCGATTTCATTTTTATTTAAACAATTTTACCGCCCGCCGTATTCCATGTAAACGAAACAGCGATCGCGAAGCTATCAAATTTGGGTAAATTAAATTCAATCGGTAAATTAGATGGACCGTGTAGATTATAAACTTTGAAAGCGTTTTCGATAAAATAAATATACGCGCACTTAGGAATAACGATCCTTCGGGTTTATTTTAAAAAGTTTCTATATTCGAACGTATACTTTTATTTCTTCTTACCTTTCCGAAAAGAATTAAATTTAAATTCAAATTTAGCATTTTTTACCGATGTTCGTACAGAGTTTACTAGACGGTATATCTCCGAATATAAAAACGTGATTTATAAGCTAAACGTGATACTTTTTAATCGAGAAATTTACCATATACATAAAATTTGCGAATTTAACTTAAAACGATACTCGAACAAAAGACATAAATAATCCGTTTAAATATTAATGTACTTATTTTAAACGTGATAAAAGAAAACGCTTCACTTTTTAATAAGCTTTGTTCACCGAGATTGAAAAAAAGGTTTGCGTAAAATTTAGATGTAATCGGTGGATTCGAGCCTCGCGAACAACATCCGTGATAAATGTAGGTATTCGATAAAACCATTTATAGAAGAGTAGTTACGGTATTTCTAACGTATAAAGCGTCGTTCTTATTTCACGAAGCTTTATAAAATATGAAAAAAGATTACCAAAATCCTATCTTAATTATCCCTTTTAAATCCGACGAATATCGCCGCTGCAAGCTTTGAACAAAGTTCGCTTTCAAAATTCCAATCGATAAGGATCATCCTTCTTTTATCGGAAACTATACAGGTAATCCCTTTTATAATTTTTCAAACTCGAGTAAAGAGAATACCGCGAGAGCCGCAAAAGTCGGAGGAGTCGGAAAAAGTTGGTAATAAAAAGAAGAAAGAAAAAACGGAAAGAGAGACGAAATCTTTGCGGGACTTTGGGCAGTCGACTGTCGTGTTAGCGAAACTCAAATTGGATCGCAGAGGGGGATAATGGCGGAAATTGGCTTTAGGGATGGCCTTTTCCGACTTCCGCCAATCGGGTGCTTCGTTATCGCTGAACCTTTCGCGGTAGCGGAACTTTCTTCGAAAACGTTTATTAAAACTTTTTGCCCGGCGTACAACACCGATCGGATATTCTCTAGTTCGGGGAGCGCTTAGGAGTATTACGTATTACTCGTTTGGATTGTTAGCATCGGCGGAATTTCGAGGAAGCGCTTCGGTATTTCTACGGACGCGTAAGTAGTTACCAAAGTAGAATGCGTGACTCGTTTCGCTCGGCGTTTTCTTACGTCGGTTTCTTACGTCAGTGCGATTCCGGTTCCAACTTTTGCGCTTCTTCCAACATTCGTTTTGTTCATTGTGTTTCATTTTGTCCTGAAATATTGGCTTTTATGTAGATTTTTTTCATCCTCGAACTCTAGAATTGAATTTTGACTTTTCTTCCGCTTCGACTCTATTTTAACGAATGAATCGAACGTTGATTTTCTTCGTTAAAATGAACTAAAATTTTTTCCCGTGAATCCAATTTCCAGGCCTTTGACGATCTTTCTCGTACGCGCAACGTTACAAAAGTCAATTTAATTCTCACGCGGTATTAAAAAACCAAACTTCCATTTTTTCGTTAATTATTCAAAAGTTATTTTTATATTTTTTCAAAATAAGATTTATCGCGTTAAATTTTTATTTTACCGCAATTCTTACAACTTTTCGGAATAAAGGATTTTTAAAATGATACGAAAAATAATATATCCTCGCGATTCGAAAAATATCGTTTAAATACTTTTTACGCTTACGTACACGCGAATAAACTTTTCTTTTGAAACGCGTACGAAGTTTAAATTCTGTTTAAATTTATTTTACATTCGGTTTTGTTGTTTGTACCGAGGGTAAATATTTGGGGAGAAAATAAAAGATCAAGATATCGGAGATACGGAGGAAAGAAATATAAAACGAGAGAAATAGAAAGACGGCGAATGATTATTATTTTATATCGCAACCGCGTGATTAGTCTATTCTAAAATTATAAGGTCAAAGAAAATTCGAACGGTTTATTACGAGAAATATTTGGTACGTTATACATAGACGTCGCGATAAAAGAATGTCGTGCATAGTCCTTGAAAAATGTCCTTTAAATCATAATACTCGTACAGTATTTATTCGATCTTTGTAATTTCGTTTTTTATAAAAATATATAAAATGTATAATAATCCATAATAATACGAAAATGATCGCACGTTTTATGTATGCTAAATTAGTTTCAAGACGATATCTTTGCATTGATCTGTACACTCTAATCGTAAGTTAATTATCAGGGGTGTGACATGAAAATTTGAAAGAAACGTCCCGGCAATCGTCGATGCAACAGAAAAGTCTAAACGAAACTAAGTACGTATTTGGATAAGTGAGCGATGATTGCTGATAAGAATCGTATGTTTCAGGTTTCGTGTCGTTCGACAATCAGGCCTGCGCGCATGCAGCGATCCAGGCGATGAACGGCTTCCAAATAGGGATGAAACGATTAAAAGTCCAACTAAAAAGGCCCAAGGACGCTAACAGGCCGTACTAACCCAAGTCCTAGCCAAGACAAGCTGGCCGGGTCGTGCCATATGTTATAACCTATAAAGTACGTATAAAAAACAACGAGGAATCGTCCTTGTTTCAAAATAATTTCGCTCGATGAAATAGATTGTTTCCTCAAAATGAAAATGCGCAAAAGATGCATAACGATCAGCTTTGAATAATAATCGAACGATAATACCGATTTACAGATATCGCACGAAAACGTGAATCCACTGGATACTCGAACATAAGAACGAAGAGTTTGAACCACCGCTACAACGCTTTCAACCGTAAAAATCTAGTTTACTAGTTAGTTAATTCTATAGGGTTAAAAGAAGAATAAAAATATAGAGGTTGTAGTAACGAGAAGGAGGAGGAGGAGGAGGAGGAGGAGGAGGAGGAGGAGGAGGAGTTTTACTAGGATGAAACGGGCAATGAAAATACATCTCGTAACCGCTGCATCGACGATGAGAGAACGAAGAGTTTCTTCGAACCTGCGCAAGGGAATAACGTAAAGCAAGTAGAAAACTAAAAGACTATATAACGCGAGCTATGGATGGAAGACGGTCGAGAGAAGAAACGAAAGGTTTGCAGAACTAAAAATACGTACTGCTCTTTGCGTTCGAAGCGCCTCTAGTCAAAATACTTAATAATAATTAATTAATAATGTGCAAAGGAAGGAGGGAGAACTTAATTCTCTCGTCCGAACCGTGAGCGAGATTCTCGTCTAGTCGTACGGGTATATTTTAAGGAAAGTACGCCCCGGTGTGCACATCAATTAATGTACACACGCACAGCGGAATATATAAATATATAAATAAGAAAAAAGAACGATAAAGAAAGCAAACGTCCCTCGGGAGTTTTTTTTTTTAGCTTTAAGTCCTATGAAGACAAGAGTATATATAAAGTGAGAATGGACCGAAATCGATGTAATCCGTCACGACTGTATTACGGGCGTTTCCGTCTTTTTCGCACCGCGCGACTGCGAGTCGAGTAAGCGATCGCGGCGCAACCTAGCGGTAACGCGACGAATTATCGAGTCCCCTTGGCGCGCGACAGCGAATAACGAACGATTCAACGCGAAATAAACATATATTTCCGACTGAATGATAAAAGAACGCTATTAAAAAAAAAAAAAAAGCAAAACGATACTCGCGGCTGTACACTTACATAATTTTCTGCTTGTCGTTCCTTTTTTCATTGTGGGATTTCGATTGCGTTGGATCGATTCATCGAGAATCGATCTCGGATTGTGTCATCTTCTCGGCTAGTCGCTGCTCGTTGACCGCAGGGGGATCGAGACCTTGTTGCTAAGCATATATAGTAGTAAATAGCGTTGAATAAAGAAAATAATAAGTATCTACCAATTCTAGTCACGTTGATCGGCTGAGTCTAAAGGATCTAAACGGAAGCGAAGCTGAACGCAGGATTTTAAATAGAGAAAGTGATCGAAGCGCTACCGTGCGGTAACCGATCAGAGTCGTGGGTTGATCGTTTAGTTCCGGTCCACGCTTTTGCATTCTATGTGTATATATATATATATATATATATATACGTTTGTGTATTGTGTAAACGCGTGTGTGTTATATGCATAAATATATATATATATATATATATATGTATGCACATATAAATTGCACGAGGTCGCGATGAGAAGAATGAAAAATTGTAGGTTTTATAATGCCACGATGAATTGAAGAAAGAACTGTTTCAGGGTTTCTAGCGAAAGCGTTGTCAGTTCTTTAAAATTCTAGCCCTTGGAAGGCCGTTCGCGACGATTGAATTATCTCGTTATCGATCGGCTGAGAATTGAACACTACACACGATACTTAGTAAAATAACGGGGAAGCATTTGTTAAAAACACGATGATTCGTCGCACCGAGCGAGAGTGTCACACATTTGATTCCGTTCGTCGATCCGTTTCGCATAAGTCCATCTCACCGATGTCCGGATGCCAAATAGGCTGTGATTAAAAAAATAAAAAAAATAAAAATACAAAGCTGAAAAAGAAACGGTATTTCACGATTGGAGACGTATATGGAAAAAGCTCGGAGTGTAAATGTAATAATAAACCCAACCATCGGTGGATCCAAAAAAATTATCGCTTCGAAATATGCCGTGCTAGATGTTTAACGTTGAATCGTCAAATAAATAATAACCCATTTTACGAAGCTCTTGACATTTGCGAACTAAACTGAGCCCTCTAATAAAGGTTTGTGCCATAATCGTAAAATTTTCTATGAATGGGCTTTCGTTGTTCATGGGATCGCAGCCTATGGCACTTCTATGTATTAAATTTTCATCGTGAATAGTTTAGAGTCACTTGATTATATCCGAAACGGATGGTTTTTCAATTTTACGATTTCAACGCCGAAACAACATTTTTTCCTTACGCGATTGCTCACTCTGACTTTCTTATTCTTTGATTCGAAATTATTGTTTCTTTAAGCTTCTAACTCATCTATATTTTATCTTAATTCGTTAATAATGTTTATCGAGAACCGGTTTTGCCTTAGAATAATTGATTAGTCAAAAAAAAATGGAGAAAAAAATGATTTTAATTAATTTACGATAACGAGTAAAGTTTCATTTTAAATTGTTGATCAAATATGTTTCTAAATAATTATAGAATTTAAAATAAGTTATAAGCTATTTAAATTTGATTGAACAGATTTTAAAATGAGGAATCATACATAACGTTGTAAAGGGAATTCATAAATTTACGTATTCTCGTATCTGAAGCTTGCGAAGATCAACTAGAGATTCAACTAGAGACTTAGCCTTTTATCTTCATAAATCTAACTTGTGCTTGAGACAACTGGAGGAAAATAAAAGAATTGGTCTGAATTTATTGAAAAATAACAGTTGCCTCAAGCATCTAAATAAACTATTTTATTATAATCCGTCGAGCGCAAAAAAGATATTGATGTTAGAGCAGATAAAATGGACAAATGGATAATCGTTATGCAAAAAACGGAAAAATTAGAATTCGAAAGAAAAAATTAATTTCGGTATGAGAATGTTGAGACACGCATCGCTCGATGACGAAAAAGAAAAAAAAAGTTAGGTTTACGGTAGGAAGCGAAGTGGTTCAAAGTGTACGAGTCAAGCTCGGACACATTTCTTTTTTCTTCGAAAAGACAGAATAAAAGTCGCGAAGCAAGAGAAATTATATAATCGTAAAATTTAGCTAAAATTACACGAAGATAGAAAATAAAGTGGATGCGGAGAATCAACCAAAGTACCAACTACTAATTACTACGATTATTATTATTATTATTATTATTATTATTATTATTATTATTATTATAACGATTATTATGATTATTATTATTATTGAAAGACATATATTATAAATATATATTACAAATATATAAAAATAATAATAATATATTGATCCTGAAGATAATTAGCGATTTAGTAAATTATTCTAGCTTTAGCTGAATTAAAAATAATGAATTTATTAGTTTGTGAGAAAGAGAGTAAAAGTGATGAAATAGAATCAAGAGCGAAAGGTGAAACAGTGATATTTTGCTCACCAATTTTTTTCAACGCGAGTTTTCAGACTGCGAGATCGAGAATCCCGCGCACGATTTTTATTTTGGCAATATTATTTATTCGATCTGTGACGAATAATATCGTTTAGATTCGCCTATTGAACGTGAAAATGGATCCGTTCTTCGGACGTTATCTTTTCAAGGCTAATGTTTCTTCTCGAAAAATCGACTTGATTTCCAGTTTAATCGAAGCATTACTTTTAAATTTTTTACATATTTTACATAATTTCCTCAAATTAAAATACATAGATATTCTTACAGCGCTCGTAAATTCGAAGCAGCTGTACAAAACTGTAATTTAAAAAGTATATTGTAAAATACTTATTTTTCTAGTCAATGTTCATAATTACAATAAAATTTAACGATAATAATTATTTTCACGAAAAATATTTCTCCATCGATAATATATATCTACGTGATTGAAGCAACACCGTCGAATCCAAACGATATTTTTTTTCAAAGTAATTATTCTAAACTAAAAAAAAAAAATTGAATCGAAAGTACGTGCACACAATTCTCGAGTGAACTCGAATTCACGAACGTCTAATATGAATTACTATTCAAAGATTTGATGTTTGAAAAAATAAATTAAAATAAATACAGACTACATTACGCATATACATATTGTACACTATATAAAGTAGGAGTGCGCAAAAGCGCCGCGCGTCATTCTCGTTTTTTCGGAGGCGTCGTCAACACGTTGAATGGAACGTTAAGCAAATGAAGACAGGGAATTGATAATAATTGGAGCGGAGTCGAAGCTGAGGAAATGCGCGACGGTGATAGAAAAATGGACAATGAAAGTAAACGAGAAAATCATATTTTCTTTTGGTAATTCTCATGCTTATAGAGAAACGGACCTTTTTTCAACGCAAATTTTTTCCTTCTAACCTTCCTTCCTTCAAATAAAATTTTCCTTTTCCAATTTTACCGCGTTTCAGTAAATTTACGTCACCTTCGAGTTTATCTTAGGATAAAATTAAGAGCGACTAATAACTTTTATTGAAAAATCTAGTTTCCAAGAATTTTTAGCGAGATTAAATTTTTTTAATGGAAAACCTTTATTCTCGAAAAATAAGTGCCAATGCCGACTGTTTTAATAAAATTCAAATTAAAAATGAATAATTTGTCGCGTTCCAAGTAACTCTTTAATCCTACATTTATTTAACGCGCTATAAGCTGAAAATTATAAAAAAAAAATTAAACATTACCGTTACTTAAAGTGAAACAAGTTGATTTTCCGTTTAATTTCAAATTTACAGCCTTGAGAAAGAAAGAAAAAGATAAAGAATCTATGAGTAGATTAATTGAGTTTGAGAGATTTACAATTACTTGATTAAAAATTACGTTAATGCTGGATCGCATTTATGACATTAATGGTATAAAAGATGGTTAAACTATATCTTATGAGATAACGATATAAATTAAATAAAAATTCGAACGATAATTTAACGGTAATTTAATCCAAACAATGGCGCAATTATTCTTATCGTTAAAAAAATTGATTTCTTATGAGCGCAGCGATAAACTTTTGAGCCAGTGACACGTCGAAATTAATAAAATCAGAGAAAAAGTATAAATGAAAAGGAAGAAACGAGCGTGAAGCTAATATGTAAGTCTTATAGAAAAATGCTACTGATATTAAAATATATATTTTAACATTCCCCGATGATGAAATTTTTTATCTTGGAAAATCTAAAACGATTAATTAACCAAACTAACGCACGTTTTAGTATTTTCTAAGGAATAAGACAGTTTTTCTTGCCTCGCGACAAATTTCATCCGGGGTTTGTTTAATTCTTTATTATCTGAAAATTAACCATAATTTTAAAAATATATACTAACTATATATATATACTGATTTACTCTTATGCGATTAAGTCTTTTGTATACAAAAAAAATATTTTATCCGAATGAACACGACTTTTTTGTTGAACCGAGAAAAATCATGTAGAAGGCTGTAAATGAAAATTTAAATAAAGAATAACATATTTCGTTGAACGTTATGGTAAAATTTATTTTTAACCAACAAATTGCGCTTATTCAAAGTTAAAATTTGGTAAGGATGATAAACAATATTTTACATATTCTAGTCACATCTCGTAAATCAGTAGTATTTTTCCGCAAGATAAAGCATCGATATTATTAAACATCCAAAAGCTTTCATTTCGCGATAAATAAAAAAATCAAAAATTAAAATATCGGTATCTAAGATTCCAGTGCAATATACATCTATACATTTGAAAAATAGTTCGTAATAAAGTAAAAAAAAAATACCTACGGAAATTTTACATAATTCCCACGAAATCGATAAGCATACAATTATTTGTAATTTTATCTGGAAATAATAAAAAAAGAAGTAAAATAAATAAAATGAGTGCAATACGCGTATATCAAACTGAAAACTTTCGATTCGGAAGAAAAATAACGCAGAAAAGTTTCGGATAAAGAGGAAAGCAGTCGAAAAACTCAACGTTGAATTGGGCTGATAAAATCAGTGATTTTTCTGCCTCCTCTGGCAAAATGGACTCACGACGCGAAATCGAAGCTTTTTATCGGGAGTGAGATTTAGCGAAGCGGTAGGATTTGAGAATTGGAGCATAGAAAGAAATAAGTAGTTTTGCGGTAGCCAAAACGCGACAAATCATCTATGAATATATTATTTTTATTTTACATCGGTAGCGAATTAAATTTTGAACGATAATTATCAAGATATAATAACGAAATGTCAAATATTAAAAAAAAAAACAAATATCCTATTATAAAATATAGTATAATTTATAAATTACTAAACGATAAGATAGAAAAATAATTTAATTATTTTTAACTATAGTATAAATAGATTAGCGATTATCTAATTTGGTACGAGTTCATATTCGCTTCAGCTGCCAATTACGGAAAGAATTCGCGAACGCGAATAAATGTACGCGAGCAAACGAGGAATTATCGTCGGCAAAAGGTAACAAAGTATCACGATACGAAAATCGGCTAAATCTTGAAAACTTTTTTTTCGCTTGGATAATTTTCTACCCGCTGGTGATTTCGCCGTCGCTTTTAGAAACCCAAAAAGCAGGAACTAAACTAGAAACGTCCACGCGCTCCTGCAAAAGAGAAATAGTTTAAGATAAAAACGTAGTTCTGGAAATGAAATTAATCGACTTAACTGTGCCGTGTGGAAACAAAACGAAAAATTAAAAAAAAAAAACGCCTCGGATTCGCGACGTCTACCAAAGACGTTCGCCGATATCGATCGATCGTCGGATGCTGATCGATACCCTTCAATTTTCGATCGATTCAATATCGAGATTCATGGATTCGATGCGTAGAAGCTCAACACCCACGTTAGATTTCCACACGGTGGGGTTACTTAGCCTCGTACTTGCACACTACACATCACACCGATAACGTTCGAGGATACTTCCTCGAGCAGCGATCGATAATATCACTACAATATAAGCTTTTTAAAATAATAAAAATATAAAATTAATGGTAAAATAACGAGTAACGTACGTTTTAAATATACGTATATGTATATGTATGTATGTATGTATGTATGTATGTATGTGTTTCGGGGGGTGTAGGTATATATACATATATATACATGTACAATACCAAATTAGCGTTTAATGCAAGAAGAAAAAAAATAAATACATACCGCAACCTACACTATAAACAAAATGAACAAAAAAATAAATATTACGATAATTATACAAAGTAACCGATGGTGTGAGTCGAACGGAAGAATAAATAGAAAAAAAGGACAAAAGTAAACGAAACAACTATTTTATTCAAAAAAAGTTTTTGCTACAACCGACTAGCGTGGATCCTTGGTAAATGATAATATATGTGTGCGTAAATAAAAAGCGCGAGCGAAAATGAGCGAGTGAAAGGAAGAAGCTGAAAAAATAGACAGGAGTAAATCGACTCGAGGGAATTTAAAAGTACCGTAAGCGCTTTAAGGTGAGAAATAAAAATAACGGTGAAGAAAGAAAAAAAAAACAAAAAAATAGTTTAACAAAAAAAAATAATTGACGAGGATCAGCTTTGAATTTATTTTTACATGACACGATGACGCGCATAATGTTGCCATAAAAGTACATCGGTGTTCTGTATTCTGGTATCGTAAGCTCTAACGTTAGATACATCGCAGAATTGTAAGCGCATAATTATACCTATACATACATACCAGGCGATTGCATAAGATATCCACCCTAGGCTGTTTTTACCCGAAAAAAAAAGCATTCGTGCTTTCGACTAACGTTTATTTGATTTTATAAAAGCCTCGTTACAATATACATAAATATAACGATCGTTCTCGTACTCGAGATTACAATTATTTATAGAAAAACATTGTAAATACAAAAGAAAATTTTAATCGGAATAAAAAGACTTTTAAGTTTACGGTATATTTCTGTAACTGCAATCGATAGTAAAAGAATGTATAACTGTAATCGGACTTTTACAAAAACAAGTAAACTTGTACTTTTCCGAAGACGGTACGATCGTTGTAATTTCACGCTCGCGTACTTTATCCAAGGTTTCGGCCATTTCGGGTGAATAAGCTAATATAAGCTAATTTATCCGGTGCAGGACGAAAGGCAAAAAAAAAATAATAACCGAAAAGCGACGAACCTCGCTGTTGGCGATTCGAGATAAAATAATTGCAACGTTACAAAAGACAAAGAAACGTACGCGAAATTCCTGGAATATAAAAATCTAACGAGGATGAAATTGTAACGATCGTCGCGTCCGTTGCAAAAAATTCTTCGTTTGTGTAAATTAACTTAGAATTATCATGAACGAAGATACGAGTTTTGCTTTTGATAGAACGACGTTAGATCGTGTGCGAGCCGAAAGTAGACAAAGAAAACACTATTTATAAAAAATGTAATTTATCTTTCTTTCGTTTACTTGCGGTTCGAACATCACGTGGTATCGAACAGATTTCTCTATTTTGGCAACTTAAACATGCGTGCGTAACTTAATAGTACCTAGGCGCATGCGCGCACAATGCATGTTTCCATTGGCTCCCAACAATCGAATCCAAAGGATCAACAATATCGAAATTTCACTGTATGTTATGTACAAAACAAACGAGAAAAATGTAGTTAGTTTTTGAGAAAGGTTTTGACGGATAAACGTAAGAAACGAATAATTATCGATTAGCCGATTCTTTGCAAGGTCGGGTAGGGTCCGATGATATCTTAGACCAGGCGTAGAAAAGCTTTTTTCAAGGTGCTACATTCAAACTGATGAAAATAGTAAAAAATGTAAAAAAATCCTAAATCCTGTACTTGAGTGTGTTAGTCAAATAATTCGCTTAGAAATATATCCAAATAACGATAATCGATGTATTTCGTAGATCCAAACAGTTCCAACGATTAAGTTGAAACAGTCTATAGTGGATGACACTTTCAAAAGGTGCGAGAAAACCCTTTCAATTTACATAAATACACACGAATATATAGAATTAATATAGGTACGTACTTGATATATCGCGAGAGGAAAGAAATAGCAGAAACCGATAGACGAATATTCGACTTTCTTCACACGAACGATAAACAATATATAAAAATACACTGCACTATAATAGAAATTTGGACAAAATATTTGAATTGGTACAATAACGTAACAGATACATACATCTATGCAAAATAGAGAAAAAAACCACGTAAGCGTCGTAAAAGTATCGAAGAGAAAATAAATTTTAAAAATAAATAAAAAGAACTCACGGCACATCAACGCGTATCGATGAGTTTCGATAATTCTAGGAAACAGGGTATGTTTTTTGCAATTATTTGCATACTGCATAATATAAACAAATAGGAGAGGAGAGCTAAGAATATAAAAGAATAATAACGAAAAAATAAAACGTGAAAAGGGAGAAAAAAGAAAAACCATCGTCTACTTCTTTTTCTTTAAAAAGCTTTACGATGCTGAAAAACGTCTGCGTCATTTTACCGATCATCGATTAAGGCTGCCGATGCGTTTAATTTAAGAAAGAACGAAAAAGCGAATTTCTCCCGAACGAAATTCTCTGAAATATTTTTCTCGATGGTTCCAAACTAATTCGTGCTCTGTAAATTATGGAATTGTTAGAAATAAAAAGAAAAAAGTAAAAGCAGCTTCATTTGTCTAGGTTGAGAAATATATAAACAGATATTCGCTCCTAGAAATCATCGTGTACCAAAGAAATAGCGTAAGAAATAACCGCGATACCTTCTCATCATAAAGATCTAGAAAGATTTACTTAAAATTAACTCGAAGGATCATTAAATATGCCAAATATCAATTTTTCGCAGCTTTCAATCGATCTCGAATTTTAATTTCTCGTTAGATTTTCAAGCTATGCTGCTGAAAATTTTCTTCGCTTTTTACCTACGCTACAATTAATAAAGGCTGATTTGAAAATTTCGACAAAATTTCGACGAGTCAACTTAAGCCGCTATTCCTTTGTTATTCGTGGTGGCGTTTACCCAAGTTAAATAAAAAAAAACTAAATGTACATTTCGAAATCTTGATAGTATTAAAAAAACTGGTTTGTAGAAAACTAGATTTAGAAAGCGAAAAATATTTTCAGAACACAATTGTGTAAGAAAATCGAAAACTCATATGTATATAAATAAAAATTAAAATACTTTAACGATGTCGCTTGATTCTACGTCAAAAGTTTCTTATAAGCTGTCAATCTTGTGTGTAGTTTTCGTTAGAGAAAGAAAATCTGCAACGGCTGATTAAATAATTTTTAGGATGGGATAATGGCCAGTAATACAATACTAATGCGATAGTCGAAGGCGAAGGTACGCATAAAAGTAGCCGATATATAAATACGATAAATTTGCGTTTCTTAAGGAACTTAACGTATTATCTTCGCGAACGATCCTAACGATAAACTGTTCTCGTGTACTTAATAAAGTAATAGACTGTCACACTGCTCGTAAAGTTTCAAGATGGAAAATTAAAAATCTCGAAATATTCTCCTGTAGCTGATCTTCGAATAACAAAATTGTCTGACTGAATCTTTGAATTGCACGCATCCAAAGCGATTCCTCGAATTCACTAACGATAAGGGAAATTACATATCTCTTGAGCTTTGAAAAATAGAGTTCGGTATTTATTGGCATAAAAGTGACTTCGTTCTTCCCTGATGCATATTTTTTTCACTCACCCGGCCATTCGTACGATCAATATCCGGGACCAATTTTGACTTTCTCGATGACGCTTTGCTAATGCCTCTATATTTACGCAGTTGAATTATTCTTATCTTGTTTCTACAACTTTTCTGATACTCATTTTTCACCTTCGTGTATAGTTTACTCTCGCGAGAAACTATAATTTCGTATATATGAATTACGTAAGCGACGCAACGTGCTCCAAGATATTTATAAGAGCACTTAAAATCAAGTTTACTACTCGAGATAAGCAACCGATTTTTATCCCAATGTCAAAGGTTTTAAAAAATTAACGTTATATTCCAAAACTTTTGATCCAAGAGTCGAAATCTTATTTTAAAGTAAACTTTCTTCTTCGATTAAAGTATAAACTCGAAGTCAACTTTAGTCATAAAATCTATTTTCGTCTAAGAGTCTGTTTTAATCTTAAAATCAACTTAATCATATAATTGGATTTATGACTCTGAGTTAACTCGACGCCACAAACATCTTTTTTAAAAATCTTTGAGCAATTTTTGTCAACCGAAAAAATCCATAACACAATAAAGATGCGTTTAAGTCAGTCTTTCCAAACAACGCTCGAATACCAAATAATAAAATAATAAAGAAATAAACGAGCCGGGCTTGCGGAATCGAGGAAAGAAAGGAAGTACACAGTTTGAAAACAAAACCATAACTTTTTCCTTTGGAACTCCAACCGTACGAGGAACAATAAGGAAAACCGTTGAAGAAGATTAGGAAGTCGAGGAACCGAAAACACGAGGTACTAGAAAATCGTAATTACGTACTGACACTTAACCCGAATTACCTGAATATAAAAAAATAACAAAAAAGTAAAAAAAAAAATAAAAAAAAGATGAAACGGAGAAAATCAAACGACTTCATTATCGAAGGACGCGCTTTCCGTTATCGTAGGAGGTAAGCTTAGGGAAACTAAAATTAAACGCTCCTAAAGCATCGCGAATCCGGGATCTTTCGAAGCAACGGTTTAGATCGCGCGGCTTATAATAAACGCGTAAAATTGAAATTAGCTAAAGGATCGCAAACGAGCAAACGTAATTAGCGTTCGTTATTCGAGTACGTAACGAGTGCGTAAAGAAGAACCGAAGCCGATTTTTTTCGTCCAAGAGTCTCGTATCCCGAAAGAATTTTTTATGTAAATTTTATTGACCTAAGAAAAAATATTCGATTGTAAAAAACAATAACGATAATATATTTATTTACAAAGTGAATTACTAATTCGAAAGGAAAACCGTACTGATTAAAAAAAAACCTGTATATATCTCGTGCACACATTTTGTTACGATTAAATATCTTGCCTCGGCAAAGATCACAGCAAAAATATTCATCGAGAATATCGCGTAGTGTATCTCTTTCAATGATCGAAACACGTGGCAAACTGGTGAACAAATTCACTTTTGTAAAGCGCGCGGAGAAAGAGGGAAATCGAGTCGGGACAATGTAACAAAAAATGAGAGAACAAAGATACTCCGAGAGCATATATTACAAAGAGAATAAATTTCACATAGCATAGTTTTGTATAGCGAGCCACCTGTATAAGCCACCTGTGCGTAATTTTAAAGAGAAATTTTAAAGAAATTCAAGGAAAAAGTAATCCGAATTCGGAAATTAAGAATAGGCGACGGTGAAAGGAACTTGTACGAGCGACTTGTACGAGGTTAGAAAAAAAAGAAAAAAAAACGTAGAAACACTTGTATCGATAAGGGAATAGATCCTACATACTGAGAATAGATCCTCGGACGCGGTACGCGATTATGCACGCACACACTCGCGAGTCCGAGAGAAGACGAATTACCTCGGTACCGTCGGTGAATCGGTGCATCGGTGCATCGGTGCATCGGTGCATCGGTGCATCGGTGCATCGGTGCTTCGGGATCGACCCAACGATCCAAGCTGTCCGCGGATTCGCGAGCAAGAAAATAAAATAGTGCGTACGCGTTACGAATCGTAACGATTACTATATGGATTTACTATGGATAAAATAATGGTAGTGAAACAATATGAATAATATTAAAATAATAATAACAATAATGATAACGATAACGATTAACGATTAACGATTAACGATTACCGATTACCGATTACCGATTACCGATTACCGATTACCGATTACCGATAACGATTACCGATAACGATTACCGATAATGATATATTATAAATAATATAAATATATAAATACATATATGATATATCGATTAGGCAGGACTGCTAAAACGAGAAAAATATAATAAACAAAACATATTTTAAATAATTAATCGCCAAAGAAATTTTTAAACTTAATTCAAACCTAGTACGTAAGGTCGATGATTATAACATAATGAATTGAAAGTGAACTCTAAAATTAATTATAAATTTAAATGCGGGCGTGGGTGGCTCGGCCGGAAGGATAAGAAAAATTAAGAAACAAAAAATCTAAGTGTAGAATTATTTATCGCTAAGTAACATCGTCGTCGCGACGCACGTACAGAAGCCCCGATGAATTTTATTCGATATCGAAGAAGCTCTTGAATTGAATTGAACTGCTTGACGAGCCAAGCAGTTTCCGCAAAGTTTTTATGTTACATCGTTAGCTCTTCGCTCATCCGAAAATCCAGCAGCATTGACTTTTTTCCCGACGAGTTCCTCGTTATTTTTTTTTATCGATTTCGCGTTTTCGCACGAGACATTGCAAAAGAAATTCCAACGCGAGGTGAATACAAATGTTTTTCCCTGTCGAAAGTCCAACGGAAATTTTAAAAATCGACTCTGGATACGTTTACGCGAAAGCATCGCGATTAGAGCGTCGAAGCCAACGACGACACCGATGCAACATGGGACGAATAAAAATTGTCGAAGGAGCTCGAGTCGAAATAATCGAAGGTTCCCCCCTTGACTCGCGAAAAAAGAGAGAACCGGACGGAGAGAATCGAGCGAGACGGCCGGGAAAGCTCCTCGTATAATTTATAAGCGGGTTTGCGGGTGGTTGGGACACTGGATGCAACAGTTGGTTAACAAGTGGCTCTTTCGCGTGGCTGTAGGCGAACGTTCGCGGATTATATTCTCCGGTGCGTCGACGGCCCGAGACTCCGAAAAGGTCGTCGTCCGTTCGATTTCGCGCGAACTTCGCATCGAGCGGAGATTGGGTTTTATCGGGAAACTAACGTCTCTTCGCGTTCGTTAAATTTCTAAGAGATTGGCAAGCTTAAAGAAATCGTTGACACGGTGCTTTGGAAAATCCGTGGATGAACGTTATTTAAAGTCGATTTTTAATCAACTCGTTCGGAAGACAATTTAGAAATTTTTGAGTTTCCGGAGGATAGTCTCGACCGAGATATCGCGAAAGTTACTAAAAAATTTCGTTGGATAAGCGGACGAACTTTTCAATGGACGATTAACTTTTAAAGATGAAGTCGCGGAAAGTAAATCCAAGGGACGACGTCGAGCGTCGCTTCAACATTTACGACTGTTTTTTATATACTCTATTTGATTTACCTATCTTAACGTTCGTTATGCAAGAGCGAGACGACAAACAAAACGAACGAGCGATTGCATTCTAATACGTTAAACGGAAAAGTCTAGTCAGCGAAACGTCGGGAGAAATCCGAAGGGATAAAGAAAGCGGGATGACAATTAAATCAAGATTTCGAAGCATCGTAAGCATTTATTTAGTCGGCTTTCCTACGTAAGTAAACACGCGTACAGATGGAACATAAATATATTTATATTCGAGGTAGGGCGATACTTGGTTTTTTGACAATAAAAATCTGTTTTCAAACAAGACCAAGTTATGGATTATCAATTATTTTCATTCGTCGAGCGATCGGTTTTACGAGACTTTGGTTTTTGCTACGAAGAGAACAAACGATTTTCTAAAAGTCTTATCGTCAATTACTAAACTACTTAAAAGGTATTCAATGCTTGATAGAACGAATTGACAGATGGAAAATGGGGTTTTTTTTTTAATGCTTGTACCACACTTTTCCTACAGATTCTTGAGTAACCAACGACAATTTTAAATTTCGTGGAATAGTAACGCTCCAAACACTCGAGCCCAATGATATTCGAGAGAGTCGTTTTAACGCGGAACGATAAATCTTATATACCATCCGTTCGATTACGGCCTGATTTACAGACTCCGTTGCAATTATCCGATATCCGCTATTGAATAAAATTTACGAAAATAATTTTTGCTACAAGTAGCTAGCATTGATTTCACCGTTGTAATTGCAACTCGATAATAAATTTATCGTCTAACTAATAAATTCTACTTAATCGCACGTTTCCTCGATCAAGTTTTTTCACGCAAGCATAATTTTTCACGTCAAGTCGCTCTACCGACTGAATTCGATCGACTGAATTCGTTCTAACTGGATTCAGCGTTAATTCGCGAATCGCAGTTTTGATAAAAACTTTGAAAGTGATGATGAAAAAAGAAGTTGGTACGACCGACAAAAACGTTATATTGTTTGCATCAGATTAAAAATGTACACGTTTACTCTCGAATATTTTCGACACTTCGATTCGCACGCACGAATCGTTCGTGGCCTGCACCTAATTCATTTCTTTAAAAAAATACAACTATTATTATCATTATAATAATGAAATATAATCCGTTCGCGTGCGAATTATCCTTTGCGCTACCGCGCAAATTTAGGATGAAAAAAAACTGACCGTACGACTATAATCTAACCTGTATATTTTTACATATATATAAATATATAAATAATAAATATATACATATATATATATACATACATACATATATATATATATATATATATATATATATAGACATATATATTAAAGTCTAGATATGCGCGTTGTAATAGGCGTGAAAAAAATGGAGAAAATTGTGAAGAGAAAGAAAGAAACGATAATCCTCTGTAGCCTTTGAAAGAAAGAGGGAGAAAGTGAGTAAGAAAGATAGAGAGCGATAGAGAGAGTAAGTGAGTGAGAAAGAGAGAAAGCGAGAAAGAGAGCGAGAAAGTATGAAAGAGTAAAAACTAAATTTTAATCATGATGATGAAATCAGTTTTGTCGTTGATTTCAGACGTGACATACAATAAATTTTTAAACCTACGGCCTTGGGCGTCTTTATTTTTCTTTATATTTCTTTTTATTGAAACGCTCGGGGTCAAAAATGTTGCGTAGTATAATCAAACACTGATGAGAGGCGCAGTTTCGTTTTCGACTTCCGGTTTGCAAAAGAGGATAATTGAACGAAAAATTACATTCTCATTTCGAAGAGGAATAACGAAGTTAAAAATAAAGTTAATTTCGAAAATGCTACGAGAATCGACGGTTACAATTATTTGTATAAGTTACGTACACAATTTTATCAATTTAAAGAGACGATTTAAAAACGCGTCCGTAAAAAATCTTGGAAATCCGTGGGAAATCGATAAATTCGTTTCTTTACGAATTTTTTTTATATATAAAAGATTACGATGAACCTTCGTTGTGTAATGTACGGAAAATAACGAAATCCGTGATGGATCATTAGCGGATTAAATTTTTTTAGCCGAGGAGAGAGAGTTTTTTCTTAGTAAAGATTTTCTGAAGAATAAATTAAAGTTTCAGGTGACTCGATAAATTATTATTGCAGAATAACCTTTTCCGCATTAACGAGCTGAGCGAGACAAAATAAAAAACCAACCTCAGTTTCAATCCGGGAATCGGGGAAATTTGTGCATGTGTCGATTCAAGCATAACAAAAACGTCTTATTTAAGAGAAAAAAATTATATTAGGTGTGCGAAGGAAAGAAAAAGAAAAGAATTGGGACTTAAATTAAACAAAATAGCCGTAAAGAAATAATCGCACTGCGTGTGGGACGATGTTGCAATGCCTGTTGTTCATTTTACTTATTTATTTATTTATTTTACCGCGTTTCTCGTGTAATAAAACCATGTTAAGTGAAACATCGTCCGACCAATCGGCAACAATTTGCGGATTGTTCGTGTGCATCGCTGCTTATTATCATAATTATATCAGCAAGTTTTCACCGTGCAATATTTTTCTTACTATTTATTTTCCTCTCATTCATCGATTGCTAATTGTGAAAAATATCATGCTTGCGTAGTCGTTGCAAGTAGTCACTCGTAACAAAATGACCCTAACGTCGAAGCTCTTAATTCTCGATGAGATTAGCTTATTTTTAGTACCCTACCCGTAATTTAAGAAGCATTCATTAAATAATCTTAATAAACGCGTAAAATTTTAGATTGTAAATGATTTATTTCAAATATAATTACGATAAAACATAGTGGAATGTAAAAGAAGAGCGTTCCGAGTTCATTTTTCGAGCGGTTGAGCTCGTGTTTGGTCAACCGTCGAATCTAATGCACACGAGGCGTAGCAAACACCGAGAGCAGTAGAAAAATGAATCTGTAACCGCATAAAACAAAGCTAACGATCGAAACGAGAATCGGATCATTAAAATTCGGATAAAAAACGATTTTAACCGATGGTTAGAGAAGTATAAGAAAAATGAAACAAAATCGTCGGATATAACGAAATCGTTGAGGATCGGATGATGCGGAAAATGCCAGGCGAACGCGATGATCGTGAATTGAAATATGAAATAAATGAATAAAGATAAAAGTAAACTGATTTGAACGGAAAAAAATTATATATTATATATACACTTATTTATTATAAGTACAACAGTATTAATCTTTAATAATGATAAACGTGATGGGGAGGGAGTAAAAAAATTCATTGATTAATTATTTAAATTATATCTTACTATGAGGTAATATAAAAATATATTATATTATACATACCAGAAATAAAAAAATTATATGAATAACATTAGGCTAAAGGGAGACGCGAGGTGCACGGAAAACGAATACGGGGTGCGTTTTTGGGATAGACTGTTTCGCGAAGTGATAACGAAAATCTCGTGCATTGAAAAGAGGGAGCGTTGCATCATCAGCCATCGACGGATGAGGTTAACTGTTTACGTACGATTACCGATTTTGTTCCCGTGGACAGGATGAAAAATAAAGCTATTCTTGTATTCGCTCTCGGACACCTCCGAGCAACCGAGGAGTGGATTTTTCCTTCGGACTTGATTAACGCTTCTAAATCCCTTGCGGTCCAACATCGCTGTTGCAAAAAAGAGATAAAGAAATGCTCGTAGTTTTTTATTACTCGGTTCCGTTGCTTGTAATTTCTATTGCAATGCAAAAAATCTTGCCGACAGCGTTTCACCGCGCGGTAAAAGAACTCTCGATGGTCCATTCCGGCTGAAAATCTGATCGGAACTCGTCGACATCGTGGCATTCGCGATCTGTAATCCATTCGATAGCCACCTATACATTATATATATATATATAGCGCTAAAATATCATGATTTCTCCGAGAGTTAAACAAGGAGCATCGGGAATCGAGTTTAAAACAGTTTTTAAAACAGTTGGTCCAGCGATGCGCAAAAAAGTAAAATGAAAAGTCGATGGAGGATAAGCGAGGTTGAGATCTTAGCATATCAGTGTGTGGCGATGTAATACATAGGAATGGCGCACACGGAAACTCAAGTCACACTCGAGGAGTTTTCTTTTTATCACTATTGTAATCACGAGCGTGCGTTTCACTGCGAGTGTAAATGTTCACTGTAGGCGTGGGAGTGTCGCGCCTTCGATTAGGTTGCGTTACCATATTCGATTGTTTTTTTATACGAGATAACACCGTTTTTTTCTAATCATGCATCAGCTTTTCTATATTTCATCGAGGAATTTCCGAATTATGCCGAGAAGTCGTACGTTGGAAATATTTTGTTGATTCGATGGGTATTTTTCTTTCGAAAAGAAATTTAATTATAATGATAAACGCGATTTATTTATCGTCACCAACGAAAGAAATATACGTGAAAATTGTTGAATCATCATCGTTAGATTAATGTGCGAAACGATTACTTTGTACTTACTATCATTTTTGTCGAATCGACGAGATTTTGTTGCTACCCTTGAGGTGCGAATCGTATCAGAATCTATAAAAAAAATATTATCGATTCGACAAAAGTTATTTTCTCTTCCGTGAATTATGAGTAAATAAAAATGTTATATAATTCATTTATATTGTTAAAGAACAACCGACTGAGCGATTTTAATGCGAAATACTATTGATACTTTTATCCAACCGACAACCTTTCTTCAACATCGCTAAAAATTCCTCTTGCAATGCCAGTGATCCTATAAATGACAAAACGTAAATTTTAAGAAGAAATTTGCTTGTTTCATCGATAAAAGAAAATAATACCGATAATTTATGTGCGCGATTCGCCGTGTCGCCGAGAAAAAGTTGTAGAATGAAACGGAGTTACGAGAGCGAAATTATTAAAGAAAATAATGAAAAAAAAAAACGAATAGATTAGAAAGTGAGCGTAAGCCATGCCATTTATATTTATCATTATTTTTCATAAAGAGATACTTAGACAATTGATGCTGCTAAAAATCGTTTAAAAAATGGTTTCGCGAGGGTATTGCGTTTTTCTTTCGTAAAGAATACGACGAAATATTTGAAAGCGATGTAGAAAATGAAAAATTTAATTTGAAAGAAACGATGAAATTTAAGTACGACATAAAATGCGAAAGAGAAAAAGAAATTCGACTCGCTGAAGCCTTTTTTTAACGATGAGCACACTATTATATAATAGAAATTAAAAAAGAAATCGTGGCAATTATATGTACACATAAAAGTTATTTAAGCGACGATTATCATCATCACCATCATTATCATCATATTCATCATCGTCATTACCATCATCATCATTACCATTCTCATCATCGATATCATCGTCTTCATCGTCATCATAATTATTATTATATTATTATAATTCTATTATTATTCTATTATTATTCTATTATTATTATTATTATTATTATTATTGCAATTCTTATTATCATTGCTAATCATTATTAAACGCGATGATTCTTATTATGATGATTATAAGGAATTAATAATAAATAAGAAAAAGTAAAAAAATGCTATTTATATTTACGGTTATTATCGACTAAGCTAACAAAGGGGCAGCGATGACGTTTCATATTATACATATTATACAAAGGTAAACAATATAATGAGAATAAAGAGAAAGATAAAAAAGGAAAGAGGAAACCTACTCTGAAATAACTTACGATAGCAGGCTAGATTATTATACATTCAAACAAGAATTAAAAAAAAAAGTAAAGTAATGTAACGACGCGATTTAATAATCCTGTGGATGCGAGGCGCAATCGGCGCAATGTCGCTGTAACCCGCGATAAAAAAAAAGAAAAAAAACATTGAGAAAAAGGTGAGAGTGGAAAATAGAGAGAGCGAAAGAGCGAGAGAGAGAGAGAGAAAGCGAGAAAGAGAGAAAGCGAGAAAGAGAGAAAGCGAGAGAGAGAGAAAGAGAGAAAGTGAGAATTAGGAAAGTATGAAACAGTAAGAAAGAAAGCAAATGTGCAAGAGAGAAAGAAAGACAAATTATTGACTCTGCAGTTTGCACGTTGTACAGGGAAATGGAAAAAAATTCAAGAAAGAAGTTTTTTTTAGAAAGAAATCATGGGAAGAAAAACCGAAACTTCCTGTTTTGATGTTTTTACGGTGGTTCGTTTCATGTATCGAAGATTAATTTTTAGTGAAAAATCAAAGTTGATAATGATATATGTATAATATATATGTATAATATATATATATATGTGTATGTGTATATATTTATTCAACTTGTGATCGATCGAAAATCCTTAAGTGTATCCGCTCGTAAAAACTAAAACAGAAACAAGATAATTAATCAATGAAAGTAAACCGAGTAAAAAATAAAATAAGGAAGAAATAAGTTTTTGGCGCCCAACAGTTGAATCATTCTTCTAGTTTGACGCCCGGTAAAATTAATTTAACGTAAAAAATAAGATAAATGCCGAGGTCGAGAAATTCTCTGTACGACGTACCTAATCCCACTTGGAACTCGCATACAGACTATACATTTAATAAAAGAAAACACACACGTACATCTAAACTTACTTACGAACATGGCCATTAAAAGAGAAAATGTACCATTCGAATAGTTATCATAAACGAAAGGATTAAAAAAATGCAACCAAGCAAACGGTAATCATTATAGATATATTATAACGACATTATTTATATTTAACGCATATTATATAAATAATGGTAACGGATACTAACCCCAGGGTGATGTATTTTTCGCAAAAGGGATTTCGTGTGTAAGCGAGAGAGAGAGAGAGAGAGAGAAAGCGAGAGAGAGAGAGAGAGAGAAAGCGAGAGAAAGCGAGAGAAAGCGAGAGAAAGCGAGAGAGAACGAGAGTGATAGAGAGAGAAAGAAAGAAACGGAAATGGGATAGAGTTGGAAGGATGGAACGGAAAAAATAACGGGGAAAAAGAGAGGAGGAGAGTGAAAAATGTTGAGAGCGAAAGAGAGTGAAAGAACACGTGCGAAAAAGATGGAGAAAAAGAGAGAAAGAGCAAGATATACAAAAGAAAAAGATAATTAATAAACCGCCAATTACTTTAACTTTGACAGTACTATTATTTGTATGCCGAACGATTATATGCCGTTTTCAGCGCGAAATATTTTGGCGATCCTTTGGTGGTGAGATCGAAACGTCGACTGAGTTAAAAGGGATTAAAAAATCTAAAATGAAAAAAAAAGATAACCTGAAGTTTCTATACTTTTTACGGAGATTGTTATAGTCTAAGCGCACACTGATCAAGGCATTCGTCGCTCGGCAAAGCATAATATAATTATTAATATAAAATTTATAACAGAAATAAAATAAATGAAGTTAATAAATATGTACACTGTATAATAAACATTATTTCCTATTAATAAAAAATACAAGGTTGTTTCTTTTTTTTATATCCTTTCCCCATTCGTTGCGTATCGTAATTTTGCTTTCAATAATTTTCAAACTTACATCGTCGTTGTTCGTTCGTATTAATTTGTCCATTATCTTTTTTATCGCGGATTTTACCGATACAATAAAAATACCGACGAATTTTTTCCAGCTTTACTTTTTATTTCAAAGGAATAGAAAATATAAATCGTTGCATCGATCGAATCGATCGAACGCAAAATATATAAATAATTTATGGATAACGAGAAATTAAGCACAATTTTTAAAAAGTCTTCATTGATTCTAAATATATGCTTTAATTTCGAACGTAAATAAAATCTATCCCTAATAATATTTGCGATAAATACGAAATTTATCGTTTTGATCTAGTTTTACCGTTACAAATAAAATCTTTTATCTCGAGTAACCCCTAAATTACTTTTAAAAATTACTTTTTCAACCAAAATCCTGTAATCTTGGGCTACGTAACAAAGAACACAAGAAATTCGTCGCCTTTACAGAATACGTTTACGATCCAAAAAGTTCCGCATCTTTTTTATTATTTCTCAAGTACAACGATCCGAAGAATCTCGGACGAACGAGACCAAAGTCCGGAGGAAGTCGACAGCTAAATAATGAGATGGTAACCTCTTCCGCGAGGAGCCCGGATGATCCGAACACGGGAATCGACGAATGCACGTTGGACGTATGGGGGTATCGAAGTACTTCATCGGTACGCTACAAAATTATATAAATTGTAGGGGATCGTTACTCGAGGAACTTCCGAGCGACGTCCGCGTCTCGATCAACTTACTTTGCGATCGATCGCGAACGGGGAAACGAAAAAATGCGCGTCCTCCGTCCCTAAAACGCACCTAGATAAAGATAGGCGCGTTCGGATTAGATAAGATATACGATAGTATCGTTAGCCTGGAATTATTTTTCAATTGTCGATCTAACCTTAAAAATTCATCTACGTTCGAAAGACGAATACGCGAATACTCCAAAGTACGAAAGCAGAAATTCCGCGAACGTCTCAAGTTTCGATCGCGTAACGGTGCTCGACTCGATAAGATACGTTTTCTCTCGTGACAATTAAAAACAAAATAATTTTCCGCTCGAACTCGCGAGTATCGGTACACCCCGGAGATTCGGGACCCTCGAAGGTCTCGCGATCCCTCGTCTCGATATCTTCCGAGGGTACAACAACAGCTGCGAGAAACGATCGCAGCGAAAATCGTCGACCAAACTCGTATTCGGTTCTTCGAGTCTTCTTCGAGACTTTCGAACGTCCACTTGTATTCGGGTTCGGAACCACCGATTTCCTCCCCATCGACTCGAGTTTGCGCGCGTCTCTGAATATCTCGAGCACGAAGTCTAATATTTATTAACGTTCGAGGGATTAGTCTTTTCGTACGTGCTGCTTAATCTTGCGCGATTTATTTCGATAATCAAAATTTTCGGTGTATTCGTTATTTAAGTGCGAACTTTTCAGTTTGCATTTTTCAATTTTTCGTCGAATCGGTACCAACTTACGAATCAAAATTCTCGTACGCATCGCGAATCCGTCGTTTCTTTCGGTCGGGATTGGAGTTACGGTCACGTAACGTTCGGTTACGTAACTTTTCGCCTATGTGTTTCTCTTTATCCTTAGAGAAGTAAAATGAGATACGAATAGGAAACGAGAGTAAAGTTACTCTACGACGAGGTGAAAGGGGATTTAAAAACATTTGCGAAAATAAAGTTTTGTGATGATTTGAAGAAACTCAAATTAGATTTTATATTTGTGTTTGAAATATGTTGTGGATTTATATTTAATCCATTTTCTTTTGTGTCGATTTATGTTTCGTAACGCGAAGGTTAGGTTTTGTTAAATACCGGTTCATCGTATTAAATGTATTTAAAATGTGCATTCACGTATATAAAACGAGGCAAAAGAAAATTCGAATTCTTAAAATGTAAAGAAATTTGTAATTTTAAAAATAAATATATTTCATACTCGACTTCCACGAATGATAAATCACAGAGTGTTTTATTTTTCGGTAATAGTGAATTTTCGTTATCCAGTATGAAGGAACTCGATACTACCTAGTAAGTTTGATAAACGATTAAAATTTTGATTTCTATTTTACGATGATAAATCTTGAGAATTTATCGAACGATAATAATGATTGTCTTATCTAATAGTAGAGACAAAGGACTACTTCGACGTTTGGAAGTTGTTACGAACAACAAATTTAATCCTGTATCAAAATATGCTATAAAAAATAATATTAAAATACATTATTGGCAATCCGACATAAATTTTAAAGAATTTGACATTGGTGTGGTTGTTTCGTTTGGGTATTTAATACCTTCGAGAATTTTAGAACAATTTCCATTGTAAGATTATTTATTTTTTACGATTATTTTTATTTCGATGTAATCGAACGTGTTTATTTCTTTTTTTCATTTATTTTTATAGAGGATTGATCAATGTGCACGGAAGCTTACTACCGAAATGGCGAGGAGCTGCTCCCATAGCTCATTCTTTGATGAACGGAGAAACTCGTACAGGAGTTTCTATAATAAAATTAATGCCAAAGAAGTAATAATAAATGCTACAACTTATTATACTACTTCTACTTTAACGATTAAAAAATATAGCGTCTTTAATATTCCATTTTATTTTAATTAAGATTCGATGTAGGTTCCATAATTATGCAAAAAGAGGTTGAAATTTATTCGGATGAAACGCAAACTGAATTAAGTAAAAGATTATCTGAATTAGGTGCAGATTTATTGATCGAGACAATGACTAAATTGCCTGATGTATTGGATACAGCTGTTAGTCAACCGAAAGAAGGTGTAACGTATGGTAAAACAAACGATTTTAAACATAAGTTTATAAGTTATTTAATTCTATATTTTATAATTTAATGATTCGATAGTTTATTAATTCTTTGACCATTAAAATTCAAGTATAATTTTTATATATGTAAAAAAATTTATTTATAGCTCCAAAAATATCAAAAGATATGTCATTTATAAAATGGGACGTTATGACTGCTAAAAATATATATAATTTACAACGAGGGCTCGACGGAATTGAACCATTAAGAACTTATTTTAACGATAAAGTTGTTAAACTCTTGGATATACAAGTGGTTACCGAAACTATGACAATAAGTAGTGAAATAGTCCAAATTCCAGGTTAAGAATAATTTTCTTATAATACAATTATTTTAAAACAATATCGAAGAAAAATATTTAAATCTTTTTAGGATTAATAATGTATAATAAAAGAAATCAAATACTTTATGTCTCCTGTCGAGGAAACACTTGGATCACTGTTGGCTCAGTGATAATTCCTGATCATAAACCAAAGTCAGCCATTCAATTTTGTTCTGGTTTTGTTTTAAAATACAAAAACAAAAATCATCTATTTTATTAAAAGTAAAAACTTTTATTGTTTATTTATAAATTTTTTATATAAAAATACAGGTTAATAATTCAAAACGAACGTTTTAAATATTTTATTTCAAATGAATAATTTTATTCGCATAAAATACAATTTATTTTTAAGAAATGATGTATAAAATTTATTTCACATTTTTGACTGAATCAATTCACTTGCTGCCATTGAGTTTGAAAAAGAATATAATTATTCTTTTAATTTAATAGTACTACACAATTTACCAAAACACGATGATAAATTAAATTATAATTAAAAATACCTTGCAATTAAGTCACAATAAACTAAATATACAAATTTCTCTTCTAACATCTCGGTATTTCTCATTTTGCAGTCGAAGATAAATATAAAGAGAGTCTATAATTAAATACAAAAACTCATGTAATTTTTAGTTTGTTCTTTATTTATAGTTTTTTTTTCAAAAACTTTATAAATATAAATTTTATTATTTTCTTAAAAATTACAATTTAATTAAATTTATTTAATTTATATTTAATTGAATTATATAGCATGTAATTTAGTTTAGAATCCTATTATATTAACTCTGTAGTATACATTTTATAAATATTTCCAAGCAACTTAGCGAAATATACTGCATCGTATTTTAATTAATATAATTATTGATCAATTCTATTTTAGTAGTTAGTTAAAATCTCTAAAAACTTGATATATGATTTAACCATTAAAATTTCTTACTAATTTAGATTTGATAAATCGATTAAAAATATCAGTACATGATTATAAACTCTCTTTAAAAATCCTAAAAGGAAAACGAAGTTCTACATCACAAAGCTAATTAAAACAATCTATAGGAATGATTACCGAGGTTTATAGATTTTGTGACAATCGCCTTGCAAGGCTGCGATTTATTTTAAATATCTATCGTCGAATACAATACTATCAAGAAACGAAGAAATCGTATGCGCTTTTTAAGTTCAACATGATTGGTTCCTCGATTTTATATTATCGTTCTCCCAAGAGTGACAAAATCATACAATTACAAAAAATTCATTACATTACTACAAAAGAATCATACATAATTCAATGTGTGCATTTGAATCTGTCACTAGCGACAAAAATTTGCATAATTAATAATTACAGCGTCGCAGTCGGTTTAGACCTTAGGAGAGAAAAATGAAAAGTTGTTGGAAGCAACTTTTTCCTTTGCTTACATGATTTATATACTTGACATACCTTACGCATAGTCGATTCTTTTTTTTTCTTTCTTTCAATGTACAAAATTATACAGTTCCGTTTGTGTGCTCGTGTACTTCAGTTCAACTGGTGCTAGTTCTCTGGTTCCGAGGCCTAAAACATTTTTAATAAATTTTTATTTTTAAAGTAACGATACGCCATAAAAAATAATTTCTTACAGCTTTATTAACATTTTATAATTCAAAACATTTAAAATTACATTGTTGAATTTGTTTACAAGTCAGAGAAAAATTGTATGTATTGTTAATTTATTTTTTATTAATAACCTAATTAAATCAGTTTAAATACAATACTAAAATAAACTGTAGCTAAACGACGTTGTATTTTAGATAAAGTTTGAATTAAAAATTTTCCGAAATAATTAAATGTATAATTTAATTTTTATTTAAATAATTTATATGTACACCATCCATATTAATACTTACACTAGGATCGCAGTCTGCACAATGCCAAGAATAACCTCTTCTCTTTGGAGATTTCTTTACTGGCGGATCAAGACACGTAAAATGATAGCTCTTTTTACATTCATCGCACCTGGAAAATTTACATTTTAAATAAAATCAATTCGTAATATTAATTAAAAAATAGCGCTCATAGTTACAATTTTAATATTGATTTTCACTAAACATTTTCAATCTACTCTAATTATTTGACTTATCTTCATTATTAATTTGAATGTATTCGTTCCAAAAAATTATAATACGATTTTTTTCAATTACGAATAAAATATTTGATATATTATCACATTATTGTTGAACAAAAATTCTAAATCTTTGATGATGAAAAGAAACGTTTACATATTATTGCATAGCAAATATTTTAATCGTTGCTTAACATAAAATAACATTAATTTTTAAATTAACGCATTTCTAATTTTACGTAAAAACTTCCATACGTTTCTGTATGAAAATAATAAACTATTATAATTTTGAAATTATTATTTATATAATTATCATTAAAATTGAACAAATTTCTACTTAAATTTATCAACGGCAAAAATGTACAGGCTATTTACCAGCATAAAATACGTTAGACTCGATCAATGAAATAAAATGTTGATTTTAAGTGTATTGTATATAATATTTGTGTAAAAATTAAATTTTTTATTTTTAATCGATGCAAACTTTTAAAGTAGTTTAAATATCGTCTGTTAAATAATTCGATAAAATTATAAAATAAGAAGAGTTTTATTAAATCGTAAATATCGATTTTGTTTATATTTAACGATGACGTTACGAACATAATATTACAATAAAATCTATTCGGAATTATCGTATTTCGGGCATTTGATCTTGTTCGAGTAATTACGAATGAATCCAACGCCATTAAAAATGAAAGAATATGTAACCGATTAAATTTTTTCAATTCTCCATTATACATTAAAAATCGCACATTTGAAAATTCTTCTCCATCTCTCCATCTACCGATTCAGTAAAAAAAATCTATAACCGAGCGTCTAAAAAACAGGTATCATCCCGCAACTTTTTAAAATTAGTTTAAATTATTTAATTTATTATTATTAAAAAGACAAAGACGCCGTTGCCGATAATAGACGAATAAATAAATAAAGGAAATATCGAAGCAACGAGAACACACATGACAAGATTTTGATTGGTGCCAAGGGTACTGCACACGGTGCACTGCGTCGCAAGATCGGCATCCTTAGCCTTCCTTCCTCCGGACGACAGTCTGTTGGTGCTTGTCCCCGCCAACGGCGGTGTGTTGAGCAGAGGTGAGGTCGTCGCCGCGACGATCGCAGCAGCCGTCGTTTGTCGCGGGGGCGTCGCTACCGGTTGCAAAGCCGCGACTCCGGGTGTCGAGAGCGTCGGGGGTGGCGGAGGTAGTGGGTGGAGCTTCAGCTGCTGATGCCCCGTGAGCTTCGGAGGTGTCAACTCGGTGCTTGTCGACGACGCTACGAACAGCTGCGGATTCGTCTCCGAGGCCACTTCACCCTCTGGCAGTGGAATAGGCTTTATCTGCGTTTCACGGAAACAAAAGCTATTTTACAACTTGTCAAGAGCCGAATTTAATACGTTGCATCTACTTTATTTGAAAAACATCGCGTCGATGTTCTGTATTTTGTTTTTATCGCGTGCCGCTTCTGACCTTTATCGTGATGCGTCGATGAACTTCGGGTGGACCGTGATTTTCTGGATTTTCCATATCCAGACTCTTTCGTTTATGCTTCCTTTTTCTTTGTTTGGCACCTGTTATTGGATCTGGAGTATATCGTTTATGCTTTTCTCTGGAAGAAAAAGTAAAACTGATTTTATCGACCGTTTATAGCGCAAAATTTAAGGCGCGAGTGGATAAAGTAATAAAAAGTCGAAGTTATAAATTTGAATGGGCGGTGATGGATAATAAATAAAGTTGTAAGGAGACATCCTTCGTACCTTCTTCGTTTCTTTCCGCTTCGACCCGAAGAATGTTCCACGATGCCGTCGAGAGGAGCCATTCTATACTCGGGGGTTCCTTCTCTCAATGGTACGACTGAGTTATTAACCACGTGGTGATTATAATTGACTTCTTCTATTTGCATCTGTTCAGGCTCTTTTGGTTGTGGTCCCATTGGCTTAATCGTTAACTGAAAATAAATTCACGTGTATTTTATCGATGATTTCTTATTTTTTATTATCTATTTCGCACGAGCGGTGAATACGGAAATAACGATTATTTCTTTCAAAAACGTAATTCAGTTCTACGCTGTTATTTCCGTGAATCAATTCACGTATAAACTAATAATTTAAATACCTTTTCAAAAGAAAGTTCGATGCGAGCGATAAACGTAACTAAACCAAAGGAAAATCTTTTAAATGTATACAGAATAATGTATAGAAATTTAGGAAGTTCTGTTTAAATGAAAATTTAATACTTAGATTTTAAACAGATCTGAATAAAAAGAGTAAATAAAAGATAAAAATGTACATACATATGTATATAAATTCATAAAAATTTAAATGATCGGTTAATAGCATAAAAATTATGCGATCTTATTCGATAATTGGAATCTCTTTTGAATTTTCTCTTTTCGAATCGAAGGTAGAAGTTTGACTCGCTTATCGAGTTATTTTATTTAACTTAAATAGTTTAATTTTTATATTTGATCCTTTAATTTAAAAATAGAGATATAAAATGAAACTATAAAGTGAATAGTAGTGAACCAAATTTCTTTAAACAAATTTTTTTAAACAAATTTTTTTAAACAAATTTTTTTAATTAAAAACGAAGAGTACGAATCCAAAGAATTTTGTTTTAAATACATATTTTTACGTTAACAAAACTAAAATATCGCATCCGGTGATAAATGTCGGATTAAAATATTCATTTCAATTTATATCGGATAAAGGCAAATCGAAATAAATGTAATTTTAAAACGGTCGAGGTGTTGGGTTTGTTCTATTCCACTTAAGTATCCTTACCGATCGGAAAAAAATATGGCGCATTAAATTTTCAAAAATAAAAATTAGGTGTAGCCATCCGTTTTGTTAAAAAAAAGTAACTTCTCGACGAAGATTAAAATTACATTCGCGCGTAAATAGAAAGTTTGCTTATTATGCGTTCGTCCTTATTACATATATATATAACTTTAAAAGGCAGCCTCGATGGTTACCTTGGGAGTATGAAGTACAGCGTTGGTCGCTACCGAATTCTCGTTACTGTTATTTACAGCTGGAGTTCCCTTCTTCGCGGGCGAACCCTTGCCTAAGCTCGCGGGCGGCTTGTGAACCTGGACCTCTTCGACCGACAAAGTGAAGTTCGGTTCCTCTTTGAAATGCCTCAATCTGCGCGGTGCCGACGTGTCCACCCGTTCCACGTCCGAACCCGACGTCTCTTTGTCGCACTCCGAGCATTGCCTGAAGCAAATTGCAGAAACGTCGATCTCGTTTCGTTCCATCCAACGCTTCGAAATTCGAAAAAATTCGTAAACATTTTTCTGATCTATTTCTCACCATCCCATGAGTTTCGTCTTCTTCGGCATACGCGTCAGCGGAGGCGTCAGACAAGACAGGTGATAATGTAAATGGCAGGTGTCGCACTTGGCCAGGAGATGCTGATTCGTCGACCGCCTGCAAATGCCGCACTGATGCCTCAACTGCAGGTCGACCTTGTGATTCCGATCGATCTGGTTACCCACGACGCGATCTTCGCGGTTCGCGTCGGGTATTTTGTTAACGGGTAGTGGTAAACCTATTTTTAAAGGCGCCGCCGAAACCGCCAGCGGTAAACCTGTCGACGTCAAAGTTTACAAAGTCAACGATAGATCGACAATTTTCCAATTATCCTTTGCGTTCGCGTTTGAACTTAACATCTCGTGATGCTTCTTTCGTTCGAGACGTACGATTGATTCGTTATCGAAGGTTCTCTTAAATCGTTCGAATCCGCGTATAAAATTTGATCCATGGTATTCGATAACGAATCGAACGCCAAAGCTCGAGAGTTCGAGGAAGCATCGGAGGAGATCGCGTGCGATGATTTACCATGAGTCGGCGAACTCCTCGGCCTGGCGATGTCTCCGACGGAGGGAAGCGGCTTCGCGTAATTCGCCGCCCTCAATACTCGATGATACATCTCGATTTGTTCCTTGCACCGATCGTAGAGCTGCACCTGTTCCTCGTTCAACCTCATCGCTTCGTCGTATTTTTTGTCCAACTCTTGCTGCTCGCCCAAGAGCCTCGCGTTCGCTTCCAGGAGTTCGTCCAGTCGAGCCTTCATCGAGGCGGTGCGCGCGTGTCGGTCGAGGTAGTAGCTGATAAACTCGACGCTGAAAGCGGGTGGTATGTGCCACTTTTTACGTATGTCCACGAGCGACGCCATTTGTTCCTCTTGGGTTTCGAGAGCGATCGTGTCCACCCCCATTAATTCGGCTTTATGCTGCAAATTTCGACAAGCCGATGCCGAGGTCGTCAATAACCTTGGCATCTTTTGCGTGGGAACTGCAAGTAACAACTCGAATAACTTTAATAACGCGGGTGACGATTTCATTTTTAATTTATACGCGTAAAATTTAAAACGTAGCTGAATCGATGTAAACCCGCTAAACGTTGCGTTTCTGGATGAAAAAAAAAACAGAAAAAAGAAGAAAAAAGAAGAAAAAAGAAGAAAAAAGAAGAAAAAAGAAGAAAAAAATCCGTCGCAACGTGGAACGGAAGCTTACCCCAAGGCGGTGGTTTCGAAGCTTTGTGAGCCAAGTACTTGTGTCGATGCTTGGCCAATTTGCGTTGAATCCTACGAAACTCCTCGGTTTCCCTATACTCCGGCTTTTTCAACATCTGGAAGCGAAACGTTGCCCGCAATTGCAAGGCCAGCCAGTTGCGTTTACGTTTTCGGACAAGCGTTTTATCGGAATGCAATTTACAGTGAGCGTAGAATGGATCGGCTTGGTCTACTTCCTCACTGTGCGCTTCCGAGAGTAAACCTTCCCTTTGAGCACTGTAACGAATGTTTTAATCGTTTTAATCGTTTTAATCGTTTTATTCGACGCGTCGAGCTTCGATCGCGGTGATACTCCGGAAAGAAATCGGATGGTTTTACGATCGCGCGTAAAAATAATATTTAAAATGCTTAACAAAAATTTCAACCTAACTCTCGACTAGCAAAACCGTTAAACGATGAAAATATTTTTCATTGTTACGTCTAACTTACGAGGAATTTTGATATAAGGATATTAAAATTTGTAATTACGAGATGTTCTAAAAATCATGATTCCAACGAGTAAAATTCCAAAAGATCAAAAATTATTATACATAGATATATTTTCTCCAATTAAAAATGTTTTTCAAAATATCGTCGATATCTTGAATATGTTATTTTTGATTCGTTAAAATAGAAAATGTTAAATTGTATCTTTATTATTTTTATTCGTAACGTAGATCATCTCTGTCGTATTTTTCATATTTTACTTCACGCGATTAACGTTCGTTTGAAAAAATCTGCCGTATTTACTCGTATAATATTTTATTTTTGTAATTTTTTTTCCAATTATTGCATCCGTGTATCTCCGTAAAATATTACCAAAATTTCTCGTCGGATACACTTTCTAAATACATCGAATAAATAAAATTAAAAAAGGATTATCAAAATACTCGTAACAACGAAACGTTCTTACCAAGTAACGTGAAAATATGTATGACACATGCCAGCATCGCATTCTATACAAACTCCGGTTCGAGTATATCTTACATCTTCGCACAAAGAACAAGCTTTTGCTCCCCATTTACTGTACGCCATTTCAAAAAGCGTTACACTCGTCAGTCGATCAACCTAATAAAACATATTAGGATATATATTATGATTATTTTATACAAATAAATATTTATAGCATAAAAAATGGTATATAATTCTTTTGCAAATCTTTTACTTGGAAACAAATTCATTTTTAAATAAAATTCTCTTTGGAATATTCGTACAATTTTTCAGATTGGTACTATTTTATTGTCCTCCTTTGAAGTTAGATAACTTTCGCAATGTAATTTTTGACAAATGTTCTGAAATTCTTATTAAAATCTTTCTTATTAAAATTATGATAAATATCTTTACATAAACTGTAGTTTTAAAAACGTAACAAATAAAATATTAATATTAGAAAAATTAAAAAATACAAAACTAAGAATTTTTTTTATTCCAGTCGGTGTACACCAAGTTTCATAAATACTATTACTACCAAATACTGGAATTAAAAATTTTGTTGGATAAATAAATGACGAATAATTAAACATTCAGCGAAAATATTCAAATCGCTAAAATTATTAAAAAGACGTAAATTCCTTACTTCTCCAAATGCTACGCCAGGTACGTAAAGAGCGCATACTAAGTGAACCCATTTTCCAACGTCCGTTTCCTTAAAAATACCGCCTTTGTTAGGACAGAGTTCGCAGCAAGGATCTTCGACTCCCGCACTGCATGCCTCGCAAAACCAAGGTGCCGATTGCGACAATGAATCTGTACTAGAAAAACTTTCTACGTCGGATACCCCATAACAACCTAAAAAAATTTGATCGTTGCAATCTTTGAATCATAATTGAATCGAGTAGATGGTCTTGTATAAAGTGCTTATATATCTTATATAAAAAGAAAGAAAACTATGATAAATTTCATAATATAGATTTAGTTTTCAACTTTATGTAATTAAATTAATTAAATGCATGTATCTTGTGTACCTTCGTGAACAGTAACTCCACAACCATCGCATTCAACAATTTCGTTAACATCGTCGCTCCTATCTCCTAAACAACCACAACATATTAGCATTTTCGATAATTTATCTTCTATAGGCCCTCCTTTTTCGGCTTGCTGTCGAGCTTTCTCGATTAAATCTCCTACGGTGGCATTGGTTCCATTTTTTTTACCGAGTAGTGGGTCATCCACGGAATCATCCGATTCGCTATCTTCGTCTTCATCTGTAAAATAATTGTTAGTTTATAAATTAAATAAAATGACTTCAAAAATATATTAAAAAGCAATGTTTTCAATATGTACAAATTTATAGAATTTCAAAAATTGTTAAACGCATTGATACGAATAAGAAAAGAATATTGTTACAGATTAATTACAAATTGGTACTGCAAAATTCTGTAATAAATATACATAAATATTTCTTTGTAACGTAGCGATTAAAATTCCTACTAACCTTTTCCCACATCGTTCGAATCCACGGAGTCATCGTCAGATTCCTCGCAGTGATCTTCTATCCTAAAATCACTGTCGTCTGAACTTTCTCCCAGATCAAAATCTAGCAAAGATGTTTGCGCCGATTCCACAGGTTTAACCCTTCGCTTCTTTGGATCCCTTTCAACTATAAAATATAAGGAAACAATTTAATTTTAATTACTAATGTATCGAATAGGTATAGTACTTACTAAAAACAGAAATATCGAATATAATTTATATAAGATGATAGGATTGCTAATATATAAATAAAATAATTAAAATTAATTTTATATAAGCTAATTTTAATTTACAAATTGATACATCGAGTGGAGAAGTAATGGATATAGCGTAAGACAAATGCTGTTTTTTAAATTATATAAATTAAATAAAATATTATTAAATTAAAACACAAATTTGAAACATTTAAAATTTTTAATTTTTATCTTTATAATACTTACATATAATATATAATTATTTAAACGACTAATTATTAATACAAAATGAATCAAATTAAATATAAAAATTTTCATTGTATTTATGAAATAAAGTTCCAAACTAACCTTAAGTACTTTATTAAAATTTAATTATAAAATCCAAGATTTTTAATAAATATAAATAATATTCAAGTTATATAAAAATATATATTATTTCTAAATTTTAAAATTTGACAATTATAATTTTTATACTTTATCAATTTAATAAAAATACTTGAAATGTTCAACCTACAAAAATTTGAATTTTGTACTTATAATAAATTTTACAATACACATTTTATACATATTCAACGAATAAGAAATGAATTATGAAATAGGTATATTCAAAAGAATTTATATTGTTTGTTATGCATACTTTGATTAGGATAAAACAATTTGTATTAATAAATAAAAAATGTTAAAATGTTCTTTAAAATTAACCTTGAGAAATTATATAATTATAGGCTAATTAAGTTGTAATTTAAAAATACATATATAAATAAATAAACAAATAAACAAATAAATAAATACATAAGTAAATAAAAGCTTCGACGACGTATCATACCACGGTACTTATAAAAATCCCATAAATTAAAAGATATTAACAATTAATTTATTTAATACTTAATAAAATATAATTTAATCAACTGGAAAAATTATTTAATTGTATACTAATACAAATTACAAGCTGTCTTTAAATTTGATCGTCGATTTAAATTTTGAAAATTAGCTTTACAACTAATCTTGGACCAAAGAAAAACTCCAAAAAGCTAAAATAAAATATAAAAAAACAGCGTTCAAAAAAATTTTACAATTCTACAAAGCTTAAGCATATAAGACTTTGATACACTTAACACCGACATCTGCTTCGACGGTTAAAATAAAATTTATAAATACAAAAAGTTACAAGAGTAATAATCCAATATTATACTTTGATTAAGCAAGACCGGTAAATAAACTTAGATTATAATGGTACAAAATTGAAATCATACAAATTAGTTCGTTACGGCTCTTAGTTGTATTAACTGGAAACAACAAATGCACTTATCGCTATTAACGCAACTCGTGCTCCAATTATCAGATAAGAAAATCCAAATGTTACTCACGGAGTAGGATACACTAAAGAAACCAAGGATCGAAAACTTAGAAACATAAGTATCGATCGTTCTTAAATGAAAAAATGTCAATTAAGAAACAACGTGTGTCATCGATGCAGGGAAACAAGGAAGAGGATTCACCCGGTCGAAGAAAGAACCATCGCTCGAAGCACTATCCTCGAAAAACAGAAACTCAAAGGTGGAAGAACGGAAGGACTTGGAAGGATCTAATAAACGTTGAAAAACACAATACACTCACTCATGGTTTTGTACAAAAAGCCAACGTCGTCCTCCTGAGACATCCTGGTGAACGTTGGCGAGTTCTTCGCACTCCGACAAATAAATGATAAACGGAAACACCGAGGAGGTTCGGAATCTCGAAAATTTGAAAGAACCGGAGCGAATCCCGTTCACGTTTCGGAGGTTCTTCGCTAACGTGTTTTCCACTCCTCCCCCGGTCGACGAGATACGCACCGAGACGAGGGAAGAGGACGGAGAGAGAGTAAGAGAGAGTAAAAGAAAGAGTGCAAGAGAGAGAGTGTGCGTGCGAGAGTACGAGAGAAAGAGAGAGAGAAAGAGAGAGACGGACAGCTGCTCTTTTTCTCTCTCTCAGGACCCACTGTTACGGCTAGGCGGCGACGAGCCTCCGCCCGGCATTTTTTCCAAAACCGTATTTTCCTTCTCGGCCCACGACCGCGGACGCGAACGAAAAGCGCGGCTGCGGTTCGGTGCGAGCCGCGACGCCGGTCTCGCCTGTTTCCCTCTTTTAACGGTGCAAAAGGCCGTTCCGAGACGGAGCCTACATAACCAACGTGCCGCGCATCCTTAGCGAGAGAGGAGATATCGGAGGCACGCACACGCACGTACACGCACGCGCCCGCACGCACTAGCACGCACCCACACAGACACTTCCTTTCGGTTTCAACGCGTGGAGGCTGTTCTCCCTCCCTCTCTCTCTCCTTCTCTCTCCTTCGCTCTCCTTCGCTCTCCTTCGCTCTCCTTCCTTCGCTCTCCTTCCTTCGCTCTCCTTCCTTCGCTATATCACCGCTCTTACGTCGTCGCGAGTGTGGCGAGTGTGCGCGGGTTCGCGGACGCCGAACTCGCCTCTCCGTTCACGGCTTTTTCGCGGCTCGGCGCAACTACGCTCGAGCTACGTACGTACGCGCAATTATGCATGCACGCGAATAAGAGAATGTGTCCAAAGTCGCTCGAGCTATCGCGCTGGTAGACATGTTAGATTTTTGGTGTGGAAGGATCCTGCCGCGGGAGTTTTCGAATTCGACTGCTAAGGACGACGAGGGGAGAGAGGCGACCCCGCCGACCCCGCCGACCCCGCCGATCCCAACGATCCCGACGATGCCGACGCTGCCCAAGCTGCCCAAGCTGCCCAAGCTGCCCAAGCTGCCGAAACTGCCGACCAGCCCACCGATCCCGACCAGCCCACCGACCCCGACCAAACCAACCAACCCAACCAACCCAACCAACCCAACGACCAATTTATACAGAGATTCTTATAGATACCTCCGCCCGATCGGCCCCTGACCACTTCGCTTTTATCTTCCGTCAATTATCCGCTTCGACACGATGATTTTTTTCCTTCGATTTCAAACGCACTCGACCAAATCCTTCGCTCTTTCTTTATCTACGCTCTCCAAAGTTTTTATCGCTCGAACCTACGCTCTTTTTTTTTCAAAATTCTCTACGCGTTCTTCATTTTATTTCCAAATTCCGTGATCGACGTCTCCTTTCGCAAGTCGGAGCGTCCCGTTTACAAATATTGAGCAAAACACCGATACACCCGATCGCACTCACACTATCGAACAATCGTTGACCGAAAATTATACGCATTCATTTTTAGAAATTACAAAAAATCAATCATCGCACGCTTTCATTTCATTCGTCTTTCAATTTAATTCCGTTTTTAACCTAAACCTGTATATTAACAAAATTATTCAAATTTTCTTTTACAATCGATACGAAAACAAAGAGAAATTTATAACATTGAATATTTTTCGAATAATTTATTTATCGATTGAATAAGTTACCGCTATATTTCATGTTACGAATATTATATCGTTCGTAAATATCTATTTATTTTCTTATTAATAAATCGCTCTGCTTTATAGAGCTTATTTCATCGTATACGAATAATCAGTTTTATTTTATTAGTACAGTTAGTTAAATGATAGCCATCGCTGCACTTTTTAATAAGATACTTGATTAATGGATTTTAGATAATTACTTTATATGATTTTCTATATCCCGTTTATCGACCATTTTTTATTGTATAGGAATGGAAATTGTAACGTTTGCTAAAAAATCCTTCGAAAAATTCTTGTTCTTCAATATTTACGTGAAAGGCAACGATATAAATATCTAAATTTATAATCTACTATAATTTGTTTTTATGTTTATAAAAATTGCAAGTAATGAACAATTTAAATCGATAATCTTTTGTTTTCAATTTTATAAAAATGCTATAAATATAAAAAAAGACTATGTATTAATTTTACGTGCTACAAATTATAAGATAAATAATAAAAATAAAATAATTTCTTTCGATCGAAGCATTCGTTAAATTGCATTTTAAAACTATGATGATATTAAATAATTGGATAGCTTATCTAATTATATCAATTCCAATAATCGTGATATATTAGATTTTATACTAAATTATGTGCATTCGTTTTTTATTGATATGTAATATCTTTTCTATAAATATATTCTCTATATATTTGTTTAATCGTATATTTTGAATATGTACAACATATATGTATATATATTTTCAAAAAAGTTTTTTAAAAAGCTTTTAATATTTTCTTCAAATAACAGAATCGATAATTTTATTTTATCAAAAGTTTACCTGCATTATAAGTTATTTTTTTTAACTTAAAATAATTGCAATATATTTAAAAATCTAAAATTAGTTTTTACTGATTCCATCCTCCAACAGATATAATTTATGATAATAATCTGATACGCAAGAGAGTTCATATACATCTCGTTAGTTAAACAAGTAGACGTTTCATATTTATCCTTGAAAACTTTGAAAGACTACGTGTAGAATTTATTTTTAGATTTCTTACTTTTTTCGTTTATAATGAAAGAAATTAAAAATATGTATATCGAATATATGATATTCAATTAATAAAATCAAACGATTTATAAAAAAAAATAATTTATAATCCCATTCAATTTGTTTCATTGATCAATTTGGAGACAACAAATTATCGTGTTTAAATTCTTAAACTCGTTTTAAAGTATCATGATATAAAAACTAATAAATAATTATTAATTTAATAATAATAAATTTTTTAAAAAATTCAAAATTTTAAAAAAATTTTATTTTGTGTATTAAATATCGATTAATATTAATATATATATATATATATATATACATAAATTGCTAAATTTATAATATTAAATTTTTATAAAATATCAAAAATACTGGACACAAAGATTTTAACAGATTACTAAAGTTATTTATCATTAAATTAAAAATTATAAACTAAGAATATTAATATAAAGCATATTTAAAATATTTTACGTTATTATATTTTTCATAATGATTCTTTATTTTGTACGGAATATTAAGCGTAAAATATATTTTAAATAAAAATATTTTTACATTGTCATATATAAAATATTTATATATTTTACGTTAAAAAAACGTAAACCTATATTTTTGACAAATATTTTTTAATAATAAAAAATTACGTCGACTTCAAAAATTTTCTTAAAACAACAACTAATAAATTTCAACTTCTTAATATTAATAAATAAATTAATAAATAATAAATACACGTAAAATAAAATAAATTATAATATATTTAATATTGGTAGTTTTCTTAATTCACATTTCTTTTATAGGTTAGGTATAATTACACCTTATTTAAACGAAGCTTTTTTAAATAAAATTATTTGTACAAAGATAAAATTTGCTTTTAATTTTCATTATATAATTTTAGTTATTATAATCTTAGGTTTTGTTATGCAATGTATAACTTTCAGTTCTCGATCATTGATATGTTTTTTTCAACAGCTGCATTATCGTGTAAAATAAAATGCATCGTTTATTAAAAGTAATTTTAATCCGATATTTTATTTCCTTTTTTGTTACATGTAACGATATATGTCGATTAAATAAATTATTTCAACGTTAAAAATAATTTCGATTTTTAACTATTTATATTAATCAACAATTTGAAGTTTAATCCAATTTTGAAATTGATTTTATATTATGCTTTTTTTTGAGTAAATAATAACAAATGATAATTCGCCTCATTGATAATGCGAAAAATTCAATCTGTTAGTTACGTAAGAAATAAAGTCTCTATTCGGTATAGATATAAAAATAACTACAATTATGGTCGGGATATGTTTATAAATCATCGGGTTACACAATATATTAATTTATTTGATAATACTGCCATACATTTATAAAGATATTTTAAAAGCATGAAATAATTATGTCAGCTTAACCGATCAATTAAAAATTATGAAAACAAACGATATATTAAAACAAATTATCGATAACGTTTTATTAATAAATGAATATTTTTTTACCTGTTTAATTAAAAAAAAAACAGAATATAAATTTTCAATACATAAATAATCGTATAATAATATTAAGTCCATTTCTGAAATTAGAATATCGTTAATTCAACGATTAAATACACAAGGATGTGTATGTACGTTTTGGAAGCGTGTGCGACTTCGTGTACGTGTACGTGGACGTGTGTGTGTGCGCGCGCGTGTCAGCTGCATTTATATATTAAAAGAAAGAAATAAGTTATTTTATAGACATTGGCAATTTTTCAAAAGTGGCGTTAAGAAATAATACCGATTAAAATATTTGGTTCTTGGTAGAACATTTCATAAATCATGAGTAAATATTTTTATCAAAACGCATATAAGTTAATGCATTTAGACATAGTTTATTAGTATCACGATTTGCCGCCACATAGAAGCGCTGCTAGTATATCAACGTAGACATTAAATGCGAAACAGATAAAGCTATGAAAAAGAATTACAAAGAATTGGTGAGCCTACAGTTCATTTCAATTTACCATAATTCGTCGATATATTGTATTAGCATTATGAATTTGATTATTACTCGACGCTCAATCAAGATTCTGTACTTTAAACACAATTTTCTTGCGAGTTTAATTTTATATTTAAATCTCGAGTATTGATTACGTGGATAGAGATATAACGACCGTTTCTCGTGATGAAAAAAATATATTCACTCGTTACCAATACGCAAGATGTTGAGGAAAACGAAAATTAAAAATACTTGAATATTTTTTAATGTTTATATATTTTGGCTTCTATATTTCTATATTTCTATATTACATAATAATATTTAATGTATTTATAATTCATAATATTTAACAAAAAAAAGTTTGTGTTATACCTATTGCTATAAATAAAATCGTATTTTTATTAATTTGTATTTCGTAATAAAATTAATACTAAATTTTAAAGCCATAAATTTTAAACCATTTATACGAGTTATAATCACGCAATGACGTTAAGAAAATAATATCAATTTATTCACATACGTTGTTAAATATTGATTATTTTTTGTAGTTTATTTTCTTACGTTTATTTAAGAAATAATTAAATGGCTGTTTAAACTAACTAAATAACTTACTAAATAACATTAATATATTTACATTGATTTAAAAAAACATTATGTTTACCAAAGTTCTAAATACATAATTTTTATTTAAATAAATTTAACGAATAATACATTAAACATGTACCTGTGATAATATTAATAACATTAATATATTACCTTGTAAAGTGAAGTTTGAAGATGAAATAGCTGTTCAATAAGTCTATGCAAATTGAAGAGATAGCATTTAGAATACAAATTAAGACTATATGAAATTTCATTATCAACGTGTAATTTTTTTGCTACGGTTAGATTTACATTTTTATTAAAATAAACTTGAAAATTAAATAATTTAATTATTAAAGTAGACAAAGTTAAAGAAACGTTTTATTAGCTCGTGTATTTATAATTGTTGAACTAATAATTAGATATTTCATTATTTTAACAAAGGTTGTGCACATTTTTTAACAATTTTAAAATAAAACTAATAAAATAACAAAATTAAATGTTTTTGAAAACTGAAAAGGTTATAAATCGATAGCATTACCCATAAATTGAATAAAACTTAAATACGAATGTCATGAGAAAATTGAAAATAAAATTATAATGTAAAATCAGCAATAGTTTCAATTTTTAACCATAACCATTTTTTTCTATTACAATAATGTAATAAAAATTATAAAACACGAATTTAACAACCCTTATAAATTTATATTTGTTTTCAAATTATTTTCAATCTACATTCAATTTTATATCTTCGATTTTTTAAAATAGGCAAAATAGTGAATTTAAAAATATTCGAACAAAGTAAATTGATTTTAAATAGATAATTATAACCACGAAACCAATTTTTAGTATATTTACATGTTCATAAAAATTTTATTTATTAATTTTAACCAAATTGTAAATAATTCGTACTCCTGTAGATGTAAAATAAAATATTCAATAAAGGCTAATTGCAATAAGAAAATATGATGTACTATAATTACCATAAAAGCTATTAGATACTATATATTAGGTTATATATATTTTTAAAGAATTAGAATACATTACATACATAGAAACATTAGATTGCATATAAAGATTAAAGTTTAAAAATCTTATCTCAGTTACCGATGTAAATCTAGTTTATGTACAGGATCACATAATTAACCCAATTAATCATACACAAAAGTTAAATAGATACTAAGAATATATTTTTGATGTATACATTTGTAATAAAGGATATACAGTTATAATCTTTACAAGAATAGAAATTGCAGGTATACATAATTGATATTCGCTATAAAGTTAAATGTAAAATCTTCGTTAAATAAAGTTAAGCGTTAATATGTTATATCAAAATGTTTTTAGTACGTAGATAAGAGCAATAATAATACTAACGATGCTGATGTTGACACTGATAAAGGAGAAACGAAATACATAAAATAATATAAATTTATATTATATAAATTACAAGACTAAAATAGAATAATATAATTTATTGATAATACATGTATTAAATGAAAACAATGAATTATAAATTTAACAAAAATTAATTTGTTAATTTCATAATTAAAAATTTCGTGATTACTTTCTTATTCCTAAACATTAGATATATTTAAAATTTTTTAAATTCCACTTCAAAATAAATCATTAATATGAAAATTATTAACTCGAAAAAATTTGAAGCGTTTTATTAAAATTGTTGTATATGAATATACAAATTGAATTATATCCTATTGAATATAATTTACTACCTTTAATGAAGAATAATTTTTATGTAAATTGAAATTATTTTTTATTAAATATTCTATAATTATTTAAACTTGGTAAAGTTAAATATTTTAATGAAATATTTTAATGAATTCTCATTAAAAATTTATATTTTAAATTATCTCCGCATTTATTTTTTTATTAATAAAATCGATCGTGAATTAATTGTAATTTATAAATTTTTACTCAATATATAAATGTATTAAATATGTAAATTTCAAAAAAATTGTTATCATACACATATTAATTAAATATTATATAAATTATTATATTATTGATAACTTTTATTTTCCATGTAGATATAATTTATGTATTATTTATATTTTATAATTTATAAAAACCCATGATATTACAAATTTTATAAAATTATAAAAGACATGATATTTTTAAATGAAACCTGTTAAATTTAATAATTGGATAAATATTTATCTGCAGATATTTACGATACCATTTTATTAAAAACTACTTTTCAAACACATTTATATAAAATTTACTTTCAATGTTGCTTCAATTTATTTCTCTTATTTATAACAAATGATCAAGATGGATTTCAATTTATACAGTACTACTAAAAAATTGAAGAATAAGTACGTTTAAGAATACATAAATATATATCTAAAATAGATAATAAAATTTATATCATTGATATTTCCAATAGTACATTTTTTGACGATTAGGCTTGATCTATTTCCAATACGAGTTTCTTATTTGTAGCACACAATTGATTTTCAAAAATTTGAATATCTATAAATAATTAAAAAATAGAAAAAATATAAGTATATTTAATAGTATTTAATATATATTTACATTTTTTTAATATAATAATAAAAGTTATTTATTTAAAAGAAACATTAAAATGAATTATTTGAATTTCTTAATTCTTAAGTTCTGATAAAATATTTTTGAATTAAATTCATATATTTTTTAGAATTGAAAATAATTTATTAATAATTAATCGGATAATATGTATTGATTATCGATCGTATGTTATGAATTTTATTTTATGAAAAGTATCGTGAAAAGTAGATTAGATACACTTGCGAAAATATAAAAAAATCGACCTTGATTTTCTCGAATTTTTAAATGCTCGATTAATCTCACCTTGCATCTACTCGAGTGCTATGAATGTTTCTATAAAACTTATTTCAATCTTATGAGTCTCTATTTTGTGTAAGGAAATGCAAATTCTTATTCCCTACTTGAGAAGCTGATGAGAGTAACGCATCACCGATAATAACATGGAACTGATAAAAATTACGAGACTCTGCCGTGACATTTAAATAGAATTTATCTTTAAGATTTATTTACAATTTTTCTCACTTTTAGGAAAATTTTTGTTCGACGTTTTATGAAAAAGCAAAGCATTTGAATATTTGTTAACTTTTATCATCATTGACTAGATATTCTCCATTTTTAAATTTCTAGATATTTTTTATTGAATTACCAGATCATAGTTATTAAGATATAATTTTATTTAATAAAAACAAGTAAATAAATCTTTGCAATAATTTTTGATCAAATTTTAAATAAATTCCGTTCTATAAATTTATTGATAAAAATGTCTAAACAAATAAATATGTATTACACAATCAGATATTATAAAATTTAATAGTCGATCTTGTAATTAAAATAAATAAAAATAATAAAAATCTTAAACACGAAATAATATTTATGAAAAAGTATTCACATATCAAAAATTTAAAGATCAAATTCTATATTTGAATCGAGCTATATTCCATATTTATTCTATAATGAACTTAAATTATTGAATAATGTTTAAAAAATTCAGATATATTTCTTACGCTAACTTCAAATATTATTTGAACTCATTCTAAATGTTAAATATACTAAAAAGAAATATTAATTTCCTAATAATATTAATTGATATAAATATTAATTAAGAAATATTAATGCCTAATTAATAATTTAGTAAAGTATTAACTTTCAATCAAATACTATGTACCGAATAAAAAAAATAAAAAAATTATAAATGGACATTTCCAAATTTCTAAAATATAAAATTTTTACTTTTATCAAAACAATGATAAAAATAAAATGTTAAATTAAATTTAAAAAAATTAAATAAAAGTGACTTTTAATGCCTTAAAATTACTAGTTATAGAAATAATAAACGTATTACTAAGACATACTAACTTTTATTTTTGCATTCATTTATGCATTTTACTAATCCTATATTTCTGTAAGAAATTCCATCGCTTCCACAAACTGGTTTAACTTTTTGTGCCGCATTACAAGTACACGGTGGTATTTTTGATGATATCGTTTGTTCTATCAAAAACACTAAAAATACTAAAAAAAATTTTATATATTTGACATTATCATTTTGTCATAAAAGTGTGCATTTTATATTTTAATATTTATACTATGTTGTAAATTTAATAATTTACTTACTATTCAATATAATGATGCTTTTTAGCTTAAACATTTTAAATTATTAATCAAAGTGAAGTCTTACAGTAGCCTTCAAAGTAAAAAATGGACAATTAAAATTTTTCGGTACAAAGAAATTTGATACTTTATATAGCATTTATTATAAAACATTTATTACAGAATCATGTATCCTATCAAATACACGAGCAATAACTTTCTATTCTTGTTTTTATTAAATTACTAACAATATTTTTAATGATTAATTTAATTTCTATAATGAACATCAAATTTTTTAAATATAATTTTTCTTTCATATTATAAGTCAAGATTTTCTCAAACATACAAACCTAGTATCATTATATTAATAAGCTAGAAATAATATATTTCAATATTAATTTAAAAATTAATTAATAATAAACTGAATAGAAACCATATAAATATTCTTTCACAGATTAAAAATTATATTTAATATTATTTTCAAAATTATAATGTTATTATATTATTTTTAAACGAATACGAGTTTTAAAATTATATTATATTTAGGGCCGTTAAATTTACCTTTCTTTTTTTATACATGCGCTAAATTAAAAAAGTGTACGTCATATTTGAGTAACTTTATGTACTCGATCACGAACAAAATTAATATAATTGTTTATAAGTAATCCATTAAATTCAACACGAAATACTTCACTATTTTGTAATACCTGCTTTTTATATTAACATTCACTAATATTCTTTTTGGCTAAAATAATTTAATCTATAAATCTAAAATAGTGATTAATAATAAATGTGACATTTAAATATGCATGAAATTTTCAATAGTATATGTTTTCAGAGAATAAGTGAAAATATTGAAATGAATAAACTATAGTACATTATAATGTATTGTACGTCGTTAATATTAATACTTGTGAAAAGAACAAATAAATACAATATAAATAAAACAATAGTAAACATAAGTTAGATGTATTTACCAGTTAATTTATTCATAAAAAAATATTTTCATAATGTGTATTCTAAAAATGATTTGAATTTTTACATTTAATTTTTAATTTAATTCATTTATTTTTTAGTGATTTTGACATATTTTTATAAATTATTTACTGAAATAAAATAATATAATCTTGTAATCTAAATTCTTGTATCATAATTTTTAATCATCTAAAATAATTATATGGATTTCACCTGAATCAACAGATTTATATCTTAATGCAAGACATAAATATTTTTTTAATTATAATTCTATTTTCATATTTTGAGATCACTAAATTTTTCGTTAAAGACATTAGTTTTTTATATTTTTGTAATTAGTTTCTTCAGGAACTCTGTGACTTTAATACGAATGTCACTGACGTTGATGTTAAATATGTGAATTTTAACTTTGAAGAATTATGCAAAACAATATTAACATTGGACTTTGAGTATTTTGATATATAATTAAAAATTCATAATTTCAAGTTACATTTATTCGCTTTTCGTTGAAAACATAATTATATATCATGTATTTACATTTAATATAATATATTGTTTTATATAATAATCATATAGATTATTAACTAATTTATAAAAATGTTTTAAATATTTCATTTTTGTCCAACTGCTATTAATTATCGTATCATGAATACATATATTTCTGCTTATATTATAATTTCAAGAAATACGAAAAGTTTTTTATTTATATATTAATAAAAATAACATTAATTATATTAACTTCTAATAAAAGAATTTAATACACGTTGATTTCATCAAGACTTGTGTCAAATAATTTATTGGTTAAATGTATTAATATAATTCGATGATTTGTTTTAAAATTACTAATTATGATAAATTTATTTCCTAATTAATTATTGAAGATTGCATTTTTACATATCTCATTTACTTTATATCACTTTTCGGATTAAAGATATTTATTTTGTAAAAGTACTAAATCATTCGTAAAATTAATAAAGGTTTTTTGGGTTTTAGTTTATTTTATTTAAAATAAGTATTTTTAAAATGTTATTATTGGTTAATTTATCACTACGATTTATCAAATTGAATTCATAAGTATGTACCTCTTGCAAATGATTAAAATTAATTTATTCGTTTCATAAGTGTAAGTAGATAATAATGCATGTTTATACAGTATAAATATTCGTATAAAATTATATTCAATTTATTTTCTTTTATTAGCTCACTGAATCTCATTTTCGTATTAATAATATGATTGAAAATAAAATATAAAGTATTATTAACTCTTTTTATCAATGGAATTTTATGCAAATATTTTATTTGTTTTTAAACTATGTCATATACATAAATTATATTAATAATTAATTTCATAGATTTAAATTAATCTTTTTATTTTCCAAACATTAAATTATAAAGATATTGTATACTTTCTATAATTATAGATTATCTTAGAATTATATGTTAATCTACTGATTATTAAAAAATGAAAATTTTTGTAAAAAGTTCACACGATTGTTTTATATGCAATAAATAGCTTACAAATTAAAAATTAGAAATGCAGATCTAACTTTTAACTATCCTGTAGTTTCTTTTATTTATATAATTCGTAAGCCACATTTCATTGATAATCGAAAATTCTTAATTGAAGTATTTTTAAATTACAATATTTTGTATTTTAACATAACGAAATGTTTAATACAAATATTTCAATCTATACATTTGTTACATTCGTTGTAATACGATCTTTCGTGATCGAAAGTTTCTCTAGAACTGATTTTACTCAATGCTTGTCATCACAGCAATTAAAAATTTAGATTTTGTTTTATTAAAAATGGTTGGTATTAAATTTATTATAAAATACAATTTGTATTAAAATTATTACATTAGCATAAAAATTTCTATACTACATTAAGTTTTTAATATTTATATAAATAACTAATAATTAAATGGTTAATAATTTATAATTAAATTATTAAAACATTTTCAAACTTTAATATTAAATGTTTGATAAAAAGAGATTATATATATTAAATATACTTAATAAGTACTATATACGCTTTTTCCTAATATGCTTCTTTCTAAATGCTTAGTCAAAGGCATTGTGATTCATAATTTGCATTTGGTAAATTTATATTAGTATCAACATATCAGGTTTCTATATTATCAACGAAAGAGTGTTAGATTACCTATCTAGATATATAGTCAAAAAACTAACCTAAAATCATAGTAGTTGTTTACTATTTTTATGCACGTGTTTTAAAACCGTTTGCATTTATAACATTTATAACATTTGTACTATATAATATTTGATATTTAATATTGAACACAATGGAGGAAACAAAAATTAAAATGGAAGTAGAGGATGATTCTAAGGAGAATGTGGATGTTTCGAATGTGAAAGAAATTAGTTATGAAGAAAAATTAAATTGCGTTAATACAATAGCAAGTCCTATGGCTCCAAAAAAATTTGCGAAAAAAATTTATAAATGTATTAAAAAAGGTAAAAAGTACAGTAATTTCTAAATTATTTAAACTTTGCAAAGGATTTATTTTAAATTTACTTTTATGAACAGCATCCAAACATAAAGGTTATGTCCGGTATGGATTAAGAGATGTTCAAAAACACATTCGAAAAGGAGAAACAGGGTAAAGAGCTTTATATGTTTTTTTAAATTAATCTTAGTATACACTTTTATTAAGCATTAAGATTAAAATCACATTTTTTTAAAATGCAAATTAGGTTAAACGATACAATTATAATACAATTTAAAAATACCTAAGCAAACATTGTTTAATAAGTTTTAATAATTTAAATATGTATTTTTCTATTGAATTAAATATAAATAGTTAATAAATACCTTTATAAAAATTTAGAAAAGAATTTTCAATATTTGCTGTATATTTTTTTAGAAAATGTGCTTGATTGAAAAATATTATAAGAAACTTCAAAGAAATGTATCAAATTATCTATTAAATTTAAAAACTTATTTAAATATACATTATTATATTTCATTAAATACAATAATTTTTAATCTTTAATGATTGTTTAATGATTATTGGGATATCTAATTATAATTACTAAATTATAAAAATAATTATTTAATAAAAAAGTGATAAAATTATATAATAAAAATTACTTTTACTTTTTAAACTTATTATTCTTTGAAAGAAGTAAGAATCAGGTTCTATTGAATGACCATAATTATAAATATTCTGAATTAAAATATTTTGAAGTAACAGTTTAAACTATGTAATAAAAGTATACAATAATTATAGATATTGTATTATTGTCAAAATGAAAAGTATTACCTTTAAACTTAAAATATTGATATGGCTACTTTTATGAATATTATTTTAATAAAGGTTTACGAATATAATTATTATTAACTTTAATTTTTGAAAGTTAGTCTCATTTATAAGTGTAGATGTGAATGTATATATTGTAAAATTCATTATTTTTTTTACAGAATAGTTGTTTTTGCTGGAGATGCTTTCCCGGTAGAAATAATGTGTCATTTACCAATCGTTTGTGAAAATAAAAATATTCCATATTGTTACACACCCTCAAGACAAGATATTGGTTTTGCTCTTGGTAACAAAAAAAGCAGTTTGATGGCTTTTGTAAAAGAACACGCAGATTATCAAGAATTGTTCAACGAAGTAAAAAGCACCATGGAAACATTATCCACTCCCTTATAACTATGTTACACAATTATATATTTATTTAAGTATACATATCCGAATATATCTAATTCCTTTACATTTTCTATTAAAATTGAGACTATTGGTAGATATAATAAAATTTTTTATCATTACTGATTATAAACTTGTAAAAGTAATTTTCATAATGTGCGTTTTCAAATGTGTTTTATATTTCAAAATATTTGTTTTTTAAATTTCTTTCATCAAAATTAATAAATTTCCTAAAAATATTTATTAAAAAATGATATTTAATAATTATTATATAATCGCTTCTAGAATAAAATACACAAACTGTATATATAAAAACTACTTTAGAATTTAATATTGTAAAAATACATAAAAATTTTATGCACTAAATTTATTAATAAATTAATTTTTTGCTATATATTAATAATTTGTAAAATATATTAATTTCTTTAATACTTAATTATTATTTTATTCATTTTTATTTCGTACGAAGTTGTACCAAACTTTCATATTATAATTTTAGAATTCATTGTTTAATCAGTACGAGTATTTAACTAATACTAATTTGGAAATTCATTACCTCATTAGTGCGAAAAATTCTATCTTTCTCTATTCTAATATCTTATAATATATTATTTATTATTTAATATTATGGTTTCGTTTTATACATTTATTATACGATAAATTTTTTCGTGACCAAGGATTGAAATAAATTAAAGAAACTCCTTTGCACACATAAGTTATATATCTACAAAAAAATATAGTCAATGGATTTTGAGATTTCGTTTTCTTAGTTTTAAAGATTGTAAACCAAGTAGAAAAAATACCAATCGTAACTATTCATTTCAGAAGAACTTCTGTTATAACTTGGAAAATTTTGAATTTCATTGTAATTTAACATAATAAATAAATATTTTGCAGTATCATTTATCGAAATTTATAAAATTAAGACGATACCATTAATTTTTGTAAAAGATTTTGAATCAATCGAAGTGAGCTCTTTGAATCATCGATACAATTTTCTAATAAAATAAGTAGATTATATTGAATAGGAAACAGAATCATACTATTTTAAAAACTGCAAGTCATTACAGTACTATTAACATTTTTCAATTTTATAAACTGAATTACTGAAAGTATATTAGAATTAATTCATTACAAAATAAAAAAAATATTGTGATACAATGTAATTCAAATTTAAAGTAAAAACCTGTATTCATATTCAATATATTTTTCCGGTTTCTAACAAGACTTTTTCATAAAATCTATCTTAATAATAAACAATTCGAGAAAAAATATCTTTTATTATGTATGTAAATTTATATTAATATAAATATTTACCAATAAAAAGAATAAGAAAAATAAGTAATATATAAAAATGAATATCAGAAAAATAATGAATACATAAAAATGGATATCAGAAAAATACTTTCTCGTATTCTTTGATTATTTTTCATTTTTTAATTCTTAATAAAGAAAGACAATTTAATAACAATAGATCGTGATAATATCTACATCTAATTATCAATTGTCTTATCCCTTTAAATTATTTTATACCGTAAACACAAAGGTACATATTTTTATTAATTACAATTTAGACAAAGTCGTTAAAAATGCATTTTAAAACAACCATTGTTTTACTTTGTCAGTCGAAAATGATGAATCCTGATTTCTTATAATTTTCAATAAATTTTAATGTATTTAAAATTTCAAATTCGAGTTAAATTAGAATTTTATCACGATAAATGTATGAAAATCAATCGATAAAAGTAAATTGAAAATTTAGAAATATTTTTAATACTTGTACGCATTTCGAGTTTTCGTGTAACCATAAACTTAGCCAAGTGTTTATTCATCAAATAAAAATGCTATTCCTTAATTTCAACATCACCGATGAAAGCATCTGCTTTTCTCCAAATAGTTTACACAATACTAACCATCCAAAACTACCCACAGTTGTAGTTAATTCTCTGAACACGGTAAATTTGTTTCAACCTCCCTGGACATCCGATCTAGAGCAATTTTAAAAGTAAGGCTTGTCTTTAATCCAATACAATGCCCAATCGGTTAAATTTAATTTTTAAGATAAGACTATATTGCAATAAAATTATTAATAATGGTTATATAGATACTAGATTTATAGTTAAAAAAACTTGAGACAAGAGCTGATAAACTTTTTAAGTTTCAACCATGAACACTCGATGGTCCGATTATAAGTTAGACGGTATCACTTCAAATTCATAGTCAGCATATTTTTCCATTTCTTGCAAGCTGTTTATACTAGAATAGGCTTGTAATCTTTATTCGATGGGACATTTATTTATGGAAATTAAACATGTGTTGCGCAAAAGCAACGATATTGTTACGTTTGAAAGCGCAAGTGGTATCTATTAATAGCACAGGATGAAATAATTTTTGCTTCAAAACTTATCCTTATGAGTCAAGCAAATTAAATAAAAGCCATACTTTGCTAGATTTAAGTTACTCTCTGTAAAGTTATACATTTTATTACCCCGTTTCCAAGTCGAAGCAAATAATCAATTTGAAATAATATTCTTAATCTTACGAATAAATTTTTTGTAGATAATTTATTTCTAATCGTGCGTACATATCGATAACTTAATAAGCTAAACGCGTAAGATAATCTGTTTATTTTGCTCTTCAAATTTATATAGAATATAAAGTACAAGAGCGATGATTCTCACGATGATCAAATAACAATTTAGATTTGACTATTTTTATCGAGGTTCTTACATTTTGCTACTTAAAAAAAAGTGAGAGAACCATCGTATTTATGATTAGTTTGATACAATTGTTTATCGTCGTTCCCTTCGCCTTTGTGCTTCGAAAAACTTTGAGAAAAAATTTATTCCGCTAATTCGGTACGATTATAAAATTTCAATTAATTAATTTATCAGAAAAAAATGTAATTAATTAAAAATATCTTGGTTTATCAGACATATAATAAAAATTATATTATGAACAATTACGATTAATAAATAAGGTATAATAATAGATAACAAAAATTTTTATGAAAATTCAATAGACTCGTTTAATTTTAAACACCAGTTTTGTGTAATAAACGTAGGAAATGGTGATAACGAAGGATTAAAACCAATATCGAAGATCGACACAAAATCAGTTACTATAGTTAATAATTTTACTATTGACCAAAGCAAACTTTAAAAAATTTAAAATCATTTAATGTATAGTACACAGATATTTTAAAATTATAAATTACAGCCTATCCAAATTTTTTGATCCAAAAATAATAGATAGTTTAAATGTCACTAATTTAAAGTTCGTATACATCACTGAGTAACTATCGGATTGATTTTGTGGAACGATACGGATTATTTCAGATGTTTTATTAATTTTGTACACTATTATCGTTTACTCGTTATCGAAACGTTTTTATAAAATTTAGCTGTTTTAAAATTGTAATACATTTTTATTTTGTGTATGCAATCGGGTTAGAACAAGATGACGAGGACAGATTGACTTGGGTAAATTTTAGGTATCTAACGGTAGTTTATTATTTATTTTAATCGGTGATTTCTGTATCACAAATTTACGAGTGCAGATGCGATAATATTTTGCTCGTCATTATTATTGTATTTTTATTTGTAAGTAGATTTTATGAAATTCAAGCAACTTTGCAATTGAAACGAAAGTGTTACTTTTAAAGAAAAACAATTAAAACATCTAGAACTAATTATTATTATCATTGTCATTATCATACATTTAATAGTATTATTTCACAGTATACAATGGTTTTTAAATGTAAGATAAATGTTGGACGTCGTAAAACTTTTATGTATTATGTTTTTTCGTTAACCATATATCTGTACATTAAAATACATATAAATGATTTACCGTTAGTTTTTTGCTTATTTTTGTATAGAGAACATTAAAAAACGTAGCTATTATCGAAGATGGATCATAATTTAAAAATAATTTGAAGTATCGTGACTCTTACTTGTATCTTCAAGTATCGTTAAAATACTTTGAAGGTAAGAATTTATTATTTTAGAATATGAATCACGGTAAACGAAAATGAAAATAAAAAAATGAGATTTTTTATAACTATGTACACTTTTTTATATCATTGTATATATAATTTGGACCTTGAAACACTAGACACACCGAAACAATATTTCGAAATATCTCGTTATCAGAATTACATAGCATATAAACAAATGTACGATCCTCGGAACCTCGACTAACTCGTTATCTCAGAGTCGTAGTGCCTGGTTATTGCGATAAGAGAATATAAACGAACCCTCCGAGCAAAGCCTAACGATTCTGACTATACTTCTAGACTCGTTCAACAGGTGAAGAGTTTATCAAAGCAGTTTTCCGTAGGATTTCATAAAAAATTAACGAATGGATAAATAAATAAATCCGAGTATATATACGTGTACATCACCCGCGTATTTCCTTTTAGATTTAGTGGTTGGCGTTGGTACAACTTTTACGCGTGTAAATAAGTGTTAATTCGCGAGGCGTTTGAAATTATTATATAAGACTCTGTTAACAACAATAATTATCGCACTCCTTATTACTCCCAAGCAGTTTAAAAACTTTTTAAAGATAGCCACACAAAATAATTACATGTTTTTTTAAGCATTTATACGTTAAGATATTTAAAATTTTTCAAAATATTTACGTTAAACGTACATTTTTCTAACAACAACGATGTAAATTTTTAAAATGGACTAAAGAAAAAAAAAATTTTAAATTGTAATTTTTCTTTACGTTAGAATCGATAATTTGATCGTGAATCAAAATTTTATTGTTTTTGCGCTTTCTTACGGTATACGTCAATACGAGAATTGACAGCTAATCTATCTCAGTATTCATAATTTAATTGAGATCGATGCATTCGTTACTTTGAAAACTACGATCGATTTTCAGATTTTTTTATATTTGAAACGATCCAAAAATAGTATACATCGATATACTTTTCGTAAGATTGAACGATAAATTTTCTATATCTACATTATCTCGTATTTACCAATAGTAAAATAAGACCGTAAATAATAAGCGAATTAAAATAGATTTACGATACGAGTTCGAGGAACAAAATACGCAAATATAAAAAATACGAATATTAAAATTGAAAGCCATTATTTTCGCTTTTTATTAATCCATATTTCACGTACGCTATTTCTAAACGTTTTTAACGTTAAATTCTACGTAAAATATGTAAAATCTAAAAGCGTTATCCGACGGACAAACAAAACGCGATAAACTTTAAAACGTATTTACTTCGCGTTTGTAATTTTAACATAAAAAATATAGAACGTTTAAGGTTTAAACGAACACGCGCGTACAAAATTTTTTGAGTACGAAACAAAGCTACGACGATCGGGTCATGATCCATGTAACTTAATTGGATCCACGTATTAATTTGGAAAAATAATTACAAAGCTAAACCAAACATAAATTTATTAGATCCATCGCTATTTTTTATAATATACGTTTCGAATACTTAAAAATATGGATAACCGAAAACTAAATTAGACTTTCGAAGACGCAAGATTTCTCGAAATACCCTTCCGTTAGTTCGACCGGATACGGAGGTTGAAACAAAGTATTCCAACTCGGACACGCGAAACGAAATAAAGCAATTTAAATAACAGAACGAGTAAACAAACGTCTTCGCGTTTGTACCGTATCGAATATCGCTATCGTTATTCGATCTCGATAACGAGCTCAAGGCAAGACGCCGCGAGGGTGGAGGTCGACATCCTCGGGGTTGGAGGGGTGGTGGCAGGGGTCGAACTCCGGCTCTCGAACCAAGGAACCAAGGCCAAGGAAGGAAAACCCTCGCGCGATTTTCCCCGCGCAATCGCATAATCGCGGTCGCAAAGATTCCGATGCGAACTCCGCGGACTCGGATCGATCGCTATTCGTTTGCGCGTAAACTCGGCGGCCACGTAGGTGTGCGTGTACGTGTCACGCGTACGCGTCGCGTGCACGCGCGTGCGTGAGTACGGGATCCAGTGGAGTACGTACTTTTCGAATTTTCAAAAGCCGAGGAACGTTGCGGTCTCGTAGATGGCGCTCGGGCGGATTAACGGTCGGTCGGTCGAAGGCGGCGCGGGTATCGGCAACGCCGCGCGCACCAACGAGTGCGAGAGAGAGGGTGCGAGAGAGGGCGAGAGAGAGAGGGAGACCGACCGCCGACGGCGCTGTTTTTCTCCGGAGGTCCGCCATGTTGGCACGCGACACACATGCAGAGCGGTGCCGAAGCAGCGCGCGTACGCAAGCCTAAGGACGGGGAGAGCCTCAGCAGCGTCACCGCTCGCGGTGCCGAAATACGCGCGTAACCTCGAGGAATCGCGCGCGCTTTCCTCCTCCCTCGCGTCGAGCACCCGCAAAACGAGCGACACCCACGAATCGCGCGCCCCGAGTCCCGGAGTAGCCGGAAGGTAGCGTATGTTCCCTCCCCCCGCTCGCCCCGATCGAATAACCGACGGCGTCGCTCCTCTCGGGCGCAGCGCAAGCGGCGGCAGTATCGTTTGTTTTCCCCGTAATCGCGTCGACTAGCTGAGATCAACAATAGTGGCGCGCAGGAGCGAGCGAGGCGACCGAGGCGATCGAGGCGACCGAGGCGACCGAGGAGACCGACGAGAACGAGGCGACCGAGGCGACCGAGGAGAGCGAGGAAAGCGAGGAGAGCGCCGCGTTCATGTCGAGCGCTCGCACACCCGCAAAGTTTGACTCACGCACGCGCGCGTCCCTCCGTCTCTCTCTCTCTCCATCTGGCTTCCACTCTCCCTCCACGGAGAGCGAGCCAGTGCTGGTCGTGTGTTGGCGCGCGCGCGCGGTCGAGAAGGAAGAAAAAAAGAAGAGGAAAGAAGAGGAGTGTGTGCGCGTGCACCGATCGAGACCCCGAGAGGACGATACGGCTGGACGTGGAAGACGACGAGGGCGAGCTGCGAGTGCGAGCGGACTTGGTCTGGAAGCAAGCGGAGGGACGAGTCCGTCGAGCGTCGTCTATACGCGCGGAGGAATAGGAGGAGGAGGAGGAGGAGGACGAGGAGGAGGACGAGTCGCCGCCGACCATGGATCCGGCGAAGCTGAAGGTCGTCGAGCTTAGGGCCGAGCTGAGCAAGCGCGGCCTCGACTCCAAAGGCAACAAGCCCGTGCTCGTCGAGCGGCTCCGGCAGGCCCTCGAGGAGGAGAGGGCCGAACCCAAACCCCGTGAGTCCCCGCCGCCCCTTCCCCCATAACCTCCCGAGTCGTCCGGCGTGGCTTCGCCGAGGAGCCGCGCTGCTTTTCCCTCGCTTTTCGCGCGAGCGCCGCCGCCGGACGGAGACCATACCTCGATAAGCGTATCGATGCTCGATTCTCGATGCACCCAACACCCTGCACCCTGCACCCTGGACCCTGGACCCTGGTGAGCGGCGAGCCGCGAGCCGACGGCCACGGTCGAGACGCGTCTCCGTACCAACCCCGGGGCTCCGGCAACTCTCGCTGTGCTCGCACACCCGACAACTAAATCTGCGCGACTTAACCTAAATTCGCCGCTTCGCTACTCGTTCGCTATCTTTCCCGCGGTTCCCGACGCCGATTTTTCCGGAAGACCGAGCGCAAATTTTACCCAATTTTCACCCAATTTTCACCCAATTTTCGACTAACGACTCTGCCGGTTTGCGGGTTTGCGGGTTTGCAGTTTTGCACGTATAAAAGAACGATCGGAAAATTAAAGGTGCCCGTCGTCGTTGAATACCTTCTATAATTTTTCTGTAATGTTACGCTTTGTTTCTATTTCACGCCGTATCTTCCGTATTAGATTGTAACTTTGATTCTTGAAAGATACCGAATGCTGCTTCTCTTAAAGATGAGCCTTTTTGCCAGTTAGATTACTGTACGATCGAGGAATATTTATAGCTTTCGAAATGTTTATTCTCGTGTATCCTCTTCCATTAGATTCAAGAAAAGATATTAAGAATATTTTATCACCCTGGTCTCGAATCTATTTCTTAAGAAACTTGTCCTTGTATTCCTTCTAAAGAGTAGATCTTTACGATCGCTCGTTCGTAATATCTTCGACGTTGAGTAAAAATTTTCTGTCGTCAGATACCGAATCGACTGAAAAATTGGAACATTCGGAAAGCGAAGACGAAGGAAGCAATACGGAGTTAGCAAAGCTACCACCTAGGACACCCAGCCGATCTTCGAGGCATGCGTCGAGAGAGCCCACAACTCCGGCGAGAACTCCCACTCGGAGAAGTAGTTCTAGATCTTCTCTGAGCAGACAATCGCCCGTGAAAACCACGATAGGAGAGTGTTTCAACGAAACGGTCTCCACATTGGAACCCATAGTCGAAGAGGATAAATCATCCCTTAAGAAAGACGACGATGAACTAGTACCTAAGAACGAAGAGGGTGTTTCGCCGATACCGAAAAAAGAAGATACGTTACCGGTAGCACCCAAGAAAGAAATATCGCCGGCGGTTACACCTAAAAAAGAAAGTGTTCCGTTCGCACCTGCGACGGATACTGCACCTGCAACACCCAAGATAGAAACTGCACCATCTTTACCCGCTAAGGAAGTTACAACCTCGCCAAAAATAGAAAACATTGTTAAAAACGAGGTGATGTATCATTTTTTGTTATTTATTCTTAAAACTCTTAACTCTGCTTAAAAAAAGAAAATACTCGCTCTCTTTTATTTTATTATATTTTTTTTATATCGCATTTTAGTTTCTAACTTTGAGACGTTCGTAAGTACGTTTAACGAATTATTTACGAGTTAAAAAATCTTACAGGCACTCAAAGTGGAAACGCACGAGCAGTTGGATATTGTAAAAGAAGCAGAAAAACTTGTGCCTGACAAGTCACAAGAAATAACTAGAAGAAGCGCCGATGATATTTGTAAGATCAATGCTCAAAGTCCTGTGAAATCGCCGGCTCAGTGTCCTATCAAATCTACCACACAAAGTCCAGATAAATCTGTAACTCAAAGTCCAACCAAGTCGATAGATCAAAATCCAGTGAAACCTGCTTCTCCAAGTTTAGCTAAAGCCTCCATTCAGAGTCCGATCAAGTCCGTCGATGAGAGTCTGGACAAGCAAGTCAGAGAAAGTTCGGTAAAATCGGCTGTTCAGAGTCCAATAAAGACTACGACCGAGAGTCCAGTCAAGTCTGTTCAAAGTCCAGTCAAGACTGAGACGTCGAGTCCTGTAAAATCTATTGGTCAGAGCCCTGCTAAATTCGGAATTCAACAAAAGGTTTGATATATATTTTATCTATTGTGCATAATTATTATAATCTACAAAGTACAATGCATATTATTAATTAAATATAAATTTAATGTAAAAGCAGTTAAATTCAATAATTTATCTAATAACATTTTTTATATGTAGCAGTTTTTTAAAACCATCATAAAAATTAATTATACATAAATTAGTTCGATGCATTACAAATTTACCAATGTATTTTTAATACGATTAATACATTACAATTACTTTTTATTTTTAAACCATCATTTTATTTATTTATTGATTTGGTTTATTCATAATATTATTCACACAAAATTTTTATATTTTAAAACTGTATCTTAAAATTGTAACGGACCGAAAAAAAGGTGTCTAAACGAAGATAATAATTCATGGCATTATATAATATTGCAGATATTTTGTACAAAGATCTAAAAATATTTTAATATAATTAATAGTTTTTGTAAACGAGTTTAAATTAAAAAAAGAGATAAATATCGATATTTTTATCAATATTTTCAAATTAAATTTATTTTGAAAAAGTGTGTATAAACTATAAATAAAAATTATTTGATTATAGTCTGCGATTCCATATCGTATACAATAACTTGAAAAGTATTTGCGTTAGATTTTTTTTCAAATGTTTAATTCTACCAAATATGAAATTATAGAAAAATTTGTTTAAAGTTTGCTTTTCGTATATTTTAATAGAGTGTAAACAAAGTGTAAACAGAAGCCAAATGTTTTATATCAACTTAAAATAATAATATTTTAATTTATATTACAGAGCGAACAGAGTCCATTAAAAGATGCGGTAGAGAGCTCGAATAAGAAAAACGAAGCTGATGATTCGATGCAAGTCGATAAAAACGTCGTTAAAGAAGAGCCCATGAACAAATCCGAAGGTGCGATTAAGGCGACGGTCGACGAGTCGTCGGATCAAGTGAACGATGCTCAAAATATGGAAACAGATCAACAGGTAACAAATCATAAATCTTAAACGATCGAATCCGCATTCGAATTTTGTTTTAACGAGTTAAAATATTTTTTACGTTTCATTATTTTATCGATAGAAATTCACAATACCTTTTATTCATCAATTACATTATTTATATTATAATTAATGATTTTAAATATTTGTATACATACAGTTTTTGAAAATGAAAATAAAATACTTTAACTTTATCTTTCGTTAACCAAAATTGTTTTAATCCTAAATTACTGCTAATTTAAAATTTTATTTCTATTTTCGTACTAGGATGAAAAACATGAAAAGAATGAAAAAAATGAAAAATCAGATGAAAAATCAGAAGAGAGAAAAAGAAAAAGATCACTGAGTCCTCGAGAAGAAGCTCCACGGGTTTCTCCGCCTATCGCAAGACCCGAAAACGAACCGTTCATCGATGACAATGCCGTTCTTTTATCTTGGTGTAAGCTCTGTCAAAATATATCGTACATCATAAATGCGTAAATTTTTCGATACGCTTAAATTACAAAAACGAGTATTGAATTATCGAAATAAAGCATCGACGATAAGATTGTACTTTATTCGATGCAGTTGACAATTAAAAAACTGGCGATTAAACGTACGTTACCTATTTGTTATTAAAATAATTAAAATTATATAATATTTGATGGTTCAAATTATCGTTTTGGAACGATGGATGCCTTTTTGTTTCGTTTTTCTACGAAGCATGAACTATGAACTAATTGATTTTTCCACGATAACAGATGACTCGGATCTGAACTTGGTGATCGACACGACTCAGTACTTCTCGGCCTCGCCGATGCAAGGAGACAGCTTCAATTTCATGTGGGCCGGAGTTCGCTCCTCCTTCGGTTTTACCAAGGGCAAAATATTTTACGAAGCCCGCGTCAACTCCAGGTTCGACAACGTGGTCCCACCTCGTCCCCCCTCACCCAACAGTACTAACAGCGGCGGTGCACTTCCCGCCGAAGAGGACATACCGAGTGCTCTAAGGCTCGGATGGTCGACCCTGGGCACCTCGCTGCAACTCGGTAAGCCTTTCTCGATCGCTTCGACAAAGATTTTATCGGTGTCTCGTTCGAGACTTTCGTTCTTATCAAAATCGTTAAAATTTGTCGTTGGATTTTGCTTTATTGGCATAATATATATTTTATTGGCTATTCCCGATGTCGCGAAGTCGCGGTACTGCTTTGACGATAGGAAATTTTGCTTTTAAAAGTTTGTTATTTATTATCGACACAAAGTAAAGCTGAGATAATTTTATAATTTGACCAGGCGAGGAAAAATTATCGTATGGTTACGATAGCACGGGAAAGAAAGCGACGAACAATGAGTTTGTCGATTACGGTAAAACGTTCGCTAAAGATGACGTGGTTGGATGTTACGCTGATTTCGAAACAGACGGAAACGTTACCTTGACGTACACTGTTAATGGAGAGACACAAGGACCTGCCTTCGTTCTTAAAAAAGAGGAACTCGAGAATAAAGCATTGTTTCCGCATGTGCTGAGCAAGAATTGCTCGTTTACCGTTAATCTTGGACAAGAAGAGAACTGGAACGATAATATCTTAAATGGGTAAGTTCGTTGCATCGTCTTCGACCAACGATACAATAAACAAACAACCCTGTTTTGTCCTTTTCCTTCCGCGTGGTAATTTTGTATGTGAAAATATTCGTAACGGTACGTTATATTATTTTTAAAAGATCGCACCTTTGATATAATGGCAAAAATCAAAGAGATCGTTACGATCGAAAACAAATGTTTTTTCCATTCGGTGAAAGAGATCTTATTTTTTGATAAATTTGTAAATATAATTTTAACGTACCATCAGAAATCCTTGTTTTTACATATTTTTTGTACGATGGAAAACATGCGAATACTAAAATTTCTAAAGTTAAATTATTCGCTATCGAATTTTTTTTAATTCCAGATATATTTCCGTTGGAAAAGTTGATCTCAGTGATAGAATAGCGGGTCCCCGTAGACCCGAAAAGAGAGAAGACTGCGAGGTTATTTTATTGTGTGGATTACCATTTTCTGGAAAAACTTCATGGGCTAGAAAACACGTGTCCGAAAATCCAGAAAAATATTACAGTGTATTAGGAATACAGAATCTTATTGAAAAAATGACCGTAAGTACGAATGTGTTTCTTTAAAAGTTTAATGTTCGAGTTATCGGTGTGTGCTATAGAAAGAAAAATCCAATTTGCATTACAAGATATATTTAAATTCGATGTTGGTTTTAAGGTTGACGGTGCACCAATAAAAGATAGCTACAAAGGACGTTGGGACACCTTCATTGAAAAATGTTCGCGAGCCCTTATGAAATTACTTGACTCCGCACCATCGAGGAGACGAAATTATATTTTAGATGAAGTAAGTTCGAATATGAAATTTTTAAGTAATTTCGTTCGCGTACTCGATTGTAGCCACGCGTACAATTATCAAATCTACGAATTTTCAGCAAGTAAATGTATATGGATCGACACAAAAACGTAAAACGAGAAACTTTTACGGATTTCATCGAAAGGCTGTAGTTTTAGTTCCAAAAGACGAAGAATTTGAAGCCCGGATCGCCAAACGTAAAAAGGAACCGGATGGCGAAGAGATTAGAGAATCTTCTATTTTAGACTTAAAAGGTTGGTATATATTTTATTTTACGATAAATTTATCGAGTTGGACTTGTATAAAAAATATTGACTTTTCTCTCTCGATATTTTCAACTATTAACAATTAACAATTCACTCTTTAAAGCTCAACTCGTTTAATAATTGTATAGCCAGAAAGTAATTCGGTACCTAACGACAACTACATTTTTACAGCAAACTTTAATGTACCGACCGTAGGGGACTCGTTCGAAGAAGTTATATGGGGAGAACTCGCTGAAAAAGAGGGTAAAAAGTTGATCGAAACTTACAACACGGACGGTAAAAGTGCTGGTTATGGACAAAGCTTACAGCAACCAAACAAACGATCTCGTTTCGATAACGGACAAAAGGATCGCAATAACCGGGACAACAGAGGGCACCGCAGATCTGGCTGTAAATAATCGAACACTTTTATAAGCGAGCGAACGTAGATTTTGATTCATTTCATTCGACGGTGATTAAAAAACGCACCCTTCCCTTTTAGATAACGACAGAAGAAACAGCGGCCTCTGGCGCGGCGGTGGTAGCGGTGGCGGCAGCGGGGGCGGCAACAGCGGAAGCTGGAGAAACACCGGTCGGATGCGCGGCGGGCCTATGAGACACGGCGCGGCTTACGAAATCCCGGGCATCTGGCGAGGTCGAGGCGGAGCGCCGTCGCCGAGGAGCGGAGTCACCGACAGACGCCAAGGCAACGATCGCAACTGGCCCGCGGGTGCGCATCGCCCCGGAGGATGGAACGCGATGGGGTAAGCGAATCCTTTCTTTTTTTTTCTTTTCTTTTCTTTTCTATTTGTAGAGAAATATCAGCCCGGGACGAACGAGTCGTTTACCGAAACGCTTGGGTAAAGTTTCTTGGTTGTTTTGTCGGTGAAGAACGAAGGAGCGAGTTTGCTTGAGATGCGGTAAGCGAAAAGGCTGAGAAATGGTGAACTTTGCAGGTACCAAGGAAGCCAGCACGGTAGCTCGGGGGTGTGGAACAACCAGAGTTGGCAGAGCCAGTCTCAGGGTTCCTGGAGCGGACAGCGGGGACTTCCGAGCTCCTGGAGCCAGCAGCAGCAGGCTTGGTGTAGCGGCGGCGGCACCGGGAACAGCTGGAAGGGCTACGTACAGTCGTCTGGGGGCGGGTACGGGGGTCAGCAGAGCAGTGGTAGCGGCGGCGGAGGCGGAGGTGGTGGAGGTGGTGGAGGTGGCGGTGGCGGCGGTGGCGGTGGCTACGGCAACGACTGGAACTACGGTTCGCAGTATTACAACAGTGCAACGCAGTATTGGGGCGGCAGCGGCCAGCAACAACAGCAAAGCGGGGGTCAGATGCAGACGACGGGCGGGTCCGGGGGTGGAAGCGGTAGCGGTAGCGGCGGGGGCGGTGGCGGCGGCAGCAGCAGCAGCGGCGGCGGCGGCGGCGGCCAGTTAGCCAGCAAGAAATAATCCACTGCGGGGAGGAGACGCGGGAGAGGTTGAGCCTTGCGAGGTCCGATGACAAAAAGTAAGGTATATTCATCGCACGTACCACCCGATAAAAAACGAAACGCTCCTCTTCCCATCGCGTCCTTAGAGTGGTGGGGGTAGGGGGTCGGAGTCGGAGTCGGGGTCAGGGTCTTGGCTCCCCCGAGCCTTCCGAGGGCGGCCTCGCTTCGCGGAGATACCGAAAACGTCCTCCCTCGCGAGGACGGGAGTTCCGGGACGACGTAACCGGGGAGGCAGCGATGGAGGCGCGCGTGGCCTTGGCGGCGTCTCGAGGACGGGCGATCGGATCGATTCGACGTCGAGAGATACGAGCGGTCCGAGTTTTCTTCCCGGGAAGTTCGAGAACGTAAAGGTGCGCGGTGCCATCATCCAAGAACGCGAAACGCACGCTTTCTATACACGTGCATACATACATTCGTACGTACATCCGTACATACATAAACACATGCATACATACACACACGATGTAGAATTGTAATTTTTGTTCATGCGTCGATTTATATTTGCTTTATACAGACTTACGATGTTTCGATTTGTAACAGCACTCTCGATATAAAAAGTAAAAACAACGGCAAAAAATGATAAGAAAACAAAGGGAAAGGATCGAGAACGGATATTTTTTTCGATCGATTTGAAACGGTCCATAACTGTTTTTCGTAAAGCTCGATTTTTATTATCGATAACGCATATTGCAAAAGAAAGATGCGTTCGGGTCGTGCTGGAGCGTTGGAGTTGTACTACCGCTGACTGGACGAATAAGAGAAAAGTTTTCAGTGTTTGAAATTGTAAAAAAAAAGATTTGAATTATTTAACAATAAATTTTATACTTTAAAAAACATGTAAATACTTGTTTTCTCATTATTTTTCCCGTGAGTTTCAATTGATTGAACATTTTTTAAAACATCAAAATTAACCGTAATTGGTATTTATTTATTTATTGTTTTTTTTTTTCTTTTTTTACAAGACTTATTTTCAACCCGAATACTCTGAATTCTTTGTTCACGAGGTGAATTACTATTCCAGTATATTATGTATTATTTTTGTATACGATAAATATTATTTTCTTGTATTTGTTTATTAGCTACGCTTACACTATTGAAAATTAAAAAAAAAAAAATTTCTGTTCTTGTAGGAATGCATGTTGGCATGTATACAATGTTGCAACTTCGATAGTCGTCGCACTCGAATTGAATTGTTGAAAAGCTGGACAAAAGTTAATTTTTTTTTTACTTCTTTTTTATCTAGTTCTTCAATACTTCATTTGATTTATAATAAGGTTAATTAAATATTATTACTGAAGACGTAAATGGCTTTTGTAAATTAGACCAAATTTTAGGCAAAAATTCACGATTTTCACAAAACAAACATCTATTGTAAAATTTTATAGAAATATAACAATTGAACATATCTGTTTATTGAGTATTCAATAAAATGTTGTAAATTTTTATGACCAAATAATGAATATACTTTATAAAATAAATGTAGTAATATTGTTATAATATTACGCAGTAAAAAACAATTCTATGATCTGTTTCTTTTTTTGCCTGTAATATGTGTAGGTACGCTTCTATTGAATCAAAAGATGTGTGCCTAATTCTCCTTTAACGATCGAAATGCGTCCGTTTGAATCTTTGTTTTTGTTACAAATTAAATTTATAGTACAACAACTGTAATAATACAACTTATCAAAAATAACGAGTATTCAATTTTATGATAGGTAACAAATAGATAAAACACTTAATTATGTACGAAAATATAATGTTGATTCTCGTGAAAAATTTCACATTATAAATATAAATATATTTAACGTTCAATACCTAACGTAAAGAAAAATTATGAAATTTAAGCAAATATTCCTTTTAATTTGAAAAAATAATATTCGACGTATCCATTATTTTGATTACAAAAGTAAAAAGTTTTTATTCAATTTTAACAATAAATATTTTTTGTAACTTGTAACGGTTTACCTATTCGTAAATAAAATTCTTGTAATTTTAAAGAAAAAATTTAGCGTTTACACACGTGTAATATTATAAATTAGATATTAAGCTTAGTAAAATATCTTACATTTTTAAAGCTATTTTAAGATTATAATTTTATGGTAATTTGTAAATAATTGTTTTTTATTTATTAACGTAAGACTGTTTAAAGTTTTAATTATCAGTTGCAAGCTTTGATAAATCTTTTGACAATAAATTCTTACGTTAAATAACATAATTTAAATTAAATACGTATTTTATAAATTATTTTAGATTTTGAAATATAACTAATTGTTATTATTAAAAATAAATTGTAATTTCAACGTATAATTGTAATAGTGGATTATATGTGCTAGATAAAAATATTTTGACTAAAATATAAAATTTTATAATAATTTATTTACAGTTGGTCTGTTTTTAATTATTAAAATAATTATTTTTTAATTTTTCATTTAAATATATACGATATTTTAATTTTATTATACTAATTGTTACAAATCTTACTGTTAAGGACTTCGATACTTACCTCATCGATTAAAAAATAATTTCTCTTAAGTCTAGTTTAATATTATCATTTATTTTACTTTTATTTCGATAGATAAAGATTTTTTACCAACTAGTTTTCTAATTTTTGTATTTTTTCTATTATGTATAAATAGTCAGATTATTTTAATTTATATAATTATCTTATCGATATCAACGAAAATGCAATTGTGTACTATTATTATGTAACGATTCATAAGAATTTTGAAATTTATCAACAAAATAAAAGTATGCATTTTATTAATTAAAGCTTTTTTCTAATTATTTTACGTATTTTTAATTTTTTTTACTCGTATCAATGACCAACACGAATTTATATTGATTGCTCGAAACTTTTTTTCTGAAATCGTATTTTAAGTATATTTATTTATCGAATAAAAGAAAAAAAAATTTTGATCTACTTCGCTAAAAGTTGATAAACTATTTTCTAATAATTTGTATTCTAACTTACTATTTTTTAATTAACTGCACCGTAGTTATGGTATTTCTCGCTTTTCCGTAGTTCGTGTATTCTTTCAAAAAAATCTTTCTTTTATAAGTACCTCTTCGTAAAATTCAAGTACTGCCTTGAATCATTCGATTACTTTTCAACTCTAACAAAAATGTAAAAAAAATATAATTAAATGTTAAAAAAAAACTCACGGTAATATTTTATTTAATACTAATTTTTATAAAAATTAAGTTAGTAATTAATCAAATTACCGTATTTACCTGATTTTATTAAATTGGACTTCGGAACCGTTCGCGATCAAATTGAAAAAATTTAAAACCAATTCTTCAAAAACATTCTTCTATCGCATCGAGGTAGATTCAAATTATTTTAATTTTAAATTTTTTCAACGTCTTTTTTATATATCATGATTTTCATGTTTTTAAAAATATTTTATAAATAACAAAGTTGAGCTCGTTCGTATTTTTAAATCTACAAAACAGGCGAACGGATAAAAGTAAACGTTCGTTCGAATATGAATTTTAAAATTTACAACGTTTACGCGATAAGTAATATTTTCGTTTGAAATAATCACAGTAGAATTTCGCAATTGTTCTTTCCAAAAATATGAATTATGAGAACTTTTAGCAGTTATCGCTCGATAAAATAATTATAATATCGTTTTCAAAATTAAATAAAAGATCGAAAGAAATGCGTTCGGAGCATTCAAAAAAATTTGCGTACGTTGCATCAAAGGTAACTTTTTAACAACAATTTTTTTAAGTATCGTAAAAACAATTGAAAAGCGGGTAGATATATTTCATAAACACGTATTACGTTGTTCCATGTTCTCTGTGCCCGGATGATTCTATTTATAATTTTACTCGATCTTAAAATAGTGCCGCAAGGTTAGCCACTAGACGTGAATAATAATTTCATATTACACTCGCGGTGTAAATTTCGACAAATAGTCGTTTTTGAACCTATGATTTTTTTGTTCGAGCGTATCGTTGCGTGCGAACTTGTATACGCGAGTTAATGGGGTCGGAAAATACGCAAATGCGCGAGAGAGAGAGAGAGTGTGTGTGTGTGTGTTATGCGTGAGATGCGTGAGATGCGTGTGTTAGCTGCGGGTGACATAAGTCTTCTTCGTGAGAACGTAATAACAGGGGTTGTTATAGGTGGTCGAGTGGAAAAAGAAAGGGAGTCTTTCAAAGGTTCAAAAGCAACCCTTCGTAATACGTATCGAACGGTGTCCGTCTAATACCGCAATGATCGACAGCGAGATAAAACTTCTTTGATATTACGTATATTTTTAGTATCTCGAGAAAATTTAACGAATAAATGGATTTTATTCGTTGAACATGGTTGGAATTTTTTTTTTACAACGCTAACTGTATAATTGATGATTTTTTATAAAAGAATGTTCGCGACGAATACAACGATGATAATTCGTTGAACAATTTTTCATTTCGATCAGCGATTTGTATTATGCAAACGATGGAACAATAACAATTTAACGTTTATTATTATAAAAACGTTGAATAAAACATCGTGTAATAGTTTTCTTCGTTGAATCAAAGATCGATGGAATAAAGATACTTTTACGAGAAAAGTGGTAATATATTCGATAAATGTCGCGTAAAATAAAATAAATTTCAACCAAAACATGACTCGAAATGCATTTCGGTGTAAAAAATAATGGACAATATCTTTTATCGTTATATTTACAAATTGAAATCGATATATCTTGTACGACTCGCATCGTATTTAATTATCGATGAATTTTCACATATAAAATTAACTAAAATCGTAGCTTTGAATAACATTGTAAAATAAGATTTTCATAAACTTGCAAATTTAACGCGTAAAGACAAAGTTCGTAAAAAAAAGAAAATACATACTTTGCGTAATTTTGTCGAAGAGGGATAGAAAAATTAGAATCAACGCTCGAAATACGTCGTCGAGGCTTTTGAATTTGACGAAGGAGAATCGTTACGATCGTAAATCGGGTAACGGGCATCGGGTGTCCGATTCCTCGGGGTGACGCGGATCGAAGCTCGAGGCTCGTAAACGTTACAACTATCCGTACCAATGTAAAGCAGAAAAAGAATTTGGATCGCGAGCGGAAAAAGTTGCCGAAAATAGGAAAGTAGCCGCGACGAAATATTTAAATTTACACGATGTTTTACAGGTGAGGAGGAGGACATCGAGTAGCGGAGGGTAAGGCGATCGACAGGACAATTTCCGGCCGTCGCGTGGCTGCCCTGCAAACCCAAGCGCCGCTACGCAACGAGACCGCAACAACGGCAACAACGGCAACAACGGCATCGGCGGCATCGGCGGCATCAGCGGCTTCAACGGCATCAAACACATCAACCGGATCAACCGGATCAACGGCTTTTTACCGCTGCTCGTGCTCCGATAAGGATTCATCGCGTATCGCGCCGAGGATCTATCTCCGATTTTCCGCGCGGAGTCGGCGAACGCCTTTTCGTACCCCTCGGTAATCCTCGAATAACCGAGGCTTAGGTTTAATGGAAGAGAGAGAGAGAGAGAGAGAGAAGGGAGAATATAAAAACGTTAGAAATTTGGATTATACGCATGTATGAATAATGGCGCACTCGCTCATCCACCCTTACGCAACACACACGCGCGCGCACACATATATAAACAACAATCACGATTTTTATTGTATAGTAAGTAAGTGAATTTTGATATAATTCTTAGGGATTAAGAAAGAGAAAGGGGAGAATGCGTGCCTGCGTGTGTGCGTCGACACCTTTGCAACCGATGATAAAGTAGAATTTTTCTTTTGTATCGAGTACTAAGTAGAGGAAAACATTATTTTACGATAAGAGATCGGTTCGACGAACGCCGACAACTTTTACATATGCTTGATTACGCGCGCGTATGTATGTATGTATGTATTCCGACCGATTCTAGGTCAAACGAGCGAGTCAATTTCAAACTTACAACATTTTTAGATTGTAATCCCTGTTCACAGCGCAAACTGTATATAAATTTTTACGATCGTTTCAGTTTATAATTATGATCAAAATCGATTTTTAATTATCGTCACTTGCTTTCGCGCCGATTCGCTACTCTTAAGTCAAATAGTTCGTAAACGAAAAAACAGATTTACCAAATTGAGCCTTGCAACTTTTCGCGTACGTAATCGAATTCGGTAATAACGGAAGTTCGTCCGCTCCGGATATCGTTTGATTTTCGTACATTTTCCCCGAAACCCGATGAAAACGATCGCGTTCGATCCCTCGGTCGGTCGATATCACTTGATCGATAATCACTTGGAGATATTTTCTCGCGGAGTTCGCAACCTTTCGAACGCATCGCTCCGAGAAAACTGGGTACAGATATTTTATAAAAACCCAATAAAAACCCAATAAAAACCCATCCCCGAGTCGGAGGTGTAAAAAAAGGATCGTTGCCTCGAAGTTTCACGAGGTACCCAACTCGAAACTAATATATTTCTCTAACGTACCTGTACACCGTACGCGAGTGCATCGACGTTGCATCGGCGTCGCGTCGACGTTAAATTGTATTTACGAGCGGGCGATACGCGTATCCGAGATAAGCCTCGAGGCGGGACGGCGAGACGAGACTTTCCATGGACGGAGAAAGAGGGAAAAGAGGGAATCGAGGACGAAATGAAATATTTCACTTGCGCGCGCAACGCGACAGGCACACGGATTACAAACGTTCGATAACGATAAAACGCATCGAAGATTACAACAGGCATTGGCACTGCGGAACTTTGTGTAAATATGTAAAAATTTATGCTAACCTTTCGATTTCTCGATTCGAAGACAGGATCGCATCGACGGACATTGCAAAACCGAGTTACAACTTTACAGCGAACTTGGGTTCACTGGAAAACGGTCAAATTAATTTCCCATTAGTTTCCCATTAGTTTCCCTGCCCTTTTTTCCGGATACATTCGCGAGCTTACGATTCTCGGTTCGTAACGAAGCGACGAATTATCGCTTCGATGGTAGTCGATGGTAGTCGTACTTGGCGATCACCAACTTTACCTTCGTAGACAGATATTTCTGTAATTTCTTTTTCTTCTTGCTTTGCTTTGTCATCGTGCGATCAATCCGTTATTTACTTTCGTAATAATTTAGGGACGAACGATTGGTACGATCCCATATCGCTAGATTTATTTAATACCTACGAAAATGTATTCTTTTTTTATTAAGTTTCAATGTATCGGTTACCTTTAAAACATGTTCTTGTTTTTAATTCGATTAATAAATTTTTTTTCTTTCGCATCGTTTCTTTCTCACTTTATTTTCGTGAAATCGAAGGCGAAAGTAACGCGTTGATACGTATATATGCACGATACGATATCTACGTAGTAAAAGTTATTCGCTCTGTACCAATAAAGTAAATTTGTAACGTTGATCGATTGAAAAAGAATAGCGTAATACCCTGGGAATAAGTTGACTTTCACTCGAGACAATCTTGAATATATATATGTATTCGCGTACGAGATTCGATCGTATCAATTTTGGTTTTCCTCGGTTTAACTCGGTATTTTGTACAGCGCGGAAAAACGCAGGTTCCTCGTTCACTGTGCGCACCGATGAATAAACGAACGAAAAAAAAATTGAACGTTACACGAACGAAATGAAATATGTATGTACCTTTGAGCGGAGCGAAGTCGTTCGATTCCCAAGGAGAGTATCGACGAAAGGTGATCTTTAAAAAAAAGTTAGGACGTAAGGCACAGTGTTTGAAGGATATATAAAAACGTCGACTATTTTTTAAGAAATAACCAGAAAATTTATTTAAATTAGGAATACAGCACACATTACTACCACAACGTTACCACGTTTGGAAGTTATTTCAAACGACATATATTATAGAAATATAAATTTCACTGTAGGAGTGTCATCACAATCGCCGTGATTAGCCAGTTTTATACGTGCGCCGATGGTATATTATAAAAAAAGAAAAACAACGTAAAAAAAAAGTAGTGTTTAGGGTACTTTTAAAATTTCATTTCTTTCATTCGTTGATAAAAATATACAAAAATTCATTCTTGAAAAAGTTTCGATGCTTTTTTTTCTTAAAATATCCTTCGAATAATTTGGCGAGGGTAATTTTATTCTGCTCGAGTAAAATATTCTTCGTTAAAAATCTCAAAAAATAATGAAAAAAATTTCTTCTACCGTTCGCGTAAATAGTTGGATCCTTTACGGAAAAAAAATAAATTTTTGAATATGTAATAAAAATTAATTGAACCGAAGGACGTATGTACCAAACGATTAAAATTTATAAAGTTGGCAGTTGATTATTGTATCAATTTATAATTCAAATATTTACTATCCGATTTACTCAAATTTTTAATGTTAACAATAATTATAATTTTTATAACTAACTTCTTGTTTATCAATAAATTTTAACAAATGGAAAAGTATTTATCAGTTATTATTACAAATCGTTATCGTCGACTATTCAATGCTTGCAGCTAATTACAAAACTTCCGAAAACTGAGCAAATAGACATATTAAAAATTTCTCTGCGTTATCGTCAATATTCATTATACATCGCGAATTTACCATTAAAATTTTTCCGTAACAGAAGAAGGTAACAGCGTTAAAGGGCGGATACTTTGTTTCTGTGTTATAAGCACGCGGCATTAAAAGGAATCATACAAAAGCATTATCGCATTTTCGCGCACAACCCGCGCACAACCCGCGCACAACCCGCGCACAACCCGCGCACACACACCCACGTACGTACGTCATCCATACAAAATACATACATCTATGTAAAGCTACACAGGCTCTGTCCAATGTAAGAAAGCGCGAGACTATTTCGTTGTTATGCTTTAAAAAAACATACTACGCAAGGAATATTTTACGGGGTCTGAAAACATGTTTTCTATCGGAAGTAAGATTTGCTTTGTACAAAGGTTGCTTGTAAATAGCACAAAAGCTTTTTTGAAGTTGTTCGATTGCTTCTCGTCTCTGTGGAATAGTCTAAGCGCGACAGTGATAACTATTTTTGTTTTCTACTTTCAAACTGTTTCGACAGAGTTGGACATTTAACGCATTACGCTGTATTTCTTTCAGATTTTAGTTGTTTAACACTGATTTTGTAGTGCATGTAGCTTCATTTTTGAAATAATCAATTACAAAAATAGTTACTGTTGTATGAATATAACGTGAAAATCCTTAAGCATAAAAGTAGTTTTTAAATTATATTTCAAACTCACTTACATTAAAACCTTTGCTTTCGCGATTTTCTTCTACCGATACAAAGTAATTATTTTCGATACAATTTCAAAAATATTACTATTAAAAAGAAAAAAACTAAATCTATAAAAGACTTGAAATAAATAAAATATATTATTTTTATGAAGATAAAAATAGCTTAAAACTAATTTTTAAGATGCCTGACTCTGTAAAGGACATTTTCGTTTACTCAAGGCTCTACGTTGGATGAATTTAGTGTCTCGCTTTGACTTTACGCTTTTCGTAAAGTACTTTCGTACTTTTCGTATAAATCTTAACGAATTATAAAGTTGACATGAAAAATTGTCATACAACCGGAAAGTTACACCGATCTGATTTAATTACAAAAGTAATGGACTCGATATATTAAAATTAAAATAAAATAAAATAAAAAACAGCCGCCAGTTAATTTACTTGTTTTAAGTGTCTATGCCCTACTTTATTAATTACACCAGGGTTATGAAAAATATAATACTAAATGTTGCGCGACATTTTAAGCGTGACTTCTCGCGAGCGCACTTTTATAATTTGTACAATCGACTATTCTGGTCTTAACAATGATTATTAACCTGATAAAAATAAAAATAATTTACAAGTAACTCTGTACAAATGTATTTTTTCGATATACATTAAATAACATACGTCGTACGAAACAAAAAAAGTCCACTGGCCTCTTAAAAGATTATCCGAGGTCTTTTTTTCTTTCGTCTCGAGAATTTTTTTTTTAAATTAGCTTATAAAATCTTTGCGATTCTCTAAATGTCTACGCCGTGCACACGCCTCGATTGTGTATATATCTTTTTACAATCATCGGATCATTTTGAATTATCCGATGGAATAATAATTACAAGTCGGCATTTGAGCCAAATATTTAATTTCTGCCACGTTTAATGCAATCGATGGATTCGATCCACGAATGATAAGTAGTCTCGTTTTTTTTCTTTACTTCTTATTACGTCTCTTGGATTGTCTAAACTACGCGCAAAGTTTATTTCCTTGCATGAAATGTGTTTGTTGCATTAATCATTTTTTGTTAAATGACATAAATTATGAGCTTCAGAGATTATTTGTATTAATCACAGTTGTTTAAGATAAGTTGACATTGACGTTCACTTTTTTATTTATCTGAGTCGTCATTTATGCATTTAAATAACCTGGAAAATAATAATCATATTTTACTCGGATATTAAGCAAAGATATAGATTACAATTTTACTAAATGGCGTTCGAATAAATTGTAAACATTATTTATTAAAAGTAAAATATTTTGTATCGACTAAATTCCGTTTAACGTAATGTAAATGCTCGTCTAAAAATATTAAAAAATTGAGTTTAATTATTGTCGTAAAATTTTTTAATATATCATTAAAATATATAGAAAATCGTGAAACTGTCTATTAATTTCACAGGTTTTCGACACTAAAATTTTAAACAAAATCATGAAAATCTAATAACGCGGTAGATTTCTCGTTACTACGCCTTTAAAATTATAATTAAAATGAATTTATTTTTCGTTCTTACCCAATATCACGGATTCAATATACCCGGTCTTTTTCTATTTCTTCTGTTTCGTTCCAAAAGATTCGACACGTCCAGTGGTTCGCTTTTATTTGGCATTCTGTCTAATAAATTCAGCAAAATGCTATTCAGTCTCTTTTTCTTATCTTCTCTCTGAAGAAATACGGAATGGTTCTATATATTTTATCGTAGGTCAAAAGCAATAACAATAATTTTAATTATTTGCGTTACTCGAAAAATGAAGTGGTTATTTAAAAATATTATTACCTGAACAAAGTTAATATGAGTAGTTATGGATGCATTTTCCACGAGCCGCCTTCGTCCTCTAGGTTTGTGTGGTTGCTCCTTATTATTCATCTTAATATTCTCTCGAAATTCCGTTTTATTTCCACTCTGCTCGATTTCCGTACAACTCTTCTTTTTCTCTTTCGCAGCTTTTCCACCCGCTTGAATGCCATCGAGGCTATGAGGCTGTAAAATTGTTGATAAATAAACAAATTACAACAAACGCAAATAAACGAAGTACTCGCGGTATTCAAAGGTCATGGCTCGATCATTTTACAGTTTATTCAAGCAGCAATGCGAATTTACATCTTTCGTCGAAGAGGTACGTCGATACCAAGTACTCACCAAGTAAGTGCGATAATGCTTTATGCGTTGTGGATACGTTTCGAACGCATAGGGTTTCGTGCAGACTTGATGTCGCGATCTGGCGACTTTGGTGAATAGTCTGGCCGCGCGGTCGACGCGATACTCGCACACGTAAATGTGCTCCGGGGTTGAATAGACTGGTCGACCTGAAATCAATCGTGCCCTTTTTCTAAACTCGATGCGTACAGAATGAGTATCAGCATTGTTAAAAAGAAAAGAAGATTCCTCGAGTTTCGTCGTTGTAAATCATCGAAGGTGAGACACAAAGAAATAAAATCCAAGTTTACTGAATTTTATTGCAACAACGAGAGGCCAACTTTACAAAGTATCTTCTTTTCTAAAGAACGAAACATGTCGATATCGAACGAACCGATATCGCGCGAGTGTACGACGCGCGTTCGAAATTCAGGAGAAAGTACCTTTGCAGAACGTGTGTGGATCCAGGACCCAACAGCGGCCGGCTATCAGTTCGCAGGGAACCGCTTCGTACAACGGAGCGCATACGACCTCGTTCTCGTAGAACTTGCGAGTTGGTTCGTGATAAGTCTCGTGCGGTCGCAGATAATGATGACCGAACACGAATCTTTCTCCGCTGAAAAAAAGACGATCGTTAAAATCGTAGGAAAATCGTAGGACAATCGTAGGAAAATCGTAGGACAATCGTAGGACAATCGTAGGACAATCGTAGGACAATCGTAGGACAATCGTAGGACAACCGTAACGAAAGTCGATAATCCAATAATAGTGGTTGAAAACCCTACCTCTCGTTTTTCCAAAGCCTTTCGATTCTGAATATATCCATTTGTTCGTAATCCGGCTTCAGTATGGTTTTATAGGTGTGCTTCTCCGGAGTATCCCTCAAGACGTAAACGGTGTCACCGGTCCTCAGCTGCAGATCACCTCGCATCAGCGTCACGTAATACTTTTTTCCTTCCTCTTCCTCTTCAGCCTCCAAGGGTATCTCGTAATCGACGTCGCGGGGTTGGCATCTCTCGCAAAGGTACGAGTCCGCGCTCGTGTCCGCCTTCACGCAGTCGCAATGTTGCCAGACGAGGCAACGCTCGCACTGGATCATGAGACCCTCGTCCCTGAAAACGGCAATGGTGGATTAGTTGGATAGATCTTTTTTGTTTTCACTACTATTATTTCACTCCGTGGAAAACCAGTGAACAGTGAAATTAACGTTCGCGTCAACAACAAGCAAAGAGTCGTTATCGGTGGCACGTACCGGTGTAATCCGCAGATGCAACGAATGACGTCCTCCTCGCCAGCGGTGGATCCCCTCGGAGGGAGAAAAGCTTGGGAGGGTGGCAACCCCGTCGCCTCCGTGATGGGAATGACGAAGTCGGCTTTCCTTCCCAGGTAGAGTTTCCTCAGCCTCGCGGCCGAGATACCGATCTCCGAGGTGCGGCCGAAGAACCTCACGTTGTTGTCGAACATGCGGATGACGTCCTGGTCGAACTGCTCCGCTGTTTTGTACTGGCCGTTCTCGATGCTTTGGTCGATCGCCGTGAGATCGATCGGATCCTGCACCTTCTCGTAATACTCGGGTATTTTGCGCTTCGCCGGGAGAGTAACGAAAGGTGTGCACAGCAGCGCCTCGTTCTCGTCCTTCGCGCTCGTTATCACGGTGTACAAGTCCTTGAGAACCTGGGGAGTGGGAAGCGTTAGCGCGAGCGAAAGAACGAAGATCGCAACGAGGATGAAAACGACGAGAAATCCTCTTACCTTGGCTAATTTAGCAGTCTTGTTAACTTCGGGATCGTCTTGCGCCTGCGCAAGTCTCCTGGTTCTCACCGTCCGCGATCCCGTGTTGGTGAGCGCCGTCAAATGCGTGAAGAACACCTCCGCGTTGGCTTTCAAATCCCCGGAATTTTTCTCCTTGGTGGCTTGTACTCCCACTCCCGTGAAACTGCCAACCTTGACTATACCCTTGGTCTGAAACGTAACAAAAAACGGGGTATACGCGCGCGTCGACGACAGTTACCACCGCGGACGATAGTATGGATGGTTTGCTTTCCTTACCTGCGAGTTGACCAGAACGATCGGTTGCTTGGACTTGCGGATCTTCTCGATGTTCCGCACGAGGAAACAGCGATGCTCGAGGACGAAGCAGCGCTGCTGGTGCGACATGGGCTTGATCACTGGTGCGGGCAACAAATTGCCGTCGGGGCCGACCTTGCGCGTCTTGCAGAGTCCGCTCTTGCGACTGCTCGAGGACGGCAGGCTCGACCGGGGCAGTGCTTGAACCGCGTTGTTGTTGGTCTTGCGCGAGTTTTTCCGAGGACGACCTACGGAGCGACGCTCGTTTATGGTACTTAAGTAACTACCGCTCACTACTATCGACTGATTCGCCGGCATCGATGGTCTGGCGACTCGTTGACTCTTGCCTCCTGATCCAAGCAAAAATCATTTATGAAAGGATATCTTTCGATCTGCCGAGAAAACTGAAAATCGGCGATCGCCCGCGCGAATTTTCCTTTCGAATGTCAACGATTCGAAATCGCGAACGAAATCGACTCTTATATCGCGCGATTGGATTTGATTATTGGAGGGTAACGATGCAAAGCTTATCGAGGACAAGACCTTATCGAGCCACGATTTCGACGTTAGAAGAGGTAGATAGGAACTCACCTATGACGCCGCGACACGCGTCGCTCCCGCACCTGCACTCCTGCCCCTCGGACGGATTGAACAAGGCGAAGTTGTAGTCGTAGGTAAGCTCCTCGCCGGCTTCGATGTCCCTCGACGCGAACAGCGCCATCCGCGGCAACCCGTGGACACTCCACTTCTGCATCTCGCAGTTGGGCTCGCAGGAGTGATTGACGAAGCGACCGTCGCCTCCCATCCTGTGCCCGTCGATGACCAGCCCGCCGTCCAGATGGAGGCAGTAGTGGTGCGTGTCGTTGGCGTAGCGCGTCGCCATCCGCGTCTTGAACTCCCGCTCCGAGACGACCTCGCCGACGTACTCGAGGATGAAGTTGCCCGCTGTAGGGGTCGAAACGTTTTTCGTTACTTACACTCCTTACTCTCGCTTCGGTATTTCGTTTCCGAGTAGGAAAAAGGCAAACCTACTTTTGATGGACTGATGCGTGCGGACCCCCCAGCCCTTGGATTCGGTCATGAACCGTTGAAGCCCGGGTGACCAATCGTGCTTCTGGATCTTCTGGTTCTTGCATCGCTCACCGCACGGACAAAGTTGGGGCGAGCATTCGCTGAAAACCATCCGGTTTATGCAGTCGTCGCCGCAGCCGGACTCTGGTTTGCACTCGCAAGCCTGAGCCTCGTACAGCATCGTTGGCTTCACGTCGTAATACACGTTCGACCGAATTTTCCTGTAACAACGAGACGATTCGTTCGTTAGAATCGGTTATCCGCGATCGCTTTGCTTTCGTTGAACGTTCGAACGAGCCAAGGGAAAAAGTTCCTTTTACGTCCGAGACTATTCGAATGCGTAGCGAAATTAAACAACCGGCTTTAACGTCGTAATAAAGAGAAATTAGAATTTACGATCGAATTCGTAATTGTTAAGGTAAAAAGCTAACCATCGATGTTTTTTTTATTAATTTACAAAAATATTTCCAATTCATAAATAACATCGCCCCGAGTTAAAGGTAGGCGATACCCGTTTGAAAAAATATCGAGCTATTGTTGTTGCAACGATCGATTTCCCCGACATCTTACGTTAATTTCATAGATATCTGTACGAGATTTCGGCTTACGGATAATTCGATAAAAAAGTTTTTACTGTCAACCGAATTTGATTAAAAATTGAATTAAAAGGTACGATATAAAAATTTTTTTTCGTCCGTTTGAAATCGTTGAAAGTATTTTAATTCGAACGAAACGAGATACAAATATCTTTTTGCTTGGGTAAATTAACCAATTTATTATAATTATTTAGCGTTCGAAAATAAAAATCAATTTTTTAAATAAAGTTTAAAAAGAATTACGTTAAAACGTCAACGATAAAAAGATAAACGATACTTTTTTCGAAGCAATCGAATAAAAACTAAAGGGCATTCGAAAAAATACGATAATACAAGAAAATACGCGACTTCTCGTAATCGTTCCAGCGAAAGACTTACATAATAAAATATAATTAAACGCGATACGCGAGCAACCGCTAGACGATAAAATAACCGTATAAAATTAAATGTATATTAATTCGGAAATGAGAAGTTAGAAATTGAAAGTTTGAATTCGTCGAAAACGCGAGATTTTTTACAATTTCTTATTTGACCGATTATAAGCGGTGTTTTAACGATCCATCGCAAAGATATCGAAGATTCAAAATTCTTAAAAATATAATTCGACGATTCAAAAATGAAAATATTTACGCGTAAAGTAATTTATATCATGAAAAAATATGCATCGATCGGTTACATTTTTAAATTAAAAAAATGTTTGTTACGTAGAATGAAGCTTATAATTTGAAAAACTAGGGATCCACCGTTAAATATAAATTGGTCGAAGCGAACCTCGGGATGAAATATCACACTTCCTTGTTCGATACGACAACTAGAAAATAAAAATAAAAACAAAGACTCGAATTACCGAGAAAAAGTAATGGAAAGGCGACACCCAACGAACGTAAGGACTAGCAGTGAAAACAAAAATATGCGAAAGAACGGATGCAAGGTCGTCTATATATCGTGTTAATACCTATAGTTCCAAGAGGGCACCAAGTCCCTGCCGGGTAGCCGAGAATGCGTGTGCAGCCACCAAAGGTCGTACGGCAGCTGAAAGGGTATCTCGCGTTGTCTGAGGAACTTGCCGCAGTGGTACGGAGGCGGCAGTAATCCGTGCGGATGGTCCGCGGGATCGTACAGCATCTTGTTTTTGCTCGCGCCCGAGTCGGCGTTGGTCACCTTTCGGGGCTCGTCCTCTTTGAAGTAGTCCGAGAAGAGGCCGGCTTGTAGGTAGCGCTTCTTCCAGCGCGGCTGTTTCCTTCTGCAGCGTAACGAGTTCGCCTAGTTTTCGTAACGAGAAAATTTTATTTTATTCGTCGTTCCTCGTGCACCGATTCCGTTGCAAATTATTATTGGCAAACTATTATTGGCAAACTACTACTGACACTCCTCCGCGAAGGCTCGGGGAAACTGACGAAACTGACGAAACTGACCTGCTTGTCGTGATCGTCGCTCGCGATGTCGCTACTCGGTAGCGCGTCGCTCTCGGTGTCGTAATCGTTTCTTAGTCTTTTAAGGTTTTTCACGGTGAGGGTGCAAGGACTGACCGAACTTCGTATCCGTCTGTGGTTATTATTGAGGCAGGCGTGAGCCTCCAATTTCACGCTCATTTGCGCGTTCGCGCATTCGAGCTTCCTCACGTTTTCTTCGCTCAGTACCGCCACCTTCTGACTTTGATTGTATCTAAATGGATGGAAAATAAATCGAGTTCAAACATTTCGTTGTTTTTCAACCGATACGCGTGCGTCCAAGTTCGCGCGTTTCGAAAAATTTCATTTTTCATTATACGCGATTTCGCTCATTTCAAACATTTTCGATTAATTCGATTAATCCAATCGATTCAATCACCAACGATCGATACTTTACTCGAATTCATTTATACTTCGATAAACGTTTATCCGTAACTTCTCTCTTGACCGAATCGATATTAAAAATTTATAAAAAAAAATACGATACCTTTCCAGAGACTCTTCGAGCGTTGCATTTTCGTCGTACATTCTCGAATCTTGAATCTTTTCGTATTTAACGGGGCATAATTTATCACACGGTTTGCTACCATCGCATTCGACTACCAAATCTTTTCTGACTCGTAATTGACCAGAGCACGTTTGAGCACTTTCTTCCAAAATTATGTGTTCATCGTCGAATAACATTTTTTCCTCGTCCAATTTTTTACTCTCGACGTTTTCCTCTTGGCTCATCGGTTCTTTCGTGAAAATGCTTTCGGGTTTCTTTTTCATTGGCTCCTTTTCTTTGATCTCTTTAGTCTCTAACTTTGGTTTTTTCGCCTCGACATTATTAGTCTTTAAATTCTTTTCCATTTTATCGATGATAACTTTTTCCAACTCTTCTTTAGTTAATTTAACAGCCATAACTTGTTTCTTTTTCTTTTTCTTAAGAGTCGGAAAACCTGTGCGATTAATTGCTTTTCTGCGACGAATCTTCTTCTTAATCATCATAACGGTCAAGGAACTCGTAGCGTTTGCGGTTTGAGTACCGGAAATTTCATTCTTCATCGTTTTATGAACCAAAATTTCGTTGTTTTTTATTACGTCTACTTTATTGTCCGAATCTTTCTTCTTACTTTCAGGATCTTTTTTGGTTAATTTGTTGGAATCGTTGCTTTTCGATTGCTTCGCGTTATCTAAAATATCTTTTTTAGATATTTTATTCGATTCACCTTCTTTTTTCGACACTTTATTACCCGTCTCTGTATCTTTTTTCACTAATTTAGCGATCTCGACGTCTTTTTTCAGAATCTTCGTACCGATATCTCCGTCTTTCTTCATCAGCTTAATCGACTCTGCATCTTTTTTACCGATTTTCACAATGTCCGCGTCCTTTTTAATCGATTTGTTCGCACCGATTTCCTTTTCTTCTTTAAGCTGTTTATTTTTGGCGATACGCTCCGGACGCTGAGAATAATCGGAAAATCGAGTATCCGTCTTATCGTTTCTCTCAACTTGATTTTTCGCAATTTTGTCGAGACCCATTTTCTCGGATTTTGGAACTCTTTCGGTACTGGCTCTCATCGTCTTATCACCGGCACACATTTTTTCCAATTTTTCAATTTTGTCGATAACGTGATTATTTTCTACGGGAATTTTCGTGACTGTAACGCGTAAATCTTTGACAATCTTCTTTTTTCGTCTGGGTTGTAATTCAGTTTGACTTTGCGACTTTTCGGTAGTTGACGCACCGCTTTCGATTTCTGAAAAAAAATTTTAATTTAACTTCTGTAAAATTTGACTTATAAATATCGTTTGTGTAAATTAACATAGATAGAATTCGGTTATCAAAAGCATGTACTTTTATTTAACGAAGACTAAAACGTTTTCGGTGATTGGTTTTTTCTTAACTGAATCGCTAGTATTTCTATGTGTGTCTTTTTAAGATTGTCTTCGTATCGCAATCGCAATTGAATTCGATACCGATGTATGTCGGAAATGCCAATTATTATCAGTCATAACATTTTTTAATACGAAAATTTAAAAAAAAATAAATATTTTGATTAAAATTTATATTTACGGGAATATTTTGAATACGAATTCAAATCAATTCGATAAATTTATTATTTTATAAATTCATCGTTAATATATTACTTATTTTATCTAATTTACGATGCGATCTTTTTACGATTGCGATTTTTAATTAATTTTTTTACAAAATAAACATAAGTTCTAGAATAGAAATTTAATTTGTAAAATAACATTTTTAGCGTTAACAATTTACATTATTCAAATATTTAAATTCGCGTGGTTATAATAAAGATTATTTCATCGATGTTTGTATTAATATATAACTTTAAATTATTGTTTATCGGTACAATAGAAAAAATGTCTTCCGGTGTGTTATAATATTTTAAATGTATAAAAAATATAATAAATTATTTTAAATAAAGAAGAGATTAATTTTAATTCGTTACGCTCTTAATCATTAGTTTTATATTTTACGCATTACGAAGAATATTTCGATTTCATAAAACCTTGGAAATTCCCTTGGATCAAAAACAGTTTTTGGACAATAAATAAATGGGTGCCCTCGTTTAATCGGTCTCGTTAGTTAAATCACTCACCGGTTTTCTCGAGCCTCTTCTTCGACTCCAGCGCGGAGGGCACGGACGCGACGTCCGATCTCGTTTGGTCACTAGAAACGCCGTTAGCCTCGATACCGTTCCTCGAGATCGTCGTGGAACTTAAGGTGGCATTGTCGACGCGGCCCAGGGTCAAAGTACCGAGTCCGCGCTCTCGCGACTCGTCCTCCTCTTCCTCCTCATCGTCGTCCTCGTCTTCCTCGTGCTCGTCCTCCTCGACCTCCTCCTCCTCCTCCTCATCGCCATCGACGACGTGTTCCTCTTCGCCCTCGTTCGGCTGCTCCTGCAAACTGCTGTGGACGCTGAATACGTGGTAGTGACGCTTCTTCAGCGGCAACCGCTGCTCGTTCGGATTGCTGGACTCGTTCCCGGCGATGCTGGCGCTGCTGCTACTGTTGCTGGCTCTGCTGCTACTACTGCTACTGCTGCTGCTACCATCCGCTTTTTCTTTCTTCACGCGGCGCTTCGGTGTCTTGCCTAATTATCGGATGCATACATATATAGATAAATATAAGTGTATGTAAAATCGTCGATAACATCGATCTCGTTCGTTGGCAAAATAAAAAAATGAACGGGTCTCGGTTCGTTTCGTAAGCGAACGAAAACAAAAAAACCGATGTACGTTGGTATCGGAACCAAGTTCTTAAATAAAAATAAGGGCGAATGCACCAACCGGTGTTCTGCTCATCGGCCAAGCTGAGTTCGCTACCCTTGCGCTTCTTCGTGGTCTTCTTCAACCTGAAGATGTGCGGAAGCAGCTCGGCGACCTGCGCGGACGCGTTGGTGCCGTTACCGCTGGTGCTGACTTTTCCCAGACTGCAGAGCTTCCCGAACTCCTCGACGAGCCTCTCGAGCTCTTGCCCGACCGCGGGATCGACCCTGATGGGCGTCTTTGGTGGGACGACTCGCCGCCGGTGCTTGTGGTGGTGGTGATGATGGTGGTGGTGAGATTTGTGGTCACCGCGGCCTTGGCGACTGGAGCCGCTCCCGGTTTCGCTGGTCGACTTCTTAAACGGAAGGTACGACGGGTCAAACTGGGTCGAAGTGGGTCAAATACGGGTACAACGGCCCGTCGATCGCGATTCTGCGTTACGTGCAGGCTTCTCCGATATAATACAAAGACACGGATTATAATGCTTCGAACGCGTATTTTAATTCTCTTTTAAAAACATTTTTAACAAAAGAATTCTGTACTGTTCTATTCTGTATTGTTTGATATATCGTTAATTTATTTTATTACTTTATCGATAAGGGCTTTTTTTTTAGATTTTGGGCATTTTGATAATTACTCGAAACGAGTACCGCAAATGAGTACGGTTACAATTTCGAATTAAAATTTTTTATTTATAACGAACCCAAATTTAGTGATTTGAGATAAATGCGAATACATTTTTTTTTAATGAAACGTTTTGGTTAAAGATTAAAAGTACATCGTTTTTAAATCGGAATGTAACGCATAATTCTTTTATTTAATAATTCTTTATAATTTTTAATCTAAATTAGATTTATACAACGTAATTTTTGGTATTGTATACCGCGATCGTACAAAAAGTGATAAAAATAAAATTATTTAGTACTTTTATGAAATGCCGTAATTTCGAAGGTTAAAATAATTTTTCATTTTATCGACGCGGTATCCTTTCAAACATAAAAAAACTATGCTGAAATTTAATAATAATGTAAATAATGTTACGAGTTTTAAAGAATACGATAAAAAACTACTGATTAACTTTTTACAAAGATATATGTATACAATATGAAGCAGGGTGATAAATAATTCAGTAATTGCCCGTCGCAATAAAAGTTGAAGCTAATTTTTATTTGCGTTTATAAAAGTTTGTCTTCGAAAAAGTTTCTTTCTCTTCAAACTGCGCGGAAAAAACTCGCGCGGCGAATTCGCAACCCCGTACTTCGTTTGGGCTAATCCGAAAATTTATTCGTGTGTTTCGTTATGTACACTTTGAGCATTAATTAACAACAAACAAGCGACAGCTGTGAAAATACCCGTAGACACCGCAATAAACCGAGGATCCTTTCAACGGACGATTTCCCAGCTTTTCGTTAGTTCTCTTTCCTCGAGTCATGCATCTTTCATGAAGTGGAGAAGACACAAATGGCAAAACTTTACTTGGTGTACGTGTATGCGTTAGCGCATCAACCCATACAAGCACAATCATATACATATATACATAGGAATTTTCAAGTACAGAGGAGAGACGTCTCCCCTTAATGGGCTTCAACGACTAACCCTCCTAATGGAGAAACCTAGTCGGGCGTACTAATCAATTTCCGTGAGGGATGATTTAGACCATCCCTACCGCTTCGACCAATTCACAAATTTACTTCGTACGATCCCACACAGGGCGACTTTGATTAAGGTCAACGATTCTTCCTCTTTGACAGATCAGAAGACCAAGTTATAATTAGAATTTTAATATATCGCTAATGGAATTGCCGAGTTATTGAAAGTTTACACTCTGATTTTACTACGATCGCTAAATTGATAAATTATATTAGGATGTATTTAATAAGTGTGTTTTTAGAAGGATTTTGAGAATCGGATTAAATTAACGTTTGATTATGTATAATTTCATTTTATTTCGACATTCTTGATATTTAATATATCGGTGAAGCCTTACGATTAAATTTTTAATTTAAAAAAATTTTTAGAATTTTGCATACAGTATTTTTTATTTTTACTAATTTTTTCACGGATAATTTTAAATGTACCAATCTTTAAATTTTTACTATAATACTTGGTTTTATAAGAGTATAGTTTTTCTTACTTAAACTTTCTTAAACTTTTTAATCTATAGATTTTATTAGAAAAATTAATAATTTCATTATTTTAAAAAATGTATATAAATTAGTTAAAAATGAAAAGTGTACTAATTACTACTTCAAAATGTTTGTTTAAAGTTATAGTTTTTTCCCAATCCATTTTATAAAAAATGCGTTTTATAGATTTTTAAAGTAAATTATAAAGACTTAAAATGATATAAACAATAATAACGTTAATCAAAATATACAGAAATTCCGTACACGATTTTTACTAATGTATATTTATATTTACGCATTGTATATATTTTTTATATCTTTTCTATCTTTTTTAATTTAAAGGTACTTATAAATATTTACATATTATTAATTATAGATTTATTCAAATTATGATGATTACCGACTATATATTATCGATGATTTATATAAGAAATTTGTTTGAATAAATACTACTTGTAAAAGATGTAAATCATTCGTAATACATTATTTAATCATAGATCTAAATAAATTTAATTTTCAATAAAATAATTTGTTACATTTAAAGAATATTATTTTAAATTATAGATGTTACTAAATTACTTTTTATTAAATTAAGATGTATATTCTGCTTTATTAATTTTTTATTCAAATTTCAGTTACGTAATACGAAGATAAAGTTGTTTTCTATACGTACGTGTCTTTTAAAAATTTAAAATAGCACTGATAGTATTTTTTCTAATTAACGAGAGATTTATGTTTTACAGATTACTACAACGTACAAACAGAAATGTACCGATCGTAAGAAAAAGTGATTTTAATTTGTGTATTAAATAATAATAATAATAAAAAAGATAGTATATTCGTTTTCAATAATTTGGAATATTTAAAATACATTTTTTCATCAAATAATATTTTGAAAAATACCAACGCGTAAAAAGTACGAATCGTGAAAACTCGCATAAATAATAAAGAAGCTTTGAAGAAAATCGATAAAAACGATAAAATAGCACCGTTCGAAAGAATTGTGTTTTACCTTTTTATCTAGGCCACTACTGTTCTCAGCAATGGTATCGTTACTCTTGATCGGATTGATAACGGGTAGAGATATGATAGTTTGCACACCGATGACGCTCGTTTCCAACGAGTTACCAGCATCGTTGTTGTTGTTATGGTTGTTGTTATTATTGTTGTTGTTGTGATTGTTGTTGTTGTTATTATTATTAACGGTGCTCGTAGTCGTGTTAATCGCCTTCTTATTGGCTTTATTTTCTTTGAGGACGCGTCGCGACGCCGGTTGAGTTTGCTGTTGACTTTTCCGCGTTGGCTGTTGGCGTTTTCCGAGACTCACTGAGTCAAGCCTATTCTCCTTCGAGCTCTTTTTACTGTCTAGCTTACCTGAAATTAAATTTACGTGCGTTTATTGAATTAGATATATTTTACATAATTTAATATTCCTTGGAATATGTTGCGTTATCGTCTTATTAATTACTATGAAAAATTATTCTGCCCACAGAAATCAAAATAAGTTGTAAAATATAACTTTCTTGAGATTTTTTTGACATTATAATTCCATATTAATAATGCAACTATCTATTCGTAGTTTAAATGTGAAGGTGATACAATATCACAAATTTCATATATCCGGTTTCGATACTTTGGTATTTAACGCATTAGGTTTATAATAAGTTATACGTTTTTATTCGGGTACATCTTTTAATTTCCATGTAAATTGAAATAATAAGTAATACGGAATCAAAATGTTGAAGTTGAATAAAATTTTTATAATAAAAATATACAAATATATAACATTGAATTTTAAAATACAATGTTATCAAAAACAATATTTATAATGTAAATATCAGATTTATATTAAAAATTAGAGTTTGTATAAACTTTACTTTGTTTACCAACGCATTTATTAAGTTTTTAAAAGTTTTTTCCGGTAATTTATTAAAATAAATAATGTAAAAAACATCGTATAATTTCCTTCAAAACGCGAGCAAAAATTGCATTATATTTCAAAATTAAACGAATAACAAAATTTCAAATTAATTTTGCACGTTTAAAACATATTTCAATTTTTACATTATTATTAATTATAAAACCCTCGATTTTCGAATTACTTGTACAGCGATAAAGCATTATTTATCGATAAAATAAGATTAACCGTTTTATCGTATTTGTTACCTGTACTATCTTCAACGCGTTCCGTACTCGTTGATTTCGGGGTATTTGGTTGCGCGAGTTCCTTCTTTAAAGACGTTTGTTTTTCTCGCCTCATCCTCTTACAGATACCGGATTCTTCGATATGATTCGTCTCCTTGGCGCGTTTACCGACAGGAACCGGCGTCGGTTTGTTTAGGCACTTTTTGCGCGTCACGCACACTTTCGCTTCCTCCAGACGCTGAGCTGGTTTCGTCGTTGCTGTAATATTTCCAGAGAAAACCATTAAACGTATGTTTCCGATTTTGCATGACAAAATGTTTAAGCATCGTTTTTTATAAACTAAGCTACTCGATTAGAACAATTAAATAAAATAACACTGACCCGCGGAATATAAAATCAAAATAGAGATTTTTACCGAGTTCAAACTTCTTAACCTTGGACGATAGATTTATTTTCGTCGAGAATCTTATAAATCAATCTTTTCTTTGATACAAACGAACGCAGCGATCGACGTAACTACTTCAATCGCGATTCAAATATTTTATAAATTCATAACGGAATGAGATAAGGATTCGTTCTCGACGCTTCGCAAAGAACGAAAGAAAAACTAACCGGTCGTGTCGCACGATCTCCTCAGGGCCGACTTCCTACGCTTAAGCCTACTATCGAGAGCCTCATCGGACGCTCGGCACTTGGCCGACGAGCTTCTGCTGCACTGCGAGACGACGACCTTGGCCCTTTTCGGACACGGGTTTTCCTTGTTGTGAAAGGGCCTGGTTTGCGCGGAGACTGTCTCCTTTTTCGAAGGGGCCGCGTCGGGCCTGAGTTTGGGCCTGCCCGGGCCGCGCGGCTGCGTCGACGAGGAGGCGGCGAGCTTGGCCGGCCTTCCGGGTTTGCGCTTCGGCGGACTGAGAACGCGGTCAACGCTCGCGACCGGTTTCGACTTGGCCGCCAGAGTCGCCGATCTCGAAGTCGACAGGGAACCACTCGTTGCTGGAAACGTCGGAGCTGAAGCTGGAAACCAATTGATTTTCGTCAGTTTCTACGGTCTAAGCTTTTTATTTTTATCGTACGTTTCAACGATAAACGAACGTCACCATTTACTATTACTTACTATCTTCGAATATTCGACAACCGGTAAATAAGATTTCTAACTTTACCCAAAAATCGAAGATGGATAAGTTACAAAAATTACTACCGATCGAGTGCTGCGATCGAAGTTAATAATAATATTCAACTAAATATAATAATAATGAAAAATAATATCGGCTCATCGCGCGTTATTAAATGCGAATAAAAATTTGATAAGTAAGCATGTTGACCGTAAAATAAATGGAAACGTAATTTCTTTTATAGTTTTTCTAAATCTATGTAAAATAAAATATGGTAAATTGACAAACGCTTCGAAAAATAAATATACATTTGTAGCATTTGTTGCTATAATTAAATAAAAAAATACGAAAGGTTTAGATATCTTTTTGTAAAACCAATCTTATCTGGACCACTGATCGAAGATAGAGTCCAAAGACTGCGAAGACCGATCGGTCACGATTCAACGTTCGGATCAAGGAAGTCAGGATATTCAGCGATAAAAAAATATATCCCCGAGTAATTCTCAACGTTTCGATCGATATTCTTGCTTTGGATTCAGTCAACGATAAACATTTATTTTCCGAATGAACCGCCGGAACGCGGATGTTGATCAAATGATGCCGAGCAAATAATTTCACCTTTGCCGTTGATGCTCGCCGGGGCGGCGGCACTCGTAGGCGGTGCTGGTAAAATAAGCGCACCACCCGCGGCGGCCGTCGCCGGCGGTGGACTGACAGGACTGACCAGGTGGAGAGGACTGTTGTCGACGGACTGTATACCCGAGTCCGGAGAAACGTTGGAGGCGCAGGCGTATTCGGGTTCCCGGGGCTCGGCGTTCGACCTTTTGCCGAGTTGCTGCTGCTGTTGCAGCTGTTGCTGTTGTTGCTGTATCTGTTGCTGTTGCTGTTGCTGTTGTTGATGCTGCAGCTGCTGATGCTGCTGATGCTGCTGATGCTGATGGTGATGATGATGCTGCTTGCCTCCACCGGCTCCACCCGCGCCTCCACCACCCCCGCCCCCGGCCCCGCGACGTTTACGCGGCTCCGACAACAGGGCCGTCTTCTCCGCGAACTGCTGCAGCAGGGAGGAACTGTAAACGGGGATGGGGTTGCGCTCGCTGACGTTCTCGGATGAGTCCGAGTCGGCACCGAGGGACATGCGCTCGATCGCCTTTGACACGAGCCGTCCGCTCTCCGAGTCTTCGAAGCCGTCGAACGCCGTGTCCTCGTGCTCCTGGTCGGGGAGAATGGCCGCCAAGTCCTCCTGGTTGATCTCCTGGAGGGGCTGCTGATGCTGCTGGGACGACATCGGCTGCTGTTGCGGTTGTTGATGCTGATGCTGATGCTGTTGCTGATGCTGTTGCTGATGCTGCTGATGCTGCTGATGCTGCTGATGGTGTTGATGATGTTGATGCTGATGGGGATGAGGATGCTGCGGTGGTTGTGGCGGTGGTAGGGACGGTATTCCCTGTTGCTGTTGCTGCTGCTGTTGGTGATGGTGATGGTGGTGATGGTGATGATGGTGATGATGAACTTGCTGGGCCAGTTGCGGTTGCGAGACTGACTGTACGAGGCTCTGCGAACGGAGAAACCAATTCTTAATAACGAATCAAGACTATTTAAAAAATTAAACGAGGTTGCTAATGGACTATTTTTTTTCATTATGTAACTTCGATTCCAATTTTATAGAATCTTATTTGATAATGACTTTATAAATTTATTACAATATATTTAAAAATTTTTTAAGATAATACAGTTTTTAAATACAGAATTATTTTATTATTATTAGTATAACATAACGCATTTACTTTAAATAGTTGTAATCGATAAAAATTATTAATAAGACGTAATTACATAATGTTAATAAAAATTGACGTGTATAAATTTCTTATTATATACAATTTTTATCGGTATTATTTAATTTAGAGTACAATTTTATTTGATAAATAGTCGATTGATACAATTTTATTGTTTTTAATTACCGATGAAAAACTATTATAAATAAAAATAAGCTTATTCTATAATTAAATAAATATTATGTGTACTAAGTATACATATTTTTGAAAAATTTTATTTTAATAAATAAACCAGAGTGATTTTAAACAATTATCTTGAGTGGTTGCATTGATAAAAAATTTGACGTAGTAAAATGTTCTTACCATATTTGATGGTTGATTTAGAGGCTGTTGATGATGTTGTTGAATTGAAATATGTGGATGTGGCTGAGTAAATTGTGATACTGGTTGTTGAAGTAAGGTTTGTTGTTGACCTTGAGAACATGGCATAAGAGATTGACCGATCGAAGAATCGGAATCTTCGCTACTGCAATCCGATGTCTAAAAGAAATTAATAAAAAAATGTATACATTTAAAACAACGAATTTTATATTTCTTTTATTTTATCTAATATTAATTTTAAAACTCATCTAACTTATAACGTAATTTAAATAAATAACTATTTTAGATAAAAAAGAACATCCTAATTCCAAATATAATTAACTTAAAAGTCATACTAAAAGGTAAATATAATGAAAATAATGAAAAATTGTGAACATATGTGATTTATGTACATAAAAATTTCAAATATTCTTGTTAAATATTTTGCAAGATAATCAGTTATTAAGTATTTATATCAACATCTTTTTTGTTTTAAAACAATTATGTATCTTTAAATAGTAAATTGCAAACATATTTACCTTTGCAGCGCGACTTTTAGTTCTTCTTGGTAATAAACGTCTAGCTCTTTCACATCTTAATTTATCTAAATCTTCCTTTCTGGGCACTTTCATACTTATTTTTAATTTCAACCCACCCTAAAAATATTGATAATAACAATGATTTTATAATTATTTTCGAAATAGAATCTATGCCATAAAAATTTAAGTATACATTACCTGTTCAAAGTTAGTTTCTCGAATTGAAAATGTTTGTTCACTATGATCCGACGTGCAATCAGAATTTGATTCACTGTCACCATCACTGCTGTCATTGTCGGTATCGGAATTTGAATCCGAATAGGAACAACTACCATCGCTACCACCGGAACTTTCATCATCCGAATCTGAATCATCATCTGAATTTATGGTAGTTACACCTATAAATTAAAATGGAACAGTATTAAATATACAAACGAATTAAATTGTATTTTTCAATACAAAATAATTCTTAACGCAAATGAGAATTATTTTAAGACAAATAAATAAGAATTAAATTTTATTTAATCCTCGATCGTACCGGTGACAGGATTCCAATTTCCACCATCTTTAATTGCATCCATGTCAACCGTAGAAGGAAGTTCTCGTTCCGGTTCGCCATCGTTACCATCCCAATCCCAATTTTGCAATTCCAATTCCGATGGATGGTGAATAACGGCATTCCACCCTGAGTCACCAGACATGTTTTTGCTTATCTTACATCCACTGCATTTATAAATAAACTCATCCCTCGTATTTTACTTTGCAGCTTCAAAGAAATTTACAGTCTCACGAATTTCATTTTATTATTTAAAATGTTCTCAGTATAATGCACACTGAGTTTATAGGATAAAATAACATTCACTCGAATGTTTTTTTTTATAACACAAAGGTTTCATTTCACCGTCGATGACTACACGTCAAAGGACAATGAACGGATAAGTCATCAAAAGTTTAATACTTTTGTAATCTGAAAAAAAAAAAGAATCAATATAATATTTTTAAAGATTACTTAATTTATAATCGTTATAAAAATACAGCTATATTATTCTCTTTTTTAATCATTTTAAACAACACTCCAAAATTGCTTTTAATCTTTTACCCAAGATTACATAAATCTTTAACTAAGATTTTTAAAAATAAATACATAAAAGAAGTATTAAAAAAAGTCAAACATATTTTTTAGTAACGATACATTTTCACCAAACAGAAATTTTTATATTATATTTCACTTTTATCAAATCATTATCAATGGTCATATTGTAAAACTATCGATAAAAGTGTAGCGAGGCTGTTTATTATCCAACTAAAACCAATGAATTACAAATAAAATAAATAATTTTAATTTATACATTCGGACAAATAAATTTTATAAAAGTTTCTTCCGTAACAAAGTATATTCGGTTCAAGGCTTCGATAGTATTATTTACAACTGGAATTTATAAGGCATACCAAAAAGGTAAATATTATATAATTAAGACTATCGACCGAGGAATGAAAAATTTTATTACGTTATTAAATTTCATCAGAACCAGGAATCTACCATTAATCAATTATCAGGCAATTGTAAATTAAAAGTTTAAACTTATAAAAGAAAAGATCTACGCCAAAAAATATTTGGTAAATAAAAATGTATCATTCGTAACAACGAAAGAATCAGGACTGAGAAGTTTTGCAACGCAAATGTAGAACAGAGTGCAAAGAAACAAGAGTTATTTTATGAATACATATAACTTTTGTCGGGCACAAATTTCAAAGACTGGCAACACAATACACTTTTGGTCAATATGCTTGCAAAGAAATCAACATATCACTAGTTTACGGTATTCGATAAAAGAATATCACGCACGGGATTATCGAACCGTAGAATCGCGAATGTGAAAAATTTTTTACTAATCACAACTGAAAAACACATCACAATCACCAACGAACGGTTCGTTCGAAAACACAATGAAATATCTTTAACCTAGAAAATACGGAATCGTGCCAAATAATCTGAAGAAAGCTCGAAACTACACAAACACTATCTCGCCATCGAAAACGTAAAAACACATATTTTTATCACTTTCACTGGACTGTCATCGACGCCAGACTCACGGGACGAAAAGTCCTCGCGATCGGAGTAAATTCGACGAAAGTCGAAATCCGGAGTGCCCGACAAAAAGGTACGGATCGAGTTAAACGAGAAGCGTTTACCGCTCGGCGATTCCTCGGCGATTCCTCGGCGATTCCTCGACGATTCCTCGACGACTCCTCGACGACTCCTCGACGGCTCCTCCACGACACCTCCGCCCCGAGCAGAGCCAACGCAGGAAGGAGGCGGACGGGCGCGACGATCGAGAAGACCTCGAGGGCGCGCAAGGTATAAGCGCTGGGGATATATAGGATAGATGGCTAGGTTGATCGCTCGGGAGATCGCTCGGGAGATCGTTGGGGAGATCGCTCGGGAGATCGCTCGGGAGATCGCTCGGGAGATCGCTCGTAAAAATCCGTAAAAAACAACGGGAGCCCCAGAGGTAGGGAGTTCCGGGAGGAAGGAGGACAGACGGCGATCGAAACGAAGGAAGTCGAACGGAGCGACCGACCGAGCGAACGAGCGAGCGAGCGAGCTCCGAGCCAACGCCGACGGCGACGTTCGCGACAGCTGTTCCCGTGGAGGAGGCGACCGCGGGGACGGCGGCCAGGTGCGCGGCTCGTGACGAGCGGCCACCGATGCGCGTGTCGCGCGATCGGGGGAGCAAAATTGGCGCGAAACGAGAACTCGCGCGCCCTCCTCGGTTAACGTCCGCTCGTCGGGTTCGTCGGTTCGTCCGCTCGTCCTCCGTCGGCCTCTCGTCCCGTCTCGAGAGGTTCGATGCCGAGTCCTCCGGGGCTCGGGGCGCGGGGCTCGGCGAGGATGCCGCGCTCGGGCCCGGAACGCGGACGACCAGGGGCTCGGCTCACCTCGTGGACGACGCTCGCTCCAGGGTGAGACAGAGGAGCGGAAGAAGGTGTCCGCTCGGCTCCTCTCGTCGAGAGCGAATATGTGTATACACACGCAGGAGAATGTTTACGTCGCTCGGCTGGCGCTGGCGCGCGCGTATACGCGAGCCTGTGTGCGTGTCGTGTGCATTTTTTAAGAGGCATACGGCCGCGCGCGCGCACACACAAAATGGCGGCGGCGCGAGGTCGTTGCGTGCCGCGGTCTTTGTCTCTTCTCTGGGCGCAAGCGCGAGCTGACTCGGAACGCCGTGAGCGAAGGACACTCACCGTCGTCGACGGGTCTCCTCCTGCTCCGCTTTTTCCCTCTTCCCTCTTCCCTCTTCCCTCTTCCCTCTTCCCTTTTCCCTTTTCCCTTTTCCCTTTTCCCTTTTCCGCCTTTCCTTCCTTCTCCGCGGCTTCCGAGAGTTTCCGATTTTCTCGGGTCTCCCCCCCCCCTCCTTCCGCTCCGGGCCGCTCGCCCTCGCGGTCACTCGAACCTCTCTCTCGCGCTTTCGCCGTCCTCGTCCGTGCAAAGTGGTTGCAACCGAGCCTCGTCCTTGTCCATCGTCCCCGTCCCCGTCCCCGCTCCGTACCCGTCCCGTACCCGTCCCGTACCCGTCCCGTACCCGTCTCGGCGCGAGGAGGAAGGCACCGACTATACGGCTCTCTTGGCTTACCTCTCCGCATCTCCGTGCATCTCTCTGTATCTATAGGCGAGAAACTCGACGTTCGCGTTGTACGTCGTACGTTGCACGGGTGTAGTGCCGTAGCCGCTGCCGCTAAAAACGCACCGACTCTTATGCATCCGAGGGGCCGTAAAAAGTGGCCACGGGGATTTTGCCCGCAACGTCGCTACACCGGTGCGAACGCGAAAACGCGAATAAAAAACGAGTGCAAGGGAACGTCGCCTTTGCGCATTCGATCGCGACGAGCCGTCAAAGGTCGAAGGCGCTTTGGGAACCGACGATAACCCGATCGTTTCTCCCCCTTCCAAAGGCTTTTCATTTTCCTCGTTTTCCTCGTTTTCCTCTTTTTCCTCTTTTTCCTCTCTCTTTTTTTCTTCGTTTTCCCTTATTTTTAAGCGATCGCCGGGGACGGGAAAAGGGAAGAAACGCGATAAAAACCATATGGGCTTCGAGCCGGGAAACGACGCGAAGAAGTTATTAGTCCGAAAAGTTGCCCTAATGTTCCAGCGGGGAAAGAATCGAACGGGCGAATCCCCGCTTCCTCGGCGATTGGCGAGCGACGCGAATAAAGAGAAAAGCTGAGCGGTGGAGGAAAAGCGAGGAAGACGGGAGTCGCCCGAGGGCTCGTACGTGGACGATGGCGTCGGCGCCGGCGTCGGTGTACGTCGTAGTTTTTTTTTCCCTTTTTTCGCCATGGTACCATTATACGTGCACGCATCGGCGATGCCGCCAATGGACGCGCGAACCGACGGTAACGGAGCGTCGGCGGGGTACGGAGACCGAGCGCGTCGCCGCCGGCGAACTTTGCCAAGCGTGGAGGGTGGGAGAGAGAGAAACGAGAGAGCGAGAGAGAGAGAGAGAGAGAGAGAGAGAGAGCGAGCGCGCGTTGCGATTACGACGAGGATACGAGCGCACAAAAGCACGTACACAAGTGCATATGGCGTTATGACCCCTTTAGCGCTCGGAAGGCTCTCCCTCTCTCCCCCTCTATATCTCGGCGTCCATCTCGCTCCACGGACCGAGTACGACCAGTCGGATTAAGAGAGCGGGTATCGACGGTTAATAATTCATTCCGCGTTCTTCCGCCCGCCCTCGTAATCTCCGGCTCGCTATTAATGCGCCTATGTAGATGAGCTCGATTCGTTAGGTAAACCCAATTCTGCTTGGGTGATTCGTGACTCCGCGACTATTTGACTAATAAGGACAGATGTAAAGGATCCCTCGCCTCGTGGCCCATCGGCTTTCTTCTTTCCGCTTTCTTCTTCTTCTACTTCTGCTTCTTTCTCGTCCTTCTCCCCCTACCCCTTGGGCGCCCTACTCTACCACCACCGGTACCTCCTCCTCCTCCTCCTCCTCCTCATCCTCCACCTCATCCTCCTCCTCATCCTCCTTCTCATCTTCCTCCGATTGCGATTAATTTACAAAGCAACGTTACTACGTTTACGCGCTTCAAAGGAGCGCCGAGGCGCCCGGTGACGTTGCAAACCTTTTACAACTCGATAACTCGTCATCCTCGATTTTAAAGGTATACGGAAATTCCGATGCCGAGCGTAGACTACCGCGACTCGTTAACATCAGCTGCGTCCAAAGAAATTACGATCGCACAAAGTTGTATTCGATCGAAGATGTAACGCGCACAAATATCGAGTTTGCCAACGCGGTAAGTAAATGGAAAAGGTTACGTTCGCGAGGACCACCGAATTCCTTCATCTTTCCCTCTTTATCCCTCCTTCCTCCTCCTCCTCCTCCTCCTCTGCCACCTCTTCTTCTCATTCTTATTCTTATTCTTATTCTTTTTTATCGGTGTTCGCAAAACTTTCGAAGAATCCGAATTTATCCGAGATTTGTTTTTTTTCTCTCCTTCTTTTTTGAAAATTAAATAAATTAATAAAATTATACGCTACTAGGAATCTTTTGTGTCGCTCAAAGGATGCCGAGTTTGTGGAATGACTTTGCTAAACTTTAAAAGTGCTGTTACGTCTTCGATAACTTACAAGTTATTACGAAAATTTTAAAGGCAGAGTCGCGCTGCGATTCATCGATTTAAAACGTTGAATAAAAAAAACGTTACTCTTCTCTACCGTATTAGCTTATATTCGATTAGAGATTCCTTCAAAAAAAAGTCGTGTGTACTTATACGGTTCCGAAACGAGAATAGATTCGCCGATTCGATTAAATTTTTCGCGAAACGTACGCTCCCGAACGTGGGTAAAATAACTATACGGCGTTAAAAATATCTTTACTTACCGTTTTAATACCGATCGGTGCTCCTACATCGGTTGGCGTTACGAGCGCGGATAATAACGTTTTATCGAAACCAACGAGGCTATCGACCATTGTCGACGAAATTTTTATTTATCGCCCGAAACTGCTTTTGGTGAACTTTTTAGGATAATTTTGAGGCCGTAAATAACGGAGGCGAATTGAAAATTCCCCATTGCTTCGATCGCCTCCGATCGATAAGTTTAAGTTGTAAACTTCCAATGGGAAATACACGAAGCAAAGAAATTGATCGGACCCTAAAACGTAATCAACTGGAACTTAATAATCAAAGGTATCGCTATTTGCTTCACTCGAACTTCACGGCGAAAATTCCTGGGAAGAATGCCGCGTAAAACACGTAGTTGCGTACGCGTCCAGTGTTCGGATAAAACGCGTTAGCGTACGCAATTTTACTTGGAAAGAGTTACAAGAGCAAAGAAAGTTTACAAGCGTTTTTACCGTTGAAATCCTTGATTTTAAAAACCTAAACTAGATTGCACGAATGAGTCAGAATCGCGAATGCGTCTTTCGGCTGGAAGAAAGACGAGTTACGCGTAAATAAGCTCTTACGTTTTATTGTTCCGACTCTTGGTAGAGACTCGATGGGTGGAATCGCGTCGGACGTACGCATCCGTCCGTCCATCGGACGAAGGGCACCATAGTATATTGGATTAACGAATTGACTCGTAAGCGCGTTCGTCTGTCGGATGAGCGGCAACGAAATCCATGGCTTTCGTTCAACGAATATACGAAATATAATACGAATCGAAATTTATTCGCTCGTCGATCAACAATTTTGCGCAATTTTTTCTTTTTTAACGCATGCGTTTAACTACGCGAGCGAGAGAAATTTAACGTGCAAACTGACTTATTATCACGTTAAGATTTCATCGTTGCGACCTTATTGCACGATTGCCAAGTCGATAAAGCATTCGAGGTATTTACAACGATTTAGGATCGGTATCGTTAACGACAACGGTATTATTATCGAAGTACGAAACGATTACAATTTAAATCGCGTTACTTTTTTTATCGTGGCGGTATTATGCATATTTCTTTCACTCGCGAGAGAGATTAAGTAGCGTCGATCTAACACTTGCCAGAATTTCTCGCTAGTCAGCATGAGTTAGAAAATAAAACTTATTTATGAGAATGCGACCGAAGGTGTGTATCGCGAATAATTTTACTGTATATATTTTCGCATAGTATAGTGCCGACGTCGATAACCGTAGCTCATTCTTCTACTTTAATCCAATTTGGATGTGTTTTCTTTCGCAACTCTGGCGTGATTATTTCACGTGTTGCGTACACTTTTTAAAAATCTTTTATCGTGTTTTTCTATCGCAAATCTGCTTCGATTTTGCTGCAAAATATTTGATGCAATCTTACGTCGATGTATAGTGAAAATATGAATCAGGTCACGACGTACGCTCTGCTGCATTTAAATACATAAATTCATGAATCTGACGCTCATTTAATGGACAAAGGCATACGTACGTTATTTGCGAATCCAACCAAATAAAATCTGATAAAATCCAAACTCAAAGTATTTTTATATTTTTTTATAAAGAAGACGCGTTTGACAAATATTCTATAGTGACATAATGTATTTAATATTAATCTCGAAAAAGGAAGAAAAAAATTTTATTCCTTTCAATTGAAGAAAAAATTGTGGAAAAATTGTCGAAAAATCACAAAATATACCGACCGCTTATTCAAAGAGAATTTTACTCTGTATATTCATTTTTATTATTTCAAATTCAATACATGATTTTTCAATAAATGTTTTATAAAGTAAAAATATTTTCTTTTAAGTTTTACAAAATTTCCAATAGATACTTTCATAAAATTTTTTATGGATTTACGTTTGAAACGTATTTAAATTTATCCTCGACGTATTTTTTTTATGTTTTGCTATTGTTAATTCCTTATTAATATTATAACATTATATATTATAATATTAAATACCATACTATGAATCCTATTTACGTTTTGTAATGCTACATTTATATATAAAATATTATGATAGACATTGTATTTATTGTATTCATTTTTAATAATATTAACATTACGTTTTACCAGAACTTCGAGTACATAAAAACTATCTATACACCTATTTAAAATAATCAATAAAATAATGAGTTTATGTAGTCTTTCAATATTTAATAAGTTCAACATAAATTTTTTTTTAACATATACATATATATATATTTGTTTTTTAATACCAATGATTTTATTTAAAATACAAAAACAGAACTATAGATTTTATCGTGATAATAAATTTATTAAATTCAAACTAAATCTTTAAAAAAATCCCTGGATTTTTTCTAATTAAGATTTATGTTATGTTATATAAATATTAAGCATCACTTTTTAAATAAATTTGTTCACTTACATAAATTTTATATTTTTGGCATACACAATATATCAATCTTATCAATTTATAAAATTATTATTACCAATTTTTAATTTAATAGAATTTAATAAAAATGAAATATAAATAATTTTTAAATAAAACTAAACTAATTTAAAATAATATTTCTTGAAATCAGATTCTTGATATAATTCTTAATATTTATTATATTAAATTTATGACAAAAAGAAAATCACAAAAAACTAATAATTTTCTCTTGTGCAAGATTTAAAATTTATGTATAGGAAACTGATCAGCTTTTAATTGATTACGTAAATGAAAAATTTATTCTCAAATTTGTGATGAACGATAAAAAAAACTTGTATACATTTAAGTAAAAATATATTTGATCATTAATTTTATATTTGTTTTTTAAAAGATTAAGTTAATTATTTTTAATAAATAACAAATAATATTTTAACATAGTTTTTGCATTATTTTCTATTGATTTAATACATTTAAGCTGTATGATTATATTTGTATTCTTAATTGTATACAAAAAGTAAGAATTAAAAAAATGATCAAAAGTGATGCTCCTATATTTTAATTAAAAATTAAGTTAATAAATAAAATGTTTTGAAGTATATTCTGTATTTCCATGAACAACGAACAATATTCAAATGTATTACAATGACACAACACAGCAAAATTAATTATGCCTCATAAATTAATTGCATCATGTACGGATTAAAGTCAGCGTTAAATGTTTCGTTCTTCTTGAATCTATTTAATGAACAAATATAATTTCTTTCCCAGTTATGCAAAGATTTTACTGTTGCCGTAACTGTTATCTCAGAAATCAACTTTAATAAACACGATTTAAATTCATCGAATGTATAATCTTTGATTTTTTTAATTTAGATTGTTCTGTTTATACGAAGTAAAAATTGATTACAATTATCGGATTATTTTGATGGAAATTAAAATAAGTCGGATGTATAGAATTAATTTCTAAATCAATAATTTTATTATTATTACCACTATGTATCTATTTATATACAAAATTAAACAGAGCTAATAATTTTTAAAAATACGATATTTTAGTTTATTATTTTAATATTAAGCTATTTTTTAAATATATTCTATAAGAAAAATCCTTAATTTACGGGGGTAAAATGGTAATACTTCGGTTAGTTTATTCAGCAAGAATAAGTAATACTTATTACTGTAAATATAATGTAGTATACTAATTGTAGTTTACAGAACAACGATTTCAATTGTAATTTATGATTTTTTGATTTGTTTTTATTGCAATATTCATTATGTCCATTTCTAGACTTATATAAGTACCAGTTGTAAACTAAAATGTTACATTCAATCATATAATATATGATTTCTTAGAAATAAAAAATAAAAAAAATGTATACGCACAACTGTTGTTGTTTTTATGGATGATTTTAAACGTATTGTACGTGAAACGCCTTCTATAAATTTCAATTGTTTACATTTGGAAGTTCATCGTAATTATGATCGATATATACGTTTTTTATATTAATAAATACTTCTAACAGGTAAACGTAGTTTATTATTTTGAAAATGTTACTTTATTACAAAACACTTCTGATAAATTAAAATAGTATGAACGTGTACAAATTGTATTATGAAAAGATAGAAAGATGCGTAATTCGCATTAATAATAACTACATAAAGAAAATCGATACAGACAGGAATCAAAATACGAAAAATCATTTTACGAAAATTGTATTTTATAATTCGTTCGGTTATTTGTGAAATTCAGTGACAACCATCGAACAATGTTTTTTAAATTTTTGAACGTTTATCAGAGATTCGTAATAATCGTGAATTCGTGAATTTACGATTAGTTTTAAACAAGAGAAATTAAAAGATTTCATATTTTGATCCATAGCTACGTCAATTTTCAATATTAACGCGTATCGCTCGTAAATATTCAATCTTTATTTCAATTTCCGTCGCACAGGTTGGAACGTTGATTTTTGATTTTTCGATTTCAGGATGTGCGTTGATACGACTTTGTATTTTGCCTTCCCAAATAATAAACCTAACACGAAAATATTACGTCGCTTTTCTAAAAAGTGTTAGCTATCAAAAAATGATACGAAACGAGCTTCGTTTTAACAACCCCTACGGATATTTTTAAAAACGTGCATTCGTTAAAATACACGAGAAAGCTTTTACTTGTCAATTATAGATAACGCTAAAGACAACCAGAGATAACATAAATCGTTTCTAAACGCCTTTGCAACACTGTATCAATAACCGAACAACATCGGATAACGAAATTGCCCCTAATTAATCGGAGAAATTTTACCTCCTTACAACGTTGCCACGGCATGTCCACGACTTTAATGGCAACGTTGCTCGGTTACTACAGTAACGTTGTAGAAACATTCCGACGATGACCTACGATATCCGAAAAATTGCACCGTTAAAAAAATGTAAACTTTACGTCGTTGATGGATTTTTAGCTTTTTTCAAGCGTTCCCGAAACGCCACGATTTTTTAGGTTGGCAAATAATTACGTCTGGAGCCGTGGCGAGATTTTTCACGAATAAAAATTTCACGAAACATCCCAAAATAGTAAGCACAATTGTAACGGATCGGCAACTCATGCATATTACACCGAGGACAAAAAGCAGCCGACGGTCCTACGTAACATTACGGTAGGGTCACGTAAAAAAAAGCGCGTTCACAGAGGACAAAAGAACCGCCGCAGCGACCGATCGAGAGAAAGATATAGAGAAGTCGTTTTTACTGAAAAGCCGAAGTACGCGCGAGAGAGGAGGAGAGTCGAGAGGAAGCGAGAGGAGAGCTGCGGGTTCACGGGAGCGGGACGGAGACGGAGAGACGAAATACGCGAGCAAATCCGCGCGTTGGAGGGAGCGCGGCGAGAGAGGAGAGAGGAGAGCGGAGAGAGGAGAGCGGAGAGAGGAGAGAGGAGAGTGGAGAGCGTCGAGCGGAGAGCGAAGAGTGGAGAGTGGAGAGTGGAGAGAGAGGAGAGCGAACAGCGGAGAACGGAGAAAGGAGAGAGAGGAGAGAGGAGAGAGGAGACGAACGCGGAGAGACGAGAGACGAATTGGAATTGAAATCTATTGTGTTGTGATACGGAGTCGAGAGTCCGCGTGAACGAGGCGGCCACAATGACGCTCGCGTCCTGCGTCGGCGTCCATTGTGTTCCCGCGACGCCAACGACCCGCGCCCCGCGATAACGTAGATCGCGCGTATTTGGAAAATTTAATTAATCGCGATCGGCGCCTTCCCGGCTTGCCACCTTTCCTTCCCTCCCCCACCTTACCACCTCCCTCGCCTCCTCCCTTCGCCTCCTCCCTCGCCTCCTCCCTCGCCTCCTCCCTCGCCTCCTCCCTCGCCTCCTCCCTCGCCACCGCCACCGACTCCGAAGGTCCTCCTTTCAATTTTATCTCTCGGGCCCGATCCGACGGCGACGATTTTTAAACCGAACGAGGCTTCGCGGCTGGCGCTCGACCGATTTTACGTTTTTACGTTTTTACGTTTTTACGTTTTTACGTTTTTACGTTCTTACGTTCTTACGTTCTTCGAGCCTTTCGGCCAAATAATCTCCCGATACTTCGTTTTTCCACACATTTTTTTTGTCGCTACGTGTTACTGTGGACTCGAAGGAGCGAACGCCCGAAAACCTCGATTCGATTCGCTCTCCAACATTTATTAACCGAATAAGACGTAAGCGGATTAAGTTATTAAATCGTTAAAAATTTTCTATAAAATCGTTTCGCATCAACGGATTCGCGCGACGTTCGTCAAAGTCAAATTAATTACGTTAAAATAACGTGACAATTAAAATATCTCGAGCTCCTTTACGGTATATCGAGACTTTCCCTGTGTACTATAATTCTATTAAACGGGTTATTTCGAGGTACTTAGCTAATTAAAAATAGCGATACAATTCGGTAGAACTTAATTCCTGTAATAGCTACCGTATTCACGTTCGCTTATTATTTCTGTATATAATTTAATTTTATTCTTGTGAAGTATTTTAATTTCTCGAATTCATCGATGATGCCGAGGTATTATTAATACTTGTGAAACCGGTATTTGAAATTTAATGTAGTACGAAACTATATTTCAAGCTTTTACTATTAATTCCTTCATTAAATTAAGCTAAATATTTATTCGGCGTTGTCGAATAATAAAATGATCGTAGTAATGTATTGTAGTTTGATACTCGTATTTAATTATATAATTTTACGCGTTACTTAATCCCGTTAAAAACCAAAATATCTATCTCTTAGCGGTTAAATTAAATTAAATTTGATACACGGATCTGTAAATAAGTTTGATATTTTATTAATAAGTATAAATAAATTTGATACAAATTTAATCATTTCGAAAAAAAAATAATAATTTGTATTCGGAAATCGGAACGTAAATTTGAATAAAATAGAAAAATATATTTTAAATAATTTCGATACATTTAACGGATAATATCTTTTATAAAATAGGAAATTTTTATATAAAAACAAAGGTGAAAGTTAATGATATTTTTACGATTAATTATCGTGTGTATGTTTGAATTGATGGAAAACTATTTTTCATTATTTTTATCGATAATACAGTAGTTACGTTTGATCAATTTCAAAATTTTGAAAAGGGTTTCACGACCGAAAAGGTTTCCATGCAATTTTTGCTCTACAATAAAATCAAAAAAACGTTTGAAATATATGTACCAGTAGCTACAAACATAAATATATAATTTGAAATATTGCTTTTAAAAAAACAAAAGCCTTCGAAAGAAAAACTTCGAAAGAAAGACTAGAATTTTTTGTTGAAAAATATATGGGTTCAAAAACCATTACAAATATAAAAATATAGCGGTTTTTCGTAGTTAATAAAATTATGAAAATACAATTGAAATTTCAAATAAATTGATGAATTTATGAAAGTTACATTTCCGGTCAATTCATGAAAATTAGTTTTGTGTAAAAGAGCGTTTTAAAGTATCGTTGAACTGTGTACTTCGCACTGCTTCGTGTAATTCAAAATACGAGGTAAAAGTAAACTTTTCTCGTATAATCGATACTTTATTATTTTTGTGCACTAGAAAGCGCCTTTACAAAAATAAAGAAAAAATCAATTTTGAAAACACTAGAGTGATGTCGCCCTTCAATAATAAATTAAATAAAAACGCATACATGAATCTTATGCATGAATAATATTTTATTGCAGTTGTAGTCTGCTTTTTATTTTATTTTACTCAATTTTAAAATCTGACATGAAACTGATATTATTTGCTCCGTTAAAATATTTTAAATTTTGATCGAATTTAATTTTATTATAGTTAAATAAAAAATTATTTTACAATATTCAAAAGTGACTATTATTTCAAATTAAAACATAAAATAGAATTTATTTCAAAAACTATTCAAACATAATCAAAACAAATATATCGCATCGTTCAATATATTAAGGATAATTAAAATTTATACATATAATTTGAACGGAGGTAACAATTAGCATTGACACGAAAATGCCGTCGTTATTTAATTAAACGATTTGAAAAAATTTGCCGAGTAATTTGATAAATTTAAATTATAGTATTTGTTAAACTACTAATGTAGAACTTTAAATAAATTATAAAAAAATAAATATATAGTTGTCTCGAAATTAAAATATTTCGTAAGTATGTTTAATTAAAATTTTTTCTCTTAACGAATGGCTTGCGGCAGAAAATTTGTGTAGGTATTTTAAATGTAAAATTATATTTATATCATCAACATTTTTACAAAGATGTATTTTATGTACTGCAAATGTATAGTTAAAATATGGTTTAGAGTTTTTCCAGTTATTTCACAAAAAGCTAGAGATATTTTTTTTGATATTTTTTGAGGTTTGTGTTGGGGTCGTACACATCAAAGGCATAAGAGATATGAAAGTGGTATTCATCAATGGTATTCAAAGCCTGGAGGAATGGGTAAAATTCACCTAAGCACTTCCGTTATTTCAGTTTGATAATTATTCAAATGGGTGTTTTTGAATTGTAGGATAGATATAAAAATTATTTTGTTCGCGAAACAAAATTATTTTATCATAGCAATATTTATTAATTTAAAATATTCGATAGATATAAAATAATTTAAAAAAAAACTATTGTAATTTAAAGGCAATTAAATCTAAAATGAATTTATTTAAATACTTATCGATGTTCAAAATACATTTAATCTCGGTTAGCTACGAATTATGAAATAAGTATTAATGAGGAAAATCTTTGTATACTTTATGATAATGAATAAAAATATTATGGTAAGGAATGCAATGTCATATTATAAGAAAGAATATGTATACTGTCCGTATAGTGTGAAAAATTATAATATTTGCATACGTAATATTATTTATCATTGGCTTCGATTTCTTTTTGATCAATGTATGGTATTAGTCCTTGAATTAATTAATTTAGTGATAAAATAATAAGTGATATCTTAAAATCTTTTAAAATGAATTCGTTGTAAAAAAATATACGAATCGATAATACAGTACAGATAAAGAAGCCCTATGTTAAAGTAGAAGGGAAAACTTAAATTATACTAAATTCAAAATTAAATATAATCACGTTGATGACGTATGGTACTTTTCTGTGGTTTAGGTTTTTATGCTTCGTGTGTAATAAATCGAATACAGAGGGATACGATAAAAAAAGAAATAGAAAAGATAAGAGATATATAATCTTCAAATTACTCGAGTGCAATAAAATGAAGGAGCACTCGATTTTTCCTTTGTGGAAGAAGAGTAAGAGTAAGTTCAAGTAATATAAATATTTTCAATATTAAAACGAAATCGAAGTATATTGGATGTATAAAAAATCTATTAGAATCGATTATTTAATCGATTAATATTATTGGAATTGGTAATACCGATAGAAGATATTTAATCTTATATATATAAAGTCAGTGGAAACTCAAGGGAATTACCCATGTGTCAGAAGATCCTCTTACCGTCAAAAACATTCCACCATAAATTTATGAAAGAAAAAATAATCAAGCCTTTATGTAATATTTCAACGTAATGGAATAAATGTCTTTTAATCATCTAAGATTTCATAATTCCTTGTAATCCCTTGTCCTTGATTTTATTAAATGAGTTACGACAAGTTTAACCATATAAGTTTGTATTGCATATATAAAATGAACGAATGATATTATATACTAAACTTCGTTCATGAGAAGTATATCCATAAACCAATGAAATCTACTTTCTTATGCGATATGCATTTATCGATTACATTCAACAATTGAATATATTTGAATATAATTTAAATTGAAAGTTGAATTTTTTTATGAAAATAATGAGACTAGTTAAACTATATCAAAGTTATAAACGATTTATCTTATTCAAGGGCTATGCTATTTTTAATATTTAGTTAATACGTAAGAAATTTTATTAAAGTTATTTTTTAATAATCTAATTAATATGATTGATTGTATAATAAGTTTAAGTTAAGTGTTATATATTGAAATTCAAGATTATTTGTTATTTGTTCGATTCGAAAAGGAAAAAATTATGAATCACACGATTATTTTTTGAGAATGATGTAAGTGATATTATTATATAAGTCTATTTCGTTTCTGTATAAAGTAAATTATGTTCATGTTAATATCCAGGTTTTGTAACTTTGAGAAGAAATTTCAAATATGCGACAATATTATTCGTGTATAAAATAGTTTGAATTTTTTAACAACAAGAATTATTAATAACAAAATTAAAATATTTTATTTCATTCAAACTTCAGTTTAAAGTGTATAAATAAAATATTGATTTTAATAATCTGTGAAAAATAATTAAAGAAAATTCCAAAACCTTAATCTCGGTAGACTTTGCTGCTTATTTTCCTTTGATCGTTCCATTATTAATATTATTTAAATAAAGGAATAATATTTAGATTTTTACGAATAAAAAACTTAATGAATACGTATAATATTAATATTTAATAAATCAGTCGAAAAATCTTTTTAGTTATTACGAGTAATTTTTAACTATGTATGTACATGTGTAAAATTTGTTTTATTAGAGCTGAACGAAGATAACATATACGTTTAAAAATTAAATTTAAATTAGAAACGATAGAGTCTTAAACGCTGATAGCAAATGAAAAGTAACTTGCCCGGAATAATAGCTTTTTACTAAAAGCCTCAAGCTAATTATCTTCTTAACAAAAACGTGTATACATGAAAATTATCTATTTTATTTCCGCATATCAGCTTTTACAAGATAATAAAAATACTTACGAAGACGTAACCAAAAGAAAATTCAATACAGTTGATACTGCTACAAAATTCAGTTTATGTTCTACTAATAAACATTTTGTCACGGATACAATTATAAATAGTATATAAAAGAATCAATATTTTTTAAAAACTTTATTATTAAACGTAATCCACGATATTTTTTAAAGTTAAATCTTAATTATGAAATTGATTTTTCTAATTATAAAAAATTATTTATTCTCTTAAGAATTGTATATATCTTCAAGTATTATTTTTAATTCTTCACAAATAGAAAATAATAAATATTTCATATTAAATTTTTTGAAAATAAAAATCACTGATAGCATTAAATTATTACTAAATTTATTATGTTTTAATATTTATATTTTACTATTCTTATGTAAATTAAAATTTGTGTAAGTATTATTTAAATGTCTGAATTATGCAGTAAGATAATTATTAAACAAATCTATAGTGCACGAATACTTAATATATCGTACAAATTTTAATTATAAAATTGTTTACTTTCTTATTTTACATTGAAAACCGTCATTTTTAAAATACATTTTGCAAGTATAATGTAAATTATTCTTAAAATCATTAAATTATATAAGCATGTGTCGATATCGATTATAGTATGTAATAAAATAAATGATACATAAATATAATCGTACAATATAAATATATACGAAATATTTTTGCTGCTAAATATTTCAATAAAAATTTATTGTCTGCTTAGTAACCTTATTTTTCCCCTTGTTATCTGAGAATTACAGGAAATTAAGCCATGTGGCTAATTGTTTACACCAATCTTAGTCACTTTAGATGCAATGCGTAATCTTTCATGTTCTCGTTATAAGCTTCCCGTACAAGCAACTATAACGGCTTAGTTAATGTTATAATAAGTACACATTCACGCTTGTACTGATGTATTAGTAGCAGCTCAAACACCGTAATATTGTTATTTTGATGTTTCCAAATAATTACTTTACAATCATTATAATAAGCATCATTTTTGGGCGTGTCATTTTGGAAATATATCTTCGAAAAACAATATAAATTCGTTATAATATTCTTTTGCGATAATTCTTTATCGGTTATTTGATTATTTAAAATAATTATCGATCTTTTCAAAAATATTTGTTTTCTCATATAGTGAAAATATTATTTCGCAGAAGTGTGAGCAAAAACCGCTTTATTTAAAAAAATTTCAGAGAAGTTTGATACGTTAACAAATATTGCAAAATGGTTATCATTACAAACCTAAATATATTATGTTCTTGTGCCTATATTGTATATCATCGGAAGCCTGTTAAGAAAAATAATTACAAAATCGTGAATGAAATAGAAGTATGTAGTTTATATTCAAATGGATAAACACAAGGTGTACAAAATGAGCTTAAACTAGAAGTCACATAAATATTGAAGAAGGGGTAATTCCGGATAATCGTGTAAATCAATTCGTATCTGATCAGCGTTGTTATTATTAATTGTAGTAGTTTCCCCCATACTTGCATAACTGCGTATAATACTTTGAACTTATTCATATATAATCTAAATATCTATGATTAGTTATTTGTAATTTTTCAGCATAAAATGATGAATTTCATATTATTTATGATTATTTATCGCGTATTTGATTTTTTAATTTACAAAAACCTGTAATTGTTTATTAAAAATACTTGTATAGTCAATTATATATTAATATTTATAAGAGATTAAATTAAATGCGTTCGTTCTTCTCAATCCCTTTTATATTTCATTAATAAATATTTTCTACGAAAAGTTAAGTTTCACAATCAATTTTTTTTTATATGAATATATGAATATATGTATTAAAAATATATATGTATATAAAATGAATATATGCATATAAAATAAATAGATGAATATAACAATGTACATTAATTGTGCCAGTTTATAAGAAAAAAAATCAATCTCGAAGAAAACCAGGATTTTATTCAAATAAGGACTTGACGATGTAGAATATTTTGCTCCTATGGGAAAATACCCTCCTTACCGAACAGAAAGCTGAATAAAAGATCGCTACGTGTTAAAGTCATTTAAATATACGTAAGTAAATAAGAAATAAATATAATAAGTATTCAGCTCCTTCGATTTTTTTAACGGTAGGTAATAATTTATTATTTTATTTAGAGCTTTTGTTTTTAATATTTTAACTTACGTCATATGAATTATTTTATTAAAAATAATTTCTTAATAAAGGTAAAAATTCAGAGAAAAAACATGTTTTTATTAAAAATTTATTTATTGCTTAAATTATTTGTCTGTAACTGTTTTTTTCATCTATATTTTTAATACAATTTGTCTGTTATAATACTTGTACTATTCGCTAAATAAAATAAAAGCTTTTTCTAATATTATGCTTTGTATTCTTAGACTCAGATATTATCTCTTATTCATTATTGTTTGTGATCTGAAATCTTTATTAAAGGACAGAATAACCCCATGATAGAATAAGATTAAAGAAGGGAATGATACTTTCTCAAGGGCTGCACTGGAATATCTGTGTAGGTTTTCAACCGTAATTATTTTATGTAAGTTCAAAGCAAGACCAATTAAAATTATATAACTGTAAGCTTAAGATGTTTTATTCTTATGAAATAAATATAATCACTGAAAATTAGTGAATTTTATAAGATTAAAATTTTTTATAGTGTTCAATTTTTAGAGTAAATTTTTTTTGCACTATCTGTAAAAATATTTGAAATTTATAAATAGTTCTTAAACTTCAATTCGAATGAATATAGTGTTAAAAAATTTAAATATTAGAATAGAAAATATAACTTTTTTAAAACTTTCTTGAATATACACATATGTAAGATTATATAAAATAAAACGAAACGAACTATATAAGCTTAATAGTATAATATAATATATATTGTATGATAAGTGGATAGAAAAGATAATATCGACATTTTGTTTTGAAAAATATATTTTAACATTATATATATTTTTTCGATTGAATTTTTAAAAATACATGAAATATAAAATATATTGAAACAAAATAATATTTTCATTATATTATTGCGAATCGTATAATTACAATCCTTCATAAGATTATGAAGTTTTAAAGCATTTGTTACGATATTCTCGTCACGATCGAATTATTTTTATTACAATTTTTTTTATTTGTACTATAATTTAAGTTTTTAAATGCAGTATAAAAATGTATTATTGTATATTACTAATATTTTCATACCTAAAATTATAGATTATTCATTCTAAATAATTAATATGAAGTAGTTATAAAAATTGGAAAAATTTTTTTGAGTATAACCTTCTATAATCTTACGTATTATCATATCTTGAATATGTAAAGTTAAGAATACTTATTTTTAACGCTTTTTAAAATGAGTTTTCAAGATATTGGAATTACTGAAAAATCTAATATTTTAATATTAAATTTAATCGGTAAATTTGATCGAATTTTAAATTTCAATAAAATACTTACAATTCAAAAATACAAAATAAATTGAACAAATTCTCAATTTATTTTCAGATAGCTATAATTTTCTATAAAATTCTACTGTATTTTTTGAATACACAAGATTATTTAATCATATTTAACAAATATTTAAACTTCGTGTTGTTTTGATTGTGTTAAAGATAATGTAAATAAAATTTAATTTTTAATTTATCATTGTTGTATATTTTCATCATAATATTCGTTTTGAAAGAATTTAATCCAGTAGAAATTAAATACACGAAAGATTTGTAACTTATAAACATATATTTCTGCAACAATAAATTTAATTTACATTAAATTTATTTAAATCATTTGTGAAGGAACACCAATATGTGCTTAATTAATCGAACGCGTTAAAAAAATAAAAAACATAAAATTTGTATCTTTGACGCTAATAAAGTTTGAAAAAAATTAATTAAGAAATGTGATATATAAAAAGATGTATAAAATTTTAGAATTCCTTTAAAAGCGTCACATGGAAAAATAACAACTACAAAATTCGAACCAACACTTAATTTAAAAATATTAAAGGATATTCGTAATTAAGATGAATAATATCGAATATTGTAAAAATTATTTTAGCTATTCTATAAGTTATGATCCTTTCAATACTCGGTTAAGTAGCTTACTTTGAACCGTATGATCATCGTTACCGAACGTAAAACGATTGAATTTGTATGTGAAACTATTCACGAATTGGAATCTGAAACTACGTGGATAGCATAAAATTTATAATTTGAAAATCATTGGTATCCAACGAGCAAAGTAGCGATAAATTTTGTTACGATCAAAAGGGTCTTTGGTAATTAGATCGTCAATTATAAGGCTTATCGTAAATATTTAATAAATTTAGGATATTTATTAACTATCATGTATATGTCATATTCTAGATGGTAATCTATATTATAGAATTTTCAGTAAGGGATTCGGTACAGTTCACATTTTAGAAGAAATTTAAAACATATTATACGCAATATGAATTTAATATATTTTAACTGATATTTGAGCCATAATTTTATTAATATTTGACAAACGCAAATCGATGTTTTAAAATAATTTCTACAGAATACAATTTATAACTGTCTAAAAAAGTAATATGTTCCTCGGCGAAACGATTAAAAATCATATTATTTAAAAAAGATTAAGTAATCAACGGAATAAAGCTTGAAGTCAAAACGTTATACGAAGTAAGGTAAATTAGATGATCATCCAAGAAGATTTAATCAATTTGTAGAAAAATATAATAATGAAAGTAAATTTTGATTCGATGCAACTTGTCACAGAGTACAAACAGCTCTTACATGGAGTTTGTAACAACTCTCTCCTCTTTTGCGTGATAATACAACTGCCAATCTACCAATCCCATTCTCTCTTTTCCCTCCTGCTGTGACTGAATTTCTACTGCGCCAACCATAAGCTTTCGCTCCCTCCACACCATCGGAGCTTCGAATCACTATTGGGATATAAATTGATGCGGCCGACTTAAACAGAATCCCTCTGCCTCTTGAGAAGAAAGGATCTCCCACATCCAACGGAGATTCAACCCGACAAGAGCCACGAAAATAGAGAAAATTAGACCTCGCACCTCCTGTCCGTTGTTTTCGCAACCAACCTTTAGTCTATCACCGAATTAGACCGAAGCTCTCACGACAAATATATAAATGCTTTGTCCAATAAATCATTGTTTTCACGGTGCTAATCCAGGAATTCTCAGTTTTGCTTGTTGAAACGGTAATCAACTAATATGGCGCTGGAGAATGTAAATGGGAATGTGATCGATATCCTTCCATTGACTCTATTTATTTCAAATAAATGTTTTCCTACATTAGTATATAAATTTAAATTGCTATAATGTCATAAAATTTATTTTCACATCTCGTTTATCAAATTTTGCTCACGTAATAATTGGAGTTTACCTAAATTTCCAGCGATCCGAATATTATCGATTTATCGATATTAAAAAAGACTCTGGGAAATATATTACATAAAAATTTAAGAATTAAAAGCTTACGTAGAATTTGCCTAGTTTCTTATTTTTAATAACGAAGAATACCAATTTGTAATGTATAAGTATAGCACCGGTAACTTAATTATATTTTATAGAATACGAAAATACAGATAAGAATCTCATGCATAATTTCCTTACGTTCGCAGTTATAATTTATATGTAAATTACACATAGTTAATTAGGGGAGAATAGAGGAAGGCAAACCCAAGGGACGAAGCAAACCCTCTAACCTTTCAATGTTAGTACAGACGTGTACATTCATTGCATCCCTTCGAGTCGCTGAATGCTTATGCAATTAACAATTTCGTACTTCAGCGTAAAGAGACAAATGAAAAATATAACAAATTTTATGAGAATTATAGTACTCGATGAAACTAATTACTTCGTGATCCGAAAATTGAAATGTTTGTATTAAAGGACTAATTTGAGTAATTCTTCGTATCAAAATTATTTCATAAAAAACGTTCGTTTATAAGGTGATATTTAATTATATTCGCGGTACCTAATATATAAATATTATAAGGTATTTTTAAATGTAGTTGGGTACATGATTTTAAATAATTATTTTAAATATAAATATTGTTCAAAACTATTATTTTAAATTTATTAATTATCTAATTTACCGAATTTTTACATAACTTGTTAGTTTCTATGAGACGAATACTAAGATTCGGATGGTGAAACGTGATTGCAATAGTTTAGTATATCGATTAACTTTGAGCATACGTAAAGGTTATCAGAAAATAATTTTTTTTAAAAATGGTTATTCTTGTATATACAGTTTTATAAAATAAGTTTTCTAATATTAAGAATATAGAAAATATTATCGAATAAGCATAAATAAGTTTAGATGTAGTTTAAAAATAATAACGTATATATATATATATATATAAGAGAAACGCGTTTTTCCTTCAACACTTATTGCTTTTATTCTGAAACAACAAATATATTATAACTTAAGACAGACTCATGGGAGCTTTTTTACCCCTCTTAGAAATCGAATATATTTATGTCAATTATGGTCCTTGAAACGGAAGTTTGCTAATAATTCGTTTTCTGATTCTGATTAATAGGCGTTGACGTTATTTTGTGTAAGTAGATTAAATTACTTGGGTTTTTTTATAAGAGGAAAAGGAATTCTGTTACTTTATATTTGATATCTTCAGATTTTGCTCTTTCAAAAATGGAAAAAAGAAAAATGATCATTGAACAAAAAATATATTTAACGGAGAAGCTTATCTTTTGGAAATACTAATAAATTTTAGTAAATAAATCTAAAAAACGTATTTTTGTTTTTAAAATCTTGGAAATATATTTTATAATTTATTATATTTGATTATATTTGATTATATTTTTATAATATAAATAATTATTAATTTTATGCAACGTACCTTTAGGCTTTTCTATTTGATTTTAAAATAAGGGACAAAGATATCTTATTACACTTATTAAATATTTTGGACGTACAAAAAGGCAGTGTTCAAATCATCCGAGTATAAAATCTAGTAATATGGAGAAACATACAGTGCGTACATCATACGTACGCACACGAATGAGAAATAAAGGGGAGAAACGAATCGTATTTGAACAGTAATGTATCAAGGGGTGAGTGAGCGAGACAAACGAAGGCAGACTTTTTATACGAGCAAAAACCTGCAACTCCTTTTCGCGAATCTCATTTGCGATTACAACGCTCTTTTTTATGAATAAAACATAGATGTATTTTTTAAAAGATGGCTTACATTAGGCTATTGGTTTTTGAAATGCTACGAGTACTTCAACATTTGTCACGTCGGTTATTTTATTTGTATGTACAATAACAAAACAACGTATCAAATAGCTTTTGAATTTTATTAAACGAGATATTTTTCGTTATAAACGAAGTTTTCTTTTATTAAAAATCAGACTTTTTTACTTCAAAATCGAACAAATATTTGTTCTAAGAATATAAATGAAATTGCTTTCGAAAAAATTTAAATCTCGATAAAAGTTATACAAAAATATTGGAAAAATACATCAACGAGTTTTATTTCGTAACACAATATTTTAAAAGCGAATTAATTTGAATACGCAATTTTGTTTATACAGGTAAGAAACTTTGTTAGAACAAGTTTAGAAAATGAAATTATTTCAACGTACATTTTTCAAAGGATGAACTTCCGTCGGTACAGTAGGACTATTGGCCACCTGGCATACAAATGTATTGTAATTTTAATCTGCCTTGTACCTTATTTTACGAATTATATTAAAAGATTTTAAATAAAGGAAATAATTTCTGTTTAAGTCGTTGAAGCATGAACGGTTTAAATTTTGAAGTTATCTATAACAAACGTTATTATTAATTATTGGCGTTTCGTACACGCAACAAAGACTAAATCGTGAATGCTTTTTGTGTTTTTTATAGTCTAGCCGTTGAAGTAAATAATCCTCGTCGTTTTAACCGAAAGAAGGAGAATAATTTTCGAACAATGTAGCAACCGCCGAAATTTCTTGAGGGATCGCTCCGCCGTTCGAACAAATATTAAAGTTTAATTTCTCATTACATTGAACGCTATTTATTTCGATATCGTTTTTCTACCCCTTTTCGTAAAAAGCAATTTAATCAAGTCGACGCCATAGAGTTTTTGTTCTTTCGGGTTGAAAATTCGTCTTTGTACATAAAAATCATCGAGTGGGTACACATTCTCGACAGAGACGAGAGTTCGAAACCAATTAAAAGTTTTTATCCGCGAGGGCAACTCTTACACGGAAAGTGTACACAGGGTGTAAGGTAGAGAAATGCGTACACGCGCGTTAAATATCACCGCGTAGTGCCAATCGTTTTATAACTCCCCTTTTTCCTCGTGCACGACGCGTACGTTCTCTTTGTCATTTCAGCATGTTCGAGGCTTTATATCCCTTCTTGCTCACTGTTTAACCTTTCCGCTCTCTCATCCTCGCCCGACTCTTCGCATTCGAATGCCTCTGGTATATATACCAGATATATACGTTAGAAGCATTTCGCAGAGCCGAGAGCCGAGAGCCAAGAGCCGAGAACCGAGAATCGAGCCCATAGCCTCGTCCCATCGAGGGGACCGAGCCCTTACGTTTCAAAATACATTATTGGAATTTGTTGACAATTTTGAACTCTAAATGCTTTTTCGTAAATACATCGAAATTTTCCACGAGCGAATCTCGCGTTCCGACGGATTTCCTGTTTTATTTGCATTTACACCAACGATAATAATGCCTCGTTATTGCGTTCTTATTCGTTTGTTCGTGCGGATACAAAGCAAAAATACGCAACAAAAATCGCTGCTTCAAGTTTTATCGATCATCGTAAAACGCGTATATAAAAATCTCTCGACTCGAAATTTGTTTTACGAAAAGTCGAATTCGATCGACCGTCGTAGGTGTCGTCGATCGATACCCTTCCTCGCAAATACAACGCATCTTTCCCTAAAAGCGCGGTAAGAATATTTTTATCGTTTTACGAGCGATCGCGAGCGGTCGGAGAGCGAAAATAACGCGAATGCCCGCGAGATAAATTGCAATGGAATTTGAACGCAAGCCAAGCGGAAGTCTTTGTTTTTTTATCTGGAAAACCATATTTACTTGTATTTATTCATCGCGCGGTCGGTAAATATAATTGATGGGTAAGGCCGTATCTTAAAGTGAAAAGGGGACGACTCGCACCGTAAAACGCGCGCAGAGTTCACGTCCGAACGAACAGGAGCGCCTTTAAGCTTATAAATGTACATCCCGACGTTCGCGCGTGGCTACGTAAATGTGCCTAATGGTCTCGGAACCTTTCGCCTTCTGCTCTCCTGTCCCCGATGTCGCGGGGGTAAGGGCGCGTTTTACCGCCTCGCTGCGTACGCACAACGAGCGAGTAAAGCGGGACCGACGCGTTTTTATACTCGTGTACTTTTGCGATATTGCGCGAACCGACCTTTTTCAGCTAACGCCGCGTCGAGAATCGAGTGCCAAGGCACTGAAATTCAGGGGCGCGAACGAGGGATGGAGAAAACCGAGCGTTCCTTTCACGGATACGCTTCCCCTTTCCTTTTCTGCGTTTCTTCGGATTCTTCGTCGCTCTCGATGGATTGCCGTGCACTTCTTCTTTCGCTGACTCGTGAATTCGTTACGCTTCTTTTACGAAAAGTAATTGCCTCGCCTTCGTGAATTATGCGGACCGAGGCTTATCGCTTCCAGAACAACAATAAGACTAATTGAAAAGGAATCGACGCCGATACTTATTTTCAATAAAGACGGTAGTAAAGTGCTGATACGTCCGCTTAATTTTGAAAAGAAATTTTTTTCCTATTTATTCTTAGAACATGCTTCGTTCGTTCGTCGCTTTTACTTTATTTTACAATCTACGTAAATTTCTAATGGATATCGAGTTGATACAAATGCGGGAAAAAACTAATATTTTTATACTTACGTTTATCCTGGAAATAGACGCGTTGGTAGTTTGTTCCTACACCGAATTTGATATTTATATTTTATAATCCACTTGGAAAAATAAAATTTGAAATGAAAATAAAATACAACGGGTTATTTACGATAAAAATCGTATTAATAAATCTTGTTCTTCGTAAAAGTAGCTTCGTAAAAAACTTAGGCACGATGTCTTGCGAAGATGGCGCGAAATAATTTTGACTTATAATTTTAAAATATACATTTATATAAAAACATTTTATCGAAAAGATTAATATCTGAAAACTGACGGGAGTTTTTCACGGTCACAGTAGACTGCCAACTGTCGTTCCTCTTTTGTTTCCGATATCTGTATCCTTCATAAAAAGCTTTAAGGTACCCGTGTTTAGGGGTAGTTGGCACTTTGCCGATCAGCCTCCGAATCAATAAAAATATTTATTCAGTGTACAGCAGTATTTTCTTAACCATGAAGCATAAATCTATAGTCTTCCTCGCTAGTATTATGTTTTTAATATTTTTAATTCTATAACGACGGTTTCAAGTTTTTGTTTGGATTTAAGAATTTTTAGTGCTTCGCCGATTAGATGGAAAATATTTCAAAGAAGAAAATATATTTTCTAAAATTGTTTTAAAATTTTTTAAAGAAATTCTATGATAAAAATGTAAGAAAAATGTTTGAATGACATTTTATAAAAGAAGTTAAAAATCATTTCAAACTCGATAAAAACTTATTATTATATTTATCTTCTATATAAAAAAGACGAGTTTTTATTTGTAAATTTTTCATGTTATTCTATTCGCTAACAGTACTCAGACAATATTGATCACTCTTTTTGATATATTCTTGATGGTTTGGTTTGGAATAAGTAGGGGACTACTTATTAATTAATTTAATATTTGATTTAACATATGGCTTATTTTAAAAAATCTTATATCAGAAAATAATAATTTTTTTTTAAATTTATATTAACTTTTAGATAATTTATACGTAACCTTTATTGTATTGGATATTGTCAAATATTTAGTACGTACGGATAATATATAAAATGTAATTTAATAGCAATTATTATAATACACAAATTAATTTTAAAATCATAAATTACTATTTTACTTTTAAGTTTTGTTTCTAAAGATTTTATCTAAGTAAGATTCACTTAAAGATTTTAGTTCTACCAATGGGTGGCCGTTTTTTTTCTTTAGAGGCTGTTACTGTCGGATCTTCGACGGAGTTTATACCTCACTTATGAAATCAATAGCGCCAACTTTTCATAACGTCCAATTTTTTTCTACTTACAGAAAAATATAGTTGCTTCGTATTATGTAATAAAGAAAAGTTAAAGAAAATATAAACTTATAATTTTACAATTATTTCATTACAGTTGATATTAAACTAGTTCGATAAAAAAGATTACACGATATTTTTTTTAACTTAAAATTAATAAAGGATAATTTCAAAAAAGTATTAAACAAAATTTAGCTCTTAATTTTATAATTACAAGAAAATGGAAACTATAAAATTTAAAATTTCTTTCTCTGTATTTTATTTGCTTTCTTATAAGAATTTTATTTAATTTACGAAAATATAGAGAATTAATATAATATAGAAATGTGTATTGTGAATAAAAAAGTTAACTTTCATAAATTTATATCATCGCAATATTTAGACCACGAAATGTATTTTTATTTAATAAAAATTATTAAGAAAATTTTTATGGATACTAAAATAACAATATTAATTATTTAAATATATACAATTTGATTCGTTTCTTATAATTTTTGAACAACTCTATCGAAGTAAAATTGAAAGTAAGAGTTAAAACATTAATTTATATTTTATTTTTAATATAATAAAATATTAATTTACGAATTAAAATTAATACGTGATTTATTTATACTACAAGAAGTTTTAAAATAAAGTTGTAATTCGATAACAAAATTTATTATAATTTATTATAATGTATTATAATTTAAATAATTTATACAATTTAAAAAAAACACGAAAAAAAATAAAAAGATGAATTGACGCGGAAAATAATATAAAGTAGAGTAGTCAAGTGAAAGAAACACGTATGGACATAAAGCGTATTTGATATCCTTTCCGGCGTAATTCCTCCGAAGGAGCTGATTCGGGGACGTTGATTCCGAATTTGAAGTTTGAATTATTGACGTGTCTACCATATAGATGATGGGATGTAACTGGGAATAAGGGGTTGATTTGAATAAAGCTGTTAGCACTCGAGCAACGCCGGGTATTAACGGCTCGTATAATACATGTACTCCCTTCGATAATAGATTATGAACTGGTGTAACGTCCTAATTGAATGAAATTTACATTTGAGGTAATCTTTTGTAATAACTTTCAGTATATTTTAAGAGATGAAACGAATGATAGATCGAAACGATAATAGTTAACGAAGATTAAAATTACTTAGGAGGAGCGTAAGCTTGATACAGAGTTTGCATTAAATTTGTATCAGTGTAATATTTTTCATGCTTCGTTATTAGAAAAAGATTTTTAGATAATATTTGTTAAATATTAAATTACGAATTGTAAACTTTACCTCTACGGAAAATACGCTACGCGTCGGCAACTCGAGTCGAGCTAAATTAAATATTTGCGATTATACAAAGGTTTCGCGTCTTAAATTTTCATCGCATCGTACAAGCACTTCATTTAGCAAGTAAATACAATGTTTAGAAAGTACAAAATTGACATCCGTAACGTACGTTCGGATGCGTTCCACTCGTGTAAAATCAAAGCATAAAATGTCAAAGTAAATTAGTTGAACTTTACATTTAGAAATGAAACGATAACAACAAGACATAATTAACTATGGTTAATATAAAGGAGGGATCCATGATATAGGAGAGCTATCACCTCAATCACCTATTGTACTCGTCCCATTCAGAGTGTGATTAACCGAAGCTACTAAGCTACGCCCTATACTCGCTGCGCCTGTATTTGTGGCTTGTCTGTTTGTAAAAGAGGGATAGGTGCAAAGACACCGTCACTTTAATTACCTATTGTTATTGCATTTGAACTTCGCTTGGCTATTATATGAAAATTAAGCCAATTTTACATATTTCATTATAGATTTTGTGGCTTGGATATTTATTGATTTTTAAAACGATGTTTTATAATATCTACGGTTATTAATTTATCGTCTTTGACAAAATATTAGGCGTTGCAATTTATTTATTTATATTATTTTGTTTATTGTTTCTGTTCAAGTTCTATCTGCTTATTTTAAAGACTATTAATCAAATATAAAATGTGCACATTAAAATACGATAAGTCTAATGATGCGAAGAAAAAACAACCATAACGAATTACGTTTAATAAAGAGCTTAACGCTTCATCTTTATTTAATAAAGATCATATATTCTTATAGGTGTTTCTCAAAATAATATGCTTTTAATATCGAATAAGTTCGAAAATAAATTAATTGTACATTTTTGTAATACATTTTTTGAAGATTTTTATAGATTTGGTTTTTAAATATTTATTATGTAAAGGTATATTATTTCAACTAAGGTATAATGTAGGAGATAATTCATGAATACAGATTTCAATTTTTATCTTATTATTTTGTCCAAATTGTAGCGAAATATGAAAAACATATTTTTTAGAAAGCAATTTAGTATAAGCAACTTTAATTCATTTTTTAAATAAATTATATTAAATTAACTTTTTTATATGAAATTCATTCAGCGATATGATCACGCGGAAAATAATAGTTAACTCAAAATGTAATAGTAATTTTCTTAAAAATGATATAAGTTAAATACAAGAGGAATGTATATTTGTACATAAATACTAATTTTAATTTTTTTTTCAAATATAGACTAAATATAGTTAAATTCGTTGTTTTTATTCGTTTTTATTTATTATATAAACACATAGATACATTTATAAATTAAATACAACAAAAAATAACTAATAATTAAATCATTATTCATTTCAATTATAAATTTTCTTAAGAAATACGTAATTTATATATTTCAGATTTTTTGCCATTAAATATAAACATGATGTAAACATAAACGTTATGACTCGTTAAATATTTTAATTCTCGATCTTAGAAAAAAAACGATTCATCTAAACAAGTTTTAATATTTCTTTTAGATATAAATTACTTTTTATTCTCTTCGTATTCTTAGTATTCTTTGAATACCATTTGAATACCCAAGATAATAATTAGTTATATAAGAGAATAAGAGTGATCACTAGAATAGTATTGAAATTTGAAAGTAACGTTATAGTTTTCTTTTAAAGTACTATCATTTCTTTTAAAAATAATTATTTAATTAAAATAATATTTAATAAAACAATTGTCTCAAATGTTTGAAAAATATTACGACTGATTATCATATATTTTATATTCCTTAATTTATATTATATTATGATTGTATTAATGATATTATATATTAATCTGAAAGTATTCAATATCGTTTTTTTTAATGCCTCGTAAGCAATTTTTTCTATTATAACCTCGTAATGTAATAGCGTATAATAGATTTATAATTGCTGGAAATTGATAAATACGGAATGCATTCTCAATTAATACATAAATGCTTAAGCAAAAAATTCCATGTGTTAATTATTTTTATAATTCCTTGATTTTATTAATATATTATTTAGTATTTATAAACTAATTAGATAACGTACAATAAAAAACGTTTATAAAATTACATCGCGAATACGAATGAGTGATACGAATAAAAAAAAAGGAAATTAAAAACCTTGTATAAATTGTAATATTAGTAATAATATACCGTTAATACAAGTTATTTTTTTAAAAAATATTTATAAATAATCATAAATCATGATTTTAACTTAATACGGAATGAAATTACTATTTTAAAAGGAAATAGTCGATTTTGCAAAATTTAAAGCAACGTTTCTAAAATAAAATCACGAACGATATATATTCGATAAGAGTGTGCAATCGAGTTTTTATAAAATGCAACAATTATTATAAAAAGTAATGGATAACATAAATTAGTGTTGTAGCATAAGAAAATTGATAAAAATGGACAGAAGAATTAAAAAGAAAAGCTATCGTTTGCATTGATTTTGGTTAGGTTAATGTTACGATCGAACGCAACCAACGCGAATAAATACAATAAAGTTATTTATCGTATCTTTGTAAGTTATAATCAATGTACAGTATTTCCCTTGCGTTAATTTATGATCGAATGAAACTCATGGCAAGATTTCCAGGTTGAATTCGTTGTCTCTCGAGCGAACCGAAGCAAAAAAGGGGAGGAGAGCGGCAGATTTCTTTGTGTTTGTGTAATAACTGAGTTGAGATTCGGTCATCAGTTGAACGCGTCGCCCACTTCGTTACTCGAGCGATCGAAAACGAACGAAAGTGAACGGATCCCTTCGTTATTGAAAATGCTGTCTACTCTAAACGACATCTTGTCCTTTCGAGTTTAATCACGAAGAGGGGCCAGAAACAGATATTCACACTATTGGCAAAAGGGCGATTTAAGCAAAATAAATCGCAGTTACTTACCACGGATATTGTTGGTACATTTCATTACAACAACGGCATTGCAATTCTGATCGATTAACCACTTTTAATTTGATTAAATAAGCGAGAGATCGAGTATAATGACCTTATCACCGATTATCATATTTTCACAGGGTTAAGTTAATTTAATCCCATAGACGTACACAAGGCTTATTCAACCCCAACGCGCGTTGCTTTTTCCTCTTGACTCGTGCACTTGAGGCTTTTATACAGGGTTCGCGTTATTTAAAGGGCTTCTCTTCGCGGTACTCGTTTCGGATTATAGCAGCCATGTATAGAAGTAACGAGAGAAACGACGGGATCCGATCGGTATGCCCTTACTCGACGGAAGAAGTCTATAAAGGGGCGCAGGGGCCCGCAAGGGAGTCCCGATAGAAAGGTTAAACGGTGACTTCTAGAAAGAGAGAGAGAGAGAGAGAGGGAGGGAGAGAGTGATCACCCGAGAAACCGCCGACAACACCGAGAGAGTGAGAGAGAGAGAGAGAGAGAGAGAGAGAAACGATCGTGGCTCAAACTACCGACTGACGAGACGACGCTGCTAAGCGACCCGGCAAAGCGTTCGCTTTCTCGATGTCTTCCTGCCTCTTTCCAATGTCACCGTTGTCACAAAACTTTAGAACCAGTTTTATTCTTCGCATTCCTTATGAGATCCGACTACCCTCTAAGGGTAGGCTCGAAGACATTCTGCTCTTCATTTTCTCTTACTTCGATTACTTTGCTGTAATTACTATTGAGACATTCTCAACTTTTCAAATTACAGGGAGGACTTTTACTTTATACAATTATTAGAAATAGAAACAAAGAACAGTACGAAATATTAAATAATGCTACATAATTTTTTTCAAATAATTTTTTTCCTTAAAGCAAATCAACGTTGAAGTCTAAGACTTAGCAATTTTTATGAAATTTAACAGTGATATCGATACCGACGCATCTGGTTTACCTTAATGTTCCATTAAGTTCCGTTGTGAACGAATAGCGGTGGAAGTACTCGTGGCTCCAAGTTAGACGCGTTAAACAATTTCATTTTATCGGATCTACCGAGTCTATCTCGCTATCGAAGGTAGCGAGCGTTCGAATGTTTCTTGTCTTATTCGAAAAAGTACATTACTCGCGATCGATATTCATAGATAATTTTTTATCTAGTTTCGACTAGAAGCATCAAAGGTGTTGCAGTTTTATGTTTTATTAAAAATTTAGGAGTTGATCGTATCGCTGGATTAATGACTTCTCGAGTTTAAATAACATTTTGCGTTTCACTCCCGTTGTTTTATTATCGAGTCAAGGCATAATAAACCAGAAATATTTTTTAAATAAAATGATTCATGGTTGCTTCGAATCTTTAATAATTAAATTTACAAGCAGACTGTTTTTGTTTAAAAATAACTGTCTAGTAAACTTATCGAATGCAGAATTTTATGAAAATTCATGAATTTCTTTGCTATCGTCTTTGCAACAAAGTTATGCATTATAAACATTCACTAAAAAAGCTGAAATTTAATTATTACAATTTATCATAAATAAATCGACTCGATAATCAATCCATTTATAAATGTAACAATTTAAAATTTATAATGTGTATAAATATTACCTATTACAATTATTAATTGTCTCGAAGCTTTAGTATCCAACCATTCTATTTTTGAATATTGAACATAACGTATTTTTTAGACTCGAGTATACGCGTATTCTTTTAGATTCTTCTTTTCTTTTATAACTATTGCAAAAAACTGATCTCTCTCGACAAGATAACGTTTACTTAAGTAAATGGTTTCCGTTGCTACAACCTTTAACGTTCATCGTTCATTTTCAGCATTTCGTGGAAGAGAATTTATACCGTCGTATCACAAATCGGAATACGTACAATCGATACGATTGTAATACCAATATACGTTACAATCGTTACATATCGCTTGTTCAAACGGTCGTGGAATTGTGGGTCCACTCGTACGACTGCAATTCTTAAGTAACGAGGCGTAAATTATTTCGAATTTCGTCTACCCTAGTGAATTTTTTTGTTGCCAATCTTTCTCGGGTACGTTTACTTGGAGGTGTCGAGCATTCATCCTTTGCTCGTGCAGTGTTTAAGCACATCTGTTAGCCATATAAATTTGTAACGCACGAGGGAGTCGAAGCGATACGTGCACCTGATCATACAGAAGGTCTAATATTTAGACGCAAGGGATATCGGAGGACTCGCGATGTTCAAAATATCACAGTAGTAAGGCTACGTACTTGGCTGATTCAAAGAGGGCCCGCATATTTTACGCTGGGAACGCTCGAAAACCTCTTTGTCGAGTTAGCATTTTCCCAACGGGATTATTCGCGTGTTTACGAGGTGCTACAAGTTTTTGAAGGATTAATACGGATAAGATAAACATCCATAAAGCCGGTATTCTACAGGCTTTGCCATGCGATCGCAGTCTATACAAATATGTTGAATAAGTAAATGTATGAATGATCGAACGAATAAAGTATTTATAGTCTTAAAACATTTTATCGGAATTATTCAAAATGTAGACGTTTATTTTAAAGTTACGTTAACTACGATGACTGTAATTATTTATGCAGTAAAACGATTGTTAAAATGACTATGTTTAACAACGAAGCGTTACGTAATTGCTGTGATAAATTTTTTAAGCGTTATACTATAATTTTATTTATACAAAATACACTGTGCAAGTAGCAAAAAGAAAAAACAAATTCAACGAATCGATATAACGTATTTTATTATAAATTTATTAATGGGTGTAAAATATTTGTTATGGATTACATTGTATCGTGTCTATATATGTATATTCAAAATTCTAACAAAGTTTTCCGAACGTGACTCGACGATGACATTAGATTGATGTCTGCATTGTCTACGCTTGGCACGTGCTGTTATTTGGATGGGTATGTTCGATATGGAATAGCGTATTATGTATATATATATACATATATATACAGTTACAAATGTAATTTCTACGCAATACGTCCATTATACTCTTGAGTTAAAAGTGATTTATAAACTTGAAATTAGCAAATTTTCTAAACAAGGATTATCTAGTAAAATATATATTTGTCCACAAAAGTTTAAAGTGTAAAAATTAAATTATACAAAAATTTAATAAAAGGATCTCGTTCTTTGTATAAAAATTATAAATTTAAAATATTTAAAAAAAGATTACCTATCTTTTTATAAATAAATCGGAATTTAATTTAAAATACTTAGAAAAAATATAAAAATACTATGAAAATAATAAGTTAATAAATATACTATTATTCTGTGAAAATTATTATTATTACATACTTTTCCGTATTTATCGTTCATTAGATTTTTTCCTGCACGATTCTTTATCTTGTATTCGTTGTTCGCACTATTTGCAAGAAAATAGTAAAATATAAAAGATTAATTTTACTCGAATAAAATGATTTTTTTAACGGAACTATAATATATCTAAATACTCTACTAAATATAATATATTTAAATTATTCATAAAACTATTTATTTCGGTATTTTAAATTAAATTTTAATTAATTTACGTAATATGAATTTATCAGGTATACGTGCTCTCTTATTTTGAATTTTCATAAATTCTCGTATACAGAATTTTTCACGACTAATAAGCAACGTCAGTTATCGTATTCGTTTCAGCAAACATTATTTTTTAAATTTAAATTTATATTTTTATATGGTTCTTTGAACAACTTCATTTATCGCTTTAAAATTTATAATTAAAACTAATGGTACAGATTGATTTACTTTCATGACATAATCTGTTTAATATATTAGTTTTGTATTATCAAAAATATATTATTGCATACTTACCTTAAATTTTATTAAAATTTAATTACGGAAATTGTAAAAAATATTATCAGAAGGAATAAGAAAGAAAACACTTTATAATACGATTAATGTTAAGTATTTATTACATACAAGCATTTTTTTACATTATGAAATAGTTTAGGCATATCTGGTAATATTAAATGTCCTCGTCATTTCATAGTGAAAAAAGTAGCATTCTTCCGTGTTCTATCTTTTAAAAGGAAAATCTTGACGCTTATGAAATTGTATGATTGTTCTATCACGGAAATAAAATTTAAAATATGAGTAAATTAGATTATTCTTATTTGCCCAAACAAAAAAAATTAAATCATAGAACCAGACTATAAAGTAAATTTCATTTTTTTACAAAGTAATTAATTACACGGGCAGTGGGACTAATTGCAATTAAAATGTGTATGCGTTCACGTGTATATGCATACGCCATACGAAATACGCACGTACACACACACGTACGTACTCGTTTACAGACATACGTACCCACCCACTCGTACATACCCATACAAAATTTCATTTTTTTCTCTAAAACAAAAAACCTCTGCCATCGTTTAGCAAACGAATAACACTGCCGCGATCTTTTTCCTTTTTCTTAGTATATTCCTCTCATCGTCACTTTTTATTAAATTTATTTAATATTGCGTTGAACATTTAATATATTATTTTTATTTGTGCTATACGATACGTTACTTTAATAAACGACTAAACGCACACGCGGAGAGAGAAAAAGAGAAAAAGATGAGATGATGATGAAAAAGGCAAATTGAAGTTTGATTTTTCGGCTAAGTCGGCGCAACGATTACTTTATACAACGAATTAAAAGAAAACGATTAAAATGATTTAACGGACATTGTCGTCCATTGTACAAGAGTAATTTTAACAGAGTTTAAATACTCGAGTAATCAGTCGTAACATCTAAATCATCGTAGGATGGTAGTTCTCGCATTTTTCGTTAACATCGAGGCATCAAAGAACTATTACGAATAAAGTACTTAAATACCTCACATTTAATAATGACCCTCAAAAGAGAATTATACATAATTGCTTATACGATATTGAATAAGTAATTGCATATATATACGTTCGAAATGATCCAATTATGGTTTTATTTAATTTTCGTCAATTTCATTGATAGGCGAGGAAATCATACTGAAATTGAACAGAACAAATAATATCGTATCCAGTTATCGATGATTTTATTTCGTTCGTTGCGAAAAATCAAAACACGATAAATTTGTGAAGCGAAAAATAGACGTTTTTAATCTAAGTACATAAGCACAATATATTTTACATATATCGTGTAGTATTTTCTAATCCATAAGAAAAAATTACTTACCTCGTAATTATACATAACTATGCTTGCAATTAATTTCTTTATCATTTGTATATTATACAATTGTTATAAACATCGAAAGCACAGTTCATAAATAAACATTGACATCAAAGAATCTTAGAAAAAGTTTTTAATTTCCTTACGTCAAAATCATGCATAATTCTCTTTCTCGAACTTCGATCAATCGGGCCTTTCGTGATAATTTTCACAATTACTACTTAATCTTAAAAACAGAACAACGCGTTAAGATATAATACATATGTTCACCCTGCTTCTGTGGCCAATATAATTTATAAGTAACAAACGGATCAACTTTTAATTGTAAAAAACGTAGACACAATAGCGCGCGAGATACTGTCAAAACTTGTATAATATTCACTGCAAACTTCTTATCACTGATTAGAAAATTTGATGAAACCCATTACCGTAATTACTTTTTCTTTTTTTTTGCAACAAGATTAAGCGATTCGTTTTCTTATCGTAACGCGTTTATAATCGAACTTAAAAGTTTTAATAATTTAGTATCATTATCGTGTTTCTTAAATTTAAAAGAACTATTTTAAATCATACTTTTAAAAAAGTAAAGGTAATTTAATTCTTAGGATAGACACTTTATTCTGTAAATAAATTATAAGTTTGCAATTATGAATATATCGTGAAATAATTAATTTGAGTAATAAGCAAATGGATCATTTATTGATATTTAATTTGGTCAGTACATTAGAACTATTACATAATCTTATAACGTATGACAAATCGAATGATTTTTAATAAAATTTTCTAACCAGTGTTTTCTTCGCGTATACACAGTGTCACAAAATATAACAAATACAATGTCGTAGCGCAGCCTTGAATTATAATCGTCCCCTTTTTTAAAATATTTGCTATATTTATTTTAACTTTTATTTGTTTTTTCTTTCGTTATAGTTTCTACGATAAAAACATAGATATTTATACATGTATACTTATATAGTCATAAATTTTTACGAATACAGCCTTTATAATCTATAATAGTAACGAATGAAAAGTTCCCGATTAACGAGAATCGATGAGTTTTTTTTTTCTTTTTTCACTAAACACGTACGATGCAGGGGCGATGAAAGATGCAGTTAATTTGTTACAATATCGAATCTGCGTAATATCGAAAGAGCATTCGGAATTCGAATTTTATATACGACTGCATTATTGTTAAATGTTTTCGTTTCACTGAAAAATTTTTATTCGTGATCACTTCCAAAATCAATGTGAGGGCTGTGCGAAGAAGCGATCACCAGTATCGCAGCGTTACAAAGTTTTGTATTTATAACATTATTTTTCAAATAATGTACTCTGTTACTGATTAAGTTAAGCGCGGTGCAATAAATTCATATTCATAATTATTTTTCGATACGTAAAAGAAATTCCATTATTTTGATATTTTGTTTTTTTTTACAATGAAACTTTGAAACAAATCTAACGATTCATAAGTAATTTATGCGTGAAAGTTAAAGGTAACATTGGGTTTACATTTTTTATTTTTGTTTCTATAAATTATTAGATTTATAAAAAAAATTTATACAATAAAACATCAAATATAGATCGCAAAAGCAAAATTCAATTTGTCGATAAAAAAATCTATTTTTGGAAAATACTCAATTTAGTCGGTAACAGCGAACTTTTACGTTGCGTTAATTCAAGAATACATGGATTAACAATAAAGTTCTAGTATATCATTATTCACAGTTATTATCATGCAAGTTTTTGCTCAGTTAGTTTCTTTTCTTAATTACTCTCGTTTCGCTCGTATTTCCCACTCTTGCTGCTCTAATATCTCTCCCTCAATTGGGATTTTCCTTTAATTTCTTAAATCATCATTCTTTCACACTCATTCATTCACAATCTCTCTTTATAGTCTCTGAACAGTGTGATAAAAACAGTAAAATTGATTGACTAGTGAGCGCACGCCCCGAAAAAGAAAAGAGAAGAAATGTATTTAATGGAAGAAGCTGATGCTTTACTTTGTTTTTATACTTTTTGTGATGTACATATCGATCAAGCATTTAAATTGAAATAGCTTCAAGGACTTTAACGATAACTTAATTAGGGAACAACTAAACATTCGCGCGATAATTTTTGCGATCAAAATTTAGTATAAAATTTCTAACATTTTACGTTATAAAAACAACGATATTAAAAGAGCGCAAAGCCATTTCGAATAAATGCTTAACCTATTCTAAGACACAATATGATTAGCTGAGTACGAAACGCTAATTAAACGCGAAATCAAATATTACATTTAATTGTAATTGGCTGATATTGAAGTTGCACATTAAAAAAAAAGTTATAAACGAATAACGAGTAAAAAGCAATTCTTTTTAATTTGATTGATTTTTATCCCGACTTTTACCGCAATATCGTTGGAAACGTAAGAAACTATGCCAAATGTTTCTCGCCGTTGCTTCTATATAAGGGTTTATGTGCAAACCCAATGAAAATTTCTCATACAGCCAAATAAACGGGTATCGCATCGAATAAGAGTCAAAATTTATATTCGTTTCATATATACCCCTTCGGGAAAAAGAAAAAGGTTCTGCTAAAAAGTTAGTCTCGATTATCAAGTTAGCATTTATAACTTAAGAGACGGACCGAATCTCCAAGTTCGCCGTGAATATGCATATTAACCATCGTTAATAATAATATTAATCATTATTATTATTATTTACCATTATTAATTATTAATTAACATTATATATTATTTTACACTTCCACACTCTATCGTGACACGACGCAGAGAGGTTATATATTCCTGACGCTTGCAACGCGCGCCAAAAAAATAAAACAAAAGAAACGCACCGCTTCTCGAATCTCCGTTTCTACCGTAACAATTATGTTCATTAGCGGATTTCTACTTATTCCTTTTTTTCTCCCATTTTATTTACACACTTTTTCTAATAAGAAAGTAAAGTAAACGACGATATGAATGTCCCACGGTGGAGTCGCTTCGTTCGATTTTGTCTGAACTCGAAACCAACCAGTGTCGGCTCAAATTTACATTCCGATATACCTTCTTCCTCTTCTTCCTCTTTTTCATCCTCTTTTTCATCACCTTCTTTTTTTTTCTTCTTCTCATCGACACCCTAGTATTTTATCGGTTAGCTTATGACAGGAGGTCTGTAATTATGAAAAAATTATTTTAGTTTTCTTCGCTAATTATTTCGTCAAACCACGTTAAAATGGAAAAGAATTTTATCCGTAGGTAAAGCATGACTCACCGGGTACCGGATTTTCTTGCTGCTTGTTGTTGGTGAAGGCATCTTGAAAGGAGTTGGTGTTGGTCGCGTTGGGTATACCGAAACTCGGGGTAAAGGGCACCGCCGTAGGATTCAAGTTCGAGTTGAGGCTGTCTTCGTTCGCCAGTCCGCCGACCCCCGTTAGTCCAACGCCGGTCGGCTGCATCAGCAATATGGGACCGCTATTGATATTGCTCAGAGTGTCGAACTCCGAGAGGTCTAACCGGTTGTTGGTCACGTTGTTTTGCTTGCTACAAAAACCAGTCAAACGATACAAAACAATAACGGACAAACCAAACTAATCTAACAGAAGTGAACGTTAAGGATAACACTAGGCGCCTTTTGTCATTTTCACTTTGTATCTTCTATTGTTAAGGCACTACATGACAAGTAAGCGATACCGATGAATCGTGATCGAGTATCTTTGGGAATTTCTACGATGTGCTGGTACGTGATTTGTAGTATTTTCGTCGACGTTTTCACCCGGTTAAAAATTATCGATTTTTAACGAACGTTTCAATGACAATTCGTTCCAGAGAATTAATTTATTTTTATAACCGTACGGTGGAGGGTAAATACGTCGACGAAGATACGTTTGGTAAGATGGTTAAAACTGTTTTGAGATGCAGTGTTTTGTGGATGCGAGGCAATAAATGGCCTCCAACGATAAGTACACCAGTGCACAAACTTTTGCGTAGGATATCACATACAGGACTACAAAAATTCAATGCAAATTAACGATCGAAAAGAAACAAAAACCACGAAGTAATGCAGATCAGCATTAAAACGTTTAGAAAGAAGTTTTTTTCATCAATATTAAAATGCACTATTCTACACAAACAAGTAACAAATGTTATTTTTTCTCTATTACGGAGAACTAAAAATCTTATAAAACTAAATTTCTCAAATTCTTAGATTTTTTCACATTATAATTTATTCCGTTAAAATTTAACAAAGTGTAATTTTTCGAGAAAATTAGTTTGTTCTCTTTAAAATGTTCGTTAACGATTATTTTCTATTATATCGAATCCTATAATTTATATTCATATGTACAGTTTAACTGTTGGCTCAAAGTGATAAAATTATACAAATACAAATCAAGCCATATCGTCCTGTTCATGAGTAATGTATTAAAAACTACGAGTAAAAATATGAATGTTCGTTATTAATAAAATTATCGAGGAAAATATAAATTTGATGAGAATGAAAAGTATATGAATCTACGTGAAAAAGCATTATCGCAAGCTTCAAAAAATTGTTTTCTCTCGTAAAACAAGGCTTTTTTATAAACTAAATTCTGAAACTAACCTACTAAAAAATTTATCTCTTGGCATATTCCTAAGTATTTTACAAAAATCTTTAACAAACTATTCATCTTTCCAATATATTCACGCAAAATTGCTACGAAAATACAAAATAAATTTTTTGCAGCAACGCACATTTCCGGCTATATTATAATACGTACATACGTATATACATATATACGTATAGATTTATATCTAAATATACCTAAAAAATATATGTATATATGTAATTATGTGAATGCATGTACGTATTTAGATATGTATTAGTATAAATCACAAATGATTTACCAATCACCGACGGCATCAAAGTGTAGGATCGGCGAACCATAGAATTTTCGGTACACAGCAAAAGTAGGCAGTAAGTTGACGTGTGAAATGTGAATAAATACATGTAACATAAAGTAAATTCTTCTACACGTAAACAAAAACAAGCGTTATTGAAGAATTACATTGCCATTCGGAGAAGGTTCGACATATATTGGACAGTACGTTTTCAATTACAAAACTCTTTTTATGTTGTTACAATTATGATTAGTATAAAAATAATTTTTTTATTTATAAAGTGATTAGATTCTTGGTTACGTTTCATTAGTTCATGCATAAAGAAGAATCATGATAAATTTAAAAATAAACATACTAATACATTCTATGAATTATTAAGGACCGTGCAAGTTTTATCTTTACTGGTACTATATTATTTCGAATTAATAACTAATAGTTGATTTTATTTAATAAAATTTTTATTAAAACTTAAATTATTTATAATACATATTAATAAAATTTGCTTTATAAATATTTGTTTATATGTACGTTAAAATGATACAGAGTATTTATAATTACATTTGTTTATTCATACCGTTAAAATATTGCGTTAATAAAGATGGAATCTTTAATTTCCACGTAGAATCGTAAAACTGTTAAATTTATTTATTTTTTATTCATTTAATAATTGTGAATATCATTTAATAGTTGTAAGAATTTTTTTGAATATTATGTTATTGACCTCAAGAAATAATATAGGATTAATTAAAAATTAATTAACTAATCTACCACAAGCTTTGAGCTAAATTAAACAAAAATCTATAAATATATAGTATTGAAAACAAAAGAGTAAACGCGTATAAAAATTTCGAAATGAAACGAAGCTTTTCCAATTATTTCATGTTATTTTTATATTAAAATGAAGAAAATTTACAATTCATTTTGAAAATAATTTCTAATTCAAATATTTAAAAAAATGATATATCAGTTTTTCGCAAGAAATAAGTAGATTTTATTTTCATTTAAATCATAGCAACTTTTTTAATTGTATTTTAGTATTCGTTATCCAACAAACAAAATTAAAATAGATCAGTGATAAAACTTGATTACCTTAAAATTAAAACGAAAAACATGAAAATAAGATTTTATAGTAAATGATTAACACAAAAAAGGTGTTCGGTATATTAAAAACTTCAGTACTTAAAAGTTGTGAAAATGTAAATTACGTTGTGCAATAAAATGAATAATACATGCTGTAGTTGATAAAATACCGTTAATGGCGAATTATAAGGTATAGTGTAAAGCAGTACATATCATGAAGCTTCGAATGAAAACATTTCGGTTGATAGCTTGCAGAAACTCCTCCTCCAATAAAATAATTTGCTTGCGCTGTCGAGATAAAAAAAACCGTGACTTATTTCTTACTTCAGTAGAACTACGATGATGATCAATTACAGGAGAGCAGCTCGTGAACGACATGATTGTTTTTTTGTTTAAAGGCATAAAGGAAGAGAAGAAAGTAAGAGCTTAATAAAGATTTCATCATTGATCAGTATTATTTATAATTTTCAATACTCTACTGTTTATATAAAATAAGAAACGGAAAAAGAACGATTAATGTGCATTTCTCTAGTAAGCCCTTATGCGTTGCAAAAATCACAAACAATCGTTTAGATGACTCATTGCATTTATGCTATTCTTTGATCACTTTACATTATATACATTATGTATTTATTATTATCTATAGTAGTGAGACATTATGTTTTTTTTTTTTCAAAAATTGAATTTCGACGAAAAATCGTCGAAAGACTATCGAGTTAGTATATTGTTATTTCGTATTATATAAGTTGACGTTCGCTCGAGACACTTTACAGGCCATTTTTCATACAATTGTTTTTCTATTACGCTAATACGTATTTAGAAATTTCTTTTTTGAGTTCTACTTGAATATAGATTGAAAAATAAAAATGACCCGCTGGTGTACGTGGATAAATATTAGCACATTCCTGACACACGAAGATCCCGAGCGTATTATTTTTAATCGTTTATGTGGACGTATACTTTTTTAAATGGTAACATCAATTTTTAATATTTTTTAAGTAGTAGCTTAATACGAAACCTCTAGTGAATGTGAAAAAGAAAACGCATATCTTCCATAAGTATACATTATAAACTATACATGTTTGCGAATAATGTACAATTGCAATATACAATTTTCATGGTTTGCGTAATTTATACACTAATATTATAATTATTAACTAGCGACAGTTAAATAACAAAAACAAGTTATTATCGAAAGGTTATTACAATGAAATAGTCAACTGTTCTGGCTACTTTTGCAATGTACAGTAATTGAAATGCAATTAAAGTCGCATATATGTATGACTCCACTTTTTCAAAATTCACCATACTCTGCTATAAAACTAAATTCATAAAAATAATAATCAATTTATGTTCAATTTATGTTTAAAATTCTGGCTAATGTTATCATTTTCGTTTATTAATTTCCCTGCATAATTATTTTTATTAATCGCTTTAAAAAAAAGTAGCGCTGCCTTTACAAATTTCGAATTCATAACTAAGTTTAATCAGAACTTTTTAAATTTATATACGATTGCGATACATCGAATCTTTTGCTTTGATCGTCGTAGGATTACATTATATATTATTATTATCATCATTATTATCATTAGCATTGTTACTATTATTAATATTATTATTGTTATTTTTATTATTATTAACATTAATATTATCTTAGTAGTAGTAGTAATAGTTGTTGTTGTTGTTTGTGTTGTTATTGTAATTATTGAACGAAGTATATATGAACTTAGTTTGATTATTTTCGATATTTAATAACTAATTATGTTTCCTTCGGTATTTCACATATTTTTATAACGCCTGCACAAATTTTGTTAATATTTCACACAATGGACATCATAAGATCACTAAATAAAAGTGTTATATTACGTTTTAAATAATCGAGTGCTCGATATAAATAAAGTATACATGACCGATTATGGATTACTTTGTTTCAACTTATAACGTTAGAGTTTATTTTGAAATTGAAAAATACGCTTTCGTATTAGAACTATTCTTTATCAATAATCAATCACATTTTATAAATAATTACTCAATACAAACGGTACAATACATCACGAACATATTATTTCACCTACACAAATCTTAAAAAAGTCTTTGAAAACTTTTTTATTATATACATAACAATAATATGATTAAAAATTTACTAAAGTAACTATTCATAATAACCGTGACACATTTTCATTAAATTAATATCGCACATACGGTGCTAAAGTTGAGCAGTGCTCGATGTTCAGTCGTATATTTGATTAAAGGCCATGACGACCCTCGTATCGGAGCCGCTTTCGTAAATAGTGAACATTATCCATCACAATCGTGTTATAATATTTCTGTGCTTATAATTTGAGTGAGACTGTCAAGAAATTTTTAATATATTTTTAATGCACAAAATTGACTTATTTTATATTCGTTACGGTCGTAATAACGAGTCTATAATATACGAATACTACGTAGTTCATTGAATGATTTTTAGCTCGCTGTTCGATCAAAAGCAATAAAAAGATTTTTTTTCGCATTTAAAAATCACCTAACATAAATTAATGTCGCTTCTTTTAAAAATATACCAATGCAATAATAAGGTTTAAATTGAAAAATAAAATTAATTTTGTAAAGGAGTTTTAATTTTCTTCTAATAAAAATAAAAATTCTTGATAATGATTTTCTTTTTATAAAATTAATATTTCTTATTTTTTTAATTGTTTAAAAGTATAAAGGTGTGAAATAAAAGACAATTTTATTTTAAATTATAGATAAGATAAGATCGCTATATAACCTATTTGATATAATAATTATTATTTATTTGATCGAAAAATGCAGCTTGTTATCGTTTTTTATTTGTCGTTACAAAAACTCGATCGATGATATTTATTCGCGTGGATTATGTATTGAAAAGTAAGAAAATGAATTACGCGTTCTTCAATTCGAACAAAAAAATTCATTCGAAGATTTTATTTATTATTTTTTCTTTATTATCTCAAGGTAATAATAATCCTGACTGTAAAATAACCCGACAACTGCGAAAAAGCCGCGATGGCTTCGTAAGCTAGCATCCAACGTCAAACATAATTAAAAAAAAAAGATTCTCAAGTTCGTCTCACTCAAAATGCAATAGATTCGCAATTTAGGGTTCTTTTCTCTAATCTTCCTCGCATCGATCTATACGATATACGATTCTCTCTTTCTCTAGATGGTGAGGGCATACTTACACAGTGGCATTGTCCAGCGCGATCGTTTGACCGTCGATGCCGTTCCCGTGATTCGTGTTGTTGTGATGGCCGTTCAGCTCCTGCTGGTTGTTATCTTCGTTATCAAGGCCGGGTTTCGTCGACGGGTCGCCGATGCCGTTGGCGTGTGTGCCGTTACGTATGACGCCGTTGTTCGACTCATCGGCGTTGTTCGACTCGACGCGATGAGCGAGTTGCTCGCCGCTTATGAAGTGCTGGGTCGCCTCGGATATGAGACTCGCCGTCATCAGGTCCTGGACTATTTTCTCACCGGGACCTGGTTTGTTCTCGTCGCTCGGGCTGTCCTCTTTCGACTTTTCACCGTCGTTTCCCTCGCCCTGAAGCGGTTTTTCAACGTTACCAAACATTTTTCCTTAACGCTCGTTTTCGCGCCCACTTCGTATAAAATGTATGTTAGTACAAAATACTAACGTAAATTTAGGTGCTCGGTTATTTTACCGCTCGCGAATAGCGATTAGATTTTTCTTTTCATTTTGCGCGAATCGATGAAAATAAGATCAACGAAGTATATCGAATCTGCGACATCGATTTTTTAATTACCTATATCTATAGCTCGTATATGAATTAGAAAGTATGGTCATGGTTTTCTTGCGTAGAAAAATCAGTACGAATGATTCAGATTTCAAAGTTTAAACGTTATTTATACAATTTTTCAAAAAGTACGTTAAAAGGTTATACAAGTTTTATCTGCACGATATAAATAAAAATTTTCTAGCTGAAATATTTCTAACGGTTACAAAGTATTTGTTTTATCTCTGGAATACGTGACTTCGTAGATAATTTTTTCTTAATTTTTAAAAACTATTAACATTTCTATCATTATATAATATTCTTGGTTTACCTGATTACGAATATGCTACTTTGCGCGTGGAAAATTAGCAAATATTTCCGATGTTTTCACGAATCGATAAAATATTTTTGTACAATTGTGAGCTCTTGACGCGAATTTTTATTAATTTTTGGTATTTCGATAAGTATGTATCGTAACGGCTATAATACAAAAATAACGACATTGACGGTAACGACATTATTACATTTTAAAAGTCATATTCTATCGCGATGACAATCGTTCCAAACGATACGTTATACAGAGAAAGGTCGATTTACCTTTGCAATATTGGGCTGATATTTTGCTCGAGTCCTGGACATTATAGCTTCCACGCGTTTACGTCTGGCATTTCTTTCTTCTTCCTCCTTTTTGAGTCGCTCGACCATTTCCAGTCGTTGCCTATAATGCGAAGATCATTTAATAACAACTTAAATAGCATCACCCAATCTTTCCTTTTATCATCGATTTTTCCTTTTACATTTTAAACCAAAAAAGGTTTACTAAAGTTTATTATTTAATACAGCTAATCTTTTAATGTTGGGTAAAGAAAAATCGATAATAAAAATTTATAGTTTAATGTATAATAGATTAATTTTACATATCGTTCGTAAAAGTAAGTATTTCCTCGTATTGTACACATCAATTTATTAGTAATATTATTAAATATTTTAATAATATTCACAAATTTTTTAACCTACTTCGAAAAAATCCCTTGGTAAATATTGCAAAAAATCACGTAGGAGAATATTACTATAAAAATGTCTGATTTACCGAGAAGTAAAATTAAGGTTCTTACTTCTCAGCTTCTTCTCTGGCTTTTCGTTCTGCCTCTTCTTTTTCGAGCTTCTGTCTAGCCTCTTCCTCCCTGCGCTTTCTGTCCTCTTCTTCGCGCTTCTTTGCCTCTTCGATGGCGAGTTGCAGTCTCTGTTCTTCTGCCTCACGGGCCTCTTTAGCTAAACGAAGCGTCTCTTCCTCGAGGCGACGTTGCTCTTCCTCCTCCGCTTGTAATCTTTCCGCTTCTAGACGCTCTTCTTCTTCCTGCAATTAAACAGTTTTTGAAAAATGGCTCGTTTCGGAAAAAACTTATACGTAATTCGAAATATTTTTCACGAATATATATTAATTAAAAATTATCACTACGTGATAATTGGTACTTTATAATCAGTGTATATATTTTTATTTTACCAAAATGGACTGAACTATTTTCATTGGTTATGTAATTATTATCATTATTATTTTTTAAATAAGAAGACCAGTCGGAGGTTTCGAAAAGAAGGTCGAAAATTGGCGTAATTAATAAATTATAATTACAAACGATAATCTCTTTAAAATTTTTCCATTTATAACGAATTGAATGTGTAAGACGGAATCTCCTATATATATATATATATATATATATAGAAACACAAACTTATATATATTGCAAAGTACGTACTAATCGTTGTCGTTCAAGTTCAGCCTCACGCTCAGCTTGTTCACGTGCCAGCCTTCGACGTTCCGCCAATGCCGCCTTGGCCTCTTCTTCGGTTGTGATACGGATTTTCTGAATCATGGAGGCTGTAAATTAAAAGGCAAGGTTATTTCACAAATTCCAAAGGAACATTCAAGGGGGAGAAAATCTTTAAAAAAAATGCGACTAACCTGTCATATCGCACTGCTCCTCTAAGTCGCCCTCGGTTTTGTATTCCGGCTCAGGAGATTTCTTTTCCACTTTGGATTCGTCCTTCTTCTCTATGTTATCGACTGGAGGTATTTGCTGTGCCGCTGGAGCTCCCGTTTGAATATCTATTAAGAGGTTGTGATTTTCGCTGGCAAATTTCTGTGCGGGTGTTGGGGTTACTGTATCAGAAGCAGTTACAACTGCTTCACTGATAAGATTCTTTTCTGTATTCGCTTCGTTCGGTATCAATTCGGTAACCGTATTGTCTTGAATAATCTAAAAATTTGTAAGTCATATTAATTATACCGCGGGGGCATTGCGTTTACTATAACTAAAAGGAGGGCATCGTTTATTTAACTATAGTAATTGGTTAATAGAAAAAAACAAAATTTTAATATTTTCATTTTTTTCAAACACCTATGTTTAATTTTAGCGTTTCTAAATTTCATTTAATAAACATTTCGTTTAAATACTTTACCGGTAAATAAGGTTGACTCGGGTGTCTTGATTTTTAATTAGTTGTTTTATAAATTGACTTCGATTCCGTTATAAATTTATAGTTTTACATTACGCTAAATCGATAAAAATTAAAAAATTAAATTTTTACGTATATGTTAAAATTTAATTTATTTGTAGGAATGTTTGAAACGAGCATTCGCAGGGTAAGTATTTGTAATAACTCGTTTCGCGTCGACGTTATTATTATCCTACGGTAATATAAAAAATGCGAGTTGTATTTTTATTTTCAATCCTTATTATATTTAATAAAACTAGCATTAAAAATTTTATAGATAAAAAATATATTTTTACGTTTCAACTCAAACCGTTACACACAAAATATTTACTATAATTACAATACATAAATCGAGCTAATGAAACGTTGAATAAAAAGCTCCAATATGATTAAATAGAAAAGAATCGAACGCGTCGAAGGATAAAAATTTGAACGTTTGTATAAATACGAGTAAAGACGAACCTGTGTCTTCTCGTCATTAGCGTCCTTCTTCGCATCCTTATCCTCGAGCTTATGCTTGGGCTCCTTGATCTCGAGGGCGACGAGCATCGGCTGTTCGACACCTGGACTCTGGAGGGGTGTGGCCCTGGGGGTGACGCGAGGCGAGGCTCTGGTGCTCCTCGTCATCGTCGACGATTTCTCGATGCCGGACTTGCGATCCGTCGAGGTTGTTTTCGTCGTGGGAGGGGTTGACGTTACCGCGGGCTTTTTCGTCGTGTTATGGACTTTAGGCAGCGGCGGCTTCGAATCCTTATGCAGCTTCCAGTCATTTGTCGCGTCTAGGAGAACGCCGTTCCGAGTCTTAGTTAGGTATTCGACTTTTCGTGATCGACAATTTCAGATTCGTGAATACATATATACATCTAAGCTCTGTTTTCGTATTTTAAGTTATTATATACGAAGTATTTTGCACTTTAGAAGAATTTTATGGTTTAGGCTTATTTGCATCGATTTTTATCGATGAAATTTTAAATGAGAACTCAAAAGATTAGAAAGATACCGTTGTATAAAAACTGTCTAATTTCAAGTATCCGGTGAAAATAAATTAAATTTTTTCTTTACAGATCACTAAAATCGGTAAAGTAAATTAATTTTATTTATATTAAATGAATAATAATTACCGTTAGCAAAGATATATACTAAATCAATTTATAATATTTAATATTTGATGTATTATCGAAAAAATTTAATAAATAATTACAAAGTAATATACGATGAAGTAAAGCAAAGATCTGTCGTGAAGAATGTAAAAATCATTCATTATTTTTTTTATATCAATTTTTGCAAAATACAACATATATTATCTTTTATTTTCACGTCGATTCCAGATACATATATTGCGCAAAATAATAGGAATTTTGTCGGCATGTTTATTTATAGTTACGCTATAAATAGTAGGCAAATAAATGCATAAAACAGTGATTCGATATATATTTTGAAGCAACGAGAAAACTATTTCAATTAATCATAAAATCAACATGATATTTTAATAAAGCCTATTTTTTTGACATTTAAAAATACGATTCATCATTGACATATTATATATTATGAAACATTTTTAAAAGGCTATTCTTTATACCAAAGTTACAATTGTTATTTAAAATAGTTTTCTTCAGTTGTTTAAACAAATTCTTTATATATATAATTTTTATTACAAATGTTATCTGCTCGATCGAATTTTAGATAATTTTACGTACGGTGTAAATCATGTCTCGAATTTAATAAAACAATCATAGTATCGATATATTATTTATAAATTTAAGTATTATATTATAGTATTATATAAAAAAAGAAAATTTAAAGACAAATGCAACGGTATGAATTTAAATCAAACATTTCAACGAGAATATTTGAATAAAAAAATATATATTTTTAAATAAATAATACTTACGGTGCTAATTTATAATTTAAAAAATAATTTTACAATAATTATAGAATATATATTACATTACAATTGTATTTATTTGTGCAATTAATTTTATTACGCTATATATGTTAGACAAAAAAAGCGAATTAAAAAAATTATAAAAAAATACTACTATAAATATAATATTAATGTAAGCAGTAACTAAATAAAGTATAAATGCAATAAATAAAATATATAATTTAAGTCCAACGGATTATATTTATTGCGCTGTTGGTGGATATTTAAGTATTTTTTAAAGGAAAACGTCAATTTATTGAAAGTTATGATTTCGGATAAAGTTATTAATCGTTAAAGCTTTGAAAAATATTAAATGCGAACTATTTACATATCATTTATAAAATGGAATAAAATGCAAAATCAAAGTAATTAAAAAACGATTAAATCTCGATTGAAAAACATTGTAAGCGAATCAATGTAATCAAAGGAATAAAATGTTTCGTAAGATTTTACGTATACTCGTAATTTATCATAAAAAATACAAGTGCTTCCACGAAATTGATATAATGAATTTATAAGATTATTGCATAGTTTCGCACACTGCAGGATTTAGGTAGATTAAGGTAGATCGAGATAAACCAGGTGGAAACAACTCCGAGTATTCGCTCGCGATCTATTTAAGGTCTTTAAAAAAGCGATGGAAGCTCTTCAGAGCTTAAAAAGGTTCGCTCGAAGGAATCCGACCCGGAATGTTCCAGCTGGTTGTTAAAGAAGGAGGAGACTGAAGTGGACGTTAAAGCCATGCTCACTGTTGCGTTCCGGGGTGACGGTGACACCGGTGCCGGCGATGGAGGCGGGCCTCGGGCGCCTCGGAGTCCCGGTGCGCGGACGCAGGTTGACGCTGCTGCTGGCGACGCTGTTCGTCGCACTCTGCTGACTCATCGAGCTGTGGGGCCGCGACGGACTGCTCGGGGTCGCTTCTCCGCTCCGGATACCTAAGCCGTCACGATCGAGTCACACTCATTCTCGCTCTCTTTTTCTAACGCAAGCACGCGGGCTTATCTTATCTTTTGCGGCTTTTCTCTTTGTCAAGGAGCTTGGAAACAATTTCGAACCCTTCCCCCACTACACCCATTACACGCGTTTTCGCGCGTGAATTTTTTCTTAAACTCGAACTTAAGTTCTACTTTCCTTTTCCAAATTCCTTGACAATAGTTTGGATCGTGGAAATACTTATTATCGATGACTAAATTCTAAATTGAAATTGAATTTTTGATTTCGTAAAGCTTTCGAAAATAATGTAATCAATAATATAAAGGAAAATTAATAACATAGTCAATGATAATAAATTCTTTTCCAATAATTTTTTTTTTACATATGTACAATAAAATTTATGCCAAATAATGGTATATATTTCCATTATTAGCATTAATTTATACTTCTTTATAAAATTTTTATGTACTTAGTTTTTACCGTATGAATTTATTTTCTTTTAAGAATGATAAAATTGATAAGTTATAGTTAGCGCTTGGATTATTAACATTATCTTTTTTAGAAATTGTAATTTTAATCAAATATTATCTAAAAATTATTGTTGCTAATTACAACGAATTGCATTGTTCGATGGGATAGTTTAAAAAATCATAAAAGAAATTATATTCATATTGTAATGAACCAAGTAGTTAATTTATTTAAAATCAATATTAATTCCTTACTGCCTTCCTTTTTTTTCATTAAACATTTATATAATTGAAATCTGAAAATAACCATTATATGTATACATACCTTGCACATATTAATGAAATATATAAAATATACGTAAAATATAGAAATTTATTTACACACTGAAACGTATATTATCAGATTCAATAATAAAAATTTTCTGAAATAAACAGCGTTCTAAAATTATTCTTTGGAAGCTCGCGATATTTGTAACAATTCGAAATAATTTAAAACTTAACGGCTTCTATTTATAAATATATAAGTACAGAAAAACATTTATGTACAAAAGCGTGCATCGAAAGTGATGCCGTCTAGAGCAGTGAGAAATTAAATTATCGTAATCATTTCGTGTACTCGCCGTGTAAGATTACAAATAATTATATTAAGCATCGTTATTCGCATCCTGTATCGAAAAAAATAATATGCTAGTGAAGTCCACCACCAACAACCGAAGCTTATCCATCGCTGCTAATTTAAAAAAATAAAATAAAATAAATATGAAAATAAGAAAAAAATCAGCAGACTTAATAAAAATCGTGAGGTATGAGAGAAAAAGTGTTATTGCACAATAAATACACTCATTTGTCCTATTATTGTTGCTATGTGTTAGTTGATGTATAAAAAATGCAGCTTACCCTTAGCGAAGAAATAGCGTTTTACCATCACCCATGGCTTCCAAAAAGCTGGTTTGCAGTGTCGTTTTACAATTACTTACAGATATACGAGAGTTTTCGCTAATCAATTCCATATCAATCATTTACAAATTCAAAACGAATCTTTAAAATTTAAAGCCTCTTTTGTTTTTCATTCGGCAATTTTAAGAGTCGGCAATATTTTTATTACATTTTACAGTACAAATTATTATCCGAATTTTAATTTTTCCGAGAATACGAACGTCGACAAATTACGAATCTACGAACGCGTAGCATAATAAATTTACACGCAATGCTCGTCTTTGTACAGCTCGGCCAATTCGACGTTCGCGATTCGCTTCATTTGACAAAAGAGAGTATTCTTATATTATTCAATTGATCCAGAGAAACTCTCGTTTTATAAAACATGCAAAAGTACGTATGTGCTTCCAACTCGCCGTGCATATCCGTATTTCGTATCGTCGAGAAAAACAGCTTCTATTTACTTTTTCTTACAGAGTTCGCAAGCTACTCTCCTGTCGATTCAATTACATACATTAAAATAAAATAAAGAAATTACATCAACTGAGTTACAAACTAATCGTTACAAAAAGTAATTACGTGGAAAGTTCGGGAAACTGCGGTAAATTTCTGCTACAAATTCATTTTAAAAATAATTTTAAATCCGTTATCAAAGTGCAATTTCAGCTTGTAATCAACTCATCGTGGTCATTTATAATCGATAAAGTGATAAAAGGTATTTCGTATTACGCGTATAGTTTTCCACGAGTTATCGTTAAAATTGTATAAAAAACATTAAATTCGTTTAATCGATGCAAAGAATGATATTATGCAACAAGACACACACTCGGAAATACTTTTCCAAACCAATTTTAAACGCGATTTTAATCTTGTTGCCAAAGTTTGTAAAATAATAATTTTTTTTAAACTAACATTATTCGCCATTATGTATAAAAGTTTATTCGTAATTAGCAATGAAAAAACTTGCAATTTCTAAGCAAAGTTTCAAAGTATTCGAATAAATATTATAATAAATAATAAATAATGTTTTGATCGGGTATTCGACCCTTACTCGTTGGACGAATAAAAATAAATGAGTGGTTTACACTTATTACGCAAATATCGTATTCGTGATAAGCAGGTATTTCTCTTCGACTGCAGGTGTCGAACAACCCTTAAGATCGCCTTCGCTATTGCTTTTATAAATTCGAGGTTCGTTAGCAGCATCCAGAAAGGTCGTTAAAAGGTCCATAAACGAAAGGGAACCAAAGTTGGAAGTAGGCTTAGCTAACTCGGAACCAGGTTTCCTCTTTTGGTTACGAGTAAAGTTAGGGTAAAGGAGAATCTCGATCAGCGGAGGATTTCGTTATCGAGACGCTCAAGCTTATATACAGAAGCATAGACACAGAGACCGACTCGGTGGGAGTATCGAGGGAGTATCGAGGGAGTATCGAGGGAGTATCGAGGGAGTATCGAGGGAGTATCGAGAGAGTATCGAGGGAGTATCGAGCGAGTAGCGGACGACTAGCGGACTAGTAGCGGGCGAGTCGAGTCGTCGGAAGCACAGTGACGTCCTCTCTTACCTGTGCTCGGCTGCTGGGTTTGGAGTTGCTGTTGGTGGTGGTGTTGGTGGTCGCGAGCCTTGCGCCTGAGCCGCTCGGCCCTCGTGGGCCTGGGGACGACGAGGGTCGCCCCCGAGCCCGGCAACGTGCCCATGCTACGCGAGTTATCGGTACGCTTGAGAAGGGGCCCCAGGTGGGCCCCTCTCGAGGAATGCGCTTGCGGCGTTGCCAAGTGCGACATGCTGCGACTCATGCTCGAAGCTGCGAGGCTTTGCCGTTGCTGCTGATGCTGATGCTGCTGCTGGTGGTGGTGGTGGAGCTGCTGCTGCTGCTGCTGCTGGTGCTGCGGGTGTTGCTGCTGATCCGTCGCGAGAGGAAGGGTGCGTCTGCGGGGCTGGGCCAGTTGGTCCAGCCTCGACATCGAGTATGTCCTACCTGGACTGCGCGTGAACGACTTGGCGCTCGAGGATCTACCGGACGTGGGGGGATTCGCGCCGACGCCGTTGTCCCTGTCTCTCGGCGAGGGTATCGTCGGCATCAGGTCGGTGCGCCGACGGTTGGCGTAACGCGTCACGCCTCCGATCCCGGAGCTGGGGGTGCCTGCGCCCATCACCTCCATATCTTCACCTGCGAATGCACAATGGCACAACACTTGTCTTAGAGACCGAGGTTTCCTCCGCGGGGCCACACGGATCTGTCCTCGGGGGTTCGACTCGGCGAACCTTTCCGTGGTTTTTTTTCCTTTTTATTTTTATCTTTTTCTTTTTTCTATTTTCTCTTTTTCTCAGAGTTTCTTTTTACGGCTGGCGGTCTACGCTTTTTCGTTCTACGCAGGAGTACAATGTACCCACTTCGGAGGATCTCGCTTATCAGTTGCTCTATTAAATTCATCGCTTTTTCATCTTTATTATTATATTCCTCTTTTTTCTCCCTTATTAACGTTTTCTCCTTGCTCCTCGCGTTCGCGTAATTTTTATCGCTCTAACTTTGCGCTTATCGTACTTAACGATTTCCATCCGAAATATCTATCCACTTAAACCAATCCAAAATTTACATATTTTACATTTGGCTATGATATTTAATCTATGCTTTTACTTTTTCAGATTGTTATTAAAAATGTTCAACCAAAAATGATCTATGTATAGGCGCGATAAAATTATTTATCATTAAAGTACTAAATTCTTTTTTTTGAATGCTCGAACGTCTATACATTTATATAATATTTAAAGAATCCTTGCATCGAAAGTTTAAAATATTTACTTAAATCTATTCTTTGTAAAATTTATTTCCTAAAGAAATACACGTTAATCTAGTCGTTCGATGTTTGAGACTTTTTTTACAATATTTGAGTAGGTGTGTATACAATATTTTACAATATTGAGTAGCTCATATTTTCAGAATAATGTCAATTCTATCCAATTGCTTGATTCGTTACATATGTATTCTTCGGTTACACGATTAATAAAAAGTTGTATTAATTAACATCCTATCCTAATATCGATTTTTCTATTTCCAATAATTATCGTTTTTTTAAACGGATATTTTGAAATTATTTTCGTCGAATACAATTTTTGATTAATTTATTTTTTAAATTACGAAAAAAATATTTTAATTTTGTATTTTCAAAAATTTTTTTATTTACTTTTTGATTATTTGATATAAAAATAGCATTTTATTTTGTTTAATACTTTTTTAATAGTATCGATACATATTATTAAATATTAGAAATATTTGATAATATTTAACTAATTAAGCTCTTTGATACAACGTAATTTTGATATTATATATTTTGATAAATTACGGATATTTGTATAATTTTTAAAAGGAGTGGATAATAAAGAAAAATTATGAACGCATAGAAATTTATAATTTAGTCAATAAATTACTTTTAGTGTAATAATTTGTAAAAAATTATTTTAAAGGAATATAATAAGATATAATAAAATAAGATATAATTTATTAGATCAACTGATAAATTCGCTAATAAAAAAATATCTTTGAATCGCTACGTAACTCGTACAAATTGTTATTCTTATATATTAAAATATTCAATCCAAGTTTAAATCTACCAACATTTTTGAGACATCACAGACAAACGTTTTAGAATCATGCATTCAAACTTTCAATAACATATTAAGTTTGATTACTCAAAACAACCATAGACTTCTCAAAAAAAAAATTCAAGTCTACGATAAGATAAATAAAATATTAAATTAAATTACGAAGTTTATATATCTATATATCTTGATAGTAAATTTCTGAAAGCCCACAATTTATAATAATCCTGACGTAAAATAATGTCTCATGCATGCTCTGAAATTAATGCATAATCATTTCCAAGCTCTTTCTCAGTTTATCAAACTTATATAAAAATACACACACACACATAAGCATTATGAAATCGATAATGTAAAAAATTTATAAATAAAAAAAAATGTTTAATACATTTACTTGTAATTCTCTTATATTTAATCGTTTTATATTCAATAATATGACTATAAAAAGTTATTATTATTGTCGTATAAAACTTAAACTAAAATTATTCATTTCTTACTTTTGCGTACACACGTAAATAGTATTAACGAGTAAAAAAGTTTTTTTAAATTTTTAAAGCATAATATCGGCTAAATTGTTTGAAAAAAATATACCCATAAAAAATTAAAACATATCGTCAACTTTTCTTCTGACGCATATAGACCTCAATAATCATGTATTCTTAAATTTAAATAACAAAGAACAATATTAGAATATACTTTATATATATTTTGGGAAATAAATAAGATAAAACGAAAAAAGATTCTGACACTATCGAGTTGAAAAGAATCAAAATGAAAATATTGTTTACATATCCATGAATAAATTAAACGTGCAAAAAAGCGAAGTATAAAATACCCAGCAAGATGCAGAAGTAACGAAAATAAACTTGTAAAAACAAAACTAGTGAACGTTCGAAAACGTGGAAAAAATCTATTTAAATTTCTTAAGTCCAGAAAAGTTTAAATGAATAAATATAGATAATTAAAGCGCATGCTGCGTATAATCAATCAATTCGTTTTATTAATCCTTGATAGAAGTTTGTTAAGCTTCAAATTTAGCAAATATAATTTATTAGCTAATTAATTAATATTAATAGAATTAGTAAATTATAATTCAGAATCACTTAAAAATACACAAAGAAACGAATAATTAATTAGTTCGGAAATATGTAATAACTTTTAACGCGATCGATACTTATTAACTTTTAATTATAAACAATCTACTTTATTTTCATAATCAAAGTGAAACAAGTGGATCCGATTACGTTAGAGTCTATTTTTTACGCGACAAGGCATTTTAATATCGAAATATTTTATTAGAATATTGCAAGATTTTAATGATTTAGCATTTAAATTTTTTCCTAACAATTTCTAAATTATCGGCAAGTACAAAGTGTACTTTTAATGTATATATTAATTACATTTCATAATATAAATTGCATTTCATAAATTTCTCTCAAGGATTATAAAGATACGTAAAGCATTACACAATAGAATGAAATTAAAATTCTAGTGCATAATAAGCGTAAAATAATAGATAAATGTATAAAGGATTCATTCAAATAATAGGAAGATACGTAATTAAAATAAAACTTATCAACACACATCTTACTTCATCGAAATAAAAAAGTTCAAGCAATGTTTATTCATAAAAATAGTATTCCTATATAAATTTACTTACATTATTTTGTCAATCATTATCAAATTTGTATAGACTGATTGTGTTAAATAGATTACGTTATAAATATTTCTTTGTATAAATTTTATATTACCAATGACAAATAAATTGAAACAAAATTTTCTGTATTCTAAAATTTTAATTCTATGCAATTCTCTTTTCGTCGAGATTGATCATTCGATAAAATTATTTATTACAAAATATTTAAACTGATACAATCTTATATATATTTTCTTTCTGTAAAGTTGGATGTGTGTTAATATTATAGTCCACTCAAAGCGTAATTCTATTTTGAGAGATTGACTGATTCATTACATAAATAACGAATAATTTACTTTGATAAAAAAGAATTTTATTTCTACAAATATAAAAGTTTTTATCGTCCACGTTAAGAAAATCTACCATTCTATAGCGTTTCAAGTTAATATTTCAAAGATACTTTCGAATGTTATTTAAATTATCGATAATAATTCACGTTTGTCTAACAATATCGAAAAGTAATGTTGAAATACCAACGAATAACACAATTGAATTTTACGTAGAGAATCGAAGGCGACAAATAATTATATATTTTGAACTGAAGAAAAGGCTTCGTTATCAAAGCTAATCTATTATTATTCGATCAGAAAATCGACTCAACGGTAGAGTTTGTACACCCTATTAAAGTAAAAAAAAAAACAGAATATAAAAAGACAGAAAGAAATATGTTACGTATATATTCCCGATGGCGTACGTTTCTCGTACGTATTTTTGTGCGAAATGAAGGTTTCGGTTTGGTTTGTAAGGAGACTCACCGCTTGCCCCCCGGTGAATCATCGGACGCCTAGCGTCGTCGATCATTGACATATCGTCAATCGAGAAGATGTCGATGGTAGGGGGCAGAGAGAGGCTGGCTCTCTTGTTTTTTGCAGGAGTTAAAGGGGGGTCAGGTGTACAATTCCAATTGAACACCTCGTACATGGACGAGGACATTCTCATATCTGCAAAAATAAATCGGGCAAAAACCTGGCTATCACATATGGCACTTTTCTCGTTATGGGTGTCGTCATAAAGAGAGAGAATTTTCATTGCGACTTGCGTTCTAGTGTATTATCTTAGGGGCTTCGCGTCAATTTTTCAAATGGATTTTTATTGGGAACAACTTTGGAATTTTTGATCGGTACCTGCTGTATATTTATTTTATCGAATTTTTCATTATTTTCGTATATTAGACTAATTTTCATTACATCGAATTTTATAGTTTTACTTTCTTTGCGATGGCTAGATTATTTTTCTAAATATGCGATACTCGAGTACGAGCTTAAGAATTTGATAAATAAACGAATAAATAATATATAAGAAATGTAAAATAAGTATATAGCAGGGAATTTTATAATATTTATAGGTAATTATAAGAATGAAATAAGTAAATTAAAATAAAGTCTCTATATAAAAGTGAAAATTACAAAATATAAATCTTTATTCCTTATCAAAGTAATATTTGACTGCAAAGCCCCATTAATAAACCATGATAACATTGAATTTATTATAACGATAAAATAATTATAATTATTTATTATACAGATACCTTATATGTATACACAAGTTAAAATTTAAATCATTGAATTTTTATATAAACTATATATTTCTTGATCGTTCGGAAGGAAAATATAATTAATGTTTATTCTCCGACTATCATTCTTTTATGCGATAAATTGTTATTGTATTTAGTTTAAGTGATTTAAATGATCATTATTTTTATTCAAAAATATTTTTATTTATAATTATAGTTTATTAATATATTTTTTAATTTATTACAATATTTTTTATTCCCTGTATATTACACGAATTAGGTTATATATTATAAATTTTTTAAATAGTTTGTAAATTTCGTAATTGCTTTTAATAATAATTTTTTAGTATTTACTCACCTTAAGTGAATCAAAGGTGAATTAGATATAATTTATGAAACTAATTTATGCAGTTTTTTAAATCTATAAAATCAGAAACTGTTAGAAACAAAGTTATGTATGAAATTTATTTTTTAATCTTATAGGTTATTATTGATTTTAATATCCCAAAGAAATTTTGTTTTATATATATATATATATATGTAAAATATTTACAAATCGAATAAAATTATGTACAAAAAATCTAACATTCGTGAATTATAATGTAATTTATTTTATATTTTATAAATATTTATATGTGAATAATAATTAATTGTAACAATGCTTAAATTTTGGTTTAGAGAACTTTTTCATTTTTTTTAATCAGTTGGACGTATGTATTAAAATTAATTTTTTATTTTTTTAATTTATACACACACATATATATATGTATAAGATTTTTTATAAGAAAAAAAATTATTATGTATTATTGCTTCTTAATTAAAAAAATTACTTATATATTTTAATTTTTTTCTAATACATAAAAGAATCAATTTAAAAATATTATAACAATATCTTTTTGTCTATCAAGACAAGTTTTTATTTTACCGTCGATTACAAACTGGTGGAACATTATTAAAGCTTTTTTACTTAAATTTATTAAAGTAAAAAAAAATGCAATAAAAAATTAGGACAATCGAGTTTACTCCATTCTTAAAAAAGGTCGTCGGGAAATTGAAAGAGCCCATAGAAATCAAAGAGTGAGTGGTTAACACACACACACACACACTTAAATACACGCGCGCGCGCACACATAAATAAAGGGTATACAATCGAATACTCGGTGCACGGCATCAATAAAGACATCGTGAATAAGAGGAACCTAAGAAAGAGTTGGTGAATAAGTGCGACATGTAATGCAGTTGGTGAGGTGGCGTAAAAAGGAATAATGTGCTCTGCGCGTGTTGCTATTGCTGCTATAGAGAGCAAGCGAATATTGAGAAAAGTAAGAAAGAAACGAAGATTGAAATCACGCCGAGTGGCTATAAGAACGAGGAGGAAAATTGAACGAGTATGACTATCTTTCGCAGTATTGTACGGTAAAAGTCAAAGATGAATTTTTGTATATAATACTTTTCGTTGACGATCATTTACCAAGAATAAATGTTATAAATTTTTTTACTGCTTATGATAGGATGAAGCATAGTTCAAAGTATTTGAACCAGCCGAGGTTTATTGTAAATAGTTAAGATTAGTGAATTCACGTTAAATGAAGATGACTGAGATATTAATGAATTGAAAATCGAATTTGGTGGCTAAAAACGTGTAAAAATATTTTCTTAAATGCGCATCGATTAGAATTTTAGCTAACTATATTATAAATTTATCCCTTTTTTTTTTCATTTATGATCTTTTTGTTAGCTTAAATTTTAATTCTCCTTTTACGAAAGTTACCGATTTATTAAAATAATTTTAAATATAAATTTCTACTTATTAGAAATTATTTTTAAAATAATTTTAACGATCATCGATTAATACATTTAAGCAAAATGTTATTATTTGCTAATATGTCAAATTTAAGAGAAATATATCGATTTTAAAATAGAATTTTCTAATTTATAATTAGTATTTCAGTAATTAAAGTAGATACCTATAATAAGATACATAGTTGTTCAAACTGAGATGTTACATAATGATTTTAATGAATTTTTATATTATTTTTCCATCGTAATAAATCAGTGTATTATTTATTTCATAATATATTTTTAAGAAAAATATCTAAAAATATAAACCCATTAGAAGAAAAGTTAATTAAAGAGTATTTCACAAATTAAAAAATTTTTATTAAACAATACAATTATCGATAATTATACTTTTACATGATATATTTTTGTTTTTTTAACATCTAAAAATTTTATATTTATTTATATGAAATCGATTCCTGCACTAAAATAATTTTTGTTGATAATAATTGTATGAAGTATTATTTGAAAGAGCGTTATTTCATGTTTTATTTTTATTTAAATAAAATAATAATTTATTTTAAGTTCTTTTTTCAATATTTTCACAAAGAATATATTTTACAATATTCATTTTTACATATTGAATAATTTTTGCAATGAAAATGATGATATGAAAAACTTAAGAAATTGTAAATTTCAGAAGTAAATTATGAGAAACCACTTCAAAAAATTACGAGGGATCACAATTAAATTAAATATAATACAATTTGACTATAGTTTGTTGATTAAATTAAATTTTCGTATCTTCTGATTTTTAAGAAAGAATAAAAAAAATAATGAATCATTATCGTACCGAATCAATATTGAATATAAATAATTGAAGCACAAAAACAAGTATATTTGACGATAATGAAAAAACATGTAACCATGCTTCAAATATTAAAATAAAAAACAAGAAGAAATTAAGTTGTTAACATCGTTGAATATTTTGAATATTTCACTACTGAAGTAAACGAAGAAATTTGTAGATAAATTTACATTAACATTAAATGTAAAAAAATATTTAACTTACGATAATTCTAACATAAAAATTACTACACATTATCAAGAATAACATTTTTTTCATAAATAGAAATTTTGATCTTTAGAATCTATTACCTACATTTTATAACATTTGGTAAATGTTTAGCAACTTTATATCTTACTTGGTTAAACATTAATAATGCATGTGTAAAATTTTACCATTATTACTCACATTTATAGAGAATGTAATCGACAGCACCGTTGACAGTCCGTAATAGCACTAATATTACGTATAGGACAGTTAATAACACAAACTTTAACATCAAAAGAACATTTGGAATACATTTAAAAATGTTAATATACAATTACGAATATAAGTATAATTTAATTCGTTAATTATTCTTTATGAATCATAATGAAAAGATATCCAAAATATTCCAAAAGAGTTCTTACGACGATCGGTATGTACAATGTCTAAAGTCCTATCGGGTCTCTGGGGTTCACCAAAATAATACTCACTTAGGTGCACCAAACACCCACGAAGATGGAAAAATCATTCTGCTCCAAAATGTTAGTCTAGACATGGTGCGTAACTTACATTGACACGATAAGGAATAAGTGTTCCGATGATCGACTTTATGAATTAACATTATTCTAGATACGACTTTAAAAAAAGCTGTGATGATATAAAAGTTTATTATACGAATAAATAATCAAATGTGTGATTGGTATGAATAATAGAATGTTAAAGGTCTGATTCGATGATTAAAATCGCGGTTGCGACTGCACCCGATGACTTTTACAAAAATTTAATCGACGCAACGATCGACCGTTGAACCATTACGATTTGAACCAAAACGAATACGGATATTGGATAAAATCGTAACGACGTTTCCCACGTTTATCCTTTCATCGAGAAAATATAAGTACACTCGAGCTACAAGACTATACTCGACTGTAAGGTCGATCGGAGTCGATTAAATTGGTTGATTCGCGGGTGCAGTCACTCTGGATGCAGTCAATCTGGTGGATCGAAGCGATCGGTCCAAGATTGATCGCAATGCGCACGCGATTCTTAAGTCGTGGGTCAGAGGGCGTGGAAAATAAGGAAAGACAATCGACACTGACCTTCCCCAGGTTTCCTGTCGAGGCCACCAGCGGAGGTGGCACGTTTTTTGCTGCCGTCGAGTTCGCGCTCGGAGGACCTCCTGGTGAGCGGCTGAGCCGCGGAGAAGGTCATGACGTTGGTGGTGGAGGTGGCTCGACGCGTCCCCCAGAAGCTCGCCCCGCCGGTGTCCGCGGGTTCGAGCATCCGGGGCGTCGAGCTCCCGAATGCGAACACGATGTGCGAGCGCTCGTTCTTCCGCTTGGCCTCGATGCGCGCTTCGCGTTCCTGGTTCTTCCGGAGGATCGCCTCGCGCCTCTCCCTCTCGGCCTCCCATATCTGTCGCTTGCGCTCCTCTACCTGACTTCTCCTGTAAAATTCGAGATTAAGCACCGAACCTCGCGCATACGTCCATATTTTATAAATCTAAATTTTTCTTTCGATTTTTTTTTATCAATTTTTTTATCAATTTCAACGTAGTTTAAAGAGGAAACGTCGGATTCGTTTTCGTACTCTGTACATTCTTTTTTATTCCATTGTGAACTTTCTTTCCCGGTAGTCGAGTATCGCATCGTTGCGGATATTCGCTGTGGATTCAAAATTTGTATTTTTACATCAAAGGTAAATTAAAATGCAATGTTAACGGTACTTATCAAAATTGTACATTCGATAATTACGTTTCGATTTATTTTTGGTTTTAAACGCGAGAGAACGTTCAACTTTTTTACGCTATAGAATAAATATTTTTGCATTAATATTTCGACAAATTTCATTAATGTTTATAGCATCGAAAATGCATTTTTGTTTATGTTTGTAAAAAAGTATTTTGCGCTTTGAACGAACGTAGCAAAATGCACGCCATTGAAAACTTTTAAGCATGATATGCGAAACCTTTCAGTTAAAAGCGTTATTACTTTATGTAAGGTTTCGCTTTTTTCTCTCTGAAGTTCGAGCTAATAAATTATATATAAGAATGAGAATATGATTTAATATTATAACGAGTTTTGTGACATAATTATTCTATTATTTAAAAAATAATCGAGTTATGCTTATGAATAAACTTTGTAAAATTGCTATATAATATAAATTTTATTTTTTATTCATCGATGCGAAATGAATATTATTTCTTTTACGAATCAAATACAAACTTCACCGAGTCGGTACAATTAAAATACTTTAATTATATAAACACATAATCAACTCGATAAAATTTTACATAATTTTGAATAAAAAATACTCGTTACTTATGCTCGACTAAACTCATACATATACATGTATATGCTGTTACAAGAACATCAAACGATCATCTTTAAACGCGAAACTCCAAATTAAAAAAACAAAATATAGTGCTTTCTTCTTCTGAACGTTAGAGAATAAAACTACTTTGTGTCATCGTCTTCCATTTAAATAAGATTACATATGTAACGTAAAATAGATTTTTCACGTAAGTTAATGCGAAGTTTTTTAAAGTATTCTGTGCGGTAAAAACGACTTTTCGAAAACTACTTTTCTGAACAATTTGAAATAGATCGAGTTAGTTTTAAGTACGAAATAAACGATCCAACGCTTCGGTTTTTCAAAATAGTTTTTTAACAAACAAAAACCAAGCACTTTCTTGTAACGAAAATCTATGTTTCCTCTTTAAACGAACTAAAATTTTGTACCAAGGTCAATTTTTGGTAAAAAAGAGATTTATCGCGGATAACCCAGTTCCGAATAGTAGCGGTGAACATAAATCAAGATCTGAGTCTTCGGTCGAGCGTGGAAATTTAGAAAAATAAAATACTTTTCCAGGAAAAAGAAATTTTGAAAGATTTATTGGAGCGCAGTTCTCGTGGTGTAAAATGAAAAAACAGACTAGACAAGGACGAGGTGGATCGGATAAAAGTGTCGCTGGCAGGGAAGAAGACTGGAAAGAAGGCAGGGAAGAAGGAAAGAAAGGATAGGAATCGACTCACCTGTCGTAATCTCTAGTTCTCAGCTCCTCGATGCGCCTGCGCCTCTCCTCTTCGCGCTGTTCGCGGAATCGTTGAGCCGCAAGCGCCTGTTGACGGAGCTCCTGCAGTTTACGTTGTCGCTCCTCGTTTTGCCGGTCTCGCACCAGCTTTGCCCTGTCCAAGTCCTTGGCGAGACCGACGCCATTGCCGGTGCTGCCCGAAGAGTCTCGACCTGGAACGATCGAGTCGCGTTAACAGTCGCTTCGAAATTCTTCCGCCGTTCTCGTCTTTTCTCTTTTACAGTCTGGGGGTGACCGAAAGGTGCGCGGAGAAATGGACAGGATTTCCGGGCGAGTGTCCTTCGCGACTGCGAGGCTCTTTGAGGACGTAGCGATGTATCGAGGCGCGAGGGTGAGTTTAGGAACGAATTGGATTGGTGAGTTGTGTGTATCCCTGCTTCACGTAGGGATTCTTATTACTTTGCTCAAAAGTATAAGATTCTTTTTTCGACTGACTGAATGTCATTATCGTTGAATTATCGACGGCTGTAAAAGGTAATTAACTATCCTTTCGTGATTACACAATGCATAAGATTATTTTGAATGGAAAGGATAGTAATTACCGCTCAACGTGTATCGAACCGTTGTGGCAGTGAATTTGAAAAATACAGGAGATTTGTTTTTTTGTAAATTGATGATGTTTCGTAAATAAAAATAATTGTATACATTGAAAAATATTCAAAATAATGATAAATAATAATCCTAAATTATTACGAAACTAAATTTAATTTTGTAAATTATCATAATTCTAAGTAATCGCAGTTATTTAATTCTGTATAAAAAATTATTAAAATTTAGTCATTTGTTTTTACTTTCACTTAATAATTGATTTTAATACATTTTTCTTATTCATTTTTATAGAATGATCCATCTATCAGTGATAAATTATTCCATATAAATATCGATCATTAAATATTCTTAAAACGTATGAAATTACTGATTTTCCAAATATTATTCATTAAAAAATTTATAAACATGTATATATACATATATATATATTCATAATATAATTCTTTTATTTAAAAGATCTATATAAATAGTAAGAAGGTTGCGATTGATAATCATAGAAAAAATATATTTCAATCATTATTGATATTTAATAAGTTTTTTATTATTAAATATATTAATAGGATAAAGTTATTTTTATTAGTTTACTATGAAAAACTTCTTTAAATAATTTCAATAAAAAATTAGTATTTCCGTTATAAGAATTATTAGCATACATCATCGTATTAAAAGTTTTGACATACGTAGTTCGTACAATAATTTGTTCTTTCATTATTAGTCATATTATACGTAAATATAATATATGATACGTAAATGTAAAACAGTAAAAACATTTTTAGATAACATATTTTTAATATATATTTTAATGTTAATTTTTAAGAAATTATTTTCTTTTATTTTTATTGTAAAAAAACATCGTTTTTCACGTCTAATAAACGTACAGAATCGTTTTCATGATTGAAAAGCTTAAAATTTTTTTAAAATAAATACATAAATAAATATAAAAATATCAATTTACAATACGAAAAATTAAAAGAATATTAATTATAAAATAATATTTATTAAAAATAATATTAATCTTAATGTACTTTAAGCAATCTATATTATTTTTTGATTTGAAAAATCAGCGAAGAATACTTAATCAAATATATCAAATTTCATAACGTGTATAATTATTAAACGAATGTATTATGATAATATGGTAAATGAATGTTTTGTGTTCACCTTCATGTTCGTACGGATGATCGCCATCGAGGGAGTCTGCGTCGAATTGATTACTGCGACACCTCAAATCTGCCGAACAACAAATCACATTTTCCAAATCCGATAGCTTAACATTTTTTAATTCGCTTTAAATCTTCTTCGTTATAATTTATTCGTAAATCTTTTGATTTAAGGTTCGTGCAAAGCATTTAAACATATTAGTGTTAGGGTCAAACATGCGCGAACATGGAATCAATAATTTATGGACGCTTGATGTAGTTAATTTTAATATTAGAATGCATTGATATGGTTTTATAAATAAGTGTTCATATAAATTCTGGTTTTATCAACATTTTTGAAAGTGTATTTAATAGGCTTATTTTATAAAAACTTAATAGTTTGTCATGTGTATTTTAATAATTAATAAAACGTGTAATATTTAATAATTTAAATTTTTTTGTACAACTTATCGAAGACTATCGATAATTACTTTAAAAATCCTTAATATAATTCTATATTTAAAATAACACATAATTTAAAGATAATAATTGTTATCGATAATATCTTAACATATTTTTAATGTCTATATTTTATATATGTACACGACATGCGACATGCATTTTAATACATTGCGATACAACTTATTTTGCAGGCAAATTTAATTAACTTTAGTATTTCACTCGCAAATGATGCATTTTTAAATATTAGTAATAACATTTATAGTATATATCTTGTAAGCAAAAGGTATCGATACTTTTAATTACAATTTATAATGTTCTTTTAAAAGGGTTTTAAAAGCTTGGTTGACTTTTGTAAGCTTCGTTGAATCAGATTCAAGAGTAACAAAAATATTGTATGCATATAACAGATTTTTATTTAACTACGACAATCAATATACTACAATGTATTATAAATCACTGCAAATAGTTAAGAAAAAGTTTTTCGAATCTGATGTTTCTTCAATTTATATCAAATCAACACTGCAAACGATAAAAAAAAACACAACAGGAGAGACAATACGCAGGTTTCACTCGATCATAAACACGAGCGCATAAAACCACCTGCGCGTCTCTTCGCACGTCCCACTCACGCAAAGAACAAACACGTGCATGTAGACACACACACACACACACACACACACACACGCACGCACGCATCCACACCCATACAGAGAGCATTCGAACCTCTTCTCGTTATTCAGAGCTATCAGAAATGGCTTTCGATCGTCCGTATCGAGTCCGGCTCAAGTGTCGGAAGAGCAATAGAAGTCGGTGTCGGTTACTCGCGCGTTAAGTGGTGAAAACACCCGAGGCAACGTCGACACGGTGTATCGATGCAAGGGGAAGTGGTTACGCTCTAGGTTCGATCGGACACGCGAATAAATGCGCAGACGCGAGACTATTTCGTTCCGTTTACTTTTTTGTTAATTTCTTTTATGCACGAGGCTTCGCGATTTCGGTTTTATGCTTATCTACATCGTTTCAGATTCAAGCATCTATGAATCTTTTATCGACGTTGAAAACTAGGTGTTAATCGTTTTTATAGCAATTTTACTATTTTTTTTTCATGAAAAATGCATAATGTAAAGAACAAAATAAAATTAGTTAACTTTCAGGGAAAAACGAATCAAGTTTATTTCAATACAAAACGAAAAGTAAAAGTTTGTTGAAATTGAAATAAATAAAAATTAATCCGAGCTTGCCAAATAAAAAAGTTTAGTGCCCAACTTTATGAGAATTTCATTAACAAAACTAGTTGAAATACACATTTTTATATTAGATCGTAAGATTTTTAAGTATATTTAGAGATATTTTTGGAATATCAATTCTTATTTTTGTATTTATTATTTACTTATTTAATCGTCTTCGATTTATTAAAAATTATAACCGAAATACTTGCTTTAAACTGAACGGTTCTTACTCGGATTATAATAAATTTGATAAATATCGAATTTAGTTCTGATAATTAAACTTAACATAAATATACAAACTACACAAGCTCTTTTCAATATTATTTCAAAACACTACTCAACCATTTAAATGATTTAGTATATCAAGAAAAATCAAAATCAATATTATTATATGAAAACCAAACACAAAAAATTGCAACTTTCTTCTGTTTTAGTTTACCTGACAGGTGAATAGAGTCTTCAGAACCAATTCGGGCAAACCAATGCATCGTTTGTTCTGAACAAATAAAAATAATCGTAAATAAAATCATAATAAATGGAGGTGATTTGCTTGAAAAATTAAACGGAAAACGTCACTATAAACAACTTTTTCTTAAAATAATATTCTTGTAGTACAATAATGAATTTTTTATAAACATATTTAATTATAATATATCGAACCTTTGATAAATAAAATTAAATTAGCTAAGCATCGTTAAAAGTAAAATAAAAGATAGTGTGATGAAAATAATTTATTTAAATGGAATTTATTGCTTTTAACCGTTAAAAATCAATATGAAAGATTTAAAAATAAATTAATTCTTCGTATATTTTCTGTTTTAAAAAAAAATAACAAGAATATTAATAAATTAAAAAGCAAATGAATTAAAACAATAATGAAAATTTATATTTTTATTTTAAAAAAAAAATTAGATACTATTTGGTATATAGAATTATAATTTATTGTATATATTAGTTGCAGTAAAACAAGAATAATATATAATTAAGATTTTTTTGTTGCGTTTTAAAATATTAGAAAAGTCATAGTTCTGAGTTTTCGACATCATAAATTCCTGACTACTTCACATATAAAATTCAAACTACTATTTAATTTCTTAGACTACAAAAATTCAATCAGATTTTGTTTAAAAAATATTCATGCAACACTTAGTAACTAAAATTTCTTTAAATTTTATTATAGTTTATTCAAACATTCCAGCAATAAAATAGTTGTAAAAGTTTACATCACTTTTTTCTTTTAAAATTAAAAAAAATTGTAATTAATAATAGCGTCATTTAATTTAAATATAATATCATGCCATCAATATAATACTAAAATTTCAATACTTGTTGATCATTTTCTTTAAATAAAAATGATTTAACTCAGTCATCTCCGAAAGAGGATTTTTTATATTTTTAAGCAGTTTCTCTTGACAAAAGAAATATTATAAACATGGCTTTTTGTATTAAAAGTATTTTTTAAGATAACTATTATATTAATCAAAAGTTAAAGTAAAAAATATTCTATTAAAAAATGAATCTGAGATTTAATATAGTTCGAATTTAATTGAAATTTTATAAAAATTCATTAACTGAAATGTGTTAAATGAAATTTGGATTAAAAATGACTAATATGTACCTACAATAACTTTTACAGATAATTCAATAAATATATTTTTAATGTTGTATTTGATGACAATTCAATTAAAAATAAGTATTATTGCCAGTCATTTTTTTATTCTTTTAATAAATATTTATTAAACGTTAATTTAAATTTGATATTATACATTGTTATTTGATATTTTTACTCTTATTTAAATTCTAATCAATTTGTCACTAAATTAAATAAATTTCTATTACTTACATTTTAATAACTAAAAAATATTTTTAGGCGTAGTATTATTACAAATATTATTTATTAAAATAGTAATTAATACTAAATCTGATTATATTAACATCAAAATTATTATTATTACTTAATTGAAAATAGTTGTAGTTTTTAAATAATCAAATAATGACACAAAATACTTTTTAATATAAATTTAACAAAAGTAAATTAATCCCGAATTATGAAGACTGACTTTGGAAATTGACAAAAAATAAGAATAATCATTTTATTATATTTTCCTCATAATGTTGTTATTCCAAAACGTAAAAAATTTGTAAGTGAATTTGAATAGGAAGTTAGAACAGAGCAATTAGTCTTACAAGGAAAAATAAAAAGTAAGTTACAAATATTTAGAACATATTTGTTTGGCGTGGATATTTCCACAAGCTACAATTGCACTTGAAGTGGGTCACAGCTACAATGAGAAGATGAGAAGAAGAGTCAGACTCCACATCTCGATTGGCCTCTTTCTAATCGACAACTCTACACTTTTATCTGGTTCACACTTTTTCTTCTTTATTATTTCGGAAACGATACTTTATTTCTTTGTTTGTTTTCCAAAACTACTTTCAGTTACAATTTCATGTCTAATTTAGTTAGAAATGTGTTCTGTTGAAAAGTTTTATATTTACTAAAACTTTAAGAAACATTTTACTTTCTTATATTTGTTTTCAAAATAAATGTATTCACTTATTCTACTTATTTTGAAAAAATGATGTATTATATATAAAAAAATAACTAATACTAAATTACGTTAATATATATATTTTTAAAATCAATTAACTGGAATTATGAAAAATGTTTCGAAATTCAGGAATAAAAATTGTGAAAAAAAAATTAAATTTTACTTGCATTGAAAAATTAAACCAGTATGTAAAATAAATATTAATATATATATAGAATAAAATTTAATAGAAGAAAATAGATATAAATCGTTAATTATAACATAATCATGAAATACACTTTTTTTTCAAATTTTAAAACTTATATTTTTAGCAACTTCAGAACTATATGTTCCTGGTGCTATTTTTATCTATTTTTTAGATCTTGGTATCATTCTGTGCATATAAAATAACCAGATAATTATAAAGTTTTAGAAATTCTGATTTTAATGAATATTTTAAAAATATTTCTTAGTAATCTATAAATATTTTAACTTAATTTGACATTTGTGATTAGACTAAATTATTGTTGTCTATAAATTCTTTATATTATTAATATGAATAATAAATGTAACAACAGTATTTATGCATATATATAATATAAAATTTCTCAAAAGTTTCTCAAACTACATCGATCATCTTTTTCAAAAGTTTATTATAAACTTACACCATTTAATAACTTTATACACACAATAAATCTGTAGCAGCTAATATTGTGATTAATACTGAAATATTTTATAATTTTGTTGATAATATTATCATTGACTTTCATATTATAAGAAATACATTAAATACATTAACAAAAAAATAAAGTATATAAGGAGAATGCGTTTGTTGTATAATAATTATTATTATCTTAGTGTAATTCTATATAATATTGGTTATAATTTTAAGTAAAGATATTGACCAAAAGTTAAAAGATAATTCAAATGTGCACATCAAAAAAAGTTAAAGATAATTAATACAAGTTGAAAAATGGAATAAATGAAGAAACAACTAAAAAATCAGTTATCTAAACAGGTTTAATTATTTTTAAATATTTTTAGTTGTAATTGTAAATTAACGTTCAGCAAAATTTACCAGTATTTTTAAATTAAAATGTAAGTAACATCCTTCAGGTATTTATCTGAGAGAATTTACTTCGAAGATAATAATATTTAATAAACTGATTAATTAAGATACTGAAATTTGCGATTCTGGTTGGAAAGACACAAAGCAGTAAGTGAATTATCTTAAGTTTTGATTCAGTATTTTTGATATTGCAATAGCAGAATCCATTTAAAGTATACAGAAGTCTAGAGAGTTTAATCTTACTCTAAAGTTTATACAAAAACAATTTGGAGTTTTGACAGTTGAATAAAGTTATTATAACAAAATTCTATTAGAACTTATGGCTATGAAAAATATTTAAAAATATTAATTTGAATATCAAATCAATAAAAAACGATTGTATTAATAACTTTTATTATTATTAAAAAATATATATCAAGTCTTGATGTTTTATATTTATTACATGTTAATTTATAAATAATAATTTTTTATTAATATTTAATTTCATAATATAAAAAAATATAAAAATATTATTCATTTAAAAACGTAAATCAATAAATTATTTTTATTATCACTAAAATTCAAATACATAATTTATCTTTTACGTATCTTTTAATACTGAAAAGTTCATTTTTTTTATATAAGAAATGAGTTAAACAATTTTGAATATTTCTGCTTACGTTTCAGAAATATTCGATTGCAACTATTGTTACTATTTTTTTTGACAGCATAATGAACCTTTGTAAAAACTTGTCAAATTTTTTGTAATTATTGACCAATGCTAATTAAATTAAATTATTGTTTTATTTTTAATATTATTTCTATTTAAAAAAATGAAATTTAAAGTTCATATGTAAAACTGTAAATTTATTATCTTTATAAATTAACTAAATAGTAATTAAATTTATGTTTGTAAATATTCAATATTTTCGCAATAAGAATAAACCTTCTGTCTAAATTTAAAAATAAGTATTTACAAATATTCTTAAATAAAAATATGTTCTGTTTCTTTATTATATGGCTATTTATAAGATGTGAATATAAATATTTTTAAAAATATTTTTCCTTAAGCACATGAAATGCTGAAAAATGCGTTATCTAGATATTTTATTTTAATTTATCAAATCAGTTTCAAGGCAAATGTTTTTATACACTATAGTAAAAACTGTATACTCAAGAGATTTTTAGTAAATTAATGTCCTTAATGTCATGTAACTCGAAGGATAGAGTCTGGTATGACAAATAATATTATCTACAATAAAATTCAATAAGTATATTTAGAAGCAGCATTTCTTTAATAAAAATTATATTTATTTTGTGTAGTTAAATTAAAAATATATAAATTTTTTATAATTAAAAAGGTATATAATAGTATATTGACTAAATAATATTTATCTCGATAATATTATCTCGATCAAGATTATAGTATTAAATTCATCTACTCGTATATTCTTTTCTCTAACAAAGATCAAAACACGAAATCCCCAGTTCATAATTTTTCAAAATAGTATCATTTTATTTGTACAGATTTATTTTTATCTGAATATTCATTGTAAAGGATTTTGTAATCCTATGCAAATAACTGAACAAATTTGTGTATTATACGCGTGAAAAATATTTGAGGTGTCAAATTTTATAAATCATAATTCAATTCATATTCCTTTAGTTTTATATTATTTATAAATATTAGAAAAGCAGCATTATTGACATTCTCAAAAGCTGTATTAATATATAAATATTGTTAACTGTGATAAAATGATTTTTAGATACGAAAAAAAAGAAATATTTTTGAATTCTTCATTTAAGAAATAATGGACATCCTGGCCAATATTTCAAGTCTTTACTTTTTTTTCGTTGTTTTTTATGAGCTATAAGATTAAATAAAAATGATGGATGATGAAAATAAAATTTTTATGGATGTCTTGTAAGATGAAAATGAAGGTAAAAGCGATTCGTTGATATATAGTATTAATATTATATGTATTAGACTCTTTATTATTAAATATTTTTCAAATATTTATTAGATTATTTTGAGGTAATTAACTTTTATAGCATTAATAATAAAATTAAAAGAAAATTGGGAATATATTTTTAATGATCTTACACTACTAATACTACAAAAATCTTGTTTTTAAAATTTTAAATTACTGTAAGTAAATAGATATTAGTAAAGATATTAATATTATAAAAAATAACCGAACTGAATAATTCGAGCAAAGTCATTGATAAAAAAAGCAATATATCGATTAAGAAATAAAGAAACAATTTTCTAACTTTCCAACATTCAGATGTGTATTATTTTTACAATAGCGATAATCTTATTAAAATTGGAAAGAAAATCGTTACACTCATGATACATTAGCTAAGTTTCGAAAAAATATTCATTTTTTAAACGTTTTTAGTTTATATAACGACAATGTAGATAAATTATACATAAATCTTATAAAATCAAATTCTTTACTTTATATGTTAAGTAAATTACATACAAGTACATTATTAAAACAATCAGAAAATGTTGAGAATTATAATCTTGCTGTGTAAGTTTAAGATTAAAATACGCTGGTTTAGCACATGTTGACATACTATTAAATAGAAAAATAATGTACTCATAATAATATAATTGGAACGAAACTCTAAATTATTATTTTAACCATTATCTATTAATAATTCAATAAATGTCGTAGTCACAATGATTACGAGTCAGTTTTATTAAAATATTTTTTCGAAAAGTATAATCTATACAAATTCCGAATTCAATTTCAAGCAATGTGTATTATTTTATCATGCACTAGCTTTATTTTCGCAACACAATACATGCATAAAAACACATACATGCAATGCGATAAAATAACATTGCATAATATAATTTTTGAGAACACATAAATTCAATGCAAATAATTAATTTTTTGTCTTTCACCTTACTGACAGTGGAACATTCATTCAATTGGTTACATAAGCTTACCTTTCGTAAGGGAATGACGATTATGTGCAGAGCTGGACCTTTGACTGTTTTCGTCGGGAGCAGTTCCAGCTGTAACAAAAGATATTCATTTATCATTACATCGTCGTCAATGATATTTATATATCACCGATGTTCAATCATCGTATTTGTACCATTAATATACGTTAAATTTCAATTTTATACGTAGGATTTACAATATTTTATCAGAACATTTATATTCATGTTTCTTAAAGCCGTTTTAAATTACTGTAAAATAGTTATAACATAATTTAGCATCGGTAATATTTTATTAAGTATGATCAATGTAGAAAAAATTTTTCCTGAAAATTTCATTTCATAAATTTTACGCACCGTTATTATAACATTGTAAGATCACGCGCATGAACTTTTAAGATCGTTTAAGTTATATCTCTGTGGTCCGCATCATCTTTATATTTGAATTCGAAGGCTTTTTACAAGTGACTAATTATTTCAATAGTATTTAGTTTCCTTAATAATTGGGAAAGTGGTTTTATTTCTATACGATTACATTCAACTGTATAAAAGGCAAAAATTACTTAAGTCAGGAAATTCATGCTAAACTCTATAATTTGATTTGATGAGGGTTAATAATATTATTCACGCGTTCGATAAGATTTAATTTGAGATAAAATATGTAGTCATATACTAAACTTTCTTATACAAATAAGTTCGTAACTGTATTTTTTAATTTAGTTTTATTATTTGTCAGTAAAACTTCAATGATGTTTTACTTTAAAAAGACAAGTTAGTTCGATTCCTTTATCATCATTTCTGCGTTGGTTTTTTTTATTACTGAACATTCGATCTAATATACGAACAGATGCTGAAACACCTACGTATAGTATAAATTTTTAGTGGATTTCCGTAAAGATATCGTTTCATATTATTTGCAATGTTTTTTCTATATATTGACGCTCTATCAAACTTTAAGATGTTCATTGTTCAACTTTATATTACTGAAATACTACATATTTTTTCACAAATTTAATAACTATAAAAACCATGTAAAAATATAACCATAATCTTTGAATAAATTTTTTGCTTCAGCTTAGATGTTTGGGCATTGATAAATTACGATACACTTTTACTCTGTTTTTCATTAATACTCGGGTATCCCTAACCGTTAATCATCAGAAGTATAATTTTATAGAGCTTATGTTTGTTTATTCTTATCTCTACCTGCTTTAGCATGTACAATCCAATTCAACCATAATTCAACTATATCTTCTGTACAGCATTAATATAGTACATATTAAAAATATGTTAATAATGACTAAAATGTTTGAGCAAATATAATTTTATTCATTTTATATTTTCTAGTAATTGTAAATATACGTATATGTATATATATGGCATAAACACTACCATAAAATAACGTCTGCAGAATTAATTTCAATGTGAAATCAAATAATTAACTAATAATTCAGAAAAAATAAGTATAAACGGAGTGAAAGATTTTTTTCTTAAGAGACATAACAAGAGCGATAGACTGATAAAAACGAATTGAATTTTTAACTAATACTTAACATATTTATAAAATTTGTCTAAGATAAAATAATTTAATTTAATTTAATCTTTCTTTAGCATAAAAAGCATATTAAATTATAAATATTTAGGAAAGTAATAAAAATAAACAATCTTCATAAAATTTTAGCGTTAAAACATAAATTTTGTAACTATTGATAAATTTTATAGAAAAATGTGTCACAATCAAGTCAATATAATATATAAGGATATTAAAAAAAATGTTTATATATTTTTAGAAAATATATTTAAAAAATACAATTAAAATTAGAATTTTTTAAAAATTTTGTTTTTTATATTTACAATTTTTAAGTTGAATATGTTTGAAATTTTAATTTTATTAAATTATAGTAAATATAAGAAAGTTTAAGATATTTAAATTAGTTTTAACTAATAATACTTTATTATTATTTTATAAGTTAATTTATAAATTATTTTGATATTTTCATATAACTCTATAAAAGTTTGTTTTAAGTGTTACATTTTATACTCTTAAAACTAATAATATCAGTGATTGAAAGCACAATAAAACAAACAATTCATATTAATTGAATTATATTGCATATGAATTGAAACTATTATAAAAATTATGCACAATGAAAAACATTTCATCCATAGTTCAATTGAAAGTGTCGACTTTTTATTAATAGTTCAGTATTAATTGTAAACTACTATTTTTATTACAAATTTCATAAAAATGAGTATTTTCAAAAATATGTAATTGCATAAGGTTATTAAAATATGTTATATATATATTCGTTAAAAAATAATAAATATAATAACAAGATGATAAAAGTCATACCTAATAAATATAAGATTAATTGAAAAATAATTTTAAAATATATCATAATATTTCATAATAAAAATTTTATTTTCATAAATTTTCTTGAGTTTGGTTTATTTTTAATAAATCTCTAATTCTCTTTTTAGAAATAAAAAGTAGATTACTAAATTTTTTTCTCTTAAAAACGAATGTATTATAAAGTAAAGTTTCATGTTCTGAGTTTATCTTCAGGTTTTTTTAGTTTAGTTAAATTGTGTTTGGATATATTTTATAGAATTCCAAAAATAGTCGAATAAGAGTTTGAAATAAAAATATGACTGAATTCATGTTAAACCAAAAAACAACGCAAGGATTACTTATCCCAATGAAACAAGAATACAATTTCAGTATTTTGATAACAGATTATTTAAATCGTATATAATTTTGATGTATTTTTTATTAAAATATAAAGAATTTATCATGCTATATTATTAAAAAATTTCATTAATTTCTTTTTTTGTAACAAATGCTTAATTATTCAAAATAAAATTTTAAGTCTACATTTTGAACATTTTTTATTATATTATTCAACTTGTATTTTTTATCAAAAATTTTTCATCTTATAATATTTAATAAAATAGATATAACTTAAATTGTTTAAATAGCTCCAAAAATGATTGATTTAAAATAGCTTAGAGTCTAGCTTTAAGAATCAAAGACATATTCCGTAATTGTGTACAAAGGAAAAACTTATACGCATTATATTACTATGAAATATTAGATGTTCAGGCGTTAAAAGACGAATAAAGCTTCCAAAGATAGTAATTATTTCACAGGTCTACGTTGACAAATGTACATCACTTCTCATAATAAATGCTCGTAAAAATTTTCCTTTATTTCTCCCTCTCTCTCAAACAACCTTTTCCTTCTCCCATGTAAGCGTCTTAGGCTTTATTTCAAGGATATTTTTTTTTATATTTCACTTTCCTTGCTTTGCTTCCTCGATATTTCTCTAGCTTTCTCATCGATGCTAGCTTGCTTTCTTACTCTTGACTGTTCGCTTAACCACGATCCCACATTACGTTAATTAATATATTTAAAGATAATAAAACTTGTTATTTTATAAGAGTAATTATTTATTCACTATTCATATAACATTTATGAGACATTCTTAGTGCGTTCCATTAATTAAATCATGAAATACTGTTTTATAATCCGTAAATATGTTAATATTTATATATTTCATTGATAAATATATAAAGTTAATTAAATCTGATGTATTTATCTACGCACTCTTATTTTGGCAGAATCAGCATTTTCTAAGATTAAATAAATCTTAAAATGTGATAAAATATCACAATCGTATTATTTTCAATTATAATAAATATTTTAGTAGTTATTGATTTATGTAATAGTTTAATAATTTTGGCGTTATTATGCATATTATATATTTTGCATATATATATTATGCATATATATATATATATTATATTTGTATATGCATAAAAAATTTAGTAAACTATCTATATTTTATAAAATAATGAATATACACCTTTCTAAAATTATAACACATTTCTTATTTCTCTCTTTATTTAATTAATAACTAAATATGAAACTCAACACTAAGTAAAAAATTCAACAAATTTTACGTATCAATAGTCTCATTTTGGCGTTTTTTTTAATCTGCAACGAGTGAATATTCTAAGTCTGACCATCGTTCGAGAAGCACTACAAGAAATTTAATTTTTCGCATAGTCGCGTAGTCATTAAGCTGTAAATTTTTGCATATCTTTCCATTGCTTAATCTTCTGTATTAAAAAATAACTAGCACATTTTTTATTTCATAACAAGGTCAATTTTTTTATATTAAAACACATCCGAGACGAAATAATAATTAATAAATGGATATCCGTATATCTTTATTCACAGTTTTCAATCAATTTATGATAAAATTAATTGAAATTACTCATAAAAAATATTTATTAGGTTTTTATACTTTATTGTCCTTTATAAAATAAAATATATAAGTTCTTTCGTTTACGTTATTGTATTTATTTTAAGGTTTAAATTCATTTCACTCAAGTACCGAATAGCGAAATCTTACAATATTACCTAATATTCATGTCTAATAATAACAACAATAACAACAACCGCAACAAATATAACAACAACAACAACAATAACCACAAAGAATAATAATGTTAAGTTTGCATAGATTTATAATATTGCTTATCAGCATTCAATCATTATTTAATTTTATCAATACTAGTGAAACAATACCGTATATCGGAAAAGGATGTAAATTAACAGATACCTATGAAAATTTAGACTCATTCGATAATTCAAATTTGGGATTGTCGATCGTTAGTACATTAAGCTACGTGGTTACAGTACCACCGGATATGTTGGAATATATGAATCATAATTGCTCGTGTGATAAGTACGAGACCAACGATGAATTTAACCGGACGAAAGAAAGTATAGGTACTGTCTTGTTAAAACCTGCTTTATGGAAAGAACAATGGTTATCATGCAAAAAATATGGAGGTCATCTTGCCGTCCCTACAACTAAATGGGAGCACCAGGTTTGTAATTTTGGTAAATTGGTACAAAGTATATAAATATCTATATTATCCTAACCATATGTCAAAATATCGTTATTTTCATATTACAAGTTTTTCTAAATCTTTCATTACAACAATGTAAATACTTTTTCATTTATAAAATAAATTTCGAAAATTAGATATTAATAAACTCTATTCATCTTAAGGATTTTTTGAATTTTTTATTTGTTATTTTAAAAAACGCTAAATAATTTTTAACTAGCCGTATTCAAATAATATAAATTTATTTTGCTATAAAACATATTAAACTTATATAAAATATGTTAATATTAAATAAATTTCTGATAGTTGTTTGAATTGATTAGAAAATGATATTTTTCATTCATAAATAGATCAAAATTTAAAATAATAAAAAACAAACGTAACAGTATTATAATACGATAATTTCTATTTTTCATACCTGTATAAATTTTATACAATTTATTATAAATTACTTAGAATATTTTTGAAAGAAATATATTAAAAAATGTACATTCGATCAAACGTTAAAGGGCTAATTTGTTATTTTGTAGATAACATTTTTCGACTCAATAGTAAATAAATGAATATAGATTTTTACGTCATGTTTATTGTACTCTCCTTCTTAGGTGTGCAATTAAATAACAAAATTTATTAAAATAAAAGAAAAAAATTATTATACTGTTGAAAATTAGAATTTTTGTTAATAAAAATTAAATTTAAAAATTATCATACTAAAATTCATTATTTATAAATGTTATTTATAAAGTATTTTAAATTCACAAATCGCTTATTTTCTGAAATTTGTAATATGAATGCTAGATGAAATTATCACACAAAATCTGTATTTGAAAACTTAGTAGAATTATTTTGATGTCATATTTTTAGATTTATACCTTATTATAACATATAATAATATAGAATAATTTTAGCCGATATGTGATTTTATTTTATTTTTATTTTTAAAATTCGATATGAATGTAATTGATTCAATACAATAAAAATAATTTTTTATGAATTTCATGCTACGTTTCGTATTCTCAAAATTTTAATAAAATCGTTTGGTATAGATCATTTGAAATTTATTGAATTTAGATATCGCATTGTCGATTTATTTTTAAATTTACTAGACTTTCATACAGAAATTTAATATCTGTAGTTAAAGTTTTATAAACTTTAAAATTAATTTTTAATTTTTGCCTACTAAAATTGTTAAAAAGATTATATACGCAGTCAATCATCATCTCATTTAATTATTATACTAAATTTCATTCGCATTTGTTTAAATTTTATTACAAGTTATCAAATATCTTGAAAAAAATTATTACATGTAAACTATTTCTTCGATATAATTTACTACTTTCTAAAATATGGCAGTTAGTATTATCAAACAATTATTAATAAATATTTAATTAGTTACATCTTTGAAAATGAATAAATAATCAAATATAAGTCCCACAGTTAATCTGAAAGAGTAAATTACAAATTTTTTTTTCAAGAAAATTGAAATTTGCTTAAAACAATAAAATAATAAAATACTTTTCATAATTTCAATTATATTTGTATGTTATATTATTTATTTATCAAAATAATTTAACTTTTTTTGTTAATATAAACTAAATGTTACTTATTGAAAATATAAAATCGAACATTTTCTAAATTAATAGTATAAATATAATAATAGGTATTAAAGCTATTAATGTATAAAATAATATTGATGGATAATAATCGAAATTTGGTTATGATCAAAATGATAAAAACTTATGGTATAAACTGCTAAACTAAGTATTTATAAATTATAATTTTTATTTCGTCAAATAAATTTTATGTTTAAATATTATGAGAACATTAAAAATGTCTACTAAATTATTTTATAAGGATTATACTTCTTAAAATATTGCATGCATAAATCTAATGCATCGATTTAATAAAAAAATTTTCTTTGAAACAAAGAAATAATTAAATTTATATTTGAAATATTCATATTAATTACTCAGAAAGTCTATTGAGAAAATATTTTCAATTTTTTAAATTATTAAATGCAGTTATATCGTTATAACTCTTTAATTTTCAGCTCATGATGACAATGATGAGCCAGCAAAATGCAAACTACGCATACCTAGGGATTCACGATCTGTTCGATGAGGGTCATTTTATAACCGTACACGGAGAAGAATTTGCTCCAAATTCAAATTTTTATTTTAATTCTTCTGCCGAACCAAGTAATTTCGGAAATGAAGATTGTTTAGTTATTATACGGAATGGATTGTTGAATGATGTAGATTGTTATACATTTGTTGCACATGCTTTTTGTACAGTTACACGCGAATTCTGCTAAATATTCAATACAAATCTTATCCGACTAATTATTTTCATTTCCAGACCTTAGAAGATTTATTACTTTTCTAATCATTATATGTATGAATATTTCATACTAATTTATGATATTATTCGAACATAAACTTTAGAATTAATAATATTTGAATAATTAAAATTTACTACTTATAATTAAATTATTGTAGTTTTTGTAATTAATTCCTGATAACTGAACTCTAGTAAATTTATAAAATTACTAATAACTTTTAAAAGAAAGATTTACATAAATTTTTTCATAAGAACGTTGACTTAATATTAAAAGTAACGATATCTTCTTTGAATATTGGAGTACAATATTATTGTTTTACAATTAATTTAAAAGATATTTTCAAAATTGATATACTCTACGAGTAAGAAACATTTAGCATAAAATGAGAAGAATACATTCATTTAAAATTTTTTTTATTGATATTTGGAATAATTTTCTGAAAAAAAAGAGTAAATCGAATAACCAGTTTATTAATAAATTCAGAAATGTATCTTAAATATACGAATGTTCTTTATGATAAATTGCACTTATAATAAATTAAAAATAATATTTTATACATTATTATAAATTTACAAATCATTTTTTATTTTTATCGTATGAGTTTATAAATTAAAATTCAATTTTTATTCGAACATTAGTTAATCAAAATGAAATTTACTAAATGTTCACATAGTTATATAAATTAATTTTTATAAAACATTTGTGTTTATTATACATATATATAATTTTTAAATTTTATTTCATAGATTATAATTTAAAATTTAAAAAGCTTTTCATTCTTTATAGATTACATAAATTCTTATAATTAGTTTTTTTTCATAAAAGTTTTTAAACTATAGCTTATTCTAGTTAATTTTATGTTGCAATAAATTTTCATAACTAATGTTTTTTTATAATATTTAGAACTTGTATTCTACATTAATAGTTTATTAAATAGTATGTAATTATATTTAAAACTCTCTTTATGTACTTCTCAAAGAAAAATATAAATATACTTTAAAGAAATATTTTTTTAAATATAACAGAAGAAAAATCATGATATCTATTCCTTGCAACATTTTAATGTTGAATATGTATTTTCTTTGTTATTTTACATTAATTATTTTATATATTGAAAAATAGAAAATTTTAATGACTGTATTAAGAATGCAAATAATGCAATATTATATTGTAATCATAAAATTTTTAAATGAGAATATAAGTGAATATGAACTCTAATATTATAATTAAAATATTAATTTATAATACTACAAATAATATCTTTTGAATGACTTACAAATATGATTGAATTGTTTTTTAACTGAAATAGTACGTAATAAAATTAGTAAATAAATTATAGAATAAATATAAATAATATATAAATAATATATATACATAAATGTAAGGTTTAAGAGAATAAATGTAGATACGTTTTTATTAACATAATAGTTCAATGATTTCTATTAAAAATTTTAAATATTTGTTTTATTTGATCACATAATTAATGTAACGATAAATCTCATGGATTTCAATCGGTGAAAAATAAATTCTATTTTGACTTAGAAAATATAACTTTTTTCTTATGAGTAAACATGAAGTCGAAATCTTGAGATCGTTAAAAACATCTATTTAATTGAATCAATAGTCGTTTTCAGTGTTTATTCTGAGCATCAAAATATTTTTATCCGACATTTTTTCCTTTATCATCATCCTTATTTATTACGAAGAAACTATATTATTACTGATCTATCGACAAATATTTAGTTATATTTGTTTCGTATATTTTTAAAGGAAAGATATCATTATATGAATAACTTATACATGCATATATACAGATGCATCATTACGTTGTTACAATATTGAGGACAATTGACAAAACTGATAAAACTACATTATAAGTTTTTTTTCTATATTAATATAATGTGATAAAATTCATGAAATGATTAAAATTATTTATAAAATCTACATTTATATTCTTAATCTAATCTATTACTTTAAAAAATATCCAGCAAAAATGTAAAATATAAAATTATAAAAATTGTGTATATGAATATAATAAAATAAATATTAATAAATAATTGTTTTCGTAATTTATTTATTTGATATAAACCAAAAATAGTCATAGGTGACGTGATGATATAAGTAAATAAAATTAAATTTATCTACTTTACTAAATGATTCCAACAGTTCAAGAAGAAAATTCAAAGAGAAACACTATAATATATCTTATCGTTAAGTAATAAATCTGTATAAATTCTTATAAATATTTATGTTTTTTAATATATATTTACTTAGCTTTGTTTGTGTTTTATTTATAAAATACAAATTTATTTACAGTTAGGTAAAATATTTTATAAATGACTTTTGTGATTTATAAACAATTCTTAATAAAATACCTTTTTTGTTTATCTTATTGTTTATTTTATTGTTTATAAATTATTTTATACACATAATAATACAGAATAATATAGAAAAAAGCATAATAATAATTATATCAATATCATATGAACATTATAATCGTTTTAAAAAGGTAAAAATTACATTCTTAATTTATTCGAATGTTAAATTACATTTACTAATATATAATTTTAAATAACAAAAAATTATTTGAATAAAATTTCCGAGTCTTTTTTATTTTACAATTATATATTTTAAGAAAAATAAATAATTAATTGTCGGTAAAGAGTTTGGAATTATCAAATTTGTAATTTTCATTGATTTTCGGTTATTTCTTACTATGAGTTTCTGTATTAGCTAAAAGTATAACGAGATGTAATTGACCATCTTATTTTGTCGAGAATAGCTTATATTTTATTACACACATATATATATATATATTTTATAGAAAATAAATAGTTTTATTATATATATATTATTTTGCATGTATTTATTTTACAAAATATCATTCACATTTTAGTAAGTAATTATGCAAAACTGAAAATCAATATCAATTTGCTACTTTTTACCAATGAAAAAGAAAGTACAATAATAGAAAAATCTATGGGAACTTGTGTGTTAACTTATTCTAGTTACATTATTCACGCTTTATTTATAAAAACTACGTTTAAATTTCTGTTTATAACCTTTATAAAAGTTTTTGTAAAAGCTACTATGCATTTTAGCCTCTTATAATTAATATATTTAGGTTATAATATATATATATATATATATATATATATATATATATATATATATACTACATTTAAGTATTTAAAATATTTTAAGAATTTTAATATCTAATTATTATAAAAAGTTTTTATAAAATTGATTTGATAGTTAACAAGTATTAACTTAGAAACAAATTTTATTGTTATGCATGATATATGAAAAATTTATATTTATTACTATAAAAAAGATATCATAAACATTACGATTCGCTTATTAAAAACTTGTCGTTCAAACTCGTAACATATTTATTTATTATTATGTTTTTATAGTTTATAGTCTTTTGTAAATTTGAATATAGTTACTCGCATTTGATTTATTACTTGTACTGCAGTATATATCACGCGAATACGAGATTTTTATCCCACTGTAGTGTTGAATGAACTTCGAAGAAAACGTTTAACATGTACATTTCAATTATGTTTAGTATTTGGAAATTGATAATTTTTCTTCACAACATCTTAACCATGCATATAGTTTCCAGTAGTATCGATACAGCGAAAAATTCTTTGATATCTATTAATAGTACTATAAGCTACACGATTACAGTGAGTCCTCATATGATTGATACAATGTGCTACAATTGTACATGTAAAGAGAAAGAAAATTTGAAAAATAAAATGGTATATGAATTCTCGTTAAAAACTACGTTTAAGAAAGCTCATTTTTTTTGTTCAAATAGAGGAACTAGTATGTGTCTACCTACGGATCTAGAATCACTAGAGGTTCGTAAATTATATTATATATGTATTATATAAAATATAATACATAGAAATATTTAAAAATAAGTTTATAATGATCATTATAAAATAAAATAATTTTTATCCAAATTTATCTTTTTTTTTTGTACAAAGTTTCTTGTTATGAATAATTAATTCACGTTAAAGAATTAATTTACAATATAAAAAATAAAATGTGGCAGTAACAAAGTACGTATAAAAATCTTTTGCGATATCATGAACATTTTAAAGCTTAGTTTGTAACTAAATTTTAATTTACTTGTCGATATTATAACTCCATTAACGATTTTATTTTTTAAGAAATTTCTTTAGTAAAAACTATACAAAGTAATATATAATGCACTTTTGAATTATTTTTCTATATACTTATTCTATAATTTTAAAAAACTCTTTAGGAAATATTTATTATTGACTATAAACGATATTTTAAAATAAATTGAAGAAAATAAAATTTAAAAACTTAAAAATTTGAATTCACTGTAAAATTTTTATTATGTTATTTTCCAACTTTTTATTTCAATATTATGCTACCATATTTTTTATTTATTGATTAATTTTTTTAGTTTTTACTATTTTATGAATTTAATTTTTATAAATTACATTCACCAATTTTATTTTATAAAATTTACCGCATGTAAGAATTTTATAGTATTGACGAAATCGTATTTTAAGTTAATTTTACAAAACATTATGTTTTTAAAAGTAAGGACAACATCTTCCTTATAAATTTTAATATTGAAAAATTTGTGTATTGTAATATATATTTGCGGAAAACTTTTCAAGTCACAATTCTGACTTTATTCTGATTTTGTGTAATAATAATTATAAGTTATATATTAATTATCAGGTAAATAGAGAATCAAATATTCATTATTTAATTTAAAATTAACAAACAATAAAATGCAGTAAACAAAATTACAGTAAACAAAATAAAGTTTAAAATGTATCTATTTCATGAATATAATTTATTTCGTTTTAATTTAATGTGGTTTCACAATGAAAACTATATTTTCATAAGATTTATGTTTTAATCTTTCAATTATTTAAATTGATATAATTTTTTAATTTCTAAAATTTTCAATTTTTAGGATCTAAAACAAAAAATGGAAGCATCTAAAATAGAACATGTGTATGTAGGAATTCACGATATTTTCGAAGAAGGGAGTTTTATCACTGTAAAAGGGAAACCTTTTGTTCCAGGAGTACTGCAATGGAGAGTAAATCCAGATCAGCCTGATAATATGAATAATGAAGATTGTGTTGTAATGAATCGTAAGGGATATCTGAGCGATATTGATTGTGCGGCAGAGCATTACTATACTTGTTGTCAAAATTACTATCTTTACTGTTAAGAAATTAACCCACAAGTGATATTTTTTATAAATTTGAACATTTTTCTGTTCAATCTATCTATAAATATATTTTTATTTATTTATGACATTATAAACATAAACTTTGTACTTAATGTGTCATTAATTTTTTATGACTATGCTGGTAATATTAAAAGTTAATAATAATGTTTAAAAAATCATTAAAAAAGAATATATTTTTAAAATTATCATTTTTTATCATAATTTAAAATTATATTTTTTTAAAAATATTTGGCTTAAAATGAGAAAAATAACTGCAATTTAAAGGTTTCTTCCATATTTCCTATTGTTGTGTATAAAATTGCGGATAAAAATAGTTATTAAATTGGATCGGTTTAATGTTTTATGATTATTATATTTTCACATACATCTACAGATTAAATAGTATATTCATAAATATGGATATGTATGCAATTGTACGAATTTCATTGTATTTATGAGAATCTAAAAAATTATTGTTTGCGTTATTGTGAATTTAAAAATCGTAGTTGTTATCGAATGAATGATAATTATAAATATCAATCTAGTTATTATTAAAAATTTTATTAGTTAATTTATGATGTAAATCACATAAAAATTAAATGTAAATAAAAATTAATTTTAATAAGTTATTTTATTACTTCATTTTTATTATTTGAAAAACCTATGTATAATTGATCTATTATTTTCAATTTATGGACGTATATATTTTACAATTAATTCTTTGCATATACTATTTAAAATAGTAGTTTATTTTTTTATCAACTTTACAGTGAAATTAATTTTAGAAACTATATATTCGTGCACATTTCCTTAGGAGTGAATTACCGTAAATTTAGAAATTGCAACTACGTCTATTTAAGGAATATTATGCCGGAGGACATAAAAATATCCTGAACTCATCCCGAGAATATCGATGTTATTCGAAGGACATGATTCTCTTCCAAGATTCGCCTCTGGAAACGATTGCTCTCGGATTCGGGTACTTCGGTTCCAACCGTGTCTATTTACCAGGGGCTTTGAGCTATGCGGAGTTTTGTGTTGTGTCGGCCGCCTTTCCAAAAAAAAGCAAAAGAGCTCCAAGAGGCGCCTCGTGAACATTTTTTGAAGTTTTTTTACCTTGAGAATAGACTTGGCTCGGTTTTTTTTCGAGTGTTTGGCTTAAGTGGAACCGTGCGCTTTTCAGTTACACGATTACGTGGGTCGTAAAGACTAAGCATTACGTTGAATTATTAGCTATTTTATTTGTTTGTTTGTTTATTATATGAACGATTTGGAGTAGTGGCCTTATTTTTTTTTTTAAAGTGCATAAGTTTTTTCTACTTAAGATGTTAATGTTTTTGCCACTGCGAAAATTTCTTACTTCATTTTATTTCTTCAATTCAAATTTATTCATTACTTACTTTAATTATATTTTATTTTAGAATATTACATTAATATTCTATCGATTATTAGAATTAAAATAAATTATTCCTTCATATTTTACGCAGTAATGCAAAGGAATAAGAAATATTACGAGTGTTCTGAATTTTATAATGTTATCAAAATTAAAAGTAAATTGATACAAATAATTTTCAGTTTCTTTTGTTGATATATATGATTTAACAAGATGTAAAAATTAATTAAACTCTAAAAAAAATTAGTTATATAATATAAAAATAATGAAATATATAGATTTTTTAACAATACGGATACTTTTATATGGATCAACCTAGAATAAAATAATTCTATGATCATTCATCAAAATTTTATAGTGCATTTCTAAATTCTAATTTTTATTTTTAGTTTCTTAATCAATCATTAAACAATAATATTTTTTGTTGTAATATGTACATTATCCATTTTTTAGTAAAGAATAGTTTCACAATGATTGTCTTTATTTATTACGATAAATTAAAAAATCGTAAAGTACACTATTTCCAATATCTTATGAAAATGTCTTGGATTCTGCTATTTCTTACGTTTAACAATTTCCCTTGTTCACAATTGAGTTCGAATTTTTGAAATAAATAAATATGATCGTATTTAATAATAAAACGAATAGTTCTGAATAGAACGGTGAATAGAAAGGAAGAAAATTCTTCTTTCATGGTACAAATCAAACGATCTATCGAACCAGACTTACACGTAATTTTTTCATTCAACAGACCAAAAAAAGAATATTTTAGCAGTCAATGATTGCTGAATGCCTAATTGTATTTGGCGACTGAGACGAAATTGACAGCAAGGAATTTCCTCGCATGTAGTACGGAAATTACAACCTGATTCAATTGTCTCGTGTCATATAGTTACCATGTCATACGCAGGACTTTACATATCGAATGTATTAAATAACCATCTGCAAAATAAAAGAATCTTGTTTCTAGGATTCCAATTTTATTAACTAAATATTTATTTCAAATAGATTACCATTTTTTATTTGATTGTTGATATATTCTTCGTACAAACTTTAAATATTCCGATAATATAAAATACGTAAAAATTTCCACGACCTTAAATAGAAAATATAATATTTTCCAAAAATATATTTATTATACTATATTAGCTTTTTAATTCAAAGTTACCTTAAGGTAAATCAATTATCATTTATCATAAACAAAATATGCTCTACTTTGAAAAACACTTTATTTGTAACAGATAAAAACTATAAATATATGTACTATATTGAATTCACAAAAAGACAAATCCTCTTTTATTTTTTCATTTGTCTCATAAATTTTCTAAAAACATTAATATGCTTCAACCTATAATCATCAGTTTCAATTATTCTGTCTCAAACAGATGTACACCAAGTTCTTATTTTGAATTTCAAATAGTACAGGAAAAGAATATCTAATTTATTTATATAATATACTAATTTTTAATACGTTATTTATTACATTAAATATATTAATATTCTCATAAAAACTATTTATTCAAAATAAAATTAAAGTTTACACAAAGAAAAATGAGACATTATGATCATCAACAATAAATGATAATAATTGATAACGACATGTTTTCACGTTTTTATCTTTAGCAAATTTTCATTCAATTAGTGAATATATCACGCATAATGATTTTGACAAACATTTATTTCTTAATATTTAGTTTTAAGCTTTAAAATTATAAAAAAGAACGATTCAAACTTAATTAAATTAGGATTGCAAAGTTATTATTTGATTTTCAAATAGATTTATTCTTACGTTAGAAAATATAATGTGGTTAATTGATTTATAAGATATTTCATATTATATTGAATCGATAATTTTAAATTAAAAAGTTTAAATAAAAATGACATTATGACTTTATAGAATCAAATATTTTGTATTTGAAGTTCATAAAAACTTTTACTGTAAATTTATAATATTTGGTTAAATAATAAAATTTTCTCAATTTATCAAGTTTTTAAAATAAAAATTAAAATAAGAAATAACTAGATTATTATAAGAACATCTATATATTTTAGTTTTTTAGTTATTTATGATTATAAATTTAAGAATAGTATTTCATGATTTCATCTAAACTGGTGCCTTTGTTTAATGCTGTATATGATTCAGTTTAAATATAAAAATCGTAAACTTCTTTGTTCAAACCGTATTTCATAATTTCTTTAGAAATTGTTAAAGCGAATTATCTATTAAAGAGATGAATCAAGTGAAAAAACTAAGAACAATTGATAAGAAAAGGTGGCAAGCGTTTAGTTTTTCCTTTTACTTTATACGTATGTCTGGATTTCATGTTGACCTATTTCAAAGTCTTTTGATACAGGAGTAATATACAAAGAAAAGTTAACATTTTCTTTCATTTTCACTTTAAAAAATGCGCTACTCTAGGAAAGGTACACATTCTTGAGAAGTTTAACCTTTTTATTCTATGTGTAATATTTTAACTTTTTAAGATAATATTATTCTTTATTTAATATCATCATCGTTGTGTATATACATATAAATTATTTTTTTTAAATTTATATCATTAATCATTTTTTAAATGAAATTCATGTTGTTAATGATTATTCATTCAATATTTATGAAAATATAATTTGATCAGTTTCCGTGATTAAACTTCAAACTTTATTTATAAAATTATGAGCAAGTATATTATAATTTACGTTTACGTTTTCTATATTTATCAGATTGGTTTAGTTTTTATTTTTCTTCGAAAATAAGTATAAAATTTAAAATAACTGTTTGAAAACGCATATAATATTTAATTTGAATTTTCAAATGAAGATTTTAAAGTACTGATAAAAAATTAAAAGTAAATTTTTCCGTTAAAATTTATTCTATATTTTTTCTTAAAATATTATGTTTTTTTATTTTGAAATTTAAAAAAAAAAATTTTTAAATGAAAAATAAAGGATGAAAGGGATATGTAAATAGAATGTTTTATGTCATTTTTAAAAATTGAAAATACATATATTTAGAAAAATAATATTGAATTTGAATGCATTTTGAACGGATAACATATAAATCTTATTTGCAGATAATATTATTTATAGATGTTGACAAGAAATTCACTGCATTAAAAATACGCTATTGAACCTTTTTATAACGATGATTCATTAAGGAACTAAATTTTGTACCAAATTTTTGTAGAGCAGTATACTTTTTCATCATATAAATGACAAAAATTGTATTACTATAGTTTTTAGTATAACTACCCATTGAATAGTTTTATATACGTTAATACTTTCTAGAACATTAATAAAATTTTGTATTGAAAAAAGAGAATTATGTCCTGCACTCAATAATCAAGTATTATTTTATCTGTGAAATAAATTCTATTTAAAATCTTGTTAAACGAATGTTTTAGATTATAATTTATTGAATTTTATTCAAACTCTATTTAAACAATCATATTAAATACATATTAATTTTCTATTATAAAGAAAAATATATAATGAAATTAATGTTTCTAATATGGTATTACCTATTTCACCTTAAAAATTCATATTAGCTTTGAGTGCCGTTGCCGTACGCGACAAATAAAATCTACATATTTATGTTTGTTAAAGTTACACATCAAAACAATGAAAAATATAGTTCTGACATTAAAATATTTTATGTTCCGTAAAAATTTTAACAATTATTCGAAATGTAATTAATACCGATCGTCTTTATAAAAAAATCGTAAAAATTATTTGATTAATCAAGAAACAAATTACATAAGCAGATAGTAAAAAATAATTAACGTTAATTTATCGAAACTCTAATACATTTGTTTTCGTTCATTTATATTACAGTTAATCAATATTAGTAAAGATTAGAACGATTTAACATGAATATATCTCCATATAGCTACAATATTTTCATAAATATTATATTTACGAACCTTTTCTAAAAAGTTTAAAATACAGCGACAAAAATTAATATTATTATAAATCCATTTTTTATGATATTAAATACCAACAAATTTAGTCTAGTAATTTGTTTTTGTTACAGAGATTATTAACAAAAAATTTTTAGATAGTGAGATTCGATTGAATTTAAGGATTGAATATATCATTATAAATAAGTAAATGGTTGAAAAAAATTACGTATAATCCTAAGCTTTCATTATTTAAACTTATTGTCTATTTCAAATTTATTTGAAATTTACAATTTAACATTTATTTGAAAAATGAAGGTTATCATATTATACGATATTAAGTAAAATAAATATGATTAGTAATATAGTATATAGTGCAAAAAGTTAGCACAAAAAGTTTTGTATCGTTTTTGGAGAAATTTTAAGATCTACTTGAGATAAATTTATCAGTAGGTAGTTTAAATAATCCTACGGAGTAATCATATAAAATTATAATCAATATAATGTTAGATAAACAAACAAAAATAGTTTTATAATAATTATCTGCATATGTAACGACTAGACTAAAAACCTTAATAAAATAATATCAGTAGGAATCGTGAAATTCTAATTTATATTGGTATTTAATTGCCGTTCAACTATTGCTTCATTGTCTATTTATATACAATCAGAAATATTAAAAATGTAAATTAAGTCCAGATTTTGTTTATTACCGATAAAATATTTGATAACATACTCAATGTATACACGAGTTTTTCAAGTTTATATTAGATTGATACATCGCTGTGTCGTATGATCGGAACGTCTCGCCATCGTACCGCAATAATTGCAATCTGTATATACTCGAGCATGCGCTTAACTATGCACAAGACCCTTTTCGTGAACTTTGTTTCTCGAAGCCAATGGCCTCAACCACCGCAACGGGAACAACTTGCTAAAGTGATTGATATTATTTTGAAGATGCTTCATGTCAAGATGCATCGCCGCTCGACGTTGATGTACAATTCGTCAATCTACTTTTCAACAACTAGGCAAAAGCGCTACAAATTCTTATGTATTATTTCTTACTTAAATGAAACATCAGCTGAAAGTTACTTAATAGCAAACTTACGTAATTGCTGTCTTGTTTATAAACTTTAGAAAGAGAATGTAAGGGTCTAAATACACGTATTGTTTTAAAAATGGTTTTCAGTATCAATGATTAAATTATTAATTTATTTAAAGTCATGAATCAACTATTTGAAATTAAAAAAATTTACAAAAAATATTATCCTCGATTCAATAATTTATGTATAATCTTACAATTGTTTATAAATAAATCAATTTCATCGACTTTGACTAATTATCAATCTCAAAATACTAAGAGAATGTGATTAATTTAAAAACTAAAATTAATTAATTTTTCAATGCTCATATTATTAGAACTAAGACATTTATATATTATACCCTATTACAATATTTTTCTTTCAAAGACTAATTTTTAATAATTAAAAAGTATTTATTACGTATAAGTAATTATCAAAGTATTATTTTAAAAATATATTTCAAATTTATAATACAGAAAATAATTATAATAAGTTAATTTATGTATCAAAATCTTAAACTAAATGCGACAATTTTTTAATAAATTATTCATTTTAAATCATTATTATATTTATTATCGAAATAATTTATTATATTAGTTACATCTGTTAAATTTTACAAAAATATTATTAATTAATACTAAACTTTTTAAGAAATTATAATATTTGGAATATTATAAATACTTGTCAAGGAAAATAAGTAGAGCTGTGAAAAGTATTATTTTTTAATGTAAAAAGAATTCAATTTTTATTTTCCAATTAAAAATTCAGTAAGTAATAACAAGGAAGTGAAAAGGAATGAGACAAATAGAAGAAGTATATATATATATTTAATATTCGCGTAGTATAGTAGCATAATGTAGAGGAAAAATGTTATGATCCAGCTGGAATAATTCATCTCGACAAAAAAATACCGGTGTTTAAAAATATTATTTTCTCCTATACTATTTTATCAGTATATTTATAATTAAAAAAATTATATTCACTGAAAGTTATTTTATTTTGAAAGTTAAAGGAAAATCAAAATTTGTAAATTAAAAAATTATTCTTTTTATTATAATATAGATTTTTAATATTGTAAGTTGCATCTACGGTTTTACTTAAATTAAAAATAATTACTAAAAATTTTAAATAATCCGAAGAATTATTTTTGTTCTATTGATCACTAGGCGATGAAATTTTATTTATATAGTCTCATATACATTCCATTAACATTAATCACTTCGTTAAAAGTTAATAAACTTGAAATTGATTTTACAATCTAATAATGATATAACTAGTATTCTTGCAAATTGTTTCAGTAATTTTAGAAATTATATAAACGTGCAGAATAAACATTTAAAAAATGTAAATAAAGCATTAGATTTATAGTTCATACAATAAACAAAAATATAAAACGACATTATTTTTGTATTTTTAATACAAATTAAGAATTTATGTTTATATATAAAAAGTGCTTAAGAAGATTATTCCAAAATATAAAGCAAAAGAAAATGATAACAGAATAAATATTGTTATTGAAATCAAATAGTAAAAACTATTTATAGATATACTAAAGAAATGCATAAGTTAAAAAATATAGGACATACACAATGAAATAGTAAAAAATATGTAACGATCATACGTAGAGATTTTAAACAATTTTTTATAGCGATCAAAGATAAATCTGTTTTCGAGATGTAAGTATATTTGTAAACTATGTTCGATTTGAATCGTAATATTAAATTAAGTATCAAATCGAGAAATTATATTTTTATACAGAATTAGAAAGAATTTTCAATGAAAATTATATTAAACAATTGTTCAAATTTCCAGATAAGACTATAAATTATTTCTAGAAAATATAACTGACAAACTATTAATCGTGATGATTCAAAATAAATTAATATTCTTAGTTTTGATCCGATAAGTCTTTGGACATAATAAATAAGAATTTCAAAGCAAACTATTAATCGATCTATTTCAAAAGTTAACTAGTGTCTTTTATTGTCTAGGAAACGAAGTTCTTTTCCTTAATTATTTTCTTATTTGTATTATTCAAAGAATAAATAATAAAAGTAGATGCACTGAATATAACAAAGAAGTAAAAAATCTAAAAACGTAAATTCAACTTTATAGAACTTCATGAACACAGTGCATATAGGAGATAGTGGAAGCAAAAGGAGTGACCAAATTCTATGACAATAGAAACAAAATGAAGTGAGAAGGGAAACGACGATATGGTACCTTATTATTACTTCGATGATAATCGCACTTCATGCAATTTATAAAATTAGTTTTTAATTCGACGATAAAAGAAGTTAAGGGAGTATACGTAGATTTTTGCTAAACTATGATACAGGTTACAATTATTTTTAGAAATAAATTAACTTGTGTTAAAAGTTTTCAATGTTTCTTATCTACATGAGACGATCTTTACCTTTTATCTTGTTATTATATATAACCAACCATTTTAAATGTTGCAAAATTAGATTTTTAATAAAATTAAATCTGAAATATTTTAACCATAAAATATCTTAAAATGAAAATAAATAATTTACACAAAAAATAATATAATTGCTCGAATAAATAATATATCATTTTACTTAAGTAGAAATACATTAGTCAATCTTTTAAACTTATATTATTTATTTGTTTATCTTAAAAATACACATATATTAAAATATTTTTTTTTCTTAAATAAAATTAGCTATTACAATAAAAAAAATACTTCCTCTAATATTATAATGTTACAGCATTCGTGTAATTCAATTTCCAACTTTACAACGAAATCAAATATTTTAATCCAAATCCCTATCAACCAAAGATAAATACACGAATTATTCATTTGAAAGTTCGCTTTAAAACATTAAACCACTGGAGCGCACATTCGATTGAAACAGAAACAAAGGTACTCGACTGTCCGGACTGAACCGAGTTGCAACTCTTATCGCAAGAATAGTTCAGAGCGTACAGACGAGTAAGAAGAAGCTACACCGCAGCTACTCGAATCGTTACCCTTTCAACTCGCCGCATATTCATACGAGGGCGGAACTTTCGATTATTGACGCTGTAGTTTCCACGAATCGCAAATGATGACTCGTTAGAATAAAGAGGGAAGACGAGCGGTAATGACATTCCTTTTGCTTTTTACTTTGTTCAACTTAGCTTTAAACGATATTTTCAGATCGAACCATACGAATGCGATGTACTATGGATGGATGAATGTTGGTACAAAGCTTTATTTTGCACGAGCTTTCATAAGACGCATAAATTAATATATCGAATTCAAATTTCATTCAAATTTCATTCAAATTTTCCTAAATTTCTCAAAACTTCTTTGTTCTTCCTTTTCAGGAACTTTATTTTCAAATTCAGAGCTCTTCTTTAATAGTACTCGTACTATACGTACTACATACGAAAAAATGTAAGGATATTTGATTACTGATATATAAAATTTTTTAATATGAATAATAGTGTGAATTTAATTTTTGTTTCAAGAGGACATTTTTTTTTTGAAGGCCAAACGATAATCGTTACGTTATTATAAGTATTAATTGTGACGGATGATTAATACATAGTTTTAAGTACTTAATTAGTTTGAAACTATTTCCAAGTACACAACTATAAATACATAGTCGCGTGACATTATGTATAAAGTGAAGGAATATAAAAAAGGTCATTAAAATATATTATTGAAGTTGAAAACATGAAACGATAAAAGAAATGAAGCAATAAAATAGCTGGACTATTTTTAGAAATTCTCAAGGTATCTAAAACACACTTTAAGGAAAAATATTTTCCTTGGACCACTGTGGCAAGTAGTTTCACAAGCAATACGGAGAAATTTTATTTTCTGCCAGTTACGGGTATAAGAATGGGCGATAGTCAAGGTGGAAAGCATGCCATCCTAGAGATTTCCGATTTCCAATAAATTCCACCAGACTTCGTGACAACGTCTAGCATCTTAACCATAATATATCTTGTCCTCTCATCAAGTTGAATCCTATTTGTGAAATATAGAGAAATGCTTCCGAGGCTTTGAGTTTAATTTGAATATTTAATAAATAATAATTGTGAATTCAGTGTCGGCGACGAAAAGCATTAATAAAAATAAAAAAATATTTTTTAAATATTTTAGAAAAATATTCTCTACATTAATGGTTCATAAAAAAGTTTCATCTCATTCTATTCATTCGTCCGAACTAAAACCATAAAAACTAATGTAATAAAAGTGAATTCCACTTTGTATGATTAAAGACCAAATACATATTTTTCTCAACGCTATTCTACAAAAAAGATTTTCTATCCATTATTAAATATATTTGTATTTTTTAAAAATATTAATTGATGTTCGTTTTAAATTATCTAATACTTAACAAAAAAGATCAAAATTACTTGATAAATAAAGAACTTGATTATAATTATCTATGAAGTGGATTCGGGATATATGAAGCATTCACTGAATAACTAAGTATATAAATCATTCTTAACCAAATAATAATCAAATACACATACATAGGAATAATTTCAAGTATTATTATGATTTATTATGAATTTATTCATTACGACGCATAAATTAAAAAATAATAAATTAACTTTTAATATAATTCCTTCATGTTAATATTTTATTACTATTTATACAATATACTTTTAAACAATACCTTGTATTATAAAAAATATTTTAACTATAAAATAGTTTGCATTAATTAAATGAGAAATTTATCGTGAGATAAAGAAATTCTATCGTGAAAAATAAATATATTTATAATTTCTTTTATTCTTATTTACTCTATTTCTCCTGTATAAAATGATGACTAATAAAAAATTTAATTAAAATAATCATGTTTTTAAATCTAGAATTACGTATAAAAAATTAAATATTAAAGAAACAGTTTTTAAAAAATTTTATTTTTATTTTTCTAAAACAGTATATTATTTTAATTTTTAAATATATTATAATTAAAAGATAATTCATAATCAACATTTCCCACTTACTTGTTTTAATTCAATGAAAAAAGAACTTTTACGATTTCAAAAAGATTTTATTACATGATTCGTGTATCGTTCGTGTAAAAGATACTCACCTGAAACAGAAAAAATGCATTCATTAAATTAGAACATTGTTAAAATAGAATATAATTATAAATTAATTGTATGCCTTAAGTAATTAATAATACATACAATATTTTCTGAATGCTATTTTAATTTTAATATTTAATATTTTAGACTTTATAATAAAGATCAACGTTCATTAAAATTTCATGACATAGTAATCGATTTTCGAAATTCAGAATAACGATATGATTAAATTTCAATTATTATTTATCATGAAAAAAGTTTATTTATTATAAAATTAGAAAATAGTAGTTTATTGATCCAGAAATAAAGAGTTCCAAAACATAATAATAAATTTATTTCACAATAACTAATATAATTTTAAGATTATATATAATTGATATTTTATCGTCTTTTTATAAAATAATATTATTTTTTTCAGAAACATTAGTAAAAAATAATAAAACATAATAATTTAAAAATATATATATATTTTTAGTAGTGCCATTCCGTAGTAGATAAATTAGTATTAGCGTTTGAAGATATACTTAAGCCTCGAAAGTATTTCATCTTAATTAATGTTAATAGAATATTTTGTATTGTATATATATAATGGCATTTCTAGAATATGTCGATTGCGTCATAATTTTATTGTAACATGTATTTTAGAATAAATTTACCGTTTACATTTTATAATTGAGGAACAAATCTAATACGTAGTGAAATTTAAATTCAACTAAATTCATGTAAATTAATTAAAAAAATTAAGTATGCTATTTTATGTTCATATTGCTTCATATTACTTTATATTACTTTATATTACCATCAAATTTATTACAATTTTTTTATTTTTTTGTTCTCAGTAAAATAATATTGGATATATTTGCATATTAATAAAAAACTTTTTATTATTACAAATTTCTTATGAATCTATATATTATAATTTGATCTCAAGTTATATAATAATCTAGTGAGCTAGTGAGCCTTTCAGGTCGGAGTTACGTGCATACAAAGTATCCGAGAGTGCACAATTACAATTTAGTCTTGCCTTGCATTATGCATTACGACTATAATATAACGAATAGAATATTTTAAAACATACATAACGGTCTGAGCTATAACTTAATTAGATATTTTTTATGAATAATTATACCATTAGCAAACAGAAATTAAACTAATATAAAAAATAATAGAAAGAAAGTTTATAATTAAACTTTCGATTTTCCCTATGCATCACAGTTATTGGAGTTCATTTTAATATAAATCGGGTCTTCGGCTTATTTAATTATCACTTATAAAAAAATGAAATATAATCTTATTTATTTCGTAAATGCGACTGAAAATACTTTACTTTTATACTTTGTACGTTAATTGTGGAGTAAGTACCTGTACTTTTACATCCAATATGCGTACGTTTGATTAATACTTAAAATCTTTATCGTTGAAATAGAAAACTTGTTCGAAAAACTTTCAATTAATTAAGCAAACAATGAAAGACCTAGTCATTTTCGATTAAGTTTTAAATGAATAGATCGCATAAAGGAGTAAAACTTAAAAAGAACATTTCGAGAGACGAGAAGTTGCTTTCATCTTAAACAAAGAAAGAACAACAGTTTTTCAATACAACCGGATCATCTACTTCCATTTCCAACAGCTCGGCTTCTTACCAGCTCGTAATCATCGAGCACAAGCTCACACGCCACCGAAGACGCGTACGACTCTAAAGACGATGAGAAATACGCTTAGCGAAGCTCGCTTTTGTGCCTCAAGAGCAATTGTAGAGTCTTACGTATAAGAATGAGATTTGGCAGCTGTTGTTTGCGGCTGAGCTCCGGCTTGGCTTCCGATCAAAATCAAGAGCTCAAAATTGTCAGCGATTTATGCTGTACGGCGGGAATGAGGTAGAGAAGAGGAAAGAATATCTTTGGTCCAAATACAATAAAACAGTTTGATGTGCGAGTTTTGTCCGTAAATTTTAAGACCCGTACACCGATAACTTGGGATTACGCGGGTCTGAATATTTTTTTTTAATTCCTGAAAATTTATTTATTTATTTGATAATTTAACAGAGATGGTTTAAATCATAGACGACAATTTTTCGAATTATTTTCTTATCTGTATCTAATTAAGTAAACATTAAAGCTTGAAGGAAAGATGAAATGTTTTTAGTTATTATGAAAGTTACTTTGACATATTCTGAGAATAACAATTTTATATAGTAATATTTCATAATGAGCTCATAAAATTATGAAGGATTGTTTTCGTATACTTATTATAATTACTATTAGTTTATTATCAAATTTTTTACCCTCGTTACTATTAATATATTCATATATTTAAATAAGGTTTATTTTTTAAAAATAGAATACTAAGATTATAATTCTTTAATATTATTAAAATAATAGTATTAAGCAATCATTTAATTATATAGTATTAAAATTCAATATTATAAACTTTTATTAAATATCCATTACTGTATAATAAAATTGATATTACATTTTACAAATTTAAATATTTTTTTTTAAATTTCTTATTATAATTCTTTTACTTCGTTATCTAAATAAAATACAAATTATGTCAAATTTGTTCTTAAAAAAATATACTTCAATATATTACTCATACGAAGAAAGTGTAAAAACCTGCTTTTATGTATTTTTGACATTAAAATGCATCTATGCAGTTTTCTTCAAGCAGTATTAGCTCGGTTACTTTCAGAAATACTGACATTATTCAAGACGTAAATTATCTTCAAAAGTTTATGCTTTAACAGCAAAATAAAAATTGAATTTATTCTGAACAAATATGATCAAGTAATACAGTAATTAAAAAAGGTATACTAAAATTTTTATAAAAACTATTGTTTATTTTTAATTTATATCTCTATACATAAAAAATTTAAATATTTCATTCTATATTTTAATTTATATAATAAAATAAAATAGAAAAAAATAAAATTTGTTTTAAATTATTTCGCTATAACGTTCTAAAATAATACAATTTATTGATATTAATTATATATATATATAAAAGTATTATTTCTAAATTGATTACAAAAATATTAAATTACTTTAAAATAGATAAGCAAACATTATCGAATAATATATAAAGAAAGTATTAATACCTTAATTGACATTTTATGACTAATTTCTTAAGAATTGCTAAGAAAAAATTCTTTAGAAATTATATTTGTATTTGTAATATTAAATTAAGTATCATTAATGTATTTAAAATTGATACCACTTTTTGCAATACACTATAAATAAAATTTGATAGAAAATATATATTTTTTTATGTACAATGTACTATAGCATAATAAAAGTATTTATAATATTAAAACAATTTTTAAAGAGTTTTTTTAACCTATCCTTTCTTGTCAGTATTCATAAAATATTAGAGGATAATATTTTTTTATCATAAATACCTTTATTATAAGTATTATTTATTTAAAAATATAATAGATTACATTCATGTAAAATAATTTAAAATAATAATGCCATTAATTATGAATATGAATCTTACTCTCTTATAATATAAAGGATTATGTAATTTATTTTATCATAGAAAATTCTTTGAGCATATGTTATAAATACCGAGTGTAAAAGTTGATTTCTTTTAGTCTGGTTCCTACTTTTGTTAAACACGATATTGCCTATTATTATTAAGAATGAATTTAAACTCGTATATGATATATTTTCTTTTTTTAATATTACAAGGATTTGAAAGGTACGTACATACTTAATTTAATCTTTGTATTAATCAATTATATTACAAATCGAAAAAATATTGTTAATTATTAATTTTTAGTTTTGGTGTTACACATCAGAGTTTTCTATTTGATCAACTTGTTAATTATTTTTTATTTACAAATAAGGATATTAAAAAATTGTAAACATACCTTAAAATTATTGAATATAATTTACAACATCTTTAATATATGATCATTTGAATTAATCAACATAAAAAATAATTCATAATTTTATTACTAACCTTGACTAATACATGCATGAAATTTTTAAGAATCTTTTAAATATAAATAAATATATTGTGAATTTTTAAAAATTTTATAATAAATTGATCGCGATATTCATCGTAAATACTTGTTAAATTGATTTCAATCATTTCTTAATTCTTGGATTAGGAATCATAAATAATTTTTCTATTTTATAGATGTACAGTATCATCATACTTAAGACACATTTCAAAGCCATCAATATACAAATGGAATGAAAAGTAAGATTAATTACAATAAATAGATTAATGTAATAAAAGTTATTTTATTTTAATTATTAGAAAAAAATAAAACTTGAAATATATGTTACTAAATAAACATTCCAGAATTCGATCGCGAGTTTCCGACATACCCCCAATAAGGCAATATACAGGTAAAAAGTTCAACATTTTAATTTTAATTTAATTTAAATAATTTAATAAAAAATAATATTATTATATTATTATATTATTATATGACTCTTATTCAAAACTAATGAAAAAGTAAATGAAATTTTTTACTTTCATAACTATTTCGTAAGACTGTGGTGGAAAGGTGACGAAAGGTCCGGGAACAATAGAGCAATATTTCGTCTCTTTAAATCCCTTATACAACGTTCATTGCACGTGGCGTATACACGCGCCCGAAAATAATCACGTTTATGTAAAGCAACTTAGGATTACCCACACGACTTTACAGAATGAGCAATCGAGTAAATTCAACGACGCACCTTTTATTGAAATTTTCGATGGAACGTCGGCGACCGAGGAAAATCGGTTATACCGGTAAATTTTTTTATTTTAACGATATAAATTGTATCGATACTGATCAAAGATAAAATTGAACTTAAGCACGTTTTAACCATTTAAAAATATTTCAGTTACACATATAATCGTAATACTAAAATATTGCACTTTACGAGATTAAAAGAACAATAGAGTAATTTATTAAATCTATATCTTTCACTTTGTATACAGAACTTTAAAAAATATAATGACTGATTAAATTATTTTGGCAATTAATTTCTCGAAAGTATTTATTAACTCAAAGTAGAGATGAAAGTGTAACGTTAAACTGTCTTGAACTTTTAGTTAAAATGCATTTTTTTTAGAATGTACTTTTTATTTTTAGATTTGGCGATCAAACGTTAAATCGATGTTTGTCTAGTGGTCAAGATATGATTATCGAATTACGTTATAACGAGTCAAGAAGATATATCGATCAAGAAGCAGTTATAAAATATGGATTTATAGAAAATGTAAAAGTTTTAGATCTCCTTTCGTAAAGTTGAGATATCGTATTCATTATAATTTCATAGAAAATAAATTAATTTCATAAACTCCTCGTCATTTATTTTGATTATGTTATAAAAAAACTACAATCTCTTTATGGAAATCATTTTGTTTTTATACATTTTACATTAAGTTTGCAATTGTTTGAAAAAATAATTAAATACTAATTTTATTATATTATGTATTTTACATTGAGCATGCAAAGGTTTAAAAAGATAATTAATTACTAATTGTAAAATATAAAGAGAACGAAAATATATAACGATCTAAATATTAATAAAAGATTTTAAATCATAGTAAGCGTGGACAGAATAATAATTTAATAAGACCAAGATATAAAAGGATAAGAGAAAGATGTATGTATTTTGAAAGTCAGTTTTTTGGTTTTTTAATTAGAAAAGTTTTGAAATTTTGAAATTTTGCAATCCGATTCACTCCTTATCAAAGAAATTTTTCAAAATTTATAAAGTTTATTAATTTTCTATTTTATGACTATTTTAATAATATAACAATTTAACTTAGAAAAAGATATGATTAAATAAGTAGATTATTTTTTGTTATGTTCATAATCAATGTATAAAGATATTAACTATATTTAACACTAGAATTTTAAACTAATATATTGATTAATCAAGTATATATAGTAACTCTTTTCTTTCAGTATTTTAAATTTATGCAATGAACAAAATGCATTTGCATGTTTAAAAAGTTTTACAAAAATTTTTAAATTTATTTAAAATCTCTAAAATGAATATTTTTATGAATAACATTTATTATTATTTAAGCATTTTACATTAAATCTTGCAATATCTAATTGAATTTGAAATATTTTTAAATATAATCGTTTTAGAAAAAAAAAACATCGTATTTGATATCAACTTTGTATAAAATACATAGTATTTATATTTGTTTTTACATAAAATAATATTGAATGTCTAATGTATATGTACTGAAGATAGATAAAGATATTTTAATATAAACTCAAATATTTAATTTAGATAAATTTTCAGTAAGATATTAGTTTTTTCTTTCATACTCATGAGAATCTATACATGTTCATATGGTTATGTTGTACAAACTTATTTAATTGCTGAACTAATAATTCATAAACTTACTTATTAAATGAATCAAAATTGTAAGTTATATACATATACATACGCACACTTACGCGCACGCAGTTCATATTTAAAAAATAGTAACAAATTTTACTCTACATTATCATATACAATATATATTTCCATTTAAAAATAAGAAAAAAGAATAATTGAATAAAACATATATTAATGCTTAAACAATATAAAAATCGTATACATTTTAATATTAGTTGATTATTATAATTTAATTAGAAAATTAAAATAAATGTTAATTATTTTAACTTTTACAAAAAATGTAAAAATTTTATTAAAAAAAATTTATTTAAATAAAAATATAAAAGTGAAAAGATAAAAAGTTAGTATAATGAAGAATGAATACAAATGAAAATTATATGTTATTAATTATTTAAGAAAATTACATAATTTTAATACAATTTTCTCATTATCGTAGAAGAATAAGTAATTGCTTTTAATTAACTCTAAGCAATTATCATTTTCTTAAATCATCTCTTCAAATAAAAGATTTCATACATTAAACTGCACATAAAAACAAATATTTAATGAAATGAAATTAATTTTACCAAAAATATTGACTTCTTCATAATGTATATGATTTAATCTGATTTTAAAACAAATTTATTCATCTTTATTCCTTTGGAAAATACAAGGATAAATTTTACTGCTGAAATAAATTTATTTTTTGACCTATTTAATTCGAATTTATAATTCATTAATCTCTTTGAGTTAAAAAATGCTTCATTTCAAGTTAAAAGTAAAAATATTTATATTCAAAAGAAAAGTTAAACAACTGTAAGTTTTTTTATTGATATAAAAGTAAAATTTTTAAATTATAATAATTCTGTAGATGAAACCTTTTGATTCTTTAATTATTTAAACAACCTAATTATTTATCTTCGAATAATTAATTTGAAATTCAGTTATAACATTGTCCACTGTTGCAAAAACAGTTTTTTATTTATATGTTTTTCATCATAAATTAAGTTGACAAATTAAGTAGATAACATCAAGTATTCATAAAAACTTTAAAAGCTTTATGAACTAAAACTTTAGACAAAAGAAATTAAATAGATCTTTATTATTAAACTAAAAATAAATATTTTAATTTATTCAAAAATAAAAATAATAAATTTTTATAATAACTATCGATAATAATTACCTTCATTTTAAAATTTTAAACAAACATAATATGAACTTTACTTTGAAATAATTTAACTATAAAGAATGTAATACAAAATTAAAAAGTATAAAATCATCAAATCAGTTTATTTGTTATTATTTATTTATTATTTGTTATTAATAATAAATTTATTATTATCAATACATTTTAAATCTTTATGCTTACAGATTTTATAAAGAATATTTTACTGTGAGAAATGCGAATACATAAATTTTCTTAGTGAATCATTTAAAATTTCCATCACTCTTTTAAATTGACAGATACTCATTTTTTGAAATAATTAAAGTGATTAATATTTTATTTCGAATAGCTTTAAAGTTGTTAAGTTGAACAATCGTTACATTAACTGCACTTATATTGAAATGATATTAAATTGTTACAAACTTTCAAGCTTTATACTTCATTATTCAACTGATTTAGTTGATAAGAATATAAGTTCATTAAAACATCATAAATTTAGTTTAGATCATTGTTTTTGAAAGAAAGTATTTGAAACTTTTTAATTTAAATTAGTTTTCAAGCAATTTTAAAAAGTTCAAGTATTATTAAGTTTGCTTTAGTTCATACATTTTTTACAACTAAATTTATCTTTTTATTTAAAATTTTATAATAATTCTATTCCATGAATTTTATTATTAATATCGATTTATAAGTAAATTTAATAGAAAATATTAAATGTAATATATTATAATTTTATTTTTAATAAATCTAATAAAATAAATAAATGTTTTTATTATTGTTATTTTTTATAACAGATTAAGTTTAATAGAATTATAGTACGAATCTAATGAATATAATATGCCATTTTTTGATAAAAAACAATGAATAATTTCAAACTTAATTTATAATACAATAAGTAAAAAATATGTAATAAACCTTGTACTTTGTATTTTTTAAAAATTGAAGAATTGTAAGATTTATAATAAACTCTAAAATTTGTATGAAAATTCAAATCAACAAACAAAGCATGAATTGTTTCTTTAAATAAAAACAAGTAATAATGTAAAAATTATTTATACAAGTATGAATAACTTTCCGTCGATATGTCTAAATTTAATCCAGAATTTTTGTACTCGCGATTGAAGTAAAGATTTTGAAGAAAAAAATTTTCTTCTTTTCTACAGTATTTTTTAAAATTCTGAATGTAAAATCATGCATTCCCAAGGTAGTTTTATCGGAGTAAATGAAGAGTTCGAAAAATAAAAAGCTTTTATTTCATTTACTTCATGGAAGATATATTTGTGTTTTTACGTTGTTTTTGTAAATTCAATTTACTAAATTAAAAACTGTAGTATAAGAACATTATAAAGTTCACGAAATAACAGTTATAATATATTTTTGTGCATATTATTATTAAAACTGTAATAATTAAAAATATTTATTTAAATGTTCAAATAATATGTTTGGAGTTAATAAGATTTTGTTTTTATGATTTATTTTTGTAATTTAGTGAAATAATAATTTACTTACTTAGAGAAGAATAAATTTTGCAACATTATAGTGGATATTTCGAAATACTTACTTAAAACAAATAAAAACATTTTTAAATTAATTTTAATTGATATTCATATATTATAAAAATTACAAATAATTATGAAATTAAAAAAATTTTTAAATATCATTGGTAAGTATTATTATTTTACTATAACAAATGATTTTCAAGAATAATTACTTCGACAAGAATCAAAATAATCCATTATTGAATCAAGTAATTATATATTCAAAAAAGTTATGTACAATCTTTTATGCTTCATAGAATTTAAAAATAAGAATTCATATTAATGTATAAGATTAAAAATATACTAGTGATATTTAATAAATAAATGATCAGATTTTTTATATAAATCTAATTATGCAATATATCAAGTATTAATTTATAATTAGTTCATTGTAATATTTAAAAAACAGTTGTTAAAAAAAATTTTCAAAAAAGAATCTATCTAAAGATTGAATAAAAGATTGATACAAGAACGATAAAAGAAAAAAATGAAAAAAAATCAAATTTCGGTCTCTCAACTACATCAATTTATGTTCGATTCTTGTTCCATTGTCAATTACAAAGAATCCAACTTCTTGTCAAAGAGAATCCGAAAAATAAAATGATAGAAATCCATGATATCTATGGCATATAAAATATTCTATATTAACAATCGATATCTTCATAAAATAATGCATTTTTATTCTTTTTTCATATTATTGTTACTTATTATACATATTATTATACATATTATTAATTATCATACATAATATTATACATATCATTGTTGCTTATTATACATATTATTATACATATTATTGTTACTTAATGAATTTTTATACCTTAGTTTTAAAATAATAATTCTATAAACATTATAAGTTTAAAAAAATATAGAATGATATGCAATGATTAAACATTAAAAGGATTTTATTCATTGCATTATAATATTCCTTTTTGAATAAAAATATAAATAAAATTTTATATACAATAATTTATTAACCAAAACGATTAAAAGTATATATATTTGTGCATTGCAGTAAACATTTTTATATTTTTCTTAACTAAGATTTAAAAAATATATAAATCTACAATCTTAATTTATTTCTTAATATTTGTGTATTTTTATAAATTTGTTACATTATAAACTAATATTTTGAGCCATTATTAAATGAAATTGAATCAATTTTTTTAGTATAAATTTTAAAAACTAATACGATTAAAATAAAACTAAAAATATTCTTAGAAAAAATTCATCTTTTATTATAAACAATATTTTTAAAGCTATTTTTAGCGATCTTCAATCGAAAGTAAACAAAAACATATGACGTTTGATTTTTAGCAACGCTTTATCGTTGCATAATAAAATAAAATACTGCTGCAACAATAAAAAAGAATTGTCTATGCAGGTATACGAAAATTTGCATAGAAGCAGATTAAAGCCAATAACCCGATAAACCTTGTCTTATTCAGAAAATATGACAGCTTTCTTTTTAATCCCTTTCCTTTTAAACCCTACAAAAATATTGGGTAAGAATAAAACGGTGATTTTTTAAAAAGTGTGAAACTAGCTGAAGGTTATTTCTTTCGAAATAATTCCATTTCGTAACGAACTAATAGTTGGATATAGGTATAACTTCAAGTGTAAATTTTTTTATTATCTAATCATTCTAATACAATATATGTATTGGAATATAAAATATAACTAAAAAATGTATAAAGATTTTCGTAAAAATAGAAAAAAAATTTTAATAAACTATATATGTCTGATATTATTTTATTTAATACACTAATATTACTCTTACTCTTTAAAAATATTTTTACTAATATTTTCACTGACGATCAAGCAAAACTCTCGAATATTATATTTATAAACTTCAATATTTATCGAATAAAAAATATCGAATTGTAATAATTAAAGATCAATGCATTTAGATATATATAAAAAGTGTGGATGAAAATTACTTCTACAATAACGTTGATATTTAACTACAAGGATGAAATTGAAGGTCAATTTAATTTATATCGTTTGAATGATAAATATAAAAATTTGCTTTCAATTAATTTATCATTTGCGTTTCAAATTAACATTTTAAAATAAAGTGAAATAACTGTATAAATTTGAAATTATAATTCATATATACAACGAAGATATAAATTAAATTATTTGTCAGAAAACGATTTAGTCACAAATTTTATTAACAATTGTTTTTGTTTAATAAATACATAAAATAATTACACAGTGTAATCAATGTCTACATGAATTTTTACTAAAGAAAGAGTATAAATATTTTTGAAAAATAGGAAACAAAGTAAAATAATAACATTCGTATTATTTATTGTTCGATCGCGTCAACAATATACTCGGTTATGTTTAATAATGAAAAAAATGACATTTTATGTAAGACGGTTAGAAACATAAAAACTTAGTTGGAGCCGTTTAGGGTAGTATTCGAGTCACGCGATACTGCACATCCCGTGCGTAACACATCGATCTTCCGATCACGTGCCACAATTTCAAATAAACGACGCGTGGTGCTACTAAAACGTGGAGAAATCCACGGATCTCATGCGATTAAAGCTTCGCTTCTTCGGTCACTTCAATGAGATGTAATTGATATAAGTAGATACACCTTTGCAAAATGTCGTAATAAAATACTTTCTTCGAGACAAATTGATTGGTAAAGCAACGTTCTCATGTATCTGGTGGTCATTCGTTCTTAAATTAAACATAATTAAAGATAACATAGAAATGAGAAAATTAACGATCCAAAATGTCAAAAATATTATTTTATTTATTTTTATCTTTACGTTCGTATCTTATCGGTATAAAAAATATATTTACGTAAGTTGTACTTTCAAAGAAATATCAATTACTAATTAAAATCCTTATTTTCAAACGAACGATTACTTAAATAATTTACCGACATCGTCATAAATTATCGCTACGAATATGAAATATATGACTTTGTACCCGATGCACGTGAAAAATTGAATACGATTTCGTTTGATAAAAGTATATATGTTCGTAAGATGCAAGCATATAAAAATAATTAACGATTATTTATTATTCTAGTCGTAGTTATAAATATAAATTTTTTATTATATATCGAGTAATATACACATATTTTAACTATTTTATAAATAAAATAATAGTCAGAAGTAAATATTATACATTTTACGATAACTGGACGATATAAAAATAAAATTCGAGTCATAAATATTAAAAAGATTGTACGATATATCGGATACAAATATAATCAAATGCTAACTTTATTCTTATAACATTTGACTATAAAGTTTCACAATTTTCAAAGTTGATATATATTTTTTTTATTAAGCAACGTGTAAATACGTGCTTTGCATTAGAACTCGATGTAGACAGCAGGTGGTTGAAACTGTAATCAACGAGGGATAATACGATTTCTCTGAGACGCAACATGACTATATTACACCAGCATATTTATTTGTTAAAATTTCTTTGGATATAACGAATGATTTGCTTGATTTGCTTGTCTCGTTCAATTAATCTTTACGGAACATTGTAATATACTTTGGTAGAAGCGTTACGATGGTTATACAACTTTACAAAGTTATATCTGTAAGAATCATGACAAAATATAATCGAACGGTAACGAAATCTTATTCGTTTTGATCGCGAATTCGTTATTATCGGATAACGATCGAAGCTATTCATACCAGATTTAATTACATTCAAGTACGAATGCGCCAGCATCAAATTCAAGGAAAAATGTCGTACAGCATTGAATATACTGGCAGGTAATTTATAAGTTTACGTACTTTCTAATGAAAACTACTTAATTTTTAGCAATGACAGTTTAAAGAGATACGCGAGTTTATACGAGAGAAATCCCATTAAATATTTATATATTAATACCAGTGCACAAGTTTTTCGACGCTTTCATTTTCAACTCACGCTTAATGCACCAGATATTTTTAATAGGAATACTTATATAGTTTAAAAACAGCAACGATAATGGTAAAGATCTGGTTTTACTAAGAAATCAAAGATTTTTCATAAAAAACAGAAATAATATTTTAGTCCGCAATTACAATAATAATAGCTTAAGTCTTCATTTTTCTTATTTATAACCTTATACTCGTTTTCTGAAAATTATATTGTAATTATCGCGCGAGATATAACTTTTTTTTAATTAGCAACTATTGAAATTGTATTTCAATACGTAATCAAATTTGTATTCTTTACATATCTACTTTCTCATAACTTTTAGAAATCAAACAGCTCTTATCGTATAATTAGCAAGAAAATTACACTACCAATCGACTATTTTCCAGGCATAGTTTTTTTTTAGTAATAAAAAAGATTGAACAAAAATAAAATCATAAAATGTAGGGAAAAATTGAAACCTTCGATCGGACGTTTTATACGAATATTAACGGTACACGGTGAGATTTATAGAGAGTGGTTATCGTCGTCCGCCATTGACACTGTTTTCAGTTTAAAAAGTGCAAGTAAAATATTCGATACTATTAAAGCATTTGTAATTTGCTTTATTCAAGTTTTTTACAAACTCGGATATCTAAAAATATCTTCGCACTTATTATTATTATTACTATTATTATTACACGGGCCTTTTAAAACCTTAAAAAAAAAAATATATATATATATATATATAACACACAAATTTTTCGATGCAATTTCCGTATCAAACTTTATTTTTCAAAGTTTATTCGTTTAACTTATATTTTACGTATGAGTAAATTCGAAGGAGTATTTGTAACGGAAGGATAGTCTCGAGCGTTCGGCGAGAGTGAAAAACCATGAAACGTTCTTCCTTCGACCTTCGAATCTCGTTCGTCATCCTTTCGCACCGTTAGTACGCACATTTACAATTTAACAAGTTACTCCTTTAAAAAGTCGAGGAAAAAACATCGGAACGACGAATGATTCTCTTAAATTGTAAAGGACCGAAGGTTCGTGGTATTTCCCAGGAGGTTAACCCAGGCGCTTACCTTCATCCCCCGAGGTGGAGAGGTTGTCGTCGGGCTCGGGCGAGGACCCCGGCGAGTACCGAGGTAGCTTGCAAGCGACCTGATCATCCGCGCTGATGCTGCGCAGCATCTCCGGCGAGGCTGACCTAACCCGGCGATGGTACTTGTAGTGGCTCTGGTGACGACGACGATGGTGTTGCTGCTGATCCCTATGCTGACTGCCCGGATTACAAGTCGACGCCGGGGTGTGAGACGTCGACGCGTAGGATGAATAGTCGATTGTAGCCGCGTAGGGAAGTCGGCGCCCGTCCCTCGATTCCAAGCCGCTCGTACGTCGGCTGGTGACGTTCGTTGGCGTCGCCGCGCGTTTCCTGTGTGTGTGTCGTTTTTTTTCTTAGCGTCTTTGCTTTCGGAACACGTTCGCTCGGAATGACGGAGACACGTGTGTTGGATGTCTCGGAGGCATTGCTCTGACGCTCTTTGCTCTTCGGACTTTTTTACGACAAGGGAAATATCGCGAAACAGATATCATTTCATCATCGATATGAAACTCTTGTCTCGTACTTTATCCCTTTACTTTTGCCTATTTCTTTTGCCTATTTCTTTCGCCTATTTCTTTTATCGGTCTGAATTTTACGAGATTAAAAGAAGAAACGTAAAATTCACTTTTTTCTCTTTCGACACGTTTACCGAGTGTAAATTTGGTTTTTTTGGTAAAAAGAGCTAAATGGTAAAGTAAACAATAATCGAGTGGTATTGCAAAACTAGGAATTTTTTAAATAGAAGTTCATACATAATTACAAATTAATTTGGTTTTTGTGCCTACGAAAAAGATTTTCCGTTTTAATTTCGAAGCTGAAATATAATATAATGTAAGTTAAAAATTTCCTTACGCGTGTACACATATTTTTTTTTACTTTATCAACACAAAATTGTTTAGAAATAAACAACGTTTTATTACGTTTCCCTATAAAAAATTCTGCTCGCGAAAAGATCCTTTTCAGAAAAATTTAAATTTGAAGTCGCGGTAACGAATGTACTTTATCACCAAAGTATTTCGTTACGTCTTTTAAATAAAAGGTATCCACGAGTATTGTTCTTTGTTCCGTTTGCTTTCTTCTACAAGTGGCGCATTTACGTATCGGTCGATAGATTTGGTAAAATCAGAAAACACAGAAATTTATTCGGTCGATTGAAGTTAATTATACCTCGGTATAGAAATAAAATTTCAAATGCTCGGAATATTAATAAAAGTTGAAAATTTATATTACCGAGATTTGAGTAACTTTCCGAGGATATTCTATCGTTTCTCGTGCAAGGAAATCGCTGTCTCGCAACGAGTAATTAAAAATAAACAAGAAGCCGGTAAACGAGATCGAGCGGTTGAAAAAGCGGAAGTTCAAAGGGGTCAGAGCAGTATAAAGTTCGGCGTGAACGTACTCTCGTATTTCGATGGAATGGACCGATCGCCTGGAAAAGTGACTGGTGTCCTGCCGATGGAGATAATCGGCGGAGTGGGCCCGAGTCCCGCAACCGACATCCCGGGTCTCGACGCGGTGGGTCGAAGTCTTCGAGGGCGAGGAAGGGGGCGAGGATGGCGGCGAGGGCGAGGCACTACTGGACGAGCGTCCGCTGCTGTAGTAGACGGCGGCCTTACGCAGAGTCTCCCTGCAGAGCTCTGAGAACATCGCAACACCCCCATGGCCACCCCACGGATCCGGATTCACCTGGTGCACCTTTTCCGCGAGCGGCTCATCGCTCTTTGTTCTCCCGAGAGTCTCGATCTTTTCACATTCTTTATTCCACCAGTGCTCGAGTTTCTTGAGTTACTTCCCGAGTTTCGGCTTCTTTTCTTAAAAGTTTTTTTTTTATCTAAAACGAGCCGTTGTTATTTCTCGATAAGTTTGTACCTTTATAGATGACACGTTCGCGTTTCTCTATCGATAAAAATTAATATCGTCACGCTTAAAATATCAAAAATCGAGGTAGAAACTATTTTGTATCTAATTTAATAAGCTGTCTTCGATTCAAGATTTTTATAAATAAAGGTTAAAGATTATGTTTTTGACAAAATATAGTAGAGAAATGTCGCATTGCACTTTTAACTTTTAACGCTGTGCTCAACCGATGTTAATCCATAAATGTAGGTTATTATATTTAATCAATAATGCTTAATTTTAAAATAATAAGGTTTGATTAAATCGGAATTGTTAAAATATAATTTAAAAGCATTATGTATGCATTACATAAAATGTCTTAATTTATCTTAATATTTTATCTTTATAATTATTGAAAATAATATGATTTCAGAGGTAAATAATATTTCAGAACAATAAATTTAGCTAAAAATTCAATCTCTTGATATAATATTTTGAAAAAAATTCTTTAACATAATTCTATCGAGTTTAATGATAAACTTTTCTATACACAACCACACAAACAAAAAGTATTTTCAAAAATTGAAAATTGTTGAAAATATTCTACGGAGTAATTATATTTTATAATTATTTTTACAATAATATTTATAACAAATTCCCAAATTTGATTGAATATGTATATATATACGATTTCGAAGATCAGGAGTATTCAAATATTTTAACTATGCAAAATGTAATACGAATTCAATAAATAAAAGCTCTAGACAATTTTTCGAAACCGCAAAACCTTGATTTCCAAAATAATAATTCTATACAACGAATATAATAGAGCGGTCACTCGATAAAACTTATTCATACATTTTTGACCGACTAAAGCCTCTGGAAAATCATCACAGCTATAAAGTTCTGCACTGTATGTACTCAATGAGCCCTAAAGCTTCTCGCGCGGAGTCATAAATTCTCACTGGTCCTGGTATTTCCCTCTATAGCTTTTAATAACTATTTTTTCTTTCTACGTCCCTTACTTTCGTCAACGCATTCAAAAGAACTTCGCGTGTGCGTTATCTGGAGTAACGTAAGAAAAATTAGACATTATGCGAAATTTACTGGAAATATTAAACGTTGATTACATTAAGACTTAAAATACTGTCTTCCAAAAATCTTTTCTTTCATTTTTTTTGTTTTGATCATTTGGCTTTTCGAAATTTGAAATCACGCGTTATATTTTATAAGACGATCTATTTTTTGGTGTAAATGTAAAAATTTCTCAGCGATATATTACAAATATTAAATATTATCTCGAATATGAATATTTCAGATTTGTAAATTATAAAGAGCATAATGTTGCGAAAAAAATGTTAAAGAAACGTGGATTAAATCGATGTATTTGCGTAGATATTTTTCGTACTGTCTATTTAAAATAATTTTAAATTTCATTTTTCGAATGTAGTAAAATAAATTATTCCTTTAATCCGATTAAAGTCATCTTACTGTAAAATTGAAAAAAAACTTTCTTTAAAAATTAAAATAAATATTTGGAATTAAAAAGGAGAGTATTCGAGCAGAATGTACTTATTTTCTAATAAGTTTTATAATTCACTGTATATAAAGAACTAATGAAAACAGTTAAAAATTATTATTTTGATCTTCGACCTATTTAAATTACTGCGTAAAATGCAAAAGTCTTAAAGATGAAAATAAAAAAATATATTTTTATGAGCATCAATGTTATAAATAATTGAAATATTCAATTCTTGAACATTTTTTACTAATAAAATTATTATATTATAATAATTTTTTATATAATTATTATACCATTAAAAATTATTATTCATAGAGCATTAATTATTATTAATAACGTAATTCAAACTATTCTTTTAATATATTAACCAATTATACGCATTCATAATTCTCTTTCTTTTTAAAACCGCACTTTGACTCTCTAGATTTACACGTCCCTGATTTTATTACCTCAAATATGCAAACAACAGCATTCGCACACTTATACTCTTGAGCTTTACCACATTCTTCCGCTTGTGTGTGCAAACGTGATATTCTTGCTCCGTTAATACTTCTTCCCATTGTCCAACGAACTCCGAGGTTCAGCGCAAAATTTACAAAAAAGTGTTTTTAATCTATTGTTTTTGACTTTACATATGCAATTCATTGTCACTGTCGTACAATAGAAATTTACAAGCCAATATTTGCACGCGATGTTTAAAGTTTCTTCAAGTGTGCAATCATTTTTCAGTCTTCACTGTGACCTCGGATTTGTATAATAACTGACTTAAATTCATTAATGATTTTAAAAGTCTATATAGGGGTAAATAATTGTATCTAATGTTTATTTGCCTTTTTTCTTATAATTAAATTATTATGCTGATAAAATATATTAACTAATACATGTAATTATGGTAATATTCTGTATATTTTGACTGATTTAGAATTAATATATAAATTTTTTAAACGACTTCAATCTTTTAGAAGACGCATTGAATATTTTTATTATTACTCGAACAAAAGACCTAATAATTTCATGTTTTTGTTATTATATACTGTATATATTTATGGACTTCATTTTTCGAAATTTTTACTATAATATAAATCTTTTTCTTTTATGCGATAGTATATTTTAAAAAAAGTTGAATTAACTACATCATCTTTTGAAATAAATATTGCAAAAAGTATTTAGAGAATATATAATTATAATACATATTTACAATCATGAATAATATATCTGTGATATAAATATGTTTAGTAAAATCACGATCAATTATCAATGAATGCAATAATCCTAATTAACTTTATTTTTGGTAATATATAATATTTTAAAAACACATTGACAAGATCTTACCATTTCCTTTTACTAGCATTATATTGCATATAAATTTTATATAGATAAACTATAGTAATAAACTCATTAATTTACGGAAGTTTATATAGCTATTTATATAGTCTATTGAAAGTCAAGTATGCTAATGCATAAATTTCTATATTCATTGTTGTTCAAAATATTTCGATTCATAATGCCGTCATAGCACTTCAACTATTATATTGACTAGATATGCTTTCATTCTACTAGTTAATATTCAAAATCAAGCTGATTAAATATATAAATCATTTAGATATATAGAACTAATGTTGAAAATTGTGTATTTAATCTAACGAAGATTGTTAGTAAATCGATAAGATACGAGTTTTGAATCATGTTCTGTTAAACATGATAAAATTGTACAAGACATGGTTAAGATTTATTATATTATAATCAGATATTTATAAAGTCAAATTATGGTACTACAACCGTATCAATATAGCTAAATAAAGGTAATAATAAATAGCGTAACTTAGTTATACATTTAGCAATGTATAACAATTTTTATTCTGAAACTTCTCCATTTCAACTAAATTTAAATTGTTCGCAAGGTAAAATAAATTACGTGACGTATACAAAATATCACTATGATAAGATACTACCGCAATGAGAACTTTATTTTACCCTCTGGTAATAAATATTTTAAATTACAAATACGTCAATATTCATCAAAGTCTCGTACTTATTGATAAATCTGCGACTTTGGTTTATTTTATTAGGTCTCCAGTATCATCAATATAGTTATATTACGATATTTTATAATAATTATCTGAATATGTTATTCCCTCGAGTTTTTTTCAAGCAGCTATTTAAATTTTTGAAACATTTTTGAACGTAACTTAGATAAAAAATAATTAGATTTACAATTATTATTAGTTCCCAATTTTATAAAATAATTTTACAAGATACTTTTATTATCTTTTATTATCAAGTAATTGGTATGATTTTTTAAATTAAAAATTTTTTCTGTTTAAAATATATTTTATAATAAATATATTAAATGTAAAACGTAGCTCACTATAATTATTTATATCATTTACTGATAATAAGTAATATTTTTGTTTATTAATAACATATTCAAATCGAAAAATGTATCGAATACTAGTTTGGAGAATATTGCGTAACGTATTAGTTTTATCGTTACATTTTTAAGTTACATGAATAATCATAAAATACAATATTATTAAAGAGAATAATTTTATAAAAAAAAAAGGAAAAGAAAATAATGATATTCTTATATTTATCTATTTATAATTTTCGTTATTACACAGCTTTGTATTTTCACTCTATTCATGTATTAAATTACGTTAAAATACTCTCTGAAAAACAGTGAATAAATAATGCAAAAATACAATTATTTTTATATTCTGGTTTCGATAAAACTTATTAGATTATCGAGTGTCATTAAGTGAAAGTTTTGACGAGCACCTTGCTTCTGTGACTAAATAATATATTTGGATTTACACTTTGTTATCATTAATAAGCTATGTTTTTAATCATAATTTATTGTTAGAATTACAATTAATGATATAAATAATACAATATATAAACTCATAAGTAGTATTTAAATTTTTCTTTCGTATGATTTTAAATTATTATACGATATAATTTTTACAATAATAACGTTTTTTAGCTCTAGTATTTTTAATATATATTTTTCTAATAGTTTTCACTATTTAAATTTATTTATAAACAATTCATTTAGATATTATAAATTTTTCAATATTCAAAAATTCTGAAAATATAATTGAGTAATACACATATATATAAAAGTTAAAGTGAATAATTTACTCGGCAGCAAAAGATCGTTAAATAAAGAAAGAACAAAAAAGTTTTGACATACGTAAACTGTTAATCGAGAAAACGTAATTTGGACTATCATGCCACTTAAATTATTAATCAGATGATCATCGTTATAAATCTAGAAAACTAAATCGATAAAATTTGTATACGTTAGTAAAAACCTATACTATATAAAAATTTATAAAAGACTATGATAAGATAAAAATTTTCGCTAGCATTTTTATAGGTATATACTTACACAGATGTGTACGATGAAGTAAAGTAAAATTAATAATAATATTCCTTAAGCATTTGAAACTAATAATTTAAAAATGAGCATACAATATCAATAATATAATTTAATTAAAAAATTTCTTATATATTTATACGTAATTTAAAAATAAATTTATTTATTAATTTCATTATTTTTCTATGGACTTAATTATTTTTAAACTCAAGCACAAAAACCATATTTTTCTAATATTTGATAATTAATGAATTAAAGTATTGATATATTTTCTGAAAACATTAATTTTTCATTAAGTTTAAAAAAATATAATTAATAAATAAATTTAATTTTTATCAGAACTACTTTAATAATTGAACATATTATCAGCATTGAGTATTAAATCAATACCTTGTAATATTATAATTATTAACGTACAAATATTTTCTATACGTATTCTAAATTGCTCTTTATTTTTCTAAATATATAATATCACTTGCAATATGTTTAATATTACTACTAATATATATTCTTTTATTAAAAATAATTTCTGAAGAATATTTATCGTTAAAAAATTGCTCTAGAAAGATGATTAATAAAAATTAGTTTTAAATAAATACATACGTACAATTATTAAATACATAAACAGTTTTTTTTATATTTGAATAGGATTAACAATATTTCTGAATCATGAATTAGCTTCGAATTTAATATGTTCAGAAATAATTAAAAGTAAATTATTTTTCTTCTTTTAGTTCACTTATTAAAGAAATCTTTTTACTTACAAAATAACTTTCTTTTACATTTTCCAATATTAATTTCAATTTTTATAAATTTTTTTCCAGAGTATCAAAATCTATTTTATTTCAATTCTTTGAAGTTTTCCAAATTTTTCAATAGGATAATCTTCTACTAACTTCATTATGATCCAACTAAATATTTTTTTCATATTTAATATCAGTTTCAGAAGAATTATACTAATTAAAAAATATTATGTTTTGGTATATAATAAAATATAAGGTATAAAATATAGTGATCAAATAAAAGGACGATTAATTTTGAACAATAAACTAAAATTTATACGAAGAAATCTTGTATTTATTTATTTATATTAATTAATATTATTATGAAATAAACAAATGTTTTTTCGAATTAATATGAAGTAAAAAAAATCTCAAGTATTAATAAATTCTCTAATTAATTTTACGTTGCAAACCATATTTTGATTTAAAGGAAACGAAACACGATGTAGTTCATATTTTGGAAGTTATATTTAAAATAAGTTTAATTTTAAAAAACGAGCAAGACAATGATTTCATCCTTTGTCTTCATTTATGTATTTTCTAAGGTATTATACGATTACAATAGCTGAATCGATTTGAATTTTGAATATCGACAGAGCGAATAGAATCTAAGTCTATTTCAGTCACGAGCTTTTAATAGTAACACAACACAACATAACCGTATTATTCTAAGTTTAAAGTAAAAGAATTATACGTACAGAGAAAAAAATGTAATACTTCGCGAAATATTATATAACCTAGTAATAATATATTTTCCATAGAAAATGAAAAATATTTCACGAATATGCGAAATAAAATTCGATAGTTCTGGAAAAGTTAGCTGTTTGCTCTCGATTAATCGATGAACGTAACCACTATAGAATATTAAAAATGGGTAAAAATAACGACTCGAGGAGAGGATAAAAAGGTCGCTTTAATCTCAAGAAGTCAAGAACTCAAGAAACCTGTCGTGCAACGAGCACGTTTCAGATCCTTAAAGCGAGTCTTTCTCAGCGGTTACCGAACATCCCATATATCACCCTCCGATTCTCAAAGACTTTTCTTCATCTTATAGAAGATCGCGAGTATGCGGAGTGGGAAGGAAGCGGGTCGGAAGCGAGACACTTGACCCACACGGCCGACACTCGAATCTTCCGTTGGCGGCACCGAACGAGAGATAAAGGGGTTACACCACCGAGAAATACGCCCGTCGAGTTTCCTCGCATCCAGCCGAGGACGGACTGACTACCGAAGCTCTCACCCGCTCGCGAACGCGTCTCTACAGGGGAAGTTCGCGGCGAGGTCCAACCTACCCTCGCTCCCACCCCTTTCGACATCGGAGAAAGAGGCGAGAGGGCGAGAGAGACCGAGATATCAGGGTCGTAGTCAGCGCGGGCGTCGATGCGCGTATCAAGACGTATCACCGAGTCAAAGAGCAACTATTTATTTCTTACGTTTCTGCCTCCTGATTATTCAACTTTATTGCTCACATAGTTTTACACTCTTCTTATAATATATCGTAAAATTTACACTAATATAAATATTATTTTACTCTTTCAGTTATACATTTTTCTACGCGAGAAAAATGAAGTGTGGTGTTACATTGAAAAAGCATATTTTGATTTCACGAGAATGAACTTTGCATTTATTTAATTTTGTTAATGGTAAAGAAATATTTTTATTTCGTGCATCGAACGAAGTATTAAATGATATTCTGAGTTCTTAAATGTGCACAAGTTAAGCAAATTTGAATTAAATTTAATCCCGAATCGTGCGACGTTCGAATGATAATTTTACTCAAATGTTTATAAAATTTATATTTCATAACCAAAAGGAATGTATTTTAATATTCTGAATTTATTGTTAAAAATAAAATTTGCAGATTGATTTTCATTCATATATTTTTTACCCGAAATGCGATGTCAATATTAAATATGGTCTCTTTGTTTAAATCAATTCGCTTTTTTCAAAACTATTTTTTATTTCTATATTTACTATTTCTATGGTTTAAACATTATTTTAAATTCTTTATTGTTGGTAAGTCTATTTTTATAACTACATATAAATTTAATTTAAATATAATTTTCGAAAAATTGCACCATAATTTTTTAAAACCAATTAATTACATGACTTATTTGATAAAAAATTCCTGTGTTTGAAACATTAAAATAGATTTATAATTTATAACATTAAATTTAAATAGAACCATATTTTGAACGATGTAATCTATAATTTTCTAACTATACTTTCGCTAAACTTTGCAAACACTATTATTATAATACAAAATCTTTTTACAATTTAAAATGAAGATGATTTGTTTGGTATTTTCATTTCAGACTTGTAAGATATACATCAAACTGCCACAGAATAATTAAATTTATACTTTACTTCACAATTTCTAATAAATATTTATGAAATTTAGAAACATAAAGTATCGTCATGGTAAATTATTTTTATTAGTTATATGATCCACCAGATTATTATTTTATTAAATCACTTTATTTGTCGTTATCTTCTAAAAATTTATTAGTTTCTTGGTAATAGTTTAACAACGATTAGTATTTTTTTTGTACATTATTTTTTTCATTTTATCTGAATCATCACAAAAAATTTGTGTAAAATATAATTTACTTCAGTAACTTTAGCAAATACAAAATATTATGTTGCCGGAGTTTCCTTATTGAATTCAATTGTTCCTTTCGAGCGTCAAGAAAAATATATTAAATTTGATGTTAGATACATTAATCAAAACATCAATTCTTCTTAGTATGGATGCATATCTTCTAATATAATAAGTAATTCATTTGCATAAAATTAATTGATTACTTAAATAAATAAATTTTTAATTTATTTATTATTCGAGTAACTTAAGCTTCGCGTAAAGTTTTCAGATAGTGAATTGATCATCGACAAGTCTAGACGAATGTGACTTAATTTTCTGAAAACGTTTAAATTACTCAGTGATTCACTTTATCTTTGAAATATTTATTATCTCTATTAGACATCATTTTTAGCAATAAAATTGTCGTTTCAAATAATACCAATTCTTGTGATGCATAATAAAGTTGAATACAACCGTATATTAAAGCTTAAATAATAATTCACTGTGAAGGTTAATGTAATATTTTTATACGTAAGATTTAATTAAATCTTTACAAATTATTTTGAGCTATTAAGATTTTATTATTAATTATTATAAATCTTTTATGCAAAATTTATTTTATTCAAATAATAAGGTTGAGGAAAAGAAAAATATTTCAAAAATACTATTCTCAACTTTATAGATACTTACTTTATCATTCTAAATAAAATTTATCTGATGTATATTAATTATTTTAAATTCAATCAACGGAAAATGTATTTCCTCTTACATTTATTTTAATTATTTATTTTGTTCATAGTTTTAATTTCATAAAAATGCAGTGCCTTTTAAGAATAAATTAAAATACTGTTTTGTAGAAACATAAAAATTACTTAATATTTTATATAAGATTATCTAATCGTTATTAAATTCAGAATTTATCGTAATATTATAAGAATCAATACTACAGAGAATAATATTTTATATAGTATATTATTTATGGATATGTCAGTCATTAGTATTTATGCGATGTAAATATTAAAATATTAGTTTTCAATTTAAAGTTAAATGAAAATATAATTTCATTATGTATGTATAAGCTTCATTTTAATAAAAAAGTTTAATTAAAGTTAATATGTACTACTTATTTAAAATATTGTCATTTCTTCGACATGCAGCTGAATTACATTGGATATATGAATATATTTTTTATTCTTTTATTTTCTGCTCTATATGAAATAATATTCAATACTTGATAAAATATTTTTTAAAAAATCTAAGGAAAACTCAATATTTTTATTTAATATCATTTAAAATTAAATTTTTGTAGTAAAATAATCATCAATTTATAAATAGATATAAATACTTAGTAACTTACTAACAGATGCTTTAATTATATCAACCATGGATGATTACAACACTTACCTAAAACAAAGGAAATTACATTATTAAATTTAATATATATGTTATCAAGTAAGATATTCAAATGAAAGGTTTAAAATAAAAATAATGGTAAATATTTTTTAAACTAATACTAACTTTGATATTATTTCAGAAACAACTTTAAAAGTAGTTTGAATTAAATGATTTAGAAGGGTGAAACTAATTTTACTTTACGTAGAAGAGTGTGGAGTCTGGTTTAAACTCTAACACTTGATTAGAACTTATTGGGAAGTATTGGAAAGAAGATGAACATATTTAACTAGTAAGTTAAATATATAGATAATAGACTTCGATTGTTATTGAATAAACTTAGTCTAGATTCACTTAAGTTTCTGCAAACACGTACAATCATTCGAGAAATATTATCAGATAATCTTTGGAATATTATCAACTTTCCACGTCATTATTTCATTCCCCACGCGCATCTCTCTCTCTCTCTCTCTCTATCTATCTGTCTATCTATCTATCTATCTATCTGCGTGTGATAAAAGCAAGAAAAAATAAATATATACATTGAATACAAATAATTATGAATCACATTTGCAAAATTTTTATAAATTACACAAGATTAATTTTTATTTTAAAAAATTACTTCTTTTTCACAAGTAAAAATATTTTAAATACACTAAATTATACGCTGAAAATTTTATGTATATATAGATTTTTTGTAATTTATTTAATTATTGTATAGAAAAAATTGTACCATGCAATAAGTTTAGTTCTTAACTTGCAAAGAATAAATAATATATCGCATATTAGTCAATCAAATGTATAATTTTGGCTTAATATTTACTAGAGATTATGATAGCAAAATATTGTACTCAACTTTACTTTCAGTAAATAAAAGATTTTCTTTTATCTTTACTCTTTAGATAGCACTATTTATTTTTCAGAGATATATGTACACAAGTAAACATTCTTTTTGTGTTTTCTTGTAAAAAAGTTCTTACTAAATAGAGAGAAAAATTTACCATGAAATATAAAATATATATTGACTTAGTTGAAATGAAAATATATGATTTATAAAAACTAAATATCAATTGCAAATAGAGTCGTAAAAAATCACAAGTAAAAATATTGATCGAATTTTATATTCAGTTCGATATATACTTATAACAATATATTGATATACTGTACTAAAAACTTTTAAAGTGATAAAATTTTGAATTGTGCTTTAAAAATATTTTTCATAGTTTTAGTATTTACTTATTATTTAAGTTTTATTTTTAAATTTTAAAACAGTAAAATATGATCTTTTGTTATTGATTATGTATATTAAAATTTTTTTACATTGTTATCTTTTATACAAGTACTATTCGCTAAAAGTATTTGTTTCTTACTTTATATGTTGTTAATAAATTCATGCATTGCATTTACAACAAAGTCTATAATAATTATACATTTTATTGTTCTCTTACAACTTTTAATTAAAAAATTTAGTTATAGATAAAGAAATAGGTGAAAATGTTGATGGAATTTTATATTATAAGCAAAATCAGATTTCATTCAATATATCTTTATATTCTTTATATTCTTTATATTTTATATATTCATCTTATATTCTGACTATAACTGAATTTATAAATTTCAATAAATAAGAAGTAAAAATAACAATATTAAAACAAATTATTCATCAATTAAATTTATTCATTAAATAATAATTTTAGAAGATCGGTAAATTTACTGTCTCAATTAAACAACGTAAAAAAAAATTCAGCGAAATTTAGATTAATATATTAATATAAAATTTATATAAATTTCAATCATAGTATGTTTTACATGTCATTCTAGATTTATCAGCGAAATGAATTACTATTTAATTTTATTTTCAAATGAACTCATATAATTAAATATAAGAAAAGAAAAGTGCTGTTTCCTTTTATAGAATGATTTGTATATTTACATGAAATATTCGTGTTTTAATTTATAGTACTTGTTTCATAAAAAAATCTTTTAAAACAAATTATTATAATATTATTTAAACTTTTCATATTTATTATGTAAAATATCTTATATAAAATTTTGAAGAAAAAAGTTGACGTAATACGTTAAAAACTAAAAAACTTTTTTAGAAAATATAGTTTTTCTAACATAGATAAAATCATATGAATTTCAAGATAATATTATTTTCAGTTTAATTCATAAATTTAAATGAAATCTACCATTCGAATAAAATTATTTGAAAGTTATAAATTTAACATAACTAAATATGAATAAATAGCATGTCATTTAATTTAGCAGTAAATAAGAACATAATATAAACATATAAATTATCCAATCTATGTCATTTTATTACTGCTTATGACACGGTGAAAGTACATAATTGGTATATATTTTGGTATACAGGGTATTATTTATATTGTGGATAGAAAAAAATATTTGTTTTGTATTATATTAATTATACAATTATATTTATTGTATAGTGAAATAAGAAATTAATTTAAAAAATCTAAAAGCTAATTCAGGATTATGATATGCGAGATAATTTTTGTGTGAATCTTAAGTGAAAAAATCTCTAGGAAAGCTTTGTGTTTTATAGACTTGATTTTCAATTACTAAGATTCACCGGATATGACCAAATAAATAAATATATTTACACGAGGCCTCCTATGTGTTAACCAAATAGCAAAATACTAAAAAGATGAAGAAAACTGAAGAATTGAAAACTGCTTATTGTTAATAGTTCTCGAAAACAAGAATATCTGAATATAAAAAATAAAAGACTCAAACACTACCAATTTTATTTATAATTCGTATTTATGCACAAATCTTCAATGTGATACCATATAATAATATTCATAAGTTATTAATCTTTTTTAGAATTTTCTTTTCTAAATAAAGTTGTAATTACATTAATAATAGACGTATGACATAAAAGCGATTCGAGAAATATCGATTGTGCACAGATAAGTACATGTACCTTAGAGTGCTCTTAATATTTTTAGAAAATTGCAATTATAGAATATAAGAAATTAAAAATGAAGTTTTCAGTGATTTTATATAAAGAAGACAAAACAGATTGACACTTGAATGAAGTTTATAAACGTTAAAATCTTTAATATTTTTTACGTGTCGTTAAACAAAAACGCATTTATTTAGTTGAAATGATTAAAAATATCTTTGAAAGAATGTAAATGTTTTCAAATATATTAATTTTTTTATATTAAAGTACACATCCTTGAAATATTTAAAATTTTAATTAAACGATTCGATTGAATTTTTGTATTATTAAAATGAAAAAATAGTTACGAAGCGAGGATTAATTTTGAGTTTTCATTATTCCTATTTTGTAAATAAAACTAAAAGAAAACAAAAATCGCATTAAAAAATTGAAAAAATTGAAGTAATTATAAACATAGAAGAGTAATTTAGCTATTTAAGTTTTGGTGCATTTTGATTCAAGCTAGTATATTCATTTACAAATGATTAAAAAGTATTTAATGAAGTGGAAATCCAAATACATAAAGTATGCAAATGAAGAATTTAACATATTTAAAGTACTTCTGCGGAGAACTTACAAAAAGAGTAGTTTAATTAAAATAGTTTTTATATCTCGGAGCGTATATACATCGATATAACTTGACGGTTCCGTTTGAATTTTATTAAATTCAACTAATACTAAAATTTTTTAATGCGTAAATTAATTCAAACTTTTTCAACGCAAACTTATTACAACTATGTTTACATTCTATATATCATAGCTTCAAAATATTTCAATACCATCTAGTCTTTGTTTCTTAAATATACAACTATTATTATCAATTTTCCGTAACATAACTTACAACCAAAGTTTTATCAGAATGCTTCCATCGTAAAATCTACTACTGGGGGTGTTTCCGAAGTTCGAAAGCGGAACTTTCGTAAAGCAAAGGCCTTTTATTTTCAAGACCGTTAATACTCACTAAACATTATTTTACAGAGCGCAACCAGCCATCGATCTAAAAAAAAGTTGGAGCAATCTCGGCGATTTATTCCAATTTCCTCGCGGAGTATCTTTGCCTCGCTTTTCCTGACACATCATCCTGTCCATCCGCCCCGCATAAGTTAGGTGCGAGCTTAGCGCCGACATCGATCGATCTCTCCCAGGCTCCACTAGTCTGCTCCATTGACGCATCCTCTATCTATATACGTATGAACGAGGCGATAGCAACCGAACGAACGTCTGTGTGAGTTTGTTTGAAGGGCACACGTGCAGCAATATGGAGTAGGTAATACGGGTCGTCGGCTTTGAAAATCCTACCTCGGAGGATGTCGAATATTCCAACGTGTCTTCCGTGTCTTCGGATGTACAACAAAAAAACTTTTCATCGCGACTTACTATTCATCGGTGACGGAAAGATTTAAAAAGAAATGTTCGAGTGTTAATTGATTGACGGGATAAAACAATGTGATTTTTGATACTTCATCCGAGAATAAAAGCTACGAGTAATTTGCATTTTGATAGACTTTTGTTTTTATTCATAGTAAGATTCTTTTGAATTCACCTGAGTCGATGAGATGTAAGTACATTACAGAGTGTAGAATATATGTACGCTTACTCGATATAAATTTACTGCGTATGTTTAAAAAATATACAGTTAGGTTAAATTACGAGAATCACAGTATGTAAAGTTAGCCTATGAGTAAACGTTGCTCTTCTTTCAAATTGAATTCGAGAGAGAAATCAACGTATTAAAGTGTTACACGCGAATTTAAATAATAAAGTGTAACGTATGAATTTCGTTTCTTTTAATTGTTACAATATCACGTTGACATTGAAATAGTTAAGAAGATTTGAATCCTTTTAAATTTTACGCGGCCTAAGCTTATCCGTTGGATAAAAATATTTATTAATCCTAATGGAATTGAAAAGTAAAATTTTATTTTTAAAGTACAATAAAATGTACGTTAATATTACAACGTACGTTAAATAATTTTATGTTTCCAGTATTTTAATGTTTTTATTAAAATATAGCAATGTAATTTTTATGATCATATATTCTAATAAAATTAATTTTTGCTAACTTTTCAAGATCGAGATATTTTATATCTTCTAAATGGGAAACAACGAAAGACCATTATTTTTTTTATTGAGAGTTTGGCTATACGTAGTCATAATTTTATGAAGGTTAATTCGGAAGTTTCAAGTTTCTTTTTTTTCGAACTATATTACCTTAAAAATATTTTCTAAAAATACATCGGATTAAAATTAGGTTACATCATTTTAAAAGCTTTTATTAAAATGATTTCATTAAAACTTTTGAAATAAAATCTTTTAAGAATAATTTTAACGAAAAAATAATAAACAATGAACGAATAAAATAATTTTTTAAATTTTATAACAAATTTATTTTTTGGCTCGTGAAAAATTAAAAAAAATTAATAATTTAATCTTTTGTAAACAATGTTTCAAATTAATTCCTTCGATGATATTCTCTTATTTAATAATTTGTCGTGCAAAAATTGCAATAATTCAGAATATACGTGTTTTTAAGGTGCCAACTATTTACATAAAGAGCATATAATTTCGAAAACAAAAAAGGATAAGTGTATAAGACATGCATTTCTCACAAATATAATATTATATAATATCAGTATGATATTCTATTGCATCTTAACTTCAATTTTGTTTATTTTTAGAAAACCACGTATGACGGTATATAAATCATAGCCTTGTTTGTATTACCATTATCGGAGTTTCGAACAAGTAGGTACACCGTTGAGCGCAGCAATATAGACACAGAGAGAGAGAGTGAGAGAGAGAGAGAGAGAGAGAGAGAGAGAGAGAGAGAGAGAGTGTGAGTGAAAAAAGAACGAATCGACGAACGTCGGTGAGAAATATAGCCAATCGAATGGAAGCGAGCACGACCTTGAAAAAGAAAACGATCGAGATTCGACTCACGTTTTAGCCAGAGTCTAGGCGATTTGCTCTCCGTCAGCCGCAACAACCGCAACAGCCGACGGAGTTGATGCTCTTCCCCCTGAATGCGATTGTGCGCGTGAGTCAACCGAAGGTGGCGCCCGCCTCGGCAACGCGGAAGCAACTGCAATGACCTTGACAAATTCCTCACGATTTCTGTTTGTTTTTTCTCTCCTTCGTGAGTCCTGGTATCGCGTGCCGAAGATTAACCTTACCGAGACTTTTAACTCGTTACCCAAACTTTGCTGCAAACGAGCCTTTTCAATTCTCTGTGGTCTAAACAATTTTCTTTCCCTCTGTCCGATTCAATTTATGGATAAATAATAACGTAATTGAACGTGACATGTTTTTGTTTCCTTTTCTTGCGATAACAAAATTTTAAATATTTTTAATGCGTTGTTTTATTCCAAGTCACAATCTTCCGTAAATATTAATTACGATTTTTCACATTCTATATGGTCTTACATCTTACAATATAGTTTGTGAAAACTTAATACATTTTAAAATCAGTGATAAATGAAACGAAGATCCGACTAATGTTTATTCGGTGAATAATAAACGTATTTTATTCATGAATGCTATATTACGTATAACAATCATGTAAAAGTTACTAATCGCAGGAGATTTTTTTAATCCGAATAAATATGCCTTTATACAAAAATAATTTATATTATATGCCCTTATATCGATGATGATAATTCATTACATATATTTATAAATTAAATGCATTAACGTATTCGTTGAATATTTACACGAATACACATATTTTACGATTATTATCTACTTACTTACTCTAATAAATATTATATTGTATAAATATTATAGTAATATTAGTAACAAAATCAATATTTTACTGGATATTTTGTACACGATAATAATTATTATATAAAACTATAATTTATTTCGTAATGCATAATTTTCTTTTATAAATTACTAAAAAATTGAGAAAAATAAATGAAAATTTAAAAAATTGTTATTTATATAACGGTATATTCATGTCGTAAGGTTTGTAAGATGTGACGTAGTTTAAACTATATAACTTAGGATAGATTTATAATGTATTTATTTTTAATTAAACATTAATAATAGATTTATGCACACTTTTTATTATTGCAAGTGATTACACTTTCAATTTTTTTGTTCAACTAAAGGAATGCAATATTTCGTGTACAATTAGATTGCAATTAAACTAATTATCCGATCTTACCATAATTATCGTAATTGAAATTTATAGCTTCAATATGAAAATAGTATAAACGCCTACCGGAAATTAAAAAATGTATCTCCTTAGTGATCGATAGTTGGTAAAAACAAAAGAATGCCACTGCGCGAATATCTATTATCTTTTATTCCACAAAATTAATGAAGAGTACATAGAATGATATTCACATTTTCTGGAAATCACGAAGTTCTCTTTCTTTACGAATGACTCTTTTGTTATCTGCTACCGTTAAATCTCTTCAGGCCATCACGTTTTTATGACTCACGAGTAATAGATTTTTCTTTAATTTCGTGTAACTCTCCTTTCGCTTACCGTTAATTAATTACAGTCAAAAGTATTTGTTGGTTGAGTTTTCTACTCGATGATTAACGTAAAATCGATGAAATCAGATATAACATCGAACAATGTCGTCGGCATTATGTCAAGATGATATATATGCAAATTATAGATCGTTTACCAATGCGAAAAATATTTAAATAACTATTTTCTCGCTTTTATTTTCATTTTTCAATTATACACTTATTTTGTTTTGAGGTACGTGTTTAATAATATTACTCTGTACACGTACAAATAGTAATTCATTATTCTAGTATATGAAGTTGTGTCAGCTTTTAAAACATATTGCAAAATATTTTCAATTATATACATACATATATGGACAATGAAATACGAAAAGCATTACTTTGTCGAGTTTAAATTTTAGAATCAATTATCCTGATGTAATAAAAAATTAACTTCATCAATAATTTAAAATATTTTCAAATTTAATTTTTTCTGTTTATGTTAAAAATGGATAAAAATAGTAATATCAAGAAAAATACCTATATCGAAACAATTGGTTCGGAACACATCTTTCTAAACAAATATGAAATTGTGAATATTATCGTTCGATAAGATTCATAATGGTTAAGTTGCATAGATTACGGAGAAAACTGTTTGATCAAATGTTACAAGGCATAAGTTTAACAGCGAGAAGGTCGAACGTACTTAAAACAAATGATACGTTCGTGATTTCTGACAATAAGATATAAAGTTAATCATGCGTGGTGAATTTACCATAACATTCTTCTCGATCTATTTATCGCTGTGGGTTCGATGTTCAAATTAAAGTATATTATTTTTCAACTTATTTCTTTTAAGTTTTTTTAATTTTCTATTAAAAGTACTGATTTTCTTAGATGAAAATATGTATCACTGTATAAAATTATCCTGTGATTTGCGGCTGAAAGATATTTTTTAATTATTCAATTATGGTTGTTTTCGGATCTTTCTTTTACAATGTTATTAAAGTGTGCGTTTCTACTTATTAACGTGTATTGGTTTATAACAAGATTAATTTAGAAATCTTTTAATTTAACTTAATAAATCATGGAGCTTTATTAATTATACATCTTGTAAAATTTAGTGAAGGTATTATAAAATATAAATTTAGCCGATCATAAATGCTGATTCGATCAATACGGATGTATACGTTTGTATTAAATATGAAATAATTCAAAATTGTCATTTAAAAACTAATTACCTTATTTAACACTGATTCTTTTTCTTTCTAAATAAAATTTAACATGATTAATTTGTAATTTACTTTAGAAATCATTATTACAACATCTTAAATGTAAATTTATTTTAAGAGCTTTTATGGTTCTGAAACAAAATAGTAGATATCTTTTTTAGTATTTTCGTGCTTATTTTTTTATTTGAATTACAATTCATTAAAAAATTGTCAACCATATTATTTTTTGTAATTTACATAAATTAAATTAATTAATAATTTATAAATGAACATATTTTAAAGTAATTTATAATTTAAATAGAAATATTCAAGAGTCATCGACTAAGAGTAATGATTAGAAACTGAAGATTATACACCGAAGTTATGAAATTGAAGTACGAATATAGGCTGATATAAGGGTATAAAATGAGATGCGAATTCTTCATTTGCCCCCTCTAACACGTACATGATTGTATCATAAAAGTTATAGTATCGTCATTTACAGGACGCGTAGTGTCTATAAATGGAAACGAACGTTTTAAACACGAAACAACGCGTTATCTCATTCTAACAATTTTTTTCGCGTTTCTTTTTTTCTCTCTCGGGAAACATAAAGATATTCTATAAAGGGCAGAGCAGTAACCCATTTATTGTAGGTAGACAGAGCAAGAAGAGAAAAGCAATTGCCTGCAGCAACATCTTATAACAGTATTCCTTTTTTACTTCTTTTTCCGTATATCTTCTTTACTCGATTCACTAAGATTTTCTTCCTTGGCTTCTTTCATTCGTTGCTTTATCCATCTTAAATCTTTGTTTGCGTGCATCAGGAAATTTTAAATATAATATACGTATAAATGTTATATGATTTTGAAAGTGTGATATAAAGTTTTTAATATTTTTAAAAAATTAATTTAAATATTGTTAAAATTAAAAAGTTTAGTATTTGTATCGATAATAGACGAAGAAAAAAAGAAGTACATGTTTCACATAAAACGATACTAAATTCAACTACACTTTGAAAACTTATTTTGCAGGAACTGTTAAAAGTAGTTTCACTGCTCCAAAATAAGTAATTAAAAAGAAATGGAAAAAATATTAATTTATTTTAAGTTACAAGCAATAATTCTAGTTTTACGATACACTACATTATTATTTTATAATATTGAATAAAACCTATTTAAAATAGAAACTATTATTTATCTTTTATTATCGTGTATTGAACAATATTCATAGATTTATTTTTATAAAGCAGTTATTTGAAAAGTTACTTGAATTTCGTTAAAAACGTTTATTTAACTTTTATTTAATTACTGTACAATTGTTATTTAAATACACATATTACTATAACATTTTAATCAAAGAAGTAATGATTGATTAAAAATGATATAATTAATCGGATATTAATATATCCGACAGTGTTTTATATCTCTTTATATTATTAATATTTTCTTATTTCTTAGACGTAACACATGGTTATTCGTTGTTATATTACAGGGAAGAAAGTAGAGAAAGTTTGATTCGGCGGTGGCATAAGTCGCACAAGAAGTAATAGCATGGAAAAGAGGTTTTTCCTCTAAGAAGAAAAAAAATAGGCATCCCCATAGCAATCAGTCGTATTTCTTCCTACATGTATAATATGTCCTTATTGACTACGGTTCTCAGCAATTTTCCACTTCCTCTTTTATCTGGGAATGCAAATTGTAGGCTACATAAATATGAAGTACGTCGAGAAAAAGCATTTGGAATTCCAAAGCTGAGTATTTTTGAAGAGCTTTATAGAATTTCTGCTTTATTTTCTTTCAGTTTTAATCTAATTTTTTTACATGAAGTTTGAAACCATCGATATTATAATATTCGAATATTTTTATTAGTTTGAATTAATTTTTAAAACCCGAAATAATATCCACAAAGTACTCAACTTTAAAAATTATAACCTTCCCTTTATTTGAGTCAACTTAATTTCAAATTAAATTTTAAAACTATCAATGAAAATAAATTTTCTTTCATATAATGAAATTTTTACATTAATCGGTGAAAAAATGTCTTCTATATTTAATTTTTATTATCGTATAATGTATTAATATTCTTTATTAATTTTTCAATTTATAAAGAAATTAATGTTTCAATATTTGATCGAATAATATGCAATCAAATTATATTAAAAATTTAAAATCATACAATATTTGAATTTAAAAATATTAATAGATAATTTCTATAAGAAATTAGTATTTAATTATTTTAACAATCAAAACGTTTTTCTTGTTAAATTTTTTTTTAACAACTTAGATTTTAATAAATAACATAATCATTTATAATTGATGTTTTTGAACTAAGATTAATAATATAAAACTATTTTTAAAAAATTTTACTCGTATAAATATGAAAATTTTTCCCAAAATTTCTGATAATTACTTTTTAAATTAAATATATCAGATGTATCATATGTGGAAATATGAATTATATGTAATTCATTTTAAAAGAAAAATTATTTTATGAACACTTTAAAACATTTATAACGTTTTTTCAAATACATTAACAATAGCTACAATATACGAATGCATTGTAGATTTACAACTAAAAAATATAATATCGGTTGTTCATTTTATTTTGTAAAATATGTTCTGAACAAAATTTTGTTTAAATTTCAATATCTAATGTAGTCGAAATTTTATAAAACATTTTTAATATATATTTATATTAAATTGTATCATATGGTTCATAATAACTCTTATTATATAAGCATAAAACGTATAGAATGATTCTTTAATTTCATATAACAAAATTATGAATATTTATTAATATGACTAATTCCTACATATATAAAACTATTTCTTTAAATAAATAAATAACTAGTATAAATAATATAATAAGTTTTAAACATACATCAGTTTTTTATTAACTCATGTATTAACTACCAATAATATTTTCAAAAGAAATAGTAAATAATTTCACTTTTAAGACCCTCGTAAAATTAAAAATGAATAATATAGTTGTGAATTAAAATGTAAGAAGTGAAAGTCTTAACAAGATAAATTTGTTGTTATAACATTAAGATTTATTATATATTTTAAAGTAACGAAAAAAATATATATACTTATAAAACTATTTTCTTTTCTATAAGAGAAATAAAGTAAAGGACGTATATTTCTTTCTCTTCATGGTTTCAATTATTTTTTCATCAGATAAGTAATTTTATGAATATTACGTATGTTTAAAAGTTACGTTTTGAAATGTCTTTTTAAATTTAATTTATGTTGAACCATTATGCCAAGCATTCATTATTCTATAAAATATTGTAATAAATGTAATTGTTATTAGTTATACAGCTTAATAATTTTATATAAAAATTAGAGACTAATTTCTAAATTACGAATTATGTTCCTTGAGATAATTTCGGTTTCACGTCATTTATTCAACTTTTTGAATTTTCGTAATAGTTTCATATACCGAAAAAAGTTCAGTAATGGATATTAATTCTTCCCACGATTTCTTAAGCTTTTAGTTACGCTTCAATAATTTCCGTTACGATGAAGTTGTCAATAGCAAACAATGTATACCAGCAAGACAATGTTCTGATTCATATTATCATTTCACATCTTATTTAAGTATGGCCTAGTTACTCAATTACCTATAGTGTCTTTATTGTAAGAACAATAAATTTTCTCCATTTTTTACGAAGACTCATGTTTTAATTTACGTAACTAAATTTATAAATTTACATTTTATGAAAAAGTAAAATTTTTATTTATTATTTGCGTCTGGTACAAATAAATTAACATTTTTTATGCATAGCCTTTTATTTTATAATAATTTAAAAAATGTTAATTATTAAGCTGATTATATATCATGTATATACACTTTAAAATATAATAAAATATGTTATAATTTTTAAAATAATATAATAATAATAGTTATTAAATAACTAACACAAAAAGAAATTAAATAAATATTTAACAGTCGTGCACATAATTAACTTTATTACAGAAGTGTTCTCACTGTTGAGTTATCTATTTTAATCTGCGTTAATTAACGATCACAATTAAAGAAGATTAAAATATAAATTGAGTGTTGAATATTAATGTAATACTGACTAAAGTATTTTATGTGAACGATATAATTACATTTATTCTTTATAAATAATCTTATCTGAAATATCAGGCATTCATAGATTTTTACAATTACAAATTATTATTATTATTTATAGTGTAAAGTAATAATACTTGGTAGTATTTGATTTGATAATTTTTGACTTGATAAAAGATTTATCAATCAAATAGACTTAAATACGCTTTACCTATTGTAAAAAAAATGATAAGCAAAACGGAATCGAACATTCATAGAATACAATGCAAACATGAATTTTGAAAGAATTATATTGATAATACATTTGGCATATTTATAATTAATTTTATTCATAACATCGCTGGATACTTTAGTTCTGATAACTATGAAAATTGAAAGTCTAAATATTACGTAACCCTAATTCTAGACCATATGCCATCGTATCAATAAAAGATCGTATACAGCTCAATTAGAGACCAATTGCACTTAAGGAAATGGTGGAGTGAGAGTTGGGCCGGATGTTTAAAGTGTTCTACGCTGGATAGTATAATTCCTCGATAAATTCCGTACCGAACTTAGAAAAACTATTAATAGAGTTGTATATTGTGGTGTCGGTTATACCTTAAAAAAACTTAAATTTGATGTTCACGAGAAGATCGGAATCTTAATCGAGAAATCTACGTTATGTTCGTCTGAAAGCGCGTTTGATTATTCACATTGAATTATAAAAGTTAAAGAGAATATATAAGAAAAATTAATGAACCGAATATAGACTGATGTGATAAATGAAAGTAGAAAAGCAATTTTTCATGTTTTCAAGTGTGGTTGAAATTTATACGTTTTATTTATTTTTTGCAATCCAGGATAAGAAAAAAATTTCATAGGCGCTTAAAATTATGCCACTACGACAATCGAAACGGAAAAATTTTAAATTACGATCACGGCTCTTGTAATTGAATAATAAAGAAATATAAATAAGCTCAAGGCATATTTATAATGACAGAAATAACATTGTGATAAATTATATGAAATAACTATCAATTACATTCAATATTAAGAATATAAAATTATTCATTTATAATTTACTTATATAAAACAGCAAAATTAATGAAAAATTAATACGTGAAATCAGTTTAGAATTATATAAGATCGAAAAAATCGATTATATAATATTGAAATTAAAATAAATAATATAATTAAAGAACAAAAAATAGTAGATGAAGTAAAATGAAGTTCATTGAATTTATGCTTTCCGGTCTTTCTGAACAAACTTAAAAAGAAACTACAAAGATAAAAATTTTCTCTAAAACTCATTGAACCTCCTAAAGCAATTGTCTTTTATGAATAGGCCAGTGGAAAGATGAGCATCGAATTTCCTTTCTTTTCTCTATTTTGTATGGCACAATGATATGCCATTTGAACCAATCCGTACTAGTTATTTATGTAAGTAGAATAGTACATTTCTTGGAAGAGTTTTAAGTGTAAGAAATTATAGTTAATAAGGCCCGCACTTTTAATCCAATAAAAATGAAACTAAGCATAGAAAATAACAAGTCAGTAATAAATAAACTTTCAACTAATCTTAATTTTGTCCATTTTTACTATAAATGTTTACTTTCTGTAATTAATTAATTTTTTATAATTATGTTTCGAATTACTTGCAGTTTAATTTTTCCGTTTAACAGCTATAATATAGTATATATAAAAATGTATCTATCACATATTTATTTTAATATTATATTTCTACGTCAAATATTCCTAAATATAAGATAGAAATTTTTATACCATTAATTTCTCTCTCTCTCTCTCTCTCTCTCTCTCTCTCTCTCTCTCTCTCTCTCTCTTTATATATATATATATATATATATATAAGTACAATTAAATTATAATCATAGCAATATTTTCTTTTATATCTTTAAGTTTTCATTTTTTTAAATATGACTGTAGAAAAATAATTTTTTTTTAAGTTATCATGGTGAAAATCTTTTAGAAAAAGATACGATTTAAAAATTATTTACGTTTTACTTTAAAAATGTATTAACTGAAAGTGACAAAAAATAAAGTTCTAGATTTAATTCACTGAGTTTATTCGATCAAATAAGTGATTTCTATTGGTAAGACCATTTTGTTTATCCTTGACTTACTTATAACTGAATTACAAATAACTCTGAATACTGTATTTTAAGTTCTGCTTCTCATTCAGTTATTCATGCAGGTTAAATGTTTTAATATGATAATACTCATTGATAATTAGTAATAACAATTCAATTGCATATTTTAATGATAAACGAATAAATATAAATGATATTCTACTAATAAATAATAATAAAGTTAAATGTAATCTTTCTATTTATGATATTCTACTAAGGTACTTCCTTTTTTACCATTTGAAAAAATTGCATCGCTCAAATCTCAAATCGATAAATTCTTTGAAATCTATACAATAAAATTAATATAAAAAAATTTAACAAAATTGCTTGACAGCGATTGAAGAAATAAATTTAGATTTATACACATTTTTAGAAGCCGAGAAAAGAATAAAATCTGGCCTCTGCTGTAAAAAGTTTGGGCTGTATAACTACTCATCTTTTTTACCGAATAGTTCACTTGATCCTGGGCCAACAAACACAAAGTTGCAGGGAAATATTCGCGAAAAAATGTCTTTACACAGTTCAGATAAATGGTAAATTGTTCTCATTCATAAAATTTATGATAGTTACAAAATAGTTCCATGTAAACATATTAAGACAATCGAAATTTAACGACTGCTCATTCATACATTATATTCAAACAAATTTTATTTAATTTTTACTCTGGTTTTAGATATTGTTATTTTTAAAAAACTCAAACGTTAAATATAAAAAAAAATATTTCAATAAAATTGAATATTGATATTTGAATAAAATCTGTGATCGTCATTATCGTCGTATGTAATTACAATAATTTTTGAGGATTTTATTTATAAATAAAATTTTCTTTAAATATTTAATTAATTTTAACTTGAAGTTATTTTATGACTAAATTTTCACTACAGAAAAGGAATGTGAAATTTGTTACTTCTTAAATTACTGTGGTTTTTCCAGTTAAAGAAAAAAGTATGGTCTAGAATCCAGAAAGTTATTTCTTGAGAAAAAGAAAATTAAGGCATAATTGATTTAGAGTGTAAAAAATACTGTGACTGATTGAACTCGTTTGGTCGATCATATAACATTCTTGTGCTATATCTCAATATTCACAAAATTAAGTCCTAAAAATATTCAGTTACATAAACCTTTAAATAACTAACTGCAAGAACTATCTATTACATTTTTTTTACTAAATAATTATTTTTACATAGAATTAATGAAATATTAATATGGAAAATAAAAACTGTCATTAAAAAATGTAACAATTGAAAAAAATATATACCTTAATGTTTTTGTCGATATTATACTGATATTAAAATTCATTTAAAAAATGATATTATTTGTTATATATATTATCTTAAGGTACAATATATTGATTATTATATAAACTAAATTTACTGTTTAAAACGTAAATATTCTAACTTAAAATTACTGATTATTATATCTAATGAAATGAAAACTAAGAATATTTTATTTAAATTCTTTTAAATATTAATAATATTTCTGAATATCGTTATTAACTGGAGATCACTATTTCTTTTAAATATTTATATATAATCTAAAGCGAATATATTAATGCTAATATCAAGCTTTCTACGAATTATTCTTTGTAATACTATAGAAATAATATACGTATAGCGTTAAGATGAATAAAAGCTTCAACGCGTGCATAAGTTCAGTTATCGTTATTTGCCTTGCAAACGACTTTATGCTCATGTACAACACGAGGAAGTATAATAGATAGACTCTTGAGTTCGAGACTTTCATTCCATTTGTAAGCATATGTGATTATATTTCACACTCGAATGGAAAATTCTTTACAATATTTTACTGTAAATATCACTATTTTTTACGTATGTGCGTCAGTGTATGCAATTATTAAGAAAATATATCAGTCAAGTTTTTAAACTGTATTGCACATAAATTTATACGGTATATTAAAGAACTTCTTCAAAATGGTTTCCTTTAATTTTTTTTTATAACTAATTTTATATTTATTTAAATAATCGAAGGCTACAAAGAAATTAACCAAATAACATAAACCATTGATTAGTTAATTTTATTGAAATAGTTTAATCATTTCAATTTAATTCATTCAAGTTACGAATAAATGTTACAAACATTAAAAGGTTTTTACGATCAAAAGTAAGTTTTTTAAAAACTCAGTTAAATTTATATTATCTTCTCTTTTTATACTTCACGAGCAGACCGGTGGATATTTACTAAGATTACCGTTGTGAGTTTTTTGTTTCCGTAAACGCAAAATCTCGTGTAGGTGATACGTACAAATATTATACAGTTGTTATTTGGATGGACTAAGCACCGGCTAACTTCTACAATCGGAAGCAGTACATCAAACGCGGTATAATATGCCGCTTCTAATGCTCATGTGAATTAACCTATGTGTATGCGGTACGTACTTGAAACAATACAAATGAATTATATATTATATATAATATATAACATGTACACTAAAACATCTGTTATATTCCTCTTGTTCTTTACAGTTGTATTCAGATACTTGTTCTCAAGTATTCCGAACTATTTCTTCAATAGATAACATGCAGATAGTGACTCCAATGATAGTAATATTTGAATGTAAATTTCAATGCATTAATTCAAGATTACATCATTCGCATTATATTAGTAATTTGAAAGCGACAAACATACGATATTCACTTAATTTGAAGCATAATCGATATAATACTGCTCATTAGTTTTTTATCGTGATTTATAAATATTAATCTGATTATCATCGTCGTAAGTCAATGCAACATATTAAAAAAAAGAAACACAAAGGTTTCTTTACAGTTTTTTGTAAAATCGATAAACCGATAAAATTCTTCTAACTTTAATTGAATTAGAAATAAGATGAGTAAATTTTAATACAAAGTAATTTCTTTTAAACACCAGTTCGGTTATTAAAATTAATATTTTGTAGTGAAATTTACATTTTATTGCATATTTTTACAGTTTACAGTTTACAGAGTTATTACAGTTTTTTACGAAGCGTATTTCACATTTTACAAAAGATTTTACTTTATTTTATTTTTCCAATCAATTTTTTTTCGAATTATGGAAACATACAAAATGCATTCGGTAGTACGCGATGATATAGATGTACTATATTATGTAAAAGTATGATTTTATAAGTTATTGGACGATCTGACGCTGCAAATATTCTTAACGAAATAGCTTAAAGAATAAAATAAAATAAGAGGAAACCATTCATAAAAAATTACTTAGTTGTCATATCTGAGTATTAAACGTATTAAATATTTAATTAATTAATTGTAAAAATAATGTGACTAAAATATATATTTTTTTAATATCTATAATCGATTACGTTCGATCATTTTTTCGATACAAATAATTGATTGCATTGTATAGTGGATATCAATTACTATTAATTAGTATTAATATAGCTTTACTCTAACGAAAAAACATTAAATTGTAAATATATACTGAGTTGTTTCATTTGTAATTATTGATATGAAATATAATGAAAAATAAATATAAATACTCATTATGGTTATTAAATTTATATTTTTAAATAAAATTGAATTACATAGTTTGTCGTCTATAAAATAAAAAAATTTTTTTCAAAAAATTATAAAATACAAAAGGCTAAATGTAATATATAATCAAAGTATAAAATTTTGATAATTATATGTATAGTATATATAAAATTTTTATTTTTCTCGATAAACGAAAATTCTTAAGTTACTTAAGAGTATACTAAACTAAAATATTATCTAATTTTTTGTAAAACAAATTACCGTGTAATCAATAGATAATAATCTAGTCCGTAAGTTTATTGCGAACATGACATTAAATTTAGTGAAAAAGTAGCACAAACCACGAGAGTATAGTTTAAAAACTGGTTGGTAATCGAAAGAATTAACATGAATCACAAAAGTTATACTGTCTAAGACAAGACTACTACACATAGTCAACTTGGTATATTTATTAGAATGTAGGCGGAGCCTAGCGAATTAGTATAACTTCCCTAAGGATCATAGGATATACGTTTTCAGATTATCAGAATATTTTGCGTTTGAAGAACTTCGTGATCCACGAGCGTAATAAATATTCAAGCGATTGGACATCAAAATGTGATTAGGCACGTTTCGTACCGTATCTTTATCAAGTGCACTTCGAGCTTACCAAATCTGTATAGCCGTAGGGATAAATAGATGAGCTTTTAACTCTAGGTCAAGGCTTGTATGTAGTTATGTACTGCTTACATAGATGTTTCTACGAGATGTCAGCAAAGCTTCGAGATAGAATTAATGATGTGGAAGATTATTGGAAAACCAGTTTCACCAAGGATGAACACCTTATTTGTTTGACCATTTAATAATTTATCGGACCAGCGTTTAATCCTAAGATTGTATTATAAGCCACTAAGTTTGAAATTAGTGATAGAAGCCATAACATTGCGATTAAATTTGTGTCATTAAAATCAAGAATATTAAATGGAAATGTTTGGGTAGACAAGGAAGCAAGTATTGAAATTAAAACTTTTAATTTATGTTGAACGACGTTTTTTAGAATAATTTTCCAATCGATAAATTATTATTTCTTACTCTTAAATTATTCTAATTTTATTCTTTCTTAAATGTTTCAAAAAATTTTATAACACGGTTAATTGATTACCCATCCCTGATCATTATATTAATTTTTCTATACTTGTAAAGTTTATGCATATAATTAGTATTAATATAATATAAGCTTTAAAATTTTAATAATAAAATTTTTATAGCAATCACATTTTTTTATATCATTTTTATTATTAACGTTAAAATTGCTATAATACCGTTTGATTTTATAATTTTATTCATTCAGTTAATAAAACATTTATTAAATTAATACGTGGTATTGATAATATACGATACAACTCGATTTTTAAAATAATTTTCATATAAATTTTTTCAAATTTAAAATATGTATACACTTATTATTAGAATTTTTTAAAATATTCTCATAAAAATAATCGGTATTTAACTGTAGTAGATTGTAAAAATATTTACCTCATATTCGTCAAAAGTTGAATATATAATTAATTACAATATAGAAAAATTGACATAAATTTGAATTATATTTTTTTTATTTCTTTAAGCTTTTGGTATATTTTCATCGTTTGAACTTAAAGAAATATTGTTTATTCAAAGAATTCTTCGTATAAGTAAATAATAATTATAGCAAATACGTATATTATAAGCTTCGGATTTCATTATCTTGTATTTTCCAAATACAAGGAAGTAGATGAAAGGGAAGGAAGTTGGATGCGACTCCACTCTTACTTTACAAGTGTTTCTAAATTATCACCATTATGAGATTCGATGTACGAGAATCTGCACGTACGTAAATATTAGTACATGTTTAATTTATTCGGATAACTTGTTTGTATTGATCAGTTGTCACGTACCATTAATGGTACTTGTAACACTAAAATACACTATAATTCAGAAGTTAAGTTTATTTTAAATATTTTGGCTTATGAGCACAGTGCTGTAATATATTAGGCAACGCTTTGAAATCTTAAAGATGTTAAAAAATACTATTGAAAGTATTAAACATACGTTTGTAACGTATTCACATACTTCTTTCAAATTTTCTAAAAATGTTTTAAAAAGCGTGATTCTTATATCAATATACTTTCATATCAATTGATTTTATATCAATATACTTTAAAAAATAAATTGATCATTAAAATTCAATATTCATGAGTCATACATTATTTTGAAATATTAGTTATAATATTATTGATAGTGATATATATTTAAGATTTCCAAATAAAAATATGAATCAGATATTCTAAAGGTTTTTTGTTACAAAAAAAGAAATAATAAGTTAATTTTTAAATGCGAGATTCCTATAAATGTGTTTATCCGTATTATAAAAATTATTTAAAATAATAATAATTATTCTTATTACGATTATTTATACACTCATTTCAAGCAATTTATAATTATTATTATTTTCAAGTAAAATTCAAATAAATTCATAGTAAATGTATATTGAATACGAAGAACTTTGCTATATACTTAATTAATTTGATTCAGAAGTATTTACTTTTACTTACTTTTCATTGTGAACACAAACAATTGCTATTGAGAAAAGATCTTTCAATGATAATAATATTTTTAATTTCGAAAACATCTATCAATTTATGTAATTTACTTATAAGATATTATTAAACCATGAATTTATAATTCAAAATTATGGGTTTGAATATTCGAGATAAAATCATAATTCTCAATTCATACATAATTGTACAATTTAAAAATAATTAATTATTCAATAGAATTATTGTTTTCTAATTTACTATATAAACTTTAAATGAAGCTTTTACACGCAAATGAATTCAATTTTAACAAAAAATTTCTACTTCATATGAATTAATGAAAATATTCATATTTAGATAAATTTTATTTAGCAAATAATTTGCCTATTCATTTCTCAATATTTGTTCAGCATTAGGTAATCAAATACTTTTGAATATTCCTATCATATTTACGCATACTATAAACAATTTATAAGATTTAATAAATTTCTATTAAAATAATAACTTGATTCAAAAATGTTTTCGTTTCCTTTATATATAATATCTATTGTATTTAATAAAAATATTTTTGCATACAATTTTTTGTAAATTAATACCCGTGACGAAAATAAATTATTTTATGTATTTTTAAAACATTTTATATTTTATTCCTTCTTAAAAAATAGAAATTACATTAAAAATGGAAATTTCTTAAATCATTATAATTACAAAGTATTTTACAATTCTATTAATAGAATTTAATTTAAAAAATTTTTATTTTACTAATATTGATTTATTACTTATGATGTTTCAATATATTATGTGTTTAAGATACTTTTAGAATAACTAATTGTATTTAAGTTAAATGCAATAAATTTTTATTTAACTTTGAAGTTATTGAAAGATTAACTTTTACAACATTGATTAAAAATTAAAATGAATTACGTCTAACATAAGTTCAAGAAATTTAAATTCGAATAAACAAAATATTCATTTAGAATATTACATTCTTAGGTTTTAAAAGCAAAATTTTTTCATAATACAAATTGCTAACATTGAAAAAGAAAATTTCTTACATAACAATATTATTTGTTACATAATATTGTATTTACACAAATTAATGAAAAATATAATATTTTAGAATTGTAAAAAAGAGGATATTATAAAATTACATATTCGTGAAAAAATCGTGAATAACCAAATAAATAGAGTATAAAACTAAAATTAAACGCTGAAATTAAACAAATATTTACCTGTTACAAAAATTCCGTTATAGGAATCTTAATCTTTAACTCTAAAAGCCTTTTATTTTTTGTCAATATTCGGTGAAAAATATTTACTCACCTGTAACAGAAAAATTAAAATATATGTTTATTATAATATATAGATTATATACATATATAAATATATATTCTGCACATATTAACAATAATTTCTTAATAATTACAATGTACAAGAGAAACTAAGATAAATTTAATAATGAAGCTAAGATAGATTTAGTAATGAATTTAAATATTTTAATTTTGATAAAATAATTTTATTTTCATTTTATCATAATTAAATGTAAATGTCTAAAAACAATATTTTCACCGAAGCTATAAAACTATTTAGTATTTATTACTCAAAGCTCTTTAACAGTATAGATATAAGTACCTAAATTTATGAAATTATCAAAATGAATTTAGTTACATGTAGTTATAAAATAATTTAGTTCGTGATTCACACAATTTTTAATCATAAAATATTATCATTGATATAAACGATTTAGTTGTATTAAATTTAATAAATTATCTAGTATAAGGAGTACATTAACTTTACAAGCAAAAGCTCATATAAATTTTCCGTGATTTTAAATAACCGCTTTTTAGTTTTATTTTTTTCATAGTCGAGATTGAGTGAAAACTGCAGAACACCGATAAGATGGTAAGATTACTTATATGCGACATCTATAAAGCTCGACAATACACACAAGATAATTCAAGGGACTCGCATCAAACGAAAAGCATCGGACCCGGTACCAAGATATGAGATTATCAGGAAACACAAGGGGGTAATGACGCATCCTTTTCAAAGGACGTATGGCACCGATAATTGCTAATCTAGCAATAAACCAATCCACGCTCAAATTACCTCAATAAAACATCGAACGCTTTCTATCGCGAAAACATGCCTCCTTTACTCCGAGTCTCTTTATGACTCGTACTTTACTTTTTTTATTGTACCAATGTAACCGAGCATCGAGACAATGGACTTTATCTATTTATAGACTATAGGAATGCTTTCTAGTTGGACGTACTAGATAGATTATTCGATTCAAGCGAGATGCGCTCGGATCTTTCTATTGTCAAGTATTTTGGTGTATTCTGTTATGTTTTGCTTTAACGAATATTCGTGTACAAATATATATCGATAATAAATAAAAATTAAAATATTTCATTAAAATTTGGTAAATTATTTCTTTTATACTTTCTCAAGTTTATCAAGATTCCAAAACAACTCGATCGTAATATTTCTAACGTTGATGGATCTATTTATTTGTTAAAAAATAAATTTTATTAAAAAATTGTGTCGCGATGACATTGAGATAAAATTTTTAATTTTCAAATTTTGAATTTTCAAGTTTGATTTTCTAATTTGTCGATATATTATATATTGAAAATACGATTTATCAATAATAACATATTTCAGCTACATTTTACTATAATCTATCATTTGTAATATAGAAAATATGACATTTCAATTACAAAAATACGTAATTAGATAAAAAGTCCAAAAATCATTTATTTACCAGGAAACAATATATAAATATATTTATAAAAAATTTTTTTTAATGCTTTAAAGAATCATACAGTATTTTCTCGATATTTACATTTTAATGGCATTAAAAAAATTTTCCTGAATGAACAGTACTGAGTTTAGTTTATAATGAAATGAATATGAAAGTAAAATATGAAAAATAAAATAAAAGGATTAAAATTTTCAAAATATTTTTCATATCGTAAAGTATACGAATTCCGTAGTATTTCCAAATCGTGTAGTTTGTAATTTCTATCATATATTTAAGATACAATTTCTGATACCGAGAGTTCACTTATCTACAGTCGTTATTAAATTACGTATATTTAAAAAAGTTTTAAAATAACTTACGTAGTAGTAAAATTAGATGAAATTTAATTTAAAATTGTAAAAATTGCTCGTTAAAATATGTTACAAAAACCAAATCTAACTTTTGATATAAAATTCATAATTTCAGTAGACTGTACGATTTTACAGTACTGTAACGAAAGTACTTAACGGTACTTAAAAGTTTATGTTGACACTATTAATCCTTGTTGCAAATAGTTTGCAATCATTAAAATAATGATAACGTAAATTTAACTTTATAATATGATACTCTTCGAGTAAATGTATAAATACTCGGTAAAAGTAGTTTATGTTAAGTATATTAATTTCTAGTAAAGCTCGCAAGTTGATCCGAAAGGTGAATAATTTTGCTCTGCGTTTGCGGCCAAGTAATTAAAACGACGATCTACAATTATAAATATAATATTATTTATAGTCTATTAGTTGCGATGATTAATATACGAAAGTTCACTCGGAATGTCTTGATGAGAAATCCTGCTTAACCTATATTAAATCATATTAAAACATAAAAAGTGAAGTTTCAATGAAAGCTTGTTCGGTTTATCTGTAGAGAAAGTTGAATAAAGTTAATTAAATGATATAAGACCACGACTGAAAATATTCGATGAAATAAATCAAACGCTGCGAGATGAATATTGAAATAATTTTTTTTGCAATGCTGTCTATTCAACACTCGAGTTAAAATGTTCGAAAACTGACAATTTCTAAAATCAAATATTTGATTTTTCGAAAAATAATTGAAAACGAAAAAACTTTCAAAAAATACATTTTTTTATCACGATTGCCTATCGATATTAATTTACAAAGAAACTGACTAAAAGAGCGAATATCGCACAAATGCAAGATTAATTATTTTCGTATGTCCGGTGGAGCTTCGATCGATCGACTGGACCTGTTAAATTTGCTTTTTAATCGTTACAAAATCAGCATCGTTTATACGCAACGTAATATAATCGGCAAAGAGTTCGGAGGACGACTTCCTTAATAAGCACACGCACCGTCCGCGTGAAACAAAAGTTATACGCGTTTACTCGCTCCCGAGCCTCGAGTGCACTTTCGAAACTTCCTATTGGCGCCGTATAAAATTTCTCGATGCGTGTGTGGTTGGCTCACCTCGAGCGGCAAGTTCGCGCAATTGCACGTGTTCTCGCGTACTTGGAAAAAACGAGGAGAGCGCAAAATAAAAAACGGCATACTTATGTACCGAAAGAATAAATACGATAGAATAAATCGTTACGCATCGTGCGAAAAGTTACCTCTGCTTATTCGACTAAGCTCGATCGAGAGTCTTAAAGTACGAATGTTTTTAAATGCTTAAATGTGTATATGTGTAGAGTGAGTGGGGGAGAAGTTTTTATCCGATACGTCAAGATGATTAATTCTACATGTACGTTCGTCCTTTCGATCTATGAGCAATCGTATACTCGACGAACCTCGCTCTCTCGTTTCTCTATCTTTCTCTTACGTTTTCTCATTTAGACCAATCGATATATATTCAATTAACTAAGGTGCCAAATAAAAACTATAAAAATTAACCACAAATTTCTAAACGAATATTTTATTTTCCATCTTATTTGCATGTTAGTTTGCTTACGAACGCGCCTATGTTTCATTATCTTAAAGCAGAGTGGAAAATATATTCATGTTTATAGACTGCGTGTCATTTTTTTGGTTTTACGAGGCTTTTCGTACCATTGCGAGAATATTAATAACAAAATAACTTTGTACTTGGTGAAATCGTATAAAGAATATTTATTAAAGGAATTTTTCTAGGTATTAATTAAAAATCAAGACTATATCGTCAATACAGTGTTTAACTAATAATTAATTTCAATTACTTTCATCGTGTTATATTTGCGAATCTTTGTTTAATTTAATTTTTCGTCACATCTTAACTAATTCATAATTTATATTTATTGCCATGAAAAATCAAAAACATTATAAACAAATAATAATCATAATAGCAATCACGCAATAAATATATTTTTTTAAATCGATATTACAAACTTTTTAAAATTAAACAATATTCCTAACTAAGATAAAAATATTTATTAAATAAAATAAAATTTAAAAAATTAAATGAAAAAATTAATTTTAAAAATATATTATTATTTTTTATTATTTATTATTCATTTTATAATTTTAAACTTAACGAACAAATGATCGGTAATTTTAAAACACTTTTAGATTTAATATAGAATGAGTTCTAAAACACTATTGCCATTCGCATACTTTCCCATTACTATGTGATATGCTGTAAAATTCTATGCACACGTAGAGATTATAATTATAATATATTTGCAGGTATATTATACGTGTAGAAATTACTAGAATTTAAAAATATTCTCATAGCTCAGGTTTCATGTTTTATTTTAATAATAATAATAGTACCGATAGATATAACTTAATATTAATAAACGAATGTTCTTGAAATTATTATATTATTTTTATCTTAGCATTCTGAGAAACTTATTAACTTATTTCAATGAATATTATAATAAATATTATAACATATAGTTTATAGAATATTTTTTTTAATATAATTAAGTACAAATATATGAAAATATTTTGTTCGTACTATTTAAATTATGAAATTGTTTTATAATATTTCCGATCATAATTTTTATTATATAAATGTAAAACACATATTTAAATAAAATTTTTTTTATTTTATATGAGTAGTTATGTGTTTTAAATGATTTTTAAATCATTAATTTTAAGCGTTTAGAAAATATTTTAATATGTCATAATTTATAATATATTTTTTTAACTTGAATATTATTTTTGAAAAAAGTTGATATTTTTAATGCAAATTATGTATTTGATTGATATTTGAATGATGTAAATGGAATTTATATATTAAATTCTGTAATTGAAAACATTATTTATTGATATTTATATTGAGCATCGTAAACAATAAGAAAAGTAGTTTCATCAAACGAGTAATGCGCGTTAATTTAAATATTATTTATAAAAATAAATAAGCAGTGAATTATTATATTATTAATGAATTAATTAATTATTATTGTGAAAGTTATAAATAGTTATATAAATTTCTATGAATAAATAAATAAAAACTTAAAAATTAAATTAACATGAATTTATCGATATTATTAGATCTAAGATTGTAAAATAAATAATTTGTATGTTAATAAAGTTAATATAAATAAAAAAAAAGGGATAAACCCAAGTAATAAGATTTTCTTGAGGTTGAGAACGTCGGGTAAACAAAAAAATGTAGTCGACAAAAACCGAGACTCATCCATGCGATATAAGTTATATTTCTACGTGTCGATAAAGTGTAAAGACTAGATAAAAATGCACGATGAATTAAATTTTAAGAGTTTCAACCCACGTATTCTCAAGGCTGTACATTCCCGCAACATATACCTGTAAACTGAAGTTTCTGCCATGATTGGCGCTTCGATAACTGCTCCTTGAGCGAGAGATCGTACGGGCCGAGGTTCTCCCTTGATAAGGAGCTTATAAGGATCCCTCGGAGAGTCGCGAGAGTGCTGCTGGGTATTTGCCGGTCCATCTTGCCCATCGAATCTTTGAAACACGGACTTTCGAACTCAGGCACTTCTGTCGAGTCTCATCTTGACTCGCATCACTTCCTCTTTCCAAACGAGTCGCATTTTAAATCTCACCTCGACCCTTGGCCACCATTAAGCGGACTTTGAGATAATAACTTTCTCTAGCATTCCACAACACCGCATAATTTTGCGTCACTGCACTCGCGCAAACGATTTTTCGATGCGCAACTTTTTTCTCTTACCACGGCCAATATCCGATGTTAGTTCGACGTTCATACGGGATAATATTTTTCACGTTTATTTAATAAATCAACCGCTTCGATCTGCACGTGGAAGATAAAATCTAGAATTTTAAGATTTATAATCAAACGACGATAGATTAATCTAATGGAGATTGATCTTTTCATTGTGAATACAAATCTACCTTACTTTGTAAAAATAATTATTATTTTATAGTGAAGCATGTTTAGCTCTTTTAAGTTTCTACATTATTCTTAACTATAGAACCATTTGCAAATTCCTCGACTTTTCAATACTCTAATACTACGATAAATTTTTTATAATTATTGAATTGTATTACATCTATAAAATGAATTATCGATCGAAATTCAATATTAGATTTATTATTAAATGAAATTAAAAAATTTAATTTATTAATTTATATATCTTGATTATAAAAATAATTTTAAAGATTTTCTACAAAAGTAATTTAAACGATAAATATTTTCTCTCTTTATAAATACAACTCGTTGCTTTAAATATATTTGTGACTTTTTAAACAATATGTTTCTACTTTGCGAATATTTAAATTATTCATGATAAATACGATAAAACTAAAAGTTTCTATATAATTTAACGAGGCATACCAAACTATAGAGGAAAATAAATTTCTCGATATATTTTCTGAAGAATGTATAACTATTTTATTATTACATCTTTGAAGGCTTACGATCGCTCAACATAAGAATTACTTCTTCATTTCAGATATATTCTGTAATCTTTGCAGCATAATTTATAGAGTCGTATCTAATTTTTAAAAAGTACTACGATAACATTTACTATCTCTTTCGCTGTATACATTTTATATTTAATCTCACTTTTATGATTCCTAAAAATAATAAATTACGAACGTATTCGTAAATTTTAATTCCCTCTTGCGAACTCGCATATGAAAATTTAAACGATAAAAATAGATAAAAATAAAGGCTTCGAAAAATACGTCCGTATTTTATTGAATCTACTTTGGATAAAAATCTTCTAAACTGAAACAATGCAATATACCGTATAAAAACCGACCGAACAAAGATACGCGTAGACCAAATCTTTCGACGTTAAGAAGCTTAAAAAAATTGAATAAAAATTGATCTCCCGAGAGGCAATACGAAGCCAAGGATAAAGCGTATACATATACTCGAGATCCCTGGATATCCAGCCAGCAACCGCGAAAAGATACGACGTCCAAGATGTCCAAGACGTCCAAGACGTCCAAGATATCTGGGTTAAACTGGACGCTCTTAAATCGTAGGTCGAAAGCGAGAAAAAACGAGACGGCAACACGAGTTCGCGCACGTGTTCCCTCTTCCCTCCTCTCTCCCACTGCAGCCGCGAGAGAGCGTAATACGAGAGAATGCGTGCGCGTATCTTCTGGCGGAGCCTCGAGCGCCGCGGTTTTTGCGCGTCTGTTTACACGGATGCTTTTTCTATCGACTCGATAATTGCCGTCCTTTTTTTCTGATTTATCGCCGAGGGCGCCCCTTCGACTGCGAACACCAGCAGCGGAACAAGCAGAACCTTGGACCCGGGACAACGTCTCCTTTAACGTCTCCTTTAACGTCTCCTTTAACGTCTCCTTTAACGTCTCCTTTTCTTCGCCCGTATCCACGATCCGGAGTCAACGGATTCGAAATCCCGTCGGTGGGAAAGTCGGTTTAAAGAAATTTATCTCGTTTGCGCAACGCTCGCTTACCAACGTTGAATACGCGCACGCATCGAACCTTGCGCTATGGATCCGAGCTAGATCCGAGTACCGGCGGGTTCGCGTGACTCACGCGTGCCGATGCCGAGGATGAAGGAGCTCCGAGCGATCCAAAACCAGATAAAACTAACCTCGTCCACGAATCCCGCGACCGTAACCTAAAAAAACGCATCGAACGGAACGCAACCAAGGAGCAAAGACTCGAGGCGCGAGAGAAATAATCGATTGCGAAAAGCCGGTGGTGGATGTCGAGCATCGGCCGTCGCACCGTCCTTGCGCGTTTCCAGAAAAGAGGAAAAAGAGGCTCGCGGAGCCGAGCCAACCGAAAACGTCGGCGAAGGTTGGAAGGCTACAACAGCATCGGCGTTTCGCAAGCCGGTCGTCCCAAGGCCGCTGCTGCGAACGAAACGGAGAAGCAAAGAAGAACGACGCCGGCCGAGCTCGGCTCTTCATCTCCGGGGAACGAGAGCCGCGCCTTTCTCGTTTTTTCTCATCGGTCAGCTGTTTAGATAACGAGAGCGCGCGAAGGTTGCCCGAGGGCTTTTTATCCGGCAAATTAATTGGCGCAATTTACGCATACCGCGAGATGCGTGTCCGTCGCCGTCCGCTTTGCGCGATTACGATTTTAAATTCGGGTTCGCGTCGCTCGTTTCCTTTCCAGCCGGCTGACTCCTACTTCAAATTGTTTCGTTGCGAGCCGCGGTCGGTTATTTATATCCTTGTGTAATATTTTTTCGTCGTCCGATTATGGATTTGTTACAGTGCGCGCGATACGTAAAGGAGCAATTGCGTTCGTTATTAAACATATTGATATGCTAATCTTGTTTATTGGTTTACGTTCGAAGCGTTCGTTATTCCATTTATATAAAGACGCTCAATTTATTCGATTGCGGATCGTTAACCAATGCTAGTTTCGTATTATTCGACAAAAATAATTGTATCGATATAAGCCGACGAGATCGGAAAGTTTGCAGCGCAGCGTCCACAAATTATTTCTTCGATTTTTGTTTTAAAACCGTCGAATATTAAAAAATCGACGTAAGTTTTTTTGTCACGTTTGAACTTTTGAAAAAACGGCTCTAATACGATATCCATAATCGGCTTATAAAGGATTATCAACTTTGCCAAACTAAGCTAGATTACCTACAGTTTCGAGAAGAAGTAAAAAAAGAAATCGATCGAGTCAGTTTGCGTATCTTCGAATATTTAGATTATCGCTATTAGTATGTTAATAATGTTTTGACGTATTTTCAAAATCGATATTTCTTATTTATCTGTACAAGTTTAGAATCTAAAATATAAGAAGAAACGTCAAATGATATTTCACGTATTTAGTATAATTTATCGAATGTCAAATGTGTATGTATATTTAATGTGACGGATCTACTTACAATTTATAAGCACGCGAAAATAATATTCTCGGTCGCATCCGCGTGCGATACATAACTATAAAATTATCTTAAAATATAAATTATGGACTTCACCAATTTATAATCGGTTGATAAATTTAATTAATGGAAAGCTAAAATCTCTATTCCTAATTTGGTCTAGAGCGATGTTATTTTATTTCAACGTAACGAGGTATTTAAAACTATTTATAAATTCAATTTGAAACGAAAGTATTATACACACGGTCGGTTTTTTTTATAATTTTCACGATACGAATGCAAGAATTAACTTTGGTAATAAGTATCTTTATAAGCAATGATAATAATAAAATTAACCGCGGTACGTTTTCGCGGTTACAGATTTATCGTAATATCTTGTAACTCGAGAGAATAAATAACGAAGGTGTAAATAGTTTTGAGTACATTGTATCATCGAATAAAAATATACGGTAATAAATTTAAAAAACTTTCTTTTACATTTTGAATTAATATTTTTTAAGGATACGTGAAAACTTATATGTCAGATTTTATATTGTGACATTGCCTAGTTAATTTTTATTTTAAACGCTTATACGTCGATTCATTGATTTAACATAATAAATAATGAGAAAAACATTTTCCGGGAAGTAAATACTAGAAAAAATACACGTTTAAACAGGTCAACCAAAAAATCAATGAGCCTATATACGTATTGTATAATTACGATACTTTATGACGTACCATTATGTAATATTTACGAAGAGAAAAAAAAGCTTGAAGCTCGTGACCCTAATATCTTTATTTGAAATTTCTATACGTGACTTCAATCTTACGCTGGATCCAACTGCTGATTTATAGTCCTAACACTTCTAAGGCTATGCAGTGTTTGCTTTATCGACTGTGTAAGACTCGAAACATATCTAAATAATGTAACACCGTTGGGTGCTCGTAGTATTTTAAGTACCAATTGATAAAATTATAATCATAAAAAAAACAGAATTTAAATAAAGAAAAACGCGTGAGAATATCGAACGAAGCTTAAAATATTTGTGAATTCTTGGTCGGAACGTTGAATGTTTAAAGACGCGCACGAGAATATAGCAATATACAAGCTAAACGTAAATACGGAAACCAGTAGAGAAAAATCGAAAGCAATTTTCCTTACCGACTCCCTAAGCGTGCATTTTAGCTTTTAGCTCGGGAATTTTTCTAAGTTCCTCCCTCGCCTTGCACCTCGAGAATCCTAAAACTGTAGCACCACGAACCGGCGATCGAGACGAGCAATAATTACTTCCTCGCAAACGGCACATAAAGATTCGACGAAAAGCACTCGCGACCTTGAGAAAGCGTCCTTCTATCGTTACGTCCAGGGACAGAACGAGACGGGAAAGCTCGCGATCGCATCGGCGAGTTCGGGATCTGGAGCAGAAACCGGCCACTTCTCGGAGAGGCCTCGCATCGCCAATCAGAAGCGGATGGGCCGCAGGTGCGTACCGACACCGACGCGTTCCTCTCACCGCGCGAAACTGGCTCGAAACTCGCGGCCTCTCGAGCCAAGCGTCCCTTCTTCTTCGTCTTCTTCTTTTGCTTCTCTCTCTCCCTCTCCCACAGACCTCGGCGGCAGGCGCGCTGCTTCGAGAGCGGCTCCGAAGTGCCAGGGCCGCTCGAGGTGGGGACGACGGCGACGATGGTCAGGCCAATCGGCCGCCAGGTTCACCCGGGGCCCGACGACGGTGGCGTCCTTTTCCTTTTCGCGCGGTGACGAGTCGAGGCTCGTCGCCAGGGTTTTCGCTCGCGTTGCGGAGACAACACTGCAAGCGCGATCGTTCGAGACTGCCTCGAGCCAACTATTGCATTCGAGTGTCGAGCGATAGTGTCGAGTTGGCTCTTTTCGTCGATGATTATTGCCGTTTCCAAGCAAATGTATCATTACTCGATTTATCATTTTACGTGTCGTTTAAAATGATGCGATATAACCTGAGATAAGGCAAGATTACTCTCTGAGACATAACAATGTTTCTCGGTTGTTGACCAGCTTCGTTATAAAAATGAGATTACGGCTCGACATATTTTTCGAACACAGCTCATCCTACAATTTACTGGGAAAATATGTCGCTCGTTCGAATTCATTAGAATATCGATATTTTCATCGATCGATTTACGTTAAAGTGACTGTAAGTTTTTTTTGATAATTTCTATATCGAGAAGAATTTGTATTCGATGTGTATATATAGAATGAAATATATATATATTAAAAGTACATTGGATACTTTATTTTAAATAATAATACCAATTTATACATTGAATGCATTTAATTTATATTCAATGATAATACTTCATTCATTGTATAAAGAGCAGAACTTTTGTAAAAAATATTTCTTTTATATACACTTTTGTAAAAAGTATATATAAAATTAAGTATTTAAATGCATCTATTACAAAGTTGTTCTATAGCATTATATATTTATAATACCGAGTAACGTTCTTTAAAAGTATGTGATTAATTATTCATTTCTTGAAAATGCATTAAATCCTTGGAAATAATATAAATACTATTAAAAATATTAATCAATTTAAAATTTTGATTTATGAAACAAAAAGGAATTTAAACAAAAATATGGAATTATTTATTTTTAATAATAAAGCAAAACAATTCAAATAAAATGATTTTTATAAAAAAAATCACGTTTACTTATTTAACATGAATATTTGTATTAATTTACTAATAAATAAACGCAAAAATTTAATTTTAAAATAATCTTAAATTATATAATATTAACCATGTAACGTTGATGTAGCAAAAAAATATTGAATCTATAATTTATTCTAAAAAATTATTTTTTAATTCTATAAACATATCTTCTACAAACAAAAATGAAAAAAGAAATATTCTATGATTTGTTTGTATTAATAAAATCTTTTATGAGCGTTTGGATGGAAGTTTCCTACGAGAAATTTTATAAATATGATTGAATTATTTAATCAAGATTCTATCATTAAACACCCTACTATAAATGAAAGTTTCAATTGTAAGTAATTGTATGCTTTATTATCTTCAAACTGTGTTTGAATCATTCAATGCTATGACGTATCTAGAAATTATATCCTTTACTTATTATCATACAATACTATTCGTGTTGCAGTATTGACCAAATAATCATCTTGAATATTAATAAAGAATCAAATCCAGTTAATTTTGGATTAAAAAATAATACAGGATTTTGGTTAAGTTTCTAATTAAATGTTTATGTTTATATAATAAAAGTGTATATACTTTATTTGCATATTCAGCATAACTTGCCTTTCTTTTCTTTTATCATTTATAAAACTGAACGCGTTATAATGCTAAATATATATTAGTACCGAACTGAATATTTGATTATATTAAATTTTTCTTTATTGATGTAATTAGTATTTAGATAATAATATGTAAAAAGAGTTATAACGTAATTAAGGTAAATAATTTTATGTATAATTATAAATCGATTGATTTTTCAATTTTCGTTTCAAAATAAATAGGTATTGCTTGTTAAATAAATATTATATAATTAAATACTAAACGCTTTTATCAGAGATTTCATTTATATTTTCTATTTAAATTTTTAATAATAAAAATAAATAATAAAAAAATTTGTTGAATGATCAAATTTGCAATGGTATAAATTTATACTAAACTTCATTAAATTATCGGTATGATAAAGATTATTATTTACACTAACCATGTCTAAAGCAAATACAGTAGTTATATTTCATCATCAAATCTCTCGGTTATCCGAACTTCTTGTCTTTTTTGCTTTCTTCAATTTTACTTTCTCTTTCACCTTGTTTTCATAATTTTTTATACATATGAAATATATCTATATAATATATAATAATAATTTTTTTCATTTGTTTTTACATATTTCCTACATTTATAGAAATAAACTTTAAAAATAGAATATTATAACGAAACGATTACTTTTTTGCTTGAAACGTAATTTACAATTATTTCCATTCAAAATTATATTGAATAAAGTGTGTATTATATAAACAAAAAATAAAATTTAGTTCATTGTTATAAAATATAATATTTAATAAAAAAATATTTTACTAATAAAAAGAAAACATAATTTGGATTTCTAAGTTAAAAATAATTTTATTTAAAAGTAAAAATAAGATTTATGGATGAATAATTTTTGAAATTTTGTATGTCATTTTTGTGAATCATGGAGTATTTTTATTTAAAATAATGACTACATATAACAAAGACAAACTAAAAATAATTTATAAATAATTTATTGAATATTTACCCTTTTAGCCGACATTATTTTTTTTACTTAGAATCGGGGTTGACATAAAAATATTTTTCAAGGAAAAAATTTTGTACATTCAAAGTCTGGTTTAAACAGTTTTGAAAACTAAAAATTATTAAGATAATATATAGGCTAAAAATTATATAAAAATGAGATAAAAACTTTTAAATTTTATTATTCGTTCAAGATCTTTTATTTTAAATATTGAAAAATTAATATTAAATATTAACGAAAATAGTCAAATTATAAAACAATGACTAATACTAAAAAATCAAATACATCGTATTAGTTTATAAAAATAATAATTAAAGCAATATTTTATAAATTGAATAGTATTATTAATTTAAAAATATAGATATTCTATATTTTAAACTTATAATATAATTCTTATTATTCTTAAATTTCTAATACTGTATCTAATTACAATTACAATCTAATCGTTTATACACGAACGTTTTTCTCTACCAACAAAAATAAATAAGAAATGTGCACGAAAAGTAGACTAAGCCAAATGCGTTGAAGAGAATGCAAGAAACGATTTCACCTACTCCAAAGTCTACTTGGTAAAATTTACGAGTGGTACAAAGTTTGTGTAAAAGCCATTAGCAAAGTTACTCTGGAAAAAGGTTCTATAAAAGAAGAGCTTTTACATTTGGATGATGTCAAAAGTTGATATGATACTCTCACCATCCGTTTTAATAGAGCTCTGTGATCTCTTATTGAATTGTAAAACTAGATTGCAAAGTTTAAACCAAGTTCAATCGAAATTTTAAAAGCTAAATTAATATTTTCCACATTAAGCATTATCTAATATAATTTTTGTCCAAATTTCTTCGCATAAAATTTATTGTTTATTAAATATGAATATTTTTATTTATCACTAAATATTTCTTTGAGTTCAATTACCATAAGCTAATATTCTTTTCTTTTCGATATTTATTTATAAATATATTTTATTTCTTACATTTTAATTTCTAATATATAAAAATAATCGTTATTCGAATAGTATTAAACAATAAAATTTTATTTGCATCGTTTTGGGAAAAACTTTTATTTGTTACTAACACTGTCGTCAATTTGTTACGAAAAATGAATTGTAAATAAGAATATGAAATCGCTTCGTATTCAAACGAGCTAAACGCAAAAAACTTTATATCATTCATACATTCAAATATAGTCAAATATTCTATTTTTGTCGATAAAACACCAATGACGTAAGTTTCCCATCTAATTTTATGATATGATATTTTTATATTTGCTTTTCTTTCTGAAAAAATGTTTTTAATAATTATAAAAAATATTATGAAATTGAATAACATTGAAAAATGTAAAATATTTTCCAAAAAAATTTTATCGAATGATTTTCGCTAAAGTGTTTACTTATTACTTGGCAAAGAAAGTAAAGCGCATTGCGTCGAATAATGTCTGTAAACGCTTCTTCTGTTTAATTATAACGAATAATTAAATGAAAAAATCTTACAAATTAAACTGAAAAAGTAATATATAAGTCAATAAGAATTAATCATTGATAAACGAATCTTAAATTTCGCATACCCGACGGCACTATAAATTCTATTTCACTATAAATTTATCGTTTTATAAAAAATGTATTTATTATTAATACGTATTAAATAGTGAATAATATAATACAATTTGAATGTAAGCACATTAATAAATTAGGGATGCGAAATCAAGCAAACTGATACGAGGTAAAGACCATAGTGGGCGTAAGAAGATTAGACGGACGAATGGTGTATATATAATTTCCAGTCTTTCAGGAAAGTCACCGAGTAGCATCGCTTTCTTGTTTGTAAATAATACGAAAATAACTTTAGGTGGTAAAGTTAGTTTTCTCTCGCTGATAAATGTTATATACAAATAATTTATGACACGTCATCCTATTATTACTAAAAAGAATTATTTTACATAAACGATGATAAGTACGCTAAAAACGAAACACAAATAATCGTGAAAAAATCTCGCTTTCCTTTATTTAAAAAACATTGAAATGCAGCAACATTTTTTTGTTAATCTCGCATACCAGATAAAAGTCATATTTCTCAAAGTTACGCGAGACAAATATCCATCTACTCTTCCGTAGAAACAAAAACTTGGTTCATTTTTGTTCGGCAAAATTATAGCTACTTTCCAACTAACGGTGCTGCTGTCTCATTATTTCCTATCAGCGATGCATACTATCGCTACCGATCGTGAAGTAGTAAGGCTGTTGATTCAAATAATTTATTTCGGGTTACCGATTTAAATTATACCGTCTATATTTCGAGAAGACTATAGATATACGTAGCCGCGAGCGATTTCGTATACATCAAAGCGCCGACGCATACTTGTACGAAGAATGCGGCAATGATCGTGACATTTGATGGAAGCAGCGTTTTCATTTGAAAATTATTCTCGATTAGTACATCCGGTATTTACACGACCGCTTAGACAACGTATTATCGCAATTATCTTGATTGCCCCTGGTGTTATGGTCAATGTAGAATTTCTTTATCACTGTAGGAGGATATCATGACTAGTGAGTCAAAAGGCGATTCATTTTATATCGAAAAGATGAGGACGTTGAAACGAGTTCATTTTTAGATTTAGTAAATCTACATTTTTAACTATATTTATCTCCAATAGTTTTCTATCGTTCTATTTAACTATTTAAATAGACATAATAAGATATAATCTGTAATATACTGTAAATAAAATGAGACAGTGATTAATGAAAGATGTTATATTGTATTTTTAAAGTCGAGTGTACTATTTCATATAAAAAGCGTTGACTACTCGATAAGACAAAGTTTCATAATTAACGTTGGCAGAATGTATAAAAAATTGTACAGTTATTTCGTGACTGAAATTTATGAAAATAAAATTAGAATCCTTATCTCGCTATCGGCAAACGTTTAGATTTTAGTATATAAATATGTTAAGAGTTCGTAGATGTGCATGGATTACATATAAGCAAAATTTACAAACTATGATCAAGCATAAATGCACTTAATTTAATATTATTTAAAATGTAACATCGTATAATAGATAGAAAATTGTTGGATAGCGATGTTCAGCTCGAATGAATAGCCACATTTTCGTGATCATGGAGCATCGTTTCGCTGTAATTACAAAGTTCTTCAGTGGTGGTAGTAATACAAATGTAACGAGTTTTAATTTATTCGGTAATAAAATTATTTATAATTATACGGTTAGTTTTACATTATAGCTCTAACTACTCGAAAAATTTATTTAAATATATTATATTTAAAGAATTTAGTTTAAGCTTTGATGCTTGGTTTGTGAATGCTTTGAATAAATTATATGTACAAAGTTATTAAAAAATATTTTAACGTAATTAATAGAATATTCATTGCGAAACAAATACTGACTTCTGTAATTATTATTGATAAAATCTTTCTAATCAAATTCATACTCATGAAGTTTGTTATTTGTTCTATAAAATTGATAAGATGTTTTAAATTAACTGATATATTAACTTAAAATAATGATAAAATTGTTGATAAATATTTTTATCATTTCTAATATTATATATTGATTGAATAAAATTTTATAAAGTAACTTATGAAAACAATGACTCCAATGGATAAGAAATAAAATTAAACTTACCTTTACAATATAATATATATATATATGTAAGAAACGTGAAATACAAAATTAAATTAAATACTATTACGAAATAGTTGATCTAACTACTATTAAATAGTATTAATCTATTAACATTTGTTCTTCTCATTACCAGTATTATAATTTTTATCATTACTATAATAGTTCTATATATAATTATCGATACACTTTTTTTTACTAATTCAATTATTAAAAAAATCATCTAATAAACTGATATCATGAAACGATCGTTAGATATAAATGCGTTTAAATATATTTAAAAATATTATTATTGTATAAAACAGTGCTTGTATAAAAAAAATGTACCATAAAAATGAGACAGATATTTTATTTCGCAATAAAATTCTGCAATCTAAAATAATAACGTGATGTCAGATTTCACGTCGTAGCTCTACTGTATAAATGCAAAATTTTAGTCAAAAGTGAACTCAAACTTCATGATGCATACATTTAAAATTATTGTCGTCGTTTACAGGCTACTCTAAGAGAAATAGAACATGACTATGTAGACATAAAAAAACTAAACACTTGGAAACTCAAAAAGCTAAAAAATTAATTTTTAATTTGTTTATAAAAGAGTAAGAACCATTGTTGTTCCTGTATTTCACTTTAATGATATGAACTCATATTTTCGTATGTCAAATGTTATTATCGTAAATTTCTTAATAGTACTTTACATGTAGAAAATCAATGACCCAGTCCTTAAATAAAATTCTTTACATTTGTATTAAATTTTGTCAATGTAACTATAAACGATAATAATTTATATTTTCGAACAAGAATTTATTATAATTAAAGTAATTTTTATTAAAAAACTAGACAGTTTTTAATTTCAAAACTTTAAATTTTTATATAATTTTTTAAAATGTATGCGGTTAAATAAAAATAATAATATTGAATATATTTAAGCTTTAATTTTATTAAAAAATTTTATACATTTTACTATCATTCAACTTATTAATGATTTAAAAATTCTAGAACTTTATGTTTATTTAACTTGTGTACCTTTAATATGAACCTTTTAATGGAGATTAATTATTACAGCAATAAAATATTAAATTTGGTTTATAAATTAAAGAATCGCAATGTAGCTTCAGTGGCGATAAAAATTATTATTGATATAATAAATTTAAGAATATCTTTATAAAATAGCGCTACTCTATTAATAATTCATATTCAGATAATATTTATAAGAATAAATTTATTTTAAAGATATATATATAGTGTTTAAAGTATTCTATATACGATATAAAACTATTAAATCATTAACAATAGGTTGATAAATTTTTAACTGCAAATGTTTTTTTATTAGACAAAATAACGATAGTTTAAAATAAAAATTTAATATAAAGGAAGGAATTTTTTATTTGGTAACTTAATCCATAAAATTCTATTATATAATTGTATCTTCATAGATTTCTATATTAGTAAATAAAAAAATAAATACATTTTTTCGAGTCCACTTATCGTGTAACAGACTATAACAATAAATAAAATAACAAAAAAAACTAAAAAGGTAAATGTAGGAGATTCTTGTTACGAATAAAAGGTCGAATCTGTTCAACCCACGCAAGTAATCAACCTCTTTACATATTTATATGGGCCTCTTGGTTTTTTTTACAAGCGATTGTGTTTATATGTTGTCTCCTGCAGTTACAGCACTGCCAGCGCTGTTTATGCCTATATTTGTAGAAACTTAATCAACATATCCAAAACAACGATTTCATCACTCATTATAATCACAAAACCAGTTTTTTTCCCATGAAATATTAACCAATAATTTGAAGAAAAAAATAAAATTTAAGAAACTAATTGATTTTTAAATATTCTTTCCCAATATTTATATACTTGCCTTCTCTTTCGCTCTCGCGCTTTTGCTCTTAATCTCTCTCTCTCTCTCTCTTCCTCTCTCTCAGCATTCTATTCTTTATAAATTTTCTAATAATTTTAGAGTAATGCTTTATTCACCGTATCATTCATTCTCCATAAAAGCTATGAATTATATAATAAACAACTATATATTTCATACTTCGTAGATTAAACAAATCACAAATTTATTTATAATAAATTAAAACATTGAAATTACTATAAATGCAAATAGAATTAACCTGTATAATAATTTTAATAATATTTAGGAAAAAAATAATAAATTTTATTAATTTAAAATTTCAAATATATAATAACTAATATTTATACAAATTTTAACTTAATAGTACTTTAAATTTTATTTAATTTTAAAGAATATTTATAATTTATATATTATATTTACATTTAAAAAATAATTTATAATAAAAAATGAAAAATTTATTTTTCAATTGTAATATAAAATAATGATAAGCGTATATTAAAAATTGATAATTCAAATTAACTATTAATTTATTTTATATTTTTTAAAATTTAATTTATAAAATATATATCTTAAGGAGATTACTTTATGTTAATATTTATTTTATTTTGAAAGAATGTAAAATCGATGGATTAAGATATAAAAGATTTAGATTCTATACAATCTTTTCAATTTTTCAGGATATTTAAAAAATTTCAAAAGTTTATTAAAACTGAATAAAAAAATATCTGCTTTACTCTTCTCTATTCATTTGAAAATATTTTTACCTCTCGATTTTTGAATTTCAATAACTGTTTTAACTATCTAACTATATTTGTCAAAATATAAACTTTCAAAGCCAAGTTTTTCCACTAATTTTAAAAGTAGATTTTAATAGAATTAAATTATAAAAATCTATTAAAATTTCATATTAAAAAAAATAGGTTAAGCTAATATTAGGTAAAAAAATTCACGCATATTGGATTATTTGTGTAAATATAAATATTACAAAGTTGAAAATACAATAAAACATTTATTTATTTTTATTTTATATATGTATACATACTTATACTTTAAAATTATGTGACACTTTTAATAATTTCTATATTATGGTATAACTTACCTCAAACAAATAAAAAAATAACATTTCAGTTAGAATTAATTAATAAAATATATGAATGTATAATATAAAAATTAAAAGTTTTATCGAAAGTAATAAAAATATACTTTAAATTATAATATTGTAATTTTATGAATTATATTTTGAAAAATTATCAAATACTAATGTGTATATTAACCGAAAATATAATATTCAAAATTTTAAAAAATTATTATTTTATGAAAAGTAGTTGTTTATCTATATTATTATTTTTATGATTTTTAAAAAAGATATATAATTGTCATTAAAAATAAATATTGATTCCAATAATGTAGTTTAGAGAAAATGTGTGTTTTTTCAGATTTTCACAAAATTCACAATTTTCGAATAATATATTTTCGATTCTTACGAATTTATAGTAAAAATATCTTAGTTTTTAAGTTGAAATTGATCTTAAGCATCCAACATATTTCTCGCGCTTTTTACAAAAGAAATTAATCCACAATCCTCGGGTCCGATAAATCATGAGAAGAAGGATGGCGACAAACTTGCGAGCATGTTCTATACTTGTACGGTGATACGATCGTGCGTGTAAACTTCAACCACATGGAATCATACATTATCCGCTTATTTTCATGTACTGTGGAGAGGATAGGGTACGTTAATGTTCAAAAAGTACCGAGGAAGGCTTTATAGGTTACTCCGTTTTGTTGCGTTTTGTTGCGTTTTGTTATATTCACATTGAGAATTGAAAAGCTAATTGGTAAATGGAATTTAGAGGCAGTGCTTATGTAATATTTACGCTAAAAAAGAATCGAGTATTTTTTATAACTAACGGTATATGGATTTTACGTATCAAGATATACGTAATGCAGAAGTTCTAAAAAAATTTTGTCATAAAATTTATTGTTGAATAATATGCATCCTATGAATATAATATAATTCATTGAAAATTAATCCATTTTTATACTATTATTAACGTGTTAATCTTTCTATTAAATAAAATACAAAACCTAATTGTAACAATCAAAAACCATATTTTAATAATACTTTTTCAAATTGAATTTTGTTTACTTATCGTTAAAATTCCATTTTCGTATTAAATATTTCGTTACTAACATTTTTATTACTTTTTAATTTTTTTAATTTTTTTAACAAAATTTTAAATTTTTAAAATGTTTATTTTTTTGATTTTTATCATGTAAATATACTTCCCTGTAATAAAATTACAAAGGCTTGGAAAAATAAAATTATTTACAAATGATACGAGGCACATATGTTAGCTTAAGAAAACACAAGCTTTAAAAATGAAAAGACATGTAAAATCAGCTTAAGAGAGAAATATATTGTTCCATGTATAAGTACCCATTCTTTCAACATCTCATTTGAAAGATTTAAACCCATAAAATCAAAGTATACGTATTATATTTTTAATAGGATTAAAGTTAGATGATCAAAACAATCCCACAATTTATTCAAAGTATCGTATGCCTCGTTTAACGTGACGCAAAATTTAAATTTTATAAATGTTTTATACGCGTGCGTGTCTATTTGAGTATGCAAGTATTTATGCATATATGTACTTATAAGAAGGTATAATTTAAAATATTATTCTTTAAAAAAGAGAAAAGCTTGATAAAAAAAATATAACTTATTCACTAAGAGTAAATAATAAGTTATACCTTATATTTTCGTATAAACATTATAGTTGGTACAACTAACTATCCAGATGTAAATTCTTTTAAAATCTTTTTTCAGAGAGTTAACTTAACAGGTGTTCATTCGAAACTAGAAAAAAGCTTAAATTCTTTACGTTTATAGCCTATACTATATTACAACTTCGACATTTATGTGAAACTCGAATCATCGTTTCCGTTTTCAGTATTTCAATTTTCTAGCTTAATCTTCTTCGATTTCAATGATGATTTTTAACATAAATCGTTTAATTTAGAGAATATTTACAGATCAACGTTCCATACAACTTTAATATTTTAGAGAAAACATTAATACGTAGATATAAATGTAATTAAAATTACTTGACTCGTTTATGCCTCGATCGATATCAAAATTTGGTTTAACGACTAATTTGAAAGAATTATTTAGAATAGCTATCGGTTATATTTAAACAACAAAAGAACATATCTCAACATTAATAAGATAGGTGCAGCAATTTTCGACATACTTGGTATACTTAAGATAATAAATAGTGAAATTCTTAATTATTTCAAACTTAAACAATGACACAATGATGATCATCCCCAAATCGTCGATCCTTTGTCCAAAGACTCGTATCGCATACCTAAGAATATAAAATTGCCCTTGTACGCGATCTCGTTCGTCAATCCACATGGAGAACTGCTGTTACACGGATCAACAACGACGAGTGATTAAAGTAAGGGAGTCGTGAGAAAGTAGCTGACGTGGGACAAACGATCGGTAGATGGTGAGCAGAAACACGTCTTACGAGCACGTTTTATTTGTTCGTGGACAAGCATAAACTATCGACGCATGAATATATCTAAGATCGTCGAAAACATTGGAAACCATTCGAAACATAGCCAGAAAATTTAATGTACATCGATATACACATCGCTCAAATTTATATATGCGCGTGTGTGTGTAAAGCGTGAAAGTTTTTTTGGAGTAGTATTACAATTTTAAAAATAGTCTACAATTTATAATCACATATTTTCTTATTTTATTAAAATATTGGGATACATCTAAATAACTTAAAAAATCGTAACTTTTTCGATAAAATTTAGAGATACGCATCGAGTGGTGGATATTTCAACGATTCTTCGTAATTTGTCAAGATTGTCAAGATTATGTGGAAAACGTATGAGAATATTTTTATTTTATACAGAACAGACTTTTTTACATTTTAATTTAAAAGTTAAGAAAATTAATGGTGGAAAAACTTTCAATATATAATTAATAGTTCACCACATTGAATCATAAATCATATTCGTTTGATAATTTTTTAACAAAACTGTTTAAGAAAAATCTTTTCGCGATATAAATGTCATTAAAAAATGAATACTTTGCACAAGCTAATTATATAATATACGCGATTGCATTCATTGTAAAAAAGAATTTGAAAAGGTTTATGTATTTACGATATAATATTACATTAGAGTTTAAATACAGAAAGCGTAACTAACTGAAAAATCAGGTTGACTTACAAATGCACGCGGAACACTTTACATTATATTATTATAAATGAGTTATGCAGGAATTATACGTGACCTTGGAATATCTAATTGAGCGCGAACTTGATTTCTCACATTTTATTTACATTCTATTAACGCTTAATTCCATTTAAATTACGTTACTGAAAAAAATAAAAACATAATAGATAAACCGATATTTTCAAATTTGGTAGATTTATATATTAAAAATACAATTTTTATTCTGATATTTATCGGGTTCAAATCTTGTGATTTTCTCCACAAATAAGTTCAAGTAAATTTAATAAAATATTTAAAATCTAGTTGAAATATTATAAAGCGTATAAAAAAAAATATATTCAACAAAACTAAGATTTTTTTATTTTTTACCACCTACAGAAGTTATATATTAAAAATTTCGTAGAAAAATATTATAGAAAAACTTTTATTTAAATTTTAAACATTTTTTTAGAATAACATTTTTTTTAAGATAGTCACTATAATAATTTAAGTTAGTTTATTATTACTGACTTACATTCTTATAAAACGATTTTTATGAATATATTGATTCAATATTTCCCATTATATTAATTAATACATTTATACAAATTTTACTGATTTACATAATAATACGATTGTTAACATTATCTATTGTTAGCAATCAAAACAGACACAATTTCCAAAAAAAATACATTTTTTAATCGATGATAAAAAATACCCTTGGATAATCCAAAAAATATAATTATAAACTTATAGTGATGTTTCAAAGGAGATATAAAAATTGAATAATTTCAGTAGGTTATTATTAAAAATTTTAAATAGTTTCTTTAAAATATTTAAAAACTCTTAGTATTATTAATTTTCTTTATTTATTAATCTGAAGTATAGAATTAAAATAATTTAAATTAATGTTTTAGTAATACAAATATTCATAAAATTCTTGTATTCTATTCCAATATTGAAATATTATTTACCCTAAATATATTCGTTCAAATAAACTAACTGATTCATATGACTAATAATTCGTAAAGTTTTAAATGTACAGTAAAATATTTTTGTTATTATTACATTAGTAGTTTTTTAACGTAATACGTCGGTTAACAGTCATGAATATGCCATTTATTTTTAATTAACATTAGAAAAATTGAGTATCTTTTATAGAATCAGCGGTATTTCAAATTAGTCACGCATAGTTTTCGAACTCTCCAACTTTTTATTCTCTATAAATAAGGAATGCTATTATCTTATTTATGAAACTATCCACAACGATAAGAGTTATGAGATTTCATTCATAATTATTCCTAAGTTGAAGTAATATATATAATTTACATGAATACAATTTATGAATAATTTATTATCATTTTTTGTAATTAAATACTTACATTGCTTATTTATTGTAATGTTTATTAATTTATTAAAATAATATATTGAATAAATATATTATCGAATAAAATAGCATATTAAATATTTTAAAATTACAATCACATATTTGTCAACTGGAATTATTAAAAAAACTCATAGAGTTAATAATAATAAGAAATACACTTTACATTTGAAAATTCAATTCGATACTAATATTCTATTACAGATTTTAAATAAATAATCTGTACTTTAAATTTAATAATTAATTGTGTTTTTTATCAAATGAAAAAAGATAATGTCAAAAGATGTTCAAGGTTAAAATTTTATTATTGCGTCATAGTTTCAACGTTTCATCATTAAAATAATGATCGTATCGTATTAAACTTCGTTTATTTGAATGAACAACGATTTGTGACGATACGATACTCTTTTCTATTAAAATATAAAATGAAAAACATTCTATTTTTTTAATTATAGACTTCTTCAAAGTTCTTCAAGATTATTATTATGTAAATTTTAAATTATTATTTTTACAAGTCATGAAACAGGAGATACGATGAATAGAAATAAAATTATCGGTCAATTGTACTCAGCCAGTATTAAAATTTTAATTTCATTGATCGAACGAATCAAATTAAAACAGTATACCGAAACTAAAGATATTTTATTTTCTATACGAGTAATTATGTAATTTAAAATTTGAATAAATTAATTTCCTTTTAGAAAATGCGGCTAAAGTAAAAAACAAACGTTTGATCGCTTGCGTAACAAACCCAATTAAAAACATGAGTACTATATTAAAATATAATAGATAATCCATAAAATAAAAAAGTTCAACAAATCACTCATGGAATATTAAATTTTATACGGCGGATCAAGACACAATAATCGCCAGTTCGAGAGACGTGTATCATATTATAATATTCAAATCGTACTTACAGACATACACGAGACGCTCCTTTCTTACCTATGTTTCGAGGCCAGCTAGAATCATTTTTTCCACTCTTATTCTATAAACCCCAACACCCAGTGTCATACGTATGTATATCACTTTTTTAAGCGAATGAAATTTTGCATGGAAACAGTATTCCACTGAATATTTTTTTATTTTTGTTATCATAATATTTATCGATTATTATGTACAAATATAGTTTTGGTATTTTTTATTTTAATATTTTTTTCTCGTTCTCGTATTATTACAGTAATATTTATTAAAGTAAAATTTCGAAATCAAATTTATAGATTCCTTTTGCAGTATGAATGTTTTTTTAATATTAATCACGTTGCAATCCTCTGGACTGTAATAATTATAATGAAGAGTCATACAGAAAATTTTTTTATATACTTCGTTTCAAATAAAAAAATTGAAGTAATTTTTTGTAAGATAAATTACATAGAAAACCTGCAAATTAAAATTGAAATCGTTATCTATAACTATAGTTGTATTAAAATCTTTTGGGTCAAATTCAAATCTTAAAAAAATTCATTTAAATATAAAAGTCATATGTATTTTCCATAAATAGCGAACGTCATTGCAAATTTAAGCATTTCAAGGTAAAACATTTCTTTAGGAATTTAAAAATAATTTTAATTTAAGAAATTAATCTGTAAACTAACTTTTGACCCATTGCGATCGACACTTATCGGGACAAAAATATTATTCTTGATTAATTCAAGATGAATAAATAAGCAAAATCAAAAATAAAATTCATTTTAAAGATCATTTTACTTGCAAAGATATTTATACGCAAATATTTTCTAATAGAATACAAAAGGGAGTAACAATCGACTCTCTCGAAAGAATGAAAATTATCGGTTAGTCGGTCGAAAAATAATAATGAAAAATTAACTGCACCTTTTAACCCGCCTCTTAAATCATCAAAAATATGAAATTAACATAAAACAGCAAAATAAAATGTTTCGAATTATTCGATATTATATCCGCCTCTATTTCTCTTGGTATTTTAATGCACATAGGTGATATATACGTATGCGGATACCAGACTCTTCTTTTTTAATGACGCACCCCGATCATTCGCCCCTGAATAATTCAAGCAAACGAAGCAGTTGCGAGCATTTGCCATGACGTTTTAGGTGTGGCAAGCGCATGCGGTTACGCAAGATGCAACGAAGATGCATCTAACACTCCGAACGTGACGCTTTGGCATTAATCATCGACGCCAACTACGGCTGTAACGTCTGTACCGTATTAATTACAACCCGAGCGCTTTGCGTTCAAAATATCGCGTCGATTCTTTAAAGCTGGACTGACTTTTTAAATCGTTTGTACGAAGTCTTTGAAACGACGAAGGAGTTATTTTAATCGAACAAAGGCGAAGAAATTGCGAGGGCCGCTTATATCTTAAATCCTGTACCTCGATTCACTCGAACTTTATATGTTATAGAAATTTTACAAAAGTTTTTTTCTATATTTCAGACTATAATAGTCGATACCGAAAAGTTTTTATATAATTTATTATATAATTAATTTATATTATTTTCAATTCGTTACACGTTAAATATTGTATAAATTACTAACACATTTTTTATCAATAAAGTAATTAGCGATTAAAGTGTATAAATAATAATTAAATATTGAAATTAATTTAGTTACGTTATCGTAAAGATTTTAAAACAAAATGGACATTTAGAAAAAACGTAGAAAAAAATTACGCTAAACGATTAATTTTCAATATTATTTTATTTTTTAAACAATTAAATTTTCTTATTATATTTTCTAAAAACTATATATATAAATTATTTATGCATAATAAAATTTTTAAACTTGATAATATTTGTGTATAGAAATAAATGCCTTAAGTTTTGTAATACTTGCAAAAGTGTTGTCTGAAAGGTGGTGTTATTTACCAAACGATTCATGGTATTTAAGATTCAACACAATGATAAACATAAAAAAGTTATAAACTCTTTTGTGAAATCGCAAAACTCAGTAGTGAAAATTTTCATTTCTTTTGTTAAAATGACGATATTTTGACACAAGTAATATAATATTAAACTATAAAAATATAATTTTTAGAATTAAGATCCGTGACCCAATGTATGTTTTATAGATTAATTTTTATAAACTTTTTAAAATGAAATATAAATTAGTAAACCACTCTCGGTAGATAATAAGCTATACTCTCATTAGAGAATGCAATTACATCCTATCGAGTAGCCACTCTTCTCTCGAAACTCGTTAAAAAATTCGTCTGGTTTCTACCGAAATACATTACAAACGTCCATATCGATATAAATCAAATTAAAGTGAATAACGCAATTAGTATCGATCAGTGATCTTTAAAAAGATCAGTCATCTTGGAAGCCTAGCAATCACACACGCACACACACACGCAATAATACGCACACATATAGGCGTATAACAGTTAATCCTTAAGCAATTATAATCGTGTAGAGAAACGACTTTTCCGGTCAACGCGCTTATGCATATCAGCACAGATCCATATCATGACATTGGCGTAATCATACTTTGCCCATCCTTTCATGAATTTTTTAGGCTTAATTATGAATGGGAGTGTCGTATAGTTTTTTACCTGACAGAAATTATTGTTTCATTTTGATTTACCGATAAATATTGAAAGATGACAGGTAAAGTTATATATATGTAAAGTGAATCATAATTTCCTTATTGATTTAATAGCGGGGCAATTAATTATTAACATGTAGCATATTTATTGAGTATAAAGAGTCTACAAGCATGAATCGTAGCTTTAAACTGTGATTATTTTTCATGAAACTCTTCTGATAAAGGAGAATGAATATTGTTTTGTCTACTTATAAAGAGATCCGATTGTTATTAAAAAGTTTTTATCGATGAAATGTTGTAATAATTAGTGTGATTAAATCAACAGTTCTTTTTTATCCGAGCTATAAAAAGGAATATTTATTAAAAGTATTAAAGTTAAACCATAGAATTATTGCATCAACTTATTTTTACTAAATTATTTTAATAAAAATTAAAAATTTTAAAGATACAAATAACTCAGATATAAAGAATAATACAATTTCTCTCTGATACATATAATAACTTTTGAAATATCCGAATGGTTCGCGATAACAATTGAAAAAACTATAAACCTTAGTATTTGTTGAAAATACTTTTGCCGAACAATGAAAATACTAAAAGAAACACGCGCACACGCACACACGCACGCACGCACGCACGCACGCACGCACGCACGCACGCGCATGCACATTAGATATTATTTTTTAACTGTTCAAGTACAATATTTAATAAATATTTCTATTGTGATCAAATATAATATGTAGTTGTATAAAATTTATATTCTACATGAATTTTTATCTTACAATATATAATTTAATTATTCACTACATTATACAAATTTTATAATAAATCTTTTAATTTTAACTCTAATATTTATTTGAATATAGTAATTAGCTGATAAGAAATTTTTTAGTAATAAATAAAATATTGGATATTTACGATAAAATTTTAATTTTAGTTTTTTCTGAAGTAAATATTATATATATTTTATTATTTTTTGTAATTATTATATACTATATTGTGTAATAAATCTATAATTAATATAAAATGTTAACTGAATTTTATAAACTATCAATGTTATGAAATATATTTTCTAAACATTCTTACATTGTACACGAATATTTAAATGTTCGTTTGTATAAATAAAAAAATTAGAGATAATAATTTATTTTAAGAAAACCTAGAGTGAGTAATAAAACATTTAAACAAATTTCAAGGAAAATAAAATATACATTTATCTATGTTAGTTCAAAAAATCAATCACGAGTTATTTGTGCAAATATAAAAAAGAATGACTTCATAGTTTTCCGAAAATGTTACATTAATCAAAGGACTGCGTAGGGAACACACAAAAAAGCATAACAAAACAAACATTTGGTTGAAATTACATTCGATGAGTTTTTTAAAAAATTAATTCACAACTAACTTTTACATTTAGAAACGTTTATTTATAAATAATAAAAATTAAACGTAACTATTTACTTTTAATGAAAACAGAATTATAAAAACAAACTTATAAAAAGCTAAATTTTTACAATGAAATCGGATTTAAAAAAAAAAAGAAAAAAAGAACAATTGTCTTACGTAAACTTTGAATAAATGCGTAAAATTTCCAGTAATCTATTATTAAACATGAAATAACAACCGTTATAGAAATAATAAACTCGATAAAAAAATAAAACTATTTAGTCTATATTTGAATTTACAATATTTTCAAATTTAAATTCAAATATATTTATATCGATATTACTGGTTTCTAAAATCATGAATAATTCGATACTAATAAAGTTTAGAAAATCAACCGATTAAATAATATTGGTCATTATAATGTATGACATTCACTTGACGTTATATAAATATAAAAAGGCAAAGGCGCGTTGGTAATAAGAATGTAAGTGCATTTATAACAATCGGAATATAACGAGTAAAAGAATCCGAGCAAGCCATATTTGTCCGAAGAAAAGCATTTCGTTGCCTTTTAAGGCAACTTCTCATTGCATACAGTTGCAAATATTTATTTCCGTGACTTCACCCTTGAATTTTGCGGAAATAGGAATCGACCACTGATAAAGGTCGAACTGGTTTATTAATAGAATTCTACATGATTTTTATTTTTATAAGTAAAGAATTATTATTTATTTTTTGTTCCTACGTAACGATAGATTGCAACTTTACCAGCTATGGATCGGACTACGTTGCCAAATATAGAGATCGTTAGTCATTGATAGTCGGTTAAGTAGAGATCGAAGCTGATTTCTACTTTATCTGGAAGTTAACTTCCAATATCATTTTTGTTACTTAAGGGGGCGTTATTATACTTTTTCCAACAATTTAAACTTATTTAATAATTCCATTCCATAGACATTGTTCAATATCGAATTTTATTAAATGTTACATTGTTTAATTTTTAATTTATATTATAGTTTTATTTTATGAAATTATTTCATAAATTAAAAAGAAAAAAAAGAAGAAAAAATTTTATTAAGTTTTTATGAAACAGAATAATATCAGAAATTAATAACTTTTATTTTTAAACAATATACGAGTAGCTTTGGTATAAAAAGATCTATGATTCATGAGTACTTATTTCAGAATGTTATCGCGACTGTTAAATTTTCTTAATATTAATTATTTTATCTATTAATAGTTACGTTTTTAAAAGTTTTCGTTTAATTTATTGAAAATATTTATCTTTTTGGTAGAATTTAATAATTATTTATCCAAATCATTACATAAATTTAATATAATAGGTTAAAATTCTATATGAATATTCTATTAAAATTTTCGTTTAAAAATTACATTTCAACCTTTTTTATACATAAACATATTGATAATAATTTAGATAACCATTCGAAGTTTAGATTTAGAAAAAAGAATTATTAATACAATTTAAGTAATCGATCTTCGCGATATTACAAAGCTTCTAGATGTTTATATTTTGTAATCATGGTATTGTTATACATACAGAATAATAAGATAGGTATATAACAAACATTTTATATATGTAAAACAATATTTAATTGTAAATTTAATAGACGCAGATCCATTTAATGTTAATGTTATATGAAACTAAAAGACTTTTAAAAGAAAAGTATTTTATTTTATTTTTCAAGTTTTTCGATTTTCTTAAAAGTAATAACAATTTTTCCAATAATCATAGCATTCTAGTATTTAAAAATTATCCTTTAACTCAAATATATGATTATAAAATAATTATTACTCCAAAAGAAAATTGATTTATTTTCAGGAACAACTACAGCGAATTATAGAAATTATAAAATAATTAGATATTGTAGAAATTAAAAAATTAAAATAAAAATTACCGTAGTTAAAAAATACTGAGAAAATGATCAAAACTAAGTAAAAAATCAGTATTTAACCTAGTAGCGAGGGTCAAAATCAATAATGAATATTTTCCTTTTAAATTGTGTTTAATATATTCCGTCGAGAAGGAAAAAAGCAACATAAGTTTAAATTTGCGGTGTGTCTGCGAACTGGACACTGCGTGATTAAATATAATGATTATACTTAAACTTACGTAAACTATAAAGTAATTTACTCTTTACTTTAATAATCAACGATCGTATCAAGAACAAAGTAAATATTCCGACTCTTTGTACGGTAATACTTGGAGGAGAAAGAAACCCGTGACTCAGTTTCGCTTTATTACGAGTTCTTTCATTGGAACAGTCACGAGCACAGCCGATAACTTCCATTGCGTAAATCAAAGCACTTGCTCGACTATGACAAATTATCCGCTATTTGGTTCGAAAAGAAAGCGACTTTCGCAGTGTCTACAAAAGCAGAGGCGATTTCGGCCCGAATGAGAACCTCTTGCTGGTTGGCGACCCTCTCAACCCGTTTTTTACGCCCCGATGTATACACAGCATTTTCCTATAGGCTCCCTTCGAGCTTTCTTTTAGTAAAACTAAACTTGCGAGCGAAATCGGTTGCCCTTTCCGTACGAACGCGGGCGATTAAAGGAAGGAATTGCGCTAGAGCTTAATGATTCATATCGACAAGTCGCGAACAGTATTTACGCGGGTTATCATTACGATTTCTTTTTACGTTTTGTTGACCTATCGTGCAACGTGCATTATGCCTGTTTCATCAAGGAGAGGACAATGCTAAAATTGTTTGTTCTTGGAGTTTAAACCAACAGGAAATCGTTAGCGATATAAAACGTTTTCTACAGAATGAAATTCATTGTTTTTAATAAGACTCGAAAACTAAGCCTACGAAGTATTAAAAATTATTCTATAACGTAAAATGAGTCATCTAGTTATCGTTTGCGGTACATTGTACGATTAAAGAAAGTAATTGATCCAATAAATACAAGGTTCATTTTTTTTGTTAGAGTTACACCGTTGGTAATCGTATAAAAAAGGAAAATAATTTATAAAACAATTGTTAATTAGTATGAGAACATTTTTTACTAATAGTTTATCTAAACGGATTAAAAAAATTGTTCGTATATTATACTTATGACGAATGAATTTTCTTCTGATTATAAATCGTAGCTCTGGCGCGATATGAAACAGGACTAAATAAAAAAATTTTTTTGGGTACGCATAAAACTTTTGCGTCGGTGTACAAAATAAATTATTTGACTTTATGTGCATGGTAGCAACTGATTATTTAAAACATTCATCTTGATAAATTTATGTTTTAAATCAAATTGTTTTATTTATTTACTCATTCAAATTCTCTTTTGCATATTTAAATGGAATAATTTATATTACACCGAATCACAAAATTATCGATATACATCTGTAAAATCGTTTAATAAGATCTACTCTATATATAATACTGTGAATTTTCGTTTAAGAATTTTAGTTAACTTTTTTTATTGTAAATGAATTCGTGATAAATAACCCAAATGATTTACTAGTGAACAATTGACTGCACTATAAAAAAAATTTACTTTGAGAAATTAGTTTCAATACTATTCTGTATACAATTAATGATTTAATAATTATCTTTTACGAAATCGGAATTTTGTTTTAAATGTTATCGATCACCCAAGACAATTTTTTTAATGAATGATATACATAAATCTATAATTTTATATAAAGTAGAATTATCAAATATTATTATTGATTAAAGTACATAGCTTTATAAAAATATGAGAAATTATTTGAAAAATATTTCAATTATAAAAGGTTGACATATCAAAAAATAAATATACGAAAACTCGAATAAAAACATATTCCTAATATAAAAATATACGATATCGTTGCGAAAAAAATGCTTATCGTTAAACACAAAGTAATTTTCATTCGTTTAAATTATTTTTAGGTGAATATTTTTGGGCTTCGTTCTTTCAAAATATTTTTATACTTGAAAATAAATTTTAATTATTTGCACGCGCAAGAAAATAATTTTAAACCTAATCTTCCTCCGTTTTTTTACGTTTCGCGCGTTATACTCGTACCAGTCCACCTCCTTCGAGCATCGTTTAATCCTCCGGTGGTTCAGTGACTCTCACCGCGAAAGCTCGTAGTTCTCATCCCTTTGAAAAATATAAAGAAAAATATATAGAAGCGCGTTAAAATGACTAGAGCTCGGTTTCATGAGTTGCGTGGGCACGAAACCTCTGCATCTATGGCTCGATCCGATCCACCCTACCCGAAGAACAGGATTACATCTCGCCTCTTCGAAGGTCTCCCTGTCGTCTTGTATGCGGACGAGACGAGAGAAGAGGAGAAGATAGAGGGAAATAGAGAGAGGGACACTTACCTGGAACAGAAAAAAAGATACGCCCTCGTTAGTCTCGTCCGAGGCCGGTATAAGAACTGCCTGCATTTATATTCGTGGATCGTAAAAAGTTTTTTTTCATCGGGCATCTTGTATTACGGCGAATTATTTATTCCCGTGCGAATTTCAACCGATAGTTTTTTTACGACGAGCAACTTAATTGCAGTTGATGATTTAAAAATTCGGCCCTCCTGTTCTTATTTTCATCGTTGATACACAGTATACTATTTCAATTTGTATGAAAGTACGCGATGACTTTATGGACTTATCGTTTTTACTGATTATTTTTTTTAATTTGCTTTCTTTGTTCGATCTTTGCGAAAGTAAAAACTCGATCGATCAACTTGAACTACCGAGAAATATTCTCTTTTAATAATAAAAATATTAATATCGAATTTGAAATGTTAAATTTGCTTCCATGCCTTTGAAAATGAGTACAATGTACCCGATAATATTTCACAACATCGAGTGTACTACATATTTTTAAATAGCTTCTAAATTAAAGTTTTGTGACAATTTTAAAAAAAGATTTAAAACATACACAAAATTCAAAGAATGATTCAATTTTTAATATAGAATTGGTTAGTAAGCGATAGAACATTTAGAAAAAAATTTTATCTAATAAATGGAAAAAGATCGACCGGATATATCTTATATAAATAATAAATATTTTTATGATTTTTTTTAATACACGGATGACGGATCGAATAAAGAAAAACGCGCAAATACAACAAGTAACATTATAAAATCATTAAAGGATAAGTTCAAGATAACGCAATTGCAAAGCTTATAAATCATTAATAAAACGAATTAATTTTCTAGTCTGGGTAATATTCAGATTAAGTGTAGGTCAATATGAATACTTGTTTTATATTTGATTTACACAATGCTACAATTCATATCGCTTACAAGCAACTATCGAATCACTATTTTACGAATCGCCTATTAAAAATATTTTAAATTTTGATGAACCAATATACGAATAAAAACTTAGTCTAAATTAATAGATGATGAATTGTGAAATCACTTATATACGATGATCGATCGGAACGATACGATTTTCTTCTTTTGAGCCTGAACGATCTAAAACACTTTTTTTATGATAAGTATCTTTCGAACGCTTCCATGGCTCAGCTAATTTTCATCCTGAAATAATGTTAACACTATTCAATCTACTTCAGTTTATGCTTTGAAATTATATCGCGAGCCACGAGCTTCTGTTATTATGTTGTTCTATACATCGATTTAAATTTATCTAAGAGTGAAAACGGAATTAAAAAATCATTCGAGAATACGAGGGACCGAAAAATGGTACAATATCAAAATAATTAATGAAATCTTTCACCTTAATCAAAATTATTTCTCTTTAGCAATATTCATAATTTATATATCAAAAATTTTGAACCTAATTTTAATTCTCCATATGATAAATTCTTTTAGCAACATCATTTTACGATAATACAAAATAATTTTTATTTTTATACATTTTATATAATTAAAATAATACATTATTTCATCATATTAAAATTAATTAGATATTTTACAAGATAGTTTAAATATTGTTAAAAAATAGATAAAATAAAAAATACCAAAGTATCTCAAACTTTATTATTTTACATTACCCTTTAAAGTAAATTTTCTATGAAACATTACAACTAAATCTTAATATATCCACGTAAAATAATAAACGAACAATTAAAATTAAAAAATATTCCAATATTTTGTTCGACAAAAATATCAAAGATCGCGATGGAAAAACGTTTCGTGACGATTAATCGTACGATCGTAATAGCTTACGAATATTCCGTAATACGCTAAGAAAGGAGGCGAGATGCGTAAGAACCTATGGAATAATTTATACGCAAGGGCATATACAACGTACGCTACGGCATTTCGTAAGATCGCGTTAAAATTTTTACCAAGAACGGAACTCGATTCAGAAAAGGAAAGATTAAGGAAATCACTGGCGAAGAGTAAACGAAATTCTCCGTTCTCGAAAAGTACTTTCGATAACTCGGATCCCAACTCTTAACTAAATATTCAATTGTATTCGGGCTTATTAATGAGTCAAAGACGGAGTCCCTGAACTTGGGTACAATGACGAGCTCCTACGAGGGATCTGATTTCCTCCGCGCTAAGACGACGTGGGAGGGAAGACAACCTTACGACTCTCGTACTTTCGAATAAAGAACAAACGTCCATGAAAGCGCTCAACGATAATTTATTTTACCATGTACGTAGTCATCTAAATAAAGCTATTTTGATTTATACGAGTCTTTAGAAAAATAATACGCTAGATAAACGGTAATTAGTAACTTAATCTTATCCGGATCAGCTAGATTCATTGCGTTCGATCGCAGGCGCCACTCGTTGCGGGGATTTACGTATGCCGGTCGCACCACCGTCCGATCCCGTAGTAAAAAAAACTCCTGGGTAATGCTTAGGACGCGCAAACGCGAGCAAAAAAGGAAGGCGAGAACGATGCGAAATAGTACAGGCAACGACCAAGGGCTCGAACGCGGGCTCGAACGCGGGCTCGAACGCGGGCTCGAACGCGGGCATTGATTTCCGACATCGAAATTGTCGAGGTCAGGTATCGAGGCGTTGAGCAATGAATGGAAAAGGAAAAAAAACTCGGAGGAGGAAAGAAGGAGCTCGAGGCGAGAGAGCAGTGGCGCAAAAAAGAGGAGCTCGAGCTGTTGTTGCGATGGTGCGAGTACCGGCCGCGTTACGCTGTCACATTTCGAGGCTGGCGATATTATCGTTCGGAACGAATGTACGGCACATGCGATCGCGCGATTAGAGTCGACCCACCGGTTCTACCCTTGCGCGGATAACAAAAGCAACTTAAAGGGTTAAGGTTGTGCGCGAGATACTCGATGTTGTAGAGCTTTGTACGCGCTGCCGACGAGTGCAACTAAAGTTTCCTTTTTTCAATATTGAGATCTGGTTTGGATCGCGTAAGCGTGTAATAGAATAGAAAACGGTGCGGTTTGACTGACACCTTAAAAATTTATAATATAGCTGTTCAACTTTTCTTTACCTTTGAAATACAATTTTTACGATCCGAGGGTACAATTAATTTCCTGTACAACTTAATAACGTACGTAATATAGAGGCTAAACTTATTGTATTTCTCGCGGTGAACGTCGATCGAGAGCCGATAATACGACGGTTCAAAATAATATATTAAAAATAAATCAAATGTAAATTCAGTTTAAATTGATTTTACTGCATTGTTTTGTCGCGTAAAGTTAGCGTTAAAGAAAACAAATGCTTCGTGGATGACTCCATTTTTATAAAAAATTGTATATTCGTTACGCGTAATTTACTTTTTGTTATTTTTATATATTTATCGTTGGTATTTCTTTATTGAATCGTTGCAAAGTTTATTTTAAGAAGAAATTAAAATTAATATTTCATTCTCGATGCTCTAAACATAAATATTGTTTTAAAAGAACTACTTCCGCTGAATGTTTAAAAAAATTGATCGAATTTAATCTGTCTGCACATAAAGTATAAGCATCTAAACTTTAAAGTAAAGTTAACGTTTCTATTATTCTAGCTTTTTAAATTACTATATTTCGTTATATTTGAAATAAAGTTTCTATCGTAAATTATTTAAATCGTTTTGAATTTTATATACAAACTTGGATATTAAAAACTTGTAAGAAATGCATATATTATAAAAATGCATATGTATCAAATATAAATAATTAAGAAATATTTTTTAATTTTTTTGACTAGAATGAATAATAAATGTATTTTAAATTGAATTTCATTTTGCCGTATTAAAGAAGCCAAAAGATGATAGGGTAACACAAATGAATAAAAGAGTAAGTAACTATATTATCGTTTTACAAAGAAGAATTTTTATTCGTAACTTGAAAATGTTAAATTACAAAATTTAATTATAATATAAAAATGATTTCCAATACTTTAAAATAAATCTATCGATATAAAATTGAATATAAAATTGATTCGATAAAGATAAAGGTAACTTACGATTCCTTTATTATAAATTGATAAATACAGAAGACATGAAACTTTTTTTTAATAAATAATTATGATATTTTCTTCTTAACTTTGAAACAATTTTTTCATTAGTACTGTATTTTGATATTCGAATTTATACAAAAGCAAAATACAAATAATTATTGATTTATGATAATTCTAATGTAATACGACATCACTAATTGAATTAAAAAAATTTTTATAGATAAATTAACAGAAATCATAATTTTAGAATTTATTTTTCAAACTTTTTTTCAAGAAATTATTTACGTATGCGTACGAGCAATGCATAAATTTAATAAGATTATAAAGTTTGTTTATATTTATAAAACGATTATAAAGATGAGAATATTATAAAAAATAGTAAAACAAAAGAAGAGACAAAAACAGAAAATAGTTCAGCAAAAAAGGAATAGAGCAAAAAGTCCGGAACGTCACGCGAACTCGACTCGTCACGCTCGAAGCGCGTTTTAAAATTCACCCCTATCTTCGCTTGCGATCCAGGGCTCGTATAAGTGTACGTCGCTAGACTGCCCTAAGGGAGAACCGTTCTAATAGCACGGAACTCAAGGTAGAAGGCAATTACTAGTACCAGTACAGCAGATGGAAAAGTCACATTTACGCGAGCTCTGTTCGTAGTCTTATGATTTTTCGAATTATCGCGGTCTTTTTAAATTTGTTGTATAATAAGCGATATTAAAATTTAACGATGCTTATTATTTACCGTTATCGGAATAATGTTATCTAATTCCAAATACGATACGATATCGTACGTAACATATCGTCAATCGTCTCGACTTTGGTCGTATCTTTTAGCGAACCTGTCGATTTGAATTCACCTTGTGGAACGCGGAGACACGGAGGAATCATTTCGTATCGATCGGTCAAAATATAGATAGATTTTGCATCTGCGAAATTACGACCTATAAAAATTATTCCTCCACAATCGCAGTTACCAATTTGTACATATGTACGCTTGCAATTAGTGTATCGAAACTAGGTCGACTTATCATCCAATTCTACCACGCTTCATTACTTAAGACCGCATATCGAATTACCGCTGATATTCTAATTTTTATATCGGGTTAGAACCGTAGACAGAGCTTGAACTCGTGTTCTATTACAGCCAGAAGACGATACGCTCAAACCTATGCTTTTATTTAACGAATTTAATCGGCAATGTAAAACAAAAGCTAAGTTCGCATTAGATTAATTACTCGAGATGAATCGTTATAAACGTACGAGGAAAATAGAGTAGATACAGATATCTTTCGACGTACGCTCATTTTAAACATAATAATTTTTCGGAGCGTGCGCCTGGACGTATAGTTCAGGCAGGAGAACATCCGTCTCTGTATTCAATTTGCGCAACAAATTGATAGTTTGGCCATTTAATGACCTTGTGTCGTCCGCGCGTTTGTTTTGAAAATCGCATGTGTCGTGGACCAATAACAACGTACCGATTCGCTGAACACGTGCGTATTCGGTCGCTGGAACAGAAATCATTCGGTCGTTACGGAAATAAAGTGCTTATAGACTTTATCGAGATCGTCATTTCTGCATCTCTTTGGCTTTTTTTGCTTACGAGTACGATGTACTTGCGTTATTGCCTCTTCCGAACAACGGCCTTTGTATGTCTTGTTTTTTGACATCGTTATTACGAATGACTACTGATCTTTGCATTTTATTATGTTTACAACCAAAGAGGAAACCAAACGATCGGAATCTATCTTAAGTTCGTACTTTTTCAATTTTAATATTTTTTCTTTTTTTCTTGCCGATATCGGAACGATAACGTAACAATCGGTTGTTAGAATGGTATTTTGATCTCAAAAACATCTGTATGATTATAATGCTGTTGCTTCGGATAGATAAAATAACCAATAAAAAAATAATAAATTTTAACCGAGTATTTTCTAATTTATATCAGAAAATAGTGCTTCATATATCTTTTTCATTGTTTTTGTATCTTCAATATCCACGTTTATTTTATTTGCGTTAGAATTTCAGCGATATGTATTATATTTTATGTGAAATAAATAAATACTTATGTGAAACGAGCACGTTCTCACCGATTACATAAAATTGTGTAAAATAATATAAATAATATTTATTTACAATATTTGAGATTATTTTTTTAAACTAGACGATCGATATAGAACGTATCAATTTTTTTATAATATAGTTTTCGGTAGAGGGTTTAAATTTTCGTACACAAATACGACCAAAATATCGATCGATTTAGAAAAGAATAAAAAAAATTTTGCAAATTGTTGTTTGCCCTATTAGTTATTATCTGACATGTCATCGTAGTCTCCGAATGTAATGTAATTTTTATTGCACTAGTTAAGCACTTTTTGTATATATCGAATTCCAATAAGTATTTTCAAAATAACTATGTATAAAATATTGCGAACAACATTGTCGCACGTGTATATTAATTTTCACACAATTATGTGCATTCGGTTTTTAGACTTTAATCAATGTTTAAAATCAATTGAAATTAAAATTTGTTAGAACCTGAGTTATCCGTTAGTCTTAAAAATCTATAACTATGCTATATAAAAAATATGATAATATAAAATTCAAAAAAGTAATTTAAAAAGTTCCACGGTTAAAAATCCTGTAAAACCGTATATCGTACAAAGTTATCGTAATTTCCTCGATGGCAAAATGCGTCTTTTACTTCCTTTCACTTTTTTTTTAAATAACTGTTTACAATATTTATATTTACAATAAACGTATCGAGTAAAATATTGCAAGTTTTTTGCGAAAAACATTCCAAAAGTATGTAAATCAAATACTTTGATACATTCGATATATTTAGATTCGAAACGATAAAGTAATATCGTCGTTATCAGTGTTTGAGCAATACATCGATGAATTAAAATTGAACGCTATCTAAGGTATATCGCGAATCATGCCTTTCAAAATACGTATCATTGGTAAAAAGAACCCGTGTAAATAAGTATCGGAATCACCTTCTAACGTTTGCGCGAAAAGCAATTCAGTAGTCACTTGGTATGCGCTTGCGGGCAGCGACAAATTGTACGAGCGAGATATAAGTTGTTGTTTTACTTTCTCCGTGGCAAGGCGGTTGCAACTCACGCTAATTCACGTAAATTCGTTCCATTCCACTTCGCGCGTCGCACTCTTAATCCGAGGAAGCGGAAACTCGGTTGGGGTTTGCTGAGAGATGGGACACGAGCCGAGTAAACTACGTTTCAGGCTGCAATTGTAATGCGATGCGCTCGATATGTTTTGTAAAACAAAAATCTGTCTTCTTCGAAAATATGTAGATTACTGGGTGATGTTGCGGGGATTGGGAAAAACTTGGCTGTATATTTTATTTTTAATTGTAACGATTCCTTATTTTAAAGAAATTTTTAAAGAAATTTTTAAAGAAATTTTTCTTAATTTAAATTCTTAATTACAACGATGAACTAGGTGTAAATTTTAATTAATATTAATTTTGAAATATGCGTGAAATGATACATTAAAACATATAGAGAATTAGTCGTTTCTATGCATCGTTCCTTTTATTTAAGTAAAATTAAGAAAAGATACTTTTCGTAATAAAGCTCATCATACTAATAAAGAAATACAATGTTGTTAATATCGCTATAATTAATTTTGAATGAAAATTGGATTATTATACGCGAAGTTTATCTTCTTCGAGAAATTCATCGCGGAGAAGAAATCCAAATGTCGATGTAAATTATTTAAAAACTTCATAACATAAAGAATTTCAGCGATACGAGTATCAAATTTCATGAGTTCACGACATTGTTTTAACGGCTTATCAAGTCCAACTCCATAATTTTATTCTACACGACGATAAGGAAAATTTACGCGAACCGTCCAGGTTCTTCAAATAAAGATCTTCTCGTAAAGAAGGTCCGAGCAAGGTTATCATTCCGTTGAAGTACGGAATTTACTACGTCCCATGACTCACATGTCTTCTTTAATGACACTTTCTGTGTGCGTAGCTAATGAAACCTTGTTGAAAATTCAATAGCCACTATTCTGTATACTATGTCAACATTCCTAGAACCAATTTACGAATTTCTATTATTTTTTAGCTTCTACATTTTTATTTCTACATTTACGTAATTTCAAATATATTTAATTTAGACAATTGATTATTATTTTCGAATTTATAGCTTTATATTTATATATACTGTATAATCTATACTATGTATACAAGTTATAGATGAGGATAAAATAAAAAATTACAATACTAAATTTAACTTAAAAGATTTCCAAGTATTTCTGGATGATTACAATCGTTCGAACACTTAGAAATTTATTTTTAAAAAATACGCACGTGAAATATTTAAAAGACGTGCTGCACAGTATTTTAAATATTCGATATCTCATTACGTAAATTTTATTTCTACTTAAGATATGCGTTATACACGAAATTGATAGTTGATTATTCTAGATAAAATTCCAGTCCAACTTTTAACAAAATTTTAAGTAAATATTTTACGACCTATTTCTAAATTTAAATTTAATATAGAACAAATCAAGTGCTATTACAAAATTTATATAATGATATTATTTATTATATTTTAATATATTTTTAATTAAATGTAAATTAAATAAATTAAAATAATCAAAATCTTAATAATATTTTTTAAAAAATTATATTTCCATCTTATTTTAAATGAATTCAATTGTTAATAAAATATTGTTAATAAAATATTATATTTTATTTTATATTCGATTTAACAAATCTCAGCAAATATACAATTAATTAGACTTTAAGAACACATAAATAAGATAGAATCCTTTTTTTAAGATATATGTGCAGAAAATCAAATATAAATTATTATATTTCATTATTATATGTTAAAAACTTTTTAATATACATTCCAATATTTAACTATTAAATTAACTATAATATGCTCAATAAACAAGACATTGAATTTCAAAACTTTTTATAAACTTTTTTCTTATATTACTTATTAATATTTACAGTTTATTTTATTTTTATTGGTAATTATTTACATAGATTGATTTCTCATTAAAAATCTTGAACAGGTAAGATGAAATCTCAATCACAATGAACTATTAATGTCTTTTAAATTTAAATGATAAGAAAGCGAAGAGATAACAAACAAACGCTATCAATACAAAAACTTAAGACTAAAAGAAAGTGGTTAAAATTATAGATCTAATTAAAAGGAAAAATAATTCGTAATAAATAACTGTATTATCAAAATTACATACAAAGAAAGTATATTTTATCTGTATAAAACAAGTTTTCATCGATAAAATTTATATCCATATTTGATATATATATATAATACATTACTCCCGATCGGATGCAGCTTTATTGAGAGAAATAAAATGAAAATATAAATTATTAAATATTTATTAATTAAATACTTTAGAAAATAATTTTATAACCTCAATAAGTATTTTTTAAATAAAAGCTCAAGAAAATTATATAAAAAATTTCATAAATACACAATTATCTAAATTAGTTTTATAAATTGTATGTATAAAAACTTTTAAGTACAAAAATTGTCTCTTCTACTAAAATTGAATTTTAATTATATTTATTTAGAACAATTTAAATAACAAAATTAACTTTCTTTAATTATATAAAATCCGTACAGAATCTTAATCAGCTTAACTCACCCTACGTTTTACATTTTTCCAAGACAATAATGAAGGTATGAAAGTGTGACTTACCTAAAACAAAAACAAAAACAAAATTATTAATAAACACATTTGTATATTAAATTAGTAAAATATATCTTTAAAAAAATTTATTATAAAATCAATTTTAACTTTTACTGTACTTATTACGTAATTGCATTTTTCTATGTTTACCCTGGATTTTATATTGGTAAAATAAACCGAAGTAGAAAAATGTAAGAGTGAGAGAGAGACAGAGGGCGTCGCAAGTTCATCGATTGGCCGGTTGGCCTACACCACGCCCAATTTCTACAACCAGTTTTGCAAAATACGATGCCAATATTAGCAATCGCATTAGCCTATATAAACATTTATTAAAACACGAATCGATCCTTAAGGCACGCGTCTTCCAGTGATTGGTTTGTCTTTATTATTAAAACAATTGCTCAAATCATTGCAAAATCACGTTTTATTAATTTTAATATAGCTACTGTAGTGTTCATTAATTATGAATCATCTTGAATAAATGAGTTAACTTTTATAATTAATATAAGTCAATCAGTTATATTATTACATCAAATTAGTTGCAAATTAATTGAAATATGAAATACGAGTAATAAAATATAAGTAAAACTGAGAAAGGTTTTCGTTAATAATTAAATGAAAGCTTAAAATTATAACTTTCATTTACTTTTTGCAAAAATAGTAATAAAATGCAAATATGGAATTTTTCAGAAATTAAAATATCAATAAATAATTCAAAATAATAATTATTATTTATTTAAATTATAAAATGATAAAATTTAATAGTTATTCGTTTCAGTTTGGCCTAAAATTTTATTTATAATTTTTATGCACTATTTGAAGTTTGTCGATATTTACGTGAGTGGATATATTTACCGAAGTTATATTTATAGTGATTACATAATGCATTTTAAGTAACCGAAGGTCCATAAAACGTTTTCAATGCATTTTCCACGGATATATATTTCTGACAGACTAAATTTATTATCTACATACCAATGAATTCTTGTCCACAAGTTTTTAACAGAACAATTGCACATAGTACATCTGCATATTTAAAGATAAGATTAGATTATTGATATACCATAAATTGAGACATTAGTAAAAAATAAATAAAATAACATATCGTAATTTTTTAAATGTACGTAAAATATTTCCATGATTCTAAATAAATATTTAAACAGAATGCACATAAAATAAACATATAATGTATATCTTGTAAACCAAATTAAAAACATCGATAATAATTTATTTGATATGTATTCATAGATACATAATATATATGAAAAAATCGAAAACTATTATAAAACTAAACTAAAAAGATAAATAAGTGATAATTTCTTTTTAAAATTAAGTACAGATATTGATTTTAAAATTACACGGAAAAAAGTACGTTAAGAATATACTATTATAAGATCTTATGGAAAGAAATTATATAAGACGAACGCGTGCATTGAGAAATATTCAATCGGATGCGTTTATACGACGTGGGCTGAAATTCATATGTATTTTTGTTCGCAATTGAATATATTATTACTTAAATATATTAAATTTAGAAATGAAAAATAAATTTAAATGTTCAAGTTTATAAATACTTTTTTTCCAATATTAGATTTTATTTTGAAGAGATTAAAATTATATTGTAGATATAAAGTAAAAAAGTTATGAACAATAAATTATGAAATTAATGCACAAATTATTTATCCATATGAAATTTTTAAATAATTAATTTTACGCATATAAGCATCATATAGCGTAAAAAAATTGATAAGTAGAACATTGATTGGTGCATTTGTTTAAAGATTAATTTTAAAATCCATTGTATTGGTAAAATAATCAAATTTAAATGACGTTAATAAATTTTTTTTATTTGCGATATAATTGCTGTATGTTTTCAATATTACACAGCGAATTCTGAATAATCCGCTTATTATTATTTAATTTAAAAGGTAGTGAAAATTTTCATACTTCTATATTGAATAACAATGTGAATAAGGTAATCTATAGGTACTTGAAAAATGATTGATATTAAATATTAAACCAAAATCAGAATAGTCATAAAAATAATTTATGTTTTTTTTAACTTCAATTATGATTAAATTCAAACCTCTTACATTATATTCCTTTAAAATCATAACTTAATAAAATGGCATAAATATTGGCGCTTATTGTAATGAATTTTCATTAGACTTAAAATAAATTTTCGGATCACGTCTTTCTATTTGATTTAAATGTAGAACGGAAATCTTATTCCGATAAAAATCTTATATACTCTTGATATACAATTTTGTTCGCAATGTCTTATTGTGACGCATAGTTCACCAATATCTCAACAATACATGTCTGCTCTAAAAAGTTTAAGTCGATAAACATTGATCTTGACAGTGCGTGGTTTGTTATAGGTCAGGGTATCACAAGCACCATGAAACTGATATTAACTCAACTATAAGAGATACGATTATTCTATGTTTGGATAGTACTAATACGGGAACATGGATACTTTCGCCTGACAATCGACTGGACCAAAATATCAGCGAGAATCATCGACGGTGATTTTATCGATTACATACTAAAATTTGTGTTTTTCAACTCTGTTGTATTATATATAAATTGAAATTAATTTTTATCATAATTTAATTATAAACTATAAACAAAATTTTAGTTATTTCTATCAAAAATTAGATGTCTTAAACAAAATAATATTCCATCACCTTTAAAAATATATCAAAATTATATTTAACTAATAATTTAGATTAGTTGTTTTGAATTGATAAATATGAAAACTGGTATTTAAGAAACCAAGTGAAACGATACATTGAAACGACATCATAGTCAAACCGTTCATTTTATTCCACATTGTTTTCATTTTTTTCGTGTTAATGTTTCGTTTATATTATTGAAATTTGTAACTCTCGGTAACGTAAATTCGACCTTACAAATCCAAAGATTTCGGAATACTTTGAATAATCGCAATGGTAAATTGTTACGCTTCGTCGGAATCCGGCAGATCATTAATACAAATTGTCAAGGTCGAATAATTCAATGTTCACATTGCTATTTAAGTAGACAAGAAAAATATTATGTGAAAGCAGATGTTCGAATACCGCGACTGAAGCTGACCACCGATATTTAATTTAATTATGCTTCGATTCAAGTAATAGTATATTTTATATTTTTATACGTATTAAATATTTTTGATCGTGCGTCAAGCTCTTGTATAGCCGGAAGTTGATCTAAAATATTAAATTGAAAATTTTTCAAATTAATTCAAATATAAATCTATAAGTAACTTCATATGTGAGAAATTTATTATCGCTCCTTATGTATCAGTACATGTGAAATATAATTATGGTTTACTGAATTGAAAGTGATGGTGACATAAATATTAATAATTTTATTGAATAAATAGGGTAAATAATTTAATCGCTTACTATCGTATAATTCTTTACTCTCTAATTGATAATAAAATAAAATATCAAATACATCGGGAACGTCACTCGATATATAAATTTTTTAGTAAATATTTCACCGATTATTTAGATAGAAAATTTTTATGTCAAGAATTATATTTTATAATTTTAAAAATTCATCTTATTTACAAACGCTTCTAATAAATAAAAAGAAATTCAATTAACATTTTTAAAATCCTCTCTATCGTCTATAATTACGAATGTTCAAGAATCAGGAAATTAAAATGATTGCGTTTTATTAAAAGAGAGATTATTTTAGGCGTTTTTACGAACTCGAAAAAAATTTTGCACCAAATATATTTATTAAATTTGTTTCTTAAATAATATTTATGTTTTTTATTAAGCATTTGTCTATAAAACTTTACAAACTAAGTGATTGTTTGGCTAACCTAGATTTTTCAGTTGTATGAAAAGAGCACGCTATTAGTTTTACAGAGAAATATATTGATTTAGTTAAAAATTATTCTTTTACTCACTAGGATTAACGATTTATTACTTGAAATATTAAATAAAAAAAATTTTTTTTTATATTTAAGTAAATAAATTTTATAAACTCTATTTTATTTCTACAAATTTTTTCCGTCGAATTAAAACTAAACTTTTCCATCCGAGACACAAATATATAAAGTTTTTAATGAAATAAAAAATATGTAGGTAAATTACTACTCTAAAATGTATGAAGTTATAAATATTGATCATATATTTCTGTATTTTTGCAGTCAATAACCATTATAATATATATTTTAAAAGGTAGAGTATAATTTGTTCCCTTTCAAGTTTTCTAATTTTAAATTAAAAAATTGGAAAATAAATTTTTAATGTAAATAATTTCAATATTCTGAATTCTAGTTTTCAAATAATTGTATTTTAAAGACCTTTTAATATATAATAAAAGGTATAGGCCCAAAATATTGTAATAGCGTGTACCTATATTTTGTATTTATTTTTTACAAAAGTTTTTTTAATTATACACACAATAAAAAATTACTAAGATCATCTATGTTTAAGCTATGTCTTTATTATTCCATCACGTTTTTAGTTAAGTGTACAATAACTGGTTACAATCTAGAACATCTAATTGACACCTTCGAATAATGAAAAGAAACTGGTTGAACGCAATACTGCGTTACTTTAGCCTCAACTTAAAGCATGACATGATTAAAGTAAGGGTCAAAACGTTTATAACCTACAAACGCTTTGTACATCGTGTAAGTAAAGACTTGCATTGCTTTTTATGAGTTCCTAACGGTATATGTACGAACCATATTCAATATGGATGACAATGGATACGTATTATCTCTTTCTATCGTAGTCTCACTTTATATATTACAAGGAACAACGCACTTAATAATAAGTATATACGAGTATGTTGCACAATTTGAAGCTCATTCTATATGCATGAAAGATAAATAAAGATGAGACGAAACGATACATCGACTTTAATGTATGACTATGAAGCTTTTCTTCAATTATATTTTGTCTTATTCTTCAGAGTAATTAAAGTTTAGAATTAGGTAAGCCATTGTGCTATAGTACTTATGAAAGATACACTTAACCTCAGAAATATCAGGGCGGACGTGACTTTAAATGTATCAGAATTTGTGCTTCGCTCTTGCAATACGTATAATTTTCGTACAATGCGTCTTAAATCAAATAAATTATAGTAAAATTTAATTTAAATCTTAATTAGAAGAAAAACTTTTACCGAAGCAAATTTTTAACTTTTTGAGATTGACGATTCAATTCACATCAAATTAGCTGGATCGATTATTTTTCGTTAGTTTATATTTCATTTCTTTCTAGAAATATTACTTCAAAATATAAATATATTAAATTCATGTAATAATTTTTCATAAAAAAGTATATTGTATTTTCATTTACTTAAAAAGTTAAATGTATTTAAAAATTACGAAGGGGTCCATATTAACAATAACGTAATTTGTCGCGTTAATTAATTTACTAATAAGAGTTACATTTACAAAAAAATTTAAGTATAGTAGTTATTCGTACCGTAAAAAAGCAAGAATTCTGAAAATTAAGCGTGAAGTTAGACAAAAAACTATAAAGAGTATTTTTCATTCCTATATAAATTTCATCTTTACTTTACATAAGTTTCTTAATTATTATTAGAGTCTTACAAGAGTTTACGTGACAGCTCACGCAATGTTAATAAAAACAATTATTGTATAGACACCAATGAAAACAACCACCGAAGGTAAGCTCAAGTAACAATTCGTTAAGCATAAATAAGCAAATGTGGACCTTGTACTCGAATATTCCTTGCAGGTTTTTAAATTTTAAGCAAAAATGAAAAAATATTTTTCGGTGAATATTTTTTTAATTAAATGTTTATATGCATATTCACAAATTACATCTCAAAACTGAATACATGTAAGTTTTATATTATATTCGATGTATCCTTGACGGTATTTTAAATTTATATACATATATTTTTTATTTTGACAGAACAGACTTCAAATTATCAACTTTTGAATGACTTAATTAAAGTCATGATAATTTAGATGTATATCGCATTAAAACCTGTTCCTGAATTTAGATATTCCGTCATCAGAAATTGATAAAATAATATGTCATAATTCGACTATTTCCACTAAAATAGTTTATTATGGAATAAAATATTCAAATATTAATTACGGATAAAAATTGTAACAAATATTTTCTTTTTATGATAAAATAATAATAAAATCTTTTCATTGAAAATACAATATTTCATAATTTTAAATAAAATATGCATAAGGAGCAAATCATAAATATATTTATAGAACAAAAAATTAACATTGATTTACAAAAATTGATATTATTTTCAAATTATTACAATAATATTCAAAATATAATTAAAAAAATTAAAAACAGCAAATTTTTTCATGCATACATTTTTTAACTAAATATGAAAAATAAAATTTTATCTTTCTACAAATTTTATTATTTGATTAATTATATCGATTCATATATCGAAATACAATATTACGGTTAAAAGAAAGAATAATAAAAATAGAATTAACATTCATTAAACATTTTTCATATTTATTATACGTATACGAGAAATCATATCCATTTTTAATGAAATGAAAAAATGCAATAATTTTAATAAGTCTAAGTATATAATTATGTATAGAAAACATAATATTCGTATTAATGTAATTAAAAATGACGACGATGGTTAGAGAAAAATCTAGGCGGACAAATATGTTCTAAGAATAAGAGACCCCTTATTATGCTTCATATTAAAGTATAAATTAAAGCATTTATCGCGCGGTAGAATCGAAACCAGAATTCGAGCAGTTGGCCAATGTCCTTGATTCTCCTGAATCTTTTGCGAAAGAAGAAGAGGTGGAGAAGAGAATCCAACGGCGAAGGGGGAATTTCCGACACGTCGGCGCCGGTGTCCACCACAAAGCTCAGCCCCACGTTCCGGTCTTTGACGAAGGATCGGCGAGAAATCGCGAAGTCGTCAGTCCTTCTTCAGAGGAAAATGGGCAGCTAATCTTACGGTTACAATGCGCGATCTTAAATATTTATACGCCTGCGCGTTGTATTTCCTGTTGCAACTTTTTCTTCTTCAGCCTCGTGCCTGTTTTCTTTCTGCTATCGCTGAATGAGTTCCGCACGCAATACATGTCCCTGTCGTTGAGAAAAAATCAAAGAGAACAAGCGATATCTTATTGGTAATCACTGAGAAAATCGGTGATTTATATCCAAGGTGTAACCGTATAAACGCCCCCTCGATATGCTCATCTCGAACCGTCCCCAAGTCTTTTATCACGTCCCTTGGCTGCTTTTCGTACAAGACACGTCTGCGTAATCCGAGAATATTTCTACGCATTTTGGAGTTGAGATCAATTTTTTACGAGGATTAAGGCAAAGCATATATTTTATAGATTTATAGTTTCTTTATTTTTACTAACCGTGTTTGTTTCATGCTCCATAAATTTTTAATTGAATGTGATATGAGAAATTGATGTAGAAACATCCCAAATTTTCTAATTCAAATCTTATAAATTTATAATGTCACGGGTTCCCTTTACTATCGTTATTAAAATAATTGTTTTTATCTTTCTTCTCCCCTTTTCAAACCGATTTGACAGACCGTATCTTCCAAAGTTCCTATTTCTTATGAGCGTAGAAAAATAAACGCGAGCGATTAAGCGCCTGTGAAAACAACCTCACCTTATCTTTATCGATATGCAAATCGTTATGGTTATCTACTTGTATAGAAACAAATAAAATTTTTTTTATTTATTACAAATAAAGCCTGGTATTTCTTGTAAAACTCAATCGAATACGATTGTGTGAATATTTTTGTTTAAATCGTCAACATTTTTAATTAAATTTGAATAAATTTTTCAAAAATAAATAAAATTACATAAATAGTTTTAAATTAATTATACTTTACTGAAAATAAATTTGTTTCCATCGATTTTGTCTTGAGCATTAAATTTAACGTTTGAGAATGTACCAACATTAGGTTGATCAAAATTCAGGAATTTGATGAGCTCATCGGGAATTATAGTTGGTTTAGTAAAACTCAAGTGCGTGTAAATCTTCAGACATCGAAGTAGATGAAAATGTAAATTTACATTTTTCGTGCTTACTCGATAAATATCAATATTAAACATATATTTTTTCCTAAAACTTAATTTCCTTAATTTATAAAACATGTTTTAATATTATTTTGGTCATTACACATATTGTTATATACTATTAATAAAATTAAAAGAAAAGTTTAATATTTACGAAGAAAAAATATCCGTCAATATACAAAAATAGTTCGTTACATGATTATTATTGACAGAGTTTTTAGGATTTTTAAGAAAATTTTATTACTATATTAAATATTAATAAATAAATTAAAAAAAAAACAAAATCATTTATTGTATTTTATATATATTGTACTAATTCATCTTGTTTTTTTCAATAGTCACATTACTTATTTAATAGTCATTTTCTGCATTTTAATTTTGTAAATTAATAAATACAATTCATATGTATAATCTTTTTAAATAATTAATGGGTTCATAAAATATATTCATATCAAGTAATTTATACGTTATTAGATAAAAATTTCTGTAATATGTGTATTTAAATAAAATGATAACTATATAGAATTTTCTAATTGAAACTATGAAATCACATAAATCAAAAATACATCAAACGAATATGATCTAAGTATATTTTTTAGAAATTATTACATGTTATTTTTAAGAAAATTGTAATAAAATATATGTAATATATGGTAATTTATTATCAATTACAAATTGATTCGTTTTAATATATACAATTTAAATAGTTACTCACATACAAATTTTTTCCTAAATTTTATTTTGATAAAATATTCAGTATATAAAACATTAACTTAAATTTTATTATAGATTAAAATTGTAAATATTAAGATCTATAAAAAAAATAAAATTAATTAATTTACAAATTACAATACGATTTTTATCATAAGTAAATATATGGTTAGGTTACTAGAATTAAATTTATATTGCTAAAATTATATTATTCTGTTTAAATAATTGAAAGTTTGCAAAAATTTTTTGAAGGTCTTTTTTATAAAACAAGAAACTTTTTATTTAAAAATTACATAAAGATTATTTTTACTAAAATGGTATTCTATTTCTTCAAGCATAATAAGTCTAGATAGAAATCTATGAGCGATTGTTATGAATAACATTTGTTTCCCCTTTTTTGTTTCGTATTCTGGGTTATTTAAATATTCAAGAAACAAAGAGTAAGAAAAATTTTTTGAAACAATACTCAATTACATTCAAACCCGATAATATCCTGCCTGACAATGTCTGAAATCTAACGAAAATAAAAATCTCTACAAAGATTTGTAGCATTGTTACGAACGGTAAAGCTGAACCTAATTTTTTAATTGCAAAATTATTACAAACAAGAATCGGATTAGTTTTTCTATGTATTATGAACTGTGATGTAATTTAAGAGTTTAAATTTAAAAAAAAAACTAATGTGAAGAAATGAATATTTTTATATATGTCTTTGTTTATAACTTAATAAATAGATAATTAATATAGATTACTAAAGATTTTTAAGTAATTATTTATTCAAATATTTTATATACTATTTTACCAATTTCTTAAAAAATTAAAAATATATTTTTATTTGAATCTTCTACTTTTGCATTCAAATTTAAAAAGTTCATAATAATTAATTATTAGTGCATTTGAAAAATAATTGTAGTTGAATAAGATGACAAAATTTTTTATAGTTTATTATGTTTTATTATTATGAAAATTTATACTTTTAGCAAAAACAAAAAATAAGAGAAAAGAAAAGCTTAAACAAATTTCTTTGTGTTGCTTATATAAATCAAATATTTAAACTAGAAAGTGAAAAAATTGGGTGCTTGAATAAAATAATTATTATTCAACAATAGTTGCAAAGTATTGCATAGTTTATTATCCATAAAGCTCTTAACTGATTATTTTGCAATAAGTTTTTTCCATCATAAAAAATAGTTGAAAATTAACTTTTTCCGTGCAATTTTAGTGTCAAATTGAGAAAGTTGATAATTTAAGAACTATGAAATAAAATTATACAAATATTTAGTTTTAATGATATACGCTTCGTAATTAAAATGATTGGTAATTATATAAATGAATTATAACTTTATTGAAAGAACAATTGCCACTATTGTTCTACACCACATAAATAATCTATTGCTACTTTTTAAAATCGATTAAGAAATAATTAGGAATTATTAAAGTTCTATACTTTCATTTAAAGTCATTCTAACCGCATTATATTGAATACAAATTTCACTTGCGTTAATGGTTATATTTTATCCCATTGAAAGAAGCTTTAATTCATGATAGATTATATAAATTAGTACAACAGGATATTATAAAGAGATATTATAATAACCTCTTATTATACGTGATAAAATAATAGTATCAAAATAAATATATAAAGCAAAAATTGAGAAATCAGTTATTTTTCTATTATTTATCTGATTAAACAGTAAAGTCATTTTTATTTTTTAATGATCCATATAAAATATTTTTGTGAAAAAGAAAGGAAAGTTATTTTATTTACTTACAATAGAAAATATAAACAATATAGATATAAAAACGAATAACTAATTTAATAACTGATTTAATTTTTATGTAGTTCATAGAATTACTATATTATGAAATACTTTTTAAAATCTGTGACGTAGATTTTTGTTGTTGTTCATACTTGGTAATTACATAATGATTGAGTTGATATTGCCAAATCTTCAAAAACCAAGATAATTATAATTGACAATTTGGAAAAATTAATTTTTATTATAATATTTAACGAAGACAGAATCGATTGATTTAATCAATTAGTAATTATATCTATTTATATAATGATTAGATACATTACTTTCCATCTTGAAACTTGAAATATTGAATTAAATAAAAATTAAATTTCTAAGTAAATTCAAGTTAAATTAATTCTGTATACTTGATCTAATTGTAAAGAGTTTTTAAAATTAATTGCTAATGTGCTTGTTATAAGAGGGTATCTGGATTATGATTAAAATAGAATCTTAAATTTTATAAATTTTATTGTTTCAAAATATTCTAAAAGTAGAAAAGTATAAAAGGAAATATTTATAAAATATTACATAGTTTTAAAGTTTGTAACGGCATGATCTACCTAACTTTTTTTATTGAATTTTTTATAATTGCTTTTCAAGAATTAATACAATAGGGTTTCGACCATGGACCGACAAAAAGAGAACCCAACTCATACTCGAAATATTGTGGAGTGTAGTGAATTCTCTGACATCGATTTCATACTAATTTAAACTTTCCGAAGAATATAAAACAATTTAATCTTAGCTAAGTTAATTTTGTATTAATATTAGTAATATACATTTTTAATTATATTTAATTACAATTATAACTAAAAGAATTTTTTACTACAAAAATTAATTTTAATCTTAATTTAAAATGGTGACACTTTCCGATAATCTTTAAGAATACCTAACTCCCTCATTTTTTAAGTCCATAACTTCATTTCATCTTAAGTTATTGAAGTTTTAAGTTGATTAATTTATCTGCGTTTATTTTATTGTTGTATTTAATGTTTTTGCCTTTGAAAAGAAAGATTTTGGAAATTCTATTTCTCTTAAGATCTAATTGGCTTTTTATATTTCTCGACATCGTGTATATCTCGTGAATTATAATGCAAAACAGAATCTTTTAAGCCAATATTCTTGTAATTATCTCTACTACAGAACGTTTTTTTCACTCCTTTTAAAGCGAAATGCGCAATATATATTTTGCGAACCGGTGAACCGAGAATCTTAATCGCAGTTTTTGCAAGGTGTCTTGTATAAAAGAATGTTGAGCATTTTTGTGCATTTTGTACAGAAAGAAAAAAAGACCCTGTTAAATTATTTTAATACACAGTAAGCGAAACTTGAACGTGAATTAACGAGAAATTATTACATCATTTTTTACAGTCAAAAAGCGTTCTTACAAAAAACAAACAATATTAAAATGTAATATTCACTTATCTATTATTTTTTAAAGGATGTTTAAATCTTAAACATATTATAAAACAAAAATATTTTTTAATATTTCTTTTTTTTATAATTATTTGATTTAGAATATTATGTCAAGCATCGATATCAAATTAGTTAACAAAAAATGAAAAACAAGAGTTTAAAAACAAGTTTGGTTTAAGCTGATTTTGAATTTCTTTGTTAAATTTGGAATTCGATAAAAGGGCGTTACCAAATTTGACGAGGTACGTCTGATGCTAATCTTGCGTGTCGAATCGAAAATCCTGTTTTGTATACTGTATTTTGTATACTTTTGCTAGAATGGAAACAGAGACCAAAATAATGGACGGGTCATTATAAAATCTTTTGTAAAATAATTGAAATAAATAGCATATTGAGACATTTAGTCGAATAACTTTTAGCTGTTTTACTTTAAGAATTTGTAATACTTCGTTTTGTTTTTAAAACTAATTTTCCGCAAATAATTTTGGAAAGAGATCAGGGGTAAATTTTATGAACTATAACTCTTGTATTCTTAAATACCGAGAACTATAATTTAAATCAAATTTAATATATGATTAGTTCTTAAAGTGGAAAGAGAATGAAGCGTCCCCCATTGTACTCGTCCGAGTTTAATTTTTTTTTCGAAAACTGTTCAACATTAGTCAGGCTCATAATTTTATAAGTATATTTTATATTTATAAAGCAAATAAATAATTATTCTTTACAAACTATAAAGGTAGTAATCTTAAAAAATTAAATGCAAACTTTTACATTTATTTTAATAAAGATTTTGTTTTAAATTGAATTACAAAATTCAGAAGTGTAATATAAAGCAAAGAAATTTTAGATGAGGTAATACGTATATCTGAAGATAATTAATAACGATACGTGGTGTTTCTAATCTTTTATTTAAATTAAAATATTTTGTTTACCGTTTTAAAAATAAGCTTACGCGTGTAGCATAATACGATAAAGTTAATAAATCAAAAGTGCCAAATAAAAATTTAACTAAATTAAAATAATGAACTGAAACTCCTATCTATAAAGAAAATTTTTAAATATCAATGCATGATTAATGATTTTTTAGTTTGTTGCTATTTAATACAAGTGTACAAGTTAGCTAATTACAAATGTATATATATAGTTAACATTTATTATCTATATGCACACATGTATGAAAATAGAATTATTTATGATTTTTTAGTAAAAGATCCCTGGAAATTAAAAATTTATTCTAGTTTATGAACATGTTTATTAAAAATCATAAAACATTTAATTTATAACAAGAAAAAATAATTTTAATATAACTTTCACGATTGAACGCATAAATTCAAGATCTAAATAGTTTTATAAATACAAATTTAATTGAGTTCTAATATTAGTCGTTTATTTTACTACTTTTTGATGGTATGTGTAAATACGTGTATGTTTCGAACGACTTCTAATGTAAAATTGACATCACTTTAATGAAAAGTTATAAATTTTTCTGACGATAATAATCAAAAGGTATTATAATATTTATATAATTCATAATTACTTTAAAGTAATTTTCGTAGTATTTATCAGTTGATTGATAAAAAAATATTCTTTGAAACGAATTGTGTTTTATACTAGCAATATTATATATATATAACTTCAAAATATATATTGGAAGATATCTTGAAAATATTAAAAAACATGTTATGATAAAGAAAAAATGTACAAACTACCTTTTACCGGTTCTCAATGAATCGCAAAGTTAGGTAAGTAAAAGACAACGTAAACACGAACATTAAGCTTCCCTTAACTCTTTCGATTAAGATTGCGAAGTAAATACATCAGGTTTAAAAGCCGACGTTTCTCTCTTTCGTTATTGTATATACATATGATTTCTTACTCAGAGATTCATCTGTCGGTCGATCTAAAATACCAGTAGGCATGAAGCTCTCGAAAGCCGGACCTACGCGACGGGAGATGATGCGCAGTTGCTTTGCAAACTGCGATCGGTTGAGCACGAGAGAAGGAACATTGAGAGAATCTATAATAGGAAGGGAGTCAATATTTAACTTACGAGAAGTTAAAGTTAAATTATTCTTGTAGTAAAGATTGTTTTAGCGAATATATTACATATATTCAAAGCATATTTATTTTATCTATAACGAGTAGTATTGGTAAATATCTAAGTATTTAGTCATTGTTTTATTAAGTTTAGTATTTGAATTATTATTTAACATTAAAATAATTTTCTTAAATCGATATAAAAGAAATTTTTATTTAATTATTTGAGGATAATCCTTTTGCAATGGAGAAATATCTCACTTCGTGTATCAATTTTATAATTGAGATGGGATCGTTCGAATGTTCATTTTGCAAAAAAAAATACATATCGAAGAAAAGAATTTTTTGTAATCATTTCATTATCTGAATACACCCATCTGATAATATGCAAGATAAATAAGATAAAAAGTTAAGATAAAAAATATAATTGTAAAAGGAAACCTTAATATATGATTGATCCTCGCTTGTATTCAAGATATTCCTATACATTTTTGTTGGTGCAATAATTTCAAACTACTACTGCACATGCGAAACTAAACGAGAATTTGAATATTTAATAGAAGAAACGAGTCATACAAGACAATATTTATATAATATTTATATAATATTTATATAATATTCATATAACAAATATATATATAACCAGACAATTAAAAATGTATAAATATTCCTTGGAAAGGTTACTGAAATAAATCGATAATTCCATTTTTTAAATATATTTAGTGTATTTGAATCATTTATAAAAGCATAAATAATAAAAAAGAAATACAATTATATTTCTCGGATCGGATAGATATTCAGTGATTATAAAAGTAATAAATGATAAATATAATATTATAATGTACCGCAATCGAATCAATGTTCTTTTATTAATGTACGATAAGATTTGTATAGTATTTCGGTGTTATGAATTCGAATTTCGTAATTAATCTGAATTTTTTAATAAAATTCAAATATCTTTATAAATAGAAAATAACTCATAATATTCGATTCGTGTTTTAAATTTTCTGTTTTAAAATGTTTTTCTTAATTGATAAATATTATAAAATGAATTGCATTTTATTTAAATATGTGAGAAAAACATTATAGTGAATAATTATTTCTACGGTTATTTGAATATAAATAATTAATTATTGTATAAATAAATATTTAAAAACTTAATAATAAATGATTTTTGTATCTTGTGATTGTAATTTAAAGGATTGAAATTTTTTAACACTTCCTTATTCGTGTACAATATAAAAATTTATTATTAATGAACCACATAGTTGGTTGAAAAATAGAATGCGAAAAGTAGGAAATAAGATTCAGACAGCAGCTGCAATATAAATTAATTGCAAAATAAGAATTAAAGGAGTTATAAACAAAAATGTTACGACTTGCTGGATTCTGGAACTATAAGAAAGAGCGAAAATACATGTAGACTGAAAGTTAAAAATATCTTAGGAAGTCTGACTAAAATGAAAGAGGGTAACAGAAAGATTGGCTTTAGCTTACAACTTTACAACCTGCAAGAAAATCTCGACGATCAAATACAGATGTGCATTTCGAAATATATTATTCATTTTCAAGAAATATTCATTACTGACATTATCTGCATTTATTTCTAAATCCTAGTTTCAATGTATACGTATTAACACAATATTTTTTTATTGTTTCAATTTCAAACAAATTTAATATCTGTATTTATTTTTCTATATCGTTCACGCAAAGTGCAGTTCGATTTTTCGATAATTAAAACGGTATTGTTATCATTAATAATTGATTAAAAACTGAAATTGTTCGTACATTTGAAATTAATAAAAATAATTGAAGAATCCTAGAAAATTTGTTAGAGTATTAATAATAGCATAGTAAAAATAATTAAATTTTTGACTGTATAATCAGCTTCAATTTTTCAATTAATTTAAATATCAATCGCTTTGCATCAAACTCTTGAATTCAAAATATTTTTTCAAATAATTATCGATCAATTTCAATCATTTATAAAATTATTTTAATAAATTATTTTACTTTCATCGATCGAATATTTTTAACAATGATAGAAATTATATGAATATGTAATGATAGATATTTTTTAAATATAATATAAAAAAAAGCTTTAAATGTAAATTGATTAAATCTATTTTAATACTATAATCCCAAATGTGTCCAAGTATTTTATACTAAATAATCTTATTTAGAACAACATATCAAAGTTATCATGGTTAACGCATATAATAGAAAAAAATTTAAAAGAATTCCATATCGTAGAGGAATGAATTTAGCATATTTTAAGCAGTAATAAAAACTTTTATTAAAAAAATCATGAATTTTATATATTCAATATTTGCTTGCATAAATTACGTACGTTCATGAATCAATGTATTTTTCTCTTAGTAATAGCTTCAGAGCAAATATAACTGAATTACAAAGAAATATATTTTGAAGAAATCGAAAAAATATTTATTTAATACGATTTTGTAACAACATACCCATCTTTAATTAATTAAGTAGTTTATATCGATTATAAAGTTAAGAAAAAAATACAATAATTACCCGAGGACTAAGGTATAAGAGAAAGAAAAGAAAGAAATGCATCCATAAAAAATCCCTACAAGGCTTTCGAATCAAGTGACCGCGTTATCTAAATAATCAAAGAACAAGGATGAGCACCGAGTAACATCAACCAAGACTAAACGAAATGATTTCCGCAACGGTTCGAGTCCTTGCAAAGAAGGAGGTAGGTATACGTAAGAAAACTCGAGCGAGCGACGAAAACGGAAAAGTAAAAATCTCGCGATAATTCCCGCTAGACGAACGAGCCGATAGACGCGGATAGAGAAAGAGAGAGAGAGAGAGAGAGAGAGAGAGAGAGAGAGAGAGAGAGAGAGAGAGGAGATAAATAGGATGAACGCGAGCAAGACGAACAAGAAAAAGTCAGACGGCTACTGTTTCTGTTAGTGGCGATCGAGGTCGGCCGACTATATCCGCGGACCTTGGGGCAACCGACGCGATCCGTAGTATTGTCATCGCGATGGCGATTACGAGACCGTGCGAAGTTTTAATTGCCGCGATGATGCGCGTCTATATTACTTCGCCTTCTCTCGCTCTCATTCGGATTCTTGCATTACATTCAACGTCGCGCTAGAGACTATTAACATTCCTCGCGAGCTGCACTGACTCACGCGTGAGGGACGTAAAAAAAGCGAGACGGAGACGGAGTTCTGAGTGCGAGCACGAGCGATCTTAGGTTAACGGCATTTCGATCCAAACATCGATATTATTGCGAATTTCGGAAGTGTGCTTTAATTTACGAGGAACATCTCCCGTGTATCTAAGATTCGTGCTTATCTCTTACGGCGAATTGCACGTACACCGATAAATGAAATTAATGGTTTTTCAGAGCTATAAACCTTATTTACTCGAATGTAATAATGTAAAATAAGTTTCCAAGTCCGTAATTTCGTGCCGGATACTTTTTACTATTTACGTCCTAATAACTTGCTGTTTGCTTTGTTAAAGAAGAAAAAAACAATTTTTTCACGATATTGACAATACGTTATTTATTTAAATATGACTGTAAAAATGTACTATTCGAATCTCAAATAATTCTCGACTCGAGTATAAATGTATATTTATATTTTACTTCAACATCAATTTAACCACAGTATAAACATTCCCCTCTGGGTAATTTTGGAGGTACGAATTTATCAATCGGTAGAAATGCTAAATTTGTTTCACAAAGGGCAGTTCTTGTAATAATATGCCATCGGCTTTTGATCGAACAATGGATATCGAAATAACAGTCTCGAGTACGAGAGAGCGTAAATTCGCTAAACGATTCGAGTAACAAAGGCTACCTTCCCATCCTGAACCCCTGAACCCCTGAGCCCCTGAACCCTAGACGGAAAAATATCGGTCGATCCGTTATCAAAGCCATCGTTAAAAGGCGCCACATCAAGCGCCGCATATTTGACGCGGTATTCGTAGATTCGTACTCCGATGCATAGACACCTAAAAGACTACTCACATAGCCAGATGTTGCCTCTGGGCGCCGTGTGGAGCAGATTGAGATGGAGATTAAAGTCGAGGCCAGCGAGGTCCTGCCTCAGGTGGGTGCTGTCCATGCCCAAGGCCCGCTGGGGCAAGAGGAACAAGTGGTCGCTGCCCTCCGCGGGGCCCAGGGCCGCAGGGGCTCTGACGGCCCCTACAGATCGCGCTGTCAACATACTATCGGTGCTGCTCGCCAAAACTGAACTTGCATCACATTACTCGACGGCACGCTTGCACCGATTCCTTGGGCTCGTCGCGCGATCTTGAAATCAAGGAACGCGTCCTTCCTCTGCGAATTATAGCGAGTCGAGTCTTTCGAGAGAGTCTTTTAAAGATAATTTATCGATTATCCTCGATGCGATGTTTCCCGCTTCCAGCAAGATCGATTATTCGTTTTCTCTTCTTCGGTTTTCCCTTTCGTTGTTTACTTAATCTCCGAGGGACACGAATGTAAAAAATGTGAAAGTTATTCGCGCACTAGTCGAATTTACCTTTTGTTTAATATTCAACGAAATCGCGTACCGATTAATAAGTTTATGTGGAATTCATTTTAATCGCTGTAAAGTAATCGCGAATACAATTTTAATTTCGTATTCTCGAATTAGCTGTAACGCTGTTCTCGATTGCAGTAGAAAATTTTGACAGCATAAGTACCAAAAATATCACAAGTGTGCACTCCACAAACGAGAAGTTAAAACATTCCACTCGAGCACCAAAATAGAAGCAACTGATTTTCACAACACCAAATCCAAGAAACGGACAAATTTACACTATAAATTCACAAATACCGTACGATATTTATCGCGTTAAATTTGATTCTACTTTATCACCAAATAAGCTTTGATTCAGTGGGTTTTTCAACACGACAAGAATATCGCGTGAAACGTTTGCATTCGTAAAATTCATAAAATTCAAAAGCTTAATGATGTTCGCAGCGGTGCAACGAAAGGCTGATACTAGGTTGATACTCTCGTATCAGTTTTTAGTAGCTTTCATTCAAGTTGCTTTTGCGACCGTCGACTAGTTACGACTAATCTCCTATCGGAGTCCACAGTTCGATTTATTACGCGAGGTCGTTCAACTTCGAGTGCCCAATATTCGAAGAGTTAATGCGCGACGACACCGCAAGAAAGCGCTAATTAGTGAATTAGTGACGGAAGCAGCAGCAACAGCCGGTTTTACCGGTAAATCGCAGCCGTCGAGATCATTATCTAAAAATGCAGCTATTGCTTATCGTTGATCCGGCTTTCCGATAAAATCTGGATCAATCAATTCCGTTAATAATTTATTTCAATTCTTGGATTTTTAAATCGGTGTAAGCGAATATTTCGAGTATTAGATATACAAATTTTATTGCTTTCTTTATCATTGACGAATCGAATCGAAACTGCTTTCGCTCAAAAGCGATAATTTTTGTTCAATTGGATTAATTAAATTACGTTCAAATTAAATATCGTTGGCTTTATAACTAATAAAAAGTCAATATTCTTTCGAACTCTTATTTAACCCGATTATGTAAAGTATTCGTTTTTTAACGTTGATTATTAACAACTTTTTATCTTTTTCGAAAAGATTTATAGGTATCACTTATATTTTTATCTTTATATATTACGACACACACTTAACGGATAAAGTCACCGACTCTCGGTGTTAAATTATATCGGTAATTTTCACATGCGCTGTATAGCTACCATTAACTTATTATTACATACGCTTCTCTTTTTTTTAAACTTATTTTTATTTTAATCTATCAAAGAGTCATCTCAAACTTATTTCAATTTCGTCGATTTTTTACGCTATTATTCGCGTATTAAAATTAACTCCTTTAAATTTCTTTTTTTTTTATCTATATAAATTAGCCTCTAGAAATACGAAGAAATAGAAGTCCATGTATAAGAAACCGATAATTAAAATTTTCAGTCATTTTCCACTGGCAGGGATCACGTACTTTTCGAATATTCGCTATATTTACGTTATTCGACACTCGAAAACGATTCACATATAGATACTGTTCGTCTATAGTACCGAATTCAAGAGCTCGCCGATTTAAAATTGAAACACGTTATCACAATAATCATCAGCACACTCGACTCAACGCGTAAATTTGGAATTCGCAGTTGAAAAGAAAAAAGAAGCTGTCGCGCAATCGGAAAAATAAATTTTAAACTAAGAATTAGATTGACTTCGATCAATGAAACGAATCGCACTTTACAACGATGCCTGGATTATAGTTGTAAAATCAGTGCGCGGTTCGAAAGACTTTGGTAATCATCAAAACAAAAGTCAGCGTAGTCTCGCGCACCGCAACAATAACAAAACAGTCCGGTCGAAATTACGCAAGCCAAAAAACAAAATAACAGATTGGCTCCCCCATCCTCTAGGCGAGCAACAAAAAGTTGATTTAAAAAAAGGTAAATAGTAGGTATGGACTCGGTAGGCTAGTTAGGTGGTGTTTGTGTCGCGTGCATATATAAATAGGAAGGTGTACGACGCGACCGGTACGATTCCGCGCGCCTCGACGGCCAGTGGACGACTGAGCGAACGTCGTTCGCGTTCGCGCCTCTATCTTTCTCTCCCTCTCCCTCTCGCTCCCTCTCGCTCCCTCTCGCTCCCTCTCGCTCCCTCACGCTCCCTCACGCTCCCTCACGCTCACTCTCGCCGCCTCTCGGTGTTTCGATCTCCTCGTTTGAGATTCAAAAGCACCAGCGAGAGAGCGAGAGAGAGAGAGAGTGAGCGAGCGAGGGGGTGAGAGGGGGAGGGAGCGCCGGTTCGGCTACGACGCGGCTAAACGGAGCCAGACTGCATCTATTTTGCTTAGGATCGCCGAGTGCGAGAGATATTCCATTTGATCCCTCTGCATCTACGGTCTGCGAAAACGAAAGTGAAGAACGCGTGGGCGGAGATGCGTCGTTGCAACTTTCTTTCGGTCGATCGCGTATTCATTTTTTTTTCACTCGTTTCCAGCGTTATTCGTCTTATTGCATTTATTTTCTACGCGGTGTCTATGTTCGCTAGCTTTTCGGGCTAGTGCTTTATTCCCCTCGAGGGGCTACGCGATTTTTATTTAGAATTCGGCGCGAGTTTTAGCCGATGTGTATCATTATTTTGTTCTTAATGAAACTTAAGATGTTATTTATCGACTGTAAATTTCATCCGATGATAGAGTTTAAAAACTACGTTTGTAGAAATAACTTTTAATTGGCGTGCAATTTAAATAATTGATATAAGAGTGATGCATAGTTTGAAAATAATTTCTATACACTCCGCGTAATGTTAAACCGGTTTATGCTATAAGATGTTTAATTTCAGAATGTTAGATGCACCCAGACGTTCCACTTATACGTACGTTTTGTTTTCAAAATGCACGTAAAGTAAAAACTTCTTTAAATTATGTAAATAAATGTTGCAAAACTATAAAATTTTAATCTACTTTTACGTCCAATTATTATAATGTAATCTACCGCTACATAAATAACGACAAATATCATATTTTACCACGGTGTTCGGTTAAATCATGCATTATGAGTAAATTTATGAAAACGTTTGTCTTGTGTCACTGCGAAACAAATGAACGTGTTTATGAACGGTAAATTATTTAAGATTACGCAGCACTGGATGAAGTCTTTCCTCGATCACTGAACTGTAAAATTCGAGTAAAAACCGTTGTTATTCTTGCAGTGAAACACAAGAAAGTCTGGTCGTTTCATCACATTCGCCTTCGATATTGACGACGACGTACGGTGAAAGATATAAAAGTAAAGTTACTCGTAAACAAAAAATATCCAGACTAAAACGTATTCGGTCGACGCTAGACGAATTCTCCAGCAATTTTTCAAATTGTATGCAAATCTCTGTAAACAACGTATAACAAAATTTTAATTATAACCAAGAAAATCATTAAATTTTATTCAAAAGTTAGCGATTCATAGAATTATACGTACAATTTGCTTTCGTAAACGATATAAACCTTTCTTAAAGAAATAATTATAGATAAGGTCAAGCTGAAAATGACTATTAAAACCCAATTATTCTTGCGGAATATATCAGATTATTTTTGGTTGTGTAATAATTATATCTTGATAAACGTATAATATTTTTTAAAAATTTGATTCGCATATAATAAATTTATGGATTATTTTTTAAAACTTCCTTTAGAAGCAAAAAATAAGAATAGCCTTTTTAAAATATTTTTTAACATCGTTTTATTTAAAATCATTACTCTGAAAGTTGATATATGCGGTTATAAATGTAATTAATCTGACATACATGTGCTAACCCTTTCTACAACAATTTATGATACTCTTAATATTTATAGGGTTTTATAATTAAATATTTATAGCTGTATAAAAGTATTTAGTGGTTATATTTACATAATAAATTATTATAATAATTATGATTTATTCTATGATAAATTATCAAAATAATTGTAATATTTTTTATTACATTATGAACTAGAACTAAAATTTTGTAGAAGACTTAACTTTTACGCGTTTAATCGATAAAGCTAAATTTTTTGTGAATTTAATATTTTTATTTCATTCATTTATTCGACTAACAACGTAATTTTTCATGCAAATGATCTTAACCATGTACATATGTATGTATACATTAAATATAAACATATAGATGTATCGATTTGTGTGAAATTTATATAAGAATCGATATATTTTTCTATATTCGTAATGAATATAAGCTTAAGCATTTCAAAAAGAACGATAATTACTTACACTTAGCAGATACAGGCAATCAGGTATACATGTGAATAATGTAGATTGATACATTCGTAGATGACTCACCTAAAACATAAAAGTAAAAAAATGGGTATCTTTTAAATGTTTTATTAATTATCGCTACATTTAATCTTTAAAAGTAACTTTAAAATAAATATAATATTAATGATTGGATTAAGATTGTTCAGATATGTTACGTAATAAAACCTGTTTATCAACCAAGAATTTATATATATAATTTAAAATAAATTTTTAATTTGTTGCCTAGTAAAATATTTTTAATTATTTGTCTGCTTTATATTAGTACCAAAGTATGTATACAAGTGAGAATACATATAGATCTCTTGTCAAAGGATGCCACAAAAGCTATAAAATGTTAGTATCTGTAAAAATTGATTATATAAAACTAAAATAATTCATTATAAAGTTAATGTTATTAATTTTTTAAATGAGTAAATGTTATAATGAAAATAATTAATGCTTAAGAACTATCAAATGGAATAATTTTAATTTTTCTGTCATTTTATTCTAAATTTAAAAATAAATAATAATAGTTGTTTTGTAATTTTTAAAAATAATTAAAATATGCAAACATAAAATTTTAATTTTTCAAATCAAAAATTGATCACAATAATCATATCAGTCAAATTTTATAATTTTAGGGATTTCTTTTCTATTGTAAATAGTCAAATGTTTGTAATTGGAATTGTAATAGCAAAAAGAAACAATAGAAATACTTGAGTGCGCATGAATTTTACGTGTATGGTAAAACAAATATTGCTTACAACGGTATATTAGAACACGAATTCCCTCCTGTGAAACATTAAGGAACTCAACATAAGAGAAAAACCTCCTGCAAGATATCGATCATCTATCGCAGGAAACTCAAAACAATTGCACAAACTATGTATACCTTAGTAAATAAAAAAAATACATATCGCTAAACGAGCGTGCGAAGGGCGTCGACAACGTTTTTCTAAAAGATCAGTAATGAAATTATCGACTGTTCTACGAGTGAAGAACTTCAAGGAACAAGTTTTACTTTTACGAATTACGATAGTTCGTAAGAATATAATATTTGTAACTGTAAGGATATAGGAATGGACAATTCCTTTATTTACTTTCAGATTACCAGTTAAAATCATTTTCGTAATTTATGTATGAACAAAATTCTACTGTTTGAATGTAAAAGAATTTTATTTGCTGGGGCCTGAATCCAAAATTATTTTTGAAAATTGTAGAAAGCTGATCAAAAAATTGAAACTTATTATAAATTCAATCTATTTTAATAACATTAGTGCTTAGAATAAAATATATTTATAAAGTTTTTTTCAATTAAAAATAATTTGCGTTTATTGTTTTAATCATGTACTATTTAAAGAAAATTATTTACTTCGTGAAATCATTTGATTTAACTTAAATAAATTCGTAAAAAAAATTTTGTTGTATAACAATTTACAAATCGAATTAAAAATCATTTCCAATAAATACCAGAGTAAAAATTACTGTTTATTAAGCTTAAAACTTACGAAGATATAAAAAATTATAAATAAGATATTTAACAAATAAAAATATTAAATAATATTATTTTAATGTTTCATTTAGATTTATAAATTATGTTTATTTAAGAGCTCAATTTTATTTCTTCATGATTTTATAATAAAAATTATTAATATAAATGAGTTTATGTAGTTCAAACATTTTTACATATTGACAATTTTTTAGTTTAGTATATATATACATAAATTATAATTTAGTATTATTTTGACACCTTTGCCCTATTAGTATTTATTTTGGTTATTCAAGAATGATTTCATTGTGTTCCAAATATTTATTAAATATTTTATTTTGTCTATTTGCATGTCTTTAATTTTATAAATAGAAACTATATTATGCTTTCTAAAAAAAATCATTATTATTACAACAATGAAATTTTAGAACTTATGATTAAGCAGAAATCCTTGTAATTCAAATGTAACTTTTTTTATTACTTTTAATACATATGTACATGTAATTCAATATTAACTTATCAATATTACTATTTTTTTTATACAACTATAGTTAGTTATCAATTCTTAAACTAATGTTTTCAAGTTGTAATCATGGTTTCTTTATACCTTTTATAAAATAAATGAAAATCATCAACACACGTATCAATTTAAATTATACAATTGAAAGTTTCCATTTCTTTTACTCTTGTATGAATCAGATAACGTATTCTCATATAACTTTAAATAAGAAAGTGATCACGCATAACCTTATTTCAAATTATCGAGGATTCTGAAGTTTTATTTCCTATATTTTATATATATATATATATAACTCGAGTAAAATGAAAATAAACTTTCTTTTGCTCAATTAAATTTTTTTGCGATTTTATTTGAAGTTAAGCTTAATAAGTTATAGTGCTTTTAATGAGTGCTGAATACCTTTTTTAAAATTTAAAAATAGTTGGATTTTAACATTGCAAAGTTTTAATCCAAATATACATAGAAATTTAAGCCATTTACTCTTTAGTTAGCCGTTACTTCAAAATGTGCATTGTCAATTTTAACTATCATTTAAAGGGAAATTAAAACTGACCAATAATCATTGGAAAGTATGTTTTATCGAGCCATGAATCGTATATAATATTTATATAATTCTTACGAGCTATGTCATTTAGAAATATTATATAAAGTAGAATTTTTATAGTAAATTATCGATTTTATAGAAAGTTGTACATGATTTTTATTTAAAGAAAAACCAATAAAATTTTTTTTATTTTAATTCTAAAAATATTTAAAAAATTCAAATAAACTGAAATATATGAAAATTTTTATGTTTGTACTATACCATTTAAAAATAGGTGCTTTTATTATTTAACGATATTTGCACATACTATATCATATATGCTTTGATTTATTTAAAACTGTGTAAAAAAATTCCGATTGAATTTTGGATAAATTGATATTATTGCAGTACTTCAATCACATCAGATTTTTAAGCACTTTGAATTTATCTAAATTACACATAAATTTGTCAGTATTTTTTTATCGTTACACAAATTTAAATATTTCGTTTTTATTATTGTAATATTTTATTGAAAATCATTTTTATATCTAAGATCACGAGGAGATACCGCAATTTTATATTTTATAAATTCAATTACATAAATATTTTCCTAGAAATATAATCTCATTACTAATCGGTACTTAAGAGCGTAGTCGAAATACCAAAAATAACATAAATTAAAACACTTGAATTCTTATAAATTAAGACAGATCGCCATAAGTTTCATGAGTTGCCCGAGCATTATTTCACGTAGTATAAAAGTACAGCGCAATAGTTACCGAAATGTTGCGTTCTGCGCATTGACTCAGCAAATCAATCGAAATATTATTCCGTGGAGCAACAGAGTACGCGCGATAAAGCTGTTGCGAATATTAACAACCTTGCGTAAGGGAAAAAATTCCAATCTCGATTATCTCGGATAACTCTGAAACGCAACCGTTAAAAAGCTGCAGGTTAAATGCCCTATAGGTAATATTATAAAAATTTGGATTCGACGCGAAGAGAGGGAGAGCGATTTGGAGCGAAGACTTCCCCTTCTACGCGACACTAAGAGTGAAAATGGCGGTGAATAACTGGATCGCGGACGATCTAGGTAAGGGTAGTTAACAGCGTCCGAGTTTGGACGAGTGGAAAAACGCGGGCGTTGGTCTGGCGCCGCTCGGGAGAATAAAAACTGTTACGCTTGGCCCATTAAATTAAAATCACACCCGAGTGCGCGAAGCGTTATTGCCCCGATGGGAGCAACGTACCTGCCCGTAATTCCCAGCGTGTGCGCACGTAACGGTAAGTACATACGTGAGCTGCAACGACGGCTGCTACTTGCGCGGCTCGATAACGCGACAGCGAGGAGCTGCCGATGGGGCGAGATCGGCTGTGCACATCGACAGCTCCGGGCGGCGGTACACATTTTCAAACGGCTTACACGGCGACGTGAACCGAATGAAGCCGAGGAAAAGATTGCGCCACGGCGTCGGGGGAAAAAGTTTCGCGACGCGCCGACGAGAACTCATGATTGACTTATTGTTGCTAACATGCTAATGCAAGCGAGATTATCGTGATATCGGACGTGTTCGCGTTGTACTACACTTTTTGTATCTTGCTTCTTATACTTATGATATGGATCAAAAACGCGTCTGTTTTGCCATTCGATATCGCGCCATTTAAGTAGTTGCCGATGTTTTTTATGTACGTGAGAAACGTTCATATTTGTAATACGGAAAACGTATTTCCATTGAATCAACTTACGAGTAATGTCTTTAATTTCCTGCAATACGACCCATAGTTTTTACCGTTGCGAATCGAATAGTTCGAAACGCTATTTGTATTTATTTAAAAGTTATCCGCGTAAGCTCGGGTAAACGAGTATTGTACTAAGTCGTCGCATCGTATAAAATAACGAAGGAATTTGAAAAATTACATTGAAATAATGGAGTGTTAATTCGAGACTCGGCTGTTTAAAAAATTTCGTTCTGTAACGTCCAAGTTTCATTGGATACCTTCTAAGTAAGTTATTCGATTTAACTAATTAAATTTTACTTGATCAGCAAAAATAAGATATTTTGATAAAAATCTTAACAAAATTGTATTATTTGTAAATATTATCGAATGATACAAGTCGGAATACCGAAAAGGTATTTTATTTGAATTAAAGCAAGAAGTTCTTGTTTTTGTTTTTTTGAAAATTATTGAAATAATTTGGATCGGTACATTTTATGTACCAAGGTAGGATTCGAAAAAGTATGTCAAATAAAATTGGTAAAGTATTACTTCAAAATATTATACCGTAATTATTAAAGTATGTGTAAATAGTTAACCGATATAAACAGTACAAATAAATGTCATAAAAATTATTTTTTTATTCGTTTATTTTATTGGAAAATAATATACTTTCTCGACGATACATATTTACAAATTTAACAAACGCGAGAAAATTTCCAATGGTAAAAATTCATTTTTAAACCGTTTCAATTATCTTTAAAGTGGAATAACTCATATTTCATAGAAAAAAATTTTCTATCGAGTAATAATAAGAAAACGTTAAATTCATAGAATTTTCTGCTCACCTTGAAATATTTTTTCATGTACACATCATATTACCTTCGTACTTTCATAGCAAAAAGCTTATTCCGTAGAGCAAATACATAAATATGTAAACTGTAGTTTAATCGTTGACACTTGTGTTTTATAAAGGGCTCCTCGTTACATTGAAAAGTTTTCCAAACACTTTCTTATACTTTCAATTTAAATATAAACGAACGGTGAACGGTAATGTCTAAATAAATATGAATTATTCGTCGACATTCGAAAATAAGATACGCGATGCCAGCTGTACTTTCTATTTTACGAAACTAAATAGTTTATGAACATGCGCATATGTATGTGATCGATAAAACGAATGCTACTAACTTGAAAGCGATAGTTTTTGCTTTGGTTGTTGCGTATATTAACTTTACTTTAATTATATTCGACATAAATTAATATTTTATTCAGCTCGATATTTCGATTGATTTAAGATTTTTATTTTTTCGTTCTATTTTCAGAGAAACTTAATAGAGTATATGTATAAAATTCTATAAAAACGTATGTATTAAATAAATTCTTTGTACATAAATTTATGATTCGAAATAACCGCACTACTATGATCGATGTTGTAAAAAAATTCACGAGACCCATTGTACCTTCACTTTGTACGATTTTCTTTCACAGTTGACTACTGTCGCTTACGTAGTATATTCTTCGATGGTAACCAAAATTTTATTACCTCAATTATATTTTACGTTGTAACGTGAAATAATACACTAATAATAATTTTCAAAATAAAGTTATTTATCACTCGGTTAAAAAATGTATAAAATTATTTTGTATATTGTATTAATTAATCACGGATATTGATTTTGAACTTTGGTTAACATCATCCATCAATAAGTTCATTCGGTAAAAAATATTTTTTATTCCAACTGTTCATAGTTTGTTATCAGCCAATTAATCATATATTGACATAATATATTTTGCCCATTATTTGATAAAAATAACATTGAGAATACACGTTAAAAAATAGCGTAAAATCTTATTTAACCATAGAAATTAGATTAATGGACGTAGCAATCATGGATTATAAATAGTTCCAAAAAATTGCTTTTTGCAAAATTGTTGCTTTATAAAATAAAAAACAGTCGAAATTTGAAGGACAGTAATAAAACATGAGAATTTCGAATTGCATCGTAAAAGATCGTTACACCGGTAGAAACATTCTTCGGAGCGGTTTTTGTTATTAAAATAACGGTTAGAACGTAACGCAGATTTCATCCGGACGTACATTTACAATCATTAACTCATTATTTTGACATAAATTTTATGAACCATAAATAAAATTCGTTCTCTACATGCCTGCATTAAAAGACTTCTCTTTAATATAAATTTAAAATGCGATTTCACAATTTATGTAACGAAACATTTCGCATCCTACGATAATTAGTAATCAAAGTTTTGGTGTATAAGAATGATTAAAATATGTCGAAATAAAATAATCAATGTAAAATAATTTTATTACATAAAAACAAATGGTAAAAAATATTTTATATTCTATTAACTATACAATGTTTAATTGAAAATGTCTAAGCTGCTGTCCAAAATATTTTTAACGATTTATAAGAGATACGGATTATAAAATTGCTTTTGTTTTCTCGGTACATTGTGTTATAAGATGCTAAATTTATTCGACAAGTTTAAATAACGTTAAATAACAATATATTATTAAAGATATAAACACAATCTGTAATTATATACGGATAAAATTTTCTACAATTATTCATTTTAATTTGCATAAGATTGAATTAATATTTATAGGAATATACGTATAGATTTCACAACTAAATATAAATTTTAATTTTAAACATTTGCAGACGCGTTTATTGAGAAAATTAATCAAAATTTATAAATTTAGTTTTTCTACCTTGTTCGTAATTATAGATTTATTCCGCGTTATTTGCTTTCTAATAAAATAAATTTTAAATTTTTATATAATGAATTTATTCCGTATAAAAAATTTACCTTTTGAAAAATGCAAAGAAAAATAATACTGAAAAGCGAAAACGTCTATTTACTCAAAGATTCAAAGCTACGCATTACGAAACGTTAAGTTTTACTTATAGTAGACACGAAAGTGATTAATCATATACACACTTAAGCGTTATACTAGAAATTTATATTTTCAATGTACAACGCTAACTGTTTTTATCGAAACGCGTGCAAAATACACATATCATTCGCGTGTCATGAACGAATTAGGGTTTTTCTTTCAAAAAAGAATAATATAACGAAACCAATATATACGGAAGAACATGGAAATTGGTACGTAAATTATAAATTTTGTGCATTCATCACCGCTGAGAGTAAAGAAGGCTGTTAAGGTTGCTTTATGAAATGTTAATACAGATTAATTAATTATAAATTATAAATCTTAATTAGTCAACGGTTTATTCAATCCAATAGAAAAGTGAAACATACTTACAGAGCGTATCACTCGTAAAGTTTTGAACGACTATTAGTTTAACAACTTCACGTGCTAATAACCGTAAGTCTAAGCCAGGCTGAATTATTTGCCGCGGAATGGCATTGTAGGAAAGATTCCTTGAAATCTGAAATATAAATCAACAACTATCGGCGGCGCATAATCATCATGGCATCCGCACACGGAAAATCGCGCGTCGCCACCTTGCGTACAAATAATTACACTAACGGTAATGAGCGAGCGAACGAGCCGTAAGAATTGCCGGCACGTGAAGTGGCTCCCAACCGAGGATGAGCCACGACGTCGCGTAAGGCCACGCAAGGATTCCCTTTAATTTCGCGCGCTCGAGTAAACTGTTTTTGCGCGAGTGCTTTCCCGTTCCTTTGGAAGCTCGCTTTTTTAAATCTCGGCTCTTTTCTTATTGTGGACGAATCGCCATTGCGTCCGTAGCTTTTTCAAATTTTGCGCCAGCCTCGAGAACAAAGGGATCGCGAAAACCATCCAGAAGCGATGATTTTTTTTAAATAATAACGAACGATAATTTCGAGTCAAGCAAAATCGTAACGCTGCAAAACCGAACTTCCAATGGGGTAACGAACGCTTTTATCGTCCGATTCGCGGTGAAAGATCTTAAAAATTCGCTTTACTCTCGCATTTATTTTATCGTTCGGTCTGTATTGGGAAGAAAGGTGAAACAATGGTGTAAAGCATCGATAATAACCAAGAGTAAGAAATATTTTTTCAACCGAAATAACTCAAATTTGGAATTATTTTTGACTTAGCGAATAAAGAAAGTTTTAATTTTATCGATTTTGAGAATTTGTTCGAGTAAAAATATTCAAAAGATTCGATAGTCGAAAACTGGACGTTCTTTTATTTTCTTTAAAAAAAGTCTATATTTTACGATCGACGTAACGAGCTTAGCTTACGATTCCTATTTTCTGGTAAAAAACTTGGAACAAAATTCTGAAAGCTTCACGTTTTACCCGTCGCTAATTTACTAATTTACGGAGCATCTATGCAGGGCAATGACAAAGTCTTTACATGCAACTAAGTCGCTCCGTATCATCGTTACGAACATTTTCTCCCGTGTCGAATCGCAAAGTAGACGAAGGAGCCGGTCGTATTAGTTTCCATAAACGGACGTGGAACGTCGGTTGTTGTGTACGCGTGACCCGCGTGAGATTCGGTGGATTATATTCAGTCGACAAGCTCGACGGACGCGTCATCTCGTAAGGAAGAAACGAGAAAAAAAAGAGAGGAGAACCTCTCGCATACCGTTATGTACACGTGCGGCAAAAAGGGAGAGATCGTAAGCTTTGGCCCTCGAGGCTCGTTTAACTTTTTCTCTTGCCCTGATTGAAAAAAAAGGAAACTGATTTTTCGCTCGTGACGTTTGTTCAGGACGAGCGAGTGATTTTCGGTCCAGCACGCGAATAAAAATTAGGTTCGTTTTTGCGCATCCGTAAAGAATGAAAAACGGTATATTTACTTTTCTTCAAACGTGGAGTGTTGTAAAATTTTTAACCGAATAACGGTTGAAATATTTAGGTCTTATTTCTAGTTCTTAAAAAAGATAATCCTCGCAATAATATCGCACTCGTTATTATAATGATTTTCGTAGAAATAGAAAACTATGCAGACAATTTATAGCAAATTTATTTTTATTCAATTCAAAAGAAAGTAATAAGTAAATTTAAGTGAAAATCTTTTAACATATACATAAAATATAAATGTATAAAATAACAGTTTTCTAATTCTTGTAAAATTTTTCACGAGAACTTGCGCTAAAAAATTTTTTTAATTTGTCACATTTTGTAAATTTTCAATAGAATTTTATTCGATCGTTTCAATTTTTTATTTACTTAGCATTTTTAAACATTCATCGAAATATATTAAAATTAAGATATTCGAATGGGTAAGGTAAAAATAAGAATAATACGCTAAATCTTGATCTAGTTTTAATGGCATTCGAAATATTTAGGTCCCTACCCTTTTTAATCGCTTAGGTATTTGTAAATACATTTACATATATAGGAGGAATGAAAATTTGGGATTTGAAAATTGTTCCCGTTAGAAAGTTTTCTCTTTCTGAATTAAATGATATTTAAAGTTAAATTATCTTCCAATTACGTTTTTTCAGCACTCGAACACTTGGTCAAGAAAAGTCCACTGGTATCGACTTACAATTGATAGTATATATAACGACGAAACCGCTAATGCAGCGGAAGAAAATTTATTTTACGATCCAATTATATGCATACAAAGCAGCACAATCACACGAAGGATAGGCGAGAGATTTCTCTTTTGAAGCATGAGTACAATCCAGACCACAGACGTTCGCGCATATCTTTACGATCTCGGTTGAAAAATTATACAAACTAACCAGACGCACTGATAAAATGTTTACATTTGCCGTTATGCTTATATTGTAACTCCTCTGGGTGTAGCGAAATCCGCGTTTACTCGTGATATCTCGAGCGATACGCACTTGCAGTGAATTATATCATTGTTGGAAGGCGAGAAATTAAAAGTCCAATTTATGCGATGAGGGTCAGAAAATGAGAGATACTAACTTCTCATTAACTAAGGTTATGCGTTTTGTGTTCAAGGTGATTTATGAAAATTATTATTGAGATTTTGCAGAGTTTTGAGGTTATGCTGTGAAAGTATCGGAACAAAATCGTATTGTCGCCAATTAAGGTCAACTTTTTAACTTAGATTAAGTTGTTTCAAAATGTTGCCCGAAAAAAAATTATAGTTCAAAAGCTATATTTCAAGATTGTACTAATTAGAAATCTAGGTTTAATTACATTCTAGTTCATTGGGATTATACATTCAATATCCAACGAGGTTTCAAAATATTGTAGTTTTAAAAATGTTCGAACGATTTTTATTGCTGATGTTTAAGTTACTTTCCAAAGACTATCTCCAGTTATTTTAATACACTACTTTTTCAGATTCCAGTTTTTATTGCAAAAATTTGCATATGAAATATTTGGCTGTGTTATACACTTTTACGAGAAATTATATGTAGATTTAACTTTTATTTAATTTATAAATTTATATTATTATTCAAAATAACCATAATTTTAGACAGTTTATTAATTCAATTTAAATTTCAAGTTTACTCGTTTAAAAACGTAACAGAGATTTTTTCATCATTATGAATATATTAAAGTATTATGTTTTTAGTTAAATATTTAAATAACTGAAATTAAAAATTTATAAATAACAGTTATAATATATATATATATATATATATATATATATAGAAAATGTTACGCGATTGTTATTGAATCGAATAACTTAAAAAAAAATTTGTACTAATTTGTGTAATTAAATTACGGAAGTAAAATACAATATTATATGTTGAACAAAGGTATACTTACTTTTCAAGGCAACTTTTTATTTTATTTCGTTGATTGTTTCTTTACTACCTTTAGAAATTAAAATATTTCGCTCATTTATATATTTTTTATTAAAATAATTGAAAAAGTAATTTTCTGAATTAATCATGCTTTTTTTCTTGATTTTTAAAATAACTGTAATTTTATATTTATTAGGATTAAACGTTAACAATATCCATATTATTCGAAAATTAACAAAGTTTAAAACAATTCGATACATGGACAAACTTCAATATCTAAAACTCAAAATACTTCGTTTTTTAAATATAAATACTGAATTTTATGTTTAAGTGCAACACACGTATAGCTTGCGAATTAAAGTTGAAAATATCAAAAATCAATAATTTGACAGGCTACACACTAACAGGTATACTAGCATACGATTATTCAGCAAATCCCCAAAGAAAAAGGTAAAGAAAGTTTCTTTATCGAAAATCATGACAGTTCATCGATAGCCCGGCGTCTCTCGAAGTCCCTGGAATAAACGAAGGACTGGCCGAAAGATCAGTCCGCAAGAAAAAAATCTATGACAACAAGAGCGGCGACTCACTGCGCAAAAAAAGTTCCTCACGAGTTTCAACCACCTCGCGATACAATAGGAAAAGGAAAGAATGGCGCGAGCATTACAAGCTCCGGGGTGTACCGACTGGAGGATGCATTCCATGTCTTAAGAGGGATTCACTTGACACGTGCACAAAAAATTCAGCCACGACACACCGGGATCAAAGAAGCAGGCTCAAACTATTTGCATACACATGGGCTGCACTCCGACGTTTCCTGTGCGCACGCGAGAACGCGAACGAGACACGCGATGTTCGAAATTCCGGCCTGAGAAAACCGCAAGAGAAAGAGATGCTTGCTTTTCTATTTGAAGATCGAGCGTTAGAGGGCGAATTTCGAAGTTAGCCGAGAATTTCGATTTTTCCGCCGGGCTTTATATAGAAATCTCGTAGGATTCTATTGTTAGATGCAACCGTGGATCGATCACGTGCAGGGAGCGATTCGACTATGTAAAAGACTGGTTGTCAACGATTTTACTACCATACGTGATTATGTATGCTGGTTAATTGGCTTCGAGTGAGTGTGGCTCGATCAAAAGAGCCATTAACGATAATTGTACTCGAGAAAGAAATTAAATTAAATAACTCAATCGTGGTTTGCAGATAAATATGTCGCCTCCGACATATTTCAAATGCGCGATATCGACAACCGGCTATTACACTGCCGAATAGATTCAATGTAACTAAAACATTGTTTTATTAATTGTCAACCATAAAAATTAATCTATCCCATGCCAATCCTAATTCATTAATTAATTTATATTCGTTCTAACGCTCTTATTTTACCATTTAACCAATGTTTACCATTTATATTTATAGTTTTACCATAGTTACGATGCTTACAATTTAATAATTATTTGTAATAATTATGCTGATACGTGGAAAGTTGATAATCATTTATTTTTATTTTCATTTATATTTTCATTTTTATTAAAAAAAATTTACGTTTCCTATTATTTGGTTGCTTAATTTAAATCTCTGAAAAAAGAGTACACGTTTTTAAAATCTTATAACTTTAGTTTTGCCGTGCAAAGAAAATCATGCGTCGCTCGAGTCGAGACTAAATTGTTATGTTTTTAAACCTAGTTATTAAAAATTAATAAGAGAAAAGAGATTCAGAAACTTATTCGTCTTCCAATTGATTAAATCTTTGCGCAATCATTTTATACATCTTAATTATTAATTAATAATTGATAATCGGATCTTTAAAGCATTTCATGGTAATTTTCTTATTCTAATATTTTATATAATTTTAATTTTTTTTTTCTTTTAAAGAAAAACTTTATGTGGGTCTAATATAATAAGAAAACTCTACAATAATATGAGATAAAGTAAATTAACTTATTAATGAAATATGCATTTATAATTAAAAATATAAAAATGAAATTATTTATCGGATGAAGAGCTATCTTAGGAAATTTCAATTAATTAAGCGAATTGGAATAGTATATATAGCAGAAATATAATTCGATTTACTCGATATCTTATCTACGAGAAATCATTTCTACTTCATTAATAAATAAAGAAAAAATTTTTAATTAATTTTACGAATATTAGAAACTAAACAAAACTCAATTTTGATAAGTGTAATTCATCTTAACTACAATTTATGACTTACAACATCTTAATTTTGCTCTCACAATTACAATTAATGATACTGTAGTTACAGATCCTTAATACAAACTTACATGGAATAAATCTAATCGTACATGACATTAAATTATCTTCTTTGATGTCTTTTTATTAGTAAATAAAATTAATTACATTAAAGATTTAAAGTATTTATATTGAATGTTTAAAAAAACTTTAGTTTCACAAATATATAATATAAATTATTAGTAATTTATCAAGTAGAATTTACGGTAGTGTAATAAATTTGTAAGTACATAAATACTTCATCTGCTTAAATAAATTATTCCTTTCAGATTAATTAAATGGATAAATTGAATCAAAATTAATATGTAAATCAGATATATGTTTGATTCTTGTAACGAAATTTGTTGGAGAAATTACTATGAAAGTCATCTTCGTGCGGATATCTGTGCCTTGCAGTCAATTTTTTTTTTGCAATGTGAAAAAGTGTAATTGCCTGCGGCTAACTCCGTTGCAGTCGGGAAGCGTTGAGGATCGGTTAATTTTATTGTAAAAATTTTATAATACTCTAAGCTACTAAAGAATATTTATTATTTTCTAAGGAAATAGAATTTTAAACTTTGAATTATCATAATAAGAATATTTGAGTCGTTGAATTTTCTATCTGTCGCAATCGATAGCGTAATGACGTAATAAATAAAGTTGGTATCGATGCGTTTTTTGACGATAATAATTAAATGCACAAGATGTTTTCTGGACCAGTTAAATTAATGCACATTATTATTTTTAATAAAGTTTTAGAAAGTTAGCTGGCTTAATACTAGTATTATTAATACGATAGGTTTTATTGTTAACAGTGAATGGAGCTTCGAGCATATGTTTCAATAAAGCTAATTTCTCGGTAAAATTTTATCTTAACAGCATGAAATCCATAAAAAACCAATTAAATATTTGCTTCGAGACAGTTATAGCTTCTTAATCGATATCGAGATACGTAAAAATTAAATTAATTCGAGAACAAAATTAGAAAAATATCATGATTCACTGTTTAAGGTTGGTACCTAAATTGAAAAAGCTTACGCTCGCCACTCGAGCCCGAGTGCTCGTTCGATTCAGCTATTCAATAACTTAAGAAAGAAAGAATATAATCTTGGACAGGACCGATCGCTCATTCCCTGGATGAAAAACTTCGAGCTATTCGGTCTCCATAGTACGAGTGCAGCAAACACTTTCACCGAGACGATGTTTCTTTTGTCTAGACTCTCGAGACAAAACAGCTAAAGCTCCATTAGCAGATCTTGCGAAAGTCCAGCACAACTACAGATGGATTATATGTATAACTAAGAGAGGCGCAAAAGGAGGCGTGAGTCTCCGCTTCTTCTGGCTAACGCTTACGACAAGTTATCGACTTCCTGCTGCACCTGAGTTACCTTCTCTAATCCCGGTTCGTAATAACTGCGGATAATGGACTCGCTTGTTCTGCGTACGCATGGTTCTGTTACCTTCCTAATAGGAATGGTAGGAGAGAATGTAGTCAGTGGAACAATGATGATCGCGAGGACAACCAAATGGAAAACTCTCGACGTGTCGTTAAACTCTTCATTCGCATATAAGGTAAATTGCAATCACCGAAACTTATCAACCCGCATACCGAACCTTCCGAGTTTCGAGCTCATTGTTCTAGAAAGCGAAGACGGTTAAAAAGTACGGGCAAACTCGTAAGTATCTCGATAGATTATCGGTAGTATCTTTGAGTCACTACTACAGACGAACTTTTACCGTATTACTTTTCCGAGGGCGGGAGTAAACTTTCATGTGAGATCTTATCCGTCTGTAAGATAGAGTTTAAGTATTTAATTACAAGGCACTGATGACATGTCAACCAAGAACTAAAAACGTGAAATATTGTTAATCAGAAATTGCATTCTTATTGTGGCTAGGCTTTATAATAGTCTTTATTATAATGATTTTTTATTGTGACTTTTTCATAATAAATTCGAGACAATAACATTCTTAGCAGTATATATTTTCAAGACTTATTTAACTGAGTAGTTTATGAAATAGGAAGCAGTTCCAATTAAAAGTCATCATTAGTAGAAAAATGCTGTAAAAATTACATGCGTTTCACAGTATCAATTACTATATTTTAATAAAATTTTGCATGATTTAACATACTATGCTTTTGCTGTAATTATAACTGAACCTAACGTGCACAAAAATAAGAATACATTCATTTTTATTACATCAAGGTATAAAAATTTGTTATTTTTATATCTAAATTTAGATTTCAAATGATATCATGTATGAAAAGTTCGTATGATCAACGTATATAATTTTGCATGTAGCGTCAAATATATCATATACTGTCATAGTTATCATTATTCAAGGAAATTACTATTTTTATAATTTATTAGCAATATTATGGAAATGCAAGTGTTCATCTCAAATGACAATAACTATATTATATTAAAAAATGATAATTAAAATATTTAGATTTTAGCAAATATTATTTTTTTTTAACAAAAATACACGAATAATAGAAAGTTAAAGTAAATACTGAATATTCGAGGTCAATTTTTTGTAATTTGCTAATCTAAATATGCTATACACGTTCTAGATTTCTTGTATTTATAAATTTTAAAAAATTAAAATGAAAGTTTTCAGATATTCATATATGAGAATTAAAGTAAATCGATGTATTTATTTTTTATATTTTCATGAATATTTCATTAGCATAAGTAATATTAGTGTTTATGTATATATATATTAATTATATCAATAGATTCAATTAAAACATACCTGTATTATTACAAATTTTACTTTTTACTTGAGCCAATGCAATAAAAATTATTTTGAAATTATTTATATAGAATAAAAAATATCATATAAATAAATGATTTATAATTTTTTAATTTTATAACTCGTTCTTTTGAAGTTATATTTAAATTAAAAAATTCCAAGTAACAATTTTAATATTTTTACATTTAAAAGTTTTTAACATTTATGACTGTATTTATTGTTTTAAACATTACTAAATATCGTTAAATTTGTCACGAAAAATTATATATTAATTTAGTAATTGATAATAAAAAAAATTCAATTGTAACGATGAAATATTTATTTCTAAAAACTTTTAATTAAAATTAAGTTTCGCATAAAAAATATTCAGATTTATGGTTTCAAAAAAATATTAATACATTTAAGGTTGTACACATTTCAAATTAATAACGAATGGGACGTTTAAGTAATGAAACATTAGCAAGTTACTTATAACTGTATATAAGTATATATATCTTGAGTACTTTCCTTAAAGGAAGTTCATGTTTATATTTATAGACGAATTCTTTAATAATACTTCATATTTCCATAAACCAGTTGTTCGATAAAGAATCTTTGGCGACTTCGTACATGAAATTTATAGATTTTATCTCTAGAAAAGCTTCTCGGATACTCAACGTTAAAAATAAATTAAAAATAACCACCATAATAGTAACGGAACGTATCTTCATTTTTCGATTGGGCGATTATTTAACACTCGGTAGCACCGGTAGCTCACGTGAAGTAGCCAACAAGTTATTTGTCTGCATACATATATTTAACAGATAGAATGATTAACGAACTGCCCCCGGCCTGAATTAATATTATGACTGTCGGCAGTGGACGGTTACACGTATATAGAGCAAAACGAACGAGCAGTGAAATCTTGGCCACTTAAGGAAGTTGTCGTGATAGAATACAGTTAAAATGTTCGATTTAAAATTCAATGAATTTTATATCATTTTCAGCATAAAATTCAAAACTTACATGCATCAGTTACAACCTTGTGAATAGAAATAAAACGTTGTAAAAAGAGAAGAATAAAACACTTCGTAGACTTTCAAATAATTTTTATCTATCGATAGAGATACCGATATTATAAAGAAAATTCTGCAATCGTAATATTGTTTAAAAAATCATTGTTTTCCCTATCTTGCAAAATAATATTTTAGCATATTATTGATAAGCGTATTTAAGAAGTTTAAAATACAACTGTTGTATCATCAAAGATTCTATCTAAGATTTATATGTCAGATAATAAAACACAGAAGATGAAAATCACCTTCTTACGATGGCAGGAAACTTTCAAATTTAATCTGCGCATAAATATATCTTACATTAATGCATAGTTAAAATTTAACAAGATTCGAAAGAAGGTAAATTGTTCACAACTTCGAATGCTTAGTGGGATAATTTCTATCGCAGCCTTCTAAAGATAGGTAAGACTTTCCGATAAACTCCTCGATATCGACCTTAGACTACGACAACGGTGACGGCGGCAATTTTATCATCACCCTGGCAACGCTGAGAATTTGCAGTTTTGCGTCGGTTGGATGATGTTGAGAATATATTCAAGTAATTCATGTCCCTCGCTGTATTCTATAACCTTGGTCCATTTTTTATTGATTCTAGATTCAATGTAGGTCAATCATAAAAGTGGATGATACGATTTGTAAGTATAATAGATTTTAAAGTACATCATCTATGTTAGTTATATAAATATCGAATCGTGCTTTACTCGCGAGAATAATTCACATTTAATCTACGCTTCGCATGAATTTTGAAATTAGGTGAACCAACAGAATAATATAGGTTCGACACTTTTCAAACTCAGTTAAATATGTATTGTTTTATAAAAATCGATAGAAAATATTTACTTATCTCGTATAAATAAATAAGTTTATTGCATTTTGCGGTACTGTAATATCAATATATGTTATAGATATTATAAAATTACTACGTGTTATAGAATATAAATTAAGCGTAAAATGACTTCACATTTCATGCACGTTTTAAGTGTAATGTCCTTAAGTATAACGTATGTACATAAAACGTGTAATTTCGTAGAGTCAACATTTTTGTCGAAGCTATACGAAAGAAAGTTAGTAATAAAGTAATACAGTCGTAAATGAAAACGAAATGTTTCACATTTCAGATTATATATTGAATATTTTACATATAAATAAGTTCCCAATAAAATTGGAAAATAGTAAGAATTTAAAGTAAATAAACTGTACGAGTTCTGCGAAACAACTTTTACAGTATTTAAAAATTCCAGCAGAATTTTAATGTTATCAATACGGTATTAATATATACAAAAATTATTAGTTTTAAATTTCAATGGTAAATCGAAAGACTTTCAGAAATATTTTATGTTAAAATAAAAAATATCTTGTAGATTGCATCGTATTATTTATTTTAATAAAGTAATTTTTATGTAAAAATATTGGATATCATGAATAGAAATGACTTTTTATTCTAATCCTTTTTTTACGTTAAATAAAATTTTTAAAAACCATAGCATTTCATAATTAACATGATTAATTAAACATTATTAATATAAAAAATACAATTATAACTAAGAATAATACATTATTTTTAATCATAAAAATATTTAAAAAATAAAATACAGAAATTATTGGAACGAAATGAAATTTAATCATGTATAACTAACTCATACAGATATGTATTAAAATATAATTTAATCACATAAATATTAGTATAATTAAAAGCAGATTTTTTAAATTGCGTAAATATAGGATAAAACTTGAATAGAAATAAAATGTAAATCACAGCTTGTTAAGCGGTGATAAACTAACGATAAAATCTTAGAAACGAAAGTTAAAAAATATCGTAATTTATTAAATCCTGAAAACGTAAAACAAAATTATTTAGAATAAACTAAATAATAGAATGACGTATAATGAACAAGTAACACAATATTTTTTTAAAGAATTAGCATTGAACGTTATATAAGAGATAATCAGGCGTCATGACGTTTTCAAAAAATTAACACACGATAACGTTAAAAGAGCATTTTAAAATTTTTAAATTAACTCTTTGCTGCATAATTTGTTAAATAAACATGAAAAATTTACTTTTACCATTTGAAGTTAAGATTAATCGAAATTATAACTATTAAATTATTCTCGATATAACACTCGATTCATAATCCTCGTAGTCTATTTAAAATTAAAACAAATTATAAACGACATTTGGTATCAATAATTTATACAAATATGTTTTCAGAATGTAAATACGAATGATATAAACATTAATATAATGAAAATAATGAATAATTAAAGTCATATTTTAAATTACTCATTATAGTTTAATTCGTTAAATAATTGATTTACCAGTAAATCATATAATATAATACATTTATAAATAGTTATAATCTACATTAATAATGTGATTTAGTGCTATTAAATAAAATAAAGTAATTACTATAATTTAGTTTCTAGTTAATAATATTATATAAAAACATGATACGTTTGTATATAACTTTTATCTGTATAAATTTTATTCTAATGAACTATTAAATACTCTATCAAATAAAAGTTTTTGTAGTTAGACAATAAAATTAATTTCCATTATCGTCAGATCTATACTTTGAAATTAGAATTAGTGCTCATAATATTTTAATAATTAATAAAGTAAATGTAATAATACTAATTTCAAATACGTTTCATATCCCGATATATTTATAATATGCCCAAATCAATACCGAAAAGAACTTATCTTAAAATCTGAAATTCTCATCAGTTCGAGGTTAACTACCGTAACTTTGGTCTGATTTTTGGGCAATTTGCATGCGATAAATTTCTAGTAGATTAAAATAGACACCTCGATATTATTTTTAGATTGTCAAGAAAAAATGTTTGATGCATGTCTTTTTACCTAATTTAATAACACTTTAAATTTTGTTAATCATTGCGATAAAGATTGAACGATTCAATCATTCTTGGTTATAAAATTTATGACTTCATTCTAAAAGTGATCTTTCTTAAGATTGTACAGAAAATTTCTTATAATTTACAAATAAAAAAGAAATATTTATCTAAATTTTACGTTTGGAAATAATATCAACAATATTCTAACAGCAGTTTCGTTATTTATAAAATTAAAATAAAATTTCTTAATTTAATTCCATAATACCAATACTTGCATCAAAAATGCCTTTCATCATATTGATCTATTCAATATAATTCCATAAATATTTTTATTTCTGGCTTTTAAAAATTTCAAATAAAATCATCTCGAGTTGTCTGGATATTATTAATAAATAAGAAGAACGAATTTTTAATGTTCACATTTCTCAAAACTAGCCTTACCATTTTTTTATAATTTGACAGTAATTTTCTTTGTAACGAGAAATCAAACAAAAAAAAATAAAAACATAAAATCTTGATCCGCATTCCTACTAGAGCGAATTTTTAAATGTAATGCACCAGTCACTCGAAAATACAAGCATTTTACCGGGAGCAACCGAATACGATAACAACGTCGGTCTAGTGTGAAGGAGCATTTTGCGTTCACATTAGCGTGTCAGACTCTCTTCATTAGTCCGACAAGATAAACGTTACGCTTGACCGACAGGAGTGACACATTCGAACCAACGTCCATGCATTTTAAATACGTCTTTTCCCTTTCAAGATTTTTACATAGACTGCGTTAAAAATAAATTTTTGTGAAATAAGCTTTTCTAATAATGGAGGAATAACGCGAAAGAGCGACGATAGTTGAGCGAACATGATTATAAAAATATATCCGAGATATTACAATAGATACGTAAATAAAAGCTAAATTGATGGTTTGTAAGTATTCTTATATACATGGGAAACGTTGTTAATTATTTTACTATGGTTGATGCACCTGTACACGATAGCGCGAATAATTTTCGCATTACGATCATGGAAAAGTAAAGCTTCTAATTATGAAATAATAAAATTACCCAAGGGAAATAATAAAAGTGAAGTGTATGCGGTTTAAGAAAATTTCATAACCTAAGTCATGAATTAAATTATTATAATAAAATACTTTACTTCCATTTTCCCAGTGGAGATTACAAAAACAACAATTTACTAACTACAAGATATTTACAACATTATTTACCCGATTATTTACTCTTTTAAAGATTATTTAAAGTGTATATTGCACTAGCGCTTTAAAAACGTGCAAGATACCATTTTAATGTCTTAGCCAATAAACGCCGTTACAGCTTTTTTTCCAACCATACATTCATTTTACAGATTTAACGTTAAAAAAACGCCGAGCGGCACTTTGAGAAGGGAAGACTCGTGTGTTTTGTATTCTCTGCTTCTTCACCTTTGCCTACTTCTCTTTGTTTTGTACATAACCGGTATAAAGATGCATCGGCTTTTGTGACGGCAGTTGTAAAAAAAAGAAAATACACAAGTGTACAAGACAAGTATATGTAGACGTCGCGACGCTTTCGATATTTTTGAATATTCTACTGTTCATAAAGTAAAATCTATAATCTATGATTCACTTTAATGTAATATTTATAGTTATTACTTGGATTGCAGGTTTACGTCAATGTAGATAAAAATAAATAAATTGTATTTAAATTATCTGATATAAAACAAATACAAACAAGGAAATTTAATAAATTAAGGTAAATTATAAGTTATTTTAATAAACTAAACCTCGGATTGTATTAATGGCTCAATTCACTCTATAATTTTTAAATTAATTTAGAACTTTTCCATTTATTTAATCCTGTGGTTTAAATCTTAAGGAGTGTAGAACGTGATATAATATTTTTAAATTAATATCTTTCGATTGATAGTTTAAGATATAGAAAGCGTGAGAAGCTACAAAGTATTGATTATTATTTGAGTATTATATTGCAATATTTCACATAGTTATTATATTTTCTATATTTAAATACAATATTTGATACTCGTACATACACGTTCATATAATTGCATTTTTTATTATAAATTGAATATTTTATTATAAATATCCAACTTAAATCTTTTTTCATCTTCTAATATTGAAAATAGAATTTAGATAATTTTTGTTCGATAAAACAAATAGAATTAAAAATTTAGATAAAATAAAGATTGCTGTTATATTATAGTAGATAAAATTTTATTTCAATGAATATTTATTTATAATTTAATATAGTTTATTTGTGATAACATGAACAATTTTGTTCAGTTAATACAATAATAAATTAAAGATTTAATACGTCAGAATTTTAGCGTTGAGCATAAAACATCTTTATCATTATAGAAAAAAAAAATTGAATCGATCACCTTACATTAAGCAATCGGGCAATTTACAACTCAAAGTCTTCTCAATGTTTGTAACGAACGTTTTATTGATAATAAACACTTTTTAACTATAAGCACTTAAAAAACAAGTCAAGAACCAAAACTAGTATTAGCAAATATTGTATATAGTTATTTTAGTTATATTTAATAGGCGTTTAAGTTCGCGAGTGCAAGTTGATAATGAAGAGGCGTAAAAAGAAAAGAAATGAAAAGAAAGGCGTTCATGGCCTAGTCATCCGTGCAGAACGATTGCGGTACCAGCGGAACGTGAAATGCTGGACTGTTTACTTCTGCGAATCAAGCATTCGTCAATGATACTCACTTACCTCTTTTTTTGCCAAAGTAGAGAAATCGATGTTTAAAACTTGCTGGTATTTCAAAATTCAATGATACCGATATTTGAACTAAAAAATATCGATTTTGCATTTATTTATTTAACGCGATGTTTAAATACTTGATCACAAAATGAACGATATTACGCACGAAAATATGTATAAACTATTATTAGATCGTTTCATCAAATATTTTAATTTTAAATTTATCTTTTCCTCCTTGAGTAATGTAAGGTTTTTATAAGATGATCACTTATTTTTTTGTTAATAAATGTCTTACACTAGAAGCTTTTTATTTGAATTATTTATATTTTTCAATAAATAATTTAAACATATATATCTAATATTTTATACTAGTATCCGTTAGTTAATTTAAATATATAGAATAGATAATTCTAGAATTATAGAATTTTTGGAAATTTTAAATTAGGAGTATACTCTAAGATACAAATTATTTACTAAGTATTGTATTTTACAGATATCCTAGATTTTGAATTCAAATTCTGTGAAAAATGGATTGTATTACAAAATATTATAGATATTTCAATCTCTTTAATACACTATAATCATAATTTATCTCAAGAGTCACTAGCTAATGACGGTAATGATTTTATCGATAGTCAAAGAGATTATTTATGAAGTCTATGATCTAGACCGTTAATCTACCAGATTTAAATTTTACCTTTTTATTACTTTGTTTCTTTTTACAAAACAAGATAAGAGCATCAACGGTGAATTTACAACTTTCTTTAGTGTACTATTTCACGTGCATGTAAAATTATGCGAACGACTACTGAAAATTTCATTAGGAACACGCATCGAAGCCTTGTATATCATTGTAAATGAATAAGAATATCATAATATGTAATTATTCGAAGCAAATTTATTTTAAATTAAAGTTGATAAAGAGGAAAAAATGTTTATCGGTCGATCATTATATTTAGTATAAAATTCACAATGTGATTTACAGAAATTTTCTCTTTGATTTAGGAAAGATAAAACGATAATCTGACTATCATTGATTTATTTAACAATTAGAATAGAAATTGAGAATGTTCGGTCGCACCTATTTCACTTATAGATACTTTGGGTGTGTGCTTTTATGTGTAAGTAATAATCTGCCCATTCTGTACGAAACTACAAGCAAGCGCCAAGATACGACCACAAAATATCCACCGCACTATATATACATTTTAATAGTTAACGCAAAAACATGTATATATGATTTTAGCTAATTTTTAATTAATCAATAAAAATTAATAGCATGATTTATTTCAATTAATTTTTTTAGTATTTAATTAAAGTTTTAAATTTTTATCTACAGATCCCAAACAGAATTTATATAATCAATTCATATATTTTTCAATGGTTTTGTTTCATTTCCTTTACTATTTTATGATTTCTTCTTATAAACTTACCTATGTTTAAAATTTTTTTAATTAATTCTAAGAGTGTATTAATATAGCAGGATATTTTATAAAATTCAAATTTAATTTGTATATACATATATGTATTCACAATATAAGAAAATATGTCTATAAGATGTTAATTTACACTTATTTACGATACTTTCAATTACGATATTTTACGTTGTTTATCGAATTTATGATTTTTTATTTCGAAATTTATCGATGGTAAAGTGAAATTACAGCCAATATCAAAAGATTATTTGCAAAACTTTACGGAATTATTGTTTTGCACGAAAAAATTTTTTGTAATACAGATAACTCTCTCGAAAGATAAGAAGTACTCACGTAGCCTTTAAATATCAAGAAATGCAAGCACTGTTGGGTTCTTCGTATACTCTGACCATAGCTATAACGGCCTACCGGCAACATCTTTTATTCTGAGTATCGATAGATGTTGATTGCGATCAGTTATTTACGACCTTCAATATTTTCCGGACCATAAAACTTGTGGAAAGGAATAAAAGATGTTTCGATCGTCATTATCATCATCATTATTCTAGTTTAAAACTATATTGTTTAATTCTATTTTATTGTAAAATCCTCCTTTATATTAACAAAAACAGCAACAACAAAAAAAGTTAGTATATTTTTATATATTTTAAGTCGAAAATTTCATTTCAGATTTTTTATCATATAATAGTTAACTGAAATATTGAAACTATTAAATATCAATGAAAATGATAAAATTTATACATTAATTATGCTGGTAACAAATTTGATATATTATCAAATGTGTATTAAAAAATAACTCAAATTAAGATTGACAATAAATTTTCATACTTAAAATTTCTTTATAAACGTTTAAATAAATTTGCCTATAAATTGATATTGTTTTTAAATTATTCATAAGTTGATTGACTAAAATCAATTATATTTATTCGATAATACTAATTTGGTAGCGAAAAAAATAGGTTCATACTTATATCGAGATTAATTTGTATGTATGAAAGATCATTTATAAATGTACAGTAACTAATTTACTGTTATTTAAAGTATACGTTTGTCCTTATAACACTCATAATTTTACTTTAAAAAGATATAATTAAAATGTTACGTTCATCTTCAATAGTAATATACAAGTATATTAGGAACATAAAAAATTGAAGTCATTGCATCAAAAAAAAATTATAAATTCATCATTTTTTAGTTAACGGATTTTTACTTTGGACAAATGGTAATTTTTTTATTAAATGAAACCAATACAAACCAATTTAAGATTATTACTACATTAAAGTTTGGAAACTTTATATAAAACTGTAATCGTGAACTACCAATAAACGACAAACTCCATCTATTTTTTCTTACATTTTTTTTCCTTTTTAAACAAAGAATTTAAAAGATTTATAGCCTTAATACACTACTATTTATATTAAATTGTTTAAAATCATAATAAAAAACATTTGTTTATCAAACTATTCCCATACGACAGGAAAATTAAAAGACAAGCATCCTTGATTACAAAAGTAAACCAAGTCAAGCACCAATAAAGATAAAATAGTGAAAAAAATTGTGGACTCGTAAAAAAATAATTTTATTGGTGAACTGGTGAAAAGTGTGGAAAATCCTTTAACGATTCTAAAAAGACGCAGTAACTACAGAAAATATCGTTTCCCATCTAGGAGAAAGCGAATCATTTAACTATTCTATTTTAAAATTACTATTTTTACGATGATAGCAATCAAAAACATTTGATAAAAATATGAGGATATGATTGTGATGTAAATTATTACATGCCCGCGTTTCAATAGAATATAATCAAATCTAATAAATTTTATTTCTTTGTAAATAAATTTGGTTCAGTGGTTGTCTTGGAATTCTAATCAAGAATTTTTTATTTCATTTGTGTCGATACTTTCTTTTCAAAGTAAAATATAATTATGAGGAATTTTAGGAAGAAAGAAAGTCCAATTACTCTATCTTTATCAAATAAATAATCGTTATGCATTTGTTTTCTTTGCATACGATCTCTAATATCTAATCTAGAATTCCTATCATACCTAAAAGATACAACGTGCATGCAATATTTTAAATTAAAATTCAACTCCATAGTTGCAATTTAATACATTCTACAAGTTCGTAACAGATGTCAAGTTCACATACATCAACTAAAGTACGGAAAACTTATGAATAAAGTTCTTCGTAATAATAATGCTTTCTTTTATTCATACCAAGCATTTTATTTTAAGAACGCTCATTAATTTTCTTAGTAAAATTTTTCATTAAAAAACAGAAATATAAAAAATTATTTCTACCGTTTTTAAATATAAATTTATTTAGATGTTACTATGATTTTTATAAATCTAAAACAGGTTTGAAATATTTATCTCTTATGGATTTTAGGTAACAAAAGAAAAAAAAACTCGCAAGTACTTTTAATGTTTTAATTGTAAACATGTATTCCAATTTGAAATATTACATAAAATTTAATAATATATTACAACGTTCGTATTTAAATAATTATAAAATAATTTAAAAATACTCATATTAAAAAATATTTTAAAATTTTGATTTTTTACATTAGTTCAGTCTATGAAATTGACTTTTTAATAAATCTTTAATCGTCGATACTTCCTTTTGTAAATTGCATTTCTTCTTACTTTTTTCATTACACTAATATTATTTTCACGCTCTCTATTTTTATGAACTGAGATATTGTTTACACGTGAATTATAGTTAAAATATATCATTATCCAGCTCTATAAAATTATATTACGACGCTTCATTTTTATTCCAGATAATGGAAACTAAAATTTATACAGTTAACAACTAATAAAAATTACCCGTTAACAAGGTACAGCGCTAGATTAGAAAAGTACATAAAGTAAAATACTTTTACCGAGCAAACATTGACATAATTTGCAATATTGTAACGATAGTCTGGTTAATCACAAAGTTACATTTAAAAAGTTTTGTCCGTAGTGTAATTTAAACGAAAAGTTTACTAAAAATGAAGACTCGTTGCGTGTTATTTATAGCAATACTGTTATTAACAATACGAACGAAGTTTAAATGTTTCTTCTTGTAGGTAATTTGCACTGCTTTCGTCTGGAAGATGAAGTAAGTATTGCTGATTGTCGATAAATCATTAATCTTGCTGACGTACCTGCGATTTCGCGCGTTACGCGTCATAAAACTGAAAAGAGCAAAAGACGGAAGGCTCGGAAGATCGAACGACAATGACGTACCTACGTTAACCTGGTTAATTTTTTTTTCGTTTTCTTTTTTGCAGTAATTAATCCTTTTGAAATAAAAGGAGTACAAGACTGATCTTATGATGTATAAGATTATAAGATTATAAGATTATAAGTTTGGTGTTATTTTATCAGAAGTACAATTAAAACACGATAAGTAATCGTTAAAAATTTGTATCAGCTCTGTGATAATCACTCTAACATTATATTATTTCTCTAGCTTATTCGCGTATTAAGTACAAATCTCGATAGTAATCTAACGATAGGCAATGAATCGAATATTATTTAAATTGCCATTTTCCAACCGTACAATTCTTACTATAAACTATTATAAAATTCACGCGTAAGCTTCTTATACGAACGTAATATCGGTAAATAACGAATACGTTAAAAATAAAGCGAAATAGGTTAAAGATAGGTTAAAGATAGGTGGATTAATAGGTGGATTAATAGGTGGATTAATAGGTGGATCCACTCGAGACGCGCGTATGCTCTTGGTACGTAAGTTATGAAAAGAATTCGTGAGCCGCCCCGTGAAGTCATGCAACAATGGCCTTAATTAAGGCTAATACCATTTGATAATGCCGAGTTAAACCGCTAGGCAATAAACAGGCACGCGCACACATTTTTTCAATTAACTTTCAATGAGAGAAACAGCGATGGGAGGGGAGAGAGGTAAGATTAGAATCAGCAATGGCTATGGCTCGAGTGGTTCGATGGTTTCCATCTACGGTGTACCAAAATAGGCAGTAGTACCAGTTGCGATGGTTCCAGACACAACGGGCCGGTATCGATCGACGAGGTAATTTCGATTGATCGTGACTTTGCATTTGCGTCGCTTTCGTTGGACGTAACGTGTGCAAAGGCGATTTTCGCATAGTTTCGTAAAAGTACGCATTCTTACATTGTTTTATCCGCCTTTCTCTTTTCCGAACTCTGTAACTTATCGCCATTATTTGCTCATCTTCGTATGCTGGTAAAATTTTAGTGGTAAATAAAACAAACGAATTTTTTAGTTCACGATTGAGAAATACGAAATATAAATAATAGAATCTATTTACACGGTATCGATATTCTAAGAAATGTATAATGTGGAATAAATAATGTGGAAGTAATATTGATTTAAAACATATATTATATTTTAATACTTTTAAAACATAAATATTAAATTTTATAAATTTAAGTAACTTGTCCATATAATTTCTCGGCATAATTGGAGAAATTTTAATTACGTCATTGTACTATAGTTGTTACGATACCATGCTTAACGATCAAACGTAATCTATTATCCATCGTTTAACAAATTTTCAAATTCATGGTACCAATTATATGGTATAATTATATTTATCCAATTATATGTTATACTACATGTGATTTTTCAAATAAGCTTGAGAAAAAAGTAATAAAAGAGGATTATTCATTTTATGTATTTAAATAATTAAATATAAAATAAAAAATGACATAACTTGATAAATCCACTGATAATTTCAAATTGTTTTTATTTAAAGTGAGACCATAAATAGAGATTTAAATAAATTTCATAAATTACTATTAAATTATTTTAAATTATTTTCAGCAAAGATTGAATTATGGAAAATAAAAGAAATTTATTGATATATTCGGATATATTTAACTATATTATTTACAGCCTATTATAAAGTAAAGTAAAACTATTGGATTTTTTATAAATAGAATATATTACAAACGATCAGCGTTTGTATAATATTTTTTAAATATTTTAAAAATGATTTGAAATTAATACTTTAATTTAATATTTTACTTAAATATTTGTTAATTAAAACTATACGAGATGTTTTGGTTACAATACTTTTTTGATAGTCGTGGTCAATATTTACTTAATAAATAAAAAATTTAATTTATAAAATATAATAGAAAAATTAATTTATGCCTTCTTGTATTTTTAATTTATATTTACAATGAATATAAATATATTTTTCTTTTTTACTAATTAATTTTTGTCTATCTAATACATTCATACTTATATAAAAATAAAATTTACTCATTAAAATTGATTGATTAAATAATTAGAAAATAAATATAAATCCGTTAAAAAATGTTAAATAAAGTAAAAGTAAAGATGCATAATATTAATAAATTTATAAATTAACCTACTTTCGTTTATAATAAATAATTTAAAAAAGAAATACTAGGCAATTTATTTAAATATAATAAATAGTAACTGTAGCAGAATTTTTAAAGAACTTTATATTAGAAATTTCGCATTATTTTTAAGATAATTATTATTTATTGATGAATATTATGTTGGCTTGAATAATTTATATCTTTTTATTCTATGCATTTTAATTACACATAGTTAATAATTTTACGCAATTTAGCGTAGTATAAAAATATTGTGATAAATATGAAATTTTGTTACATACATATAATATAATATGTAAGATTAATTGTCAGTTCATTCTTTTCCTGAATAAATATTCATTAAAGACCAAGAGACTATCAATATTATAGTAAAAAAAAGAATAGTACAATTTATGTGGTAATTTTTCTATCAAAACTCGTTCATAGGAACGCGGACAACGGACTCAATAATTTTTCGCGAAACTACTTTACGTATCCACGAAGTGTAAAGAAAGCAACTAACTATATAAACTATAAAAATACAAGACCTAGTTTCTATAATTCACAAAGGTATGTTATCGGAACGTTTTGCTTGGTAAATAAGTAATTTCTTTTATATGTATCGAGATATTAATCATGTACCTTTCATCTCTGCGGCTTTATAAATTCGACCGCAGGTATACGTGGAAGGTGATCAAAATTGTAAGGACTTACCTGAAACAAAAAGAAAAAATGAATATTAGTTGTAGTAGTGGTTTTATAAGAACTAACGATTGTTTCAAGGCAAATATTGAAATTGCATAGAATGGAAAAATTTCTTGTTATAATCACAACATCAGTACTTAATTTTTTAAAATAATTTTATATCGTATTATTTTTGATGTTTGAAATAAATTTTTGCTGTATTATGTACTTACCTTACATATTTTTTATATCAAAATAAAAAACAATATTAAATCTAAGAAGTTATTTTTACTAAAAAATTAGAAAAATATTTATCTCATAATAATTATTATAAGAATAATTTTTTGATCAATTTTTATTTACTGATTTAAAAAGCTTTTTATATATAATACATTTTTATTTAAGAATTAAAATTAATGCTTTTAATTAATAGATGTATTATACGCAAATTTTAAAGATTAAAGCACCTTGATATGTTGATATCTCTTAAGAAACAAAATATTAGTCATTTTACGTTGTACGCTTATTTGAAATATAAAGGTAACAGGGTTATAACATCTAACATATAATCTTTCAGGAGTGTGCTAAATGTGAAACAGTTTACTAATAAATAAGCAAAAAGATTGTTGTAACAGCGTAAAATAGTAGTGTTGAAATTCAACTTAAGTTACTTCCATGAAACGTCTAGTTACTAATTCTATAATCAACCGCTAATCTTAGTCATGCGTTATAAGGGCAAGTCGTATAGATATTCTTAAATAAACACAACAAGGTTTACCACAAATCACATTCATTGAAACTAACTATAGTAAGAAAAATTCTCATATTTCGATACATAGATACGTATAATAAATACTGTATAAAACAATAATTTATTCAATAGAGAAAAATATGCTTTAACCATTATTATTATAATAAAACTATAAAATATTTTTTTTCAACAATTTTTAGATGTTTAAATGTCACAGGAATTAAATTAATTTATATTTGGTCTTAGACCAAATCGATGGAATTTAAAAAAAAATAAATGATATTATATTTAATAGTATCGTAGGATTCTATTAAATAATTTTATATTTAATAGTATCGTACGATTCTATGTTTTAAAGAACATCATACTTCAAAACATATCAACTATTATTAAAAAAAAATAATCATGAGTTTAAAGCAAACCGAATATATAATAATAGAAATGACTGTTAATTATTATATAAATAATATTGTATTCTACACCACTCGTTAATTATTCCTATTTATATCTTACGTATAAGTTATTGGATTAATTATTTATAGATTAATGTAAATAGTAAATTAGAAAGAATATTTTCCAAAAATCAATGAAATTCAGGTACGGATTTAACAAGCTCCACTGCTCGGCCAAGTTTTAAACTACTCTACAACTTTTATAAAACCAAGTTGTACCCGCTTAGTCAGAGCTCTGCATGATCGGCAGCGGCTAAACGGTTTCCTCGGTAACCACTGAACGGCGCTACGTTTCGGAGCGATTGTCCCTAGCAACTCTCTTTTTTCGCTCGCTTTCCTTCGCTTTCCTTCTCCGCTGGTCATCGCGATCGCGAACCACCGAAATCGCAGGTGGTAAGGTGGTACGCCCCTCACAGCCGATTCCCCAAGGTATCGAGCAATGCATTCCAAGTATGCGACAAGTTGCATTTCTCGTTGGACGCATCGCGAGCGTTCGTTAACGCTGTCTTTCTCCATCGCTAGAGGAATCGATATATACACCTACTACCTGCCTCCTTGCGTCCTCCACGGCTATACGTACGTATAAAATTAGATTCGCACGGTCGCTTGACTGACTCTCGGTGTTCTTTTGCGAATGCGAGAGATGAATTTACTCGGTGATAGAAAACATCGGAAGTTTTCGTTTTTCGGAAAATCATAAACGCTGCTCCAGAAAAGAAATTCCAAGTGTATCGTTGCTCTATAATTTTACGTTTTACTTTGCTCTCTTTTCGGTATTTCCAAATATGAAAAGTTTTTAATGATTACTGTAATATCGATTTAACTACAATTCCTGGAACCTGTGGAATGAATCAAAAAGAAAACTGTTTTATTAAATTCTTGTAAAAAACACAGATAAAGTTCATGAAAAATGATTCAATCTACAAAAAAAAGTAAATCGTTTTTATACATTATTCAATTCTCTGTGCCCTTCATTTTCATATTACTTATAAAATTACGTTATTTTGATAAAATTTTAATATAAAAATTTGAAGAAGGATCTATTTTTAATTATTCGTTATCAATTTCCAAAATTACCAAAATTTCTAGACTTAAAATTGAAATTTAAACGTAGGTTTTCTAATTTTCTTTTAATTTTTCAACTTCTTGAATTAAATTATAAATTCCATACTTATTGTTTTTATATCATAATTTATTGTTGCTTTTGATTTGTAATTCAAATTTATAATTTCACGATTTAAGATTTTGGTATTTATGGTTTATTAATTTACGTGACATTGATAAATTTGAAATTTTTTTTAAATAATACGAAAATAATAAACATATTTTTACGAAAAAAATTCAGCGACTTCTTTTGAATAGATATTAAAAAAATACTCTTTTTGGTTTTATCGATTAATTTTCAATTATTACAAATAAATAATTTGTTACACAATTTACATCATAATATATATTTTTAACTAAATTAATCATTTTTATATAGTTATTTTTAAAAATTCATATTTGAATAAAACAATTAAATATATAATAACAAAATATTACACTGACTATTAATATAAAGTACTTAAATTTCAAAGCTGTAATTCATCTGATAACATTAAAAGTAACAGCGTCTAATTAATATAATTTGAATTTTTAAGATATAAAATACAAAATATTAACTCGATATTCAATGATTACCGGATAAACCAAGATATTATAAATAATGAATCAAAATTTAATTTTTTATATATAAACAATATTATCATTGTTATACACTTTTTCCAATCCTAAATGGCTACGAAAAATATTGTCATAAAAACAATGGTATTTCACGATCGTTCTAATTTCTCACATATCAAAATGTAATTTAGTATAATATACAATGGAAATAAAAACTCAAATTAATTTCTCGACTAACTTTAATCTTCGCTATTAGTCAATACAATAATAATAAAAAATTTCAGTAAATAATTATAGCGTATGAACTGACAGTATTGAAAATTTTGTAAGAGGTGCAATTACATATACTTGTTGAAAAAAATCGTTTATAAAGAATCGATTGTAAAACAACTACTGTATATAATATAAATAATTGGGCTTACAATATTCGAATCTAAATACCAACATTCAGTCGATTGTTCAGTTTTTTATGTTGAAAATTATATATATGAATAAGGAGTACTGTTGATTATTTGAACGAGTATATGGTACAAATAATGATGCAATCATCAAGTATTAACCGCTACTATTCACTTCATACGCAAAGAATAATAATAATAAACTTGTGTATTATAAAAGTATCTTGTAAAAATTTTGATATATCAAATTATTTGCAACCTGATTTTCAAAATATTATTAAAATTGGTGTTTTCAAAAAATAGTAAAATTATAAAATTTCTGTAATTAACTCATAGTTACAATAATTATTACAGTGATCAAACTAAAGATTCTTAAAATATTTCACTTAGACAAGACACTCCATTATTTCTTCAAAAATTGAATACATTTTACGAAATATCTCATCTTTTTATCTAATGTTGCAAGTCGGTTTCGTTCTTACACTTAAAGAATGCGATGCATGATTGTCGGTAAACCAAAAACAACGGGGGTGTGGATTTTTCTTTTATTTTGGGTCAACCAATGAACCCAAGAAAGAGAGCCATTATGCAAAGTGATTATCTCGTCTTTACAGCTTCATAATCATTGCGGTAATATGATAGAATTTCAGGGAAACTGTAAATTACTCTTTAAAACGACTAACAGAATTGAATTTCTAGTTAGACGCTTATTCCATCTTTCATACTTACGCTTTTAAGTATTAAGATTTAAGTTTTTAATACGCATTGAAATTTATTAAATTTCACAAATTTGTTTTTTATATTTTTATTATGATAGATAAGAAATTTAATATCATATGTAATACTGATTCATAACATTTATAAGACTGCATTCATAACCTATTACATAATATTATGCTTTATATTCAAATGAAATTTAAAATCATACGCTTTTCAATTAATACGTTATTATAAATATTATTTTATTTAAGCTTACAAACTATTTAAAATATATCTATTGAGCTTAATATTTACGAAAGTATTATTTTCATTATAAGAAATTATATATTTAAAAAAAAAACTTACTCGTTTTCAAATAATAATATTTTAGATAGTATACTAAAAGTTTGATGTTTATAGAAAAATAGTAAATATATAAATCGAAATTGACGATGAGTCAAAGAAAGTGAAATATAGAACGGCTTAACTGATATAATCATAATAGCGCATAGAAAGTCCATAAATAGATTAATACGATCCAAATTCAATAGCTCTCAGGACAAAACAGAAAAGAAAAGACACGAGAAAAGAAATAAAAGGATCCAAGCTTCTAATTCAATCATATGCGGAGTATAAATGAAAGCTACTTCATATTATTGAAATTAAATTAGTAAATTATTTTATCTGGTAAATATTTAAAACCTTTTCTGACGCATAATAAATACATAAACAAGTAGCATAATATAACAAGAAATAATGAAATCCAATAGTTCTTAAATAAAAATATATCACATAAAAATATAAAATGATAATAAAATTTTTATTGTACTATGTGGGAGGCATGAGTTTTACCAACGACTCGAAAAACTTATGAGACGTACGATGAATCATCTGCGAATTTAAAAAATAGTTTTAAAACTTTTAATGATTAAAATCCGAAAGAAATTAATAATCGAATATTGAATAAAAATAGTCTTAAAAATATTAATGTTCTTCTTTTGTTATATTCTTTGAAATTGTTATACTTAAAACATTACATTTAATAATATTTAAATTGAATAATATATTATAATAAGTTTTAAGAATTATTGAAAAGTGAATGTAGCTAATATCAAATTAATACAAAATATTATATCTAATTTTGTCATTATTTTTAGAATATATAAATTGTTTAAAATTAATCTGAATAGTTATAATAATTTAATCTTTTTAATTGAATAATATGCAAAAATTTATATAAATATTTAAAGAAATCTAAAATTTTTTAAATAATTTATAAGTAAAATTATAGAGTACAATAAAAATTCAAAATAAGAAAATATTATATATAATAAAAGCATTGTATAAGTAATAAATTAGTAACAATAATGAATAAATATTATAAAACTAATTTCTTAACTTTATTTAATTTTCTAATAACTTTAAAAATTCTTTACCATTTTAGTTTTTTTAACTAAATAAAAGTACGGGAAGTCAAATATTTAAAGATAAGTATAGAATGAAAAATGTCTGTTTATTTTTATAGAAATGCTGGATATAAAAATATATCAAATTGTATGTGGAAATTAAAAAAATTAGTATAATGAATACTCTAATATAAAAAAAATTTATGTAAATATATTTTCACATATAAATATATATTTATATGAATATGTATGTTTTATCTACATATATATATATATATCACGAATTTTTAGTGTAAATTTACGTTTTGAAAGGAAATTATTTTTTACTCACTATAAGCTTTTTGACTTTATATAATTTCTATTATTATTAAGAGTTATTAAATTAAGTATAAATAATATATTACAGTTAATAAATTTTAAATAAAAATTAATTTTATGAATTAAACTGTAACAATAATAAATTAATAAAAATATATATTCAATACAATCATCTTTGAAATTAAAGTTATATGAGATTAAAAATAAATTTCAAATGTATAATAGGATGAAAAATTTACATATTCTCGGAAAACTTGTACTTTAATCAAATATAATTTAGAATATGTAATTTAAAATCTTTTTTTATGTAGACAACATTTTTTTATAATGTATCATATATTTAAAATAAGAAATAGTTTTTCTAAAAAAACCTAATTCAATGATTTTACTGCATATTTAATTTGCGTAATTATGATTGTAACAAACAAATAAGTTCAATATCCATATCTTATTTATTTCAAGTTCCAGATAATATAAAATATATAAGTTAGAAATAAAAATTTACAATAATGTATTATGATATAATGAATGTGCTTATGTATACAATCAATATTTCAATATTTACTACATAATAGTTAAATTAATTACATAAAGTACTTAACATTTATCGATAATTTCATTTTCTTTTCTGATTAAAATCACATGTAGGTAAATACCTTTCATAAAAATAGTAATTTTATTTCGGTGGAAATTGATTGTCTATTAAAAATGTTTTAAAAAACTATGATAAACAATTTTCTATTCATATATACAGAATTAAATGTATCTATTTTTTAATGTACAGTAAACGCATTTACAATTTGATTATTTTCAAACTTAGGTTTTACAAAGCAAATATGAACATCAAATTTGGAGGAGAAATTAGAGAAAGGAAGAAATTCGATACTTTACTGTAAAGTTGATCTGAATTTTGCGACACGCACATTAGCAACACGATGCCACCGAGACTGATATGATACGAAACAGGTTCAAAAAAACGAACGACAAAACCTTTTATGAGTTTTTTTATATATATCTTTTATAATTATCAGTTTACTCCAGCTCTTTCACATATATTTTACTTTTATATGCGTGCAAAAAAACATTATAGTTAATATATTTATATACAAACTAAAAATAATCAAACTTTACAATTTTGCAGAAAATTCCTTAGAAAATTTGAAAGAGTTTTAAATTAAAATTCAAACTTTTGAATACAAACTGCAAAAATAATTTAATAACTTTTGATTTTTTTAAATTTAAATTATATACACAAATTTTAAAGTTAGATGAAGTTATGCAAAAATTTTTGTTATACTTCATAACAGTATTAGATAAGAAATTGTCATGCTGATGTCATAATGAAACATAATTGATATTTTTCAATTTTTTAATGCGCACATAATTTCTGATTTAAATGTACTCTCAACGTTTAAATAACTGTAATTCTAATATTAAAATTATCTAATAAAATTTTAAATATTTCAATAGGTAATATGATATTTTTTCAACATGAAAGAGAGCAAATCTGTACGTTTATTTGTATAGATTAAAAAATACACTAAATAACTGATCACTAACTCTATCTATATTCGTCTGTATATCTCCTAAGCAATATTTTCTAAAAAAACGTTGACTTTACAATATTAAAAAATTTTTTTTACTTTTTTTTACTATGCATCTAATGTGCAAAAATCGCCATGTATATTATAAACAAAAAAGATGAATAATTTCAAAATAATATTACCCTTTAATTATATTTACAGAAAAGTTGTTTAGAAATGTATAAATTTTAAATAAAAAAAATATGTTCAATATGTAATAACAAACCAAAGTATTATTAACATATTATAAATTCCTGGAAATATTTACTATTTGTGATATAAATAAAGATTTTTTTAGGTTTATAAATAGTAATATCTAATTACTGATTTAATAATTTATATACAAAATGTATTTATATATACCATTGCTCTGTATATGAGAGCTGAGTATAATTTAAAATTGTGATTCAATCGACGAACGAATTTTTTAAATCTTTTATATTCTTGCATGCATTCATCATTTACTATATAAAACGGTGTGAATAGCCGGTGATCTATAAATACAGGAAATTCAACAGAAAACGTGGTGCTGCCGTTTTATACTATAACTTCCAAGTTTCCCGTTCTCGTATCGTGTAATCTTTTAATCCTTTTTTTTTATTTTAGGTCTTCTTTCCTTTACTAATATTTTTATCCACTTTTTTTATGAAATACACAGTTACAAAAAGGGTTACTAAATATTTTTCAAAAACTAACTTCAAAATTACATGATATTGAATCGTTTATGCCTCTATTAATTATTATCGACGGTTTAAAGAATCCATGGAATATTTTCAAAATAATAATTTAATTTTAGTAAATTATTTGAACTATTATATTTTATTATGATAAAAATACGTGATATGATTCTTAAAAATAATATATTTAATATTATAGTTTTAAATAAAAAATTTTTTAAAATTACGTGTTACTATATTTAATATATAATTTATATGATATATATTTTAAGTCACGACAGTATTAAAACATATTAAAAATGAATAATCGAAGGAAGCGTTACTTTAATATATTTAATTCAAGTTAATGCTTCATTATAATTAATAAAACGATTTTTTTAACTAATCATCTTTTTTACTCAAACGTTTTTGTAGCGAAAAACGAATTAATTTATCAAGGTAGAAAAAATGTTATGATATAAATCTGAAGTAATGATGAATCATTTTCATCATAAAATTTTGAATCTTAATGTTAGCATTTTTAATTAATATTAGACATTACAATATAATATATATTATATCTATAATCTGTATCGGTCTATATTATCTTTACTTATATTGTAACGTGAAATAATATTATATATATAAAGAAGCTTAATTTTTTTAAAAGTTAGTATTCATGGAATAAGTTGAATTTAAAGAAATGAAAAGAAATATTTTTTTTTATAAAAAAAAGTTTGAATAAATTCAATTTTTTCTAAACAAGTCAAAATAAATATATGTATAATGTAGATACTCTCGATAAGATATAGTAAAACTTCAAAAGAGAAAACCTATTTACACTTACCATTAGCAAAATTTTTTTTGAGTAATCATTCGTTAATAAACATTGAATATTTCGTTGATATTTCAAAAAATTAAATACAAATTTGTGTAAAATATAGAACTGATATTGATAATTTTAAGAATATATTAAAAGATAAAAAAATAATATAAATAATATTTTAATAAGATTCAAAATAGCAATTCCATTCTGAAGTTCGAAAAATCACATTCATTTATTATGTTTTTTTTTAAAGAAGGTACAATTTAAACGAAAGATATGTTCTCAAGGTAAATGTTTGGATAAGTAAAAATTTACTTTTTATATAAAAATAACGCTTTTTATCTGTGAAACGACAGAAGAGGGAAGAAATTTTTGAATATGTAGCAGCAATGAAATTTGGCTTTTGTTTACTTTAAAAGCGTATTAATTTTTAACAGTTCGATAATCTTTATATTTAAAATATTTATAAATAATAAAGAATAAAATACATCTATTTAAAGCATTTTTAAATTATATTTCTTACAATCTAAAACTATGATTATTTATTTAAGAATAGTGAAAGCTTAATACACAATCATTCTTTACACCTTATATTAAAAATTTTAAAACTTACATTGAAAATTTCTCTACGATTTAATCTCTCCTTAATTTCGAAACTCATTTGTAATTGCATTCGAGCGCAAATTAAAAAAAAATACGTATAAACATATTAAATTCTCGCAAACAATTATCATTAATACATGTCTCAGTTTTCTGATGATTATGGCGAAGTACTGTAAATAATGTAAATAGTAGCTCTTTATACTAATTTCTTATTGAAGATAACAATCACAAATAAATTTATAAGTAAAATTGATTTTGTACACCAGTATATAAAAATATATTAAATTCAACACTACATATTTATGTATAGAAAAACATCGATATTTTAAAAAATATCATGTGTTATGAAATAAACCTTTTATTTAAAAGCGAGTAAATAAATTTTTTCAATTATAATTAACAAAAAAATGTTTATTCTTATATCACATTTAAAAATTCATTTTCTTTAGTCAAATTTTTCTAACGTCAACTAATTTTTCGATTTACTATATTACACACATACATACACAGAAAACGTACATCAAATAATTCGGTGATATTAAAAATATTTGAATAAATAGAATGTTTTTTTATACTTGATATAAGAATACATTTTTTTTATAATTGCAAAGTTTTATTTATTCTACTTACAATAACATACCTATTTTATATTAAATTACTATATTTAAAAAATGCCAATTACTTTGTAAAATTATATATTTTGCGCATAATAAATAGTCCTATTTCACCTTTATTAGAGAATTCTAAAACTATTGTCAATAAGGAAATAATATAAGTACCACAATTTAGTTACAAATATAAGATTATTATTTCAAAAAGGCTCTGAATACATAGAATATTATAATATAGGTAAATATTTGTAAAGTGTGTTGTTTATTTTATGTTTTCTTTATAAAAAGTTTAATTTTTCATTCGTTAGGTGTACTATTTTATATTATTGAGAAATTTTTTAAAACATGTTTCGTACAATTAACTCCTGAAAAATATTCAATAATTAATATTAATTGAATAAATTAATTAATTATCTCATTTAATTTCGAAACATATACTTCATATATAAAAAAAATCATAAAAATATTGATTATTCTATAAATTTTTGTGACATTTTTCTTGTTATTTATAATAGTCGTCAATGATGAAAAGAGATAAACTACTCTTTAATTATGTATTTGATCCGATTTTGATAAACTAACCTTTTAGGATACGATATATATCAAAGTAATCGAAGCAAATTATTTATGCAGATACAAAGAATAAACGATGACTGATCATTTTCTTTATAATAGTATCTATTTTTTAATATTCTTATTTAAATAAAAATGACTATATTATTTTCGGAGAAAAATGATTTGAGTATACAACAAGATGAGGTGCACAAATAATATTAAAATTAAATTTTTAAATGGTTTAACGTTAAATTAATTACTAAGGTATTAAATATATATTCGCATGTTTAAGTTATAACAAATAAATACAATTTAAAAAAGGGAATCGTTATAATTACAAATATGTTTTGGTAATTTATAAAATATTATTACATATCTAAATTAACTTTTTAAATATCTTGATCATTTATTAATAATACCTTTAAATTAAGTAATTCCTTTCGATAAATATTACTATTTACTTGTACTTATGTACCAATTTTGAATTAAGTGAAATTTTTTAAATAAGTTTCCTATAATGACTAAAATCAAATTAGTAAACGAATTTTAATAAAATAAGAAGAACTAAAAATAAAACGGTATTTAGAATTATTCATTTTATACTAGAATTCTTATTTTAATTAAAAATTTTAATTCTTATTAATCGTAGATTTTTTATTAAATATGAATAATAGTAATGAATTACAAGAATATAAATATTAAAAAGGATCATACTTTTACTGAAATTTAATAGCAAAAATTGACACGCATTTGTAGGTAAATACCTTCATGAATGTAAAATTAACGTTTCGATTAAAGAAAAAATGAAAAAGAGGAAACAAATAGCCGGAAAAAATCGATGCACCTGCTGAGTGCCACTGGCTTATACTTATGTTACTCAGGTCGCCATAGGTTTAAGATCAATAAATCGTCCTGTAAGTGAATGTGCAATCGAGCGTTGCTTTTTGCCTCTGCAAATACATACAGTAACATATTACGTACATTATGTAATAAGGTTTAACGCTACCTTCCAATTCTCACATAAATTTAAGGATAAGCTGTCCTAAAAATTTCCAATTGGACTTAATCAAAATCCTGCACTCGCTTCAATTTCACGCACAGCCTTTTATATTTCCTGTCTATCGAAAATAAGTGTTCCGAATATTCTCACGGAAATCGGATTATACTAATGAGCGCGTGCGTAAGCGGCAGATTTTTTTAAACTTTAAATTCAAAGGTCAGTGGGTAAGTACGAACTTAAGCATACGATATTCATAAATTACTCGCATCGTACATTTTGGTGTATATCATCGTTATACGCACTTTTAACTCATCGACAAATGTACAAAATCTATGATTTCTGGGTAAGTACTCGAGTTGAGTTAACGAAGAGCAACGGGTAAATTAAAAATATCGTAAGTTTAAAAATACGTGCTGTAACAAAAAAAGTTTGAATGGCCTATCGCGAAATTTATTATGTATTGAAATTTTTTTCCATTTTAATATCATTTTAATTTATCGCTTCCAATATTATTAATCAATCTAAAACATTTTTTATTTACCTCTTAAAATAACGGTAACAGGCCGATCGGACTTGTCCAACCTTTTACAGCACCACATAATTTCAACTCGATATTCCAAAAGTTAAGATAACACAGAGTCAGAATATGTCTAGTTAGATAAATAAAAAAAGGTTATGTTATCCCTCGCGCGACTCCCTCGCAAAGTTGACGTCATCCGGGTGTGGGAGTAGAAGGGCGGAGGGGTAAGTCCGGTGAACTTGAGTCATTACTGGCGAATGGCATAGCCAGGAAACAGTCGCTAAGGGAAAGTATAGCGTGCCACCGGCGACGACGTCGGAGGATTGGCCGAGTCGATAGAGTATCAGGAGAGGGTAGACGCGCGAGGAACTGGTTGCCACGTGGCTGCAAGAAAGAGGGAGCAGACATGTACAAAATCGAACCGAGGAAAGATCTGACCTCGTGATAGGTCGTTACATCTTGAGAGGTGGAAGATTCGACTGAATTTCTTTTCATTGGGGTGCGTTGAACTTTTTTGCTTGCGAGGGGATAAACACAATGTTTCGATTAAAGTAAGAAATTTACCTCGAGACAGACTCAAACTAATATTGAATTTCACTCGATGGATATTATTCCAGTTATTCTGACAATTTTTCTTTCTAACTAATCATTTTTGATTTCCCTGATCTTAGGTGGAAGGTTATTTCTTTAATGGATGCCGTAAGTTTAGTGTTTTTTCGAAACTATTGAATATGGACTCACAAATAATTAGCGTTTCGATTTATTCGCATCTTGCAATTTTAAAATATATAATAAAGACCACAAATTTGTTTATACTGATTCTACAATAAATTGCATTAAAAATAAATAAAATTATAATATTTGTATTATGAAATAAGATTATGGACTTCCTCTATTAATTTCAAATATATCGATTATAGGAATAATACGAATAAATAATTTAATTATATTTTCGATTAATTATATTCAATCGTACATATTATCGAATACATGCGTTTACAAAATGAATTTGTCTTTACAAAAAAATAATATTTTTCCAAAAATATTGTAATAATGAAATTTTTATTAATTGTAGAAACTTTTAAATTAATTTAAATCGTTGTCAATATTGCAAGTATTTAATTAATTAATTAAATACATTAATCAATATATTTACTTTCAAAATTATTTAAATATATAAAATAAATTATACTTGTTTGACAACATTCGATGAAACGTTTTCTTGCTTACAAATTATTTTTAAAATTTATTTGTGTTCTATACTATTTAGTTTAAAAATACATGGTTTATTTAATTAACGAAATTAGTATTTTAAACTCGATGAATAATAAATACGATAATGTAAAATTCATAAATTAAAGTACCAAAATGAATACGAATGTAAAATTCTTGTATTTTAAATCGATTATTTAAATCGCTCTTTCTGCCGATTGACTACGTTTTCTTTATGATTGCAACTATGAATGTTTCAAGATTTATCAAGAATAACGACGTGAACGAAGAAAATACTTTCAATTAACTATCATACTAACTAGAAACAATTAATCTCTTCAATTTATTTATACTTTATGTATTATAGTTAATATATACAATTATTATAATGTGTTTCATTTTATTTAAAAAATAAAAAAATCATGGTGTAATTTCAGTTAATTCTATCTATGTTGTCGCTATTTACTGGATATACGTAGGAGTTGATTTGCGATATTAAATGATTGGACCAATGTTTGAAACGATATAAATAGTTTTCTAAAGTCTAAAACAACAAGTTCTTAAGATTATTATACATTTTTCAGGTTTAAAATTAGAGAAGAAAATAATTTATTAAAAAACTAATGTATCTTTAAGAAAAAAATTTATGTTATCGTGAAACACAATATAAAAGTAAAAATTTTATTTCTAGTATATAATTTTATAAAATAAGATTTATAAAATTTCTAAATGTAATCCGATGAAATAGATATTCCGAAAATTTAAAAAGCCGATATGAAATTATTTTCATTTGTTTCGAAATCTTTTCATAAATACATTCATAATGTGTATTTACTTCTTTATTTCCAGATTTTATTTAAAAATAGTAATCTTTCTAAACTGATTGTAGAGTACATTATTAAATCAGATTGGCAGATATATTTGAAAATGGAAAGATTAAAGCATAAATATAGACTTTTCAAACACATCGTTTTAAACGTGATATTGTTAACCTGAATTTACAAAAACGAATTATATTTAATAAAAAAATATTACGAAAGGCCTAATATTTGTTGGAATTGTGTAACAACGGTACCACTTACAAAAATTGAAAATTCTTTGCAACTCCAAAAAATCTTATAATTTACCTTCAAAAACTAGACGGTATATGTTAAAATATCCAATGAAACGGCAACCCATATCCAAGCAAAAAGAAACAGTTAGTCGCGTTGCAGTTTCAGCAAAATAAAAATAACTGACGCATAACCCAAGGAAAAATGGCACCACCATAACGTTTAATCTACGACATGGCTCAGGATTTTTTCGGTAGACCTGCCCACATCACCATGAGAATTCGACGCGATTGGCTCCAGAACGGCCTTGAATTTGACCTTCGAGAATTAGAAGCGAGGCGATCGCCATCCTTCGTCCTGTCTCTCTCTCTCTCTCTCTCTCCTGTTCTTTCAAAACTTCATTATGCTTTCTTGTCCGATTTTTAGTTTATTCTTCTTTATTTTTGCTTAGCATGGTAACTGGTTTGATTAAGATTTTTTTTGAAATGTAGAAGGCATCGGAAACAATTTGTAAAACGTCACTTGGAAACAGTTTGTAATTTACTGAAGAATAATATTGTGATCCGTTTATATTACTGCTTAATATAATTCATTCGAAAATTTATACACATTTATTTATAAAATACATTTCTAATAGGATTAAAAATGCACAAATTTACCCAGATATAAATATGTATTTATTTAAAAGATTTATTTACAATTTTTGTATTTATTTTTATTTTTAAATTTAACGTTCAAGTATGATTGGATATCCTCTAAATTTATGTACCAAACTGAAGGATGACATGGATGACGGCTTGAGTAGGCTTTTCTTTTGCTTTTAAAATAGATATTCACTTACTATAAAACCTTTTACCTAAATTATAAAACGTCGTTTACACCGTATAAAATAAATGTAAATTGTAAACGGTGTAAAAAAGCTAATACAAAATATATGTATAGACTCGAAATAGTATTTTCAGTCTTACGAAATAGCAGTTATTTATAACCTTATGCGCTTAAAACAACATTTAATATTCGAGTATTTTATAATTTTCTTATAAATAATTATGGAATATTTTTTTAAGTATTAATAAGCTTAAATAAAAATGTTATAAATTAAAATAATTAAGTTATAGTTTGAAAAAAAAGTCGAATTAAATTATTCGTGTGAATTCTCTATATCCATGAATTTCTTGATAATTAAATAATTAATCTCTTGAAAATTAATTTTTTTAGAAAGTTCATTGTGCACCAATTGCATTTTTAATAAACCTTATTAAATTAACTATAATTCATGCATATTCGCACACTGATTTTAATGTAAGTTTTTCCGTAAAAAATAACGATCAGTTATTTATTTTTATATTCAAGCACATTATAAATTATTGTTGATATATATAATGATTAACTTTCTTAGATTAAAATTGTTGACTAACATAAAATATTCTTTAGGAACGACAGAGCATTAATTACGATATTTTTAAGTAAATAATGATATCCAATATTTTTATATATTATTAAATTTAAATTATATTAATTATCAAAGAATAAATTTATAATTATTACTTTGGTTTTTGTATTTATATATTTTTTTAATTGATATTTCAACTTCGAAAAATTTAGAAATATGTTTTATAAATTTCAATACTTTGAACATTCATTTAAAATAAATATTATTATTTATCTTTATATCCTTACATTCTTTATTGTTAAAGTAAATTTACATTAGTTTATTACCTATCACATGTGTAATCGTAGTAACTAGTAAATATATTTGAAAGCATCAAAGGTAATGGGTTTCAGAGAAAATAGTACATTTATTATGAATGAATGTTTAACAGTAGTGTTAGCAAGTCCAAAATGGCGTGTTCCAGTGGTCGAATTATAAACGAGACAACGCACATGGGACCGTGTTTCGGATTAACGACGAAATAACCGGGAAGGAGCGTCAAGGATATGTAACAGAAAAGAGGGAGAAGAGCCTGTTCTCGTCCTGATGAATTCTTAACCACTTTAGAAAGAGGGCGAAAGAAAGGGAGAGAAGAGAAAGAAGAAGAAGAAGAAGGAGAAGAAAGGAGATGGTTTTCGATTTATGGAGCTATCGCGAAACAGCGTAATTACGAGACATAAGAATTTCTGATCATGCGCAGAGATACTTTTATTCTTTGATATGCATTCGTTTCAAGTTTTTTGATCAATGAATTTTTGCGCGGTAAATTTATTACAATTATTCGATATTATTCTTTTTCTATTTCTCGTGCAGTCATGTCAATTATTTTTACTATGTAAAAAAGTAAAGTTGATCTGGTTGACAATAAATAAAAATTTAGATTATAAAAGTTTCGATACAACAGATGTTTTTCATATAATTACGTATCAGGGAAGATATTTCATATTTCCCTGACCTTATAAACTGATATTTGAAATTTGTGAATGAAAATTAGAAATTTGTCTAGACTTTATCTTATTCTATGTATAATTTTATTTGAACCATAAAATTGAGTTGATTTATGCCAACCTTGCTTTATCAGTAATGTATATTCATATTTCAAAATTTATGTATTATCGTTTCTTCAGATTTTTTAAATAAGCTTTATAAAATAGAATTACACTAATACATCGTTTGAAAAAATTATTATTCCCAAGTATTGAGACACATCGTTGATATGGATTTTTATCGAATCCATCGAAGATAGATTGGTTTAGGTTGAGAAAAACAATAAGTTTACGTATTCAAAAGGAACTTATAAAACTAAAAATTTAAAGGTTTAAATTTAATATTTAAAAATTTAAATTCAAGTTTAAATATCGCAAGGACGTACACAAGCTTTAAAATTTATCTCCTTACGTAATTTTAAATTCGTTTTGTGTACGGAAAAGCGAGCACGAAGTCGTATAATCGATGCTCTTATCCACGGTCTCAAATACACTGAGCAAAGTAGATGGCTTATTAAAAAAAAAATATTTTGATTTAAATAATTTGAAATGTTCTACAAGGATGTAAACAGGCCATAAAATTTCTTCTTTGACACTTATGCGTACCCATTTCACTTCCGTATCGAGTGTGGATGTATTATAAATCATAGTAAACGACAATCGTTGCGAACAAACTATAATACTAAAAAAACTCCAAAATAAAATGAATGATACTTACGATATAATTCGGCGGTAATTCCATATTTGATTAATTCTAACAAACTGATAACGGTAATTTTTGAATACTTTTTTTTACAAACGTGAATTTAATAAATTAAATATTTGTTTTTCAAATTTATGTTTTTCAAATTTAGTAATGATTTTCGATGTCGATTTTGTAAATTCCATTGTATCGCTCTTGTAAATGTTTAATCAAAATTCGTATTGCATACAGTAACGTAATATTCTAGGTTATTAATTTTCTATCCCAGTCATCTATATACACCCACGCAAATGACTTGGCAAACCGCCGGCTAATTATTACGAATCAGGTATATTCACCCGGTTCATCGACCACGTGTTTTACTTTTAACTCGTAATGTAAAAATCTCCAAAGTCATAATTTACTTTATTTTCTTTCGGGTAATAAAAATTATCTTTCAATCAAACTCCGCTGTAACATTAAAAAAAGAAAATAAAACTCGTCATTGGTTTCGAACAATGTTTGGCCAATCCGTTTCGCTCGATTCGCATTTAATAAGGATGCCCTTAGTTTCTTTAATGTCTAATGCACAGCTCGAAGGCTCGCGGCACACGTTACTTAGGTGCACAGGTGTTTTTACGAGCGAGTAACGATTACATCTTAATGCGTGTATTCGGATGCTGTATCGAGACTGGACGAGAAATGGACGAGAAATGGGCGAGAAATGGGCGAGAGATAGGCAAGAAATGGGCGAGGTTCCCAGGCCTTCGGTGCGTATATGCAGCCTTTTATTAGATCGTGGCCTGCTCAAACTAATTGATGCAGGGAGAGTGCGCGCAGTTTTCATAACGGTGTGCGTGTGGCCTCACGCGTGTTAAAGATCGATCCAAGTACTCGGCGGTTCGTACGCGGCAATAACGAGCCTCATTACACCGTAACGGTCTGTGTATCGGTGAGTCGAGTTCGTGTATCCGTAGAAAATGCCTTTGACGTAGTTGGCGATTATCGAAGTCGTGTATTAGCGGCGTCCATGGATTCATGGTTTTGTAAGGGATTAAAATCAATTATTGCCTATAAATCTAACTCCTGACTGAAATTAGGATTAAATAAATAAATTGATTAGTTGTTGACGTTAAAGCAACGTCGAGGAAATTAATTATCGATATTTAATGGTAAGATACGTTGTAATTATACCATCATTTTCATTATACAGTTATCGTTGCATTTATAACTTTCTCACCTTGAACAATCATGGAAACTTCTTTTAATTTTTTTAATAGTTTTTCATTATTCGTAAAATTTTTTCTTCCTTTTAATCAAATTTCATCAAGTAATTTCAGGTAATTTTAATATATATACGAGTTGTAAGTATTTGTTTATAATGATAGTATATATATCCTTGACATATATATTTAAGCGTATCTATTTCCCACGAATAATTTATATTTTAATATTTTCCGCTTTAGAGGATTTAAATATAAGCGTACAAAAATAAGAACGTATGGTTTGATTTACTATGAAATATATTTTTATTGATTTATTCAACAGTTGTAATATTCTACTTCAGGAACTTTTCTTTTACAGTTTTTTTAATAATATTAAACTTTTTATAATAAACGTTTATTAAAGAAATATTAAATATTACTTTAAATTCTTGTGTTATTTACGAGAATTTCCTTGTAAAAAAATTAGATTTGTAGAACAATTTATAAAAATGTTACGTTAATAAATTGATTTTATTACACATTAATAACGATATTTTGCTGAAAAGTATAATAATAAATATAAAAAAAAGCATTTAACGAATCAAAAGATATATTAACAACAGTTATTATAAACTTTTTTAGAAACTGAAAAAGGATGATATAATTTGAATCAATCTTTTGTAATCAATCTTCTTTGTAAAAAATAATATAGATATAAATAATTAAAAATCGTAATAATTAGTTTCATACTCGATATAATAAAAAAAGATTAGTTAATAAATGTATTTATTTTCACTAATATTTGAAGAAATATTAATGCGTTAATTATAAAATGTTATAATTTTTTTAATACACGTTTTATACGATCAAAATTGATAAAAGTATATGTTTAACATAATATTTGTAACATTATAGTTTTCGAATATTATAGTATTTATATTACACGACAAACATATCGAAATAAAGTAGTTATCGAAAAATATAGGACAGCATAAAATTAAAGATTAATTTAATATAAGAAAAAATCACTACGTAATCAATTCTAATTATACTTCGAAGATACTCGAGTAACGTATATTATTACTACTGGAACTGTATAACCGTTTACTGTTAAATCAGGGTGTAAATTATGATATTACACGCATATAAAGGTTACAACTCTGATCTATCGAATTTATGACTTGTTTTTTATACGAACAAGTATATCAAGTGTCCTATTTATTTAGACGTATACATAAATAGATGGAAAATCTTGCACTACTCATATCGCCGTTAGTTCCATTTGAAATTTGTACGAGCCACGAGCGCTTTCGTACTCTATGCAACATCAAACGCAGTAAGCACGAGAAAGCAAAAAAGAAAACACTTACATTACCGCATATGATCGTGTCGTTCGGCTTGCTTTTATCGCTTTTCATTCGGCACTCGCCACTGCTCCGATAAATCAAGCGACGAAGCGATCGACTCGCGAAGAAAAAAAAGAATGCATGGCTACTCGGGACGGCAAAAGTGCCATGCGTCCCACTTTACTTAGCGGCATATCAATTATTAAAGTGAAAATAGGGAGATTTAAGGCTCGAATTTTTCTTACGTGCATTTTTTATCAACAATTACGTCGTTTAATAATTCTTAACTTCAAGCAGGTTATTCGTCATTTTACTCAAGAATCCATCACGAATGATAGAATGTACAATGATTTTAAATAAATTCTCGATAAAATGTTATGAGACTTTTTATATCATTATACGAGCAAATTTACACGAGCAAAATTGATCTTAATAATAACGTACAAAAACCTTTTTTCATCGTAAACGTATTTTTAAAAAACTCACTTCGAGCCAAGGTACATATAATAATACACGATTGCTGTAACTGAACGGAAATTTAAAATTAATATTTTTAACATAATTATGACGTGAAGCTTATTCCTTATCTCGTATAAGCAAAAACTAACTTAACATAGCCGATATCGAATTTCATAAATATGTATACTGTATAATACATACGACAAGATGTGTAATGCACTTATAATAATAAGCTCTTCATCTTGACTAAACTAATATAATTGCTAATTTCATGGCGTAACTGATTCTACGGTAGAAAGGAAAAAAATATTCTCAGTAGTTCTTCCTTCTTAATTCATTTCACTACATTCATAAATATTCAAAAAAGACTACATTCATGTTTGGACACATATTTAAGATTAATGCGACACTTCCGCATATGTAAAACCACTACATAGTATACAGCTACATTTAACTTGTTCAAGAGTCCAAAAACTCTTTTTCAAATATTTAAGTATCGACTTATTTTTTGTCTCCTACAGTCATGTAATTAAAAATTATTTTAATTTTAATTAGAAATTTTCGGAAAATATATACTACCGTATCAATTTGTGTAACTAATTGTATAAAGTTAAAAAGAAATTATAAAAACAAATAACAAAAAAATTTTACTAAATTTTCTACTTACTATTAGATCATCAACGTTTTTTGTAAGTATATTTCTCGAGAAATGAAAAATATCCGTTACGTGATTTATAAAAAGTCATGCAATAATTGTAATAGTTAAGTAATTTCAGAGTTAAAAGACCTTTCTATAGGTCATATATTTCCTTAAGCATGCAAATTTAAAATTCTTGTGGAATACCTATAACATTTTACTGACTGTCACTAACTAATGATGACTACATTTTTTTGGTTTCAAAAAAATATGTCAGTTATAAGGTTTCTTGTAAACCTTATAATAATGACTTTGTAAGTAATATTTTCTAATAATTGAAACAACTTCAAATGAAGAGATTACATAGTATAAAATATGGATAATTTATATGCAAAAATCAGTGAAAGGTAAACTTTTAGTACTGAAATATTTAATCAGAATTGAAACTTTAATTTCATATTAATAAACAAAATTAACTTTTTAGGATTTGATTTATATTAAAATATTAAAAGACATGAAAGTAAAAAAATGTACTTATGCTTCCAATAAAAAAATATAAAATAAAAATTATGCTTTTTTCAGTCATATGTAGCTTTTAAATTTTAAAAAATGTTTCAAATATTTGTTAACCAAGTAATTAAAACGTATAATAAAAATGAATAAGATAAAATACCATACCAATAGATATAAATAATCATTTAAATATCTCAGCATGAACTAGAAAAACTTTAGTATGTATTCACTACATGCAAATTATATCTAAAGCGTAATGCGAAAATATGCAAATGTGCTTATAAAAAGTAAAATTAAAATTGATTTTTTATTTAGTGCATCGTTGAGTAAGTAAACTAAAAAATGTACTGCAAATAAAAATATTATATTTATTCTTTTACTATAATCTATGGATTTAACGATAATAGATATCTTATAAAATTCAAATGCACACTTTTTCTTTTAAATTCATTGAAAAATACTAAACTTGAGATTTTATAAAAATAATATATTATACTAAAAAGTAGTTATAAATTATTCATTATTATTTATATAAAAAAATTTATTTTTGTAAATAATTTCTATTAATTTTCGAAATATTTGTCCCCTTTTTTATCATCCGGATACGATTTCTAGAATTAAATATTACATGTTTAGACAAAATATTTTGGGAATGTAATAATTTTACTACAACAATTTCAACTACAATTACTTTGGTAATATTAAAGTAAGTAACTGAAATAGTAGTCCGTAGAGACTTAGTCTTATGAGTAAACTATGAGAAATAGAACTTTCCGACGCAAGGGATACATAATTTCTTCGATGGTGACATCATCTAATAGTTTTATATACCAGGGTATTTTTTGACAAAGGTAATCCTTTAAATATTTCAGTTGTTATCGACAATATTAAAAAAAAATATTTTTTCATCCAATTTGATTAATTTATAACCAGCGTACAAATCGCACCTTCCATAATTTTAATCACACGGATACGGCAAATTACATCACCAAACTATTCTTACTTGATTACAATTTTATACGGTAAATATTTGCTATTGGTGTTATATATCAAAAACATCCTATTTCTTATAACTATCGGTAGCTTCCTCCTTGAATATTTATATACCATTTTTTCGAGCTATAAATGTAATAGCAAAATACTGCTTTAATCCTTCTAAGTTATTTCGATTGGTTATATGAATTATTTGTTTGCATTCGACGATATTTTTAACTCCTAGTCATTAATTTTCATTTAAAATGAAACTTTGTATGTATATTTCAAGTCACATTTTCTACTGCGAGATATGAATTATATTTAATTTTCAGTTTATTTTTCCTATCGAATGTAAAAGAAATGTGAAGCTTGAAATATCAATGAGAAAAAATACGATCACCTGTATTATTGATACTGAAAACCGATAAAACAATGAAATATTTATAAATATACAATTTTTTTTTACATTTATTATTTTTGTATGATTCTTTCAAAAGTTCTATCTGTAATTAAATTAAAAATATAAAAAACTAATCTTGATTGAAATAAGAAATTCTGGTTAACTGTTTGACTTTCCATTATCAATTCAATGTAATAATGTACGTGCAATTTAGTAAAAGTTATAGTAAAATAACAAAGTAAGATATTGTATTTAATTGCGTATCACATTCGCACGATACTTTATTGAAAATGTCATAACCGAACAGATAATAACTCTCGATTGGCCGCGTAATGTACATTATTATATTACATGTCGCATACGTTCATCGTTTTTTAGACGGAGTCATGTGCACGTAGAAGGCCAGACGATCCGGAGAAATACGAGCCAGAATTAACAGGAGTACAATGCACTCGAGGCGCTTTCCTACAAAGTGATACCGAAAGCGCGCGATCATCAAAAGAAGCAGCCTTTAAACGCTGGGACAGGTGAAGGGCAGGAGTGGTGAGACGGGTGGAGAAGAGTGAAGAGGAGAAAAGAGAAGAGGAGAGGAAGGACGACGTCGACGACGATGCCGGCACAGGAGCAGATACCAATGCCCAAGGTCCTCGAGGCCCAGGGTCAAGTTCAAGGTTGTTGATGCTCGGCGACCCAACGCTCGATTTTTCAAGGACGCGTTCGGTGTCATCGTCTCCGGTGTGCTTATCTTGGATGCGTGTATCATTGTGCTGCGTCATACGAGCGGGGTAAACGCGGGATATGGAAGACGAGGTTGCTTAGTCGTCTGCTGTTCTCTCAACCAGGAAAACGTTTTCCTCGATCTACGCGGACGAAGATTTTGACCACTAGTATCCAGCGCTTTATTTTGGATTTAAAGCGAAGTATTGCAATATCTGAATTTATGAATTGTAATATATATCTATAATTTCGTATTATACATCGAGTGATTGAGAAGAATTTTTATACATAAATAAAATAATTGATTCATTTTTAAATTAAGTATATGTTGTCGAATTTATCAAAAATATATTATTAAATCTCTGATATTCAAACGTCAAATGCATTGGTAGTGTTTTATAATGGGAAACGATTACCTAAATAATTAGAATGTAATTAAAAAATAAAAGTATTGTAACTCATATTTGTTACAAAAACTAGTATTAATACTTAATGAATAATTACTTCACGTTGATGACGTATGCAGTTAAAAAGTAAACAGCGTCAGTTTGATGAAAATTAATTTATATCGTACATTATGAAATATTGACACTTTACTTTCAGAGCATGTAAACAGATCTAAATTTTATGTGTATATTATAATAAAATATAAACATATATAACAATTTGTATATTTACACATCAGTTAGTCAATCTTTGAACATTGAATATAGTTCTCGGAAGATGTTCAATGTATTAAATGTATTCTCGGTCTATTAAATGCATAAATTTACAGTAACAGTAATTAATTAGAGCTAATAAAGCGTCAAAATGATCGCAGGCACGCAACTAATGTGAGATAACAATCGCTATCGGACGACAGTTTGATTAGTTTTAAAATATAAAAAATAAAGAAAAATAGCCCAAGTTTCTAAACTTTTTCCTAATTAATATTTATCACCTTGGTTGGAAATGTAGTAAAATGGTTTGACGATAATTATTATGTACTATACGTTCTTACGTCTGAAAAAAAATTAGAGCTTACAACTAATGCGGATTTTGAACTCAATAGTCGTCTAACTAGCTTGTTCAATTCTGCTTAGAAACGGATCAATCGTAATCGATGATGATTATCTCCGGAAAATTAACAATACAAGTTTATGTAATATCGTGAACAAGATAAGTACTTTTTCATAAAACATTATTATAACACATAAGATATTAAAAATATAAATATACAAAATTTACATTGTTGGGTTAGAAATGTAAATAATTCTTGTTAAGAAAATTTTATCGATATTACACGTTGTTTCTCATACGTGTACTTCATATGTCGAATAACGAGATGAAACAAAACATACAAGTCAGTAAGTACTACGCAAAAAAGATGTACACTTAGTAGTTACGAATACTTTTCATGCGTAAACGAGTTTTTAAGATATGAAATGTGTCAGCAACATTATCTATACAAACTTCAATACATGTATTGACAAACGTGACTCGAAAGTTTTCAAATTCTTTATGTGGACGTAGAATATATTATCACTTATAAATTAAATATAGTATACGTAATATATATATACTCATATAAGGTGTATATCTGTAAAGAAAATATTTTTTATTAATAAAAAAAATATAATACGCTTCTTCATAATAACATGATTTTGGTTTTTATTATAAATATTTTCTTTGCAAAGAAAATTATTCTTTTTATTCTTCATTCAAAATTTCCATACAATGAATTTATGAAAAAATATCTATTTTTCTCCTTCAAAATAAACTTTTTCTTCTATGCTTATGTACGTACTCGTATTTTATATCGATGTTCAAAGAAAAATTGAAAAACAAAATACGTTAAATTTTATGAATATTTCGTAACATTCTTCAAATGGACAGAAGTATACAGTACATCCGGATACCACTCCTGAACTCGTAAAAAAGTACAGACATTTTCGTTCTTAATCATTGGAGAGGTTATATTTGAAATCTTTGAATTCAATTTTTTTTATGATATTTGAAGCCTAATATCATCCTTCATATCGTATATTTATGTATCGTATAAAAAATCTATTGGAAAAGAAAATATTTTGCTTCTTATTTGCAAGTACGTTTAAGTAATTGTTATGTAATATATACATAAATTAGAGTTTATTTTACGTAATAATAAAACTAATATATTCAAAAATATATTAAATGATTTTATTTTATAAACATTTATTAAAACATAATATTTATATAAAAACATAATACCACAATCATTTAAAAATACAATTTACCATCGATAATATTGTTTATATCGAATTACAGCAAATAATACAGAAAAATCTCATGATTAACCAAACTGAACGAAAACATAATGTTGGTAAATTTTAAGCAAAACAAAAGGAGAGACAAGCGAAAAACAGAAATGGATCAATCAAGCGTGGAACTTTATAGACTGTGTCGTAGACTTTGCGTTAATAGGTGTAGGAGGTTGCTGTGTTTCGTGCACCATTGGAAACTAATATAGTTTTCATTCAATGAAAGCTATACGATAGTTACAAGTGTATGAAACAAACTGAACGTCACTGTTTTTAAACAAGATCAAACAATTTGAAAATTAAATGTTTTTCATGAGTCAATATTTTTGTAAATAAACTATTAGAGAAATACTTTATAAATTGTTTTAAAGTAGAAGAAAACTATTATTTGAAATGAAATACTTGTCTTTGAATTTATTTTGAAAGTTTTTTTCAAAATGTATTTCAATTTTAATAATTTTTTAGTACTTTTTTGAATATTGCATAAATTTTATTTATATATTTCTATTTTTAAAAATTATATCAATGTGTTATGGAGAGATCAATTAATACGTCTATAAAATAAACTTACAAAATTGATGTTTAATCGTACGCTTTCTATAAGTGTTCTAAAAAAAAACCTCTCACGTTTATGAGTGTATTTTAAATGATAAAATATTTTAATTGATGCGCTTTTCGTATTCTATTTTAACTTCAACAGATATACTTCACAAATACTGTAGTATAATAATTCTCTTTTAAAATAATCGATAAAGCTTATTTTTACTTTACATGTCGTTTAGTAGAACTCAAAGTGCTCCCTATTCATTATAAAATGTAAATATAAAGATCACGTGTGATTTTGCTAATACATTGATAATTCTTACATTTGTTTGATTATAATGAAGTTTTCAAAAGTTCGAAAACTATTCAATTAGATTATTTAAATTGTTTAATTGGAGCGATATTCGATACACATAATTTATTTTTAAAAAATTAAAAAAAAAATTTATAATTTAATAATCATTAAGTAAGTTAAAAAACACGAAATGTTGAAGAAAGTAATTGCAAATATTAGTTTCAGAGTTGAATAATCTTTTATATTTTATACAAATATTTGTAAAATCAATAAAATTAAAACTATTTGTGATGAGTATTAAACGATAATTTTAGCTAGTTTTTGAAAAATGCTAATACCTTATTTCAACTACTACTATTAGATAATAACTTTTTTATGCTTAGTCTTCATTCATTAATAATTTTAACCAAAAATTTCAAATATAACATCACGTTTATACTTTAAGTGTATTTATACGTTACATATTTTTAAATATATTTCTATTTTTATTTTGTTAAATTATTTGATAGGAATTAACTAAAGTAAAAACTGTACAATATAATTCATTTTTTACTTTATTGATATTTAAATTTTTTTTTAATATTATAAGATAACCTTTCATTCTTATATTAAATTAATTTTTTCATTTTCAAAAGAATAAAGTTTTTTGCATTCATGATACAATACACTTCTTAGTTATTAGGGTTCATGATATAGCGTATAATTAACATTCTATTACACAGGTCTTTTATAAATTATTTTCTCTTAAAATTATTCGTGAATATAATAGAATTTTCAATGAATTCTTTTTGTAATAAGTACATATTAACTGGATAAGTCATTTTTAAATATTTTACTACCTAGTAAAGTTAATAAATTTTACAGTTATAAAAATTTGAAAATTGAACTTACTCCACTATAATTTAAAATGAAAAATTTTAAAATATAAAATTCCTTTTTAAGAATTTTAAAACGTATAATCTATATAAATTATTTATAATAATTTTTTCATTATTGAAATTTCTGAACCGTTCTTAATTTAAAAAAACATTTTTCAGAAAACTTCCTCATTTATACAGACGCTAACTGTACATCAAAAAGGAAAATATTTATCGATAAGCTACTTCTTAAATTCATTACTGTTAATTTTGTTTAACCATAAAATTTTTCATTTAAATAAATTAATTTAATTACAACCAAGTTCAGAAGATTTTTAATGAATATTAATTACTTGTATAGTTTTCCAGTAACATTATTACTTTAATATATATTTATTTAAACTTTTGTTAATCTGGAACCTCGATTATTGAATTTAACGTTCGAGAGTTAAAATATTGCTAAATTAAGTAATAAAATTTTTAAATTTAAATATAATTACTTTGGATTTGAATGATATACTGAAGCTTCAAACGCCTTTGTTGGTATTAGTCACATTAAATTCTAAACAAGATATCAGATCGTATAATCAGGACAATATAAACATTGTGAAACTGCATTCATACAGATGTTATAATAACAATTTAAAAGTTTATTTTTGTCATCTATTGCAACCTTCTTTTTCACTTCTGATTGATTTGCTTGAACAATGACGCGATTCAGGGCTAAAAATTTTATAGGTTAGCATCTTCCGAAACCAAAATGGCTTTAATGATAACATTCACTTTGACCTTGGACAAATATTTTGTTCGAAAAGAAAGAGTGTGCGTGCTCAAACGTGAAAAAAAGAAAGGTAAATTATGTTATATAGTTGAAGTTTAACTACGAATGTAAGCATTATTAGTTTTTTTGTGCAGTTTATATAAACGCCAACCACTCGAATATCGTTTCTATTTGAAATTGATTATAATAAGAGATTGTTTAGCTATACTCATTCTATACGATTTATCTATTTTGCACGTATTGTGAATTACGAGGTTTTAAATTCATAGAAAATAGAATTGCTATTTAACATTCATATACAGTTTTGTAACAGACATTAGGATTTATACGTCTCGTGCCAATTTTTTGTACAAGATATTTACCGTAATTCCAACGTGTGACATGATAAATAACATTATATTGAAGATGCAATAATTTTTACAATAATATATGATATTTATACATGCAACAAATGAATATAATCTTTGAATTAGATATAAAGTGTAAATATTTGATTAATACATAAAGTAAAAAATTTAATTTATATAATTTTTTATAATTAATAATAATAACAGAATGCTAAAAAAAATTTATTAAATTAATATAATTATTTGATGATTAAAAGATATTTTACTAATAAAGGAATACTTTAAAAATTAAAAAATCGAACGATATATACACAGTGGTTATTATGTTATAAGAAAAGGCAATCTTGTAAATAATGCATCTAAATACTGAAGCAAATAAAAGATAAGACATAAAAATTTTTCAATCCAAGCTAATAAATTTGATATAAGTAACCAGTTTTTGCAAAGTTTGAAAAATTCACTTAAACCAAACTCTGTCAACTTATGTAAATATATTTTTTATAATTAGAAATAACAGTTAGGCTTAGTCGGTTTTCCCTGTAAGAATCTTTTTTTAAAATGTCATACAGTATTTCATTCAGTCTGGCAAATGAATGTTCGTGAAAGGAATGAAGCATCGGTCTTTTTATAAAAAAAGATGATGCAATCCTCAACTGGCATAGTTTTCAGTTACAGAATAAAAACGAAATCGCAAGAATAGTTTTTCTGCTTTTTAAATTTTCAAAAAATATTGAAAACTTAAACAAGTGAATATCTTTTATTTTTAAATAAATTATTCAAATAATAATAATCAAATTTATTGTGTATTTATAATCGTTAATTATTATTAATTAATTAAATAATTAATCTTATCTTATCTTTATATTGAAATAAATTTGTAAAAAATATAAATATTTTTATTTTATGCTAATTTTAATTGTTATGGTCAGTCGATAGTTGTAGGTATATTATTTTTGAATCTAACGTAATCAGGGAGTACGTTAATTGTCAGAACGATGCAATAAAATTTGTGTCGAGAAGGTATTCCAATTTTTTTTAATCAGTATAAATATTCGAATGCATATTTATACGTTTAAGTACGAAAACGTAAGCATTAACCTATACGATTATCCTTTAACTGAAATAAAATATATAAACCTAATTTCAGTATTTATATATTTATTTTACTACTAGTTTCTTTGCTACATTAAAAATATTTGTATTTCTTCGAAAACATAATGTAAATTAATTATAACTTCATTAATTTCTTATTTGATTAACTTATAGCATATTATTTTCTCATAATTAATAATTTGATAATTAGAAATTATAAAACCTTATTAATAATTTTTAATATTAGTAAGTAGGTAAACTGCTCACAGTTTTTAATTTATTTTACGTAATGTTTCGCAGTGAAGCAAGTATCAGGTTACACCGAAGTATTGTTCTAAATTGAAATCATACCCACGATACAAGATAGGCTTTATTTTTTCTTATCTAAACGTAAATTTTATAAATCTTTATATTCTTTAGAAATCGTTAAATTAAAAATAATTAATCATTAAATTTAATATAAATACACTGCTTAATATACTTAATTTTACACGTTATTAATAAAAAACAATTAAAATCTGATGTACTACATCCTGACAGAAAACGGATATTTCGTAAAGAATTTTGTTTTAAAAATTTTTTAATTCATTTATTCTAAAATATCAGTGTTTTAAATTCTCGAATTAGAATTGCTTTTTATAAAATTAATTTAAGATTTGTAATATATTACTCTCACAATAGGTATAAATTTCTAAGAATATTTTTCAACATATAATATTATTCGATGCGCAAACAATTATTTGTATTAATTAAGTTGATGCGCCTAAGCATCACGAATTCTTCTTTATTGGTTCATCGCGATGAATCGATCCTTCACTGTTTTATACCATCGGAACTAAGTCAAGTTTATTCGAAAGTCGAGAATGCACGAGTACTCGTAATTTCTTTTTTTACATAATTAAATATATATATCAGTGCTAAAGTTTCATTGCAGTTTCTGCATGTAGTATGTCGTAGATTCTGTCAGAAAAAAAGTAAAACTCATGAAATCATTATTTCTGATATTTTGTTGAAGTCAAAAATTTGAACTGTACTAAATATATCAATATATACAATAATACAAATACCATTTACCAAATTATTATTAGGTATTTATTTATAATACCATTACTCTTGAATTTTAAAAGTTACTACTGGATGATTTGTTATTTCATAACATGAATAAAGGCATTAATAACAGGTGAATAACTGATTTTCTCATTTGGTTGATATACAATGAAGAGAAACTATGACAAAGAACCACGAAATTGAGTGACAAATTTTGCAAGAAGCTATTATTCGTTCATCCAGATGAATAGTCTCGTGAAGAATCTATAAATTTTACATTATTAATTTACTTTTGATTTATTTAGAATAATTAATGTTCAAAAAATGATTTAAATATATTTTATTATATATATTTGTATTCAGTAATAATAAACAAATGGGTAAAAAATTAAACAAATATTTTTTAAATCACATAAAATGTACGATATACCTACCAGAGATTAGATTCAAATAATTTAATTTAAATTAATATTAAAAATATATTATGTACGATATGAATGTAAATATAAAATAAATGTAAAATATGAATAATACCGGAAAACTTTAAAAGAATAAGAAAAATTTAATATATAAATTAGTAAAATATTTTAACTTTACAAAAGTAAAATATAGAATTTATGAAGAATAAATTCTTCTAAAAAATAATATAATCTTAGCTTAAACAATTACACGGATTTTATTATTTATTAATTGTCGTTATAAAGTACATGTAAAAAATAGCAATATTAGATTAAAAAATTAATTCCTTTTGCGATCAATTTAAATACACTTAAATAATTATAAAATGGTTATAAAAGATTAATTTTTAATTATAAATTAGCTAGTAAAATATAGAAAAATAAACTAATAAAGTTTTTATATAACGTTGAAAATGCTTAAATTAGCACTCATTCAAATGTATATATTTTATATAACAAATATATATAAAATTTTAATTGGATTAAGAAAAAATTAAAAATAAAATTAAGTATTTTCGTAGCTTACTATTTATTACCTTAACCAGATAGTATGAAAAACGTTACGCTTTCTGACTTTTATATTATACTAAAGAATCTGATCACTAAGCTGACCAGAAACTTTATTCCATTTTAATAGCTTTTGATGTCTTTTATATTAAAAATTTAATATTAAAATCATGAAAAATTATGTGAGAGGATAAAAATTTTAATTTTAATCGTACATATAAAAATCTAAATTTTAAATAGAAACTAGGAATTAAAATTAGTATTAATGCTGATTTTTATACCTTTATGTAGAATTTAAAATAATTTTACTGACATAATATCAACTTTTTATTAATAAAAAATAAAAACTTATAATCAACATTTGAATTAAAAAATTATTTTAACTTTATAATTTTTCTATATTGTAAGTGATAACAAAATATAAAAAACAATTGTTTAGAATTTACTATAACTCTACACATATTTAAAAACTATATTTATGTTAAAAATTTTACTTTGAATGAATAAAACTAATTTAACATGTTAAATTCTTGACTTTTTAAATTATTTTTACATGGAAAAAGAACTACAGAAAATATAAATAAAAAAATAACCAATACTAAAAAGAAAAATAATTTACATGGGTTTTATATACAGTTGCTTTCATTTAGTTGAATTTTAAAAAAGATTATTACTACTCATTATATTACTAAATAATTTAAAATTAGATAATATAAAAAAGTTTAATCTTTAAATGTATTTAATTATCATTAAAATATAATATAAAAAGAATAAGTAATTTTTATTCTATAAATTAGATTTACATTATAGTTTCCCGTTTTTAATTTTCATCGGTAACCAAAATCAATTTTATCAGAAGATCACGTAATTATTACCGTTAACTGGTTAGAATAGCTGTTTGCAGTCACAAAAAAATCTATAAAACATGATTTTCTCAAGAGCTAGACTAAATCTTGTTTTTTACCAAGATTAATGAGGTACTTTTTATATTTTTGCATACATAATATCAATAATAATCGTGAAATTATTACACATCCTTTATTCCGTGTGCTATAACATTTAAATAATGAATAAAGTTGAATTAACACAAGCAAACATTTTGACGAATATTTTAATTTAAATTGTGTTTTTGTGGATTTGAATTAATACTCAATTTTTTAACATTAAAACTAGCTAATAAAGTTTTTAAAAAAGTTCAGTGAAAATATTAAAATATTAATGACACAAATTTTTTAAATATATATGTAAATATTATTTTTTAAAAATAAAAATAATGTATAGTTTATTATTATTAATAAATTAATTAAATTTACATTTAGTCATATATAATATCATTGATTAAAAAATAATGTCAATCAGAGGCTCCATTCTTTATATAACTGTAGATTTGTAGAATTTATTTCAATTCTTTCGATCTTTTTTTCATGAATCGCTTAATCTTTGAATTATAGGAAAACAAGTTTCTGATTATAATAAAAAGACATGATTGTTGTTAAATAAGATAGAAAATCATCAAATAATCCATCGGTTGTAATATTAAGTCGTGTTGGAAATTCAATTAATATTGAATAAAAATATTAATATAAAATAAACAAAAAATGTTTTTCTTGATTTTTTTGTAAAATTTGATGAATTGAAATGACATTGTGCTCTAATATATTGTCATACAATAAATAAAAAAAATGATATATTTTCATTTTTTGTTTAAAGAAATTACAACTAATCTTTTGTTGTTTAAACTATTTTACAAGATTATTTTAAATGGTTAATCTTTCAGACAAACTTAGAAAAAATATCTTAATTGTTTTTTTTAAAAATGACAAAATTTTTATTTAAAACTTTTAATCTTTATACATAATAAATAAATAGTTCGAGATCGTCGATGAAAATACTTCTTAAAAATAATTAACTATACGATAAGGCTTTATTGGGAGTAGTCTCACTTTTGTTCTTTCATCGGTACATATTCTACTTACAAAAATGGATGGCTCATTATTTGGCTCAACACTTGGACACGCCCATTTCTTTCTCCTTGATAAATTCAATTACAGCTCTCGCGAAATAATTAAGCGAGGGAAAGCGTAAAAGCTCGGAGAGTCTGTAGTATGTTGGCACGCGTCGTAGGATCCGTAAGTCCATCCCTTCGGCGTTCCGACTGACCCAACGTCTATGATTCATCGGTGGGCACGAGCGACTCATGCCCCTCGGGAAAAAGCCAATGATTTATTTTACGTCTGTTTGCGGCAATTTATCGCTTCTTCGATTTATTCTATATTTTTTTTACGTTTTTATCATCCCATTCGTCCTCTTCACATCGATAATTCTTCATTTTTCATTTATATCTTGCATTCTTTCAATCGAGTATTTCGCTGTTTTGGTTTTCTAGTACAAGTATAATTTGTCTGCTTTAAGAAACTATTCAAGGAAATATAAATTCGTGAGATTTATCTTAATGTCGAACGAAAGCTAATCAAGGTATTTTCAATATTTTCATATCAAATAAGCGATTAGAAAATAATAATTCCATTAAATTATAAATATTACTACGTAATACACTGAGTTTGAGTAATTACAAATATTTATAATTTTAAACAATTATTGTTAGATTAAATTAATAAATATAAATTTACGTAGTACATTATGTTATTAATATGTTATTTATTTTATCAAGAATTCAATTATAAATTTTTCTTTGAAATTTCTAAAAATAAAATTGCTGTATATTCTTATATATAAGATCTGCAACGAGGATAAACCAAAGACTGATAAGTACCAATATCTATTTCATCTGGACAAAGCTATTAATGGCGGGTATAGATTTGAAAATTTAATAGTGCTTGATCACTTAGTCTATACATTTATCTTCATTTATTACAGAATCAAAATATAATATTTATCAACAAACAGTCCTCAGACTACATATATCAAATGGATGCTATGGAATATTGATATACTACTAGACGTTCTAACACGTTAGACGATATTTCGAGTTTATTGTTATAATAAATAATGAAAAGTTGTTAGGATTTTATTTAATTTATATATTTATTGCTTAAAAACACGTTGCTCGTTATCTTTGAGATATTATAACATTTACAGATTTAGAAAGGAACAAATTATTTAAGGATATTTTTAATATCGTAATAACACACGACAATATTAATAAATTGGATAAAAATAACGGTATAAATTTATATATTCTATTTATAAAGTTTTACAAGCGATTAATTCCATTGCATGTTAATATTTATTCAATTTTTATTTATTTAAAAATGTAATAAAAAATATTGTCAAATATTATAACTACAATAAATACAATAAATACAATCAGAAATATTTTTATTTTAGTAAAAGTAGTAGAATTTAATAAAAGCTTAGAATATTTTCGATTTATAAATATATAGAATAGTAGAAAAACTTATTTTACTACTCATTAATATATGGTAGTATACTTTTCTATTACGTTATTTATGTTAGACATGAAATTTAATCTATTTTAATTAAATATTCATTTCATTTATTAAAATGTTTTCTATAATTTAATATACTTCATTTCTGGAGTAACAGCTAGTTTTATTATAGTCTACCCTATATTATTATAAAGTTTTATTTATTTGGTCTAAATTATAATATATTTTATTGCAAAAATTAAAATTTATTAATTGCATACTATTGCATAAAAATATTTTTAATACTATTAGCTTATTTATAAAAACTTAAAAGTATTGTTGGTATAAGAGAAAACTGGAAGTAAATGCATGCATATTATTTATTATTGAAAATATGCTGATTAACTCTATGAAATTCTACTGTGCTGTAAAGTTTAATAGCGTTTAAAGCCGAGCATTTATTTTATTAATATATAAATCTACTATGTATACAGTAATACACGCATAAGTTTAAATTTATGCTTTCTATTCATTAACATTTTATTAAACTTTTCAATATATCATTAACAATATAGATATTGCAATTTCTAAAAGTCATCTTTAAATGTAAAAACCAATAAATTAAATTTGTATAATTTTTTACATTTGTAATTTGATTCTCACAAATATTTTCTTCTTTTTTTGAAAAAAAAAATTTCTTTGAAACAAGATTTAGTATATTAATGCATCTTATTTCTTAACTTAAAAATTGAATACTATTTAAAACATAACTTAAAATTTAAATATTTAAATTTAAATATTTTATTATATTATTTTCAATTAAAAATGTAAATATATTTTTTAATTTAAAATTTTGAATTAATAAAATATGCAATAATTTATCCATAAGGTATGGAAACTTCTCTTTTAAGTAATGCAAATAAGGTTAATCTCCAAAAAATAATTCATTCAGGAAATGCATTCTCTTATCTGATCGAAAATAAAATAATTACTTAGATTGGAATAAATTTCTCATCTTTCAAGTGATCCGCTTAAAAATCAGCTTTCCCAGCAATAAACATATTAAACCTCCTTAGTACTACGAGATTCTAAAAAATAAAAATTTCAGAAGTGATAACACCTTATCTTTAATGTACTGTTAAAATTATTTGTTAAGCAGCGCCAAAATCAAAATTCACCACATCCACGCTTTTGATTTTACCAAAACCTCGTATAAATTGATTACACGCTTCGAGATCGGTGCATAATTTCCTCGTTGTTCTCGTTGCTCTCGCTCTCAGATAATGCTAATAATGTGTGTACTTTAAAATAAGAAGCAAATAAAAGACGAAGAGAAAGAGGAAAAAGATACAGAGAACATAAAAGATTAGAGGAGAATTACTTTCGTACAGTATATAGTAAGTATGTACTCTGACAACTAAATGAAGATATCTTTTTAATTTGCCAATTTTTATTTCTTTATATATGTATATTCAATACTGTACAATGTTTTCAATGCATTCACTTCAAATATTTATTTTCTTTGTCTGTTTCTTCTGTATATAGGAATACATATTTGACTCTTAAAAAAGAAGAGCTTCTTAGATAACAATTATTACTTAGGCAGAGTGTGAATAATTTAAAAATTCGAATGTTGTTTGGAATGAGAAAATTGATTGTACGAATAATAAATTTATTTTTCTTCTTTAAAAGTATTGAAAAAACTCATTTTATATATTTAGTATATTATAATTTCCCAATTTTATTCAATAAGTGTGTAAAATTTACAATTTAATTTTACTGTAACTAATGAAAACAAAAAGGATAAAATTTATGGAAAGTAATAATTTTAGAATAATAGCAAAAAGTTGTTTTTCGCATTCCGTTTATCTGAAAGTCGTAACGCTACTAAAATATGCGCTGTAAATTGTTTCGTGATACATGGATGCAATGTACCATTATATATTTTCATACTTTGGAAATGAATTTGAATGTATACCTTTAATAATTATTTTCACCTTGTAACTTTTGAATATTATAAATTTAATAATTTCTTAGGCATGAAGTTTATTAAATTTACAAATAGAAATACAAAATTTTTATATAATAAAAATCTTATATTCAATTTCTGATTAAAACCTATTTTTAATGATGCGTGATTTTTAACTTTTTTCAAATCATCAAAACACTTGTAGAGGATAAAAATACGTATGTAACATTTTACAGATAAATATGCCGATTTAATCATATATACATATATATTTGCGCGCATACCCAAATACATACGTTAATATTTAATTAATTTATAGATAAGATATATTTACAAATTCGTAATCACTTTAAATTTTTAATAGCATTTAAATTACTGTAACGACACAATTAATATTTTATAAGCAAAATGAACCGCTGAAGTAATTTAAATTGAATAATAAATAATCTGTAATATCAATAAAAGTATTATTAAATAATTATATAAATTTAAAAATTTTAATTTGTTTATAATTTTGTTTAAAATTATTAATTTTAAAATTTTTTACATATTTTTCTATAAAAATCATTAAAATAATTGTTTAATATTTTCTATTAAATCATTTTAAATATTACTCATTAGAAAATTATTTAACTGATTGTACATGTATAATCTTAAACTTTTCAGTTATATCAATAACGAAGATAACGATAAAGAATACCTTTGAGGCTCTGTCTCGTATAAATCTTGAACTTTTAAATCTCTTTTATGGAATGCTTATCATCTGTAAACGTAAAAATAAACAAATTCAAGTTCTTTAATCTAATTTACACGATTTTCAAAGTCAAATTTACATCTAATAACGTTATTCCGATATTAATTTCAATTAAGTTTACAATAATTTGTGGAATGAGATTTTATTGCTTACATTTTAAGAATTTACGAAATGATTGTAAACATTGATCGTATTCTAGAATCAGGCGAAGAATAAACAAAAGTACAAATGTAATAATTAAAAATACACCCGAACACATCTGTGCATAGTTCTCAATCTATAGATCTAAAATGGTAAAAAATTATTTCCTTAAAAAGATAAAAGGTAGTTTAACCGCTGCTTCTCTATTGAAGCGGAATAGTTGCCAAGGTGAAAAAGCGAGGAATAAAAGAGAAATTGAATTCCATTGCAATCCAATAACTTATTTTAGCGAAAAAAGTCCAAATCTGTTGAGCGCCCAAGTTGGAAGGAAATGATATTTCACTCTTTCATCTTCGGTGCGTAAAGCGCGAGTGGGTTTCGCGGAGTTCCTTGTTCGTTGTCGTTCATCTGGGCTTACGTAATCCCGCGTAATGGGACAACGACGAGTGGGCGAGGCTGAGTCTTGCGGCAAACGGCGAGTGTTGTGCAACTTACCGGTGCAACCGGTGGATACTCGAAGAACAGATGCGAGCGAGTCTTTCACGCGATTAAGGAATCGTCATAAGCCACAAAGTACAGTCGAGTTGCCGTTCCTTAGTTTTCGATTGTCTTTTCTATTTTCTTCGATGTTTGTCGTTGAAAACTTTTGAAATATACCTTTGTTCTTTGTCTTAGCGGTATTTATTCTCTTTTCTTTACTCTTTACAAATTTTTTAAAAGTATTTTATCATAAAGAACGCGAACGAGCCAAATTTTTTCTCGATAGACGTGTGTGATAATATTTGTATCGTAAAAGGGTTAGAGTTGAATTTAATTCAACTCTCATTAAGTGAAATTTATTAAGGTTTCTAATTGATGACAAACGAGTTTCGATAAAATAGTTAAATCAAAATAAATTTCTATTATAATAGAGTGGTCTGGAAAAGAAAAGAAACCGAATGGAGTCAATAGATATTTTCGCAAGATAACATTATTCTACACACATTTGTATAATACTATTAGGTTATTATATAATACTGTTTTATTGTAGTTGAGTGAGTATTTATTCGTTTAATTACAAAATAAATAAAAATATAATATTACTTATATTACATAAAAAAAACGATGACAATAAAAATATTCCATAAAATAGTTTATAGCAGCTTTAAATTTTAGTTTAATAAGAAAACTTACTTCATTTAGAATATATTATATAAGAAAGATACAACATGAAGCATAAGATCTCTAAACGAATTTGATATTATGGAACGAATCACTATAAGTATCCTTTAAATTTTTATTGTTAATGGAAAGTGATATCAGTACTAAAAGTTCTACTAAAATCATGTAAATTATAGATATATTTTACATCTAATAATTTATAATTACTTGAGACATCGTTGGAATCAAATAATTTGATGGAAGTTCTTCGTACTTATGTTAATTACTTCTGTAAATAATACAATATAGTATTTATTTACTTAATATGAATTTTAATTATATTTTTTATACTTTTGAATATTAAAATTAACGATGAAAATAATTTTAATGAAACTTTTACAGTATTAATATCTCGAATACTAATTCGTCTTAAATTACTAGTACTTAAATCGTTAAATTTTAATCTTTATTATAAATTTAAAAATTCGTGTTATCATTTGAAAATTAAAATTATCGCTTGTATTTAAACTCATTCGAAGTAAAAAAAAATATTAATAGTAATAATTTATTTGTAAGTAAATATTTTTATATTTACCACCTAAACATTTCGTATGAAGCATCAATGAATGAAGATGCAAATGGTTTATGTTATGAATCACATTTTAAATTAATCTAGTTTAGTTTAATCATTTCAGTCGAACTTACTGTAATAATTTACCGATTGTATGTGATTTAACCATAATTTTTGTAGAATTATATTTACATTATGCAACGAATTCAGTGAGCTTACCATAATTTCTTTTACCTTTTTGTGTAATTTGAAGCTTTACGAAGAATTGCAGTAATCTTAAAATTCATTAGACAAACGCAAACTACATTTGTAATGTATCTTCGTAATAAAAACGTGGTCCGCCAATATTTAAGAAACTCCCTCACGTTCATTGAGAAAATATTCTGGTTTCGTTGATGCTCCAAGGCGTCCACGTGTGCATATAAGAAAGCTAATGTAAATGTTCGCCAACCACGAAATCATAGCTTCTCGTCCTATTTTCCGTACGACAAGATCCTCGTCGCCCAATGAGAATAATACAAGACGTAAATATTAACTCCGGATGAGTGAGATGAGTTGGCACTTGAACATCTTTTTGTCCCTGAGGCCGACGTGCACATGCGCTTACACGTGGATAGTTTTCAGAGACGGAAGGTTCGGCATTCGCTGAGAAACGTTCCGTTTGAAAAGAAAAATCTTAAATAAGATGTAACGAGAAAATTGCCTCGCGTGCGTAATCAAAATTTTTACGAAGAAAACGTAGTTACTGATTCGTGATTCAAAATTCGTGAGAAAACACATTCCACTTCTATTGAGAGCTGACTATCTTATTAAAAAAAAATTCTTTGTACTCAAAATACTTAACTATGATTCTAAGCTATTTTCTCTTATCTTATTCTATTTCTATATTGCTCTTTAAATTATTTTTCAAAGAAGAATTTTTGCACGCTATCAAGGTTTTTTGAATTCAAAATAAAGTAATTTTAATTGACAGCAGATTGCGATGTTATGCTTTTCAATTTAATTTATGTTCATGCCTGTACAGCTGAAAAATAGAAATCTAGATTAGGATATTGTAAATACGATACTTTAAAACGTTCGAGTAACATGACTATCATCGTTATTAAATTTGACTAATTTACTGAATTAGTACGTAAATAATTATTCTTATTTTATTAATTATATATAATAATTGTCTTTTCATCCTTGAATGGATGAAAAAAACATAAATTTTATAAAATATTAATTAATCAAATGCTTTGTGGTCTAAGTAAATTTCGAGATGATACAATTTTATTACAATTATACAGTATTATTCTGAAGGGACAAAATAAATATTTTTAAGAATATAATTAATATGTAATCAATAAATTTATTAATGCAAGGTAGAAAACTTTGTTTTGGAAATTATTTAATAATTAAAAATAAATCGCTATGCGCACTTGAGTTCAAGAGAATGTTCGGTGTGCTAGTTTAGTATATAAATGTCTTAAGTACTCGGAGGGATGAGTCATAAAAGAGATGGAAAGTAACGTATAACCTTATTTGTAAATTAAGCCTGATTTACTCATAGTAGGGCTGTGGAATTGCAGGAAATGTTTTGTTCCTACTTTTTATGTTATGCATTTTTATATAATGATTAAATAATCTAATTCATCATGCTTAATAAAAATTATTTTGAAATTTATATTAAATTACTTTATTATAATTAATATTTTTACTTTAAAATGTACATTAATATTCTTTACATGCTCATTAATTAGTATCATTGTTAGGATGATTTAACAAAATTTTAATGTATTTAATAATCATGAATATTTTCTTACGATATCGTACTACGTAAAATAGTTAAAGAAACAAGATAAATCTTTATACGTATAGTTGACCATATTTTAAAGTGTCTGTACTCAAATTTTTTGAGAATTCAATTTTTAGAATTATAATATTTCTATATTTTTATTTAGAAAAATTTAGTAGAAAAATAAATTTAGATAAAAAAAGCTAGACGATAAAATTTATTTTTATTTATTACAGCTTATGCCTATTAAAAATATACTTCAAATCAATAGGCACATCAAAGAAAATAAAAGTACATTAAATATATAAATCAGATTTCTACGCGTTAAATCAAATAAAACAAAACATCTGCTAGAGTACAATTTTACTGTACTGAATTATCTATATTTTTGTATAAAAATTTTACTTTGAAAATTATAGTAACAAAATCTAAGGTATAATAATTAATAATAGAGGAAGAGGACATTTAGTACGTAATTAATGTCAGGCTGTTATAGTTTTTATTATTATGCCTCATTAGTCTTTAATAATTTCACTAACTTTAATTAACTTTAATATGATAATTTAGTGGCATTTCTAATATTTAAACGGTTTGATAATATAATTGTAAATTTATTATAAACTCACCACACCGATAATCATAAATATTACGCCATTTCTCCAAACTTACCTAAAATAGAAAAGTATTCATTAGCTGCATTTCTGATAATTCAGATTTTATTACATTTCTTTTAAGATAAATTAAAATATTAAAGAAATTTGAACTACAAGTATTAAATCAATATGTAATTAGTTTACTTATTTCAAATCATACCCATATTATATATATAATTTTTTTACTTTCTCTTTATTCGTTTATTATTTATCATAATCAAGTTAAAGTAAAAATTATTTAATCACAATTTATATAAGAAATATCGAATAAAATATGTATTTCAGATTTACAAATACATACGCATGTATTTAATACGGAATAGACTTAAAATTTTCTTCATTTTATTTATTTTTTTTAGATAATATATACATATATATATAAATGAAAGGAATAATACAAAAAATATACGTTCTGTTTTATTACATTCATAAAATTAAATTGTTAGCGAAATCGTAAGAAAATATCATTTTTATATATCATTTCAAAGAAAGAAACATTAATTATTGTGTAAGAATTCCATACGATAAAATTTTAAATTAATAAATATATAAATTACAATTTAGTTTAAAACTGTATTTTTAAAATCGATATTCTAAATTTATTTTATTATAAATATTATAAGTAAATAAACGAATTAATATACAAATTGAATAGAATTGTACTTTTAATCGTATTACATAATTGTGATAAATATCAGAATAAGGAATAGTTTTCTTATCCACACATAATTTTTATCTTAAATTTTAAGAAGACAAAAAATACAAAAAAAAAAAAAGAAAAAATGTTGTATTTAATATTACAAAACTTATTAAAAAGACCGAACATGTTATATTAATCGGTGTTTCTTACAATGATCTGCTTTGCATAAATCTGCTTAATATTTAAACAAACAAATTAAAAATTTGTTTAGAAATGTATGCAACGTTATTTATATATAAGTACCAAATCTGTAAATACATGCTCCAAAAAAGTAGTCTTGGGAACATGTTTCTTTCAACATTATTTTCTACGTTAGGTATTAAAATAACGTTTTACATTTTTTCTACAACTCATTTGTCCCATTAGTTTTAAACGAGTTATCCCATGTAACACCAAAGTATCGCTTGTCACGCAAGCCATACAAACGCTCTTAAAATTACTGAAAAATTAAAAACAAAATTATTAGAAGTTTTTTGTATCGAATAATAACTTCATAGAGAAGGTCATTATAATTTTGAGAACAAAAAAGTTTTTTGATAAAAAAAATCTACTGTGAAATAAGGTTCAAATTATGCTAATTGGCTGCCGAATTGCGTCGCATCTATGTATCGCGCGAAAGTAGTAGATTTACTTTCAGTCCAATATGGATCGATCGAAAAGTTTAAGTGTCAGTATGGGATAAACGGATAAGGTTCGCATGCAATTTTCACAACACTTTCGGCGCTACGAATTTTAGAAGTTGTATGGCTCGCTTTACAAGCTACCGTGAATTAAACCTGGTCGCATGGAAGAAACACTTTAATTTATGCAAGAGATCGAGATTAAACAGTTGTTTAAGACACAATGTGAACTACTCTTCAAGTAAATCTTGAAAATTTACAATAAATATACCGATACTACGAAAAATTAATGGCTTTGTTCTTGCAACAACTGTTTGATATATACTTATCTGAAATAATATGCAATGCCACTATATTTTATTAGGAGATTTATTATTATTATTATTATTTAAAGTATATTTGTTCAAACTTTTCAAAATTTAAGTCAAATGTGTTCTGCACTAATAATATATATTTCTATAATATAATAGAAATTCAGAAATAAACTTTAATATGTTTTTGTTTTTTTATCGAATGTATTTTTTATTGATTTTCAATTAAGAATACAATTAAGAACATTCGATATTATTATACAGCTAGTCAAGATAATATTTAATTCAAGACTTCGAGGGAGGTAAATTAGTTAAAATCAAGTCTAATATGTGACTCAAATTATGTATCACGACGATACATCTTCACCGATAATGAAAAATCAATTTGTAAAAATTGCACTATTATAAAATGTATGTATTTATAGTTTTTACATCTATATACGATATTTAAATATATAATTAAGTTATTAATAAATATTAAAATATATTATTGATTAATAAACTTTTTTATCAATGCCATATTATTTCTATACGATCCGTATAGTATTCGTTAAGATTAGTAACTATATTAAATTTAAACAAACAATAAAATATCTTTTGTATATATTTTTATGACATCTGTGTTATCGTTATTCACTATCCCTTATCAAATATTAATTATTATTTATGTTTGTAAGATTTATTCACAACAATTTATGTTACTAATTCTAATATTTTCTTTCATAGATTAAAATTTTCCATTTAAATTATTCAAAAGTTTCTGAAACACAATAAATATTAAAAAATAAAATAGACACGTTCCATATATTATTTTTAATTATAATAGAAATATCAACAATACCGAAACTATTTTTTTTTCAGATTAATTTTTGTAAATGATTCTCTACATAAATCAAAGTATAAAAACTGTTTATTTTAATGTTAATAATAATAATTCAATACATAATTCTTATATAATGATTTATATATTTTAAATATAATTCGAATTGAATAAATATCTTCTATTTTTAAAATATTTAGTTGTTTAGGTGACTTGAACTACGTTAAGAATTGGGTTATTCATCTAGGTAAAGATTCATTCGGCAACTATGTATAAAACTTACGTAATGTAACAAATGCAACAGATCAATGATTAAATATTATTTGTGTAATCTTAAAGCGATAAGAATTTATTTCAATATTTTTCCTGTTAAGCTAGAATATAATATGTCAATTAATAATTAATATAGTGGAACACCGATGGACATTCAAACTTATATGAGATAATTACTTACATTTAAAGATATTTCTTTGATATTAATATTTAGAAATCAATATTTTACTTTTCCAGAGAAATAATATATTATCCATAATACTTATATTCAAATAAGTTAATATAAGAAAAAGTTATAAATATTCAATTAATTAAAAAAAATCTTACTATTGAAAATTATTATTGAAAGTATTTCATATTAAATAAATCTTTTAGTAACTATGCGATTTAATTTCACCGATCATTGCAAATTTCCATAAGAAATTTTCTACAATTAATTATCAAAATTTTCGAGGCTGTAAATATTTTACGAATGAATAGAATATGCGCGGTATTTGTATACATAGAATGCAATAAACAGATAAACGCATTTAGTTACAGTTTGCTGCAAGAAAGTTCAACGAAAATTTCTTTAACACGTAGTTTAATCAACTGAAATTATGGGAAATTAAACTGCACGCGATATAAAGTAATTTATAAAAAGAAAAAATCGAAAAATGCTAATGGCTGCGCTTGCTAATAACCACCCACACTATGTGCTAATTAGAGCGTTTCACTAAAGTAAATTTGCATGGAAGTATGTTAGAATGTTAGAGCGCTCGTCCAGTCAGTATTAAAATAAGCCGTGGCCAAGACGCTACCGGCTAGCTTAAAAAAAAAATTCGAGAGATAAGTACTCGAGGGTTTAGGAAACCAGATGCCAATGTGTGTCACTCGTTTCTATAGTTATTGCGTATGCGGTCGGGAAATCAATGGCCCGATGACTCGAGTAGCAAAAATCAAATAAGGAATGTGCGCTTTTCATAGCGTTTCCTAGTAAGAATCTGTCTACAATTTCTCTCTATTCGCGGATCTACACCGAATTATATAACAGTAAACTACATTTTTCAATTAGTTATAAAACAAGAACTTTCCTAAAATTTGTTACTGATTATAATAGATAATAACCATGCCTTGTTTTAAATTATTTTAATAAGTGTATTCTATGAATAAAAGCGAAATGACGAGTTACAAATAAATTACTTATTTAGCATTTTCATTGTAACAACTTAATATTTGTTACGCAAACCAAAACATTTTGTTCTAAATTACCGGTGTAATTCTTAAAGCTTCAGGGCTACGTAAAATAGCCAAGGTTTATTCTTATAATAACTTATATTATTTCTTAATAATTTATTTAAAAAATTTATTTCAAAATAATTTAATGACTCTTTTATTTATTATATTAAATAAAATTCATAAATTTTCTTATATATTTTAGGAAAATAAAAATAAAATTTTTTCTTAAATTAAAGTTTCATTTAATAAATGAAACATTTCTTAAATATTAATTTAGAGCAATGTATAACCTATAAAATTCTTAATTTGAAGAATATATACTTTTTAAAGGTTAAATATTGAACTTTTTATCTTTGTATAAATTTTATTTAAATTTCTACATAAATTTTGAAAGATACATATCTATTTCGAAAATTTATCTTAAAATGAATTCATTTTTTATATAAACAGTTAATCTTATAAATACATTTACAGAGTTTAAAAAAAATATTCAAATAAAACTATTTTGTTAACAAACTTTTTTCGTATAATTTTTCTAAATATAACTTTTATAAAAACATGCAGATTCATAAACGTTTAATCATACATATAATAATCAATAATCAATTCACTTTATTAAGCACATTCATCTTTTGTAATAAAACCTTTATTTTCACCTTCTTTTGAATTTTCAATTGATATTTTTTTCAATTGATTTTAAATTTTTTCGATTATTTTTTTATGAACGTACTTTTATTATTTTAATGTATAACACAATTAAATTTACAATTTACACATCACTGATAATATTACTTTAATTTATAATGTAGTAAGCATTAAGATTTATTGTAATAGATTTTTTCAAAAACTTAATATTTTCGCAAAATCACTCCGATTTATTAAATCATTTTGGTAACTTTTTAATGGTGGCTCGAAAATGTTTGCACATAAGAATCGCATACCTATTGTATCTACAAGTTTAAGTTTACGAAAATTATATTGAAATATATTGTATTATAATTAAATCATGTTTCTTTTAAATAAATAAAATTGATTATTTTATCTTACACATCTAGATATTTTATCAATACAATGTCAAATAATCTACCGACAAAAATTCCAATTTATATTTTTAAGCTGATTTTTTTTAATCTCAAAATATATTTTCAAATTACTTTGCTATGATATCCATGAATTCATTGATTATACTTATAAATTTTTTTATTTTACTTATTAGCTATATTATAATTAACGCGGTATATACAAAATAATTAAAATTAAATATTTTATTTCTTATATCAATAATTAAGACATTACATAAAAAATTTTTTAAAGTGGAATCAAACCTAGTTTAGTACGAATATGTCTCGATAATTTACATTTACAAATGCTAATAAAAAATTTTCTGCGTATTTCATACTTTATTAAATATCGGTTGCAAATTAAAATGCTATCTGATTACAAATTTTTTAAAAATATGATTCAGATCAAAAATTACCTTCTTTAAATTTCTCACAAAAAATATTATTTTGTACTTTATTATAAACTTTTCAAAACAAAATAGAATTAAAAATATTTTTTAAAACCATTTATGAACCGAATAAATCGTAACAAATTATATTTAAGAGATAAATTTGAAAGTTTTGTAGAATAAAAATTATATAGAATTTTTTGCAGATAAAGATTAGATTTTAATATAAATAATTCATAACCGTCAGGAACTAATGCAAATGACACCGATATCACAAATTACTTACACTTTAAAGCTTCTTAAGCAGAAAATCACTCTTAAAGAATTGAAAACACGTGATAGCGTCGTCAACAAGAAGAGTATTAAAGACTTAAAAGCTACTTTTTATTCACTTAAATACATACGAACATCAAATAGAAGTGACGAAGTGGTACAATTACCGCGATAATATACGTTTTATAAAATGATTCAATCACGATTAGCATTATTCGCATTACAACTCGTCAATAATATTCTTTGGAGAAAGTTTTGCAATAAAGTAAACACATTATTTATATAAGTATCTTTGAATCATTTGGTCGTTGCAGCAGTGTTGAAACTACTAGAGTTAACAAAAGCAGTAGCGAAAGCAAATTTTCCAACGATGAAACGAGCTGGTAGTCATTTTTCTATACGGTAAAAATGATCGTCGATTAAATTTTTACGATGACGTTACTTTAACTTCAACTTTAGTACTATGACGACATCTGATTACAATATATAGATTACCTTAGTAGCGAGTCTGAGTTTGAAACAAAAGCTTTAGAAATCGCAGTCGCACCAGCCTACATAAAATAAAAGTACGAGGGGGGCGAAGATAAATTTACGTCTCATTGTCAGTGGATATTGCAACAAGCATCGCGATCTCAACTTGACTCATTCGCCTCGAGCCTCCGTGCCTCTCTAAAAAAAATGCGTCTCGCAGCCGCTTTATCGGCCCGCGTCCTCCGCGGATAACACACGACCGCTTACCTATATCAGGCTGCTGCTGACCGTCGAAATTCGAGGGCATAGCGACCACCATCTTTAGACCAACGGCTAAGAAACCCTTGACCTTGTCGAGGCTACACCCCGGTGTCTCGGGTCTGCTGCTTTTGGAAGTTGTATTCCAGGAGAGGCGTTTCAGCGAAGAGCGTCCGAGTACGAAATAAAGAGAGAGAGAGAGAGAGACAGAGTGAGTGAGAGAGAGTGAGAGAGAGAAACTCACAGTTGGGAGGCGGCGCTAAAAATAAGCCTCGCGTCGCGTCATCGCGTAGTTCGTTGCGGCGCCCGTCGTTTGCCCGAGAAAAAAACTGCGATGCGCGCGAGGCCGGGGGACTCGTCGACACCTCAGCCGCACAGATACACAGACACACACGCGCGCACGGCACTGAGCGGCACAGAAACGGCACAGAAGCGGCACAGAAGCGGCACGGGAAAAGCGACCGGAACCGAGCGAAACGAGGCGCGTGTTATCGGCACGCCTGCATACGTCGGAATGGGCCGGGGATCGAGCTCTGACTCGCAGCCGCTGCTCCCGGCGCTGAATCAACCCCCTACCACGGCTACTCCGGGACACTTCCTGATTACACCGAGGAGCGGAGGGCCCCCCACCCGTCACCGCCACGAGAGGCCGAGCGCTTATAGAAACGTCCTCGTCATCCTAGCTCTCTTGGTCTGCGGCGAACCGACGGCATCTCCTCGACGCGAGGGGAAGGAGGGAGAAGGAAGCTGGCTTTGATATTCCTTCGGATGCGAGGGTTGAGCTTCTTAAGTTGCGATCGGAAGTACGCTCCGAGCGATACTGGCGAGGACATCGCGATCGTTTCTACCCGTTTTACCGTGTATTACGAAACCATTTTAGTTTCATCGAACGAGCGTTTCCTGCATTTTTATTACCAATGGGTGTTTTAAATTGTTTTAGCTTAATGTTCGCCATCACGACGCCGTTCGTTCCGCGTTTCAACGCGGTTTGAGTTTAAAGAAAAAATACAATGATTCGGACTCGTAAGATCTGCCTTTGTTATTTTTAAATTTTCACAAATTCCCTTTTTTTTTCACGAGTAGTCGTATCGTCGAATTCAACGATGCTTTGGTACAGAAACTTAACGTATTGGAAATAATATTATATTTTTCTGGGAAATACCAAGATAAATATTTTTGAAATATACAAAAGATTTAAACACTCAAACGTTATAAATAATTTTTTATTACCGTCGTATAAAAATCATTAAAGTACTTTTTGCATTTTCTACACCTATTAAATAAAAGAAAATTATTTGTATTATTTTACGTAGGCCAATAAAATCCCTTAAAATAACTATAAATGTATTCGTACGAATATTATATTTGAAACTAGTCAAAGTGCGAAGAGAAAATGTACGACTAATTAAGATTCTTTAATCTCCAAAGATAGAATTCAACGATCAAAGTGGCCAGTAATTAATTGCTCTTTTTAAAAATTTAATGAATCTAAAATTGTTTAACAAATAAAATTTCTTTGAATTAAGAGGTGAGCGAGTTCATACGATACAAAAAATCCAAGAATTATTTTAAAAACATTTAATTTTCAACGTCACATATAGAATTACTTACTTTAATTCATTTTACAACGACACCAGTTTTTTATAGACCATAGTAATGTACTTAATTTAACGTAATGATATAGATACTTAATTTTAAATCCATAAGTGTAACGGGCTAAAAAATTTAACTTGAACTTAAGTTTGTTATCTCTCCATAATTTTTAACACAACTTAAAATATTTATACGTACATAATTGTTTACCAAAAAATAAAATGCAGTAACGGATATTTGACAACGCGAGTGCATATTATATTTCAAATATAATTTTACAACGCTAAGCTTTGAGGGGAAGTCTAAACAATGGCGATAAAAATATGCGCGGATGTAATGTTCCTAACAAACGTATAAAAACATCGACCTCTTCGCACGGTCCAAAGTAATTTTTGTACTTTGCGAAACTTATCGAAAGCCGAAGCTTCGATCTCGAGGGCTCGATCGATCCAAAATTGCTTAAGCCGAGGTCGGTGGATCAATGCGCGATCGCGGGTGCGGAATGGTCGAGAAGAGCGAGATGAGCGAGATGGGCGAGATGGGCGAGATGGGCGTGATAGGCGATATGGGCGAGATGAGCGAATGCACGGATGCGCGGATGAGCGAATGGTAGTCAGCCACGTATGCGCGCGGTTCGTGTTTCGGGGCAAAGCGCGCGAATACCGGCGGCTCGTGGCCCCTGGAATGCGGCTCGAAAATTCGCCGACTTGACGAAACTCTCGCGTCAGAGGCTCGTCTCGTCGCTTCGATCCTACATGGCTCGAGTGACGCGACGACTCCGCGCCCTCGAGAGTTGAACGCACTTAAGCCGAGGACGTCCGTGAAATTCCAACGGAGCTTTCACGCGCTTTTCTTCCGCCGAAGACCTTTATCAACCTCTCGCTCTCGCATTCCTTGGCTTTCCGTTTCTTCTTTTCCTTTCCGCGACCTTACCGATGTATTTAGGTTGTGTAATTGTCATTGCATGCCCAAGTCTGTTCGAGTAAGCTCCTAAAAATAATGCAGAGGTACAGTTGTCTGATTTTAGAAATTTTTTGTACGCATTTTGTACTTTTAACTTCGAAAGGAATTATTTTACCTTAATAGGAGTCTCTTTTTCGTTTTATCTTCGATATTTTTTATTTTAAGAAATAAATTATTTGTTTTTACAAGTATTTATTCACAATTAGGGACACGATTCAAGAGTACAAAGGAAGAATAATCGCTAAACGAATAACCTTCGACCAATAGGAAGTAGTAAACAGTGGTGATATCTTTTTTTACGTACTCAGCGTATTAATAATAATATAGTATTATGATCGTAGAATACAAATAACATTCAAATTACAGTATACGAAGTGTAACTACTCATTATTGTGACAATATTGTATTGTTAATTGTACCTCACAACCTGATTTTAAAACTATTTTGTAAATAAATAAAAAAAGTAGGTTATATTTTAAACATACGATAAGTGGATAATATTTTTATCGATTATAATTAGTCGGAAACATTGTACCAAATTTTATTCAAATTTTGTACGTAAAACGGAGAAATTGTTAGTTTTCTAAAAAAATCGAAATTTATCCTACTATTTTAAGTTATTTTATTTATATAAAAGTCACATTATTGATTATTATTGCTCAGCTCTTAAAAAATAAAATTATTAAAGTCACAATTTTTGATGCATGTTCATTAAATATCTTTGTACTAGAAGCGTTGACGTATTATATAACAATTTTTCATAGAAGAGAGGTAATATTACTGAATAGTTAATTTTATGGTTTATATTAAATACATGCATTTTTTCTGAGATCGTATAAGGTAATTGAACGTAAATTGTACAATCAACTACTTTCCCTGTATAATTTGTAGTATTTTTCAAACTCTTATTTTTTGTAACTACTTATTGATGCAAATATAACTATATTCTAAGAAATCTTAATGTTAATTTATAATTATATGATTTGTTTGTCAATTCGATTTAAAGTAGGTTTACTGTTATTATTAATAATAATTAGAATATTATATTTTATATCATATTGTACAGCTTTTCCCAATATTTAAATAACTGAATTTATAAATATTTTCTCTTTTTTTATTTTATTCAGCTTAAAAGTTCTTAATAAAAATTAAAATTAAAAATGAAAAAAATATAGTACGGTAAATTTTTAAACTAATAACATCATTTTATTTTAATGTTAAACAATAGATAATTAGCATGACTTAGAAGCAATTTTGTAAACGATACTTTATTTCAATTTTATATAAAATAAATTATTAGATTTTAATTCTTATACTTTATAAATATTTTGAAAAATAATACTTGTTTATAAAATTAGATTGTATTTGTTAATTTCTGAAATCATAATACTGTTATTGCGGTATTACATTTATTTCCAATTTTAAGAGTCGAGAAATCTGATTTATTTTTAATCATACTTTTATCATTGATACGTAATATTCGTATTCATTTCTTTATTATATTAAAAGCAATAAATAATATATTTTAAAAACATAGTTTTTAGCATGTATCCGTTGATAGTATAAATCATACTTCAGAACTTTATTAATACAAACAGCAAAGTAATGCAATTCATGGCAAATAATATTCAGAATAAAGTTTGCTTTGTTTTTGTATTCAAACCATAAGTTACAAGTGTACCATCACTAATGCATATGTATCTCAAGAAATTATCTTCATATTTTTAATGAGTACTTGTACAGGTTCTGATATATTTTTTAATTTAGTGTTAATAATATGATATTGTATTTTAAATATTTTAGCTAACAAAAAAGTTTAAAAATTTAATTTTAAATGTTTAAACATATTTTAAACATACTTATTTCTTACATAATTTGTTCTACAAATATGATACTTATATATGTGTATATATTTATTTGTCACTAAATATAAAAATTTTCTATGCATAAATTCTGAATAGATATATATAGCTAAATAAATTTTTATAAATTAAAAGTATAATTAATTATTCTAACTCAATTTTAGTGGAATAATACTATAATATTCAAACAGGTATTATCAAGCACGATTATTTACCCGATGAGAACGATTGAATATCATTATAAAACACCACTATAGTGTATTTTATAAACAATCTATTCTTATATACTTTTTAAAAAGTTACTGTTTCATTTTTTATTTAATGTAACTAAACATTGCATTTTGTAAATTTTAATTTATTAAGAATAAATTTATTATCATACAGCCAATGAAGACAGGTTCCCTTGTCGTATTTGTTTCATTATAAGTTCATTCGGGTATAACCTATGATACAGAGATTTATCAGGAAATATGACAGACGGAAGATATATAAATTTCAACGTAGACATAAAGTTGGCAATTTTTTCAGTTAAAGAATATAAAATTACAGAATTAAATATATAGCTTAAAAATAAAAAATTATTATTCTTTAATCGTATAATAATCTCTTTTTTACATTAATTTTTAATATCTAGCGTCTTCAATTTTTTCAAAGAGAAGTTAAGAGCTTGTCAAACTTAAAACTCAATAACACATATCAATTTTTATAGTTGTCATAAAACAAAGTAACGATAATATATATTTTCATCCATTTATTTTGTCTACGATTTCAAGCTGAATTACTTACGAACTTGGTATTAACTAAATAACTTTTATTGTAAGATTTAAGTTTAACACTTTTTTCTGATGTTTGTTTTATTTCAAAATTTTTCAAAATTGAATATAGTTCTATTTTTGTATAAAATTATACTACTATAATTTTTAAGAATTAAATAAATCGTATAATATGTAAATTTATTGCATTTATAATAATAACTTGTCAATAAATAATTAAAACATTCTTTTTTAATAATTATATTCATTTAAAAAATATAAAATAATTTAAGTTTTAATTTTTCGTATATTTGAACAATTAAATTAAAAAATTTTATATTTATTTTACGTTAAGTTTGATATTAAAGTTTTAAAATATTTTTACTTGTTTTTTGATTCTGGTCTTGAAAACTACTTTTAAAATATTTGATTCTATCATTTGAAAAATATTGAGTTTTATATAAAAAAAAAAATTTCATGAATGATTTTATTACTTATCAATATCAGTGTTAACAGAACAAATATTATAATATAATTCAATTCAATCAATATAAAAATTATTTATATTGTACAGAACGTGTATTTTAGAATATTTAAATTAAAATATTTAATCTAATAATGCTAAACTTATAAAATATGCTATCTTTAATAAAATTATTCATCGTATACTGATTATTGCTTTATTAACAATTACAATCTATAAATCAAAATTATAATTTTAACACTACATTAAAAAATAATTATATAATTCCATCTTAATACAGCACATCATGCCATTATTGCATGTTCGTACGTAAAGATACGCGAGTCTTCAGGTCATGCAGTTAATCTTTGCGATAGACATCTTGAAATAAACCTTTAAGTTTTACAAACGAGTTTTGATGATACCACATCGACTTCTTAGTCAGATTACACGAGTAAATGTCTCTTTTCGCTTTATTTCACGTATCAGAGATTCTTGACGCTCCGGAGAGATTTAAGAATAGACTACTAAACAATGGACGGGTCACATTCTTGGAGCTAAGTTTACGAGTACACGTACTTGTTGAAACAGTTTTAGTATACTGGAAAAATATATCGCTCAAGGAATTTTGAAAATCTGAATAAATTTTATTACTTAAACATGAACAATTTATAATGTTTTTTGGTATATAATATAAACGTACCTAATTGTCATTATTATTAACGATTATATATTTAATAATTATAAAATTTAAAAACAACATTAATAAATTATTCTATAAAGCATTTATCAATAACTTGTTAATGTGAATAGCTGATAGTTGTCAGATAGTGTTTTTTAATTTTCTTCGGTATTTGAAAATAAATGAATATTAAGGAATACAAATTATTTACACATAAAAGTTTTTCAAAAGAATAGTAACAAATTAGGATGTATAATTATTTAGACCTTTCTACATATTAAACAGAAAGAAAAAATTATTTTTATTACGGAATTATACATGGTGATACATATATTACTTAATAAATTATACAAATTTACAATGTTCTACACGATCAAAGCCAAGATTTGCAAGAGTAAACGTAATCTGTCATAATTTCGATGAAAAATTTCAACATTAATTTAATCTTATCATTATATATGCAATTCCATATTGTACAGTTTGAGAAATACTAGTCAGAAGAGTGAGTTGGAGCGCATGCGCGAGCTTACATACGTGCGTTTCTTGGGTTCCAATTAAATCTGCCTGTCGAATGAAACGAGTGCCTTCAATTATCGCGCACATATTTGCGCATGTATGATTATGTAACGATGTAAAAATAATTAGTGTGAGCGCGTATCAACCATCGGTGCAATGTATTTCAATTTTCACCGCTAGACCTATTCTAGTTATACACATCAATTCTACCGAGATTTTATAAATGAGTAAAGATTACACTTCTTTAGTCACGGTGATTAGTAACCAAATTCATTTATCCTTTTATCAGTTCAGTGATTTTATTGTATTTAAGATTTTATCGTTAAAAAATAAGGTTAGTTAATAGTTGTTTTTAGATGAATAAATATAAGTGTGAAAAAATAGACAATGATAAATGATATTTTTTAAAAGTATTCATTGAATTCCAATGATTTTTTCATATACTAGTAAAATTTTTGGATTTGTTTCTTTCATAAATTGTAACTCGTTACAAAATTATAACTTTATTTCTAGAAGAATATAAAATATTTACTATACTATAAAATGAAGATAGAATTTAATATTTATTTTATAATTAATTATTTTATAAATATCAGAGTTAATAATAAATGGTTTAATTAAATTTAATGAAATAATGTAATAATGAAATTATTGAGAAAAGTTGAGGCATGATCTTTTCACTAAATGATCTGAAAAATATTTAGAATATCTAATGTATTACATGCATTAACATAGCTTTTTCAGACTTAATTTTCTTTTAAAAATTATGTCAAGTTTGAAAATATTTTAAATATTTAGTACATGAGCATAATAAATTCATTTACAGATATTTATTTTCAATAATTTACATTTAGTAAATTGATGTTTTTTATATTAAATTCAAAAGAATTATAAAATTTATTTCAATACGCCATATAATACATAATAATGTAAAATAGTTAACAGTACATTTCATTTGTATATCGATAAAATAAAAACTATGATATAACTAATTTTTGCAATATAATCATTCTAGTCAAGAAAAAGAAAAAACTGTAATAGTTTTTAATTTTATCTAATTTTAGAATTAATAAAGTAACCAAACAATTAAAAAATTCGCACATTGAACGACTAAATAAATATTTTATATAATAAAGCATGAAAATGAAAAATATCATTTTACTTCTCTTTAACTTAAATTTTCGTAATATTATTTTTATATTTAAAGTAAATTGTAAAATCATTAGAAGAAAATAATCATGCGACATACTTTTAAGACTTGCCACATTTAGAATTAGAGCATGAATATCATTAGCTTATTTTTTATTGTAGAAAAATGAAACAGGTAAAATAATTCACAAAATAACTATGGATGAGATTATAATCATAGTTTGTTATACGAATGAGAACGCATACAGTGACTCTTGAAATAAATGCATAACTTGACACCAGATAACAGTTCAAGACAACTCTACTTGTAAGTTTTTTAATTGTGACTATATACTTATGGAATTTAATTTTTCATACAACAGTTATTTTAATTTACATGAATAAATTTTTGTAATTATATATTTAAAAAGTTAAATAATTAAATATTAAACGTTTTTTGTGTAATAAACATAATAATGGATTATGAGTTAAATAAATATTATTATCAATCCATTAGATTAAAATCTGGATATATTAATAGTTTTTAACATAAAATACTTTGTTATTTTCTCAATAATATTAAAATATGTAATATTTGATGAAATAATTTATGAATTCTGAAATTTCTTTTATACTCTAGTTAAAATAATTAATTAATTAAATAAATGTTAGCAAAAATAATGATTTTACATTATAATGCATATTTACAGTAACTATTAAAATAAACAAAGAATTACAATTAAAATTTTTTTCTTCCATTATTTCTTATAACGAAATATTTTGTTAAATATAATGGACTTTCTTCTAAAAGATACATTTATATTTTAAACCATTTTAAGTTTCTCTGATTTTCTATTTATTATTTTTTATTTAACGAAAAATATTTTATTGTCGATTAAGGAAAATATTAATGTGTTTAGAATTAATTTCCGAATATAAATAAAAATTTAAATTTTGAAATTACATTTATATTTTATGAAGAAGTAAATAAAATTGATATAATTATAATCAAGCTATTTATTGATAAATAATTTAAGATAAGAAAAAAGAAATTTAATGAAAATTATTAAATCATCCAAGTAATCAAATAAAAGAGGTAACCGTGTGAAATATTTTGTAATATTACATGTATTAGTTTGTGACAGGTATTAACAAACATATGTTATTCTATTAAAATTTTATATTAAATATAATAACAGATAAAAATTTTAATAGATTAAGTTTCTTGAAAATAGTTAATTCGGACAATCATATATATAGCCATTTAATATTAAATCAAATTCTTTTTAAATTGAATATTTAGAAAATTTTTATTTTTAAACGTTATTTATTAGAATGATATGAGTTTGTTTTTAACTAAATATTTCGAGTTATCTTCGATCGTAATATAAGCATAATTTTATCTAAATTTAAAATATCTGATTTTATCATCAATGCAAAAACTTGAAAAATTATTATTAATTGATAATTGCAGTATAAAATTTTTGTACATAGTAATTTTAAATAGAATAATTTATATCAATTTTTTCGTTTAAATATTCTAATTTAATCTCTAAATTCAGATATTAACTTCGTCTTAAATCATTTTAAAATTTACTTAAAAAGAAAACATCAAAGAAAAATTAATAAACTACTTTATTTATTAAAGCTGCATGTGCAGTAGTTGCGCAAGATTCAAATTTACACTATTATCTTTATTTCTGTATGTGGCATGAAAGATCTGAAGCCATTTCAATGATTGAAGAGATAAGAAGCACTTGACTGTTCGTGTCGCAGGTAATCCGATTCTCTTTTTTCACATCGACAATCCTATTTACACGACAAATAAATATATATTTATTTAAATTTGCGATACTTAATTCATTTTGATTAAATATAAAAAAGTTAATAAATTATATTGTAAACAAATATATCTAACAACTATAATATAAAAACATGATACGGTTTCGGATTCAAACATTTGTTTCTATCGATAAAGATATTTAAACATCTAAATATCAAAACGGACGTTATATGGAAGAATCTTATCAATTAATAAAAAAACCAATAGCTGATCAGACAGCTAAAACGCAAGTTGAAAATTTAGATTTATGAAACAAATATTCTTTTATCGAGAGATAGAAAATTTTCACGTTAAAATGTTAAAGAACTTGCTTAGAATATCGGAATGCATTTGTATTATCATTTTGACTGAAACAAACGTTCTTTTAAAATCAAAATAGAATTATAAATTATACGCTCTTTTCAATAGTTACGAATCGCACACAATACCTAGTCTTTAATTTTTTCCCAAGTATACGAGCTGAAAAATCAACTTTGAATCTTTCTACGATCGTAGCAATAGAATTACATCCTAAAAGCATACGCACGTGCTCACAAAGTGTTTCGATTATCAACATCATCTCTTTATTGCATACATTACATTAGCAGAGTACCGATTATATAGCGTCTTATTAGCTTAAGAAAGCGTAATGCTTGTCAGATAGGAGCAACGCGATGCAAATGTTGCACGCGATAAACCTAAAAAAAAAGAAGAAGAATAAGGAGGAAGCAGAAGAATCAGCCAGGATCCTGCGCCAGTGAAACATCCTCAGCGGCGTCGGATGTATTCTATCCGAGTTATCAGAGTGTGACCGCAGTGGAGTTTAAGGTTATGGCTACACAGGCTTTTCTTGAACGTGCGTGAATCGTAGGGACGATGCAACTGAATCCGATCACTTGCCCGTGAATACATTACGAGCAGCGCCGAATCGAGAAAACGACAGAAAAAGGCCACTGAATCGAACTAATGTACGCAAAAATGAAAATTTATTGACAACTGACTCAGTATTGCGAATGTACACATGCAAAAAGTACGAGCCGCTAATCCGATCCTTGAGAATATTTTCGATTCGCTGACTACTGTGTGTAGTTAAATGTAACGAGGGGATTCTTGTTGACGTTTCGTTACGAGCGTTTAATAAACGAATTTACTTCAAATATATAAGAAAATTTTCGTAGTAAACGTTCCTATCAATTATTTTCTTTTTTTTTTTTAACAATACTACTTTAATTTTTAAATAAAGTTTTGGATTAATATACATATTCTTAGATGTTGATTACCATCTATTAAACCTTTAATAACCAATTTAAATTTTATTAATATTTAACCTTTGAAATTTACATTTTTATTAATTACAATATCTTTATGATTAGATTTTCGCTGACCAACTTAAATATCTAAATAATAATTATTGTTACCGTTATTCTTATATATATTAACATAATAAAATTATGTATTACGGAAGTTACAAGAAATGAAATACATAAAAATTATAATATATATATATATATTTTATAAAAAAATTACGATCGTAAAAATTACTGTCCAATTACTGTCGTAATTATTAACATTGAACTTTCAATTATTCAAATATTAAGGAAATGGGATCTTTTAGTAATAATGATATTAGATACATATTGTTCAAATTCAATATTAAAATTATATTCATAAATAATTTTAATGCTTTTAAAAATTATCTTTTTTATTGAAGTTTACAAATCGATTTTTCATTATATAAGTTAGCGAAATAGGTTTTCAAGGCTGACATTAATATAATTACAAAAAGAAATATAATTCATAGTTACTTCTTAGAATATTATAATATTATTTGATTTTAAAGACAGATTTATAAATTATATTTAGTTTTTAACCTTGTCTTTAATATTAACGTTGTTAAATCAACGCAATATGATCGTTATGTTGTATTTATCTACAAAATCAAATAATAAAAATAATTCGAGTTAGAAATAATGTAAAAGTTATAGTTAATTAGAATAAAAATATATAATCTATACTAAATATAACAAGTTTATAAAATTAAGAATTTTATGTGTACAAGATTATATATCAAATATTACATAAATGAAAAAAAAGACAAAAATGTTTTACAATAGTTATTCATAGTTACAAAACAATTATAAAATTTAAAACTTTTCTCACGATCTATTCTATGATTATCTAATGCAATTATCAAAATTTCTAGAATAATAGAATGAAGCGATGATCTACATTTTTAAAAATAATGTTTTTTCCGTTAAGAAAATAAAACGAGGAAACTACATTAATCATGCCGTTATTACTAAATAAAAATATTCGGTTTTGTATAAATTATCATGTACAAGATGAAGAATGTAATGGCTTAGTTACATATATTATGTTTAAATCGTATCACACTTAAATATTCACATGTAACATAGAATTAGATTTAAACGTTATAAAAGTTATCGGTTTGAAACGGATATGACAATTATTTTCCATCGGATTGTATTAAAATGAAGAAAAAGACAACGGCAGTTGGAATTTTTGAACGTTGTTATTAGGAAACAAAAAAATCACAAATCATTAATAGATAAAATTCACGATGATACGATAATATTAAAATTGATCAATAGAAAGTAGTATATGCACTAGAATTCTCCATAAAGTTATTATAAAACAAGTTAAGATCGCCGTGTTATGATAACGAATTATCGATTTCCTGATAAACATTGACAAGAGAATGGGTAACAAAGTATAATCTTCGCTTATCGATACCGGTTGCTGTTATTTAAAAAAAGACGGTAGTAAATTTATAACTTAGTTATTTGTATCAAATAATATCAAAGAACCAGACATCATAATCATTAGATATATCGCGTACACTCACTAGACTAATGCTACCTTACATTGCTATTGATCATGGAGATGAACTCACTTCTGTTTCATATCAACGTTTAGCGTCTATCTTTCTTATCATCGGCACCGACAAACGTAAAGGAAATACGTATTATAAAAACAGATTTTCCGGGTCAAAAGCCAGAGACGGAGAGGAGGTTCTCGATTATAATGACAAAGATTAAAAATACATAAACCGCACGATGTACCTGCACTGAGAGAGAAGTGACAGCAGGTTAGTTGTATAATCTTGTTAGTACAAATAGGCTGTGAAAATGAATCATAAGGCTGAATGACGTTGGAATTGAATATAACTAAGAGCCGGAGATCGTCTCGTCCGCTTTGATGGCCGTTGATACAGAGATTATTGATATGTTGGATGTCATTTGTAAGAACTCGAGTAGATTCCCCGTGATATAAAAACAGTTCTCTTAATTATTCGGAGATCCTTTATGATACATTGAATTTTTATATTTGAATATTAGCTCACATTCCCAGTTTTATATATTATTTTTTATTGTATGTATTTATTCATAGATGTATCGATATTATTTGAATAATCCAGGCAGATTATAGAGATATAAGTCATAGATTAAATTATAATTTGTTTTTAAATTTCAGTATTAATTTAATCCAGTTTTAAATTCATAAAAATAATTCAAGGTATTATTAGTTAAGCAATCTACAGCATTGCACGATAGCGTAAAAGAAACAAAGCGATTTCTATGATCGATTATTTATTTTTTGAATTGATACTTTTCAATAACCACTATCTAATACAGTAGTCAAGATTCTACATTGCTATCATAAGCTATTTATAGATTACCTTCTATTGTATAAAAGATAGAAAGTATAGTGTATTATTATGCGATAGTTTACGAAAAGACTTTTCAAAGACTATAAAAGAAATCATGCATTTATTATAGTAATAGAATTTTCGATTTATTTTTATCTTTTCAATCTTTATAAAATATTAAAAATTTTATCTTTATTGAATAAAATTTTATTTTATCGTAACAAATATTTAACGAATTTTATAAATTAAATATACTTTTTATAAAAATCGAAAGTTTTTGTAGTTTTAATATGGCAAACAAGTTAATTATTAGTTCATACAAATTTTCAACTCACCGTATTGTTTTTTAAATAAAGCTATGTTGGGTTCGTTATGCTTACCTGAAATAAAAAGAAAATATATTGACATTATGTAAGAAATATATCTAAAATTAACATGTTTCGAACACAAATTATTCCTTACTCTTTTTTAAAGTTCTGCTCAAAATATAAAATACAGCAAAGAAGATAAAAAAGAAAATATATTTTCAGTCTCGAAAAGATCAGTAACTTACTCAAAACGTTAAAGGAAAGATGAAGGGCTTGAAAGGGTAAAAGAAATAACTTACGTCAGAGATTTTAAAATGATGTAAAGTACACAGTAAACCAGTTTGCGTATTTTATTTGACAACACAATTTCTGTATAGATTTTAGTTTGATTATAATTGTATACCATATAAGCATTACTTTAATCTAAAACACAACTTTTCACATAATTTATAAAAAAAATTTATTTAAACAACATATTATGATTCATAGTTGGTTTTTATTTATATCAAATATTAGATTGTTTATATAAATGATTAACATATTTTTCTTGAATATATTTATTATTTTTCAATTTGTAAAAATTAATAAAACATGTCTGTATACAATTATAAACGCTAGTCTACGAATTATGATGATATGACATAATCACGTAAAGTATTTTATTAAATATTTATTATTATATTCAACTGCTTACGTATAAATAATGGTTTTAGCTAAGTTAAATAAAAAATTCGGTGCATATAAGATAACCAATATTTTTGATTAACATTTTTTTAATTTATTAAAATGAAAATTAATAAATGTTTAAATCTAATCGTAACTGAAATTAATTTTCACAATAATTTTTTAGAATATTATTAATTTCAAAAAATGCTGTCTAGCATCATATTTTTATATCCAAATATTTCTTGATTTATAAATAATTATTAAAACATTTATTTTAATTATATCGTCAACTTAATTTCTACAATATAAAATAATTCCGTTAAAGCTCTTTACCAAATAAATATCTCTAAATATTTGTACTAATATAATTTATTATCGTTACTGAATATTTTAAAATTCTCCTTTTGAAAACTCTGATAAACTCTTTGATAAATGCTATAATTATTTTAAATTTATATTTTGCTATTATAAAAATTTATAAAATATTACACTATCGAAGCCATATTGTTTATACGCTAAATCTTTTATCTAAAGCATCGGTCAAACGTGAATTCTTAATCAACTCTCTCCAAGGCGAGGTTAAAAGGAGCGCGTGCGAATAAGCTCGTTATTGCGAATTCATGATCAAGATAACATACGAGATGTCCCGGTTATATATTTTAACGGGATTTCGGACGTAAGAGAGAGAAAACCATAACTGAAATCAAATGCCTGTGCAACGATAATCATAACGATACTGCGTTTCTATTCTTGTTTCTGTGTAAAAATATAAAATAGCTGTCTAAAAATAAATTCAAATTTTATGTATACGTCAATAAAAGTAATGTTGTTTTATTGCAATTTTTATTTATAATTATCGATTAAGAGTTATTAAGTTTTTTATACTATTTTTAATTGACTAACATTTAATTCACGATGACAGTCTTTATAATACAAGATTTCTCTTCTTTTTTTATTTTTTAATAAATTTATTGGATTGAATTGAAAAATATTAGATTTTTGATCCAATGTCTTAATATGTATTTGAATCACATAAGAAGGTTGATAAAAAGTATGTATAATATACAAATTTTTGTATATTTTTAATATACAAATTTTTCAGAATGTGTTTATACCAGAGAATTTTGAGTTTCAATATATTCTTTTTTTGATTAAATTTAATATTAGTTTTCATATTGCAGGTAACCATTTTTTTAAAGTCTAATCGACTAAAATAATCCTATTTTTTAGTAAAATTAAAATAAAAAGTTAGAATGTATTTGAAAGAAGTTTTACAGTTTCAAAAATTATAAAACTGAAAAAGATGTATACGCTTATACCTTATTAAGAAAAAATTAATTTTATAATATTTACGCTGTATATTATTTTACTGACAAATATTGCACATAAAATTTTATCAACAGAATCCCTTAAGTTCTTTTTATTTATTGTATTGAATTGAAAAAATGTTAAGTTTCTCTATAACTTTAATAATGCGTAATCATTACGTACACGATATAAAAGAAAATTCGGATGAATTTCATACGCATAATGATCGAAGAAACATTCTGTTACTATTTACTGTTAACGTATACAGTCGGCTCAAAAGATTTTAATGAATACAATTTGATTGAATGAATGAAAGAAAGGATACGAGTACGTAAGCCATATAAAAGTAATATACCACGATAGCCAAATACATCGAAAGTTGTAGCTTATACCTCTCCCCCTTATCGTCTCCTCTACGGAACAATAAATTTTATGTTATAATTAATTATATATTGAGTGGTCAAATCTTTTTTGAACTTGATTTAAAAGTTACAGTATCAATTGTTATATTATTCAACTTATATGAACGTAGTACAATAATAATCCAATATTTTATTCGGTATTCGATTTAAATTAAATTTGTTGTTTGTTTTTTGGTATATCGTTAGAGCATTGTTTTTTAAAATTATATTAAGTTAAAAATAAAATATGATTCGCAAATATTTTTTCACCGTATTTAAAAAATCTTATTCAATATACTTTGGTGCTCGTATATTTATTTATAAAGCACGATTATACTAATAATACTATTCATGCGTTTCTTTTAAAAAAAAAAGAAAAAAAGATAACGCCGCACCTTGTTTCTACGAACTTGCTTATTTTCAATTTTCAAAGGTTTTTAATATGATTATATACAACTATTCTAAAATATAAAATGTTATCACATTTTGTACACGCATATCTTTATACCGCATAAAACTGAAGATTCTTAATGTTTTCTCAGCTTCGTATAAAGCTTTAAGATTTCATAGCACGAAATATGTCCGCAAACGTACGGCTAATTAAATAAACTAAAATAACGTCTATGAAATAAAAGAAATAAAATAGATATAGCACTCGGTGGCAAAGTGCGCTGAAAGAAAATGTTTTTTATTTTTGAAGGTTGATATTTTTTAGCTGACAATCAACGCATAAAATTGGACGCGCATCGAGCAATGAAAACAATCGCCCTCCAGAATTATTTGCCAATCTGAATTTTCATTAAAAAATTATTCAAACGAAAATACTTTGAAAAACGATAAATTACGCTTCGATAAATGTGACGATTGATAAATCCTGGCGCTGATTATTACGTGCATGTTAAATGAACGCAAAAACTGAGTCGCGCGCGTAAGCGAAATAGCGAATCCCGCGTACGTAAAACTAACCTCTTAAAGTAATAATAAAGATAAAAGAGCTGAGGCGAAAGCCCTTTTAAAAGGAAAGGCGCAGTGCAAAAAGTAAAAATCGTAGGAGCGTCCGGCGGGTGTAATGACTCACAGACCGTTTCCAATGCGATTCGAGTACGTATGCGCGGCTCGGACACGCGGCGACGACAGGTGTGCTATAGGAAAGTTGGAGGGGAAAAATGCGAAGTGAGCGTGGGCTTTCCGATGCGTTTAAACTTGACCGAGGCGCTGTTAACGAGCGCGAAGAATTTTCACGCTTCCCGTGGGATGTGCCTTCGATGCCTCCGCGACGTTCGCTTGATTAATGAAGGATCGCCGAGGTCGGGCGTGACGTCGATTTTTTGTACCCCGGGGAAAATTGAGCCGAGAGAGAGAGTATTTACAGGTGTGAGAACGTCTTATCAACCGTGTGGAAATGCGAAGTATCCAGCGGTTCTTTTTTTTTCAAGCGCGTCTCATTTATGAAATTTTTTTTTTTAAATACGGTGCTCGACGACTGTTTCGGAAATAATGGTTCTGCGTGATTTCGACTCTTTTGCATCGAGAAGAAACATTATCGAGTCGTAAATGCCAAAAATTTATAATTGCTTTTACTAACTGCCTAGTATTTAACAATAAATACCGTAGAATGATAATGTCTTCGTAAAAATTTTCTCTATTTTATTTTGTATCGTAATTAAAATAAATATATATTTTATACGTTAATATGACATTTTAAAAAATTTTGTTTGCCTCGATTGGTATACACGCTAAAAATTTTATAATACAAAAATTTTAAATATCATTACGTATACGTAAATTTTTTTGAAATTTATTTTGATATAAGATTAAACAACATGTATATTTTAGTCTATACAATGTTTTTATCGTCAGTCATCAAAATAGAATGTGCATGGTGCAGTGTTATTGATTTTACACGAAGCTTAAACTATGTTTTCATAAATATAAAACATAAAATCTTAATAAATATTTTATGTGTTTCAAAAAATTAATTTTTATATTTCTTATCGTTTATTTTATAATTAAACTTGTAATTACTTTTCGACAATATAAATTTCATGATTACATTTCTAAATAAATTTTATCGAATCAATCCTAATTTGTAAGTTTTTTACAAAGATTCTTTGAACATTTTGTCGATACATTCGATGAAATAAAATGAAAAATACATTTCATATATTTCGTCCACAAATAATCGTTAACCGTCTTATAGTTCTGCAACTAAATAACAATGACGACATCCGTGAGTTGCAGTACCGCAGACACGTAATTAATTCACTTCCTTTCGAAACAGATGGTATAAACCTGTTAGTTTTTTCGTTGCTAGCTGAACTTACCGATGCATCTCGAAAAAAATTAGACTAATACTTCACGACTATTATTAAAAATTAATGAAGCTATAAAATTCCTTAACGTATTAAAAGGTAAACAATGATAATGGTGAAATAAGTTTTCAATTATTCTTAATTACATCCGAAAGATAATTAATGTATCTACTTAATCCTATCTAAACTACTGAGCTGAGAAGTTGCGTTTTCATTAAATCTTTGAGCATACGCAAAACATCTCGTACAATCGAGGTATTATTTTTGTTTAATTAATGCATTATTAATATAAAAATTTGTAAAATGTGAATAATATATTTTAAAATTTTTTTTTTAAACGAACACTGACTTTTGGTTATTTAAGTTACTTAAAAATTTATTATTATTCTTAGTTATTAGATTTATTTTTCTTAAAAAAATTAAAAAATTAAATATATGAAATACAATAAGATACAATATAAAAATAAAATGATGAATATAAAAAATTAAGTTCAGATAAATTTTTAAAATTTTTTGGTGTATAACACTAAAAATTTTACAGTACAATAATTAATTAAAAAATCATAGTCAAAAAATTATTTAAAATTTTTTAATAATTAAAAACTGTTTCTTTTTGTAATTGAGTTTTATCTTTCAAAGGAAGAACAATTTTTAATATACGGTATTTTTATTTTAAAATACCGTATTAAACTTTAAAATATGCATACTTTATTCTTTGTAATAAATAAGGAACAGACAGAAATTTATGGCAATTCGAATATCAAATTAAATATGTAAAAAGAATTTCAATAGATATTATTTAAAACTCGCCATTTTTATCGATTCATTGAGAAAGTTAAACTTTTACTGTCTAAATACTAAGTAATTAATATATTACGTTTCAACGCATATATCTTTAAAACTCAAGGTCCTAAAAAAAATTAAGCAGCTTTCAGAAGATGAACTCACAGTACTCTTCAGCTGAATTTTGGTGTTTCTCTTGATCTCCGTTTTCATTCATATACGAGAAAATTTAACTGTGCGTCGTGTGGGGAGGTATTTTTAGTACTTCTAAAATGCATTACCACGAAATCAAGCTAAGGGAACGTAAACTAGAATCATTTAAGAGAATCATCTGGTTTCAAACAGAATCTTCCGAGTATTGCATATAATTTTAAGTTTTTGTAACTTTTATGCAACCATTTAAATAAATTTTATATAATATAAGTAGTTTTTACTATATATATTTATTATATTTATATAAGTTATTTTATATAATATATATAGCCATAAGTCTATATTTATATAAATATAAATCTTAATTAAAATTTTAACAGTTTTTATGCAACATTTTATTTTAATATTCGAAAAAAAATATATTTTAAATATATTTTAAATATATTTTTAATAATTTTAATAATTATTAATTATGAATCATAGTAATAAAAAGAATGATTATTATTAATTTCAATTTAATGAATAATAAAATTTCAACCATTCTTTTCATTGTTACGGAATAACCTGGAATACAAACTTGTTTATATCAGTGTTCTAAAAATAACAAAGATTGATTAAGTGTAAGTAAATATGCATTGCATGGTCACACCTAGAAAGAAAAAAGTAGAACTCGTAAATGAAGGAAGATATCCTCAAAGTTACAGAATAATTTTTCTCTCATAAAGATGAAAAGGCGCACCCCTTTGTTATGTTCGTACATATTAGTGCAATTTTTAGGTGATTTAGTGAGTATAACACATATTTTAAGGATAAATAAAAAATTGAAGTTTCATGATTATATTAAAAATTTGATAGATTTTTCTTTTTAATTTTTTAAACATATTTATTATTAATAATATAAGTAATTTTTAGTGGCAAATTTTTAATATCTATATCTCAAAAATTAAGCATGAATCAATTTTATTACTAATATTATTATTATGAATATATTTTTAATATTATTAATATTAAGTGGAACGTTAACGTTTCATTTAAAATATTATCCGTCACAAATCATAGTATAAATTAACTGTGAAATATACTTATAATTTGAGTGAACTTTACAAACATCAATTTTTAATGAAATAAAAAAATCAATTTTCTTGTAATATTAATTATCATATATATTCTATATGCACGGGTAACAGCCACCAATATGGATTTATTCAACTTACGTTAGTGTATAGTTATCTGAAATGAACTGATATTTAAATGATAATTACTGTTTAGGAATCAAGTAAAGAGAGATCACTAATTTGTAATTATATATTTAAAATGTGATGTAACTCAAAATAAAAACATGATGATTTTAAAGTAAAATTTTGAACTTTAGTAGGTAACGATATTATATAACAAAATAAATGAAATAATAATTAGGTATAGATTAATATAAAAATTACTTGTTTAAAACGATAATATATAATATTTAATATTTTTCTAAAGCAAAATATTGTATTCATAAAAAAATTTAATTAATCGTTTAATAACGTTTAATCAAAAAAAGGTGCGTGTGGATATAAATTGTTTTAAAATAACTTTTAAGATTTTTATCTAAATTTTTTGTTTTTAATTTTAAGTTTTTGATATCTGAGTTTTATACTAAACGTTATAAATTAAAAAAAAGATTTATATAATTGATATATTATTAGTATTATTCTGAATTTGTAATAAATACTTTTAAAACAATATTTTTGTTAAACAGCTGTTATATTTTTATATTAAATTATAGCTAAATAATTTATAATTTATAAGACACGATTGATTACTTTCATTTTTATTTACCAATTCTAATATTGATTAATTTTATTTTGTTCAGCCCTTTATCTACTAAAATACTTATTTCTAAATAATTTTACTCACTAATAATTTCAGGGGAACTTATTTTCTTATAGAATATTTTGATCATTAAATTATAAATCTTATATAATTGCGTATAAAAATACAAAAATCGTATCTTTCAAAAATATTAGCATTAAAATTTAATTATACTTTATTCTTCAATATAAACATATAATTTCATTGTTTTGGAGTGAAATATTAATTAATGATTAATATATGAAAATAAACTGAATTCCTAATTTAAGTAAACAAATAATTGAGAGTAACAAATTAAGAATATGTTATATAATTCAAATATTATTGACTATTAAAATTACAGCTACATTTGTGTTTACTAATATTAATCATTTAAACAAAAATTAAATCTGTTCATGACAATTTCATTTACTAGAAGGTCTTATCGAATAAAACATGTATTTAAATAAAAAAGTAATTAAAACTGCTTAAAAATTATTCTTATATCTATGTTCCATTAATGATAATATAATATTTTACCATTTATGAATAATAAATATAAAATGATGGACATGGATTGAATGAAAGTCGATTTTTGTTAAATTATAAGTATTATGTAATAAATGAAAGTTCTGGCATCGCAGTTATCGTCTATAACAAATGTATCTCAAGGTTAATCGACCTCTTGTAACCTACTCCACATTAATCGAATTCTGGTTTAGTATTGTATTATTTGAGTTTTTATAGTATTATAAACGACGAAATATTATGTCACTTCTTAATATTTTGTACTATTATTGTCTTAACAAAAATTAAAATATAAAAATTTTGTTTCAAATGTTGCAGTTTTAGTGGTTACAGTAACACAACATCAAAACGACAACAATAATATAATCTACCGAAGTACATATCAAACAACTTTATATAGATTTAATTATGTTTATCAAATGAAATATTTTAGTTTCATTATTATTTTAATATATTAAACTAAAACCTTTAATAATTTTACCATATTCTTTTATATATATTAGAAATATAACTTTACATTCAAAAAAGGTAGAAATTTGGTTATTTTTCATCATAAATGTAACATTAAACGAGAACAAAAAATATTTAATTTTTATTCTATATTTATAAAAAAATCAGTATTGTCGTTAAAAAATATTTTAGTTATTACTTGCAAAAGTAGATTAAAAAAAATTTCATAATTGATTTAATAAACGAATCACTTTATATATTATTGGACTCATAAATAAAATAATATAATAAATTATACATTCATATAACGATATTATTTTATATATTTAAGTGTACGACACTTATACTTAACTTATTTTTAATTGGTTTAAACAAAGATATTATATTTCATTGAAATGTTAAGCAGTAGTGATTGTATATTCTACCTTGGTTCGGTATTTAAAAAAAATTATATATCGTATGAATGAAATAAATACATATTTAAAAAATTATATAGGCAAATAATACAACAAAGAGTGATATAAATGCACAAATTTATTAAAATAAATTATGAATTTATAATTGTCGCTTATTTTCTACAATATTACAATTATAACTGTGAGCTTGTCACTTACAATGTACTTGTGTTTTTGTAAAAACAATAGTAATGTGGAAGATCGTTTGAACGCCAAAGCTAATAGAGAGATTAGTAATAAATATCTGAAACTGATAAGTTTTATCTGGAAAATACAACACCAAATTTAATATTAATTTCAAAAAAATAAAACATGTAACAAAAAGATGTATGAATGTTTTAATATTTGATATAGATGAATATTGACTAATTAAAAGAAAAAACAAATTAATTTGTTTTTATCTTACTGTAAAAGTTTTCTTAATAAGCTTATTTATCAATATACAATTTCCTTAGAAATTAAAAAAAAGTTGACGAACGAACGAATACGTTAAATCAATAGCTACGGATAATTTCAAGTTAAAAGCTCATTCTCAACGAGCAAAAAATAACACACTGTTCCTCGCTATTTAAAAGGTAATCTCAAAAATCTCATCGAGCGGTCAACGACTTGACGAAAGCCATAATCGCTACCGTCTCGCCTGCCACCTCAAAATCCACATTTCAACAGTGTGTTTGGGCACAAAAAAGAAAAACAGCCGGTAACACTTCCGACGACATCGACAGCATGGGAAACGTGTTCACGCATAGGAAGCGCGAGACTTTACTAAGTCATCGCTCCGATGATCGATCCGCGTGTCTTAGTCGACGTACTCGTGCGATTCCCTCTCTCCGGGTGTCTTCGGGCATTGCCACGAATCGCCGGATAATGTAAAAACGTTTCGCAATATGGACAGACAAACGTACAGTTAGATGCGGATTGTCTCGAAATTTAATTCCTTTGATTTTGCGGCCAGCGTCACGCTCTCGATTACTTCTTAGCCACCTCGGGTTAAGTTCGTACTTTGTTTTATTCGATAAAACAATGTAAGTTTCTGTATCCGTAACTTCATTGGACACTTTTTTCCGCGTAGTTGACGTCGGTATTATAAGATAAAAAAGAAGTTTTTTCATTAAAAAACTGAAGGAAGTATCCTCCACCTATACCAAATTAAATTTTATTATTGTGTATTTAAAATGTAACTTATCAACAAAACATGTACACTAATTTATTATACTAATATATAATACTTTGTGCGTGAATACAATTTCATAAATATAAATAAAAATATAAAACAACTATTTAATGCTAATTTTATATCAAAGGATAAAAATAAAATAATTATGAATATTAAAGAATACGTATAAAGGAAAAAAACGTTATTAAAACTTATCTTTGAGCTATCATTTCATTTACAATTTAATTAACGCTATATGAAGTCTAGTAAAAGTTACAAATTTAATCTCTGCAGTTTTACCTATCTTCAGCTAAAGGATCTATACATAATTAAAAACGTTCAAAATTTTAAAAAATCCATTTCTTAATGAGATACTAAAAGAACAAATAACTAAATAAATTTGTATAGACAATATTCATAAATTAAAAAAATCAAGGACTCGCTAAAAAATGTGTTTCTAAAAAAAATGTCACATTCGTGTTTAATTCGCGTCGCTATTAAAATCTAAATTTGTACTAGAATCTGCTAATGTGACCATTTTTTAAATATAAAGAAACATTAATTCATTACATTTGTATTTTTAAATTTGTTGTATAATAAAAATTTTTAGAACGTTTCGATCATGAGTTATAACAAATATAGATTTTTTATTTTCTTTAACGTTATACAAAAAAAATATTGGCAAAGTGGAAAATTATATTAAATCATTATAAAATGGTAGACACAAAATAAATTTAGTTATAATTTTCATAATTGTCTAAAATTTTTAAAACTTGTACTATATATTCATTTTGATCAATCGACAACTACAACGTACGATAAAAAATATCTGTCAATATTTAAAAGAAAATATTAATGATAAGAACAATGAAATGAACAATATTTATAAATTCTCTAAGATAAGAATTATTTTCTATATTTATTGTATATATGTACATAAATGATCCACTATAATTTTTGATGATTAAAATTAGCAAAGAAATAGTTGTAATTTATGTATACTTAGATAAACTACTATTAAAGTGTAAACAATAATAAACAATAATAACACAAATTTTAATTTCTAGTTTTTTTTAAGTTTTTAACAGAATCATAACAACTAATTACGCCGTGGTTCGTACGGTGAAAAACAATATGTAAAGGGGGAGGGGTAAGTTTGTACATATTTTTTATTCGAAAAGAATAGCGGACCCTCTGACTAACATATACAACGTTACGCGATTCTATAAGCTTCTGGAAATTAAATAACACAAAGCCAGGCACCTAACCTCAACTCGGAAAACATGCGAAACATTACAGTTAACACTTCACCAGCACCGTTCGATTATTTGGAATATTATTTTTGGCAATCGTAATAACACGGATTTATTATAGTCGATATTACAAATATTACACTCGATAAGTATTTTTTATTTTTACGCTGTACAACTATTCGGTGAACGCTTGGTTTCGATGTACGAAGAGAGACGATTCGGTTGAAATATTTGCAAATTGATTCGAAATGTAATTCGTCGTTGGTTACAATTAAGATTTAAATTTTTTACGTCCGAATCATAAAAGCATGACTAGTTTAAAAATGAGTTGGATACAATTTACCTTCGAATAAACGTATCGTAATTTATTCTTTTATTCGTTTAGAAAATAGTCGCTTAGTTCTATCGCCTTTAAGCTAATTTTACACACGATTAAAATTAAAAATATCACGTATAAAATATACGCGAAAAATTTCTCAATAAATTATTAATAATTATTTATCGCTATTGTACATGGATGATCGATACGCGTGAAATTATTTCGATATTCGTCGTTCGTTTTAAGCGATAAATATTCGGTCTTTCGACGGAAAGATTTCGAAGGTACGAAAAAATCTACGCATTATAAAACGCTGAACTGGATCAACGGAATAAATGAACGTACGATTATAGAACAAGTATCGTCGGTGCTATAAAATTCGGCGCAGAGAGCAAGTATCCAACGAAAAATTGCGCGATAAGTTTGGTATCGTTGGAAAAGGTCTCGCAAAATCGTTATTTCAAATGTAAAAAAGATGAGCAAGTAAAGCACTAAGCCGACTCAACGAATGCGTGAACGCAGAGACATTCGCAGACGAGATATATCTGTCATCCAAGCTTTATAGGTTAGAGTCGAATGGACGAGTCGTCGGCAACGCAAAATTCACACGATCAAAATAGCTCGCACCCATGCCAACGTCAACCTCGCGGCTCCGAGTCATCCTCGAGTACGCGCGTAAATTCGCGATTCCTTTTCCTCTCGCTCCATCCCGAACACCCCCCGTAGAGATAAGAAGGTAAGGGAGGCGAGGCTCGACTCCTCGGAGCGGTTGCGCAAGGAGATTAGGTCGATGGCAGCTGTGTCGGTGCCGATCCTGAGGTACATGTCGAAAGTAGAAAGAGACGGGAAACCGCAAGGCCGTGTGCCTGGCTGGCTGACCTTAATAAGTCGAGCGCGCGCGCCAACTCGTAGGTAAACGATCGCTCCGCGAGTCTTCGACGAAGCTTTGGGTGCGTAAGCTCCTTTCTCCTCAGCTGGAGGTTCGCTCGAAAAAACGCGCCTTTCCCTCCTCGCGTGCGCGCAACGACACACGTACCAAGAGATCGTAACTCGACTTTAACGTAAACGAGACTCGAGTTTGACGATAAGAGATACGACTGACAAGAAAGAGAGAAAAACGTTGGAGGAAGGCAGAACGGAAATATTAGGGATCGAGGATCGTCGTTAAGTTCCGAAAAAGGGGAGACAGAAGTAAGAAAAGTAAAGCTAGGCTCGTGCAGCTGTTCTCGTCGTCGCCGGCTGCTCGCTATCTCTCTCTCTCTCTCTGTCTCTCTCTTTCTTCTCTAACTCCCTTCTCGCGCCAGGTTTCGAAAGCCCTGAAGAAGCGCGAAGAGGTTATGTTCAGTAGTTCGAGGGACCGGGTGCTCGTTCAAAAATTTACCTCGTTTCTCGGCGAACTCCGGGTTCTCCTCCTTGTTGTCGGCCATCTTAGCACCAGCACGCGTTCGCCGCACTACACTCTCCTCTGGCTCCTCGTTGCGGTGTCCCTCCTAGATTACGTATATATTTATCCACGCCATACGCACGCGCGCACACACACATGCGATCGGGCACACGTACACTTTTTGGTACAGCAGAGTTTATCGGTAAAAGCAGCTTTTGGTGAATTGCCTCGCGGGAAAGAAGAGGCAAGGAAAGAGAACGGGAGGAAAACTGGAGGAAAACTGGAGGAAAACGGGAGGATGGGTCGCGCACGGGTTCGGAAACGCGTACTTTACGCACGTAGATAAGGAGTCGCACCGCGCACGCGACACACAAGGTCTGCGAGTCGTTTGATAATAGAGGGAGGGGGGAGTGGCCGCAGGATATCGACGGTACGTTTAAAATCGCGCGTATGCGGGTGTAGGAGCGCGCGCGTGTGCGTGTGTGTGCGTGTGGGTGCGCGTGCGATTTTCACGAACGGGCGTCCCGGAGTTGTCCGGATTACGTGGAAGCTGTGCAAGGTACGACCGAGGAGGAGATCCCCGGCGCTCGAGCGAGAGACAACGCGCGCATACCGCGATATTACGTGCTGCACTAAACTCGAGCCGCGGAGTGCAACTTCGTCCCGTGTACGCTTCGTCTGCGCGACTTTTCTCTCCCTCTCTCTCTCTCTCTCGCTTGCTCGTTCGCTTGCTCGCTAGGTTTTATACGCGTGGCCGCGGGGTTGTTCGCTTCCTTCTTCTCCGTCTCGTTTTCTCTCGGGCTTCCATACGTCCGAGCTTATCGAGGTAATCGCAAACGGGACGAGCGACATCTGGAAGGCCTATACCGCGACCTCGTACGTGACAGTGGTTCCGTTTATGACCGTCACTCCTATCGGACCTCTTCGGTTTTTGATTCATCCAGTGCGACGTTTTACTCGAGAGACGAGAATCCAAGTATCGCGATATTTTACCTTTTTTACGAAAGGACGTTTCATACCGAACTTATCGTGCATTTACGTATTCTTTGATGAGAGACCAACCCTCGTCAAATTGAAAGAAATCCTTTTTATTTTGCGAAAATGGCTCGCTGACTATTGTCGGCAATATTCTTACTTGGCAAGTTCAACGGTTCTTTTCAAATTTTGTTCAAATTTTACAAATTTGACGTAAAAATTCTTTTTTCATGGATAATTTGTCATTTGAATAAATTGTGCGAAAAATATTTTTAAAATAGACATATTTTTTCTTATAATTCATTTTATGCGATATGTATATATGTACGCTTGTACATACACAAACGTAAAAAAAATCGTTACGAGATATGTGTATATACGGTCTGGCAAAGAAATTATTCTAGAAATGATGAAATCGTTCTTTTTTATTGCAAAGACGATTTTACCTTATTATAATTGTATTTTAACACTAACCTTTTTACGTAAACCTTGTAAAGTTTTTATTACATAACGCTAATGCATTTTTAAAGATACGAAAAGTAAACCGTTCTATATAAATTTTGTATATAATTTTGATTTATCGAGGTGATCAAATATAAAACTTATCAAACTTAAATCGACACCTTTGCATATATTTATCGAATCAATTCAATCGTTTTTTTTTACATCAGAAAATAATACTAATTTTTCTTAAATTTTAGAATTTAAACTATAAACTTTTGGAATCCTATGCGTATGTGTATACTTATAAATGGTCAGAAATGAAAATATAGTCGTACAAGAAGACTTTTTAACATTATTAGTAATTCTACCAATAAAGCGTTTTGTTTCAAAGACAAAAAATATAATTTTATTGTCGTGTTAGTGATTTTAATATATAAATAAATTAATGCTAATTTTTTAAATATTGATAATATTCAATTTTGTAAATATTTTTTAAAATATTTTAATACATTTACTTTGTACACTTAACATTTGCGGTTGAAATAAAATAAACGCATATAATTTACTGCAGCAAAAATTTCTAATTTCTTTACTCAAACGTAATAATAATAAAATAATTATTATTTTCAAATTAGAATCATGGGTTTCGGTCCTCGATTTCATAAAACAACCACAAGTAATTGTTAAAATTTACGTTCTCCTTGTCCGATTGTGTTACAACTTGAAATTTGTGCGTCACAAGACAAAAAAGAAGACTTTATTAGTTTTTGTAATTGTAAAAGGATGAGGGAACATATTAAGTATTATTTTATCTATTAATTAATACACGAATAAAATAAATAAGAAAATTTTATGACGGAATAATTATTTCTACATTATAGCAATCTTAACGAACTTGTTAACAATCTTCAAAGAGAAATTTATGGATATTTATTTTTCTTTTTTTATACTTAATATTTATGTAGACATTAAATAATTTAATTACCCTAATATTAAAGACATTAACATTCATTAATCAGTGTCTTATTTATATATTGAATCTGTCAGCTTAAAATTTAATTCCCGTGTAATGCTGCATAATCAAAATACTTTGCATAAAAATATATCTAAACTTTAGTTAATGATAACACATATTTTAATTATATTGTTTATTTTAAAATATCCATCAATTCTTAAATAATTCTATTTAATAATATCTTTCTAGATATTATTCGTTAACGTGAAATAATTGTATTTTTATTATAATGATAAATTCAAATTTAGTATAAAAAATAACGTATAATTATTTAATACTTCTAAATTTTATTATTCTTCATTAAATATTTTCAAAATAATATTTCACAAATTTAAGTTAAATAATAAAACTATTCGTTTCATGAATTTATGTACCAATGTATTTTTGTATATGCGTGAGTGCACGCGTAAATTTTAACCAAAATAAACCTAAGATTTTTTATTTAAATTAAAAAAATAAATTTTATAAAATTAAGTAATAATATGTAATGAAAATTATTTATCAGGATTGCTTATTAATTTTTTTAGTAATAACTCTTGTTTCTAAATTAAATTAAAATTATTTATACTCAACTAAATTTGAAACTCTACTATTTATAAATTATTTATTTATTCTTTTATTTTAATTAAAATTGTATTCATTTAATTTTAGAAAATACAATTTCATCATAAATTTATATATTATAAAACAAATCGATTAAATAATTTTTTAATTTATTGATTATTTTTATTTTTATTTATTTACAATTTATTTAGAAAATATAAAATTAGCGTATTCAACGAGAATTTTTACCGTTTTTTATAAATTATGTTGATTTTATTGGTAATTAGGATATTTAATACATACAGTAATGTTATAACTAAATATATGATGTCCATTTAATTTAAAATGATCCAAAATAACGTGTTTTTGTAAGCGTTTGAAGAAACGTTATCAGTTTACAGTAGTACGAAACGTAAGATTGTCCCGTAAATTTACGCATTCAGCAATAATTTTCATTTTTCATGTGGTAGTAATAAAGCTAAGTTTGCATATATTTCTTTCTACTCGCTGAAAATAACAATAATTATGAAGTTATGGGATCGTTATGCTAGCCATAAACCGTCAAATAACGAATATTCTACGGTAATTTCGTGCCACCCCTCGATAATGAACAAGTTTTGTTGTCCTTATTGCACTGACGTCTACATTGATGACACCTTTTTTACACCTGACATGTTTGCCTTTTGAACGGTGTATAGATGACGTCAGACAGTAACGTATACAGAATATTACTCAAATGAGTCCAATTTAAATTTTTTTTAACGTTTTATAGTATCATTTACATCGTAAGATATATACTGTTACGGGAACATTCGAAGTTTTTATGTTTTTATACCAATTTAACGTTAAGCCGTTGATTTATTTACTTTAATATAATTAAGAATTTATATTATAAATAGCGGTATTTTTTATTGAAACAAAAATTATTATTTATTTGGTTTGCTAGAAGATAAATAATAATAAGATTAATTACTCTTGAGAAATTAATCGATTTTAATTTATTGTTTACACATTTGAAATGATTAATATTTTTTAGAACACACGTTTATAATAATGTTAAAAAACTATGTCTTGTTTCCTTAAACTAGTATTATAGCACAACATTAATCATGTTAGTATATTTAAATATAAATAAAAAATACTTTGTTACTTGCAAGAGTTTCAAATAATATTTCATAATGTATAAGTACATAACTAAAATGTAGTATAACATGTATAATTATATCTAATGAAATATTCATATATAAATAAATTTTAGAAACTTTGAAAACTAAATTGTTTTCACGAATTATTATTCGTTAAGAATTTACTGGTAAAGTGAAATTTCTTTACAACTTTCTATTTCTTACATTTCAAACATTCTTTTAAAAATTAAAGAGTCGTATCTTCTTTTTGTGTGAATAAAATTATTGGAAGTCAAAATATTATTTGTAATTAAATCTTTAAATTCATAATGTATGTAACTTTATTTTAGCATGTAAGGTCATCGGTTTAAAAAAATTGAATTGCTAAAAAATGAACTCCATAATTTCTAGCCACATGACTAACTTACAATAAAGAATCTATAATTACAGCAACAACAACAATAATATTGATGATGATGATGATGATGATGATGAGAATCATAATGATAATGATAATAATAAGATATAATAAATTTATGATTTTTAGTTTTGTAGTTGTTGCTATAGTGTATAGTATAAAACACAAATATTATTATTTTTCTTTAAAACGAAATTTTTTATGTGAAGATATTTATTTAAGCAATACTTTTCAATTTATAATGTATTATTTTTTATTAATTATGATTAAAAACTTTTAATTTTAAAATTATTTAAACATTGTGCATATTTTAGTATACACATTATTCATAAAAAATACATAACTAACTATTTCATATATATATTTTATTTATTGATTACATTTTACAAAATTTTGTTTTCATAACCAGAGCATTTAACAGCTTGTTAGTATTCTAATGTAATGTACGTACATTTTTAACTCGATCGTTCTATCAAAGGTCTATGCACGGTTTTTATTTATAATCACAATTAAAAAAATTTTATAAACGTGAAGATCTAAAAAATTGAAACTTTTGTAAAATATAAATTTATATTTATATTTCAATTACTTTTTTTATTTTAAACTTTTCTCGATAAAATTTAAATATCAAAAACGAATAAAATCTTACATTTAACGTAATTTAATAATCATTGTATGCAATGATTTTTGCAATACAAAATAAATACCTAAAAAATAATTTTTACTCTAACTACCTTAATAATAATTTCGTTGAATTTAGATTTTTAACTATAAAACTAAAGGATCAAAGTTTAGTTGATTTTTCTTATACTGACTAGCTTATCTACACCAAAGTGTTGGGAATATCGTTGATAGTAATAATTCGAGTATACAAAAATGAAAAAACAATTATAAATTGCTAATTGTTGTTAAAGCAGCAACGTAACGTTACCTTGAAAGCATTAGTTTTTCATTAAAGACTATAATCGTAATAAAAAAAGCAGGGCGAAATTAAAAATGACGAAGGAGAATCTCTCGTCAATTCCCTGTCGGACTAAAGCGACGTTCGTAATTTCTTGGCGCATTTACTCGATACGCACCTGCCAACCGAATATCTAAGCCACAAGGAACAGTGATCAACGGAAAAAAGAACGGGAAAAGACAATTTGATGGAAGGGGTGCGAGGGGAGAGGACCTCTCGAAAGTCGGCTGCTAGCCAGGCGAGTGTCGAGATAACCGAGTCGTCCGTTGAAGATTGGAGTATCCCCCGACGTTTCGGCGCCATCGCGGGAAACCGTGGCTCAGAGTCGACGGCCAATCCAGTCAGCACCGAACGTCCGACGCGACAACCACGGGATCAACGTCCAAGATGTGCGAGCGCCGGGATGTAGTTATTGTGTCAGCTGTTCGAACGCCCATTGGTAAGTTGTACCTTCCGACCTTTCGCGAATCTCTTTCACTTGGCGCTTCCGGGGATTTTCGTTCGATTATGCACACTTAAACGCTTCCTCCAATTCCCCTACACTCGCGCTCACTCTTTCTCTCTCTTTCTCCTGACGCATTCCTTACACGTGGATGTTCTATAGAAACCCTGCAAATGATTTCTTTTCTCAAGAAGTACCGTTTTGTCTTTTCGATTGAACGTTTATTTTCTTTCACAGCTTTTTTATTTTTTATTTGGGTAGTAAAAATTTAAGCTTATTTTATACTCCTTGTTACTCGTTTCCTTTTAATAATAATTCGAGTTAATGTTATCGGTTATTTACTTATGAATAGAAAGTTGTACTTACACAAGCAGTCACTATTAAAGATTAAAAACCTATATTTATTTTAATGCTTAGATAACTAAAGTAAAATTCCTTTATTTTCCTATAATAATAATATTCGGTACGATTTGAAAAATGACATGTTTGTGTATTTACGAAAAAAAATTGTGTAAATAATGTAGCATAAATTAACATAATTCGAAAAGTATTTATGTATAATTTTATAAATAGATGATGCATAAAATTATAAAAATTAAATAAAATTATTAGAGAATTATTTATAAATATTTTTGAATTGTAAAATTTGAATACAAAATAGCGTAAAATAATTAGTTGCTTATAATTTTTTTAACAATTTGAAATGTTTTGATAAATTTTGTTAAACATTTTACAGGCTCTTTTTGTGGCACCTTATCGTCGTTAAAAGCTTCTGACTTAGGAAGTATTGTAATCAAAGAAAGCTTAACGAGAGCTGATTTAAAGCCAACCGATGTGTCCGAAGTGATATTAGGACAAGTATATATTTCATTATACTAATTACTCTAACAAAAGTGTTTTTTGTATTATTTTTTCTATTGTTAGGCACTTATTGCAGCACAAGGGCAGAATCCAGCGAGACAAGCTGCCATAAAAGCTGGTCTTCCTATTACTGTTACAGCTTATGTAGTCAATATGTTATGTGGATCTGGCCTTAAGTAAGTGAAATTGTATATTCATTTCATTTTATGAAACAAAATGTTTTATTCAATATATAAATTATGCATACAATGATAACAAAAGAAAAAATATATGTAAAGATAAGATAGACTATGAAAAAAGACCGTGTAGAATAAAATAAATATTTAAGACTAACCCTGTAAACAAAATATTATGGTACGAGAAAGACAAGGATCTTTTTTTCAAGTACGGAATATAATCTAAAGAAAAGTAACAAAAATTCCTATTTTATTATTATTCTAAACCAATTTTTCTTTGTATAGTAATGTTGCATAACAATTGGTGCAATGTTATATATTAAAAATATGTAAATATTATTTAATTTTAAATTATTGATAATATTTTATTCAACTTTTTAAAAGGAATTACAATTAAAAATACAGTTTCTTCTAATCTATGAATAAAACATCTAAGTATGTTTAATCTGGATTATAATTTTTATATTTATAAATATTAAAATATTCACTGATTACTAAATCAATAACAATCAATTCTTAAATATAAATTTTAATAACATTTTATTTATAATAAAATAGTTATCTTTATTTTGATAATTTTTAATAATTGTATATTTGTAGATCTATTGCAAATGGATATTTATCTATAAAATCTGGAGAAAGCGAAGTAGTTGTAGCTGGTGGGCAAGAAAGTATGAGTCAAGCACCTCATGCAATTAATCTTAGAAATGGAGTGAAGATGGGTGATGGAAATATGATCGATACTATGATTTTGGATGGTCTTACAGATGCATTTAGTAGCATCCACATGGGTGTAACAGGTATTGAATAAAAAAAAATTAATCAATAAATGTAAATACAAATGTTATTGAACTATAAAATATTAAATATTAAGAATGTAACTAAAAATTTTACATATAAAAAAAGATATAACAATGAAAATTTCTCTTTTTATTGTATTCTTTATTAAAATATTTTAAATTATATTTTGAAAAAATTTTATTTATATACAACCATAAAATTACATTTTATTTAGCTGAAAATATTGCTAAACAATTTGATATCAAAAGAGAAGAACAAGATGAATATGCTGCAGAATCACAACAAAAAGCAGAGACAGCAATAGCAAATGGATATTTTGAGAAAGAAATAGTTCCAGTATCTGTAACCATTAGAAAAGATACAAAAGTTATAGATAAGGATGAATTTCCAAAATCTGGAACAACTGTCCAAGGTCTTGGAAAATTAAGACCTGCATTTATTAAAGTAATTGTTTTCAAAATTATAATAATATTTACATGTAGAGGGGAATACTATTTATTTATTTTAAATATTCGAAAACATATTTATATATTTAGTTTTATTTCAAATTAGGTTAGCAAAAAATCCCAAAATAAAATTTTATTTCTTGTAGGTTGATGGTACAGTAACTGCTGGTAATGCTTCGGGAATAAACGATGGAGCTGCTGCTATTGTTCTAATGTCAAGTGATGCAGCAGCTAAGAAAAAAATAAAACCAATTGCACGAATTGTTGCTATCGCTGAAGCTGGAGTTGACCCAAATATCATGGGTACAGGACCCATTCCTGCTGTCGAATTAGTGGTTGGTTATTCAAGAAATAGAAAATTTATGAATTTCAAACAAATATTAATTTTTTAATAAAAGCTATTGCTTTAGAGTATTTCTGAAAATTAAAATTATTATTTTTATCTAAAATTTTGTTATAAAAGAATGTCATTATTCATTTAAATTATCTACTCATTATCATACTTTTATAATTATTATTTAATTAACACTATCGGAAAAATATAAATTTATAAATTAATTTTTTATATAAAATTAAATAAACTTGTATTAAATTTAGCTTAAAAAAGCTTCATGGAAGAAAGAAGAAGTAGATTTATATGAATTAAATGAAGCATTTGCGGTTCAGTCATTAGCATGTTTGCATGCCCTTGAACTGGATCCTAAAAAAGTTAATATTAACGGTGGAGCCATTGCTCTTGGTCATCCTATTGGTGCTTCAGGTATGTTATAAAAAAGTTGAATTTGTTTATCAAAAAAATATTTGTTTTTCTGCATATAAAATCGTTTAATAAACCTCATACTGTAACTTTTTTATTTTAAACATAGAAACTAAAATTTAACAATTAATTAATATTTAAAATTTATATATCAGTTCATTTTAAATCACGAATCTTGATTAATATTTTATTTTTAAAAAATTTTAAATAATCAGTTTTATATACATATTAATATAATATATTGAAAATAATTTTAGGAGCAAGAATTGTGGTAACTTTATTGCATTTACTTGAACGCACAAATGGAAGAAAAGGCATTGCATCCTTGTGCATAGGAGGTGGAATGGGTATCGCCATTGCTATTGAAAAAATATAACAAATACTTAATCTTATAGTGTATTGTATCCAATACCTCATTTAGATTACTTAATGGTTTATACAGGTGATCAAAATCATATTTTGATTAATTCAATTTGACTTATTTATCTTGTTAACTTATTTCGGGTTGGCAAATGATAGCAATATTATTATTTTATAAAAGTGCCTAGTAGAATATTAAATTATTTTTAATTATTTTTAAAAATATATTAATATAAGTAATGAAAATTGCACAAAGTAATAACTACTACCTTTAACTTTTGTTTTTATTATGATCATATTTTTTATTCTAATTTATTAAAATCAATTATAAGGAAAATTAATTGAAATGTTATATTAATGGCAAATTATATATACTCAAAGCAATTTTTATAAAAAATTTATACAAATAAATTGTGCCTACACATTTTGAAAATTAAATATGATCCAAAATAGTAAAATTTTTATAAATCAATATTTAATTTGTGAATTAAAATTATAATATAAGAAAGTGACTTTAATAATAAAGCATGGTGCTATATTATATCTTTCTATTGATATATATATACATAAATAAAATAAATTAATCAAGGAATTCATCAAAATAATATTTAAACAAAATATTTTCATTCAAATTAAAAATTTAATATATTTTAAGTAGTTGATATGGTATTATATATTTTAAAAATGTTAAAATTATTACAAATTTTATTTGAAATCAAAGTGATAGTTGTAAATAGAAATATGTTGTAAAAATTAATTTACTTTGCTAGAAATATCTAATACTACATAGCCAATACAAGTATATTGATTTAAAATTATTAACTTTGTTACGAAGATATATTTTTATGTTATTGATTTTAATAAATGTTATTCATATTTGTTTAAAGAATGTAAATTGTACTTATATAAAGCATCGATTTTATATCAAGGAATTCATGTACAGTTTTCTAAATTTATATATAATTTTTTATTAATATAGAGTATTGTTATTTGAATAAAAATAAAGTTGCGTATTTATAAAAAATTATTTTAAAAATTGTATTACTGTTTTATTTTTTTAAATTTTGTTTTTAAATGTATAACATTAATATATATATATATATATGCCCGCACACAATGTTTCTGATAAATATTTTGATAAAAGGGCAAAATAAATTATGTGATTATTTCTCGATTGGAATTATTTATATTTTAAAAGTAAGAAATATGTGATACTGTATTTTATAAGATATTTTATTGGTATAAAAATTTTGTAAGTATATCTGAGATACATTTAGTTCAATTCAATACATACTTTCTAATATTTGATACAATCACATTCTTATAATTTTAATATCCTCTTAATGGCACAAACAAAAATATTATATATTTATTAACATTATTATTTTAATTATTATTATTAAATTTTAAAAGAAATTCTCAAAATTATATTTTTTTAACTATTAATTGGATATACCTTTTATGTTTCATTGTACATTCTGCATAGCATTAGGTTTAGGATGATAACCATCTAAATTATTATCATCATTGTCATTGAAACATTCAAAGGGCTTATCTAAAGGATCATCAATAATCATCTGTAAATCTGGTATACAAATTTTTGAGTACTTTTTAATCATATAATTCCAAAAAGAAGGTTCATGATATTTATCATTTTTTAAAATAAAATATGAGTCCCACAGTTTAGAATTCAAAATATCATCATCATTATCAGAGTTATTACTAATCGAATCTTCGGATGATTGCTCTGCTATAATGGCTACTGTATCACAACATCCACTAATAGTTGGAGCATACACATCTTCTAATAAATTGTCACCAAAATAAAGACATTTTGGATTCTGCACTCCTGAAATTCTCGATAAAAATTGATTTAAATCTTTCCAGTTTCCTTGATTATATATTTCTCCAATTTCAAGCTGTTCACTAGTTACAATTTTATCTTCATAATAATCCTTTATAGTATAAAATGGTCTATCCTTGGTAAAAAATCCAGGTTTCCTTGCATAACACACAATAATATCAAAAAGAGATTTTAAATCTTCGTTAAAAGCATAATTTGTTGTCAGTTCAACAAAATCAGAATTAGAACTAGTAACAAGAAAAGTTTTCTTTTCTTTTTTGATCTTTTGGATCCAAGTTAATACTTCAGGACTACATTTATAAATGTACTTTTCAGGATTATCTTTTAATTCCGAATAAAAGTTGCCAGAACCATTCTTGAGTTGTTTTCTTGCATACATATCAATTATAGCATCCCATATATCAGGAAAGATTTTGTATGTGTTTAAAGCTTTATTATATTTTTTATCTATTGCATCAACAGCTTTAGCGAATATTATGCTAACCGGCATATCAAAACAAGTTAATAACGATTCCATTTTATGCGATAACGGTCCATTTCTTACTATTAGCGGATTCTCGCGAAATACCGCACTATATTTCCATATACGATCAGGATAATATTCACTTATTTCCTCTGAAGTTAAAAATCTAGTTCCATGACTTACAGTATGTACTTCTCCTTTAGAATTAAGCTTTAAAATATTGCCCTTTTCAAAATCACAAAATAATCCGTTTTGCATAAAATCCCAATCTTTTTTTGTCAAGGGTTCATTAAAACATTTTTCATCATAACCTCTGTTAGAAATGAGAAAATTAGTAATCAGGTTATACGCAAGTTGAACCAAATTTTTAACGTTATATTTAATAATGGTACTATCCAAATCGAATCCAATACAGTCGTAATCACTGAATCTAAGTACATTCATTTTGTTTTGAGGTATTGATTGCCGGTATTTATAATTAAACTTACGATCAAATATTTTCATAAGCATATAAATGCCATATTTCATTCTAATTCTTCGCTTGTCAACAAAATTTATAATAAGATTACGCAACTGTTGAAATATCTTTTGCGCTTATTCACGCAACTAACAAATATATATTTGTAAATATAACTTCCAACGTTCCGCAAATCTACCTATATTTCCCGCGAAAGGTATTAATTTTAAACAGGTAAAATTTATAAATATCAAATGAAATAGGAGAATTTAACATCGTTAAAATAAAACCATGATGTACTATCAATAAATGAGGATATGAGATCGTGAAGTTCAAGAGAAGAGAGAAGTTATTCGTTATTCGTCCAGTCGATTGGCGGATTATAGGATCAACGATTTTTCTCTACCAAAGCTTTATCGTGTACTCGAATCTATAATTAGACAACTAACTTTAAAAAGGCTACAACATCGTGAAACGGCTCAGTATTATCTTTGATCGAACGCTTTTGAACGATATTGCGGAGGGTTAAACGATAAATTGCTGACCCTTTTTAAATTAAATTTGTTCGATTGGAAATTAAGCATCAAGTCTAAAATAATTACACCGATATTTTTGATGTTTTTGACGAATTATGTAACTTACAAATTTTGATAGATTGTACTTGTATACATTAGACACGCTATAAGAGATGCCGCATGGAAAGGTTTCATTTCTCGAGTAAGGATTGGTGCTCAATTTACGATGTATAATTTTTGACACGTTTATAAAGTTATTTTACCAATTTGGGAGGGTTCTTTTAGGAGGGTTATTTTACCAATTGGTGAGAAAATTTAAGAACGATCAATTTTTTCCATTGGTTTTTACAAGGTTTTTACAGGCACTTTGGATCTATCCTCGTTTTTCCCTTTTCATCTTTATACAATTTAACGAGGAAAAGCCTAATAAATTCTCCTTCTCTTTTCAAATATCTTTGAAATTGGATTCGTTGTTATTCAAGCTAATCGAGAAAAGAGTTTCGTTGCTGCGTTTTTACGAGAACGCTACCAAATATTTAAATCGGGTTAAGACGGATAACCCTGTAGATTTAATTTATATATAAGCTTGCCGCAAAATTTCCGGGGCAAGAATTTACGAAGACTGGACGATAGATTCGTAGTATTCTGACGGTATTGTGCGCGCAGGTGTGAAGCGCTATTATACGAGGATAGACGATTTAATTTATTCCGGCGCTTCTTCAAATTAACGCTCGTGATTTTTACTTTAAAGTATATTACGATGATCGTTAGAATATGTAATCTTTGGATAGAGATACATTCGATTTTTCATTTAGTGTTGAACATGTAGAAAATGGTTTTCGACGCGTAAGTATTTGTAATTAAATTTGGAAAATTTGCGCGTGCCTTACCCTCAGTGCATAAGGCGCGATTTCTATTTTATTAAACGATATTTTCACTTTATAAAATCATTAGATTTGTTATTTTTCTGTTGTTCTCGTTAGTTCGAAGCAATATATAATTCTAGTAAATTAATTATTGGCATCGATGTGTGTATTATAATGCATTGCTTCGACATTAATACCAGTGAACTTTATTTTTAAATCATTTTTTTCTTTGTGAGTAATATTTATTAAAGCTTGAATTGTATAAAAATTAAAGTATAAGTAAGTTATAATATTCTATTTATATAATTTACCGTTTACTAATAAATTAATTTATTTTTGTAAAATGACAAAGCAACATAACCTCCAAATCCATTTGTAATCACTAAGTACTTGCAATGGTACTCCATAATATATTTGATTGATTCGTTTTATTTGGTGAATTTATAAAGTATAAATATCTTACTTTTTACAGGCTTTCATCCTAAAGAATGGAACCGAGTATTAAAAAGAAAATATTGCAGTTTGAATCATTTATAAATGATGTTTTGAAGCAAGATTTAGCCGAGCTTGAAAAAAAGTTGGATGACAAAAATTCTGAAATTGCTGAGTTTTTGCAATTAAAAAGTATTATTAATACATTTAAAAACATTGGTGTCGATGAAAATGGCTATAAAACTAAAATTGACATGGGAAGCAATTTTTTTATTCAAGCAAAGGTTGAAGATGTATCGCATATATTGCTTGATGTTGGATTGGGTCACTTTGTTGAATTTACCCTAGATGAGGCATTAGTAGTGATCGATATAAGAATAAAATTATTTGAAAAACAGGTATCCAATTTACGAAAAGAAATAGCAAGAACTAATGCTCATATTAAATTAATTTTGATCGGTATAAGTGATTTACAAGGATTAAATTAAGTTTATAATAGCATATTTCACAAAGTAAACATGTATATAATATTTAGAAAATAATTGTATATATAAAAATCATGTAAATAAATATTTTTTTCAAAAATTTATAGGTTTTCATATCTTATAAACTATTACTATGGTATACTATGTTATCTAATTCAATTAATTTTTCAAGAAAATTTATTTTATATATAATAATTTTGTAAGTATTTACTTGCTTGTAAACAAGTTGTAATTTTAGGAAATTTAAAAATAGTTCATTACAATTTGTTTTATAAAATTATTAATATTTAATTATTAAATAACAAAGTAATTACTTTTAAATTATGAAAGTTATTTTTTTTTATAAATGAATAGATTAAATGAAATAAAATTATTAATGTTCAAATCTAAAACTATAATAAAATTTATAATTTTGATATACCTATTAGTTAATAAAATTGAAATTTTTCTTGGACCACTATGTAACATTTTTTAATTTTATTCCAAATAAATTTAATTTCAAATTGTTCGAATATTATATTTTATAGATATCTTTTTTTGCTGAAAACACAAACATTCATTTTAAAAATATTTATTAAAATATTCTTTAAATCGATATTAATAATCTAATACATTTCCGATTATTTAATTAAGAATATCTATTAATATTCAGAAACGTTATAAATTAATTATAAAATAAATGTACATGTAAACAAAATATTTTTATTATAAAGGTTTTAATGTACTTTCAATTTTTAGCTGTAGTCAATGAACTTTAGCATGTATTTTATTTTACTTCGCTATTTATATATAAATTACAAATTATACAAATTAAACACTTGTCATATATTTGTGTATCAAATACAATGTTATATGTGCATTCATTGTTAATTATTACTAGGTCATGATCTAGATAATTTAGATAAAATTTAAATTATTGAATGCATTATTAAAAATACATTTACTTGAATATTTTAAAGGTCAATTTATTTTATGATATCAAACATAAATAGTTTCATTATTCTGAAATATCCTGTTTTTCATTTTAATTAGTTAAACATTAATTAAAAAACTTAAATTGACTAAAATGTTTAAAATAGTTTATAACTTGTATACGTGGTCTTATAAAATAAATTAACTTTTCCTTGTATATTATATATATATTGTAACATTAGATAAAAAAAATTTTAATATATTTATTATATCAATGAAGCTAATATAAATTTATTACATGTTAACAATATAGAAATTTTATTTTACAATAGTATAAATGAAATAGTTTCAAGTTCAATTAAAGTTTCATTTTCTAATTACAGATTATCTATTGAAAACAGTCATGGACAATACTTTGATAATATTTGTACAATGTCATTATTAAATTAAATATTTTTTATACATAAATTTTCTATTATCTTTTGAAATATTTATAACTATATAAATAATTCGTATGTATATTAATTACAAATATTTATAAATACAAAAAGTTATTCTATATAACTAAATTGTTAAATTCGAAAACATACTCATAATGTTATTGCTTAATTAAAAAAATAATTAATAATATAACTCATACTTACTTAATTGTTTATCGTAATTAATTTAGTAAACATTGGATGAATATTAAATAACTCGTAGAATTAGTAGAATGATCGTAAAAATAAATAAAAGAAAACTATAATCAGCCTACCGTGAAAAATTAGACTGATTTATTTTTAAAAAAAGTTAAAATCATTCATAAATACCAATGCTCGTTTCAAATAATTTAAATTTAAATACCGAATTTTTATCTAAACATTTGTTAAGATCGCGAATGATTTAAATTGTGTATAATAGCGTTTTATTCGATTGTCGCGTAAGAAGAGATTAACGAGCGCTGGAATTATCGTAATGAGGATAAACGTTCACAGTTCATCTTTCGGCCTTACATTTTGAATGTACATGCCGGTGTGAATCGTGTAAATATAAGTCAATGAAAGCTTGCCTATCATTCAAGGATTGTCTTCTGTATATAAAAGCTTTCGATGGCGTTGAATCTATACCAATCAGTTTGGAATAATCAAAATGAATTTTGGTATTATAAATTGTTTGTGTTTCGCGTTAGTCATTGGTAAGTGTAACGCGAAGTCAAAATCGTAGGATAAAATGGATTCCTATATTTTTTAAACAATTATACCTCAAAGATAGTTTTATATCAACATATTCATTTTTTCTAATTTTGAATTAATTATTCCTTACCGTTTATCAACGATAATTCTAATAATAAATTTAGGAGATAAATACAGTTTATTAGGTTTTATCCAATATCAGATTATAATTTTTTATAATATTTATAATTTGTAGTTGGAAGTAGTTTATTCAATAATTATTTATCAGAATTCTATAAATTGTACGTAATTCAATTTGTAAGAATAATTTTAAAAAAGTACGGCAATCTTCCGAATTACGTATGATATACCAAGAATGATTATAACTTCTTTTTCCAATAATCAAAATTGAATTAAACGCACCCGAATTTAACAGAGTGAAAAGTTTAGTCTCTCTTCTATTTTAAGATCAATATCTCCCTAATTTTCCCCTTTGAGTCTAATAATAAAAACCAACTGACATTGAGTATATAAATGCGAGCAGGTGTCTTCGCGATCGAGACCCAGAAGATCGTTGGCGGAGTAAACACCCAAATTAGCGACTTCCCGTATCAGGTGTCCTTACGCCTCTACGGCAAGCATTTCTGCGGTGGTTCTATCATCGGTAAGAGGTACATTTTGACAGCGGCTCACTGCGTCCACGACTTGGTCGTCGACCCCGGTCCTGTCAGCGTTTACACCGGCACCACTAAATCCGTCGGCACCAGCGGAATCAAACATCGTCTTGAGCGCGTTTACGTCTATCCGGATTATCTGGGCACCGAATCCTCTTCCTATCGTCACGATATCGCTGTTATTTTGGTAAGACTTTTACTTTGGCTGTATTCTTAACATTTGAACATTCGTATCTTGAAAAACGATTTAAAATACTTAAAATAGAATAAAATTTTTATTTCGTTCGTGATAAAGGTTTTAATAATGTAATAGAAACTAGTTTCAATATTATATATTACGTATGTGTTATTACAAAAATATGTACATTAAATAAAAAAAAGTACTTTTTCAGCTCGCCGATGAAATCGTATTCAATGAGAACCAAACGGAAATTGAAATTCCCACAGAAGATATTCGGCCAGGGGATAATGCGACGCTCACTGGTTGGGGTATAATGAAATTTCCGTCGAAACGTACTTCCGTTATTTTGCAAAAGACTCACATGAAAATTATACCACATAACAGTTGTATCGACTACATGCCTTTCGAAATTCGTAACAAATTGATACTTTACGTCGAGCAAGTATGCGCCTTCTACAAAAAAGGAATTGGTGCCTGTTCGGTAAGTTAATACATATATTGCATTCGTTCTGCCTTCATACGTTTATTTCAATTGTATACTTAAGTTTGAATTTTGGATGATCTCTAATATTATAATATAGAGAAAATCAGAGATGTTAAGTTTTTTGAAAATTTGTCTACGTAGGAATCATAGTAAAGCAGAAATGTTAAATATTAATTTAAATATTCAAAGTAGGTAAATAAATATAAATTATTCGACTGTTTTTAAATGATGAAATAATGAGAAATTTCACATTTCTCTATTCGGAACTTTTTACTATGTAATACATTTACATAAATTTTGTAAATCGTACGAAAATTATTATTGATAAAAATGCGTTATTACAACTGAATAAGATATAAAAAACTTTTTATGAATTACATTTTTAATAACCGATAGATATTGTATTCAAAGTTACTTTTTAGCTATTATCTTTAAATTCTTAGGGTGATAGCGGTGGTCCTTTGGTTGTTAATAATCAAGTTATTGGAATTGCGTCCTTCGTTGTTCCATGCGGTGAAGGATATCCCGACGTTTACACGAAAGTTTATGCTTATAAAGATTGGATCAAAAGTATTATATATAATAACAATTACAACAACAATGATAATAATGACAACAACGACAACAACGACAACAACGACAACAATAACAGTAATAACAGCAATAACAACAATACTATCAATAATAATAACAATACAATCGTATAATTTATTTTTAGTTTATATAGATTATTATGTTATTTATTTATTTATTAGTATTTTTCTTTCAAATTATTTTAATGATGTACATATAAAGTAAAAATAAAATATTTTATAAATAAATCACTAACTATATAGTTTTACAAAATTAAACCGTAATACTTATTTATCATGGTTGCTATATTTTTTATTTATTGTTACTTTTATAATGTATAATATAATTTTCTTTTATATTATTTAAGTAATTTAATATAAATTATTATGTAATTAAAAGTATTACTTTATTAAATATAAAAATTAAAAAAAATATTAAAATATTGGTTTATAAGTTTTGAAATTAAAAATCGATTTTGTCTGGTATTTTGTATAACTTTATTAGTCACAAAAATTTTTCTATTACGATAACAACAACAAAAAAAGAATGATGCATTGAAGCTTATCTATAAAAATTTATGTATAAAAATATTTATTTTATTTCCCGTAAGAATTTTTTAACTATAATTTATTATCACCTTTATAAATAAAATTCACTTGAAATTATGTATCATCAATATTTACTCAAAATGTTTACTATTTTAATTAATTTTAAATGATATATATATATATAAAAGTTGATTCTTTCGCAAATTAATATTATTTTTTATTTTTATACGATAAAAAATATTTTAATATATGTAAAAAGGATCGTAAGATTGTCATTCCTGCCATGAATGTTTTAAAAATAAAATGACGGTCAGTTTCAGTCAAATGCGTAATTAGCAGTTCTAGAATGATCCGCAAACATACCCAGATTGCGACCGTTAATAGTTGATGTCACATTACTGTCCGACAGCCATTTACTTCAGTTTCAAAATTATTGTCTACGATTTTGAGCTCTGAATATTGAAAATTGAACGTTAATAAATTGAAATTTTAAAGTTTGATTACATAACGTGCCTTTTACAAGTTATCTGAAAAGTGTGCACCAAGTATAAGTGGTATTTGACTATTTTAGTGCATTTACGATATTGAAGTTAGTTAGAAAAATGCCAGCCGATCAAATACAATACTCTGAAAAATACAATGATGACAAATACGAATATAGGTTAATTTTTAAATATGGTTAATAAAATTAAATATTTTTGCCAATAATTTTAACTTGAGTTTTAATATTCTTAGGCATGTTATTTTACCCCCGGACGTTGGAAAACGCGTTCCAAAATCACATCTCATGACGGAAACGGAATGGCGAAATCTAGGAGTTCAACAAAGTCCTGGTTGGGTTCACTATATGATGCACGGCCCAGGTAATAAAAATTCCACTAAAATGACTAAAATATTTATGCAATTTTTTTAATAAATATTTTACTTATTTTATTGTTTTTATTTACAGAACCTCACATTCTTTTGTTCCGAAAACCACGAACTGATCTGCCAGTTCGAAACAACATAAACCAACAACCTCAAAATATATGCGTTGTTTGAAGAAAAATATAAAAATCATTAAGTTTCAATTTTTTACAATATTTGTATTTTTATATTAGGTATTATTATCATAATTGATCTATTGGTTCGGTATGGCATGTTTTGAAAAGTGTTGAAATTTGTTTATCTTATTGTCAATGTGGAACCAAAAGTGTACAAAATATTTGAAATGGTAAAACTTGACTGTAATTGTTTAATTTTAATTTATTTTAAAAAATGAGTTAGAATTTTCTTATACAGCCTTACCGAACCTGTTATTTCTTTTCAGTTTGATACACATATTTTCATAATTATGACATAAATTAAACTGACAAATGTATTGACAATTAAAGAGATAAATAAATATTATAACATTATATATATAAACATATATTTATTTATAACTAACAATATTATAGATCGTTGCAATACTAACATTTCAAGTGAAACGTTTTTAAAATTTATTAAATACATAACAATTATTAAAATATTTATCTTATTAAAATTAATATTAGTTTGTGTCATTTAAGAAATATAATTATAATTCTTAGATTCATTTATACTTTTCTGATATTTTATTAAGGTCATTTGTATCCGTGTGCTTTTGTAGTAATTTGTAGTAATTCCTTATGTTGACAATAATTTTGTTTGATATTATAAAAACCGATTATAGAAATATTAAAATATTTTTTTACACAAGATAATTTATTTGTAATTTTATTCAAATTTATCTTACGTAAATATAATTGAACATCTTTTAACTCTACAGTCTTTCCTTTTCATTATTTAGCTACAATGGAGCTCCATTAATTATGGATTCTACAAATGCTTCTATCATTTTTTTTATAGGATTTAAAATGTTTCTTTTGTTAAAATATATACAAGACAACAGACAAATGCTACTTGTAGTACTGATTTAATAAAAACTGAGAACATGATTTATGTATAAATAAATCTGTATATGTATTTATATCAAATATTATTCTCCTTTAAATAAAGTATTGCTAATGCTTTCAAAATAAATAACAATATAATCTGTGTACCTTGGATGAATTATTATTTTTTACTTCATTTTTATTAGTTATTTCTTGACTGTTAGGTCATTTGGGTGTTCGTGAATTTTTCCTGTATGTATCCGAATAAAGAAAAGATACTTTAGATTTGCGACGAAGCTGCTGTAAACTCCATTCTTTTATTTTTTTCATTTTTTTCTTTCCAACTGATGTAATATAAAAAAAATTCTTTCTACTTAAATTAATTAAGTTTAAACTAAAAAGGGTAATACTTTCTGTTTAATTTATGTTTTGTTTATATTTGAATATATACTTAAAATATCTAAAGATATTTCATGTCGATAGTAAATTCAAATTTTATATCTTATATGAACATATTATTTTAAATAATAAAGTTTGTTTATAAGTAAATATAAATTAAAAATATAACTAATATTCCAAAAATATTTATAATTTCAAATTTATATCAAATTTTTTAATTTGAAATGAATTTGATATTTTACATATAATTTATAATATAAGATATAAAATAATTCATAAATTATAATGGATAATTAGAACAAGTAATGTTCTGATATATAAGATATTAAATATTAAGATATTACGTGGATACCTGGAAAGCGTCGATCTCATATTTTTTATAGTTGTTGAGGATCAAATTAAAATACTTCTTGTTTTTAAGTACTATTTATTTCCTGTTTATATTAATATAAAATGAATTTGTATTAGCTTCGTACAATTCTTCATTGATGTTTCGTTAACATGCGTTCCGGTCGCGTACAATATTTTATCGATGTTTAGGTTTACATGCGTTGCAGTCGCGTATAATATTTAATTTTCTTGTTCTCGAAAGATCGATCGTACTATTTGAAAAGCTCTATTCAAAAAAATTTACTTAGAGAATACCAGTGTTTTAACGCTTTCTTCTTATATGTATATACTCAGTTTCTCTCCCTGTATATTCACCTTTTCTTTTGTTTTTCTCGATTTTTCGCTAATAAAAATTTTTCGTCGTTCATTAATTACGGTTGATTTTACTTCTTGTTTTGTTTTATAGCGACCTTCGTTCAACATGCTAATCAACTATCTCAAATCTTCATTCATTTGTCTACCGATTTTCCACGTTTACCGATTTTTTGCGAATCTTCCTTCAATTGTCTATCCGCGACTTACATTATAATTTTGTTGTCGCTCGATACTCTAACCATGATATTCTTAATCCTTTGGGCTTTCCACTTTCAACAATAGTTGTGTATATAAGTAATGATAATTTATAATTATAAATAAAATGGGTTGATAACTGTTTTTTAAGTCATAATATTTATTTTATTCCCATTACAATTAACCATATTTTCCTATTAATATGATGAGAAGTCTTATCAATAAAAACTTTTCTAATTAAAAAAATTTAATATCTATTACATTCGTTATAAAATTTATATTTCTTAATAAAATGTCAGCGAAGAAAAAAGCTGTTCCATAGAGAAATTAAGAACCTAATACTTTCAATTATTTATTATTTATTAAATAATTCTATTACTATCGAATATCAAAAAAATTTAATTTACAAATTATTCTTAAAATATTGAATTTTTTGTTGTTGTATTGTTAATTAAGATGAATTCGAAGCGTGTGTTTAAAATGTTTAAATACAATAGAAATAGACCTGTTACAGATACAGAATTCTTTAGACTTTTCTTAAGAGATTGTTATAAATGTAACCGACGGTACTCGTTCAGGTGTATAGTGAATCTTTTGTCTAAATTGAACAGGTATAGAACGAAATGTTAGACAAGGTAAGGTAAGAATGGCTACAAGTGAAAGGTAAGAGAAAACAGGTAGCAGCTTTTCAAGGGACTCAATTGTTAAAGTACAAGATTTGTAAGGAATTGTTAGTTTGTGTTACCTTTGCAAAATGCCAGTATGTTAAAAGTACATTTTCTAGTAATCTTTCTATTAATATTTATACTATTTAAATAACAATCCCTAGCGTTTTGTATTGAAATCGATAAAAAATAAAGGATAGAAAATCAAACTTCGAGATATGTTATACAATATCAACATTTTTATCTCTCTCCATAATTATATTTAATCCAACCTAATATTCTAAAGCCTCGTGGCTAACTCGATATGTCCTTTGAAGTTCATCGATGCTTGTTAATGTTTGGAAAGTTTTTTTTTGGAAGGTTGATGAATAGTTTTTAAGCAAATGTATAAAATCCAAAACGGTCATTCAAATATACATAATATACTCTGTCACAAATAGTATTTAAAGTAATACAATGTTAATTATCCATCAATCAATTAAAAGTATTAAATTGATCGTTAATAATAGGAAAAAATAGAAATTAATTGAATTATTGAGCTATAAGATTTTTTGTATCATTAGCATTTTGTATGAAATTTATTTAAAAATAGTATTTAATAAAAAAAAATTGTTTTTAGTACTTACTCGTAATAAAGAACACAAATATTTGAAAATAGTATTGGTATTTTCAAAATATCATATAATAAAATATTTTCAAATCTTATTTGATATTTTTTTTATAAAAATAGTTATAAGTATTTATTGAAAATACTGCGTATAATAATAATTATAATGAATATTATAAATTTTTATAAATTACTATAATTACTATTTTTAATTTATAAATTATCTTAATTTATGAGAATTTGTAGCTTCTATTATTAAATTTTAAATTTTGTTTATGTGTTTATTGTTAATTGTATCTGTTAATATATTTAATTTCTGTTGAATATTTAGTTACATTACCAATGTTCTAAAATAAATTAAAAACATATATATTCCAAAATTAAAGAAAATGTTTTCAAATATTCTCATCGCTAATTTGACAGTCAGTTACGTATTCAATTGTTACTGACGTATCGATTTGCGTACAAACCTTAGCTATGCCGGTTCAACTTTAAAATTATGAATATTTCGCATAGTTTTTTAAATCTCGTGATTAAAAAAAAAAGTTTAACGATACTTTGAAGTTAATTTCGGATTATAAATCTCTATTATAATAGTATGATTTTTATCTGCTTAATAGATAAATTGTGATAATATGTCCTGTTATTCAAACACCATACATAAAAACGGCTGATCTAACCTTATAGCATATTTATTTGGAAGTGTTTACGTAATAAGTCTATATACGTGTCATTTATAATTAATTGTAAATGTATATTTTAAACCCGATTATAAGAAAATTTGTGGAAGCTTGGCCTGGTAAAAAGTATTTTGGCGAATATCGTTTTCTTCCAATTTTTTTTGTAAGTGGAGCTATTTTAGAATTTTGCATGATTCATTGGCATCCAGGTGGAAATAACTTTTATAAAACATATAAAAGGAATAAAGTTAACTCAATCATCGAGCAAAGAGAGAGAGCTGCACTTTTTGAAAGGAATGCTTTAAGCATTGATATTAAGTAAAACATCAATTATAATAAATCAAGACGACCAAAATACATAGAAATCATAAATAGGTGAAACAACAATGCCTGGTGGTTTATCAATGCCAAGATATATTTCATTTTTTATTGTATCTTTAATTACTACTGTTGCTGGATCACAAGTTGTTCATATGTATTATAAACCATTAGATGATCTCGATGAAATGATCGAGAATGAGCTAAAAAGAAAATTGACAATTGGTGAAGTTAATACTTCTTAACATTAGTAAAGGTTATGAATTGTTAATATATATCTGTGTGACAAAAAGTAGCTAAACCGTTTAATAAATTATTTACATCAATAAATTTAATATACTGGTTTAATTTCATTCATTTAACCCATATGTTTAAAACACATTGTAGTAATACAGTTTTATATGTGAATAGTAATAAAGCTGAATCGTTAATGACTTTTTTAATTTTACAACTTTTTAGTTTATAAATGTAATAAATATACTACAAAATAAATATTATTGTTAAAAAAATTATTGTATGAAAAATTTGTTTTAAATGTATACACAGTGTGATCAATATTTTACTTTTGTTAAGATTTAAATAATAATGAAAGTTTATTTTATTTGATTTTATTTTATGTTTAATTTTGATTCTTATCTACCAAGTAAATTTATTAATTTTATTTACTTAAATGAAGGTATTCAGATAATATTTGGATACATATTTACGTTTTTATAATATAAAATTTCATATATATTGATATTTTTGCATAATAGACCAAAAGTAATTAGTTTTTCATAAATATTTTTGACCATTTATGAAAAATAAATTACTTTTGTAATATTATAGAACCCTGTATAATAATATTTTTTTGTAATTTTTTGTACTTAGATGAATTTTATAGATGTCATTAATAAAAAAGACACTTAATTTAGTAAAAAAAATAATAATTTTTATTTAAAATAATTAAAATATTTCTAAAATTAATTAAATATTTAAATGTGTAGATTATTTAGATTATTAACACGATTCCGTCATGTTTATTGAAAAGATAATTGGGTAGTATAAAAACAATTTCAAATTAATTCAAATACGATTGTTCAATTTGCATCTATTATATATACGTGATATAATATACTTTAGAGTACAATTTTGTACCTATTATACGAACTATATTATGAATAAACTTATATTTTTTCATTTAGATAATAGCATGTTTTTTAACTTAGTTTTTCAATTCAAAAATAAGAAAAATTATTTGCATAATTATTTAAGTCACCGATGAACATTTATTAAAATGTATAAAAATAACTAAAGTTTAGGTAATAATATTATTATATCGTAATATATTTGTAGTTATAAACTTATATATTCCCAAAAATAAAGAAGTTGTAAGCTTCAAGTAATAATTTTACAACGTGAAAATATCTTGATCTATACTATGGATATATTGTACAATATCGTTTGACATTCATCGGTTAAAAATGAAAACTAGTAAATTTAGATTCCATAGATTAGTATATTAATATTTAGACTTTTTTACATTCAGGGTAATGCCTTAAGATATCGGATTAATTACAGAATTAATAAAAGAAAAAATTTTAATAAAAACTTATTTTGTTTTAATTATATAAACAAATGTTATCGTTTTAGAAAAAAGTATAATTTTATATATAATTTTTAATAAAATGTATATTATCTAAATATTTAAGGTAATTATATATAATATTGTATTATATTTTTTAGATTATAAAACAAAATGCATTTTGGTTTTTAATTTATCTTTTGTAATAGTAACAAATCCACCCTGTCCTTACAACTTCTTGACAGATGTCGGAGATTACGTTACATATCCTATATGCCTTGAACTAAACTATTTTAAGAACATATAAACGAGTTTTTTTTATCTAACGCTTGTTACATTCTATAGAGAGGCATAAACGAATCGGTTTATCCGTAGTTCACTGTTAATCTATTTATTAATTTTGATTTATTCTTATTATATGAGTTTAAAAATATTTATTAAGATTTCTTTGGTTGCTTCTTAGTTGTGCATGTAAAGTATGATATTTAAAAGCTTTTGTAATTTTCTAATTAAAACCTAATTAATAGCTTGTCTTACAAGTCATTAATAAGCTCTAGTTGCGAGGGTGGTTTACTCGCCACATTTACAACCTTTTTTGATGGAGTTTTATAATTTTAATTTTAATTTTGCACATTGCAGAGTGAACATAAAGATTAGGCTTGTAAGGAAGTTTATGCTATCAGTGTCGTTTGATGACCTTCGAACGTAAAAAATTTATGATTTGCGACACTAATAAGTAAATAAGATATGGGAAATCGACGCCAACATTAAAATTTTATTTACTAGTGTCGAGTATTCATAGTCTCCTTTTTTATTAGTATAATGGAGGTCCTGCTTCCAGAACATTTAAATATCCAAGGAAATCCCTCCATAGCGCAATTGTACCTTCAATAAAATTTAAATTGATGCAAATATACTCTATGTATAAATATAAACGATTACATATGGATATTAATACACATGAATGGATATATTACATATGTAATGAACAATTTAAAATAAACATGTGAATTCAAGTATGCAAATATTTACACATATTTGATTGTGTTTATCTAATTTATACAAACGCATATCTCGTGTAGAGAAGAAAAGGAGTAAAGATCACCATTAGAGTAAAACTGAAAAAGGTCATAATAAATACAGTCAAATATAATTTAAAAATTATTTTAAAGATGGTCCAATTATTTTTTCATTCAATTAAAAATTAATAATTAGAATACGAACATAGCTTTAAATGTTAAATGTCTTATGTTTACATAAGAAAAACTTATAATACATAAATATATTTACGTTTAATAATTTAATTTATATTTTATTATTGATAAGTATTTAACATTTTAATAAATTAGAAGTCAGAATTAATAATTTAATAATTTAAAATTAAAATCAAGTTTTTCGCTAAAAATTTTTTGTCTTTTACATTATACTATATGTTTTACACAATTATATTCTCTTTTACATTAACCGATATTTCCATAATATTTCGAATAATTTTAAACAATTTTTCAAAAATGTTTGCAATATGCTTTTTATATAGATTTTTATTTATAATGCTTTATTTATGTTTTATCTATTTTGATCTTGGTTTAATCTTTTTTTTAAATACAGTAATATAATCATTTATTATATACATTCACTAAATTTATTTTATTGAAAATACCATAACTCAATTTTTATAAAATTGTTTCAATACTTGTTAATTACATTCTAATTTATTTTAAAACTGCATTAAAAAAAATTATTTGTAAAAATTATTTTTTAATTAAGACTTTCAATTTAAATCAAAATACCGTGTAAAAAATAATTTTAATCGTAATTAATTTTTGTTCGTTTATCGTAATGTTTCAAAATTATGTTTAAAATCAAAAATTAACTATTTCTTAAATGATCTAGGAGCTTGTTAAAAAATTGAAGTAATTATATGAATTCTTAACTTTGTAAATTTTTACATTAAAATATTTTTGTTCATTATATAAAGTAACTCTATGTCTGCGAAGTAACTGCAAATATAGTAAATTTACTCGATGACTAAATTAAAAGTTCCAATGAATACTGGCTAATAAAAATATATAAATATCTTTAACAAAGAAACACTTAAACGTTATATTATTTTAGGTATATATTTCTATTAGTATTTTTATCGAAAATTTTACGAACGGCAATATTAGTTAATAATATTGCCGTTATTATAATATCGGGTATAATAATAATTATTTAATATACCCGATAAAAATCTATATTACCCACTAAATTATCATTATAAAAAAGTGTTTCAATTTAAATTTTATTCATACATAAATTTTTTTATAATTTTATAATAATGTTATTAACTATACATCGAAGTGTAATACTTGAAATTAAAAGAAATATTTACACTTTCATACATATGTATATATATATATATATATATATATACACATCATTTATAATTTATAATGTATAATGACTTATACATCAGGACATCGATTTAAATTATTTATATATCGATATATTACGTGTAAATCCATAATTCATATCTTAATAGAACTCTGAAAATTGAATATATGTATTAACATAGATTTAAAAATTTTTTTTCAAAAGCAGAAAATTCTATGAATTAAGTTAAACGTTTTATTTACAAAAAAATTCTCGAAACGCGATATTTTGTAAGACTGTATATAACCGTAATAAACAAGATTCGACTCCAGACAACTATCGAAGTTGTATAAAGATTATTTATACTAGAGAAATCAATAAATAGATGATAAATTATGCAGATTCGTAAATGAAAATCTCAAACATAGAAAACGGCTATAGCAGCGATTGGTTAAAGCAATATCGATGTTGAGTTTATAGTACTTATAGATGTAAAACGTTGTAATATCTCGAGCTGTGGGGGAAAATTGAATTCTCGCGAGATTCGGTGCAAGTAAAAAAAGAGAAAATAAGAAATGGCCTATCAATATAAAGAGGGAATCATTGTTTTTGGTGCGATGTATAGAATGACGTGATATAGTGAGTGAGAGCGAGAGAGAGGGAGTGAGAGAAAGAGAGAGAGAGAGAGTTTGGAGCTTGACGTCTATTTTCGTAAAACAGCCGCACGCGCGTGAGCGAGAGGAAGGGAAGCGAGTCTGGTTCTCTCTGGCTCTCTCTGGCTCGCACGCGGGAGTGCGGGCGCGCTTTTCGGATTTTCCCCCGACTGGCAGAATCCGGCGAGCACCCGGTGAGTGCCAGCATCCGAGATAGAGAAAGATAACCGACGAGTTCGAAACTTACGCGGCCTTGCGGGGCGCGTTCGCCAGTGCCGCGGAGTCAGTCAGTTCGGGCCGGTCCCTGCTGTGCGCGTGGTAAAACGCGAGAAGCTCTCTCTCTCGGTGTCTCCTCCGGGTGCGGGTAGCACGACATTTCGACAGTGCCAAAGCAAAAGTGCGGTTTCTTGGTATTTTGAATTTCCCGCTTTTCCGGTACGCATTTGGTGACCTTCGCGAGTTACACGAGTCGCGTCGTGGTTGCGCGACCGTGCAAGTCCCTTGTCTGTCCATACATTTATATTTACACAAGCATACATATAGACGTAAACCCGCGCGAATATTCGATTGCCTGTTTATTTTTTGCGTAATTGCGATTTGAAGGTTATGGATGTGATGGATGCGGTGGTTCCGGAGAAGATCGGTGACGACGAGCCGCACGAGGATGCCATTGACGATGTCGGCGATGATTCGCCGACGGTAGAGGTGGACGTTGGTAAGGACTCGCCCGTCTTCGAGGATGGCGAAGGCGACGAAGATTCCCCGACTATGGAGATCATATACGACGAGCCGACCGTCGAGGTGACCTACGATGATCCCATCATCGAAGAGACCGACGATGATATCACAATGACAACCACGAGACGAAAGACCATCCGAACCAAATATACGATCCAAGAGGTGATTTTTCTGTTTTTCGTAAAATTTCTGTTATTATACAACCATTGTACGTAAGAGATATTTATTTATGGAAAAATTAGTGCACCGCGTAATCTAATCTTTTATCGATAATTTTTTATAAAATCTATTATAGCCTATTGTTCTCATTGTTTTTCCCCATTAAATTTATTATTCAGATTTATTTGACTTTTTATTTCACACTTTTCTTTCTGATATTTTTTATAAATAACAATAATTAAAAAATGATTAATATTATTATTATTAACGAAAATTGTTAGTTTTTTATCATTATTTCATTTATTTTTATCATTTTTTTAAAGATAGATATAATCCCAATTTCCGTTGTTTCGATAAACAGAAAAAAAACTAAAAATAGTGCGCCACAAGTATTTTTATGTACTTTAAAATGAAAGCTTTCAGATGATAGTTTAAAAGGGAGTTGGTAGGTTCGAAACTTCTGTACGCTAGTCGTGCATGGAGATTATTCATGTGAAAAACTAGATAAAGTAAACGTATAAAATCATTGTATTTTCTGAAAATGAAATTTAATGATATAATTCATTTCAATACTTTAAAATCATACGTAAAAATTTATTCAAACTTTGATAATGCGGTGAACGCTTAATTAGTGATATTACTATGTATTCAAATGAATTATCTTAATTTTTCAAGTTAAATTTTACGAATTATTAAAATTTGATGACATTATTTTGTAATATATACAATGATATATCTTTGTAATCTAATCACGTTTTTCATCAGATTATAATGCTAATTAAATAAATCTTTTATTCTTTATCAATTTGAGTTTTTAATATTATAAAATTTTATACAAAATATCTAAGTACAAAACATTTTCAAATTCTTCTTTTAAAGTCTACATAATTTAAGTTATTTAAATAATTTTATAAATATATATAAAATAATAAATTTTACAGATTTTTAAAATTCGTTTAGAGTTTTTTTTCGATAAAACAAAGAGCTGAAAACTTTCATTATTTGTAATTAAATCTTTATAAATGCATACAATTATAGAATTATTCAGAATAAAAAATTTAATGATAGAATTTGCCAGTTTTTTTTTACATTTTTAAAAAAAAAACATTAAATTTGTATCATATTCACATTAGCCTATTTTTTAAGTAATTTATCAAACGATTTTGTAAATTTTAATATATTGATTCAAATTACTTTGTGAAGAGACTATTTAGAAAATTTAATTCTTAATACAAATTTTAATAATATTAGTAATGTAACCTTTGATACATACTATTTTAATCCATATTTTTATTTTTAAAAAATATACCAAAGTCTGACATAGTAACTGTAGCCAAGCTTTTACTTCATTTTCGCTAGACATTTGCCAGACTAAACTTTTTACGGGTCCATTTCACGATTAGGTTTCTCTATAAAGTTATGTAAATACTCTTTGTTTCATTCCAGAAAGTAATTATATTATTTAAAGAATTGATTTAAATTACTTAAAAACGTAGCCGTTGCATTTATTTTAACTGTTATATATATATTTTTTACTTTTAAACAAAAATTATAGTTATAACTTATATAAAAAGTGTAATTATATATTATATTATTGAAGTAAGCATAACCTTAAGTAAATCAAATTCATAAAAGAAGGTTTATTTATCATATAAATTTATCGTTGTATTTTTAAATTTTGACTTTACAAATAAAATTGATTCGGTGTATTTATAAAATAATCATTCTTAAAATAGTGTTTAAGGTAACCGAGTTGAGATATTATCAGTAACATTGAAAATATTAGTAGATTAAAATTATAAATAAATTTTTAGTGTGAACTGCAATTTATTTGTTTTTGGTTCAGGGTAAAACATTCATAAAAGAAATAAATCAATTTTCAATCTATTAATTTAACGGTATTTTTCTAGAAAAGTAATTAAATTGTGTTATTTAGATATATATATTTGTTATTAATTAATATAATAATTATTTTGAAGTTTGAAAAATGTGTCCTTTGTTAAGTTTATTTATTATTAATATTGCTATTAATATTAATAACGAATTTTTTATTAATGTGAACTTAATATTTATTTATTTATTAAAATGTTAAGAAGATAAAATCAATATTTGACACATTAACTTTAAAATATATTTATTTTTAACTAATTATTTGAAAAATATTTGATTAATGTCAAAAAATTATCAAATAGTATACCGTATTTTAGATTTAACAGTTACTGGAAATAAATTTCTGCTTAGAGCGACAATAACAAGTGTGACTTTAGCTAGGCTTTGAGTATTCTCGAGAAATGTTAAGAACACGTGTGCGCCACGTTTTCACAAGGTTCTTAAACCGTGGTCCCTAATTATTCATTAAATAGTCTAAAAAAGGTATTTTGCTTTCGGTAGGTAATCTGAATCAAAATAATATTTAATATTATTTATTTTTAAATAAGCGTTAAATTAAATGAGTTTAATTTTTTAAGCTTGGTATAACTATAATTTTTTCCATATTTTAAACGAAGTTTCATTTAAAATAGTCATATAGAAGATTTTAATTTATTAAAAAATATGTTTTAAAAATTGCAGCATAGTTTTTTAAAATATTATCGATCATAATTTTGTCTATGTAAGTTTTTTCGTTCATGCTTAAGTCATCAAGAAGTTTACGAGTGTGCTAATCTTTAAATCTAGCTTGATGCAAATACGTATGTTAGAGCGTACCAAGCTTTTATTTTTAAGTTTTTTGAATCTAACTTATATTAGTTTTTCATGTCAATCGTTATATGAGCCACGTGTCTGATAATAATTTCATGTTTTATTAAACTGATTTTCACGGAACGGTTTTATTGGAAAATTTTTTCAATTTCAAACAATTTTCATCTATAACTAAATTAATATTCGATTTAAAATAGAGTTTTTAATATATTTTTTTAAGTTTATAATATTTGATTTTTATATTTTTTATATATTTGATTCTTTATATTTAATTTAAAAAGATATATAAGTTGAAAATGTACAAAAAACAATTAATTAAATCTTTCAATATTATTAATTATTATTATTCAATATTATTAAAAAAATTCAATGAATTTTTAAATCGAATTATGTATACTTTTTTATTGATTTTACTGAATAATTTATATAAGTTTGACTTAATTTTATTTTGAAAAAGTGAATGTTAAAAGGTTTATCTTTAGTTTTTATTTTTTTATTGTACACGAATGTTTGTCAATGTTTTTTCTTTTTTCTTAAAATCTTTTGCACTCAACTGTCGTCATACATACGCACACACATAAACACAAATACGCTTGAGCACATATACATGCAGAGAAAGACGCAAAATTTGTTCTTAATTTGCGAATCTTGTTGCTATAAATGCTGAACGTAACGGAAATAGAACGATGACAAGTGTTTTGAAAGAAAGAAGACTGCTACAAAGAAAATAGACTGAAGAGAAAAATCGAAAACTTTTTTAAGCAAAACTTTGAAAATTTTTAGTTCAATTTTTGGATACTAAATATTTAAATAAAATCATATTGACATTCAACCGTATTCAAATTTTATCAGCATTAATAAAGAACTTTGTTTATGCGTGTAACTTATATAGTGGTTCTTTTGTATACATTCGAAAATTTTAATTAATTTTCTTATTAATAAATTCTTTAATATATTATGTACATGTATTCTATTATATTAAACATTATTATTAAAATAATTATTATAATAATAATTAATTGACTCTGCATAAACGATGATAGCATGAATGAACTATATTTTCTATACAAAACTTATCTAACTGGTTTATATGCAATGCTGATTTAGTTAAAACTAATTTTCGACATAGGTTTGAATTGATTTAAAGGCAAAGGTGAAACAAATAAAAATAATGGCTATTTATTATAGACAATATATAATATGATGTTTTCAGTTTTATCGTTATAAATAAGAAATTATTATTGAATTTTAAAATTAGTTTTTAAAATAAAATTGTGTGTTTAATAAAGATGAAAACAACGCATATATATTTTACTATACTTATGATACATCTTATTCTTTATTGATGCCAGATGAAGTTAATTGTTATAATTATAATAGAGCATAGAAATATTCGTTTAATTTAAATTTTAATTTAAAATGGTTGGTGTCAGTTTATTTTTTGATAAAACAACGTGATAAATGATGTTTCAATTATTGATGACCGACTAATTGAAGTTAAATGGTTGAATTAAAAATTTTTTAATTTATATATGGATATTTTATACATGTTTATTAGTTTATAAAAAATATAAATCTTAATTGAAAATCTCAGTTAAATGAAATAGAAACTTACCGATACAACATTCATAAAAATCGCATGACATTATTTAATAAATTTAAAAAGTTAACTTAAATAAATATGTTAGAAGAATTTTTCTAATGAATACTTTTTGTATAATGAAAAAAAATTTTGAAATTCATATTTAATTGAGTTCTACGATTATGTTGCAGATAGAGTCTATAATTGGATAAATCTTGTAATAAAACAGCTTGTACATATGAATATTTTAACTAAACACATAGATAATTTTTGTTAATTTTTAATTCAAAGTCAGTCACATTTTTCCTAAACGGAACACATGAATTTGTAAGTTTTCGAACTTTTAAATTTGAAATATTTTGAGATATCGTGCGTCAGATATGCAAAATCTATTCAAAGAATTAACGAAAGTTATAAAAGTATTTTTTGCAGATTTTTTGCTCGTAACTTATTCAAAATATCATGCACTTTGACAGCTGTGAATGAAGGGAAAAAGAGAAAGAGAGAAAGAGAGAAAGAGAGAAAGAGAGAAAAATAATTTTACCGAGATTTTGTTTTTACGAAATATATGATATATGATAAAGTTAACATAAAACATCAAATAATATTGCATAATAATAGACAATGAACAAAATAAATCGGTTGCTTGATTATCATTATCGCATAATGAGAGAAGACAGACTTGCTGGGAATTTACGCCGTTGTCATCGACGATTTTAGAATTAGCGGTCGGTTGAAGCTCTTGACACGTGCAATTTTCTTAACGCTGAGTACGCGTTGAATTATTCGACTATATCATACTCCTAGAAAAGGATCTATTTGTAGTTAAAGTTATACTAAAAGCTAATTATTTATTCTTGGCTTGAGAAAGATATGTACACTTATCCATAATATTTTATATTTTCTTTCATCTGTCATATTTTATATGTGTATATATATTTAATTACTCATTGCTTATAAATCGTGTAACCATTTTTTGTTTAACAAAAATGTAGGATCTAATTTTGCTAGCTTTGCAATAATCGAATTAACAAGTTACAACCGACGAGTCACCGTTTTTGATATTGCCCAATTACTGATCCACATCATATTGACAGATTCAGTCCAATTAGGGCTATGCGAATAATTCTTCGAGCAACAATATTTACTTTAAAGTAGGTGTTCTTCGAAAAAAAAATGTAAACTACTCGAATCTTTTTGCTACGTAAGCGGTACAATGTCTATTAGCTATAACATACGGAAATGCAAAGTTGAAAAGTACTCACCTCCAGTATTTGATTTTTTGCCAAATTGTATTTGTTTTGTGATCTGTTAAATATTTTTAATTGTGATTTTGGTTTGCTAAATAAATTGACAAAGTATTGAATATAAAGTTAAGTTAGAAAAAAATATGTTGCTTTTCATAATAATTAAAAAAAAAATTTTTTTTAATGCTTTATTTGTTTCACAGTTATACCATACATTACTATATTAATTTATTATTTTAAAAATACGCTCTTCTATTTTATTTGTAGTATTTAAATTTATATTTACAAAAAAGACTTATGGAACAAGTTATTATCAATTACTATGTTTTAACATACTTTTATACATTCTAACGTAGTTCATTATTACGTTGTTATTATATTAAATACTACAATAATAATAATAATAATAATAATAATAATAATAATAATAATAATAATAATAATTACCGTAATTACAATAATCGATTGTACATATCTACCGTAGTAATATCCTTATTACCGTACGGTAGAAACCACGAAGTCACGCTCTTTTTGTCTTTTCACACGTGAGCTCAATATTTGACGATATGCCAGCTCTATTCCTTCAGTTATTAGCTACTCAAATATATTTCTATGGTATCATTTTAACATTCTTATATCGTTATTAAGTTTTTTCTTAGAAAATTTATGAATGTATTATAAATTACAAGAATATTATATACAACTTTAATATAATAAATCAATAGTTTTAATTTTTATATTCCATTATATTAACTATTTATAAAGACTAAATATTACAAAAAATTTAATTTAACGTATTTTAAATATTGAACCATAATATTAATTTTTATTTTTTGATTTTAACCATGAATATTTAAAAATTTTATTTCATTTATCTGATTGTTATAATAATTGAGTGAATATCATTTTAAATTTCAAAGACAGCCTAATTCTTTGCTAGAATTGATACATTTATATATTCTTCCAATAGTATTATATAAAAAGATAATTTTTGTAGCTTAAAATATAACATCGTTGTTATAAAAGCTAACAACAAAGATCTATAAAAGATGTATAAAAGATGTATAAAAATAATCTCGCGTACTGATTCAAAAATTTGAAGATGAATATCGCTAATTAAAAATTTATGAAGATGGTAATTGTAGAAATTATTGAAGATATTGATGATATTATCATAAATGATAAAAAGTTCAAAAAAGTTTTTAGATCAATTTATGTTTTTTTAATTCAGTTGTAATACAAAATGATTTTGTTGAAATAATAATATAAATAATATAATATAATAAAATATACACTAATATGTTTTATAATGTATTGATAACTTTATATTAATTATTGATATTATTTTATAAAATATGCAATCGTTAATTGTAATCGATATATTTTTTAACAACTGTTATATTCTATTTTACATAATTTATGATTTTAATAATGTTTATACAGAAAAAATTTTATAAAAATTCAGAAAATGTAAGGTCAGAAAATTAATTGAAGCCTTTTATTAATTTACATTAATCAATAAATTAGAAAAAATCTTTTATATATTTTCTGTAACATATTAATTGTAAAATTATAAATGTATTTTATTACAATTTCTTATTATTAAGGAATAAATAGTCGATAAATAAGCATGAATACGAATATTTTGTATTTACATTTAAATAATTTTCAATTTCGTAATCGTTATAGTAATGAATATATGTCCATTATTTTTGATTTTATAAGCATCTTACATAAATATTGAAATATATTTTATGGACGAGGACACTATATATTATATCTATAATTATATGTACAATATAATTACAAGTTAATATAACAATTATTAAGTTTCTAATTTTTTATAAGTATTTGAAACATATTAAAATTATATTTAATACTAACATATCGCTTATTAATCTTATATATAAGATATCTTTGATTTTGTATTAATATTTTGTAATCTTAATAAATTATTTATAATGGTATTTTTTTAATTTTTATCATTAATATTTGATTCATCAATGTAATTATAAATAAAAACCTTTATTCCCAGTAAGGAATTTATTTTTTTCTGTACTCATATATTTTAATAAGTGCAATCAAAGTTCATTTTTGTTCCATTTTTTAAATAATTTATATATTTTTTACGAGTTTTTCATAATTTATTTCCAAGTAAACGGAATTAATTTAAGAATACATTAAAAGTTATATATGTATGTTTATTTTTATTTTTCTAATATGTACAATAATAACTTTTAATTGCAACTTGATTGACTACTCTGTTAAGGCGTCTGGTAGTTAAGGCAGAAAAATTGACCGTCTTAAGAATAATCTCGCTTATTCCGATGGAAATTTAATGGTTAACCAATCGAATTGATTTATTTCTTGAAGTGTTCGTACATCATGATCGCTCGGTATAAAATTGAAGTTTGAAACGTCAGCATAGGCTAGCCAGAAAAGAATATCTCTCACGTCAAAAATACATCTTGCGGGCGTTCGAGCGCGGCGATGAATTTATGGGGATGAGCGATCGAGCGGTGGATCACGTGCCCGCAAGAGTGAGCGAGAGAGCGAGAGAGAGAGATGGCAACTTTTAAAATAGCATTGAGGTCGGACTCTACGATTTTGCACCCGCCAGCCTTAAGCAACAGCTCTGGACAGCATCGAGAGGCCAGGCAAACTGTCGTCGACTGCTTGTCAAATTCGCGTGAACGCCGATCATCCCCGGATATATTCATCGATTTGCCGCGCTCGCTTTCGGTCCTCAAAATGTACAGGCTATTTTTTTAGAGGCAATGGAGTGCGTTTGCACTGCAGTCCATGATCTGTTAATTAGTTGTACTGTCAACGAGAGTCTTGCGATGGTGTTTGTTTATGTGAACAGTGATCATTATTTACCTCGCATTTTGGTCATTTAAATGCAATATTTCTACTCTCCTCCGATAGCTTTAAGGGTTTTAGCGGTCGGTATCAATAATTTATTAAATGATAAATTCTTGTTGTTTAAAATAACATTTAAAGCTATAAAATAATTTCTATTCTTAATAAGTTTTATCTTACGATTCGATAAATTTAATTACTCGTAGCATACATTCTAATCTACATTAAATTCTACTTAACAGTCATTTTAGAAATATTACGCGTATTTAGCCGTATCCTTTAAAAATATCTTCTGTAATAAGACTAATTCTTTTCTGTATTTTGTGAATTCTTTAAATAGTGATTTATTACAAATTTTGTAAATACATTTAATTTTGTTCTTTATAATACTTTATATTAATTTGTAAGAGTAAGAATAATGAAATTTTTATACGTTTTCATTGTAATATAAATGAAATTATAGATCTCGAAAATAAAAATGCATTTATCCATTTTTTTAACTTTTATTTATTTTTTATAAGAGAAAAGTAAAAGTCAGATGATTCATACTTTATTAATTATAAAATTATTAAATTTAATTCACTAAATTTTTTATCACGTTGATAGATTAATTTGTTTCATAAAAATGACATTAAACATTATTACAAATGTTGTTATCGTTAAATAGTGCAACACTATAATTAAACATTTAAAATTGAAGATTATTATTACTAGGTTTGTTGCTACAATTATTTTGATCTATCTATGTTGTACATGGATGATTTTTTCCTTTGAGTCATCAGAAGTGGATCTGCTACTCCGTTAGTTTATCGCGATATAATAGCTACTTTTAATTACTCGTAACGATTTTATATCGGAGTACTTTTTCAAAACATGTTTTTAATTTACTTTATAATCATAAACAAACTTTGAGATGGAAATACAGATTAATTTTAGTCATTTGATGATTTTAATGTAATAAAAGAGATAGTCATCGTTACATACAATAGTTTGAAAATTACAATGTACATTATTATTGCGTTATTACAAATTTTAATATTTTTTCAAAATTAATATAATGCTAATGCAGAACGTAAATTATGCTGATGATATTGTATTTTTTAAAATATTAAAGACTACGTTTATACAAAAAAAGATGCAAATAGAATAAATTTAAAGACTATAAAAAACATTTATCAGTAGTTTTATAGTTATGAATTTTATCGTAAAATATGGAGTGTTGTTTTAATTATTGATAAAATCAAATTAATTTTTAACAATTATCGAAGATTAATTTGTATAATTTCAAAAGATATTTTAATTAATTAAATTTTTATGAAAATACTATCTTAATTTTCCAAACATTATTTTAATACAGTATTATATATATATATATATATATATATATAAGTAATTAAATAAAATACTATCGTGAAAGGCATTTATCCAAAATACTGTAATACTATTTTCAAATAAATAAAATATTTTTACTGATATTAGTAAATATTTTTGTACTGTAATAAAGAGATATGTAAATATAAGTGTAATAATAGATTTTTAATAATGTGCTGTATAATTTTTTTTATTGTTATTCTAAACGTATACTATTGATACTAATCTACTTGATACTAATCTACGATCGAACTTTATAGTATTATATTTTAACTTATCAATAATTATATATTCTGATCATAAAATAATTGTGAAGTGTCAATATTGGTAATTCTCATAACAATAACAACTGGACAATAGATTTATAGGTCGTTGACGAATTTTACTGAACGCCTGTGGTTTAAATAAGGAAGTGTGAAATTGGTGACGACGTGAATCTTCGCACTTGCACTACATTAATTTTCAATGGTTCGACCGTTGCTTTATTAACACTTTATTTTAAACATCAGTTCGAAATCACTGATTTATTGAATTTACTTAAATAAGGAACTAATATTTAAATTAAATATTTTTTTCTTAATAAAAAAATATGTATTATACTTTTTTACTAGTAAAAATATTAAATTATATTAACACTATAATGTTAATATTACGCAAATGACTTACATATTCTGCACTAATGATTAATTATTTTTTACAGATTAATATTTAATTGTAGTTAATTACTAAGTATTACAAATTATTTAATTTTTTTTTATTAAGAATTCATATTATTTATAAATAATTATTGGGTACAGTTTTTTAATGTCAAATAAACTGCTTGTAAGAAACGATTAAGAATTAGACAAAGTATTGAAAGAACATTTTATCATAATTCTCAGTAATTCTTAAATTTTTTATTCATTTGACATGTACAATATATTATAATCTTGGACATTGGACTCCAAACGATTGCCAGTGAAAATGAAAAATGTTTAAACGAAACTAAATAGAAGTATTTTCAAAGTGATATATATATATATATATATATATGTATGAAATTCGCTTTATTATTATTATTTTACAAAATAATATCATGAATGCAAATTGTAATATAAGATTAAGTAAGATTTTCTAAAATAAAGTTTAAAAAATATATATATTTAAAAGAAACATTAACAATGTTTTAAAGGATTTTAATGATTTTTAACTAGTTTTGATCTGAAGTAGGAGTTAAGTTTAATTTTGTAATTTAAAACTTCAAAATTTTTATATGACTTTTTAATATAATCCAGTAATAAAAATTTCTATAAATAGTTAAGTGTTTTATTCAAAATATAAGCCTAATATTTTTTCTAAAAATAAATTTACATTTCGACAAACTTTAATATTTTATTTTTATATTTCATATTTAAAAAGAAGAGATTTTTATTTTCTTTTACTTATTAAAAATCGTCAAAAAGTAAATTATGAATAAAAATTATTTTTAATCGAATGTTGCTGAAATAATATTACGTAGTTCTAATAAATTATAATTCACAAAAATATATTTATTTACTTTATAAATATCTTTATACTTATGTTAGTTAGATTAGTTGATTAGTTAGTACATTAATAGTATGGCTTTATAATTGTACGAATGTTTGAACGCTATAGAGTCAAGCGAAAAAATAAATGAAATTATTAGAAACAAGACTACTTAAGGCATTTTTTAACCAATTTTAAATAATTTACAAAAGTGTATGTCAGATTATACTTATCATAAGATATAGTTAGATGAAAGATGAAATTAATACATATTTTAATTTTTTTTTACTTTACATATTTTTAACTGAAAAAAGAGAAGTTTAAATGAGTTTTAAGTGAAAAGGAGAAATGACTTATAAAAGGAATAAAATAGTATAATAGTTAGTAATGTATAGTCTCTTTTACTTTATTTTAAAAATTAAAACTTAGATAGGAAGAAGAAGATATGGATAATAAAGAAGAAAGTTAAAATAAAAATGGAAACAGATTTTTTCTTTCATCGTTTACTATGGCATATATCACATTTTTTATTTTGAATTTAGATAAATGTTTCTTTATTTTATATAAAAATGTTAATATAATTGAAGAGATAAATATATAAAATAAAAAAAATTGTTTAAAATCTACGCAACTTCAAATAGATTTATAATTAATTAAAACAAATATTTTTTAAAAATTTTAGGAATTCTATTACTGATATTTTAAATAAAATTTTGTTTATAATTATTTAATTAAAATAATAATTTAACAAACCTTTTTATTATTGCAATGTACTTATTATTTATGTTTTCAGTTTCTTTTTAAAATAATCGCTAATCTGAGATATAATAAAATATTTAGTGTTATAAATTAAATATATTTTATATAATTTTTTTTGGTAAAAAGTTCATTTTTTATCTATACATTAATAATTATAAAATGATCTTAGGCCTTTTTAAACGGGTTTTATTTAAGATATACATTTTTAATTTTTTAATCAATCGTTATTTCATATATTTATCTAATAAAGAATAGTTTTCTTATTAATTATAATATTATATTAAATAAAAATAAAAAAAATTGAAAAGATGTTTTATCTTAACATATTGCAATCGTAAGTGCTATATTATTTATATCTACTATTTAAAATAGCGAATATCAAAATAGTGTAAATATGCTGTAACATAAAACATTACGAAAATACTTAATAATTGCTCGAAAAAATATATAGCAAATTCGAAGTATAGTATAATTCAATACAAGATAATTTGTCAAATCTTTTCATAATTTTACAGATGAGTTTCCTAGTTTTGAGAAAATAAGTAATTAATCTTTTAAATTAAGTGATAGTTTTTGTTATAATAATCTAATTTTCAATAATTTTTGTATAAATTATAGCAGATTTTTAGTAATATATAACTAGTTCTTTCATATTTTAGTACATTAACTATATTTATGATTAAAAATCATTAATATATAATTTACTTTTAATATCTGAGTATCTTATATCAAAATCTTACTGATATCTACTTAATTTCTATTAATAATAATAAAACTAGTTACTATAAGAATATACTTATATTCAATTTTTTGAATTTATCAATAAAAATTTTTAAATATGTAAAATAAATTGATTACTTGTACCATATATTTTGATGATTAGATCATTTATATAAGATTTAAAAAATATTCTATTATTTAAAATACTTATGATTCAATAATTTTCAATATATGTAATTAATTTAAGTAACAAGTGAATTAATGTCAGAAAAAATTTTTTTTTTTCAATTACATTTATTTCATAGTTTTCTTACACGTTTTCTTATAGTTTATATATAATAATTTTTATGAATTAATCATAATATATATTTATATGTATATGAAAAATTAATATAATATATAATTATAATTAAAAATATGTTGATATTTCTTTAGAAAATCTTACATATATTTATTGGTAATAAAGAAATACAATAAAAGAATTTTTTTGCTAAGAAAAATTAAAAAAAAAAAATATTTTTAAATCTGTAAAAATGGTATTAATTAATAAAATTTTTAAATTTGCTTTATAATAGATAAAAAATCTAAATCACATGAAAAAATGATTAAGGTATTATTTAGAGTTTAAAAAATTTGGTTAACATCTTAATGTGATTTGGAATAATTTTTAAGTCCTTAAATTAATTATTTATTAGTAACCTAATTTTTAAAGAGTTAGCAAATATTTATTTTTTTGTAATTTTACTATATATGCGCTACGAAGTTCATACTACAAAACATTTATGTATATCTTTTTTAAACTTAAAGAAGACATTTATTTTAATTTTGCTCGTTTTTATACTCATCGTAGAAGAGTGTCTGTTATTTATAGAATAGAACAAAGTATTGACGACCTTCTAAGTTTGAATACTTATATCTGTAACTATAATCTCTACAATAACGTTAATTGATCTAAAAATTTAAATTATTGTCGATCGATATTTATAAATATTTTGCATTCAAGTAAATTCTATTCTTATATTTAAATATGAGAATATATGATTTTTATTACTTGATTGTTAAAGATAATGCTAGTCTGTCTTGGAATAATGCCAATTATCGGAAATATTTTTTTTAATGCACAAGAAATCTAGAAACAAATAAAGGTATTGAAATATTTATTTTCATTTTTATACTCCAATATAGCTGAATGATTTTACGAATAAATAAAAAATATATTGATAAGATACTTTGACTAGAATCTTAGAGTGAAGGTGATGTAATTTCATATTTTGAATAGTATTGATATGTCAATATTTTGACTGATGTTATCTCGACTATGAATGAATTATTAAAATATCTCAGAATTCTTTATTGTAATAGGTAAATTTTAAAAATTATTATCAATATAGGGTCTTAGTTATCATAACATTGTAAGTTACTTAACTTAAATAATCTCAAGTTGTTACGATGTCATAAAAATACGAGTTTGTATTTTTCTAATCGTATATTTTTACCCAAATAAACAAGATAAAGTTCAGAGTACAAATAAAAAATGAAAATACGTATACCGATTTCTAAAAATTAAATTTTAATTTCCAAATTGTGATTTAAAATCACAATTTTATCTTAATTCTACATATAATTAACAAAATCATTTTTGTTAATTTTTTTAATGATTTAAAATGATTCGTGCATTAAAATGTTATTTTATTATAAAACTATATAATTATTGAAAATTAAAAAGAATTAAAAATTTAAACTATTTTAATCATGTAATATGTATTATCCATACTTAGTTTTAATGTAAATAGCCGTTAACTCATAATTAATGGTTTAAAAATGAATTGGTTTTTATCAGATTATATTTTAAGAAACTTTATGAAATAAAAACCAAAAATAGAATATCGTTGAATGTATTAAGTATCTGGAAAAGAAATCGACATGTCCGCTCGCTTAAGCCTAGCGAATCCTCAGCTTTACTCTTAGACTCGTACTTTATTGAAGTGCATCGCTCCGAATACAAACTTCCTTGCGCTGAATAGAAAGCCGCTTTAAATTCACAACTAAGACTTGTTTGAGGTAAAGAACTCAATATCCGGAAAAGTGCGAAGTTAAGATAGCGCCGCGCGTCGTTAATCAAAGCGTAAATAAGCAGTGGAAAGGCTGTTCGCGAACTGCCTCAGCATTGGCCTCAAATTTTCAAAGTCGCGCGAAGGCGCAGAGGTTATGCGACCGTGTGAGAAAACGAGTTAAACAGAGAAAGAGAGAGAGGATCGTCCGTTGTTAGGAGCACGGGTCAAAGTTGCGAAAGAGTCTTGGCTGCGACTGGCGACTGAGCTATTCCGACGTTATTGCGGGGACAAATCCACAATCCAAAAATATGAGCGAGGATTTTTTCCTCACACACGTGATATTATGCTCTATTCGAGGCTGTGTTAAATCAGAATTACGTGCGTGATAATTGTTGCGTGTCCGAGGATTATTTAGTTGGTCGTTGTACTTACAATATGTTGCTCAAAATTTTACGTTTTGAAGATCTTTTCCGGAAACATTACGTTAATACACAAACAAGTATTTTTTTATCATTATATAAGAACATATTTCATCAATCCGTTTACATAATTAAAAAATCTATTACAGGCTTTGTGTTTTTATTAGTATTATATAAAAGTATTTGTCTTAAGAATATTCGTAAAAAATACTATGTAACTAAGAATCTTATTTAAGTTTTAAATACTCGGTTATATTTGTTTTTATTTGTCGTTATATACTAATCAACGTTAATATGAAAATATTTTATATAAATAATAGTACTAGATCCCACATCCTTTACATATTTGTATGGATTTTAAATTTAATTTGAAAACTGATACTATTTAAAATAGTAACAATGAAAGGTTCGTGATTTATTCACTGCACTAACATTGAAAAATCTGCTTATTTCTCGGAAAATATTATTTATGATTTTTATTATATAATTTCCAAAAGTATTTAATTAGTTCCAAACAATTTTCATTGTTACGTCAAAGTTTGCTTCTTGTGCTATTTTCGTATTTTATCATTAATATTTAGCTTTTAATAATAAATAATAAATTTATTATTAAATAAATTAAATAAATTTAAAATTTAAAATTAAATAAATTTTTTTTTATTTAATATTGAATAAGGATAAATATTTAAATTCGAAAATACATACAACTATGGTATGTTTTATATAATGAAAGCCTCTATTCAGTTGTCTAAATATTATAAAGCAACAAAAATTAAAAGTTAAATCTCTGGTTGTTATATATGTATCACGGTTATAGAATAAGAATTCTTAAATGTTTCTTTTTAATTTTAACGTTAATTTAATAATGGTATTTTTATTTTTATTGAATTAAAATAACGAAGTGTAAATGATTAAATTTTAAAATTACATACCGACATAATACAAATTAATTAATTTAAATAAAGAATTAATTAAATTAAACCTATAAATATTTAAAAAATTTATAAACTCTGTGATAAAAATTAAAAAACATATATTCAATTATAATTACTAAACATTTAATTCTAATATCATAATCATAATTTAATATTTATACTTTAAATATAACTTTTATCTAAAGGACATGATTATATTTCTATCGATAGAAATGCAATTTATTAAATCTTTATTAACATATTCGAATATTTTTATTTCAAGCATGGTGATGAAAAAAAATTAAATACTTAAAAACCTGATTAGAAAGAAGTTTCAACGATTGTTACAAATTTTACAAAATTTTTGAATCTACCTTACTTTAAATGTTTATAATAATAACGTATGGAGTAAGTAAAATGTATTTTTAAGGATAAATAAAGAATAACTGATTGCAATGTCTTCCATTTTTATTATTAGGTATTTATTACTATATCTTTCTAAGATATTTGATTTTAATATTAATATATTTATGTACAAATATATCTATACATGTATCTTCTACTTATATATTTTGTAAGGCAATTTTTTTAAATGTTTTAAAATTATAGATATATACATGATTTTGTTAATACATAATATTTTAAATATTATGCATAAAATACAGGTAATGGTTATGATTGGTTAACAATTATTAATGGACTTGTTTGATTTTTTTGAATTTGTGTTTTCAGTATTTTTATTGTAAAGAAAAATTCATTACATTCCCATTGATAAAAAATATATAAATTTAAAGAACTATTAATAAGCCATTAATTTATTTTATCTTAAATATAAGATGTTTTGTATATTTTACATCGATTTTTATTTTATTGGCTAAAGTGCAAGAAAATATATTATCAACATCAATTCTAATTCAATATAGTAACTAGTTCAAGAAAGTGAAATAGATTTATTTAAGTTGATGCATTATTTAATAAAATTTATTTTCGTCAAAATATTTTATTTCATCCTTCAAAATCAAATAAATGCTTGTTGAAAATATTTAATATTTCTAATTTTCAAATATATATATATATATATATAATATATATATGTATTAAGTAATCAAATATAATTTTATTACGTATAAACCGAAGCAACATTTTGTCAAGTAATTTGAAGTAATTTTCTAATCAAAATTATTAATATGAATTTTTCCATTAATGCATTTTATATAAATTTAAAAATGTACATTTACATTTTTATTTATAGTTATGATAAAAGATAATGTTTATACATAACCTTTAAACTTTATATCATTATGGATGATATTTAAATTAATTTAGTTATTTAAATATTAAAATATTTGTCAGAAAACTTAAGGAATAATTCTTAATTTATAAGTACAATTTAATTATGAAAAACGTGTTCATTTAAATCGTTCATCAAATGCTTAATTTATTAATTCATTTGTCAGTATTAAATGGTAAATTAATAAATAAAATGATATTTAATTTAAGAAAAAATATAAGTATTATTTAACATGTCGTATTTTTAAATTTTTTCTTTTTTTCTACATTATACTCAGTAAAATTGAAACAATGGGGTGAAAGTGAAAGTTCAAAGAAAATCTTTAAAATATAATTTAATTTTCTCAAGAAGTTTGAATTATGTTTCAAGAACTGTTGACACATGTTACTTTTTCATGCCAACAAATAATTTACGATTTTGTATTAAAATCTCGACTACAAAGAGCCTATGTGGAGAGCATTTATCTGAAGATTAAATTTAAAAGAAAGTATTAAGGATACAGAAAAAACTTCACTAGATCATTATTCATATTTTGAAGTAATTTATTTGATATAAAATATTTTTTTAGATGTACATTCATTCAGTAAATGATCGATGAGACAATATTATAGTTTATTTTCGACATAATTTTAAAAATAATAACTTGCTTGTACGAGAAAAAAACAATTATTTATACTATTCTTTATGAAGAAATAATATATTTATACAATAACTTCAGATAAAATCATTCAATAATTATTATTACAATATAAGAGGGAAATTTGTTTTAAAATATTATAATTCTTATGTAAAATGTATAAAATTATTTAAGTCATCGACAAATACTAGTAATTATTATATAAGATTCAGAAGGATAGTCAAAAATTTAAAACTTAAGTGTTTTATGTTATGTAATATAAAATTAGGGTTATTTTAAATTTAAAAAACTATTTTTAATAGCACTTATAAATTTATATATTTTTATGAAATTTTATACAGGTATAAGTGATTCATTTATTCATGCATAAGAAATTTTAAAGGCTATAAGTTTGTTATTGTTAATATTTAATTGAATTAAAATAAAATATATGAAAATTATAAATACTATAATTTACTGTTCCATATAAATATAAAATATTATGGTAATTGAATACAACTATTAATATAAATATTTATTACTTTATTCGTTTTTTTAATTAAATAATATTTATATGAATATATAAAATTATATAAATTAATCTTATAAATTTTTATATTGTAATTAATTTAAATTTTTAAACTTTATCGTTTAAAATAATACATAATAATATTTTGTTTTTATAGCATTTTAAATATTATAAGTAACTTCGTAGCACATAGTTGAATTTTAAGGTAAACGTATAGATTTATAAGCAATATTTATTACCCAATTAAGCTTTTAGTAGCATATTGTATTATACACAATATAATTTATGGTAATTATATACATAATTTTATACATATTTAGTATGAATTAAATTTTAATTCTATTTTATAGAATAAATTCGTTTCGTACTAAAAAATTATAACACTAAGAATTCTATAAAAAAAAATTACTTCAGTACAAAGAGACATTTTTCAAAGTAATTTCATTGTCGAAAGAGGGAAACAAGTTTTTCTTTGTCTTTCTTTGCTTCTTGTTTTTTAAAGAATTTCTTTATATGCAAACGAATTTTCTTAAGAGTTACTAATCTTAAATGAATTACTGCATATGTATTTTTACTTATGGCAGATGTTACTTTTTATTTTTAAATTCTTTTCTGATATTGGATATTTTATAAAACATTATATTAATTATTAAAAACTAACTGGTTAAAATTATTTGAGCTTTCAATTGTAATAATCTCTAACAAAAATCATGAAAAAAGACAGCAATTTTTCTATACGTAATAAATTCTATTAGATTATGGAAAAGTAATTCAAGTACAAGAATTAGTTTAGTTAAGATTTAAGGAAAAGCTTATTAAATGATTTTAAATTGAAATTTGAAATTTGAAAATTTTAAATAGAAACTTACAATCATCTATAGTGAATATTGTTAAATAATTTATATATTTATGTAATAAATTAATCATTCTCCATTAGATTGCAACTAATTCATTTTGAATAGTTTAAAAGAGTATTTCCAGTTTCGGTATATAACAATCATTATTTACTTTTAAAAAGTATTTATTTACAAAATAAGAAAAAGGTTTTAATTGATTCTTACACTTACTATATTAATTGATATGTATATATTATTGATATATATATATATATATATATATAATGATAAATATAATATTATATACATCATGTTTACGACGTTACTTTGAAGAAATCTTTATTTTTATAAAAAAAATCTATAAATAAAATATTCAGTTCATTTAAGTTATCTATTTATAAAAAGTTTCAAAATATTTCTTCTTTTACATAAACAATATATACAATTATTTATAAACATATAAATACATTTAATTTTTTTATAATGTAATAGAAAATTAAGATTTATTGCACCTTGTAAAAAAGAATAAATTTCTTAGTATTCTTTATAATATAAATACATAAAAAGTATGTATACATTATTATTTCGTTGATCTCAAGTACTGAAACTTAATGTAATTAGCTAACGTTTAATCAAATTCTATTACATCACACTTATTTAATTAAAGATTTAGTTTCTTACTTGAAATTTATAACAGTATTTTATTATTCCTAGACTAAACATATTAACAATTTAATAAATAGTTATATTAACTTTGAAAGAAATTCTTTACTTTTACGATATTATACTTCATTCAAAATTACGTGAAAGTTGATTTTGACGTTTTAACTTAAAATATCTGACATTTGTTTAATAAAAATATATTTTTTTACTTGATATATATTAAAATTATTATTAACAATAATTTAAAATTAGTGTAAATTTAGCTTCTAATTACAAAAAATAATGAGCAATGTATTATATGCAAAATTAAATTATATCGGTAAATTTATGTGAAATCTCCATATATCTTAATAAATTATACAAAGAGTGTTTAGATTACAATAAACAATATTATTGTACAAAATGAAATAAATTACATTCTTTTACTTGATCAAAATAATATCAACGATAAGAACTATACTAATATGTCGGATAAAAATATCATGCAGTATCAGTTAATGAAATTGAAAGTTATTATGGTAATTTAATATATAAATAACAACAAGAAAGTAGACGTAAAAAATAGTATATGTTTCAAAATTTTAAACATTTATTAGATAATATTTTAATATGTTTTAAGTAAATTATTTGATTAATTTGTCATTTTATAGATATTATTTTATTATTACTCAGAATTAGCATTTATAACAAACTTTAATTTAGTAAAATAAAAGACTATATATTAAAATTTTTTGTATCTAATTCTTTTAATCCCTGGTTATTACATTGCAGTTATTATATTTAATTAATTTAAATGAATAATTTATGCTTTTATAATATTTGACAAGTAAATTAATTTAAACATATCTTTTTTATTTATTAATATAAAATTATATTTTGATTAAATATTAAGCTTTCAAAATTTTTTATTTATGATATTCTATACTCATTATATTTAAATATTTGTTGTATTTTAATTTAGGTAATTTTATTGTATTTTTAAGTATTTTTATATAAATGTATTTATACTTTTCTCATTTACTTTATTTTATCAATAAGTATTTTTGTAAGCCCTTAATTTACATTCTAAATAATAATAAAATAATATACTTTAATTTAATTTTTGTTATATTTTTGATACAATTATTTTTCACATTCGTACGTTACTTAAAAAATTTAATTTTTTAAATTGTGTAATGATAATCAAAATTTTAACTATTTGCAATGAAAGTAGATATTAATTTCATAATATATTATTTTGTCATTTTTGTTTTCATTTTATTAATTAAGCAGTATATGCTCAGATATTATATTTATTTTATTATAGATACTTATTTATAATTTAAAATTTTATATATATTTTCTTTTTATCAAACAATCTTTTAACGAAGAAAATAAAATATTTATGTAGAAATTTCATATATAAATCAAATATATATTTTCTTCTATTCATAATTTTTTTAATCATTAAAAAATCACTATTCTATGATACCAGACATGGAAGAAAAATTAATTTTTAATAATAATTATTTAAATAAATTATATTTAAAATATAATTTTAAAAGCAGTATTTTTGTGAAAATTTTTGCTTAATTTTTTATTTCAAAAAGAAGTACTTTTAGGTTAATATAATTTTCAAACGATTATATTTTCGATATGGTTAACAATTTGTAATGTACCTGTGTATTGTATAATACTCGCATAAATGCACTTGTATAATACTGGTGTATCCTTTATAATATACGCAAAAAATACAATGAAATAATCTTTGTCTAATTGAGTTTTGAAAGACATAAGCTTACATTGTTTATTGTTATTTGTCTGAAGAAAACGTCATGTCGTGTCTTCTAAATTTGACGTTCAGCTCATTTACAAATGCCAAAAATATTACCAGTGAGAAACAAGACGTTGAGACATGACGAGCTTGTTTAATTACTTTTATTATTTTCGTTCCAAATTCAAATCGTTGTAGTTAGTTTTGTCTAAAACCCTTTCTTTTTAGAAGTACTATGACTATTATTTGAATAAATACTGAAATGAAATATCGTTACTCAATAAATTTGTAGAGTTATTGCCTTTTCTATAAAATCTGAGGCGAGCTTTTAAGATCACTGGAATAATTATCGTAATTCTTACAAGATCCATCTTTCTCGTTTAATTTCATTTAAATTAATTCGATCGCTTTTATTAGATAATCAAAATAAAACAAATACTGTCCTACCTCAAAATATACCAGTGTAGAATTTTTAAGTCAATTCGCACATAGATAATAATTAGTGATTTAGCAGTAAAAAATAATTGATTAGTTTCATAACAAGTGCAGAGACGGGTAACGATGAAAAAAAACTTTGTACATGTTTTTATTACGTAACAGAGTTCGATAATTTGCTACTCTATCGTAGGTCTTAATATTTATTATGTAAATATTCAAAAAAGAAAATATCCTCGTGGAATTTCAGTAGTATAGTGCATCCAGTAAAAAGCTTTCGACATTTCTAATGCATGCAAGCGCGAGCCTCGTCCATTCGCATCAATCATTCAAGTAAGTATGAAGCGCGGTCGAAGCGTTAAGACAACTTATAGCAAAATACTATAGAGGTACTGGAGTAGTTGGCGTCGGTATCTTCCGTCATGTCAAAGCTTTTGCTGATGCTTAATACACAAGTGCCACCTTCGTTGATACCCCAGCACTTTCACTCCATTCCGCGACCCGTATAGCTCTCTATTTATAATATTTATATTTTGCGTTTGATCTTTTACTATCTCATGCGTATGTATATTGGTTGTTAAATGACTCGTAAATCGGAATATTTAGTGTTCAATGCCACAGTTTCGTATTTTTTATCCTCGAGATAATTTAGAAAGTGCAATTTATAGGATACTATTCTTTGTGGTATCTGAAATTAAGTTGTAAAATAAACCCATTATTCCTACAATTTTTTTTTCTTACATTATACAATTTACGACAACACTAAAATACTCAGAAGCTGTATGATATATATAATTGTATGAGAGCATTTTACACCCTACGTAAAAACGAGCAAACAAAATAGCTTTACTTACTGGAATCCATATTTGGCATTTTATTTCGCTACTATCGATCAAAATCATTACTAAATATACGTATGTTAGTATTTATGAGTTAGAGAAATAATTTTCAAATTGTAAAATTAAGTATGAATGCAAATGGATGTTAGATTAGATCGTTATCGAATCTCAAAATATATTTTTTGTTCAACCAATTAAATATTTTACGTAATTAAAATAATATAAAATTATAATTTACAACTTCGTTGAATAAAATTTTTCAAGTAATACCAAAATAAGATTGAATAATCAAGAAGGTATATAAGCAATTCTACATTATTCATAAATTTATCTTTCAAACTTTACTCAATCGTGCAAAGTATTTTCTATAAATTACTATGATTCGATATACGTATTTGCGATCGATAAACATTTTCGACAAGTTTTTTATATTCCGAGGTTCTATATTAAAAATATTACCCAAATAATTCAACATATTTTTTCCGATATAATTTTTCTCGATAATCATAGTTTATATATACAATCATGTGCTAGAATCGAAAATATTGAACACGAGTCCAACTTAATTGTAGTTTTGATATTTCTCGTGAATCATCGCTTCAAATGAAATCAACTATCGAATAGATTACACGGTTGAGTACAGCTAGTTATAAAATATCGTGATTCGTCCGTAATGTAATAAACAACTTGCGCGAAAGCGTTTTTTCGGTGACGCAGGTGTATTCCGAAAACAGAGGCGACGTCGACTCGATTCCGCCAACGTCTCAACCGTATAGTTTCATTCATAAAAAAGGCAACCTCGGGCTACCGGAGTCAACAAACATCGACAGCTGTCCGCGACTAATGCCCGTCTTGTATGGGCAGCCGAAAGCTCTCCTTCGACTCTCGCACAATCTGCCCGTGTCTGGCTGTAGCTTCGTACGCCGGCGCGCGAGATCCAAAAATACGGCGTACCGCTGTCGCCGCCGTTGCCGCCGTCGACGCCGCCGTCGTCGTCGTCAGGCCTTGCTCGAGCAAATCCTCGATGCCCGTTTACGAGTCTTTATATAAAAGCGAGAGCAAACGCTCCCGCGGGGAAGCCAAACTTTTTCTGCACGCGCGAAATCCGCGCGCATCCGCGCCGCTTGCGTCATCGCCTGGGCGCGGAAAGATACGCCTTCTGTTTCCGGTGATAGTTCGCGGACGTCATACTCACGAGGCTTTTTTCTACTTTCGCGTTTCTTTCTTTGGCTCGTATCGCCTATATTCATTGTCGGTGAACACTTACGAAAACGTGGTCCGCTACCTTTTTGTTCTGTCCGTACTTCGAAACTCCCGAACCGAGTACTTTTCTGTTTTCATTTTATTGCACAACCTTTAAATACGTTATATGGATCTTTAACGCAAGTATTTCTAAAATTGTGTTAATCTCTTTTCGAATTATTTTTTAAATGGTAATCCCGGTTTTAATAAAAAATCAATAAAATAATATTTATATTTATTATACTTTGATTATTTAGACTGTGTTGGTTATAAATTGTTATATAAAATTACTTGAAAACTTTAATAGAATTATAATGATGTAGCAATGTAAACAAAAAAAAAATATAGTTTCAAGTATGAATGAAAAAATAATTATATTTAAGGATAATTTTAGTATATTTTAAAAGTATTTATTGTTTTAATATGTTTTAATAAACTTTATCCACGATACTTGGAAAACTTGCTTCATAGAAGAAGAGTACGTAAAATTCCGATACATGATATTTTGAGCGGAAGGAAGGAAATAAGTCGTGAAAGCTGTAGAGCGAGAAATAACTAAAAAATTGAATTTTGAATAAAATAGTTTATAAGTTTATATTTTACGTTAATTTCAATTTTATTGCAAAATATTGAGATTTAGTTTAGTTTTTATACTATTCGAAGAGATGTGATTCTTCTCAAAATTATTTAAGCGTTAAATTATCCTCCGAAGGTTCGTACTGTTCTCGATAAGTTTAAGGATGAAACACGAAGTTCTTGCAGTGAAGATTAAATATCCTTGGCTGGCTAAGATTTATCGATGTATTTCCATCGAATTAATTACTATATTAATTTCCTTTTCGATTTATTAGAAAGAAGCTACATTTTTGGATGGAGAATCGTATTAATCTTTCGTCTCCATCGACGTAGACCAGACCAATTTTCACATCATCTTCTTACTACGTCATAGGACATAAACAGTTATAATATATTTGTGAAATTAACCTCATTTGCGAAAGTGAAAGATACTTTATTAAATTAATACTTGATACTATATTCTAGTGTATTTCAAGAAATCTAAATTCTTAAATACACGTAAATTCTATATCTAGATTTTTTTTTTAAATTCGAGCTTATATTTATTATTTCAAAATTCATAAATACATTTGATCATACATCAATAAACAAAAATATTTTTTATATATTATTGATTTTCATAATTTTATTACTTTTAATTTTATTATGATTACATAATTATAATTTATTAGAAAAAAATGTTTACAAAAATTTATAACAACATTATTGCGATGAAATTTACAATTATATCCAGTTATTATTATTCATCTAAAATCTTAATGTATGTACACCATTAATAGTCACTAGATGAACTTAATTAAGGTTATACTAATCTTAAAATAATATTTACATATAACTGTTTTAGGACTGTTTTCGATGACAAAATCATTGATCCAATTTCTAAAATGTCTAAAATACTTTCTTGAAATATTTAACATCATAATAATTTACAGTTAAATAATATCTTTTAATCAATTTTTATATTGTATTATATTTGGCTATTTAATTGCTAAAAGATAATAAAATCTTTATATTTGTGAAAGAAATTGCTCTAAGAATTACAAACATAATATTTATAGAATATTTATTGTATTATAAGTTAAATAGTATTTTCATTTCATTATACGAATACACGATGCAAAAATTTTTAATTATTATTAAATGTATAAATTAAGATCTAGATATTTCAATGCGTAGATAATTGAAAAAAAATTTGAAATATTACAGCTAAAAAAAATTTAAAAGAAATTTAACAAACTAAAATAATCAGTACATTAGTATCATTAAAATTAATATTTCATTAATAGTTGAAAAATAAATTTATCGATATTTTTCAATAGTTATAAGCAATGATCTTATAAATTTTCGAAAGAAAAGGTTACGAATTCGAAATTTAACGTAAAATCACTTTTATCATTATTTTTTAAACTAATTTATTATTTATATCGTACATGAAACTATTGTCCTTGAAACAAATAAATGGCTTTACCGAACGATCGACTCCACACAAAAATGTTGAAACGAGATAAAAGAGAAGTCTGTTAATTGCCATTTCATATTGGAGCAGTTTGAAAAAGCAGGACGCAAAGATCCAAGAAGCCGGTTAGTATACGGTAGGGATTCGTTAGAACGAGTGAAAATGAAATCGCGTGCCATCGGGTTTGGTCACGGGAGCATTGCGACGCCCGTAAGAGGTAGACTGATACAACTACGACCCTTGAGGCATCTTTAATCGGGAATGAGTCCACGAGTCCACGAGTATGCGGTTCGTCTCTGTGACGGACAAATGGCGCGGGATTGTCTTGAGCACGAGTGATGAATCGGTCCTTCCTTGCGTCCTCGCTTATACGGACGATTAGCTCGGCTTGCATCGCTAGAGGACCATTATATTTATAGTTTATATGTATTTCAACTACTCTCTCGATTTATTCGAGTGTGTATTTTATTCGAAACAGCGAGAAAATACTGTCGCTTTTAATTCCAAGTAAATTATTGCTCCTTACGAGTAACTTCATTGATATTCAAAAGAGTAGTTTTTGCATTTGAACTTTAAGATTCGAATAATGTTTATCATGCTTGTGGAAGATTCGTTTTTTTTATTCGATTTTTTACGAAGATTTTAAGTGACCGATGTTTGGCTTAAATGTAGGAATTAGTTTGTTGTCTAACATAATTTATCCAAATACCCCAACTTTTGTGAAAAAACTTGCATCTCATTGTTATCTCATCAAGCTTAACAGATATTGGATTTTATTGATTATTTTAATAAAAATTTATATTATCTAAAATATTAGATAAGAATTATTACAAATTAACTTCATATTCAAGCATTCAAAATTTTTTATTTTGATTTTGATAAAAGTTATTACAAATCTTATAATTGTGAATATAATCGATTTATTTTTATATTCTTATCAAAATAATAAAGACTTTTATTTTTTTTAACACTATTGAGTTTTTAAAAACTACATTTAACATTTAATAATATATTGAAAATTTAATCTTTCTGAATTTTAGTTTTATTGATAACTAAATAGCTTTTCTCATTTTAGGAATACGCAGCTTAATTAAAATCTAAAGTTAATCTTCGAAATAACGATCCCTTCTCTTTTCTTAATTCAAATTTAAAGAATAAAATGCACTAAATTACGTAGTTCAGGAAGTTATTGATATTAACAAAACTATTTATTTAGACTTGTATGGTATAATGAAAGATACATTCTTCTTTACAAATTTTATAATATCTATTTAGGTTTTATCGTACACATCTGAATCCATTCTTAAATATAAATAATATGACTATAGAAAAGTAAAATTTTACAAAGCCTTGAAAAATTTAATATCGGGTCTCTAATTTTTGCATTTTGATTATAATTTATAGTAAATGTTCTTAGATAATAATATATTTGAATTTCATTGTTTTGTACTATCCTCTCATCTTCTTAAATGTAGACCTCGATACATCTCCGTTTCGTCTGACACTCATTTACGTCTATTTATGAGTGGTTTATTACCTCATCAGTTATATTTTACTTATTTTCTCCATATTATATTCTTTCATAAATATTCTATTTTATTCTTGCATTATTCATAATAAATCATCATTAACCTTGAAAAGAAAAATTTAATTTTCAATTTTTTAATTATTCGTTTTGACCAAACTTCTATATGTAGAGAATAAGTTTATATAGATCTTTACATAAAAACCTAGTATTCATATCTAGGAAAACTTTCTAAAGTTCTTAAATTGAAATTTCATTCAAACATAATAAAAGTACTGAGAAAAATTTTTTTCAAATACTTTGATTATAATTTATTATTTATTTACAATCAGTTTATAATATTTTAAGAAGATATTATCAGTTAAATAAATTTATGAAAGCACAAAGGTTATATTGTAAAGTCAATATATGGTATCGAAAGATTGATAAATCGAAGATATAGAGTAGTAACAAATTTCATTTATTTAAATTTTTAAGATTTACCGAGTAAAATACTTAATGAATAATTAAATATATTAATTTATTAAAAACTATTTATATTATTTATTATATATAAAAATATACAAAATATAAAAAAATAAATGTAATATTCTCATGGTAATTATTATAAGATGCCAATTCTTTGCCTTTAAAATTTTTTATTTTATTACATTATAAATAAAAAAACAAATGAAGAAATAATGAACGAATAAATTGTTCTATTTATTTATTAAGAAAATACTTACAAATACGTTAAAAAACATTATAATCAATTCAAGTATATTTTAATACTTTTTAGAGTTTGAACTGCATTAAAATCTAAATATATTTTACTATAAAAACAAAATTTTATTAACTTTACTTTTATTTATAGTTCCTTCAATGTATTTTAGAGTTATTTCTTTTAAAATAATAATAAAATATACTGTTTTTGTTTTTATTTGTTATCATAAAACTTGTATAGGTTTATATCGCATCATATATTTTATTAATCGAATAATCCAATTTTATTAAATAATAAGGTTCTTATATCAATCACTTAAATTAAGGAAAGAAATATAGATAATACCTTAACTATCAGTCATTATAAATTTAACTATTTTGTTGGAAGAAAATAGTATAGAGTTGTCAGCTAACATTTTATTATATAATAAATACTAATTTGTACAGTATATTTGACGTAAAATAAATACAAATACTAGAATCTATAAAACTTGCATTCACGATGTAATTTTTAGAATAAATTTATAGTAGCGGATATTAAATTTTTTCGACATGTTTTTCATATACTGTTTGTTTCTGCTATAGATAAATAAGAAATAAATATTCATAAATCTGTCTATATTTCTCTTTTTCTCTCTTCCTCTCGTTTTCTCTCTTCCTCTCGTTTTCTCTCTTCCTCTCGTTTTCTCTTCTGATTCGTTTCTGGTCCAATAGACCAACGCGTATCGTGTCTCAATTAGGGACTGAATGACGCAGCGAGACGCTGAACTACATGACTCGTGTTGAGCCCAACCTCGAAAATAGAACCAGCGATTTACACTCCTTTACCCTTTAGTAGCGACATACTTAAGCCCTTTCGGCGATTACTGTTGAGTTACTGGGATTAGCACGTGTTCCGTCTCTCTTTCATTTTTGATCGGGTTATGTAGCGCCAGATTTATAGGCAACTATTTATTCCACTTATATGTGTGTGCACATGCATATTCTGTTTTTGCGATTTATCATTTGGTAGAGGTTTTCATGCTCATTGTCAGTGCTACAGTTTTACTCGTAAGGAGAGGCTTATATTATCGTCCGACGTCTTTTTACGCTCAAAATTTACAATTATATACATTGAGAGGAAAGTGACCTCGAGAACTTTTAGAGTCGCACATCATTTTCAATAATTGAATTTTTTTATCTTGTTATATAACTTACTGTAATAATTAATGCTAAGTTAAGAAGAACATTGCATTATATAAAGTATCACGAAAGCTATAATCCCTCTAATTAATATAAAGCCTTATAAATCGCAATGACTAAACTAAACACTTGTTCCGATTTTATTAAGTGAATTGCGAGACATTTTGAATTAATGCACATTTTAAATTTTCAATCATAAAAGTCTATTATCTTTTAAAAATAATTATTTATTTTTTGGTATTGCAATTTTAAGTAACTTTCAAATATTTTAAATCGAAGTCGCAAGTTAGAAATATACCGCGGTACGATTTTGAGTGCAGTTTTCAGAAACTTAATCGTAAACTCGAGTAACAGCCATTCCACTTCTCTTTGTAAGCTCTCAAAATAAAAAAGTACGACTTTACATAAATCCACGATTCAACGAGAAATTGATTCATAGTCACGTGTACTTTGGCGCTGCATGGATTTTCATGAAATGAAAGAGCCGAAGCTTACTAAACTCGTATTTCCGCTGCTTGTGAATTCCACCAAGATTTAGAGACGTTCCCACTGTAATCGTTTCGTCACATCGTTCAACTTATTATTGCAACTTAGTTGATCTCAAGACTACGTTATATACAACGTAATATTTCGCTGCGACAATGCTTTCTTGGAAAATGAATGGCTCCGTTGAAATTTCGCTAGCGGGAGGACGAAGCGATGGGTACTTATATAAAGAATCTGCGTAATAGCCATTTAGCGGTGTATGCATTTCGTTTATCGATGAAGGGCTGAATCGACGTTAGAAAAAAGACTCGAGTATGCACCGGAACTTTCCGAGCTTTCAATTTCATATACTGATTAACATTTTACCTTCTAGTTTCTCATTATAATTTTTATAATGGTTAGCTAAAACTTTACTGAACTGTAAGGAAAAATTTTTCGTAAATTTTTTATCAATAAGTGACATAAAAAAATTTATTTACATTAATATTTTTTCAAAAAGTAAATTATTGCAACTTATAAACAATTTTTTTAGAGTTCTGTAATTATCCAATATTAATAAAAGTACTTGAATTTTCAAAATAAATAATTAAAATCTTTAAGTTAAATTTTTTGTGAACTTTTAATGAATATAATACTGATTTTTAAATATTTAAAAACAAGTTTTATTTAATGCAAGCATTAAATTGTAATTGCTATTTTTATTTACCATAATATCTAATTTCTCTTAAATTCTTTAACATTTATGCATTAATTTAGAGAAAATAAATCAAGTCAGAAATTTCTAAATGTCATTATTGATGTAACTAAAAGTTGACTGAAGTATTATTTAAAACTAACAAGTATTAAAAGCAGTCAAACTATTTTAATATTATTCAAATAAAAAAAAAATATTTAATAAAATTTTTCGATTTATAAATAAAAAATATTACAAAATACATTAATAAAAACATTTAAAATACTAAATCTTTAGAGGTTTTGAATAGATTAAATATATTCATAGAATTTATTTTACACTAATAATCTCTATTTCTCTGTTCTTCCATTCTTCTGTTCTAATTGTATAGAAGTTTTAACATTCGATTAAAATATATTTTTATTATTTTTAATAAAAATCGATTATGTTATAAGCTTTATTTATCATCGAATAAAATTTAGCATAAAATAATTCAAAGAGAAAAAATAAAATTTTAAATTTAATGAGTTAATAAATAATAAAGTTCCATTGTAATAGAAATTCAATTATAAATAGTTTCAATGAGTTATAAATAAATTTCAATAAAATCATATTAAACTTCTTAAAACACTAAGTATTACTTATTCATTAGATTTTGATTAATATTTTATAAATAACAAAAAATTATTACTTTAGCTCAGATCGAATATGAAAATGGGGTTATTAACACGAAAATTCTCATTCATTTATCATTAAATATGCATAAAATTTTAATGCTAACGATTTCCCTCGAAATTGAAAATGAAATAATTAATAATATTATAATTAAATATTCTATAATACAATTAAATTAAAAAATTCATGAAATTTGTAATATGCTACATTCAAAATGCTTAACGTAAACTCTGATTTTTCCTCTGTTAATGTAATATTAAATATTATATTAATCGATGAAATTACTTGAAGTTTAATATCGTAATAAATGATATATAATAATATTAGAAGAATTTATGAATATTTATTGCTTAACATTATAGTTTTGAAATATGTAATTTCATTGCATGTATACTATATGACTACGTGTAGTCATATAAATTTGAACACGACTATACATTTGAAATATATGCAAATTTGGACTAACATTTAATATTGAGTTATTCAGTAATAATTAATAAATAATTAAAAACTGAAAAAGTTTCTATAAAATAGATTCTTTTGATTAGTTTAATAAAGTTTTAAAAATCTCATAAGTAATTCGAAGCTTTCAACACTTGTCACTCATAAAAAATGAATTATGAATTCAAATAACTAGAAATGATTTTTTAGATAAATTAAAATATTTTATTAATATCGATAAATAAATAATTGTGAGTACCGAAAATAATTAGCATCCTTTTTTCTCTCATATATTATTAACTAAGAGACTCGACCAATCTTGGTTTAATCCTGATCTTATTCCTTATTAATGTAAACAATTTCTTTGGTGTCTACTGTATGTTCTAGTAAGCGTATGTCTATCTCCATCTGTCCGGTGTCCGTCACACTGTCTCTTCAAATAAGCGAAAGACTACCTATATTTAGAATATTCGATACCAAAGTTCCCATAATTCACAGCGAATACTCTTCCGCATAATTTTTCGTTCCTTCCAAAATGGCTTTTCGATGCAACAATTTCATCCTCGCATTAACAGGGAACGAAAGCGTAAAACAATTCCATAGCTGACTTCCGTCGTCATCGAACATTCGGATGACAATGAAAGGATTCGCTTTTGAATTGCGTGTCGCTAGGATGAAAACTCATGTAGCCTCGTCGGTGATGTCGCGGATAGAGGAAAAGGTTCCGCGATCATCCGAAGATAGTCGAGCGTACAACAGCGGTGCCAATGCAAAACGTTATGAATTGCCGGCAGCTGTCGCCGCGGATCGAACCGACTTTTTGCTTCGTCGCCGCTCTCGTTCTCCGCCTTCGCGCCACTAACTAGTACTTTGCTGTCAAATTAATCTTCGTTCCGCGGGTCGTTCCAACGGTGTCACCGCGGACAAGAATCGGAGAAAGCTTCCATCCCTCTGCAAATCCCGCGCAGAATCTTCTTCCTTGGAATATTCGATCGGATGCCTATGCAATCAAATTTTTGAAATTTTCGGTACGATTGCCCGAGCTTGACTTGGCGGGGAGTTTCGGTGAATTATCGTTGATCTTCGCGCGAGCAAAGTAATGGGCATCTTTCACACTCAGCGGCACGCCTCGACAATAATTTCATAATTAAATAATAAATCATTTAATTTGATTCGAACGGCTTCTTCGTTTGAGTTTATTTTAATTTAAGAGGAATATCAAGTGCCTCGTTAAAGTTATCGGAAAAGTTTCTATTTTTAATTAAAGATAATTGGAATAATAACGGTACACTTATTTATAATTCATTTTACTAATGATGAAAAGAACGAATAAATACGGAAAAGTTTAAGCGTATAAGGATAGTATATAATTATACTGTACGTATTATATTTTATTTGATTAAAAGTATAATAATAAGTTTGAATATTTGTTTGTTTAATAATTATTTTTTTCAAATTTAGTAATGAATCACATTTATTTAATATAATTTAATCATTTATAATTAATAGTTTTAAATAAATAATATTAAAAATAATAAACTATTTGTCTTTATTACAAAAAAAGATTTGATAGTTTAATTTATATTAGTTAATATAAAAATATATTTTCTTATGTTTATGAATTTAAAAATAAAAGTTTATTAAATAGAAATTATGATCGCTTCGTATAGTTATTGAGTTAGGGAACAAAATTATAATATTTGGCTACAATGTAAGTAGTTCATTGCTTTACACATACTTGCAGCATTTAATAATCATTGTCAATTTGTATAACACGTCATTAGTGAAATAATATTATAAATATTTAAAAATATGCAATTTAATTCTTCGATATAAATAATTTTTTTCATTTACGTTGGACAATTATTCTAAAATAACAGTTATATATTATAGAAATTAAACATTTTATGTTTATATATAAATAAAATTAATTGACTGTTTACATAATAATTTTAAGCTTTTACCAAGTCACTTCAAACTTTATAGTTTTCTAATATTTTGAATTCTAATAATAGGTATATTTTTGCTAGAGTTTTGTTTTATGAAGAAATAATGTAAGTTATAAATATTATCATATAGTAAAAATTATGAAAAACTTATCTAATGATGACAGATATCGATTTATTTTATAAATAAATTTCGATTTTATAATTATTCGTTGTACAAGCATAATTCGATTATTATTAAAATTATGAAAAATATTTGGATACTTGCTATTTTACTTTAACCTGTCTTCTAAACACGATCCGAGAAACTGTTAAGTTATTTTGTATTTGTACATGTAAAACCATTGAATATAATTTTATTGAAAAAATTTAGAAAAAATTTAGAAAAAATTTAATTAATAAAGTATATATAAATAATATTCTTTTTAATTTTAAGTTTTTCATCTTAGTTCAATTCAATTTTTTAATGAAATCAACATTAATACGAAAAAATGATATTATTTTTATAATTAAGATAATAATAAAATATACTAAAATTATTATTTTTAAAAATATTTTTTTAAGTATTATAAGTTTTAACACATTATAAATAATTTTCGATATAAATATCCAATCAGTTAAAAACTAGTCATTGCATATCAAATTGTTTATGTCAGATTTTTTCAATTATAGTTCTTATTAATTTTCAGTAGATGTACAAATATGTAAAAATATTAGAAAAATTGTAAAATAATATTTTTATATTTAACTTCTTGGTATATATACGAATAATATGGCTTATTATAAATGTATAAAGCTATTTAACTATGAGACTTATGAATATCGAAGTACTCATAATACTCAGTAAAATTATTATAAATATAGATCGACAAAACATATTTTGTCGACTGATTTTATGGACATTTCGAGATATTATCTTATCTTGATTTGAGGTTTTAAATTTCAACACTCTCCATGTACGTAAAAATGAAATCACTCATATATATTACATGCTATTACACGATGAATAATATCGGTCATTTTTCTTCTTGCAGCACATAATGTAAGTGTGAAAACGTCCAAAAAGGCGGTATGCACGTGAGCTTTTAGAAAAAGAAACAAATATCATGAATACGTAAATATGCGATGTGTAAGGCGCCACCAACTCTTGAGTATAGCTCGAGTAGATGTGTACAGTCAATGAGAAAAACGGCGATACACGTTGCATCTGCTTGTTGCCAACTTTCACAGTAATTAAATTGTGCAAATGCCTTCTAAAATTATGTTAATTTTCTTTAGGTTTATTTATTATGTGAATAATTATAATTGTCACAATGATGAGCTCTATTAATAAAATTAATAAATTATAAAAAGAACATATTTCCAAATATTCAATCTGTTATAGGTAATTATTATAAATCATTATATAAATATATAAAAAGTAGGAACAAATACGTTTAAAAGATAAGAATTTATCTTAAGAACTGTTATAATAATAAATTCTCATGATATGCAAATAAAATATGTTGCCCATCGTCTTGGATTTGATGATAGTCGATGTTTTTCAATTTTTTAAAGAATTTTTTAAAAAAGGAGACAAATCTTAAATATTTGTATTTACTTTTATTCAACTCTTGCCAAGAATTTTCCGCGGTACTAAATTTCATTGAGTAGTGAAATGAAGATCAACTGCAAATTTTGCAGTCAGAATCGCCTGTCAACTATTGTTTATATATGCAGTCGTATAATTTTAGAGTTTCAGAAATTCTTAATGTCTACTATATGTATTCCCAACAGCTTTTTTTTTTATAGATAAAGCATTATAATAAAGTTGGTTATAATTTTAGTTTATCGATCATATATTAACATATATTAGAAGATCACGAAGTATAAATTTCCTTAGATATTTTGAATAAAATTTTCTAAATACGATTTTCCAATTATTTTGTTTGAATATTAATTATATCTTAATTAATTCAACGTAAAGTAAATTCTATATAATTGTACTTCATTTCATGTTTAAATAAAGTAAATAATTATATTAAGTAACTTAAAAGATTTTTTAAATTAATCATTAAATTTGTATACATATTATACAACATTAAAAGAACACATATATTTTAAATTAATTCTAGAGATTATTATTATAATAACTATAAATCATATTTGTTCGAAATATTTCAATTTAAATTTTAATTTTTTTCTACTTATATTTGTAATTATATATGATTCTTTAAATAATAAATTTTTATAATTTATTAAAATTTTTAACCTATATACAAAATAAATATTTTTTATTATTGTATATCTTGATTTCTAAAAATAAAAATAAAATTGTAATAGCGATTCTATTTTAATTATTATTTCTAAAAATAAATTATAAGTTATAAGTGATTTCATAACCGATCGGTCATAATTTACATCGGATATTAAATTTGTGAATAGCGATATCTTATTTTTGATCTACAGAAACGTCCTTGCATTTGGAAAACCGATAAACTTGAAGTTTTTCGCATATATTTTTTAATATAAAATGCAAATTATCTATAATTTTAGTTATAAGCAGATTTTTAAGCTCTAAAAATAAGAATTGAAATTTATAAATTGTGAAATCGGTAAAAATCTTATTTTAATATTTTAAAATAAATAAAACAATATTTGAAAATTTTAAAGAATTCTAACAAAAGTAGTTTTATTCTTAAAATGAATAATTTTTAAAAAATTTATCGAAATGTAAAAATTTACTATTTAATTTATTTAAAGTTTTAGTTATAGAAAATTTCATAAGTAATAATTTCACCTCTAAGATTATACTTTAATATTTAAAATCAAAGATATTATTATCAAAAAATATAATTCCACTTCTTAAAAGTTAAAGTCTTCTATTTACTTTTGAATAAAAATGATTAATATTTGCTTTTTCATTTCTCTACATTGTCAAATAAATTTTTCAATGAATATAATAACTTTTCTTAAAACAGATTAAAATAATTATATTTCAGAATGAAAAATAAAATTTACTATTTGTTATAAAAAAAATTTTTCATATTTAATAAAAATATTTTTTTTATAAATAATAAGTAAATTATAATTATGAGCAGATATTTTTTTGAAATAGAATTTTATATAAAAAAAGGTTTGTAGTAAATCTATACATTACTTTAGTATCTTATGTATTTATAAAAAACGAAATTTTGAAGAGTATAAAAATAAGATAAAAGTGAGTCTTTCTTTTTTCTTGTTTATAAAAAGATCAATATAAATAATTATTCTCATCTATATACAAGTATAAATACAAATAACAACAGTTTCCACATAAATAAAATAATAGAATGTAAAGTAGATGAGGAAAAGGAAAATGAATTCAATAAGGCTTCCTCACTTATTATTGTACTCTGAGAAGGGAGAAGAAGTCAATGGACTCGAGAGTGCGAGTATAGAAAATAAAAGAAAAGAAAAAAGAACAAATGCTTGAAAGAGAAAGTGGAAGATCTTAAAAATAAAATCAGGGGTTTGCGTAGAAGTTTTGAGTTTTCGAAAACTATGAAAAATTTCGTATTTTGAAAGTTAACAGTTTAAAAAACTCTTTGCATTGACTTGTAATGCTTTAGAAAAATATAATTATTTGTTGATTCAATCGTTAAAAATAGTAATTTTATAATACTGTGAAAATATCGTTTATAACATTTTAAGTTTTACATATTAGTAAATAAATACATATTATAACATACATGAAAAAACATAAATTCGAAGAGATTTAATAAAATAAATAAAATAAAAGCAGATAGTAAAATAAAATAGTATAAAAAATAATAAATAATAAATATCACAATATTAAATTTTTAAAATGGAATATCTATTCATATTTATTATGTAAAATGAAAATGGATTAATCTAAAAGGTAAATATAAAAAACTCATATATGTAAATGTTTATAACATTTAAAAACTTTTATATAATAACTTTTAGCTATTCTTTATAGAATATTTAAGCTAAATTTAAAAGTTGTTGAAATACTATAAACAAATATAAATTAAAAAGTCTGTCCAAAATTTCTGATTAAAAATTGTAGAAAACATTTAAAATAATATCAAAGTTAATTATTTAATTACTTAATTTACTTAAATTCGTGATTGTTGTCGGTAAGACATTTCTTTCGAACTTTTCATCGCGTAATCATTGACGTTGGTAAGTAAGTATGCGTTAAAATCCACATTCGTCATTATCAATTTTGTAATTTGTTGAAGATAAATGTAATATATTGCGATTGAGTCGTTGCTGTCAGTGATGAAATTCGTAAGGAAATAAGTAAACACGGATGAAGGTATAACTTATACGTATTATAAGGCTTTAAAAATGTCACACTATTTATATTTAAAAGTTTTATATGTCTATGAAAATAATTAATTTTGTAACATTTTAGAAGATTTAAAAAGTATTTATTAATAAATATTTATTCAATTGTCAATGACACGCAATTAGCCGTTTATTTATTATTTATTTCATTTATATCAATAAATGCAATTACATTGCAAATCACTTAACTCAATAAATATCAATTCTCTCTTTGTTTCAATTAGTTGACGTAGAACACAGCGATGTTCCTTAAGCGTTGTATAATGCATTATTCAAAAAGTACCAGTACTAAAATAGTAAAATAATGAGTCGACGGTATATCCGGTCCAAAAGTGGGATTCAAATGGAAAGTGCAAGTCATCGTAATTAATGTACAATAGTACATATAATTTGTATTCATCCGTTAAATGTTTATATACTAATTTTATATATTCGGTCGCGCAGTTAAAACATATATATTGATTCTTAGAAATAAAACATTATGTTTTTTCCTTTATTTTAGTACCATTGAAGTTATTTTATAATAAATATTACTTTGAATATTTTATGACCACTGTAATAGAACTATGATTTGATGAATTACAAGCAAATATCGGAAACATATAGAAAGATAATTTTAATTATTTAAAACACAATTTTTAATTGACTAGAGTTTTAATTACACTGACAATTTAGAGGAATTACTTGAAATGGCCTTGGCCTAAGAACACGTCGCTATAAATGACACCCAAACTGTTTCCTCAGAGATCAAATATAATCATACGTTACATTAGCTTTAAATTTCTCTGCATTTAGATTTCACGCGATGTTTACCTACTCCTAAGATAGAGCCAAAAAATAGAAAAATGTTTCACATATAAATATATATGTAATTAAAAGTTTTTTCACAGTTATTTTAAAAATTGTTATACTTTTAAATAGAGTATTTGTTTAAGATTGTTTTATTTATTTAAGCAATATAATTTTTTATAATCCATTAGAATTTCCGTAAAATTTATTTATGTATATTATTGTAATATTAAAGCATTTAATAAACATTTTCAGATTTAAACGTAGGTTTAAACGTGTAAATGTTTTAATAATTTAACTAAAGGGAATTTAATAACAAATTTACTTATCACGCAAAATGTACTTATCTCTCGTTTCCTCAATAATATAACTTTTGTCTAGAAATTAAATGGAATGTAAAAAGAGAATAACCTAACCTTGTGTCTAGGGTTCATTAATATTTTCTGTACTCGGAAACTATGTCAACGCTAAGATAACGAGTTACTTGAAATCTTAGAAAAGTAGTCGGATTAATTCAGAGATGTTCTGTACATTTAGCATATATATAGTTGTGATAGCGTAGTATGTGATTTTGTTGTTGCGGCGCACTCAATGTTTCAAGGTTGATTTGGTATTGGTATACTTTCATTTAATTTTTATTTTTATTTTAATCGAAGAAAGCTAAATAATTTTTTTAGAATACTGTATTTATGTCTGGTTTTTATATTTTATTTTATACAAATTAAAATTTATTATCTATTTATATTCGTCACTATTATTTATATTAATTATAAATTTTGTAAAAAATATTTGATAAATTACAATAACAACAATTATAATAATAACAATATGAATATTAATATTTTTTTAAATAAATATAAAGCTTATTTTGTAAAATTTATGAACTCAAATTTTTTTTAGAAAAATTGAAAATAAAAAATTTAATAAATTTTAGAATATGAAACAAAGTATATATATATATAATCAATTAATCTACTTAAATATTAAATATTTTTGTTATATTAATATAAATATAATACATTAATTGATTATTCGAATGACTTAATATATTATAACATATATATAAATTTATTAATTTCTAAATATGTTTAAGGGAAAGCTTATTTTTTCATTACAATGAGATACAATAAAATACTCGATATTAAAATTATTTTAAAAATTAATTTTACGAATAACAAAATCTATTAATGTAAATGAAAATAAACAAAAATAAAATATTCATCTTATTCTACGTGTTATTTGGAAAAAATTAGCGCATTCTTTCTAGTTGCACAAGTTTCATTATATTTTACATAAAGCTTTGAACTGGCATAAGTCCATAAATGTACAAAATATTTCTTTTCGAATATGTTCAAGTAATTTTAAGTAATTTTTATTTTAAATTTTACGAATCATATCTATTTCTAAAAATTATTAATACTTAAATCGCAACGTCATTAATCTTTGTAAATAAAATAAATGTAAAAATTTATAGTATTAATAAAAGTTTTTATTTCAGTTATTTGTTTGACTTTATATTTCATATATATGCAAAAGTTGTAGTTATATTCATTACTAAAATTTGGGAGGACTTTAAGTACTATTGATATATGCATTTTTAATGTATTTATTATCTATATACTTCGAGTATTAGAAAATTATTATTAGAAAATCTTTCTGAGTTATTGTTTGAGGTTAATAAAAATAATTTAAGAAACTGATAAGAATAAGAATTATATTAAATTCTCTTCTTATTATAAAAAATTCTAGTTTATTATAAAATGTAATTAAATAGTAATTATATTTTATACTGTAATTAATAATTTGAAAGCATTCTTTTTCAAATGGTCAGAATTGGGAAATTGTAATGTATAAATTATCTTTTATATAATATTTTTTCAATTCAGTTTTTTTATAATATATATTCAAAACATTCATATTTTATTTTCTTATGGCTAAGTAATGCATTTACTAATAAATAAAATTATAAATTATTTATTTATTTTTTAGCATTAATGTTAATACAAATTTTGCTTTAAATTTTATCAAATACATATAAATTTTGGCTTACTATAGAAAATCTATATATATATATACCTTTTTGGGATTATATTTATTTGTAAATGATTTACGTATTTTTTGTAATTCGAAATAATTTAAGAATAGTTAAATTTAAGTTATCATAAGATATAATATTAAAAGACAAATATTTATTCCTCGATCAAATTTATGAGAATTAATTTGTCGAGTATACAAAAATATGAACATCCATTACTTTTTCTATATAATAATATTAATTTCGTAATAAAAAAAATTTTGATGCTATAGGATAAGATTTAATATCATAAAACATACATTAAGTGATAACTAGAATTGGAAGAATCTTTGTAATCTTCTAAATTTTTGCACTGACAATATCGTCATCGAATCAATTTACCAGTCAAATTGATTCAGACTGTTCAGGTGATGATATAAATTTTGCTTTTGCAAACGAATTCATTTTCTATGAAAGAAATGGCAGACGTAATGAGAACACTTGGTTATTTCGACCCATTATCAAAGCAATCGAGAAACTATTGGACATCGACTTTGAATGTACACGTCGTTTGTGTATTGAATGTCTACAGCGATAAACGATGAACGATGTTCTTTTTTAAAATAAAGGTTTCCTTGTTTATTTAGGCTAGGCTTTGCATAATCGTGGAGAAAAGACTAAGTCGAGTACCTTTACTTCCTTAACCTATAATACATTACCAATGACTATCAATATGCGACATGTGAATGGCAGTTTGTGCTAATTTTGTCTTGGCCAAAAGCCTTCGGTAGAGGAGCCGATGCTCCTAACCGAAGAAAATTTTCGCGATAATGTAAACATACGCGTCGAAGTTTAGTACGATGATCATTTTTGATGATTCCCCGTATTTAATTCTTTATGTTCTAATAGTAAATGTAATTAAATTTTAAACGGAATGATTAGTTTATGGATTCTTGAAAATTTTCTTGCAACATTGAACAAATTTAAAGAAAGCAGAATAAGACACTGTTATGACTTGGGTAAAAATAATTTTATTCTATATTTAATATGAAACTTTTTTTACAGTATTTATGATAATCTATTTTTAAACATTTTATTTTAAATTATTATTTGTTTTTCTTTTAGTAGTTTTTCATGATAAAATATTATGCTATTTCATTATTTTATAGCAGTTCCAGGGTGTTACTATTTAAACAAATTTTATTACAGAAAATCTTTAAATTTATGGAATTGAATAATAATTCAAATGCTTCTTGAAAGTATTTAAGATTTTTTTCATTAACTTGAACGATAAAAGTGTTTTAAAAGTATTCCTAGAATAATATTGTTTAAATTTATTTAAAAATATAATCCGTTATTGTATTATGATTTTATAATTAAACGTTAAACCTTATATGCCATTTCTGTATAACAGTTACTTCTACCACGATAAAAAATTTTATAAACATATCATTCTTATAATAAAATACATTGCATTTTTCATAAGAAAAAATGTCGTCAATTTTAAATTCTTCAGTTTTACTCAACTTTAGTTAGGTACGAATAGAGTAAATTAAAATTTCCACATAATGCTTTATTTTACTTTGGTTACTTTCTATTCAATTTGACCCCATTATAAAGGGAAATGATCCACGTGCTGAACGTGCCGAAATCACTTTTCTATCGATGCTTTCATCGAACGCATAGCAATTTATAAATTTGTTCAAAACGCTGTTTTCATTGGACAAATTGGTTAACCTAATTATAAATTCAATGAAAGATTCATTTAAACGTAATTTCATTGGTTATAAAAGATATGTCAAGTAAAAAATTAAGGAAAATAAGAACTCCGTTTAAAATAAACTTAAAAATCATCTAAAAATTTATAGCGTTTCAAAATAATTTACTAGAAATAATATAAAAATTTTTAAATAAAAAATATTAATACAGTTACATTAATTAACATATTTTTATATAAAAAATATTATTTGTTTAAAGATTAAAATAAAATTTTTACAATAAATTAAAAACATATTAAGGAAAAGATTATTTTAACGATTTTTAAATTTGATTAACCTTATTACATATAAAAGGCATAAGTTTCTTTGAAATTCACATGAATTTTGAAAAGATTATCTATACATAAATACTATTGACTTCAGTTTTCAATCAGATAGATTTTGTATTAAGTTTCTATCAACTATTATTATGAAGTAAATTGGAACCGAACTGTTTGCTATTTTATGTAATTTTCAAGTCAAAAGAAATGAATGTCATAAAGTTCTTAAAATGAAAATATAACCAGAGATAGACACGAAGAACGAATACTTATTGCATAAACAATAATCTATGTTTAAAAAAAGTATTAATTGAGAATTTAATCTGAAACATATAAAGCCTAATTAGAAAGAAGATTCGTTAATATAACGCATTTTACATTTTAAATATCGTGAAAAACCAAATCGATTCAAATTATAATTTAATTAATTATTTTTTTAATTATGAATTTAATTCTATTTTTTTATCATATATAAAATTATATTTTTCATTTTATGTATTGTATAAATGTAATTTTACGTATAAACATTAATAAGATTTAGCAATAAACTTCAAAATTTTTAATATTTTGAGAACAAATTTTGAGAAATAAAATAGAAAAAATGATTTTAAATTATAAATGTGTATGAAGTATTTCTTTATATTAGATATATTACAATAATTTTAATGAATATTTTAGTTAAAAATTTATTAAATTTTTTAAATAAAAAAAATTATATAATCATGACTTTCATATAAAATGTATTAAGTATTCATAAATACAGAAGATAACTTTTTATGGTTTATTAACTAGTTTAAATATATCGACAAAACACATTATGAAACACATCTTTTATCAGTAAAACGTTGTTATAAAGATATTTATATTGAAATAGACTCTATAAAGTATTTTATAAAAAATATAAAAGCATGATTTCTTTACAAAGATCAATGACTCAATAAGGATATATATTTATATATTTGATTGTGTTTCACAATTGGTTGTGTTTAAATAATAAAATCAGTAATTCAGAAAAGATTTGGGCTTTAAATGCAATGAAAAACATTTATTCTATATATAAATTCTTTAGACGTTGATAACAAAATAAAAAATTTATTATTACTATAATATTATTTGAAATAAATTTTTAAAAATATACTTACAAATTTTATTCAAATCTCGAGATTCAAACAAACAGAATCCGTTTATTTAATTCTTTTATAAAGTTACAAAATATTCTTATTATAAATATTGCGACTTTCTTTCCATCTATCGGAATATACTTCAAGTTTCATCTGAAAGTGAAACAGAAATACGTCCGGTTTGTATCGCCATCTACAGAGTTGACGTTGGTTCGTCGGTAAGCATTAACTCAATCAGTCGGTAATTAAGAAAATTACTTCATTTACGTTATTTTGAACCTTTATTCTATTGATGTATTTGACATTATTGTTTTAATTAATTTTAATTTTCATATTTTCTAATTCTTTTTTACCTATTCTTTAAGACCAAGCTTTGAAGGAATTAGAAATATCTAAGGTACCCAGGAATTTTACCAATATCGCGTTAAAAAATTATTTCTTTTGCTTCTTTTATATTGATCTAATAAATTTTAATACATTTGTATTGGAAATCATGAAGTATAAAATTCTATTTGAACATATAATATAGAACTCAATCATTTTTTAAAATAAGGGTTCGATGGAATAAGTTAATTTGTAATGTGTAAGAGAAGTAAAATATGTTTCCAAATATTGAAATATTATAATATTATGTATATTTCACTGTTTTTCTTAAAACGAGATTTAAATTAAGATTTTATAACTTCTATTTATTAATGTTTTATATTATATTATTATCATGAAACAAATTTCTAATTTTAAACCTACAAGATAATAAATCTTCTAGTATACAGATATGCGATATAGATTCAGGCTTCAATTGCGCTTTAACATTACATTTGCAAGAAACAAAATTAAGATTCAATTTAATGTTTCTTTTTATAAGAAATACAACATTTATTAGAATATTTTAATGAAATATAAGTTATTTATTAAAATATTTAGATATGTATTAAACGGGACCTCATTACATTGCTTTATCGTAATAAAACCAATTAAATTTTAAAATAATTTAAATAGTTATTTATTAATTTAACTAAAAAATTTATTTTATTAAATATATATGTTAAATATATATAAACATCTGCATTTATGAGTTTAAATTATGATTGAATTTCTATTTTTAATTCAAAAGAATAAAAGAAGAGAATATAATTGCAACGAAATAAAATAATTAAATAAATAAAATAAAAATTTTTATTTTTCTATGGAATAATTGATGGTCATATTAAAAATATTGAATGACTAAATTACTGAATAAAAAATTTTTTATATAAAGCTTATAATTCTATATATAATATTAAATAATTTTAATAATAAATGATTTTTTAAATCATTTTTAAAATTAACAACTCCTAGTATATGTATAATTCATCTAAAACATGAATTTAGAATAATGAAAAATTCAAATAAATACATAATCTCAATTTTTCTACAAACTGTCGTATTTATTGAAAATTTCCACTAAATCTATAATCAAATAAAAAAATATTCGATAAAAATTTTTCTTTTTTTAGTGAAACTCGTAAATGGAATTCTAAAATAAATACGATAATCTGAATACGTTTAGAAATAAATTAGTTATAAATAAATATATCAATTTCTTTGCAATAAAAATTTTCCAGATTTCTTTTTAAATGTAAAAAAATTTGTACTTTTAATTAAAAGAAAAGTAGTACATTACCAACAAAGTAGAATAACTTTCAGATCGAGAAAGTAAGGAAGTATCATACATATATTTCCTTGATTATTTAACAATTTAATTTGACCATAAATACTTTCCCTTATCAATAAATAATAATATATTATTGTAGAAAATTGAGTTTATATGTATTTTGTATTAAAAATAATAAATAGGATTTTTAAAACATTACTTTAATTTAAATTTAAAGTATTCATTGTAAGAAAAGTATATTGTGACTAAAATAATAATTATATTTATCGAAATTTAGAATACATACTAAGAAAATAAATTCCAATAATTGTTTTATAACATTATAAATAAATAAAGTAATTATCAAAAGAAAGAAAAATCCAATATTTTATGAAATACATACATCTTCTATTTACGAATCACTCCATATAAAAAACGGAAATTGCAGTCAAGGGAGAAGAAAAAATCATTCTTCGCGAATACTTATTTCGATTTAATATATTCGAATAAACTAAGATGGGGTGTATAAGAGAGATAAAGAGGGTAGTCACAGAGAAAGTTAGAATATTCGACATAGTGATTCAAGAAGGTACTTTAATTAAAGCTACAGGCTGAGGAACAAGTGAATACTAATTGTAACAATGCTTCATAAAAGCGCGCCTGCAACGAGTAGCACTTCTACGACGGACAGTACGGGTTATTAATCACACCACGTGTCGGCCATGATTCTTCTTCGTACACCCCGAGATGTTTGCCAGGCAAATCACCTCTCTCTCCCCCCCCTCTCTCTCTATTACTAACCCACTCATTCGCTCGCTCTCTTTCTTCTTACCGAGAAAATCCAAAGATTAAGGCATTTGCTTGTTGCAAACGATATGCATTCACGAGGAAATAGAGATTCGGTTACACAAATTTTCCGTAATTGAGGAGTTGGAGGAGAATTCATCAGATTAGAACAGCTTTGATCTGGCGTACTATTCCTTTGCTATCTAGCTGCACCTAAAGATATTACTCGACTATTTAATAAATAAGTACATAGTTAGTTCACACTTTAGAGAACTGTTAATCCTTGCAGGAGTTACAGTTTAGTCAATTTTCGTTGGTCCACGAAGCATTATTTAAACATCTAAAGCTTTTAGACGTATGCAATATTGATTCGTTAATTTAAAATATTAGTAAATAAGAATTTATTAAATAATTTAAATTTTACGTCTTTCAAAACTGGTGTACAATTTTTGATATTTTTAAAAAGGATCTTGTATTGTACAATTAAAAACATGTATCCGAATATTGAATGCTAAAGTTTAATAATAATAAAATTTAATAATTAGAATTTTAATAGTTCAAAAGTGATCAATAATTTCATACCCATCATTTTACGTAATGAAGAATTAATAAAATAAATATTAAACTGATATTTTAAAAACAGTTGCATTTAAGTTTAACGGTAAAAATTAGTGTATAATATTTATAGATTTTAAAAATTGCTTTTAGTTGTATTCAGTTATTTATTTTTTTTTTTAATTTTATATTTTTTAATCAAAAATATAAATATAAAAAATTATCTAATTTTTTAAAAATTAGCGATAAAATTTATATTATTAACTTTCCATTATCGATCTTAATATTTTCCAACTTTAATACACTACTAGCAAACGAAGAAAATAAAATCGTAAATTATTTTTTCATAAACGTAATTAAAAATGTACGAATTAATAATTGGCAACACACAAAAAATATAATATCATTTTTAATGATAATTATACTAATAATAATGATTATTATGGTAATGAATAATCATTATTATTTCTGTAAATTGTATAATAGAAGACATCTAAACTTAAAAATCAAGATTTTCTCTTTTCACTTATTTGAAACTTTTGATATTTTAATCGGCTTATCAATATAAATAGCTTTTGTATATAATAACGCGAATTATTAGTATCTTTAATACTCGAAAGAAAGTTAAAAGTTCTTTATCCAGGTGATATAATGTATGACAATACAATCGATTAATTTCCTTATCGAAACGTACAACAACCGTGGCTTCCTAGTGGACTGCAAATGGATCTCCGTTGCGAATCTAACGCTGCGGAACGGTTGACGGATTCTCGAGGGAACGGTAATCGGGAAAAGGGAAGAGGCTGCATCTTATCTGGATATAAGCGAGTGACCATACGTCATCCACGCTCTTTGCCCAGACGAACGCGTTCGCGTTCGCGTTCTCGGTTTCGTCGAAAATCCACTTTTTCCCGAGGCGCCCGCCGCCCGTTAATAATGGTGGCGTCTGCTCGGGATTTACGACTTGAAACGGAGACAATTACACGTTTGACGTTACGTAAGCACCTTCTCGAGTTGTGTTTTCTCTTTTGGAGTGCGCGATGTGGAATGCGTCCGGTAATTAACGCGCGAAACGGATCTTCGGAACAGGGAGAATGAAAAAGAGCTTGGAAATGTCATCGCTCGCGTTTTTTGATAGCGGCACTTACCGGGAGAGCGAGTAAACAATCCTATCTGACAGCTTACGAGAAGATAGAAGGAAGTTTATTTCTTTCGAATACGATTCTTTTCTACATCGGCAATTTTAACTGTTCATTTTTTCGAGATTCAAACATAAATAATCAGTTACTACACGTATTAATTATCATAAGAGAAAAACATTCTTTTTTTTAAGAAATATCGATATATTTATCAAAATTACTTATTTATTTATGCAATTATCAGAGTAAATGTCTTAATCAGTTTGCGAGACTTCCTAGTGAAAATTACAGTGCAATTTTATTTTACACGAATATTTTTTACAACCAATATTTCGATTACGAAGTATCGATCATTAACTTAATAACGTTGTTAGTATATTTTTCTACATATCACAGCAATTTACAGCAATAATAATGAATAACGATAAAAGAGGATATAATTTTTGTTTCGTGTAAAAACTTATATAGAAATAAGTAGTTTTACAAATTGTTTTTTATGAAAATATTCCGAAAGACCAAGATAGTTTGAAGATTAGAAATTGAAACAGGTTGTAGAAAAAAAGATTATTCTAGGTATATCCAAGCTTGTGCAGAAATGTTGCCAAGGGCTTATACGAGCTACCAAGATTTCAAATTCCAGATTATTATGCTCCGTGATTTTATTACTGTATAATGAACGACCAGTTACAGCGAAAGCAACTAAGGAAATTCTTTGGGTCGACAACTTTTTTTCTACATCTCATTCGACGCATTAATTATTTTGAAACCATTCCTTTTAGTTACTTAAACAACATCTAATTTTTATGTACTGAAAAATACCCAAATAGGTTTAAAAATGTATCACTGATTTTTTTTATTTAAAAATACTTTTACTTATTTGAAAAACTAGGTCTAGTTTTTGATATATAAATAATTACATACAATGAAATAAATACCGCTTTAAGAACAAATTGTATTTTATAAATAAAAAATATGTAGAATTAAATTAACAATTATTATATTTCTAAATCATACTCATATATATTTGTTTAATATTAAAAAAATTTGTGTTGTTATATAAATTTATGAAATCGAGAATTTATTTCATTCGAAAAATATAAATTAAATTCTAGTAAATTTATTATTTCTTTGACATGTTAACCTTGTCTGTTTAGAATTTTATTATATAGCTTAATTTTTTAGAATTAATTTTGAATATTTTCATGACTTCGTTTTATTATAAACGTCAGTTTTGCGGGAATGGTGATATATTTTTCATGAAATACCCATGCAGTTTCTGAAAAGAAAGTTTTGTTGGAAAACAAGAAATAAGCGGAATATTTCATGATGCAAACACGAAAATTACCTATATAAAAAAGTTTTATACTAAAAATTTTATATTTTATTAGTTACTCTTAGTTTTGAAAAAAACTGAATACACACACACATATATATTTTTAAAAAGCACAAACGATTATAAAATCTTAATATAATTAAATGCTATTTCATTGGTTATTATTAATTTTTAATTTAAATTTTGTTCCAATCGATGTATCTAAGAAATAATAGTAATTAGGTTTCTGAAAAATTAAATGATGAAATAATTGATTTATGTTAATATAATATATACAAGTTATATTATAAAAAGTTGATTAAGTTCAAACAAATATTTCAAAAATATAAGTTTATTTCATAAATAGTTCTTTTATATATATTAACGATCTAACGCAAATAAAAGAAACAAAAAATAAAATTAAACTATAGGTTATAATTTATTAAATAAATATAAAATTCATTTTGATAATTCATGTATAATTTGTATGACAATTCTCTACATTATTACATTTCGCATTTACATATAATCAGATCAGAAATCGTATAAAATGAATCATAAAATAGATCGAAATAGAGTTAAGCATTTTTTTCTTAACAAATAACCAGTGAAAGGCAATAACTTTGTAAGTGATTAGTTTTAAAAGTTCTTGAAAATGAACTCTTTATTTGATTTAAAATTTGGCATAGAAAATCAAAAGGATTATCAACTTTTCTTAATTACCGTAACTACATACACTAACTGGCAACTAATTTTCTATTTAACTCGTTAACTGTTGATAGACAAGATTCCTCTAATGACTTTATAATACTAAAAATAAAAAAGTATATCAAATGAATGCAACTTTATATACTTTATATAAATCTAGTGAATTATTAAAAAGTGAATTTTGTAAAGTAAATTTTAAAATATAATTGATATTACATTATCAAAATATTATAAATTTTTAGCTTTACTTCGTATTTTGTATAATAAAAAATGCGTTGCATTTTATTTGATATACTAAAAGACGAAAAAGAATAAATATTTAACTAATTTTCAAAAAAATATGCTTTTACTATAAATTTATATAGAATTGACTAAAAATTTATCATTACAAAAGATTTTTTAAGTAGATTGATATTTTTTAAAAAAATGAAAAAATTTCATATATAATTGACCATTGAAACTGAATCAATATATAATTCTTTTATAAATGAAAGTAAAAAAGTTGCAAAAAATAATTATAAAAAATATCTTAAAAGTACTTTGCTTAAGGAATATATCAAAAGATTTTTAATATTTATTCGTTTGAGTATTAAAAAGTTTTAAAACTTAAAATTAATTATAACTTAAATATTCATTTATTTATTTTCAATTTATTCTAATATTAATAGCCATACTAAAAACATAAAATATTTAATATAATATTTATAAATAATAAAAATATTTTTATTTTACAAAATATTGCACTTAAGAATCTTCTAAAGTCATTTTATTTGAATGAAGTATAAAAATTCTAAAATTTAATATTCTAGAATTATTACCGATATATTTTATTAATATTTTTTATCTTGTACTAATTATATATTGTATTAATAAATTTCACAAAATTTATAAATTTATATATTTTTCAAAAATAATGTTCATAAAAAATTTAACATCAAAGAATATATTTTAATAACTACAAATAGATTTAAATAAATTAATATAAATATCTTTAGTATGCCTACATTATATATTCATAATAAAATTATTTCAATTTATGTGCTTAGACAAATATATTCTCGAAGTAAATTTCCAAGCGACTTAGATTATCAGCTAAATTCTGTTGAGTGATTTTGTGTTTCATGAAACTCGAGTTTGAAACTGTAACATTAGGTACTTCATATATTAGTATTAGATACAATGTTTTTTTTAAATTTATAATAATTTAAGTAAATTATATTTATGAATAAACTATACAAATATTAAAAAATAATAATTTGTAAATTACTTATAATGGAAATTGTAGGGATTATGGTTTAAGTAGGGATAAGAAAATGGCGTAGGTATCTTTGAGTAAAGTCCATACTAGGATAGATTAAAACAATATAAGGATTAAGTAATAAACGCGATGTATAAAGGTCTGTAGATAAGGGAAGACTAATCTGAGGGAAGAGACGATATTGCATGTTCATCAATCCAAGTAAAGTGTCGGAGTGAATAAAGAGTTTTTTGTATAATATTAAATCGTGTATTTTCAATTTATTATATAATGGTCATTACATAATATTATATTAATATTACAAAAAACAATAACTATTATAAAATAAATTTTGGAAGCATTTTATATTTAAAAATCGAGAGTATGAAAAAAGAATGTAATTAATTAATATGAATAAATATATCAAAAATATTAAAAACATAATAAAATTTAAATTAATATTATTATAAATTTATATTTTCATTTTTTTAATTTAAAAAGAGAAATTTATTCATTAATTTATAATAAAGTTAAAAATTGTTTTTGAAAATAATTTTATATTAAAGTATATTATTAAAGAGTATTTAGAAAAATTTTACTTTGATATTATTTAAAAAAAATAGTTGTTAATAATTTAAAATCATAGTAAATGATTTTAAAGAAATTAAAAATTGTTTTTTTTTTTATAAACACAATACTTTAGTTTTAAAAATTAATAATAAATCTGAAAATATCTATAAAATATATGAGATGTTCAAAAAGACATTATAAAGGTATCGTCTTATTAGAAAAAATACATGATCAAAAATATGTTTTCAAAAGAAACTCTTCATGCCTTCTATGAATAAACATTGTACGTGCAACTTAAAAAATTTTTCTTATTCCGTTACCAACAATAAGTATTAAACTGAAATGTCCTATTCAATGGGTAGGTAACTGTAAAATCTTCATGAAATTTGGAACACGATATGCAAAATGTAATAAGCTATCCTAGTAACCGTTGAGAGAGCAAAAAGAAAGACAGAAGAAGAGAAAGCGAGTATGCATAATAATAATAGAGAAAGTGATGTGTGAGGAAGTGTGAAAAGGAGGCAGAGAAAAAGGAAAGAAAACTTTATAGCCAGTCGGTGTCAGCAAAATCGACAATTTTCGCTCAACAAAGTGTCAAGCCGCGACAAATAATGACAACTACAGAAAAATTCTGACTGGGAATTATAATTTATCCCTAGAAATGCCTCGTCATCGTAGTCACTAGAGAAATCGCGACGACAATGGAAACCTATGGAATTTTAATTTTCGTAATGAATACATCTCATACAAGCACCAATCAGACACTCCTTTAAATTATCTCGATGCAGTGTGATCCACGCATTAATCACTTATAGATGAAATCCATGAGATTATAATATATAGTAAGACTGGGAAGAGATGAAACATTAACATTATTTAATATTACTCATGCGTATCCTTCTAATTAAAATATCATTTTCATTTACGTATATAAATAACCATAATTACTGATAAATAAAGAATAAGCTGATTTCTCATACTTTTTAAAAATAAATTCAACGTTTAATTTAATTGAATTTAAAATTATATAAAATATAAAAATTGGATATCTTAATTACAGTATTGCATAAAAAATAAAAATAATAATAAATTTATTTTCATACTTTTAAAAATATTACGGTATAATAAACATATTATTATTGTAAAATAATTTTTTATAATTATTGAATCAGTAATTAAGAAGCCATAATAGATGATTAATTATAATAATTGTATATTAAATAATAAAATAAATATTAATCATTAAATATTTTTATCTAGAAAAATTAATATCAATTCTTATCAATTCTTATTAAGATCATCTGTATAATTTTTTCGACTATTTAATCGGTAAATAAAACTATTAAATAAGTACAGTTCAGTATTATAAGATAAGCATTGTAAGTAAAGTTATTAATCTATCAATAGACTGTCGATGGAGTCAATTCTCTATTATAAACACTACTTTGAATATAAATAGTGAATATTTAACATAAAGGTTTACTTATAAAAATATTTTAATTGAATGTCATTCTAAATGATTGGAAAAATAATCCAAAAGCTTCTTGTAGTATTGGTGAATATTAATATTATACTAGAAATTAAACTTTTTCTATGCTGTTTGATTAATTTGATGATTTCTTTCGATGCTTTCGGATTATTCTTTATTTCAAATATTTCGTTTTTAATATTGTATAAAGAAAACTTAAGACAGATAAAGAAAATTATTGCATGAGTAATCAGATAAAATTATTTTATATCGCTGATAATGAAAATAATATGCATAAAGCTTCAATTTAATACTAATTTAAAATTCCAAAAATAATAAGTTTGTAATTCTAAATATTAGAATAAACATAAATATTTTTTGTTTTTTAAATTTTTTTCTTTTTTTAGCTTTAATATTTTATTTGTAAACTTTTATCATATATTTTTAAATTTTTAATAATTTTATTTTGTTTATTAAAATTTGGTTTAAAAATAATGGTAAAAAACTTTAGTTTAATGAAAGTTTTTAATTGTGTTATATATTTTTATTTACTTCCTTTAATTATAATTTTACAAGATGGAATATAACTATATACATTTTTTTCTATTAACAATGACATTTTTTGTCTGCTTCAAATTGATTACAATGAAATTTTTATAAAGTACTTAACATTTTATACCAAGTAATACATATATTTTTTAATATATACATTAATAATTGTTAAAACAAGTATTTAATATTTATTATAGCTTATATTCAGTAAAACAAAATTCTTGAAATTAAAAAATTTTTATACCTATTTTTCAATACCTTCTTTTATTTTAAAATGATTATAATATTATGTAATATTTTATCATTGTTTTATATAACATATTTTATTTTTGAAGAATATTAATCATTGATAAATATGAAGATTTTACGCAAATGTATATGTATGTTAATAAATTGAAAACTATCATCCCGTTAATGCTTACAATTTAAGTACTTTATTATCTAATTTATTTTCCCGTAAAAATTATTTTCTTATTTAATTTAAAGTTTTTAATAAGAGCTATATTCTTTCTCGAACTATATTTATTCTTATTGAATTTTAAAGTTTCTTACAGGATAATTTCTTTTTGTGATTATTATAGACTTTATTATCTATCTTCCATCCGCAAACCCATAGAATATTTTCTTTTAATACTGTCTCTTGTCGACTCAGTTGCGTCATTTGAACACATAATGCCACTTGTCTCAATCATAGCAATTAGTTCAACCATTATTATTTTGCATGCACATGACAAGTCATTTATAACAATACCAGTCATTAGTAAAATCTCACAGTCAGTCGCTGTTTTGGCAACATTAGTGTCTTTGCTTTTTCTTTTGAACCAATTTTAATTTTCACATTTGTATTTTACAAGGATATTAAGTCATTATTTTCACGTTATCAATTTGCATATATAAATTTAAATTCAATTTCACCAATATATAATTAAGGGATCAGTATATTCAATATATATTTTTGAATTTTTATTATTGGTTGTATTAAATATTTAGTAAATACGATATATTTTTATATTTAGTTTATATTTTACTTATTCTTGCAAAATTTGCTGGTTTAATTCTTTCTTAATAATAATAATAATATTTTACTATCACTTCTGAACCTATCTTTTTCCCATTGAACATTCGTATATTATCAAAACTATTTGATTATAAATAGTTGCGTCTTAGCAAATACTTATTAATGATTAAGTATTGATTTGAAAGTAGTGACAATTTTATTTTGATATATGATTTTGATTGATTTTTAAAAATTATTTGGATAATAATATTCTTCTGAATAGTTTTCAAACGGTAAAAATTTGAATATGCTAAATGTTTTATTTTAAGTATTTATACTACTTAAATATTGGATTTAAAGAAATAAATGACTTAATGTAATATTGAAGTACATAATATTTCTTCACACATAGTATGTAGTATGATTAATAAAAAATTAGGTTGTCATATCATCTTATTAAAAGACCTTGTAAAGATAATTAAAAAAAATGAAATTTTTGTTTGTAACGTAAAAATTATTTTATTTTATATTAAATTAAATTAGTCGAATTTTTTAAATTGTAGTAAACTTTTTAATTTTAGTGAATTTATATAAAAGAACTACATTTCATAGAAATGGTATTTGTAATCTGACATATGTGATTCGTCACTTTTACATAAGCAAATTTCTGAATTTAAATTATTGTGGATCGCATAATAGATATACATAAAATATGAAGATTTTTATTCACTTGAATTTGATCGATTTAAAAATTAAATCAATTTATGTTATAAATTATCGCACTTATATGATAATATTTTAGCTAATTCTAACATTACACGCAATATTTTATATGAATTTTTGGTAAAACGATTAATAACATGAATTTTCACGATCTTAAATTGGATTATTTCCGTATTTTTCTTTCTCTCTATTATATAGGTCCATATGTATTATGTCTCTGTCTCTCATTTTTATATCTCTTTTTTTATTCTTTTCTCTTTCTATCTCTTTCGCTGCTTGAAGTTCTTAAGGAAGCGATAGCTGCGCATATTACATAAACGGAAGGCCGCGCCGTGCCAAATATTATTTCTGCCCTCCCTCGTGGACAAAAACAAATGTAGTGGTAGAGCAATAGTTCGTCCAACTGTATAGACTGTTTAGTATTCGTAGATAGGAGAACAAAAAAGAATAAAAATTAAAGTATATAATGGAAATTTTGCAAAAGCGAGAAATAAGATGTGACTTTGAAATGCATTATAAAAGACATTTAGTTTAACAGAAAGCAATTAAATGTGAAATTATCAAATTTAAAGAAATACGACAAGAATAATGAATTGTCTTATATATTTCACTCATTATCAATATCACTTTCATCCATGTAAACATAAAGAAGTACGACAAGAGTAATGAATTACCTTTCAAAAAGATAAAACCTATGTTTCTTCAAATTGTAAATCATCGTCTAAAGATTTTGTATACAAGTGTATGTATTATAGCATATTAGTAGCCATATTGTTGTTCATTTGACAATATAGAAATTTCAGCAATTTCAGTTGTATAAAGAATTTTTATGATTATATATATATATTTATGGTCGATATTATAAATATTTTATTTATTATAAATATTTTATTATCGTAGACTTAATGTTTTTTTTACAGCGATTATGAGGTGTTTCTTTAATTTAAAAATTATTTACTAGAATAACTGTAATTATAAAAAAAAATAAACAATGAATAAATCGAATAACTTCGGATAAACGTAGTATACTAATTTAAGTTACTGTCCATAATTGAATAAAAAATATATATTCTACACTTATTATTTTTTTCTGAAATTTTTGAAATTACCTTTAGAAAGCTTTAGATATTAGTATTATTTCTCATCCTAAAAAATTTTCGGATTTTAATTATTTATTTGAAGATAAAATTCGCTTATATATATTGCTAATATTTTTCGATTTTTTTACCTAATACAATATTTACATTCATTATTTACGTTTTGTAAATGAAAGCAGAATATTGAATGATGATATATTGTTTATTATAATAACATAAATTCTTTTATACACTTATAATACAAATACATTTTATAATTTTTTGTAAATATTAAAATATTTTTTATAAAAATGTATGTAGATATTTATTATAATAAATATCTAAGAGTCATATTATATTATGAAACAAAATTTTTTGTCGGTAATAAGTAATCTTTTTATTTATTCAGTATAATATTTTTTCTGTGTTGTAAACGGTTGCATTAGTAGGTATTAAATATTCATTATTTTATTGTACATCCAATCATACAATAGTAAATTATATTCATTATTTTTGTCCATTACTACCAATTTTGACTTGACGTATTCTCTCAAACGCTCATTTTAAATGTATCTGTAACAAAGCATATAATTTTATATCCTTTGAATCACTCTAATCTTTGTATACGTTTTATAATGTTTTTATTTAGCGTTGTCTTATCTAGTATATAAAAAAAATTTGGATATCTTTGGAACTTAAATATAAAAAAGTAATTTCATCATACTTGTATAATTAAATCTATTGTATTATTTTTCAAAGTGTTTTCTACGAACATAGTTTATCTTATTTTTAGTAAGATATAAAAGTATAAATGTTCTATAATTCGGGATGGCATCATTGATCATCTAATAAAAAACTAAATCATTGGTTTGACAAACTTACAAATTTCATGTATTTTATAAAAATTATTTTAAAAATGTAATTAATTAATTTTATTGTACTACACATTATAAATAAAAACTTTGGTCTTTGTTTCAGAACTTTTTTAATGTTCATTTATTTCAAATGCACAATAATGAAAACATATTATTCAGTGTAATATTAATTTAAGAATGAAAAATATACAAAATCATTATTTATACAATTTCATAATTTTGAATTTTTAATATTATTTTATATGAAATATAATTTCAACATTTCGTATTAATAATTACTTCAATGAAAATAATTCAAGCTGCCAGTCTAAATGTCAAGCTTTAATTAATCCTTATATTAGTTATATCAATACATTTATAGCTTTTTATTTTTCATTTGGGAACAAAAATGGTTTCTTTACATTTGTATGATTTGTTAGAAGTACCGCTATCAAATAAATATCTCAATAGCAATAGAAAATTTCAAACAAGTAAAATAAAATGAATATATTTTTAAAAATCTAATCTTAAAAAATTATTTCTTATTTTAAGATATCTATTTATAAAATAGTTTTATAAATAAATTTTTTCTTATATTTAAAATTTATTCTTATAAATTTGCTTATATATGTATCTTACATTTTTTAATAAATATTATTAATGATAAATACTAGTGAATGGTGTTTTTTTAGTATTCTGATTCTAAAAATGTCATAGTTTTAATATGAAACATATTTATAAATTTTAATATTTTATATAAATTTAATCTATTATGGCTTCAAAATATTAACTTTAGATTTTAAAACCATGAAACATAAAGCCTTTTAAATGCCTATTTCATTAATATATTTATAATTTTTTGTTTTAAATATCTTAAAATAGAAATATGTTAAAAAAACTAATTATTCTATAGTTATATATTTTTTTGAAGTCTCGAAATTCATTTGCACGAAGTAAATTAATTCCAAATTTTATTGCTTTGAATTTTTAATGAATGGAAAATGTTTTGCGTAGTATTCCATTATCAAAAATAGCTTCTATTTGATTCTATTTATCAGAAGTAAACCAAAATATTATTTAGCCAACAACGTCAGAACTGAAAAAGATTTACATGTTTGAAAAGATGCGTGGTTGCATCTCATTTGATGTCTTTAATTTTAATCGACCATACTGCGTGTATTTAAATTTACATTCCTGTACATAGATAAAATATTTATATTCGTATCTGATGACTACTATGTACATATATAAACTTGGCAGAGTTCATTTTTGGCTAGAAAAGAGTACATTTCTCTGCATTAAGGTGGGCAGGTCAAATAAAGAATGAAACATGTTTCATACATGATATTTCAAAGACTTTCTTTTAATTCCTATATTTTTCTTTTGAATTAAATATACACATATACTATTTCATAAATATATAAAAGGATTTTTCATAGAATCAAAATACTTGTAATTTTACATAGTTATTAAATTCAACGTTTTTTTGAAATTAGAAATATAAGCAGTCGTTCAAAAGTCTGGTATTCGATAAATTAGCACTAATTAATAAATTTTTTGGTACGAGTATAACTTTGAAGTAACTTTAGAAAAAAATAAATGGAAGAATATCAAACCTCAATTTAAAATTTCTGTCATCAGGTTCATTCAATTTGTAAATAGATAATATACGATAAGAAATATGATGAAGGAAAAATAAAATTATATTAATAAATAATAATAAACAACAGGTCATATACATATATTACTAGTAGGTACTATTAATAATAACGATAATAATAATTTAAACAAAAATAAATATTTTTAAACTACATGAAGTAACTAAATTTAAAGAAGCTATAAATGAGAAATATATACCTATGACTAATTTTCGCCTATGGTTTAGAAAATAAAATAATAGAAAGAACAAATTTTGAGTGTAGTTTATTTTATAATAACATAATTTATCATAATTTTGAAACAGATATTTAAATAAATGGAAATAAAAATAAATAACTACATTGCTTCTTATCTATCATATTATTTATTTATAATAAAAAGTTATTTTCTATGAAAATTATAAAATGATTAAACGATGTCAATGTACACATATATGCTTTAATAAAATAATTTAGTCATATATAAAAAATTATAGTAAAAAAATTACGGAGAAAAACTGTTTAATAAACATCTTGTAACAATTGAATTTTCGTCGATATGCAAGTTATTTTCAAATTTTGAAAAGCATAGTTTGAAAAATACATGGAGATGATTCCTTATTTTTTTTCCTTACTTATTTGAATTGTTTAAAAATTTTTAAGTATGAAAAGTAATCGGGTTAAGTTTACTTGATAAATACTTATTTCTATTATTTTGTAGCCTTAAATTCTTTTGAAAAAAGTAAAAAACATACTAAATAGTTATATTTAATATGCTGTATTTAATCATTTAAATATTGATTTTTTTTAGGGTTATATTATAAAAATAATATTTAATTTTAATTTCAAAGAATATTAAAAATATATATATTATAAAAATATTTGTTAGAACCAAACTACCACATTTATATAATTTAAAATATTTATTTAAAATTATTTTACTTTTATATATTGAATTTGTTATATATTCTTTAAGATAAGTTGTTTTAGATAAATTCTATCATTTTTACCTATGTATGTAATTAATTAGGATAATATTTTTATTGCTAAATTAAATAAATTAATAATTTGGATATGAATCTGTAAATAAATTTTAGATAAAAATTTGACTGTATTAATAAATTAGTTTAATGTTTAATATATTATTTAATAAGCAAAGAAAAAAAGTTTCTTAAATACTCGATATTAAATATATTACTTTTTAAAACAGTGAATTTAAATTAAAGTTGTGTATTATTAATAATTTAAGCATAATATAACATTTTTTTTATTTTTCGTTTATAAATAAGTATCAATAACACAAATCTATCTTAATTTTATTCCAAAACAATATGATTTATTTAAACCGAAAAGTTTTTTAATATCTTAATCGCTTTCTCCACAATATTCTCAAAATAAACAGTTTGCATGTTTTTGAAAATCATTTGTCTTCGCTGACTAAAAACGCGTTTTTCTACATCGATTTTTCAAGAAATTTTAACTTAAAGAATGAAACTGCTAAGAAATTTATTGTTCATAGTGTTTAATTTCAAAGCTATAAATTCATTTTTACGTGTATCGAATAAAAATAAATATCATGTATAAATTAAATTATTTTAGATATAAATATGATTTAAGTTTTAAAAAATAATATAGATTAAAAATTTCGTAATTATAGCATAGAATTAGTTCAGCAGGTGATAGTCATTCCTAGAATATAAAATTAATAATATTAATAGAAATGTATCAAATACCAAAATTTATTGCAAAAAATTATTTCATGATTAATAACACAAAATTATTTTAGATATTACTTTCTTTAAATTTATTGATAAGGTTTTTCCATTATTAAATTTAAATATATATAATATTAAAAACAATTTACTAGTAAACAATCTTGCTAGTAAACTTATTTTAAGATAAGGTTACTGAATTTGTATATTTTTTGTTTATTTTTTGTCAACTTGTTTATTATTTATATGTAGAAAGATTAATAGTATAGGTTATATATATAATATTTGTTATCATTAAATAAATAAAACATGAATATAAAAGATCAATCAAATATATATGTGTATATGCACAATAAAATACTTAGAAACGATAAATATCTCACCGAATAAAATTTATTTTACGTGATTCATGAAACAAGATTTCAAAAGTCAATAGAAAAAGCTATATATTGACGATTACTAGTACTATCGAACGTATACGTATATTTATAGTTAATTAGTTCTTCAAATATATGAATATTTCAAAAAGGTATGTTTATACAAAAAAAATCTTTAACATCAAGTAACGAGTAAATACTTTTAAAAATATTAGTTTTTTAATTCACAACCATCAATACTGCTTATCTAAAAATTTTAAAAATAAGATCATAGTCAATATTCACATTTTAGATGATCAAATAAATCTCGGTATTATAAAACAAAGACTAAGTGCAAATAAAATAAACGGTTAAATCCAGAGTACACTTAACTGACAGTTGCTGATATGAACACCAAGTTTAAAGCACTTGAATCATAATGCGTTCTTATAAAAGCTGGTTTGCAATAAATCTCGAGTTTACGCGAAATTTCTTTCCCCTTATTTATTCATTGTTTATGCTTCACTGTTGAATAACGTTAAAATTGATGAAAAGATTCTGAATTTATTTGCTATTTTTAAATATTAGTATCGAATATTTAGATTAGCATTGATACTTAAATTACAGGATAATGTAATTATTTTTCGTTTAAGTAATACAGCATAATACAAATTTTCGTAAAAATTTTTTACACTCGCATACATAAAGTTGTATTTGATAAACTTTTTTATTTATAAATTGTATACACAATTGTAAGAAAAAAAATATGAAAATAAAATATATTGAGATAAATATAGATTATTTAAATTCCATATTGACACAATCAAATCTAAATATTATCGCTGTAATAGAAAGTATATTATTTATATTAAATTTTTTAATTAAATAAAGTTGTAATAAAATAATGGAAAATTTTTTTGTATTGATTCTATTATTTAAATATAATAAAAATTAGTTAAGTTGCGACTAGTTTAATTTTAATATTTTCTTGATTATATTTTTTAATTATTACTATTACCTCTTATTTTAAATCCTATCTATTTAAATATAAGATATATAACTATTCTATGATTTAAATCGTTGATGCGGAAAGTCACGCCAATTACCTACAACTTCATAATACCATGACTGAATATATAGAATTTCTCGCTTAATCACCAATTACTACTAAAAATTTTAGATTCTTTAGTATCTTGAGAATTTCTTTGCATCTCTGTATTTTATTCGGTACTTTTATTCACAGATATATTCGGTTAGTTATGAAAAATTATATATATATTTAAATACAATTTGACAAATTTATGTAAAAATTTAAAAATTTAAAAAAAAAAATAAAAATAGAACTTTTTCTTTTGCTTTGTTCTTGCTTTTAAAAGATCATTAAATAAGTAGTGTATATCGTAACAAATTGAAAATGTTAACATAAAATTACTGACTTTTAAATAATTTTATATGGACAAATTTAACTAATAAATCACTTAATTGAATTAATATATACTTACGATTAAATAGCATTGAAACTTGTTTAAAATATAATTCTATTTGTTATGTATTCAGAAATATTAATTGTAACAAACATTTTATAGATTTGGTTTTGAGAAAAAATTACTTATTTATATGTATATACATTTTTAAATTAAAAATATATACAATAAATAAATTTCTATATTTATAAAATATTTGTTTGATTGATAGAATATTGAGTATTTAAACGAATAAAATTAAATTTTTTAATTAGAAATTTGGATGAAAAATGAAAACTAAGTATACTTTCTATATTGATTTTATAATGAAATAGCTTTGTTTCAATTAGTATTTTTAATTCATTTGAAATGAAATATTTTAAATAACAATCTAATTATTTTCATGTTGTATTTCATATTAAAACGATCGATCTTGTTAAAAATGAAAACTTGTAATGATAGCTGAAAATGAAAATATTGGCATGTATAATTTTATATAATTCGAAAAAAAATTTGAAGGTGTAAAATTTAATCAATACTTACGAGTGTTATGGTACATTTTTTGATAATTCCGTTGAAAAATGTAAAAAAAAAATTAATATTTATATATTTACATAACGTTATATTTAAAAAAATTGAATGTTTTTTATATACTTTAAGTAGAGTAAACTTAAATTTAATGAAATGATGTATTAGAATACAAGTATCTTTGCCAATTTAATAAAATTATTTAGAAAATAAGTAGAGCATTTTAATCTTCTTTATTATTGCAAATCTGATTCTTATTTCGGTAGACAAAGTAAATGTATCAAAGGAGAATATATGCAAAAGGTCTATAAAAAAAACAAAAAGAAGTTTAAGTTTTTGCTCTAAACTCTTTCGTTCTTTACACCACATTCTAATCCACCTTCGTATGCTTTCTCTTTAGTCTCTCGATTCGCAATTTCTTCAATCCATGTTCGCACAGCAACCTCAGATTCTCAGGGAGGTATCAAGAATAGACTTCATCCCGAAATAATTTTCTTGCGTACGTTAGTCGTTGTCGCGACGAAACTCGCGCGTGCGATCGTTTCCGCAAGTCTGAGAAAAAATAACAACCCCGAAAGAAAGATTTTAATCATCCGGTCCGGATGTACAAGTCTGATTGCGCGGTTACTTGCTTTATGATTATTTTCTGTATTCTTCATCGCTTTTAACCAGATCCTTTAATTTTATTGCATTGACACAAGGGAAAATTTCCAGTTCCAAAACTGTGAGAAATTTAAAAAAATTTTTTAAAAATTTAAAGAAGTGAATAGCGATGACTGACTGGAAAAGATAATGACTAATAAGAGTATCGATACTAATGGAAAAAGTTGTGTTTTACAGATAAAAAATTTTCATAACTAATGAAGTCGTATTTTTTATAAATATACTATTATAAATATTATTAAAAATTATTAATATTACTAGAAAATACGATATATAGTACTAAAGTAATTTAAATATTCTTTAAAAAAAATGGATATTGTAGTAAATTTATGAAAAATTGTTTACATGTTTAAATTTATGAAAAATTGTTTACATGTTTAAATTTATGAAAAATTGTTTACATGTTTAAATTTACAATGATATTTTTTTTTAAATAGATAATTTTTTAAAGTAAATTTAAAGAATAACTTTGTGATTAAAAAAATTTGTAGGTAAATAAATTTCAATTTTAAAGTTTAGAAGTTAAATCACTTTATTTGAAAAAGACAGTATAATTTTTCTAAACCTAGTCAATTTTTTAGTTTGTAATATATAGCCGATAACATTTATATGTGAATCTTATCTTCATTTGTTTTAATTTTATAATAATTATGAACTAACTCGCTATAATGATTACATATTATGAACATATTCAAACCAGCACTCGAATAAATTTAAAATTATTCCGATTTCGTAAAAATGTTAAAATTTTATATTTGGTAGAATAATTTTAATATTTTCTTTTAAATAAAGGAAGATTATAATTAGCACATTATAATTATAAAAAAAATTATATCTGAGCGAATATGTACCGATAAAAAGTATACATGTAATATAAACCGATATTATAAAATATAAATATGGTCGTAATGCTATATAAATATTATTTATTTATCTGTTTCAGGTAATGTTTAAAACAATCACAGTATTTCGGCTGAATCAAGACAATATGATACCAATCATAAGAAAGTATGGAATTACTTTTTAAGGCAAAATTATGTTTGTTTACATTATTATTTAGAATAAGATTTTAATTATTAAAAAATATATAAAAATTAAAAAATAATATTTTGAATAAAACTATAAAAAGTTTTTTCATTTTGCTTATTAAATACATGAATAAATAAGTTATTCATTATGCATATTATTATACTTAGTTAATTGAAACATTAGTCAATATTTCTTTTTACGTATACGAATGTAATACGTATTTAATTTATTCGAATATTAATGAAACATTCTATATTTTACGGTTTTTTCTTAATTTTAGCGTATAATATGTATCTAAATATATTTTAAATGTCATATGTTTTATGTAATAAATGAAAAACCTTTGTTAATTATTGATACAGGTATTTTTGTAAGAATTCGTATGAGTATACTTTAAGTACAAATTTAAAAGAAGTTTTCTTAATATCATTAATTACATTAAATAATTAAAATGCATAAGAAAACTTTTTCCTATTATTTACGTATATATAAAAAGCTATTATAAAAACTTTCTTCAATTTTTAATTTCAATTTCCAATTTTTAAATATTATTAACCTTTAGGATATTTAAGATTGTAATTAGAAAGTTATAAATTAGAATGTTTTACAACAAATTAAAGCAATCTAAAGTATAAGTATTTATCTTATTTTTTTAAATTTCAATGTTTTAGTATTTTAAATTTCAATAGTTTTAGTTAAGAAAACAAAGAGATTTTTAGAAAAAATTGTTGTTTTTTTTACCTTTTGATTACAGATTGATAATATTAAATTAAAACATAATAACTGTTTTTAATATTTAATATTGATATGCAGTCTAAATATTAATTTAAATTTTTTTTGTATAGTACGAAACATATATTCTTTCAAGATAAGAACAAAGTTAATTTAAAGAATAAAAACATTGAGCGTACAAAATAATTCTAAAAAATCATTGATTATATAAAATAAAAAAGAATTAAGTGTATTAAATTTTACTAAGAAAAACGAAAAATGAAATACCTTTAAGTAGGCCAAAATGAAGATAAAAGAATAATATCAAATTATACTTAAGAAAAATTAGGCATGACTAAAACGCTTATATAAATTTAAAGTGAAGAATTATTATCGTCATATTAACAAGTATTATTTATACATGTGAAATAAATAAATTAACTAAATTAAATTTAAAAAATTTTAATTTTATTGTATATATACAATGAGCTAGATACAAAGAGAATTTTTATAAATTATGTTTTAAAATGTAATAAATTTTCAAAAAAGTTTAATCTTTTTAATTTTTATACTAAATATTATATTTAAATAAGTCAGTTGATAATTTTTAACGATAAAGATTTGAATATATTATTAAACATATTGCATATATGTTTTATTCATATTGCGCTACACATTTGATAAATTAGAACATCTTACATTTTTGCAAGAAAATTTGAACGAAAACCAATGAACAAAAGCGTTTCGAATATTATCGTAGTTAATATAAAGAAGAAGTTTCTTATTTAGTCCAAGTAAACCAAAATTTGATGCGCAAGAAGCTTTTAGAATACGTATATGTTATTTATATATTCGTATGAAACTTGAATTCAACTAAAAATTCATGTACGTAAAGAATTTGTAAATACATTAGAATCATTTTGGAAATCTACAAAATTTAAATTTAATTCATTTTTCTTTCAATTAAGAAAATATTTATAATGATTTGATCTTTTAAATTCGAGAATGAATAATTAATTCAAATATACGAATATAAAAAATAAGAAAAAAAAATATTTTAGTACGATAACTTTCGATGATACAATGTGATTATTTTTATAGTTTAAGAAAAACTAAAAGTCGACGGTAACTAAATAAAAAAGTAACATTTATATAAAAAGTTTAAAAATATTTGCAGAAATAATATTTATCTGTTTAAATTTTTATGTTCTATTTTTAAAAAACATAAAATATATAAGAACATTTAATTTCGTTTTGTAAATACCTTTTATTGCTGTTAAAATAATTACACTTCTGATACGTATATTTTTTAGCGAAGTATTTGGATTATAAATATTATGTTCAATGAGTAAAAAATCCCATATGTTTTCATTTTTCGATACTGTCAATATAGCATTATCATTTTTGAGCACGTAATAAAAATATATTAATTTAAATTATGATAGTATTTTTATAATAATTTTAAACTTATATTATATATATATATGTACATTTTATAGTAATTGATTATACTATATAATTATCAATAATTATCGATGAGAGAAAGAAAAATAACTTTTATAGAAAATTAAATAAAAAATTGTTTGATTTGTTTTCACTCGTAGAGTAAAATAAATATTTTAATCGTTAGAATAATTAGAATAATATTATTATCTTTCAAAAAATGTAATTATAGCGAGACAATTTTGAAGAAATTAATGTAAATTATGTTTTAAAATGAGTCAGAAATTAAATTTAGATTGTAGAATTTGATGGATAGTAATTTTGCAGTTATTTTCGAAAATATGAACGAAAATGAAAGTATCGACTGAAAATCCAAATAAGAATTAAATCCTATTTAAATCGGTTAAATTAAAATAGAGAATAAGAAGCATCGATGAAGTTACGTTCCTAATTGGCCAAAAAAAGTTTAAGAAATAAGGTAGATAAAATGGACGTTTAGTCGAAGGGCAGTCGATCCTTGGGTTCACCTTCGAGTACATTTTCGAGCGCATCTTCGAGCGTATCTTCGAGCACACTTTGAGCGCATGTTCTAGCGCATTGTCGAGCGCATCGTCGAGCGCATCGTCGAGCGCACCTTCGGTGTAAACTTCCGCTCCAATAAAGGCGAAGTCAATCCTATTCGACAACAACATCAACGTCATCTCCGTGGAAACCTTCTTAGCGATCTCAGCGATAACGTCAACGTCTCGGATGCGCGTCGCCGCTCGTATCCGCGCTTGAAACGCGCTTGAAACGCGCTTGAAACGCGCTTGAAACGCGTTGCAACGCGTTGCAGCTCCCACATAGACGCGGTGCAACGGGCGACGGATTCTCCCCCGTCGCTGTCCTAATATTACACCACTCGTGTTCCTCTCTGTATTTCTGGAAATTGGACCGGCCACGGCAGCGGCGCACCAACCTCGAGCCCCTCAGTCTCTCGCGCGGGCTTCGCCGTGTCGCTGAAAGACAGAGGCCCAGCCGCGATTGCGCTCGACGAAAGCTCGACGAGAGCTCGAACGAAGGAAATCGAACGCTCAACGACGATCGTTAAATAATCGACGCACGATCGAGGCGAGACCTCCCTCGATCTCGCCCGCTGGATCACCTCGGCGCGTCGCCAGTGCCGGATTTTCGATTTAAGTTGTTTTCCTTGTCTTCCGCGAAGTTTGCGCGAGGCCTTTTCGTTTTGCCTTTCGTTCTCGCTCCTGCAGTCTGTGTGCACGTGTGTGGGTGCGTGTGTAGGTGTAGCTGCGGATGTGGGTGAGTGCGGGTGGATGCGATTCGCGACTCCTAGACTTTGATGATCATTGGTATTCGGGGGTGTACGGAGAGGGGGAGACGAGTATCTCGTGTTGGATTATGCCTTGGAAATTGTCGTTTTCCCAACTATTATATTTAGTAGCGCTAATTTCGTTTACGTGCGATTACGGTTGCAATTGCTATTGAATAAATACATTTTTTAGGTTAATGTGATTCTAATGGCACGGTCATTATTTATGAATTTTTATATAGAATATTTAATCACAAAAATGATTGCAACCATTTTTAAACTTATAGCGTATCGTTGAATAATTTCTTTACCCGATTATATTTTACGTACTGCAAATTTTTCATCCATATCCGAAAATTCGATTTCGAGACATTTTTGTAGGTACGCAGAAAACTGGAATTTAGATTATAAATTTTCATCGCTGCATTCAAATTGTCTCATTTTTAAGCTTATAAAACTATAATAATTATCGCGATTCTAAAAATTTTATCTTAATTATTATATAATGACTTTACATCTAAAGCAGATCACTCACGGAAAGGTCTGTAAATATCTTTGCAAAATTTATAGTTTAATAACGAATATTTTGAATAATTCGATAGACTATTATATTCATTTAAAATAAATATTTAATATACTATAAATGATAAATTGACATAAAGTATGACTTTATTGATATAAATAAATGTTATAATTTACATTGAATTGCTAACAAATAGCCAATCCTTAGTTTTATAAATAATTGAAAAAAAGTAATATATGTTTTACTAGACACTATTTAAATTATTTGTGAAACTGTTAAATAGACATATATTTTAAAAAAAATTTAATTTCTTGTAAAGACTGGTTTAAAATAGTTCTATCCGATAGAATATTTTCAGGTTGCTTTCCAAGTAATAAAAGTTTAAAATTAACTTTTTATTAATATTTGATAGTTTTTGTATTAGAAATAAAGTATATTAAATATTTTATAATTTTTTCTATTAAAATTTCTTTTAATATTTAATAAACTCTTGAAAACTTAGAACTTAAAAATATCTTTGTTCTTCATGTACATTTCATCAGGATTCTACAAAAACTCTGACGCAAGAAATATTTTTGCGTTAGAAACGTAGAGAGAGAGAGAGAGAGAGCGTATGAGAGAAAGAGAGTAAATTTTTAAAATCATTTTTAAATAATTTGCAATAAACAATCGTTTTATTTCTAATATATATATTATAATTGTTTGTTTTGTTTAATAAACCTTTGTTTATTCAAGTTAAAAATCTAAGGTTTCGTAACTCAAAAATGATATAGATTATATTTCAACATCTTTCTATAACAATTTCCAATGGTCGTAGCATCACTCGATACTCTAAATATATTTAATACTTAAATAACTCGGAAGAGCGAACTACGATAATCGATTTGAAATTTTTAATGATTTAAAGTAACTCGTAGTGTCGTTTAAATAGCGTTCGATAAATCGAAAATTAAAATAAACGTAATTTTAAAAGTAAAGTGATAAAAAAATAGTGCGTAAATTGTGAATTGACATTTTCTTCCAATAGAAATCCAAAGGACAGTGATTTTGTCGCGACGGAACTTGTTGAATTTAACAGAGGAAAAGCGTAGCTTTGTTCAAAGAAAGTTCGTAAAATATATATAATTCTTAAAGCTATCGATTTCCACTCTTTAGCGCTCTATTTCTATCGCACTGAAATCAGAGCGGTACGGAGTGTTAAAACTTCTGCCAAAAGTCTCGAGTCGGGTAGAAATCAGCGCTCGCTCTTTTCCTAGAGTGAAACGTCTGGTCCGAGTAGACGGACGTCACCAAACGTTAAGCGATCAAGGCCCTGGAACCAAGTGCGATCGAGGGCCTGAAGCAGATCGACGACCGACGACCGACGACCGACTACCAACGACCGACGACGGACGACCGACGACCGACGATCGACGATCGACGAGTGCGCGAGGCACCACCCGGGAATAAGTGAGATCGAGTGCACTCGTGTCTCTCGATAGCGCGTATAAGGCTAGTCTGGCGGACGAGATGGACGGTGACGACGAGGCGAGGGCGAGCTTCGCCAGTGGGTAATTCCGCCCGGCGCTCCCCCGTTGAGCATCGCGAACCGAGCGCTCCCCGATACTAGATCGCGTAACCCGTGCCAGAGGAACCCGTAGCCGCCATCATGGCGACCGAGGTGTACCAGGACTGGGACAACCCCCACGACAAGGTCAGCACCATCACGCGGAAGACGACGAGGAAGACGACCAAGACGACCACGAGGCGACAAGTGTACGAGGACGACGACGAGGATGAGGTAAACGCGAGTGCCACGTGCATTTCCCGATTCAGGCGTAGGCTAAGCTCGACTGGACGAACAAGGTTTTTCCTCCCTCTTTCTTCACGAGTTCGCCGTTTTCGTTACTTCCCCGACCAACCGTTTATTTGGGTACTTTGCCATGACCTTCTTCGACTTGTCTTCCGTTCCGTAATTTACCGTCGTTTCCTCCTTCTTTCTCGAGCATTTGCGTTCTTTCGTCGAATACCAGGTGGAAACTTTTGATTCCATAGCTGTTACCCAAAGCTCGAATCTTATCCTTTCATTATCATTATCTCCTTAATTGAGAAAACTCTATGTTTTTTATTTTCCTAGAATTTATTCTCGTTTAAAATGCAATTTTAATAGATTGTCTACATTTTCAAGATGCGATTGTTAAACGAGAAAAATTGTTTTTATTTCTTTTCGAATTGGCGACGCTATTAATATTCGGCATTTAAAACAAAAATAATTTGAATATTCACGTTTTTATAATTAAAGTTATTCCTTCTCTTACATAATGATTCCCAATTGTAAAACAAATATTTTTTATATATTTCAAAAAGTTTTTATAATCTTATAATCTAAACTTTCAAGCTTATTATTAGAATACGCAGTAGCTGGGAAATATATGTTAATGAATGTATATAAGAATTAAAGTTGGTATATATTTTTATACGTATTTAGCAGCATTGATTATAAAATAAAATGTTTTTACAAATGTCTATAAAAATATATATGTATAAATAAATAAGGTATAACAATAACCTCTGCGAAACTATACTGAATAATTCTAATGATTTCAAATTATTTCTTATTATACTGAGTATACTTTTCTCAAATTATAACTAATTTTGTAAATATTATAATCATTACGGTTAACTTTTTCATAATTTTTATTTTTTTAAATTTTATAATTTGAATATTATAAATTGTAGCTTTCCTAGAATCTACTATTTCTTTAATTTAAATACTCTTCTGTGTTCTTATTATTTTAGTATAATCAATATCACATTCTAATAGAATCAAACTCGATAGAATCATTTTATTAAGAAATCAACTCAATGAAATAAAGCCTGTAAACAAAAATCTAATTTTTTATAATTTTTAGATATCTTTTGTTATGATGCCAACATAGGTATGTCAAGGTTTTTTCAGATAAATGAACGATTTCGTTTGAAAAAGAAATAGATCACTTAACTCTGGCATTACATTGCTTTTTAGAAAATTTAATGTGTTTCAAACGAAGATCATCCCTTGAAGACAGTACTCTTCATTTTATTGACAATTTACTATCCAGGAATACATTTAAATGATAACTAAAATTCAATTGCTCTATTTTTTTACAGTTTTACGATTTTCTTCTGTGCAAAATCAAAAAAAAAGTTTTTCTTGCTACATATTTATATATTTAAGTAAGGCTTGAGTATTACTATATTTTTTTTTAATCAGCGCAAAAAACTGTTTTTGTTATAATATATTTGATTTAAGTGTTAACTTATATATAAATTGAGATTATGAATTTTTATAATGAAATTATAATCTGTTCTTATAGTAAGGTAATAGTCTGAAATTTTGGCTTAAAAAATGTATCAGTAGTTTTTTATACAGTTATATAATTTATTTAATAATTAAAAATCTTGAATATTATTATATATAATTGTCCAAATCTTTGTTAAAATGCTCGTTGACGTTTGTAACGTTGGTTATTTTAATAAATATGATAATATACTGTATATAAGATTATTACATGTTAATTTATATAAATAATGTAGTAAAAATACCGTAAAAAAGTTACTAATGAAATTATTAAAGAAATTATAAGTATGTAAATAAAAGAATAATAGAAAGGTGGTTAAAATATTAAACGATCAACACAAATTTAATTTACTCCTGAAATACTTTTTCTTATAAGTATGTAGATTCCCTAATAGTTTTATTACATCATTTATAAGTTTCTATGTTAAATGTGTCGGCGTTATAATTCAAGAAAACAAGTACTTAATTGTTAAATAATGTATTTATTAGAAATTGTGATTTGATCGAGACTATAGTTTAATATAATTTTTAGGTATTTCAATTGCATTATTTAACATAAAATAATAATACAAAGATATTTATCTGTTTATATTAACAATGATTTAAATCAGATATATATCTGAAATTTATAACTTTCGCAAAATTACATAAAATACGTATCGTTTTTTGTCTTGCATAGTAATTAGTATTATATATTACTAAAATGTTAGTTAATTAAATGTTAGACAAAGGATTACTTAAAATATGTAAATTACGTAAAATATTTATCACATATTATCACATAGATAATACTGAATAACTGATTTTCTGAGATCATTTTTTGTGAGTATGCATATAGATAAAAGCAATTTTTAATTTTTTTATTATGATTTATATTTTTGCTTAAATTAATGCATACATATCGTAACCATAAATACTAAAAATTTTACAAATATTTTAATTTTACAAAAAATATGTATAAATATATTAATTTATAATTTAAAATTTTACCTCAGTTTAAAAAATTAATATTATAATAATTTATTTTCTTTTCAAATATCTAAACTTTTTAAAAATTATTATTTAGACTTGGCTCTTTGTAATTTTTCAATATTAAATATTTGAAGACGAAAATTTTTTACATTTAATTATATAAACTCAAATATAAACTATTTTATACTTTTTATAGTCTTAAGGAAGATCGCACTTATCATTGTATGTTTTATTTACAATAAATATTAGCATTTCATAAACGAGTGTATAAAACATAAAAATTGTTTATATAAAATTTTTTCAAAATAATATTTATTTCAGAATTTATGTACAGAAATTGTAATTAGACTTTATTTTAATTGATACATTGACTCGATATTTAAAAAAATTGATTTTCAATAATCGGTAATTTATTAATCAATAATCCATTTGTTACCTATACCTATAATCAGTTGATAGTAGTACTTTGTCATAAGAAAGGAGCAAAATTTGTAACATTAAACTGATTATAGGACGCATCGTACTCGTCAATCCATTGAATAACATATGAAAAGCTTATTCGATGGATGGATAAAATAAATAGTCCAAGAAAAATATGTAGAATTCATGGTTTATCAAATAAATGCGAAAGACCGAATTGCGGAAATACTCGTAGGTGTGTATTTAAATTTACTACGTGCACCTTATTGTCTAAAGGAGCACTTGCAAGCAACAAGGAGAATTGCTGCGCTGAAGTGTAATAAAGGGGAAAGAGTTTTGGTCTTTCATCTAGTTTAGGACGTCTGCCAAGCGGCAAGGCCAACGCAGTCCGTCGAGTCCAATCGCAAGGGTCGCGAATTCCTCGCGCGAGGATGAATTATGGTATACATCTCTTCTCGTTTCTCTGTGTGACTTTCGCCCCTCTTACTCTTCTCCCTCAAGGTTGGCAAGAGCGAAACTCATCAGTCGTATGTCGGAACGCGACGCTCGTCAGGTGAGACGTTTCTCCGACACATGCGACACACGCCCTGACCATTTCTTCCTCGACTCAATATCAACAAATCTAAGAAAAATTGATTAGAAGTTTAAGATTAATATAAGGAATGAACTTTGCTTTGAACTTAACTTCATCCCACAAAAAAAAACAAAAAATTTTCATCCCTTAAATTATATTTTGACCAGTTTAATTAATTTTCATGGAGCGAACTTTTCTTATCTTCTGTCGATAATATTCATCGAATTGATGTTTTAACTAGAATTTAAAAAAAGTACAGAGTTTGTTAAAATTATATTATAAGTTTTTCCGTTTTTTAATTTTAATTGCTATTAGTTGAATCAATTAAATATCAATTATACAGTATAATTTTATGAGTAATTTATAGAAAAATATTATACATAAGAATAAAACAAATTAATTTAAGGATTTCATAATACTTTTTCATTTTATTTAATTGTATTATTTAAATTTAAATATACTTTGAACAATATATTTATTTCAAATTCTTGACAATATTTTTTTATTTTTAATATCTTTCTTAAATATTTTCAAATTGAAAAAATCAGATTTCTTCTAATATATATATATAAACTTAATATATAGTTTCGTAATTATTCATAAATATTTATTATTGTAATATATTATCTGTTTACATTATTTATTGACTTTAAATTAAAATTTAATAGAATATTATTTTAATTTTTGTAAGATTTTTTTTTGAAAAACATCATTTTATATTAACATTAACTTAATGTAATTAATAAATAAAAAAATTATTTCTATTAATTTCATAAATTGATCATGGTAAAGTATATAATTAAATTGACCACTATACTTTATTTATTTATATAATTTTAAATTTAACATTACTTTTAATAAATTTCTGAAATTAAGAACTTTTTATGTTGAAGGTATACTTCGTAATATTATTTGAAGCTTTGATTTATATTTCTAATGATTAGATGTTACAAAAAATTACTAAAATCGTTACCGAAGTAAATATGATTGTTTTAATCAATTTTTTGATTTTTAACTTGTATTTAAAATGGTATATTAATTCATATTAAATTGTCTATATTCTTAGTTTTTATTACTTTGTAAAAAAATTCTAAACACATTTTAATTTTTGAATTTTTCAAACTGATGTCAATTTCTTTTTTATGTAATTTATAGTAGTAAATAATTACAAGACTTGATGTTTTAAGAAATTTTTAACAATCAAATTCAACCATTTTATGTTTGATACAAAAACATAACTAGTTGAAACATAAAAATTCTTTACCTATTATAATAAAAATAATAACTTGTTATATTGTTATGTTATATATTTACTTTTAATATTAGTTTTAACATTACTAAATCAGTGAATGCCTATTCTTTTTTAATAAGCTTGTAATGAATAAATTGATGAAATAAAAAATAAATAATTGAATAATTTTTCACAATTTTTTTCTATTTATGAGTAAATATTAACTTGAATTATATATAATAACCTTTTAAGAAAATAATAGAATATCTTTTTCTACACCTCAAAAAAATGTTTAAAATATCTTAATTATATTTAAACAGGTTTTAAATATTTTATTAAATAATACTTTTATTACTATTAATAACTTGATTGTTAATATACTAAAGACAGGGAAAAAATTTTATTTCAGAAGTTAAAAAAAGTTAATATCTCAAATTTTATGAATAGATAGGATTTAATATCATTACTGTCTTAATTATATAGTCCTTAAAATGCATTTTATTAACAATTAAAATTTACCTAGTTATATTTTTTCTTGAAAATTTTAACATTTTGTTCTTCTAAATTATTTATTTTTTATTAAATATCATTTCTAACAAGAAATTTTTATATACAGATTTTGTATTAATAATAATGTTCATTATTTCATTACTGTTTCAAAACCTTGTGATGCTATTTACTATTTTTATTATACTAATTTTTTTATATTCATTTTAAATAATTACTATATTAATGTTTTTTATATAGAAAATAGTAATTATATTATTCATTATAAATGATTATAATTCTAGACTGATAAATATAATATAATTGATATATTCCATTTAGTATAAAAATCAAACTAAATTCAATTGAACGATTGATTCTATAGAAAGTATATTGAAAAAAATAGTATTATAAACAATGATTAAAAAATCAAACATATTTATAAATCAAAGTAAAGATCTTTTCTCTTTTAGAGTCTATATTAAAAGTTTAATTAATAAGAATTGATTGTATTTTCTAAATTAAAGGACCTATTGAGTTATAGAAAATATGATTCATAAAACGAGCGATAGATTTATAAAATAAAAATATGTTCAGTTACTTTAAATACATAAATCGCGTATCATTCAAATATTACTCAAAATTTCCCGAGTGACATTTTAGAAATTCATTACTCTCGCAGATTAAGTAATTATTTACTTTAAGAGAAAATAATTATTATATTTTAAAAAGTTATTATTTTAACTACAAAATATAAATTACCGATGAAAGTAGTAAAATATTATTGAAAAATAAAAATCTTCAATTAAATGGATTAAAGTGCATTGACATTTAAGTTTATGTGTAAAAGAATACCAATGCAAAACACTATATATATATATGTGAAGTTTGAAGTGTCATTAATCGTTAATTCGTTTTCTTACCGTTTATCGCTTCTTACTGTCGTAATTTCATATACAAACAAAACTATTTAAGAAAGAACGCTATTTTGAACTACTCGATCGACATAGTGTCGTATTTTTAAACTTTTGAATGTTGACCTTGGCAGTTAACTTAGCAGTCTCCGCCTTTTTTACGTAATTTATATTTTTTTTTAATTTAAAAAGACTTTGATAAAGGAATCTTTTTTGTTTTATAATATATTATATAATTCATTAAAGAATGTGACAGAAAATGAAATCTCTTGCTTTTTTGTATTAATTATTGTTTCCTATCACATTTTCTATAATAATTAATCATTTCGAACGTTAATTTTATTTCATTATTTTGCCATAAATACAATAAACATGTAAATTCAAAACAGTATTATACTCTTATTTTACATATTTTATGAACTGGAAATCACAATATTAAGCGATAATTATGTAAAAATATTATGTATGATATATTTCATTCTATGTTTTATATTTAATCCAAACAGTATGAAATGAGCTACGTATTATTAATTTAATAAAAAAAATTTACTCGATATAAAAATATAAACAAATATATTTTGGTATATAAATATATTAAAAATGTGTATACAACATTAAAAACTAAAAAATCATTTTTATTGAAACAAACTTCTATTTTTATTATTTGAAATTTATGAGCAATTAATAATTGCATTTAGATTATTTAATATAACGAAAAAATTCATTTTTTTACAGATTTTTTTCTTAATCTACTATAATTAACTAATCGTTTATTGTTTTAATATATCTAGAGAGAATTATTTATTTCATATGATATAAAATTGTAAAATCAGGTTTATTGGTCGTTTTACATAAATTAATAATATAATAATGTAATAAAGTAAATCAATTTATCATAAGATTTAATTAACATCACAATAAAAGAGTTTAAAATATAAAAAAATTTCATGATATATAAATTTTAAATTCAACAAAATATATACATTTTCTAAATAAATTAGTTGATTAATTTTATTGAATTTATGTTTCAAAATTTTAAATAAAGTAAATATATTATATTAAAATTAAGACAGTAAATTTTCTATTTCAACATTAATACAAACATCAAATGTACAATTAATATGTAAAAATATCGATTCCCTTATTCAGGAAGTAATCGGTGGCAAAAATATTTTGATACTAAATTGATCAATTATAATTATTGTATATAAAACGATTATTTCTGACACTAATATGAATATCGAAATACTAATATTTTTTACAAAAATTTATGTAAAATGTACATTGTTAGTTTCTTATTATTTTTAAATTTATTTTTCAATCATTTGGACATTATTATTGAAAATAACATTATTTAATTTTTATTAATAATATGTCAAACAAGTAATCGTATAACGTATTATTATGACTTCAATTTTATTACTGTTTCTTTTATAAATATTAAAATTTTTTTATACATTATTTTTATGTTTTTAATAAATTTTTTATGAATATTTAAGTAATGTACAATGTATTTAACTCGTTACTTATGACTTTTATTCTGTTATGATGAAAATTTATTTAATAAAACGATAAAGGAACATTACAATTTTGTTACATGTTTAATATATTCTCTGAGTATTGACTAAATATCGACAAATTAATAATATTCATTCAGTTTATTAAGCAATCATTTGGTTATACACATAAATCTTAATTTTTTATAACAAGAAATAGTTCTTAAATATATACAACTTTCTTTATTATTCCCTGTAATCTATTGATCTTGAAGAAAATTATTAGCCACTTCACTTATGCTTGGAATATTATCGGAATTTTTTATATTTTTTATATTTGAACTATAAATATATTACCTTCTTTAGCAACTTTCTCGATAGTCACTATTATTATGAATATAATTACGATTTTAAATAATGATGATAAATAGCTATAATATTTTTTTAAACTTCTACAACTTTTCTTTAATCGTTTAAGTGTTTGGTTTTCTAAGAGTATCATTTTATAATTTATAATTTTCTTTTTTAGAAATAATTTTATTACATATAAATATTATTAAATTAAATCTTCTGCATTAAATTCATCCTATAAATTTTTTATTTTTGTTTGTAAAAGAAAATATACAAAAATTTCGATTATTATGAGATCAAAATGATTAAGATAATAAAAATCTAATCAATTTTTTATGGTCGAAATAGAAAATAACTTTTCATTCAAATGGTTATAATGAAATAATTTCTTATATATTTATATTTCTCAAATTTTATACATTAATTAATAATTTTTCATTTAAATAGTTATAATGAAAAATATTACTGAAATTCTGTTTATTATACCTCTGAAGGTATGGTCGAAAAATTACCTATAATATAAAGAATATATAGAATGAGGATGAAATTTTAACAAACTACGAATCAATAAATCACAGAACAAGTTGCTTCCTTTGTTTTATATTTCTGTTACAGGCATTTTATACGTGTGCGCGTATACATTTATATGCGGTTAACAGGCATTTAAACAATTGCACATGGGAAAATTAGAATCAAGTGTATTTTAACGTGAATTGAATTTTAGATATATATTGAAAAAAGATCCATGTATAATTTTTTTTTCTTTTCGAGTCAATAATAGTTACAAAATAAACAAAAAATAAATTTAGATCAAACAGTTAAATTTTAAATTCAGTAATAAATAAATTAAAAGTTCATACTAAAAAGAATAATTGTAATTTTAATTTAATTTTACCTTTTTCGTAACCTTAATTTATTTGAATTTAATTACAGATTATAATAATATACATTTATTTCTATTTATTAAAATAAAATCTAAAACAATAAGTTATTAAGTTTTTTTTTAATTAGTATGAATGCTGTATATTAATTACATAAGTTTGCCTTCGTTTATGATTTCCACCCTATACAACTTCTTTTTGTATAATCCATGAATTTGGTTTCTATTTTTATTCTCATTTATTTTAAAAATAACATAAGTATTTTACAAGATGTTCAAAAACAACTTTTTATTATTTCCTCGTCTAATTTCATTTAGATAAGTGTGAAACAGAAAGAAAGAATTTAAACATTTTTCAGTTACTATGTTATTGAGATCGATTATTACAATTAATTAAAAATATCAATACATATAAAAATGAGTGCTAAACTTTCTATATACTTTTATAAGTATTTATTTAGAAGTGATTTATATAAGTGTTATAAATTTTTATTAAAATTTAACAAAGTTTTTCTATTTATATAAATAGTTTCAGGAAATATAAGTTCCAGTTTTTTTAATATAACAAATTTTCTTATCAACGTATAAAATATTTTTGATGTAATTTATGAAAATGATTTGTAAATATTTTATATAAAAAATGATACATTAAATCATTTGTTAATTATAAAGAAACAATTTCTTTTTCAAACATATTATATAGTATTGTAGAAGGATGAATAAATTTCTTAAGAATTATAATTAATCATATATACTTCTAAGATATATAATATTGTTTAGTAAAACTATTAAATATATAATGATTATAATATAAAGAATTCTGTAATAATAAAGATTGCTATATCTTTTTATATTCATTAGAAGTTGTTAATAAACTATCAAAAAAAATAATCTACAGTAAAATATATATTTTATTTAAATTAAGTCTTATGATTGGGGCCAATTTTTCGAATATCGCAATTTTAATAATTCACAATGTATGTAAGAAAATGAATTATTTATATTTATTTAAACTAGCGACAACAAAATACTTCTAATTCTCTCAATAAGCATAATTTTGATGATTTACAAAGTATTTGAAATGGCAAGAGAAGTATTTTCACCACACGCGATGTTGAATTTAATGACCAACCGGCACTTTCAAAAAGCTGTACACACTTTTACGAAGTGCACAAAGTGCAATTACCTATATTCGTTTGGAGTGATTTTACGATCAACGCATGTGGAAATAAAAGATATCCATTCACGAATAATTCCGTCAAATACAAGTGTTTCGATTGCTGCTATAGAAGCGATGAGTGCTAGGCCCGTTAAAGCGCTTACGCTTTTACACGGTTATGTGTACTGTAGCTTTTTTTTTAAATTTTTTTATGAGACCTACTTTTAGAACATAGTACGTTGCTGACGATGTGAGCACTAAATGCTGTCTTGTTTAATAAGAGAGGCGTTAAAATAGAACGTCAGGATTCCCGTACTTCTCATGGAAAACATTTTTATTAAATTGCAAAATGCATACCTACGATGTCTTTTAATTGCTCAGGCATTCGAACATTTATATACTTTTGTAACTGTATAGTTAAAAAAAATAGTATGCACACACACACATATGTATATACATGCACATCAGTATTCAAATATTTTAAATTGATTTTATTGATATAATACTGAATCAATTTTAATGATAATTGGATTCGTATATTTTTTAAATGAACTTTTAAGAATATTGTTCACCAAAAGAATTTAATTAAGCTATCTCACTTGTATTTCAAAATATAACTGTGAATTATATAAAATTATTTAATTTAAAGTTGTAGTAAAATTTTCATAAACTTGAATGCTTGAAAGTTATTTTAAATATATATATAAACACTAATATTAGCAAAATATACAATAGTAAAATTTTAAAGACATAGAAAACACGTTTTGTACTAAAATATTTTTCATTTAAAATATATTTTTGTGCAAATATAAGAAATTTAAATATTTCATTATATTTTTATGTTTGATGTATAAAGAAATATTGTAAAATTACTAATAAAATTTCAATTAGTAAAAAGGTTAGTTTAAACCATATGTAATGAACTGTTTTATAATTATAAAAACTTAGTCAAAGATATATTAAAAAAAGTCTTGAAATATTAATTAATATTTTTAAAAAATATTATTATGTATTTAAATATTTAATCTTAAAAATCATAATTTGCAATTAATTTTAAAATATATGTCAAAAGTTTCGAATAGTTGTTTTAAACAATTTTCCAATATAACATTCGTTGATCCATGATTAACTTATGCATATGGAAGTTATTTACAAGTTGTTTATACATAAGAAGCAACCATAAATAATATTCTATTTTTAAATGTATATATTCAAATAATCTATTTTGAGTATACCGAAGATAAATCTTACGAGATTGAAACCCACGATTTTTCACATTGCAAGGTATGAGCCTTGATTTTTAATTAGATTTTTGCAATTTTATCTTTCATAATGAGTCTTGCAATTAATTGATTATCGTAGATATTAGATCATTTTTAAGTTATAAATATATTATAATAGATTTAAATAAATATTAAAATATTTATTTCAAAGTATAATAAAGCCATATAGTATAACATAACGTACAATAAGAATACCAAAATTTTTCACGTTAGAAAATAAAAATTAAAGCAATTTATGTAAAATTTTTCGTAGAAGATAAGTGGCACTTTCTTTTTAACAGTACCGATGATTAGTTTTAATTAGAAATATTTCAGGTATAACATCTATATATACAATGGAACGAGTTGTACGAACGCGTGCAAAATTTTCACAGGATGTAACATGTATATAGCTATTAAATTAATCTTTTCAAATGCAGCGAAACGTATATAAACATATTTTAATGCTTAAATAATTGCAGAGCAATATACCGCATGTAAGAGAAATTCCCTTTAAAAAGGACAAGGAAGAAAATAAGAAACAGGAAGAAAACAAGCAGACAAGTTTCTCGAAAGTCGAAGTCGCGCGCTCGGGATGCCTCGCATCGTGTGCGAATTAGCCGCTCTCTAGAAGCGATATCCATTTACGCTGTCGCACCTCGCCGATAACACGAAGCACTTGCGAAGCGCGCCTCGTCGGCAGCTAATTATAGCTCGCGGGGCCATCGGATCTCGCGCACGTGTGCACCGATCGCGTGAGAGCATCCGTGGCTTCCCGGCGAGGAGGCGAACCCCGATTACCGGATGGAGAGTCTTCGGGAGGTGTCGAAGGAGCGACGACTGGACTTGGATTCACGACTCGGCGAATGACAAGAGCTTGATTTATGCCCGAGTCAACGATAGGGGCAAGGCCTACGCTGAATCGCGGAATAACTAACCGATCTCTTAACGTCTATAGAGTTGATTTTATCCTTTCATTTTTAATCTTTGGCAGTTATCACAATAAAAATTACATGTGGATGAATAAGATAGTTTACGTTCCAGGTTTTAAAATTTTTAGAAAAATAGTTCTGGTACGAGCAAATATTTACCAAACACAACGTTTGATTCTCTCGCTCAAAGATTCTAATTTTCTTTATTATAAATTTTATACTATATGATATATTTAAACATAGTTTAATGAATTTACAGTGAATGAAATTACGTGTAGTTAATCTACATTTGATAAAAATAATAAATTTTATTCGTATCTTTGTTTATTATTTCCATCTTTCAAAATAAAATACCGACCTTAATTTTTAATAAATTAGCTTGTTTGCTAGTTTCCGAGAGAATCTAAATAATCAAATTATAGCCGTAGCAAATGACAATTAAATAACAAAAAAGCTGATGAAATCGCAAGTAATTCGTATACTTCCGGCACGCAGTATTAAAGTAGTTAAGTAAAGTGTACTTAAAAAGAATAAGTGAAACAAATTATAGATTTTATGCCAATATTATTTATGTGATATTGAAGTAGATTGTAATAAAAATAGAAACGATAAAATATTGATACTTTATGGCTTGTATTCACAATTTTCAATAATAGTTTGTAGAAATTGTTCGATAATCAGTGTAAATATGACTTAAAATAATCCATTACAGATAAAATAATAATCATTATTTTATTTTATTATTAATTTATTCGCGAGTAAAAGAAAATGTTAGGCGTATAATGCAACTCGTTAAAATAAAATTTGTAAATACCACCGTAAAGTATAATAAAGAATCTAATATTAATTTCGATTGTGGTTTGTATATTACTAAAGGAAACGTTACACTTAGAAAGAGAAAATATGCCACTCATTCTTTTCACTAAGGCAAAAACAAAAGCAGACACCCACATTTCTTAGGTGTGCACGTGTGAAAAAGTGTCTGAAAAAGGACGCGGCCTCGTTTCCTAGCGAATCTAGTTGCGACTTTGTTTGGTTTTTCTTCCATCCGAGATCATGCGGATAATAAGGTTTTCGCTTTTTAGACTCCGTTAATAAATGCTTTTTCACAGTGTTAGTGGAAGTACTTCAATTTATCAAGCGAAAGATTTACCAACAAAAATAAATCTTGAACATGTATTTTTAGAGGATTTTTTCTGCTCAAGAAAAATAAGTTTACTTAATGTGACGTATTTTATATACGTTAAATTTCTCTAAATTAGCATTTTACCAATCATTTCTTACTGCAAAAAAAATTTATATAAACATACATTTATAAACTTGATGAAAAGTTCTATTCTTGAACAATTAAACAGAAATTCTAACTATTTTATGATTTATATTTTTCAGTTTATTTCAAAATCAACGAATAGAAAATGAAATTTTACATTGCTAATTAACCTTTTATTTGAATTATGAATAAAACATTCATATATATTAAAAGACAAATGAATTTATGATTTATAAAATTACATGCTTCATCCGAATAGTCCTTTACATGTTGACCTAAATATGAAATTAATAATAACTAACGATTAATTTTTTTATATTAACTATTTAATCATATTTGTATTATATTATATTATAATTGAATTGATAATATTTTACCAAATTTTTCAACAATATAATATTACATTTATACTTATTGTTTTTAAAATCATAATAAAACTTTTATTTAGAAAATGCAAATATTTAATATTAATTAATTATTTGGATAAAAAGTATAAAATTGAGATTTATTAAAATTAAATGAGATAAATTCAAATTTTGTAACAGAAAAAATACATTGTAAAATAAAAGAATGCCTTCACGTGGTATTAAATGAAATATATTTTTTAATAGAAATTTTCTTTTGTACATTTGATATAATTTGTATAGTAGAAATAATGTCATTTTAATGAGTTTCAAGAAATCTTATTAATTCAAAATTAGTCTAACGATTAAATCTATACCGTAAACTATATAAATTAGATTGAACTGATGAAATAGTAACAAGAAAATAATTTATAGTCTAGTTTTGATACAATTTTTGGATCTAAATCGTGCCAAATCACATCTTACGGTGGATATTAATTATAAAAATAATATACTGAGAAACTTATTGAATTTACTTTTAAGGTTAGTCATAGTAAATGTATTTTTTTATATTTTTTAATTTTATTTTGTACAAACACATATTTAAAATATTAGTTGTTTCAAAGTTATATTTTATAAAACAAATATTTTTTCTGTTTTCTTAAAATATTTGTAAGTTTAATTTATTCTAAAAAATACTGTTTATATTACTTAAATATTAGTGAGCTTATAAATTAAATATAATAATAATTGTTATAGTTTTTATCAAATTTACTCTAGGAGAATTGAAAAAATTTTTATTCATATAATAATAAAATAACGATTCTTGCAAGTATCATAAATATTGTCTTTATATTTTAATAAAAATAAAATAAAGGTTCATTTATCGACTATAAAATAAAAATAGATATTATTTGCAAGAAAAATAATTATTAGAAAAATCATAAAGAAAGTTTTTTTTTTATTAATCACTTTTATTTTCTCTATGAATGAATCTATAAACACTACTTTTTTCTGCAAACAAATATTCAATACAGAATTGACTATTATATACATATGAATTTTTATATTAAAGGTTTATAATTAGATTTTCATTAATTCGATTATAAACATTATTAAATATCAAATATAATTGAAAATTAAATAAATATTGTAATCAAACCTTTTATTTCAACATTTAACGTTTTTCTTTTCGAATATTGTTTTGCTAATAATTTTTTATTCGAATTAATTATTTAACTTTAGACTGCAAGCTAAAAGTGTCAAAAATATTATTTTTTATACTTAAAAATCATTTTTATAAATATTACATAACCGATTGATTTTTATAACTCCGAAATTATTATTTAAATAATTTGTGTTTGCGATCTCTAAGTTCAGCTAGACGCGTCACAAGCGTATAAAGAAACTTGTCATCCTGATAATTAAAATAGAATAGCTTGCAGGTATGGAGAGAAGATTAGAAAGGAATAAAATTCTGGAAAACGGACGCGTATAATTGAAAGTTTTATTGACATTGGTCTGGGCGGACGTTCGTACGTTCGTTGTTGGTTCGCATAAGCTGACGTAACCCTTTAACATGAGCTGCGTGACTTCATAAAACGTAACGCACGCATGCGCTGTATACCTTCCGAAGGTCGTTGTCATTGTGATTCGTTAAAACGGTCTCCTGTGTTTAAAAAACGACGAGAGGATGAATGTAATTAATGCTCATTTGCAAAAGCAAGAGACTAATTTTGCGGCTAGTGTTAATTAGATTACGTAGCGTGAATTATAGAATAGGACGTGGGTATGTGCAGGAAATTCCATCTGCAACTTCTTGAGAGATCGATATTAGCGACGTTGATGTTAATTGCGTACTTCAATCTCTTTCCTTTACGCATATAATAGATTTTTTAAAGTTTATTTTTAATTAAAATTTAATATTCGAATATCTTATGAAGATAATATGAGACTTTTATTATTAAGTAAAGTCTTGAATTTTAATTTATTTCTTGATAAGCACCAATTTTTCACGATTCTGAGACAAAAATAATTATAGACGATGATATCATTTTTTCCTTAATAAATATTATTTTTTTCGTAATTTTTTTTTAAACGTAAACATTGAATTTTTCGCAATGTTTGGTTAAAGAGACATAATTTTTTTTTTAATTTGCTATAATTTTTGATATTTAAAAATAAACACTTTTATTTACATATTTATTCGAGACATTCATATATATTTTTTCCATTTTAATTGTAAAATAAAATTCATTTTATTGTTAGATTTAATATACTTTTTATAAATTCTATTTACATATATTTAAATGTATTTTTTTTTAAAAAATGGTTGGTTTTTCTTTAATAAAAATTATTACACTTATTTTAGTATATGAGAAAGTTACATGATGAAGTTGATTAGTAAAGATATAATTTACAGGTGTCATTTGTAAATATACGTAAATTATCAATCTCATTAAATTCTTACTTTCTAAGTATATGTATAAATTCTCATTCCTTGCATTTATTTAAAAAAGAAAATATATTATCTTAAATTCTACAGTATCTAAAGCATAACATTAACATATTAAACAAAGTTACTGATTTAAATATTTATTCTAAACATTTACAAAATATGAATCATATAATAATAATTTAAATAAAAATATCTGTTAACGATTTTTTATTTTAATAAACATAAATATTGAATATAATTCGTTCGTGTTTTGCTCCGGCAGACCTTGATCACAATATTTGCTGCTAATTGTTTTTATTTGATATCTGAATTAGATACATATAGAAAAAAGAAATGTCATTTAAAATCTTCTTCTTTATTTCCATGAAAATAGATAGATATATAAATAGCATATTACTCATTAGTTATAAAACATAGATTTATCTAGAAGAAATATCATTTGTAATAAAATTATATTACAATTTACATATTTAAAATTACATTTAATGCATTATTTATGTTTATTTTATATATTTTAGTGAAAAATGTTTTTTTATAATGCTTTTGAAGACGTGACAATTTTCAATTAATTACAACGAAAAGGAAACATAAACAGGCACAAAATTAAAAATATAATAAATTAAGCAAATTTATAATAAAATTATTATTTCTAGATATTATTATCGTATAATAATAATATGTTTAAATTTATTTTCCGAAATAGAAATTTATAAATGAGTTTTTGTAAGTGTTTTCAATGCGTAATGATATGTAATGTAAATAATACTCAATTACAAAACAAATTATTTTGAAATATTTTTCTTGAATATAGATTCTTCAAAACAGCTATTGCTATAATAAATAAAATAATTATTACTGCTTATAAAACAGTTTTTACTTCATTTATTTTTTATTCATCCACAGTTAATTATTTAATTATTTTTTAAAACAAAATTTCAAAAAAAAGTCTTGAATAAAAATTTTTTAAAAGTAATTTAAAATTTTTAATCATACGAAGATGATTTTAATCTTTACCTTTACATCTGTTAATTCGTAAATAATTTAATTATATTTCGAAAACAGTAATATATCACTTTATTATGATTCAACAAGTTGTAAGTAAATTTTTTACGTAAATAAAAAAATCATTTTGTAATAAACTAAATTGATTATATAAAAATAAAATCTAATTATACATATAAATATTATAAAAACTGATCATTATCGTTTATTAGCTGTATTCGACGTACAATTTATAATTTTGCAAAAAATGATTGCAATTCTTGCTAAAGTAAATGTTGAATTAAATTTAAAAATTCTTCGAACAGCAAGTGAATTTTTAACACGATGTCTCATTAGAAAATTCATCAAAAAATTTCATCATGTCAATATCGCTATCGTATTTATTTAAGATTTGTAATAGAATGATGTATCGCTCAAATATCGCTATAAAAGAAAATAAAGTTTATAATTTAAATATTTTATTTAAAATTTCTCTATTATGACGATTTATTATTTATGAAGGCACATAACTTATTACTTTCAAACAATTACGTTGGCTCAATATTACAATTGTAATAGAGGAAAGTAGTAGAAAAACTGCGATTATACAAAAACGTCTACAGCTAATAGAACTCGTTTCATCCGCGCTTGCGAAATTTTTCATTCGAAAAAAGATATACGTAGCCGATCTTCGCGAGAGGTTGCTCATCTCGCAATAGCGCAATAGCGTTGAAATGCAGAAGTGTCCGATATCGAACAATAAGACGACCAGCCAGTCTCACACAAACACACGAAGCCACAAAAATACACGGAGACCCACACATCCGCACATAGACAGATACGGAGACACGGACACAGTGTCAGTCACACGTGGAGTGAAAGTACGCGCGTTCCAACACATCCTTGGCTCCAGGTATTCTCCGATAGGTTACTCACGACACGCGCTCACGCACACGCACACGAGGCTCTATATCGACGGGACTCACTCTCTTTACTTGCGGTGCAGCGACTCCGAGCCGTCAGTTGTTTAGCGCCGCTCCTTACGGTCTGAGGCCGCGTCCCATCGACTTTACTCGCGCCCTTTTCTCGCAACCCCTGTCGCAGTGCTGGTGACTCCTCCAAGCCTGCAATTTAATCTTCAACCCTGTAAGTAGACGCGACGATTTTTTTTTACAATCTCCTTTTTTTTAATGCGAATTTGTGCGATCACCTTTCGAGCGATGTTCTCTGTAAAGACTTGGCACGAACCTTTTTAGGCGTGAAATAAGCGATGATGCCTTCGTTATTATGCATCCTTCATTTGCCATTTTCAGCCCGAGTTTAAGCCAATCTGGCTCGTTACAGTTTTCACTAATTTTCCTTCCATGCCTTTCTTATTTGTAAATTACTTTGAATCCTTTACAAATATTTTAACGAGGTGTTGTTTCACAAATTTATATTATAATTATTTATAGTAATTTTTGATAAACTTAGAATACTGTTGCATGAAATTTTATAATTTTAGCGTTGCGATTAAGTCTCGGTAATCGATCGATCGATATCTAAAGAATTTTTGACGATAATGGAAATTTTATCTTAATTTTATTATTCAAATCATTTTCTTATATAATATAATAATTAAGCTTTCTCCATTGTTTTATATTATAATCTATCAATCAAACCATTGTATTAGGAAAGAGAAACAACGCCGATAGAAATTATCATTACTAATTCCGAATTTGATTTACACAATAGAAAAAATAATTGTTATACTCAGCAGCGAAAGAATATTAACGATAATTATTTTTAAATAATTTAAAACAATTTGGATTGCTATTAATATTTTCAAACTGATAAATGATATGAAAACGTCATCGTTTTTAACTAATGCATTGATGACATATATAAAAAATTTTCATTCGACAATATTCTATATATAGTACACTTAATTCAAAACAAATTTACAAAAATAAAATAAATAATACAAGTTGAATTTCCTTGGAAAAATCTTCGAACAAAGAACCAAATTGGCTCATTACTATGTTTTGTTAATTAATAAGTTTATTCGCATGTAATTGAAAAGTCGATCTATAATAAATCTGCGATCGAAGCAAGCAGCCATGTTAATGGAGCACGACTACGAAAAAACTTATCGATTATTATCGAACGAGCGCGTAACCTAAATTCCCCTTAGATTGAACGACTTAGCGTTGCATACACGATCATTGCATATTTCCAGTCGCTACATCAAAGACTCTTGACGAAAATCCTTACACGTATGTATCATTAAGTGATTGTCGATATACGATACACGATCTTACCGAATGCACGGTTTCTCATCGTACCAGTATTGTACTTACGTAACGTAAAATCACAGGATACCAAACATGTTCGTTGTTTTTTCTTGGCTCTCGTCGATTCGATCATTTTGTTTGTTTCATTTTTTGTATTCTTTGAGGATCAATGCTCCGCTTTATTTTATTCCTTTTAATAGATTCAAATGTCGGTGCATTCTTTGCGCACACTGTCAAACGTTTTAATTATAGTTAGCAAACAAAAAGATGCAAAGTCTTCATCTAAATACGGAAGAGAATTTGAATCTTTAGTTAATACGAAGTAATTGAAAAGGAATGACTTGTTAAACATTTATTTAACTACATTAATATTTTTTATCATACTGATTACATACTATTGATATAAGATAATTTTTTCAATTATTTAAAATGAATATTTAAAATTTTTTCTTATATTTGATGTTTTAATTTAATTTAACCATTTCATATTACCTAATATTTTAGCATTTAAAGAATCTATTGCATGTATTATCGAAATTCATTTTTAAAGTTCGTTGCAATATCTGAATCAAATATTCAGAGTATTTAAATTGTAATCATATAACAAAATATTTTAAATATCAGAGAAAATATTCTATGAATATCAGAATAAATATCACTGATGAATGAAATTTCTGATAAATAAAATTTATTGTTAAAATAAAAATATATAAAATCTTAAATTAGGAATATTTTTATTAATATTAGCTAATATATAAATCTCTCTTTGGGAACATTTTCTTTAATAAATATAAAAATAAAATATTACATGAAATACCTGTTTAATCGTGCTACTTTTAACCAATATAGATTTTATTAAATATAATTTAATTAAAAGTAATCATAAATCTTAATATTAAAAAATAAAATTTTTCTGTATAAAAATATCAAATATATGTTAAATTTTTTGTTATAAAATTGTTCAAAGAAGTTTAAATGAAAGTTCAGTTTTTATTATTTTGTAGAAATGAGCAAACGTTTTATAATAGCATAAAATATGTCACAGTTATTTAATAATTTATAATATAATCACAAATTTATGGAAGTTCGCTTACTTGATATAACTTTATTAATAATAATGTATATATATATTATTAATATTATAAATAATCGTTGATAATGAATCGTTTGAATAAATATTATGCATAATGATATATTTACTTAATTTTCTTAAAAATATATTTGAAATAATAAGTTTAATTTTATTTTAATTGATAAGTTAAAATTTATTCTTCTTAATTACATTAATTTTGATTTAATAATTATAGAATATACAATAAAATTTTATTTTATAAACAAACAATCATTATAGTTGATTATGTATATAATATTTAATATTTTTAATCATCCATAAAATTAATAAATAAACGAAGATCTATTTTGTATATGAAAAACTGACAAGTTTATCGATCATTTTATCAAAAAAAGAATAAAATTTTATTACCCGTAATTTATAATAAAAAATCGCGCGTGTAAATTGAACATAAATACCTACAAATCTTATGAATCTACAATAATACACATTTAAAACATGACTTAACTTTATATTTCTTACAAAATAAAATATTAAATCTCTCTGTTGGATAAAGATCGAAAACAAAATCTAAATGCAAATTGCTATATGTAATTGAGACAAGTTATCATACGTTGCTCTTGATAAGATCTACTTACTATTATAAGTTTTACCCAATCTATTCAAACAAGTACATATGTTAAATAAATAGAGGCATGTAATAAAATAAATATTATATTAATATCTATTACTGATCCTTGATATATAGTTTTTTTTGCGAATGAGTCCACATTATTTCTATATTTATTAATTTGCTTATTCACCGTTAGAGTATATTAAGTCATCAAAACTTTATAGTTTATTGTACCTTAAATGTGTTAAAATTATTATGATCACCATTTCAAATAATTTTGATAGATTCTAAGAACCTAATATTTCAACTAGTCGTTTTGTTAATATCTTGTTGGATCTATATACCATCATTCAAAAATAATCTTCCATGAATTTTTATAAGAATAAATCCATCACCAGAACGAAAATTGTCCCGATCAAAACTATCTTTTTATTTTGTATTTTAATTTTAAATATTATAAATTCATGTTAATAGTTAGAAAGTTTTAAATTTATTTTTAATATGTCTTCACGTCGATTCTACATTGATGAACCGTAAGAAAAGAAAATTCAGTCCAATCATTAACACAATTTCGATGAAACGAATAAAATGTAAATGCTTGAAAAAGTATTACATTAACTACTCTATTTATATTCAATTTATTGGATTACAGCTGTACCGTGTATTTATTCCTTTTAAGTAGGTAATGAAATACTTAGTACATACGTTAAATAATTAAAGAGAAACTTTATCTAGATATGCTTATCAAATCATAAAAGTATTTTGAAAATACATGTTCTTTACTATCTTTTTGAAATAAATAACTTTTATGTTTAGAGTACAAGAATTTCACAGACTTATATATGTATATATATATCATAAATTAATTAGTCATTGATTAACTATCTATATTTTGGTATCATTTTACATTTAAGAAAAAAGGATTGCAATTGAATTTCTAATATAATTAAATTCTATGGATAACTACATTATTTTTCTAATAAAAAATCATTAAAAATGCTTTCAAATCATATATATATATGTATATATGTTATTGGTTTTTTTCCTATAATGATTTCTTACAAACCTATTTATGAATATTGTAAGATTAAATGTTTTTTTTAATGTTAACAATTTTTTTTTATATGTAAATTAACTTATTTCTTATTTATAGCATACAAACAATATTATTTTTTATATAAACTTTATTAAAAATTATTTATACATAATTTATACATAATTTTTAAAACAATCAATGTTTTCATATCCGAATGTAATCATATTTATCATTATTTATTTTTATAGTATAAATTTTACGGGAAAAGTAATTGCGATTTTCCCATTTTTTTTCTTCGTATAATTACAATTTCTTTAAAATCTTAAATTAAGTAATATTTTAAAGCTTCTATTAAGATTTTAAAATTGAATCACGTAATTGCTTGTGATTTAAATGTAAAACATAAAAATCATAAATATACATTAAATTTAAATGGATATAAACAAATTTCTCCAATTTTTATTTGTAATAATTAGATTAGCACTTCATTACTTATTTATCTATTTCATTAAATTGATAATTTTAGAGAATAAATTCAATACTTGTATCAATTTGAAATCTTATATTACTTAATAAACTATTCCTAAGTGAATCAAACGATTACACTATTGATAATTCTACGAAATTATTTATATTTATTTTAAATAAAAACTAAAAAAATGAAAAGTTGATAAAATACTTAGTTTACTACTTACTTGGTACTTACTTGCATATTCATAAATTCGTTTACTTTAAATTTCCAAAGATAAATCAAAAGCTTACAAAAATAACTTTATATCTCGTAAGACGTAAAAAAAAAACGCTAGACTTTTACTCGAACCACATCTACAAATTAAAAAAGAACTGTTGCTTTCAAAATACCAGTAACTCTCGTGGCTCCAGTCAATCTCGCGAGCATAAAATCGCTAGAACCACCATCGTTCTTGGTCTTCTTCGAATCAACGCGTTCGTAGCGTGTTTGTAGCGCGTTTGTAGCGAGGAAAAATACAGGAGAGTCAAGGAGATAAAGAGACAACATGTAAATTGCATATCGGTAAGATCGATGATTCTCGAGCCGTTATTCGCGGCTCTTGCGCAACTAGTTTCGCTAGACGTTATTACACCGGACGGAGATCGCGGAGAATTGGAAGCGAACGTCTTCCACGTCTTGGCAACGGCGCATCCCGAGCGTCTTATCTCGTGCGTGTACGTTTTGATTGTCTGATTTGTTTCTTCACCTCGTCGCGTTTTCTCTCTTCTCCTCTTTCCGCGGAATCTAATGCATAGTAAAATTAGCGCATGGCGTGCGTAAGTGACGGCCGCGAGAAACCGCTATTTTTCTCGAGGTTATTTTTTTAAATCGACATTTTTAACGTGGAACTAATTTTTTTTTGCAACACCTTCTTCAACTAGATATTGTTTTTTTATTTTATTCTTAATAAGATATTTGAGTTATAAATTTATCAGACGGCGAATCTTATACGAATATGGGAATTTACTTTTATTAGCATTCATAAACTTAATGCATAGTATTGTAATTTAAATATATACCAGCATTCGTCTATTTTACATATTAAGTAGGTTTTAGTAATTTTGTATAGAAAAATTTATGGAGAATTGTCTAAACAATAGTCTGCTTTCAAAATTCATATTTTCTACTGAAACAATTACCGATTTCAATTTAGCTTACTTCTTTCGATTCTTTTTTTTACAAATTATGAGTTGTAGTTGAAAATCGTACATAATAATCTGTGAAATTTCTCAAGTTCTCTTATTTCTCATTGTTTTTTTTCGTTTAAAAATCTGAAGTTTCATGCGATCCTTTGCTACAGTTTATTAGCAATAAGTATTACAATTTTCCACTATTTAGAAATATATGTTTAATTTTAAATTTAAATATTTCCATGTATATATATTTAGAAAAAATTGTCGGCATAATTTATTGAATCTATTAGAGAACGCTTTATTCAACTCATGGTCGAGTAATTTCAGCGTAATAGTCGAGTAAATTTTACCTAACATGAAAGAAAATAACTTAAAAATTACACCGTTGGAAAATAACGGAAATATTATATTAAGCATTATTTTTTAATAATACTTAATGTCTTTTTAACAGTTTAATTATTTTAATTTATATCAATTAAAAATAATTGATTTGAATCTTTTAAAATACTCAACAACAACAATTATATGTAATAAATTAATATTATAAATTTATTTAATTTTTTAATATTTAAATCAATTCAATTTATATAGTTTAATGGAAAAACTTGATTCTATTAAAAAAGTAATTGAATTGCTTAATTTCTAGTGGTAGATATTACTTTTTAGTTTGATCAATGTTAGAATTCATATAATAAATAATATAGAGAAATAGACTTATCAAAATAATTTTTTTATAAAATAAAAAATCAAGAAAATATTTACGTTATTTCAATATCAATACTTGTTATTTTGTCTAAAAAACATTATTTTTATTCAAAGAATATTTCTAAATTATTGGAAATTTTTTTTATTTAAGTATAACCATTATTTATTATATTAAGAGTATCTATAATGTTGCTTAAAATGATAAAAATACATATATAATTTATTATTAAGTATTATATCTAAAATGCAAGTACACAGTTTTAAATGAAGGTATTTAAAATATTGATTATACGGTTTAAGGCAATTTTATGTCATTACCTTTTATGTATTTAACAATTAGATTAGTTTAGATACAATCTTAGACTGTATAATATTTTATGCTATATAATATTAATTTCAATTCAAGGATACATATTATAATAAATATTAAAATATTACATAATATTATATCGACGTTTTATTAATTTTTGGAATCGTGTTGATTATTGTATCTGTAATAAATATGAAAATTGTATGTAATATGCAATCGCTAAAAAATAATTAAGTTGCATATATAATATAATCAAAGACAGTTTAATTGATTTTTTACGTAAATAAATAATATCAATTTTTAATACTAAGCTAGTTTTCTTTTTTTTTTAATATTCTGTATTCGCCTTGATAAATAAATAAATTACATCTATAAGTAGCATCATACAACTTCATACTTCCGTTACTTTTATAAATAAATTATGTAGCATCTCATTAACTTTGGTTTAAGTTCTATTTTTATTTTGCATAGCCACTTCCTAGATAGTCTCACGAATGAGTATCTGTAGGCCTTCTTAAAAAAGCCAAAATATTACTCTAGAGTAATTATTATTATCCATTAATATTCATTCGATTAACATTAATAGATTAAATAATTTATACGGAGTGTAAGTGCCAAAATAGGTTGTTGATGAACAATTGAACGCACTAGTGCTTATTACTATAAAATTTATATACAGTAGAAATACTATAATCATCCGCATTGTTACGACCAATAAGTATAGATTTATGAATTGTGTTTTGCAATCATATTTAATGACGCTCAACAATATCATTGCAATTATTAATATTGGTTCTTAAGGTATATTTTTAATTTATTAGAATGTATCGGACATCGAAAAATTTTTTATATTATACATTTACTATACGAATATTAATTACAAAGAGATTAATTAAATAATTCAAGTTATTTTTGCGATATATATTTGATAGCGAAATAAATCACGCCTTATAAATTGATATGAAGTGTAAAACTCAGAGATTCTTTATTTACAATATTCATATTATTTTATTACTTTAAGGTTATCAAAATATTGTTTTGAATTTTCTTTGCAATTGAGCTTATCTGAATCATAAAATTCGAATATTTTTATTTTATATGTAGTATATATTTTAGTATATAATATCATTTTTTAGTATATCATTATCATGGTTGTCAAAGGTATTAAAAGAAATAGATTATTTTGTTGGACATATATTTTTTCTGTTTTTATCGTGACAGATAAATATATTATTTAAATTAATATTCAAACATATACGAATTTAACTCCAGAAGATTGTCAAGGTCAAAATACGACTTTACTAAAAAAAAATAACATATTTTACTTTTGAAAGTCTATACTTCTCAAATATCTCACGAAATTTCTTGTTTTATACGGTAACATTTATTCTGTACTTAATTAAAATTTGTGAAACATCCTATTTTAATGGTTAATTTAATCAATAAAAATATTTACTTACAGCAATAAAATTTTAAGTTTTAAATTTTTTTATTTTTTTTTAATTTATCAATCTTAGATTTAGAAATTTAACATGAAGTTTTTCAAAACATTAATGTAATCAACAATTATTTATTTTTCTGTTTATTCTTATAAATAATCTATTAGTAGATTTATAAAATTCAAATATTTAATTTAAACATTCATTTATCAAAGAATCTTATAGTCTTTGAACAATAGATTTTTTATATGTATTTTAAATTATTCATCTCAAGAAAATAAAGAACGTAGAATAATTTATATGGTTATAGACCTTCCGAACGATGTTTGACTAATATAAAAAATGTATATTGAATATAAATAATAGTTAGAAATAATATTTAAAAATTTCGCTTCCGTTTTTAAGATAATGAATATTTAATACTTATATTACATGTTTTGAGTACAGTCGTTATTCAATTTTATAGTTGTAGTCATAATAAAAAACCAGATTTTTCTTTTTCCTATTATCTTGTAACAATAAGTTTGTTATATTTATCGTACTACTTTCTTAAATATAATAATTTGAGCGCATACGTAGTATGCATTATTCAATTTACTTTTTTTATTTTCCTCTCATGCAAATAATCGAATAATAAGAAAATATTAACGGATTCGTTCGAAAGGCTAATCAAATCAACATAAAAAAGTTAACTTCCATTTGAAGAAAAACTTTTCGTCGACGAAACTATTGAAAAAGCTTATTTGTAAATGAATTATTGTTCGTGTGTTTTGAAAAATAAATAGCACATAAAGGTATAATGCTTGCAAAGCATCTAGCGCACGTATTGTAGAAATGAATGGGTCGAAAAAAAGCAAATCTAAAAGCCGGTAAAGTCATGCAATGCTAACAAAGGAATTGCTCAACGAAACACCTCCAATCCGATTCACACTGATTTATGAAGTCCCGATGTAGGTTAGACCTTATCTACAATTACAATCCGTTAGTCGTGTCCAGCTGCACAAATGCCGTACACGTGATTAAGGAATGTACTACGATGGCGTGGCAAGGGCTCGCCGATAAATTCATGGGCCTCGGTCGCTGCCATAACCAATTATACGACTGGGTACATTATCCAGAGAAAGTCGATTAATTCACGAGTACTTGTTCCACGTTGCGTTAGCCACTCGATCGTTGCAGAGGTAGCCTAAGACAACCGGGAGAACAAGAAAAGCCATGGGCAGAAGGAGGAAGACTCGCGGTGCGTCACGGCGTGTGGTTTATGTGCGGAAGAGGAATAAATATGCTACGTTAATAACGCGTTAACTGTACGTGGTGGTGAACTGCGCATGCATACTGTCACCGTTATTTTCAACGGAATACGAATAGATGCGGTGACTATAGAGGGATTGAGATACGCATTCAAACAGTTTCACATTTTTGTAAAAGATCTGTTTGTTTTCGAGGACCGTCCCTATGATTGGAAGCCACGTGCGTTTTCTCCTTCAAATCATATGGTTTAATAGATATTCTTTCTTTGTTTACCTATATTTGTAAGAATAATTCAATATGCATTTTCGTTAATTTATTCCGAAAAGTTTTTTAGTCATTTGAAATAACTTAATATTGTAAACAGTTTTATAACAGTAATTCATAAAAGATATGCGTATACTTTTAAAATACATTAAAATGCTTATATTCGTTAAGAATCGTTAAGTAGCTTTGAATAATTTCACAGTTATGACATTAAAAATTCAAAATATATATTTCATTCTGATATGATTGTTTGAAAAACATGTTTACAAACAATATTTTTATTTTTTGATGATCGAGTAAATCGTATAATAAATAAATTTTTATTTAAATTTTTAAATACTTTACAAAAATCCAATTAGTTTTTAATATTCAATAACGTCATGATTTTAATTTGATAATATAGACGTGCAATATAGACATATGCATATAGACATTGAATTGTAAATTTTAATTAATAAGGTAAAGATTTTTTTCTATACGTTAAACCTATAATTTATTTCATATTTAAATTTTCATAAAAGTTTTGTTAAAATGTATTAAATCTTAAGAAATAGACATAATGTATGCAAAAACTATAAAGAAACGATTGATTTCTACATTTACCAAGATTTATTATTATTTAAATTCACACTTTTACAAATGATGGTGTGTATTTTTATATCTAATAGTCATAAATTTGATGGAATGTATATTTTATTAGTATATATGGAATATATGATTTATTATCACACATAATATATTGTTATCGAAATTTTATAAATTTTTTATAAACATCCAATATGAAAATACTTAATAGTTTAATAAGAAGTTTTATTTACATCAAATTATTAAAATATAAAATTTTGTTAGTACAGAAATAATATTATTAAATAAAAAGTATATATCTAGAAAATATTTTTCATTTAAAATCCTAATACATAAAAGGAATTAAAAATTTTATTCATTAAATTATACTATAACTGTAAACCTTCTTATTATTGGAATCATTTATTATTATTAATTTATAGAAAATAATTTTAATATCATTTGCATTTGAAAACAGATTAAAAACTAAAAAATAAAATAACTTCTTGAGTCGCTTTTCACTTATTATGAAATACAATTGCGTCTACTAAATGTGATGATGGCTGTGTAGTTGAATCTAAATTGCAAAGCAAACTGTGATTGCAAGGAAAAGCGAGACAATTAAAATTTGCATGTAAAACTAAGTACCGCTTTGTCGGTATGACTTCAGAATAAGTTTGATAATATGTGGACGATTATTTAAAGCATAATTTTTCGATTAAATTCAATTCTTAAATCTTAAATTGTTATATTGATAGTACTATATTGTACCAGTAGAATTGATAATATGTTTTTATTTATATATTACTTTTAAAAAATAACACACGCAATTAGAACTTATATAGCTTCATCATTTTAAATAGATTATATTAATAAAATAATGTTTGTAGTAATTTTATTATAAATACATATTATACAATAGTAAAAAAAAAAAAAAACTAATGAAAAATTATTCTAACAAAGTTACTTTATGTAAATAATTTTTTAACGTTATATTTTATAAATTATATATAGCTATTAGCTAGCTATATTTTATTTTTAATAATTGGTATCCAAAATTAAGTAAGAATATTATTTATAGGTGATTTAATCGATATTTAATCGTTATTTTGTAATAATTATATTTTTAAATATTTTAAAACATTCATAATGACCAGATGAAACGAATATTAATTAAAAAAATTTAATAAATTATAATTGTTATTGTAAATTGTTAAAATAAAGTATATTGTAAGTAAATAACGAGCAGTGTATCATCGAGTATTATATTTGTAAAAATATTTGCAAGTATATCGATGCAATAAAATTTATATCCAATTATTTTATAATTAATCGTTATTACAGAAATCAATATCGATACGTGCTTTTTATTTTATCGTTTAAAATTATGAACAGAAATATAATTTCCACCAATATTTTGTATCGCGTGTTTCAGTAGGCATAATTCAATATTTATGGAGTCAGTTTTGAATTCTGAGAAAATTACATTTATATGTTTTACGATGTCAGCTGAACCATTTTAAAATACTCGCATAGACGTGCTTTATTCTATATAATTATAGTTGGAGCACTGTAAAATTTCTTTGCCTATAACAGCGATTCGAAAAAGAAAAGTTGAAGATATTAAAAAGTTCTCGACGAATCATTGCAATAAATTATAGGTCTCGTAACGATAATTCTCGCGTTAATATCGAACTTGCAAAATAAAATTTCGTTTCTGAGCAATCAAAGACGAATAAAATATATATCGCTAACCAACGCTTAATTTTCACAACTTGACCATAGCCGAGACACGCTATAACAATGACTAAGAATTTGTTCGGATCAAAGTAGGAAAACAAATCCTGTAAATAATGACCTTGCGTTTTCATCAGAGTGAAATCCCACTCTAAAATCTTTGGAGAGCAACGGAATAATAAAGCACAGTGACAAGAGAGTAGAAATGAATGAGCGGAGCCTTCTATAAATACCGTATGGGGTTCGCCGAGCTTGCGTGCATACGAATTTTCTCTCATCGCGTCTGGGAGATTGGCTGTCTCGCTTTTCTCGCCCAACGTCCATTTTGCTTTGTACTCGCGAAAACCCATTCGTATAATTATATATACGCGTGCGAAAATCTTGTCTGGAGCGAGGATACGGAGCGGAAAATTCGTTGGATCGCGCCTCTTCTTTTCGTGCTTCCACGGTATTTTTCACAGCGCTTCTCTCTCTCTCTCTCTCTCTCTCTCTCTCTCTCTCTCTCTTTCAATCTCTCTCTCAGCCTCTCTCTATTTTTCCCCTTGTCTGATGCGCATGCGTGCTCGTGAGTGTGACGGTCACGTGACGAAACGCCAGTCAAAGTCAAGGACGCAATTCTTATAAACGACGGGTTACTCCACGCGGTTCGTTCACCCCTCGCGCGTATTAATATAAGCATTTTGCCTAAAACCGTTTGTTGAGCTTAGCTCCATTAAAGAGCTTCTACGGTTTTATCGAAGCTTGGGTAGTCACCCGCATTATTCTCTGTAATTTCGAATAGGCGTGGAAAGTTTTTTTTTATAATTTTAAGGATTTTTAAAGTGTGTGGTCGATTAAAGAGATTGATGACCTTGAAAATATTGCTGCTACCTTCGGACAAGCTTTTTGCGTGATGTAACATACTTATGATTTTTGTAATCTAACTTTAGGGCTCGCTCTTATTATTATTGTTGTAGATTTTTAACTAATTTTTTATCTTGTCATAGGTATACTTTTAAACGATTGTCAATTTATTAAGTAATATATTTTTAGAACGATATATGTTTCAAAGAAAATCGAAGCAAAAAATAATTGACGATTAATGTTGATTTATATCAAATGCATGTCGTGGAAAATAATCGAATTAATGAATCGCTTGAATTATTATCTTATAAATTATTTGTTCATTTATATAGAATTAAACTATTGCATTTATAAATTGAAACTATTAACAATGGATTATTTCTTAAAATTAATTCCGATATTTATTAGAAGTGTTAAATAAAAGTAATGTACATTTCGTAACAATATGTATCGACAAGTTCAAACGTTCGAGAATAGTTAATTGCCAAAGAATTTCTGTTCCATTAGAAAAATTTCACTTCAAATATTATTTAAAACTACAATTTTCTAAATCAAATATGCTATAATTATATCTTATAACTATAAAAATATTATTTTTTTATTAAAAATTGAATAATCTTATAAACGACTAATTTTACAGAATTATTTAAGTAATATTCAATATTATAAAATGAGTATTACTAAACTAAAAAATTAAATATAAAACCATCAAAATTTTATGAAAAAATTTTTAATTTATCAATTTTAAAAATAATAATCAAATAATATTCGACTATTTTGTATACAATAAATTATTAGAAGCTACTTATTCTCTTATAAAATCAATATATATTTGATATAAATGATTGCAATAAGTTTATTTTTTTTTAATATCTATATACTATAATTTGTTTTCTATAATATTTTTCATTGTGTTTAATTGAAATATTTTCTATACGTTAAAAGGAATATAAATAAGATATACGAGAATATAAGTTTTAAATAATTACTTCAACTTTATATATAATTAATTGTTTTAACAAGATACTTTTTTATCTCGGTATTAAGATAAAATTATCTGTTTTTTATTCGAATTTAACGTGATTATTGTAATTTCTAAGAAATTATAATTAACGAAATGTATACTCCAACGTTGGAATTTATGTAATTTTATAAAACCAGTCATACCGTGATTTTTTTGTACAAAACGAAAAAATATATTAAGTACTTGTCGTTTAGAATGATTTACATTTAGATGATTTTATCTCCTATTTAACTTTCAATAAAACGTATAAACATGTTTTAACGACTACATAATATTTTACAGTGCTCGATTTATAAACTATATTTAAAAAAAAAATAAAAATAAGCATATTATTAGAAAACACAAATGAAATCTTTTTATCTATTTCATTATTTTATCTTTTATCTTTCAATTTAAACGTAACAAAATTTCTTTAAATTCCTAAAAAATCATGATTACAAATTTATAATTTTTACATATGAGGAATAGTTTTTAACGTTTATATAATTATACTATTCATAATATCATAAATATTCTAACTTATGATGAGATTTCGTAGTGACAAAATGTGCCAAAATTATTTGCACCGATTGTCATAAATTTGTATTCGTAAACACCGTTAATTACAAATCGCTAAGTAGTCGATTGGTATCTGTTTTTAGTTGAGCCAAGTAATTGACTTAAATAATAATGATAGTTATCAACGTCGTAAATTAGAAGATTAAAAATCTTTTGATAAACACAAACTGTAAATTCACGTATATTCTTTTTTCTCTCCTTTAATTATTTTAATATTTTTCATTGGAACATCCTTCTACGTATGGAATCAACTTTTTTATTCTTTTATGTAAATTTCATTTCATTGTCCTTGTTTCAAAATATACGTGAAATGAATATATAATCTCAATTATAAATAAAAAAATTAAGTGGTGTATATATATAATTTATTAAAATTATACGAAATAAATTTAAATCAAATATTTCAATTAGATACACATATAGTACAGAGGGTAGAACAATATATCAAATAACTTATTACTTTATGCAAATGAGTTAGTTTTAATCAAACAATTCAAGAAATATCGTTATTTTTAAATATGGAAGATATATACATTTATGATTTATATTTTTATTTATCAATGTTTATAAAAATTTTATAATTCATGTACTATTAAAAAAAATTAACCAAATTTTTATCATTTCATATGTTTTTTCATCTAACCATTATAAAAAAGGTACGTTATCGTTTGAAATATAATGAAATTAATAACGAAAAAAAAATTTTCGTAAACATAATTTTTTGTGTTACGATTCTGACAAATGATAGATAGTATTGAAAATAATCATTGATTTGATTAATTGAAATTAGTCAATTAATAGTGGTATAAATAATGATAACTTGGACTTTCGTTGAAAAAAGCCGATAAAAGCTCAATTCGTAAATCGATTCGGAATCAAATTTGTCTCTATCGATAATCTTTTCGTTGAATCAAGAAAGACGAAGATCCATATTCGGTCGGCATTGATAGGAAGTAAAACATTCACTCGTAATATACGATGAACCGGTGATTGACGGCGACCTCTTCGCGACTCGGGATAGGAAAGGTGCCGGATCGACGGCTGGACGACGGCTGGACGACGGCTGGACGACGGCAGGACGACGGTTGGACGACGGCAGGACAACGGTTGGACGACTGCTGGACGACGGTTGGACGACGGCATCCAAGAGCGGCTTGTAGGGTGTCCATCGGGCGGGGCGGCTTTGGCTCGGGGCGAGGGCGGCGCATCAGCGGCATCCACAATATTAATACGGGCCTAGGTCACGGGCAGCGGATCTTGGGAAGAGAGCGGCGCTTGCTCGCCGGTGTAGCCGCCCGCACCGACGTTGCCCGAGGAGCTCGCGTAAGAGGGAAGGCCAGTGGCCGGCGCACTCGCGAGTATAGTCTTCTTCTCTCGCCTCGCCTATAAATAATTGCGGCGCGGGGATGTCCAAGTATAGACCGTTGGGATGATGCCAGGCAAGCGACGAGGAGGCCTCCGCGGCTATTTCGGTGAGCACCGCTGTCGTGGCCGAACTCGCTCTTAACGCTCACCGCGCCGCCATCGGGACGCGTTTTAATCACGAATGCAGCCCGATGCACTGCTTCCCCTTCCGATCCCCAGGATCAGCCTCCTGGACATTTGCATACCTCTTTTTTGATGAGTATCGACTCGACAAAGTTTCATAAGATTGCATTCGGAGCTACGACGGAAACGCTCCGGTATTCCTTGTCTTTTTCCATTTTTCGATCCTTTAGATATATTAGACGATTGCATTAGTGGTCAATTTTCTAAAAGTCTATTTTTCTTTTGTCGCCGAGAAATAATACTGTAATACGGTTGTTAGATATCTAAAGTTGATAACGCTGTACTCGTTTTAAATTAGTATTAATAGATATTGGTAATATCGGATAAATATGTTTTTCTTTAAATTTCATTCCATAAATTAGAAAATTTTCATTGACGGATATAGGATCGAAAGAGCACACGTTCCATTTGCATATAGGATTTGAGCAAAACCTAGTATTTGTTAAAACAATACTTTTATAAAGTCTTTGAAAAAAATTTATTACGCTTATTAAAATTATTTATTTATTTATTTATTTATTGATAATGTAGAAGCAAATCTAGTGTAAAACTGAGTTATTAGTAAACATATAATAAATAAAACTAAGATAATTGATCTCGATGCTTATTTAAATGTTTTGGTAAACTTTTAGAGCATTAATTTCAATTATTAAATATTTTACCAATGAATTTAAAATAATTTAAAAAAAACTAAAAAAATATGTTTTTTTAATAATATCTATATCTTACAAAATAAAAATAATATATTCTCATAATGTATGTGATACTGATACACATATATTAAAGTTATAAATTTGAAATTCGATAAAAATCTAATTTTATTAATCAAATACAATAAAATTATAATTTTATTTTTAAGAATATTTCATAATGCTTGTCAAAAAGTTTAATCAATCTTAACAACTATTATTAGGTATCTATTATTTACCACATTTGCTGTAAAGTAAAAATTAGGTAAAAACTTATGTTCATATTTTCATACACTGGAATTTAATTCATTACAACTATTTTTATATATGTTATAATTATTTGTGAAGTTTATTTTTAGAATATGTCATTTAGTTTTTATTCGTTCAAAATCTACATACAACGCATATTTTTCTAATAGGTAACTATTTAAATAGGGCAATTACTCAATTTCAATCAACTTATCGTATAATATAATTCTCAATGATTTATAAAAAAAGTTAATACATTGAGTTTGTACACACACATACACGTAATCTTGTACTTCCCATATTTTTTTAATACATGTGTATAACTCTGGCAATTAAATTTTTATAAATTATTTTTAGCTTTAAATCGAGCTTGTAATATATATTTTATGATTATATTCTTATAAAGTTATCATAATACTTATAAAAAATATAAAATAAAAATAAATATAGTTAAATGTGTAGTATAATAATAAATATTTTCAAATATTATTGATTTTAAAAAAAAATTTTTAAATATATAATTACTTTATCAATATTAGTTTAATAATAAGTATTACTATTGATTATTATATATAATATAATGTATGTTATAATTTTAGTAGCTAATAGGAAAGGATTCACGGTATTGAATAGTTTAGTTTATATTCAAATCCTTCGACTATTTTTACAATTCAGTAACGACTTGTCTATTTGTTCTTTCAGCATATGTTTGTAGTTTTATAAATACAAATTAACAGACAGAACAAAGACAAACGTGGCCAAAGTCTAATACAAGAGTAAAAGAAATTTTTTGCAAAGCATTAACGTATACGAATATAATTAATTTTTATCACTATTTAAAATTATCTGTTTGGATGATCATCAAAGCGATATATTTAACTATGTAACTTACCAAGAAGTTTTTAGCTTTCATCTACCATTAGTCTATGTGATCTAATCTTAATTCACATTGTTCAAATCTGAAATAAATAGAAGGCAACTGATTAGAAAGGCACAAAGAACCATGTATGTAGGATATTTTGAAATTCTTAGAGTTGAGCGAATACTTTAAAAAGAATAGTGAACGTATTAAGCTGCGTTTTAATTTTTAAGAAAATAAACACACTTTAATTAAAATTCAAAATATTCTAAATCCAAATATATTTCTTGTTTTATTATTGAGAAGAGGAAACATTAAATATCTAAGAATATATTTTACAATTCTTTTTATATATTTTAATTTGATAGATATATTTGCTTCTATACATACTATAATTTTCTTACTTTCTAAAAACCTATATTACTAATTTACGGATTTCGTAATCTAACTGCATATGATATTCAAATCAAAATATAAACCATGTTCTAAGAAACTTAAAAAACTGTTCGAAATTTTGGAATGCCGTTACAAAAGAATGAGAAAATTTAAATATTCAGTATTTAAATTTTAAATATAACTATTATTGAATTTATTAATATTATTATAGAAAAAAATACTTTATTAAAATTACTTTATTAACGTAATTATCACTATATTTTAAAATTGTTACAGTAAATTGTTACATTATCGGTTATGTCAATAAAAAGTAAAATATCTTCCATAATCAAGGAAAATCATTGTTTACATTTATTTACTTTGCACAATTAAGATCAACGTTGAAACAATATCGTACGAAACTATTATTTTTTAACTACGTACAAAATATTCATCTGAACGTCACCCTAATGGATCTAGCTCTTCTCTCTTTCTATATATATATATTCGAATGCACATCTGTAATCAGTTTGGAATGTCATCTACCTTTATATATATATATATATATATATATATATATATATAGTAGTGTATTTACAATATTTATGAATGCATATCATCGACATTGTCGAATCAAATATGCATACCATCTACAAGTCGAATATATATATACATATAAGAATGTATGAATCGAGAATCGAATAGCTTATTTTTCACCAGCGTTTAAAGATAAAACCAGTGATCTGTGTGCAATAATTCATAAATGATTGTTCTTATATTGAAATATGATTTATTTAATTTCATTCTATTTTATGTAAATGTTAAAGTAATACGAAATCATAAAACTCTAATTTATTTTCTTTATATTTGAATACAATAGTTTTATTATTTAAAGTTTCCTTATTCGTAAGAATAAAATTTATATTATTATTAATATTAAAAAGCAATACATCATTTAACTAAAGGCTTTTTTAAAAAATAGAAAATATTTCCAACGATATATCAAAACAATGATCTTGCTTGATTATATACTTTCACACATAATATACGCATACATCATTTCATATTTGTTAGAAAGATTAACTTTATTGCAGCTGAATATATTGCAATTAAATTTCATACAGCTTAAGTTTATTTTGAATGAGCAGACGATATTAAAACTTTTCATTTTTTAGTAATACGTTATATTGCTTATATTATAAAAATATCGATGCATAGATTTTATAAAAACAGAATTATATTTTCAACAGTTGATTTAGAATATTTAATAAATTATTTCTAAATTTTCTTTCTATATGTTAAGTCGTGAATCGCAATTATTACAAATATTACTGTATATATTATTTATTTAAATATTTAATAAAAGGAAGTCGCATAATAAAAAGATCTACAATTTTAGATGAAGTTAATAATATAATATAAAAATAGATTAAATTACTACGAATATTTAACTTCATTCATGCCACTATATAACCTTCTTAAATAAAAACTTTAATTTTTATTGGATATTATTTAATGGACATAGACCTGGAGAATTTATTTTTAGAAATATGCTGCTATTACTTAATAAAATATAATAGAAATTATGTAAAAGTTGTTAAATATTTAGGTTTTTAATATTTTTTAAAAGATAATTGTATTTATTACTTATTCATAATATTATAATTATTTTATATCATAATAAAGTTGTATTATGCAATATTTAATATATTTTTTATGTACTTTTCTAATTAAAAAAATTCTAATAAAAAATTCTAATAAAAATTTTTGTAAAATATTTAAATCTTATTAAGAAAGAATAATTATAAGCTTAGTCATGCATATAGATTTGTTGCTAAATGTTTATAAATATTGTAAACTATGAATAAATTTTTTTTAAATATACAAAGGTATCGTACCTATGTTAATAAAAAGTTAATAATGGTTAGTAATTCTTGGAAGAAATCTTTAAAAATTAATCTCAAAATAACTTAGACAGTTTTAACAGTATATATAGAACAGAATATAATATGTCCATCAAAAAACAAGTTTTTTTAAATGACACATTCTTAAAAATGTACTTCCGCACATTTGTAGAAAAATAGAAATTCAATAAAAATCTTTATAATTTATTAAGTTAAAAATGTTTAATTTTACTTTTTTGACTTAATTTTAATAAAGTACACGAAATGAATTATATTTTTTTTATCAAAAATCCAAATTTTCACGTTTAGCTTCAAACAAGAGAAATGAATTAAAATAAACCTAAATAGCTAAAAGCTTCATTTAAGTTTTAAATTATAGAAAAAAATAAAATTTAAGAAAAACGTTCGATTATTGACCACGTTAAAATAATTTATAATTTAAACTTATAAGAAAAAATTTTTATAAAAATCTGTTACAAAAATAATAAAAAAACAACAGCGTTTTTATATTTTTGTTACACGTCCATGAAAATATTTTCTTGATTATTATGTTACAAAATTAGAACAAATGTCTTTTGTCAAAAATTATTTGTTCAATTCGGTGATCATTGGGTAAAATTTCAAATAAAATCAGAAGACAAATATTCGGTAAATTGATACTATATTAATCGGAAAGCGGCAAATTTTCTACGGTATTGCGAACGAAAATACAAATTAAAATTTAAAGAATGAAAAGCACATAGATCCAACCGTTAATATGCAATAATTTTGCACGAGAAACGGTAGAAAATAATGATGCTGGTGCGGTATAAGCAAGACTAAAAGCCCATCACTGCAACCTGCTGTCAAACATTTGGCGAGGAGCGAAAGCGCGTGTGGAGCCCGTATATTTTTAAACGGCAAGGTAAAATATAATTTGCTCGCGTTCACACTCAAAACCTTTGGATTTAATGCCGCTCGCACCGACTACGAATTTCGCATCGTCCCCACCTTCAATCGGCAATTTGTCTTCTAGCGCCGCTGCCTAAGCTGTTTCAAAAAAAAAGTTCAAATTCGTGTTATTGATTCATTTTGGTTTGAGGTTATCTTTATTTTGTAATAATAAAGAGCAAATATAGATTCTTTAGGTGCTAATTTTTGGGCACCGGATTACTCGTACATTTTTTGTTATGAGATACTAAAGGAATAATCTTTACAGCGATAAATTAAAATGAGTTTTTCTCCTGAAATCGAAGATTAAAATTATGAATCTGATTAAACAATTTTTTATGCATGTGGTATCATACAGTTTATAAAAAAGTGAAATTAAGTTCGTTTCGAAAAAAGTAATTTTTTATGGATTCAACTATTTGAAATAAACTTTGAAGCCTAAAAAAATAAATTATTGCAATTTTCATTTATATTGCATATTTTTTGTTATAAACTAAGTTTTTATTTAAAGTATTATTAATTATTATTGAAACTAATTAGTTATTATTCAATTTTATTTCCATTCATTTATTTTAATTATAGGTACTGCATATTGATTAATTAAAAAATATATTATTTTAATTAAAGTATATAAAAAGACCTGTATTAAAAAAGAAACTCGTCATTTTATACATTTAATTTTATTTTCAATTTAAAAATTAGACAACCATTGCTGGATTTCTATAATTCACGATATTCAACTTAAAAATCATATTCAGTTTAAAATATTTGACATTTATTATTCACGTATTTTTGTACAATACCAAAAACAAGCCTTGGCGGAAAAAAACACTTTAGTTGAATGTGACTTAGTACTGCAAATGAAATTGAGTGTTATAAAATGTAGATGACATGTCCAATTTTCATTAAAAATGCAAAATCACAGTTGCTTTTTTCCGGCATTGAAAAATAGTCTGAAATTATTTTATTTTCATTTATATATATCTCACGTTACATTTTCAAAAGGAAAATCTTACGTAAAAAAAAATAATCAAAACTTCAAAAATATTGTAATTTTACGATATTAAAATATTTTTTGTTTAGAATACTTTATCGTTTAAAGTTTGAATTTTAATATTTTATAAAAAAAACCTTTTTAAAAATAATTTTTTTATTACCTATTATTTGTTATCGATACCTTGTCAATTCATTTATTTTTAATAATACAATTATTTACCGTAGGTAAACACTACAATTGTAATAGTTTCATAATACATGCGTTACTTACTATTATCAAATTTTCTTTAAAAAGTTTTGATGAACATAATTAAATCAAAGGTATTTATGTTATTATATTTACTACTTAGATATTCATATACAGGCTTTTTACATTTCATATAAATACAGAGAGATAAATAAATATAGATGCATGTACACATTTTTAAAAAATATTGCATTTACTTATATTTATTTGATTTTATCATAATGTAGAATAAAATTTCATTACAATACATTAATTTTAGATAAAAATTAATATTGAAAAAAATTTTAAGAATAAAGTAGAGCATAACAATTTCAATACTGGATAATGAACCTTATTAAAATAAATATCGATAAATAAACAAAATTGATATATGATAAAATATTATAAATCATTTTTAATTTTATTATTTAATTTAAGAATGAATTTCTTTTCTTTATAAACTGCTAGGGACAAAATTTAATTATTACTTTCCTGATTTATACATTTGCAGTATACAAAAATTTCATAAACTCAACGATTCACAAAGTATTACATAATATTATTAATTAGTAATCTAATTTATATTTTATTTTTTAATTTTAAAACATTTTCAATTTGAAATGTTATTTAGAATTGTTCATTAAGAAAATATTGAATTATTGAAGCAGAGAATAAATTTAGTAATATTAGTGAAGAAAGGTAGATGTTTTTAGATTGATAATCTTACATCATAATATAATATTTACGATCATTGTAACCTAAAATATATTAAAAACAATTTAGCATTGTATGACAAATCTACTCTGTTGTTGAGATGATTTCATTCATTAAATTTAAGTTTTTATTCCTTTGAATTTATAAGATTTTCTAAGCCGTGTTTTATTGTATTTTAATTAATAACAAGTATCCTCGCCTTTTCATTTGAATATATCATAATTTTTAGCGCGAAAATTTGAATTCAAATTCAAATGATAAATGTCAATTCGGTGCTTTGGCACGTTTTTCGATATAATACTGTGATACAACCTTATACATTTTAATATATAAGTAACATAATAGTACAACAGATGAGATTGTGTGTAAAAAATACTTGTCGAACGAATAGAATACAAGTTTTGAACATAATTTTAATCGGTGTAAATCAACCACCTCAATAATTCATTCATCGTTCTATTTGAAGATAGTCGAAATTATATACAATCATGACATAATTTATATAGTAAGTCCAATAATAGAAGGAGGTTAATCAATCAAATAAAAAAATTAGGTAGGCACGTTTTTAATTCTATGATACTAGAAACTAAAGATACATATTGATACAAATGTAAGCATACAAGTAGTTCTGAAAAAATCACTCCAGTAAATATTATTATCAAAATATTAAGCTGGTAATTATAGTTTAATCATTTATAAATATTAAATATAATTTACTGTATTTCTAAAAATAATAGCTTTCTATAAATTTTATAATCAATTAAAGTAATATTAATTTTTTTTTTAAATATTGGAAAATTCAGAATTGAAAATGTTATGAGATATTCTATTTAGCTTTTAGGCTAAAATTCTTAATAAATTTAATCTAAAGAATTAGTTTTTATTTATGCATAAATTAAAATATTTTAAATTTTGCAATATTCATAGAAATATCAGAAACATTTGATTTTAACAGTTTTATTAGGGGAATAAATAGCGTATGTATTAAAAATTGTATTTTATTATTGAATAAATACTTTTTACTTAATAGATACTGTATATTTTTATTTCATGAAATTATCGTTAATATAATTAAGTTAATTTAGTAAAATATTTAAAAAACTAAAGAAATTTATAAATAATAATTTGTAAAAATTATGAAATATAATGTTTAATTCAAGCCAGTATTTTTTTAAAAAAGAGAAAATATTAAATTTTGTTTCAAACAATATTTTATAATAAAAGAAGATGAGTAATTTTCAAATTGTAAGTTAAATATTTTTCGTCGATTTAAATACAAAGTAAGTAAACTTTGAATTTGCAGCGTGACACCGGATTTTTTTTCCTTTAAAGTATTATATGTATATTTAGAAAAATCAATATTTTTTATATTTTTATAAAATATTATGTGAATAAATAATAATAGTTCATCATCTACATCTGTTCGGCATAATTTACTTTTAAATATAAAAACTAGATATATTTAAAGCCTTAAAATAATTGAATTGTTATAATAAGAGTTTTGATTTATAATTTTAAAAGATTTTTTGTTATGAAATAATTGATTGATAATTTGTATAATTTTAGATTTATTTTAGCATTAATTCTATACTACGTAATTCAAAATGCAAATTTAAATACTTCTGAAGCACGTCGTATTCGTTAGTTAAAATTAATTGTAATAAATGAATTCACTCCTTAAATTAAATAAGTGCACTTTCATCCTGGCATGTCAATGTATTTTTAAACTATCAAGTGATAAATTGCCGATTAAAAATTTTAAAAAGTATTTTTAAATTTGAAGGTTCAATGTATATAGTTAAACATTTTCTGTATCGACTTGTATTCAAAACAAGTCAATCTAGAATGATATTTTGTATTCATTGTACATTTTGTATTTAATTTTTCGGTATCGCATAAAGGGAACTTTAAATATGAGATATACATCTATTAGATTAAAACATAAGGAATATAATAATTATAATTAGAAACCATTAAAAATGAGTTATTAATATAATTTTAGAAATAATTTGGTTATGATATTTTTTTAGATTGGTAAGTTTAAACGTAATAAAATGTTCTACGTGCGTATCAAATATTACGAAGTGCGATATCTGAAATACCACACAATTCCTAAAATTTTATCAATTGTATCAATTATATCAGGATGCCTTATTGTTTCATAGAAATAAATTAATTTTTTTATAGTTAGATTATTAAAATTACTTATAAAATTATTTATTATACAATTTAATATTTTTTATTTCACTTATAATTCTGAATTATAATATTTCTATTTATATAAAATTATACATTAGTATGACTATTAATTATTTTTTGAAATAATAAATATTTTTCAACGAAAATCACACGTTTTAATTCATCTTCGTGCATAACCTAATATTATACAAATTGTTATTAAGACTGATCTTTTTTTCAATTTTTTTCGTGTTATATTTTCAAATTAAAATAAATGAGCTTAAAAAATATAATTAAAAAAGTAATCAATTTTAATTAATAAAAAGCTCATTTAATTAAATTTTTACTACAATTTCCAATTTTATTGATAAATGCGAACTTTGAATTAACTTATTCTAAAAAATTTTTAAAGATTATTTTTTTAATAACAGAAAATAAGTGACGTTATATCAATATTTAATTAAAATCATTTAACTTAATTGTTGTCTTTAATAATTTTAAACATTTATTTTCTGGTAGTAACAATTTATCAATCCGTTTTTTTGGAAATTTTATTAAAACAATATCTTTTAGACACTTTATACCATATAATTAAAGAAGTTAGAAAAGAACTTTTCCTTTTTAAACTATGGAAAAAAAGTTTAAATTGCAGTACAGATGTGCAATTTGATATAATATAAAAAAAAGTATGATAAATTAAATCAAAGGCGTTTTTTACCTTTATTTTTAAATAATTTGACTTTGTAATTTAAATTTTGTACAGGTGTAGTTCAGTGTTAAAAGCACTATATATATATATATATATATATACGCAGGTACGAATTCACGTACGCGCTCAAACTAATTTTTAAAATAAATAATGTTATAAAATAAAAATTGATAAGAACAATAAACAATGAAGTAAAATCGTATTTTTATTAGCTGTCGATATATCTTGGCATGGAAACGTCGATTAGTATCGGTTTGAAGTTTTGAAAGTTAGTCATTCCTAACCTTACTCTTTAAGTATATTGTCGTTGAACGAAGTTGCGGCGTCGCAACGTTTATCACGTCTGCACTTTGCATCGGTCGATCAGAGAACGAGGAAAAGAAACGGAGGCGACGGAGCGATAAAGAGAGAGAGTAAAAGAGATATAGAGAGCGAGAAGAAGACAGAAATAAAAGGGCGCTGCCGTCATCGGTAGTGCCATAATCGTCCGTAACCTTACCTTAGGCAAAGTGTGTGTGTTTCCATGTGTGTACGTGAACACGTAGTTACGAGTGTCACATCGCCTAGTGTTCGCCTAAGTTAGGTGTGTTTGAGCCGTCGCCTCGTAATATCGTTAACTGGGTGAGGTTTTTTTCTCTACGCCACCTCTCGCTCCGGAAGAAAGAGAAAAAGAGGGAGGAGTTTTGTGATAAGCAGTCAGAACTCTTTAAGGGTAAGTGTGCCCTTAATTGCCGAACCGTTGCGCGTGTAGCGATGCCGGGAAAGCGCTAAATTCAACAATTCCCTAGAGGAAACGCGACAAATTGTTCTTGTCTGACTGCCAATTTGGCAGGTGAGTTGTCAATGAAAATCGATCCCCGGATTTATTATATCTGGGCCAAAGGGCATCAGCCGATTTGGACAGCTGCCCGGTATGTGCTTCTCGTCGATATCCGTGCATGTGGTGCACTGTACCCGCACCAGTTAAGATTAGTCCTCTCGCATCTTAGGAGATCGTGTCCTCTTTTGATTCACTCTCTCTTTAAAGACTTTCCTCCAAACTATACACTTTTTACCGACTGGCTCTTCTTCTTCTACTTTCTTTTATTCTTTTTCTTCTTTTTTCGCACAATCAAGTCGTTTTAAGAGAGGAAGGTGCTTAATTCATAATAAAGTGACTAATTAATTACATCATTGTATCGATAAATGTTTTTGATGATCGGTTGTTGCGAAGAGTATGATCATTGGTTAGATGAATGCTATGTACTAGAAAATAATAGTTTATTATTGGATTATTTCACAATTTAAGTTATTATTTGCATATTGTTAAAAAGGATACTTGTTTTCCTTATACTATAGTATATACAGGTATGTTTAGAAATTATTGGATTAAAAATAATTTCTTATCGATTTCATATTGTCGGTCTAATTCTATGTAATATATAAAATTACTAAATAATTCATTGTATCATTCTGATTTATACAAATTTAACCGTAAAAATTTTTTTCTGATATTGTAATTTAATATCGATAAAAAAATTTATATTAAAAATGTAAGTACATAATTTAATCTAATGTATACTTTACTAAATTTAGTAATTGAAAAATATTTTTTATTTGGAAAATTTTATATAAATACAAGTATAAAAATATTTTAGTATAAATTATACATCTAGTTGTAAAATAAAAAAATATCTGAAAGAATCAGAAAACCTTTAAACCTTAATCGATAATTTAAAACTTAATACCTCTAGTTTTTAATTCAAATACAATTTTATACTACTAATTTATATTTTTAAATTGACTTGATTATCAATTATTTGGATAAAAAAAATTTTATTTCAGTTTAATTGAATTTAAATATTAGTTAATAAAATAATTATACAAGCCATATACATAGAAAATTTATAAAAATTCGATTCTTTTCAAATATGTTATAGACCTCGGCTTCGACTAAGAAAACCACCATGACAACAGCAGCTAAGCTGTATGGCAAAGACTTAAGTGAGTACGATGATGTAGATGTTGATGAACTTCTATCACAGCTGACTCCGGAAGAAATTAATATACTTGCCAAAGAAGTGGATCCTGATGTAAGTTTAAATATTATTTATATACAAAATATAATTTTATTGTAAGATTCTGTTTAAAAATTTATTTTACTAAACCATTTATTGATTTTATAGGATAGTTTTATGCCTCCATCACAACGTTGCAGTTATGAGTGCGATAAAGATCCAACTGGGCCCTTGAATCGGAAAAAGTTAATTGAACATATTAATAAACAAGCCATGGAAACACCTGATATTCCGGAATTGAAACCTTATGTACCAGGTGTTGTTCGAGGGAAAAAAGTTAGTAAATTAAGATATATATTTATTCTAAGAAATTTTCATAGTTAATTGGGTATTATATTTTAATTTAATAGTTTAAAATTTTATAAAACATTTGCGAAAACTTTAATGACAGAAGACTAAACAAAAATACATTCATAATATTTATATATAAAACATTGTTCGTGTATCTTTCATAAATTTTCATGTATTGTAAACAGTTTATATTCATTTTTTTTTAAAGTATTCATTTCAATTAGATGGTAATAAATAAAAATAAAAAAGTAGAGAACAATGCTCTATTTTTTATACAATTTTATTATTTATTTTTGTAACATCAAAATTTAATAATAACTATTCAATTATAATATTATAATTTAATTTGTTATTTTTAACTTTTTAAATCAGATTCTTAAATAAAATTTTATGTAGTTTATATTATAATTTATTTCTAGGTTATTTAATTAAACAGCTTTATAAACTTGAATGTTCTAATGGTACATCTTCTTTAACTTGTAACTTATGTAACAAAATCGACTTATTTTACTATATATATTCTGTATACTTTCTACTTTATTTTAATCATTTCAAGTTATCATATCAATGAATATACAAAATTATTTAATAAAATATCAAAAAGAAATAATATAAATAAATATAGAATAAACTTAAATTTTATAAAGTTTATAAAGAATTGAATTTTTGTTTAATTATAATGTAAGAGAGCTAATTTGTTTATATAATCTATAAAATATATTTTATAAAAGTTAATTTTTTTTAATTATAAATGTTTTTTATTCCATTAAAAATGAAGAATATAATCTATGATTTTATCAAATACTTTTATACTTAATATAAAATACTTCTTTATTTTATTAATTTTAATTTTAATATTAGAATGAAAATATATTTTTCTTAATAGTGAATAATTGAAATCAAATGTGATTTATTTCTTTTTAGTGGGTACCTCCAGTGAGAGAAAATTTGAAGGAGAAAGAAGCAGAAGAACAAATAGCCATTGATCTTGGTGATGAATATGAACAAGCTTTAACGAATGCTAGTGAAGATGAAATTATTGATCTGGCAGGTAAGACAATTAGAATATACATAATATGTTTAAATTAAACCTATTTTATTATATTATTTATAATTTTCTTTATAATTATATATCAATTACAGTGCTGAAAAAATATTTTAATTAAATAAATAGTATGGCAAAATCATAAAAAAAATTTTTAATTCATTTAAAATAATAATAAAAATTGATTTTTAATACATTATAGTTATAAGTAATTATAAAGTTTATAGTTAATTTGGTTTACTTTTTGGAAGAGTAATTATTTTGTCACTTTAATCTTTTTACTGTACTTATATACCTATTATTGTAAAATTAATATATTGTTTGTGTAAGTTTTTATAAATAAATTGGTTTTAAATGTCACCCTAAATTTGATTTTAATTAAACGAAAAATTTTTGATATTTTTTTCAGCTATTCTTGGTTTTCATTCAATGATGAATCAAGACCAATATCACGCATCATTACTAAACTCTGGACAACCAGTAGGTCTTGGTTGGGATGGTGTAACGAAAGCTAGTCAACCGAAAGTTTTTCCTACAGATCCACCTAATGACACGGATGTTGACGAAACTATTAAGCGAGCTCGTGAAGATGATCGCACACTGGTTGATCTAAATTGGAATAATATTAAGGTATTTAAATGAGATTATAAAGCTGAAGATAATATTTAATATTAGAAAATTAATTACTTTTATTATTTGATGAAACTTTCACTAATAAATTAAAAATTTTAAGGATATTATTAAACTTAGTAAAACTTAAAATTATTTAATGAGAAAAATTATATTTTATTTATAATTTCAAACTTTGTTTATGTATTAAGATTTTAAAAAGAAAAGTTTTTTAACCATTTGTGAAGCAAGTTTATAAATTTTACAAAAATTCTATAACTATTGGTTATTAATTTTAAACGTTTTCTAATTACAGAATATTTCGGATGAAAAATTCTTCCAATTATTTGAAGCTTTGGAAAATAACACACACCTTGAAACCCTGAGTTTAACAAACACAGGACTTACAGACAAGACTGCGCAGCGATTGGCAGAGGCCATTGAAAAGAATTCTACTTTACGAGTACTGAAGTAAGTTTTTTAAGTGAATTGAATATTACTGCAAATATTTATTCATAAATAATTTAATTTTTACTGATATTGGTCTAATATTTTATATTGTAATATTTTTAATATTTTTAAATTTAATATTCAAATTTATTATTTACTCATGAATATTTCAAAAAGTTAGAAAATTATTTTTTATAATTATAAAATAACAAAGTATTTTTAATTGTCTCAAGATTATAAAATGAAAAAATATACGTGAATGCATATTCTAACCATATTCCACGTTTAATTTTAGTGTTGAAACAAATTTCATAAGCCCATCTGTGATAGTAAAACTCGTCAAAGCTCTCCTAAAAACGAAGGCTATCGAAGAGTTTAGATGTTCAAATCAGGTTTGTTATCTATAACTTTTAATGTATTATTCCATTGGTAACTGAAATTAAAAATTATAATGTATTCTTTATATCTGTTATCAGAGGTCTCAAGTATTGGGTAATAAAATCGAAATGGAAATCACACATCTTGTAGAGCAGAATCCAACGTTACTTCGACTTGGCTTACACCTTGAATTTAATGACGCAAGACATCGAGTAGCAGCGCATCTCCAGCGAAATATTGATAGGAGTGAGTATTACTTTTTTTTCAATTAATAATTTATTTGTAGCATTTATTATTTATGATTTAATTATCATTCTATTTTCTAATTTTTAATGAGATTATAGATCTTAAAAATTTAGATTTATATATTTAGATAGACCAGAGAGGAGCTGATAATTTAAACTACAGATCTGAAGATGATTTTTTAACGAATAATTATATTAACACATATTAATGGTATAATTTCTTTTTTTTTAGTTTCTTATCAGCTTTGTCAGAGTGCCGAAATTATGTTCTATATTTGCTTTTATAATAAGAAATTGATGCGACCAACAAGACTTATTCTAGATTTAATTATTTTACTACAATTTTAAAGAAGTAAAATAAAAATTTTTCCTTCAGATGGAAGCAACTGTATGGCAGACAATGAGGATTATATGACCAAATGCTTTTAAGCTTATCTCTCATTACTCGCTTCGTAGTCTTACCCAGCGCTTTACTAGCTAAATTCATCACTTCGAAAATCATCCCGCTTTATTCATTCATACTTTATTTAGTTAGCAGTTTTGAGGTAATTATGCTACCCTCTAAAAGTATGTTTCATCCTATCAAACGATCCATTTCTCGCTCACTTTATTTATATCCTAGTAAGAATGTTACCACTTTAACTAACAAATTTTCTCCTTTATCTTGTGCACGAAGGAATAATTACATATTTTATATTTCAAATTATATTTAAAAAAATTTTTAAGAATTTACAAAATTATTTTGCACATATTCTTATATATTTTAAAATATTTTTAAATTAAAACTTTAATAATTCTCACGTGTTTGTAAATTTGTAAATTTTTTAAATGTATGTACTAATGAACAATATTGTTATATATAATTTTTTCTATTTTTTACACACATTTAACAGATCCAATCCCAATATAATGTTTCTTTTATTTATTATATATTCGAGCTAAGCTTTATTTTCCTTTTTTCAGTAAAGAGAAACAAAAATCCAGAGTATAGTGTTAGTTATACTGGTACGAATTAAAAAATATTTAATTTTTGTTGTATTAGAAATAATTTCCCCTTATGTTGCTTCTACATATAAGTTAAATTTCTCAAATACCTCTACTTTTTGAATAAATTAATACTATTCTACTTTTATTTTATTCAAATAAAATGTTTATGGTAAGATAAATATTGAAACAATTTAAGCATGTTTGATGTTTATATAATGCTTTCCTTGCACTTTTAATGTTACATTTTATTCAAAGACTGCAAAATATAAAAATAAGAAATTGCCGAAAAAATAACAATAGTATTAATATTTTAACATTAAAAATATTTAATAATATACTTTTAGTAACTTTTGATGATTTGCCGAATATAATATGCTATATATAATTTTACATCAATATGTACTTGATATTTATAGTTTATTTCCGATAGAAATCATAATTTTTCAAAAGATCAAAACGAATTACGAAGTATCTTTTTACTCATTTTTCATAAAAATTCATTATGCTTATTTAATTCACTATTATTTTACATTAAACGCGATGAATTATAAAATACATACTATGTCAGAAACTGATCTTTACAGGCATTACATACCATATTTATAAATTTTAATTTGTGCCCTTTAAAACAAAACTTTAATTAGTGTTATTTTTAATTATAAATCTTGTTTAAATAAATAAATTATATTTAAAAATCAACAAAATATATATATTATTCTTACTTAATAAATTTTTCACGCCTCAGAAAAATTTTTACAAAATGTTTATTATATTACATATTAATTTGCGTTCGATTAAATTGGCGTTTAATTTATGAAATAAAATTTATTTACTACTATTAAATTTTAATATACTTTTGAGCTTAAAATAAATAAAAATTTATTATATGTATATACGTATGTATGTATGTTTGTGTATATATATGTATATATTTTTTTTTCAAAGCTAGAATTATATTATGCAACAATTATTTTAATCAATTATAACTTAACATTTTATTTCCTTATTATATATTTAATTTTTAATATGAATATAAAATATTAATATATGTGTTATATACTTCAATTTTTTAAATTCTGAAATCTATGTGGATATAGCTGATTTTTTTATAAATTGTCCTTACTTTATATGATCAATTAAAAAAAATGATTTGATTAGGAAGACTAAATACATCTTATATAATTTAAACTCGATCAAATAATGATATCGGCGATACTTCATTTAATATTATAACATATAATAGACGCGTGCACACGAATCAGAAGATAATCTTTTGAACTTCAATATATCATACTTTATAAAATGTCACTAATGAATTCATTTTATTTTCAATAGCAGACCGATATACATAAAAATAAACAAATTAACATATAATAATTGAATAAAAAGTATTCAACTTGTACATAAATATTCTCCTATTCGTGAAGACTTATTTCAAAGCCCTTAATAATTGTATTCTCTCTGAATCAATAGTATGCCGTATTGAAGTCTTGGAGAAGAAAAAGAAAAAAGAGTTAGAATCACTCGGTCCAAATCCTGAATCCTTCACCGATACGGTACCCGAATCTGATACGAAAATCCAAGTTTAATACGTAAAATACGCATAATTGCAGTGAGTACTGCGAATTTATGCAGATTTCATTTTCGTGAATATCTTTGTTTAGGTGGTCTCAAAGCGTTAGTGAAAAGAATATATGTAAACATTAAAACTAATTAATAATTCTAAACTAAAATTTTATAAATCTAAAAATATTAGTTGGTCTACGAATTAATTTTATTTAATGCAATGTGTTTTACAAAATTAAAATCATTTTTTAATTTTAATTTATACTACCATTAAAAATATTATATAAAATCAAATGATTTATTGTATAGATCGATTAATTTTATTAAAAATTGTTTTTAATTTAATATATATTTATTTTTGTAATATATCAAATTTTCTTAATTATTTCAAAATAAAAGTTTAATTAATTGAAAGATTGATTAAAAGAAGCTTTATTATTTAAAAAGTTTAGGCGATTGAAGTTTACTAAGTTTGTTAGGTGCTTTGAGACTGCTTTTTCATTTTTTGTCTTTTTGCGTGTAACTGTTAACAATTTATATTTTGTAGATATCGTCGATTAACAAGTAAATGAATGTTTTAAATTTATAATTATTTATTTATGTTAGTTGTGTCTGAAATTTATTTAAATAATATGTATTAAATTATATAATAATTGTAATATTCTTTTTTACACTAATGTTTTCTAATAATTTGGAAATATAAATTGTATTTAATTTAAATGAATTTATGTATAACATGATTCTACTCAATTTTTAATTTACATTTTGCATCTTTTAAACTCAATATATCTTTAATTTACATCTAAATTCATTTGAACTCTTTAACAAAAAAGTAGTATACAATTTTAAACTATCTTTTTTCTTACTAAAGATTTTTTTTATTATAATACATCAGTTAAAATATAGATTCTTCAATAAATTTTATTTTAAATTTATATTTTATTGTGTTTATATTCAGAGTCAAACTCATTTTTTTTTAAGTTTGAATTGATAAAATTTTATGAATGTTGTATAACATTCTCTAGTATTCATATACTTTACAACTCTTGGTTAAGATTTAAGATTCTAATGTTTTGCCAAAGATTAAAATTTTCACTACATCTTTTACTCTGTCGAAACGTTAATTTTCATCGTGTAAAGTAGAAAGAAAATTTGAATTTTTTAAAAAGAAATGTCTGCTCTTACAAAACCTGTTACATTATGTAACTTTCTTAAAATACTCTTTTATATTACTTGAATATAAAAAAAAAACTATTTTTTCATTACTTAAAATCTCTTTCTTAATAAATAATCTAAATGCATTACACTTTATTTACACCGAAAAGTTTTTATCTGTTACATTGCAAATATTTCTATTGTCGCTTTGCACTAATAAATAATACTTATATTTTTTATCTTTTTGTATTCTTTTTTTATAAATATTAAAATATTAATATAAATTGAAATTAATTAAGTAAAACGAGGATAATTTATGTTGGTCGTCAAAATAAAACATGCATTTTCAATTATATTCTTTTCAGATACACACATCAAGGAAACTACATACAGTCGAGTTTTAAAATATTTTAATCCATATTATAAATTTACCCATAAGAAATATTTTGAAAAAGTCTTAAAATTAAATTTTCAAATAAAGATTAGTTTGATACAATATTGACGTTTTCATGTATTAAATATATATTAAAAATATGTTATAGAATTCCAGTATATTCATTACATGAATCACGTATTAAATAATAAAAATTTTTAAATCTTGGATCAATATTTATAATATTTAAATATTGATTTAAAGATGGATTCTGATAATACTTATATATATTTGTATTAAAAATAAATTATTTTTCATTTTATTTAAAAAATGTTTCTTAATAAAAATTTCTAATTTTGAGATAGTTTCAAAAATTACGAAAAATAAATGCACTTTAAACTTTTTAAAGTGCAATATTTCTCACAATTTGCTCATCGCTCTAAAAAATACGAAGAGTTCGAGCTCTCAATTGCAAAAAGTTTTCCCCTTTTAAAAAACGAAATAAAACGAATTTTACCAGCCACTGATTCACAGCGCATTTGTTATTCTTTCCCAACAGTACGGAAAGACCTAACGTTGCGACTGCAGTTCCGATTCTTTAACATGAACCACAGGAAACCCGCCCTTATTAAGTAAAGGTATACACGCCTGCTGCAAAAATGATATCCTTCTAAGTTTTTCAATTTTTTAATTTTTATAAATATAAAAACCGATTTTTTAATAGTCTGTTGAACATTTTATTATATTTTTTTAATCGACCGTTGAATTAAAATAATCAGAAAAAGTGATAAATTTTAGAATTTAATTATGCATGAATAAATTAAAATTTAATTCACAAAGGATTAAAGATGTTTAATATATGATGTATCAGGTGCATATAAATACTGTTCTTAATATAAATACTGTTATTAAGATATAAAAATAAAAATTGTAAATTAAATCTATAAATATACTGCAAAATAAATATCGGTCTTAAAAAAGCTTTATTAAGTAACTTTTTTTAAATATTAATTATTCAATTTATTTATATTTTGAAAATATCATTCAATAGTGCAAGAAAATATTTAGAATTATATTGATCCAATAAATATAATCTTTTATTATTATTTATTATGAGTTTATTATCTTTTATTATGAATCTTTAAATTATTTAACAATATTTTATAAAAAATTATTGCAGTTTTTAATTAATAATTAGTGCACAATCATAGATAATTCGTTTAGTCCCGATATTTAGTATTACAAATGTTCAGTAGCAACTGTTAAAATTTAATTTCCTAAAAGTAGTTCATTATTATTTTGAATGAGAAAATCTTAGGAGGATAAACGGTGTGACCTAAGCTTTTGGATGTTTATCTGCTTTTAGATTTTAATTATTTTGCTATTTTGTCGCTTTCTTAGAAATTTTGGGATGCTTTTAATCTGTAGATGTTCAATGCTTTTATAATAATTGTACATAAATGACGATTTAACATTATTTAGTTTTCAATAGACTAACATATTTAAGTTAATTTCATGACAGACTTCTGTATGAAACTCATTACTAACAAAATTATTGTAAACGCATTAAAAATATTTTCAGGTAAAAAATGATTATAAATATTATTTAAACTTAGATTTTTTTCAAGATTTTTACAAAAATTTTATATCTTTATATTATTGTTTCAATTATTAAAATTTAATAATGGATTTTATTTCTTTTTCTTTCCTTCAGATATAATTTGAACATTATATAAATGTATTCTGTTTACTTTAATATTAATTTAAAAGCACCTGTTTCATATTTCATAATTTAATAATGTAAATATTTCGATTTGAATTTATAGCTTACTTAATAATAATAATTATTTAGAAAGTGCAGAAATAATACGCTGATTGTGGAATAGTAAGTTATATAAATAATTTATATTTTAAAAATAATTGATACGTAAATAATTTTTTTACTTCTTCCTCAAGTGATAAATAATTTATTAATATTATAGGTAACATAAAATGTATATTTAAAATAAAGAAATCTTTTTTTCAAAGAGAAGAGAAAATGATAAATGAGAAGTGAACTTGGTTGTAGATTTAAAAATTTAGTAGATATTTTCGAGTAAATGTATATTTCATGAATAAAATTCATAGCTTTAACGAGTTCTCTTGGTTCGAATAAATGAATCAATTTCCGTACTTGTTATATAGAAGATAGAATGTCAATATAGTTCTTGAATGCATTTTTTTTTTATTTTTCACGTTTCAAATTTGATTGTTTACGAAATATAGTCATTAAATGGCATTAAATTTATGTATTTTCCTTTAAAGGATTTATAGTATTTCGTTTTTAAGAATCATTTAATAAATTTAGCAATTTAAAAATATTTAAAAATAATCTCGCTTGTTGAATATAATATAATATACGCATAAGCTTCATGTGTATAAATATATAATTTTACTCTTGTAGATTATACCACCAACGTAATTATAAACAAAAAATCTACTTAAAAAATATATTTGCCTTCGTATATTCCCTTTGAAAATTATAGTTTATAGAAAATTATAATTATTACATCTTATTTTATTTTATGTTTAAATTAAAAATCGATAACTTCCCATTGAACGAATTACGAAAATCTAACGGTGTTGTATTTATTGCGAAGAAAAAAAATTGTTTTTGTAGATTTATCTCAAATTATAGAATGTATTATACATAGAAAACAAAAATTAGATATTTATTTAGTTGGCAGTGCTTATAGATAAGCCTGGGTCACTTTTTACTGCGTGATTTAGGGGGTGATATGACAGAGGCATTAGCTTTAGAGGCGACGTGAGTCGCGGGATCAGATTTATCAGGGCCTCTAAGAGCGAAAGCCTCTAAGCTCTAAGCCTCTTTCTTTGCGAGCTTCGAAAACAGCTATGGTGCCGAGGCATCGCTCGAAGCTGCTTCTTACTTACGAATCAACTCCTGACGCGCTAATTTCGCGCCTTGGCCCAACACTCGCGTGACGTCGCTCGTACCACATCAGCCTTTATAACTCGTCTAACTCACCCCGATCCCATTCCACTCCTGGAAGCTCCCTTATTATCTCGTTACTCGTGAGAACGGACGTATAAATTTTGTGGAAAGGATAGTGAGAAAGAGAGAGAAAGGAAGAGAGAGAGGTGAAGAGAAAATTGTGGTTCTGTTTTACATTTTGGTTAAGCTAAACGTTTGAATTGTGCCCACAGAAGTTTTATGAATTAAAGATCAATTTATCGAGTAGAATAATGGAATTATTTTAATCGTTGTTTATAAGTATTATATATATATATAATATTATAAAGATGGATAGATAAGCAATAGATGATAATACCGTAATCACTTAAGAATGCACTTATCTAAAATAGAATTTATAAAACGTACTATTAGTCGACGTGATAGGACTACCATTCTGCGTATGTTTATTATAATAATAATTGTCTAGGATTAACATATAGGTGCCCATAAAAATTTTAAATGTTATTATAACAAAAATAAGCATTGCAATTAAAAAATTAAAAATTTTGTTTTTAAAATTTTATAAAATATTAAAGATTTAGAATATTATTTTAGTTGCACCATTAAAAATATACCTTTAATTTTTACTTTAATAATTTATAATTTTATTACATTTTATTTAACTGAATTTTCATTTTTCATTGAATACGCTTGAAACTTTCTTTTTACTTATTCGATTAAAATTAATTTTATAAATAATATTTTATTTTATGATATAAAGTTATAAATTTATGAAGAGTAGACTTTACACGTATCATTTATAATTACTTTTATTTTATAATTTAATGATACTGGTGCTTTTACTTTTTAACCATTCGATAGTAATTCATTCTAATGAAATTATCATTTACTCAAGATGAGCGAATCTTAGATTGGTTCATTCTTGACTGGTAAGTAATCATTCTAAATTCTTAGAGATTTAGATAGTACATGCACATTCAACCTCGTAAATAAAGCTGTCTAAATCTTTCTCCTTCTCTCTCGTGGTCTCTCGTTATCTCTATATCCTATTTCCTTCCTATACTACACTATTATTTTCGTTTTTTTTAAACATACAAAATTTTCAATGTACGTAACGAGGAAAGGTTTATAGACAAATTTCAAAATTTAATTAACTTCTTGGAACACTTATAAAGTAAAGTAGAGCGAACGAAAAATCAATTTTCCAATATATTTTACAGTTTTCTTGCATAAAGTATAGTACATATTCCAAAAATTATAACTAATGCGGCAGAACTTTTCTTCGATATAAGATTTGATTTTTATTACATTGTTGACTATTTTAATCCGTATATATATGATTGGATACTATAAAGAAAGACAGTTGAAATTTGATATATAAATCTCTACGAAATAAATACAGATTATTAAATAGATTGGTAATTACAAAAATGTAATAATATAATGTAAATAGAATGTAATATATAATTTAATGTAAGAAGACTATAATAAAATAAATTCTAAAATAGATTTAAAACTTAATATTTAGAACAGATTCATTATTAGTTTATAAGTATTTATAATGAAAATAATGTTATCAAATAATAATTTCTATATTATAAAAATCACAATAAATGTGCTAAATAAAATATTATTTCTTTTATATATTGTTTTCATTAATTAAAAGATTATAAAAATTTATAAAACAAATATATTACAGTATAAAGTGAACAAGTTCTTTAAAATAAAAATATTTGGAATTCTTTAAATAAATTATTTTATATCTTTATTTTTGATTATTAACTTTATAAAATATTCATATTTAAATTTAGTTCCTAAAGCAGACTTTGCACAGGTACTCATTTTTATTTTAATTAGAAATAAAATTTTAAATATATTTTTAAGTTATATTGTGTGAAAATATCATACAATCTATAATATTTATTTATACCATAATTTGTATGTGTAATTTTCAAAAGGTGTACCAGTATTGGTTTTATAAATGTACTAACAACTTTTGATTTGCAGATGGCGATGATTGTACTGCTAATTGAAGTTTGCTAATAATACTTTGTAATATTATTCATGTCTTTATAATTTATGGTATTTTAGAATTAAAAATTAATTTATTTGAAACATAATTTTATAGATAATCAATTGCTATATCTAAATTGAGATTATAAAATATTTTTAAGTAAAATTTTCTTCGAATTATTTTCTTGTTATAATATTCTTATATTTTAATTGAATTTATTGAATGTAAAACAGTTCATATTAAATATTGATTGAACAAATTCGTTAAATTATTACACAACAAAATTATTACAAGATAACTTCATAATTTAAGATAAATCAAATTAAAAAAATATTGGTTTCACTTTCTATATTTATACTGCATTAGCTATATAAAAAATATTTCAAAAATTTTTTTAGTTTTTAATTCAATTATAACGTACTGTACACAAATTTCATTTGATATAAATAAAATTTAAAATCACAATTAACGCGTGTTTATTTACCTGTAAATAGAAATTTTTTTTAATATTACAAAATATATTTAATACAAGAAACTAAATAATTTTAATATTTAAGCACTTTTTTTCTCTAAAAAGTTATCATACATTGCAATCAGTTATAATAAAAGTAAAATAAAAAGTGTTGTGTATAAAAAATATAACGTTAAATATTTATTCAAAACTAATTTTAAATATTTTTATAAAAGAGAATATATATATTTAGAAAATAAACCGTATTTTTATAAAATAAACTATTGAGGTTTACTGAAATTACTGAATTAAATGATTTCAAATCAACATATAAGACCTATTTTAAAAAAATATATAACCAAATTAACTTTCTAATTCATAAATAAATGTAACAAATTTTCCAGGATTTTTAATTTTATTATTTTGCATTTCGTACTTTATCATATAATTGATTTAAGCTACTTAATAAAATAATCAATTTTTTATGAGCTATATACTTACGTTTTAAACTGTTAGATTGTGTATTTGACTTACATTAATAACATTTTAATAATAATAAATTTTAACCGGTTTTGCCTGAATATTTCCAGCATCCAGCAACAAAAATAACATTTGTGTGAATTTTTTAAGTTTTTCCAATTAACTAGAATGATTAATAATAAAAATTTTATTATCCTGTAATGATTTATTCTTCATAATATGTTTTTCTACTTTTTTTTCTATAACTTTCCAGGCATGTTTTAAACTGTATTATTGTTCAATTGCTGCTACATTAATGATTTCGCGAGCTCCTGAAAAATTATCGTTGACAATCGATCTGACAAAATAGAATCGATAAAAAGTTTCATACGTGGTCTATTTCTTTAGGTTCAGGTGTAGAGTGCATTGAAATTTTACGAGGTAGATTTAACCATTAGGACGAACCAAACTTTGCTACTGCTCTTTTTTATTTATTCTTCGTCTCTGTTTCTTCATTTGAACCCTCGGTTGGAATTTCTCGTACTTTTCTTTTTATTTCGCGACTTTTTATATTGCTAATAATCTATTTGCTCTTTTTCGTTTATATACTTTAGTTCGTTTTATTTTGTAGTCATTTGTTTGATCAAAGCGTTATTTACAATATTTTTTCTTATTTTTATGATCGTGCGATATTTTTGTTTAATGTTATTCATTAATATATTTGTACACAATTTCAGTGGTACGATAAAGTTATCAGATTATTAATATGTGTAAAAAAATATATTTTTGTACATTATTAGAATTTATAAACACAAAGACATATTTATTTATATTTTAGAGTTTTGGTTTATTTAAAATTGATAATTAAATGTTCTTTGATTATCTGTATATTAATTATTTTTAATTAAATTCTTCATTTTTTATTTTTTATTCAATAAGTTATTAAAATTTTTTAATATAAACTTAATGCAATTATAATCACGTAATCTACAGAATTCTATAAATTAAAAAAAAATTAAATAACTAAGTATTTGTAAAATATTCAGTTGAATACAACATAACATGTATGTACGTATTTATGTAGATAATTAATAATTTAGAATACCATAAAAATTTAAGAATTTGTATATTATTTTATTATTTTTTGATTTATATAAAATATTTTATAAATTTATGTCACTTATAGTAAAAAAAATTTTATTTATCAAATTTTATTACATGTTTATTCTATACTTTTTTTATCTATTTTTATAAATATTTATGTCTTTCATACGTTTATATTTCTTATAAATATCTTTTCTATTATATTTATATAATATGAATTATAAATGTTTTTATTATTAAATTTTTTATATTATTTTCTTTATTTTATAGTTGTCAAATTGTTACACGTTATTCAACTTTTTTCGTGCGTTTACAAAAGAATCTATATGAAAAGTGACCAGAACCAATTTTCTCTTTTTTCTACTTTTTCAAGCTTACAATCTTTGCGTTGTTATGTGTTGCATTGTCGTGCCTACGGCGTGGTGCGAGGAAATGCAGAAATATATACATACCGTATATATATTGAAATTAACGTGTCTACGCGATATTCGGATGAAAAGAATAATCTGCACTATCTTGAATTTTGTAAATATAACGTATTTTGTTTATCGAATAATCTATTTATATATAATAATATAAAAATATCGTTGCTTTTATAAAGTTTTTAATCAATTAGATAATTCATTTTTCTTTTTTATTATAGAAGTATGAATAAAATTAACTTTGATATCATTTTTCTAATTTTTAATTTAATCTAATAATTAGCAGAAAACGGAGGTGGAAAATTAAATTTTTCTTATTATATTTTTATCTATTATCTGATATACTACAACTTTTCGGAAATAATTAAAATTAATTTGCTTGCGTGTCTCTTTCGTGTGAAACTAGAAGAGTTTCTGTAAAAAAAAGTAATTTCAATTTTGGTATAAAATTTTCTGGTAAAGCAGAAAGCTCAGGATTTTATGAGATTCCATTTTATCTTTTCGAAATAGTGAACGATTTAGATTGAAAACTTTGAAAATCTTAATAGGAATGTATACATGTATACATAGATATATAATAAAGGAGCACGTGAATTACATTAATGGAGTGGAAAATGTCCTTGCATACTCGCTTTACCGAAACTTGACAACAATCGGTAAAGCATAAATTTCTAAGCTTATTAAGGAGATTTCAAACCTGAAAATATAAATTATTAGACCTTTCTTCGGTTGGTTTTTCCATAAATAAATAAAAAACTAAATAAATAAATTGTAAATTGATTTTATAAGTATTGAATTATACGATACTGAGATATATTTTATTGGTATTTTTTCCATCGATGCAATAATACAATATTGAATTTTTTTAAATAAATGCTTGAAATTGAATTTCTATTATTTAGAAAGAAAAATAATAAAAATTATTATTCATCTGTTGTAATAATTGATAAGCATCGAAGAATGTTCAAGCAATTAAGATTATCGATTAGCTTTGAAAAAAATTTTTTGTAAAAAGAATAGAGGTTTGAAATTCCCTTGGAAGTATTAATTAATAAATACTACATAATGCATAGTGTAATTTGTTGGGTATCTGTTGCAGTACGGCAGTCCCGGCTCGGGGTGGCGACATCCTAATGCAATGTGGCCTGTCTCGCCTAGGTATATTTATAATATACGATACTTTTTACTTTAGACACTCCTGCACCGCTGTATATATATACTCAACTTTAGCACACTTACAAAAAGCAACACATGGTTATATAATTACTATTATGACTACTATTATACAATTAGCGTTTATAAGCATCGATCGACCAGATTAAGACGACGATACTCACAGTACTTTAACGTCAAAGCTGGGTTGGTTCCTCAATCTCAAACTCCTTCAAAGCCTTACGTGCATCAATAAGATTACGCTTAATTACAATATCGTGGCTGTATGTGCACGCGAACATACGCCTTCTTGCTTTGCTGATGTATCTGATTTTTACAAATTTTTTACGTCGATAAACTATCTTTTCTTCCGCGACAAACACGCTTACACTTCTTGGATGTATATGTTTTGTGCTTTCTTTTATTTATAATTACATCGGAAAATATTGGTTTTGAATAAATTTTCGTTCTGCTGCTTCTAAATACAGTTATTTAAAAGCTAGAAATGGATGTTAATTTTATTAAACGGTATTTCTAATAAAGTGCTTACTGCGAAATGATTCCAGGAAACGTATCCCGAAACTTTCGCAGTAAACGTTTATTTAAATACAATTAACTGCTTGTCAGTGCATACATAGTTTGTGGTAATTATTTAGAAGAGTGAACGAAAGTCTACATTTTCAAAGCCCGTAACTAGCAGAAAATAATTCTCTTTGAAAGTTAAGAGATTATACAATTTTTATTAATTCGTTTTAAAAATATTCGAATAGATAAGGTTCGAAAATTGATATATCAATAAAGTAGAAATGTACACCTGATATATTAGTAAGAGGATGTCGATGTGCTGAATACCAAAAATGACTTAAAAAGTAATTTTTTTTATCAGCTATATTTTACATATATAATAGAATTCTATAACTTTAATTTATTTTAATAGTTTCTTTTTCATATTTTTTATGCAAAGTATTAATTACGATTACATCCTCTTAGCGTTTCAAGTTTTTAAGTGCAATCAAATTTTAAGTTAATAAAGGTCCACATTAATAATAAGCAAAATATGCTTGTAGGCAAATGTGTATTGTATCGATTAAAAATTTGATGTTATTTTTAATAATATTGTTTTATAGGTCGTAATGTTGGCCTTTACAGCTTTCACTTCAAATAAGTTTTATGGTAGAATTTTAACACTGTTAACTCAACTAAATCAATTTATATTATTTAAAACTACTTATAGAATAAGAAAGGCAAAATCAAAACCAGCTTTGACAGATTTACTAAGTGACAAAATAACAAAGTGCACAAATTTTAAGTTGTGGAATAAAATTTCACATTGACGATATTTTTCTAGTAATGATCTAAATTAAGCTAATTACGTATAGAAAAATGAACTCTGGATTAAGTTTCAAAAGCCTAATTTTATTATACTACGATTTATGTTATTTAAAAACATTAATGTACAAACTGCCAAAGATATATAACGTTCGTGAAGTAAAAGAGCACTGTTCCGTCCTGTTTTGTTTTACGTGTTCAAAATTTGTTCCCATCTTACCTCAAATATTTTATACATCGTCTTTTCTTATACTATTATAAACTGTGTACGTCTTGTCGATTTCGTCGATCGTTTTTGCGTAAAGATGGAAGAGAAAAAATATTGTACGTCGACACGTGTGTCACACTCTATAAAAATTATTTTTTATTTTTAATTATAATTAATGTCTGTACATTTTGCACGTGTTTAGAATTTACATTCAGAAAAAAGTCCAAATACCGAGATAGCATAGTAACAACATGTAACTCTGCTCAAAATTAAATTATATGCACAAAAAACTTGAGAAATGATTACTTAATAGAAAAGGCTATTAAATTTTGGGGTTTATTTCTGAATGTAAAATCGGAGGTAATAAAATTATTATTGTAAAAATCGCCATTACTAATATTAGTAAATAAAATTAATTTTAATATTGTATAAGTTCATGCTTGTAACTTGCGTTCTTGATTTTATATAAGTCAGAGTACTGTAATATGGTATATTATTATTATTTTTATTATAATTATTATTATGACTATTATTATTCAAGCGAGAGAATTGTCTATACGTCTATACTTTACATTGCGTGAAGATTATATTATAATCCGAGAAAAGAAAACATTTTATAACACTTTGTCGCAGAATAAACATATACGTTGTTCATGTCGTGTAGATTATTTGTTGTTTACTTTTTTTCTTTCCATACGCAGACAATTTTTTTTCCATACGTAGAAAGAGAAATAGTGAGATATGGCCTATCACGTATCTTTACAAAAATTACAAAAACTAACCAAAGCTATAATATAATAAAACATTAAGTTTCATTGTATGTATGATTTCGTCGAAGTTACACAAATATATAAAAATATTTAAATGAATTATTTTACTTTGTTTTTCCTTTTTTATTTCTATATTATACCCTTCTAAAACTTATGTTTATTACAAGAAAATATAATATTTATTATTTTTAAGGACATTTGTTATGAGTATTAAAGGAAACAAAGAAAATATGCCGATATAATTCAAATTATCTATATTTTCTAATCATTTTATCAAAATTATAAAATCAGTGCATATTATAATAGTAAAATATCATTGAATTTTTATAATCTGAGTACAAATAATGAACAATTTTTTAACATCTAAATAATTGTTTAAAATTTGTGTAACAGTTTATTCTAACTAATAAGCTATTTAAAAAGAAATTTTAAAGTACAAATAGAGAAATAATATCAGTCATAGCAAATGTAGAGTTTATAATAATGTTATTATTTAGTTCAAAATATATTTGTTAACTATCGTAGTAGCAGTGATAAATCCAGTACGTGTTATTAAATTACAAAGTTTCAATAATGTCATTAAAGTTCAATTTGCTCTGTGTTGCTTTCTAATTTTATTAACTTTCATTTTTAAAATAATTTTCTATTATTTTATCAATAAAATATTAATATTTCATTAAAAAGTATTTGCATAAATATTAAATATGCTTCAATTAAAACTATTTTATATCCTCTGTTATAATTTTGATTTCTGAAATTGTATCCATTAAGATAAAAGAATTCTGTATGTATAAAGTCTCTTATTCAATTATCAATAAATTTAATTAAATTAAAATTTTGTATTTTTTAATACGAGTATTTATTTCCTTCAATTAAAAAAACGAGTTATATATTTAAAAAAATACTTTTACTTAAATTACGTTTGTAATTATTTGAATAAAATATGATATTATACTCAAAACTGAACAAAGTTTATGATAAATAGATCGATAAAATTTTATAATAAAATACTGATTCATTCTAAAGCATAGTTAAATAAAAAAATTATGAAGTAAATTGATACATGAAAATAAAAGATAACAAAACAGTAATATTTTGTTAATCAGCTGACAATTAACAAAATAACTTAGTTGTATTTTTAAAATATTATGTTTCAAGTAGAAATACACGTATGTGTTTTCTTTAAAAAATTTAAATTTTATTAAAATATTATATATATTTATAATAAATTCAATTTTAATATTATTATATCGAGAAAATATTATATTATTTTTTTATAAAAAATTATTATATTTTTTAGTAAGGATATGCATATTATATGTTTTTATATTAAAATATAAATTTATAAATGAAAATATTTAACTTACAATTTCAGAAATTAAAATTTTAATCTATCTTAGGAGCGTATTAATTATTGATGATAAAAAAATTAAATTACTCATTGGTTTAGGAAAGACAAAATAGTTTTCTACTAGTTACGGAAATCATTAGTACTTTTCTTGACTATTTTAATTAGTTTCTCAAGTATTCATTAACATATACTTGTTTTAAATCAACTTTAATTAAATTTTTATAAAACTTTCTTCTAAAACGATTTTTTATTTAAATTAATAATTTAGAGTAAGTTCGGTGGTTATAAATTGTCAATACTCATGATTCTTTTACAAATATCAACCAAAATATTTTTATTAGATTAATTCTTAGACTGATCGATATATTTGTTTTTTAATGTATATTTTTTATATTAATTAAATCTATTAGAAATTATTTAATATATGGATTATTTAAATGAAGACTTCAGATATCAACTCATTAAAAAAGGTAAATAAATCTTACATAATTAACTAGAGTATAAGAAAATTTCTAATTTAAATATGAAGTTTATCCGTGAAAACTAAAAAATGTAATTTGAAGTTTCTATTTTTTTTCATTGTATTTAAAATTTATAATTATTATAATTGTGAAAATCCAGAAAAATCACGCTCGTATAATATATCTAAACAAATTTGTGAAGGAATCAATACAATGACTTTGATTTTACAAACTATTAAAATATTTACTTTTAACCCAAAGATTTTTATTATATTTATCTATACATATAGAATGTTATTTCAATGTTAAATTTTTTTTTCAAAATTTTTTTAAGTTAAATTTTTTAAGAATATTAATGCAACAATTTCAAAAATATAATTTACAAAATGAATAGAAATAAATATTATACTAAATTATTTCCATTTTTATAAATATAATACGAATATATTATATTTCATTGAAAGTATTATGTACATCGTACATTCATTAATCAATTCATAATAATTAATGTAGATGTTTCTATTAAATTTCATTTAATTTATGATAAATTTAAGAATAGAATGTATCAAATTATTAATAATAATTTATGTGCAAACCAATTCCAGTATAGTTTTAATTTTATACTGTTTATTTAGCTCTTAATTAGTTATTATATTAACGAGGAAGATTACCCATCAGTTGAACGCTTTGATTTGCAAATTTAATTTTTTTTTAAATGTGGTAATGTAGTTTTAATAAAAAGTATTTCTATTTGTATAAATATAATTAAAGATAATAAAATAATTTTCCAACAAATGAAGTTCCGACATGTAAAGTTTTCGTAACATATAAATATAATAATATGATAACAATATAACTTTTTATTAGAAATGAATATATTATAAGAATGTTTGTTTTTGTATAGAACATAATTTTAATTTCAAAATTTTTAAGCTCATGTTGATAATTTATCGCAAATATTGTTAAAACTTTTTAGTATATTTTATTTTTGTAGATTTTTTCGCTTTTTTAATAGACTTTCAATTTAACCTAGCTTCTTAAAAAATATGTTTTCTACTTTAATAATATATTTTATATAAACCTAAAAAAAAATCGCTGAATTAAAAAATTATTAAAAAATTTATAAAAACAATCAAATCCGTACTTTCGTATTTTTGAAGGAGTTATTTGATGTTATAATCTTTTTAAGAAACCCAATCATAAGCTGCATAATAAACAATAGAATATATAAGCATGTATCACGAAATTTATATATAATATAAATGAGACAGTATCAAGAGGGTAATGAAACTTGTCGAGTATTAAGAAGGACGGAACATCGAACATATCTTGGTTGTCATAGCGTTCATCAATACAATGTGAAGCAGCATAAACTTTGGTATCAGAGTCTATGCTTTACCAAAGTTCATATCATTAACAAATTTTCATATCATTTTAAATACTCGAGCAATAAAGTGATAATTTAATTTATTAATTATCAGAATTACCTCTGTTATATATATAATTTTGACTAATTCATTAAAAAACAATACTAGTTTTTTATCTCTTTTTAATTAAATTTTATAACAATTTTTATTATGTAATAAATTATTGGATGATAAATTACTTTATTTTCAGTACATGACTCAATTGACTTTAAGCGATTTAAACAGTGAAAATATACATAGCTATTTTAATGTTTAACACAATATACAAAATATATAAACTTAAAAATTGCTAATAGTATTCATATGTAATTTTGCATTTAATTATGCATATGTTTTAATTTATGAAAAGTATAAGCAAAAGAAATTCGTATCTTTTACTATTTTGAAATTGAAGAAGAATATGAATAGGATAAGGATAAACAACTGTAGATTTACAGATTGGTACTAGGAATTCTAAACTGAGCCTTAATAATTAAAATCAAATAAAATTTTCATAATATTACGCAATGCATATTTAATTTAAGAGATACTATTATTACTAAAAATTGAATAAATATTTTTAAATTTATTTAAAAAAGGTATAAATATTACCAATTGAAATGATTATTTATATAATTGTATTTAGTTTTTCCGCCTAGATAATGCATTGTAATACTTAATATGCTATCAACAAATTGAGGTTAAACATATAAAAACAAACTTATTTCTGTTCAAGCTAATTTAAAACAAGCAGTGAGTCTATATTTTAACAATTTATATACATGAAGACAATTATGTCTTTTTTCCGAGATGTAAAACTATTTATAACTGATTTCAAAGATCTTTGTAATGTAAAATTATTTTCCTTAGAAATTATAAACACTTATATTAAATATACAACTGTTTTAGCTCTACTTATTATAGAAAGTTTTAATTATTAAAGTAATGCATAATTAATTATTTTTTCATTCTTCTTTAAATCACAGTATTATATTACTTAAAAATAATTTTAATAAAAAAATATTTATTACTTGATAATAAAATATTTATTTTTTCCACGAATGAGATATTTTTTTCTTAAAGATGTAATATGAATAACATTTATTCGGTACTTTTAAAATAAACTTTAAATAAAGTAAAAATTGGTTAAAAAGCAATTTAAAACATTTTATAATAAAATGATAATTTGATAATCAGTTAGAATTAAAATTTATTAAAATTTCATTATCTTTTAATTCTCCTTTGGAATAATAAATTTTTCGTGATATTACTTCATGATGTATAATTAATAAATATAATAATAATATTAATAATAATAATATTTTATAATTAAATAGATTTTAACTTATTTTTTTAATTTTAAATTGTTTTTCATTCTTAGAACACTATCACTTTTTATTATTCTACATTATACAAAAATATAACACATATTTTCAGTCAATTTAAATTTAATATAATATAATATAATATAATATAATATAATATAATATAATATAATATAATATAATATAATATAATATAATATAATATAATATAATATAATATAATATAATATAATATAATATAATATTAATCAAATAAAATTTTTTTTTGTTTTCTTTTGAATTGGCAAAGTTATTTTTTTAAGGTGAAGTTTTAAAAATTGATACTTTATAATAAATATAAAGATATAAGCCTAATATTATATAGATCTAAACCATAATATAGATATAAATCTAAGATTATTAATAAAAATAAATTTAAAAAGACTATAATGACAAAAAATAAATCTATTACTGTAAATAATATAGTAATACTTTTTTAAATAAAATATAATTATAAAAATATTTAATAAACTTTAAAAGAATACATTTTAATATTATATATACTATTAACTTTATAATCAATTGAATAATATTTCAAGTTACTTTCGATTTGATATAATAAATATCAACTTAATTTATACAATAAATAAATCTAAATTTTAATAAAAATTATAACTTAAATTATTGTATTTATATGTGTATTAAAAGAAATTAGAATTATTTATTAAAAATAATATAAATCAAGAATAATTTATCCACTTGAGAGTATAGTAATTTGAAATATTTATAATTTTCATTTTATTTATGTTATGTATTTTGTATAAATTATTTTAAATGATAAAAACTAATAAATACTGAGTTTTTATTGTTGGTAATTTTTTAAATAAAATTGACTATTTTATTTGATACCGTATCGATATATTTGTATACTTTGTATTGAAATTGATTGCAAATAAATATTATATTTTCTATAAAAAGCTGAGAATTGTTTTTGTACTTTTATTATAAAATAAGAAACTATGTGTTATAAATTTATATTAAATATGCTATTGATCAATAAAATTTGGATTCGTTTCTTGAAAATTATAAATTCTTTGCATTCGTCTTTACGAAAAATAAAAATTCGGTACTATTTCATTTCGAAAGCTTCTATTTTCAATAGTACACGGTAAAATCGAGGGTGATTCAATATTAAATTTGCAATGGATCAGCTACAAAAACACAAAAGCTCCGATCCTGATGAAAATCCAGGCATCGAAAGAAATTGAGCCTCGAGAGGAGGAAAATAAAGGAAAAACTGAGTGGGGAAAAGCTCTGGTATTACGCAAGGAACTCTGCTTGATCAAGATTCATCCAAGTCGCTGTTCACGTTCGTCGCTTACTCATGTCGTGCCGTGATGGATGTCGAGTTCGAAACGCCTCTTGCTAGCGAAACCGTTTTATTAGCCTAGGAGTCCCTTGTATTTCTTAAACGTCGCACGCGAACTCGACGTGGATCGTGTGATAGCGGTGATGGCGAAGGGTGAAATTGGTAGTCAACGACACGCGAACTAATCAGCAAACTTAGCGATTTTCGAAAATTCACGCCTTCAAAGGTGTAAGTGAATGAGTGACGTTGTTCATAGCCTTCCGTTCTCACCTCTACCTTTAATCGTGGAACTCGATTTCGTTCATAAGTAACAAATCAATGCAGAATATACATTTTAAGGGTCAAAAAATTAGAAAATCGACGATCAATTTTTTCACACTATTCTTATTTATTCGTCCATATATTTACATATATATATACTAAAAGGATTTGCAGAATAAAATTGAAAATTTTATTATTTTTTTAAAATAATCGTGCAATAAAAAAAGATATATTTTTTAAATTATAGTATATCAAAATATTTTTATGTAAAAATAATATTCATTATAGTTAGAAAAAATTATGTGAATAAAAATATTATTAATTATGGATTGTTCAATTTAATTTTATTATGCAGTTGTAGATAAAAGAGAGATAACAATTATTAGTATATAATTATATAAAAATCACAGAAATAAATCAAAGACTAGTTTTTTAATTAGATAGCTTGAGTTTAAATTAGAAACATTAATTATATACTTTGAAACACGAAACCTCATTGTCAATGCCATACGATCATGTATAATATACATTATTAATACATAATTTTAATTCTTCTTAATAAAACTAATTTATAATAATTAATTTATAGTTTAAATATTGATAAAAAAAAATCATCATTATTTTATTCTGATGATCAACATTATATTAATTTTGGTCAAAGACTAATTATTTTACTTAAAACGATATATACAAAATATTAAATTATAGGAAAATTTTATTTTTCAATAACTAATACTGAGAAATTTATCTAAATTTTTATAGTATTTTGGTAATATTTGTTTTATTCAAAATTAATAAATTTATATTTATTTTAGGTAATTTTATATCAAATTAAATTATTTTAGTAATTAATTATATATTTCGAAAAATATTTGTAATTAAGTACTTGAATTTTCATTTAATTTTATATAGTATATTTATAGGATATTATTCTTTAAATATCAGAATTTCCTAAATATAATACTTATATTAACTTTGTATTTTTAATGTACTTTTAATATTATATTCTATTTTTATATTTAAATCATTACTTTTTGCATACAATAATTTGTATCGTATAATGCTAATATAATTAAAATTCAATAAAATTCTTCTCTAAAAAAATAATTGGAAATATTATCTTTAAAAAAGAAATAGATATTACAATTATATTTTTTTATGAAAGGATAAAATCCATGAAAATGTAATTATGTATAATAATATAAAATGTACATTATGTATTTGAAAAGTAATTATTTATAAATTGTAAAATATTATAATTATACCAATATAATATATTAAATTATTCGAAGATGCCAGGATCGTCCATATATATATACATAAAATTACGAATAAATAGATTTCTGCTGTAAAATTATAAAAAAAAGTCTCAAATTTAGCATTGTTTAAATTAAAATATTATTTTATTAAAAATATAAAGTATCAATTTATGATTAAAAATTATATATAGCTGATAGTAAATTTTAATTAATATTTCATCTTATAATATTATAAAATCGTTTCAATATTCAATTCAAGAGAAAATAGTTATCAATAGGGGTTCCATTGGATTTATGACTGCTGTTTCAACACTTGGTGAAATTGTATTACAAAACAACTATAAAATAGAAAAACGAAATGTACATAAAACAATGGTCACCTATATGCTATAAGTTCTTTATTTCGACATGTAAATCGTCAGTTTGGAACGTATATAACATCTCTCGTAAAAATGAGGAAGAAAAAACGAACGAAGAAAAAAAGAGACGTTTTTACGGTTTCTGTTCATTGATTGCTGTACACGTGGCATTTTTTCGTCGTAAAATTCACATTTTTCAAATCACCAATTAACATTTCAAGTGATAAAACTACTTTTTCTGTATTTAAGATATCGTAACACTGTCCTAATTGATCTCACAGATGATTTTATAATGTTTATTTTAAGCATCAATGTTAAAGTAATGGTAAAGATAAAGTTAAAATAATTTTTAAGATTAATATTTGCACACAAAATTCTGTTACAATTTTGAACTGTAAGATTTCATATAAGTTAATTGTAATTTAAGTATTAAATAATACTTTTGTATTTCTAATTCAAATATCTATAATATATTTAATTCTATTTTATAAATCTCTTATAAAATTATATTCGAATATACAATTGAATTTTAATTTATCTCAGATAAAATTTTTAGTTTTATATATTTATTTAGTAAAAGATAAAATAAATAAAAAGCTCGAGAATTGTTTGAATTTGTCAAACAATTTATGCTAAATAAAAGTAATGTAATATAGTGCGTGATGTAACATGATTTTTAAAACTTCATTTGAGAAAAAGGAATTATGATGCTGGAATCTTTATACGGGTTTGAATATGCGTTAAAAACCTTTTTAAGCAGAAAATTTTACTAAAGTGAGAAAATGCATTTATGTAAAAAGAAGTTTCGACCTTGCAACTAAAAACAGATAAAAAAATATAAAGAAAGAAGTATTAGAAAGGAATGGATATTAATGAAAGCTAAATTAAAGAAAAGTATTGAGAAAATAAAATACTCTAAGAAGGAAATAAAGAAATATCAAAACAGGGAAGGTTATTAATACGAACAAAATGCAAGAAGCCACATATGAATCAATATAAAAAAATAAATGAGAAAAAGCTTTCGGCAACATTAGCATTTATTGTAAAAAAATTATGCTTATAACCCATAGTTTTCATTTAATTTTTAAATTGATAAATTGATGAATTTGATAAATATTAGAGCGTAGTTTACTTCATTTTTTGTTATAAGAAAAACTTTAATTTTTTTTAAAGAAATATCTACTTTAACGGAATTTATTAAATATATACTAAAAATTTTCTTAATCTTTATATATTAATATAGAAACTACAGTAAAAATGTGGATTAACATCACATATAATTTCTAGAAATTCTGATGTCAAACATCAGATATTATATAATTTGAAATTCTGTATCCCTGAGGTTCTCACATATATATAATAAAAGTCAGTTTTTAAATAATTCTAAATCGTTCGATCATTTTTTTCTAAAATACTCTATGCATTATTAAATTTTACAATTTAATTATGAATTTAAATTTTCTTCGTAATCGAACAATTGATTTTGTCAAAGTAGAATTACTTAAATTAGAGCTACTGTATATGTATTTAGGTAAAAAATAAGTGATAATTTATTTAATATTTATATTAAATTTAAACAAAATTTTAAATCATTTAATCCAATAAATTTTAATTACAAGCGAAATTTTCTATTTTTCCATTAGTAAAGATTATTTTTACATCAAAATTGAGGTATAATTTTCTGAAAAAACATTTGTATTATATGTTCACATTTCACTACTCATAAAAGATATTTTTTTTATGTAATAATTAATAACTCCACGTATTTTTTTATGTGTGTTACATTTTGGATTAATAATGGTTCATTTAAATATATAATTCATAATATAATAAACAAAGAAATTATTTATTTAAAAAATATTAAATTAATAGTAATAAAAATATAAAAGCTATTCAATCATAGTATCTTAAAAGTAAAATGTGAATAATTGCTTATATTTTAATAAAAATTAATAAAAATTTGATTACTTTCACACGACTGCTTTCAAATAAATTTTTTTTTTCATGTACATTTCGTTACTGAATAGTTTGATTATCTGAATCGTATTCATTCTAGACTATTTTCTTTTATATTTTTAGCTTGATTATTTTTTTTTCAATAATACTTCAGTCGTACATTTTTTAAATATTTTTGAATTTGATTTTTATTTTTGTTTTCTTTAAGAGTGGGAGTACTACCAAATAAAAATAACCAATCTACCTTTTAAGAGTTTAATTTGTTAAATGTGTTATGAATATTTACTTCTGAGTTGAATCAGCGAAAACGATATTTGGATATCGACTAAAATATTAGCACGCGAGTGATAATAGTTTTTGAAGTTTACGATAAAATTATTGCAATTGTATAAATTTGATTGTCGAAAACGATTTTCATTGATAAAGTGGTCTTTCATCTTCATAAACAATATTTCAAGATAATTAGATTTAATTTTCTGAGTTTAAAATGATATTAAATAAAATAAAAATAATAAATCATATATTTATATATATATATATATTTATACATATTTAAACAGTTAAAATCAGTTCTGTATTCATAGTAAGAAAATTAATATCTATAATATAAATTGAAATAGAAATTGATTTTTTTTAATATATTTAGGAATAGCTAAAAATTTAATATAATACCAAAATAATTTTAGTAATTTACAAAATTTTGTACTTTGCTGGGTTGATTATATAACAATACTGATATGAAGGAAATAAATTCTATCGAATATCAATTTTTCTTTAAAAATTCAATGAAATCTAGGTCAATAAAATCTAACTCTTTTTAATTAATTTCTTATATTGTTTTTTATCTTACGTAACGTACAATCGTATTTTGTAATGATTAAGATAATTAACTGATGTTTTCATTTTTATTATAAAAGAATAAAATAATATTAGTGTATATGTACGTTTACTCTGTTTAATAAAAATAGATTTATGTAAATTATGTTAATGTTTCTTAAATATTTGATGATAAACTTTGATCCAGAGCTATGACACCAATCACTTTAGTATAGGTTCATGAAGAGAAATCGCTTCGTAATGCAATTAGGTATTAGATATTAGTTATTACGGTTATTAACCAACACGGCACTTAGATAACGTTTAATGTTGGATCAACGCAGTATATATAGGCTAGCTGATGAGCCTATGTTATCGACATTTACAATACCTGTGTAAGCTTGAGCCGAATAATAATTCTCAAAAAGGCGTATTTTATGTGTTTAATTTTTATTATAGCCTCTGCATTATAAATGTTTTTAAACAATTAATATTGATGATTGTTGTTTGGTTAAGTTTTCATTAAAATGAAAAAAATTAATGTTTAAACCTTTCAAAATAATATGAAAAATTTAAGTAGAAATACACAACTGTGCATAAACTTTGCTAATAATCTTTTTCAATTAAATTATTTAAAATAATATAGATCGTAATTTCTCAGTGTATATATAATATTATACTTAATTGAAAGATACTTATTTTAATGAAATATTCAAAGCTTACGAACCTTTAATGAAACGCTAAATCGAAGTTTACAGAAGAAAGATATGCAGAACTGCTAGTTAAATGAATAATGTATGACTATACATCAAATAAATGAATTTTACAACTTGTAGAAGAAAATGAAAAAGTCAGAATTCGACTTATTTTTAAATTAAAGTATATTATCATTCGTCAAATAATATTTCCTTCGGTTTAAAATTATTTGCGTTTAAATTTATTAACCACTGTTGATTATTAATCGCGTAGTTTTAAGAAAATTCAAAGAAAAACTATACTATAATCCTGAAAAAGAGAAACAAATTAGTGTGTGATAAGTGAGTCACAAGAGAGCAATAAGAGTGATAACACTGAACCCATGGTATAGCTTACTTATGCAATTTTTTCTGTACTTCCTACATTTTCTCAAAGCCAGAAAAGAAACAAAAAAAGAAGTATATTCGTTCTCAAAAAAAGCAAATATATGAATGTACTAAATAGAAACATTAATTTCTCCTAGCTAGAATTCTTTTTATTTTTTCATTGTCAGAGAATTATATTTCTTTTTCAACCAACATTTGTATATTTGCTAGTAACTTAAAAGCTTTAGAAAGATATTTTTTTATTAGAATATAATTTTTCGGTGTTGTTATCGGATTTCGATTCGATGTAAACGTTAATGGAAGCACTCGGTATTTTTTATCGATAAGAGAGATTCTATGACTTATAACTCCTATTCGATAAACTTCATAAGTTTCGATCTGATTCTTCTCGAAATACATATAACCAACTTTCTCTCTATTTTGTTAAATGCAATAATCAAAGTATAAATTTATTAAGATGACTTATATCTATCATAAATTACACGTTAGTTAATGCCATTTTTAATATTAATTTATTAAATTTATTTAATTTTTATCGCAGGCATTAATTTTTTTAATTAATTTTCTCTTAATTTACATATGCTATAGACATTTTTTAATTATTTCGTTTGATAAAGTATTAATTTTGTTCGCTATATTTCATTTTTTTCTTTAGAAATGATTATTATAAATTATTATTCTTATACTTGTAACTAATATAATTCTTGAAATAATAAATTCTTAATAAATCAAAATCAGAATTGTATGTTTTAATTTTATAATTATATATTAGAATTTGACATATTTTATTATGATTAGACATGTAATATAAGCGTAACGGTCGCAGTGATCTTTACATCTTTTTCTCAATTGATTGCTCCCGGGCATTAATGTACATATTATTTTATATATTTATATAATATATTAGCGTCGTCTTAAAAATCTTAAGTTTAGAATTAAGTTTGAACTGTATTCCTAGAAACTGTATTCCCAATCGGGTCCTTCACTTCTTCGCTGTTTCTATCGATGAGTCGAGCTATTATTTTCTCGTGGCAAAATTTTTTTCTATGCACTTGTGTTGGCAGTATGAACAAGCTAGAGATGAATCTCCTTAATAAAATTCATTTTATATCATTCCTTCTGATGTCACAATTTATTTTTTTTATTTGATCGGTTATTAGCGTCGTAAATAATTAATAAAATAGTTAAACACAACTTACATAAAAATAATATTTAATTTAAGGTATATAAATATTTATAATGCAAATTAGAAACAATAGAAATGTAAAATTAATGAGTATCTACATATTTTAGATTTATATTAACTCCTGATAGTTTAAATATTCAAATAATAGACAACATTTTTTTATATAGAATTGATGAAAGAAACTCTATGTAAATGAATTTCATACATTTTTGTGTCATCATTTAATTTAATTATAAAAAATTATACATCAAAAGTTTAATTTTCTTTTAGGTTTATTTTAAGAATTTATTACAGTTTAAGAAAAATAAGAAAAGTACCAGTAATCGTTATTATTAGAAAAAAGAAAATCAAGTCCTTGATTATATTAAATTTATGCTACTTGAGAATATTTGATCGTATCAAGGTTTAATATCAAAAGAAAAATTGTACCGAGTAATCTCAATCAAAACTAATTGAGTTATTTCACTAACATAAGATAAAATATATTTATTGTGATACAAACTACTTAGGTAAAACATTTTACTATACATTTTTACATTATGAAAGATAAAATTTCTATTATATTTAATTAGAATACTTGTTATCTATAACTATAATCGATTTAAAATAATAAAACAAAATATTTATAGAAATTATGAAATAATAAAAATATATAAAATATAATTAAAAGGATAAAAAATATGTAAAAGCTAATATGGCTAACGTTATGTAAAACTTCATTACCGAAAGTGTATTTTTTACATAAAAAAGACTATTACATAGATATAAAATCAAATAAAAAAAAGCTATAAAGAAAAGTTCTAAAATGATTATGAGAGTATCAAAAGAGAAAAAATGAAATATAATTTTTAAAATAAATTTTTAAAAAATGTAATAATTAAAATATTTTGAATACTGCTTTAAATAAACAATTGTCATACTTTAAAAAAAGAAATTTTAGTACAACATAAAATAATCTTTTTTATTAACGTGTAAAAATATTTATGTTACTATTTTTAAATATTGTAGAAAATATTTAACAATATTACCAGGTTCATGATGTTTGATATTATTATAATTATAATATAGGCTATTTTCTGATTCATAAAATAACTCTTTAAACTTTTTTAATGATATAAACTAAAGTCTTAAAAAAGTATTATATTTTTATATTTATTTGCAGACGTAAGATATTTTAATAGCTTTTTCTTAACTGTATAACATATTAGATAGTTTATGTTAAAAAATAATTTACTTCTATTAAAAAATATTTTTTTAAATATTGTTTTGAAATTAAGGTATTATTTCATTAAATTGTAAACTTATAATGTTAGTATGAAAAAAACTTTATATAAATTTTTTTATTAAATTAATTATAATAATGGCATCTCTTTTATAATTTAAAAGCTAACAATAATCATTTTAATGATTAAATTCATTTTTAAATTTCTTCTATAATATATAATAATTTAAGAATATTTTGAAAAAAATTAATTTTATTTTTATAATTATAACAAAATATTTTAATTTTACAAAAAAGTATTTAATTTATATTTTATAGAATTCATTTTTCTTTCGAGTCCAATCCAGAATTTCTTTTTCAGATATTATGCTGGATTTATCAAATTACAGCAACAAAAATGTTTAAATCGCACATAAATTATACATATATTATAATACCAAAGCTTCTTAAATAAACCTTTCAAGTTTTCTTTCAGAAATGACTGCATCCGTTCTTTTCCCGTTACATTAAAAATGAATTTCCCAGACACATTAAGTGTGAGCCGCTCGCAATTTTCAAAGCCACCCTCGTAATCTTTAAGGTATCTTACGGATATTTCTCTGGACCTCGTAAAATACGCTTTCGGTTCTATTTGTAGTCTAAAACTACTGAAATATAATAAAAAGTTGATGCAAATTACCTTTAACAGAGAAATTTATCTTGAGCGAAAATAGCAGTTTTTATTTATTCTTAAATTGTAATGATTTGATGTTTCTAAATATTAAAACATCATTTAGCTACATAATACAATATGCATTATAAGTACTACAAATTAGCAAAAATATTTGTAATAATAAATTTAAAACATTTGAACAGTTGATGTATAAATATATATTTCTTAAATGAAATTAATTTAAGATTTCATTAAATCATTAAATAAATTGTTATTTTAACTTTAATGATTTTAATTTATAAGAAATTAAGAAATTAAAATAAACTCTTTTATTTAAATATTAACATTTAATAGAATTATTGGTATTTAAAACAGGTTTTATAAAAATAGTCAAACAGAGGGAAAATACGTGATTTTTATATTATGTAAAATAATTATTCTAGAATAGATTTCTAAAAATTTTTATATTTAAATATTGAGAAAGCATTTTTAAATTAAATTTATTTTATAAAATTGCTTTTATAAAATAGCATATTTAAAAATAAATCTTTTATATTTTTTATCAAAGAAAGTATAATAATACTTTTTTTGATATAATTACCATTATTAAAATATTTTAATAATATTAATATTAATAATCTTTACGGAAATAATTGAAGCTTCAAAATAAATTAATAAATTTTTCGGTTCCTTGTAAAATTGATGTTAATGTTTATTATTTATTAATAAATTCTTCTAAATGAATTACAAGTAAATTCTAAATGGATTTAGATTGTTTTACTATTTATGTTATACAATTGTATATTATATAATATACATAACTTATATAAATTATGTATACTCTATAAGAATTCTGAATTGATGATTTTTCTTTATTTTAATATAATTTATATAAAACCTTTATAAACAATAATAAATAAATGCCCTAAGAAATAAGTGTTCCAGAAATTTCTTAAAAACTTATAACTTTAAATATTAAAATTCCTGTAACAAAATTTTTTACAAACAATAAGTCAAGAAGCATGTTACTATAAAAGCTATATTTTCTTATGAAACACCTAAAACCTCTACTAAATTAATAAAACAAAATATATAGTTAAAGTGCAATTTTCAGTAAAAAAAATATCTACCTCCGATATAAAAGACAAAGTGAGTGCTGAAATCCGTGCAAATAAAAAACTGCAAGCCTTAAAAATAATAAAATTCTGTATTTCTTAATAAAGTCCATGTAACTCTTAACAGTGTGTGTTTATTTCAGCTATGTTTATTTCAATGCAATAAAAAAATAGAAATAGAATAGAATTGTACTTTTTAGATTCTCAAAATATTCAAAATTGACTTAAAATAACAACCCTGAATATTTTCTTTAATTAGTTAAAAGTATATTATCTAAAAATATAATAAAAATTAAGTAATTATATTTAATTCAAAGAGTATTATTTAAAAATTAGTGTTTGTATATTAGCAATTTTTCACTTCAATATAAAATTAATTCTATCAACTTTTTTTTCCAAGAATATGCAGTTTGTATATGCAATACTCATACAAATAATATTGAACTCAAAAATTTTATAAAGCAATTGACAATTTCTATTATAGAATTAATTTTCTTTAAATATTTTATAATTATAACACTTATCCACTGAGATTGTATATTATTTGAATCTTTTATTATGTTAAAATTATAAAATATGACTGTTGCATTTACTAATTAAAATTTAAGTGTAAAAAAAAATTAAATATTTTAAAATAAAAACATTTTATATCAAATAAATTTTTATTTTGAATCAAATAAAAAAAGTATTAGATATTGAACTATATATTTAAGTTATAAAAAAATATGAGTGTCATGATCGAAAATCATTGATAATTACAACTCATCATAGAGATTTTAAATTTTAATAATTTTTTACTTTTTCTGATACATTACCCTCTATATTTATGAAATTTAAATATATAAATTAAATGTATTTATATAATAATTTAAAAAGTTCTGGAAAAGTCTTAAATTTCATATGAAAATATGAAATATGACTAAATAGAAACCTTTTTTAATTGTATAAACTATTTTTATAAATAACTATAATAAGAAATGCAAGATTCATAATATTAAATATTTGATAAATTTCTTAAATAATAAACAACATTAAATATGAAATAAAAATTTATAAATAGATTTTGTATTTATATTTTCTTTATTCTATTGATCTTAATAATTTATTCTATAATTATATATCTTTTACATTACATTAGAAAGTAATAATATTAAATAATAATTTTGTCATAAAATTTTATTCTAATTACTTTTTTTTTGCAGGTCGTATTCAAATTTTAGGCAGAGCTATGCGGAATTGTACGATCGGATGGGCAATATATTAAACTACCTTAGATAGCAAAATAACAGTTGATAATCCAGTTTTAACTTATTTCACTCGTACAATTATAAAGGCTTAGAACACATTTTCAATATTCTAGAAGTTATATTAGTATTAAATATAATAGAATCAACATTTTTAGAAAATTAAGCGATTAACATTTTAACGTAAGTATGGGAATGACAGTACAATAAATAATAATTTATTTTTGAATGTGTAACTTACAATTGAATTGTCTTATGTATGTAAATTATTTAATAGCACATAATGTTTCATTTAAGATTTTATGATTTATAACTATTAATAAAAAATAGTACAGCTGTCAATTAATTTGATTTGATGAAAAAAATCGAATGAAAAAAAATGTTTAAATTGTTAATCTATAAAGTTCTATAATACTTTTTTTTCATTAAAACTATTTTCTTAGATTTTTTCCATTTTTACTTATAATTTAGAAAATGTGCATACTTAAATATTTTTTAAAGTAATATTAATTCATTTAAGATTAAATACACAAGAACAATATAAAAGAAACCTAATGTGTAGGCAGATCTTTCTAACTTAGATGGTAAAATGTCTAATAAATCATCTTAAAATTATAAATGTGAAACTTTAAGTACTCTCTTTTAGTTATTATTCAAATGTAAAATAAATGAAACTTAATGTAATTAAAAATTAGAATGTTACATTTATTGAAATAAAAGCAACATAACTTTCTTACATATAATTATCGTATAATAAATGAAAAATTTTAATTTTATGAATTTGAATTTTATAATTATTACAAAAGTATATTCATAACTGAAAAACAAATATTAAAAAAAAAACAAAAATTATAATATGCCAATTAAAATCATGAAAAAAAACTATAAAAATTGTTTTTAATGTACCATAATTTATAGTAATTGGTTTAAATTTTATTTGTGAGTTGTATAATTCATATCTGTTTAATATTGATCAGACCCAAGCAATTCTCATTTCTATAATTTATAATATACTTATCAAATAAAATATATTATATAAATATAAGACTTACAGTTACTAAATAATTACGATTAGAAATAATTATTTAAGAAAATTTGTATGCAAGTATATTTCATAAGCAAAATAAAATAACACTTTATGTAATCTAGTTTTCATAAAAAGTCTGCTAAATATTGGAGAGTATAATGAACTTTTCGAATCATAAAAAATAGTGCTCCGTTAGAAATTATAGCCTTACAAGGAATTTACGTTTCTTAAAATATATATATACGCATACACAAGATCAGTCTTGTAAGTAATAACAAAAAGACGAAGATGGCTATTAACTAATCTTTCGCAAAAAATGAATATATCAAGTTTTTTAGCGTAATCTGAAATTGCTGTGATTTTTTCTTTTTGTTTGTGCTTACTGTAAACAGCTCTTTTATTTCCTTCATATTAGTATTTGACGTCTTTACTGAATTGTATTTTATGGAGGACAATTACTATTACGAATGTAATGATATTAAGGAGTTATCGAAAATTTATTTATATAAATCTTTAATGATTATTATAAATATAATAAAAGTTAAATAAAGAAAAAAATAATATCACAAAAATTTTTAAATATAAATTATTTTTAATGTTTTTTATTATTATTTATTTATGGAATTTATGTATTGCTTTAAAATTTATTAATTAGAATTATATTTTCTTTGTATGAATTAGACATTCATATTAAGATAAAAATTTATATTAATAGTAAAATATATTAAACAAATTTTATAATGTAGTTCTAATATGAAATAAATTTTGAAAATATTGATAATTTTTACAAGAAAAAAAATAAAAAATTTAAATTTAAATTATTTTTCACTTCAAATAAAGAATTAAAGTATTATAAATAGAGTTTTCTATTCTTTTTACTATTTGTTTTGCTAAAAATAAAACTAAAATTTTTTCATGAACACCAGTAAATCGGCTCAAAAAATCCGTATTTGGAAATAAAATTCATCTTTTAATTAAAAAGTTTCAAATAATTTACTTTGTAATCATAAATATATGTACGATAGGTATAAAAATACTATTATTGAAAACATACTGTATTATAATTAATAATAAAGAAAAACTTTGAAAAATAAAAAATTCATGCAGAAAAAGAAAATAAATATTTGAATATCGATCAATATTTTTAATACAGTTTCGAAATTCTTGAATAAATTTTTCTTTAAATTATTGCAATAAATACAAAGGTATTTGTATATATATACATAAGAATAGTTTTATTCTGAAATTTTCTCAAATAGATGAGAAAGCTCGATTCCTTCGATTATTGTTACCAATTTTCGATGTAAAGGTGATAGTAAAGAAAGTTCCACTTAATTCGCAATCTAAATCGGACTTTTGCTAAAGCCGATAAGAGGGTTATTAGTTCACTTTCGCAACTATGTCACTCCCTTCACTGCAAAGTAATCGGATTATCTATCCAGTGCTCTTCATATGGCATACATTGGATACCTGCGCCCACGCATACATACATTCAGAATTTGAATAAGTAATTGAAATGGTTCTTGGTCAATTCTTGGATTCATTTCCGCAATTTGGTACATGGTTTATTCGAAGTTATATTGATTCGAATAGAAAAGTAATCAACATGAATTATAATACATTTACATTATCCGTAATTTATGAGTGATAGCTTTACTTTTATCTTTTGAAGTAATCGATTTTAACTGTACTGTTGTGTTTAATATTATTTTTTTTTATTAAACTTAAATTCATTATAGTTATATTGAAACATATATACAGAAATATGCATTCAGCATTTTAATTTTTATATATATTAAAAAAGTTACGAAATCTAATATCATTTTATTCGAGTAGAAGCTGTTTATTAATATCAATTAGTTATTTATATTAGTTATTTAGATTCATTAATATCTTTTAAACTAAATTTTGTATTTTATACAAAATTCGTTATCATATAAATATTAAATCTAATTCGATTAGGTTCATGATTTAATTTAAAATATTAAAAATTACATTATTCATTTATGATGCGCGATAAAATTACATATAAAAAATTAAAATTATACTGGAGATATACATATATACATATTTTTCAATATGCTAATTATAAATGAGAAATTGGAGTATTAAAATTAGAAATCCTAGTTGAAACTGTATTTCTTAGAACTTCATAAATACGTGAGATTATTAATTCTATATTCATAATTAGCATACTAAAAATACGTGACTGGCAATTGCTATACATATATTCCTTTTTTATTTATTTCTTTATTATTTTTTTTATTTTAAATAACGCGTTAAAATAAAAGATTCTCTTTGTTGAAAATCATAGTGTTAGTCTAATAATGTCGAATATCAATTTTATATATATATATACTATATTATATTATAAGTATTGATAAATAATATTTCTAAAAATTTTTAATATTTTTTCTTTCTTTTTTTAAATAATAAAATATAATATAGATCCTATGAAATAAATTTTTAAAATATGTTATATTATAATTTACTTTTTATTTATATTTTGTTTTTTTATTTATGGTTTTAAGTATTTACGATTTCATTTCAAATCATTAGTTTTTTTTCAAAATATTGTTATTATGTGGACATTTTTTCTCATTTATTTATTAATGGAGTGCCTTTGTAAATTCTAAAGAAATATAAAAAACGAAAAATAAATTATTTATAATCTCTAGAAGTAATGAAATTTTATAAATAAAATTAATGATGTTTTTATTATTTTATAATACCAAAATAATGAGATTTAATAAAGTAAATATTGTTTATTAATCGTAATTTCTAAAATCACAATGAAACGATATTATATTTTTCACTAAACTAGAAGAAATCTCTATGTTGAAATAAATTAAAATTTTAGTGCAAACTACTTTCTAATGCATAATTTATTATTAATTCATATAAAATATTGAGAATATAACCTTAAAAGATAACATTATTATATGAATAATTGTCCTATTATAAAATAGATTATATTAAAATTAATAGAATTATGTTATAGCTTCCTGAACATTAGACAAAAAAGTGAAACTCGATAATTTGATGAGATAAAGAAAATACTTACACCCTTAATGAAGGAGATAAAAAGGCGAGTAATAAGAATACCGATGTATACAAGTATCTGGATGATTCCACCAAAGTAAGAGTGGGTTTAGGTTAAGTGGTTCTCGGCTCAACACAATTTATCGCTATGAAATTTGGAAGGCATTTAAATGTGCCATTGAAGCTGGAAGCTTTCCAGATCTAGTCATCCTAGTCACTCTAGTTGACACAATGAAATATATCTCGGGGGAAGTACCGCAGGTTCAAGACGAATCCTGCGAATGTTTCACGCAGAATACTGAAATAACATTACGATAAAATTCTTTTGATACTCTCATTTTCAGCTGATAAACTCTTTTAACGGTTTATTGAACAAAATAAAATATATAAAAATAAAATTTCAGATTCCACAATACGTATTTTTATTACATAATTAAGATTAATAACATTTAAATAATATATAATAATAAATTCAATAATATACGTTTATATTATAATTTAATAAAACAAGTTCTTGTTATGTACAATATAATAATATACATAAAATTATAAAGGTATTCTTCATATATTTTATGTATATGTCAACTTATATGCTAACGAAAGGTTTGTGTGAAAATTTTTTTTTATTGTCATTTGCATGTATTTTTTTCCATAATATTAAAAATAACTTAAATAGTTTATTATCTTATCAAATAAACTACATAAAATTTAAACCTATATTTTTATTAAGTTTTGTATCAATAAAAAATTATTGAATTCTTCCAAATTGAAATTTTACATACTATAGATTCTAACTTATTAACTAAAAACAAAAAAATAATTTAATTGACCTTCTGTTCAAAATAAACTAATTTTAAGAGCTTTAGTTACTAAAAAAAGTCTGAAAGTAGTTTTTAAACTGATTATATGAAAAGTTAAATAATGATCCAATTTTCACCGTACGAATATTCATTTTTTCTATGCTTGCATAATAATATTCCTCCTCACATTTCTTTTCTATTACGGTAACCAGAGTACCTATAGTTATTCTTGATGTGCTAGGTGCCGATGAGTTTCTTTTTCTTTAAACGAAGCCAGACGTCGTGTATATTTTCTACACGCTTTTATTGTACGAAGGTGTTCGCACGATCGCAAGAGAAGAATTATGCGTTTCGAATTTCCGTTACGCAAGATATATCGACATTCTCCATTTTCTTGAGGCTGAATCTATATTTTCGCGTGACATCGTCAACGATAAATACATAAAGAATTCTCGTGTATTCAATAATTTTACAATTTGAGTATTTTGAAAGATGTCATTTTATTTTTATGTTGTAAGAATGTACTGAATAATTACCTTTCGCTTAAAAATTTTATTTAAATTCTTTTAAATTTATTTCAATTTATTAAAAATTAATAAAATTTCATTTTTTATTATAATTTTTTTTAAAGTCTTGAATTATATTTTAGAAGAGATTAAAATCTTTTTCAAATTTGAATAAACAAATAATATTTTACAATAAAAAACAAATTTATAAATTTTTGTTTTATTTCAACTAAAAATTTTTTAAATAATACAGAAGTTATTATTTAATACATATTTTACGCATTAAACTGACGATTATATTTAATTTTTAATTTGTGTATCAAAAATTAATAAAATATTAATTATAATATGCCTTCGAAATACAATCTTAAAAATATTAAACGAGAAAACAGCCAATAAATTATGAAGAGTTTAAGTTAAATATATTTAATATACACCTCTACGAGACATTATTATCTCATATTCTCGAGCACGATTTTAGAGTCTTCTGGAAATGCTGTTGAATACTTAATAGTTGAACACGTAGTAAAAAATTCTATACAAAAAAGAATGAATTTAATCGAGAAATAATTATCCAATTCAATTATTTATAAGAAAACATATTATTCATTCACTACCAGTCTATTAAAATTATGAATGATTATTTAATATTTAGAATTCAGTATATTATGTTTCCACAGATTATTAGACATTATTTTTCAAAAATGTCAATAGTGAAATTCTAAAGAAAATGTTTTCAATTTGATCAATAAAACGTAAATTGACGTAATTTAAATCAATAAATTGTAATCAATCTTATTTTTCCAATAATATTTTATCAGTATTTTATTATTCCTTTTTCTAACGTTTTGAAACTTCTTCCCTATCTCTTTGTCTATTTTTTTTATTATTGTTCATACCTAGTTTTCAATTCAAAATTTACATAAACCTAATTTCTTTTAGTTTTAAAGAATTAAAAATTTGTGTTTAAACACTCTCTAATTATTTATTTACAATAAACGAATATTATGTGAAATATAAAAATTATTTTTCTTTCGATGAAATATAGTGCGAGTGAAACTGCAAATAAATATTAGAAAAATAAACGCGATCAAAATCTTGAAAAAATCATTATCGCACAAAATTAATTGTAATCGAATTTTGTAAAAAAATGTGTATCGCATAAATAATATTTGTCAAATATTTTATAAATACTTTTATTTAGTGAAAAATAAAATATTATTTTTTTTCAAATAGTTAATAAAAATATAAAAACAATTTAGAATTCACGAAGGATTTAAAAAAATCGTAAAATAGTTACAGGCTATGCAACCTTTCTTTAGTACGAGCTAAATACTGAGCAGTACACGTTGCTCTATCTTATTCAGGGGAAATCGTTACCAGATCCATTCAAAGTTCTAGACCGAGTTGTCGGCGAATTACACTGGCTAAAACTAAATCTATCTTATCCATAAGAGAAATACATTGAATTATTTATAAAATTAAATGTTCGATACAAGTTTAAATAAAAACTAAGTCATTTTTTAATTAATTCAAGAACAACTTTCAAGAGATAACTCAGCGAACGATTTGATTAAATAGTATTTAAGTAAATTGCAAATGCCTGGAAAATATTATGAAGTAAATATATTTTCTTATATAATTGAAAACGCACTCTTAGTTATCCTCTAATAATTGGTTAATATCTGATAAAATAATCGATATATCATGTATTAATAAAGAAAAAAACTCTGAGTCTTTTTTCAAGGTGGTTTCTGTTTTATATAGTTAGTCAGTGTCTTTAAATATTTCTCATTTTACGAAAAATACGTTGATATCTCTCTCTCTCTCCCTCTCTATTAAGAACTACGGTTAAAAATCTAGTAAAGTAACCTGTAAAAGTATACAAACAAAATGAAAAAATTAGTTTCATCCATTTAAATTCTTATAGCTTAGAAATATACAGCGTTATTCATGCATTTTTCTTTTCTAAGTTTCGCGTTTTTTCGAGATATTTCTAATAAATATTATCACTGATTGAAAACAAGATCTCAAAATCTTCACCAACAGTTCTTATCCTAGTTAAGAAGTATCTAGTATTTTCGTAGCATATATAATATATCTATGCGATAGTGTTAAGTATATTTTCTTTCTATTGAGACAAAAATGTTTTCGTCGTGAAGCAGTATTGTTAATATCAAGAAAGATATTTGAATAGTTTTATGATGAAAAAGTTTTTTTAATATATTACAGAATCTTCCAATAAGAATTATAAAAGGTGTAATTTCTTAGTATGAATATTTGAAAATATTTTAGGCAGTATTCAAATTCATATATAAAATATTTTTAGAGCTTTTGCGAAAAAAATTATACTCACAGTTGTGAAATGTTCTTAAATTTATTTTAATTTTGTTTCAACTTAAATTTTTTTATATTTGACTTCAAATTTATTAGTAGTCTGTAAAATAATACAGTAAAATTTGTCCGTAAAATATTTTTATAATATATTTAAATGGAATATAAGTATAAAAAGTTTTTAAAATTTATAAAAATATGAAATAATCTAATATCTTTGTTTAAATTATCTCTAAATTTTTTAAAACATTAAATTACTATATTATAAACAAAAAGTAAATTTTAATTTTTTATCGATTCTTTATAGCAGCTCAATTTGAGTAATAAAAATATAAAATATAATATTTATATTTTAACTAAATTCTAAAAAATTTAGTTAAAATTTATGATTAGACTACTAAAACTCATAAATCATATTTTTTATTGGTTTCTTACATACACAAAAACGAAAACTGGCCTTCAACATTTTACTATCGGTGTTTCGAATAAAACAAGGGCGTGTCTGCAGAAGAGTTCGAAACGAGTTTAGCTATAATCGGCAATCATTTCGTACTTGTTTGTAAGTAAATTAGTTAAAGATAAATATAAATAGAAACATTAATGGTTAAACTTACTTTGAATATAAACACATGATGCATTTCTCATTTCCGAAAATCGATGAGGCACCAGTTTTGTAAAATTAATGGCAATATATTCTTAGAAATTTATCGTCAATGTTTCATATAATAAGTTCTAATTAAACTATCTTTTTTTTTTTAATTCTATTTTTCAATATTTATAAACGTAAACAAAATTTTACTATTTTATTGAAAGTATTAAAACTATAAATAAATATTATGAGGCTAATTTTAAAAAATTGTTCTATTAATGATTGGTACTTTTGCTAATATATTTTCTAATTTAGTAATAAAATAATTTAATTAATATACTCAATTTAATTTTTAAAAGTAACTGAATAAGTTTAGGTGCAAATTTGAAATCATATTTTTATTTTACATATTTACAGTTTATGTTTACGATAATAAATAAATAAAGATAAAATAAAAAATAAATTATATATGTAGATAAATTTATGTGCAGTTCTTCTTTTAAATAAAATCAGTTATTTCTCCAATATAATTTATATATTATTATTTATATGAATTTAGTTTATAAAAATTCATTTCATTAATTATTATTTAAAAATATAAAATATAAAAGTTAAGCAATAATTATATAAATTAATAATTTAGTTTTATAAATGTAAGTAAAGGATATTTGAATAAAAGAACGATTCTTGATTTATAATGACAGCTGTGTCATTAAATTTACTTAAATTCTTATACTATATAATAGTTATATAAAAACTGCGCTTATAAATTTTTCTTAAATTATTTAGTTTAAATATTTTCAGTTTATCTATAGTGATTATCTACATTTGGACGTACTTTATTTTAATATATTCATCTTATAATTTAATTTTGAATTTAACATTACATTAAATATTATTACACAAAAAATTGTAAGTTATAAAAAAATTAATCTACTAGAAAAATGTACTAATGTACTTTTGACATATTCAATCCCGATTTCGTTTCACGCATAATGTAACCACTTTTCACAGTTTCTCTCGAGCTTCGAGTTGGAGGATGGAGAAAAGACAGCAAGAGGTTCCACTCAAGGAAGTAAAAGCGAATGGGAATAGGCTTCTGGAACAGAGACTCGTACGTTTGCTTCGGTACGAAGAAGTAAGCCAATTACCAGGATCATCTACCACATACTACCTTCGGAAGAATTGTTCGATAGAATTCCTTAATCTCGACTATTTTCTTTTCAAACTTTAACGTCGGATCTGAGAGTTAGCAATATTTGAATTATTTTTAATATCATCGATGTTGTAGTACTAACCGCTGTCAAAAGTTTTGGATTGGTACTTATTCCATGTAATGTTTCTTTCAGACTGATTAAAAAATTTAAAAAAAAATTATTTATCATTAATATTATCTGCTCCAACCGAAAAATACTGTTTTCACAATAATTATTATTTTAATGAAGATTTGCATCAATCTAAATTTATAATTATTTTTGTATATGCACACGAAATCTTCAAATACACTGTAAACTATAACTACATAAAATTTTAAAGTTTTGAATATAAATTACAATAAAAATATATTTAAAAAAATTGAGTCTCATTTGGGGATAAAAAGTTAATGTAGTTTAGTTTTAAAAAGTTTTACTTTGTATATTAAAGGTTCAGCGAATTCATCGACAATTATTTATCACGGGAGTTTATCAACACACATATTGTACTTGAGTCTACAAATATACATGAGTTCGATAACTTCAATATCAACACATCGAATACATTTAAATACAATTGAATTTAGTGGAAGCAACGTACATTACACCTAGATTTTTAAACCACTGTAAGGAAAAAGAAAATATTTTTTAAAATAAAATATTAGGAATAAATTTTGGTTAAATAAAATAATGTAAAAATTTGTAATTGAAAAAATTTTAAAAAGAATGTTTAAATAATTAAGTAATGTAAAGATTAAAAGCAGATCTTTATATTTATAACCATCCAATTTTTTAAATTTTTGTAAAAATTTTTGAAAAAAATGTTATAAGTATGCAAATTATATATTTAAAGAACTTACTTAATAAATACATAAAATAAATATCTAATAAGTTATTTATTTCTTTATATTTAAATTCAATGTTAAACTTAAATTATTAAATTTTAAAATACACTTCTTGAATAAAATATGTTTTCCCATTCATTTTTTAAATGATCCAATGAAAGATTGATATTTTATTATTATTTGTGAAAATAAGAATTGGATAAATAGATATAAAAATATAAGTATGAATATTAATTTAAATCATAGAATTTAATTATGAATTTTATAATAATTATTTTCAAAGTTAAGATAAATTTCAACATATCAAATGCTTTTAGAATAAATTTTAGTATTTAATATAATCTAAATATAATATCAAATTTAACAGCGTTTCATTCCTGCACAAATTAACTTCATCCTCAATAACGTATCTAGAAAATTTTTCAATTTATTTTAGTATTGAAATTTATTCCATTTTTTTCTTTAAGATAATTTGCGTGTATTTATTTTATATATAAATTTAATATTAATATAATAAGAAATAAAATAAAAATTACAAATTTAAGTAGTTTTAAGTACTTTTACTATATTTTTATTGCTACAATTTTTTTGGATTAATTAGATTTAGTTTTGATGATGATAAAATATGTATGTTTTTTCTTATTTAATATATATTTTATTAATATATCGTTATATGGTATTTTTGAAAAGTTTACCCCTATTAAATTTTCGTGATGATAATCTATGCCATAAATATTATCACAGAGATAATCATTTAGTCAAAATTTCTCTATCATAATTACTGCATACCGAAACTACTCCTTTTTTTAATTGTATTATCGCAAAGAAAAATTGTATCTCATTATTTATATCTTTCATCACTATTTATTTTAATTTAAATTAAAATGAATTTATTCAAATTTGTTAAATTACTTTTGTTTTATCTTGATCTTTTCTTTTCTAAATTAAAGAAATTAATAATTTCGAGATCGATGTTTTCATTATATTAAGAATGTAATTTTTTATTATTTTTTACTTCATATTTTTACAAAAGTTAGAAAAATTTAGAAAAACCAACCTAATTTTTGATCCAAATAAATCTTTACATACTCTTATGTTATCTCCAAAAGCCTCTCATCAAGGGGGTTTTATTATCATATTTTTTCCAATTTTTTGCCTTTATTTCATCTCTTATTTTTGTTATGTACATTCATTTTTCCACGTTTTTTCTATAAAAAATAAGTAAGATAAAGCTTTGTCGCTTCCAAGAAAGTTGGTTGTACATATCTCCAAGACATTATTCATAATATTTGCTCATCTTATTCAGGTGTCAAGCGCTATTATAGGTGCTGTCACTCACGCTACTCGATTTAGGGTTCCTATAATGTTTATTAATTTAATTAGTCTTCTCGACTACCCTAACATGCAGATAAATATATTACTATTTACATGTCAGTATTGAAATTAATATTTGTGAATAAAAAAATCTCCCGTGTAAGACTTAAAAGTATTTTATCGACTTTAAAAATCAATAAATAAAATTTTACAAATGATATGAATAAGAAATTTACATCTAAAATTCGAAAAAAATTATAATTAAAAGAAGTTCATAAAAGTATATATGACAATTTTATGGTCGTTTCAATATAGAGCTTTAAGCTATTAATCATGTTATTCTCTTGTTTACATATTTACTTACACGTACTATACCCGTGTCTTAGATGTTGAGTTAATCGTTTAAGCCTCTTCACTAGAAATTGCTATTTACGAACTTTATCTGTATAAAATATAATAGTTTTTCGAGAAAAGATATACATCATATAAACTATATTTTTTTATGAATTTGAAAGATATATTGTACACATAATTTAATGATATTTAGTATACAGTCTATAAATGTAATAATTATATTTTCATATAACTGTATCGTATGCAATTAATACATAAACAAACTTCACATTTAAAAAGACCTACTATAATTTAATTTATTATAAATTTATTTCATAGTTTTTTTAAATTGAATAAGTGTATCTCTAAATCGAAAATTTTTACAGAATTATTTATTGTCCATGTTCAATATAATATTCAATATACCACATTTTTAAGACGTACTATAACGAGTATTGTGTACATACATGATGTTATATAAGTAATATAAATAAATATATAATAGTGTGTAAAAAGTCGAGTTCTGAATATTTTAATTCACAAGCTGGTGAATAAGCGATTATTTATGTAGTAAAGTATATATATTTTAAAACTAAATTTTGTCTTGAATTATATAGTACTTCTCTTTATATAAAAAATGTATAAATATGTAAAGTATATTAAATATTTAGAAAAATAAGTTATAACTGTTGTAGTTCTGAACTAATTAGCAAATTTTTTTTCTAAACCAATTTCGATTCAAAAAGTAAAGTGCCGATTATTCCTTGTAAGCCGTGCACTTCTCTCAGTGTAGCTGAAGAAATCATTAAACTTCATTTTCAACCATAATAGCAGCCAAGACTGCAAATTTTGAATTTGTCGTTTTCGAAACCTCATATAGTTTATTCAAAGAACAATTCTTTTTATTTTTGTAGACCATTTCTATTAATTATGATTTTAATGTTTGAAAATCGTTAACAGTAATGGTGTAACAAAACAAGGCTATCGAATAAAAGATGAAATCATACTGTAAATAAAAAAAAAAATATTTTAATTCAATGTTTTGGTCTTTTTTATAAACAATCGTTAAGCTTCTTTTAATTCGATAGTTATCGAGGTAACGTCTTATACGACATTCTCTGTAACATTTGTGTGGAAACCCAAAGCGTAACATTAACTTGAGTACACATTCACACACGCGTGCACATTTACTCACACAAACATGGTAACAAGAATGATAGTATGCTTTAAATCTATGGACTATTGAGCCTTGTGGCATGTCGATTGCGGTTACCAATTCTCCATATTTTTTGTCTCGCTTTAGACGCGTTTCCTCTTCGACTGTAAATTTCAAGCACTCGATCAAGCGGGCTCCATGGTATAATAGAAGGTCTCTCGATCCAAGCGCTTCCACTAGTCAATATATCAATGGTCACGGCTTCCTTTCTTCCGACTCGCATTTCTCTCCATTTTGCTCCCTTCCTCTTCTGTGAGTTTGTTTGAATTTGATAAGGATTCAAAAATGTTTTGATTGTTTGATAATAAATGATTTACCGCAGTCTTTATAATTACAACGTGTTTATGTTTACGGTTCGTATCTAACACAAATAGGAATTCGATTTCAAGTATTCTCATAGCAGCGTAATTGTGTGTATGGTAATGATCAGTAAAATTACTAAGAATTAAATATAGAAAAAATTAATCGTACTAATACAATTCCAGGTTTCACTTAACAAAAATTTTTAACAAATGCGAATTTAAATTAAAATAAAAAGGTTTCTTAAAAAAAATTATTTTTATTTTAAACTAATATCATTCTTCATTTCTAATATATGAAAACAAAGGTATTTCAAATAACAGCATTTCTCTCTTTAAATAGAGTAAATGAATATAATTAAATTTCATTTATAATTTTTAACTTTTAAAAAATTTGTACGAAATACCGTTATTAAATTTTAAGTTATAATATATAATATATAAATCAAATTAATAATAATGTTTACAAACACAATTAAAAAATTGCTGAAAAATTAAACTGAAAAATTTTACGTATTTGATAAAATAAATTCCACATGATATTTTTAAAATTTTTTATTTTATTTTATAAACTTTCAAAAATCGATAAAATTCTTAAAATACGAAGATTATCAGTCTAAAAAATAATTATCTTATTATAACTTGTTACGCAATTAACGTTTGGAGAAAATTCTGAATATAAATAGTGTAATCATGTATAAAAGACAAAAAGAATAAATAAAAAGCATAAAAATAAAACATCTAATAATGTAAACATACTTTAAATTAAGTTAGAAAGAAAATTTATTAAAAATACAATATTAAGTAAAAATAAAATTTTTAATTTAGTACAGTATTATTAGTTATTTATTTAGTAGATAATATTAAAATAATAAATAACCGTTTTTCTGAATAAGATACAAATAAAAATTGATGGTACAGTAATATCTTTATAAAAATTTAGGGATAAATTATAAAAAGTTTTATCTGATCTTATAAACATTATATGTATTTAAGAAGTATACATTTATTGTAATAGAAATATTTTTAACATATTTTTTTATGTAATTAATCGTTATTCATGAATTTTCACTTTTATTTCATCATTAATAAAATACTCAATTGAATTCGGTAAAAAAATTTTAAATTATAAATTTATAGAAAAATTACATATAATACATAACATGATTAAAATTTCAAAAAGGAGCTCATTGATTTTTTATTTTAATATACATATACATTTGTAATATCTATATGATTATTTGTAAACTTCAGTAATATCCTTCTCAAATTAAAACAGTGAAAATTCAATATTCTTTTGTAATTTATAAAACTAATGAAATGTAGATTTTTTATCTTGAATTTAGGGAAAAAATGTTTATATTATTAGTATTATTTTTATAAAATACTTTTAACTTTTCTTACTGAAATTTTATAAATTCAGAATTGTATAAATAAAATTTAAAAACAGTATATATATTTATTAAAATTTATTTTAAATAATGAACTTGTAATGTTATTCCTTTACATATGATTCTTTCTAAGGAAAAAGTATATTTACATTTCAACACAAAATTTAATATATATTATTTAAATAATTTTACATATAATATTCTATTTACTAATATGTTTACAAAGACGTTTCACAGTATTAAACTCATTAGTGATTCGTGAATATTCAACGTGTAGGAAACTAACGAAAACTTCTTGGATAAATAACAGGATACAATCCAAAGTGAAATAGGTGTTAATACAGTTTCATTTTCAAATATCGTAAAGCAGGAATGATGGCACTTCTTTTTTAAGATAAATTATGAAGGTTGACATTCAGCCTCTTCGGGCCAATCACAAACTTGAAATTTTTTATTGTAATGAAGACCCGTCGGGCAGTTCATAACATGAGGAACATTATGAAGAATACACTGGCAAAACTTGCTGCAGTCCTGATTAGGTAAATAATCCGACAGCTTTGATTCAATATCAGGACACTTGCCAATACATGTTTCACTGCTTTCTTCGGATACTTTTTTTGAAGATATTTTACAGTCAACAGCATAAATTATGCTTATCAAGAGGATGAGAATACAAGTATGTTCTATAACAGAATATAACAGATCTGTTATGGTATAATTTTTAAATTCTTTTATATCGCTTTCAAAGATTTAATGAGTAGAACATAATTAATCAATATCGTACAATTAAATCAAATTTTTTAATTATTAAGAAAATTAAAAAATTAAAAAATTAATTTCCTAAAATTCATACACTTAGAAAATCAATTTTCCAAATAACCAAGTTGATAAAAATTGTGATATGTAGAACTTTTTCTGTTTATATAAAATGTTATTTCATTTGTAAAAATTTGTAAAACTTTTAGGTATTATATTGAAAAATTTTCAATAAATTATGAAAGTAGTTAAATATTATTTTATAAAGTAACTCGAGATAAATATATAATATTTTCCATATTGTTGTAAATTTATTTTATACGTATATTGAAAATTTTATCGGAGTATTATTTAGTTTTAAATAATATTGACACATATTTTTTCATATAGCGAGAAAAAATTTCTTTTTTATTATTTACTTTCAATACAAAAAATAATAATAAAAAAGTATGTATTTATAGAATATTAAAACTTACTATTCATTTCGAAGATTCTAGTCCAAAAAGTAAGGTTTAACGGTAGGTTAGAAAACTGATATATTTAGGAAAAATTGAAGTCTTTTATAACAATAGCTAATATAAGAAGCACTAAATATTGTATCTAAGTTGTAAATCTCGATTTACTAATCTGTAAGGTATGCAGGTTATTTAGATAATACAAATAAACAGTTAACGTTTAATTATTTAAAAAAATGTACTTATGTAATGAAGTTAGAATATAAATAGATTATTATTTAATTCTTTTTTGAAATTTAAGTTCTATTACTTTTTTTCAACTAAAAATAATTCCAGTAAAATATTGGTTTATACATTTTGTAAAATGTATCACATAAATAGTTAGATTTGTTGTAATTGACGAGTTATAAAAAGAACTAATATTTAATATAAAATATTTGATCATACTAAATTAAAGATCAATTTTACCATTAAGAATTTAAAGGATTGTTTACAAATGCAATCAATTATTAATCTATATGTATACACTTTATGAATGTATGAATATTTAAAAAAAAATTTGGATAGATTTTCTTTTTTATTTTAAAAACAAACGTGGTTTTTTATTATGAAAATTTTATTCCAATTAGTTTTAGAACGATATCATATACTAATAATGTTACTTAAATTTCAAATTTTCGAAGTTATTTGCATTAATTCTCAAAATTAAACTTTGTATGAATCGTAATACGTTTTCTTCGTTTTTTATTAAAACATTTACAAATAATCAATGAAAATAAAATATACTTATTAATCAAGATTAAAAATAGTATATTTTATATTTATTAGTAATTCAAACGTCAAAATATGTTATGAAAAATAATAAAGGAAATAAAAGATAATATAATAATACTAAACAATTAACAAAAAATAAATAGAATTAAAAAATTCGTTCTTAACAGATTTTACATTATTAATATTTTTCTGTATATAAATATTATTAATATAGATTATATATCAGAAAATCCGTTAAATAAAGTAGTGATTTAATTGAATTGAGCAAATTTCAGATATTTTAATTACTCGTACAATGTTAAAACATCCAGAGATAATGTAATAACCATAGGCAAAGTTCTATTTATGTACAACTTTTTATGTAAAGAGTTCATTGAAGAAAATATACAGGTTCTTTATAAATAAAAAATTTAAAGTATTCAGTTAATAATCATTTATTATTGGAATGCATTTCAATCAAAATGAGTAAAACACACGTTTTTAAAATATAAATATTTTCTTATATTATTCGATTAATCATTAAGAAATGAAATGTAATAATATAATTTAATGATCAGTATGTCAATAATGAAGTACATAAAGGATTGGTTTTAGTGTACGTGACAATGCTTTAAATATTTAAGATCATAATCATAATTTTAAAGAGTGATCAGCATTTGAATTACTTCATATAAATTTAAATACAAACTTACTATCTCATACATATTATCGAACGCTGTATGAAAATTGTGTTGTAAGAAATCCAAGCGATTTGCAGTAACTTTTTAAAATTTGTATATAATTTCAAATATTATATAATATGTTCAAATATACCATTAAAAAATTTTAATTAACAAATAATTTTAGTTGAATGTGTATATAATTCTTATCGATAATTATGATTGATTATCATTTTTGACTATGATGAAATTAAAGAAATTTAAATATAATCATCACGATTAAATTTAAAACATAAATTTAATATTTTAAATAAATAAAGTAGTAATTTTATTAAAAAATTAAATTATTCGTATTAAAGATTATACATATAATGTAAAAAATAAAATAATTTTTATATTGAATTTTTTTATAACAAAGCATTGCATAAAATGTTTATGCTATTTGTCAATGTCAAGATCATCAAGTTCTTATCTTCATATTAAAGATAGTCTAAAAGCAATATTAGAATGAACTTGAACTGATATATTAAAAAGACTAAAAAAAATTTTATCTGTTTGAAATTTTTATGTTTTTTTAATAATTAGGAATGTCTAAATATTGCACAACATTTTATTGTAAGCAGTTCGAAGAAATGCTCTTGATAGATCCGTAAAGATCTTGATAGATACTCATCATATTTATGAATTTTATCCTTAAGTTTTAAAACATATGTAAATGTTAAACATTAAATTTAAAATATTAAAATTTTTTTAATCTTATTTTTGTCGATAAAGAATATTTTCCTATATTTTATTTTAGACTTTTCAAATAATTTCTAACTTTTTTGTTAAAACATTTCACAGATTAAACATATGTTCCATTTTGAGTTTAAAAATAATAATTAATAACTGATTCCAATATATTGAATGTAAATTTTATGTTTACTTTATTTACTTTTGTATTAGTTAATTTTCTTAAGATTGTAAAATTATTATTTGAAATTTAAATTTAATAAAAAAATTTAATTTATGATAAATATTCTTATAGAAAAATTACATATAAATCTAAATATAAAATATTTGGAATAATTTTGAATTAATAGAAATACTTTAATACTTGTAATAATTTAAATCTTATCCCAATTCAAAATAAAAGTTCATTTATTATATAATTGTTACTAAAACATTCACAGTTAAAATTAATATTCCTATTTATACTGTTATGATAATTACAACATAAACATAATAACGAGACAATTTTTGCAAAGAATACTATTTAAAAAATATTAAAAGCTCTGAGGTAATAAATTCTTCAAGTATTTATTTTAACTGTTGTCTGTTGCAAGCTTTTAAGTATATAACTTTTAATTAGTTCCGAAGATATAAAAAGGAAATTCAATTTAAAGTTAAAATGTAATATGCTAGACGTTTTTTTTTGCTCGTCACCACACTTCTGTCTCCGATTTTCCACAACGTATCTCTCTGTTTCTGTGTATTCTATGCAGTTTGCCATTCCCGTACTCTTTTGTTATCATTCCGTAGTAAATTTCGTTGAAAATGAGATTTGTAGTCCTGGAGATTAGTGCGAAGCCACCAGCACACACGCACACGCATTGTGTCAAAAGAAACGTAAAGTAATCTGAAAACAGGCAATGGTAGTTTTCACGGCATATTTTACGACTTATGCTAGGGCTTGATCTTTTACTTCTTTTCTTACTCGTTTTTTTGCATGACAACTCGGTAGCTGAAAATTTAAGTGAGTTCATTCTTAAACTAAAATGTGATCTACTTTTTTCGTGATAGTATGTGTAAGTTTTCTTTGCCATTTTTTCTTTGCTTTGGAAAAACGTAGTTTAAGAGCGTTCGTAACATAAAAAAATGGTGTAAATTAAACGCGTACTTTGTTTTAACTTATATTCCTATTGTAAATAAAAATTCTGGTATTATTCTGTTTTACAAAATCATGAATGTAGTCTGAATAAACTAACCATGTTACTAATTTTTGCAGAGTAAATAGATGTCACTTATAATTTGTAGATAAACCTGGAAACGTGCTCTAAAATTTAATCATTAGAGAAATTTATAAATTCATGTATAGTTAAAGTAATTATTTAAAAAATACCTTTTTATTGAAAAAAAATTAAAAAAAAGAATATATGTATAAAAAGATAACTTTAGCATATATTTCCCAAATTCTACTTGTCTAAAATATTTAGATAAAAAATAATAATAGATTCTAAAAACTAGAATTTATTAATATGTTCCCGTATATTTTATAAAATTTACGACAACAATAAAAATGCTTTTGTATTATTTATTAGGTCTCTACAATAGAACTCTTGTATATTTTTATTTTGTCGGATTTCCAACCTTTTTAATTTAATTTAGATTTTATTTACATAAACATATCTCATAAAATATATACATAAGTTAGAATGTTTACTTTTAGAAAATTTAATAAAGTATAAAATACATAAAAAATGAAATTAGGTTCGTAATATAAGAAGTTTTATAAAAGTATAAGAAAATATATTCGTTTTAATTTTTAAAAAGACCAAATAAAAATTTAATATATTTTGATTTTTATAATGCAATAAATATTAAAGAAAATAAATACTTATATTTGGAAATCAGAATCATTAAAGTAAATATTGCTTTAGCAATTTATGTAGAAATAAATTATCTACATAGTTAGTCCCATGTTAACAAGCTCATCGCTTTTATTATTAAATTCTTATTGAAATAATTTAAAGTATGTATATTTAAGGTGGATAGTTCTAGGAAAATTGCATAGATTCTGATGTAAATTATATTTGCATGAGAGTTGAAAGTTTGACATAAACAAAAGAAGTATTAATATAGAATACGTACTTCAAGGAAATAATTATAATATACTTAAAAATACATGAAAACTAAGTAAAAATTTAAAAGCTTGAATATTCTCAAAATAGTATCTTGAGAATGCAGTGGAACGGTAATACTTTTAAAACTCAATTCTCACATTAATTATCTCTAATAATTGTAATTGTAGACTTTCTTTGTTTTCTTTGTAAAATAATTTTGACGTAAACTCGATTTATTATTCTATAATCTGAAATAATTATTTTAATAAATATTAAAATTTTGAAGATTTATCGTTCTTCCGTAATAGACATGAATTTTATTATAATTCATGAATAAGTAATTGTTATTTTGTAGTTCTTATTCTTGATATTTATATGTAATTATAACATTTTATAAAAAGATTATAACATTTTTAATATGTTCTGTAAAAAATATTATTTGTATAATAATTAAATGTATGAATTAGTAGTAAAAAATATGTAAAAAATGTACACATTCAATTTTTCATTACACATTTTAATCGTGCTATATTTAGTCTAATTTTGTGTTAATTTGATTTCATATTATTAACATAACTTTCTTAAAATTAATATTAAAATATTTTTAATATATAATAATTAATTTTATCAAAATTTCTTATTATTTATAAAACTTAAAATGCACTTAATAAAATACACGACAGTTACTCGTATTATTATTTTGTTAAAAGTCAACTAACAAATGATACAATATCTTAATTTAAACTAATAAAAAGAATATAAATAATGAATAAAAATAATAACTCTTTATATTCAAATAAATGTCATTCTTTATAGACATTTTAAATTTATAATACGTCATAATCTGATTTATTTCATTGGATTAATGGAACTTAAGTTTAGGTAAATTATTGGTATACTTTAATCTATAAATTTCAAGTGTGTAATTCATTAGGAATATTTTAAATATTTCTAACATTAATTTATTTAAATTTCGTAATTTAATACATGATATAATAAATTTCTACATACAAAAGTATCTTAAACTGCTTAAAAAATTTATATTATTAATTAATTAAATATTACCAATATTTTACGATTAGGTTTTGCATTGTCCTTATATTAGATATTCTATTATAATATATATTAAAATATAAAATATATTAATAGACTTAAAATATATATTCTGAAATTACTATTCCTTAATCAACACAACAAACAATATTATAATTCATATTGTTGAAACATTATTTGTATAAATGATATTTTATACATTTAAAAAAAAATTCTATTCTTATCGCGTGAAAATCTTGGAAAAATCTTTTAACAATACATGTGTTTAATCCACTATTTTTATTCGTTTGAGACTGTTAAAATTATATTTAAGGCATTAAAATAAGAATTTGATTTAAAAAAAGGTAATTGTAATTTATCAAATTCATTATAATTATTATTTATATAAATAATTTGCATGGCAATATGACAATCGAACAAAAATAAATCATAAAAAAAATAAACAGAACCATAATTTGAAAACATTTCCTGAAAATACTAAAACATCAATGTGAAACAAAGAATTTTGAAAGAAATTGAAATATATTCTTTTATGTAGTATAAAAAAAATAGAATAGAAAGGATCAAAATAGGTCAAGCCGTTATAAGAGTGTGAGTGAACATGGTAATATATAAAAGCTCACGTATCTACATATGAAAGCGGCGCTCGTATTAGACACATTTTCATATAAATATTGCTAAAAAAAGATTCGTAACAAAGAACTTTTTCTAATAGAAGTTAATTTTATATTGAAAAACGTAAAAATTTTTTTTTAAATAATGTAACGTCAATGCAAAATTTTAAAAAATATTATTAAACTAAGAATTTTAATGCATGTATATATTTATACTTTTTTTCATGATTCATTTAATTGTTTATCGAGAACTCAATGCTATAAATGTAATGTTTTTAATTTTTTATTTTTTTTGCATTAGATATTATTAGTATCTTTAATATTCTTATTTCTTTTTATACATATTCATTTGGTAAAGCCTGTTACAATTACTTGTATTTTGTATACAATATTTAAAAAAAATATTTTTAACTATTCTTTACTACATTCTTAGGTATAATAAATGATTGTAATTTTAATTTAATGTTTAGAATAATTGCAATACATACTAATCGAATGTTTTACGACATATACATTGTCATTATTAAATTGAATTATTAAAACCCATTTCATCCTTTTAAATAGTAATTTAATAAAATAGTAAATATTTGAAATACAGGAACAACAAAATTTATATTAAAATATTATTACTGATATTGAAATCTAAATTTAGAAAAAAAATTATGCTTTAAATTTATTTAATAATTAAGATTATTTTTTAAGTAGATAACATTATTTTTAAAAATGACAATTGTTTTTCTTTTAAACGTACAAAATTTTAATATAATGGAAAATTAATCAATGGAACTTATGAATATTTTGATTTTAAGTATACATTAAAAAAATATTAATAATATATTAAATATTGAAATAATCGTAATAAATAATCAAATATGAAAATCATATGTATATATCATCACACTATTAAATATAATAGAGTAGATTTATAAGTAAAGTGAGCATGAAAATAATATCATCTTTATATATTTTTTCCTCATTTTAATTTAAACCATTCAATCAAAATCGAATACGAACTGTATTATTTATATTTAGTTTGAGTTACTATGTGAAAAACGATATAAATACGTATTAAAAAAACTTATAAAATCATAACGAAGATCAGAATTTCCAAGATATATACTTATACACATATATTTATTATTTTTTAAAAAATTAAGATAATTTAAATGTATATATTAGATTAAATAAGATGCAATATAAATAAAAATTAATAAATAAAAATTTAATAATGCAATAATTATTCAAATAAAAATATGAGATTAGAGCTTTTCTTATTCCTAAAACAATGTTCTCATAGTATATAATACAAAATCAGTAATATTTGTAGATATCGTTAAAATTAAAATCTTAAAACGAGGGAAAAATAATCTTATAAATGACACTGGTTTCGTATTTTTTAGTTGGATTTGACGTTATTATCAATTACAAGAAAATAAATGACTTTTTTACACAACATAAATCTTCTATTATTAAAAAGTATTTTATTCTTATTTTATAATACTTTGACTTATCTATCCTTACCCCAGTGCAAGATTATAATTTAAGAACTCTTGGCTACTCGGAGCAGTCAAAGTTAAATTATAATCATAATAATAAGGAATCGGTAGGGAAATATACCGGTAAGATGGAGAGATGATACTTTACCGAGCTTTAGTACTCCCAAAATTCCGTAGCTTTATTTGCTTTCTTAGAAGCATCTGAATTCTCTCTTTCTCTCTCGGTCGCTCTCGCTGTATACATTCAACGCGGAAGTTGGGAGCTTAACTAGCCTTGAAATAGCGTTACGCCGCGGTCTTAATGCACTTTGTTTAAGAGCAGCACAGTCGCTGTCGTTCACCGCTTATGATCCGGAAGTAACGCGGTCGACTTAATTGAAAGCTCGAGGTGAGCTCTGCTTGTGAAGCAGTCGGAATTCCAACCGTATAGCATGGATAAATTTTTCTACGCCTTTTTTTATATACTAACGTTATGCGTAAATCTTAATGTGACGCATTAGCTGTATTGTTCATTCCAGTCTTTATGTATAGTGCATTTAATTTAATATATATATATATCCATTATACTAATTAAGGTCATTTATACCTCGAGTTGCTATTATTATTTTTTACGCAAATATTATTAGCATAATTCTTTATACCATAAAACATTTACTTACGTTCAGTTAATTATTTTTAAAAAATTTCAATTAAATTTTAGTAATAAACTAGTTTTTAATTATTGTTACGTTAAAAAAATATTTTATTAGATTATTCTTTAAGTTCTTTTTACTTTATCGCTAAGCTACGGTAAGATTTTTATTTGTTTGTTGCAAGCCTCGCTCTATACGCTTAGCGAATGTGTTTCGGAACTTATAATTAAAGTCTTATTTGACTTTAAATCGTATTTTACTATAATTAAAATTCTTATACGAAAGAATATATACTATTTTTTACATACAAAGTTTAGCATAATATAAATTTTATCTACGCGTGTATGTAACGTTTAAAAAGAAATTTCAAAAGAAAAATATTAAACGTTAATTTTTGACTAACTATTTTACAAATCAAGATTCTGGTTTTCGCAAATTGAAACTATCGAAAATTTATTTTAATTTGACCATTAATAAAAATTAATATGTTAAACATCCGTATGTATCAAAATTTTATACATGAGAAATTTATAGATTCACGTATTCTAATCGAAATACTAATACACATACATATACTTCCAAAATCCAACAAACCTATTATCTATTGTAAATCTGGTCTTTCACTTTGAAATAATAGTTTCGAATCTATCAATGAAAGATCCGCAAATAGGAAGTCGCCAATTAACTAACTTATAATTAGTGTGCTGGACAGTAAGCAAAGTTTTCAATGCCTAGGTATAAGCAGATTAAGCGTCGTATGAAAGCATCCGTGGATGATGTCGCGACCGAAAGCAGAGATCGACTAACCGAACTCGCGAACCTGTTATACGAGATTTTGAAAATAAGCTGTTCGATGTATTTATCAGTGTTTCCGATTAAAAGATAAAAATGAACTGTGAAGGGAGGAAAAGCTTTGACCTTTCCCAAATTGCAATCGGATTTTCTCGAATTTAACTGTTCCAATTTCGATGATCGAAAGTTTTCTAAAAATGCTCTTTTCTGTTCATTCTTGATCACCACTTTAAATTTATAATGTTAATTATTAATTAACCAATATATAATCAAACAATAAAGGAAGTATATTATAACTTTGAGAATTCAGTGCTTTGAATTCCAAGGTTACATAGAAATATTTTTATTCGATCAATTATTAAATGCAAACAACAGAGTGTACACAAAGAATATTTAATCATAATATTTAAACGTAATTTTTATAATATTAAATATAGAATTATTGCATTTGTATAAAATTACTTATATTATTAATAATTTACTTAAATAAGATGATGTAAGTTATATATTTACACTTTAATTTAAATATTAATCTTTAATTTATAATATTAAAATAAATTCTACGTATTAAGTAGCTTATTTATGGATTATTTATAAATTAATATATATATATATTTTTTTTTCCAAAAGTTATTCATTATAATTTTAATTTTTTAGTCTATACGAAGAAAATTAATCATTAATTGCCATAAAATATATTAATTTATCTGATATTACTTTGATATTATATTGTATATTATAATATTTATACTATAAAATGAAATATTTAATATTAGCTAATAATTTAAAATAATGATTTATAAATTAGTTTTAGTTTTTATTTTGATAAAATAATGAAGCGTTAATGATTTTGCATATAACACTGAATGAAAATATTTAAATAATATTTTAAACATTTTTGGAATAATTATATACTCTATTCTTGAAAGTTTTTAATAATGCTTTCTTAACATTTAATGTTTTCATAAGTAAGATAAGAAAATATAAGTTATGAATGTTTTCACATTTAAAATAAGTTCTTTTTAGTTTAAGAATTCTTGTCATTTTTATACGTCGTTTACTTTTTTATTCTTAATATTTTGGAATATTTAAAAAATTATGCACGTGAATTAAAAGAAAAGTAGAAACTATCCTTTTTTCATTTATAAATATATTTTTTAGCGTACAATTAGCGTAAAAATTTCCAAAAGTAATTTTTGACCACCATTACTAAATTTAAACGTCAAAAGCTTTAAATGCATAAGGCATCCAATACATACGTTTAATAAATTCATAATTTAATAGATCAAATAAATTAAATCTCTTTACAGCTATATAAAAACTATGAGATTTTGTTATTTATCAGATGTAGATACTGATCGGATGTCAAAAATATACTACTACAAAATAATACAAATTAGTATTATAGCTATTCCGAAATGATCACCCAAAAAATTTATCTCGATCATACGTATGTTATCATTGAAAAAAGACAGTAGCGTGTGATTGCGATCTTATCTTTTGTACTACTATATTGGGTATGTTTCGTTGACACGAGTCAAAACTATAAATAAAGTCGAAATCGGATCGAATTCTCTGGTTTCCGAGGACAGTGGCATTACTGGCCGATATCCAGTATGCGTTGTACGTATTGTATTATTTTGAATTGTATTGCATTAGTTTGTGTTCTCTTTCACATACACATCGAATGTAAGTAAATCTGATGTATTTGATGATCCAAAGCTGAATTTCTGGACTTCATTGAGCATCTGCTTGTATTTCATAATACAGCTTTATAATAGAATGCTCATTATTTTCTAAATAGTGTACGTTACTAGAGAGCAAGAAGGCAAGTTCGTTTCTATTGAATTTGTAGCGTGTGGAATTTCGATAGCTCAAATAACGCCTTTGTACATGACATCTTTCATTGCACGAGCATTATGATTTGCATTTCATTATATTATAAGCATTCATAAAGAAGCTTTCTTAAATCAAAAATATTTTTCATATTTTCAGTAAAAAATGAATTTTTATAGTTGCTTAATGTTGTTTTTAAATTGAAAAAACTACAAAAAACGATAAATTATAAATTAAATACACATTATACAGGAATCAAGATAATTATAACATTTTAAAAAAACTAACATACATATTAAATTGCATCGAATAAAATATTTGTATAATTAATAAATTAAGTTGAATAAAACAGTTTTATAGTAAAAAAAAAGTATGAAAAATACCTTTTATTTCACTAAGAAGATTAATTTTTTTTCATTAAGTTAGCTTTATAAGACTCTTCAAACTATTCAAGTAAATCTATCATTCCGTAAAAAGATAGTTGATTCAAAAATAAAATTTTTCACTGATACAAAGTAAACTTTTATTAAATAAAGATGAATTATTAATGAAAATGGAATGGTAATTATTAATTTAGAAATAATAAATACTTGACTATGGTTATTTATCTTAAGCTTAGAGTATAGATTTAAAATTCAAATTCATATTAAATATCACAGATAATCGGAGATGAAATTAAAACTAGTTTTATGTATCTCTTTCATTTATTTTCTATTTTATGTTTTTAATTATTATAAAATTGCTAATAATTTAGATAATGATCTAAGAAATATAATTTAAATGAATTTTCTATGCATTATCTTCAATATTCAAGTATTTATTTGCATATATTTCTACATTTTAAAAAATTATCAATATATTTTTATGCTTTATATATTAATATTAAGATAATATTCAATAATTAAATTCATAAATTATTATTAATAATATTATAAATATATGTAAGTACAAATTTATTTCATATTTAAATGATAAATATACAGAAATGTAATTTTTAAATACAATCTAAAATTGTAGAAATCTTTTTACAATAATAAATGTTTTATGAATCTAAAAATAAATAAATTATACATATCATTTTTACTTCTAATTATTTTATTTAATATGGACAATATTTTCGATAATTCTTAGGTATTTTTAAATATTTTATATAAAACTTAATTAAAGTTAATTGAAAATAAAAATTTGATAAGAAATTTAAAAAATTTCTTACTTTATTTAAATAGAACTGAATCTTATTTTATCGCCGTAATTGAAATATTCGAAATTAAAGTACATAAATAAAATTTCTATTGATGCACAAATGTAATTGGAATATATTTTTAATTTGATTTTTATTTCACTTTTTGAAGATTCCTAAAAGACAAAAAATATTCATGTTTATTCAGTTTCAAACATTAGTAACATAAAATTTATTTTTAGCTTCATTATTTAAAAATTTATAATATTATATTATATTTAAATCATTTTTTAATTAAAATTATTTGAAAAAAATTTAATTTATTTATAACCATTGATTGGTGTTGTATATTTTCACATCTAAATAATAGGATTTAGAAAGAGAAAAATAAATAAACTATTCTATAGAAAAGTGAATGTCAAACATAATGTTAACTACATTTTTTGAGCACCGTGACTAAAAAAATATCAAATTTATTATTATGTCAATTATTACATATCAATATTTACATATCAATATTTACATATCAATATTGATATATCAAATTTAATACGAACAGATTGTAAATTAAATTTTTGCAATAATACATCATAAATTATAAAAGAAATATAAGAAAGATTTGTTAAACATGTATATAGATATATTTCAAGGTTATTTAGTAGATATTTAGTCTTTGGAAGCCTCTTTAGAGAGAAGTTATTTCTTTTTTTGTTGACTTTAAAAATTAAATTAAGCTTTTATATGATACTATAAAAAAAGTAGTTATTTTAAAAAATTCAATTTTACTTGCAACTAATTATCATATGACAAATTCAAAGATTAAAGTGATAAATTAAATTGAAAAATTATCAGTGCATTTAACAATTTTATGAAATCTTATTGCGGTATATGTTAAATGATATCATTTTAAATAGTACCACGTTATTTATCACGATTACCATTTTCATCTAGGCGCAATCCAAAGAACATACTAAAGAGACAAAAAGAGAAGGTTCCTTTGCATTTTTCAATCGCTCGATCCTACATACTTTCCCCTTTAAACGATGCTAGTAGAAACACAGGTAGAAGGGGATAATAAATGGGTGAAATGTAGCCGCGAACAGAACGTCGAGCTTCTCCGGAGATTTTATGGGGTCCCGGGGCTCATTTCGCTTGAATTTTTTAACCCGAACGACGGCTTTCAACGCATTTTCGTGCTCGGTTTTGCCGATGTATGAGCAGCTTTCTTAGCGCGTTTCGCAAATAGCCGCACGAGTGCATCCCGGTAAGTGGTTATGGCCCACCACGCGTTAAATATATTATATTATTTATACTGCGTCGTCAAATGAAAACTTGCTTATGACCTTATATTGTACAAATGGCCGCATGATTATGAGCTTTCCAATAAAAAACCGGAGGAAAAATGATACTGACTCCACTAAAATATTGCCTGAATGTTTTGGAATATTTATTTAACAATGGTTTAGATTTATGCCAAGATAATGCTTTTAATGAAAAGTAAAGTTTGTTAAAAACGTATAATCTTTTGAAACTTTTCAAAATATTTTTCATTATTTGATTTAAGATCGTAAATTACTAAATTTTTTTTATAAAAATTTTATTGATCTATAAAAGTATTCCGACATCCGTCTTTGCATTTTAATATCTAAGTATAACCACTGAAATATTAAATTCTTAAGTAACAGATATCTTGTAACCACATATTTTTTCTATTATACATTAAGTACATCTCTACAAGAAAAATAAAGACAATAAATTGTAAAAAATACTAAATTCATTATGAATTAATTTCTGTAAAACTAATATTTAATATAAGTAAAACTACAATCCTTATTTATTAGTGATGTAATTATCGAAATTTTATTCACTTTTATTATCAGGGTGATAATTTGTTTACCAAATGCAGAAATATGTAAAATACGGAGTAATCGATGAGAATAATAATGTTACGAGGTTATCAGATTATCCTTCTAACTTTTGAAAGACAGATAATAAAGCAAGGATTCATTTATTTATAAGAAATTTTATGAAAGAGTAAAATAAAATTTCATAATTAAAATTATTTTATGAAAAAATCTTATTCTATTAATGAAAATTTAACTTAATTAAATCTTTTTAATATAATTATTACAAAAAACGAAATTGAAAAACAAAAACAGAACAATAATATGCATCAGAAATGTTACTTTCCATTTTTTCCATATGTCCACGTCAAAAAGAAAATACAACTCTACAAGTGAAATTATCAAGACAACTCATTATGATAATAAATTTTTTTCATTATTATGACATAATTTAGACTTGTATAAGAATACAGAACGAATTAAAATCTATCTTTCTCAAGAATAATAATCGTTCCGCCCTTGCTGATTATATGATATACATATCTAAAATATTTTGAAATTTCATTGATATACCAATAATGAATGGATCAAGATGGATATTAATTCATTCATCCTAAATATATTTTCACTACATTCAAAATTTTTTAATTTCTGAGAAAATACGGACCAATATGGTAAAGGCTACGAAATTGAATTATCAAAGATTTCAACGTATAAAGAAAATGAACTAAATGCCCTAAGAAATTATAGTGAAAAATAATATATATTTGCACAAATTATATAAAATAATACTTTTTGATATTAAATTTGAATAATTAAAATATTTATAAAAAAATAATAATAGCTAATAAAACAAGAGCTTCAAAGTTTAAATTCAAATTTTGTATGACCAATTTAGACAGGTGAAAAAGATAAAACCTTTAATTAACTTTTCAATTATGAAGATTATTAAATTATTGGACTTGGTATCAATATCTAACTTCAGATAATTCTCTATAGAATGCGAAATCAACCTCGTGCTTAATCGCAAGTATGAGGCTATCGACTACTAATTTTAATAAATTGTGAAGTTTTATTATATCGTGAGTTTTCTCTTTGAACTGAATATCTTACAATATGCCACGTAAATGGGAATCGATACGCCACGATTATCGAAAAAACTATACTCGATTGACATTTGATGGTTTTACGACTACAAAGTAAAATGTACGGATGTTGTCTTTTTTTCGTCCGATACATGCTACTTTTTGTTATCATTGTTCTAATTATTTGTATTCAGTTAAATAATCGAGAGAAAGCATGTATAATACTCATAAAAGATTTTTCGAAGATGATAATCAATGTATCAATAACATTTTGGGCCTAAAGTTGAAAAAAACGAGATTTAAGTAACGATAGAAAATAGCTTTCGTCAAATGAGTTCAATCTGCCCAATTATATGAATAAAGAAAAACCATTAAATTTGATTTTACTTAGGATGAATGAATTGAAGAAAGAGGTAATCGATTTCTATCTTTAACAACTAATATAATAAATAAAACGAGGGTGCCATTTACATGATAAAAAGAATATATGCAGAAACATATGAAAAGTAATTAAATAATACATTTAAAAATTTCCTTTTTTAATATTTATATTCTATGAAAATATATGACTAATAGTTAGTTACATTTTCAAATAATTAGTTTCAATAATAAAAAATTTCTGAAACAATTTATCAAAAAGTTTTTAAAACTTTTAAACCAATAAATATGAAATTATATACTATATTTCTTTTTTTGTTTTAATTTAGCTCTTAATGAAAAGTACTTACAATACTAGTAATACGATAGCATACATACCTAATTTAACTAATTATATCTGGAATATATGGTTTTATACAAAAGTAAAATAAAAAATAAAACTAAAATAATTTTATAAATTATATTATACTATTGAAAAATAATTAAATTATTTTGATACGTAATATATTCCGATACATAAACCGATATTAAAAATTTAACAAAAATTTGAAGTATTACGAAATTTAAATCAAATATATATTTCTGGATTATATATATATATGTATATATGTATGTATAATTTTCTTATTAAAATATTTTGCATATTCATTCCACAGCACATAAGTTCTCGTGAAAAAAAAAGAAAAGAGGATGTATCTTAACTATTCGCTGACGTGAACTCGATTATTGCTAACGCACGCTTGTAGTAGTCTAATAAAAATTGAAGTTCCAATTTCAATTTCATTGACTAGTTTTATATGCGCCTGAAAGATGAAAACCAATTTCGCATGAATTCCGAATTTTTCTTCCGGTTTTGAATTGATTTCTTTTTTAAAACTTTTTTTGTATATTTCTACGTGTATAAAAGGTATATAAAATTATTACCTTACGTTGAAAGCTAATCTTTATAAATTATTTATACGATTAATGTGAATTTATTAATTTATATAATTGTAATACATTTTGATCATTAATATAATAGATAATTAAAAATCCGATTAATTACACTACCAAAAATTTTATAATAGATTAATTTATTTGTATATTTATAAAACTGTACATTTATTAAAATATAATTTATATATTTATTATTAATTTATTTAAGCAAAAAATATAAATTTCTGATAGAAAAATTTTGTTCGGGTGCAGAAATTTGTTAAATTATAAATGGAACCATCGTTTACACTAAAAGATAAATTTTATGAAAGATAAATAAATACTAACACGTTTTATTTGAAGTAAAATTAATATATATTTGTGATTTGTCATTTATAATTATTATGGTATTAAATTTTATTGTAGTAAACTGATTATTTTCAATAAGATTTTTATCGATCGATAAATAAAGTATGTTTTAAGTTTTGTCGTCCTTTTTTAAAGAATAGTAAAAAACGATATACTTATCATAGGTGCTTGATGCAGTCATTTTTGCTTATTGATATACCAGATTTTATAACTTTTAATTTCATAAGCAATTGTTTTATTACCTTTCATGTCAACTTCTCGTAAATATAAAAATTATATTCAATATTGCAAGTACCATGCGGCTATTCTATAATTCTAATATAATAAAGGATATATATGTCAAAAACTGTATTCGCATTAAAATGGCGCGTGAAATTTTTACGTGCGATGCTCAACGGAGATAATATCGCTTCTGAAAAGTACTGCTTTCAAAGCGATTAATTACGAACGCAAAGCTTTACAGAAATTTCAAACTATAAATTGCTACTCTCAAAATCGAATAAAAAATATCTTTACTTTCGTAATTGGCTAAAAGTGCTTACTAAGGTAATTGTAATAGATAGGAATGTCGAGAATGCATAGAGAAAGATGAAAGAAAAATGAAGAAAATAAAAGGCAAAGAAACTAAAAGAGTAAGTGAAATCTTATAAAACAAATTTTTTATAGATCAAAGTATTTGTTTTTATCTTAAATATACTATGTGTTATCCTGTGTTTATTTCAAAAGTAGAAATAAGAGAGGTGCGAAATACAAAAATACTAATTGTCATATGTAATATTTTTATTTAATAAAAATAATTTCCAATAATTCATATTATAAATTTAGGTTTTTTCAATACTGTACACGATATTTTATATAAATTTGAATCTATTCATATCGAATTTTTTATTAAAGTAACGTTGTTTGTAAATATTTAAACATAAATTTGAAAATGTTTCCAAAGTTTAATAGTTATCTAAAAATTTGTATAAAACATGTTTTATTTTTAACTTTGATTTTATAAAATATCAAAGTACATATCTTTATATGATTAGAAACTTATATAACTTTAAAATTTATACATCTTTATTATACTACTTTAATATATTATTTTATTTAATACATTTCATTGAATAATTCATATCACGCATTTTATATAAAATATAAATTTTTTAAATTACCTTAATAGCATTATTTGTAAAATAAAAATTATAATGATTAAAATAGTAGAAATGGTTGAAAACAAAAGATATTTTAAGAAATTTCTAAGAAAATGATAAATATAATATATTTAATGATCCCTAAATATTGAATTAAAAGTACTTCATATTAAATATATACATGAGTTACGTTTCTAGATTGTTATGTACGACATTCAATTTATATCCAAAAATAAAATAACTCATAAAATACTCATAAAATAACTACAAAAATAAAATTAATTCTGAATATAATAAGCAGTACTATTAATAATTATATAAATCAATATTGAATAAACTATATTATAACAATGAATCATTTGTAATCATTTTTCATTATATTTATTAATTATTGCAAATTTTAATTTATTCTTGATATTTTAATCCAAATAAAAATTATTTTTTTTATAAAAATAATTCGTATTATTCAACCAACTTAAAGCATATTCTATGTTTTAATATTATAAATATGTATATATATTTTTTAAAAAATACTGTACAAACAAATTTATATAATGTCAAGATAAATTTAAATCTTTTATAAATTATAGAGTTTTTTATACCGAAAACAGTTTTAATATTTATTTTGATATATGAATAATATGAATAAATATGAACATAAATGAATAAAACCTTTAATCGTTTATTGTTTGGTTAATCAATGTTTGCATCAGATTTGATCTCATTGAGGCAACTAAATTGTCTTTTAAACCTAGTCTTAAAACGAATTAATTAATTAATATTCATCTTCATTTATAATTATACTGATTATTATTTGTATATCGACTTCACAAACTTCTAATCATAAAATAACATGAAATCATAAATTATAAAAAAATATAAATAAATGAATACCATTTATAATAATAAATTATATATGTATATAATATAAAGTACTTATTGACATAAAGAAGATCGTTGGAGTTGAAATTCTTGCGTCTACACTGAACGAGCCGATAAAGAATATGCGAACTAAATATTTTATTACCAAAACAGCAATAATTCAGTACCTGGTTAAATCACTCGTAAACAATAAATGCCATAAATTTTTTATTTGCTTAATTTATACCATCTTTTTGTTAATCGTATCTTATTATTAATAAATATTTGACTTTCTCGAATAATCCATTTTATAATATTATGTAATTATGTATATAATAACAAATACCATTATTAAACAAATATAATTTATAAAACGACAGTTTATTTATGTAAAAAGTCCTCGTTTCCTATTTCTTTGGAACACACTGTTAAGATAACTTCTTTTTTTCCAGAAGATATACGATGCATCGTTTGAACGTTGTACCGACGCAAAAGAGTTTTACTAAGAAAAGTAAAACACATTCCAGATACCACTATCAATAGACCGATCGAATGGAGTCGGTCAATTGGAGATGCTCACTTACTTGTAGAACTCATCAATCTACTTTGACAATTTTGGTCCTCGGAAAAGGTTACATCTACATCGTCAATAGAATAAGTTACTACAATACGTTACGTTTTCTATATTTAAAATCAATTAATTTTAAAGACTTTTTGCATTTTATAATAAAATATTTAAATTTAATTATATAATTTTCTATATAATATTAAAACATTTTTCAATATAAATTAATAGAAGAAGCTACTTTTTAAAAATTTACAATAATATGTAAAGAAAAAATAATTTTCAAACTTTGAAAATTTACGATAAATTTTGTTGGTAATTCACGATTTTATTTGACTCTTATCAGAAAAAATGCAGTTTAATTAAGTAAATAAATTAAGTAAATAAAAGTTCGTGAGTAATAATAATAATAATAGTAGTAATAATAATAATAATAAAGTATTTATATTCAAATTGATAATATGCAATATCATTCGACACAACGAATGAGCATTGCTCTTGTATTGCATCCAAAAATCATACAGAGAAGATTGCAAAACGATACAAAATAGCCAATAGCAAACTATAGGTATTTGTGATTTTTCTATAGCTCAACGATGCGGTTTTCCACTTTCAGAAAGCGGTCATGTACGTGGAGAAACTGGACGATGCGATGCAATGTTGAGACCAATGGAGGCCAGAATATCGTACGTACGCTTAGTGTGGCACAAATCAAAAACACGTCGATTCTGAACACGGCCAACTAGAATAATACAGCGATTTGCTCGTGACATCATTGATGGTTATTTTGATTGCAAACCTTGCGTTTCTGTTTATTCTATGCCCCAAAAATGGGGTGCTTCGATCAATTGCAATCTAGAGAAACGAAGAATTCACGTGGTATGGATAAAGATTACGAGAGCAATAATCTCAAGTTCTGTTTCTGTCATTTAGTTATATATATATTATTGATGGAAATATTAAATTTGATTCCTATAAATGAGGTTCTATTCTTTATTAAAAATCCAACATTTCAAAAATGTAATAAAATCGTCTCTTTTCAAATAAATATGTAACTATAAATATAGTTTTAAATCTAATGATTGTATCAGATCGATAATATAATATTTTGTCTTGATTTTAATATTTTATTTTTTATAAAAAATCAAAAATTGTATTCGAATGTATATTTTTGTATGTTTAAAAGACTTTTTAAATTAAACATATGTATTTAAACTCAAGAAACAAACACTAAGGTATAATATGAAATCGAATTATGCTTGGAAAGATGATTGTTTTTTCTCAACTTAAAATGCAACCAGTTTTTTAGTTATACTAGTCAATTTGATATTGCTGATTTCAATATGATTTAATTACATATAAATTTATGTATAACTTGAGAATCAAAACAAATAATACAGTTATGCCGTACTATCTTTATCATGGGAATGATTTTTTTTAACCAATAAATTTCATTCTTTTTCATCGACAAGCTACCGTTTTACAAACTTTTCGGATAAAATTTATAGAAGAAATTAATTAGGTTGACAGACTAATGTATTAGGTTTGAGAGATATATTTACAACTATTTTTTAGAAAATTGAAAATTTGAACATCTTTTGATCCGTAAACTATATTTATGCGAAATTGTTAAAGAAGTTTAACAATGATATATTTTCAAATAACTAATTTTTATTTTCAAGATACGTAACATACTATAAGAAAAATTTGAAAATATAAGAAAATGAGATACTAATTTCCATAATATTCCATGTTATACTTGCCATAGAATTAGAAATATATATTCTAAGAAGTATACACACATACACATATCAATATTTTAATGAACATCAATACATCATTGTATAAATCGTATATACAAAAAAATGTTAGTAAAAATATATATTATAATTATTGTAACTCCGATTTCTTAGAAATATGAAAAAATAAAAATCACTTCATATCCTATTACTTATTTAACAGTACTAAATAAAAAAAATTGAGAGATTGATTATTCTTCAGAATTGTACGATTATTTTTATATTATTTGTTATTATTTTTATATTATTATGTTTATAAAATAAATTAACTGAATTAAACAGTGGCAATTAAAAGAAATGAAAATGAAAAATAAACAATGCCATAAAAATTGATTAAGAAAAGATTTTGTTCAGTTATTGTAATTTTTGTAAATTATAATTCTTATTTTAAAACAAAGTAAAAAAATATATAAAAGAATATAGGGTAATCAATGTAAATTATTTCGATACATACATTAGATAAAAAGTTGATTTAAAGTAATTATGCAAAAATTAGTTCATTATAATTGAACGTAATTAATTATATTTGAGAATAGAAACTTTGTATAGTGAATTCAAATAGTTCTACGTTTACTTACTTGTCACTCATATCACGTGACAAAACGAAGGGCGACGATGAAATACCTTGTACAAAGAAAATTTCAAACGCGTAATTTGTCCCTTGCGAATACAACTGTACAGTAAGAGCCTGTGAATTATATATATAATATGTATATATTATATATATATCACTTTTAATATAAAAGGAGACGAAAATCTTTGGTGCATGAACATTGGCAATAATGATTCGCTTTTTTATCTCATTCTAGAGAAGAATTCAAAAATACAGGTATCTATATTTCCAAGCAAAGAAGCAATGATAATATAAAATATATAGTAGATAATACTGTCTGCATGATAGAAATTATAATAAGTTATAAGGCAAAAATATTTTACTGAAATATTCACTCGGTTATAAAATATATTCTGTTATTCATTTTTGAGATTTTATCTTGCAATAAAAAATGATAAATAGAAAACAGGATGAACATCAAAATATTTTTTATGATTTTCTATTTTACTGCTTGTTTAAATTTATTTTAAATATATTTTATTACTAAAATAACTAACATAAATTTTATTAAAATAACTAATGTAAATTTTATTAAAATATACATGTATATCTTAAAATATATTAATTATGCAATTATCTCATCAAAATTATAAAATTTTAAATTATTTTTATGAACTATTTAGAATATTGATAAATAATTATTGAAAATACTTTGGAAACATTGAAAATTATTACTTTAGTAAAAATAAAGATAGAACTATAAATAATTGAAAAAATTTTTATTGAAGCAAGTTAAAACAAATTTATAATTATTTTAATAATTTATTTTTTTGTAGAATATAGTTCATAAAAATTATACATCTAATTCGTTCCAATTATTTTAATTTTTTTACTCCATGTTTTAAATACATAATAATAATATATTTTATTTTATTTCATTTACACATAATTTATTACAATTTTCATGATAATAAACTGTTCTTAATATAAATTTAGAAGAAGTAATGATTTTCGAATACATTAAATCTTGAATTATTTTCTTATAGACAATAAAAATATTTTATAATCAGGTGATAAATATATATTCTTTATAAAATAATTACTATATTACGTATTGCATAAATGTATTGCTAAATATTCATTTACTATAATTAATAAAAAAAAATTAAAAATTAATTTTAAATAAAATATTTCAAAAATGAAAAATATACAAATAATTATTTTTAATCAATATTTAACTGTTAATATTAATATTAAATATGAATATTAATATCAATATTATTAAAATTTAATTTTTTATTGTATTTTCAAAATATTCAACATTAAACAAAATTTTATCTATTTTGTTTCAAATATTTAAATAAATATTTTTTATCTTATAAATATAAGTTAAAAATTATAATTTAAACTTATAAATGATGATTATTATTATTATTTATTTATTACTTTGCAGAAAAAGATCTTTAACTTGGCACTATTTTAATTTGTTGAAATCATCCAATAAAATATTGCACAGTAGAAAATAAATTGTACAATCACTGTTTAATTGTTTTGCTTTGCTAATGCTAATATTTCTTATGTACAATATTATTATTTAAGCGCTTACAGCTATATTTAATTTTATTCAACTAAAATTTATTCTTGTCTATATTGAATATTAGTTATGTAATGAGTTAACAACAAACTTTAAGTTTTAATGAAAATTAAACTGTTTTCATTTCCTGTTTATTTAAATCTCTTTTTAACCTATTTATAAAAAAAACTGTACAATTGTTTTTTTAAAGCAATTTTAGAAAATATTTTAATACGTGTCAATTTAATTATATAATATTTTTTTAAATATATTTTGAATGGTAAGTAATGTATATTATAATTTTTTTTATAAAAATTAACTATATTAACTACATATTATCATCACATAAGACATAGTCAATTTTTTCTTACTATAACAATTCAATCAATCTTTTCCTTTGTATAATTATTTGTTGAATTTTATATCATTATTTTATTATATTATAAAATGTTGATTTAAAACAATAAGGCACATGAAAATTATCAATAATAACTTCATAAAATTTTAGATTACTTTTATATACCTCTGCCGAATTTAACACTATACTATGGATCTCATTTAGTTATGATTACGAAGCAGTATAATAATCTTCGTAAATGTCTTATTAAGACAAATAGCTAGTTCGAACCATAATAACGAGTCAAAAGATTCAAGAAGATGATCCGAAATTTGCTCAATATTCAACCAATATTCTCATTTAAACTAAAGTAGCTAATAACATTTAAATTCCCCTTTCAAATATCGATGTTATTATTTTATTGCGCACATAAATTTATTTACATCTTTATTACTGTATAACTTTATTTATTAAGCTTAAAGTGAATTTTTGAAGAAAAATATTATATTTTTAGAGATAATATTTATACGCGATAAATGAAAAGATATAGAATATTTTATAGCTTGAATTTGAAATCAACAAAATATATATAATTATAATACATCGCTTCAATTTAGAAATTATTTCAACATAAATATAATTTATTATACATCGTTACTAGTGCTCTCTTAGAAATATTTTAAGAATTTAAAATAGATCTTTAAAAATACTTAAAGATTATAATAAAATATAGCTGTATTCTGTTATTATATTATTATCATATTATAATTTTGAGTCAGCAATGTTACTAATCTATCGATCCATGAACAATTTACATTTATAGATATATCGTAATAAATTTTAATAATAAATTATTGAGTATAATATTTTCTTCAATAGAAATATATAGAGAAAGGAATAGATACCGTAAATAAAACTTTATACAAGAGTTAATAAAACTTAGCCAAATTTCAGAATTTCAAATTAAAAATGAACTAAGATTCAATTGCAGATTATCTAAAGATTAATAATAACCTCAAGTAATAAATATTTTTTATAATATAATGTGGTTAATAAATAGATTATTGATTGAACTTATAATGAAACAACGTGAAAATCAATATTTTATACCAATAATTATGATTCGTACTTCATAATTTATCATTTAGTCTTAACATTATTAGTTTCTATGACTAATTTAAAGGAATAAACTATTTATTTTAATACCTATATATTATAAGCGATATCCAATAATATTAATAGTCCTAATATGTGTTATTTCCGACTCATATTTATAAATCATAGTATATAAAATAGTTCTCTACCTAGGAAAAATAAAAACGAATCAATCATTTATTACATATCGAATCTAATAAGGCTATGCATATTATGATAGTAATTTCTCTTTATTTTACTATTGAAGAAAACAGATTATTAATGATTGAACTTAAAGTACATAATCTTTTTTTCTTGCATATAATTTTAGATATTTTCATGTTAAATGAGTTTTATATTCGATGGCTGCAGATTCATTTCATTTTTTTTTATTGTAATAACTGAGAATTATATGCAAATATAAATACTTTAAATATAAATACTGTTTCACGTTAGTTTAATAATACATGCCATACCTGAATTTTATAATTATTATGATTCAAATACACTTTCTGCCCGTCTTATGATATGTATAATTTTATCGTAATAGAGATTTTTTTGGTTAATACTTATTATTTGGTCAACGAACTGTATTATTTTTAGATTTACTAATTATAATACACATAAAATTAAATTTATCGTGCAATTAATACTTGAAAAAATTACTTAAAATAATAATGAATAACTTTAAGATTTTTACAATGTGTATTTATTTTTATTTAGAAAAAAACATTCAAATTACTAAAATAGCTTCATGATATTTACATATATATGTAATAAGTTTAAATAAAAATATAGTACCAAAATAATTTTTAATTTTTTATATTTTAAAATTTTTTAAATTTTTAATATTTTTTAAATTATGAAAAATTAACGATAATATAATCAAATGTTAAGAATTAAAAAAATTTACATTCGTGGAAATATTAGTAAATAATTTTAAATTCCAAATAGGCATAACATTATTTAAAACATTCATTGCTACATTAAATTAAATATACTAATCATTTTTTCCTTTTTTTCCCTAATAATCCGGAAAACTAAGAGAACAGCGGCTGCGTCCGGCGTTGAAAGGAACGATTTGGCATTGCTGCAGCTGCAACGATAAAGATTAGTTATCTTTTACGGTAACGACTGCACATTGTCGTTTGCTCGTTCTATTGAGGCTATCGTTCTCCCCCTCTTTTCTGTTGAAAGTTGTTCTTCCGCTTCTGTCCTCTTCCCTTAGTTATGCTCGATACAGATTTTCGCGTAGAATTTAAAATATGGGGTAAATGTGAATCACTTTGGATGTGTATAATAAATGATACAATATTTTTATATGAATATAATATGACTAATAATTTTATTTTGTGGAGCTCTTAAAAAAAAATTATTTTGATATTTGATTTATTTTTAAATATAATAATGGAAATAACACATTCTCTAATATTAATTTTTAATAATTTAACATAAAGAAAAATAATAATTAAATTTAAAATATTTAATTTTTTAATAATTATTAATAATTTAGATTATTAAGTACAATATTAAAAAATCTTAGATAAGTGTTTATTTAATATTAAATTATAATCCATTGTAATTCTTATATGTATGATTTGATTGTTACTTATTTTTTTATCTATTTGAAAAAATTAAAAAATTAACCTCGATAAGTAAAGTATCTTTAATTATTGAAAATTTTTATTATTCAGCAGTACATTTACAACCATATGGTATATAAAAAAATCGATATTGAAGCTCATGTAGTTCAAATTGTGATTTTCCATGTGGTACTGTGAGAAATTGATGAAGTTTGTAATCCTGTTGACACGTTCCCTTTTCACACGACTGATTTGCCCTTTTCAAATAAATTAAAGAATCAAAATAGGGTTAAAATAGTAATATGCATAATTTAAATTTAAACAGAATATAATAATATCTTTATTATCATAATTTCTATGAAATATCTACATGATTTAATTATTCCAAAGTAGAATATTTTTTAAGGAATTAAAAAAAATTCACCAATTTCTATAATTTTAGATATTCATTATTTAGTTATATTAATTAGCTTATTTTTATAAATTTACAAAACTTTTATATCAAAATACTTGATTTTAAAACATAAGATACTATATAATATAAATTGAAATAACTATAACAATAACTTACAAACATTCAACAGATGTAGCATTTTGAACAAATCCTAGAATATTTATCATTAAATACTTTTTATTATCTTTACCAATATCAGTCTCAGGATGAATTATGGTAATCTAAATTTCACAAAAAAATATAAAAATAATTGTATTTTTGTGTTTATTATGTTTTTGTTTTATTATGGAGTGATAGCATTATTTAAATTCATATGAAATATTTTGTGTTATCTTATTGTATGAATTTGAAGCTAAAATTATAATATCACATAATGAATAATAGATTTATAAAATTATACGATTATTAAAGATATTAAATTTAAAAAAAGCTCATCATTATTCATGTAAAATAAAATTTTATTTTTACGCAAACGAGATCCAGAAAGCGAGAGATACAATTCAAATATATTTATTTAATATCTTCTCAAAATCTATTTGGTTATGCTTTAATTTACAAAATTAATTTTAAAAAATACCACATAAATAAAGTACTATTCATTTCTATTAAAATACTGTACGTATGTGATATTTTATGTTACATATTATAAGTTTTATCTTATGTACTTTAAAATACTTGTAAACTTAGTCATAATAATTTCGTTTTAAATTTCGTATTTAAAGATTCATAAATAAGAAAAAAAATGTAAAACTAAATATTAATATTGATTATTATTATAAAACTGTGAATTTAAATTTATTTATTTTTTAAATATATACTTACCTGTGTCTGGCATTCACGAGTAAAAATAAAATTTATTTCCTAAAATAAAAGTTAATTAGTTTTCATCACAAAATATTATTCCAAAATAATGTTGTACCTAAAGTTTTTTAATTTAGCGTTTTACAAAAAAACTTTCAAAAATATATATAATTATGAATATTTTATTTTCTATTTAAATAACATAAAATATTTTTTTTATGTCTTATTATTGAATATAATTTTTTACTTTTTATTTAATAAATTATTTTACAAACAAAATTTTATAATAAGTAAATTAATATTTTAATTAAATAATTTTTAAATTCTCCGATTCAATAAATTAAATAATTTTAATTTTAAAAATTAAACAATTATAATGTATATACTGTAACGTATTAATTATAACCTATGATTTATTGATCAAAAATTAGTTTTGTAAGTCTCTTGAAAATTATATTTGCTGATAAATTATTACAATATATATATATCATTACACTTACTGTTAAAATAAGGATCAATATAAAAAAAAACATCTTCTTTGTAAACAATCAAATAACGAATATTTTATTTATATTTTCAATCACATATATTCATGAATTATAACAGCATAGTTGCTTGTAAAGTCTTCGTTAAACTAACGTGTTTCTGTGCCAGGAGTTATTCTTATACAAGCACTTATTCCATACTAAATGACAATCTTCTATTCATTTTCTTTTTACTTACTTACGTGTCTTTATAAATAAAATATATAGTATCGTAAATTGTGAGTTATATCACTTATACATCTAATTAAAAAATCCATTTACAAATATAAAAGTAATACTTAATAATAATCTTTTCGTTGTTATTTAAGTATTTAAAATTATTTATTTCTAAAATTAAAAATTATAAAATTTGTAATTTTTAATTTTTGTTATAACTTATATTTTTTCTCATAAAGTTTGTAAGTCTATTGGATATAAAATAAATTTTATTATATGTAAAATATGAACTTTAAACAGTAGAAACAGATTGATATAGATATTAAAAGAAAGTATAAAGAACAATGTAACATAATGTCTCTATTTATAAAAATAAGAATTGTTTATGCGATTCAATATAAAAATGAAGTCAAATGCCTTTACATAACTTTAAATATAAAACAAATTATAAAAATTAAGAAAAACGTAAAATCTCTAATGAATAATGTTTGTTATTCTATGGTACAGTAAATTTTGCTCGTAAATAACCTTGAAATTTATCACTAGCATCTTTACCTAAGAATCGATGAAACGCTTGATTATAATAGCTCATAGGTAACAGGTGCTTTAGATAGTTCATTAATTTATCATTGCCTTTAAATTATATAGCTCTTGTATCTTTCAAAAGCATTAAATACACGCATCTGATTGGGGCGCTATTACAATATCTTTTTACAATTACATAAGTCTTCACAATCTAATGAATACTTATGCATTTCCAAACATCATAAATTTTTCATTATCTATCCAGTCCTGAGTGTAGTAAATATATTATGAATAAACGTTTCACGGCTTTTATCGGAAAATCTAATAAAAACTTTGTTATATCAGGATATATCAATATAGATAAAATACCCTGCATCATCTGGATAACAGTGATAAGAGCATTTTCTAAGCGATTAAGAAAAATTGACTTCAAGTTTTCAAAGTATTACCAAACTGATAAGCGAAAGAAAAAAAGGATAATAAATGACTATATGATTAGATGTTTACTATAACAAATGGCAGAATACACAAAAAGAGAGTAAACTAATTTGCTTGCCAAATTTTAATTAAGTATTGAAATTGACTAACTTTTTTAATTTATACTATTTCTTGTATTATTAGTTTATAAAAAGAATCATTTTATAGAATAGATAGTATAAATGTAAGAACAAAATCAATTGATTATTTAAAATATGTAAAATTATAGAAAAATCTTTGAAAATAATAATATTTTTTCTATATTACACTGGAACAATAATAATTCATGAACTTTAAAAAATAAATATAAATAATGCATTAATATATTGAATTTCAATCAAAAATATATTTATTGATAAAAAACGATTGTTTTGTTACATTACCTTTTAATTTTTAATTTTTATTTTAAAATTAAATTTGTTCAAGTTAATTTCGATTAATAATAATTTCAATACCAAAAAACATAAATATTCAGTCTTATAATTAAACTTTTTTACTATTAGAATAAGAATCTATGCAACTAATTTATGTACAATATTTCATTGAATCATATTAATATTTCGAATTATTGAGTATTCGTAGAAATTAATTTTATTACATTTTAATTTAGTAATAATTTTTTTATTAAATTATTATATTATATATCTTAAACAATATCTATCATTACTTTATTATGTGATTCTTGTCATTCTATCATTATGTATCATAACAAAGTAAACATGTTATAAGTTTTGCTTAAAGGTGGAATTTGTTCGTCAAATAAATTTATAGTTAATATAAAAAATCTTATAGATAAATCGATTAAGACAAGATTTAAAATATATTAATAAAAAATAGTAAATAAAATTGAATTAGTAGATGTATCATGTAGAAGACATCACATTAGATTGTTAGAGTAATATTTACAATAAGAAAAGAAGCACTAAGATATAATATCTCCATATCATCTTTTAAAAACATCTAAAATAAAGGTGATTGTTCTATTATTTGCTAAAAATGTCAATGTCAATTCAAAAAAATTACATGGACATACTCTAGATTACTATGCAATCATTAACTCGATTATTCATATTGATAGTAAAAATGTTTCAGAGTATAAAAATAAATCTAGAAAATAGAACCGATATTAATGAAGAGACACGAAATGTACGATTTTCTGACAGCCATAAAAGGGATAAAAAAAATTCGTAAAATACATTATTATCGAGTATATCACCAAGTTGAAATCACAAAAGGTATAACTAATTCAATACAATTTTATGATAATTAAAATATACTAATATTAAAAACTATTATGATAAAGGAAATGTTAAATTTTAAGTACTGTTTATAATAGTATTATTTTTCAAAACATTCAAAGATAACATAATAGCTGAATAGACAAGAAATGTGTATTTAATATGAATAAAATTTTATAATATTTGATTTGTACGTTCTACAAAAGAAATTATAAAATTGAGTTTTTGATTAATTGCTTCGTTTTAAGGGAACAGAATTCTATATCAAGAGTCGATGGGAAGTATTGTTTATAATATTAATTTATGATTATTTATCTATGTCATACTAAATAAAACAAATTTATATATATTTTTTATTGCAAAAAATGTTTAATTAATGAAATTAGTTGATACGTAAAATAAGACTATAATAATTTAAAGTAGCTGCATATACATATTTTATTCTAACTATGAATAATCTGATATGTAATTACATTCAATTGCTTGTAAATTAAGAAAAGTATTTATTGTATTATGTATTTTTTTTTTTAAATCAATTGAATAAATGAAAGTATTCGTACATTTTGTTAAATTCATTCCTACAAAAAGCTAACTATTAGATACTTTATCTTTTAAGAAAAGTCATCTCGAATAAATGCACTCATCTATAGTCTAAAAATGTATTAAAATTTGAGTCTGGTTCCGTTTCAAGTCCATATTCGTATAGCTGTAGCGAATAACAATCAAGCTCATATCAGTGGAGAATTGAAAAAACCTCCCAAGCTACCAGTTCCACTGGTACCATTCTTATTTATTCAAGCGGAAATTATCTATTTTAAAATTTTTTTAATATCGAAACGGGTCTCTTGACGTTTGCTATAAATTCGTTAGAAACTTTTCATTAGAATCAGAAACTAATTATCTAGTAAGATAAATTCATTTTTTTATGGGTCATTTAAAATATATTTTTAAATTGTAGGGAATTGTTTTAATTAAGACTTAAATTTAATGGTAAGATTGAAATATTTATAACAATATCATTATTTTGTCGTTTAGAAATAAGCAAGATTTATGATTTTATATGGAATACATGTTATAAAAAATATAAAATTAAGATAAATATTTTCTATTTTGTAATTAAATAATGATATTTAATTTATATATATATATATACTTACGTAAAAAATATCTTAGAATTTAAATAATATATTTTTTCTAGAATTCTTTAGCTTTAAATTTTACTTACTAAATTATATTTCTAAAATTTATTATTGTACAACTTATATAAGGTATTAGGAATATTTTCATTATTACCATTTATATAATTGTATAGTAAGAACAATTATTATTTATTTATAGTGTATGAATATAGTTTTAGTTATAACATTTAGTATTTTTTATTAAAAGATATCCAAAAAACTTTCTTGGAGAAAATTTAATATAAATATTATCTTTTGTATTAAACCCATAATATACGCATAATATACATATTCTTACATACATGTGTCTATAAACATCAAATATACAAATTAAAATTTATGTAATTAGATACATTAATTATATTTACAGTTTCATAACTCCTATGATAATTTATAGTTTTTTAGTTCTTGCGTGCAATGAAAAATAAATGTAAGCGCTTAAAATCATTAGATAATTAAACGTGTATGCTAATTTTTGATATTTAAATACGAATAAAAATATTTTCATTATAAACTCAAATAAATTATTTAATTAATTAACATTGTTGTTGATAAAAATAAAAGTTGAATGTTATTTCCAATAGTAGACAAAATAAATTAAACACTTAAAAAGAAAAATAGTTATTTGTTTTTGTTTTTTCAATATTAAATTTCTCAATATAAGAATGAATAATAAATCACTTATATTTCTAAGAATTTAAATTAACAAAAAAATTTGATAAATAAAAATTGTTTATATTAATTTATTCTTATATATATTTTTAGATAATTTTTTAATATATATATTTTGTAAATATTCTATCATTTACGTAAACTAGCTAATTTACTTTGTATAATTTTCATTTAAATTATGCATAATAAATTAAATTTAACAAAGTATTTATATTTTATTATCATTGATTAATTTGAGTAAATTAAATAAAATAACAAGGAAATATTGAATTAATATTAAAATGTAAATGGAATTTTTTAACAATATATATAAAATAAAATGGTTTAATATTATCATATAAAAACGATACTTTTAATTATATTTTCTAAATGCATATTGAAACGAATGAAATCTTTAAGAATACTTAAGTAATTAATACTTAAATATCTTTAAGATTAATTTTAATGTTCACTTTTAAGTATTGAAAAATATTGAAAGGGTTGAATTTTATAGGCTATTGATCCAATATGAACAACTAGTTTTTTATGAGTCACGCAATTTGGAGAAAATTCGGAAAAATATTTATTAGATTCCACAAATGCTTTGTCTAAAAATGAGTACAAAAATATGCTAATGCTAATAAGATTTAAAAGCAAATTTTTTATTAAATACAAGATTGGTAATAAAAATTTTATATTATTTAATAATTTCTACGGAATAAAAATTATCTCAATATATTAATAAAATTTCTGTGTTAAAATTGAGTTTTTACAATGTATAAGTTTTGAAAAATATAGAAGTTTTTTTTAATGTTACATATGTTGTTTGTAGGAATCAATGATGATCCTAATATAAATAAAAATATACAGGTAAAGTAATCAAAACAATTTCATTTGACATTACTAATAACTTTATATTTTTATACGAAATATACAACTGTGTATATTTTTTTATTTTTTTAATTCTATTTTTATTATTGCAATAAAAAAATATTTATACGAAATTATATTTTCCAGATTTTATTAAAGATTTATATTAAAATAATTGTAGTTAAGTCAAATACATTTTCTTAATATTAATCTGAAGAATTATATAAATTAAAATAGTTAGGTCTGTATATTGAATTGACTAGTAAAGATTTTTAACAAGATTTAATAAAGTTATTGAACGAGTAATTAAAACTCAACATGAAATTTATATATTAAAAATAACATAATAAATCAAAAAACTTGACTTGATAGTAACTGGTTGGCATTAATACATTACCGATTTTATATGAAATGATAAATGAATAAAAAAATATATTAAAAACTATATAAAATAAAATCGAAAATTTTATGTAAATTTAAACAAAATATTATTAAAATTTTGAGATGAATAACACTGAATAATTTTTTTTTTACAATTATGAAATATCAATTAATTATTCTTTTGCTTCACTAATATCTTATAAAACTTGTAATTTAGTCATTTAAACATTATTTCAAATATTAGTAGGTAACATAATATGTCTATAAATCACTTTCTCTTATTAAAATTAAAATTTGCATTTCACAGGTTATTGTACACAATAATGAGCAGATAAACATCCCACATTGCTAATAACATTATACAGGATCGATTTCTATTATGTCAGCTCTGCGCACGATCAACGGCTAGACACTTATGTCGAAATTGATGACAAAATTATATGGATCATAAATGGTTTCATAGACGTGTACGCCCGAGCACTTTATGCGAAGCAGTATCATCCTAAGTTGAGGCAATTGTGCTACAAGACAGTTCAAAAGTTCAATTCAATTTAAATCAGTATAAACTAATAAAGTTTATTATTGTCCGCTATAAATATATTAAATCACAAATTAAATATTTGTGAGTGGAATGACAATATGTTGAAAATAAATAATTAATTTAGATTCTCAAAATATTATTGCAAAATAAATCATTTGTTTTAACATTGATTACATATTTCATAATTTAACTATTCTTAATGTAAAAATGATTCAAATAATTGCTTCTTCATCTATGCCATTATTTACTAATATAATTGAGTAAGATTGATTTTTGATGAATTTGAAACCCTTCAATATTCTTATATTTTCAGTACTCTGACTCAACCAGGATACATTAGTTATGCTAAAAAAGCGAATCAATATAAGCCATCATGTTACAACGACATTGTGTACCGAACTTAGCGTAATATATGCACATTATAGAGAGAGCCTAGTTTCACAGGGTTACAACTAATTCATTATTTCAAAATTATCATGACGGATTCTCAGAATAAAAGAATATAAACTAAATCACTGTACATGGGTATTGATAAATTTGTTTCATACACAAAAATTTGAAAATGAATGTATTAATATAATTTGTATTAAAGAAATGAGACATTAATGAATAAATTTATTTATAATAAAAATAAAAATTGTGAATATTCAATATACTACATTATATGTAAACTCATTAATATTAAGCCAAACAAATTTCATATTTTCAAAATGTAAGTAAAATTATAAGTCTCAATCAAATAATTTCAATTAGTTTAGGATTAAATAAATTTTATTGATTTAATATCAATCATTATTGCAAAAATTTAAGGATGAATAACAGTACTAATATAAAATATAAAATAAAATTAGATCCAAGAATTTTCTAACAATTAACACCAATTATATACAAATAATACGCATTAAAAAATAAGCAATTTAAACGATTAAAAATCGATTAAAATTTAAGCACAAATCTAAGACCCTATGCTTTTTTCTAGCAAAACCTTCAGATCAGTATTATACCCACCTTTAATAAAACAAAATCTAAAAACATATTTCCACGTTCGTTCAATAAATAGCGATTAAAAATCGAATAAAATTTAAGCACACAAAATAAATGTATAATCGAGAATGATAATTATACATCAAAACACGTCAATGCTCTTACCAAAAGTGACTATGTCTTTTTTGCTCTTATTTCTTTATTCCTGTGCATGTGTTAGATATATGTGTTAAACACTAAAAAAATATATTTACAAAAAAAATAGTTTACACGATTTTAAATAAAATTACAGATGTAAATTTTGTTTATAAATTCCCAAATAAAATATAAACAAAAACTATAGAAAAAAGTAGATGATAACGGCATTAACTATATAAATTGACTAGATCCGTTAGAAATAAATTTTTCAATATGTTATAAAATTATCTACACTAAATACGCTTTTCATGCTCGAGTTTTGTATTATACATACAACAGTCGGTACCTATTTCGCACATGCTGTCCTCCCACTTACGCGTCCAAGTTTCCATCGAAACTGTCAAGTAATGGACGTTTGTGACTTTTATGTTAAGGAATGGAACGATCAACAGGTTCACATACAAGAAAAAAATTTTGCGTTTGCATATAGAACAGTGATTGAACAATGAAACTACAGTGTTTAGAAAAGAAAATTATTTATTCAAGGTAACAACAACAAGAATTCTATTCAGCCATATTTCAGTTTTATTAAAATAATAAATTGATGGTTAAGTTTTATTTGTAATTAAATCACAAGTAGATTATTTTAGTAAAATATTTCTAAAGTATAAGCGTACAATAAATTTATTTCTTATCATATCATCACTATTTATGTAAAATAAAAGAAAGTGAATTTATGATTTGAATAAAAGTTCATACACGTTTCGTTACATTATTCTAATAATAATTGAAGAACGTGCGAATCTTGTAAAATACTTAAGGTTGAGTTAACAGTGGAGAAATTTGAACAAGAGCGTACCAAAAGAAATAAACATCGTAATTAATTAAAAATTAAGAAAAAAAATATTTTATCGATTACACTCGTACTATATTTTTTCATAGCATTTGTTTTTTATATTCTAAATTTTAATTTAATTCTAATATTTTGTAGATTCTCAATTGCTTTTTCTATAAAATTTTTTATTTCATGGATACCTTATTTTAATTTAAACACACTAAATTATTTTTAGAAATATTTTAGATCCTCACTTTCCATAGCTGATTTGATTAACATCGGTAAATATTTCTACGAGATGTTTCGAATATTCCTTTGGTTTTACTATTTAAGTCCTCGGGAAATGTATTACAAAGCTTTATTAAATGTAGTTTCTATAAATACATAAATTATTCGTTAACTTATTCATCATAAAAACATAAACATTCCTTTATGGAGAATATATTTTTAAATTTATGAACATATTAGTAGTTTTTGCTTTTCATTTATTTAACCACGTAATTAGAATGTTGGTGTAAATATTTATATGCGATAATATTTAAGTATATAATGTAATTTTACTTACATATAAATTATTGTAAGAAAATGGAAAAATGTATAGAATAATCAATAAAATATCTTCAATTTAGAAATACTAATGTAATGTTATCGATACAATATACAATTGAATAAAAAAATAAAAATAATAATAAAAAATGTTTTAAACCGCGAATTTTATAAGATATATTTATAAAAATGTCTATACCTCGTGTGTAGAGTATGCGTATGCGAATATGCATAAATAACGCATATAATTCGGTAGAATATTAGTGATATTATAATTATTATCTTATATAATATTATAATCACTAATTTTCTCAAAATAAAATAACGAATTTTTTCTACTTCTTAATATAAATAAAAATATTTCTAAATAAATTAATTTGATCGATTGCATAAAGCCAAAGTAAATCGAAGATTCTCTATTAGCAAAGTATTTCAACTCAAATGCATCAACGAGAAGTCAAAATAGCAACGATGCAAATAAATCTGCAAAATTAAAGCGGTACTGTAGAGAAGCTGAGAACAATACGGAGAGACTTAGAAAGCCCTATAAATAGTATTATACTGATTAGAATAATAATTTAGTTTGTCCTTTTTTTTGTATTTTAAGTAATATATATACATATGTATTAATTTATGTATCAATTATATTCCAAGGTATAACCAAAAACGAATTAAAATTACTCGTCAACGTTCATACTACGTTGTTTCACTGGTTCTCGTCCGATCACCAAAGTTAAGCAACGTCAGGCGCGGTTAGTACTTGGATGGGTGACCGCTTGGGAATCCCGCGTAACGTTGACATCTTTTCTTTTGCAAAAAAAACATATAATTTTTGTTGATACAATTAAATTTAATAAAATTACTTAATTAGATACAAAGAAATACATTTTTTACTTTTACCTATTATAAGTAAATAATTTGATAACGGTTAGCGTTTCTTATTTTAATATCAAAAGATCAATGCCAATCGGTAATACAACGATCATTCCATTTTCTTATACGCTAAATAACTCATATCCTGAAAAATCTAAAATGATTGTATCGATAATATTTTGTGATTCTCGTCAAATTTACTTAAATCATATATTACGTAAAACCAAAATGAGACTTACCTGATTTTATGATTAGGTATTCAACGAATCGTATTTTTATAACTTGTAATAATATCTTAAATAATGTTCATATCTTTAGGAATGTTAAAGCAATTTGTTAACGTTCATACTACGTTGTTTCACTGGTTCTCGTCCGATCACCAAAGTTAAGCAACGTCAGGCGTGGTTAGTACTTGGATGGGTGACCGCTTGGGAATCCCGCGTAACGTTGACAACAAAAACAACCTCTTTTTTGCAAAACATTGTTTTTCATTACAAATAAATCAATATTCACAAAAAAACGAAAAGTTTAATATATTTCTGCATTTTCTTACTATGAGTAACGAGTTTTATTATGGTTAAGATTTCATTTAACACCGAAATCACAACTATAATTAAGGATTGAACAATCACAAAATTTTTATTTTTTAATATATATAATTCAATTTATGAAGTCTTGAATTCATTTTGCTGTGCTCTAAAAATTCATGAAAAAAGTTGCTTATGTAAAATCAGTAGATCAGTTTTGTGTTTGGAAGTTATTAACGATTATACTATTTTGTACCAATGGTTTTCGTCTATAGACTTTAACATAGCTCTCTAGATTGAAAAATCTCTTGTTGCGAATGCGCTGTGATGCTTTATTATTACCGAAAAACGTTCGTTATAAATATAATAACGATATAACGAATGGCTATTGTGGAAAATAAGAAAATTGATACAAATTAATAATAATAAATTTTTTAATAATTTAAAATAATAAATGATAACGAAATATCGAAACATCTTAAAAACGATAAAAAATTGAAAAACAAGAGATTTCGAAATAGGAAGCAGTGAATTTACTGACTTAAGCTCCTCGACAAAAGGTTTTATTACATCAAAGAAAGTTCAAATGTTAAATCAATAAATATGAAAAATCAATGCTAGTTACAGAATAATTTAAAAATGTATATTCAATAGACTTATAAGTAATAAATGTAATACAAAACGGTTTTACAAAAAGAAAGAAACATTATTCTAATAAAATTATATGTGAAATAATACTTTTTACAATGTCTAATTCTTAGTATAAATTTGAATTAAAGTGAAATAAATTAATATTATAATATAAAAGGAGTTTAGCTTTATATTATTTTTTTCCTTTAAATTTAAGATTTTGACATAGTTTTGTTTTCCTAATTTATAGACCTTTTTATCGTAATATATAATTTAATACATTTTTAAGAATTATTTAGTTATCAAGATTATATATATCGGAATAGTAATTAAATTAATTAAGAATATAGCACTTTCATTTTTACATTCTATTACATTTAAAACCAGATAATATTTGTTGAAATTCTAAAGTAGCTCGTCTTTAAATCAACTGATATTACATTTTCCTAAGAAATGTTATAATCATATATGTGATTGTATATTATATAAACTACCGGTAATTAAACGAATTGACATTGCACTTAATTGTATTTTTGTAAGTTATTTTGATAAAAAAAAGATTATGTTTTGTATTTAAGTATTTCATTTTATTATTTAATTAATCTTTATTATTATTTAAATTTTATAAGATTAATATGAAGTAAATATTTAAAACTTTAAATCATTAAAAAGTGATTATTAAAAAAATTAAAGATTAACAATTTTCTTCGTCTACAGTAGTAATAAACAACTGATCGTGAATTACCAAAATAAATATAATTATTATTATTTTATAAAAATATTGAGAATAAATTTCAAAAACTACAAATTAAACGAACACAATATGAATTCATCATATCAGCTACAACTGATAATAAATAAATGCTTTTACTAATCACTAAACGTATTAGATTTTTTATAAAAAATATTTACAAAAAATAAATATTTTTCGACAGGAAGTTATTCAAAATTAGAAAAATAAAAGATTATTTATATATTTTCGTATCAAATACAAGGGCACGTGACTTTAAATTAATCTTTAAATGCCATATCCCTTTAATCATTACTGAATGATTAATTTAAAAATAATAAGCTATTCATTACAATAGTATAATAAATCTATGCAAATTACAAAAATTCTAGCGGCATTTTCATAGTTCAATATAAAATTATTATTAATACTAGAAAAAATATTACGACGAAAAATATACTATCAAATTCAGGTTCATATTATGCATAAGAATCATAGTATTTATACGATTGAAAAACATAAACGCATAAGCATGGATAGCTCAGCGTTTAAGATTCTGCCTAGAAAGCAGAGAAAACTGAGTTTTCTTTTATTTAATATTTTGTTTTTACGTTACCGGAATCATTGTTCATTTGTTAAAATACTATAATTTTTAGACGGACGATTGTCTTAAATTCGTTGAATAATGAAATTCATGTCGATTTACCGATTTTTTGTATCTAATGGTTTGAAATTTATAATACTATATTTATATTTGTAAAATTTCTTTTTCCGAGATTAATTTAATTATATATTTAAAGCTTTGAATTCTAATGCTCATCGTCAGTCACATCCTATTTCTTTTATTTCAGTACATAGGTATATCCATTTCTTAAGATAAGTTGTTCGGTTTTAGATGTTTTTATAGACATTTTTTATATTATAAACGATTGTATTCTTTAAATTCTTGTTATTTTAAACTTCAATTTCCATTTTGTCTTTATTCCCGTTTCAAATTTATTTTTATTTAAAAATTTTGCTATCCTAGCTGATATTTTTCAATTTTTTATTTCACATATAATTTTATTAGAATAATGTTTCTTTCTTTTTGTAAAACCGTTTTGTATTACATTTATTACTTATAAGTCTATTGAATATACATTTTTAAATTATTCTGTAACTAGCATTGATTTTTCATATTTATTGATTTAACATTTGAACTTTCTTTGATGTAATAAAACCTTTTGTCGAGGAGCTTAAGTCAGTAAATTCACTGCTTCCTATTTCGAAATCTCTTGTTTTTCAATTTTTTATCGTTTTTAAGATGTTTCGATATTTCGTTATCATTTATTATTTTAAATTATTAAAAAATTTATTATTATTAATTTGTATCAATTTTCTTATTTTCCACAATAGCCATTCGTTATATCGTTATTATATTTATAACGAACGTTTTTCGGTAATAATAAAGCATCACAGCGCATTCGCAACAAGAGATTTTTCAATCTAGAGAGCTATGTTAAAGTCTATAGACGAAAACCATTGGTACAAAATAGTATAATCGTTAATAACTTCCAAACACAAAACTGATCTACTGATTTTACATAAGCAACTTTTTTCATGAATTTTTAGAGCACAGCAAAATGAATTCAAGACTTCATAAATTGAATTATATATATTAAAAAATAAAAATTTTGTGATTGTTCAATCCTTAATTATAGTTGTGATTTCGGTGTTAAATGAAATCTTAACCATAATAAAACTCGTTACTCATAGTAAGAAAATGCAGAAATATATTAAACTTTTCGTTTTTTTGTGAATATTGATTTATTTGTAATGAAAAACAATGTTTTGCAAAAAAGAGGTTGTTTTTGTTGTCAACGTTACGCGGGATTCCCAAGCGGTCACCCATCCAAGTACTAACCACGCCTGACGTTGCTTAACTTTGGTGATCGGACGAGAACCAGTGAAACAACGTAGTATGAACGTTAACAAATTGCTTTAACATTCCTAAAGATATGAACATTATTTAAGATATTATTACAAGTTATAAAAATACGATTCGTTGAATACCTAATCATAAAATCAGGTAAGTCTCATTTTGGTTTTACGTAATATATGATTTAAGTAAATTTGACGAGAATCACAAAATATTATCGATACAATCATTTTAGATTTTTCAGGATATGAGTTATTTAGCGTATAAGAAAATGGAATGATCGTTGTATTACCGATTGGCATTGATCTTTTGATATTAAAATAAGAAACGCTAACCGTTATCAAATTATTTACTTATAATAGGTAAAAGTAAAAAATGTATTTCTTTGTATCTAATTAAGTAATTTTATTAAATTTAATTGTATCAACAAAAATTATATGTTTTTTTTGCAAAAGAAAAGATGTCAACGTTACGCGGGATTCCCAAGCGGTCACCCATCCAAGTACTAACCGCGCCTGACGTTGCTTAACTTTGGTGATCGGACGAGAACCAGTGAAACAACGTAGTATGAACGTTGACGAGTAATTTTAATTCGTTTTTGGTTATACCTTGGAATATAATTGATACATAAATTAATACATATGTATATATATTACTTAAAATACAAAAAAAAGGACAAACTAAATTATTATTCTAATCAGTATAATACTATTTATAGGGCTTTCTAAGTCTCTCCGTATTGTTCTCAGCTTCTCTACAGTACCGCTTTAATTTTGCAGATTTATTTGCATCGTTGCTATTTTGACTTCTCGTTGATGCATTTGAGTTGAAATACTTTGCTAATAGAGAATCTTCGATTTACTTTGGCTTTATGCAATCGATCAAATTAATTTATTTAGAAATATTTTTATTTATATTAAGAAGTAGAAAAAATTCGTTATTTTATTTTGAGAAAATTAGTGATTATAATATTATATAAGATAATAATTATAATATCACTAATATTCTACCGAATTATATGCGTTATTTATGCATATTCGCATACGCATACTCTACACACGAGGTATAGACATTTTTATAAATATATCTTATAAAATTCGCGGTTTAAAACATTTTTTATTATTATTTTTATTTTTTTATTCAATTGTATATTGTATCGATAACATTACATTAGTATTTCTAAATTGAAGATATTTTATTGATTATTCTATACATTTTTCCATTTTCTTACAATAATTTATATGTAAGTAAAATTACATTATATACTTAAATATTATCGCATATAAATATTTACACCAACATTCTAATTACGTGGTTAAATAAATGAAAAGCAAAAACTACTAATATGTTCATAAATTTAAAAATATATTCTCCATAAAGGAATGTTTATGTTTTTATGATGAATAAGTTAACGAATAATTTATGTATTTATAGAAACTACATTTAATAAAGCTTTGTAATACATTTCCCGAGGACTTAAATAGTAAAACCAAAGGAATATTCGAAACATCTCGTAGAAATATTTACCGATGTTAATCAAATCAGCTATGGAAAGTGAGGATCTAAAATATTTCTAAAAATAATTTAGTGTGTTTAAATTAAAATAAGGTATCCATGAAATAAAAAATTTTATAGAAAAAGCAATTGAGAATCTACAAAATATTAGAATTAAATTAAAATTTAGAATATAAAAAACAAATGCTATGAAAAAATATAGTACGAGTGTAATCGATAAAATATTTTTTTTCTTAATTTTTAATTAATTACGATGTTTATTTCTTTTGGTACGCTCTTGTTCAAATTTCTCCACTGTTAACTCAACCTTAAGTATTTTACAAGATTCGCACGTTCTTCAATTATTATTAGAATAATGTAACGAAACGTGTATGAACTTTTATTCAAATCATAAATTCACTTTCTTTTATTTTACATAAATAGTGATGATATGATAAGAAATAAATTTATTGTACGCTTATACTTTAGAAATATTTTACTAAAATAATCTACTTGTGATTTAATTACAAATAAAACTTAACCATCAATTTATTATTTTAATAAAACTGAAATATGGCTGAATAGAATTCTTGTTGTTGTTACCTTGAATAAATAATTTTCTTTTCTAAACACTGTAGTTTCATTGTTCAATCACTGTTCTATATGCAAACGCAAAATTTTTTTCTTGTATGTGAACCTGTTGATCGTTCCATTCCTTAACATAAAAGTCACAAACGTCCATTACTTGACAGTTTCGATGGAAACTTGGACGCGTAAGTGGGAGGACAGCATGTGCGAAATAGGTACCGACTGTTGTATGTATAATACAAAACTCGAGCATGAAAAGCGTATTTAGTGTAGATAATTTTATAACATATTGAAAAATTTATTTCTAACGGATCTAGTCAATTTATATAGTTAATGCCGTTATCATCTACTTTTTTCTATAGTTTTTGTTTATATTTTATTTGGGAATTTATAAACAAAATTTACATCTGTAATTTTATTTAAAATCGTGTAAACTATTTTTTTTGTAAATATATTTTTTTAGTGTTTAACACATATATCTAACACATGCACAGGAATAAAGAAATAAGAGCAAAAAAGACATAGTCACTTTTGGTAAGAGCATTGACGTGTTTTGATGTATAATTATCATTCTCGATTATACATTTATTTTGTGTGCTTAAATTTTATTCGATTTTTAATCGCTATTTATTGAACGAACGTGGAAATATGTTTTTAGATTTTGTTTTATTAAAGGTGGGTATAATACTGATCTGAAGGTTTTGCTAGAAAAAAGCATAGGGTCTTAGAAGAGATACATATTCGAATTGTTTTTCAAATGCATTTACAAGACCGGAATTTATCTTAGGAATTTATCGGTTTTCGAAACGCTGAATCTGTGATGCGATTATCGATTTGTGTATGGTAATGCAGACTTCATTTACGATAATTTGTACCACCAACAGGCTACTAAATATCTATTACATTTTATTTCTTTTTTGAATTTTAAACACGTACCGTTTTATGAGTAAGTTAATGTTATTGTGATATTAGTTTAATGTATTAAATTTTAGATTGTCAATTATGTTATAAAAGTCTTTATTATTCGTTTAAAATAATAATAATAATATAATTGTACCGCGAGAGAGAAAACTGACGAGCGCGTAAATAATGGGAAAATTTCGATGTAAAAGATAAACGATAAAAACAATAATTAGTATTACACAGACTTCATTCTTATTTGAAATAATTTATTACTAAATCGATATATTAGATTTTATAATGAGATTGGATAGATTTCCGACATTAGCTCAGACTACCGAATAACTCGTATAATTATCTGTAAAAAGTCATACATTTTATAAAAAATGAATGTTTAAATATTATAAAAAGTTGCGTAATGTACTTATTTCAAGGATTTCAAAAAGTTACAACAAATAAAAAAACAGAAAGATTAATAAAAATAATAAATAAAAAGAAATATTGAACAAATTGATTGAAAGTCGACAATTAATAATTCGATTAATAAATACGAACGCATAAGAGTAACGATGGCGAGAAGATTGACAGACGATAAATGACGCAATTCGCACATAGTACCATATGAACTGCTGAAGAAGATGGAGAATTCATCTCAAGGATTGTCGAATCACGACAAATTTTTCCATTCGCGTATTATTTTTTCTTAATCCTATCGTTGTTTCTCGTCGGTTCAACAACGACTGCTTAACTAACACCTACGAGTCTCGTGCACTGGAGTCTAAAAGGCCTAACCAATAGAGGACAAATTACGATGTCGAGAAAACTTTTTCATTGAAATTATCTTTACTCTATGCTTAATTTAATTTATGCTTTACTTTATTCTTTATATTTTTCAATACAACTTTTTATATTATCTATTGAATTGATATTTAGTACTATATTTTTCAATTTGATATTTTATGATTAACGGTATTTTTAAAACTTAATTTTTACTTCAAAAATAAAAGTGGTTATCACATATACATACTCTTATACAAGGCTTAATTTTTAATTTTTGATTTAGCAAAATCATTGAAATAAACATTATATCAATAAACATATTACATATACATATTAATTAAGATGATTGCTTTGCCTATATGAACGCTATCAAATATATATGAACATAATTCACAGAATAATAAATAAATAAGTCACTAACCTTCGATCAATAAGAATTTTGTATACAATAGAACGATCGATCGTATTTGTTATGAGAACATTCAAATATTCAAGGAAAAAAATATGTATAATTTTTAAATATATCTAAGTTAAGCATCGGTAGTCAATTTTCACATTCAATTTTATGATTTAAAAAAATAATTAAATGATTTATATTATCATATCCGAAAAGAAAAAATATACCAACGATAAGATCGTTAAAAAAACAAAAACCAATTAAACTCAAAAATTAAAATTAAAGAAAATTAAAAATTAAAATTATAAGTTTACATTCTAAAGGAAAAAATGCTAAATTGTGAACAAAGATATTACAATGATTACCTTAAAAAGCCGATAAATAATTTTGAAAAGACTAGTAATAAGTAATATACCGATCTCACACAAAAAAATTTTTTTCCCTTTTAAGAATTACACATTTAATTTTTCCAATGATAAATAATTTACAGATACAAATGCCCAATGTTTCAAAAATACTTACACATTCTTCGATATAATACAAAATTCCTCGTTTTTTTCATCTGTAATTTAAATATTAACAATAACCAATCAATCAGAGAATATTTTGACAGAATTAGCATTCTGTCATCAACGAGAAAAACCAAATCCAAATTTTCGTCGACATAAAAAATGCAGTGATTTGAAAAAGTACTAGACTTTGCTTCAATTATTACCACTCGAAACTTTAAATGTAACATTCATAAAGAACACACCGCGAAAGCAAAACGCGTCCTTCTAAACCAATCCTCGATGCACGGTATTAGCTATATCCGCTATTCAATGTTTCTCTGTGGTTTATTACAGCAACAGAGCCTACATTCCTGCTCACCGCTATGTCAAAACATCATCATTCCTAATCAGATACTATTAGCGTGTAGTGCTTGGGTTCATTTCCGTCAAGATCACAAATATTGAACGCTCACAAAAATATCGTCCCTTATCGAGAGAATACAATTTTATATTTAACACACTAATGGCAGTATATAGACGATTCGAAAATATAGCTTAATAGTTATACCACTGTTTTAAAAGTAGAGAACACTGATATTTCTTTATTTCATTTTATTATTTTATTTTTTTAATATTTTATCCTAATTATTATTCATTTCATTTCTTAAATTTCACGACAGTTCATAAGAATATCATGAATATACTTTTAAAATTCCAATACACCGAATTCTAATTTTTTGTTAAAGCAACTCATCTTATTATAAAAAAATTTTCACCCGATGAATATAAAAGGGCTATTAAGTTAAATATTAACATTATAAGATTATTAAATCAGAACGATAAATCAATTTTATACGAAATTATACTCTAATTTTTAAAATTAGTTTATGCCGATCTTAAAAATTGAACCAATTGTGAAATTATTTTGGCAGGTTCTTAATTTAATTCATGATTGAGAATAATCTCAATTTCAAAATAATCATTATCAATGAAAAGTATTTAGTTCTGATTGATTATTTTTGCTTATGTAGAAAATTTAATTTCATATTTAGCATCACATTATATAGACGATTCAAAACTAATAATGTATAATCTTTGCTAACTCAATATTTACAGTGGTCTTTATGAAAACAAATAACGCGTTACTTAATACGTTTAACCATTGTTTTATGAAATTTTATTAATTATTTTTTTTGGATGAATATTATTTTTATGCGAGAGTATATTGTTAATTTACTCTTTCAAATTACATTTAGTAATTAGAATAGCTTAGTAAGAAAATTTTTTAGAGTTGAACAATTATGATTATTTTTATTTCGAAAAAGTTTTTCTACAACTATATTTACATTGATTTAAAATCATTGTAATATTTTTTTGGCTTGTTGTATATAATTTTTTAGTATTACTATGAATTATAATTGTACAATTTGAGAAGTTAATCTTTTTAATAGTCTATTTTCGATAATAATGATTTACGTGTATTGCAAATCATTGCATTCAAATTTTAAGGATTGATCTATATATTCTGAAGTTTTTTGAAGATAACTAGGTGGAATGATTTCTACTTACTTATCTTTTTTATTAAAAAGCATTCTTCTCGAATATATGTTTACTTACAGTTACTTTTTTTAACTGCTTTTAGTTTTTAACTTCATCAATAATGAATATTTTGGAACACTGCAATATAATAAATAAATATTGGATAAAATTTCATATTCTTGGTAATTATATTATATTGAAATTTTCAAATTTGAGATATAGATAGCTGTTATATTTTATGGTTAGCATAAGATAGTTTCGGTCAATTCTGGAATAATAGATATTGCTGAATATGATAGTAAATAAATTAATTAGTAGATATTGAAGTTGTCGAAGCTTTATTAATTTTGTATTATCAGTACTTTATTGATTATTACATGGCAATAGTTATTACTAAAAAGAATTCTACTAAAAATGACGTACTAAAATTAGAATTTAAGAGTGACTGGGAGATAGTATAGTTTGAAGAAGAATATTTTATTATTCGATATTCATGTTTAAGAATCTAAGTCATTTTTTCCTACTCAAAAATACATTCATATTATGTATTCATTTTATTGAAACATTTAGTTTTCATTGATGTTTATTTCTGTAACGTATTTTTATTTTAATGTTTTGAACATTATATAATCTAAAAATTTTCTAAAGATGATTTTTAATATCTAGAATACATAATTAATTTAGGTAAAAGTTTTATAATAGAAAAATTTAGATATATGCGTTTTAATTGTATAGATATTATCATTGTGTCAATGTATTATGCTTTCAAATAATATATCATATAATTTCTATGATGTATCCTGTCACAAAATACTCTATTCGTAAATATTGTATAATTATTTTCAAAAAGCTGAATTTTTTAATAATATTTTAATAAAAATAGTACATTGTTGTAATAGTATAGAAATAAAACAATATATAAAAATTGGAGACAATAGTATATAAATGTTTTAAATTTTCATTTATTTATTGTATAACATTAAGGTATTTTATTTTTTATAATTGTAATATATATATATATATATATATATATTAATGTTTATAAAAGACTATAATTTTCTAAATTTATACATTTATATTAAATGTATAAAAAAATATAATTCAATTCCTAATATATATATTAAAATTCTTAATTGCCACGTTTATGAGTAAAATATATATTTTTTACCTTAATAATTAGATTTTAAAAATTATAATACTGACATTGTATACTGCTTTTTGAAATATAGGAAATTTGAAAAAATTTCACTCTAGAATTATGAATGTTTTCTGTGTTTTATATTCTTTGAAAGTTACTAAAATTTGACAAGTTACAAATACATATGCGGCTTATCTTTGAAAGTACATTTAGCTATAGCTGTCTAACACCAACTGTCCACCTATTATCAATTATCGATGTAATTGCTTAGTAATTCAACGGCTGATAAGCCCCATTATTTCTGTTAAATTATATATGAAGGTTTATAATTTAGGTAATTGATTATTAAAACTTACTAAAAAATGTAAAGATTAAAAAAAAATTGTAAATTATATAAAATTATAAATTTAATATTTGTATTAAATTTTTTAATATACAATATTTGTCTAGTCCTAATTTAGAATATTTACTGTACTTTTTGAAATATATTTTCCGTATAAATAACTAAATTATTTAAATTTCTTTCTTATTTACTTTCCGTCAATAATAAATTATGTATCTATTGTATAAACGTTTTTAAGTGAAAATTGAACTACAATATCTTTTGTTTACTTCTACTAATAATGTAGATATTATTTTACGGAAAAATTCAGAAAAAAAGTTCAAAATATTTTATTATTTTACTATATATTGTATCTAGTTTTTATTTACTAATATTTTTAGATCATTAAATATTTCAATTTAATAGAAAAAAAGAATTATTTATATGAGACGTAACTCTAATTTTATGTTTTTGTAAGTATTTTCATATATATTCACTCACTATTTTAAAAATCATTTAGCAAATCCTGACTAAATATTTTTTTTACATATTTCTAATAATTGATTATAAAATCTGTAATTGTTTTGACAATAAAATATTATTTGACCGAATATCAATAGGTATCGATATAAGTTTCTGAATGTCGAATTTACTTTTAAAAACTATCTAACCAATTATTAAAATAGGATACTAATAAAAAAAATACTGTATAAAATAGAAATATATAAAATAAAAGATCTTAATTTAATTTAATTTATTTCAATGTTTATAAATTAATTTAGGTTTTTTTTACGAATAACAGCTATTGTGTAGTTCATACTCACATAGTAATTAAGTTTTTAATCAATCTTTATATATAATTACAAGTTTTACTTATATTTTAATCAACTCTCACAAAGTAATTAATTATAAATAAAAATAGTAACGCGTTTCATCAATATGCAATGGTATTTTTAATTTTATTTTCTGTACAAAATTTGTCGTCGATATGAATATAATAAAAAACAAATATAACACAAAATAATATAAAATAATTTTTATAATAAAATTAACATATTTTTACATATTACTATAACTTAAAATAATTTGTATGACTCGATCTTGTAGCAATGCTTTGAGATTCTTACCCCAAAGGAAATCTAGGTGAGAAAAATTATCGTCAGGCACACTTTCAGCCCAAGAATTTTTAAGGTATTTCAATAAATCCAGCGTATCCTATAAAAAGTAAATTAATTAATGCAATATTTTACAAACAATTTTGAAAAAAGTTCATACTACGTTCATGAATTTAATCATATTATATTTTCTATTACAAAAACATTAGAGTAGATGTAGTAGTACCATTTTTTATTCATAATATATATATGAATGTACAATATTTATAAAGAATAAAACAAATTTGCTTAAATACAAGAAAAAGTTAAAATTTTCAGAGTTTAAATAAATTAAATATAAAATTAAAAGCTTTATAAATTTTTATAAATATAATCATGAATATAAAACAAATAAAAAATAAAAAAGATAGTTCAATATTCACAAAGATTTAAAATAAAACTATGTATAATATAATCTAAAAAATTTAATATAATTTTCCTACCTCTGGATCAGCTATCGTATCTCCTTTTCCATAAATCATAGCGACATCTGTTATAATATTGTTTAAATTATAGGCAGGTGGATATAACGACCCATAATTTGCCATATTTCTAATTAATCCATAATCATACATCTGAAGTTTACCTAAAAATTTGACGTAGTTATTTAATACTATTCATTTTTATGTAATAGTGTTATTTTTTAAACTATTTTAAACTAAACATTTTCATGTACGTAAAATAATTTTACATAAGTTTTTAATTATATTTTTTAGTTTTTTATGTTCATCCTCATGTAAAACAAAATACGTCTGATATTTCATCTCCCATTTTTATTTATGCTTTTGCTAACAATTAAGAATAAAATTAATAAATAATTAATATTAGATTTAATTTAAAGTGAAATTGAATACATCTAGGTATTATTATTTTTTAAATAATAAAATATTGTATATTTTTGGAATTCGTATTACTATTAATCTAAAATAATTTTGATTTATTTATCCAAATAATATATTACTCGATTTCAATTTATATAAAAGATACTTCGAAAAAGTATTAAATATTTTGTAAAAAAATCGTAATTTAATATATTGGTTATTAAAATAAAATCATTTTATTTTACCTGCTACCATATTTTGGTGATAGTGAACAGCAAGTTTTTCTGAAGTTCCAGCAGGTATATGAGGGAATGCATTTATGAGTACATTCTAGAAAAGACCAAATAAATATAATCCAATAAATATCATATATATCTAATAAATATAAAATAATTAATTAAAAATATTCGTAGATAAATATTTATAACATATATACAAAACGGGTAAAATATAAATTTTATTTTGGGTTCATTATTGGAAAGATATAAAAAAAGTAACATGGTCAATGTATATTTTTGTTCACTTACGGTATCCATATCGGAGTTTAAACCATTCAAGAGTTTCATTAGAGTTATGCAAATTGGCTGTAAAAGGGTTTCTTCGCAATAAGTGCCATTCGAAAAAATTCTACGGAATACTCTTTGGGGAAATAATTCTTTAAATCCCAAAGCATTAATAATTGCCTGTAAAAAGGTTATTGAATATTAATAAGCTTCTTTATATTTATCTTTGCTTTTCTACAAATGTAAGAAAAAACAACTAGGTATTATAGTTTGAACAAAAGTTGCGTTTATATACGTATTATTATAAAATATAATTGGAAATTTCTTCAATAAATTATATTAAGTTTTATGTTTTTTATAAATTTAAAAAATTTTAATTATATGATATAAAATATTTAAAACATATTTAATATTTTAATCAATTCTTTTTACAGAAAATCAGAATTAGGTATAAAATTAATAATTTAATGTCTTTGAAGTTACTTATTGTATTTAACCAATAAAAATTTCATTATTTTTGAATAGAAAAGTTTAAGTTATAATTTATATTCATGATTAAATAAATTTATTTAATTATGAAAAACTTACAAATATCAAAATAAAATACTTTATAAGTCTAAGTATATAATTATGAAGTATCAATATATTTAATTCTTATGTTATTAATAATATATTTCAGAGATTTTTTATTTAATTTAAATTTTTTGCTGAACTACATAAAATTTTTATTGTATATTTTATTTATAAAAATTATATATATTGTTCTGTCAAAATCCTTAATGTGACCAATTACAAAATATACACTTAATAACGATAGAGTTTTTGTAACTGTAACGACAATTTTATCTACGTGTAGATTCATGAATAATTATAAAGCTATGCATTATTCTGTTAAATGAATACTTTAGTTTTCGTTTGTTAGAAATTAACGTAGATGTAATTTAATTGCAGTTACAGTCTATCATATTTTCACATAAGTAATTGTACGAATTTAAATAATTTAAAGTAAAACCTAAATAACAAAATTGATTTATAAAAAAATTGCAATATAAAAAAGTACTGAAATTCTATATATCAGTTTTTAGATAACTATTTCTTAATATTATTCAACAAGAAATTTATGCATTGATATTCAAAAGATGTTACATTGATTTTTTTATAAAACAATGTAAATTTTTAAAAAATTACAAACTTTACTGCAAACATGCAAATAATATTTTACTCGTTATTTAATTTATTACGTATCTAATTAAAACATTTGATTTATATTTATATTAAAAATTGTGTTTTGATCGACTACTCAAAATATTTTATATTCTTATAGACGGATACTAGATATATATACATATATCTTTATATTTAAAGAAGCAGTTTATTAATTCCTACAGATAACACTATTTACTACTCTTTATTAATAAATTCTTTTTTAAATGTTCTAATAATTATTTTATTTTTATACATTTAATATTTATAGTATAAATTTATCGTAAATTTTTTTTTGGAAAATAAATATATAATAACAATATTTAATATGAATAAAAACTTTTAAGATTTAATTTTTTTGTAAAATAAAATTATTATATAAAAAATTAATAAAAACTGCTTTTCCCAAACATTAATTAATTTGTAAAATTACTATACTTAAAAAATTTCTTATTGTTATAAACTTTTAATATTATTGTAATATAATTTCTAATTGGAATATACATATTATTATTTGTATTTATAAAAATTATTATACCTACAGTATTATACATAAATTAAGTTATTTAAGAAAGGCTTAAAAATTCTTTTAAAAAATTGTTCAATTATTACTTCACAGTTATTACGCGATAAAATCACATTTATTACTTGGAGATGTTTCATATTTTCGAACGTAAAAGTTAAAATAATGTGATTTAATATTGGATGTTATAACATTTAAAAGAATGTGTATATATTTTATAAAATTACAAATATATATTTTAAACGAATAAAGCAATCAGAATAAGATATTCATAAGTTCATATTCACTAGTCAGATCTTTAATTACAATCTGAAAATTTATAACTAAGATTCTTGCAACTTTTTTTGAAAATATTATAAGTCTCTTTGTATTTTAAAAACAGTTGCTTTTTAATCTTAATTATCCAATATCTTACAAATTTTTTCAATCTCAGTTTCTGTATCACTTAAAGGTAAATAAATATCATATATTGTCTGTTTTATCACATGAGAGCGGAATTAATTATTTTTATGTACTTAGATCCTTAGTTTTAATATATTATTTACAATTATTTCTTAAGTTTTGAATATCAAATACTAAAAAAATGTACTATTAAGATTATTATTTACTCATTATATTTTTATTAAATTAGTTAAAAAAATTTTAAATTTAAATGAATTTAAAAATTATATTTTTTATAGGTTATTTTTTATAATCAATACATTTATATTTATAAATCATATTGGTTTAATTCAACTAAACTTTTTTTGTATCATATAAACATGATTCAATACTTTTGAATTATTTATAAATTAAAGAAATCATAATTTAACATTGACAATCGAAATACTGATAAAAAATTCTAAACTATTTAAAAATTTATATATGTAATTCTATTTTTATTTCGGATTAATAAAAAGAAATATAAAAGGAACTTCAATTATTAATATAAGTCATATGATCTCATAAATGAAAAATAATTTTTTTAAGAATATATTTTCAATGTTTTTGAAGTTAAACAAAACTATATTTATTAATAATAATAGGCAATTAATGTTAAAAGAAAGAAAATGAATCATTATAAAAATTTCATAAAAATAAAAATATAGAGTATTTTAATATTAAAAAAACCTATATAAAAAAATAGTAAACTATATTTTTTTTAAACAGATAAAAGGTGTACATTGAATAGATATAAATAATATTTTGTTTAGTATTAATAATTATAAAAGTAACGTAATGTTGTATTTTCCAACGATTTAATCATACAATGAAGTAACTTAATACCAATAATACTTATAGTAATCGTATATTATTAATATTAAATTAATGATTAATAAATTTTATTGATTTAATCAAAATACGAAGTATGATTTTATCAAATATGATTTTACATTGAAAATAAAAAACTTAAACAGTGTTTACGGAATGTATTTTACTTTACGAAATTTTTAAATACCAAATTAGAAGCCATGCTTTTGTAAATTGAAGCACTTAACCTAAAAATAGTAATAGACAAGAATTGCGTGTAACATATTTATCGCATCTAAATATTATATGCTTTTTGAAAAGAAAATTCGATATTATAATACAAATAAATAAAATTATGTTTATTAATAATTAATATAACTTTGAGAATCTATTGTACGCGTATTATTCGTACTAATTTATTATATCTTGATAAGAATAATTAAAATTATTTCATTAGACGACTGCAATATTGGAAAATCATGACGCAAATATATTGCAGTACCAATAAACTATTTGAGAATAATTAAAATCCGACAATCAAAAGACTTTACTGTATTACTAAATAATAATTTATTAATAGCATGTTTTATTCATTCGTAACATTAATTTTCTGAATCAAATTTCAAGATTCATCCATAAACGTGATCAATTATAATTATTAAACTTCTCCGGTAACAAAGTTGGTTATTCAATCTATTTGATTTTCTTTAAAGCAAATTAATATTGCTACTCGCGTATATACATATTTTACGTCATCATAGTTCGTTTTATTTTCAAATAAAAATACAGCAAATATAAGTAACTGTTGAATATATTAATAAAAAACTTCATATTCAGTTTTGTTACTATATTGCATTTTAATAGATATTATAAAAGAAAATGGAATGTATAAGAATTACGAAATTAATATAAATAAAAAACAGGCTAAAAAACGTATCATAATAATTAATATACGATCGTGAATAAGTAAGTCTGAGAACACAACTCGATTATACTTTTCAAATCATAATAATTGTAATCAAATCTCATAAATTATCACTGCCATTAATTTTACTATAAAACGATTTTCATCACAAAATTAATCTGTAACTAAATTTACACTCATTAGGAAAAGCCATACTATTGCATCCGACCTTAAAGGATCCGTTAAGCGTTCATACTATGTGGTTACACGACGACTTCCTCAGATATACGCCTCAGGCGAAAACACGTAAACACGGTCGAAAGCGGTAGAATGACGTCCTGCATCGCTTCTTGGAATTGATAAATACTGCAACCCCGTACACCACGTAGTTGTCGCTTTCACGGTTATCGCGCACATATTCAACTTCGCGGTCACGCCTTGTGGTTTCTCTCCTCGAACGCTACCGAACAGACTTCAGGAGATTTCCAGGAAATTCAAAGGAAGTCATCTACTCGCTCGTACTTTTTCGTCGTACGAGTGATTCTTCCGTAATTTCGCTTTTTCTCGTTATTTCTTTGCCGTTGAAATTCACGGACATATCGGCGCGTTTAAGAATAAAAGCCGTATCAAGCTGCGAAAAATTTTTGCTGTATGATTTTTCGATTCTTAATACTTCACTCGCTCTCCAATAAAAAATTTCTTTGTAAAATACCATGAAAATTTCTATATATTACACATTTCACGAAATTAAGATTTTTTACTAAAATTTTACTTGAAAATAATAATTTTATAGTCAAGTTAATAATTCAAGTCTAAAAAGATTTATAACATATAATAATAAAAATTAATTTTTTCGAATGATTATTTGGTTATAATGTTTTGATAATTAACAAAAAGTTTTTAATTTTGACTTTATTTTTTAGATAAATAATGGATAAATCCTCGAACCGAAATTTTATTTCATTTCTTCAATGTTTTTTTCTTCAACGAATTTTTTCAATGAAATATTGCAATGATATAATAAATAGCTAAATAATTCTCTATATTATATTATATTATATTATATTATATTATATTATATTATATTATATATTGTAATAAATATTATTAAAAAATGCTTCGTAAAAAAATGATTGTACTTTTAATGATATTGAAATTTATACTGTAATATAATTACTCAATAATATAAATATTCTTTAATTTGTAAAGATTGTTCAAATCTTAAAAATTAGTAATAATGTTATAGAGGTATAATATAATGAATGATTATATTTGATTGTATTTAATTTATTTATTATGAATGTACAATAGAAATATTTTATTTAGACGTACGGCTTAAATCCGCATAACTCGAGATACAAAGTATCTAGTACTAAACAGAGAATTGAAAAAAGCAAATGAACTTACCTCTGTAACTAATGAAATACGTGTATTACTCGATATATATTATTACCTTCCAGTAAGATATTTATTTTATTTATACCGGTTGCATTTTTCATGGATTTATCGATTTCTAATCCTTGATTTAACTTCTTTGACTGATCATTTTATCTTATTTGATCTCTTTTTATTCCTGTTATGATAATTTTTAATCGGGAGTTCAGTCGGATTATCTTGTCATCATTATTTACTGATTTTGATCCAACTAAACTCGTGATTTTGAAATCTACACTTTATCGAATTTTATCGCGGATGTACATTTTATATTTACGCGGTATTTTACATATATCGAACTGAGATTTTGGAGTAAATAACTCTATACATGCAGGTTCATTTTTATCGTCTAGTAACAAATAAGTATTGCAATAAACGAAAAGAAATACGTTTTTATAAAAAATGTTAAAGTATCGTGTAATTTGATTCAATATTTATTAATATTTTTATTATTTTTACATTTGTATTATATTTAATAAATAATTTATTCTTTCAATGGGGGAAAACAAAATCAAAATATTAATTAATATCTTAATAATAATCCTTCTCATGTTTATAAGCATATGTATATATGTATAGTAACGAAATATAAGGAAATTATATTATAACAGTAATTGTTGTAAAATATTGTTTTTAAATTATAACTATATATTAAAATTGTATATTAAAAATTTTCATAATGTAGAAAAATCAGATTTAATTAAACTAAGTAAAGAAAGAATTAAATAAATAATAAGCGAAAAAAATATTTTATATGAATTTATATATTGTATATTATACCTGAATAGTGAAACCGTTATCTCTCAAAAATCTTATAAATCGTGTCGGCTTTTTCCAATTAGCAATACTAGCCATATTAAGGACAAGATGTATTTTTTGATTATACTCTGGTTTCATAGATAAAAGTACAAAAATCATGGTGGTACCCATGGAATGACCCACGTAAATAAGCGATTTTTGATTAGTTGTCTGTAGAATGTAGTCGATACTGGCACTTATATCGTAAATGCCGATTTCATGAAAACTACAAAATAACAAAAAGATACGAAATTTAAATTCAAATTAGATTTTAATAAAGAAATTCTATTTGCATATGATCTGAAAAAATAATATAATAGAATAGTATATATATAAATATAATTATGTACATGTACATATATGCATTAGAAGTCGAAAATCGAGTTATATTGAATGATCGAGTATATTGTCCATGTACGATACTCAATTATAATTATATAAGTTATTTTATTAAACTTAAATACAATATATATAAGGTATTGAGTCAGTATTTTTCCACGATATTAAAATAATTTTATTACAATTGATTTGAAAACTTGTACTTAAAAAAATTGTATTTTACATTTACTATAAAAATAGAATTATTTATTTTTACAAATCTAATATTTAAAAAATTTTTTTTAAACATCGAGTTATTGATCATTAATTTATTCAATAATTTAAGTGAAATATAAAATAATATATCAACATATAAATAAGTTTAAAATAAATATATAAAGCAAATGTATGAGCAAATTGAAATTTACATTAATTCTATTGCCCTTTTGCGTTATTCAATATTGCATATTTTATGATTATTTCTTTCCTTTTTCATTTTATCAACTTACATAAATACATTTATATTATACGTTTAACTTAAAATTATTAAATTTTACAACATACAAAATATTTCATAATTAGTTTTTAACTATTGAGTCTTTAATTTATTATTGTTTTATATAATCCATCAACGAGCTTTTTCTCCATAAATAAATATATCTAATTTATCACTTATTTTTGCTGATATAAATTAGTTTTAGTTATTAAAAATAATGTATGTAAAATTAAACTTTTTCTATATTTTAAATCTAAATAAAAATATTCATAAAATAATAAAAAAGTAATTATAAGTATATAATTCAATAATTTTCTTTAAATTAGATTGCATTGTTTTTACAGATTCTATCATTTAAGTAATTATCTCAAACTTTAATGAATTTCATTATGTGCTAAAATGAATATAATTATCTGTCACAAAATTTATGTAATATTACGTTACTTTCATGCTACAATTTCATTACATTTTTTATGTAAATTAGATGATTTCATTAAAATCTGACAGTAAATATTTTACTCCTTAGAAATATTTGGCCATCAAATCAACAATATTAGATCATGTCAATGATCGTAAGCAATTTTAAGTCATTTAATTCATCTTCATTAATATATGTCACTTTAAGCGAATATTTGTTTATGTTTATCCATCATAAGATGCTCGTTTCCGACAATATATATATATTCATATATTTAAGAATAATATATTAAATAAGAAAATTAAATCTATAACAATATAATTTATAGCAAAGTGCTTTTCTAAATTTCTAAGAATAATTAATTTTTTTCGAAAATATTAAGCATACATTTTTAATTCTTTTAATATGAAATACTAACTATCTGAGGACTAAATTAATAAATACTCTTTTTTATACAGAAAAATTGATAAAAAAAAGTATCATTAGAATGTAACGTTATAAACAACTAATTAATATCACTAAACAGTTTTATTTTTATGCAACGAATACTAGTAATCGAGAAAATTATAGTTTATCAGTGCTTACATTTATATATATAAGACATTCAGATTCTTATTTGAGAAATTTTTAAAATGTTTCAAACTTTATATTACGTTTTGTTTTTATTTTTATTTACTTTTATTTTACTTTTATAATAGTCATTCTTTTCAATATCATATAATATTCTTTTGCTATAATTTTTCTTAGTTGATTCGGCTTTTTAAAACTAATTTTTATAATTATTTTCATTTTATCATATTAGTGAAAATATAAAAAAAAATTTATAATTCTGTATTTGTATTACATTGTATTCGATTATCAAAAAATTGCATGTTATTTCGCAATATATAATTTAAATGTTTTCGACTATAGCTATGCTTCAACAGGTTACCTGCATTTTTCCTCGTTTAAGATAAGATCGAACTCATAGATTATAATTATTGTTATATGGACTGATACCCTGTCATCCATCTTTTTTTAAAACGTGTTTAATCTTTACGTCTATAATTATCTTTAATCTGTTTCAATAAATTATGTTTACTATAAATAAATTATATTTATAACATATATTTAAATTTAACTGTTAAAAATATTGATTTGTATTAATCATATATAATATTATCTATATTTTATATAAATTGATAAAATACGATGTTTTTAATAGATTTGTTTAAAATATCTAGCATTTAACCAATAACTAAAAACTTTTTAAAACATAAATAAGATTTATAATAAAAATAGTAATTAAAATTTTTATATTTTTAATATTGATAACTATCTTATTACATATTGATATGAACCTTTTCAATAATCTATATCATGATAAAAAATATTAAACCAAAAACATACAAATTTTCTTAAATATTATCTAAAAATTTGTCAATTCAATTATTGTAATAGTGCTTTATATTTTTATTATTTCTAAAATATAAAAAATTTTGTAAATTCTTTCAGAAATAATTGACTTATTTATTAAATAATATGTACACTTAAAATTTAATGTAACTACTTTAAAATTCTAGCAATTACTTTTCAAATAAATTGAAAGTTATAACTTATATATATTCAAATAAAAAATATATTAACAAATTTTGTCATAAATATTACAACTAATTCATTATTTAGTAGTAAAAGAATACCTGTAATCCCAAAATTCGTTGTTTTCAGGTGCTAATATTGCATGTGATCTACAATATGTATTTCCTCTTGAATTTCCAAGCCAAACATCAAATCCGGTATTAGCCAACATAAAAGCTAAAATTTTTATTATAATAGCTGTTAAAAATTCAATCAGCATATGTAACAAATAAAAACTACCACTTCCAAGATATATTATTATTCTTTTATGTATTTTTACTTAATATATGGCTGGGTGTTTATGAAATGTACGATAGCGGGAGATGAATTATTATTATGAAATTTCTTTACAAAATTAAGGAATAATTCGAAATGATAAAGACTTTTCTTACCAAGATCTTTATCTGGACCACCTACAACAAACATATCAGACAACCCAAACATTCCATGTTGAATGTAAATCACAGGTTTTCCAGGCCTTTTTGGATGCAATGGACTTCCAGGAATCCGATGAATACGTAATCTATACAAGTCTTCGGTTACTAATTCATATTCCTCAGCTGGATAACCATATTGCTCAACGAGGCCAATCTGTTTTCATTTTTATGAAAAAAACTGTGATTCAAAATTTCAATAAAAAGCATCATGTTTTATTATGCGATAAAAAAAGAAAAATAATTTCCTTGACTCGTGAACTTATGTATGACCACTAACATAATTTCATTCATTTATTACATTGGACTGTTAAGAAAATCACCTAAACAAGTACTTTATATCATTTTTATTATTCATTTTAACGTACACATTTAGCAATATTTTGTATTCCTTTGAATTTTTCTTAATCAGAAATTTGAATTAGATCAAGCAGTACAAAACTACATAATAACTCTACAGTATTTATATACGACTCTTTCTAAATATTATCATATGATTGAACTAGCTAGTATTTTTTCTAATTAGACACCGCTAAGAAAAAATAAAAAAATAGGTTTCTAAATTTATATTAAATATACTATATATATTAATAACATCATATTATAAAACTACTTTTTCATATTCATTCACAATATTTTTTTTAATACTATAATTATAATAGTAGAATATAATCATAATGTTCTAGTTATGACTATAATTTAAGTTGAACGGTGGAATTAATGTACTTTGCTCATGAATTTCTTTATTGAAAAAACTTTTTTCACTTTATTTACATATTATTAGACATTTATTTTTCTAATAACTACATATTTTTAAAGCTTTATAAACAATCCAAATAATATAAATAATCTATGAATAAAAAAGTAAAATCTATTTTCACTTACGATTTTATTTTACCCCGAGTCTGTTATGTTATGTCTATTTATTAGTAGTATTATTAAAATTATAGTTTTGATTTTATTTATTTTTTAAAATATAACCCTTAAATTTGATGTTGGTTGAGTATTTGTACACAAATTCTAACAATTTTTCGAAGACTGATTTTCCTATAAATCTCAAGTTTCGATCTATCGTGTAAAGAATATAAACAATAATAATTTCTTTTCATATTAATTTTGACAAAAATTTATAAATTTATTTAATAAACTATCATGTTTATAAAATGAAAAATGCCGATACCACAATTATATAATAATTATTTATAGAAATTCTTTTAGAATTTCTATAACAACTGTTATAAAAATTGTTATATCAGTATTTTAATGTTTTTATTCAATTTGTGATTGCAAAAAATAAGTACAATTGTATTCATGATATCAAATTAATATAAAACTCTTATGATAAATGAATATTAGTTAAAATTATTTACGACTAAAAACATATTCATTACATTATTTATACTAGGAATTAAATAATTTTCTACACGTAAAATCTTTGTTATAAAATTTTGAAAACTAGATGATATAATTTTAATATTTTATACTTCTTAGAACTAACACTAGAAAAAAGTAACAAAAAGTTGAATACTAAAAGTTAAAAATATTGGACTCACTAAAGCAAGCTCTTAATAAATCTAAAATAGAAATACAATAAAAAATCTGTATCGCAAACTCATAAGCTTGTCCAATTCTAACTCGCAGACATAGTGGCGCCCTTTTACGATATATGTATCGAGAAAATGTTTTTTATCTTACTCGGATAATTTTATATTTTTATGGCGTTTTCGTTTTCGTATGACAATCAAAATTGACACATAAACAGAAAATTCATCTCAGAGCTGATAGAAATATTTCATAACGATGAAATTGATAAAGTAAAGTGAGATATACATGTGTCATATTTTTTTGAATATAGAATTTTAATTAACAAAATTTGTTCAACTTTGATAAAAATTTATCTTTACTTATTTGTACTAATTTTCTTATTTTACGTACTTTTTTAATAATATACATAAAAAATTTATTATTTATATTAATTGAAAAATTATTTTTTTATACTAATTATTTCAAATTACATTTTATAATTACATATTTTTTAATTGATATTACTATTTATAGATATACAGTTGTATGAAAGACGTTTAAAAAAAAGGTAAAAAAAATCTTTATTACATTAAAAAAATAATAACTGGTAATATTTAAATAATCACTTTTTTAATTTTTCAATTTATATTGTAAAAATTCATTTTATTAAGTAAATATATTCAATTAAGTAAATACAGTAAATACAAAATGTAGTAAGTTCACAATTGTAGTTATAAAACAATTAAATTCAAATACTTCAAAAAAAGTAGTTTATCAGTATTTTAAACAAAAATATTCTATAATTTATTTCCATGAATAATTACTACTCTTATTCTATTTTAGAATATTCATAGACACAAATTTAATAAATTATTACTTACAAAACCACCAGGTTCATTTTTTGAATTTATAGCAGTTATTCTATCTTGTGCAATATTTTGTGATAAGGTCCTTTCAACACTTGCAATCATTGTAACTACTAAGACAATGAAGTTCATGTCTTTCATGATTGTTGATTAAATTGATTTGTCTAAATTATTTTTAAAATTTTAAATAATAATTTAATCGTAATATAAAAGATTAAAATGTTATCTTAATATTTCAAAATATTTTCTGACATTTTAATATTTTATATAATTTAAAAATAACTAATAAAAACTAAAAGAAACTTTCAAATTACAAAAAATTATTATTATGATAAATTTTAATAATTTTTTTTAATTTACATTTAATTTAAGAATAATTTTTTTTTAAATCATTAATGCACAAGTAAATACATTTGAATACTAATATTGTATTAACAGTTAATAAAGTATTCAATTAGAAGAAAATCTGACAACTTAATTAAATAAAAAACTAAATGGTATTAAAATTCACAAAATTTTTTTATATTAATTAAAAGAAGATCTTAAACTGTGTGCATTGAATGGCGATTTTAATTCGACTGAACTTATTCAATTATACTAATTCCATCGTTGGATAAATAATCGGTATTCGATTTTTTTAATGACTTTGGCACGTTCATTTTGTAATACAATGATATAAATTTCTTTAATATTTGAATTCATCAAATATAAAAGCGAATGAATGAGAAATAAATGCTCCACATATTAATTATGATTTAAATCACAATACTTGAAATTTATTTCAATTTAAAACTAGTTAAATAAAAAAAAAGTTTCGCATTTGTCTCAAAAAATAAATAATGTAAAAAATTGAAATTTTAACTTTATTTATTGAAAAATAATATACTTTAAATGGATATAAAATTGTTTATATAATAATATTCATTTAAAAATAAATAGGCAGCATCATATATTCAATATTTTCCCAGATTGAAAAATTAAGAAAATTTATTTTGCAACGAATTGGAAATGTTAATAATGTAATAAAAACTTATTTTTAAATTTTTATTTCATTCAATATTAGTAAATTAATGTTTTTCTATGAGCAACAGAACTCTTTTTTATATTATTACAATAATAATGAATGAAATGACATAATTAATGTTTGTATAAAATAGTGTAATGATTATCAAATCCAATGTTTCTATGAATGAGTATTTGTGTGTGTGTGTGTGTATAGTATCTATACATTAGTTTGCATTCCAACATATAGACAAGAATGTAAGGAAACTCAATTTTCGTTGAATTGTGTTTAGATATGTAGTAAAGAGAAGACAAGCCAACTAAACCCAAATACGGTTTCACACAAATAGGGCAGTCCTGAAATTTATAATCTACACTCATGTACGTATAGGCGCATAAGCGTGCACGCACTTGTGCATATACAGATATATACATTTTCACCGACCTGTAACCTCGTTGACTCAAAGCTTTTGCGATCGTGCAAATATGTGATTTTCTTTCATAGAAGGAAGCGAGGAAACTTCTTTCTTATTTGCGGTAGATATAAAAGAAGGTTATAGGTTGACACGATGAAGAAGTTCACGTGTATACCCCACCGAAAATAATGCGAATATACACCTAGTTGTGGTTATGTATTCAGGAAAATGTAGTTGTTGGTAAAACTCATAACCTACGTTTTTTCTTTTTACTAGTTCTAAAGAGCATTTTATAAGTATTAGTATCTAAGATACAAAAAACATATGGATACAAATCTTTACTTAATAATACAAACGCTACAATTATCTACTCATTTAATCTTCTTTCAGTTATTTTAAATATGTAAAAGATAACTATTTAGTAGGAAGAAAATTTTGTCGATGATATTATTTTATTCATTATTTACATCAAATTATTCTTTATTCAAAAATCTCCTTTTTAAATTTATGGATACAACATACGATTGTATTTTAACATATGCTTTCACAATACAATTAATATATTATATATATTTCTAATTTTAACATTTATAGAACAATATATTTATAAGTATATTTTTATTACTTCTAATTGAGCTCTGCTTAATTAAACTCAAAACTTATTCAATATAATCATTTTGTTCAAGCATTATATGTAAATTTATGTGTTTTATATAAAAACATAAATTGATAGTTTTGTATAAAGATTTTTTAAATTTATATTATAGAGATATAGAAACAAGTTTTACAGAAAATAAAATACATTCGTAGAATTGTAGCCTTCATCAAATGCAATATAAAACAGTAATAAAAAAAAACTATTTTATATTGAACTAAAATTTTTCATTTAAAACTTGATTAGTATTCTTAAAACTAACGAATATAGTATATCTTGAATGCTCTATTCTAAAAAATTAAATATTCAATTCCTTTTATATATTAATAGTTTTTTAGTTCTTTATGAAAAGATAGGATATTATAAAAAAATATACAATTATTAATACTTCAATAATTATTCAAATATTTTTAATTCAATTCATAAAAACTGTTTAGTTTTGGCAATGAAACATTCATAAAAGAAATTTATATTAGTCATTACAATTATCGTTTCATTCATTTATATGAATAATAAATAGATTGTTTTAAGATAAGAAAAAATAAAATTTATTTCTTGCAATCATGAAAATAATCAGTTCATTCGAAAATTTATTGAAGACGGAATAAACAAAGATTTTTTCTTGATCAAGTAAAAAACGATAAGGTAGTTCCAGTGTTTTTTATTACAACTTACAGGCAGTGTTGTAGATAAAAGAAAACGAGCGCTGCGACTATCGATTTTAGTTTCTGAACTTGACGAGATTCTTTAACTATGGTAACAAAAATAATTGTATTTGTTTTTTTTATTTTATTTAACGATATTTAAAAAATAAAATTATTTACTATTTTAAATAAACATAAGATAATTCCTTGTAATTTCTATTTTATAAAATGAATAAATGTTAAATAAGTACAAATTTTTATTAAAAATAGAGAAAGTTTTTACATTATTATGTTTTTTCAAATTAAAGAAAAATAAAAAATTATGATTTAACACCAATATTATTTTGTTACTTCGCAATATGTCTAAAAGAATCTTCAAAATAAATAAAAAAATAATAACATAAATCAAATTTCCTTTCATAAATAAAAGTCAAAATATGTATCAATTACTATTGGTTTAAAAATATAATAATTCCTTTTGAGAATTTATAATGATAATTTTTAATACTATAGAATAATTACTAAATAATATTGTAAATCTTAAAAACAAAAGATATGAATAAATATTAATGTACCACTACATTATTAAATGTTGCTATTTTATATAGAGTATGAAGTTTTTGGAGTAATTAGGGTATTTTGACTTTTTTACGATGGTAAATCAATGTAATAAGATTTTTCACAACAATATTTACATTCTTAATTTCTCACATAATAAATTTAATGTCTTTTTTATCTATTTAATATAGATAATAATGTATTAAGAGCTTTAATTCGAGCCCGAATCTCAAGGAGATTATTTTATTACGATGACTCCTGTGACTTGTGCAATTTCGTATAAGAACCAGTTTTTATCGCTAGTTAAAAGTATATTTTTTTAGTAATAAAATATATCGACATAAGGAACCTTTATTATATTTTCGCCAATGTTACTGTAAGAAAATTAAGATAAACCTATCTTAGTTTATTGTTGACTTCTCATTATGTAATTAGGATAAAAAATGGAATTTTTTTAAGTAAGAAGTTTTATCTATAAAAATATAATTACATTAAAATAATATGAACAGCTGCTAAAAATATTAATCAAAGTTATTTATATAAATTAATTCATAATATGCCCTTTATTCAATTACATTTAATAATTATTTATAAATATTTGACATTAATTAATAAATAAGAAAAGTTAAGATGCGAAATGTTGTATAAAACTTAACGGGCATTTATCAAATTGACTGAGAGATTCACCAACAGCTTGCCAGATTTTCGGCATCATTGCAAAAATGTAACATTCCGCCTTCATCAACTGGCTTGGAGCCAGCGGTAAAAGCGTATGGTCTCGATTGCAAAAAATGGAGAGATGAGAAAGGCGCTCGACTGATCAAGGATGAACTTCCATGTCATAGTACAAAAAAGAACCGTCACTTGAAGAATTTCAATTGGACGCATTTGATCCTATCATAAATTTTGACACATTTCGATCAGGTAACATCTTACAAATTTAGTACTTTTTATAATATCTTTGATAATGTATTGATCGTAAATAGAAAAAATTCTTGAAATTTATAAAAATTGAATTTATTTCTAGGTTTATTTATCTTTAAGTCCAGATATTTTCCCTAGAATATATAAAAAATTATTTAGTTATTGATCTAAATTACAACCAAAAAATTTAATTAGAAAAATTAAATTCTAAATAGATTAAAATATGAATATGTTAGAAGTAATATTCAAAAGATAGCTATTATATCTGAAAATAGACATTAAAAATATAAAACATATTTAAATATAAAATAAAAATTATTATTATTATATAATCTATTTATACAAGAAAATTAAAAGTTTTCTGATATTTCAATCGAATAAGTATAAAACAAATTATTTGAAAAATATATAATTATTAAAATTAAAATTTTTACTTATAATATTATAATTATGGACTTTTTAATTGGTTTCCAATTTAAATAAAATTCAAAGAATAAGTCATATATATTATATAAGTTTTGTAGTACAACATCAACTAAGAATTAATAATATATCTTAATAATATTTTTTATTGAAACTTTTTAGATATATTAATAATATGTTATACTTATGGGAAAATATAAATACAACCTTTCATCCTCATAAAATACTAGAAGAATTAACTCAATATTTTGGTAACAATACATTCTTACAGTTTATACTTATAAAAGAATATTTAAGACAAATAAGTGCTTTGAAAAGAAAAAAAAACCTAATACGATGCTATATTTAAAACTGCGAATTAAAAATTCCATGTGTTCATATTGTAAATTATAAAAGAATAATGATCAGATTGGTAGAATTATTTGAAAAATTACATATTGCATTACGTTATAAAATTAATTTTTTTATTTAGAAAATTATCAAAAATGATATAATTATTATAGTTTTAATCAAATTTTTGAAGTTTCAATTTTTATTTTTAAATACAAATAAAATATTCTTGTATCAATATAATGAAGATGAATAGAAAAGATTTTAATGAGAGGAAATTATTTATTTATATTCTATATTACGAGTATAAAACTTTTTGAAATTGTTTTTTAACGTAATTTCAATTTAAAAAATTAAAAGAATTATGATGACGAAAATAAAGAAAACAAACTTTATTGTTGAAAAAAATGAATGTAAAAATTATAAATAAAATCTACTGCTTTTTTCGTTATGAGCTCAATTTCATTTTAATGCTTTACTACTTATCTTTATTTTTTACTAGTTTATTGATTTAACAAAGTAGTAGAATAAAATGCCTCTTCTTTTAAATAATTTATCAAAAAAAAAACATAAAAATACAAAGATCGTAAATAACGCATTAAAATTTAGTATGCATTACTCTTAATATGCATATAGTATGCAACATATTGTATCTATAATGTTACATAATCTATCTTACTATAATTCTTATAAATTTCTATGATATCAAGTCCGATATTATAAAACTGTAATAAATTTAAGAATACTCAATATTCACAGATTAATTCTTTATAAAATAAAATTTTATTCTTTGATCTTGCTACAAATTAATTTATTAATTTGAAAAATCAGCTAATATAAATTTATACATATAAAAATTTAGTAATGTAACTTAATGTAAAATATTATACATTACAATATTTAATAAAAATTATTCTCATTATCAAGACAAAATTTAAATATTAAGTTTAATATAAAAAAAATTAAAATTTTTCTTTATAATTTAATATTTTTATATATTTTTATTGTTTAATTTTATTGATTAATTTTTTTTAGAAAATATTCTGAAAATTAGTACAACAATGTTTACAGTACAGCTATAAAATAACGTTTATCTAACTTCTGGATTATGCAGTATATAATTATATTATTAATTATTTATGAACTATGCTTTTATTGATATTATTTTTAAATCAAGACCTTTAATATTTTTATTTTACATACATATAAGGACTGATATTACTTGTACATTTATTATTATTTTTTGAAAATATTTAAAAAATTTAAAACATCTTCAACATTCTTCTAATTTGTGTTTTTTCGAAACAAATGATTCAAAAATTTCTTATATAAATAAAATTATTAACGAAGTGGAAATACGAACAAAATAAAGAATAAAAAGCATTCCAAGAACTGATAATAATGATATACTGATGAAAGGAAAGTTAGGAAATGAAACAAATCAGTTATCAGAATAAATATGTGATAGCATTCTTCTTTCAATTATGTTATCAAACCATATATAGACATACATATATATACATATAGTGTTTTACATACTACATACCGTAAAAGCATATAATAATGGAAGAAATTCATGATCGACTCTACTAAGAAAGTAATGTTGAATCTTTCAACGACGTAGCATAAGATTGATGTTATAAATATATTGTAAACTCTAAGGTATTTATTTAAAATATCAATTTAGTACATTTATAAAAATTTGGAAATATTTTAGATTCAAAACATACTTGTAACGGATATTCTACGAATAAGAAATCCCAATATACCTAAAATATATTTCAGTACAAGCATTTTTATATAAAAATTGGTTTTAAAAAAAATCAATCTTTCATTTTATAAAAATTGAATACAGATTATGCTAAAATAGTAAAATACATTTTGCAGCATTATTTTTTTATTTGATCTATTATAAAAAATAATTTTTTAAAATTAAGTTTACTTTATATTAGTCTAAAATGAAATTGTAAAAACGAATCAATTTTCATTTTTACTTGAAATAATTATTAATTTGAGAAGTATTTGAACAGAAGTATCTTTAAATAGATACAGATTTACCTTATATTTAATTTATATATATAATATTTAGATTATTTTCATTACTTTTATCAAAATTCGTCATACATAAAAGTGTATCAATGTATCTATTTTAAATTTATATTAAAATGTAAATATTGATTAAATATAAAAATATTTTTATCTATTACTTATCATATATAATTTAAAAAATAAAAATATCATATTTAATTAAAAGTAAAAAAACAAAGATTTTGAATTATTGACGCGTTAATAATGCAAAGATTTATAAATCTTTTTAGATTTCATTTTGGTCTCGACTAAGTGTACAGAAAGATGTTTCCTTTCCTACTTTCTTTTGCACAAATTGAACACGAACCATCAAAAGCTTCAATAGAGAGGCGGAAGAAAATTCTTGGTATTCCACACCCTCTTCCCCATTCACATGCAATTGTGAATTCAACCCCGCTATGAGAGAGCGACCAGTGCTCGCGAAGTCCATTTACGCGAGTTTTTGTCTGCTCGAGAAAACTGCAAGATAAGATTGACACACCAGACTTTCTAAAAAGAAATTTAGTCCCTCTCGCTGTTTTCCCAGATTTCTCGTTTATTCACAGTTTTTCCCATTGCTACTACATATCCTGATCTTACATCATTTCTCCATCTAGAGTATTGCGCAAACTTCATAGTGAATATTTCTTAAGGATATATTCTATCTGGTATAGATTAAATCATAAATCACAATTTGGAAACAAAAAATTGTGGTTAGATTTACTAATTTATTTAATTGATTATCAACATCAAAAAAATTCAATACTCTGAAATAATATGCTGAATGGGGATAAAAATTAAATTTTTATTTTAATTAAAATAATGAGAAAGGTTAAAAGATAGTAAAATAAAATTTTTAAGACATAGATAAAAAAAATTAAGATAAATTTAAATTTAGAATATTGAAAAGTTTTGATGAAAATTCTTTAAATTATTTTAAAAAGATTTAGCAAACCTATATTTTTCTTTTTCTTAGAACTTAAATTTTCATTCATAATAGTTTTTTATATATTAAAATCCTTAGATTATATATACTACAATATTCTTTGAAACTAATTTATTGCATTACTAAATGATATATTTTTGGATCAATAAATTCAAGAAAAACACATTTACCGATGCGTTATTAAATAAATTTTGTCTATACTATCATTAAAAATTGATATTATCAATGTTACAAATGTAAATAAATAAGCTTAAAATTTTCTTACGTATCATCTTTATAGAAAATAATTAAATTAATAAATAAAGTATAACAAATTAATCACGAAAACAATAATAAAGAAAATCAATAAATAAATTATAGACTGTTATTAAAGTAATATAATTATAAAGTAAAATAAAAAAGAAATTCTTACGAAATGGACACATTTATACCTCTAGACTGTTCAAATTTTTAAATTTTAAGAAAACTCTCTTATTATAAGACTTTATTAAAATTGAAAATCAAGCTTATCTTTTTGTGAAAATATACGTTTATTCAAAGAACATTTGTTTACTGAGACAAGCACGTGAGATTCGATATTTAAGAATATACGACGTACTGGGATCGTACAACAACAGAAAATTAAAACCAAAGTAAGAAAGAGTGGGGTCATAACTCACCCTATAAAGGGAAAGAAAATATCACCTTTGTACCTGATCTACAAAAAGAGGAATAAAGTTTTATAAGTTCGAGACGATACGAAAATATTATTCCGTTCTTTGCTGCTCTTAAAAGATATTTATATTTTTACTTATTATTAATTAAAAAATGTAAACAATTTATTTTATAAATTAATTATAACTTTTAATTGTATTTATGATTATTTTTTGTATTTTTAAATCCAAATACAATTTAGAATAACTAATTGACTGTATTTCTTAGTCAAACTCAAATAAATCATATATAAGTATGTATTTCTCTACAGATATTACTATAATATATATTTATCTTATTTTAATATTATTTTATTAAATTTATTTATTTCAAATTAAAATCTTATATATTAAATTTTTTTAACTACTTTTTAAAAGAATTTTATTTCGAAATAACATATAAAAACCTGTATTTCATAATGCATATAAAACTTATATACTTATATAAAAATATGAGATAAATAAATAAAAAACCAATAGCATTACATATTTTTATTTTAATATTATATTTTTTACTTCTGAATTTTCCATAAATACTAATCATATATATTTTTTAGCCTCTTCTTATAAATTGTATTTTAATATATTTTATTTATCTATACAATATTATAAATTTCATAGAATAAAATTAGAATAATATATTAGAAAAAACGCGTTCGGTAATACATTTGCAAACAATTATTTACAAAATATGACTATTAATCACTAGCCATAGTAATAAACAATAACAAAAAGTTCAAAAACTATTTTACAGAAATATGAAACTATATATAAAATAATAATATCATTGAATACTGAAATGAAAAGATGTAGTTAGTGCTCGACTAAATTAGTATCGAAAAAATATCTTTTTTAAAAAATAAAAATCGTTTAATTGTTAAAAATAGCAATAAAAATCTATAAATATTTAGTAAAACTATATAAATTTTTATGAGAATAATATAAAAAATTTAATTTGAAAAGCAGAAAGCTAACAAAGTTACGAAAAGCAACAATTTAAACTCAATCATTAGAGTACTATGATCAAAATGTTTTATAACATCGCTCTATTTCATTTGTACTTTTTTCTTAAGATTATCTGCTTAGCAGACTTATATTTCACGTCAAAATTTTAAACTTTTGAATGAGATTCAACTACCGGTTAAGTTAATAGTTGAGTGTTTTACAATGACATCAACTCTACTGCGTAATACACTTCTTCTTAAAGAAGCCTTATACTGTGTTTGTACTAAATAAGTTTAAATAGTTTTAATATACCAATAACGAAGGAATTCTGTTTTCCAATATATGGTAAATTAAGTAAACTTTATATGGCTATACGCATATTTGTGGATCGTTTTTATTGAAAATTTTTAAATTTCAAGGTCCATTGTTACATACGAACAAGACGTGTAACCAAGTTACGGAGGCTTTGTCATAACTAAAAAATAAGAACATACATTTTAATTGCATATATTTAAAATTAAGTGTAACTAAATTTTTATTTCTTTTCTTAAAATTTTTCATTATATGAAATTTAAACTAAATAATAATTTGATTAAGCAATAATTTTGAAAATAAAACACATAGTTAAATATTTATTAGATATTATTTATAATTCTGTACATAGAATAAAACTATTCGTATAATAAAATAAAAATTAAAAGACGATAAAGTTAAATTAATACATATTTAAAATAAAAATGGAAGCGGAAAAATAAAAAAGATATGAAAGTTTTTTAATGGCTTACTTAAAAGTATAGTTTTATATTTAATTTTTTAAAATTCATATTAAAGTACTAAAAATTTATTTAAAAATATGTATCAAAATATAGTTAATGTAGTAAATAATTTTTATATTTAAATTATTTAAATTAATAATTGTTAAACAATATTACATATATGTATGTAATATATAGCTTATACTGTGATAGATAGCTATACCAAATTTAGTACATAAATCGATCCTGAATATTTTCAAAGTAAAATATTAGAAGTTATTATTAAAAACTTTATAAATGTAAGTTTGAAATTAATGTACTTTTAAAACATCTATAGAAAGTTTTTGAATAGGCTTCTAAAACCTGACCTTCGTCAACTAACTTTTTACTGTTACATACTTTGTATATATCTAAAAAAAATGATTGAATCTGATGTAAAAATGATTTTGACTTCTTCAAGTTTTACTTCTTAATATTTTTTTATTTTATACTATATATTGAAAAAAACTTATATTTACTTACTTACAGATAAAATTGATATAATTGACATCATCTTTTATTGTATAAAAATTTAAAAAGTTAATATCTTTAACATTAGTTATTTATAAGTATATATCCATATAATATTTTTAGAGGAATAAACATTTATCATAAACTTTTTACATTAAAAAAAATTTTTTTTGATTAAATAAAAATAATTAATTCCAAAAAATTATTAATATGTCATTTTATTTATGAATAATACATTAGAAATTCATATTTTTTAAATTATTTTATCAGTGCAGGTTCAATTACAATTCTTTCATACGTGTGTACATTGAAAATCCTAGCCTCAGAACTTCTTTGGATTTAAGTGCCATCTGATCAATGGGCGTCTGATGGACTTCTTTATGCAATATTCATATCTTAAATAATTAAGAAGCACTTTACTTGAGAGCATTGAAGAATGTCTTTAAGTTTATATGGATAAAAAAGAATTTCTTATTTTTACTATAAACATTTTATAATTTAAATAGAAAATTATTTGATAATCTGATTTTTACAATAAGATTTCCTATTGTCTAAGTTTAGAAATACAATTTTATTTCATGAATATTTAGTTATTGCATAAATTTTTATATAAAAACTATGCTTCTTTAAAATTAAATATAATATAGTTGATATAAATAAATTTATATTTTTATTTTATACAAATACAATGATTATGGTAATTTTATAAATTTATATGAGTATTATTTTATTATTCCGGTTTTCAAATAAGTATAAATAAATTTATTAATTAAATATTTATTTGTTTTAAGGTACAATAATAATAATTTCAATTTTTTATTTAGAATCTAAATAAAAATGAACATGTTTTTTCTAAATTTAACATTCATACGACAATATTAAAATGATAAATTCTAACTAGCAAAATTAATCAAAGTAATGTATTTTACTATTTTACAATAAACATTAGTAAAATACGAATTAGAAAATATCCTTGATTGGATTAGCTCATGATTCCTGTAAAGAATTATTACCTCCAAAGGATGACAACTTCTAAAAACGTACGGGTTCAATTTCGAGCAAGAAAATGCCAATACATAGGTATACCAGTATATCCATTCAATACTTCAAAAGACAGTCACATCCCATCAAAATCCGATGTAAAACTGCCTCAAAGAGTTCTTTTACTTTTCTTCTGTAGAATTTGAACCCCTTTTACTCTTGTTTCGTTTCAGTTTGAAGAATCATTTTCCCTTCTAGTGTTAAAAGTAGACTGGAGATACAAAAATCGTCCTGTGGAATGAAGATTTTACAGCTGACTTTGACGGTATAATTTGTAGTGGCATTAGAGAAAGCTTTGCATACTCGTTCGGTATTACAAATATAAATGTCTCATCGGAAGGAAATAAATCAAAATAAAATAGATTTACTATTTCTACACTCACACTTTTGCATATCGCAAAAAAGGATCCAAGAGATACTTTAATCCTAAATTGAGTATCCCAAAGCAATGCGAATCCATTCAAGAATGGCCAGACATGTATCATTCTTTTTACCTTTTTCTTATCGCGTACATTTATATATAAGAGCACGAAAAAAAGAAAAGTTAACGTCAATTCTACATTTATCTTTAAAGATTTCTCTTTTTGTGAATAATTTTAAAAGTTATAATTCTGTTTTATTAATATGTAGGTAATAATAAAATAATATAATTAATATTTGAAAAAATTGATTTTTGAAAAAGAACAAAGAAAAGACTGAAAGATATAAAAATAAATTATGAGAAAAGAGTAAATATTTATTCTGACTTACTATAAAATTTTTAATTGTAAAATAAAGAAAATATTATAATATGTTAATTAATATATTATTAAAATTTATCAGTTATACTTATTTGTTTTATATGAAAATATTATTCATGGTCTATTTATTGTTATTTTTTTATATCATTACGGAGATTTTTTATACATATATCATTAACAAACACATTATTTTCAATCAATTGTGTATGTCATTTTACTTATTAGATATAAACTTAAAATTATTTTAAATTAAAAATTTTCGTTTTCTAGCGCACTTGTCTTCTTATTACCACCTCTTCACAATAATCGGTGTGCCATTATTTACATAAAAACTCAAGCAGAAGCGCAACTTCTTATGATGAACGTAACAGTTTGATACAAGATTGCGGAGACGCGGTATCCCTCAAATTCGCGATATATAAAAGAAATTTAGAAGAAAAGAAGAATTACATAAGATCGTATGACTTTAGTGACAAAAATAGGTTTAATTCAATGAATAAGTCATCGTTTAATATTTATGATTAAGAAAATAAAAAATAAAACTAGATGCCCGCCTCACTCGCAATTGCTACGTAAAATTATTAAAATTTACTTTACAATTATTCATGTCACTCCAACAGCTCAGTGCACTCGATCTTTCTTTCTTCATCATCGTTCGCTAACCTGGCTTTATTCTACTATCCGTCTTTAGCCTTTTCTTCTTATTTTTTCTCGAGATATTTCTGTTAACAAGAATCTATCCAGTTAACTGTCCTCTTTTCTCTTATCAGTCGATCAAAATTTCCCTATCTGCCATTATCGTTTACCTCTTAGCAATGATAAACGGACAACGAGCTTCTCTTTCGTTATTCAACCTAAATTTTTTTACGTTTGTAAATTACTTGGTATTCCAAAAATTGATAAAAAAAAATACAAAGAATAATAAATATTTATTGCACCTGTATTAAATTAAATAATAAAAGTGTATGCAAATTGTAAAATTTTATTATCGTATAATGGAATTTCAAAAATGTATTTAATACAACGCATTAATTACAAAATAATGATATACTTACGCTAATTTTTGGTTTACCTTGAGTACCAAATTTATTAACAGTAATAAATATTAATAAAATAATAAATGAATTAATTGAAATTAACTTAAAAATTTCAAAAAATTTTTTTTTTAAACTATCCAATATTGCACTAAAAAGAATTTTATTTAAAAATAAAAAATAAATAATTATATCTATTGTGAATATATATTATATATTTTAACATAAATTTTATTATATGAAATTCTATAAATCATGTTAAAAATAATAATATTTGAATTGTTAAATACAAGGAAACAAGTTTATTTATGTAAAAATATTTTTATAAACCTCTTTTTTTTAATGTCATTTCATTAATAACTAAAATTTTGTCTTCATTAAAAAACCAAAACAGCTAATTAAATATGCTTCAAATAATAGAGATAAATAATGAGATTAATAAAAAGTGTAAACAAAAAAATTATACTATTAAAAATTATTAAGCTAAACTATTAATATTAATGTAAATAGTTTATTATCACATACAAAATGAAAATATAACACGAATTTTTTCAAAATTACAGAACACTGATTTTAATACTCAAAATAATATCTTCATTTTTAAATTATCATTTAAATGCTAATTAAAGAAGAGTAATATTGCGTCACTTGTTTAATTAAATCAAGTTAAAAAAATGATGAATTTGACTTCAAAGAGCTCAACTAATATCGTAAAAAATCTTAAAAATACTATTAGGAATGGTTATAATAAAATATACAATTCGTACTTCTTATAATCTGAAACTTAAAGGAAAACACATATTGAATTAATCTATATAGAATATATGTACACATTTTATAATAAAGCTACCAATAAGAGAAAAATGTTTTAAAAAATGTATGTAATATACATAAAAACCATAAAAACATACGTTTAAATTGAATTATCCTTATAAAAATTATATTATAAATTAAAATATTTATATCTATTATTTATCAATTTTTTTCATTATAATTAATTTAAAAAAATATATATTTATATTATATCTTTAATGTAATTAAAAGTTAATCCTAGAAGATAAAATAAAAATATATATAAGTAACTGATTTTCATAATATTTGTATTCATTAACAATCTTAAATTTACATTAAAATAGTCATTTGAGATAATAAATTTATTATTTAGTATCAATATTAATGAATATGAACTTGTATAAGCTTATGTAATAATTATATTTAAAGATCAGTATTTTGGAAAACACATATATATATCAAATAGAAATTTATAATTCAGTATTTCATCATGTTAATAACTAATGATAATCGTTCTGTTTATTCTATTTATATGCGGGTTAAAATATATGTTAATATGCATATGTAAATCTAAATAACAAGGTTAGAATATTGAGCTACGTACAATATGTCAAGCTACTATTACACTATTTAATTTACCAAAAGATACATTTGTCTAAGAGATCGCGATCTGTATCAAACAATTTAATTCACCACACTACATTTCTATATAATAATTTGAAGTAATACTTGAAATTTTCATTATTTCTATTATAATACTATGTTTTTTTAATTAAATTTTATGGTGTAATTGAAATTAATGATATTCAATTAATAATAATAATTTCAAATTTGTATCTTATAATAGATATCATTTATAAAAACAATAACTATTTTAATTTTATACACAGCATTAAATATTATTATTCATTATACTTAAAATATTTTTGCATTCTTCAATAAAAATTAATGTAAAGTTGTTTGAAACATTTATATCAAAAAAGATTTACTTTGAAATGTTATACATATATTAATTTTATAAATAAATATGTAGAATAGAAAATAAGATAAATCATACTAACTATTCAAAGAAAAATTTGTTTTCTCAGGTAAAAGATTTAATTTTATTACTATTTTAATCAATAATAACACGAAATAAATTATTGAAATTCATTCAACCAGAATATATAAAAAAAAATTGTGAAAGTTTATAATAAAATTTTAAATTATCTTATAGAATTTAAAAAATTGATAAAAAAATAAATACTATGAAATTTATATAAAATAATAAAAATTATTCTTCTATACATTATAATGAACAAAACTTCAAAATTAGTGAATTTTATTAAAACATTAAATTTTTTATATCTTTAATAAATTAATTAAATACATTTTACAAATTCAGAATAATCTTTTAGAAAATTAAAAATCACTAACAAATTAAACATCATGATAATTCTTTTAAAATCCTTTGTAAAACTTATTTATAATTTTTCTGTTTTTTATAATTTTATTTACAAATTCATAAGTTAAAATATAAATTTTACAGTTTCTTTAAATATTTCTTTTATATCAAAATAACAGTAAAAAATACAGCATCTATTTTAAGTTGTTTATTTGAGTCTCAAAATACGATTAAAGTTTAATTTCCAATATGATAAAATATACCTTAATTAAAAATATATATTCTACAAATTTTTACTGTAATAAGTAGGTAATTCTCGTCAATAATTACCAGAAAATCAGTTGTACTAAAACAATCTAGTTTCTTTATATTATACGTTTTATATCGTTTTAAAAATAATAGAATAGATATTGGTCATACATAATCAAGATTCGTAATAAATAAACATACTGATAAATAATTAATAAATATAATATTCTATTTAAAATCTTTTATATCGAGTTTACATTATATTATGTATTTGCACAAATTCTTAATTACGTATAAATTATGTACATAATTAGATGAGCTATGAAATATTCTAAAAATCGATTATATTTTTTTATTTTATTGTCTTAATAAAATATTTATAGATTTTTTAGTTTAATTTGTACATTATTATAAAGAAATAAAATGCAATTTTTTTAAAAAAAATTAAAATAATTATATTTTAATATAATAAAAAATTTAAGAAGTTAAAAAATTTTTTAAATTCTAAAAATTTTTAAGCTACTCATTTAGTATTAAAATATTTATTCATTTACATATAGTAAGTTTTTAAAATTAAGAATATATCTATTTTTATGAATACTTTAATTTATATTTGATATATTTTATAATATTAAACTTAAAATACAAGTATTGTTACATTTATTTTTATGTGAAATAAAATACTATTTACTGCAATATGTATACAAAATTATTGAATAGAACATTTCCATTATATTAATAAAAAATATAGAAATTTTATATTTTTCTCAGGATTATACAATATACACTTTAAAATATTAGATTTTAAGTCAATAAAGTAGCAAAATAAATTTCTACTTTTTACGTTAATTGATGATAAGGTTTAAGAGTTTATATAATCGTAAAAGTATAATCAATATAATGTTTGTTAAATAGAAAATCTTTAAAAACATTTTTATAAAATTTGATATAATTTAATATTAAAAGCTTTACTCATTAGTGATATTTATGATTCAATTAGTAGTATGTCAATTCTTAGTTACATAAAATAAACTTACAATAAATTAAACTTACCAAAGTAACACAGTTATTTTTTTTAAAAACTTCTTAATCCAAATGGGTACAATAATGAAGTAACTACATAGTCCCAAAAGCGTAAAGTGTGATACTTCGTTCTTCGTACATAACTAAAGGTCGAAATAAAATAATACAATAAAATAACTAAATTAGCCTGCATCTTTGCTCTTTATTTAGGGAGAATTGATCGATGCTCTTAGTTAATTGAAAAGTATCTAACAAAAAAGATATATCAGAAGCGTTCAAAATTGCGTATTTTTTAATTCGATAATAATATTCGTTTTATTATAATACATATTTTATTTTATGTACACTATATATTTTTTGTAATTAATACAACATAAAAATTATCGTGCTACATAAATTTAAAGTACCAACTCTCCAAATAATGTGATTAATAATAACAATAATACTTTAAGCTTCTATTCATTTTATGAAATACGAATAATGATTAAAAAATTTAATTTTAAAAATAATAGTTAAATTAAAGAAAAAAAAATTAAACTATTGTTGAACTAATTGCAAGAATAAATGCGAGGAACAAATTCTTGAGATAAGAAAAAATTAAAACTTACCTTATAAAAAAAATTCAAACAAAATCATATTAATAGTTTTATAATTAAGAAAATTATGTTAAAACTAATTTACAAATATTGTATCCAATATAATTTATAGATAAAGAGAATATATGAAAAGTATTTATAAAATTTCTCGTGACCCTTAAATATACGTTATATATTATACTGAGTTATGTATAATATATACTTATGTCAGCTATACACTTGACCTCTTCAGAGATCATTATTTATTTGAAATTTCATTAGAATAGGATATACTCATGATAATATATATTCATCCACCATTCAAAAGAAACGATAATCTTAAAAGAAATTCGAATTTATTTTGAATTCTAATAAAAATAATTCTGTAAAAAAAAGTTGTGAGTGATTACTGCAAAGTAATCTAATGTGTTAAACTATGTAATTATATCTTTAACAGAATTACGAGTAATTAAAAATAATAAAAAAGAATATAATGAAAATATATAAAAAGAATACACTTTTTAAAAATAAATATTATTTTTAATGAAGCAATATTTTATTTTTCAGTAAATTATAAAATGCGTTTCGATAAAGAAAATCTTCTTTTAAGAGAAATAGTTTTTATTTATTTTTAAATTAATAAATTATCTAAATAAATAAGTTTTGTCAACTATTTTTATGTGAATGAATCAACTCAAGGATTTTAAGAAAATTTAAATTATCATCTTTACATATATAAAAAGTGTAAGAGTAATGAAAAGAAATTTTATATTAGATTAAAGAATAAATAAATAAATAAGGATAATAAAAACGTATAACAAATAAAAAAGACGAATATTGAAAAAGAAATTGACGTCAATTCTAGAAAACATAAATCAGATGTCAAGAAAAAACTTCGTCATAATATTTTTTTATACTCTAGAGTTAAATATATATATTCAATATAGATAAAATGATTTAATAAAATTCATGTGGTAAAAAATATATAATTTTACTAAATTTATTAAGAGAAAGTAACAGCAGTATTAAAATTATTTATTATTTATTCGATTTTAGTTAATTCTATGAGTTTATATTACTTTTAGAAAAATAATATTGTTTTCGTGAAAAAAAAGAGATAGCATTTTTAGGAAATAGAGAATAACAGACAATTTTATTATGGCTATTTAATTTTTCCGATAATAAAATAAAATATAAACATTTTTTTTTATAAAAAATCTTATATAACGAATAATATATTATTTTATATTTATTACATTGCATATTATAAAATATTACTAAAATTTTGAAAGAATCAGTAAAGTTTACAAAATTTCTTGTAAAACAAATTGTACTTGAGTGAAAGTATCACATGTCAAAAAACATTGTAATGAATACATCAACTGCTAATCATTCTCAACTTAATTCACAATCTTTTATACTCAACACGAATTTTACTACACATTTAGTATATATAAAACTTAAAGACATTTTTATAAATTATAAAACAACTGAATATATAAAATACTGTTTAAAATTATATTACTCTGGCCTCATAAAGGTTTTCTACAAAGTCCAATTTTATTAATCATGAATGTAGTTCTACGTTGCCTATTAATACACATGACAATGATAAAAATTGAATTAAATTTGTTAATATTTTCAATTACATTTACGCATACGTATTTGCTTTGGAAAACTTTTATTGATCTATGGATACATGTTGTTGAAGTTTACTTATTTTCAGCGAGTTCACTTATTTTTTTAAATGATTTTGAATTAATTTTAACTTTTTTAATTTGATAAAATAGTTCAGATTGCGTCAATCAACGTTATTTAATTAATATCAAGTAATCCTTTCAATAAAAATCTTGTAAAAAATATTTTGATTAGAAGCTAAATTACAAAAACAGTTACATATATTTTATATGTTTAATAACACGTTCACGATATTTGATAATTAACATGAAGTCATAAAATAAATCGATGTTTATTTTCTAAAAAATATCTTTTTTCTTTTGTACATTAGAAAAATTTAAAATAAAATTAACATGTTCATAAATTCATTCGATCGAGAACAATTATATACCTATACTATTATTCTAAAAATGCATCAAAAGGTTTTTTTTTTTTTAATTTATTTTGCAATACTTTGTAAGTAACAATAATTTTTTCAATATTGTTTCATTTTTTCTCTTTCAACTATTTCTATAAATATATGAACATAGCAATAATAATGCTTCTATATTGTGATCATTAAAGTAAAATTTTATCTACTAGATAATCAACTTATAAATGCTAAAACACTAGTTGGTCCAAATGTTAGACGAATAGAGCCAAATGAATTTCCCAGTGTCGTATGTATTATAAAAAATGGTCCTGAACAAGATTTAAATGACATTGTGTTTTGCACTGGAGTACTGATTTCAAACAGCCACATTTTAACAGCTGCTCATTGTATAGATTATATAAGAGGCATTGGATTTAAATTACTCATCGGATCCCATGATTTAACAAATAGCCTAACGCATCACCCGTTCTGGTGGATTGCTTATAATAATTGGATCGTAGCACAGAATAGAGAGTTAACTCCAGAAAATGATATAGCTATAATAAAAGTAAATTATACTTTAATTTAAAAAATATAATACAATTGTATAAAACTAAATTAATTAATTCATTATACAGACAATACAGATTTATAGCTGTATAAATATTATATAAGTATGTGAAAAATAAAATCTTTACAGATATATTTCACAATTTTTTAAAAATAATTTAATTAATAATTTACGGAAAAACTTTTCTTTAGTTACAAGTCTTTGCTATGAATGTTGTAATAAATCAAATATCTACAATAATGCCACATAGTTTATTATACGGACATGAAGCTGATATGGTAGGATGTGGAAAGGGAAATAATGGTCGAGTGTCAAGGATCATGAAAACAGTAAAAGTAAGGATTTTACCACATTCGCAATGTGATTACATAATTTCACATCTTGAAGGAAAAGAAATACATCTTCCAGAAAAATATTTCTGTAGTGTTGGTAATCCATATGCATTCCCTGGTCCCGTAAGTAATAATACGATTAATATAAATGTTGAGTTTCTCGATATATAATTAAAAATTAGACATTTTTCTAAACTAAATAAATATTTCAAACTAAAAACATTTGATTTTTATTGTTATTATAACTAAATATTATATACTACTTTTATTTTAAAAGTTCAAAAATATATATATTTAAAAAAAATTTAGATTAATTTTTATATAATATTTTAATAAAATTTGTAATAGAAAATATTTATTTCAAATTTAAAAAAAATTAATTTTATATCCATTTAAATTAGTATTTACTAAAAATTAATATATGTACATGTATAATTAATAATTTGAATTCTTACTTTTTATTATTTATACATTTTTTATACAATTATATCATATGATAGCATTTTTTTTAAATTTAACATTCACTTAAAATTTTTATAATAATACAAGTATCATTTTTAATATATAATAAATATTAAACTCCTGCATCAAATTTAAGGCGTGTTTTGTAATATTTAAAATAATACAAAAATAAGAACTTAAAGATTCGTTAATGTAAATTTGTAGTGGGTGTGTAAGTGTGCGTACACGCATACACGTGTAAGTATAAAAATTTATATTCTTATTATTAAAATATTGATTACATTTCAGGCTGATAGTGGCGGTCCTCTTTTTTTATATGGAGTTACAACAGCCATCAACGTAGGCGATTGTCCAGATCTGCAAGGTGAATTTCACCCTGAAAAAGTAAACCTTCACGTTGGTGTTGCCTATTATAAAGAGTTTACTGATAGCGTATTAGCTTACTAGTGTTTATCATTTAGAATGCTTTTATAAAGCGTACAGATATACTTATAATATATGTATATAGAAAAAAATACCAATATTAAGAATTACAATTCTTAACATCAAAGATTTTGTATTAAGAATTTACGAAATTATATATACATATATTATGTACTTGAAAAAGATTACATTTTTACCTTATATTTAATAATAGACTAGAAATTATATAGTAGAGATGTTTTTAAAATTTATAATATTCAATACAATTCACACCTGTGTAAAACTGAATTGACTATACATTCAATAAATTTAAAAATAGCTATTAATACTTGGAGACTTATATTTTTAAAATTCGAGAAATCATTCTGATATACTTTACGAAATAGGCTTTTGAAAATAAACAAAAAATAGAATAAATTAGAATTTATTCTATTATTTAAAATAATTATTTTAAATAAAGCAACTACCAGTATATAAACAAACAAAGAACATAAAAAAAAGAAATAAATATATAGTATTTAGCTTTTATTTTGCGGAATTTTGCCGAATTTTTTATAAAAGTGGAAATAAAATTGAGGCTTAGGTCGATGAGTATAAATTTTAGGTAATGTACAGTTAAGATACTTTATGAGTTAATTTTTATTGGTGAATTATATTTCTAAATATTCAAATGCCGCTTATTGCATTGCTTTCTGCAAACTCCTTAAAAGAAGTATTTTTTTTTAATAATAATAATAATCAGTTACTTCGACCTTTTTATGAAACCTGTATAAATTCTCTGTGATCTTTATAATCTAAATATACACTAATTAAAATATTTAAATTTAATATCTCGTTAGTTTCAAAAGTAAATTAATATTTTTTATTTTCTTTGTAGTCGAAGAATTTTTTACAATTAATATTTATTTATTATCCCGTTTTTATGCCACAATTAGTACTTTTCAGGTCATAGTTGCATGTTTGTTTCGTGCAATCGTATCTATGACTGATGCGAAATATTTATCATGTTATTGTAGAGTATATAAAAAAAATGATATAGTCGTCAATGAAAATAATCTCGTGTCCCTGACATTTCCAAACAACGTTATACATTTTTTTTCAAGAGTTACTTTAAGTGATATCTCAGTTTTCGATGATGACGTTGTAAATTTATAAGATGATACTTCGTTGTCATGTTCGTTGAAACATTTTTCTAATTTTGAATTTTGTATCCCTAATTGAATTTCTTACACGGAGAACGTTGCCATCTCTTACTTTTAACTTTTACCATTTATTTTATAAATTTCTAAAATTATAAAATAACTTAATATAACTATTTAAGGCTTTTAACATCTTTCTTATATGTTTATAAATTTTTTTTAAAACTCCTTTCGTTCAAGAAAGGAACAAGATTCTCTTTGTTTTTTTATATACTTTTTATTGTTATTAGGAAGATACTTTTTTTATGTTAATAATTGCTGTCGATACTTTTTTAGCATTCTTATGTGCTGATACTATCTTATGTGCAAGGTCACTAACATTTTATTATAAAAACACTTTATTCGAACTTCTCTCAATGTAATTTAGACTAATAAGAATTTTTACATGCGTTTTAATAATTGTTATTATATATATATGTATATATAAAGTATGTTTCGTCGAAAAATATTGATATTTTTATTAAAAATTAATACAATTAGTTTTCAATTGATTCGAAAAGAAACGATTAAAATAATCTTATTCTTGGCTTAGTAATAAATCGATTTTAATTTAAAAATTTTCATTATTTAAGGTTCAACAAAAGCATTGTTTAAAAATATTTTCCCACAGAATTTTATTTAATTATTCCACCCATGTACCAAATCTTAATATAGTTGCGTCTTAATATATTAACTTTGTTTTTTAAAAAATTATATCACTCGAATTATTTCTAGCTCTTGTAGCCGTCCAATTGCAGTTACATTTTTATTTTATTTTTACTATTTGGAAGTTATAAATTCATTATAAACTATATTGATCAAATATCTCCAAGACTGCACATATATCTATAAATTATATGGCTCATTATTCAATATTTATTATCATCGTTATATTATCTTTTCTTTGAGTATCTTCTGTGCACAATTCTATTTTTTATATCCTAATCATAGTAATATTATAAAAACAATCTCAACTACACATCTTAAATAAATATTTTCTTTTTGAGTTACCATACAACTATTGAATATTTTTATACTATATTTGTTAAGTATAAGATATAATAACCTTAAACAAGTTTTTCATGATTTGTTTTTGAAAAACTAAAAAATTGTCGTATTATATTATTGTACGGTTTATATCGATAGTATAAATTACTAATAAGATAAATATTAACTTACATTTCTTGTAATATAAAATAATAAAATGACAACTAGTAATTCTTTCAATATACAATAGGTTTTATTATAGTTAATTTTATATTTTCTATTTTAATTGAGCTGTACTTTTAATTGTACATAAAAATTAAAAAATTCTAAATTGATATTATTCAAAAAGTTTCTATAGATATAATATCAAATTCTTCGAAAGATTAATTAATTTTTATTAAATTATTTAAAATACCAATCATTAATTCATAAATAGTTTAAATAAGGTTTATCGCGAGGAAAATATTTTGAAAGGAAATAATTTTTTACCTGATTACAAAGTATTCATGGTTTTAATAATAATAAGGAATTTCACTAATAATCGTTGTTACCGTATATCGCACTTTATTAATCTAGCTAGAATTAATACAAACGACTTTAATATTATAATTAAAACCATATATTATGTATATATTAAATTCTAAGATAAATACAAAACTACTATTTCTAATAATTTGGAACAGGAAATTTTCAATTCTTGAAACTTTTATCAGTAAGAGTATGTTTTGTAGTAGATTTCTCTTGCTTAATAAATTTTTGCCGCGATGGAGGTTTAGGCTTGGAAAAATACTTTCGGTAAAAATTCACAGAACTTTCCCTCAATCTATCCCATGGATAACGTATATACTTCCAAATTCGAGTACCAATATTTTGCTGTTCAGACTTTCTTTCAGGTACATCTTTTTTAGTAGTAGATTTTTCGTTATAATATGAGTTCCGGAATATTGCACTTGAACGTTTATAATTTTGTCTAGAAGTTTGGTTGTTTTGCAAACGTCTTGTGGGTACTATATTTGAAAATATACGAGGCTGTTGAATGAACTTCCAAAATCCTCCACTACTAGTTTGATATTTCGGATACAAATATTTATTCATACTACTTCGAATAAAAGGTTGTTTTACTGAAAATTGTCGAGTTTTTTCACTCATTTCCATTGTAGTATCGCGTATTGAAGACATACTTCTGCCATTTTTTAAATTGCGTATACCATTATCCTTATCACCAGGATGTCTTACAATCGTTAATTTTTGCGAATTATCAGATGATTGATAATTTGTAATCAGTCTACCAATTCTGTTATATTCAGATTCTGCTATTATAGGCTTTTGTTTTATCATATAAGATTTTTCAGTTATAAGCATACCGTTAGAATTAGATACATCATCTAAATAAATTTTGGTGCTCTGCACTGTTACAACAGATGGAGTCGAAATTTTCGACGATGCAACATAATCTTTGGTTGAAATATTATTAGAATCATCTATACGGTTTGAAATTGAAAAATTGTCAATCCTTGAGGTTGATTCATTGATATGTGTTGTTTCAGAGTTCGTCAAATTTGTATTTAAACTCTCATCTGTTACAGATTTTCTTCTTCTTACAGGGTAAGGAATATATATCCATTTACCATCAATTTTCGCATTTTTTGGTTTATCCTTTTGCAATTCCTTTGCATAAATTGTCGAATATTGCATTGTTACATCTGATGTTCGTAAAATTTTTTTTCGATTATACAAATTTTGCTTATGTACAGAAATTCTATTGTATTCAGTAGGAACGTACGTTTCATTTTGTACACCGATAATTGAATACAATTTCTTAATCCTTGGTTCTATTATATTTCGACGAATTAACATATAATCCGCATATTTTCGATTTACTATCAAGTACTTATGAATGTTAAATTTTATTCTCGAGGAATCAGTATAATGTTTTACTGCACCTTTATCCATAAAATTAGTATCTACAAAAGAAGAATTATTTTCAGTATTCAATATAGGTTACGGAATATTATATCTTTCAACAAATAATGCATAATTACCCAAATTGTTAAATTCAGCAGACTTCATGCGATCGATAGGGTAAGGAAAATATTCCCACTTTCCAGTAATTTTCTCAGATGTATATCCACCATTTCGTGCACTTTGTGTATAAGCATTGGTCCTGCTTACTTTCTGAGATGACTCGAAGTTAAGGTACGAAAAAGGTGTTGTACCTTCCACAGCAAAATCAGATTCAGGCAAAACCACGTTTCTGGAATTAAAATTTCGCCTAGCGAATGTTACATTATCTAAGCTAAAATATTTATTAGCGCTCCGACTTATTTTAGAATACTGAAACTTCAGATTGCCAATTAAATATCTATGAATATTTTTCGATGAATCACGGAATTCACTTCCTATAATTTTATAAGTATTATTATTCAAAAGCGAAACATTCCCAGGAAAAGATCCATATTGACGAACATCAAATTTTCTATTAAAAGATGAAGAATACTCCAAACCCATAGTTGTCATAGGTATTGCTTCATTTGTATCATATGGTACAAATACCCACTTACCCCCTAATTCCTCATGCCCATCAACAACATTATGGTCAGAACTGTTGACATTACTTGAAGGGTCAACCTGAATATCGGAAAAAGTATATGTTTTGTTCATTACCTTCCGCCCGATACGCTTTCTAATCAGCATATAGTCCATGAACACAAGATTCCCAATCAAATATTTATGAATATTTAATCGAATATTTCTCCCGGCACCATTTTCATTCAGCAAGCCAGTGTGTAGAAAATCCGTATGCATTGTTCTTCTGTCATGTACAGTATTACCTACAGGTTTTCCAACTTTGCCCAAATCACTATTCAAATTGTGGGTAACATGTTTCACTTTATCGATAATTGTTGGATAAACTGGTACTGTTGTATAAACCGTATCTGTACCTATTTCCTTTTGCTTTTCTAATTTTTCAATAACATATTCATGATATGGATGTACTCTAGCCGTTGAATACATAGGAGTTGTAGTCATTATAGTTTCTGAATGAAATTTCGTATCCCGTTGATTAAAATCTGGAAACTTTGTCATTTCTGTTGTTAATTCGGATTTACTTTCATGGTCTGTTATTCTCCGTATCGCTTCAGTGTTATAAAACTCCTCTTGAATACCAGTCACTGTGAATGTTTTGGTGATTAATTTTCTCCCAATTCTCTTCCTTATTATAATATAATCAACATAATTGATTTCCCCTATTAAATAATTGTGTATATTTACTCGAACTTTTCTCAATGCCCGATTTTTTCCATATTCCCGAGCTGTAACATATTCACCACCTTTTGTAGGTTTTTCATTTCTTCCCAATTCTGTGGCCAAATATTCTGAGTCAGATTCATCTTTCTGGACCTTTGCTGGATATCCTGATTCTGGCATTTCTGTCGAATCTGTACCTAATTCTTTATGCTTTGCATATTTTTCAGTTACTCTTTTTTGATCCGGATGTAACGTATCGGTTGAATACATAGGAGATGTAGTCATTATAGTTTCAGAATGAATTTTCGAATCCTGCTGATGAAATTCTGGAGTCTTTCTATATTCTGTTGTTCGCCCTGATTTTATTCCATCGTCCGTTTTTCGATGAATCGCTTCAGTATTATAAGGCTCCTCTTGAATATCGGTTACTGTATATGTTTTGGTGATGAATTTCTTCCCAATTCTCTTCCTTATAATCATATAATCCACGTCATTAATTTCTCCAATCAAATATTTGTGTATATTTATTCGAACTTTTCTAAATGATCCGTATTTTCCTTGTTCCCGAGTAAATGGATATTCCGGTTTCATTGTTGTTGTATCATATTCATCACTTGATGTAGTTCTTTCATGTTTTCCCAATTCTGTGGTCAAATGCACTGAGTCAGATTCTTCTTTCTCGAGATTTGATGGATATCCTGATTCTGTTATTTCTGTCGAATCTGTACCTAATTCTTTATGCTTTGCATATTTTCCATCTTACTCTTTTTTGATCTGGATGTAACGTATCGGTTGAATACATAGGAGATGTAGTCATTATAGTTTCAGAATGAATTTTCGAATCCTGCTGATGAAATTCTGGAGTCTTTCTATATTCTGTTGTTCGCCCTGATTTTATTCCATCGTCCGTTTTTCGATGAATCGCTTCAGTATTATAAGGCTCCTCTTGAATATCGGTTACTGTATATGTTTTGGTGATGAATTTCTTCCCAATTCTCTTCCTTATAATCATATAATCCACGTCATTAATTTCTCCAATCAAATATTTGTGTATATTTATTCGAACTTTTCTAAATGATCCGTATTTTCCTTGTTCCCGAGTAAATGGATATTCCGGTTTCATTGTTGTTGTATCATATTCATCACTTGATGTAGTTCTTTCATGTTTTCCCAATTCTGTGGTCAAATGCACTGAGTCAGATTCTTCTTTCTCGAGATTTGATGGATATCCTGATTCTGTTATTTCTGTCGAATCTGTACCTAATTCTTTATGCTTTGCATATTTTCCACTTACTCTTTTTTGATCCGGATGTAACGTATCGGTTGAATACATAGGAGATGTAGTCATTATAGTTTCAGAATGAATTTTCGAATCCTGCTGATGAAATTCTGGAGTCTTTCTATATTCTGTTGTTCGCCCTGATTTTATTCCATCGTCCGTTTTTCGATGAATCGCTTCAGTATTATAAGGCTCCTCTTGAATATCGGTTACTGTATATGTTTTGGTGATGAATTTCTTCCCAATTCTCTTCCTTATTATCATATAATCCACGTCATTAATTTCTCCAATCAAATATTTGTGTATATTTATTCGAACTTTTCTAAATGATCCGTATTTTCCTGGTTCCCGAGTAAATGGATATTCCGGTTTCATTGTTGTTGTATCATATTCATCACTTGATGTAGTTCTTTCATGTTTTCCCAATTCTGTGGTCGAATGCACTGAGTCAGATTCTTCTTTCTCGAGATTTGATGGATATCCTGATTCTGTTATTTCTGTCGAATCTGTACCTAATTCTTTATGCTTTGCATATTTTCCACTTACTCTTTTTTGATCTGGATGTAACGTATCGGTTGAATACATAGGAGATGTAGTCATTATAGTTTCAGAATGAATTTTCGAATCCTGCTGATGAAATTCTGGAGTCTTTCTATATTCTGTTGTTCGCCCTGATTTTATTCCATCGTCCGTTTTTCGATGAATCGCTTCAGTATTATAAGGCTCCTCTTGAATATCGGTTACTGTATATGTTTTGGTGATGAATTTCTTCCCAATTCTCTTCCTTATAATCATATAATCCACGTCATTAATTTCTCCAATCAAATATTTGTGTATATTTATTCGAACTTTTCTAAATGATCCGTATTTTCCTTGTTCCCGAGTAAATGGATATTCCGGTTTCATTGTTGTTGTATCATATTCATCACTTGATGTAGTTCTATCATGTTTTCCCAATTCTGTGGTCAAATGCACTGAGTCAGATTCTTCTTTCTCGAGATTTGATGGATATCCTGATTCTGTTATTTCTGTCGAATCTGTACCTAATTCTTTATGCTTTGCATATTTTCCACTTACTCTTTTTTGATCTGGATGTAACGTATCGGTTGAATACATAGGAGATGTAGTCATTATAGTTTCAGAATGAATTTTCGAATCCTGCTGATGAAATTCTGGAGTCTTTCTATATTCTGTTGTTCGCCCTGATTTTATTCCATCGTCCGTTTTTCGATGAATCGCTTCAGTATTATAAGGCTCCTCTTGAATATCGGTTACTGTATATGTTTTGGTGATGAATTTCTTCCCAATTCTCTTCCTTATAATCATATAATCCACGTCATTAATTTCTCCAATCAAATATTTGTGTATATTTATTCGAACTTTTCTAAATGATCCGTATTTTCCTTGTTCCCGAGTAAATGGATATTCCGGTTTCATTGTTGTTGTATCATATTCATCACTTGATGTAGTTCTATCATGTTTTCCCAATTCTGTGGTCAAATGCACTGAGTCAGATTCTTCTTTCTCGAGATTTGATGGATATCCTGATTCTGTTATTTCTGTCGAATCTGTACCTAATTCTTTATGCTTTGCATATTTTCCACTTACTCTTTTTTGATCTGGATGTAACGTATCGGTTGAATACATAGGAGATGTAGTCATTATAGTTTCAGAATGAATTTTCGAATCCTGCTGATGAAATTCTGGAGTCTTTCTATATTCTGTTGTTCGCCCTGATTTTATTCCATCGTCCGTTTTTCGATGAATCGCTTCAGTATTATAAGGCTCCTCTTGAATATCGGTTACTGTATATGTTTTGGTGATGAATTTCTTCCCAATTCTCTTCCTTATAATCATATAATCCACGTCATTAATTTCTCCAATCAAATATTTGTGTATATTTATTCGAACTTTTCTAAATGATCCGTATTTTCCTTGTTCCCGAGTAAATGGATATTCCGGTTTCATTGTTGTTGTATCATATTCATCACTTGATGTAGTTCTATCATGTTTTCCCAATTCTGTGGTCAAATGCACTGAGTCAGATTCTTCTTTCTCGAGATTTGATGGATATCCTGATTCTGTTATTTCTGTCGAATCTGTACCTAATTCTTTATGCTTTGCATATTTTCCACTTACTCTTTTTTGATCTGGATGTAACGTATCGGTTGAATACATAGGAGATGTAGTCATTATAGTTTCAGAATGAATTTTCGAATCCTGCTGATGAAATTCTGGAGTCTTTCTATATTCTGTTGTTCGCCCTGATTTTATTCCATCGTCCGTTTTTCGATGAATCGCTTCAGTATTATAAGGCTCCTCTTGAATATCGGTTACTGTATATGTTTTGGTGATGAATTTCTTCCCAATTCTCTTCCTTATTATCATATAATCCACGTCATTAATTTCTCCAATCAAATATTTGTGTATATTTATTCGAACTTTTCTAAATGATCCGTATTTTCCTGGTTCCCGAGTAAATGGATATTCCGGTTTCATTGTTGTTGTATCATATTCATCACTTGATGTAGTTCTTTCATGTTTTCCCAATTCTGTGGTCGAATGCACTGAGTCAGATTCTTCTTTCTCGAGATTTGATGGATATCCTGATTCTGTTATTTCTGTCGAATCTGTACCTAATTCTTTATGCTTTGCATTTTTTCCACTTACTCTTTTCTGATCTGGATGTAACGTATCGGCTGAATACATAGGAGAAGTGGTCATTATAGTTTCAGAATGAATTTTCGAATCCTGCTGATGAAATTCTGGAGTCTTTCTATATTCTGTTGTTCGCCCTGATTTTATTCCATCGTCTGTTTTTCTATGAATCGCTTCAGTATTATAAGGCTCCTCTTGAATATCGGTTACTGTATATGTTTTGGTGATGAATTTCTTCCCAATTCTCTTCCTTATAATCATATAATCCACGTCATTAATTTCTCCAATCAAATATTTGTGTATATTTATTCGAACTTTTCTAAATGATCCGTATTTTCCTTGTTCCCGAGTAAATGGATATTCCGGTTTCATTGTTGTTGTATCATATTCATCACTTGATGTAGTTCTATCATGTTTTCCCAATTCTGTGGTCAAATGCACTGAGTCAGATTCTTCTTTCTCGAGATTTGATGGATATCCTGATTCTGTTATTTCTGTCGAATCTGTACCTAATTCTTTATGCTTTGCATTTTTTCCACTTACTCTTTTCTGATCTGGATGTAACGTATCGGCTGAATACATAGGAGAAGTGGTCATTATAGTTTCAGAATGAATTTTCGAATCCTGCTGATGAAATTCTGGAGTCTTTCTATATTCTGTTGTTCGCCCTGATTTTATTCCATCGTCCGTTTTTCGATGAATCGCTTCAGTATTATAAGGCTCCTCTTGAATATCGGTTACTGTATATGTTTTGGTGATGAATTTCTTCCCAATTCTCTTCCTTATAATCATATAATCCACGTCATTAATTTCTCCAATCAAATATTTGTGTATATTTATTCGAACTTTTCTAAATGATCCGTATTTTCCTAGTTCCCGAGTAAATGGATATTCCGGTTTCATTGTTGTTGTATCATATTCATCACTTGATATAGTTCTATCATGTTTTCCCAATTCTGTGGTCAAATGCACTGAGTCAGATTCTTCTTTCTCGAGATTTGATGGATATCCTGATTCTGTTATTTCTGTCGAATCTGTACCTAATTCTTTATGCTTTGCATTTTTTCCACTTACTCTTTTCTGATCTGGATGTAACGTATCGGCTGAATACATAGGAGAAGTGGTCATTATAGTTTCAGAATGAATTTTCGAATCCTGCTGATGAAATTCTGGAGTCTTTCTATATTCTGTTGTTAGCCCTGATTTTATTCCATCGTCTGTTTTTCTATGAATCGCTTCAGTATTATAAGGCTCCTCTTGAATATCGGTTACTGTATATGTTTTGGTGATGAATTTCTTCCCAATTCTCTTCCTTATAATCATATAATCCACGTCATTAATTTCTCCAATCAAATATTTGTGTATATTTATTCGAACTTTTCTAAATGATCCGTATTTTCCTTGTTCCCGAGTAAATGGATATTCCGGTTTCATTGTTGTTGTATCATATTCATCACTTGATGTAGTTCTATCATGTTTTCCCAATTCTGTGGTCAAATGCACTGAGTCAGATTCTTCTTTCTCGAGATTTGATGGATATCCTGATTCTGTTATTTCTGTCGAATCTGTACCTAATTCTTTATGCTTTGCATTTTTTCCACTTACTCTTTTCTGATCTGGATGTAACGTATCGGTTGAATACATAGGAGATGTAGTCATTATAGTTTCAGAATGAATTTTCGAATCCTGCTGATGAAATTCTGGAGTCTTTCTATATTCTGTTGTTCGCCCTGATTTTATTCCATCGTCTGTTTTTCTATGAATCGCTTCAGTATTATAAGGCTCCTCTTGAATATCGGTTACTGTATATGTTTTGGTGATGAATTTCTTCCCAATTCTCTTCCTTATAATCATATAATCCACGTCATTAATTTCTCCAATCAAATATTTGTGTATATTTATTCGAACTTTTCTAAATGATCCGTATTTTCCTAGTTCCCGAGTAAATGGATATTCCGGTTTCATTGTTGTTGTATCATATTCATCACTTGATATAGTTCTATCATGTTTTCCCAATTCTGTGGTCAAATGCACTGAGTCAGATTCTTCTTTCTCGAGATTTGATGGATATCCTGATTCTGTTATTTCTGTCGAATCTGTACCTAATTCTTTATGCTTTGCATTTTTTCCACTTACTCTTTTCTGATCTGGATGTAACGTATCGGCTGAATACATAGGAGAAGTGGTCATTATAGTTTCAGAATGAATTTTCGAATCCTGCTGATGAAATTCTGGAGTCTTTCTATATTCTGTTGTTCGCCCTGATTTTATTCCATCGTCCTGTTTTTCTATGAATCGCTTCAGTATTATAAGGCTCCTCTTGAATATCGGTTACTGTATATGTTTTGGTGATGAATTTCTTCCCAATTCTCTTCCTTATAATCATATAATCCACGTCATTAATTTCTCCAATCAAATATTTGTGTATATTTATTCGAACTTTTCTAAATGATCCGTATTTTCCTTGTTCCCGAGTAAATGGATATTCCGGTTTCATTGTTGTTGTATCATATTCATCACTTGATGTAGTTCTATCATGTTTTCCCAATTCTGTGGTCAAATGCACTGAGTCAGATTCTTCTTTCTCGAGATTTGATGGATATCCTGATTCTGTTATTTCTGTCGAATCTGTACCTAATTCTTTATGCTTTGCATTTTTTCCACTTACTCTTTTCTGATCTGGATGTAACGTATCGGCTGAATACATAGGAGAAGTGGTCATTATAGTTTCAGAATGAATTTTCGAATCCTGCTGATGAAATTCTGGAGTCTTTCTATATTCTGTTGTTCGCCCTGATTTTATTCCATCGTCCGTTTTTCGATGAATCGCTTCAGTATTATAAGGCTCCTCTTGAATATCGGTTACTGTATATGTTTTGGTGATGAATTTCTTCCCAATTCTCTTCCTTATAATCATATAATCCACGTCATTAATTTCTCCAATCAAATATTTGTGTATATTTATTCGAACTTTTCTAAATGATCCGTATTTTCCTTGTTCTCGAGTAAATGGATATTCCGGTTTCATTGTTGTTGTATCATATTCATCACTTGATGTAGTTCTATCATGTTTTCCCAATTCTGTGGTCAAATGCACTGAGTCAGATTCTTCTTTCTCGAGATTTGATGGATATCCTGATTCTGTTATTTCTGTCGAATCTGTACCTAATTCTTTATGCTCTGCATATTTTCCACTTACTCTTTTCTTATCCGGATGTAACGTATCGGTTGAATACATAGGAGATGTAGTCATTATAGTTTCAGAATGAATTTTCGAATCCTGCTGATGAAATTCTGGAGTCTTTCTATATTCTGTTGTTCGCCCTGATTTTATTCCATCGTCCGTTTTTCGATGAATCGCTTCAGTATTATAAGGCTCCTCTTGAATATCGGTTACTGTATATGTTTTGGTGATGAATTTCTTCCCAATTCTCTTCCTTATAATCATATAATCCACGTCATTAATTTCTCCAATCAAATATTTGTGTATATTTATTCGAACTTTTCTAAATGATCCGTATTTTCCTTGTTCCCGAGTAAATGGATATTCCGGTTTCATTGTTGTTGTATCATATTCATCACTTGATGTAGTTCTATCATGTTTTCCCAATTCTGTGGTCAAATGCACTGAGTCAGATTCTTCTTTCTCGAGATTTGATGGATATCCTGATTCTGTTATTTCTGTCGAATCTGTACCTAATTCTTTATGCTTTGCATATTTTCCACTTACTCTTTTCTGATCCGGATGTAACGTATCGGTTGAATACATAGGAGATGTAGTCATTATAGTTTCAGAATGAATTTTCGAATCCTGCTGATGAAATTCTGGAGTCTTTCTATATTCTGTTGTTCGCCCTGATTTTATTCCATCGTCTGTTTTTCTATGAATCGCTTCAGTATTATAAGGCTCCTCTTGAATATCGGTTACTGTATATGTTTTGGTGATGAATTTCTTCCCAATTCTCTTCCTTATTATCATATAATCCACGTCATTAATTTCTCCAATCAAATATTTGTGTATATTTATTCGAACTTTTCTAAATGATCCGTATTTTCCTTGTTCCCGAGTAAATGGATATTCCGGTTTCATTGTTGTTGTATCATATTCATCACTTGATGTAGTTCTTTCATGTTTTCCCAATTCTGTGGTCGAATGCACTGAGTCAGATTCTTCTTTCTCGAGATTTGATGGATATCCTGATTCTGTTATTTCTGTCGAATCTGTACCTAATTCTTTATGCTTTGCATATTTTCCACTTACTCTTTTCTGATCCGGATGTAACGTATCGGTTGAATACATAGATGTAGTCATTATAGTTTCAGAATGAATTTTCGAATCCTGCTGATGAAATTCTGGAGTCTTTCTATATTCTGTTGTTCGCCCTGATTTTATTCCATCGTCTGTTTTTCTATGAATCGCTTCAGTATTATAAGGCTCCTCTTGAATATCGGTTACTGTATATGTTTTGGTGATGAATTTCTTCCCAATTCTCTTCCTTATTATCATATAATCCACGTCATTAATTTCTCCAATCAAATATTTGTGTATATTTATTCGAACTTTTCTAAATGATCCATATTTTCCTTGTTCCCGAGTAATTGGATATTCTGGTTTCATTGTTTTTGTATCATATTCAGCACTTGATGTAGTTTTTTCATACTTTCCTAATTCTGTGGTTAAAGTTTCTGTGTCATGTTTGTCTTTCTGGAGTTTTGTTGGATAACCTGATTCTGTTGTGTCTGTCGTATCTATACCTCGTTCTTTATTCTTTGGATATTTTCCACTTGTAGTTTCTTGATCTATTGATGACTTATTGGTTGTAATCATAGGAGTTGTGTTCATTGTAGATTCTGAATCAATTTTTGTTTCCTGTCGATTTAACTCAGGTGTGTATCTAAAATCTTTATCTTTTTCCCATATTTTCGGATAATTTGTTTTTTTCTTATCTTTAGCAGTGGTAGGAATGATTGCGTCATGATTTCTGATATCTGTTGTGTATATGTATGCGGGACGAGATTGTTGCCTGGTTGTTCTGATATTTATGTTTTCTTTATTATATGTGGTTTGTTTGTTGTGTACGTGTAGTGGTTTTTTCTGACTTTTTGTTTTACTCTCTCTGATTGTATATTTAGAATGATTTGATTGTTGTTTATCTGTATATCCTTTCTTAGTCGATAGGTTTGTTTTATTGGTAGTTTGTTTTTTTTTATGTTTTTTTTGTGTATGGTATTTTTTATGTTGTGATTTTTGTGTGACGTACTGCTTAGAAAACTCTCGATCGTCTATATTATTTGTTGTATCCTGCAAACTGAATTCTAAATTAGGTGGCATTTTGGTTATATTGCTAAGTAATTTCATACTATCCTGATATATATATCAATCAAAAAGTGTATATGTTTTATGATTTACCTCAGTAACTGTATTAGTTCCCTCCATTATTGGCTCCGTTTGGCCAATTTGCATTGAATCATTATATTTTGAATTTTCTGTTGAGTAACTATCGGGGGTTGTCTCGATATTGTACATATTTGACATTCTATTTTTTTTATGTATCGGATATGTTTTCTTCGTTATAGAATCATAATAATTATTTTTATTTGAATCATTCAAATATGTTGTATGATCGTCTTGTAAATTTTCTGTTATGTAATCGTTTGTTGATGTTTTAACATGTTTTCTAGTGTAAGGAATATATTTCCATACTCCTCGTCTTTTTGGCTTCTTAACCTGTTTTTCTTTTGAGTCGCTTCCATATTGTTTGATGAAATATTTCTTGGTAGATGTAATATCATCGTCTGTATAAATTCTGGTTTTATGATCATTCAAGTCGGATGTATATGGACTTTCTGGTGTCCTGTTGTATTCTATTGTATTTTCTTGGTATACAGGCTTATTAACATACGTGAATATTTTTTGAGTTACCTCTGAAACTTTGTATGGTTTTTTTATAAGCGGTTCTACGATTTTTTTGCGAATTATCATAAAATCTACATATTTTGGAAATACTATTAAATATTTATGGATATTTAACTTCAGTTTAGATATAGCACTGAATCCATTAGCTGTTGTTAAATGATCATAATGCTTTGTTTCAATAGTTGAATCGTAAGGAGTTATAGACTCCGTCTCGTACGTTCTTGGTGTTATCTCAAGGGATTCTGTTGTTTCTGGCTCGATTTCATAATTTTGCTTTTTTTCTGTATTATGCTCTTGTGTATAATTTCTGTTTACCTCCCTATTATCAATGGTCTCTTGATTATCGTATTCTGTACTAGGTATTGTTTCTGTCGTAGTTATTGAATTTATTATATCTTCGGTTGTTGTTTGCTCTTCAATGTCTGTGTAAGGTTCTGTTTGGGTATCGGAATACTGCTTCTTAAAATGTGGGTGTACAATTTTTTCGCGAACGAGTTTATAGTCTGCATATTTTGGATCTCCTATTATATATCTATGTATATTTAATTGAATTTTTGATGTGATTGATTGTTGCGTTAGTGGAATTGTATCATCGGAATCTGTTTGTTGCGATATTGGAAATGTGCTTGAAATTGGTTCATCGGTGTCTGTGTCTGCTATAGAATCTGGCACATATTCGCTTCCATATTTTGTACTATTTGAAGAATATGGTGTGTTTTCCGTTGTTTCACCCATTTCGGAAAATTTTTCTTCTGCCTCGTCATCATATAAATTTGGTTTTTTAGTAATATAGTCCTCAGAATTGGTGGTATCATAAGTTGAATAATTTGGTGTATCTTGCAAAATTTCATCTGTTATAGGTGAAATTTCAGTTGTACTACTGTAATTTATTATCTCCTCCATAGGTGTAGATTCATCAGAAAATGTGTACGTTGCTTCTGTAGAAAATGAATATGGTTTCTTGATAATTGGCTCTATAATTTTTTTACGAATTATCATATAATCTACGTATTTAGGTAATCTTATCAAATATCTATGTATGTTAAGCTTTAATGAAGATATGGCATCTAATCCGTTTGGTGTAGTTGTATCAACATAATCGCTTTTGTTCAACTTTGAGTCGTAGTCAGTATTATACGGATATGTATCGGGTGTTACATCTGTCTGTAAATAGTCAGTAGAACTTTCGTTATCATTATATTCTGTAGTCTTCTCATGGTGTGGAATATATTTTCCTGTTCCATAATTTTTCGAATATTCAGGATACTTTTCTTCTAACTTTTCGTTTTGAATGCAAGGAGTTACTGCATAATTATTTAACTTGTTTATGAATACTTTTATATATTTTATATTATAATTTGATACGTTTTTATTAATTGTATGTTTATTCTTTATTTTAATAGGTGTATTTGGAACTTCTATAGCATTAACTACTTCGTCTTCGTTTATATTATTATTTTCCAAAATAAGGTTATCATATTCCGATGGAAGCTTCAATTCATCTGCTATAGCAGATGTTTTTATATCAGGTCTTATTAATAAATAATCCATATAATGAGGATCGATCCTGTTTCTTCTATAAATATTTTGCTCTTTATTGAAAGAAATCGGAATTTCTGAATTATAGATGTCATTGATAGTTTCGATATTATCTGTTTTGTGTCTATCACAAGGTTCAGTTTCCAACTGCTGGGTAGCTACAAATTTCACATTTATATTTTTATATTTAATTAGTTATTTCTTACATTCTATATTTTTAATAAGATACGTATGCGTCTTTTTTCTGTCTTTATAATTTAAATTCAATCTTTTCTTATTTATATATTTTGTTTTTAAATTTTAAAACGCCTATAATATTTAAAATGTCATTAGTAGATAATTATTTTCTGTTTTTTAAATTACCTATTAAATAGTTTTATCTTAACTCACTTATTTATCTTCTCAGTACGAATAGTACTTAAATTTATATAAATATTATTAAAATTTAACGTTATTTTAGACTTTTCTATAAATTGATACTTTTATAATGTATAAGATAAAATATAATAGTATATTAATTATGAAGAAAATATTTTGTATGGCTTTATTTTAAATAAAATAAAATCTTTGCTCATATTATGTTTAAGATCAATTTTAAAGAAATTTGTTAAAATAACTTGCTTATTCTGTCAAAAAAGAAAAAACTTTTTATTGAAATTTTGGATATGGCTTTAAAATCATATTTTATTAAACTCTAGAAATTTTCATCTCTAAAATATATATTCAAAATGATTGTTTTAACACTTTTTTTAAAGTGTACAATTTGTTTAAAATCTTAAAATTGCATGGATATTAACCTTCCAGTACTATTTTATCTTTTTCGTTAGCTATTAATATAAAAAGTATGTTTGAAACGCTCCATATTTTAAACGAAATATTAAAAAAAAATTCTTCCGTCGTGGCCTGTTTTCAAAACAACTGATCAACAATTTCAATGTTATATAACTAATAAAAATTGTGTAAAAAATGTTTTTAATCTACTTAAAAGTCTATGTAATATATACCGTATTACAGTTTTTTAATAATGATATAAATTTATATATCAAAATATTCTTAAAACATTCTATTTATATTAGGCATGCGAAAATAATATTCTTGTTTAAAGAAATATTTATGATTTTATATTTTACCATCAGGATTAAATATCGTCGATTCAGCAATATTTTTAATACCCTTTATAAAATCCTCTTGAAGTCTCTTTTTAATTCCAAATTTTATCTTCCTAGCACCTTCGTAATTCACATCTGGATTAATTTTCTGAAAATTTTTTTAAGTATCCCTCTTTATGTATTAATTAATTACAAAACTATGTTTTTTATTGCGTTTTTACTTACTACTTTTAGTTGTATTGGAGATATTTCATTCTCTAGACTTTTAACTTAAAATACAAAGAAAATTTTTTTATAATTTCATGCTCGATTATTTAAGTAAAGAATTATATTATTATGTATATATTTTTTAAATTAGAAATATAAATGTTTAAAAAGATAATTTTTTTAACCTATCCATTTATTCATTTGTTTTATCGAACTTTCTAATAGCTTTTGAATATATTAATGTATTCTTTCTTGTCAATTTTTTAGATTAATGTTTCGTACTTTTGAATATATTATAATTAAAATATTTTGCATAATCTATAAAGTAAATACATAAATTACTTTTCTTACCATAAGTATCGTTAATATTACTATTATTTATACTTTTGATATTATCAGGATAATCTATTTTGTGGTCTATTTTTACTTCTGGTTGACGTTTACTATCAGTTTTTACATCAAATTCAATAATATAAGCATTGTTATCTTTCCCTTGTATTGGAATAAATCTGTTTAAGCTGAAATCTTTTGAATTATAAACTGTATAATATAAATTTTTTCATAATTCTAAGATTTTATAATAATATATTTTTTTTAATTAAAATCTTGTTTATCAAAACATATATTTTATGTATTTGTAATTCTAATCTTACAAGAAATGGAAAAGAAAATTGTCCCCATAAGGATTATTTCTATGGACTAACTTTTTATTTAGTGACAAAATTGTTTGTGAATTGTCCCAATTATGAGTATTTTAATGGTTTCATTTTTATTAATTGTATAATTTAAGAAAATGGATCAAGAAATAAATAAACATAAATATTCTATTTCATACCATTAATGGAGTCAACCTGTAAATCATCGATGCCTTCAATGTCTCCAGATATGTCTCTCCTATGCTGAGGATCAATTATTAGACCATCGCTATAACCACCCAGAGAATGAATGTTGCGATCGACGTGGATGGTATTTTTATTCATACGTTTTTCGTATAAATTATCTAAATCTCCTAGATGAAAATCGATTTTTTTCATCAATATAAATTTTAAATTCATTTTTATGACCATTACATACATTTTCTCTTTCAAAATTATGATTTGATATTTTAAATTATTTTTAATTAATATGGTGAAAATTTAATTAATTTTTTAAATAAGTAGATATATAATAAAATCTTTTGATGAAATAGATATTGTATTAACCGTAAAACATTTTTATTTTTTAGATTCATCTATATATATGTGTTGTTTAATGCTTCTAAATTTAAATGAAATTTAAACAAATTTTATTTTTAATGGTTCCAATAAAATAAATGTATATCGATAAGTATAGAGCAACATTAATATTAAATTCACCTTTTTTGCTTTCAGGAATAACTATATATCCATCTTTAATATCAGATTTAATATTCAAATTATTGTTTTGACCAATGAATCCACTATTATGATGATTAGGTCCAAAATCTAAAATTGCAATTTATATACTCTTTTTAATGACCTATTAACTCATCAATGCTAATCTTTTAGATCATACTTATCTGGAAATTTATATATATTTCAAATACGTTTTATTAATTTAATTTGTTAAATTAACCTTAAATTTTTAATTTATTACCGTAATCATATTTTTGTCCATTGTTTATTCCAAATTTACTTTGATGGCGTTTGTGCCCTTGAAATATATCAAAAAATTTTCTGTCGAAAGTATGTATATTATTAGTAGGTATGTTTCTCGAACTTCTATCTGTACATTTATTAAAATTTTTTAATTTTTATTCACATATGAATTATTAAAATTCGTAAAATACTAATTGAAGTTAAATTTACCTCTATTTTGTTTATAATTTTTATTCATTAGTAAGTGAACATCTACATCTTTTCTAGAATCATCATAAATATGCTGACCATTTTTATCGCAATCACCTGTGTGAACTAGATTACTTTTACCTAAGTCTCCTATATTTATTCCAAAAGGTTTATCTTTATATAATACATTATCATATGCTTCCTTGTTTACATTAGGATTTTTATGCTGATATGTAATAGTATTTAAAATTTTTGTATCCCTATTAATTAAACTATCTGCGTCAGCTGATGTATCTAAGTTTTTTCTTATTTTTTCAAATGCAGATAAGTAACCTGTACAAGTATTAATCCATATTGATAGAGTATCAATGAACAGGACTCTATACTTATTACATAATATTGAGGAGCTTAATACTTAATACTCACCTAAATGCGCTTTAGTATGATAACACTGTAAACAGAGTAAACTACTAATAACTACTATTTTGAACTTCATTCTTATAACTTTGAATAAAGAAAAAAATTTTTTTCAAAGAAAAAAATAGTTATAGTTGCATTACTGAAGTTTTTATAGTGGAGTACGCTCTAAATCGTGATTGACGTAAAAATAAGTGTAATGAAATAGCTAATTTATTATAAAAATGTATGTCTTAAAGACCACGTAAACATATTTAAAATAAATTTTCAAACTAAATATTTATATGCATTCGTAAATTTATATATTAATTGAAAAAAGTTAAAAAATTATATCAAAATGATTTTAAATTATTAAAACACTATATTATATTTTATTTCATTTTCTAATTAATTTACAATTACAGAATTATAATTATAATTAGTTTATGGGTACGTACACGAAATTCATTTATAAATATAATTACAAAAAAATTTAATTGTTATTATTTAAATAGATAATCTTTGTGTAGTAAAAAATTATTTTTAATATATAATCTTCTAGTATTCATAAGGAAAATATTGTCACACTTAAAGGAAAAATCATAAAATTTGACACAACTATTTTAGTATTTTATTTATCGTTAATTAATATTCTATTGTAAATTTTAATGTCTCGTATACATAAAATCATTTAATATTTAAAAAATATTCTTATCGTTACAATTAATTCAAAAAATTATTAATTTCGTACATATTATATACTCACTGCGTGAGTGACATAAGAAACTATTGAATTAATATTATACTAGAAAGAGCGAAATATAAGTTTACTTGTTACATATTATACAATAACATTGTAATAATGAAATACTACTTTTTTGATCAAATCATTACAACTTTAAAAAATTATGTATATATTTCTTAAATTTATATTGCGAAATATGTGAATTATTTGAAGTTATATTACACGAAATAAAATTTATTGTATTTTATAAAACACTTTTTTTTTACCAAATATTTTAAGGGCTTATTAAAATTATTGGTTACAATAAGAATTGTCTTTTATTAGAAAAAAAATCATGTTGTGTAAAGATGTAGGTTTGAATAGTATAAATGTAAACATTTCTTATTCAAAAAAAAAATTTTAAGTAATAGACAAATTTTGTATAATAACTTTTTCTCATTTCTCATAATTTATTTTAATAGCTAGAATTATCGTACTTTGTAAAAACAGAAAAATTATAATTATTAATTGACTTTCTTGAAAAACTGTGAAAAAATTTATCCACTTATTTAATACATTTAAATTAATATGCGTATTAAACGAAAAGCAACATTATACTTTTAAAAATTCAGACATTTTTAAAGTGCTCATAACTCATATTTATGCATGTGTTTACATAATGTGTTTTATCGTCAATAACATAAATAGTAAGTGTACAGTTGTCGTTACTCAATACTTTACTATAAAGGGCATTTTGATATCTATAACCGTGTCATTAATGTTCAAATCTCTCGTTTTTTTAACAGTTTAAATAAATTGAAAAAATAATTAAACTTCAATTCATTTTTGTACTAGAATTTTATACATACCTTAAAATACAAATATATAAATTTTAAATTCTTTCAATCCATAAATATTAATTTTAAAAGTCATAGATAGACAATTCAATTTAAAATTTTAAATTAAAAATGGAAATCTACAATCAAAATTTCTTATTTTTAAATTACTACAAATTTACCTTCATTACTATTTTAAAATTATCTCTATAGGTAAAACTTTTTGAATTCTTTAATTTATTTAATTAAATCATTGTATTTAATAGGAATATTGTATTTACCCTTGTTTACACAATCCGGATTTCCATAGATCAATTTTTGAAAAAGAAACTATTATGTGATCATGTTTGACAATATAATTGTGCAAATTTCATTTTTCAATTTCAATTTAAACTTAATTCAAAATATAAAAAAATTTAAATATATGTTTATTAAAATTAAAAATATAGAACACAGTTTATATTTATAAATCTTAAAACATAACTAAAATAAATATATATTATAAAATTTTCCTTAAACAAAAACAAAATAAGAGTAACTTCCTTGCAAAAACATGGAAATATAAAAATGTTAAGATGCACGTTTCATATTTCAGTAACAAAATTATATTTAGTGTATAAAGCTGAAATCAATAATCAAATGAACGATCATATTACTATTTTAATATTTTAAATTATACTAAAAGCAAAAACTTTCAATTAAATTAATATTAGCATGTTTTTAATTTACATATTTATTTCAATTTTTTAAATCTTACAATTAGATTATTAAATATCTCACTATTTTCATGTATTCCTATTTTACATAAAACGTTATACATCATAAAGCAGGTATGGTTTGAAATGAATAGTGAAAATCCAAAACCGAATAGAAATTGAGAAAAAACGAAATCAGGAGGAAAAAATATAACATAAAAAAGCGACCATTGAGGACTTTGTGTTTTACTTTTGGAGTCATAAACACAAATGTTGTAATTAGACAGAAATTTAAATTAAGTTAGATGTAAGCTTAGATTATATATAGTATTCATAATAAGCATCTTATTAAATAAATTAATTATGAGAGATAGATAGAATGTTATTTATCAATTCTTGTATATGAGTTGCAAAAATTAATTCGAATAACAATAACAAATATAAGTTTTTCGTTACTCATATATAATATTATTAAATTACAAAAATTATTACTCTTAAAGAATACAAAAACTTTGAGTCATTAAACCAAAGCTTTAAAACTTATGCACGAAATATCATTTAATTTATGTATATAATTTAAATATATATATATTATAAAATATATTAAATTTTTAAACAGTTCAAGAAGCTTTTATATAAAATATTATTATCAACGTACTAAAAATTAATCATTTAAACTTATACTAATAAATAATAATTTTGTGGATAGAAATATTTATGTTGCAAGCATTTATATGGATATATCTAAGATGAAAAATTCTTAAAGTATTTCGTTTGGAATTTCTAAATATAAAAAAAATTATTTAACAAAAATTTTTCAACCATCTAATTTAAAAAAAGCAATAATATATATATTTAACTTATAATAAATAAGAGAATTTTTTTCGACACAGTAATTTAAAAAGTATATTGAAAATAAGTTGGTTGAATATTAATGAATGTAGTTCTGCTTTCAGAGTATATTATATTTATACTATTAAACATAAACAAACGTAGATAAAATCTTGGTTATTATTAGAAGCAGTACCCTTACAACTTAGGCTATAAAAATAAATAAGTTAATAGTAGAAATTGTTCCAAACAAATTTAAAAGTTTCATCTAATTATTAAATACATATTTTTAAATATTAAAGTTTTGATGCATCCAACTTTTAAATTTTATCTTACAGAAATGGAATTAGAAAGACTGTATTTAAAAGCTTTTTATCACCTTCACGAAAAAAATATTTATATATAGAGCGAGGACCATAAGTATGTAAAGTAAGAAAAATATTGCGTTTCATTCTAATATAAACGTTCTACATTTCGTTTCTTTAAAAACTTTTTATAAAATATATGGAATCATGTTCTAATGTATATTTATTTTTACGTAATTTAATTTAGTCTTCATTTTAATTTTTACATGAATTGAAATTAATTATTAAACAAATACATATCTTTGTGTATTTTAAACCTTAAAATATTCTTTTTTTAAATATATAGTTAAGATTATATTTTTTTAATAATTCATTAAATATGTAGTATCTGGTATTTTTTTATAATTATAACGAAGAATAAAAATAAAAATAATATAAATTATGAGTCCATTTTAAATACCGCGTATATTTTGTATAAATATTTTAATAGAATACTATTATAATACTAAAATGTAGAAATTTATAATCCATTATTCTTTATTTAAATATTTGTCGAATCATATATGAATTAAAATCGCTTTCAAAATATGAATACAAAATTAATGTTATTGTAAAACAAATATTTGAAATTTGCAATTTCCAAAGATGATATATACATGTATATATAAAACTATATCGATTACATAAATGCTAAACCCTCGTAAGCTCGACTTTAGCAAAGTATCACGCTCATAGAGCTTAGAAGAATGGAAGAGGACAATCGCGGTCACTGTCGAGGTCTCGTTCCTTAACCCTAGTCAAGGCAGCTCGACAGCCTTGCGAATTCCATGGCTTCGTTCTATTCTACGCCTTCGCCATCATCTATGCGCCGCCGAGTACTAAGGGGTAACGGACCCGAGAGAACTTCTCTGTCCAATGTCCGTAGGAGAAAACTCGGTCGTGGTCTCTCGACTGGTGAGTGATCGAGTGCTTCCAGCTGTGTCACGTACAGGAATTCAAGAGGGTTGTTATAACGGGAGGAACTCGCTCTTTTCAAGGTCGAAAGTTTCCACGGTTAAAAGTGAATTGTCGATTGAATAACTCCTTCATTCTCTAATATCGGTGCTTGTGAGAGTATTAAAAAATAAGCTACTCTTCATTTATTATTTTGAAAAATATAATTTTGGTGTTCTTTTTCAAATTAATAATTTAAATTATAACAAAAGTGAAAATATTACATAAACAGTTTGCTTTAATTATTTTATTATACTGCAATCGTATATACCAAAAATACATTCTTTCGATAACGATTGATTAAAAAATAGCTATTATTAAAATTTTTAAATATTTAAAATTAGCAGCAGTACTTTGAAGTCACATCATACTTTAATGATTTGATCACTTTCAGTATTTTAAAGATCCATATGTCAAAAAATAACTTAATATGTGTAACGTATACGAGGTTGACATGTTTTTGTGCCAATTTTAGTAATATTAATTTATCGTCCTAATTTTAAATACAATAGTTATATTTGTTTAAAGTAATAAATGATATAACATTCTTAAACATGTTGATGAATAAAGTTCATTCATAAAATTTGATACTAGTCATTAAAATTCATTATACTATTTTCTTAAAAAAATGTTTTAGTTTTTTAGAGTGATTTAAATATGAAACAATTTATATTTATAGTAATAAATAAAAGATAATTATAAATATATAATAGTAATATATGTAGATATGTAGATGATTAAGAAAAAAAATCGATTATATAAACGAATATCAAAACTATAATAAACATAAAAATTTAGTTTTTAATTAGTATTGACATAATCCTTAAAATTAATAAACTTGGGACATAAAGTTTTATAAACACATAATTTCCTAAATATTATTATTAAATAACTATTTCATACTATTTAATACCGATTGAAAGAATAAAAGTAATTTTCTGTGTTTAATCCGTATTAAAATATCAAAAATAATATTTGATTATACTTGTTATATTACTTGCTTACGTTCAGATGTAAGCTAAACGTTACTAAAAAAAAAATTAAATTACGAAAAATAATTTCATTATAAAATAATTTTCATCTATATAATATTTTAACTCAATTCTTTTATGACAAAAACACTATTTGAAATATAAAATAAAAGCTTTTCGTAATGTTTTATTCTAAATCTCTATTTCCATTTCTAAACATAGTTATGTATAAACAAATACATTTTCCATGCTATAAAAACAACTATAAATGCTAAAATGATTTTTTTGTAAATTTTGATACAAAAAAATATAACTAATGCAAGCAGGTAAACTTTTTCTGAGAACAAAATTTAAAATTAATTGTTAGAATTAAATCAAATTAAACCTTAATTCTATTATTTAATTTTAATCTTTCGACATTATTATTCAAATATATAATATATTTATAAAAAAATATTTTAATAAATAAATAAAATCAAATTAAATAAAATTCTAAAAAGACTCCAATTTATATGAGATATTTGAAATATCTTAAAATAAACAATGAGATATTACAAAAAGTAAACTGTAAACAATAATTATATATATATATATAATAGAATTTTACTGATTTTTATTAAAAATGAATGAAACAAATTAAAAAATTTATTTATTTAAATTTAATTTGAATAATATATTTTTAAACAAACATTTTGATAATAATTGTTATTTTACACTTTAATTGAAACTTATTTTACTTTAAACATTTCATAACTACTTATTATATCAAATCCAAGTAAAATGAAACAAAACCATAATCAATTATATTTTTTTAAGTCATTTTATTTTTTAAAATATGTTTTCTATTGCCTTGTATTTTGATATATAAATATAACAACTATTTAAAATCACTGATTTTAACTTTATTATATAAAATATTTTAAAAAATATCTCATTAAACAGCTAATAATCACCGTAAACAAATATAATAAAATAAAAGTTATAAAGTTCACTTAACATTCATTCCTTATATTTAATAAAATTATAATAATTGTTAAGTAAAATTACTTAAACAATTATCGTGTTATTTGTTTTTCTCGTTTACAATAAAAGAAAACTGGTGTGAATCGTTTAAAAAGACATTTTCTTCTGTTTCAAAAAATAATAATGTAGAAATATTTAATCAAACATATATTTACACATTTTTTTTCATAACTACAATAAATACTAAAAAAATTATAAATGGTTTATTCATTACTATTATGTAACGATAAACGTGATTTATGAACTTTCGTAAATTTTTTCTTTTTGCATAGAGTATAAATCAGTATAGGATGCAATAAATCGAAATCAGTCTTTAACTAAATAATAATAATAATAATTTAATAAACTAAATAATAATTTAATGCATTCGATACGTCAAGCCTATATTGTGTTAAAAGTAAATTATAAATAAAAATAATAATTAATAGAATTTTAAAGCACAAACAGAATAATCAATATAATCTATATACTTAATAACATTATACAATATACATTGAAAATGAATTGACAAAAACAGTACGCAGTTACTGAAAAACGTATTATCAATAATAAATATCCAAGGCTACTTTATAATAAGAAAATAATATTACACTAAAAACAATTTAGCTTATACGATTTATAGCAGTAATAAAACAATGGATGATAGATAATATAAAATAATTTTTGTATCAAAGCATTAACAAAATATTTAATAAATTACATATAACAATGACACAAATTTAAACACATTAAAAAAATCGGACACAAAATCTAAATTAAATGATTTTTTAGTATAAATTAATAATTATAATATTTAATTATAATTAATAATTCTAGTGATACAAAACTGTGTGATAACAAAAAGGAAAATATAAAAAACAATTGTATAAAAGCAAGTATTATTATTTATCGAAACAGCAGTATTATATGAAACATAATTTTCTTGCTTATATAAAGTATAGTAGATATTGTGCGATACCTGTCATTGATAATAGTTAATCCCTACATTATAATAATTAAATGCAAGTTACAACAAGTTCTTGTCCGATTCTTCGGATCATAGTATCATATCCTTCTTGGAACTTAAATCTACCTCTCTTCATAAAATGGGCGTGTCATTAGCCCGATTCTAGTTGTGTATTCGACAACAAAGTCTTTCGAATACACTGCAATAATTTATTGTATTAAATGTAATTATCCTCCATTTTCCATTTTCAATAGAGATTTTAATAGAACAATAGAAGGGTTGATTAATTCTTAAGTTTCTACTTGCAGAAGTTCCCAATTTATAAAAACCAGGACGAATGTTTTAATCTCTTTTCAACACTTTCATTTTTAACTTTCACAATTCATAAAATCAATATGATTATATATTATATACGTATATTTAGCACATGCATAGAATTAACAAAACTTAACATTTATAATTTGTTTATAAAAATATATAAAAATAATAATTGAATTCATTTACAAAAAAACGTGATAAATAAAAGCAATACAAACATAGATATATTGAAAAAGATAAAAAATCTAAAAATATCTCACGAAAAAGTACATAAAATGTTATCTTTGAAGAATATAGTATTTTATAAATAATTTTAGGCAAACATATTAAAGATAAAATTAGAGAACATTTTTTGATTTTTTAATATAATAATAATTTTATAAAACTTTTACAGCTCATGGAAAAAAATTATTACATTCTTTTAAAAAACTATTTCGACTTAATCGAATTAAAATAATTATAATTAAGTATTTTAGTATACGCATGATTAAATATTTATATAATAGAAAGAACTTTTAATTCGTGTAAGTCCTAAACAATTCACGCGTATGAATAAAAGATCTGATTTATCTACTTTTATTTAATTATATAAAAAATATAACCAATTTTTCTATTGTTAAATATATAAGAAAATTTTACTATTTGTAGAATCGTGGATTATACAAATCAGAACAAATAATATTGTTTTTATTTCACAATAATTTTTTAATCATACAGTTAATATTAAATTATGCTATGCTGCATTGGTAAAAGCTGATTTGGTAAAATATGTATGATTTGAAATATCTTTGCCTACTGTATTTTATTCTTCCTTATTCTCATAAATAGGTACATATAGCATTGTATAAGTATCTTTGACTTTAAAAAAAATCAAATCTGATACTGATAAAAAACTACGTTATGTATTATATTCAACTAATTTATTCAAAATTCAGATGTCTTCTAAACATAAATCAATACAATACTCGTTACTATTATATTCTTATAAATTAATTATTTAAAATTTTAACCAAATATTGTGAATTGAACTATAATTATATGTTTATTTTTTTATAATTTTTTTTATTTTTTTCTATATATGTTTATAAAATATCTCCAATGAATATTTATTATACTATATAATACCTTCATATGACATAAAATTAATAATTTAATATAGAGCACTTTTATATTATAACATTATCGTAATTATTCAGTGATCAGGTAAGAAATTACCAAATTTGCCAATTATATTTTTTAAAATTTTGTTATCAAATCTGTCTTTAATATATCATGAAAAATCAAAATATTTCTAAGAATGTATAAATAAGAATACCTGAACCCCACTTACTTAGATTTTAAGACAAACAGGTATGCAATTTGAAAATTTACTTCAGTTAAAAACTGACATTCACGTAGTAAACATATAAGTAATTTAAATTGAATTTAAACCGTACTTTTATTTCATTGCATCAATCATGGTATGTATCAATTAATATTTTACTCATAAATTTATAAAAAATGTTGTTATGGAAAAATCTTCTCATAATATTAATATTTGTTTTAATTAATTTTTTATGGCGACAAAAGATTTTTTTATTTTGTTGTAATTGTTATTCCTTCAACAATAAAATTGAAATAACTTCAGTTTTACATACAAATATATAATAAAAATAAAAATTGCATTTTTGATAGATTATAGGATAATAATAAAAAAATATATTGATAAATCAATTATAATAGTAAGGTTTTAGAGCTAATTATTAAATTTTATTCCATAAATAATATTTTTTTGAATTCCAATAAAACTCAATAAATAATATATGTATATAATATTACTGTATGTATAATTCATATCACTAAATTTAATTATTAAATAAATTAGAAAAAAATTAATATTTAAAATTCATAGAAATTTTTTGCTGAAAAGAAATACTAAATAAAAAATTTCCGATTTTATATCGAATCAATTAAAATTTTGAAATACTCTTCTATTTTTTACTACATAAAATTTTTACTTCATTATATTCTTTCATCTACAAAACTAAAAATAATTAATGTTTAATAATGTCCTTTTTTATCATGAAGGAGATACTTATCAAAATATCCTTCTGTTATTTTATTTTTATTATTAAATTTCCTTCTGTAATTATATAAATCTAGAATTTTATTTTGGATATTATTCTTTTAATTTGTAATTTAAAAAAAAATAAATTAAAAAATTTTGTCAACTTTTTTTTATTAATACTTTATTTTGAAATAATTATAAGCAAGAATTTATTTATATATTTTTTTAATTTATATATTTGTAAAAAAATATGTAATTTCATTAAAAAAATATTAAAATTTAAATATAAAGTTATTAAAAGAATATTTTTTTTCAAATTAAAAATGGTTTTATAACGCCTTACAATAAATTATATTTTATTTAAGAATATAAACCATAATTTATATTGATTAAACAACTTTTTATTATAAGCCTTCAAACGCATTGAATTAATATTTGTATTTGTAATAAGAAATAATAATACGAATTACGATTATAATTATATTAAAACGTTCATAAATATTGTATACATAAAATCTAATAATAATAACCTTAATTATTAATTAAAATTATTTATTATGTTTCGACAATTAAATAAATTAGTTTTGAAATCAAAACTAGATGTACATTATATATATATATATATATATGTGTATACTTGTGTAGTATATAAAATCACATGAAATTACAATGAATTATCCTTTAATTTTATTACTTTTTTTTACAGTATAAACGATTAACGAGAAAAAGGCAAAGTTATAATACCAAACTTCTGTTTGAAGCAATCAATAACAACAATTTGCCGATGGTAAAGTTCTTACTCAAAGAAGGTGTGCATATACACGCTCGAGATAATTATTACCGAACCTTCGCTCACGTTAATGCGATTAGCGGTGATCACAAAATTACCAGATACCTTGCCAAATATGGTTGCAATCTTAACGCTGTCAACTGCGCTGGTGATACAGCATTACACGAATCTCTAGCATACAACAATCATCTCGTGGCATGTTGCTTGATAAAGAACGGAGCCAACGTTCGTATAAAAAATTATAACAAAGACACTTCTCTTCACTTTGCGGTAGTATACCGACAAAAAATTAACGTCGTCAAAATGATTCTGAACCATGGAGCGAACATTAACAGCACAAATGTTTACGGTATGAGCCCGTTACACTTTGCGGTCGAGTCAAGAAATATTCCAATCGTAAAGTTACTCGTTTCCAAAGGTATCAAAATGAACTCGAATAAATGTGGAGTTTCAGCTTTGCATATGGCAGCCGCTGTTGCTAGTGAAGATATAGTTAAAATATTATTGGAAGCTGGTGCCGATGTTAATTATAAAGATGTCAACGATTGTTCGCCTATTCAATGTGCAGTTTATTCGAGAAATATTGAATTAGTAAAAATGCTAATTCAAGCAGGTGCTAACATTAATAATCAGAATAAAATTGGTGCTACACCTTTACACAATGCTATAATGTGCGGTAATGAAAAAATTATTTCACTTCTCTTAAACAATGGTTCAGATATACATATTAAAACAGCTGATGGTGATACTCCTTTACACTGGGCAGCGATGTTAAATGTGGGTGAAAGTCATGCTGATATTCTAAAAAATTTGCTGGAAAAAGGTAACGAAGTAAATAATCAAAATGCTAGTGGACAAACTCCGTTTCATTTCCTTATTCAAGATGGTAACAGAAAATTAGTGAAAATGTTTTTAGACAGCAATGCCGATTTATTGAAAAGAGATTTCGAAGGCTCAACTGCCCTGCACTATGCAGTATACAATATTGATAGAGAAGTGTTAGCGTTGGTTTTAGATAGTGGCATACATATTAATGAAAAGTGTACTGCAGGCACAACAGCTTTACATCACGCTTCAAAAAAATCTAGGGCTGATTACATTCAAATATTAATAGAAAATGGTGCAGAAGTGAATTCAAAAGACTTATGTGGACGTACACCACTTTATTATGCAATTGTTGAGTCTACAGTGAATATCAATGGTCAGAATATTTCAGATGATAGAAATAAATCAATTCGATTACTATTGGAATATGGGACGGACATTAACGAGAAGATCTATCTGGAACGTACGATTTTGGAGATAACCATAGAGAGACGAGAAACAATTGTAACGAATTTGATTATCCAACACATTGCTAAAATAAAATCACGCAACCTGCAATTGAGTGAGTACAATGCAGAACTGATTAACAAACATAATGACATAAAAAAATACTATGAGAAATGTAAAGCTGAGCTAAAAATAATGAAAGAGAGGAAGATATTTGGCAGAGTATCTTTTTTCAATATATTAACAGAAACTATCGATGTAATAGCTGGATATGCTAGAAATGTGGATTTGCTTGAAGCATTTGAAAGAAGCAATTATGAAAACATTTTCCCAATTTATTGCTTGCCCTTAAAGATGCGATTTTATGAAGGTGTGGAGAGACAACAATTGATGGAAATTGCTGCTATCATTTTGAGTCATAGTTTAAATTTCGCTGATCCTTATCATATTGTATATAAAAATATTTTATATTATTTTACAATGAATGATTTACGTAAACTAGTAAATGGTTAACACTTTAATACGTAAATCAAATATATTTAAGATAATATTAATGTAATTAATATAAATATATTTTTAAATATCAAGAAAATTTTATTCTCCATGAATAGGAGTTATTATTATACTCAATTTCTGTAAATATTGTATTATATAAATGTTATGTTTGTACAAATAAAGAAGAAATACCATAAAAACAGTTGAGTTTATGTTAATTAATTATTCTATCTTCGAAAATTATTAATTTTCTAGATATTCTTTTTATGTTATACTGATTCAATTATTATGATACATTAATAATCAAATGAAATAAAAATTAAAAATAAAACTTTCAATCTTAATTACAAAATTAGTTTGTTGTACTATATAAATACGCAAATTTATATTAGAAAGCAAATTTTTAATTTTATAGTTAAAATACTTTTAAAGCATGCACTAAAATTTCATGAATAAGTAATAAAATTTTATCACAATAAATTGTTAACTTTTATTTATTTTTGATTAATTTACTCCAATTTTTAAATATAAACCTGATTCTTACAAAATAAAAATGAATAGAATGGATAATATAAATAATAATATTTAATTAATTAAAACACTTTATATGGAAATTAATACATTATTCTTCGTTATCTAATTTTTATTTTTAGGAAACTAAAAATAAATATTGTTATAAAAACCTTAGATTTATTTTGTTTCCGTATCATTTTGTTTATTTACAATTAAAATAAACGAAATAGTTTTTTTACATTAAAATTTTTTAGTATAAATAAACAATAAATTAATTAAAATTATTATAATTCACAAAAATATATTAGTTATATATTTTAACCAAACATATGTTTCAGTTATTTGATAAATTTTTATTTTTTATTCACAAAATTCTTTTAATTTAGGTATGTTTTAAAACAATTTTCGTTTGTAAAAATGCAATAAAATTCTACCGAGTATCAAATAAATTCTAATACTTACTTTAAACAATCAATATATATATATATATGTGTATGTAATTGTGTCATAAATTTATGAAAGTACAACTATAATTATTTTTGTAACACAAATAAATTGAAAATTTATATTAAATTATATGCATATTAATTGTATTTTTATTATATATATTATTATTATATTATTTTATTATATATATATATAATTTATTATATATATATATAATTTATTATATATATTTATTATATATAAAAAGATGTATTTTATCTTATAATTAATAAATTTTTTAAAATAATTACTTTAAAATTAATAAATAATTAAAATATTAAAGGATTTAAAAAAATTTTAATATTTTTAGTATTGTTAATAATACTAAAAATAATATTATTTATACTAATAATAAATTCAAGTAACTCTACATAGTAGCTTTGTATACTTAACCTACGTTTAAATAATTTTACATATATGAGTATTCATCTAATAATTTAATCAGTTTGAATCGAATTGAGCTAATCGGTATTGAATAATCATAATGCTTTTAAAATATTCTAAAGTATATGTCAGATAAATACAAAACGATTTAATTATAAAGTGATATAATAAGCGCAATAGGCAAAGGAAATATTTTATTAAATTCAAACATTTAAAATTTAATTTAAAAAAATTATTGTTTAATTAATAAATAATAACATTTTATACTTTTTATTATGCTAATTTAAAATAAATATTTCGAATTATAAAAATATATTAAAAATATATTATTAATGTAAAATTCTTTATTACATTTTTAATTATTAAAAATTACGAATTAAAATTTTTATAAAAAAATTAGTAACAAATACTTAAAAATTAAAAATAATATACAAAATTCATAAAATATAACTATAATAGTTATATTTATTTTATCTAACATAAAACAAGGAACATGGATGAATAAATGCTATTGTATTAAATTTAATTAAATTAAATACAAATTTTGAAGACACTAATGTTGTATTGTTTTTTATATTAAAATATAATTTTCTATAAAATTCTTTCACAAATATTTTTCACAATTCCTATGTTTTTCTTGATAAGCAAAAATTAATCTAATATCCTCTAAATAGAACTTTTTAAGATTTTAATTTAGTATTTCTTTGTTTAATATTCATATTATATTAATTGTTATAAAAAATTAAAAAACGTCAAAATAATTTATAATGTGAAAAGTTTTAATCTTAAGAGAGATTATGGAAAATATATGTTTATCAGGAAAGGATAAATATTTCTCAAGACAATTCTCTGAAAAACTTTATTATATTCGAAAAGTTTTTCCATTGCATAATTACACTGCTTTCAAAAATTTTCTTAGAAAACTATTGGTTGCAACCAGTTTTATATCGTTATACTGTCGGTATGGTGCAGGTATAATTTTTGTTATACATATCACTCAGTTTGTTCTAAGTTTGAGTTACCGTTTGTACGCAGAGTTCGACACATGCCTTTTATACTGGCAATTACAATTTCGTTACAAAAATGGTATGTAAGCAAAATAATCTTATAATAATTAAAAATTAATTTTTAGATTAATTTTTTTTATTTCTAAAATTTTATAAACTTATTAATTAAAATTTGATAGTTAAACAATATTTATTTATTAAATTCAAAGTTTAGAAATCGTAGAAATATTTAGGTTTTAATATTTAAATATATTTTAAGTAATAATTAATATATATGTTCGTAATGTTTAATTCCTCAAACGAGATAAAAATGGTTTTCAATTTCAAGTTATCAATTGTAATTTATAATTGTTAATCAATTTATGAAATATAAATTTCGATTATATAATTTTAAGTTTTAATATTTTTATACATTTTTTCGCATGTATAAGTAATAAAAGCCTTACGTATAAATAAATTAAACATTAAAGTTTAAATTGAAATACAAGTAATGTATCATTTTTAAAAGTAATACATATTGCATGTTCGAAAAAGCTTTCTTGTTAAATAATTAAAAATTATTGTAAAATGTAATTGTAAAAAAATATTTTTTAAATAATTTATAAAATATATTAATTACTTCTTGTATGCATTAATATATTTTTATATCATACCCCTCACAGAAAATGTATCGATATACTATTTTAATAAACTTCGTAATTAAAAATTGTTTCATATATATTTATATATGTCTCTAAAATAATAGATATTTTTGATAAATTTCACAAGAAAAATATGTGATAATTTTTATCTTTATTGAAAGTTTTAAAGCAATTAATAACAAATTAATTTTATATATATATAAATTTTATATACTCATACAAACTTATGTTCTTAAAGACAATGTAATTTTGAACGAAAATATTATTATTATACAATTTCTGTTTCATTTATAAGTATTAAATTGATTTTAAAACTGGAATGATATATACACTCTTTATGGTTATATTTAAAATTAAACAAAAAATTAATCTTAATAAATAATATATTACATATAAAAATAATAAAAAAAGAAAAACTAATTAAATCAATATTTAACTGAACGTATTAAAAACGTATTAAATTTAAAAATTAATAAAATGCATAAAAGAGACAATTATGTATTCAAATTATAATTATGTCTATTCTTTTAAATATATATTAAGAATCCATAAGAAAAATTAACTTAGTTTTAGATGAATTGTCGTAAGTAACAATAATTTTTGGGTAATATAATATATAATAAATTAATATTTGATTTTAGAATCAATATTTATCTATTTAAATTTATAATACTATTAATTTAGATTTATAATAAGTATGGAAATTCATTGAAAGAGATTTCATGATTTTTTTGGTTAATACAATAATAAAATTATATTATTAAATATAGAATTCTAAAATATAAAATTTCATATAAAAATGCAATTTAGGAATAATTGGATTATTCATATATATATAACGTTTAAAAAAATTGAATTTCTTATATGAATACAAAGTATGTCAGAAAGTTAAGCCGAATAAAAATCTATATATTGATAGAATATATATTTTAATCTTTAAAAATAGTATTTTTGTTCATAATAAATAATCACAAACTAATAACTGATTTTTAAATAAAGTATAGAATAATATTTTTTTCAATATAAATATATAATTATTATTTATATATAAGATAATAATATATGTATAAGATATAAATGTATCTTATTGATTTTTTGAAAAAACTAATGTTATTAAAAAAAAACGAACTCTTGACAATCCATAAATTTGATTATTTTTTAGGCTATTTAATATATTACTTTATCACAAAATTTCCCTTTTATTAAAATAAAAAAATTGTTTTTATAATTTTGCGTAGATATATTATAATTTTAATTTATAATAATCTATTTAATAATCAGTACATAAAATAAAAAAATTATAAAATCAATTGTTACTATTCAGTTAGCTTTTATTTATTAAATTATAAATCCAGTTTTTTAAATTTATCATATAAAAATGATAAAAAACATATTAATCATTGAAAACAATGTTTTTACATAAAAAACTTTACAATAATTTTCAATTAATAATGCTCAAAAAAAGAAATTTATTAAATAAGATTTTACTCAAGTAATTTTTGATTTACTAAATTTTTAATTTAGTAAAAACTACATCGTTTTATTTATTATTAAGTTTCAGAATATAAAAAACATAAAACGAGATCGTTATTCCAAGGTTTTGTATCACGCTGTACATCGTGAAAATGCAAGGATGGTTCGATTTTTGTTGAAAGGTGGTGCTTGTACCAAGATACGTGATAACTTTGGCAATAGCTTACTTCATATCACTGCAAAGAAAGGAAGCGGCAACATAATCCACTCTTTATTAAAACACGGCTGTGATATCAACTCGCAAAATTGTATTGGTGATACCGCTCTCAATTATGCTATTCTTTTTAACCAGAAGCATATCGTAGAAATACTTCTTAAAATGGGAGCTAATATAAGAATCAAGAACTGTAAAGGTGAGAATTCCCTTTATTATGCAGTGAAGACCAATAATCTTGAGCTTACTAGGTTACTGCTCAAACACGTTGCTACTACCGATGATGTGAATGATGTTGGATGTAGTGCATTGCAGGTAGCTATTCTTAGAGAACAAGAAAAAATCGTGAAGCTACTCGTTAGCCATTACAAACAGTTTAATGATATTTGTTGTAAAAAAAGTCTTTTACATTTAACAGTCAGAGTTGATAACCATAACATTATTAATATATTGTTAGACGCTGGAGCCGATATAAATTTTCAAGATAGCAATGGATTCTCTGTTTTACACTATGCAATTCAAATGAAAAAAGTTGAATTAATTAAAATGTTAATTGAAAAAGGTGCAGATTTAAATAGTAGAAATAAAACTGGTCTTACATCGCTTCATCATGCGGTATTAACTGGTGATGAGCAAATAGTTGCTCTGCTTTTAAATTGTGGTGCTGACGTTCAAGCTAAAATTCTTAACGGAGATACGGCCTTGCATATTGCTGTAATAGAAAATGAAGAAAAATGTAACATCAATATTTTAATATATTTATTTCAGAAAAAAGCGAATGCGAACGAACCTAATGATATTGGAAAGACACCATTTCATATTGTTCTTGAAAATGGAAATGATCAACTGACAAAACTTTTTTTGGAACACGGAGCCGATGTTACAGCAAAGGATCATCTTGGAAGGACTGCTTTATTCTTTGCTGCTAAAAGTGGTAACAGAAAAAGTATTGAATTAATACTTGATAATAGTAAAATATCGATAAACGAAAGTACAAATGTCGATGGTGCAACAGCTTTGCACATCGCAGCAAAGTTTGCGAAAATTGATTGTATTGAGTTATTAATTGAAAGAGGTGCGGATGTTAATTGTACCGATTTAAATGGTGATACACCAATATTTTATGTAGCTCAATGGCCAATTAGAAATGGCATTCATCAAAATTTAGTTCAAGAATATGAAAAATCTGGAAAAATATTATTGAAACACGGTGCTGATGTAAATTATGAGACAATACTGAGAGAAAATGTTTTTGAACTATCTGTTGAAGAGAGGAATACGATTATGATTAATTTAATTATAGAACATTTAGCAATTATGGAAGCAAGAAAACTACCTATTAGTGAAAGTAATAAAAAATTACTTAGAAACGATGAATTGTTCAAACTACATTATGAATTTTGTCAAAAAGAATTAATTGAGATGAAAAAACGCAAAGTGTATGGAACTGTATCTTTATTTAATATTTTAGAAGCTGATGTAGATGTTATTGTAGGATATGCAAGGAATGCCAATTTAGTACATGCTTTTAAAAGTAACAATTACTCTAAAACATTGCCTATTTACTGCGATTTATTATTAGAAAGGTTTTCGGAAGGTATAGAAAAACAGAAAGCTTTAAAAACTGCTTTTATAGTTCTTAGTAATATTTTACAACTTCCTGATCGATTTCGTGTAATTTACGAAATGATTCTTCGCTATATAAATGACAAAGACTTACAAAAGTTAATTGAAAACCAAATAATTTCTTGAACAAAATTTTTTTTTAATTTATTTTACAGATTGTTGTTTAGTGGAATATTTAACGTTGTCGTATTTAATTATAAGCTTATAAAATATTTAACACGCATTCATAAATATCAACTTGACCAGTGTAAAATATACAATTTCTAAAATTATTCAATACCAGTTTTTAATGCTCTATTCTATATTAAATCATTATATTAAAAAGGGTATGTTTAAATTTAATTGTGAAAACAATTTTTTAAATCAATAAAGATTGAATGAATAAATAAAAAATAATTTACTAATAATTTAAAAAATTGATTTTTTAAATTTTCTGTATAAAACAAATTGTTTTTACGTTTAATCTTAAACTACAAATCAAATAACACTTTTTAATTCTGCGAATAATTATATATACAGAGATGTTATAATGAATTATAAGAATCTTTATAATTTTAATATTTTAAAAATATAAAGAATATAAAACTAATTTAATATATTAATTTTTATATTCATATAATTTACTTTGATTATTTAATTATATTTAGTTTTCTATTATACATTTCATTTTAATCAAAAAAATTATTCGCATATATGCACTGTCATATTAGTAGATCACATTGAAATTTAAAAAAAAACAGTGAATTTATGAGAATTTTCTTATCAAAATGAATTTGATAAGATTATGAATATTAATTAAAAATATATATTTAATGTTTCAAAATAATTATTTGAATATGTAAACATTTTTTTTAAATACACAATATATTTTTCAAGTAAATATTTTACTGGAAACTTGTCGCATAAATATTATGTTAAGTTTAATAAAATTTATTTAATTAACAGTTTCAAAATTGCATAAATTTATTCTGTTGTATACTAAAAATTCTATTATACAAAGAAATAACGAATTGAAATCGAACAAAAGTAATCGTATAAAACCATTGATCCGTTGCTCCGAATAATGTAATTATTTAAAATAATAATTCCAGTCAATAATTGATTATATATTTTGTTTAAAATATTACATATAAATAGTTTTATAAAATTTATAATAATTGAAAACTCTTAACATTTAAAAAAATATTTCATTTGTTAAAATTTGATCAAAATTTCATGCAAAAAAAAAATTAAAAAACCCATATTTTAATTATTAAAATTGAATCAATAATATTTTATCCTTTATATAAATTTACCGTATAATTATTATTTTTAATTTAAAAATATTTTGCTATAAAAAATATTTAATTTTTAATTTTATGTTCCTTGCAATAACTATAATAGTTGTAAGAGATATGGTATTTTTATCAGACACCATTTAAACGAATTATTAAAGGTATGAAGTATAAAAAATATATTTTCTTCAAGTAAAAAAATATATAGTACAAACCTCTATTATTGCAATACTATAAAATATATTTGTTTTTGTTAAAGTTATATTGGATATAAAAAACCTTTAAAATATTTCCGAATGAAATTCATATTATTAGACATTATGATAAAATAAATAATTCAAAGACATTATATAAAATATTTGAAATTTTTTTTTCTTCAAATAAAATTTATATTCAAGATTTTTTTATATACATTATTATATCATTGAATCGAAGTCGAACTATATTAATATACAATAAGTAAAACACTAATTAAAAATTTTAATTTATCATTTATACATTGAAAAGAAGTTAAAAAGTAGAAATAAAGTAGTATAGTTGTATTGTCGTAAGGAAAAACATATAATGAAAGTTTTCTTGACGTTGTTCTAGATGTTGTTCTTTGAAGATATAATTTGTATAATAAAAAGTAAATTTTGGTATTAAATAAATATTTTTCAATATAATTATTTACTTTATTTTTTCAGTATTAAAAATATATATCAATACAATATTAAAAAATATAATATATAAATTAATGAAGTACATAAAATTAAATATTTATCATTGATAAATTCGTAATAATCTCATATATCACTTAAAAAGAAGGATAAATGAGTTTTAATATTTCAATCAATTGTGTTCCTTCATTTTATAAAAATTGGTTTGTTTAAATTAAGTTTTTCTATTTTAATAGATATAAAGCAAGAGAAAAAAATTAAATAAATACAAACGACTCATCTTTCGTTAAATTTAGAATTTACCTTGCATCGAGAACTTTTTTCTGTTTTTTGTATCTATTACCCGCAATGGGGTAAAAGACAACCATTCGAGATAGTTTCATCCGGTGGTAGAATAAAGTCGGAGATCCAATTCGCATTGAGGCACAGACACATCTACCTTAGGTCCATTTCTCTTTAGCTTTATTTCCGGGATTTAAGCTGTCACTTTCCAATCGGAATAGCTTGTTTGTCCGACCTCTTATTTTTTTTTTTTGACTCAATATATACTTTTCAACTTCGTTGAAATGGAATTATCACGTAGCATTTCTATACAGATACGAAGGAGAAATCTTTGTCTACTAAAGGCAAAGAATAATTTGATTTTGTATGATAATATGTATATATATTAGTTACAAGACAACTATAATAATTAATTATAAAAAATATAATCTATAAAAAATTTCGTAGTTTTAAAAATTTATAAATATACTTTAATTAACAAACGTATTTAATAATTTAAAACAGCAGTCAGTTTTATGTTTAACTTCAGTTTTTAAAGTAATTTTTCTTGTATAAAGCTTAAAATATTTTTACATTATTTAAATATAAGATAAAAATTATCTTGAATTATTATAAATAATAATTCATATAACTTTCTACAGAATAATTAGAAAATATATTGTATGAAGAAAAGAAATTTATCGAGTATTTTATGTACAAAATTAATCAAAGAATTGAACATTTTATCAATGTGCTTAATTAAAAATGTAATATAATTTTATTAAAAATAAAGATAATGTATAAAAATATAACTATTTAAAGATCTTTTAAAGTTTAAATAATAATTTATTAACAATTTAATAAGTTTAAAAAAAAATAAATTTTACTTTAATATACAATAAAATATTATAAACATATATTTTTTCCTCGTATATTTTTATTACATACACTTAACTAAAACGCTGTTTCTATTATCGATAAAATAATAAATCCATACTAATATTGAGTAAATTTTTAGACATTAACAATTTAATGTTAATTAAATTTCATAATTTAGTTTTTAAACAAACTTTTAAATGTTAATTATTACCATAATTAAAATTTATGATATACTTGCTGTTTTCAATTACACATAAAAATTACCAATAATATGATTTAAGTCTATCTTCATCCAATACGTATTTTCATTTAAATTTTCATTATGTATATCATTGCATGAGTTTCATAAATAGAAGAAAGGAAAGATAAAATATTCAAGAAATCGTTATCAAAATTGCGAAGCTTTAATTAGCCGCTAAATGTCTATTTTCATGAATAGAAAATAGCCTAGCTATTAAAAAAGAAAATATTTAAAGTACTACGTGTTCTGAAAGAAGCGGTACGCCATGCGATGTACCACGTGATTAAAGCAAAGCACAGACGAAGAGGGCATACTTCGGGTTAAGAACACAAGAGCGTTACTCTCGAATATCTACAGAAGCACAACTGACCTGAAGTATGAATACACGTCGACAATTTCGGAAAGCCGTACTTTTAGCGATTAAGGTGTAATGTACGCGAATGTGTTCGGTAGAAATGAGCCGTGATAACGCAAGGATAATGGTTGGTTGAAGAAATAATGACACCACAAAACCTCAGTAGTGTAAACCCATTGACCGATGTGCGAACAGCACAGTGGTCTGACCAACAACTAGCGGAGAGGAAACTGGTACGAGAGGCTGAAAGAAGAATAGGCGAGTGTGAGTTCGGGATAGAAGTCGTTGAACAATGCTGGAAATTCGAGTGAAAAGCAAAAAAAATAGAGATAAAGTGTACGCATAAGTTGATCAGAATAGTCAATGTCGATTTATAAGTCAAGCTCTTGGAAATAATAGAGTATTTCTGACAGGACGAACGACTCAGACTATATAATAAAAACACAAAGCAAAGTCAAAGAGCTAGAATCAAAAGAAGCCTAGTTTTTTTTGTTGACGTTAAAAAAGTACAGGAAATTATGGGCGAATGATAATTTTTCACGCAAATTCATTGGGGTAAGATAATGAGTAAGTATGAATAGAAATGAGGAAATTACTAGAGGACTCGTATGAAGGGAAACGAATATCTTTTCATGCTATTTCTTGTCGGAAATGTTCTGGAAACTAGCCAAGAAAATTTCGATTGTACACTAAGTGAACTATTTTGATACACATACAATGACCAACATTTTCGATAATTAAATGCGGCTTACGAAGAAAATTGAAGAAACAGAAAAAAAACATATAATAAACTTAATCGAGAATTTTTAAGTACTATCCTCCTTAATCAGTCGCATCATAAGAATATAAGAATTTAATATCATCATGTTATTCATTTTTTCTCTATACTGTAATAATTCCATTAACAATGCAATTTTATAGAATTATTTAAAAAATATATCTTAGAAAATTTTTAAAATCTAATTGTTATTTGTAATAAATATATTTTTATTATTTATACGAGACAATTCATATTATGACACTATTAAGTAAAAATAATAAAAAACTATATGTAATTACTATAGTATTAAAAAACTTCGTTTGTATAAATTCTGTTCATAATATCTATATATAATATATAATAATGTATGTTTAATTTTATTACTAAAAAATTAGTAAATAATTTAACTGTAAATCCTTAGTTTTTTCCTTTTTTAATAGTTAATTTTAAGAAACAACTTTTATAAATGTTAGAATTTTGAGAAAATTGAATTAAAATATGCTATCAAACTATTTTAAAAAAATTAAATTATATTTACAAATGATCATTTTAATACGTTTTTATATCTTAAATATAATTTAATGTAATAAATGATTACCAAATACAATGAAATAAAATTTTTTAGTATGAAATCTTTAAAAGTATTTCTGAAGAAAATATTAATAATACTATGTTTGATTACAATTTTTCTGAAGTATTTTATTAAAAAACCAATTTGTAGAAAAAATCAATAAAGATGCTAAATTCAACGAAGAAAATTATGTAAAATGCATCTATTGCAAAATTTATTTAACGTGTTCATAGATATATTCATGGGTATTCATAAGAGAAGTATAAAAATAATTTGCAAAATATTTTAATTAAAAATAATTAATTTTTAAATCTTTGTCAAAAATTTAATTAATATTTTAATTAATGCAAATACTTTTATATAGAAATTATTAGAGATTAACTTATGTTTCAAATTTTGATGATTTTCTCACATAATAAATATATAAAGTATATTTTTAGTTTCATATCATTACTATGACCTCTAAAAATATGTAATTATATTTCCATAAGTTTTAAATATTATATTTATAAATATTTAAAATTACAAATAATATTCAAAACTTATAGCATCAACTTTAACTTCTATAGAGATCTTTATTTTAGTACTGTAATTTTTTAAACTACGAATAATAATTTTATCAAAGCTTTTTATTTTTCAAATTTCTAAATTCTTATTTTATACATCATATATAATATATTTACTGTTTAAACAATAAAAATTAAATATATTTTTTATAATTAAATTATAGTACAATAATTTAAGTAGATATGCGTGTAATAAGCATACTATCTCTGTCATATTGGAAGCTTATAAGTAAAAAATAAAAGACTTAGAATCATATCCAAAAATATAAATTGTAGAATTTAATAATTATTTTAATAAATATTTATATACAAAATTTTTAAAAATTATTCTTTAAAATATATTTATATTCTATAAAAGTTATATATCATGAATAAATGATATAATTTATGAAAGAATTGTCGTAAAATTTGTTTTAAAATCTACATAAAAGGGTAATATTAATATAAGGGAATATAAGGGTAATAAATAAAAGTATACAAAATAATAAAAAAATTAAAATATTCAGAAAAATTAACTGATATTTATAAGAAATAATAATTCAAATATTATTAAAATTTTTTGGACAAAAAAGTAGCTTATGTATTAGAGTAAATTTATTTAAATTTGAAAACCCTCATTTGATGAATAAGTAATCATACAGACAATAAATCATTGAATTTTTAAAAAAATGTTCTTATATACTAGTAATTACTTCTGCTAAGTAATTTGCACATAATAAATTTTAATTGTTTTATCAAAATAAAATATTAATATTTGTATAAATAATATATATAAACATATCTAATATAGTAAGCAATATTTGCATAATATAAATATTACAATATTTTCTGTACATGAAAGTACTATATTTTTATGCTAATTTAGTTATTACAAATCCTCCAAAAATATTTAATTTATTTAAAATAATTTTATTCTTTAATATTCAGAATACTTTAAGATATTTTTATAATATTTATTATAACATGAATAAATCTATATGTAAAATGTATAGATATCTTATGTTCTTAGTTTGGTAAAATTGTAAGTTTTTATGAAATTAATAATAAATAGTAATAAGTCATGTCATATTAAAATGAAGTATTTTTGTTATTAAAATCTGAAACTTATGTTCTTTTCTTTAGACACGGCATATAAAATAAAATTTAAAAAGACTTCTTAATGAAGCAGTTGTACTCGTTGAAATCAAACTAATTACATTGATATAAAGTTAAATGTACTTTGTGCGTTTAATAAAGTCTTCCTAAAAACTTTTAAGTATAATAAAGATAGTATTAATTTATGATTTTTCCAATGAATGTATAAAACACATTTCAAATTACAAATATGCATAGAAATAGTAAAGTTTGTATTGAAATTTTGAAGATCACTAAGTTTATTTAGTGCAGCACAAATTTTTGTAATTTAGTTGTATATTTTCTTAAATAAAAATGTTAAATTTAAAACTTTGAATTGTTCGACTTAATAATTAGTTTTATAATGTGAAAAAATCTTATGTAACTAGATAAATTAGTTAATTCTTATAAAAGAACAATATAGTTTATATATTTAAAAGCTGAATTATTAGAATTTGATCAAAAGCTTCAATACAATAATTATTATTTCATTCTAACACTTTTTAATTAGGATTTAACTAATTCATAACGATATAGAATGTTTATAGTTCAATAACTAGTAAAAACTAAAATAATGATTATATAAATGAAATAAAAACTTACACAATACAGACAATGTAAAAGTATGTTTTAAATTCAGAAAAAAAATAAATTAAACTTTTTAAAACTCAAATAAATTATTTAAAATTACTATATCTAAATTTTAAATATTTTAAAAACAATAATTTAATGAAAAAACATAAAAATATATTTAATGTTAATCATGAAAACTTAATTTGTAATTTTTTTAAAATTGATTATGAGATAGTCTATGTTGTGTTCTTATTTTTAAAATAGTAATAAAATAAAATATCAGTGTAAACATTAATATAACGTATAAAAATCATATTCGAGAAACAAAAATTCTAAAGAAAAAACTTACGTAAAGCTCATAACAAAAAGTTTCAAATGAATAGGAAAATATATACATCTATTTTTAACTTTAATGATAGTAATTTTTTGTAATGATACATATATTGAATTGTAAAATCAAAAGAAAATTAATTATGTTAATTTGTAAAATTAGAAGTATTATAATTAATAATTTCTATTTTACATATTAATTCTAATTTAATATATGTAATTAGGTATATTCAGTATGTTTGTAATATATGTTAAATAGTATATGTAATTTGCAATATAAATATTTAAAAATTATTATTGCTATTATAATTAATATTTTATTGTACACTAGATATATTTCTGTAGATTGCTAAAGAAATTTTTCAAAAATCATAAACTATTTTCAGAAAAAAATAGTAAAACTAACACATTTAAGGAAGCAAATAATTTTTTTAATATTGAAAGTTATGTTATTTAATAATTTAATTGTATTTTTATTATAAAAAAAATTGAAAATCTTGTGTTCATTATTAGAAGTTCTTTTCATTTTCTTCTCATTATTGTTTTCATTTATCAGTTCATATTTAAAGTATTTTAATTTTTATTTTAACCTAGTATTTATAGTATCATAAAATATTTATTACTTATGATACAGCATATAATTTAATATAAATATAATTAAAATTTTAGAAGAGTCTTATAAAATTTTATTATTTTCAATTAATTTATAATTTATAAAATATTGAGTTATTTGTTATACTTAAAAGAATATTTATAAATGTCTACATATTATTTGAAAATATGATTAATTTAATATATTATTTCAATTCAGATATTTTATAAATAATAAATATCTTTAATTGTAATGATATAAAACCTATTTAAAATCATCTCCATCAATGTTCTTCGTTCGTACTTTATCAAAAATTTTTTAATGTTTTATTTTCTCTCATAAAAGAAAGATCTCTCATTCTTCCTTTCATTTTTTAATTTTCTAATTAGGCTATTCAATTTTGAGCTGATTTCCCATCTTATTTATGTTACTAATTTGATAATAACTAAATAATTTGAAAAGTATGTATACCATTTATAATTATTAAATAATGTTATATACAATAATATATTTAGGTCTGAATAATATTTATCAATGTTTAATTATATCAAACTTTCTAATTTTCTAATATTTTTTTTTATTTTTTTCAATATATTTTATAAATTATAATGTTACAAATTATTTTCTTGGCGAATTCATACGAAAATTATAACGTATAATCAAATTGACAATTTAAATTCTTAAAATTATTATACTTTTATTTGGTTTAATATTGTTTTTCAAGGTTTAATAGTTAGATTTCATACTTTAATGTCTTCATAAAAAGTATATAAATTATTATTTGTAATAAACAGTTGATTTGAAAAAGTTACATTTTGAAGTTTATTTTTTATTGTAAAAAATTATGAACAAATTTTAGTATAAAAGTGCTTGGTATAATGGAAAAATAGCTATTTGTTCCTCTATCAATATTTATAATTCGTTCGGCTTGTTTAGAAAGCTGAAGACACGTTATTAGGTTTTTGAAGTCATTTGTGAGGGTTATTCTCAACTGTAGTAGAATATTTCTGTAAAGAGGATCTATATCTGTGCCTGAACTTGTTAAAGGACTTGCTTAAGTTCAAAATTAAATTCAAAATGATTTATTTTTGGTTAAATTTTTATTCATAAAAAAAACATATTTTTTGTATTATTATTGGAGGCCAATAAAATGTTTGTATATATTGTAAAACTTTCTTGATAATAATATTAAAACACAATAAAAGTTTTAAAATATTTATGTAACATTATTTTATACTTAATTATGATTTTATGAAAACTTAATTATGTATAGATAAGCAAGTTGTTATAAGCAAAATAGTTCATTTTTTTATAAATATCATAAAACTTGACCAAAATATATATACTCTAATTTTCAATTGAAAAACTTCAAGTTACTTGTTAAATTAAAGAAGGAACTGATTAAAAATGATTTTTTGAATATGAACAATATATGAATGATGAAATAGCTTTATTTAAAAACTATTCAAGTTTTATAATAATAAAAATATATAGTCTTTAAATGTAAATGTCATAAATATCACAAATCGTACACTTAAAGATAAAAATGTTCTTAAGATTATGTTACGACAATAATAAAATATTCTTATTTAAAACAAATAAAAATATTTTATATCATTTTTTAAAAACATAAATTACTGTATTTAGACAATATAATCGTTAAAATTATATATTAGGATTCAGTCGGTTGATTTATGGATCATATATTTCATACAGACAGAGTATAATATAAAGATAAAATCATAATTGAGTTAAAATATGTGTAATAAAAATTATTCAAATATGTTAAAATTTCATTAAAACAATTTTTTTATATATATTTAAAAAACTAATAATTTAATCATGATATAACATTGATGGACAACTAAACTTTACTGAATGGAAATCTTATCAATACTTTTTCTTATACCTTAGCATAAAAAATAGGTAAAAATATTTAAAAATATGTATGCAGTTAAAAATCATCGTTAGAACGCTTTTAATATTATTATTTTTTATTATATATTTAAAAAATGAATTAAAAATATTTTTATAGAATATTTTATCTATCGTAAAATATTTTTCACGAGCTATTAATATAAAAAATAGAAATTATTATTTAATACTTAAAGAGTAAGATAATTTTTTAACAATTATTTTATACATTTTAATAAAACATACCGAGACAAAAAAATGATTTAAATATAGTTTTGCATTATTTCTTATACGTAGATAAAATTTAAAGGCTTTTATATTACTTATATTTTTATATTAATTATTGATTTTATTTTAATAAGTCATATGAATTTATATTTCTTATTGTATTTATATAATAATCTATTTCATCTTTTGGTATTATATTAGTTTTATCAATTATAACTCGATAATTAATTTCTTTATAAATTCTAATTTTTAATTATTTTATTATTTCAACAAATTTTGTAATGCTACAATGTATTTTTTACTTCATGAACAAATTGTTATAATTAAATTATCTGTAATGATTTTTTTAATTAATTAAAATAAACTGCAATATATTTAATTTCGATTACTATATTAAAGCAAAACATTCCATTATACAAGCAAAATAAAAAATATGATATAAAAGAGACATTTCAGTTATTTATTATTTTTTATAAAATTAAAGAAAAATTAGAATATACTGTAATTTATTGTTTTATGGATAAAATATATTTATCATGACACACATATATATACTTTTATTTCACAAAATTAAACATAAATCTATTTTTGTTATAATTATAACTTAAATTTAATAATTAGACTATATTTTAAAGTTACTTGTATAATATTTGAATAGAGTTTATTTCATTTTCTTCAACTTTTTTAGTTTGACAAAATTCTAGAATTTGTGTAAATAATGTTTGATATTTTATATTTGCTATTTGTATCTTTTATTAAGTCTTTAATATTTAACAATAATTACATATAAGTTAAATATATAAAGTATATTTTATGTTTTTCATATGTACAGAATAATTTTAAAGAAATAAAAATTCTAATTTTATTATCTAATAGTTTGTTTGAATACTTTATGAGTTTTATTTGTTTTAAAATCACTCATAAAAAAGGAGAAAAAAATAAATACGATACAATTTACTTAATTTTAATTTATATAGACCATATTTATAACTTATACACAAAATTCACTAATTGATAGTTTTTTTTTTTAAATATAAATTAGGAAAATACAACTATGTACCAATTTTGATACAAAGAAATTTGTGACATAATGTATAATAAATTGAAAATAATTAATCTCTGTATATATTTGATAGAAAAATATATAAGAATAAAGTATGCTAGAAAATATAATAAATCACTACTATATCGTTAAAAAATTTTAATTATAACATTTTTCCAATTCTGTATTATATTTTTGTTAGTTAAAAAAATATTTGATAAATTTAAAAGAAATTAATAAACTTGACAAATATTATTTACTATTTAAACTCAAAAAATTTTTAAATCAAATTAATTTCCTTAATTATTGTATATTGTAAACAGCAAAACATAAAATAAAATTATATGCTCATTTTTTAAAATATTAAAGAAAATTTATATACATTAAATAAATATACATAAAAAATAAATAATTAGTTATATTAATCAGCTTATTTTTAAGAAAATAATTTATATCTAGTTTTTCAAGTAGCTTTTTCTATAAATATTTGGTAAAGTATTTTTATTTTATCTATTTGTTTTTTTTCTAAACGAGTTTTTTCTTTACATATCGATTTCATAATTTTATTCAGTACTTTATTTTATTAGATTTTAAGCAGCATATTAATATTTTATTAACAGCTAATTTTAATAATAAATTAACATGGGATATAATTGAGTTAATTAATTTACGTTAGATAACCTAAATCTTTAATATTTAAGTTTTCAGTTTACCCTATCACAAATTATAATTTTTTTTATAAAAAAATTAAAGCAAATTTGAGTGCGTTTTAAACACATAAATATACTATCAAAATACGTTAAATTTATTGACGTCATAATATATAAAAAAACATCTTTTATAACTTTTCCTTCGATAATCATTTTTTTGTCGATTATAAATAACATAACAAGTCTTCAAATGAATTATATGAAAATAATTTTACTTATTTAACTGACATTTATTTTAATCTATAATGAACATTTCTTTCAATTTTTAATAATTAATGTACAATTTTATCAAGATCATTTATATTATTTAAGTAATAAATTATGGACGTAAAACAATAATATAGAATAGTATAAGGAAAAAATAAGAAACACTAATTTAATAAAGAATGTTTCTCATTAAAATTTACTAAATTTAATTCTAATTGTTATATTTACATTATGGGCATAATATCATAAATATTAATTAACAACCAATAAATATTCATTTGAATAAGAAAAATAAAAATAAAAAACTTGTTTTTTATTTCGAATATTTTTATTTTAATTATGAATTTTATTAATGAAATTATTTTCTAAAAATAAGAATAATTATATTTGTTTTAAAAATATATTTGTTAAAATTATTAAGAATTTGTTTTATATTAATTTTAATTTATATAAGAAAATTAAATCAACACTAGAGTTATAATAAAAAGCTACATTATTTTCCTATTTAAATATTATATAATCCTATTGATTTCCATACATTCTTTCTAATATAAAAAAATTTAATATACATGTAAATAATTATTATGAATAAAAAATCTACTGAGAAATTTTTTTTTAAAAAGTAAAGGAAAAACAAAAAGCATACCTTTTATATAATTATTTTAAAGAATTAAAAAATTTATAAATTTTTTAAGAAAATTTGCGTATAATAATACAATTATTCCAACTTTTTCACGATTGCATTAAATAAAAATATTGAGATATCTGTTAATAAAGTCAGATAAAAAACTAAATTTTTTTAAAATAGAGAACCATTTATATTATGAGTAAATTACTATTATTTTTTAAATAATATAAAATATATTTCTATTTAAATATAATTGTTTAGTTTTATATAATATTATAATTATTATAATTGTAATTTTCAAATAATAAATTATTTTATTTTATTAAATTATTTATATTTAGATTCAGATTTATATATATATTTAGATTTTTTAAAATTTATTTTAGTTTTTATAAATAAATTGGGATATATATTCAATCTACTTTAATACATGTTTTTTATATATTGTTTATGTAAATTCATTTAGTTTTAATATAATTTTGTACAATCTTATCATTTAGATATTTAGTATTTTATTGTCGTAACTGTTATCTTACTATCACTTAACTATCATATTCATGTTATACAATTTCTTATAAGAAATGTAATTTCATTTATCCAAGAAGAAATTGAAAAAAAACGAATTCAATAAAAAAGGGAAATAACATAACCAGTATAGTTACATATATATGCATAAGTCGAAGTATATCGAGTTTATCACGCTACGTTTGATTGCAGAATAGATTTGATAACATATTACTCACGAAACTCAAAATTTATGTTACTTTAAAAATAAAATACAAAGCTCACATTAGTGGATTAAAATTTTTTTTTGTGTATAAATATTTTTATTAAATTTGACTGATATTACATACTAAAGGATTATTTAATTCTTAAGTTGTATTAAGAATTTCACATTCGTAAAAATATTAGACTCATAAGTGTAGTATTTTTTAAAATACTTGAATCAGTAAATATCATTATATAAAAAGTTTTTTATGAAATATATTAAATTATTCAATTTCACATTTGTACGATTTTCGTGTGTTCGATTATTTTTAATAAAGTAAAGAGAAAATTAAAAATTTCTAATCAATTTGAATACTATTCTTTAAAAATGTAAATTAAAATTTTTTATACTTTTATATATAAACGTTTTAACATTTTAAACAAAAAAGAAAATATTTATAACAATAAGCTTTTATACCCTAATCTATACTATATAATAACTTACTTGTTTTCTTTGCAAAAAGCTAAATAAAATTTCATCGAGTACATTAATAATAAGTTAAATAATTTTAGTATATAAAGTGTTGACATATAGCAGAATTATAAATACTTTTAAATTCATTTAACAAATAATATTTTCAGGATATTAAAATCAAAACTTTAAGTATTAAATTAATATTATTATTAAACTAGCAAATGTCCATAAATATTACTATTTAATTCATATTTTATTAAAAAAATATATTTCTCCTTAAAGTAAAAATACCTTTTTTATCTTAAAACCATCTAATACATTTAAACAAATCGATATAAATTATAAACTTTGAATCAAATATTATTTCATAAAGTAAATTCGGTAGTAATTTTTTATAGCTGATCCATAACCTTTTAACGACTAACTTCATTTTATTTTCAACAAATCATTGCGGATCTGGTTTGTTATAACGATTTTCTGATTAAACTTTGAGATTGTTACACGAATTTAATGACTTCCGAAATTTTAATGAACTTTGAAGGTGAAAAGTTCAGACTGCATATACCCCGAGCCAAGTTAGTCATACTCAAGGTACCATGTAACTTAGTTCTCTGCGCGCGTAATTTAACAAATGCTAAAACATCTGTGTCAAGGACTGTACGCAGATAGAAAAAAGACTCTTTAGTTTAGGTATGTCGTCAAGATTCTAACTTTGTGTACATGAAACATTGGTAGTAAATAGCTATTTCCGGTTGATGTGAAGATGTTGAAATTACGTTTCATCGGCCGTATGAAAGGTCCCTCCTTGCATAAAAGAACTCAGCACAAGCATGTATCTCATTTCGAATTCCGTTTACGATACTATGTTGTACTTTCTTGGAAAGCACGCAATGCGAATATATCTTTGACACGCACGCGCAGATACGCGCGAGCACGTGTGCGTAAAACTACGCACTGAGCGATTTTCGTCGCGTACACTCGTTTCCGTCGATTGATGCAGTTTCTCTTTTCTTTCGCTCTCTCTCTCTCTCTCTGTTTTTATTTGCCTTCTGCTACCAGAAAAATCACGCGTGAATACTGGTGAATAGAAATTTCGAAGCGTATGCGCTTGAGCTTTCGCAAAAATAATAACAATAAAATAGAAAATACTGGTCTTCAGTTGCCAGATGCAAGAGATGCATTTTCATGCGTGAGTTCAGACATATTGAAATATTACGGGTAAAAATTGAAAAAGAACCACGCCAATTCTATTTATTTCATTCTATTGATGTTGGTCAATGGTTTTCTAGATCCATTTCATTTTTTTAATGACTGTGAGCATCTTGACTTTCAAATTAGAAAAATTCTAAATTTTTCTGCATTTAGCCAAAAAATAGATATATTTTAATTTCGAGATTTCTTTTATAATACATACTATATATTTAATTTACCGTTTAATTATATTTGGTATAATAACATTGTTTTTAATGATATCTAATTAATAATTATTTTAACAATATTTTATGTTAAAAATGATCGTTATTTACAACATGAAAGAAAAGATAAAAAAGTTCTAATTAAATTTTGGATGATAAAAAATTCTTGATAAATGAAAAAAGAGTATTATTCAATAAAAGTAAATAAACTATTTTTGAAAAATGAAAAGCTGACGTTTAAATATTAATTAATCAATCTAAATTATCTTTTAAGCTATTATAAAAAAATATTATAAATATAGAACTTATTTTATATATTAAATCAAGGTGTTTTTATTAATTATTAATAAAAATATTAAAGTTAAACCAAATTTAGTTGTTTTGATATAATTTTGTTTGAATAACGAACTATTTATTTTTACCAAATTTAGTTGTTTTGATATAATTTTGTTTGAATAACGAACTATTTATTTTTTCATTTTTTCTGCTGTATTCCACGCAGGTGTGTATAAAAGGTAGCATGTCAACCGGCGCTCAATACGTACTAACGAATAAATTACTTTTATTTTGTTAAATAGTTATATTTTTATTTACTAATATCTGAATAAAGTTAGAGTATTTATATTTGAAATTAAAATTGTATTTTTCAAATCTAAAGAAATGTAAATAAGAAAATAAAAATAAAAGCTAATTCAATTTCAACAACTACCTTTAACAAGTTTCTACTGTGACTATTACAAGTTATGCGTTGTTATGAAAATCGATTTTCTCGAGCAAACCTTCAATAATATCTTGTTGGAAACAAAATTCTCAATTTTGTTTTAAATATTTATTTATAATTTATCTTTACTACTTTTGTAATAGAGGAATAATACTCGATAGTTAGTATCAATAGTTATGATACGGCAACAAACTTATAATAACTAATTTATATTAGAATTTCAAACAGTAAATTATTTTAATGTTATTAGAACAACTACTTTTCTAGAAATCTTTATTTTTATTAGTTAATCTTACGTTTAATTCTTTACATAGATTCTTTATATTGATCAATACTGATTCTTTTTATAAAAAATTCTTATAAATGATATAATAATACAGAAATTATTGAATATAATTTTTTAATATGTTATCCTTGTATTAAACAATTTATAATTATCTCTTAAAATTATTATTTAGAATCATAAATGTCATTGATGCGCTAAAAATTCAGTCTCTTCAGAAAACTTAATAAAAGAATTTGTCCTGACTTCATAGTATAATACTTATAAACTTTAGGATATTTTTCAGGAAGATAGATATCACATTCATACGAATGTATACTTAAAATGATCAGTTCCACATTTTACTAGAATAATCTTTTAAGTACATAACTACAATGCATTATCGTGTCTCTCAAATTGGACACATCTTCGACGTAAAAAGAACACTTTGACTCCGACAACTGAACCAACGTCTGCGTACACAATACGTCTAGCTATAGCGAAGCTGTGATAATAACAAGGGAGATCCTTGGCGGTAACAGCAGGCGACCTCGTCTAAAATCTAGTTTGGAGTGTATATGTGTACATCATGGCTTTACCGCGGGTGTATCGAGCCTAGAAATCTCAGAAACCTCACGTAAGCTCATGCGCGTGCGAATTCGCATGCTGCAATACCGTCAGTGATTTTGAGTAGTTCGCGCATCCGCCTTAATACAATAGTATATAACCAAGAAATGATACGTTAAGAACTCTCTAGAAACTCAGTGAGAAGAGTTTATGCTAAATTAGCTCATAAGCATTGAGTTTTCTAAAGGCTCTTTTCTAAAGGTGAAATTCGACAAAGTACCGCCATTATATATATAGATGTTTATTTATATGCGTACTCTGACTGCATCGATGTGTATGAGTACTACTTAGTTAAAAATCGTGAATAGAATAAATAAAATTAAATTGCGCTGTACGTAGGTACAATTGGTATAAGCACTAAAGATAATTATTATATCAAAGTATCATTAACAGTAGATATTGACATCTTGTTCCCATTTTTTTGTAACAAATTTTGAGAGCATAATAATAGAATATTTTAAATATTTTATTTATTTTATAGCGTGATATGAAGTATTACTGTTAGTAACTATGAATAGATATAAAGATATAAAATAAAATTTAAAGTTAACAAAAAAATAGAATACCGAGTAAAATAAATAGAGATTTATCTATCAATTTATTGAAGACTGAACAAGAATCAAAATATGTTTAATAAGATTTTACAGATTATAGCATATATATTTAATATTTATATATTAAAAAAATATCATTATAAAATTTTTTTTCATAATATTATTATATTAATATTATTTAAATAACTTACATAAATTCATTTTATACATGTGCTAATATATTTGCTAATAACTTTGAATTAATAAAAATTAAAACAAAATTATTAAAACTAATATTCCAATTTAAAAATGCTCATTGAACAGAGAATTTTTTTATAATATGCATTTAATGATATCTTATCAATATTTCAAAAATATAAATACTTGTCTATACAGTGAGTTTCAAATATATGTAATATGATAGATAATAGTAATTACAAGGATTAAAATAAAAAAAGAATTAAGTTATCGCAATCAATAAGTGTCATAAATATAAAAAAAAGGTTTCAATAATTGTTTGATTAATATTCGTTTTTTTTTTCTAAAAAAAATATGAAAACAGTTAACTAAAAATATTAAAATTCTAAAATGAATATAAGAATTTGATCGATTAAGTTTAATATAAAGGAAATTTAAGCAAGAACTGATAAAGATAGATTGAGTAAAGTAAATGTAATCTAAATCGTGAGAAAGTGAGAAGTTACTCTCAAACAGAAAACAAGAATTATTATTTGGTAATAGCAAAACTTTTATACGTAATAGTGACTGTTTTATTTTGAATTTGAGTACTTATTTAGAAAAAAAAAATAAGTACTTGATTTTTTATTTTTTTTTATGTTATATAATTAAAATTATATAATTAAAAACTGTACATTTATAAACTAAATGTACATAATATATATTTTATTCCAACAAATATATTTAACTCAAAATATCATTTTAATAACGATTTTGAATATTAAAATAATAACTTTAAAATTATATGTATCAAACCAATATTAGTTGTCATTTATTGTAATTTCGTAAATAAATATACTCAACTTTTAATACGAAGTCTTATATTTAAATTGTGTTGAAATATTATTTTTATATAAAAGATTATATTTTTTATAGATGTTTGCAATAAAAATTTTTAATATTAAATTAGCAGAATATTTCATAAAAAATCAAAAATATCTTCCATGATTTAAAAAAATTAGTATATTTAAAAAACTTGCATATACATTATTTTTTTTATATATTACGAAGAATTTATACGATTTAATACTTTATATTACAAGTAAGATTTTTATATTTGTTAGAAATATAATATAAGATCACGTTCAAGTAATTTTAGAATTTCCAACTTTTAAATTGACGGCAAGACTTTAAATTGTATTTTATAAAAGAAACTGTAAAAATACAGTTCTGAAGTTAGTAAGTTTTGAAAAAGAAATAAATCTTATTTGAGGTTATTCACCTCATTAATATTAACTGTTCAACACACTGAAATACAGAAACACGTAAGATATGCAGGAATTATAGATATGCAATAAATCAATACTGAGGTATGTTAATTTACAATATTAAGTATTATGTAATTTACTACAAAATAAGTATCCTTCGGTAAGATTAATGAGTGATCTGTGACTGTAGAAATCATACATACTTTTTTTATAATTATAAACGCACGCGTATATGAGTATGCATGCCTAAATACATGTGTTTGAATAATTCCGTTGAATTCTTTTTACTATTGTTAAGAATAAATTAGAATTTTAATAAATTATTTTCTATATAATACAAAAAAAATAAATAAAAACAACAATAACAACAACAATAATAATATTATTAATATCTAATATCTTTTAAATATATGAAACATCGCAATATTTGTTTTATAATGTGATAATCTCAACGGTATCACTTCTAAAACTCAAACGAAGAAAAAATTTTTCAATTTTCAATTTTTTTTATATTTTTAATTTACATACGTAATAATATTCTACTTGTCATTGATATTATGATTTTTATAATCGTGATATTAAATTTCTTCTGTTTCTTTATCGCTTTATTCTATTTTTTTACAGAAATTATTTGAACATTAATTATATTTATTTATTTATTTTAAGAGAGTTATTAATTTTTATTAATTTTATTGTTACAAAAAAGTTTAATTAATTTTAAAGAAATATCCTTCTTGACATTCATACAAAACTTTATTTTTTTTATTCATCGAGACCTTTGAACAACTTCTATGTCTGGATCTTTTAATGTTCCACCAAATTTAGTTTTTTTTTTATTTTAAAGGAAACTTCGATTTTTAAAGTTGCAATGAAATATATCTTATATGTATATGGTTACGTAGCTGCGGAATAGGAAACTTTCAATTTTCTTTTTCTGCACTTCTTTAAGTTCTAAAAAGTAGTTAATTTTTGAACATTTTTCGTAGGTTACGGACATCTCCATCGACCTTATTACATTATTAAACCTTTAGCGAATTCCTTATTATTAATTTTTTTTTAGATAAATCTATTTTATGTACATTATTTTTTTACTCTGTTTTATAAACATTTTACAATATATTTAAACTCTCTGTCTCTCTCTCTTTCTCTCAAATATTTTACTCGTAGTAATTACTGATTTTATTAGTTAGTGATTTAATTCCCTTCTTAAATGAAAGTTGAATTTAATAAAACTATAATACCATATCTTTAAATATGGATCTTTCTACATTTATGATTATTTCTGTATTTCTATGTTTTTGTAAATAGTACGTGTAACGGCTCTTTTTTTATATAGCATTTAATAATTTCTCGCTGCTTAAAAAATTTTATCTTGAGTAGATAAAAATTAAAAATATTCTATAGCCGATAAAATATATTTCATTTACGCATGCCTCGTAATAGCTAAACTATTTAAAAACATTGAGTAACTATATAATATGATTTTGTACATGTTATATAGTTGGATGAATATTGTATAATTCCTTTTGTTGGAGTCATATGAAGAAATTCAAATTCTAAATATTACAGAATAAATTATAATTTTGTTTTCAATAACTTAATGAAAAATTCATAAACAAAAATATTTAATAATTTTTATAAATCATCATATTTATGATATAAAAAATTAACTATAAAATATTATTGTTTACTTTCTACATAGACTTATTATACGTATTTTTATTAATAATTATACAAAAAATGAATATTAATTAAATAGTTCCAATTACATTTAAACTCACAGTAGTATAATTAATTATACAGAATGTATATATTTTAAAATGGATACCAACATCAAAACTTATTTGCAAAGTAAATTTATGTACATGCGCAGTAGTAAAGAATATCATTTTTCTACGCGGTAAAATTTTTAAATTAGAAGTAGAATCATAATCATTTTATTTACAAAAAAAAATGTAAATATGAATTAATTTAGTCTTTTCAGAAGTTTATATTAATGCTACAAGATTTTTTATATTTGTTAGACGAAGAATAATAATACTTAACGATACTATTTCAAATTGTATCAAATTTGAATTTTAGGTCCCATTTCACAATGCGTGGTTCAAGAGAATAATCTTCTTAGCGAACGAGTTATCATTTAAATATAAGTTTCACTAAATATCAATTAATTATCATAACTAATATATTTAATATGTTTAATGTTTTCCATTATCTAGATCAATAATTATACATATTTTATATTATTTATATACTTAGGAAACATCAATATGATTATTTAAATATTAATTTAAGTTTATATGTTTAAAATGTTTTATCTAAAATAATATTTAAGTTACTTAAAAATATAGACATGCGTACGTTGTCTCTTAAAATAAAACTTTTTAAAATAAATATTTATTGCTTAAAATTATTTCAACTGGAGGAATTCTAAAAATATTTATATTTTAATCAATGAATAAACGATAACAAGATGGAAAAGCAGCAGAGTACAATCTATTGCTTTCCGAAAGAAAAAGAAACAATTCCATTAGCATCCCGTTGCACTTCCTCAAGTATCATCTTGAACAAAGTATACTCATGTACATACTCTGCCCTATTCGCACGCCTACTTATACCTATACATACAAAGCTGTTTTATGATATGACAAATCGAGTGAAATATGTTAAGAACATACGATGTTGTATAAAAGAAATAAGAGGAGAGAGCGCGAGAGAGAAAGAGAGAGATCAACTTAAATTCCATATGCACATCGCGTTGTAAACTTCCGAACTCCCATGCTTTCTACTTCTGCAACAGCGCTGAATGTCGTACTACGAGTAACCGAACACAAGCGTATACAGGGGGATGTTAGATGCCGAAGGAGCATTAATATTAATGTTCGGGGATTTACTACGACATGCCTTTCTTCCTCCGTATATAAGATCCACGCTTCCAAGCACAGTCCTCTTTCCGGCGCTTCGTGAGAAAAGCCAGAGGGCGCCTTCACCGTCATCTCCAACGAATTACAGAAGGAAACTCGAGCCCTTATTTTACAGATCGCGACGAGGAGTTTAAGAAAACACGCGACGTGTGCGTTGCGTACACGCGCGTGTATACGTTCGAACCAGGCGCAGTTGCGCGCGCCAAAGTTTTTGCGGAGAATCATAAAAAATGAGAAAGAAGAGAAAATCGGAATTAATCGGAGTATTGGGCGTAGAGATTCGCCGATTACTTATCGATTATCGGTACGCTGCTCTCGTATAGTAACAAGATCAAGGAGTGAGTACTTCCTCTGTATAAATGTATATTAAGTATCGGAAGACAACGTCAACGTGGATATCGATGTGGAAGACAATTGTAGCATGAGTTAAACATGTGTACATTACATTACTATATAGAAGATTTATAGATTAATATTTAAAACAATTAAATCGATATACGATAAGGAATTTTGTAAAAAAAAAACGTAAAAAATTTTTATTATTGTCGAAAATAATACATAAATAATCTTATTAATTAACTAAATAATTCAAAATATCAGTGTACAAATAGTTTTTTATTTAAGTATAAGTAATTAAAAAATTATATTCATTTTAACGATGATAAATAGATTTTATACTGATTAGTATTTCGTTTTTGTTATAATTATATTAAATTCAATATCATAAATATGAATGTAAAATATTATTAAATTTGACATTGAATATTTATAGTATGATGAATATACCAAAATATTTTAATTAACGCTGGAAACATTTCTAATTTTCTTACTGTGCGCATTTAAAATTAATTTATTTTGATAAAATCTTTTTTAAGTAAACTATTTTTGTTATGTGTAGGTAAATATAGAAAAAATAAACTAACTAGAGAAAAAAACTTTGTTTTTTTAATTGACGTAATTGTTGGCAATTTCCAAAATTATTCTTTAATAAATTATTTTTATGTGTATTTAAATAAATTTGAGTACATTAATAATGAAAACTGTACCAAATGTGTATATCATTCTGTATTTTTGTTGCACAAAATTGTAGAAACTGTTTTTTATTTCATTTAAATTAGTCAAGGAAGTGCTATATAAATTATAATTAAAAATAATAAATAATAGAATAATATTTGGCTTATATTTTAATTTAAAAACAAAAAATTCAGAAATGTTAAAGTTTGTGCATTTTTTTCAGTTTTTTAAATAATATTTTTTGAAACATTATATCTAAAATTTTTTACTTTTTTAGTACTAGTTCCTAAATAAAACAATTAGTTAATTCAAGAATGTATTATTTAATATACAAATGTGGTAATTGCGTTCATTATAATAAATTTGAGGTTGATTTAAATATTATGATTTATTACAATCTTATTTAAGTCATACATACGTTACCTAATCATAAAATTCTTTTAAAGTTTAAAGAAAAATAAAAGTTTTTTAATTTATTATATTTCAATTAGGTTTTAGTATAATATTGCATCGTATTTACGTAACCATTTTTAATTTATATTTTTAATTTATAAAAATAATCTTGTATTTGATAAAAAATATTTCTTTATGAAATTTTGTCATGGCTTAGAATTCTTTTTATTATAAATATTTTGTTTTACAATAAAAAAACAAAGAACAGTGAATGCAACTATAACTATATAAATAGTATAAACTTTAAATTATTATTTGAAAAAAACAAGCTTTAAAAGTTTCTATTATAAATTAAACATTCATATAATTACTTGCAATATACGATTATTTCATAAGATTAGTCACGCATTTTGTCAATTTAAGTATCTTACCATAAGTTAATAAAAGAGCAAAAGACAAGATTCTACAGTTACGTGTTTGGTATATGCCGCAATTTTTAGTATTCATGGTATGATTTTACTTTGCATTCAATGTCAATATATCTTTAGTCTTCAATGATGCGATTTACTATAAGTATGCAACTACTTTGTATTCGACATCGTACGACGGCTTAGTATTTTTAATAAAAAATCTTTATTTACACGAACTTCATGTACCTCACAGAAGTTTTTGATTTTATATTGATAATTGCATTATTTTTAGTAATATAATTTGGTTTGAAGAGTATTTATGAGGTACATTTATGAGAGTATAATTAAGAAATTTTATCAAATAAGATTTATAAAAAATATATTTATGAAAATTTACATATTTTAAAATTGATTTTTTTGCATTATTAGTTTTTTACTATTTATAACAAGAATGAATAGATTAATGAACAAAAATAAAGCTAAAAAAATTTATATATTTACAAATGTAGATACAAAAATAGTATTTTAATTTATAATTTATAAAAAATATAAAATTGAAAGTATTATAAAAAAATTGTATACTTCTCTACATTCATTAACGAAGTTAAACTTATTTTTTACTTAAAAATAAATTTTCAATTCGCTTGGTGTTGTTCTTCACTTTATAATATTGTTAAAACTTTCTTTATCTATAATATTCAGTACTTCTTTTAATTATTTCAAATTTAAAAGCTATAACCAACAAATTCATCTTAAGCTACGTTTATATAAAAGATTTTTAATTATATTAAAAAAATAATTAAAATATTTACATTGAAAAACGAGGTTGAAACTTTATTAATGTTACTTACTTTTTATACTTTAAAAATACCATATTCGGAATTAAATGTTTACAATTTACCAAAAAGTTTACTTTTATTATCATACCTATAATTAATAATTTCTAAATAATTTCTAAAACAATTTTTTATTAAATATAATTTGAATTATTAAAGTTTACTTCTAATTTTATACAATTTTTATATTTTAATAACAAATTTATAAACATAAAAATTCGTATAAAAATACTTTCTTATGCTTTTTATCTGAATAAATAGAAGAGATAGACAATATTTACTTTAATAATTCAATCGTTCAAATTTTTTTTTAATGCTTTTCATTACTATTTTCATTACTATGTTATTAGAATTGTTTTTATATTTTTTAATATTATAGTCATTGTTACTAACAGATGTGATTCAAGATAATTTCTTTAGTTCTAGTTTATTGATCTATATAACTCTATAGGCATTTAGCTTTATGCAGTTCAATATACTTGATATAAATTCAGTCTTTTTGAAAGACCACGTATTTTATTATTAAACTACACGGATTAACTATGTAGTTAATATTTTATGGACTAAGTAACTACTCTTTTAATTTTTATTAACTACTATTGTTTATGGAAGTCCTTACAATCTTGTATTACATAGGAATTCATAATCACCTAGATTGTTTACATCTGTTTCCCTATAGTTTGCACCCCATATAAATAGTTTTAAATTTTAAAATCGTATTTGCGCAAATTACTTCTTAAAAATCAGCGTCTAGTTGTACATTTTATAAACATACTATTTGTCCTACTCAGTTCCTATATTATAGTACGATTATAAAGGTTAGGTTGAATGATGTGAAAAATAAGATTATTAGTAAAATTAATTCTATATATTACTTATTACGAATAAACATTTAAAAATATTTAAAGATTTAAAAAGAATTTATAATTCTGGATCTTTTTTATCTCAATGTACTAAATTACTGTTGACTCTGAAAAAATAAAGATACTTTAAAGATGAACAAATTTTACAATAGCTGCGAAATTGCAAGGACGTAAAATCGTCTATACTTTTCAACTTTTTTGAATAAATTCTAAAATTTTGTATAGAAGTTTTACACTTTGTAATGTAATTTAGGTACATTAGAGTTTCATATTTTGAAAAATCGTAATACAATTTCAGTCAAAAAATCAAGAATTTCGATTTTTCGAAAAAATATTTTTGATAAAAGATTTCGATATTTTATAAATAAATGAATCTTTTTTCTTGAAATGTACTTAAAAATGTAGTATAAATATTCAATGATGCCTTTAAATTTTAAATATATTAATTTATCTTTTTTATCACTTGAATTTTTATTTTCCTTTGATTAAAAAATTGTTTGATTAAGAAAATTGAAAAACATCGAATAATTATATACAAGTACATTTAATTGTTCTTCTTATTAAACACAAAGGTATTTTAGCGCCAACCTTAGTCCTTAAATATGCATAAATTATTTCAATTATACAGATTTATTAATAATACAGTACAAAATATTACTATATTAATAGTATTATTATTGAGAGAAACCAATATAAATACAACAAACTCTTGTTACATTTATTAAATAGTTTTATGTATTTCAATCAATCAAAAATAAAATTTTCATTGTTTTCTCAAATTTCCAATATCTCACACCTATGATAAACAATAACAATAAATGTGATCCGCTTTTAGTCCATTGCCGATAGTGGATACTTGATCCAACCATTTGTTGTTCATCGAGCATTCTTATAAAAAAATTTGAGGTTTTACATTTTTTAGATTTTAACGTCGTGTATTTTTAGTTAAAAAATTATTTGTATTTTAAAATATCAATAAATTTATTATGTTATTTTGAAATTATTTTTATTGCACTATTTTTCCGACTAAATATAAATATTCATTGGAGCTAATGTTGGTATTTTATTAATCACATTTTAGCTGTTGCTGTATGAGTCATTAAAATGTTCAATATATAGATGAAAAGGAAAAAATAAAATGTCTAATTTTGAAACAAAAGTCCTTAGTTATTGATAAACCATGAACAAATACGTCTGGCTTTTTTTACAGTAAATAGTGACAACTTGAATAAAAAACACGTATAAATTCTTAAAATTTTGTTTTTCAGAATTTAATCCGTTGAAATTTTATCTGTTAAATTAACGAATAAAAGCCTATCAATTTTGTATGAGATTATATATATTTATACTCTACAATATGGTCTCTGTGAAAAAAAGGTGTTTGTTGAAGTAACCAATAAATATTTGTTATTAATTATTTATAGAAAACGGTGATTAAAATTTCGAACGGCATTATTAAAAATAAAAATAATCAAAGCCGTAATATTTAATATTAGTAATTGTTTATACATAAAATGCATTATACATTTCTATACATTATTAAAATATGATTATATTTTCAAAATTATACGCGACTAATGCGTAATTTAATTCTCAAAATAAAATTGTCCGATTAATTTATATTATTAGATAAAAATTAATAAACATAATTAACGGAACAACACGAATTTAATTAATTGAAAAAAATTTAGTAAATCTACTTTAAAGCTCTGCATAATTGAAACTTGCCAAAATTCTCTTAAGAAAGACTATTAAAATATATTAATTTATAAATTAAAATACTTTTAAATTGAATTATATGAAATCATAAATTTATAATATTAAGAATATGAAGTATATTTAAAAATTATAATAACATCTTTAGAGCGAAATTTGAACATCAAGCTAATAAAAATTAAAATCAAATTCTAAACTTATAATAAACTCTTTTTCTTTAAGTTTTGTAACTGAATTTACGCCTTTGTTCGCAAAATTGAAAAAATAAATTTTATTTTAAATATATTATGATTTAAAGTATAGGACTAATAAATTTTTATAAAAATATCAGTACGAATACAGAATATCAACCAAACATGGATGAATTAATTTCAATAGAGTTTTCTTTTATTTTATAATATGTTAAAGGCTAATATTAACTCCCTTAATATAAGAAAATTGAAGTTCTTATAATAAGATCTTACAGAAGTTTCTTATAGAAGTTCACCACACATCCTATAACTTATCACACAAAAACTTGTTTTCACCTCCTTTTTAGCCATTAATAGGTAAAGTAGTGTAGTTTCTATGATAATATCAGCAAAATCAATCACTGCTATCAGCAGTACATAAATGATTGTAGCAGCATCAAGTACAAATTCGTCGAAAACCTCAAGAGCACAAATTGAGGTTTGAGCATGAAACTGTCCCCGTAAGTTCAAGAGCCCTACGAATCTGAGCTAAAACTTAACCTACCTTCCAGAACTGATTGATACCAGTTCCCTTGATTGTTTTACTTTGACATGTCTGATTAGAAATGGCGTACATTGTGGTTAACTCAAGGATTTTGGAAGTTGAAATCGAGCTTGTAAATTCTCAGGTGCGTGAAGCAAGTTGGGTACCTTACCTTCGGGGATTATTATACATGTGTAATTGGTCATTTTACTCACTTCTAGAAAATATGATTTATTTTCATAAATCTACTTGTACATTTCATTCAACAAGGAAAAGATAATATGATGTTTAAAATTACAATCTATTCATGATGTATAAAATTATTTTAATCGTTTAAATTAGCAATATCTTAACGAATCAAATAAAAATTTATTCTTCGAAAGGTTGTTATTTTCAGTTCAATTTATAAGATATAATGGATTCATAAGTAAATTTTTATATTAAAATACATTATATTGTATAATTACATTTAGTTCAATAAATGAAACGGACTGTTAAAAAGTAGAAATTTCAATATTACTAAAATACATAAACAAAACAGTGAAGTTGTAAAAAGCTATTAATAATAAACCGTCATAAACGATAGTCAAACTTTTGAAAATATTTATTTTTTCTCATTCGAATCTATTCTAAAGTTTGACGAATGTTGTACCACTTTTAAAAAGAGAATGTTTATGATAGCTAAAAAATTGTATTTTATAAAATACAAATACTCTTTAACAACAATGGTTTAAAATGTATATTTGTGTTTAAAATATTGAAAACAAAATAAGGATATCAAAAACATATTTTTTTAAAGTATAAATTGATAAAATTCTAAAAAATTATAAGCTCTATAAAATCTTAAAATCTTTTACTTAATTAAATAGAAATAATAATAATTGAATAATAACTATAATGATTAATTATAGGACGATGATCAACTAAAAAATTATTTATTTAAAGTTCTATTAACAATTCAACATAATATTATATATAGATATAAAATTCTTTGTAATTGAAATCATTGAATTATACATAAGATTATAAAATTCTTTGTAATTGAAATCATTGAATAAATATCTTAAAAATTAGAATAATTATGTTAAGTTGATCTTATTCAAAGAAGAAAGATGAAAAAAGCTAAAAAATTTTATTTCAATAAAAATTCTGTTTTTTTTTATTATAGAGCGAATATATTAATGTATTATATTTGCTTTAGAAAGGATCATAAATAGATGCTTAAAATATTCTCATCACTAATTTTAATATTAAATAAATAAAATACTAAAATATTTGTTTTAGTTAAAACAATTATTTAAAACATTGTTTATTAAAACTTTTGTTTTAATTTTTATTTATTTTATAATAAACGTATTACATTGATCAATAGCTTGAACTTTGTTTTTCGTATTATCGCGAAAACAATTTACATCAGAAATATTTTATAATAAAAGAAACAACCGAATTCAATTGGCTTCATTATATGAACAGTACTTTAATACTCATTGATGGTAAATTTTGAAATTTACTTCCGGCTCGTTATACTTGGTCACCTTGATTCTACGTCACACACTACATCGTCATTTCAATAAATACGTACATAAGCTAACCAAACGTACTTTTATTTTATCCCAATACAGGCACACCTCCGGAAGCTTATTTTATTATTGTCGCTCTGATAGTGATTTGCAATCCTCAGCACAATTCAAGCAAAGTAGTGGGTAATAATAAACATATTAAATTTTTTCTATCAGGGTTTTACTTTTAAGTTTTCGGATAAATCGAATAAAATTTATAAATATTTTCTTTAAGAAGTAAAAGAAACTTGTCTGAATTTTAGCTCACAAACGCAAAATATATTTTTAATTAACAACTTCGAATATTTTTTTATTAATATATACACTAGTGGAAATTCCATTGATTTCTCAGTTTGTTTTTCATAGTAAAGTCAATATTTTAATTCTTAATACATTATTCAATTAAAAGTATTTGGATATAAAATTAAAATTAATATATAAATATAATAAATAAAAGTACATTTATATGAAACTATATGTTTCATATTGTATATATCGTATGAAAATAAAAGAACTATTGATGAATGGTATATTTCAAAATAAATAATAAAAATTTATATAGTAAATACACATATTCGTATATAACAGTTTAAAATTAAATAAAAATATTGTAAATAAATAATTTGAATGTTTTAAAATATTATCATACCAAGTAAAAATGTATGTGTTTAAAATATTGTTGATTCTCGAATTTTATAATTTAAATAAATATTTTAACTGTGTATTAAAATTGATTTAAATATTTGATTTTCATATGGATGTTGTAAAATATTATTTAAAATTCTATACTGGTAAAAAAATATAGTTTATAATATATGTATATAATATAATATATATATGAGATATGTGTCTTAATCGTATTTTTTGTTGAACAAATATATATTTTTCAATTGTAATACATATAACAAAAAAATAATTCTAAAATTAATGCAAAAAAAATAAAAAATACATAATTATCGATGAAATCATTAATCAATAAAAAGTCAATTTAATATCAAATAATATAAAATAAAGTTTAATACTTATAATATTGTTTGATATATTAAAAACTTGTAACAATAAAAAGTGGTCAGCTACATACAAGCATTCGTTTAAATTATTTTCACGAGTCACGTACGTTTTATGTTTTAACTTTGACTTTGACCTCCAGCATAACAGTAGCAGTGAATTTGGAATTTCAGAGCGCTAACGGCTTTTTCTTTAGCAGAAAAATATTCAAAAAAAAGAGAAATAAGGGGTAATGAAATACTGGAATTTAGATGAGGAGAAGCAAGCGAATGACATGTATGTCAAAGATGAAGAATAATGTAACGGCCGTTTTAAAAGTTCTGTAGAAATAATTACAATCCGTAGAAGAATACGCTTATAATTTTTTAATATATATATAGGATATATATAAATCATTATATTATTAAGTCAATAAAGTATTTATAGAACGTTAATTAAATAGATGTAAAAGAAATATTTAGAAGATTATTAATACCTACATCAAATATGATCGTATTCAAATTCAAATTCGTATATATATATTATTAGTAGTTAAAGGACAAAATACTTTAAACATATCACAGTTTGAAAAAATTAATTTATATCTAATAAATCTTATTTAAAAGTAGTGAACATTACTCGATTAAGCTATTATATTGTAACAATTATATTTCGTAGTTTTCGTAGATTATTTCGACGTTATGTTTCATTTTACATCAAAGTAAAATAAAAATTAGATTCTCAAGAGCGTCTAGACGCACATACAATGTAATACATGGTACATTTTTAATTAATGTCAATTTTTAACTATCATAGTTAAGTCTACATTTTATAATTCTTCTTAAATTCTAATACTGGATCAGGAATACGGTTATGAACTTTAAGAGAGGAATTAATTTCTTTTTTAATGGAAAATTAATCAAATATAAAAACAAAAAAAATTGTGTTACAAGTTTTTTACAAATCAGTTTTATACAAATTTGCTTATTCATAATTATTTAAATAATAATTATTATTTTTAATTATTAATGATGTTTAAGTCAGTCAGATGAAATATATTAAACGGCTTCATTTCCAGTTTTATTTTTTATATCTAAATGATCAGACTAATTAATCGCGAATTTAGTCGAATAAAATAAAACATGTACATATTAATAATGGAATTATTTATAAGGATTATATTTAACGTTAGAAAATATTTAACGTACTTGATCAATACGTTGGAAACATCGGTATAAAAATAGAATAATTTATATAATGCATTGTATTTGGATATTAATATATTTTTTCAATTTACTTTGAGTAACTCATTTATGAATTTAGATGCTGGATGAAGTTATGAATTTGTTAAATTTAAATATCGACTTTGAAATTGAAATTTTTATAAATTCTACGTAAATGGGTAACTACAAAGTTAAGAATTAAAATTTTTAGACGAAAGATCTAAATCTTTGATAAATTCTAATAAGGCTGAAAAAGTTGCGTTATAAAAGCATCATGGATATAAAAGTAATGGCTCGAACAAATAAAGACTTCCGGAGATGTACGTTAAAAAAATGCTTTTGGGTATTTCTTGGATATAAGGTAAGCGGACGTAACTTCTGTCGAACTCGCACACGACCTTTCAACTTTCCGCGAACAAACGAATCGGGAGAAAATCGAGAGGCCCGCGAAATAATCATTTTCCGTTAGCGGTTAAGTTCCATGAATCGAAATACCCGAATTCCCCGGCACCGCGGTCTCTTCCAATTTCCGAAAGTTCCAGTTTCGCGCCGCGTTAACACCCGCGGGTGAAAAAATGGAAATCCCGCGGCGGAAAGACGAAGTCGTCCGAGGAAGGCGAAAAAGACACAAAAGCTCCCGCGGAATTGTAGCACGAGAGAGAGCGAGAGAAAGAGAGAGGGAGAGCGAGAGAGAGAAAGAAAGAGAGCGAGTGAGGGAGAAGGAGAGGGAGACGCGCTCGCGTCGAAGACTCGTTTGCGGCGCGCCGACGTAGCGGTGGGGGATGACGGGGGTCCAGGCATGGAGAGGGCGCAGTTCCGCGCTATCCTTCGCGACGCTAACACGCAGCTACGCTGTACCAGTGTCGCGGTCCGTGGTCGTCGTCGTGGTCGTCATCGTGGCCGTGGTTGCCACCGCCGGTGCTTCTGCCCCCGATTCGCATATCCGAGGTTCAAGGGAGGTTTTTGCAACTCGCGGATGTGGGTCTGAAAATGATAAGTGAGTGACTAGCTCGTATTGCCGGTGCCGCGACTTAAGGGGATCTTTCGGCTCCAACGCTTGTATTTGAATTTCGCGCGGGATTTCGAGGAGTCCGCTGCATGATTCCATTAGTAATTCCTGGTGCGTGAGGATTTCTCGGTGAAGTCGTTCCGTTTGTTTTTTTTCTTTTTTTTCGTTTTGTTTGCTTTTATGTTTTTTGGAAAGTTGAGGCATCAACTTCACTGCCGCCAACGAGGAAACTTCTGCTCTTGTGTTCGTTGCTTCTTTATTTTGTGGTGATTCGTTGGTAAGGGAATAAAGGAGAGTAGCCCACGCACACGTACACGTTCACGTTCACGTTCACGTTCACGTTCACGTTCACGTTCCCTTACATACGACGAGTAAGCAAAAAACACGTAGGCAAAATGCTAGGAATGAGGAGCACGAGGCGCTTCGTAGGCACGTTTTGCCTCTTGATGATCGCACGGACCAGCGATGCCAAGCTCTCCGTCGACGCCAAGATCCGCGAGGATAGCGACTTGTCTCAGGTGAGTTTCTTTTATTCGACTTCCGGAACGAGGTTTCTTTACCCTGGAGCCAAAAACGAGCTTCCGGGTCCGACTTTTCATTCATGAAATAAGAGGGAATTTTAGCTCGACGTTTCCGATTATGAAATGGTACATTATGCGAATACGTTTGAACGTCGAGATCGACCGAATTGCCGATTCTGTAGAGCCGAATGAATAAACGCGGCGATTGTACAGAATTGATATTCGCTATTAATAATTTTATTTCACTTATTTTTTCTCGATATTTCCAGGGTTTTATCTCTTCGCGGGGTTCGATGCAATGGTTAAAGCTTGGAAATCTTTCCCGATACTTTACCTGTTTTCTTACCGTAATGAAAAACGTGAATAAAATTGCGCTATTGTAAGCTATCTTGCAGATTTTTTGTTTCTGTTTTTAATAGAATTCAGAGGTGATCAAATCAATGCTTCAATAATTGTGAATATTTCGACTTCGCTGATCGAGATTAATTTATCAAAATAATAATTGTAATGATATCGACCAATTTTTTTTGCATCGTAGAAAATCGATCAGAAAAAAAATAGATAATTATTTTTTGATTTATAAATTATCGATGAATTATAGGAATAAACGTTAAATTATCGAATGGCCGAAGTGCTATTAATCGCCTAATTGAGAAAAAGGTTCTTTAGTGTGTGATTATTCTTTTTGTCTGCCTTTCTCCATTTCCAATGCTTTAATAAAGCTGTCTACCGACGCGCCCATCAAAATTTATCGCGATATTCGACTATTCGATAAAACCTGTCACATTTACAACATCGTTGTCCGTAGTGGTTAATAGTTGGTACTGGGCGAGAACAGCGACAGAGACGGAGACGGATAGACTTAGCGATGAAGTAAGATGAAGGGGAAGGGCGATGGATTAAACGAGACATAATGTGTCATCATGAGTAAAAATACAATACCACGTCGGAATAACGAAGCTTCGTTGTCCTGATGATAATGTTACCTTAAAGTAATATCTTATGGCCTCTCAAGAAGTACATAGTGAAATAAGTTATCGTTATTATTAAAAACCGGTACTTAGACTGTAATCGTAAACCAATTACTTATTAAAGTTAATGTAATTTAATAAAACTTATAGAATATTTTTATTCGTGTACAAGAAACATTTTAGTAGTGTAGTATGAAAACGATTTATATGGATTGCATTCAATTTATAATATTTATATTATTGTATTTTCATTATTTTTTATTTTTTTCGAAATTATCCTGCAATTGTGTGTTGAAAAATATGCGATATAGGATAATAAATTAATATAAGTTTCTATGAAAAATATTTAAGGTTTTTGTAAATCAGAGTTCGAAGCTAACACGTTTAAAATGTAACGATCGAATAATTTAAAAAAATTTATCTTTCCACAGTATTTCAATGTAAACTTTAAGTTTGTGCTCTGGGAGATACATTTTAGCATTTTCGTTATTGTTAGATTTTCGATAAATAAGAAAGAGTAGTCAATGATTAAAGTCGTGGATGTAGAAATATAATAAAAATTGTATTGGAAATTGGCTTAGTTAAATCAAATCGTTCGGTTTAATTAGGTTACTTCGACGATGACCGATAATATTTAATAGTTTTTCTCCAAAGTTTAATTTTTTCCATAAAATCTCACACTATTTAAGTTACAATATTATTAATGAAAATTTGTACTACAATCATAGCAGTCAATAATATTTCAAATATATGAAATTAAAAGGATTATAATCTTATTCAAATCAATATGTAACGATAATATAATTTTAATCTTAAAAATTTATATTAAAAATCAAATTTTTAACGGGGCTAAATAACCAATCGTATTGTATCGCATATAATTTAAGATTCAATACAAGACAAAAAAAAATATTCTATAAATTTATAATTCATTTTTAAAAATATTATTTTTACTTTATCAGCATAATAAAGCAATGAATTTATATTAATATCGTTTGTTGTGTAAAAAAAATTACAAAATTATTCGTCGTTGAAAATCATAATTCTTTTCATTCCGATGATTATTGACGAGCGCTTGAAAAATTGTATACAACGACGAAAGTCCTTGCGAACATCGATTTTTACTTGTCAAGAAACATGCGAATATCCGCTGAAGATTTCTGAAAATGTATCAACGTTGGAATATCAGATCCAATTATGAAAGTCGTTTGTACGAAGGTTTGATTCAAGTATAAAAAGTCTCCCCTACCGAGTAAAAAAGCACGAGTTTTTCGCTGAACGATCGACCAAACCCTTCTCCCTTTTTAAAGCCTAACCTCGATCGTGTCGATCTATAATAAAACTGCCCACCCTCGAACAAAGTTGGTGCCTCGTCGCGCTCTGCTGATCGACGCGTAATGCATTATTGAAAGTTTCGCTTTCCTCCTTTTTTTTTTGCCCCATCTCGCGTCGTTCATAAATCGTTTAGAATGTGTTTGCTGTACAAAAGCCGGCGTCTGAATGGCCGTCGTTTCTTAAGAAGCCTGGCAACGCGCGATGACAAAGAGTCGCGAGAGCACCATTTTTCATTCCTCGGGCCGATAAGGTCGTGAGTCTCGCGGAAAAATCCCCACCTCCGTATCAGGACGAGAAATAGTACCGCGGTAACGGGACGGGGAATATTATCGGATCCGGCAGTCTTTGCTCGCGGGATGAGAATTTCAATTTCAATTTTTAAGCGCTATAATGTTGAGGAAGCGCTTTTGGAGTTTTCCCTCGTATCTTCGCGGCTCGTGCGTGCATGATTCGTACCAGTTTTTCTTTTCAAAAGCGCGTCAATAGCTTTGCAACTTATTTTTATGCACTTCGGGTTATTTCTCTTAGCGTTTCTTCTTTCCGTATTTTACCTATCACCATTCTGCGCTCGAATAGTAAGTTTCAAAACTGTAAAGAGTTTGTTTCAAAAAATCTCTATTACAATGTTTTGTAACGATTCGCTACATCGTTTCAAAGTCTATAACAAAATCTGTATTACCTTTTGAAAAGAAACCTATTAAAAAACTTAAGGTATTTCGTTACTTGTGTATACATTACGAAGCTTAATAGAGAGGTTACGAGAATTGATATAGTCAGCGCCTCGCTAAGCGCAAGAAAAATGAACTAGATGGCTCTCGCTGATTTTCCATTATGTTACAATACTTATTAAACGTGTGAATTTTTAAAAACATGTATATATAAGATAAATATTTTGTTTCCGCTTACGATGTTATAGATATATAATTTTTTGAGATATATAAAATTTTGTTTACAATGTTAAAAATAAAGAAATTCTAATGCAATAAAATTTTTAATCTAAAAATACTTTTAATTTTAAATATAAGGCATGTACAATATTTCCTTATTTTATAAACTAGATTGTAATAAAATCAAAAACTTTTTAATAATATATAGCTTTATTTCTTTTTATTTAATATAGACAACTAAACAAAATTAGACACGATCAAATATTTTTCATATTATTGGATGATTTTCACTTTTTAATATTTTATGTAATAAGTAACATCAGTAACTTGATTTATATATGAAATTCAATGATGATAGACCATAATATTTTTAATGTAATGTAAGATCGATAAAGATAACGTGAAAACATATATGTTGATAAAATTAATAAAAAGAGTTTGTATTGTTGATTAATTTTTACGCGGAGAAGAATTTTAAAGGTTCCTTGTAATGTATTATCATCATCATCATCATCATCATCATCATTATTATTATTATTATTATTATTATTATTATTATTAGTAGTAGTAGTAAATTTAATATTGAAAATATTATTCAGAAATTTTTTCAAGTTACAAAATTTTAAAAAGAAATGTATTATTAAAAGCATAATTTTTGTAATTATATTTTATAACAATAATTATAATGTAATTTTAAAATCTTTTTAAATATTTAAATATATTTTCAATTAGTATTATATAATAATCGATTTTCAAACTACGTAAATAATTTAAACTACTTAATATTAAGTTGATGCGACACGCTTTAATTTATCGTAATTTATGGCGTTCGATATACTGTATTAACTTCTTCTATTTTTATAAATACACAGTCAAAGATTTTATTTAATATATATATATATATATATATATATATATATATATATATAAAGATTATATCAATGATTTTACTTTATTAAATTCTATTAATTTTACTACTAAATATAAAGCTAAAATAAACTAAATGACAAACTAAAATGTTAGAACTTCATATTCATTATTAGAGTTTGTATAATATTTTACATCGATCTCATAATTGTTAAATGAAATATTACATGTTTGGTTTTAATGTTACAATTTTGTATATCGAAAATTAAATAAAATGTCATTATTTTATAATAATATTGCATAATTCTATAGTTTATTACATACAATGATATCCAAAATGTCCCTAATTTTACACTATTACATATATTAATTATATGCCAAATAAAACATCGTGCTGGTAAAAATTTGTTTTTCAATTATCATTATTATTATTCACTAAAATTGATTATTATTGTATATCTATTTATTAAAATTACATATAATATTAAGAAAGTAAATGAACGTTATTTTCAATTCTATGAAAATATATTTTTATACATTGCTTTATATACATTCATTTTTATATGTATATTTACGCGTAGCAAATTCATGTAAAATAAAGAAAGATATTTATCATACTTTCTACTCAATGATTATAATAATTTTTAAATTACCGAATGATGATACTTTATATTAATTAAACGTAAATTTAATTTAAGTATGCAGTTAACGAATCAAAAGTATGTCAAGAATATTTTAGTATAAAAAATAATATTTTACAAGTATATATAACGCAAAAGATTTTTATCGATCAAATTTATGGATTTATAATTAAACATTACAAACATCATGAATTTTTGACGAGAAAAAGTGTTAAATTCATCGTAACTCTGTCACCAGAAAATTGATTCAAAATTTTTATGAATTAAAAAAAATTAATATAAAGTATTGAAATCAGAGCAAGATATCAGTAGAGATTAAACGAGAAATAAAGCAGTGCGCCACATTAGACGCGCGTCCCCTATAATATACCCGGCAATCGCCGTCGCGCCGTTGTCGTGTGGTCGTGTCGTCGTCGTTGTATGTATCGCTCATAGCAATTGACAATGTACAGCTATATGTTGTCAAAATGTACGAGCGCATGCGCTGACGCGTTTTTAAATTTCCAAGTGGACGTTGTACTCATTTGTCGTCGTCGTCTTCGCAGTCGGCGCTGACAAATACTTTTTTAATGGTGCGGTCATTTTCAACGTCGTATTACTCTTAAAGCAGCGCTTCTCTTACTCCCGAGCACGAAAAATGAATTTAAGAAGGAGAGCACGAGCGTTGACTTTTTATCCGTCTATAACTTTTATAGCGAGAACAACAAAATTGTAATTATTGTGCCCGGAGTGTCTTGTTGTGCGGCGCTTCAATTACATTTAATTTTGCTTGTCTATATTTTAAATTGATTTTTATGTTTCTTGGAATTACGAACAGAAGCTTCACAGCAAATTTTTTATTGTATTGAAAGCGAACTTTCTAATTATATTTGCATTATTTGTTTATATAAATGCGTTTAATTATAAAAGAAATTATAAAAAAGGAAGAATATGTGTTATATAATAGGAAAGTGTCATACAATAATTTGAAACATATGTAACAATTTATGTAAGCCTGTAAATTAAAAAAATTGATTACACTTTTAAACTAATATTTTAATATCTTTTATGTATTCGCACAAAAAACAGTTATATTTTATTATCAATACTCTTGTTTTCAAAATGATATAATAATTTGAAAAAAGAGAATTTTTTTCGTTATTTTGGATAGTTTATGATTATGCTAATTATGTAAAATTACTCTATTTTTACTATCTTTTTATTTTGATAGAAAATTTTATCATATATATTGATATTAACACGATAATAAATAATTAAAATATGGATTCGGTAGATGAAAAGTTGAATCGTCAAAGTAATACTTATATAATTATATATACAGTATTGAAATCAATTAAATATTTAAGATAATTTTTAATGTATTATATATTTCATATATATCATTAACCTTTTTTTAAAAAGATAGGTAAACAGCTTGAAATTGCAGGACAAAAAGTTTTGCTTCATTTGAAAAGTTATCCGGTACTATTTATTTTTATTTATTTAAAACTTATTTCTACAACTCAAGTTAAATTATTTAAAAATAAAATAAAAAAATATTTATAATATTTGTTATGCTATTTTTTTCCATAGTGATACCATACATTTTATGATTTCAATATGCTCGGAAGACTATGCGTAATTTCATTAATCAGCAGAGTAGAAAAATTGAAAAAAATTGTGAAGTACGATCATCTGGAAAAATGCTTTAAATAAAAAAAAATCAAACCTTCACTCGTATATTCGTATTCACAGTCAAAATCATAAGTAAATAAGGACACAATGTAGACGTATATTTTTAGCCTTTCGGTGTTTACGGCAAGGTCGGATCTTCTTTACTTCCATTTTGTTTATTTACAGTGAAAACAGCGGAAACGGTCGAATCGTAATTCGCGCGAGCTGGGTTTTCGTCGCTTTCGTGCTTTCGTGTTTTGTTTACGTTCCATTGGCACGACTGCGCGAGAACCGATCCATTGTTGTTCAGCCGATATTGGCGTGAAACCCCCTCTCTTCCTACTTTCTCGCTTTTTCTCTCTATTTACCTGTCTTTGAATCTTTTGTTAGGAAATTCTCTCGAGGGCAAGCTGCTTCTTCACTGCGATCGTTTTACGATATTATCCATTTGATACAAATGAATAATTTATGCTAAGAATTGAGAGAAGCATGAAAAGTCTTTTTCTTATCTCACTTTTCAATAAATTTAATTAAACACATAGTTTATTTTAGGAAAATGACAATGTAAAAATTGTATTGATTCATTTCAAGTATTACCGTTGCGATCTCGATTCACTATTTTTGAAAAATCCAATCTGGTATTGCACCATTTATGGCTCTTTTCAATTATAACCCTTCTTATAAATTTCTATGTAACAATTTACGTTCGCTATATGTAAAAACTTTCAAAGATTGGAAAATAATTTTTGTATGTATTTTAGTAATATAGAGTTAGAATTTTGAGCATAATAAAATACAAATTTATTATTCTATGATATCAAGTATACATTTAAAAAAATTCGAATTTTGTAGTTGCAATTTTAACAAATATTAATCTTTTATATTCTAAGTATCTATTTTTATAAAATAAAAAATATATTTTTTTATTATTTGAATTTTAAAAGTTTTTTAAATATTGATCCTCAAGTAAAAATTAAAAAATTTTCAAAGCGTATTTTTCATACATTAAAGTTCTGTGAATTAAAATTCGAATTTAGATTAAGAGTTATAATTTTTTGATTTATAGATTGATGTACGTTAAATTTACAAGTATAATGTGTGCACTGTAGTTTTATTATTAAATAATTAATATTAATTTGTATTACAATATGAAATACGGAGTAATAAACATTGATTTTCAAAATTTTAATTAATTTATAATAAAAATAGATATTATTTAAATATTGAATAGATACATTTTGTTATATTTAAGGAATTTGCTACGTTAAATTAATTGTAGAGACGATTCGTCACGGCGATACGTAAATTCGACCGTCATTTGAAACTTCGGTGAATACATTGAATGCGATTTGATGGAATGGAAATGGGCTTCGACTTGGCAACTTGTTGCTATAACAAAAACTAACTGCTTCCATGCTGTGCAACGTCTGCGATTTTGCGATTGCGAAACTTCGAAAACATCGCGAATAAGAACATTTTGAATTTCCGTCTGCGCGCTGAAAACCACAAGCGATCAAAATGTCGTGTAACTTCTGTTTAGCTGAAAGTTACAACTTTTTCAAGTAAGCGAAACTTAAAGATAAAATTATGTATATTACTATAGATGCACGTCAACGACTTTACTTACATTTGTGTTTGTGCACTGTTTTAGGAATTTCAGAGTAAATGAAAACAACGAAGTAAATAAGTAGTTATGAAATTGGCGAAAGTTATATCATTTTGAGAATAGTTGAACATTTAAATATATTTAAAATGAATCGAATTCTTGCAAAATTCTATGTCAATACTAACGTCAACACCTTATAAGATATCAATCAAATGTCGTAAGCAATATCTTTTACATCATGTTTTGAAAAATTTATGTTTATTTCCAACTGATTTCTAAAATTTTATTTTTGTTGAAAAAAATTAAAAAATTGAAAGTTTAAAGAATTAAATTCTGATATTTATTTCAACAATAAACTTTTCTTATAAATAAGATATTAAAATAAGTTAATTTAAAATTATGATTTGATTAAAATTTAAGTAATAATTAAAATACAAAAAATATGTAAGAAAAGTAATCAATTCTATATTCAATAAATTTTAATTTAATATTTAATCATTCATGATAACTACAAAGATCTTAAATTCACAATTAAATTTATTTAAAATTATTGCTATAATACTTTTATTATTAATTTTATTTTTTGTATAAGGTTCATTTTTATAATTTGTTATAAGTATGATTAAAATGATTAATTATATATGTATATGAAATTTTAAAATATATGCATACAATTAAATATTATAGATTAGTTTATTTTTTTACAACGTTATGCATATAAAATTTATAATCCTTAAAGGTATTTTGGTTGATATATGTGTTATGAATAACAAACTTATAAATATGTATAGTTCATAACATAAGCTTCTATGCATTTATAATTCTTTGAAATAACTCTCTTTAGAAATATAATTAAACAAAATGATTTATTATATTTTATAATAGAAAATGGACATACCGAATATACTACATTTTTAAAAATAATTTTTATTGTATTGCGTAGAATTTAACTTTTTTTAACTCTCAATATATTTGAATAAAATAAAACACATTTTTTATTCAAAGTAGTATTGTTACAATTATAAAATTATAAGCTATAGAAAAGTGTCTATCTAGAACATCAGCTAAAATAACAGTAAATAAAAAATAAATGGTATTTGAATATTGTAGATGTATACTAAAAAGCTTATTAATAATTAACGCTTATCTTATAATTAAATAAAAAATAAAATAATAAAAAAACTAGGTAACGAAAATTTCGAGTTTCATGTATCGTACAGAATCTGTATATGTATAACATGAAAATAAGTAAGTATAATTCAACATTTTTATATGTGGATTATTTTATCACACCTATATCCATCTAAAAAAGGTTAATAATATAAATATAAACATTAAGCAACGATGTTTTTTGGAATGAAGCAATTTTGTTTATGTAATATGTAATATTTGAAATAATTCATACTAAATTAAATGACTGTTTAAGAATTGTTTTATGTTATTATTGTCATTTCTTTTATCGCCAATTTTTTTTTTAGCAATAATATAGTTTAGTTCAATTTTATTTAAATGATATATGTTAAAACATTTGAATTTATATATATAATGTATATTAAATTTTCTAAAAATAAATATTCTTTTAAAACAATATGTTTGAGAGAATAAGATTTTTCAATGACTTGCACAGTTCGAACCTGCATTTAAATATCTTTGGAAAATCAAAATCTCTTGCATATTCTGCACAAAATTTACGAGGTCGATACTCTCAATGGTAATCTACCTACTTTCTAACAACCCCAAACGCCTTCAAGAAACGGCCCCTGGGGGCAGTGACACACCATTTATAAGTCTCCCGACACAGTGAGTACAGTTTGCATTTTAGCCACGTTTACCGAAAAGACCATTGGCTATTAGGTGGGGGTATGATAAGCAAGAATATATAGCATATACAACACCAGTGATGTTGTTTATCGGTATCGAAAAGACGGGAGAGCATAACTGCTGTGTGTACACGAGTTGTGTGTTTTCCGTTCCTCCTTTCCTATCGTAAACAAGACGTTCGATGATCGCATTTATGAAAAGTAAACTGTAAAAAATTGGTGTGAAAAACGGGCTTAGTCAAGCTTTCATTCCGGACCACTTCTATTTTCGGTGTTTACTTTCCTGGACATTCTCTTCGAACAACGGTTTGACTCTAGCTATGGTTTTTTCAAAGGAGAACACTGTTCAATTCCAAAGTTAAACAATTCTACTGACTTTTTTTTGAACTTTTATATTATCACTCAGATAAAGTAGTTTATCTATAACTATACATTATTTTTGTTATAAAATATACACGATACAAAAGTGAAAGAATATCTTAACAAAAGCTATAGAGCATAATTTGATTTTTATTGATATTTATGATTTATCGGTGAGCATAATATTTTCGAATTTAATTAAAACACGCGGAGAATAAAATAATTGACATATTTGGCACTTGCAGTAAAACATACGATTATTTTTAAATAAAAAACGTACATTTTCGTGCGATCATCAAACAAGGTATTGTAGTTTAATTTTGAAGTCGTTTGTATGTCTGTCTTTCGCACGTGCGGAGCTAACCTTCAATGGTTTCAGCGATAACGGAAGTTGCAACATGCGCTCGAAGGCTACGTGGTTTATGTCTACACTGTACTGTGCCAGCTTCATATTCTCAGCAAAATATATACTGCTGGTGACGTAAAATGAATTTGGTGGTAAATAATATTTATTTATTTATATGATACGTTATATGTCTAAAGTATCCTTTGATAGTATTATCAATAACAAATTTAATGAATTTATAGCAGAACAAATAACTATCATAATTATAATAAAAATTTTAAGCTAATGCAAAGTCAATTACAGTGTTAAAAAAATTTATTAATATCGAGTAAATTTTCAAATTTAAAAATGTAACCTCTGTTTAATGAAGTTTGATATAAAAATACGGTTTCTGTATTTTTCAAATTTTACGTAAATCTAAAAATTATCGCAACTAATATTTTAGAAATATAAATCAATTTTCATTTAATAAAACTTTTAAAAGTCTAATCAAACAATATTCTAATAATAGTAAGTATATAATCCAAATGTTAACTTAATTAGAAGTATTTATAGATATGTATTCGATAATGATTAAGATTGTTATTATTGGTCAATATTGCAAATTCTCATATATAAATTTGTATTCTAATATATATGTCATCGTTCATTTAATTTAATTTCATTAAAATATTATTTTGTGACTAAACTAATATAGCGGTATTCTATACATTTCTGTATTCGAATTATAGCTTACATTAATCATATATATTTGAGTATTGTAGGTAATAAATTTTGTCAAAAATATATTTTATAATCTTCATAAATTCCATAAAAATCGATAAAGAATCAACTAGAATCGCTTTTAATATATACGATTAAAATAATATATTAATAAAAATTCATTGCCTAGATATTATTTGATTCTATTTCTAAAATTATTAATAAATAAATAACTCTTTCTATCTTAAAATATATTTAATTTTTAATTTTTAATTTTCAATTGTAAATAAGATATCTTTCAATAAAATTTAAGAAAATAAGTATCGATTTTAATTTAAATATAAACATATATTTTTGATACAGTTTAGTTAAGAGAATAAAGTAGAAATATATTTACAAAGTAATAAATATCTAAAATAATTTTAATAAAATAATATCCATAAAAAAAATCTATAAATATAGCATAAATAGCATTTGTTAAAAGTATACACTACAGGAATAATAATTTGCTACTATTTTATGATTTTATGTTTTATAATAATTAATAAAATTTAATAAAAAAGTCATTTGATTTTACAAAGAAAAGTATGTAAAATCTCTTTTATAAATTTAAAAACGATGGATGTAAATTTACTAATAGATATGTAATGTATTCAGATTTATTTACCATATTTTTATTGCTATGATTTTATGGAATGTCTTAAAATATCGATGACTAGATTTAATATACTGATAATTAAGTTATATATTTATATGATTTTAGTATGTGTTTATTTTTTTAATAATATTTATTTAAAATTATGTATTAATGCTTTTATTATTGTATAATATGAGATTAAGCTACATAAATTATGATAATGTAACTTCATATACGGAAGCATTTGAAGATATTTCATTACATGAAAATTTATAGAAATTCCAACACAATGCCTTCAAATAATATATTGATTTGAAGAATTGAATTTTTATATTATTAAAAAATCTAATTCTTAATAGATGGACAAGATTATGATTATAAAGCAATATTTTGTAATATAATCTATTATAATATAATGCAATATAAGTTTGTTACTCGAAAGAAATTCATGTTTTATATGTAGTTGTATTGTTATTTTTTATGTATCGCAGTATATAATATTTTGATAATTTCTTAAGTTACATTTAAATTTATGCCAAAAGTACTCAAAGTGTTTAGAGTTAAATGTAAAGTAAAAAATAAAGAACATTTATATATTTTATATATTTCAAATTTTTAAATTTGATACAAATCATATATTTAAATTTATACAGAAGAAATGTAATTTAAATATAATTTTCTTTTTATTATTTCTTTTTCATAAATATAATTAAAATGTGATATTATTTTTGCATATTTAAAAGGGTATAAGTCGTACAAAATTAAGGTCCTTGAATAGCGTTAAATGCTCCAATATATAAAAATAAATAAATTTAGCAATTAAGTACTATAAATTTAAGAAAAGAAATGATAAATCGTCACAGAAAAAATACTAAGTTTTACATTGAATATCATAGAATGAATATGGATACTTGGCAAAAAAAAAATAAAATAAAGGATTGAAACAACCTAAGCAATAACGTGACTGAACTTAGAATACGATAAGACACGCCATACATATTTTTATTTCAACTCATGAATATTCTGTTTGCATTTTACTTTAATTTGATTACGTTTACCAAGATATTGTACTTTTCCCAATGTATAATTTTTCTCAAAATCTAACAAGCTGAAAGAGTTTGAAAATGAAAGTACAGCTGTCAACTAGTTTAACAATTCAATACAATTCTTATTGTGAAATTGTCCATGCCATCGTATAATTATTGAATTCTCACAGAACTAGTCGTAAACATATACACAACTCGTGCGTTCACTACTTCCTTTTCGCGCTTCCGCACTGTTTCTCGAGACTGCACCCACTGTTCGGTGGCCATCTCATTTCTTTTTTTTACGTACACACAGAGCACATCAAGTTGTTCGGGTCGAGGTGCTCACGCGATTTCTCCGCTCCTTGTTTTCTCATCGTTCTTCGTTCGCGGTTGAGTGCGCTTGTACCTAATACCAGTACTTGTCATCCATCCTTGTTTTGTTTTTAAATTATTTTCCTTTTGTATCGTTGCTTGACAAAATTATATATATCCAGAGACACAGTTATTTTTATTTGAATTTTCGTATTTATTCTTCCACTTTTAAAGAATGTTGTCACACGGTGTTTCGCTTAACTTATTGGACATGAAAATAAGAGCAGCACGAAGTTCATTTTTTAAGTTTTCACTTTAGCTATGAATAACTTAAAAAGGTAGTGTATTTATAGACTTTTACTCGTATTATTTATAAATAAATTAATATCGAATCAAAATGTTTATTTAGTCCAATGGAAAAACCAGGACAAAAAACATACAATACATTGATTATTTACATGTTTCAAATGTACCCCGTATATAGAAAAATATTTGCATATACAAACATACTTTTCTGTATATTATTGAAATTTAAATTAAAAGGTATAATAGATTTAAATTTGTAAGCCACCGGTATACTAACTTCGTAACGTGTAACCTAGCTATTGTTATTAAGATCCTTATAATTTAAAAAAATAATCTATCAGTTTACAACAGAAAAGCAAGAAATTATGGTTCAAAGACTCCAGGGATCAAAGATAATGTCCTAAAAATAAACGCACAGTTTATTTTGTTTCTATGCACATGATTATTTGAAGATAAACTATTAAAAAAAGAATTTTTTATCGAGTTTCATAAGAGAATGATAAATTATTTTTTTATTTCTCGTGAATCATATTTACATTGTTGATATCTTATTTAAATGCTTTATTCGTATCATTCAAAAAATTTTAATTAAAAATACGAAAGAGAAAGAAAAATGAATTTCTTTTCTATAATTCTTTGTAAGCTGTCTTGCATTATTTCGATGTGCTTATGGTACATTTAAGCATATATTATTACAAAATTACAAGTCAATTAGCAATATAAACTCATTTTTTATTGAATCTTACGATGTAATAAATTAGTAATTATTAAGAATAATTATTTAATTCTTCTAAGCATACTATTTTTAGTTTTTATGGTTAAGCTAGAAATTTATTTGCTTGAATTTTGAGGTCAGACGTTACAAATTTAAGTGAAAATTTAAAATCTTATAAAAACTATAAAATTTATAAAGGCTAGCAAATAAATATATTGGTATTTTTATGAAAATTCGATATAAAATTTGTTATTACGATATTTTTAAAATTTCCCATAACTTTTTTTAATAACGATGATAAAATAATCTATGAATTATAAAAAATTAGTCTAAACTTGTGTAATGTAACTTGTACAGCTTTACCGAAATTTTGCATTTTATATACTTTGTACCTTGTATTCGAATTTTTATTGGACATTCATAGGGTTAATTCTGAATATTATTCTGATGTATTCTTTTGCGACAATTTCGACAAAAAGTAGAATACGAGCACACGAGATTTATGATATATGACTTAAGCCAATCGGGATAAAAACTGTACACGGGAATACATTTTGAAAGTTTTACTTTGAATCTTGGTTCGGACATTCGAATCCGAAGAAATAAAAGCAACGTTGAGCATCCTTCTATTTTATCCCTCCCCTACCTCTTGATGTGTATGGATTTGCATCCGCTCTCGTGTAATTGAATCCAGCGTCAGCTATCGACTCCAGCACACGTGTATACATCTCGCGAGTCATACGTGATGCGCCGACGGACGAGGAGTTATGCGCCATACATTAGTGAACGAGATACGTGCGACGCCTAGACGAGTCATAGACACACGCCCGAGACGCTACGTAATACTCCTGAGAAAGATGACCATTGCGCGACTTTTTAAAGGGTGTTTACTGCAAGACCAATACTCTTGGAATGTCGGTGCTACTCGATGAATTAAACATTAATGTATTGTTTGAAAAGACGATTCACAGCAATGGTCAAGCGAGACGTTTCTTATAGATTTTTTACAGTTAATTAATTTTATAGTAAATTTAAATGCTATATTTAAGAAATGGACAAGAAGTATTACGGATAATGAATCTATTTTTTATATGCTTGCAAAATATGATAATTCGTGATTATATTATAAGTAATTTATTATACAATGTTTAGACCGATTATCGTTTAAATATTTCAAATTTAAATTATTTATAAAAAACGCGCTCTAATTATAAAATACTGATTCGATAAAAATTCTTCATGATTTTCTAAGTCACTTTATAGTAAATTCTAACTTTAATAAACTTTAATAAGTAAACGCCGAGTTCAACGAAATTGATAAACGAGAAGTTTTTTTATTATCGGAAGGATTCTCTGGAGTCAAACAATTTAAATATAAGGTAGAAAGGAAAAAAAATAGAAAACAAAATTTTTTGGAACCTCTTCTCTATTAAACCACAAGTTTCGATTTTAATGAGTCCCTTTTCTCAAAACTATTCGAGAGGACTCGCGTCGAAAAATTCTCAAGCGCATTTGTCGAAAAAGGCTTTGTATTCCGAGTACGTATTTTTTGCTGGAGCTTTAAAGTCGGGCACGCATTTTACAACGAATCGACTCGGCGCTTTACGGCGGAAAACAGCGACGACTCCTCAGTCCTAAATTGTCTCTTCGGTCTTCCCCCGCCACGGAGGCTACACGGACTTCCGGTTGCAGACAGTCAACGGCAGCGACAGCAGTTCTGTTCTCTCGGTGGAGAAGTGTCCCTTATACGTGTACAACCCCGCCGGCGGTGTTTATTGGCAAGCGCGTAAATCACGCCACCCGGTGTGGCTGCGAGCCGCATGTATACAGGCTTGGACACGCACGTGGAAGTACGAGAATTTAACGACTCCTGGAGCGGGAGGCAAGTTCGCACACGCCGCGTCTATGGAACCTCTTCGGAGATATACGTGTATACCGCGACGGAGCTGAGTTGACCCGACGTAATACAACCTCTCGAGGATGCCGCACGCTCAGCTCTTTATTCTTTCTTACGTCGATTCTCGGTTATTGGTTCGTTTCTATGCTCTTCCCCCTTGAGTTTACGAGCTTGCTGGGGTATGGAAGTTACGTGCTCTGCAACTTTCACTTTGATCAACAACCTACCGAAAGCTTGATTTTTATTGGGATACAGGGAGAGACGAATTGGTTATGATGCCTGTAGTTGGAATCATCGCGAGCTAGCGATAAGCTCGCTTATTTGTAAAGAGCGTAAGATACGTTTTTTTGCGATATCGATTTAGACTTACAAGCGGGGATGTCGAACGATAATAAATCATGAGTTTTTGTTATTCGATCAAAGATTAAGACCGAGTATACACATTTTTAAAATTAAAAAATTAAAATTTATAAAATTAAAATCCTATAATATATCTATTAACTAGTAATCGACATTTCTATTTAACAATATTGTAGTTGTAAAAGATTACTACTTTATTTTTAATAATTGAAATGCATAATAAAAAAAAATTTTATTCATATAAGTAAATAATTTGCTAATTATGTTTTTTCCAATTTAAAAAGTTAACGTGTAAAGAAATTAGATTACCCATAAGCTCGAATTGCATTTAATTCTTAATAAAATATAAAGATAAAGCGCGTTAGTTTCTAATTTTATTTATACAGTTTTAGTCCTATGATTGTAATCTTATTCATAAGATTTTACAAATAACAAACCTAATGAAATTCTATATTTCTGCGCAATGCAAAATGATTCTTTCTAATACCATTCTCCATTCAATTTAAAAAATACATAATCTGTTTTAATTCCTTAAAATATTCCTTTCTTTTGTATGAGTTAATTGATATAATTAAATAATACTTAATATAAGGTAAAATATTGATATAATTGCGAATAACATTAAAAAATCTAATTTTGTAATGGTAACGTTGTTTTAAACAATGGGTTGAATAAAATAAATTATGTAAACGAAAGACAAAATTATTTGAATGATTTCTCGATTGTATCGAATACATGCGTGAATACAAAAGCCTTAATAAATTTGTAATAAATAAATCAAATTTTATTTATGGAATTTAAAAATATTTTCTGTTCACAAGTTGAATTTAGTTTTTAGTTTAATAAACGACAAAGAAGAATGTTTAAAGAACTGTTTACAAATATGTTTATAGCTAAAAATAACTACATTTTTTTATTAATAAATAATCATACAGTATAATAAAAATTTTACTAAAAATACAGGATAGGAATTTTTGTTCGAACATTAACAATGTAATTTTTTAACCAAATCATTCATTTTAAATTTTCAAAAAATGTCGAATCCTTGGAAGCTATCATCGTTTAAAGTGAGATGCGATATTTCACAGCATCCACAATTTATTCGAAGTAGCGCATAAATTTGTTCTCCATCGCTCGCACCTCTCGTTTATCAACGAAGTCAACGAAGAAAAAAAAATTGTGAAAATTCAGGAGCGCGGCTCCAAAGCGTCGAAAGAGCCGCGCTACAATCAGCCTAAACGAACGATGAGACAATCGTATGATCGTCGGAGAACTCGACGCGACGCCGACTGAGGGAAATCGTATAGCAACGTCGGCACAATTCAAACCGAATATTTGCATCGCTACGGGCTTATCCACGCCATATTATACGCACATGCCTCCGAAAAAGCTGTTCGTATCGAATATCACTGGGGATTCGCAACGTCGAAACTATCGGATTATATCTGTCTAACATTAGCGCTTCGAGAGAATTGCAAAACAATCCGGGATTTGACGCCGAACTTGATTGTCTATATAGAGTCTCGGGTAATTGGCCTCATGCCCGTTGAACAATGAAGCGTATGTGTACGACAGTTGCCACGGATTCTAAAGGTACGCGTGTATGTCTGTCTGTGCTCAAGCATTTTGCTCTTGCGGTATGACACTTGTGTGCGTGGGCTAAAAGCCCAGAAGCAAGAAATTATGTAGGTTGGATCGTTCCGCGGGGAGTAGTGGAATTACGTATTCCATTTCAGACGTGAACTGTCACCTGAATCTGCTACAGTTACAACGGTACTGCAATACTAGCTGAAGACTAGCTAACGCGTGCAATCGCGTAAATTATTAACGCTCTTGGCTATCTCGTGATACCGGACTTGTAGATCTTGGTACTTTTGGTGGATGCCCCTTTAAGCGCTTTTCGAGCCGCTAGACTTGTTGATGCAATTATACGAGAATGTGCATCGAGTTCGTTATGCAGTCTGTCCTAATTTTTTCATCCTTATTCTTTGTCTTTGTAAATTGCTTAGAAATTTTTCTGTCTAGTGACATTATACCTTAACTATATTAAACAGGCTTAGCGAATTTTGAACTACTTTTTGAATTACTCTTTCTATGACTTGAATATTTCAATTAGTATTAAACTTTTTATGACCGTAGTTCATTATTAAATCTGAAATTAGTAAAATTAATGTTAATCGTTCCTTATTAACATTATTCGAATCTGAAACAGTTTATAATTTTTAAATTTATTTATGGAAGCTATTTAAATTTCTCTTAAAAAATTGTTTGTTTGTATGTGCAATTAAGATTAATAAAATTATATATTTTTATTATGATGCTTATGAATAATATTTTTATGCATAAATTTTGTACTAATTACTATAATATTATAGGATTGAATGTAATTTATTCCATGTGATTGGATTAAGAACTTTATAAAATTTTGTTTATGTTTACATGAAACATTTGTAGATATTAATTATAAGATATGATTTCTTGAAATTAATATCAATTTTAGAACTTATCAAATGTATTTATAAACTATTAAAAAGTTTATAATTCCAATGAACATTTAAAAATATTTATAAATAATTCTTGAAAAAATTAATTTTGTTCAGGTTTTTAAAATATTTTTTTATTTAGGCCTTATTGCATCTAAAACAGTTATACAATTTTGAAATATATTGTCTACAAATATTTGTAAAGAATTCGTGGTAAAATTAATTATGTTCTTAAAATATTTTTCGATTTATGCTTATTGGAGCTGAAACGGTTATATAGTTCTGAAAAATTATTTGGAAATGTTTGTAAATAATCAATTGAAAAATTTATTTTGTTCGGATCCTTACAATATTTTCAGATTTATGTCTTATTTGAGTTAAAACGGTTATATAATTCTAAAAAAACCAGTCAAAAGATTTGTAAACAATTATTAAAAATATTAATTTTGTTCATGTTCTTAAAATATTTTCAAATTTATATCTTATCAGAGCTAAAACGAATGTATATTTCTGAAATATTGATTATAAATATTTGCAAACTATTGATGAAAACATTTATTTTATTTCAATTCAGAAAATGTTTTCTGATTTATAATTATATTACTGCGAAACGGTTGTATAATTCTGAAATATTATTTTTAATGTTTGTAAACAATAAGTAGAATCATTTATCTTGTTCAGGTTTGTAAAATATTATCCGATTAATGCCTTATTACAGCTAAAACAGTTATATAATTCTAAAATATTATTTGAAAATATTTGTAATCAATTAGTGGAAAAATATGTTATTCAGATTCTTAAAATACTTTCCGACGTATACCTTTTGATGGATTGAAAATAAACAGTTCATCGTATTAAATTTTAATAAAATTTATGAGTATGCAAAATATATTTTTGTTTTTTAGTAATTCAATTATAATAAATTTTAATGGGATTCGAATAAATATTAATAACTATTTTACAAACAAATATTAATGAAACGAAGAAAAGATAACCTTTTTTTATAAAGGTACTATTAATGTATTTATATCTTTCAAAAGAAATATTTTATAACTTACTACAAGAGTAACAATTTTAATAAAATGAATTATGAGTATGGCAATTGATCTGCATGTTAATTTATTTAATTAATATTTAATGAATATTTGTAAATCATAAAAATTTCAGATATTCTTCATAATTGTAAGTTGTAATAGGAAATTAATTAAATTAAATTTTCTATGATTACCAATAAACTATTTAAAAGATTTATCTCCTTAGTTTTATGTCTTTAATATAGTAGGAGTTTACCTCATCAGTGTTGATGCTGCTGTCACAGAAGTTAATTTTTGTAAATCGATAATAGAATAAGGCCAATGTGTACAATGAAACGAAGTTTCTTTGGCACTCTCGTAGAAGATGAAATTACTTACTCGATTTCACCGGTAAGTCAAGTCGCTCATATGAAGGTTTCCGATGGATGACGTATAGCAAGCTATTACTATTTTTGTGTATCCATGATGTCAGTGCCAGCAGTTGTTTTTCACTCGCACGATCTAATTTATCGTTTTTTCAAAACTCATTATATTTGCATCAAGATCGAGATATTTAAAAAAATGTATACATGAATTGAATATCTTCCTTATGTTAATTTTTAATAAGGTTCTTAATATCTTCTGTGAATGTAATTTCTATAATTGAGAAATATATATATTATAATCAGAAAAATAAATATAACTAAAATTTTAACAGTACACATAACGGAATAATAAATAATTAAAAAAATTTTTTTGTATATTTCTGTTTCAATAATTGTGTTGTAAGACTATTATTTAAATGAATTTTTTTATGTCATCTGTCTTTGGATATAAATGGAACGAGATATTTGAATTAAATGTTTAATTAGCTGTATATTTAATATTTTTAGTATTCTTAATCGTTGACAGATTAAATTTAATTATAGTCATTTGAAATTCCTATTTCAAGTTATTCATTGCAATTAAATAAATATTGTATATTGCTTATTAAAATCTTATATTAAACTTCTAACTGAATATAGAATAAATGTTGAGGTAATCAGGATGATATTTCTGTATAATTTTCAAAGAGCGCGAATACTCGTATAAAAGTATCCGAAGAAGCTTCCAATAATTGTAAATACTTAGTTTTGATTGCTGAGACCGTTAATAGAAATCAAGTGGATTAAATGGATGAAATTCTAAGTGGAAGCTTTGTATATACGTGTAGCAGTGACTACTCACGAATGAAAACGGGAAAAATTCGTAGCGTTTCCATTCGCATATGCACGGATTTGCACGCGTTCAATGATTTAATTAGAGCAGCATTTGCAAGGGATTTAGCGAGAAGTAAGTTTGACATCAGGAGTATACTGTCTTCGACGATGGTATCTTGAATAAGCTTGTCTTTATCCTTCCGCTTGTCGTTCTCGCTCCATATCCATATCCAAGCTAAAGCGGGACCGAGATCTACAAATGCCTTTGCCAGTTCTGAGACTAGTACGACGAGCAGATTTGCGGTAGTTTAAGATAGTTAGGGGCTGTGAAGCATGAGCGTGAAGTTTAGGAGTTGGTGGGGACGGGGAATGATAGTTCGATGTTGGGTAGTTAGGAAAGGCTACCGCGATGAATTTCCTAAGCGTGCCAATACGTCCGACGAGATTCACTGAGGTTAACGGAAAAAAAGAGAAAAAGGTAAAAAGTTAGGCTATAGAGGCTGTTGCTGTGGTTTGTCAGGAATTTGCTTATGCGATGTCGTTGGCAGTATCCTGACCCATTCTCCTTAAAATAGGAGGAAGAGCTTCCTCACTGATAATTAATAGAAATATTCTCGGAGTTTCTTCATAGTCTCTTACGACCATGTTAAATATTGAGCTAACTTTGCTGTTATCGTTAGTTATCGACAGGATCGCGTTAAAACTGCATAATATATAATGTCGTTATTTACACATTCTCTAGTACGCAAGAATTTCATGTATTTAAATAATGTTATTTCATGGTTGTAGTTCTTGTTTCAGATTTTGCTTATTACATATATTCCATAATAGTCTTTTAATTACCTTGAATATTCTATTAGTAAATAATTTATATTAAAAAAGGTCTCGTACATACGAAATATTTTATATAAAAATGTTAACGGAAGGTTATTTGAATCGTGAAAAAAATTTCTAGACTTATAAATTCATCTGTAATGCTAAAAAAATTGTCCCACACATGGAAATATTAAATATTGTTTAAAAAATATAGAAATCGATTGATTACTCCTACTAGTATGAACTGAAATTTTTCTTAGTAAGCTTTACTCGAATAATATTGATAAACTCTTATCTAGTAACTGCAAAATCACGTTTCGATTTCTTTTTTCTTATAATAATTTAAAATAAAATTTTTTAAATTTCGTGTTCTAAATAATAATCTATAACAATTGATCTAACTTCTAACTATGGAAATAACCAACTGCATGAATTAATAATTACAAGTATTAACTGAATCTCTTTGCGCATTAAATTTTTACCATTTGTCAACAACGGAAAATCGCTAGTGTTTGTCATCTTATATCACTATAAAACTAAGCTGGAACGAAGAAGAATAAGATGAAAGAAGCAAAAAAATACTTGAGGCTTCTAGTACATAAGGGTAATTGTCGCATTTCAGTCCGATGACGTCGTGATTTCGGTATGCGCCCTACTAGATTATCTTAAGTGTTATAATTGGTAGGAAGTATCCGCTAGAAAAGACATTCTTAATATTTTGTACAATCATTTAATATATTCTCTTTTAGAATATAAAAAAATAAATATGGTAATTCATATTATTGTAATATCTTTTTTTATTTATAAATAGATGTTTCTAGTTTAATTTATATTTATATCCTGTTACACATTCCTATGGAGTAATATGCAATCAATTGGATTTATACATTCAAAAAGAGCTTTTATATTCTTTTTATGTAAACACTACATCGTTAATCTCAAAAATATAACAAACTGTAGTTCCTACTTTTACACACACTTTTTAAAAAGAATAAAAGAGTTTAATTAACTAGCATTTAGAAATTATCTGTAATAACAACTTATTTAATTTAAATATACTAAATAAAAGTTAAGTTATGTTAGTTACGTATAAAAATTAATAAATATTATTTTTAGTTGATAAAATTTTTATGATACAAAATAAATAAAATATATTAAATAAATAAATAAATTATTTTGTAAAAAATGAAAAATAGTGTATTTTTTTAAAAACATATTTTTTGGATTGAATGTTAAAAAAATGTTTTAATAAGATGTATACTACTTACGATAGTTATACTTACATTATATACTTGTATAATTATAATAGAGTAAAATTTAATTTATAATAAAAGATCAGATTCTTTTTCATATTGTAATATATTAATAATTGGAAATTTATTGAACTGATTTGAAATTTTTCAATAAAAAATAATAGAATAAGCGTGATTATTAATATTGATAACTGCATATTATTTTAAGATCAAGTTGGAAATGTGCACATTAAGTGCGATAGTTTTACGGTCAGTGAAGCAATGCAAGGAGATTAAATGGCAATCAACTCGAGTAATTAACATCGCTTACCACGATGCGTGTTGCTGCTTCATATAATGTCTATTTTACTAGCTTTCATCGAATATACAATACTAAGGGTTAAAAGATGATGCAACAATCATCATTTGTAGGTCACGTAAATCAGACACAATATACTTCAATTGTGTTTTGAGGAAATATCATGTCTTTGTTTTGCTTTTCGAATTGCGAGAAAATTTTTAATCTGAGAAATAATAGAAATATGAAATAAGAGATGAAAAGAGAACTATTAATGGCTTTATTATAAATAACTATTAACGAAGTAATTTATTTATTAAATTTAATTTCTATATTTTCCAGTAATAATAATGTTATTGTTAACAAATTTTGAAGTTTGTCTTGTATAATTTAACGAATTTCTTTAAGGAATATTTTATTTTGTACTAATATTTTTTAGGTTTGATGTTTTATATAATATTAGTTTAGTTGTGCATATTTATGCATTACTAAATTTATAGCAGTTGCAAAATCTAATTAAAAAGAAAAACATCTATTTTACAACATAAATTTGATTGTTTTTCTGAAATTTAAATTAAAAAATTATTAAATTTTTAAATAAAGTTGAAATAATTAACATTATAATAAATTGCGATATTTTATTCAATAATATCTCTCTCTCTCTCTCTCTCTATATATATATATATATATATATATATATATATATATATTAATATCAATATCAATATTAATATTGATCAAACAAAAATATTACAAAGTTTTTTATAGATCCAAACTCTAATTTGGATACATGTATTATACAGAATATATATTTAAATTGTACAAATTACAAATTTTTACTGATGTTGATGGAAATAAATAAAAATTAGATTAATTTTATATAAAATATTAACAATGTTTAATACGTCATTATTTTTTAAATTTGAGTTTTCTAATGAATCAAAGAATTTTATTGATATATGAAACTATAATACACTAATTTTATTGTAGTATTAATTATTATATATTATTCTGTATCATAAATAATGGGTGCGAAATCGAAAATTTTCAATGTACTTACAAATTTTTAAAATATCTGAAATATTAACATTAAAATATTTTCTGTATTAAATCATTTGTTTAAATAGTCTAAATTATTTTTTTTACAAAAATGAAGTAACATAACCATTAATCAACTACCAATAATATAAAATTTAAAGTAAATTATTTTTCAAATTATAATAAATTTGTGTAATTGTAGAAAATATACATGTATATAAATATAATAAATTTGAATAATTACTTTTAATTTTTTATATTGTTGAAAACAATTTTTAGAAAACAAAAAGATAAAAAATTTTTTCTTTATATATTCTTAACTCCAAATTATAAATTTCAAAGTATTATCAAAGTATTAACTAAATAACGTTATTTTAAATCATAAAATACAAATTTAAGTAAATTACTAAGTTTCCTTATTTTTAGTTAATAAGCATATTCCTTATATTTGTTAAATAAGTTATTTTTTAAACATTTTTTAAATGTCTAATGAAAAAAATTAAATATTTTACATTTTGCTTTATGTTCATATTTTTAGTTTTATTACTTTAATTTTATGAAATTATTTTTTTAATTGATAGAATCAAACAGTTTTTTTACATAACCAAAAGAAAAATCGAATTTGTTGTTTATGCTTAATAAAATATTAAAGCGTTTTTTATTATGTTTTAGAAAGTCTAATCGAATAGTATTCTAAAAATAACATAGTTTATTATAAACACGTTAGGAGAAACATTATTAACACATATATATATATATATATATATATATATGAATGAGTATGTTGTATAAAAATATTTTTACTAGGGTATAATAAAACATTAACGAAAACAGGAATTTTTTTTTATAAAGTATAGAGTAGATTGAAATTTACTCTATAATAATTAAAAAAAAACAAGAAAAAATATTAATTAAAAATGCTAATGTTAGGTTTTTTAATCATATAAAAAACTGACTATTAAAGTGTACCAAAACACTAAGTTCATATATTTTATATTCAAATTAAAATTTGATACACTACAATTACATCTTTTTATGATATTTTCAGAAACATTTTAAAATGAAAGTTTTAAATTAAATTTTATTTTAAATTTATTTAATTTATATAAGAAGCTTTTAAAAATTAATTTTTTTATTTACTTCCATGGTTGAATATTAAATATTTTGAAATAAAATTACACTCTAAATAGAAATATCAAAATATGATTTTCAAGTAATACTTTTTTCAATATGAACTAATAAAGAAACCTTATTTAGAAGAATTCATTCTTGTTTTTAAATTGCTAAATATTCTAATAAAATGCACGAATAAAAATTGTATTTGAAAATTCATTTTATGTTAATGAATTTTTACAAGAAAATAAATAAGAATTTAAATTATAATTCGAGTTTAAAGAAAATATAAAATTTTTTATTTTATATTTGTTAACTTTAAGAAATTTGAATTTTACACTGTTATTATTTTAATTAACATTCAATGGATATGTGAAAGATATACTTTTTGTTTAAATATCTTATATTTTGCAATATCTATTTAAATTTTAGTTACTTGATGAATTGATTCGCCATATTCTTCATATTTTTCTTTATATTCTTGAAAAAGATTTTATTTACGCGTGGCTAAACTGCACATATGAATTAAATGTTATATATAATTCAAAGAAGCCACAGAACCTGTGATATTAATTATTTGCTTATGGTGTCAAAGGATTATCTCTTTAATTATCAGATAATGACCTATTCTGATTCTTCCTCTCTCTCTCTCTCTCTCTCTCTCTCTCTCTCTCTCTCTCTCTGTCTGTCTCTCTCTCTCTCTCTCGCTCCTATTTTGATAGTCTATTGTCATCGTCGCATCAGTCATTAGGGGCTATAACCGTCTAAGATTTCAGTTTTAGAAGACAGATAATTGCTCCTTTAAAAAGTTTACGCGTATCGTCATTTATAAATATTAAAGCAATAATATTGATATTGCTATAAGGAATTACGTTCAAATCGTTATAAGATTAGAAAGTAGGTTTTTTCATATACTTTTAGAAGGGAAATTATTTTAAATTTACATTTTCTATAGTTGAGGGTATTTTTTTTAACGACTTTACAAGATCATTTATTTTTAAGGTTACTGCGGGATGGAAATTGCTTATAAAACTTATACATTCAATATGTGCGCTAGTAAAAAAATATTTATTAACAAATTCACACTTAATTGTTTATGTAAATTAATAATTGAATATTAAAATAACGTGAAAATAATTTTTTTAATGAGTTCTTATTTTTATATAAATAGATTTTATAATGTATAATGATTCTGAATATTTATTTAAGTTTTTTTTATAATTTTTATTCAAATTATGTGCTGACTTAAATTTATAATAATAAAATGAAATATAAAATATGTTTAAAATTAGAATAATAAATTTTAAATTATGATTACTTAAATATGCATTTGTATTGTAAACTATATCGTTCAGTCTATGCGATACATGAGTAAATAAATAAAGTTTTACTAAGTGTACGTATGTTTGATTTACCCGTAAAAAAATAACATTATAATACAAAATTAACATCGTAAAACTGTCAGAATGTTTAATTTTTTACCTTTAATTTAAATTTCTGTTTACATCTGAATGAAAAAGAGATAAACTTAATTATACGCAATTATGCATTTTTTTAATTAAATTTTTTTATTAGATATATATATATATATTATTTAATAAAAAAAAAGTATAATTTTATGAGAATTTCAATATTGTTATTGAAATATAAACTTCTTTATAGTTATGTTATGTATAGAATTTTTTTATTTAATTATATAAAGAATATTAGAAATCCAGAAAACAATGTATTTATATCACGACAATTAACATTTTTACAAAAAGATGGTCTTCTTGAAACAAAGAATCTTTGTTTATAAATATACTTTAAAAACATTTGGATTAAATTATTTTTATAGTTACTTTTGCAATAGTTATAAACAAGAAATGTAGTATAGTTATAATATTGTATTAATTAAAAAAATTCAAATCACACGTCATCGATTTATAAAATAAAAAATATTCATGAGTTATGTATAATATTGCTTCGAGTTTATGCTTCTCGGATGAAAACAGTTTTTAAATTTATTCAAAAGTATTACTAATTTACAAAAGAGAAATTGGCACATATTTTTCCAAAAATGAAATGACAATATGTTATAAAAAATCAGAAAAATATATTTTCATTTAGAAATTACAATTTTGAAAGAAAACACGAAAAAGCTTTTATGCTCTTAAAAAAGTTTTTGCTTCTAAAATGCGCGCTAGTTGAGCATGGATGAATGGCACGGTTACACTTCACAGTTACGTGACTATTTTGTGTATGTATGCTTTATGAGCACCCGATGAATCGATTTAACAATTCCAGTGTCAGCGGCTGCTTTTCAGCTTGTCTAGTGGATAGAGCTGCAATAAAACGAAATGACTGCCAGTCTATTCGGAATAGGGTAATTTGTTTTTCGACCTATTTAAATCATATGTTTCTTGGGCTTTCCAAGAACAATTCCTCGAGTTGTGATTTATTTCACACTTTAGGTAAAATTAGATGTGGTCTGCAATTTCTTTTATTCTAGGCTACAAAATTTAATCAGTATTTTTCATCATAATCGAATTGAAAGAACTTGTTAATTCGTTTTATGATATCAAAAATGTATAAGAGAATATTTATTTAGTAACACTTTATATTTTTTTATTTATTAAAAAGTTCAATATTTAAATAAATAAGCTTAATGTTTCATTTTATATTTTATAATTATATATACAACGTTAAGCTTAAAAGTTATAATTTTTTTTTATTTTTAATCTATATTAAAAGAACATTAGTTAAAATGGAGGACTCATGTTTTGTGTTCAATCATTTTAAAGGAAAAATAAAAAATTTCACTTGAACAAAAGAATTTTTTCTTAAACCAAGTAAACGAGTAAGAGGATTTTATTTGGTTTATCTAGATACTAAAGACTTTACCAAAGTTTACTTAATCGTGATTTTTTTATACTTAGTAAATAGATGTAAGGATTCGGTACTTTATAAAATTAGTATAAAATATATAGAATATATAGAATAATATAGAATGTAATTTATTCGTCGTAGATTATACAAAATATTTATTTCTCGTTAAGGTTTAAAATTAAATAATTCATCATTAATTTATTAAGAAATTATCCTTATTTAAGACGCAAAATGAATATTTTGTTAATAAATATTTCATATTTCAAAATTTTTTCAATTTTAGCATATTTAAAAAAAATAGAATAGATTTTTTCTTATATATATTTCAAAGTTTGCACGTTTATGACGAGTATTCAAAGCTTTTTCTGTTATTTTTACGTAAAATAATGATACATTTGCTCATGATGTTTTAATCAGACAATAAAATAATTTTGTTTGTTTATTTATTTATGAATGTACGATTAATAATATGATACTAAACACTTTATTAAAATACTAAAAGGGATAGTAAAATAATTGTGAAAATTAATGCTTGTTAAAAATTGAATTAATTTTATGACGTGCTAACAACATTTATTTGCTGATTCATCAATTCTTATAAACCACTAGTTTTCATCTTTTAAAAACAGAAAGGTAACTAATAAAATGTTTCCTATTTTGTTAAGGATACATATGTATATATGACTTTCTAATTAAACCTCTTTTAATTATTGATTTATTCATTATAATTTTATGTGCAATTTTGTTATATAACTGCTAATAAAATTAAGTAATATATTAACATAATATATTAGAATTTATATTAGAATAATATATTAGAATTTTTTCCTGTAATATTTTGATTATTTTTTCTTTTGTTAATTTATAACTGTTAATATATTAATTAGTGTTCTATTTAATATAGTATTTAATATAGTAGTATTGCTAAAGCCATAAGTTAATATATTTTTATTATGATTTCTTTCAATATTTTTCATCTTGTTTTTCATTATGTACTATACTTGTTTTTCTAAATTAAAAAATTTTAATTATGATTTATTTATTTTTTAATCTTGATTATCTATATATTTATACTTTAATTTTTTTTAAATTTTCTGGTTTTATTCTGTGATATTCATGAATTCAAGGTTTAATTTGAATATAAAAGATAATCTATGTTTTTATTTAATTCGGTGTTGATTTTGAATAAAATGAATGAATTATTTATTACTTGTACTTTACTGTAATAGTCGATGGGAAATTTTAGATTTAAATTAATAAATTTATTTATTATTCTAATTTAAATTCTTAAAGAAATTAAAATTGATTTATTTTAAGTTTACCAATAATATTAAATACTTTTTTGAAGCCTATGTCTAATTAATATGTTGTTTTGTTTAATTTATTTTTTTAGTAACTATTTAACTACAATTAATTTGGTCACTTTTAAATCTGTCATTTAAAAATGTATATTGGTAATCTATTTTGCATATAAATTAGATCAAACTAATATAAAGTCTAATAAAAATTTTTATTGCATAATCATTATTAATTATTATATTAATTAAGAAATGTTGAAATATTATTTGTAAATAATGAAAAATTATTTATTGTTTCTAATTTAAAAGATATTTTATACATTCTATAAAATAAAAATAAAGTTCAAATTTGTGAAACTATTTATATTTCTTTATTTGATTATTTAACTGTAAGTTCATCAGATTCTGAAAGTTTTAACGAATCCACGATTTTCAGTATTATTCTTCTTATCTGTATTTCGTAAGTCTAAGATTTTGTTTTCTCTAATCTCGTTAATTGAATCTAAAGACTCGGCTTTTGTCTTTGTATTTATGTAATGTAATTTTCTTTTTACTATTTAAAGTTTCTTTATAATTAACATCAAATAAGTATATGTAAGCAATTTATATAAATATTATGATTTAATATTGTTATTAGCTCTATCTTATTATTTATGAAATTATTTAAAATGTATTAATTTTCGTTGATTTATAGAAATATTTTATTCTAATTTTACTTTATTGAATAAAAGTTATAACGAGCCACTTTGATATTTTTCGCACTAAGCATAATTCGTCGCCATCTTGTCTGAAAACACTTGTGTATTGATATCAAACGTCGCACAAGCAAACTCCGATGGAAGGGGCCCAGAATTCCTGCAACTCGCACAGTGATATCGGCATATACTGCATAGCATGCAAAAATATTAAGAACGCGCGAATTCATGTTACAAAGTTATAAAATTGGATGCGCGAACAGATTCGTGATCGATAGTCTTCGATCTTTCAAACGATTGAAGCCGTTCCGAAGTTAACCCATGTTGTATTTTGTAATTATCTACGATGCGTCTTGATATTACCAAAACCTGTGCCTTACGTGGTATCCAATTACCCAAATTCTCCTTTCAGTCCCTTTGTATTTCCTTTCATTCTTCTTGTTAGGCACGTTATTTGGACCTGTCAAAATCTTTATCTTTTACCTATTATATCTTTCTTTACCCAACTATTGTATTAGGTGAGTCAGGCTCTTCTCTCTTCCCTGTCTTTCTGTATACCTATATTAGACTTCACTACTACTTAACGAAGCCAAAAATTTATCTATATCGTTCGAAGTTTAATTATTTAATTCATTATTTAGGGTAACAATTGTTTATATGATTAAATTTAATGATACTACTTTGTTTAAAGGTTAATCATGCATTTAAACCGATTATCGAAACGTCGATTCTATATATTACAATTTATTTAACTTTAACTGTTAACATTTACTAATTCACCTCGTATGTTTTCTCTCAAATCCGAACACCGATCCGACAGTTAACTATCAAGGTTGAAAAACGAAGGTTAAACATGTCGCCTAAAACCGTATCACGACGCTGCTGACAGATGCGTTTTCGTTACAGTATCTTTATATCGTATAAAAAATCTATAGAATAACTGCTTGAGTTTACAGCAATAACTATTTTATGACTTTTCTATGTTTTTTATAGAACAATAAACATTTAAACACATATTTTTATAATAGTATACTGTAGTTTAAGACATTTTACGCTGATATTAGTTTTTTATATATGAAAGTTTTCTTTTTGAATTATGAAGAAGTTTTTAAATTTAAAATATTGCAAAAAATTTACAAAAATAATTCTATAATTCTTGTTATTTTTATCATTATATTTTGAATTATTACGGTATTGTGTCTATTGATCTCAATTCTATTTATTCAAATGTATATTTTCTAAAATAAATTAGAATATAAATCTAAATGCTCAACTTTCGTTATCATAAAATCTTGTGAAATAATTATCTTTAGAAAATTCAAATAAAAATCTGTTTTACTTTTGAAATATTTCATCTGTAATTAGTTGTAATTAAAATTGGATTAGTAATTATCGTAGTATACTATATTCATTATATTCCAACGGTTGTATACAATTCTTTATTTTTGGTATATGCTATTTTCATTTATCTATAACTAACAAGTCCTTTAAGTATAGATCAAAAGCATTCTTTAATAAAACCAATTCATTTTAAGAAGCAATATTTATTCTTTTAACATACTTAAGTTATTTAAAAAAATATTCAATATTTTGGTTTTTAATTATATTATTTTCTAATTTTTTTAATAATGATACGTACATGATTATAGAAAAATAATGTAAATATTTATAAAATTTTAAATACATATTTACGTAATTGTATAAAAGACGAACATTATTCTTACCGCTCAAAGACTACGTACACACGCACGTTCTCATACAGGCATATAAATACATGTTTTAATTATCATACAACTATATCGGAATCTTATGTTTAATAAATTTTATATGAAAATTGAGACAAATTGAAGAACTATATAAATTAATATATTTATTTTTTGTAATAAAAGAAAATAGAATGAATTGTATTTGACTCGGATAATTATTGAGATGTATTGAAATGCACCATAATATCATATATTATGCATATTAGTTGTTATCACATAAACTTAACTTCATTAGTATATGTTTATATAATGGCTTTCGACTTCATTATTTGATACTAAATTCATTTCTAGTATTTAATAAATATTTATCTTTAAACAAATTATTTTTAATGAATACGAGGTGTTTGTGTATATATATATATATATATATATATATATATATATATATATATATATATATATTAGAACAGAAATATTAAAAACAGGGCATATATTAACTTTTAAATTAGTCAAAAGCTTATTTATTTAAACATACATGTATATAAATTTAATTTTTATAAATTATTCTTTACAGATTACTTATTTTTAGTTAAAAATCCATATAGAAGTATAAAACAAAGTTCAAATTTAAACGTCACTAGTTCAAACTTAAACGTCATAAGTTCAAATGAAAACGTTTAAATTCACATTTTCAAGCAACCATTCACTTTTTTTTAATTTGCTATTATATAAGCAAAAGTAAATATATAGTAACTAACTCAATATCTATTTAGTTTTTTACTTTTAATGTTATGTGAAAAATGTTTCTACTTTTTTGGACTCGTGATAAAAAATGAATCATGTTTTATTTAAATTAATTCTATTAATCTGATTATATTTATGTTTTAAATAGTAAATTCAACATTTATTAAAATATATTTTACATCTCTTTTTGAAAGCCGTAAACATATTTTACCAGTTTTATGATTCTTTTTATATAATCTATAGAATATTAATGTATACTTTTATTTATATTACACATTTAAAAAATTTTAAATTCAATAACATTAATATAAGTTAGTCTGCATGCTCCATATAATGCTATTGAAAGTATTTTAAATATAAAAATAATTTTAATAATTTGTTAGAAAATATAGCAGAATTCAGATATTTTAATAAAAAAATATACACATAATTTTAAATGCTATTTCATCATATTATACATAATTCTTCAGTTAAAAATTATGCACTAAAATTTATTTATCTTGTAATTACATTAAATTTTTTAACTAAGTCATTTTAGATTCAATATAAATGTTTCATATAATAGAAAAAAAATGTATTTAGAAATTAGGTTTTGTTTTATTTTTATTAGTGTAAATATTAAAACGAAGATTTTAGTTTAATATCTGTTTTAATATAAAATCAGAGTTATATTGGAAAACATATTATTCAAATTTAATGGAAAGAAGATTGAAGATTATAATTAAAAATCTATTCTAAGTAGTGTCAGGTATAAAAAATTCTTATTCGTTAGCAATATTCACACCAATTTAAATTTTATCGTAAAGCATGAATAAAAGAAAAAGAGCTTAGTTATTAATTCTTTTATATTTATTAATATTAATATTTAAATACATATAATAATTTCCATATATAAATTTTAATATGATAGTAATATTAAAACTAATTATTTTTTGTAATTGATAATTGATGATCATTTATCACGTATTTGAATAGAATAAATGATTTATAGATATTTTGTAATAAATTTTATTTTATGTATATTATCTAAATAAAAAAAATCATTTTACTATTTCTTATTTCGTGTTTAATAAATTAAAATATTTTGATTTAAGATCATTTTTCTTAAAATTAAATAACTATTTATAACTGTGTAATACATTCTGATCGTAAAAAAGTATGTACAGTTTCGCGACTATATGATCGCTCGAAAAACAATAAAGAACACCGTCAGGTTAAGTAATTGATCTCTATGAAGTCCAGAGTTAATTAACGTACGCGTTGTCAACATACGTCATCGAAAAAGGGAAGAATAGTGACCTCTTCAAAGCTTGGTCACATAATGAAGACCAATTTATATAATACTCTGACTCGATGGTAATGACAACAAATTTTTCTACTTATATACCATCGCTTTTACAATAGCCGATGCTATTACAATTGAGCAAATGAATGTCATAGAGTAGGAAAGCTTATCACCAATCGATTGCTACAATTACTATGATTGCTAGATTTATTAAACAAAGAATTAATATAATTTCAGATTTACGCATTTTGTTAACGAACTTATAATTATTCATCTGAAAAAGATGCGATGGTATATTTTCTTAATTTTTTATAAGAACTGTTTAACTTTGTCATTTATTGTCCAAATATGCTGGATACTTTAATGTGCTCTGCACGTAAAAGACATTTCTTTTTATGATGATTATGGTTTTTACTTAAAAGGAAAAGTTATTGAATTATGATACTCTGAAAATATATTGAATCAGTAATATATAATTATTTTTATATAAATTGCTCAGCTATAAGAAGTTCCAATTTAAACTCATATTCAACTCTTGTAAAAGCTATTAGAATCGATAGTATCTTTGAAATTGGTACATGTAAGACATTTGAAAAGTATGTATATATTTTTTGCGAGTTTGAGCGTAAATATAATATTTACACATTTTATAAAACAATATGTTTTGTAAACTAGGAAATAGTTTGTAATTTTTTTAAATTTTAAATAAATTCTCAGATAAAATTTATCTCAATATTTACTGTAAAATAAAAACTGAGTATATTAAGATTATAATGTTTTAATTTATTAATCATATTATAAGTTTACAAATCAAAGTAGTCAAAAAAATTTCACTAACGTAGCATTTAAGCTATTTAAAATCATGAATAAATAATATACAATACGTTTACTTACTTTAATTAAAAATATTTTTGGCCAGTATAAAAAATTTAAACAAAGAATATATACTTATTGTTTTATAATTGTTGTTGCAATTATTAAAAATATATATAATTTTAAAAATTATTTATCGATGAAAACATTTTTAAAGTCTATTTATGGGATTTTTCATTAAATTTCATGAATTAGTAAATAAAAAATAATAAAAATTAAAATTTTTTATCCGAAAAAATGTTGAAAATTTTATATTTTTCTTGTAGAAAAAAATTCATTATATATTTAAAGATAATCTGGTCGATAAATAATTCGTATTAATCATATAAAAACTTCTTGAGTTACGATTCTAATACAATAAGTTATTTAAAAAGATTTATTTAAAAAGAAAACATTTTCTATGTTAACGGAAGCAAAATTACATATAAAGAAGTGTGAAAATTTACTGTTGCGATAAAGAAAAAACATTAAATTATTAAGATATCGTGAAAAAATAATACATCCTTATATTAGAGTATTTTATCGGTGTATTAATAATCATTTCCGAAGTTTGAAATTTTAAGGAGCATTTAAAATATTATTTCTTTTTCTACTTGTATTTTATGTTTGAAAGCTATGGTTTATGTATGTTGCAGAAAAATAGAAAAGAAAAGTGCGCGTAAAGCAAAAGATGGTTGCGTCAACGTGTTAACTTCTCAGTATTAGCATGAAAGCAATTTGTTGCGATCGATTCACATACTGTTCTAATTTTCTTGGCTTCGCGAGGAAGCCCTGCATTTTTTTCCTCTGAAAAAGCTCGGAGATTTTATCTACATGCAAGTTGCGATTCATCATTTTTCATTTTTTTCTTTTCGTGGACCTCATCAAGTAAAGGACTTTTGACGAAGACTCGTTTTAAAAATCTCAACTTGAAATTGATAAAACCGATACGTAGTTTTTTTTTAATTTTATCAAAAGAGAAGAACAAAACACAGGTTGCTTGCACGTATAATGAAAAATATAATTTTCTTATGCATGAAATTGCACACTTTTACACTATTATATTAGACATTCAAATTATGTATTAACTTTAAATTTACATAAGGTTATGTTTTAGAATAATTTTTAGATTCTGTAAAATAAGTTTTAAAAAATGTTATGTCTATACAATATACAATGTTTTTATTAAAAATGAAAAATTACAAGAATCTAAGTTTCATTTTTCAATACGAAATAATTAGAATTGTCGTACCGTAACAAAACCACAGAATTCAGTTCAAACCTGGCGGACGCAATATCCATTGATATTCTCCTACATCCGCAGTGCCCAGCTAATCACAAATTTCATTATCCCCACATGTATGTCACAATGGTATTTATAAAAATATTCAACAAAAAGGTGTACACCGGTTTAACTTAGCCTAGCATAGCTTCGAAATCCCGTTCACTCGCAGCAGTAGTGCTATCAATGCAATAATAATGGTATGGTGGAGCGCAAGTGCAGTCGTATCAGACGAAGAGTAGGTTGGCATCAATTGCATCTTTCTGACGTCGCTCATGATTATTTATATATCGAGCTGGTTATTCATCGCGCGATTATTGAATAAAGCGCAGCTTTCGCATGACGCAACATCTGAAAGACGCACGATCTGTAAACCATGAGCGGAACGCTAGTTCTTGTACACGTGGACGTAAAAATTAGAGGATAGTTGGCGGACATTTTTAAATTTACTATGCATCGAACGTATTTGTCATTGCTTGCACGTACGATATTTATGATCAACGGTGGTGGTTGCAGTCTTTTTTTCGTGCATTTGAATTCGAAATTGCTTTCGATATCGTATACGAATTCATCCACTAACTTGTACCGAGTACGCGCTTTGCTTGTTCCATTTTACTAGAATTTTCAGCGTATAAAAAACGTATACATTATACAAGCTAGTCATCTAATATTCAGAAGTACGAAACAGATATGCACCGGTGAGTTTTCAACCTTTTATTTCACAAAGAATTAAATAGCGATCACTTATACTCGCATTTTTGGCTTTCGTTTGATTATTCGAACGACTAAATGCAAAAATTTTAAATCAAGACAAAATGTTATTGCATACGATAAATGCATTTATTTCGAAACAGTTTTAACACTTTTTACAGAGTGAAATTTATAATTTATTGAGCAATACCGTTTTAAAAACAGTTTGTCTACACATAAACCCTAAATTAGTCGAGGTGAGTTGAACTGCTTTTTAAAAATTTATCGTAAATTAACAATCGTAGGCGTGATGCTATGGAGCCAGGGATAGAATTTGGTACCTTAAACCAAATTTGAACCCGCAGACCGTTATACACGTATAGACAAGGGATCGTCAGAACGAATGAATGCATTCCCGTATCTGTCTAAACGGTGTCGTCGGTATATAGTACGTAGCGAGGTAAAGCGACTTCGTAATCCCGAAGTTACATATCCCTCGGATACTCCGCTCGGTTGGATTCTCCGAGATTCCCTCCTGCGCCATATATGTCGTCTCAGCCATGTGGCATTAGGTAACCAGTAGCGGGAACCAAGTCGGATTGTTCTCGGAGAAGCTCCAAGAGCAGAGAACCTCCGATAACGTCCTAAATGTCGACGTCCTCGACGTTTTATCCGTTTGTTCGTTCAACTAATCCACCACAGCCCTCGATGCATTTTCCCTGTGTAGGTGTATCCTGGTGTGCATGAATGGGCTCGAAGGTGGACAAGTGGTGGTGTATGCGTGCGTATGCGGATAGCATGTGCCAGATTATGCGTAAATCCGAATGGATTGTATACATACGCAAGTGTAGAGAGTCAGGTGGATAAACCAGAGGAAGTGAAGGCTTTAATTTCAATATTGCACTGTGCTCAAGTTTAACGATTTTTTAAACTGCGTAGATATAGAAAAGGTGATTTTTAGCCTCTGATGAAAATACTTTGATCGTAGCATTGTATCATGATAAAAGGATTTTCAATCGAGTTAACCAACTTTTATTATAATATAAACTTTTACTGGATATTTGAATTGTTTATACTGTTATTAAAAATGTTTTATTCTTGCTTGTAATATTATGTATAGCTTATAAATACATTTGTATTAGCTTATTTTTTATAATATTGTATTACAAATATATTTTTAAATGACTTTATTTAAAATAAATAAATTTTATACAATAATGATACGTTCTAAAATGTTATATTATTACTGATTTCAAATAGTCTTTTTTTAAAGAAGTTTAAAAACTAGCTTATAAATTATGAAATTAAAATCGCTGTTAAATTTTTTTTTGAGTATGAGAAGCCGTAGATGATTTTGATAGCTCTACTTTTCAACTATAAATTATGAACAAATATTTCGAACTTTTTTAAACACTTTGCTCACTGAAATAAAATGACAGAATTTATTGCTAATTACAAATTAAAGTTTGAAATATTATTAAATTACAAACTCTGAATACATTTTCTAAAATTCTCGTTACGTATTACTGGTGAATTTTTCTATGATTAAAATTAATTTTAATATTTCAAACGTTATAAATATTTTTTAAAAAATTTTCTTAAAAAATGTTTTATAAGATAAATGAAAAAGTATGGATTGTACATTTTGCTAAAATAATTAAAGATATTTTTTATGATTTTTAGATTAATTCAATTCTTCATTTTTTTTAAACTTTTAAAAGAAAAATATAGTTATAAAAATATATAATACTAACATTTTTTAAAACAGCTTTTCAATTATTTCAAGGTGAACGATTGAATCCTTGAAAAAGAATCTTTCTATATTTTTCTTTATTTTTCGCAAATTGATCTTGAGAACTTTGAGTGATAAGAAAACGATATTGGATTTATTTTTACCATTAAAAAAAAACTTTAAACGTTTTCAAACTTCATTTAAGAAATCGATCTTGAAATGTATAACTTAATAAACTTTGAAGTAGTATGCTAATTTTCAAAATATATTTAAATATCTAAAAGAAAGGTAAAGTTACTTAACAAATAATAATAGATTCATATATTCTGTATAAAGTATTTGGTAAATATAATAGATAACTTAATTATTGTTCTATGCTCACATTAATAAAATGACAATTATAATAATTACAATGAAAAGAATAAAATACCAAAATTACACATGTATGTATAAATGTGCACACGCACAAGAACGCATATTAAAAAAAAATTGTAGCAGAATGATAAAGTCGTGGGTACACGTAAAGTAGCGTGTGCACTTATATGCATGTATGAATGGGTACAACATATTTACCGGCGTTACAAACAAAATAATTATTATTTATTAAATGTAATTTTAAATTCACGAATTTATAATTTATATATATTTATAATGAATGAAAAAATTTTTTAATATATGTTTTTTGTACTTAAATGAAACCAAAGTATTTAATTACTATTAATTCACAAAGCGCGAAGAAATAAAAGTGTATATGGGAATTTAATTTATCAATAATCTATATACGTTAAAATTAATGGGACTATATTAATATTAATAAGCATTAAAACATTTTTAAACAAGCTTTTTTTAATTTTCAATTTTTTGATAATATATAATATTTATTAAAAATATTGTTAGAGGATAACTAATATTTAAATATTTAAATATTATAATACCGTAAATAATCTATAAATCTCAATATTTATCATGAAAAAATACATATTACTCAATCTATGTAATTTTAATTAACAAGAAATTTACATTTGATTTCTACAAGTGCTAATATTAAAAAAAGAAGTACTTAAATTACTAGTCCTTATAGTCAAGTAGATTGTCTTATTTTCCATTGATGATCAACGCTGACGTTTTTCATAATATTCTAGGATTAACTCTTATCGGAAAATTCAACGAGCTACTTAAATTATTATGAACATGTTTCTTAAACCTGCCCCTTCTCTACTCTTTCGCCCTTCTGACTGTCTGTCTGTCTGTTCTCTCTCTCTCTCTCTCTCTCTAGATTTCCTATGCGGCTTTATCCATCAATTCACTGCTTATTTTTAATATTTTTTTTTGAATAAATTACTAATAAAAAGTTTAATATCATAATTTATTCATTTATATTTTAATTGTAGTCATTATAATTTATATTATTATTATTATATAAATTTCTATTTTAATTGTAAATAATCAATACATAACAAAATATTTAACAAAATAAAAATATTATTATTAATTACTAATTATTTTAACTTAACTAGTGAGATAAGCTTTTAAATGTTTAAATTAAAAAATTTAAGTATAAAATTTTAGATATTTCATTACTCAAAATATTAGGTTTATAAATTTAATTACTAAATATGGTAGAACATATCAGATACTATTATATTATTTTATTATTTATTATGCTATTATTTTCTATATTAGTAATATACAAAATAATCTTCAATACAAGTATACTTTAACGTAAAGAAACAAATCTACTAAAGTAATGTTGATATTTTTGTTATTTTTTGCAAGGAATTATGTAATAATTAATTAATTTATTATAGTTTGACTAAAATTGAGTAATTTTTATTTATTTAAGCAATAATAATTTTTAAAAATAATTTTAATAGTAATACTAACTGCAATTTTATAATCACTTAATCAATCATAACTTATTTTGATCTTATTAAAATTATTGACAGATTAATTTTAAAATAAATTCTATGTATTTAATAATAAATTTATCGATTAAAATTTCGAAAAAAGGATGACAGTTGATACTTAAATATTCTATAATTTCATAGACTGTATTATAATTTGCCTTATACAATTCATTAAATTTAAATAGATACTCGTCTCTTAAGTGTTTGAAATGTAAATTATGTAAAGCTATTCTAGAAATTTTCAACAAAATATAAATTTTTTTACTTTATTTTAATGTATTTATTTCATAATATTACTTTTGCATAAATCGTTATAATTGTTTATAATCTTTGCAATTACTCTTCACTATTCTGTCACCTACAAGTTTATATATTCATTATAATTATTAAATTTCATTAAAATTTGAATGTCTGTCGAAATTATCGGGCAAACAAGAAGTCTACATTACATTACAGATTGTGCATTTGGTTATATCTGGACTCTGCGGCAATTTTTGCCAAGTACGTACAAAGGACTCATAAACTAAATAAAACAAGAAAATAAAAGTGGAATCAAATGTACAGTTAGGATATGTAGTTGTGTTGAAAGTATCGTTGCTAACTTTTATGCGGATTTTTTTGTATTTTTACAGTTTTATTTTAATGATATTATTAATTTTTTGAAATGGAAAATGTTGCAACTTTTTATTTTTTATATATTGGCTATCAAAAGAGTTTGAAATATTTTTATTATTATACATACTTCACTACTTTGTATAATTAATATATGTTTATAAAATTCTTTAATTTACGTATTAAATTGCATAGATTTTATCGGATGAAATTTATAATATTTATTTTTCTTATATTTTAATATTTTTATTGTAGTAATTATACAGTTTAAATGAAATAAATATAATTAAAATCGATTTTATTTTTATATAATTATAAAATTTTTTCTACAAAAGTATTTTTATCTAATCAGTGTATACTTATATAAACTTTTACATTGAAATATTGTTTACTTATTTTAAAAATAATTTATAATATTAAAGTTTCAAACAATGGGTTTAAAATATTTTCATAAATCTGTAAATCTCATTGCATATTTTATGCCCCTAATTAAAAAGTTTTGTATCATTAAAATAAATATTTTTTACAATTACACTTTAATTTCATCCATCATTCCTTAACAAAAATATTATGTTTCATAATATTGACGACTATAAAAATTTTTATATAAAAACATATTTTATAATAAAAATAACGTTATTTTATTGAATTATAAATTTTTAAAAATACTTGTGTTAAATAATAATGAAAAAATATTATGAACTAAGCACTTCTCTATTAATGTTCATTTTAGTTTTATATAACTTTCATTTCTCATAATAAAGCAGCTTCACTTCTAAAAAATGGTAAGAGTGTGGTTTTCAAATTACATGAGATACATCGTTGCGTATTAATACGTATTGATATTAAAATTTAAAAATGATTCTATACTTGAGCATTTTGATAGTAGGATGTTTCTCATTTAAATAATAAATCTATCTTCAAAATATAATATAAAAATTAAAATTTAGAACATTATTCTAGAATTTTATAAAGACACTTATAATGCTATTTATATTTAAGTTGATTTGTTTGAAAACTATTGAAGTATCTATAAATTTATCGATCGTTCTATTTTCAATTTTAAATTTTCAGTAAACTATAAATTTCAAGCAATACGACTTATCAGAGATGCAACTTAAATAAAAAAATATCAATACTTGATACTGTCCAACTCGCTTTTACTCCATTTGTAAACATATCTGCAGAAATAAGTAGAGAAGCATGAAAAAGACGGAAATAGACTCGATTTAATAAAAAAGTAAAAGGAATAAAGGAGAAGAGGAAAAGTAGAAGGATCACTTGCTTAGATTACTGTTCAACCTGTTGACCTCCGGTAAGCGACGCGACGTTTGCACTGTCACGCGCTTCGAGAACTTAATCAAATCCTAAGATCGCTTACTGATTAGATTTGCCGATTAGAGCGTGGATTCAGGCAACCGTGGAGCGTGAATCTCGTGAGACATTTACCGACATTCAAAATTAGCAATGTTGTTGGAACATTTAGGTTCTTAAAATATCTGGTATTTCTATTTTCGTACATTGTTACGTTGGATTGTTAGATTAAAAAATCATTCCTTATCTCGAATAAAGGCAATTAACGATTTATGTATACTGAGTGAATCTTAAGAGAAATAATTATTATATATTTATAACTTAGTACATTAAAAATCTGCTTAATTACTGCTTTTCTCTAACAAAAAGTTAAAAATTCTAAGATTCTAAATTTTATCGATATGATACTAATTCGACAATTTTCTTAGTTTTTAATTTATTGAAATAGTTGTTATTATCGTGAGAAAAATAATTTCATAAAAATTTCAATTATCTGCAGTAAAGCGAAGATAGTATAAGTAATTTACTAAAATTTACGAGTCTATACTATAAGTTTTTCTAGTTTTCGTGGGAGTATTCTCCTGAGACATTAGGAAAAACTAAAATATAAAGTCGTAACTTTCGGTGAATTACCAGGAATATCATCTGTGTACTATTCGAGATAAAAATATTTAGTTTATTTTCTCTATATAAAGATTTCCGTAGTAATAAATTATGAATTTAAATTTTTTTAAATTATTAGGAATATTATGAATCTTTTATATTTTAAATATTTATTGAAATTTTTATTATTTTTCGTTCTCATAATTGACTTCTTCATAAGTGAAATTTATGTAAAAGATAAAGCTATATAAAACTTAAAAATATTTTTTAATTATTATTTTATGTATATTTTATTTATAATACTAAAATTTTAATCTGAATTAATAAAAAATTAATAAATGAAGCTAATAAAAATTGATATTTATAATAAAAGTTACTTTGAAGGCTTTGTAAGTCTTTGAATATTTTTTTATATATACAACGTAAAGTTTTTACTGTACTTTTTAAAAGTGTATACGATTCTTAAAAAAACGATGGATAACTCTTTGGCCATATAATGAACTTATACTTTAATAAATTTGACCTTTTTAATTAAGATTGGAAACTAGGAATTGCGGATGTTCAAATGATTTTAGGCAAACGTTTAATGAAATTCATGGCTACAGTTTAACTAAGTTAAATTTAGTAAATTGAAATTGTGTTAAAGATTAGTTGACGATTAAAAATTCCATGAGTAAATTTTAGTAGTTTTTTCTAAAACATTTTTTTTATTTATGAAGCATAAGTTAATTATTGAAATATTTAGTCATATATATACAATTTAACTTTTTGTCCCATGACCATTCAATCAAGATAAAACGTATATTAAATTATTTTAATATTTTACATTAACAAGAAAATTATAGGAATCTAGTAAAATTATTGTTATTATAAAGTTTAAAAACATAAAAATAAATTTTTATTGTAAATCATTTAGAATTAATGTTTTATTAGGATAAAAATTTGTATTATCGAAGGTTCAATTTACATTTATTTATTTCATGTCTTTAAATAAATCTAATAATTATGAAATACAAAGATAAGAAATATACTCCAAGTAATCAATAAAAATAAATAATATTTATGTAAAATACGAAAATATAAAATAAAGTACTTATATAATTTTAAAAAAGCTTTTAAAATTTTTATTCTTATTTTTATAAAACAAACAATTATAAAATGAATATCGATAAAAATATTTATTTTAAATGACTTAATTTTAGCAGACTCTAAGAAGTAACACAATTTTAAAAATAAATGTCTCTTTCATAAAAATAATAAAACAATGGTGATATGTTAAAATGTAACAAATAATTATTTTGGTTTAAAATCTATTTTTCAATAAATTTTTTTTCAGTAATAAATATATATTTTAATATAAAATTAAAAATTAAACTAGTATATTATTCTATTGAACATTGAAAGTGGAACATATTTACAGAAATATTATTCTGTAATGTTACGACTGTAAAGATATATCGATCTTCGTCGAAACTAACTTTTCATTGACAAACAATTTTTTACAATATTAGTTCAAAGTGAAACTTTTTCGATCGCAACATAAATTTTATATTTTTATTTTAAACGATAATTATACGGGGAAAATCAGTGATAGCGTAGGAAATTCTAGTTTTCTCTCGTTCAAAGTTACAGAACGCGTCTCTCGCTTTGTTGAAGTTTGCAAGCACGTACAACTACACCTGCTCATACAAAGTGTCCGCGACAAGGTCAGGGCGGCGTTTAACGTGATTTACGATGTCTGCGAGAAGTTGCAGGACATTACGTGAAAAGAACAACCAAAGGGTATTACTGTTAATACCTAGTTGAAAAAGCATCTCGAATTTTGACAATTAAACAAATAAAATAAATTAATAATTTAACCAGAGGTCTTACAAAATAAATTTTTATACAATGCAGTTTTTTTAATACCTGCAAAGGAGTTAGTTTTTTTTTATTTAATTTATTTATCAAACTTTAATCTTTAGTTGCCGTTTCAGTGAAAAAAAGCTCTCAACTCGGTGGAAAAGGGTCCTCCTTTTTGTTTGCAATTCGGCTTTGCCTTGTACGAATTGAAATGGTGAAAGATAATCTATAATAATCCGACGATTCTGTAGTAACTGAAACACAGTATCAAGGCTTTAAAAAACTGGATGCACTTTCTCCAAATTTGCCAAATTCCTTCCGTTGAATTGAAAAAGAATTTGATTTGAAATCCTCTCGGTAGCGGAGCTACTTTCTATAATCTAATAACGAATAACCATCTCAGAGTCTGTCTGTTCAAAAGAGTATTTCGTCAAGTCATCGAACACGAAACTCGTGCGAATACGTTGTACTTCCGATATCCATAGGCCTTCGTGTATGCGCGTGTTTGTAAATATAAATATATATCGATACATAAGTCTGATATAGTGTGCATGGTATTTGTAGAGAAAGGGCTTCCTTTAAAGATTCGATTGCTCCTGTTTTAAGTCTTCTAGGTATCTTTTTGTTTTTAGCCTTTCTTAATTATAAAAAATTAAGGATTCCAATATTATTATCCCTCTCGTTGTTTTTATTATATATTCTTATGAATTAATAAAGATGATTTCATTATTACAAAGATAATTAATTAATATAATATGTAGGAAAAGATGTTCGAAAATTCTTCCAACCGACGCTTTTAAAAATACATATTTGGAGAAATAATTGAAAACCGATCTTAATTTAATAATAATTATAGTAAACTATAAAATATTATTAAAATATTAAAATTGATTCAAAAAGCAGAAAAATTTGAGAGAAAATTCTATAAGTATCGGTCTGAGCAGTTTCAAAATAATCTTACCTTATCATTAGTAATTTAATTGGAATTAAGATAGAATTAACTTAAAATTTGTTAGACTTAATTTGAAAAATGTAAAGTTAATTAAAAGTATATTATTATTTTCAATGCTCCTAGGAGAACCTAAGTTTTATTACAAATATTGCTCAAGTCGTAAATTCGATATGCATATCTGGTCACAATACGGCGACTTTCATTCGCTTATTAATTTTACATTTACGATTGGTCTTTGTAAAATAGTCAAGAAAACTTGGAATAAAACATTTCGCATTTTTGTTAAACGAGTAAATAAATATTTCGACACGTGGCGTCGAACTCGTTTAGGATGACGAACCCGTCGCATACGCGTTACTGGGCACGAAGAGAAAACAAACGAAACGTCACCGACTTGTCATCGCTTCTCATTCCAATAATATTTACAAGCGAATGAGTTGGACTCGCAGTGCGGGCGGTTCATGGGACCATAAAACAGCTACGCGTTTATTAGTGTCAACGCCACGTGTCGTGCAAACTGTGCTCTAGTCGTCGCACATCTATTTACAGGTTTATTATTTATATGACGATTCGCCCATCAAAAGAATTATGTGATGATTAGGCGAGTGATCAAAGCATTATGTGAATCGCTGTACAGATAACAAATGGTTTTCGATATATTCCGAAGTATGATTTATTTATTAGTTTAATTTTCTTTTCTTTAGTGTATTTTACGTCCAAATGTATTTTTTAAAATATTTTATGCCTTTTAGTGTACAAGATTATAATTAAAATATTTGCTCATTGGTTGAAATCCGAACTTGAATAAGAGTTTCCGACAAAATAGAACAAACGTAAAATTAATTTTACCGTAAGTTACTTTTTATTTTTTCTATTTTTATAATTTTATTTCGAAATATGATATGGATTAAAATTATTGGTAATATTCATTCTGGTCAAACTTTTTCTGCATTTCAAACTCTTTATAATTAGAAAATTAAAATAAAATATTTTTCGAAGTTTATGGAATACTAAATATTATTTTATATAATTTAATCCTGAAATATTTTGTCCTGTAGATAAAATAATTGAACCAAAGGTACGATATAATAAATAAATAAATTGTGATAATGTTATAATATAACGAATCAAATTAGAAATAATTATTTTAAATATAGCAACATGCATGAAACATAAATAATCGGATCCGTGATAAAGCGATCTCTTTTTTCTTGAACAACGAATTCATCCCGTTTCTTTGCCGAGTAATTTCCTCGTATCCGTACGTCCATTGGACTCCCTCGCAAACATCCGTGTGCAGCTTACGCCACAAACTCTCGTGAGTTATCGAAAGGTGTTTTCCTATGACTTTGCGCTTTGACCCGAATAAATGTGTACGCGAGGGAACGAGGAGCGTTCGTATAAAACCTAACCCGTTAACAATCGTGCGATGGCTTCTGTGTTATGCTTTACACCCTCGAGGGGTAATCGAAATGAAACGTGAAATTGGGAATTTAATTGTTTCGTATTCGGATGAACGAGAGTGAGCAAGATAGAGATGGATGTATAGAGAGAAATAAAATTACCGAGCATTAGAGAGAAGCGTGTTAAATATAATTAAGCATTTATAAATTTTTTTGTTGCAGGTAAGCACTGCTGGCTTTATGACGACGAGTATTATGTACAATTATCACTTAAGCAGTTTGTATGAATCTTCTTTTCTTTTATAAATAGCGAGATTTACTTATCTCCACCCGCATATAAATATATTTGCTTAATTCACTATTTAATTATTCATTTTTTTTTACATTGAATTACAAGTGTAAATTATGTTAAAATATCATATAAAAAGAAATGTTTTTACATTATAGGAAAATTGGATATTTATTACGAATAGATTATAAAATTCAATATTTTTAAAACTATCAAATTCGTATCAATAGAAAAAATTATTTATTTGTCATAAGCTTAATATAACAAAATTTAAATCAATTAAAAGAAGTATCATAAAAGGAAGAATCTCAAAATTGTTTCGAATTTAAGTTTTCTTATACTTATTACATTTATCTAATTGTAACGCAGTAGTGATAGTCGATGAATTAGTTTTCAAAAAAACTTTTTAAATAGCTAATATGGAATTCTGATTGTGCAGTATTTCAGTCATCTCTAAATATTACAACTACTAACTTCGTTTCGGAGATCTCAAGAGCTTCCTTTATTCCATTTAAATACAATCGTCTTACCAAAACTCACAAAGCACTCGCGTCGTTTACCACGACCGACATTATAGTCTGTGTCGCGGTTAAAAACTAACCAAGCTTGGAAAACCATTTCTCAGGGCTAACTCCCCATTTTAGAGCGAGCCCACGTGCATAAAGGTTGGGAAGGTCGCGAATGTCCTTTCTCATTCCAAAGTTCGTCGACTTCTTTTCTGTGTTTCACGGGAAAAACTGCGGACAAGTATCCCGTATAAGACAGTTGAACGTTTCCTCCCTCCAGCAAGATAAAGCCAAAACAATGCACCCGTCGTCATCGTTGACACAATGTAAAAGCCCGCATTCGTAGGTATGTCCACCGCACGAGATTTCCCCTCCCCTCATCCACTCATCTTCCTTTACCCACCGGCGCACTCACGAATCTTTGCTGTAACGCGAGCTGGGGAGCCTAACGGACCGAAGAAGAGAGGAAAAGAGCCGTCATTGTCGTGTCCTGCTGCGGTAAGCTTGAGCCTACAATGATACGTCGTGCACGAGTATCTGATACTCGAGAAGAAATTTCTATTATTGCCATTAGAGACGAAATTCAGTCTTTGTTGACGAACGCATTTACGTTTGAGCAGAGTTTGGAAAGCGTTTTCGCTTCGCTATGAATTGGAAGCTGACTATTGCTTACAAATTCAACTAACAAAGTGTTTGTTCGATTATCTTTTCAATATTTTATATTGTATATTATAAAATTTTATAAACTCTTGCTTATTTTTGTAAGTAATTTATATTTAGTAAATTAATATGTTACGGAATAGTTTTGAATCAAGAATATTTGATTTTAATATATTTTTAATTTATTTTTCGTACTTATTACAGGTTTTAATCAAAGATTTCGAATTAATACTCAGCGAATTATAATTATTATATCACTTCTATCTTCCTATTTATATCTATATTTTTATATCTTCATTTATTATAAATTATTATAAATTAAAATATTTGTGAAACATTTATTATTAAATAATAAAATTTTCGTAATATAATCAATACTGATAAATATATTTCCAAGTTCTATTAAAGATATATTAAAGACAATTAAATTCAGGTAATGTAATTAGCTAAAGGAATATCTAGAAATAAACTAGTCGATATCATAATGAAATCTTCATAGAATTAAGTCTGATTAGTTTAGAATATGGTAGACTGATATTAAACCAAAAGTGGAGCTCGATTGCGAAATGCAATGAAGTTTATTTTTAACCGCAAATATTTTGATTTAATTTTCATAAGTCAGTTTGTTTGACATCTTAATCTAATGTTGGTTATTTGATCCGAAGTATCGCATTAATGATTAAAATTTTACGTAACGAAGTTAGAAGACAGAATATACGTAAGATTAGGACAAACTCTTAAAAATCAAACTCTCAGGCCACAAGGGAGCAATAAATATTCGATTTGGACTTATACAGGATTTGAACAATGTACTCTTGTCGTTACCTTCGATCTCAGCGTGACCTTTGCCTTTCGCTACACACAAGAAATTCAGGACGTCGCTCGAACGAACGTCAGACAGACGCGATGAGGCGAGACGAAACAGCGCGTCCCTCTTCCTCTTGTATACATAATATGAACTCTGCGATCGAGTTCATCAACTCCTCTATCGTATCATCCAACTCCAAGGTCGTTTTAACTCGGGTCTTTTGTCGCTAGTGCTGCTGCTGCTATCGAGAGTGCGAACCGGACCGGGCCGTGACGGACGATGAATGAATGACGAGATTCGACAGTGAAAAAAGAAGGGCCGACCTAAACCGCTTCGACGGTTCAATGTGCTTCAATTAAACGGGCTGTTTGGTACACGAGTTGCACGGTGGTATTGATGTCGACAAAGAAACCGAGCGAAGGGTCTCGGTTGAGAGTTGGTTTTTAGTTGGTACCACACAGAGTTGCTTACGGCTAATAGAGTTCTTCTTATTCGCGATTGAAGAGCGCTTTCATTATTTGTTAAATGAAATGTATTAATAGAAACTAATGTTCGATGGCCATTTTTCTATTTTTGAGCTTTTATTAGTCGATGAATGATTGTGTCACGATGACTTTACGTACAAAAATAAAATATGCCTGGCACGTATTTTTTTAGATTCCTTTTTACAATCGTAATTCGCTTAAGTGATTCTTTATTCCCAATTTTTAGTATGTTATATTTTATTTTATTAGCTCTTAAATTTTACTGTAGTAAAAATTAAGTCTTAACGTATGATTACGTTCGAAGTAACAAATCGATACATAATAAAATTTGGTCGAGTTTCCGCTAAATTAAATTGAAAACAACAAAAAGTAATAAAAATAATTGAATTAATAGTAAAAGTAACGTTGTAAATGATTTAATATTATTATTAAGTTTATCAATCCATTATTCTTTAAACTAAAATTATTGCAGCTATAGGCATTTGGATGAATTTATTTAATTTAAAAAATTTGTAAAAATAACAGAAAACTTGATTGAATACGATCGTTTGTATTTTATTTTTTTCTATTTTTTATGCAGATCAATAGTGAAAGGTTAATATTTGCAAATTTTGTTTACATTTCTTTGAAAGCAATTTATTTCTTTTTCATTTTTTTAAATAGTAAAGTTATGTAGTTTTTGCACGAACTGTTACGTGATGAAAATTGCAAATCAATTCAATTACTTATTTATTATATTTTTAATAGTAAATACATAATAATGTTGAATTAAAAATAAGTAGTACAACAATTAAAATCATTTCTACAATTATCTAATTAATATAGTTAATTATAATTTTAATTAATGATACAATTATGTCATTAAACTAATATTAATAATATTTAAAAGTACTATTAAATATTATATTTTTATTCGAATAACTAATTAATTATATCTTGTAATTGCTGATTTTAAATATTAAAATGATATTTTTCAAAATTATTATCAATAATTAACTATACACAAATTACATTATCAATAATTAGTAGACTCGATCAAACTTAAATTATATTTGACAGTAATTAATAAGTAAATGTATATATATTTAATCTAATTTATCAAAAAACAACTTATAATATTTTTTATAATTTTTTAGTTTATAATGTAAAATTTGAAAGCTACACTATAATAGTAATATAAAATTAAGACTTTCGAGACTTGGAATTTTCCATCGCATAAAATTGTGAGAAAGATCAAATTAATTCATTTCCCTTTTCTTGGTTTCTATTTGTTTCGAAAATAAAAATAAAATAGACTGACATAATTATAAAAATTTTTACAATTTTAACAAATACAAATAAAAAATCGTCATTGAAAATAATTTTTAATAAAGTTATTAAAACCAGCCAATATTTTATTTTACATTTAGTATAATACTTTTTCGGTATTGTTTAAATATATGATAGAAAGAAAAAAGATGAAATGCAAAAATTAGAATTTATTAATCTACGATCATTCATTTACGAAAGTCTTGATATTAGCGTATCTATATGACATGTACATTCCACCAGTAGGAGCTTCAGTAATATTTACAAATTATTTAACAAAGTTGTACTCAAGGCATGGATTGCCGAGTGATAACATCTCACTTCGAAGTTACAGACCCAAAATTCATTATTCGACTATGGGAATACTCTTATAATGTATATATATTTCATTAGGCTTTGCATACGCACAGCTATTTCTTTTCAGAATATAAAAGAACCCACATCTGATATAACATTCCGAAGCTCGTGCAATCAGTCGGAAACCCCAAGAAAAACAAACAAAAGCAAAAAAAACCGGTGCAATTATTTTCCATTTCTCCGCGCATACGGAATGTACTTTTTCGTACCGATCGAAATAAATACAATACGAGAGTGAGAGAGTAAGAGAGAATCGTGTTTCTAAAGCCGGCAAAGGATGCGAGACATCGTTTGTGCGCACCAGGCACGTAAGACATAATCCACATCGACTGCTCTGTGACCCAGCGAAGCCCTACGATGAAATGAGAATGCGCAGTAGAACGATGAAAGTCAATTCGGCCTCGTCTTGGAGCGGTAAGCTGCATTGCCTCCAACTCTCACCTTTACCTGCTGCGTGTTAAGCTCTCCCTACGGGGATGGCTTTCGATTAACGAAACGACTCCGCGCTGAACCAATGCAACGCGATGCCCCGATTCTCCTTTATTTTCCACCGTCTGGATAGAGAAACGAAAGAATAAGACACTCTTGTTATTTCATTTTGCTTCGAATAATTCGCGGATGTATGCTGCCATCGTTATTTTGTGCATTAAGTCGACAGGTTGGTGAGTATTTTCGTACTTTCGTGACACACTCGGCTATCCCCCTGGTTTCATCGACTCGTTATTTTTTTTTATTGTACTTTTATAGCGCTTTGAAAAAGTAGATACTAACGCTTTTCCTCCTTTAATGAATATTCTAAGAAATTCATGTCGATGATATCTTATTCGTTTGAAGATTAAATGATGCGCTTACAATTGACAGATATATGATCGTTTTTATTGGTTGGAATCGCAATATAAAAACTATGTCGTTAGAACCATCGGTATGAATTACAAATATTTGAATACATTTCATTTGTGTATTCATGATCCATATATTCTTTAAAATAATATATAATTATTAAAATAAACGTCTGAAATATTTTATTAGTTTAACAATATCTAAAAGACTAATTCTTAAAAGATGAATTCTCAAAATACATTTTGCTATATTGTATATTATGAAGACTTATTTTAGAGAGTTAATTTTAAGAACAAGTAAGTAGTTGATGAAATCTCAGTACTGAATTTCAAAACTTTAATTAGTAAATCAATTAAAAATATTACTTCAACCACGTAAGCTAATTCAAACAAAATTTGTTCAAAGTATGCAATTGTTGTTTAAATTAATTGTGTATATCAGTAAAATTTAACATTGCGGTTGTATCATCTGTTTTCTAACAAGAGAAGAAGACGAATGAAGTAATTAATAAGCTTAACAAAATTCGAGCATTACATTGCTAGAAATTCGTAGTAAATCGTAGTCGTACAGAAAGTTATAAGTAATAAAAGACAATAAAGATGGAAGCCATGTAGAGATAGATCAAAGACATAGTACATGAATTATTATGCGAATGGGAAAACTTTATTATACTGAAAGTGGAGCACTTTTGTTAAGTGCAGCTATTTCATAGTAAAGGATGCATGTGAAGTATAGACTATTATGATCTATTTGTTATTTGCCTTTTGTCTTAAAAATTATTGTACTATAATAAAATTAATAGAAAATCTAAATTCCTTTGTTACATTATACGTGAAAAATTTTAATGGTTGTGGCTTGCATATCTTTATTTTCGCGCTTCATTTTATTATAATTAATATGAACTTTATATTCAACAAATTTTTTAATAAAAATCTACCAAGAAAATTAACGTAACGCTATTATATTTCTAACAGCAGTTAAAACACCGTAAAGCCATTACTGACATTTTAATGATTTATAACTTTACTAATACAATTATAATAAGTTTTACTAAAATTGGTATTAGATTTTTTGATAATAATGATGAATCCTTTTATTTCGTGACCTTATAAAATAATGTTTTTAAGTTTTAAAAATTCCTTAAAAAATATGTCTTTTAATTCATTTTATCAAATTAAAATAACATAGTTAGTTCGGATAATATTGATATATTAAATATGAATCAACAGAAGTAATCATAAATAATATTAAATTATTTTAGCTATTCAAATTGTTTATAGCAATTTATATAATTTTCTAATTAGATATTCTGAGAATAAATAATTTAGAATTTGTAAAATAAATTTGTAAATAATTTGAAAAATTCGTATACGTGTTATACAGAATTTATAGACAACAATATTCGTTTATCTTTTCATTTTATTATGATCAAATAATCTAATTAATATATATTTAAATTAAAAACTTAATCTCCATATTTGTAGCCATGTTAGTGATCGTAATATATCTATTTGAATTAATAATTTACTAAATAATTTATTTTCCTTTAATATAGTAAAATATATTTAAAAATGACTTTATTTAAAATTTTTATTTTAAGCATAATTTATAATGTGCTTCTCAAAAGTTATTTTTATGATATTAATTATGATAATAATTTTATGCTATGGGGAGCATAAATCATTATGTTTAATTTGAATGTTTGACATTCATTATCTGTTTATATATTGCTATTATAGTAAATAATATACACTATTATAAGTTAAATTTATCGATGATATATAATAATCTATTGTTTACGCAAACAAATTTCTTATTTTTAATTAGAATCTAAAATACCAGTTATATATCTTGAAATGATATAAAACAATATTGCTACATATTCGTATTTTTTCAGTAAATGAAAATATTTTTCTTCGTGAAACTCTATCCTCTCTGTTACATTCGAAAAACTCAGATCATAAAGCTTTCACAAAACAAAATTTTTTTGGATGAAACAAATGAAATTTTTTATGTTATCGAAAAAGTTTCCATTATTGTTATGACAAATAATTGGTAATTCTTGATAATATTGAATTTTTGGTTTTCTGGATTGTACTAAAGTATCCTGAAATTCTTCTATATTTGGATATTTTGAAGTAGTTTGAATACAGTTATTAAACTTATGATTAGTTAGAGCATTTATTTACTTTCTAAATAGAAACGCAAGAGTGTTCTAAATGAAGATAAATATATTTTCAACATCATATGACAAAATAAACTTTTCGTAATATATGAAGAAGTATTGAAGGTGTTGATGAATGATATCTTATTATAAGTGAAAGATAAAAAATAGTTTTAATATTAAAGTTAATTTAATATTTTTTTAAGTGTACTCGTGTAAATTAAAATTTTAAAAGTTATTTAATTCATTGTTAATTTCTTTCTAAAAATTATAAAATGAGTTCGTATGAAGGTAATTATTTTTTTTAGTTTATACATGTTTCTGAAGATGTATAAAAATAAAATACATATTAGAAAAAAATGATTTACCATGTTACTTTAAATTTTACAAGATTGGGTAATAAATATATAAACGTAGTAAAGTACTCGCTAAATTTATGTGCTTCTCAAAGGGCATTGCATTGCGATCTGTGGTAAATATCATAAATAAGACGTAGCATTAGATTTTCTGCAGAAAGTTTCTGCACAGTGTCTATTATTTCTGTTGTATCTTTCGATTATGCTCTGTGTCAAACTACTTTACTATGTTTTCAATCCTCTTTATCATCAAATTTATGTCTGTTCATTCCTTGATTATTCTTTTTGATAATTACGCAACTACTCATTCTATTGATCGTTTCAATTTATTTTCAACAAAATAAAATTTTGCGGTTTCATTAAAATAAAAATCTTCGAGTTATTAGAGGTATTTAAAATAAAATGTATGACTATATATGGAATAAATACTTCAACTAAATTAACGATTACGATGTCTGTACTATATACTAAATTGTAGATTATTAAGTGAATTTATATAAGCTAGATAAAATTTTTAAATATCGTTTGTATCAAATTTTAATAATTGGGTACAGATAAAACACAATTATTTAATTCTGCTTGACTTAAAATTATTAATACTCGAATAGTAGAACATAAACTGTGAATAATTTTATACTGTTAATATTTGATTATCAATACAACAAATAAAAAAGATAAACGGTTTTATAAGATCTGCTCGAGTTCCACTCGAACAAGTCATCTGCTTTAATCTTTTACGCATTCTTGTTTGCTAGAGGTTTCGTTTCTACTACTTACCCTCCATCGAAACGCAATACCCTTGGGTTCTATTCAATACCACATGACACCGGAACGACGAAATATCGCGGTTAGAGCCGCCATCGAAAAACTATCACATTAATGCCATATCATGTTACACGCTTTCCTGCTGTGATGAAAGAAAGAGAGAGACGCACTTTTTTGGTATGTCTGAAAGATATCGTTCGGTAGTGATGGTCTAATATTGATTGTTCAAAAGAGAATAGATGTAGATAACAATAATGTGTGTATGTTGAAAATTGATCAGATTTTCATTTTTTTTATGATGGAGTAGAAAAGAAATTCGACTAAAGTATATTCGAATGCTAATGTTCTTTTGATGACTGTGTCTAGAATTACAAGAGATATTTGTAACTAAGTGGCAAAATATGATTCACTAAGATTTACTATTTCCAATTATCTATATTTATAAAGATTTTTCGTTCTATATGTATTGTGTAGTGAGAATTAGTTGAATTAGGTATATTTTTTCAGTTTCAAATGCACTTTAGTATTGTAAAAATTTATTTTTCATTTTAAAGTATTTAAATATTTAGGAAATAAAAAATATAAGATTATAAATTACCTAAATTTAATTACCTATTCATAATTAAGAATTGGTAAAATCTATTTTTTTCAAACTAGTTGATTATAAATACAGATATGTGTGAAAAAAAGATCTTTGAATTTTTATTAAAAACTGAATAAAAATTAAAGAAGTTATAAAGATGCGTAATATCATATTATTTATATTTTATAAGTATGCCACTATTATTTCAATTTTTATTTGATTAATGAAGAAAAAGTTTAGATATTTCGAAAAATATAGAAAACTAAAAACTACGTATTACAATAAAGTAATATTTTTTAGTCATTACATAATTAAAAAATTAAATTATTACCTTATGTATATTTATCGAATAAAAAAGAAATCAATTAAATTTTTGATTAGTGAAAAATCTAGGTTCACACAATACATATATATAATAAAAATAGTGATCTTGTATAAATTAAAAATTTTTTATTTCTTTTGAATTTTTTAAAAATAGATTTTTTCTTTCAAAATTATAATATAAGAATTTCAAGAATAATAAAATAGAAATTCTTGTACTATAAAATGTGTCTCAACATATAAACATTGTAATATGTATTTGTTTCTAACTTATTTTTCACATGTATTAAATTTTATTTATTATGTTTATATTTTGTGATTCAATAAATTGAATTAAAAGATAATTTTTCTAAAAACAAATAGTTTTAAACAAATTTTTTATAAATAAAATAGATGGTTTTTACATTTTATCGATCTATTCTATTAAGTATTTTAGTATGAAATATACATAAACACCAGTTTAAAGTTAATTTTAAACTTCTTAATGTTTTGAAACTAAATTTAGTGAATTGAAAAGTTTCAAATCTATTATGATGCATTTATAAACTAAACTTTAAACAACAGAAATATGAAGATGACAATCATAAATAGAATTGAGTAATATTTGAGTTATTATTTAAGATATATAAGTGAAAATATTATAAAACATGTTTTTATGCAAAAATTTCTTACATCTTTATTTTAATATTTCTAATTTTCACAAAATTACATGAATTAGATTTTTTTAATTTAATTTTAAATTCATGCAAGAATAAAAATTTATATTCTTATACTTTTGTTAAATTGATTTCTAAATTAAAAAGAATTAAAAATCTTGTACATATAAGCTTTGATACTATAATGAAATAATTTTAAACGGAAATAAACTTGAGATCTTCTATTAATTTATCTTTTTAATTGATACTTTAAAGTTATATTTTATTTATAAATGAATAAATTACATTATACATTATGGAAAAAGGTAACTTTTGTATAAATAAGATTCTAAAATGAATATAAGATAATAAAAATTTCATAGGTAACTGAATAACATTTCTTATAACTTTAAATCAATTTAGAAATCATATAACAATTTTAACTTACTCAGAATTTATATTTTATGTAGGTATTCTAATTTTGTATATTTGAAATTTAATTGAAATAAAGTTTTAGGTCAGTATATATCAATTTGATTTTTTCATGATGAAATCGGATTTATTGATAATATTTATAATAACTTTTTTCCAATCCATATATAATTATACTTTTAAAATATCGATAGACAAAACACGAATTAATTGAGTTTAATAATAATCATAAAATTTAATAACAAGTTTATTTAATTGTGTCTATTTATGGCGTTTGGTTATTAAATTTTTATTTTTCTATAATTTTTTGTATTTGAAAAATATCGATCGATCGGACAGATTCAAATATATCATTTTTGGACTAAATACCATTCTAAAAATAAATATTTGTAAACACGTATTTTAGCTTTAAGATTATCAAATGATTCATCACTATATACATTTCAAACTATACAATTTTCCCAAATAAACTAAAGAGATAGGAGCACGGGTATGAGATACTTTATAGTAGGGGTTAAATTTCTTAGTACAGGGTTACGTAATTTATGGACATCCGCAACTCGATGAAGGATGCAAAGGCTAAGGTCGCGAATTCCGGTCCGGTCGTCGCAAGTCTGCAGAGAACGAAATTCACCCAGTCTCGCCTCCTCGTGTCGAAGAAATCTATACCGGCGCGTTGAAAATAGTCCAAGGTCACTCGGTGTTTATCGATTGGGAACGAGTTCACAGAGTCGGGTTAAACTGGCTTACGTCACACGGACCTCCAGCCGATGCGCGACTGCAGTCCCCCACATTTCGATGCGCCGTCCAGCCCCGGCGCAGGATTTTATCACTATTCCGAATTGTTCGAGTGGGCGCCAATGCAGCTAAACAAGCGACAGACACGCGTGCATTTATTTTTTAACCGTTGCAAGTGTTTTGACTGCTCTATGACGCGAAAACGAGGTTAAGTTCCGACACGGAAGATTATTTCAGAGAGATGTTTATTTCATAGATCAGCCGCATGAATTTAAATATTTTTAAACGTTATTAAATTGATTATACATTTATAATTATTGTGCGATACATATATAGAGCATTGAATAATATATCTTATCAGAATAAGACTATTGGTCTAGAGATAGCAAATAAAAATTATTTAAAATTTAAACCTTCAAATTTGATATTTTATAAATAATTATTTTTCAGTTTAATTTCATTTTTCTCAAACTTGGCGTTTTAATCAGATTTTTATTTTTCGAATCGATTTACGAAATTACTTTTATTTGTTTTAAACATAAATAAATCGCATTTTTCGATAGAATAAAATCAATAATTTATATAATTATTTATAAATCAGGGTTTAATTAAAATCTATTTTATTATTTGGTTTTATTTTTTAAGAAACAATATTATATAAATAGTGTAAAAAATCATAAAATGAAAAAATTTAAATTATTTTCTAATTATAAATTCATATGAATAAATAAATAAATTAATCTCTGTAGGGCTTAAGATACTATTCTAATATTTTACATAAAAATTGTAATATGTTAAAATAAAAAATTTATCGAGTATAAATATGTGTTGAATATGCGAAATATTTTTACTCTGTTATTAAATAGTGAAACATATATTTAAAAATATTTAATAGGTTTATTAACTTAGGTGTATATTTTTGATTTGTAGCTATAATTAAAATTTTGATCATTGGAATACATATACTATTTAATATATTTCTGATAAATGTACTGAAATTTAAAATAATCAAAGATGTCAAAATTTTTAAATAATTTTGTTTAACTCTTTTATAATAAATCATTCTTTATCGAGTATTATAATGCTTCCATATTACAATGTAGATATAATAATATAAAGAAATTTGTATTTATTCACTTCTGCAGATGAATAAATCTGTTCAATAAAATTAATATCACGGGAATAATTATAAATGTTATTATTATTGTTAATATTTTTTCAGCACTTTAATATCATTTATTTTTAAATAATGACTCGAACGGTATTTTCTTCATTCCATTGTACCTTGGATAATAATAAATTAATATAAATATTTTTTTGTGACTAGTGTGTACACGTAAAATATTCTTCTTGAAAACGAAAAAATAGACCTCGTAATTTCTAAACAAATACTAGAAACGACTTAATATCTCATTCTACACCATAACATTAGCAAAGTAATGTTGAAATTAAGGATGTAGGGGACTATACTTTTATTGGATTACGTTGCGGTGAGTTGGTCGTATATTAAGTGGAATAAAAAATAGTCAGTACAACGTGTTTCTCGCTGACTCGTCGAGGCGGGCGCTTAAAGCTGAAGGCACATACGACAAGACTGTTCGACTTTAGGCGGTTTATCTTGTTTTTCTTTATTCTACGATACATTTTCTGAACTATAGTTATGAAAACTAAGTTTCAAACTTTATTTTTATTTAACCTGAATTGACTTACACGCTTGATTTGAATATTTTTACATCAACGTATTAATAGATTAACAAGCTATAGATATTGGGTTGTCAACGACTAATTTTAGTCTATTTATAAAGCTATTTTGTACTTTATTGTTCATCGACGATGAAAGTTATATATCTTTCGTTTGGAAAGATATGTTTCTTCCTATTCTTCACCCGCATCGCATCACGTTTACTCCGGCAGTTTATCAGGCGCACTCAATTAGAGTCCTCTTCTTAATTCAGATTTATGGCTTTTTAATCCATGAAATTTAAGTTTCAAGTTATTTTGTCTTGCGGTGTATATTTACGGCTTTAAAATACAAGATGAGTTATTTTTTGGGTTCGCAATATCTGCTTGTTAAAAATGATCAATTAACTATAAAGGCGTGAATTGAAAATTCCATAATTATAAATCAAATTAATTTTTAATTCTTATGTTTATTTTTTTTAAGTGAGTTTAATTCAAGATTAATTAATAGCCATTAAAAAGTACTTTGAATAAATGTGAGTAGAAATTTATATAAATGATTGATTCTCGTAAAAATGTTTTCATCGACAATTTTTATTCAAGTTTCAAAGAAATTTATCTTTCCGTTATCATTATGATTAATTTATCTTATTTTTTATTTATGTTAAAAGGTAATTTCAGTTTTCTTTCTTTCGATTAAATCTGAATTTCTAATTAGTTATTTTATATTTAATTTCGTTTTGAATTTTTTTTAATTTGTATAGAATATATTTTGGAATATTTTTACATATTTACCGAAATTGTAAACGAATATTTTTAAGTACCGACTTAATGTAAATTATCGAAAAGGAATAATATTATCTGAATAATATTACAGAATATAATGCATGTAGTTAAGTAAAAGCATAACTAGCTTTTACATATATTTTAAACCTTTATGAATAAACCGCTAGTATTTTGGATTATGTTTTTCTGTTTTCATAAGTAATTATATCTATCTTCTTACTCCATTACTTACTTCATCGTATCTCGATTTTGAAAAGTACAAGAAAAAAGGTAAGAGAAAATTCACGGATCTCTGAAACATCGAAAGGAGGAAGAAATGAAGCGTAAGAAGAGCTTAGCATACTTTGAAATTAGATCGTCTTTGGACTTTAAGCGGCAAACCGCTGAGTGCGACGCGATGCGATGCGCGATGGAGCGTTTCGGGTTCCTTCATTAGTAACCACCTGCCATCATCCGAACTTCGTTTACTCTATACCTACTAATTTAGGGATATTAAGAAAAGTGTCATTTCTAGGCTGCTCGGAAATTCACAAGTCCATGATTAAAGCAGATATTCGAATTACATATATCTGAAGTATGAATCGATCAGAAAATGATGGAGTGGAAAAATATGTCAGAATAGTTTATGCACGGCTTAACTTCTACAATATTCCACTTTTTTCGTTATTTTCAAAATTTTATAAAATTTATTTTAAAATATATTTAATCATAAAGGTATTTGCTCAATTAAATACACACATGTAAATAAAGTAGAGGTCTAAGAAAATATACTTAGATTTATCAGAAATTACATAAATATTCAAAAAATTATCTTATTATACGACTAATGCTCTAGGAGTATAAAATAGTATTAAAAGTTTTATTAATTTAAATAAATTTTTTATTCCCAAAGACTTTTAATATTCTGTGAATATATTTACTTTACTAGCGATCTTTTATTTTATTGGTATGTATACAGAACTACTTTATACTTCTTTAAATCATCTTGTAAAGTTTTTCCTTCGATATTATTCTTATAGATTTTTAATCAAATACTGCACTCGTACTTGAAACAGTGTTATAACTAAGCTACAGCTGAGCTTCATATTTTAATGGTATCATTCATATTCTGGAATAAATATATGGATGTTCATAAATGTATAGTTCCATAATGTACAATTTATAGAAAACATTGTTTGTAATATAGTTATTTATTTAGTAATTCTCAGCTGAATAAAGTTTAATATATTATTATACAAAGACATTTTTTTAAGGTTGATAGATGTAAAGATTAAAAAATATTTCATATCTGATGTTTTAGATATGTTCTATATATAGCTTAATTGATATGTTTTTGAACGTCGGCATTTTTGGAGATATCATCTTATAAAATAAAGGTCGATTGGAAAAAGAAAATAAATTCGTAAATATGCAACCTTGATTTCAATCAATCGATTAATACACTATTAGAGATAAACATCGGAAATATTGTAAACACACGTTGATTCACTTAAAATTTAATAATGCATAAGATAATAACCATCATAAACTGAAAATATATTCCATTCCCGATAGATTTATATTGTAATTACTTGATCGATTTATGTTGCTAAAGAAGTTCAAAGTATATTTTTAAGTTTTTTATTCCAAAAACTTGAATTTTCATTTAAGAATTAAAAACTTTTTATCAATTTTATTATTATTATATTGTATTAATTATATTTTAGAATGTACAGTGATATGTATAAAATAAATTTCATTCTTAGTTTGTAAGTATATCGCTTTAGAGATATTAATTTTTCTTTATGAATGACATAGTTTAAAGATTATTAACATCCGCGTAACTAAACCAATATAAGAAGTAAATAAAAAGAGAAATGAAGACAAAAGAGGAAGGAAAGAAAAAATGGCTTTAATTCGAAAGTTAAATCTTTTCTAAGGGATAAAAATCTTTTGGTAGACCTCTTCGAGTCCGTCGTTATTTAAAAGATAGAATTTTCTCTCTGTTCGTATGGAAATGTAGATGTGCCGCACAAACTAGATAGAACGCATCATTCATCTGTTCATATTTGAGTACGAACATAATTTGATCTAACCAATGGGACGAGGTTTAAGCAAAATAGAAATTACTGTTCATAACAGACAATAACAAATTTGAACAAATATTAATAAAATTACTATTTGAATGATTGTTTAATATTTAATTTCCTGTACAATTATATATATAGAAAATCGTATTTTAAATTTTAATTCAGTAATGCTTCAAAATAGTAAGATCAATTAAAGAAATTATAAATCTCTCTGTTTCTATAAAATTTAAAAGTATGGTTTAAAAAATAAAAATTTTGTTTGATTTACAATTTTTTCCTTAACATTTTATTTATTTTTTTGATGCTGAAATATTTTTGAAAAATCTGAAGTTTTAATTTTAAAAAATTGTATTGATGAATCTAAAAAAAATGAAAATTAATATTTTATTTAAAAAATATTAGAAATAAAAAAGTCGTTATAATATAAGTTTGAAAATTATAAAGTGCTTAAGATAAATTTCACCTTCTTAAATATTTATGTTTTATTTTAAATTATAACAGGAAAAAGATCATCAAAAGATACTTAAGTTACTTCTTCAACTTTGATATAGTTAAAATAAACTAGTAACGTTACTCTTTTTTTATATGCAATTGCATTTCCCTAAAGTGTCCTTTAGGAGTCTTTACAATACAATCTTTGAAAGATGGACTCAACTGATGCAATCTTACAGTGGAAACAAAGAAAAAGAAAAAGAAAGCAAAGTTTTATTTGACAGAGTTTGATTGTAGTTTTAAGGTTTAAAAAATTTTCATCCTCTTCTCTTCTGTTCTTCATCCTTATTTAGATATAAGGTATGTAATTTGTGTAGGTTTTTTACGATGTAGGTTAAAAATAAAAATAACAAGAGAATTACATAAAGTTAGTAGATAAAAATTTCGTTTAAATTGATCGAACGACAAATATAGTTAGACTATGAATATTTAAAAGTTCTTAAAATATTCAAGAAAATAAAGCTACGGAAGAAATAACGAATTATATGCGATATATTGTTAATATAAAATTTTGAAAACGATCTCAATCTTATGCATTTAAAATTCAGACAAAATGGCAAAATCAAATGATTTTATTTTTAATACATATTATCTTATTAATTATAAATATTACACCAATTTAAAATTAATAATTATTTTATTTCGCATTGAGTGCATAATTTCATTTAAAGCAAACATTTTTAACACATTCAAATTACAGCTATAAAGAATATAGTTATGTAGGTATATATTCGTTTATTTTTAAAACAGTAATTTATAATAATAGTTAAAAATTTATATTTTACAAATTTTGTGAAATATCTATAATAACATGATATAATAAATATTGTTAAATATTTAATATAAATAAGTTTAAAAATAATTTAATATAATTTGATATAATAAAATTATTATTTTTCTAAATAAATTTATATTCGAACTCGTATCAACTTAATTAGTAATTTTATTTTAGTTTAAAGTTGAATTTTATGTATTCACTTTTTTTAATTGCACTATTAATTATTCTTTAAATAATAAAATGATACCGTTATAAAATTCAACAAATATTTTATACATTTTTGGTATAATTTATTTCTTTAGTAACTTTTCTTAATTTTGAATTACGAATACCTTATAATTACAATAACATGCAAAAATTATAATATAATGTTGAATCAATGAATCAAATTATAGTTCTAGTGTTCGAACAGATCAGATAATTATACAATGATCCACACACGTAATAACGTAAGTACGAAACGTTAAACTAACTAGAATCAACTCAGATAGATATTCTGATTGATACCTTAATTAATATACGCCCATTTCGATTGACAGATATCGATGTAGTTTGGGATTAGCTTCTGCATGCAATCAGCTCTTGCGGCTTCTGCTTGATGACACGAAGCTTTAACAAAGCCCTATTTATTGATTCATCAAATACGTACGTGCTATGGGACACTAAATAATTGTTCAACTCGATTTTACATTTTTTGCTAAATTCACAGCAGTTTTGTACTAAAAGTTATGGATGTATTTATGATTACAAATAATCTAGAGTTCAATAGAAGCATAGATATTCCTTAAATGTCCCTTACTTTCATAAAATATAATTGTTTTATATCAGCGATGAATGTTTTTGTTGAACATTATACATTGAACTATAAAGTGACTTTTTATTATATATATCATTTATTTTTTTATAAATATAATTTTTTTTAAAGTCTTAAATAATAAAAAATATATGTAAAAAGTATGATCTCGAAATATTTAAAGAACTTGAAACGAAATTTATCTAAATGCTAGAAAATATTCACTTTATTTACAGTAAATATAAAATGCTACAGTATTTTGAATATTTTTCTGTATATTTTAAAGAAAAATGACTTTTACTTTACTTTACTAAAATGATAGACTCATTTATATATAAGTTCTAGTAATTTATAATCAATATAAAGAATATTTTTCCGAGGTACATCTTAGTAATATTCAGTATGTATGCCTACGCGTGTATAATCTGCAATTTAAATAAATGTTCTTTTAAAATATTTAATATAATTTGAAGATTAGTTAAAAGTTTCAAATTTTATAAATTTATATTTATATTTAATAAAATTTTTTGCATAAAATCATGTAGTTCCAATATTTTCATAAACATCTTTCTTTTTGCACATTAAAAGAAAATATTTATATTTTTATGAGAAAACATACTTTTACATATTATATATAGTAAAATATATGTTAAATTATTTTTCAATAAAATATTTTAGTTTATTATATAAAAAAAATTAAATAATATCACAAATTATGAATTTTAGTTAATTTTATTTAAACTTATAAAACAAAAAATCGAGTTTATTATTCGCTATTCACACTTTTGTACATACAAACTACAATGTATCAGATTTGTTGTTTCAGTGTAATATCAAACTGAAATCACGTCTTTTTATTATTATCTTAGAAGCTCTTGATTACATCCGGTAAAAAACTTGTCTATGTTTCTTTACTTTTTATCTTTCAATTCCCAACTCTCATTTGTTCAATTGAACCGTGATGGAAATTCATTTTTCTATATATTTTCGTATGTCCTCATTTTTATTACGATTTTCTGGATTATTACTGGGTTTTACAATCAATATCGTTGTTTTTTTTATTCATTTCTTTTCTACAATAAGAATATACAATTTCGAAAAATTGAAGAAAAAAAATTGAATATAAAACGATGATTTACATTTCTGATTTTATCAAATTTGATGATAAATTTGATGAATTAAAAAATAATATTATAGAACTAAATAAGCTTAGAAAATCCTGTATTATAACAATATAATTTTTTATCGATATTTCAATCATTACATTTTGAATTGTAATTTATCCAGATATTATGTTTTTATAAAAAAATAAAAATATTTCAAACATAATTTTTATGAATATATGGATTAGTTGTAATATTGTTATAAACAGAATATTCTTTAATTTATGAATGTATTCATTTATAATATATAGTGAATCAACGTTTTACTCTTTCTCTATACGAAGTTTATTACAAAGTTTTTGCAAACTATCATTTAAATAATAGTAATACGTGTACTCTTTGTTAAAGTTTGTTTATCATTATAGAAATACATTCGTACACTTGCAAAAGTTTTTCTGGAGATATTCTTTAAAAAAAATCTTTTTTTCATTTTCTATAAACAAAGTATAAATTTTATAATCTAATAATTATGGTAACTAATTATAGTTATATAATACCACCAACGTCAGCTACTTAGTATATTAAGAACGAAGACCCCTGTCATACTTTGTTGATAATAGTCGAGGCCACTCCTTGGTAAAAATTTAATTAAGTACGTTCCTATTTTGCTGTTACTGCTTGAGTTGTGTAACAAAAGAATGACGACAGACTGACTTGTGCCAAAGAAAATAATTATTTCATACGAAGATGACTCTGCGTAGTCTACCATGTCATTTACAGATCAATATATCACGAAAATCTGTGTTTCATTATTATAAATATAATTGCTCTTCTTACGTTTACGTTCGCTAAGTATTTATGCTCAATCGGCACATATAAGTACAGTTTATACAATATTGATTTTTATGTTGTCGATGAAAATAAGAGCTGTAAATGAATGAATAACTCATAAAATTAAAAGTTCCTTTTACTTTACATAAAAACTTAATATTATGAAATGTCAGTACAATTAATGTAGATGTTTTTCCCTGTATTTCGAAGGATTGTTATATATAATTAGGCTAATTCTATGGCACAATTCAAAGTTATTATTTCGGCAACGGTTTCCTATTGTTTGAAATATTTTAGAAAAATATTAATTTATTTGTTCCTGTGATGAATTTAGCGATAAAAACATGTATCGCTATAATAACGCTTATATAATATTCAAAACTAGGCAAGAAATTGAGGTTTGAGAATATTCACGAGTAAAATATTAATAATGATAATATTGTCGCGAACTTTCCTCTCTCCATAAATTATCTTTCGCTTCTCGCACACTTGCACAGGTCTTTCTATAAACTCCGAATTGTACGTAGTGCGTAGGTGCGTTTACTTGTCCTATATCCCGATAATATCATCGCTAGGCTGTAGCCCCAACTGTATGCAAACAAAAGGCTCTTACAATCCTTCCCTGGACACACAGAGGCGTGTCAGAGACGAACGACGGCGCCTTGTATACGCGTACAGGCGCACTTGTGCATCTACATTTGCGTGTTCGTATTTCTGTTTACACCTGCTAAATATACAAAGACAGGCGTTACAGCTAGTAATAGAAGATGGCGTCTATGAGACGCTGCGATCCCTCGAATGAATTAGCTGTGAGGCTCGTTCCGAATATATTCGAGGTCGTGGGCTATGCAAAGGAAAGGTAACACTGTATACGCGTATTCGTTTACTCGCGTACGTGCGAGTAGATGATGAACTCTCTTCTGTGATTCTCCACTGCCGCTTCCTTTTTAAGGAAGCCTGGTGAAAGGACCCGATGTAAGTTAGGTTGCTTATTACACGCTCGAAATTTGCGGATGTACTTGGAAAAGCGCCGTGGTGGTTTCCCTTGAAATTCACGCCTCAATGAAACGGCAGTTCTTATTATCGATGGATAATTACCTCGAGTAATTAGATCGACTATAAAAATACACTTTATGAGTCGTTTCGATAAGCCACCATTATATTCGTATTTATTATTTATGCTAATATTTTAAATTGATACCAAATTTGCCAATCCATAAGATCTTTTATTATAATAAGTATTTGCAAAATTCTTCGTAACAATAATTTTAATATTCATGTTAATATAATAATCTAAGTGACTTAGTTAGATTAGTTTTCATAATTTGAAATTTATTTTATATCAAATTAAAAATATATAAAATTTTATTCTTAATATTTGTTTTTAAAAACAAGTTTTAATTATTAAGCTAATTTATTAAGCTTAAATTATAGACATATATATAATAATATAATATATAAGAAGGTTGAAAATTGTTGGCATTGTAGTTTTATCTTTGTAATAACGATTTATTAATTCTCAAACATTGCTACTTCAGTTGAGATAAAGAATACAAAAGTGCGTTTGCCATACATTTTCCGAAAAGAATAAGTATAACCACATTTTTAAATTTTAATTTACAAAATAAATCGAAGTTTTCATTTTATGAGCACAATTACTCGTAACAACAGTCTACGAATGCTAAAATTAAGTACTTTTCTTATCATTAGCCTAAGTATTTCATAAAAAGCGAGGAAAGATGAAGCACTGAAATGCACGATGAAGGAAATAAAAAAAATGGAAGGTTCGATCAATGATACGAGATTGTAAATGTAGTTGCTAACCTTTACTCGTTAATATACGCACGTCCTGAATAGACTTGATTTCTTTGGAAGAATAACAGAATTCGATATAGTTTGACCTTTATATATCTAGGTAAAAAATATGGGACGCTAATTTATATACTAGAAATTTAGTCATATAAAAGGTCTCGTATATGTTATAGAAAAAATTTGAAAAAGATCTTTGTCGGTGTATCGCATATCCGTACCCTCAAACGTAAATATAGAAGTCCTAGTACGACGAGTGAAATTTTGCTTGTCCGAGGAGGTAAGCGAAAGTCGTTGGTCTCGCACAAAGCACGAATATGTTCGTGGAGTTAGATTTGAAGCTCTAGAGTGTTCGTCCCTAAAGGCGCAAACTCGCATAAATGTACGCAGAGGGTAAATTACTCAAATTAGATATTATGGCTTTCTTCAGACATTTGAATCACAATTATAAGATTACTAAAATTAAACTTAGCTACAACTAACATAAGATGAAAGATATCGTGACGGAATAATAGGTTAATATAAACGATATTTTTACCGATATGTATTATATGAAAAAACTTGATATAAAGAAACCGGTAACTTTATTTAGAAATTACAATAGCGATTAGCTATAATCTGAAACAATATTAAATTTTAACGATATGAAATTCCAATAAAAAATGCATGAATAATTATAATGTATAGCTTTATGGAAATAATATTAATAGTTTGAAACAACTTGTATTTTAAAATTTATGAATAGTTAATGCTACTTATAAAAATGAAATATATTTAACTGTCAAACATACGTGTTTGAAATCTAAAATTTGTATATTTTAAAAGATTCAATGCGAATATGAAGAGTATAACTTAAAATAATATTTTAAATACAAAATATAAACTTAGAATATAAAGTATTTAAGAAACTTCGATAAATAATCACTATCGTAATTATTTTCTTATCAGAATAAAATATTGATGTTCAAATATATATGTGTGTATATTAGAAAACTAATCCACCTAGTGTATTAATTATTTATAATAAATCAATTTTATGTAATATTAAGTATAATGAAGAAAGTTAGATTTTTTATATGCATTGGAAAAATTAATCATAAGCGTACTGCAGCATTTATGTCATATATACAAATGCATACATTATTGTTCGAAAACAATTTATTTTCATTATGCGATAAAATGCATTTATCTTTCCACAATTCCAAGTTCTGAAACAAAAGATAGGTATTTTTATGGTATAATTAATATATTGGTATACCTACGAACAGCCTATATACTATAGTATATATGTATGGCTATATTAATTTTTTTTTAATATTAATTCAAACACTATTTGTAACGCCTTTATTATTTTTAGTTTATTTTAACTCTTAATAATTTTTTAAAAGATTATTATTATTATTCCATAAAAGAAAATTCGTTTCTCCTAAATATTGCGCTTTGACCTACACCCCTGTACTCGCAATTCCTACATTTTTTCTTCTTCGGTACTATAATCCTACCGCGTTTTCCCCTCTTAAAGAAAAGTATACAAAGCTGCAGACACACAATTCTTAGACGCTCACGAGAATTTAAAGCATATAACTCACTCGACGAAAAAGCAAACGAATGCGTCACGTGTCCAGCTAGAAAAATAAGAAGTTACCTATTGCAGAAGTAAGAGACTGAGAGACGTAGAGAGGGGGGGGGGAGAGAATAAGAAGGAAAGGACGAGGGGTAGAAATGACAAATTGCCGGGGATTAAGTCGTTGCCTCCTGATGCTTCGGCTAGATTGTTCATCTGTACGGATTTTTCCCCTCTCTTTTACTTTCTTTCTCCTTATACTTTTTGTACTCTTTTTTTCTTTTATAAGCCTCCCACCCTCATCGAATACGTGTGTGCGTATTTACTTTGTCGTCAGTGTGTCGAGCTTATGACTGAGCCAGTTCTCCTTTTTTTCGCTCGTTACCATCGTCGCTTGGTGACGATACGATGACGGAAGGGATTTCTGGATCGATGCCTTGCACTACGCCTTCCTTGATAATTCTGCTATCCTACAATGAAATGATATTTTCCTTTTTTTCTCCCTTGAGTCCTCGGTGTAAGTATTTTTTTATCTTGGCATAATAAATTAGAATGAGATACGTGCAGCATTGATCGAAATCTGTAATTTCTTTTCTCCGTTGATGATGATTCGTAGCAGCGATATTCTCGACTATTTCGAATTATTTTTTGCATATTTTATGACATTGTTTTTATTTGATATTTCACACTTAAAAGTCTAAAAAATAATAATTTTATATCTTTGTAAGGAAAACGTATCTACTTTTTATTTGCTTTCAAAATAAATTTTACATTTGTGCTAAATTCGTATAATTAAATAAATAATGGAACTACATTAATATTTCAATAGTGTATAAATTATTATTTTAGATATTATCATTCTATCTGCGTTTTAATTATATTTGAAAATTTTACCCATGTACTGCAAATAACTTGCATTCGAATAATTTTTACTACTTTAACACGATAGTATAATGAAAATAGTATGTATAACATAATTAGCATACATACGTATAATTTTGTTACATGCCAAAATAATTCTATGGAAATGAAATAATTTCTTGTCAAATTAATATAGTTATCTTTACAATTCATTACTGATTGCATCCACGCATAGTAAATTGGCAAAGCTTCTTCATAGATTATTAAAAATGATCCGTTATTTATTTTATTAGTTTAACTTTATCCTATAATCTTTTAAAGTATGGCTTAATTTTAACGTTCAAGTACATATAACAACTTATTAAATATTCGCATATTATTAATTGAAATTATATGTAAAAAACATAAAATATAAATGCAATAAGATACCGCGTAATAACGTATAAAACGCTTTTATATTTCAAGAGATAATTTTGTAGCCATTTCATAGTTATCTTTTGCAAAACAAAAGTAGAGTTAAAAGTATGACGCGAGGCTAAAATAATATTTATGAGTCTAACCTTCAAGGATTTAGGTGTTTAAATGAACGGTGCACGAGTGGATTTAGCGGCAGGTCCGAACGATTAATTCGATACGACCCTCGTATATAATTTTTTGTCCCGTTCGCGCTCGAGATAAGCCTGATAGTGAATTACGCGCCCTGTTCATTTCTCGAAAGGCGCTGTATTTTTATTTACAGCGACCAAAAGGAATTAAGCCAGTGTTATTTCAATACCCCGCGCCTACGTCGTCGACTTTTTACGACACTTCCCGCTCACCCTCGAGTCCCTTCGTGCTTTATGAACGTGCATGTAAAAACGGCGCTTAAGAGTATCTTTATGAGTGTGATGCTCGATTGTACGTGTAAGAAGGTTTTATTTTACTATATGGCGCGCGTGTGCCACACCTACGGGACTGCTCGTATCATTGCCATTGTGTAGAAACGCTTCGCTAACTCCGCTACTCTATATTGCAATCGTGTTCACCTGTTAGTCATCAGCAAGATTATGCTCACTTTTTACGCCTGTGTGCACTCCCAACGCATTAGATCAATCTATTAGCGATTGTGTACGTGGGCCTTACTTGTGAGCTTATTTTTTTCAACCTTGTCACGGATGCATGCAACTTCGTTAAAGTACTTTTTCTTCTCGTTTAAAATGAAATACAACGTGTTGCTGCTTCGTCGGTACTTCTTTGATTCGATGTTTTATGCGAGAACAGGAACGTAAAAATTACCGATAGATTGGCTCGCTCTGACCAGAGATTCGTAAAATACTCTTTTGTAGACGTATGAATTGTATTGGAAACAAAGAAAAATACTCGAAACCTTTATCATGCGTAACGCGCAATCGTATCGTTTGATTCCAGCATAAACTCCGGGCTCGTACGCATCCAAATATTGGTTCATTCGTTGTTCATCTATGGAAGCGTGTACCGAAAGCGATTTGTAGATGCTATGTTATTCTCGACTTTTGATTCGATTTCAAAGAAGCTGCAGCTCTTTGAATAATTTTGCCTTGTTCCCATCAAATATTTGAGCTCGATCGCTCATCCCTCTTATCTCATCTCAGACGACGAAATATTCCGCTTGATTCATCAAAAAGAAGAGACGGAACGATAAGCGGAAAAGGAGAGGAGCTATCGACTCCCATCAATTTCCATTTTTCTACCCTTTCATCGTTCTCAATTTCTTTGTTTTACATTTTATGCATTTATTTACCGAAAGTATCGTATCAAGAGATTTATAACTTGTCGAGCTAGGCTCATGGGTTCTTTCGGTATTGATCCGATATTGCAGTTGTATGACACGCAATGAACTGCGTTTCCTTTGATTTGCCGCACTTCCGTGCGTTCCTTATCCGAATTCACTCGCTATTGTGTTTTTCTTTTTCAACAAGTTTTGGATGAGTGCATGGCTAAAAAGGTTGAAATACTACACACGATTTTTCTCGGAGTGACACCAACGATCCACGATTTATAACATTTACCAGTGGTCAAGTAGACGGATAAATTGTTATGTCCAAGAAACTTTATGAAAGTATTGAAATTCTTATGTGTTACAAATGTGAAAATAAAGAAAGAATAAATCATCCAGTCTTGCGATATTTTTATATTATTTACTTTTCTATTATCATGATGAATCAATTTTTATAATCATATAAAATTATAATAAAATATCGTTATTTTAAATTACTTAAAGTCAATTTTAAAAATTTCATATTTGTCTATAATACTTTTAATTAAATTTGATTAAAATATATTAGAAAACGTAAAAAATTTTATGAATATAACGAATTTTGAAAGTGGTATATTATATTTGTTTATATAAGACAAAATGTAATAATATTTCTTTATATCAATATTAATTAGATAGATGAATGAAATTTTATTATTAATGATCTCCTATACTATGTCAATAAAATATAATCACATAATGACTTTTATAAAACATGTAATGCATACTTATAGATTTTTATATTTTTTTATCGAGTACTAAAATAATATGTGTATTTTACATAAAGGAAATACGGGAACACTAACTACAATATGTTACTAACCGATTATCTATACGTAAATTGTAAGTAATCAGGCTACCAATTATAGAATAATAATGCGATCTAAAAAAAATATCAGTTGGGCCAAAAAATAATATTAAAGTATTTTTAAAATTATTACATTTTTTAGTAAACATATTTTAATGATTTATATGAAAATATATCAGAATAAAATTAATCTTCCATATCATTTTCATTAAAATACTCATTAATTAATTTCTATTTATATTGTGCAATACTTTTAAAGATTTGGTTTGCTGACAAAAATACATTATTGAATTAATTTAAATTATTATGTATTATATAATTTCTTTTTCAAATTAAGTATTCTTACTATTATTTTTATTGCAAACAATAACTAGAAATTAAATAAAAAGAGTTTTTTTATAAGTGTTTTTATACAATTGAACTATTGAATGTTGTATTTAATAATATATATTTATATAGTAAAATAATGGGATTAATAAATAAAACATGGTATTAAAAATTTAGCGGTTACACCCACATAATAAGTAAATGAATTAATTAAAACCTTCATAAACATATCGCATTTAAAAAAGTGGAAAAGTGAAATGTGACTCAGGTGGTGAACCGACTATATCTTTTTCATTAATTTCCGAATGAATTCATTAATTAATTTTAGAGCGAATATAAAGTAGCGAAAAAAGCGACTCGTCATACGCATTATTTAATTATCGTCGCGTGTGCAGGTGCGCAGTTTACCTTTGAAAATATCAAACTCCCCTTTTGCAATTGTAGTTGGTTCAAAGATACGAAAACAATAGTAGTTTGCGTAATTTAGCGAATACCCATTAAGCAAACTGTAATCAGCTTTCATAATTTGAGAGTAATAGTAGTTATATTTTAACGCGTTCTTTCCATTCTTTTCGAAGAATTAATATATGCGCATTTTTAATTTCTTTAACCATTGCAAGTTTATATCGTATTCCTTTTTGAATAACCTAAAATATATTGGTACAGTTCTCGTACCATGTAATTGGTACATATTTATGATTTGAAAATTGTCTTGAAATTTCGTTCGTGGAGTAATAAGCACGTATACTCTATGCCGACGAGCTACAGATTTACGTTCACATGTAACATAAGGAATTGTACGATGGTACAATCTTCTATACTGTAGAAGTAAAATAGTAGAGAAATAAATATTGAGGCACTCAAATTTAATTTTTATTAGAAATATTCTTTTAATTAATGTGAAACAACGAATTACGTACATTGTACTGGATGTATTTGAAGTTTTAACTTTTCTGAAAATCGCAATTTTAATTAAAAATAAATGATCGTGGATCTCAATTGATAATTCATGATTTGTCCATTTTATTGTTTTATAATTCAAATTATTCTTTGGTGATTTACTTCAATAAATGTAACGAATTAAATATGAGTACAAATTTATATATATACAAACCAAAGTTAGTGTAAATAATAAAGCATGCAATTTCTTTCAGAAATTGATTACATAAAATATAAATAAAAACAAAAAGTACATATTCTATTGAAATACTAATGTCTAAAGTATTTTGCTAAGCAAACAATACATCAGAAGTAAAATAGAAGAAATCAAAATCGGGATAACCTTTTTAAAAATATTTTTCAAGAAATATTTGAAAGTATTCAAGATTGCTTTAAATAAATATTTTATAAATCTAGATGAAATATTGCTCGTATGAAACTTTATTCAAATACATGCACCTGAACTAAAAAAATGATGCTATTTAACAATGATTTTGATTTACAATCATAGATATATAAAATATAAATATTTTATTGAATTTAACGATATTTATATGCATAATTAAATCTACAAATCGCTTATTATGAAAGACATATTTTCTAAATATATTTATGTGTAAATACTTGAACTCGTTTAAACTATACTATTAAAAAAACTCATGTGACGATCAATATAAATTTTTATTTTACAAAATTTAAAAATGAATGAATAAATTTAAATTTGTTTTTTAATATGTATACATATGTATAAATTTGTACATGCAATTGACCTATATTATATAGTCAATATATATAGTCAATTATTTTATTTTTAATAGTACAGCAGATTAAAAAATCAAAATAATAAAGCTTATAGGATTATGTAATATTTTAACGAAATTTAATTATTATTTCTAATTGCTTTATTGATTTTATTTAAATATTTTTTTATAATATATTGCAATATATGTTTTAACAAGTAGTTTGAAAAAGTCTATAACTTGTTAACCGTTATAAAATAGAAAGAACAGTTACTTTAAATTACAAGTTTTATATTATTACAAAAGTTATTGTATTAACTTTAAAAAAGTTTTATTATATTTATACAGTTATATTCGCTTGAGAGACTGGTTATACATTTTGTTCTTTTTCTCGAGTACAAATAGTTGTACAAACTGAAAAATGCGGTTGTAGCCCTTTACTTACGTGGTACATTTATTTTGAAGAAAAGTCATTTTTATTTGAAATTGAATATGATAAAGACATATACATTGTAGAATATTATATCAAATAACTTTTTCTCAAATTAAATTTTAATTTTGTATTGACCACTATAATAGAAATTATTCAAAAATTTCTATTCAAATTAAAAGTTTCCATTAACGAAACATTTTCTTTAAATTGTCCGAGTATATTAAGTCAGGTGTGGAAACCTTTGATAAACGAATTGTAATTGCAAGTAAAAATGTGATCTGCCCTTACGTGTACGAGCGTCCGTTGTAAAACAATTCATTATCTCCCATCACCACTATGCAAATACAATCAAACTCGGTATACCGCTTTATTATTTTTTTATGCAAATAGTCATTTTCCATCTTTAAAGAGCCGTAACAAAGCGAAGAAGTCACGAAGGAGAAGAATAGGGAGATGAAAAAGAAATAAAGGGTGAGTCGACTGACCTCAAACAAGGTCATTCGAATAAACAAAACGGATGGTGCAGCACTCGAGCGAGTCATACTCCTGTTTGTCATTGCGATGTAATGAAGACGTTAAGTCGTCACAACTGAGTCGAATGATTCATCTTCATGCTCGTAACGCCGCATTATGCACAAGTATCGCGATGTACCTGATGATGAGTATACTATAGGAAATTACTCATATAATTGTAGCAAAACCTCTTTTAACAATGCAGAAATAATGAGAATAAGAAAGTTATTGATTTTTATAAATAATTCATTCTTGTACTGGTTTCCCAAATTTTATATTTTAAATATATTTTTTTAAAGATATATCGACTTTCACAATATTAATCGCATAGAATAAAAAACATTAGAAACGCATCGATCAAAAATTAAGCTTTAGTCCGTAACGAATAGAAAATCTCTACCATTATGAAGGAGTATACGAGCAATTACGTAACTGAAGGCCTAACTCACTCTTCCATCAATTTGATTTATCTTGTGCATTCATTAAAATATTTAAATTTTCCTTCTTGTAATTGCCAAAAGGCTTTATAAGTTGAATCGATTCTTTCGAAAAACGAACAAGGCTATCTATGACGTAATTATCGTTTTACATTGAGATATCTTTTTTTAAGATTTTTGATAATTCTAACTGCATATTCTTAAAAAGCGATTATTCCGCAATAATAATATTCTTATTAATAACCAATAAATTTATAAAATAACATATCAAGATTCAGTAAAATATGAATTAATATTAATTATTATTGCAAGCTTTCATGCTTTGTTTTAATTGGTTGGTTCAACTATCAATCAAACGATGAAATATTCTATGAGCAATCGCATTACAGTTTTCACTAATGCTTAAGTAAATATAAAAATTAAGTTATTTTACATATATTTTTAAACAATTTGTTATTTTTATTAACGAATAAATAATTTTATTTCATCGTAAAAAATAAATTGTATCTTTAATTATAATAATACATTTTATTCTTATTAAATATATATTTTATGCATATTAAAGTAATATTTTTAATGTTATTTAATGTATTTTTATAATTTTAATTATAGAATTCACATAAATAATCGATGCTGATTGTGATTTAATTGTCAATATTTGCAGAATTATCTGTCTGTATTAATAAATTTATGATAACTACATTTTTTAATCTTGTTCATTTTTAAAAATTGAATTTTTGTTGAAGATTCACAAAGATCTAATATTACTTAATCAATATAACTAAATTTAGCCATATTTTTTAGATAAATATTTGGGAGTTTTTGCGTTTATCGATAAACTTAAATATAAACCTTTTATGATCTTATATCTATGATTTGAGGTATCTCAATAATATTTAGATATAAAATTTTACATTTTATTTGAAAAATATTCAAAATGTAAATTATTTCTTATCAATAAATTTTTTAGACCTAATATATCAAAAAATTTCATAACAAAGTGCTTGTTAAAAACTTTTTCTGGGTCAAAATATTACGAAACTGGCTTATAACCATAAGAGTAGAAATATAGTGAAACACAGTTGGTACATTAAGTCGAAGTATACTTAGATAAAGTAAACTTTTTACTATGTAAAAGGAAATATGTCGGGAAACATTAACATTGTACGACATACTTATAAGAGGATTAAGCCATCAAAGATTATGTGAATGTAAACGAGGAGAGGATATGGGTTGCACAGAATGTCTTTCGAACCGGTACATTGACAGGCCACAGGAAGTGTAAACTCTTGAACAAAGTCTCGACTAGCCAAGGTTTAGCTCATGGTCCTTGTTGTACTTATGTTATATAGACAATCGCCACCACAACTTGTAGTACTTGTTAAGTGTCTTGTAACCATTGGATAAGCGAAGATGGTTCGGGAGTTTTTTTAAGCGAAAATTGAGGGCTCGCATGGTTGATGCACGTTTTACTTTTTAGGGGATGAACATAAAAAGAGCTATGCAGTGGCTTGCGTGCTCTCGGCTTTTTGTTAATCTGCACTAAAAATTGTTATAGTAGCTGCTAAGAGAAATAAAAGTTTAGTTGCTAATGCGAGGCATTCTAGTAACAAAAAGCAGGTAGACATTTATTAAATATTCCATGGATAAAACGAATATTTCGTATAAACTAGAATTTACTATTGTAAAAATTATTATATATATTTTTTTTATCACGCTATAGATTGTCTATATATTATTTAAATCTAATTGCTAAAATTACTTTTTCATCCGTTTTTCGAATAAAAGAAATGGAATCGAACAATGGATATAATTAGTATGTACACATTTTTTAACGGTCTTCATAAATTACGTATTCCATTATAAAAAATTCATGTATTTATACGTAAATTTTCTTGCTGTCAAAATTATAATTAACGATTCTTTTTTATTTACATACTTAAGAATTAAAGTACTGTTAACTTTTTTTTGTCTTGAGAAATTAACGTTAGTAGGTCGAGTTGTGGAACATATATTCTTCACGCTCTATGAGAATGAGAAGCTTTACATACATTTGTTTCCATCGTTTTTAAAAGTTGGACAATTTTTTAGTTTATATGTTTCTCTGTACTTTTTATAATTGAATTATAGTTGGATAATTTTTTTAAAAAGTATATTATGAGTGACATTAATAGGAAATATCTTGTTCTTACAATTATAAAGTTAAAAAATTGTGTTAATTCTATTATTAAGTTGTTAGATAAGTTCATCATAATAAATAAAATGTAATAAATAAAATATAATCAGTTTCATTTGTTAATATATATCTTAAGTTCTTTGGTGTTATCTTTATTGTTAGTATAGTAAAACATGACATTTAAAAAAAATATTACCTACCAATGTATAGTTTTTCCTCTTTCTAAATATAATGAGTATCGAGTGCAAACTAATCGATCTCACGTATAATTTGACACAGAATATTTCTTATACACGTGAACCGGTGACACGCGTGTCCAAGCTTAGATAAGGAGTAAATTCCGTGAGAGAAGAAAACAAAAGAGAAAGAGGGGAGAGAGAGAGAGAGAGTTCGTGTACTCTAGTTACCGGGACAAGTAGCTTCGCACGTCATTTTGTAAACAAATGCAGAAGTGGTTGTAGTTACCTCAACCGTTTTCTCTTTCAGCTTCGTTTTCATCCGGTTTTATGCTTACATGTCGGTGGATATGAACTTTCTTTGTGCTTAGTAAAGAAAGCGAAGTTAGTCATCAGTTGCCGACACCGATTAAAGTGTTCTTATACGATATTTAAGATGCATTTCTCTCAAATTTGTATCTTTGATGTCGTAAGCGATGAGTAGAATAAGACTTAATCATAACCAGTATTATATTTTGTATTTCAAGTACTTGTTTATATTTCTTAACTGAAGTACTTGTGTTATAAAGAACGAGATCGATTGATTCCTTTGAAGTAACATATTTTTATTGTTTCAATATAAAAGTGACTTTATACGTAAATTGTACTATAGTTTGAAAAAATTCAAGAATCGATAAAAATATTCATGATTTATTATAATTATGAGTAAGTAATAGATTGAATATTATTTTTAAAATTCTTTGCCATAAGATATCATTGACCATTTCCCAGCGACATTTATTTTGCGAGTATTAACATTCGTATTTCACTTGAGAGAAATAGGCATCGATTTTCTGTCGATATATTTTTATTTATGTTTCTATAATAACTGCAATTTTTAACAAAATTTGTAACTTGCTACGTACTCCAATCGTTTTTAAAATTACAGTTATTTAAGCCAGTAAGTATCTATAGAATACTGTATATAACTCTAAATTGCAAATAAATATCTGTCGAAACAGTTTTATTTATTTTTTGAAAATAACAAATTTCATATTTTTAATAAATTGTATTAAAATTTGGTACATTTTTTTTAACGTTAAATATTGTTTATACTTTTAAATTTAATTAATCTGTTTTAATTTATAACTATTTACTAAATTAAAATATTATTTACTATCTTACTAGAAAGCTTTATTATACAAAATGTTGATATTTTAAATATAATGTAATTTAATAATTAATAATAAAAAAAATGTACAACAATGATCCATTTTAGTTTAAATTTAAGAAAATTAATCTTCTTGAGAAGTACTAAAAATAATTTTTAAATTTTTTCTATAATTACGTAGAACATCTAAAATTATCGATAATTAATTCATTTATGATACTATTAAAACTCTTAAACATTATACTTAAGTAAAAATATTAATTTAATTAAAAGAATAAAAGGATAGATCTAAGTCGATAGTTCAACCGGTAAGATATTTTGAATTCAATTCATGTTTCGGATATATTCCATTTCCTTGAATACATATCATTTGCATAACACGAACAATAGCAAAATATAATAGGAAGGTAATTGGTAAAGCAGAATGCGATATCATCTTGTATTGAATACTTTTACAAGCTGTAATTAGTTTCGGTTGTAAGCAAAGAAATAAATTCGTTTTTAAAATTAATGTACCATATCAAACATCTGTAATTTTGTTTTGTAGACAAATAACGCATTAATATTAAAGTACATTACATTGATGATTAGAAAGATTAAATTTCTTGTTGTCAATAGATCGAAAAATTTTCGATATTCCTCTCAATTCGCTTGTAAAGGAGCTTCCGTAATAAGCCGTATAAATTATAGCTCGCTTAATTTAGAAAAGTAACAACAATAACAACGTCATCCCGTCCATGAAATTTAATGAGTCCTTTGAGGAACCTTTGCCGAGCTTTATTTTCTCTACGAGACAAAAGTTCCCTCGACACAAGGGCTGCGCTTAGTTTTTGTTCCTGGGCATCATCGTTGTCCCAACTGAAATTTCCGGGCGAAAGTTAGGCTAGTTAATTGACGTGAGTGACGAGAACTTTACCACTTGGTAACTTTATGCGTACATGAAACACGATTAAGAATCCCCTTGGTCTCTTGACTATATTGAGAGGAGATATTCACAGAGGAAGACAGACGGACCGAGCGAGACGGAAAAACCAAGAGGAAGATCCTCTTGAAGGATCATACGATGCCAAGATAATTTCAACGGGTAGAGTGATAAATTAGAGCATAAGGCTATGCTTATTATCATCTACGTATTTGTATTATCCTCTTTTGCGATAACTTGTTTTTTCAAAATATGATTTGAAACAAATAAATATTACCTAAAGCCGAGATGCTCTGAAATAGTTTCCTTTTACATCTTTAAATTTTATAAGAACATTCGTTTAAAAACACTCGAACAAATAAATATTTGTTATAAAAAAAGCATTTGAATGTCAATAAAAGAAAAATTTATTTAATTATATTTATTCACTGTAAATAGAAAATAAAATTTTTTTGTTTCAATATTTAAATTTTATTGATATTGGTTTGTAATTTATATTTTAATAATTTTATATTTTATAAAGATATATTATATTGACCTACATTATAGTTAACTATATTATTATTAATTATATAAAATTTTTTATGAATATTATCCACACAATAATTTTATTTCGATAAACTAATAGTTAATAATAAAATTGAAAATGATGAGGATTATGCACGAATAATTTATTTATGTCTGTTTCAGGTAAAATATTCATGTTTATTTATGCTCGTGTGTTTGAAGAAATTTGACGGATATTATTATGAATACAAAATGCTCTATCATATGTAAGTAGTAAATAGTCAAGTATCAACCAATTTAGAATTTAATGTAAATAGTTTAATGAGCGTTACCTTAATCGAGCTTTTGTCGATTTAATATTTTATAGAGTCGCTTATAAAATGTTAATAATTTATAAAATATTTAGAAATCATTTGAAGCCAAGTATGTGACTTTATAAAGAGGCTGCTTTTAAATAAATAATATTGTCAGCGGCGTATTCGAGTATGGTGCTTATAATTCATAAGTTATTTTAAGAAAATTAGACCCATTCGAACGTTCGGTCGGTGTACTAATTTCGACAAGCTCTCAACGTATCAAATGCAAAAATTTGTATGCATATTTATGCAAGATAGAGGCGAAAGCAAAAAAGTGTATGTTATAGTTAAATAATAGCGCGGCCTAATCAATCGATCCATCATAACTTGACAACTAAAAGCCCCCATAAAATATTTACACGCCGGACGGTCTAGCAGCGATTCAGCCACGTAGTCTCGCTGGCTCATAAAACTCGGCTAAAGTGGAACCTATTTCTACTCGCGCATACGACTGTCATTCCACGCCTACAGCGACCTAATAAATATTACTCACAAAGGCTTCACGGGCGCGTCGCTCCATTCACCTCCTTCTTTCCTCATCCACTTGTATCATCCCTTCAGGGGCTGTGGGCGCGTGCCATGTGTTACGCACGAGTGATATATGAGAGAGGTTGAGAGGCGCGTGAAAAGAACTTGTATTACTACTGATGCTGCTGTAACGTTTCCGAGGATTGACGCTGATGTTCAGGAAATGACGAGTCACTTTTCATTTTTGCTCCTCGTGTGTTTTCTCTTACTTCCTTTTTTCAGATAGAGAGAGAGAGAGAGGGAAGGGCTTGCAGATAGGTAAATTGATATTGTAGTTTATTAAAAGAGGAAATTAGATAATTTTGAAACGTGGATCATTACGGTTTGATGTAGGTACTAATAGGTAGAGATCGACTTTATCTCACTGAACGATCTTTCGATTAAATTCATCGTACATAAAGGATGTTTGGGAAACGCCAGATGTTGATATTCCTGATAAATTGAGTTTATTTGTTACACCTTTTATCATTAATGTACCTGGGTTATGAGAGCTAGGCTTTGTTATTTTTTATTTGATATTGTTGAACTACTATTATAGTATTCATAATTAATTTCACAAAAAAATATTTAAAAATATAAATAGTTTAGCCAATCCTTTTTATTTTAATTTTATCTTAATATTTTTATCTTATAAGTATAAAAGATTCTAAATTCAATATTTAATCAATATCTTATTTAAAATTTATAATATTTACCTTTTGTAATAATTTATACCTCGGTTAAATTTACAATTATTAAATAAATTAAAATATATTTTAAAATATAAATAGTTTAGCTAATCGGTTAATTATTTTAAAATAAGTTTAATTTAATATAGTTGAAGAAAATATTGATTATATAAAACATAGTATTTTTTATTTAAAAAAATTTGATTAATAATGTTATGAAATCGATTATAATTACGTAAATTTTAAATTGATATCGAGATTATTGACGATAATTACAATTAACTAAAATATTTATGAGTTACGATTTAAATAGACTTTTGACCGATATAGATTAATTGGATTCGATTATTAAATAAAGATTATAATATATATAAAATATTCTTAAATTATATTAAATATAATTTATTCAAAGATTACACTATTATTCACTTGGTTTAAAATATATAAATAAAATTCAAATTTTTCTTCATCAATCATTATTTGATAAATTTGATGAGACAAATTTAGATAAAACTAGTTTTATAGAATTTTTAATATTCTTTGCTTTACATATTATGATATAGCTTACAAAATAAAATACGAATACAAAGATAAACATTAATTTGGTCGGTATATCATATGCATGGTATAGAATTAGTTACATTTGTCTGATCAAATTTTTCCATTGAATGAATCTTAAGAAAAATATTTTCGATTATCCATTACTTATATTTACGCGTTCAATACCTTAATTAGTCGATTTCATTTCAGTTAGTCATCCATAACTTTGACACTGTATGCGTTAACTTATTCGGTTTAACTTCGTCGAGTAAACTTGTTTTCAAGTTTGCAATCCAACTATGGTATAATACACACAATAAGTCATCTTTCAATGAAAAGCTGACGCCTCCTTCACTATTGTATATCAAGTTTCCATCGTTGACGATGAGGCTGTTGAGTTTTGAGAAATATGGAGGCTCGTTAGATGTACCTTCCACGCGACCCGCGGTTCTGACGTTAAGACTATGAATTATTTGGCACTAAACTTACTCTAGATAGACTTGGTATTATATATTGCGCCATTATATATGTAGATGTTATAGATAGAATGGCAACTAACAACTGTTACAATGAATTTTAGAAAAATGTTATTGAAAGGAAAATTAACATTATAAAAAATTTATAGCAAATCGCACAAAAATCATATTTCACCTTTCTTATTAATAAGCAACGTTTGTATTTTCTTCAAATTGTACATATTTGACAAAATAATTTAAAATAAAATGTAAAATATAATAGCGATCGTATACAATCATATTAATATTTTTAAATATTAAATTATTAATCGATAAATTTAAATTAATATCGTGCATTTACTTATTCCTATTTATAATTAAATCACGATTATTTTAAGATAAGATCCAAGTATATTAAATTTCTTACGGTGTTTTATCTTATTAGTCTCGTATTATCGATTAAAAAAATATTATCCAATTTAAACGAAATATACATTATTAAAATCACTTAAGCAAATTAAATATTAGAATATATAGGTTACGGTTACTCGATAAAAAGTTATACAAATAAATAAAACAAAATAACTATGTATCGACCGATGTGATTTTTATCATTATTTTATAAGTTTTAATATGAATTACATCATTTAAAAACAAATAGTATTTAAAATTATATTGAAACGCAGTGGCATAACAATTGGTTTTCATATTTAATAACGGAAATGCGATAAATAACGTAGATACGTGCTTTTTCAAGCAATCACCTAGATTATTTACTCCAAGTATTTTTCAATTAAGTTTACCGCGACATCGGAAATTCTTTCGATATTACTGCACTAAAAGTGAAAAAATCTTCTATAATAGCTTTCAATCGATCTTAACTTATTTTATAGATAATGATGAATTTTTATTACATTTAACACGAACATTATTAAAATATTTGCCCATTCTCGCTGTTAATCAGATGAGTCTTTAATTATTACGGCCTTTCATGTGTGCTTTTATTTTTCATTAGCACAGAATGAGTTTTATATATTATTATTATTATTACTATAAAATTATTTTACACGACAAAAATTGTAAAGACTTTTAGTGATCACGTAGTTTTAATCAGTTATTCATTTCTTTATGTACGTATAAATGCCAAATTAAAAACAAAATTCATTTACACTCTTATTACTAATTATCGAGGATAGTAGAAAATCTTCATTACTTTTTGATATTTTTAGTATTGTATTTATTGTTTATTTTATCTTTCCTTTTCGTCTTGCTTAAAAAAAAGTTAATCTTATTGAAAACACTGACAACAAACATCAACCTGGTTTATTAATTTTGTAGCCCTTAAACGTTTCTATTAAAATTTATTTTAGATTTTTCCTACTCTTATTACAATATTTATGTAATTAAAATCATTATTATTATTTGTATTTTTAAATATTTAAGAATTAAATTATGCTTGAACACAATCATCGAAGATTTTTGAGGTTTTAAATATATATATATATTTTATATATATTCTAAATTAACTGCCCTCTCATATATGAAGATGTAGAAATTTTAAAATATTTGTTTAATTATCAGAGTTAGATAGGTATTATCACTAATTACACTATGCTCAATTTTATAAAAATTTTTATTTCATAATATTTTTTGACGTACATTTAAAACGAATGCTTTGCAATAAGTTAATATTCTGTTTAAAAATAAAATATAAGTAATAATATTAATATATAATATAGTTATGAGGAATGAGTATAAAATATAGCAAAAAAAATATATTTATTTTAAAAATTATATTTATGCAAGAATTTGCACAAAATTTGTTTCTATTAAAAAGAATAATTTACTTACGGTAGAAGCATCAAACTCTTTGACTTTGAGAGCGTTGAAAATCCTAACTTTTCTCATCCCCTGCGTTTACATAAAATAGGAGACACTTTTGGTAATAAGCTGATCACTCAATTATTTATGTAACTGTACAATTAAGGTTAGCCTGCATACGTCGCTCATTCATTACCTGTCGAAAGCAGATGAGCCCATCGGATGTAGCCCAGCGTTTCCTACGTGGAAGGAACTCTCATCACATATTTTCAGCTTTTGTTTGATATTTATTTCCCGCCGTTATTATTTTTGCGGTTAATCACGTCAGTAGCAGGTCGAGCATGTCAGTGTACTAAGTTATATCAAACAATGGCAGGTAAATCGGAAAAAATTTTCCCAAAAAATTAATATTTCAAAGGTTTTTTTTCTATTGTTTTAAATTGACCTTTAAAATAAACATTCTTAAATTTCATTTCTTTTTTGTTTTATATGAAATATTATTTTTCAAATAAAAGTCTGTTAAATATTTTATCACTGTGCATGAATTTTTTAAATATATATAATATTATACGTCACCTAAAATTGAAGTATCTAACCGAGGAATAATCAAATTCATAATTAAACCGGTTTTAATATTTGATCGATACTATTATGAGAAGATACCAATTAAAATTATATCAATGTAATTTAAATATCATATAGTATGATAATTGATAAAATATATAATTATAATTGCATTATTTTATAATTATAATTTATAATAAATATTTTCGTGCATAAATATATTTCTATAATTAATTTCTTAATTTTAAATATAAAAATTATTGTTATAAATAGAACATGATTAAACTCATAAGTAATTTTTATATTATATTATAATAATTTTATATTATAATTTTATTTATAATTTCTTATGTCAATTTTGTTAAATTTTTGATATTTTTTTTTAATATTTTGTTATTTTATATTTTATTATAAAAATATTAAAGTTTAATTATAACCGTATATTCAATTTTATTAAGTGAAATATTGTATATGTCATTATTTGATAATTCTTTGATAAATTGATTTTTTAACTTATAAAAACATTATGTACTTCAAAAAAGGAAAGACTTTGACAAAAGTTCTGTCTCTCTTTTTCTGTTCACTCTCTTCAATACAGTATTCATAAAATAAATGACTATCATGAAAAAAGTAATTAAAAGTGGTAACCTGCGTTAAGAATTAAATCAGAAGGTAGAAATTATACAATACACCGATACGCGCACATGCTCACATAAATCTAAAATTCTCATGATAATAATAAAAAATTATTATGTTTTTTATTTAATTTTTTTATAGGATTAATGTATTTTTTAATTTTATTAAATTTCGAATAGGTATTTATATTTAAAACTTTTTAAATATTTAATTTTTTTATAGGATTAATGTATTTTTTAATTTTATTAAATTTTGAATAGGTATTTATATTTAAAACTTTTTAAATATTTAATTTTTAAAATATTTTCATTTTAGTACCACACGCTCTTGTTTTAATTTTTCAAATAAGCTTATTCTCGTCAGCGGTCATCACTTATGGCTTTGTTATCACAGTTATAACTCGTAAACGTTTTTGAGACAAAAATCTAAATACTCGTGAGTTCCGTTTCGCTTATTCAGTTTACACGTCAAAGTGCTCAGGTAGTGATTCATTTTTTTATTACAGCTTTCACCCTTTTATTATTGCCGTGCATAATAAAAATTAAACTTGAAAAACAATATAATATGTATAATATAATATCTAGGATTTTTTATGAGGATATTTTTAATAAATATATCCGATATGAAAAGATCGACAGTTGAACTAGAAAAATAATATAATAACGTAGATTTTATTTGATAAGAAACTATAAAAACTTTAATCGTTACTTTTAGATGATAAGTGTGCATATATTTAAGTGTATTATTTTATATTATATTTAAATTTAATTAGTAAAAAAATAATGTTTGAATCTTGATTAAATTAACTGACTAAGCTTTTTTCACTTTTTATTAATTTCAAAATTTGAAACATGTTGAAAATATATATTTTTATATGCCGATGTTCTTTATTAAAATACTGTGCATTATTTTTGCGAAGGAAATAGATTATAAGATTATATATAAATGTATGTAATTTTGTATACACATCAAATTTACTCAATACGTAATATTACATGTAAACATATAGATATACATAATTACTACTTTGGAAATATAAATTATTATTATTATTTTATTTATCGTAATCACTACTAAAAATTAATGATCTATTGGTTATATTATATTTTATTGTAAAGGACAACATAAGAAAATGTATTTATATAATTATAATTTAAATTTGTTAACATTGTTTCAAAGGAAATTGTATAATTCTTTAAAGTTCTGATTTTATAAAGAATATTTTTTATTACTTGTATTTAAATAAACGTTTTGCTGAAAATATAATACGATGGTATTGGCGTTTCTTTACATTTTAACTTTTTTTAAATCAACTAAAAAGCAACGACGTATACTCTTCGGATTTGGAACTCCAAAATCGCAGTCTTGTTCAAATAATGCATAACATCTTAAAGGGTGCGCTCTTTTGCCTTTTACATATACACATACGTATGTACATTTTTACATATAGGGTATCCGAAAAATAAAAATTGGTACGAGAAAAGATTATAAAAAATATATGAAAAAGTAATAATTACATTAAAATATAAAAATAGATTTGGCGAGTAAATAATTTAAATAAATAGTTTATTAAACATTCAAATTGAATACCATGAATTTACAAATAGTTTTTAGAAAAACAGCTGAAATGATTATTTTACGTTTATATTTATAATTTATAATATTATAATATAATTTATAATATAATTTACGTTTTATATATAGAAGAACCTCGATTTAAAATTTTTATTACATTTATTCTCATTTGAAATAAACCACTTGAATCGATAGAGCTAATCAAGAATTTTTCTTTACCGCAGACTAAAAATTTAATCATCGTATCTTATAAACCTATATAAAATTTATAGCTTTAATATTCATCATTTAATTTTTCGAATAAATTTCTTACGAGAGATTTGATGGTTGGGTTCAGGACACACTGTATAAGTCTTTCGTTTGTATATACGTCGCTTACTAATGAAAGTTTTCATAGACGGTGTTAATGTCGACGGCGCGACGCAACGCTCTGTGTTATGTTTACGAGGGAATAACGATTGCACGAGCGCGACGATATTTCTTCATTTTCTATGGATAAATGACGATTTGACTGTTTGTGAACTTTGCCACTGGCTAACGTATGCAAGATTTTTTGTTGTACGAAGTCCACTGATTCATGATTTTGACAACCTATGAGCTGAAAATCGAAGCTTTCATGTTACAACTTTGATTTAAAGTTTACTTTAACTTCTTTTAGCATATCAACAGCTTTGTACGCAAAATTTTCCTTCGGTTCATTAATATTTTAATATATAATATTATTAATATGCTTCGGTAAATTGACCTAGCCAAAGGCTCCCTTTTTCCATAAAATGAGCGACACTGCTTAATCCAATAGATCAATACTTGCATTATTCATATTATAATTCTTATTCTAACGGTTAATAGATATTTATAACAGACCAAGGGTGGAGATAGAAAATTACTATATTCGCGTGTAATATATTAAATATAGTTTATATTGTATATTTTAAAATATTTAGACATATAAAAATAATATTAAAATAATATTTAGAATAAAAAGTATCTAAAATTATTTGATTATAATGTTTATTATAAGTTACCCTATATAATATATAATTAATAGTATATTTATGTGGTTACGAGTTAAGTAATGTTATCTAAATTTGAAACACGTTTATGCTATTTTGAAGTTCAGACCGCAACATGTAAGAAGAGTTGTTCAAGTTATGTTTAAGATATTGTTGGTCAATCAGCGAGATACTTGCTTTTAGAATCAAAAGTCCGAGGGTAAAATCTAATTTTCTGATTAATTTTCAAATCTAATTTTCCATTTAATTCGATTCTCCCATATTAAGTAAGTTCCTAATTAAAAATCAATAATATCTTAATTTAAATATTGAATTAATTGCACGAGCAAAAAAGCTTTTATTTAAAATATGACTTTTAAATTAACTTCATATTTTAACCGAGAAGATGATTTTAGGGAATACTTGTCGCACAAGTACTTACTAAATTACAATGTGATAGCACTGGTTTAAATAATAGTTTATTCATTATGTAAGCAATTTATACACGGCAAAATATAAATAGTTCTTTATTTTAAGTAACATAAAAAAATTTTAATTTATCAGATTATAAGTATTTTAAACAAAAAAAAAATATTTTCTTATATATTTTTTTATATGTTTTTAAGATAATTAAAAATCTAAATTTAAATATTTCTAAAGTGACTATTTAAAATATTTAAGAAATTTTATTGAAAAAATATTTAAAAAATAGTAATGTAAAAAATTATACATTAAATATTTATAAAATTTTATATTTTTGAGCAAATAATTGTCTTTATCTGAAGTTCAGATTCAGAAATTTTAGATTTCTTATTTTTAAGCTAATATATAAATTAAAAAATTCTTAAAATTATGTACATTTGAACATTTTTTTAAACATTATTCCGTTAAAATAAACGTGAATTTAAAGCCATGAAAGTAAATTTGTAAAGGATAAATTAATTTTGAATAAATAATCAACATTAATCAATTGAGCTTATAATAAAATTTGCTTTTAATTTCAGTCAATTGAATACTAGGTACTGATTTTTCGTAATTGAATGAGACTGTTTATTGTCGACCTTCAATACCCGACATGTCACATCGAATATTCTCCAATAAACAATTATAATTAAAATATCCCAATATCATTGATCTCTGTGAGGTTTTTAATTACCGATGTAAATTTTTTAATAAATATTGTACATTTATTATTATTGAAAACATTATGTGACAAATAACCTATGTTATAAGTACTATTAATTAGTGATTTGGCACAGAAATTTTCTTTTTCTTTTGAAACAGTGAATTTATTATTTTTTTAATTTTATCATATTATGTCCTACTTTTCGGTTTCTTTTCTTTACTTTAGAAATTGTGTACTTTTTCGTTTATCGTAATTACCGTTTCGAGTACTATTACAGTAGAAAATCATTCAACCTTAAATCAGTGTACATCTTAATTTAAGCTTCAATTTTCCAGTTGCTCTTACGTCCTGTATACTTTTATCACAGATGTACATATACAAATACAGTGCTATTAAAAAACCACTTCTATACATGATACGCTCTGATGCATATGTACAATATGCGCGCCTCAAATAATTGTACGCTGGGATAAAGTCGTCATACGTAAAATAAATTAAAACTATTAAGAAAAAATTATTGTATTTGAAAAAAGTATTATAATTGAATATGTACACGTATTTTTAGACTTTTAAAAAAATATATAGTTTATTTATAATTTATAAAAGAATTTTTCTATCGTAAAATAATATAAAAGTGATAAAAGCATACATATTCAGCTATTTGGAATACATTTGAATCATGTGAAAATACTTACGTTAACAGACATATCATTGTTCTTGTTAATATTATAAAATTATGAATTAATTACAATATTTCTTTTAAGTATAATTATTTTTATAAATATATCATGAAAAATCTTCGTGTTAAAATTCTTTATCTGCTTTAATTCTGAGACTGTCTCAGCATATTAAACAAATAGTAAGTGATAATAAAGTTAAGAGAAGACTAATTATAATATTTCAGGCTTTCTAAAATAAAATAAGCAATTTACAATTCATTGATTTTTTTTATTAATAATTAATATAAAAAACATATTGTATATTTTAGTTAGTATTTATAAAAATATAAATATTTAGTTATTTAAAAATTTCAGAGATAATAAAATATAGAAAATTTATATTGTATTACTTTGAAAATGTAACTATATCTTTTCATTTTATTGTATTAAATTAAAAATCTTAAATCATTTATATAACCTATTAACGCTTTTACTAATTAAACGAAATAAGATTTATTCATTTGTATAAATTATTTTATTTAAAAAATTTAAATGTATAATGAAAATAAAACATTAATAGAAAATATAAAGTAAGTAATTAATTGTTGAGGAAATACATAAATATGTAAGAGGAATTTAACAACTTGTATAACGTGTATTAACATACATGTGGATACCGTTATACTAAACAATATCTAAACGCGTAACGTATTTTACTGTAGGTAATATGCATGTAGGCATAAAATATGATTCGGTACATTTAAACCGTTCGGCGCGAATTACGCGCAGACGTACAGTGTCCTATTGCTGCAATACGAATCGAGTGCTAATAGACATGCGCGATTCGCTCCAGATTTATGTAAATACAAGCCGCAATAAGCTTTTCGGTGTCGATGTATTTCAATGGGCTCGCTGGTCAGACCTTAACGAATCTTGTTTCCGGCTCTATGAAACGTTGAACTAGATATTTATATTTGTAATAACCATCAAGTCTGATCCCCGTAACAATTTCTGTTACCGCTGCCAAAGTTGATCTCGTAGATGTTAAATTCATTTTCGACGTATCAAACATCCCCTTATGTTCCCTGGACTCATCATTAAACATACCAAGATAAGATTTATCGCCAAATTTTTTTTTAACGTGTTTGTACATCCCTTTCTCTTTTCAAGCTTCATCAACGGACAAGCGATTATTTCATTCCTTTTTTATTTCCTCGATTTTGTCATTAGACGTACCGAGGTATACTCCTTTCTCTTATCCTCACCAAATTCGTTATTCCGCGGGTTTGTCCACGTCCTTTTACTCATCCCAAGCTTTGTCATGAGAAGAGCGATTATTTCATTCCTTTTTTCTCTTCTTCCTTGGTTTCGTTATTAGAAGTACCGAGAACTTATTTTTTTTTTATTCCAGCTTTTGTTTATTCTTTCCAAGTTTCATTAGACGAACGATTACTCTTCTTTTCTTCGTAGTTCCATTATTGCTTAATTTTTAATTTAATTTATAATTTTTATTTGTTAATTATTGAGCACATTTTTTCTTTACCTTATTTTAGTTTTCTTCACCTTTTTTCAGTAAACCCAATAAGTAAGCAAGCATCCTTTTCTCGCGAATTTATTATTGATGAGATAAAAATTTCATTTTTCTTGAAAATCCTCTTTTTTAGTATAGGAATTTTTAAATTTTATGTTCTTCCGTTTCTCCTGTTCTCTCTTGGTGAACGTTATCGTTGTTATCTTATTTTATTGTACTGATATCGTTTTTTGATGTATTTTTACATTCGTTTTTTAATTGCATTATTACATGTGATTTTTTTATACTTTTGTACTTTAACATTTTTGATAATTTAAATGTTCTATTCATAGAAATTAATCAGCATCGACATTATCTACGTTAGAATAATGGAAATTTCGTTATCGTAAAAGTTATATCGACTGATTTAGATGTGAAACTTAAAGTTATCCATTAAGATGAAAATTTTAAATATTATTTTTTATAAAATTGATTTATATATAAATAGCTAAATTTTGGAAATATATACTTTTGTGTTTATATAAACATCAGTTTATTATTTTCTTTTGTAGATTAATGAGTTTGAACATGTTTCGTATCGTATTTCTATATCGAGTATCCGCATTTATGAAGCAGATAGCATTTGATGTTTATGTATTTTTCATTTGTGAAATTATATAATTTTTTAAAAATGTATTTAAGTTAAGCTAATACATATATGTACTTTTTTATATTCTCTTTATAAGTTTTAATTCTGTTATTTGAAATATAAAATGTTTGTTAAGTAGCTTCAAATAAAAATAAAATTTTTATTTATTCTATTTGTTTAATTTAAAATTATCAATACAGTTTAGCGGTTATAGCAAATGACTCTTATTTCTGTCAAATCAAAATATTTTTTTAAATCTGCATTCACAGTTATTTCACAAAAGTCGATAGTTCTTTTGAAATAAGATAAATTTATCACAACGTTGAAAAAGCAATATAGTACATATTTCCTTGTATGACCTACTCGCAAACCTTTAACCAATTATTTCTCTATAAAATCCTGTTCTATTCCACCTCTTAGTCTACGTCGCGAGCTAATACTAAGCAATCCGACAAGATATTGCACACGATTTCTTTGGACCCTTTGAGCCCTGGGAAGCGTTTTAAGGCTGAGCATAAATTCCCAGTCACACGAAGAACAAGATTTCAATCCTTTTGCTCGCTTTTGCTCGACCAGATCCGTGGCTGTCCCTTTTAACTTTACAGGTGGCTTCCTCAACCATTCGAATATCCCCCCCGCAAATTGGATTTCAAAAGCTTCAGTCGAATGTTCGATTCTCAAACCAGGCTTTCGATTTCTCTGTGAGTAGTTGAATATTTCTTTTTCTTCTTTTCTTCTTTTCTTCTTTTCTTCTTTTCTTTTTCTTTTTTTTCAAATATAACGTTGCGAAAATTGAACCACTTACTTTAAAAAGGGATATTGTACGCCCTATTGGAACGCAGCGTCACTGAGGAAATTTAATACGACAGATTTATCTATGTTTGAAAAAAAATTGATTTAATGATTTATGAAGTATAAGGAAGATATTTGTGGTTAACGAAAATTGAAGAAATAAAAGTAGTAATATTGAAATGATTATGACATATTTTTATATAGCCTAAATTAATTCTGATTTGATTTAATATCGTTTACTTATTGGAAGAATAAAAAATATTTATATTAATATTACATTTAGATGTAGATGTAGATTGTCTTAATTTTTCTACTTTTTAAACTGTTTTCATTTATGTTTCGAATTGCAAAAAGTGCGGAAATTTCTTTTAACAGAAAAAACATTACCACCTATGCTGGAAAAACTCCAATGTACATTGTTTAGCATATTTATAAAACACAGATTGCATAGCAAATAAGTATCTGAATAAATACGTAGAAAACTATATTGGTTTGAAATAACAAGTATATGTTAAAGCTACAATAAGAGTTTCTCGATATTACAATGATCTTTATTGAGTATACTGAACAAAATATGAGAAACCTTCTATTTACTTTGTGCTCAAATATTATATATTGCAGATTTGCTAAACCACATCAGTTATTTTATATGGAAATTTTTATATTATGATGTATATATTAATTTTCTTATAATCAAAATTATTTAAGTTATTTTGCTTGAATAAAGTCTTGATAAATTGTATAATTATTTATGTTTATACTTTCAATAATATTTCACTAAAAAATTTGGTATGCGAAAAAAACTAATATTTTTAGCAATCTTAAATTTATACTAATCATATTTATGGAAATTTTGAAAATAATTTTAAAAGACAATTTTTAGTATTAATGTAATATATAATTTTATAAATATCTTAATCTTATATTTTAATGTAAAACAATTTGATAAATATATTGATTACTTAAATTTATAACTTATTTCAAATCATATATCTTATATTATTTTATTTTATTTCCGAATATATTATTTACTTTGGAATTATTTATTTTCTATTTTATCGAGTTATTGTTTCATAATTAAAATTCTATAGTAGAATATTAAATGTGTAGCAATGTTAAAATTATTTAGTTTTTTATTAAAAAATATAGCTAATAAACTAATTAATGTTAACGAAGTTAAATATTTAAAATATCTGTACAATATATATATATATATATATATGTATATATTTGTTTATAATATATGATATACATAATTAAAAATATTTTTAATAGTTATAAAATAATATCAAAGTACTCCTATTATCTGCTTTACAATTTTAAGTTTACATGTTTAAAGAATTATTTCTAAAATGTTGAGCAATAATTTAGATAGGTCCAAATATTTCGTCAAGTGAATCGATAATTTTAACTTCTCAATTGTGAGTCGGATCGAAAGGCAAGTTTGTTTACGGTTATTGAATTTGGAGAGGACATGTCCTTTTGCAATCGATGTCCACAATAACTTAAGTCACCTTGCGATTCTCTACGATTCTTCGGAGTCATCGGGCTCGAACCCAAACTCATACACGCGACTCACAACAGCTTAACTATCCATCAAAGTCCGACAATGTCTATACAATATTACTTGGTGAAACTCAGGGTTCCTCCCTTGGCCTTTATAACTTTTTAAATTGGCTTACCCTCGGTAAGGCTTCCTTGAGAATGGACTCTGTAAACAATTTCGACATTTCTCTAGTAGAGTCGCGTCGAGTGAATTCGCAACCGAACTTGGTCGTATCTTCGGATTCGATTTATCACATCTCGAATATACATTCTCAACGTCACTGTTGCCGATGGACGCAATTTTCATGAATGTACATTCCTCGAGTGGCATACTTTTTTGAAGAAATAACAGCTTTTTTGCATAAAGTAAAGTTTTACTTATGTTTTTTAGTGTGTGAACCTATTAATTCTTACTTTTCCTTTTCTTTCTATTCGTAAATTTTTCATGTGGGATGCTAAAATATTTCGCTACGAGTCTGAAATACTTTTATATATTATCATAGGTTTTAAGTACTAATTAATTAATTTAAAACATTATTCTTATCATTTCATAATTTATCGATTTTTGTTATTATTATTTTATGTACTATTTTTAATGAAATATTAATTTAAAAAGCAATGGATTCCTTTAAGTATTTTTAAATGGTAGTATGTGTCAAAGAACGAAACTTTGATTGAAATTTAACGTTCATCATCTTTCGTATTAATTGAATAGTTCATATTATTATACTTTATGAAGATTCTCGAACATGTCTAAATAATTACTTAGTAAATTTAAAAAAATTGATTATGCACCAATTATATGTAATATTTCAAATATAAAGTTCATTTATTTGTGATATAATTATATTTGCACTTAGTTTTAAAAACAATAATTATACAAATAATATTTGTAAAGACATTGATCGTGATATGTATACTCAAGAGCATTGATTTTTTGTGACGTATGCGATAATATGCATCTCTAATCATCGATATAATCTTCTTTATATGTGGAACTGAAGTAGATTAATTACAGTTAATTTAACTTAATTTTTTATAAAAAATGTTTATTTTTTTTTACTAAAAATTTATTAAAGATATTGTTTTATTTTAAAATTGATACTTTTGAAATTTATTTTTTATAATAGTTTTTTGTAATTGTTAATTATAACGTGTAAAATATCTATGTAATTATTTGTTAGTTATGCTAGTAATTTTTTCAACTTATCATTACTAATATCAAGAATATTAATTTTTTTATTTTATTCTATCCAATATTAATTTAATTTTTCTATTATAGACTTACATTTATTATAAAAATAACATATAACTCTTTAAAGTGTTTATAAAATAATATTCGAATTAAATATATATATATATATAAATTTAGGTCAATAATAGGAAGCGAATTTATTAAAATAAAAAAATCATTAGATATTTTTTAGATAATTATCTTCAATTATACAGTATTCTTTATTTTACAAAATATGTCAAACAATGAATAACCAATTAAATGTTTCGGTTGATTCCAACGGTTTTTTAAAATGGAAATAGAAAAATAAATTGTATGATTTAAAAATTAAAGCGAATAATTTTATACCATTGGTAATTTAACAAATAAACGAGTGAATAGCTAATTTTTACTTCTTTAATGATTATGTTTCGAACTATAATTCTTCATTAAAAACCGAGAAAAGAGTAATATTAAATAATATTCGAAAAACGGTACTTAAAATCCCATTACTTAAAGAATATACCAAATTCTCTGAGGCGTCATAAGAAGCCGTAAAGTCGTATCAGATTTAAGAGCCCCGCTTTATAGTCATCTAAAAAGCATATTATGTAAAAATACGAAAGGCTGTTCAACTCTCCCATTACTTTACAAGTATCGTATTTTTTCATTCCGAAAGAATCGCCGGTCGCTGAACTCCTCGGTATGAGATACGAGAGTTTCATACGATCTCGGAAAAATCCCGCAGGAAAAGAGGGAGGGTGTATTTTTATCCTTACAACCCCTCGATCCATCAAACGAGTAACAGCTAGCCAACTCCTTTATCTTTCTGCCGCCTTTCGCCTTTCAATCCGACGAGTTTTCCTTTCTCCCTATCTTCCGTCATTGCAGTGGCCCTTTTCAACCAGTTGAGGACTGCGTTTTTTAGTTTCCTTTAGTCTTTTTAGTTTTCCTCACTTTTGCAGGAACGTCCAGAATTTCTTTATTTTCTATCACGCGATATAAAATGTCAACATATTTTTAAAAACTTTAAATTGAAAAAGTCAAATAATTCATTTAGCATATACAATTTTTAAAATTTAATGGAGAATTTTATTATTATGTTGTATACATATAAGTAAATGATACCGGGTTATTCACCTTCTTGAAAAATATACCTGCTCAAATCTAATTATTAAGTTAGCCTATTTAAGTACCAATTTACATTTATTTATATTTACTTTTGTACATAAAAAGTAGTAATACAATATTCTGCAGATTTATTTAAACCAATTTCAAATAAAATTAAGTTTTCGTATAAATATATTGATTTACATTATGTTCAATGTTTATTAAAGTTTCATGAAAATAAACATAAAATTTTATGTGTGTATAATCATAAATTTTTATACTTTTCATCATAAATGTTAGCTAAATTTTTTATTTTAGCAGGAAAGATAGTTAAAATATACTTAAATTAAATTTTTCGAATATTCAAAGCATTAAAATTACACTGAATTTATACGTATAAAGTAGTTTATTAAGAATAGAAATTTTTCAAACTATACAATATTTTACAAATCATTTTAGTTTTCTTTCAAAAATCTATAATACACTAGAAACAATTTACTTTTGTTGATTTATTATGTTCGATCAAAACTATTGCCATTTATACGGTATTTATAAAGTAATTTTGTAGTCTTAGAGAATATATAAAAGTTGTCACACTTTTTATTTCTTTGAAAATACAACATATATTTTTATTATGACATTTTTTTATATGTAAAAATTTTCAAACATGAATTGTCATTTTTAAGCATATCTCGTAAATATTTCTTTGTGATCATTTTTATAACTAAGATAAGACGCTTTTATTTAAGATTTTTCAAATTTCTAAGAGTCGTATGTATTGTACAAGCTATTTAAAAATATTTCTATTAATTTAAAAATATATGGAATTTTTTAACCGATAATTCTCATTAATAATGATTAATACGCAAGAGAAAATATAATCGAATAAAATTTCTACAATAATTTTTACATAGCAATTTTTTATTTTAAAATAATTTTTATAATATGAGTTTTTTATAAAAATTAAAAATAAATTTATCTATAAATTATATATGATTTATAATTTAATATATAAGTAAATTCTTATTTTTAATAATATATTGTATTTTGATTAAACGTATTAGATTTTCAAAATACCTTTTTATATTATATATTTTATATTAAAATAGAAAAAATATACATGACTTATAGTATATAATAATAAATATTAATAAATATTAATAAATCTGAATCAATAATAAGTCATTAAATTAATAATATATGTATGGATAGTGCATCAAAATATGCAAGTTACAACTGTCATTTAGAATAAACACTTTAGCGAATCATTTACTAAGTATGTTTATATTCAAATTTATCTTAAGCTTATCTAAATATTAAAAGATATTTATCTGCTTATCATATAATGAAATTGCGTAGCTATTTTTATAAATCATGTTTCAAAATTGCTTTTTATTTAGTAGTTTTTAATATAAGTTTGTTAATCTTATATTGTACATACGAATACATTATTAGATTAACCGGTTGAAACAAATTAAATATATAATTTTGATAAAATAAAAAAGTTTATCTGTTTATTTAAATCTGATTTAGTAGACCACAGAAATATGATAAAATCATAATGAGAGATAAATTACTTCTAATACTGCTTTCGGCAAGACTAGTATACAAAAAATTATATTTTTACGTCAGTAACCTACTTATACATAATATTTAAAAAAGGGAATGATAAACTTTCTAAGTAACGTCTTCATACTAAGTACTTAAAAGTTCGTTAATGTCTTACTTGGTTTGTAAGATACTCAGAAATTTTTCACTTCCTTATAATTAAATATTTTTAACGTATTATAACTTATAAACAACTTAAAAAGAGATGGAAAGTATTTAAAAAATAAAATTAAAAGGTTGCATAATTATTAAAAATTTTAATAATATTTGAAAAGATCCAATTTTGTATTGTCTTACGTATTAATATTTGCTCTTCATACTAATATACAATTAACGATTCAAATATACACTTGTATTACAAGAAAATATAAACATTTATTGTATTTAAAATTAGAATTCAATTATTTAAGAAATTGGTCAAATATCGATGACTTGAAATAAAATGGCACATTGAAATATTTAATGATATTTATAATGAATGCGTGATAATAAATTACATCTTAATATAACTTTGAACGTAGAAAAGTGAATGATATGTACTTCATATGTTTATATAATTAATCGTTTTTCGTGATTTATCTACTAAGTATAATCAGTTAAATAAACTCTATTATGCATAAAGTTTTAATATAATATTTAATATTATAATTCACAAAGAAGTGTTGTAGATAACTTGAAAATTAAAAAAGAAAATTATATGAACTGAAGTTTTACACGGATAAAACTATTATAAAACTTCTTTCTGTTTTCTTTGCTCTTTTATAAATTCTTTTGCGAAAAGTTTCAAAAGTTTAAGAAGTGCAAAAATATTGCCGTTTGAATTTCAAGTAAATTTTTGCTTCGGTTGAAATAGTTTTTCACTTAATCCGAAATTAATTTTTTACAAAGAAATGTTATTCGCTTTTTAATAAAAAATTGTATTAGAAAAAAGAACATCTTTATTTAAAAAAATAAATTTATTTTGTCGCTTGATAGGCTTTTAGATATTTTTCAAATAATACTGTTAATAAGACAAATTCTCTTATAAAAAAAGGAGTAATCAAGTTTTACAAGGAATCTAATTTTTGTGTTTAAATTTCCCTGACAATGAAAAGTAACTTTAGAAAGAGAAAATTTGACTTTAAGTTTAATTGTATTGACGCCTCAATTTAATTTAAGGAACTAGATTTTTACTCTAAATTTTTGGTAAAAATTTGATTCTTATATTTGAATTACAAACATAATTTGTAAGTGCTATAATTTTTTTTAATACTTTAAGAAATGTGTTAAGTGATTTACTATTTTAACACAAACTTTGTGAAAGAGAAGTTTATTACGTAATAAATTTTTTTATTTGAGATAAATTAGTTTTTAAAAAGTAAATTGAATTAAAAAATCTACATTTATTTAAAAGATAATAAGAAAAATTAGAAGATGGTAAAAATTACTGTATTTTAAATCAATTTCATTTACATGAAAATATATAGTTCTTATCTTTATAAAATGTTTTCTCACGTATGCTTCAAATTTTTTATTAAATAATTCTAAATGTATTTTAAGAAGAAAGAAAAGACGTACAACCGTTTATAATGCAGTGATACGTGTTTTGAACAAAAATGGTTTACCGACGTGTACTTCTACATTTATGCGAGGAGAAAATCCGTATCTACTCAGTTACTGTTTTTATATTACTTCTTGGTGTACTTTCTTCTTAGTTAAGATGCTTGCTTCTTTAGTTTACCAAATATCTTTTCATCTGCGCAAAACTAGTACAAGTTTTGGAACAATAAAAATTTATCTTGTAACAAGAAACCATATTAATATAAACGACCTCCTTATAGTAACATAAACAAGAAGAAAAAGAAGTTTTATATTGAAATTAAGAAATCGCAAAAAACGTAATTTTTATTCGAAAATCTATTTGATCCATTTATTTTAATCAAAAATCTCACTCTAGAGAATCATCAAATCTCGGGGTCGTTGCGAGTTTTCGAGGTCGTCGCTGTTGTTCGTGCGAAGAATGTATCTTACTCGCGAAAACAAGGAGGGTGTACTCGACCAAAGATAAGTGAGATAAAACGGAAGGCCCAGGCTGACAAGTTTTATTTGGGAAAAAGCAAAGGAAAATATGAAAGCCAGGAAAAATATAACGAAACGAGATAAAAGAAAATTAATAGTAAGGGAAAAGCGAAAGTATTTTATGCGAAGATGAATGACGTCAGGTGTGTCGTCGTTGCCAGAGATAAAATTTACATACCTGATGAAAAAGTCGAGACTCTTTTCCGCACTTTTTCTTGCAGGTTTTAGTTCGTTGAAAAAAAAGTACAATATGATTTGATTCCTTAACTTATTCATTGTAAAAAGTATATTTTAACTTTCATTTCGAGAATAATTAATTCTGACTTTTCTTAAAATTCTACCTTCGTTTTTTTCTTCTTCTTTGAAGTACAAAAAGTATTTAACAATTCATATACTTATTCTAATTTTACAGGTACTCATTATTTTATTTTAAACTTTATTAGATATGTTTTTAACTGTATTAATATTTATTTCTTAAAATTACGTGTGTCAATTTATGGAAATGTAAAATGCAATCTTTAACAAAGTATAGTGTACGGCGGTAATACCTTGAATAATATGTATTGCATTTATTAAAATAATTAAAATAATTAAAATAATTAAATTAATTCAAATAATATTACAAATTTATTTTATCTTACAACAAATTATATCCCAAAATTACGCTATTAAAAGTCATTTATATTTACGAATAGAATAGCTTGTATCTTCTTGCTCGAATAGAGTTGTTAAACCATTAAAAAAAGTATTCGACATTCCCTGTACGACCTTGAACTTGACTCGCCGGGCGAAACAAAATATTAGAGGGACTGTCAAATATTTCTTTGCTCAATGAATTCACGGCCACGGATATTCAAGTGTAACTGTTAGATCGGATATCATTTTCTTTGTCTTTGTTTTATCGTCGGCCGAGAAATGCGTTCAATTTCGATACATTTTTTTAATACTAAATATGTTACGAATAAAAGAAGTATTCGGTATTATTAATAACATATCTTTAAATGTAAAATTCTTATTGTATATCGAATCTTGGTTTATGCGATATAGTATTTAAAATTTATTTTGACCTTGTAATTCTTAAATTTATACTCATGACTTAATGATTCACAAATAATGTATTCGTCATAATGCCGTTTCATTCAATCTACTTCAATTTATTTATCAAAACCAATATAAGTATTCTTTATTACGGTACTATTATTTACTGAATTACTCATAATATGTCAAAACTATAAAACTTAGAATAAACTTCAATAGTGTATATTTGGAAAACGATGATTTATTCGAATAAAAAAATGGTAAATTATTTATTTTACGAATAATACAATTAAAGTAAAGCTTTGCAGAAGTAAATCAAAGATAATTCGAAATTCTCTGAGAAATAACTCTTCCCGCAGTTCTCACAGATCTTGCATGGTTTAAAATTAAAAAATATCCTTGAATCGTGTCGCGGAAATTTGTCGGAGACATTCGAACGATAGTACGGATCGAGAAAAATTAAAATTCAGTTGCTCAATAGCTATTATCTACAATGACAATAAAATATAAAGAAAAAAATAAACATATCCGCCGGAGCAGAAAACATTGTAACGGTAGATTGTCTTCTCACGAAAATGAAGTTACAAGCCGTCTTTATGAAAATAATGTGCGAAAAGTGTTCTTTCCTGCCTCTAGGGTGACATAAGCTGTCGTCGTGCCTCGTTAACCCGTTGGTGTGTTTCAGCGGCGCCATACCGCGACCGATTCGCATCTTTGCTTTCCACGGCTTACGACCTTTTAACGAGGGTCCGAGACGCGCATATCGGGGCTCTTATGGATTTCCTATGTCCTTAATACAAGCCTTCGTGGACGCGATTTTTCCACCGTACGGTTGGTGATACCAGTGACGGATACTCGTAACGCACTCGGATTATATTATATTATGTCGGGTAGAAGTTAATCTACTCGCACCAGGTTCATGACTGTGCGTAGGATTTCAATCCTATTTGATCGTTTGAATTCACGATCCTTTTTTCTACTTAATGGATCTTTTGGCTTTTATGCGATCGCTTCGTCCTTTCTTTCCTTTTTTACGAATCGGCTTATTTCGCCCTATTATATGGCATAAAATGAAATTATTTTAAGACGTTCGTTTAAATCTTGATGCGTCTTTTTATATTAATATTTAATAATGCTCTTTTTTAACGTGAGATACATTTTTTTCTTTGCTGTCATTATTCGATCAATGACTGTTAATATGAGAAATTTCTATTTTGAGTATGATAAGTCAATACTCGTTCTATTAATGATGTATATTAATAAAAAAATAATTTATAATATTTTTTATAATCGAAAATAATTACGCGAAAAAATTATCGGTAATTAATTCAAGCGATAAAAATTCCTTTCAATCGTTATTTAAAATACAAATATTCAAAATACTTATCTAAATTAATATATCTTTATTATATAATTTTATTTATTCAGCAATTTTATGCAATAAACTATCTTTTAGATATATTTCAAGATTGTATTCTGATTTAGTATTATTATTATTGATTGATATAAATGCAAAGGAAACATCGTATATATAAGAACAAAAATTCGTTCCTTTTTTATACAATAAAATTTTATCAGTCATTTAGCATTAATAGTTCAATAATATTCTTTATTAACCAAGTGTTATTCAATTTATTTAAATCGATGAGAGATATCAGAAAAATACCTATAAATAAAAAGTAAGATTTCATACCAACGGTAAATATCAAGGGTATTGTTATGCATAATTTACCGTTACATTATACGGATATAAAAAGTTAATATTTTTCAGTCATAAATTAAATGACAAATGTGATATTAACGAGACATTCGCGGTTGCGTTTATGAAACGATGCGGCAAGAGTTTGTAGACCAACAAGTAATAATCTAATAATGGTCTTAGCATGAGTTAAAATTTATACACAACTTATAACAGAGGTACAACAATATATTTGATTTATAGCATCTTATTTTAAAAATAGAATGAATAACTTTACACAAAACATACTTATAATCTGTAAAAGATCTTTGAAAATTGTAACCTTCTAAGAAAATTAATAATTTTATAATCCACATTTTGTAAAAATTTTAAACAGGAACCAATTTGAATTAGATTCATATTTTTTATAGTGTTTTAATATTTCAAAGCGTTACTTTGTTACGTTCGTAATTGAAATTTCTTTGAAAAAACCAAACGTCTATTACGATTTGTGAACGAAAGATGAATTCATTTTAATATTAGGCAGGTTAACGTCAATTGCTAATAAATTCTTACGGTAATTGAACCATTTTTATACATAAATTATAAATCGCATTCTCATTAGTTGAGAAAAAAGTCTCAAGCCATTTCTTATTAAAAAAGAATAGTTAGAATTCGTCTTACAACTGTTCTAAGCGGAAAATTTCAAAAGCTCGAGTAAGTTCTCATTTTTGTTGCCACGCTTCAAATTTCCCGGCTATTCGGGATTCAAAGGAGGTAATAACCAACGAAAAGGCTCGTCGAAATTAAAAATTCACGCTTTTCCTTTTGGTAGGTTTGTATACGTCAGCCGCCAGGAGGGATATTGAATAAGCGGGAGCTGACCAAGGCCAGTGCACACATGCACGACAATTAACGGGGGCATATGCGGTCGCTCCCCGCGTATGATATACACGTCCGAGTCAGGTTATGCGATCTCCCTGCCTCTTTCCTTCCCGTCTTAGAAGACCAGTTGCCACGTTAGGGATTTATCGCGTTTCCTCTCGCCCTCCGGCGTCGTTCTCTGTTCAAGATGCGGAAAATGGATTTGTCAGAACAGAAGTGGATTGGACTTCCGACGAGGCGATAGGCGAATATAAGAGGACACAGCCAGAGATGGATACAAGGAATCGCGATGAACGAACGCATGAAATTTACCTTTTTTTTTAACTTTTACCTCTGTTTCTTTTTTAAAGCATACGAATTGTTAAGTTTACGATTATAACTATTCGTAAGAGCGTTACTTGAATTAATTAACATGCTTATTAAAACTTTTGTATGAATAATATTTAAAATTGTAATATTCTTCGGTATGTACATCTTTAAAGAAAATTCATAACATTGATTTTTCAGAGAAATTTTGTATCGTGTTATTAGATTGTAATTCGTATAAACTTTCAATGCTTACTAATCAATTGGTAAAGAAACTATAAATTTATAGTTTAAAGAGTTTATATTTTAAAACCATTTCTACTGACAATAAAAGTGGAAGCTTCAAGCAGATGATAAAACATGCATACATGAACGTAAAAATTCAATATAGAAGCTCCAAATGGTAACATATAAAAAAAAGCAGTTATATAAAATAAAGTATACCCAACAACTTTTTTTATTGTAACAATTGTTAAATATATAATTTATGAATTGTTAAATTTGTGATGGATGCTTCAATAAACTATAAAATTTAATTAATTCGATTACTAAAAAAATATAATCGCTTTTACATTCATTTAAAGAAATTTAATTCTGACGATTAAAATTCTTATTTCATCGTTTTTCATTATTTATAGTTATTTAAAATCAATTATTCGATTCTTTGTTATAATATAAAGAAGATAATCCACGAAACAGAATTGTAACTATCATTCGAAACAAGAAATATGAACGGGTAAAGCGAACATTTATTCCAATTATCTTGATCTTTATTTTCTATTTATTTCTTATATTTATATAGTATACACTAAACAACTAAAAATAATATATGAAATGGGTGTACGTTCAATTTCATACAAAAATTGATATTATCGACTCGGAAGACAAGATGCGAATTTCAATGCAACCTTAGATATTTTATTATTTTCAAAATCTTTGTTATTTCGGTTATAACGTAAAATAGGTACGTGATTTTATATTTCTTAGATTGATTTTAAATTTGAAAACAAGCCAACAACATTTTATTTTAACGAAGAAAATTAATCTATAAAACAATTGGTTGACCAAATTTGTTAACGAACTCGTTCATTTTCACAATGCAGTACGAAATGTGAAAGAGAAGCTTTTATTTAAATAAAAATTCTGTTCTATCGAAAGGTACCTTGTTAACGCCATCGATATTGCACGATACATGATTCGAAATAAAAATAAAGAATTTCGAAATATCGTTCATTTGCGCGACTCGATAAAAAAGTACCGCGATCACGCTAACGCCTAAACAAACCCCAGTTTGTCCCGTCGGAAATTGAACCGAACGCACACAAAGGCCTCCGGTCTTTCGAAAAAAATATAAAATAACGAATTCTTTTTTCGCACAATAACCGCTCGAATTTCCGTGCAACGAAGAGACCGATAGAGGGTGCCGGATCGTTTCGTTCAAACCCTCGTCATCCTTGCACTCGTTAACCTAAATTAGCCAGGCGCGTGCAGTTCCTCGTTTCGATTGAATGCTGGAACGGTTGTTTATGGGCACGGCACCCGCGGTTGTCCAGGTTCGGGTACTTCATCGATAATCAGCCTCCGAGGGAGCCGATTCCAGGTGGTGTACCTGCGTGTGGTCTCCCGCTAAGGTCCCTTGCCTTTTGTACCCTCGGAGCAAAGGAAATCCTATTTCCGAATGCGTTTCAACTTATTCAGATTTAATTCGAGCCGTGCACTGCTTCTCGCGGTAATCGTTATTGACTTTTTTATATCCTATCGATAATCAGCCTCAGATTCAATTGATTTAACGTCGTTAAAAGCAACGAATCAGTTTTTACCTGCTTCTTTTGATAATAGTCAACTTCTCGTGCGCACATTATTTGTAGGGTCGCTTTTAAATATTCTTTAGTCCTTTTCGTTATTACGGAACGCACGCACCACTTGTCCTCAAGTTAGGATTATTTTTCGATACCTCGAATTTTTCTTTACTAAAAGTTTAATTATTGTTTACGTTCATCTTTGCGATAATTTGTCAAATGTCAACGGGTTCCGTTCAAAACTTCAAATTAAATTTCCAATTCAGTAGAATCGATAAAGAGCACGCGTGTTTTAATTTGAAAAGTAAAAATATGTCTGTATTTATAAAAAGAAAATAAAAAGAACAACGAAAGAATTTAAACGTTATAAGAATATCTGTAAATATTTCAAGATATTTTATACGTTTACGTACTGCTATCGATTTATTTATATCCAGAGAAATAAAATTCTATTTATCAAAAATGTTCAATGTATCAGAAGAATCACTCTGCAGGCAAAATTTGTATACCATTCCACTCCATTAGAGATACTTGACTATCGAATGAATTAGGCAAATGGCCGCAGCTTATTTAAAATGGCTCAAAGTACGACTCCGATAAATGTAATACAACGCGAATCCTTTTTCTTTCAAGACTTTTACAAAAGCGAAAAATTCCAGTGTAAAATAGCTGGAGATCCCTGGCAGTAGTGTTCGGCTCTCTCTTTCTCTTGCATCCATAACGACGTTTCTCCACGCCCCTTTGCTCCTCGGCTCGGTGAATATCGAGAATACGTAAAGTCGGTTCGTGATGAGGTTGGAATGCGCGAGCGTTGCGGCGCATCGGGACGATTATTCCAAGCGTTTAACTGGCGATGGTTCCCGCGTGTAAAATCCCACGCCGGCAAGGGTTACGAGTTCGGAGCATTTTTATCAGGCGTTTTTCCTCCTTCGATACCGGAGAAAATCGCTGAACGCGCTCCGCGATTATTCTCACGAGTAATTTATAGAGTTTGTTTTCCACAGTATTGTATTTGCTTTAGAGGTTAGGAGTAGCAGGATGCTATTGCGAATAGAGCGAGGATTCCGTCGATTGCTTTTACAGAAGAGCTTTGTATTTTGATATTTAGTTTGGCTGAAAAAATAGACGCGTCGAAAAGTATTGAGTAGACCTTTTCTCTGAGAATTTAATTTCACACGCTTGTGAAAAGGGATTAAGGTTTAAATATCGACGCGAATCTATTTTATGCCACCATTTTTTTTTTCTAGTAAATTATCAATCGATAAATCATTTGCACATCGTTATTTCGGTCTATCTTATTTATTAAAACGTTATATAATATCAAACTTATTTAAACTTTGAAAATTTTTCGATGCAAGAAAATATTTTTTAAATAGACTCAATTATAAAAAACTATATATTGACGAGAGTTCGATTTATATCAGGCGATAATTAACTAATTATGAATTTAAAATTTTATGGTATAAAATGCATAAATTAAGGAAAAGTCATACTTTTCGAATATGTTTCTAATCGGAAATATCGTATTAAATTGTTCTGTATTATTCCACGTAGACTAGTTAAATATGTTTTTAAGACGAATATTTTTATAAACGGAATGTTATACTTCAAATTTATACTTCAAGGTTAAATTGCCATCTTATTTTTTAAATTATATTTTAGACTGATAAATGGAAAAACCCGCGCCAGAAATTCATAACTTTTTCGAGAAGCAAGAGTTATTAATTCCAAACTACCGAGCTAAAGAAAGACTCGGACGCACATCCGTAGTCTCGCTTAGCGCGGAGGATGTAGAAGGTTGGCCGAACGACAGGCACGTCCGTATAATCCTCAGACCGTATTTAATTTTCCGTGAGGGAGCACGAGGTACTCGGCTTCGGCTTCGATCATTTCACCGCCGAGTCAAAGGCTTTTCGAGGGTGTGCGTTACGCTTTTCTTTTAACACTCGGGGGAGGGGACGAACGAACGAGACACGAGGACAAATGAAGCCGCCGTCTATCTTTCCAAGCGGAAGTACGTTTTGGTGAGAGCGGCCGAGAGGAGGGCGGGGCGAAAGTTGATTCGCGTTGATCTGTCGAGCGAGTTTCCATGTACGCAATAGGAGTTGAAGAGCACTCTGGCACTGGTATATATCTGTTGGTAGCGCTTGTAAAATCGATCCGACCCTCGCTCACCCATTTCCACAACTTCTTCGCTCCCTCGGCTCGTGTCTCTTTAGTACAAGTAGTTTAAAAAGTCGCTGAATTGTACTTAAAACTGTGCCATAGTTTCGAGCGCTCGAGTAAAAAGTCGGCTTAACCATAGTTTGTACACTAAGTGTGTAGCGCAATTTTATCGAGAGCTACGACGATTGGATAAATACTTTATTTGGAATGACTGATTTGAATAAAAGATTTAGGATAATAAAAATAAAATGTAGATAGTCTACGGCTAGATATATAATATATGTAGAATTATATATTATATATACACGGTAAGCTTCGTACACCTCATTAAGAATGTACTTGACACTTAAGTACTGACGAAACAATTAGAAAAAGTGAAGAACGCGTTATATCTTTAATTAACTTTAATAAATTATGAATAAAAATATGATATTTACTATAACTTCCTTAATGAGGCAATTTTCACTTGAATATTTCTTAAAAATTATTCAACTGTATGCGGTAAATTATCACGTTTATAAATAGACTACCTATCCGGAATAAACGTTATAACACTTCTTTTCGAATTCATGTCGAATCGCTAGCAGAGCTTTGAGAATTTCTAGAGCAAAAAATGCCCAAGATGTCGTAATTCTAGAATTTCCGAATCGACATATTTCGCCTGTTGGTACTTTTCTAGAGTGCTAGAAGGAGACCAAAAAGAATCACGATCGCTATATAGGTTCTTCGCTGTTGCTCAATGAAAAGAGATGTCTACTTTGATCAAAAATACTCGTTTGTTTTTCATACACGTCGGGTTTATAGTATGCGTGAAAATGTCTTTTTTAATTTTTTATTAAACGTTGCTTTACATTTCTCAATAAATTTTTGCAAATTTTGAAATCGAAGTATTCTTTCAAATTTATTCGTCCGAAAATTTAGATCAATATTTATAATTCTTAATCAGAATTTAATTTTTATTATTTTTTATCTATATTAAATTTGATTTACAAAATATATAAAATATACTTTATTTGGACTAAATATGTATGATTAAAATTTTTTTCTATAATCACGATCATTATTTTCTTAATTGTATTTATGGAACGAAAATTCAATGCGACAAAAAATTATTTGACTATTATTAAAATTAAAAATTAAAAATAATTTTATAGTAAATTTAATCTGAGAGCTGATATAATTATTTATAGACCTCTATATATTAATAGACCTTTATTATTTGAGGGTTTCTTTTGTAACGCTAACTAGGTTCCAACGACATACTAATGAATTAAACCAAAATTCAAAATAAATCCTATTTATAAGTAGTTATATTTTACTAAGCTTTAAAAAAAAAGTAACGTTGATTATAATTGAGTAGATATTTACTGAAATCAATGAAAGCAGATGTAGTATGGTTTTTACAAATAAGATTGTACCTTTTAAATATAGGATCTTATATATGGTTAAAGTAGCGATTCTATACCTAGAAATTGCCAACTTTCTGCAACAAAAATAAGAAAAATAAAGAAGGAATAAAGGATGAAGGAGGTATAGAGATCGAACGGAAGAAATAAGGAAACTAGAAAAGTGTGAGGTAGAACTCTCGATGAAAGGAGAAAGATAGAACGATATGAAGATGGAGGAGCCTTTGCCATAAAAATGACCTTTTTAGGGAGAGAGAGAGAGCCAGAAACTAGCGAGTCGATGGTCTCGGAGGATTTTCAATTTCGCTGACTGCCGCTCACTTTTACCCCGTAATAGTGTGTAGGCGGTGGTTGGACGACTCTCTTCATCGGAATTTTCCCCTCGTAATAGAAATGTGCAGTGTACTTTGCGTGATCGAGCGTATGTGTTTTTTTAAGAAGAGGAAATGATGGAAGGAAACTATTACGATAGATAACAAATATTTCTTTTAACAGCTCTAAACTACTAATAGATTATAGATAAGTTATAATTACAGTGAAAGAATATCATAAGCGGCTAAATGAAGTGGAGTTGAATTGAACGAAATAGAAATGGTTAAAATTTTATTGACGATTTATCGAAGTTGTATTTAACTCGTATTACTCATAAATATTAAATTACAAATGTTTTATAAAAAGAAAAGTAATATTTCAACATTCATCATAGAAAATGAATCCAAGTTCGAGTAAATCTTGATTAATTATCGTGGATATAAGTCAATTCGAGTTTTATGTATTTACATGACAATTGTTGTATACATCATTTCAGACAAAGAGTATCTATCTAAAAAGTTTTTATAAAACGTATTTATATATATTTATATTTTCACTTATATAGAAATATAACAATTGAGGGCTTATAAATGAAAAAAAAATGTTTGAAAATTACTATGCTTTCAATTTTTTTTTTGTTCGAACTTGAGTTTAATATTTGTCATCACCTCTGAAGTAGTGACAACATTTTATTTTCAGAGTTTTTAACGAATTTTCGCGTATATATATATTCATTTTAAATACAAAGTATCATAAGAACTTAAAATAAGATATTTAAAATAAGATTTTTAATTTATTTTAAATTTAAATATATTTTCAATACAATTAAAGATTTAAAATATAAATTATAGGATTGAAACGAAAAAAGAATTTTAAATGAAACTTTAAGGAACATTTTTTAAAGGATGAAGAAAATATATTTAACCGAAGATTTTGTTATTATCAAATTGAGTGCATAGTTATGACTCGGTAAAAAAATAACATAACATAATAATTTATTAGTCCAAAGATTCTGTTTAATAATTTTAAATATTATTTAAATTTATTTATTTATAATAAATTTAAATTTATTATAAAATTTATAGATACGAGAAGTGAAACTTGCTGTGTAAAAAATCAATTATAATTTTTTTAACTGATACAATTTATATTTACATTTTTCGAAACATAACTTATTGTAATAAAATGTAAGTTGTTATATTCGGTATTTACTTCTTTTCGCATTTATCTGAAAAATGTCTGCACAAAACAATTTTATCATTCACTTTATATAGATTCTATATAGGTTTGTTCGAGATTTCGGAACAACTAAACGTAAATAGATAAAATTATTATAACGCAGCAAAAAATAATTGACAAAATCATAAGTGTTTGAAGCAATAGCAAAGCATTATCGTGTCAATTTCTAAGCCACTTGCACAATGTTGAATAAACAAAACGGCCCTTCGAAATATTTTGCAATTATCCAACGTATCTTTCGATTCAACGCGTGTGATATTTGTTTACAGAGATAGTATTGGTGTTAAAGCATTGCCGTGGAATATCGAGTCTTGAAAAGTAGTCGGCGTCTCTCCTCAGATTTATGGAGTTGCTCAGCCTACTTCTGCTGAATTTCACCACCTATGGCAGTGGTCAATATTAGTTTAAGCCCAAATACACGATTCTGCCATCTGCTCTAGTATAAACTTATACCGGTATGAATACGGGCAGTTTTCTCTTTCTATTTACCAGAGAGTTCGCGCTTTGGTAATGAATGTAGGGTTTTGTGTAGTTTTGTCATCGACGAAAATGTTCTTTCTATTTTTATTATGTGATAGAATATTATTATACTTAAATAATTTTAAACTTTAATCAAGTACGTGCATATTAATTTAAATTAATTAAAAATTAGATCAATCGTTTGAGTATATGAATAAGTATAAATTAGTGTTTTCAGAATTAATATTTAGAAACAGAAATTTATAAAAAAAAATGTTATAGTTTGTTAAAGATCAAATAATCATTTATTATAAATCATTTAAGTGAATGATTATATCTAGATATTTTATATCTTATGCCTTTTATATAAAAATATATAAGGGTAAATAGAGAAAAAATGTAATTAATAACTTAAATAACAATTAAATAAGATTTCAAATTATTTATAACAATATTTATACAATAACGTATAATTAATATCGATAATTTTTTATTACAATAGCTACACAATATTATTATTTATATAATATATTAAATATCTTTTTGTAGCATGTGAGTAATGTATGGTAAATTTAAGCTCTCTTTTATAATTTTGAGTTGAAGGTGAAATACGTGACCTTACAGAAACGGATTTTGATTAGGCTTTGTAAAGCATTTATTATTAACCAAAAGCAAAATCGAGCTTTTTTGTTTAATTATGTATATTATCTAATAAGATTAAAATATAAAAATACATATTATTATATTAATACATTTTAAATATGATTTTTAATATAATTTTTCTTGATTTTCACATGAATAAAAATGAAAAATATCTTGTATATTTAAATCTTCAAGATTTGTACATAATTTTATGAATACATGTCATTTATTTCGTATTGTTATGAGGCAATGTTATTGAGTGGATTTAATAAAGCTAGTGATTACAATAATGGGAATATCAGTTAAGAGTTTTATTTAAACAATAGATTCAATTAATTTCATAGATCTTCGATAATGATTAAGCGCGAATCTAATTAGCTCTAATAGACGTTATAGACAACCAATATATCAAAGTACTACGGATGATAGCGTGCATAGATTAAGCAATATTGAAGATCTATAACATTATATTCATGTAGATGCTATTTGTAAGTTAATTTAATAAAAAGTCATTTGTATTTTAGTATCATTTTACTAATACTTTATTTCAAATAATACAGTTTTATATTAGTATAAAATAGCAACTAAGCAAAAATGAAATTAACAAAAAATATAATAATTAGTTATTTGTTTATAAATTATATGTTCTATCTCTTTATAAATATATATATATATATGTAATAAATATTCAAAATAGCTTATTAATTATGTATTAAATAGATTTTTTATTTGAAACACGTCACTCATGATTTTTAAAAAATTTGTTTATTTCAACATTTTATAATATCAAATTTAAATGACTATCGATTTTTCAGAGACAAATTGAAATTAATGTACTTGGAAACATATAGAATTGATATAAAATTAAAACTTTATGACTTTACTAGTGCATTTATTTCAGTTCTATATAAAATTAATGAATTTTGGTAAATTCGAATTCTTTATATATTACAATCATTTTTTTAGAGTTGAAAATGATGAGTAACTTATTAAGATTTATATAATAAATTGAAAATCGAAATATCGATTAACGTTGATAAAATACTACTATAATAAAATTTCACTTCAATTTTCGGATATTTAAGAAGAAAAAAGAAGTTATAAACATATGTAAAATTGACCTATAATAAAGTAAGATTTTTAATATATATAAAATAATTGAAGTATTTTTTTACTAGAACATAAGATTTTTCAAAGTATTGATTTTATATGTTTATAAAAAAATATGTTAAAGAATAAAATAAACATTCTTTCTCTTCAAATAAATTTATAAAGAATCGTATATAACATTTAAAGTAAAATTCCGCAACCGAGTAAATACTCCAAACATTTCTACATTCGATTTAGACATTTCAATCACACATATCCCAGAAACTTATCAAACTAAATCCGTCGATTCAAAAGGTTACTCGAAAATCTTTCACAAATTTCATGCGACACATCGTCTGCATTCAGTATCTCATTCGTCCAGTTTTCACGGGAGATGCACATCAATTCTCGTTATATAGAAGTTTCTTCAAAAGTAAAATAAAAAAAATAGGCGCTAGTCTTTGTTGCTTCACAAGTTCCCAACTTTGCATGGGAAGAACCTGAAAATCCGTTCATTCATCCACCGAATGAAGTACAGGGAAATCTCTTGGAAAAATTCGTGGAGTATTAAGACTTGAAATCGAGTCTTTATCTACGTCTGGATAAGTGCTCGGAGGATTTGTAGGATACTTCCGTTCTTTTCGTGGTTCTCCTTTTCTATCTTTCTTTTCTTTTTATCCCTCTCCCCTTTAATTCCTCAACGAACAGGAGGCAGTTTTCACTATGAAGAATCTACTCTTGTCGATGGATTCGCTCTCACCCCCAAAAAGACTGCGCCAGCTTATCTCTTCGATGAGGAATAGAGTGAAAGAGAAACAGCTGTTTGCGTAAGAAAAAGTATTTGACATTGGTACTCTGAAACTTGGAATTTTACTTTCTTCTTACTTATTGAGCGTCGAAAATAAACGAAGATCGACGATAATCGAAAGTGTTCTTTTACTTTTTTTAATGAAATGCTAATTATTGATGCTTTTCTAAATGGATTTGTTAATTTTGGCAGAAAATATTTTTAAGAGTGCATTTAAAACTTTTGAACTACATTGTTAAATCCTTATACAAGTGATCTTATAAGTAATACCCACTTGTAAATGTTCGTTACAATTACGTATAACATCTGTTAGTCCTTTTTATTACATACTGTTTGAAAAATACTCGTCAAATTTATTAGTAATCCCATATTTAATGTAGTTCTTTTCAACATCTAATCATAATGTATGTAATTAAAACGGAGTAATGAGAAATTTTATTTTTATTGCAAAGTTAACGAGCTTTGTGCAAACTTTAATTGTAATTTGCAAATTACTTGGAACACGGCATATTATTTTCGGAACATTCAAAAGGGATACGCGTACATAGGGAGCACATGGAATAACAATGGAGAATATGAAAAGCGAGGTAAATTTACAAAAAAGAGGGAAAGTAGGAGTCAGTTACTAGCGAGACTCAGTTGAAAATACGTGGATACAGAAAAATACATTGTAGATTTCACGAGTTGCGATTTCAATAATAAGAAAGTCTTAAAGTTAATAAATTGAACTTCAGACTTTGATAATGAGAATATTCGGATTTTTCCTCGAACTATTAATAATTCAAATCACTTATTTATGATCACTTGAATCATAAAAATGAACTTAATTCTGTTCAAAATAAATTTTTATAAATTTATGGTATAAAAGATGCAAATTTATTTATGTAAAATTTAGAATATATTTTGAATTCCTTTGTCACTCAAACATAAACAGCAAATCTAATTTCTTGATTAAAATATTTTTACTATTAATTAATTATATTAAAAGAAATTTATATTTATTATAAATATACCTTTTTCTTTGAAATATTTTTTTAAATTATCTAAATACTGATTATTGTTATCGATAGTAAAAATTTTAAAAAGTCCAAAAATATTTATATTATGAATTATTTAAGAATATTTTTCTATTAAATTCTGATATTTTTGAATGTGAGCAAAGTTAAAAGCATAAATAATAAATTAATATGAATGTAATTTTAAATTTTTCTTTTTGTCGCAGGTAAGATACATAAATTATTATTATTATTATATTCAATAAAAATTTAAATTTAATCATTCGATTAAAATTCATCATGGTCTATTACATATATAAAGAAGGTAACAATAAATTTTTCTATAGGCGATTTAGTAATTACTAAGGATTAGATTTTTTTCATTTTTAAACCAATAATTTTGTTATAAAATATTACTCTATTATATGAATATTTCTCTTGAAATTAAGTACTGAGCACATTCATATTATCATTAGAATAAAAAATAATTTAAAGTAAGTAATGATTATCCGTACTATTATTAGTCATTCCATTAAAATATCAATTTTCTCAGAAGAAACTTAAATTATAATTTTGGTTGTAATTATATATTAAACGTTAAATAAATAATAAATTAGCTTGAAGAAGCGAATTAAATCTAAATTAATCGAAAAATCTATTCAAGTTTATCGTAATTAATAATTGTTATTAATTAGTTAACATTCTTTATTTAAAAGTTTTATATTCTTAAGCTACTCGTTGAGATATGGATTTTAACTTTAATTTTAATTAGGATTAAACTATTACTAAATATACGACTAAAAATTAGAATTTTATTGATAAAATCCTTTATATCCACGTAATTGTCGTATAAAATTGAACCTATAGCCTTTGAAATGAAAAAATAATAAAAATCCAGCAGTAAATACGACTATTTGGATAATAATATCTGCGTACAATGTAGACGTCAATTGTATTGTCTTGAACGTATAGCAGCAAAGGGCTTGTTTATTTAGCAGTAAGAACAACGTGAGCGGAAGAAAAACGCGGACCACCAATTAAAGTAACAGATGTTAGCGCGCTTACCACTCACATTGCTCGTAATTGCAGTCTTGGAAATTTCACGTAAATAAAATTGCACGTAGGAGACATCACATTCGACACGCTTTTTGAAGTATGGCGGGGAAGGGTAAAGACAGTTGTATATCTATGCCGTTTGAATGGGGTTCCATCAACGTCGAGGGCGGGAACGGCCGCAAGTCCATTGGTATGGAACACAAAGAGTGAAACAGAGAATATTGTCACGCAACTCGAAAGTACATTTAAGTAAAAGAAGTTGACTTTTAGTATTTGAGGTTTTTGTTTATTACTCTCTAGATGTAAATTACTATGCTAAGTTTTAACGGTCGTACACAGAAAAGAATTATAATTATCAAGTAAAGTAGTTTAGCGAGAGCTAAATAATACTAGCTTATAAATTCTAAATATTAAAACAGATAATAGTTCGAGATATATCTGTTTACATATTTTTATTGCAATAAATGCTATTCCGATAATTTAAAAAAATATTTTTAAAAAGCAAGGTATATTTTTTATGGTAATTTTGTACCATTGATTACTCCATTGATTTCACTAAATATGTTTATATATATGTATAAATGAGAGTCTTTAAATTCCGTAAATTATACTATAAAATGTAATTCAAAATATATCGATAATTCTACAAATATATTTATATGGTAGCTATAATATAATTTTGTGTGTTTTATAATTATTTTAAAAATACAGTTTTTTATGATAATATGCCGAGTATTTAACTAATTTATTAGTAATTCAAAGGAGAATTACAAACTTATAACACGTAATAATTATTACAAATATTATATCTAAAACATAAGTTTTAAAGTTTTAATTTATGAAGGATAATTAAAAATTGACATCAATCACTAAATATGCAGAATTATATTCCAAAATATAAGAATTTTCATTATTCACAATTATAAATATTAGATAATCAAGTTACATTTTTATACTGTCGAATGAAAATTTATACGATTATATTCTGATTCAAAGTTAATTATATTAAGAATGCTGTTATAAAACTTTGTATAAAGTAATAAGTTTCAACATTGTAAGTGAATTATTGGATTCATTTCTGGATACGAAAGTATTCAAATTTTAATTTAAGTTATTTAATATGGCAAATACAGAATTTTATTTTATAAACGTTCTTAATTTTAACATTGAAGTAAAATATTACATTTTTATCATAATATTAATTTAAGCTTTGTTATGAAAGTTTACTAACAGTCAATATGTTAACTTAAGAAGAAGGGATAAAGTATATCAAATCTTGTAAAAAATATCATTGTATTATAATATAAAAATAAATTCCCGAAAATGTAAAAAATGTTGTAGAAATATTTAAATTTAGTCTATTAAATCAATGATCGTTTGTTTCGACTTAGCTATTATATTAAAAACTTTAACATATAGTATATACTAGTAACTTTAGCTAGATGTCTTCATAATAAGATTATTTGAAATTTTCTTTTTAATGCTTTAATACTACTTCCTTATGTAATCTTATTAAATTATTTTATTTTCGAATAAAATTTTCCCCTTTTACTAAATCTATACATATTCACGGATAGTTTTATTATATACGATACTTTTTAAAGTATCTTCTATTATGTATTCACACATGAATCCAACAATATGAAGAAGAGAAGTTATAACATATGACACTATTTTAATTTATCATAGATCTCGACTATTTGTGATAATATATCTAATATTTCGTATTCATATTCTATTTTAGACCGTATTAATATTTATTTATATCTATTTAATGAACTTCTAAACAATTTCGAACTCAATTGAAACTTTATGTATTTTAGTCCTCTTAATTAAATCATATACGTTTCTAAAATTAGTAAATAGTAGACCGTGAATTATATATGAATCAAATATTTTTAAAGTATTATGTAATTTGAAAATTTTATTATATTTGGTTTAATCATTAATTTTATATAAATGGATAAGTTTGAATAATTGTATTTAGTAGAATTTTAAATATCTAAAAATATATAAATGCATGTATGTCTCTATTAAAATCAGTTTCATTTTGTTTTTAAACGAGAAAATTTTCATTTTTATTTTAGTTTCTTAATTATATGTATAAATATATATTTATGAATTTTAAAATTTAACTTCAACAATTTAAATATAATTAATGTATTCATTCAATTATTAATTTATTATAGTTTTTTCTCATTTATTTATTACGGAATGTTTTTAATATTTAATTTTATGCGAAACATTGCAAGATGTATTTATTATTCAATTAACCTCAAACAGTAAAAATTTCTACTATATTAAAAATATTTCTGTTTTATTTTATTATCATATATATTTAAATGTAATCCTCTATTATAAATTGATTCGGTCTTCATACGATTTTCGATAATGTATATATAATGAATTGCGTGCAAAAACAAATATTTTGTTAAAGCAGATCATAATAGAACAATTCTAACAAGACTAGTAAAATTGACGTTCAGACTTGAACAATGAATTGTATCTGCATATATCTTTCTTATATTTCTTATGCAGTTTATTTCTTCATTTTACTGCCATTTTTTAGTTCGTTATAATAAAATATTAGTTTTTATAATTTCTTATAACAAAACTTGATTCTTTAGATAGAATTTTTCTATTTTTATTTTCATTTATAATATCATATATTTTCTTATATGTAATTATGTTTTACTTGCTATTTAACTGGATATTTTTTTTTCAAAATTTAGCCCAATATCAAATATAGTTCTAATAGTATAATTTATATCGTTTCAGATATACTTTTATTATCTGCAATTAGAAAAAAAATTATAACTTTTATATTTAACACGAATAATACAATTATTATCTCAGACAAATAACTTACGTAAGAATAATGTAAATGAATCAAAAGTATCGTAAAGAATATATTTTTAATTTACGAAGAAATTAATGTATATTTTTTACAGTATATAAATATAAACTTATAATTTTTCTATTCAAAGCAATATTGCTCCCTTTGGCTAATAATATTAATTTAGAATGCCAGCTTCGTCTACTCGAAAGATCGAGAAACAACATCAGATGTTTAGCATGACATCATGATGTTTTATATTTCACGGGAATCCCGATGGATTTTCCAGCTATGAAACGTTGAAAACTTTGTGGGACATACTGAAAGGACCATCTCAGATAATGGGTTACCGCTTTATATGTTCGCCTTTATACTGTCAGAGTTTTTACAAAATTACCGTTTAACAAAGTAATACCATTTTTCACTTTTTTCATTTTCATGATGGAGTTCAGCGCTTGTGGGAGTGTGTATGTGAATCTATGTTTTTTACATAAATTTTTGTACCGTTTTCTGTAATACAAATGAACCGAATAACTACTTTAAAACCAACCAAGAAAATAGTACCTAATTAGATTATTTCTTTATTACAGTGATATTTTTCTTTCTGAAATAATAGTGTTTATAAAAACATAAATTTTATCAACAATTGTCACTTAATAATAAACTCAAATTTTGATCTATTTATATATATACATAATTGCTTTCATTGTAAAACTCAATGAAAAATTGATAGATAGAGTAAAAAATTAGTATTTTTATTTTGAATATATCAATAGTAATATTAAAAATTAGAATGTAAATAGAATAATGTTAATTTTTTTGTTCAGAAAGAAAAGAATATCATTCGTTTAAATTACAATATATAAAATAAAAAATTAGAACTTCGGTGAATTAAATTTATTCAATATTAATTAATAAATGTAATGTATGAAGAAAAATTTGATGAATATTAAAATATTATATTAATATAATTATAATTGGATATAATATTCGTGCAATATTAATTTGGTTCGAATATTTTAAAAATATTATTAATTTGCTTTTATTAATGATATTACGAAGCTTATTTTCCATGTCATTATAATTAGTTATGTATTTAAATTGACATTGTCAAATAAATTTTCGATAAATTAGTAAGGCTGATTGACATCGGTTTTCCTCATTAGTAAATTAATTTTAATAAATTTAACTCATTTTATGAGAGATTCGTTTTGAAAAGTGTTATAACATTAATGATTTACAACATGATATAATATAAATAACTGAATATATAAATGAATATTTTTTAATAATGTAAGTTATTTATAATTATTATTTATCATAATTTCAGCAATTATATTAAAAATACTGAATTTTGAAATAGAGTGAATAAAGAACGAATACAATGGTTTTAATTCAGGAAATTTCTTCATTGCATAAATTGTACCAAAAGATGTATGTTAAAGATAATCTATTTGAATTTAATTTTAAACTTTTATTTGTCTTTCGTAATTCATAAATGACTATTGTTTAAGTGGAGAAGTATTAATCTCAATATAGGAATACATTTTTTAATATTACACTTGCTACGATATTATAAAAATGAGTAGAGAACGAAGCAAATAATATTCGTGTTGGTCTAGTCAGTAGGTGCAAAGTGCAACAAAATCAATGAGCTAATGAAATAATCTGGGAAGCCAAGCGCGGGAACCCATGCAGAGCGATATTGAGCTTTCGCTAGTGTTTTTGGCTTCCCGCCGCCACTCGCATTATATACACGTTCGTGACGTATAAGACGCAAGACGACAGGTAATTACCAACAGCTGATTTAGACTGGCAGAAAATATGGTTTATTGTTAAAGAAATTTTTTGTACCTGTACAAAGTGTAATGCAGCATAGTAGGAAACGAGACGGTGAGTATTTTAATCTCATAGTTTCCTATTTAGAATTAAATTCAGTGAAATACTTTGTTAAAAATCTGGGTTGCAATTTTCTTAAACGATTTATCATACAAGACATTTTAACATTCACAATTGTTACTATCACATATTATTAATGATAAAATCACGTAGCTTATTAAATGACGACATAAAATTACTTTAATCTTTGATTTAATTATGACGTACGTTAATAGCTATTTTTATCTACGAATTTTATTATTCATAATTAAATAATATTTATTTTTCGAATACATCATCTAGCGACTTCAACAAATAATATTTGAACAAAGAATCTATATCCTTAGCGGGTATTTACAAAGCAAAAAGTTAGATAAAAGAGAATGCTATAAAATTCTTCCGGAACATCTGCCAGATTAGAGACTTTTTTATAGTTACGTAGAGGAATATTAAAGGCTGCAGATCATATTTATATTCTGGATCATAAAAGACGTACATCGCCTTGGGATCGAAAAATACCTAACGTTTTCTAGGATAAATACATCTAGTCATTGCATGCTGTTAAATAACCGAATATGTTATCTAAACTCGAAATTTTTGTGTATATTTAGTTTTGTTTTATATAAGAATATCCAATAGTAACAAAAACATTTATTAAATATTAAACTACAAAGATTTATTATCCCTTTTTGTGAATTATATATAAACCATAATGAAAAATTCAGTTTTAATTTAAAAAATACAATACAAATATTTCTACTATTAATGAATGATTATTTCTACATTTACGAAGATATTTTTCCTCGATGAAAACTAAACTTTTAAAATATTCTAAATGCAATTATATATATCTGTGTATATGTGCGGGCATGCCTAAGTTTAAAATTCTTAATAATATGATAACTGGTTAAAAAATAGAGGGTCACAAAATCAATAGTCGACTTTATTATTTGAATTTCTTTTTTAATTATGGTTATTTAATTGTGGCTATTTTCTTAAACAATGCTTATAAAGTTTTAAAACTCTATGAGCACAAACTAGAGTTTACTAACTAGTAAGTCATGAAGTTATAAGAATAAAATTTGTTTGGATATAGCTTTAATTTAAAAATTTTAGTTTATAATTTAGGTTTTTCGTAGTATATCGGTGGATGTGTCATTATAGATCATATTTCTTAGGTGAATCAGTATTTTATTATCTATAAATATCTTATATATTATATGTTTTTATAAGAAATGATATCATTATTTCCAGTAGATTTTTAGTTTAATGTTAAATCTTTTGATTCGAAATAAGGATGTAAAATTAGACTCTATTGCGACCTAATGCAAACCTTCTACGTAGATGAATAAATTCTTAATTAACATGAAAGATCTGTAGATTTAGTATCTTGATAGTGTGAAAAGGATCGCTTACCAGATATTCGACTATAAATCGTGGCAATTAATACGGTAAATTTCAGTATCAGAATTCTTCAACAAATTGACCTAAACAAAACACTACCGCTTCTGTCGTTCAATATTTCTTCTTTTTTTTCTTCACCGCCTCTTCCATATTGTAATACTACACGTCAATTATTTTTTATTCTAGTTCGACTTCTCTTCCAGAACATACTTCACTTGAGATGATCTTGGAATGGAAGAACACGAATCATCCGACCGTGTGTGAATTTCATTAGGTTAAAGGGAGATGGAAAACGACAAACCGTACCCTTTTGAAAATTATACCGTTTGCTTGCTATGTCTTCGCGCTCCTTCTTCTTCCGAACTTTGCACAAAATTAACTCCACTCAATTAAGTCGTTGCTCTCTTCTCGGCAACTGAAGAACTTCTATAGGGAGTTCATTTGGTGCGATGGTAAAGGAAAGGCAAATTTCTGGTAAAGGACATCGTGATTTTTTCTAAGGCAAGTCGAAACTCTGAACGGGTTAAGAGCGATTAAAAACCGTTATTTTATTTACGATGAAAACACATTTCTTTAATCATGTAGTACATATCGTTGTATGATAATTATATCATATCAATTTTGTAGCTATTAAATTTTAGTAAAGTGAAAAATGTTTTAAAATATAAATTCTTTTGGAAAATATAAACATGTATTTTTTTATAATTATAAGTTTGTAAATTCCGTCAGTTGTATTTTTTTCTTGTGTCTTTTTCAATCATTTCATAAACTTTTTAATGAAAACTTTGAGTAAACGCTTTATTAACCCATCTTTATGAAAACTATTATGTTCTACATAAAAGAATTTCATTATTAGAGAAATTATTTTCTGGTAGTAAGTTAATTTTAAATTAATTCTCAAAATTAAATGTTCAGAAATAATAAAAGAATAAGATAAGTACGGATAAAGAATCGATATTTTTTCATAAGAAAATTTCACAAGCATAAAAGAAATAAATTAACTATTCAAAAATACACGTAACCGCATTTATATATTAGGATTTTTTCCAAACTAGGTAAAACAGTCGTTCACTAATTATTATTCTGACTCGGGATAGTTTTTAGTTCGCAATTCTATGACTTGATTAGTAGAAAAGTTGCGTACGAAAACGCGGCTGCCTGTAGTTCGATCACATCCGTGAGAAGATTTCATAGGTACAATCCCGAGAGAAAGCCACAAAGCCGTAGAGATCGTGCGTCAATGATGTTATTACGGATGCTCGTATGAAGCTTATGAAAGTAGTTATGAAAAAGTGGCTTATTGTCGGAAAGAAGAAGGAGATGGAGATATGGCGAACGTTGCCGTGACTTAATCCACTTGGCGTGCGGCTAGCCACGAACTGGGCGAACGAGGAACTCGGCTGAAAGTAATTGATCGACTTAGTCATCCACGATGTCCGCCTTCTTCATCTCCGTCGCCCGCCAGTGATGCGCTATTTGAATTTCTTCAAGAGGAGTCTTCGTTCTAATTAACCCTTTGCTACCCCGTGTTGATTCTATAAGGCATACTGCCAATAAAGATCGAGGCTCCCTATTATGAGTTACATCCTGTTTCCAGATAATTTTAGATTTACTTACAATTTCGTATGGACCGAGAACGAAGCTTCTTTAATGACGAAATAGTTAGTAAAATAAAGTAATTTACCCGAAATAATTACTTTGAAACATCCATCAAGTTTATGATTTAAAAATAGTGTCGCGAAGTGCTAATGAAACTAAAAATATACGATAAAAATATTTTATATCTTCTTTTTATGCGATACCATTTTAAACAAATTAAATTTTTTATCTAAATCAACTTCTTATTCATTACATTTTACTTTATATTTTATTCGTCATTGTAAAGGTAAGCGAGTATAATTGCCTATCGTGAAATGGCATGTTTGCTTTTGCAATTTCACATAGTGTACATTTATTGATATTAATGATTAAAATGTAGACAAAAACCATAATTAAATTATATTATTCAAAGTTCAAGTATAATTTTGAAAGTATATTTTATTGTGCAACAGATTTAAGTAATTAATTATATACGTGATGTATTTATTTATACTATTCGGTAATGATATTAGATTCTCTAAAGAGTAAAACATACAAACTATAATCAACAAGATCGTTAGCGAATTGTGGTTTAGTTTAAATGGTTAACTTTGAGTTGTATTACCTACTGTTCACTTTGAATAAACAGTTTGCTTCAAATATAACCAAAATTTACGCTAGTAATATGATAAATATAACTCTATTGATACGATGTTTTCATTTAGTACATGATAAATTATTTTAAGGAATATAATATCTTTACACGACTAGTAGTTGGAAAATAGTTTATTCATTATTGAATTAATTCTCATATATCTCTCAATTAAGTAATGAAATAATGAGTTAATAATTTATTTTAAGCAAAATAAAGGAAAAGGAAGTTATTTAATGAATTACAATATTTTTAATTCAAACTGCGAAAACGTTATAAAAAAATGATTCGTTAAGAATGAATTAGCAAAAATATTTAAAGTCACGAAAATCTCTCTGTTTATATCTGGTTCATAATTTCAACATTATTATATGAAAGTAGAATACTTGAACGTTTTTTAAGAATATTGTACGTATCTCTCATTCGTTAAATAAAAGAATATGAATTATAATGTATGAAAAAATAAAGTTAAATTTATCGCTAACTATTTAAACTTTTGTCCTTTTAATTCTTAATTTAAAAGTGTAAATCGCATACTCAAATTAAAAAAAAACTATTGACAGCGCATTACAATGTTTTCGAAAATAAAATTGGAATGTATTCTTCGTAAGACTTAATACAATCATAGGATTCTATGCATTTGACAAATACTCAAGACAATCGACTAAAAGGAGCAGCGAATAATTCGTCAGTGAGCTCGTTTACCTCGTGTATTCTCATTCGGAAATGCAGGTATTTGTTTTGTAACTCGATACAACTTTTAACCCGCCTCTTATCACCGTGCGAGCATAGATAGATAAATGTTAGCACGAAATCAGATAAGCATCGTCTCGGTTGTCGCGGGGTGAGTGCAAAGGTCGTGTCACGCGACTTTCAACCTCTTTCGATCCACACGCATTTATCGCGTTCTCGGTTAGCGATAAATTCCTCGAGCTTTCGGCGAGCTTGCGCTTTCTTTTGTCCGATAAATCCATCCGAAATAAGTCAATATTACGGAGTCACGCATCGGTCTCGTTTATCCTCGCAATTTCACGATTTTTCCATGCGCAATTCACGAATACTCCAACAATTATGGAACAGCACTGTCGACGGGATTGCTTTGTATTCAAAATTGCATTCTTCGTTGAATACGAAAGTACAGTTAAATTATTTTAAGCGATGGGTTTGAGTAAATTGAAAAAAGATTCTGAATATATTTAAAATTTTAAACGTTTTTTATATCGTTTTCAGTCTTTTAAAAAATGAATACTCCGTGAATATTTCTAAAATTTCAATTTTTTATTATTATTGGTTTTGGTATAAGCTTCTTTGAATTTGTCTTGATTTGAATACAAGAGCAACTAGATACTTTTATATGTATAAGGTTTTCATATATATTTAAGCTGTCACTATAATCCAAAGTCTCTTGAAAGTTTAAGATATTCTTTTCAAAATTTTTTGAATAAACTTGTTACAATAAACATGAATTATTTAATTTATACCAACTTTAAACTTCAAGTTAATTTAAAAGTATGAGTTCAAGTAAAATTTTATCGCGAATTGCTTTAATATGTAGAGAATAGTATGTAATTCAATAACCCATGAAATTCAACTATTCGGTTTTCAATTACCGTGTACCATATGTCAATCACTGTGGTCAAAGTACAAAAGTCAATGTAAAAGAATAACTAAATAAAGAGTTCGATTTATTATTGTCAAAAATACTTGGATAATGCTATAGATTTTTATACCAAATTTCCTATTATAAATTATCGATAATATTTCAACTATTTTGCAACATACTAAATTCATATCTTAAAACAAAGATAGAGGCACAAATCATTTTGTACACAAAAATATTTTTGTTTCATTTAAATTCGGAAAATTATTTTATTTATTTTTAAAATTTACTTAATATTTTTAGTAAATGATGTATGTGTAATAACTGTTAAATAATTTTAAGAACTTAATTTTAATAAAGTATTTATAATTTATATTATACTACTGAAATCTATTAGAACATATTCATATATATAATTTTAATGAATTATGAAGCGTTACTAATTTTCTTCTTTTTTTTCAGGTATTTCTGAATTTATGCATCTAGTATTTGAGTCATCTACACGTTATTCATCGATCGCTATAAAAAACGTAAATTGTATAATATATGTATATATTATTTTTAAGCACTAAATAGTCGATTTGGTTATTAAAAAGAATTCAAACCATTTAAGCGTCAATAGTAAATTTCACTTGAACTGATTTCAACAGAGAGGAAACGTTGACTATATATAACCATTTCACAAGAGGTTTGAATCTAAATTCTAGGCGAGTCGCATTACTTGAATGCAGGTGGTATATTTGAAAGGTTGGATAAAGAGTTTAAAGAAATTTTCAAAATCCTCGAATTTTATTGAATTATTTATTTATTTAAACTTTAAAACGTTATTAAATTTGTGCTTATTAAATAGTATTTATAAACTTATAAGTTTTTTATTTACTCATTTACATTCAATTTATTTTAAAAAAAATTTTTTGTGTAATAATGAAAATTTTTATAAATATAATGTAATTTTTCTTAAAACTTGGTGATGAAATTAAACATAAAATATTACAAATTACTATAAATGAAAAATTTAATATTTTGAAAAAAGTCTTATAATTTATTACTGTAAACTTCAGTATAATTAATTCACCGATAAATGAATCATGAAAAGTGATATATGGACGCTATATTATCTTATTTTCCCTCTTTCGATTACAGTTCCTTCCGTAAATCATAGCCTTGATCAACGCTTTTTAATCTCCCCTATATTAAATATATAGAAAATAAAAAAATTATGTATAAGTTGTAAGTCATCGTGAATTGTAGATCTTTTGGCCTTTTTAAGCTTCCTCACATCAAGCTAATAATCGTCGTAAATTTTAAACATTAGATATCAATAACATTTAATACTTGATATAGATAAAATTTAAATGAATATCACAAAGACCTTATGTTTATTATACGAATAAAAAAACAATAAAATCATAAGTTATTAATAAAATTAAAAATTTTAAAAGAAATTGTATTGGAAAAAAGTAATTTATCTTTTATTATGTAGTATACATCTATATTTTTTAATTTTTATGTAAAAATATCAACTTTGAAGTAAACATACATAAATATTATTTAAAAAGCATTTTAAGAATTAAAAGATTGTCGACATTATATTTCCTATTTATGATAATATTTATTTCTAATTATATCAAATAAAATTTAAATAAATAACACGAAGTATTAAATATTTTTATTAAAAAAATATTTATAATTTCAATTCATTTAAATTTTTTTTATTATTTTGTGTATTTTTATAAATATTTTTTTTTTATACAAGAAAAATACTTGTAGAATATTTTATATAACTTGAGTCTGAATAAAACTAATTTTTTGTTCATCGATTAAAAATGATATTGTGGCTATAAATACTTATGATCAAGACTTATTGGGTTGTAAATTTTAATGTTTTTAATCGAATATTAAAGTTTGATATTAATTTTCCAAAGATTATATCTATGGGTACGTTTATCATTATTATAAGTTACACCGCAAACCTGGAAAAGCATCTGGTGATCAAAACTAATTAAAGATATACAGATTATCATGAGTAATAAAGTTTATTTAGGCAAAATCGTGTACAATGTTAAGTTTGTATTTGAATATTTTCAAACGAATATTTTTCAAATATCGCAAAATTAAATGTCAAACAAAAAATTATACATATACATTTCAAAATTATAATTGGACTTACTCGAATGACAATGGCTCATTGTCATTTCCAGAACAAAAGGAGTAACTTTGAAAAGTTTTCGAACTTAAATAGAGTGTAGCTTTTACTTAAGCCGAATGAAGAATAAAAGCTTAGCCATAAGCTCGTGTAAATCAATTTAATAGTCAAATAATAAAAATACACATAAAAAGTAAATATTTCAAAGTAGTGAATCACCATGAAGAACAATTTCAAAATATAAATGAAATGGTCGATACTTTTGTAATATTCACAATGCTTGACAGCGATTTAATTTATTCTCAATTTAAAACTACAATAATGAACAAATAAGGTCATCTATTGTCATTACTTTCCATTAATAAAGTTCCTGTTATAAGTTCTTCCGATGTATTACTACATAAATACGGCATTTTTACACATATTTCTTTGTTGTTTATGGTTTCACCATCAATTTTATTATGAATTCACAGATTACAGTTAAGAGTTTTCGCAAGCGAAAATGAATCTCCGTAAGATTGCGACAAATGTAAACTCAAAGCTTTCGCTATTCGCGATTCGACACTCGATACTCGAATCAGAACGAGGCACCTGTGCGATGGGATGTGACATAGGTTGAAATGGGTGGAAGCGCGTCTGCCTGATCCCATTTCCGGGACGACACGCGTTGTCGGCTAACCACGGAAACACGCGAAACGCCTGAAACGTTGCGGCTTGTTAACTGGCCTCGTTGCTATTCAGGCGCGCGGATGTTGTTCCGAAAGAACTTTGTGGCGAACCATGGAGCGCGATTCGATCGTTTCGGCAAGTTTTTATTTAGGGTGATTTCAAAGCTGCGGATTATTCGAGCAACTTTTATTATTGGGTGCTACTGATTCTTCGAAGCAAATTTGCAGATTTATATTTTAGATTTTTCTAGACAAAACAGTATTGATTTCGATATTTACAGTGAATATTATTTGCTTTTTTATAATTGTATACGTAAGAAATTTTGTACTTTGCTAACACTGAATTTTAAAGTTAACGAAGATATTAGCCAAGCTTAACTTAATAATGTATTACAAATCAAAAGAATAAGTTTTTTTACAATACGTATTTCATTGTTATAAAATTCATTATTATCTTGCACCTAGATACAAGTACTCGTGTATATCTCTTAAATAGCAAAGACAGAAGCTCTGTGAGATCTTCAACCACATCCATTAGTGTAAAAAGGGTATTAGTCCGGCCTCGAAAATTACGGATGTCGAGTCTTTTGAGTAGTGTCACAGGCAAAGGAAAACAAACACCCCAAAGTGCCGCTCCGGTCGTTTTACCAGCATGTTTTGCCCGATTTTCGAAGTATTTCCGCTAAAACATAGGGACTACACACTCGACATACGTAAGTGTTACACAATATGCCCGGAAGTTTACTACATTAAAAATGAGATTAGTCGCTAGATTTTTAATTTTCTATAGATTATTGTATTATTTTGCAATGTCAACTGAATCCATTCAAATCAATAAATTTTCTATAATATATAAAAATATCTCATTTTAAAAAAATTTTATTTTTAATTTATTTAGTAACAACAAACAAATATTCATGTTTTTTTTTAAGAAATCTGAAACCTGATACATTAATAATTTAACTCGCATTCAAATACATTATATTTTCTGTTCGCTGAATTTTAATTTTTCATAAAATAATAAATGTGAACCTAATTTTAATGTATTGATAAAATTTTAATTTTATAATTCGATAACCTAGTTATTATAATGTTCGTAACAGATATAATTTTCTAAATATGCAAATACAAAATAACAGATCTTAATAAATAATTTATTAAATCTATGTGCATATTTAAATAAATATTTTATTTATTGTTCTATTTTTAAAAACTATTAATTTTTATAGATTCGTTCATTGAATTAAATAAATTCGAAATATTCTCTTTTAGTACGTAAAAAAAACTTTATATATCAATATTTTTCGTCACGCATATTAAATAATCATAATTTATAATTATGTAAATAAAAACTCCATACAACATAATAAAACGCATTAGCAAGATTATTGTCGAAGAAAGTTTTAATAAGTTAAAACAACCGCTGATACACTTTCATCTTTTGCGTAATGAAATTAAAGGAACGCAGTTGTCGCCGCAGTTGATCATACACATGTGTACACACGTGCCTTTTCTCATTGCTACTAAACTGAAATTGACATTCAGTGGATGAATTCGGAATGAGGAAAAGAATCTTGATGAATTCTCGGAATGTGGATAAGCGTTATGAAATGCAGATGCGTTCATAACATGTTATTATATTATTAGAAGAAGTGGGTTTTTTTTAGAAAATATTGGATCTAATTTTAAGAGTCAATTTTAATTAAAATATAATTTTATAGAACTTGTAAGGAACACGGTGATAATGTAATTGTAATCCTTTAAGTTTTTACGTGTAACATTTAAGGTAATTATTTATATTTACATCAAAGAAATGTATATATTGACCGACAATATATTGAATAACATGATTTTTTTCTAGTATAACCTTTAAAAATTAATTAATTATATATATATATAGGGTATAATATGAGAAAAATTAAATAATAAAAATCGTAAATTTCCTGCTTTTTTATATTTTCTATCCAAGGCTTGAATTTTATAATTATAAGACTATTACATTGAACTATATGTTGAGATATTAAATCTATGACCTTCGATATTACTTTTCAATAATTTTGGAATATTGAAATTACGAATTTATAGATAGAAATTATAGAATATTATTAATTGTAGACTAAATTTGAAAGTAGTGGATAAAGTAAAAGAATTCCGGTAAAACCATCGACTTCTTATTTTTTATGAATATCTCGTTCAACCATTTTAAAAACAACCTTCCAAGTACAAATTAATTATACATTTTATTAAAAATATATTAAATTCGTTTATTAGAAATGTTATATTATCGGTATTGCCTCAACAAACTTTAACGTGCTTATCTATAAATTTTATTTATAAATATATTCTTTATTATACATGTATAGCACAAACATAAAATCCATAAAAGTATAAGTTTAAAACTATCCCTGATTTTAAACATAAAATGGTCAGCCTCAAAAATCCGAATTCAAATGCATATTTCAATGAATATTTTCATCGGTTAATTTAAAAATTAAATCGTCAAAAATGATTACTATTTCACATGACTGAAAATAAGCTAATGAATCCTAGAAAAAAATCCACATATCAGTATGATTACTCGTTAAAAAGAAAGCAGATTTGCATTTCCTCTATAAATCCGAACACAAACAAAATAGTTGCCAAAGGAATACCGACCGACCAGTTGTGTTTTCGTATCGGAAATTCACAGAAATAAATAAACTTGTTCGGGTATTTTTTTAGCTTTCAAGTAAGTAAACTTGCCGTAATATTTGAGCCGAATAAGCTTCATTTTCTATACCTCAGGAGAGAAAAGCCGAGTTATATAGCAAAGGATCGTATGCCATAGGCCGTTTTACTTTCTTTTTAACAATTTTTAACAATTGTGCGAAAGTTGCCACCTCGGCAGTCTCTTATTTAAGGTGATCTTTGTTTTTTCTTTCGAATGCGAAAGGTATCTGGGACACTGCAGACGACGATGGCTGACCGCAGGGCTTAAGATTGGCGAGGACTCGTGTCACGTCTTCTTTGGGTCATGAATTTTTTTGTGTCGAAGAAGGTGCAGCTTTTCCTAAAAGTTTTATGGCCTTGAAGGTTCTGTACGATGAAAGAATATTATAATAATTGATTCTTAAACAAAGTCCATGGATCAAGATACTATTTCTTGTATCTTCAAAATTACACTTTTTATATTTTTTTCTTGAAAAGTAAAACGCTTTGTTTTTTATTCAGTTCAAGTTTTTCTATGTAAATAAAATTCTAAAAAGAAATGTTAAGGATAATATAGGAAAAAAATGTTGAAACTAGTATCTAATTTAAATGTTAAATCTTTTTCGATATCTTATATTTATTCTATAGGTATATAGGTATTGACCTATGTATAATTTAAATCATTCAAAAAAATATTTATTTTATTTTAAAAATGTTACATATTTATTTTTAATTTAATGCGGGATAAATCTAATTTTTAATGTATTAAACGTGAAAAATAAATTTTAATGTGAAATTTGATCACTAATTTCAGTAATTAAACAATGATATTAATTGCAAATTTAAATGCAAAAAGATATATAATTATATTAAAATTTTTCTCTAATATAGTTTTAATCGTATTAATAAACAATACTAATTTTATATTACAAAGATATGTAAAATATTAAATAAAATTTGTATGAACCGATAATCGATCGAGGATACTTGTTTAAATTATTAGTTACAAAAATTATTTATATTTAAAAAAAAAACTTTATTCTACAGTTTATATTTTCTGTCTTTTGAAAAGTAAATATAAAATAAAACAATTATTAAATGTTTATCTAATTACGTTTATTAAGAATGTTGTCTCTATTCATTGAAAATGCTTTTACTATTTAAATAATAAAAAATTCTTACTTTTGAAAGAAACGTCTCTTTATTACATTCAAATTGTACTCATAACATTAAACAGAGTTTCACCATAAACTTTTTAAATTTTACGAGTATCTCTTTAGTGCTTTAGTGGGAAATATTCAACTCAACATTGCGCAGATACAAATGCCTATACTCTAAATTCCCCTTAGAGCCTTTGAAAGAAAAAAATTAATTTTTTGTAAAAAGAGTTTATTAATTGAATAAAAAAAATTTTTTATTTCATGATATTACTATTTAAAGTTTAAACATTGTAACTTTAAAAGAAATTTTTCGAAATCAAAAATATATTTAATAGCTAATATAGTATTTATAATTTTCATAGTAATAAATAAGAAAGCGCATGATTCAGTCATTCCATTAAAATGTTTCAGAGAATAAGAAAATCCGAAATACTTTAACAAATAAACCATATATGAAGGTTCAAAAAAAGAAAATCTTATCGAACAGTAAAATAAATGCAAAATAGAATTTATATGGTAAGCGCAGAGCATAAAAGTGGATATTTCTGTTTTAAAAAAAGATCTCGTGAAATATTTTTTCGGCATCTCTTAATGGCCCAATCTTGCACTATATTTTCAGAGGAAAAAGATGTAGCACAAGGACATTTCGTGTTCGCAAAAATACTCGGGTGCGTTCGGTTTCGATTGCTTTCCAGTTGAGACAAAGGCACAAGCTCGTGCACTTACACATAAAAGTCGCACACAGGAGAGAAAAAGTTTTTTCGCCTATTCCCCGAGGCTGCTGAAAAAATTCATCGTGACTTCTTTCGTCGCCGAAGGCTGCAACGACACGACAACTTGTAGTACTGAGAGAAACTGCTAATTGTTCCTACGAGAGGATAGAAGAGACTCTTATTTTCACTTTCTTTTTTCAGGAAGACGCCTTTGTCCTTATAGGGAGGGTTATAAGGTTTTAAAATGAGGGAGTCCGAACTTCCGCACAAGAGAAAAAGCATTTATCAAACTAATTAGATTCGAGAGCTTACGGTCTTTTAACTTTGATGTCGCTGCTATTTTTTATTTATGATTACCATTTCAAGTTTCATTATCGCTAAATAAATGAGAAATTGGATGATAAAAACATTCGAAAAGTAAAGGGCTTTCAGTGATTATCAATGAAATCGCCAATACATTTAATTGATTTTTTCAGTATTTATTTATATTATTTTTTTTGTGGAAATAAGTATTCTTCATTTCGATAAATTTTTTGTTTATTCTATAAAATTTGTAATTAAAATAAACTGAATATCAACAAATTAATAAATAAATGATTTTAATTAAAAAGAATTATAAATATTGTTTATCGATAATGGTAATCGATACTTGTAAGAGCGCTAACCTTATTACTGAATTTATTTCATTACGACCGACGATTCCAAATGATCTTAAATCGGTAAAGATTACAAGACTTTCAAAGTATATAATTATTTTCTAGTATCACACGTGCGCTTAAATAAGAAATTGGAAAACCACTAAATTAACGGTGCCCTCATTTATAAGTTTAAGCTACTAAAGGGAAGGAAAAATACGAAGACGCCTCGTTGGAAACATGTTCGCTTTCGCGTTTAACTCCTTAAACCGCGCGCTGCAATATTCAGCGCTAAAAGTTGTTGCACCTAAATCCCCTGTCTACTTTACTGACCAAGCATTTATGTAACCTCGAAAATGTAAAAGCCGAAACGTAAAACGTCGCGTGGTAAATAGAATTTTTTCCCGAAGCGAAAAGAGTCGAATAGTTGAAAAGCTCGTTTCCTCGTCAAAGGCATAGTAAGCGCACCCATACACAGAAGAACCGTATCCCACCTTCGCCGGGAACAGCGTCGCCCTGTAACGGGCGTTCCACCTCCTACTTTGTATTCCAGTCGTGGCCTTCGCTCGCACTGCAGCTCACGACGAGTTCATTCCTCGCCGCCGTTGCGGCCACTCGCCTTTTTTCCGAACTATTTGCACGCGCGGCGCACGCAACCCTTGCCGGAAAAGTCCGCAAGCTGCAACCTCCTGGCGTTTTCCGCTCCCTGAATTATTTTCACTTCCCGTACGGCCGCGCATGGCTCTTCAACTAAGGGTGTGGGTGGAATCGCGAGGGGGATGTAAGTAAAAAATTTGAGGTGTTTTAAGCGTGTGCTGGTTTGAGCACGAGGATCCAACTAATGGAAGAGGGTGGGGAATTTTATTGCGACTTTGCGGCCGTTTTGATGAAAAGCACGTGTGATTTTAATCCAAGAGTGGGTTTTGTCCATTGCTCGGAGAAATTAAATAAAAAGGTTAATTAAAATGAAGATGATTGAGCGTAGTGGGCAATTTATCTAGAAACGAAATATATTTGGAAGATCTATAAAGAATTATTTACTCTCGCAAAAGAGTAGATTTGCTTTAGATTTAAAATTTAATCATTTCACATTTTCTTCGGATTTGAAAATTATATATAATAAATCCATAAAATATAGTTTTACTCCTTACTTTATTGCGAAATGAATGACTACTGTGGTTAATTTTTGCCAAATTGTGTCGATTAATGTTGTTTTTTAAAATAAATTACGGATAAAAATATTGACTACACATTTCATTAAGTTCAATATGCGATTTAAATATAGTTAATTTAGTAAAGATGCTGAAAGCGTTTTCTTAATCAAGTGACTCGCTAACTATTATTTTTTAGATTCTACTTTCTTTCCAGAAATTAAAAGTATAATAGCGTAATATAATTGGAGTAAATAAAAGTTTGTATATCCTAATGAAACCTATGAAATTTATCTGTTCAGTTAATTACTAAAATATAATAAATACAAATGGAAGTACTTAAAATAAATAATATCATTTATTGTTATTAATTAATTCAATTTAATTAAAATGCCGAAAAATATAAAAGAGTTTATTTTTTTAAATTTTAAATTTAATTACAGTTTTTACATTTATAATATAAGTCATGAATGATATATTTTTTTAATGTAATATAAATGTATGTAAATGTAATAATTACGTAATGCAGTTGAAAAATATTAATCTTTATAAAATAATAGTTTACTAAAACAATAATGAAGGTAAAAGGGAAAAAATTGACAAAACATAATATTATACAAAATATAATTTATTTATATAATCTAGTAATTACTTTTGAACTTAATGTAAATAAATCGATAGGTCTATCGCCTTTTATAGATTTTAATTAATAATTTTAATTAAAAAAGTTAAAAACATTTTTTAAATATCAATGAAAAAAATAAATTGCTTCGATCAAATCATTTCTCATGCTCAACGTTATCTAAGAATAAAAAATGTAAAGCATAAATATATTTCTTGTTCTGAGCATAATGATACAATTTTAATAAAATTTTATTTGATATCAACGGTTACAATAATAGCTATTTTTATAGAGTTATAAATTAACTTAATTTTAATTTATTACATATCCATATCAACACTCGCTGTAAGCTTTCAATTAGCAAAAATTAAATTATTCACTAAAATTGTAGTGTATATTTTTATATTTAATTTATTTTACATTATATATATTGTGAAACTAAATTAAAACTTTGTTTGTTAATTTTTCCAATTAAATACTTTATTTACTTTTTACAATAAATGCTTTAAAAATAAAAGTAATAAAATTCTTTTTTCGTAATAATAAATCGATTTTTAAATACATTAACAATTTCTTTAAGATTAAATTCTTTTGATGTAACGATTCTAGCAAATGAAGATTTATTCAATATTTTATATCAATATTAATTAAAAAATTTTACTTTTAGATCGTAATATAAATAAATATAAAAAATAATTAATTATTTTTACTAAGTTTGAACATCGTGTTTGATAGATAGAATTTTTAATTGGTAAAATTTATAAGAACGTAAATCAAATTTTTGATATAAAAAAAGTCTATAAAATATAACATATATTTACAATGAACATATATTTATTCATAATGAATAATTTTCATAATAAAGAGGATGATTATTTCTTTTATCATATTATAAACTGGGATATTTTTAATTCTTAATTATCGTGCGATTTTATCTCAAGAAGGATTAAAATAATGAAAAACCTAGTTTATTATATTGAAATATCAGAATTAAATTTCCCTTCTCTATTTTATACAGATTTTGATTATTATATATGTTATTCTCTTTATAATTGTGCTTGCATAATTCTTATTGCAACAATGTATAGTCTACATACACTCTTGTCATTTGACGAAGTACTCTAAATATAACTTAAGTAGAAACGCGTTGCGTGCCAAGTGACCCCTAGTGCATATAGAGTAATATATTCTTTTTCTTGCCCCCTCCCCTTAGTTGGCTATTTTCTTTCTCTTATATTATGTCTTCGCTAACATGCTTCGAAGATCCGTAAGATAATGGAAAATCCGATATTGCCAATGACAATTACGAACTTTCTCCCAGAGTTGAACAAGTCACTGGATGAGTATGAGAGATTGACATTTATGCGATGTATATATCTTCATGTTTTGTTATTGATGAACCCTGGTTGTATATATATTGATGTGGATTATTATGTACAAAGTTTATAAGCTAAAATGAATATCAAATACTTTAAATTTAAATTGATTACCGACAACTCGGGGTTAGAATATTCTACTCCCTTGACCATTTAGATATTAGTTTTAAATATATGAAATTTTAATATATATTCATTTTTCATAATTTAAATGACTCAAATTGATTTATTAAACAAAAGTAGTCGTTTTGTAAATTTATCGAATTAAATTTTTATGACCATGTATAAGTATACATTTTCGATACGTATTCACTATGCAAAAACCAATATCGCCAACAATCTATCCTTCTTCGTTCTGCTCCCACTGTCTCCAGACACGCAAAAGCATCCCCGACGCTCTTTCGTTCACGCAAAATCGATGTTGGCGTGATCGGGTATAACTCGCGATGTCGCGGTTCACCTTCCCCAGATCTGCAAGCTGTGCGTGTTTCATTTAATTCACTCGTTTCGCTTCTGCCAAGATAAGAAGAGAGCGAGACCCATCGGTTATATTTATAGTTAGCGTTCTAGTCTTTGTGCCATGTGCGAAAAGTTGCGTTGTATTTCCTCCCTGCTCTTGTTACGCAAATATGTCATATCATTTTGCACGTTGTGCGCGAATTCGTAATATTCTTTTGTAATCTAATTATATTTACGCTTTCTTTACTCTCTTCGAAGGACAAGCCTGACAAAACTTACACTTTATATTTCGGTAATCTTTTCAGACTTGTTTATTTCTTAGATTATTTTACAATAATTTTTCTAATATGCAAATTTATTTCTATAGCACGGATGATTTTAACTATTTAGTACATGTGTATAGCTCATAAAAATTATGTTCTCTTTTATCAAAATTTGAAGTACATTTTAAATACGGAATACAAATTCATGTTTCTCTTTGAACAAGGAATTAATTTTCCTAAAATGGAAATAGTTTTCATCGCACGAGGGCGATAAACTCTTAAATTTAAATATTACTTCATTTACAATTCTAAATGTTTGAAAAATATTTTGAGCGTTTAAAAAAACTAATATTTCTTTTTAAAAATAAAATAAAATTATAATAAAAGTACCTTATCTTATTTTTAATTAATTCTATTTTTAATAAATGAATAGTTTTGGTTCTTACGATTTCCATAAAAATTTTAGCGTTAAATTATGTAACTTATTTTTTGTAATAATCTAATATTGAATAGAGAGCACCAATACTTAGAATAACAAAGATTCATTTTATCAAAAGCTCTATTAGTCATCGATTAAGAATACCTTTTCTGTACTGTAGTGACTTTTTTATTTGGATTTGATCTTTCGAAGAAGATACAGTTAATCAGGTAGAACATGTTTAGAAGCGGATCGATGAGACGAGCGGTCAGCTAATAAAAAGTTCTTGGTAGATCGAGTGCCGCATAAATTGTAGAACGCGAGTGACAAAACGGTTTGTTGCTACCATACGTGCTTTAAGTAAAAACGTGAGAAAATGTAAATTTTTGATCTTTTTAAATGAACGTGAAATAAATTCTTAGGTTATGTGGAATAATGTAAGAATTTTATAAAATATCGAATATGTGTAAAACTTAAAAAAAATTCGTAGGCACGTATCATCTTTATATTCAAAGTTTTTCGATGATTCAGTTTTATTTTAATTCTCTCCAATGTTTTTGTATAACATTGATTAAAAAAGCATTTATTATTTTTTCGTACATTTTTCTATTTTAGAAGATATAATATATATATAAATTTATCGATGTTTAACTTTAAAGAAATATCGTGTATTCATAACTTTAGTCATTTTTAACTTTAAAATTACGTAAGCGTGAGAAAAGTATTATTAGAAAAACTATATTTTATACAGCTTTGTATTTATATAAATTTTTCTTTTAGATCAAAGTATGTTATACACTTACCTTAAGGTGAGCGAAATATACGATAGTGCGAAGTGTTTACTTATGAAGCTCTAAAACCACATAAAAGCACATACAACAGCTGAACTGGACGCTAACGATCTCATAAAATTCCTTAAATATATTGGTCTCAACATAAAATATTAGTTTGTAATATTTAATCGATAAAAATTTAATTTTTTTAATTAAAAAAATGTTTTTTAAAGAACAATATTGAATTTCATATTATTACAATTAATTATTAATTGAATCAATGTTAATAATATAGTAAAAAAACTTCTCATAAATGGTATTTATATGTATAGTCGAAAGGTATATTTAAGATATCCTATAATATATATATATATATACGAATATACATATTTCATTCCTAAATTAATCAATATTGTGATGACATACATAAGTCAAGCTAATATTTTTCTAATATAAGTATAACATACACTGCAATTTAAAAGATAAATTGATTTTTTCTTTATATTGATTTGAAAATAACATTAATCATAATTTAATTTCTCGAGAATTTTTATAATTTTCACTAAATATAAATTGAAATAATGTAAACTCTTTTTAATAAAAATACGGCACGATTTTAAAAGCTATATGTAAGAATTTTTTCTTTATGTGGTTTTCATAGCCATTATCTAAATACTTCAAATAATCCGAAAATGTTTATGTAAAATAGTGACAAAATTTGAAATGTAAAGCCATATAAGGTTTCATATATAGTTGTAAATAACAAAGTTCCTTTTGTTGTATGCCATAAGAAATTCACATTCTTAATCCCCCGGTGAAATTCCCTCAACATTTCTCTCTAAATTCAAATGCAGCACAAGTGGATTTCATCCTAAGCTTACGTGGTACGCCTCTACTATATTTGTTCCAGTCTAGCATTATACTTCTAAAGTACACACGTAACTTATTACTCGATGCTCTGTGAATAAGAGTAACGCAGAGAGAAAAGAATGGGTGAATAATAGCGAATGAGAGAAAGCAAGTGAGCAGAATAAATATATATTCATATTGTATTAAATAATAAGTGTGTACGATATATTATTTTGCTTGGTAACATTTTGGTTTTATCAACTGTTGCGTCGATGGAAATTCATGAGAATATTGAATTAGAAAACTCGAAACTAAATTAATAAGAATAATATTAAACATAAATGCATAATAATTTTTAACACAAGTTTATTAGAATTCAATTTTACAAAACGAAAAATTATGTAAATTTATTCGCATTATTTATTCGCTATTCTATTACTTTTAATTTAAATTTACGAGTCAAGTATATATTTCTATTTCCACGTTTTAAAGAAGCATTTAACATAATTTATAAAACTTTAACGAACATTTTAATGAATTTGGAATATTTTACTAATTATTAATTATGTCATATTTCTTACGTTTGCGCTTATAAATTATCAAGCGATAAGTATACTCAAGTTTAAGAAATTAAAGTTCTCATCTTATTGTCACTCTTGAAGTATTGTCCATAAGATAAATTAATCGGTTAAAAGTATAATTATCAAAAAGTAGCTATCTAATTTACTCAGATTACGTTCATTAAGCCGAACAACTCAATTTATAAGGCATACTCGCAGTCTTACGCACGCATGAGCAAATAAAATTCGTACCAGCATCGAACCGCAGGCTAAATACATAAAAGTAACAAATTAGTGTAAAGCACGCGATCGATAAATTATTAATCAGTTAATTAATCACACTAGATAACGCGTCACTGACAGAGGTAAACTACGCGGAAGTAGATAAACTATCCGGACATTATTTACAACGTGGCACCTTTCGAACGATATAGGGAAGTTTTCCCCAACCCACGATTCTCGTGCACCGTTCCTACACGCACTCGTCTCGTTTCACAACCTGATTTATCCAACTGGTGAAATTCGCGCGAGCGCACGTTTTATGGTGCCTCGTTTTAACTCTTACACGTGCGCATCTGCATCCGAGCATAAGCTTCGCGCAAGGAACAAACTACGTCTGCATCTCTCTTTATCTTTCTCCTTCTTTGTTTCTCTCACAACGCCATAACACTTCTCTATTTGCTGGCGTATCGTAAAGCGAGGATGGATAAGCCGTTCCCTTTATTTATCCGTTTGTCGTTGTATCCAGAACGATTTATCGATCGTTAAGTGGGCGCCGATGGTGACACAAATCAAATGAAAGTAATAGAGGTGCATTAACGTTAAGGCTGTACACGTTAATATTGAATTTCTTCTTCTCTGCGAGATAATATACGACTCGATCGTATTCGCTAGAATACGAATTACCATCGGAAACTTTATGAGCGTAATAAAAAAATTCTCGATACAGCGATTGACAAATTACTATAAAATGATAAAATGACAATTAGAATAGCTTTTGTTCCATCTTTGAATATTTTTTACGTCGCGTTTATAGAATACAAAGGATCTTACGAATATTACGAATAATGGTATTAACAAGCGAAAACTTGAAGGAATATTAAGAATAAAAGTACACGAATGTATAATTGTAATAAATTATAAAGATCGATCAAATCTACGTAGTTTTAAATAATTTATAAATGCAATAATCGAAATGAATTTATTTTTGTAAAAATTGGTTGATTGAGTTTCGGTGGAAGAGCTGAAATAGTAAGAAACTGTAAATCAAGACGATTGGAAAATAATATTAGATTTAGGATATTAGATAAATTTCGCGGAAAATAGAGAAGAACAGTATATTCGAATCAACGAGGAAACGATGAAATTTTAGGTTTCTAATTTTAATTGAATAAATAAAAATACGTAAAAAATTATGTAGGAGCTTTCTTACGCATTTAATCTCTTTTTTAATTAATAAAATTTCAATAAATAAATCCGTTTTTAATTCTCGATCTTTTTTTCGTTCTTACGATCTCTGTTTTCTCGCTCACTCATTGAAAAATATCCAATTAAGTTAATTTTGCCAAAGCTTGGCAACAACCACGTTTGAGCTTAACGCAAACTTGCTCTCGATAACGAGAACTTTATCTAAAACAAGAAGAACGAAACAATTAGTATCTGCAGATCCGGAACTCCACCAGTTCGTTACTCGACACATACACTTTTCTACATCAAAGCACGTGCAGAACGAAATTTTTAAGTGGCCTGAGTAGCCGAGCGACGGCACATTATAATGAGCTCTGACGAGAGGAATAAGAATAAGAAGACGCTTCGTTCATGCTCCGTGAATTCTGCCGTTGTGAAATTTAAAGTACCTTTCTCCTCTGACTAAAGGCTAAAGGGGCCCATTGTTGTGCTCTCGGACACGAGGATCGTCGGATGTTACTCGCAACTTTCGCGTTAATCCAATTCGCTTTTTCCTCGCGAATTCCAGTACCCGTGTTTCGAGCATTTCTAGTCCATCTTCATATGCATACAACTACGTGATTGCGCTACAAAGTTTCAGTAGGCCGGTATGATTTCGCCTTCCTCGGCCTTTCCACCGTTACCGACGATCGAACGCAGGATTACGATGTAGCTTTGCTTATTTGCAACGAAGGCGAACGATTTCAACTCTTATTTCCGGAGCGATGCTTCCACGAAGATGAACGTGCTGAGAACCGATACGAGTACTTTTTCTAATTGATGCCGAGATAAGCTCGTAAATTATGTTTTCCAATACAAATATTTGTTTACAATTTCGCTATATATTGATGCTAGAAAGATAAATATTTTCGGGACACAAATTTTTTTTACGTGAGTATATGTACAATAATTATTTACATTAAATATAAATTTCGAAATTACTTTATTGTATAATTTTCTGATAAAGTTTGTAAAGTCTTGTAAGAATTTTTATCAAAATATTATGTAAAACAAAATATTTTTCTTGTAATTCTTTTATATAAATATGTCTTCAAATCCAATTTATTTAATTTAATTATTTACTTAGTAGAACCACTGGAAAGCAAACGCAACTTCTTTTTGAAATATTAAGACTTTTGTGTGCCTCGGGCAAAAATTCATGACAGTTTGAAAATTGAAAATTGCGTTTCACGTAGTTGCAATCGCCTTAGATATCCAAGGGTAATAATCTGATTCATTTTCGTATATTGTAATTGAACAAAATTGTTGTAAAATTTAGAAGATAAACGAATTTAATATAATTATAAATATGTTATAATTATAAATAATAAAATAATTACAATTGATATAGATAAAACGTTGATTTTTTCGAAAATATATATCAACTTAGTTTTCTCTACTAAACAAAATAAATGTATTAGTTACTCTATTAGTTACTTACGTTATTAGTTACTCTAAAATATTAATTTCAGAAATTAAACTTTCTATGAAAACATAATTGTTTGATTTTTAAATCAAGTAACAAACATTTTTATCGTTAATTATTCATGACTACAAGCGTATTGATTTTACTTTCTTTATCTAACTTTTACAAAATACATTTATAAAACTATAAAAAGACAAATCTTAAAAAATGATACGTTTGTATTATAAATCACAATTAAATTCATGTTTCCATTATTAGAATTTTCATTTAATATATTTTTATTAATAAGATAATCGGAAGAGCTTTTGAATTGAATAATGAAATTTATTGCGATTTAATTAGTGGATATTATATCAAGAGTAAACGAATTTTATTATAATAAATTGAGATAAAAGAACTCATAAAATAAATAAAACTTAAATAAAACTAAAAATAAATGTTATGGATGAATTAAAATTCTTTTTAACGATTATATGCTTACACTTTAATATTGAAAATTGTCCATTTTATCTATTACTATATTATTATGAAAAAGTTTATATTGAAGTTTGTAAACATGGATTAATTTATATTACTTATGAAGTAAAAGTTAATCAATATATTTTAACAAAATATTTTATGCAAAATTATTATAACATCAATGATAAAATCTACTCCGATTAATTTGAAAAAACTTACATTGATTACTTTCTTCCTGAAAGTCTATGAAATTAAAATGAAAATGAATGGAGCTATTATTAATTATTATTAATTCCTTATAATTAAAATTAGCAGAGTATTCAATATGTTTCGAGTTGGTATTGAATATCTAGCGTTTCTTCCTTTTACGGAAAAAAGTGCGGTAGGATGAGCCAGAAGCAGCAGCAGCGGTTATAGTTATTCGGATTCGAGATGCAAAGTGACACCGTGAGCCCGTGGCACAATGGTGCTGATTGCCGAAATTAGCGCTGCCTCTCGCGTCTCCATTGGGGCTTACGACAACGTGCCCGATTTCCTTTGTGTCGCCGCTGCTGCTGCTGGTTGCACCAAAGAAACAATAGGATGAAAGAAAAGAGACGCAGAGAGACTGAGAACCGTAGATAAAGCGGACAAAAATTAAAGGGATGCAAAAGTAGAATGTGAGATAAACTAGAGGTTAATTGAATGCAAGGATAATAAGGGAACAATGGAACTTTTTTTAAAGACTCTTGGAATCTCCTTAAATTTTTTATCTATAAATTCCCTCAAGAGATTTTTTAAGTGATGAAACGGGATTTTCAAATACTCTATACATTAAATAAGTTTTCTTTTGATATATAAATATAACAATAAGTATTTCAATTAAAAATATACTTATTATTCTTTAAGGTAATTTTTTAAATTAGTTCGATCAAAATAAAATCCATTCGAATATCTATCGATCGAGTAACATTTGTTCGTACATTACTAATATATAATTTCCAGGATACGATATTATTTTTATCAATTTAATTATTGATTTTTTTAAATATTGATAAATCAAACTTATCTGGTCGAATTGCGTAATTATAAATATTTAATCTATTCAAACAAAATAATATTAACTTTCCATTAGTACACAGACGATTTTGTTTGCATCGAGTAATTAAGATATCAAAAATATCAGATGGTCGACAACGAGAGAATAACAAAGGAAGTAGGAGTTTACAATGAGATAAAGATACTGAAGAGAAACCGCGCGATATGTTATATCATTTTTATTGTATCGGGTTGAGGAGTAAATGAACGCGTCTAGGTTGAATTATGGGTAGAAAACTCGACACTCGAGTTGGATCGTAGAAAAAGCAATGACAACTTCCTTCTCATATCAGTGATGTGTAACGAGAACGTTTCACTTGGCAATGGTGTTGCAACTCAATTTAAATTGTTCCATACGCTACTGCTCCCTTGACGTACATACGCTCAATAAGATAAGCGCTGGTACGTATGTGTACGCTGTACAGGTGTATACAACTCTATTTAAACCGTGCTACCCTGCGATATATGGATCAGCTAGATTTTGATCAAGTTAAGTGAGTATGCTTTTGAAACATTATATCGATACATGCTTTTATGGTTGATTAATTCGATGATTTTTATTATACTTTTCTATACGTTGATTATTCATAGATTTACGCAAATAGCTAACTTTAAGATACTTTTCATCGTTGCTTTCAATTTATAGTATATTTTGATAAAGATTTTTGTGAACTAAGCTAATGGGAATTGATACGATATCGCTTTGACTATAAATTTCCATTCATATGGATTAGTTGATATTATGATAATTAAATTGAAGATATATATTTAAATTGGTTATCAAATAGAGAGTTAAAAATATATGTTTATATTACAAGTTTAATTCATTTATTTGAATTCGACTAAGTAGATAACTTAAATCAATTAATTAGTTTACATTTTATTTAATAGAAATGCAATAAAATAGAGTAATAATAATTAGTGATAATTTTTTTATCCGAAAATAAAACTTCTTTGCACCAGTATAAATATATCGATATCATGATAATTTAAAATATAAATTATAAAAAAAAATATTTATCATGAAATTTCAAGTAAATATTTTGGAATATTTTAAATATTAAGTATTAAGTGTTTTTCTATTAAATTATTTAATATTACGTATTGAAATATCTAAAAACTTTATCGAATTAATTTTAATTCTTGATTATGAAATGATTGTGTGAGTACAGTACAAATATTTTTTTCATTTCACGTTTAAATTTTTACTAAGAATGAAATAGATATTATAAAGTAAAATAACTTTAATCTAAGTGAAAATACTCTTTTCATTCAAAATAATATATTATTCAATGAACTGAAGTATTATCTAACAAGCCACTAATGGATTTTCTTTACGAGAAAAAACTTTTTCTAGTAAATTAATTTTTCTTTCTGGTTCTTTATTTTAAGTTAAAATACAAGTAAAACTAGAGCTTAGTTTTAAATACAGCTCAAAAACACTTATAACGACGAAAACTATCTTATACTATATAAATAGGAATAATTTTCTTATACATCATTTTGTTTTACGTAAAATGGAATTTTTCTTCGTGTACACTATAAGCTTTTCTTATCTTTTAAGTTATCAATTTAATTTCCTCCAAGTTTTGTCAAGTCTTAGACTAGGCAACAATAATTATTTGGACAAAGACGTTAGTAATAGATATTTTTCATTCTTTGACGTGGCAAAAAAGTAAAACACGATAATTTCTATATTGAAGTCGGCTTCTTTTATAAGGTGATAGATTTAACTTTCAAGCGCAGTGCATCAAGTTGAAAATGTCATGTGCAAAATTATGGTATTACTTGTGATTTGAAACACGCAGGTGCCTTTTTCATTCTAAACTTATTTTGTTGGTATGATATATTATGTGAGCAGAAGCAATTTTATCAATTACATGAAGAATTGGTATTATATATATAGGATAGACAAATCGACTTTAAGTTGCTTTCGATATTGCATAAAATAAATTTAAAAGTAAGCAACTTTGTTACAAATTCGAGTATAATTACTTATTTACCTAATGTAAAGAATATAAAACTTTTATACTTTTCATTCTTATTTCTTAATAAATTATGATTATATTTATCAGTAATATCAACATTTAATCTTTTTATCAATACCTTAATAAAATTAACTCATACATAGATAATTTTTTTAAATTCAAGCACAATGAAATACTTTATTAGTATAATTTCTATTTCTAGAAAGTGTATGAATATTGTTTCGAAATATTTCAACGGTATTATGAATTTTATTTAACGGTGATCTAATAACTATTTTACTGCAGATTCAAATAACGCACAAATAAAATATAAATTTGTAAAATTATAAAAAAGTTCGTGCGTATTTTAACTAAAATATGAGTTCTCTACATACTATGAACAATAACATCAATGTCTTATTCGACAGACTCATTTTTTCCATTGAGGGACGACAACGTGAACCCGTGATTCATCTCGTTACTCTTGATTTTTTGGCAAAGCTAGAAGCGCAGGCGTAATATCGATAAGAGCACAGGCCACGTGAAAAGAATAACGAGCGCAAAAAAGTTAGCTGCAGTCTGGGAACAACGGAACATGTAGTCATATATACACACGTTTATATTTTTTCCCTTGTGGCGCATTCGATGTACGCAGCATCTCTTCTCGCGTCCATCGCGTGCAGGGCACAGAGGACGTTAATATTCGTGCGTTGTTTCGTTTCCTCACACCCACGCTTGAATCCAGGTGTTGTGTTCCACGCGAATGAGAACAAATGTGTTCCCAATGAAATGGCTTGTCTGATCAATTGTGCCTTGGATGATGCGTTCGATCAACACGCGCTGTGCAATGTTTTCTTTTGTTCAAAAGAAGAGGCACAGGCGAGTGAAAAAGAGGGGCTTTTATTTTGTATATGGTGGAAATGTTGGATTATCCTTTAGAGCAATGACATTCACATTCTCAAATATTAATGGCTATACCTCTAAGTAGAATATGAGAATGCTATTAATAATAACTTTCTATTTTACAAGAAAACCACTGCGTTTTATTTGAATAAATATGCTTTTTGTTTTATAGAAATATGTATTTTATACTTATTGACAATATATAAAAATAAATATTGTAGTAAAAATAACTCGTTTTTAATGCGATAAGCTATGTAATAATGTTGAGTTATTTTAAATTTTACAACGTGCATCTATTATTTTTACATTTTTAACTATATTATTAGTTATTGTAACTCTTATAAAAGTCTTCGATAATAAAATAATTAATTCTAAATCTCCATAATACTTTATTAATCAACTCAGACATAATTTTAAGATGAATTAACTCTAAAACAAAATTTATTTTTAATTTGTTATAGTTGTATCATACTTTAAGATCAAGAAACTCGATTTCTTGAAATTGTTTGAATTTCTAAACAAAAACTTTAATGCAAAGCATACATGAAAGTACAAAACTCTGTTTAACAGATTAGAACAATGATACTTCACTGAAACATATTAATTACTACTTTATAAACTTCAAAATTTGAAACTTCTCTAATGCATTCGAAAATTTACACAATAACATTGTGTTTCTTTATCTTCATCGTAAAATAAGTGACTTTACATACTGTAATAAAGTTTCCAGTTAACCAATACCTCATTATAAGTTACAATCAATTATAATCCTAACTACGAGCAAGCGAAGACTCAGACAGTTGAAATTCAATAATTACACCTGTATTATTGCTCCTTTAGTAATTATAATAAATATTGTCCAATGAAAATATAATAATATTCAAGATAGAATAAAATTCCATTTATTTAAATTTTAAGATCAGCGTTAGAAAATTTAGTCTGTATGAAATTTAGTTCAAACATTCTTAGATATGCTCATAGAAGTAATTTAAACTTTGTAAAATTGATTTATAATGTAGTAGATACAAGTATCTCGTCTTATAAAATATATTACGTGTGAATTTATATTATTTCCCAAATTAAAGTTAATTAGCAAATAAAAACTTTATATCATTACTCATTTTTATTTGTATAAGATATTATTGTATAAATCGTATTAGATTTTATTTTAACAATATTCTTTTACCAAAGTACACAGCTAATTATAATGGTAGAAAAAATAGTTTACTTTTTTGTAACATTTACGCTTCAAAGCGTACATATGTGAATTGGAGAATAAAAAATAAAATATAAAATTATAATTTATCTAAATAATCGATTTTTCTTTATTATTTGATAATTTAAATAATGAACTTGAGATAATGTACATGCTATGCCCTTAAAAATATTCACAAATATAGATATGTAATAATTATGTCTTGATTGAAGATATTATATACTTATTTTTAAATTTTAAATTAGGTCTGTATGAGTAACTTATTTGATATTTATGTGTACAACTAAAGTATTATTCAATTAGTAATAGTATTAACAATAAATAAATTAAAAAATAATGAAATTATGAAATTGAAATTGTTTAAAATATGAATGTACGTTCACACACTAAGGAACCATCGGCTTTACTACTTTTAAAGGAATCTTTAATTTGAAAATATATGTTCATATTTTCATCGGAATAATACATGTAACTATGTGTACTGGGATGAACATTTTCTTCTCATGCAATTAGAAGTCCTTTGTGAAGCAAGATAATTCTTCCTCCCCATTATTTAAAATTTAGATTAGCCAAAATTATCATCCTGAGCTTATGATGTAGCTTAATATATCCACTTTCATTAGTAGCTCAATATTTTTCAAAAATAGAATATAATAAATTTAAAATAATCCAAAAACTTGTGGAATGTATAAATTCTTAATTTTAAAGATAAAAAATATTGATTTTTTTCTATTTTACTTTTAAATTTTTTTATCATATATTTACATTCTTCACTTTGTTTAAAATTTTAAATTCAGTAGAATCATTTACTTGACATTTTTTATATGTATTAAAATTATTCATGAAATTTATTTTAAATTATAGCCTTAACATTAAATTGTTAATATATATTATATATTTATATTCAATTATTTTATATTTTTGATTATTTCTTTGATTTACGATAGATAAATAAAATTTTAAAGTATGCATACATTTCATACTGTAAAATATCTAAAGAATTAGACGAAAATTTAAATATTTAAAAACATTATTTTACCTGAAATATTTATGTTATTATTTATTCCAGTACTATGTTAAAAATTTCAAAAAAATAAATTTTGAAGGTTTTTGCTTTTTTTCAGTTATTTAAATATAATTTTATATAGTATATATTTCGGGGATAAAATTCTTTAATATGTTATTTTAATTACTTCATAATTTTTTTTAATTCGTCATTTAATCTTAATCTACTAAATAAAAAACAAATCAAAATACCGTTGAGATTTGAAAATTTTTTATCTTATATATTCTTCATGTCAAAAAAATTAAATGCAAGTGCAAAGAAGTTCAGAATAAAAAATTTGCAAAATGCATCACTCCGATGCATGAATCTCTTCTGCGATATTAATCTATAATCAAATTAGTTTTATTAATATTCCTAGTTTAAACGATTTTGAATATTTTGAGATGTGAGCAATAAATTTTACGTTGAAATACGTTACTTTAAGAGAGTTAATTTTGTGAATAAATTCAGCAAAAGCAATTTAGACTTATTCATAGCTCGTAAACTTTAAATTTTAGATGTTTAAATAGCTTATTTGCCATACAAATTTGCGGATGAAACTTTGAAGATACATACATGTGACATTGGTGTAATACTAGTTTTTGAGATAAAATATAGATATGAAGTTTTGAAGTCATTTATAATTCTCTTATAAATTCAGTACAGAAGCATTAATTTTGGAGACAGAAACTGATGAAAATCATATATAACATTTGCACTGTATTTTAGTAATGGTAACATTTAAAACCTTATAATGTTTTATTCTTTTTAATCAATATAATTTGCATACAAATATGATTATTTTCAATATTTAAAAAAATATACTTTATAATAATTTATTACATTTTTTAATTATGAATAAAAATTGAATAGCATAGAATTCCATTAGAAATGTTAATACAACAAAAATTAAATGATATTTAATTTTATCTTGGTTAATCGATCTTTAAAATTTTTGCAGAGACCTAATTTTTTCTAAATAATGAATTTAAAGTAAACTATTATTTTTCATTATTCCTGAATCATATTGCAGAAATAATAGTTTTTATATCCGTAAATTAATCGAATACAATTGTGTACAATATATTCTAAAAATCATTGCTCATAATGATTAATTCAAAAAGTAAGAAAATTTAAGTATTTGTGAACAGTAGAATAAATTTTTTCTCTGATTAAAATATAATCTGTTATTAAATTGTGATACAAGTAAATGGCTATTTATTTATTTATATTTTTAAAAAGTTAGAATTAGGTCTATATTTATTAATATTTATGGTACAAGAAAAGTATTGATCATTTTATTTAGATTTATCGTAAGTTGATTTTATAAAAATTCAGATCCACTCGCTATTTCCACTTCATTAGATCTGAATAATCATTCTACTGAACCGTCAATTTCTTGAAATGATGGTAGAGCGCGAGGACATTTTTGCTTTAAGGAAATCTCCAGTCCGGAGATTAAAAAAGCGAATAGTCATCTACTCTCGCAGTGGAGGAAAGCGCTTCCGGCTCTTCGTTAGTCGTAACAGGCGTTAGAATGAAACTTTCAGTTCTGCCAACGAAAAATCATAAAACTCCTTACTTCTCGGTTTATAGTTACTCGGTGGACTTTCTTGACTTGGGAGGTAATAGCGGAAGAAGAAGAAAAAGAAGAAGCAGCAGAAGAAGCAGAAGAAGAAGAACAAGAAGTATATATAATACATATCTCTCCCAAATGATCCTGTACGTTGTTTCTTCTCACGTGGTGAAGCTACAACACCTGGAAAAAGACAAAGAGTCAAGAATCACTTGGGAGATAAAAGAAGAGCTGGCCGAAACTTTGGTCCAAGACTCTTTAACCACGCGCCTTCTCGTAAAATCTTAGAAGCCCTATTGTCGTACTGTCCTTTTACTACATTCACTAGAAGTTTTCAAGATGTTCGAAAGGTGTTTCTAAGATTCTTTTAGGTAATATATAAAATTAGGCATTAAGATAAATATTTTGAAATCTACAAGATCGAATTCAATCTATAAAATTAATCCATAATTTATAAACTATGGATTTACGTTAAAAATTATTTGAAATAATTTAATGTAGGCTAAGCGATATTATTCGACATATATCGAATATTGAACAATTTTTATTTAAAATTGACTAACATGATTGATAAAAGGAAGATCATAAAAAGAAAGTCTATAAAATTCATAATATTATTTAGTATCCTAAGATTGTTAAAAAACGGATTCATCAAAAAATGAGATCTCAAGTCATTTAATGAAACAAGACAGGATTCTAGATGAATAGTCGAAGTTTTTTCGAATTACAGTTGTCATCATAATATCAATATTTTTTATGACTTATATTATAAGAAATTATGCTACTTATTTCTAATTTATTTTTATATTGGTTACTTATATACTACGAACATTAAAGATTTAAATATTGTCAGAATTTAAAATTTCGTTTCTTTTTTTAAATTTGATTCGTTCACCACTTTAATACATAAATTTTTCATTAAAACAATCTTAAGTGTATATCAAATATTGGAGAAACAATATTTTTGTACATCTGCATTATATATAGTGTTATTATAATCACCAATTACGTTTATTTAAATACTCATTCATTTATTTCAAAAAATTTATTATAGATTTGCACACACTCAATTTCGAAATACTCGATGAGGTCAAACACGAAGACTCGTTAATCTTCAAGTATTTTTGAAGTATTCTTTCCGCGCACTTAATATATATCGTAAAATCATAATGATTTATCGTTTGATTCCACTTTGAGACTAAGCATCTGCAAAATTCATACATAACTAGGAATTTTATCTAATCGCTGGACTAAAAACCAATTAATAATAGCAAATTTCGTTACTGGATTTTGATACTATAACGGTTTTGCATAGACAATGAAATGCTACGGATAATAATTTTATTTGACTAATAAAAATAATTCAAAATTGTATTCGCCCATTTTGATCGGTAGAATTTATTATTATTATTATTGATCTTACTATACATTAAATATTTGTAAATTTAAAAATTAATTTATTCTAAGTCATATCAACGTATATTTCAATTAGTTACAATTCTTACATATACGTAAATAAAAATTTCTTGATTACATTATTTATTCGAGAAACAATATTAATATTCGTGTAGAGTCAAAAATAATTTAATATTTATGCTGCAGTTAACTATTGAATAGAAACCTTAATAATAATATATCAAAGTCGATAATCTACTGTATTCTCAGTCCAGTATTAATTAATCGTAAATGAGCAAAATAAGGCAAAAATTATCCTTTACAAAAGAACAAATCGTTCGTCTAGTTTTATGCATTCTAATTCTTGTTACTAAGGATTTTTTACTTAGCGAAACGTCTATCCAGTCAAGCACAACAATTAAATCGTGAACACAGAAACACCACTGATTATAGTGGCGAAGAGAAAGAGATAAAGCGCATCGGCGGTGAAATGAAAAAAAAATCTGATAAAGAAAAAAAAAAGAAAAAAGTGGAGGGCAACTCGCGCAGGGTGAATTCGCTGGAAATATACGAAAAGTAAAATATATGAAATGAGGAGAATCGAAAGAGCAAGTGTGCGTGAAATACTATTTAACTCTTGACTTTCCGGTACTATATACGCATACGCATACACGTCTACGTCCACATAAACAGGGAACATTAATATGCCCGGCATAACGCGATGATGCCGTAAACTTGCCGACAAAGAAAATTGAATAAGCTTTGCGCCATCATGTGCTCCGTACTTTGGGTAAGGGGAAGCTAACTTGAGATACAGTATACAGTACACGCTGCACTTATCACCCTTTTCCCTTTCGCTCTCGCTCGTCCCACTTTGTCCTTTCTCTCAATTACATTTCATATACCGTACGATCTTTCGTTTTCTCTTCTCTTGTTTTGTTCTTTCGTCCCTCTTTTACTCTCTCTAGTTAGTCTGCAATCGCTTCCATACTTATGAATGTTACTCTTTATGCATCCCCGATATTGTTTAAATCTGCATTAGGTTAATCTGATAGACCTTAACATTTTGTATTTAATATTTTATGTAGATTTCATTGAAATTTCGAATGCTACCTCAAATACAATTGCATCGTATGTGTACCGAAAATTTAAAATGTAATAACCAGTATTATTTGAAACATATAGTATAGTGGAATTTAAACTAATTTTTTGGATAAATTTTTACAGAATGATAGATCGTTTCAAGTATCGTAATATTTTTTGACAAATCGAACTTCCGGAAAAATTTTCAATATAAAAAATTCAAAAAAGCTCGTAACTAGAAATCATTCGCTGTCTATTTCATATCCAATCTGTACTAATATTTTATAATGTAGCTCGTGCCTGATAATTTTTACGAAAATCACATTAATCTCTCTGTGACAATGCAGTTTTCCGCTGATATATAAACGGTCGTTTTCACCTTCAAAACACCCGATAGTTGTTTATAATACTCCGGATAGTCAATTAGGCGATTAAATGCAATTTATGAGTTCGTGCGCTCTTTAAAGCCTTTTTTTCTTCGTGATTTTGACGTGGGAATCGCAATAAATTTCCGCTACCTTTTCCCTGCCGAAAATAAATCAGACAGTATTCGTATGAAGAGCTTGTTTTTCGAGTTACAAGTATATAAGCTTTAGTTATTACAAATGATAAAACATTAAAAATATGTTTATATAAAATGATGAAAAATTAAAACTATATTTGTAATTTGATATATTATCGATCATTTTAATTTAAATATTTTTTTACAATATTCTTTAAATTTAAACATTTGAATAAAATAGATTATACATCTTATTGAAAATTATCCTGTATATAATTGCAATATTAAATATAAATAGATATAAATATTAATATATTTTAATTAATTTCCTTGAAATTAATATAATTCGGAATACAATGATTTGAATTAATGTAAATTTAAAAATTAAATATTTGAATTTAACTACTAGAGAATAATCTACAATTTATGAATTAATTATGAAAAGAATATTTGAATAATATTTTATTATACAGACATCTTTTTATTCATATCGATATATTGTAATAGTTAATCGACATTAATTAACAAAAAATCCTTTTGTAACTCATTAATTGAATTTACTCTATTATTTTTACGTCTAGAAATTAATTAAAAGAATAAATGAAGAAATTAATTTTTCAAATAAGATTTTTTATTAAAAATACTGATATTATGAATGGATAGATACAATTAAATTAGAATAAAAAATATTCGTTTTATAAGTTATGTTCATGTTTGAATATTATATTTTATATAAAATTTATACTGTAAATTATAAACTAAAAATTATTATAATATATATATATGCACGCGCGTGTCTTTAAATATACTTCTTCATGTATATCAAAATATGTGAGTAAAATATAGAAAATATTTTTAAAAAATAAATGACAATAATTTATAATTTTTTAATTAAATTTTAGTTCTAGAAATTAATATAAAGACTACCTTGTGGTTTACAAAAAAATGCTTAAAATTTTCATGACATTCATTATTTCATGACTGGAATTTTTGAAAATTCATTATGAATTAAGAAAAAATGCTTGACAATTTGCTCTAAATTAAATTAAGCAGAACTTAGGGAATATAAATCTTTGTTTTCCAAGCTCCAAAATACATAGCCGTCTTTAATCTTCTACAGTTCAGGTCACGTGTCGTGAGTGTTAAAACTTTTTAAACTCACTAAAGTTTTGCTCTATTTAAAACAAGCAAATAGAAAAAAAGTGGCATTTCTAGACGAAGTTTATTATAAATTTAGCGCATTTAGGTTTAAGAGCGAAATAAAAAAGGCAAATTCAAAATGTAGTATAAAGTTGGATGGAGAAAAATGAAAATATCATAACTTTTAAACGCTAATACTATTTTCTTTTATTGAACGATTAGATGCGTGCTTCAAGCTTTACACATACAAAGTTGCAGGTTATTGTCCAACGTTAGCAGTGATTTTCAACAAAGACCATACGGAAAAAATATTTTTGTACAACTTTTTTTCTTAGTGAAATAAAAGTTTTTATTCAGGTTGGACGTATGTATATTTTTTTATTGTAACATTCGTAAACGAGTATTTTTTAATGAATTTTAGAAAATAACATTAAATTTGATACCCAAAAAGTCTTTTCAATAAAAGTTTATTATTTGCTATTTATCTTTAAAATTGATAGTATCAATTTCTATTAATGGAATATTAATTTAATTTATGTTAGAAAAGAAATATATATATATATGTATTATTAAACAATGTGTTCCTTAATTTCATGTTAATATAACATCTGTGTCATACAAATTATTTTGGTATCAACATTTATATTGATTAATATTTCTATTTGCGGACAACTAAATAATTATATGAAATTCCTTTAAAGAACATCAATAGTTTTAAAAATAAAATATTTAGTGATTATTAGTATTTCATATATTTATTTATTTTTTCGTTTCTAAATAAATTAACATACATAAAGAAATTACTGTAAACAAATACATGGGTTAACAGTATTTCATAAATTGAAAATGAAATATTCAAATCTAGTGCATTAATCTTCTGAATCACTTTTTCTTATGAAAAAGCAACTAAACATATGGAGCCTGTTTCACTATTCATTTATGAAACTTAATAAAATTTTAATAATTCAATACAATTAAACAACTAATGTAAGATTTAAAAAAATAAATTAGATACAATTAATATTATTTCTAATATTTTATCGCGGAAAGGATATTTTAGTACACTATAAAATATATATTAATAATGTAAAATTTCATGTACAATTAGAGTATTTATAAAACGAAAGAATATAAATTACCACAGATAAAAAAATACATTAAGCATCTAATTAACAAACTTAAGTAAATCGGAAATTTTTCTTGTGTATTTAAGATATTGATTTAATTACATATTCAGTATTATAATAATAAGTAATTTTGAACAAGAATAGATTTATATAGTACAACACTTCTTGTCTGAAAGAAAAAATTTCATATTACGCAAAGGACAAAGTCAAAATGCAAGGGTGTTTCTATCAGATCTGCAGCAATGTAGACACGTCCAAATGAAGTGAACACCAATTTTACGAAAATTTCGCATACATCGAAGTTGTAGAAGTAGTTCCATGTGCCGAACAGTGGTCGAACTGAAGTTGTCTTCACTTTGCTGGAAATATGAATTGGATTTATATAAATTGGCTGCAGTAAAAGATAGGATGTTCTTTAATAATTATAATTGTTTATTAATATTTCAGGACTTATAGTTTTAAAAATTTTTATTTTTTGTAAAATATTTTTCCGTTATTATTTTTTAAATGGTTGTTTCACTTAGAATAGAAACAAAAACTAAAATATTGATGCATCTGAATTTTTTTAATATTTGTTTAATATGGTCTATATAGAATACGACAAAATATTAAAATTTAATTCAATTATTAGTAATAAAGCATTAACGTTAATTTAACAGTAAGTTTTTAACGATAATTAATAAAATTAACGAATCTCTCGTAATTCAATCTTTTTTTTGTTAATTAAAGTTTTTCTCGCGCAAAAAGCACTTTTCAACTTATAGAACAAACTTTAACTTATAAAGTAAATTAGATTATTTTATCGCGTCGAATCAAACATCTAATTAGGAAAAAGAAAAATATTTTAAGAAAATTATAACATGTTCAAGCGTGAATAAATTAATGGTATTCTACGTCACGACAGTTTGCCACTTGATTTTCCGTTCGATCTAATCGTCTTATTTAACGCTGTTTTCCTTAATTAAGTAGTCACATCAGTGACATGCCTTAACAACCTGAAACGAAGGATTCAATAGTTTCGAAGTGTTTTTACAAAAATATCGATAAGAAAATGTTTTAATAATAAATAACTGATTCGTTAATAATCGTTTGATATAAAATAATAAAAAATGCGAGTGATAAAATAAAAAAAACATATGAGAAAGATATGGCTTACAATTTAACCAATGATAGTATCCCTTTAAAGCGAATATGAAATTCTTGCAGTCACCGGAAATTTTTTTTATAAGATTATTCAGAAACTTCTAATTTTGTGGCAAGAATTACAAAGGATCATATATCGTACAATTATATATAAATAAAATACGATGAATAAATTCGAATGAGTTTAAAGAATTAAAGAGCGTAGACAAAAGCATAAATGAAGGAAAAATCGGGAGAAGTTATGGTGGCTTTGATGCGGATGGTTCGCTCGATCAGTTTCCCGCGATCTTGGATCCTGCACCATTAAGCTCGCGTATAATTGCAGTCAGTGAGCAAAGGTGAGGGGTAAAGAGAGGAATGGCGGACCCGCACGGAAACCGGTCACGAAGCATGGGAGTGAAAAAGAAAGGAAGCTGAGTATCGCGTGGGTGCTTTAATTGCTTATATTCTTCTTCCTGTGTAAGTACGTTCGTGCTTGTGCTTTGACGAAAAACTATGCGGAGAATATTCAAAGGTAATACTATCATTTGAAGAGAATACTTGCTAGTTATCTGCGATCGCTATTTGTAGTCAATTAGTAGACTTGATGGAAAGTCATTTTGTAACTGGAGGAAAGTTGGTCGTTGCTGAGTTAGAAAATTTTCTAGAGGCAAATTTTAACTAGTTTTTCTTATGTTTATTTCTTGTTTTTCGATGAATATCATTTCTTATTAAATAATGTATTCTCGACTTTTTAAAATTATTTTTAAGCAACCTCAATTCACATTTACATTAAAATTATAAAGCACATATAAAATTAACTTTAAAGTTCAATTTTAATGCTAATTTCCAGATTGTTTTTATCAGTCATTTCACGTCAAGATTACACGTTTTAGAGTTGTACGTGTAGACGTATAAGTAACTAAAATTTTCATGTTTAAAACTAATTTAGTATAAGTTCTTGAAAAATGTCAAGTAATATTAAGTTTCTAAGATAACTGTGTGCATAATCAAATGGATCTTTCTAAACGCATACAATAACATGATTCGAGCCAAAATATACAAATATTCAAATTAAAATATAAGAGACGTTGAACTGATATAATTGACTAATTTTGTATGTTATAGATTAATTTACTACAAAAAAGTATTAAAAATGTCTTTTATATAAAAAAAAATTTCTATCGTTTATTATCCTGAAATTAAAACCATTACAATATGTTGTATTAGTTCGATTAAGAAAGACTATTATGTGTGCTATTAAAACGAATTAAATTGATCACATTATTTATATTGCACTTACTTTAATTAGTTTTTCATTATCTAATTAAATAATCGTATTTTTGGCAACCATTTGGTTTTATCTTTTTTTATTGAAGAATAAAATATTATTCGAAAAACTATAAACAATTAGGAAAAAGAAACAAATAAATAAATGCATTGGAGAAAATAAAACGAATAGAAAATGTAATTAATCAATCCTTACATAATTTTAAGAATACACACAAATATTCAAAAGTTTTTTCTCTTCGATTTTCTACTTTAAATATCGCAGGAAAGAAGATAAAGTTAAAGAAGTTTGTCGGCGATCTACAAAACGATGCTCCCAGACTCGTCTGGTATACGATCGATACAGATCAACTTTCCGTCCTCGTTCTACTAAATGTAATTAACGGCGAGATAAAACATAGAAAAGAAAGAAAAATTCAAGCTGTGGAGTAGTTTTTAATCTAAATGATGCAGTAGAATTAGTACAGTAACAGAAAAAATATATAAGAAAAAGTTAAAGAAATAGAAAATAACCGAAAAGAAGATAAGGCTCTAATCGAATTAATCGATACAGATATCGGAAACTAATTATGATTAATGACTAAAGAGTTACGAATACAGAACTATCGTGTTGTAAATGAATCATTGTGCAGTAGTCAAGTTGATTTATCTAGAATTTGACAGCGTCGCCTCGAGCGTGATTTCCGTCAACCAAGTAGCAATTCTAGAATCTAATATACGTGAAATTGTTCATAGATCACATATTTTTACTGCGATAAATATTAAACATTATTTTATTTTAAACTATACTAATTTTTATATGAAAATATCCAAAAACTGCTGCTTTTAAGCGATGAGATCTTGAAATAATAGTTTTTATCAAAGTACCTAAATTTATTTTATCGATAAATTTGATTTTTTACATTTGCCTAATTAAATTTTTTGATGAATAATATACAACAAAAATCAAAAATTAAATTTATTTTCGCACAAGTTGCGTTTTGATTCATAATATTGCGCTAGTCTATTTTGCGACCTTAAAATCTTGTTCGCGCTACACAAAAATTATTATGAAAGATCATTATAATAACTAGAAAAAAGTTCATAATTGAAAAATGTAATTATCTTACAGACAGAATTTTAAAACATTTTAAGATTTTCTGAAGCATACTATTAAATTATCTCTGAAAATCTTTCTATTATCTTTCTCTTACTTTATAAGAAAATTTGCTTGCAACTTTAATTATATTTTTTAAATTTGAATTTAGTTATTTAATAATTTATAATTGCGTTTATTATATAAACGCAATTATATTTGATATTTAATAGGACATAAAATATATGTCATGATCAATATTAGTTGAAGTTTATATATCAATGTAACACAGATGGTGTGTATCGTAATCTGATTAGAGTACCTGTAAAAAAGGAAAAGAGTAAGAGAAGGTAGCCTTATTTAAATTCCAGATAGTATAATAAATTCACAGTGTCTTATCTATAATTGTCTAAAATTGAAAATCTTTAAAAATATTTAAAAAATAATTCAACGTTCGATGACTAGCAATAGCAAAAAATATTTTTAGGTAAATAATATTATTGGTAATAATTAAATGTAAATATTGCGCATCTCGGAACAGAATACAATAACTTATTAAAAATAAAAATTTTATCAAAAAAATTTAATTAATTTAATTATAAATTAGAGTAGCGCTTCTAATTTTTAGCATACATATTAATGTTTTTATTATTATTTAAAGTAATTAGTTTTGACTTATTTTAAAATACAGTGCTATGTGAATGATTAAATTATAAAATTCTATATTATTTAAAAATATTTCATTATGAAAAAAAAGTATCACCAGTATAATTTGTAAATAAAATTTTATTATTCTTGTAATTATCAATGCGAAAACGTTATTACTAGAGTATTCAAGTTCGATTTAAATCGAAAAAAAAATAATAATTTATAGTTTATGCAATAGTTGACAGCACAACATTTTTACGTTTTCTAAGCTAATCTATCATTTACAATCACTCATATTAGCAAAGAAAGAAAGAAGAAGAAAGAAAGGAAATAATCTGTAACACTCGTTCGTTGTAAAATAATACGTGTGACTATCAAGATTATTATTGAGTCGTAAGCAAACAATTGGCTAAGAGTCCGATAAGTCACAAGTCTCGCTCAACCTCCGAATTCCAACGTAAGAACTAATCTAGAAAACGAAAACACAAATCCACCAGTCCAAAGACATTTCCGTCTTTTCAAACTTCATCTTGTTCTCTCTCTCTTTTTCTATTTCGCTCTCCTTTCGCTGCCTCGTCCTAATTGTAAATTCCAACTGGGTTCCAGATTCAGAGAGCGAAGTCCCAGGTACGAAAGAAAACTCCTTTCCTTACTTTGCGGAGATCGTAATTTTCTTAAGTACACAGCTCGACTCAGCTTAAAGCCTATTTCACCAACGCTATTGGATGTGCGGAAGCATAGCGTCAGCCATTTTCGCTCGACACGCGGACTGTAAGCGTGCGCTTCTTCTCCCCTCTCGTCCTCGAGACAAATTCATCAAAGTCAAGCGAGTAACTACAGGTGTGGAGTACTCCTCCCCCTTATCCAGCTCCGGAGTACTGCCGACTTTAATAAACTGGCGGCGGTGGCAGCGGTGGCGTCGGTGGTAGCGGCAGCGGCGGCGGCGTCGGCCCACAAGAAGCGTCCAACTTCTTCCAGAATCGGTCGACGAACTTCCGGCGATAAATTCGCGCGCTACGACGCGCCAAAATCGAGTTTACCAGCCACTTCTCGGAGTATACAGTGAGCTTTCGCTGTTTCTGTAGCTATCGTCGAATTCCGCTTTGTTCCTCGTACACGCTTACCTTCGCTCGTTATTCCGTTTGCCCAGATGGTTCCTTGAGTGAAGGTTTTTTCAGCTTCTTGTAATAATTTTTAAAACAATGAGGTTCCTTTTGTAACAGCTTTGTTCTGTAGCTATATTTTCACTCGAACAAATTAAAACTCTACGTATATTTTCTTCTGAAAAAAAGAGTTATTTTTATTTTCAAGTTGATTTTTTGCTTATAGTTTTTAAATAAATTATACGTCTTCATTGTAAAGAAAAAATATATTGTTATATAATAAATTGGACATATTACTTAAAAATAAAACGTTCAAGTACTCTTTGAAGCAATTTATTTATTTTTTTTTAGTAAAGATGAAAAAATATTAATTAGTCTCAAATTAACGAGGGACCGTAAAACTAACGATATACTCTCGAAATAATATCTTTTAAAATCACGGACTGATCCAATAAAATCATCGATTATTTATATCGATATTCATAAAAATATTTTACTTTTAAATCTAATTATTTGTAAATGATTATATCAGCCACGCCGAATATTTTTATTTTGAACAAAGTCTTGCAATCGTAGCGTTATTAATTTTTACAGCTTATTAAATTCTAGAGACATTTTTTATTATTGCGCGAATGACAATATCATTATGATTGAGTCGAACATCATATTACTGTGGAATAATAAAATACATTTTAAAAGCCATTTTTAAAATATTATTAGTCAAGAAAAGAAAATGACATTTTGATAAATTTAGAAAAATAAATGAATCATTTTGCAATGACTAAGATAAATCTTGAACGTAAAACTACTATGGAACTATATAGAACTAAGCTTTTGAAAATAATATAGTCTAAATCGATTCTTAATTTGATGAAGATATATTAGAAATTTTGTATTCCTAATGATTTATATTTTTTCATCGTTCGATTTACTCACTGCGCCAATTTCAAGCTACCGATCCCATGTTTATATCAGGAGTATATATATATATCAATTGCTACATGTACATCCATTAATAAAATTTCTAATTCGTTATTAATTATTCATGCGAAAGTAACTTAAATATATAATTTTTTAAAAATCATGAATGAGTTGTAAAATTCGAATTTTTCAATGAAATATGGTTTTTTAAAGCAAAATTTTATTTTAAGAATTTTTTAATACATTTAAAAGTAATAAATTGATTTTAATTTCAAACTATTCATACATTAAAAAATAATTTGTTTTAATCAAATTTAACATTTTCTAAACATTAACATAAATTTAGAATTTGTTATTTGACTTTTTATAGTCTTTTCTAAAGTAATTTTTTATTTAATTGATCAAAGTGAAATTATTTAAGGAAATAGAATTTTCTATTAATTAAGCATCAACAAATATTGTCTTTTTTATCCATTTTAAATATTTTAAAATATTCTTTTTATTTTATTCTAAAATAATCATAGATAAAAGTAAAGACAAATCCGATAAATATAGTTATTTTTATTTAAATATTTTATTTATAAAATAAAGATATTGAAAACATCAATTCAATGAAATTATGTAAATATGTAAAATCTTAATAGCATGTACTTTAATTAAGTTTTTTATTATTTATTTAAACTAATTAAATTAATAATTAAATTGTTTTAATTCTATTACATTATTTCTTTATCTAATATTCTTAATTATAATTTTTAATAATAAAGAAAGAAAAAAAGACAAATTTAATATACTTCAAATGTATATATTTACTAATAAAGTAAGATTCTATTATCAATACTATTCTTGGATTTTAATTTCAATAACATGAAATTTTTATTTCATGTATTATATTAATTTTTTCTATCATTGTCTATGAATATATTCTTATAATATTTTTATTTTATTGTTTTACAATATCATTATCTTTCCGCTTTTGATAATGAAACGAAATTTTTTGTTGCTGTCATTTCTGCTTTTCATTTGATTTTTTCTAATTCTTTCTATGTTGATTTTGAAGATTGTTTTTTGTATAAAAAAAAAGAAAAGAAAAAAAACTCATACACTCACAATAGATCAAATTCGAAAAGTCGGTTAATGGTCAACGGACGGTGAAAATTGCCCGTCGATCCGGGAGGCGATAAATTTTCCATTATTCGTTTTATACTATCCCCTGAACTTCTCGACTATTGCCGAGGTGAAAAAGGTAATGTACGGCCGTTGATGGGAAATTTTTCCCCTATTGAAAAAGACGAAATAATCGTCTCGCGAAGAGTATAAGTACTGCGGTTCTTCTTTTTTCTTCATTCTTCCCTTCTCCTTTGATTTATTTGTGTTTGTTGCCAAGACTCCCGTTCAAGGCTACTTAAGAGAAAAATATGGTCTGTGCCCGCATATAATAGTGTCATTTCCATTACGAGGTAATTGAATTTTAAGATTTTTTTTTCGAAAGAATATATAGCGCTTAAATTCTTTGATAAATGGCGCTTGTAGCGTCTTTGTAAGATAACTTCGATTACATTATTGTATCATCTATTTTGGTTTAAATTTTTTTTAAAGTGACATTGATTTTGAAAGTATGAAAGAAGCGAAATATTATACTTGGAAATTTTTTTTGAATAAACAAGAAAATTTAAATCTACTATTATATTTAAAATCCTTTTATAAAAACAAGACATGTTCTATATTATAAAAGATGTTTTTAAATTTATATTTATCGTTGACTAAAGAATAAATAAGTTTGTACAAATTTATTAACCGTAGTGGTTTCCCTTGCCCTAAAAGAAGAATTATTCTCAATCAAATTTCCTCTTTGTATCGTATTTATGATTATCTTTCTGAAATAAATACTAGGTCTTCCCTTTTTTCGTTCAAATTGTAATAATATTTTCTAAATAGTAATAAATATTAAAAAGAATAAATATCTCATTGAATACAGTATTCGTTACTTTTAATGTTTTAAGAAAGAATTGTGAATAATAAAATTGTTTAAAATATTACATTTTAAAAATGAGGATAAGACTAAATCTAAATTTCAAATAAAATAATAAAATATGTTTATTAATTCATAGTCTACGGTGAAAGATTCAAGTTTTAAATTTGAACTATTAAAACATTAAAAATTATACATATTAACACATCTATCAATGTTTACGTTTCTTTTATAATCCTATTTGATTAAATCAAGCATTACTTGTAGAAAAATATGGAAATTTATAAGAGATAAGCGTCAAAAATAATAAAAATTCCTTTCAAGTAAGCAATTCCTTTAGTCCAGTAGTTCGATTCCAATTTTTCTGTTTGAAATCACAGATTTGATATAAACCGACACATCGCTACAGTATAATCGTATCCCCTCGGAAATCTGCCGCTGTAGCATTTCTAAAAATCGTCACACGTCCATTTTCCAGGCTGGTTTCAGGCCGGGTTGCATAGAAAAACGAGCAGACTTCATCCCTCGCGCGATCAGTCGCACCTTTTGAATACGGGAAACCCAACACCCCCTGAGTCTCCGTGACCCTTATTGAAAAGCGATACCCGATGGCTCCGACAATGCCACTTAAAATTAAACGTTGAGCGGCGTAGCGGGACGAAATGTCCGACGGCGTCAAATTTCATCAACGTGCGCGCCCTTTCTTCTGTCAGCCGGAGACTGGAGCGCGTGGATTATAAAGGACAAGCGTGTCGAGCCGATAATGATCGGCATTGCGATGCCGCCGACGTGAAAAGTTGAAATTAGGGCTCGTTCGTAGCCGCGCCCTGGGGGTCTGTTGGCCTGAGGTGGGGGCAGTTGAAGATTTCCCCTGCAATATCTATCCATGGCTTTTCTCTAAATACATAATAGAATTTCTGCGGTTATGAAGATACCAAGAAAATCGACCCGCTAAATAATTTAGCGAACATTTATCGGCTACGGGTGAGACGCTCCTTACTCGTTTCGAATGAATATTTAATGGGAAGATATTTTCTAGAGTTCCATTATAGTACTTTAGTTGCTTCGTACGATTTACCTACTCGCGTTTAATGCAAAAACATTATCAAAAAATGACATACCTAAAACGTTGAAATTGTATATATCTAGCATAGTAAAACAATGTATACGTATAACGTGTTTAATATACAATTACTTTTTTAAGATAAATGTAGTATAAAATATGTTAACCGTTTGCTCTACAGTACTTTATTTTTCTTGCGTGCGATAATTCTTATGAAACTTAAAATATTTAAACTTTTGATCTACATTGGTAATATTTATTTTCTCGTTGAGATTTAAAAAATGTCTTTTCGTGTTCTTTTAATTTTAGAAGATAATGAATCTATGAGTAAAATTTTTTAATTTACAAAAAAATGAGTGTCAATAATTTGAATTTAAGCTCTTGAGAACGTAAATTAAATACAGTCAAATGGAGCTTTTAGACACACCAAGCGTGAAATTTTACGCATCCAAATTTTAATGAATTGGCTTATACTTATTTTCCCTGTTCTTCTCTCACGCGCGCCATCCATTATTCGCCATTTCACCCCCGGCATTTACGAAGTTTAAGTGCTCGGCCTTTTCCGAAGCCTCGATAAAACATCTGTCCATTTCTTTCTCCTTCTCTCTCTCTCTCTCTCTCTCTCTCTCTCTCTCTCTCTCTGGGTGTCGATTTCACCGTAACGAAACCACGGACCACCGCCTGTACCGGCGCCTCATCAATTGGCTGCGCGTCACTTCCCCTGCTCCCGTATTTCTCACTCTTTCTCACTTACATCCTTCGTACCTCCTATTTATTCGTTACCGACAAGAATCCAATTAATTGCAATTAAGATTAGATACTACTTTTCATATTTTTTTAAATATAACCGATGCTTTTGCTTCAAATTTCGTAACCTTATTTTATTTTTAATATATTTATTTGTTACATTTTTATTGGTAACAATTATAGTTTGGATAATTTCCCGTATCTCCTGTACCGAAATAAATTTCCAAACTTATGATAGTAATTACATACTTTTGTTAGCGTATTAATTGAAGTTAAGCATACGAAAATATATTTGGCTTAAATAAAATTTTTTCTCGCGTACTTTTGAAACAATTTAAAAGTAAATATGAAAATATTGAAATTCCAATTATATTATATTAGTTCTGGTTTCAAATTTTTCAGTTTTTAAAACAGTATTCAATATCCGTAATATTCAATATACACTAAAAAATATGAAATTTTTAGTTGGATCTTTTTTAGAATAAAAAAATTCCATAAAAAAATGAAGGAATAATATTAAAAATAAGTTAAGTAGTAGATTATCAATTTTAATAAAATTTTAAAACACTGACGTCAGAGATATTAAAGTGCATATTTTATCGTTACAGATTAAAAATATAATCAACCATAAATACAATATGGTATTTATACGAAAAGCAATATTAGTATTATAAATAAAATCTATAAATAATCTAAAAAAAAAGATTTTATATGAACCTTATTTCTAAATTTTCTTATGCTGCAATATTATTATTTTTTGTGTACGTATATTTGTATCAGCTATTTTAATTATAAATTTGTAAAAAAATAATACCTAATAAGAAAAATAGAACGATAGGGCTAAATATAATTTTTTACAATGGCGTCTTTTAAACTTTTATTAAAATATAGGACCCATACTTTTAACGCTTTCCTTGCGTATAGGAAACTCTGTAAATTCATTTTAATTAAATCTGTGTTCACTCATCTTTATAGAGTTAAATATACCAATAGTTGGAAAATTGAAAAAAAATTCTTTTATTCAATCATAGCAACTTGCTTAACAAATTTCTGTACAAAACTTAGAGATTATAAGCATCCAATCTTTATACGAATATCGCGCCATTATGTATTTCTCATCCTTTCCTCTTGTTACGTTTTAAAATAGATACATTTTTTAAATTCAGTATTTCGTTTTGTTAAAGTCAGACATGTCAAATATATAGCGTCGTCTTCATTTTCCGGACTATATCGTATTAGTAAAGGCATAAACTTAGACGCAAAGACTAATATTCATAATCGTAGAGTGAAGGACGACCAGGTTTGAGTTTGGTACATTGTTTCTCTCATGAAGTTTTCTGCTCCTCCCGGGTTCTGTCTATCTTTCATCCTATGCTATAGCTCTCGCTCTTTTACAGCGGTAAAGGATGATGTAGGCAAAGTTGTAACCACCGGGTCGTACGGTGAATATATCTTGTAGATATGTACGCGCGAGATTGCAAGCTTGGGAGGTGGTGTTCCTCGGCTTCGAGGCGAGTGGCTTTTGCGGTGCCACCCGGAAGAGCGAATTCTCTGGAGCGCCTTTCTTACGCGCTGTTCCGTTTTTTTACGACCGCAGAAGGTTGGGGCTGCACGAACGGACGATGACACGGGGCTGCCTTGGGATCTTTCAACTATGGACTAATCTATAAATATCAAGCCGACGCAAACGCTTGAACGAGTTAGACTTATTTAACGGTTCAAAGCGTGTCACGTTAGAAATTTATTTTTCCTCTTCGTTGATATAAGACCATTAGTCCCACTTATTTCTCAACTTTAAGCTTTTTTACTTTTTAGTATTGCTAAAAGTATTAAAAATTTTCGATGATATTACACTAATATTTTTCTTTAAAAATAATTTCATTGCAAAATATATGTTATTACGTATATTCATAATATCAAATTTTTATTTATGTATAGATTATAATATAAACTATCGACCAACTTTCAAAATAAAGTTATTTCAATATAATTGTAAATTATTACTAATAATATATAAAATTGGCTTATTTAAATATTCAATTGTACTGTAAAATTAAGTCCAGTATAAATCATGGAGTAAATTGATTTAAGTAATTTAATGTGTGTATTTTTAAAGAAAAGTTGTTTTTGTAATTTTTTTAATTCACAAATTGAATATTCTTTCATTCGATAAAAATAAGACAAAAAATGCATCCACTTTAATATTTTGCTAAAATGGTTTTATTCAATTTTACACGATCTGAAGTTTTATTGAAATATTTCCTTTTTTAAATTTTAAATCGCAACTATTGCACATCAAAGTATTAACTCTTTATCATGTATATTTTTCAAATATTTAAGTTTTGTTTGTGATTACTTTTTCAATCTTTTTTTATAAAACGTATTTCACATATTTGAAGACGAATGTATCGAGTAAAAATGACAGTTATTCTATTTAAGGATTATCGATATAACTGAATTTGGAAACGTTTTTTAAAATATATTAATTTATAAGTATCTTAAATAATCGTCAAATTTTTGTTATTTAAATATTTATACAAATTTCATTTCTGTGCGTATTAAGGAAATTTGTGAATAATGAAATAACTACATTTATGAATAGATGTATTATATATATACATATATCTATTTTGTGAATGCATATTTAATGATTTATTTGTAAGTTCGTTTCTAATTGTTTTTTTCATTACGTTTCAGGTTAGTTTCAAACCATTGATTTAATGCACAATATATGTTCAGTCACGTAAAGTAAGTAAAGTAAAAAATTTAAGTTTTTTAAACATTTCGAGAACATCAACAATTTATTTATTTTCCACTTATTTATTTTACAAAACTCAATTTTGTTAAAAATGTACATTTTTTTCATTGATATTAGAATATTAGTAGATTATCTAAACATTAATATCTTTATATACGAGTTTTCTAATTTTTTTAAACGTATAAATACGCGACATTATATTTTCAATATAATTATAAATTTTTAAGAAACAGTTTAATAATATATAGGTAATTATTTTTTACGTTATAATATTATGTAAAAAGTACTAAATTTTATCGAAATAAATGCGTCTATTAAATAATGTAATAAATCCATTAAAGATTCATAGGTCGCTCGATACGGTATTTTCAACACCTTTTATGGTTAAGGTGCAAGATGAAATAAGCTTGAAATTGACCAAAAAAAGAACGATGCTCGCCGGTTAGGAAAAAGCAAAGCGCGCTGGGAAAAAGAAAATTATTTGACGTGTAACAAGCCGCAAAGGCTTGACGTCGGTCTCTTGTACCTTTCTTCTGTCACCTAGTCGAAGGCGAATAGTCGCGTATGCGAGTCAATGCGTCGAGACAAAAAAGCTGCAAAAGGCTCAAGAGCAAGCACAAAAGGGAACAACCACGCGCACAAAAAAACGTATGAGCGATTTCCGTACGCGTCGACGCGCGGGTTCGGTCGGCTGCGCTTTTTCACGACTCCACGCCGCCCTGCCTCTTCCTTTTTTCCCCTAAAGAAACAATCTTTCGATGTGCTGAGTGTGTGTACTGTTATTTTATAACCGTAGTGCAATATTGAATCGACACCCTGATAAAGGGAAAGTTCTCTTCAATGCAAACGAACCAAGTTAATTAGTAAAGATGATACTCGAATTTAGGAAAAATGATTTATGGCTTGGTTGATTTATGATAATTACATGGAATATAAAAAACGTACGTAGAAATTTTTTAAATTGTGAAATATATCATATGTAAATAAATAATATCATGCTGAAATGTTATTGATTTGATAAAAGCTGTATAAATAATTCACTTGAGATTCAATATAAATAGTTCATTATTCCGAAGTTATTCTATTTTTTAACGTAGCTTTTCGTTTTATTGTTTAAATTTGTATGCATTACATTGCTTACGTAAATTATCAAATACTGAGAACATTTCAAAAATAATATTCATATAGAAAGTATAAATAAAAATTTGTTATTATAAATTTAAGCAAAACTAAGCTATATTAAAATATATAGCGTTTTTTTATTATTAAAATTTAGATAACAAATAAAATAATGTTGCGTGTTTATCGCCACAATTTGTGTATAACATATCTATATAACATAAAAAGTATATATATGCAAAATATAATATTTTAAAAATTTCTGGATAAAGGAAGAAAATACTTTGATCATCGAAAGATATTGTACGTATAAAGTTGCTTTATTCTATTTCTTTTAATATTAAATTAAAGTTACAAATTCTATTTAATGCAAATAGCTAGCATTAAAAGAAATTATTATTATGCGCATCTACGATGCAAAATACATTAAATATTCATCACCATCGAATTGCAAAGTATATAAAATATTCATCATCGTTATGTTTGTCTAATTATAAATGAGCCTGAAATAATAAGTTAAAACATATTAAATATGTTAAAATTATCCGCTTTAATAAAATTAAATATTTAAAATTTGTAAAATATGAAATTTATAATTACCATATATCAATCACTCTTAAAAATTATAAAGAATTGGTTATTTTATATTTCTAATAATATTTTGAATATATAATTCTTGCCCTTTTCAAACTCGTAATACTGTACTTTAAATATCGATCTGGTTACATAATCTTTATGTATATTCGAATGCAAGCATTGATTGTTGCTATAAATACTCGAACAATGTACAATATTATAAATTGAAAGAGAACGAGATATAATCGGTTCAACATTAACAGATTGTTTAATACGAATACCACACGATCAAATTGTAGCTAGCCTATTTGACACAAATCAATTATTTACACAATAGATTTTGTATTAAAACGTTCATTTTTAACTTCTTCACATGGTTCTTCGACATTGTACGATTTACACCGCCTTCGAACGAAAATCCCTGCACAATCAGAACAATCTGAAAAGGTCGAGAGTCAGCGTATGGAGCAAACTCCGAGATGCGGCACCTGTAATTACACGGCGGATAAGTGGGCAAAGTAACTAGTAGGTGCGTCGCATCCTGTCGCTCAATTGGTCAGAATTCAGGGCTCATCGGGTTAGCAAAGGCCTCCGTCGAATCGTTATTTAATGAAGTGCAACTACCGTAAATCCCTTGCGCCACTACTTCTGTATCTTTTCTCGAGTTCCCATAGCTGCATCAAAGTAAACATGTGGTGTAGAGGAGGTTTCTAATTAAGGGTGGCTTGGAAGCTCGACGGTCGAGGGGACGCTTTTAAGGGCGCTTCGTTTGTCCTTCGACGCGAGTGACCCGTTTTTCGATGTAGCTCATGAGCTCATAGCGAATGTATTAAATCAGTGGTTACTTCGTTACATTACGTTACGTTTCGTATGTACGAACCTACGTCTCGTTTCTTATTTAAGTTTCATAATTTATGTTTCAATAATTCTTTCAAAATCTTTTCGGATAAGCTTATAAAAAATTTCTTTTCATTTTTTAAATTCTTAAGTTATTAACAATTGTTAAATTAATGTGTACGGTAAAATACTAATAGCATAATAATTAACTATTTACATTTTTCAAGCAAGTATATCGATTGAATTATTCCAATTATTAAAAAAAAAAATTATAAATCATTATTTATAAAGTAGGACAAAAATATTAGTTGGCGTTCATATTTTACCACACTTTATGCATAAATAAATTTGAAGGTGGATATTTGGTAATCAAACTCGGTAAATTAAATATTTCATATAATACATTTATTTGCAATATATATATATATATATATATATATATATGTATAATGCAATGTATATAACAATAATCTGCTTTAAATATATTTTCCGAATTATTTCGAAATACTCGTTGGTATTCCATCGCGCTTTGTTGAAATAGTAAAAATTCGCAGTAAATTTTTAAAATTTATTATCGATAAAGCATTAGTATTCATAAGTTAAATAAAATGTATGATCAGCAAATATGACGTTATGTTTTTGTCCGTGAAAAACTAACCAAGTGCACTACTATATCTCCATATTTCTTCCTTCTCGGTCTTATTCGGTAACCAAGTTCGACGATACTTTTCTCCTTATAGTTGGACGAGTTGTACATTGTCTCCTAGCTATAGGAGGATCAAAAGTCGTAACATACACGCTGCTGCTCTGGGACAGAAAGCACAGGTAGCGGAAAGTTCGGCTTCGCGAGTCCCTTCTTAGGGACGTCGCAGAGGCTCCGAGGGACGAAGAAAAGCTTCGATGTCTTTTCACCGAGGACACTAATCCCGTTACCTTGTATCAAATGAACAAAAGACGGTCGAGGCACTTTGAAAAAAAGAGACGATGTCTTATTTCACGTCTTTTTTTACATTGCTCATTAAATTTTTTTTGTCGTTACGAGCTTACTTTCATCACGTTTCTTCGAAAAATGCTTATTTCGTATGTAAAAGGAATACGGTTGTATAAGAACGTAAATAAGTTTTTAAAAGGAAAAAAGTAAAAATATAGAGAATTATAATTATTGTATCAATAGTTTTTGGATTGGTCGGGTATTAACTCATCGAAACAATGTCAAATTATTTAAGAAAAATAATTTTTAAACAAAGATTCTTATATTTATTTTCTGACATTTTAATAATATTGAAGAAATTGGTATTAAACATCTGAAAATATCGTTAACAATCTCATCATCAAAAGAGTTATCGAAGCGACGAGTATATAGATACTATTAAACATAAAATAAATCGAAGAACGAGAAAGAATTGTTTCGTCGTTCGCGGTCTCAAGAACAGCAATAAGATCGTTGACCCGGAAAATGGAAAAACTCGCATCGATACGTCTCATCGCTCGACCGCATAAGCTATTCTCATCGGTAGGCGAAAAGGACAAAGTGAGAGAGAGAGTAAAAGGGTGACAGAGGGAGAAAGGGAAGCTCAGGGAAAAATCGAGGCATTCGGGCATCCACGATAAAGCAAGGCCAAAGCACGGATTATCATACTCTCGTGTCCACTGTGTGGAATTCCGATGGCGCGCAAAAGTTCTATGCCTCGTCCACTACTCGCCGCCGGAATAATATACGTGGCGCATTAAGGAAATTTAAGAGCTCGGTTCCCTCCCCTCCCGCCCATTGAGTACGCCGGTTATGAAAGTTTGGATTTATTTGCCTGAAATATCGTTCTCCCATCCTATCTTTTTCTCTCCGCCTGGCTTTTACGCTCGCTTTATCCTATTATCCTATACTCGAGCGCGAATTAGTTACAGATTTGGCTTGCAAATACACGATGAGCCTCCAGAGTCCTCGTGCATTTTATTCATTAAGGCTTCTCGGCTCGTACGACCGTTATTTGCGAGACTCACTTGTGCGAGCGCGCGCGTGTCCACATAAGCTGAGAATTTTTGTAATTGCATCAGTGTACATCAGATGTTAGTTTCTAAAATGAGTTGTTCCTGCTCTTCAAATTCTGTAATACATTTCAATATCCTTGGTAGTTTTATTAGTGGTCCATATCGCAGAATGTTCAGAATACACATCAAAGTTAAGCACATAGAGAATAAAATAATTAACAATTTCAAATTGACTTTTAGTAACGTTGAATGAAATGTCGCATAAAATATGAATATACTCTAGTCTGTACGGTGATAACAGTCTGCTTTGCTATAGTACGGACTCGGTATTAATTCGTTTACCCAATTCGTTTATCCACATAGAAAGAGACCGATATTTTTCCCTAATTGTTTATTCGAAAGTTTCAATAATAATTTGAAAACATTCTTTCGTAACATAATGTTTAATTTAAAAATTTCGGTAATATTCAAAATAGCGATAATTTAATGTCGGTGCAAAAACGAAGTAACAATTTTTAAATAAATGAATTTTCTCCGACAGAACTTTACATAAGTTAACTTTACATAAAATGAATGTAGGTATTATAATTTGATTTATATCATGAAATATTTCTCTATAATTTATGAATTTAATATTGAACGACTGAATCAATGAAGTATTGTTTCTATTCGGTATTATTTTATCGATGATTCAATTTGTTTAGAAGTATATTTATCGATATTTTGGTAAATTTAAAATTACCGCCTTGTATTAAGTATTCAAAACGTAAAATTTCTATGAATATATGTATTTTCTTTTACTAATATAATCAACAAACGAGCTTTGTCAAACAGAAATTTTACGCCATTAATAATCATTTGCATTTTTTACTTATATTTTATATTCCAAAAATAATATTCCCGATAGTAATGTCGGTATTTACCGTAATCGCTAAATTCATAACTAAGCGAATAAAAACATCGTAATTTTATTGAAATGTTTAACGCGAATATTAATGACTTATTCGCGCCATTTACTTTCGAGCTACACGCATGGAATGATTAAAATAAAATAATATCGTAGAACTAAAAGCAGTAGAAATAAATTCCATTAGAAGAGAGTACACTTTCGTGCAGTGTAAAAAAATGATTTTTCATAGACTCGAGTGGGACTAAAGTGCATTCGAGAAGCGAGCACGGAAGCACTTTGGCGTATAGGAGCGACGTCGAAACACAGTCGATAGCGCAGCGATAAAACAACGTCTATTTTAAAAATCGAGGAGCCGAACGCGTCATCGGCGGTGATTACGCCTTGGTCCATCTTCGGACGTTGCAAATACAATTAGATTCGTGGCTTTGGTCCTCTCGCGCTGTACGTGCATCCGAGTAGCCAATCATGCGAAGTACGTCGCGCGACTCTGCGGGAGTCGAATACCGTGTCGCTGGTATCTGCGACCGAGAGTCGAGGGGCTTTTACGGCTTCGCTCTCCGTGACGCGACTGTAAAATCCAATCGTAAATCTGATTTTCCTTTTTTACCTTCTTATTCAGTTTTCTTTTTTGTTATGGTTTAAATATTTGATTCGAGGTACATTCTTCTTTTTCCCTCGGTGCTATTCATACGATGTTGAATTAATTATACATTGATATCACTGATTTGTTTATAGTCGGAATGAAATCTTATGCAAAGAATGTAATTCTCGATTTTACTTCGTTTCTTACACATCACTTCTACATTTAAATGAGGTTACCTTTACAGCTTGCGGTGATTCCCAACAAGATTTTAAATTCAATTATTCATATTATTTTAAGCAGAACGATAAACTGCTCGAAGTACTCGTTTTACAATCTTCGGATCGCTTACAAATTAAAGTTCGTATCGTTTAGATTTTAAGCCGGTTTTTGAATAAAAATGTTAAATTATTACACCGCAGCCAAACTAAAACATATTTAAAGCTTATTTTTAAATTTCCTTCGTAATAAAAATCTTTGTGATATAATGTTATTTTTAAACCTAATTTTAGTCTTTTTCAAACGATTTATTAATGATTATTGCAATATTAGTCGAAAGTACTATTATTTGATGCGAATCAACGATGCCGTTGATAGTGTTATCACGTATATTATCGATCGGTTATCTGATTCGCTAGCATAAATACAATAGGAAACATATGCTCTGCCTCTTTCGTTAAGTAGTTCTCGTCACATGCAGTTACACGAAAACATAACATCGTCCACGCGTTTCAATTCAAGCTCGTAATGACCCAGCAATAGTACCGACTGCCTAATGCATGTACTGATCGGACATTGTTAACCGGAACATACCTTTATCCGTGATTTTGAATATCCCGAAAAAAGCGTGTATTTATTAGTTTTTTTAATTGATTACATCGTTATTTAGTAATTGTCTAAATTTTTTAAACGTGTTTGTGTTGACTAATAAATATTAATGACCGTATGTAATATCGATCTTACGAAGATTTTATTTATCTTTTTTATATAAGAATTTGTTACTTCTTTATTTCATATTTACTGAGATGATAATAAATATGGATTTAAAAATTATATCTTTGTTTAAAATTAACAATATATTTTTTAGTATTACGGAAATTGGGGCTGCAAAATCTGACGTATCATGCAATATTTCCTAATCTAAATAAAGAAATTCGAAATAACTCCACTTATTCTAGTTTAAATGTCATATTCGAACTATTAAATAATTTTCAAGTTTTTTCTTTCTTTTAATCTTATATCATTAAACGAGCGAAAATAGAGGTAACGGAAGCAAAACTATTCACACACGTTATACTTACCAACCGCAAACACGTAAGGTTTCCTGCCTCTGTATCCCAGTCATGAATCAGCGTATTTCCATTTACTCGTATATACATGCACGTAGCGATCCAATCGTTTTTTCTAATGATATGTCTAGGGGATTTTTTGTATTGCATCGTAAATTAACGTTTTTTATATTTGTACACATATATTTATAATATTTCTTTTTTTATTGAATTTTCAGTAGTTTTATATTATTTTACTTATAATCGATTAAAAATTAAAAACTTTCCATTGACAATAAAGTATATTGAGTCAAATTATTCATTTTTTACGATTTTTTAAAATTCCTTTTCATGAATATTATAACATTTTTATTTTTTTCAATTTTCGTGAAAATTAGATTTTTTCTCTAAATATAAAATTTTAATTTATTTAAAAAAATACTAAATACTTTATGTCTTTACCATCAGTCATAATTAATATCAATCATATACTTCAAGTTATTACAAGCCTAACTACATAATTAATCCATTTTGCACATTAATTCTTGTATTAACATTTTGTTATTTGATAAATAAGAATATTTTGAAAGTATAAGAATCTTAGTAGATTTATCAAGAATAGAATTTTATACCAGAAACATTTATACCAGTTTAAAAATGCAGTATTATTACTCTAATAGATTGAATCCTTAGACTAATACAGAGAAGAAAATAAGTGAATATAATAAAAAAATTTAAGTTTATTTATATTCTTTATTCTATTTATATTTTATACATATTATACGGTTTAATATGAATCGTTTTCATTACTATTGCTGATAAATATAATTTTTTCTTTTTTAATTCGAATTTCAATAAATTTGATTAAATATGATTTAAATTCTATGAATTTGACTAAAAGAAACACATATATATACAATATTTGATTTTAAATTTTCAAGAAGTTTTGAAACAAGTTGTTGTTACAATAATTTATGCAAGTATAAAACGAAATTATAAGGAATTTCAAAATTTTACATAAGAATTGGAATAGGAAATATTGTCTGAGCAGAGAAAATTTTCTGAAGTAACTACGAAAACAAATTTTGACTTATTTCTTCATTTAAATCGACAAAAATTCGAATAGAATATTCGATCAAATCTAAATTCATAGAAATAGACTGAAAATCTTTGAAAAGGCTCTTGAGAATGCATGAAAATTGTTCCAACTTATGTACTTCTTCCGAGTTTATTATTATAGTAATTTTGAAGTTTCTTTTCTCAACAGCTATTTTGTTAAAAAAAACTTTAAGATATTCATATCTACAGATTTAAATATTGTTTTATATCCGTTACGAGTATTTGGCTGGGAATGAAATAGAGATACACATATCTCAGTACCTTTCGTCATCTGCCAATTACACTCTCCGCAGAATATAACCATGTATCATGAAGCTGTCCATCTCGTTCTAAATGTATCTTGAATTCGAGAGGGAGAAAGCGAGTGAGAGAGAGAGTGAGAAGGGGAAAAGACAGAGAGAGAACTGGAGGGTTGGAAGGATTTATGAGAGCTGGTAGTGCGTCAGTAGAGACTAGCTGCAACTATTGCGATTAATAGTCCAGATGTTGGAAGGGTGAAAGTTTTTTATTCACCACAACTAAGTCCTTGTCCTTATAGGCTATACAAAATTATATTGGTACCCATTTTAAATGTATTTTAGGGTGATGTCTTCTTATTCGAATGAAAACTTTAGTTTAGTTATTCAATCTAACACTTTAAATCTTTTAGGATATTATTTTATACTCCTTTTTAATTATTTAGGCTTACATAAAGTATTACATGTGTTATAAAACGATTTATCTGTTTATTTTTTAAATAATCTTAAATACAATATTTGAAAGGAAATTTAAAAATGAAACAAGTGTTTAGATTTATGTTTATTCAATGTTTAAAATATTAAACAAATTCTCTGAACTAGAATTATATAAAAACTAGATGTATAAATAAAATTTGTCACGTTAATTTTTTCATCTATTTCGAAGTATTAGTAATATTAGAATAAATCTACATATTTAGTAAAGTTTATGAGCTAATGTATGTTTTTAAATACATATAAAATCAATATATTAAAATAAATATCAAAATAAATCACTTTCACGGATTTTCAAACAAAATGTTGCCAAAATATATTAAACTACGTATCAAACAAATATAAATACATGAAAAATTATCATGAATTTAAATTTTAAATGAATAAAAATCACTATATAACTCAATTTTACAAAAGATTTTTTATGTATAAAGGTTTGATATAAGGGGTATAGAATAAAAGCAATATCAAGTATTTATATATTTTTAACAAAAATCTAATCATATTTATAATAATTATTAAATGTATTAATATATTATATTAACTTACATGTATTTTTCTGAATTTGATCGATTAAAAGTGATTAGTTTATTGGTTTCTTTAACATAAAATATTTAAGTCTACATATATAAAAAATCAAACATTTTTTAAATATATAAATTTATTGTGATAATTAATGAAGACTGGGTAAAATTTTGTAGGTATATAATTATTATTTATAATGCTGATGATAATTAAATAAATATAAATTTATAATTATTTTAGAACTAATGAAGGACTTATTTTAAACTCATTTAAAATTAATGTTAAACTTATTAAGTTTCTGCATATAATGATTGTTGAAAGCAATATAATTATTTTATTATCTGTCATCTGCATATTACAAGAAATATTAAACTATACTCTTTACTTGTATCATGATGTTCGTCATCATTATCATCGTCATTATTTTCTTTATCATCATTATTATTAAGAATATTATTAAAATACTTTACATATAGCAATACTATATAAACAGCAATAATTATCAGCGTATATATTAAGTTATGAATAGTTTGTAAGACAATAAAAAGTATTTGCGTTTGAGATATTTAAATGATTATAATTTTTTGCGTTTCATATTTTTAATTAACAGTATTCTGACATAAATTTTATATATGAGTACTTGTTTCATTTTATTACGAAATTTAATTTAGAGATTGTTTAGTTTTCATTTAATACAAATGAATTTGTAAACTATGTATCGATCATGTAAATAATTAATGTTGGACTATAATATATCAGTTAGCAAACCTTTAAAACTTTTTGAATTCCGAATTTAAACTATTCATTTGATAATTTAACAATCTATCCTTATATTCGTGTTGAAATTTTTATTATGAAGTGGCAATTAGAGAACATATTTACTTTTAAATTAATAACTGTTTCATAAATTATTTTTTGGTAATTAAATCAAAACACAAATTAAGTACACTTAATTATAATTCTACATATAGAATTAAGTTTTTACGCGACAGAAATAGCTTTTTTTTCATCATAAATTTTATTATTTCTTTTTATTTATAATAATAAATGCTTAGTACATAAGTTTTAAATAATTATGAAATTTTGAAATTCAGATTTTGAATGTAAATTATGTTTGAAAAATTATTATTGTTAAAAATAATTACTATTCATTGAGAAAATAGCCATTATATAATTTTTTTGATAATGTGTAATTTGTAAAAAAATTAGATAATTTACTCATATATTTATTTATTTATATATTTATATTATTTTTTTATAGTTTTTTTCTATGCGACTTATTTGTATTCTTTTATAGAAAAATATTTGTATAATAAAAATAAAAAACCGTATATTTTTTACTTTCATTTGTATTAAAAAATATTATATGTAAGAGCGAAAAGAAGTTACCATATATTTACCATATACCGTACATTTCCATACATAATTCAAAACATTTTCTTTCATTCGCTGTGAGTTTAATATATATTTCTATAATAACTATCTTTTTCATCTTTATTGAAAAATGATTACAAAAAATTACAAGAAAGTTGAAACATACGTAAATATATACGAAAGGATTAAATAAAGCAATTAAACCTGTGTGATATAATTTTCTACTACCTTAATTCCATCTTCAACTATTCGTCCACAGTTGACGAATTTTTAATATCCAAGATGGCCAATATTTTTTGTAATAAGAGTTTTAAAAATATTTTACAAAGATTAAGATTTTCTGGTACAAGATTTTGAATATATTTATTATTTAATCGATAAATTATAATTTCAATTTTTATATTAATGTTAGATGAATTAGAATAAATAGCGAGACTAAATTAATTATCAGTTCTATAATTTCAATATTTACCTAAAATAGGTTTATTCTTACAAACAGAATTTAGTCACCTCATTAAAAGTTTTCTCAAGTATATAAACAATAATACCGTTAATGTATCCGTGGAATGATATTCTTCCGTTATTTAATTTCATCTATGAAAGTACCTATTATCTGGGTACAAAATCCGAAGTTAAGTTCTACGAATTCGGCGATTAACAACCTTTTTATTTTCCTCTCGAAATGAAATTAGCGATGCTAATTAATTTAAATAAAACGGCCAACAAGAAAGAAATGCGCGGTCTAAAGATATGGTTTCATCGGTAAAGCTGTTGAATCGGAATGGCTAACAAGATTTGCAAAAATACAAGTAAAAAGTCTTTCGTCGCTGAACCTCCTTTTCGTATACAGTACACAGGTATAAGGTTGGCTAAAAGCGCGTTCGCGTTGCAATCAACACTGTAGAGACGTAAAAATAAATCGCTGAAGTGCACTACGCCAGCTGCTCACCCCGTGATGCGATGATTATATGACATTTTTTGTGCCGAAGCTCGTTTGAGCTCATCTGACGCGCTCTTGAAAATCGTAGAACAAAAGTATTCGCTTAACAAGGCCAAATTGAAAAGATGTCAGCTCATTATACATGTTTTTTTTGTATTAATCCAATATTTGATTTTACACCGTTTTTAGATTATTTATTGGAAGTCAAATTTTGATTCGACGAATTTAAAAATAAAATTTGAAATAATGAAACACGAATCGAGTTAACTTATGAACAGTTTAATAGTTTGGAAATTTTTAACATTACGAAAAATGAGCTTATTTTGTATCTAAACATATAGTGTAATTATGCAAGATGTTACAAATACCTTGTATACATTTATAAAGTAATTTTAAAAATAATTGTGTTCGTTATTTAATAATATTCTATCTAGATGAAAAATCTATGTTGACATTAGTAGCATAAATTTTCTTTGTTTTAAAAGACAAAACGTATAATATATTAATAAAACATGTAATATATACACATAATACATAATACATTGTTAACGTATTTTAAGTAAATTTTTATTGGAATCAATTTTTATACAATTATATTCTGAATATTTATTATTTCTATTTTTATTATTATTTTAGTAAAATATTTATGTATTTAGCTTTGTATGAAATTTATTTCGATTTACTTAACGTATTATCTATATTCTTCCTGTATATTAATTATGATACTAAATTTTAAATTATCTTTATATTTATAATAACTTTCATTTAATTAAATTTTTATTAAATTTTTAGTTTAATATAATATTCTATTCTTTACCACTATATGATTTAAGTCTTTTATAATATACCGATGATGTACGATTTTTTTTAGATTGTTAATAACGTTAAAAGTAATTTACACTGACAAGGCATTAGTAGTAAATTAAACGAGTCATTATATTAAAGAATATTTATATACTTGCAACGGTCGTTAATAGTAATAATAGTAGGTCGATGCATAGGCGAAGTGGACGATCGAGCTTATTTCTTCCATACAGTATCATGACCCTATGAGACCAAATAATTGTCCGGTACATTTGTTATTTGATATCTAGATTGTACTCTGCAGTATATTTTGAATTGTTCAATGAACCAGACATGACTGGCGTGGCTAGAAATTCTCCAACAAATGTGTAAAAAAAGAATTTTACTAATCTTTCGTAAGATTTTTATTTCATGCATAGAAAATAATCAACATACAATTGCTTTCAAGCTTAATATTAATCAATTATTAAATTAAATAATATAAACCATTTTTTATTTCAGCGCAGAGCGCGAAAATTAAGTTATAAATTTTAAGATAGATTACGTATATTTGTATTCGTGAAGTAGCTAATGATTTTATTTAATTTTAACATTTTTCGATAGATAGGATCTTTTCGCAGTTTTTAATTAAATACAGCGATAAATCACTGTCGCTTATGCTGGACAAATCAGATTATTTACTTAAAACCGGTAAAACGTACGAATAGAGGAGCTTTAAGAGAAGAAACGATGAGAGATAACCGCAAGCTTGGCTATACAAAACAACGTATTCGATAATACTTGCCTCTCTTTCAACTGAAAACAAAAAAGAACTCAATTTCCACCTCAAGGTCGTTTCGCTTTTCGCTTTTCGCTTTTCGCTTTTCGCCTTCCTCTTCTCCCTCAGAGCCGTTTTACAAAAGCGCGTCGACCTTTTGTCGTAACGTAGTAAAGTAAGGGTCGCGTAAAAGAGGATATCAGGCCTCACGCCGATATAACCTGGGACGCCCCCTTCCGGCGCGGTCGGAAAATACAAGCCTGAGGTCGTTTCGCGTTGCGTCGCATCGCTCGCATTTTAAAGGGGAGCGCGTCGACTATCGCGCCAATGCGTTACACTGTTATGAATATATTTATGCGCGGCTCTTTTTTTCAATCCGCTTTTACGACTAGGCGTATTCTACTTTAGCTTATTGTCAGAGCTATTGGCTGCGCTACTTTTTAGCTTTGTTAAAGTTCGCGCGCGAAATGACGCGGATTCTATGGGCACAGTGTAGTTATAAGGTTTATCGTAAAAACTTAAAAACCTTCTCGCTTCTTACTTCTTTTAATACTACTTTTATAAATGTTTATTACTTTGAACTCTTCTAAGACTGCGTTATTATCTTTGATTCTTATTTGTCGACGAATAAATATAATATTCAAATTTTTTCAATAAACACTGTGAATGCTCGATTCGTAAGAATGTTCGAAGTTTGGATAATTAAAAATTTTGAATTTGGTAGTAATCGAGTTTATGATGTTTCGAAATGTCTTACAGTCATTTGCATTTTAAATTTAAATAGATTTTTATTCCACAAATTATTTTTCTTATCAAGTGCACTTTATCTGATTCTAATGCAACGAAGTATCTCGATATAATCCCTTGATTCGGCCAGTATCACGCGAAGAACATTCAATCATCGTTATATTCCAGCAATTTCTCGTTGCATTGACTCATGAAAGCTAACATCAATTGTTTCCTCTTCAGTCAAGCGAGTCATTCGCTCACCAGAAAATAATTCACATTATTATATTGAGAATTATGAACGACTTTCGAACTTGATTTTACGCTGTATAATTTTTGTATAATTTAAAAACTTGTCGTTGCTTTACAAATTATAATGTTTTATGACTCGAGAAAAGTATGGAACAGTTTTCTTTTTGAAAGCTTTTAAAATGGGATTATTATTTAAAATTCCAATATTCAGTATATATCGTATGCTAATACGGATAAAAATATTTCTTTATCTTTTTGTGTGTGATTTACAACCAACAATGTTTATTATACCACTAAGAAACGTTACTCATACTATATTTGTAAAGTAAATTTTTATCTCTTACTATAGATTTTCGAATAAAGAAACGATGTTGGATTTCCATTAAATTATTTATTAATAATGTATATTCATTTCAACTGAAACTTTCTTTTAATACTTATTTTCTAAGCTCCGAATGTCAACATTTTTATCTGCTAAAACTAAGTTTATGAAATACACACGCGAATACGTATGTATTTAAAATTATAAATACGTTTTTTTAATCGTAACAATATGATAGCTATACAATTTTAAATTACACGCATTTTTAAAAGATATTTTGCTGTAATTAAGAAATCTGATACAGAATTGAATCTGGATTTCGAGATACATAAGTACTTTGTCTTTTTAAAACAAATTTGTAGTTAATTGTCACGTACCCTCTAAACACAATCTTTTGATACATAATATCTCTTGTAAATGTCAAACTATGCACACTGCTGCTTAAAAAACTAGCATTTAATATACTGAAATTAAAATTTAAACAACCCTGCGTTTATTATAGAACATAGCCGTTATTCGTAATTTTAATCATATTGAGAAAATTCTTCGTAGGTCTCAAGTGCATCCATCTACCCGTGATGAATCATCTTCTTAGCCAGAAAAAAGTGCACAAGCATTACCACAATTCCCCTTCCCACAGTTTGGCCCCTCGGCGGCTTTTCCCTCGTTTTCAGTAATTCAATAATTCACCGCTTTCGCCTCCACTCATTGTGCGAGCGTATCGCGATCATTGCGCGAGCGTTCGTGTGGAAAACGCGACTTGGTGCGCAATGCGTATCGATCGCCTTCCCGACTATTTGTGCGAAAAGGGCAAAAAACAGGTTATGAACTTAATAGAAGCGATGAGAAAAGGGTGAGAGCGAGGATCAAGTTTCTGATGCCTTGTGTTTATGTATCGTATCTCCCCGTGAGTTTGAATATTCGCTAATACCTTTAAATTTCTTTTTCCATTTTCGTTTACTTTGATATGAATGTCGTTTAGTCCGATAATATTATAATCTTTTTTGTGCGATATTTTAACTAGAAAATAAAATAAAGTAAATAAGACGATATTTCATTTTTTATCCAATATAATCAATTAAAATTAATTTATTTAAGAGCTTAGAATAAAGTTTTGAATATCTTTCGAATCAGTTATTATACATTCTCAAACTAATATTATTGTTAGTTTCAACTAATTTCTAACGATAATATATCATAATTATACAAACTATGAAGATATATTAGTATTTTTATTTAAAAATACTTCCATTAAAGAAAATTATTATTAATATTTCCATCCACTGTTATTTGCGTGTATTCTATTTTAATATTCAGTATTATAATTTTTTTACAATATAAAGTTTTATTAATTATAATTAATAAAAATATATATGATTTTTGTGAATTTTAGTTCAACTATTATTAAATATTATAGCACATTTTAATTCTATGATAATATTTCTTTAGAATGAACCATATTTTAAGACAGATATACTTAGGACTGTTTTTATAGATCGTATAAAAATAAAAGGCTTGTTTTAATTTATTTATACCGCTGAATTTGGTTCCAGGTTAGATTAAAATTATTTTTATGTTCCGCGTGAATAAATGATTTTTTGTAACGAATGAAAATATAATCTGAATTACTTAAAATGACAAAGCTTTATAAAAAATGATATTTTATAAAATAAATGAAATAAATTTTAATTGTTTCATTCTATAATTTAAAGATAATACATTAAAAAATTAATTTGTATGAGCATTATATTATCACGTACATTAATAGTTATTGAGCGTAATTAAATTAAAAATTATTATTTAATTAAAAAACTCTAATCAATTATTATAGTTATTCTTTATTGTATTCAAATCGATGTTTCACGCCTTGTTAGGAATAGCCCTGTGGTTAGTTTACGAAAATCGGTTAAAGGTATATTTTGTCCATCGATCGTCATTCCAAAATCTTAACCAAAATATGTTAGACTCACATTTAACTCAAAGTCGCCTCACAATTTCCTTGCATCAAGATGCTATGAATCTCTAACACCGATTCGGTTTTAGTAGTTGGAGTAAATTTACTTACGAACATATGACGTCATATCTATTCTCTCTCTCTTTCTCGTCCTCCTTCATGTGTCAGGGGAGTATATAATCTCGTTTGATTTTGATTATGCCGGTTGGCCTGAATCTGTATGCATCACTCGAATAAGTGTGTAAAAGTGAATGGGAGAGGAATATAAGAGCTTACACGTGGTCTTACCATAATTTGATGTACTTGATGTTTCGGGGGCAACGGATTAATATTTAGTAACGTCGACGTCGTCATCTTGGACAAAATTTCTTCTTGGGAATCATATTAAGGCAGATGGATTAATATATTACGACTGAGCACTGATGTTAGATTTTAATAATTTAAGAGTTAATTCTATTAAAAGACCCTCCGATATTCTCAAGCCATTTACTTAATAAAGAATTTGTACATGTATTACCTACATAGAAGTAACGAAGTGCGCGAATTTTTCAAAGTGACCTTAAATGTATTTATTAACTTTGCACTTATTTTTATCTAATCAAACTCGTGAAGTTATTGTATATAATATTATTAAAGTGAAAATTATAGATAATAGAAAAAACTCGTATACAAAACAGCACATTTTCATACATCAAAGTAGCGTTTACATTTAACTACTAAAGCCGTTTTAAAAAGATAGAGGCTTCTTTATGGTAAAAGGTAAATTCTATTTTCTTGTTTTAAGCAAAGCTCGAATACAACCTGTATAAAAAGCCTTTTTTACGCAAGAAATAGTATTAAAAAGCATCTTTCCTTTTGGATTAAAATTGTTTATATGCAAGGAAATTTTCTGATTCATTGTAGCTATATTTATACTTTATGTGAAAACGTTGTGAAAATGTACTACTGTAAGCATCCGTCAGAATTTGTGAGTATATTCTACTGCATAAATATATGAATATAAGTTTTAAAAATTATTCTTCGGTGCAAAAATATTAGTTTATTATAAATTAAATAATTCAAAATGATCTATTTCAATTCAAAATTACCCTTTCGAACATTCCCTAATTTTTCAAAGGTTTCTTATATTAGTATTTATCAATTTACAAGATTCAATTTTTTTTCTCATTCTCGAACAAAAACTTGTAATTATAGAAAAATTTTACTCTGCTGTTCTTCTTTTGTATTCTTACAAAATACTGGTATAGAGTAGTATCACGCTTGTAAATGATAAACTTGGAGATGCGTAAAAAATTCGACACCGCGTGAAAATGAAAACATAAAAGTTTATTCGTCGATCGAAAATATGTTCCATCAACTTATTTCATTGTACAAAATGTATGTACCTATGATATGTGGTCAAGCACTATAGAAAGGAAACTAGAGTTGGCTATCGCGCAATCCTCTCTTCATTTTACCTTTGTTCCGGAAGCGTCCATTATCGTCGTTCCGTCGAAGAATGAAATAGCGTCGTCTTTTCCTCCACGCGAGATTGCCTAGTCGAACAATGGAGAAAACAAGATTTGCTCTGGATTGTGTGCTTCATGCGTGTATACATGGAGAAGGAAGGGGTGAAGAAAGATAGACGATAAATGGATCTGTCTGCTAGTGGCACCCAAAGTTCTTCCTTCTTCCGTCTTTAAAAAAAAACTTTTTTCCTCTTTGTCGAGGAGGAGTTTGTAAAAGCCACCGCAAAGACGTGGAGAAGGTCGCTTGCGAGATACGGAATACTGTGCTTAAAGTCCTTGTCGGTTGACTTTAAATGGACGCATCAGTTGCCTTCCACTTTTTCTCTACATCAACTTATCATCATGCAGTCTATGCATTTCGCATTGATCGCTAGCTTGGGAAAAGAAAATTCTCAAGAGAATTTTATTACAATTGGTGGCACGCACTGTTTTGCTTATGTATTAATTATGGTATAGCTGTATTTAACTAATTGTAATACCATCGGCAATTCTTTTGAACGTCATTTATAGGTTTATTAATGTAACTAAGATTTTTTTTAAATTAATTGTTATTAATTTGTAAAATATTTTATATTTTTATATTTTTATCCATAAATTATTGCTATTTATTGTTTTTATGTTATTATTTCATAAATATCGATAAGTATATGCAATGTCTCAGAACTAGATTGTAATAATGTTTATATATAAATAAACAACAATTAAAATTTTCTAAATAGAACAACTTATTAAAATAAAATGTTATAACATTAAAGTAAATAGAACAAAGTATAAGTTTTAAAGATACTCATTAGGATTCTCGAATTTAGTTAATACAAGTTTGAAAGAAGTTGAAAAGCGATCAAGAAAGAATAGAAAAATCTTAAAATATATTATATATAAAAATTTTAAAAGTATATTTATAAAAAAATGACTGTGAATATATTTAATGCAAAATTAACGTTAACTTAAACTAAGAAAAATCGAGTGGTAAAAGGGAATCTTAAAGTTTTTTAATCGTAATTTATACGTAACCAATTAATATATATATGTATATAATTAATTAAATGACAATTTTACGAATAATATAAATATTCATTGTTCAAAATATAGTTTTAACTTATTAAATTATCGAATGCTTTATTACCATCTTTTGAAAATGATTAATTTTCTTTATATTGATTATTTTTAAAAAACAATAAATTTTTGTCATTTCTCGCTTTTACTATAAATATTCATATTTACAAAATTAATACCTTAGTACAGATTTCCTGTTTTTATTAACTATAATTTAAACATTATTTCATAATACTAAGATTACTTAATTATCTTGATCAAGTAATGGATATTCTATTGTATATATGTATATCTAAAAATAAATTCATATATATGATTATGTATTATATAATGTTTTATAGAAGAAACTAATGTCATCGAAGATATCGAAATTATGTTTCTATAATTTGTCGTTTGAGACAGCAGTTTAGTTTCAACTAAGTTAACGTGAAATAATACATATATCCACGCGATGAATGAATTTACTCGTCTTCATTGCACGTCTAAGAGATAATAGAAAAGCTGATTTAACTCATCATACAACGATTCAAAACGATTGTAGCATCGAGCAAACTTCCTTTCGTTATTCACGTCAATCGTTAAAGGATATCGATATTAGAATGCCTTGTTCATTGAATGTGTATTATTTAATGTAATTATTTGCTCTAATCCTTTATTTCGCTCTTTTAGATGCAGGAGAGATTACTTGTAGAATAAGTTGTGCATATAAATGTACTCTCGTTGGTTTTAATGTGGCTTTTGCATACGACTCTTATCTAAAATTGAATCGATTCCAATCTGATTATAACAGAGGTGAGACGATCTCTTGTGTAGTATAATAAATCAAGATCCCCTCGAATCATCATTCCTTATAATTATGGCTATGGATTCGTTTCTAATACTATATTGATGTAAATAAAAGAACGTGATACGAAATCAAAGTATTTCAGTATGCGATACACAAAAGAGATTTATTAAAGCAATGAAGTTTATATTGTAATTATCAATTATTATACTTCTTTCCAATAATTTTAGATAAAAAAAGGGTAAAATAAGAATTTTATCATTTATTGAATTGAAATAATAATTCACTTTTAACGTTAATAATAATTTCGTGAATTTTTAGTTAATTTTTGATATTCTATTTATATCTAAAATAGTATTTCACAAGATTAACAGGAACATTAAAAAGTCAAAGGAAATTCAGTGTAGCTTCAATAAAATAAACTGTGTATGCTTGAGAACTCAACACCCCATAAAAATTGTGGTGAAATCATTTCGCGCGAAAACACCCATAACAGAAGGGATCTATTCTATGTTAAGGATTATCTTAAACACGCTTATGAGAATAATAACTACACATTGTAAACACGTATACACGTACGCTTACAACACTTGTGCACTCGTACATATGATAATTGCAGAGCAGGATCAGAGCCCCAATGAATGATATAGGAAAGGGAGACCGCCGGAGAAAAGAATACACCTCAATAGTATGCGCGTGTGTTTGGTACGTAAGAGCACGCATTGACCCAGCTTCTCTCTCACCCTTTCTCTCCGTCTCTATCTCGACAAATGATTGTGCTTATGCGTATTCATAGTGAAAAAAAGAGGTCGGGCATCGATTTGCATGACAGAAGAGTTGTAAACAGGGGTCGATTTATAATTTTTTGCCAAGATACGGACGATAGGGTTTTGCATTTTGCGGTTTGGTTTTGTGGGGTGTTTCCCAAACACGACACTAATACGACGAGGTTTCCTTTCCAACCGATGTGTCATAGTCGTTGATAGAAGCGAGAGCAACTAGTTTTGCCTATGTTTCTCTCATGCGAATAGTTGGGGTCGATTTTTTATTTTTTTCCCTTGAGTTTATACGGACAGATATATGTATAGATATCTGTATTCCCTTCTACACGTTTACGCAAGGCGCCTTTGAAATGTAGGGGATTAAGAGTGTCGTGCGGCTATTTATTGTACAGTCTCAGAAATAAATTTAAATATTAGAGACAACGGTTGTTAACTTTAATTACTATTGCTGAAACTAAAAATAATGAGATTTTTATACCGTAAAAATTTTTAAAAAGATCTTGCACTTCATAATAATGAATTTTTAATCCTAACAATTTAAACTTTCGATATTGAATTTTAAATTTGAGTTAATATTTGATTAATTTAATTAGAATGTATAATTTAAATATATTATTAGCTTACATAGATAATAAAAATTAATTTTCCGGGTGAATTTACCGTGGCTAGTATTTCATTCAAATTACATATCATATTTTCATTTATCGCATCGAATCTATGTAATTATTAGTATACGCAGTTGTACTTACACCTAAATATTAATTTTCATATTTTTTATCGTACCATTGGTAATGTATCTAGAATTAATCCACACGTTATTTTAAATTAAAAATTTAATTAATTGTAAAGGTAATAGATAAACTCATCGTTAGTGACTATTTTGCTATTTCGCTTCGATTATAAATTCCAAGCTAATTAAATACGTATTTACGGTACTAATTCCACATAATATTTGTTAAGTAATGTTTTCTAAAGCTTACAGAAGCTCTCTTTAACCAATAGATCATTGTACACGCGATGGAATAACTAAGTGCATCAATCAAAAGCCCAAACTGATGCGGATTAGTCTTCAACTCGGGTCAGGAACACAGTGTAACCAGAGCTATAAATTCCCATCGACTAAAATCCTATTCCGCATCATCGAGCCACGTTACCCTTTAAAAAGTTTTCTTAAAATTCTTAGGCTCACCTGTATGTACTAAATGCAGCATTAATCCACGGCCTCGGTCTTATATTATACCCCGTCGCTCGGTCTCACGTAGAGCCACGTTTCTGTGTACGTGTCGTGAAAAGATCTGCAATTTTTTGCCACGCATGCATCGGTAAGCCGCTAATGCGACACTTACGACGCGAAGACATCCGAATAGGTCGAGTCATGATAATACGTTATGTAAATGCACGACCATTCTTCGCTAGGTTTGGGATATTTTCGAATTTCTCTTTTCTTTAACTTCTGCTGCATAGTAACGAATCAATCGATTCATAGATTCAAGTTTTTTTTAGCATTTTCCTTTTAATGTAATCTTTTTTTACTTCGGATATTCACGGTGATGATTCAAGAATTAATTTTTTATGATTTTTCATGATGTCTTATTATCATTAATATCGAACGCGTTTTGACCAAGTTTAAGTTAACAGGTTTCAAAATTCTTCTTAACGAGTTGAGTTAAATTGTGTTCGAAAGATGTGCGAAAGTTGTGTGAAATATAGAGTGAAAGAAAATTTTGAACAGAAATATGCTCTCTTAGTTTGTAAAACAAATATGAAGATCCATTATTGTTCAATTCCTCCATATACGATTTAATAAAGATACAATTAATTTCTTTTAAGCTTCATTCTTCCAAAAATTATTTAGAATCTAATTTTAATTATTATTTAATAACTAAGCAGATTCTTTTAGATGAAAAGAAAGTGGTTATAAATGTACCTTTTGTAAAAAAAAGATTTCATTCAAGAATAATCATTTAGATACATAAAAGTTCTGTTCGTATAATTAATTATTTTATATTTTAATTAAATATTGTTATACTCAACATGATAAATTATAACTTACAGATTAAAATAATTGATTGCAATATATGAAAAAACTAATTTTTCTAAAGACACTATACTTTTTATATGAAGTAGATTGAAATTTGCCGTATTTAATAGGAATTTCAATATATATATATATATATATATATGCAATTTATATATAAAATTATGTATTACGAAATAATAATAAATATACGTATAAAATAAAATATTGTTGTGCTGCTCGTGTTACCGTCAATTATTATTAAAATATTTTTTATAAATGTCTGTCTACATTTTGTCGTTTCATTAATTTGCTTTTATATAAATTCTTTCAACAGAAATTCGAAATACTTTTACGTTATAGATTATAATTATAATTATAATTTAATTTTAATTATTATTCATTTTTTAATTATTATTAAATTATAATTATGTTACTAAAATTCTTTTTTTAGATATTTATAAGTAAAAAATCTAAAATGAAGTTATTCGTATGAATCTTACTTAATATAATTATTATTGCTAATTAAAAAAATTAGAATTTTTCTTAGATAAAACTGTGAAAAACTGATTTTTTTTTAAATGGATAATAAAAGAAGTTTTTTAGAAAAAAATTTACTTTTAAACGTTATTACGCTTTCACGTTAGATTTGTTAAAGTAAATAGTTTTGTATAAAAAAGTTCATAACTTCTGATTTTCTTTTATGAATAAAATTATAAATAAAAATTCATAATTAAAGTTAATCACTCGTAAATCCAATACAATTTAAATTTCCAAATTGGCAAAAGAAATAACCAATAAAATAAATGTAAGCTCTCAGAATGAAAGTTTGCATATTCATACAGATTCGAAAATCCAGGGCTTATGCAATTAAAAATTCCTTTTATTTTAAGTTTTGTATTTCATTTTTAAATAAATGAAAGTTAGTTATAAAGTATATCTTAAATTATTTTTATATATAATAATAATAATTACATGTGCTTTATTTGTAGAAAGAATATTTATTTATTTCGTCAAAAACTTTCCAGAAGGCACAAATATTTCAATAAAGAATTTTATTTTTCAATGTTTAAAAAATATTGTATAAAAATTTGCGCTTAAATTCTAATGAAATGTAATACGTCATTTAATGTAAAATAAAAAGATATAAAATTATATGGCCATTTGTATTAATTATATAAATACATTCAGGTATTAATCAATCTTCATCATTAGGAATATTTCAACTAACGCAATCTTGGGCATTCTTCATACACATTTAGACACATGCACACGCATACATAGATTTATGCTTTCGCGGAACTTTCAACCTACTGTGTACACTAATTCGCCATAGGCAATGCGTTCGCAGACGCATTATACCCCGGAATGTGTATTGGCCCCTGTTCCTTCTCCCTCTTTGTCTCTTTCGCCCTCTTCGTCGTAGCCGTAGTAGTCCTTTGTCTGCAATTACGTCAGCTCACCCAATTACCGAATTCTCTGCAGATTCAAATTCCGCGGAAGTTCATAGTGCTTGCAACACTCTCGTTCTTCCCTTGTCTCTTTTGCATTCTATTCTCCACCAAAGTTGAATTCGTACCGACTCACTGTGGGTCTTGTAACCGCTGATCAATTGTTTTCCGTAATGGAGTCATGAGCAGTTTTGACATGTACTTTCCGGTGATTGTAAGCATTTACCGATTATTCTTCGTTTTGCATTATTAAAGCTAGTTGGATATTCAAACTCTTCGTTTTTATAATATTTTATAAAATTTATTTTATTGCTCATTTATGGTTTTATAATAGAACGATTGATGCTTGACACAACAACCGGTTAAGATTGACAAAATAGAAATTAAAAATATAGAAATATTTGCCATGATAGTTACATATAAATAATATATTTTATAGATCTAAAATATATTTATAAAAAATTAATTATTTCAATGACATTGCAAAATCAATTTCAAATATAAAATAAAATGTTAAATATGATAAATAAATGTTCCACTACTAAGCGCATATATATTTTAAATGAATTTAAAAAAAAATTACACAAAAATATCCATTAAGCCTAAATTTATAACTTAGTATATTCCAAAAGAAACGATATTGCTAAGTATATAAATTTATATACTTACTACTTTAAGAACCATTCATTTCTTTTATATTTATTTCAATAGTTATAAAATATTTTAATTTTTCAGAAATTTATTACATAATTTTAGTTGAACTGATTTTTTAGTAGTTCTATTTAAATTTTAATAATAATTATTTGAATTATAAATTTATTAAAAACAATTATTGCAACAATCGGTGATGAAATTTGATTTTCAAATTATCTAAAACTTTTAAAAATAATTTGAAAAAAAAATTTTTTTCTTAATTTCTTTAAAATTATTAAAAATATAAAATGAATATAATATCTTCACCAATAAATAATTTCCAGAAGTTCAATAACATACTTTTTAAATGAACATTTACCATCATAATCTATTGTACAACAGATATATTGAAAAACTGAAATTATTTGAAAAAATACTTAATTATTTTAATTAAGTACATACGAAGAAGTAAATAATTTTGAATATTTATTATTCATCTAATAAAATGAAAATTTGGATTTTTTTAAAAATTGACTATCGATTTTTAATAAATTTAAAATAATTTAAAAATAATTTAAATATAAAATTATTATTTTTTTATTGATAAATTATACATATAGGTTAATAACATAATCTTAATTTCAATAAATATCTTAATATCAAATAAATCAAACATGATATCAATACATTTAAATACATGTAATATTTTATAAACATTTATAAATACATAATAATTCAAAATTTGTCAAATTTATCGTGCCATATTAAATTGTATTACTGATGTTTACTTGATATTTATGTATCTGAATTGTTATTGATAATTAAGTTCCCTTAATAATTTCAGTTATCACTAATATTTTGTTATATGTTATAACAATATTATAACAAATAGTATTAATTAGATAAAATTTAAATTTCTTAAAAAAATAATATTTTTATTTTTATAAATCATTGTATGTAATACCTTGATCGCTTTTGTAATTTATTTGATAATTTATCTGAATTTATCTTACGAGAAGAACAGAGAGAGATATGATATTCTATAGTTACATGTAGAAGAAGAAAATAAAAGTCTTACTATTTTCTCAGAAGAAAATCTTTTTTACCCGAATATACAAAGTAAATATCTACAAGTAGAAGATAATATTTTACCAAAAAGCTATAATTTTTCAATACGGCTTTAAAACAAACTATCTGTAATTATAGACAAGATCAAATAATACGAGTAGCGTAGTTTTTCTGTTTTATGTCGTACAGTAAAGACAGAATTTTATAAAATTCAAAAGTTTAAAAAAAATTTTCTTTTATATTAATAAAAAATGTTTGAACAAAATGTGTTTTATCATTTGTTTATTAATAACTGCAAAAGTTCAAAAATATACATGATTAGAAAATAACTAAATTTTTATCTGTTATAGAAAAAGAAGAAAATAAAATTATATAGTACAAATTATATAATAATGTAATTTCAACTGTAAAAACTATTTCAAAGTAACGTACTCGATTTAAGAACTAGTCGAGATAATTTGAAATTTTCTAATCTATACTAAAGCATGCATCAATCTTTTAAAAACTTTGAGTAGCTTGTATAGATTGATAAAAATTGTCTTCAAAACATGTCTTCTTAAAAGAAATTATGTTTTCAATTATGTTAATAATAATAATTTAGACATATACATATGGAAAAATCTGCATATAAATCTGCACAAAAAAACACATACCTATGTGTGTATTATTTGCAGAACATTGATAATTTAATCTAAATAATTCAGAACAATACATATCGTATCCGTTGTGTCTTTCAAACTTACTTACTGCATAAGTTCACATAGATTCTAGTGCAACCTGGTTTCGGTCTATTTCATTTAGAATTCGTTGTATCGCACGAAATTAGATATATCCAACAAGAAGGAAGAAAGTTTGTATTCTCGCGATCCTGAGTGGAGTCAAATGGAATAATTTATTGTCGCGTTTATCGGAAGATTCGAATAAGATTTGAATTTCCCTTTATATATTTAACAATTCGTACCCAGTTATTATGGTTGAATTTAGAAATAAACATTTAAGAACGACACAAATATTCTTGATAGTGTTGTAGTTTGTAATAGTAAACGTTTAATACAATTATAATAAGCTTAGGCGAGGATGAAAAGTGCGATAAAATATCAAAATGACATCGTACGTATAATATTGAGTTTTTGGCCAAGTCGGCGAAAATCTTATATAAAATTTTTGCTGTGAATGTGAAAACAGTAAATTTTTATAAAGTCGAGCAAAAGCTATAAGCCACTAATATTTTGTGCAAGACGTTCAAAAAATCCGTAAGAAAATGATCGACTACAGCGAAGGGCTTAAAATGCGTAGTCGTATATTTTATCACGCGCCGGTAAAATTCAAAGAGGATCGATCGAAAAGCACAAACAACGCAACATATATCCGCAACAGTTTGTCGTCGTATATCCGGGTGTACTCGTCGCCTAACTCTCCTCCAACCCTTCTCCGTTCGTCCGTCCGTCCAAGTGCGATGATTAATTCGGCCGGGCCGCCGTCGTGTTCGGGACACTCCCTTTAACGAGAACTAAATGCACGTAAGCTCGGCAACTTCCGGTCCGCGTGGTTTACATTCGCGAGCGGCCATGCGGAAGTGCCGCCGCATACCCTTGTCAGACAAACTCCATTCAAGCCGGCCAACTTGTCCGTCGACAAACGCTCAGGAACTGTACATTGTTTTCCGTACGCACGACTCGCTATATACGTGTGCACGAGGTGAAACGTCTAGTGCGCCAACGGTACAAAGTAGCGAGAGAAGAACTTTAGGAGTTCATTTTTTCCCTTCTTCTTTTTATTCTCGGGAAGTTCTGCGGGATGTGCTTTAACTCGAACTTGGCTGGAGCTTCGATGGGAGGCTTTGAGCCTCGATGGACTGGCGCGTACTGTTCGGAATTGGCTATGGATAGAGGATTAAAGGGACGCTCTTCTTTAATTTAATATTTGGATTTAGAGTAAGCTGCCTGTGTCGTGAGCGTTCTCAGAATTTTGATTGAAAAACCTCCGTCCGTGTTACTACTCGTGCCCGAGTTTGTTGACTGACACCAACGAAAAAGACATCGAATATGAGCCATCGGCAGTTGGAGGAGAAAATATTGTAGCCTCGAGCTTAAAAATCAAAAAAGCAACACGAATAGATTAAAAAAGAATTAAAAACCGATAACTTTGTGTTAAAATCAATTATTTTAATATTCCACGCAAAAATAATGTTTTATTCGTTAATGAATAACCAATATTCTTCTAGTATTATTGTATAAACTCTAATGTGCGATATAATTGACACAATAAAAAAATAATCGAAATATATGCTAGTTTAATTAATAATAAAAGTATTATGCTTCTAAAAAATGGATTCAGACTAGATTTCCGGAAGAGCCAAAATTAGAAAATAAAAAATTTATATTCATATTAATAGTTATTACTCCGTAACGATTAAGAGACTTTTTTTGAAACCAAAGGGAAGTTAAAATTATAAATGTTTCATTCGAGAGATAATTCTTTCTTACATTCTTATTGGTTGAAAGTAATGGATGATTTAAAATCAAACTTAAATAAAAATATTATTATTTATTATTTTTATCATTTCTAACTTCCTGAATTTCCATAGAATCTTAAATTATTATTCATTTTGAAATTAATCAAGATTATAACATCGCCTAAGTTTTAAATTAAAATTTATTACGTTTAATCTAATTTTATTTTATAAAAGTTTAATAAAATAATATATATGTCACTTTTACTTAACGAATTTAAATTTATAATATAATCTATATAAAAAAATTTAATAAATTTAATTAAATCACATGAGTTTAATGTATTTTTGGATATGTATAATTTTTATAAAAAATTTTTCAAGTTAGTTTTTATAAACGACACTCTTAAGCAATTATTATTTTTTATTTGCTTTTTTTTAAAATGTCAACGATTGATGCTATATTTAAAAATATAATTATAATATTGAAGTGAAAGTCTTTTATACTTGTCAGTTATATTCAAATAATATAAAAATCTACACAAAATTGAAATAACGGAATTTTAATGTGAGTAATTCAGGTAAGTAATTTTAATTTGAAAAAAAAATTGTTATAAAGTATCGATTAGATTTGTTTTTACATTTTACTTATCAAATGATTGTAACTTGAAAAAATAGAAAACATCGATTCTTGCTACTCAATTAAATAAGACTTTTCCTTCTGTCCTCATTTCGATTGATAACACTGGGTATTAAAAAATAAGCTAAAAAGAATTGTAAATAAAACTGTGTAAACTAATAATGAACTTTCAGTGACCTGTACGTGTCGATAAAAAATTGTAATATTTTCAAGTAAATTAAGATTTTAAAGTGGGCTCAACATGAAATAATTGTTAAAATAATCGATATATTATCTCCATCTATCAAAATTCGTGAACACGCAAGTGCGACCAGCTTTTATACATTAACGCAATATGCTTGGCGTGCAAAAGTGATATTACTTATTTATGATAATTGATGCGGAAGGTAATATAAAAGAGAAATGCGCCAAACATTGCCCACGTGTATCACACAATCAATTTTAGCAATTAAGATTTTTGCAATTTTTTTATTACGGATTCTGGAATGATTTAATTTGTCTTTACAGGCCCTGTAATGTTTTAATTATTTTTTCAGTACCTTGTATTCGTATTCATTATTGTGATAAGTGTCCTATTAAAATATAAAATTTTGAAAAATATTTTTATAAAGTAAATTATAATATATGTATCGAACCAGAGTATTTTTGATTAAAAAATAAATATCTTTTTTTATTAGTATAAAAATTTATTGTATTGAAAAGTAAATTATAAAATTTTTTTTACAAGTATAAGAAAATTACATGAACGTTCTGTTTTAAAAGACACATTTTTATACTTAATATGTTTATAAAAGGTTGAATATTCTTTCTAGTTATTTTAATATATGTAATGTATAGATTAGTTGTCATTCTTCAGGAAAGAATTAACGTTAAAATATTTTAAAATGTATTTATCTGATTGTATAAAAATCAATAAACATGAGTTTAATTAATTTATTATTGAATGAATAATCGATGTCTCACTCAATTAGAGATTTTAAAAATTGATTTCAATTCAACATATTTTACATACATTATGATATAAAATTCAATTTAAGTATCGCAGTAGAATCGTGATATATATATAACACTATATATATATCAGTAAATTTTTATTAATGTTTTTATAATTCGTTTAAATGGTTTTAGGTAGAAAATTATATTTAAAAATTCAATGAGAAATATTTTATTTTTCTGAATATTTGACATCTTTTATTAAAAAAATGAAAATTCAGACATATTTATATTATATATGCAATGCTTAATTCGTATATAGCATATTGCGATAACAATCTGTCTTCATTAAACTAACAAGCAATAATTTGAACAAAGCGCCCTCTTATCCACCCCAATAAAGTTTGTCATGTAACAGGTTTGGCCCACATCGTATTCGCTCCCGCGCTTTCTACCTTTAATTACATTATGTGCAATTTATCGTTATCATCATGTAATTTTGTACTTAAAAAATTATAACCCTTCGTATCGACGTGACCAGCAAAGTTCATTCGTTCATCCTATGAATTGATTTTTCAAATTTCCCAAGGTTTATATTTCGCACGTGGATTTTAAAAAATATATTACCAACGTTTATCAGAGTTTCTTAACTATTGATTTGTCGATATTAAGATACGAAAAATAAATTGTGGTTTAAAGCGTACGTCTAAGCGAATATCGCAAAGATTACACCTCTGGATGCCAAAAAGCAAGTATCGAAACCCTACCGGATTGCATAATGAAGATCCGAAGTCCCTTCGGGGTGTTTAATCATCTTGAATATTGCTTCGTACGAGAAATTTACACTATCTATATTGGAGGAGTATCGATATTCTCACAGAAATGCAAGTAGAGCAAAATTTTCCTTGTGTAAAAGAGTTTTTCTCTATGATTTGGAATTCCGTAACAAGAATTAAATGTTTGGAACGATCAAGTAACGTGTGAATTATAAATATGGGCGTTAAACCTCGGAAGATAATACAGACGTCATGTTTAAACTTACGTAGTCGGGTTCTAATTTGCTCTGGCTTTGGAGTTACTTCTACTTTATATATATCCGCTTACATTGATCCGATATTTTTCAATACTGAACTGTACGAAATGAGTTAAATATTTTTTCCATCTGAATTATAAAATTTGGTGCCGCGCGTATTAATAATCTTTATAATTTATCTTTAATTCATTACAGCTTTATATATTATAGCATTTTATTGTTATTTATATTTCTGATGTTTAATGGTAAAGTGAGTTTAAATCGGACAAAAAACATTGTTCGATACAAGTGGAAAAAGAATGTAAATAATTAAAAATTTCACCAGTTTTCAATTTATTTTACAAAATAAATAAAATTTACAAATTTACATTATTTTCTGCTATTATAACAGTGCAAACTGGGTAATTATTATTGCATATTTACAAATCATTAGCAGCTATTGAATAAAATATTTCAATTTATGTTTATATATTAAATAATATATATAAAAATATAAAACCAACGTAAAACATCTATTATCGTAAAAATATTTGTAATTACTTCAAAGCAATTATAAATATGAAATAAGTGCCCGTGAAATATTTCAAAGAATTAATATACTCTATTTTTCTTCAAGCCGTAGTTGTAATAAAGCACGTCTACTTTTCAGCGTTTGTTTTTGTCGCTACTGCCTCTTGCGCGTCGAACGGAAATAACGTATCCAGTCTTTTATAACTTGTGCACTATAGCCAAGAGTATTATAAAGAAAAGTTCCGGTGAGGAGAACTTAAATTGCAGCGGCGCAAGTTTTACGTCAGTGTATACTTGAGAAATGGCTTCGGCACAATGCGATTTTAATGCTGTGTTCTTTTGTGCATCGCAAAGTTATCGGATTAAAATCGTGCATTTTGTTTTTCAATGCTGATTAAATGCTTTTTAACATTTTACTTTAGTCGATAGATTTAATTAGGATATTCTTTTGATTTTCTTTTTTTTAATAGTTGCTTTACTTTCATAATTTGCTCTTTTATATAAAGAACTAATTTGTTATTTTGTTTTATTTCAGGTAAGAATTTCTTTATACTTTTTGTATAATTTTGCAGAACATTTACTAATTTCAAAGTAAGTATACTAAATATTTTTATATTTACTAATTTTTTATTTAAATATATTATTTTTAATCATAATAAGATTAAATTTTAGAAATATTAAAATTTATGAGCTAACGATTCTTATTTAAATTTTTAGTAATATATTAATTTATATTATTACTGTTTAGAAATAATTACTTATATATATATATATATATTACAATTATATTTTTCATGTATTTTTATTTAGGTCACTTGCGGTATTCTCGAGTAACATATTGAGTACTAAAAGTTCCACTAGATCAAGTGGATAAAGTGAGAAAATTTCTTCTTGTGATCAACAAAGTTAATTAATTAAGTCCATTACCTGTTTTATATATTTTTTTCTACTATGAAGTAGAAAACTGGAATAGAAAACTTGAAACTGTAATTTCTGAATAATTGCATTAATAGAATAATTCTTTGTAATATTAAAAAAAATGTTAACTTAAAAACTTTCTTATGCAAATAATAATATATAACAATTATCCATTCGAGAAATTAAAAAAGTTAGCACGTGTGAAAAGTGTCGACATAACATTGAAGCGTCAGCTAAAAGAATGAAAAAAAATTTTCTCTATAAAATTTTTCCAAGTATACCATTCCTGCCATTGAATATTCAATGCGTCGCGCACACGTACTTAAAAATAAAAGAAAAAAATAAAATAATGAAGGAAAATCTGAATTTACTTTGCTACTCGCCTACTTTCTCCCCTAAAAATGTAAATTGCTTACCCTTACTCTTATTCTTTTCGTTCGAAACAATTGGTCCAGATGTACGATCCTTGCGATACAGTTTAAAATTCAAATACTTCCTCTTCTATCCGCTACTTGTTTAGCTAACATCCACCATAAGATGTTCTATCCCAATCTAGTTTTCTATTTACTTGTATTTTAGTTTTAGTTTTATTGGGAAAGAATATATAACTTATATTAGAAATCATAAATTTTCATACGTATTATTTCCATTCTTCTCTTTTCTGTTGTTTCACTATCATTTATTTCTTGTTATTCAAATATATATTATTTATTAGTTTAATGACAACATCATTTATTCGTTTACAGATTTTATTTGTATAATATGTCTCATCCTTAAAATATACTATATTATTGAGAAAACTGTGCTGTAGAAAAAGATGCCATTTAATTTTGATTTTTCTCATCATTTTGATAAGATTATTCAAAAAATGAAGAGAGAATAATATAAAATGATATAATATTAAACATCTTGTACATAAGCATTACTTTAAAACGAAAAATCAGAATTCTTTAAAGCGATTTATTAGAAAAAATCCAATGAACCATAACTTATTTTTATGTAGACTTTGATAGTCATATTAATTTTGATTCTATAAGTTATTATTCAAGAATTTTTTCATTTATTGCAAATATTTGTAGATGAAACTTTTATAATTTTACTTAGATAAGAATAATTTTATTAAATTTTTTCATATGTTATAATTTTTTTTATTTCCTTCGTAAATAAATGATAATATATGAATAAATTTTATTTTAAATAATACTATAAAGATATAATAATCTGTTATTTAAAAGAAAATTCATTTATTTAGTGAAAAGTTAAAATTATTCGACCAGATCGTCATAATGTATTTTTTAAACTACTAAACAAGCATTGTACGAATAATTATTAATACTGCAAAATATGGAAAGAATATGAAATATAATAAAATATAAAATAGAGTTATAAATATATTATTTGTGTCTTTTAATAAAAACTTATTAAACAAAATATCGATAATTACATTAAATATAATAAAATTCGTAAAATAAAAAATTTTTTAATTCATTTAAGCAAACGTTATAATTTTTAATTCTGTACAATATAATGAAACTAAGGATATTGATTTTCCTTCTTTTCTTTCGTTTCCCTTTACGCTTTCTTCGGTCAGTATCCGAAGAGAACGAATCGCCCGAGCGACCAATTATGAATTCCCTCTTTTACTTCTGTTATGTATACTTTTCGCTCTTTCGCTCTCTACCCATGAACCTCCATGTCCTTCCCTACCTCGGCTTTCCTAGTCCAGTATTTCAACTGAGGGATAGAAGGACGAGGACGACCCTTTCTTCGCTATCTAGTTAACTCATTTGTTCCACACATTCTCGTGTACATGAACACGTGTACGTACTCGCACATAGAACCAGAGTCTCTTCTCCTCGTCTCTCTAAAATAGCTAATTAGCATGAGGAATTTGCATTCGAGGCGGAAGCCATCTCATCCGACAAATTGGCTGCACCGCCGTATTGCTACTCACTCGCTTTCTCATCCTCGAGGATGACTATACAACGTGGCCTGTTCAGTGCACATATACGTCACAATCGATAATCGATCATCGTCTTCATCAGTGATATGAAGAATCAATTCCCGGATTTTATGGGGCAGTAGACTCGTATTTTGGTACTAATTCCAACGAGTGAGCAATACACAGAAAAAGTGCGCCGATCGAGGCAAAGGGAAGGAAATGTTAGCAACTCATTTACAAATCTGTATGGAAGTTTAATCATTTCATCATATTCACTTTTGTATGTTACGAGGATTTTAAAAATCTTGTTGATCCACAATTCAGCTCATACTCTATACGTAACTTTTCTGATTTTTAAACATCACCCAATTTAATTTAAACATGAACGATAAATTTATATTTGTCGGTAAATCAATATAACAGAACATTTAGAATTAAAAATTGATAAATTTATTTATTACGAATACTTTACAAACTAAATTTTATTTATAAATATTACATATAATTTAAAAACTTGTTATACGTTCATTTTCGACTTTTTTATTATTTAATTATGAAAAACTAATGCATTGATAATTTTTAATATAAACTTTTTGATCTTATTTATAGTTTCATATTTTCTTAATAAGATTGGATTAAAAATATTGAATGATGTATTAATGATAAAAGATTCGGAATTTCGAGAATAAATAAAGCTCGAATATTTTTGTTACATGTAAATTTATAAATTAAAAAGATTTTAAATATTTAAATTTTTAAATTAGAATATTAATTGAAAAATAGATAAATCATACCAAATAATAAAATTGTATCACATGACTACTGTTTTATACGACAATAAAATATGTACGTTGGAATAATTTAGAATACTTTCCAAGAATATCGTAGAATTAGTTTAAAACACTTTACTTGCTTGCATGTTTATATGAGCATAAATTATAGGTTAGTATTTGATTTAATTTCATATTATTTTAAATTTATAACGCTATTAATAAAATCACATACATATTTACTCTCGATTATTAAATATTGTTTTAATTTTCATCGATTTATTTCGCAATGCACTAACTTAAAATATAACCAGAGCCAAACTTCATGAATAGCTTAGATAAATATTATGTGAACTATATGAACTATTTTTAAATGAATTTTTCTTTAATAATGATTCTTCTAAATAAACTCGTATAAAATACTACAAAAGTAAATTCACTAGGAAACGAAGTCTTTTTAATGGATAATATAAAAATTATGTACGCATTATTTCAATGATATTCAGTAGTACAAAATTTAATTTTCTCTGGTTATCGAACCCCGAGTAGACTCGCATACACTAGCGCATAGACCCCACAAAAATTTGGAATCTAGCCCGAGGCTCCATTCCAAGATTAAAGGCTTAAATTTACCTTAGCCACGAGCGATATACATCGACGAAGCAATTGCGCGAAATCCTTTCTTCCCCCTCCCTCTCCACGTACACTATTTATCCACCATATCTGTGTGTACTTAGAATACGTTATTACGATATAAGAATGAAGTAGTGAGTCTCGAAAACAAGGTAAAGTCAAGTATAAGAATAAGAGCTATGAATAGCTTTGATGATGGTTTTGGGGACGCCCTGAGCGATTCTTATTTGTTTTGTACTTGTCTCTTCCACTTTTTAATCGGAAGAAATTGAAGCGTCGGATCGACCAATCTTTGTTTCTTTTTTCCATCGTGTTACCGGTTATTTTTATCTATGTACTCCTGTCTTTATACTGGTGTATAAGAATGCGTGTACGTAAGTGTGCCTCAATTAATTATGAATGAAGTAGAAGCAGTTGATAGAAATAAAGGTAATAAAAAGCGAAAAAGTTAAATATGAAAAATATAAAAAAGGATGAGAAATGTAACGAGTTTAGTGGCATGGCTTATTATTTTTCCTTTTATTGAAGCCTCGTTTTTATCCGTATGCATTAATAGTTTTTTTCATTACAGTATATTTTTATTACCATACACCATCGCTTTACCGATTGCTTAATTAGTATGGAACACGGGTGGCGGAAATAATTTTCTTTTACTTTCAACTCTATTATTATAATTTTTTATATTAATTTAAAGTGTTTCGTGCACACGACGTTTTATAATCAGGTTTAGCAATTTATTAATACTTTATTTTAATTTATAGCTATACATGTTTATATAGTGTGTTTAAATGATTATGCTAGGAATGTTTTTAAATTATTAAAATATTTTATGGTTCTAATAAAGGCGATAAAACAATAAGTATCATCTTAATTACTTAAAAATAGAAATGTATTATAATAATTGCATTACATGCATAACTACATGCATTTATATTCCAATAATAAGAATTTAGATTTTTCTCTTATGTTCATTTCTATGATAATTTAAAATTATTGCTTCTGATATTTTAAGATTCTGAGATAATTGAAACTTGTATATATATATAATACGAATGATTTATTTATTCAATATAATACTATTTCCCTATTAACTATTTTGAAAAATTTTAATGATGATATAATAAATACATATTCTCGATTTTGTCATTTATAATTATATCATTTATATTAATACATATTATATTGAATGAACTATACTTTAACAAATTATTTTTATATCAATTACTATAAAAAATATAAAATTACTACTCATAATAAATTAATCAGTACCGAGATAAAGAAATTCTGAGAAAACTAATAAAAAATTTATCTAAGTATTCATAAAAAATCTTTTTTGCCCCTTTTTTGGTTACTACATTTTTTCTTCTACTTTTATCTTTTCAAGTTATAAATTATCCGTTATTCCTATTTTTTTTTCAAATGAGATGAGGACTTGAATACTTTAAGATTTTTTTATATTTATACTTTAATCTGTGACGTGTGTTCCTATTCTTGTCTTCAATATCTATTATTTTGATTATTTATTTCTTATAATACATAAAACCACAAAAAACTACAAATATTCAGATTTAAGTTTAAATAACCAACTTTTATTATATTTGTAAAATGATTTTTAATGAAAATGTATGAAAGTATGATGTATCGGTAAAAATATTATTTTAATTTAAAAAATCTGGGCCTTTCAATATTAAAAAATTTTGTATGTTTATTTAAATTTATTTAAATTTCTGTATATTTTTTAAAAATAAACTAAAATAATTCATCTGAATACTATTTCAATAAATATTATTTACTTTACTGTATCAACTTCATTTTTATATTTCAAACATTTGAATTATTAAATATATTAAAATGCAATTTTGCTCAATATAGATTTGAATTTATTAAAACATACATTAATAATAGTATAAATAAATGTATTTAAAAATTAAAATTTTTTAATTTTGTGCAAATAGAAGAAGAAATCTTTAAAATATTATTGTTATTTAAAGATGCGATTGAAAATAATCTCAATAAACTATTATTTAAATATATGAATTAATTATCACATGTTAAAAACTTTTAAAAAATATATTTCTGAAATTGATAACTGTATTTTAATACTCATTATTTTCTGAAAATAAAATCAAATAATATTTTAAAAAATTACGATGGAACAATATCAAAGGTAACTAAGAAATCTTCATTATTTTCTCAATGGTCTTAACAACTTTATGTAGTAATTATTTGAAACTTATAAAAATCAATAAAAATGGTAATAATTGCAAGACGTTCCTCATCAACTTGTAATGTTTCAGGTTTTGTAAGAAAATTATGATATAGATTCTTTTTTCTGTAAAATAAAAAATTATATATCATTAAGACAGAAATATTTGTATAAATCTTCTTCATTATAATATATACAAGTTAAAATTTTTAATTTTACATGTTTATTAAGTTTTCGTAACCTATACTTAAAAATAATCATAGTAAATAGTATAACGAGTCAAAATCTTCTTTCAGTATATTCATATATTTTTTGAAACTTAAAAGTACGTAATGGATTACTGAAAAAACAGATATTTTTAATTTATCTATATGTATTTAACTGTAATAAAAATACAAATCAGTTGAACTCAATATGTTTAAATATTTTAAAATTTATATACATTTTTTAGTAAAAAGTCAAAGTAAAATAATATTCTACACAAATTTTTCTATTTATAAATAAACCCTATTATGTAAATTAGTATTAGTAAATTATACATTACATAAAAAGATTCCTTCAAAGACTATATTCACAGTAAACTTATTTTAAAAATTATTTAAAGCACGTACGTATCTTCATACGTTACTTATTCAGAAAATTACGAGTTATTCACCTACATATTCCTGTTCGTTAACTATCCCCAATTTCGTTATTACTCATGACGCGCGATTTTTCAACGGACGTCTAAAAATAGAATAGCAAATATGCATTCATGACGTTTAGTTTGTCAGAAAAAACAATTGAATTCTTTAAGTTCAATAACTCGCGAAACTTCCTTCCAATGAATCTGAACAATTTAGTTAGCATTCGAATACTCGGGTAAGATCGAACAATGGTCATGTAGTAGAAAATCTTTTGTGAATGCTAATCAAGCGGTTAACTGTTACATTTAAAAAGAAAACGAAGAACGAGATGACTGGTTAGGCTTTTTAACGTATTGTTCTGTCGAGTTAATTATATCATCCTGGGTATTAGTCAGTTTTCTATCTCTTATTTATTTTTGTTCAACTAAATTGAGCCTGGTAATTAATTAAGATCTACGATTTCTCACTCGTCGAAAATCACTCGTTTGTTCATATTTGAACTATTCTCGAGGTATTTTATTAAATTAAAGTTATCGTATTGCATTTTTTATTTCAAAATATCGAAGGTTTATTTATACACAGATGTAATTAATTTGACAATTTTTAAATAAAGTTCTATTGCTGGAGAAATTATAAGTATTTGTTATATGATAATACTAATTTTATTATACTTAGGTATTTAATTTTAACCAAAAATATTATGTATTCTGAGAACGACAATTGCTTAAAAATGCTCGCAGTTAAACTTTAAAAGTTTGATCATTTTATTGTAAGATCAAATTTATATTTTTTAATTAATTTTTTAAATTTAAGTTTTAATTAAATTCTTATTGAATTTGATTTAAATTAAAATTTTTAAAGATAATATATTTAATAAAATTAAGTATATTTGTTCAAAAGGACAAAATGAATCTTCGATTTTTATAAAATATTATTAATACTGTTTTACTTTAATAATTTAAATTACTTTAAAGAGCTAAATGTTTTAAATACAAGAATTAAGGCTTCATATTGTAGAATATAACAGTTAAAATCGATATCTAAAAACAGTACCAGCACTTATTTTTGTATTAAATATTGTTCACAGAGCTACCATTAATTTATAAATATGTATGCATTAAATATCTTTTTTCGTATAAATTGGTGCACATCTCGAAAACAGGTGCTTTCGAATGATTGCATAAAGTCTTATTAAATCGTAAATAACGGATGTCACATTAAACCAATAATATAACCAAAGTACTTTATTGTATCATTAAAGGATTAGCTAAAGAAAATATCTGTAATAGATATTGTAAAAATACACTTTTACTAAGTCACCGTAAATTAAACCACGACGTAATAATATAATTTGAAAGTTACAGAAAAAAGCGTCAATATCAATTTATAGGTGCACACTGATTACAACTTTTAAAAGCACATGTACCCATTGTGGAAACAACAGCATTTCTTGGAATATCCGAAAGCAATATACAACATACACACTTCCACCGATGCAATATTTCGAGTGGCTTTCTTGTATGTACATAGACATATCCAAGCCAGCGACATTTTTCTCCGATATAGAGCCTCGAGTGGTTGACTCACTCGTCCATTATTCCGCGAGAGCCTCTCAAAGACCCGCCGTTTACGTTCTCGTTTTAAGGAGGGAAATTTCCTGCCTCCTCGAGCTTCGTATAATAAACTTACTGCCCTGTAAAATTTTACGTTGCGCCTGAGACACATTACGCGCGGAACGTAATCACTGATCCTCCAGCCCTTTGGACAGGTAAAGCTCTCATCGACCTCAAGGGTTGTTGTTCGTCGATATCTTTTCTTTCCTTTGATTCGGAGAACTTGGTTTGGAATAATTCGATAGACAACTGATATATACACGTATTACAACTTTTATCAGTGTTTTAGTGAAAAATCGTATTCCCTCTATAACAGTAGTACAGATATAAATTGTTCGAGTTTTTTATATTAAATATAGTTCGGTTAAATTTTTAAATTGCTTATTTTAATCATAATAAAACTAATTAAAATTAAAATAAAAGTCTAGAGATTTAATAATTTTTTACTTTTTCCTTACTTCAGATATAAAAAAATTCGACATTTTATTGTTTATTATCTTTATATTAAAATCAGAACTGAAATAATTTAATTTTTTTTTAATATTGTTATGAATAGTTTTAATATTTTGTTTGAATTAATATATAAAGTGGATTACTAAATTAATAAAAACTAATACGATTACAATTTATTTGAAATTATCTATAATTCATTTTACGTAAAAACTTTGATAACAACAAAGATTTATATTATATGCAGGACATCTACAGTTGTGTATTTTATAAGTTTGTAAAATCAAACACAATGTAATAACATTTTTTTATACATCGTACGGTTTGTAGCCTTATTTATAATTGTATAAAAATATTTTTTATTTATAAGTTTGTAACAATCGTTGTATCATAAACAAGTAAATTTTTTACATAATTTTACTAAATAATTAATATTAAAATTTATATTAAAATAAAAAGCTATAAGTATCAAATTAGCAGAATTAGAAGCTTTGGAAAATTATTTTAAAAAATATTTTAATTATTTTTGCAAATTTTTTATCGCATGCTCAATTACATTTATATTTTTATACATAGTTATTTCACAGATAATAAATGTGTAAGCCAAATAATATTGAAAATAGTTATTCAGTTTTATATAATATTATTACCAACATATATTTTTTTCAGTATGGAAAGACGTATATTTGTTATGTTGTATTATATTTCAAAACCATTAAACTGTCACATAAAAGGAATCCTACTTATTTTGTACCACACTTTCAGTTTTATTTTCTTTAAGAATATGAGAAAAATTAAATATAAAACAACAGTTTTTCATAAGAATACTTTCATAATACAAAGAGAAGAAGCTTTACAACAAATTCATAAAAGTATCAGTGGTTTTGAGTAACTTTTATATGAGTTCCTAACAAATGCAACATGAGTATCATAAAAATAAATAAAACTGATACACAATTACTATTCTTACAAATGGTTATAATTTTACAAGAATCAAGTGGAGTGACAGTTTCGTTCATTATTTGAGTAATTTTTATTTTAAAACAATACGTATTTTGAAAGTTATATATTGTATACGGTTATGAATTGATGAATATATATGAATATTTAATAAAAAATAAAAAATGCAAAACTAGCTAATGAATGTTTGATGAGTTTCTGAGTTTCTGAGTTTTGTCATGAAAAATTGTAGACAAATCGAAAAAATAATAGATAATAATACCTTTAGTTATCGTTAAATATTTATTTATTATTAGTTGTTTTTCTTTTATATTATAGTTTAACATAAAGATAGTTTATAGATAGATGAAATGATGGAGACTAAGTTTACTTACTTCAACACATTGTAAAAGTTTTGAGCAAGTAAAGATAGAATTTTAATGGAAAGATCCTCAAAACTTGTTTACACGGGCTTATGTTTTTATTAAAGTTTGATGTTACGATTTTCCATGAACGCTATTCCAAAGTTTTTATTTTCCAATTTCTTTAAATTTGCTAACATCAGTATGAAGAAATATTAAACGGGTTCTTAGATCCAGACATTATTCAATTACTCATAAAGCATGAAGATTGATTGAATTTTATTTTAACGCTGGAATAAAAATTAATATCTGTACTAAGAACTTGTATATTGGATTTTTCTTTATAGATGATTGTGATGCTAAATTTTAATATTAAAATAATTGGTTCAATAAAATTTGAATTATAATACTATGCATTTTGATTTTTTACATGACAAATATTCTTTTCAAATATTTGTTTAAGTAATTAACTTTTATATATTTTATAAGTAGAAAAACTATAATGTTTACTTATTCCAGAATAATTAAAAATAAATATTTTAATATTTGATCGGTTAAGGTATAAATTTAGAAATAATTTTTATGGTTCATTAAATTACGTTAGTACAGTTAATTAAATTTAGATTTATATATACTACAGAAACAATGAAAAATTCACCCAATTTTCTAAAATGTAGTTGAAACCACTGAAACATTGTTATATCTGTATTTTGCATAGTAACGCATTTTTATAAAATTTTGAACCGGTACCCATAATTATTACGTAAATTAAAATATTCGGTAATAATATGTTAAAAAATATTATTTTAAAAAAAAAATAATTGTAATCTTCAATTTTTAATCGAAAATATGTAAGGTAAATTAAAATTAAATAATTAGTATATGCTAAATGTCTAGTTGTTAAATTTTTAATAATCAATTAAAAATTATATAATTAATTTACTTTTTTCCCTCTCTATAGTTCTTTGAATTATGAAATATACGTAAAGTGGACAATAGTGTCAAATTTATTCTAATATGATTTGTGTTTTTTGTCTCTGAGTATTTTAAATGAAACGTAAAAAGAATCTCGTATGATTTCTAACTAACGAATAATAAATTGCATGAAACTTTTTAAAAAATAATTTGTAATTCGTCACTGTAAAATCATGCTATTTAAAATGTTAATAAATCGCGTGCTAAAAATTGTTTTAAAATACTTAAACGTCTAAATGAACAGACTTACGTACATGAGCGTATTTATGAAACTCATGTAACGAGTATAAATTAGTCTCAACTTTTCTTCAAGCGTAGCGACAAAAGTAAATTGACGCCTCATGGACGCGTCACGTCACGACTCAATTTTTCTCTTTCTCCCCTCAAATAGTCTGCTGTAACAGTTCTATTCTTTCTTTCTCCCACGCGCGAAAAAGTAGTTGGTACTTTTTCCATTCACGACTGTAGATAACATCGTTTCCAAGTAGTTAGTTCCTTCCGAGCGAAGTCGAATCGACAAATCGCTGATTCGAGCTACAGACTAAGTTGGGGCTGTATTTTTCCGTGGATCAGCATCAATAGAGTTGAGGCATTCGTCACGCCTTCGATCTTTTAGTTGTAATTTTACCAGGGAGTCATGGTATTTACTTTGTATCTTCTTCTTTTAAGCACTGTACTTGGAATCGATTTGACTTTCTTACTAGCTGATAATAAGCTGAAAAATGTAGCTTTGTTTATTTTATTAGGCAAACAATAAAAAACCTATAAGATTCTGTGTGAATAGCGTTTTTTAATATCGTAGGATTTTTTTTAAATGTGATATTATACAAATAAGCTTTTATCTAGTAAATTAAAGTCTAAAAATGATTAAGATAAATTATTTATAAACAGATCCATGGATTTTGAAATTCGATTAAATCTAAAAATGATTAAATATACATTGTAATAAATGTAATATTACTAGTTATTTTATTTATTGTATGGAATGTAAGATTCGCGGTGAAACGTGCCATCGATGCGCCACCAATACGAATGTATTATATTGAATATAATGTTACGTCTTATTGTGTTATAATATGTATAAGTTACTTTGAGTGAATGTAAGCATTGTTTTTTTATTTAATTATTCCAGTGTAAATATTTTTATTTGAGACGAATCGCAGAGATTTCGAAAAATTATATTAGAATATAGTTTTTATCTATATACATTTTTATATTTCATTAAATTTAATAAGAAAATATTTAATTAAGTACAACATAAGGAAATTTGATCAAATTAATTTCCAAAATCAAATTCAATTTATGAATAATATTTTACTTAAATAAATTCGAATGTATTAAATTTTGCTGTAAGGATATAAATTGATCGATCATTACGCGATATCTATAAATAACCACAGCATTCGAGTATACAGTTTTAGTCATCAAAAGCCTATGCCTTCGTTTCATTCGGAATTTTCCAGGGTCCGCGTTTACACACGCGACATCGTTACGAAAGTATTATCAGCAAGTTGAAAGTTGCTGTTCTTCTAAATTCACACGAGATATTCAACCGAGTTGAACATGCAAAAAGTTACTCGCAAACTTTGAAAAAAGAATGCTGACTCTCTATTCCGAGAGATTTTATCAAGGAATTGCAAAAGCTCGCAAAATTCGCAAATGTTGTTTAAGTCCATTGTCGCTGTGCGAGTCGTGGCAGATAAGTAGTTAAAAAGATGTGTACACGCCAAACTTCTATAGATATTTTAATTGGTATATATTATGCATACGCATAAAGATACACACATAACCTGTCTCGACATTATTTTTCATTTATGCATCGATGATCTCGATAGAAAAGGGCGGTTTAGGAACCGAACCGGATTTTAAACTTAGGATTTTATTTGGTAGACATGACAGTCATTTTGATTAATTGATTCGCGTAATATACGCGCACTTATGAATCTACTTATACGCCGAACTATCATGGTAAAAATTTACGCGTGAATGGCGCATTGATTTGTCAGAGTTATTTTTTATACATTTATATGCGTATTTTAAGTATGGCACGCATCGTACATCTGCATTTGTATCTATAAGTATTGTTAAAACAGATTGCAATCTCGTAATGTGACGATATGTCTCAACATTCCTCATTAATGAAGCAACGAATCCTTTTATCTAAGCACTGCTTAGATGCGCCATTTTCGCCATTCTCCCTTGTGTACACAAAGCGGCTTTGGACTCTCGTCTCCCCCTTCGCACTTCGCGGGTTGATCGGCTAATGGAATAGCACTACGAAGCAACGATGTCTGCCAGTCGCCATTTTACTTTTGCAGTTCATATAGACCTATTCCCCTTTACAAAAAGCGAAAAGCTGCACGCGGCGTTTCCCGATACATTTTTAATGTTTGCTATTGGTCTAGTTCAAAATAATGATCATTACATTTTCGGTGAAGGAGAACGAACCGGGAACCACTCATAATCATAATTCACTATTATTTAATGATTAAGCCTAAATATTACGTTATCTGTCCTCATATTTATAAGATTATATTTAATACACGTATATATACGCTGCTGTTTAATATAATAATAATTCTATCATTTATGTTAAATTATTTATGGTACATTCAACGTACTAATTTACGTATATATAATAAATCTTATTCTTTTGTAAAATATTAAGATATAATTATAACATAAAATTTTTATTAAAATAAACAAAAATAAATCTTTATTGTGTATAATAGATAAAAATATATCGTATATTTTAGAAATAATTTAAGGGAATGAATACATTTTCCTATATTTTATAATATTTGCTTTTTTCTATTGTTTCAAAATTTTTTCATATAAATAAATTTATACTTATTTCTTAATTGATTCATTAGATAATTTCATATTTTATTATATTTAAAGATTTATTATTTTATCATTAAAAAAATACTTTCTTTATTTGTTTTATTCAAAATTATCAGAAAAAATTAAATATTGGTTAATTTAATGCAAAATTTTGAACACTGAAAAAAAGAATAAGTATTTAAAAAAATTTTAATAACAGAATTAATAATAAGTTTTGAAAAGTTATAAATAAAAACATAATATTAAAGAACTAAATTAAAAATATACTTTTTGCACGTATTTTTTTTTGAAAGAATAAATTTGGTCACGTAGTTTAGATTTGATAGCAATTCAAAATATATAAAGTTAAATAATTTTCTAGTATTACTCAATTAACGACGCTACAACATGATTACTAAAACTATAAACAACAGAAAAATCTATGATTCACACTTCGTCTCACTTCGCATTACATCCACTTACCTTCTAATGAGAATATTTGCAGATGATAATGTAAGTGACACTCGTCACGTTCGTTCCCTACTTTTATCAAGCTATAGCTGCTTTCTATTATACGTCAGATGTTTTCGATGAAATTGCAAATGTAGTCGTCATCCATAATTATAATTATAATGCATTGCGCAAACTTTTAACTATTGATTTGAATTAAACCTGTAATCTGTTTTTTCAGATATGTTAAAGAATATTTACAAATTTGTTTAGAGTACTACTGAATTTTACTAACTATAATTGCTCTGCAAGCACTCATGAACGTACCGATAAAAAAGCATATGCTTCAAGAGCTATAAAATATAGTTTTATGTAATATTTAATATTAATTTACTTGTACCCGTTAAATTTCAAATATTGAAGTCCACATAAATATCTATTCTACTGTTTAAGTGCTGATCCTTGATTAAATTACCAATTTTTCGTTAAAAATATCTATTGTTTAATTTTTATTTTCTTTTATATACCATAAAATTTGCTAACTTATTATTATGAATAAAATATTTTGTACTTACAAATATCTTTTAATGTCAATAATATGATGACTTTAAGATTAGTGCAGCTTATCACAATATTACGTACACTTGTCAAAAGAACTGATATCGAAGGCTAGTGGCCGGTATCGACATTTTTTGTTTATCAGAGAATAATGTTTTGTTATTGTTTTGTATTTGAAAAAGAAGAGAGAATACGATCAAGAGGTTCAAGAGGGGATAAAAATACCCAACCGAAGAGTTTAACAAAAAAGAGATGGTTTAATATAGCCTACGGAAAAGCAAGAGTGGGAGATTCAGAGAGAGGGACAGACAATATCAGAGGATATCCCGTATTATGGTTCGCTTATAGTATAATGACCAAGAGCACGCGCGTTCTCTATCCAACGATAAATTGATCGCGGCTTCTCTCACTCTCTCTCTCTCTCTCTCTCTCTCTCTCTCTCTCTCTCTCTCGTTTTACGTGTCCCATTGCGCCACGCTCAGAGAGCAAACGAGCAGTGTGTTACATTTGTGCAGCTCAGACACGTAGCGAGTACCTAGGATCGATTGTTATTCGCGAGTTTCCCTTCATTCCGTGGTCTTGCCTCGGCACAGCACAACGAACTTCGCTTTTGGAGCTCATGATACAACTGACACACATGCAACCAACGAAGACTCAGGTAAGGCTTTTTATACTGTTGCTTTATGGGGGGACGCGGAACGTGTTTTCTTTTCGTATTCGTTCTTTTCAGGTGAGAATTTAACAAGACCGTTCGTTCATAATTATTTCACTTTCGAAATATTATCAACATAGATAAAATTAGGTAGTTTAAAATAGTTTAACAAATTTTTATGACCGAATGTACAAAATGTACAAAACCTTATAAAATACGTATAATTATTATTAAAATTTTCGTTTAGGTATCGAAGGTCATGATTATATAATAAAATTTTTTTGGAAATTAATTAATTAATTTTTTTTTTATTAAGTCTTAATATTCCTTACATCAATGAAAATAAACTTTGAAACTTTATTTTTTATTAGATAATTAAAAACTTACAATATTTAAACAAATCCTATTTAAAATTCCTACATATTCATTATCGTATATTACATAATTTATGTGTAGATAAACACAATATTTGTTTTCAATTCGCGATACACTTGGTTAAAGATACCTAAACTTAGTTAATTGCAAATTTAATTACATTGATATTGAATCCAATATTAAATATTCATAGCTTCGAGTTTGCAATAACGTATAATTAAATTTCAAATATATCATTTATTTTTTGGTCATGTAACAAATTAATAGAAAAATAAAAAGAGAAATTTTCATCCTGATTATCAATGAATTTTCAATTAAATTAATTATGAAAAAATATAAAAAATTAGTCAAATTGTGTATTGTACTGTAAACAATTAACTTATGTATTATTATACAAATGGATTGACCTCAAGTTTCAGTCTGAGCGAAATGTCTGATATCAACTTTCGTCACGCGATGTACCGCATGAATCAAGTATTGACCATCGATTTCATTTAAAAAGTACGTTGATTTAAATTAAGCACAAATTCATTGTTTGATATGAGTAAAGAAAGTTTCGTTCAGCACATTGGTGATAGTTATAATATTAATTAACAAAAAATCAATAACTTACTACTTTAAATTTTGTAAGATGATACTTGTATATTTCATTAAAATTTTATATAATTTATCGACTTTTTTAAAGTTGTATCCGACATATATCTTTTTTAGAAATCAAAAATGATGTTGATTATTTATCAATATTTTTAATGAAAACAAATTCTGCATTTATAACTCGATTAAAACTTTTTTAATAAAACAATAATAAGTAGAATATATGGAAATATTTTAAAATCAATTTTAGCATAAATTGAAATTCGTATATTCCAAAATTATATTATACTTATCCAAAAAATTCAAACTAAACTACTTTGATAAAAATCTGCAAATTTTATTTTATTTACAAATATTTATATTGTCCTATAATTGATGTAGATGATGTATTTAATATGTATATTATGAATTACATTTAAAAAGGAAACTATTAATAAATGAGATAATTTACGAATATCATGAATAGAGTAAAAATATAGTTTTTATCAAATTAGAGCAGAACTCATATTATATAAAAATGCATAAAAGCTAGACACATTCACACAAATTTACATACATGAGTATGCTCCTCATTTAAAAAGGGTTCGTAAAAAAACTCAAAGTTATGATGATTTAAAGACCTTATTTGTATTTAAGATTTTTGATTTTTAGATTATTTCTAAAGTTGGAATTAACGAGGAGACATCAGTAGAAGTGGACCTCAACCTCTAATATTCCACTGTCGATGTAATCTACTTAAAGGAATACTTTACCGTTGCACTAAACTACGTTAGGATTGCAGACTTAGCAAAATGAAATCTTTGTACTATCTACTATTTATCTTCTTTTCAGCATTATATATTATTGAGGTAATGATAAGAGTACGTTACTACTTAAGTACATCCATTTAAAAAATTTACGATTATAATTTTTTGCAGTATTAGTTTGTACAGAAAATATTAATTTTTATGAAAATATTTTTTTATACTTAAATTATAAAGTTGATAATAACATAATTAAATATTTATACACACATAAAAATTATTAAATAGTGAAAGCAACACAAGTACAAATAACTTGCCGCAAAGTAGGTCAGAAAATCTTGAAAAAAACCATTGGTTCGATTTAACGACATTCTTTAAAATTGACTCAGAAAAAATTGATAACCGTATATTTGAGTTTGAAATATCAGTTATAAAAAGTAATTCCATGAAGCAGTTTCAGAATAAGTTTAATATCTCGGTGTGTAAATGTATATATTACAGATCTATGCGGAGAGAGCAGCTATTTGCCAAGAAGGTTCTGTTCGTTACTGCAAGGATATGCAGAGTGCTAAGGCATGCGGAGTACGTAAAATCTCGAATTATCCTTTGCGTGCTAATGCCATAAACGTAATAACCTAAAATTTCTTTACTGCTTCATTTTGAACGTGCAGTTCTGACCAGACATGAGCAGTAACGAGACACGTGTCTAGATTTAAATGTAATATAATATCCATACCTCGTATTTCATAAGATAATGTGTAACATTATTTACAACTTGCGTATACAAAGTACAATTAAGTATATAAGAAATTGCGTGGGGAATAAGCGTATCAGTGTAGTATGCTATTAAGGTATGAAATAAAACTTTGTACAAATATAAATATTTCATTTTAAGCTTCAACATGCATAAAATTTTTTTATTTTTTTTTTAAATATTAATTTAATTAAATATATTTTCGCAATTTTTTATTCCAGAGATTTATCGGATAATAATGATTAACTACAGCTTTTTAGTTTTTCAAATTTACAAATTATTGATTAAGGTAATTTAAGAACTGTTTCTACAATCATAAAATTCTTACTTGGCCTGTCTATAATAAAATTGATCGATTATGTCTTGTCGGGTTGTCTAATATTTTTGTATATATTAAATTATTCATACTGAAATTAATTTATATTGGAAAGATTTTTCATATTATTTTATATTTGTATCTTTTTTAATTCATAAATTATTTCATAAGATTTACTTTTTCTAAATAACGATACACATTATCATAGTTTTACGTTTATGCAAATAAAAATATATTTTACAATATAACTAAAATACTTAGTTAACTTAATTTTTATTCAAATTTTATATATTATAAACTATTTAATATACTTGTTTAGATTGAAAAAATTTGTACTTATCATTCTTTATATTATATTAAATATAATAATAACGTAAATAAATTGAAGGTTATGTTTTTTATAGATTATAAAAATATAATATATTTCTATAAGCTCATGTGGAAAATTTTCAGTATTCATATTATTTATTATTGTATTTTAGAAACTGCGTTTTTGTCAACTTATCTGGGATCCTCCAGCAGGTTACAAAATCATAAAAAATGGAAATCATTATGAGGTTTTGAATCCAAATATCGGATTTTTTCACGTTGGCTGAATTAGATCCATCGATTGCCTTCTATTGCCTTTTCAGTTTGTCTATTCATACTGTACGGAAATATTTACATATGTATATTAATAAAAATATTTTTGTATGGAAAATAAATTAAATTTTTATTTTGAGTATGAATTTTATAAAAACGTATGACATAAATTAATTTGAATCCGATATAATATGTAATATAAAGTGCGAAACTGTTTCGATAAAAAATATCTTCAATGTGAATAAAAATATATTATAATTAGAATTGACTAAATTATAATTGATGCCTTATAAAACCTTTCAAAATAATAAAAATTTTATGCAATTATTTTACGTTAAGTTATTACCGATACTGAATTTAATCAAATCTTTTTTTAATATGTCAACTTATATATATTACTTCTTAGTTTATAAATGACTTCAGTTCTTTGAATATATCGGATGCTTTTAGGTGATTTAAAAAATGAACAATGCTTTTATATTTTTAGGTGCATATTTTATTATCGTTTTAATTTTTATGAAATTTAAATATATAAATAAAGTTTAGTTTAAGATGGTTTGTAAATTTCCATGTAAATTAATAAATGCAGAATTAATATTTTACAATTTTCTGTAGCGAAAAATTTTTAAGTATAGCTCTATATTTATTTATAAAAGAATTAATTTTTTCACGTTCATCATAAGAATGCGACTTATTTTAGAAAAACCAATAAAACCAACTCCTACTTTAGCATGTGATTTTTAAACAATCTTAAAGCGTGTATAGTGAATTCCATCAATTGTGGAGGAAGTTAAGAAAGATTTTTGAATTTTGCAAAAGTGAAATACCAATACGGTAATGCGCCAGACTGACAGTAGGGCTGTTCGGCTTACGGAATACAATCGAAATCATCAACGCGGTGCACGATTACGCAGCAGATGCTTTTAAAATATACAGAAGAGTAGTGGCGAGCGCCAAATTCGAAGTACTTGGTTATATATGTAGACCGGTCCTTAGTATTGACATGCGGGGGCAGCTACACGGCCATCGAGCGAATAAACTCCCCGAGTGATTCCCGATCCGCCAAACGGACCGCAAACTATCCTCTCCGCGCGCCAAGGGCCTTCAAATATTGCGATCCGAAATTGAATTCGCTCTCCGCGCGTATGTAATTATTCTTGCATCGGAACAGGCAGCGAGTCGGACAAAGCGATCCTCGAAATAATCATCCGCGATCACGATAGCGATACGCGTTTACGTGATGTAGGTGCAGCGAACCGTAGGGAACATCGCTTCATTCGTGATGTGTAGAAATTATGTAATTGTTTTATTAATAATGAATTACCTTAGGGACGCGTTGAGAGTGATTCGATGCAATTGCGTGATTGGGACAATGCTTCTCGTGGAAGAAGTGACTTTATTGATGATTGTCTTATAGAAACGTGGGAGCCGAGCAACCTTATACGGAGTAAATAAAACAATTTCTTTTTTGTCTTCGAAGCATCGATGTATGTCTGATTGTTGACGAATGCTACTTTAATGTGCGAAAACTTTAATAAAATCCATTTTAATGTTAAAGATATCTATGTTATTTATTTATATTGAAATATAACATTGATCATAATGAGAAGAACGAATAATGTTTTTTTTGTATCGCCAGTATGTAACAAAACCGGATATAAATACCAGAATTTCAAAATTTTAATATTTTTGTATAGAAGATATTATCCGATGAATTGGATAACTGTACAAGGTCAAAAATACTCTACGTATTCGTAGAATCTGACTGATGCATCCGCTGCTTTAAATTTTTTTCATAAACGTCCTGAAGAATATGCAATTACGCCCTCTATAACTAATATAATTTTAAATTTGTTTCGTTCATGTAACATTAATAATTTTTATGTATTAAATAATGTTATCCAATTGTTTTCACATATATTTTTTACACCTGTAATATTTTTTTGATATGAAATTCAATGAAATTCGTATATATTTTTTCTTTTTTTCGATGAAATCACATTATTCGATTTCAATATAAATACATATAGAAACACAATGGTGTATCTTGGGTTATAGATACGATTTCTTTTGAGGTAAATTAGGTTAGCTAGTATGTAAGACCTTGCTATTTTACTCTGCTGCTCTCTTTTGGGAATAAAACTTTAACTACTTTTACTTCGTGCCTACTCCTATCTCTATCCATGAGTTCGAGAATGGTATTCCATAATACAGCGAGACACGCGATATTTTCCGAAGAGTTTGTCCTTTTTGATATTCTACCTCTCTTCGTTTCATATAGCCTATTTCTTCCTCTTCATACTCCGAACCAAGGAGTAATAAGAGTAGATCGATGCTTCCCTTATTCTTACTCCGTTCATTAATAATACAGCAAGTATAATATTTTTATCTCTTCGAAAAGATGAGTAATATCTGTATTGGTAAGATTGGTAATTTATATAAGTTCTATTATACGATAAGTCAAACACATATTCAAGTAGTTTTCTTTTACTTGAAGCTTATGCATGAGTAACGCATTAGCATTTTATACATTCGTAGCGCATACCTTACTTATTTCCTCCAAAATTGCAAGTAACTATAATTTTGCTGTTATGCAGCTATTACTAATAGTGTTTTGCAATAGTTTAGTAACTACTAAAAAACTGAATAAAATAAGAGAAATGTACAATCTTAGTTTAATAATACAATGATGTTGAATTGAAATAAAAATCGTAATTACGTAATAATAACCCAAACACCGACACAGAAAAATCTTATAAACTCCAGAAGCTAGAAATTGTACTTCAAATTACCCAGTATTAGTGGCAGACTTTTTTACTTTAATCGTATATACCTTGTTGTTTTGAGAAAACTACATTTTCAAATTGTATCGTTACATAATTATAAGCTCAAATAGCTAGTAAATTTACGCAAAGCCCTTGAACAATCTCTGCAAAATTTATATACTTATAGGTTACTCTATTTTGCTTCTATAGTCAACGGTACTAAATTTAATATATACACTAAACGTTATCCTAAAATCCAATTCACAAGCTAGTTTAATTTTAAATTACGCTAATTCGACGACATTTGTAATTTAAATTTAAATATTTTACATGAAATTGTCTAAAAACAAATCTAAAACACATGAATAATATATCAAGATAATATAAAAAATAAAATACTATATATTTATAATAAATCTAAACTATAATTGGATTAAAATATATTTGTTTTTCCTCGTGTAATTTACGTTACAATTTACCTTCAAATGAATGTAAAAGAAATTGCAGGAGTTATAAATAGGAAATAGATGAAGATCGTAAGTAAAAAATTTGATATTGATGTTATTTATCAAATATTAAAACTTAATACGTTTGAATATTAAACACGGCGCAGTTTCGAAAATTTTTGCGACACATTAACAAGATTCTCATTTAAAAATTTTTAAAATTCGCAAAACTTATGCGTAAATGATTTTTCATAGAAACTATCCAATAAGTTTATCGAGTGCCATCTTGATGGCCTACTTTAAAATTAGAGCATCGGTCTCATGACTGCGATCGTGAGTAAGGCCGTGCCTAGGTCAACCCTTTTGTCAAACGTATCCATGGAAGTCAAAAGTTTCCATGTGCATCAGTTCATCCATGATCTATTTCTTTCCTCCCTTCTTTCTTTTCCTTGAAGTAAAAAATGCAAAGCGCCAGTATTACGTAATACTGCGCACCGATACCGCTTCTACTCGAAAATTTTTACGACTGTATCGAGTAGCAAGTATTGTATTACCTTCTTGCAACAAGTAAATCGTACAAGTTTTGAATATAACTCTTAAATATTAATTATAATTTTTTGTCCTTCTATAGATTACTTTGAAGATTTAAAAATTAATAAACTGTACTTAGAACTTTCTAATTGCTCTAATTTGAAATATTGCTCCCTTTGATCATAGAAATTATGTATCAGTTTTATACTTGTAAATTAATTTATCACTAAACTTAATAATCAAATTTTCTAAGTAAAATGTTAATTTTAATTTTTTTTTATACTTATTATATATTATACAAATATATAGTATATTCAATTATATAAGTTTATTTGTATTTTAGTTTCTTATTCATTTTTATTTAATTTCGTCATTCTTTTATATTAATCTTTATGGAATACAGGAAATAATATTTGAAACTACCATTAGAACTCTAAGAGTTAATTATAAAGTACAGAATATGCAGTGGAATATTTAAAATTAGCTTTTTATATTTTGTGTTATCACTTCTTAATACTCTTAAATATTACTTTTGACACGAATTTTTTCTATGGAATACCGTATGGAAATGTTGAAATTACTAGTTAAAATTCTTCATTTTCGAAATTTAGATATTCATACTTTTATATTTAGAAATAAACTAAAAAAGAAATATAATAAGTTTGAAAGAGTTAATCTCATTAATGTAGAAGAGAACAAGTATAGTTTGGAATAGTTTAGTTTTTTTGGCACCTACATTCAAACTAAAAATAAGTTTCTTTTGGAACTTTTTTATTTTTAAATATATAATGTTGGATTTAGTCTTATACAATAAGTACATAATTATATAATTTTAATAATAATACTAGTACAATTTTTTAATTTGTTAAAAATAATAATGTAAATCATTTACGATTTAATAGTATATTATTTTTAAACACATAATCTATATATAGGAATTCTTTTTAAATAATTTATTATTTTATTTAAAAATAATGTTTAGGAATCAATAAAAATAATATAATATTGTTATCGATAAAATGTGTATTATATCTGTACAAAATACAACTATAAAATAAAATAAATGTATCAAAAATGACTAACGATAAACGTTTTATATTGCTTGATTACATGTTAACTAAAATAATGTACAGTAAATAAAGTCTCCAACGATCTAAATTAACTTAAAACAAAAAAAATATGAAAATTAATTAAGGCAGTGTTTTTAAATTAAAATATGACGAGTAATTATTATGCTATATAAAGTGAGTACGATGTCGTTATATACGTGTTAATTTATATACACCATTCAGTTGATTCGATAAAGGTAGGTGTAGTTTACTAATTTCCTCAATTTATTTTCTAGAACAAATTTCAGTTTTAGTACTCTCATATAACTTCATCTGATATTGTCGCTGAAATATTGCAATAAATTATATTGCTTATTTATAACTTTAGATTATTATTACTATTTAACCATTGTTCGAATCTATAACAGGATTCATGGTTTAATTATTACTTAATAGATTGAAAAATTTAATCACATAATCTTTTCTGATTATATCAATTCTATTTGAAAAGAAGCTTTTTATCTTTTTCATTAAAAAGTTAATTAGTTTATGGAAAATAATAAAAATAATTTTGTATTTTTAATATACAATTATTTCTTTATATTTATATATTTAATTATATATTTTCTAAATTTTTTATTACTATTACGAGAAAGTTATTTGTATTTATTTCTTAATTTATTTCTTACCTTTTAAAAATAAATACAATTTGCTACTTAAAAAATTAACGATTCAACGATTAAATAAGAATATTAATTTTACTTTTTTTTTTAATTGAAACGATATTAACCTAAATATTTTTTATACCAAAATGTAAAGTTAATTCTAATCATCGTTATATTTCACTTTTTGATTTATAAAGAATCTGAATTTAGTAAAATTATATGTAGGAGTAAGAATTAAAATTTTCTGGCTTCATTAATCATTGATTCTTCATCCAGTTTGATTGTCTTGATAACCTCTTGCGAATATTCATCCAATGTTAAAGTAAAAAAAATTGCTAAACTGTTTTATTCGTTAAATAAAAAAATCTTCAACTTCCAACATCAATACATCATTCAAATTGAAAGTGTACTTAGTATACCTAGGAATTGAAAGAAAATTAATTACTGTAAAATTTAAGTTATAAATACTATGTAAATCTGAATAAAACCGATGTTAATAATTCACATAAAACATCGTTAAAGACTCTTGGAGTGTACCTCCTTCAAAATTTGTAAAGTTTATCGAATAGGAATATGTATACGTGAAATAAGAAGGAGAGATATTTATAAAGTATATTTATAAAGTTTTTCATTTATCTTCTATGTTTCATATGAGTTAATTTTTTCTTGCTTGCTAAAGAAATCAAAAATATATAAGGATTTATGAACTCTACAAATATACGTATATATATATATGTATTTTCATTAAATTTTCCAAATTAATTAAAAATTTATTGAAAATTTAAGAAGTTAAGTTCTGTTAAGTTCGTAATTGTTTAAAAAATATAAACAATTTCATTTAGGTAATATATAAAATCTATTTTGAAATAATAATAATAGTAAATAATAAACTGTTATCAGAATAAAATATGATATATCATGTTTTGTCTTTAAGTTTGATAATAAATGTTAATTTTGGCTGTAGTAATAATTTGAAGGAAGGAACTTACGGTACTATATTTGTCAGGAAAATACAAAGTGATTATGCGAATTAGTTTTTGTTCTAGTATAAGTAATCAAAATATGTACTAAATGGACAACTTAATCTTATATAATATTCATATAATGTACTTCCATTAGGCTAAATTTTAATGCTATGTGTTTACTCTGTCTCTCTCGCTCTTTCTTTATTTCTTATTATTATTATAACTATCTGTATACTATAAGTTTTTTTTACTATAAACGAAGAAGTTGACTTATTTAAAGTAAAATAATGGTTAATTTTTATTTTAGTTGACAATAATCTTCAGTGAGAAAGAATTTGATTCTGATATATAATTTGTTTTTTTCAATTTCTTAGAACGATACGCGTATTTAATTGGCGGATTTTAAAGCTACACAAGGATAATTTTCTTTATAAAACCTCGTTATGTTTTTAATTATTATCTAAACTAAATTGATATAGTATTTATAATATAATACATACTGTATTCATATGTATGTTTATGCATAAAGGAATATTGATTATAAGATATAGATTTTACATTTTCAATAGAGCTTATAAATTTCATTAAAGCGTTATCGATGATGAGTATTTTAATAGTTGAAAATTGAATGCATCGATAATCCATCAGTCGTCACAAAAATAAAATTAAAATAAATGCCAGTATCAAATTATATACATTCAAATATCTATTAAATTACTATGTAGAGATATAAAATTTGTTTGCACGAAAATAGGAAATACTTTCAAAGTTCAGACTGGTTCATGTTCGAAGATGTACGGAATTTAGCATAATAGACAATTCAGCTTCAATACAAATGTTCAAAATGAATCATCTGAAAATTGAATAATAGGATGTAGCGAACGATGTGAAAAACGGTGAAAATGTCTGCGCAAAAAGTTAAAATAACCATCATCGGTAGTTTGAAAAATCGTTTGCTCATTTACGTGCAAATATATGGCCTTGATATTTTGAAGATATCCGATGTTACAAAACGCGTAAACTAGTAAATGCGAATTCCTTGGAATACCATCGGGGTGCTGATTTTTCGCTAATCCGTTATCGGGCATTCCAGTCGCTTGGAACCGGAGCACAGTGGCCTTGTAACTCACGAATTCGCGTATACATAACCGTACCTCCAAATACTTAGCTCTCGTCTCTCCCATGCGCCATCCCCTTTTTGAAGTGGGTTACTGGGATGGTGACGTCATGCTATGCGGCAACCCAGTTAGGTGGCTTCTCTGTTTCTCGGCACTGCGGTAGAGTACAACGACCGCGTTATCTACGCCCGGGTAGACGAAGCGAATGTTTGAAAGCAGACGAGACGATAATATTGTAGCTCTTTCGCGCGCGTGAGAGATGCTATTACTGCAACTGACCGTAAAGCGCACGTTATTATCGCTCCCAAGGTCATACATTCGGGATACCTGGCTAGAGATTGTTACGAGAGCCTAGCCACTCGTGCTTCTTTGGATAACGCATAAATGACCGCCTGCCCTTGATTTATGAATCACAATATCAAGAAACAAATCATTTATAAATGTTACTGAAGTTACGGGACTTTTGGATTTTGATTTTTCTTTTATCTTCTGTTCATCTCAAAAATCTGTATTGTATTAATATGTAGGACAATTGAGTTTATCACAGTTTTATAATATTTGATTTTTGTATCACCTTAATTTGATACACTTGCGAGTAAAGCCAAAAAATTTTATTTTAATTCATCTTAGATGTTATGTTTTAATAGTTATAAACCTTATGATTATAATGTTATTATATTAAAAAAAATTACGTCTCGTAATAATAAAATAAGAAACCATGTTTCTTATATAAAGTACATGAAATATTTTTGAGCATGCAGAAGACGATATAAATATTAAAAGATATAATTAGTACCGATATAAAACATTTATTTTTATCCTTTGACATTTCTTGCAAAAATTACTTTTTTGTTATAATTTTTAAATAAATTTGCACTCCATAAAAAATTATATCATTTACCAATGTAATAAATTTTATCTTTTAAAGCTTGAATAATTTATTCTATTTTATGAAATTGATATACTTTTTGAGTAAAATGAAATATTACGTAATATTGCTATGATAAATGATTTCCTAATTTGGTAGTCTTATTCAAATTTACGAACTAAAAATAAACACCAAGTTTGTGGTAAAAATTACGTGATAATTTGAACTATAATTTATAAAGTTAAATCCTACTGCTGTCGTACTTCAATGAAGATACACAGTTTAAAACTGTATTTTATCACGCTAAGCGTACAAAAATATAAAAAGCTATTCGTTATAAGTGCTTGAACTTGTTTCTATAATAATTAACAACATTCATAAGAAATTTCTAAAAGTTTACTATGGTAACTTTTGAACAATTCAATCAGAATCCAATTAAATACCTGTTACTGTGCTACATCATTCCAGTACATTTCTGTGGTTAGTTTGTGATCCTTAATTTTATTGAAATAGTTTAAGTATTATTCTTATTATTATTAATAAGTACTTATGTAGAGTTATAAAATAAAGTACATAGAATGCAGAAAGAAGCAAATTTTTAACACCAATGTAAAGTTTTTTATAATTCTCGAATTAACGATTCTATTTAAAAAATTGAGAGCAAATTAAACTTTCTATATATTTACGTTGTAAAAATGGACTTCCAATATTTCTTAGTTATTTCGAACAGTAATGCAGTAAGCCAATAGCAGTTTGAAAATTCAAGCGTAGAGATGACGCGTATGACAACTGGATTCATAAGATTGGCGAAATTCAGAAAGAATTTAAGACAACAAACCGTTATTCTCGCAGTGAGTGACACACGTTTTAAATTTATTCCGAGGTGTAGCATAAATTGCGGATTCAAAATATTTGCAAAAAGAAATACGCAGAGAGATCGATAATGAATTATTCGTTAGTTTGAGCTGGATACTAAATATCCATAAAAGGTATGTTAGCTATGTTACAGAAATAGACATTTTTAAATTGTGGTAGATTTAAAAATTAAAATTTTTTTATGTCGATCTAGTACTTTACATTTTAAAAATAATATATAATAAAATATATAGAATATTAATGTTATGTATTGTAAAATATTGAAATAGTTTTTATTCTAATTAAGTACAAAGTCTTCTTTATCAATATATTTTTTCTATTATGAAGATATAAATACTTTTAAAGAAGTTCTGTTTTTATTAAATATAATAAATATTTAATAAATTTTACGATATAAAAAATAAAGTATATTACCATTTTTTCAAGAATAAACATTAATTTGTATATAAATGACGATATATTTAGTACATTTTTTCTTTCATTAGCGATTGAAAATATTCATAATTAAAAAAATTTTTTTTTCAAATGACAAAATACTTTGACAATTTTATAATAATTCATTAGAAATCAAGTAATGCTAATTTTCATTTTTCTTCAACGATTTATGCAATGAAAGATTTGACAGCTAAAAGACTAAATGGGCGGATAAAATATACAATATACAATCTCGTATCATTCCATTTTTCCTTGTCCGTTCGACTCATGTTAAATTTATAAAAAAGTTAATCCATTTTATAAAACTATTCTCAATATGTCATAATTAGTAAAATGAAATAAAAAGTTGCCTTGAAAAATTGGAAAAAATGTGGATAAAAGTAAAATATACGTCACAAACTAGATAAATAAAAAGTGGATGTATATTTTTTTCAAAAGCTCTTGGAGATGTCTTTTGATATCTTTCTCTTCTCTTCCTTGGATATACACAATTCATCTAAGGGTAAAATGGCTACAAAAGATAACTATGAATTAATCTCTGTGAATGGGAAAAACAAAGATTTGTCTTAAGGAATCAAGGCAAGAACAAATGAAAGCAAAAAGTGTACAAGCGAAATAGATGAACACGCGTACGCGGACGTATTTTTGGAGATAAAATAAAGATGAAAGAGAAAAATAAAGAGTTAGTAGAGGAAGGGGATGGAACGAGCCAAAGATATCGTGAAAATTGCGCAGTAGACTGTACATGTATTTTTCTTTTCTTTATTCGTAATTTTTCTCTCGTTCGCTCGAGCCTTGATTTCTCAAGGCGTATCTGCAGTTGTTGACACTAAACCGAGAATTTTTTTAAAATATCTCATCCTCTCGTTTCACACTTTGGAAAATTATATAGGTACTCTGGAGGGAGTAAGGTAGACATCCCACAGGAGTCGAGTAATTCACGGTCGTTATAACGCAGCACTTTGTGAACGAGAAAACGTCGAGCATTGACACTCGGCAAACAAACGCGACTATACGCGACGTAATAACGAGTCTCGCTGGTTCATTAATTTGCCTAAATCCGGTACTTCTATTCTTTTCCGACGAGCTTGTTGTCTTATACCAAAATCCCTTTTATATTACTATTTTTTACGCGTAAGTAATCTTTACAAAAGAAGCCGATTTTATATTACAATTACGGGAACACATTTAACGCTGATTTTCGAATATCATCGTTGAATTGTAGTTGAATGTAAATATACACAATAATCCACATATATCGTAGCGACGATAAATCCGTGATAAAATAATAATTTCATTAATTTCTTATTTTTTTAATTCGTTAACAAATTTTTTGAAATATTTTAGAAATAGTTTAACAAACCAGAATTGTTAAGAAATTATATATTTAAATTATTTCAATTCACGAAAAAAACTGAATTTATCCGATACAATAGCTAATGCTTTTATTAAACATTTGTGGATAGTGTAAAAATTAGTTTATTTTTTATTTAAAATGAATATATTTGCTCTAGTAATGTAAAAAAATTTTAATTGCGCTAAATTATATATATATACGAAAGTGTTACAAATGTTTACCGACAACTATTACTCTCTAATTTTTAAAGTCGATAATTAAACCGAGTAATCGGAGTTTTGGTCGACTGAAATCCGTACAACCAATAAAATTCAACGAGGAAAAACTAACAAACTCCCATTGCGGTTAAGAAAGTAAGAGGATGTTATCTATCCCAGTCGCGAGTAAAATTCGGATTTAAAAAAAGTCGCTGCTTGAGAAGCGCGAACTCGAGTGCTTCCGAACGATTAAACAAAGAAAAAGATTCGCGTCTCGACAGCCGTGTATCCCATTCGACGGGCCTCTCGTTAAAGGCTTCTGCGAGTACAGAACACTTTTAATTACGAAGCTTCGTGGCTTTAAGAACGGAGCATTCGGAGAACGAGGGAGACAAAGTTACGTGTGTTCGGGATTTGTGGTTGGATCGAGCGGTAGAATTAGTTGTAAGGTGTTTTTAACTTAGCTGGTTATTTATGTGGGTTATTGGGAGCAACGGATCAAAAGTAATTTTTCGATATGTGTTAAAAGTGTATAAAAAATTATGTTATACTAAATTTAATTCAGTTATTTATTTTAATAATTATTCGAAGACTTTATTCAGAAAAATCTTTACACGGAAACATTTGTCTAGAAATTAGGTCATTTCTGTTCCTGTTAATATACTGAATTATTAATTCGACGGCATTTATATTTTATACAAGGGTTGTTAAATATGATAGTTGATTATAAATTATGTATATATTTCTGAAATATTTATCGAAATTTCACATTGTTTTAAGAAGATGAAAGTAATCTTCGTTCGATGATGAAAATTAAAGATTTTTTACTCTTCCTAAAATTATTTAAATAAAATAATTTCTCCTTTTTGAATATAAATAATTATCCTATTATATTCATTTTTGCTAAAATAGAAATTAAGCATAAATGTACCTTAAGTTTTCTTATATTAAATTTTTATTTATATTTATGTACATTTATGTAAATCAATGTATTTATTTATTTAAATATTTCGCTATAAAATTTAGATACTAAATTTTGAGAATTATTATTGATAAATTTATAAATTTTATAAAATATTATTAATATAATATTATACAATTTTTAAGTTTTATCTAATTTTTATTTTATCCTTTTTTCAGGTAAATTCATATCACCAAGAGTCTTACTACTAAGAGTAAGTTATTACATATATTCAAAATTAATATATATTGTTTCTAATATTAAAAACAATTTTTTTTAATTTCCATATTTATTTATCTTTGCTTTTTCTTCGCTATGTTTCGCTATATATCATAAATAAAAGTAATAATTTAAAATTTTCAATAAAAATTTTTTGAATTTAAATTGTTTATCATTAAAGAAATGTTATTTATATTTCAAAATATGCATCAAAATTTGATGTTAATTATATTTTGCTTTTTTCTAAATAAGATTAAAACTTTAATCAAGACCTTAGTTAAATTTGCCATAATTTCAGATATATATTCCAAATAACTCGAATTTTAATAATGTAAAGTAAAGTCTATAATTGCACAGATTCTTATTCCCCGTCGAGTAATTTTATTATGTAATATATTTCACGTTTTTATTTTTAATTTTACTTTTATAATAATAATTTGACATAGATTCATATTATTAAAAAAAAAATTATGTTACTACATCTATTCGGTTCATTCAAAAAATTGATTAAACATAAATTGATTAGCATAGAAACAAGTTATTATCGTGACTTTTAATTAAAGAGTTGAATAGTTTTATAAAATAGTGTATAATTTGAATAATCTATTGAAATTGCAAAATTTATATAGGTAAAGGAAAAGTTATAAGAAAAGAAAGGTAAACGAAAATTTAAGATGTTAAACTTAAGTAGTCTACAACAATAACGAAGTTTCAACGTCATTTTCTGCAGTACCTCTTTAGTCAGGTATACACCGTCGGCACATTTAATACGACACGAGTACCCGAGATTCTGAGAACATTCGTTTAGTATGTTAACCAAGAACGTCTCTAGGTTGTCTTAGCGAGCCTCTACAGAATAATCTTATACCTCATGACAGCCACCTGCAAAACCGTGTTCTAGCTATCATTTAAACCTGTGAGTTTGCTAGTGAGTGTATCCTTGTGTAGTATTACATAAACTAACGTCTTTGCAATGATCTAAATTTTGTGCAACGTTAATGGTTAGGAATGCGAGTTTGCTAAAAGTACGATATTCTATATATACGCATTGTAGAAATTGATATTTATTGTAATAATTAGAATACTCGAACATCTTTATTACGGTTTTGTGTGCTTAAATAATAATTAACATTTTATTTTTTTAGATAATAAATTTATGTAATTTTTAGTGTATATTTAAATAAGACAAGAATAATAATAAATAAAAATAACGTGAATTAAAATAGACTTTATAAAAAGCAAAACTTGTTAATTTTAATATAGTAACTTTAAAATAAGAGAAGTAAGTTTATATATAAGAAAGAAAGTTTATACGTCGATATTTTCTTTTTATTTTAAATTTTAATTACTTCAAATCATTTCACTTGGAATTCTATTATTTCATAAATTAATATTAATATTTATTTCGATACTTTATTACCTTTTATATAATAAATCTCTTTACTGTGTTTTACTCGATTTTTCAAAAGCTATTTAATCTTACATTTGGGGTAATATTTAAATTTATTTCATATTTGTTATATGTATAAATATATTTTTAGTTAATATTTAATTTAAAAAATTTTAATATTAGTAAGAAAGAAACTTCGGTAAGAAGAAAGTCGAATCAATGATCGTTGGTTTATTTATATTGCTCTAGTATCTCACACTTTTTTGCGGTTATATAATATTATACCGCAATATTGATAAGTAATAGTAAATCAATAGAAAACTGGAAAAGAATTTAAGAAAAAGATGTGCGAGTTTCTATGTTTGACAATTAACTTTGAACCTTCCGTTTTTGTATTGAAATTTCTTCCTATTTCAATTACGGATAACTACACTGTCTTCTCTTCGAGTTAGCTGTGTAACGCTACAAAAACGTAAAGCTAGACATCTACGATTCGATGGTATCGATAATACAATATTACATACGTATCTTGCGTTACTCTGTACAGATACTGCAGTACTGTTTGAACCATTGTCCAAATAAGTCTCTATTTTATGTATTCAAATCTCATAGAAACGCATCATAAGGAATTCTAAGTTTGCATCTCGGAGATGAAGCGCGGGTGTATCGTTTCCCTTTAATCAATGGAAATGACTGTTAGAGGTGACGGAGCCATCGAGTCCGATCGAATGACCAAATATCTTGGAGGAAAGTGCAAGAGCCGCAATAAACAGTTAACATCGATAATAATTTCCACGTATTTGCGCTCGGAATACCCGAGTGACTTTCCTGTGCTCTGAGGATATCGTAGAGAGGTTCGGCCACCGCACCTCCGCATACTTGGAGCACGCAGTCGCGCTTCCAAGATTCCATTACGATAGCGTGGCCCCTGGGCGGTGGGGATATTCCTTTAGCCCCGCTTGCTTAAAGGCAGAAAATCCGCTCGCATTACGCTACTCGTGTTTTAAAGGCTACGGCCTCGGCGCGGGAATTCTCTCCATTTACCCGACTCCCTTGAGAAGCGTCTTCGGCAGGGCAGATGCGCTTACAGTTCCATTCCAGCAAAGGCTGTCCCATTTTCTCGAGTTGCCCTCTACTCGCAAAGCCTTTATTTCGTCGAGCCATTATTGTGAATTCGAAGCCGACGTCTTCTCCTTTTCCTGACCTTACTCTTGCTGGACTTGCATTTCGAAAGAGTTAGACCCGAATGCTTCGATGCTGACCTTTGCGAGTTTGCAACGATTATCTTTCCGAAGAAATTTTCTCTTTTATTTCTGTTATTTAGATTCATTATTTCATGATATTAGGCTACATCAGTTTCTTCAAAGAACTAATTTTCGTTCGAAGAACTAATATAGTCATCGGTTTATTAATATACTGCTCGATCCATACTTATATCGATAAACAACTTAATTAATGGAGCGTAATTGTACGCTATATTAGAATAATGTGATTTACAATCGTGTAAAATCGAACGCTTAATTTATTTCGCGTAATGAGGCAAAATATTATTACAAGTGACAATTGTGATTCGTAAAATAATTCTGTTTATTTAAAATATAAAATGAATACAGATTTTTACTTAAGATTTTCTAATTATTAAGTAATTACGAACGATTAATGTTATTAATAACGATTAATAACGATTAATGACTTATATATTAATTTCAGAAGCATTATAGAACATTATTGAATTAATAGTTCAACAAAACGCATTATAAATGAACATTAAAATCAAACATAATAGAAAATTAAATTATATAATTATCAATATCGACAAATTTTTTTGAACATAGTTTAGATTTTATAAATAAATCTAATCCAGTAACTTAAAAAATTAAAAATTTCTGATAATTCTTATATAGGATGAATAGAAATTTTAATAAATGGGTATTATAATTAAATAAATAAAATCTGTATACCTATTAACTAAGATTAGTTTTAAACTGAAATTTAAAGTGATTCTAAATAAAACAAATACTAATTTTTTTTCCAATATATTTTCCAAGCTTGATCAACCAAGCCTGAACATTTTCTTTTTACATTAAAATTTTTCAGTTTCTTGAACATAATTTTAGTAGTATATATGATATTTTAATGCTTTTAAAACTTTAGTTATAGGACTATAAAGTTTTCACCATAAGGGTGAAAACCATTTTAGAGAGATGATTATTAAAATGTATTGAAAACAGTTAACAATAAATTTTTTTAAATGCCATTGAACAACACATGTATATAAACATTCAATTTTCAAAATACAAGATTCAAATAATTATTTGGAATAAAGGGCTTACATTTCTTATTTTTCTACATAGTGATTCCATTTGTAATATTTCCTTTCCTAATGAAACTTCTGATCAAATTTAAGGATTAGTAAATACCAAAAAAATATAATTCAAAATAATACTGCCGGTGATTATAAAAATAATTATTTCATACAACGTAATTATAATAAAATAATATATTTTTAAAATAATTTTTGTCTTTAAATAGTGTTAAATATTAAATGAATGTATCTGATATTTATTTGCAATGTTATAAAAATAATTATCACGACTTTTAATAATGATACAATTTTACTAATATTTAATTTTTTTGTTAAAAACATTGAATGAAATATAGTTTCCTTATTTTAAGAAAATTATCATTATTATCATTGTACTCGCAATTTTGAATTTATAATTTAATAGTTTTTCAATTCATAACGTAAATGAAATTAATATATGAATCTATGGATTCGTGCATTCGAAACAATTTATGTATGAAGTCAAAATAATTAATGGTATTATACTATTTTCATGAATAGATTTAATTTCATATGAAAGATATTCCGAACATTTATGCTTTCCATGATCAAACTTATCCATATTTATACTTATCTGAACATATGTTATTCAGAATTGAGTAGCCGGAGGATTCATTTTTTTACTTAAATTAAAATTAATGAATAAATATTTATTAACATTTATGGAAAATATTTTATAGATATGATTCATTTTATAAATTTTTTTAAATATAAAATTATAAAATTAAAAAATTCTTAAAAAATTTAGACCTTATCTATAAAGAATTAAAAAGAATAGCATTTTGTTATAAATATAAAATAACTGAAATTTTTATAGAATATTCTATAATTTTTGTTTGTAGGTAATTAGATATTGTTTAAAAATATTTCAACTACGATATTGCATGGAATAAAATCCTTCACAAGACCAAAACAAAAAATCGCGTCAAGTACTATAATAAAAGTTATGTACGATTTAAAAAGAAATCATTATTAAACGCTATTTTATAATCTATAAAAGGAAAAAAAAAATTAACTTGGCCGAACCGCGTTAACAAATTTTAAATCTATTTCAACTTCTAATATGTTAAAATAAATTGCTAGTAGAATGTAATAATAAAAATACGTTTACAAATTTCGTCTTAGTTCTTTTTTCTCTTTTTCGGGGAGTAACGCGAAGAAGAAAATAGGCTTGCTTGCATAGAGATGAGTAAACGTGAGGAGATTTTACGCTTCAGCTAATAACGAAAAGCGCAATCAGGAATGAATTTCAATATGCCTGCCTTATTCGACGGACCCATGTCCTCTTGGAACAATGCGTTTGGCCGTTATCCAAGATGTCCGCGTAGCGCTCAGAACTTTTTATGTAGAGGCAGCGGTAGCGACTCGAACGGCACTTAAAGTTCCATACGGGAATGCACAATGGCAAATTCATATGTACATGGAGGTATATTCGGAGTAGTTTTATTTTTCGCCTTGTTTTCATTTATTTGTTTCTTTGCGAGCTCGTCCAGATGCTTTAAGCGCAATGAGCGGAGATTGTAGTTTTTTTGAGCTGGTGCTACTGTCACTGATGCTTCTTTTGCCGCTGCCTCTGCTGACTCGCCTTTTCTTTCTCCTCATCTCGCTTCTGGAATATGTCAACAGTCCTGGAAATAAAGATGGTTTTTTACCATTTGTTTACGTGGTATGAAAAATTTATTACAGTAGAAGGTTGGAATCAAAATTATTATTTGCTTTCTTAGCTCACTTTGTACGAGATAAGTAGACTGGAATAATTTATTTCTTTTATAATTTAGAATATATTGTTTAATTTTTCAAACTACGTTGCTAATATTTTTGAAATAAGGAATTTATCTTATATATTTTTTTTTATAAGAATTATTCAACAGGTTATAAAAAAGTTTAAAGTTGATTATAAATATTCCGTTGATATAAATTTAATGTTTCTGAATTAGTAAAAATGTAATATACAACGTGACTCATGTATTACATCGTGATTATTATTATTATTATTGTTATCATTATTCTATTGTATACAAGTTTATTTTTATCTTGAATTAAAATAAAATTTTTTCGAGTAATTTCATTTTTTTTAAATAAAAGAAAATAAATTACGCCTAAATAATATAAACTCGTGCATTACAATGAGTCTCTGGTTTCATAATTTTGTCTTAAAAAAATTTTTTTAAAGATATATGTAAGACTCTTTTTCTGTACTTGAAGTCAAACGAATCGAGGAAGCTTTTCGAAGGAAGGTTGTTAGTACGACTTCGTTACTAAGTTCATTTTCTGGTAAAGAACACAATTCCATATGCCTAGAATTTGATATCGCAACCTCAAGAGCAGAAGCGGAGGTGGAGTAATACAATTCACTCCCATCCCATTTTCTTCCCTCTCGACAAGAGAACAACGTCTACGGCACTCAGACACGAGAGACTCCAACTACGTACGCGCCTCTGCCTTCCATAGCCTCGGAAAGATTCGCGGGCTCCTCGGAATTGTTGCGACACCCACTGGCCAAGATTAGCGCCGGCCGAGTCACCCCCGACGACCCCACGGGAAATCACGAGAGTCTCGCGTCTCTCTTTTCAACCGGCGCTCTATAACAACCGCGACTGGCCTCGCAAACTGAAATCGCGACGGCTGAAGACGCGCTGCAGGATTGCCTTCGTCTTCCCTTTTAATTCGACCTTGGCTCCAGGGGATGGACCCGGTACGGGGGTATCGTAAAATTACGCATTGCGCAAGATGAAGATTCGTATGCATATGTCTGTCCGTTTGTCTCAACTGCTTCCGATGCATTTTAAGGAGTTTCGCTCTTACCGCGAGTTAAAAACTTTAAATGCATTTGTTTTTGCGTTTTTTACCATTTGACGTTCGTAAAACATCGTCCCGAAGGGATTTGCTCGGATGCGAAAATTGTGCGAGGCTGCAGGCTTCAAAAAAAGTCGCTGTGCGGTTACTTCAATTTCAACGTAAAACTTTGCAAGCGTTTTTCTCAAAATGACATTTTTTTTAAATGTCTGTCACGATAAATCAAAAATGAATGGTATGATTTTCTTGAAAGTTGGTAGAAATTTTTACTAGACCTGTCGCCTCTCCTCGTTCTGCTATCGAGTTGAAATTTGCAGAATTCAACATTTTTAAAAGCAAGTAATATTTTTCAAACGTCGATATTTTTTAAAACATCGCAAGTTTAATGTTTTTTTTTATATTTCGCATACAATCGTACTTGTTGAAATAAGTTAACAGATGTATAATGGTCTATTTATTGAATTTTACAAAGATTATAGACGTATGTTTCGCAAATTATGAAATTATCTCGATATTTTAATGAGTTATTGCAAAAGTTTCATTATTTAGTTATCTTATTTTAAATCAGATTTCTTTTTTTTTGTTACTATTTTTTAGGTAAATCCTTTTATCTAGTTTCAAATATGTTATAAAAATAAAATTGTAAATATAAACATTTATCAAGACGTATAAATCATGCAAGTCTTATTGTTAGTTTGATAGTCGAAACACTTTTTATTTTATTTCGTGAATCAAGTTTTACTTCATCCAGTGAAACTTTCAATTATTTTGATATTCAGTAAATTTTACGAATTTATTGAACTTTATGTTATTTTTATTTTTTGTTGCATATCTATTACGAATTTTTGTTTAATTTTTTTACTTATTTTTTATAAATTAATAAAAAGTAAAAAATTTATCGTTATATTTTTCAAAAATAATTTTTCAAATAAAAACATTAAGTTTTTATTATGTTGTAAGAAGCATATGTTTAATTAGTCTAAGGTCTATAATTATTTCTAAAATTCATTCATTTAACTTGTAAAAGATGCAAATCGCATAGTTTTAAAACAAAAATTCCCTTTCTTCCTTCGCCTGATCTAGAATATTGTCATCTTAGTGCCTGTTTGTCAATTCCACCAATTTCTTGCGATATTGAAAAATTTAGAAAAATCCTTGCCAAGAGATCCATGCCATATCCTTTATTCCAGTCGTATGGGGGAAATTCATCCCTTTCTGGTGCGATAAAAGACGCTAATAAAATAAAGTTCCGCTAGTCATATGCGCAAGTGTACGTAAAAAAGAGAAAGACAACGGACTTCGTCCCCTTGAAGTCAAGCAGAATGCTATTCATGTTGAATAAATCAGACGCGCCCTTTTGCTCAATTGTTCCAACTGGCCCACAAAAAACGATGTGTGTCGAATTTATGACGAATTTTTCAAAATTGAAAAGGCAACCTCTATCAGTCTATTATATTAGCTACCGAATTTCATGTTTTCAAGCCATTTATTTTATTTTTCTAGAATTTCAACAAAATATGCATCTGCCACTTATATTTAATGTATATCTTTAGTATTGAGTTTATTTTTGTGTTATTGATAGATAAAAATTTTATTGGGATAGAGGGAAGTTATATTCGAAATTATAATACTGAACTCTGAGATAAATATTTTTTTTATTTACATATACCGTATGATTTAGTTTGCCAATTTATATATGAATTAAAGATATTACATGCATTAGCATAGCGCTAATTTTAAATTGCATATATATTAAAGATTAAAATAAAGAAAAAGAAATCGAGAAATGAATATTATATTATTTTAATCGCTTAATAGTTAATTAGAACCTTACGTTTTGTCACATAATCTTTTATCAGAGATACCAATTTCCATATCATAGTCATAAAATAAAATCGGTATGTTATATTAAAAATTTAATATTGATCATAAATTTTATTACTCATATGATTAAATTTACTCAAACTTTGTATTAAACATTTTTACAAAAAGATATGTAGCATTAAAACCATATTAATATTTCATTCTTATGATAATAGTATACAAAAATATGTAATGTTATTGAAAAAATCTAATTATAAACTAATTTTGAAATTGATTAAAGATACCGACAACAAAATGTATATTATGTATTGTAATTGTTTGTCTTAATTTTTCATCTTTTATATCACATCTTATATAATACAAATATACTATTATCAAAGAAAAGATGAAAGAATGAATTTTATACACATCACCTAATTTTACGTTTAAATTCATAAGATAGTCAAAGTATTTAATATGGTCAAATTAGTAGTTAATCATATAATAAAATTTAAGGTTAAGACGATATTTAATAAAAAATATTTAAATAACTTACACGTATATGAATCTTTATATCAAATCATTACTATTTAGAACATTTCCATTTTATGTAAGACTATTTGATATACTATAATATGAAATTAGTAAAGGTAAAGTGATATAAATTGTATCATTTTTCATTTTCTTTTAGTCACATTTTCATCTATAAATTATTGCTATGGTTCATTAATTTCATACGATTTAATGAAATTGAGTTTTATTTTTATAAAAGGAAATTTGCTGAAATTTATAAAAATATTTTCGTTTTAATAATTTCTTTTAAGATAAAAGAACGTAGAATGCTTTGATTTTCTATAGAATGTTAATTATTTATTGTATAACTTTATATTTAAATATTCGTGTATATGTGAAATACTTGTTAAAATATGAATTTTATATGAAACGGAGTAATAATTTTCTTTAAATTTTTACTCTATAAAATAAATAATTAATCTGGAAGAATATGGAAGTAAGAAATGGTAAAACGTAAATGAAGAAAACATATACAACTTATCGATTGGTCTGTAAAGATGATACAGATAAGCTTACAAAATATATATTTGTACAAGAAAAAGTTGTGCAATGAATTAAATAGTACAGGACAAACTTGATATGCGAATGATAAACTTTTCTTTTTATATTGACTCATAAAAAATGTTCAGTATGAAATTATAGTATATAGTCTAAAAATATTAAAAACAATTTATATAATTTTTTATATATATAGGCACTTATTTTGCCCATAATACAAAAGTATAATAGTAAGAAATATATATTTTAAAATAGATAGAATAAAAATGTAATAAAAGATGTATAAAATATGAACGATCAAAGTGTAAGTAAAACTAGAACTAAAGTCTCAATGAGCCATAAAAAATAAAGCGTGGATTAATGCAAGTAATAAAATACAGCTGCAAAGAATAAAATAATGGTTGCAAGCAGTGATAACAGATAGCTGTATACCTGGTTACAGGAGTCGGAAGCTTTGGCGATATCTCAAATAAAACTAAGATTCATTGAAATCTTAATGGTAAACAAGCGCAACACCTTCTAAGATAATCACCTATGAATTAAATTCCTTCTGCTTGGTGTCCAGAATCTAGCCGTTCGAGGTTACTCGATCAATCTCCCTCTCCTCCTTTTTCACCCTATTCCTCTCTCGCACCCGCGACTTCAGAACAGGGAAGACGAGGTCGCCGCTACAATCTTTTAAGGACAATCCATTTTCCACGACAAGCCTTAGACCTTGTCCCTGCGATCGATCTCGTTTATCCGGGATGTACAAGTACGCGTTTAGCGGATATCTCCTTTGCGCCGCCTTTACGGGAGTTTTTCAGCTTTTCCCGCACGTTCATGAATATTTCATCCACGCCTCGGGAATTAACATTCGTGAAATCCGTCTTCCGTAGGCTCGTAAGCGCCTAGGCCGAATTGTTTACTTTTTTTTGGATGAGGTTTTCCTCCGCGTATTGGAGTTTGACGTGATTGTGGATTTTTGATAACGCGATGCAATTGATGATATTCTTCCATTCGTGAGATCGATACTTTTTATTTCGAATATTTTTAAATTGATTCTTCAGTTTTTCTCGATTTTTTCGGAAATTGGATTTTTGTGTAAAATAATTTTTTATGGTTTGGGTCACGATTAAATCTTTTTGTTGTTCCATTTAGATTTCCAATGATTTAACTAGCAAATTCAGCTTGACACTTTTGAATGATTTTAAATAGAACAATTTTTAGCTCAGCCAAAAATCACTTATATAATTTCGTGTTATTGTGATATCACGACGAACGAATAAATATTTGACGTGTTTTATCGTGTCGTATTTTATTTTTAATATACAATACACTTTATTTTAGCTGTATTGTATATCTTGAGTATCGATTGAAAATAAAAAATTAAATTCTATATTTGAAAATTCAAATGATTGTTATAATTATTGCAATTGGTAGAAATAAAGTTTTTACCACCACATATCTATGAGAAAGGTGTGTACCGACGGAAGATTTCGGTTAAGTGTTTATTCTACTCTGGAGTTCATCAAATGGGTTTGTGTGCAATGTAACATCAATTTGCTTATCGTTTAAATGTGTTCTTGTTTACAAAATTCAAGTCCATAAAAACTTTTTAAATTCTAAGATTAAAAAAAGCGTTTGCCAGAAAACATTTTCTTAATTTTTGTTTTTACTAACTTTTTTCTATTTAATTATAATTTTATCATTTTAGATTAGTGCAAAGAAATTAAATTTAAATATTATATTATTACAAATATCTGTAGGAACACTAAGAACTTTTAAAATGATAATTATCAAAAAGTTGTGTTATTATTCCATATAATATATTAATTTTAACGATTAAGTATATGAAGTTGATAAAAATATAAAAATAAACATTTTGTTGGAACAATCGCGATTTTTATTCATTTTTATTCTGGTAAAATTATATTAATATTATAATTAATAAAATTGGAAATGTTTGGTTTCTTTCTTATAAAGTTAATTAAAGAATAAGAAAAATCCCTCGGCGAATGTTTACATAATAATTTTTGAAATTTGTATTTTGAATTATTATGAAATATTTATTTGCATTTCTTTCAAAAACATAGATTTTTTCCATCTGATATAAATTTTAAACTACAATAACTCAAATAATATTTTTTCGATTAGAATACGAAAAATTTTAATATTTTTTTATATACTATTTTAAAATAGGTTCGTTAGTACAACGATCGAAAGAAAATGTAATGACAAAGTGATGTTTTTAAATAATCCTTTAAGTAGTACGTCAAAACATTTTGAACTTTCATTAATATTTGAGAAGTAATTAATATAAAAAATTATTAGTCAATCTTCTTTATTGAAATTTAATAATTTTTCTATTTATTTTTGATTAAATCGATAAGTTCATTGCTCTAAAGTTTCTTGGTAACTATTTCAGAATCTGAACAACGTACAAGTTTCCTCTCCATTAACGTTGCAAGAAAAAATTTAGCTTTTATTCTTGATTAAGATTTTCTAAAATTTTCCAATATTAAGTTATGAATTTATAATCTTTAAATGCAAACATACATATATATGTACATATGTGTATATATGTGGGCGTGTTATAAATTCTTGATTTAATAATAAAAGTAATTTTCGAAATTAAATATTAAATATGTATTTGAGATATTCTCATTTACTTTATTTATCAAATTCTCTTATTTTAAAATAAATATAATTCTTATAGCCGAATTTAAGTAAATATTTTACATGTATAAATAAAATAATAACTTCTAAGTTAAAGTCTCTTTATTATGTTAAAATACAATCCTATATTTTAATTACAATATTATAAATAGATCATAATTCAATTTTTAATTTAGAGTAAATTTCGTAATGTATCTTCTCTCGAGCGGTAATTAATACCTTATTATTTAAATTCCCAATTAATTTCAAAAGTTTATGAACTAATGACATTACCATAATAAACAAAATAATGTGCTTCATCGATATAAATTCCGGTATTATGAAATTATTATAAGGAGTTAAAAATAAAAAATAGATAAGATATGTCTTTTTACCGTATAAAATTTTATTTTTTACTCACGTTTACGTCTTTAGGCTGGCCATATAATTTATCTAAACATCACAAATCATATTAGTTTAACGATAAAAAATGCATTTTATCGAGTGCTTTGATTTCGATTTTTTTCTATCTTATTTTAAGAGTTCGAACAAAAGAAAAAGAAGAAAGGAAAATAAGAAAAGGAAAATAGAAGTAACAAGGAAAAACTAAATGGAGTAGCAAGTTATCCACCTCCATTGGACCCCCGACATTCATTAAAACTCAATAAAACCGCGGCGCCTCGTTGGGTAGCCATGAAGCAATCCGTTTGCCCTTCCCCTCGTAAAATTCGCGTGTGTCCCTCGAAGCTTTAGCAAACCAAAGGCACGCCATGAGAGCAGGACGACTCGGCAACGGTTTGCTGCGAATTTGATTTATGCGAGTCAACGCTACCAACGATGCGTTTGCTACTGTTCTAGGTGAACCAATTCCCTGAGAAGTACGTGTGCGTGATTGTCGAGAGTTCGATAGGGAGAGAAATAAAAGAGGGAGGGAGAAAGGGAGTAGGGCTTAAGTGCACGACACTACATTGCGAAAGATAAATCGTAAAAACCATAAAATTTTTTTTAAAACTACGATTTATACAATTTGATCGATTCACGTTTAATTTAAATTTTAGGGCGCTACTGTTTCAACGACTGAACTTTATAACGCAAACTCTCGTAAATATAAATGTAGACTAATTGTAAACAGATGGAGTGTAACTTTCAAACTCGTACCTTACGACGTCGCATTTATCGAGTGATGTTTAAATATTAACTTTTTGTGGTCGTTTTCGTGCAAAGAATATTTATTTACTGCTGTCATGTATATGATTCTTTTTTTATACAAACAGAACAAATTAATTATTCGATAAATTTAACTTTAAACACAAGATAATAAATATTTAAGACCTTGCTATCGTTGTTCGGTTTGTCAATATTACACTTTATGTATTTATAATAACGTTATTGATTACATTTAGTTTGAATTTGCGTTTGCATTGGCAATGAGACTCGAAATATTTGGGTCATTCTTTCGAAAATAGAACCTGTAAGGTTCTATTTATACCCATAGGTAGGTATAGTGTAATGGACTGCGTTTAGAGATTTTTAGTCTTAATCAGTGACAATTTCATTTATTCTCATTTCAAAGAAACATTACTATTAAAGTATTGTCACGGCAAATAGAAGCATCGTCTAGAGATCTAACGACACAGGAAGCGAAAAAACGAATCAAGATAAAGCAACAAGAGACAAATTGCAAGCATAGAAACAGCCTGTGATATAAAAAACAGAGAAAGGACCCCATACCGATGCGAGCTCTCAATTTTGTGCCCTCGGGCGTCATTTCATTTTGTTCAACCGCCTGGGGCGTGACCCTCGTCTTTTTTCGGTGTATTCCCCGCGCCAAGGGGCCGGTCGATGAAAATTCGGTTGTCGAGATGATCCGCTGAAATCAATAAGGGAATCATATCAAAGCCCCGATAAGGAAAACGGTTTCGGGACGAGAGGGTGAGAAAAAACCCGCGCTGTGGCTTTTGAATAATCGAGTGGAGGTAGAGGAGACTCTTGTCATTATTGTACCGTGGGGATACATTTTATGTATATTTTAGTCACTGTGTATTGGATTTTTTTAAATACTTTAACTACAAATTTATTGAGCTAATAATTTTACTATTTGTTATATATATAAAGTAGTTGTTTTTCAATATTAATTTTTTAATTAATATATTACTATTTTTTAAAAAAAATTAATTGTAATATACGTTATGATTTCCGATTTAATTATAACTTTTAGTTAAATCTAATAAAATATCTATGAATTATTTAAATAAAAAAGGGTACTATAGATAAATAGTATTGAGTAATATAAACGTGGATAAAAGTTAAATTTATAATAAAAACATACTCTGAAATGAATATGTACTGAAACGTAAAACCCGAGTTTATTATCACGGAAAAAAGAAAATAATTTAAATTATTTTAAATAAAGAAATAAAGAAAGATGCCGATCTAAAGATTGGTGATTGTAGTGACATAAAAATGACGAAATAAACAAAGGTTTGAAAGAAGAAAAAAGATTCGCAAAGAAAATACTCGTATTGTATCAAGGTATAACGACAAAAGCCATTTTTAAATTTATGACGCGTAAGTACATCGAGTTGAAACGACCGCAATAATTTTTCTGAAGTTCCTTGTTCTTTTTATTACCTTAGAATTATTCTTACAATCTGTTTTATTTTTCATCGATTGCTCCCCTATGCAACAGAATTGCAATTTCTAATATTTAAATGTTTTATCAAACGAATATAGAAACAACATTGAAATAATTGATTTACATATGAAATAAAAAATGAAAGTAAAATTTTATTTCATGTTGTAAATTATATCAATTCAATATAATACAAAATAATAATAACTAATAGTAATAATGTGTAATATAATAAAATAAAATATTCAATAATAAAAGGAACGAGTAAACTATAAAGTGAAAGAAATTATTAATATTGATATTGAACTATAATAAATCAAATATATATATCCTTTTATCAAAAGCGAAAATCATGTTTAATATCTGTAAAATTTAGAGATAATTAAAATTGAATTTAATGTATAACTCGGATGGTATAATTATACAAAGAGCTATAACATTATTATTAAAAATTTATTTTCATAAATTTTAAATAACTTTTATATAAATTTGATAAAGAAAATTGAATTATGATAGGTAGACTAAGATAGAAAATAAGGAATGTATGTGTGAGAAAAAAGAATAAGTAAGCAAGTGTAAACTAAACTGTAGAGGGGTTAAGAGGGATTTTAACGGCACGTAAATCTACGAGAAATAAAAGTACCGAGTGAAGTAAACTGCTTCGAACTGTAACAAGTCCATTATCGAATACAATATCAGAATAATTTTTTAATAACATAAAAAAATAGATTATTAAACTGTACATAAAAGGCGCTTGATTATATAACACAAATGCGCAATTTTAACGTTTGTAATATAGAAACTTCAGTATGTTGATATTATTATTTAATAGTATTATTTCATTATTACTATGTTGTAAATATATATTTTTTTATAATAAGTTTAGTTTATATATATATTTCAAATTATATATTTTAATAAGAAATCAACAAATTTTCGCATATTTGAATTATGTATTTATAAATTATTATAAAATAGAATATTGATTTCAATGATTTGATAATAAATACAACTAAGGAAGTAACATTATTCCTACTTACTTATCGAATATAATCATTATAATGACAAAGTATTAATTTAATAGAATATTTTTCGTGTCTATTTGAAATTTAATTTTCAATTTAAGTATTTTTATTTGTGTTAATAATATATTAATATTAATTTACTTTATATAACTAAAAATTATTAATAAGTTTATTTTTAAAAATTTAAAGATATATATTTTGACTTATGTACACTTTTAAAATAGGATTCGATATCTTTCAACGATAAAATGAAATTTGATAAATCTTAAATCAAATTAAAATATTGAATTTATATTTTATAAAATTAAAAGTAAGTAAAAGATTTTCAATAATGAAATATTTTTTATGCTGAAATTGGTTTCAAATAAAGATATCTATACACAAATAATATTAAAATTTATATTTGAAAATATTGATTTTTAATATTCTTTTGTTTATAATTTGGTTATATAATGATATCGATATAAAACATGCTTAATTAACTGAATCACTACTCAATGTTAAAGATAATTAGAACTTTTATACCTATGTTTAAATTTATGTTTATGGATTAATTAATAGGATGATGATGCTCAAATTGATTTTTATTTAAATTCGTTTTATAAACATAATTCTCACATTTATGTGACTATGAAAAGTAATGTAGAATCAAATTATGTACTTTAAAAAATTAATGTTATTCAAGTAACAATGATTCATAATAGAAACTCGTAATTTTAATTGTATTGCGCTAAATTAGTACAATAAAGTATATAACAAAATTTGTAACTGCAATTATTTTGAATAATAGCTGTTTTACTCTTATTTTCATTAAATGAATGCTTGGATGACTTTTGTCCAGTCAGCCAGTCATTTAGAACAAATGTATCACAATATAGTTTCAGTTGAATACATGGAGTTTGAAACTGTTATCGGCTTGTTGAGTTCGTGTTACAGCATAGAAGTTTGCACGAATATATTGCGATATGTCTTTTTTGATAGTCATCAGGCAAATATCCTAAGCGAAATAGGATGAAAACGGAAGAAAATTACAAAATTACATAATTGGATCGATTCCATACTTTATCTGTAATTATATTATATCGGCTAAAAGGAAGACGAACACTGTATAAATTTTTTTAGAAAATCTAGAAAGAAAGGATGTAAATAAATAAGTATAACGAGAGTTGGGAGTATTAAAAAATTCAGAAGTATCAGACGGTGAAATAAAATACTTAGGAAAACAGGTATATTTTAACACTTTATTTTGAATAGACTGAAAATATAATAATTTATACGGTAATTAAAATTTCTGGTCTAAAATTAAAGCTTTGAATTATTTATATTAATTTTTTTGTACAAGTGCGAAATAAGAAATAAGTATTTATTAATTTATAAGTATTTATAGATTGATATGCATTCGAAATACGAATTTCAAAATTTACCAATAAGAAAAACGACTGCAAAGTTTCGGAAAATTGTTTGCAATCGGATTAGGATTTGAATCGCTGTTCGTTGCTAAGAGCAACGCGATTGTCTTTCGTACTTTTTCTATAGATTAATTAAGTTATGCCGCAGTTTGGGCTTTGACACATTTTCCACATTTGATATCATTCGAAGGTTAATTCGCAATGATGAATATGTCAGATAATCGAGGTCAAGACTCTTATTATTTTTCTATTACCGAGAAAATAATACACGATCGTTTGCTTAAGATCGCAATTCTTGTGGGTATAAGTTTGTTCTCGTGTATGCGTTTGTTATCGCTTTACGAATTTACTATAATGTATACTATACGATATATGCATATGCGCGTATATGAAAATAGATATTAAATGAACGTCGTACTTTGTTGGTTTACCAAACTATGTTAATTATCATTCTGTTCAAACTTTCATGTACGTTGACTTTTGTATCTTTCGCTTCTTTACTTTTGAACATTATCGCCACTTAATATTATGTATATTTTCTTGAATAAAGTTTAGTTTACAAACGTTATTTAAGAATATTAGTTATGCGTATCTAAATAGAATAAAAATTCTGAATCAATACTTCTTCAATATCGATATCTGTTTGATATCACTCTTTTTCTATATATACAATGCTATAAATTTTAAAATATTATTGGTTAAATTTATTTTTAAAAAGTATTAGGTATTCCTTTAATAAAATTTTAAATATATAATATTTCGCTTAAGATAAATTCATCAAACTTTTTAGTCATGAAAATCGTTTTAAAATTAGTATTAAAAAAAGAAATCATTTTACAACATTCTCATATATCAAACGTCGTTATAAGATTGATTAAGAATATTTTATATCAGATAAGTTGCAATGTATGGTAATCACAATTTGTCCAGGCTTATCAAATGTCATAAGCTCTACGAGTTTGAAAAAAATCCTCAAGGTCTTAAAATGACTATCTGTTTGGATTTCTGAGAGCAAGAAATACCCAACTCACCCTTTAACACGTGCAAGAAAGATCATAGATATAAATCACATACAGCCAAGTCCGATTTGCGCTGATTTTGTTAGAACCCTCGTCTCCTCCCTATGACTGAATCTCCGTCTTTTGCAGATGTACATATTCATACTTGCACGCATGCATACGCGTAACTAATAAAAAAACTTAAACCGCAGCAAAAAAGTTTCTCTCTCGAAAACTTTCATTATTTTTGTCTCGCTTTCAATCTCCCAAAGAATATTTTTTTCGATGGAATATTTATCGCCTTTAGCAAAATCCATTCGGGAAATGCATTTTATATGTTAAAAATAAGTAGAAAATTAATAAAAAGAGAGGATAGGTATATTTTTCCAGTAATTACAGATCTATTTTGAATAATTCCGAAATGATGTCTGAAATTATTCGATTATTACATATCTTGTAATAAATTAATAGTACTGAAAAAATTGGGAAAAAGTTACGCATCTGTATCTAAAAGAAACGATAGATTGAATTATTATATATATTTTAGGTATATGCATCATTCTTTTTCCAATTTTTTATGTTGATATATTCAATTATATTTCAAAATAATTCAGTAATGTATACTAGATTGTATCTACATAATTTTAATCTTTACTATTGATATGTAACATTTTTAAATTAAAACCATATATTACGAAAAAAATGTTTAAAAAATAAAAATTTTAAAATATTGAAAAAATAAAAATTAAATTTGAACAAAAAATATCAATACTGTATGAAATAATTTAATTTAGAGTCTCCTACGAATCGATAAAAAGTTCATTTATACACTCTATTTTATGTTAATACAAAAAATTTTGTAAATATATTTTCTTATATACGTTTATTCAGGAAATTAAGAGAATTATTATTGTTCAAAAACTTGATTTTTTACTAGGTTTTTGATGATAATAATAATAGAATTATTCAATCACTATTTATAATTTGATAGTAAATTTAATTAAATATAAAAATTAAAAACTCTAAAAATTAATAATAAAAAAAATTTGAATTTGTATTTAATTATGCGTTTGATTAACTAACATACTATACTACATTTCATAAGAGATGAAGATTTGAAATGAATCAATAGAAATATCACAAAAAATGTTTATAGCATAAATTATAATATATTTATCATTAGAATTAATTAAAACTAAATACAATATTTTATGTATTTTTTTATATTTCAGGTATGTTCTCCATTCTATTAAATTTAATTGTAACAGGCTTATGAATATTGTACTAGGTAATAAACAACTTCCTTTTTATTTGTATGTATCTGTAATATAATCGCTTAATTTTACTTTAGAATACTATTTCACATAATTTAATTTAAATGTTTATTCTATTTTCAAAAAATATTAGAAAATAATAATGAGTACTAAATTTTGCTATCCAAAAAAAAATTTATTATCAAAGTATATCAATTTTTCAGTATAATTTTTAATTTTTTAATTAGTAAATATGATTCAAAAAACAAAAAAATCAAAAATTCAATTCTTATAAAATAAATCATTTTTAATCCTACAATATCTATAGTTAAATGGCAATACTAATAACCTAGCACTAGGATTTCATTAGTCTAAAGTTACGATGCCTAGCTTTCTGAATCTTCATTGTGATTATCTTTGACGCAAAAAGCAAATCCACAGGTGGTCAGATACGGTTTATCGAAAATCTCCATAGAAGCTTACGTATAAATGGCAATGAAATTTCTATATTGATACTACAAATGTTTAACGACGCCTGTCAATCGCTATAAATTTCATGAAACTTTTGATATACATCAAAAATATCAGCTAAACTTTTCTATTTAAGTAATTGATTAAAAATTCATCTTATAATTATTTTATTTTATTTTATACGTACTTTATAAATAAAATTTAGTTTAGTTTTTTGGTTAACTTAAAAATTTTAATTATTATATGGTTTAAATAAAAATGTTTATGTATCTGAAGTATAATAATTGCTGTATATTCAACTCGTGACTTTATTTGTTTTTTACTCCATTAACGTTTGTTTCATTTGGAAAAATTGAAAATCAGTTAAATAAATAATTTAAAAATTATTCATTAGTTTTTACATAAAATTTTTAAGTTTAATTTTAAAATTTAAATATCAATGAACAAATGATGTTAATAGTTACTTTCTGATCGTAGGAATTGTCTATAATAGAATTAAACTATTATTTCCAATTTTCATCATTTGCCATGAACCTCATTCAATAAAATTTAATCTCCTACTATCATAAAATTTAAGCTTGAAATTTCATCGGTTAAAACGATGTATACATTTATTTTGGCATTCAGCCGTTAAAAGCGATACAATTCAACGTCACAATGTAAAAAACTATAACCGTTAAAGATTTTGACCTAAAAAAAAGAAACATGACTCTCTTATTTTTTTCGAATCGCATGTGTGAAAAACGGACGAGAAAGACTGAAAAACTACATAGACGTATTTGAAAACATGAACGTACACGTGGCTTTTTTACGACCGTAGATAAGTACGATAGCAATCAAACGCTAACTGGTTTTAATCATTCTAAAGGTTTGATATCGAGTTATTTTAATTTCTTCTAATAAAAATATAAAAAAAACAAGATTCACTCAAATAAATTCAATAAAAACTCGTTATTGTTTTAAAATTTATAAAAGTTTTAGTAAAGTTAAATAGGTTTAGTTTTTTTTAATTAAGTATTAATTTAAAAATAGTAAATAGTAAATTTTAATAGTAAATGAAGCTATTTTTATTTTTTAAACTTATTCTTTAATATATGAATATCTAGGAAAATAGATAAGATAAAGACAATAAGCAGATTTATTTTATAGTAATGAGAATAATTAAATTTAGTTGAAACCATTTAATATTACAGCACTTTGTTGAATACTATTATTTAAGAATCACATTTACAAATAATTTAGTATTTTAGTAGATGTTTCGTCATAACTTTTATTATCTTTTAAAGTGTTTCAAATTTAATTGCAAAATAAAATAACAGTTTAATGTTCAAGTAATTGAAAAATTAATCGTTTCTAATAATAATAACATTTTAACCAGAGTTAAAATATTTTCAAATTAATTGCTTTTTTGTTTTTAAACAAAATAATAAATTATTGTAATATTTTTAGTAATTTAAAAAAAAATACGGATTCAAAATGTATTCATTTTAATGATCTGGAGATGATCTATTTTAAATGTTTATCTCACTATTGATGAAACTGTTATAACATTTGGATAAGAAATAGAATATTAGTAAAATATTTGGAGGTGAGAGGGAGGGAGAGAGAGAGAGAGCAGAGAGCAGATAGAGAGAGAAAGACAGATATGATAGACGGAGTGGGCGTGAAAAATTATATTTCGCACCGAAATGCACTTTTAAATTATGGGGCTGGTGGCTTGCGAGGAAGGGTTAGCCCCCTATGGGATGCCCGGTTCATTTTTGCATGCACAGCCGTTGTAGTATTAAAGAAGTGGTGACTCATGAGGGGTGAGAACATTTGAAAAAGGAGACGTAGTAGTCAAGAACTTGGTATCCAAATTGTTGAAACGCATATTCAGTTTCTACGGAAATTGCTGCGTTGCTTGAAGTAATTCAATGTGTCACACTTGAAAAGGCTATTTTATTTCATTATGATTTTAATAGTACTATGGATATTTCAAAGAATTTATGTAAATGGTATATCAGTGCCACACTATAAAATAAATTAGGCAGTCGATCATACGATTTTAAATTTTACTTCTAATCTTTGTGTGGAAAGTGAGTGAAAATACGTTTTTATCCATTATAACTTACAACAATGTTCAATAAAGCTGCACGAATAATACTGATTTAAAATTAAATACACTTTTATGAATTTTTAAAGATACGTATAAATAAACGTTTTCCTAAATAATAAATATGAATTTATTTTATTGAATCTTATGAATTACTGACTTAATTAAATACGAAGGATAAATAACAAATGAGTTGTCCAGTAAGTACAATTAATGAATAATCTTATAATACTATATTATACAATAACTAAAATGTATCAAATTTAATAAATATTTCAGGTACTTATGTATGTTATTAAAAAATTATTTTGTCAAATACAAATTTTGACTGCAATATTTAAAAGTGCTTTTTAGAGTTTTTAATTTTCTTTATCAACATTACAGCGATAAAAAATATTACCAAAAATAAAATCTGTAATTTTAATTAATTATAATAGTAAATATAGTGAAATTTATGCATAAAGAAAATATTTTATATTAATTATTGAAATGATTGGAAATGAATACGGTTGATATATTGAAAAAATTTTGGCACAAAAATATTTATAAAACTTCCAAAAATTTTAATTCTCTTTACAATAAAAGTGAATAACTTGGATAACTTGTATATTTTTTACTTAATTTAAATGAAAACAAGAATCTTTTTTCTTAAAATTTGATCAATCTTGATAGTTTAAAACTACTCGCTTTTATAAGACCGTTTAGAACCGTTGCAAATTCTATGCACGTTTCGATGTTACGTTCGATCGAAAAACGATATCGTTTCGAAAACTTTCCCAAATTTCTTGGCTATATACATATTTTCTAAAAGAGAAACTAGCGTTTTAGGAAATCACCCTCGTTTACTTGGAGTAGCTTGGCCAGCAAAAAGACAAAAAGGAGCTACACCGATTCTGATCCAATACTAGTGTTAAACATGTTTAACGGTGCGTTAATCCCTGTGCGGTGACCGTCATTCTCCGCGTAATCGCATGCGCTCGTTTTGTGGTTTCGCAATGCTGGAAGCACGCAACTGCGTATTTGCACTTGACGTTCAGGGGATTTCGCTGCCGCTGGTGGAAACGTGTCGTACGTTCGTGAAAGGCTTTGGGACAATATTCGTTCGGAGGCGGATGTTGCCAGCGGCAAAGCATGTAACGATTCATGTCGCAAAATCGTCCATACTGGTCACGAATTTTTGCGATATTTTTGTTTTTGTGAATATGCCATTCGCGTTCGATATCGTGGAGAGAGATATTAGGGGTCATCGTTCAAACCCCAGCGAATTTTTTTTAGATAGATAATCAAATTTCTAGGCCTTTCTATACCGAAACATTTATCTTCGAAAATACGCATAGCGTTTATCGATATGTTTATAGTTTCACAGAAAAATATAAATAATTTACTTAAATGCACAGCTTAAATTAAAGAATTCTAAATTTTTTTAAACATTTTTATAACCTTTTGAGAATTAGTTGCATTATCCGTGAATAACTAAATTGATATTTTCAATAAATATGCATTCTATTTTTATATTATTTATTATTTTGTAAATTAAACGTATAAAAATATTTTCAAATATCAAAAGTATATTTTAACTTTATTTATTTATGATAATTTTATCTTAGTGAATAAAAGGAAATATTTATAATCACTTGCAAATATTTTCTTAAATTCAAAAATATTCGAATTCTTTGTGCTCTAAAACAATAATTTATTATAATATGTTTTGAATAATAAACCTTGTATTTTCAAATATACGTAGCTTTATAATTTTTTATTTGTTATCAATAAATTAAGCGTAATTAAACTATTATAATTATCAAAACTGTAAAGATTAAGGAATCATTAGCCTATCATATTACGGCGAAGATTCGCAACCACTTGTTAGAGTAGGAAGAAATATTGTATCTCTTTTATAAGAAATATTGCATCACTTGTAATCTATTTCAGGTCGTTAACCGAAATTTATATTAATTAAGCTACTCATAAGTCATCTTATATTTTACGTATATCTCGTGAACTTTTCCGAAGGAACATTTTTCACTATTAAAGTTTGTACACATTGCTATTTATATTCTGTGTGTTGTTCGAATAAGTATCGAAAATGATGTCATTAATCTATAGACTTTATTTGAATTTTAAATATAGATTCAATTAAATACGTGTATATACAAAATATATTTTTAAACAGAAAGAATTATAAATTTTATGACTTTGCATCTCAATATATTTTACAATTAAAAAAATTAATATTCAAAACTATAAATTTATGATTTTATAACCTTATTGATTATCATAACAAAGATGAACAATAAAATTTAAAGATATGCGAATATCGTACTAATGTAATTTACATCAATAAATAATACACTACTATTGTATTAAAAATCCATATATTCGACTATTCGAAATTTTAAGTGTAATCCGAGAATATCCGTTAGTGTAATACTTTCAAACTTTTCAATGACTACTGATCTGTTCTTAAAATAGTTGTTTAATTTACTATTCGTCTGTCGATGGCTTCTTCACTAAAGTTTTAGTAAGGTAGAACTAACGAATTTTTTACTACACATCAATTACCAAAGATTAGAATTGCAGCAAATTCGTACTTTATTTTCTCTAATTAGTTTTTCTACATTTTCTGTTACGTTTTTCACTTGATTCAATTTATAAATTGAAGAAATATTGTCTTGAAATATTTTCTGTCATACGAGAATTGTACAAGTATGTCGACGAATAAAATTTCTTTAAATAAATATAAAAAGTCGATGTAAAACCGGAATCGTCGATGAAAATGCATTGCCGTGTTTCATTTTCTCATTCGTGATATTCACAATTATATTAATTTCCTCTGCTCCGAAAATGTTCTTCCACGGTTCATTCCCCATTAATCCCCCTCGATCGTTATTCCCCAAATATCGTTCGCCCCTTCGATCTATACTTTTATATAAGCATCCATCTTTTGTCTTTCTTATCAATTTTCCTCTTCGTCTCTTCTACGTAGCCTCGGGGGACTTTGAAAAAGAGGAAGCGTCACTTCGTGTCAACCTTCCATCGCAGAGTATCACGTATACGATACGTTCGAAGGTACACCTGACGGGGATGGAATATCAAAAAGCGGATATTTGACGAGTCGTGGATAGTTTGACTCGACTCTTTTTCAACGGCTACGGCGCTTTTTCTTCTATCCCTAAGGATGTAATAGTGAAAGCGATGAACTTATGAAGACACTCGAGATGCAGTCGACTTTTTTGGAATGATAAGCAATAAAAGAAAAGTTGAATATTTTGTCTTAAGCATACTATTTAGTATTTTATCTTCCCAGATTTCTCTTAATCGTTTTAAATATAATATAATATATGTTACAATTTTTAGATTATTTAAATCGATACACATAAATTACATCTAAAATTTACGGTTTTTCAGAATCAAATATTTTTATAATTACTTCAGAAAATTCTTAAGATAATATTCATAAATAATCAATAAGATAATAATATTCGTAAATACCCGTACAAGCGAAATTATTATTTCCGCGACAATTTTGCAGGGAACATTATTTAGAATTCGATTATATGCTTTGTCATTTAAATACACCTGCTACTAACGATAAATCATTGACTCCAAATTTATGACAGTTATCGGAAGCGGTCAAGAATAACTAAAGAGAGGTAATAATTGATTATGTACTTTGGTTGAAAATTCATAACATTATATAATTCTGTTCTATATTAGTCTATATCTTGTTTCTCCTACATTTTAAATATCCTCTTTTTAAAAAGTTGATGTATATTACTTTTTTTGTTTTCTTTATGAGTCTGCGTTCTTTACAACTAAAACAATGCATCAAGAATTCTTCAAAAGTAGCAGTTTATTATAACTTTTGAACATTCGAAACATTGAAAAAAAAAGAATCTTACATTGTCTTACAAAAACGTATAAATTCAACTAAACTTACAGATTATCTTGGTTTGATCTTTATTTTTTATTAAAAAATGTACGTGTTATTCTTAAAAAATTTAAGTAAACTTTTATAAGCCTGCAAGTACATCAAAATGTAGCGATCCTGTAAGAAGTACGTAACGATCAAAAATAACCGTAATCGTTATAGCAGAGAATACTTCGAATTTGTTTTGAATAACTGGTATTTATCCTCTTGGGTGCACTGCCCCTTGCATTCTCCCGACGCTGCTTTATGTTTCTTACAGTACTCATTTTAACTTATCTATTTTTTCCATAGATTATTGTCTCTTAATTTCCTGACATTTTATTTTACTGCATTCTTTAAAATAGCCAGAGTGCATAAATAATACGTAAAATTTCGTAATGATATAAATTTGCTTTACACGAGTTCATTGAGATTTTCCTTAACTCGCATAACACCACCGGATAGAATTTGATAAATATAACCGGATAGGATGATAAATATCCGAATCGACTACATCAATCGATTTTTTATTCTAAGACACTTATTTATGCGAAACGAAAATATCTATAATATGATTAATTGACGTTCCAAATATTACGCTATCAAATATTTTTCTGAACTTATTTTAAACATTTTTTCATTATTGTATATGTTGTCTAATAAAAGGATGATAATAAAATAATATGTTCTTATTCAATGATCTAAATTGACTTTTTTTAAATATTAATATTTCTTAAATATAAAACTAATACTATAAATTTAAAATAAAATAGATATATTTAAATTTAAATCAAGAAATGTTCACATTTTAGATAATTATATAAAAATATTATATAATAAGTAAATTAGTGATTTTAATTTATCAATTGTAAGCTTCGTTCATTTATATGTATTGGGAAACTTCAACAACATCGTAATATATTAATAGCGACTAAAATAAAAATTTAAAAGGATAATTTTTCGTAAGATGAATCGTTTAAACAAATATCTCTTTACGTTCGGCAAATTTGCCCAGTTTTTAGAAAAAAAGACTTGGCACGAGCCCAACAGTCAAGTATAAAATGCGCCATAAATTACTGAGTAATCTTCACTTAGGATTACTCTCGATTCAGTAACTCATGCTGGAGCCTTGCGCGATCAATTATTCATGCAAGCATGAAGATTCTTCCCATGCACTGGAAGTATCAAAGAAGCCGAATATAAGTGACGTAGCTCAGCTTCCGACTATACTTTGCACCAACTCGTTTCTTTTGGTGGTGATGCGATCAATCATTGCTTCGACTGATTACTCGCATCTTCAAAAGAAAGCAAAATCCAAGTTAAAGGATAAATGGGAAAAGGGTGAAAATGGAGGCACCGCGATCGGAAGTCGGGTCGACTAATCCAGCGTGATTATCGTCGTTTTAACATTATCGCTACCGCGGATTATCGGATAAACTGTAATGAATCGTCGCGGCATCCGTGTTCGTTAATCTTTAGCGATCGTGGGGATCTAGAGAAGAGGCAAAAAAATTGAGCGCAAAATCGGCCAGTAATCGAATGACGGTGCAATGTTGTACTCGTTCTTCACTTTTACACTTTCATACTTTTCATTTTTATTATTTTTTATTTTTGCACTCGAATGGAATCTAATATTTAAAATTTAAAAACAAGAATATTTCGAAACAATAAATGTTTAAGTCTCCGATTTAATAAAAAAAAACTTGTAAGCGTTTTGAATTAACAATTAAAACTGTGATATTTTATAAATTTCTAAATTTTTTCCGTTTTTAATTATTATTATTATTAACCACTTATCCAGATATAAATCTGAAATCATGAAAATACAAATTTATTTAAGACTGAATATTTTTGATTTGATACGTAAATTATGACAATAAAAATATATTCAGAATTTATTTACTTCATTGCATCATGTTAGATGTATTGAAGGAATAGAAATTAGTGAATATTGAATTAAAAATCTTAAAATATAGATAAGAAATAATTATATTTTAAACACTACATAATTATAAAATATTTATAATGTCCTACAATCATTAATATTGTTTTAATATGTCATGTTATTAATTTATATATTATATTATTATATAAAACCTAGATTAAAAATTTAAATAAACGATAAATAATGAAATATAGAAAAAATAATTATAGAATAAAATTCCTAGTTTATTTCAAAATTATAATTTTTTATTAAAAATACTATTTATGTTTATATATTTATATATTTTTTTTATAATAATATTATTTTAACCTTAAGCTTTTTACTTTGTTAAAATATCTGCATAGTAAAAGTCTGCATAGGAAGCATATTGATCATAACGTGTAATAAAAGTTTAAAATTCAATAAATTACAAGAATGTTTTAATTGGTTATAAATGGATTTTATATATGGTATAGAAACTAGTATCCAATTTATATACATAAAAGTTATCGCTGTAATTTCTTGATAATTAAATCAACCTGATAACTAGAAAGAGTAATTAATCAATAAGTCTTTAATTGTAATATGATAAAGAAATTAAAAACTTTGGAATGAAATATCATTTAAACTGAAATGAAAGAAATTTCTGAGAAAAATGTTAAGTATAATTTACTACAAGTAGAGATCACAGAATACTTTAGTAAAGTCTTATATACTTTATTAGATTGTAGTTATAAATTTATTTTGTACAGATGAAGTACGAAAATAGTTTTGCACTATTAAAATAATATAATTTAATGAAAAATTTCTTAATACGTCGAAAAATTTATTAAAAATTATAATTAATTCTAATTTATTTAAGTTTTATAAACAAGAAAAGTAAAGAAAAATTTTTAAAACTTTTCTCTTAAAAATTTTAATTTACATTAAAATAAATTTATCATCATTAAATTTATAACAGTAGTTATACTAAACAAAAAATTTTAAGTAAAAGTAAGTTAGAAAGCTCCACGAGTTTCCGTTAAAGCGCCACTTATTCAAATCTATGTAAAATTTGCTCGAATCTGCAAGTTAATTTCATCTAATATGTATCTTTCAACTGTTCCAAGCCAATTTTATCAAGGCTAAAGATATTTTTACATATGATCATACATACGTATATAAAACAATTAAATACATTTGACAAAATAATTTAAAAACTTTTTTTGAAATCTTGAGACGTAAGTTTTTGTTAGACGTAATATAATAAGTTACATTAATTTCATTACAGTGTGTAAATTTTATTTGGTACTTTTAGTCAGCTGCACTGGAATTTTTCAGATAAATTTATTTGTGTTAAAATTGTTTGAATATATATGTAAGGTTTACGTGAATACGTCGAAAATTCTAAGTTTATCTCAAAGGTTACTATGAAAATCGATAATTTTCAAAGGAATATAATAATATCGTAAAGTGACTTTAGTTGATTGGATTAAGATTTTGGCGTTCGTGAAAGTTTACATAAAACATAAAATGTCATCTATGTTACGTAAAATGTCATCGATGAATTTTCTACAGTATACAGTGTACTAAATATTTTTTTTAATTTGTATACTAGTTTACATTTAGTTTTCCAATCTTCTATCGATAATTTATCATTAAATGTAATCAAATTTTTGAAATTTAAGCTATAAAAATTATTGAATTACAAATAATATATTAATAAATTATCGAAAACTAAAAAGATACTAGTTCTTGTATTTATAATATTTAAATTTATATTAAAAAAAATATATAAAGAGTTGAATTTACATATATTTTATATTTAAAGAATTTAGAAGATTAAATTTAAAAGTATGCATAAACTAAGCACTTTATAAATTTTCAATTGGAAACAATTAATAATTTTAATTCTTCTTAAACGAATTTATTTACAGGAAATATGAATTGTACAAAAAATGATGTTTCAGAATTATAATAACTTTTCTTCGAGAGTCTTTTTATTATTAAATAACGTTGGACATTTCCGTTTTTAATTTTTATATCAAATAATAAAGCAATTTTATAATATACTAATTTTATAAATAAAAAATACGTATGGTATTACAAACCCTAATTAGTAAATCAATTCAATTTATCGAACAACAATTTATCTTACTTTCAAAACACGTCTTCATTTCACCAGCTGAGCGACACGTATTTTTAAAAAAACTGTACACGTCTCCAGCTCAACTGTATATTTGAAAAAGTCCCGTTGAAATCTACGAAACATCCGTTGCACTTCGAAAGGTTCGTGTACTATGCTATGCTTACAATCAGGCACGATTTTCCAATTTTCCAATCCAAGTAACATTGGCTTTGGCACGCGACAAAACGTTGCCGAGCTCAATTCGGTCTCTCAAACTTTGAGTAGCAAATACATTTTGATAATCCCTGGTGTTACATAGTTTCCCTTCTTCTGTACTTTTTTCAATTACTTTATGCTATTCTGGTTCGAAAAATTAACTTTTTCAATCGAGTTTTTCAATGATTTTTTATTAGTACCACATGATTCATAAATAATCGAGAGATACACTAACAAAATCAAAATCTCAAAATAACAAGTTTTTTTAATTGACTTTGTTTAACGAAAAAGTTTAATAAAAATTTTTTGAATTGGTAACAAAAAACTTTTAATTCAGATCGCACGTTAATTTCAAAGATGCGTTCGAAAATAAATGGTTTTGTAAAAGAAATACTCATTTAAAAATAAAATTTACAACGTCTCCTTTATCTTAGGAAAAGACTGCCGTATATAATTAAAAATAATCATACAGAATAATAAAAATGGAATAAAATTAAGAAATTTTAAGTTCTTCCCAGTTTTATATTATACTTAACAATAATTTTTCTTAATAAATCTTTTTTCTTAGTAATCTTTTATGTAAGATGTATTATTATGATTAGATTTTAAGAAAATTTGTCATTTAAAAACTTTCTTATAATTGTAATATTTCATTCATATTACGTCAATAAAATATTTAATTTTTATGTAATATAATTTTATAAAACTTTTTGATATAATATTATATTAAAATAAACTAAAATAAAAAGTATATAACCTATGAATTTGAAAATGTAAACTTGAGAAAGTTTGGCAATTACACTCATAATATAAAATACAGTTTTATAATTTTCAGAAATAGATGAAAGATTGTAAGAGTAGATTACATTAATTCAAAAGAGGTAAAAAGAAGCTTTCATATTTAATAACGTGAAGATTAAAAATTGATGTATGTAAGACATATTTTATTTAACAGTATGTTTTTTATAAAATTTCTTTTAACCTTAAATATCAAAAGAATTAAAAATAACTTTTGGTGCAAAAATATCCTTTAATTTTAAAACACAACTTTAATATTAAAACTATTGTATTTATTATTATTATTATTAAATTTTTTTAGTAATTAAAAATAATAAAACCAAAGTACGTCGGTGCAACCTTAAATTAATTAAAATAATGAGACTTTATTTACTAATATATCTAATGTAATCCCTATTGAAATTACAACGTATAGTGCATTTAATCGAAAAATATCTGAATCATACATATAAAATATTTTTCGCTTCTGTAATCTACATAATTTGGATTAGACTATATTGCTTGATAACTCAACGTTTCCTCTCGGTCATTGTCAATGTGCACACTTTAACTATCGCATGATTGAACATTTCACTTAAATTATTCGCTTGAGACTAACATTACATAAACGGTTGTATATACATATTTATATCTTATTATTTTGTATTATCAACTTGTAAAATGTACCCGGTATTATTCTTTTAAATAGGATTTATAATTCTTCAGATATAATTATTACTATTCTTTTTCACTATTTGAAAATTTTTTACACGCTGAATTTATTTTATTTTTAAACCATTGAACTTCAATTAAACTCTTTCTGAATGTGAGATAGATGCATTTCATATTTTTATAAATGAAATTACAAAAAATATAAATTCTTTTTTAAAAATTGCTTTTTAATTGATTTAGATGAAAATATAAATACTTAAAGTATAAATTTCACACAAATGTTTACAGCAGCGTGTATCATATTAAAATTGTAAATAAAATTCGACAGTGTACTCGAAAGAGTAAAAATGCGTGTCCTTTTTAAATATAGTACATATGTAAGATACTAATTAATGATCAAATAATTTTAAACAAAAAACAACAAATAAAACACAATAGGTATAATAAATTTTAATGTTAATTTGAAGTTCAAGTAATTCAGAATAATGATAAATATAATAAAAATATAATATTGTTAAAAATAATTTTGAATTAATTTTTAAGACTATATAATATTTTAATAAAAAGGTTATTACATGAATATTTTTATCATACCTAACTATAATAAAAATTTTGATACACATTTTAAATTAATACTATTCATGTATAGATTAGAATATTAAGCTATACATAATCATTAATAGTATTTTTAATTATATTATATATTTTTTAACATCTTTTATAAATCAATACTTTAAGAAAATGATATACGAAAAATTTTAATTCTATTCGTAATAAGATATATACAGAAAATCGTTATTTAATCTAAAAGCCTTGAGTTTATCTGTATTTAATATCATTATATTGCATTTTGTGAAGTAAATAAAATTAAAATTCGATTTACTTACAGTATACATGACTAAAAAAATAATGTTTTTTAAAACAAAATGTGGATACAATCTTAATTACAGAATAATATTATTACATAAATTGTAACTGGAAAAAACATTAAATACTAAAATAGTTCATTGTAATTCTATTTCTAATTTAGATTTGGTTTCTAAAATTAACAAATTTATTTTCCTGTATAATCTGTCTTTATAAAATGTAATATATATATAATGAAACTATTATTTTCAATATAAATGAAATATTATTTCGTTGTTTATATGCACTACTTACTTCGACTTTAAATTCGAACATTCATTAAATAATGTAATTCTCTAAATATCTAATAGCTTAGCTCAAGTATTAGTACAAATATTACAAGAAAATTTAAATAATAGTGCAATTTATTTTATAGGTTTATTATAAATAATTTTAAGTTCATACTATTTTATATACATTTATTTTTACTCTTGCATTGCAGCATTTTTTTATATTTTATGAAAATAAAGTTCATTTATATATTTCTGTTATTATATTTTATAACATACAATAATATTTATAAAATTCGTTCAATTAAATTCAGTTTAAAGATAATATAAAGTAAAAAAATATTTTTTGAATTTTATGCACTAAGGAAATTTTATTTTCATATTCCGAATATTCGTTATTCACTGATAAAAGTTAAAACGAGAGTAACTCAAAGTTTAGGCGTAGTCAGGACATAAAAGTTTTCATGATAAAATTCAGAGACTTTTTAAACTAATTATAAATTCTAAATTGGATTGTTAAATGAAGTATCCTGTTTTCTTTTAAAATATAAAACTTTTAAAATTGATTAGACACTTTTTATATTCATTTTCTAATTCACATTCACAAGTCTATAATTTACTTATGAATTAAGTTAAGTTTTTTTTATACAATTAATTTTATTTTAATTGTTCAATACATGACATTATAATTTTTATTTATACAATTATATCAAATTATAATCATCATAATATATTTTCATTTAATAATTGGTATCAGGAAATTATTTTTTGATATAAGGATCTTCAATTAAAATCTTGTAGACTCATAATATCAATATATATGTATAGAATTTTTTCCAATTTTTTTGTAGAATTAATGAATTATTTAAGATTTTAAAGCATATTAACAATATTATAAGCATTTACGTAAGCTATGATACTTAGCTATTTCTAATTTATCAATTTAAATTTATATTTACGTATATTAATTTATAAATATCAATATAATATAAAATTATATTTCTAAGGAATGTAATATTTGTAATATTATATTCAAGGATTGGACTAATAACAAACTTTAAGATATTTGTAAATTAGAAAAATATATACATCATGGTTTCACAAATTCCTTTAAAATGGATCCAATGATCCATTTCCTGATATTGTCATCTTATACGTTAGTTCGGCCCCAGTCTCAAGCTATCAATAAGTATTTTGTCCTCATCAAGTAATATATAATTTCAGCTTGCATAATAAAATTGTCAATTTTAAACGAGAAATACGTCTAATCTGTCTCCCAGCAATTTTCAGCACAAGCCTTTAGAAATTTTCGATAAGAGAAATGCTTTTAATCTCTCGTTGCAAGCGGTCCGCAAAATCTTTACATTATTCTTCGAAATTTCGCGCTCTCACGGTTTCGTGCTCGAACTAAAAGAAGGGATTTCACACTCGGTGGCGCATGACTGCGTCGTCGTCGGACAGTTGCAGCAGCAAGTAAAGGATTCTTTCGTCGAAAAGGCCAAGGCGATCTTTGTTCAAGTTCGAACTTATAAATCTGTATGCACGTGAAAGGGCGCAAGGAAGAAAGAGAAAAAAATATGATACGATGCTGGTATAGATACAGAAAGTTGTCTATGAATAAATAATGGCTTTATTGATCTTACTTTTGGACGTTTTTTTTAAAGTCTAAATAAATCTTTGTGAAATAAAACACCACGCTCATGGGTTTTATATTTCTTTAAAGTAAAATATACTGAAAGGACTTAGGGTATTATTTGGCATAAAAATATTGTATAAGCCGTACAATACAGAAGCATTAATAAAATTCCATTTATAAGCTTATTAGTTAATAAATAAGCATCATGTCATACACAATTTTTAAAAAATGTAGTCTAAAAGACTTTTTGTTTTAATTTACATTAATTTGATAAATCTAAATTTATTTAAATAATATTCAAGATTTAACGATCCATTGTAATATAAATAAAAAATTTTGATTGAATATATTTGATGGAAATTGTAATATATTATTAGGAAAGTACTAATGATCTAATTTATATTAATAATTGCTTATAAATCAATAGAATAGAATATTTTAAATTAAATTGAAGAAAAAAATTAAAAATGTTATTATAACAGTGTTACAAAAATGCATTAATTTTATTGTTATTATAAAACTATTTCAACTCTAAGCTTCTATTCAAAAGTACTTTGCGTTAATATTTTTATAAGCAACGAATATAGGTTACAAGAGAAAAAATAATCAAGGAATTGATTACAATTTCTGCTGTAATTTTATTATTTCACACTAAAGATAAAAAATTTTATTATCAAGAGTATTTTCTTTAACTACCTGTGAAAGTATTAACTTTCATGACTGGATAATAGTAACGTGTTATAATGTAAAAAATAAAAAAATTGTTTATTGATCTTTAAACGGCTTATTTTTATTTCTTTGATAATAAATAAATTGTATCATGAAAGCTGCCGCCGTTGTTCAAAAGAAATCAATATCCTTTGAATACAACATACGTTCCTTCTCATAATCGCACGAGATCTTACTTAGCATTTTCATAAAATTTTATTAAAGTACTTCCAGCGATATAGTTCGAGGTATTAGATTAGAGTAGACGTTACATAAGATCTTTCTTACCGAGCTCATATGACTTGATTTGAGCATATTCAACGAGTACTTTGCATAAGCAAACCTCACATGATTTATAAAACGTGATCTCGTTTGCGTAACTTAAGTACTAAAACGTATTATTTATCTTCAAGTTCTACCTTCTTTTCCAGAAGCAACTTATTCTTTTGACCATTCTAGCTCTCCCCCCCCCCTCAAACGAGATTTCATACGAGATTTCCAATGTACGGATCATACAAAAATTCACGTAAAATACTATTTCACCGAATCAAATATGTTTGAATCAACATACTTCTCACGAAATCCAATTTTCCAAAAATCTGCATGCATCTAGAATACACCTTTGTGTTCTACATTGTTCAGCTACGAAAGAAAATCGTAGCTTAACGCAAAATTTAAGCCTCGGTCGGGAAAAAGATTTTTGCTGCGAACCGCGAAAGGTATAAGAAACAGAATATTTATCTTGCGATTGCAAGAACACTTTCATGTGGCATATACTACCGAGTTTGCCTGAGGGAACGACTCCCCGAGTGCACGGGGATGAAAATGTTGACTAACAAAGAAATAGACGCATAAAAATGAAACGGAGAAGAACGAGAAGACGAATGACTTGTAAAAATAGGAAAAGCTGATGAAGGTGATACACAGTCCTTGAGTATGTAAAAAAATGAAGAGAAATTATAATGAAGGGATTAAAATTAATTAATTTTACCAATTTTATATTTATAGAATTTCATAAAAATACCTCATTAGTATATGTTATATGAATTAGAGAAATTCGCTGGATTTATTCTTGTGGGTTCAAATATCACTAATTATTATAACTTTGCTAAAGAAAATAATGTTTTTGGTATTGAGTCTTAATTCTTGAAACACTACATGATACGAGGATAGAGAATATGTATCTAATTGTTAATCAAATACTATGATTTTGACTAACAAATATTCATCTTAGTTGTAATATCATCTTATTATTTTGAAACCAAAATTATAATTGTATGTATATATTGTTTTAAAAAATATCGATATAAAGTTCATATTTTATAAAAATTGTAATTGTAAATAAGCAAAATTTATTAACACTTATATTCGATTGAAATATTACATAAAAAAACTTAGATATAATATTTTAGTAATATTTGCAGTCATTGAAATTTTTTTTTTAAACTATTTGTATAATTGCAAATTTATTTCGTATTTCAAAATATAAATTAAAATAAATATAAATTTTATATTTAACGCAAATAATTGTCTATAATTAATTTTTGTAAAAAACTTCATAGTTTGTAAGAGTTTTTAATAAATAAAATTAACTTTGTTAGAGCATAGTGAATTTCAAGCTAACAATTTATTAATGGATTTGAAAGTATAAACTCACATTTGTACTTCTTTTTAATCATCATTTCTTGACGATAAAATGAGTAAATTATGCACATAAGTGAGAGCTCAATGTTTGATTTTAAATTTTTATTTTATGTTAATTGAAAAAAAATATAATATGGTTTTATGAAAACTTCTATTTGAATAAAATGTATTCAATTGTTATATATAACATATAATTACTGCATAAATTAAAAATGTAAATTAGTTTTTTATATATCTAACAACTAATTTATACAAAAATATCGTCGTTACAAAGTACTTATGAATTTTATGAAACGTTTTTGAATTTCACCGAGAAACCTTTATATAACCACGAAAAATTTGAATTTTATTCGAATTTTAGGTATACTGAAGTGTCGTTGAATAATTCAAGTCCAATCAACTATAGATTGTGCTTGATTCAGTATTATATATAATCCCGAATCTTTGTAAATAAACTTATATACAGCACAATAAAATTATGTTTCATATAAATATCGAGGTATGTTATTATGGCATTGAAACAAAGTTTTAGACTTTTTTTTACAAAAATAATTTTAATTTAAAGAAAATATAGGGTCAAATTTATTGTAATTGCTTTCTACTTTTGGAAATTGAATAAAATACGTCAATGATAATTATTATTCTGATAATTATTATATCAAAAGAATTATCTTCTAGATTTTTATGAAAAATATTCTAAATTGAAATATATTTCAAATTTTGTAGAATCAATGTGCAAAGTTAAAACTATCTTTTTAATTATTTCAAAACAATTATATACTTTATTCAAATTAATAAAACTCATTTGCCGTAAAAATGATTATAATTTTGATAATGAAACACCAGTAAAAATGTTGATTCAATCAACTGCTTTATGGAAAGTAAATTAGTTACGAGTGAACGAAAAATAAATTCAAATTACTAAAATTGAAAGAGTTTTATTTATTAAATTTAAAAATATACTTTAGATTTAGTTTGGATGAAACATCACTTTTAAAAGGTCACTGTATAAATAAGGATATATTCGGATATATAATTTGAGTTAAAATGAATAAATATTTATTTAATCGATTCGACGATCAAAGCCTTTAAGTATTTGAAAAACTCACGCTTCATTTATAAAAATATTTATTCAGATTAAATAAATGGCCCTATGTATCTCGTACTGTAAGGAGATTCCATTTAAAAGTTGCAGAGCATTTTCGCCATAACTCATGTAATAAATCGATTCATCGAAAGAAGAACGTTGAACAAACGCTTCCAATTACAGATACAACGAACGTTCTTTCGAACAAAGCACCATTAGCTTAAAAAAACGTCGCATCGTCAAAGCCATAATTTCTCAATCATAAAAATCAATAAGAAAAGAGTGAGATCCCAGTTTAACTAATACGTTACACTCGTAGAGTCAACATCCCTGGTCAATAGCTCGCATCGACCACCGCACCCTGCGCTTCCGCACTTTAAACTCGATATACTCGACGCGCGTCTCCTTCTGTCTCCTGCGTACACAGAGCCAGGCAAACGCGCACTTATCCAACGCAGCGCTCAGCTTGCATTGTTTGCATTATCAAGTAATAACATTGACGGCGCGAATCGCGAGTGACTTGCGCACTCACCGTATTGGAGGCACGAGTGCACTCGATACACTCGTTTCGCTAGTTGGGATTATCGCGCGCGTCGTCCTCCTCGATGTCGATCAACGAAGCGAGAGGAATATCAATTTCGCGATCGCCGACGTAGAAGCGATTTATTAAATCGGCAAGAGATCGGGAGAAAAGCACTTGCGTTGCCGCTTAGAAAATGGCTTCCTTCGGTTGTACATTCATACGCGCGCACACCTAAGCGATAAAAGCTCGCGCTCGAACGAGCATCGCTGCTTTTTCGCTCGTGTTTGATGAACTCCCCGATGATTGCGCCTTTCGTTCCATTTGCTCTTCGTTAGAGTTTGCAGCTTCGAAGTGATGGATTTATTTCCGCTGGAAAAGTTATTCGACAGCTGCTGGATCGAGTGCGTTTCATCATTTTTTGGTAGGCCTTCGTAACGGAGTGTTATTATGTTTGTATAACTGAGAAATCGATCGCTTGACGCTGTACAAAGAAAACTCAACGGTACATTTGATATTCCAGTCGACACTTTCCCGATCTTTTCTTTTATGAACAAACGTAGGAGATGATAAATACGACTTAGTACTTTATTTAAAACTTAGCGTAACTAAGTAAGTAGTCTGCTTATTGCGTTATACTTTTGTTCTAGAGTTAATTAATATATACACTTTTATAATTCATGATAATATACGCATTGATCGGACTTTTAATCGGCTTTCAAGATTAACACTGTACATTTAACTTTTAATTATTTTAAGTTTTACAAGCCTTTGTGAATTTAAAATTTTTAATATTTTCTGCACATTCAAATATAAAATCAATTACACGATTTTCAACTTCTGTAATAAGCTTACGTTAAATTTATGAATAAAAATACAACGGACATTCATTAATTTAATTAATATAAATATAAGTTTTTAATAATAAAAAGTTTTTTAAATACGATCTGCCTTTCCTATTACTTAAAATAAGATTTCCAATAATAAATAAAGCAGCAGTTATGCCTCGTAATATTTTATTTGTATAATTGTTAAATTTATATTATTAAACGACAAAAGCACAATATTTTCTTAGTTATTTCATCATTTCATACTTTTGCTTATATTTGAATTGCAGAGCATTATATATCGATTTATATGCACATATGTATAGGAGCAGATACAAACAATTGTGCAATTCCAAAAAAGAAATTTTAGAAAAAGCACTTTTTCTCAAATTCCAATGATGCAAATTTCGAACTAGTTTAAATTGAGCATGTAGGTTGTATTCATTCCTATCAAAACGAAACGTAAATTAACATAGTTATAGTTCTGTTATTTATACATCGTTTTCCCTAGTATTTTTATTTTTTCCTCTGAAATATAAATTTACATTAAAAAATTAACTGGATATAGTTAAAAATATAAAATAAATGACTTTAATGAATACTAATTACGTATACGGTCATATTTTAAATTGTCTCTTTTTTCAAGCATATGTTAATTTTATTATGTAATTATGTGCTTGCAATTATTATTTTATTTTCAATAAGAGAAATTATTTTCTTGATCAGTGTTCAGAAATTATGGTACATTTATGTGTATAGCGATACGAGATGTACGATCTAAATACTGATTAATTGAATAAGAGTTGCAACTATATATATTACTAACCTAATCTCTCGAAGTATAGTTTGTAATTAAGTTACCACAGTACTTTATATTTTGTATAATATTACACTTTAATTTTGAGAAAAATAAAACTTAATAACTAACGTAGTATTGAATGATTAATTTTAAAAAAGGTTTAAAACGTCAACTTTAAATATTACTGAAAGTGCGTTGAAAAAGTATATTAATCGGGATAAATATTACATTTAAAGTACCTAATTATATTTTTATAGTGAAATGTTATTTAATTATATGTAAATTTGGCCAAGTTTGTTGCACTCATTTTATATTTATAATAATTAAAAATATTTTTACTTAACCAAATAGTTTGAAAGCTCAATATACGAGAATAGAGTTTTACCATCATTCCTTATTTATAAGCTTATAATTATACTTTCTATAATAATCAATTTAATAATACTATATTCATACTAACTTTTATACGTAATAGTTTACCCAGTTTAAATTTTCAATTTTGTAATTACTTTTATATGAAAGAGACTGCTATCTTTATGTTCAATGAAAATACAAGTACTATTCTATTTCAGTAAATTAACTATTTTTGTTATAACGTTTCGAGTAAGAAATTAAACTTTTAGAAAACATCCCTTTATATATATATATATAGTTTTACATTTTTCGCAAGTTCTAATAATTTCAGTAAAAATTTAATCTAGAATATGCAAGTTATTTATTATTATATGTTTGTTTAAACAATGCAATTAATATCCTTATTATAGCTAGTAAAAATTTTTACGTTGGTAATACGATGTTGATTTAAGAGCCATCAATCAAGTTTTTTTAACTTCCAAAATATAACTTATACGTTTTGAATTTGTTATTATTTTTATATCTTATAAAATAATCGAAAGCTTTCACTTTTTGAAGTACCGAATAAAAATAAAACGTTTTTAAGTTAGCTTCAACTTAGTAGTATAGAATCAACCGCGGGCAAGACAAAAAAGTTGAAACAAAATATTTATGCATTTTTCGTATGCAGCACAAAGAGCTCTTGCATTTTCATTTGCGACATCAGCTTTGTTATTTGGCATAAAAAAAATTCTTTGGTTCTACGTTCATACGTACGCATACTTTACTTGCAATTATTCTTTGTGTGATACTTTTCAAAGGCTTCACAAATAGAATGCTTTGTTCGTACCTAATTCTACCTCATCCTTTTCTGGTTCTCAAAAAACCCGTCTTTCTATTTTAGTTTTTCATTGTTTAGCTTTTTTATATAACTTGATTCTTTCTTGAAATGTGTGCACCAATATCTCGTATAAAGAGATAGAGAGTAATTAGACCCACTGATTATCGAGGAGTCCGAGTACACGAAGTCATATATTAGTAACTACTGTTACATTATGTTTTATTTACATGTATTCAGTTTTGCAAATGAGAAAGTGATATAATTCTCTATTTATGTAAAGTAATAAATTCGTTTTTTTATAAAGTATTACAATATAGAAATATTTAAAGCAATATTTATAACTAATAATACACAGCAACAATTAATTGATAGAAAGCAATTATTTTTATCACGTATGACTACAATATGAATAGAATAAAGATGATATATACATATAGTACATATGTAGTTTTTCAATTGTTTTTATTATATGGCTATTTGTATTTGATTATTGCAATAACTTTAGTAAAAAATTTGATGAAGTAACAAAATGAGCAATTTTTTACTATAATGATAAATTTTGTTCAAGATTATATTAAATACGATTAATTTAATAATTTCGAAATCCCAAAAGTAATATAAATCGATTTCTTAGATTATATTTGTTAATATATTTCCAGTAGCTAATACTAAATAAATTTATCTTACGGATTTCGTAATTTTTTACTTCTTTGTATTAAAAACTTGAGCTTGTAAAGAAAAAAGCTACATATTTTAACCTGTCTTATATATACGTAGACATTAATAAAAACTCGAAAAAACAGAAGTTTATTAAAAAACTTGATTAATTCTAAATTTGTGCTCGTAGAACAAGTTTATATGTCGTTGGCCTGATTACGATGTATAAAAAATAAACGACGACTCGAGAGTAAAATGCCCCCTAGTGATATCTCCGGTAGCCACGTTAATGCGCATATATATTGGTGACGCGTAGTTTATTCGCTCCAGGCGATTCTTTGGTATTAAACGACAAATGTCGAGAATAATCTCCCCGTGATGATCGGATCAGCACAGCTGCTACGTAATCTTTCAAGCGTATCTCCTTCTTCTTTTATATCTTTCAGATTTACTTAAGTAATTCTACTGATTATTCTCTGACATATGCGGCAACAGATTTTACATGTAATATAAAATTTTTTTACAACTGTCTTATAAACGTGAAATTCCAAAATTTCAAATCGTGCATTATTTTATCATTCAAAGTTTATATCATATTTAGAAAGATATAAGTAAGTTTTATAAATAATACTAGAGTAAAATAGCGATAATAAAGTAAAATAAAATGAAATCTGAATTAGAAGTTAACAAATGTTAAAGTAGATAGTATATGATCCTTTACAAGTAACGAATACCGGATAGAGTTAACTCCGATAATGGATTCATTATTTATTAACCAACACCTTTTTCTCGTATTTTCTAATAAACTACATACATATTTATGAAATTAATAATGTTTTATATTTCTAGTAGTTTTTAAATTTTGACCATAGCTACATTTCATTTTTTTCATTTAAACGTTACAATAATTTAATACATTAAATATTTTTTCTTTTCATTTAATACAAAATTTATTAGCCATTTTAATAATCATTGTTTATGAAAAACTATGACCTAATTTTTCTTTTATAATAAGAACTTTTAGCGTAATTAAGTGGTATTGTATAAATTTATATTTGCACAAATCAAAAAGAATAATAAAGAATTGAAAATATAAATATGAATTATGGTTTTAAATATTAGTTTCCTTATTATGGCACGAGTATAAATAATTGTGCTAAAAGAAAAGTTAATATTATTATTGTATTAAAATATTTTATTATCTAATTCTTGATAAAAAATCTGAAACTTTTTATTCACTTTATAGCAGTGGTATATGATGATTTTGAATCATTCGTGCGATGAATGGAACGAAAATATTTTATCATTGTATCTGAAGTATATCGCAAGTAGAAAAAGAATTCTATTCATGTAGTACTAGCATTTAACATCTAGAAAAAATATTTTTTCCATAAAAAAGTATATGTATTGCTTTTTAACAGTCCACCATTTCATTTTCAAACATTTCAAAATACCATTCCAACATTTCAAAGTTTTGCGTCATATTTTCTTCAGAAATCAGCTATAATTTTTATAATCTGAATATACTAAAGAAAATGAAAACTTCATTCAAAAAAATTAAAATTTTAAAAATTATTCTTCAACGTATATAATATTCTCGAAAAAAATTTATAATATTGAATTCAACAATTTTATCATTTGTATTATATATATATACATACATGCATATATATATACAATTTTACTAACTGATCTCATATATTATAAATAAATTTATAATATATATGTATTAAATATAATATATAATATTATATATTAATACATATAATAGATTTAAATTCATATATTGATAATCAAAGTAACTAAATTGTTTTTAATTTAATAAGTATTAATACTTTAATACTTATATTCAAAATACATAAAATTGTTGTATTAGTCTGAAATAAAATTCTTTTTTTTTGTACAAGCAATGATTACAAAATTTAATAAAAATATATTTACATTTGATTCATTTTAAGTCTTTAAATAGATTCAGTATTTTAAACGATACATTTTCGCATTTTATTTTTATCATTAAGTTTGAAGTTTTTATAATTATAATTGTAACGTAACATAAATATAAATTATTAGAATTCTTTAATTTCTATTTTGCATCGGTGCAAACAATAAATATTGTTTCGCTCAATTAACGATAAAATTTCATCAAAAGGTATTGTCTGAAAACATTAAATAGTTGCAAAACTAAAACTGATAATTGTGCGAGGGATTAAGAAACAAATGATTAATATTTATGGCTTATACGATGAGATAACGTTCAAATTGCAAGAACAAATTTTAGAAGTTTTACTTTCTAATTTGAGGTTCAAATTTGTGCTTTTTAGAGCGATGAAAATTACATTGGAAATGATTATAATACGAATATAATTTCAACGACAAATTTGTACATAGATTTAAATTAACTTTATTTTCATCAAAGTTTACTCAAACTACTGTTACACATGTTTTGCCGAAAACTTTTTGACTCACGCGCAAAAGAAGATAAATAAATTACAACATGAAACTCCTTTTAACCTTATTTATCACGAATTCAAATCACTAGTTACGATTAAATACTTTAATTTACAAGTAAATAAATATGCAAAGTTGAGAGATGTTTGCGTTCGTTCCGTGAATTTCATTCATTTGAAATTTAACGTTTCCTTTAAAATTCTACCTGTATATTTATAAGATATATTAATTTATTCTTTTCGAAGCTTTAAAAATGCTCGGATATACATAGAGAAGATACTGCATTTACATGTTAAACAATTATCTCGTTCTTCGGAATTATACACATTATTATCATACTGGCCGCATGATTTATCACCGGCCTCCATCGTCGCTGTTTTTACAGACTTCCATTTTACAGCTCGTATCAAAGGGAGAGGCGCCATTGGTTCTGTACGGGTTTCATCCCCTTCATCATCGTTTCGTTGGGGGCGACGCATCCGAAGACGAGGCTTACGTCCTTTGCCGTGCGCCGATCTCCGGCGATGTGTAACAAAGCTTCTCGGATCGCCGCTCAGCGCTTGGCGCTCTCAAAGCTCAATAACTTTCGACCCGCTTAGCCGACGCGAAATAACACTTACTTAATTGCGATTTACGAGGGCCAGGATGACGATGTGCGCGTCATTTCGAGAGAAACGGTTTTCTGCGTGAGTTACTGGCCGCGCGCGACGTCTAACCCCAGGCTTTCCAGCTTCGGCCTTCCATCGCTTCTGCTCGTACTTTTCACGTTAATGGGTACTAAATTTTTCGGGCCGTAAAATGCATTTCAAATGTGATCGATGTACTTCAAATTTACCTATTGGTAGCTAAAAATTGATTTACTATTTAAATAATGTTTTTTCGAGAACGCCACACTTTTTCAATATAAATACGATAATTAGACAACATTTTCGGAGTTGAAAGCTCGAATGAATTGAATTCAATTTTTAATCGTTCATACTTTTGATCGATAAAAACTGACGGTAATACGCTCCAATGAAATTTCAGTGGTATTTATGATTAATCCGCTCGACGCTTAAAACCTGTAAATAATAGACAAAATAGAAAATACAAAGGATAAATTTAAACTAGTTGGTGTAATCTGCTTTTTTTTCATGAATTGTATAATATAAAACTGTTATTATAATGTCACAGTGCATTCGAGAAGAACATAGGTTTATAAGTACATTGGTTTTGATGTCGCTATGATTTATACTTTAATGAAAAATGTAACGAAAGTCCACGTAATACATGATTCCATATAAATCCAAGTGTCTTTGAACTCGTTTAAATTCCTTTGCTTAAGTTTTCTTCGAGATACGCTAACTAAACTAACCCAAAAGGTAAACATAACCTCATCTTCCATTTCCCGAGTCAACATTAACTCCATATAAAGAAACACAGGCGCCAATTAAATATACACGTGTACTCGCTGGATCATCTCCCAACTTTGACCCGTAGTACGACGAGTCGAGGAAACTTTTAATCAACAGTGGAGGCGACGAGTACACACAGCGCAAAGTTAACCCCTCGAACTCCTTTTCTTCGCTCTCAATCAAAGTTGCAACGGCAAGAAAATATATAGGCAATGCCACTAGTCAATAACTTGGGCCGAAGCGCTGTTCCAACGGGAAACTAATATCGCGCCGAGCTACTAATAATTTACGTCGGTTCTCCGGGGATAGCTCACGAGCGTCTGCGGCTATGAGATTGTTGCGGTGTATTGTTTTCTTAAAGCAGTTCCTGAGTGCTTTCCGGAAGCACGGAAGCGCACTTTTTCGGTCTATTCGATCAGCAGGAGTCCGCGAGTGCCTCGCTTTTTACTTTGCTCTAGATGCGATTTTCAAAATAAAAGAAGAACTTACGATGCATTATTGGATTGAAATAACTTTAGCTTCATCTATGCATGTACGATATGTATTTTGTTTTTCTATTTTTAATATATATTGATAAAATTCAAATAAATCGTTTGGTATCCATTTCAAATATTTTCATTTGTTTTTTATATTTTCTACGTGCAATTTAAAATTTTTTAAAAAATTTTCTAAAGAAAAATTATAATTTTTTAAATAAATATTTAATTTGGATATTCAAAAATCATTTACTAAATATTAATATAATTTTAAGTAATAATTTTTGATTGAATAATTCGAAAAAATATAAGTCTCGTATTTATTTAGATCAAAATAATTATTACAGTTAAAATGAATGTTAAATATAGATTTTATTCGAGTTGAGAATTTTCATAATTAAAAGTTTTTATTGGCGTTGTATCGGTGTTAGAGTTATCGTTATTTATATTGCTCGTACCCTCTACATCTCATTATAATTTAATTTTTAATTTTATAATTATCGAGCGTTACATTCGTCATGAAATGCACGATGAAAAAAATTTATTTTAACGACACTTGAAAACGAGTCGATAAGAAACGTATTATTTTAAAACAGCTTTCAAATTAAAAAAATCGATAGAGATTTTAATGTAACAACTTTTTGCATTTTTCATCATTTTCGAACAATTTAAACCATTAATTATTTTAAGCAATCGCTTTAATTTCTAAATAAGGTAAAAAATTGATAATTGTTGAGTATTCGGTCATAAAAAAATGATTGATACATCATCAAATAGACAAGAAAAGCTTTTTAGACATAATTCTCTTACGTTCATTCTTTACGTCGCGTAAAATTGTCGGGGTACTACCCTATTTTCATAAAACATCATTTTTCACGAAAGTGGAAAAAGAACACCAGACAATTCGCACAGAACTTGTCGTAATTTTGCGGGAAGAAATGATACTCGCATCTTCGTATCTTAGTCTGTGGCGTTCGTTGCTCTTGAGACGGGAAATCGCGACCTTTGTCATGGGAGTTCACAGTCTGAAACGAAAATTGTGTTTAGATGAAAATGTTACGGAGTAATACAAGCATATTTTTTTGATATAATTAATTTGGTGATGAAGATTAAATGCAATATGACCCTTCTGAGTAAAGTAATTTGATTTTTTATATAGATAGAATTAAACACAAATGATATATTTAATGTATATTTGTATAATTACTTACCTTGCTCAAAATTTTGTATAAAAAAAATCTCTTACATTATTTATGTAAATAATTTTTATGAGAAATCTAATTACTTTAATTAAATAATTTATTGTGTAGTTTAACATAGAATTTTATTTATTAAGCTGATTTTAAAAAATTTTACCATTTTTTCAACTACAAAGTCGTAAGTAGAAAACTTATAAAAAGATACAATTATAAAAATATTTTTATTATTAATAACGATTGCATCATCTTGGGTTATGCTAAGTATACTGATTTTAATTTAAACGCTGACAAAAAAATAATAATACCTAGACTCTACTAATGTACTAATTGTATTCTAAGTTTGAAGCTGTTTAAAATTTTGATTTATATTGAAATTCAACAGATATATTTTATTTTAAATTAATATATAAATATTCAATTTTAAAATAAGTAAATAATAAAAAACAAAATTCTTATATAAATCAAACAAGTAATATATTTATGAATTACTCTTAATAATATTTTTAATTTAATTTGTCTTCTATAAAATGTATTAATGATTAGTTTTTGCAATTATAATAATAAATATAAAATATATACTTTGATTTAGATATTGCATAGTTCAAAAAATTGGCTTAATATAACCTTAAAAAGTAAATTTTATCGAATTCAATAACAGTTTATTATCTGTTTTTATATTTTAAGTCTAATATTTAATAATTCCTTGTTATCCGAATAATAATTAAATTTTCTATGATTTTAAAAAATTAATTTCTTTTAAAATTTTAATACATTGTGAATATCTCGAAGGTATAAATTTCGTTTAACTTTTCTATTAATTATGACCTCTTATTATATACATCTCATATTTTAATCTCCGCGTCAGCTTAAAAGAGGTAAAGTAAAAGCCTTATTTCTAAACAATCTCCACCTCTCGAAAGAGTGAAGATAATGATTTTTCTGCCTATTACATTTTCATCCTGGGCTATACCGCCAACATATCATCCTCAAAGAAGACAGGGCAGCCCCTAGATCATGTTGACGGCGGAAATTTTGGAATTTCCAGAAAGCAGAGGAGGCACATAAAAACATTCCAGGATGTAACCATTTTATTGCCATTTTTTGGAATTATTAATGATGGCGTTGCGATCCTGATTATTTAAGACAGATTGCTGTGCGTTTATTAAAGCTTCCTTATTTGGAATTATTTTATTTTCAGATATATGTCAAAGAAGATTAAAACAACCTTGTTTTTTATTTTTTTATCATTCAGTGAAAATTGTTTCAATGTAATTCATTATTATTTATATACGTATGTAACTTTATCCAAGAAACTACTTTAAAGATTACGCGATAATCGTTTCTCGTAAATCAAAGAAAATTTTATAGTAAATATATAAAAACATCAAAATTTTATTCGACGTTTATAAGTAATAATGTTATTTGCATATTTTATTTATATTTTATGTAAATTTTTTGATGCATGAATAATAATTCGTGTTTAAAAAATAGAAATATACTTAAAATTTGAATTATCATCGTTACTTTTTTTTATATATAAACTATTTCTTTTATGAATCTCCTCTATTTTTAAATTTGCGCAATCATCACGTTAGAGTTTTGATATTAAAGAAATAAGACATTTCCCGTATCGGCCGAACATCATTTTTTAATATCGGATACATCAAAGTGCATACATCGCCAAAAAGCTACTATATATTAAAGTTCGATTTGCACGCATTCTTCTAATGCGCTTTTAACGACGTTTCCTCTTCCTGCGTTCCGAAAAAGAAGAGATAGAAAGCGAAAGTCAGAGAAATAGGGACAAAGCAAGAAAGAAGAAAAAGAGAAAACTAAGCGGATGCATACATTTAGTCAGTGATTGAAAACAAGTAGCGACAGCAACGAAACTCTCGGACCCTCTCCGACAAAGATAAATCGCCTTACTCGAAATGAATACATGATATTGTTTTATGCGCGGGCTACGAAAGAATGATAGATGTAGTTTCTCTTACAGGCGATCTTCGATCTCAGCTTACAAGTACAAAATTTAAAAAAAAAATGCATCGGTGAACAAAACTATCGTTTCTTTCTTTTTCAGGCGAATCCTATTAATAAATATTTATACTCGTTTAACTCTTTATCTAAAGTATAAAATATAGTTATAAATACGAATAGAAAAACTATTTGTTATTTAATAATTACTTTAATATTGAGTAAGATAGATTACATGAAAATTCAAAGGTAAATCAATCTTTTACACAGTAAAATATTTAACAACAATTACCTTATTACTCTCCAAGTAAAAAATTTGATTAAAATTTCAATATTTTTATAGAGCATGTTTATGACTTACGAACGATATATTACATCGATCAATCTAATCCTTACATACATCATACTTCGTTTAATTCATGTCGATTATAGTAACTGTTAGCTTATCTTTGAATTTTTATTCAATACCTTATATAACGTTTAAAAATTATATACTAATATTATGTAAATGATTTTATTATACATTTAATATTTAGATAGCCTATTAACTTAAATAATATGGAATAAATATAAAATATCATATTATTTTTATTAAAAATTTAAAAAATGTATTAATTTAATTATCTTTGTTACAGGTAAGTCCTACTTGATGTTATCCATGAAACTGTGAAAAGTTAATAAGCATCGAAGTAGAAATGGGTTTGTATTTATAAATAATTTTTTTATGTATTATTTCGTTTATACAGTTAATACACGATTTATCTATAAATATCCGACAAACTTTTTTATTTAGAAATACCATCTATTAAGAATCAATATACTTCTTTATGTGAAATATTGAAGAACGAAGCCAAAGTTGAAGAATGAAATGTTTGTCACGTGCGGTAAGCGTGTAAACGCAGTTCTCTGAACACGTAAAAAATCTGTTGTGACAACGATCACATAACGCTCGAAAAGAACGAAGGGGTGGACGGGGGGTCGAAAAAGCATCAGCTTTTCAGATATCCGTAAACAAATAAAACTGTACGAAGCTTATAAAGCTCGAGTATCTGGAGAAAGGCTTTCAGAGCAAGAGCTTACCGCCACGCAAGCTTTCCTTTTCGCTGAAACGACGAAATCAGCGAAGGAAAACATGTGAAGCTAAAACCTCTACTCACTGTCTTACTTCCAAGCTTTTAGTTCTAGAGAAACGCGTATGTAACCAGAATCTAAAACAACATATGCTTTGCATTGATTAAGAAACTTTAGTAACAATGGAATATCTGTTGAACTCTATCTGTTATCCTAATTTATCAGAATTTACCATACGATTTAGTTTCTGTTAGCGGTATATTGTTATTTCTAAAACGTTGTTTTATCAATATTCTATCGTTGAAGTTTGCCGTACTGACCATACATCATAAAATAGTTTTGATTTGTTAAAAACTAGTTATTTACATATAATTAGAGCATGATTTTAAATACAGAGTAATAATCAATCATTCTACGAATACTTCAGCAAATATTTCAAACCCTGAGAGAAGTGCTATCGGAAAATTAGCTCACACTGTTACTTCCGCATTATAAAAAATATTACTGCAATATTTTCACTTAATAGTTAAGGATCTACTTATAGAATATGAATAATTATAGTTGTATTAATATAATATGTGTGAATATTTTCTAATTCACCTTTTTATGAAATATTTTATAAAGTAACAAATTCAATATATATATAATATGCCTTTGCATTAAAAACATTATTCAAAAACGTTAAATTAACTTTGTTAAATTAATTTGAGAAATTAAATTGTCTAATGAAATTACCGTAGGATAGACGAGCGTCTATACTCTTATTTTATTCGATTAGTACATCAGTCATCTCACAACTCAGTTGTATTTCATTGAAATATTAAACAAGAATTCATAAATTCAATAATAAAATTTCATTGAAAAGCAATATAAGTAACGTACTATAACAATAAATTTATTTAAAATTTAAATGTTGCTATTTATAAAGAGTAATTGTCATAAATTTATGAAAATGAAAGACTGGGAGTCTATTCACATCAGTGAACATTTTTATTATTCTACTAAAAATAAATATTGAAGTCAATAAATTTGTCTAATTTATGACATAAGATATAGAATATATTTGTTAAATATACAGTCTTAAAGTATTTTTAAAAATATTTTTATAGTAATATTTTCCTATTCGTTAATTATCATTAGTAATAGAATGGTTAATTGGAAATGTGTTAAATATATAAAGATATTTTATGCTTTCAAGAATCTATAGGATAAGTTTTAAGAAAATAATTATACGTAGATCAGAGACAATTTAATGAGAAGATAATTTCATTATTAAAACTAAAATATCTGTAAATTTAGAGTTTAAAGGTATTAGGTCATTTTTTTAAATTTTTAAAGTTCGATAACAGATATGAATTTAAATTAATAAATGTGATAAGTAAAAAATCAAAGACAAAATATTAAATGATACGGATTTTTCTCTACATAAATTTATATTTTTATATATAAATATATTATCGTTTATTGCATAATTTTTTGCAGGCATTGCGTTTTTATTTGGCTTTATAATTTTATAGGAACATGGTAACTGTGATATGAGTATCATAATCTTGCTATTGACACCCAGACACTTTAATTATTGATATAATAAATTGAGTTGAATGTGGATTATATTTTATAGTCTAATAAACTTTTATTAAAATATTGTGTAAATGAAATATTATAATATAGATGCTATAATACTAAATATAAAAATATATATCTATAAATAATATTCTAAATTAAAATTTGTTACGTAAAATTTGAAAAAAAATTTTATTTTATTATATTATTTTTTAAATTAAATGAAACAATTGTTTATATTTATTTTATTTAATCGAATATTTCATTATGAGTATAAATTTACTGATACCAATGAAATATAATAATAATTTAAATAAATAAAAAGAAATGTTCATTTTCTTATATATTTTTATTCAAGTAACGCACAATCGTCTCTTAAAATTCAATTTCCATTTGAATTATACGATAATTCTGTATAGGCAAAAACAGCGTTAAAAATTACAAACGACAACAAATCAAATTCGGAATTTTACATAAATCGGTGAATAGACCGAGCTTAACATCGCTATTCTGCAATCACGAATGTTGGATACTTGAGTTTTAATTAAATCCATAAACAATACAATTGGACTATTGATATATAATATTATTCACTTTATTCGAATAACAGTCTTATATATGTTAAATTATCTTTGCTGGTACACCAATACTTAATCACATATTCGCATTTCAAATTTTCATTGAGGTCAATAATTGTTAATCCTGGAGGAAAATGTAGTAATGTATATATTATAATGAAAATGATTAATAAATATTGTTTAATAAAGGATTTGCGACAAGACTACTTGGAATACTGTAAATTTTTCTCCGTTAAATGAACAGCGGTAAAAGAATAAAACAGTGACTGTAAGTCATCCGTAACCTGCGCGTCGACGTATAGAGTCAGGAAGTTCCATTAGGGGTGAGTGAACGGATGCTTGAGACGAGGTTATACTACGTCAAGAGATATTTTTGCTTTGTCTTGGCGTACATCAACGTCAAGACAAGCGTCCGGCTGTCGAAGCTTAATGGATGTTTTTGGTCCGGTGATTTTCAGCACCAGGCATCACGAATAGGGGATGACATTTTTCCTTTTTTTACGCGAGAAAGCTTTGGCGTCGTTTGGGGGGATAGCCTGTGGTTGTTTAGGAATAATGTGTTTTGATATCCTTGAAGAAAGAGTATCAGAGATTAACGTTTCCTTATTGTTAGTATACCATTAACAATGGATCAAGTATTCAGCATGAATGATGTAGCAAATTTATAAAAAATGTACAATTATTGAACTATTTATTATTTATTTAATAACAATTTGTTATAAATTAATTATACATAAAATATATTTTGTTTGTTTATTAAAAATAATGTAGGAAAATGTTAATACAATTCTTTAAATATGTTAAAATTTTCAACAGTCTTGCCTTTTAATTTAGTATAAAGATGATTCTAAAATAATAATTTAAATTTTATATACTGTGTATTACGTAATTAATTAATATTATCTATGAACGTAATTTTCTTATTATAATTAGTTGTACGTTAAAAGTTTTTCTTACATTGATTAACGGTATAAGAATACGACTATTTCTCCAACTGAGTTACGGAAGATTTCCACAAAGTACTAACACATATGCAAAGGTTCACAAAACCTAATTACTCGATAAAGTGCGTTTTGAAATGTTTTAATTACAGTATTGCTTTACATGCAAAGAGCCCAATGTAGTCGTAGAATAACATTTCACTTCTCTGCTGCGAGCAAAAAAAAAAAAAAGAAAACTCGGGTCTTCTGGTGCTGATCTCTTTTTTTCACGTGAGCTTCTCCAAAGTATACCTCGCGTCTTCCATTAAACATAAAAACCTTCACTCTTGATTCTGACATGCGCGTCTTCGTTTTCGAATCTTTTGAATAACGTGAAAAGAGTTGGGAGTCGAGGTTGGTAACAGGGAATTTGGTCTTTTGGATCTAAATGGATCAAAGATCCAAAAGACTGGAAAAGTCACGCTAAAGTTTACGCATAAACGACGTTACAAAAATAGCAATTGTTACAAGCTAGAATTTTATGAAGCGACTTTTTTCATTTACTTTGAGGAATGAAGATATTTCGTAATAAGAAAGGCGCTGATGAGGATAATTTGGTTTTTGAATCTTTTGCGAACGTGTAAATCCGACTTTTTTACATATGACTAAACTACTTAAGATTCTTATTATTTGAACATCGTCAATTTATATAAGTATTCAAAAAAACCTTAATTAAATTATTGATGATATACCAATATATTTATTTAAAAATAATATAAGAATTTAATATTCTTTTATACATTAATATTATACTACGTCATTATAAAAAATTAATCACAGATTATTCTAAGTAATAAATCCGGATTATGAAGATATATTTAAAATAGAAAATAGTTTTTAAGATAAAAATTTGAATATTTTAAAATAATCTAAGTGATTTATATTCATTTAATTTAAAACGTTTAAGTCATTAAGTCATACATTCTTCAAGTTTCTGTAATTTAATAAATTTATCATGGATTGTAATTTAATCTGAAAAAAAAAAATATATATATATATATATATATACACGTTTCATTTTGCAAACAAATTTTTTATTAAAAACGTTATTTTTAATATTATTATAAAATTTTAAATTACTATAATATATTTGACCATTTCTTTTCCTGAGATAAAGGTTTTTCGTAATTTGCTTTCGATTCTGTCTTCTTTACGCCTTTATTCAGTGCTTTTATATTCTTCTATCATTATTTTAATTTCTGATCGTGCTTGTGCATTTCGATATTTCAAAATCAATTTTTAAATAATATAAATACATTTGAATTTTTATTTATCTTGTTCAAGAATATTGTATATCAAGAATATTATTTGCATCTGATCTTCTTTAATTTATTTTTAATAAGACACACTTTTACTATTATCAAAACAATTGCATATTCACGTATTCATACTAGATCTCAGACTTAAAATAACATATTGGGATGGTTTTAAATTTAAAATCGCGTATAAATCATACCTATCTTCATTTTATATAGAATCATATCAAATGGATAATTGTTAAATCGCTTATAAAGGTAAAATGTGTACGTTTGTAATTGAATAATGGACTTGTCAAAATAAATATATGTTAAAAATAAACAACTTACAAAGGAACCAAATGGTTTAGTATGTAAAAAATAGGCTTATAATCTGAACAAATTGTACAATAACTAGAACTATTTTTTTGAAAATATAATGCGCAGATACTTTTCTATAAATTCCCCATTCTTCGCATATCTATGCCAAAGCTGTATTTATGAGTATCTTTAATTTTTAGATATTATAACTAATCATTTATTTATATAAATAGTAGCAACGTTGCACATTTGTTATGCATTATTGATAACCATAATGGGAGATATAAAAATGTTTAGTTTTAGACAAAATTTGAATTATAATTTTATATACTAATTAAAACAATAAATATATTAAAAAATATATTCAATTTTAATTAAGATAAGAAAATAGTTTTTAATAGTTTGCATAAAAAAATTTTTTTCAAATGTTTTTAATATTATTTAATGAATCTTAACAATTAAATTACGTATTATATTAATTACTTTAGCTTGGCTTAAAAGTTTATTTGCGGCTGTATCCTAATTATAAATTAATAAAAATAATAGATACTATAATACTTATTATATCTTATACCATAAAAGATTAATACTATAAAGAGATAAGCCAATATTGTGAACAAAAAGTAATAAAATTATTCGCTCTTGATTCGAGAGGAAAAAAAGCGAACGAACTGCGTGTGGTTTCGATGTGTATATACATCGAGGATTTTCCGCATTATCGCATCGAGACACGCACGTTTGCATACTACGTAAAAGCAGGAAAAATTTGCGCTCGATCGTAATGAATATTTATGAAACGCTTACTTTAGACGTTTATTAAATCGCTTCGCACACTTCGCTTTTTTTTTTCTTCGAGGATATTTTTTAGTATTTCATTTTTCACGTGCTCATACCTTACAATTACTTGGTTTATCTGTTTATAAACTAAAGATGAACATTATAATTAATTTCGGTAGAAATGGTCGCATGAGCTACGATGGATATCATATTTTATAGTTGTATATTTTTCAATAAATTTTGCTATTAATTTTGAAATTATATAATATTCATTATATCTTGTGAAATAATATTATTAAATATTAACATATAAATATTAAAAAAACATTTATAACTATTTTATATTATTGATGTTATGCATCGCGTCTGTTATAAGAATTCTACCACCTCTATTATTTATAAATTTAAGGCAAGGGACAAGAGATGAGATAAAAGGAAGTTTTAATAAAGAAAAATGTTTATCACTAGAGCATCTAATCATTTTTTATTTTTTTACCACATTAAAAATTCTAGGATATTACATTTCTTTACATTTATCTCTTCATTAAAATCTCAGTTTGTGTAAATATCTATGCTTCTTTTTTATGTGAAAATAATGACCATTTCATTACATTAAATATATAATAATGTAAACAAAGGTTAACATAATTTGACAAGTATCGGTTCTTGATACTTTGCAAATATTTACTGTTATTGTGATATTAGTTTTTTATTAAAACATTTCACTAATATTAGAATTATATTTTCCGGTAATTAAAAAAAGTTTTAATTAAATATTAAAATATGAATTTATGTATACAGAAATTAACTTTGAACATTTAGTTAGATTAAAAATGTCTGACGTTTTTTTTTCAAATATATATCCTTTTTTTCAATCATTTTTTAATATCATATAAAACAACAAAGTAGAAGAAAAATAAAATTTTATCTTTGAATTTGAAAAATTAAGCTATTCGAATGATTAACGCATAGAAGTGCCGAACAATATGAAAGAGAGCACTCGAAAAGATGACAAGGAAAGGTAATACACGATTGCTCTCCATGTCACTTTCAGCAACATTCCATTGAACAGGACACAAATTTTAATGTTGCGTATTTATGATTACGTTATATATTATGATTTAATATCAGTGCTATCTTCTTATCTTTTAAGTCAATAATAGATAACTAGCTCTACATTTTTCATTACATTTATATTCATTCTCAGTTTTTAAAGTTCTCACATATAAAATATCGATATAGTTTCATCATTATATTAATTTTTTACTTTAAATTTTTGCTTATTTCATAAAAATAATTAAGTATCTATTTAATTATTAAAATTCTTAATACATAAAATTTCTGTCTTGTTCAGTATATTATCACCCAAAGTGTCGAAAAACCAAATGGTCTGGATTTAACGGAAAACAAAATTATCGTGATTAAAAATTCATAAATTTCATTTAAAAAATAATAAAATAAGCATAAACCTATTTGAATAAAAATTACATATACTATTATCAATAACTAAAAATTAAACTATGAGGATAATAATTTAAAATTTTTTAATTCAAATGTAGATAAGTATTTTATGAAGAAGATAAAACAGATGTTTTTGATAATTTTACATTCCCAATAACTCTTTAATAAATAGTTGAAATATCATAAATTTCTACAAAGTACACATTTAAACAAAAAATTTTTGTAAGCTTTTAAATTTTTGTTCATAGTTTTAAATGAAAATTTTTGTATTTATCTGATTTTAAAATATCGTACAAATATTAAGATTGTACTTTATCATAGTTGAAATATATTTTATAAAAATTTTAGATTTTATTATGTATTAAATTTACGAAAAAAATCGTAGATCAAAACGTTACTTTATATACTTATCTTATATTTTCATAAAAACTAGTACGATCGAATACCTTCAAATAAATAAATAATTTATCGATGCAAATATCGGAAAAAGCATTGTGTATTCTTAATCGAAAGAAATTCGTAAATTTTCACGTTTTCGTCTGATTCTTCGCCAGAAGATTAAGTAGACCATGACTTCACTTTCAACTTGTCAATATACAAAATCTACACATGTGAAATCACGGCTTCCATCGTTGCGAAAATCAGAAAATTGTACGTACTCTCTTTCTTACTTATGTACATCTCATTTTCTACGTTCAGAAATGGAATCACGAGGTAAGCACGCAACTCTATTCGTCATTCGGGGTTGAATTCCATTTTTAATTCAAACAACATTTTTGCAATTTAAATAGAAATTTCTTCCTTATAGCGCGTTATTTATTTATATTTTGTCTCTTTTTTTTAGTTGCAAGGAGAAAAAATGTTTCGTAAATATTGATTTGAATAAATTTTTTAAAGGTTTGGCAATATTAATTTTATAATAATTTTTTCAAAATGTTACAGTTATTAGAGAATTGAATATATTATAAAATGTTTATGCAAAGATTAATATTCATATTTAATAGATTTTTATGATATATTTGCATATAGCTCTTTACTAAACAAATATTTGTTATAAATTTAATATCTCGTATTTTTAATGAAAAATTACTATAGGTTAGAAGAATAATTTAGTGTAATTTTATGGCTTAATAATGTTTAAAAATGAAAAAATATAAGAATTAATTATTCACCAAATGAAAAGTATTTGACGTTAAAAGAATTTGAAGCACTTTTTATTACATTTTTTCAAATATTGAATGTCCAGAAATGGGTCACTCTGACGATGGATATGTAAGACTTAAATTGACTTTGACTGTAATGCGACAGTGCAAGCACTGCTAAAACTCGAACGGAAGCTGCAGGTGACGTTTAACTAACTTAACCCTAGCAAGGTGCATCAAATTGAAGCTATAGAATCGGGATGAATAAAGGTGTAGTTGTTAATCGATAGCGAGTAAACGCTTTGGTTGTCAACTTTGAAGGCCCGCGTATTTCATAAGTGCACGCACTTATTGAACTGTCGCTTCATGTTCAAATCTAGGACGCATCGCTGTTGTTGACGATGCATGTAATATACTGCAAGGACACATGGCAAGTGAAGGAAGACATGGATAATTAAATGCTTTCGATAAATTTTGCATTACCTGGTTGATACTAAAGTTAAAAAAATATGAAATGCATTAATTCGAAAACTTATGAATATAATTTTAAAAAATAGTAGAAGAAATTTTAAGTATTATTAAAAATAATCTCGAGATACTTTATTTGAACATAGATATTAAGATTATTCATAAGGGGAAACGAGTTATGGTTACAAAGTCATAAGATTTAATAGGAAATACTCATAATTTTATTACGATATTTTTACTCAAAATTACAACAAAGTAAAAATAAATTATTTTACATCATAGTAATGAACAATATTCTAATAGCATACTTTGAATTCACTTTTTGTACTATTTTTAATGCATCGATAATAATTATTTTTGTAATAGCTATTTAAAATATGAAAATTAATTTAAAATGACTAATTGTACGAGATAATCAAATATTTCTGTGTCAGTAAATATTAGCATCGACACTAAGAAATTATGAGGTATTAATTAAATTTTAGTTATCATTATAATAATTTGTAATGAAATATTCAGAAATAAATATTTAAAAAAAAATCAGTGTAAGATATTTTAGAAGTAAAATAAAAACTAATTAAATTAAAATTCATTACTGTTGCATATATTTTTAACTTCAAGTATAATTAAATTAGTCAGAAACTTTTAATAAATGACCCTTAATGTAAATTCTTTATTATTATAACTGTTATTAAAATTATTTTTATCGGTATTATTTTCTTTTACACCATCTGCATTCTCTTTAATTGCGAAAGTTGCAGAGCTGAACAAGAGGAATTAAAGGAATTTATCGGACGCATTTCGCTCGACAATTGATCATTCAGTTTGACTCTGAGGTCAAACTCGTGGGCAAAGACAGTTGTTTTTTAGAAAAGAATCCTCTACCGCATGCCGAACAGATTTCAGAGAAGCCTTACTCGATCAAATAAGTAAGAGAATCTGATAACTTAAGGATGCTCGCGTCTATATGATGTAGAAAATTGTTTCTGCAATAATACTAAAAAGATCCCCAATAAAGATCCAGATTTATTTTCTAAGGCTAGGAACTCAAGAGATATTTTTAGTTGGCACATCATTCTATAAAACCAGAATCATGAAAAATTAAATTCAATTATCGGATATATATATGTATATATAGTATGCTTTTTAAATATTTTTTGAGCTAAAATTTTTATTCTTATTATCTATGAAAATTTAAAAAAACTTTTTTGAGAATCAATTTCTTTATTAAAATAAAATTATCTCCTTACGACTTTACAAAAGATAATTAATTATATACGAGTTCGTTTAAATCTAATTTAATTTTATCTTTCAATGTTGAAAAAAGTGTTCTATGAATTATTAATATTATTTCATCAAAACTGTAATCTATAAATCCGTTTTTAGAATTACGTATATTAATTCTATCAATAAAAATTTCTATCTGTATATATATATATATAATTTAAAATTGAGTTTTTTTTCCTATAATACGGTAAATCAATGAAACTATTTTAAAAGGTTTCGATTACAATTATAGACACTACATCCAGGATAAACAAATAATCATATATAGATACTTTGATACATTCTGTTTCTAATTTAAACAGAGGATGAAAGCAATTTGCATTCTATAGCAAATGGTGTTTTCAGAGGAACTCTAATGTATAAATCGGTTGAATTCAGTTTCTACCTTTTTTGTAGAAGAAAATTTGCGGATATAGTTACGTGATGCTATATAACATATAAGCACATGCTTAAATATAATTGTGTAATAAGTATAAAATAGAGGAGGCACATGTAATAATCTTTCTACAAATGTAGTTTTGTTAGCAATTTCTAAAACTTTATATAGTTAAATACGTAGAAGACTAGAATTTAGATATTTACGTTTTGTTTAATAATAATTAAGTATTATGACTTGAAATTTTTTAAACTCAATTTAAGCTTTAAATTTATCGATCAAGACTTTTTTGTAAATTATGAATCATATTTTTTATACGTAATAAAACGTATTTTAAATCATTTAATTCAAAAGAGATTTTTAATACAACATTTAATGTATGTTTTTTATAATAATACAACATACGGTATAATTAAATTTTATCCGAGAGACAGTGGTTGCAAAAAGTTTGTATTTTAATATTATAAAATAAAGTTACTTCTTCTTTACACTTTCAAAATATAAACATTTTACTGTTACGCAAGAAAAAACAAAAAAATTTCACTAATTAGTTTGATTTAGTATTATATAACAATCAAGTCAATGAATTTTATACATAAATGTTAATAATGTGTTAATTATTTTTTTTAAATATTTTATTTGAGCTTATCGAGCTAAAATGTTTTTTCGTATATTTTATTTTATATCTCTTGTTTCTTATTCGTTACTAGATAAATCAATTAAATTTTATTATAACTCTTAATTTACCATTATTATTTAACCTTCTCCGATTCATCTTCATCGAATTCCATGCATTCTTATATCAACTCTATTTTTTAATTAAAAAAACCTAATAAAACAAAATTATGACTTAATAGTTGTAGGGGTAAATTTGCATAGAAATATAAAATTTTGATATATTTGTATTAATATATTTTATAATAACTAAAATTACAAATTGTTAATTTTTAGCTTTAAATAATTAATATGCTATTAAATTATTTAATTATCAATTCAATACCTGATTTTAATTATCGCAACATGAATTTTAAATAAAATGCACGTATAGATGAAAAGGAAGAGCGAGAGTTCCTGGAGAGAGAACTGGAGAGAGAACTAGAGAGACTTGCGGTAACAATACATGTACAAAGAGAAGGTGATCACTTGAAGTACTATAACCATATCGACTTAACTATAAATGCAGAGTAATTTTCTTAATCCAGAGAGGCTTAAATGTCGGTGGTATCACGTAAAATACTTGAGTACATTTGTAGTAGTGGTGTATGTGTAGCCGCGTGTACACGAATAGCGACGCGACACTATAAAATTGACTTGGAAAGTGGCGTGTAAATTACCAGTTATGTGAATGGCGCATGCATTCCTTCGAACCCACTATAAATAACATTGTTTTTGGAATTTACATTAAGGGATTGGTTTAAAGAACGATTTTACTTTATGCATTTTGCTGTGTTGATCCGAACCTCAGAATGACAACTTATTTTTTTTCACGATTGTCACGTTCCGGAAATAGTTTCGAAAATCCGAAATTTGGATCACAATCCTTTGTACTATTTAGACAAAGCGAAGAATGATATTTTTTGTCACTTCTAAATAAATATAACGACACACAAAATTGGGGAATGTTTTCTATTTATTAATTTTTTATTTAGGTTTACTTTACTATTTACTTTATTGTTTTTTATATATACAATGAATAAAGGTAACAAAAATTATAACACTTTTAAAGCATATAATTAAAACTTTTTATTAATTAGAATATTTATGTTTCGATGAATTTAATTTGAAAAATAATTAAACTCATAAGATTTCTATGAATTCTATTACAAAGTTTTTTTTGAATTTATATGTTTACTAACAATGCAAATAAAAGTTATAGATATATAAAAATATGCAAAAATTATAAAAATAAATATTTGATTAATAAAAGAATAGTCTAAATTTTAATTTCACAAAGAATTTAAAATGATAAATGATAGCCCTGTTAAAATAAATGTTCGCTACCGTTTTGCTATTTAATGCTTCATTTATTGTGAAAATAAAGAACAGAGAATAATATTTTTCAATTTAAGAAGGTATCATTGGTATGCGTTCTATCCGTAAAAATATTTATACATTTTATAGAATAACGAGTCAATAAATTTATGTATTGGATGAAAATAAAATCTTATTTGAAAATGTTACGGATGATATAATAAATTTCTTATTTTAATATATAAATTTTGAGATATAAAATAAAAAAGCATTTTTAATAAAAAAAATTTTAATTTATATTAAATTAAAAAACATTTTTGAAAAGTTCCTAATTTATGAAATTACTTTAATTATTCAGTATTAGAAATTTGTATTCTTAAAAAGAAAATATAACTTTAAAAGGTAATTAAGTACATGTTCCAACGACTATTTATGCTTTTCTGCCAAGAAAACTTTTTATTCCTATGTTCAATCTTCTCATGCAATCAACCTTTAATTTTGTCTTAGAATAAGAAAATTAAGTTATCAATGGAAATTCAAAACTTTATTTTATACTACATAGTCATCTTCAAAATTATACGAAGCTTGAGTTTACAAAGTTTACACGATGTTTACCCGATAGTTAGAATTTTTTTAAAAAGCTCAATTCTCCAATGTTGGGATCAGTAAAAAATTTTCAAAGTAAAATAAATTTTGATGAATATCAGTTGAAAGTTTTATTTTAAATAAATATGTTATAAAGTATGTAAAGTATGTAAATTATAGTTAATTATAAAATAGTGTAGTACCTATAAATTAAAATAGTAAGTATATTTACGCCTTAAACAAATTCTCAATAATTGTACAGTTTACATTTATTTCAATATTAACAGGTTAATCTACTAAAAGTTAATTAATCGAGTAGTCAATAAGCTAATAGAATTATTTATTCAAAACTACTATAATTTGAAATTCTAAAATTAATCTGAAAATTTTCAGAATACAAAGATTATATTCAACTAGTGGAAAAAATTAATTATTAATTATACTAAAATATTAATGTATATAATACACAATTATAATATATTTGTATGTATTAAAATGTTAATATTATTATATATATATATTTAAAGTAAAACAGAAATCTTATACTCTCAATCAAATAAAAAATTGAGAAATAAATAATTTATTCCGTGAAGCGAAGAAGAAACTTCAGTTTTCAGTTACATGAACGTAAATTACTATAGTGAAATATAATTCATTTTCAGAATTTTGTCATTTGCGTTATATCCTTTTTTTATCCGAAAATATTTCCATGTTCATAGCTTCCATTTGAATTAGCCAATAATACAGAGCAATGATACAAACTAAACGCAAAGCGAGTAACTTTTCATTGGATATAATGTGGATGCTACGCAGAAAGCAAAAGGTTATAACACATAAAAAAAGAAAGTCTTCTCCAGTGCCTTATCGAGGGTGAATGAATTCCGCGTTCTTTACGCGTATACCGACGCGCCGGCCAACTCGCAACCATAAATCTCCGCGAATTCGAATCGTAAAAGCAGTGAAATCTTTGCTGCGCTAAACTGCACGGAACACGCAGATGTACTTTGTTTCGACAGTTCCGATCTTTTATGTGCGACTAAAAAAGATGAGAGGAGACGATTCGATACTCTTGGAAAAGGTCGACCTCGTAAATAATTTGACAGCGTGCGAGGAGAGCTTTTTGAAAAACTTTGAACTCTATGAGAAAATTTTTATAGCTCCTAGGTGCTGATATTTTCTATGTATTGCGTCGATTATACTATAAATTTTCAATGTAAATAATTTAACGGTTTGGTTTGGTTTGGTTTTGTTTTTATTTGTTCGTTGATTGAATCTTTCGTTTTGATTAGCTAATATTTATGGTAATATTATTTTATCGATAATTTCAAATAAAAATATCTGATATTTTCTATCAAGCATTAAATATAGTGATTCAAATATGAAGCGTATATTTTAACGAGTCATAAAAATATAATCCAATCGTGTAAATATAGTACTTATATCAAATGATTTTTAGAATACCATTTATATGCTGATGATTTAGTGATAATATAAATTAAAATTTATTAACGGTTACTTGTAAGAAGTTTATTTGGATATTTTTGTAGAATAGTTATTTGTAAATAAATTAAATTTTCTTGTATTTAGATATTCATTTGTATCTACTAACGTAACAAATAAATTTATAAGAGACAATTTATTATAATTATCTGATACGGTAACAAATTTTACTTGTCACTTTAAGCTTAATATTTTGATTATTTGAAAATTTTGATTAAGAAACATAAGAAGAACAATTTCACGCTCTTTATATAATTTTACGGTATAAAGATAGAATAAATAAACAGCTAATGGATGAAAGAACAAAGTACGAAACGAAAAGCATATAAAAAGTAAAAGATTCGTGTTGAAATCCATTTATATCTTATATATCGTAAAATTTTTACGTGTGAAAAAGTTTTCTAGAAAAAATTCACTAGCTATTTACATTTCTATTCATTACGAACGACGAAAAGTTTACTTAGCTTGGCATCAATCATCCAACACAAAACATACATTACTCCTACTGTATACACGTTTATACACACACCTACATAAGCTTGTTAATTCACAAAGTTTCTTATCACGGGGAATAACAGCAAATTCTAGGCAAATAATAATTCTCATTCCCCGTCACTCATTTTCACAATTATTTTTCCTTTCCCACAATTCCACCCTTTCCCTTCTTCGTTTATCGATGGATGAACAAAGGCAAATTAATTACCCGAGGTCACGACATGTCTCCATTATTCCCGCTTGCCCCGTAGCACGATAAAAGAAAAGAAGAGGCTAGTTGTGGTCGTCGTCGGCAAGAGCTTGCTTTTATCTTGTCTTTTACAAAAAGAAAAGAAAAAAACGGCGAATGAGAAAACTTGTGACGACGGAGTAAAGAAAAATACATTCCAATTATTCTGCAATATTCAGTCTTTGATCATATCGGACTATCTCTATTTTTCCTTTTACAGCTTATTTTTCTTTACTTCTAGGTATATGAGAATTTAAAAAAAAAGGACACAGAATTATTATTCTATTGTAAGCTGGTAAAAACGTTGTTTTTAATTATCTTTCAGTCTTATTTAAATAAACTTATAAATAATTTATCGTCTTCGAATAATTTTATTTTATTCGTTAAAGGCTGATTTACTCTCTGATAATTTCATAAAAGAATTCTATTTTAATACAAATTATAAATATTTTACGTTATATAATAAGTAATTATGTAATATATATTAATTCGTGACTGATTAATTACTTTTAATAATTAAATGATTATTACTTATTCTGTTACATATTTAAAGGTAATAGATAAATTATAAACTAATTAATAATAATTAGTTTATAATTCATTGAAAAGTAATATTTATATAAACGATTAATAAAAATCAATGATACGGAATACATATTTTATCTGCATAATTCAAAATGAGTATAAAATCCACGTGAATTTCGAATCTAAAATATTAAAAATAGTATAATCGGTTACGTAGTAAATGACTTAGAAAAAAGCTAATAAAGTTCTGAAACTTTGAATAAGATGTAAAAAATAAATGAGAAGATCTTAAACAAGATTACAACTCTTATTAAAACTCCAAAGAGCCATAAAAGGAATATATTTGTACTTAAATATGAATGAGATCGTCATTGAAAATCTAATAAACTTCGACGTAACAAAATTAATTTCGTTAATTGAGGAAATTCTATTTTCTTGGTTAACTAATACGGATAAATTAAGATTAAAAGAAAGGGAAAAGAAAACGCGCATGCGAAACTTGAATCTTTTGTAGAATGGCGTGTACCGAACAACCTCTTAATATGCTAAATGAACTGAAATGCAAAGTTACCACTTTCATTAAACAAAGATGTTATAAAAGTAACCTTACAGGAAAGTATGAGCTTTATGTCCGATGCACGACCAAGAGGTAAACTGTAATAATGAATCTGCAGATTTCGTTGATGAATAATTTCTGGAGTAGGTTTTAATTTCTAAGTTTTTGTAATAATTCGTGCCATGGACAAACAATACAAAATTCCTATTTATTCAGCATTACGCTGTGTATAATTGATAGTGCCAAGATTTATGTATAACCAAAAAAAGTTAGATTTAAGGAATAAATATTTAAGCATTTCAATGTAAGATTACTCAAAAGAGAATGAAGGTATGAAAGAAATAGAAGATAAAATATTTTACATACGTGTAGTAGCTATACATTTAAGAAATATTATATAATATATAATAAAATAAAATATAATATTTTTTGATTAAAAAAGTAATTTTAGTAAAGAAAATAATTGATGGAATTTTCGAAGTATTGCTAGATGTAAACAATTGATATATGTTCTTTAATCACAGCAAAGTCTACATAATATAAGAAAGAAATAAAAGCCGATGATTGATAATCAAAGATTTTTACTGAATAGACATACGGAAATTACGTAATGTATTTTTTATGAAAAGAAGGTCATAAAATTTATTGATCGGAGACTCAAAACTATTGAACAAAAGTTTGAATCGTGAAAGTACGAGAGAATCGATACGATTAAATGGGAAATTTAATCGAAATGAGTGACCAAAGAGGAAGTAGCAAACACGAAAAGGAATGATTAACTTTGATCAACTTGTCTTTCCTTTTTTAATTCGCTACGCATTAAGATTACTGTTTAAGAAAATAAATAATATAACTTTGAAGAAAATTATACAAATTTAAGAACAATTATTTAAATAAAGCCCAAAGTATACATTACTATACCTGCGATGTATAAAATAATATGATTATTAATTTTTTGTTACTACCTAAAATTATTATATTTATTGAAAGAAATAATTCAGATGGATAATTTCTTTATTATACTTCATTATTCGATATTGAATGAGTATTACAAACAGACGGTAAAAATGAGTAAATACGAGTATTACTTTCTTTCAAAAGAAGCATTTACACTTGAGAAAATTTACTTCTATATTATTCTTGTTTGATTCTAGTTCAAGCATATGAAAACCTATTGAATTACAATAATTGACGCCCTTTAAACGGATCTATGTCAAGAATAAATATTGTATAACTTGTCTTAAAATATAGTTGTATTATTTTTGAAATATCATACCTTTAAAAACTTTTTCAAATCATATTATATATATTTCTTTTAATTACTTCTGAATAGATTTTTTTCAATATTTAGTAGATAGTTTATCAATAAAACTTTTGTCATTATTACAAAAAAAATTAATTTATAATAATTTTATTATTTTATTTATACAAAATAAAGTGTTGATTTTATTACACTTTTTAAACACAATTTCCTTATATATTTTGTAAGAATTACAGTTCATTTTAATTTTTTATTCTTTTAAATACGTGCTTTATATAAATTTTCTCAACACCACATTGATAAAAATTTGTTACTATAAATGTAAACATACTTTATAAATTCGTCAGCAATAATCAATAGTTGTCACATGCTTTATAAATTCATCAGCAGTATCAAATATAAAATCTATTTATGTATCTAAAAGTTTTTGAAATAATTTATAAATTTTAATTTAACCGATGAAATGAATTTCTATACAGATACAATTTAAGTAATATTATAAATTCTTTAGTAAACATGCTTTTTAAACTGAAAAGTTAATATCTTTATTTTATTGCAGTTGTAATTTGACTTCTTAAAATTGTTGTATCTAATTTCCAGAAACGATTTAACTTATCAAAGTTCCAAACTGACTGTAATAAAGACTTTTTGTACAACTTTTTGTCTATAATTAATGCCATTATTACTAATATACCTAACGCTCAGATTGAAGTATATACCAATTCTGAATAATAATAATAAAAATTTTTGTGATTATATTTTAGTGATAAAAGACATAAAATTGGATTCTTTCCTAACCTTCTCGCTTTTTAACAGTAAGTATTGTGTCGTTAGTAATAGTTAATTCCAATGCGTCAAATCGAGCGCCTGCATTGCCGATTCAGTCTTATATAAATAAAAATTTAAATCGCTATTCGCAATATCCTATTCGAGGTTTGAAAAAACCACATCCTGTGTAAGAAAAGGATGTCTATTTTCGGTATGCATTTTCTGTTGTGCTATGCAGGAGTCGGAACTGGATGAAGAAGAAAAACGGAGAACGACGAGACGAAAGTAGCTTCCGAAAAATTCGTACGGATGCCACTGCGGAAACTAAGAGTGTATAAAGCATGCGATACTTTTTTTTTCCTGTTACTCTCGCCATCCATCTTCTACGATGGCTACTGTGGGACTTCCGATTCACGTGACCTATACACCTGTGATTTTTCACATTTAACGAATGAGTTGAACATTTAAAAACGCCGATATTTATTTTAAAGAAACCGATCCTTTTTGTGTATGAAATAAGTGAACTAGTTTTTACATATTTTTATCAATTTCACTTTATTTATTTTAGTATAAGAATATTGTTTTATTTCATTTCTTTGGAATTTTTAATGTATACGTATGATAAAACGATACGTTAATATTTCTTTTTTTAATTTTTACATATTATCACTTAGAATAACAAAACTAAGAGTATGATCCACATATTTTACTAATCTTATCTATTGAATTCATAATAATTATTTTATTTTTTAAAAACGAGTAAAAATATATGAGTAACATCCATTTTCTATAAGTTATGAAATTTGAACTAATTTACTAATCGGAAAGAAAATAAATTTATTAATACTATTAAAAACCAGGTACATATTTTAATTGAATATTGCATAGAAGAGCCTAAAAATATCTGTATCAATTTATAGTTAGTTTAATAAATAATTTTATACTCATATTAAGTGAAAAACAGTAAGTTTTTGATGTATAATAAATAAGTAGTTATATAATTTTTTACATACAAAAAAAATATTCTCATAATATCTCAACATATTTAAAGAATGAATTGTTTATTATATAAAAATAAAATTTGATCTTGAATTGTTTCCGATTATATATTTAGTTCTTTAACGCTTCCTATTACAAATCTCGAAATATGTTCTCAAATGTTTTCAAAGTTTTAAATTCTTTACATGCTCACTCAATGTAAAACCGTTCGTATATATGTAAGAGAGATCGTAAATATACTATCATGTACACGTACTTTCCGGATAGGAAATAAAATCTACCCTGTGTGCGTATACGTATATGTATGTGCGTGACAGTTTAAGTTTAATAGCTATACGGAAGTGAAAGAAATGATAAAAGAAATGATACTATATGTACGGTGGTCGAATAATCCAATATTTAAAAAAAACTTTATACGTAATGTTTGAAATTATATTATTTAAATTGTTTATTTGAATTATTTGATCTCCTTAATGAAGTTACTTTTGTAACTTTTAGTTGGATATATTTCGTATGTATTAAAATTTTATAAATACATAATTCATGATTTGTATTAATCTGAAAAAATGAAACGCTAAAATTATTATTTCTTGAGATAATTTTTTTTCTGTAATACTTCGATTAATTTATAAAATCATGTTTTTAATAAAAAAACTATTTTTATTAAATATCAATAATATTAAAAATAATTTTACAAAAAAAAAAATTATTAACTTTAAACCAGAAATTCGTATTATTTATCGACACATTTTTTTAAAAATTTTTAGATTGTACCAAATGATAACTATATAGATATTCTACATATTTATGTGTAATGGAAAGAACCGTAGTTTTAGTGCTGTCTATAAATTTTAAATCACTTTATAAATATTCTGATTTATTGAAAATTACAATATATGCGAATAATCCTCGTAGAAAAACTGGTAGGAAAACTCGTAAAAACTATTGAACGGTTATGTTATAAGTTTGGTAAATTTACGTTGTGTAACTTTGTTATTTTTATTTTAGTTTTTTATAGTTGCTGTACAATTTAGACATTAGTTTATAGAATTTTACCTTCTACAATATGGTAGAAAATTTTTTAAATATGAAATATAAGAAAATTTATTATGATTTTTAAATATTTAATTATTCATACTTATCGTTAAAATCGTATAATTACATTTTTTTATTTATGACAATTTATCTTTTATGCTATTGTTATATCTTATTACAATATTCTATATAAATCAAAAATTTTATAAATCCTTAAATACGTTAATTTTGAATGAATAATTTAAATATTTAAAACTTTTTATATATAATTACATAAAACAATTTGTACTATTTTTAAATAATTATTTTCATAAAATAAATATACATGTATACTGTTCGTAAATTTAATATATATGAATCTTAATTTTGAGATCTTAGTAATCTGATTTATTGAGTTTATGAAGCGTTGTAGTGAGAATTCGAAATAATATTTATCAAAGTTACTAGACATTTGAGAAATTTATAGGATTCATACTTCTAATCATTTTTATATAATAAGAAAAACCATGATAATAAATTATTTTATTTTCTTCTTATCATATTACAAGAAAATTATATTATTTTCTGGTGAAGAATATATTAACTTTTTTAAATAGTATTTGTTAATACTCATCTACTACTTTTCTTTTTATAATCTTTACATACTTAAATCAATTTTTATTCCTAAAATATGATTCGATGAATACTTATTGACTTTGATTGCTTATTGGAATATTATTTTTATACGTCCAAAGAGTATGTTGAATACTTAATAATAAATATGTAGTACTTTTAAGGTTCGCTTTATTTACTAATAATTGATTAATTTTCTAGAAATTGTAATAAAAGTATAGTTTAATATAAGATGGATTGACTTAAATTTTTTTATGATTATCTATCACTTTTATTAATTAATTGAATTCAATAGTTTATTTACAAATTCATTTTGAAATTTATTAAATTTTTATTTACATTGATAATTACATTGATAATGTCTCTCGTACAAATTTTAATTTATTATGATTTATATGAAATATTATGATGTTCGGAATTTTGTCATTTATACACAATAACTGCATATAAATATATTAATATTATATCAAAATTATCTATTAACTATTATATAGATTAATATTAGAATTGTGCATTAAATTAAGTTAAGAACCACGTATTTAAGAAATATTAATTTTAAAAAGTTTGGTATAAAAATTTTAAGATCATTTGAAAAATATTGTACTTATTTACAGTAATTTTTATCAAATATTTGCAAGAATAATACACTTGATAATTGTTTATACATATTAAAAACATAAATATTGACAAAAATATTAATGTTTAATTATCAGTGAAATTTATTAATTAAAAACTACAAAAGACAAGTAAATAAACTCAACGAATAAATAATTATTACTGATTTCTCAATTATGTCTTTATAAATTCCATTTACACATATCGAAAATACGGACTCACGAAACACCTAAAAAGTGAGCCATTACAGTAATCGAATCGACATATAAAAATTCATTCGAAATAGAATAAGTCGAACGGCTAGTCGGTGATTGGACGAGTGGCCAATGCCCTGCGGCATTTATATATCCCCGACCGTCAATTGATTTAATTACAGAATCAATTGGGCCCAGGGCAATGACTGTGAAACATAATTGAGAAAAGACCCCAGTCACGAATATATTTCGTCTCTCTTTGCTCACTGTATCAGGCCATTCACGACTGATTTCGCAAATTAATCAAATTTCACGCGTTCTCGCGAACTTTGTCTCCCTACTGTTCGTTTATTGGCCGTATAAAAACGCTCCTCTTTTATTTTATTTTCCTATTTCATTTTCATAAAATTAAATAAGAATTAATACTTCGTTTCTTTTTTCGATTGTTTGTCGATATATTCGAATCAAAATTTTTTTACGGTTCGATTATTTTAAATGTGCATATTAGAATATTTGAAAGAAGGTATTGTGAACACAAACATATATTTTTATTTTGGATTATTATCTTCATAACTGTGTATTCGATTATTATTTTTGTGATATAATTAAATCTTTTAACGCATATTAATGATAAATAAATTTTAATATTTTTAATATAGCATTGAGATTATTTTCATTTAAATAAATTTTGATAACCACTTTTATGTAATATATCTTTTAAAGATTTTCATTTAATTTTAATGTACTATTAGAGATATAATGAAATTCATTTATTTATTTAAATAATAATAATGATTATAAACTATCTAAGCACTTATATTTATCTGATTTTGAAACTTTATATGCTAAATATTCACAATTAAAATTTACGTTCCTTTGATATTAATACGTCTAAATTAATGAACATTCCATTTTTGTATAAAAATAAATGTATTAGTAAACCACATAACTGGTTGGTATTTCATAATTACTTTATATACTTGATTAATATTTACAACTACTTAATAATAATTACTTAAAAATAACCAGTATTTTCAATTTATTATTTTAGTATAGCAACACTTACGTTTTTGAAAGTTATATGTAGGATAAGAATTTGATCGTTAAGAGATTCAGTGTATTTACAATTTTTTAAAAAATACTAAAATTATTTTATTAATTTTCAATTTTGTATCGTATTGTATAAAAGCTAAAATTTAAAACAAATATAAGTATAAAATATTTTGATATAATATTCGACATTTACATGAGTAAACAATATGAATCCAAAACACACGTACAAAATATTCTCATGAATTACTTTAACACTATAAATCCATTATCAAAAGCTGAAATTGTATTTTTGATTGATGAATTAGTTGCTTATTTAATTTTCTGTATAAATATCAATAGGATTCAAAAAATTATTTTTTGAACGTTTATCGAAGGTTTATTTATATATGTAATCTTGAAGTTGAAATATATATTATTTTATACAATTATAAATATTTGAATAGAAGTAAAAGGATAATTATACTTTAAATTCTGTAAAAATATAAATTTCAACAATAATAATAACAATATTATAAAAATTTGAATATTTTGTGCATAAAAGATTTACATAATTATTCGATTTAAATTATGGCTATTGTTATTAATTACTTTGACTACTTTAGTTTATTGTATATTATTCTTTAGGTAACATAAATTCATTTGACAATTTGTAATATTAGTGTAGATAAAGTACGTTTTAATAGTAATTAAATTATTGTAAAATGGTTCATCATTAGTTAATTATTTAGAAATAATGGTTTTTGTAATCGTTGAATCATATTCTGAACATATTTCGATATTTATAAAATTTCTAAGATGTTTTGTACCATCAATTGTGTGTAAATAAAAATTGTCTAAAAATCCTTAAAAGCTAAATAATTGAGTGAAAAATGTTTCGAAGCGAAGTATCATGACATTATGTTTTCTTTAGTTAAAATAAAAAATTGTACGATTGTTAAAATTTCATCTTCACAAAAATGATCTTTTAAAGATCTCACGTAAAGCAATTTTGAAAAATAATAAAATTTATTCAATCGCGATAATCGTATCTCGAAGTAATGACTCGTACCAGCTCTCAAAGAAATATATCCTAAGATTACCGAGGCCGAAGCTTCGCGAAATTCATCGAGCTCCATCTTGTTTTCACTCGATGCTTTATCCGTGTACGGGTTTATAGCGCATTAGCGATCGCATATGCGTAATCTTCTCTGAAAATCGACGCGGCCCTCGAACAAATCCAAGAATAATCGAACGACGAATCCGATCGGTAGGATCGGCAGGGCATCCTGAGCTTACGAGCGCATGTAGTCCTTTAGAGCGGTTCGCTTCCTTTGATCTCTCCTGTCGACGGCTTACGGATGAAGAGGGATCCCTTAGCTTGTCCTTTTCTTCCTCACCTAAGGTTCGTCTCCTTTATATTCACTGTGGCATTAAGAGGGATAATTCAAAGTGGATAGCGGAGGATCAGCGAACTCGTATACCTTTTTCGGATCTCCGTATTCTTTTACTTCTACGTCAATTCGCGGCATGAAAGAGGCAACGTGGCAAAGAGTTAATTACACTTTGATAATTAACGCGCGTCATCTTTGTTGGATACATGGAGGTTTTACGCGTTAAAGTGAAATAAAGAGTGAGATGAGAAGATGCTAACTACGTGTCGGAAAATATTCAGCTCGATCTATGCTAGATCCTCTCCCATCGCTTATTATTAAGGCTTTTAAATGTGCATTTGTCAAGAGATAGAGATAAAGCTTTTAAATGATATTATTCACGTTAGATACAGTTTTGAGTTTGAGGCAGGTTTTTAATTGTTTTACTTGTTAATTCTACTTTAGTATCTTTTATTTTTATTTATTTGTATATTTAACTCTTTTTAGATAAATTATGTAAAAATAGGACTAGGTAATTTTATTCAAGAACCTCAATCAAATTTTTCTTTTACCGTTTCATGTAAGTTAAACAGCCTCAAATTTTCATTTCAAAGTAAAACTGGCTTTAAGATATCATGTACATTATTCTTTACTGATCGTTTTCATCGCCTCAGGACGTGTAATCCGCATTGTTATTATCATATATATGAATTACGGACCCATTCTAATACTTTTTATGAAAAACGTCTTATATTTATAGCCTTTAAAATTTTATAGAATATTTTTGTTTTAATATGCATACTAATTCCAAAGAATTATATGAAATACCTAAATAATTAAATATATTTTTACCTTTACTAATTTTATTATTCATTGTTCAAAAAAATAAAAAATATTAAAATTTCATAACTACTTATAACATTATTAAATAATATAAATTCAAATGAATAAACTATTATTTTATTATTTAATATTCTTAATTTCATACGCAAAAATTATTTTGTCTTTCTTATAGAAATAACAAAGTTTGTGAAGTTTTAAAAAAATCCGTTTTACTATTCGTGTATGATAAATTTATATAAATAAATAGAAGTAATTGATTTCTGATATCTATAGTATATAAGCTGTTTTAATCACCGAGCAAAATCGATTGAATAATGTTAATATTTTGAATTTCACATTGTGTCCTAATTTAAGTATATTCAATGCGATACACCCTTTAATGATAAATCCATGCAATAATTGAATAGTAAAAACGAGCTTGTATTTGTAATTCGAAAAATGATTGCTTAACATATAAATTATCTCTTTTTACAGTTCTATCAGCTACTAGAGAGTAATCCAATTGCGAATAATACACTGATGCACAGGCACGTTACCGTCTTCGCGCCGATCAACCAAGCCTTTCAGAGGTACCGTGGAAGTACCGAAAACAATCTAGTGCTCTACCACATATGTAAGTAACCGTATTTTTTTAGTATTTTTTATTGTTTACTAAATAATCGTTCACGCATTTTACAATTTCGTAATTATTACGAAAGCTTAAACTAGACGTCAAACATGCGTTTAATTAAAATTACAAAAACAATTGTATTTCACTATTTCTATCAGTGTTTCGCATCAAACCAAGAAAGTGAATGACCAAGAAATTTTTATAATAATTTTTTTCATTAAAACTATTTCTAAATATTATTTGTAATAAAAATGCTACTTTTTATTTATAGAGAAATTTTACTTTAATGAATATCTTCAAAAGCTAAAATTCAATAATTTTAATTTTATATATATATATTTAATCGTTTTGCATTTTTTAACGAACCACTTTGATCTTTTAATTAAAAAAAAATTATTAACCGATTATTTCTAATGTTTTATATTCGAAATCAATATTTTAAATATTTATCAAATGAGAAAATAATCTACATTTATACTGGTTGATTATTTTACGATCAATAATCTAAAAATGTACAAAATAAATATTGAATAATTTCATCGCAATTGTTTTACTTATATTGCGAATCTTAAAATCCTTGTGAATATTTAAAATTTTTTAATTTACGGTTATATTGTTTATGATAGCTATAAATATTTAACTAATGAAAGCTTTTAAAACTTTTGCATTCTGGTGAAAACTGAATTTGAAATTAGATCTTACGATTTCTATTTTTTTTAAAATGAATATTTTTCTGTTGGTTATTATAAGTAAATTAATTTATTAAAAACTACATTAAAAATTCTTATTAATAAAGTAAATATTTAAAAAGTTTCTATTATACTGTATTTAAAACTGAATTATTTTGATATATGAATATAAATACGTAAACAATTATATCTATTTATTTATCACAATCTCAACTAATTTTTTAATTTTTTGCGATCATTTGAAAAATACTCTAAAATATCGTAATTTTTATATATTTGTCGTATGATACGCGTTAAAATTATATTCGATATATTTATATTATAAATGTATCAAAGCATTTCAAAGTTAGAAAATTATTATAAATATTGACATTCCTAAACAGTACTAAGGACATCACTCGATAATTGTTCTCGTAACAACGGAATGTATCGGAACTGTTTCATTTCAATATTAATGTATATGAATGATACTCGAAATTCTATAACTTGTAAATTAAATTACGTTGAGCAGGAAACGACCAAAATGCAAACTTTTCAGATTCGATTGGATTAATACAATCCGTGGGTAATTTATATACCTTTAATGTATGTACAAAACATCAGTGGTTGAATATAACTGCCATCTCTGAATAGAGCATACGTGTTTATTATGATGCTTAATGAAGAGTCGGATGTATCAGCGTTCAATTAATAAACGGTAATCGGCGAATTATGCAGTTGCAATTGAGATTAATTATTGAAGAATTGGAATAAGCAAAACTAGCAGAATTTTGATCGAGCGAACGATACAGCTATTATTGTTCTAGAAATATACAAGGCATATATGGAATATGCGAGCTCGCATTCATCGCTGCTTCTCTGTTATTTTTCAATTAATCCAGAAGATAATATAAAGATGCGTAATAGGATATTTCATAGAAATGTATTCATTTTACAATATTATTTTATGAAAGTGAATCGAATAATAAGAAAGGTATTCGTATTCAGCAAAATTAATGTTAAAATTTTTTCTGTTTTGAAAAATGAGGGATATTATTAAGGGATCGAAGAAAGAACGAAAACTGGATAATAAGAAATATGAGTTACAATTTAGAGTTAATCGAAATAAATTTTTCTCCGTTGTTTCTACTGATTTATGTTTTCTCATCAATTAGTTGAATTTGACTTAACTTAAATTAAATGTATTTATGCGGCTTTGATCTAGTAAGTGAAATATATCTTATAAATAGTAATTGTGTCGAAAGGTGGAAGGTATTACGTTTGCACAAAAATCGAAGCTATATGAAAATCTCATAACATTCGCGATGAAAAAGGTTTCTAGTTCAACCTTCCAACGAAGTGCATCGGTTGTAATAGATTGACTCATTGATAAGCTGTGTCGATCAATCTTTTCCAAAAATATTAAAAAAATATCCAAGAATAGTCGATAACCACAAAGAAAAAAAAAGCTGATCGAGTTGACCGTTATTCCTATAAATAATTCAATATTATTTCTAGTTACTCCTGAATATATCTAATTCATCATTAACCACTGACAGTTGAAATTTATTTCCGCTATCGCTTTTTTTAGACGGATTACTAAACACTTTTAAAAAGAACAGTCCATCTATCCTCTGCTCCGTCATAGACCGTCGTCGAGGCGTCGATCGATGGCATTCGCAAACTCTTATCCGGGATGATTCGCGCGAGGTGTGTCTCAATCTCTCAATCTCGATTAACTTCAATCAGGAAATTTCGATCGTTACGGCTCCATTGTGACGCGGCGCTGCTCATCGTCGAAAAGCAATCTCGCTGACGAATCTCGGCGCGTCGTATTTTTCTCTCTTTCGCTCGCGTGTGTATGTTCGCGTTTATGCGCCTTGCTCGTGAATTCAATCGACGGAATGCGACTTTTTTCGAGTGCATCGTGTAAATATAAGATCTTGCAACAAGATTAATAACCTAATGAATTTTTTAAGACCCGCAAACTCAGGAGATTGTAACCGGCAAATATTTCTCTCAATTTTTGTACAAAATTACTACGAGTAGAAATTAGGTCTATAAGAAATTAATCTTAATGAAATAGCCAGATAACGCGTACGTCGAATGAAAAAATAAAAGAACTATAGGTACCTTCTCTAAAAGTATAGCCACAATCACTATACACATAAAATAATTATCGTTGATTCGATCCATAAAATTAATTTTCAAAAAATTGATTAGTTTCTTCAAACTATTAATATTATCTTTTCTTTAATTCCGTATGCATAAACTACACATAATTCGTTTAATTACATATTTGTGTCAAGACAAATCCTTTGACGTCGAACCTGTTTTCCTTCTCATAAAATCAAGAGAGAAAAAAGTAATTGGCTCAATTTCGCTTGGAGGTTTAAGCATATGCACTTTGCGCAAGTCCGTCCTGGGCGCGGGAAAGCGTTGCACCGAGACTCGCAAATTTTCTATACACCGCGAATTCTTTGAGGGAACGAGCTAACGACCTCATGGACGTGCCGGAAATTTTCCTTTTGCCGGCATCGCTCGCGACTGATTACGTTGGCGTGGTGCGCGTATAGAGGCTTGTCCGTTGATGGAGGTCCGGACACCCGCGTATTTTTGCCAGTTTATAATGAGTTAAATCAGCGCTTCTGCGTGACTACGGAAGTGTTTCTTTTTTTCCTTATGCTTTCATTTGCCGCTTTTGTCTTTCTTTTATTTTATTATAGCTTGGCTTTCCGCTAAAAAGCTAATATTCTTATTTATCCTTAACTGTACTGATAAATCATTGATAAATATTTACCATTAAAAGACTTGACCTCATTTTTGAAACTACGATAGATTATACCGATTTACTTTTAAATGAAAAAATATTCGTTTTCCTTGTTTGCATGGAAAAATTTTAAAGGTCAATAGTAGAAGAATAATTATTTTTTTACTCGCACATGATTGCTTTTACTAGAATGTCAATGTCGAACAACGAACCATGAATGATAAATCGTTTTCATAGGAAAGCAACGAATAATTCTATTATAAGTTTATGCAAATAAAGTGTACATATTTTTAAAGTTATTTCATTTGATAAATTTATGAAAATTTTTTCGGAATTTAATTCATACATTTTTGTATGACTATATTTCATGTAAATTCTTTACTTTAATAATTTTAAATCACAAAAATTTCGTACAATTAAATAATTTAATATTTAAACTAATATTTATAACGTGAACACATAAAAAATTTTAGTAAATCCTTTAGATTCTCTGGTTTAAGCATTCTTTAAGAAAGATATATTTGTTTTTGTATTTATTATTCTCAATTTTTCTCTTGATTTTTAAAATATAATTATTATTTTCATTATATTATTTTGTTAGTTAGAAAATATTGAAACTTTTTTATTGTACAATTTAAAATATTATTATTTGTATTTCGGAAAGTACATCAAAATTATTTATTTTTTACTAAAAAATTACTTTCAAAGCCTGATTAATATTTTGTTAACGTGTTCTATGATACTTTCTTTTATTTTAATTTTAAATCTAAACTTTTCTATGTTATATATATTTTTTATATCTATAAATTATTTATCGTATCAATTTTTATGCTCATAAATTTTCTATCGATTTATCTATATTTTAAACACGGAATATATAGTAATACAAACAAATTTCGTGAAACTCTTCGGGTTATATAACATTAAATTAGAATAAAAATCTCAAATATAGAGCCGAAAGTATTCAGCATATATCTGATTAATGTATAAAGGAACAACTTCAAGAATTCAAAAGATTTTTAAGTTTTTACAGTCAATAAAATAAATTACACATGCATTCGCTTATTTTAAAATGCATTACAATGGACGAATATTTTGCGAAATGTGTTGAAAAAAGTTTAGAATGGATATGATAAGATATATAAAATTGTCAAGTAGTAAAAGTTCCGAAACATATATCTACATAGACTCAAATATACGCTGTATATTTCATAGAAGAAATGTACGTATTATTTTAGTGAGTTGGAAGAAAGTCGGCGTAGGTAATGAAGTTAGTAGAAAACGGGTATACGGTTGAAGACGTGGTGAAACTTTGCGTGGAAAGTCGCATGCCAAATTTTACTTTAATATTAAGTCCTGTAAATGTGAAAAATTTTAACTTCTTTCCAAATTTATATTTTGATGTAAAAAAAAAAGTAAATATTTATTTACATAAAATAAGCGAGTTAGAACTAGAATGAAATACGACATGTGAATTTTATTTAATGATTTACTACAGATGCAAAAAACTAAGGTTAACTCTTAGTATTACAGTCAATTATTCAATGTTACTATATTTTTATGATATTACTAAATATATACGCTGAATTCTTTGAAAACTATAATATTAGAATATATTCATTCTTTAGAGGTAAAATATAATACTAGTCGATTTTAGAAAATAGTGTTCAAAATTTTTTCTTTGAATATTTAAAAAGATTTTAATAAATTTAATACTTTTAATATATTAAATAATTACTATAAAAATAATTGACTAAAAAATGTTTAATAGTTCGATTTTAAATCTAACATACTAATTACATAAGTATATTTAGAACAATTATATTTGAACTTTAGCATTTATATTTTAATATTGTCCGTTCATCGATTTTTAAATTAAGATAAAAAGTTCGGCGATGATTTTCTTGTTAATCTCGAATAAATATTTAAATTCATGATATTTAAAATAAACATCGCATCGTAATCAGTAGTTTAAATTTCGTATAATAGGAAAACCTACATTTCCCAAAGCCCAAATTTCAAAGATATCAAAAGAAGAGGCGACAACTCCTCAGCCAAAGTACACACTCGAATCTATGAGATCCGATATAAGTGTTCGTATCAGTTTTGAATCGCATGTTCGGCAGTTCTGCTAAGCCATTCGACCCGCGATCGGAAAGTCATCGACGTAACTATCGGCGCCATCGCGCCGTTATGTAGCCTCGGTAAACCCTTACGCGCTTATCTCAAAACTTACCAAAATATTCGCACGCGTAAGCCTTGCTGCACAGAAATGTCATTACGTATACGTAAGTATGCGAAGCCTCAAGTAGTTGCAGTCGCTCTGTGGTCAGACCGACAGTCTTCATCGACAAAGGCTCACTGAATTTGGTCTGTTTGTTGCCGCCGGAGTAATACGCGCTTTCGACCGCCTCTCGTATCAAACGACTGACCCTTATGAATACGTACGAGAGACAAGTGCGTATATTGCGTATTATGCAGAATTATACTTGGAATTCGATTGTACTTTGTTGAAGTTGCTCTTGATTCGTTCAAATGCAACCAAGCCAGGAAATGTTTTTTCTTAGACTTTAAGAAGCACAGAAAGCATATTCTTTTTTTACTCATGCTATTTGTCCGTAATACTAATAGATGGTAAAGATGTATTACTAAAGTATAATAGAAAGCCTTTTTTTCACGTACTTTTTTTTAAATATACATTTATTTGCATATATATTTTACATATTCTGAAAAAGGTTTGATGGTAATCTACATTTTAAATGTAAAAAATATGATCCAAAAAAATTTTCAGAAAATTCTTTTTGGCGTTGCAAAGAAATATTTTTTTTATACCCTTGTAAAATTTACCTTTCTATAATATATAATAAATATTCTTATTTTTTACATAAATGTCAAGCATGTAAAACTTTAAAAAGCATGAAGTTAAATTTTTAAGATATAAATATAAAGTTATGAAATCTTTGTATATTATATCACTAATTGGATATTTTGATGTTTGTTCTAATGTTGAAATGCTAATAATATGCTAATACTAAAAATGCGTTTCCACATTTTATTATGAAATTTAGTTCTCGTAAAAATATTACAGTTACTGATTTCTTTCAATTTATTATATGATTGTAATTATTAAAAACAAATATTCTTTGATATAATAATTAATAATTATTAAAAAAATGTTTTAACCTTTTTGTACATAAAAATATTTTTATATATTACAATTTAAAAGAAGATAAAATAAATAAAACATTAAATTGAAAATTAGTATATTCTTTAAAACTATATTTAAAATTTATCTATAGAAAAACAAAGGTATTCTTCATGAATAAGTTTATTATAATTAAAATTTACTTTAGAATATATTAAATATCTCTCATACTCAAATTTTCGTATTCGAACTTAAACTCAGATAAGGAGAATTAAGTTCAATATGTTTTTAAAATCAAAGATCTCATGTTAAAACTATTAAAATAAATCTAAAGATATTGATAAGAATAATATACTCAAACTTTAATAATAGAATAACAACAGATTCTACCATATACATTTTATATTAAAAATATTAGTTCATATATTATGAGAATAGACATAAATATGTATATAATACTCTTAAAGATTTTGATATAAATGAGACATGTTTTAACAAAATAAATGACAGAAATTCAATAACAATTATCGGCAAATTTTCAAATTTTTTGATGAATTATAATATTTAAAAATGTAAATATGAGCAAAGGGTCATAAGTACTGATCAGATATTAATTTTAGTTCAAAATTCGTCTACAGACTTATTAACGAAGTCCTCGTTCTACTTATTACTTGCTTTAGAGACGGTAAATTTATGAGCTATTCGGAAGCAGCCGCGTATAATATGTTCCGAAGTACAGATTTCTGAGTTAAAGATATTCCTACAAATTTGAAAATAGGACATTCTTTATAACGATTTATTCAATTTTTTTTTGCTGTAAAAACATTGAAAGTAACTTGATCTCGAAATTTGAAGAAATATCAGAGTTATAGCTGCTTAGGAGATTTATTTGAAATTCAATGTGAAATTTGAAAAATTCTTTCAACGTGCTTTTTTAAAATAGTTCATATAAATTAAAATTTTCTCTTGCGCTTATAAATCAATTACTTAAAATTTACTTCTACAAATATATACCTACTTAAAATCTTAATTACAAACTTACTATATTACGTAGAGTAGAGCATGGATTTATTTTCATACTATTGTTAAACAGATTTTAAAATTGTAAAATATATTTCAGGATAAAAGACGAAATTAATTATATAATATAATATTCTCTTAAATGTTAATATTGCGATACGAAAATATTTAGTAATTTTTTATAAAATAATTTACAAATGAATGAAATAAATATATTAAAATTTCTAATTGTATAATTCTTTTTATATGAAAAACTACGATATATACAACTAATAATTATATATAAAAATTTTACAATGAATCAAGAAAATTTTGTTTAGAAAATGGAAAAGAGTTAAGCTATACCTTTATCCAACTTTAGTTATCCAACTTTCAGAAGTTGTAGTATAGATTGTGAAAATCGACCAGACTTCCCCGTTAAGCAACACCTACGTATATAGCCAAGATAAACACATACTTCAAGAGGAAAGTATGAAGGTTTGTTGCACTATCGCCGAGTAGTCACTTACACTCTATCGTATGTCTACCAAAATGTGTTCAAAGAGTCGAACGGTGGTCCAATACTTGTATCGAGCCTTCCACTCCTTTCTCGCATGATCGACTAAACCTTTCCATCATGTCATTTTCCCATCTCTGTCGTTCTCTTTCTCTCACCCACGTCCACCAGCTGTTCATGTGTATATGTGTTTAACTTACAGAGCTGCGGGATTATTCTCTAGGTAGAACTTAGATACTACGTGTTTATAGATGGAGCGAAAAGATTGTGAAAGACGATCAATTGTCTTCGTCTGATATTGATTCCGGTTGAGTTTTTATTTGAAAACCATCATTCGAAATTATTTATTTTTACACATATTATTCACATATATAATAAGTCTTAGATTATTTTAGTTTAAGTAATACGGATAAATTAAATTTTATGAATTTTTTTTGATATATTTGATGCTTTAATTTTTAAATTACTATATGAACAATAGTAATTTTTTCTAATCATTTATATATATTAAAATTTTAAATATTTATCAAAAACTATAAATATACAAAATATTTTTATGTACAGTTTTTAATAAAAAAAATACAATTTAAATAAAATTATTAAATTTATATTAAATATTAACATTTATTAAATAATTAACCAATTTCGGTATTTTTTTCAAGTATTATTTTTCAAAAGGTCTTACTTTAATATAATAGACTAGGCTTAGAATATGCAGAAAGTATTATTCAAGTTTTAAAATACGTTGGATTAAAAGTTTTTATAGTAAGATATTCGTGTAATTTAAAAACATCTTTATACCATATAATTTCTCTGAATAAAATTTATTTCCACATATCTTAAAAACTTAATAAATGTTAACTATTTATAACGAATATTTAAATGTTGAATATATCACTTAATTTTAATATGCTAATAGGTACGAAAAACTTTTATCTTGATTAATTAATTTCTTTATAATTTTCTTTATAATTAATAAATATTTTAAAATAAATATAAAATTTAGAATGCAGGAAAAATTTCAATGTTAATTATATATATTAAAACCCATTTTACAATAACTATTTATTGTATCAAATTTTATATTTATGGAAACTCAATTTTGATAATAAATTAAAAAATTTAATCTAAGATTATAAGTGGTAATAGATATTTCTCTAAATTTCTTATCGATTAAAATTAAAGTTAAATATAAATAAATAACTATCTTAATTTAACTAATTTTTATCGATTAAATATTACAATAAACTTTTTGAAATATTATTTTATATTGTTTCACGGTAAATTATATCTGTTAAAAATGCTGAAGATTAATATCTTTCCGTTTAACTAGATACTAAATGATAGAAATTTAATATTATACAATGATATTTAAGCCTAGAAGGATTGAAATGAAATACCAGTAAAAATTGTATATACTGTAGTATAAAGGAAAGACTACGAACGCAGTGTTTTAATAAATAAAGCGCACTAAAAATACTATTAGCGTGTGAAAGACTTCGCCAACAAAAAGCATTTCAACATTATAATAAACAAGAAGGGACTGCATAAAAGTATTCCATTAGCCACATAATATCCATAGACTCATCGTATAATACAGAGATTAACAAAAACTTTGTGAAACGCCCAACAATTAGCTGTTAAATTTTGTGCATTTCGTCAACCTTGACGTAGTCTGTCTTTATAAAGCGATGACTGGCTTACGTTTGTCTTCCTGAAAAATCGAAAATTTATCGAAACTTTGAGCTCGTCTCCATATTTTCAAACCCAATAGACTCCTATTTTATACTCCTCTTTCTTTATAAAGAAAATGAATGAAAGTTTAAGTGTCTTTTTCTTTTCCGCTTGGCAAAAGTGCGGTAGGGGTTTTATCTCAAACGCTTCTTGACTTATCACGTCAGTCGTCCCGACGCTTTTCTCATCCCTCATTTCAGCGATTTTGTATATTAAGGCATAAAGTTTCACAATTAGTCTCTTATTCTCTAGGGAGGGTCGAGGGATGCAAAACTTTCATAATTTCGCAGTTTAAGCTCCTCGCGGCTTGTTTTTGCGACGGACGCCGATTTAATTTATCATTTCGCCTAGGCAAGCGACGTCCTGTTACAAAGTACAAATTGAACCACTCGCGCGGATTTGTTTTGCTCGATTTTTTTATACATTTACTTGCGTGTATGATATGTAAACGAAAGTCTCTCGGGAGTATGTTGCTTCTCGCATTTGTTCACGTACAAAGAACTCGAGCGAATGCGGTTTTTTTTATTTTTAGAAAAGGGATTTTGATATCGCTTAAGGTTCGTGTAACTAAAATTTCTCCGCTGTAGAATACGCATTTATGGTGTAATGGCTTGCAGATTATCACTACTCGATGTACTTTTCTTAATTACCTACACTGTTTAGTTGGCCGATTAGGCTTAGAAAGAAAACAAGGATAGCCTGTCGCTAGACTGATTGCTTGTGTATTCGCCAGTAACCTCATACTTATAATCTACATTCCACTACTATATTATAACGCAATAATATCATAATATTTATTTAAGGTATTTAAATAATTGCATCCGTCTCAAATTAAATAATTTTGTAACAAAAATGAGTGAAATTTGTAGAATTGCAGTGAAATTTCTATAGTGAAATTTTTACAATTTGTTAATTTAATAGTTGCTGTATGCTATTTGATTCTTTGACGTATATTATTCAATTAGTTTTCTTTTAAAACTTGCTTGTAGATGTAATTTGATAAAATTAGAAAACATAACTTCTAATTTAGAAACTTCTAATCTGTTTAATACATATGATTTCTTAAAAAATATAACTACGATATTATTCAAATTTTTTGAAATTCATGAGAATTTGTTGTGTGGATGTTAATTTTTAAATTTACATTCAAGAAAGTGTCAAAATATAAATTAATCACTCTAAAGTTATTTATGAACTTGGTTATTATTTACTGAAGAATAAGGTAAATAAATAATGTTAATAATTTTGTATAAATTATTATTTTGTTATATTTTTCATTAAGAATAATGGTGAATAAAATATCCTAAAATTTATTATATTATATACAATACTTTTAATATATTTATTAAAGTATTGATTCAATAGGGTAACGCCTCATAAAATTTCTACACAAATCTTATCTAATCATAGGTACTATTTCAAATTATATTCTATATTCAGTACTATATTAAACTGTATTTTCATGCATAAGGTTCATATCTAATTTTATAACATACCACATAAAATACAGTTTCAAATCTTCTAAAGTACATACAATTTGAAATAACGCGATAGTGCATTGTTTCTAGTAAGTATAATGTAATATTGATGCCAAAATTGCATAGTTCAAGATTCATTTTTCGCACTAGAAGACAACGCATACAATTTTCATGCTTTCATAGCATCGCCAGCAAGTCGCCAGACATTGTGCATATTTCGCAACAATACAGCTTCATGAAAGCCTAAATATAATAAGATAACACTAACCAGTGATTACCTACACCGAATGTTATAATTTTCGTTGGTTCCCTCTTTCCCTTTCTGAGTTTGCTTATGGAACGTATATATTTATATAGTTTTGTTAACGGCAGATTTTCAGTTCTCTAATATATTTTTAGTTGAAAGTGGATTAGATATTTTATTTTGTTTTAACAATAACATTAAAATTCTTTGATAAACTGAAATATTATTATTTTTTTAATGTGAAAATAATGAAAATTTTTTATTGGTTGTAAGATTTATGCCTATGTGGAGAGTTTATATTCAAATTACATTTATTCGAAAATTATATAAAAAGAATTATTTAAAAAATACTTACAAGTAATTTTTGAAACTCAAATATATTTGTTAGAATGGATGCATCTTTATGTAATCTTGTTATCCTTTGTTTTTTAAAATCAATAAACATTATCAAATTTTCGATACGTCGGTTATAAAAAATTCAAATCAATCAATTCAAGATTTTATACATTAATATAAATATTCCAATATAGTGAAATTTTAAGAACTAAAATAAAATTAAGATATTACTAATTAAGATAAAATTAAATTATGAAATTTATAGTTATTAAAAATTTTTTAATTTTAATTTTATTTCTGGACACTGAAAGCCTTTTTTTCATAAAGCTGTTACTTTTATATATAATATACATATATATATATAATTGTTAACTATTATTAATATCAAATTTCTTGTAAATTATTTATAATCATGCGTAGATGATCGTGATTGATACTATAAGAACTTTAATACCAATTATAAAACTATTTTTAATAATTATGAAAAGAGTAACAAAGCTTTATGTATGATTTATCTAAGGAAAATTTTCGATTTAAAATTAATTTATTGAATATTGTATCATCTGTAGGTTATCTTATTGCATTTTCATGATTTAGTTCATTTTCTTCAAAAAACACTATGTAAATGAGAAAAGTTTTGAATGTTTTTAGAGATATATGTAAATATAATGACTCGCAAAAATGATATAGTAAATATTTTGAGCTGTGATATATTATGATTTTTATTGATTGCAATATCATAAAGTTTCTTTTAATATTTATATTCAGCTATGAAAATAAATATATTTATTCTTACTGATTACGATTCAAATAAATTAAACATAATTTTACAAAATTATCTACTCGAAGTGATGATAAGATAATTTGTAGTATAAAAATGCAGCAAATAATAATTAACGCGAAAAGTTTATGTTCTTTCATTAAAATTTTAAATTATGTATAATAGAATATTGAATATTATATTACAAGTAATAAATTGAATAAAAAAAGATCGAGCTCAATTTGAGATGTTATTTTCTGCACTTTTTCGATTCCTCTAATCTTTCATTTCAAACATAAATTCAAAAATATAAATGTAAATACATTATATTAAATTCAAATGTCAGATATTTGAATATTTTCTGTGTAAATTAAGCTTGACAAACATAATCAATATCTATAAATAATTGTACTGAAAATAGTACAAAATGAATAGTTTTTGGAGCTATTTTAAAAATTTGAATATTTCGTTTTGGTACTTTTTCTTATATAAAATAAAATAGAAAAAATGTGAATAATTAACTTTTTAATTATTGGAGTCATTAACACAGTGCATATTCTAGTCGATACTTTTATAAAAAAATTGAAAAACGCAGTAACTATTTTTCAAAATGTAATATTCTTCAACTTGGATTGAATTCATTATTCGCAGCAAGACTGGCCAATTAAAGATCGTGCAAGAAGTAAAGAATTTGTAAACTATATCACAGCAAGCGCAAGTATAGGAAACATTGTAAAAAGTCGGAAGTAGAGCTGAGTTTATTAGCTTCATAAACTAGGCCTAATCCCAATAATAAATGGTGTTAAAGCATCCGAATGATGGAGCGAAATACAGGCCCGGATAAACACAGGGTGGTTCGTTAACATGCTTCCGCGTTCCGTCAAGGTAAACGCCTTGTACATACTCGTACAATGCACGTGACCCGACGAGCACTTCAGCCCTGAAATTTGCGACACCTTTCCACTTCGGTATTCCGCTCGGCTAACTACGAGCGCATGTATTTACAACGTAGGATTTATTGGTGCATCAATTTGCTCGAGCGTATTTATATTTACCGTTTGGAGTGCTATTGAATAAACAAACAATGTGTGGGTAAAAGAGGAAGAGGAGACAAAGAGATGCGGAGAGGCCGAAAGACTTATGTGGCACGCCGACGAACTGCTGCTAGAATATTTCATCGTGTTGACTTGTAATTAGGGGAGTTGCTTTGAGATTTTAGATAACGCTTTTATTACGAGGACTACGGATTTCACTAGGTTTCATGAACTCCAGTTTAAAGAACCTCGTAAGAGAGCAAATACATTCACGTATTATCGCTTCATAACTCTCGAGCTCGCTTTTAAAATATCAAGTGCTGGCTGTCGTAATACTTTTATGGAAATCTAATTTCGCGATATTTGAAATAATATTTATTAAATATGAACGGGAAATCTGAGGGGATCGTACATTTAGCGCCTACAAATTTCAAATTTTATATACCTAGGGAGGTAATAATTTATAAGCTTTTATTAAATCACATTTGATTTAACAAGAAAATACTTAAATCAACGATATTTTACTCGGCTATTTATATACTCTTATGTTTTAGTCTAAATTAGACCAAGTTTTATTAATAAAATTCAATTTATGAAAAAAATTTCGTAATCATTGTTTTGAGAATTCTGCGAAACATAACGATTTTATTATTAATATTCAATATTATGTACTATTTCATTTAAAATTTTAAAACGCCTGCAATATTTTTCTTATTTATAATTCCTAATGGTCACAAAAAAAATCCTAGTCTTTTCCCTTTTTTTCATTAATAGTAGAAGATACTTTACGGGATTCTTAATATAAAGGAGCAAAGGCGTTTCGTCCAAGGGTGCAGGTGTACACACGCTTGAATTTTATAAAAGCTTAAGGAAAAGTCTAGACAATGATAATCCCACTAGAACTTTAGGCATACGCGTCACTTACGCTTGTTCTACAATTCGCTCGGATGCATAATGATGATATGAAAGAAACCGTAATAGTGAAAACCAAAAACTGGCAAAAAGCATAACAGAGAATAGGTCCGGAAATATATTCAAGACAGAATTTCTATTCTATGCGTCTTAAAGTTACAAATGTATTAAAATAAAGGAAAAATGAAATACAAGAAGGCTTTATTAAATTTAAATCGCATCCACTCTTTATTAAATATTATCTATTAAATTAGTATCTACTATCTATTAAAATTAAACTAAATAATATTTTACACGTTAATTTTACAATAAATTTACGTGAATAGGCGTACATACTTTTATAAAAAATGATAAAGAATAATACGCCGATAAGTATGAAATTTATAATTTAGTATAATGTTTTGGGATAAGTATATATAAGTTGATATTTATCACCACTTAAAACATCGATTATTAATACTTGTGTAAATATGAAATTTAATATTTCTTATTTATATATATAATTCATTCTGTGACCTATGGTTTAAATAAAATTATTTAAAAGTTTCCAAAAACTTTTTTTTTGAAAACACTAAAAATACGAAATACAATAACGATTAAAAATTTTTATTTTTATTTTAAAACCCAGCTCTATTAAGCTTTCAAATTTTATTACAATTAAATTATACTATTTTTGCAATATGCTCATCAATGATCCTATTATCAAGAATATATCTAATAAATATATTTAAAATTTTATACGATGAAAAATGATTTCTAAATACGAGTGAGAACTTCGAGTAACAATATTTTACATTATTATTTAATTATAGACTTGTAAAAAAATACTATTTTTTAACGTATAAAATATTTTATAAATGTAAAAGTATACGTGAATAAACAAATGATAAAAAATGTAATAATTAATTAAATATGATACAACAGTATAATTTTAAGCACATAACCAGTTTCTTCAAAAAAGTTTGAAACAAATTTGAAATATAATGGATAAAATTTTTTTTAAAGTTTCCGTATAAAGAATATTTTTTAAATAAGGTTTTAACACATCCATGAAATCGGATACTTTTTTCGAGTTTTAAATTTTTTTGTTTTCCAAGAATAATAACCCTTTCGATAATTCCGTGATAGTCCGCGAAGTAAGGAGAAGTTCCTCTGAAAGCGACGACAACGGCGGAGATATTTCCCCGAGGAGTTCGTACGTCTCTCAGTAGATCCTGTTTGGCTTTTCTTACGAAGATTCACATTCTTCCATTTCATTTGGAGACGGAAATCAATCTCAGTGAAAGCTTTCTAACCTGTCAATCTCTTCTGTTTTTTGGTATAGATATACAGATTTAAATTATAGTACTCTTAAAAGAAGGATATATAAGTTTTATCGATCCGATTTATTTAACACTATTAAAGGTAATTTCTTACAATATAGATTAATACTTTTAAATATTAACTATACACCTTACTTCAAATTAAGAATCTGTAAATATAAATAAAGTTTATTTCAATAAAGTTTATTCAATTCTTATGTATATTGTACATAATTATTATATAAATTAAAGGCTATTATTGATTCTAATAATTACAGATTAAAATTCTTGAAATTAAAAAAATTATTTACATTCTACTACTTTTTGGTTCTTGAATATTAAATATATAAATAATTAAAATTAGTTTTTCATATCAAGAAAATTAAATTCTTTAACGAAGAAAATTAAATAATTATGTAAATTCAAAATAGTTTTTAAATACATTGAAGGTTTTATAATTTATAAAATAGTATATAGATATATATATATTGTTTTAATAATATTATCAATATTAAAACAGACAGACTTATTGTTTTTCAAAAAAACCATGTACTAATTGGTTAATTTTCATAAAAAAACAATATTAATAATGAATTTGAACTTATTAGCTAAACATTTTTAATTTCAATTTTTTTTATACTTTTCTTTTGGATTTTTGTTTATGTAAATGAAAACCACATTAAATATAAATTTTGATATATTTTTAAATATTTATATTTGAATTTTTTTCATTTCGAATATAAGCTTAATATTGAAGTTTCAGTAATAATTTATTGAAAGCTAATTTTTTACTTTTTCTGTGGATATGCTCTATCTTGCTTTAGAAAAAAACCTTTGATAAGTATTTGAACTTGCTTATTGATATTTCAAGCATTGAATTACATACGTCAAGTCAAAAAAATTAAAGCATAATTGTCGTGAAAATTTCATTGCTTTTCAAAATATGATCTTTATAATATAATGGATCATGCCTGTACGTCTACTCCACCGGAATTAATTCACAGATGTAAATATAGGCACGTTTCTAATATCGAATTAATTCGAACATAAATCAAAGCGGTAGAACATCAACATTTTTGTCTATAGTTTACAAGCACCATCAATTTCCTCTCCCCACCAGAACTCATCGAAACCTCTACACGAAACGGAGGTGCGCGTATTTTATTCGCGATCTACGGATACAGACACGCATAACGTAAAGTCGAGAAGAACAGGAACACAGGCGCGGTCGGCAGATTCTTAATGTTTCGAATAGGTGGAGGGGAGGAAGGCGAGGATGACGAGGATAGGGTTCAGGTGTGGCGAGAGATTGATGGCGACGCGGAACAGCTCATTGCCTCTCTCATGAGATTGATTTCCGTTTCTCTTCGATAAAATGATCCACCCTATAATTCAGATCGGAAAAAAGTCTTGATGTGAATTGTGCGGTTGATTTGTCTGCAAAACCGAGTCAACTTCAATTTCTTTTTTTTAATGAAAATTTTTTGGTGTATGCTTTCATTGCGACTATTCAGTTTTTATTTTATTAGCACTTATAAAGAGGCTAACTGTAAGTGCTGTAACTTCAATTTTATTAACTTTCAATAAAATAGAATTCGAATCTAAGCTAGACAATCTGTCTATCGTTTTCGATTGTAAGAATTTCCATTGTTGATACTTGGATTCGCAACTAGAAATAATCATCCGTACATATCAATGGAGCTCCACAGACGCTTAGACCTTGTTCAACAACGAAATATACTTTGATGATATGGGTAACGAAAGTTCTTGTTATGTCGATCAAAGCGAATCTTTACTTTTATTTATTTAGGCCTCTTTTGAAATTTGAGTGAATAGAAGAAATTACTATGTATGTCATAGAAGCCGGTTACATATTTACTTTTAATTGACATATAACTTAAAGGATAAAAGTGATGGATTGATTCAAGGTATTCTTGGAATATTGTGTGAAATAATTATCCTTTAAAATAATAATTATAGATATTTGGATAATTTCATTATTTTTTATACATTAATATCTTATATTTTTTATCATTTATTTGTTCTCATACAAATATTTGCTGAAGACTTAAAATATCTTTGTAGATTGAAATCAAATTAAAAAATAAAATATTGTTGATAACATTAAAAATATAATATTATACTATATACTACTTTTAATATTGCTAATACTAAAATCAAGAAAAAAATTATTTCGTGAAATAAAACTAATTACATTATCAGTATAATAAAAAGATAAAAATAATAAATTTAGGTTGAAATAAGAATTTATAATTTCATTATTTTTTAATGAAAATCTGCGATTGAGATTTAAAAAAACGGTAAAAGCAAACGTAACTTTTAAATGGCTATTATTACATAAAAGAAATTTAACATTATTGGCAAATAAATAGAACGTAAAAGTAATAAATAATACAGCAATACAAATTGAAATATAGAGATAGAGATAAAGACAGGGAGGTAAAAAATATGGTTTGAGATATTGAATTGCAAGGACTATGTGTTTGCGGTTGCTCCAAATATCGATGAGATTCCTATCGGGTGGAAATGGAATGGTTAAAGGTTCAGAGGTTAACCTCAGTAATGCAGAAACCAAAGGTCAGTCAAAAGAGGAGGACGTAGATGCGGGGACTACTGAATGATAATAACAAAGACAGAAAATTTACGAGAGAGCGACGACGTAACTATGAGGACGACGCAAACGTCTCTTTGTTAAAATTAGAGATGAAATAACTCTAAGTTCTAGAAGACTCTTCGTTTCTTATAGTATGAATAAATAAGAGCTTATTCATTCCCTAAGTTGTAAAAAGATGTAATAAATATTATAATTTCATAATACTTATTTCATTTAAGTCATATGTACGAAAGAAATATTTCAAGAATAACACTGAAATAAATTATTTGAATTTTTAACAGATAAATAATTAGTATTTATTTATTTCTATTATTAGTTTAAAAACAAAATATTATTAATATATCAATAGTTGTGGAAATTAATCTTATTAAACTATAGGAATATTGTCGATGAAACCTTACTTTAAGTATTGAAAAAATTATGTAAATAAAAAAAGAAAGGATTAAAAGTTAAGAGTGAGACAAAAATATTATTTTAAGTTTTCAATTATCATAATATACATTAATTTTTATTTATATTTTATAATGAAAATTTTTAAATAAAAAATGATTATTTTGTTGATCAATCTTAAAATTTTACAAGATTTTATGAAATACTAAAAAATATTATTAAAATACCTTTGTATTAATTAAAATAATGTTATAATACAGACTTACAAAGTTTAATTAAAATTCTTCAGCTTGAGGCTATGGCTTTATCTTATAAGCTGATATGCTATAATCTATGTTGCCTAATATTGAATGTAATAAAGGATTTAAGGTAATTAACGAAACTTCTGATGTATTTAAACAACTAAAATATTTCTAAATCTGAAATTCAATACTATTAATTTTTGTATTATTTATTAATATCCAATAAGTGGTTTATTTTTATTATATATTTAAAAACCTAGTTTTATAAAAGAATATACTATATATTATATATTAAATCCAGTCTGTAATAAGTAGATAATATTCACATAATTTAAAAAAATTTTAATACGGTATGTATAGTATTATAAAATCTGAAACAACAGTATTCAAATTAGAAAATAGTTATTCATTTAAAAAAAAATAGATTATTAAAGTAGTATCAAAAATAGATTGATATAAATTTTCATTATAGTAATGAAAATTTTGTTGTTAATATACAATAATATTTGTGTATATAACTAGTAATGAAGTAAAAATATCGTATAAAAAAACTTTTATAATCTAAAATCCAATTGGAAATTACATTGAAATTCTACAAAATGAAAAGAATCTTTTGCTCAATTCCTTTATTAGAATTTTATCAAGAGATTTTTAAGATTATCAGGCTTATCAATTTATGCTTGATACGATATTCTTGAAAATTATCCAAGCTTATGTATTACATAGAAATGTAATATTCTATTTCTATAAATTATTATTTTATCATTTATTTTTATTTTCCAAAATCTATTTATACATTTTTAGAAATTATAAAATGTTATTATGATTTTTTTTAATGAGAAATTATACAGCGCTTCTTTAATTTACATATGAAATAATTATTATCAATTTCAAAATTGCACAATTAACTTCAAAGGAATAATCTAATATTACTTTATGATAATCCAAAAATTTAATATTATTTATGGATAGTATATACGATCTAATTTTCAATTCTTAATGTTTCAACAAATCTCTAACCATTAATTATTAACTTTCAAGACAATTCGCATTTATCCTTATTCTTATCATTACTATAAGCATTTATACTGCATTCCGATCGGTCGTTGAAAACCCATATAATTTGCCTGCATCGGCCTTGTATACACTCTTAATGCGGCTTTCTTCGCGAATCCGTTGGTATCGAACTCCCGACTCTTCTCCGCATCCGGAGGTCGTTCGCTATTACCGTGACCTCGAGGACCGGTAATCCGGCTTACGCTTTTCACAGCCCCCGTAACGACTCCTGGGAGACTCTTGCATCCAGAAAAACCCGAGCACATAAAGAGGTCCATAGATGACAATGTCGTAATCCCCGCAGATGTTCCGCAACAATGCTCCTCTAGGATACACATTGGGCTTTTTAAATGTTGGCTGCTATTTCGTTTACTTTGCCGCGGCCACCGACAATTTGGTGTCTTCGATCTCTTCGAAACGAGCCGTTTGAGGTTGGATTAGCCTCGAGGAGGTAGGCGATGCAGACGTTAGACAGATGCAAACTATTGTTGATTATGTCATTGATGGAACTCGTTGACTGTGCCTTTAGGAAAATTGACGACTGAGAGTTTCCATTTCAAGTCTTGGGTATAAGCTTACATAATTATGCAGAAAATCGTTCGGTATTTCAATTCTAAGTTCAATACCTATTGTATTTCGTACTTCAAATAGTTTGAATTTTTCATCGTGCAATGAAATGCAAATATTATGAAGTTTAAATTCACGAAATTCGATATGTAGCCTTCCAGAATAATTATATTTATATTCATTTTGAGGTTTTATTATTATTTATAAATGAAAAACATCATTTTTGTACGCGTTACTGTACATAGGTATCAAATTTTAATAAACATATTTTTATTACATTAGCTTTATACTTTTATTAATATTCTGTTATTACATTTAATATAAAATATTGTTTGATTATAAATATATTAATTGTTTTTTCCTATTATAAAAAATGTACGAATCGGGAGAATGTGAAATATATAGTTCTTTTGGAAACAAAAATTCATTATAAGTGTTGTAACTTTATCAGATATAATTTTACAGAGATGGCTAAAAAGAATTTCAAAGCTCGAAATATCTACTTTAAAATTCTATATAAAAAGGTCTCTTTTTTATGATGCACAATCGTAAATCCTTTTACGAGAGTCTTTACTTGGAATATGAAAGTTCAAAGAAAACGAACTCGATTTTTAAAGTTCACTTGACGTGAGATATTAAGATGAGCATGAATGTAAAACATTCACTTTATAAGGAAATAATTACCTATTTTACAAACATAAACTTTTAACTAATACTAAAAATCTCTATTGGTGTAAGAATATTAAAACATAATAAAAAATTCAATAATTACACTCGATAAAATATTTCATTTATGCACTAGCACATAAATGACTCCAAGCCATGGAGTAAATTTGAATTTATAGTACGAATATTCATTATTGCAATGATTTAGTTTAAAATTGTTTAAATTTTAATATAAATTATTTTAAGAAAATTAGAAAACTTCCTTTAATTTTCAATTTTTCTTTGAATTGTGAACAATAATTTATAAATAAATTTTATATTAACTTTTTATAATATATTTTTAATTTTTTTAATAATTTCTAAATAAATTTAAGAATAAATCTGAATTTATACTATTCCTTAATAATTTAAAAATTAATGAATAAAAATTTATTAATGAATAAAAATTAATGCAAACTATACAGAATATAAACTATATATCAATAATTGTTCATATAATTTTGAAACAAAATAATAATTATAATTATTTTTATATTATAATTATATACTATATTATTTGTTTCAATTTAAATATAACTTTTAAAGTTCATAAAAATATTTATAAGATTTAGATATTTTAATATCTGATAATGATTTTATATATTTTAAAAAAGATATGACTTGAAATACTAAATAAAAAATGAAACAATATATTAATAAATACAGGTTTATAATTTTAATATTATAACAAATTTTAAATTTTTAACTTATTTATCTAATTCGCAGAATTAAATGATAGTAATTATGTAATAGAAGGTAATATAACTTTATAACATGAGGGTATTAATAATACATTATTTTATATTCAGATACGTATATTCATCATAATTCAACTCTGACAATTCATGCTGAAATCACGTTTTTTACAATTTCACAAAGTTTTAAATAATAACTATTCATAATAAATAAATACAACGTATTTTATAATTATTAATGAGTATGTATTCAGAATATTTTTAGAAAAATATATCTTGAAATATTACATTCTTCAATTTAATATTATGTAAATATCTTATATACAAAGAAAAATAATTTCAAAATAAGAATATCAAAAGAGAAAAATTTCCAAACTTGTAAATATATATATATTTAAACTTCATTATTTTTACAAGAAAAGCGATGAAATATGATTCAAATGCAAATTATGTAATTTTTTAAATTTATAATATATATAATATATAACTCAATAAAATAAAGTTATAATATAAAATCTTATGATTCCAAATTTTTTATCTCAAATTATTTCAGCTGTACTTTATTTTTCAGAATTAAAAATTCAATTTATTTTACAATGATATTTCTTAATAAATAACTAATACATTTAAAAATTTCAAACTGATACTTTAAAAAAATATGCAAATTACATTTGTATGTACTATAAAGCTTTGTCAATTGTTTTTAAAATATGTTTCACATGCCATAATTAAATCTGAGTGTTTAATAAAAAATTAAGTTGGTTCAATTATTAATGTAAAAATCTTTGCAATATGTATTTAAAATATACCGAATATAGACTATACATCTCAGAAAACAAAAATAAAAATTTTGTTAGACTAACCCTCAAGGATGATTCACTTGGCGAATATCTTCCCTTTATGCTTACCCATGCACATGCAACTACTGGAAATCATATATATAGAAATTACATATTATATAATAAAAAGTGTGCATACATATTCATAGAGCCTTGCACCCAGTCGATTGCGCATGAATAATACTGGGATATTTAAATGTACCGAAGTTTGTAGTATAAAATGTTACGGAAGGAAGGGGTTACGTGCCCATTTGATCCGATTGTATTTGAAGCGAAAGAACAGATGAGCTATACTTAGTCTATGTATACTCTTGTTTTTCATACTTTGCGTACATTTTCTCTACCCTCTAATTATTAATTACAATTCAATAAAATTAATACCTATAAATCATCATTGTAGGGCAGTTATTACGATTGATTGAATGCTTCGGAATAATTTAATGGATTTTTAATTTAGAGCACAGACTAATGATTTATATTACTGTAATCTATTAAATTTAATTATAAACATGATATTTTATTTCTCATTTATAAAAAAATCAAAAATGATAATTATTCTACATTTTTCTGTAGACAATTATCCAAAAATTTAAGTCGCAAATATACATTTTTTAATTTATTGTGTTGTTAAAATATGCATATACAGAATTCAGAAAAAATGTAATATAAAAAATAAACGAATACATCTTCGAGATAATAATAATAAATTGTATCAAATTTCTTCTTTTCCAAAATATAAATAAGATTAAGTTATTATAATTTTTTATATAATTCTTAAATTAATTTTTATTCGAAAAGAAGTATTTAAAATTATATATGTGTTCATAATTTATTATTTACAAAATTTAATGTTTGTGGTTTTCTATTGGAAAACAAATTATTGGTTCTCTATTTTCATTTTCCTAGTATTGCGATCGATATTAAGTAATTAATACATGAATTTACTCATAGCACAACCTTTTAAACGAAAATGGCACTTTATTTAAGTTATTTGAATTTTATACGACATTTCATAACATATATTAGTATTTAATCTTCATGAATAGGGAACATAAATTCTTTGCATGAATTTTTTAATGTTTAAACATTTTTTAATTTATTCCATAAATTGTTTTATTAAATATGTCAATGTTATGTTTACGATAAAATTGTCTAAGTCAGAAAAATAACTAAAATATAAATTTATGTATCGTTATTAAGATGAAACATTCATTCATTTCGTAAAAGGAAAATTAAGACAAAATTATTTCTATTATTTCCTGATTGTAGATATATATTTGATCGACAATGAATAAAAATTCTTTCAATCAAAGAAATAAATTTACCAAATAAAAGAATAATACATAAAAGTTTTTCCAACAAGTATATCAAAACAAAGAAGTTTATTTTTTATTTTAAATTACCACCTACATTTTTCTTAACATTTTAGTTGTAAATATTTCTGTCTTAAGCTCCCCACACCCATCAGAAGAAGTTCTATGTATAACAAAATATAGAAGTGCGCGTTGTTTCATTGTTCTCTTCGCATTTTCATCTTACCGCGACTGTTGCAATTTAAAAAAAACTTAAGAATAAGACGCTCACGTACGTAATTACCATTCAGTAGAAAGGGAAGAAATGCCCAAAAAGAAAACTTCCGAGCTAATTAGAATTTTGCGTGAGGGCTGGAGGACAAACGAAGGTGAGTATTTACCCGCAGAAATAATAAAAATAGTACGTAAGCATAAAAATGTGATGTCACTCGCGAAGGGCTTTTTTAATTAAAAACTCTTGTCCTTTGTCTGTCTTTACTCGCTCATTCTCTCTCTTTTTTACTATATATGTCTCTTATTTGTATTTTTCTCTTTAGTTCTATGTGTGATGACCAACTTTATTGTGTTTATGCAGTGCTGTTTATTCTAGGTGTTGTTTTTCTATAAGTACTTCTACAAAAACTTGATATGCTGATAAAATTGTACATAACTGATTTTTTTTAATTTAAAACATTCTGTATAAATTTTCATCTGTTATTGTATGCATTAAGAATTATCAAGGGGAAAATGTTGATAGCCAAATTATTATTCTTGTAAAATTAAATTAAAAATAGATTAATTCTAAATTTAGCATCAAGAAAATACTGATAATATAGGATAATTCCACCTAGTAATATTTACTGTACAGTCTTTGGAAAATGCAATAACTAAATTAATCGGTAAAATCTAAGAAGAACCACAAATAATTATCACACCATAATGATAAGAGGCTTATTAATTAATATTTATATTTAGAGACAATCTATTTTTTAAAAAACGCAACCAATAGAAGAGTAGCTGTTTTATTATTGTACTAAGTAAATACATATAAAGTATTTCTGTAAATTATCTGTTTCATTCGATCTAATACAATTAAGAACAAGTTATAAATTAGAAGTGATTTACAATTGATATGTAATATTAGATTGTATAGAATTTGCACTAAAGAAAGAAAGTAATACATATGAACAATTTAAAAAACGAGAATTATATATTCGTTTAATTCACGCTCTTTTCAGAACGGATTAAGCAATGAGTGATTTACTTCGTTATGGTTGCATTAGCTATTTATACAGACCATAAATTCGATCAAGAGCAGAAATTTTTTCGTCTAGATTTTTTTAATTCTTTTTCATGACAAGCTCAAGTTGATCAATTTCCACTCACACGAGTTGTTCTAAATCAAGTCTTGAAGAGTAGGACATTTCCAAGCTAGTATTCCGAGATAATCGCGACGTTGAGAGAAAGGATGAAGAGCAGTGAACTCGCGGAATATCTGAAGGAATTTTACGTGGAAATACCCGCCGAGGAATCGATGAGCAACCGTTGATCCGAGGTTTTCTCGAGGTTGATGTGCACCCGATCGTTATGCGTAAAACGACTACTGACGTGCAACTGCTCCCGAGTTATTGAGACGTTCGCATGTTTATTCGAATCGAACGCGAAATTGTGAAAACATAACCTGTGCGTGATTTATTTATGCGTTTATACCATAATTTTTGTTTTCAATTTATTACAGCGAGAAAAAGGATGTTTACTTTTACTTGTACAAAGATTTTTCATTTTCAAGGAACATTATTCTGTACGCATGGAATATTACATGAATTTTTGAATTTTTAATTCAGTTATCAGCTTCAATCTTTAACATTTTATTACTTTTCATTAGAATGTATTTTTATAGAAATAAATAAACTTTTATTGCTGTTGTTACTTTAACACTATGATATAATTTTATTCAAAATGTAAATTACGTTACTACTGTTCATATATTATTAATTTTCTCTGAAAATTTTTGTTTGCATTTATTACATAAATAAAAATATATGTAATATATGAATTACTTTAAAAAGTTTAAAGTTGTGAATATATATTATTATTGTTTTTGTTGTTGTTATCGCTATTATTATGATTATTATTATCATTATCATCATCATTATTTTTGTTTATTTTACAGTAAAAGATTTACAATAAAATGTTTGAATATCTCATATTAAATAAAAAAATTATCAATTTCAGTTATTATTTTTTTATTACATTACAATTTATTAATTTTTACAAGTAAATAGTTGGTTTATTTTTTATTAATCAAACTTTTTCATCAACATTCTTTGAACTATGACTTATCACTGATATAAATTTACAATTTCTTTATGATATATACAATATTTAATTATTTTTAAAAATATTTCTAATTACGTTATTATTTTAATCGATTAAAACTAAGTTTTTTCTAAACGATGATTTACATAAAATGTTGTTTATAGAAATTGTATTAAATAATATGAAAGCCTTTTAATTATAGAGGAAATATTATTGTAATTTTTTAATTATCACAATTCCAATTATCACTATTTTATGACAAAATTTTAACATTCATTATACTTATTTTGTAAATGGATTTCATGTAGAATTTAATAAACGGATTCTCGAGTCAATAAATAACAATTTATTATACATTGCAATATTACACTACTAACATTAATATTTTTAGTTATTTATCCTCTGTGACAATTTCACAATACAAAAATGAATGTGATAAATATTCACAATGTATCGATTTTTTCAATCTAGAAAAGGGTTTTCATTTTAATAATTATAATTTTGATTTACAAATTACCTTAATAAATTATGCAAAAATAATAAACATAATAGTGTTGTTAGGTATCTATGTAATGTATTAAAGATATTATAATTAAGCTTATGTAGCTAATGGAGTAAATTGTACAGGGATGAAAATTATCAGTAAATTTAAAAGGAATATAAGCACTCGTAAATTTAGTAAAAGATTTTTACTTATTATTATTTTTATGAAATATAAATTAGCACCATTACCTTGGTAAATTCGTTTTTCTGAACTTTCATTAGCTAATAGCATATAGTTATAAGTTTGACGTTATTATCTTTATTTATATTTTTTTAAGTAAACTTTAAGAATTTATCGAATACAACCTTTTTTTTTCATAAGTAAAAGAAGTTGAAAATAAAAATAGTAACTTAATATAATACAAAAAAAATACTGCTGAAAATCTCCGCATACTTGCGATACAAGTTTTTTCACACGATGGGTTTTAAAATGTGAATACTTAAGTTGCTGGCAAGCATCGGAGTACGCGACAACGAGAACATCATTTCACTATTACCTTTCCGCTCTCTGTTATCTTCGCATTCAAAAATTCGTGTCTGTGTTTATGCTTAAAAATCGCGTATCTGTGCCTGGAAGTACATTACCGTTATGCGCTACGGTTTTATATAACTCGTTTAATAAAAATAGACTGTAAGAAAAATAAATCTAAACAAATCGAAGGAACGGACATCCTGGATAAGATGTGGCAGTAACACAAATTTGCTATCGAAAACCAACTGCTGTCGGCTCGACCAAAAACAATAAAATTACCAACTCTGCAATTCACGTACATATTTACAAAGGCAAAGCGAATTCGTCTTTTATACATATATATTGTTGTGTACGTTTAGTTGCGTACACGCACATAACATTTCCGCAGTATCCTTTGATGTTCGATCGTACAAACGAGATAATTCATTATGAGAACAAATTTCGGCCATAGGTTCTATTATTGACGGATTAAAACTTTATAGCGTTCATTCAACGGTGCGACAAATAATAAAATGATGCACCAAAGAAAAATAATTTGGGTGGTATTATTTGAACTGAATTGGGAAGAAATTCTATGATAAAATGAAAGATATATAAATTTTTTATGAGTGTATTTTTAAATATTTGTTATAAGTAATTTATTTTACTTTTTTTAATAAATATACGAAAGTATAGTCATTAGGAGTAATTTCGTTACAAAATTTTTAAATTAAGGGATGGTATTAATTCATCAAAATATTAGTTTCAAGTATATATACTTATTTCTATTAACACTAATAATATACTTTAGTAATAAATCAATACATTCTAAAACTGAAAATGTTATTGTGGCAATTTTGAATGGATAAACTAATTGTACACGAGCGTTGATTCCGAAGATGCCACGATACACGATTAACTCTCCAAACACAAAACCGTAAACGCCATTTTTAATTACAATACTAACACACGAGTACCTTCTAACCCTTTCTCCACGTTTACTGCGTAACTCCGTCAATTAACGTGGTAAAAAAGGAAGTGGTGGGAGAAGCAAAGTTAATTTTCTGATAAGGGATTTCTTCTTTGCCTTTCTGCCCCTCGAGGGAGACCTTATATACACGCATACTCACCTCCCAAGACACTTGACGTTCAGCAATTCGCATCGTACAATTCTGAGTAACGATCGAGTGAGTAAATGGGCGTTGGGGGTAAAAGGCAGATAGTTATTTCTTGGAACTGAGAAAGGAGTCATTCTCCGACAACACTTTGCGTCCGAGATAAAGCAGCCCCACGATAAGTCCTGTGATTAATGGACCGCTCTTTCGTCCGCTCCTCACACCCGGAGGAATTCACCAGGTGCGTACGTGCTATATGCAGGTGCTTATATACGGGAGTATATAAAGAAATATACAGGTGTGAATGGAAAGTATTCTCAAGCACGTTGCATTAGATTGGTTCGATTTTCGCTCTCTTTTTTGCAGACCGAGTTTACTTTGTACCGAGTATTTTCGATCTGAGTATACTCGAAGATTCGGTATCGTTACGGTAATGTTAAAATTTATGCATGTATTCCTTCACATAATCGTATAAATTAATATCAAAAATAAAATTTTTCATATTTCGAGGGATTTAAATTTTTTATTTTTTATATCCTAGTATTTTGCTAATAACTTTTTTATTCGTTTTAAAATGAATGCTAAAGATACATTAAATTACTTATACGTGTAACATAATTAAAAATGTAATATTTTTAATTTGGCGATAGTTATAAAACTTACTTTTTAAATTCGAGGATTAAGTTTACCGAATAACTTTCGACGAAGTTTTTATATTAAAAAATTTAAAAAAATGTATCTTCTTTATTTACGCATAAATAAGTAGGGTTAAATTTGATTTATCGGATAAGACTTTTAGAATCAAACTATAATACTTTTTCCAGTTAGTACACATAACGTACGAGAAATAATACAGAATGATTGTAGAAATTCGATAATAGATATTTTACTAATATTTTTATTCTTTAAGATGTATTAAGCATTAAATAAGTAAAATAAAGTTTGAGATTAGCTATCTATGAAAAATCTATAATTTTTTATGTTACTGATTTATCTCTTTTTTAAAATTATTTTCTATAAAAATTCAGTAGTAATGAATTATGAAAAAAATTATTGTATTATTAATTAATTCAAACCACATTTCTAAAAATGTATACGTAAATGAATGTTTATAGTACAAATACTACATTCACAGTTGTATATTTATATCACAGCTAGTGCAAACTGCGAACTTCAGTGGTATGTTTCTGCAAGAGAATCAAGAAGCTGTAGAACATTTTCCAAACAAATGTCGTGTCATTCAATGGATGGAACGACTTCCATTCTATCTCTATACAAATCGTCGATTATCCGTCATCCTCTCGTTTTCTCTTAGTTACGCCTCAATATCGATCGATCCAAAGAATACGTCTAAATCATACATTCAGAGCAATCGAATTTGATTTTAGTGAATAATCTAGGATTTGATAAATCAGTAAATTTAGTCTGTTAATTAATTCGAAGGTTTCTCTAAATAGGCACGGCAACGTGGTTAGTGTGCTGATTTTGTTATACATGAGTTTCTTTAGATGAGTCTGTATATGTTAGGAAGTTGGTTTGAGGGATCATCGGATAGTTATGATAGGGTTTGGCTAATCTTGTGACCTCGTGTGAATATTAGTTTGGATTAAACCGAAGGTTCCGTTTATATTGAATTTGTATTCGTTATTCGATAAAGAATTTACGTCTGTACGTATTTTTTTTTATTAAAAACGGGTATTAATATGGAAAGAGATTACCAGAGAAACTTTAATTTAAAATTTACAGTTTAAAAAAAAATAAACCATAGATGAAATATTAAAATAATATAAATATATATGTAAAATATAAAAATGTAATCGGATATTATCGATTTTAATTATTCTTTATCATAAATATCCAATATTAAATTGCAATCACAGCATTATACATAGTATCTTAAGAAAGAATCCAAAGAAAGAAAAATAATAAAGAAGATAGTTATGAAGATTAAATGTAAGCGATTCAGAATTCAACAAATAAAATCGTGCAAACCATCAAACGATGAAAAAAAAATTATAAAAAAGACTAAGAATATATGAATAGAATAATGGATTGAGAATAGAAAGTTGAAAAACGAAAGAAAAATTGCGAAAAAAAGCAGTTCAACCTTTCCGTTCTCCCGTTGCTCATTCAGCAGCGCATCTTTGCCCTTGGGAGAGTCTAACGTGAATTGATCGAAAAAAGAGGCGAGTCCTCGATCGCTCAACGCCGCGGTGTCGTATATTCTTAAGCGCAAAAAAGTGCGGGTAAATCGAGCTGCGGTGAAAAAGAGGACTTTGCTTAATGGTGACGATTTTGTGCTGTTTCGGAAGCTTTTTTGTCTCCGTCTGGCAGTCTGGATTTGTGCCTGGATCATTGCTGCCAGAAGCTGGATTCTAAGTTGAATGGAAATTGAAGACTGAAATTGAAAAGTTTGTTTCCTTTTTCGCGATGCGCTCCTTTTAAAATGATAATGATACAGTCGAATGCATTAGAACAGAGTGGCTTAACTTGTTTTTTACTTAAATTGAAAGAAATTTTCACTTTGAGCTATTTCGAAGCGCACTTTTATTTCAGGTATTACAATTTTACGTACTAACAAAATTTAATTATGATTTTATCTTTCGTAAGTTTCAAAATATTAAAAAATATGAAGTTTTTCATGATTTTTCAGTGCTTAAGTAATTTTTATTTATTTATCCATATGTAATTTATTTAATGTAACTTTGTTTTGTAATACCTATTTCTTTAGTAAATATAATAGATGTATGTAAAATTCTCGTATAAAATAGTTGCTATATGAAACAATACCAATAACCTTGAATTAGGTAGAAAATTTAAAAATAAATACAAATATTTAATCTTTAAAATTGAATTAAAACGGTAATTTTATAAATAAATCATTAGGATCAATGAATATAGCTTAGTAGACAAATTAATTTAGAAAATAATAGTAAAAATTGAATTCAGCTTATATGTTTTACGTTATTGTATTTTACATTTTAAACGATGAAGCTATTCGAATTATAATCTTGAAATATTATTTCTGAACCGTATTCTCAATTATTTAAAATATATATAAAGCTTCACCTATAAACGTAGAAACGATAATATTCTCTTTCATATTATACACATAAGTTTATAATTATAGAATTTTAAGAGATAATTAGTTTACTCGCATTAACTATTTATATAGGCATAAATAAGTAGAAAATTTTTGAATTCTAAATAAGATTTCTAGCAAAATTTGATATAGTTATCTTAAAGAGGAATTAAACTTAATTTAAAAATGAAAATGGAAGATATTCTTAAAGGCGAAAATTCGTAAAAAAGTGGATGTTTTTCTAGCGCAGAGATAAGCAGTGCAATTTTACAAGACCACGGCATACGTCTTCGCTTTACTTAGTTTATTACTTATATCTTAAAACGTAATTTACAGGTAAAAGGTTAAAAGCAAAGAAAGTAATGTAAATTATATAGAAGACGAATGAAAAAAAAAGAATAATGCAATTTCTGATAAAAAGTAGAACTTATGTTGTAAACAATGTCAAGTGTAATAGTACTCGAATATAAAAAATTGATTTATCGTTATCACCGATCAAAGAATGACATGAAAGTCCGAATATCGCAACGTTAAATAAAACTCGATAATGGAAAAAGGATCATTAGTAGTTAGACTGAAAATGAAAATCGCTCGTTCGACAAATGTCTTTGTTCGATCGTTCGCTCAGTGAAGTTTAAATCCGGGAAAACGTACGCTCTTGCTAACAAGAACGAAACAGCCTCGTTTTCTTGTCGTTCGAAAGGACAATTCCAACTCGAGGATTCGCCCATACTGTGAAGCCGATACCCCCGAGGGTCGATTACGAGTTTTATGGCAGGGAGCGTAAACAAGCCCAGCGAAACAATCGAGCGCAAAGGTGTGTTCGCGATAGAAGTGTCTATAAATAGCTTTATAAGGCGATACCCGTGGAAGTCTCGTGAAAGAGCGGACCGAAGTGAAGCTCCGAGTCGAATCTCGTTGGATAAGCGCGTGCAAATTATTTCATGCCCGCGAGTCAAGCAGCCCCGCAACCAATCCGAAGACAGCCGGTGCGAACGGTGCGAACGGCGCGAATGGTGCGAATGGTGCGAATGGCGCACAACGCCTTGATAAATTATGCAGAATTTGGCAAGGCGCCGAAGAGTACGCGTCGTTCCGAGTGGGGGCTACTAATCAAGTTAACGAAGAATCGAGTAGCTTTTGATCCTATGCATTTATTTATGGACTAACTTTAAACAACGCTTTGATAAATAATACGAAATAGTTTTAGATTAGTGATTTCGTACTTTTCCGAAGGGGCGGACTTTGTTCAAAATCATTTCCAATAATTTATTGATATGGAAATTGCTTACTTCCGTAGTGGTACTAAATTTTTGTTTACGAATATCTACTTATTCGGTATATTCTCGGCGTGCAATATAATTATTGAATTTTGCAGTAAATTAGTAAACATTAAAACTAGTGGAACAAATTAATGCTTGAAGGTTCGATACGAAGTATAATATTGTATAAACGAGATTTCATAGTTATTAAAATCCATTGCCTTAATATTTAGTAAACTTTCTCATTAGTTTATCACCGCAAATAAACAGCATTGAAATTAAAATTTTCAATCGCAACAGGCCCCGGAAAGTCTATGCGTAATTTATATGCGTTTCTCCGAATTTCGAATTCATTTCAACTAGTATCACCGATAAATTTTCCAATTGGAGTTCGTTTATTTATCACCCAGTAATTAAATTCCAATTCGAGTAAATTCAAATAATTGTGTAACCATTCCTCGATTATTCGCAGAAAAGAAAATGAGAATAGTAGAAATATTTCACTATCTTGTAAATCAGGTTCATCGTTGATTTAAGCACTAGTATTTCTATGTTAAAATACGTACGATTACTGTCGTTGAAATGGAAATAAAGTGAAATTGAATAGTTTAGGTGCAAGTATAAGTACTCTCTGATTTATTTTATAAGAATAATTATTAACAATGCAATATTATCAATTTGCATTATTAAATTTTAGTATTTAGTGAATTAATGACATTTACATAAAATATTTGTAATATTAATTATAAAATGGTATACATAGTGTATTACGTAATAATATTAGTATTTTTTGTGTTGTCTTTTAATCATAATGCCTATATTATGTAATAAATTTAGATTTGCGGAAAAAATTTTAATTATATTTAATTTGATACTATAATACCTTGATAATGAATATTCAAAACAAACAAAAATTTAATATTAGGTCAAATTTAGTAAAAATATAATTTCAAATATAAATAATTATAAATTTATTATTCATATAATTTTTTTAAAAAATGTGTAATTATTGTTATGTTATTTCTAATTTAATCTAGACAATTATTTTAAATAATATTTTATAATAATTTAAAAGATTAAAAATATGATTATATTTAAAAGATAATTAAAAATATGATCTAAATTGGGAATAATAATATGCTTCGTATTAATTACATATTATACAATATAAGTGGTTTAAAAAATAGACATTAATTTTACTTCAGAAAATATGTTAATGTTTTTTATTCTCAAACCTAATAAGAATATACGCTATTTTTATTCATCATACTAATAAAATATAGAATATTTTATTTTCGGACATTATTAAAAATATGTTCTGCAATCGGAAATTATATACCTAATGATATATTAACAACATGGATAGTTATAATATTTTATTAATTTCTAGAAAAATAATTTATATATAACGAGTGCTATTAAAATATGATTTAAAAACCGTTTTACGGAAAGGAGTTTGTTATTTCAGAAAAATTTATAACTTCTACTATTTTTTATATTAATGATGATACACGCCACATTTATTCGCATCGTTTATCTTATTAGTATGGATTTCAAAATTTGATAAATATACATAATACAAAAGCAATCCGAAGAGTATATTAACATATGCTTATCATCGCGTCACTATCTGCCATTATATCGAAGCAAAATTCAAAAATTGGCAAGCCGGTCTCTCATTTCTCCTTATCTCCTCTGACTCTTGTATTACGTTCTATGTATGTCGCGGCGCTCCTCTCATCGTGGCTTTTAGCCAGATGGGATTTTCCTTTCCTCCCTTATCGCAAACATTTCTAAAGCGCTATCTCTTACTATTCGCCTCTGTGCGTATACGAGTGCTTTAACGAGTTTATCTCATATTGAAAAAAAGTGGCCGTGGAACCGTAGCGCGAGGAGTTAGGGGCTGAATTTTGAAAGTAATAGTAAACTTATTTGAAAGCATCAACACTGACTTTTCGTTTAATTTACGATTATAAAGTAGGAATTGTTGTAGTTATCTTTTTCTTTCTCTTTGAGAGATACTATATATTCAAAATTAGATTTTACAATTGACTTATTGAAAGCAGATTTTAATCAGTTACTTATGAAATGTTCGAATTAATTAACCCGTTACTTGAAAAGGAACAACTTCATTTCTAACTATATTATATCGCATTATATATAATCGAGTTAAATTTTAAATTTCTTAAAGTTTCTTAATGCAAAATTTTTGCAATTTTTAAGAAAACTAGTCTGAATATCATTTTCAAAAAGTATTTGAAACTATGAATTATAAAATATAGAAAATATAAATATTGATACTGTGTATTCATTTAAAACTAATAAATAAATATTAAGCAATGTTTTAAATAATTTAACGTTTCTTATATAAAATTAACTTAATTTCTGTATAAATAATACTGTCAAAATTAATTATAACTATTATCGAGAACGTTAAGGAACTAGAAACTACAAGGATTCATGGTGATTTAACTCGGTTATAGTTTTTATTTTATTTGCCTACAGAAATCTAGTTACGATGATTTTTTATTTGCAACATATTTCAATTCTTACGTTTTACTGCGATATTTATACGATTTCACAGAATAACGTAAAATTTTGCATTGAAGATTGACTCCGTTTTTCTTTTCTCGTTTCTCCGATTTCCTTTCTACAAAAGAGAAGGATTGAGAAAAAAATATGTGTATGTATAAGTGGAGATTTGCGTTATGGTTCTATATATAAAATTTTAACGAGAGTCAGGTGTAGAAAAAAATATAATATTATTTTTTCTATAGGTTTATAAATTACTAAGGTATGCAATATTTTTTCGTAACTGGAACGATGTTCTAGAATTTAAAATAAATTTTGAGTTCCCAGCCGTTCGTAAAAAAGAAAAAAGTTTTTAACTTTTTAGCCAATATCGAGGTTTTAAACTGAATACACTTAAAAAAATTGAGGCTTAAATTTAAGTCTACTGCTTTTTTCGAGATAAAAAATAGTTGTACTTTAACGAGTAAAGCTTTAGAATTCGTTATTACATCTTTCATCAACTTCGCTATTGTTTGTGCCTTTTCCTACTTTTTTGTATTATTTTATACTTTTGATTAACTCATGTGTTTTTCATACACTAAATTTTGAGTGACATAAAATTGACATGCATTTGTTAATTTTTGCAGACTTGAATTTTAACTAATAATTATATTCTTAACAGCGTTTTTTATAGTCAATTACTCTCATCACGTGATTTTTGCTCATTATAGCTTGGCACTTTTCAAAAGCTTGACTATTTTTGTGAACTAATCACAATTTCTAACTGAAGCTCTATAAACATCGCTCGACAATAATATGAACGTGTTATTTTATTTAGTACAATTGATCCGAATTTTTATAACGCGATCTTTACTTTTTCGATTAAAATAAAAGTTTGTTTCTTGAAATAGAGTTTGTATCATAAAATTTGAAATAGTAATTTAAATTTTCAACAAATATTCAAATTATTCTGGTACTCGAAGCTCAATATTCGAACATTAATAAATACAAAAGCGAAAGGCTTACATTTTCCATTTAATGTCATAAACGTATAATTTTATTCGTAATAAAACTTAATTTGTAATAAATAAATGCAAAATTATAGCCCTACCAAACTGAAACGATTTCTTTCATAAAAGCCTAAAAGTATATGTTCAATGTATTTGCTGCGATGAGTTTCATTAAAATTTATTGTAATAACAAACTAGTCGGATGAGCTTTCAGGTGATCACGAACGGGGGAATTCTTAAATTAATTTTAATTATATGATTAAGAGGGAATCCGGTTTTTGTTTGTTTCACGCATATATTAACAATGTTATACAATCATTACGTTCTACATATTAGATTGTAGGGTCATGGAGTTTTTTAACGTAGAAAGTTTAATTTAATAATTATCGTTATTTCTATAAATTATATATTCCAATGTATAAATATTTACCGTTATTTAACTTCTTAATTTATATAGTTTATTTTATTCAAAGTATTTTCAAATATTATTAAAAATAATTGTCAAATTATTCGTATTGAAAGATATATTATACTTATATGTTTATATAAATAAATTTACATAAATATTATTTAAAGCAGGATTAAAAAAAATTCTGAAACTATCTTTTTAATGCAGATAATTTAGTAAGTTTTTTAATACTATTTTAAATTAATATTTTTATAGAACGTGCTAATTCTCTTCCTAAATTTATTAATGTAAAAAAAATTGTAATCAATTTAATATATCAAGTATTATAATTGGTGCATCAAAATAAATGTTGCTTAAATTAAACATTTTGTTTAAGAATATAAAAAAATTTTTATGGATTCTTTGGAATCTATTTCGTTAAAATTCAATAAATAGTCTATAATAATATATCAAATTAATAATAAAAATCAATGGGTACAAGCTTATCGAATGTATTATTTATTCTAGTTGGTTAATAAGTATTCCAGATTTAATTTCCAATATAGTTTTATCCAGGAGCGAATCGATCCTTAAAAAATCGCCGCGGGGTCATCGGGACTCGGAATGAGCCGAATATGCGATTCCGGTGCAGCGCATTAATGAGCGCGCATTGTTCATTTATGCCCCGAGGCAAGCGGAAATTACGACAGCTGAGCGCGTAACGAGATAATAGGGGTTCGCGAAGGAGCGACTTTACGCCACCGCGATGGGCTTCCGCTGCTTGTCCACTCCGCTTTTGCCTTCTTATTTTATTTTTCCAACACTTTTACTCGGTAAACTCACTTCGTTTCTCGTTTTCTCCGTTTTTTCTTTACAGTCATTACACTTTACGACACGTGGAATAAAATTTCCTTGGACAGCATCACACTCTTGCAATCCAATTTCTTTTTTCTGAAATTATCTATCTCTTACCTTCTGGATATTTCACCTTTTTTACTCGCTGCTCTAAGAACACTGGTTCATCGAAACAATTTTAAAACTTAAAATATAAATTTCTTATAAATTTACGAATAAAAAGAACAACATATGTAAGAAAAAGAAAGTATCAGGAAACTATTAGTCGCTTAATAGGACTTTTTAAACGTTCTATTTGTAACCTTTTCACGCTAGTAATTTATTTTAATATATATTTCGTAAAATAAATTTGAACATCGTTAACGAAATTTTTACTTGAATTCGTGTTCATCTTAGAATTTACAAAACTTTAAAGTATGTATATTTTACGATCATAATAACCGATACAATAATTTTATAAAAGAATTAAAATTTTAAATTAATGTTTCATCTATGGCAGAGATGATTTTTTTAATTTGTTTTTGTCCGTTTATTATATCTGTTCCTAACAATTAAATTACTAACTAAATATACTAAGCAAATTGGATAATTAATATTCGATATGTTCTTTCGTTAAAAATAAAAAATGTTATCTTTTTATAAATTATAAAAAATATGTTGTCTACTGTCACGCATATAAATATTATAAATATTAAATTGGTATCTTGTTTATCGCTACTTTATTTTAAGTATTGTATTCATGATGCTAAATATTTTTAGAATGTCATGAAACGTATTTAATTTACATAAAATAATTTTATTACTGTTAAAGATTTTATAATGAGTAATAAGAACTGAATTTATAATTACTTTACAGCGAACCAAGCTCTAAAAACGGATCAATTTACGCAGTCGTTAACTTCGGAGCTTGACGGAAATCCGCCATTATGGGTAACGCGAAGACAAGGGTCGAGAGGTTATGAAGAAATTTTCATTAACAATGCAAAAATCATCGAGGGTAGTAATTACGAATTTACCTTCTCACCTAATGAGCACGAAAAGAAAATACAGGTAATTTTTTATTTTATTACACGAAATTTTTTCAAAGAAGCAATTAAAATTTTTAATGAAATTTTCAATGAAATTTAAAAAACTCATTGAAGTAAAATAACGTTACTCTATCGTATTCTATAATTCGAAATAATTATATTTATTAGAATTTGTTTTTGATGTATAAAATTTTTTATATGCAATTGTTATTACTTATAATTTAAATATAAATTTATAAATCTATCTACTTCAAAGAAAATGAATATAAATATATAAAAATAAATTTGAATACTGAAAATTGTCGGTGCAATGTGTAGTTTCATAATTAGAAATTTAGATGAAACAAAATTTTTCAATTTTGTTGATTATCTATTGCAAAAGAAATATTTTTGTTTAAAAATGTGTTCGTTATTTTCTTATTGGAATAGAAAATTTTAAAGATTATACGAAGTTCTAATAATTGTACTGTAATTAAATGTATATTCTAGACACGAAGTGAAGTTTAATATACATGCGCATTATATGTCAATTAAAATGATTGGAACTATTTTCAAAAGATATAGTTTTCATGTGATATTAAAGTAAAAAAAATTTAAGCTTAGTTACATAAAAAATAGTTATATAAAAATGAAAGTTTATTTGCAACATCTATTTTTTACAACTATGAATGCACCTGTGAATATTAGAAAAATAAAATGTTAATAAATTTTATCATTAAAGCTAATAAACCTGCTAAATTGTTATTCTCGATATATCGTTGGGTTCTGATAATAAAATTCAGAAATAATTCGTTCAGAAGTTTTCGTGAATGCTATTCGTGTAATATAAAAGAAGCTACATTTTATACGTGACTCAGAACATTTTACTACAACCTGTTTCGATTCGAGACTAAATCGGCCACAAAACGTAGTAATAGCCTCGTGTAATTATATTGCGCGCATACTCCAGCCATTAAATCGAATACATACAGGGGAAAGCTTCAAAGGGTTGATGCTTTAACGATACAACAAAGTCGTTCTCTAATGATCATGACTAAAACCTATGGTAATACAAAACCGTAATGAACTTTACGAGCGATTATCACCGATGCTTATTTTGATGAAACGCATATACAGATTACCAAGGTATTCGAACGCGTATGTTTAGGGTTTTCGAATGCAACTTTGCGGCATTGTTCAGGAGATTTTGAAATTAGCTAAAAGAGGTATGTAATACCAAGCTGATATTTTTATTTACAGAGCAGTGATTTATTTATTATATATGCGTGTGAATTATAAATTATTAAAAAAATGTACAATAAATATTAAATACTTCGATTAATTTCATGTGATTTTTTTAAAGAAATTTATTTTTTGATTCATTGAATACTAAAGTCAGAATTTTTTATCAGAAATATTATATATAAATAATTTTCTAAGCAAAAAATTACAGTTTACTTCTTGAACTTTAAATGTGAAAGATACCGGCTCATTGTAATTTTAGTAGCTCGCCTTAAACGTAAAATAACGCAGAATACCTTACCTCAAGCCTGGATCTTCAAGTTAGACTTAAAAGAACCACCTTGAATAAGCTCTCATCCTTCCAAAAGGAAGTTATACATGCGGCAAAGCTTAAACCATGAAAAGAGGTCCCGAACAAGGAAGATTCTGGAGGACAAACCTCCTTTCGTCTAAAAACAGTAGCTGCCAAGTAAAAACACGGGCCATTTAAGAAGATCTAAAACCAGACACGTAACCCGAGGAAAACTCCTTTCACCATTGCTGATCTCTTCTATTCTCATTGCTTTCTGTTTCGTCGCTGATTGTAATAGTACAGTCGAAAGATAGAGGACAAAAGTAGGACATTTCCTTCAACGAAGCAATTCTGAACTTGATATGCGAGGAGCAATAACTTTAGAATCATTAGTCACAGCGGGAGTAAAAACTGCGATAGACTATCAATGTACATCTAATATACTGTAGTACATTTTAGAAATTAAAAAGTTGTTGGATAAAATATATTATAATTAAAAAATAATACAAATGGAATTATTTAAAACTACTATCTTATTGTTAATCTAATAATATCGTTTTACAACATTATTTAATAGAGTAATGCATAATTCTGAAGTTTACATAATGCGAGTAGTAAGTCAATAATAAAATATAGACTAACCTACTTATAAAATCGTATAAAATATAAATAATTATAAAATTATATTAAAATTATTTAATTTATTTCCATTCACTTTATATACAGTTAGCTGATAGGAATATTGAAATCACTTAAATTTCTGTCATTATTCGAGTATTCTATTTTTAATATCTAATATTGTTTCTAATATTAAAAAAAATATTGTAATACCAAATATAATATAGTATTAATCTGTTCAGCTTATAAATATTTTTAATTGTATTTATCTTATTAATACAAACATAAATAGTACGAAAAATAATATTTGAATTTAAACTTTCAATTATGTGATGCTGTACCAACCTTCTGCCTATTTTGAATTCATTTTTGTTCATAATAGTATTCTCATTTCAAAATACATCTTTCTTATTTCATTTTTTCTTAAAGGTTAACATAGCCATCGAGAAAACTTCTTGTACCGACAAATTTTCGCTTATATTTGTATTATTCACTTTATCCATGAGATGTACAGACATTTTTGTTTTATAAAATTATTCGAGCTACGAAAGATCGATATAAAAGTTCTTTTTTTTAGACAAAATAAAATTTTTTAACGAAGCACTAGTAAATTGTAATTTTACACTTGAAAGATATTATAGTTTATAAAAAACATTCAGTATTTATTCCATCGTTATAATTAGACGAATTCAGTAATTAATATATTTCTTTTAATTAATTTTAAGTATTTACTATAATAAATTATTATCTTTTATTTACATTAAAATAAATAATACTTATCTGTTTAATTTATTCTCAATATATTTTATCTTTAAATTCCAAATCATATTTTGTAATTAAGTAACTTATTACATAAGTATATTACAAAAAATTAAGATTTTGTAAAAAAAATTAAAAAATTAAAATTTTAAAACAATTTTTAAAAAAGTATTCATAATTATAGCTTATTAAGTAACTATTTTGTATAAATAATATATATTTAATTTAAATTAATTTGTACTTCTAAAAATTAACATTATAAAATATTTTTAGTACCTATTTTTTTTTAAAATAATTTTACTAACCAAATAATAAAATAGAATATAAAAAATATTTTGATGCTACGTTGAGTAAGTACAATTCCTAAATACTAGGTTATATTACATTATTTCAAAAAAAAATTCAAGTTGAAAAAACTCAATTATTGTTCACCACTATTTTTGTAAAAATAATATTTCTTCTTTCAAATTGTAACCATTATTTACGAGATGATATATTTCATCCCAAAACTTTCATTCATTTTTCATTGTAACAATTACCTTAGTAAAATTTTATAAAAGTTTAATAAAATCGCTTAAAGCAATTACGAAAGTAATCTAATAAGTTCACTTTTTAGATAAGAAATTTTTGTACAGTGCCGATTCTCTTTTTAAGCTTTTAAAACAACTTTAAATTCGTCATTCTTAAAAAATGTGCAGTTAAATTTATTTTTTAACCAACTACTTTTTTTGCAATTCTTAAAAAATCTACGTACAATTCTTTTATATTTAGATATTCTGTGCAAAATAGAGGAGTAACGAAACTTTTATAAAAGCCATCGCAAACCATTTATAAGACGTAAACCTAAAGAAAAATTGTAAAATATTGCCCTAGCGGTTGCACAAAGAGTTACCGAATATAAAACTTTGGCTTTATTTATAAAGATCCTAGTAAGCCGAAGAGAACAATAACAAGAATGAAAAAGCTATAAGCTTGTCAGTATTGCAGCATGAACTAATGAAAAATTACGGGAATGCTCGAGTGTCATTGCTAGAATGGATTAATGGGACAGAAATATCCCGGGAAATCGACGCGTCGTTGTGAAAATGCGACAGACGGTCTCGCATTAGCTTCTATTTACAGCAGACAGGACATTTTTAGCTCGTTTGCGAAGCAGCCTATTACTATTTCCTCTACACAGATGTGCACGAGTATTCACACACACGTGGGATTAATTGAAAAAATGGTCTTAGAAATATAATTCACAAGGAAACGGTAGGGATCCCGAGCGATGGAATTTCTACTTGTTATTAAATAAATGATGCCATATCGCCGACACAAAGAAAGAGCAAAAGGTGTTAGCCAAACGAAAGAAATGCGAAATTTTACCGATTGGGAATTGATGCAATAATAGAAGTTACGATTTTTCAGAATGTGTGAGCTTGAGATCAAATTCCCTGGAGTTTTTTCCCAAGAACCTTTTCCCTATATTTGAGCTTGTATTAAGTAGAAGTCGGTAGATGAAAAACAATCGATCGTTTCGTATGATATTTCAGATTTTTTTATAACATTCTACTCATAAAAGTGTATTATTTAAAAATTATGGTTTACTAAGATTATATAAATCGTTAAAAAGAGAAAAAAAACAAATGATCAAGGAATTGTAAATGTTTTTATAAAAAAAGAAAATTTATTTGATTAAAATATGTTACAACATTTTGGAGCAAATATTTGCATGGACGTAGTGGTAATAAGAAAAATAAGGAAAAGAAAGTCATAATATTACGTATTTTCGAGGAGCTGAAAATTACAAGAAATTTCAATTTTCATTCGTTGGCGCCAAGTATTTCCTGCAATAAAATTCTTAAAATGGTATCTTTGACGTCTTTGTGGCATTCTTTAAGACTATGCAAAGGCATTATTTCGCGCATAAAAGTTACAAAGTGGAAAAAGTGCCGAAATACTGAATCTAAATTGACAAACTTATTTAATAAAAAAAAATGATATTGTGGAGGAAATCTCTAAGAATGATTACGAAGCTATCCATCGAAATCGGAAAAAGTGTGTCGAAATGTAGAAAAAATGGTTAGAAGTTGCGAAACGATAAAAATAAAACAAATATAATAGGTAAGCAAGAGCAAAGACACGACTATGAGGTTATAAAAGAGAGAAGAGGAGCGGCGCCTGTCGACGAAGAAAAATCGAAAGCAAGGCGCGGAGATTTGCTCCTCGTGTTTTTGCCGGCCTCCGGAGGCGCCGCGATGCCCTCGATTCAATGAATCTCCGAGTGGCCTTAAGGGGCCAAGGCGCCTTCCAATTTAACGGTCAGCGCCGCGTCCCACGAGATTTTCGGGGGCGCCACGACGATCGCAAAGTGAAAAGTCGTCTCTTTTTTATTCTTCTTCTGCTTCCTTTTTCTGTATCGGCTGTATCAGGAAAAACATTTTTCGGATGTCATCGGTGGTTATATACGTCTAAAGCTTATTTAGAAAAATATGCTTCGAAATATAAAAGATTCTACTTATTTCTTAGAATGCAAAAGTATACACCAAACTCTTTTATTAGATTTTTAATTATAAATGAATTGTAAGATAATTTTCAAAAATTGTTTCATAAACTTTTGATTTATTTTAATATTAGTAGATTTTAAGAAAATGTGAAATGCGTACCATATTAAATATTTAAAGCTTTGATAATTCTAAAAATTAATAATTTCTGTACTTAATGTGCATTACAAATGTATTCGTAAGCAACTTATAATTAAATTTATAATCATATTAAATTGAAATTAATATATATATATTTAAATCAATTTTAACTAAATGTTAACTATGTACACAGAAATTTTTAAATAAAACAAATAATCGTGAAGGATATTTAATTTTTAATAATTAAATTTCTAATTTAATAACAATAAAAAACTTTTAATATTCTTTGTAAATTATTTAAAAATTATAGTTAAATATTTTTTAAGACTAATATGTATAGATTGAAATTCAACTTCTTTGAAAGTTTTTCTGTTTATGTAAAAAAAATTAATTACTCGGTAAACATAAATTTAATTAACAATATGGTATGTTACAAGTGACGACGAGTCATTGGATATTATGTTTTGATTTTTCTATTCTGTTTTAAATAAATCAAAATCTGATAAATTAAGTTACGTCACTTAATATTACTTCACTTATTTATTTTTAAATAATCTTGGTAATTTCATCTTAAATTTCTACAATAATGATATACTTGTATGTGCTAAAATATAGATACTCTTGTTCAATTAAAGAATTTCCATATTTTATTTAATTTATTTACCGAAAATAAATATAAATTGACGGAATGAGATGAAAAAAGGAATAATCAATACGATGCGGGAAGTACTTTTTCCTATCTCGTTGCGCTTTTATCAAAAGAACGTTTATCGCATGGAAAAAAGCAGACCGATATTAAAAATGCCGATAAAAGTCAGCATTCGTACTTTTCAAGGCTCCTATTTTTGCCTTATCTCCCAAGCATCTTGTAATTAATTGCGTTTCTTTCAATTAAGCGTACATAGTAAGAGCATTCACCGTCACGTAATCGCTTGGGACGCGTCAAATCGAGGAAAACGCGAACCAAGAACGCGAGATCCACGAATATTTTAACTGGTTTAATTTAATCTGTCTTTTTTATACTTCGTTTCAGTTTCATTATTAAATATTTGGAATGTGAGTACTCGATTAGCGAAAAATTGTGTGCAAAATTCTATTTTAATTAGTTTTATGGCTGCGTAGTCATATATATTATCACTATAAATTATATTATTATAAATTGATTTTTGTGCAAGCGTTTCGGCTATATAAAAGATAAATTACTAAAATATATATGTCAAGGTATATTTGCAATTCGAAATCAATCATCGTAACAGAAGAATAATTTCCTAATTATTTTAGAAGGATGTTTTCGGTAACTAGACTAAAGTGAATTATAGGAATTTTTAATTTCTTTTATGCGACTATAAAAAAATTCAAATTAAAATTTTTCTAAAATTGTTTAAAGTATCTTATATGAAATTTCGTTATATATATATTTATTTATTAAACAATTTTTAAATAATTTGTATTACTTTCCAGTATCAATAAATGATAGAATTTTAGATCTGAAAAAGAAGTGAAAATTAAGTCTTACTTACTCTTCTTTAATTTAACTTGTTTCGTTTACTAATAATATCAAACAAGATATCTCACAAATTAAAAGCATTCATTGTTTTTGTTTCTTCAATGAAGTTGTGATTAAAAGTACTTAATTAAGTCATGTTTAATTAATACTTTATAATGTCAATAACTTTTATAGCAAAACTTCATTATTTCCTTAATTTAACTGAAAAATCCATTAAAATGCTTGTGTTTAAATTATAACATTTATCTCATCTCCATCACTCAAATAAATAAAATATTTGAATTCAACTACTTTTTCAATAATTAATTTAGTAGATTTGCAACTTTGCGAAATTAAGACATTAACGTTTTAAATAATATCTATGTCTGGATTCATTGTCTACGATAGAATTATCTGAACATTATTAAAATAATTGATCTGTTTATGAATATACCAAATAATAATTTTACCCGTCAATTTCATTATTAAATAATGAAAACATTTTAGAAATTCTGTAAAACTTTACAATATAAGAATAAGAAATTTTCTTTCGATCTTAAATTTACTTTTTCTTAAAAATGATTTTTATAGAATAAAAATCATTTCTCGATTGATAACAGCATGAATTCAAATGTTATACTATATATATATGTAAATAAATGCATTTGAACGTTCGAAATTCCTTGTCTGTGGACAAAAATGAGATATCACGGAAGAAATGCACCAGTAATTTAAATCAAATTCCTGTTCATATTTCTACCAAAGTAACACGACGATGTTCTTGAGTATATGGATTCAATTATACATTTGGATATTTTTGGTAAATGTAGGGATGAAGGCGATGTCTTTGTGAGTATCGTTGTGGTTAAATATCTTGTGCATACATTTTAAAACACAAAACTATAAATAAATGCAGTTTTTTGTAATACGTCTTAAATATTCATTTCATAGTTAATTTATATTGTACGCTGGAAATTAATATAAAATTCTAAAAAAGTATTGTCAATTGAATTACAACTTAAAGTAAATAAAATATTATAAAGGAACCGTAATCGAATGAATATATTTTTTAACGAATAAAAAAGCCTGTTTCGACTATAAATAAGATTCATTACAAATTCTAGTCAAGTTTATATATAAAATAATAACTTTCAATACTTATGCCATCATAATAACGTTAAATATCAATGAATTAATCAGATAAGTACATGCAGGATAATTTTATATGAAAATTTATCTTTGTAATCGTATACTCAAACATCTTAACTGTCTTACGATTCCACTTATATCTAACTGAAATTCTAGCACTGAATAACCACATCATAACGACAAACTCGAGAATGTAAATCACAATTTGAATTGTGAACGAATTTCGTCGCGAAAGTAAACGCGAGAACAATAAGTTACTATGTTAGCGCGTGCAACAGCTCCAACTTTCTCTCTTTCTCCTTGCTTCTTTCTCATGATAACTAGCACCCAAGCGTGCAGTTACCCAAGCCACTTGTTAAGAACGAATTTGCACTCTAGTCTATGCAAGATTCCCATAAAGTTAGATTTACAGAGGATCTCGGAGAAATATGTATAATTATATTTCGAAGCTTGTTATAAAGAGTGAATATTTGTTTTCGAAAGTATCTGCAAAAGATCGAAACCAACTGACTCTGTTCTGATATTCTCATTTTTCATTCACATTTGAATATGCGAAAGAAAAACCTGAATCATAAGTTCTTGAATTTATCAAATTATTTTATTTGTTTAAGAAAAAAATACAATGTAATGTTTCACAATTTTTTTATTATAAATTTATGAAAAAATTTGTAAAGAGAATTTGATATTAATTTTATTATCTTTCTTATTACGATGAATATATCGATGCTCGTATTTCAGAATTTTTCTTGAAATAAGAGTAATAAATCAATAAATATAATTTGCATACAAGTAACTCGAATACGGAAAGTAAGATATTTTACTATTTATATTCAATCAAGATATTTAATGAAGATTACACGAAAATCAAAATATTAAAATGAATATAGTTGCTAATCAAAGCTCAATCTAAGTAGAATATAATTATTATTCATAACTATAATAAGCAAGACTATAGAAATAGAAGAAAATATAAAATCATAAAATTTATATTTTTTTCTATTAATTGGATGGTTCATTTAATATTTAAATGGATACAAAATTATAAATTAAAATGAAAATTAGTATATTTATGTTAATTTTTGTTTTGTTTGAAGTTGATGTACAAGATCTGATCCATATTAATTGAAAAATTATAAATCTAGAATATTGTAAAATAATGTAATATTTTCAAGGTAACCGATACGTTTAATTGCTTTAAACTTTGTATAATATGAGAATATTATAATATCTATATAATTAGATATTAAATTTTATTTTATAATCTTATATTACGAATGTTATAAAATTATTCAATTTTAATAACCTTAAGGAGTATAAACGATGTTATACGGTCATTTTTAATTGATACATTTCTATGATACTAATAATTTTCTGCACAATGCTAGTCATAAAAAAAATTTCTGTAAAAAAAAATTAATTTTCTCCATAAAAATTTTCTGTTAAAAATTTGCCTGTATTTTAAAATGATATTCGCCGTAATTTTATCGTTATTAAAAAATTACAATTCAACTCAATAGTTAATTAGTTGTTAAATTAAAAAATTTTTGTAATAAGAAAAAAACCTGGATACAATAATTCTAGGATTCTAGGATTCATAATAATAAACATAGATGCAAAATACCGAAATTATACAAATCCGTCCAGATTTTTACGTATGCGTATGCATGAAAACCCTCTTTTAAAAGTTTTTCCTTGGCGCTTTTGTTGTGGTTTTCCGGTATCCTCATCTTCCTTTGGAAAACGAAGCGCTCTCAAACATCCGTAGGGTTATGCAGCCTCAATTAAAGTTAACGGTAGTGCAGACTTCTTCTTACTCGTCTTCTTCCTCTTTCTTTCGTGAACAATTAAGTAAAAGCTCTGCCAATGTGATTGCCTCTTTCTTTATTTCCTTTTACAGTCTTTCAAGGTGCGGCAAATTGAGAGTAATGCTGATCATCTTGCGCAAGTCGAAACACCGACGGGTTACCGTAGATCAAATACAGATGAAGCAACTCATTTTGTACATACCATTAGCGTTAAATTTTTTTTAATCGGTTCTAGTTATACCTTCAAATACCAGTGACATTTTAGCTTTCAATATTATATTTTAAATGTTTTATGAAATTAAAATTTTGTTATATAATATGCTAAATTCAATATTGTATTGTATTCTCAAAATTTTTGAGCATTAAATAATTTTTAAAATCATTTTCAATATATAATCGATAATTTTATAATGAGATAAAATAATCTATTTTCCGATCGACGCAATTTTTGTATTGCAAATAAGAAAATTTATAAAATATATGTTTTTTAGTTTTTACGTTCATCAAAGAAAATATTCCTTTCATATAATTTAGTAGATATGAAATATTATCAAATTTTAGTAAAATGAATTATACTTTTTGATTAAAACATAATTACTTTGATAAATAAATTACGAAAAAGATCGATTAATCTATTTTTATATTGTTACTCTTCTTTTATAGTTTTTGTAAAAAAAATTTTAAATAAAATGTAAGAACATTAAATTTTTAAATTTCTGCAAAATAACATCTTCTGCTGATCGAAGCTTCCAACAATTAACGAGTTTAATATCTTTTAAAAACCTAAATAATAATAATTTTGTTCCAGTTGTTACGCTTATAAGAGTATCGTTAAATTAAAGTATTATTTTATGAACAGGAAATTAATTTTTACAAAGGAAAGTGCTATTATTTTGTCAAGAAAAAAATTAAAGTTTTCCTAGATCCTCAATCTGGTTGCTACTTTGAAATAGCAGGTGAAATTTGATCGATGTACTAAAAGTTTTTAAACTTTCGCGAACATCCTTTTTAAACTTCTTCCCGTATGAATAATGTTCGAGCGAAAAAAGAAGGCAAATTTAAAATGTGTTTAAATATGTTACTTTTTTTTCATTATAAATTACTCTTCCAACATCTACTTTTTTTATAGCCTAAAAATTAACACCAAAAGTATTAAAATTGTGCTTTTTCTTATTTTATTTTTGTACGTCTTACAAGTATATAGAATGAAATTGGGTGATGTCGTAATTGCAATCGATCGACACTGAGTCTTTTTGCCATGGAGTTCAGCGATGCGTCGAAAAAAGTTCTCGAGATGCAACGATAAAGCTTTCGTACAGGTAAATATAATAAAAGCTCACAGGAAGAGCAGCGACACAGTTGCACGGAAAAGGGAGAAAAACAGATAGATTGATAAACTGGAAGCGAAGTAGTGGCAGATCGATAGGTAAGGGCAGGGTAAGGGGATAGATGGCTGGAAGTACCTGGCGCGCGAAGTCATCCGTAAACCAATAACAGAACTTTGACTCGTAGAAGCTGGAAGCAGCGGTAGATTGCGGGTCAGCGCACCCGAAGGGAGCGAGAAGGTGCCGCGATCGAATCTCCGTGCGGCCGTATTCAAATGTGTGTACATGTATGCTGGTCCCGAAGCGAGAGCAGTTTCTCAATTACAAAAGCTTGTTTACGTACTGCGCAAGAACTCCGGTTTATTATCTTTGCAGGACTTTGTTACCGCTCCCTACGTGTCATGGATATGCGATTGTGTACTTTATTGTGTGGCCCACAGCTTCGAGTGAATTCTGTGCGATGGATAGGCAATTTTCCAAAAACGTTATCTACGATCCAAATTAAATTTGTAGCTGTTCTAACTAACTACTCATTTGCGTCCTTCAATTTAATACCGTAAAAATTTTATTGCAATAATTATTGAGCGATATTTTCCGAATGTAGCCAAGTCAGAATATAGATAAGATTCAAGAAAATAGATACACAAATCTAACTCAATTGTATATATTTTATATGTGATCGCAGTTTATCTGTGAAAAAATGTACAGTGGTATAAGAAAGAAGGATTTTTATTTTATTTAAAATTTTTTTAATTTTATAAACTGCAAATTTATTTATTGATATGTATTATTAAACTTGTAATAGATCGTTTGGAAAAATAAATTTTCGATGCTGTGTATATGTATCTCTATAATAAGTACTATATCGTTAAAGCAGAAATTTACAGTCGAACATACGTAAGTTAATTATACTTTAATAGCTATATCAACAAGTTTATATGTGAAATACAAGTAAAATCTTGTACTTAACTTTTCACTAATTTTCTGATATTCTGATTAACTTGTTTACTGGAAAATACGAATTCTATCTCTATATACATGTATAGTTTTATATATTCGAGGAAAATGTATCCAAGAACAATATGAAGTTTAGAATGTCTGAGGTGAACTATTTCTTACTGCTAAGATCTAGCATTTGTCATCAAAATTTGCTATCTAATTTATAATATAGATAAGCTTAATGAATCCGATGTCATTTAACTTGGTATGCTAGAGTGTGATAAATTTTAAAATACTTAATCAGAATGATTAATTTGCAAAGGTAACTAAATGAATAAATGAAATATGAAAAATTAAGTTCACGGATAATATACTATTAATTCTAATTAATATAAATTATTTATATTTTTAGTATATAATTCAAATTTTTTATTATAAAATTATAACATTCATTTTTAAGTGTTAATTTTTTAATTTATAGTATTTTACTTTTACTGCTATAACTAATTAACAATACTTTACGTCTTTCGTGTTGATATTTTTATTCAATTCTTGTTACTTATTTTCTTTATTATGAAATTATTGAAAAGTCAATCTTACAAATTCTTTGTACTTATAATTTCAAAGTTTCATATTTTATTTACAACGGTTATTGATATACTCTGGAGCTAATTACTTTAATTTAGTTTCGTATATTAAATATAATAATTAATTTTTTTAAAAAGAATTATTATTACTAAATTAACTTTCTTATATACTTTAAATTACTTTATTTTCGTCTAATCAAATGTCTACTGCATACTAAATCTTTTTTTATCTTATATGTAGTTCATTTGCTTTAGATATACTTATCTCTAATGTCTTCGTTAAAGATCTTTTTATAATAATTAGAAGTAAAATATTAAAATTTGGGAACATTTTAATTGCGTGAATATACATTACATCTAAATTACAATTTTATTTCAAAATGTAATTACTGTAAAAGAATAACTGCAGATTCTTATACATAAACTGTAGAGAAACGAAATTGCCGTAAACTCTATTTTTGGACGATAAACTCGTTTAAATTTGGCTAGTAATAAATTTTCGTTAAAAAAGTGGCTTCTTTTTGTTGATCAGGTTCTTTCACGAATATGTAGTATTTATGTAGTCTGCAGTAATTGCTTATAAGAAAGTTTACTTGCTTCTTTTTACGACCAATAAAATACGTCTACATACATGTGTATATTGGTTGTAAATTATAAAAAGTCATATAAAAGATTTTCCTGATATATTTACATATGTATATAGTGCATTTTTATTTATTTTTCTATATTTTATTTTTATTCTATATTAATTGTTTTAATATTTGTTTTAGTCACAATAATTAAAACAAACAGATTAATTAAGTATTAATAGAACAATATAATTATATTCTTTAATTTCCGTTGTATTTTCTAAATCACAGTCTTACGACTTTATTAAAAACTCATGTCATAATAAAAGATAACTTTTTAAAAATGCTAATTTTTTTAGACAAAATCCAAGTATAGCCATGTCATAAATAGCAGTAAGATTTAAATGAATAATATTGTCGCAGACTGTATAAATTGATTGATAATATTACTACAAGTAAAGAGATGGAAAATTGCACAAATTTTAAAAGGAAAGCTTATTTCTATTCCGCGAAATACGTTTGACACTTTTTGACCTGTACATATAAAACATTACTTTTTTATCTCGACTCTGTAAAATTCTTTATCTACTCATTTACGTAACCCATACCGTTGAAGGTAGCTTTATAATTACATGAGAAGTTATCAGGAACAACAGACATTAAAGAAAGAGGTCTTTCAAAGGACAGTCCGAGCTACTATTTTTCTTCGAAGTTGCAGAGTAAGACAAATGGAAAGTCGAGGCCTTGGCGACCTTATCACGGCACAAACAAACTCAACCTCTCGCCACTTTCTGGTCTGTCTCTTTGTTTTCTCATCTCGACGTCTATTTCTTTTTACCTCGCTCCTACTTTTTGCAAGGTCTTCCCTTCGCTCATCGCTTTTTCTGCTATTTTAGTCCTTTATTTTTCTTCGTGCTCTTCTAGCTTCATAAGTCTCACTCGTTTTCACTGCTTTTCTCTTTTCTTTTTTATGTCTAAATTGTTTGATTGATTTTTATCACCGATGATATTATTATATTATTTATAGTCTATATATGTTAAATGTATTTAATAAAACTTTGACAATCGGCCAATAACAAATTGTTTAATATCCATAGAAAATAAATATAATTTTAATAAAAAATACATTATTAATTTATAGTACTTATCCTACTTTTTGTATAATAAAAACTCGATGGAATATTAGAGCAAAAAATAAAAAATGTTGTAAATGACTCTTATATTTACTTGTCAAAATTTAGAAATATATCTCGTTTTGTTCCATAGATTGTGTTCGCACAGATTTAAGGCGAAAGAAAAACAAATAACCGGGTTTATTTTATTCGTTCACTTCTTGTATGCATGAGCCCTCTTCTCGAGTTGATGCTACTTCGTCTTTTGCATGCACGGCCATTCTTCGACGTACCTACTTCCTATAGATTGGAACTGGCGAGACTTTTTCTTTCATCGATCCTTTTCGGTTTTTGCTTCTCTTTTCACGAGGAATTACTCTTTCCGCCAATCAGTCCTTTTTACATCAAAACTGCGTCTTGTAAAATCAATATTTACGGTAGCTTCATCGACGATTCTTCTTATCGGTGATCGAATTCCATTTATCTGTAAATTATAAATGTAATTTTCTAAATGGTTGTTACTATTGAATCTCTACTTGTATTTGAATTGATCTTTGAGATACATAGTTGAGGCATGCAAAAGCGTAAATTAAAATTTTTTCGATTTGTGGAATATGTTTGTAAGTTTTAAAATAAATTTTAATAATCATGTAATTTTTTAAAGCTAATAATTTATTCTTCTGACTAGATTTAAATGGTAACAAAACCATCGATTATTTTAGATTTATACAGCCACAAAAAAAATATGCTTACATACTTGCTTCTTCTAACATAGTCATAAATGATTCCTCTCAATTTGAACGAGAAACGTGACAATTCCTCTTTTTACCTTGCAGTATCAAAAGACACCCTTTGTTCGCTTTCGTTCGAACCCCTTGACGTTACGAATAAATGGAACGTGTATCCTATTCAGTTTTTCACTTTTTCATTCTCTACACTCGTTCCCCCATATGTCGAGCATTTTGTTTTCTATCTTGCTCCGAAGAAATTGCAACAATGTTTAATGACATGTTATTCTTATAATACTTATTGTTACAAAAGCACTTTATTATTTTATTCTTTTTCTATAAGATTTTTAATTTGCATCAAACTTTTCAGTTTTAAATATATGTAATTTATACATTTTTTTATATCTTAAATTAATATAAATAATATAAAACTTCGTCATTTTAATTTAACTAATTAGATATTTTCACAATTGTATAGAATGTGTTTAAGAAAAAAAGTGATGAATTAAGTATTATCATTTTCATTCATTATATCAAGATTTTTTATGTTTCAAATTTTTAATAATTTAATAATTTAATAATTTTACATGTGACTAATTTATTTATAAGTAATAAAAACTGTACAAATGCTTTTTTAAGGGTTTATTTGAACGTTTAACAAGTAGAAAATTAAATTAAACGAAATTTTTCCATCCATATATTAACATTTTTAAGAATACTAACGAATATTTGAAATCTACACAAATTAATTATTTATAAAAACGCGAAGTCGTAATAAAAAATAAGTTTAATCCTTTTTTTGTTTACCTTATCTTCCTATCATATTATGAATATACTTTATTTTATTTAATCGTGAATTTTACCAAATGACGATAAAAATCACTAGTACAAATTCACTAATTGATACATAATGCTGTAATATCTCCTACATAGTTACATTTTTATAATTTCTATAGGTAGATAAAAAAGATAAAATAAGATTTATTAATTAATGAATTTACATTTTTAGTGTTTTGATTGATCACTCAAGTTTTTTGAACCGCAGTTTGTAATAAAAGAAATATCATATTATGAATTTTTTAAGTAAGAATTACTTTTAACTAGAAATGACACTATCTTTATATTTCATTTGCGTGAGATTATCTGTAACCATGAACACAAACTATCTTGGCTCAACTTGAGGCAACGGACTACTTTCTCGATTCTGTTCATTCACTCTCGCCTCATCGAGTGGACTCACCCAAATGATAAGTCCTTCATAAAAGTAAAGGAGGAATACTTAAACCTCTACTGCTCTATCTCTCTTTCTGATCGTAAGAAATCTCGTAAAATCAACGTTGCAGCCTTCCAATTTCTAGAAAACTCAGGGATTGATTTTCCAGGGCAATAAAAAATAAACACGTTTACGTATATATATATATATGTGTATCTATATCATAATAACAATTGTAGAATTTTATTGATTCATATCAGTACTGCGTTTTTTAATTATCCTGGTAAGCGTAATGAATATTAATATATTGTTTACAAAAAGTTTTATTTTTTTACCTTTATAAACTTTTTAAATATCAGGAATATTTTTTGTGAAATAAGTCTATAAACTTTAGGCAGTTCTATAACATTAACGTACTAAAAATTTACTTGTTTAATTTTACTAAATTTATTTTCTATGATATTTATTATAATTTATAGTTAATATAATATCAATTTTGGTAATTTATAGATACTTTACCGAAACAAAATCAATATGCCAAAATTATTTAATTCGAATTTAGTATGTGTATGTAAATTTAGAAATTTATATTTGAATTATGAAAATATATTTGAAATATGTATTCAATCATAGAAATATATAATTATATAGTTTTTTTATATTAAAAGTAAACATAAATACTAAAACAAAAATCTTATTACAGAGTTATATTTAGTTTATATTAAAATTATATTAAAATTTAGTTTTTTAAATATATTGATATTTTGGTAAGTATAATAGAAAAAAATGTATATTATTTCGATTAATTTTCTACAGAGAGATTTTTTTATATAAACCATTATTTTATTAAATAATTTCAATTCGTTTAGTAACAAAATAATGATATATATATTCATTACCTGAAGGTAATTTTAATTTCGACTCGCAATGTATTTATACTATTATTTCAAATGTTAATTAGTAATTATATTTTACATTTTCTATAAATTCAACTTTATTATACAAATAATATTAAGATGAAGTTTAAATTATCTTTCAAAATTTGTAAGTTATAACTCAAATTTTTACGTGAAAAATTTTTATTGTTCGATTTAATTTTATTTTATTATATTGGAAATGAGTTACTTTTTCATGACGTTTTTTACTCTTTTATATTCGATATTGCTTTATGTACGAGACGACTATGGTTATATATCGTGTACTGAATATAGAATTTAATTTAATTTTTTTAACGCATTTATAGAAATGACTTCTCACACTAAAAGAAAAACAAATTCAGAAAGAGAGAGAGAGAGAGTGAAGAGGAGATATAAAATTTCTAGTATAAACAATATAATAAATACATAATTAAATAATATTTACAATTTTAACTGTAAATTTGTGTTTATTTGAATAAATTTAGTATACAATATTTTTATAAATAAAACAAATGAATGAAATTGCATTGTGATCAAAATTGTAATCATATTAAGTTTTGAATAGTATAAAATATCAAAACATATTTTCTATAAGCTACTTTTAAAACAAGGAAAAAATCGAGATGAAAATTATTATATAATTAATAATAATTTTAATTAAATATTACTAAAAATAATAATTTTAATTAATATATAATTAACTCCCTATTATAAAAGATAATAAAAATTTGTGTTTAATTTTTTTTACTTTTTGATGTTCAAGTACGTATATTATTTTAATTTTTATATAGAAAATTTTTTTATTTGATTATGATAGTATAATTTTAGTACATAATAGAATTGACCGAAATAAATATTTTATTTATATTTATATTTATGATTATTTTAGAATTTTGTTTTATTTTGAAATTTGGCGAAGCGAAATTGTTATTTTTTATTTTTCTAATTCTGATAACTTCTCGTATAAATAAATATTTTAATAAAATACATTATTTGTTACAGGTGTTGCATAAAATTTCTGAAGTCCTCGAACCTGTTCAACCACTTCGAAGTTCTGAACTTATTTATAATCCAAATGCCTTCCAATTTCTTAACCAAAGTGAAAATTTGAAATTGGAAAATCATCGAGTTCGGTGAGTATAATATATATATTTATATACTTATAAATTAATCATCAACTATTTCTTTATATCTATAATGATTTATGCACACAACCTATTCTGAATTTTTTTAATTCTATAAAATATTATTCCAAATTCTCTAGAGCATTAACATAAAATAAATGTAAAATATTGGTCACGTAATTTACGAATACCACGAAAAGTAAAGCTTTGGAAAATTAGCTTCGCGGTCGATTCGGAATTGACACGGCTACACCGATAACAAACCGTAAAGGTTTCTCTGACACTGATGGGTTACGGTAGTTAACAGTGATAAAAAACCTTTTCGACGACATGTCGCAATTTGTTTTTCAAAAAGTTTTTATTCGTAAATATTACTATGATGTTGAAATAAATGTACAATTTTTCTGATGATTTAAGCTAGACTGGATGATGTAACGATATATTTAAAAAATTCTCATTCTAAATGAATACGAAAAAATTATGTGGATGTAAAATAAAATTATGATTTCATGTAAATTTAATACTATTATTTCAAGTTTAAATTTCCGAGATGTAATAAACCAATTAACGTAGATTGAATATAAATACATCAGTGGAAGGCATTTTTCAAATATTGTCATAATGTTGAAATACTTTTTGATTAACGAGGGTAGTATATACATTTACAAGTATACTATTTTTTAATTTGAAAGAAAAGATTATATGCAACCAATGATCACTGAATTTTTTATATACATTAGATATTTTTATGAGATATGATAATCATATTAATTGTATATTATTATCGAATAGCTAACAAGTATTACTTAACACAAGTTTTTCAGTTCTTTTAAAACATTGTACGCTTCAATTTTCATGAGGAAATATTTTTAAATCAGTCAGTCGGATACTTATTTAGCAATCTATATCTTGTATGATGTACCAACGATACAAATAAACAAAGTCTAAATTTTGAACGTTACGGTTGTGTCTATCTTTTAAAAGTAGTTCGTACCAAGTACTCCGGAACTTAAAGACTAGTCAGTAAACAGAAGGCTAAGATTGGTCAGTTATCTAGAGGACGTGGCCTCGACATTCGTGTTTTAAGTTATGTAGTACATAAAATATGAAATATAGACGTAATTAACTCTCTCTCTTTCTCACGGATACAGCCATCGGAAAGAATTAACCCTTTGATCGACCCATTCGTTAAATTATCTTCAATCGTAATCCAAATAATTCGGTTAATTCCAGTCAACGTGAGTAAACGATGATCGTTGCGTGTTTTATTTCATTCGAAATTCACAAAAGTAGACTTGTATATAAATTAATAATTAGTCCATAATATGGTTTAAAAAGGAAATAAATACAACTGTAACTTAGATGAAACAAATATTCAAATAGACAAGAAGAATAAAAAGGAAATCAAATAAAACTGAATTAAAATATGTTAGATATATATATATATATATATATATATATATATGGATTCAATTGCGTTAATAACAAATATTATATTTATATATGTAATATATAATAAACTAAATATTTAGTTATCATTTTTCTTATATGAGAATTTTATTTTTTTCTATCTTATGCTCTACAGCACTATCACGTTCATGGTTAACTTAAGAATGGATAAAATGCTAAAATAAAGTTAAAATAGGTATTCCCATCGCGTGCCAGAAAAACGTAAATACATAGAACTCTGCGCGCATTTTAAATCTTTAAGACAGAGAGTTACTATGATACTAGATAAACTGAGATTTTAAACAAAAACATTTTAGCATTATTACTTAGGAAATATATATACGAATTCGCGATACTTTGAATCATATATACGTTATATAAATTGAATAATATAAATAAAAACTTGATTTACTGAATCAATCCTCATTTATACGTGTATAAATTTGTTCTATTTTTTACAATATGATTGTGGACCTTTTTATTATATCCAAAAAAAATTATTCAGAAAACTTAGAAGAAGAATCAAAGTCATATATATTTTCAAATTTCAAATATTATGTTTTAGTACTTTCCAACAACGGGTGAAGCTAACCGAGAAGAGTAATATATTTTCCGCGGAAGGAAAATATACTTTCTTCATTCCAGTTGATGAAGGATTCAAGGTATGTATAAATGATAGAATTTATAGTAAGTAATAATAAAATATCTATAAAAAGTACTTACTCAAACTAATATCATTTTATTACAACTAACATTATTTTATTTAAAATCAATAAAGTACCAAGTATTTTTTTATTTTAGTAGATAAAAATGCAGAGAGTAACTTTCATTTTCGCAAAATATTTTATTTTATTTTGCTTCGCGATAAAATCTCAAGCAAGTATAAAGTTAGTCAATGACCGCTACAAATTTTTTTTCGAGTCTTCGAATACTCGAATACAATTTTTTTCTCTTTTGGCTTTGATTAAAATATATTCGGCGGCTCGATTGCATTGTAGAACTTTCGCTGATCCGAAGATTTTACAGTGCCACAGTCACCTGTATATTATAATATATTAGTTACCTGATATAGTCCGACATTTTCGTTCAATCATAGTTCTTCATATTCGAAATATATATATTTCACTTTATATCTCAAATACGAAGCCTTCACATTTTATAGGTCATGCAAAACATTTAAATTTAATTTTTATCTTTTAATTATTTTCTTACAATCCTTTTCCCAATCCATAAATGAATCTATTTAAATGTTCATAATTTAAAGAAAAAAAAATTTTTAATTTTGCTATATTTTTATTTAAAATTTTTTAAACAATGAATAATGTTAATAAGTAAAATTTCTATAAAATTTCTATGAAACTTAATAATAATTGAATATAATTAATGAAGTACTAAGTTAAATTTTAAAAGCTTTAGAATAAATGGTTCTAGTTTTATCATTAAATAGCAAAGAATAAAAGAATAAAATATGTAAACGGTTTTGATTTTAAGATTCGATAATTCATTTTTTTTATTAAAATGATAAGCTCATTTTTGACAAATATTAACATAAAAACTGAACTAGCTTTTCTTGTCGGATAATTTAAAAATTGTTTTATTTTTCAATTCCAATGCACACGATCTCCCAACATCACGTGCCATATTTTATTAATTTAATCGAAGACTTTCTGAAAAGCTTTCAGCCATTGACATCGTCCGATAAATGTATCGGAAAGCACTTTGCTCATTGTTCGAGGCTTTATGTTAGCGATTAAGCGAGCTTTCGATTATTATTTATATTTACATGCACCTCAAAAGTTTTATTTTTTATATTAAGCAAATATCCGTTGCAATGATATATAATCGTATTTATTTTCGTACGAAAATTTATCATGAATGAAAATTTAATATGAATAATTCGAATTCACTTAAATATTTATTTTTGATGTTTCAGTATCTGAAAATAATTTATTAACATTTATAAAATATTAAGAAGAATCTCTAAAGGGCAATTTGCTGTTAATCATTAAAGCTGAACAATTATTATGATTTTAGATGGCTAATTAAACATCATAATAATAAAAAATTATATGATAATAATAATATCAATAATATCAAGTGATATGTGATAATAATAATTATCAATCTAATAATTATGATATGAATAATATAAATTGAAACAACCTCTCATAATTATATTTTAAAAATTTAAAATTAGATAATTTAAATATGTATAAAAACACCTTATAAATTTTATAGAGTTCAAAACTACAAATATTTCAAAATAAAATGAGAATTATTGTTTTTTATATAGGTTTATTAGATTCTTTATTATATTTCTTTTAAACTATTAATTTCAATTATTTCTCATTTTTAGGAAATTTCATTTTAATATTACACAAGTCTTCAAAAAAAAATTTTATAATATAATTTAGAAAGTAATAGAATCTTTAATATTTAAAACATAATTTACAAAGTGATTTAATAATTTTTAAAGAAGTTTCTATTATATTTGCTATTAAAGTAATTTATATAAAAATGACCTAGTTATAATAAATGTTTAATTATAAAATTGATTGGTATCAATTTAATATAAAGAATATAGATTTTAGTAATTTCAAACTATTGACATTAAGTATAATTTTATAAATTTATTTTGAAAAATAAATTTTGATTACAAAATCATATAATTTTATAAAATAAATCAACCGATATTAAAGTTCACTAAAAATGTAAGAAAAATCTTCCATCGAAGCCAAAATATTTAACTAATTTAAAAAATTTGTAAATCACTTAAATGATTTTTTTGTAATACCATTCATTATATTATATCATTTATTTGAGTTATTCATCGCAAACGCAAACAATTTTTAATAAAATTCATGATTTGCTTACTTTCTACAATTAATATATTTCAGATTTGAATCTCCTCTTTTCCTTTATTTCTTTAGAAGATTCACTATATCTTATCATCTTAACTATGTTCTGATATCTCAGCTAAACAATAAAAGGCACAATCTTTACAAGCTCGTAATGAAAATAAAAATTTTATTTGTTTCTCTCATCGAATGATCCCGTGACATGTGGAATCCGAGTAATTTCGAAGCAATGGAGGGTCCAGACAGTGTCGACGCCAACGATTTTTTTGCTTCATTATCCACGTGTTTGTGCGCTTTTTTTCCGTTCGGCGTCTTTGTTTTTTATCTTCACCTTTGCTTCCGCCTTCACATTTCGTATCTTTTTCACCTCTGTCTTAGCTTTTTTGCTGACAGACGTCGACGAGGATTTCATTTCGTTCCAAAGGTGTAGAATTTCTTCCGTTGAGAGTCTCACCATTGTTTCGGATCATAGTATTGCGCGTATGTTTCAGGAAAAACGAGGCATGATTCTCGAATTTCTTTTATCGTGGCATTTGTAAATAAATTTCAAGTTAGACTAAAATTGATATGTCGTTATGGATAAAAATTGATTGAATGTTAAAATAAAGTTACTACTTTCAGATAAATTCAATTTTGGTATTATTTAAAATGTTTGTGCTAACTGAAAAGATAAAAGAGAAAAAGAGAGAAAGAAAGCACTTTGCTGGATGATTTTCATTCAGAGATAATTATAAATGCGTCATACATGGTATTGATGTAACTAAATTTAGAATATATAAATGTGAACAAACAAAATTTTATGTTTTTAAATAATAAATAATTTAACTTTTTAAATATTTGTGTAATTTTTTATATTTAAAAAATTTACAAATTTAAAACTAAAAGTTTTATCTTTTATTAATATAGTACAACTATATTAAATAATTTTCTGTAGTATTAGATTCATTAATGAAATATATTATAAAATGGAATATAATAGAAATTCTATTGAAGCAGGTTTTAACTTTCTTGTTTTAAATCTTAAGTCGTTAGATTAATATTTAAGAGGATTGACCAAGTCTATTTTTAAATGAAAAATAATTCTTAAAATTTCTTGAAGATTATTTTTCATTACGAAGAAAATATTGAAAGAAAGATTTTTCTTTTTCTAAGGCTAGTACAGATATTATTTCTATATAGTTTCATCAGTACTATCAGTTAAAAATATAAATAATAAAATATAATTTCTAAATTATAATTAATTATTATAATAACAAGTTTAAAAAAAATAATTACAAAATGATAATAGAATATAAATAGTTATAAATAGATATAGAAGCACACAGTAATACTAGACGATTTATATTATATTTATAATATTATATGGCATTTATAATATATAATATATATATATATATAAATTTTCAAAAGGTTTCACATACCATTATTTTGGATTTATCAATTTAAAAATGGAAGAAAATCACTTGAAATTTAATATATTTTATTGGCAGGTTATGTTTTTACATGTTATGAAAACTTATTAATATACGTATTAAAACTGTTTTATTATCTTTTCAAATAGAAGTACAATATTAGTAGGATGCAATTAAAAACATTTTTTATCAAATTAAATTAAAATGTATAAAATTTAAAGTTTCTTATTATATCGTAAAATGTATTTCAGGAATATTTCTTTATTATTAGTAATGATGCTTAAGATATCCTGTAATTTCTCCGTGAAATAAATAGTTTTGACAATTCAAGTTTGTCTCTTACATCTATGAACATCCCTTCATTGTTTAATTATACATACCTTCTCTTATTTCTTACGAGAATTACCGGTGCTGAGTTATATTACTTTCATTGTATACAATTCATCGATCGTACTTCGTTCTTTACTTTGATGCCCAACCGTGAGAAAAGAAACACAAAAAAATTTCTGGGCTTTTTTTTATTTTCAGAGCAAGTTGAAAATTACAAAATTCAGAGTATCGTAAAAATATCCCTTTTGGCTTCTACTTTTCATTTTCTTTTAAAAATTCTTTGAAAAAAAGTATGTTACTTTTATAAAAATAATCTAGGTGTTACACTAAATATATGAAATTTTAACATATTTCGAAAAATATATACTATTTTTATATACTTTATGGTTTATTTTACTTAAAATTCCAGGATTACTTGAGCTTTAATTAATTATTAATACCTATAAAATATCATCATCTAAAGTAAAAATAGAATTAAATTGTAAAAGCTTTTTCTATAGAATTTTTTTGATATATTTAAAGAATGACTACAAAATTTGAGAAACTTACGTGTGAAATTAGTATTACACAATAAATAAAAAATTTCGAAACGGTTCGTGAACTTTATTACATTATTTTTGAAATATTATAATATAATTTGATTAAAAATTATAAATAAAAGCAGGTTTTATCAATTCTAAGGAAAATAAAATTTTCATTTTAAACATGAGAACAATTAATTATAGTAAACATAAAGTAACAAAAACTAATTCGAAAAAATTTTTATATTTTTTTTTACTTTATCAATTTTAAATAAAATTGTAAATAGAAAGCATAAATAATATCTTTATAATTAATCGAATTAAAATTACAGTATCTTAGATATATATATTTCTACGAAAAACCTCGTTTTATACATAATAAAAATATGGAAATCATTTTAAGCTGTGTAAAACATAAGTTTATGGATTTATTTATGTTTAAATCATTATAGATAAACAAAAATTATACTTGTTTACTGCAAATTAACTATGCGTACTACTCAAAATATGATTGCCTTATTTATTCCTTTATCTTGAATACATTAAGTTTAAGAGAATTTATAACTTGAACATTTATCATATAAAGAAATAAATAAAGCACATAATTTTTTAGAAATTCATAGATAATTATCTTGTTAAATGAATATTTGTTAAAACTAAATAATCCATGGAAATTTAATTTATAACTATAAAGAAATAATTTTTTATAGAATAGATTATACTTTCAATTTAATATATTTAAATAAAGTATACGATACGAGCTCCATTTGTTACATTTTACTCATCTACAGTTTATGATTTTGAAACCGTTAGCAAAACGAAATCTGCCGTATGGAAAAGTAGTAAAAACTTTTGAATTACACTTTTGATATTTTTGCGATCTATAAAGTTTTACAGAAACATTAATTTATATAATATCACTATGATACTTTAAGTAAAACGTTGCAAAACAATAAACATAACTTTATTTCAATCAATATTATAACTTACACTATCTAAGTCTTATTTTATATAATGGTATATATCATAAATAGTAACCTATTAAAATATCCAAGAGATTCTATACCTTCTATTTTTATAAAAACATTCCGATGATCCGAAAACTTTCGAAAAATTGAAAGTAAAAACTATTTACTTTTTAATTAACCACTTTTTGTGATAGCATTAAAACGACCTACCATTAATTGTCTTTATGTTAATTAAAACAATGAATGTAAATTAATAAATTGTATTTTAACCAAATAATATAGCTAGAACTATTCTTAATCATATGCAATATTATGTGTCATACTTGAATTATTACCTATTGAATAGAATACACAAATTTATTTAAATATTAATTTGAAAATAATGGTTTATATTTACAATTATAACATTAAAAAGAATATTTTTTTTTCTTTAAAGTTTCAAATCGGATTAAACCAAAATCTCTAAAAACAATAATAATATTACGAAATAGTCAATACCAATTTCATTGTTTGTTTGTTTTGTCAGCTAAAGTTAATTCTTTTTAAATTATATATAATTAAATACAAATTACATATTAATTAATTAATTCTTTCGTGAAATCATATTATAATAGTAATTCGCATTGTTGTATTCTTATAAAAAATATCTTGATTTATAAGGTTCATAGTAATCAGAGCTCCATAAAAACATGTGCGTAAAAAACCTATTAAACAAAACGTTCTTCAAAGTGCAAAATTATGATCCATAAAAGTAACTTCACATTTTCTCTCTTGTACGCTCTTGAAAAAACTGACCACCACTATAGCTCTATTTTTTTCTCCTTCTCTTCGCAGCCGCTGCCGCGTGCCGACAAAATCGATCGCCAGGTGATCGACGGCCACGTGATACCGAATCACGTCCTTTTCACAGCGCCGACTCCAAGCAACAAGCCATACGAAACCCTTGCTTTCGGCGACAACCTCAAGGTCACCATCAGTTTCTCCACCGAATACACCGATAAGGGCACCGAGAAGTGTGAGTATGCGCTTGAACTTTTGATCGATAACTAAGACGTTTTCCAAACTTTTAAGATGACGAAGGTTAATGTATACTTTTTACATCGTCTTTTTTCTCTTTTTCCCAATGGAAGTATAATAGTACTTGAGAAGTCGATTAAAGAAAGTCGTTAAAAAATTGTCGAGTTTTACTCAAATGTGCATTTTTCAACGTAAACATTTACAATTCTCAATTTCACGTTTGCTTTCAAAAAGTTAAAATGATTTTAAAATAAATTCTGTATAATCCTATTTTCATTTTAATACATAGTTTAGTAATTGAAAAATAATATTTTTATGCTAAAATGAACTTGTTTTTATAATTTTTTAAAACTTGGTTATTAAAATACACATATAAAAATATAATAATAATAAATATAAAAATATTTATAATTCGATTATAACTTCGTTTTATTTTTATTCAATCAAAAAACGTATACTTTATTTTTTGCTTTATTTTTTTTTAAATTTCTATTAAAAGTCTTTTACATTAATTACCGTTGAATGTATGTATAATGACGATCAAAATTAAGATTTAATATCGATTATTTGAATCGATTAATTTTCTTAATTTCGGCTAATTTAATGTTATCGATTACATAAAATTTACAATTAACTTTAAATATTTTACATTTTTTATTGTATATAAGATATAATGATATTAGATATTGTAAATTATACAAGTTTTATTTTTAACTTTATGCACACTTTATGTATTCGATAAATAAATTATCTATTACGTAATATCTTTGGAAGTGACTTCAACTCTATTAGGAATAAATTAAATTTTCCATAAGTATAAAACTTGCAGAAAATGTTACATTTTAGTAAATATATAAGTAAATAATAATAAAATATTCAAATTTGTAGATTACGTGAAGTCAGATACATTAGTAGGCGATGCGTCTCATCCTTCGGCTTCGGTACTGGCTGAAATTGTTAAACCGAACATTCCCGTAAAGAACGGCGTGATTCACCTCATACAAAATCCGCTAATGGTCGTTGATACAACGGTCGTGGAGTTTATTCAGGTCAGTAGTACATCTCTCGTACTTTTTCCATCCTTATTTTATCTCTCTAGGTAGTCTCTAGAAATTCGTAAAAACTAACGATAAGAAAAGTACCAAAAGATAAAAGGGACGGTGTCGAAAGCTCGAACTGTCTACTGGATAAGAAGAGAACTTGCTGGACCAAAGAAGTTAACACGATGTAAATCGAGTGTGACGAGAGAGAAAACTCCATCAATGGAAAAGAGGGGCTGTTATAAACTCCCTCTTTCTCTTCCTCGCTCCGAGAACCACAATCGTTGGCTCGTATCACTAAGAAGTGCCTAGTCTGATATTACGCACAGCAAACTACTGTAAAAGTATAATTCGATTGTTAACATTTAGTTTTTAACGTATTTGAATTCATTGAATCTTACTAAAAATAAATGACATAATTGCAGAATATTTACATTAATTTTTTAATCAAGAAGCCGATTACTTAAAATTTTATACACAATTAAGAATTTAAAATTGAAACAATGATATTATATAATAATTAGCTTTTGAATTTATAAGAAATACTATTTAATCGTTTAAATTATAAAAAATTGTAATAAAAATTCTAATATGATGAATTCTACTATGACTGATACGATCAATTTAATTTTAATTGCGAAAAGTATTTGTCTTCTAAGAAATTCTTTAAATAGGGTTTTGAAATAAGCAAGTAATGAAAAGTCATTATTCATAAATTTATAAATCGTTCCGTTAACTTCAAATATACTCGGAAAGAAAAACAATTCGATTAAATTTCGAAGCAAAGGGGAATTATCTCGTGAATAATGTATTAAGATTCTGTTATACCCAATATCGGATGGGTAAAATTACTTTAAAAGGTGTAAATTTGTAACGAAAGGACTTTCATTTTAACGTTTCAACAATCTCGTGAATGACGTTAATTTATAAAATTATTACGAGAGTTTGCTTTTTTCCGAGGAAGTTTTCTCGTCGCTATTCTCGAAAAAGGTGAGAGGAAGAACGAAATCAATTATGCAAAGTTTCGCCCAAGTAAGTCGCGATAACTTTCGGCTAGTATTTCCAAGCAACAGCATTTACGAGTAATGGGAAAGCAAAACATTCTTTCGCCTGATTAAACAAGCTAACGGAAGACCTGCAAGCTACGATGAAATTGCTGGCTCTCGCTCTTTTATTAACTTTTGTTGCTCTTCATTTTGCATACAGATTTGTTGCGAAAAATACTTTATCGAGACTGCTTATTTGCATTTTTGTTAAATATGCTGACATAAGAAAGAACTTTCCAAAGTTTTGAGGAATGCATTGTACCAGTACTTACCTATTTTATTCTTACCATTTGTTTTCTTTCTTATAATTTTTAAAATATTCTTTTATCGTAATGATTTATATTAAGCTACCAATTATCGATTGTTGTTTTTTTTAAACGTATTCGATATTCAAATATTTTATTCTATTTTTTAAAAAGAAGTTTTGTACTCTCGTTATTTACTCGCTATATACAAATCTTCTATTATATATATTTATTGATATATTTATCTATAAATATTCATAAGAGCATACCTTTTTATTTAATCTTACATTTATTCAATTTAAGAAAAATCATTTTAAATATTCGATACTTTAATAGATGAAATAAATAAAAAAATTTGATTATTTTTATAATTTTGTAATTACATAATATGTAGAATTATGTAATAAAAGTTTTTATATATAACCAAATTTAGCTTCGTTATAAATTTGATTATATGTTTTCCAAATAAAGTAAAAAAAAAGTAAAATAATAGATAATTCGAGCAATATCACCAGCGTAATTGATTTTGATAAAAAGTTACATAATGGTGTTTGATACACAATGAGCATATGAAACTTCAAACGAGAAACAAGAAAAATAACTCTTTGAATTATTACCGACTTGTCCCCTGAATTTTTCTGTGTATGTCCCGTCGACGCATCGCTGTCGAGCTGTAACTCTGGAGAAAAGTAGCAAAACGATTTTCCTCGCGGTGATAACGTTAGAATCAAAAGGACCGAAAGAGAAAGTCCATTTGGAATAAACGAGGACGTCACGAAAAGCTTTTAAGGGTCTATCTTTCCATACCTTTTCCCTTGTATTCGCTCGCTCCTTTCTTTCCGTCTTTCTACCTTTCTCCCTCTCTTGCTCTCACTCTCTCTGTCTGTCTTACGTTCTTTACATATGTTGGTTGGTTGCATCACTGTTTGTAAACGCAACCAACATCGTCTCTTTGAGTAAATGCCGCAACTATATAGAACAACCGCAGTGTAAATTTGATGAGGAGCAAAACGCACTTTGTACAGTCGTTGACGGCATTTCAGAACCACCGCTGAATTCTATAATAAGCTACATATCGTACAAATTATATTAGTTTCAGTTCTATTTGGATAATCAAAAAAACTTTCGGAAGTTGTAAATTTAGTTTTTTTTTGTTTTTGTACATAAACATAATATACAAATTTTACTTTATAATGTATTTTTTTAAATATTTTTAACTGTAATTATAATTCATAAAATTATAATTTTATTTTAATTTGAAACTAGTGATACTAGCAACGTAATTTTAATTTGTACGGAAAAATAAAAAAGTATCATTGATTAGATAATTAATTATCATTACATTTCTTATTCTATAATAAAATATTACAGTATTCGTTTAATAAATTAAAAAATTGAATTTTAATTTAAAAAAAATAATTAAAATCATTAAAATATTAAAAAAATAATTAGAATATTGCTTACTAATAATTTTTTTTAGATAAATTACTTAATTATCTATAATCCGTAAATAATATAGCTTTAATACTTGTGAAATAAATTTTTATCGAAAGTTCGAAATCAAGCAAACAATAAAGTAACAAAGTTAAAGTACTTCTGAAAATTGTATAAATTCAATCTTTCACTACAATCTTTTTTAAAACCATCGATTGGAACTTTTAAGACTATAATAAGTTCTCGATGAATTTCATTTTGTAGAGAGAATTCGTTTAATGTATTAGTTTAAATTTATTTTATAATTCTAAAAACGGTTTAGCTTATGTAATACTTAGTTATCGAACTCGTATAAAATTAAACACAATTTATTCATTTTCAGCGATTAATATTTTATAAGATTTTCGAGTCAATTTTGCATTCAAACACACAAATTTGTTTTGCTTTTGGATTTCAATAAAAAAATGACACATTAAGTAATTTGCGACTCACGATGGAATACCCCAAAACATCTTTTCACACCTCCAAGATGAATACCTGCCACACTCTCCTTAAAAATACCCATCGAATTCTGTTATGATAAGATTTTACGAAGTCCGCAAATTCGGTATCTCGTCACGAAACATCGTAAATCGTCGAACACCGTGCGAATTTGTACGCGTCGGTCGTGTGCCTCGGCAATCCGATCCCCTTCGCAAAAAGTACGCGACTACGTGATCGGCCGGTCTGCGATCCGATTACTCGCATTGCACACGTACGCGAACGATGCCAGAGTTGCGCTTGTCAAAACAAGGCCTCCATTTGAGCGCGCGTCACGTTCCTATGAGGCGTGTCGTCCTCCCCTTTCCTGCCCCTTGCCCTACGAACCAAGAGAAGGCTAATGGGCCGGGCTAATGTATCGTCTGCGTGGAATTCATAATCCATAAGGCGATGTGTCGAATATGTCGAGCAATATGCGTTTTTCGCGAGGCGTTTCGATGTTTTTCTCGTCCGTTCGCGGATGTGAAATACGAGAGATCCCTGATCATCTTACGAAGTGCGAAACTCTTAGGCGCAATGCGTGTCGGATTTTTAACGTGGAGTATTCGATGTTTCTCGTTTAATAGCATATCGTACCTTTGGATGTATATATTTGAAGAAACTTTAATAGTTCGGTAAAAATTAGTTTTTGCATAAGATTTCTACAGAAGAATATAAAAAGTATAAAAAATAATTCAAAAAATTATAATTATTTAAGAGGTATGGTAAAAATAGTCAAATAAAGTAATACATCAAATAAAATTTATCCGTATTATTTCAATATTTAGATCCAATTTATTATTTCCATAACATATTTATGAAATTAAAATAAATCATTTAAATTTCGAAAAGAATCGGTTGAATCCCGTTTACAAAATATTTTTGAAATAAAGATTACGTTCGAAATTAAATAACTGGATATTAATAGAATAAAAAAATATTTGACAAAAGAAGCAACAAGTTCAACGGCGAAACGTTTCACCGAGCGATGAATGATCCATTCAAATACCGCTTTGTTGCTCTCTATGTAAACGTTTTCGTGCTTGCCTCACAAATGCCGAAAATAAATTAAAGACGTTCCCGGATGATATAAAGAAGAGCTGATAGTATGTGTATACATAACCGCATAATACCTAATTAATTCAATGGGCGTTGTGCTTTATTATCTTTCCCTAATTTCTCTGACGGTAGAATAATAATCTTTGGGCTCTACTTTGATCATAATGACTCTATCTTGATGAATTTACTTAAATGAATCATAACTTAGCGAGTAATTAACTTTTTTTATTTATTTTATTAATCTTACGTTATTGTAAACATTAAATACGCTATAGAGATGAATATTTTTTAAAGTTTATTTAAATAATTATTTTAAATTTAAATTTCATATTAACACTCTGAATTTCCTTACATAATAAATGTATACAAAATTAACAGTTGTATAGTTTCATTGCTATTTAGTTTACTAAGACCCGTACGTATTATATAAAAATTTTGAATTCTTAAAATAATAGATTATGTGATTCCTTAAATTTTTTTTTATTAGCTTATTTTTCGCAGAGTTATTCTTGAATAATAATAAAGTCATTTATTCTTTACTCAAATTGAATCGCATATTTTTACGATCTTATGCTTCGATAATGAGATAGGAATTATTTCTTATTCCTCGAGGCTTTATTTAATAATAAAAATGAAGGCGAAGTTCCCATTAAAATCGAGCTTATGCTGTTTAACCCTGATAAAAATCCTTTATGTATACGTAACATTGAGTTTGCGAATGAGCTAGACATTATGAACGTGTTATTTGGTTTAGTTTTATTTTACTAGCAACATCATTGCTGTACAGTAGTTAGCTGTGTTATATAAAATTAGCTCGTTCTTTGCATTATTAAAATGACGAATAAATATCAACGTTTTAAAGTAAAGATTCTTATTATTTATAAAAAATCATATCGGATTTAATTTTAATTAATATTTTTGTTACGTTTTAAATTTCTCTCTATAAAAATATGTTTAACATAAAGAAATATAATTTGGCAATATCGTATTTAATATATCTATTTCTAATTAACTAATAAATACATATTTATTATGAATGTTAACAAAAAAATGTGCAAAACTTTCAGACTGGGTACTTCTTATAATCGATGTGGTAAAGTTGAATATATTTAAATTAAACTTATCAGAACTTCTCAAACAAGAATATTTTTTCTTATATGTAGGAGTATATTACAACGAATTGAAATATTCCCTCGATACACGTCAAGAAAACAAAGAGAAAGAAAATTTATCGTGTACAAACGAAAATTGTCTTTTTTATTTAATCAAATTTAATTACAGATTACAATATTTATATATTACTTTCATTATATATCGAACAATATTTACACAGATTGCCTGTCAGAATTCAACGTCCATATACATGTATATGTATATCTTACCCATATCATAATCGCAAACAGTTTCCAACAAATGCACTTGCAATGTGGCTATCTATATTTACATACAACACAAATATACTACTAAAAATAAATGTATATGAGGAATTATACGAAATAACGAAATATTTCATTCATAGTATATCAACGGCATAGCCAAATGTTCGTATCTGAATTACGTAACATTTTTGTTTGGCGGTAATATCTATAGCGATAATGTGTATACATTTATATTTTGTGCCTCATTTATACACATATACACATTTTCCATAAAAAAATTACAAAAATATCTGTCTCTCAATGAATGCAAGAATCAACGTATAGAAAAATATATATCTATCACCTCCTCGGCACAATTTCAGCCTACTGTCTGCACACCTTTCAATCTCGTGGTCTTGGGAAGCTGCAACGGACTTTGAAATGATGAACGTCAGCAAATGTGCATTACATAGGCTTATGTACTTCTATCGTTAGCGTATGTCTGTCAAAATTGCTTTCTACTTATTTCCTTACCTTCCTTGCATTTGATTTTCCTTTTTTTCTTTATAACTTTTCTATCAATTATCGCATTTTATTCAGATCGGCAGCTATAGTGTGAAATGTTAAATGGTCGTGCACACGTTATGATACTGTGTAAGAAAATAATTCATTCCTATTATAAGACTTGAATTTTTGAAGCTTGGTTTTTCCCGCCACTTGTCTGGGTATTTAATTAAATTATATCAAATATTATCCTATATATATTTGATAGAACTGATCTTGACTCAATTAGATTATTTATTTAAAAAATACAACTAATACATTTAAAAATATATTCTAAAAATTTTCTAATCACAAATTATGATATATTTATAAATTCAAGTCTCATAATGAATTACGACAATTTGATAATAACTTTATTTCAGGTATATCGTACACCTATACTTAATGTTTTAATTCGAATGCTGATCAATAAGGAAAACCTAAAAAATTTATAAACTGTTGACCAATGATGTGAATAACACTGCAAATACAGTGTACATATATATATAATTATTTTACTGTGGTATTTACAACGGCACAAATACCTCTTGATGCACCGCCTTACTGTGCTGCATAATAATAAAAGACCTTATCATCCATCTATAGTACTGAGAAAAAAATCATTATGTCCGTATAATTATTAATTTTCATACATAGTTTTATCATTTGAATCTATAATTTTATCAAATATTGGATAAAAACTTAAAATATATATTTTTAAATTTTAATTGAAAATTGAGCCAATACTTCTTAATGCTAAATTTTTTTCCAGTACTAAAAAATACGTATTATCATGAAATCGTTCTTTCAATTGTCTTTTCTTCTCCTTTTTTTCATACTTTTCTTAACTTTCATCTCGTTTTCCTTACACTTCAATTACTCCATTATCCAAAAAGCTTTACTTTTTTCAATCACAAACAAAAAACAAAAAAAAATCAGCGTAATGTATATAATAATGATATACACATCATCAAAAATATCATTTTTTTTTCTTTTTAAAATATTTATAATTTTAAATAATTATACATATATCATTACACAATTTATTATTAAAGAAAATTATTTGCAAACTTTATTTCTAGTTCTTGTAGTATATTTTGTAAAGGTTGATTTTGATATAATTAAGTACGTAGAAGTAAATTATGTATTATGATATAAAATCTATATCGTAATTTTATCTATTATTCCTATTCATATTCCAAAATTATTCATATTTTACAGATTAATTTTTAATCATAGTATTTGTGGAATTGTCAAAGTTGAAAAATACCAATCGCCTAAATTAATTACTATCTTTTTTAAAAAACTACAATGTAATTTTTGTAGAATGCTAAAATTATAATTTAAAATATTATATTCTATTATGCAATTTGTCATATTAAATTATGTTTTATAAAACAAATATTAACTCTTTCAATATTTACTTACATAAAGTATTTTTTTCTTTGAAGTTGGTATGTATTCTACGTCTTATAAAATATTTAAAAAACATTCTATAACTGAGTAAGTTAACTATATTGAAAACAAGTAAATATACAGTTTTGAATAAATGCATTTGTGTATAAAAAGGTTAAACATAAACATATTTTAAACCTAAATTTAAAAAAAAAATATATATATATAATACAATTTAAATTAAAAAAAAATATCTGTTGTTTTTCTGAAAATACTAAGTTTTATAACAAAACATTTTTTGCCTTTGAGGCTTATCTGCTAAAAGGAGCAATTAAATTGAATTCTCTTCTTTTTACTAAATAAGCGAATGTAAATAAATATTATGTACGAATAAGGCTGTTCTGTATACTTGTGCTAATAAAATTTAATTAAAAAACAGTTATAATTATTAAAATATTACTATTTCAAACATAATTAATTTTATTTTAAAATTTCATTATATTTTCTAAGATTTTATTACTTTTATACAAAAAATAATTTTATACGTAATTCCAAATTTCTTTTTAATATGTCTCGAATTACGTAATTTTTTCTATCCAAAAATATGTATATACACAAATGAGAATATAATGATAAATTTGTAATTTTTAATGCGCGAATATTTTACAGGTTTAGTTCTCAACTATTACAAAATATAAATTATTGCATTAATTTTATATATTTATTGATGTATAGTTTATAATTTTATTTTAAAGTTTCCACTAATAGAGAAAAATAATTTAATACAAAGATAGCATTAATATGCATGAAATAATTTACACGTTAAGTGAGAAAGATGATTATGAAATTATTAAAATAAAATCATGAAAAATTTATATTAAAAGTTAAATATATTACATATTTTTAAAATATTTAAAAAACATTTACTTAGAATATTTACGATATTACTTGAAACCTATATTTAATATCATTTCATAATTTCTGCAAGAAAAATTTTAATAAAAATATAATCAATTAACATATTTTTAAATTTTTCATTAGAAAGATATTAGTTAAAGTATCATTACATATATAAATTAAAACTAATTGAAGCAATTTTATATTGTATAAATTTGTATTTCAAACAATCTTTTCAGTTTAAATTTAATATGTATCTGATCGATTTTATAATTATTAAAGTAAAAAACATGTATAGAGATTTCTTAAATAAGACAGATATTTAAACGGTATTATGTATATCATTAAATTATATAAAGCTAACGAAGTTAATTGCATAAATTAAAAAAAATTTTTTAAATAAATTTTTAAAAGTATATATAAGATGCTTAGAGATTCATAAGATGTTAAAAAAAATGTGTTATATTTTTTTAAATCTTGAGTTTTTTAATTTTCTATGTACTTATGCTTTCCAAAATTACTCATTGTTCGCAACGACCTAGATTTTAAAAGCTTTTAGTCGAATAAAACTTCTATTCTATGATCATATTTATTACATAAATTTTGACAGGATTTTATAATTAGAAATTTTTATACGAAATAACTTCTTTTTTGAAAAATTCATGAATATTATATTTCATAAATGAAAATATTTTATAACTAAATAAATATTTTTTTACTGGGATTTTATAAGGATATTTTTTCTTATGTAATTTGTAACTTTTAATAAAAAGGTAGTATTTATGCATTATACTTTACATATTGCAATAATTTTCTTTTTACTGTAGTTAAAATAAAATTGAACATATACATTTCTTATGTAAATAAATTACTATTTCTCATTTTTTGATAACATATACAAATGTGGTAATCCGAATGACATTAATAATGATTTCATATGATGGAAATCTTCTTAAATTTAGGGCAACGTATTCAAAAATTTTACCAAAATTAATAATAGATTCAAGTAAACAAAAAATAACTCATAATTACATACTTTAAAAATCGTCGAAAAGAAATTACAATATACAATTCTACAAAAATATTCCACCGTAAGTTTGTCGACTATACGCAAAGCAGCTTAAAACTCTTCAGAAGGGAACATTTACTCCATCTCGAAATACGCACACCCTCGCACAGCCATACACGCGTATACTTTTTTTTTCAACGACGTCGCCCTCGACGCTCGGGCCTCTTGAGCAGTCAAGAAGCCGCGGGGCGCGTCTCTTCGACGCGACGCTCGTACTCGTGGCGCGTATGCCTGGAGCTTACCTGCACTTACCGGCATAGCTTTCGAGACGCGAGCTTTTCGCGATGTTTGTCGGTGGACCTTAAATGATTCCTTGCGATATACGAAGTGACGCATAAATTATATTTTAGGTGAACGTTCATTATATCGAACCAATTTTTGTTACATATAAATTATTGCTCATTAAAATGATTATATACGAGTATGAGCATTTTGTAAAAAATACATTCAATCATTTTGTAACCTAATAATAATAATTTTATTAAAAATATTTAATAAAAATAATTTCATTTAAAAATATCGAAAAATATATTAGAATTTATTCTGAATAAAATCTTCGTAATAAAAATTATCTATTTTGAAATCTTGTCTTACCTTTATATACTTTAAAAACGAAGAAAATGTAAAAATATTTAACTTTAAAATAAAAAAATCATAAAAATGTTAAAATCGAAATTTTATAAATTGTAAAAATAGTTTTAATATTCGCTAAATTCATAACAACATTTTATTTAGTGTTGATTATTCGTAAATTAACTATTATAGTACTTCATTTAATATTTTAAATATTTATAGTTATATATATATAATATATCACCGAACGTAAAAACGATAAATAAATTAAATAAATGAGAAATATATTATTAAAAAATAAAAGATATGCAGTTTTAAAGCTGATAAATAGAACCTGACGATATATCTCTTTAAGTTTCTTCCTTAAAATAGAAAATTTAGTTTGTAAAATAAGTACAAATAAAACTTTATTGACTTATATTGCGTGTTATTAGGTCAAATTTTATATTATTTGTAATATAACACTTCGATAAATAAATACTTATATTTTTTCTTTAAATTTCCGTTTCCTAAAACCGGTATTGGGATAAAGATTATAATTTTCTCAACGTTTCCTTTAAACACAAAATGAACACGAATCTTGTGCGATATAAGACATTAACTTGGCTAATACTAGCTAACATAAAAAAAATATGCTACAAAACTATAGATTTATAGATGCCTGAACCAACAGCTTACTAAATTTATCTGTAAATTATATTCAATGATTTATTTATTTCTTTCTGAATATTGATCTTGTTTTTCTAATTCTGATTAATATACAAAGTAATTTCAACGATTTCTTTTTTTAAATAAATTCTACCGTATCATCAATAATAATTTACCTTGTCATCAAATTGATATTTTATCGATAAGTTACTTACGAAAAACACCTTGAAAATTATTACAGAAATGGACTACCAATAATTTCAAAGATATTAATATATTAAAAAGTTAGTAAATCTATGAGAACCTTTAAGCGTAAGCTTCTAAAATTATCGATAAGTTGAAAATTTAGATTTATTATTCTCTTTGAATGCATAATTATCTTGCCTTAATTACAAATATGAAAGAAAATCTATAATCTGCTTATACATTCAGCGTCAAATAGTTTTCTGAAAGTTCTAAGGCATAATCGCCATAAACAATGTGAGGTTCGAAAATAATTTAGCGCTTCCTTCACAGAGTTTTCCGAACCATGTGTATTTTTTTACTCTGTAGGAATTTTTGAAATTAACATCGGCCTGCGCAAAAGAAGAAGGTATCTAGTAGAGGCTCGCGGCGTTACGAGAATTTCAGAGAGGAGAGCTTCACAGGAATTCTGACTACGTGAAACGTGCTGAAGGATGCGAGAAAGAATGAAAAAAGGGAGAAAATTGAGTGGAGGCTTATTTCATCCTACACTTTTTCCTTTTACTCTCGGTATTTCTATCGAGACAAAGGCCTTAATGCATACTTTTTTGAGGGGAGACATTTTATTTAATTTTAACTAGCTATTTCTATTCTATTAGTTCTATATCTTATTAGAACATATTTCATCGTTATTAAATTTTGGTTATTGAATACGATAAATTGAATTTTTTATAACTCTTATTAAACTAAGATTATAAAAGAAATAAATACGGGCTACGAATTAGTTAATAGAAAATTTTAATGTGAACTCATTCATATCGTTTTACTTTACACACAAACATAGTTCTTTTATCTACTTATATACATGAGTAAGTTACAGACTTTTTTAAAAAAACTCGGAAAATAAAAAACTGTCACATATATAAATTTAAAAAAAAATTAGTAGCAATTATCAAAATAGTAATATATACATAATAACATCATTTGCAAAAGAATTAAAAAGGAAAAAAATCTTATTTAAACATAATTCTATTTAAAACAATCTTATTTAATGATAATAAAAGATTATTATATCTATATCTACAGGATTATCGATATATAAAACAATTAATATCAATTATCAATATATACTTATATATGAATATGATTTTTAAAAATTATAATTAGTTTTAAAAGATTTACAGAAATAATTTTAGGTTCCAGTACTATATAAATGTAAATATTAACTTTTATTTAAGAACAATTTATTATTAATAAAATTAAAATAAATAAATTTATAAAATATAGAATTAAAAACAAGCTTTAATTCAACCACTTAACCAAAATACATAAACAACATTTAAAGTATTCATAAAAATTATCATCGATTGATAATCAATGTAACAAATTTAAATATTTCATAGTATATTCAAATGAAATGAAAGGAATACCCAGAAGCAATGAAAACATGATTGTACGTGTAATCGGGTCAAATAAAACAGATACGCAAATTACACGGTCGTGATTTTGCTTCTTATGGAGAAGGATAAGATGTCAATCCTTCCTTTCTTTGTAAGAGGAACTTCCAATTTTTCGAATCCATCCAGCACTCGGCAAAAAGTGAGCGAGGGACAGGAAAAATTCGTTCCCCGGAGATCCGATTGTGAATCCTTTTTCTTTGCCTTTCAATGAGCGCGATTGAGAAAGAGTATTTTCCCGAAATCATATTTATATGGGAGCATCAGAGGTGGAAGTTTTTCTCTCGATTTTATAGATGTAAGATATAAGTTGACATAAGTGTTGTTTCATATTGAGTAAAATTTTTTTTTTAAATGAATAAAACATTTTATTTTTTTAAATAATATAATATAAATTCTTTTATATTTAAAGTTTTAAATATTAATATAAGTACTTAATATTCTGTTAGTACATCCATGGAAAATAATTTTGAAAATAATATTACAATCAAATGTTTAATTCTTTAAATTATACAAACAATAATATATTTATGAATTGTATGAAATAAAATAATCTGTATAATAGAATTTTAAATTTTCTAGTATATAAAATATTTAGAATTATAAAAGAATTTTAATTTTGATGAAATTTAATAATTGCGTACTATTTATTAAGAAACATGATCATATGAATAATTTAGCAATTTAATTATAGATGTAATTCGGAAGCCATTTATTTATTTTTTATTTATTATAATATATATTTATAATATAATTTTTAATATATTCTCTAAGAATTTAAATAAAATTATAGATTTGAAATTAGTCTACGCACAAGTATATATGTAACATACTTATATAAGTCTTTAATCATAATATCATGTATACAATGTTTAAGCGAACAATTTTGAATAATTATTTTTTAAATTTTTTGAATATTTGTTGTATAATTTTTACAAATAATTTAATAATATTAATTTGAAAAATTTTACATTTTATAGCTTGTTAAAAAAGTGTTAAAATACCTAATAGCAATTATAATATAACGCAATTGTTTAAAAATTGTTGAATTAATTAATTTGAACTATGTCTTTTTTAAAAATATAATAAACATTTAAAGTTTTAAAAATTATGAAAACAAAAACATAAAAACAATTAGATATTTAATATACTAACTAATAAATGAAATGTATAAAATATTCTTTAAGAATAAATATTTAAATATATAATATCATTATCGGATTCTATAATTTTAACTATAAATGTACTATAAATATAACATTTTAACTATAAATGTAACGATTAATATTTTATCCAATGAATATAAAAGTTGAAAAATGAAAAAATAAATTGAACAAAAATAATATTGTATCAGACTTATAGCAAACATAATAGTAATACTTTTTTATACAAATTTATGTTTTTGTATAATTTTATAAATATGTAAAAAAGATAAAAAAAATTTGCTTCACGTCGAACAGATCACTCTACAATCTTCCCCTGCGTATACTCCCTTAATAAGTCGAGAATTCGGATTCAACTCCCGGAATAAAAATGAAGAGCATACATAAAGCATCTTCGAATCCTTCGAAAATCCGGATTTTCGATCACGATATCTGCTGCGCAGATTCTAGAGTTCGGCTTGTGCCTCTCACCTCGAGATTTATGTTAATTCAAGAAAATTAGACCTTTTCAAAAAAAATTTGAAATATGACAGGAGAAAAAAAATATGTTAAAGTACAAAAATTCTACATTAAAAAGTTACTTCTTTGTTCTCGTTTAAAATGAAGGATTAGTTTTAGCTTTGGATGATGTTTGATTATTTTTTTTTAAAACATGAAACGTGAGAAAGTTCTTTTTAACGCTTCAAGATATTGCTGGTTTATTAAACATTTTTAGGAGCTTATGAGGCGTTTAATTAAATTTTCGATGTGTTTTTAAATATTTAATATCAAAAAGAGTAATGAAAGGATTATAAGCTTTTAAATATTTTAAACTATGTAATATGTAAATTAATATAATGTATTTAGTGGCAGGACCATGAAATAAGTTTGTTGTTCCTTACAATTTTACTTTTTATTTTTTACACGTTTGCGATTAAGAAAATTAAAATATCGTTATTTAATATTCCACTAGATATACGAGTGGTCATATTAAAATTTTATATCTGTCTATAAAATTAGACGGAAAATACTTTTCGTAAAAATATTTTTGAAAATATATATTTCAATCAAATGATTTTTTTCTGTTATTTGTAAACAAAGTTATTAGGTATTAATTAAAAATAAATTCATTATGTACTTTGACGTAATTGAAATATTTCTAAAAATGAAAGAAAATTGGGCGATTTATTTATTAATGAAAAGAAATATTATGTTACTTGTAACATTAAAAAAAAATAAAAGCAATAAATATAATCTGAATAATAATTAGAAAAATCTGTACTCAAATATAAAACATAATTTCAATCTGTTGCGAGTTGAATTTTAATGTAAAATCATAGAGAGACTTTAAATGCTTATAGAAAATAGAGAAGCAAAAATACACTTTTGTTACCACTTTCAATTAAAAACTCACTTTCTTAAATTACATTGAACACTAATGCGCAATCAGAGTGGTCTGTCTAACTTTCTCCTTTAAAGACTTTTCTTATTCGTCCCAGTAACATCTGGTGATATAATTAAAAAGGTTCTTACAACGCGTGGAGCTCTTGCAAATTAATGGCGATTAAATTATTAGCCTTAATGTAGATTTCGGACTATTAATTCTTATCATGACTAAATATTCAAAAATTATTGGAAATTTTTACAATTCTTTTTTTAAATTGTCACTTAGAATTTATTTTTTAGAACATACGTTCATGTCACATCTATGAAATGTATTATTTATTAAAATACTTACATAAATATGGGAAAAATACTTGATTATATACAAATACTTTTATTAATTAGAAATAATAAGAACTGTACATCAATCTTAAACAGATATTTATTATTATAAAATATGCTATAATAATTCAATACATATATCTGACATAAAAAGAAAAAAGTGAAGAAAAAAATTTTTAATTGATTATAGGAGGTAGTGAAATTGTTAGTACAAACCAAAAATAACAATGTAATTATGTGAAAAATTGTACATAGAATACTATATCTTGTGCGGTGTATTATATAAATGAATAATGGTAATTCACATAAAGATTTTCAGCACGTATATATATTTCTTTTCATACGCTCTTCTTGGGGAAAAAAGAATAAGAATGAACAATATTATATCGATGTCACAAGATGGAAAATTACATATTTTAGTCTCTGAATCTCATTTATTGGTACACGTAGAAAATAGATTTTAAACATAAATAATTAATAAAAAATTATTTGATACGTTTTGTTTATTTTTTCTTTTACATATTAATTAATTTTTGTTGTAATATAAATTGCAATTTAACTTCAAAATCTATAGTTATATTTTTATTTTTATCTTAAATACTAAATTTATTTTATGCTATAAAATTATTAAACTATAGATATTCAAAATATATACTTTAAAAAATAAAGAAAAACCATGAAATTTTAAATATTTTAATATCAATATAAAAAGATTAAACTTGATTTGAAAAAGAAATGTATACTTTCAATTTCTTATAATCTAAGATATACAAAAAGAAAAATGAAAAATATGCTATACATAATAATATATACTATATATATACTTATACATTTATACGTTGTGAATATCTTAAGTTACTTTAATAAAAAGTATGGATCAGCGTACTAATGAATTAACGAATATCACAATGTATAATATTAGTTATCTAGTACTTTTGATGTTGCACATATAGCTGAGAATAAATCTTAGAATAAAAAATAAAGTACAATTATGATTTCTTTTTTTTATTGATTTGAAATTGATTCAAAATTTAACTTTAATATTATATAGTACAAAATAAAAAAATATTAAAACTATAAAAAAAAGAATCTATAAGAATAATTATTTTAATATTTAACTTGATTATTTAAATATAATCTCTCATAATTCATTATAAATTTAATTAATAATAAATATAGACAATAAACACATATAAAAACTGACTCAGCCAATCATTAATTTTGATTCATTTTTTATTTACTAATATACATATTATATATTAACACAAGAGAAACCATCGGTGAAATTTTGAACATGAATTTCCAGATAGACCGATGTTGCATTAATCAATCATAGGTATCCCTACAAACGCACAGGTGTATGCGTGGAAGAAACGTTGGCCAAACCCGGAATCTATAGTTAACAAGGCAGATTTTCACGCTGTCCAACGCGTTTATGCTTATACACCTTATAATTAAAACGTAGTTTTGGATTCTACTATGCAGTTTGAATAACGAAGTAATATGGGTATATTTAAATAGTTCTTCTCCTTCGTTCGAAATGATTATTGATGGACTAATGTTTGTATAAAGGTAATTCGTTACTTTAAATGAATTTGAAAAGCTTTCCGACGAAAATTAATTCGAGGAGCTCACCGCTTACACATTTATATATTTCAATCTTTTAATTTGTAATGGATTGGATGCTTTACGATGCTTTCACATTTAATCTGATTTAGTTCGATTCAATATTTTTCTTGATTAAAAATTCATGAGAAATCGTACCGTACTAAAGAATTAGATTGATGTTTATTGGAAAAAATAAAAATGTAATCGAAGTAGAGCTTACATAAAATTATAATGTTAAAAAAGTTTTTGGTGGTCTATATTTCTTTAGATCTAATTACAATAAATCTATTTTATATTTGAATAAATAGCGATTACAAATTATTCAATGATACTTAATAATAAAAAATATTTTGATAACTTCATAGATTATTAGAGGATATTGAAAACAGCAGAAAAAGCATATAAATTAATTTAAAACTATATTTTCACACGTTTTTATAATTCGAAGGAATACAAAATTCTTACTGACTCGTCTCGTACATACAAAAGTTCATCGAATAACAAACTGATTATTTATACCATTTGAATATTCCACGCACGCTTCGCACTAATTTTCCATTGCAATAAGATTTCCAATTACAAATATCGTTAACTTCACTCGAACATACCGTAAACAATTTAAATGCGAACGAAAGTTAATCAGAATCAACCAACGAGGAAGTAATTCCAACGGGTGCTTTAATTGGACGATGGAATCTCTGCAGCTTGAAATTATGCATTCAAAGAAATTTTTACGACTTGCGATGATAGGTACTCAGAAATTCCATTTCTCTGACATTTTGACGAAAGTAGAGATCGCGGGACTTCAACGTTAAGTGTCACTCAAAAATGTGTCGTATTCGCGAATTAATTAACATTCCGATCGGATGTCATCATATATTAACTCAATAAAATCTCAACCGCGCATAGGTTATGCTTGTATCTATTGGAATTCGATTTTACTTAATTTTTAAATGCGATAATTAAAATGAAATTTTTCCTTAGAAAGAGTGTCAATCAAATATATAGTGAGATATTATTATTTATATTTAATAAAAAATATGTTTTATTAAGCATTTTCTTAATAAAATTCATCATTAATTACGTTTTAAAAATATATTGATATATCAAAAGTAATATGAATGAAATATAAAATACACATGATACAATATTATCAAATTAAAAAGACGTATATAATATTTTTGAATGTATTAAGTAGCCACTTTGAATATAAATATTTATAGTTGATAATTAGTTTAGAAACCTTTTATTATATTAAAAACCAATATATAAATATATTATATTATTAGTCAATTCATGACTTTAATATAGAAATTAAATTGTAAAATAAATTAAATATATAATGTAAATTATACAAAAAATTAGTAGAATATGCATATTTTATGTATTTCTCCATTTTTATCAAAAAATATAAAAAAATTAAAAATTTTATAACTACATAAAATAAAAGAAGATAAGATCATAAGTAAAAGAAGAGTTTCCAATTTCATAGCAAAAATTTGGTATCAACTTGTAATTATTTTAATTGAAAACCTATTTTTAATCACTTAGCGATTGGTAATTGAAAATTCCACAGTTTCATAGTAATTTATTTTTGAATATATTTAATGTAATTTAACAACGCTTCGATCTTTATGCATCAAAAGTTTTAATTATATTACTTCAAAGTAAGATTCAAAATTTGATGAAAACACAAATTCTTCGATGGAACAAAATACAAATTATTTTAACAAATGAATACTTGCAAGAAATAATTCAAAATAATTAAAAATCTTTTTAACGGCATTAAATATATACATATTAATATTGCGTTCCATCGAAGAAATTAAAAAATCATCAACAAATCAAAAACACCGAAAAAAGGTATAAAATACATTTTTAAGGTAATTATGTATATAAAAATAATGACAATAAATATTATAAAAATAAGTGTCTTTTATACCTCATTCATCACAGTAGATGACTGACACATATTTCGCACATGTTTACAGATATTCCAACAGCAACCCGTAGAAAGAAAAAATTGGATTCAAATCGAGCAACATTATAATTCAACATAAATTCTTTACTCAACATTTTATTTTATAAATAATATGTACACAAGGGACAAAAGTGCATCAAACTCTTGCATATTCCATAAAACCATAGGTCGATCGAATCTCCTTACTTTTTTATTTTTAAGCTGTTTAAATATTCGCTGAATTAAAGTAAGGAGAGAATGAATCAGCTATTTTTAGAATATCAACATTTTTTAGAATAAATTTTATATATACCATATATACACTATTTTACAGTGAAAACCAGCCTAATACAAGTTTACCTCTCTTTCTGTTTTCTGTTCGCTTCTTATGTTATGGACTGGTTATCCTCTGGTTTATCTGGTTCCTCTGTGCAGTCCTGGAAGGTAATTTTCAGTCATTAGTTCACCTTATTTCTATATATTTTTACTTTTTTTTTTATTTTTTTCAAATTTATTTGAATTTTTTCTCATACCACTTGATGAAGGGATTCAACCTATTAACGTTTAATCTCTCACCTCTCGAGTTTTTTATACCTTTTCTCATCATTTTAATTATATTTTACATATTTTTATATTTTAATGACTTGTTCATTTATAAATCTGCATTATTATCTGTACTTTTTCTTAATAAAAATCAACCATCGTTGATTAATTTAACGAAGTAAGTAAAATAAAATAAATTTTTCATTTAAGTTAATTTGTAAATTCTGAATAAAGTAAAGAGTGTTTATAATAGATAATTATAATCTATTTATGTAAATTAATGCTTATGAAGATCCTAAAGAATTTTAGCATTAAATGGAATTAATTGAATAAACTTTTTTAAATATTATAATATTATATGTAACAGAAATTGAATTTAAGGACAAAATTTATTAATAATAATAATTGCATTAGTTTTAAAAATTACTCGCGACAAAAAGACAAATAATTTAATGACTCATCGTCCAATTAATCAATATCGTTTATTTACATCACTATATGCATAAAACATGCTTTTACCCATATCTTCTCCATACGTTGTATATACATAGGTACCTATCGTTCACCATGTTATTCTATTCATCATAATCTCTCTTTCTCTCTCTCTCTTTCACTCACTAACTTCACTCGCTATCTCCTTCTATAAAGTTCACTGTATATGCACGCAAAATAAAACAAAAAATATATAATACGAGAAAAACGCTATCAGCTTTAATGTATGACCGAGCACGTCGAAGCTTTTGCCATATATACGTATATGGGAAAGTGACGGATAAGAAAAAGAGGAAAAATATATATAATATTTCTACGTGCATGAAAGTCCGAAAAATTTTTCCTCTTCTTCTTTCTTATTATATGTTATTTAAAAATAATATTTTACATAAATATTTCATAGTAACTGGTTTTCTATTCTCTAGATGGCTACTTTAGACTAAGCATGTTTTTGTAAGACATTGCGTCAAATACAACCTTTTTCCTATGTCTACTTTAATGTAAAGTTTTGTTTTCTATGTTCTGTGTGCATATTTTTTAAAGTATATTGATTTTTTATTATTGTAGAAATATGTTTATTAATTTAAAAAATATTTTTTTTTCAATTTTATTTTGATAAAATGTTAACAATTAATTTTTTTAGTTTGAGAACATTTTTTAATCTACTGTAAATAAATCATGATTAATTTACTCGATTTAATAAAAATTTATTTCTTAAATTATCCAATATTTATATTTTAAACATCAAAAAAATCAAATTTAATACATATAATTTTTAAAAGTACATTTTCTAGATAAATAAAATTTCTAAACACGCATCAATTTTAATCTATATTATCATTAACCATAATTCATATTATAAAATACATTCTTTATTTAAATTATATAAAAATATTAAATGCTTAAAAATACTTTTAGCATTATATATCATTAATATTAGAAGAAATTTTTTCAATATAAACATTTATAAATTACAAAAATATTTAATTCATAATTAATGTAAAACTGTTATACCTTAATTTTATAAAAAAACAATGAATACTATACCTTCTAAAATCACTTCTGGAGTTCTATAATTTTTTATGAAATCCAAAAACGAATATTTTAAGCGAAAATAGATCTCTTGCGCCGTCTTACAAAAGCAATAAAAACAACACGGACAACCAAAGCGCATTTTCTTTTAAATTCCCTTTCGAGTAAGAGTCGATTTACCGACAGCAAGTCGCCAGTTGCTGAAACGGATGAAAATTCTCCAAAGAACTAAAAATACGCTAGACTTCTTCCTTCTGCAATGCTTATACAATGTCAGCATCGATGCAGCGCTGATAGAATTTTTTTGTTTTATCTTTCCATATCTAGCACTTTGTTACGTAAGATGAACATTTTTTCTGCTGTTCCGTTGAACACACGATATTTTTGCATTTATTAATGCTAAGAGACAGATTCGTTATCCAGATGAATCTAAATTTATAAATTCTGATAGAGTGCGAATTTCTAGAACATTAAATATTGTTTTTGGATTTATTCGTTAAATAATCATTAATTAATTTATTATGAAAGAAAAATTTATTTTAATTAAAATAATAGTAAAATCTATATTCATTTTGTATAGAAATTAAAGAAAAGCAAATTTTTTTATTATATTTGATAAAATTAAATAAAATACGTAACTCGAGTCAGTCGGGGATGAATTCTTTTGTGTATAGAATCATATTAAAAATCAATATCTATAATTGAGTAATGTATTTAAATTTCTCTGTATTATCGCTAGGAATGTAACGAAAACTTCTATCGACTAATGTCAAAGTCAATTTTCACCTCGTAGAATTTGAATCGTCCGTAAATGGAAACAATGATGTATCTAGCATGGAAATTTCGTAAGGCAACTCTTATCGTCTGCAAATTGAAGGCTAGGAAAATACGCATGCATCGATCATAAATTCAGCTCGAACGCCTCGCTCGAACCGTCGACGACGACCTAAATGCTGCTGGAACCATCAACAACACCGGCAACACCAGCAGCATGTCATGAATACCATTTGCTCCCGTGTATTCGCATTAACCGTCAACGCGTCGATCTGCATAGAGATTCGATGCCGTCTCTATCGTTACGCGAGATTTCAGTCCGATGTTTCTCGTGTCCTTGGACTGTGTGTAACGAGGACGTATCGTATTAAGCAGCGTATTTTCTTCAGTTTCGCCGGGCATGGTAGACGATTTTCACCGGAGCCCGTCGAAGGCTTCGTGTTTCTACTATCACCGCGTCAATTTTCCTCCCAGCCTCGTGGGATCGGACCAACGCGCACACGGATTCCGACAAACCGTGTATTTCGAAACGAGCGAACGTTTACTCGAGCAGAGCGAAATTTGATTTTCACTGAAAATTCGAATCTTCGACTGGAGCTTTCGTTCTAAGGTGCTCGGGGAGAGTTTGCAAAGTGGAGTAGTCGTCGCAAAATTTACAAGATAGCTCGAGGATAAAAATAACGCTAGTAATAGAAAATGAATTTTCATGCCGTGAACGGTGATTTTTATTCAACGTCTGATTTTGCATTCAGAATACAGGGCTTGTATCTTTAAATGAGTAAACGTGTATCATTTTTACGATATGATATTTTGGAATATTCCAAAGTTCTGCACTTGTTTTATAGTACAAAGTATGACAAAATTGAAAAGAACAAAAATTTGTATTAAACGACTTTTCTTGAGATAATAAATAGGACGTATCTCATAATTTTTATCATGTTTTCAGATATATTATAAAAGAACAAGGAAAGATTTATTTCAGATATAAAAGACACCATTTATCTCATAAAATTATGAAAAAAATTTAACCCAGTTGGAGAAATAATTTATATTTATTTATTTCCTGTTACAAAAAGTTAAAATTATTTATCTTCTTATTTTTTAAGAAACTTATTTTATTGAAAACAATTAAATATTATAATAGTTATAAAGTTCATATATATTAATTATAAAATTCAATTCATATTTGTATAAGCTTTCATGAAAAAAGGTAACTGAAAAAATATTGTAATTTAAATTATATGCAGAAATATTTTTTGATAAAAAAATTCAAGTTTTCACTTAAAAATTCTCTGTTATTTATAAATACAATAATTGTTTAAATAGAATAAATAAAATAACATTATTGAGTATCTTCTTTTTTATAGTTCGCTTTTGAATTATTTAATACTCTGGAAAATTTTTCTTCGATTTCTTTGCCGTTACAAAAAATATTTTTTATCAATAGCTTTAATATTATTCTTTAATTATAAATTAAAAAATTCTATATAACATACGAATAAATAAAAGTATATAACATAGTAATAAAAAATTTAAAAGACTTGTATTAATTATTCAAAATATATCAGTTTGAAAATTATCATTTGATTTAATTTAAACTTATTACAAATGTAACGTATTATCAAACTAAGAAATTGCAGTATATTTTTGAATTTATATTTTTTTGTAACTATTATTATAACAGTATAAAAAAATTATAGAAGAATAATAACATTATAGAAATATTTTGTCATTATAAGTAAGTGACTCGTCGAAGTTACTTAGAACTCCTATAATACATCTTAAGACTTCGAATATGAACAAAAGCTCACAGTATTCCTTATAGCGATAATTTCACTCTCATCGGTTTAAAAATGATTCACCAATCTGAACTTGGAAAAGCTGATCAAACATGAGGAACGTTGTTCGTTCAAGCCTGATCCGGTGCGAAGGACGCTAAAATTCTTTATTTGTCGGGAGTAACGATCGAAGTTAATCCTCAAGCGTGGAATAAGACAAACGAGGTTCGTGGCTTAAATCAGGACTCATTGGGTTGTAACCTCTCGTTTCTTGTATAAACCTTACCACGTGCAGCAACCGCAGGAAAATATCGCACAGAATTCTAACAGATAGTGAGAAAGAGAGAAAAGCTCGCGTACAACTTATATAATGGATCAAAAGCGTATATTAACGATTCTTATAATCATTTTTCATTAGTGTTGCGAGTAAATTTTCTTTCCTAGATATTTTCACGTTTCTTGTTTAACTATTTTTACAGAGATTAAATTCAACAATAAATATAGTATCGAGATATTATTTATTATATAAATACTTTTAAATATACCCATTAATTTTTTATTAGATTAATTAATAAAATATGATTCATAATTGTTTGCACTAAGATATTAAGAAAGTCAAAATTTAAATTATTTAGATTTGTCTCGAAAATTTAACAAAATAATGAATTTAACATTTTTAAAAAATTAATTAATCGCTTGGACTAGAATTATTAAAAATTGACTTGAATTTTGAATATTATTATAAATATTTCGAATTAATTAAAAAGTTCTACTAAAATATCGCAGAACTTTTTAATTAGAATCTTTAATAATTAAAATTAAGATCATTAAGGTACGGCAGTGTTACCGTTTTATCTAAAATTTAATTTTTAGTCATTCTTAATTTGCACATCGTTACTAAAACGACATCGGCTGGAATTAATTAAGAGAGAACGAACGTTGTTCACCTGTATAAGTAGTGAAAAAACAAGGAACCAAAATCAACCCGTCAACGCTTACTGAAATATTCGCAACACGAGAAAACTCACAGAGAAACTTAGTTCGCGATGCACGTGCAAAGTAGACGGAGTGGAGTACGTCGTCGAAGTCGCTCTTTTCTATGCTATACTAGCAGTATATAAGTCTTTCCACCCCTTTTCTTGCACAATGAAAAACTACCGTATCTCCATTGAAAAATCTTACTTGCCCTGGTGGAAACGTCAACCTCTTTACGTATATACTTATATGTACGCGTACGCTCTCGAAACAAAACAAGGCTCGTAAATTTTCAACCACACCTCGTATATCTATACATTCCACAAGGTACTAGATTCTCAGGACAAGAGGAAGTCAGGACTGCTTTGCTACTTTTAGTCCTACTATTCATCCTGTGTCAAACGTAGACTGCAAAAGCGAGATGGAATCAAGATGTTTTTCATTGATTAGTTATACTTCACGCCTGACATTTTAAAGTTTTTAAATCCAAATAAACTACTGAAACAAATATCAGAACTAAATTAATTTCAGATATTCGTTCGATCGGATACAAATTCAGGTTTCCAAAAACTAATAAGATGAGAATATTTTTATTTCATGTTTATTTATTTTAAAATTTAAATATTTTAAATCCAATGTTCATAACATAAACGCTTATATAATTAAAAAAAATTAAAAATATAATAATTATCTATTTAAATTATTAATGAAAAAAATTGAAATATGCACATGAATAATGTAAAATATTTTTCTGTAATTTATTAACAGAAAAAGAAAAATTATTCATAAAATGAATTAAATAAAGTAGTAAAAGTAGCAAATTCAAAAAGTGTGAAATTAAATTAAATAATAAATAATTGGAATATAATAAGTCTTATTATGATTAATATTCATAAAAATTCAGATTAATAATAAAAATAATATAATATTTGAATCAGCAAAAGTACGCAAATTATTTTTTAAAAGATTTTTTTAATATACAAAATTATCATAGTGTAAATCTTTTTTGATATTTATCTAAATAATTATCTTCATGTTTATATTGGAATTATTCTAATACAACTTACTAATAAATAATATTTATAAATATCAAATATAACTTAATACAGAAATTTACTCATGAATTTATTAATTAAAGCTTAATAAATTAAAAAATAAATACCATTATTTTATCTACAACGTTGCAAAAATAATAAAAATATAATTGAAAAAAGATACATAACAAACTTGTAACTATGTTCTTTATTTTTATTAATATAGTCTCATGACATTTGTTTAGTACAGTACAGAACATCTTCGGGCATTAAAAAATAATTTTATATAAATAGAAAAGTGAAAAAATGTTAAAAAGTAAAAATGAACAAACGAACATCTGTGTAAAGTGAATCTATTCGCCCGCATATTTCTAATTTTTTATTTTTCTGGTTGACTCTCTGTCTCTTTTTTCCTTTATAATCAGCAGTTAAGCAAAAAAGATAATAAAAAATACAACAGATGCCATAGTAAAAAGAGCTGGTACACAACTATTCCTCTCATCTCTTCTTTTGCATTTAAATGTTGACGCGCAAAATAAATTAGCATTGAAGTGGCGATTCGACGAAAACAATTCTTTTTGTCGCAAATTTATTTACTTTTTTCTGTACACTGAAAATAACGTAATTTTATTTTATTTGCATGAATGTTTTTGTAAAAAAGTTTATGAACTTGAATAGCTTTACAAAAAAGTATATCTTGCTAGTTATTTATGTCTGGATATATATATTTAATAATTTAAATATTGTTTATATTACAAAGTAAAAATGTTAATATAAATCAGTGAAAATATATAGATTATGTACAAAGTAAATTAAATGTATATTGGCGTATTTTATAGACTTTATAGTAAATCAAAATAAAATTATTTTGTATTATATATAAATTAAAGGCAAGCTTAAAAATTATATTATTAAAAATAACACGATAAAAATATTAAAATTATTCATCTATAATTGAGATAATTGTAAGCTGTAATATTATAAAAAAAAACCAAGAATGTAAATAATTTCATGCTTCAATGATTAAATATTTCAACAAATATACATTCAATACCTATTTTCAAAAAGTTTTTAAAAATAAAAACTATAATTCAAATATTTATTATGAATTTATTTAATGATTAAAATATTATCATTGATTTCTGGGTACATATTTTGAAAAATATGTTGTTGAAATGTACGATAATCCATGAAAATAAATGAATACTTTTGTTGTAAATATTAAATAAATTATTTTAATAAAAGTACATAGTCTAAAAATATATTATTTAATAATAAATTGTATAGATTATCGAAAGGATTAGTGCATGAAATAGAATATATCATAATCGCGTAACAAACCTGGTCAAATTTTTTTCTTTCGAGGACATAATCCTTAAGTATGTACCTTGAAAATCATATTATTTTATATTAGATCATGGAAATTATGAGTAAAGAAGTTAATAGTGACACCTCTCCATTTTATAAGATCCTAACCAAAGAAACTTCAAAATAAGTTTTAATCTTCGTCGCAATTCACATAAATTCTAAATATGTTTTGCATATAATCCTTCTGCCAAGGGAGTATTACGCCAATTTTTTGTTTTGTTTAAAAAAAATTAGATATTTTTCGATAATGATTTTTCTTCAATAATCACTTTTTCTGATCTAAACGACCGCATTTGGTTTTATGAATTTATCAAAACAAATATTATCAATGCTCTAAATTTAATTACAAATTTATATTTGCGAATTAATAAATTACTATAAAATATTATAATTAATCTTTAAACCATTAATCAGATATTTTTATTTAAATTAAGGATAGAATTTATTTAACTAGATAGCATTAATAAAGTACAATTCATAATAATTCAGTTACAATTTCTAATGCACTTATAATCGATGAATCAACTATGAATTTTGCAAAAAAAAATTTTAAATAAATAAAGCTAAAACTTCATGTGAAATGAAAATTTTCAATCGTAATGCACAGCAACGAATGAAATTAAGTGCGATTTAGTATGGGAACAAAATTTAATCAAGCGGATACCGATGTACGTGACTGTTAAAATCTACGCCTTTCCTTGTTCACTTCTCGGTTTTTGTATTTGTGTATTCTTTTCTTTTCATTTTTGGGAATATTTTGTTGATGGCTAGTTTGTTTAATAAATACAATTCAATGTTTTACAAGGTCCAAGTTTTGAAATATTAAGTTATCTACATTTACATATACTAACAAGTGCTGAACGTGAATGCTTGTGAATATTATTAAATCTCCCGTTATTTTCCAAAATTGCAAGCAAAATTCCGACAACCAAATTCTCGTACGTCTCGTCTACCTTAATTTATTCTCATCTCCTCGATTTCGTTCGGCTGACCATACGGACGATCCTCATCACTTATTCAACTCTCCAAACCCGTCAAAACCACGTGAGTATGAAATACAAGAAATTATTTTTTAACGCGCTATAGAATATGTTTACGTTAATGTAGACCTGATTCAAAATTAGATAATATTATTAATGTATAATTATTTCAACTTATTAAAAGTTTATGCAAATTATTTATATAATTAAATGCTATAGTAACAACTTCAAATTACAAATACATTTACTGAGATATAATGAAATTCGAATATTTTTTCGCATTTCCTAAATGTGTATCTTAATATTTCGATTCGATCACAATTAATTTATTGTTCTTTTACTGGAGTAGTAATTTATACTTTTTACAAAATTGCTAAAAGAGTTTTTACAAAATAATTTATTTAAAGAACCAAAAGAAAAAATTGTCAACCAAGGTAATAATGCAGCTTAAATTGCACATATTTTTCATTTTACAACGCAATAATTCCGTTATATAACTATAATAATGTCAAAGGTAGAATTTTTTAACTTGTACAATAGGAAAATTTAATGTAGTATTTAAAGTTACAGATAATTGTTAATCTTAATTTACGTACTGACAGTTATTAGAAAATTAAATGTAATTATGGAAAATAACTTATTCATAAATTATTTTAAAAATCGTAGAATGAGTCATTTATTTCGAATATATAAATGTTTAAAATTATATTTTTTTAAATTTAGAAGGTAAATATCAATTATTTTATTAATATATTTTTTGATATAAGAAAATCATAAGAGCTCTTATAACAACAATTCTTACTATTTGTATCCTCTTATTATAAATTTTATTATCTATGTAAACTTTTTATGGATTAAAAAAAATTATAAATTATTTAAGAAAATAAATCAAAGGTTAGTTTTAATAAAACAATACATTACATTCATGTACATATTTGGATTTAAAAATATAATTGGCATTTTTCAAAGAAGCATTTGCAATCTTTAATTACGATTATATTTTAATAAGATTATATATATTCTAATTATATACAGAAATCCTATATTTCATGCCAATAATGAAGAAAGTATGTAGAAATTTGCAGAATATTGAAACTATATTAAAACTATGTAATCACTAAAATTGTGAATTTAAAAATTGCGTTCCAATTATAAATAAAACAGTTATTCGTTAAACTGACTAATATATTTTCGAGAATTCTAAAACTGAAAGTTATCTGATAAAATTACATGGGATAAATAATGTATACTGTATTAAAAAAATTTATTTGATCTTGGTAACAGATTCATACATTATCGTTTAAAAACAGTTATAAGCTGCTTATTATTTAAGATAGATATCCTATCTATTCACTTATATATATATGTGTGTGTGTGTGTATTTATATAACTAAATATATATATAATCATAAAGTATGTTGGCAGCTGTATTCGTATAATATATTAAACTATGTAAAATTTATTGTAAAAATATTTAGTACTTATTTTGGATAAATAATTATTTTATATCACTTTTACATATTTTGTATGTACATATTTAATTTAATATACTTTAGATATTGAAAATCAATGGATTACTGAAATAGTACGAACAGGAAAAGAAATTATTGATATAACATAGCACTTTGTAATTTTAAAGTATAAAAAAAGGTCAATTTAAAATATGAATAATTAAATTGTCGGATAAATTGATTGTAAATGTTAATTTCTTATATATAAAGTATGTATGCAAATAATAAAATTTGTATCATTAAAAATTTAATTACTAATTCTTATATACTTTTCTTTGGCTTCATTATCTAAAAATTTATTTAAAAATTTAGAATTAATATATTATGAATATGTAGTAATTTTTAAATAGTATTAAGTATGTATTATTTATATAACTGTATAGGTATGACATAGAAATAAAAAGAATTTTATATTATAAAAATATCAAGTCAGTAAGAAAAATAAAATAGAACTAGAAAAGAAACTGCGCAGTTAATATTGCATGCATAATATAACACATATGAAATTTTATACGTTTTTCTCTCTTCTTGAATATGTTCAAAATTATTTCCTTAAAAGCTAGCAAGAAAATCATAAATTATTCTGCAAAGTTTTGCCAATAGCAGAATATAATCTTAAGTTCTTTGACAAAATATCACGAAAAAAGCATCAACTTCTGCTATCACTTTTTTCCAATATGGAATTGGAAATCTGCCCACTAATTGCCCGGGTAAAATCAGTATGATTTCGCCCTACAATATAGTGTATAAACTCGCATGAGAATATGATTTAGCACCGGTGGCTCGAGGATTCAATGACCGCAAAATTCATAGACGAACTAAGCGCCTATCTGCTCAAGAAATGATCCATCATTTGGAAAATCAGTTTGAATTATGGTTTTTATAGCGATATAATTCGTTTTTATTTTATACTTTAACATTAAAATATTAGATTGCTATTTTTAAAACTCAAAATTAATGCTAGATAAATATTAATATAGGTAAAGATTCTAGTAAAAGAATAATTTCTTTCATGTCTGTCTTTAAAAGTTTATTATTAAAACTTTATAGAAGAGAAACTTTTAGAGAAAAAATATCCATTGAGAATATAAATGGATCTTTTATAATTATATTTATAATTCATGACGAAACAAAACAATACGTGTTGATTAATTTCAAATTTTTTTATTGTATTCATAATGTAATGAAACATTACTTAATAAACGAAATTATAGACTTGATATAATACTTTTGTTATGCTAAAATTATTAATTAAATTTTTTATATTGATTTATAAAACTAACTCTTTCAATGAATATGCATATTTCTATGTGCGAAAAATTATATTTTTATTTTGTGCAACAAAACAAAACAGCTTACTAAAATAAGTTTTGAGATATAATAAACAATTTAGTCATCATGATATATTTTAACATTCTGATTAAAAAATGTAAATTTGTATTAAATAAGAAATACAGTTAATATACATATATATGTAAATATTTAATACGTTAAAAAATAAAAATGATTCGCCAATAACCTGTTTATTATTTACGTATGATGATAAAAGAAATTTTCCTGAAATTTTATGATATATGTAAATTTTGACATAAATATAAATTATTTTTATGTAAATTAAATTATTTAATCAATAAATTTTATTCGGTGTTGACTAAATTATTATGAACTTATTCAATTCACTATTGACATGCTTATAATAAAAACTAATTTTTATATAACTGTATATATACAACTAAATATATATAACTGTAAACTGCCTAAAAAATCTGTGAAAGAAATGATAAAGTAAAAAGAGTAATACATCGGTTTTTGTTTTCACGTGAAGTCATTAAAATTCAAAGTTGGTACTTTATAGTGACTATGATGCACTACTAAGCTGTTTCTTTTAATGGAAAAGTTTTTTTTATTAGGCTTTTATTACTGGAATGTCGCATGTAAATAGAAGAGGAGCATAGCTCACACAACCTTCATATATTATTGGATACAAAGGAAAACAATGTCTGAACTGTTTGAATATTTTATTGAGCATTCGTTATATACATAAATAAAAATATTCCGTTTCTTTTATATTCTAAGAAATAATTATAACTTTATTCGTAGAACTTTCCAATAATATCCTTTTTTCATTAATAAATTATTATAAATTTTAAACTTTTTTTACAACTAATTTTCTAAATATGTTTCATTATCATAAATTCTTTACAGTTTTTAATAAACGTAGAGTAAATTATGTGGGTTTGATATATTTAAGATATGTAAAATAATCATTCCGAAAATAATTTAAAATTGAATAAATCATTTTTCACAAATAAATAAATTTTACTAAATATTGTTACAATGAGGAATGAGTTTTAAATTTTATTATTAAAAATAAGATATTTAAGTTTTATATCACTAAAAAATGGTATTTCAGAATTATTTATTCCTGTTCAATATGAACATATATAAAATCATAAATTTATTATATTTCTAAACACTGTAAATTTTTCACATATGTAATTCTAAAAGTATTTAATTCATAGTTCTAATCTCTCCATAAATAGTGCAATTAAATAATAATAAAATAGTTTTGCATGGCTTAAATAATATTTTTAAACGCGTGACTTGAATAATATTTAATATATCTAGATAAATATTTACGATGTATAATCACTATCGCCAGTCATCAATGCATTTGATCCTGGCTATTATATTATTACTATTTGTCCATCCTCTAAAATTATATCATTTCGCTATTGCTTGCAATTTCTAAAGTTATTAATAAAAAAAGTATACACGCGAATAAATTACAAGTCACTACTTTGTTTTAATTCTACCTAATTAGTTTCGAAATTTTGCTATGTCTATTTATTTAACCAACCTAATTAATTTTCTTGTAAATTCTTAAGAACTTTTCAAATATTTTATGTAAAACTACTAATATTGAAAGACATTAAACCTGATTTATTGAATTTTTATGTTTCACTAATTAGGTTGGATACATAAATTAGTTATTAAAAATTTAAGTAAATTTTATTCAATGTCATTTAAAAATTAGGAGTGTGCGAATACTAAAAAGAAGATAACATGGTTGCAGTTTTTTTATTATTTTTAGGACTAGCTGGAAAATCTTTCCAAGTACTCTCTAAATATATATATTATTGTTAAAAAATTTTAATAAAAATTTGAATTTAATGCGCACACTCCTATCTTTTGTTGTAAATTAAATATATCGAACATTGTTCATAATTAAAATCAAAATTCATTAAAATAATCAGTCATTCTATAAATCCATAAAATGTATTTTCATTACTTTTTTATTTATTTCAAGGTGATTATTTTCTTTATTTTACTTATACTGTTTCAAGAAATTTATTTTCAGATAAAAAACTCTACTTTTAAACAAAAAATCAAAAGTAGCAGTTGAAAATTTAGTAATAAAAAAATTTTTTATAAATTTTTAACATTAATTTTGTATAGGTTAAATATTATATAATTAATTCTTAATTGAAATATACTAGTCTAAAGTAAAATTTTTTTCCACTAAATTATCTAAATAAATGTTTAACTTAAGTTAATATATTAATTATTTTTTTAAGTATTTTTCTAATATTATTAATTATAAGTATATATTTAATAAAACTTCATATTGGCTTGAATTTAATATTCAAAAATTGTAGAAAGCGTTATAAAATATATATTATAAGATTATGAAAGTCCGGATACTGATTTTTTTTTTCATCCATTAAATATCTTAAAAATTAAAAATTTAATATTACTAACAAATATTTTTATAAATAAGAAATAATAAATTTAAAAATTAAATTATTTTAGCGTTTTTAATCAATAATTGAATATTTCTATATAATATAAGTTAAAACTAATTCTGGAAAATTTCAAAAGATATTTATAAATTTTTATTTTATTGTATTTTATTTTATTTTATTTTGATAACTGATTTTAATAAGAAATTTCATGAAAGTGTATTTTATATGTACAGAAAGTATTTTAATTGTATATAAAGATAAAAATTTATATAAAAAATGAAATTTTGAATATTGAGGAGTGTATTTCCATAAATATGAAAAATAGCTATTAATTTTTGGATGATTTTTTTATTGAAAATTATATAACTCTATTTACTATTCTCATTGATTTAATTATATTATTCTGTGGTGCTTTGCATGTCTCCATTGGACTCTGCATGTCGTATAGGGTATCGTAAGTACTAAATAAAAAAAATACTCAATCATTAACAAAGAATCCATTAACACGGTGAAACACATTTTCCTGGTTTGCAATGAAAAGCACAAACCCTTAGCGCGTCAAAAACACATTTTTGAAATTTTAAAATTACATTGTATTTAAAATTACAAATCAAACAATTAATTTTTTACCTTTCAAAAGAGAACATAAATTTTTTTTCATGTATATATCAGAAAGAAAATATATATTAATATATATACATGTATCTTACCTTTATCTACTTTTCGATACTTATCATTTGTTCCAAATTAAAATAAAATGTAAGGGCGACGAATTCACAAGAATATTTATCATTCCTTATAATTTTTTATTTATAATAATTAATAAAATGTTCGACTGAGTTTATTAAGAATGAAATATTAATTTTTTTCTTATAATTATTATCTTAAGCTAATTCTATAAATAACTTTAAATAAAGTTATAATCGTTAAATTATAATAGAATTAAACGCTTAAATTAATTAAACTAATATAAATATTTCAATTTTACAATCAAGACATAATTATATTTTAATTGTTAAAATTTGTGTAAGCAAATATTATAATTATATTACACAATAAAACTTTACTATAAACGATACAAATCAATTGTCAAATTTTTATGCAAAATAATAAGGACGGATTTCATTGACGTTACGTCTCATGTATAATAAACGACAGGCGAAACTGTATCATTTCATATTCCAACACTGAAAACAGATGCACATAATATATATTCACGATATTATCGGGATTAATAATTCAACGCATAAAAGCTACCCTCGTAATATCGAGATCCGTCAATATTATATGCGATGGCTCCAATACATTGCTTCTGATAAGCCGATCAGAATTATCGCTCTTTATCTTTTCTTTATAACAGTTAATTTCTTATGAATTTTTGTTTTCGTTTTTTCTTTAAAGGAATTAATTATATTCTAATGATACTTTTATGCTAGTTTATTTTATAGGTTTGATTTTGTTCAGAAATTTATTTGAAAATCAATTTTAACGAAAATTTTTATATAAAACGCGAATCGTTAGATAAAAATGAATTTTTCTCGAGTCGTTTTAGTGTTAAAATTATCATGATGCGTTCTTTTAAATAAAACTTAAATTTAAATGATTTAAAAGGATTTTTTAAATATAATATGGATATTATTTCAAACGTCGCAAAAATTTTCAATTCGAGGTTATCGGACATCACAATTTAAGGTAACCTAGCGTTTGAATCGCATTGAGTACCAAAGAAAGCTTTAAAATCGGTACCAAGAATCGTGCATTACATCATATATACTATTCAAATTATATTGAAATACAAAATCGTGAATCACCGATAAAAATGGAGTCAATGTTATCGGTTGTAGATCAATCGATACAATTGTAATTATTGACCTTGTCTAGATAAATCAAATTTCAAGGTATTGCGATGCAGGAAAATCCCAATGTAGCACCTGCCAAAGATGAAAGCGAATTGATGAGGCAAACAAGGAAATGAGGATCGACTGATCGTCGTCCCTCCATCGATCCGGAATGTCGGGTTGACTAGGATCAATCACCAAATGCCCCAGGCACTCTATTACCGAACTGCACAAACCGAATAGAGCAATGAAACTTGGGACTTAGAAGAATTACTGTGACTAATCCATCGTTAAATTACAAGAGGAATCGTGTTAAACATAATTATAATACTAAGTGCATCATATTTTTCTTGCGGTCTATCCAATATTAACCGTAAATAATTACATAAATACGTGTTTTTATTTCATACGCGGTACAGGGTGACTCCACCTCTTTGATCAGTTGGATTGAAAAATGAATCCGTCTTTATAAAAGAGCATATTTAAGAAAAGGTAAAATATTTTGTACAAACAAATTACGTTAAATTTAATCTTATAGATTTTAAAATCATGATTAAATTCAAAATTTTTTAATGAAAACATTTATTTATTTTACATATCAATGTATAGTACTATTTCTAAATAATAAATTTTAAGAACATTAATTTTTATTAATCCTAATTGCTTTGTGTATAAAAATAATAATGTTTTTGCTTAAATTATAGTAATATAAAAATCATAAATTTTAACTAAATAGATAATTAATAAAAATGTTTTTTCAAACAAATTAAGTCTCAGTTATTGAGCTATATTCTATTTATTAAACGTGTAATATAATTGATGTATTTAAATAAATAATTAGTAATATAATTTAAATTTTGATAAATTTGAATGAGTAAAAATATTTTAAAAACAGTTTTCTCTCCTAATTCAAGTATTTCGTCGCCCTTATTTTCTGCAACATAAATTGATGAAATATAAATTTTATTTATACTCGATAGTAGTAAAAGTGAAAAAATTAATAAAAACCAAACATAAAATAACTTAAATTTGCACATGTATTTTTATTCAATCGCACAAGATAAAATACTATTGAAAATATTGTTACTGTTTAATTGATAAAAATATCTTGTATGTCATAAGATTAGTCACTTGTCAACGTCCGTAGATTTTAGAAATTCAGTAGTCATTATTCAGAATTTCAATAATTTTATTATAAAATTCTATAATGTGTAGTGCTATGAATTTTCGTTTTTTATCAGTTGTATCTATTTAATATATCAAATAGATCCTTTTTACTATTATAGTTTTGCCTGCTGTGCAATTTTTCACCTTGTTTGATTTCCGCGTGCAGAAATTTCAAGAGAAGAAAATGAAATAATTGGCATGTAATTTTGCAGTTTCTTAACTTACTTAATAATCAATAAAGATTGTATATAGAAATCAAAATATTTATAATTATGTGTATTTATGTGTTAAATTTTTGTTTTATGTATATTTTTTTGAAATTTAAATGTGTTTTCCTTGTATTTGTCTAATTCATGTTTTAAAATTCAAGCGAATAAATAACTGCTTGCCTTATTACTAATACAAGTGTCGTTAAATATCTAGAATTTTGAAATCATATTTTCATTAATTACAATTATAATTCTTTTATTTTTCAATTTATTTTGATATTTCTTTCCTTTCCTCTTACGTTTTCTTCTCTGATTTTCTATCTGTATTCTTTTTGTATAATAAGATAATAACTTTAATTTCTCTGCTCACAGTGAATCGTAATATTTTTGCAGTGCATACTTATTTAAAAAAATATCTCCTTGTGCCATCTCGCTATTATTTTAAAAAAATATTTAATCTTTTAATTATTATAAAAACAGTGAAAAAGCGATATCGTAAAATAAATACGTTTAATTTATATTTTTGTATATACACGGACGAAAATGGGTCAAAATAAAATTTATTCGAACTTTGATTTTATGTGTATATTCGTAAATTCGATACGTTTAATAAATAATTTATTTACACAGTCGCCTTTGAATACATTACTTGAATCGTTAGAAAATGTTTATCGATATCTAGTTTTAAAAAATTAAAGCAAACTAAAATGATTTCATGGTCTATTAACATTATAATCACCACATCTTTGCTGCGGAAATAAATTAGTATAACGGAGCCGCGATCGCATTTCACTACAATCTGAATCACGCATTCAAAATGACAAGTTACAAAAGCACCCGTGAGATTCACTACGAGCAAATCAATTATGCTAAATTTAGATCACGTGAGCACCTCTTAAATTACTTATTAACGAATGAAACAAAAAAGTAGAGTCATAGATTTATCTCGGAGCTTGATCGGGCCGCAGACGAGCTTGCATCCAATCTCGGTACCGAAATGAGACTAAAGCCGCTTCCTCTGTTGGTACGATTTAGGATAAGGAGGACGGGCCACTTTACAAATTTTACGAGATGATGCGTGACCAAGGCGACGAATTCATGAAGTCCGTCTCACGCTTTCCGAACGTGACGTTGTTTGCGCCGCGAAATGCAGCTTGGGAAGAGCCCGGAGTGAAGCAGATCCTGCAGGATAAGAAGCGCATCAAGGAGCTCCTCAACCTCCACTACGTACGCGAATATCTACCATTGGAGGTTATCGAGAGGAAAACGATTCGCCAGGTTAGTGAGACCGGTTAATCGCTATTCTTCGAAATAAATCATTGTACCCCTTCCCGATCAATCCATCACCAGTCGATGTCGAGATATCGCGATAAAGGCAACGCACACCGAATAAGGCCAGAGTCTCGATACACACAAATAACGCCGTTTCCAAATCAGCTAAATTCTACATATTCACAATCCTCAGAATACCAGTACCGATTCTTACTCAAAACATCAAATTCTAAAACACAAAATTAAAAACTCAAGTATCCTCAGCTAACGAGGCAGAAACTTATGCTCTCAGCTAAGAATTGGTTTGGTTCATATAGTCTAAAAGGATATTTGTTCTAATTTGTATTCTATATAAACATGAATTCAGAAACAAACAATTTCAGTACGAAAGTTAAAAAATGGTTTTAGTGAAAATCACGTTATTGGAAAAAGAAATGTCGTAAACTAATAAACGATTTAATAAAACAGCTGTAATTTTTCCGTGATTTAGACAAGAGTTATAGTTACGGTTGTTACTAATATAATTCTTTTTGTATAAAATACAATCAGCTGTATACGAAATTGAATATAATGATATTAGAATCCAATTTTAAAGAATATTAGACGATCTTCCGACCTAGTAATAATCGTAATAAAAAAATATTCATTTGCGATTAGATCTAATCGCATCAATTCTTGGTCCGATAGTATGAAAAAAAAGCCTATAAATTTTACAATAAACAATAATTTCCGAAAAAAACAGTACCAGGGTAAAAAAATAAAAAAAAAATTCAGTGCCTCTGCTTTCGAGGCAGAAGCTTATGCACTGAGCTAAGACTTGTTCTGTATTTATATTGTTGAGTATAGTATTTAAGAATATTCGCGATCTATTTAATGTTTCATTCGGTACCTAAATTTTTCAGTACGAGTGTGGAAAATTGGATTTCGTGAAAATAACGTTATTGGAAGAAGAAATATCGTAAACTAATTCACGATTAAGTAAAACTGCTGTAATTTTTCCGTGATTTAGACAAGAGTTGTAGTTACGGTTGTTATTAATATAATTATTTTTGTATAAAATACAATCAGCTGTATACGAAATTGAATATAATGATATTAGAATCCAATTTTAAAGAACATTAGACGATCTTCCGACCTAATAATAATCGTAATAAAAAAATATTCATTTGCGATTAGATCTAATCGCATCAATTCTTGGTCCGATAGTATGAAAAAAAAGCCTATAAATTTTACAATAAACAATAATTTCCGAAAAAAAAAGTACCAGGGTAAAAAAATAAAAAAAAAAATTCAGTGCCTCTGCTTTCGAGGCAGAAGCTTATGCACTGAGCTAAGACTTGTTCTGTATTTATATTGTTGAGTATAGTATTTAAGAATATTCGCGTTCTATTTAATGTTTCATTCGGTACCTAAATTTTTCAGTACGAATGTGGAAAATTGGATTTCGTGAAAATAACGTTAATGGAAGAAGAAATATCGTAAACTAATTCACGATTAAGTAAATCCGCTGTAATTTTTCCGTGATTTAGACAAGAGTTGTAGTTACGGTTGTTACTAATATAATTCTTTATGTATAAAACACAATCAGCTGTATACGAAAATGAATATAAGGATATTAGAATCCAATTTTAAAGAACATTAGACGATCTTCCGACCTAATAATAATCGTAATAAAAAAATATTCATTTGCGATTAGATCTAATCGCATCAATTCTTTTTCCGATAGTATGAAAAAAAAGCCTATAAATTTTACAATAAACAATAATTTCCGAAAAAAAAAGTACCAGGGTAAAAAAATAAAAAAAAAAATTCAGTGCCTCTGCTTTCGAGGCAGAAGCTTATGCACTGAGCTAAGACTTGTTCTGTATTTATATTGTTGAGTATAGTATTTAAGAATATTCGCGTTCTATTTAATCTTCCAGTCGGTACCTAAATTTTTCAGTACGAATGTGGAAAATTGGCTTTCGTGAAAATAACGTAATTGGAAAAAGAAATATCGTAAACTAATTCACGATTAAGTAAAACCGCTGTAATTTTTCCGTGATTTAGACAAGAGTTATAGTTACGGTTGTTACTAATATAATTATTTTTGTATAAAACACAATCAGCTGTATACGAAAATGAATATAAGGATATTAGAATCCAATTTTAAAGAACATTAGACGATCTTCCGACCTAATAATAATCGTAATAAAAAAATATTCATTTGCGATTAGATCTAATCGCATCAATTCTTGGTCCGATAGTATGAAAAAAAAGCCTATAAATTTTACAATAAACAATAATTTCCGAAAAAAAAAGTACCAGGGTAAAAAAATAAAAAAAAAAATTCAGTGCCTCTGCTTTCGAGGCAGAAGCTTATGCACTGAGCTAAGACTTGTTCTGTATTTATATTGTTGAGTATAGTATTTAAGAATATTCGCGTTCTATTTAATCTTCCAGTCGGTACCTAAATTTTTCAGTACGAATGTGGAAAATTGGCTTTCGTGAAAATAACGTAATTGGAAAAAGAAATATCGTGAACTAATTCACGATTAACTAAAACCGCTGTAATTTTTCCGTGATTTAGACAAGAGTTATAGTTACGGTTGTTACTAATATAATTATTTTTGTATAAAACACAATCAGCTGTATACGAAAATGAATATAAGGATATTAGAATCCAATTTTAAAGAACATTAGACGATCTTCCGACCTAATAATAATCGTAATAAAAAAATATTCATTTGCGATTAGATCTAATCGCATCAATTCTTGGTCCGATAGTATGAAAAAAAAGCCTATAAATTTTACAATAAAGAATAATTACCGAAAAAAAAAGTACCAGGGTAAAAAAATAAAAAAAAAAATTCAGTGCCTCTGCTTTCGAGGCAGAAGCTTATGCACTGAGCTAAGACTTGTTCTGTATTTATATTGTTGAGTATAGTATTTAAGCATATTCGCGTTCTATTTAATCTTCCAGTCGGTACCTAAATTTTTCAGTACGAATGTGGAAAATTGGCTTTCGTGAAAATAACGTAATTGGAAAAAGAAATATCGTGAACTAATTCACGATTAACTAAAACCGCTGTAATTTTTCCGTGATTTAGACAAGAGTTATAGTTACGGTTGTTACTAATATAATTATTTTTGTATAAAACACAATCAGCTGTATTCGAAAATGAATATAAGGATATTAGAATCCAATTTTAAAGAACATTAGACGATCTTCCGACCTAATAATAATCGTAATAAAAAAATATTCATTTGCGATTAGATCTAATCGCATCAATTCTTGGTCCGATAGTATGAAAAAAAAGCCTATAAATTTTACAATAAACAATAATTTCCGAAAAAAAAAGTACCAGGGTAAAAAAATAAAAAAAAAAATTCAGTGCCTCTGCTTTCGAGGCAGAAGCTTATGCACTGAGCTAAGACTTGTTCTGTATTTATATTGTTGAGTATCGTATTTAAGCATATTCGCGTTCTATTTAATCTTCCAGTCGGTACCTAAATTTTTCAGTACGAATGTGGAAAATTGGCTTTCGTGAAAATAACGTAATTGGAAAAAGAAATATCGTGAACTAATTCACGATTAACTAAAACCGCTGTAATTTTTCCGTGATTTAGACAAGAGTTATAGTTACGGTTGTTACTAATATAATTATTTTTGTATAAAACACAATCAGCTGTATTCGAAAATGAATATAAGGATATTAGAATCCAATTTTAAAGAACATTAGACGATCTTCCGACCTAATAATAATCGTAATAAAAAAATATTCATTTGCGATTAGATCTAATCGCATCAATTCTTGGTCCGATAGTATGAGAAAAAAGCCTATAAATTTTACAATAAACAATAATTTCCGAAAAAAAAAGTACCAGGGTAAAAAAATAAAAAAAAAAATTCAGTGCCTCTGCTTTCGAGGCAGAAGCTTATGCACTGAGCTAAGACTTGTTCTGTATTTATATTGTTGAGTATAGTATTTAAGAATATTCGCGTTCTATTTAATCTTCCAGTCGGTACCTAAATTTTTCAGTACGAATGTGGAAAATTGGCTTTCGTGAAAATAACGTAATTGGAAAAAGAAATATCGTAAACTAATTCACGATTAACTAAAACCGCTGTAATTTTTCCGTGATTTAGACAAGAGTTATAGTTACGGTTGTTACTAATATAATTATTTTTGTATAAAACACAATCAGCTGTATACGAAAATGAATATAAGGATATTAGAATCCAATTTTAAAGAACATTAGACGATCTTCCGACCTAATAATAATCGTAATAAAAAAATATTCATTTGCGATTAGATCTAATCGCATCAATTCTTGGTCCGATAGTATGAAAAAAAAGCCTATAAATTTTACAATAAACAATAATTTCCGAAAAAAAAAGTACCAGGGTAAAAAAATAAAAAAAAAAATTCAGTGCCTCTGCTTTCGAGGCAGAAGCTTATGCACTGAGCTAAGACTTGTTCTGTATTTATATTGTTGAGTATAGTATTTAAGAATATTCGCGTTCTATTTAATCTTCCAGTCGGTACCTAAATTTTTCAGTACGAATGTGGAAAATTGGCTTTCGTGAAAATAACGTAATTGGAAAAAGAAATATCGTGAACTAATTCACGATTAACTAAAACCGCTGTAATTTTTCCGTGATTTAGACAAGAGTTATAGTTACGGTTGTTACTAATATAATTATTTTTGTATAAAACACAATCAGCTGTATACGAAATGAATATAAGGATATTAGAATCCAATTTTAAAGAACATTAGACGATCTTCCGACCTAATAATAATCGTAATAAAAAAATATTCATTTGCGATTAGATCTAATCGCATCAATTCTTGGTCCGATAGTATGAAAAAAAAGCCTATAAATTTTACAATAAACAATAATTTCCGAAAAAAAAAGTACCAGGGTAAAAAAATAAAAAAAAAAATTCAGTGCCTCTGCTTTCGAGGCAGAAGCTTATGCACTGAGCTAAGACTTGTTCTGTATTTATATTGTTGAGTATAGTATTTAAGAATATTCGCGTTCTATTTAATCTTCCAGTCGGTACCTAAATTTTTCAGTACGAATGTGGAAAATTGGCTTTCGTGAAAATAACGTAATTGGAAAAAGAAATATCGTGAACTAATTCACGATTAACTAAAACCGCTGTAATTTTTCCGTGATTTAGACAAGAGTTATAGTTACGGTTGTTACTAATATAATTATTTTTGTATAAAACACAATCAGCTGTATTCGAAAATGAATATAAGGATATTAGAATCCAATTTTAAAGAACATTAGACGATCTTCCGACCTAATAATAATCGTAATAAAAAAATATTCATTTGCGATTAGATCTAATCGCATCAATTCTTGGTCCGATAGTATGAAAAAAAAGCCTATAAATTTTACAATAAACAATAATTTCCGAAAAAAAAAGTACCAGGGTAAAAAAATAAAAAAAAAAATTCAGTGCCTCTGCTTTCGAGGCAGAAGCTTATGCACTGAGCTAAGACTTGTTATGTATTTATATTGTTGAGTATAGTATTAAAGAATATTCGCGTTCTATTTAATCTTCCAGTCGGTACCTAAATTTTTCAGTACGAATGTGGAAAATTGGATTTCGTGAAAATAACGTGATTGGAAAAAGAAATATCGTAAACTAATTCACGATTAAGTAAAACCGCTGTAATTTTTCCATGATTTAGACAAGAGTTATAGTTACGGTTGTTACTAATATAATTATTTTTGTATAAAACACAATCAGCTGTATACGAAAATGAATATAAGGATATTAGAATCCAATTTTAAAGAACATTAGACGATCTTCCGACCTAATAATAATCGTAATAAAAAAATATTCATTTGCGATTAGATCTAATCGCATCAATTCTTGGTCCGATAGTATGAAAAAAAAGCCTATAAATTTTACAATAAACAATAATTTCCGAAAAAAAAAGTACCAGGGTAAAAAAATAAAAAAAAAAATTCAGTGCCTCTGCTTTCGAGGCAGAAGCTTATGCACTGAGCTAAGACTTGTTCTGTATTTATATTGTTGAGTATAGTATTTAAGAATATTCGCGTTCTATTTAATCTTCCAGTCGGTACCTAAATTTTTCAGTACGAATGTGGAAAATTGGCTTTCGTGAAAATAACGTAATTGGAAAAAGAAATATCGTAAACTAATTCACGATTAACTAAAACCGCTGTAATTTTTCCGTGATTTAGACAAGAGTTATAGTTACGGTTGTTACTAATATAATTATTTTTGTATAAAACACAATCAGCTGTATACGAAAATGAATATAAGGATATTAGAATCCAATTTTAAAGAACATTAGACGATCTTCCGACCTAATAATAATCGTAATAAAAAAATATTCATTTGCGATTAGATCTAATCGCATCAATTCTTGGTCCGATAGTATGAAAAAAAAGCCTATAAATTTTACAATAAACAATAATTACCGAAAAAAAAAGTACCAGGGTAAAAAAATAAAAAAAAAATTCAGTGCCTCTGCTTTCGAGGCAGAAGCTTATGCACTGAGCTAAGACTTGTTCTGTATTTATATTGTTGAGTATAGTATTTAAGAATATTCGCGTTCTATTTAATCTTCCAGTCGGTACCTAAATTTTTCAGTACGAATGTGGAAAATTGGCTTTCGTGAAAATAACGTAATTGGAAAAAGAAATATCCTAAACTAATTCACGATTAACTAAAACCGCTGTAATTTTTCCGTGATTTAGACAAGAGTTATAGTTACGGTTGTTACTAATATAATTATTTTTGTATAAAACACAATCAGCTGTATACGAAAATGAATATAAGGATATTAGAATCCAATTTTAAAGAACATTAGACGATCTTCCGACCTAATAATAATCGTAATAAAAAAATATTCATTTGCGATTAGATCTAATCGCATCAATTCTTTTTCCGATAGTATGAAAAAAAAGCCTATAAATTTTACAATAAACAATAATTTCCGAAAAAAAAAGTACCAGGGTAAAAAAATAAAAAAAAAAATTCAGTGCCTCTGCTTTCGAGGCAGAAGCTTATGCACTGAGCTAAGACTTGTTCTGTATTTATATTGTTGAGTATAGTATTTAAGAATATTCGCGTTCTATTTAATCTTCCAGTCGGTACCTAAATTTTTCAGTACGAATGTGGAAAATTGGCTTTCGTGAAAATAACGTAATTGGAAAAAGAAATATCCTAAACTAATTCACGATTAACTAAAACCGCTGTAATTTTTCCGTGATTTAGACAAGAGTTATAGTTACGGTTGTTACTAATATAATTATTTTTGTATAAAACACAATCAGCTGTATACGAAAATGAATATAAGGATATTAGAATCCAATTTTAAAGAACATTAGACGATCTTCCGACCTAATAATAATCGTAATAAAAAAATATTCATTTGCGATTAGATCTAATCGCATCAATTCTTGGTCCGATAGTATGAAAAAAAAGCCTATAAATTTTACAATAAACAATAATTTCCGAAAAAAAAAGTACCAGGGTAAAAAAATAAAAAAAAAAATTCAGTGCCTCTGCTTTCGAGGCAGAAGCTTATGCACTGAGCTAAGACTTGTTCTGTATTTATATTGTTGAGTATCGTATTTAAAAATATTCGCGTTCTATTTAATCTTCCAGTCGGTACCTAAATTTTTCAGTACGAATGTGGAAAATTGGCTTTCGTGAAAATAACGTAATTGGAAAAAGAAATATCCTAAACTAATTCACGATTAACTAAAACCGCTGTAATTTTTCCGTGATTTAGACAAGAGTTATAGTTACGGTTGTTACTAATATAATTATTTTTGTATAAAACACAATCAGCTGTATACGAAAATGAATATAAGGATATTAGAATCCAATTTTAAAGAACATTAGACGATCTTCCGACCTAATAATAATCGTAATAAAAAAATATTCATTTGCGATTAGATCTAATCGCATCAATTCTTGGTCCGATAGTATGAAAAAAAAGCCTATAAATTTTACAATAAACAATAATTTCCGAAAAAAAAAGTACCAGGGTAAAAAAATAAAAAAAAAAATTCAGTGCCTCTGCTTTCGAGGCAGAAGCTTATGCACTGAGCTAAGACTTGTTCTGTATTTATATTGTTGAGTATAGTATTTAAGAATATTCGCGTTCTATTTAATCTTCCAGTCGGTACCTAAATTTTTCAGTACGAATGTGGAAAATTGGCTTTCGTGAAAATAACGTGATTGGAAAAAGAAATATCGTAAACTAATTCACGATTAAGTAAAACCGCTGTAATTTTTCCATGATTTAGACAAGAGTTATAGTTACGGTTGTTATTAATATAATTATCTTTGTATAAAATACAATCAGCTGTATACGAAAATCAATATAAGGATATTAGAATCCAATTTTAAAGAACATTAGACGATCTTCCGACCTAACAATAATCGTAATAAAAAAATATTCATTTGCGATTAGATCTAATCGCATCAATTCTTGGTCCGATAGTATGAAAAAAAAGCCTATAAATTTTACAATAAACAATAATTTCCGAAAAAAAAAGTACCAGGGTAAAAAAATAAAAAAAAAAATTCAGTGCCTCTGCCTTCGAGGCAGAAGCTTATGCACTGAGCTAAGACTTGTTCTGTATTTATATTGTTGAGTATAGTATTTAAGAATATTCGCGTTCTATTTAATCTTCCAGTCGGTACCTAAATTTTTCAGTACGAATGTGGAAAATTGGCTTTCGTGAAAATAACGTAATTGGAAAAAGAAATATCGTAAACTAATTCACGATTAACTAAAACCGCTGTAATTTTTCCGTGATTTAGACAAGAGTTATAGTTACGGTTGTTACTAATATAATTATTTTTGTATAAAACACAATCAGCTGTATACGAAATGAATATAAGGATATTAGAATCCAATTTTAAAGAACATTAGACGATCTTCCGACCTAATAATAATCGTAATAAAAAAATATTCATTTGCGATTAGATCTAATCGCATCAATTCTTGGTCCGATAGTATGAAAAAAAGCCTATAAATTTTACAATAAACAATAATTTCCGAAAAAAAAAGTACCAGGGTAAAAAAATAAAAAAAAAAATTCAGTGCCTCTGCTTTCGAGGCAGAAGCTTATGCACTGAGCTAAGACTTGTTCTGTATTTATATTGTTGAGTATAGTATTTAAGAATATTCGCGTTCTATTTAATCTTCCAGTCGGTACCTAAATTTTTCAGTACGAATGTGGAAAATTGGCTTTCGTGAAAATAACGTAATTGGAAAAAGAAATATCGTAAACTAATTCACGATTAACTAAAACCGCTGTAATTTTTCCGTGATTTAGACAAGAGTTATAGTTACGGTTGTTACTAATATAATTATTTTTGTATAAAACACAATCAGCTGTATACGAAAATGAATATAAGGATATTAGAATCCAATTTTAAAGAACATTAGACGATCTTCCGACCTAATAATAATCGTAATAAAAAAATATTCATTTGCGATTAGATCTAATCGCATCAATTCTTGTTCCGATAGTATGAAAAAAAGCCTATAAATTTTACAATAAACAATAATTACCGAAAAAAAAAGTACCAGGGTAAAAAAATAAAAAAAAAAATTCAGTGCCTCTGCTTTCGAGGCAGAAGCTTATGCACTGAGCTAAGACTTGTTCTGTATTTATATTGTTGAGTATAGTATTTAAGAATATTCGCGTTCTATTTAATCTTCCAGTCGGTACCTAAATTTTTCAGTACGAATGTGGAAAATTGGCTTTCGTGAAAATAACGTAATTGGAAAAAGAAATATCGTAAACTAATTCACGATTAAGTAAAACCGCTGTAATTTTTCCAGTGATTTAGACAAGAGTTATAGTTACGGTTGTTACTAATATAATTATTTTTGTATAAAACACAATCAGCTGTATACGAAAATGAATATAAGGATATTAGAATCCAATTTTAAAGAACATTAGACGATCTTCCGACCTAATAATAATCGTAATAAAAAAATATTCATTTGCGATTAGATCTAATCGTATCAATTCTTGTTCCGATAGTATGAAAAAAAAGCCTATAAATTTTACAATAAACAATAATTTCCGAAAAAAAAAGTACCAGGGTAAAAAAATAAAAAAAAAAATTCAGTGCCTCTGCTTTCGAGGCAGAAGCTTATGCACTGAGCTAAGACTTGTTCTGTATTTATATTGTTGAGTATAGTATTTAAGAATATTCGCGTTCTATTTAATCTTCCAGTCGGTACCTAAATTTTTCAGTACGAATGTGGAAAATTGGCTTTCGTGAAAATAACGTAATTGGAAAAAGAAATATCGTAAACTAATTCACGATTAACTAAAACCGCTGTAATTTTTCCGTGATTTAGACAAGAGCGA